>CM060923.1:7575000-17575000 GCA_030737875.1 Allium sativum
GGGAGATTTGAGTGAGTTTATGCATTGTAATTGTGAAGTTGAGTGAGAATCATTGCTGCATTTGTATTCAAATCATCTATTAAAAGAAAACAAAGTGGACGTAGGCTCGTTAACGCCGAACCACTATAAATCGCGTGTTCTTTATTGCTTTTTGGTTCTATTTCATTGAATTCATATCTAATTTGGGTGTTAGAGCCAATTTTTGGTCTAACATTTTGGTGCTTTCACTGAGAATCTTCAAATTCTAAGCCTTTTTGGGATTATCATTCTATAGTTTGGACCTTCAAGTTCAAAGAAGTTAATCCCCTTTGTTTGACATCTTTCAGTACTTGTTGACTAACCGTTGAAGAATCAAGTATTATGGCTAAGACCAAAGGAAAAGAAGTGCAAGGCGCTAGGGGAAATGATGCTAGAGAAAATCAGCAAGCTATCGTGTTAACAAGGTCACGTGCTCAAAGCTCTGGAGCAGATCACTCCAACCAGGAGGATCCGAACCAGATCGGAGGTGCCGATTCGAAACGAGAGGAAACGAACCGGATCTTGTTAACATCGATCCGAACTGATGGTGTCGGGGGCTCACACTCTCTCCATCTGAACCGCCCCAACCAGGATGTTGTGAGCCGATTCGATCCGAATCAGAATGAAGCTGGAACTTCTACTCGAGCTCCCTCCAATGCTCCGATTCCAGCCACGATGACTAATGTCCAGCCTGATCCATCTGCATCCATTACACAGGGAGACTTTTCACGTTTTCTTGACATGCTTCAGAGCACTAAAGAAGCATTGGAGGCCCAAAGGCATGAAAACCTTCGCATGCAGGAAAACATGATCACCATGGGTAGAGAACTACAAGAGCTCCAGAGGCAGAGGACTCCTTCCCCACCACGTCATATTGCTACAGATGATTCGTCTTCTTCGGAGGAGGAACGTCCTCGCGAGAGAAGGCCGCCTTGAACGACCTCAGAACCTCGATCAATTGACTTTTGGATTTTTTGGATCCCGAGAAGATGCTGCTCGTGTATTGGGCCCTGATGACCCGAGTCTGTAACAGCCTATGTTGCTACCCATGCGCGAATCCCACGTCCTACCCAGGGATCCTAATATAGCTAACCCAACACAGCAACAACTTCTCCAACCTCTACCTCCAGAGATTGACCGGGAGCACAGAGAGCAACGTAGAGCAGCTGCCGCCAGAAATAGAAGGTTATCCCCTGATCAGGAGCCTAGGTATAATCCGAACATCAGATCTAGAGAGCCTGTGCAAACATTAACTAACACCGATGTATGGGCAATGGTGCGCCAGATTATGTCTGAAAGACGGCGATATACTAATTAAAATTGGGGCATTGAGCGAAGTCATACCCCTTTCACAAATGACATCCTGAATTTCCAGTTTCCCCGACGATTCAACTTGCCTCAGATGGATCGATATTCAGGAAGAACAGACCCAGGGCATCACCTAATGAGATATGCATGGTTCATGAATGCGGCAGCAGCTCCAGATGCCGTAAAATGCAAAGCTTTTCCCATCTATCTTGAAGATGTAGCATTAATGCGGTTCACTCGACTTCCTCCTAGGTCGGTGTCAAACTTCACAGAATTGAGTGAGCGTTTCATGAATCAGTTTCGACTCCATGCCCAAAAGTCCAAGACCATCATAGAATTGTCACGGATTAAACAGGTAACCAGGAGAATCTTTGAAGTCATATTTGGATCGCTTCAACCTGGCCGTCACCGAAGTTAGTAATCCCCATGAGCCCACTATCCTAATGGCCGTGATAGAGGGGGTGGATCCTGACACAGAGTTTGGAGATTACTTAGCTGGAAAACCACCTCCTACTAGGGAACTGTTCTATGAAAAGGCTAATGTTCGCTTAAGGCGAGAAGAAGCTAAGGCAAATCGAAAGAGAAAGTCTGAAGGGGCCTCGAAGGAGGGTGTCCAGAGTAACATTGCTGTGAAACAATCTGGTGATAGTTCAGGGAAGGTAGAAGTAAATGTTGGCAACCAGAGTGGTGGTAACAGCAACAGGAATGGAAACGGCAATAGAAGGAACAGAAATCGAGGGAATAGTTCTAATAAAAGACCTAGATTCCAGACTGTTGAAAATTATACGCCGTTAAATGACACATTGGAGAACATTTATTTAGATACATACAACATATTGCAGTAAAAAAAACCACCACCCAGAGATTCTACTGAGAAGGAGATTGAAACAGGAAAGTTTTGCTTGTTTCATGGTATACACGGTCATTCCACTAATGAATGTCATCATTTGAGGGATATCGTCGAAAAATTGCTGCGAGAAGGGAAGTTGGATGAGTATAAAGCCTCCCCAAGGGACAGGAGGACAATCCCCGAACCAAGACCAGCCTGCTTCAAAACCTACAGCTCAGCAAAAAGGTAAGAGGATCCTCATTAACTCTATCATAGGAGGACCTCACTTAGTTGGTCGTAGTTTTAAAGAAATAGACCAGTACGTCAACGCCGCCAAGCATTTTGAAGTAGGAGAATGCAGTAGCCTTGAAGATTTCACTCCAATAAAACAGCAAAAAACGATGTCAGATGATGTCATATTCCGCAATAGAGATGATTTTGGAGTTCAATCTCCAACCGACGATCCATTAGTGATTACCACGACAATTGGCCCTGCCTTAGTCCATAATGTGTTAGCAGACAACGGAAGCTTGATTAATATCCTCTTCAAGAAAGCTTTCGAACAAATGAGGCTCGAAGCAAAAGACTAAAAGCCATGTCAAGGATGGATACGTGGTTTTAACGGAGTATCTGCAGTTCCGATGGATTTTGTGGAATTACCAGTCACTCTAGGGTAGGGAGATCGCCAGAGAGTAAGGATCCTGCCGTTTATAGTTTTGGATTTGGAGTCACCTTACAATGCTTTCCTAGGCCGACCGGCCCTTGCCGAATTTAGGGCATGTATTGCGCCTTGGTGCTTGCTGCTTAAATTCCCGACTGACTCAGGAGTTGGGACGATGAGGGGCGACCAAGCTACGGGACGAGCTTGTTACGTGGAAGAGTTAAAGATGTTAATGAAGTGGCTCAATATAGATGCTAAAGATGCTTCCGCCTCTCCAAAGAAGGCCTCAGCATAGCAACTAAGGGGTCCGGCCCCAAGAGAGTCGCCCTTAGACGTGCTCGTGGATATAGTTCCCAGAGAGGATAAAGAACCCGGGGACATGAAGGCAACTCCCAATGAAATAACAGTTGATATACCTATTGATGAAACGGATCCAATAAAAGTACCGAAGATTGGCTCGCAACTGGATCCGGTTAGAGCGAGGGAATTGGCTGATTTCTTAAAGGCAAATCTGGATGTGTTTTCCTGGACTCACGCTGACATGTGTAAGATTTCGCCTACCACCATGAGCCACTCTTTGTGTATTAATCCAAAGCACCTACCACTCAAGTAGAAAAGACGGATGTTAGGCTCAGAGCGGTCAGCAGCTCTGAAAGAAGAAGTAGAGAAATTAAAAGGTAACGGATTCATAAAGGATTCGAAGTATCCCGACTGGATATCGAATCCTGTCCTGGTTAAAAAGTCAAACGAGAAGTGGAGAACGTGCATTGACTTTTCTGATTTAAAAAAGGCTTGCCCGAAGGATAGCTTTCCTCTTCCCAGAATTGATCAACTAGTAGATTAAACTGCCGATCATGAACTTTTATCCTTTATGGACGCTTATTGCGGATACAATCAAATTCCCATGCACATACCAGATCAAGAGCATACTAGATTTATTATAGACTTGGGATTGTATTATTACGTCGTAATGCCGTTTGGATTAAAAAATGCGGGAGCCACATCAGCGCCTGGTCAACCGCATGTTTTACAATCAAATCGGGAAGACCATGGAAGTTTACATAGATGATATGCTAGTGAAATCCAAGCAACCTCCCGATCATACGAAGGACTTAGCAGAAATGTTCGGCATATTGCGAAGGTATGGGATGAAGTTGAACCCCTTGAAGTGTTCTTTTGGCGTGGCATCAGGCAAGTTCCTTGGCTTTATCGTGAGTTCCAGAGGAATCGAAATCAATTCGGACCAAATAGCAGCAATCCGGAATATAGAGGAGCCGTGAAAGATTAGCGATGTTCATAGCTTAGCTGGAAAGGTTGCAGCACTGGGAAGGTTCATCTCCAAAGCAACTAACAAGTGTGTGCCTTTCTTCGATCTCATAAAACGGGAAAAGCAAAATTTTGAGTGGACTCCCGACTGTGTGGAGGCGTTCCAGAATCTGTTAGACTTCTTAGAAAAGCCTCCAATATTATCAAAGCCCGTGCAACATGAGGATTTGTTCGTCTACTTGGTGGTATCATCTCACGCCGTCAGTGCAGCACTAGTACGTGAAGAGGATAAAGTCCAGAAACCTGTGTATTATGTAAGCAAAAAACTAGCTGCTGCAGAACGTAACTACCCAAAGATAGAAAATCTTGCTTATAGCCTCCTGGTAGCTTCCCGCAAACTCCGCCATTATTTTAAGGCACACCCAATAGTTGTGTATACCGACCAACCTTTGAGACAAGTATTGCAGAAACCTGAAGCATCAGAGCGATTACTTAAATGGAATATCGAGCTAAGCCAGTTTGATTTGAACTTTCAGCCGCGAAGAACAATAAGGAGCAGGCCTTGGCTGACTTCATAGCTGAATTTACAATTCCTGAAGAAGAAACGGTAGGTGACAAGATAGTTACTTTGGATCAAGAGTTAGATCTTAGTCCGTGGAAATTATATACGGACGGAGCCAAGAATGATAGAAAGTCCGGCGCTAAAGTTGTTTTAATAACTCCTGAAGGACGATCTATCTACTATGCGTTGTGGTTAGAGTTTGCTGCTACTAACAACGACTCTGAGTATGAAGCCCTGATTGCCGGGCTGAAACTCGCCAAAGATTTGGGAGTGAAGACACTAGACATATATTGCAATTCTAAGATAGTTGTATGTCAAGTTCGGGAAGAATTTACTGCTAAAGGACCTCGACTCATCACTTATCTCAAGAAGGTAAAGGAGTTTTGGAAGATTTGGAGCATTATAGCATAACACACATTCCGAGACCGGAAAATCAGAAAGCAGATCGATTGGCGAAGCTAGCAAGTTCAGATAGTCTTAAAGAATCCGAAATAGTTCTGATAGAGGTGTTGGATTCACCAAGTTTCGATCTAATGGAAACAAAGCTAGCCCTGGAAGTTGAACCAGAAAGAGAATCCTGGATGACATCAATTAAGAATTTTCTCAAAAATGGAACCCTCCCGTTGAAAAAGAGCGAAAGACGAGCTGTAAGACGTAAGGCCACAAGATACGTTTTACAGGACAACGTCCTCTATCGCCAAGGGTTTTCAATGCCCCTGCAACGGTGTATCGCACACGACGACATCAAACGTGTACTGCAAGAGGTGCATGAAGGTGATTGTGGAGATCACACTAGGGGCCAAACCTTAGCAAAGAAAGTGTTACGGTACGAATATTTCTGGCCTACCGTGAACAAAGACGCGGCTGCTTATTCACGACGCTGCGATAGATGTCAAAGATATGCCAAAGTTCCCAGAGTGCCTCTGACTCAACTCAAGTCAATGGTAAGTCCGCGGCCGTTTGCCATGTGGGGAATTGACATTATTGGAGTGCTACCCATTTCCAGAGGAGGAGCTAAGTACGCGATCGTTGCCGTGGACTACTTCACAAAATGGGTGGAAGCTGAACCTCTAACAACCATCACGGTAAGGAAGGTGATCAGTTTTGTGGTCAGAAACATTATTTGTCGATTTGGGATTCCAAGGACCATCATAACCGATAATGGGACACAATTTGACAGCATTTAATTCAAAAACTTCTACCAGAAATATAAGATTGATAAACGATATACTGCAGTAGCTCATCCGCAGTCAAATGGACATATCGAAGCCGTAAATAAAGTCATTAAATCAATTCTAAAGAAGTGGCTGAAGCAGGCCAAAGCCAGATGGGTAGATGAGTTGTCGTTAGCTTTATGGGCCTACAGGACGACCTTTAAGACGGCTACCGGCCATACTCCCTATTCACTTTCCTTTGGGTCTGAAGCGGTGATCCCGATAGAATTGGAAGTCCCTTCTCATAGAGTTGCGTACTATGACCCGATGACGAATATAGCGCTCCTCCTAGAATCTCTTGATATGATTGAAGAAAAAAGAGATGAAACCGACTTGCGTGCCTTAAGACATCGACATCAGGTAGCACGTTATTATGACCAGAAGGTTCACCTCAAAACCTTTGGGCCAGGAGACCTAGTACTGAAGCGAGTCTTCCCACCTTCAACCCAATTGGGTCCAAAATGGGAAGGGCCATACACCATCCAACGGAAGCTCGATACAGGAGCATTCAAGCTAACGACCGTGGACGGTGAGGAGATTCCCAGAGCATGGAACGCTCAGCACCTACGACAATATCTGAGCTAAATATGAAATGTCATTTCTTTTGTTTTCATAAGCTATGTAAAAAGGCACGACTTGCCTTAAAAAGTCTGTTTATTTGAACAAAAGATTATAAAGTGGATGTAGGCTACGACTTAGCCGAACCACTATAAAAATATCGTGTGTCATTTACTTTCCTGCATTATTTGTATCTTCAACTATTATTCTATTATGACTGTGAAATACGAAATGTTAAATTAAAATTTGGAAAGTTGGAGATGATTTATTTGCAGGAACAAACAAAGCGACTATTTGTACGATAAGATATAGAAGAATGGGAAGACGACATTCTTAACTCTAACTCTCAAGAATCGAGAGTATAAAGGACGGGAAAACGACGTCTTATGAGGCGTGAAGGTGCACCCAGATGAGAGACCGCCTTAGCGATAACTCTAACCTGGATATGAGATAGGAGAGTATAAAGATGCCAGAAAGAACAGGCATCAATGACGAAAGGAATATGGCCCCCGTCAGAGAATCGGGGACATTTGGACTTTTTAATTTAATTTAATCTTGAATAGTTCTTTCTTAGTTGTTCAAGATTGACTGGGGGCGTATATGTGCACACATATTCCCCTCCACCATGACTTCATTACATAACTTTAGTATGACATACTTTTATATTTTTACTTAAGTGTTGAACTAACGACTATCAGGCATTGCAGGAAATAAACTATTTTTATTTACAAACGTGTGAGTTTGTACAAGGAAAACAAGCAAAAAGAAGATGCGAGGGCCGCACTCGCTACAACAATTGCGGACCAATTAAATGCCAAAATAAAACGAAGCACTTCATCATTTGGGCTTCGGATCAGACTTGGATTTTTTGGCAGCTTTCTGAGCAGCCTTAGCTTCCTTTTCAGCTTCGGTCATAACGCGTTTCAACTTTTTCTTCCCGGTAGCCGAAGTGCTGGAATCAGTCGATTTTTTCCCAGGAGTTGGAACGCTGGAATCAAGAGAAGACTTTTTAGCAAGCTCTTATGTAATAGATCTAGTTGAAAGCTTAAAAACTAACCTTGATCCAGGGTTCACTACTGCAAGAGGCTTATGGCTTTCGGGGTCCAGGTCTTCAACCTTTAGCTGCATACGTTTATCTTGTTCGGCTTTCATTTCATCCAAAGTGATGTCATCAGCGCTTTTTGGATCCCCGACTATAGCCACATCAGGGTCTTCCTCATGCCCCTCGCCACCGCCATCATCTTTCAAGGCATCTATCATCTCGTCATAATGAGGAGCATCAGCCTTATCTTTTTCTCCTTCAGCCATCTCCGCTGACTTTGCTCCGGCGGTGGTTCTCTGAGGCACGTCTGTCATATCGGATGGTTCAACACCTACAGAATGAGAAGAAACAGTTATCAACTAAGGAGAAAATAAAGGATCCTTCATTGATTGCCCGATTATGTGATGAAAAGTGGAGACAGCTTTGATGAATTGGGGTGAAAAGGTAGAAATACCTTCCGATGATTTCTCAGCTGGAGTGACTGCCGTCTCTGACGCCGTCTCGAGAATGGGGGATAAAAGAGATGCCTGAGGGATCTCCGGTTTTTCGGGGTCGTATCCCTCTACTTTAGAATTTTCAGCGGCAGTAAAAGAAGAACCAGCCTCGGAGATATACTTTTGTTTGGCCATCCTCTTTTCCTCCTCCATAGCAGCAGCGATGAGGCGACGCCCCTCAGCCAGACGTGCCGGCTCATCATCTCTTAGATATTTTTCCATGAGCTTGTCTTCGTCGACGGAATCTACCTTAAGTTCTTCTTTCTCCCATTCAATAATTTGGCTCCATACGTGAACCAAGGTAGTCGGATAATCTTCAATCCAAGAGATGTTTCGGCGACGAATTATATGCGCAAAAAATTCGATCATTAAATCGCCGAAACCATGCACATCCTCCTGGGCCTCTACCAGCTGCCTACGGGTCTCTTCGGCGGACTTAATAATACTTTCAACATTACCCTCCGCTAGGGCAGCCATATTTTCGGCCTCCATCAACTTGGAAGCCAAGTCAGCATTTTTCTTCTCCAATTCAGCGTTCTTTCTCGCTACTTCGGCCTTTTCTCGCTCAAGAGCAATGTAAGCAAGTTGCATTTTGGCGTTATCCAACTTAGCATCTTCTGCTTGCTTTTTCAGCTCCAAACGCTCTTGACTATGAGACTCGAGCAAATCATGATAACGTTTTTGTAGCTCTTCTAGTTACTGCTTGAAGTTGTTAGCATCCCTTTGAGCAATGACAAGTTGGGCCTGTGTATCCTCAAGGTCTTTCCCCAAATTTTTCAAGGCTTTTGCTTCGGCTTCTGCAGTCTTTTTCATCGAGTTAGTATCCGTGATTAGAGTTCGGATAATTCTGGAGAGGTTACGTGAATACTTGAACATCTCCGAATATTGTTTTTCGACTACGTCAATCTTCGATTTGGCCTCGTCTGCCCACCTCGAGGAAATAGGCTCAAGGGTATGTAAGAAAGTCAGATTTTCAAAATAGTGCTCGGGGAATTATTTCTCCAGATATGCCCGTTTAACCTTAGCTTCAGCATCCAATGGTGGAGGTGCGCTATATGTTAGCTCAGTATCCTTATGATGAGCGGGCACAATGGCCTCCTCACCCTTCTTAGGCCGCTTACCAGAAACCTTATGCTTGCCTCGTGAGTCGGTATCTTTCGGCGGGCTCCTTTCCCTACTGCATTTTTCTTGAGGAGAGGTTTGATCTTTTGACTGCGACGTGTCTTCTCCTCGACGACCTTGGTAGCTTTTGTATCGTTCTGGATCCGACCGAACGGGGGAGCGAGAGCGCGAGGTCCGCGACTGATAAGAGTCATGAGGCCTTCTATCCTCTCTACCCCGGCTTTCGCGACGATCATGCTCAATATCAGAAGTGGGTCTAGTCATGCTGCGACGAATTTTCCTGATGTCATAATGAGGGCGAGACATTGTACATGCGCAACAATGCAAGTGGAATTAAGAATCAGTATTCTCATGAGAAGTAAGTGCTGTGAAGTGTGGTGCTATTGTGTTAAGTGCATCCTAAGTGGTGTGCCCCCGACAAACCCGAGTCCAAAGCCAAGCCAGTGTGAGTGGGCTCTTTGGCCTTAACAGGAGTAGTCTGCTCTGAAGAAGTAAAAACTAAAGGATTTATGCCAAAATCCTCGGAGGTATAGATAGTTTCAAGTAGGGGAAGATCTCCTAAGCCCAGAAATGTAGGATCATCGGTAGTAGAGGCATCTCCTTGGGAAGCGTCTGTTGGTAGGTCTTTAGGAGATTAAGATTTCTCAGGAGAAATAGCGTCCCAGGGACGATGTACCCTTCTCGGTGTTTTTCGGCTATGTTCGCTAGCTCATCCTCTTGAGTCGAAGATGGCGAAGGTGAAGTTCGAAGTGGCATTGTGGGGCTTTTCGACCTCTCGCCCGTTCTTGGAATTACGTCCACTAGGGGGATGTATACATATGAACCCGAACCGTGACCTGTGCTACGGGTAATGGACAATAACCCGTGATGATGAAGGTATTCATCCTTAAGGACTTCATCGATAGTTAGAAATTTTTGGTCGCCATTAAGGAGATGATGCATCCAATCAAAGTACACTTGACCCGATATTTGTTTTGGATTATCAACTGCAAACAGAAAGAAAACGGATTGATGTGTTGGCGTGAACATTCAGAGTTGAGATTTAGAAAACCAATGCTTTACTTGATTTTGTCCATCTCCTGGCACATCCCTGCTATTGCCTTATATAAAAACATTCCAACTTGGAATCACCGGCCTTGCTGCTGAACGACGCTGAAATTATTTTCCTTTTTGGGACTGATTCGAAGTAAGAGAAAGAAGGAGTTTCTCGAGTCTGATGCTTGAAGTTATAAAAGAAATGAACGTCGTCGAAAGTGAGCTCTGTACCTAAAATCTCGCGGTATGCTACATATAAGGTATATAGGTAAGCATAGGAATTGGGATGTAGCTGCATGGGGGCAATCCGCATCTGTCTTAGAAAATCGACAACAAAAGGCGAAAAAGGTGGAATTGCCCCGACCATGCACATCAGTCGCGTAATTGCCATAAATCCTTCTGGGGATTGTGAGGACGGTCAGTTCTCGACGGCACCAGGGTATCCCTTTTTAGTATCCTGTGCTTTAGACATATGCGAACAAGTCTATCATCGTCGATCATTGATTCAACAGAGTCTATGGGTGATTCCAAGATAATGGCGGACTCAAATTTGTCAGGAGCTCGGTAATCTCCAATCCCTCCTTACTCCTCATAGCCTAGAGAAACTTTGCTGTCCGAAGGTGTTTAGTTGTTATGCGTTCTTATTTCATAATCTGGGCCCTCATCCTCCCATTCAGGGTCTGAAGAAGAAGATATGTCATCAATGGTAACTCTCTCAGAAGTTCCCGCATCTTCCATCTTCTTTGCCAATCTAGATGAAAGTCTTTCGGCCATGATCACTAGACTATCGAAGAAACAATAGCAAGAATTAGAGTAAAATTGCCCATGTCCCCCGTGTGTGTACATGAACTAAAGTGTGTGCTACATGTAACAAAAATGCAGAGCGAATACATGAAAGCATAATGTAAAGGTCCAAGGAAACAGTAATATTCAGAATAATTCTTGATATTTATTCATGTTCAAAAGGCGCTATCCTAACTGTTCGTCAAGTTGAAGGCTATGTCAAGTATTTATTAAAATAGTTAAAAAAATTCTTGCACATTAAGTTAGGATGTTTCGGTTCGGTTAGGATATCTGAATTGGGATCGGATCGGAGGGAAAAGTCGTGTTTCGATCGGAAGTGGACGTCCTACCCAGTGAGTTAAATCGGATCGGCTCGAATGTAGGCTTTTGGAGCGGATTAGATCAGTTTGAGTAAACCTTCTTCTCTTTATCTCTTATTACGATCTGATCCGAACAGGTGAGTTTTGTTTTCCCCTTCTTTTTTACCATTCTCTGCTCCGACTCGATCCGATCTTGCAAACACCATCCGATCCAGTTAAGTGGGTTTGGTTTTCTCTTTTTTGCTTTTTCTTTTGCTCCAACCCGATCCGGTCATGTGAACACCTCTCCTTTTCTTTCACTCCAACGTTTCTTTATCCGAACCGATCCCAGCTCCTCCTTTCTCCTTCATCTCCTTCGTTCTCCATCTCGCTGAACCAATGCTGAACTTAATTCAATTTCACATGACCTAATCGAAGCCAAGCACTTATGTGCTCAAGCATACCATAGAACCCTAATTCTCTCTCTTCACGCTTCGAAGTGGTGACTGTAACAACCCGTATTTCAATAACATGTTAAAACGAGAATCAAGGCAGAATTTAATTTTAAATTCTGAATCAAGTAAAACGGGCTATGCCATTGCGTTCGTCTCGGAAAAATACGCGAAATAGTGTCCGAGTTTTCGAAAATCGGAGTCCGTATGACCCGGTTAAGGCCCAAAGAATTTTTCGGGAAAGTTGAATTTCGAAACATGCAGAAATGGGGCCAGGCGGGAAAATTCCCGCCCAGACAAGTCGACAGGCATGTCGACAGGCATGTCAACAGGGCTGTCGACTTGCCCTGTCGGCTGATTCTGATCTGGTGCACCTATTTTCCATCTTGGCTAGGTTTTTGGGCCTGGTTTGAAATCTGACGGTTCAGGTTGGTCCTAGGGTTAATCTAAGGGCCTAAAACTATCCTAATCTCTATAAAAAGACCCTAAACCTACCCCTAAACCCTCATTATTCACTCATGTAACTAAACTATGGCCAAATTTCTACTCTCATGGCCTCCATCTCAAATCCCTAGAGCCTATGCATTCAAATCGGGTTCAAATCAAAAGATGCAAGCTTGCTACACCAAAGAGAGGCAAAATCAACGTTGCTATGCGAGTTCCATGACGATTCTTCAACAAAGGAGGCACCTTTCTTAGCCAAGATGATTCATGCTTCTTTCCCTAGGCCTAACTATGTAAGTTCTAGCTACTTTTAGATGGAAACGGTAGTTTTGATAATGACATGGGATAAAATGAGGCTAAACATGATTATGCGAACCTATATGAACCTTACCTTGCCTCTTGTGTTTATATTTATGATTTTAGGCCTTGTGAGTGACTTAATCATGCCTCTCATGCTATGCATAACCTAGTTTAATTTGCAAGTTTGGATCTTTATGCATGAAATGCTAGCATGAACCTTTAGGAACCATTTTACTTGTGAAACATTGGCTAAGGCAAGATTTTGAGGCTTATGCATGTTTATGAACCCAAACCCCTTATGCTATCATGCAAGTTTGTGGCCAAATCCTTTATGAGATTATGCATGCTTGTGGCCAATCCCCTCTTTTAAGTTGTGCATGTTTATGGCCAAACCCTTTTTGATAATATGCATGTTTGTGGCCAAATTCCCTTGTGACATTTTGTGTGTTTGTGGCCAAAACCCCTTTTTATGACACTATGCATGATCGAGGCCAATTTGTAGTCATAGTATTCCTATTATGTTGACTCGTCTATACTTACGTTGGAAACACGTTTTGGGGTTAGGTTAGACGAGCATGAATATACATGAAAAACTTAACTTGAAGTTTCATAAAAATATGATGTGAAACATGATTTGGGTTAAATGGGTATAACATGACAACATGTAACATTAAATATAACATGGAAGTTGACATGTAAGTATGCATAAAAACATAAGCTTGGGAATTTACCTATTAAGTTAGGTCTACCCATTGGGAATTTACCTATTAAGCTAGGTCTACCCAATTGCTTGAAAACTTGACTATGAACATGACACTAGACTAAACATGAAAGTGGCCAACTCGAGGTTGGGTTGAGTTTGCAGCGTAAAACTACCCGGAACCGACCGGCCTAATTAGTAGTTGCAAACAATAGGACTCAATGTGAGAAGTTGGTCATGTTGTGCTTGAACCCGAGGTTAGACCAAGTTGTGGTGTAAATCTACCCGGACCCGCCCGGCTTAACTAGTAACCACAACAAAGTCTAATGTGAGAGGTTGGGGTGCATTAAATAATTAATGCCACATAATAGGGTTAAGTTAATTTGATTAATGAGGCTTAACCAAATATGACATGGACAAACGGGTTAAGTAATTTGATTAGGCTAATGATACTTAACAAAACATGACAGGGTTGGGTAGGTTAAGTAACTTGATTTGCCTAACGACACTTGACCATTTTTATACGACGAGGGGACGGGATTAAGTTAACCAACACTTAATCAATCCAACACGATAACTTGATAAGGTTAAGTAAATTTTCTTAATGACACTTAACCGTATAATACAGTTAATGGATGAGGTTAAGATTAGACTTAACTAATCTAAACATGGTAATCGGATGGGGTTAAGTTAAACACTTAACTAATTTAACACGATGATTTGATGAGGTTAAGTGACCTATACTTAACCAATCTAACTCGTTAATTTGATGAGGTTAAGTTAACCTATACTTAACCAATCTAACGTGAAAACATGATAAGGCTAAGTCACGAATCACTTGAATACGCTTGACCGATTTGACTCGGTAATTTGACAAGGTCAAGTTAATTTATATAATTAATCAATCTAAAATGATAAATTAGACGAGGTTAAGTTATGGATTGCTTAATATACTTAGCCAACTTGAAACATGGTTTGTAGGGTTAAGTCTTGGACTTGGATACTTAGCCAATTTTGACATGGTTTGTAGACGAGCTAAGTTATGAACTTAAGTGACACTTAACCCATTAGATAAACCCTAATTCGGAGGACTAGGTAAATAACCATAGTTAACAAGGATTATGGAAATAAGGCTAAGTGGTAAACCTTAGTTAAAAGAAACTAAGTAATAATTCTTAGTCAAGGAAATTTGGACCACCTCTTAGATAGATGAGTAACCCGATACGGTAGGTCATCGGTTAAGTATACGTGTAGGAGCGGGCTATCTGATTTAGATAAAGGCTCCAGCGAACTGGGTAACGAAGCAGCGGCTTCGGGGAACGTGAGGATATTCTTGGTATCCCTCTGTGAGGTCGCAGATGATCATCCTGGGCTCACAAGAGGTTGAGGTCTGCGGTAGAAGAACCAAGAATATGCCTTGGTTGCTATGCGAGCGACCTAAAGACTGGGGTGGATAGCAGTGAGTCGACGAATACATAAGGTGCCCGAGATAGCAATTTCGTCGATCATCTACCATCTTGAGTCAAGCGTGTACGTACGGAAAGGCAGGGAACACCCAACAGACCATAATTGCTATCTAATTATGGGTGAGGTAGGCCGTAGGATGTGGGCTGGCCGGAGTGTAGTTCTCATGCAAGATTTTCTCTTGTGTTGCCTTTCACTAGTTGAGGGAGGGGTCTCGTGGGACCATAGCCACGCGTAGAAAAGCAGACCTTAGTATCTGCATCGGCAGATAAATCTAAAGCTCCCGACCGAGTCCTGTATTTCTTGTTTTGCCCTGTGACAGGACTCGGATGGCACGATGTGATACATGTGCATACAGTTATAGAAAAACGATTCACGATGAATGCGTGGGAAAAAGGGCGCGGTTGACGGTTAGCGTAATCCCTAGTGGCCTAGGTGGTTTAACCCAAACCGAAATACGAAAGCGTGCAATAGGTAAGCGTAATCCCTAGTGGTGCTAGGTGGCGTAAGTCCTAGTAGTTCAAACAATGATTCGTATGGAAGAGCCTAGCTAGAACAAGGGTGACAGTCCAAACGATTTCAAGGATAATACGACATGAGGAAGCCCGTACGAGGTACGGCAAAGGACTGAACTTATATACGTGGAAAGAAACATATGATTTGAGTAACCTATATATGCGATATATTAGGTTGACATGGACCATTACACGACTTTGAGTAAGGGACATTCATGGTTAACACATAACAAGGCTGGGATACTAGTACGAAGGGTGCAGAGCAAATATACATGTTAGAACTAGGAAGAATATACATAATAGATACCTTGGGATGTTAGACGGGGCAGATACCTTGGGATGATGTACTCGATAGAAATCTGACGATGTGATACCTTGACTTATCATAACACTGTAGTTTATCATGATACCTTAGTTTACCTTGCCACAGTAGTTCAACCGGCTACCCTGGTTTAGTTTATCTATCTTGTAGTTATCCTTATGTTTACTTTCAGTTTATGCATGTCATGTTACCTTTACCTGTTTTTATACTGGAAGTAGATAGGACTTACTCAGTCTTTTTGACTGACCTGTTTTGTTTCGCCTCTTTTCTTCCGTTTCCCCCCCCCCAGGTTACAGGGAGGAAACAATGCTGTTTAGTTCGGACTTCTTCTGCTTGAAGGTCATCATGGATGGCTTGGACTTCTCTTGGCTATGGCTACTTTACTGTTTTACTTGGGGAATAATTTATTAAAAAGTCTTTATGCTTCTTTACTATTGCAAGACAGGTTTTGATGTACTCTGATGTAAAAGGCTTTAGACCTTAATTATTGAATTTATGAAAGTTTGATTTTACTTCCGCTATTTCATATGTTCTGTCTTGTGATATTTCTGTGCATGTTTACCAATAATGCCCCTCTAAAGCTAGTGCATTCCTTTGCGAGTGGCCCTAGCGGAGGCGGGGTGTTACATTTGGTATCAGAGCAGAAGGTTACTAGACTGGGCAAAAGTTTTTAAAGACCTTCTGAAAATTATTTGAAAAACCGTTTACAAAGAAGCATTTTTCAAGAAAATTTTCTTTAAAAAAAAAAGAGAAAAGGCTATTCCCCAAAGGCCATTAGCATTATCCTTGTTTCCTTGATTGAATCTCTTTTCCTTTCTTTCCTCCATCTGTAGTCACAGTGGTTTTGACTGCGACTAGTCTTTCTGGCTGCGTAAGTGTTTCCCGTACGATGGAGGTGGTTCTCGAGAGACCGTTGCAGAGTTATGCATGAAAGGATAGTAAGAACAAGGATAAAGGATACGAGCTCAGGGATAAGCAACATGTTGGTATGGCTGAGTCCTAAAAGGAGGGAGAAAGATGAACAATGAAACCCATGACGAGAGAGTACCTTTGGCATGGTGAAACGGGACGGATAGTTAAGTATCATGGAACAGGGACAAGATCATTCGGAGGGCAATAGTATGCTCTCATTTCTAGGGTACCTCAGAAGGAGGGTAACGATCTTGTTAAAGGTTTAGCTTTTCTTCTCTATCATCCTGTCGGGACTTTGTTTTGATCACCGCATCTTTTAAGTCCGCTTCGATAGTTGAGTCTCTGCACCTTAGTACTAGTATAATAGAGGATCCCGTTTTTGTCTCAAGTCCTATTGGAAGATCGGTCCATTTACTCATGGCTTGTTTGGATTTGAGAATGTCTATATCAAGTGTTGAGCTTGGAAATAATGCTTATGTTTATAAGTTGTGGATGGATTCTAGGGATGAAGTGGTTATCCAGTAAGGGGTGCCACTCTCGGTTTTAAAAGGAGGGTAGTTAGACTCTTGGCTTGCTTTGGTAATACCCTTGAAGTATCGCGTAACCTTTTGGGTTCTGTCATGATTAGTTACTTAGAATCCCTAGATGCCTTTGTTGGAAATTAGAAACCCGATCGAATGGTGTTCGCTAATAAGACGGATGGTTTACTTCGATTATGTATGGGTTATGGGAATTACCCTAGTAAGTGCGCACGGTAACTTGTTTACTTTCAAGAGAAAGTTTTTCTACGTGGAATACCTTATGGTACAAGGTCCAGGATTCACTAGTGAATTTTGAGGGCTCGCATGGAATAATGTGTATGCAGTCCTGTTTGCGCCAAGTATTCTAGAAGGAGAATAAGTGCAAGTGGAACGAGGGGCGACGAGGAAATGAGTTCCAACTCATGTTATGAAAACAGGAAATAAGAAGCTGCGAAATCGTGAAGTAAAAGGGGCGGTCAAGGCAAGAAGGAACTAAGCTCAAGGTAATGCGACTCAGAAGACTGAAGACTAAATACGTGCATGATATCTCTTTTGGGAATATATCCTCGATCCCTGTTTTTCTGTTGAGCTTGCTTGTAGGCTATCTTTTACGGATATCCTCTCGGTCCTGTCTCTGTTACAAACCCCGTACGGAGTTTGTTTTGTTTATCTTCTCGACCCTGTTTCAGGGAATCTTAGGTAGAACCTTATGGATGTAAACATGTATTTGAAACATGTTATGATTGATATGGTTGCAAGTGGTTGCAAGTGGTTGCAAGTGGTTGCTCGTGGATGCGCGAATACACATTAGATACTAGCTCGACTCGGTCACATTTCATATTGCATATGCACGAGTATTTATACTTGTTTATGGATGAAATTGAATGTGTTATCATGCGGATGTTGCATATGGTTGAATGTTTGTGCACGCATATAGTATATATATGACTAGGATTATTTGCATACATGTTGGATTCATGGCACTATACATATTTTTGCATTAGAAAGATTATCCAGGCCTGATCATTAGCATTAGCTAAGGAACATGTACACACACGTTTTGCATACATTCATAAAGCATTAGGAGTCGTCTAAGGACAATGGTTGCTTGTGGATGATGGTTTGAGTAGATGGATGATGGATGGTAGGATATGTTCTTCCTAACTTAGAGATTTCGGGGACGAAATCCTAAAAGGTGGGGAGAATGTAACAACCCGTATTTCAATAACATGTTAAAACGAGAATCAAGGCAGAATTTAATTTTAAATTCTGAATCAAGTAAAACGGGCTATGCCATTGCGTTCGTCTCGGAAAAATACGCGAAATAGAGTCCGAGTTTTTGAAAATCGGAGTCTGTATGACCCGGTTAAGGCCCAAAGAAGTTTTCGGGAAAGTTGAATTTCGAAACATGCAGAAATGGGGCCAGGCGGGAAAATTCCCGCCCAGACAAGTCGACAGGCATGTCGACAGGCATGTCGACAGGGCTGTCGACTTGCCCTGTCGGCTGATTCTGATCTGGTGCACCTATTTTCTATCTTGGCTAGGTTTTTGGGCCTGGTTTGAAATCTGACGGTTCAGGTTGGTCCTAGGGTTAATCTAAGGGCCTAAAACTATCCTAATCTCTATAAAAAGACCCTAAACCTACCCCTAAACCCTCATTATTCACTCATGTAACTAAACTATGGCCAAATTTCTACTCTCATGGCCTCCATCTCAAAT
Organism: Allium sativum; assembly: GCA_030737875.1. Lineage (NCBI taxonomy): Eukaryota > Viridiplantae > Streptophyta > Magnoliopsida > Asparagales > Amaryllidaceae > Allium > Allium sativum. The sequence continues at coordinate 7,593,541 of CM060923.1, forward strand.
CCCTAGAGCCTATGCATTCAAATCGGGTTCAAATCAAAAGATGCAAGCTTGCTACACCAAAGAGAGGCAAAATCAACGTTGCTATGCGAGTTCCATGACGATTCTTCAACAAAGGAGGCACCTTTCTTAGCCAAGATGATTCATGCTTCTTTCCCTAGGCCTAACTATGTAAGTTCTAGCTACTTTTAGATGGAAACGGTAGTTTTGATAATGACATGGGATAAAATGAGGCTAAACATGATTATGCGAACCTATATGAACCTTACCTTGCCTCTTGTGTTTATATTTATGATTTTAGGCCTTGTGAGTGACTTAATCATGCCTCTCATGCTATGCATAACCTAGTTTAACTTGCAAGTCTGGATTTTTATGCATGAAATGCTAGCATGAACCTTTAGGAACCATTTTACTTGTGAAACATTGGCTAAGGCAAGATTTTGAGGCTTATGCATGTTTATGAACCCAAACCCCTTATGCTATCATGCAAGTTTGCGGCCAAATCCTTTATGAGATTATGCATGCTTGTGGCCAATCCCCTCTTTTAAGTTGTGCATGTTTATGGCCAAACCCTTTTTGATAATATGCATGTTTGTGGCCAAATTCCCTTGTGACATTTTGTGTGTTTGTGGCCAAAACCCCTTTTTATGACACTATGCATGATCGAGGCCAATTTGTAGTCATAGTATTCCTATTATGTTGACTCGTCTATACTTACGTTGGAAACACGTTTTGGGGTTAGGTTAGACGAGCATGAATATACATGAAAAACTTAACTTGAAGTTTCATAAAAATATGATGTGAAACATGATTTGGGTTAAATGGGTATAACATGACAACATGTAACATTAAATATAACATGGAAGTTGACATGTAAGTATGCATAAAAACATAAGCTTGGGAACTTACCTATTAAGTTAGGTCTACCCATTGGGAATTTACCTATTAAGTTAGGTCTACCCAATTGCTTGAAAACTTGACTATGAACATGACACTAGACTAAACATGAAAGTGGCCAACTCGAGGTTGGGTTGAGTTTGCAGCGTAAAACTACCCGGAACCGACCGGCCTAACTAGTAGTTGCAAACAATAGGACTCAATGTGAGAAATTGGTCATGTTGTGCTTGAACCCGAGGTTAGACCAAGTTGTGGTGTAAATCTACCCGGACCCGCCCGGCTTAACTAGTAACCACAACAAAGTCTAATGTGAGAGGTTGGGGTGCATTAAATAATTAATGCCACATAATAGGGTTAAGTTAATTTGATTAATGAGGCTTAACCAAACATGACATGGACAAACGGGTTAAGTAATTTGATTAGGCTAATGATACTTAACAAAACATGACAGGGTTGGGTATGTTAAGTAACTTGATTTGCCTAACGACACTTGACCATTTTTATACGACGAGGGGACGGGATTAAGTTAACCAACACTTAATCAATCCAACACGATAACTTGATAAGGTTAAGTAAATTTTCTTAATGACACTTAACCGTATAATACAGTTAATGGATGAGGTTAAGATTAGACTTAACTAATCTAAACATGGTAATCGGATGGGGTTAAGTTAAACACTTAACTAATTTAACACGATGATTTGATGAGGTTAAGTGACCTATACTTAACCAATCTAACTCGTTAATTTGATGAGGTTAAGTTAACCTATACTTAACCAATCTAACGTGAAAACATGATAAGGCTAAGTCACGAATCACTTGAATACGCTTGACCGATTTGACTCGGTAATTTGACAAGGTCAAGTTAATTTATATAATTAATCAATCTAAAATGATAAATTAGACGAGGTTAAGTTATGGATTGCTTAATATACTTAGCCAACTTGACACATGATTTGTAGGGTTAAGTCTTGGACTTGGATACTTAGCCAATTTTGACATGGTTTGTAGACGAGCTAAGTTATGAACTTAAATGACACTTAACCCATTAGATAAACCCTAATTCGGAGGACTAGGTAAATAACCATAGTTAACAAGGATTATGGAAATAAGGCTAAGTGGTAAACCTTAGTTAAAAGAAACTAAGTAATAATTCTTAGTCAATGAAATTTGGACCACCTCTTAGATAGATGAGTAACCCGATACGGTAGGTCATCGGTTAAGTATACGTGTAGGAGCGGGCTATCTGATTTAGATAAAGGCTCCAGCGAACTGGGTAACGAAGCAGCGGCTTCGGGGAACATGAGGATATTCTTGGTATCCCTCTGTGAGGTCGCAGATGATCATCCTGGGCTCACAAGAGGTTGAGGTCTGCGGTAGAAGAACCAAGAATATGCCTTGGTTGCTATGCGAGCGACCTAAAGACTGGGGTGGATAGCAGTGAGTCGACGAATACATAAGGTGCCCGAGATAGCAAGTTCGTCGATTATCTACCATCTTGAGTCAAGCGTGTACGTACGGAAAGGCAGGGAACACCCAACAGACCATAATTGCTATCTAATTATGGGTGAGGTAGGCCGTAGGATGTGGGCTGGCCGGAGTGTAGTTCTCATGCAAGATTTTCTCTTGTGTTGCCTTTCACTAGTTGAGGGAGGGGTCTCGTGGGACCATAGCCACGCGTAGAAAAGCAGACCTTAGTATCTGCATCGGCAGATAAATCTAAAGCTCCCGACCGAGTCCTGTATTTCTTGTTTTGCCCTGTGACAGGACTCGGATGGCACGATGTGATACATGTGCATACAGTTATAGAAAAACAATTCACGATGAATGCGTGGGAAAAAGGGCGCGGTTGACGGTTAGCGTAATCCCTAGTGGCCTAGGTGGTTTAACCCAAACCGAAATACGAAAGCGTGCAATAGGTAAGCGTAATCCCTAGTGGTGCTAGGTGGCGTAAGTCCTAGTAGTTCAAACGATGATTCGTATGGAAGAGCCTAGCTAGAACAAGGGTGACAGTCCAAACGATTTCAAGGATAATACGACATGAGGAAGCCCGTACGAGGTACGGCAAAGGACTGAACTTATATACGTGGAAAGAAACATATGATTTGAGTAACCTATATATGCGATATATTAGGTTGACATGGACCATTACACGACTTTGAGTAAGGGACATTCATGGTTAACACATAACAAGGCTGGGATACTAGTACGAAGGGTGCAGAGCAAATATACATGTTAGAACTAGGAAGAATATACATAATAGATACCTTGGGATGTTAGACGGGGCAGATACCTTGGGATGATGTACTCGATAGAAATCTGACGATGTGATACTTTGACTTATCATAACACTGTAGTTTATCATGATACCTTAGTTTACCTTGCCACAGTAGTTCAACCGGCTACCCTGGTTTAGTTTATCTATCTTGTAGTTATCCTTATGTTTACTTTCAGTTTATGCATGTCATGTTACCTTTACCTGTTTTTATACTGGAAGTAGATAGGACTTACTCAGTCTTTTTGACTGACCCGTTTTGTTTCGCCTCTTTTCTTCCGTTTCCCCCCAGGTTACAGGGAGGAAACAATGCTGTTTAGTTCGGACTTCTTCTGCTTGAAGGTCATCATGGATGGCTTGGACTTCTCTTGGCTATGGCTACTTTACTGTTTTACTTGGGGAATAATTTATTAAAAAGTCTTTATGCTTCTTTACTATTGCAAGACAGGTTTTGATGTACTCTGATGTAAAAGGCTTTAGACCTTAATTATTGAATTTATGAAAGTTTGATTTTACTTCCGCTATTTCATATGTTCTGTCTTGTGATATTTCTGTGCATGTTTACCAATAATGCCCCTCTAAAGCTAGTGCATTCCTTTGCGAGTGGCCCTAGCGGAGGCGGGGTGTTACAGTGACAGAGCCACCAACGACGACGGCGAGAAGAGAGGAGGCCAAGACGTTCAAATCAGGCAAACGCCATGATTGAATCATCCAGTTTTCCCACAAACCTAAATCGAAATCGATTACAGTAAAATAAACGAAGCTTTTGACCTATCGAGTTATTGAATTTTAGAAAAAACGAAATAATTTCAGAGTTTTGGAAGCTTTGGGGTTTCGATGCTAAGCTGCTTGGAGGAGAATAAATAAAAAAGAGAAGAGGAAGAAAGTAGGAGGCAGATTTATATAAAAAAAACTAGGGTGACCACTCGTACCACAACACCATATTGCCAGTTTTGCCACACCCTAAGGCGGAAGAATTGCCACGGTCCTTAGCCCTGGCAATTTTGGAACGGTTTTGGGCCGTGGCTAAGTTGATAGGCATGGCTTTGGACCGTGGTAGTTTTGGAATGGGCTTTGCCCGTTCCAATGTTAAAGGGAAAAGTTTCACAGTATACGTACTCTTGCGTCCCGGTTATTTCACTCTACCTCAAAACAAAAAAGCGGCTATATCCCCAAAACGAGAAGCTATCTTCTTCCACGCCATTAACACAGTACTCCGATCTTCATCCACGCGAATCCGTTTTCGAGTCGATCCGTTTTGCGTTTCCTCTCATTCCAAGATTCCGATTCAATTGATTTTTCAGGTATTAAATAGAAACCCTACTTATTTAATTGTTTGTGGTCTTGAAAATTTAATCAGTTTAGTTCGGATCTGTGGTGTGGTTATATATATTTGCTGTGTTCGGATCTGTGCTGTGGTTATATATATTTGTTGTGTTCGGATCTGTGGTGTGGTTATATATTTAAACTGATTGTGTAAACTTAGGCCAAGTATTTACATAAAGTAGCTTACTGGCCTTACTTTTTGTACGCTTACTGTGCATCAATATAAACTGCTGATTTCCCTTTGGACTAGTTTTACTGGAGTAGTAAGAAACTAATGTTGAGCTGCATTTAAGAAATAGATCAAATGCTAAGAAGACGCAGTCGTATCAAATAGAATAAACTAAGATTAGCTAGTTTTACCAGAATCATCTTTTTGTGCCTTAGATTTCATCTATGAGTCACTAGACTTAGCATTAAATTCCAATTTGATGTCTGTCTGCAATGTATCAACATTAACACACACATTATTGACTACAGTAAAAAAAGAGGATAAAGATTTGGAGGAGTTCTCATTTATTACCGCGGAATTGTCTTCATCATCGCTGTTTCTTCTATCGACCTGCCATGATGTTTCCTAAATAAATCAAGACTTTATGGCTCCAAATCCTGACATTTAGTAGAAATGGAATCAAATACCTGAAGAAGGGGGGTCTCCCATAAAATTTCAACTTATAGCTTTAGCATGACCTGGATGCACGTTACAATTGCAAATACAGGTACCATGTGAAAATCATGTCATTTTCCCGAAATCATACTAAAAGTTACGGTTATTGGTGTTTGATCATTGTGGCTGTTTAATTGATTTACATGTTACTAGACGTTACACTAGTTTAAGAGTTCTACTTTCAAAATCAGATAACCAGTCCATTTAAAGTATAACCAGCAATTTCTTCAAATAGTTGTTTTCTTTTCCTGTGTACCAATTTACTTTGAAAACTACTCAATCCTTTTTTGTCTATTTCATCTATATTGGATATTGAGAAAAAATTAATGAAGAAGAGGACTTCGCAGTTTAATTGCACTGGGAAAAGAACATAGAAACAAGTAGTTATTATTTTCAATATCATAATCAAATAAATTATTAAACACATATACACTTAGCTTACTGTGCAACTTTTTGTATGCTTACTGGCCAAGTATTAAAAATGCAGTAGAATATGAAGTTCAACAGGAGAAAATCCTAGATAATATCAGATATTAATACCAAAACGGGAATTGATTAACAATTTTAATTTGCATTAGTAATGCCTATACTGCATAATTAAGCCGTAAGTATAAGTTTTCAAAGACTGATGCACATTTGATTATTGGGTTGACAATTTTACCTAATTTAAAATCAAATGCACACTTTGGTGATCTTTTTCCAAATAAAAAATTCCAATCCCAGTAGGGATCAGTGGAATATAACATGGAAAATGTTTCAAAGTTACCAGCTATTTAATTTATGCTAGATGCAGACTGCTTATACTAAAAGGACTTAGGGTGTAGACGTGGTTATTTAACACCAACATATTCTTGTAATATGCTATGTAAATAAGTGTGTCAATATTCTTAGGTTAATAAACAGATAATCGATGACCTAAGTCTATAGAAGTCCAATCTATCACTTAACCGCCATTATTTTAAAAACCATACGTGCATGGATGCACTTAATTGTTTGACAGCCCTGCGGAGAAAATAAAATTATAATGCTTCTGAAGTTTTCTAAAGATTCATATTGTTAGATTTAGGCTTTTTTTTCCCGCATATGCTTTGTGTTCTAAACTAATTGAAACTAGTGATATATTCCTAAAAATACAGTGAGTAGCCACTTGCTGGATTGTTAGTGCTGTAAAAATATCTAAATTGAGAAAATATATAGTTTAAGCAGTAACTTTACAAGTTTTTTTAGCATGTAAATTAATTAATTATGCATGTTCCAAGAAAAAATGTAGTGTGTGTATATGTTGCATGAAAATTGGTACTCTGTTCACTTTTGGATAGGACATGATAAGATCAGTCAAAGTAAAAACAGTCCAGCACAGTCTCGTTTATATATATTGTTGTTTCCAAACTGCGGTGTGTCGAACCAGTTAGCTCCATAACTTAAGAGCACTCATAAAACCTCTAACAACGCAAAAACACAAAAGCAAAATATATAAAAAAGAACCGATCAAAAAAGCAAAACTGAGACCACTCACAAAGAAGTTGATACATGTTGCTATTTTGTTATTCATTTGATGCAATTAACTTGGCTAGCTCTAGCTAGTTTTATATGATATGTAATTATTTGTTATTTTGGTATAGTTTGCTCTTGTTCTTTATTAGTGATTTTGATTTTGATTTTTAGTTCACAACGGCGTTGAATCAAGAATAGTTTGCGAAAGATATCATGTTTTTGAATCATATAATAAGCAAAATTGGTGACTACAAATAAGACTGTTGATTTTTTTCCAGATGTAGCACTGTTTGATCATTTTAGCAAAATTGGTGACTACATAATAAGTAATTTATGTATTTGGACAAATTTAACTCCAAAGACTTAAAAAAATGGTTTATAAACCAATAAACAAACCAATCTAACAAATTAATGCTTAAAAAAAGATAATGATTTATTCGTTCTCTAGAACAATTATTCTACTATAATTGATAACATAATATGTGATTTGTTGGGTTAAAAGTGTCACTTAGGGGAAACTAACAAAGTAGCATACAAACATTTTGTTTCATCATAACTTTTTTCGAAAGAAATCAAAGTAGCTTAATATGTTGATGTTTTATTTGAAATACTCAGGAGTGGAAAATATGAAGAGGCACTGGAGAAATTCGAATCCGTACTGAGACCAAAGCTAGAGTGCAATGAGGCTTCAATTGCTAGCTACAATGTCGCATGCTGCTATTCTAAGCTTAATCAGGTGTCTATTATGTTCAAAACTTTAAATGAAATTCAAAATTATATATTTTTTAGTGAATTATGCTGAAATCAAAATATACCTGTGTTGTTTTTTTTCGTTTTTTTCTTCCATTCATTTTTTTTTCTTGCAGGTTCAACCAGGTCTTTTTGCACTGGAAGATGCAATGCAAGCATGATATGAAGATTACAAGGTATGATATGATGCAAACTGCAAAATCACTTTGTTCAAAAATGAAACCCGATCAAAAATGCGTGTCATTATACTTTTGCCATCATAATAAATACATTACCTTTTGTTTATGGTTCACCAGTATTCCTTTAAATATTTTATTTTTTTAAGTAAAAAAGTTGAGTGATTTATGAATTTGACATGGTAAAGCATTTTTGCATACACTAAACATTTTCTGAAATTCAATGCAGGAAGTATGGGAAGAAGCTATAAGGGATATTTCTGACACATGCAATTATTCCTTGTTAAATGTGAGAGAGTCCAGGTTTAGCAAATTAGTTTTCCTTAGGTTGAATTCAAATTTAGGGAACACAATGTAATATTAAATAGTGTTTTTGAATAAAAGCTCGTTGTACTATAGAAAATATATTGTGATCATCATTCTAGATAAGAATCGTTTTGACAAGGGAAGAAGGTTCAACCTTGGTCTAAGCGTTTTCATATTCTGTATTGTTTTCATGTGAAATTTGAAAAACTAACATGATTATTGCACCATGCAATTTTTTTTTTTAAATGCACATTTAATTAGCCACGGCCTATAGCCGTGGCTAATTCTTATTTTGCCACGGCCATGAGCCATGGCTAATTTTTATTTTGCCACGGCTCATGGCCGTGGCAGAAATTTTGCCACAGGTCATTTTGCCACGGCCCAGAGCCGTGGCAAAATCGTTTTGCCATGGCCCAAAGCCGTGGCGAAATAGCTTTTCTGGTGTAGTGTACTCCTAGCCTACTTCACTCCGTTCGGACCGGGAGTCGAGCCCATGAAGGAACTCTGGCCTGTTAGTGTATGGCGTAGCAGTATTGAAAGGCCCATCCGAGTGTGCTACTGAAGGAAATCCGTTCGGATCGGGATCCGAACCGAAGAAAGTTATGCTCATGGACTTATCATGAAGGTTGAATTCGAGGAGAAATAAAGAAAAGCTTACCTGAAGGAACCATCCGACATTAAAAAGAAGCTCTTAAAGTTGTTTGAAAATGAAGAAAGTGATTCGTATGGTTTGTGAGTATATATAAGAAGGGAAAGCCACGATTTTATGAAGTGACAAAACACTACAAGTAAATGAAAGCGATCATTCAATGATTCTAATTCAAAGAATGTTTTGTAAATTGCTTCGAAGCACACTTTATCTTAAATAAGAGTGTACTTCGAGGGGCAAAATGTTAGCTACTTTGTGAACTAGGCCACACAAAGAGTAAATAGTGAGAAAGACACCAATCGGTTCGGATCGGAGGAGACTAGCGCAGGAAGTAAGTAGAGATCAGAGATGCAGAAGTCACATCGAATCGGATCGGTAATACGTCAGCAATATCAAAGGATAGCAAGTGGCCTTATCGGTTCGGAACGTAAGAGCATGTCAACAACATCAGATAACGAGTGGACTCATCGGTTCGGATCGGAAGAATATGGCGGCGACATCATACAACAAATGGCCTCATCGGATCGGAACGGAGCAGTACGCAAGCAACATCAAGGGATAGCAAGCTGCCTCCCTGGATCGGATCGGAGGCCCCGATCCGAACCCCTTTTTCCCCTTGAATCTGTAACCGTTGCTGCGCATATCTCCTGAAGACTCGGGCTAGGCCTGACCATTTCTCTCACGATGTCCTACTAATCCAATGCGCTGTCATCATCTGGGAGCCTCCGAACCCGACTCTCATGGGATGGGTGCCACGCAATTCCGTACCGGAGCAACTTCGAAGAGATTTTTCACCTATAAATACACCATCTAGAGGCATTTGAAAGGATCTTTTGGCAAATTCTCGGTCCATACCTCCATAGCCAAATTCTATAATCATATTCAAATCAAAATAAGTCCATTTTTGAGAGATTTGAGTGAGTTTATGCATTGTAATTGTAAGCTGAGTGAGAATCATTGCTGTATTTGTATTCAAATCATCAACTAAAAGAAAACAAAGTGGACGTAGGCTCGTTAACGCCGAACCACTATAAATTGCGTGTTCTTTATTGCTTTTTGATTCTATTTCATTGAATTCATATCTAATTTGGGTGTTAGAGCCAATTTTTGGTCTAGCACGTGGTGCTATTATTCCCCAGTTTTTGAACGGTACTACATAAAGTCAATATATTCATTTTAATTACAACTGGGAAATTATTCCATATTTGATGGCCAAATGCCATTGAAACAAAAATGATTAGCCAAAATGATGTGATGATAGAAAAAAGAGGGCATTCATGCATACTCAGGGTGCGTTCACAGCCACAAAATGGCATGTTCGTGAAAGTGCTTTTGTTGGACGCGAGCACTTAATAGCCCGGTCAAATAGACCATTCAAGAAACGTTGGAAATCTATCCGTTGGCGTCCGACGTGTCGGACGCCAATGGATAGATTTCCAACGTTTCGATCCATCCCCTATAAAACCGTATCCCCTCCTCACTTTTCTTTCACCTAACCGAGAATCCTCCCAAATAGCCTCAAAAAACGATTTTTTTCATGCCATTTTTGTTGAAAAAAGGTATTTTTTTATACCGATAAGTTTATTTTATAATTCTCTATAACATATATATTTTTTTCGAATTTTTATGATTTTTTTTTGGTACTACAGATGTCTACCTCTTCTACCACTGCTACTTCGCACCCGTTTGCATACTAGACGGAGGAACATGACTCGACATTTATAGATATTTGTGTGGAGTATCTAGCCGAATGCGATTCTAGCGTCAGCAACTACTACGCAACCGTCGCGACAGCGATGAACACCCATTTTAATCTGAATTTTACAGATATCCAGATTAAAAATAAATGGTATAACATGAAGCAGACATTTCGCGAGTGGGACAGACTACTCAGGACACCTGACGGGGAATAGGATGCAGTGTTCAATTATTTATATGGTCCTGATGATTTCTGGGCTATTGGCGCTGGCAGATCATACAGACGATTCAGGAAGAACTCCCCGATGAAGTTCCGAGAGCAGGACCTTCTATTTGATGGTTGTTTGCGTAAGCCTACTTGTGCATACCCGATTCCTGATGTTGCGCCTCGTACTGCACCTCCACCAGCACTCATGCCAGCTGCTTCGTTCATCGCTACTGACAACGATTATTATGGGGACTGGAAAGCTACCAGTGATCCTCCTTCTGGTCAGCCCGCTAGGCACAGACAGGTAAAGCGTGGTAGCTCGAGCCGCTCGTTTTTGATCAACCGTATTCAATAGTTTGCCATCCGTTGCTACGAGCTTGTTCGAGGATCGGTAAATGTGGAGTTGTGAGAGATTCTGATGATTTTCCGCAATGACCAGAAGAATGTGGAGATTGTTGAGATACTTCATGATGGGGGTATACGTAGATTTATTACAGCAGAGTTGAGCACATTACCACATCGTCGTCTATTTTAGCTTTTCATGTACTTATTTTAATTTCCAGTTTAATTGTGTTATTGATGTTTGTATTTCAGTTCTTGTAATGAAATGTTAGTTGTTTTGTTTTGTGAAATCGTGTTTAATTAATTTAACAATTAAATGCCCCACTCAAATATCCCGTTCGTAGCTAAAAACACATTCTCCGTTCGTTACAGTACCACGCTCATATACCCCGCTCAAATACCCTATTTTCGTTCGTCAAGAATGCACCCTTAATGTTGATTTGGTATCCTGGTTATTTTAATTGAAAACTCTCATTCATTATTACAAATATTCACTTTATTCAACGGTGTAAGAGTAAAAAGAAGTCAAGGTATGCAGATTAACATTTTCATAGTTCAAAGAAAGTCTTCTATTTACTGTCATGTTTTAGTACTATAAAGAAGAGATTGTGTGTGCAAAATTCATTCAGTGCTGTGAAAATTATAAGTTACCAATTTTTTTGTTAATTTAATTTTGTTTGATATAATAAAAAGTTGTTAATTTTAATTTAGTAAATTACATCGAAAAGTTTTTGAAACCACACGTAGCATAAAATTAGTATTTTTCTTTTTTAAATTACAGAGCAATAACATCTAATAATTTGTTATTTTAAATTAATAAAGTGAATCAACTGTAATTTGCAACATTGGTAAATGTATCATCTTAATTTCAATCTTTCGAAATAAGATAATCCTCTTGTACAAGGATGAACAATTTTAGTAGTTTTGGATTGCAAAGAAGGTCCCTACTTCAAGTTTGAGTTCAAATTTTAAACTAATACCAAACTTAAATAACTAATAGTTGAAATGTTTACACATATTCGATACATACATACGACATACATATACATATACATATGCATATACATACATACATACATACATACATACATACATACATACATATACATATACATATATATATATATAATGTTTGGCCATAAAAAGTCATTTTAGAAGGATTTTTGATTGTTTTATATTAATTTCCATGTGATTAAGAATTAATATACGTATATATATATATATATATATATATATATATTCAAATCAAGGTTCCAGTTTTTGTCCGGTACGCCAGAATCCCGGTGGTTCCGTTCCGGTTTCAGCATGGACCTGAACAAAATAAGAACATATTTTCGTTTTGGATCTAGGGCTTTAAAGAAAAAAAAATTGCTGCAGCTCGAAGGTGATCGCTGACGGAGGGATATCAATTTAGTGTGTTCATCGACGGCTAAAATTGAAGTTGACATTTCAGAGCGAAAGCAACGCGATTTCTTCCTCATGCGGCCGATTTGTTGAAGTCGTCCAGTGGTATGCATTAATTAAGTGAAGAGAGAGGTAAAGCTTGGGCCAGTTATATGAATTTCTTTTTCTGTAGAGCCTGAAAGATAGGAGGCTCGAATGGTGCGAAATGCATCTCATGCGCACAATTTACTCCTCATGAATTGCGCAATTACATCTGACGCTTGTCATTATTTCCGCAGAAACCCGCTTCAGACCTCATAGCACTACACAATAAAAATTGGCTGCAAAACTTCTAGATTAGTAATTATAGTTAAATAATGATGGGCTTTTAAGTTTTGTAGCTAGTTAAGTAATTATGAGCTGTATAAATTTGTAATTATTAGCTGTGTAAATTTGTTTGTTGTCATGGAGTGTACAAAGTATAAAAATTGACGGCATAAATTTATACAAGTATTGTTTATCATTATTGATTGGCAATATATTTGCATACGGAAGTGTATTTACAAAGAAAAGTACCAAAACAAAATTACAGCGGAGTTTCCGGAATAGTCGGAGCTGAAAGGAAATTTAAAACTTGTCGATGACCGGAACAGAACCAAAAAGCGGAATTATAAATACTATGATTATTTCCATATCTTTTTTTAGTAATTATTTTTATTTTGAACGGATGAATGGTTTAAGATCAGCTCAATGGTTAAGTGGTAATTCTGGTAATGAAAGTGTTGTGTTTGTAAACAAATTAACTGGCGAAGTTCATGTTCAGTGAAGGTTCTTGTCAAGGTATATGTTTATTCTTCTTTTCTTGAAGCTATAAATTTTGGTATACACAGTAGCCTTTTTTCTGGGTGGGCAGTGATATTCAGAAGTTCTCATTTGAGGTTACAAAAAAAAATTAATTACCGTGCTAAAAGCTAACAAGATAGTAATTGACTATCCATCTGAAACATTGAGCAATGTTGCATTTCCTCCTGAAAAATACAAGTTCCTTGAAGTGTAACACTCACACCATAACTTAATTAGACTTCACGGTCTTGAAATTTTAAGTTAGTTCCTCAAATTTCAGAATTCAAACAACTCATCAAATTTTTTGGATTGTCATAGAGTTATCTTTTCACCGGATGTTGTCTTGTGGGATGGTGTAACAACCCGTATTTCGATAACATGATTAAGACGAGAATCAAGGCAGAATTTAATTTTAAATTCTGAATCAAGTTAAACGGGCTATGCCATTGCGTTCGTCTCGGAAAAATACGCGAAATAGAGTCCGAGTTTTCGAAAATCGGAGTCCGTATGACCCGATTAAGGCCCAACGAAGTTTTCAGAAAATTTCTAAGTAAAAACAGATTTCAAATTCAAACTTGAATTTGGAAAATTGGGCCAGTTGGGCCAGGCGGGAAAAATTCCCGCCACAGTACCCAAGTCGACAGCCCTGTCGACTTGGGAGTCGACTTGGTCTGACCAAGTCGACAGCCCTGTCGACTTGGCGGTCGACTTGGCTCAGACGAGCACTCTTGCCTGGTGCACCTATTTTCTATCTTGGCTAGGTTCTTGGGCCTGGTTTGAGATCTGACGGTTCAGGTTGGTCCTAGGGTTAATCTAAGGGTCCTAACTAGCCTAATCTTCTATAAATAAGCCCCTAACCCTCCCCTAAACCCTCATTATTCACCCATGTAACTAAACTATGGCAAAATTTCTACTCTCATGGCCTCCACTCAACTAGCCTCCACTTGATTTCTATGAGAGGTTTCATGATCATGAGAGTATTAGAGAGTCCCTATGTTAGTATGAGAGCTCCTCAAGTTGATTTCAAGGCAAAAGCTTTGATCTTTGTTCATAAAGATGGTGTTTTTGTTGATTTGGAGCATTCATCTTTGGGTTTTTGGGTGATGGCATGCATAGGCTTCATCACAAGCTTTAGTTTAATCGATTTAGGCCTTCATAGCAATGTAAGCCCTTCCCTACTCTTAGATATTAACTATGAAGTTAAATGTTCATGTTGCAAGTTTGGGTTTGATCATTGAGAATGATATATGCTATCATGTCATGCAAGTTTATGAAGTCATTATCTTGATCTTATGAGCAAAAAGCTACAACCTTTATGTTGAAATGTTGCATTATGCAACATGAGAACCTTCATAATCTTTATGTCAACTTGCATATGAAGTCATAACCCTTATATGATGATATATGCGAGTTACTAGTCATCATTCCATGTCTTTTGTCAACATGATTTGTTTATGTGCCAAGTTTGGGTTTATGCATGTTTTTGAGGCTTAGGAATGTAACATGCAAGTTGATGAACACATATGTGCCTCATTTGCCACCATGATTAACTTGTGGCTTAATATCCGTTTTTGTCATGCCTTTGCCAAGTCTCCTCTTTTAATCCATTACGTTGTTGCGAACGTATATGCGAGTTTAGAAGCGTTGGGTTATGTTATGGGTAATTTCTAATGACATGAAAATACAACTTGAAAACATGACTTGAAATATAACATGGAAGTTGACATGTAAGTATGCATAAAAAAACAAGCTTGGGAATTTACCTATTAAGTTAGGTCTACCCTTTGGGAATTTACCTATTAAGTTAGGTCTACCCAAATGCTTGAAAAACTTGTAACATGTTTTGGAAACATGATGAACGTGACACTTCGATAATATAAGTGTGGCCAACTCGAGGTTGGGTTGAGTTTGCAACGTAAAACTACCCGGAACCGACCGGCCTAACTAGTAGTTGCAAACAATAGGACCCAATGTGAGAAGTTGGTCATGTTGTGCTTGAACCCGAGGTTAGATCAAGTTGTGGTGTAAAGCTACCCAGAACCGACCGGCTTAACTAGTAACCACAATAAAGTCTAATGTGAGAGGTTGAGGTGCATTAAGTAATTAATGCCACATGATAGGGTTAAGTTAATTTGATTAATGACTCTTAACCAACTATGACATGGACAAATGGGTTAAGTAAATTGATTAGGCTAATGATACTTAACAAAACATGACAAGGTTGGGTGGGTTAAGTAACTCGATTCGCCTAATGACACTTAACCATTTTTATACGACTAGTGGACGGGGTTAAGTTAATCAACACTTAATCAATCCAACACGATAACTTGGTAAGGTTAAGTAAGTTTCCTGAATGACACTTAACCGAAAGATACAGTTAATGGATGGGGTTAAGATTAGACTCAATTAGTCTAAACATGGTAATCGGATGGGGTTAAGTTAACCTAAACTTAATTAATCCCACTTGGTAGTTTAATGGGGTTAAGTAAAACACTTAACCAATCTAACTCGTTAATTTGATGTGGTTAGGTGACCTATACTTAACCAATCTAACTCGTTAATTTGATGTGGTTAAGTGACCTATACTTAACCAATCTAACCCGTTAATTTGATGTGGTTAATTGACCTAAACTTAACCAATCTAACTCGTTAATTTGATGTGGTTAAGTGATCTATACTTAAACAATCTAACTCGGGAATTTATTGAGGTTAAGACAACCCATACTTAACCGATATAATGTGAAAACATGATAAGGCTAAGTCACGAATCGCTTGAATACACTTGACCGGTTTGACTAAGAAATTTGATAGGGTCAAGTTAATATATACTTAACCAACTTGAGCATGGTTTGTAGGGTTAAGTCTTGAACTTGGATACTTAGCCAATTTTGACATGATTTGTAAACGGGTTAAGTCTTGAACCTGGATACTTAGCCAATTTTGACATGATTTGTAGACGGGTTAAGTCTTGAACCTGGATACTTAGCCAATTTTGACATGATTTGTAGACGGGATTAAGTCATGAACTTAAGTGACACTTAATCTGTTATATAAACCCTAATTCGGAGAATTAGGTGGGTAACCATAATTAACAAGGATAACTGGAATAAGGCTAAGTGGTAAACCTTAGTTGAAGGATAACTAAGTAATGATTCTTAGTCAAGGAAATTTAGACCAGTTCATAGATAGATGAGTAACCTGATACGGTAGGTCATCGTTTAAGTATACGGGTAGGAGCAAGTATCTGATTTAGATAAAGGCTCCAGCGAATTGGGTAACGAAGCAGCGGCTTCGGGGAACGTGGGGATATTCTTGGGATCCCTCTGTGGGCTGCCAGGTAATTATACTAGGCCCATGAGAGGTTAAGGTCTGCGTTAGAAGAACCAAGAGTATGCCTTGGTTGCTATACGAGCGACCTAAAGACGGGGATGGATAGGGCATAGTCGACGAGACACGGTCGTACCCTAGATAGCATTTTCTCGTCAGGCTACCTTCCATCTTTGGTCAAGCGTGTACGTACGGAAAGGCAGAGAACACCCAATAGACCATAATTGCTATCTAATTATGGTTGCGGTAAGGCTCGGATTGGGGGTTGGCCAGTAGTGTGTTCTCGTACAGGATTTATCCTGTCTTGTCTTTCGCTAGTTGAGGGAGGGGTCGCGTGGGACCATAGCCACATGTAGAAAAACAGACCTTAGCATCTGCATCGGCAAATAAACCGAAAGCTCCCGACCGAGTCTTGTATTTCTTGACCTGCCCTGTGACAGGACTCGGATGGCACGATGTGATACATGTGCATACCGTCATGGAAAAACGATTCACGATGAATGCGTAGGAAAAAGGACGCGGTTGGCGGTTAGCGTAATCCCTAGTGGCCCTATGTGGTTGAACCCAAACCGAGATACGAAAACGTGCAATAGGTAAGCGTAATCCCTAGTAGCGCTAGGTAGCATAAGTCCTAGTTGTACAGACGATAATTCATGTTGGAAGACCCTAGCTAGGTTTAGGGTAACAGTCCAAAACGGTCTTAAGGATCATGGAACTATGTTAAAGTAATATAGAATCTCATGGGAAAGCCCGTATGGTCTACGGCAAGGGACTGAACATTTACATGTAATAAAACATATGAGTTGAGTAACCTATATATGCGGCATATTAGGTTGATATGGACCATTACACGACTTGTGAGTAAGGGTCATTCTTGGTTAACACATGACACGGTGGGGATACTAGTACGGTAGGTGCAGAGCAGATATACAGGATAGATACCATGGGACGTTATACGTGATAGATATCTTGGGAATATTATACTTGATAGAAACCTGACGATGTGATACCTTGTTTTATCTTGACATCGTAATTTATCATGACATCTTAGTTTACCTGAGTTCAGTAGTTCATCCTGTTATTTTGATTTAGCTTATCTATCTTGTTATCATGCTTATGTTCATCTCAGTTTCTTATGTCAGTTAACTTTACTAGTTTTTATACTAATAGTAGATAGGGCTTACTCAGTCTTTTTGACTGACCCGTTTTGTTTCGCCTCTTTTCTTCCGTTCCCCCCCCCCCCCCCAAGGTTACAGGGAGGAAATGCTATTGTTTAGTTCAGACTTCTTCTGCTTGAAGGTCATCATGGATGGCTTGGACTTATCTTGGCTATGGCTACCTTACTGTTTTTGCTTGGGGAATAATTTATAAAAAAAGTCTTTATGCTTCTTTACTATTGCAAGACAGGTTTTGATGTACTCTGGTGTAAAAGGCTTTAGACCTTAATTATTGAATTTATGAAAGTTCGATTTTACTTCCGCTATTTTTATATGTTCTGTCTTGTGATATTTCTGTGCATGTTTATCAATAATGCCCCTCTAAAGCTAGTGCATTCCTTTGCGAGTGACCCTAGCGGAGGCGGGGTGTTACATTTGGTATCAGAGCAGAAGGTTACCAGACTGGGCAAAAGTTTTTAAAGACCTTCTGAAAACTATTTGAAAATCGTTTACAAAGAAGCATTTTTCAAGAAAATTTTCTTTTAAAAGAAAACGGCTATTCCCCAAAAGCCATTAGCACTATCCTTGTTTCCCTAATTGAATCTCTTTTCCCTTCTTCTCTCCATCTGTAGTCACAGTGGTTTTAACTGTGACTAGTCTTTTCTATCTACGAAAGTGCTTTCCATACAATGGAGGTGGTTCTCGAGAGACCAGGGGCCGTGTTATAAGAAAGGATAGTGAGAAAGAGGATAAAGGATACGAGCTTAAGGATGAGCAACTTGTTGGTATGGCTCAACCCAGAACGAGAGAAAAAGATGAACAATGAAACCCATGACAAGAGAGTACCTTTGGCATGGCAAAACGGGACGAATAGTTAAGTATCATGGGACAAGGACAAGATCATCGGGAGGGCAATAGTATGCTCTCATTTCTAGAGTACCTCGGAAGGAGGGTAACGATCTTGTTAAAGGTTTAGCCTTTCTTTTCTATCATCCCGTTAGGACTTTGTTTTGATCATCGTATCATTTAAGTCTGCTTCGATAATTGAGTCTCTGCACCTTAAGTACTAGCGTAATAGAAAATCCCAATTTTTGTCTCAAAGTCCTATTGGAGAGTCAGTCCATGTATACATGACTTGTTTGGATTTGAGAATGTCTATGCCAAGTGTTGAGTTTGGAAATAATGCTTATGTTTATAAGCTATGGATGGATTCTAGGGATGAAGTGGTTATCCAGTAGGGGGTGCCACTCTTGGTTTTGATAGGAGGGTAGTTAGACCTTTTGACTAGCCTAGGTAATACCCTCGAAGTATCGTATGACCATTTTGAGGTTCTGTCATGACTAGTTACTTAGAATCCCTGGATGCCTTTATTGGAAATTTGAAGCCCGATCGAGTGGTGTTCGCCGATGAGACGGATGGTCTATTTCACTTATGCATGGGTTATAGAAGTCACCCTAGTAAGTGCGCTTGATAACCTGGTTGACATCTGCTTACTTTCAAGAGAAAGTTCTTCTACGTGGAATACCTTATGGCACGAGGTCCGAGATTCACTAGTGAGTTTTGGAAAGCTTGCATGAGATCATGAGTACGCAGTCATGTTTGCGTCAAGTATTCTAGAAAGAGGATAAGTGCAAGTGGAACGAGAGGCGATGAAGAAATGAGTTCCAGCTCATGTTATGGAAACAGGAAATAAGAAGCTACGAAATCGCGAAGTTAAAAGACGGTCAAGGCACAATGGAATTGAGCTCAAGGTAGTACGGCTTTGATGGTCAAAGACTAGATACGCGCATGATATCTCTTTTTGGGAGTGTATCCTTGATCCCTGTTTTCTGTAGAGCTTACTTGTAGGCTATCTTTTGTGGACACCCTCTCGGTCCTATTTTCTGTTACAAACCCCGTAAGGAGTTTGTCTTGTTTATCTTCTCGACCTTGTTTCAGGGAATCCTAGGTAGAACCCTATGGATGTAAACATGTATTTGAAACATGTTATGATTGATATGGTTGCAAGTGGTTGCAAGTGGTTGCTCGTGGATGCGCGAATACACATTAGATGCTAGCTAGACTCGGTCACATTTCATATTGCATATGCACGAGTATTTATACTTGTCTATGAATGAAATTGAATGTGTTATCATGCGGTTGTTGCATATGAATGAATGGTTGTGCACGCATATAGTATCTATATGACTAGGACTATTTGCATACATGTTGGATTCATGGCACTATACATATTTTTGCATTAGAAAGATTATTCAGGCCTGATCATTAGCATTAGCTAAGGAACATGTACACACACGTTTTGCATATATTCATATAGCATTAGAAATCATCTAAGGACAATGGTCGCTTGTGGATGATGTTTTGAGTAGATGGATGATGGATGGTAGGATATGTTCTTCCTAACTTGGAGATTTCGGGGACGAAATCCTAAAAGGTGGGGAGAATGTAACAACCCGTATTTCGATAACATGATTAAGACGAGAATCAAGGCAGAATTTAATTTTAAATTCTGAATCAAGTTAAACGGGCTATGCCATTGCGTTCGTCTCGGAAAAATACGCGAAATAGAGTCCGAGTTTTCGAAAATCGGAGTCCGTATGACCCGATTAAGGCCCAACGAAGTTTTCAGAAAATTTCTAAGTAAAAACAGATTTCAAATTCAAACTTGAATTTGGAAAATTGGGCCAGTTGGGCCAGGCGGGAAAAATTCCCGCCACAGTACCCAAGTCGACAGCCCTGTCGACTTGGGAGTCGACTTGGTCTGACCAAGTCGACAGCCCTGTCGACTTGGCTGTCGACTTGGCTCAGACGAGCACTCTTGCCTGGTGCACCTATTTTCTATCTTGGCTAGGTTCTTGGGCCTGGTTTGAGATCTGACGGTTCAGGTTGGTCTTAGGGTTAATCTAAGGGTCCTAACTAGCCTAATCTTCTATAAATAAGCCCCTAACCCTCCCCTAAACCCTCATTATTCACTCATGTAACTAAACTATGGCAAAATTTCTACTCTCATGGCCTCCACTCAACTAGCCTCCACTTCATTTCTATGAGAGGTTTCATGATCATGAGAGTATTAGAGAGTCCCTATGTTAGTATGAGAGCTCCTCAAGTTGATTTCAAGGCAAAAGCTTTGATCTTTGTTCATAAAGATGGTGTTTTTGTTGATTTGGAGCATTCATCTTTGGGTTTTTGGGTGATGGCATGCATAGGCTTCATCACAAGCTTTAGTTTAATCGATTTAGGCCTTCATAGCAATGTAAGTCCTTCCCTACTCTTAGATATTAACTATGAAGTTAAATGTTCATGTTGCAAGTTTGGGTTTGATCATTGAGAATGATATATGCTATCATGTCATGCAAGTTTATGAAGTCATTATCTTGATCTTATGAGCAAAAAGCTACAACCTTTATGTTGAAATATTGCATTATGCAACACGAGAACCTTCATAATCTTTATGTCAACTTGCATATGAAGTCATAACCCTTATATGATGATATATGCGAGTTACTAGTCATCATTCCATGTCTTTTGTCAACATGAATTGTTTATGTGCCAAGTCTGGGTTTATGCATGTTTTTAAGGCTTAGGAATGTAACATGCAAGTTGATGAACACATATGTGCCTCATTTGCCACCATGATTAACTTGTGGCTTAATATCCGTTTTTGTCATGCCTTTGCCAAGTCTCCTCTTTTAATCCATTACGTTGTTGTGAACGTATATGCGAGTTTAGAAGCGTTGGGTTATGTTATGGGTAATTTCTAATGACATGAAAATACAACTTGAAAACATGACTTGAAATATAACATGGAAGTTGACATGTAAGTATGCATAAAAACACAAGCTTGGGAATTTACCTATTAAGTTAGGTCTACCCTTTGGGAATTTACCTATTAAGTTAGGTCTACCCAAATGCTTGAAAAACTTGTAACATGTTTTGGAAACATGATGAACGTGACACTTAGATAATATAAGTGTGGCCAACTCGAGGTTGGGTTGAGTTTGCAACGTAAAACTACCCGGAACCGACCGGCCTAACTAGTAGTTGCAAACAATAGGACCCAATGTGAGAAGTTGGTCATGTTGTGCTTGAACCCGAGTTTAGACCAAGTTGTGGTGTAAAGCTACCCGGAACCGATCGGCTTAACTAGTAACCACAATAAAGTCTAATGTGAGAGGTTGAGGTGCATTAAGTAATTAATGCCACATGATAGGGTTAAGTTAATTTGATTAATGACTCTTAACCAACTATGACATGGACAAATGGGTTAAGTAAATTGATTAGGCTAATGATACTTAACAAAACATGACAAGGTTGGGTGGGTTAAGTAACTCGATTCGCCTAATGACACTTAACCATTTTTATACGACTAGTGGACGGGGTTAAGTTAATCAACACTTAATCAATCCAACACGATAACTTGGTAAGGTTAAGTAAGTTTCCTGAATGACACTTAACCGAAAGATACAGTTAATGGATGGGGTTAAGATTAGACTCAATTAGTCTAAACATGGTAATCGGATGGGGTTAAGTTAACCTAAACTTAATTAATCCCACTTGGTAGTTTAATGGGGCTAAGTTAAACACTTAACCAATCTAACTCGTTAATTTGATGTGGTTAGGTGACCTATACTTAACCAATCTAACTCGTTAATTTGATGTGGTTAAGTGACCTATACTTAACCAATCTAACCCGTTAATTTGATGTGGTTAAGTGACCTAAACTTAACCAATCTAACTCGTTAATTTGATGTGGTTAAGTGATCTATACTTAACCAATCTAACTCGGGAATTTATTGAGGTTAAGATGACCCATACTTAACCGATATAACGTGAAAACATGATAAGGCTAAGTCACGAATCGCTTGAATACACTTGACCGGTTTGACTAAGAAATTTGATAGGGTCAAGTTAATATATACTTAACCAACTTGAGCATGGTTTGTAGGGTTAAGTCTTGAACTTGGATACTTAGCCAATTTTGACATGATTTGTAGACGGGTTAAGTCTTGAACCTGGATACTTAGCCAATTTTGACATGATTTGTAGACGGGTTAAGTCTTGAACCTGGATACTTAGCCAATTTTGACATGATTTGTAGACGGGATTAAGTCATGAACTTAAGTGACACTTAATCTGTTATATAAACCCTAATTCGGAGAATTAGGTGGGTAACCGTAATTAACAAGGATAACTGGAATAAGGCTAAGTGGTAAACCTTAGTTGAAGGATAACTAAGTAATGATTCTTAGTCAAGGAAATTTAGACCAGTTCATAGATAGATGAGTAACCTGATACGGTATGTCATCGTTTAAGTATACGGGTAGGAGCAAGTATCTGATTTAGATAAAGGCTCCAGCGAACTGGGTAACGAAGCAGCGGCTTCGGGGAACGTGAGGATATTCTTGGGATCCCTCTGTGGGCTGCCAGGTAATTATACTAGGCCCATGAGAGGTTAAGGTCTGCGTTAGAAGAACCAAGAGTATGCCTTGGTTGCTATACGAGCGACCTAAAGACGGGGATGGATAGGGCATAGTCGACGAGACACGGTCGTACCCTAGATAGCATTTTCTCGTCAGGCTACCTTCCATCTTTGGTCAAGCGTGTACGTACGGAAAGGCAGAGAACACCCAATAGACCATAATTGCTATCTAATTATGGTTGCGGTAAGGCTCGGATTGGGGGTTGGCCAGTAGTGTGTTCTCGTACAGGATTTATCCTGTCTTGTCTTTCGCTAGTTGAGGGAGGGGTCGCGTGGGACCATAGCCACGTGTAGAAAAACAGACCTTAGCATCTGCATCGGCAGATAAACCGAAAGCTCCCGACCGAGTCTTGTATTTCTTGACCTGCCCTGTGACAGGACTCGGATGGCACGATGTGATACATGTGCATACAGTCATGGAAAAACGATTCACGATGAATGCGTGGGAAAAAGGGCGCGGTTGGCGGTTAGCGTAATCCCTAGTGGCCCTAGGTGGTTGAACCCAAACCGAGATACGAAAACGTGCAATAGGTAAGTGTAATCCCTAGTAGCCCTAGGTAGCATAAGTCCTAGTTGTACAGACGATAATTCATGTTGGAAGACCCTAGCTAGGTTTAGGGTAACAGTCCAAAACGGTCTTAAGGATCATGGAACTATGTTAAAGTAATATAGAATCTCATGGGAAAGCCCGTATGGTCTACGGCAAGGGACTGAACATTTACATGTAATAAAACATATGAGTTGAGTAACCTATATATGCGGCATATTAGGTTGATATGGACCATTACACGACTTGTGAGTAAGGGTCATTCTTGGTTAACACATGACACGGTGGGGATACTAGTACGGTAGGTGCAGAGCAGATATACATGATAGATACCATGGGACGTTATACGTGATAGATATCTTGGGAATATTATACTTGATAGAAACCTGACGATGTGATACCTTGTTTTATCTTGACATCGTAATTTATCATGACATCTTAGTTTACCTGAGTTCAGTAGTTCATCCTGTTATTTTGATTTAGCTTATCTATCTTGTTATCATGCTTATGTTCATCTCAGTTTCTTATGTCAGTTAACTTTACTAGTTTTTATACTAATAGTAGATAGGGCTTACTCAGTCTTTTTGACTGACCCGTTTTGTTTCGCCTCTTTTCTTCCGTTCCCCCCCCCCCAGGTTACAGGGAGGAAATGCTGTTGTTTAGTTCAGACTTCTTCTGCTTGAAGGTCATCATGGATGGCTTGGACTTATCTTGGCTATGGCTACCTTACTGTTTTTGCTTGGGGAATAATTTATAAAAAAAAAGTCTTTATGCTCTTTACTATTGCAAGACAGGTTTTGATGTACTCTGGTGTAAAAGGCTTTAGACCTTAATTATTGAATTTATGAAAGTTCGATTTTACTTCCGCTATTTTTATATGTTCTGTCTTGTGATATTTCTGTGCATGTTTACCAATAATGCCCCTCTAAAGCTAGTGCATTCCTTTGCGAGTGACCCTAGCGGAGGCGGGGTGTTACAGATGGATTTCCAATTTAGTCAAGAATAGGAATGCACATACACTTTGTGCACATTCAGGAGCATTTCTTGTTCAAGCATTGTATCAAGTTAGGCAAAAATATAATTTTGATAAAGTGAAGAATTATGATTTTGGTTGCTGTATGGGTTGATTATAGATGAGAGGAGTATGAGAATTTCATCTGCTTTGCAAGTTGTGGTATAGGCATGTATGTTAAAACTAACATGGAAGAGGTTAATCGATAGCAGCAAATTGGTAGAGATATTGTTGAAAGTGCTTCAAATTTCTAGAGAATTCCAAAGTATGAAGATAATACAAATTTCTAGAATTCTCAAGAGATTAAAAAATTGTTTTATGTATTATTAAATAAGTATTTCTTGTTTTATCTATAGTGTTGTATCCAGAATATTCTAATAATAAATAATTAGTTTGATGTGCCTATAAATATGAGAAGAGGCACATTATATCTATGTACTACAAAGATGGCATGTTATGCATGCCAGTTTCCCCTTGAATAGTTGAAATTGTTGAATAATTGAAATAGTTGAATAGTTGAAATAGTGTTTAATGGAGAAATGACTTCAAAGATTTTGTAATAGCCAGTTGCTGTTATATAAGATGATGGCGTGGTATGCATGCCAGTTGTTGTTGGAATTGATAGCCATAACATTAATGTGCTCGATGTATTCAATAAATAGGCTACATGCGCTATATTCTTAAGGTTAGCAAAGCTAATAACTATCTGCCATAATCATCGTAACCTTCTTTATGCCGATTTCTTCAAGATTGACCATTTATATCTCTTACCCATAGTAAAGTGATTGTCTCATTCTACATAATTTTATAGGTTCTCTTACATTTTAATTGGGAATTCTGGGATTCAGAACCTTTAGTTGAATAACATTGGTCTGGGTGATGAGGTTTTACTCCCTTGCACTGTAATAGTGATACAAATTTATATCTTTGATATATAGATTCTATATGTATTTTCTCCAAATTTTGCTAGATGCATGGAGCAAAAGTTAAATTGCAGAGAAACTTAAAAATAATTTAACATCGAGGGTCTCCCAGCTGGATAATAATATGATTGACTATACTGTATGCTTATTATTTTTGTAATAATACATGCAATCAAGGATTACACACTTATAATTTTGAACTTGATTTGGTATTTTGCTAGCCGTGGTAGAGCCCTTCTTAAGAACATCACAATTCATACAATCCATCTCAAATAATTTTGACCTCCTTATCATTAAAATTTACTACTTCGTATTTGAGATTGATGCCGTCAGTCTTTATTGCTTTGTAGTCTATTTTATTGGTCATCAGCTTAAAATTTTATAATGCATTTAAATCACAAAAAGTGGAAATTAGGCTGACTCCAAGGGCGAATCTAGCTATCCCTTTCAGGAGGTTCAAAGTTTGAGGGGGTCAAGATTTTATGCAAAACTGGGTAAAGCTGAGCAAAATTTGGCAAAACTGGGTGAAGTAACATGGGGGAATTAATGTTTGAGGGGGGACAACTGCCCACTAAAGCTTATACATAGATTTTCCCCTGGGTGGCCCTCTATGTGCAGCGAGTCTAGCTATACTGTCAGATTATGTCAAATACTTGCAACATTATTCATTATATATCATGGAAACCACTACTTCTCAAACATTATTCATAGCTTGTACCATTATAAATTGATGGAGTCGATTGGTGTAATGACTTACAAATTCAAATGTTTTAAATTTATTTTTTATTGGAATTTAACATAAAATTTAAATTAAATAATGGAATTTGGTATTTGAAATACGCTTAACTAAATTTAGTTGTGGATCACAAAATTCAATTAAAATCAAAAAATCATTGAAAAATAAAAGATGGAAAATTCAAATTCTTTCAGTACTAGATATTTTTCGAAGATGAACATTAATTTTCAATTCATGAAATTCAAATGTTTATTACTTTGAAGCTACGATTTCGAAAATTGATGTTCACCTTCAAAATTCATGAAATTCAGATGTTCATAAACCAAACACAAGAGCGAAGTTGTGGCACAACTAAAGCAAAGCACAAATGCAACAAAGGGGTTTAGAAATAATCTATTGGCCTAAAAGTTTATAAGATAGAAAGGTATACAAGTTTTACAGGTTATGAAAAATGACTTAGACAAGCGTGCAAATGTCATGGTTACCCAAAGACATGGTTCACGACAACAAAAAATGCACAACTCAGTGTATAAGAAAACATGGAATTGAACATCAAGGAGAACTTAGCAAACACATGTGCATAGGATGTCCAATGCAACACACTGAAAATATCTACACAAATGAAATAGACCAGCACTATGGTATAATGCAGATACAAACAAGTTAGCAACCACAATGGAGCAATGAACAATAGGGGACAATGAGCATGGCAAGCAACACAGTGAGCATGTCAGCAGCAGTGCAATGACCAGCTCACATGACTAAATATTACAAGCTACACAAATAAAGAATGGCAGCGAGCAAGTAAAAGTGGCTAGTCAAGGGATATATGACCAAGATAGAATTCAAAACCAAAGTTTATAGGTCAATATTCAGCTACAACATCAAGGCAACCACAACAAGAATCAACTATTATACTTTAGTAGCACTGATGTTGAAAAACTTGTATAAATACAATAATGAGATAAATCACCTTTAACGGCAGCGATCGAGGGTGCAGGCGATGATGTTTATTGCGGTGGTGCTGAGTCGGTCATGGTCTCAGGTGCTGCTGGTCTTCAATTTGGCAAAGGGTTGAATGGCTGCTGTCAGAGGCATTCTCGGAAGGTCGCAGTGCTGGAGGATGCATCAGTGGATGAGTGTAGAGAAACGGGTTGTCGTCGCGTGGAGCTTTTATGGTAGCCGGTGGCTTCGATGATGGCTACGGTGGCTTGATTTGAAGGGAGAGGTGTTGAAAAATCGATTTAGGGAGGTATCGACGATAGATTGGATGGTGGAAATTTTAGGGAAAAATGGTTCGAGCACCACATGCTTCCAATTTTTTTTTTTCCGTTTGAACGAAATAAGATGGGAACGAATAAAGAGGAAAAGAGATAGCCGAAACGAGTGAACACGCGGAGATAATTTATCACAGAAAAATATACAGGGGCAACTAGGTCATTGAAAAGCGATAAGTGTGTATTTCCTTACTTATAAACAATAGGACAAGTGTGAATTAGACAAGTTTTAAAAGATGTATGTATATAAGTTATGCCAATATATACATACAAAAGATTACATATGAACTAAAAAACATAGATCGCTTTGCTCTAAGAAACCTTGCAGCCATAGCTGCCCCTAATGTCTTCCAAAACCCATTATTTGATGGAAATCTTAGGAAAGATGTGGGATCTTCTTCTTTTCCCTCACATCTCTTCGCTCCAAACCCTAATCTGATTTCTTCGATTCCTCCTTCTGATTTCTCTGTTGATGAAGATGAATTCACGAGGGTTCAAAACTATAAAAAGGCTATGAAATCCAATACAAATACCAACGGTTCTGGGCATATACAAAAAGGAATAGGCAAATCAAGCGAAATCCCTTTCAAAGCAAGGAGGAAGCCCTACCCTGCATCGAATAGGAACCACAATCAGGTAAATTTTGAGCACAAGAACTTTCAAGAAAGCAAACGAAATGTTTAAGAAGGCAATCATATGCCAGATTACAAAATTTCAGATGCATCTCAGGCATCTTCTTGGGCGGATCTAATCAAGAAATAGGGTCATAACTCAGATTTTGATCTGAAGTTCATTGATCCGGCCTCGACCATTAGTGAAGATTAAATAGTGGTCATCAATGAGGAGGTTAGCGCTCAAACAGAGGATAAATGGGGATATTCGATAATTGCATATGTATTCGGCAAACGGACACCATATCACTATTTTAGATCGTTTTTCGTGCGCACTTGGAATCCAACAGGGACGTTTTAAATATTTACAAGAGAAAATGGGGTTTTTTTGCCGTTTGGTTTTCAAATCTTGCTGACTGTGAGAAGCTTTTATCAGGTGAACCTTATTTTATTAATGGAAAGTTGATTATCCTTAAGAAGTGGAGTAAAAAAATAGTTCTTGATCGTGATTTGTTAAGCACGATGCCAATATGAATTAGACTCCCTGAATTGAATCTACGCTTATGGGATAAGGAAGCTTTCAGCGCCATTGCTAGCATTGTTGGCATTTCTTTAAAACTAGACGAGCAGACTGCGAAAGAAACTCGGTTAAGTTACGCTAGAATTCTAGTAGAAATTAGTGCTGAAGCGGATCTACCTAATGTGGTGTCTATCTGCATGCATGATGGTGAAAGCATATTACAACAAATCATTTATGAGAAGATTCCGGATAGATGCAAGAACTACAAGTGTTTCGGGCATTCATTAGAAGACTGCTGTAACACCCCACGTCCGTTAATGTCACTAACAAATGGAATGCATTAAGTTTCGTGGAGTGTTATAAGTAAACAGAACGAAATATTACAAGACGGATAAAGTAGTACTTGAAAAATTTATAACTTTATTGCAGCGGAAACAGAAATAGGTTTGGTTACACCTTCAAAACAACAAGACCAAGTACATAATATGAGTCTTGTACAAAAGCCTTCAGAGTACATAATTTTAAAGCTATAACCTCCTACAGAAAATGCCATAAGCAGAATCAAAGCCAAGCAATACATCTTTCAACTTCAAGCTGGAAGAAAGAGACTTCTGAACTAAGCTTTAGTATTTCCTACCTGAGAACCTGGGGAGGGGGGAGGGACGGAAGAAAAGAGGTGAAACAAACTAGGTCAGACATTAGTCTGGTGAGTCCAGTAAATTAACTATATAATCATTAAAGTAACAGGACAAGAACATAAACTGGAAAATAAGAAATGACTGTACATAAGCATGCATGACAAGGTAGGAAAGATGAATAAGATAAACGTTGATTGCGCTTCTAATCACTATAGGGTAATTACTACACTGCACCAATGTTAAATATATCGCACCGTTACTAGTTCCATACTGAAAGTTGATTCCCATCTTGTAATTGGTATTCCTCTGGCTAACATCTAGTAAGAGGTATCCACCCCATACAATCCTTACTGGATGTCCCGACACTACCCCCTTATCGCTTAATCGATCGGCTCCTTAACTCGTATGTATTCATTACTTGTGTCATTCGGCCCTGCTTGTTTGTAGATACATGTGCTAGTCCCATCATGGGGTGTATCAATCCCTATGATGGCAACCCGACACAATTCAAGATGCACAGTGTATGACTACTGATGCCCAGTTCCTGCTTTTTCCACTCCGGAGCACCTGCACGCCCGTACTCCGTCTAAACCTACATTGACGCACCACCCGTCACTATTTTGACCGCTTATAATCAGCCCAGTAATCGTGTCCCACCCTGCCTAGTTCATGGTATCGTGATACATCTTTGTGGGTTACTGCTGAAACGGATCCCCGTTACTAAGGTTTCCTAATCAACATGTTATAACGGTTAAGTGTTCTCAATATAACCTAACCCCATCCATTTTTTTTAATTAACATGCTGTATTGGTTAAGTGTCGCTTATTCATGTGTTACTTAACTTTTCTATTGATTCACACATATTTATTTAACGGTTAAGTTTGTGGGCCTATATATACTAATATTACCACCTACCCATGATTTACTTAACCCATCCACTTTGTTCATGTAATATTGGTTAAGTTGTCTTCTTACCCATGTTAACTTAATCCCACCCACCTAACTCGTTTAGGTATCATATTCAGCATCAATTAGTTATTAATGCACAGACCTCTCACATTAAGTCGATCATTTGTGACCGCTGGATATGCCGGGCGGCTCCAGGCATATTTCCACAACAAGCCAGACTTAAACTTGTGTCTAAGCATCTAATTTATGACTTTGACTTCTCATATTAGACTGCCATTTACGGTTGCAGGATATGCCGGGCGGATCCGGGCAGTCTTATACCGCAAACCAAGTCTAACCTCGTGTCTTAGGCGTTAATCTTTTAGCCAATTTACTGTCCAAGTCTAGATTTATATGTAAATTATCCATAAGTGTTGTCAATTCAAGCTGTGCCACATTTACTTTTTATGCCCAAAATTGCTTAATTAAGTTATACCCAATTCCCCGCGTTTTAGTCGCACGTACAACAAGGTCCAAAAATAAAACGAAGAGGGATAGAGGAGAAACACAAGAATTGACATAAGGAACAAAATAGGCATGTAAAAGTGTGTCCAACTCAAGAATCATGTTTCCAATAGACATGTTGTACATTAACAATAAGTATGGCTAAACTGAGCAAGTTACATCATAGGCATAAAGATTTGATAGAATTGAATATAAAAGAATCATCAATTTGGTGCACAACATGATATATTCCATTGTATCAATCACAACAATCTCATATGCATGGGTAATTCAGATTTGACAAGAGTATAAGCATGAATAAGAATTGATTATCTTACAATTAGGCATAGTTTTAGATTCGATTCATCACAAGTCATGTTTCCTATTACATGTTCCAAATCTGAGAAATAACTGAACTTACCAAATTATCACAAGTTTACACCCAAATCCATTTATGTCAAGTTTCATGTTTGCTTTATTATATACAATTTTTCCTAAACCATAGCCATCTTCAATTTATGCCTTTTTACAAATAACATGTTATTCAACATTTCCCAAATTTTTCCCCATCATTCAAGCATTATACGTGTGTGAATTTCACATAGTATGCTAGGCTCAAAGTAGCCTAACTCATAAAAAGAAAAAGAAAAAAGGAAGAGGGAAGAGAATCATGGTATCAAAATAGGCATTAATATACGAGCACGAACAAGCATGAAATGATAGAATTGATCAGAAAAGTATAGGCTATGAACCCAAAAAAATATGACAACTTGCAAATTTGACAAGATAGGCATAATCATATTATCACAATTTACAACTTATTATAATTACTTTAGTTTAATTATCTTGTGAAAGCTACATGAACTCACAGAGATTAAGAAAGAAGAGAAGATCTGGAATTTGATTTCTAAAGTTGATAAGCTAATTCGTTAATGTAGGCTTTGATCTTTCTCTTTAATCTTGTATTTGATTAGTTAAGGTGGAGGCTAGGCTAGCTTAGAGATGAACAGCATGACGGCTTCATAGAATTGGATTATGAGGTTTAGGGTTAAGGTTTGATATGATTATATAGAAGTATAGAATTAATATGAGCCTTTAGATCAACCTACGATCCATCCAAACCATCCAGTCCATGAAATGCGTCATCAGGCTAATCAAAAGTCGCCACGTACCCCTACGACTCAGGAAATCGTCACTGTCCAGAATAGTCAGCAGGGGTCGACCCCTATAGGGGGGTCGACACCTATGTCGACACCCTTATAGGGTGTAGACTCCCATGTCGACACCCCCGGGGGTATTCGACACTCCTGAGCGAGAAATTTCCCGCTCAGATGCTTTCCTGAATTTTTAATTTCGAATCTGTTTTGATTATTTAATTATTATTTTAATTTAATTTTTGCTTACACTTGAAATCTTCTAACCTCCATAACTTCTTCATATGGAATCAGATTCACGCAAACTTGGACTCTATATCAAGTAGAATTTCCATACGAACGCAATGGTGTAACTCGTTTCACCTAATTCTTCTTCTAAAAATTAAGTGTTTTTAAATTTTTTAATTTCAATATTTTAAATTACGGGGTGTTACATTCTCCCCCCTTAAAGGATTTCGTCCCCAAAATCTCCAAGTCAAGAAGAATGTATATCTTACCATCCAACATCCATCTACTCAACCATTCTATCACAAGAATCCATTGTCCTTAAAAAGATTTCTAATGCTTTTATGATCATATGCATAGTGTGTGTATATGTCCTTATCTAATGCAAAATTAGGCGGTATACTGATTTAATTGACCTCCTTAATACAAATCATGATAGCGTCATGCGTCCATTATGTATGCAACAGAACCCTATTGATACATATCATTTCTATATGAGTGCATAACCGTACATTCATACAAATGCAACGTCCATATGATAATACATCAAATTTCAACCCATATACAAATACATATTGCATATGCAATATGAAAGTGACTGAGCCGATCAAGTGCCTAATGTGTGTAAATGCATCCACGAGCAACCACTAGCAAACACTTGCATCCACCAAACATAACATGTCTCAAACACATGTTTACAACCATAGGATTTTCCTGTCTGAAGATCGAGAATGTAAACGAGAGGAAATACTAGATGATAGAATATGTATAAAAAAAGCGGTAGAAAAAGAAGAAGTTAAGAACATATCCTCACAAAAGGAAATGGTACGATGCACGTATCATGTCTTCCATCTCCCAAGTCGCGTCTCCTTGATCATCTCCCCATTGGATTTTAATAGACTTGACCTCTTTGTTGCGTAACTTCATGATCTCCGATTCCAAGGATGCATGTAGGAGCTCGTCTAATCATGGCATCTCGCTCCGCTTCCACTTCTCTAAGCATGCTCGGCTCCACTACTTCCGCGGTATCATGTAAACACTTCTGCAAATACGACATGTGAAACACATCATGAACACTACTAAGCTTCCCCAGCAACTTCACTCTGCACGCCATTTGTCCAATCCTCTCTGTAATGGGAAAGGGTCCTACAAACCCTGGTGCTAATTTTCCTGCAGCTCCAAAGCAAACTACGTTCCTCAATGGCGACACTTTGACAAAAACCATGTCTCCAACATCAAACTCAAGATCGGTCCATCTCTTGTTAGCGTTTGACTTTTGCCGGTGCTGTGCTATCTTCGTTCGTCTTCGAATCAAGTCCATCTTTTCCAAAGTTTATCTCTAATCAGCTCAGGTCCAAGCAAAATCTTATCCGTAGACTCCCACCAACAAGATGGTTATCGAACGGTCGTCCATAAAAAAAACTAACACTAGCTTAATAACTGTTATTATACGCGAACTCCACAAATGGAAGGTGCTCTTCTCATGTCCTTCCTAAACCTAGGATACATAACCTCAAAAAGATCTTCATGGATTCTATTCACCCTTTCTGTCCGTCCATCTGTCTATGGACGATACGCGATGCTCAAACATAACAACGTACCTACCGCCTTTTGCATGTCACCTTTTCCTTTTGCATCGTAAACTGCTCCAAGCCTTGTCCCGCAAGCACCGGTATATACTGTGAACGGTTTGCTCCTATCTAACAAAGTCAAAACTGGGGCTAATATCTTCATAAAGTACTTAACGAACTTCCTATAGTAGCGCGCCAACCCTAGAAAACTTCTTACTTCCATTTCTTTTCTAGGAACCTTCCAATCTTGGATTGTCACCACCTTTGCAGGGTCCACTGCTGTCCCTTCCTTAGAGACCACGTGTCCTAAGAACCTCACATGTTTCCTCCGAAAATGACACT
Organism: Allium sativum; assembly: GCA_030737875.1. NCBI lineage: Eukaryota > Viridiplantae > Streptophyta > Magnoliopsida > Asparagales > Amaryllidaceae > Allium > Allium sativum. The sequence continues at coordinate 7,627,460 of CM060923.1, forward strand.
GGAGAACTTAGCTTTGAGTTGATGCGCTCGTAGGGTCTCTAAGACTTCCCTAGATGTAAGGCATACTCTTCCTCGCTACTAGAGAAAATCAAAATATCTTCTACGAAAACTACCACAAACTTGTTTAGAAACTCCTAAACATCCTACTCATCCAGTCTATGAAATATGTGGGTACATTTGTTAAACGAAAAAGGCATGATGAGCCACTCAAAGAAACCATCACGAGTGTTAAATGCAGTCTTATCTATGCTATCCTCAACCAGCCTTAGCTAATGAAATCCTGTAGCTAAATCCAACTGTGAGAAAACCGAAGCGCCAACCAACTGATCGAACAAATCATTTATCCTTAGTAATGGGTGTCTATTTTTCTTTGTGAGTTTATTTATCTCCCTATAGTCCACACACAATCTAAGTGAACAGTCCGCCTTTGAAGCAAAAACAACTGGAGCACCCCATTCCGGAATACCTCTTCTTATGAACCCTTTCTCAAGTAGCTCCCCTACTTTCTTAATGAGTTCCCTGCTCTCTCTCTCGGAGCCATGTGGCGCACTGGTAATACAACTGGCTTTGCATTATCTACTAAGTATATACGGAGGTCTATCTCGCGCCTTGGGGTTAAATCTCGAACCACATCAAAGACGTCACCATACTCACAGACTACATGAAAAAATTCCAAATCATCGATGGATGCTTCAAGAGATTCTAGGTTGCTAAGCATCACCGAACCTCTAGGGTCACAAGAAATATCAAGGGTTCTTCCCTAACGAATCAACAGTCTAACTACCCTCCTGTCACGGTCTAGGATGGCACCATACCTGGCTATCCATTCCACTCCTAAAATTGAGCCGTAGCCAATGAAACCAAGAGCGTAGGCGTTGCATTCAAACCTAATGCCCAAGATAGATACTCTCAAATCCCGACAAAGCATTAATAAATGAGCCGAATCTCTAATAGGATTTGAGACTAAAATGGGATCCACAACTAGACTAGTATTTAGGTGCAGTGTTTCAACTAATGAAGCAGATACAAATGAGTGCGAAGCGCCAGAATCAAACGAAGTTCGAATAAGATGATCAAAAAGGAAAAATAGAACTTTTAACAAAAACGTTTCTATCTCTCTCCTATCCTGGCGCCATAAGATCATGAACCTGTCCTCCGGAAGTAGGTCCTGTCCTCTGCCCTTGCCCTTGTCCTTGCCTCCTCGGGCAGTCTTTAATCGCAATGAAAACAACCAGGTTTCTTCTTCTTCCTATAGTCCTTAATTACATAGCCCGTTGTACCACAACAAAGACGCCTTCTTTTGTCACAGGATTAATTATTCTTTCCACTTTCTCCTTTACCGTCTTTGTGGATTAAATCCATATCAACAAATTCCTTATCCTTGGGCTGTGCTGCTTAGCTTAAACTCCCTCGTCGACCAAGTAGCAAGCTGAACCTTCCTTCCACCGTCTATCTCAAAGATACCAAACGAGCCCTCCACTTCCTTGAGCCAATTCTAGCTTCGACAAACGTCTCAGTCCTATGAAACGGTTTTTCGCCCATCGCATGAAAGTCCTTACATATCTTAGAAAAAACATCAACACGAGGGGAAAGACACTCAAGAAGGAAAATGGAAGAGAATCGAAGCAAAGAATCGAAAGAAAGATATATGGCTTTTTGGGGATTATGTTTTTCAAAGTAAACCTTCCTCTTGAAAACACCTTCTTTAAAACATTTCTTTTGAAAATACTTCTTTATAAAAATGCTTTTGAAAACGTTTTTTCAAAATCTTTTATCTTTTCTGGTAACCTCCAGCTCTGATACCAAGTGTAACACCCCACGTCCGTTAATGTCACTCACAAAGGGAATGCATTAAGTTTCATGGAGCGTTATAAGTAAACAGAACGGAATATTACAAGACGGATAAAGTAGTACTTGGAAAATTTATAACTTTATTGCAGTGGAAACAGAAATAGGTTTGGTTACACTGTCAAAACAACAAAACCAAGTACATAATATCAGTCTTGTACAAAAGCCTTCAGAGTACATAATTTTAAATCCACGACCCCTAACAGAAAATGCCACATGCAGAATCAAAGCCAAGTATACATCTTTCAACTTCAAGCTGGAAGAAAGAGACATCTGAACCAAGATCGAATATTTCCTCCTTAAGAACCTTTGGGGGGGGGGCGGAAGAAAAGAGGCGAAACAAACTAGGTCAGACATTTGTCTGGTGAGTCCAGTAACTTTAACAATATAATCATTAAAGTAACAGGATAAGAACATAAACTAGAATGTAAGAAATGACTGTACAAAAGCATGCATGACAAGGTAGGCAAGACGAATAAGATAAATGTTGATTGTGCTTCTAATCACTATAGCGTAATTACTACACTGCACCAATGCTAAATATATCACACCATTACTAGTTCCATACTGAAAGTTGATTCCCATCTTGTAATTGGTAGTCCACAGGTGTAACATCTAGTAAGAGGAATCCACCCCATACAATCCTTAATTGCCCATACTAAATACTGGATGTCCCCACACTACCCCCTTATCGCTTAATCGATCGGCTCCTTAACTCGTACGTATTCATTACTTGTGTCATTCGGCCCCGCTTGTTTGTAGATACCTGTGCTGGTCCCATCATGGGTTGTATCAATCCCTATGATGGCAACTTGACACAACTCAAGATGCACAATGTATGACTACTGATGCCCAGTGTCTGCTTTTTCCACTCCGGATCACATGCACGCCCGTACTCCGTCAAAACCTACACTGATGCACCACCCGCCGCTATTTCTTATAATCAGCCCAGTAATCATGCCCCACCCTGCCTAGTTCAGCGTATTATGATACATCTATGTGGGTTACTGCTGAAATGGGTCTCCGCTACTAGAGTTTCCTAATCAACATGTTATAACGGTTAAGTGTTCTCAATATAACCTAACCCTATCCATCTGTTTTAATTAACATGTTGTATTGGTTAAGTGTCGCTTATTCATGTGTTACTTAACCTTTCCATTGATTCATGCATGTTTATTTAATGATTAAGTTTGTGGGCCTATATATACTAATATTACCCACCCACCTAAGATTTACTTAACACTTCCACTTATCAAGTCCATATGTTTTATTGGTTAAGCTTACCTTAACCCTATCCACTTTGTTCATGTAATATTGGTTAAGTTGTCTTCTTTACCCATGTTAACTTAACCCCACCCACCTAACTCGTTTAGGTATCATATTCAACATTAATTAGTTATTAATGCACAGACCTCTCACATTAAGTCGATCACTTGTGGCCGCTAGATATGCTGCGCAATTTCGGGCAGACTTCCATCACAAGCCAGACTTAACCTCGTGTCTAAGCATCTAATTTGTGCCTTTGACCTCTCACATTAGACAGTTGTTTGCGGTTGCTGGATATGATGGGCGGTTTTGGGCAGTCTTATACTGCAAACCAAGTCTAACCTCGTGTCTTAGGCGTTCATCTTTTTGCCAACTATCCAAGTCTAGATTTATATGTAAATTATCCATAAGTGTAGTCAATTCAAGCTATGCCACATTTACTTGTTATACCTAAAATTACTTAATTAAGTTATACCCAATTCCCCGCGTTTCAATCGCACATACAACAAGGTCCAAAAATAAAACGGAGAGGGATAGAGGAGAAACACAAGAATTGACCTAAGGAACAAAATAAGCATGTAAAGATGTACCAACTCAAGAATCATGTTTCCAATAGACATGTAGTACATTAACAATAAGTATGGCTAAACTGAGCAAGTTACATCATAGGCATAAAGATTTGATAGAATTGAACATAAAAGAATCACCAATTTGGTGTACAACATGATATGTTCCATTTTATCAATCACAACAGTCTCATAGGAATAGGTAATTCAGATTTGACAAGAGGATAAGCATGAATCAGAATTGATTATCTTACAATTAGGCATAGTTCTAGATTTGATTCATCACAAGTCATGATTCCTATTACATGTTCCAAATCTGAGAAATAACTGAACTTACCAAATTATCACAAGTTTACACCCAAATCCATTTACATCAAGTTTCATGATTGTTTATTATATACATTTTTTCCTAAACCATAGCCATCGTCAATTTATGCCTTTTTACAAATCACATGTTATTCAACATTTCCCGAACTTTTTCCCTATCATTCAAGCGTTATGCGTGTGCGAATTTCGCATAATATGTTAGGCTTGAAGTAGCCTAACTCAAAAAAAGAAAAAGGAAAATGGAAGAGGGAAGAGAATCATGGTATCAAAATAGGCATAAATATACGAGCACGAACAAGCATGAACTGATAGAATTGATCAGAAAAGCATAGGCTATGAACCAATAAAAAGATGACAACTTGCAAATTTGATAAGATAGGCATAATCATATGATCACAATTTACAACTTATCATAATTACTTTAGTTTAATTATCTTGTGAAAGCTACATGAACTCACAAAGATTAAGAAAGAAGAGAAGATCTGGAATCTGATATCTGAAATTGATAAGCTAATCCGTTAATGTAGGCTTTGATCTTTCTCTTTAATCTTGAATTTGATTAGTTAAGGTGGAGGCTAGGCTAGCTTAGAGACGGACAACATAACGACTTCACAGAATAGGATTGTGAGGTTTAGGGTTAAGGTTTGATGTGATTATATAGAAGTATAGAATTAATATGAGCCTTTAGTTCAACCTAGGATCCATCTTAACCATCCAGTCCAAGAAAATGCATCATCAGGCCAATCAGAAATCGCTATGTAGCCCTATGACTCAGAAAATCATAACTGTCCAGAACAGTCAGCGGGGGTCGACTCCTACAGGGGGGTCGACACCTATGTTGACACCCTTATAGGGGGGTCGACTCCTATGTCGACACCCCTTGGGAGGAGTCGACACCCCTGAGCGGGAGATTTCCCGCTCAACTGCTTTCCTGAATTTTGTATTTCGAATCTGTTTTGATTATTTAATTATTATTTTAATTTAATTTCTGCTTACACTTGAAATCTTCTAATCTCCATAACTTCTTCATACAGAATCCGATTCATGCAAACTCGGACTCTATCTCAAGTAGAATTCCGAGAAGAACGCAATGGATTAACCAATTTCACCTAATTCTTCTTCTAAAAATTAAGTGTTCTTAAATTTTTTAATTTTAGTATTTTAAATTACGGAGTGTTACAACTGCATAAGCAATAAAGATAATTTGGAAAAGTCGAACAACACTGTAGTTCCAAAAAATAATGGGAAATTGCAATCTAATATCTACTTTGGAAATACTACTCTAACTGATCAAGAAGCAGAAAACTCTGCACCATCAAAAGAGTATAATGCAATGATAGATCCTCCTTAGTTCTTTAACCATGTTTCGGATAAATCTGATTTGTTAAAATCCTAAGATTTATCTCAGCATTCAGTAAGATTATCGGAAAATCAGCAGAATATTGGTGATTTTAAAAGACATGAGAGTTTTATCAAATTAACACCCTAAAAAATGAAAGATAAAAAAAATCAAAAAGCAATATGCAAACGGAAGGGGATGCAGAAGCACAGGTCATTGAGTCCTCTTCCCCTATGGAGGACTCAAGTTTATTTACAAATTTGGAAAATGACAGAACAAACACAAATAAACTATAGCAATGTGCTAATCTGCTTGCTACAGATCCAATTTTCACTAATTCAGCTTTGCTAGCAGAAGGGCTGGCTCCTTCTAATCAGGCTGTTACTGAAGTAGACATCCAAAATGCTGTTAATCAATCCATGTCTGCTAGTAAACCTGCAGTACAACCAAAAAGAAGGAAGAAAACTAGAACAAAAAGCCTATATAATATAACAGGGGTTGAAGAAACTGAAGATGGCAAGGATCATGATTTTAGAAAAAACAATATAGAGAAGAATGCAAATTGGGGAAAGCAGCTTAAAGCCACAAACAAAACAAGCTTAAAAAAGAGTGGAAAGCAGTTGAAAACTAAAGTGGATAGCAGCAAACAAAGGGATTCACTATAGCTGCTGTGTATCCTTGGGTGTATCCTTAGTTTAATTTTTTATTATATATTTATAGATATTATTGCTTAGAACATTAGGGGTCTAAATTCCCCTGGTAGACAATTAGATTTAATTAGTTTTCTTAGCAAATATAAACCTAGTGTTATTGGGATTCTTGAGCATAAATTAAGTGATAAAAGTATCATTGATTTTCATAATAGGGGTTGTCAGGTTGCATATTATAAATAATAACAGAATAGGTGGTTATGTAAGAATTATGGTGTTGCATAACCCAAATATTTGGTCTTTAGACAGTTTCTTCATTGAATATCAATACATTCACTGCAGTTTTATGAATAAAGGTGGTTTTGTTCTTAAAATCACCTTTATCTATGCCTCAAATCTGGAAATTGAAAGAATTAAATTTTAGGAATGTATTGAACAATTTGGTAGGAATATTAATCACCCTTGGTTAATAATTATGGATTTCAACACCGTTTTTCATGGTTATGAAAAAGGGGGTGTTCCCATTCGTTTTAATAAATTAGAGAAGGTTGCCAATTTTATACACCTGGAAGTCAGGTGAATTTAGAAATATTCATTGTAAATTGGACAGGTTTTTTTGAATACTTTCTCTAATGTGATTTGTAGCACCCTTCCTCAAAACTCTAGTGATCATACACCTATTCATGTTTCTTTTCATAATAATGTCACTGGTGTTACCCCTTTTAGATTTGTGAATGGATGGGTGCTTGAAGATGGTTATAAAGAGATTGTTTCAAATAGTCTCAAGTATAACATATATGGTACGTGCCCAATACAAATTTAACAAGTCTTTGCAAATAATTAAGGGAAACCTTAAAAAGTGGAATTGTTCTAGGAATAAATCTTAATTAAAATCTTATAGGGTTGAGTGTGAGAAACTCCAGGATGAATTAGATAATAATAGCTCAGACTCAATTTTGGCTTCATAAATTTTTGTTGCTCAAGCCAAGCTTGCTAAATCTCTGCACATTCACTCAATTAATATTAAGCAGAAAGCTAAGGTTGAATGGTTAACTTTAGGAGACCAAGCTAGTAAATTTTTTTATACTAAAATGTCTAGTAGGAGGAATAGAAATGAGATTGGAATGCTGCTAAACCATGAGGGCAAAATAATAAATGAAGTTTCTATGTTAGAAAAAGAGTCCATTGATTATTTCAGTTCTCTTTATAATTCAAAGAATATGGTTAGCAATTTTCCTAACATTTTCTTTAAGTGCACTATTAATAGTAATAGTGAAGTTATTCTACTTGCTCATATTAGAGAGGAAGATATTAAAAATGTGATTTTTAATTCTAATAATGAAAAAAGCCTAGGATCTGATGGTTTTGGAGATAAGTTTTATAAAACCCATTGGGCTGAGATCAAATCTTCTTTATACGGCTCAATTAAGGAATTTTTCAGAACGGGAAAGCTTTTGAAAAATTCCAATCACACTTTCATTACCCTTGTGCACAAAGTTCATTCTTCTTTAAGTCTTAAGGACTATAGGCCTATTGCCTGCTGCAACTTTGTTTATAAAATTATTTCTTCTATTTTGTATCATAGAGCTAAAAAGTTTTTGAAGTTTCTTATTTTTGAAAATCAGAGTGCCTTCATACCTGGTAGGCTTATCTTTGAAAACTCTCTGTTGGCTCATGAGCTTATTAGAGATTTTAATAAGAATAAGAAAATTTTGATGTGCATTAAAATTGATTTACAAAAAGCATTTGATAAGATTAATAGAGATTTCATTATATTTGTCATGTTGCAGATGGGTTTTAATGATAAATTTTGTGCTTTAATAAATGAATGCATTCATAATGTTACATTTTCTATTATGATAAATGGATCCCCTAAAGGATTTATCCATAGTAATAGGGAAATAAGGCAAGGAGATCCTTTGTCTCCTTACTTATTTTCTATTGTTATGGAATTTTTTCCCATTCAGATGGAAAAAGAATTAATGAAAGATAATATTAAACCTATCAACAGGAGTAAACCACGTATCACTCGTCTGTTATATGCAGATGATATGATTTTGTTACTTAGGTTGATAAAATCAGTGCTTCTACTATTAAAAGCATCTAGATCATATGGAGAAGTTTGCTAGGCTTAAGGTTAATGAGAATAAAAGTAAAATTTATTTCAGCAAGAATTCTATTTCTAAATAGGATATTCTTAGTCTCCTGAAATTCAAAGAAGGGAATTTACCAGTCAGGTACCTTGTCTTACCTCTTAGTATTAATCAAATTAAGGATAAGGACTGTTCTAGACTTACAGACATAATCCATAATAATCTAGAAGGATGGTCTAGTAAGCTCCTTTCCATGGCTGGTAGAATGAAGCTTGCTCACACTGTCATCACTGCTGCTATTATCTATTGGATACAAGCTCACAACATCCCTATTAGAATCATTCAGAAAATTGAGAAATTGTGTGCCAGTTTTATTTGGAAAGGTAAATAGCACAAGATTTCTTGGGACAACGTTTGTATGCCTAAGAAATTTGGGGGTTTGGGTCTTAGGAATATCAGGGATTTGAAAGAGGTTTGTAAATTAAAATTATTTTGGAAATTTATTGATGGTGAATATTTATGGGCTAGGTAGATGAAGGCTAAATATCTTAAATCAAAAAAGTTTGGACCGTTAAAAAAGAAAACCAACATTCATATGTTTGGAAAAATATTTTGGCTGTAGAGACATAGGCAGAAAATTAATTGAGAGAGAAATAAAAGATGGAAGTTAAACCAGTTTATGGTTTGACCCATGGATTTTTGGTAACTATCTAATTAATCTTTTGGATGGAATAATTTGCACATTCTAAGAGGTGTTAATGACACAGTCCAAAAAATTATTCAAAACAATTGTTGGTTTTTTAATAACAGTCCTGTAGCCTTCATTTTCAAATCTACCATTCAAAAAAATTTCCATTGACTCAAACTGTTTTAAAGACCAATGGGTTTGGAAGTTTAATTCTAAGGGCCAGATCTCATTTAAAAAAGTTTGGGAGTTTTTTATTGGTGAGATTGTTGAAGTTAGTTGGCACAAAACTATATGGTGCAAAACCAATTGCCCTAAAATGGCACATTGCGCTTACTTTGCCCTTTTAAATAAGCTTCCTACCAGGGATAAGTGTAGAAAGTGGAATAAAGATTTAAATAACATTTGTCTCTTGTGTAATAATGATGTGGAAAACAGCAACCATCTTTTTCTAAATGTTCTTTTTCCCAGTTCATTTGGTTTAATGCTATGAAATGTATGGGTTTTAATCTGAATATTCCTACTTTGAATATCAGAGACAGTATTGACTACATTATGAATCATTTTAAGCCTAAATCTAAATTATTTAACAGGGCTTGTATCATGCTAACTACTGTTATTTATCACATTTGTGGGGAAAGAAATCAGAGACTTCATGCTGCTAAGGAGATTAATTACAAGCAATTATGGAAGAACATCTTTACTGATTATGATATTATCAGTAAAAAGCTAACAGGAATAGCAATGACAATACTATCGAGCAGAACATTTCATGTAATGAAGAAAGTCAAGTTGAGAATTATATACTTAATGAGAAGCTCAATGTTAGCAGATCCGATGATCATCTCCTCAGTTCCAAACTTAGCTCTAGTAGTTTACTAGGTAGATATAGTAGTGATCACGGTGGATACACTAGTGGTTGCAGCATCAATCCCAACACAAGGATAACCTACAAGGGGAGTAAACAAGTTTTAGAAAGGAATCAAGTTCATATGAAAAATATTATTGACAGTAACCACATTGTTATACCTGATGCAGGAAAAAAATACTGCCATCCAACCAAAATGTATCAATCAATTGGCAACGATCAACTTATCAGCATAACAAAGGATATTAGTTCTCCTGCGAAGCACTCTTGTTTCCTCCCTGGTAGATGCAACCATAGCCTCAACACCATTAACCTAATGGGAAGTAAACAAAATATCATTGGAAAAAACAATTTATTTAATTATAAATTGAATGGTAATCTATTTGTTCTACCTGATGCAGAGATTAGTGCTAAGCATCCTTCCAGCAGTGATCCAGAGTTTTTGCCTTTGTTGAAGAAGAAACAAGAGGATAAAGCTTGAAACTTTTTGCATAAAGTGGACAATAATCACTACAAAAGCAAGATAAACACCCAAATTTATCACTTATCTTGCTGCGAAATTAGAGGTAGTAGCGGAAGCAAGTCAATGGAAGCAGATCTGAGCTTAACAAGACAAATGGAGGGTAGCTCAGTATTTTTTAGCATGAACAAAAGGAATTTTGATGAAATCTCTAGAGAAAGACTTAGTGATAAAGTGTTACAGAAAACACGAACACTATCCAAACCGAAGGAAGAATTGAAGGTGATGAGGCTTTTATCTGGAAACCTCCTTGAAGTTCGGGAAGTTGGAGGATGAATTTAGTTGGATTCCCTTCATCTGCCATTTTGAGGTTTTTCTTTTGAGAATTTGTGTTTGTGAGATATCTCGGCCAGGGTTTCTCCTACGACATGTTTTGTATTAAGGGTTTTAGATATTGTTTAGCCGTTCACAACTGGGCCGTGGGCCTTTTTTTGTCTATTTCAAAAAAAAAAAAAGATTACGTATGAAATAGCAGTAAGATGCACAACAAACATATCTACGCATTTGATGAAAAATTAAGGATTCAATACAATAAACATTGAAATTTTACAGGACAAAAAATATCGTTTATCTTAGAAAGTTGTTTAGTAATTTTAGTTTAAATTTACTCAAATCCTGATAATATTAGAATCTCAATAGTTATTCAAATTCAGGTGTCAACGTTGAATAAAAATTCAATTTTTTTGCTTATGTTTGAAAAGTTCTACATTAACTTATTGTCCATATTCAATATTTTCAAACAACACATATATGTTAATTTTTTTCTCTTTTCGAACCAAGTTTTTATATAAATACACACACACACATACATACATATATATATAAGCTTTTAATTCTTAAATAAAATTTAAAATTTATATTTCGAAATAAAGTTCCAAATATTCAAACAAATTTTCCCCAACTAGTTCAGTATTAATAAATGTTTGATTTTGACTGAACCATTCATATTTAAATACCAAAATTTAATTCGTTTTTAAAAGATTTTACTTAAAAGCCAGATTCAATTATAGTGGATTTCAATTTCTAGGTAAAATCTCTAATATAAACATTGATTTCAACGTTAGATCTTAAATTAACTTCATATTTTGAATGTTGAATTATGAGTTCGTTATAATCTCCCCCACTCAAAGTTTTTTGTCATCGAAAAGGAGAGGTTGTTAAAATTTTACTTAGGTATAACTATGATATTCTTACTTATACAAATTTTACTAAGCCTGTAAACTTATTAAAAACAAAAATAAATTACAGGGTTTTTGAAACTCAAAATTCTCCATATAATCAAATTTGTCAAAAACTCCCATTAAATCTTGAATTTGCTAAAACATATAATTGGACATGAAATCTCCATTTTGGAAAAAGTTTGGGAAGAACGAAATAGGAAGATTAGTACTTTGATACATTTCAAAACAGTGAGTTTGAATAACGTTTAAATCCTCAAAAATAATTTCTTTGATTTTGAAATCCAAACTTCATTTTAAATCATTATTGAAATATTATATATTTCATATCAAATCACACTTACCAAAAAAAAATGTATAAGATACACTTAGGTTAAAACAAGTTATAGATCCAAACTCGAAAATTTTATTAAATTTGTTTCTAACTTACAAAGTTCATGTAGCAATCCAAGTTTCTGGGGATTACTACTCTAATAAATAACCATTATAATATTGAAATTTGGGTGGTAATTAAGTTGAATATGCCATTAATTTGATATTTGACTCAATTAATTGGTTTAATAATTTATAATTTGTTTTAGTGGCTTAATTATGAAATTTATTCATTTTTAAGTGATTAAATGGAGGCTTGTCATAACTGAATTGAAGTTGGTGGTAATTTGATAAAATGGTGATTTTAGGAGTGAAATAAATATTTTTGGCAACTTAAAATATTTATATGTGTTAATAATTGTTGCATTATAGAAAATTAATTTGTTTTGAGAATTATTAGAGTTAATCTCTTATAATTTGGTGATTAAAAATATATATAAGGGTTTAGGACTATTAATGTTGGATTTTGGTTGAAAATGGAATTTTTATAAAATATGCAATATAAAACATATGCTATATGAATTTTTTTTGTAAATAGTAATAAATATGAAAATATGTATTTTCCAAGCTTTGAAAATTTGTTATGTTAAAATGTAGACATTTAAGTTGTTTAATTTAAAGTACTACAAAAATCTGTACAAATTTAAGAAAAAAAATTATATTTTGTAAAGCACGTGAATTAGAAATATTGATGTTAAAAAGCTTCTAAAATATTTTATAAACATTCTCACAACTTTACTTCATCATATAGTGCAAAAACTTGTGAATATGGCTAGTGAATGGTGTAAACATGGTTAGACCTTACTAACATAGGCTGAAAGTCGGATTAATTGGCTTAAACCTTAAGTAATTTGGGCTTCAAAACATTGTTTAGGCCCTAATTATTTATTAATAAAAGAAGATTCCGAAAAAAGAAAGCTGAGTACATTCATTTTCTTAAGCATCTTCTTTTCTAGTAAACTAACAATTAAAAACCAAAGAATTTCTACTGTAAAATCAAGTCTAGCCTAATCCACTTACAAATTGAAGATTTTGATTGTTCTAAACTTCCAATAATAGGTAATCTACATAACTCTTGAACATAATCCGAGTTTCATAAATTTTTCTGAGATTTTTCACTGTGATTGAATGTTCTTCTTTGCTTGTGCCTATAGTTGCTTCTATAGGTAAAAAGAAGGTTTCTTCCAAGCTTTGAGGCTTCCAGTTGCTGCAATTCTTCTCAAACCTCAATCCTAACTGCTTATAAGGTGAATGTTTACTCACATTTTCTAGTTTGAGTGATATTTTTGATATTTCTGTTCAATATGTGTAAAACTTGTTTAGATCCTATATCTTCTGTTATTGAGTTTTCTTAGTTAAGCAATCACAACAAAAGCCCAACTTTGAGTTGCTGTAACTTGATCATGCAATAATTAAATTATTCCATTTCAGTTTCCATTATTAATTAAACTTGTTGTTAATGTTCCTGTAAAATTTCAGGCAAATCTGATCTTTGTAGTCGTGTCTAAACCATCGCTGAACTATCAATCAGAGGTTGTTTTACCGCTTGGAAAACTTCCATAAGATGGGTCGACCGGGAGGTCGACCTATTTCCTCAAGGGTTCAATCTGCCGGTTGACTCCCACGAAGCGGCGGTCGACCCCAACTGTGAATTTGTCTAGGCACTAGACCTACTTGCTATGCTTACTTCAAGTGTTTTGAGCTTTGTTTTGATGAGGTTTCTGATGCAATTTCACTTGGTTAAGCTATGACATATGCTTGGCAAACAAAGCTATTTAATATCCAAATCCCAATCTCAGATTCAGTGATGATTTATGATTTGTGGTATTGAATTCACAGTTACCAATGTCTGGGTTACTGACTGAGAGTATGTAACAAATATCGTTGTTTTTTGAGCCGTACCGGGGGCTATGGTGTTGTACTTATGTAAAAATACATACAAAGGTGTTTGTTGTTAGAGGATGCATGTAACACCCTAAATTTTAGAAAAAAATTATCAAAAAAATTATATTAATAATATTCGTTTGAAATTTGAAAACAAACGCATGTTATAAAATGAGCAATAAATATAAATTTGCCATTATGCAAACATGACATTGCGATGGTATATTTAAATTGTACATTATAGGATTATCAGAAAATATATTTGCACATTAATCCATCAACAATGTGCGTTTGAATTTTAAAGTGATAGAAGACCAATGTTAACATGTTTACAAACTTAACCATTTAATTAAATAAGAAAACATGCATTGGATATAACGGTTAAATTATGGATGGAAAAGTAACTAATATTAATATAGAAACGTTTATTTTAATGGAAAATGCATGTCATAAATGGCATTAAAAGATAATTAATGGGAATAACATCAAAATTTGAAATAGACAATCAATCTTGGAATGTTGACACACAGGTGAACAACACACAGGTAGATATAGTTGTAGAAATAATTCATGTCATAAATGGCATGAAATAAGGAAATAATGGAAGTTCAAATGGCGCTAATTAAGCAGTATTTCGATTTAATTTGGATAAGCACATATTAATAATGCACATTTGAAATGGGAATTAAATGTGTGTTAAAAGGATAAAGAACTGACTAAAAATGGGAATAGAAATAAAAAGGAATAAACATGCAAGAATTTGGAAATAGAAAAGTTAGTAATGCACACATTCATTATGCATTTAAAATTTGGATGCACCTCAAAATAGGAAACAAAGGAATAACATTGAAGGCAACATTCAAAGAAAATTTATGCGCATATAAAATACGTGTTGAATTTGAAACTGAAGGAAAAGTAATGGAAAGTAATAAATTTAAAACCTTATGGAAATAATAATTTTAAGCAAAAAATAAACGAAGGAGTTAATCACGAAGTTGACTGGCCAATGCACGTTTTCACAAACGTGTAAGGGTTGACCCATCCCTAGAGTGGGTAGACCCATGTGTCGACCCATAAAGAGCTGTGTCGACCCATAGATCGACACAACAAAGGCCTGGCTTGGTCTATATTGGACAAGTGATGTGTTTTGATGCTTCTTTTATGGTTCTGATATATTCTTCATGAATCTAACGGACGTGATTCTTTTAAGCATCTATAGATAAACGCATGGGTCTAGCTGTCAAACTCGTCATTTTCTGAATAGGCGCGGAAGCCCTACCAATTCATTTCTTCTCCACATTTTTATGAATTATAAAGTAATAGTCTGGTACTTCAAATTTGAAAATTGGAAATGAAAATCATAAATTTATATGGTAGATGCTCAGATTTCTCTTTCAAATGAGGCAAGTTATATGAGTTTGAATCTAGTTCTATTCTTTTAATTTCTTTTGGGCTCACATTTGAAAATCCATGGCTATTACAAAGTAGACTCAATTAGGGATACCATGGATGCCAAATCTGAATTAGATTCAGGAATTTGGGAGAACCAGGCTAGTAGGTTTAGGTTATATTTTCCGATAATGGTATATTATATCATTTGATTCCTGTATATCTTGTGAAATTGGATTTGTTAAATTATGATAATTTATTTTTTGTATAATTTGGATATGAATCTACTCTTGTCTAAATTCTTATGGTAAATCCCAATTGAAAACATGTAAGAAATTCCGTGTATAGTAAACATGTAATTGTATTATAGATCTGGGAGTTTCTATATTTAATTTGAGAACTGCAATTCAAATCTTTGGGTAAATATTGAATTAGAAAAATTGGTATCAATCCTAATTATATTCAGGTTACAAAAAATACGATAGATTTGGGGAAAATAAAAAGGGAAAAACAGGAATCCACATTTGCCTATAAGCCTAAAAGGTTGGGAATGGCCTAGATTTATTGTTAGGAAAAAGTGAATGTATTCGCATAGTTTGGTAAGAAAATAGGAAATACGAATGCAAAAATGAAACAATAAAGACATGGATTGGAGCAGAATAAGGAATCGGTCATACTGCGCACTAATTTGATAACCCGAAATATCGAAAAAAAATGTCTTGCAATCATGAGTTCTTATTATAGTAATTACTTGAAACTATGGAAATAGATTCAATACAGTTTTGTTAACCAATCAATTATGAATATGCCTCTTCATAAAAGGATTAATTGTAAAGATAGAAAAAGAAAAGAAAACTTAATCGAAAGAGGTTACATAAAAATAGTCTTATTGTAAACTTATAATTGGAATATAATAAATATAGTTCAGTGGAAATAATGCGCAAGAAATTTTATGACATAAATGTTATAATTAGGAAAATGAAAGAAAATTAGTTTACTTACAAATATCAAAATTGATAGAAATTGGTCGAAATGACAGTTAAGCCTTAATATGAACATATCGACTTAAAGATGTAAGTTCCGGGCTTAAAATGTAAAATTCTATGGTAATGATAAAGTTGATTAATGAAGAAATAATACGTAGGTTAAATAAATTAATGAATATTACAAATCAACGAAAAGAAAGTAAGTGAAAGGCGTAATGGTAAATTAGACATAGTGTCTAATAATATAATAATATGCTTTGGTCCAGTCTGTATGGACAAAGAGCCCAACGAGGCAAATCATCGAATGTATCGAGAGACATGGTCGGAGTATTTCTAACTTATTTGGCGCGATTGGAAGAAAGTGCTGGACTTCCACGGACATAAGGATACTTCATGATGGTCCTCTATGGTAGGCCCTGGGTTGTACCTACAGAGGCATAGTTTGTACGGTATCATCCGTTGATTATGTCCTGCCTACATCTATCATTGTAGGAAGCCTAAAAACAAATGGGATGATTTCTAGGATGATTCTGTGGCTACCTCAGGGTAGAAGGCTTCGTGGTCAGGACCCAACAAAGGACAGTAGGTTGTCGGACATCTGTCATTGTCTGTCGGAGCATGTGCAGGAAAGACTGGAGATAATACCAAGAGGCCAATTATCTTTTAGTATTGGGACATTGGATAAGGGACCAAATGGTTGTCTAGATTATTTGTTAGGAGCAGTCATTTAGCTCTTTGAATGGTCTTCCATTAGTTAGGGGCATGCTGGGTGTTGCCTAGAAGAGCCACCGAAAAAGACAGACCAATTTTTGATATCTATATTGTGGGTCTAACGAAGACATTCTTAACAAATATAGAAAGCCACCGACCGAGTTCATGAAGAACTCGGGTATTTAGGAATCCTTATGGTGCAGCGGTAGAGGCTTATTCGCTTTCGCAAGATAGCTTAGTACACTTTCATGGTGTAACGTTGTAGCCTTAGTTTTTGTAACACCCCACACCCGCTAAGGTCACTCACTAAGGGAATGCCTTAGTTTCGGTGGAGTATTTTTAGTGAGTATAGAACAGAAAAATTACAACAAGACAGATATAAGTAATACTTGAAAATTTAAAACATCATTTCATTGCAGCGGAAAGTAAAACATGTTTGGTCACATCACAAAACCATAACAAGAGTCAAGTACATAATATCCATCCTGATAAAATAGAAGTACATAATCCCACTACATAGATAATAGCCATAATAGAAAAGATAAACCGAGCTTTACTTCTACGGTCCAAGCCCCAAAAGATAGATATAGCGGTTTGATCCAAGCCAACTAGTGCTAGGCCCACTCTGAAAACCTGAGGGTTGGGAAAAAGATAAAAAAACAACGGGGTCAGACATAAGTCTGAGCGAGTCCTATAACCTTAACAATACAATTATTAAAGTAATTAGGGTATGATATAAACAAGGTACGGTACCTCTGGGGATAATGACTACACTAAGTAGCCAACTAAACACAGGATGTACTAAGATAACCGAAAAGACCAATTTACCCACCCAAGGATAATTACTACACTGCACCATCCCAGATCTACCCACCCAAGGGTAATTCCTACACTGCACCACACCAGTTCTACCCACCCAAGGGTAATTCCTACTTAAAGGTTGATCCCACTAAGTGTACTTAGTAATTTTTAATAGTAGTTTCGTGTACCCCTAGCTGACTACATAGGTGCCGTCTGCCCCTATCTCCACTAGGTGTACCCACTACTCCCCAAGCGATTGGCTCCCTAACGTAGATACCCGTGCTGGCCCCACAGTAGGGTGTATCATTCCCCAAAGTGGCAACCTGATAATATCAACGGTGCACGGCTTATACCTACATGGTGCAACAACGTCTTACTTACCAGCCCGGGTCCACACACGCATATGAAACCCGTTGGACTTGCGTTGCCACCGCTAACCCGTTTTGGCCTCTTATAGTCAAGCCCAATATGCGTGTCCCGTCCTCGACTTGGGTCGAGCCCACAAAGATACGTTTAGGATATTGGTTGAAATGGGCCCCCACAAGCTACCCACCTAAGCTTGTCATTTCTAGTGAATCCCACTTAACCCTTTAACCATGTCCACTTACATGTTATAAATTTTGGTTAAGTCTTTTAATCATATTTTAATTGCCACTCAAGGCACCACTAGATTTCCACATGCCACCCAAGGCACTTACTTGATTCCCACATGCCACCCAAGGCACTTACTTAACCCTTTAATCATGTTTAATTACATGTTCCACTTTGGTTAAGTATTCTAATCGTATTTTCTATTGCCACCCAAGGCAACCCACAAGTTTCCTCATGCCACCCAAGGCACCCCCACTAGTTGCTACATGCCACCCAAGGCACCCACTTAACCCCTCATGCCCCACTACATGCTAATTTGGGTTAAGTGTTTCTTAATTAATTAAGATCGTAACCTTTGTAAAGACCTCTCACATTAGACTGTCTTTTATGGCAGCTGGATATGCCGGTTGGTTCCGGGCAGCCTTACACCATAATAGAGTCTAACCTCGTGTCTTTACACTTGTCACGTATTTAGTTTATGGCTAAGACCTCTCACATTGGGCCAATCATTTGTAGCCGCTGGATTTGCCGGTCGGTTCTGGGCAGTCTTATGCTACAAAAGGGTCCAACCTCGTGTCTTAGTCGATTAATTACACCTAATTAATCACTCCCATAATTTGTATTAATTATCCCTAATTAATTACAAATTTCAAGAATATGGGTAGACCTAACTCAATAGGTAAATTCCCAATTCCATAATATGGCTAGACCTAACTTAATAGGTAAATTCCCAATTATGTCCATTCACTTTATGTTATGCTTAAGCATACCCATTTCACACCATTTTATTAATATGCATATTAGCCCCATCGTTCCCCACGTAATTCGTTCTCATGACATAATAAAGGGAAGATTCATCACAAATGCCATGGGTTTAACCAACATAGCATATAACTTTATCATGGGTTTAAAAGGTGTCAACTTGCATATATGAGCATACATTAAACCCAACTAGCATTTAACCCAAACTTGCATGAAGCACATATGTCACAAAGGGGTAACTTGCATATGATTCTTATGTCATACAAAGGTGTGAACTTGCATAGCATGTCACATGTTAACTTGCATATAACCAAACACATAACTTGCATAACATGTTACATATGAACTTGCATATAATCATGCACATAACTTGCATATAACCAAGCACATAACTTGCATAACATGTTACATATGAACTTGCATATAATCATGCACATAACTTGCATATAACCAAACACATAACTTGCATAACATGTTACATATGAACTTGCATATAATCATGCACATAACTTGCATATAACCAAACACACAACTTGCATAACATGTTACATATGAACTTGCATATAATCATGCACATAACTTGCATATAACCAAACACACAACTTGCATAACATGTTACATATGAACTTGCATATAATCTCACATATAGCTTGCATAACATGTTACATATGAACTTGCATATAATCTCACATATAGCTTGCATAACATGTTACATATGAACTTGCATATAATCTCACATATAGCTTGCATAACATGTTACATATGAATCAATGTTTAACATAGTGTTTTGCATAATGAGCATCATAAAACATAGCATTAAACTTGCATAACATATAGCATAAAACTTGCAAAACACACAACATACACTATACTAAACTTGCATAAACACATTGATCCACAAACATAGCCATATCTTATCATATCCTATCATAATCAATTTAACAATTGATTATTAAGGCTATAGTAACTCACCACTAATCTCCAATAAGCAAACCCTTGCCAAAAATCACCCAAAAACTCTAGCCTTGCAAATAAAGCTTGCAACTTGATGATGAATGCAAGCTAATGATCACTCATACAACTTAAAAATGCTTGTATGAACATGAAAGCCTTCATAGAAATAGTTTAGAAAGAGGATGGAGGCTAGGGTTTTGAGTGGAGGCCATGATCAAAGAAAATTTTGGCATAGTTTAGTTAGAGGATAGGATTATGATCATTTAGGGCTAGCTTAGGGTCTTATTTATAGATTAGGCAAGTGTTTTAGGCCATTAGATTAACCCTAAATTAGATTAGGACCATCAGATCTCGGAAGCTTCCAGAAAACAGCCCCAAAACACAGCCAAACTCTAAAATGGTGCACCAGGCCAAACTGGCCGAGCACCCCCTATCGACACGCAAGTCGACAGGGCTGTCGACTTGGTCCTAGCCAAGTCGACAGCCCCGTCGACAGGGCTGTCGACTTGGTTAGCTCGGCGGGAATTTTCCCGCCTGGGCCCAATGGCCCCAATTTCGAAATTTGAACCTGAATTTTAAATCTGTTTTGAACTTTGAATTTTCTGAAAACTTCATTAGGCCATAACTGGGCCATACGGACTCCGATTCTCGAAAACTCGGACTCTATTTCGCGTATCATTCCGAGACGAACGCAATGACGCAGCCCGTTTCCCCCAATTCTCACATCTGAGATTATTTATTCTGTAATTAGTGAATATTAGTATTAACTAAAATTCAGGGTGTTACATTCTCCCCTCCTTAAAGGATTTCGTTCCCGAAATCTCTAAGCTAAGGAGAATGCATATCCTACCATCCAAACAACCATCTACTCAATCCATCAAACAAGGGCATCCATTGTCCTTAAAACAATTTCTAATGATGTATGAGCATATGCAAAAAGTGTGTGTATATGTTCCCTATCTAATGTATGAACATATGCAAACCATGATAGTGCCATGCATCCAATATGTATGCGAGAGAACCCTATCGACACATACTATATCTACATGAGTGCACAATCATTCACCAAAATGCATCATCCATATGATAACACAACCATTATACATCCATAAATATAGCTACCTACACACCCAATTATATGCAATATGCAATATGAAGTGATTGAGCCGATCTAGTGTCTAGAGTGTGTGTATATGCATCCATGAGCAACCACTAGCAAACACTTGCATCCACATGCATCCATCAATCATAACATGTCTCAAACACATGTTTCAACCATAGGTTTACCCTATCTAAAGGTCAAAAGTACTAACGAGAGGACATACTAAAGATAGATATGTACTAGACAAACGATAAAGGAGAAGTTAAAAGACATACCCTCAAAAAGGAATGGGTATAGTGAACGCATCTTCGCTTCCGTCTCCCAAGTAGCGTTGCTCTCATCTTCTCCCCATTGCACTTTGACTAGTTGAACCTCTCGATTCCTCAATTTCCTAGTCTCAGACCCAAGGATGCGAGTAGGAGCTCGTCGAATAGTTGCATCACGCTCTACCTCCACTTCTCTAAGCAAGCTCGGCTCTACCACCTCAGCGGTCTCATGTAGGCACTTCCTCAAATGTGACACATGAAATACATCATGTACACCACTAAGTCTATCGGGCAACTCCACTCTATAGGCCATCTGTCCAATCCTTTCCTTAATAGGAAACGGTCCAACAAACCTTGGTGCTAACTACCCAACAGATCCAAAGCGAACCACATTCCGTAACGGAGATACTTTGACAAAGACCATCAAACTCAAGCTCTGTTCTCCTCTTGTCCGCATAAGATTTCTGTCTGTCTTGCACCGCTATCATCATTCTTCGAATCAAATCAATCTTTTCCGAAGTCTTCCTAACCATATTGGGCCCAAGCAAGATCTTATCCGTCGATTCCCACCAACATGTAGGTGATCGACAAGGCCTTCCATAAAAAGCTTCGAAAGGAGCCATACCAATACTGGACTGAAAGCTGTTATTATATGCGAACTCCACCAATGGAAGATGCTCTTCCCAAGTACTTCCAAAATCTAAGATACAAAGCATCAAAAGGTCTTCTAGAACACGATTCACCCTCTCAGTCTGGCCGTCCGTCTGAGGATGATATGCGGTACTCAGACACAATTGAGTCCCCACTGCTTCTTGCAAACTTTTCCAGAACTCGCTAGTGAAGATAGGATCTCGATCACTTACTATCCTAGAGGGTACCCCATGCAATCGAACTATCTCTCGAAGATATACTGAAGCTAGCCATGGAGCAGTCCTCTTGCTCTTCACAGGTATGAAATGGGCGCTTTTAGTAAGTCTGTCTACCACAACCCAAATTCTCGTATTACCCTTTCTCGATCTGGGTAACCCGTCAATAAAATCCATCGAGACGCTATCCCACTTCCATTGCGGAACTTCCAATGGGTGAAGCAACCCACCTGGTTTCTTTTGCTCCGCTTTCACCTATTGGCACACCAAGCATCGAGCGACATACTCGGCCACATCTTTCTTCATACCGACCCAGAAGAAAACTCACTTCATGTCTTGGTACATCTTGTCCCCACCGGGATAAATGGTCATCTTCGACCGATGCGCATCATAAAGTATAGCCTTCCTCAAACCCTCGTTTTGCGGTACACAAAGTATACCGTCTCTACGCGACCACCCCTTGCCATCTAGGGTGTACCTACTCAAATGGCTGGACGACTCCCCCCTTATGAGCTTCTCTACTAACTCAACCAATTGTGGGTCGTCTCGCTGTGCCTCGCCAATCCGTCTCAAAAGAGTAGGCCTAACCTCCAAGGAGGCTAGCAAACCGGGTACAAAGTCAACGGAAGGTCTAAAGTCAAACATAGAAATAAACTCCAAGCTTCGCCATTCCACGAACAATGGACTCAAAGACAGCCTTTTTTCTGCTTAAGGCGTCTGCCACCACGTTACCCTTGCCAGGGGTATACGCTATCTCAAACTCATAGGATGCTAAGAATCCCATCCACTTTTACTGTCCTAAGACTATGCGCTCGAAGAGTCTCCAACACTTCCCTAAGATGTAGGGCATGCTCTTCTCCACTTTTTAGAGAAAACCAGGATATTACCCCATCCAAAATCATCACAACTGTCCATCTCTCACGCAGACTATCCTAGTCGAACTTGACATCTCCCAAGTGTAAGCCCCAAAGGCCTAAACCAATATCAGACAAACACCCAAGGGATATCTCCTTCAAGTTCAGACGACCTTCGTGAGATGATACTAGTAAAAATGGCTAAACAATTAAGCCTTCGACCAACTTTGGATGTCCTCGCCAGTCTCGCTCCAAAACCACCGTTTTTCCCATAACTGGCTTTGCTCAACCTATTAAGCACACACGAAAACTTATTTCGCTCCTAGAAAAGACCAAGATTTCATTTACAAAGACCATCACAAACTTATTTAGGTACTCCCTGAACACCCTTCTCATCAAATCAACAAAGTATGCGGGGGCGTTCGTCAAACCAAATGGCATCACCAGCCACTCATAAAAACCATCCGGAGTCCTAAAGGTAGTCTTCTCTATACTATCCTCAGCCACTCTCAACTGATGAAACCCCGTGGCTAAGTCCAACTACGAAAACACTGAGGCGCCAACCAACTGATCAAAGAGATCATCAATCCTCGGCAATGGGTGTCTATTCTTCTTTGTTATCTTGTTAAACTCCCTATAATCTACACAAAGTCTAAGGGACCCATCCGCCTTCGTGGCAAAAACTACTGGAGCACCCCAATCCGATATACTTCGTCTTATGAACCCCTTCTCAAGCAAATCGCCTACTTGCTTATGGAGTTCCCTCCTCTCACGAGGAGCCATGTGGCACACTGGCCAAGATACTGGTTTGGCATTGTCTACCAGATATATTCGGAAGTCGATCTCCTGCTCCGGAGGTAAGCCCTTCACCTCCTCAAACACATCCGAGTATTTCCGGACCACTCTAACAGATCGCAAACTCTCGACCGACGTGTCAAGCGATTCTAGATAACTTAGCATAATAGATTCCATGGGATTACAAGAGATCTCGAGAGTGTTACCCAGGCGGGTCAGAAGCCTAACAACTCTCCCTTCAAAATCAAGAACGACACCACTACTGGATAACCAGTCCATGCCCAAAACTAACCCATAGCCCGTGAAGCCCAAGAAGCATCACATCTAAACTCAACGCTAAGTATAGAAACTTTCAAACCCAAACACATCATGGAGCCCCAATTGGGTTTGAAACAACTAAGGGATCATCTACTAAACTGGTGTTTAAGTGCAGTGACTCAACTAACAAAGATGAGATAAACGAACTCGATGCGTCAGAATCAAATAAAGTTCGAACCGGATAATAAAGAAATCCAAATTCCAACCTAGACGGTCCTGTCCCCATCTGGTACACTAGCCGT
The DNA here is from genome assembly GCA_030737875.1 of Allium sativum. NCBI lineage: Eukaryota > Viridiplantae > Streptophyta > Magnoliopsida > Asparagales > Amaryllidaceae > Allium > Allium sativum. The sequence continues at coordinate 7,651,693 of CM060923.1, forward strand.
GAGGGAATACAACTACCCTCCAGGAGATTCCGTACCTTGCCCTTGCCTCTTTGGACAATCCTAATAAGGTGTCCTATTCCTCCCAAAAGGATAACTACTAGCCCTCTTCTTCCCATTCTCCACTCGTAACCTCCCATCAAAATGAGGTTTCGCTCTTTATTAACCAAACAACTATTTGAGCCTTCCTCCGATCGTCTATCCAATAGGTACCTACAAGTCCTCCTCCTTCTTGAACCAACTTCTAGTCCGACTAATGTCTAAGTCTCTTGAAGTGGTTTTCCATTCTTATCTATCTTAGAAAGATCATCTATACGCGGAGGGGAAACTCAAAACGAGAGAGGAAGAGATTCAAAACGGAGAACTTGAAAGATATAGATATGGCTATTGGGGATTATGCTTTTCTTTCAAAAACTTTTCTCTTAAAAGACATGTTTTTGAAAATACTCCTTTCAAAAATATTCTTAGAAAATAGTTTTTCTAAAAATTTTATCTGTTCTGGTAACCTTAAGCTCTGATACCACGTGTAACACCCCACACCCGCTAAGGTCACTCACTAAGGGAATGCCTTAGTTTCGGTGGAGTATTTTTAGTGAGTATAGAACAGAAAAATTACAACAAGACAGATATAAGTAATACTTGAAAATTTAAAACATCATTTCATTGCAGTGGAAAGTAAAACATGTTTGGTCACATCACAAAACCATAACAAGAGTCAAGTACATAATATCCATCCTGATAAAATAGAAGTACATAATCCCACTACATAGATAATAGCCATAATAGAAAAGATAAACCGAGCTTTACTTCTACGGTCCAAGCCCCAAAAGATAGATATAGCGGTTTGATCCAAGCCCACTAGTGCTAGGCCCACTCTGAAAACCTGAGGGTTGGGAAAAAGATAAAAAAACAACGGGGTCAGACATAAGTCTGAGCGAGTCCTATAACCTTAACAATACGATTATTAAAGTAATTAGGGTATGATATAAACAAGGTACGGTACCTCTAGGGATAATGACTACACTAAGTAGCCAACTAAACACAGGATGTACTAAGATAACCGAAAAGACGCATTTACCCACCCAAGGATAATTACTACACTGCACCATCCCAGATCTACCCACCCAAGGGTAATTCCTACACTGCACCACACCAGTTCTACCCACCCAAGGGTAATTCCTACTTAAAGGTTGATCCCACTAAGTGTACTTAGTAATTTTTAATAGTAGTTTCGTGTACCCCTAGCTGACTACATAGGTGCCGTCTGCCCCTATCTCCACTAGGTGTACCCACTACTCCCCAAGCGATCGGCTCCCTAACGTAGATACCCGTGCTGGCCCCTCAGTGGGGTGTATCATTCCCCAAAGTGGCAACCTGATAATATCAACGGTGCACGGCTTATACCTACACGGTGCAACAACGTCTTACTTACCAGCACGGGTCCACACACGCATATGAAACCCGTTGGACTTGCGTTGCCACCGCTAACCCGTTTTGGCCTCTTATAGTCAAGCCCAATATGCGTGTCCCGTCCTCGACTTGGGTCGAGCCCACAAAGATACGTTTGGGATATTGGTTGAAATGGGCCCCCACAACCTACCCACCTAAGCATGTCATTTCTAGTGAATCCCACTTAACCCTTTAACCATGTCCACTTACATGTTATAAATTTTGGTTAAGTCTTTTAATCATATTTTAATTGCCACTCAAGGCACCACTAGATTTCCACATGCCACCCAAGGCACTTACTTGATTCCCACATGCCACCCAAGGCACTTACTTAACCCTTTAATCGTGTTTAATTACATGTTCCACTTTGGTTAAGTATTCTAATCGTATTTTCTATTGCCACCCAAGGCAACCCACTAGTTTCCTCATGCCACCCAAGGCACCCCCACTAGTTGCTACATGCCACCCAAGGCACCCACTTAACCCCTCATGTCCCACTACATGCTAATTTGGGTTAAGTGTTTCTTAATTAATTAAGATCGTAACCTTTGTAAAGACCTCTCACATTAGACTGTCTTTTATGGCAGCTGGATATGCCGGTTGGTTCCGGGCAGCCTTACACCATAACAGAGTCTAACCTCGTGTCTTTACACTTGTCACGTATTTAGTTTATGGCTAAGACCTCTCACATTGGGCCAATCATTTGTAGCCGCTGGATTTGCCGGTCGGTTCCGGGCAGTCTTATGCTACCAAAGGGTCCAACCTCGTGTCTTAGTCGATTAATTACACCTAATTAATCACTCCCATAATTTGTATTAATTATCCCTAATTAATTACAAATTTCAAGAATATGGGTAGACCTAACTCAATAGGTAAATTCCCAATTCCATAATATGGGTAGACCTAACTTAATAGGTAAATTCCCAATTATGTCCACTCACTTTATGTTATGCTTAAGCATACCCATTTCACACCATTTTATTAACATGCATATTAGCCCCATCGTTCCCCACGTAATTCGTTCTCATGACATAATAAAGGGAAGATTCATCACAAATGCCATGGGTTTAACCAACATAGCATATAACTTTATCATGGGTTTAAAAGGTGTCAACTTGCATATATGAGCATACATTAAACCCAACTAGCATTTAACCCAAACTTGCATGAAGCACATATGTCACAAAGGGGTAACTTGCATATGATTCTTATGTCATACAAAGGTGTGAACTTGCATAGCATGTCACATGTTAACTTGCATATAACCAAACACATAACTTGCATAACATGTTACATATGAACTCGCATATAATCATGCACATAACTTGCATATAACCAAACACATAACTTGCATAACATGTTACATATGAACTTGCATATAATCATGCACATAACTTGCATATAACCAAGCACATAACTTGCATAACATGTTACATATGAACTTGCATATAATCATGCACATAACTTGCATATAACCAAACACATAACTTGCATAACATGTTACATATGAACTTGCATATAATCATGCACATAACTTGCATATAACCAAACACACAACTTGCATAACATGTTACATATGAACTTGCATATAATCATGCACATAACTTGCATATAACCAAACACACAACTTGCATAACATGTTACATATGAACTTGCATATAATCTCACATATAGCTTGCATAACATGTTACATATGAACTTGCATATAATCTCACATATAGCTTGCATAACATGATACATATGAACTTGCATATAATCTCACATATAGCTTGCATAACATGTTACATATGAATCAATGTTTAACATAGTGTTTTGCATAATGAGCATCATAAAACATAGCATTAAACTTGCATAACATATAGCATAAAACTTGCAAAACACACAACATACACTATACTAAACTTGCATAAACACATTGATCCACAAACATAGCCATATCTTATCATATCCTATCATAATCAATTTAACAATTGATTATTAAGGCTATAGTAACTCACCACTAATCTCCAATAAGCAAACCCTTGCCAAAAATCACCCAAAAACTCTAGCCTTGCAAATAAAGCTTGCAACTTGATGATGAATGCAAGCTAATGATCACTCATACAACTTAAAAATGCTTGTATGAACATGAAAGCCTTCATAGAAATAGTTTAGAAAGAGGATGGAGGCTAGGGTTTTGAGTGGAGGCCATGATCAAAGAAAATTTTGGCATAGTTTAGTTAGAGGATAGGATTATGATCATTTAGGGCTAGCTTAGGGTCTTATTTATAGATTAGGCAAGTGTTTTAGGCCATTAGATTAACCCTAAATTAGATTAGGACCATCAGATCTCGGAAGATTCCAGAAAACAGCCCCAAAACAAAGCCAAACTCTAAAATGGTGCACCAGGCCAAACTGGCCGAGCACCCCCTGTCGACACGCAAGTCGACAGGGCTGTCGACTTGGTCCTAGCCAAGTCGACTGCCCAGTCGACAGGGCTGTCGACTTGGTTAGCTCGGCGGGGATTTTCCCGCCTGGGCCCAATGGCCCCAATTTCAAAATTTGAACCTGAATTTTAAATCTGTTTTGAACTTTGAATTTTCTGAAAACTTCCTTAGGCCATAACTGGGCCATACGGACTCCGATTCTCGAAAACTCGGACTCTATTTCGCGTATTTTTCCGAGACGAACGCAATGACGCAGCCCATTTCCCCCAATTCTCACATCTGAGATTATTTATTCTGTAATTAGTGAATATTAGTATTAACTAAAATTCGGGGTGTTACAGTTTTCCTTTGTAGCATGGTATAATACGTCTTCGTAATGTGGAGGTCTTGTATGTTTTCATAGTACGACGATGAAGACCAGTTGAGGAGGATACTATGGGAAGTACCTAAGCTTATTGGGCATGTAACTACATATATATGATTTATTAGGTTAATCTACTAAGGAGTGGATGTGTTCGATTTATACGGAAGAATCGAAAGCATATTGTGAAATAGACCCGAATAACTTATGTAATAAGAATTAGTGATAGAATGGTATATGTAGTGTTATTTGTAGAAAGTATAATTTGTCCTTCACTAGAACATATGTTTTGATCCCCTCCTCATAACAAACCCGCAGGTTAGAGAGGTGCGAGAGATTATATAGCTTAGAGACACTAGTTAGCAAGTTTCATTATTAGTGTAAGTATTTACTCACTATTATATTTCATTCGTTCCGCTGTGAGACATTTTTATCGTAAGCCTTGATATATTTTATCTTTTTCTTTCTATAGGTTACCAGACAAACCAACTCGGGTTTCAGCAGACTTGGATTTTAGCATTTTGCAAAATAAAATTGAACCGGTTGAAATTTGGGTTGTTACATCTGGTATCACCCCTTAGGTTTAGTAGTCTTATATAGACAGTGAGTGAACATATTTGTATTTTCAAATTTAAATATTATATACAAATATATTCATAGAGGGACCCACTAATTAAGTGAAACAACACAGGGAGAAATTTGGAATATTAGTCTTGTATACTAAGGAAATTGTTATGGAAATTTGCGAATTATAGGCCTTTAAGTGGAAAGAATGTAGAGCACACAATACATTTTGGAAAAAAATATTCCATCTGTTAATATCTGAAATTTTGGTATCTTAGATTAGTGGATTGAGAAGTAGGACCTCGTAAATTAAGAAAAGAAAAAAAAGGAAAATGGATTAGGAATATGAATGTGTGTGTGTATATGTATATATATATATATATATGCATTTGGGGCAAAATTGGCACTAGTTTCATTTTTTAGTTTAAAAATAGTTTGGAGGAATTAGTGCAAAAGAGAAATTTTGGATGAAATGTAATTTCGCGCAAAGGAGTTCGAAATGCAAAAGTTAGAAATCGCTTTTTACTTAGCCCCATAATTGACTTGAAAAAAATTGTAAATGTAGAAAGAGATTTATATAAAAAAAATTCAAGTTTCAAGCGTAAAAGTTTACAGTTTTTTGACTGAAAAACTACACAAACAAATAGTGGGGTGGAAATAATTTCAATGAAATTGCAATAAATCCATGTTTTCTTCTTCTACGGGATTTCACGAAAAATAGACCTAACTAGGAGATAGATTCGACCTAGTATTTGACATGAAAATCACATATCTCCCTTTGGTCGAACGAAAGTGGACCTCTAGAAGAGGTCGCCTAGTCTATGATTTTGCGTTTTGCCCAATGAATAGTTGGAACCAATGGAAGCTACCGGGGATGCGGATGGAAATCGTTATTCACTCAGGCTAGGCAAATGACCAAAATTCCAACCGTGAAAAAGGAAGGTAATCTGCCAACAAGCCCTCTTCTCCTTCTGTAATTTATTGGTTTGTAATGTTAAGATTTGCATTAAAATAATTTTTTCGAAAAACATATTAAGGAAAAAAAATTCAAAAAAAAGTGCATAAGCAAGTTGTGGGGTTAAGCGATATATGTAGTTAAAAGAAAGCACGAATAAATGAATTGGCCATATGTGGTGCATATATAACTTTGAATGAAGTAAAATATAAAACTTTCAAAAATGACAGATTGTGACCCACTTTAACTTGTTGGAATATGAAGAAGAATTATAAGATAGGTTTTTATAATTTAGTAAGTTGTAAGTAAACATGTTTTGCTAAGGCGACAAGAAAGTTCAGAGAAAGAGGTGCATGAAATATTGGTGAGGCACCATATTTTGTGCTATCTATTTCAACCAAGAAATGATAATAATAACAACAAAAACAAAAATAATAATAATAATAATATAATTTCGTTGTTACTTTACACAGAACACAAAAGTCCTATTTGGAAAAGACTTATATAAACTTAATCTTATTAATCCCTTTTGGAAAAGAAATGTATATTAAATAAACAAGAGCTTCAACTAAGTTAAAGTGCACAATCATATCTTCTTCAAATTTAACTTTTGAGAAAAGGTTTGAGAATATAAAATTTTATTTAATTAAAGATAATTTAGTGAGAATGGTCCCATTAGTGTGAACAGAAACTTGGTAAAGGTTTAAGGAAATTATCATAGTATGTGAGTAGACCTTTAAAATTTGACTGGAAATTATAAAAACAAAATCTTTAAGGAGAATTGCAAGAAAGAGAAATGGTAAACACTATAAAGGCGATACAGTAATATAAGAGGATTAAGAAAAAAGATTTTCAAAAAATGTTTAAACTGGCTATTGTTTGATAGAAATAAGTTAATGAAAATCTTAAAACTTGCATGGTTTATGTGAAAGGAATGAAAAATGTATGAATACGAAAGAACAAGTCGAAATTTTCATAAGTGAAATTATGACAAGGATTGTAATTAATGAAAACCCTTTTTTGCAACTTCTTGAGGAAATGCGTAAGTCTGACATGTTGTCTGTATTTGTGGTGGAATGAGAACTAGGGATATGCGACATTAGTTTGTATGGAGTAGTACCTAGAAAGGAGGAATGCTATGATTGTCTAGATTCAGTAATGAGGACCTTTTTATGTCATAAGTACGTAGTCCTAGGTCTCTTAGTCCTTGTAGATAACCACATTTGACAATTGTATCTTTTACCTAGTTGTGATTGTAGTAGAGTTTGTTTTTTTAGTATAGATTTGCACTCCTATATAGTGTTTTATTTTATTATAGAAAAATAGAATATTTTAGTTGGATATTTTCTTTCTAGATGTTGTAATGATCACTAGACAAGAACAAAAACATAGGCTATTGTCAAAAAAAATAAAAATGAAAGAAAAAGATGAACAACTAAAAAAAACAAGCAAAAACTACAAAAGCAACGAAGACAACAAGTGCAATAAATGAGGACAATGAAAGAAAATAAATTCTTCTAAAGTTAGTTTGGAAAACTATAAATAAAATTCTTATTATGTAAATTGTTCTTGGAATAGAAAATAGAAAATTTTGTAAGATTAGCAACTAAGGTTTCCAAATATTGGGAAAAAGGTGTGCAAATGTGGATGGAAAGTATGAAAATTTCCATTTTGTATCATGAAAAATCAAATTCAGAAAATTGAATTTTTCTAAAATTTGCAAATTTAAAGTTGATTGGTAGGGTTGGATGCAAAAATTGTATGTACTACATTCTTTCTTTGTAAGGGTGTGTAAGAAATTGGATGAAAAGCTAATTTTTTTTTTTCGAAATATTGCAGTTATATAGAAATTGCCAGTATATTTAATGTTTTTAAAAAATGCAATCATATAGAAGGTACCACCTAGGCATTTATTGCATTTATGTATTTTTATGGGGTGTTACACTTTTCATAAGTGCACAAATGGTTGTAAAATTGGATGTACACATTACAGTTGCAAATTATGCGCGGGATTACATAATTTTACCCTTACTAAATTTTGGGATGAAATTTACTTAGAATGGGAGGATGTAACACCCTGCATTTTGATCACAAAATTTTCAAAATATATCAATAATGTGTATTTGAAATTCGGAAACAAACGCATGTTATAAAATGAGCAACAAATAGAAAATTTTCATTATCCAAATATAAAATTACGATGGTATATTTAAATGGTACATTATAGGATAATTAGAAAATATATGCCCACATTAATTCTATAAATAATGTGTGTTTGAACTTGAAAGTGACAGAAGACTATTAATGTTAACATGTTTACAAATTTAACCATTTAATAAAACTAGAACATGTGTGATAGAAAGGATTAAATTAAGGAAGAAAGTAATTAATATTTATATGACAACATTTCTTTTAATGGACAATGTATGACATAAATGACATTAAAAGATAATTAATGGGAATAAGGTCAAAATTTGAAATAGACAATCAATTATGAATTGTTAACACAGATGTGAACAACACACATGTGGATATAGTTAAAATAAAAATATATAGACATAAGTTAAAAAATAATGCATATCATAAATGGCATGAAACCAAGAAATAAAAGGAAGTTCAAACGGTGTTAATTAAGCAACTTTTCAATTTAATTTGGATATGTGCATATTAATAGTACGAATTTGAAATGGGAAGTAAACGTATGTTAAAAGGGTAAAGAATAGAATAAAAACGAGGAAGGGAATAAAAAGGAATAAATGCGCAAGAATTTGAAAATAGAAAAATTAGTAATGCACACATTATTATGCACTTAAAATTTGGATGCACATTAAAATAGGAAATCGAGGAATAACATTGAAGGCAACGTTTAAAGAAAATTTATATGCATATTAAATACGTATTGAATTTGAAACTGATGGGCAAAGGAATATAAAGAAATAAAATTAAAACATTAAGGAAATAATAACATTAAGCAAAGAATAAACAAAGGAGTTAATCACACAGTTAACTGGCCAATACACGTTTCAACAAACGTGTATAGCTCGACCCATCCTTGGAGTTGGTCGAGTCATATGTCAACCCACCAAGGAGATATGTCGACCACTTGGTCTACATAGAAAAGGTTTGGGTCAACCTATATGGGCTAGGCGACTTATTTCGGTGCACTTTTGACGGTTCTGTGAGACGACCCCAAATCCCGTACTGACGGAGACAAGGGTTATCATTGGAATATAACACAGAAACAGAAAATAGCAGAACAGAATTAAATAAATACACTAGATAATGAACAATAGAATATACTGGATAAAAGTAATCATCAGAGTTACACAGTATACAGGATCTTACTTAGTACAAATACAGTTCAGCTATACATAAATGTCTATAGCGGAAATAAACAAAATATGTACAACAGGAGCTGAACAGCATAAAAAGAGATAAATGGTAGAATTCATCTTCAGCTCCAGCTAGCCAGAAAGAACCAGCTAAACCTGAATACAAGGATGCCCGTGTAGTAAAAGGGGCACCCGAGTTTGATAGTGAAACAAACTACGAGTCAGTCATGGGACTGGTATGAGAAATCTACTCAACACTTTTCAAATATGGCTAATCACAGGACCACGCCACTTTCGTGGAACGGGTTTACTCCATTGGATTGCCAGTTCTTTAAAAACAAATCTTTCTTTTAAACATCGCAATGATTTTTATAAAAATGAAGCCATTATAAGACTCAGTTCCCATCACACAATGCAACGCAAACCGGAGGATAGAGTTTTACCTTATAATGGCCAAAATATGATTGATACGAATAAAACAAAAGGATTTGATATTATTGCTAGTGTTTATATGTTTGAAAAATGATTTCAATCATAACTATCAATCATAGACGGCATGAGTACCATATATCATGTCGCCATATATATATATACAATCAAAATCGCACGATGTAGTATTTGGAAATTGGATTTTCGTCCTGAACCAAGGCAAAAGATAGTCCTTACCGAATTCGTGACTCTCTAGCCCGAGCCACAGGATCAGAACGCATCAACCCTTTAGATCGTCAGGGCCGGTCCATCGATGTGGATTATTATGCCTGAACACTACGTCTCCCCGCCCTTTGGGGCGTAAACGAGCCAATGAATGACTCCATCGGACCCGGATCATCCGATCAAACCGAGGCGCCTCGCAACAGCAACAACCACACAGGTGAAAAGTATATAAATGTCAGGGCTGGTAGGTCACTGACACCACCCTAGCTAGAAAGAAACGCAGGCCCTCCCTGATGTCCTCTCCTGTTTCTGGTTCATACCGGGGTGTGAGGCTCGCGATTTCACGTTATACACAAAGCTACACCACACAGGCGGTGCTTTGATCATCACCACAAGACTTTGCTTTTCAACAGAAGCCCTGATCATTTGCCACTAAGGCATGCCACACTAGCAATTCATGCCATGCGACTGATGCCCATCGATATACAACCTCTGAGCTCGTGCGTTTCAGAGAAGGGCGTTAAGAAAAAGAATAAATTCTCCGCCGCCAAACAGATGTATATTTAACAGAGATCAATCAACACAGAATAAAGTCCAATGTCCGACACACAGTCCATTTACAAGTCCGTTCTGGGTCTGAACGAAACCAGAGGCACTATATACCTCGCAAACCCATCGATCACCATGTACGTCTGGACGATCACCACTCATTATCCATATTTCGGGATGCCTCCCAATCAGGACCTCGGTTACCATCCAAACGAGGTGAAGATCTCCGGTCTTCGACCACCGTCTTCATCTTCGATTTCTTATCGTCGATTCAGTTATTCAGAATGGGATAAACCCAGTCTTTCTGAGCAACTCGCGTATATAATAAACAAGTGCAACACTAACATATACACGCATCATTTCAATTCATTAGTCACTAACCGTCCATCAGTAAGAGAACGATTTCCCAAATATTAACCCCGAAGGCCGAAACCAACATCAGATCAACACCCAGGAAACCATTCAACTTAGCCAACCTTCAGTTAATTTCTAAATCACATCCATATTGTTTATAATATTTTATAACGATTTATCGCTATTTTTTATATTTTAAAATAGCCAATATATTCAAAACGACGCTTCGGGCCATAACGCGGCCGTGGCGCTGTTTTTCTTTAGATTTGATTTACACATTCCAGACAATCCAACTGTTGGATTTTTACAAAGTTGGTGCCATTGGAAAGATTTTTCCAAATCGAACCCAACGGTTGCGATTTCAGGAAAATCCGATGGTCGGATCTCCCGGTATAATCGTTTGAATAACGGTTTCAAAATACGAACTGCAGCGTCGTTATTCGATATATTTTAATTCTATATATATATATATATATATATATATATATCGATTCATCGATTTCAAAGCTACTTTCTTTTCATACATTTGATAAAAATGATATTTTTATCTAACTGTCTTCTATTTCAACACTTCACTATTTTTAACAATTCGTTTATATAATAAAAATGTGATTTTTATTGTAAAACAATTTATTTCAAAACACTATTATTTTGTATAGTTAATATAGGGGATGAAATAGGATTTTTATTGTAAAAAATTTATTTCAAAACAGGATTATTTTATACTTTTCATATTGATGTTAAAAATGGGATTTTTATTATAAAACAATTTCTTTCAAGATATGAATACCATTCAACACATGAATTTCAATTCAACGAATGAATATCGATTCAACACATGAATGTTTTCTATAGTTTATATAAATCGATAAAAAGGTGATTTTATATTTAAAAACACAAATGCCATTCAACACATGAATTTCAATTCAACGAATGAATATCGATTCAACACATGAAGGTTTTCTATAGTTTGTATATATCAATAAAAATGTGATTTTTATATTTAAAACACAAGTACCATTCAACACATGAATTTCTAATCAACGAATGAATATCGATTCAACACATGAAGGTTTTCTATTCAACGAATAAATATAGTTTCAACAAATGAAAATAATTCAAACACATGAATATTATTCAAAATTTCGGCAGCATAACGGCAGGGTAGTTAAAACCGGGACCGTCCCTAGTACGGCTCCTCGCTCTACCTTAAAACCTCGCGGTTTTTGACAATGGGGATCATGCATCTAGTTCGCACGTAGGCGGCATGTATATATTTATTTCATTTCCACAAACTAATCCTATGTGGTTTCAACCAAATATTTCTCAACCACAAATGGGTATTTTTCAACCACAATCAATCCATATCAACCACAAACAAACCCAAACAACCATTCGCTATCAATCAATTTTTACACCAATCACAACCAATAAATATCGTCCATGGTTTGTGGACGAGGGGCGTATATATATATGTATATATAGCAATTCACTTCTATTTCAACACATATATAATTTTTACAACGCATATATAACTTATACATCGAACGTACAACTTATACAACGCTTATACAAGAGGTGTACAACGCTTATATAACTCATACATCAACTATATAATTTATACATCGTCGTTTTCCATATCGTTTATAAATTAGAAATCTCACATTGGGTTCCACTCCCCCAAAAATAGCAGAAGGCTCAGAAAAATATGCGGTCTCTTCTGGAAAGTAGAAGACGTCCACACGGTCACGATGTTTCTTGTTTCATCGAATTTCGTTAAAGTAGTAAAAAATATGATTTTTCTAAGGTTTGCAACGGTTTAAAGGTGTTAAAAATCGTCTCAGAAAATAAAACCCGTACCGTTCTATTTTTGTTCAAAACTAGGTTTTGAAAATTTGTGAAATCTGTAGCACTTCGTCCCGATCAGATTGTATGACGTCGAAGAGGGTGGAAAGGGCTTCGCGGCGCCGGGGGTTTCGTCGAACTCGATCAGGCGAGGAGGGGGTATCGGCGGCGGGAAGTTCGGATCTTCCTGGGCTCGATTCTCGAAGCACAGCGCACGGTGGAGGTCAAGGGTGGTATGGATTTGAAGGCCTTGAGGAGTACTACAAAAACCTTAACTGGAGTTGGGGCTAATGGTGAACGGATTTGCCAGAAAATGGAAGGGAAGGGAGGAATGTCGGCCGTCGTCGATCGCTGCTAATCGAGGAGAGAGAAAAAAAAGGATTTTTCTTTTTTTTATAAAATTCTGATTGGCCGGGAGATTTTATAAGGGGTTTTCTTACACGACCACTAATCTAAACCCAACGACTGTCGTCCCTAGCGTTTTACCCCCATTCCGAACACAATGGGATATGTTTCGTAGGCCCAATCGACTGTTTCAGTCAGTTTTCCTTCAAATTAAAATATAAAACATTCAATATTTAATTTGAACGTACTTTTCAATTTGCTAGGGCCACAAACTGATTCGAAAAATTCCAGAAAAATAAACCCAGCTATGTTTTGACGATATGGTCCTGACAAAACTAGTTTCGTCGAATTCTGAGACCGTTTGCAAAAAGGCCCTTTTCTGGTCGATCCAATTTAACTGTAATTGGCCAAAACACGTTTTCCTTAGCCACGCGCACATACTAGCTTCAAAATTTATGAAATTTGAAATCTAGCAATAACTTCACATCCCGGATCCAACAAAAGTGGTTTCGTCGAATTCCGAGGTCGTTTGCAAAATGGCCAATTTCACGGGCTATATAAATTCCATAGCGATCTTTCTGAAAATTCATTTGGCCATAACTTTTGCTTTCCGTTATGAAAATTCGATTTTTCAGATTCATTAGAAAGGTATTCGCTAACAGGTTTAAATACTTTTAGTTTCACTCAAATCCGTTTTGTTTTACACCCGGTACAGTCCGACAAAGTTTGAATTCAAATTTTGAAACTGCAGCGCCTTTTCAGGCCTTGTTTATAATTACAATTGATTATATTCGTTTTCAAACGTCGATTCAAACTCAGTTATCATCGCCACTATTTAAAATATTTATTTTAAATATTTAAAATCCATTATTTTAGCCAATTTAAAATTTTTAAATTGGTTCAGATTTTCTGGGTCGTTACATTCTGATATATTCTATATGAATCTAACGAATGTATTTTTCCGAGCAGCAATGGATAAACGTACAGGGATAGCCTCCCAATTCATTATTTTCTAAGTAGGCGCAGAAGCTGCGCCATTTTATTTCTTCTGTAAACTCTTTTGAATTATAAAATATTAGTCTAAAACATCTGATTGAGATTTGGAAATGAAAATTGTTGATTTAGGTTGTAGATGCTCATATTTCTCTTCCGTACAAGGTAAGTTCCTTGAATTTGAGTCTAGTTCTATTCTTTAATTTCTTTTGGGCTTAGATTTGAAAATCCATGGTTATTACAGTACTAAATTCAATTAAAGAGAACACCCATGATAGATTTGAATCAGATTCAGGAATTGGTTAGCAATCAGGTGAGTGGATTTAAATCATATTTTGCGATAATGGTATATTACATCATTTGATTCCTATATGTCTTGTGAAATTGGAATTGTTAAATTATGATAATTCATTTTCTATACAATTTGGATATGGATCTACTCTTATCTAAATTCATGTGCTAAATCCCGATTAAAAATATATAAAGAAATTTATATATAGTAAATGTGTAATTGGGTTATTGATCTGAGAATTTCTATATTTAATTTGGGAACGGTAATTCAAATCTTTGTATAAATATTGAATTAGGAAAAATGGTATAAATCCTAATTATATTCAAGTCATAGAAAATACAGTATATTTGGGGAAATCAAAAAGAGAAAAATAGAAATTCACATTTACCTACTAGCCTGAATGGTTGGGAAATTGATTGGTTGGGAAAAAGGGAATGTATTTGCATAGTTTGGTAAAAAAAGGAAACATGATTTCAAACATGAAATAAGAAAAGGAAAGGAATGGTGCGAAATAGGAAATTGGCCATATTGCATAATAATTCGATAACCCAAAAATAACAAAAAAGGAAATTTCTTGCCATCATGGGTTACTATTATAGTAATTACTTGAAACTATGGATATAGATTTTATATAGTTTTGTAACCAATCAATTGGAAATAGACCTAACTTCCTAAATGGATAAGTTGTAAAGATAGAAAAAAAGATAAGATAAGATAACATAACATAACCGAAAGAGATTATGCAAATTAAGGCTTATTGTAAACTTATAATTGGAATATAATAAGTACAGTTTAGTGGCAATAATGTGTAAGAAAGATTGTAAAATAAAGGTTATAATTAGGAAAAAGGAAGTAAACTAATTTATTTGCAAATATGAAATTGATAGAAATTAGTCGAAATGACAGTTAAGGCTTAACATGAACATACTTACTTAAAGAGGTTAAGTATGTTTCAGGCTTAAAACTAAAATTCTATAGTACATGATAAAGTTGATTAATGGAGAAATATTATTCAAGTTAAATAAATTAATGAGTATTATAAATCAACGAAAAGAAAGTAAGTAAAATGCATAATGGTAAATTAGACATAGGGTCTAATAAAATAACGATATGCATTTGGTCCAGTTTGTAAGGATGAAGAGCACAACAGGGAAAATCATCGAACGTGTTAGAAGACATGGTCGAAGCACATCCAACTTATTTGGATGGATTATAAGGCAGTCTTAGACTTTTATGCGACGTGAGGATACTCCGTGGAGGTCCTCTATAGTAGGGCCTAGGTTGTACCCATAGAGGCATGGTTTGTATGGTAACATCGAGCGAGTATGCCTTGGTTGCATCTGTCATTGTGGCCAACCTAAGATTGATTGGGATGATTTCTAGGATGATTTGGCAGCCGCGTCAGGGTGGGAGGCTTCGTGGTCATGAATCAACAAAGGATAGTAGGCCATTGGATACCCGTCATCACCGGTTGGAGTGTGTGTAGGAAAGATTGGAGCTAAAAACAAGAGGCTAATGATCTTTTACTATCAGGTCATTGGATGAGGGACCACATGTTTGTTTAGATTGTTTGTTAGGAGTGGTCATTTAGCTCTTTGAATGGTCATTCATTAATTAGGAGGCAGGTTGTGGGACCTAGAAGAGCCACCAAAACAGATACACCGATTTTTGATATTTGTGTTATGGGCCCAACGAAGCCTTTTTTACAGATATAGAAAGCCCCGGACCGAGTTCCGTGAAGAACTTAGGTATTTGGGCGCTCTTATGGAACAATGGTAGAGTCTTATTCTCTTTCGCACCGTTGCCTAGTAAACTTTCGTGGGGTAACATTGGAGACTTGGTATGCCTTCGTATCATGATCTAGTACGCCTTTGTAGTGTGGAGTTGGAGGTCCAGTACGCTTTTGTAATATGATGATGGGGACCACTTGAGGAGGATATTATGAGAAGTACCTCGGTTTATTTGGCATGTAACTACATATATATGATTTATTACGTAAATCTATTGGGGAGTAGATGGGTGCGATTTATATAAAAGAATTGAAAGTATATTGTGAAATAAACATGAATAATTTAATAAATAGGAACAAATGATAGAACGATGCATGTAGTGTTACTTGTAGAAAGTATAATTTTTCCATTTACCAGAACTTTTATTCTGACCCCCGCTCATAACAATCCCACAGGTTAGACAACTGTTAGAGATTATAGAGCTTAGAGACACTTGCTAGCCAGTGTCAATATTAGGGTAAGTATTTACTCACTATTATATTATGTTCATTCTGCTATGAGATATTTTTATCGTAAACTCTGATATATTTTATCATTTTCTTTTTACAGGATAATGGACAAACCAACTAGAGTTTCAGTAGGCTTGGATTTTAGCATTTTGTGAAAAATTTGGGTCCGTTGAAATTTGGGTTTTTACACTGCAGTCACATGCGTATGCAAAAGTACGTACGAAGATGTTTGTTGTTTATTTTTATTATGTGGTGAAAGTTGCATAATTAGGCTTAACACATTAAATTGGTACATGGCTAAGCTCGGCGGGAGCTATATGCACGTGCACTTCTTTGTTGTTTCAGACTCGAGTTATTGTTTGTTTATTTGTTGTTTTGATGATTCAGACTTATGGTCATACATTGGAGATTTGTTGGTACAATATTTTTATATCCATATATTATGTTGCTTTTATGTTTTGTTGTTTATGATCACCTTAACTCTATTTAAACCCCTATGGGTTATACATGTTGTTATGCTGGATTTTAAATATGATGTCCTGATGTTCTTGGTGTTTGCTGCTTGTGCTTGGATCATAGCCTAGTACATAAACTTGAAGGAAGTTTCCTTGTTGCTACATTTAATTATATTTTTTCCACAACCTAATAGTTACCTTATTAACTATTCCAAATGGAGAGTTAAATTGCATGACATATTTCATCTGATTATGCTATTACTCACTATTAATTGGACTGACCGGTATGTGTTAATGCTCAGGTCAGACTAAGATTTTCAAGTACTTTTGTGGTTGTACTTTTGGGTTTTACTTCCGCTATGATCCTTTAATCACCCTTTTGGATTTCTTAATAGTGTCATTTTGTTATATATATTTGTGTGGAACCATATACTCTGATGTATCTATTATTTTTACTTATTGTGTATATTGTGGTTGTATTTCACAGTTTTGACACTATATGTATTGCATGACTCTGTGTCTACCAGTTCTACGATCTATGATGTTATATTCTTTTCTATTGTTTTGAATTATGTAGAGCCACCATCGTATTGTATTAAAAAGAGATTATGGTTGTTTATCCACAAAAGAGGAAAAAAGTTATGGTTGGATGCTTCTAACCAGCCTTAATCTCTGGATTAGCAAATGACATTATCTTTTAATGAACTTAACTAATGTGGGTCTTGGGTTGGGGCGTCAAAGCTCAGTATCAGAGATGAGTTCAGAAAAAGGTGATTAATACCGAATCGAAAGAAAGCAAACACAGTATATTGACATGCAATATAAACGTTGTCATCTGAACACTTGTGTCCTTCCCTTGAATCGAGTTGTACCTAAGATGTGTCCTTTTGAGCTTATCCTTACTTTCGGGGTAGATATAGAAGAGGGAATACATTTAGGAATGTAAACTTGTAAAAAATTCCATAGTATACTTTATTCTTGAATGTTTGAATATGTCTTGCCCATGTTTTTAATCCTATGTTATCTTCTCTTTCAGCCGATGGCTGGTTGTGGCAAGAGCAATTCCCAGGATATTGGACCATCCAGTGACCAAACTCTCGAAGAGTGGGTGGAGCATACCATTGGTTCATGCCCAGAGGGAGTTTATACATCCATTGACCAGATATTAGTGCTTCTCAGGAGAACTCAGACTTCTGTTTCCCCTCACTCTTCTCCTCCCCGGAAGTCAGCCTTCGCTCGCATGTGTAGTGACTTCTCCCATCTTGGGGGGAAGCCATTTTTTAGTTCTGGGTTCATGCTTGAGGTCCAGGTTTGGATCCGTACTTGCGAGTGTATATTCATGCGTATGGAGATTTATGATCATCATAGATTCCTTGTTGCATCTAGTATGTTGCAAGGGATTTCTCTAGACTGGTTTGAGCAATTGATTGCAGAGGATGATAGGGCTTTCTTTGAACGGAAGCAGTTTCGTGAGTGTTTCGCGCTTAAGTTCGTCCCCAAATCCGAGAAAGCCATTCTTGCTTGTCGCATCCTTGATCTCAAACAAGGGAAGTCTACTTTTTCAAAGTATGTATCTTCCTTTGAGGCCTTTTCTAAGTACGGTTTAGAGCATATTAGTACACCCTCTAAGAGGAAACCTAAGTTTGTATCTGATTTGAAGAAGTATCTTAAGAAATCTTTGATGTTGCAGTTGAATTTGTCATTTAAGTAGTTAGTCAATGCAACCTTTTATCTCGAAGTAGTCAAGAATGAAAGGGATAGGGGTGATGAGGGTGAGATTCATAAGAACTAGGCAAGAAATTCTGGTTTCATTAGTCTAAATCCTTTTCTAGTAAGAAGAAGAAGAAGCCTTCTAGTTCAGGATCCTAGCCTTCTATTGCTGCTCTTATTAAGAGGGGATGCTCCAATTGTGATGCTAGTTATCATCTCCTCCGTGATTTTCCTAAGCCTAGAATTTTTCGTTTACAAGAAAAACGGTCATTGGTGTAACAACCCGGAAATTCTGAACTAATTTAAAATTTTTATTTTAGAAATTTTAATGGATTTTAATATTTAAAATAATTTATTTTAAATAATAATGACTAACAATTTATTTAAATTGAAATTAGAACGTACAAATATATTTTAATTATATAACGAGCTTGAAATGGCATGGCAGTTTGAAAATTCAATTTCAAATTTCAAATGAACGTACAGGATTCAAAATGCAGATTTCAGCAAAAACAAAAATATTTGAATCCGTTGAATTATATCTTTCCAACGAATGTGAAAAATTGAAATTTCATACTGGGAATACAAAGCTATGGCGAGTTTAAAATTAGAAATAGTCACTATGGAATTTATATATATTTTAATATATATCTAACCCTTAAAAATAGCCATTTTGCAAATGACGTCCGTTTTCGTTGAAACCACTTTTGTTGGATCCGGAATGTCAAATTATTGCTAGATTCCAATTTTCATAATTTTTGGAGCTAGTATGTGGCCGTGAGCAATTAATTGTGAGTCGATCAACCATATAAGGCCAAAAATAGGGCTTTTTGAGCAAACGAACTCGGAATTCTATGGAACTAGTTTTGTTTGGACCGTATCGTCAAGACATAGCACCATGTCAATTTTCATCACCAACGAAGTTCATATGTGACCGTGGCATGATAACTGTCGAAGGAAGAGATCGTACTAGAAAATTAATCATAAAACTAGAGAATTAATAATAAAATAATAAAACCCTCCACTATATAAATCTTTTTCTCTCCATAAAACCCCATTTCTCTTCTTCCTCAAAAATTACAGCAACCCTTTCCCTCTCTTTCAAAATTTTGCAGAAAAACCCCTCAAACTAAAATAATTTATATCTCCCAAACTGTAAGGAGTTAGGCCATGAATTTTTGTGATCGTCTAGATAATGAAGAGAGATACTCATGCCTAAAATTGGGTGGTGATTGGATTTATGGTTTGGTCGGAATCGAGATCGTAGTTCAACAGCTCATTTTTGGTATTTTGCTTGCTGCGGGCCCTACGTAGAGAATTAGGTCGAGCGGTTTGGAAGGAAGGTAGAATGGAAGCATATGAAGGTTTTGGCAGTGGTGGCATGGTCTTAGGTGGCCAGAATGTCAAGTTCATCGAAGGGGTGCTGGAAAATGAGGCAACCACGAAAATGATCAATTTCCCGCCAATCCGTGATATTTCAGGCAAAGTGATCTAAACGAAAGTTGTCCGAGAGGTTGAGGCCTAGCTACTGGTAAAATTGTGTGGCATTTGGAGCACTGTGGCAGCCGCAACACCAAGTTGAACGAAAACTGAAGTTTTCCGTTCAACTGCAGATCGTGGGGCCCACGTGACGAACTGGAGGGTGGGACCACCAGCCATGAAAGAGGGAGAGTAGCCGGAGAGAATGGCGCTAGTTTCGTGCAATTCCAACTTACGGTTTGGCTGTGGCGAGCATTTTAAGTTGAGGGTGTCGTTTAAAGAATAAGGTGAATAGTGATATTATTATTTAAACAATATTCCATGTTCGTATGTTAATTTCTTTTTGCCACGAACTCCAATTTACATGAAATAGGATCCGTTGTGATTGTGGAGTCGATAGCTTCGCAACAAAACTGATTTGGATTGATTTGGAGCTCGTCTCAATTTTTGGCGGAGTGGAAACCATCGGTGAGATTTCTTATTTAAAAATTAAAGTTAAAATAAATTGTTATGCGTTGGAAATCTTTATCGAATGGTCTTGGTCGATTAAAACCGGGCGAAATCCATGTCGTTACAATTGGTCTTCCTCGTGTCCTTTAGCTTCAAAGTCTAGCAAAAACGGAAAGCTTAGTGTAGTTCAAGGACATGGTAGTGGTTCAGCTCAGCTTATAGGTGCATCCTCCATTCTTAAAGTTTCTATTTCCTTTCGTGATGGTATGACTGGAGTTTCTTTGGATATGGGTGCTTCACACTCATTCGTATTAGAAAAACTAGTGTATGTTCTTTCTTTGGATGTATCCTATATGATGACTTCCTTGAGAATAGTGAATCCGATCGTAGAATCCACCGTTCTTAGACTTATGCGTGAGGATGTGGAAATTATTATTTGTGGGTTTACATTTCGTGTAAATATGCACATTATTTATTCTTTTGGTTTCGACATGATTTGATTGGCTTGTGAAATACAAGGCCGGAATTCTCTATGTGTAGAGAGTCTTATGTTTTCGCCATCCTAATTTTTCTGAGCAGCTTTGTTGTAGCAACTCAGATTTTTTAGCCTAATTTAATTTAAATAATTTCAAAAGCTTTTGAATTTTTAGTATGATTTCAAAGATATGATAAGCTAAATTTGATCTTAAAATTAAGTTTTATAAAATTTATAGTGATTAACAAACTTGGCAAAAGAAGGATTTTTGTCAAAACAAGAATTTTGAAATTTGTCAAATTCATTTGATTTTATCATTTGAGAGTGTAGATCAAATTGATTTTTCAATTGAATTTTTAAATGTGGTGTGAATAAAAAATAACTTTTTTAAAATGGTGGAATTCAACGATAAAATACATTGACAAAATATGTCGGTTGTTGTCAAAATCGAGTTTGATAAAATATGGTTTTTTTTTCAAAACGAGATTTTATAAGTTGACAAATTTAAGTTGATCTAATCATTTTAAAATTTTACCTTTATGATGCTAAGTTGGATTTTGATTTCAGTTTAATAAATAGTTGTTCAAAATTATAAAATACAGCGATGAAATATGTTGGCAAAAGTGTATCGGCTTTTGTCGAAATTCGTATTTACAAAACCATTTTAAGTACTTTTTTATGTAGCTTACTGAATAAAATAATTTTGTTTGAGTTTTTAAGATAACAGAGATCATTCGGTTTTCTGAACAAAAATCTTCAAATTTAATCAGTTTTTCATCAGTTGATTTGAATTAACAAAATATTGCATTCTTATGGAAATATATGAGCGTTGCAAGGTTGAAACACTTAAAAGTGTGACATAAAGTGTCACAAACCCCTTCGGAATACCATTCCTTCTAAAGCACATGGATTTGGTTTCACCATCCATGGTTTTACTTTACCATTTATGGTTTGGACAAAACCATGTGCTAAGCCCATGGTTTCGCCACTGTCACATCTACCTCCTTATCCTCCCTGTTTCGTATATAAACCACCTAAACCCCTTCCATTTCATTCACACATCCTTCCTTATTTCTACCTTCTCCTTCTGCTTGGTGGCCATGGCTTCCATAGGCTAGAGTCACTCCTTCCTCTGCTTCTTGTGGCTTCCATTAGCCACCTTCCCCTCCTTCCCCATTCACACACCCTCCACCTTTGTGGCCCTTTATCCTCCTCCATCCACATCCCCTTCCCACCTCCTCTAACGCCCCTAGCACCATCCCCCTCCTCCGCGCATCACCTCCTCCTCACATCACCTCCTCCTCCAAGTTCGGTTAATGGTGAAAATATGAGTGAGGAAGAAAAATTAATTACATAGTGTGTGTGTGTATGTGTGTGTGTGTGTGTATAATTGCTAAAGAAAGCGGCGAGGTACGAAAAATGGTTCAGGGTAGTTTCAGTTAACTTGAAGGTCCTACTATACGGTCTGGTGGAGTTGAACCCTAAGGTGAGAAACACTATATATATAGATATGGTTGTATGTATATATACATATATATAGTTATCATGTATGATTGTGATTGGTTGGTGGATGTGAAATTTTGGTTAATTAGTTAATCAACGATGTATAAGCATTAATTATCTAACGCTTGAACACTATGTTATATATATATATATATATGCAAATATTATATATATATATATATATATGTGTGTGTGTGTGTGTGTGTGTGTGTGTGTGTGATATGCGGAATCGTTGCTATGGTTGCTAAAAATATAATTTTAGCTGTTAATAGTGATAATATGTTTACTACACACATATGTGGAAGGATATGGGTATTGGTTAATTTTCGGTTCATTCCGGTATTGTAATTGAATATTATATTCAACCAAATAATGGGGTAAAAACAAAAGGTGACATTGTGTACTTGAAACAATTTGGAATTGAATTTGAGGAAATTACGAATAACTTTCGTAAAGAAGGAAGTTTAATTGAAAAAGATTTCAAGTATATATGGCGTGTTTAAATTTGAAATCAATTTTAAATAGTAAATAAAAAAAATTGAAGTTGAGTTAGAAATATAAATCTTGTCGAAAACTCACATGATTATTCCTTCTATCTTATATTATATTTAATTTGATTTCAGAAAAGTTTGGGATTAAAAGGAATAATTTTGAAAAATAATATTATTTTTATAATAAAATAATATTCATTTAGTATGAATATTTGAATTTTAAATTTTGAAATACTATTTCAAATAAGTTTAAATATGTTTTATAAATGTTATAGTCATATTTGAAGTAGGATGAGTTTTGAATTTAAATTAAAAATGGCCCGAGTAGGAGTAGTTGCACTGTAGTAGTTCGTGAATTTCAACTATAAACTTCGAACGATTATAGTCGGAGCAATTTAAATCGGATTTCTTCGAAATGAAAAACATTTACTTCTAATGATGAAAGTTTTCAAATGAAAAAGGAATTTCAAAATTCAATATGTAGATTTCAAGTTATGTGTAAAACTATTTGTGAAAAAGTCGATATAAGTGCAGAACATTGACCATAACAATAAACGACTATTTTTAATTAGAGTAAAGTATGGAATTTTTTGTACAATCATTATAAAACATTTAAAAGTCATTTGAGTTGGTAATATGAAGTTTTGAATAATATAAAAGTCGTTTTGATTAAACTAGCTAATATAAGCTAGTTTAAAATGCTTATAGAACATTCTACGACAATGGTCAATTTAAAGGTTTTTAACTCATTTATTTTCATCTATGACTTAAGGAATCAATTGTATATGATAAGTAAAATGTTTTGGGAAGATTTAAGAATTTAAATAGAAATTACTCAAAGTAATTTGAGTTCACTTAAGAATTAAAGGGGATTTCCAAAATTATAAATTAGGTTTGGATGGGAAAAATCTTCTGGTATTTGATACTAAATTCCATAGAAGGAACCTTTACTATTCGTGAAATTTGAAATGTAATTATACCTTTATTCCACCTATAGTATGTGTTGAATACGGAAAATTATATTGAATATAGGCTGATACAATTTCTGTTTAATTCTTATACTCAATATAAATTAGTTTTGGATTTTGAAAATTAAATGGATTTTTCTTCATCAAATATTCGATATTAAAACTCAGAGTTTAAATTTTACTATTGGGGGAATTTGAAAGGTATTTATACAGTTATTCCACATATAGTACTAGTTGATTATGAGGATTGGTACTGAATATAAGCTAATGTAAATTTCATTCAATATTAAAATGGTGTTTGGGTTTGTTGTGAATGGTGTTTTAAATAACATCTTTTTTTAACCCAAGATCGAGTATGATTTGGAATTTAGAAATGGATTAAGATCTTTTAAGAAGGATAATGAAGATAATTCTTAATGATCTTCATATAGAGATGAGTTTTAAGAAGAAATAATAAAACTTGATAAAGAGGGATTATTCAAAATTTTGAGGCTTAATTTCTTTTGAAAGGATAAGCTTTGAAGAGAAATTTATGAAATGAATTTTTGGAATATGAATATTTAATAGAACCTTGGGGAAGACTAATCTTTGTTTAGATATATAATTTGGAATGGAAAATAATATTAAACTTTTTTATTTAGAGGTAAAAAAAATTTCCGAAGTTAAGTTTAAGCATAAATCTTTATTACGATTTAGTGAATCTTTGTTAAAGATTAAAGGGAATGCATTTATGAATTCTTTAATTTATGAATCAATGAATTAAGGGTTTTATGAAGTTAACGAAAGGGTTTTTATTAAACCAATTAAAGTGGAAAGATACTTAACAAATCCAGTGTATTCCATATGGTTTTAAAATGACGCTTGTTATTCGGAAATTAAGCCCGAGACCAAATTTCTATCCAAATACCATTCTGAATAATGATACGACGAAATAGAGCAAACGAAGACAATTGAAGACGGTGCTAGATGACCGGGAACCTTCAAATCAAAAGGACTTCCTGTTGATGCCTTGAGTAGCTCCCATTAGGTAGTTATACTTATAGTTGTAGTCTGGACGTACTTGGAGATTTTCTGGATTTAGAGAGGCCTTCGATTTCGTTTAGTCCCAGAACAAACTTGTATGGATGTGTGTCTAACATTGTATTTTATAATGTATTGATTTATACTTATTGCAGTTTATTCCATTTTTAGGAAAAAGAAAAAAGGAGAAAAGAAGCAGGTGAAGTCCGAAGCAGGAGCGGGAGATAGGTCGGCACTGACAACCGGGGAGGTGGAGCAGTGATGAACTAAAGGGGCAACGGGGTTTGCATGGTGTGGGTTTTGCGTGGTTCATGGAGTTCGAATAGAAGAGATAACAGGTAGGGAGAAGAATGATTAAAAGTGCCTAATATGTTTCTTATGCCTAATTAAATTCTAAAGCACCTAAGCATTAATTATAGTATGCCTAACTAATCCTGTTTGAACGTGGTGGGTTATTAAGTGTTAATATGAAAATCCTGACCTATATTTAACATGGCCAATTAAGTATTGTAGCACGTAAAAGAATAGTTTAAGGTGCCTACCCCTTAATTTATAACGTGCCTACCCTGCAATTTAACGTGCTTAATTAAGAGCTTACATGGCCAATAGTTTATAATATATATAGGTAACGTTAATAAATATTAATTTAAAGTTTAATTAATTTAAATTAAGAACATGAACGTATGGTTTGTGTAACATTCTCATATGTTAACTGAATGGAACAAACCAAAGGACGTTGGGACCATATCGACGTAGACTATATTATTGAGCTGGTTTAGACTGAGTTAGGCGCAGCTGGAAGTTTTAATTAAATAAAATGCTTGTTTAATTTAATTAAATTAAATGCTTGTTTTATTTAATTAAAAACAAACTGTTTTGATGACGAATGGAAATCCAAGGTGAGTATAACTCACTCAGTTGTCTCACTTATATTATTTATAAGTCGGGTTTATTGTTTATATGTTATGTTTGTTAATTGTTGGATGATTAGATGATTATTTGAATATATGCTGAATATTTTATATATATCTTTTAAGTTGAACGTTCATTTAATTTAATCGAAACCAATCGTAATTTTTAACATTTATTCCCAAATGAGGTAACTTACCTTGTTGGTTACATTTATAATAATGTAAAGGTATTAGATGCAAACTGGATGCTTGAATTGTTATTATTAGTCGACTGCTATCAGTTGAATTAATTACTCATGTTTATTATAAATTATCATATTGAATGGATTGTTATATCTGACGTAACCTATTTGGAAGCATGAAAAAATAGATTGGAGGGATCCAACTGGATACCTCAAATTTATCGTTTAGCTTCATATTATCTTATATGAATTGTTTAACCAGTCTGATCAGATGATTGATTTGATTATTGAATCTAAATTCAACATTTGTTTTGTTATTAACTAATGGGTAATATTGGTTAAGTAATTAGCCGAGGATGGCCTAAAAATAAATCATTTCATAAAGGTTGATTTACCGTTAGGTAAATCGATAGAAATGAAGTTATAAAGTTTATTTCATAACTAAAGATGAATTTTGAAATATATTATTTTGAATGGAAGTTTTTAAAAGGAAAATAAGTGCATATATTTATTATTTAAGTTCATAATTAATTATTAAATGATTTTATAAAGTTAATTCTTATATTGATAAGATTGATAAGCAAGTAAGCAGAAATTAACATAACAATTAATAATCGGGATGAATTATTTTTAAGAAACAATTAAAATGGGATAATATTGAAAGTGTTATTATTTATTTAATAATAATAATCAAAGTAAATGGGATTATTTAAATTAATTATATTTGTAATTAATTTAAATGAAAAGACTTATTGGAGTTGATTAATGAGTTAATCATGTTTGAGTCGACCTAGTCAATTACTTTGATTGAAATTGAGTATGAAACTATCTTATTAATTTGATCGGAATAGTTAATGGTGAAGTAAACCGTTTTATTTTTAATAAATGTTGATTTTTTGTTATTGTTTATTTAATAATAATCAAAGTGGTAATCTTGGGATTTAAAATGTATTAATGGAGGTTTATGAAAATACAAGGCATATTTATAGTTTAATTTAAGCAACTTATATAATAGTAATATAAGATAAGTTTAATTTTAAGTTTTAATTGAATTCTTATTAGCATTCTATTTAATTTGATTTAATAAAAAGACCCAAGATGAATGAAGTTGTTGAAAATCGATTTTATGGAATATGCTGTGAATGATTTCAATTAGTTAAACGAGTTATTATAAATGGTTTATGAATGGAATAAAAGCCCAAGATATGAAAATTGAAGAATTGGAACCTAACTGGAGATGGTTGAGTTAAATGATTTTCTGAGTATTGATCTGATGTTGGTTTCAGCCTTTGAGGTTAATATTTAGAGAATTATTTTCTTACCGATTTTTGGTTAGGGATTAATGAAGGTATGAAATAGAAATAGGAATTGAAATGAAAACCCAAATTGAATAAGAGGGTTTAGATACATTGAGTTATAAAGGTTCAATCTAAATTTGCATATTTTGAGAAAGAGATAAGAATTTTAATGGGATATATCTAGATTTGAAATAAATTTATAAAAAGATTTATAAAGGATTCTATTTGTAATAGAATCAAGGCTTGTATATAATGTTTTAAACGATGGATAAAATTAATATACAAAGTTTTATAAGTTGAATAGAAGCATTTAAGTATAATATTATTTTTGAAATAAGAAGTAAAAATATGTACTCCGAATATTGAGAGATTTAAAGGTTTTGATTCACGAATGGAAAAATTAAAAAGGCCAAGTGACGCTGTGCAATAAACCAGTGGATCCATTTTATTTTTATAGTTGTTTATTTGATAGTTAAATAGCTGACTATCAAATCTGACCTATACGATTGTTGGTACGGAAAGACCGTGATCGAATTTATATTCGAAAACCATTTTGACCAATAAATGCCTGAATGTGGAAGATGTCCGATGATGATCGAGATGGAGCAATTGAAGACTATGGATCTTTATAAAACGAAAGAACTGATAATAATCTCTGACTTGCAACAAGAGATAAACTGTAGTTCTATCAGTGTTGGAATCTACGGATTACAAGGACTTCTCGCTACTTATCTATAGGGTGATTCCTAGGATGCAGTAGGAGGGTGTCATTGGTTTGTCCCGTACCAGGATAACTTGTATGGATGGATGTCTGACATAGTAATTCCAATGGGACCATGTACGTTGATTTCTTCAAATGCACTATAGTTAGTGGCAGAGAAGGGTACTTCTCTTAGCTTAACATATAGTATTTTTGTGGATGTCAATTAATGATTTTCTAGCAGATATGATGATGTGACATTCAAAGTGAATGGTGGCCAGATAAGATATTTATAAACTCAAGCCTCATTAATTAGGAAGTGGTATAAAATCGGGTAACTCGCATGGCTAAGTGGTTCGCTCCCATTAGGGTGTATTGTCACCATCTAAAGAAAATTCCTATTTGTTCTTCTTTCGCTTCTGTATCTCCAAGGAATGGTTATGTTGGTATACCAACCATAAGGTGACAATATACTCGAAACATTCAAGCAAAATAAATGGCCAGTTATGTTTAGCCAGAGTTGCAAGATGTTCTTATTGAATCCCATTGTATTTTCTCTAGAGATACACTGTCATAAGGTGGTCCCATACCAATGGCCCATAGGTCCCAGGGGTGGGGGTTATCGATTGGGTGCGGTTAACAGGCGGGTTAGGGCTTAAGGGGAGCAAGAGCGTCTCGAATCGGTAGAGGACTATCTTTTGCCTTGGTTCACAGATGGAAATCCAACTTCCAATACGTGACTTTGCAGTTTTATTTGTAGAGCCTAGTATGGCGACATAGTGGGATGGGGCGCTTATGCCGTCTATGATTGATACTTATGATTTGAAGTTGTTTTATACACTATGCACTTATAATAGCATCAAATGATTTGTTTTAAACGTATCAAGCATTTTTGGCTATTATAAGGTAAAAACCCTATCCTTCGGCTTGCGTTGCATTGTGTGATGGGACCTGGGTCTTATAATAGTTTCATTTTTCTTTATTTAGCATTGCGCTGTTGTTTTATGCACTGGTATTCTTGGGACGAAACCCGTTCCGTGTTATAAGGCGTGGTCCCTTGATATATTGTAACAACCCGTAAAATCTGGGCCAGTTTAAAAATTTTATTTTGGCAATTTTAGCGAATTTTGATTATTTAAAATAGATTATTTTAAATAAAAACGACGAGAAATTTATTTTGAATATAATTTGAACGTATATAATTATACGCGTCGTCGTTAGAATATAAATATTTATATATAATTATAAATAGAATTGAAAATGGCGCGGTAGTTCGATAATTCGATTTCAAACTTCAATTGAATGTACCGGGTGCAAAACAATCCGGATTTTAGTGAAACCAAAAATAATGGAATCTAATAGTGAATATCTTTCCAACGAATCCGAAAAATCAAAAGTTCGTAGCGGGAATCAAAAGATATGTCCAGTTGAAAATTCAGAATAGTCGCTGTGGAATTCAGGCCCTTAAAAATGGACATTTTGCAAACGATCTCGGATTTCGATGAAACCAGTTTTGTTGGATCCGGGATGTTAAGTTATTGCTAGATTCCAAATTTCATAATTTTTCGGATCGATATGTGAGCGTGGCAAAGGAACACGTGTTTTGACCATTTTAGTTGATTTTAATCGACTGGAAATTGGCCATTTTTCTAACGGTCTCAGAATTCGACGAAACTAGTTTTGTTAGGACCGTATCGTCAATACGAAGCTAGAAAATATTTTTCGGAAATTTTTCTAGTTAGTATGTGACCCCGGTAATTTGAAGTATACGTTCAAAATTCAATATAGTGATTTAAATGTAAATTTAACGGAAACTAATCGAAACGATCGAATCAGCTTGCGTGGCATATCTCATTGCGTTCGGAATGAGGATAATTAGCTAGAGGCGACAGTCGTTGAGTTCGAATTGGGTTTCGAATGAAAAGTCAACTTTGTGGAGGATTAAATTAATTAAATAATTAATTATATTATATAACTTCCTTTATCCATCTCTCTCCCTTTAACTTACACAACCCGACATCAGTAAAAAAAAAAATAAAAAAAAAAATAAAAAAAAAGGGGAAACCTAACCCTAAAAATCCCGTCGCCCACCCTGATGGAGCGCCGCTTCCTCCGTCGCGAATGCTGCTGGAGGTCCCCGCCTCATCGTCGCTCCACCAGAAATCCCACTCCTCTCCTCCGCTCTTTTCCTTCTCCCCCTTTCCGCCTATTTCCGACTCGAGCCCGTGAGAACCGCCGCAGCACCCCAGCGAGCACCGCCGCCCTGACAGGCTCCCCCCCCCCATTCAAAACTAAGGTAATTCTTATTTATTTATTTTATTTTAGTTTCTGAATTTTATTTTAATATAAAATTGATTTTTGTTTTAGGTTTTTAAAACAGAAATTTAAAATTGAAAACTGTTTGTTTTAAAAGCTAAAAAAAAAAAAAAAAACAGAATTTTTAAAAAGGATTGTGAAAACTGTTTTAAAAGAAGAAAATGAAAAAAAAACTGATTTGTTAGAATATAAAAACTGCATTTTGTAAAAGGCAAGACTGCATTTTTAAAAGGCAAAACTGCATATTTTAAAAAGAATAAAATAAAAACTGCATTTTTAAAGAAAGTGAAAACTGAATTTTATATAAAGTGAAAACTGAATTTTATAAAGTGAAAACTGTTTTTTTTAAATAAAGAAAAAACTAATTTTTATATATAGTAAAAATATGATTTTTATATGTTGAAAGCAAAAGTAGAAATCATATTTTTATATGTTGAAAGAAAAGTAGAAATCATATTTTTATATATTGAATAGCGGCGTCAAAATTCGATTTTTATATATTGAACTTTGAAATAAAAATTCGATTTTTACATATTGAACTTTGAAATAAAAATTCGATTTTTATATATTGAATAGCGAACTAAAAATTCGATTTTTATATATTGAATAACATAGTAAAAATTCGATTTTTACATATTGAACTTTGAAATAAAAATTCGATTTTTATATATTGAATAGCGAAGTAAAAATATGATTTTTACATATGTAGTGAAAGCGAGCAGCGAAAGTGACGAAAGGCGAGAACGACAAGATTTCCTGCATTAGAGTTGCCGTGGAGCTAGGATAGCTAAGTGTGAGAATTTCGCACTCTTCAATTTATTTTCTAGTTATTTATATATATACTAGGATGCAGACGGTGCTTAGTAGCACCCGACACAATCGTCCACAAACCATGGACTTGTTTGTTTGGTTGCGTAGATTAGTTGGATGATTTGATTTGAAATTGAATTGTTTGGTGAAATAAATTGATTTGATTGATGTGTGAATGGCGTGGGCCTTCACTAGACCGGGGATAAGGCTAGGCCTCGTCCCGTTTCTAGTATCGTGCCGTTATGCCGCCGAAATTTTCTAAAATAAGTTAGAAAAATAAAGATATCATTTTATTGAATAAATAAATGAATTGAATAGAAATTCATATGATAAAATAAAATGTTTTGTCGTTAAAAATATAATTTTTAACGTGAATGTGAATAAATAAATATTCATTTACAAACCAGACGGTTTGTTTATGTACACCTATTTGAGGGACATTGATTGGGTCGATAAATTTCACACATCGCCCAACAGCACAAATAAAATATGTGTTTGATTGTTTGAAACCCCACACGGGTGTTAGGATGAAATTTGAAGTTCACTCATCCTGATTGATTAAATATGTCGATCGATCGATTGACAGGCTGTTATAAGCGTTAGATATCTATATTTGATGCTTATACAGTGTAGTGCACTTTGGTTGATGGTTGATTATTTTTCCATGCTATTATATACATGTGTTGTATGAAAATCCATATAATTAACTTTATATGGTAATTGATTGGGCCTCATTCCAATTTGAAAAATAAAGAATATTATAAAATAAAAGTTCATGTGTTGACAGTACTCATTCATTGAGATTGGTCATGTGTTGAACGAAATATTTTAGTAATAAAATTTATATCTTTATCAATATAAAATAAAAGTTCATGTGTTGACAGTACTCATCCATTGAGATTGGTCATGTGTTGAACGAAATATTTTGATAATAACAACTATTTTTGAAAAAGAAATATTTGAAATAGAATATTTGAAAATAGAAATTTATGAAGCCGTGTTGATTAGATTGACGCCATTTTGACGTGAACGATATTTACAACGAATTCAAATTGAATTGAAAACGATTTCGAAATGAAATGAATTGAAAACGATTTCGAAATGAAATGAATTGAAAACGATTTCGAAATGAATTGAATTGAAAACGATTTCGAAATGAAATGAATTGAAAACGATTTCGAAATGAAATGAATTGAAAACGATTTCGAAATGAAATGAATTGAAAACGATTTCGAAATGAAATGAATTGAAAACGATTTCGAAATGAATTGAATTGAAAACGATTTCGAAATGAATTGAATTGAAAACGATTTCGAAATGAAATGAATTGAAAACGATTTCGAAATGAATTGAATTGAAAACGATTTCGAAATGAATTGAATTGAAAACGAATTCAAATGGAATTGAAAGCGAATTGAAATGAATTCAAATTGAATTGAAATTCGAATTGAATAGAAATGAATTTTAAAACGAATTTATAAAGAAGAATTCAATTTTGCTTTGAATTGAAATAGAAGTTGAAATAGATTTTGAAACGAATTTTAAAACTATTTATATAATTCGTTTTGAATAGAAATCGACGAAATATATATTATATATATTATATATATAATATAATGGCCTGAATAGAACGCGCCGCGCCGCGGCAGTTCGCGAATTTCGACCATTTATTTCAAACGGACATTGCGGGAGATCCGACCGTCGGATTCTCCTAAAACCGGAACCGTTGGGTTCGTATCAAAAAGAGCTTTCTAACGAATATTAGAAATTTGAAATCTAACGGTTGGATTTGGAGATACGTCCAAATCAAATTCGAAAAAGGTCGTTGTAAGTGCAGTTCGATGGCCATTGATGGAAATTGACTGTACGGGCCTTGATAAAATTATTAAAAATAGTAATAATTTGTGTAAAATCATAAGAAATGATTTGTGAAGATTTGGGATGAAAAACTCCATATTTGAAAAGATAAAAATAGATTTTTATTGAAATGAACTAGTTTTGAACGAGAAATATAATTCTATTTATTTTTAATAAATAAATTGAATTTAAAAAGGGTTTTGAAAATAACCAAAATATCCAATGATTGCATTGGAGTGGATTTGAATCGAAATTGTCTTCGGAATATTTCGATGTTGGAATTCGTGATTATACAGGTGTTGTTATGGAAATTTGAAAGATATATATTTATATCGTTATTTCCAATACAACATTTGTTAATCGTAGAATTTGATATTGAATATAAGCCGGGATATTTTCTATCCAGAGCCTTGTATTTAAATATCAAATGTGATTTGGGTTTGTCGTGAATGGTGTCTTCACTAACACTGTTCTTGAACCCAGTTGAGAAAAGATTAAATCTTTTTATTTAGATTTAATGAAGTGTACCAATTAAATAATATTTAATTGGAATTAAATGGATATTGATTTTTGGGTTTATCGTGAACAGTGTTTTTAAATAACACTCGTTCTTTAACCCGATCATTAATGAAATGTGATTTTGGGTTTATCGTGAACCGTGTTTTAAATGACACTGATTCTTTAACCCAGTCACAGATTAAAACTAAGTGGAGTTTTAATGAATCTTTAATTAGATTGAAATGATCGAAATGGAGTATCACCAGTTTTGCTCCAGGCGATAGTTAAATCTTTAATTAGATTTGAACGTGAAATGGTAATTGAATTTACCGATAACACCGTGGTGTTAGATATGAAGTATACCCAGTTTTACTTCATGGGATGAATAGGTTGGGATTGGGAAATTAAAACAAATGATTACTTCGGTAAGGTTCGCTAATCCCGACTAGTTTGAATTGATATTCAAAAATAGATTAAAGAATAAATTCAAGAAATTTATCTTGGATAAAATTAATGGGAACTTTTCCCTGGGAATGTGAAATTTAGAAACTAACTGTCGGTTGGCCAAGCAGAATGGTTTTCTGGATATTGATCTGATGTTGGTTTCGGCCTTCGGGGTTAATATTTGGGGAATTATTCTCTTGATTAATTTACGGTTAGGGACTAATGAATTGGAATGAGGCGTATGTTGTGTTTGTGTAACACTTTTATAAAATATACGCGAGTTATTCGGAAAGACCGGGTTTATCCCATTCTGAATAACTGATACGATGATAAGTCGAAGATGAAGACGATGGTCGAAGACCGGAGGTCTTCACGTCGTTTGGGTGATAACTGATGATCTTGATTGGGCTGTACACCCAAGAAGATGGAAACAGTTGGTGATCGTCCAGACGTACTTGGAGATCGATGGATGTGCGGGGTACTAGGTGCCTCCGGTTTCGTTCAGACCCAGAACGGACTTGTAAATGGACTGTGTGTCTGACATTGGATTTTAGTCTGTGTGATTGATTTCTATTAAATATATATCTGTTTGGCGGCGGAGAATTTATTCTCTTGCTTAACGCCCTTCTCTGAGACGTACGAGCTCAGGGGTTATATATTGATGGATATCAAACGCATGGAGTGAATTGCCTGTGTGGCATGCCTAAGTGGCAATTGATCGAGGCTTCTGTTGAAAAGCAAAGTCTTGTGGTGATGATCAAAGCACGGCCTTTGTGGCGTAGCTTTGTGTAACGTTTACTTCGCGAGTTTCACACCCGGTATGAACCAAAAACGGGAGAGGACCTCAGGGAGGGCATGCGTTTCCTTCTAGCTAAAAAGTGGCGTCAGTGGTTTTACACGCCCTGACGAGTTTGACTTATGTGGTTGTTGCTGTTGCGAGGCGCCTCGGATTGATCGGTCGTTCTCGAACCGATGGAGTCATTCGTTGGCTCATTGACACCCCAAAGGGTGGGGAGACGCATGTTCAGGGTTTAAGTTTAATCCACATCGGTGGACTGGCCCTGACGATCCAAGGGTCACTCGAGCTCTGATCCTGAGACACGGGCTAGAGCGTCTCGAATCGGTTGAGGACTATCTTTTGCCTCGGTTCATAGACGGAAATCCAATTTCCAAATACGTGACATTTGCGGTTTTATTTGTAAACCTATATATGGCGACATGATATATGGTACCCATGCCGCCTATGATTGATACTTATGATTTGAAGTTGTTTTATACACTATGCACTTATTATAGTATCAAATGATTTGTTTTAAACGTATCAAGCATTCTTTGGCTGTTATAAGGGAAAACCCTATCCTCGACTGCGTTGCATTGTGTGATGGGACCTGGGTCTTATAACAGCTTCATTTTTCTTTATTTAGCATTGCGCTGTTTGTTTTATGCACTGGTATTCTTGGGAGGAAACCCGTTCCGTGTTATACGGCGTGGTCCCTTGTTTTACCGAACTTTGAAAATAAAGATTAATAACTGTTTTAGTTCTCACACCAGTCACATGACTGACCTGGAGTTTATTGTTTTAACCTAAACTCTGGGTGCCCCTATTTTGACACGGGCAGCTAGTAGTTTTGGTTTTTGCAGATTTATATTCACAGGATCCTGGTTTACAGCTGGAACGATATCCGGAAAGCTTTGTATCCGTATATCTCCTTCTAGTTGTGTATTGTATTATTTTCCGCTGCTATGTATTTAAATGTAATTTAAATCTCTGATATTTCTGTGTAATATTCATTTATACTCGGTAAATTCTTGTAATCTGATGCATTGTTGTAATATACAGTGAAATGTTCTTCTGTATGCGTTCTGTTTTGTCCTGTTCTCAAACGATAGGGCGTTTCGAACGGTCTGGGTCGGTTTAGCGACTGGTTCGGACCGAGCGAAATTCCTTGCCGTCACATATATCTAATTTAAAGTAAAGTTTTAAATAACTATTTTAGTTCTCACACCATTCACATGACTGACCTGGAGTTTATTGTTTTAACCTAAACTCTGGGTGCCCTTATTTTGACACGGGCAGCTAGTAGTTTTGGTTTTGCAGATTTATATTCACAGGATCCTGATTTACAGCTGGAATGATATCCAGAAAGCTTTGTATCTGTATATCTCCTTCAGTTGTGTATTGTATTTTTTTCCGCTGCTATGTAATGTATTGTAATCTCTGATATTTTATAATGTGTAATATTTATTCATACTCTGTATATTCTTGTATTCTGATGGAATTGTTGTAATATACAATGAAATGTTCTTCCGTCTACGTTCTTTTGTGTGTTGTTTTCAAAGTATCCGCGCTTTCCTTACCGGGGAAGTTACGGGTCTTCACATTTGAAAACAAAGCTCTGATACCAAGACACGTTAGAACCATACAAAAGAATTCGTCAGAAACTGGATTAGTAATATCCAACGGGAATGACTCGTTAGAGATGGGATTGGTAGTATCCTAGAACGAGCGTGAAGAGTATATTTTTAAAGTGAAAACCTTTTTTTGTTTTGAAAATTTAAGTCAATTATTCGTATTTGATTATTTGTTTTAAATTAATTGGGACAATCCAATATATAAAGATTTTGCATATACGCCTTGCAAACGTGTATTCGAAGTTTTAATGTACTGGATAGTTATAGAATCACACTCTAGTTGCCCGGGGATAATTCTGGTGACGGGGCACCATCGCCAATATTTATCTTCAATTGACGAAAGTGAGATTTCTGTATATTTCCAATTGACTGGTGTGAGAACCGAAACTAGATAGGGCTTATTGTTGTGATTTGGCATCAAAAATGTGATTTTTTTTGACTATGTATCAAAGTTATGAATTTGAAAAGATAATCAACTAATTGATTGATGGTTGTGTTGCTGATTATTGGTTGATTAATTAAAATTTGTACCCTATAGCCAAATTTTATCAAATAGTGAATTGTGTTGAAAATTAGTGCATTTGCATGCATGTGCATGTACTTACATTGAACAGGTCATAGCAAGGAGGCTAGAGCAGATGAATAAAATTGTTTGCCCGACAAATAGGTACATGTTTACCATAATTTACTGTTTTGTCTAGGTGATGATGATTTTATGAGCCGATTGGCTTTTTTTTCCTTGGATTGAAGAAGGCCATGGGAGGCTATATGAAATATCCCGAAGTCCCCGGTGCAAAGGAGGTTATGGCGAAATTTTTCGAAAATTTAGGGTGTTAGCCAAATTTTTGAAAAATTTGAAAAGTTCTTAGAAGCTGAAAAGTTGAAGAACTTAAGCCATAGTGAAAATAGTGAAAGTTGAGTTGATTAGTTAAACAACTTTCAGCTTCGTTCCTTTTCGGAGACGAAAAGTTTTAAGTGGGGGAGATTGTAATAACCCGAAAATCCGAGCCAATTAAAAAATTTTATTTTGGCAATTTTATTGAATTTTGATTATTTAAAATGAATTATTTTAAATAAAAACAACGAGAAATTTATTTTGAATAGAATTCGAACGTATATATTTATATAGCTCAACGTTAGAATATAAATATTTATTTATAATTATAAAAGGAATCGAAAATGGCGTGGTAGTACGACAATTCGATTTCAAATTTCAAATGAATGTACCGGGTGCAAAATAAACCGGATTTTAGTGAAACCAAAAATGTTTGAATCTAATTGAGAATATCTTTCCAACGAATCCGAAAAATGAAATTTCATATCGGGGATCAAAAGACACATCCATTTGAAAAATCTGAATAGTCGCTATGGAATTCAAGCCCTTAAAAATGGAAATTTTGCAAATGACCTCGGATTTCGACGAAACCACTATTGTTGCATCCGTGATGTCAAGTTATTGCTAAGTTTCAAATTTCATACTTTTTCGAATCAATATGTGGGCGTGGCAAAGGAAAACGCGTTTGAACAATTTTAGTTGATATTAATCGACTGGAAAATGGCCATTTTTCAAACGGTCTCAGAATTCGACGAAATTAGTTTTGTTAGGACCATATCGTCAATACGAAGCAAGAAAATATTTTTCAGGAATTTGTAGAATCCATACATCGCCCTGGTAAATTGTAATGTGCATTCAAATTCAATATATAGAGTTATATTTTGATTTTGATGAAAACTGATCGAAACATTCGAATCAGCCTACGATACCTATCCCATTGTGTTCGGAATGGGGGTAATTAGCTATGGACGACAGGCGGTGGGTCTCGTTTCGAGTTCGAATGAAAACGTTACTTTTTAAAATTAAATTAAAATATAATATATATTATTTATATATACTTTTCTTTAGCCCCCCCCCCATTTTCTCTGTCAAACCTCAAAAGAAGAATAAAAAAAAAGAGGAGCTCGACGATGAGCCGTGCCCCCCTCCCCCAGCGGCGCCGCCGCGCCTCAGGTGGCCGCGCCCCCCCTCAATCTTCCCTCCTCCTCCCTCTCCGTTTCCCCCCTTTTTTCGCGCCCTAGCCCCCTTAAGGCCTACCCGCCTGTTAACCGCACCCAATCGACAACCCCCTCCCCTGAGCAGCCGCGGCCACCAATGGCCCTACCTCGACCACGCCTCCGGCAAACTCAGCCCCTCCTCCTCAAGTCGCACCCCCTCCTCTCAGTAACCCCCCCAATCGGTGAAGACACCCAGCGAACACCGCACCCATCCTTCCTATTCGAACAGTGAAGGCGTGTTTTCATTATTTTATTTATTTACATTGTTTTATATGTAGATTTGATTTTTATTTTAAACAAAGAATTGATTTTTATGTGAAGTAAGGTTTGATTTTATATGAAGTAAGACAAGATTTTTATATGATGAAAAATTAGATCTTTTTATATGAAGGGGAGTGATAAAAATATGATTTTTATATTATAATAGTAAAAGTAAAAATTCGATCTTTATATGTTGAGTAGCAAAGTAAAAAATTCGATTTTTATATATTGAATAGCAAAGTAAAAATTCGATTTTTATATATTGAGTAGCAAAGTAAAAATTCGATTTTTGATTTATGTTGAGAAGATTAAAAATATGATTTTTATTCATGTAGGGTAATAAAAATATAACCTTTGTTAGGAGAAAAGCAATATAAAAATATAATCTTTACATACGAAGTAACGGTATAAAAATATGATTTTTATATCCGTAGCGAATTAAAAATATGATTTTCATATAATAGAGAATATAAAAATGTAATTTTTATAGCATTGATATAAAAATTCGATCTTTATATTAGAAGTAGATATAAAAATATAATTTTTATATAGAGAATAGCGTGGTAAAAACAGAATTTTTATCTATATAGTAGCAGTGTAAAAATGTGATTTATGTATACATGGCAACAAAATAAAATTTGTGATTTTTATATATGTAGTGAATACGGGCAATGAAGTGACAAAGGGTGGGCACGACGGAGATTTCTACAATAAGAAGAGTCATGTCGTTTAGTTTAGCTAGTCGGTGAGAACTTCTCACCTTTAATTTAATTTTCTAGTTAAAATATATACTACGATGCAGACGGTGTTTAGTAGCACCCGACACCCGTCGTCCACAGACCATAGATGGCTTGTATGCTAGTTTGTTTGATTTTGATGTGTAGTTGATTGTGTGATGCGATGTGAAATGAAATAAAATATTTATATAGTTAAAATATTTTATAGTTGAAAATAGAATTTTTAACGTGTATTTAAAATGAAATAAAAATAAACAAATCGGAAGATTTGTTTATATACACACATTTGACTGATATTGATTGGGACAATAAATTTTACACGTCGCCCAACTGCACAAATAAAATCTGTGTTTGATTGTTTGAAAACCCCACACGGTTATTGGGGTGACATATGACATACACTAAACCCAATAATTAGTTGTATGTCGATAGATTGATTGACAGACTGTTATAAGCGTCGAATATTTATATTTGATGCTTATACAGTGTAGAATGCCCTTTGGATGATGGTTGATTATTTTTCATTGTTGATATATACATGCGTTGTATGGAAATCCATAGAAATAAAATTTATGGTAATTGATTAGGCCTCATTCCAGTTTTGAATAGAAATATTTGAAAAAGAAATATTTGAAATAGAAATATATGAGGCCGTGTTGATTAGATTGACGCTATTTTGACGTGAACGATAT
Organism: Allium sativum; assembly: GCA_030737875.1. Taxonomy (NCBI): domain Eukaryota; kingdom Viridiplantae; phylum Streptophyta; class Magnoliopsida; order Asparagales; family Amaryllidaceae; genus Allium; species Allium sativum. The sequence continues at coordinate 7,691,769 of CM060923.1, forward strand.
TTATATCGGTTTTATTCATTTTTCAATGAATATTGAAAGTGATTTCGAAATCGAATATTTTGAAATGAAATTCGAATTTAAATTGAATAGAATTGAATTTGAATTGAAAATGAATTCGAATTAAATTGAATAGATTTGAAATTTGAATTAAATTGAAATGAAGTGAAATTCGAATTAAATTGAAATTGAATAGATTTGAAATTTGAATTAAATTGAATAGATTTCAAATTCGAATTAAAATGAAATGAAGTGAAATTCAAATTAAATTGAAATCAATTTGAAATGAAATTTAAAACGAGTTTATAAGGAAAAAAATTCAATTTTGATTTGAATTTAAAATGAAGCTGAAATCGTTTCGAAAAGGAATTTAAAACGATTTAGAAAATACGTTTTAAAAGGAAATCGACGAAGTATATATTATATATATAATATAATGGCCTGAATAGAACGCGCCACGCTGCGGTAGTTCGTGAATTTTGACCACTGACTTCGAATGGATATTGCGAGAGATCCGACCATCGGATTCTCCTAAAAACGAAACCGTTGGGTTCATATCGAAAAGAGCTTTCTAACGAATATTAGAAATTAGAAATCTAACGGTTGGATTTGGAATTATGTCCAAATCAAATTTTGAAAAGGTCATTGCAAGTGTAGTTCGATGGCCGTTGATGGAAATCGACTGTACGGGCCTTGATAAAATTATTAAAAATAGTAATAATTTGTGTAAAATCATAAGAAATGATTTGGGAAGAATTGGGATGAAAAACTCCATATTTGAAAAGATAAAAATAGAATTTTATCGAAATGAACTAGTTTTGAACTAGAATTATAATTCTATTTATTTTTAAATAAATAAATTAAATTTGAAAAGGGTTTTAAAAGTAACCAGAATTTCCAATAATTGAATTGGAATGGATTTGAATCGAAATTGTCTTTGGAATATTTCGATGTTGGATTTCATGATGATACAGGTATAGTTATGGGAATTTGAAAGATATATTTATATCGTTATTTCCAACACGATATTTTTTGGTCGCAGAATTTGATATTGTTCAGAGCCTTGTATTTAATATCAAATGTGATTTGTGTTTGTCGTGAATGGTGTCTTCATTAACACTGTTCTTAAGCCCAGTTGAGAAAAAGATTAAATCTTTTTATTTAGATTTAATGAAGTGTACCAATTAAATGGAATTTAATTGGAATTGAATTTGAATTGATTCTTGGGTTTATCGTGAACGGTATTTTAAATAACACTTGTTCTTTAACCCGATAATTAATGGAATGTGATTTTGGGTTTATAGTAAATCGTGTTTTTAAATGACATTGATTCTTTAACCCAGTTAAATATTAAAACTAAGTGGAGTTTTAATGAATCTTTAATTAGATTGAAAAGATCGAGAATGGAGTATCACCAGTTTTTCTCCAGGCGATAGTTAAATCTTTAATTAGATTTGAACGTGAAATGTTAATTGAATTTACCGATAACACCATGGTGTTAGATATGAAGTATTACCAGTTTTACTTCATGGGGGGAATAGGTTGGGATTGGGAAATAAAATAAATAACTACTTCGGTGTGGTTCGCTAATCCCGACTAGTTTGAAATGATATTCATAAGAAGATTAAAGAATAAATTTAAAGAATTTATCTTTGATAAAATTAATGGGAACCTTTCCCAAAGTATAAGAATATTTGAATAAAAGAATATTCTGAGTTGAAATGAGGCGTATATTGTGTTTGTGTAACACTGGTTTATTATATACGCGAGTTATTCAGAAAGACCGGGTTTATCCCATTCTGAATAACTGATTAGATGTGGTGTCGAAGATGAAGTCGGTGGTTGAAGACCGAAGGTCTTCACATCGTTTGGATAATTACTGATGATCTTGATTGGGCCGTACACCCAAGAGGAGAGAATCAGTTGGTGATCGTCTAGATGTACTTGGAGATCGATGGATATGCAGGGTACTAGGTGCCCCCGGTTTCGTTCAGACCCGGAACGAACTTGTAAATGGACTGTGTGTCTGACATTGGATTTCAGTCTATGTGATTGATTTCTATTAAATATATATCTGTTTGGCGGCGGAGAATTTATTCTCTTGCTTAACGCCCTTCTCTGAGACATACGAGCTCAGGGGTTATATATTGATGGATATTCATCGCGTGGAATGAATTGCCTGTGTGGCATGCCTAAGTGGCAATGGATCAAGGCTTCTGTTGAAAAGCAAAGTCTTGTGGTTGGTGATCAAAGCACGACCTATGTGGCGTAGCTTTGTGTAACGTTGATTCGCGAGCCTCACACCCCGGCGGTGAACCAAAAATGGGAGAGGACCTCAGGGAGGACATGCGTTTCTTTCTAGTTAGAAGTGGCGTCAGTGGTTTTACACGCCCTGACGAGTTTGACTTATGTGGTTGTTGCTGTTGCGAGGCGCCTCGGATATATCGGTCGATCCGGGACCGATGAAGTCATTGGACTCATTGACACCCCAAATGGTGGGGAAACGCAGTGTTCAGGCATTTTAATCCATATCGGTGGATCGTCCCTGTCGCTCCAAGGGCCCACCTGAGTCTGGGTCCTGAGGGGCGGGCTAGAGCGTCTCGAATCGGTAGAGGACTATCTTTTGCCTCGGTTCGCAGATGGAAATTCGACTTCCAATACGTGACTTTGTGGTTTTATTTGTAGAGCCTAGTATGGCGACATAGTGGGATGGGGCGCTTATGCCGTCTATGATTGATACTTATGATTTGAAGTTTTTTCATACACTATGCACTTATAATAGTATCAATTGATTTGTTTTAAACGTATCAAGCATTCTTGGCTATTATAAGGTAAAAAACCCTATCCTCCGGCTTGCGTTGCATTGTGTGATGGGACCTGGGTCTTATAATAATTTCATTTTTCTTTATTTAGCATTGGCTGTTGTTTTATGCACTGGTATTCTTGGGAGGAAACCCGTTCCATGTTATACGGCGTGGTCCCTTGATATATCTGATTTAAAGTAAAGTTTTAAATAACTGTTTTAGTTCTCACACTAGTCACATGACTGACCTGGAGTTTATTGTTTTAACCTAAACTCTGGGTGCCCTTATTTTGACACGGGCAGCTAGTAGTTTTGGTTTTGCCGATTTATATTCACAGGATCTTGATTTACAGCTGGAATGATATCCGAAAAGCTTTGTATCCGTATATCTCCTTCAGTTTGTATTGTATTTTTTTTCCATTGCTATGTATTGTATTATAATCTCTGATATTTTATAATGTGTAATATTTATTCATACTCTGTATATTCTTGTATTCTGATGGAATTGTTGTAATATACAATGAAATGTTCTTCCGTTTGCGTTTTTTCTGTGTTGTTTTCAAAGTATCCGCGCTTTCCTTATCGGGGAAGTTACGGGTCTTCCCACGTTTGTGATGACCCCATTTCCGATAAGACTAGGCAGGGGTGATCTTTGGAATATAACACATAAACAGATAACATCAGAGCAGAAATAAATAAATACACCAGAAAATGTACAATAGAATACACTGGTTAAACATAATCATCAGAGTTATACAGTATACAGGATCATACTTAGTACAAAATACAGTTCAGCTATAACTAAATGTCTACTGCGGAAAAGAAAACATAATATGTACAACAGGAGTTGAACAACATAAAAAGAGATAAATGATAGAATCCATCTTCAGCTCCAGCTATCCAGAAAGAGCCTGCTAAAATCTGAATACAAGGCTGCCTATGTAGAAAAAAGGGCACCCGAGTTTGCAAGTGAAACAAACTACGAGTCAGTCATGGGACTGGTTTGAGAAATCTACTTAACACATTTTCAAATATGGCTAATCACAGGACCACGCCACTTTCGCGGAACATGTTTACTCCATTGAATTGCCAGTGCTTTTAAAACAAATAATTCTTTTAAACATCGCAATGCTTTTTATAAAAATGAAGCCGTTATAAGACTCAGTTCCCATCACACAATGCAACACAAACCAGAGGATAGAGTTTTACCTTATAATTGCCAAAATATGCTTGATACGAATAAAACAAAAGCATTTATATTATTACTAGTATTTATTTGTTTCAAAAACATATTCAAATCATAAGTATCAATCATAGACGATATTAATGCCCCATACCACTATGTCGCCATATACAGGTATACAATCAAAACCGCATGATGTTGTATTTGGAAATTGGATTTCCGTCATGAACCGAGGCCAGGGATCATCCTCACTGCTTCGAGACAATCTAGCCTACCATGTCTCAGGCAAATACTCAGTCAAGCCTTGGAGCAACAGGGCCGGTCCACTCGATGTGGATTAAACTTAAACCCTAAACACTACGTTTCCCCACCCTTTGGGGCACAAATGAGCCAACGAATGACTCCATCGGCTTCACGTAGTCACCGATATATCCGAGGCGCCTCACAACAGCAACAACCACACAGGTGAAAATAATATAAATGTCAGCCAGTTTAAGCATCGACACCACCTCTAGCTAGAAAGAAACGCATGTCGTCCCTGAAGTCCTCTCCCTTTTCTGGTCCATACCGGGGTGTGAGGCTTGCGAAACAACGCTATACACAAAGCTACGCCACACAGGCCGTGCTTTGATCATCAACCACAAGACTTTGCTTTTCAACAGAAGCCTTGATCATCTGCCAATTAGGCATGCCACATAGGCAATTCACTCAATGCGACTGGTATCCATCGGTATATAACCTCTGAGCTCATACGTCTCAGAGAAGGGCGTTAAGCAAGAGAATAAATTCTCTACCGCCAAACAAATATATATTTGATTAAGATCAATTAGCACAGAAACAAAATCCAATGTCAGACACACAGTCCATTTACACGTTCGTTCTGGGTCTGAACGAAACTGGAGGCACTCAATACCTCGCATATACGTACAATCAACAAGTACGTCTAGGTGGCTACTACTTCAACCCCGTCAAGGTTGCTACTCCTATCATGAGCATCAGTAACACCCCTCCATTCGACGTGAAGATCATCGGTCTTGCATTGTCTTCATACCTTCGTCTTTCACTCGTCAATCAATTATTTGAAATGAGAATTAACTCGGCTTTTTCAAAAAATTGACGTATATTTAGAATTTCAAATCAGTTCATTTCAATGGTTAAATTATTCGACATCACCAATTCTGTTCTTTAATGTAATTTTCACACCAAACACATTCAACCATAAAATATCACATAAACCGAGCAAATTCGGTTTATTTCCATTCCATATCGTTTATAATATTTTATCACGATTTATCGCTATTTTTATTTATTTAAAAATAGCCAATTCATTCAAACGAGCTGCAGGCCATAATGCGGCCGTGGCACTGTTTTTCTCCAGATTTAATTTACACATGTCTGAAAATCTAACCGTTGGATCTTCACAAAATTTATACCATTAGAAAGATCTTTTGAAAACGAATCCAACGGTTTCAGTTTTGGGAAAATCCGACGGTCGGATCTCCCGCACTAATCGTTTGAAGTTACGATTTCAAAATACGAGCTGCAGCTTCGTTATTCGATTTAATTTAATTATATTTATGGATTTTCAAAATATGGGAAAATCTGATTGTAGAAGAAGCAGCGCAACAGGACTTGGAAATAACTCCAGAATTAGCAGTCAGAAGAGAGCCATTAAAGATTGTTAGCAAAGAAACTAGAGAGCTAAGGAGCAAAAAGATTCATTTCCTTAAAGTGCAGTGGAGTAGTGATCCTAGAGACTGTACTTGGGAGACTGAGGAGAGCATTAAGCAAGCTTACCCCAAATGCAGAGTGGACATCTTTGACTAACTCCGGTGCAAGGTAAATTCACAATACTTTGCATTTACATTTTGTTTCCAACTTTACCGTTGTTTCCTTTTCGGGGACGAAAAGTTTTAAGTGGGGGAGATTGTAACAACCTGGAAAATACGAGCCAATTTAAAATTTTTAAATTGGTTATTTCAAAGGAATTTGAACAATTAAAATAGAATATTTCAATAAAATAGTGATGTGTGAAAATTAAATTCATGTGTGAATGAGTAAGGTGTTTAAACAATAAAAATCACATTTTGAAGATATATATGAAGTATGTAAAATATTCGCGTTATAAATAAATAGTTTCAACAATTAAAATTTCATCTTTCTTATATGAACAAACTATATAAAATATCCATGTGTGGAAATGCTCATGTGTTGAGAAGTGCGTGTGGTGAAAAGTTTCATGTGTTGAATAAAAGATTGAACAATAAAAATTAAATTTTTATTGAAATTATGATGTGTTAAAAACATTCATGTGTTGAATAAATATTTTAGATGATAAAAATACCATTTTCATCATATATGTGATTTGCTAAAAAAAAATATGCGAGTGTTGAAATAAATATTTGTGAAAGGAATATTGTTTTTAACATGCATAGGAACTAAATAAAATAGTCATGTATTAAAATATATTTTAGTTCGCCAAAAATATCAGTTTTGAAATGTGAAGGTTAAAAATAACCACTTGTTCAAATAAATATGCATGAGTTGAAATATTCATTAGTTAGCTAATGATATGATTTTTGCTTATGTATGCAACATTGGAATGGATGGTGTCTTTAAACCATATTGAATCAAATGTGAAGTTGAATGGAAAATGATAAGTGATAAGAATTGCACATATGTACATGCATATTTATTGAACAGGTTATAGCAAAGAGGCTAGAGAAGAGGATTAAAATTGGTTTCCCGACAAATAGGTACATGTTTATTGTTTTGCTTGGGTGATGATTTTATGAGCCTATTGGCTAGCCGCTTGGCTTTTTTTTTCTCTTTTTGAGATGAGACGCCCGCGTGGCTATTTGGGAATTTTCCTAGTCCCTCCCGTACAAAGGAGGTTATGGCAAAATTTTCCAAAATTTAAAGGTGTTAGTGAAATATTTGAAGTGAAAACGATATAGAAATCGTCGAATGAACTATATATATATATATATATATATATATATATAAATATAGATATAATTAGAACGAATCGTGGCCGTGCAGTTCGTATTTTGAAGCCGTGATTTCAAACGATTAGTGCGGGAAATCCGTCCATTGGATTTTCCCGAAACTGTTAGGTTCGCCTTGGAAATATCTTTCCAACGGCACCAACTTTGTAAAGATCCGACGGTTGGATTCTCTGGAATGTTTAATTCAAATCTAAAGAAAAACAGCGCCAGAATCGATTATATTTATATATAAATATAAATATAATTAAATTATATCGAATAACGATGCTGCATTTCGTATTTTGAAATTGTAACTTCAAACGACTAGTGTGGGAAATCCGACCGTCAGATTTTCCCAAAACTGAAACCGTTGGATTCGTTTTGAAAAGATCTTTCTAATGGAAAAACATTTGTGAAGATCCAACGGTTAGATTTTCAGATATGAGTATAACAAATTTAGTGAAAAACAGCGCCAGTGCCTAGGCACGACCTGATATGTCGTTCAATTAAATAGGGTCGTTTTTAAATAAACAAAAATGGCGATATATCGTTATAAAATATTATAAACGATACAGAGTGGAAATAAACCAATTTTGTTATGTTTGCTTGATACGTGATGGTTGAATGTATTTAATATGAAAATTATACTAAGGAACTGAAATGTGAATGTTGAGTAATTTAACCATGCGAAGAATTGATTTGAAAAACTAAATATACGTGGATTATTTGAAAAGGCCGAGTTATTCTCATTTTAAATAATCGATCGACGGTGAGAAGTCGAAGAGATGAAGACGGTTCAAGACCGACGATCTTCACATTGGATGGATGGGTGCTACTGATGCTCGTGATTGGAGTAGCTACCTTGAAGGAGCTGAAGTAGTAGCCATCCGGACGTATTGTTGATTGTGCGGATATGCGAGGAATATGGTGCCTCCGGCTTCGTTCTAACCCAGAACGAACTTGTAAATGGACTGTGTGTCTGACATAGGATTTTGTTCTGTGCTGATTGATCTCTGTTAAATACACACAAATATATATATATATCTGTTTGGAGGCGGAGAATTTATTCTCTTGCTTGACGCCCTTCTCTGAGACGTACGAGCTCAGAGGTTATATATAGATAGAAATCAGTCGCACGGAGTGAATTGCCTGTGTGGCACGCCTAAGTGGTATATGATCAAGGCTTCTGTTGCAAAGAAAAGTCTTGCGGTTGATGATCAAAGCATGGTCTGTGTGACGTAGCTTTGTGTATAACATGGATTTGCGAGCCTCACACCCCGGTATGAGTCAAAAACGGGAGAAGGACCCAAGGAGTGTACGACGTTTCTTTGTAGCTATGGTGGTGTCAGTGACCTACCAGCCCTGATATTTATATCTACTTTTCACTCGTGTGGTTGTTGGAATGCGAAGCACCTCGATTATAGGTCTGTAAGGACCGGGAAACGTGTGCTCGGGAATTGCCAATCCTCAAAAGTAAGAGAGGACCGGCCCTGGAGGATCCAGGGATTGCTGTGTGCGGTCCTGAGGCATTTGCTAGAGTGTCTCGAACGGAGAGGAGCTTGCCCCTTGCCTCGACTCATGATGGAATCCAATTTCCGATACGAAATTGCGGATGTGATTTTATTACTAGTATGACGACATAGTAGATGGTAGCTATGCCACTTAAGCTTGATATTTATGATTGAATTTGCTTTTGAAAACATATATACACTAGAAATAATACCAAACACTTTTGTTTTATATGTATGAAACATTTTTGGCCATTATAAGGTAAAACACTATCCTCCGGCTTGCGTTGCGTTGTGTGATGGAACCTGAGTCTTCTAATGGCTTCATTTTTATAAAAAGCATTGCGATGATTTAATCATTTACTTTATTTCATGCACTAGCACTCATTGGAGTAAACCCGTTCCGCGAAAGTGGTGTGGTCCTTTGATTTGCCTTATTATTGCTGTTTAATAAGTTAAGTAGACTTCTCATACCAGTCCCATGACTGACTCATAGTTTGTTTCACCTTGCAAACTCGGGTGCCCTCATTTTCACACGGGTAGCCTAGTTACAGGTAGCTGACATATTTTGGCTTGGCACCGCAGTAGAGGTGCACTTTTGGGCAAATGGCAAGGCTTGACTACATTGTGATGACTATGATTCTTTTCCGCCATTATTGTATATGTATTATGATTCCGCCTCTGGCGATGTAGACTGATGTTTAGTTTATGTATTCTCTATGTATGATTCCGCCACTGGCGATGTTGACTGATTATGTACTGTTATGCACTAAGTTGTATCCTGCACTATGCTCTCTGATGTGGTGATATATATATGATTCCACTATCATATTTGTGTAAGTTATTCTATTTCTTGTTTATGATATTATCTGTACTTTGCTAATGATGATTAATGTGTTATATTCCAATTATTATCCTTAACACCGTGTCATATTATGTTTGTTTCCGCTGTAGACATTTATGTATAGCTGAACAGTATTTGTACTAAGTATGATCCTGTATACTGTGTAACTCTGATGATCATGTTTATCTAGTGTATTCTAATGTACATTATCTGGTGTATTTATTTATTTCTATTCTACTATTATCTGACCACGGTGTATGTCGATATACTTATTTACGCCCCAAAGGGCGAGGAAACGCAATGTTCAGGCATTTTAATCCACATTGATGGACCGGCCCTTTGGCTCCTAGGTGCAGTTGCAGCTGTAGCCTGAGGCTCGGGTTAGAGCGTCTCGAATCGGTAGAGGACTATCTTTTGCCTCGGTTCACAGATGGAAATCCAACTTCCAAATACGTGACATTTGCGGTTTTGATTGTAGAGCCTAGTATGGCGACATGATATATGGTACCCATGCCGTCTATGATTGATATTTATGATTGAAATTGTTTTAAACACTATACACTTATTATAGTATCAAACAATTTGTTTTATACGTATCAAGCATGTTTTGGCTATTATAAGGGAAAACCCTATCCTCCGGTTTGTGTTGCATTGTGTGATGGGACCAGGGTCTTATAATAGCTTCATTGTTCTTTATTTAGCATTGCGCTGTTTGTTTTATGCACTGGTGTTCTTGGGAGGAAACCCGTTCCGTGTTATACGGCGTGGTCCTCTGATTTACCTAACTTTAAAATAAAGATTAATAACTGTTTTAGTTCTCACACCAGTCCCATGACTGACCTGGAGTTTATTATTTTAACCTAAACTCTGGGTGCCCTTATTTTGACATGGGTAGATAGTAGTTTTGGTTTTGCAGACTTATATTCGCAGGATCCTGATTTACAGCCGGAAAGATACTCGGAAAGCTCTGTATCCTTGTATTATTTCTAGTTGTGTATTGTATTATTTTCCGCTGCTATGTAATTTATTGTAATCTCTGATATTTTCTGTTGTATAATATTTGTTCATACTCTGTATGTTCTTGTATTCTGATGAATTGTTGTAATATACAATGAAATGGTCTTCCGTTCGCGTTCTTTTGTGTGTTGTTCTCAAAGTATTACAATAAATTACATAGCAGCAGAAAATTACACAGTACACAACTAGAAGTAATACACGGATACAGAGCTTTCTGAATATCGTTCCAGCTGAAAATCAAGGGATCTGCGAATATAAATCTGCAAAACCAAAACTACTAGCTGCCCATGTCAAAATAAGGGCACCTAGAGTCTAGGTTAAAACAATAAACTCCAGGTCAGTCATGGGACTGGTGTGAGAACTAAAACAGTTATTAATCTTTATTTTAAAGTTAGGTAAATCAAGGGACCACGTCGTATAACATGGAATGGGTTTCCTTCCAAGAACACTAGTGCATAAAACAAATAGCGCAATGCTAAATAAAGAACAATGAAGCTATTATAACACCCAGGTCCCATCACACAATGCAACACAAACCGGAGGATAGAGTTTTCCCTTATACTAGCCAAAACATGCTTGATACGTTTAAAACAAATCGTTTGATACTATAATAAGTGTAGTGTTTAGAACAATTTCAATCATAAATATCAATCATAGACGGCATGAGTACCATATATCATGTCGCCATACTAGGATCTACAATCAAAACCGCAAATGTCACGTATTTGGAAGTTGGATTTCCATCTGTGAACCGAGGCAAAAGATAGTCCTCTACCGAATTCGAGACTCTCTAGCCCGAGCCTCATGCTACACCCGCAACTGCACCTAGGAGCCACAGGGCTGGTCCACCGATGTGGATTAAAATGCCTGAACACTACGTTTCCCCGCCCTTTGGGGCGTAAATGAGTCCAATGACTCCATCGGTCCCGGATCGACCGATATATCCGATAACATCGTGGTCAGTCAGACGATTTGTTAAAACGATAAGAACATTAATCATCAGAGTTACATAGTATACAGGATCATACTTAGTACAAATACAGTTCAGCTATACATAAATGTCTACAGCGGAAACAAACATAATATGTACAATAGGAGCTGAACAACATAAAAAGAGATAAATGATTGAATCCATCTTCATCTCCAGCTATCCAGAAAGAGCCAGATAAAACCTAAATACAAGGCTGCCCGTGTAGAAAAAAAGGGGCACCCGAGTTTGCAAGTGAAACAAACTACGAATCAGTCATGGGACTGGTATGAGAAATCTACTTAACACATTGTACATTTAGCTAATCATAAGACCACGCCACTTTCGCGGAACGGGTTTACTCCATTGTATTGCCAGTACTTTAAAACAAGTAAATCTTTTAAACATCGCAATGCTTTATATAAAAGTGAAGCCATTATAAGACTCAGTTCCCATCACACAATGCAACGCAAACCAGAGGATAGAGTTTTACCTTATAATGGACAAAATATGATTGATACGAATAAAACAAAAGAATTTGATATTATTACTAGTGTTTATAGGTTCCAAAAACAATTTCGAATCATAACTATCAATCATAGACGACATGGGTACCATATATCATGTCGCCATATATAGGTATACAATCAAAACCGCACAGTCACGTATTTGGAAATTGGATTTCCGTCATGAACCTGGGCAAAAGATAGTCCTTACCGACTTCGAGACGCTCTAGCCCGTGTCTCAGGCAAGTACTCAGTCAAGCCTTTGGATCGTCTGGGCTGGTCCACCGATGTGGATTAAAATGCTTGAACACTGTGTTTCCCCGCCCTATGGGGCGTCAATGAGCCAACGAATGACTCCATCGGTCCCGGATCGACCGATATAACCGAGGCGCCTCGCAACAGCAACAACCTCATAGGTGAAAATAATATAAATGTCAGCCAGTTCAAGCACCGACGCCACCTCTAGCTAGAAGGAAATGCATGCCCTCCCTGATGTCCTCCCCCGTTTCTGGTTCATACAGGGATGTGAGGTTCGCGAATTCACGTTATACACAAAGCTACGCCACACAGGCGATGCTTTGATCATCAACCACAAGACTTTGCTTTTCAACAAAAGCCTTGATCACTGCATCTTAGCATGCCACACAGGCAATTCACACCATGCAACTGATGGCTATCAATCACACAGAATGAATTCCAATGTCAGACAAACAATCCATTTGCAAGTCCGTTCTAGGTCTGAACGAAACCGGAGGCACTATATACCTCGCATACCCATCGATCTACACGTACGTCTGGACGGTCACCACTAATTATCCATATTTCGGGATGCCTCCCAATCAGGACATCAGTTACCATCCAAACGAGGTGAAGATCTCTGGTCTTCGACCACCGTTTTCATCTTCGATTTCTTATCGTCGATTCAGTTATTCAGAATGGGATAAACCCGGTCTTTCTGAGAAACTCGCGTATATAATAAACATGTGCGACACAAACACAAATAACATATGCATCATTCCAATTCATCAGTTACTAACCGTAAATCAGTAAGAGAACGATTTCCCAAATATTAACCCCGAAGGCCGAAACCAACATCAGATCAAAACCCAGGAAAACATTCGACTTAGCTAACCTTCAGTTAATTTCTAAATTTCACATTCCATATCATTTATAATATTTTATAATGATTTATCGCTATTTTTATTTATTTTAAAATAGCCAATTTATTCAAACGACGCTTCGGGCCATAATGCTGCCGTGGCGCTGTTTTTCTTTAGATTTGATTTACACATATATGAAAATCTAACCGTTGGATCTTCACAAATTTTATATCATTAGAAAGATCTTTTCAAAACGAATCCAACGATTCCAGTTTTGGGAAAATCCGACGGTCGCATCTCCCGGTACAATCGTTTGAAGTTTCGATTTCAAAATACGAACTGCAGCGTCGTTATTCGATTTAATTTAATTATATTTATTTATTTATTTATATATATATAAATATAATCGATTCTGGCACTGTTTTTCTTCAGATTTGAATTAAACATTCCAGACAATCCAACCATTGGATCTTTACAAAGTTGGTGTCGTTGGAAAGATATTTCCAAAGCGAACCCAACGGTTTCGGTTTCAGTTTTGGGAAAATCCGATGGTCGAACTCCCGCACTGGTCGTTTGAAATCACGGTTTCAAAATACGAATTGCAGTTTCGTTATTCGATTTATTTTAATTATATATATATATATATATATATGTATAAATATAATCGATTCTTGGATTTCAAAACTATATGCTTTTCATACATTTGATATAAATGATATTTTTATCCAACAGACATTTATTTCGACACTTCACTATTTTTAACAATTCATGTATATATTAAAAATGTGATTTTTTATTGTAAAACGGTTTATTTCAAAACACGACTATTTTATATAGTTCATATAGATGTTAAAAATATGATTTTATTATAAAACAATTTATTTTTAAAACACGAATACCATTCAACACATGAATTTCTATTCAACGAATGAATTTCTATTCAACACAGGAAGGTTTTCTATAGTTTGTATATATATAGTAAAAATGTGATTTTTATTGTAAAACAATTTATTTCAAAACACGACTATTTTATATAGTTCATAGAGATGTTAAAAATATGATTTTTATTATAAAACAATTTATTTTAAAACACGAATACCATTCAACACATGAATTTCTATTCGACGAATGAATTTCTATTCAACACATGAAGGTTTTCTATTCAACACACGAATATAGTTTCAACACATGAAAATAATTCTAACACATGAATATTATTCAAAATTTCGGCAGGACAATGGGGATTTCATGCATCTAGTTCGCACGCAGGCGACATTTATATTTTTTTCCATTTCCACAAACTAATCCTATGTGGTTTCAACCAAATAATTATCAACCACAAACGGGTATTTTTCGACCACAATCAATCAATTTCAACCACAAACAATTCCAATCAACCATTCGCTGTCAATCAATTTTCACACCAATCACAACCAATAAATATCGCCCATGGTTTGTGGACGAGGGGTGTGTATATATATATATAAGTATATTTCACTTCCATTCAACACATATATAATTTTTACAATGCATATATAACTTATACATCGAACATACAACTTATACAATGCTTATACATCATGTGTACAACGCTTATATAACTCATACTTCGACTATATAATTTATACATCGTCGTTTTCCATATCGATTATAATTTAGAAAACTCACATTGGGTTCCACTCCACCAAAAATAGCAGAAGGCTCAGAAAAATATGCGCTCTCTTCTAGAGTGTAGAAGACGTCCAAACGAGTCCACTGTCTCTTGTTTCACTAAATTTCGTCAACAAACGAAAAAGATATGATTTTTACAGTGAAATAAAAAACCGTAGCGCTTAGAAGTGCTATAGTATATAAAATAAAATAAACTGCCGCATGTTTTTCAAACCTATTCAAAACTAGGTTTTAAATTTTTGCTCGATCCGTGAATGTATTCGTCGATCGGCCTTTGCAGGTGAGAGAGCTTCAAAAACCGCTCCAGGGGGTGCCAACCGCATCGAACTCTCGCGCGCTAGGGAGGAGGATTTTGAGGGTGAACGGCGCGAGTTCGTGACCTCCGTTCGAACGAAATACAGGGCGAGGGGAGGTGAATCAAGTATGGATTTGGAGAGGAGCAGGAGCTCTTCAAAAACCTTAACTAGGGCGCTCGATATTAGTGCGTGTATCGAGAGTAAAAGAGGAGGGAAGGATCCAAGCAGTGCCACCGTCGATCGGGGGGAGGGGGGGTTCAGAAAAAACGGGGAGAGAGAAGAATGCTTGGACAAATCATGTTTTTTCTTTAATTTATATACACCTTTCACACACGAACTCCATTCCAGACTCAACAACTATCGTCCCTAGCGTTTTACCCCCATTCCGAATACAATGGGATATGTTTCGTAGGCCCATTCAACTGTTTCAGTCAGTTTTCCTTCAAATTAAAGTATAAAACATTCAAAATTCGATTTGAACATACATTTCAATTTGCCAGGGCCACAAACTGATTCGAAAAATTCCAGAAAAATAAATCTAGCTGTGTTTTGATGATACGGTCCCAACAAAACTAGTTTCGTCGAATTCTGAGACCGTTTGAAAAATGGCCCTTTTCTGGTCGATCCAATTTAATAGAAATCGACCAAACACATTTTCCTTTGCCACGCTCACATACTAGCTTCAAAAATTATGAAATTTGAAACCTAGCAAAAAATTGATATCCCGGATCCAACAAAAGTGGTTTCGTCGAATTCTGAGGTCGTTTGCAAAATGACCATTTTTCACGGGCGATATATATTATATAGCGACCTTTCTGAAAATTCATTTGGCCATAACTTTTGCTTCCCGCTATGGAACTTCAATTTTTCAGATTCGTTAGAAAGATATTCACTAATAGATTTAAATATTTTTGGTTTCGCTCAAATCCGTTTTGTTTTGCACCCGATACAGTTAGTCAAAGTTTGAATTCAAATTTTGAAACTACCGCGCCATTTCAGGCCTTGTTTATAATTAGAATTAATTATATTTGTTTTCAAATGTCGATTCAAACTTACTTTTCATCGTTATGATATAAAATATTTATTTTAAATATTTAAAATCCACTAAAATAGCCAATTTAAAAATTTTAAATTGGTTCAGATTTTCCGGGTCATTACAATCTCCCCCACTTAAAACTTTCCGTCCCCGAAAAGGAACAAAGTCGAAAGTGGTTTGATTAATCAACTCTACGTTCAATTTGGCTTCCATTCCCCAACTTTTCAGTTTCTGAGAATTTTCAAATTCTTCAAAAATTTGGCTAACACGCGGAATTTTTGAAAAATTTCGCCATAACCTCCTTTGTACGAGGAGGGGTTTGGAAATTTATTAAGCCGTATTAGGTACCCAATAAATCCTATAAAGCATACACATATTTATAGCGATATATTCTGGTGTTTACAGGGGAGCGTGTATAGATAATAACTCAAGAGAATAAATTCTCGTCACCCTGTCAAAGCCTGAGGGAGTGTGTATTTTTAATTGCTCCTGAGAATAAATTCTCGTCACCTCATCCCTTGTGGGAAATAAATAATCCATGTGCCGTATCTAATGACTAGAGAGACGTGATTATTGTCAACTCCAGACCCGTGTGGGGTTTTTATTAATCTTGGCAATTTATCTTTACAATTTTATATGGTTCATATCAGTCATCAGTTCAACCTGTAATATATAGCCATCGCCATACAAGCCTATCGCTTGTATGGTAAATCTTCCACCTCGTTACACAAGCCCCAAATGCTTATGTTGTATATGATGAAGTATGCCTATCTTCAAGAAGTACGCCATGTAGTGTAGTTCAAAATTAATTGTTACTATCCTATGGCGACGTTTATTATTACACACAGAATAACCAGTACTCCGCATCCAGTGGCATTCACATGAGTTGATATAATAATAATTCTCATCCAACTCATTAAGGTTTACCTATTTGTCGGGCACATAAATAATTTCTTTACTCAACAGCTGTCCATTTACCTGTTCAAACATATATGATGCACATGTATATACTTCTATCTATTTTTAAATCAGTTCAATGTGTGATTTAATCGAATAAATCCTACCATTATTCTCTTATTGATTAAATTAACTATCGTTTTAATAATTTAATTAATCAAATCTACTATCACACAATACAAACAACAATCAATATTTTTTTTACTTTTCAAAATCATACAAATTAATTCATACACTCTTTTTAAATTAATCAGACTATAGAGTTAAAAGTGCACATCCATGAAAGAAAATAACAATGAAGCAGAGAACTTAATGGAAATTTCAAAATATGGTAAATGTACCTTGCCTCCGGTTGTCAGTGGGGGAGCTTGCCCCTTGCCTCGACTCATGATGGAATCCAATTTCCGATACGAAAATGCGGATGTGATTGTATTACTAATATGGCGACATAGTAGATAGTAGCCATGCCGCCTAGGCTTGATATTTATGATTGAATTTGCTTTTGAAAACATATATACACTAGTAATGTGTTGAAAATAAAATTCATGTGTTGAATGAATAAGGTGTTTAAACAATAAAAATCACATTTTTATAATACATATGAAGTATGTAAAATATTCGCCTTATATTTAAATAGTTTTAACAATAAAAATTTCATGTTTCTTATATGAACAAACTATATAAAATATCCATGTGTGGAAATGCTCATGTGTTGAGAAGTGCGTGCGGTGAAAAGTTTCATGTGTTGAATAAAAGATTGAACAATAAAAATTACATTTTTATTGAAATTATGATGTGTTAAAAACATTCATGTGTTGAATAAATATTTTAGATGATAAAAATACCATTTTCATCATATATGTGATTTGCTAAAAAAAATACGCGAGTGTTGAAATAAATATTTGTAAAAGGAATATTATTTTTAACATGCATAGGAACTAAGTGAAATAGTCATGTGTTAAAATATATTTAGTTCGCCAAAAATATCATTTTTGAAATTTGAAGGTTAAAAATAACCACTTGTTCAAATAAATATGCATGAGTTGAAATATTCATTAATTAGCTAATGATATGATTTTTGCTTGTGTATGCAACATTAGAATGAATGGTGTCTTTAAACCAAATTGAATCAAATATGAAGTTAAATGGAAAATGATAAGTGATAAGAATTGCACATATGTACATGTATATTTATTGAACAGGTTATAGCAAAGAGGCTAGAGAAGAGGATTAAAATTGGTTGCCTGACAAATAGGTACATGTTTACTGTTTTGCTTGGGTGATGATTTTATGAGCCTGTTGGCTAGCCGCTTGGCTTTTTCTTTTTCTTTTTGAGATGAGACGCCCGTAAGGCTATTTGGGAATTTTCCCAGCCCCTCCCATACAAAGGAGGTTATGGCGAAATTTTCCAAAATTTTAAGGCGTTAGTGAAATATTTGAAGTGAAAACGATATAGAAATCGTCGAATGAGCTATATATATATATATATATAAATATAAATAAAATTAAAAAGAATCGTGGACGTGCAGTTCGTATTTTGAAACCGTGATTTCAAACGATTAGAGCGGGAAATCCGACCATCAGATTTTCCCGAAACCGCAACCGTTAGGTTCGCCTTGGAAATATCTTTTCAACGACACCAACTTTGTAAAGATCCGACGGTTGGATTCTCTGGAATGTTCAATTCAACCCGTAACTTCCTTGGTTAGGAAAGAGCGGATACTTCGAGAACAACACACAAAAGAATGCAGACGGAAGAACATTTCATTGTATATTACAACAATTCCATCAGAATACAAGAATATACAGAGTATGAATTAATATTACACAGAAATATCTGAGATTTAAATTACATTTAAATACATCGCAGCGGAAAATAATACAAAACACAACTAGAAGTAATACATAGATACAGAGCTTTCCGAGTATCATTCCAGCTGTAAATCAGGATCCTGTGAATATAAATTTGCAAAGCCAAAACTACTAGCTGCCCGTGTGAAAATAAGGGCACCCAGAGTTTAGGTTAAAACAATAAACTCCAGGTCAATCATGGGATTGGTGTGAGAACTAAAACAGTTATTTAAAACTTTACTTTAAATCGGATATATCAAGGAACCACACCGTATAACATGGAATGAGTTTCCTCCTAAGAATACCAGTGCATATAACAAAGCAGCGCTATGCTTTTTGGGAAAATGAAGCTATTATATGACCCAGGTCCTATCACACAATGCAACGCAAGCCGGGGGATAGGGTTTTCCCTTATAATAGCCAAACATGCTTAGTACGTTTTAAACAAATCATTTGATACTATTATAAGTGCATAGTGTATAAAACAACTTCAAATCAAAAGTATCAATCATAGGCGGCATGGGTACCATATATCATGTCGCCAATACTAGGCTCTACAAATAAAACCGCAAAGTCACGTATTTGGAAATTCGATTTCCATCTGTGAACCGAGGCAAGGGATCGTCCTC
Organism: Allium sativum; assembly: GCA_030737875.1. Classification (NCBI taxonomy): domain Eukaryota; kingdom Viridiplantae; phylum Streptophyta; class Magnoliopsida; order Asparagales; family Amaryllidaceae; genus Allium; species Allium sativum. Next base: position 7,711,121 of record CM060923.1, read on the forward strand.
AAACGATTCGAGACTCTCTAGCCCAAGCTCAGGCAAGCACGCAGACAAGCCTTGGATCGTTAGGGCCGGTCCACCGATGTGGATTATTATGCCTGAACGCTACGTTTCCCCACCCTTTGAGGCGTAAATGAGCCAACGAATGACTCCATCGGACCTGGATCGTCCGATCAAACCGAGGCGCCTCGCAACAGCAACAACCACATAAGTCAAACTCATCAGGGCGTGTAAAACCACTGATGCCACTTCTAGCTAGAAAGAAACGCATGTCCTCCCTGAGGTCCTTCTCCCGTTTGTGGTTCACAACCGAGGTGTGAGGCTCGCGAATCAACGTTACACAAAGCTATGCCACACAGGCCATGCTTTGATCATCACCACAAGACTTTTCTTTTCAACAGAAGCCGTGATCATTTGCATCTTAGCATGCCACACAGGAAAACCACTCCATGCAACCGATATCCATCAATCACACAGAATGATATCCATTGTCAGACACACAGTCCATTACAAGTCCGTTCTGGGTCTGAACGAAACTGGAGGCACCTATTACCCCGCATATCCATCGATCTCCAAGTACGTCTGGACGACCACCAACTAATTCCCTCCTCTTGGGTGTACGGCCCAATTAAGATCATCAGTAATTATCCAAATGACGTGAAGACCTCCGGTCTTCAACCACTGTCTTCATCTTCGACTCATCGTCGAATTAGTTATTCAGAATGGGATAAACCCGATCTTTCTGAATAACTCGCGTATATAATAAACAAGTGTTACACAAACACAACGTACGCCACATTTCAATTCATCAGTCACTAACTGTAAATTAACATGAGAATAATCCCCCAAATATTAACCCCAAAGGCCGAAACCAACATCAGATCAATACCTAGGAAACCGTTCTGCTTAGCTAACCTACAGTTAGTTTCTAAATTTCTGGGTTATTACAATCTCCCCCACTTAAAACTTTTCATCCCCGAAATGGAACAAAGCCGAAAGTTGTTTAACAAATCAACTCAAATTCCATTATTTTCACTACAGCTTAAGCTCTTCAACTTTTCAGTTTCTAAGAACCTTTCAAATTTTTCAAAAATTTGGCTAACACCATAAATTTTCGAAAAATTTCGCCATAACCTTCCCTGCACCGGGGACTTCGGGATATTTCATATAGCCTCCCATGGCTTTCTTCAATCCAAAAGAAAAAGAAAAAGCCAAGCGGTTAGCCAATCGGCTCATAAAATCATCATCACCCAAACAAAACTGTAAATTATGGTAAACATGTACCTATTTGTCGGGCAAACAAATTTTATTCTTCTGCTCTAGCCTCTTTGCTATGACCTGTTCAATGTAAGTACATGTACATGCATGCAAATGTGACAAATTTTCAATACAATTCACTATTTGGTGAATTAGTCTAAATGGTTAAAAATTATCAAACAAATAAACAAACAACACAACCATCAATCAATTAGTTGATTAGCTTTTCAAATTCATAATTTTGATATATAGTCCAAAAATCAGATTTTTGATGCCAAATCGCAACAATAAGCCCTATCTAATTTAGGTTCTCACAACAGTCAATTGGAAATATATAGAAATCTCACTTTCGAAACTCGAAAATAAATATTGGCAACGGTGCCCCGTCACCAGAATTATCCCCGGGCAACTAGAGTGTGATTCTATAACTATCCAGCACATTAAAATTTCGAATACACATTTGCAAGGCGTATATGCAAAATCTTTATATATTGGATTGTCCCAATTAATTTAATAAATATTCAAATACGAATAAGTGGTTTAGATTTCAAAACAAAACTTATTTTCATTTTAAAAATATACTCTTCACACCCGTTCTAGGATACTACTGATCCCATCTCTAACGAGTCATTCTCATTGGATATTACTAATCCAATCTCTGATGAATTCTTTCATATGGTTCTAATGTGTTGTCTTGTTCTCTAGCTCTGTAAACCAGAGCTCTGATACCAACTAAAAGAACCCGTAACTTCCCCGGTAAGGAAAGTCCGGATACTTTGAGAACAACACACAAAAGAACGCGAACGGAAGAACATTTCATTGTATATTACAACAATTCATCAGAACACAAGAATATATAGAGTATGAACAAATATTATACAAAGAAAATATCAGAGATTACAATAAATTACATAACAGCGGAAAATAATACAATACACAACTAGAAGTAATACATGGATACAGAGCTTTTCGAGTATCGTTCCAGCTGTAAATCAGGATCCTGCGACTTCAGGGAGGTCTGGCGTCGGTCTTGGAGGCTAGGGGAGGCGGTTTTAGGAGCATGGGGCTTGGGGTTTCGTGTGAGGTGGTTTGGAGGGGGGTCCGGTCGATTTGTGGAAGAGGAAGGGGAGAGAAGAACCGAGGAAGAAGGAGGAGGGAGAAGAAGAAGGGAGAGGCGGCGTGCCACCTGGGGGTGGAGCTTCGATGAGGGCGGCGGCGTTTTCTGTAGCTGGTGGCGCGATTTGTTCTGTTTTTTTTCTTTTTTTTCGTTTGGGATGAAACTGGGGGGGGGGGGGGTAGTGAAAAGAGGGGTTGACCTTTATATTATTTAATTTTAATTTTCCCAAAAAGTAACCTTTTATTTTGACCTCGAAATCAAGCCCACCGACTGTCGTCCATAGCTAATTACCCCCATTCCGAACATAATGGGATATGTATCATAGGCTGATTCGACTGTTTCGATCAGTTTTCGTCAAAATCAAAATATAACTTTATATATTAAATTTGAACGCGCATTTCGATTTATCAGGGCCACATACGAACTCTAAATATTCCCAAAATATATTTTCTAACTTCGTACTGACGATACGGTCCTAACAAAACCAATTTCGTCAAATTCTGAGATAGTTTGAAAAATGGCCAATTTCCAGTCGATTAAAATCAACTGAAACTGGTCAAATGCGTTTTCCTTTGCCATGCTCACATATTGATTCGAAAAATGGTGAAATTTGAAACCTAGCAATAATTTGACATCGCGGATCCAACAAAAGTGGATTCATCGAAAACCGAGGTTGTTTGCAAAATGGCCATTTTTAAGCGCCAAAATTCCATAGCGACTATTCTAAATTTTCAACTGGACATATCTTTTGATTCTCGCTATGAAATTTTGATTTTTCGGATTCATTGGAAATATATCCTTAATTAGACACAAATATTTTTGGTTTCACTAAAATCCGCTTTATTCTGCACCCGGTACATTCATTTGAAATTTGAAATCGAATTATCGAACTACCGCGCCATTTTAAATTCCTTTTATATAAATAAATAAATATTTATATTCTAACGATGATCTATATAATATATACGTTCGAATTCTATTCAAAATAAATTTCTCATCGATATTATTTAAAATAATTCATTTTAAATAATCGAAATTCACTAAAATTGCCAAAATAAAAAATTTAAATTGGCTCAGATTTCCGGGTTATTACAATCCACCCACTTAAAACTTTTCGTCCCCGAAAAGGAACGAAGCCGAAAGTTGTTTAACAAATCAACTCAACTTCCATTATTTTCACTACAGCTTAAGTTCTTCAACTTTTCAGTTTCTAAGAACCTTTCAAATTTTTCAAAAATTTGGCTACCACCCTAAATTTTCGATAAATTTCGCGATAACCTCCCTGGCACCGGGGACTTCGGGATATTTCATATAGCCTCCCATGGCCTTCTTCAACCCAAAAGAAAAAGAAAAAGCTAAGCGGCTAGCCAATCGACTCATAAAATCATCATCACCCAAATAAAACAGTAAATTATGGTAAACATGTACCTATTTGTCGGGCAAACAAATTTTATTTTTCTGCTCTAGCCTCTTTGCTATGATCTATTCAATGTAAGTACATGTACATGCATGCAAATGCGACAAATTTTCAATACAATTCACTATTTGGTCAATTAGGCTAAATGGTTAAAAATTATCAAACAAATAAACAAACAACACAACCATCAATCAATTAGTTGATTAGCTTTTCAAATTCATAATTTTGATATATAGTCTAAAAATTAGATTTTTGATGCCAAATCACAATAATAAGGCGTATCTAATTTTGGTTCTCACACCAGTCAATTGGAAATATATAGAAATTCCACTTTCGAAACTCGAAAATAAATACTGCCGATGGTGCCCCATCACCAGAATTATCCCTAGGCAACTAGAGTGTGATTTTATAACTATCCAGTACGTTAAAACTTCGAATACACGTTTGCAAGGCTTATATGCAAAATCTTTATATATTGGATTGTCCCAATTAATTTAATAAATATTCAAATACGAATAAGTGGTTTAGATTTCAAAACAAAACTTATTTTCATTTTAAAAATATACTCTTCACACCCGTTCTAGGATACTACTGATCCCATCTCTAACGAGTCATTCTCATTGGATATTATTAATCCAATCTCTGATGAATTCTTTCGTATGGTTCTAATGTATCTTGTTCTCTAGCTAGCTCTGATACCAAATGAAAGAACCCGTAACTTCCCCGGTAAGGAAAGTCCGGATACTTTGAGAACAACACACAAAATAACGCGAACAGAAGAACATTTCATTGTATATTACAACAATTCATCAGAACACAAGAATATACAGAGTATGAACAAATAATATACAACAAAAAATATCAGAGATAACAAGAAATTGCACAGCAGCGTAAAATAATACAATACACAACTAGAAGCAATACACGGATACAGAGCTTTCCAAGTATCGTTCCAGCTGTAAATCAGGAACCTGCGACTTCAGGGGGGGTCTGGCGTCGGTCTTGGAGGCTAGGGGAGGCGGTTTCAGGAGCGTGGGGCTTGGGGTTTCGCGCGAGGTGGTTTGGGGGAGGGGGGATGCGGTCGATTTGAGGAAGAGGAAGGGGAGAGAAGAACGGAGGAAGAAGGAGGAGGGAGAAGGAGAAGGGGGAGGCGGCGTGCCACCTGGGGGTAGAGCTTCGACGAGGGCGGCGGCAGTTTCCGTCGCTGGTGGCGCGATTTGTTTTGTTTTTTTCCTTTCCTTTCGTTTGGGAAGAAACTGGGGAGGGGGGTTAGTGAAAAGAGGGGTTGACCCCTATTTTATTTAATTTTAATTTTCCCAAAAAGTAACTTTTTATTTTGACCTCGAAATCAAGCCCATCGACTGTCGTCCATAGCTAATTACCCTCATTCTGAACACAATGGGATTGCATCACAGGCTGATTCGACTGTTTCGATCAGTTTTCGTCAAAATCAAAATATAACTTCATATATTGAATTTGAATGCGCATTTCATTTTACCGTGGCCACATACGAACTCTAAATATTCCCGAAAAATATTTTCTAACTTCGTATTGACGATACGGTCCTAACAAAATCAATTTCGTCATATCCTGAGACCGTTTGAAAAATGGCCAATTTCCTGTCGATTAAAATCAACTGAAACTGGTCAAACGCGTTTTCCTTTGCCACACTCACATATTGATTCGAAAAATTATGAAATTTGAAACCTAGCAACAATTTGACATCGCGGATCCAACAAAAGTGGTTTTGTCGAAAACCGACGTCGTTTGCAAAATGGCCATTTTTAAGGGCCAGAATTCCATAGCGACTATTCTGAATTTTCAAATGGACATATCTCTTGATTCCCGCTTTGAAATTTTATTTTTTGGAATCATTGGAAAGATATCCTTAATTAGACTCAAATATTTTTGGTTTCACTAAAATCCGGTTTATTCTGCACCCGGTACATTCATTTGAAATTTGAAATCGAATTATTGAACTACCGCGCCATTTTCAATTCCTTTTATATATATAAATAAATATTTATATTCTAACGACGATCTATATAATATATACGTTCGAATTCTATTCAAAATAAATTTCTCGTTGATATTATTTAAAATAATTCATTTTAAATAATCAAAATTCACTAAAATTGCCAAAATAAAAATTTTAAATTGGCTTAGATTTCCGGGTTATTACATTGCCATAGTTGGAAATCCTTTCTCTAATATGTGCCTGCTGTTTTTCTATTATAGACTATGTATGTAGAGCGTGAGATAGAAGCTTTCTGCTAGGTGGTTATAAATTTGATTTAAACACTATTATAATATCAGAAAAGATATGATTTCAAATTGTTTTTGGTTATTGTAAGGTAAAAACCATATGTATTTATGTGTGCATTTGGTCTTACGATTACCCTTTTCTTTCGCAAATATTTAACTTAAAATAAAGTTAGATGATGCCTATAAACTTAGTTAGTTTTCTCACTCTGGCTCACCAAATAGATCCTGCCGTTTGCAATGCTCCGGTGAGACCAAGTTTTACAGGTTTTGGTTATCGGATCTATAAAGTCCAGAAATGTATTTGAGATGCCCTAACATAAGATATTATCTAGTATTATTCTGTTGTGTGGTGTATACGAGGACAGATTATTGTAACTGTCCAGATGTGTTGATGTACTCTAATGATTTGTAAATATTTATTTCAAGCTCTCAATAAAGATTTATTTTAAATTATATTTTGTTCCGCTGCGATGTGAGACTCTGATTCTATTGTATCTCTTCTTCTTCTTATTTATTATGTTCATAATAATTCTTTCTTTCTTATCTCACCCTCTTATTTCTTTCTATTAACTATCTAGTGTTTTCGATACTTGGGTTTTGGCATGTAATACAGGTTTATGTATTATTGTTGAAATTCGGGCGCTGAATTCTTATCGGGTTATTACAATAATGAATTTATTTCCAATTTTAGTCATGTAAATTATTTGAATATAAAGATGTCATCGCGATAAATTATGATCTAGAAATCAAAAATTAATTTTGAAGCTTGGTAATGAACTATATTGTGTTGTCAAAATTTAATCTAAAATTGAATTCAATACTGAATCGATATGTGAAAAATGATAATGAAATCGATATTTGAACCAAATAGACTTATAACATGAAATACAATGTCTATTTAAACTTAAGCATTCCAATTATTGAGTTATACGTATATTTCACTTGTGTAAATTTAACTTCATTAGAATGTTAGTCCTGACTTGAGTGGAACACTCGGGTGAGAACCAGTATTTTAGTATTTTCAAAGACCTCTAATTTTGAGATGAAGACAAAGTTCGAAAACCATATTTATTACTGTTTTATTTCCATTGCAATATTACATTGAATTATATAACTGTTGCATTACAAATTGAAATCAAATGTATATTATTTAATATTTTCGTGAATTGTTTATGTTATTATTATATTTTATCATTCCAGTTTGAAACTCTATGTACTGTCAAATTCCTTTCCTTATTATTTTCTCTTCTCGTATTAATACTTGTTAATAATTCATTATTTGAAAATGATTTGAGTTGGACATATGGGGTTTATTATCAAACTCGAATCATGCTGAGAAGGCGAGTTGTTATAGTTGGTATCAAAGGTTCGGTTGAGCGAATACCAAAGCCTTTTCAGGTTAAACTAATTAGAGATAGGGTCAATAGTACCATAAAATGAGTTGGGAGTATCGAGACAACATATTTGTATTTTAATAAGAATTTTCTGATAATTTGAATAATTATTACAATTTGTAAAAAAGACCTTGGATTTAAATAAAGTAATTATACATTAAGTTGAGTATATTATAAACCTAAATTTTATAACTTAAAATTGAGTGAATATGTTGTTAGTCTAGAAAAGATATATAATCTAAAATCTAAACCTTTTTGCTTGTCATCATTTGTAGTATGCTTAAGGTTAGTAACTAGAATCTTAACTAAAGAAAATTTTGAAAATGAAGTTTATTTACGGTAGACGAATAATATGTATTAATAAGAATATTAAAATCTTATTTAATAAAAAATAGCGTATTTAATTTAAGCAAAGGAATACAATTGTGAAATAAAGGAGATAAATAGATCTAGCTGTAACATAAAAATAATTCAACTGAAAATTTGAGAATTGAATTCCGAAACTCTAAAATTTATATTTAGTATTTTTGAAATGATACTTGTATCGTATAGAAGTATTATTTGAAAAAAAAATGTTCCAAAAAAATTTACCAACTGTTTTCGAAAGATTAAAAAAAAATGGATAACCCATTTCTGTCGTTGGAAAATTGTTGATCATCCTTTTGGAAAAAGTTGTCAATGCTCAACAGATCAAAGGCCAATGCCAAAATGCTCGCCATACAGTGTCCACCAATCCCAACAGATGGTCTCTATTCCAGAAAAGTGAAAACAAAGCTCGGTCCGGTCCAGATTCCTTTTAACAACGCCATATCCTTTCTCTGCATAATCAGCCAACCGAGTCGACCACTCCTTAAAACTCATATCGATCTGATTTACTTGCAAATATCTAGATGATTTATCCAAGGAAGTCCGATTGTCAAGGCAATTAAAGTGGTCAAACACATCCGACCAAAACGCTAATTTTTACACACTATAGTTCAAGTGCCACGCAAGCCACACTTCACGAGAGAACTATTACTTAGCAGTAGACCGGGTCCCACCACCGCAATTATTCAGCTGGATCGAGCTCCACGTGTCCAAGCTCCGCAAAAGAGGCAAGCCACGTAGCATGCAGCTCATCCTACTCCTCCAACTTTCAATACCCCATTGCCAAAATTAGAAAAGAATATTGAATTCTCCACTTCCAACTCATGCTCGGTATACTGGAAGGTTTCCAACCATGCACCACAAACATTACAAAGATTTTGTAATCTCTACTTCTCTTCCACGAGAAAACACCAATTGTACTTGTAATCCTCAAAAAATCAGTAAATATAAAGTGGACGTAGGCACCAATTTTTCCGAACCAATATAAAAAATCATGTGTGTGTTCCCTGTTTTTACTTACTTTACCGTACTCTGTGATTGTTATTTGTGTGTTCTACGCACGATTAGAGTTTGACCATCACTAGTGTCCAACTTTTGATGTCAAAACTTTGGCATGCCAGATTGGGAATGCACCAGACATACCCTACGACCTTTGACCGCCTTCAGCCATTTTCTAAACCGAAAGATGGAAAACAAGTGGAAGAAGGATGCTTCATCTTCCCATCCTTTACCTACTGATGCAGTAGGAACAACAGTAGTGGGGGCAAGTATTGAGGCTTCCTCCCATGAAGACACGTCCCAATATCTCACCAAGGACGACATGGACAAAATCTTATCCGAGTTCAGAAATAAGATGGCATCTCAGAGTGAACTTTCCAAATGTCAGCAGGAAGCGATGAACAACCTCCCTGCACGGATGGACAAGGGACCTAACATTCAAGTACCATTTCCAACACCGATTGGGATTGGGTCAACAACTGGTCCTCAATCTACGGAAATCCAAGCCCCAGATCAGACACGCCTTTTCTTTATCCTGGCTCAACTTCACTTTCCGATTGGCTAGTGCTAGGACTATTATTGCCGGTACTACATGGAGCTCTGACAGCCGCAGATTCACAGGTCGGTTGTGTCCAAATTATGGATCAACTGACCACCTTGCCTGCACTCTAGGGCACGACTCAACCCCCTAAGCAGATAGCTCCAATTCAAGTGAAATCAGTGGGTCGACCAGAACCAGGAACGTTGTTGCATCCGGTTCGCCTCAACGTCTCACTACAAACCCGTCTTATATTGCCTTTCCTTCAATGAAGAGCGGGTGGCAAAAACCCTCCGTGTCACCAAGACCACTCTACCATACTAGTCCCCGGTGTGACAGGAGGAAACGCTACTGTAAGCCCTTCTAACATCTCTCCAGGTGGGGGCAATGTCTAACCCCAAGTGGGTATCACCTGTCGGAGTTCATTACTCCCAACAGGAACAAGTATGGTTCAGTCCAATAGTAACCAAGCGACTTTAGCTGCGACTGAACCAGGTACCGAGACTGGAATGCACACTCACTCACACCTTCACTCAACTCTTGGGGGTCGAATGTGACACCCCACGTCCGTTAATGTCGTTCATTAAGAGAATGCATTAAGTTTCGTGAAGCGTTATAGGAAAACAGAAAAAGAAACATTACAAGACAGATATACAAATAGCAGTGGAATAAAAACAAACTTTATTAATCATAAAGCATCGTGGTTCAAAGTATCATATGTCTGAATTACATAAAAACCAATACATCATAAAAACTTTTGTCTTGCACTTAAACAACAAAGTACAAAATAAAAGAACCATAATCCCCAAATAAAAACATAGCCATAGTAAATATAGGACCTTGAATCAAAACAGCTCTAGGAAAATGGTAGCAGAATCCTGATCAAGCTTAAGCATTCCCACCATAAGAACTTAGGGGGAATGGAAGAAAGAATAGGAAACAAAAAGTGTCATACATAAAGTCTAGTGAGTTCAGTTACTTCTAGCAAGTAAATAAGTAAAAGTAGCATGACGGAAAGTAGCATGACGGGCATATAAAGTGGATAAGATAGACAACATCTTGAAAGGCAGGCTTAGCAAGGTAAACAGGATAATCATGATAGAGTACAAGGCACTTCTCTAATGATTTCTCTGCACTATTACTAATATAACCAGAATTCGATGATCCCCAACATGTATAAGCTAGTAGAATTAGACGTACTTTTGGTGAGAGGTTTTAACCCCATACAATCAGTAGAAAGTCCAACCTAACATGTGCCTAAACTTTTACCAGAGTCTAGATGTACCCTATTTACTGCCCTAATCGATTGGCTCCCTAATATGCGTAGATATCATGTACCGGCCCCATAGTAGGAGTTATCGCTTCCTAAAGTGACAACCCTTCATCTTCATGATGTGCACAACCATATCTACAGGTATCACGGTCGTCTTATCCCGATCTGCCCGGACCATGCACGCACATGGCTCGGTCGGTTTGCGCCGCCTACACCGTCCTCCACGTTTGGATCTTTTACAATCATCTCAGTAAGCATGCCCCGACTCGGGCATAGGGCGGAGAACTTGTTTGATACCGTTATATTGGTTACTGACTAAAACGGGTCCTACACACAAGATGATGCAAGCCCTCCCCTTTGTATTGCACCCCCACTAGGATTTCCATAGGTTATGCTTATGTTACAGTGTCTTTAATTATATAACCCCAATAGGTTTTCCATATGTTATGCTTACCTAACGGTGCCTTTATTACATAGCCTTAATAGGTTAAGATTGTGGGCCTATATATATAAATATTACCCACCTATTCTAGATCACTCCCACTATTTCAACCAAGTTCACTTAACCCCTATTCAAATTAACATGTTCATACAATCCCTATGGATTCAACGAGTTAAGTATTATTGGTTAACAGGTTATCCCTATTCGCATTGACTTCTTCCCAAGTTGCCAAGTTCCACTTGCTTTATTAACTTAATTCATTTAAGTTTATTAATAAGCCTCATCACATGTTATTCTTTAGATTGTAGTTAATGAAATTGATCTACAATCTTTTGTCCCTGGATCGTAATCATTCCCTCTTTAACATTCATTGTCTGCTTCCATATTTACAATAACATGTTTTACTTAATATGTAATTAAGTATACTTCATCTCAGTTCACCTGTTTTCTGTTAAACGTATAACTACAACTTGACGTTGTTTACTTATTAATTTAGTTTTCTTAACTAGGGTTTATTAATAAGCTTTCTTTCCTCTAATTACAACCTATGTTATAATTTCCACTTGTCCCTAGGACAAGCCTACCTATTATATAACATTCTTATTAAAGTAACTAATTATAATAGGTTACTACATTCCATGATTACTCTAATTCATTACCATTTATCTATTCATGTTTGTAATGCGGTAGACTTCCCACATTAAGCCTACAACTTGAGGATGCTAGATGTGCCGGGTGGTTCCGGGCAGACTTCTTCCACGAGTCGGGCTTAAGCTCGTGTCTTAGCACGTCTCGTGTTTATGCACTTAGACCCCTCACATTAGATTCACCACTTGTGGTCGCTGGCTATGCCAGGCGGTTCCGGGCAGACTTCCACCAAATCTGACCGCATGTCTAAGCACGATTACAATTTCAGTTATTGTAATTCTAGGTATTTCCATTATTAATCAATTATACCTATGTCATTATAGGTTTCTATGCGTTTTTCCTAAGTTATGTTCATAATGAACCATATGCACCAATTTTAGGTTTTTAATCAGTTACAAGTTATGCCCAAATTCCATATTCACATGCCCAAATTCCATATTCACCTTTTTGATTCACATTATGCCCAAATTTTCTAATTCAAGTTACGCCCCAATTCTAACGTTTTTCCCTCATTCCCAATTTAACACGATCGCATATTTTAGCGGCATGCGTAGGCCCAAAGGTAGCATGGCTATAAAAATAAAAAGGAAAAGAAGGAGGGAGAAAGGAAAGAAATGATCATACTAGCAAAATTGACATATAATGGAAGAAATAGGCGTAAACATATAGTGGCATATTGATAAGATGGGCATATAAGAACAGATCCGGTGAATGTGAGAAAATATAACTATTTTTAACAAAGTTGGGATGTCGTAATAGGCATGATAGGATCTAAACAATAACTTAGATGTCCATCTAATACCAGATCCAATTTGTCCACAAACACGATAGGTACAAGGTGATCTAAATAGTGATTAAGTCTATTATCAAAGGTGGATCTGATAAGATCTAAGTCGTAGTTATGTCAGAATATCATAGATTCACAAGTTATTACAGATCTGATATGATCAATGACAGACATAGATCCAAATTACAGTCATATCATGCCTTACTTTTTAATTATTTAAATCTAAAAGTAACTTAAACTCACAGTGTTTAGATATAGAAAATAAGAAGAAGAATAACAGATGTTGAATCACATATCTACACTTGAATAACTTGATTGAAGAAGAAGGACAAAAAGGTTTGATTCAGTTTGGGCACCAACAACATCTAGTCCTCCATTAATTTTCAGTGCAGTAATCAAGAGAAATGGAGCCATATTTATGGCCGCCAACCCCCAAACCCTAACTGCCAATGTCGCCCTAAGGGGTCGACCCAGGGGTCGACACTCCCCTTAATGGGATTTTTCCCGTTCAACCCAATATGCGCGATTTTGAATTTTCTGAACCAAATTTTGAATTTCTGGACCCTATATATATTCTCTTGCACGTATGCAAACTTCAATCCTTCATAACTTCTTCATACGGTGTCCGTTTTATGCAAACCAAATATCTATCTTAACCAGAATTTCGAGAAGGACGCAATAGCGCAGTACTTTTCCCTTGATTTTGAATATTAAATTAATTATTCTTTAATTTTTCCTCTTTAGTGTCATTAAAAATATAGGGTGAAACACCCCACCTCCGTTAGGGTCACTCTCAAAGGGAATGCCCTAATTTTGGTGGAGGTTTATAAGTATAAGTCACAGATATACAAGACAGATATAAGAACACATATTTTTGAACAGCGGAAAACAACAACTTTTATTTCATTAAAATATGTGTTACACAATCCATGCCATAATTTGTTTTACAATACTTCCAAAAACATAACATCTTCATAACTATCTTGATTACATTATTTAAAGAAGCATAAAGAAAACATAAATAAACTGCAAAAGTCCCATAATTGCTGTCCAAAGCCATAGTCCAAAACGAAAAGATCCAAGCAATACATTCTTTCTCTTCAAGCTGGATATGAAATCTGGTCAAGCTGCGGTATTCCCTCCCTGTGGACCTGGGGGGGAGAAACGAAAGAAAAGAAGGCGAAAGAAAAGTATAGTCAGACATAAAGCCTGAGTAAGTCTAGGACTATTCAGTCTATGAATAAAGAACTGGGTATTATGAGTATAAACTAGAAATGGGAAAGCACCATAAACTGAGTTAAGTTGTCTAGGGTTGAATATACTATCGTACCCCATATTAATCTCTGTACCCATATAAACTAGTTCCGAACAGACACCCCATAACCAGGGTGAAGTGATCCATTTTATGATGATCGGCTCCTACTCGCATAGTTACATGTGTCTTACGGCCCCCGATGTTGTAGTTACCTATGCTGGTCCCACCATGGGGTGTATCAAGTCCCATGGTGGCGGCCCGACACAAATCCTAGAATGCACAGGTATGCTACTGGTGCCCAGTGCCTTATTTTTCTGCGCTGGAGTGTGTGCACGCCCGCACCCCGTTAGAACCTACACTACTGCACCACCGCCGTCGATTTGACCTCTTACAATCAGCCCAGTAATCGTGCCCCACCCTGCCTAGTTTCAGGGTATCATGATACCTTGTAGGGTTACTGCAAAAAGGGTCCTCCGCTACTAGGTTTTCTATTTCTAGCCAACATGCTAAGTTGGTTAAGTGTTTTATAAACCTAACCCCCCAATCAGTCTGTTTAGTTTAGCATGTTCCATTTTGATTAAGTATTAATATAATTTACTTAATCCTATCAATCCTGACTTAGCCTTAATTGTCTTATTAAAGCCTTGACCTCTCACATTAAACAGGTATTGTTGTGGTTTCCTATTGCCGGTTGGGTCCGGGCAGTCTTACGCCACAACTCAGTCTAACCTCGGGTCCTTATTGGGCTCCGTGTTTAACCACCCACATTGGATAGGTATTGTTGTGACTACTGGACAGCCGGGCGGTTCCGGGCAGGTTTACATCACAACTCAATCCAACCTCGGGTTAAACACATCGTATTTTTCTACATTTACATATTTTGTCTCTTTTCTTTTTATATGTAAATATTTGCGGCCCATTATTCAAGTTCATCTTTATTGGTTAAATTTCATTTATGCCACTTAATTGTTCTTTCAAGGTTGTTGGCATGCGTTAAACATGCCAACACATATGTTCTATATTTTAGCCCAATCGTCATTACCCCCGTATTATACGTTCGCTCCAACGTAAGGTGTGTTGGGTTTAATACTTAAACCCAATTTAGCCAAATGAAAAGGGGAGGCTTATAACACGGTGTTTATAAGTTAACATGAAAAAGGGTAGTGTGAACGCATGAACTTGCAACGAACGATTCAATTAACATAAAATAGGCACATGTGAACTTGCAATTGTAACATCATATAATCATGGCATAACATGAATCATTTTATCCATATAATCATAGCATAAACAATACTTAAACATAAATCATTCTATTCATATGGTTAATGCATAGACAATACTTAAACATGAATCATAGGTTCAACTAACCATGTAAACTTGAAATTAAGAATTTAACTAAATTAGATATCATTATTATTATTGGCACATGGTCTTGACTAGAAATATAAGTCTATATTTTTATTTAGGCATAATATAAACTAATCATGTTCATAAAACCACTACATGTTAACAAAAAGGTACTTACTTTTGTGACTAATACAAAAGTATGGTTCAACTAGAATTATCCCAACCTAATTCTTATATGAATCATGGTTTTCATTCTATTCATAGAATTATAGCATAAACATATCTAAACTTACATCATGGTTTTTATTTTATCTATGTAAACTTGCAAGAGGAATGTAATTCTAATGTAATTATAATGTAACTTATGATAACAACATGAGCCTAAAAACATGTTTTTCAATTGGGCATAATAACGAACATAGTTTAGTCATGTTCATAAAATTAATACAAATTTACAAAGATGCGTGCTTTTGTCACTATCACAAAAATATGATTTTTATACTTGAACTATGATGCCAATTCCAACATAACTTCATATGAATCGTAATACTTAGGTGAATCAAATTACACTAAAGATGACCATAGAATTTTACATCGTGTTGTCATAACAATAGATCATGGACTTGCATGAATTTCAAAATAAACTATTACAACATATAGTTGTTGTTTTAACATGAATCTTATACTTGCATTTACCAAATGGGTGTTGTAAATAACTACCACAAACATGTAGTTTTTCAATATGAATCATATGCTTGCATAAGTCCCAATCAAAATTCCACAATATGTGGTTGTCAACATAAGCCACATACTTGTATGAATCAAACCATAGCATTACCAAATCGTTTAGAATCAAAATAACATACAAATATAAGTCATTATTGCCACAATTCCATTTCGTTTCCAACGCAAATCGCGTACTTGCAAATATCCAATCGTATACTATAATATTCCCAAATCGTTTTGCATCAAAGCAACATACAAATATAGATTATTATCGCCCCAATTCCATTTCTTACATTACACAAATCAATACAATTATTTAATTCATATCGGAATAGCACTCTACTTATAGCGTATGGCGAATCTTTAATTCAGAAATCTGAATTCTGAATTTGGAGATGCTATCCTTTGTTGTAGGCGTTGCTTTGATTTGATTAACGTTGCTTTAAGCTTCGAATTATCTTCTAGTTGTCTCCCTATTTCTGACAGCTATCTTCAGTCTCTCCTCAGCAGCATGACGGTCTCATCTCCATTTTAGTTTATGTGAATTAGGGTTAGTCTTAGGTCCTTTTTATAGAGTTTGTGAGTTGATTTAGACCCTCGATGAAGCTTGGTTCAATGATAGCCATTCGTTTGAAGGAGAGACCAACCAGGAGCTGACACCTAGCCCTAGTGACAAGGCAAGGCTCAGAAAATCAACCAAACACAGACCAGGCCAGCCAGGGTGGGCTGGGTTCGACCTGGCTCTGGGGCCAGGTCGACAACCCAGTTGACACCGTGTCGACTTGGCAGTCGACACGGGTTACCCAGGTCGACTGCCCAGTCGACCTGGCTAGCCCAGGTCGACTGCCAAGTCGACCTGGGTGCCTTAGGCGGGAATTTTCCCGCCCTGGTCAATTGGGCCCGATTTTGAATTTTAAACTTGTTTTTCTAAGCTGTTTTCGTCTGTTTGAATTTTAACCTGAATTCTGAAACTTCCGGAGGCCATATCTTCTTCATACGGACTCCGTTTTTCGAAAACTCGGACTCTATTTCGCGTATTTTTCCGAGACGAACACAATGGCGTATCCCGTTTCCCTTAATTCTTTTATTTGAAATTAATTATACTTTAATTTGTGAATTTCACTGTTATAGAATACACGGGGTGTTACATTCTCCCCCACTTAAAAGGATTTCGTCCCCGAAATCTTCAAGTTTAGGAAAAATACATATATCCTAACATCCAAACATCCATCTACTCATCCATCAAACACGAGTATCCATTGTCCTTAAAAGACTTCTAATGCTTCATGATCATATGCGAAGTGTGTGTGTACATGTACTTATCTAATGCAAAATCAGGCGGTCTACTGATTCAGTTGACCTCCTTAATGTGAATTATGTAAGTGCCATGAATCCATTATGTATGCAAATTTTCCTATTCATGATTCTACATGAGTGCACAATCATTCATACAAATGCAACATCCATATGACAACACATTAAAGTTCAACCATATACGAATGCAAACATATATGCATATGCAACATGAAGTGACTGAGCCAATCTAAAACCTAGATTGTGTGTGTATATGCAACCACGAGCAACCACTAGCAATCACTTGCAACCACTTGCAACCATCATCCATAACATGTTTCAATTACATGTTTTCATCCAAAGGGTTTCTACCTAAAAGATAAGGTCGAGGAAATATACCTAAAAAGATAGATAAAAGCGCAACTTAAGGAAAAAGAAAGATCAAGGATGTACCCTCGAAAAGAAAAGGGTAGGCAGTGCGTATTCTAGCTTCAGTTTCCCAAGTCGCGTCTCCCTCGGCATCGCTCCACTGAACTTTGACGAGCTTGACTTCGCGGTTGCGTAGCTTCTTCACTTCCGTTCCTAATATGCGGGTTGGAACTTTCCTCACGGTTGCTTCGCGCTCCACTTCAGCTTCTTCTAGGATATTTGACTCTACCACTTCAGCAGACTCATGTAGACATTTTCGGAGATGTGAAACATGAAAAACGTTGTGAACTCCGGCCATTTTTTCGGGTAGCTCTAATCTATAGGCCATTTTCCCAATTTTCTCAATGATAGGAAATGGTCCTACCTAAAGGTATAGTCGAATGATAGAAGCAAGTAAAAACTTTGTGCCCATTAGGCAATGTCAAAACTAGAGATCTATGCCACATATATATTGATTAGGAGAAGAACTCTCTAAGCATCAGCCCCGAAGACCGAAATCAACATCAGACTGACACCCAAAGAATTACTCAACCCAACCGCCATATATGATTCTAGGAAACTAAGCATGATGGACTCCTTTTAGGTCACAAGGGAGTCCCTTCCTAAGACCAATCCGTATCCTATAAAACCCAAAAACTTTAGTCAAACCGACGAACACCCTCGAGCCCCAACATGTGTTACTAACAGATGAGTCATACTCCCTATGGGGTTTGCAACAGAAATTGGATTGAGAATGGGACCGAGAGGATATACAAAAAAGATAGCATGCAAGTAAGCTCTACAGGAAGAGAGGGATCAAAGATATACTCTTAAGAAGAGATACGATGCACGAACCTAGTCTTCAATCTTCTAAGTCACATTTCCTTGAGCTTAACTCCATTCTTCTTTGTCCGTCTTTAACTTCACAATTTTCGTAGCTTCTTAATTCTTGTTTCCAAAATATGAGTTGGAACCTATTTCGCTGTTGCCTCTCGTTCCACTTTCACTTATTCTCCTTCTAGTATACTTGGCTCAAGCATAACTGCGTACTCATGGTTCCATGCAAGCTCTCCAAAATTCACTAGTGAATTTTAGATCTCGTCCACTCATTATCAGGTATTCCACGTAAAGGAACTATCTTTTGGAAATAAATGACAACCATGTTGCCAAATGTACTTACTAAGGTGATTCTCCACAACTCATTCATAAGCGAAATGAACCTTCTGCCTTAGTGGCAAACACTACTGGAGCGCCCCATTCTGAGATGCTCCTTCTAATGAACCCCTTTTCTAGAAGCTCTTTAATCTGTTTACTGAGCTCTTTCCTTTCCCGTGGAGCCATGTGTCTAACGGGCAACGCAACGGGCTTTGCATTATCTACAAGGTATATGCGGAAGTCTATCTCCCACTTCAGAGGCAAGCCCTTCACCTCTTCGAAGACATCCGGATATTCCCGGACCACTCTAACTGATTGCAAATTTTCAACAGAGGCATCTAGAGATTCAAGATAACTAAGCATAACCGCGTACGAGGGATTACAAGAAATTTCCAAAGTGTTACCGAGCTGGGTTAGGAGCCTAACAACCTTTTTTTTCACAATCAAGGATGGCCCCATTACTGGATAGCCAATCCATGCCCAAAATCAAACCATATCCCGAAAAGCCCAAAACAAAGGCACTACATTGAAATTCTACGCTTAGAATAGAAATTTTCAATCCCAAACAGATCATAGACAAATGAGCTGGGCCCCCAATTGGGTTTGAAACAATTAAGGGGTCCTCTACCATACTAGTTTTTAGGTGCAGAGATTCTACTAAAGCAGACGAGATAAAGGAGTTTGACGCGCCGGAATCAAATAAAGTGCGAACGGGGTGATCATAAAGATAAACTACATTTTCTATAGAAGTATTTATACCTCGTTTCTTTGGGCAGTCCTTAGCCATGTGGCCTGTCTCACCGCAAGAAAAACACCCACCATTCATCTTGGCCATCTTTTTCTGGCAATCTTTCACTAGGTGCCCCACTTTGCCACAGAATTTACCCTCCCTCTTCTCTCGGGACTTGTTGTCTTTCCCGCCCTTCTCAAAGTCTGTCTTCTCAGGGCAGTCTTTGCTGATGTGTCCAGTCACCCCACAATGAAAACATTCTCCTTTCTTTCTTTTCCTCTTTCTACAATCCTTGGCTATGTGCCCCTCCGTACCACAAAAATTGCATTTCCTTTTTTCTCGTTTCTTATTATTACTGTTACGATCCTTTCTTGTTTGACTATTATTCGTCTTCCTACTCTGGGACTCTTCCGCTTGCTGGTTCACGTGGAGGAGGAGGAGTGAAAGCGTCAGCAGCTGGGGAGTAAGGTCTCCAGACATGCTGAAACAGAAAGGATAGATTCAAAACGAAGGATAAGAGATAGTACCTATGGCTTTGGGGGGACTTTGCCTTTTTAAAATAAAATAATATTTTTCTTTTAAAAATGCTTCTTTAAAATTTCTTTTTTGAATATAAATTTTCAAAACTTTTTATCTTATCTGGTAAACCTATGCTCTGATACCAAGTGAAACACCCCACCTCCGTTAGGGTCACTCTCAAAGGGAATGCCCTAATTTTGGTGGAGGTTTATAAGTATAAGTCACAGATATACAAGACAGATATAAGAACACATATTTTTGAACAGCGGAAAACAACAACTTTTATTTCATTAAAATATGTGTTACACAATCCATGCCATAATTTGTTTTACAATACTTCCAAAAACATAACATCTTCATAACTGTCTTGATTACATTATTTAAAGAAGCATAAAGAAAACATAAATAAACTGGAAAAGTCCCATAATTGCTGTCCAAAGCCATAGTCCAAAACGAAAAGATCCAAGCAATACATTCTTTCTCTTCAAGCTGGATATGAAATCTGGTCAAGCTGCGGTATTCCCTCCCTGTGGACCTGGGGGGTGAGAAACGAAAGAAAAGAAGGCGAAAGAAAAGTAGAGTCAGACATAAAGCCTGAGTAAGTCTAGGACTATTCAGTCTATGAATAAAGAACTGGGTATGATGAGTATAAACTAGAAATGGGAAAGCACCATAAACTTAGTTAAGTTGTCTAGGGTTGAATATACTATCGTACCCCATATTAATCTCTGTACCCATATAAACTAGTTCCCAACAGGCACCCCATAACCAGGGTGAAGTGATCCATTTTATGATGATCGGCTCCTACTCGCATAGTTACATGTGTCTTACGGCCCCCGATGTTGTAGTTACCTATGCTGGTCCCACCATGGGGTGTATCAAGTCCCATGGTGGCGGCCCGACACAAATC
Source organism: Allium sativum (assembly GCA_030737875.1). Lineage (NCBI taxonomy): Eukaryota > Viridiplantae > Streptophyta > Magnoliopsida > Asparagales > Amaryllidaceae > Allium > Allium sativum. The sequence continues at coordinate 7,731,964 of CM060923.1, forward strand.
CTAGAATGCACAGGTATGCTACTGGTGCCCAGTGCCTTATTTTTCTACGCTGGAGTGTGTGCACGCCCGCACCCCGTTAGAACCTACACTGCTGCACCACCGCCGTCGATTTGACCTCTTACAATCAGCCCAGTAATCGTGCCCCACCCTGCCTAGTTTCAGGGTATCATGATACCTTGTAGGGTTACTGCAAAAAGGGTCCTCCGCTACTAGGTTTTCTATTTCTAGCCAACATGCTAAGTCGGTTAAGTGTTTTATAAACCTAACCCCCCAATCAGTCTGTTTAGTTTAGCATGTTCCATTTTGATTAAGTATTAATATAATTTACTTAATCCTATCAATCCTGACTCAGCTTTAATTGTCTTATTAAAGCCTTGACCTCTCACATTAGACAAGTATTGTTGTGGCTGCCTGTTGCCTGTTGGGTCCGGGCAGTCTTATGCCACAACTCAGTCTAACCTCGGGTCCTTATTGGGCTCCGTGTTTAACCACCCACATTGGATAGGTATTGTTGTGACTACTGGACAGCCGGGCGGTTCGGGGCAGGTTTACATCACAACTCAATCCAACCTCGGGTTAAACACATCGTATTTTTCTACATTTACATATTTTGTCTCTTTTCTTTTTATATGTAAATATTTGCGGCCCATTATTCAAGTTCATCTTTATTGGTTAAATTTCATTTATGCCACTTAATTGTTCTTTCAAGGTTGTTGGCATGCGTTAAACATGCCAACACATATGTTCTATATTTTAGCCCAATCGTCATTACCCCCGTATTATACGTTCGCTCCAACGTAAGGTGTGTTGGGTTTAATACTTAAACCCAATTTAGCCAAATGAAAAGGGGAGGCTTATAACACGGTGTTTATAAGGTAACATGAAAAAGGGGAGTGTGAACGCATGAACTTGCAACGAACGATTCAATTAACATAAAATAGGCACATGTGAACTTGCAATTGTAACATCATATAATCATGGCATAACATGAATCATTTTATCCATATAATCATAGCATAAACAATACTTAAACATAAATCATTCTATTCATATGGTTAATGCATAGACAATACTTAAACATGAATCATAGGTTCAACTAACCATGTAAACTTGAAATTAAGAATTTAACTAAATTAGATATCATTATTATTATTGGCACATGGTCTTGACTAGAAATATAAGTCTATACTTTTATTTAGGCATAATATAAACTAATCATGTTCATAAAACCACTACATGTTAACAAAAAGGTACTTACTTTTGTCACTAATACAAAAGTATGGTTCAACTAGAATTATCCCAACCTAATTCTTATATGAATCATGGTTTTCATTCTATTCATAGAATTATAGCATAAACATATCTAAACTTACATCATGGTTTTTATTTCATCTATGTAAACTTGCAAGAGGAATGTAATTCTAATGTAATTCTAATGTAACTTATGATAACAACATGAGCCTAAAAACATGTTTTTCAATTGGGCATAATAACGAACATAGTTTAGTCATGTTCATAAAATTAATACAAATTTACAAAGATGCGTGCTATTATGACTATCACAAAAATATGATTTTTATACTTGAACTATGATGCCAATTCCAACATAACTTCATATGAATCATAATACTTAGGTGAATCAAATTACACTAAAGATGACCATAGAATTTTACATCATGTTGTCATAACAATAGATCATGGACTTGCATGAATTTCAAAATAAACTATTACAACATATAGTTGTTGTTTTAACATGAATCTTATACTTGCATTTACCAAATGGGTGTTGTAAATAACTACCACAAACATGTAGTTTTTCAATATGAATCATATGCTTGCATAAGTCCCAATCAAAATTCCACAATATGTGGTTGTCAACATAAGCCACATACTTGTATGAATCAAACCATAGCATTACCAAATCGTTTAGAATCAAAATAACATACAAATATAAGTCATTATTGCCACAATTCCATTTCGTTTCCAATGCAAATCGCGTACTTACAAATATCCAATCGTATACAATAATATTCCCAAATCGTTTTGCATCAAAGCTACATACAAATATAGATTATTATCGCCACAATTCCATTTCTTACATTACACAAATCAATACAATTATTTAATTCGTATCGGAATAGCACTCTACTTACAGCATATGGCGAATCTTTAATTCAGAAATCTGAATTCTGAATTTGGAGATGCTATCCTTTGTTGTAGGCGTTGCTTTGATTTGATTAACGTTGCTTTAAGCTTCGAATTATCTTCTAGTTGTCTCCCTATTTCTGACGGCTATCTTCAGTCTCTCCTCAGCAGCATGACGGTCTCATCTCCATTTTAGTTTATGTGAATTAGGGTTAGTCTTAGGTCCTTTTTATAGAGTTTGTGAGTTGATTTAGACCCTCGATGAAGCTTGGTTCAATGATAGCCGTTCGTTTGAAGGAGAGACCAACCAGGAGCTGACACCTAGCCCTAGTGACAAGGCAAGGCTCAGAAAATCGACCAAACAAAGACCAGGCCAGCCAGGGTGGGCTGGGTTCGACCTGGCTCTGGGGCCAGGTCGACAACCCAGTCGACACCGTGTCGACTTGGCAGTCGACACGGGTTACCCAGGTCGACTGCCCAGTCGACCTGGCTAGCCCAGGTCGACTGCCAAGTCGACCTGGGTGCCTTAGGCGGGAATTTTCCCGCCCCGGCCAATTGGGCCCGATTTTGAGTTTTAAACTTGTTTTTCTGAGCTGTTTTCGTTTGTTTGAATTTTAACCTGAATTCAGAAACTTCCGGAGGCCATATCTTCTTCATACGGACTCCGTTTTTCGAAAACTCGGACTCTATTTCGCGTATTTTTCCGAGACGAACACAAAGGCGTATCCCGTTTCCCTTAATTCTTTGATTTGAAATTAATTATACTTTAATTTGTGAATTTCACTGTTATAGAATACACGGGGTGTTACATAGGGTGTTACATTCTCCCCTACTCGAAGGACTTCATCCTTGAAATCTACAAGCTAAGAAGAATGAGTACGCTACCATCCACATCCATCTACTCATCCACCAATCACAGGTATCCATTGTCCTTAAAAGATTTATAATGCTTATATGAACATACGCAAAGGCGTGTGTTATGTCCCAATACTAATGCAAAAAAAAAAAAAGGCGGTCTACTGATCCCACATGTATGCAACAATCCTATTATAACATGTAAGTTCTATATGTGTCCACAATCATCTGCCCAAACGCAACATCCATATGATGATACATCCATTTCCATCCATAAAAAGAAGAAAAACACACACACATCCATATCCAGTATGAGAGTGATTGAGAAAATTTAGTGCTTAATGTGTGTGTATATGCATCCATGGGCAACCATTAGCAAACACTTGCATCCACTTGCATCCATCAAATATAACATGTCTAAAACACATGTTTACATCCATGGGTACCTACCCGAAGGTCGAAGATTCAATCTATAAGATATACTTAAATGATAGAAACAAGCATAGATAAAAACTTTGGAAAAGGAGTTAATAACATACCATCTAAAAGAAAAGGGTACGAAGCATAAAATCTTGTCTTTGGTCTCCTAAGTTGCATCCTCTTGGCTATCTCCCCACTGAACATTTATCAACTTGACTTCTCTATTGCACAGCTTCTGTTCCAAGAATACGGGTGGGAACATGTCTAATTGTTGCCTTCGTTCCACTTCTACTTCCCCAAGCACACTTGGCTCAACTACTTCTACTGTATCATGTAAACATTTTCGCACATGAACATCCGCTAATCTCCTTGGTAGCTTTACCTTATAAGCCATTTGATTTCTTTCCATTATGGAAAATGGTCCTACAAACTTTGGCCCCAGTTTCCCTACAGCTCCTAAACCTACCGCATCTTTCCGAGATGATATCTTGATGAAACCATGTCTCCCACCTCTACTCGATATCGGTTCTTTCTTTATCTGTGTATGAGTTCTTCTTGTCCTGAACTATCCTCATGCACCTGCGGATAAAATCAATCTTTTCTAAATTTTCTCTAATCGTCTCAGGTCCAAGTAGAAGCCTAACTCTACTGCCTCAATTTGAGATCCTTCTATGAGAATAGATAATTGTGTGACTTATGGTCCAAGTATAACTCGAACCTCTCTCCATGCAGATATTACCGCCAAGTCTTAAGCGTGAATGCTATAACAGCTAATTCCAAAACATGGGTAGGGTAGTTCTTCTTGTGGACCCTCAAATGTCTACCCCCATAACATACTACCCTTCCCTCTTTCATCAGAACCATACCAAGCCCTGTACTACATGCGTCAGTGTATACTGTGAGCACTTTGTTCCAATCAGGAAAAGTCAAGACTAGGGCTATTTTCAGAACCCTCTTTAATTGCTGGGAAGCATCTTTATAATCTACATCCAAGAGAATGTCAAATTCTTCTTCGTCAGCCAGGTGAGTGAGGTAGATATCTTTCCGAAGTCCTTAATGAACTTCCTACAATAGCCTGCCAATCCAAGAAAACTTCTCACCTCCATTACATTGTTTGGGATATGCCAATCTTGAACTGCAACTACCTTCATGGGATCTACTGCTATCCCATCTTTAGAAAACACATGCCCCAGAATTCTCTCTTCTTTTCTCCAAAAATGGCATTTGGAGAACTTTGCCTTAAGCTGATGCGCACGGAGAGTTTTCAGAACTTCTCTCAAAAATTGGGCATTCTCTTCTTCGATTTTTGAGAAAATCAAGATGTCATCAATAAGCTGGTCAAAAAAACCATCTATCCTCGGGAGTGGGTACCTTGTTCAACTCTCTATAGTCTACACATAAGCGAAGCGAACCATCTGCCTTAGTTTCGAATATCACTAGAGCACCCCATTCATATATGCTTTGCCTAATAAACCCTTTTTCAAGAAGCTCCCCTATTTGTTTGCTAAGTTCCCTCCTTTCTTCTGGAGCCATATGACACACAGGCAATGCAACTGGCTTTGCATTGTCTACCAAATATATGCGAAAGTCAATTTCGCGCCTAGGGGGTAAACTCCGAACCTCATCAAAGACATCAGGATACTCACGGACTACTAGTACCTATTGGGGATCATCGATAGATGCATCAAGAGACTCTAGGAAACTAATCATGACAGACCCTTGTGGGTCACAGGAAATCTCGAGGGTCCTCCCATGACAAGTCAAAAGCCTAACGACCCTCCTCTCACAATCGAGAATGGCACTGTAAAAACCCGTGACTTCCCCGTAAAGGAAAGCGTCGGATAGTTCGAGAACAAGCCACAACAGAACGCATACAAAAGAACATTTCATTGTATATTACAACAATGCATCAGATTACAAGAATATACAGAGTATAAATGAATATTACACAGAAATATCAGAGATTTAAATTACATTTAAATACATCGCAGCGGAAAATAATACAATACACAACTAGAAGGAGATATACGGATACAAAGCTTTCCGGATATCGTTCCAGCTGTAAACCAGGATCCTGTGAATATAAATCTGCAAAACCAAAACTACTAGCTGCCCGTCAAAATAGGGGCACCCAGAGTTTAGGTTAAAACAATAAACTCCAGGTCAGTCATGGGGCTGGTGTGAGAACTAAAACAGTTATTTAAAACTTTACTTTAAAAGAGAGTAATTCAAGGGACCACGCCGTATAACACGGAACGGGTTTCCTCCCAAGAATACTAGTGCATAGAATAAACAGCGCAATGCTTTTTCGAAAAATGAAGCTGTTATAAGACCCAGGTCCCATCACACAATGCAACGCAAGCCGGAGGATAGGGTTTTACCTTATAACAGCCAAACATGCTTGATACGTTTAAAAACAAATCATTTGATACTATAATATGTGTATAGTGTCAAAACAATTCCAATCATAAATATCAATCATAGACGGCATGGGTACCATATATCATTTCGCCATACTAGTTCTACAATTAAAACCGCAATACACGTATCGGAAATTGGATTTCCATCATGGTGGCTCCTGATTCGAAAGATCGATCGCGGAATGCAATTCACCACGGCTTACGTCCCCACAAGAGAAAACACCGTCTGCATCCGCACATTTGGCACCAGAGTACCACCGCGGCTTACATCCCAGCGAGAGAAAACACCGCTTACTCTATATATCCCTGAGCACTAGGCTCATCTCGGTCGACCGAATCCACGACACCACTAAGGTGTCCATCCACGAAAAAAAAGCATACTGATCAAACCATCAGTTTGCCACCATACCGGGGTGTGAGGCTCGCGGATCAACGCTATACACAAAACCATGCTATATCAGCTGCGCTTTGATCATCAACCACCAAACTTTGCTTTTCAACAAAAGTCTGGATCACTGCAACTCAGCATGCCACACTATCAATCCATATCGTAACACTGATTTCTGCCAATATATAACCTCTGAGCTCATATGTCTCAGAGAAGGGCGTTAAGCAAGAGAATAAATTCTCCACCGCCAAACAAATATATATTTAGCAGAGATCAACAAATACAATATAAAGGAATACAATGTCAGACACACCATCCATTTACAAGTCCGTTCTAGGTCTGAACGAAACCGGAGGCACTTTCCTCGCATATCCATCCATCTCCAAGTACGTCTGGACGACCACCAACTATTTCCATCCTCTTGGGTGTACAGCCCAATCAGGATCGTCAGTAATTATCCAAACGATGTGAAGACTTCCGGTCTTCGACCACCGTCTTCATCTTCGACTTATCGTCGAATCGGTTATTCAGAATGGGTGTAAACCCGGCCTTCCCGAACAACCCGCGTATATTAAAAACGAATGTTACACAAACACAGCATACGCCTCATTCCAATTCATTAGTCACTAACCGCAAATTAGCAAGAGAACAATTCCCCAAACATTAACCCCGAAGGCCGAAACCAACATCAGATCAATACCCAGGAAACCATTCTTCTTAGCCAACCTACAGCTAGTTTCTAAACTCCACATTCTTAGGGAAAGGTTCCCATTAATTTTATCCAAGATAAATCCTTTAAAATTTATCCTGTAATCTTCCTTTGGATGTCGTTTAAAACCAAATTATGGTTTTTCCAACTAGTCGAGATTAGCGAACCACAACGAAGTAATTATTTATTTTATTTCCCAATCCCAACCTATTCGTCCCATGAAGCAAAACTGGTAATACTAAATATCTAACACCACAGTGTTATCGGTAAAATTAATTACCATTTCACGTTCAAATCTAATTAAAGATTTAACTATCGCTTTGGAGCAAAACTGGCGATACTCCATTCTCGCTCACTTTCCAAATTTGATAATTTAAATTATCAATTCACATTTCAATCAATTTGCAGATTCATTAAAACTCCTTTTACTGGGTTAAAGAACTAGGTGTTATTTAAAACACAGTTCACGACAAACCCAGATCACATTCTATTTATCATCGGGTTAAAGAACTAGTGTTATTTAAAACACTGTTCACGATAAACCCAAAAATCAATATCAATTCAATTAAATATTATTTAATTGGTACACTTCATTAAATCCAAATAAAAAGATTTAATCTTTTCTCAACTGGGTTCAAGAACAGTGTTAGTGAAGACACCACTCACGACAAACCCAAATCACATTTGATATTCAATACAAGGCTCTGAATAGAAAATATATCGGCTTATATTCAATATCGAAACCTACGATTAACAAATGTCGTATTGGAAATAACGATATAAATATATATCTTTCAAATTTCCATAACAACATCCGTATAATCACGAATTCCAACATCGAAATATTCCGAAGACAATTTCGATTCAATTCCATTCCAATGCAATCATTGGAAATTTTGGTTATTTTTTAAAACCCTTTTCAAATTCAATTTATTTCTTTAAAAATAAATAGAATTATAATTCTAGTTCAAAACTAGTTCATTTCGATAAAAATCTATTTTTATCTTTTCAAATGTGGAGTTTTTCATCCCAATTCTTTCTAAATCATTTCTTATGATTTTACACAAATTATTACTATTTTTAATAATTTTATCAAGGCCCGTACAGTCGATTTCCATCAATGGCCATCGAACTGCACTTACAGCGACCTTTTTCAAATTTGATTTGGACATAATTCCAAATCCAACCGTTAGATTTCTAATTTCTAATATTCTTAGAAAGCTCTTTTCGATACGAACCCAACGGTTCCGGTTTTAGGAGAATCCGACGGTCGGATCTCCTGTAATGTCCGTTTGAAATAAATGGTCGAAATTCATGAACTGCCGCGGCGCGGCGCGTTCTATTCAGGCCATTATATTATATATATAATATATATTTCGTCGATTTCTATTTAAAACGAATTATATGAATAGTTTTAAATTCGTTTCAAAAGCAATTTCAACTTCCTTTTCAATTCAAATCAAAATTGAATTCTTCTTTATAAATTAGTTTTAAAATTCATTTCTATTCAATTCAAATTTCAATTCAATTTGAATTCATTTCAATTCGCTTTCAATTCAATTTGAATTCATTTTCAATTCAATTCATTTCGAAATCGTTTTCAATTCAATTCATTTCGAAATTGTTTTCAATTCAATTCATTTCGAAATCGTTTTCAATTCAATTCATTTCGAAATCGTTTTCAATTCAATTCATTTCGAAATCGTTTTCAATTCAATTCATTTCGAAATCGTTTTCAATTCAATTCATTTCGAAATCGTTTTCAATTCAATTCATTTCGAAATCGTTTTCAATTCAATTCATTTCGAAATCGTTTTCAATTCAATTCATTTCGAAATCGTTTTCAATTCAATTCATCTCGAAATCGTTTTCAATTCAATTCATCTCGAAATCGTTTTCAATTCAATTCATTTCGAAATCGTTTTCAATTCAATTCATTTTGAAATCGTTTTCAATTCATTTCGAAATCGTTTTCAATTCAATTCATTTCGAAATCGTTTTCAATTCAATTCATTTTGAAATCGTTTTCAATTCAATTCATTTCCAAAATTACTTTTCGATATTCATTTTAAATATGAATAAAATCGATATAAATATCGTTCACCTCAAAATGGCGTCAATCTAATCAACACGACTTCATATATTCCTTTATTTTATTCAACCAATGAATATTTATTTTTGTCAACACACGACTAATCTCAACGAATGAGTACTGTCCACGTGTGACTATTTTTGTTTAATTATTTCGTTCAACACATGACTAATCTCACGGATGAGTGCAGTCAACACATGAACCTTTATTTTATATCAATAAAGATGTAAATTTTATTATTAAAATACTTCGTTCAACACATGACTAATCTCAACGAATGAGTACTGTCAACACATGAACCTTTATTTTATAATATTCTTTAATTTCTAAATTGGAATGAGGCCCAATCAATCACTATACAATGTTAATTACATGGATTTTCATACAACACATGTATTTAATAGCATTGAAAAATAATCAACCATCAACCAAAGTGCACTACACTGTATAAGCATCAAATATAGACATTTAGCGCTTATAGCAGCCTGTCAATCAATCGATCGACCTATTTAATCAATCAGGATGAGTGAAATTCATATTTTCATCCCAACACCCGTTTGGGGTTTTCAAACAATCAAACACAGATTTTAGTTGTGCAGTTGGGCGATGTGTAAAATTTATCGTCCCAATCAATATCAGTCAAATCAGTGTATATAAACAAATCGGCCGATTTATTTATAAATATTTATTTATTCACTTTCACGTTAAAAATTATATTTTTAACGATAAAACATTTTATTCAACCTATGAATATTCTATTCGGTTCATTTATTCAATAAAATGATATTTTTATTTTTCTAACATATTTTAGAAAATTTCGGTGGCATAACGGCACGATACTAGAGACGGGACAAGGCCTAGCCTAATCCCCGGTCTAGTGAAGGCCCACGCCATTCACACATCAATCATATCAATTTCATTTCACCAAACTATTCAAATCAACCCAAACAATCTAACTAACAACACAGCCAAACAAACAAGTCCATGGTCTGTGGACGATTGTGTCGGGTGCTACTAAGCACCGTCTGCATCCTAGTATATATATATAACTAGAAAAGAAATAGAAGAGTGAGAAATTCTCACCCTTTCGCTAAACTGAATGACGCAATTCTTCATGGGTAGGAAATCTTCACCGTGCTTTTCTTTCGTCAATTTCGTTGCCCGTATTCACTACCTATATAAAAATCACATTTTTACTTTGCTATTCAATATATAAAAATCGAATTTTTACTTCGCTATTCAATATATAAAAATCAAATTTTTACTTCGCTATTCAATATATAAAAATCGAATTTTTACTTCGCTATTCAATATATAAAAATCGAATTTTTACTATGCTATTCAATATATAAAAATCGAATTTTTACTATGCTATTCAATATATAAAAATCGAATTTTTACTTCGCTATTCAATATATAAAAATCGAATTTTTACTATGCTATTCAATATATAAAAATCCCACCTTTTCAAAAATAAAGATTTCGCCTTTTCAAATATGTCCTTATAAAAATCATATTTTATTTCAACGTATATAAAATAAGAATCAGATTTTTATTTTGCTACATATACAAAGACGATATTTTTAATATTACTATCATGTAAAAATTATATTTTTAATTCTCTACATAAATAAAAATCATATTTTTACGTCTTCTATATAGTAAAGATTATATTTTTAATACTTTAAAAATATAAAAATTATATTTTTATTTCTTCCATATAGTAAAGACTATATTTTTAATACTTTAAAAATATAAAAATTATATTTTTATTATAACCTTCAAGAAAAACTGATTTTTATAATTTAAAAACTAACTACTTTAAATAAACATCAGTAAATAACTGAATAAAATAAATAAATTACTTACAGTGTTTCTTTTCAGGGGGGGAGTTTACTGCGCTGAGGTGGCAGTTGGGGACTTGGGGGTTGCGACGGGATCAACAGGAGGTGGGGGAGGAGCGGAGGTGGCGTGAGTCCAGGGCGACGGCGAAGTGGGGTTCCTCCTGGGCTGGCGGCGGCTTCAAGAAGGTTGGGGGGGTTTGTGGTGATGCGAACTGAAAAGGGGAGAGGATGGAGCAGCGAGAAGCGGTTGGAGGTGAAGGGGAAGGGGTCGGTGACGTCGACAATCGCCTGCCGCGATTTGTGGATCTTCGTTTTTTTTTTTTTTTGATTTCTGGAATACAAACGAGAAGAAAGGGGGGGCAGCGGGTTAAAGGGGAAGGGTTTAATTTTTTAATTAATTTAATTATTTTATTTTTCAAAAAGTTGACTTTCACATACGACCTCTAAACGAGGCCCACCGCCTGTCATCCATAGCGTTTTACCCACATTCCGAGCACAATGGGACATGTATCGCAAGCTGATTTGATCGTTTCGATTAGTTTCAGTTGAATTTACATTTAAATCACTATATTGAATTTTAAACGTACATTTCAAATTACCGGGGTCGCATACGAACTTCAAAAATCCCAGAAAAATATTTTCTATCTTCGTATTGACGATACGGTCTTAACAAAACTAGTTTCGTCGAATTCTGAGACCGTTGGAAAAATGGCCAATTTCCAGTCGATTAAAATCAACTGAAACTGGTCAAACGCGTTTTCCTTTGACACTTTCACATATTGATTCGAAAAATTATGAAATTTGGAATCAAGCAATAATTTAACATCACGGACCCAACAAAAGTGGTTTCGTCGAAATCCGAGGTCGTTTGCAAAATTTCCATTTTTAAGGGCCTGAATTCCATAGCGACTATTCAGAAATTTCAACTGGACATATCTTTTGATTCCCGCTATCAAATTTCGATTTTTCGAATTCGCTGGAAAGATATTCACAATTAGATCCTAATGTTTTTGGTTTCACTAAAATCCGGATTGTTTTGTACCCGGTATGTTCAATTGAAGTTTGGAATCGAATTATCGAACTACCGCGCCATTTTCAATTCCTTTTATAATTATATATAATTATTTATATTCTAACGACGACGTATATAATATATACGTTCTAAATATATTCAAAATAAATTTTCTCGTCGATATTATTTAAAATAATTCATTTTAAATATTCAAAATTCGCTAAAATTGCCAAAATAAAAATTTTAAACTGGCCCAGATTTTCGGGTTGTTACAGGCACCGTACGTGGTTTGCCAATCCATCCCTAGAATCAAACCATAGCCCATAAAATCGAGCACATATGCGCCGCACTCAAACTCGACGCCTAATATATTCTCAAACCCTGACAAATCATAGACAAATGAGCCGTACCATCCATGGGGGTTGAGACAACAATGGGGTCCACTAGTACTAAGGTGCAGAGACTCAACCAAAGAATCATATATAAACGAATGTGAAGCGCCAGAATCGAAAAGAGTTCTCATAGTTTAATTGTAAAGAGAAATAAAACCTTCAACAAAAACTTTCTTACCTCTATATGGTACGATGGCCATGAGAGCATATACCTGCTCTCCACAGGATCCTGCCCTTTGGCCCTGTCCTTGCCTCTTCAGGAACTCCTTAGCAAAGTGTCCGACTTCTCCACAACTGAAGCAAGCATTCTTCCTTCTTTTACAGTCTTTTACCAAGTGCAACTGTAACACTTCCTCTTATCCTTATCTTTGTTGTTCTTTCCGCCTTTTTGTTGTTTCTGTTGTCCTTTCTTGGGCCATACTTTCTTGTTTTGTGTTTTCTCAACCCTAGTTTCTTTCTTTTTAGAGAAATCATCTACTCGCAACGGGGGAGGAACAACGATCGTAGCTGGGGGAGGGACGTCTCCTTGGCTCTCGGTTGGTGCCGTAGCCTTAACAAAGGGCTCAAACAGAGAATCGAAAGACATTTTCTATGTCTTTGGGGAATATGTTTTTCAAAACAGACTTTTTATTTTAATTTTTTTTCTTTTAATACCATTTTGAAAACAATTTTCAAAATCTATTATCTAATCTGGTAATCTTCAGCTCTAATACCAAGTGTGACACCCCACATCCGTTAATGTCACTCACTAAGAGAATGCATTATGGTTCAAAAAGTCATATGTCTGAATTACATAAAAAGCCAGTACATCATAACAACTTCGGTCTTGCACTTAAACATCAGAGTACAAAAAAAAAGCATAATCCCCGAATAAAAACATTGCCATAGTAAAGATAGGAGCTTGACAAATACATCAAAGTAGCTTCAGCAAAATGATAGCAAAATCCGGATCAAGTTTGAGTATTCCCACATTGAGAACCTTGGGGGGGGGGGGAGGGGGAGGGGGAAGGGGAGGGGAACGGAAGAAAGATGAGGAAAAAAAGGGTCAGACGTAAAGTATGGCAACTCCAGTTACTTTTAGCAAATAAATAAGCAAAAGTACCATGACAGGCATATAAAATGGATAGGATAGATAACATCATGACAGGTAGGCTTGACAAGGTAAACTGGATAAACATGATAGAGTATTTGGCACATCTCTAATGATTTCTCTGCACTAATACTAGTATTGTATAACTAGAATGAGATGATCCCCATAACACCCCACATCCATTAATGTCACTCGCAAAGGGAATGCATTAACTTCTATGGAGCGTTTTAAGTGTGTATAGAAAAGAAACTTAACAATAAGACAGATATAAACAGTACTTAAAAATTTAAAAATTTTATTTATTGCAGTGGTAAACACATAGGTTTGATTACATCATCAAAAACCAGAGTCAAAGTGCATAATATCTGTCTTGACTAAATCAGAGTACATAAATTGAAAGACAAAACCCCAAAACAAAATAGCCATAAATAAGATAGGCTGAACTTTTACTTCTGCGATCCAAGCAACTTCTAAAAGCAAGAGATACAGCTGTCCAAAATCAAGCTCCACTGGTGCTAGTTCCACCATGAGCACCTGGGGGGAAAAGGAAGAAAAGAGGTGGAAATAAAGGGGGTCAGACATAAAGTCTGGCGAGTGCGATAACTTTAACAATATAATTATCAACATAACTAGGCTAAGGTATAAGTTGGAAAATAAGGAAATGACTGTGAACAATTGGGTACGGCAGAGTAAACAAGGAAATAAGATGAACAAAGATAACGTTAAAGGCGCACCTAGACCACTATAAGATAATTGCTATATTGCACCACCACTAGTCACTCTAAAGGTTGATCCCGCTTACAGAACTTAATAATGATAATGGTAATTTCGTGCACCCCTAGTTGCCTTCATAGGTGCCGCCTGCCCCTATGTCCACTAGGTATACCCACTACCCCCATGCGATCGGCTCCCTAACTCGTAGATACCCGTGCTGGCCCCATAGTGGGGTGTATCACTCCCCAAAATGGCAACCAGATACCACCAACAATGCACGGCTTATACCTACACGATGCAACAACGTCTTACCTACCAGCCTGGGCTCACACACGCACATGAACCCGTTGGACTTGCGTTGTCACCGCTAACTCGTTTTGGCCTCTTACAGTCAAGCCCAGTATGCGTGTCCCGTCCTCGACTTGGTTCGAGCCCACAAAGATACTTATGGGTTACTGGTTGAAACGGCCCCCCCATTACTTGACACAAGCTATCCACCTAAGCTTGGTCCCCTCTAGTACATCCCACTTAACCCTCTTCTTATTGTCTATCCACCTAAGGTTGGTCCCCTCTAGTACATCCCACTTAACCCTCTTCTTATTCATGTTCACTTACATGTTTCAATTTTGGTTAAGTGTTTCTAATTGTATTTCACAAGCCACCCAAGGCACCCACTTAACCCCCATGTCCCACCACATGTTTATCTGGTTAAGTGTTTCTTAATTTATTAACACCGTAACCTTGTAAAGACTTCCCACATTAGACTGCCATTTGTGGCAGCTGGATTTGCCTGGCGGGTCCGGGCAGTCTTACACCACAAACGAGCCTAGCCTCGTTTCTTTATAACTGTTACGCATTTAATTTATGCCTAAGACCTCCCACATTAGACTGGTATTTGTGGTAGCTGGATTTGCCGGGCGGGTCCGGGCAGTCTTACACCACAAAAGAGTCTAACCTCGTGTCTTAGGCGATTAATTACACATTATTAATTATCCCCCAATTTGAATTAATTTCCCTAATCAAATTATCAATCAATTCCAAATTTAATTATGTCCATAATTGACTTAATTATCTCCATCTATTTATGGTATGCAAAATTATACCAATTATCATCATAAATTTACTTTATGCCATTTAAGGCATTTATGCCAATTCTCAATATTAAATCTTTTAATATTATCCCATTGCCCCACGTTGTACGTTCGTTCGTTTAACGTAAGATATACGTTAGACTCGAATAGTCTAACTTATGGAATAAAGAGAAAACATCATAGCATACATATAAATAAAACTAGATCTAAACATAAGGGGTGAACTTGCATTTGTGAATGAGGTTATTCATCTTAAACTTACATAGGCCAAAGTCACAAACTTGCATAAAACTACATATGTCATAGATCTAAATCTAAAGGTGTAAACTTGTCTAGGTAATAGTCACAAACTTGCATAAACCATGTATGTCATGGATCTAAATCTAAAGGTGTAAACTTGCATAGGCTATAACCACAAACTTACATTACATGATTTATACTCCAAACACACACACACACACACACACACACACACACACACACATATATATATATATATATATATATATATATATATATATACTTGCATATGTGATTTATGCAACATAACGATGGTGTAAACTTACATCTAAACATGTAAACTAGCATATAGAATTTTTTATACTAGCGTATAACTCACACATGTCATAGCCTAACTTTAGATCCAATTTACACATAAAATAGATGTCACGAAACATGTAAGGTTATACATAATTTTCATTAACTTGCATATGGTTCAGATCTAAATTAACATCTAGACTTGCATACATACATACATACGTATGATTTAGCATATGAATTAGTTCCAACAACATAACCAAACTAGCATATGAGACATCATAGAATTTACAACATAGATAATAACATACGGTCAATGATTCACAACATAAACATATAATCCAAATTATAACTCAATCCAATTAAATTGTTAATTATCTTATTAAAGAGATCGAACTCACAACTCAAAGATGGTCTTGAGTTCTGAAATCTGAGTTCTGAAATTGATTTAGCTTTCCTTTGAAGAAGACAATTTGTCGCGGTTTAGATTAGAATTGAATTTGATTAGCTTTTCTTCCTCTCTAATTTGTGGCAGCTATACTAGTTGCAAGGTGACGGCATGGAGGCCATGATTCTAATTTTTATTTGATTTTAGGATTTGAGTCTTCATGTGTTTTTATAGAGTTTAGGATTAATTTAGGCCGTCCGATCAACCCAGAGGTAACCCCATCCATTCAGACAAGATCTGAAACCCTAATGACTTAGCATACAGTCATTAAAAGGTCATCAAACAAATCTGCCCGAGGGGGGGGGGGGGGGAGAGGGGCAGGTCGACCCCCTGGTCGACCTGTGTGGGTAGGTCGATCCCCTGGTCGACCTAGCCCTGGAGGGAAATTTCCTTCTTAGCCCAATCTGACTTTGAAATTCGAATTTTTGAAATCTGATTAAATTTTAGTGAAACTTCCGATGGCCATAACTTCTTCGTACGAAGTCCAATTCACGCAAATTCGAACTCTATCTCAACCAGAATTCCGAGACGAACACACTGGCGCAACCCATCTCCCTTAATTCTCACATCTGAGATTAGTTATTCTTTAATTTGAGAACGTTAATATTGAAAATTATGGGGTGTTACATTCTCCCCTCCTTAAAGGATATCGCCCCCGAAATCTCCAAGCTAAGGAGAATGCATATCCTAACATCCAAATGACCATCAACTCAACCATCAAACACGGGCATCCATTGTCCTTACAAAATTCCTAATGCTGTATGAACATATGCAAGAAGTGTGTGTATATGTTCTTTATCTAATGCAAAATCAGGCGGTGTACTAATCCAGTTGACCTCCTTAATGCAAACCATGATAGTGCCGTGCGTCTATTTTGTATGCGAAAGTATCCTATCGATACATATTATTTCTACATATGTGCACAACTATTCACCAAAATGCAGCATCCATATCATTATACATCCATTAACTTAAATATGTACACACATTTATGTGAAATATGCAATATGAAGTGACTGAGCTGATCTAGTGCCTAAAGTGTGTGTATATGAATCCACGAGCAACCACTAGCAACCACTTGCATCCATATGCATCCATCATACATAACATGTCTCAATCACATGTTTCAACCATAGGACTACCCTATCTAAAGGTCAAAGATACTAGCGAGAGGACATACTAAAGATAAAGCAAGTACAAGCTAAGCGATAAAGGTAAATTAAAAGGACATACCCTCGAAAAGAAAAGGGTACAATGAACGCATCTTCTCTTCCGTCTCCTAAGTAGTGTTGCTCTCATCATCTCCCCATTGCACTTTGACTAGCTTGACCTCTCGATTCCTCAACTTCTTAATCTCCGACCCAAGAATGCACGTAGGAGCTCGTCGAATCGTCGCATCACGCTCTATCTCCACCTCTTTAAGCAAGCTCGGCTCTACAACTTCCGCGGTCTCATGCAAGCACCTCCTCAAATGTGATACATAGAATACATCGTGTACACCACTAAGTCTCTTGGGCAACTCCACTCTATACGCCATCTGTCAAATCCTCTCCTTAATAGGAAATGGCCCTACGAACCTTGGTGCTAACTTCCCAATGGACCCAAAGCGAAAGACATTCCGTAGTGGAGACACCTTGACAAAGACCATGTCCCCAATATCGAACTCAAGATCTATCCTCCTCTTGTCTGCATAAGATTTCTGCCTATCATGCGCCATCTTCATCCTCCTTCGAATCAAATCGATCTTTTCCGAAGTCTCTCTAATCATATCGGGCCTAAACAAGATCTTATCTGTAGATTCCCACCAACATGTAGGCGAACGACACGGCCGTCCATAAAGAGCCTCGAACGGTGCCATTCCAATGCTAGACTGAAAGCTATTATCATATGCGAACTCCACCAATGGAAGATGTTCCTCCCATATACCTCCAAAGTCCAAGACACACAACCTCAATAAGTCCTCTAGGATACGATTCGCCCTCTCAGTCTGGCCATCCATCTGAGGATGATATGCAGTGCTCTTACATAACTGAGTCCCTACCGCCTCTTGCAAGCTCTTCCAAAACTCGCTAGTAAAGATAGGATCGCGGTCGCTCACTATGCTAGAAGGAACACCGTGCAAATGAACTATTTCTCGAATGTGTACGGAGGCTAACCATGGAGCAGTCCTCTTACTCTTCACGGGAATGAAATGGGTGCTCTTAGTAAGTCTGTCTACCACGACTCAAATCCCCGTATTACCCTTCCTCGATCTCGGTAACGCATCAATAAAGTCCATCGAGACACTTTCCCACTCCCATTGTGGGACCTCCAATGGGTGAAGCAACCCACCAGGCTTCTTTTGCTCTGCTTTTACTTGTTGGCACACCAAGCATCTAGCGACAAACTCAGCCACGTCCCTCTTCATACCGGCCCAAAAGAAAACTCGTCTCATGTCCATGTACATCTTGTCCCCGCCATGATGGATGGTCATCTTCGAACGATGTGCATCATCAAGAATGGTCTTCCTCAAATTCTCGTCTCATGGTACACAAAGTCTACCGTCCCTATGTAACCAACCCTTATCATCTAGGGTATACCTACTGAGAGGGCTCGGTGACTCACCCCTTTTGAGCTTCTCTACTAACTCAACCAACTGTGGGTCATCTCGCTGTGCCTTACCAATCCGTCCCAAAAGCGTAGGTCTGACATCTAAGGATGCTAGCAAACCGGGTACAAAGTCAATGGAAGGTCTAAAGTCAAATGTAGAGATGAACTCTAAGCTTTGCCGCTCAACAAACAACAGACTCAAGGATAACCTTTTTCTGCTTAAGGCGTCTGCCACCACGTTACCCTTGCTAGGGGTATGTGCTATCTCGAAATCGTAGGACGCTAAGAATTCCATCCACCTTTGTTGCCTTAAGTTCAAGTCCTTCTGAGAGAACAAGTATTTAGCGATTTGTGGTCAGTGAACAATTCGAATTTCTCGCCAAGAATATAATGGCGCCAAGACTTAAGCGCGAAAACAATAGCGGCCAACTCCAGGTCATGTGTAGGGTAATTTCTCTCATGCACTCTCAACTGGCTTCCTTCCTATGCTATTACCCTTCCCTCTTGCATTAAGACTGTGCCTAGTCCTGTCCCACAAGCATCAGTATAAACGGTAAATGGCTTACTCCCATCTGGCAACACTAAGACTGGGGCTGTGGTCAAAGCTCTATTTAAATGTAAAAACGAATCATCACAATCTACGTCCCACATGAAAACTAAGTTCTTCTTCGTCAAGCGTGTTAATGGGGCTGATATTTTGGCGAAGTCTTTAATAAACTTCCTATATTAGCCCGCCAACCCTAAGAAACTCCTCACCTCGGTAGCATTTTTAGGGACCTTCCAATCTTGGATGGCCACTACCTTCGCGGGATCCACAGCTACCCCTTCTTTGGAAACCACATGCCCTAAGAATCGCACTTCCTTCCTCCAAAAGTGACATTTAGAAAATTTAGCTTTAAGACTATGCGCTCGAAGGGTCTCCAACACTTCCCTAAGATGTAGGGCATGCTCTTCCTCGTTCTTAGAAAAGATCAAGATGTTGTCCACAAATACTACCACGAATTTATTAAGGTACTCCCCAAACACCCTACTCATCAAGTCAACAAAGTATGCGGGGGCGTTTGTCAAACCACAGGGCATCACAAGCCACTCGAAGAAGCCGTCCGGAGTCCTAAAGGCAGTCTTGTCTATGCTATCCTTAGCCACTCTCAACTGATGGAAACCCGTGGCTAAGTCCAACTGCGAAAACACTAAGGCGCCAACTAACTGATCAAAGAGATCGTCAATCCTCGGCAGTGGGGGCCTATTCTTCTTAGTAAGCTTATTAAGTTTTCTATAGTCCACACAAAGTCTAAGGGACCCATCTGCCTTCGTGGCAAATACTACTGGAGCACCCCACTCCTATATACTACATCTTATGAACCCCTTCTCAAGCAATTCTTTCACTTGCTTACTGAGTTCTCTTATATCTCTTCGAGCCATGTGGTGCACTGGTAATACAACTGGCTTTGCATTATCTACTAGATATATTCGAAAGTCTATCTCACGTTTTAGGGATAGACCCCTCACCTCATCAAAGACATCAACATATTCACGGACTATACGAACAGAATGTAAATCATCATTGGATGCGTCAAGGGATTCTAGGTAGCTAAGCATTACTGGACCTCTAGGGTCACAAGAAATATCAAGGGTCTTTCCACAACGAGTCAACAATCTAACTACCCTTCTTTCATAATCTAGGATGGCCCCGTATCTAGTTAGCCAATCCATACCTAGAATCAAGCCATAGCCCATGAAGCTAAGAAAAAAGGCGTTGCATTCTAACCCAACGCCCAAAATAGACACTCTCAAATCCCGACAGATCATAGAAAGATGAGCCGAACCACCAATAGGATTTGAGACTACTAAGGGATCTGTAACTAAACTAGTATTTAGGTGCAGTGTTTCAACTAATGATGTAGAAATAAACGAATGTGATGCACTAGAATCGAATAAAGTACGGACAAGATGATCAAAAAGAAAAACTAAAATTTCAACGGAAATCGTTCTACCTCGTTCTTGCAGCGGTGGGACCACGAGATCCTGAACTTGCCTCCTTGCCTGCCCTGGTGCCATAAGAGCCTGCACCTGTCCTCTCGAGGTAGACCCCTCCCTCTGCCCTTTCCTTGGGCAATCCTTAATCAGATGTCCCATTTCGCCACAGTGGAAATAACTAATCTTCTTTTTCTTCCTACAATCTTTGCTTAGATGGCTTGGTGTCCCACAATTAAAGCATCTTTTCTTTCCCTTACCATTGTTTCCTTTACCACCTTTCTTGATCTGTTGTTGCTGTTGTAGTTTCCTTTGATCCCCTTTCTTCTCGAGTTCCTTATTAGCATTGGCGCCCTTCTCTTCTTCATGCATAAGCGCCATGTCAACTAGTCTCTCAATGGTAGCCCCCATAGGGATGTGGGTCATAGCTAACCCATGAAGCGGCTCGTTCAAACCCTTAACAAACCTCAGGTCCTTCTTTTCTGGTGTATTCACCAAGTCCAAGCCAAATCTCGCCAACTGATTGAATTTTTTGACGTACTCTTTCACTGATAGATTCCCTTACTTCAACGCCAAAAATCTTTCCATATATAAATTCTCTTCAGCCCATGAGAGAAACTTTGCCTCAAACCTACGCCTGAAATCTGGTCATGTATCAACTGGACGCTCTCCGTTAGTGACCTCCCACCAAATCGAGGCCTCATCCTTCATTAGCCAGGCAGCTAACTGGACCTTTCTTCCATCTTCCACTTCAAAGATCCCAAACAATTCTTCCACCTACTTTGGCCAATTTCGAGCTTCAACAAATGTCTCCATCCCGTGAAAAGGTTTTCCACCCATTGCCTGAAAGTCCTTACATATCTTTGCAAAAGTATCAACACGAGGAGGAGGATGAGGAGCATTTGCTGGACCTGCGGCGGTGGCCCTAGTCTCCAAATACCTCCTAAACCATCCTGGTATCGGTATCCCCTCGGGTATCTCGGGAAATCCATACATGCTAAAACGAAAAAGGAAAGATTCAATACAAAAGAACCGAAGGAAAGATATATGGCTCTTGGGGTTATGCTTTCTAAAATAAGCTTTTCTCTTGAAAATACTTTCCTTAAAACATACTTTTGAAGGTACTTCTTTATAAAAGTGTTTTTGAAAAGAAGTGTTTCAAAATTCATATCTGTTCTGGTAACCTTCAGCTCTGATACCACGTGTAACAACCTACGTTCATTAATGTCAATCACAAAGGGAATGCATTAACTTCTATGGAGCGTTTTAAGTGTGTATAGAATATAAACTTAACAACAAGACAAATATAAACAGTACTTAAAAATTTGAAATTTTTATTCATTGCAGCTGTAAACACATAGGTTTGATTGCATCATCAAAAACCAGAGTCAAAGTACATAATATCCATCTTGACTAAATAAGAGTACATAAATTGAAAGACATAACCCCAACACAAAATAGCCATAAATAAGATAGGTTGAACTTTTACTTCAGCGATCCAAGCAACTTCTAAAAGCAAGAGATACAACTGTCCAAAATCAAGCTCCACTGGTTCTAGTTCCACCCTGAGCACCTAGGGGGAAAAGGAAGAAAAGAGGTGGAAACAAAGGGGGTCAGACATAATGTCTGGCGAGTGCGATAACTTTAACAATATAATTATCAAAATAACAAGGCTAAGGCATAAGTTGGAAAATAAGGAAATGACTGTGAACAATTTGGTATGGCAGAGTAAACAAGGAAATAAGATGAACAAAGATAACGTTAAAGGCGCACCTAGACCACTATAAGATAATTACTATACTGCACCACCACTAGTCACCCTAAAGGTTAATCCCGCCTACAGAACTTAAATGATAATGGTAGTTTCGTGCACCCCTAGTTCCCTTCATAGGTGCTGCCTGCCCCTATCTCCACTAGGTGTACCCACTACCCCCATGTGATCGGCTCCCTAACTCGTAGATACCCGTGCTGGCCCCACAGTGGGGTGTATCACTCCCCAAAGTGGCAACCCGATACCACCAACAATGCACGGCTTATACCTACACGATGCAACAACGTCTTACCTACCAGTCCGGGCCCACACACGCACATGAACACGTTGGACTTGCGTTCCCATCGCTAACCCGTTTTGGCCTCTTACAGTCAAGCCCAGTATGCGTGTCCCGTCCTCGACTTGGGCCGAGCCCACAAAGATACTTATGGGTTACTGGTTGAAACGAGCCCCACATTACTTGACACAAGCTATCCACCTAAGCTTGGTCCCCTCTAGTCCATCCCACTTAACCCTCTTCTTACTCATGTTCACTTACATGTTTCAATTTTGGTTAAGTGTTTCTAATCGTATTTCACAAGCCACCCAAGGCACCCACTTTACCCCCATGTCCCACCACATGTTTATCTAGTCAAGTGTTTCGTAATTTATTAACACCGTAACCTTGTAAAGACCACCCACATTAGACTGCCATTTGTGGCAACTGGATTTGTCGGGCGGGTCCGGGCAGTCTTACACCACAAACGAGCCTAACCTCGTTTCTTTATAACTGTTACGCATTTAATTTATGCCTAAGACCTCCCACATTAGACTGGCATTTGTGGCAGTTGGATTTGCCGGGTCGGTCCGGGCAGTCTTACACCACAAAAGAGTCTAATCTCGTGTCTTAGGCGATTAATTACACATAATTAATTATCCCCCAATTTGAATTAATTTCCCTATTCAAATTATCAATCAATTCCAAATTTAATTATGTCCATAATTGACTCAGTTATGTCCATCTATTTATGGTATGCAAAATTATACCAATTATCATCATAAATTTACTTTATGCCATTTAAGGCATTTATGCCAATTCTCAATATTAAATCTTTTAATATTATCCCATTGCCCTACGTTGTACGTTCGTTCGTTTAACGTAAGAAATACGTTAGACTCGAATAGTCTAACTTATGGAATAAAGAGAAAACATCACAACATACATATAAATAAAACTAGATCTAAACCTAAGGGGTGAACTTGCATGTGTGAATGAGGTTCTTCATCTAAAACTTGCATAGGACAAAGTCACAAACATGCATAAAACTACATATGTCATAGATCTAAATCTAAAGGTGTAAACTTGTTTAGGTAATAGTCACAAACTCGCATAAACTATGTATGTCATAGATCTAAATTTAAAGGTGTAAACTTGCATTGGCAATAACCACAAACTTACATTACATGATTTATACTCCAAACACACACACACGCACACACACACACACATATATATATGTATATATATATATACTTGCATATGTGATTTATACAACATAACGATGGTGTAAACTTACATCTAAACATGTAAACTAGCATATAGAATTTTGTATACTAGCATATAACTCACACATGTCATAGCCTAACTTTAGATCCAATTTACACATAAAATAGATGT
Source organism: Allium sativum (assembly GCA_030737875.1). Taxonomy (NCBI): domain Eukaryota; kingdom Viridiplantae; phylum Streptophyta; class Magnoliopsida; order Asparagales; family Amaryllidaceae; genus Allium; species Allium sativum. The sequence goes on from CM060923.1 coordinate 7,756,112, forward strand.
CATGAAACATGTAAGGTTGTACATAATTTTCATTAACTTGCATATTGTTCAGATCTAAATTAATAGCTAGACTTGCATACATACATACATATGATTTAACATATGAATTAGTTCCAACAACATAACCAAACTAGCATATGATACATCATTATGAATCATTGATTTACAACATAGATGATAGCATCACAGCTTTACAACATGGATAATAACATCATAGAATTTGCAACATAGATGATAACATCAAAGAATTTGCAACATAGATAATAACATATGGTCAGTGATTCACAACATAACCATATAATCCAAATTATAACTCAATCCAATTAAATTGTTAATTATCTTATTAAAGAAATCGAACTCACAACTCAAAGAAGGTTTTGAGTTCTGAAATCTGAGTTCTGAAATTGATTTAGCTTTCCTTTAAAGAAGACAATTTGATGCAGTTTAGATTAGAATTGAATTTGATTAGCTTTTCTTCCTCTCTAATTGGTGGCGGCTATTCTAAGTTGCAAGGTGACGACATGGAGGTCATGATTCTAATTTTTATTTGATTTTAGGGTTTGAGTCTTCATGTGTTTTATAGATTTTAGGATTAATTTAGGCCGTCCGATCAACCCAGAATTAACCCTAGCCTTTAAAAGGTCATCAAACAAATCTGCCCGGAGGGGGGAGGGGGCTGGTTGACCCCCAGATCGACCCCATGGTCGATCTGTGTAGGTAGGTCGACCCCCAGGTCGACCTGGCCCTGGCGGAAAATTTCCCGCCTAGCCCAATCAGACTCTGAAATTCGAATTTTTGAAATCTGATTAAATTTTAGTGAAAATTCCGATGGCCATAACTTCTTCATACGAAGTCCTATTCACGAATACTGGGACTCTATCTCAAACAGAATTGGCGCAACCCGTTTCCCTTAATTCTCACATCTGAGATTAGTTATCCTATAATTTGAGAACATTAATATTGAAAATTACGGGGTGTTATAATCCCCAACATGTTTAAGATGGTAGACTTAGGCGTACTTCTGGTGAGAGGTTTTATCCCCATAAAATCAACAGGCAGCCCAAACTAATAGGCACCTAAACTTTACCAGAGTCTAGATGTACCTTAACTACTGCCCTAACCAGTCGGCTCCCTAATCCGCGTAGATATCCAATGCCGGCCCCACAGTAGGAGGTATTGCTTCCTAAAGTGGCAACATTTCGTCTTCATGATGTGCACAACCATATCAACAGGTGTCACGGTCGTCTTATCCTCCTTTGCCCGGACCATGCACGCACATGGCTCGGTCGGTTTGTGCTTCCCATACCATCCTCCACGTTTGGATCTCTTACAATCAACCCAGTAAGCGTGCCCCGACTCTGACCTAGGGTGGAGTACTCGTTTAATACCGTTATATGGGTTGCTAACTGAAACCAGTCCAGCACACAAGATGATGCAAGCCCTCCCCTTTGTCTTGCGCCCCCACTAGGATTTCCCCAGGTTATGCTAACCTAACGGTGTCTTTAGTTACATAACCCCAATAGTTTTTCCAAAGGTTATGCTTACCTAACAATGTCTTTAATTACATAACCCCAATAGGTTAAGTTTGTGGGCCTATATATAGAAATATTAGCCACCCATCCTAGATATACTTACCCCTCCCACTGTTTCAATCAAGTTTACTTAGCCCCTATTCAAATTAACATGTTCTGACAATCCCTATGGATCAAACGGGTTAAGTACTACAGGTTAACAGGTTATCATTATTCGCATTGACTTCTTATCAAGTTGCCAAGTTCCACTTGCTTTATTAACTTAATTCATTTAAGTTTATTAATAAGCCTCATCACATGTTATTTTTTAGATTGTAATTAACGAAAGTGATCTACAATCTTTTACCCCTGGATCATAATCAATCCCTCTTTAATATTCATTGTCTGATTCCATATTTACAATAACATGTTTTACTTAATTTGTAATTAAGTATACTTCAACTATGTTCACTTGTTCTCTGTTAAACGTATCACTACAACTTGATGTTGTTTACTTATTAACTTAGTTTTCTTAACTAAGGTCTATTAATAAGCTTTCTTTCCTTTTATTATATCCTATGTTATAATTTCCACCTAGCTTGAGGACTAGCCTACCTATAATATAACAGTCTTATTGAAGTAATTAATTACCATAGGTTACTATCATTTCCTGTTTACTCCAATTCATTATCATTTATCAATTCATGGTTATAATGCGCTAGACTTCCCACATTAAGCCTACAACTTGTGGATGCTGGATGTGCTGGGCGGTTTAAGGCAAACTTCTTCCACAAGTCGAGCTTAACCTCGTGTCTTTGCACGTCTTGTGTTTATGCACTTAGACCCCTCACATTAGATTCACCACTTGTGGTGGTTGGTTATGCCAGGCGGCTCCGGGTAGACTTTCACCACAAGTGTAGTCTAACCTCGGGTCTAAGCACGATTACAATTTCAGTTATTATAATTCTAGGTATTTTCATTATTAACCAATTATACCTATGTCATTATAGGTTTCAATGCCCCTTTCCTAAGTTGTGTTCATAATGAACCATATGCCCCAAATTTATGTTTTTAATCAATTACACGTTATGTCCAAATTCCATATCCACATGCCTAAATTCCATATTCACCTATTTGAATCACATTATGCCCAAATTTCCCATTTCAAGTTACGCTCCAATTCTAATGTTTTTCCCTCGTTCCCTATTTAAAGTGATCGCATATTTCAGCAGCATGCCTAGGCTCGAAGGTAGTCTGGCTATAAAAATAAAAAGGAAAAGGAGGGAAAAAGGACAAAAATGATCATACTAGCAAAATTGACATATAATGGCAGAAATAGGCATAAAAATATAGTGGCATATTGATAAGGTGGGCATATAAGAACAGATCTTGTGAACATGAGAAAATAGAACTGTTTTTAACATAGTAGGGATGTCATAATAGGCATGGTAGGATCTAAATAATAATTTAGATGTCTAACTAATATCAGATCCAATTTAACCACAAACATAATATGTACAAGGTGGTCTAAATAGTGAATTGGATCTATGATCAAAGGTAGATCTGACATCATAAAGGTTAAGATCCAAGTCATAGTTATGTTAGAATATCATAGATTCACAAGCTATTACAGATCTGACATGATTCAAGCAATGACAGGCATAAATCCAAATTACAGTTATATAATGCCTTATTTTTTAATTATTTAAATCTAGAAGTAACTTAAACTTATAGTTTTTGGATTTAGAAAGTTAGAAGAAGAATAGCAGAGGTTGAATCACAAATCTGCGCTTGAATAATTTGATTAACCTGATTGCAGAAGAAGGAAAAAGGTTTGATTTAGTCTGGGCACCGACAGCATCTATTCCTCTATTAATTTTCAGTGTAGAAAACAAGAGAAATGGAGCAATATTTATAGTGGCCAGCCCCCAAACCCTAACTGCCATGTCTGCCCTAGGGGGTCGACTCACGGGTCGACACCCCCCTTAAGGGGTCGACCCAAGGGTCGACAACCCCTTAAGGGGTCGACACCCCCTTAAGGGGTCGCCACCCTTGGGCGGGATATTTCCTGCTCACCCCAATCTGCACAATTTTGAATTTTCTAAACCAAAATTTGAATTTTTGGACCATATATACATATATATGTATATATATATTCTCCTGCATGTATGTAAACTTCAAACCTTCATAACTTCTTCATACGGTGTCCGTTTTATGCAAACCAAATGTCTATCTTAACCGGAATTTTGAGACGAACGCAATGGCACTCCGTTTCCCTTAATTATAAATATTGAATTAATTATTCTTTTATTTGTTCTCTTTAGTGGTGTTAAAAATACGGGGTGTTACATCGAACCCAACCATCAGTTCCTTTCCGGAGGATCCTAACCCTGGGATTCTCACTAGTGTCCCTAGTTCAGAATTGGATTCGTAGCAACGACTTCTCGGTGATGGAAGCCAGCTTGCAAGCATCATCAAACTATTCACCTGATGCATGACTTCTTAGCAGGAAGTAGATGACATCAACCACAGTCCATTCACTAGGGAAATCAAAGGTTCCTGAAATCCTTCAATCTTCAAACTTTCGGTCATAGAGCACTACAACAGCTGGACTGAACTGACCATTCTTCTCATGCGATACATGCGCCACATGGAAGTACTCCTTGCATTGACCAATGTCATGGCCAAGTGCTTCCCCCTCTTCCTAACCGACATAGCCAACATGTGGTTCCGGCAGCTAACAACTGAGTCGATCAACAGTTGGAATATGTTAATCGCCCATTTCATCAAGCAATTCAGAGTCCAAATATCCCAACCAAAGAGCATCATGTTCCTCACCACCATCAAACAACGACCTAGCGAGACCCTCCGATCCTTCCTAGAAAGAATCAACGCAGCCGTAACATCAGTCGATCGACCCGAGCCATCGATGGTGCTCATGGGTGCCATAACATGTGTTTAGAACCGATCGGAATTCAGGATGTCTTTAACTAGAGATACTCCCAAGGACATTGACGACTTCTATGCTGAAGTAGACCAGTTCCTCAGACAGGAGGATGGTGGTCCATCCAACACCGATGGCCAGAGCATAGGCAAAGGAAAAGTCTCAGAAAAGAACGATCGCAACTTGTGACTTCGAAGAGATAATAAGTAAGCAATACACCAAGCTAAACTCCTCTCTATTCAACATTTACCTTGACGTCCAAGTAACTCTGCCCTTCCCGAAACCTCCTTGAAGAGAGCCGACCCAAAAGGAACTCGATTCTGGAAATCACTACTTGTACCACAACATGGCAGGCCACAACATCAGTGAATGATGGTACTTACGGTATCTCATCGAGGATAAGGTTAGGCATGGGGAACTGGCCGAGCATGTCAAGAAACTTACATAGTCCATTCCGCCACAATCTTCTGCCCAAGCTCCTCGGGTCGGTCCCAAGCTTTTAGAAACGGGAAGAAGCATGTGCCCAGCAATCGCAGCATCAACATCAATTTATAAGATTTAGATTATTTCCATTTCTTAAAGATATAAGAAATGTACTTTTAGTATTTTCTTTCAGTAATGTGGATACGTTGAAGTAAATATGTACGAAATTAGCTCCTAGACGTGCTCTGGATTCAACGATCATACCTTTCGAATTAATTATCATTTTCCTGTAATAGCTCTTTAGCAGCAATAAGCTTTCTTTTCCGGACATAGATGAAGTTTGAAACGATTCAAAGCGAGGCATGATTAGCGCTCACAAACCAAAATATGGTCAGTGCTAAGCCACCGTTTTTAAGACACGGTCGATGACTGCCACCATATCTTAACCAACTTTACAAGATGAGTATGGTTAACATTCCACAATCCGTGTATGATTGTTACTCGCCGCTTCCATAAGCCAAGTATGATTGACACTCGCCGTCATATTTAAGCAAACTCCGCAAGCCGAGTGTGGCCTACATTCCATAAGACGAGTATAATTAATACTCGCCCCCTCTTTAAGCCGAGTATGATCGATACTCGCCTCTTCTTTAACGCGAGTATGGTTAATACTCGCCACTATTTCCTGACTAAGCTCGTAGCCATCTCTAAACCTAAATATCTGATATTATCTATGCAGGCATTACAACAAAATCTGCATCATCTAACCTCACTACATTCCTGGCCTTAATACGATATTCGGTGGTTGTCGGTGATTATCTAGCCTTAATACTATCTACACTGAATCGTTGATTTCCCGGCCTTAATACAACAATCAGGATCATCGGTTTTCTAGCCTTAGTATGGTTCGGTGCAACCATAGCTAGTATGCACTTCAAGCTCGGATGCAACATTCTTCAGAAGATCCAGAATACAACTACCTTTATCTAAGAAGATGAATCGGGGGGGGGGGAGTTTTGACCAACTTTTTAGCAAAAGCTGTCAAGGCTCGATAGTTCAGAGCCCAATGCCAAAAGGCACGCCATACAGTGTCAACCGATCCTAATGGATGGCCCTCTATTTCGAAAAATGCAAACATGGCTCGGCCTGGTCTAGATTACTTCCAGCAGCGGCTATCTGCATAATCAGCCGAACGAGTTGACCCCTCCTTAAAATTTGGATCAATCTGACTTACTTGGAAATATCTAGATGATTTATCCAAGGAAGTCTGATTCTCAAGGCAATTAAAGCGGTCAAATGCATCTTGCCAAAATGCTGCTTTTGACACACCATAATTAAAGTGCCATGCAAGCCACACTTCTCGAGAGAACTATTACTTAGCAGTAGATCGGGTCCCACCGTCGCAATTATTCAGCCGGATCGGGCTCCATGTGTCTAAGCTCCGCAAAAGAGGCAAGCCATGTGGCACGCAGATCATCCCACTCCTCCAACTATAAATACCCCAAAATTAGAAAAGCATGCTGAATTCTCCACTTCCAACTCACCCGCGGTATAGTAGTAGATTTCCAACCATGCAACTCAAACATTACGAAGATCTTGTAACCTATACTTTCTCTTCCACCGAGAAAACACCAATTGTACTTGCAATCCTCAAAAAATTATAAATATAAAGTGGACATAGGCACCGATTTTGCCGAACCACTATAAAAATCCTATGTATCTTCCCTATTTTTACTTACTTTATTGTACTGTGTGATTGTTATTCGTGTGTTCTGCACACGATTGGGGGTTGATCATCAATAGTGACCAACTTTTGGCATCAACAAAAATAATTTCCATGATATTAGCCACATCATCAAAATTTATTTTCGAGTTTTAAAATGGTGGAGACCATTATAATAGCTTTGCTACTTGTTGTTTGGTAACATAAAATTGATTTAGATCTTTGAAGTATGATTTGATATAGGAATGTATAAGTATGTTTTCAATTATTAAAATGAAAATTCGGAGTTTAATTTTCGAGTTTTGATTCCATGATATTATGAAAAGAAAAATCGTATGCATTAGGATAATTCGATTTTATAACACGAAGAGATGATAAATTTCTGATTTTTAATGACTAAATTGAATTTATATTTTTTAAAATATTTTAAATAACCTCACACTTCAAAATTAGATTAAAAATTTTATGCTAAGTTTAATCTAAAATAGTTTAAGTGATTAAATATGCGATATTAAAATGAATAAAATTTTATACCATACAAGAATGAAGTGTTTAGAAATGTCTAAATGAAATTTTGTTTTAAGAAATATTTCTAACAAAGAAACGATTTGAAAAGGAAATTTTGACATTATATAAATATAAATTTATGAAATATAAATGATTTCCTAAACAAGTGATCTTTGAAAAGGGATTTGAATTTGAAAAATATTTGATTTGAGAAAATGTTTGTCGAAATCATATATAAATTTGAAACTGAACAGATATTGAAATGGTTAAATTTTGAGAACCTTCGATCCTATAAATTTTTGATATAAGAGTTTTGAACTTACATGTAAATGATTAGTATAAGTATGAAGTTAACTCAAAAACTGTTGACTTGAAAATGTACTCGATATGAAAATGATAATCTTACATATAACGAAATTTATATAAGAATGATATATTCAAAATTATGATTTACTTGTATAAATTTATGAAACTAAAGTAAGAGAAGTATCTTCTTTTGAAAATTGAGGTCCCACTCCACGGGAAACTGGACATAATACTCATATTTCCTTCATATTCGACTGCATAGCGAAACTCGTAAGGCCATGAAGGATTATGGATGAAGAAGCTTCCTTCGAGAACCAGAAACATTTGTAAAGTGCAATCTATTATTGTTTCTAGGCGTAATCGTCAATGGAAGAAAATTACCATGGGTACCGATGCTTCCAAGGAGAACTAGCTGTAACCATTGTATATCTGCAGTCCACATAACGTAATTCGAAGGACAACGATAGCCTAGAGTCTAGATGTGATTAAGTCATAACCACCAGTTTTACTAGAAGTAAACTATGATTCATGCATTTATTTTTTAGGAGTTATTTGAAATGCGAAGGGCGGTGATTGCCTAGTCACTTAAAGCTACGACGCTTTGTAATCTTGACTTAGTGATATAGCGACTTTACGGGCGACATTCGATGAAGATCTCAATTTTATAGTATTTATTTGTTCTATTGATATGTTCATGAATAAATTCACAAGGAAGAGATCTTCCATGGGTACGGGTGCTTCCTTGGGGACTTAGCATAACCATTATGCATCTACGACTCATGAATAACTTTATTGATTTAATCGAATGGCATTTTCCATACTTATTTTTATAGTTTTCCAAGTTTTTTCACTGGATGAGGACCTGGGTTTACTAGAGATTTATAGCATTGCGCTGAATCAACCTATTACTAGAGTTCTTTATGATCGAGGATAAACTTATTGAAACATCGAGCTAACAAATATATTTTTGATATAGAAGTATTTCAGTGTAAAAAAAATTCCAATGATTTTTTGTGTGAATCATTTAGAAGTTAACACAAAACAAAACTCTTCAATTAATACATTGGTACATTTAAGAGACAAATAGAAATAAATATGTAAGCCGCACGTAAATCATTTTATTTGCATGACAATTTTGATTCAAAATATGATTTTTTTTTTCATGTAGTATTGTTCCTTGGTTCTCGACGATGAATGCTGATATAGGTTTTAGTATGAATATGAATTTCTCTATCATAGCTTATTTACTACTGTGTGAGGAGAATTGAAGTTTCAAATCATGAAGTCAAATCAATGATCGTACTAGATTAGTTAGGTTACCAATACTAGTTATGGACTAAATTTTGTATTTGATCAGGAAATCAAATTTTATGAACGCACGAATTAAATATCGTTTAATGCTATCCTCCTTACTTCGTTCGTTTATGAGATTGTAAGAATCTGAAAATTTTATGACATTATACAAGTTGGAATATAATAAAAATTATCCAAATTAAAACCTTATTATAAATAAATTAAGTAATAAAAAAAGGGAAATAATCTTTTAAAATTAACATAAACATAAGAATGATAAATGAAATTGTAACACCCAACACTTTTCCAAACCAAAATTTTGACAAAATTCGAAAACTGAACTCATCCAAGCATTGTGAGTATAGACCTGATACCAACAGGTAAATGAGCATGAGCGTAATCAGAGTATAATAAAACTAATTTACAGTGACACAAGATTGGATAACTAGTATCGACTTAGGCAATTATCTTAAAAGTGAATCATCACATCAATACCAAGCATAAGAGAACAAGAACCAAAAACCAAGCTTGATTACTTGCTAAGACCTGCTTTCCCAAAGATAAACCTGAGAGTTGTCACAGTGAGGGGATCAGAACTATAAGTCCTGTTGACTAGAAAATGTATACCACAATAGTTGTATCCCATTTTGTTTCACCCAAAATCATATATCTAACAAGGCTAGTAAATCTAACCTAACCTTGTAAAAATTTACGGACGACGATTAACTACCATACCCAAGGTTGCATTTTCCAAGGATAACGTTATCACAATATTGAAATATAACTTTAATGCATAAGTATGAGTCCTTTAAACCACCACTGAACAGAATGCCAAAACCAAGAGGAGGGCTCTCAAACTACTCAATACCTAAGGAGGGGGTTATTCTATATAGCTGCTTATAGCCTCACTCAGAATATAACATAAAGGAAGATCCTTACGATCACTTAAGGTCCAAGGTGTAACCGTTGATCCCTTAATAATTGCTAGGTGGTTTACCAACGCTAATATAGATTAGAGAACACCAACTACTAAGTCCTACAAATTTACGGCTTCCGCCATTAACGCATATACCCAAGTCCTGCGTAAGGTGAGAAATAGTAAGAAGTCACTTATGACCTATAGGATAGTAGATGGCTAACATCATTTATGACCTTCACACGATGGACCCCTATGTTACTATCTAGCCGACCTTATTAGATAATCTCATAGTCACTTAATACTTGCCCTAGGATAGACAGAAACATTGTACCTCTGTAGAGGCCATTTAATACCTTATCCCAAGGCAGACTTTAACCCGACAACTTACTAGCCGAGGAAGTGAACCATCGCGGAGGTTACCGATATCGCACCCAATTATCTATTTAATACTACTTATTTACTGGTAGGCGAGTTATCCAATCACATAATACCTTTTAGGTGAGGACCCAAATCGAATAATTTAATAACCAGTAGGCGGATACACTACTTAATACCTCTAATCCTGAAGTAGGCTACGCTTATGAATTGTCTCCTTTTTGGGTTCTTCTTTTGGAAGGGAGGCGAGGACTATAGACACATAATACCGCAACACTTGAAATAAATGCATTTTAGAAAATACTTCTTGCTATGTAATTAATTATCATCATGGATTCTTATGGCTAATGGTATCTCACATCAGTTGTACATATATTCGACTGTTGGAAAGTGCAGACTTCTATCAAACAAGGAATTTGACCTAGCAGTATTAACTTATTAAGTTTAATCCTCTAGTCTAATTAACGATATTAATTCTAGATTTGAACTAGAATAAGCTATGGATAACTCTCCATAACTTCCGCTCGTAGGACATTTAACAATTTACTTCTTTATTGGACTTAGTATTTACTACAGTAATAAATATCCATTAAATCCCCTTTAAACAAATTTATTATTAAAACGATCACATGCCTTAATAACTATAATAGTCATATTTCAAAAGGCAATGGACACTCAATTAAAATAACTTCCATACTTGTTATGTGTCATTAATGACCCTAATGTGTCAATTAAATTCCATTAAAATTTTAATCTAATCATTGTAACTACCAAACATTACTATGCTAACTTAATTCCATTTAATTATTATTTGAATATATATATATAAGTTAGTTATTCCCAAGTTGGAGTTACTATTTTATATGACGTAGTTGTATATATAATTATATGATTTTTGTTTGATGATAACAAAAAGGGGAGAATGGGTTGAGATTTTGATTTATGAGTGAATACTTTATAAATATTTTTAATTAAAAATATTTATAAATTAATTTTTGAGCTGCATTCTGTGATCTAGTATTTTTTAATATCTCGTCAAATTTTCAGTGAACCCTATTCACCCCCTCTAGGGTTAATCTAGATCCAACAAGTGGTATCAGAGCAGGTATTTTCTATTAACTCTAGAGTAATGGGTCATCCTAGTTGCCAGTCATCTGAGAGTCACATCAGTCGTATTCCATCTATTTTTAATGGTATAGTTTATTTAAACTGGAAATTAGAAATGGAGTTATATTTAAAATTTATTGATATTTAATGTTGGGATACTGTTATTAATGGGTTTGATATGGTTAGTAGAAATGATATTGGGTTTAATTCTCGTGCTATTCATACTTTATATTCTTATATTGATGATGTCCAATATAGCCTTATCTCCTATTGTCTGATCGCGTAGGAAATCTGGACAACTCTTAGCATGCTACACAGAAAAGAAGACAACAGCTCAAAACCCCAAAAGGTCAACTCAGTTTCAGATTTGGGCTTAACAGGTTTTACAGATGGAAATCCAAATGGAGACTCAACATGAGATCTTTCTTGTAAAGATTTAACTTCTTGCTTAAATGGTTTAACTGAATCCGCTGAGAATCTAAAGTCTAAAAATAAAATTCCAAAATCTGAAAAACTTGAGTTGATTTGGAAAAATAATCTTTTGGAATCAAAGCTGAAAAATGTCAAGAAGTCTTCAAATTGTAATTGTAATTGCAAAAATTATTTAAATTTGAAAAATGATCTTGTTTGTCAAAATAAAAATACTCAAAAAATTGAGAATGAAATCCTGATTTTAAAAGAGAACCAGATAGAGATTGAAAGCACAAACAATTGTTTGCAAAAAGAATTTGAAAATTTTAAGATGACTGAAAATTCCAAATATATTTTTGTTGATGAATAAAACTTGTTGAAAACCGAGTACATTCTTAATAGGCTAGAAATTGAGATTGAAAGATTCAAGAAATTTGAATCTGAAAGTCGAAAACATTTTGAATTTGAAATTGCCGAGTCCTAAACCAAAATTAAATTTCTTAATGATGAAAATTTGGTTTTGAAAACTGATTTTGAAAAGAGCAAGATCACTGAAAACCATTGTTTTGATCTAATGAAAGAAAACGGTGATCTTAAATTTAAAATTCAACAAAATGAAAGAAAATAGTGATCTTAAATTTAAAATTCAACAAATTGAAACAACATTGGCTAGATTTTCTAACGGTGAAAAATCTTTGAATATGTTGTTGAAAAATCAATTTTCAACTGGAAATAAACGTGGTCTTGGTTTTGGGAAATCAAATGTTTCCGTAAATTTGAATTCATATGACTTGAAAAATCCTCTAAACTGTTTTGGAAAGAATCAATTTGAAAATTTAAACTCTGAAAATTTCAAAGGATTTTTGAATCAAAATCGTGATGTTAAATTGTTTTATAATAATCTATCTAAACAATCCTCGACCCCAAAGAAAGTAAAAAAAAATTCGTTTAATTCAAATGAATTTGGGTTCCAAAGGGTACAATGGTAAACTCAGATGGATTGTTATATAAACAGGTTTCGGTACCAAATTGTATAAATACATCTATGAGTAGTTTTACAAATTTTGTTAGACCACTCGATCCCCTCAATTGCTAGGCACTGAAGGAGGCTGAGGAACTGCATTGCTAGAGAGAAACTAAATTTAAACTGCTTCATATCATTGGATCATCCACAGTTCCTTAGCCAAATCCATTGATATTAGGTGTGATCTCTGAACTCATCTTTGTAAATATTTTTTTCTGTTTATTTCTCCTTCTACCTCCTTTTCTATTTATTTTTTATTTGTCACTGCCATAATTTTTGTTTCATTTTGGGCTTCCTTAACTTCAAATTGCAAAATTCATTTTTTTGAAATTTTATTCTTCTGAATAAAACTCTAATTATTTTAATCTTTTCCTGATCTTGAATTTAAACTTGTAAGTATCTGCAGTTGTTTTGCAGTTTGTTCTTTGTTTTCTGAATTCATAACAGTGTTGATGTATTCTTGACATAACCTGAACACTCTTGATTTGAACTCTAAATTTTTGAAGATCTGAATATTTAATGAAATTTCACACACCACTACTGCTTTGATTTTTTTCACTAATTCATTTTAGAAAATCATGAAATAATATACTCATTATAGCACACCAATATTTATCAGTTGTGATAATTTCATTATTTTTCAAATTGTCTTGGATATTTTGAATTATCTTGAATTATTGCTTACATCTTGAAATTCACTGTTATTCATGACCATCTGGTTTGGATTTTTGTTTGTTTGATATCATTTAAAAATTTCTAATATTTTGAATCTCACACACCTCTCAGATCTGAAATTATTAATCCTATGTGATTGATTCATTGTATCTCAAGATTTACATTTATTCAAGTTATTTTGAATATACCAAAATTTTTGGATCATAAATTATTACTCAATCTTGATGTAATTATTCTAAAAAATTTCTTATGTACTGTCAGAAATACTTGTGAAAAATTTCTTTGAAAATTTGGTCTTATATCTCAATGTTGTTTCATGATTATTTGGTTTGAATATTTTTTTGTTTAAAATCATTTGAAATTACTGATTTATTGAATCGCACACATATATTGGATCCAAAATTTATAATCTAGTGTGATTGATTTATTAAAATTTTGAGTTTTTCATATTCCTTAAAATGATTTCAAATGGACTGTATTTTAATCTTGGATCATGATTATTCTTTGACTGTCTAAAATATCTTTGAAACATCTCCTTGACAAGTCTGCTTTGAAAATGATTTTTGTGCTGCTCATATATAGTTCTAGAAAATATTTTTTGGTGACTGCTTGTTTTGGTATCAAATATATACAATGCTCTGATAGATGAAATTAATCTGCTTGATTTTTTGATCATGTCGGATTGGGTTTTGTGATTAAAATTCTGTGGTATGATATATCCTTGTTTGTCTCTAGTGTCATACTAAAATCCTCATTAATAGAGACAACAAGTGGTATCAGATTATGAAGTGCTAAATTTTTTATTTGATCCTATTCTCATCCCATATAAAAAAATTTCTTGTATATATCTCTCTAAATTCCTCTTGTAATTGATTTTCAATTTTAAAATTATTTATTTTTTATTCATTCAGAAGTTGAAATCAATATCCAAATTTATAATTCATCAAAATTATTATTAGAATTTGAAATTGTGATGAATTGTGACTGCAATATATTTCACAACAAGAGGAGATTTTATTTAGATTTTTATGATGGTTGAACATTTATTATAATGTCTTTGAATTGGAGATTATTTCACGACCATCTTTTTATCTACCATTATTCTGTCACCCATCATGTTTTTTTTATATTAATGTGGAGAGTTTAATATTTTTTTTTAAAATCTTTTTGAATAAACAGTGGAACAATTTGTGATAGAAATTGGACTATGTTTTTATTTAGAATTAGTGATAATTGAAAATTTTCAATGATCCCGGTACAGTCGAGCTATTTCATAATATAATTAATTTAGAAATTTATTTCACAGTACATTTCTGTACCTACCACATTTCTATCATTCATATTGGTTTTATATATCGAGGTTTTTTTTTGAAGCAAAAAACGATGAATATATAATTAATACAAAACTGTGTCTCTAACCTCATTTAAAAATTCAAGCTCTGGTCATGCATGGTTATGAGACAACTTATAATTTAAGTTGCGACTGACATCATTTAAAAATCCAAGCTGTGGTTATGCGTGGTCAGTGTGCTCTTGAATAAAATAAAAGAAAAGGAAATATTGTGTTGTAAACTGAAATTAATCTGAAATTTTTCCTTGGTGTATAAAAACCAACCTATTAATCCATCTTTCTAATATGTGAAATGTGTTGAAATCTTATGAAGTATTATGATTTGTTGATTGATGGCTATTGGGATTTGAGATTATTCGGTTTTTTCACTTATATTGAATTATTAATCGTAGTCCAAATCCATCACTGTTTTTGTGCTTCATTTTTTAAATTTTTATTGGAAAATAATTGGAAATCATATTTATGTAACTCTCTCCATTATATATAAATTTCATCATAAATCCGTCATTCTCTACGATGTGAAATATGCCACTAATTCTTAGATTATTAGGATTTTTGTTTGACTGGTTGAGATTTATGATGACTGTTCTTCCTCTTAAGCTGAAATTATATTTCGAGTCATTATTCATCAATATTTTAAATTATGTAACCGTTGACATCAAAAGTTGGTTACTAGTGACGAGCAACCCCCAATCACGTGATCAACACATGAATAAAGATTAAAAATGCAAAAGTAAAAGAACGGGGAGCACACAAAGAGTTTTTATAGTGGTTCAGCAAAGACGATGCCTACGTCCACTTTATATATTATTTCTATTTTTTTGATTACAAGTACAATGCATTGTTTGAAGAAAGGGAAGAAGTTGGCTATTTCCCTTTCTCTTCTTGAGAAATATTGAGAGAGATGAACTTCAGAATTGAAGTGCAGCGGAATTTGCAGAAAAAGAGAGCCCCCTCTTTTCTTTAGGCTTTGAGGTATTTATAGGCGGAGAATGTAGCTTGGGCTGTTGCGATATGGTCCGGCCATTTTGGGAAGGCCTAGACACGTGGAATCCATCTATTGGCTTGAGTTGCAACTGGAAGGCTGATTCCACTGTTCATAAATAGTGTCCTCAGAAGTAGTGGCTGCCGTGGAATCCACGGAGAGGAATATCAAAAGTAGAGCTTTTACCGCATATGGTTTGATCGCTTTTACTACCTTGAAAATCGGGATATTAGGTGGACTAACTCTGTAGAAACCTTCCACGCTTGCCCGAGATAATCTGTGGACGCATTCTATCCAGAGGCGAGAAACTCGGTCGACCATGAGACCTAATCTTCTGGGGTGAGCAGTCACTCTGGCTAGACTGGACTTGGGCCGACATGTGATTTATTTGGACTGTGTTTCTGTTGGGCTTCCTGAAGCACGGGTTATGTGTGTTTTCGCGTTTGGGCTTTGGTCTGGCTCGTTGAGACTCTTACCAAAAGAGGGTTAACACTTTGCCTCTCAGAATATGTCTTCATCGACAAAGGGAGATGTGTTTTGAAATCCGAACTGAAGCACAAACGCTTGAGCTGCCATGGTCGCGCCAGACCATTTTGAGGCCAGAAAACCGACGGTCCGATGTATTAAGGCCGGAAACCCAACGACCATGCCAGGTCGTATTAAGGCCAGAAAAATTACAACCATCGGGAACCGTATTAAGGCCTAGATGATGATTGCCATTTGTACGAGAGTTGGTTCCTGCAAATACAAACCAAACTATCATCGTTTTGGAGGAGGGCGATGGGTCGAGTATTTTATCCTACTTGGCTTTAGAGAGTGGCGAGCATCAACCATGCTCTGCTCAGGGGCGAGCATAAACAATGCTCGGCTTAGATAGGGCGAGTATTAACCATACTCGGTTTAGGGGCGAGCATAAACCATGCTCGGCTTAGAGAGGGCGAGTATTAACCATACTCAGCTTGGGGGCGAGCATAAACCATGCTCGGTTTAGGGGCGAGCATAAACCATGCTCGGCTTAGAGAGGGCGAATATTAACCATACTCGGCTTAGGGGTAAGCATAAACCATGCTCGGCTTAGAGAGGGCGAGTATTAACCATACTCGGCTTAGGGGCGAGCATAAACCATGCTCGGCTTAGGGCAAGTTTTTCTTATGCTCGACTCATGCTAGGTTGGTTAGTTTAGCGAGCTATGCATGCTTATGGTGTAAACAAAAGAGAGTTGTCCACACTCGTATTTAGAAAATATGACCTCACTCACTTGAAGGAGTAGGTGTTTGAAATGGTGGTGGCCTTTCGCGCTGACCACACAAAACAGGGGGGCGAGCACTATCCATGCTTGGCTTAAAGATTTATGAACATGATCTACTTTTACAAAAAGTAAAATTCATAACTGCTAAGCAACTAAAGAAAAGAAATTCTATGAGGACAGCGATTGATTACAGAGCATTCTCAAGAGCTAAAATCAAGGCGTCCTTGTTATTGAAAGAAATACATCGAAAGAAAAGATAAAAAAATCTAATTAATGATAATGCCACAAGTGCTAGTCTCAGGGTGCTTTCCGTTTCTAGGAGCTCGCGGACCAGCCTGAGGAGCTTGAGAAGAGGGTTGCGGCGGCATAGCCGGGGCGCGAGCTTTGGCATATTCAGCGAGTTCCCATTTTCTGACTCGTCCTTCGAAGAGATCGTGCAGATGTCGGCAATCATTTGTATTATGTCCAGCTACGTTGTGGAATATACAATGCTTGCCAGAATCGAGTTCCATCTGGGTCGGTTCTCGTCGAGGTGGTTTTGGAGTGGGCAAGGACTCGCGTATATTGATGTAGATATCGAGCAAAGTAGAATTGAGCTCGGTGTATCAATCATATTTGTTTTCATTTCGAGGTCGTACATTGCGTTCATCCTTTTCTGGGGCCTTTCCTCCTCCTTTAATCTGGCCATTGCCATTGAGTGGACCTTGTTGTTTGGCTACTAAAACTTCAAGGCTCTCCATTTCAAGGCCGGCATCCTCTTGTCGGAGGAATCTCTCAACCTCGGAGTAAAAATCATCTATATCTTTGGGAGGATCTCTGGTTAAGGAGTTTGAGAATTCCATCTCTTCTGAACTCCCGCGATGGCTGCCATCAGCACCATCGATGGCTCGGGCCGATCGACAGATGCTACAACTGCGTTGAATCTTTCGAGAAAGGATCTTAGCGTCTCTCCGGATCGCTGCTTGATGGTAGATAAAAACATGACACTTTTCGGTCGAGAGATATGCACTCGAAACTGTTCGATGAAGTGGGTGACAAGAGTATTCCAGCTACTGATCGACTCCGTTGTTAGCTGCCGAAACCACATACCAGCTATATCTGTGAGAAAGAGAGGAAAGCACTTAGCCATGAAGCTGGTCGATGCACCAAGTACTTCCATATGTCGCATGCATCGCATGAGGTGAATGGTCGGGTTAGTGCGACCGCTGTATGGATTGATGGCTGGGAACCTGAAGTCTAAAGGATTTCGAGAATTTTTGATTTCTCTAGTGAAGGGTATGCGATTGACATTGTCTATGTCTTGCTGCGAAGAGTTGCCCCAAGTGAAGCGTCAGACGATGCTTGCAAGCTGGCTCCCATCTCCGAGGAGTTGTTGCCATGAACTTAGTTCTGCATCCTGAGAGGGTTCTACACGAGGATTCGGAAAAAGCATGCTCGGAAGGGCAGCCATTTGTTGGGCTCGACCTTTGAGATTTGAGTGAAGGTGTGAGGGAAGGTGAGATCTGCGGGTGGTTCTGGGAAAAATGGCCCCTCAGAAACCTGATGAGTCGTGGGTTGAGCCATGCCTATAACAAAAGGTCTGGGCTGATCTAGCATAGCATATGATATTCGGAGGCCAGGGTTGCCCCCGCTTGAAGGCGAGGTTAGGAGGCTTTGCGGTACGTTTTCTTCTGCTACGGTGAGGGCCGGCATGGTAGGCTGGCTTCCCTCGTTCGAAGGGAAGGTTACTCCAACTCTTCGCTGAAAAGGAAGAGTGGTTTGACTGGCCTGTGGTAAGATCCCGGGTTGTAATGGGAATGGCGTTGATTCTGAGGGACCCACTGGTAGCTCGACCGATTCGACAGGTCGAGATGTTCCAAAGAGCGGAGGCATATTTGCCAGACGACCTAGATCTTGATTGTCCGTCTCCTGATGTTATGTGGCCACAACCGTGCTGGTCGTTGGAAGCGATACTCCTGGCTGGGCTTGATGGGTTAGTGGGACCAAATCAGGATGAAATAAAGGTGTAGCCCGATCGGTGGCCTGATTTCGAGTAAACTGAGGGTCAGCTGTTGTGCCAATCTCGGCCTGTGGAGGAATTGATGTTGAAGTGTTCAACCCTGTTACCAATCGACCGAGAAGGTGATCCATCAACTGCTGCTGTCGTTCGAGGACTTTACCCTGAGATGTCATATGGTCTCTGAGTTCGACCATGATTTTATCCATGTCGTCCCGGGTAAGGAATCGAGACATGTCGTCATGAGAAGAAACTTCATGGCTTACTTCTGCAGCATCAGTGTCGGTTGCATCGGCGTTTGCGGGACAAGAGGATATTGCATCTTTCTTTCGTTTGTTTGCCATGACCTGAGATAAGCAGGAGTTCGATGGCGATGTCGATGCGCTGCCCCTACCTGGTGTGCCAAAGTGTTGACGTCAAAAGTTGGTTACTAGTGACGATCAACCTCCAATCGTGTGATCAACACACGAATAAAGATTAAAAATGCAAGAGTAAAAGAATAGGGAGCACACCAGAGTTTTTATAGTGGTTCGGCAAAGACTATGCCTACTTCCGCTTTATATATTATTTCTATTTTTTTATTACAAGTACAAAGCTTTGTTTGAAGAAAGGAAAGAAGTCGGATATTTCCCTTTTTCTTGTTGAGAAATATTGAGATAGATGAACTTCAGAATTGAAATGTAGCAGAATTTGCAGAAAAAGAGATCCCCCTCTTTTCTTTAATCTTAGAGGTATTTATAGGCGGAGAATGTAGCATGGGCTGTTGCGATATGGTCCGGCCATTTCAGGAAGGCCTAGACACGTGGAATCCATCTGTTGGCTTGAGTTGCGACTGGAAGGCTAATTCCACTGTTCATAAATAGTGTCCTCGGAAGTAGTGGCTTATGTGGCATCCACGGAGAGGAATATCAAAAGTAGAGCTTTGTTCGCATATGGTTTGACCGCCTTTACTGCCTTGAAAATCAGGATATTAGGTGGACTAACTCTGTAGAAACCTTCCGCGCTGGCCCAAGATAATCGGTCGACGCATTCTATCCAAAGGCGAGAAACTCAGTCGACCATGAGACCTATTCTTCCGGGGTGAGCAGTCACTCTGGCAAGTCTGGACTTGGGATGACATGTGATTGCTTTGGACTGTGTTTCTGTTGGGCTTCCTAAAGCGCGGCTTATGTGTATTTGCGCGTTTGGGCTTTGGTCTGGCTCGTTGAGACTTTTACCAAAAGAGGGTTAACTGTAACCTTTTGATGATAACAAAAGGGGGAGAATGGGTCAAGATTTTGATTTATGAGTGAATATTTTATAAATATTTTTAATTTTGAAAAATTATTATATAAATATTTTTAATATTGAAAATTTATTATTATTCATTAATTTCACTCATGCACAGTTATAGGGGGAGTTGTCTGTTGTAGTGGGAGCTAATAAATAGGGGTAGTTCAATATTCACTGTCAAACATATTTATTATGCTCAAAATCTTTTATTTGTTTGTCATTATCAAAAGGGAGAGATTGTTGTATATGACGTAGTTGTATACACGATTATATGATTTTTGTTTGATGATAACAACCAAATAAATATTATTTTAAATGTGTGTGTAACGACCCGTATTTTGGCCATCAAATATTTAATTCAATTTATTATTTTAAATATTTTATTTGGAGTATTAATAAATTTTATTATTTAACTCGTTATTAAAAACGATATTTGAACGTTAAATTTATATTTAATATAAATCGAGCGCGAAACGGCGCTATAGTTCATAATATTGAATTTTGAACTTTAACTGAATGTACAGGAGCCGATATAAGTCCAATTTCTGGGAAATGAGAAACGTTAGAACCGTACTGGTGATAATTTTCCAATGAAAGAGAAAAATCCAGGTTTTGTTTTATAATTTGTAATTTATGGCCAAATCAAATTTTGAAATAGTCGCTATGGAAATCGCTATTAAAATATACGCGTTAAAATAGCCGTTTTGCAAACGGACTAAGTTTTCGACGAAACTAGTTTCATTAGAACCGTATCGTTAAATTATTGTACGGTGTTGGATGGCGTGGCAAACCGATGTCATATGTGACCACGGCAACCAAAAACGCTCGTTCAATTTCTGTAGCGCATAATTAATTTAATAAAGGGTTATTTAGGTACAACTTGAGCAGACGATCGAATTAGGCCGTGAAACCACTTCCGTTGAGTTCGTAACGTCGAGTAGAGTCAGGACAGATATATAGTTTGTTATTTTTGGAGACCGGCTAATTAGGTGTCCAAAATGGCATTGTGGTGCGCGTAAAAATAGCCTACCGGGAAAACAGTCTCAGAATGCAACGAAACTAGTGTCGTTGGGTTCGTATTGAAGAGCTATTTTAGGATCTCAAGGTTTCAAGTTGATTTGATTTATCTAGTGATCGTGGAAAAATTAAACGTGTGTTTATTTCTAGTTTTATAAAGGAATTTTTTTCAAACGATGTAGGAATTCGACGAAACTTGTTCCGTTGGATCCGGAATACTTTTTTTTACTAAGATTACTTTTTTATCAGAGGACGGAGATCGTATGTTGTAGTTTTTGCGGATTGCTTCGTAGGAAAGGGAAGGAAATTTAATCTCAAATCAATACAGTTAATAACACTAGTACCAGGCCTGCTCTATATTTGAATTCTTTTCGGTCTACCTCAAGCTCCCATCCAAAGGAAAACGTAGTACCACCTATGATAGCGACATACCCACCTGTACCCTACTCTATCCACTATTCTATGCACTGCTTTTTCCCATTTGTGCATGCCATGGTTGCAGCTGCAAAATAGCTACCGGCTATGATAGGAATGGCATACTATGAAGCTTCTTACCCAAGTAATAAAAGTACGTCCAACAGGCTACCGAAAAGAAAATTCATGCAGACAGGAAAAATAGACACATCTACCCTTTAACACATGTTCAGACCTATACGTTGAAAATGCTGCAGTGAAATGAAAGAACATTGCAGCTACTTCTTTAAACCACATGCCTACCCCCAGCTTCTTCCCTCCAGTCTCGAGTGTTCCCCATCAATCATCAAATCACGGACCTAGCTTGCACCTACCCTGGTGACAGCGACGTTGATCTTATCACCTCGTTTCTCCGCTATAAATAGGTGCTGCGTACCATTCTTTCGAAGGCAAAAACGAAAGCTCCCTCCCACTATTAAAACAAAAACCCAACTGTGCTTATGTTGTGCAAGTACTGTAGCATGAATATCAGGATAACGGGTTGTGTGGAGTAGCCGGTGTTTAGGGGAGGCAGGCCTGGAATAGTCGGAAGTTTCGGATGTCATGGACATAATGGCAGAGGAGTTTTGTGTAAGTGGAGGAAGGGAAATTATGTGCGGTGGTGAAGGACAATGGGACTACATGGGCTTGGGAACGTTTGCAGCGAATGAAGGTGGATGATGTAGCGTGAACAACAAATACTGGGAGCATGTAAAACATAGATGGGAAGGAGGAAACAATACGGTAAAAGAGGTTACTGTCATATTTATGTGTGGAGATTAATAACATGGGGAGTAAGAGGAGCAACACATTCTGTTTGAGTGTGATTTTCCGTGAAGCGTAATGGTTTGTGAAGAGGAGTTAAACGGTGGTGGGTTGATGATGCAATGGAACTCCGGTGGCCTTGGGGGGAGCAGCAACGGTGAACAGGAGGGTCTCCGAAAACAGGTAACAAATGGGAAAAAGATCTACATTAGAGAAGAAACTTAAACATCCCTAACCGTGTTTCTGCCTAATCACCAATTTACTAGCATAAATAAAGTTAAGTTAGTTATAACGTTTAAAGTCTAAAACGTGACCTGGCATCTAACCTTTCCTAATCTAAAATTTAAGGCCTAGTTAGTTTTTAAATCCAAAGTTAATATATTGTGGACTGTAGTTCGAATGTATAGCTGCAAGCACCAGCTAACCATGGTTAATGTGAACGTAAGAATATATATATATACTAAGTTTAATTGTTTAAGTAAACATATATATTATAGCTAACGATTATAAATAATTAGGGTAAAATAAAATATTAATTTAAAATTTAATTAAAATTAAAACATAAGCGTATAATTGGTTTAACGTTTATATATATTATCAGAACTGGGTCAAACAAGGAGCGTTGGAATGGAAAGAGATGACAGTTATGAACGAATCCAAGGTGAGTTAAAATCACTCAATATTCTTCCCATTTATATTTTATATAAATTGTGTTTTATTGTGTGTGCT
The DNA here is from genome assembly GCA_030737875.1 of Allium sativum. Taxonomy (NCBI): domain Eukaryota; kingdom Viridiplantae; phylum Streptophyta; class Magnoliopsida; order Asparagales; family Amaryllidaceae; genus Allium; species Allium sativum. The sequence continues at coordinate 7,779,147 of CM060923.1, forward strand.
CTGTTTGATAATGGTTGACTGGTTGCTAGTCTTATAATTATTTATTGATATGACTGATGAAATTAAACTGTTGTTTAATTTCAGTAAAATACCAAATCGTTATTCTAACGATTAGTTCCAATAAAAGTAATTTACCTTGTTGGTCACGTTTATAAAATAAACATGTTTTATTGGTTGAATTGTTTGAGTTGTGTGTGGTTGATGTTAAATGGTTGTTATTTATTATTATTAGTTGAGTGAAACTGAAGTATCTGATTTGAGATAACCATTTTGGGTACAGGGAGGAACAGGTTGGAGGGATCCAACCGGATTCCTCAAATATATTATTTATTTTTATATTAACATATGAACTGTCATGTTTGGGTGATTTATTTGAGTATAGATCATCAATTGGAAAGTCCACTTGTGTTGTGTTTTAGCCAGTAGGCAGTATTGGTTGGGTAATCGTCATTAAATGGCCTGAAAGTAAATTGTTTTATTTATATCGATTTACTGTCAGGTAAATTGATAGAACAGAAGTTATAAAATTTATTTTATAACTAAATATGAATTTTGAGACATATATTTTTAATAAAAGCTTATAAAAAGGAAACAAATATTTGTTTTGATAATAAATTGTAAATTGATTTTATAAAGGCAATTGAATGGTGGAAGGTGTTCATGAACAGGTTTTTTTTAAATAAATGTTACTTAATTATTTGAATTAATTAAAAGAAACTTTATATAAAAGAGTTTGATGATAAGCCAAAGTTATAAAAAAGGGTTTGAGGTATTATATCGTTAAATCTAAATTAATGTTATTTGAAAATGTGATTGACTAAAAGTGGAAGATTGAAATAGGATTTTCAAAGCAGAAATATTGAATGGATTAGAAAATGGGGTTGTTAAAAGTGTATGTGATAAAGAAGCTAGTGAAGGATTTCGTGATATAAATCTTTGTTGATAAATAAGTTGGTTCAGAGAATTTAAATATAAAAAGGGGTTGTTTAAAAAGAAATTACTTAATCAACAAATTAAGTAAAAATGGCTGTATTTGAAAAGGGGATTTTCAAAATAAGAAAAGAATTGCAAAAACATGATGTAAGTTAAATGGTTAAATGGGATTTGGGTTGATATTAAAGTACATATTGGTTTTTGAATTACAACTTGTATCTACCTTAAGATATGAATGGTGTTGATCAAGGTTTGAGAGATAATTAAAATACCCCAACTTGAACGACAGCGGGAGTATCTGAAAGTGATATTAGTTGTAACGGTAATAGAGGTTATTGAAATTTATTATTTCATTAGAGAAATAATAACACAACATTTTTGATGAAAAATTTGGAATATATATATACTAAGGGTTCCAAAGTATAAAGGGAATCGCGGAAAATTACAACAACATTTTCGAACTAGAAGGAAATGTGAAGTTGAATTCTATTCTATAATAATAAGCATGGATCACTATTCCAAGTAATGAAATAAACGATATTTCATAATGTTGTTTTACGTGTAATAAGTTAAATCGATTTCCAATATCGAGTAATAATGTAACTATTGTTTTGAAAGTGAAAATAGGAAACTGGATAAAAAGGTGAATTTGTTTAAGGAAAATCTTATGTTAAATAAGAAGCAAGAAAAAACTATATTTTCAATATCGAAATATTTTAAGAGTTTTAGATTTGCATTTATATAAATTAAAAGGCCAAATGGTGTTGAATACTGAAACCATGAACTCATTGGGTTGGCATGATTGAAAACACTGTTTATTTTGATAGTTAAATTACCGACTGTCAAATCTATCCAATACGATTGTTGGTACGGAAAGACCGGGATCGAATTTATATTCGAAAACCATTCCGACCAACAAATACGTGAAGATTTCAAGAGATGATCGAGATGGAGTACTGAAGACTGTGGATCTTCATAAGCGGAAGGACTACTAATAATCTCTGGTTTAGCGGCCAGAGATAAACTGTGGTTCCGTCGTGATTGGAGTCTACGGGTTGCAAGGACTTCTCACTACTAATCCATGGGGTGATTCCTATATGAGATGCAGTAGGAGAGTACCTTCGGTTCATCCTGTTCCTGGATGACTTGTATGGACGGATGTCTGACAGAGTATTTCCAAAGGAATTACGTACGTTGATTTCTTCAAATATACCATAGTTGGTGGCGGAGAACGACGGTTCTCTTAGCTTAACCACTAGAGTATTTTTGTGGACGTCAATTAGTGATATCTGGCGGATCTGACGATGTGGCATTCAAAGTGAATGGTGGCCAAGTGTTGTAAAGCAAATTTAAACCTCAAGCCTCATCAACTGGTAAATGACAAAAATCGGGCAGGCAGCATGGCTATGTGGGTCTCTCCTATTAGGGTGTATAATCACCTATCTAGAGAAATCCTTTTGTTTCTTTAATCTATTTCGATGCTGTCACTTTTCGGGAAGACGTGGGTAGCTCCCAACCGTTGGTAATATACATTCGATACACTCAAGCGAAATGAGTGATCGGTCATGTGAGGGCCGGGTTGCAAGACGTTCTTGTTGAACCCAGTGTATTCGCCTCTAGAGATACACTATCGACAGGTAGTCCCATACCTTGTCATAGTCAGAATCCAGTCTCCAATAAGTGCCCGTGGTTTTATTTGTATACTATATGTGTAGAGCGTGAGATGCAAGCGTTCTACTAGATTCTATTTACTTGTATTTAGACATTATTATAATATCTGACAAGATATTTATTTCAAAACTGTTTTGGGTTATCGTAAGGTAAAAACTATCCGTGTTTATGTGTGGATTTGGTCTTACGATTATCCTTTTCCTTGAAAGATTTTAACTTTAAAATTAGGTTGTGTGATACCCTCAATACTGTGCGAGTTTATCTCACTCTGGTTTACCAGACTGATCCTGTGGTTTGTAAATGCTCGGGTTAGCCCAGGATGTACAGGTTCAGGTTATCGAATGTGGTGAAATCCAGAGACGAGCTGAAGATGTTCAGACGTATGATATTATATGGCTACTATTCTGCTGTGTGTTGTATATGGGAGCAGGTTATTGTTACTGTCACGTGGTGTCATGTACTCTGATATTGTAAGTACTATTAAAGCTCTCAATAAAGATTTATTTATGTATTATATTTTGTTCCGCTGTGATGTGAGACTATGATTCTGTGTTGTGGTGTTTCTTCTTCTTCTATTCTAATATTTCTTTCTTTCTTGTCTCACCCTCTAAATTCTTTCTAATAAGGTCCAGTGTTTTCGGTGTTTGAAAGGTCGGCATGAGTTACGGTAAAGGTATATATTTCGATTTTCAGGGCCGAAAACCACAGGAGGTTACATTTGGTATCAGAGCTATAGGTTTAGTGATAACCTTGGCTCTGTGGTGTAACTCGATAGAGATGGGGTTTCTAATAACCTAGATTGATTTTGAGTATATATATGAGAGCACGTATTTGTTATTTGATATAGAAATTATTTTTGAAATTATTCTTGCCCAATTTATTTTATAATAAAGGTAATGATTTTCTCAATTTATTACAATATGGGAAATCGATTGATTTGTTAATGTTGATTTGAATGATATGTTTGGATTGTGTTGTTGATTGCTTGAATATAAATCTGAAAATGATAGACTTGGTTTAAAACCAATATGAGATAAATAAGTTGGATATATCAATCCAAATTAATAAAACCTGAATGGATAATTAAAGAGATAAATGAAGTGATTATAAATAATTATGATCTCATGTGGATTAGATTGTGTGCAGAACTGGTTGGATTGTATGATATGGATATTTGAACCTAATTAATGTTGTTTTGGGTCTAATGAAATTTATTTGAGTTGAAAATAGGTAAAGAAGTGCCAATTCAGCTTTAAAATCCGTTCAAGAGAAAATTCTGGAGTTCATTGAATCCAGTTTGAATAGAGCTGTATAATAACTAAGCAAGCTCGAATACAAAATATTGCTTACCGCATAGTAACGCTCGCAAAAAGGTACGCCTATGCAAAATATGAAATTTTGGTTTTTATTTTGAGTTTGGTTTTGAATTTTTCCGACCTTGTTGGTCGATGTATATATATTTCTTGAACCTGCGATATTGCAGATGTCCTCGGTGCTGGAGAGACTCTGCCAAAATTTTCCAAAATTTAAGGTATTAGAAGACTTTTGAAGATTTTTGGGAATTCTTTTAATTGTAATAAATTGGTTTCAAAACCAATTAGGTTAGTTTTGAAAATAAAAATCAAGCTTTAAATTTATTATTTTTGTAAAGATAATGGGTTCATAACATTCTTTCTTACCTTAGCAATTTCGAGGACGAAATTATTTTAAGGGGGGAAGAATGTAACGACCCGTATTTTGACCGTCAAATATTTAATTTAATTTATTATTTTAAATATTTTATTTGGAGTATTAATAAATTTTAATATTTAATTTGTTATTAAAAACAATATTTGAACGTTAAATTTATATTTAACATAACTCGAGCTCGAAACAGCACTGCAGTTTGTAATATTGAATTTTGAACTTTAACTGAATGTATAGGAGTCGATATAAGTTGGATTTCTGTGAAACGAGAAATTTTAGAACCGTACTGGTGATAATTTTCATATAAAAGAGAAAAATCCATATTTTGTGTTATAATTTGTTATTTATCGCCAAATCAAATTTTGAAATAGTCGCTATGGAAATCGCCATTAAAATATACGCATTAAAATAGCCGTTTTGCAAACGGACTCATTTTTCGACGAAACTAGTTTCATTAGAACCGTATCATTAAATTATTGTACAGTGTTGAATGGCGTGGCAAACCGATGTCGTATGTGACCATGGCAGCCAAAAACGTTCGTTCGATTTCTATAGTGCATAACTAATTTAATAAAGGGTTATTTAGGTACAACTTGAGCAAACCATCGAATTAGGCCGCGAAACCACTTCCGTTGAGTTCGTATCGTCGATTAGAGTCCGGATTGGTATATAGTTTGTTATTTTTGGAGACCGGCTAATTAGGTGTCCAAAATGACATTGTAGTGCGTGTAAAAATAGTCTACTGGAAAAACAGTCTCAGAATGCGATGAAATTGGTGCCGTTGGGTTCGTATTAAAGAGTTATTTTAGGATCTCAAGGTTTCAAGTTGATTTGATTTATCTAGTGATCGTGGAAAAATAAAATGTGTGTTTATTTCTAGTTTTATAAAGGATTTTTTTTCAAATGATGTCGGAATTCGACGAAACTTGTCCTGTTGGATCCGAAATACTTTTTTTTACTAAGATTATATTTTTTATCAGAGGACGGAGATCTTATGTTGTAGTTTTTGCGGATTGCTTCATAGCAAAGGGAAGGAAATTTAATCTCAAATCAATACAGTTAATAACATAGTACTAGGCCTGCTCTATATTTGAATTCTTTTCGGTCTATCTCAAGTTCCAATTCAAAGGAAAACGCAGTATCACCTATGGTAGGGACATACCCACCTGTACACTACTCTATCCACTATTCTATGCACTGTTTTTTCCCATTTGTGTATACCACAGTTACAGCTACAAAACAACTACCGGCTATGACAGGAATGGCTGTGAAGCTTCTTACCCAAGTAATAAAAGTACGTCCAACAGGCTGCCGAAAAGAAAATTCATGCAGACAGGAAAAATAGACGCATCTACCCTATAACACATGTTCAGACCTATACATTGAAAACACTGCAGTGAAATGAAAGAGCATTGCAGCTACTTCTTTAAACCACATGCCTACCCCCAACTTCTTCCCTCCAGTCTCGAGTGTTCCCCATCAATCATCAAATCACAGACCTAGCTTGCACCTACCCTGGTGACAGCGACGTTGATCTTATCACCTCGTTTCTCCGCTATAAATTGGTGTTGCGTACCATTCTTTTGGAGGCAAAAACGAAAGCTCCCTCCCACCATTAAAACAAAAACCCAACTGTGCTTATGTTGTGCAAGTGCTGTAGCATGAATATGAGGATAACGGGTTGTGTGGAGTAGTCAGTGTTTAGGGGAGGTAGGCCTGGAACAGTGGGAAGTTTTGGATGTCATGGACATAGTGGCAGAGGAGTTTTGTGTAAGTGGAGGATGGGAAATTATGTTCGGTGGTGAAGGACAATGGGACTGCATGGGCTTGTGAACGTTTGCAGCGAATGAAGGGGGATGTTGTAGCATGAACAACAAATAATGGGAGCATGTAAAACAAAGATGGGAAGGAGGAAACAAATCGGTAAAAGAGGTTACTGTCATATATTTTTGAGGAGATTAATAACGTGGGGAGTAAGAAGATCAACACATTCTGTTTGAGTGTGATTTTCCGTGAAGCGAAATGGTTTGTGAAGAGGAGTTAAATGGTGGTGGGTTGATGGTGCAATGGTACTCCGGTGGCCTTGGGGGGGGCTGCAACGGTGAAAAGGAGGGTCTCCGAAAACAGGTAACAAATGAAAAAAAAAGATCTACACTAGAGAAGCAACTTAAACATCCCTAACCGTGTTTCTGCCTAATCACCAATTTACTAGCATAAATAAAGTAAAGTTAGTAATAACGTTTAAAGTCTAGAACGTGACCTGGCATCAAACCTTTCTTAATCTAAATTTTATGGCCTAGTTAGTTTTTAAATACAAAGTTAATATATTGCGGACTGTAGTTCGAATGTATAGCTGCAAGCACCAGCTAGCCGAGGTTAATGTTAAAGTAAGAATATATATATATATATATACTAAGTTTAATCGTTTAAATAAATATATATATTATAGCTAACGATTATAAATAATTAGGGTAAAATAAAATATTAATTTAAAATTTAATAAAAATTAAAACATGAGTGTATAATTGGTTTAATGTTTATATGTATTATCAGAACAGGGTTAAACAAGGAGCGTTGGAATGGACAGAGCTGACAGCTATGAACGAATCCAAGGTGAGTTAAACTCACTCGGTATTCTTCCCATTTATAATTTATATAAATTAGGTTTTATTGTGTGTGCTCTGTTTGATAATGGTTGACTGGTTTCTAGTCTTATAATTATTTATTGATATGACTGATGAAATTAAACTATTGTTAATTTCAGTAAAATACCAAATCGTTATTCTAATGGTTGGTTCCAGTGAAGGTAATTTACCTTGTTGGTCACGTTTATAAAATAAATGTGTTTAATTGGTTGAATTTTTTGAGTTTCGTGTGGTTGATGTTAAATGCGGTTATTTATTTTTATCAGTTAAGTGAAACTGAAGTATTTGATTTGAGATAATCATTTTGGGTACAGGGAGGAACAGGTTGGAAGGATCCAACCAGATTCCACAAATATATTATTTATTTTTATATTTACATATGAAATGTCATGTTTGGGTGATTTATTTGAGTATTGATCATCGATTGGAAAGTCCATCTGTGTTGTGTTTTAACCAATGGGCAGTACTGGTTGGGTAATTGGCATTAAATGGCCTGAAAGTAAATTGTTTTATTTATATCGATTTACCGTCAGGTAAATCGATAGAACCGAAGTTATAAAATTTATTTTATAACTAAAGATGAATTTTGAGATATATATTTTGAATAAAAGTTTATAAAAAGGAAATAAATACTTATTTTGATAATAAATTGTAAATTGATTTTATAAAGGCAATTGAATGGTGAAAGGAGTTCATGAATAGGTTTTGTTTAAATAAATGTTACTTATTTATTTAAATTAAGTAAAAAAAATTGTATAAAAGAGTTTGATGATGAGCCTAAGTTATAAAAAAAGGGTTTGAGGTATTATATCGTTAATTCTAAATTAATGTTATTTGAAAATGTGATTGACTAAAAGTGGAAGATTGAAATAGGATTATCAAAGCAGAAATGTTGAATGGATTAGAAAATGGGGTTGTTAAAAGTGTATGTGATAAAGAAGCTAGTGAAGGATTTTGTGATACAAATCCGTGTTGATAAATAAGTTGGTTCAGAGAATTTAAATATAAAAAGGGAATGTTTAACTAGAAATTACTTAATCAACAAATTAAGTAAAAATGGCTGTATTTGAAAAGGGGATTTTCAAAATAAGAAAAGAATTGTAAAACCACGATATAAGTTAAATGGTTAAATGGGATTTGGGTTGATATTAAAGTACATATTGGTTTTAGAATTACAACTTTTATCTAGCTTAAGATATGAACGGTTGATCACGGTTTAAGAGGTAATTAAAATACCCCAACTTGAACGACAGCAGGAGTATCTGAAGGTGATATTAGTTGTAATGGTAATAGAGGTTAGTGAAATTTATTATTTCATTAGAGAAATAATAACGCAACATTGTTGATGAAAAATTTGGAATATATATACTAAGGGTTCCAAAGTAAAAAGGGAATCACGGAAAATTGTAACAACATTTTCGAACTAGAAGGAAATGTGAAGTTGAATTCTATTCTATAATAATAAGCATGGATCACTATTCCAAGTAATGAAATAAATGATATTTCGTAATGTTGTTTTACGTGTAATAAGTTAAATCGGTTTCCAATATCGAGTAATAATGTAACTAATTGTTTTGAATTTGAAATAGGATCCTGGATAAAAAGATGAATTTGTTTAAGGAAAATCTTATGCTAAATAAGAAGGGAGAAAAAACAATATTTTCAATATCGAAATATTTTAAGAGTTTTAGATTTACATTTATTTAAATTAAAAAGCCAAATGGTGTTGAATACTGAACCCATGAACTCATTGGGCTGTCGTGATTGAAAGCATTGTTTATTTTGATAGTTAAATCACCGACTATCAAATATATCCAGTACGATTGTTGGTACGGAAAGACCGGGATCGAATTTATATTCGAAAACCATTCCGACCAACAAATACGTGAAGATATCAAGAGTTGATCGAGATGGAGTATTGAAGACTGTGGATCTTCATAAGCGGAAGGACTACTAATAATCTTTGGTTTAGCGGCCAGAGATAAACTGTGGTTCCGTCGTGATTGGAATCTACGTTTTGGAGGGACTTCTTGCTACTGATCCATGGGGTGATTCCTATATAAGATGCAGTAGGAGAGTACCTTTGGTCCATCCTGTTCCTGGATGACTTGTATGGACGGATGTCTGACAGAGTATTTCCAAAGGAATTACATACATTGATTTCTTCAAATATACCATAGTTGGTGGCGGAGAACGATGGTTCTCTTAGCTTAACCACTAGAGTATTTTTGTGGATGTCAATTAGTGATATCTGGCGGATCTGATGATGTGGCATTCAAAGTGAATGGTGGCCAAGTATTGTAAAGGAAATTTAAACCTCAAGCCTCATCAATCGGTAAATGAAAAAAATCGGGCAGGCAGCATGGCTATGTGGGTCGCTCCCATTAGGGTGTATAATCACCTATCTAGAGAAATCCTATTGTTTCTTATATCTATTTCGTTGCTGTCCCTTTTCAGGAAGACGTAGGTAGCTCCCAACTGTTGGTGATATACATTCGATACACTCAAGCGAAATGAGTGATCGGTCATGTGCGGGCCCGGTTGCAAGAGTTCTTGTTGAACCCAGCGTATTTGCCTCTAGAGATACACTATCGACAGGTGGTCCCATACCTTGTCATAGTCAAAATTCAATCTCCAATAAGTGCCCGCGATTTTGTTTTATACTATATATGTAGAGCGTGAGATGCAAGCGTTCTACTAGATTCTATTTACTTGTATTTAGACATTATTATAATATCAAACAAGATATTGATTTCAAAACCGTTTGTGTTTATGTGTGGATTTGGTCTTACGATTATCCTTTTCCTTGAAAGATTTTAACTTTAAAATCAGGTTATGTGATAACCTTAATACTGTGCGAGTATACCTCACTCTGGTTCACCAGACTGATCCGGTGTTTTGTAAATGCTCGGGTTAGCCCGGGGTGTACAGGTTCAGGTTATTGAATGTGGTGAAATCAGAGACGAGCTGGAGATGTTCAAACGTATGATATTATATGGCTACTATTCCGCTATGTGTTGTATATGGGAACAGGTTATTATAACTGTCCCGTGTTGTTATGTACTTTGATATTGTAAGTACTTTTAAAGCTCTCAATAAAGATTTATTTCTATATTATATTTTATTCTGCTGCGATGTAAGACTCTGATTCTGTGTTGTGGTGTTTCTTCTTCTTCTTCTTCTTCTATTCTAATATTTCTTTCTTTCTTATCTCACCCTCTTAATTCTTTCTAATAACGTCCAGTGTTTTCGGTATTTGAAAGGTCGCATGAGTTACGGTAAAGGTATTTATGTCGATTTTCAGGGCCGAAAATCCCCAGGCCGTTACAGTGTGTTATTGTACTATTCTATATATACAAAGGAATATAATATTAATATTTAAATAGAATACGAGTGTACAGACATTCATATATGCATACAACATTTTATTTAAATTGAATAATATATTTCAAACAGTACAAATTTTACACTCCACTATTTGTACAACTTCACTGTATTTAATTTCACACACTGTTCCTCACTACACCACTCTATCTTTCAGTTACAGTTTCATTCATTCATTTACACAGACTCTTATACATATACACATTTTCGCACTGTTCTTGTCTTTAATCTCCTGTCTTCACAGCATCTTCATTGTCACTCCAGACATCATCTGCTTACCTATCACATGAAACACACGCAGTTCACTACAATAGAAATAAAACTGTATATGCGTAAATATAAATTTTTTTTAAAAAAATTATTTGCCTCAGATTTTTGGTGTGTTTCTCATCATTTTTCATGACTTAATCTGATATGGATATATTTCTAATACCCACTGAAAAGCTTCAACACACTGCACCGGTTTGCTGATCAGAACCCGTTGATTCTGAACTACCACAACACAGTGTAGCGGTCAACAGATATATATATATATGTATGTATGTATATATATATATATATATATATATATATATGTATTCGAATAGACACACACACACACACAAACATATATATATATATATATGCACACACACATATATATACATACGTGTATATATACATATATGTATACATACAGGTCAACATGGTCAGCATAGCAGTGAAATGGAGCAAATGATTACAACACAGCAAGGTCATGCCAAGACAAGTCAGCATGCAATAAGTCAGGAAAAGCAAAGAAGTCAGGTCATGTGTACAAGATAAAACATGCAAGCCGAGTGAGTATACGTGGATATAACATATGCAAACTACACAAACAAGATTGCTCAATAATGGTGGAAGAAGAGATCAAACCAAGATGGCAAATACACAAGCCAACATGAAGTACACAAAAATGCAAGCAGCATTGAAAGGAAATGGTTCAAGCTGTTATATCATTTCAAATAGTTCAAGTGTGAATGTGCAATAATTTTAAACTATGCAAATTCGAACTTGTGCATGGATATAAATGAAGCAGTGGCAAATAACATATGCATAAGTCAGTGTGATCAATATCAAGTCAACATGGAGGCAGTACAAATTAAATACAGACCAACTATGTAAACACATGCATGCATGTATACATAACAAGTTGCAAGTAAGCTTCATGTCATATACTGTCTGAATGATTAAGCTCAACATATTTTTCAACGTGGTTCGAACAAGAGTGATCAAGAACACAACAAGTGAAGTCAAGATTACATGTGTATATACATATGAAAGTGTATTAGCATATAATTTTTCAATCACGTGACATTTTAGGGAGGAAATCAAGCCAAAAACCCCAAGTAAATTTATTGATTGAGCAGAGCCTTTAAAAACATTCCTACAATCGAATGTGGCATATTTCTTTTCAGAAATGGAAAATTATATCAACACATCATAAATCATGTTTTGTAATTAAATGTTCCCCGAAAATCAATTCAGTGGTTTTCTTGTAAAGTTCAAGGCATGCAGCATATATGGAAAAAGTATAAACAAATTCTATATTTGGCAATAAAAATCAAGGAACATTTTATATTTGGAAAGCAAGTATAAACAAATTTTAACAAAACATTTTTTCTAGAAATGAATATAAATCTTTTGGGCAAGAAATCATTTTTGGAATAATTTTTTCAACAATTCAATTTCCAGACTAATGTAAAAATGGCAATATATGTTTCTAGATTCTTGTCAAGAATTAATGTTTTTCCAGGTATCAATTTCAGTGGAATTATTTTGGAAAATCATGCATTTCTTTCAAGCCGAAGCAACAAATGGAAATATCATGCAAACATATTAATCAAGAAAATTAACAATCAAATACTTGGCAAGTTTTTCAACTATTTCCAGAAGCTAATCAATCAATCTAGGGAAGATGTTAAATTCGACAAATTCCAAAATTCATACAAGGGACATTTTCGAATTGGAGATTCACGAATCGTCCAAGTTCATCAAATTAACACACGCAATTTTCTCAATCAATGTCAAAAGAGGAATTCACGCAAATCATCTAAGTCATACGATGAAATCAGAGAACAGTATTAGGATTTCGTAATCCTATTTGTAACACCTATTTTCATCATTGGCTAGCAAACGAAAGCAAAAAAATTCAGACTAGATCAAAGAAATCAAAATCAGATAACTTACATTTTTCTCAAGAGTTTCAATCACCAGAATTCCCCAAATCAGTCATGGAGTAAGCCATCAAAGAATCGAAGTTGATTAGTGAACAAGATTTCCAATTCATCAACCATCGAATTGATTTACAGAAGATTGAAGAAACCCAAGTTTCATATTCCCAACCGCCATTTTTTTACAAGACAATGGAAAGTGATCGGGCGAGGCAAATTGTAACAACCCGAAATATCAAACCAGTTAAAAAAATTTATTTTGGAAATTTTTGTGAATTTTGAATATTTAAAATGATTTGTTTTAAATAATAACGACTAGAAATTTATTTCGAATAGAACTAGAATGTATAAATTTATACAAATCAAAGTTAGAATATAAATATTTATTTTAATTATAAAAGGAATTAGAAATGACGAGGTAGTTTGAAAATTCAATTTCAAATTTTAAATGAATGTGCAGGATTCAAAATAAATTGGATTTCGGTGAAACCAAAAATATTTGAATCTGTTTGAAAATATCTTTCCAACGAATCCGAAAAATTGAAATTTCATAGCATGAATAAAAAGTTATGTCCAGTTGAAAATTTAGAATAGTCGTTATGGAAATATAACCCTTAAAAATAGCCATTTTGCAAACGACCTCCATTTTCAACAAAACCACTTTTATTGGATCTGGAATGTTAAATTATTGCTAGATTCCAATTTTCATAATTTTTGTAATTAACATGTGAGCATGACATAAGAAAACATGTTTGAACAGTTCCATTCAATTTGGATTGACCAGAAAATGGCTATTTTTCAAACGGTCTCCCAATTTGACGAAATTAGTTTTGTTAGGACCATATAACCAATACGAAGCTAGAAATAATTTTTTGGAATTTTCAGAGTCAGTATGTGGCCCCGGTAAATTAAAATGTGCGTTCAAATTCAATATATATTGATTTATATTTTGAATTTGATAAAAACTGACCGTAACAGCTGAATTGGGTTATGAAACATATCCCATTGTATCCAGAATGGGGGTAATTAGCTGGGGGCGACAGTTGTTGGATTTGATTTGGAATTCAAACAAATTAGAGTTGATTTGAGAAATAAATAATATAAAATAATTAATATAAATAGCACCTCTCTCATAAAACCCTTACCAACCCTAGTCCCAGCAGTCACCACCGATAATTCAAAGGCCAAAATCGTTCAATTTTTGAACTTAAATTACTCCCAATCCATGCAATAATTCCTGAAAATCAAAGAGGGAAAATCGGAGAGTTTCTTACGGGCTACATATTCATACAAGCGTAATTAAATTTCAATGAGTAATTCATGGGTTTTCTGCGCTCAAAGGTGCTATTTTTGAAAACAAATCGAGGTGCCAGGTGGCCTTCGAGCGGGGTCCCGTTCAAGCTAGTGGTAGCGCTCTCCGAGGCGCGTTGAGGGGAGCAACTTGATTTGAGGACGGCGACATGCGGTGGTAGGTGGAAGAGGATAAAGTTTTGAACGACAGGTTCGCTTATGGAGTAACGATAGTGACGGGGATGATGAATTAGAGGGGTAATTAAGGAGTGATTAATTATTTAATTAATTATTTAATTGTTCAATGTTTAAAAATCTATAACTTTTACATTCGAGGTTCAAACGCAGTGATTCAAGTTGCGTTGCAATCGTGGAGCTGAGAGCTTACAACAAAACTGACTGGGTCCAATTTGGAGCAAATCAGAATTACGGGCAAATTCAAATCCAAACCTAACAGAGATTGAGAAATAAAACTGACAGAGTGGATCACAATGTGAGAAAATCTCACTAAAATTATTTCTGTACATTTATTTATTTTATAACTGCATATATGAACTGCTCCCCGTCGTCCACAGACCATGGACGACTTGTTTGATTGTATTGTGTTGTGGAATTTGATTGTGATTGTTATGTGAAATCAACTGTATAAAATATTCATGTGTTGAATAAAATACTTGAATAATAAAAGTATCATTTTTATTGTGTAAATGAACTGAATAAACATATTCATGTGTTGAATAGAATAATATTCATGTATTGAAATAAAATAAATATTCATTTTCAAATTGGACGATTTGTTTATGTACAACCATTTGACTGATATGGATTGGGACGATAAATTTTACACACCTCCCAACTTCACAAATAATATTCAGTGTTTGTTGATTGAAACCCCACACGAGTATTGGGATGATATTTGACGTACACTAATCCCAATTGTTTAGTTTTATGTCGATCGATTGGTTGACAGGTTGTTGTAAGCGTTAAATATTTATATTTAATGCTTATGTGGTTGTGTAATGCACTCTGGAGATGGTTGATTGTTTATCATTGGTGTTCTATATATTTGTTGTATGAAATCCATATAAATAAAATTATATGGTAATTGACAATATCTGATTCTAGTTCAGAATTAACGGATATTTTAAAATAATATATGAATATTGAAATGTGAAGTTGTGTTCCGTAGTTAAATACCATTTTAACACGAACGAGAATTTTGTTAATTTTATTCATTTTATAAGGAATATTGAAAAGTGATTTCAAAATTTGATGTTTTGAAAATATTATCATTTTAATATTAAAATGATATAGAATATTCAAATTTGATTTGAAATTTGAAATGAAAGTAAATCATTTTAAAATGAATTCAAAATGAATTTATTATGGAATATTCAAATTTGATATGAAATTTGAAATAAAATTAAAATCGTTTTAAAATGAATTTAAAACGAATTTACAAAGGAATATTCAAATTTGATTTGAAATGAGATTGAAATCATTTTAAAGTGAATTTAAAAAGAATTTATTGCAGAATATTAAAATTTGATTTGATATTCGAAATGAAATTGAAATCGTTTTAAAACGAATTTAAAACGAATTTATTATGGAATATTCAAATTTGATTGGAAATTTGAAATGAAGTTGAAATTGTTTTTAAAACAAATTTAAAACGATTTATAAAATACGTTTGAAATGGAAATCAACAAAATATATATATATATTATATATATATATATATTTAATGGCCTGAATAGAGCGTGCCACGCCGCGGTAGTTGCGAATTTGGACCATTGACTTCGAATGGACATTACGGGAGATCCAATTGTCGAATTCTCCTAAATCAGGAACCATTGGGTATCGAAAAGAGCTTTCCAACAAATATTAGAGATTTGAAATCTAACGGTTGGATTTGGAATTGTGTCCAAATCAAATTTGGAAAAGAATGTTGTAAGTGCAGTTCGATGGCCGTTTATGGAAATCGACCATATGGGCCTTTATAAAATTATTAAAAATATCAATAATTTGTATAAAATCATAATAAATGATTTGGAAAGAATTGGGATGAAAAATCCCATATTTGAAAAGATAAAAATATATTTTTATCGAAATGAGCTAGTTATGAATTAGAATTATAATCCAGTATTTTTAAATAAATAAATTGGATTTGAAATTGTTTAAAAATAACCAGAATTTCCAATATATAAATTGGAATGGATTTGAATCGAAATCATCTTCAGAATATTTCGATATTGGATTCCGTGATTATACGGATATTGTGGAGGAATATGGAATATATATATATATATATATATATATATATATATCGTTATTCCCAACGTGATATTTGTTGATTTCAGAATTTGATATTGAATATAAGCGGATATAATATCTATCAGAACCTAGTATTTAATATTGAATTGCATTTTGGGTTTATCGTGAACAGTGCTTTAAATAATACTTGTTCTTTAACCAGATTAACAATGGAATGAGATTTTGGGTTTGTTGTGAATGGAATCTTTAATAATACTGTTCTTAAACCCATTGGAGTTAAGAAAATTAGAAACTAATTGGAGATTAGCTAAGTTGAATGGTTTCCTGGGTATTGATCTGATGTTCGTTTCGACCTTAAGGATTAATACTTAGGGAATTGTTCTCTTACTAATTTACGGTTAAAGACTGGTGGGATGGGTTCTTCAGTAACACTATTCTCAAACCCCGTGTGAAAAGAATAAATCTTTTAATTAAGATGTAGAGAAGAATTACCAATTAATTAATATTTAATTGGATTTGAAATGGAATGTGAATTGGGTTTATTGTGAACTGTGTTTTTAACGACATTCGTTCTTTAACCCGATTTACAGTGAAATGAGATTTGGAACTTATAAAACTTTTTATTAAAGATTTAGTGGAGATTTTCCAAAGTAAAGTTTTCCAATTTAATACAATAAATTGGAATGGATTGGAATTTGATAATAATCGAGGTGAGCTTTTGTGGAGGAAGACTTTTACTACATATGGAATTTAAAAGATTTTGCTGTTATTCCATTTATATTATCGGTTGGATATGGAAGTTTATATCGATTATACATATATATTGATCTGTTTTCTGTAAAGATTTCATTGTTATTGGAATATGATTTTGGATTTATCACGAGCTGTGTTTTAAATGACATTAGTTCTTTAACCCAGTTAAAGATAAGATTTATTTCTTAACTTTGAATAATCATTAAGTAATGATTTTTGGAAATTAAAATTGAATGAGAGTTTTAATGAATCTTTAAATAGATTGAAAGGTGAATTTGATAACTAAAATTATCAAATTCAGGAAGTGATCGAGAATGGAGTTTCATCAGTTTTGCTCCAAGTGATAGTTAAATCTTTAATTAGATTTGAATGCGAAATGGTAATTAATTTTAGCGATAACACCGTGGTGTTAGATATGAAGTATTACCAGTTTTACTTCATGGGATGAATAGGTTGGGATTGGGAAATTAAACAAATGATTACTTCGGTAAGGTTCGCTAATCCCGACTAGTTTTGATAAAACATAATTTGGTTTGAATTGATATCCAAAGGAAGATTAAAGAATAAATTAAAGAATTTATCTTTGATAAAATTAATGGAAACCTTTCCCAAAGTATAAGAATATTTGAATAAAGGAATATTCTGAATTGGTATGAGGTGAATGTTATGTTTTTATAGCACTTGTTTATTATGTACGCAAGTTATTCAGAAAGACTGGGTTTATCCCATTTTGAATAACTGATTCGACGATATGTCGAGGATGAAGACGGTGATTGAAGACCAGAGGTCTTCACATCGTTTGGATGATTACTGATGTCTTGATTGGGTTGTACAGCTAAGACAAGGTAATAAGTGGGGATCATTCCAGTTGTACTTGGAGATCGACCGGATATGCGAGGAACTCTCTCATGTATTGGACATGCGGGACGAGGAATAAGGTGCCTCCGGTTTCGTTCAGACCCAGAATGAACATGTAAATAGATGTGTGTCTGATATCGGATTTCATTCTGTGTGATTGATAGACATCAGTTGCGTAGCTTGAATTGCCTGTATGGCATGTTGAGATGCAAAGGATCAAGGCTTCTGTTGAAAAGAAGAGTCTTGTGTTGATGATCAAAGCACGGCTTTAATATAGCATAGCTTTGTGTATAGAGTTAATTCGCGAGCCTCACTCCTCGGTATGAGCCAGAAACGGGGGAGGACATCAGGGAGGACATGTGTTTCCTTCTAGCTAGGAGTGGTGTCTGGGTTTTGCACGCCCAGACGTTTTACTTATGTGAATGATGGATAACGAGGCGCCTCGGATATATCGACACTGCGGGGCCGATGGATGGTATGGTCTTTATACAGACCAGATTGACGCCCCATAATGCGGGAAAACGTTGTGTTCAGGCATTTTAATCCACACTGAGTGGACTGACCCTGACGATCCAAAGGTCCACCTGATTTTGGGACCTGAGATACAGGCTTGAGCGTCTCGAAGCAGTAAGGACAATCCCTTGCCTTGGTTCACAGATGGAAATCCAAATTCCAATAGGTGACTTTGCGGTTTTGATTTTAGAGCCTTATATTGGCAACATAATATATGGTACCCAGAATCCCTGGGACCTGAGATACAGGCTAGAGCGTCTCGAAGCAGTAAGGACAATCCCTTGCCTTGGTTCACAGATGGAAATCCAACTTCCAATAGGTGACTTGGCGGTTTTGATTTTATAACCTTATATTGGCAACATGATATATGGTACCCATGCCATCTAGGATTGATACATTTATATTTGAAGTTGTTTTATACACTATGCACTTATAATAGTATCAAATGATTTGTTTTAACGTACCAAGCATGTTTGGCTATTATAAGGGAAAACCCTATCCTCCGGCTAGCGTTGCATTATGTGATTGGACCTGGTTCTTATAATAGCTTCATTTTTTCCAAAAAGCATTGCGATGTTTATTGCATGCACTGGTATTCTTGGGAGTAAACCCGTTCTGTGTTATACGGCATGTTCCCTTGATATACTCCATTTTAAAGCAAAGTTTTAAATAATTGTTTTAGTTCACACACTAGTCATATGACTGACCTGGAGTTTATTGTTTTAACCTAAACTCTGGGTGCCCCTATTTTCCACACGGGCAACTAGTAGTTTTGGTTTTGCAGATTTATATTCACACGATCCTGGTTAGTAACTAGAATGATATTCGGAAAGCTCTATATACGTATATCCCTTTCAGTTGTGTTTTGTATTATTTTCCGCTGCATTTTAATTTGTAAATCTCTGATAATTATCAAATGTATAATATTTATTCATAATCTGTATATTCTTGTACTCTGATGTAAATGGTTGTAATAAGCAATGAAATGTTCTTCTGTTTGTGTTCTGATTTGTCGTGTACTCAAAGCAATCCGGGCCTTCCTTCACGGGGAAGTTCAGGTCGTCAAATTTGGTATCAGAGCTTTGGTTTACAGAGCTCGAGAACAAGACACATTAGAACCAAATGAAAGAATTCATCAGAGATTGGATTAGTAATATCCAGTAAGAATGACTCGTTAGAGATAGGATTAGTAGTATCCTAGAACGAGTGTAAAGAGTGAAAATTTTAAAATAAAAATGAAAGCCAATTTTGTTTTGAAAATTTAATCTATTTTATTCGTACTTGAATATTTATTTTATATTGGTTTGGACAATTGAGTATATGAAGATTTTGAATATACGCGTAATTAACGTATATACGAAGCCTCAAATATACTAGATAGATATAGAGTCACATTCTAGTCGTCCGGAGATGACTCTGATGATACTGGTGATTGACATGTCAGCATCAGTAGTTTGTGTTCGAGTTTCGAAAGTGAGATATCTATATATTTCCATTAGACTGGTGTGAGAACCAAAACTAGATAGGATATTTGTTGTGCTTTAGCATCAAAAACATGATTTTTGAGTATATAAAAGTTATGAATTTGAAACGTTAACATACTAATTGATTGCTGGTTGTGTTGTATGATTAATGGTTTGATTAATTAAAATTTTGAACCATTAGCCAAATCGAATCAAAATATTGAGCTGAATTGAAAATTGTTTGAAATTGCATGCATGTACATATATATATATATGTGAACAGGTCATAGCAAGGAGGTTAAAGAAGAGGAATAAAATTGTATTCTCGACAAATAGGTACATGTTTACTAATTTATTTGGTTTGGATGATTTTATGAGCCGATTGGCTAGCCACTTGGCTTTTTCTTTTTCTTTTTGAGATGAGGGGGCTTGTGTGGCAGTTTAGGGATTTTCTAGGTGCTCCCCATACAAAGGAGGTTATGGCAAAAAAATTCGAAAATTTAGGGTGTTAGCCAAATTTTTGAAAAAATAGAAATTATTAGAAACTGAAAAGTTGAAGAATGAAAGTAGAGTTGATTTGATAAACCACTTTCAGCTGCGTTCCTTTTCAAGGACGAAAAGACTTTAAGTGGGGGAGCTGTAATAACCCGGAAAACAAGAACCAATTTAAAATTTTTATTTTGGCATTTTTTGTGAATTTTAAATATTTAAAATGATTTATTTTAAGTAGTAATGACTAGAAATTTATTTTGAATGTAATTAGAACGTATAAATTTATATAAATCAAAGTTATAATGTAAATATTTATTTTAATTATAAAAGGAATTAGAAATGGCGCGGTAGTTTGAAAATTCGATTTTAAATTTCAAATGAATGTACAGGATACAAAATAAATCTGGTTTTAGTGAAACCAAAAATATTTTAATCTGTTTGAAAATATCTTTCCAACGAATCCAAAAAATTGAAATTTTATAGCGGCAATAAAAAGTTATGTCCAGTTGAAAATTTAGAATAGTCGCTATGGAAATATAGCCCTTAAAAATAGTCATTTTGCTAATGACCTCCGTTTTCGACGAAACCAGTTTTGTTGATCCGGAATGTTAAATTATTGCTAGATTCCAATTGTCATAAATTTTGGAATTAATATATGAGCGTGGCACAAGAAAACGTGTTTGAACAGTTTAAGTCAATTTGGATCGACCAGAAAATGGCCATTTTTCAAACGGTCCCCAAATTTGGAGAAATTAGTATTGTTAGGACCGTATCATCAATACGAAGCAAGAAATAATTTTTCTGGAATTTTCACAGTTAGTATGTGCCACCGGTAAATTAAAATGTGCATTCAAATTCAATATATATTGATTATATTTTGAATTTGATAAAAACTGATCGTAACAGTCGAATTGGGTTACAAAACATATCCAATTGTGTTCGGAATGGGGGTTATTAGCTAGGGACGACAGTCGTTGGGTTTGATTCGGAGTTCAATCGAATTAGAGTTGATTTAAGAATCATATAATATAAAATAATTAATATAAATAGCACCTCTCTCATAAACCCTAACCAACCCTAACCCCCTAAATGCAGCAGCCGCCACCAATAATTCGAAGGCCAAAATCATTTAATTTTTGAGCTTAAATTACTCCCAATCCTTGCAGTAACCTGAAAATCAAAGAGGGAAAATCGAAGAGGTTCTTACAGGATACAAATTCATACAAGTGTGATTAATTTTCGATGAGTAATTCATGGGTTTTTTGCGCTCAAAGGTGCTATTTTTGAACGCAAATCGAGGCGCCAGGTGGATTTCGAGCGGGTCCCGTTCAGGCCGGTTGTAGCGCTCTCCAAGGCGCGTCGAGGGGAACAACTTGATCGGAGGACGGCGGCATGCGGTGGCTGGTGGAAGGGGATAAAGTGTTGAACGACGGGTTCGCTTCTGGGGTAATGATAGTGACCGGGAAGATGAATTAGAGGGGTAATTAAGGAGTGATTAATTATTTAATTGTTCAATGTTTAAAAATCTATAACTTTTACCTATGAGGTCCAAATGCATTGATTCAAGTGGCGTTGCGATCGTGGAGCCGAGAGCTTCACAACAAATTTGACCAGGTCCAATTTGGAGTAAATCAGAATTACGGAAATATTTAAATCCAAACTGAACAGAGATTCAGAAATAAAATTGACGGAGTGTATCCCAATTTGATAAAATTTCACTAAAATTATTTTTGTACAGTTATTTATTTTATAACTGCATATATGAACTGCTCCCCGTCGTCCACAGACCATGGACAATTTGTTTGATTGTATCGTGTTGTGGAATCTGATTGTGATTGTGATGTGAAATGAACTGTATAAAATATTCATGTGTTGAATACAATATTTGAATAAAAAAAATATCAGTTTTATTGTGTAAAAGAAATAAATAAAAATATTCATATATTGAATAAAATAATATTCATGTGTTGAAATAAAAAAAAAAATTTACAAATCGGAAGATTTGTTTATGTACACCCATTTGACTGATATGGATTGGGACGATAAATATTACACATCGCCCAACTGTGCAAATAATATTCAGGGTTTGTTGGTTGAAACCCCACACGGGTATTGGGATGATATTTGACGTACACTAATCCCAATTGTTTAGTTTTATTTCGATCGATTGGTTGACAGGCTATTGTAAGCGTTAAATATTTATACTTAATGCTTATGCAGTTGTGTAATGAACTCTGGATGATGGTTGATTGTTTAACATTGGTGTTCTATACATGTGTTGTTTGAAATACATATTAATAAAATTATATGGTAGTTGACTGTGTCTGATTCCAATTCAGAATTAACAAATATTTTAAAATAATATTTTGTGAATATTGAAATGTGAAGCCGTGTTCCGTAGTTAAACGCCATTTTAACACGAACGGGAATTTTGTCAATTTTATTCATTTTATAATGAATATCGAAAAGTGAATTCAAAATTTGATATTTTGAAAATATTATCATTTTAATATTAAAATGATATGGAATATTCAAATTTGATTTGAAATTTGAAATGAAATTAAAACGTTTTAAAATGAATTTAAAACAATTTTATTATGGAATGTTCAAATTTGATTTTTGAAATGAAATTGAAATCGTTTTAAAATGAATTTAAAACGAATTTATAAAAAAATATTCAAATTTGATTTGAAATTTTAAATGAAATTGAAATCGTTTTAAAATGAATTTAAAATGAATTTATTATGGAATATTCAAATTTGATTTGAAATTCGAAATGTAATTGAAATCATTTTAAAATGAATTTAAATCAAATTTATAAAGGAATATTCAAATTTGATTTGAAATTTTAAATGGAATTGAAATCGTTTTAAAATGAATTTAAAACTAATTTATTATGGAATATTCAAATTTTATTGGAAATTTGAAAGAAGTTTAAATCGTTTTTAAAACGAATTTAAAACGATTTATAAAATACATTTTAAATGGAAATCGATGAAATATATAATATATATATATATGTTATATATTTAATGGCCTTAATAGAACACGCCGCGCCGCGGAAGTTCGCGAATTTTGACCATTGACTTCGAATGGACAGTACGGGAGATCCGACCGTCGGGTTCTCCTAAAACTGGAACCGTTGGGTTCGTATCAAAAAGAGCTTTCCAACAAATATTAGAAACTTGAAATCTAACGGTTGGATTCGGAATTATGTCTAAATCAAATTTGGAAAAGGTCGTTGTAAGTGCAGTTCGATGGCTGTTTATGGAAATTGACTGTATGGGCCTTGATAAAATTATTAAAAATATCAATAATTTGTGTAAAATCATAATAAATGATTTGGAAAGAATTGGAATGAAAAATCCCATATTTTAAAATATAAAAATATATTTTTATCGAAATGAGCAAGTCAGGAACTAGAATTATAATCCAGTATTTTTAAATAAATAAATTGGATTTGAAATGGTTTTAAAAATAACCAAAATTTCCAATATATGAATTGGAATGGATTTGAATCGAAATTATCTTCGGAATATTTCGATATTGGATTCCGTGGAGGAATATGGAAGATATATACCGTTATTACCAATGCGATATTTGTTGACTTAAGAATTTTATATTGAATATAACCCGATATAATTTCTATTCAGAGCCTTGTATTTAATATTAAATTGGATTTTGGGTTTATCATGAACGGTGTTTTAAATAACAATTGTTCTTTAACCCGGTTAACAATGGAATGAGATTTTGGGTTTGTCGTGAATGGTATTTTTAACAATACTGTTCTTAAACCCAATGGAGTTAAGAAAATTAGAAATTAACATGAGATTAGCTAAGTTGAATGGTTTCCTGGGTATTGATCTGAAGTTGGTTTCGGCCTTCGGGATTAATACTTAGGGAATTGTTCTCTTACTAATTTACGGTTAAAGACTGATGGGATGGCGTCTTTAGTAACGCTGTTCTCAAACCTTGTATGAAAAGAATAAATATTTTAATTAAGATGTAGAGAAGAATTAACAATTAATTAATATTTAATTGGATTTGAAATGGAATGTGAATTGGGTTTATTGTGACCTGTGTTTTTAGTGACATTCGTTCTTTAACCCGACTTACAGTGAAATGAGATTTGGAACTTAAAAATCTTTTTATTAAAGATATAATGGAGATTTCCCAAAGTAAAGTTTTCCAATTTAATATAATATATTGGAATAGAATGGAATTCGATTTGATAATAATCGAGGTGAGCTTCTGTGGAGGAAGACTGTTACTATATATGGAATTTAAAAGGCTTTGCCATTACTCCATTTATATTATCGGCTGGATATGGAAGTTTATATCGATTATATATATTGATCTGTTTTCCGTGAAGATTCCATTGTTAATGGAATGTGATTTTGGGTTTATCGTGAGATGTGTTTTAAATGACATTAGTTCTTTAACCCAGTTAAAGATAAGATATATTTCTTAACCTTAAATAATCATTAAGTAATGATTTTTGGAAATTAAAACTGAATTAGAGTTTTAATGAATCTTTAAATAGATTTAAAGGTGAATTTGATAACTAAAATTATCAAATTCAAAAAATGACCAAGAATGGAGTACCACCAGTTTTGCTCCAAGCGATAGTTAAATCTTTAATTAGATTTGAACGTTAAATGGTAATTAAATTTAACGATAACACCGTGGTGTTAGATATGAAGTATTACTAGTCTTACTTCATGGGATGAATAGGTTGGGATTGGGAAATTAAATAAATGATCACTTTGGTAAGGTTTGCCAATCCCAACTAATTTAGATAAATCATAATTTGGTTTTAAATGATATTCAAAGGAAGACTAAAGAATAAATTAAAAGAATTTATCTTTGATAAAATTAATGGGAACCTTTCCCAAAGTATAAGAATATTTGAATAAAGGAATATTCTGGATTGGAATGAGACGTAGTTGTGTTTTTATAGCACTTGTTTGTTATATACGCGAGTTATTCATAAAGACCGGGTTTTTCCCATTCTGAATAACTGATTCGATGATATGTCGAGGATGAAGACGGTGACTGAAGACCGGAGGTCTTCACATCGTTTGGATGATTACTGATATCTTGATTGGGCTGTGCACCCAAGACAAGGTAATAAGTGGTGATCGTTCCAGACGTACTTGGAGATCGACCGGATATGCGAGAACCTCTCTCCTGTATTGGACATACGGGACGAGGAATAAGGTGCCTCCGGTTTTGTTCAGACCTAGAACGAACTTGTAAATGGATGTGTGTCTGACATCGGATTTCATTCACTAGTACAAAATGTGCCTATTGCTTTGCCTCATTTGCTTCAGTTGTCTTTACAATCGATGTAATAAGTGTTATTTGAATCGATTTTTGCGGGACCGATGCAAATACACAGAAGCAAATAATAGTATTTGCATCGGTTTTCATCATAACCGATGCATATAGCGTTATTTCCGTCCGTTCCACAGGAGTGATGCAAATGCACCGAAGCAAATAGTGTTATTTACATCGGCTCCTAGGGAACCAATGCAAATGCAGTGAAGCAAATAGTATTATTTGCACCAGTTGCTCATACAACCGATGAAAGTAGTGTCACTTGCATCGGTTTGCATCAAAGGTCGATGCAAATGCATCGCAATGAATAGCTGGTTTGCCGCGGTTCTTAAAAATCGAAGCAATTGCTGATTATTTTTTATAAATACTCATTCATATAAGCCATTATTTATATTTTATTATAATTAACGATAATAATTAGCAATCATCATTAATAAAATAGAAATAAATAATAGTTTATATGTAATATTTATTTTTGTTAAATTAAAATAATTAGTGAATTATGGTGAATTTTATTTAATAATCACTATTTGACAATTAATGTTTAACATTTAATATTAAGATAATAAGTAAGATTAAGCAGTAATATTTAATATGAAATATTTGATAACTAATATTAATAATTATTAATTAATTATTACTATTGAATTTTTAGCTTTTGACAATAATACTATAAGTAATATTTACTACTAATACTTAATAATTAATATTTAGTGTCTATTATCAATTATTTTATAATTATTATCGATTATCTAGTAATTATTGATTATTTTGAGTAATTAATTTAAACAAATTGTAATTACTATTAATATGTTTACTTAATAATAAATGGCATGTGCTAGAACGGCCGAAAATTAGCAACGAAATTCCCCTGTTTCATAAATGTGCAGTAGAAATTCATGGGGAGGGAAGAATCAAACACTCACTCCAACTACCGCACTGACATAAGAATTTGCAGTCAGCATAGCATTTTCAATTTTAAATAATTATTATTTAATAACTAACTTTTAATAATTATTATAATTTTATTATCAATGTTTAATAATTAACTTTTGGAACAATATTTACTTACTAAACATTATGATTAAACAGCTACCTTAAATAATATTAATACTGATTATTAATTTTCAATAAATACTAATACTATTGAATAATTAAATAGTAAAACCTAATAATTAATTAACAAGTGATCCCAAAACAAATAAGATAACAATTATCCATCACCTGCTCACGTGTTACCTACACGCATTATTACTTGGCAAACGGGTCAGACCCGGCCCTATCCACGCGTTTCTTGCTTCTCTATAAAATACCCATTCTTAGGTTTTCCGCCGCCTCCATCATATTCCACTTTCCCAAATTCTTTTCTCATTCTTCTATAAACCTCGATCTGTAGATGAGGTGATGGCAATTAATGTTTCTATCGTTAATCAAAATTTCCGCCGTGATTATATTAGTTTTGATTTTGTTTGAAAATCAGTGACCAGTGCTAACCTCTGGTATGAGATCTTTTCGTCCTGATTATGTCATCGGTTTATTTTTGGGTTTTGTCTTTGAAGAACGCGTGATGGCTGTTGGTGCTTACAGGGTTTGTGGAGGGAGGCTGTCGGTTTGCTAGTGTTTGATGCTTACAGTGGCAGTCTTGTAGGTGATGTTGGAGTTGCTATTTGTAATGATGGGAAGTTGTGATTGTTGATGGGTTGCAGATGATGGTTTGATGAAGCGTCATAGAAATGTGGTAGGAGGTAGATTTTCTGATTGACAATGAAGTAATGTTGTCGCAATGGCCGTGGTTTATTCAAAGTGGATGATGTATGTCTGTGCTGTAGTGATTCTGGAGAAGGATTCACAGATAGCACCTCCTTTTTCTGGGCTTTTTAGTGGTCAGTTAATGATGTATTACAACTTGGGGCTTTGTTTGCTATTTGGTACCTTTTCAATATTTACTTCAATATCTTCAATAAGCAGGTATGGTCGTATTTAATTTTTATTTTGATTTCATTTTAGCAATTTACATGAAGAATAACAATCTTCATTTCGTTTACTTTATCCTTTTTATTATTCTTATGTGGTTTATGAATCTTTATAAATAGCCGAAGATGCCTTCATCTACTCAGTTTTCTGTTCACTCAATTGAATTGGTCAATGCTAGTTAATATTTTATTTGAAAATTATTTGTTTGATCAAATAGTACTTTTATACAAAACCATGTGTGGATACCACTGAAATATTTAACCGCTGCCTTGCTGCATATCTACTTGGAAACCAATATCGCTTTAATAAAAAAACAGCGGCACTCATGACATGAACCTGGATGCTATTAATAAGAAAATAGACTAATTCGTTGTTTATGATTACTTCAACCTCCTTTCTTAATTTTTCCTGATTTTGAAACAGAAAGTGAGTCCAACAATTGGTGAATTATGCAGTCATAAAGCAAGTATTTTGCATATTATCTCACAAAGCAGCTGCTTACTAGGTGCAATTTGCACATTAGGCTGATAGAGTGGCCGCATCAGCTTAACGTCTGTGTGGAGAAGAAAATAACATGTTTTTATAACTGATTTCACTTGAACATGATGCTAGACATTATGTATTCAATTGTCGCCTTGTGTAGTTTGACCCGTTGTGTTATATGCTATCTAAGTAATTATAAATTGTAATCTCATAATTTATTAAATGTTAAATTTAAATTTATGAATCTATAATGTACCCTTTAATTTATACGTGCAGGCTTCAGGTACGGTAACCAGGAAAAAGAAAATAGTATATTTGGATCAACTGCAGCTTCATAGCCATACTCCTTTAGCCTACGCCTTTGGTTTTCGTTACATGTCTCAACAGTTCAAGCATTGTGTTTATTACATAGCTGAACGATTCTAGAATTAATGTGGTTCAATTTCGGTTTTTTTGTATCATATTTGAGATACTGATATAGTATTTGATATTGGTGTAGTAATTGAATCAATTTCAGTGTAATATTGATGCACTTTACTTCTATTTGACAATAGTATTTATTTATCATTCTTGTATGATATTTGATTTCTATTTATCCATTATAATATAATTTTATTTTATCTTTGTCGAACAATATCTATCAAGTTCATTTTGATAACATTTCAGGTTTTAGAACCTGAAATTGCAATTTTTTTGCTTTAAGTGAATTTGCATCGGTTGTTACTGGTAACCAATGCAACATAGTAAATATTTTTGAGCCAAAAACCTTCCTTTTTGCATCTTTTATTACTTAAAACTGATGCAAAAACACATTTGTTGCATCGGTTCTAAAACTGATGCAATTTTCTTGACTTGTTGCATCGGCTGCATATGCATTGGTTGCTGAACCGATGCAACAGGGGGTAGATAACCGATGCAATTGGCCTGTTTTGTAGTAGTGATTCTGTGTGATTGATAGACATCAGTTGCATAGCGTGAATTGCCTATGTGGCATGTTGAGATGCAAAGGATCAAGGCTTCTGTTGAAAAGTTGAGTCTTGTGGTTGACGATCAAAGCACGGCTTTAATATAGCATAGCTTTGTGTATAACGTTAATTCGCGAGCCTCACACCCCGGTGTGAACCAAAAATGGGAGAGGACATCAGGGAGGACATGCGTTTCCTTCTAGCTAGGAGTAGTGTCTCGGTTTTGCACGCCCAGACGTTTTGCTTCTATAGATGATGAATAGCGAAGCGCCTCAGATGTATATCGGCATTGCGGGGCCGATTGATGGTATAGTCTTTATACATACCAGATTGATGCCCCATAGGATGGGAAACGTAGTGTTCAGGAATTTTAATCCACATCGAGTGGACTGGCCCTGACGTTCCAAGGGTCCACCTGAGTCTGGGTCCTGAGATACGGGCTAGAGCGTCTCGAAGCGGTAAGGACGATCCCTTGCCTTGGTTCATAGATGGAAATCCAACATCTAATACATGACTTTGCAGTTTTGATTGTAGAGCCTAGTATTGGTGACATGATATATGGTACCCATGCCGTCTAGGATTGATACATTTATATTTGAAGTTATTTTATACAATATGCACTTATAATAGTATCAAATGATTTGTTTTAACGTATTAAGCATGTCTGGCTATTATAAGGGAAAACCATATCCTCTGGCTTGCGTTGCATTATGTGATGGGACTTGGGTCTTATAATAGCTTCATTTTTCCAAAAAGCATTGTGATGTTTATTCTATGTACTGATATTCTTGGGTGAAACCCATTCCGTGTTATACGGCTTGGTCCCTCGATATACTCCATTTTAAAGAAAAGTTTTAAATAACTGTTTTAGTTCTCACACCAGTCACATGACTGACCTAAGGTTTATTGTTTTAACCTGAACTCTGGGTGCCCCTATTTTTCACACGGGCAGCTAGTAGTTTTGGTTTTGCAGATTTATGTTCAAAGGATTCTTGTTAGCTTCTGGAATGATATTCGGAAAGCTCTCTCTATCTGTATATTCATTTCAGTTGTGTTTTGTATTATTTTCCACTGCATTGTAATTTGTAAATCTTTGATAATTATCAAATGTATAATATTTATTCATACTCTGTATATTCTTGTACTCTGATGTAAATTGTTGTAATAAGCAATGAAATATTCTTCTGTTTGTATTCTAATTTGTCGTGTTCTCAAAGCAATTCGGGCCTTCCTTTATGGGGAAGTTCGGGTCATCACACGAATGCGGGTGGAACCATTCTAAAGTGGGTCGGTCACTTTGCTAATGTGATAAAGGGAATATTTAAATTCTATTTTAAATCCTAGGGTTTAGCTTCTTTTTAGTTTAAATTTGGTTGTATTTTTATTCCTTTTGTAACCGATCCAAACAGTTTATAGAGGCTATAAAATTTAGGTCATTCAGTCAGGGGTTAACTGACAGTTCCTAGAGTCCGTAAAATCTAGGTAGTTTCCTAGTTTCGTCTGTAAAACTAGGCAGTTTACTAGAGTCTCTAAAACTAGGGGAAATCTGATCTAGGGGATTAGATCAGTCTAGAGTTTTGTGCGTAGGGTTAGTACAGGAGCAGGGAGTGCGAGTTTACAGGGTCTGTAAGCGCGATCTGTTATTAACACCTAGTAGAAACCTTAGTGAATGCAGCAGTAGGTAGAGTCTGCCGAAGTTGGGTATATCCGTGTGTTATTTATTTACTGCATTTATTTCCTTGCTGATTATCTGTGCTTCGATTTATTTTAATAACACTTCAAAACTGCAATAAACCCTATTCACGCCCCTCTAGGGTTAATCTAGATCCAACAGTTACAATTCCTATTCCTAATCATAATATAAAATGTAAGCAATTTGGCATTTATTCCCATTTCAATTCATTCCCCAAAAACGTACATTGTTAGAATATTTGTTACCTATTTATGACCCTTTTTAATTTTAACAATCAATTCCCCGTTTATTGCTACAACAATTATAAATATTTATTTCCATTTATTATGAAAATTATTGCCATATATTTATTCCTATAAATTGGGAAATTTTCAAATTCACACACATAAAAACTAACTTTTATTTAATATAATAGCGTTATTTACTGAGATTTGGAAGGATAAGATTAAAATAATTTTATATTTATATTTTAAGCACGATGTTAATGTAGTTACTTATTATTATTTTTATTACTATTGTTTTATATTCCGATTGAAGCTAATGACTAGAATATTCTTGTTTTATGTTTAATCTTATTTAGGATTCAAAATCTCGTGAAAATTTCATTTGTTGTAATTTGTAACGTCCCATATTTTTTGCCATCAAATATTTAATTAAATTTATTATTTTAAATATTATATTTTGAATATTAATATATTTTAATATTTAATTCGATAATAAAATGAAGTTTGAACATTGTATAACTTATATAATATAAAACGAGCTCGAAATCGCGTGGTAGTTCGTAATATGGAGTTTTGAACTTCAATTTGACATACATGATCCGATATAAGTCAGATTTCTGTGAAATGAGAAACATTGGAACCGTATTGATTATAATTTTCATATGAAAGAGAAAAATACAGATTTTGTGTTATAATTTGTTAGTTATGGCCAAATCAAATTTTGAAATAGTCGCTATGGAAATCGTTATTAAAATATACGCGTTAAAATAGGCGTTTTGCAAACGGACTCAGATTTCGACGAAATCAGTTTCATTAGAACCGTAACGTTAAATTATTGCACGGTGTTAAATGGCATGGCAAACCGATGTCGTATGTGGCCACGGCAGCCGCAAACACCCGTTCAATTTCTATAGCGCATAATTTATTTAATAAAGGGTTATTTGAGTGTAACTTGAACAGACGATTGAATTAAGCCACGATATCAATTCTGTGAGTTCGTATCATCGATTAGAGTCAGGATAGGTAATAGTTTGTTATTTTTGAAGACCGGGTAATTTGGCGTTAAAAATGGCATTGCGGTGCACGTAAAAACAGCCTACCGGGGAAATAGTCTCAGAATGCGACTAAACTAGCGCCGTTGGGTTCGTATTAACTAATTATTATAAGATTTCAAAGTTTCAAGTTGATTTGATTTATCTAGTGATCGTTGAAAAATTAAACGCGTGTTTATTTCTGGTTTTATAAAGGAAAATTTTCCAAACGAAGTCGGATTTCGATGAAACTTGTCCCATTGGGTCCAGAATACTTTTTTACACTAAGATTAGCTTTTTTATCAGAAAACGAAAGTCCTTTTTAGGGGTTTTATCGCGTTACTTTAGGACGAAGTTTCGTGACTATTATTATATTGATTTAGACAACCTATATATTTAAACGGATTAAATTCTTTTCCACCGGAGATTCCTTGCCTCCAAAACTTTCTTTCAACTGTACATTTCTTGCAAGCCAAACAGACCCTTTTCCTTGCGTGACAATCCATCTGTAGAACTTGCCTGCCACGTTGTTTTGGAATTTCGCACCTATCCTCAACATGTGAGCATACCTACACCTTGTATTTACTTGCTTCCCAAACTTTTCCTCTTATATAAAGCTGTCAATTTTGTTTCATTCACTGGATTCTACTCCTCATATTTTCTCAGCAGCGAGATGAAAGTTTTCTCTTCTCCCTTTAAAACTAAAACATCTTCTTCCATTTTAATTAAAACATGTCGCTCCATTTAATTCGTTTATGCCAGCAATGAAGTGACCATATTTCCCTTCAACAACAGTCATAAGGTGGTACGAGAAGCAGGCCGGCGAGAGGAGCAGGGGTGATCGGACGGCAGTCTGTTGTTGGTCGGGGCCTAGTGGCTAGGGTTTGGAAGTGGTGGCGTGCGGTCGGAACATGGTGTTAGTAATACGGGTGTTACTTGGATCATGGGTACGGGTTGGTCTGAGTTTCTGAGAGGAGGAGAAATGAAAATACGTGTGGGTGTGGGTAGTTCCAGGCGGGCGCTAGTGATGGGCGCAGGTACATAGTTGGGCAGTGGGTGTTGAACGGTTGTGAGATGGGGAGTGGGGATGGGTGTTTCACGTTTGGATTGGGGAGGATTTAGCAAAGGGGAATAGTTAAGGTTGGTTGGCGTTGTGATGGGATGAATTACAAGGGACGGAAGAAGGTTAGTAGTGGAAACGAGATGAAGGAGCTGCAGCAGTCTTGATCGCATGAAGAGAGAAACAAGTGAAGGGTATTACAATGAGATGAAAGCAGTAAACAAGAATATCGGCTCTGGTATTTCAAATGCAAATTTGTTTAAATGATTAAGAAGTTAAATAAGAAAGAGAATAACCGTATGTTAAATTGTGAATTTAATTTGGATGGAGATTTGAATTCTTGGGTACAGTGTGGGTAATAAATGAACGACTGAAAGCATCTGAAACGAGAACAAGCTGGGTGGTATATTGGAGACGAAGGACCAGTTTTCTTTGACAGTCAGAAGAATAAAAAGAAAACAAAAAAAAAACATGTAAGTGAAACATTAGTGTGTGGGAGAGTTGGAAAAGGAGTTGAGTGTTAGTAGGCGGCCGACGTTGGTTCTCTGGAGAGAAACAGTACATGTTTAATGTGGGTGAAGGGGTGTAAGCATGTACAGGAGGGGGACGCTGGTCATGGTGGGCTTGTTCAAATATAATGCATTTGAATGTACACGTATCCACGGTGGCGCCTGCTGCTGATAGAAGAAGGAAGAATATATATATATATATATATATATATATATATATATATACAGGAGTATATATCAAACCAAATACATTTTGAGGCCAACGTTTATAAAGCAACGTTATATCATGCCTATGTACCATATAGGAGTATATAAATTTAGTGTATGGTTCGAAACAGAGCAGGTAAGGATCAGAACCTATTTTTAGTGCCTAAGTATTAGCTCACATATTCTTAGTTAAGGTTTGTGTCCCTGACCACTGTTAAGCATGTTTGGTCCTGTTACAAACTATAACGTATTTAGCATATAGTAACAGAAGAGAGAAAATGTACAGTCTAGAGGCATTTCAATGTGACCTACTGAGGTTGAACACCAGCTAATAACTATGTTACTAAAATTAGTGCTAGCGGTGCTATGGAAACATTTTAGAACATGGCCAAGTAAGGTATACAACCGATAGAAGATAAATACACCATGCCAGATAGCGTTTAAATAACATATTAGTAGTAAATAGTATATTATTTTGGTTCTATTCGTATAAAATTTAAAAGTAAATACCGTACCGTATCGAATTACATCTTAGTTATACTGTAACAAAATGGAACCGTGTCAACGAACGAAATATTTCGAAGCTAGTTTGGATAAAGCAGGATGTAAGGTGAGTTAAACTCACTCAGTATTTTTCCCATTTATATTTTATATAAATTGGGTTATTATATTGTGTGCTCTGTTTGCTATGGTTGACTGTTTGCCAGTATATATTATTTGTTGAAATTAAACCATCGTTTAATTTCAGTGAAATACTAAATCGTTATTTTAACGATTGGTTCCAATAAAGATAACTCAACTTGGTTGGTCACGTTTATTTATAAACGTGTTTAAATTGTCTGAATTGTTTGAATTGCTTGAGAATTGATTGGTGTTGATGGCCGTTATTTATTGCTATCAGTTAAATGAAACTGAATGATCTGGTTTGTGATAACCATTTTGAATACAGGGAAGAACAGGTTGGAGGGATCCAACCGGATTCCTCAAATATATTATTTATTTCATATTATCAGCATATGAACTGTCCTGTTTGGCGTGATTGATTTGATTGTTGATTTTTGATAAAATTTCAACATCTATGTGGTTTAAACCAATGGGAAGTATTGGTTGAGTATTTGGCAGCGTATGGCCTATAAAATAAATCGTTTTCTAAATATTGATTCACTGTTAGGTGAGTCGATAGAGATGAAGTGATAAAATTTCAACATCTATGTGGTTATAAAATTTATTTTATAACTGGAGATAGATTTTGAAATATATTATTTTGAATAAAAGTTTATAAAGGGGAATAAATAAATATTTTATTTATTAAATACTTTGATTCATTATAAATTGATTTTACAAAGTAAATCTGAAATTTATCAGATTTATGAATAGGGGATAGAGATTAACCGTAACGGTTAAAATTTGGAAATTGATTTGTTAAGAGTTTATTTAATGAAATTATTTAAATTAATTATATTATTAATTAAATTAAAGGGAGAACGAATTGGAATGGGTTAACAAGATAACCGCGCCTTGAGTTGACCAGGTCAACCATTGTAATTGGAATTGATTTTAAATTAGTTTTATTTGAATTAATCTAATAAAATTGTTAATGAATATTGTTTTAATTTTATTAAGGTTTTAAAAAGGGATTAACCATTTATTAAGTTAATGAAGGATTAACCACTTCTATAGTAGTTAATGGTTGAAGTAAAATATTATTGTTAATGATAATTTAGAGAATTACTTTTTATTTGAATTCATTTAAAAGGTAATTTAAGATGAAAGGAAATCTAATGGGATGGTGGAAGAAGTTATGGATGGGTTTTATATTAAAACCCGAATTTTTATAACAAAGTTATAAAGAGAATGACAAGCGAATACGAGAGCTTAAATTAAAGGATACCTGAATTAAGTAAAAGGATAGAAAGATGGGAAAGGTTTATAAT
The DNA here is from genome assembly GCA_030737875.1 of Allium sativum. Lineage (NCBI taxonomy): Eukaryota > Viridiplantae > Streptophyta > Magnoliopsida > Asparagales > Amaryllidaceae > Allium > Allium sativum. The sequence goes on from CM060923.1 coordinate 7,814,721, forward strand.
AAACCAGGATTTTATAAATGAGGTTTAAAAAGGGTAAAGGCGTTAATTTTACATTAACGTTACTTGAAAATGAGATCAACTAAAAAAGGGGAAATTGAAATAAGACTCCAAAATGGGGAATGGTTGAATAGATTGAAAGGAGATTGGTAAAAAAGTATTTTAGGTGAAGAAGTGGGTTACAGAGTTGTATAACAAAACCCAAGTTATAATGGGTTTTGTTTTGGGACTGGAATGGAATATGGTTTTGTGATTACAACTTATATTTATCTGAGGATAAGAATGTTGTTGATCAAGGTCTGAGAGGTAATTAAAATACCCCAACTTGAACGACATCAGGATTATCTGAAGATAATATTAGTTGGTAATCGTGAGAGAGGTTAGTGATAATTTATTATTTCCATTAGGGAGATATAAATGCAACGTAAGTGAAAATCGAAAAATATATAACGAGAGATCCGAAGTAAAGGAAGTGTAAAATTAGTTTTACTTTATACTAATAAATAGTAGTTATTGTTTCAAGAATGGAATAAAAGATATTACGTAACGCTGTTATGAAAAATATGTTTAATGAATTTCCCAATAATGTAACAAATGTTTTGAAAGGAGAACCATGCGGAAATCAAACATGGTTATGAGTTATTTTCCTAAGTATTATAATATGATGGTTTTTAGGACAATAGTATATTAAATAAGAATTCAAGTATCATATTTTTCTTAAATATTAAAAGGGTTAGAAGTCTTAATTAAGCAGAATTGAATTAGTTTGTTTAAATTTAAAAAGGGCTAAGCGATGTCGAATATTGAACCAGTAAACCAGTTGGATTTTCATGATTGAAACACTATTTATTTTGATAGTTAAATCACCGATTATCAATTCTGTCCAATACGATTGTAGGTACGGAAAGACCAGGATCGAGTTTATATTCGAAAACCATTCCGACCAACAAACACGTGAAGATACCAGAAGATGATCGAGATGGAGCATTGTAGACCACAGATCTTTATAAACGGAAGAACCGCTACTAATCTCTATATTGCAACCAGAGATAACTGTGGTCCTGTCGTGGTTGGAATCTACGGGTTGCGAGGACTTCTCGCTACTGATCCATGGGGTGATTCCTATATGAGATGTAGTAGGAGAGTACCTTTGGTTCATCCTGTTCCTGGATGACTTGTATGGACGGATGTCTGACAGTGTATTTCCAAAGGAATTACATACGTTGATTTCTTCAAACGTACCATAGTTGATGGCGGAGAAATGGTTTTTCTCTAGCAAAATAACTAGAGTATTTTTGCGAACGTCAATCAGTATGATCTGGCGGATCTGACGATGCGGCATTCAAAGTGAATGGTGGCCAAATGTTCCATAAAGTTAATCTAAAACCTCAAGCCTCATCAACCGGGAAATGACAAAAAAATCGGGCAGGCAACATGGCTATGAGGGTCGCTCCCTTTAGGGTGTATAATCACCTATCTAGAGAAATTCCATTTGCTTCTTTAATCTATACTTCGATGTTGTCCCTATTTGGGAAACGGTTGTTGATCCCAACCATTGGTGATATACATTCCATACCCCCAAGCGAAACGAGTGGTCGGTCATGTGAGGGCCGGGTCACAAGACGTTCTTGTTAAACCCAGTGTATTCGCCTCTAGAGATACTTTATCGGCGGATGGTCCCTTACCTTGTCATAGTTGGAGTCCAATCTCCAATAAGCGCCCGCGGTTTTGATTGTATACTATATATGTGGAACGTGAGATGCAAGCATTCCACTAGATTGTTATTTACTTGTATTTATACATTATTATAATATCAGAAAAGATATTGGTTTCAAAACTGTTTTGCATTATCATAAGGTAAAAACCGTCTGTATTTATGTGTGGATTTGATCTTACGATTATCCTTTTCCTTCGAAAGGATTTTTATCTTTAAAATCATGTTGGATGATTTATCCATAATACTGTGCAAGTTTATCTCACTCTAGTTCACCAGACTGACTCGGTGTTTTGTAAATGCTCGGGTTAGCCCAGGTGTACAGGTTCAGGTTATCGAATGCTGTAAAGAGATGAGCTGGTAGAGTTCAGTTATATGACATTATATAGTTACTATTCCACTAGGTGTTGTATATGAGGACAAGTTATTATAACTGTCCAGATGTGTGTTGTACTCTTATATTGTAAGTTTTATTTAAAGCTCTCAATAAAGATTTATTTCTGTATTATATTTTATTCCACTGCGATGTGAGACTCTGATTTTGTGTTGTGTTGGTTCTTCTTCTTCTTCTATACTTATATTTCTTTCTTTCTTGTCACACCCTCTAATTTCTTTCTAATAACTATCTAGTGTTTTTCGGTGTTTGGAAGGTCGGCATGAGTTACGGTAAAGGTATTTATGTCGATTTTCAGGGCCGAAAATCCTTGGGCCATTACAGTGGTATCAGAGCTATTGGTTTAGTGATAACCTTGGCTCTGTGGTGTAACTCGATAAAGATGGGGTTAGTAATACCCTAGATTTAGTATATATATGAGAGCGCGTGTTTGTAATTTGATATTAAAATTATTTTTGAAATTATTTTTGCCCAATTTATTTTATAAAATAATAAAAGTAAGGATTTTCACTAATTATTGTAATATGGGAAATCAATTGGATTTGTTAATGCTGATTTGATGATATGTTTGGATTGTGTGTTTGATTTCATGAATACCAACCTGAACATGAGTAGACTTGGTTGAAAACCAATCAGAAATAAATAAGTTAAATAAAAAAACCTAAGTGGATAATTAAAGAAATAAATTAAGTGATTATAAATAATTATAATCTTGTGTGAATTGAATTGTGTGTAAATTTGGTCAGCATGGAAGATATGGATATTTGGAACATAATTGACATTGTTTTGATTATTAATGAAGTTCATTTGAGTTGAGAACATATGCAGAAGTGCCAATTCAGCTCTAAAAATCCATCCGAGAGAATTCTGGGGTTAATCGAATCCAGTTTGAATAGAGTTGCATAATACATAAGCAAGCTCGAGTATGAATTATAGCTTATCACATAATAACGCTCGCAAAAAGGTACGCCTACGCAAGATATGAAATTTTGGTTTTTATTTGGATTTTGGGATTGGATTTTGATTTCTCCGACCCTACTAGTCGATGTATATATATTTCCTGAACCTACAGATGTCCTCCGTACATGGGAGACTCTACCAAAAAATTTCCAAAATTTAAGATGTTAGAAAATTTTTGATTTTTGATTTTTTTTGGAAAATTCCTTTATTTGAATTAAATTGGTTTTAAAACCAATTATATTTGTTTTAAAAATAAAAAGGAGTTTTATTTAAATATTTTTTAAAGTTAATGGGTTTATTACGTTCTTTCTTACCTTAGCAATTTCGAGGACGAAATTTTTTTAAGGGGGGAAGAATGTAACGTCCCGTATTTTAGGCCGTCAAATATTTAATTTAATTTATTATTTTAAATATTATATTTGGAATATTAATATATTTTAATATTTTATTCGATAATAAAATGAAGTTTGAACGTTATATAATTTATATAATATAAAACGAGCTCGAAATCGCGCGATAGTTCGTAATATGGAGTTTTGAACTTCAATTTGACATATTTGATCCGATATAAATCGGATTTCTGTGAAACGAGAAACTTTGGAACCGTATTGATTATAATTTTCATATGAAAGAGAAAAATCCAGATTTCATGTTATAATTTGTTAGTTATGGCCAAATCAAATTTTGAAATAGTCGCTATGGAAATCGTTATTAAAATATACGCGTTAAAATAGTCGTTTTGCAAACGGACTCAGATTTTGACGAAATCAGTTTCATTAGAACCGTAATGTTAAATTATTGCACGGTATTAAATGGCGTGGCAAACCGATGTCGTATGTGGCCACGGCAGCTGCAAACGCCCATTCAATTTCTATAGCGCGTAATTTATTTAATAAAGGGTTATTTGAGTGTAACTTGAACAGACGATTGAATTAAGCCACGATATCAATTCTGTTGAGTTTGTATCATCGATTAGAGTCAGGATAGGTATACAGTTTGTTATTTTTGGAGACCGGTTAATTTGGCGTTAAAAATGGCATTGCGGTGCGCGTAAAAATAACCTATTGGGGAAACAGACTCAGAATGCGACGAAACTGGTGCCGTTGGGTTCGTATTAACTAATTATTGTAAGATTTCAAAGTTTCAAGTTGATTTGATTTATCTAGTGATCGTTGAAAAATTAAACGCATGTTTATTTCTGTTTTTATAAAGGAAAATTTTCCAAACGAAGTCGGATTTTAACGAAACTTGTCCCATTGGTTCCGGAATACTTTTTTACACTAAGATTAGCTTTTTTATCAGAAAACGAAAGTCGTTTGTAGAGGTTTTATCGCGTTACTTTAGGACAAAGTTTCGTGAATATTATTATATTGATTTGGACAACCTATATATTTAAACGGATTAAATTCTTTTCCACCGGAGATTCCTTGCCCTCCAAAACTTTCTTTCAACTGTACATTTCTTGCAAGCCAAACAAACCCTTTTCCTTGCGTGACAATCCATCTGTAAAACTTGCCTGCCACGTTGTTTTGGAATTTCGCAACTATCCTCAACATTTGAGCAGACCTACACCCTATATTTACTTGCTTCCCACACTTCTCCTCTTATATAAAGCTGTCAATTTCATTTCATTCATTGGATTCTACTCCTCATATTTTCTCTGCAGCGAGATGTAAGTTTTCTTTTCTCCCTTTAAAACTAAAACGTCTTCTTCCATTTTAATTAAAACATGCCGCTCCATTTAATTCGTTTATGCCAGCAATGAAGAGACCATATTTCCCTTCAACAGCAGTCGTAAGGTGGTACGAGAAGCAAGCCACCAATAGGAGCAGGGGTGATCAGACGGCAGTTTTTGTTGTTCGGGGCTTAGTGGTCGGTGTTTGGAAGTGGTGGCGTGTGGTCAGAACATGGTGTTAGCAGTACGGGTGTTACTTGGACCATGGGTACGGGTTAGTCTGAGATTCTGAGAGGAGGAGAAAGGAAAACACGTGTGGGTGTGGGTGGTGCCAGGAGGGCGCTATTGACTGGCGAGGGTACATAGATGGGCAGTGGGTGTTGAACGGTTGTGAGATGGGGAGTGCGGATGGGTGCTGTGCAGTTGGATTGGGGAGGATTTAGTAGAGGGGAATAGTTAAGGCTATTTGGCGTTGTGATGGGATGAATTACAAAGGGACGGAAGAAGGTTAGTAATGGAAATGAGATGAAGGAGCTGCTGCAGTCTTGATCACGTGAAGAGAGAAACAAGTGAAGGGTACTACGATAAGATGAAAGCAGTAAACAAGTATATCGGTTCTGGTATTTCAAACGCAAATTTGTTTAAGCAATTAAGAAGTTAAATAAGATTGAGAATAACCGCATGTTAAATTGTGACTTAAAATTGGATGCAGATTTGAATTCTTGGGTACAGTGTGGGTAATAACTGAACGAAAGGATTATGAAAGCATCTGAAACGAGAACAAGCTGGGTGGTATATTTGAGATGAAGGACAAGTTTTCTTCGACAGTTAGAAGAATAAAAAGAAAAGAAAAAAAGAAAAGGAAAAAAAACACGCAAGTGAAACATTAGTGTGTGGGAGAGTTGGAAATGGAGTTGAGTGTCATTAGGGGGCCGGCGTTGGTTCTCTGGAGAGAAACAGTGCATGTTTAATGTGGGAGAAGGGGCGTAAGCATGTACAGGAAGGGGATGCTGGTCATGGTGGGCTTGTTCAAATATAATGCATTTGAATGTACACGTATCCACGGTGGACCCTGCTGCTGATAAGAGAAGGAAGAACAGTAAAACCAAATGGACCTGATACCTTTCGTAAGTGACTAATTTAATTAGTTTTTATGAATGCCTAATCTAAGAAATTTGCCTAACACAGTTTCTAGCGTGGTCGACTTTTGTAGTATTATATATATATATATATATATATATATATATATATATATATATATATATATACAGTAGTATATATCACGCCAAATACATTATGAGGCCAACGTTTATAAAGAAACGTTATATCATGCCTATGTACCATATAGGAGCATATAAGTTTAGTGTATGGTTCGAAACAGAGTAGGTAAGGATCGGAACCTATTTTTAGTTCCTAAGTATTAGCTCACATATTCTTAGTTAAGGTTTGTGTACCTAACCACTATTAAGCATGTCTGGTCCTGTTACCGACTATAACGTATTTTGCATATAGTAACTGAAGAGAGAAAATGTACAGTCTAGAGGCAATTCAATGTGACCTACTGAGGTTGAACACCAGCTAATAACTATGTTACTAAAATTAGTGCTAGCGGTTCTATGGAAATATTTTAGAACATGGCCAAGTAAGGTATACAACTGGTAGAAGATAAATACACCGTGCCAGATAGAGTTTAAATAACATATTAGTAGTAAATAGTATATTATTTTGGTTTTATTTATATAAAATTTAAAAGTAAATACCGCATCGAATTACATCTTGGTTATACTGTAACAGAATGGAACCGTGTCAACGAACGAAATATTTCGAAGCTGGTTTGGATAAAGCAGGATGTAAGGTGAGTTAAACTCACTCAGTATTATTCCCATTTATATTTTATATAAATTGGGTTTTTATATTGTGTGCTCTGTTTGCTAAGGTTGACTGTTTGTCAGTATATATTATTTGTTGAAATTAAACCATCGTTTAATTTCAGTGAAATACCAAATCGTTATTTTAACGATTGGTTCCAATAAAGGTAACTCACCTTGGTTGGTCACGTTTATTTATAAACGTGTTTAAATTGTGTAACACCCCACACCCGCTAAGGTCACTCACCGGGGAATGCCTTAACTTCGGTGGAGCATTTTAAGTGAGTATAGAACAGAAAAATTACAACAAGACAGCTATAAATACTTGAAAATTTAAAACATCATTTCATAGCAGCAGAAGGTAAACATGTTTAGTTACAACACCATAAAGAGTCAAGTACTAAATATCCATCCTGATAAAAACATAAGTACATAATCCCACTACATAAACAATAGCCATAAAAGAAAAGATAAGTTGGGCTTTACATCACGGTCCAAGCTCCAGAAAAATAGATAAAGAAATCTGATCAAAGCCCACTAGTGCTAGGCCCAACCTGAGGACCTGAGGGGGAAAAAGATAAAAACAACGGGGTCAGACATAAGTCTGAGTGAGCCCTATAACTTTAACAACACAATCATTAAAGTAATTAGGGTATGATATAAACTTGGCACGGGATGACTGGGGATAAATGACTACACTAAGTAGTCAACTAGACATAAGGTGAACTAGGATAACGGTAAAGACGCATCTACCCACCCAAGGATAATTACTAACTGCACCACACCAGTCATTCCTACTTAAAGGTTGATCCCTCCCAAGGACTTAGAAACTTTACCCAGTAGTTTCGTGTACCCCTAGCTGACTACATAGGTGCCGTCTGCCCCTATCTCCACCAGGTGTACCCCCTACTCCCAAGCGATCGGCTCCCTACCGTAGATACCCGTGCTGGCCCCACAATGGGGTGTATCACTCCCCAAAGTGGCAACCCGATACAACAAATGGTGCACGGCTTATACCTACACGATGCAACAACGTCTTACCTACCAGCCCGGGTCCACACAAGCATATGAAACCCGTTGGAATTGCGTTGCCACCACTAACCCGTTTTGGCCTCTTATAATCAAGCCCAGTACGCGTGTCCCGTCCTCGACATGGGTCGAGCCCAATAAGATACATATGGGTTACTGGTTGAAATGGGCCCCCCACAAGCTACCACCTAAGCTTGTCAATATATCTAGTGCATCCCTCTTAACCCTTTAATCATGTTTAATTACATGTTTCCACTTGGTTAAGTATTCTAATCGTAATTTCTATTGCCACCCAAGGCAACCCACTAGATTTCCACATGCCACCCAAGGCACTTACTTGATTTCCACATGCCACCCAAGGCACCCACTTAACCCCTCATGCCCACTACATGCTTATCTGGTTAAGTGTTTCTTAATTGATTAAGAACGTAACCGTTGTAAAGACCTCTCACATTAGACTATCTTTTATGGCAGCTGGATTTGCCGGTTGGGTCCGGGCATCCTTACGCCATAACCGAGTCTAACCTCGTGTCTATACACTTGTCACGTATTTAGTTTGTGCCTAAGACCTCTCACATTGGGCCAATCATTTGTAGCCGCTGGATTTGCCGGTCGGTTCCGGGCAGTCTTATGCTACAAAAGGGTCCAACCTCGTGTCTTAGTCGATTAATTACACCTAATTAATCACCCCCATATTTCGAATTAATTTTCCCTAATTAATTCCAATGTTAACGATGTACATAATTGACTCAATTATGTCCATCCACTTTTGTGGTATGCATAATCATACCAACTTCACACCATTTCATTAACATGTATATTAACCCCATCGTTCCCCACGTAATTCGCTAACATGACATAAAAGGGAAGATTCATCACAAATACAATGGGTTCAACTTGCATAAAATTAACATGGGTTTTAAAGGTGTCAACATGCATATAGCATCAACCCAACTAGCATAAATAATCAACCCCAACTTGCATGAATCACATATGTCATAAAGAGGTTAACTTGCATAAGTTATTTATGTCATACAAAGGGGTAAACTTGCATATGTAAGTATGACATACAAAGGGGTTAAATTGCATATGTATGCATATCATCAAACACCAAACTTGCATAACATGTCATATATGAACATGCATATAATCAAACACCAAACTTGCATAACATGTCATATATGAACTTGCATATAATCATACACCAAACTTGCATAACATATCATATATGAGCTTGCATATAATCATACACCAAACTTGCAAATCATGGTGTCATAATGGATCAATGTTTCTCATATGACTTGCATAACTTGCATAACATCACAAACACATAGCATATGACTTGCATAACTTGCATAACATCATGAACATGTAGCATATGACTTGCATAACTTGCATAACATCATGAACATGTAACATATGACTTGCATAACTTGCATAACATCATGATCATGTAGCATATTACTTGCATAACTTGCATAACATCACAAACACATAGCATATAACTTGCATGACATGCATAACATCATTAACACATAGCATATAACTTGCATAACATGCATAACATCATTAACACATAGCATATAACTTGCATAATTTGCATTGATCCACATTCATAGCCATAACCTCATTATATCCTATCATAATCATTTCAATAATTGGTCATTAAGGCTATAGAAAACTCATAACTTGTTGATTAGCACTCCTAAGAAGAAGATTAAGTTGCTAGAGTTGATTAGAGATTGATTTGAGAAGCTATCTTCCTCTTTAGATTGATGGATGGTCCTTCAAGTTGCATTTTGACGGCATAACGGTGTTGTAGCTATTTTTAGTATGAATTAGGGTAGTCTTAGGTGTATTTATAGATTAGTTAGGTGTTAGATTAACCCTAAATCAGATTAGAGCCTTCAGATCACGTCATAGCCACCAAAACACAGCCTAAAAGCCAAATGATGCACCCAGGTCACCTGGGCTCGACCAGGGAGGTCGACCCCCAGGTCGACACTAGGGTCGGCTCCCCAGTCGACCTGGTGGGCAGGTCGACTCCCCAGTCGACCCCCAGGTCGACTCCCTGGGTCTGGCGGGAATTTTCCCACCACTTCTGAAATGTGAAATTTTCGTATTTAAAATCTGTTTTAAATTTTCTGAAACTTCTTTGGGCCTTATCTGGGTCATACGGACTCCGATTTTCGAAAACTCGGACTTATTTCGCGTATTTTTCCGAGACGAACGCAATGGCATTGCCCGTTTCCCCTGATTCAGATTTTAAAATTTAATTCTTCCCTGTTTTATATTATAACAAGTTATTCAACATACGGGGTGTTACATTCTCCCCTACTTAAAGGATTTCGTCCCCGAAATCTCTAAGTCAAGAAGAACGTATCCTACCATCCAAACAACCATCTACTAAACCATCAAACACTGGCATCCATTGTCCTTAGAGTTTCTAATGCTGTATGTACATATGCAAAAAGTGTGTGTATATGTTCCCTGTTTAATGCAAAATCAGGCGGTCTACTGATTCAGTTGACCTCTTTAATGCAAACCATGATAGTGCCATGCATCCATTATGTATGCGAAAGAACCTTATCGACACATACTATTACTACATGCGTGCACAACCATTCACCAAAATGCATCATCCATATGATAGCACAACCATTTTACATCCATTAATATAGCTACCTACACACAATTATATGCAATATGCAATATGAAGTGATTGAGCCGATCTAGTGCCTAGAGTGTGTGTATATGCATCCACGAGCAACCACTAGCAAACACTTGCATCCACACGCATCCATCAACCATAACATGTCTCAAACACATGTTTCAACCATAGGTTTACCCTGTCTAAAGGTCATAGTTACTACTGAGAGGATTTACTAAGGATAAGATAAGTACTAGACAAACGATAAAGGAGAAGTTAAAAGTCATACCCTCAAAAAGGAATGGGTATAGTGATCGCATCTTCGCTTCTGTCTCCCAAGTAGCATTGCTCTCATCCTCTCCCCATTACACTTTGACTAGTCGCACCTCTCTGTTCCTCAACTTCCTAATCTCTGACCCAAGGATGCGGGTAGGAGCTCGTCGAATAGTTGCATCACGCTCTACCTCCACTTCTCTATGTAAGCTCGGCTCTACCACCTCTGCGGTCTCATGTAGGCACTTCCTCAAATGTGACACATGGAATACGTCATGCACCCCACTAAGTCTCTCGGGTAAATCCACCCTATATGCCATCCGTCCAATCCTTTCCTTAATAGGAAACGGTCCTACAAATCTTGGAGCTAACTTCCCAACGGACCCAAAGCGAACAACATTCCGTAATGGAGATACTTTGACAAAGACCATGTCCCCAACATCAAATTCTAGATCCGTCCTCCTCTTATCCGTGTAAGATTTCTGTCTGCCTTGCGCTGCTTTCATCCTTCTTCGAATCAAATCAATCTTCTCCGAAGTCTCTCTAACCATATCGGGCCCAAGCAAGATCTTATCCGTAGATTCCCACCAACATGTAGGTGATCGACAAGGCCTCCCATAAAGAGCTTCGAAAGGAGCCATACCAATACTGGACTGAAAGCTGTTATTATACGTGAACTCCACCAATGGAAGATGCTCTTCCCATGTACCTCCAAAATCCAAGATACAAAGCCTCAAAAGGTCTTCCAGAACACGATTCACCCTCTCGGTCTGGCCGTCCGTCTGAGGATGATATGCGGTGCTCAGACACAACTGAGTCCCCACTGCTTCTTGCAAACTCTTCCAAAACTCGCTAGTGAAGATAGGATCTCGATCACTCACTATGCTAGAGTGTACCCCATGCAATCGAACTATCTCTCGAAGATAAACTGAAGCTAGACATGGAGCAGTCCTCTTGCTCTTCACAGGTATGAAATGGGCGCTTTTAGTAAGTCTGTCTACCACAACCCAAATTCCCGAATTACCCTTCCTCGATCTGGGTAACCCGTCAATAAAATCCATCGAGACGCTATCCCACTTCCATTGCGGAACTTCCAATGGGTGAAGCAACCCACCTGGTTTCTTTTGCTCCACTTTCACCTGTTGGTACACCAAGCATCTAGCGACATACTCGGCCACATCCTTTTTCATACCAGCCCAAAAGAAAACTCGCTTCATGTCTTGGTACATCTTGTACCCACCGGGATGAATGGTCATCCTAGAACGGTGTGCATCATCAAGAATAGCCTTCCTCAAACCCTCGCCTTGCGGTACACAAAGTCTACCGTCTCTACGCAAGCACCCCCTATCGTCTAGGGTGTACCTACTCAAATGGCTGGACGACTCCCCCTTATGAGCCTCTCTACCAACTTAACCAACTGTGGCTCGTCCCGCTGTGCCTCGCCAATCCGCCCCAAAAGAGTAGGTCTGACCTCCAAGGATGCTAGCAAACCGGGTATATAGTCAACGGAAGGTCTGAAATCAAACATCGAGATAAACTCCAAGCTTTGTCGTTCCACGAACAATGGACTCAAGGACAACCTTTTCCTACTCAAGGCATCCGCCACCACGTTACCCTTGCCAGGGGTATACGCTATCTCGAAATCATAGGATGCTAAGAACTCCATCCACCTTTGTTGTCTCAAGTTCAAATCCTTCTGAGAAAACAAGTACTTCAATGATTTGTGGTCGGTGAACAATTCGAATCTCTCACCAAGAAGATAATGGCGCCAAATCTTAAGCGCAAAAACAATAGCGGCCAACTCTAAATCATGGGTAGGGTAATTTTTCTCATGTGCTCTCAACTGCCCTCCACCATAGGCTATTACCCTTCCCTCTTGCATTAAGACTGCGCCCAGTCCTGTCCCACAAGCATCGGTATAGACAACAAATGGCTTACTCCCATCTGGCAACACTAAGACTGGAGATGTGGTTAAAGCTCTCTTTAACCGTCGGAACGCATCATCACAATCTACGTCCCATACGAAGACTAGATTCTTTTTCGTCAAGCGAGTTAATTGGGCTAATATCTTCACGAAGTCCTTGATAAACTTCCTATAGTAGCCAGCCAACCCCAAGAAACTCCTTACCTCGGTAGCATTCTTCGGAACCTTCCAATCTTGGATGGACACTACCTTCGCGGGATCCACAGCTATCCCCTCCTTGGAGACCACGTGCCCCAAGAACCGCACTTCCTTCCTCCAGAAGTGACATTTAGAGAATTTAGCCTTAAGGCTATGCGCTCGAAGAGTCTCCAACACTTCCCTAAGATGTAGGGCATGCTCTTCTTCACTCTTAGAAAATACTAAGATGTCATCCACAAAGACCACCACGAACTTATTAAGGAACTCCCTGAACACCCTACTCATCAAATCAACAAAGTATGCAGGGGCGTTCGTCAACCCAAATGGCATCACCAGCCACTCATAGAAACCATCCGGAGTCCTAAAGGCAGTCTTGTCTATGCTATCCTCAGCCACCCTCAACTGATGAAACCCCGTGGCCACGTCCAACTGCGAAAATACTGAAGCGCCAACCAACTGATCAAAGAGATCATCAATCCTCGGCAATGGGTGTCTATTCTTCTTTGTGAGCTTGTTGAGTTCTCTATAGTCTACACAAAGTCTGAGGGACCCATCCGCCTTCGTAGCAAAAACTACTGGAGCACCCCACTCCGATATACTTCGTCTTATGAACCCCTTCTCAAGCAACTCCCCTACTTGCTTATGGAGTTCCCTCCTCTCACGAGGAGCCATGTGGCGCACTGGTAAAGATACTAGTTTAGCATTATCCACCAGATATATTCGGAAGTCAATCTCCCGCTTCGGAGGTAAGCCCTTCACCTCCTCAAACACATCCGAGTATTCCCGGACCACTCTAACAGATCGCAAACTCTCGACCGAAGCGTCAAGCGATTCAAGATAACTTAGCATAACTGAATCCATGGGATTACAAGAGATCTCGAGAGTGTTCCCCAAGCGGGTCATGAGCCTAACAACTCTCCTTTCACAATCAAGAACGGCACCATTACTGGATAACCAGTCCATGCCCAAAATCAACCCATAGCCCGTGAAGCCCAAAACAAAAGCATCACATCTAAACTCAACGCTAAGTATAGAAATCTTCAAACCCAAACATATCATGGACAAATAAGTGGAGCCCCCAATTGGGTTTGAAACAACCAAGGGATCATCTACTAGACTGGTGTCTAAGTGCAGTGACTCAACCAGTGATGATGAGATAAACGAGTGCGATGCGCCAGAATCAAACAATGTATGGACAGGATGATCAAATAGAAAAACCAGACTTTCAAAGGAAATAGTTCTACCTCTTTCCTGAATTGGTGGAACCGCGAGAGCCTGAACTTGCCCCCTTGCCTGACCCGGTGCCATAAGAGCTTGCACCTGTCATCCTGAGGTAGATCCCGTCCTTTGCCCCTTCTTAGGGCAAACCTTCACTAGATGCCCTGCTTCGCCACAGTGGTAGCAGCCAGTCTTCTTCTTCTTCCGACAATCTTTGCTTAGGTGGCCTGGTATCCCGCAATTGAAGCACTTCTTCTTCCCCTTGCCACCGTTGCCTTTCCCACCTTTGTTTTGTTGCTGTTGAGGTCTCTTTTGATCTCCCTTCTTCTCGGGTGCCTTATTAGCATTGGGACCCTTCTCTTCCTCATGCATGAGTGCCATGTCAACTAGCTTCTCAAAGGTGGCCCCCATAGGGATATGAGTCATAGCCAATCCATGCATCGGTTCATTCAAGCCTTTAACGAACCTCAAAGCCTTCTTCTCCGATGTATTCACCATGTCTATGCCAAACCTTGCCAATTGATTAAACTTGTTGACATATTCCTTCACCGACAGATTTCCTTGCTTTAGAGTCAAGAACCTTTCCATATACAAGTTTTCCTCCGCCCTTGAGAGAAACTTTGCCACAAATCTTTGCCTGAAATCCGCCCAAGAGTCAACGGGGCGTTCTCCATTAGTGACCTCCCGCCAGAATGAGGCCTCTCCCTTCATTAACCAAGCAGCTAACTTGACTTTCTTTCCTTCTTCCATCTCAAAGATATCTATCAACTCTTCCACCTCCTTAAGCCAATCTCTAGCCTCCACAAAAGTTTCTGATCCTTGAAAAGGTTTCCCTCCCATAGCTTTAAATTCCTTGCAAGTCTTAGCAAAAGTATCCATATGAGGAGGAGGTGGGGGAGGAGGAAGATCGGGTGCTACGGTTGGTGGAGGAACATTTGCTGGACACGCAGTGGCCGCCCTAGCGTCCATCAATCTCCTATACCATACTGGTTTCGCCACACCCTCCGGAAAGTAAAGATCTTCAGCCATGCTGAAACGAAAAAGGAAAGATTCAAAACGGAGAATTCGAAAGATAAAGATATGGCTATTGGGGATTATGCTTTTCTTTCAAAAACTTTTCTCTTAAAAGACATGTTTTTGAAAATACTTCTTCCAAAAATGTTTTTAGAAAAAAAATAGTTTTCTAAAATTTTTATCTGTTTTGGTAACCTTCGCTCTGATACCACGTGTAACACCCCAAACCCGCTAAGGTCACTCACCGGGGAATGCCTTAACTTCGGTGGAGCATTTTAAGTGAGTATAGAACAGAAAAATTACAACAAGACAGATATAAATACTTGAAAATCTAGAACATCATTTCATAGCAGCAGAAGGTAAACATGTTTAGTTACAACACCATAAAGAGTCAAGTACTAAATATCCATCCTGATAAAAACATAAGTACATAATCCCACTACATAAACAATAGCCATAAAAGAAAAGATAAGCTGGGCTTTACATCACGGTCCAAGCTCCAGAAGATAGATAAAGAAATCTGATCAAAGCCCACTAGTGCTAGGCCCAACCTGAGGACCTGAGGGGGAAAAAGATAAAAACAACGGATCAGACATAAGTCCGAGTGAGCCCTATAACTTTAACAACACAATCATTAAAGTAATTAGGGTATGATATAAACTTGGCACAGGATGACTGGGGATAAATGACTACACTAAGTAGTCAACTAGACATAAGGTGAACTAGGATAACGGTAAAGACGCATCTACCCACCCAAGGATAATTACTAACTGCACCACACCAGTCATTCCTACTTAAAGGTTGATCCCTCCCAAGGACTTAGAAACTTTACCCAGTAGTTTCGTGTACCCCTAGCTGATTACATAGGTGCCGTCTGCCCCTATCTCCACCAGGTGTACCCACTACTCCCAAGCGATCGGCTCCCTACCGTAGATACCCGTGATGGCCCCACAATGGGGTGTATCACTCCCCAAAGTGGCAACCCGATACAACAAATGGTGCACGGCTTATACCTACACGATGCAACAACGTCTTACCTACCAGCCCGGGTCCACACACGCATATGAAACCCGTTGGACTTGCGTTGCCACCGCTAACCCGTTTTGGCCTCTTATAATCAAGCCCAGAACGCGTGTCCCGTCCTCGACATGGATCGAGCCCAATAAGATACATATGGGTTACTGGTTGAAATGGGCCCCACACAAGCTACCACCTAAGCTTGTCAATATATCTAGTGCATCCCACTTAACCCTTTAATCACGTTTAATTACATGTTTCCACTTGGTTAAGTATTCTAATCGTATTTTCTATTGCCACCCAAGGCAACCCACTAGATTTCCACATGTCACCCAAGGCACTTACTTGATTTCCACATGCCACCCAAGGCACCCACTTAACCCCTCATGCCCACTACATGCTTATCTGGTTAAGTGTTTCTTAATTGATTAAGAACGTAACCGTTGTAAAGACTCTCACATTAGACTATCTTTTATGGCAGCTGGATTTGCCGGTTGGGTCCGGGCAGCCTTACGCCATAACCGAGTCTAACCTCGTGTCTATACACTTGTCACGTATTTAGTTTGTGCCTAAGACCTCTCACATTGGGCCAATCATTTGTAGCCGCTGGATTTGCCGGTCGGTTCCGGGCAGTCTTATGCTACAAAAGGGTCCAACCTCGTGTCTTAGTCGATTAATTACACCTAATTAATCACCCCCATATTTCGAATTAATTTTCCCTAATTAATTCCAATTTTAACGATGTACATAATTGACTCAATTATGTCCATCCACTTCTGTGGTATGCATAATCATACCAACTTCACACCATTTCATTAACATGTATATTAACCCCATCGTTCCCCACGTAATTCGCTAACATGACATAAAAGGGAAGATTCATCACAAATACAATGGGTTCAACTTGCATAAAATTAACATGGGTTTTAAAGGTGTCAACATGCATATAGCATCAACCCAACTAGCATAAATAATCAACCCAAACTTGCATGAATCACATATGTCATAAAGAGGTTAACTTGCACAAGTTATTTATGTCATACAAAGGGGTAAACTTGCATATGTATGTATGACATACAAAGGGGTTAACTTGCATATGTATGCATATCATCAAACACCAAACATGCATAACATGTCATATATGAACATGCATATAATCAAACACCAAACTTGCATAACATGTCATATATGAACTTGCATATAATCATACACCAAACTTGCATAACATATCATATATGAACTTGCATATAATCATACACCAAACTTGCATATCATGGTGTCATAATGGATCAGTGTTTCTCATATGACTTGCATAACTTTCATAACATCACAAACACATAGCATATGACTTGCATAACTTGCATAACATCATGAACATGTAGCATATGACTTGCATAACTTGCATAACATCATGAACATGTAACATATGACTTGCATAACTTGCATAACATCATGATCATGTAGCATATTACTTGCATAACTTGCATAACATCACAAACACATAGCATATAACTTGCATGACATGCATAACATCATTAACACATAGCATATGACTTGCATAACATGCATAACATCATTAACACATAGCATATAACTTGCATAACTTGCATTGATCCACATTCATAGCCATAACCTCATTATATCCTATCATAATCATTTCAATAATTGGTCATTAAGGCTATAGAAAACTCACAACTTGTTGATTAGCACTCCTAAGAAGAAGATTAAGTTGCTAGAGTTGATTAGAGATTGATTTGAGAAGCTATCTTCCTCTTTAGATTGATGGAGGCTCCTTCAAGTTGCATTTTGACGGCATAACGGTGTTGTAGCTATTTTTAGTATGAATTAAGGTAGTATTAGGGTGTATTTATAGATTAGTTAGGTGTTTTAGGCCATTAGATTAACCCTAAATCAGATTAGAGCCGTCATATCACGTCCTAGCCACCAAAACACAGCCCAAAAGCCAAACTGATGCACCCAGGTCACCTGGGCTCGACCAGGGAGGTCGACCCCTAGGTCGACACTAGGGTCGAATCCCCAGTCGACCTGGTGGGCAGGTCGACTCCCCAGTCGACCCCCAGGTCGACTCCCTGGGTCTGGCGGGAATTTTCCCGCCACTTCCGAAATGTGAAATTTTCGTATTTAAAATCTGTTTTAAATTTTCTGAAACTTCTTCGGGCCTTATCTGGGTCATACGCACTCCGATTTTCGAAAACTCGGACTCTATTTCGCGTATTTTTCCAAGACGAACGCAATGACATAGCCCGTTTCCCCTGATTCAGATTTTAAAATTTAATTCTGCCCTGTTTTGTATTATAGCAAGTTATTCAACATACGGGGTGTTACAAATTGTCTGAATTGTTTGAATTGCTTTAGAACTGATTGGTGTTGATGGCCGTTATTTATTGCTATCAGTTAAATGAAACTGAATGATCTGGTTTGTGATAACCATTTTGAATACAGGGAAGAACAGGTTGGAGGGATCTAACCGGATTCCTCAAATATATTATTTATTTCATATTATCAACATATGAACTGTCCTGTTTGGCGTGATTGATTTGATTGTTGATTTTTGATAAAATTTCAACATCTATGTGGTTTAAACCAATGGGCGGTATTGGTTGAGTATTTGGCAGCGTACGGCCTATAAAATAAATCGTTTTCTAAATTTTGATTCACTGTTAGGTGAGTCGATAGAGATGAAGTTATAAAATTTATTTTATAACTGGAGATAGATTTTGAAATTTATTATTTTGAATAAAAGTTTCTAAAGGGAAATAAATAAATATTTTATTTATTAAATACTTTGATTCATTATAAATTGAATTTACAAAGTAAATCCGAAATTTGTCAGATTTATGAATATGGGGATAGAGATTAACCGTAACGGTTAAAATGTGGAAACTGATTTGTTAAGAATTTATTGAATGAAACTATTTAAATTAATTATATTATTAATTAAATTAAAGGGAGAACAAATTGGAATGGGTTAACAAGGTAATCGCGCTTTGAGTTGACTAGGTCAACCATTGTAATTGGAATTGATTTTAAATTAGTTTTATTTGAATTAATCTAATAAAATTGTTAATGAATATTGTTTTAATTTTAATAAAGTTTTAAAAAGGAATTTACCATTTATTTTGTTAACGAGGAGATTAACCACTTCTATAGTAGTTAATGGTAGAAGTAAAATATTATCGTTAATGATAATTTAGAGAATTACTTTTTATTTGAATTTATTTAAAAGGTAATTAAAGATGAAAGTAAATCTAATGGGATGGTGGAAGAAGTTATGGATGGGTTTTATATTTAAAATCCGATTTTTTATAACAAAGTTATAAAGAGAATGACAAGCGAATACGAGGGCTTAAATTAAAGGATACTTGAATTAAGTAAAAGGATAGAAAGTTGGGAAGGGTTTATAATAAACCAGGATTTTATAAATGAGGTTTAAAAAGGGTAAAGGTGTATTTTAGGTAAAGACGTGGGTTACAGAGTTGTATAACCAAACCCAAGTTATAATGGGATTTGGTTTGGGACTGGAATGTAATATAGGTTTGTGATTACAACTTATATTTATCTGAGGATAAGAATGTTGTTGATCAAAGTCTGAGAGGTAATCAAAATAACCCAACTTGAAAGACATCATGATTATCTGAAGATAATATTAGTTGGTAATCGTGAGAGAGGGTAGTGATAATTTATTATTTCCGCTAGGGAGATAATAATGCAACGTTGGTGAAAATTGGAAAATATATAACGAGAGATCCGAAGTAAAGGAAATGTAAAGTTAGTTTTACTTTATACTAATAAATAGTAGTTATTGTTTCAAGAATGGAATAAAAGATATTACGTAACACTGTTATGAAAAATAAGTTTGATGTATTTCCCAAAGTTTAAATAATAAAGAATAATGTAACAATTTTTTTGAAAGGAGAATTATGTGGAAATTGAATAATGTTATGAGTTATTTTACTAAGTATTATAATATGATGGTTTTGAGGACAATAGTATATTAAATAAGAATTCAATTATCGTATTTTTCTTAAATATTAAAAGGGTTAGAAGTCTTAATTAAGCAGAATTGAATTAGTTTGTTTTAAATTTAAAAAGGACCAAGCGATGTCGAATATTGAACCAGTAAACCAGTTGGATTTTCATGATTGAAACACTATATATTTTGATAGTTAAATCACCGACTATTAAATCTGTCCAATACAATTGTACGTACGAAAAGACCGGGATCGAATTTATATTTGAAAACCATTCTGACCAACAAACACGTGAAGATACCAGAAGATGATCGAGATGGAGTATTGAAGACCGTAGATCTTTATAAATGGAAGAACCGCTACAAATCTATGTATTGCAACCAGAGATAACTATGGTTCTGTCGTTGTTGGAATCTATGGGTTGCGAGGACTTCTCACTACTGATCCATGGGGTGATTCCTATATGAGATGCAGTAGGAGAGTACCTTCGGTTCATCCTGTTCCTGGATGACTTGTATGGGCAGATGTCTGGCAGTCAATTTCCAAAGGAATTGCATACGTTGATTTCTTCAAACATACCATAGTTGATGGCGGAGAAATGGTTTTTCTCTAGCCAAATAATTAGAGTATTTTTGCGGACGTCAACCAGTGTGATCTGGCGGATCTGACGATGTGGCATTCAAAGTGAATGGTGGCCAAATGTTCCATAAAGTTAATCTAAAACCTCAAGCCTCATCAACCGGGAAATGACAAAAAAAATCGGGCAGGAAGCATGGCTATGTGGGTCGCTCCCATTATGGTGTATAATCACCTATCTAGAGAAATTCCATTTGCTTCTTTAATCTATACTTCGATGCTATCCCTATTCGGGAAACAGTTGCTGATCCAAACCGTTGGTGATATACATTTGATACACTCAAGCGAAATGAGTGGTCGGTCATGTGAGGGCCGGGTTGCAAGACGTTCTTGTTGAACCCAGTGTATTCGCCTCTAGAGATACATTATCGGCAGGTGGTCCCATACCTTTTCATAGTTGGAATCCAATCTCCAATAAGAGCCCATGGTTTTGATTGTATACTATATATGTGGAACGTGAGATGCAAACATTCCACTAGATTGTTATTTACTTGTATTTTGACATTATTATAATATCAGAAAAGATATTGGTTTCAAAAATGTTTTGGGTTATCGTAAGGTAAAAACCGTCCGAATTTATGTGTGGATTTGGTCTTACGATTTTCCTTTTCCTTCGAAAGGATTTTTAACTTTAAAATCATGTTGGATGATTTATCCTTAATACCATGCGAGTTTATCTCACTCTGGTTCACCGGACTGACCCGGTGTTTGGTAAATGCTCGGGTTAGCCCAGGTGTACAGGTTCAGGTTATCGAACGCTATAAAGAGATGAGCTAGAAGAGTTCAGTTGTATGACATTATATAGTTACTATTCCGCTGTGTGTTGTATATCGGGACAAGTTATTATAACTATCTAGATGTGTGCTGTACTCTGATATTGTAAGTTTTATTTAAAGCTCTCAATAAAGATTTATTTATGTATTATATTTTATTCCGCTGCGACGTGAGACTCTGATTCTGTGTTGTGTTGGTTCTTCTTCTTCTTCTATTCTTATATTTTATTCTTTCTTATCTCACCCTCTAATTTCTTTCTAATAACTATCCAGTGTTTTTTGGTGTTTGGAAGGTCGGCATGAGTTACGATAAAGGTATTTATGTCGATTTTCAGGGCCGAAAATCCTTGGGCCTTACATAATTATTGTAAATTTTTCCCAAAACTATTTAAAAGAGTAATGTTTGCATATTTCAAAATACAATGAAATATTTTTTATTTTATTTGGAATAGATGTTATAAGCTATATACGAAATTACGTGAATTTACACATCTCTTCCTATTTGATTTGTTTATATTCCTTATAGATTTCAATAATGCATTTTTACCTAGAAAGAGTGAAAACGGTTAATTTACCATAACCAAGTAGAAACCCCAAATAATATGAAACACAAATAGGTTTATAATTCTAAAATCAATACTGCATAATCCTACTTTTACACTCAAATCCAATGAATCTAGAATAACAACACTATATATCAGCCAATAATTTGGGATTGATTTCCAGATTCAAGTTGTTTACAATAACCACAAGCATTCAAAGAATAATTATAACCAATACAAGAGTATTAAACTAGGAGGCCTACAATCCCACATTCAAACTTCATACATATTATTTCAAATTTGACAACAAAATAAATCTGAAAAACTTTAGGCATATAACCCAAATTTAACACAAATGAATTATATAAGATATTATAAACAATGAATATATTTCGCACTCACCTAATAGCTACCAAATATGAATCTAAACATAGCTTTTTGGCTTACAAATTCTAAATCTCAAAGATCTATAATTTGTATAAAAAGGTGATATATGTAACACCCCGCCTCCGCTAGGGTCACTCGCAAAGGAATGCACTAGCTTTAGAGGGGCATTATTGGTAAACATGCACAGAAATATCACAAGACAGAACATATAAAATAGCGGAAGTAAAATCGAACTTTCATAACATGAATAAATAAGGTCTAAAGCCTTTTACATCAGAGTACATCAAAACCTGTCTTGCAATAGTAAAGAAGCATAAAGACTTTTTCATAAATTATTCCCCAAGTAAAAACAGTAAAGTAGCCATAGCCAAGAAAAGTCCAAGCCATCCATGATGACCTTCAAGCAGAAGAATTCCGAACTAAACAGCATTGTTTCCTCCCTGTAACCTGGGGGGGAAACGGAAGAAAAGAGGCGAAACAAAACGAGTCAGTCAAAAAGACTGAGTAAGCCCTATCTACTATTAGTATAAAAACTAGTAAAGCTAACTGTCATGAGAAACTGAGATGAACATAAGCATGACAACAAGATAGATAAGCTAAATCAAAATAACAGGGTGAACTATTGAACTTAGATAAACTAAGGTATCGCGATAAACTACGGCATCAAGATAAATCAAAGTATCCCATCGTCAGATTTCTATCAAGTATACTATCCCAAGGTATCTACCCCGTCTAACATCCCAAGGTATTTGTTTCGTATATTCTTCCAGGTTCTAACATGTATTTTTGCTCTGCACCTCTCGTACTAGTATCCCAACCCGCGTCATGTGTTAACCATGAATGTCCCTTGCCCAATGTTATGTAATGGTCCATGTCAACCTAATATATCGCATATATAGGTTACTCAAATCATACGTTTCTTTCCATGTATATAAGTTCAGTCCTTTGTCGTACCTCGTACGGGCTTCCTCATGTCGTATTATCCTTGAAATCGTTTGGACTGTCACCCTTGTTCTAGCTAGGCTCTTCCATATGAATCATCGTTTGAACTACTAGGACTTACGCCACCTAGCACCACTAGGGATTACGCTTACCTATTGCACGCTTTCGTATTTCGGTTTGGGTTAAACCACCTAGGCCACTAGGGATTACGCTAACCCTCAACCGCGCCCTTTTTCCCACGCATTCATCGTGAATCGTTTTTCTATAACTGTATGCACATGTATCACATCGTGCCATCCGAGTCCTGTCACAGGGCAAAACGAGAAATACAGGACTCGGGTCGGGAGCTTTAGATTTATCTGCCGATGCAGATACTAAGGTCTGCTTTTCTTCACGTGGCTGTGGTCCCACGAGACCCCTCCCTCAACTTGTGAAAGGCAACACAAGAGAAAATCTTGCATGAGAACTACACTCCGGCCAGCCCACATCCTACGGCCTACCTCACCCATAATTAGATAGCAATTATGGTCTGTTGGGTGTTCCCTGCCTTTCCGTACGTACACGCTTGACTCAAAATGGTAGATGATCGACGAACTTGCTATCTCGGGCACCTTATGTATTCGTCGACTCACTGCTATCCATCCCAGTCTTTAGTTCGCTCGTATAGCAACCAAGGCATACTCTTGGTTCTTCTAACGCAGACCTTAACCTCTTGTGAGCCCAGGATGATCATCTACGACCTCACAGAGGGATACCAAGAATATCCTCACGTTCCCCGAAGCTGCTGCTTCGTTACCCAGTTCGCTGGAGCCTTTATCTAAATCAGATAGCCCGCTCCTACACGCATACTTAAACGTTGACCTAACATATCGGGTTACTAATCTATTTAAGAAATGGTCCAAATTTCCTTGACTAAGAATTATTACTTAGTTTCCCTTAACTAAGGTTTACCACTTAGCCTTATTTCCATAATCCTTGTTAACTATGGTTATTTACCTAATCCTCCGAATTAGGGTTTATCTAATGGGTTAAGTGTCACTTAAGTTCGTAACTTAGCCCGTCTACAAACCATGTCAAAATTGGCTAAGTATCCAAGTCCAAGACTTAACCCTACAAACCATGTGTCAAGTTGGCTAAGTATATTAAGCAATCCATAAATTAACCTCGTCTAATTATCATTTTAGATTGGTTAATTATATAAATTAACTTGACCTTGTCAAATTACCGAGTCAAATCGGTCAAGCGTATTCAAGTGATTCGTGACTTAGCCTTATCATGTTTTCACGTTAGATTGGTTAAGTATAGGTCACTTAACCATATCAAACTAACGAGTTGGATTAGTTAAGCGTAAATTAACTTAACCCCGTCCAATTACCATGTTTAGATTAGTTAGGTCTGAGTTGCCTTAACCCCATCCATTAACTGTATTAAACGGTTAAGTGTTACTAAGAAAATTCACTTGACCTTATCAAGTTATCGTGTTGGATTGATTAAGTGTTGGTTAACTTAATCCCGTCCCCTCGTCGTATAAAAATGGTCAAGTGTCGTTAGGCAAATCAAGTTACTTAACCTACCCAACCCTGTCATGTTTTGTTAAGTATCATTGGCCTAATCAAATTACTTAACCCATTTGTCCATGTCATATTTGGTTAAGCCTCATTAATCAAATTAACTTAACCCTATTATGTGGCATTAATTATTTAATGCACCCCAACCTCTCACATTAGACTTTGTTGTGGTTACTAGTTAAGCCGGGCGGGTCCGGGTAGATTTACACCACAACTTGGTCTAACCTCGGGTTCAAGCACAACATGACCAACTTCTCACATTGGGTCCTATTGTTTGCAACTACTAGTTAGGCCGGTCGGTTCCGGGTAGTTTTACGTTGCAAACTCAACCCAACCTCGAGTTGGCCACCTTCATGTTTAGTCTAGTGTCATGTTCATAGTCAAGTTTTCAAGCAATTGGGTAGACCTAACTTAATAGGTAAATTCCCAATGGGTAGACCTAACTTAATAGGTAAATTCCCAAGCTTATGTTTTTATGCATACTTACATGTCAACTTCCATGTTACATTTCAAGTTATGTTTTCAAGTATAAACACATGTCATATTTAACGTTACATGTTGTCATGTTTCTACCCATTTACCCAAATCATGTTCATGTCATTATGTTTTCCCCATAATGTGACCCCAACGCTTTTAAACTCGCATATACGTTCGCAACAACGTAATGGACTAAAAGAAGAGACTTGACAAAGGCATGACAAAAATGGATATTGAGCCACAAGTTAATCATGGTGGCAAATGAGGCACATATGTGTTCATTAGCTTGCATGTTACATTCTTAAGCCTCAAAAACATGCATAAACCCAAACTTGGCACATAAGCGAATCATGGTGACAAAAGACATGGAATGATAACTAGAAACTCGCATATATCATCATATAAGGATTATGACTTCATATGCAAGTTGACATAATGATTATGAAGGTTTTCATGTTGCATAATGCAACATTTCAACATAAAGGTTGTGGCTTTTAGCTCATAAGATCAAGATAATGACTTCATAAACTTGCATAACATGATAGCATGCATCATTCTCAATGATCAAACCCAAACTTTCAACATGAACTTTTAACTTCATAGTTAATACCTAAGAGTAGGGAAGGGCTTACCTTGCTATGAAGGCCTAAATCGATTAAACCAAAGCTTATGATGAAGCCTATGCATGCCATCACCCAAAACCCCAAAGATGAACCCTCCAAATCAACAAAAACACTCTCTTTATGAACAAAGATCAAAGCTTTTGCCTTGAAACCAACTTGAGAAGCTCTCATACTAACATAGGGACTCTCTAACACTCTCATGATCATGAAACCTTTCATAGGAATGAAGTGGAGGCTAGGATAGTTGAGTGGAGGCCATGAGAGTAGAAATTTGGCCATAGTTTAGTTACATGAGAGAATAATGAGGGATTAGGGGGGTTTAGGGGCTTATTTATAGATTAGGCAAGTGTTTTAGGCCATAGGATTAAACCTAGATTCAATCCAAGCCATCAAAGCATGTCTTGGGGAAGAAGTCAAGTGTAGGAACCATCTAGGGCCTTTAGATTAAAGATGAACCATGAGAACCATCCAAATGCAAAATCTGCATTTGAGCGAATCGGCCCACGGGTTGACAGCCAAACACCCTGGATTAACCCCTAGTCGACCCAGCGAGCTCGGGTCGACCTCAAAAATCGGCCGGTTCGGTTATTCCCCTCTCCTAATTCGTTGTTTTGAACATTTTTGCATATTTATTTATTTAATCTTCAATTATATATATATATATATATATATATATATCAATATATATATTTCTCTGCGCAACCCATTTCACTTAATTAAGTATACTTTAATTTGGGAATTTTTCGTGAAACTTCGCGAGGCCATATCTTGGTCATACGGACTCCGATTTCCGAAAACTCGGACTCTATTTCGCGTATTTTTCCGAGACGAACGCAATGGCATAGCCCGTTTCACTTGATTCAGAATTTAAAATTAAATTCTGCCTTGATTCTCGTCTTAATCATGTTATCGAAATACGGGTTGTTGCATTCTCCCCACCTTTTAGGATTTCGTCCCCGAAATCTCCAAGTTAGGAAGAACATATCCTACCATCCATCATCCATCTACTCAAAACATCATCCACAAGCAACCATTGTCCTTAGATGATTTCTAATGCTGTATGAATATATGCAAAACGTGTGTGTACATGTTCCTTAGCTAATGCTAATGATCAGGCCTGAATAATCTTTCTAATGCAAAAATATGTATAGTGCCATGAATCCAACATGTATGCAAATAGTCCTAGTCATATAGATACTATATGCGTGCACAATCATTCATCCATATGCCACAACCGCATGATAATACATTCGATTTCATCCATAAACAAGTATAAATACTCGTGCATATGCAATATGAAGTGTGACCGAGTCGAGCTAGTATCTAATGTGTATTCGCGCATCCACGAGCAACCACTTGCAACCACTTGCAACAATATCAATCATAACATGTTTCAAATACATGTTTACATCCATAGGGTTCTACCTAGGATTCCCTGAAACAGGGTCGAGAAGATAAACAAGACAAACTCCTTACGGGGTTTGTAACAGAAAATAGGACCGAGGAGATGTCCACAAAAGATAGCCTACAACCAAGCTCTACAGGAAAACAGGGATCAAGGATATACTCCCAAAAAGAGATATCATGCGCGTATTTAGTCTTCAGTCTCCTGAGTCGCATTACCTTGAGCTTAGTTCCATCGTGCCTTGACCGCCCCTTTTACTTCACGATTTCGCAGCTTCTTATTTCCTGTTTCCATAACATGAGTTGGAACTCATTTCCTCGTCGCCTCTCGTTCCTCTTGCACTTATCCTTTTCCTAGAATACTTGACGCAAACATGACTGCGTACCCATGATCTCATGCAAGCTTTCCAAAATTCAC
Organism: Allium sativum; assembly: GCA_030737875.1. NCBI lineage: Eukaryota > Viridiplantae > Streptophyta > Magnoliopsida > Asparagales > Amaryllidaceae > Allium > Allium sativum. Next base: position 7,842,414 of record CM060923.1, read on the forward strand.
TAGTGAATCTCGGACCTCGTACCATAAGGTATTCCACATAGAAGAACTTTCTCTTGAAAGTAAACAGATGCCAACCAGGTTAAGCGCACTTACTAGGGTGATTTCTATAACCCATGCATAAGTGAAATAAACCATCCGTCTTATTGGCGAACACCACTCGATCGGGCTTCAAATTTCCAATAAAGGTATCAAGGGATTCTAGGTAACTAATCATAACCGAACCCAAAAAGGTTCCATGAGACTTCGAGGGTATTACCAAGTCTAGTCAAGAGTCTAACTACCCTCCTATCAAAACCGAGAGTGGCACCCCTTACTGGATAACCACTTCATCCCTAGAATCCATCCATAACCGAGGCATGTCATTCTCAAATCCAAAACAAGTCATGAATAAATGGACCGATTCTCCACAGGACTTGAGACAAAAATGGGATTCTCTAATATGCTAGTACTTAAGGTGCATAGACTCAACTATCGAAGCAGACTTAAATGATACGATGATCAAACCAAAGTCCTAACGGGATGATAGAGAAGAAAAGCTAAACCTTTAACAAGATCGTTACCCTCCTTCCGAGGTACCCTAGAAATGAGAGCATACTACTGCCCTCCGAATGATCTTGTCCCTGTTCCATGATACTTAACTATCCGTCCCGTTTCACCATGCCAAAGGTACTCTCTCGTCATGGGTTTCATTGTTCATCTTTCTCCCTCCTTTTAGGACTCAGCCATACCAACATGTTGCTTATCCCTGAGCTCGTATCCTTTATCCTTGTTCTTACTATCCTTTCATGCATAACTCTGCAACGGTCTCTCGAGAACCACCTCCATCGTACGGGGAACACTTACGCAGCTAGAAAGACTAGTCGCAGTCAAAACCACTGTGACTACAGATGGAGGAAAGAAAGGAAAAGAGATTCGATCAAGGAAACAAGGATAATGCTAATGGCCTTTGGGGAATAGCCTTTTTCTTTTCAAAAGAAAATTTTCTTGAAAAATGCTTCTTTGTAAACGGTTTTTCAAATAATTTTCAGAAGGTCTTTAAAAACTTTTGCCTAGTCTAGTAACCTTCTGCTCTGATACCAAATGTAACACCCCGCCTCCGCTAGGGTCACTCTCAAAGGAATGCACTAGCTTTAGAGGGGCATTATTGGTAAACATGCACAGAAATATCACAAGACAGAACATATAAAATAGCGGAAGTAAAATCGAACTTTCATAACATGAATAAATAAGGTCTAAAGCCTTTTACATCAGAGTACATCAAAACCTGTCTTGCAATAGTAAAGAAGCATAAAGACTTTTTCATAAATTATTCCCCAAGTAAAAACAGTAAAGTAGCCATAGCCAAGAAAAGTCCAAGCCATCCATGATGACCTTCAAGCAGAAGAATTCCGAACTAAACAGCATTGTTTCCTCCCTGTAACCTGGGGGGGAAACGGAAGAAAAGAGGCGAAACAAAACGGGTCAGTCAAAAAGACTGAGTAAGCCCTATCTACTATTAGTATAAAAACTAGTAAAGCTAACTGTCATGAGAAACTGAGATGAACATAAGCATGACAACAAGATAGATAAGCTAAATCAAAATAACAGGGTGAACTATTGAACTTAGATAAACTAAGGTATCGCGATAAACTACGGCATCAAGATAAATCAAAGTATCCCATCGTCAGATTTCTATCAAGTATACTATCCCAAGGTATCTACCCCGTCTAACATCCCAAGGTATTTGTTTCGTATATTCTTCCAGGTTCTAACATGTATTTTTGCTCTGCACCTCTCGTACTAGTATCCCAACCCGCGTCATGTGTTAACCATGAATGTCCCTTGCCCAATGTTATGTAATGGTCCATGTCAACCTAATATATCGCATATATAGGTTACTCAAATCATACGTTTCTTTCCATGTATATAAGTTCAGTCCTTTGCCGTACCTCGTACGGGCTTCCTCATGTCGTATTATCCTTGAAATCGTTTGGACTATCACCCTTGTTCTAGCTAGGCTCTTCCATATGAATCATCGTTTGAACTACTAGGACTTACGCCACCTAGCACCACTAGGGATTACGCTTACCTATTGCACGCTTTCGTATTTCGGTTTGGGTTAAACCACCTAGGCCACTAGGGATTACGCTAACCCTCAACCGCGCCCTTTTTCCCACGCATTCATCGTGAATCGTTTTTCTATAACTGTATGCACATGTATCACATCGTGCCATCCGAGTCCTGTCACAGGGCAAAACGAGAAATTCAGGACTCGGGTCGGGAGCTTTAGATTTATCTGCCGATGCAGATACTAAGGTCTGCTTTTCTTCACGTGGCTGTGGTCCCACGAGACCCCTCCCTCAACTAGTGAAAGGCAACACAAGAGAAAATCTTGCATGAGAACTACACTCCGGCCAGCCCACATCCTACGGCCTACCTCACCCATAATTAGATAGCAATTATGGTCTGTTGGGTGTTCCCTGCCTTTCCGTACGTACACGCTTGACTCAAAATGGTAGATGATCGACGAACTTGCTATCTCGGGCACCTTATGTATTCGTCGACTCACTGCTATCCATCCCAGTCTTTAGTTCGCTCGTATAGCAACCAAGGCATACTCTTGGTTCTTCTAACGCAGACCTTAACCTCTTGTGAGCCCAGGATGATCATCTACGACCTCACAGAGGGATACCAAGAATATCCTCACGTTCCCCGAAGCCGCTGCTTCGTTACCCAGTTCGCTGGAGCCTTTATCTAAATCAGATAGCCCGCTCCTACACGCATACTTAAACGTTGACCTAACGTATCGGGTTACTAATCTATTTAAGAAATGGTCCAAATTTCCTTGACTAAGAATTATTACTTAGTTTCCCTTAACTAAGGTTTACCACTTAGCCTTATTTCCATAATCCTTGTTAACTATGGTTATTTACCTAATCCTCCGAATTAGGGTTTATCTAATGGGTTAAGTGTCACTTAAGTTCGTAACTTAGCCCGTCTACAAACCATGTCAAAATTGGCTAAGTATCCAAGTCCAAGACTTAACCCTACAAACCATGTGTCAAGTTGGCTAAGTATATTAAGCAATCCATAACTTAACCTCGTCTAATTATCATTTTAGATTGGTTAATTATATAAATTAACTTGACCTTGTCAAATTACCGAGTCAAATCGGTCAAGCGTATTCAAGTGATTCGTGACTTAGCCTTATCATGTTTTCACGTTAGATTGGTTAAGTATAGGTCACTTAACCATATCAAACTAACGAGTTGGATTAGTTAAGCATAAATTAACTTAACCCCGTCCAATTACCATGTTTAGATTAGTTAGGTCTGAGTTGCCTTAACCCCATCCATTAACTGTATTAAACGGTTAAGTGTTACTAAGAAAATTCACTTGACCTTATCAAGTTATCGTGTTGGATTGATTAAGTGTTGGTTAACTTAATCCCGTCCCCTCGTCGTATAAAAATGGTCAAGTGTCGTTAGGCAAATCAAGTTACTTAACCTACCCAACCCTGTCATGTTTTGTTAAGTATCATTAGCCTAATCAAATTACTTAACCCATTTGTCCATGTCATATTTGGTTAAGCCTCATTAATCAAATTAACTTAACCCTATTATGTGGCATTAATTATTTAATGCACCCCAACCTCTCACATTAGACTTTGTTGTGGTTACTAGTTAAGCCGGGCGGGTCCGGGTAGATTTACACTACAACTTGGTCTAACCTCGGGTTCAAGCACAACATGACCAACTTCTCACATTGGGTCCTATTGTTTGCAACTACTAGTTAGGCCGGTCGGTTCCGGGTAGTTTTACGTTGCAAACTCAACCCAACCTCGAGTTGGCCACCTTCATGTTTAGTCTAGTGTCATGTTCATAGTCAAGTTTTCAAGCAATTGGGTAGACCTAACTTAATAGGTAAATTCCCAATGGGTAGACCTAACTTAATAGGTAAATTCCCAAGCTTATGTTTTTATGCATACTTACATGTCAACTTCCATGTTACATTTCAAGTTATGTTTTCAAGTATAAACACATGTCATATTTAACGTTACATGTTGTAATGTTTCTACCCATTTACCCAAATCATGTTCATGTCATTATGTTTTCCCCATAATGTGACCCCAACGCTTTTAAACTCGCATATACGTTCGCAACAACGTAATGGACTAAAAGAAGAGACTTGACAAAGGCATGACAAAAATGGATATTGAGCCACAAGTTAATCATGGTGGCAAATGAGGCACATATGTGTTCATTAGCTTGCATGTTACATTCTTAAGCCTCAAAAACATGCATAAACCCAAACTTGGCACATAAGCGAATCATGGTGACAAAAGACATGGAATGATAACTAGAAACTTGCATATATCATCATATAAGGATTATGACTTCATATGCAAGTTGACATAATGATTATGAAGGTTTTCATGTTGCATAATGCAACATTTCAACATAAAGGTTGTGGCTTTTAGCTCATAAGATCAAGATAATGACTTCATAAACTTGCATAACATGATAGCATGCATCATTCTCAATGATCAAACCCAAACTTTCAACATGAACTTTTAACTTCATAGTTAATACCTAAGAGTAGGGAAGGGCTTACCTTGCTATGAAGGCCTAAATCGATTAAACCAAAGCTTATGATGAAGCCTATGCATGCCATCACCCAAAACCCCAAAGATGAACCCTCCAAATCAACAAAAACACTCTCTTTATGAACAAAGATCAAAGCTTTTGCCTTGAAACCAACTTGAGAAGCTCTCATACTAACATAGGGACTCTCTAACACTCTCATGATCATGAAACCTTTCATAGGAATGAAGTGGAGGCTAGGATAGTTGAGTGGAGGCCATGAGAGTAGAAATTTGGCCATAGTTTAGTTACATGAGAGAATAATGAGGGATTAGGGGGGTTTAGGGGCTTATTTATAGATTAGGCAAGTGTTTTAGGCCATAGGATTAAACCTAGATTCAATCCAAGCCATCAAAGCATGTCTTGGGGAAGAAGTCAAGTGTAGGAACCATCTAGGGCCTTTAGATTAAAGATGAACCATGAGAACCATCCAAATGCAAAATCTGCATTTGAGCGAATCGGCCCACGGGTTGACAGCCAAACACCCTGGATTAACCCCTAGTCGACCCAGCGGGCTCGGGTCGACCTCAAAAATCGGCCGGTTCGGTTATTCCCCTCTCCTAATTCGCTGTTTTGAACATTTTTGCATATTTATTTATTTAATCTTCAATTATATATATATATATATATCAATATATATATTTCTCTGCGCAACCCATTTCACTTAATTAAGTATACTTTAATTTGGGAATTTTTCGTGAAACTTCGCGAGGCCATATCTTGGTCATACGGACTCCGATTTCCGAAAACTCGGACTCTATTTCGCGTATTTTTCCGAGACGAACGCAATGGCATAGCCCGTTTCACTTGATTCAGAATTTAAAATTAAATTCTGCCTTGATTCTCGTCTTAATCATGTTATCGAAATACGGGTTGTTACAATATACATATACATATTTTAGATTTATACGTATGAAAGAGGAATTGGGAAAGAAGAATGAAATTTAAACAAATTTTTTTACCTATTTGATGAACCAATTTTTTCTTATAAATCTAAATCAAATTTCTTCAATTCTAGTTAATTAGGTTTGTATAGGTTTATATTTGAACTTTAGAAGAGGTTGGAGGACTAGGAACAACAGAGCTTCGTTATTGCCTCAAGAAAATATGAGAAAAGAGTGGGGTCTAGCTCTTTATTTACAGGCGTAGAAATGACCCCTGAACCGTTAGATTTTATTTCAAAAAAATCTATCCATCGATATATAATTTATATAACAGAAATCATAGCCACAACTATCGAAATCGATTAAGGGTCAATCACTCGGTTAAATGCTTGGGTCAACCTAGCAATTAGGGAGTGAACAGAGATATTTAATTGTATATAGTAATATTCTGTTTTATTTATTTTCCATCCTCTTTTGTATTTCATTCATAACTTTTTCATAAGGACTCTGTTTGCATAGTTCCAAACGTATACATTGACTAGAACCCCATCATCAATGCTACGAAGCAAGTTTCATGGTCAAATTCCAAAGTTCATAAAAACAAATCCATTTTTGGAATATAACTAATCACAAAATTCCATAGAATTATATTCTTCCCTCCTTAAAAGAATTTTGCCTCGAAATTTTAGCAATAACTAAGGCATGGTCCTGATACCTAATTGTCCTATGATACACAATCAATTAGTGTACATTCAATTTTGCAATCAAACAGGCACATGTTTTCAGTGTACATAATGAGTCATAGCCACAAAATTTGTATGCATAATTATTCTAAATTAGATCCTCTTATATGCACGTATTTCATAGGAAAACACTATTGAAAACATAATGCAAAACATCCTAAAATAAACTGGTAGTTCTGTATGAATGCATACTTTTGAAAATATTTTTCATTTATAACCTCACACGACTACAAACAGAAGTGTGAAGAAAATAATTTTGCACCCAAGCCTTACTATCTATTAGGTAAACATATCTAAGTCCCTTCCTATTAATTACCCCTACATCGAAAAAAAGAAATCAAGACGAAGAATGCAACTTTCTTACCACTTACAAGATTTTCATTTTCCATCATATAGTGGAATTTTACGTCAGTTGCCCCAATACACCAAAAATTCTCATCTATAGACTACAAAGGAGGCTTAAAACAAGCTTTATAACATAAAACAGGTTAAATAACAAATCATATGTGTGGAAGACTAAGTATGGAAACAACGTTTTCGTGGCTAATATAGTCATTCTCTTGTTACCGTTGACATCTTCACCGCATCGTCGTCTCTAATGCACTATTAAAACGTGCAAATAGATCATCCAAGATCTTCCTAATGCTTTACATGCAGCCATAAAGTCAAAATCTTTCAAAAAAATTGAATTTCCGCTTCTTTAAAAACTCATGAAAATTTTGGAATTCCTTTTTGGTACTAATTTACCTTTCATATAAGATTCGCACAAAAACTAAGATTTTGGTAATATATTTTTTTACTATGGTTATACCATCTATTTTGATACAAAATAGATGTTTAAACATATGTAATTTACCATACCTAAATCCATGTTTTTGTGTAAATAAAAAAAAAAATGGAATAAAAGTAAATAAGACCAATTTTTTTAACGAAAATCTAAACGGATTTTTTCCAATGTCATCTGGAAAAAGATTCAAAATATATTTTATGAAAATTTAAATGACTCAGATCATATTTCGACATAGAAGGAATTCAGCTATGTAGAAAAATGCAAAAACTAAAACCATACACAATAATCAAAAATAATTTTTAGCTTAAAAGGAATAGGCAACAAACAATAAATATACCCGTGATGAAACAACGCAAAACCTATCCTTCCCTAAAATTTATCTACCACAAAATTCTAATTTTTTCTAGCTTTAAAACAAATGTTAATTGGATAAGAAAATGATTTTTTTTTTCTAATTCAAATACAAATAAGCGTGAATGACATCAAATAATTTCAAATTCAAAAATCTCGCTAATCATCATGCGAATTTCCAAAAAAAACACACTAACAGTTACAAAGAAACTACAACGAAAAGGATAAATGCTAGAAAGAGAAAAGAATAAAGACAACAACAAGATAAAAACTTTGAAACTCCAAAACATTGCCTATTTTTTTTTTCTAATTCAAATACAAATAAGCGTGAATGACATCAAATAATTTCAAATTCAAAAATCTTGCTAATCATCGTGCGAATTTCCGAAAACAACACACTAACAGTTACAAACAAGCTACAACGAAAAGGATAAATGCTAGAAAGAGAAAATAATAAAGACAACAACAAGACAAAAACATTGAAACTCCAAAACATTGCCTATTTTTTTTCTGATTCAAATACAAATAAGCGTGAATGACATCAAATAATTTCAAATTCAAAAACTCGCTAATCATCATGCGAATTTCTGAAAACAACACACTAATAGTTATAAACAAACTACAACTATAAGGATGAATGCTAGAAAGAGAAAAGAATAAAGACAACAACAAGAGATAAACTCTGAAACTCCAAAACATCGCCTAAAGACAACAACAAGACAAAAACTCTGAAACTCCAAACATCGCCTAAATACAACAACAAGACAAAAACTCTGAAACTCCAAAACATCACCTATTTTTTTTCTAATTCAAATACAAATAAGTGTAAATGACATCAAATAATTTCAAATTCAAAATTTTCGCTAATCATCGTGCGAATTTCCAAAAACAACACACTAACAGTTACAAACAAACTACAACGAAAAGGATAAATGCTAGAAAGAGAAAAGAATAAAGACAACAACAAGACAAAAACTTTGAAACTCCAATACATCACCTATATACAATGAGACGTCTTGCTACATGATTGGAGATCGAACCATTTCCATGACCTTTAGCTAATCATATCATGATAGCAAAATGCTCAATCTCGTGTCGAAGACACTTCTGGTGTTGTTGAAGGTTTCCACATCACCATCTCTTCAAAAAGAGAATCAACGACGACAAAAGAAACCTACCACATAACTTCTTTTCATGGATATTCATCTAAAATTATCAAAAGACAAAAATGGATATATGAAAATACAAAAGGTAACTTCGCAAAATAGCACAAAAGAACACTAAGCTGAATCAAAGATGATGCGGTACAAAATAATAGTTACGCCATCGATCAACGAAAAGGTTGATTTCCGCACCATGAGACAAATCTAGTTGTAGCTTCTCATTTTCGTAATAATATGCAAATGAGTTGCATATCTCCAAAGGTAGTTTGGACATATATTATCCAACACAAAAAATGGTATTAAGAAAGAGAGACCCACAGTAAAATCTCCCAAATCGATCAAACCAAAGATCATTCGAGTCCATGTAAAACACAAATGCCTCTAAAATCTCATCAGATTCTTCTCAGAAAGACCGTCCAAAGATAGCTTGATCTTCGTCTCTAAGACAAGAATTTTCCTTTATCAAAACCTATTCTAACAAGGTATGATAAAGGCAGATATAGAACAAACAACACCCCTATTCAAAAAGCTCGAAGCAAAGGACATGTGCAAGTCAAAATGTTACGACTAATTCTCTTATCACTGAGGCAATGGAACCTACGCTCATTCTGATTCAACCAAATGGTCTCACTCCCGCTTGATGAGACTTCAATGGTATGGGGAAGATTACATTATGCAAGTAGGTGTTATGGACAAGAAATAATTGGAGAGAAGAAATTGGTTTAGATTTTGGAGTATTAACAGGGTGAGATCTAATGCGCAAACTAGCATAGAAAAGGTGGAGACGGGGTGAACACAAAAAATAGAATAAGAATAAAGGTATGGTTCAACTAGATGAGGAAGGAAGGACGAAGGAATTAAGTTTTAGAAGGGTAATTTGGGCCCATTTTTTTGGTTGAGTCCCAGGTTCAAGTTGTACCAAAACTCATCAACTAGTTGACCTCCCTAGATATAATGCCAGACGATCAACTGTTAAACGAGCTTTGAACAATGGTTGAACCTTGAACCAATCTGGGTCCCGCATCATCTCTTAGGATATGATGTGAATCTGAAAAATAATTTCCCTCATCATGGTGGCATTATAGGCCATAGTCAAACTCCGAACCAACCTTTAAAGATTTAAAGTAGTCATAGCCAAAGCTTGCGACCACAAACGAATAAATTCTTAAAATAATTCGGCTAAAAATATGTACTAAAATTTAAAGTGGACTTATTCCCTTACCTAGCTGGAAATAGAACGAATGAATGATTAAGAAATAGTATACCCAAAAATATTTCAACCAGTAACTCGTATTTGGATTTGTATGAAATTATCTTCCTTGTCTAGTTGACAAGTTAACCAAAAATACAAAAATAAATTCTCTAAGCCGAGCCAAAATTTTCCTTTGTCTAATCCGAGAGAAAGATTTTGAAAACTTTTCAAAATTCAACTTTATTTATAAACTAAGGATCTCTTACTATAAGTCTATTTTTATTACTTTAATTAATCTATATTCTAGTTCATGTTACTAACTGGAATAATCCTTCCATGTTCTATATCATTGAGATTTTCTCCAAAAGGTTATTTGTGATAATTTCCATAAATCATCCAAAATATAAAAACAGGAATACTAAAAATCACATGGAATGGACACTAATAGTTTTTAATTTTGAGGCATATTACTTTTTTTTTCCAAATTCTTTCTTTTTTACCAAATGGATTATTTATTAAAATTACACAAAACCTAAATATCTGAAACATGATTAGATTTAAATTTCTAAAATTATTTAATTGTTAAACAGTTTCCCAAAAACCATAATTTAAAACTTTCATTATGGATTTTCTTTTCCAAAACATTTTTAAAACTTGAATTTCTTGCAAATATAAGGCCAAGGACTCAAATGAATAGTTCTGAAAAGATATCTGGATTTCCAAGAAGTATCGAATGGATATACCTTGTTATTATATTTTTGAATTATTTTGACATATTAACACGAACTTCCCATTTCAAGACCAGAAAGTGGTTATCGACTGGAACTCATAACAAAACCAAAAACCAGTAATCGTGATTATCTCAATTGTAGCTAGCTTTTCATCTACTCATCGAGCTTAAATTCATGAGATTTACTACATGTTATCCTCATGCTCTTCAAAACCAATCGCCAAACTCACCATGGGGTAAGTTGGGGTTTTCCCTGAAACTCGAACTTAGAATATTTCTAACTTCTAGTCATTTTAAACCCATTTTAAATAAATAGGCCCACAACTATCTCATCGTCGAAATAATTTAGAGTCAAGTAAGAAAGACCAAAGAAAATGTGACGATCCCAAAATCCGTGTGACGGTATTAAGGATAATCATTGGAATATAACACATCAATCATCTTAGCAGAGACAGAAAATAGCAAAACAATAAATAGAATAATTTTACATGGATATGACAGCGGAATCACAACATGTAACAACATCAGAATTGCACAACGTAGGATATAACTTAGTGAATAAAAGGGAAACGATCAGTCACCATCGCCAGAGGCGGAATATATACATGCAGTGAGACATAATAAGGGTATCAGTCTACATCGCCGAAGGCGGTACATATACATAGGATAATAAGTACTTGAAGTAAAACAGTCTGCATTGCCGGTGGCGGAATCATAATATAAATACAATAATGGCGGAATATGTCAAAGTCATCTCGGTGAAGTCAGCCTCGCCATGAGCCAAAAGTGCACTCCATACTACTGTGCTGAGAAAAAAACAACCTGTCACCTGTGAACTAGGCTGCCTGTGTGAAAATAAGGGCATCCGCGTTTGCAAAGTGAAACAAACAACGAGTCAGTCATGAAGACTGGTATGAGAAATCTACTTAACAGTTTAAACAACAGTAGTAAGCAAATCATAGGACCACGCCACTTTCGCGGAATGGGTTTACTCTCGTGATTGCTGGAGCATTTGAAGCAAAGTAAATCCTATAAAACAACGCAATGCATTTAAAAAGAATGAAGCCATTATAAGACTCAAGTCCCATCACACAATGCAACACAAACCGGAGGATAGAGTTTTACCTTATAGTGGCCAAATATGCTTAATACGTGTAAAGCAAAATCATTTGATATTATTACTAGTGCATATATGTTTCAAAAACGAATAGCATCATAAATGTCAATCATAGGCGACATGAGCGTCCCATGCCACTATGTCGCCATACATAAGTTACAATTGAATCCGTTATCTCGTATTTGAAATTGGATTTCCGTCATGAGTCGAGGCAAGGTGCAAGCTCCTCTCCGCTTCGAGACATTCTAGCAAATGCCTCAGGACTACACACTCTGGGTAACCCCTAGATCGGTTGGGCCGGTTCTCTCTTACGTTTGAGGATTAGTTATTCCTGAACACATGTTTCCCGGTCCATACAGGCATATAATCGAGGCGCCTCGCATTCCAACAACCACAAAGGTGAAAAGTAGATATAAATGTCAGGGCTGGTAGGTCACTGACACCACCATAGCTAGAAAGAAACGTCGTGCACTCCCAGCAGTCCGTATCCCCTTTTTAACTCATACCGAGGTGTGAGGCTCGCGAATCCACGCTATACACAAAGCCAGGCCACGAAGTTTGTTCTTTGATCATCAAACACAAGACTTTGCTTTGCAACAGAAGCCATGATCACAACATCATGGTATGCCACATAGGTAATCCACTCCATACGACTGATTTCTATCGATATATAATCTCTGAGCTCGTACGTCTCAGAGAAGGGCGTTAAGCAAAAGAATAAATTCTCTACCGCCAAACAGATATATATTTAACAGAGATCAATCCGTATAGAACAAAATCCAATGTCAGACACACAGTCAATTTACAAGTCCGTTCTGGGTCTGGACGAAACCGGAGGCGTCAAATTCCTCGTATATCTATACAATCAACACATACGTTCAGACGACTACTACTTCCGTTCCTTCATGGTAGCTACTCCAATCAGGAACCTCAGCAGCGCCCATCCAACCGATACGAAGATCATCGGTCTTGAATCGTCTTTGTATTTTCCAATTCGAATCGTTCGATCAATTATTTTAAATGAGGGTTAGCTCGGCCTTTTCAAATAATTCACGTATTTAGATTTCAAATCAATTCTTTCCATAGTTATATTATTCGACATTCATATTTTAGTTCTTTTAGTGTTATTTTCATGTCAAACACATACAACCATCAAATATCAAATAGATCAAGCCAAATTGGTTTATTTCCAATCTATGTTGCTTATAATATTTTATAATGATTTTTCACCATTTTTATTTATTTAAAAATGGCCATATTTAATTAAACGACGTTTCAGGTCGTGGCGTGGCATTGGCGTTGTTTTCCCCCTAATTTGTTTTACATATTTCGGAAAATCTAACTGTTGGATTTCTACAAAGTCTATATCAGTGGGAAGATATTCCCAAAGCGAACCCAACGGTTCCAGTTTCGTGAAAATCCGACGGTCGTATCTTCCACACTAGTCGTTTGAAATTACGGTTTCAAAATTCGAACTGCAGCGTCGTTATTCGATTTAATTTAATTATATTTATATTTATATATAAATATAAACGATTCTGGCGCTATTTTTCTTTAGATTTGAATTACACATTCCAGACAATCCAACCGTTGTATTTTTACAAAGCTGGTGCCGTTGGAAAGATATTTCCAAGGCGAACCCAGCGGTTGCGGTTTCGGGAAAATCCGATGGTCGAATTTCTCGTACTAATCGATTCAAATTACGATTCCAAAACACGAACTGCACGGCTTCGATTCCTTTCAATTCTATTTATATTTATATATATATATAGTTCATTCCTTTATTTCAACATCGTTTTCACTTCAAATATTTCACTAACGCCTTAATATTTCTAAAAATTTCGCCATAACCTCCTTTGTACGGGAAGGGGTTTGGAAATTTTGTTGGGCCGTGTTAGGTACCCAATAAATCCTATAAAGCATCCATATATTTATAGTGATATATTCTGGTGTTTACAGGGGAGCGTGTATAGATAATAACTCCAGAGAATGAATTCTCGTCACCCTGTCAAGCCTGAGGGAGTGTGTATTTTTAATTACTCCAGAGGATAAATCCTCGTCACCTCGTCCTATGTGGGAATAAATAGTCCATGTGCCGTATCTAATGACTAGAGAGACGTGATTATTGTCAACTCCAGATCCGTGTGGGGTTTTTATTAATCTGCCAATTTATCGTTATATTTTATATAGTCCATATCAGTCATCAGTTCAACCTGTAGTATATAATCATCGCCATACAAGCCTCTCGCTCGTATGGTAAATCTTCTAGCTCGTCACACAAGCTCCAAGTGCTTATGTGGAATATGATGAAGTATGCCTATCGTCAAGAAGAATGCCATGTAGTGTAGTTTAAAATTAATTGTTACTATCCTATGGCGATGTTTATTATTTCATACAGAATAACCAGCACTCCGCATCCAATGGCATTCACAGGAGTTGATATAAAAATAAAATTGCGCAGCCAACTCATCAAGGCTTACCTATTTGTCGGGCACGCAAATAATTTCTTTACTCTACAACTAATCCATTTTCCCTGTTCAACACATGTATATATATGCAGAACAAAGCTGATAATAATATTTCTAGCAAACTAATATTTATTTCAACACGTGTGTATTTTTATCAAAGCGTACACATGATAAAAGAAATATTTTTATCATCAAAAATATTTATTCAACACGTGAATGTTTTTAACACTTCATATTCACAATAAAAATGTAGTTTTTATTGTCTATTCATTTTATTTTAAAATACTATAACATTCAACACATGAATTTCAATTCAACGAATGAATTTCAATTCAACACATGAATATTCTCTATAGTTTGTATATATATAAATGTGATTTTTTATCGCTAAAGCTATCTGTTTAAAATTCTAATAATATTCAACACATGAATTTCAACCCGAAGAACGAATTTCAATTCAACACATGAATATTCTCTATAGTTTGTATATATATAAAAATGTTATTTTTATCGTTGAATCTATTTGTTTAAAATTCGAATAACATTCAACACATGAATTTCAACTCGACGAACGAATTTCAATTCAACACATGAATATTCTCTATAGTTTGTATATATATAAAAATGTGATTTTTATCGTTAAATCTATTTGTTTAAAATTCGAATAACATTCAACACATGAATTTCAACTCGACGAACGAATTTCAATTCAACACATGAATATTCTCTATAGTTTGTATATATATAAAAATGTGATTTTTATCGTTAAATATATTTGTTTAAAATTCGAATAACATTCAACACATGAATTTCAACTCGACGAACGAATTTCAATTCAACACATGAATATTGGTTTCAACATATGTAATTAATTTCAACAAACGAAAATTATTCTAACACATGAATATTTCAGAAAATTTCGGTAGCATAACGGCAGGGTAGTTAAAACCGAGACCGTCCCTAGTACGGCTCCTCGCTCTACCTTAAAACCTCGCGGTTTTTGACAATGGGGAGTATGCATCTAGTTCGCACGCAGGCGGCATGTTTTATTTTAATTTCCACAATACTATTCTAATTTGTTTCAACCACAAGAGGGTATTTTTCAACCACAAAGGTATTTTTCAACCACAATATCAACAACAAACAATTATTTCCAACCATTCGTCATACCATATAATATCACGCCAATCACAAGCAATAAATATCGCCCATGGTCTACGGACGAGGGGAGTATATATATATATATATATAATTTCTATAATTCACTTGCATTTTATCACAATTCAAAGCATATATGTTTCATACAACGCTTGTATAATTTATACATTGCTAATATAACTTATACAACACATGTACATGAGGTATACAATGCGTATATAATTTACATTTTGCTTATATAATTTATACAACACGATTCCATTCACACAATTTAATTTAGATTCCTCACATTGGTTTTTGAAGTGCTAAAAATGGTAGGAAGATCAGAAAAATCCGTGACTTCTGCTAGATGGTAGAGAGCCTCCCTGCGGTCCCGATGTTTCCTGTTTCATCGAATTTCGTTAACACACTAAAAAGATATGATTTTTCAAAGTTTTGCAACACTTAAAAGTGTTATTTTCAATTTAGAAATTTAAAGCAGATAACTTTTCAAACCTTCAAAACTAGGTCTTTAATTTTTGATCAATCCGTGCTGTTTCGTCTCGATCGGATGCTGCGACGTCGAAGAGCTTCGAGCAGGCTTCCCAGCGCCTGTGGTGGAAGCAAACTCGGTGGCTCCAGGGACGATCGGCGGCGCTCCAAAGGTGCGGACTTCCTCGAGGTAGAACGACGCAAATACAAATTGATTTTAGTCGAGGGTTGGTTTGATTGAAAGTGGGGAGGAAGGCGATTGGAAAAGCCAACTGGAGGCGGTGACGA
Organism: Allium sativum; assembly: GCA_030737875.1. Classification (NCBI taxonomy): domain Eukaryota; kingdom Viridiplantae; phylum Streptophyta; class Magnoliopsida; order Asparagales; family Amaryllidaceae; genus Allium; species Allium sativum. Next base: position 7,858,391 of record CM060923.1, read on the forward strand.
AATTGCCTGTGGCGGCGGTGATCGAGCTGGAAAGGTTTGAACGGGTTCGCCGTTCGTTTCAGGTGGATTTGACCGATTTCAGAAGAGAGAGAAAATGAAGGGTAATTTCTATTATATTTAATTTTTAAATTCCAATAATATCCTTTCTAGCCAACGTACACTAATTTCAACCCAACGACTGTCGCCCCTAGCTAAATACCCCCATTCCGGACACCATGGGATATGTTTCGTTGGCCAATTCGACTGTTACAGTCAGTTATTTTTCAAATTAAAGTATAAAACATTTTATATTCAATTTGAACATACATTTCAATTTGCCAGGGCCACAAACTGAATCGAAAAATTCCAGAAAAATAAATCTAGCTTTGTTTTGACGATATGGTCCCAACAAAACCAGTTTCGTCGAATTCTGAGATCGTATGCAAAATGTCCATTTTCAGGTCGACCCATTTTAACAGAAATTGACCAATCACATTTTCTTTTGCCCCGCTCACATACTAGCTTCAAAAATTATGAAATTTGAAACCTAGCAATAGTTTGACATCCCGGATCCAACAAAAGTGGTTTCGTCGAATTCCGAGGTCGTATGCAAAATATCTATTTTCAAGGGCGATATATTCTATATAGCGACCCTTCTGAAAATTCATTTGGCCATAACTTTTGAATCCTGTTATGAAACTTCGATTTTTCAGATTCTTAGAAAGGTATTCATAAACAGATTTAAATATTTCTAGTTTTGCTAAAATCTGTTATATTTTCCACCCGGTACTGGCAGACAAATTTTGTATTCAAATTTTCAAACTGCCTCACTATTCCCAATTCATTATTTTATTGAAATATGTTATTTCAATTGTTCAAATTCTTTGACAATAACCAATTTTAAAAATTTTAAATTGGTTCACATTTTCCGGGTTATTACAATCTCCCCCACTTAAAACTTTTCGTCCTCGAAAAGGAAACAACAGCAAAGTAGGAAACAAAATGTAAATGCAAAGTATTGTAAATGTACCTTGCACCGGAGTTAGTCAGAGATGTCCACTCTGCATTTGGGGTAGGCTTGTTTAATGCCTTCTTCAGTCTCCCAAGTACAGTCCCTAGGATCACTACTCCACTGCACTTTAACTAAATGAATCTTTTTGCTCCTTAGCTCTCTAGTTTCTTTGCCAACGATCTTTAATGGCTCTCTTCTGACTGCTAATTCTGGAGTTATATCTATATCCTGTTGCGCTGCTTCTTCTACAACAAGATCCGGATCATGCACATGTTTTCTGAGTTGAGACACGTGGAACACGTCATGTACACCATGCAACCAATCAGGTAATTAAACCCTATATGCAAGAGTTCCAATCTGTTCAAGTATAGGAAAGGGACCAATGAATCCCGGTGCCAACTTCCCAGTTTTGCCAAATCTGATTACTCCCCGCATCGGAGAAACTCTTAAATAAACATAATCACCAACAACAAATGATAAATCTCTTCTTCTCGCATCAGCATAACTTTACTGTCGGCTTTGTGCGGTTTTCAATCGCTTCTTAATGACATCGACTTTATCTGATGCTTCTCGAATCATATCGAGCCCTAACACAAGTCTGTTGCCAGGTTCTACCAAACATGCGGGAGATCTTCACGGTCTACTGTATAATGCTTCAAATGGAGACATTCCCAAACTTGTTTGATAGCTATTGTTATAAGAGAATTCGGCTAAATGTAAGTGATCTTCCCATGAGCCGCCAAAATCAATAATGCAAGCCTGTAGTAAATCTTATAGAATTCTATTTACCCGCTCAGTTTGGCCGTCTGTCTAAGGGTGATAAGCGGTGCTTAGATTCAATTTGGTTCCCAATTCTGTCTGGAATGCTTCCCAGAATTTGCTAGTAAACAGGGGATCTCTATCACTGACGATATTTAGCAGCACTCCATGCAGTTTAACTATTTCTTTGAAGTAAATCTGTGCTAAACTTTGAGTCGTTCTGTTGGACCGGACTGGTATGAAATGGGCAGTCTTCGTGAAGCGATCTACGATCACCCATATACTGTCGTTTCCTTTCTTAGTTCGAGGCAAACCACCCATGAATTCCATCGAAATCTTCTCCCACTTCAATCTTGGAATTTCTAATGGTTGTAATAATCCAGCCAATTTCTGTTGATCGCTCTTAACTTGCTGACAGGTGGGGCACCGGCTAACATATATTGAGATGTCCACTTTTAACGACTTCCACCAGAACGTACGCTTAATATCATTGTACATTTTGCTGACCCCCGGATGGATACTTAGTTTATACTTGTGACATTCATCAAGTACTTCCCATCTAAGATCAGGAATTTCTGGCACACAAATTCGCCCTCTTAATCTTAGGACCCCTTGGCTATCTAGGCTAAAACCTGAGGTTTTTCCTTCTCGGATCCGCTGGCTAACCCTTTTAATAAATTCATCGTCTTTCTAGAGAATAGTAATCTTATCTTCTAAGGAAGAAGTAATGATAAAACTGGTGATGATTTCATTCTTTCGGCTGAGCGCATCTGCTACAACATTGGGTTTCCCTGGAGTGTATAGAATCTCAAAATCGTATGCTGCAAGGAATTCTAACCAACACTGTTGCCTCAAGTTTTGATCTTTCTGAGTGAATAGATATTTCAATGATTGATGATCGGTAAATAGTTCGAACTTCTCGCCCAATAAATAATGCCTCCAGATTCACAAAGCAAACACGATAGCTAACAACTCAAGATCATGAGTTGCATAGTTTCTTTCATGCGGCTTCAGCTGACGGCTGGCACAAGCGACCACTTGGCCTTTTTGCATTAATAATGCGCCTAGCCCTCTAATAGAAGCGTCTTTCCATACAGTCAAGTCTTGGTTGCCTTCTATAATTGTCAATATTGGAGCAGTTGTCAATTTCAGTTTCAGCTCCTGGAAAGCTTCTTCACATTTGGGAGTCCATTTGAATTTCTCATGCTTCTTTGTAAGCTTTGTCAATACACCAGATGTCTTTGAAAAATCCTGAACGAATTTCCGATAGTAACTAGCCAATCCAAGGAAACTTCGAACTTCTGTGGGGGTAGTAGGTTGTTTCCAGTTCTGAATCGCTGTAATTTTGCTTGGATCTACAGCAATCCCTTCCTTTGATACAACATGGCCAAGGAACTTAACTTCATCCTGCCAGAAGACACACTTAGAAAATTTAGCTTTCAAGACATTTCTCCTCAGAATTATCAACACTTGTTCTAAATGCTTTACATGCTCGCCTTCTGACTTGGAGTAGATTAAAATGTCATCGATGAAGACTAGAACAAATTTATTCAACACACCATGAAACACTCTGTTCATGAGATCGACGAAATATGCCGGAGCGTTACACAAGCCAAACGGCATTACTAACCATTCGTAGAATAAATCGGGACCCCTGAAGGCTGTCAAAGGAACACAGTCTTCGGCTATACGTAATTGGTGGAAACCTGTAGCTAGGTCCATTCTGGATAATACTGTTGCTCCATTTAATTGATCTAACAGATCGTCTATCCGAGGAAAGGGATACTTGTTCTTCAGTGTCTGTTTATTAAGATCTCGGTAATCAACACAAAGTCTTAGAGTACCGTCTGATTTCAGGACAAATACTTCTGCTGCTCCCCAAGCTGAGAAGCTCGCTCTGGTCATACCTTTCCAAAGCAATTCTCGAGTTTGACTACCTAACTCTTCTTTTTCTTTCGGGGCCATTCTTCTCATTGGATGTACTACTAGTCGGGCGTTAGGAATTAGATATATTATGAATTCAATTTCCCTTTGCAGCGGTAAGTTTTCTATTTCTTCAAACACATCCGCATAGTTTTTAACGACGGGTATCTTTTCTAATGAAGTGGGAGTAACTTCCAAAGAAGACCAAAATTCTTTTCTATTAATTTCTGAGCCATGGCATGGTATAGAGATATGCCCAACTTTTGTTTCGACTTTAGCGATTCTTTCAGCACATCTAACTTCAGCCTTATATTTTGTCAACCAATCAAGTCCCAGAATAATATCGAATTCGGAAAGGTCCATCACAATTACTTTAAAAGGAAATCGGTATCGAGAAAAGGAAATAGGTACTTTACAATATGAACTGAGACTAACAGAACCTCCTATCGGGTTTTGAACTTTAATTGGTTCTTTAAGCTTTCTTTCTTTTAACTTTAACTTACTAACAGTGTTACCAGAAATGAAGCTACGTGATGCACCGGTATCAAAATGTACAGAAACTAGAATATTTTTAATGGTAAGGCTACCTCCCAAGACGTCGGGTTTACCTGATCCATCGGTGATAGCTGGCGGGGTCTCCCCGTCATACACATGAGTCACTTGTGCATTCTGCTTCAGAGGACAATTCCTACTATAGTGCCCTTTATTATGGCAGTTGTAGCATTCAGCTGAGCTGCGGTCTGGATTTGCCTTTAGCTTCTTTGGGGCTTTGCACACATTAGAAAAATGTCCTGACTTCCCGCAGTTGTAGCAGCTTCCTTTGGGTATCTTCCCAGATTGCTGAGTAGCGGCCGCTGAAATGCTGGACCCTGGCTGATCTACTGAAGCCTTGCGCTTATTTCCAGCTTGGCTTTTGGCGTGGTCTTGGTTGGATTGTCTTTCATCCATATCTTCATAATTGCAGGCCATTTCTACTAATTCTGAGAATGAGAGTTTGATGTTGCTCATGGCTCTGTCATGGTACTTGCGCTGTAGCCCAAATATAAACCTCTTGTTCTTAACTTTGTTTGTCATAATAAGCTCTGGAGCGTAGCGCGACAGCTGAGTGAATTTATTGAGGTAAACTTGGATAGAGAGATGTCCCTGCTGGAGATTAGCAAACTGCTCTCGCATCCGCTCTAAGGCCTGCTCAGGTACAAACTTCTCGTTGAACATGGTCTTGAATTGCTCCCATGTAATGACCCGCATTGGCAGAGGTATTATAATTAATTTATTTAATTATATAAATAGTGATTTAGGGAATTAAATCGTCGTTAATTAAATAATATGGAATATTTAATTAAATTAAATAATAGAATAATATATTTAATTTAGAAATAATCAAAAATATTGGAAATAACAATATTCTGTGAACGGGGTCATCCCTAAAATTTAATTCAGTTTAGAGTTGAATTATATTGAATATATTCAATCGACGTCAGTTTGAACGTAGAATTATAATATAATTAGAATAGAGCTTGAAATGGCGCGGCAGTTCGCTATTTGCCGATTTGAACTTCAACTGAGTATACAGGGTTCGTTTTAAATCGGATTTCTGTGAAACAAGAAACGTCTGGAGCTGGTGGAGTATATCTTTCTAGTGGAAGAGAAAAATCGGGATTTCATCGAGTAGATTTTGATTTATGACCAAATCAAATATCAGAAAAGACGCTGTGGAATTCCTTTATAATTTATAAAGGAATTATTTATATTTTAAAAAGGAAATTCAATATAAATCTAATATCGGGTTGACTCAGATGGAAATATCGAGCTAGAAATTCATACAGGAATATTCTGAAGCTGTACGGTATCCCATGTGAATATAGATGAGAATATTTATTTTTAAATATTAAATCCCATTATATTTAAACATATTTATTTATTTAAATAGGCTATTTAGAGCTTTAAAAATAGCCACTTTTACAAACGAAGTCGGAATTCGACAAAACTAATTTTGTTGGATCCGCAATATCAAATTATTGTTAGATTCCAAGTTTAGTGATTTTTAGAGTCACTGTGTGACCATATGGATTTTTAGAGTGAAAAACAATCAGTATTTCGACGGTTAAAAATACGCTGTGTGAGCATACGAAGTCGAAATTCTACGAAATCAGACCATAATGTCGAACTCTAGCTACATGTCCATTTTGGTGATTTTTGGGTATCGTATATGATCACAGGAATTTTAGAGGATAAATACAAATAGAAATTGCTTATATTTGAATTAAATAATCGATTTAAAAATCCTCTATAAATAAGCTACCATCCTAACAGTAAACCCTTATTTCCTTTTCTTGTGGTCAGCGACATTTATAGCCGCCGGTCCTTTATCTCTTCCAAAACGCAAGTTTTTAAATTTCTTCAAAAATCAAATAAATCTTTAAAAATTCTGAAAACCATAGATTCGAGTTCATGATAAGAGGGGCTTTAATCTGGTACCCCTTTTGTGTGGTGCGCACGCAATTTTGGTTGGGGGGTGTTTCAGTAGGTCACGCTATAGGCTTGCGATTTGATGGGTTGAGGCGGATTTGGGTGCCAACGCCTGATGTGAAGGAGGAGAAGGTGGTCAGATGCGAAGATAGGTTGGAGGAGGACGTTGATTTGGGTTGTGCGATGTCAGGATTCCGTGGGTTGATGATAAACGAGAGGAGCGGGGCATTTTTGGTTCGATGTTGTCTCCTGTACGGGGATGAAATGATGGAGGTTCAAAAGGGTAGTGCAGCGGTGAGATCGAGGGGGTTAAATGGTGGAAGTTTTCGCTGTTTTCATTTGAATAGCATATGGGAGGTGAAGTGGTGTGTCGTTGTGGAAGGAGATGGATGGTATGTTAAGGAGACGGGTCTGTTGGGATGGACAGGTTCTTGAAACCGTAGGGGAGAAGAAGAGAAAGGGCATGTCGGGTTTGATTTTTGGTTAGAGGATTCGTGAATGACCATTACTGGAGCAGCTATGTGGATTTCCTGGGAAGTAGGTGGTGACACTATTTTAGATGGGTTTGAAGGGAGACGGGCTAAAAGGGTGGTGAGGCCCAAAGTAAATTATTTAAATTGAGTTTTAATTTAAAGAAAATAGTGCACTAATTTGTAAAATGCGTATCTTTGTCATACATTATCAGAATGCGACAAAACAAGATCCGACAGGATCGTATGGACGGGAGCAACACAATGGAACTGACCGCGCGTCAATGGGAGTCCGTCACAATTTATAGCGAAATAAATTGTCTGTCTAAATCAAAGACAGTTAATAGTTTTAACGATAAAAGTCCAATGTGAGTAAAACTCACCAACTCTGAACAGTTATATTTTTATAACGTATTTTTAGAACTGTTAATCATCTGTTGATTGTTGTGTGTCGGTTGATTGATTGAACCGCTAGTCAATTAGGGGAAAATTATATATATATATATATATATATATAAACCGTTAAATATTTATATATTGATTCCGCTATCAGAATAATTTATATTGAACTGAAAGTGATGATAATCATATTGTGTAACATCTGTGGATGCAGGAAAACAGGTTGGAGGAATACGACTGGATTCCTCAACAGTTATTTTATTGTTTTTCATATATTGTGATATATGATGTGGTGTTAAATCTGTGGTTGATTATATGTGTTTGGATGAGATTGGTCATCGTAATTTGATGTGTTAAGTACCATAAAATATCGGAATGGGAAAAAGCAGATTTGAAAGTGACATTGAGAATAAAATATTTATAAATGGAATATTTATAAATAAGAAATATTTATAAATTTAAATATTTATAAATAGGGGATATTTAAAAAGGAAATAATTTCAAACCATTTCCTTTTTGAATGGAAAGGCCTGTGTGGCGGGTTTAGGGATTTTCCCGATGCTCCCGGTACAAAGGAGGTTATGGCGAATTTTCCCGGGAGTATAAGGAGTTAGAATATTTTTCAGAAATCAAAATGGAATAGAAATGTTTGTAAAACCTTTATAAATGAAATTGAAAAGGAGATATATTTGAAATCAAATATAGAAGGAATTTATTTGTTAATCAAATATAGAAGGAATTTATTTGTTAATCAAATATAAAGGAGATATATTTGAGATCAAATATAAAGGATTATATTTGAAATCAAATATAAAGGAATATATTTGAAATCAAATATAAAGGAAATATATTTGAAAACAAATATAAAGGAATATATTGGTAAAACATAAATAAAGAGTTAAAAGAATTTATTTATTTAGGAAATAATTAAAAGTAAAAAGGGTTTATTTATTTAGGAAATAAATAAAGATTAAAGGAGATATTTATTTGTTAAATAAATAAAGATTAAAGGAGATATTTATTTGTTAAATAAATAAAGATTAAAGGAGATATTTATTTGGTAAATAAATAGGATTAAAAGAAGATATTTACTTGTTAGAATAAATAGGATAAAAGGAATATTTATTTGTTAAATAAATAGAAATCTGTTTTTAACAGATAAATAGAAAGGATTAATTTATAATTAACAGTTTATAAATTAAATTTAATATTTATCATTCGATAATTGGAATATATAAGTCTGTACTTATATAGAGAAGAGATATTGGTTTTAACACGGATAGGTTTAAATAGAATGGATACACAACACTTGTATAAGTGAAGTAACATCATTAAAGAGAACATTTATAAAGTGCAGAACCGTTACTAAAAGTAAATCTTTTTAAATGAATAAACGTTATCAAATAGGAGTTATTCGAATAGAAGAAATCGATTAGAGTTAGAGTTAATCAGTTAGAGTTAACCAGTTCGAGTGAATCGAATTAGTTACTCGAATAGAGTTAAATAAATAAGAGTGATTCGAATTAGTTATTCGAATAGAGTTAAACACAAAGGAGTTATCGATTAGTTAAATCGAAAGGAGTTATCGATTTGTTAAATCGAAAGGGAAGATTATCGAATATCGTTTATTCAAGACGAGATTATTGAATATAGTTTATTCGAAGGAGTTATCGATTATTAGTTAATCGAAGTGAGTTATAGAATATTAGTTAAATCGAAGGAGTTATCGAATATAGTTTATTCAATGGAGTTAATCGATTAGAGTTATATCAAATGAGTTGATCGAATATAGTTTATTCGAATAGAGTTAGAGGAGTTATAGGATATAGTTTATTCGACAGGAGTTAAGTGAATTAATTAAGTTAAACCAAGTGAATTAGTTAAGTGAATTGGTTAAGTTAACCAAAGTGAATTAGTCAAGTTAATCAAAGTGATTAGTTCAGTTAATCGAGATAAGTAAATCAAGTTAGGTTAATCGAGTTGAATTAGTCAGTCGAGTTAATAAATTGAGTTAGTTAAACCAAGTAAAACCAGTTAGAGTTAATTAATTAAGGTTGACCAGATAGAGTTGATCGGTAAGAATTAACCTGTTATAGTTAATCAATCAGAGTTAATCAAATAGAGTTAAGTAAAATTAGAACTGACTAGAGATTACTAAATTGAATGGTTTTCTAAGTGCCTATCTGATGTTGGTTTCGGCCTTCGGGATTTATACTTAGGGGATTGTTCTCATACTAGTTTACAGTCAGGGACTGATAGTTGGGGAAGAGTAGTGATTTGTAAATAAGCAGATGGAAACATTTTCCAGTGTTAATAACATATACTTTCTAAACATAGAAAATAAGGCAATATGAATATATTTATAGATATATGTTGATGATTGATCGATATAATTTCCATCTGGAAATAATATCGTTGTTCGCACACTTGTTTTTCTTTGATAGTTAAATCACAGACTATCGGAGTTTTGACCATTTTAACGTTGTTAATATGGAGAGACCGGTTGGATTATTATCCAAAGAACCTGTAACACCCCACGTCCGCTAAGGTCACTCATAAGAGGGGAATGCCTTAGTTTCTGTGAAGTATTTTAAGTGAATATAGAACAGTAAAATTACAACAAGACAGATATAAGTAATACTTGAAAATTTAAATCATCATTTCATTGCAGCGGAAAGTAAAACATGCTTGGTTACATCACAAAACCATACAAGAGTCAAGTACAAAATATCCATCCTGATAAAAATAAGTACATAATCCCACTAAGTAAACAATAGCCATAAAAGAAAAGATGAACTGAGCTTTACTTCAACGGTCCAAGCTCCCAAGGATAGATACAACAATCTGATCAAAGCCCACTAGCACTAGGCCCACTCTGAGAACCTGGGGTTTGGGGAAAAGGATAAAAACAACGGGGTCAGACATAAGTCTGAGCGAGTCCTATAACTTTAACAATACAATCATTAAAGTAAACAGAGAAGACATAAGTTGATATACAGTAACGACTGGGGATGAATGGCTACACTAAGCAGCTTGGCGAACTTAGGATAAACTAAGATAACCGTAAAGACGCATTTACCCACCCAAGGATAATTACTAAACTGCACCACCCCAGATCTACCCGCCCAAGTGTAATTCTTACACTGCACTACACCAGTTCTACCCACCAAGAGTAATTCCTACTTAAAGGTTGATCCTACTAAATGTACTTAGTAATTTTTACCCAGTAGTTTCTTGTACCTCTACATAGGTGCCGTCTGCCCCTATCTTTACTAGGTGTACCCACTACTCCCAAGCGATCGGCTCCCTACCGCAGATATCCGTGCTGGCCCCACAATGGGGTGTATCACTCCCCAAAGTGGCAACCCGATACAACATGTGGTGCACGGTCATACCTACACGATGCAACAACGTCTTACCTACCAGCCCGGGTCCACACACGCATATGAAACCCGTTGGACTCGCGTTGCTACCGCTAACCCGTTTTGGCCTCTTATAGTCAAGCCCAATATGCGTGTCCCGTCACTCGACTTGAGTCGAGCCCACTAAGATACGTTTGGGATATTGGTTGAGATGGGCCCCCACAAGCTATCCACCTAAGCTTGTTATTTCTAGTGTATCCCACTTAACCCTTTTTAATAATCATGTCTACCTTCATGTAATAAATCCTGGTTAAGTCATTTAATCATATTTTAATTACCACTCAAGGCATCCACTAGATTTCCACATGCCACCCAAGTCATTTACTTAATTCCCACATGCCACCCGAGGCACTTACTTAACCCTTTAATCATGTTTAATTACATGTTCCACTTTGGTTAAGTATTCGAATTGTATTTTCTATTGCCACCCAAGGCAACCCACTAGTTTCCTCATGCCACCCCAGGCACCCCACTAGTTACCACAAGCCACCCAAGGCACCCACTTAACCCTCATGCCCCACTACATGCTTATATGGTTAAGTGTTTCTTAATTAATTAAGACCGTGATCCTCATAAAGACCTCTCACATTAGACTATCTTTTATGACCGCTGGTTAAGCCGGTTGGGTCCGGGCAGCCTTATGTCATAACCGAGTCTAACCTCGTGTCTTTACATTAATCACGTATTTAGTTTGTGCCTAAGACCTCTCACATTGGGCTAACATTTGTAGCAACTGGTTAAGCCGGTTGGGTCCGGGCAGTTTTACGCTACAACTGAGTCCAACCTCGTGTCTTAGTCGATTAATTACACCTAATTAATCACCCTCATAATTTATATTAATTATCCCTAATTAATATCAAGTTTTTCATAACATGGGTAGACCTAACTCAATAGGTAAATTCCCATGGGGTAGACCTAACTCAATAGGTAAATTCCCACTTATGTTAATTTATTTTTATGGTATGCTTAATCATACCCAATCATACTTTTATTAACATATTTATTAACCCCATCGTTCCCCACGCAAATCGTTCTCATTTCACGACATAATAAAAGGGAAGATCCATCACAAATATCATGGGTTTAACCAAATCTTAGCATATAACTTTGTCATGGGTTAAGAGGATGTCAACTTGCATATATGAGCATATATTAACCCAACTACATTTAACCCAAACTTGCATATTATCACACATGACTTGCATAACATATTGCATATGAACTTGCATATTATCATACACATATCTTGCATAACATGTTGAACTTGCATATAAGCATTCACATAACTTGCATAACATGTTAAATTTGCATATAAGCATTCACATAGCTTGCATAAGCATACATAACTTGCATAACATGTTGAACTTGCATATAAGCATTCACATAACTTGCATAACATGTTAAATTTGCATATAAGCATTCACATAGCTTGCATAAGCATACATAACTTGCATAACATGTTGAACTTGCATATAAGCATTCACATAACTTGCATAACATGTTAAACATGCATTTAAGCATACACATAACTTGCATAAGCATTCACATTCTTGCATAAGCATTCACATACTTGCATAAGCATTTCTTGCTTATTAACATACATGTAACTTGCATAGCATATCTTGCATATTAACATACATGTAACTTGCATAGCATATCTTGCATATTAACATACATGTAACTTGCATAGCATATCACCATGAACTTGCATAACATGCATATGATCACATAGCCCACAACTTGCATATTTAGCATCATGTAAACATAACATACATCATACTAAACTTGCATAAACTTACATACTCAACATGCATAAACCCACTTGTTAAACATGCATAAACCAACTTATCAAATATGCATAAACCAACTTATTAATCATGCATAAACCAACTCATTAAATATGCATAAACCAACTTATTAATCATGCATAAACCAACTCATTAAATATGCATAAACCAACTTATTAATCATGCATAAACCAACTCATTAAATATGCATAAACCCACTTATTAAACATGCATAAACATAGGAAAACATAGAGTAGCATATCATTACAAATGATTCAAACTCACTAATCCGCATTCAAGACCATAAGTCTCATTACACCTAATCTACTTGCTTTAACAATTGATGTTAAAGTGATAGAAACTCACAACTAGCAATTTGCACTCCAAATGAAGAAGATTAAGATGCTTAGAATGGATTAGAGGTTGATTAGAGAGGTTGATTAGCCTGCTTTCCTCTTCATTGATTTGTGCAGGCCATGATCAAGTTTCATTTTGCCATAGTTTAGTTACAAGATCTAATTATGAATGAATTAGGGTAGGGTTAGGGTCTTATTTATAGGATTAGGTTGCATTTTAGACCCTTAGATTAACCCTAAACTAGATTAGGACCCTTAGATTTCGGCACCTTCCAAAAACAAGCCCTAAGACCAAGCCCAAACCCCAAACTGGTGCACCCAACCACAGAACTCTCTAGAAACTGTGCAGGTTTCTTGGCTCGGCACGGGCGCACTTCCCAAGTGCGCCAGTGTATTTTTGTACTGGCGCACTTCACAAGTGCGCCAGTGCATTTCTGGCCTGTTTCGGGTTTTTCTGCCTAACTTCGTTCGTCCATATCTCTTTCATATGGTACCCGTTTTACGCAAACTCAGACTCTATTTCGTGTATTTTTCCGAGACAAACGCAATGACGCAGCCCGTTTCCCTTGATTCCCACATCTGGGATTAGTTATTCTTTAATTTGTGAAGTTTAGTATTAACCGAAATTCGGGGTGTTACATTCTCCCCTCCTTAAAGGATTTCGTCCCCGAAATCTCTAAGCTAAGGAGAATGCATATCCTACCATCCAAACAACCATCTACTCAATCCGTCAAACACGGGCATCCATTGTCCTTAAAACAGTTTCTAATGATGTATGAGCATATGCGAAAAGTGTGTGTATATGTTCCCTATCTAATGTACGAACATATGCAAACCATGATAGTGCCATGCATCCAATATGTATGCGAGATAACCCTATCGACACATACAGTATCTATATGAGTGCACAATCATTCACCAAAATGCATCATCCATATGATAACACAATCATTATACATCCATAAATATAGCTACCTACACACAATTATATGCAATATGCAATATGAAGTGACTGAGCCGATCTAGTGCCTAGAGTGTGTGTATATGCATCCACGAGCAACCACTAGCAAACACTTGCATCCACATGCATCCATCAACCATAACATGTCTCAAACACATGTTTCAACCATAGGTTTACCCTATCTAAAGGTCAAAAGTACTAACGAGAGGACATACTAAAGATAAGATAAGTACTAGACAAACGATAGAGGAGAAATTAAAGGACATATCCTCAAAAAGAAATGGGTACAATGAACGCATCTTCGCTTCCGTCTCCAAGTTGCGTTGCTCTCATCTTCTCCTCATTGCCCTTTGACTAGTTGAACCTCTCGATTTCTCAACTTCCTAGTCTCTGACCCAAGGATGCGAGTAGAAGCTCGTCGAATCGTCTTATCACGCTCTATCTCTACTTCATTAAGCAAGCTCGGCTCTACCACCTCAGCGGTCTCATGTAGGAACTTCCTTAAATGTGACACATGGAATATATCATGTACACCACTAAGCCTGTCGGGCAACTCCACTCTATATGCCCTCTGTCCAATCCTTTCCTTAATAGGAAACGGCCCAACAACCCTTGGTGCTAACTTTCCAACAGATCCAAAGCGAACCACATTCCGTAATGGAGATACCTTGATAAAACCATGTCCCCAACATCTAACTTAAGCTCTGCTTTTCTCTTGTCCGCATAAGATTTCTGTCTGTTTATCTTGCGCCGCTTTCATCCTTCTTCGAATCAAATCAATCTTTTTCCGAAGTCTCTCTAACCATATCGGCCCAACCAAGATCTTATCCGTAGATTCCCACCAACATGTAGGTGATCGACAAGGCCTGCCATAAAGAGCTTCAAAAGGAGCCATGCCAATACTAGACTGAAAGCTGTTATTATATGCGAACTTCACCAATGGAAGATGCTCTTCCTATGTACCTCCAAAATCCAAGATACATAGCCTCAAAAGGTCTTCTAAAATACGATTCACCCTCTCGGTCTGGCCGTACGTCTGAGGATGATATGCGGTACTCAAACACAACTGAGTCCCTACCGCCTCTTGCAAATTCTTCCAAAACTCGCTAGTGAAGATAGGATCTCGATCGCTCACTCTACTGGAAGGTACACCATGTAATCTATCAATCTCTCGAATGTACACTGAAGCTAGCTATGCAGCAGTCCTCTTACTCTTCACGGGTATAAAAATGGGCACTCTTAGTAAGTCTGTCTACCACACCCCAAATTCCCGTATTACCCTCCCTCGATCTCGGTAATCCATCGACAAAACCCATCGAGACACTATCCTACTTCCATAGCGGAACTTCCAATGGGTGAAGCAACCCACCGGGTTTCTTCTGCTCCGCTTTCATTTGCTAGCACACCAAGCATCTAGCGACATACTCGGCCACGTCTTTCTTCATACCAGCCCAAAAGAAAACTCGCTTCATGTCTTGGTACATCTTGTCCCTATCGGGATGAATGGTCATCTTTGACTGATGTGCATCATCAAGTATAGCCTTCCTCGAACCCCTGTCTTGCGGTACACAAAGTCTACCGTCTCTATGCAACCACCCCTTACCATCTAGGGTGTACCTACTCAAATGGCTGGACGACTCCCCCTCCTCATGAGCTTCTTTACTAACTCAACCAATTGTGGGTCGTCCCGCTGTGCTCCGCCAATACGCCCCAAAGAGTAGGCCTAACCTCCAAGGAGGCTAGTAAACCGGGTACAAAGTCAACGGAAGGTCTAAAGTCAAACATAGAAATAAACTATAAGCTCCGTCGTACAACGAACAATGAACTCAAGGACGACCTTTTTCTACTTAAGGCGTCCGCTACCATGTTTCCCTTGCTATGGGTATACGCTATCTCAAACTCATAGGATGCTAAGAATCCCATCCAAAATCATCACAACTGTCCATCTCTCACGCAGACCACCCTAGTCGAGCTCGACATCCCCCAAATGCAAGCCCCAAAGGCCTAAACCAATATCAGACAAACACCCAAGGGATATCTCCTTCGAGTTCAAGCGACCTTCGTGAGATGATACTAATAAAAATGGCTAAACAATTAAGCCTTTGTCCAACTCTGGATGTCCTCGCCAGTCTCGCTCTAAAACCACCGTTTTTCCCATAACTAGCTTTGCTCACCCTATTGAGCACATACGAAAACTTATTTCGCTCCTAGAAAAGACCAAGATGTCATCCACAAAGACCATCACGAACTTATTTAGGTACTCCTTGAACACCCTCCTCATCAAATCAACAAAGTATGCGGGGGCGTTCGTCAAACCAAATAGCATCACCAGCCACTCATAAAAACAATCCGGAGTCCTAATGACAGTCTTCTCTATACTATCCTCAGCCACTTTCAACTGACGAAACCCTGCGGCTAAGTCCAACTGCAAAAATACTGAGGCGCCAACAAACTGATCAAAGAGATCATCAATCCCCGGCAATGGGTGTCTATTCGTCTTTGTGAGTTTATTTAGTTCCCTTTAGCCTACACAAAGTCTGAGAGACCCATCCGCCTTCGTGGCAAAAACTACTGGAGCACCCCTACTCCGATATACTTCGTCTTATGAACCCCTTCTCAAGCAAATTGCCTACTTACTTATGGAGTTCCCTCCTCTCACGAGGAGCCATATGGCCCACTGGCCAAGATACTGGTTTGGCATTGTCTAACAGATATATTCGGAAGTCAATCTCCTGCTCCGGAGGTAAGCCCTTCACCTCCTCACACACATCCGAGCATTTCCGGGCCGTACTAACAGATCGCAAACTCTCGACCGACGTGTCAAGCGATTCTAAATAACCTAGCATAACAGTCTCTATGGGATTACAAGAGATCTCGAGAGTGTTACCCAAGCGGGTCATAAGCCTAACAACTCTCTTTTCAAAATCAAGAACGGCATCCCTATTGGATAACCAGTCCATGCCCAAACTAACCCATAGCTCGTGAGGCCCAAAAGCATCACATCCAAACTCAATGCTAAGTATAGAAACTTTCAAACCCAAACACATCATGGAGCCCCAATTGGATTTGAAACAACTAAGGGATCATCTACCAAACTGGTGTCTAAGTGCAGTGACTCAACTAACAATGATGAGATAAACGAACTCGATGCATCAGAATCAAATAAAGTTCGAATTAGATAATATAGAAATCCCAAATTCCAACCTAGACGGTCCTATCCCCATCTGGTACACTAGCCGTGAGGGAATACAACTACCCTCCAGGAGATTCCGTACCTTGCCCTTGCCTCTTTGGACAATCCTAATAAGGTGTCCTATTCCTCCCCAAAGAATAACTACTAACCTTCTTCTTCTTCCTATTCTCCACTCGTAACCTCCCACCAATGAGGTTTCATCCTTTATTAACCAAACAACTATTTGAGCCTTCCTCTCATCGTCTATCCTATAGGTACCTACCAGTCCTCCTCCTTCTTGAACCAACTTCTAATCTGATTAACGTCTAAGTCCCTTGAAGCGGTTTTCCATCCTTATCTATCTTAGAAAAATCATCTATACGCGGAGGGGAAACTCAAAATGAGAGAGAGGAAGAGATTCAAAACGGAGAATTCGAAAGATATAGATATGGCTATTGGGGATTATGCTTTTCTTTCAAAAACTTTTCTCTTAAAAGACATGTTTTTGAAAATACTCCTTTCAAAAATATTCTTAGAAAATAGTTTTTCTAAAAATTTTATCTGTTCTGGTAACCTTAAGCTCTGATACCACGTGTAACACCCCACGTCCGCTAAGGTCACTCATAAGAGGGGAATGCCTTAGTTTTTGTGAAGTATTTTAAGTGAATATAGAACAGTAAAATTACAACAAGACAGATATAAGTAATACTTGAAAATTTAAATCATCATTTCATTGCAGCGGAAAGTAAAACATGCTTGGTTACATCACAAAACCATACAAGAGTCAAGTACAAAATATCCATCCTGATAAAAATAAGTACATAATCCCACTAAGTAAACAATAGCCATAAAAGAAAAGATGAACTGAGCTTTACTTCAACGGTCCAAGCTCCCAAGGATAGATACAGCAATCTGATCAAAGCCCACTAGCACTAGGCCCACTCTGAGAACCTGGGGTTTGGGGAAAAGGATAAAAACAACGGGGTCAGACATAAGTCTGAGCGAGTCCTATAACTTTAACAATACAATCATTAAAGTAAACAGAGAAGACATAAGTTGATATACAGTAACGACTGGGGATGAATGGCTACACTAAGCAGCTTGGCGAACTTAGGATAAACTAAGATAACCGTAAAGACGCATTTACCCACCCAAGGATAATTACTAAACTGCACCACCCCAGATCTACCCACCCAAGGGTAATTCTTACACTGCACTACACCAGTTCTACCCACCAAGAGTAATTCCTACTTAAAGGTTGATCCTACTAAATGTACTTAGTAATTTTTACCCAGTAGTTTCTTGTACCTCTACATAGGTGCCGTCTGCCCCTATCTTTACTAGTTGTACCCACTACTCCCAAGCGATCGGCTCCCTACCGCAGATATCCGTGCTGGCCCCACAATGAGGTGTATCACTCCCCAAAGTGGCAACCCGATACAACATGTGGTGCACGGTCATACCTACACGATGCAACAACGTCTTACCTACCAGCCCGGGTCCACACACGCATATGAAACCCGTTGGACTCGCGTTGCTACCGCTAACCCGTTTTGGCCTCTTATAGTCAAGCCCAATATGCGTGTCCCGTCACTCGACTTGAGTCGAGCCCACTAAGATACGTTTGGGATATTGGTTGAGATGGGCCCCCACAAGCTATCCACCTAAGCTTGTTATTTCTAGTGTATCCCACTTAACCCTTTTTAATAATCATGTCTACCTTCATGTAATAAATCCTGGTTAAGTCATTTAATCATATTTTAATTACCACTCAAGGCATCCACTAGATTTCCACATGCCACCCAAGTCATTTACTTAATTCCCACATGCAACCCGAGGCACTTACTTAACCCTTTAATCATGTTTAATTACATGTTCCACTTTGGTTAAGTATTCTAATTGTATTTTCTATTGCCACCCAAGGCAACCCACTAGTTTCCTCATGCCACCCCAGGCACCCCACTAGTTACCACAAGCCACCCAAGGCACCCACTTAACCCTCATGCCCCACTACATGCTTATATGGTTAAGTGTTTCTTAATTAATTAAGACCGTGATCCTCATAAAGACCTCTCACATTAGACTATCTTTTATGACCGCTGGTTAAGCCGGTTGGGTCCGGGCAGCCTTATGTCATAACCGAGTCTAACCTCGTGTCTTTACATTAATCACGTATTTAGTTTGTGCCTAAGACCTCTCACATTGGGCTAACATTTGTAGCAACTGGTTAAGCCGGTTGGGTCCGGGCAGTTTTACGCTACAACTGAGTCCAACCTCGTGTCTTAGTCGATTAATTACACCTAATTAATCGCCCTCATAATTTATATTAATTATCCCTAATTAATATCAAGTTTTTCATAACATGGGTAGACCTAACTCAATAGGTAAATTCCCATGGGGTAGACCTAACTCAATAGGTAAATTCCCACTTATGTTAATTTATTTTTATGGTATGCTTAATCATACCCAATCATACTTTTATTAACATGTTTATTAACCCCATCGTTCCCCACGCAAATCGTTCTCATTTCACGACATAATAAAAGGGAAGATCCATCACAAATATCATGGGTTTAACCAAATCTTAGCATATAACTTTGTCATGGGTTAAGAGGATGTCAACTTGCATATATGAGCATATATTAACCCAACTACATTTAACCCAAACTTGCATATTATCACACATGACTTGCATAACATATTGCATATGAACTTGCATATTATCATACACATATCTTGCATAACATGTTGAACTTGCATATAAGCATTCACATAACTTGCATAACATGTTAAATTTGCATATAAGCATTCACATAGCTTGCATAAGCATACATAACTTGCATAACATGTTGAACTTGCATATAAGCATTCACATAACTTGCATAACATGTTAAATTTGCATATAAGCATTCACATAGCTTGCATAAGCATACATAACTTGCATAACATGTTGAACTTGCATATAATTATTCACATAACTTGCATAACATGTTAAACATGCATTTAAGCATACACATAACTTGCATAAGCATTCACATTCTTGCATAAGCATTCACATTCTTGCATAAGCATTCACATACTTGCATAAGCATTTCTTGCATATTAACATACATGTAACTTGCATAGCATATCTTGCATATTAACATACATGTAACTTGCATAGCATATCTTGCATATTAACATACATGTAACTTGCATAGCATATCACCATGAACTTGCATAACATGCATATGATCACATAGCCCACAACTTGCATATTTAGCATCATGTAAACATAACATACATCATACTAAACTTGCATAAACTTACATACTCAACATGCATAAACCCACTTGTTAAACATGTATAAACCAACTTATTAATCATGCATAAACCCACTTATCAAATATGCATAAACCAACTTATTAATCATGCATAAACCAACTCATTAAATATGCATAAACCAACTTATTAATCATGCATAAACCAACTCATTAAATATGCATAAACCAACTTATTAATCATGCATAAACCAACTCATTAAATATGCATAAACCCACTTATTAAACATGCATAAACATAGGAAAACATAGAGTAGCATATCATTACAAATGATTCAAACTCACTAATCCGCATTCAAGACCATAAGTCTCATTACACCTAATCTACTTGCTTTAACAATTGATGTTAAAGTGATAGAAACTCAGAACTAGCAATTTGCACTCCAAATGAAGAAGATTAAGATGCTTAGAATGGATTAGAGGTTGATTAGAGAGGTTGATTAGCTTGCTTTCCTCTTCATTGATTTGTGGAGGCCATGATCAAGTTTCATTTTGCCATAGTTTAGTTACAAGATCTAATTATGAATGAATTAGGGTAGGGTTAGGGTCTTATTTATAGGATTAGGTTGCATTTTAGACCCTTAGATTAACCCTAAATTAGATTAGGACCCTTAGATTTCGGCACCTTCCAAAAACCAGCCCTAAGACCAAGCCCAAACCCCAAACTGGTGCACCCAACCACAGAACTCTCTAGAAACTGTGCAGGTTTCTTGGCTCGGCACGGGCGCACTTCCCAAGTGCGCCAGTGTATTTTTGTACTGGCGCACTTCACAAGTGCGCCAGTGCATTTCTGGCCTGTTTCGGGTTTTTCTGCCTAACTTCGTTCGTCCATATCTCTTTCATATGGTACCCGTTTTACGCAAACTCGGACTCTATTTCGTGTATTCTTCCGAGACAAACGCAATGACGCAGCCCGTTTCCCTTGATTCCCACATCTGGGATTAGTTATTCTTTAATTTGTGAAGTTTAGTATTAACCGAAATTCGGGGTGTTACAGAACCACTCTGTATTGGCATAAGCATTGCGAATCATTTATGCCAAAGATAATTGAAGATGGAGTAAAGTGCAAGGGCTGTTGTATAAGTCTTAGATAACAGTGACTAAGATGGGTATACTGAATAGTGCCTTCGGTTTGTCCAGTCCCAGGACAACTTGTATGGACGAAGGTCTGACAGCGTATATCTGATGGATCGCATAAGTTGATCGTTTCAAACGTATTTACGTTGGTGGTGGAGGAATTCATTTCTCTTAGCTTATACCCATGGTATTTTTGGGGAAATCAATTTGTGATTTAAAGGGTATGACGATGAGACATTCTCAGTGAATGAAGATGTGGTATGTGAAAAGATAAGCGTAGCTTCTAGCCTCACATCCAGTAAATGACAGAAATCGGGCAGGCAGCATGGCTAAGTCGGTCGCACTGAAGTAGGGTGTATAATAACCTATCTAGAGAATATTTATTTGCTTCTTTAATCTATCAATGTTGTCCGATATATATATATATGGGAATGGTTGCTGATCCCAACCGTTGGTGATGTACATTCGATACACTCAAGCGAAATGAGTGGTCGGTCATGTGTGGCTGAGTTGCAAGATGTTCTTGTTGAACTCCAGTGTATTTTTCCTAGAGTACACTGATCAGAATGTGGTTCCATACCTTGTCATAGTTGGAAATCCATTACCCAATACGTGTTTGCGATTTTGATCGTATACTATATATGTAGAACGTGAGATGAAAGCGTTTCTGCTAGATGATTATTATATTGTGGTTGATAGACATTATTATAATATCAAAAGGTTTTTGATATAAAGATATTTTGGATTCTCATAAGGGAAAAACCCGTTTTGTTATACGGCGTGGTCTTATGAGATATCGTTTACTTGTTCAAACTATTTTAATCTATTTTACTCATACCAATCCCATGACTGACCCGGAGTTTATTTTGTTGTGTTCTCCCTAAACTCTTGGGTGCCTAAATTTGTATAGGCAGTCAAGTAGTCGGGATTTTACATATACACTTGGAGAGCTTGGAGCAAGAGGCTTCAGGATTCTATAGCTATTATTATTTCCGCTATTGTTGTAAGTGCTGTACTCTGATAAGTGCTATGGTATAAATAACTGTTATATTTCCAAGTTATGTTATCTATTATATGTTATTCGTTCCGCTGTGAGGTTCGTGTTACTCTGATGTTGTGTTCTTCTCCTTCTTCTATTCTAAGTTTCTATCTTATCTATTCTCACCCTCTAATTTCTTTCATAAATTACCGGGATTTTTCGATGTTTTGGTTATCGACATCGAGCTTATGTCGATAACCAAAGTCGCTCAAAATCCGGGTCGTTACAGTTTGTATCAGAGCTTAAGTTAAGAATTACCTTAGCTCTATGGCGTGACTCAGTAGAGATAGGGTTAGTAATACCCTAGATTGAGTTGAGTGTATATATATGAGTGAACGTATTTGTTATTTGATATAAAATTTGTTTTATATTGTGGTGATCCATTGGTTGAGTTGTTTATGGTTTCTGATCAATCGGTTTGATCCACTGTATCGGTAGGAGTTTGTAAACACTCGAATACGATGTGTTGACACGGTATGTTTTGTAAAGAGGGTAAATTAAAATAAGTTTACCTAGAGTATATTATGATATAGAGAAAATATATAAATTAGATATATTGGTTGTAATTATAATCGAGTAAGATTATAAAGTGAAACAGTTATGTAAATAACCAATTAGAATTCATATAAGTAAAAATATATGAAAGCAGATGAGTTAAATCTGGAATTTAAATCAGAATTGAAATTCAAACTCTGGAAACAGAAATAAGTGTTTGAAATGGATTTGAATTAAGATATGAGAATTTTAAAATCCTGGGAGATTTTAAATGTGTTTAAAGCATTGCATATGATATTTTGAACTAATTTCAAAATAGAAGTGTTTAGAAATGGTTTTGAAAGTAATATAGTATTGAACTCACTTGATAACTGGGAAATAACCCTGATGATGAATCGCGACATCATCAGTTCTCATTTTCAAGTTGCTAAGTGACGGATTGCTACCAAAGAAATTGTTTTTAAAATTGTTTTGAGAAAAGCAAGTTGTGTTGAATTTCAAAAAGGAAAATTTGATTTTTGAAAGAGGTAAACTGTTTAAAGGCTTCCAGGAAGAAAAGTTGTTTGAATTTAAACAAATTAAAGTAAAATTTGTAAAATCCAATAGAATTGAGATGGAATTAGAAACCAGTTAAGTGGAAACTGAGTTGAAATAGAAATATCGAATAAACTGGATTTATTAGATAGGAATTTGAAACGATATTTGGTGGATGAGTTAAGGGTTTGGAATCGAGGATAAAACTCGAATTTGAAATGATATTTGGTGTGGATAAGCGAATGGTTATGTTGAGGATAAAGTGATCAGAGTTTGATTAAATTGATATTGGCATATGTTGAATTGGTAACAGATACAAGTGATGGAGTTGATATACCCGACAAAAAGGTTCAAGTTTATATTAGATATAAGCATGAGATTTATGAGCCGATTTGGCAAGCTCCTTGGCAATTTCATTTTCTTTTGGGTTGGAGATGGCCTAGAGAGGCGAGTTGTGGTTTTACCGATAGGGTTGTACAAAGGAGGTTATGGCGAAATTTTCCGAAAATTTAAAGTGTTAGAATTTTTTTAGAATTTTTGAAATTTTTAGTTAGTCGGAATGAATAAATATTTTAGTCGATATTAATCAGTTCAGTTGAAATAAAAAATAAGGGGTAAACAAATCTTAGGAATTCCAATAGATAGGGTCGTCCTCTACCTTAGCAATTTCGAGGACGAAATTATTTTAAGTGGGGAAGATTGTAATGACCCGCATTGGCAAAGGTATTATAATTAATTTATTTAATTATATAAATAGTGATTTAGGGAACTAAATCGTCGTTAATTAAATAATATGGAATATTTAATTAAATTGAATAATAGAATAATATATTTAATTTAGAAATAATCAAAAATATTGGAAATAACAATATTCTGTGAACGGGGTCATCCCTAATATTTAATTCAGCATAGAGTTGAATTATATTGACGAATATATTCAATCGACGTCAGTTTGAACGTAGAATTATAATATAATTAAAATAGAGCTTGAAATGGCGCGGCAGTTTGCTATTTGGTGATTTGAACTTCAATTGAGTATACAGGGTTCGTTTTAAATCGGATTTCTGTGAAACAAGAAACGTGTGGAGCTGGTGGAGTATATCTTTCTAGTGGAAGAGAAAAATCGGGATTTCGTTGTGTAGATTTTGATTTATGACCAAATCAAATATCAGAAAAGTCGCTGTGGAATTCCTTTATAATTTATAAAGGAATTATTTATATTTTAAAAAGGAAACTCAATATAAATCGAATATCGGGTTGACCCAGATGGAAATATCAAGCTAGAAATTCATACAGGAATATTCTGAAGCTGTACGGTATTCCATGTGAATATAGATGAGAATATTTATTTTTAAATATTAAATCCCATTATATTTAAATATATTTATAAATTTAAATAGGCTATTTAGAGCTTTTAAAATAGCCACTTTTACAAACGAAGTCGGAATTCGACGAAACTAATTTTGTTGGATCCGCAATATCAAATTATTGTTAGATTCCAAGTTTAGTGATTTTTAGAGTCACTGTGTGACCATACGGATTTTTAGAGTGAAAAACAATCAGTATTTCAATGGTTAAAAATACGCTGTGTGAGCATACGAAGTCGAAATTATACGAAACCAGTTTCGTTGGGACCGTAATGTCGAACTCTAGCTACATGTCCAGTTTGGTGATTTTTGGGTATCGTATATGATCACAGGAATTTTAGAGGATGAATAAAAATAGAAATTGCTTATATATAATTAAATAATCGATTTAAAAATCCTCTATAAATAAGCTACCATCCTAACACTAAACCCTTATTTCCTTTTCTTGTGGTCAGCGACATTTATAGCCGCTGGTCCTTTATCTCTTCCAAAACGCAAGTTTAAAAATTCTTCAAAAATCAAATAAATCTTTAAAAATTCTGAATACCATAGATTCGAGTTCATGATTAGAGGGGCTTTCATCTGGTACCCCTTTTGTGTGGTGCGCACGCAATTTTGGTTGGGGGTGTTTCAGTAGGTCACGCTATAGGCTTGCGATTTGATGGGTTGAGGCGGATTTGGTGCCAACGCCTGATATGAAGGAGGAGGAGTTGGTCAAACGCGAAGATAGGTTGGAGGAGGACGTTGATTTGGGTTGTGCGATGTCAGGATTTCGTGGGTTGATGATAAACGAGAGGAGCAGGGCATTTTTGGTTCGATGTTGTCTCCTGTACGGGGATGAAATGATGGAGGTTCGAAAGGGTAGTGCAGCGGTGAGATCGAGGGGGTTAAATGGTGGAAGTTTTCGCTGTTTTCATTTGAATAGTGTATGGGAGGTGAAGTGGTGTGTCGTTGTGGAAGGAGATGGATGGTATGTTAAGGAGACGGGTCTGTTGGGATGGACAGGTTCTTGAAACCGTAGGGGAGAAGAAGAGAAAGGGCATGTCGGGTTTGATTTTTGGTTAGAGGATTCGTGAATGAGCATTACTGGAGCAGCTATTTGGATTTCTTGGGAAGTAGGTGGTGACACTATTTTGGATGGGTTTGAAGGGAGACAGGCTAAAAGGGTGGTGAGGCCCAAAGTAAATTATTTAAATCAAGTTTTAATTTAAAGAAAATAGTGCACTAATTTGTAAAATGCGTATCTTTGTCATACATTATCAGAATGCGACAAAACAAGATCCGACAGGATCGTATGGACGGGAGAAACACAATGGAACTGACCGCGAGTCAACTGGAGTCCATCACAATTTATAGCGAAATAAGTTGTCTGTCTGAATCAAAGACAGTTAATCATTTTAACGATAACAGTCCAATGTGAGTAAAACTCACCAACTCTGAACAGTTATGTTTTTATAACGTATTTTCAGAACTGTTAATCATCTGTTGATTGTTGTGTGTCGGTTGATTGATTGAACTGCTAGTCAGTTAGGGGAAAATTTTATATATATATATATATATATATATATAAACCGTTAAATATTTATATATTGATTCCACTATCAGAATAATTTATATTGAACTGAAAGTGATGATAATCATATTGTGTAACATCTATGGATGCAGGAAAACAGGTTGGAGGAATCCGACTGGATTCCTCAACAGTTATTTTATTGTTTTTCATATATTGTGATATATGATGTGGTGTTAAATCTGTGGTTGATTATATGTGTTTGGATGAGATTGGTCATCGTGATTTGATGTGTTAAGTACCATAAAATATCGGAATGGGAAAAAGCAGATTTCAAAGTGATATTGGGAATAAAATATTTATAAATGGAATATTTATAAATAAGAAATATTTATAAATTTAAATATTTATAAATAGGGGATATTTAAAAAGGAAATAATATCAAACCATTTCCTTTTTGAATGGAAAGGCCTGTGTGGCGGGTTTGGGGATTTTCCCGATGCTCCCGGTACAAAGGAGGTTATGGCGAATTTTCCCGGGAATATAACGAGTTAGAATATTTTTCAGAAATCAAAATGAAATATAAATGTTTGTAAAACCTTTACAAATGAAATTGAAAAGGGTATATATTTGAGATCAAATATAGAAGGAATTTATTTGTTAATTGAATATAGAAGGAATTTATTTGTTAATCAAATATAAAGGAGATATATTTGAGATCAAATATAAAGGAATATATTTGAAATCAAATATAAAGGTAATATATTTGAAAACAAATATAAAGGAATATATTGGTAAAACATAAATAAAGAGTTAGAAGAATTTATTTATTTAGGAAATAAATAAAAGTAAAAAGGGTTTATTTATTTAGGAAATAAATAAAGATTAAAGGAGATATTTATTTGTTAAATAAATAAAGATTAAAGGAGATATTTATTTGTTAAATAAATAAAGATTAAAGGAGATATTTATTTGTTAAATAAATAAAGATTAAAGGTGATATTTATTTCGTAAATAAATAGGATTAAAAGAAGATATTTACTTGTTAGAATAAATAGGATAAAAGGAATATTTATTTGTTAAATAAATAGAAATCTGTTTTTAACAGATAAATAGAAAGGATTAATTTATAAATAACAGTTTATAAATTAAATTTAATATTTATCATTCGATAATTGGAATATATAAGTCTGTACTTATATAGAGAAGAGATATTGGTTTTAACACGGATAGGTTTAAATAGAATGGATACACAACACTTGTATAAGTGAAGTAACATCATTAAAGAGAACATTTATAAAGTGCAGAACCGTTACTAAAAGTAAATCTTTTTAAATGAATAAACGTTATCAAATAGGAGTTATTCGAATAGGAGAAATCAATTAGAGTTAGAGTTAATCAGTTAGAGTTAACCAGTTAGGGTTAATCGAATTAGTTATTCGAATAGAGTTAAATAAATAAGAGTGATTCGAATTAGTTATTCGAATAGAGTTAAACACAAAGGAGTTATCGATTAGTTAAATCGAAAGGGGTTATCGATTTGTTAAATCGAAAGGGAAGATTATCGAATATCGTTTATCGAGAAGAGATCATTGAATATAGTTTATTCGAAGGAGTTATCGATTATTAGTTAATCGAAGTGAGTTATAGAATATTAGTTAAATCGAAGGAGTTATCGAATAAAGTTTATTCGATGGAGTTAATCGATTAGAGTTAAATCAAATGGGTTGATCGAATATAGTTTATTCGAATAGAGTTAGAGGAGTTATAGAATATAGTTTATTCGACAGGAGTTAAGTGAATTAATTAAGTTAAACTAAGTGAATTAGTTAAGTGAATTGGTTAAGTTAACCAAAATTAATTAGTCGAGTTAATCAAAGTGATTAGTTCAGCTAATCGAGATAAGTAAATCAAGTTAGGTTAATCGAGTTGAAT
Source organism: Allium sativum (assembly GCA_030737875.1). Lineage (NCBI taxonomy): Eukaryota > Viridiplantae > Streptophyta > Magnoliopsida > Asparagales > Amaryllidaceae > Allium > Allium sativum. The sequence continues at coordinate 7,886,377 of CM060923.1, forward strand.
TAGTCAGTCGAGTTAATAAATTGAGTTTGTCAAACCAAGTAAAACCAGTTAGAGTTAATTAATTAAGGTTGACCAGTTAGAGTTGATCGGTTAGAATTAACCAGTTAGAGTCAATCAATCAGAGTTAATCAAATAGAGTTAAGTAAAATTAGAACTGACTAGAGATTAGTAAATTGAATGGTTTTCTAAGTGCCTATCTGATGTTGGTTTCGGCCTTCGGGATTTATACATAGGGGATTGTTCTCATACTAGTTTACAGTCAGGGACTGATAGTTGGGGAAGAGTAGTGATTTGTAAATAAGCAGATGGAAACGTTTTCCAGTGTTAATAACATATATTTTCTAAACATAGAAAATAAGGCAATATGAATATATATATAGATATATGTTGATGATTGATCGATATAATTTCCATCTGGAAATAATATCGTTGTTTGCACACTTGTTTTTCTTTGATAGTTAAATCACAGACTATCGGAGTTTTGACCATTTTAACGTTGTTAATATGGAGAGACCGGTTGGATTATTATCCAAAGAACCACTCTGTATTGGCATAAGCATTGCGAATCATTTATGCCAAAGATAATTGAAGACGGAGTAAAGTACAAGGGCTATTGTATAAGTCTTAGATAACAGTTACTAAGATGGGTATACTGAATAGTGCCTTCGGTTTGTCCAGTCCTAGGACAACTTGTATGGACGAATGTCTGACAGAGTATATCTGATGGATCACATAAGTTGATCGTTTCAAACTTATTTACGTTGGTGGCGGAGGAATTCGTTTCTCTTAGCTTATACCCGTGGTATTTTTGGGGAAATCAATTTGTGATTTAAAGAGTATGACGATGTGGCATTCTAAGTGAATGAAGATGTGGTATATGAAAAGATAAGCGTAGCTTCTAGCCTCACATCCGGTAAATGACAGAATTCGGGTAGGCAGCATGGCTAAGTCGGTCGCACCGAAGAAGGGTGTATAATCACCTATCTAGAGAATATTCATTTGCTTCTTTAATCTATCAATGTTGTCCCATATATATATATGGGAACGGTTGCTGATCCCAACCGTTGGTGATGTACATTCGATACACTAAAGTGAAATGAGTGGTCGGTCATGTGTGGCTGAGTTGCAAGATGTTCTTGTTGAACTCCAGTGTATCGTTCCTAGAGTACACTGATCGGAAGGTGGTTCCATACCTTGTCATAGCTGGAAATCCATTACCCAATACGTGCTTGCGGTTTTGATCGTATACTATATATGTAGAACGTGAGATGAAAGCGTTTCTGCTAGATGATTATTATATTGTGGTTGATAGACATTATTATAATATCAAAAGGTTTTTGATATAAAGATATTTTGGATTCTCATAAGGGAAAAACCCGTTCCGTTATACGGCGTGGTCTTATGAGATATCGTTTACTTGTTCAAACTGTTTTAATCTGTTTTACTCATACCAGTCCCATAACTGACCCGGAGTTTATTTTGTTGTGTTCTCCCTAAACTCTTGGGTGCCTAAATTTGTATGGGCAGTCAAGTAGTCGGGATTTTACAGATACACTTGGAGAGCTTGGAGCAGGAGGCTTCAGGATTCTATAGCTATTGTTATTTCCGCTATTGTTGTAAGTGTTGTACACTGATAAGTGCTATGGTATACATAACTGTTATATTTCAAAGTTATGTTTTCTATTATATGTTATTCATTCCGCTTTGAGGTTCGTGTTACTATGATGTTGTGTTCTTCTCCTTCTTCTATTCTAAGTTTCTATCTTATCTATTCTCACCCTCTAATTTCTTTCATTAATTACCGGGATTTTTCGATGTTTTGGTTATCGACATCGAGCTTATGTCGATAACCAAAGTCGCTCAAAATCCGGGTCGTTACATCCCAGGTCCTAACAGTACCTGCCACATCTTCTGAGGTGATGGCATCCCACCACAACTCTGCTTCTTCCTGTAAGAGCCAAATACCTAGACGTGCTTTGTTGTTGGTCCCCAATCCCATGCCCTCAAAAATCTTTTCACAGGTCTTCAACCAAGCAATAGCCTCTGTCACTGTACCAAGGCCAGAAAAGGGTTTTCCCCCCAGGTTCCTATATCTCTTCGCTACTCTGTCTAGCTCAAAGTCCTGTGTTGCTAGTGGCTGTATAATAGGGTCCTCCTCAGATACGGGGATATTCCCACGTCCTCCTGCTATGCCTGCTCAGCCTCCACGGCCACCTCTGGCTGCTGCTGCTCATGTAGCCATCAGATAGAGTACTGTATAAGCAAGAAAAGAGTCAAGCTCACAGAATTGATAACTTTCATATATGATAAAGCAGGGGAACATAAGGAAAGGTAATGATGTACTGATCAAATTGTTTTGCTAATCTGCATAGCTCATTCTAGGACATCACTAATCCTATCTCTAATGAGCTACTCGCTTTAGAACACTACTGATTCTGTTCTGACGAGGTGTTTAATGTGTTAGACTCCGGAACTAAGGTTAACCAAAGCTCTGATACCAACTGTGACGATCCCAAAATCCATGTGACGATATTAAGGATAATCATTGGAATATAACACATCAATCATCTTAGTAGAGTACAGATAATAGCAAAACAATAAATAGAATAATTTTACATGGATATGACAGCGGAATCACAACATGTAACAACATCAGAATAGCAAAATGTAGTATATAACTTAGTGAATAAAAGGGAAATGATCAGTCACCATCGCCAGAGGCGGAATATATACATGCAGTGAGACATAATAAGGGTATCAGTCTACATCGCCGAAGGCGATACATATACATACGATAATAAGTACTGGAAGTAAAATAGTCTGCATCGCCCGTGGCGGAATCATAATATAAATACAGTAATGGCGGAAAATGTCAAAGTCATCTCGGTGAACTCAGCTTCGCCATGAGCCAAAAGTGCACTCCATACTACTGTGCTGAGCCAAAAACAACCTGTCACATGTGAACTAGGCTGCCCGTGTGAAAATAAGGGCACCCTCTTTGGCAAAGTGAAACAAACAACGAGTCAGTCATGGGGACTGGTATGAGAAATCTACTTAACAGTTTAAACAACAGTAATAAGCAAATCATAGGACCACGCCACTTTCGCGGAACGGGTTTACTCCAGTGATTGCTGGAGCATTTGAAGCAAAGTAAATTCTTTAAAACAACGCAATGCTTTTAAAAAGAATGAAGCCATTATAAGACTCAAGTCCCATCATACAATGCAACGCAAACCGGAGGATAGAGTTTTACCTTATAATGGCCAAATATGCTTAATACATGTAAAGCAAAATCATTTGATATTATTACTAGTGCATATATGTTTCAAAAACGAATAGTATCATAAATATCAATCATAGGCGACATGAGCGTCCCATGCCACTATGTCGCCATACATAAGTTACAATCGAATCCGTTATCTCGTATTGGAAATTGGATTTCCGTCATGAGTCGAGGCAAGGGGCAAGCTCCTCTCCGCTTCGAGACATTCTAGCAAATGCCTCAGGACTACACACTCTGGGTAACCCCAGGATTGGCTGGGCCGGTCCTCTCTTACGTTTGAGGATTAGTTATTCCTAAACACACGTTTCCCGGTCCTTACAGACCTATAATCGAGGCGCCTCGCATTCCAACAACCACAAAGGTGAAAAGTAGATATAAATGTCAGGGCTGGTAGGTCACTGACACCACCATAGCTAGAAAGAAACGTTGAGCTCTCCCAGCGGTTCGTATCCCGTTTTAAACTCATACCGAGCCCCTCACGAATCCATGCTATACACAAAGTCAGGCCACGTAGGTCGTGCTTTGATCATCAAACACAAGACTTTGCTTTGCAACAGAAGCCTTGATCACAACATCTTGGTATGCCACATAGGCAATCCACTCCATACGACTGATTTCTATCGATATATAACCTCTGAGCTCGTACGTCTTAGAGAAGGGTGTTAAGCAAAAGAATAAATTCTCCGCCGCCAAAAAGATATATATATTTAACAGAGATCAATCCATATAGAAAAAAATCCAATGTTAGACACACAGTCCATTTACAAGTCCGTTCTGGGTCTGAACGAAACCGAAGGCGTCAAATTCCTTGTATATCCGTACAATCAACACATACGTTCAGACGGCTACTACTTCCGTTCCTTCACGGTAGCAACTCCAATTAGGAACCTCAGCAGCGCCCATCCAACCGATACGAAGATCGTCGGTCTTGAATCGTCTTTGTATTTTCCAATTCGAATCGTTCGATCAATTATTTTAAATGAGGGTTAGCTCGGCCTTTTCAAATAATTCACGTATTTAGAATTCAAATCAATTCTTTCCATGGTTATATTATTCGACATTCATATTTCAGTTCTTTTAGTGTTATTTTCGTGTCAAACACATACAACCATCAAATATCATACAGATCAAGCCAAATTGGTTTATTTCCAATCTATGTTGCTTATAATATTTTATTACGATTTTTCGCCATTTTTATTTATTTAAAAATGGCCATATTTAATTAAACGACGTTTCAGGTCGTGCCGTGGCACTGGCGCTGTTTTTCCCCTAATTTTTTTTTACACATTTCGGAAAATCTAATCGTTGGATTTCTACAAAGTCTATATCAATGGGAAGATATTCCCAAAGCGAACCCAACGGTTCCAGTTTCGTGAAAATCGAACGGTCGGATCTTCCACACTAGTCGTTTGAAATTACGGTTTCAAAATTCGAACTGCAGCGTCGTTATTCGATTTAATTTAATTATATTTATATTTATATATAAATATAAACGATTCTGGCGCTGTTTTTCTTTATATTTGAATTAAACATTCCAGACAATCCAACCGTTGGATTTTTACAAAGTTGGTGCCGCTGGAAAGATATTTCCAAGGCGAACCCAGCGATTGCGGTGTCGGGAAAATCCGATGGTCGGATTTCTCGTACTAATCGATTCAAATTACGATTCCAAAACACGAACTGCACGGCTTCGATTCTTTTCAATTCTATTTATATTTATATATATAAATATAGTTCATTCCTTTATTTCAACATCGTTTTCACTTCAAATATTTCACTAACGCCTTAATATTTCGAAAAATTTCGCCATAACCTCCTTTATACGGGAAGGGGTTTTGAAATTTATTGGACCGTGTTAGGTACCCAATAAATCCTATAAAGCATCCACATATTTATAGTGATATATTCTGGTGTTTACAGGGGAGCGTGTATAGATAGTAACTCCAGAGAATAAATTCTCGTCACCCTGTCAAGCCTGAGGGAGCGTGTATTTTTAATTACTCCAGAGGATAAATCCTCGTCACCTCGTCCCGTGTGGGAATAAATAGTCCATGTGCCGTATCTAATGACTAGAGAGACGTGATTATTGTCAACTCCAGACCCGTGTGGTTTTTTTACTAATCTGGCAATTTATCGTTATATTTTATTTAGTCCATATCAGTCATCAGTTCAACCTGTAGTATATAATCATCGCCATACAAGCCTCTCGCTCGTATGGTAAAACTTCCACCTCGACACACAAGCTCCAAATGCTTATGTGGAATATGATGAAGTATGCCTATCGTCAAGGAGTATGTCATGTAGTGTAGTTCAAAATTAATTGTTACTATCCTATGGCGATGTTTATTATTTCACACAGAATAACCAGCACTCCGCATCCAATGGCATTCACAGGAGTTGATATAAAAATAAAATTGCGCAGCCAACTCATTAAGGCTTACCTATTTGTCGGGCATGCAAATAATTTCTTTACTCTACAGCTAATCCATTTTCCCTATTCAACACATGTATATATATGCAGAACAAAGCTAATAATAATATTTCTAGCAAACTAATATTTATTTCAACACGTGTGTATTTTTATCAAAGCGTACACATGATAAAAGAAACATTTTTATCATCAAAAATATTTATTCAACACGTGAATGTTTTTAACACTTCATATTCACAATAAAAATGTAGTTTTTGTTGTCTATTCATTTTATTTTAAAATACGATAAAATTCAACACATGAATTTCAATTCAACGAATGAATTTCAATTCAACACATGAATATTCTCTATAGTTTGTATATATATATATAAAAATGTGATTTTTTTATCGCTAAAGCTATTTGTTTAAAATTAGAATAATATTCAACACATGAATTTCAACTCGACGAACGAATTTCAATTCAACACATGAATATTCTCTATAGTTTGTATATATATAAAAATCTGATTTTTGTCATTGAATCTATTTGTTTAAAATTCGAATAACATTCAACACATGAATTTCAACTCGACGAACGAATTTCAATTCAACACATGAATATTCTCTATAGTTTGTATATATATAAAAATGTGATTTTTATCGTTAAATCTATTTGTTTAAAATTCGAATAACATTCAACACATGAATTTCAACTCGACGAACGAATTTCAATTCAACACATGAATATTCTCTATAGTTTGTATATATATAAAAATGTGATTTTTATCGTTAAATCTATTTGTTTAAAATTCGAATAACATTCAACACATGAATTTCAACTCGACGAACGAATTTCAATTCAACACATGAATATTGGTTTCAACATATGTAATTAATTTCAAAAAATGAAAATTATTCTAACACATGAATATTTCAGAAAATTTTGGCAGCATAACGGTAGGGTAGTTAAAACCGGGACCGTCCCTAGTACGGCTCCTCGCTCTACCTTAAAACCTCGCGATTTTTGACAATGGGGATCATGCATCTAGTTCGCACGCAGGCGGCATGTTTTATTTTCATTTCCACAATCCTATTCTAATTTGTTTCAACCACAAGAGGGTATTTTTCAACCATAAAGTTATTTTTCAACCAAAATATCAACCACAAACAATTATTTATAACCATTCGTCATACCATATAATATCACGCCAATCACAAGCAATAAATATCGCCCATGGTCTGTGGACGAGGGTAGTATATATATATATATATTATTTCTATAATTCACTTGCATTTTATCACAATTCAAAGCATATATGTTTCATACAACGCTTGTATAATTTATACATCGCTAATATAACTTATACAACACATGTACATGAGATATACGATGCATATATAATTTACATTTCGCTTATATAATTTATACAACACGATTCCATTCACGCAATTTAATTTAGTTTCCTCACATTGGTTTTTGAAGTGCTAAAAATCATAGGAAGATCAGAAAAATCCGCGGCTTCTGCTAGATGGTAGAGAGCCTCCCTGCGGTCCCGATGTTTCCTATTTCATCGAATTTCGTTAACACACTAAAAAGATATGATTTTTCAAAGTCTTGCAACACTTAAAAGTGTTATTTTCAATTCAGAAATTTAAAGCAGATAACTTTACAAACCTTCAAAACTAGGTCTTTAATTTTCGATCAATCCGTGTTGTTTCGTCTCGATTGGATGCTGCGACGTCGAAGAGCTTCGAGCAGGCTTCCCAGCGCCTGTGGTGGAAACGAACTCGGCGGCTCCAGGGACGATCGGTGGCGCTCCAAATGTGTGGATTTCCTCGAGGTAGAACGACGCAAATACTAATTGATTTCAGTCGAGGGTTGGTTTGATTGAAAGAGGGGAGGAAGGCGATCGGAAAAGCCAACTGGAGGCGGTGGCGAAATTGCCTGTGGTGGCGGCGATCGAACTGGGAAGGTTTGAACGGGTTACGCTGTTCGTTTCAGGAGGATTTGACCAATTTCAGAAAAGAGAGAAAATGAAGGGTATTTTCTATTATATTTAATTTTTAAATTCCTATAATATCCTTTCTAGCCAATGTACACCAATTTCAACCCAACAACTGTCGCCCCCAGCTAAATACCCCCATTCCGGACACAACGGGATATGTTTCGTTGGCCAATTTGACTGTTAAAGTCAGTTATTTTTTAAATTAAAGTATAAAACATTTTATATTCAATTTGAACGTACATTTCAATTTGTCAGGGCCACAAACTGAATCGAAAAATTCCATAAAATTAAATCTAGCTTTGTTTTGACGATACGGTCCCAACAAAACCAGTTTCGTCGAATTCTGAGATCGTATGCAAAATGTCCATTTTCAGGTTGACCCATTTTAACAGAAATTGACCAATCACATTTTCTTTTGCCCTGCTCACATACTAGCTTCAAAAATTATGAAATTTGAAACCTAGCAATAGTTTGACATCCCGGATCCAACAAAAGTGGTTTCGTCGAATTCCGAGGTCGTATGCAAAATATCTATTTTCAAGGGCTATATATTCTATATAGCGACCCTTCTGAAAATTCATTTGGCCATAACTTTTGATTCCTGTTATGAAACTTCGATTTTTCAGATTCGTTTGAAAGGTATTCATAAACAGATTTAAATATTTTTGGTTTTGCTAAAATCTGTTATATTTTCCACCCGGTACAGTCAGACAAAGTTTGTATTCAAATTTTCAAACTGCCTCACTATTCCCAATTCATTATTTTATTGAAATATGCTATTTCAATTGTTCAAATTCTTTGACAATAACCAATTTCAAAAATTTTATATTGGTTCACATTTTCCGGGTTATTACAGAAAATAGAAAAGAAGGTCTTACACGTTCTCTAACAATTACTTATTTATTAATTCCTTTAATCGTCAAAACCTAAGCTTTAATAACATACGTAACACCCCACATTATTCCGAGCCTAAATTTTGATAAAAATCAAAACCTGAACTCATCCAAGAAAGGAGAGTATAGATCTGGTTGCTGCAAATAAATGAGCATAAGCATTACCAGAGTACAATAAAACTAACTCACAACGGAACAAGATAGAATAACTAGTATTAACTTAGGCAACTACCTTAGTAGTGAGCTGCCATATCAGTACCGAGCATGAGTGGACAAGAACCGAAAACCAAACTTGATTACTTGCTACGACCGGTTTTCTCCGAGATAAACATGAGAATTTTTATGAGGAAGGGGATCAGAACAACAAGTCATGGTGAGCAGAAAATGTATAACACTGTCCATAATACACAAATATATCTCGCTTGGTTTCTCCTAAAAACATATGTTTAACAATGCTAGTAATTCTAACCTAACCTTGTAAAAATTTACGCATGACAATTAACTACCAAACCCAAGGTAGCACTTCCCAAAGAAAACGTTATTACAATACCGATATAGAACTTTTATGCATAAGCATGAAGCCTTTAAACCACCACCCAAACAAATACCAAAACTAAGAGGCTGGCTCTCCAACTACTTACTGCCCTATACAGGTGGTTCATTATTATATACCCACTTATGGCCTCACTCATAATATAACATAAGGTCGTGTCCCTGCGATCACTTAAGGTCCAAGCTGACCCACTAATCACTTAGCACCTTACTAGGTGGTTTGCCAATGCTAATATAAACCAAAGGACACTAGCTACTAAGTCATACTAATTTAAGGTTTTCACCATTCACGCATATACCCAAGCACCGCATAAGGTGAGATAGTAAGAAGTCACTTACGACCTACAGGTTGTAGGTGACTAACGTTATTTACGACCTTCCCGCGATGGACCCCTGTGTTACTATCTAACTGTCCTTATTAGATAAACATGTAATCACTTAATACTTCCCTTAGGATAGACAGAACCGTTGTACCTCTACAGTTGCCATTTAATACCTAATCCCAATGTGGAATTTCACCAAGTCACTTACTACCCCGAGGAAGCAAACTATCGTGGAGATTACCGACCTTACACCCAATTAGCCATTTAATACTTCTTATTTATGGGGAGGTGAGCTATCCGATCACTTAATATCTTTCAAGGGTGGAGCCAAATTGAATCACTTAATACCCAATTGGAGGATCCGACTACTTAATACCTCTAATCCCGAAGTAGCTAAGCTTATGGATTGTTTTCTTTTGGGTACTTATTTGGATGGAAGGCGGGTCCTACAAAAACTTAATACCTCAACACTTGAAATAACCCCATTTTAGTAAATAATTCTCTCTACGCAATTAATTATCGCCACGGGTTCCTATGGCTAATGATATCTCGTATAACACCCTGAATTTTCGATTAACATTATAATAACAAATTAAAGAACACTTAATTTAAAACTTGAGAATTAAGTAAAATGGACATCACCATTGCGTTCGTCTCGGAATTATGCTTGAGATAGAGTCCGAGTTTGCGTAAAACGGATAACGTATGAAGAAGATATCTTTGAATTAAATATTGCAGCAAAACATGAAAAAAAAAGAATGAGAAAAGAATAGTGTCTAGCAATGTTCTAAGGTCTATAAGCAAAAAACTTAGTAGCTCATTTGGTTAGAACATGTGACTTACATACAAGAGGTACAGAGTTCGATCCCCGCTAGCGCCATATTTTTTATTTAGGGGAATGGCTAAAAAAACGGCTTAGTGTAAACGCAGTTCTAAAAGTGGTCTAGTGTGAAAATGGTTAATTGGGAAGATGGATAAAATAGAAATATATATATATATATATATATATATATACACACACATATATATATTAGCATTAAAATGGTCATTTTTAATATAATGTTACATTAGCATTAAAAAGGTCATTTTTTTAGAATAATGTTTTATTTAACATAAGATTATCATTTTAGTGATAAATTTGTCTTATTTGTTAGAAATCAATTGTGTCATTAATGCTAGAAATCAAGGTTGTCATTTATATTAGAATAAAAAAATGCCCTATGTGTTAGGGATCATATTGTGTAAATTAACCCATCATATATGTTAGGGATCATATTTAGTAAATTAACATGTCACTTAAGTTAGAGAACATATTGCGTAAATAAATATGTTGTTTAGTTAGAATATGTTATGTTAACATAGAAATTGTCTGTTATTTGAAAAAATTGTCATGTTGTCATAAATGTGTTATTAGAATAAAGTGGTCATTTTGTCATAAATGGGTTATTAGAACAAATTAAAAATGTCATGAGAATAAAAAAGAACATTTATGCTAGAATAAAAAAAATGACATTTATGTTTGGATTCAAAAAAATATCATTTATGTTAGATTAGAAACGTCCTTATATTGAAATGTTCATTAGATTTAAAATGTTATTTATTAGGGAATGTCTTTAGATTAGAAATATTCATTTATTGGTTTCTTCTGAGATGGATGGCCTTGATGGATCCTTTCTTGAACGGACGGCTCTAATTAAATTGAAAATCTATATAAGAAACCGAAGACTCAAACCCTAAAACCTAATAAAAACTAAGAACAATGGCCGTCATGTTGTCACTCCAAAGCCTAGAGTAGCCGCCACAAAGTAGAAGCTAAGTGAAGATAATCAAATAAATTCAACTTAAGTCTAATCTAATCTTAACAATGAATTCAACATCAAAGGCGTGCTAATCAAATTCAGAACTTAGATTTCAGAACCCAATAATTCCTTTAAATAGTAAGTATGGTTATTTTTCAGTTGTGAATGAAATAAAGTGTGATTTGCAATGGAATGTAAATAGAATTCGTATCATGTTATGTGCGAAATTGATTCATGTTATTCATATCTATTTAATCATGTTATATGCGAAATTGATTCATGATTATTTAAGAGTTATTGTGGATTTATTATGAGTATTTTTGCGGCCATGTTGTATGTGAATCTACGGTGTAATTACTATTGTTGAAAGCTTGTAAATAAGCATATGTATTATTTGTTTGGCGATGACATATTATGTACTTATGTATTGTATGTAAGTTTTTGGGATTTTGCAATCCTTATGCAAAATTAGACGATGCCATCATGTCATAACACATGCAAACTATAGGCTTAACATGACTGTGTAAACTTTCATGATGGATCCGTTTGCTTTTATGATAAATCTACAACTTTTATGTTAACATATGTTAGACTCATATGTTTATCTACAACGCTTATGTTAAACTCATATGCTTTATGTTAGATTTATGACTTCTATGTTAGATCCACATATGTTAGACTCATATGCTTTTATGACAAATCTACAACTTTTATGTTAGTAGACTCATATGCTTTAATGACAAATCTACAACTTTTGTGTTAGTAGACACATATGTTAGACTCATATGCTTTTACGACAAATATACAACTTTTATGTTAGTAGACACATATGTTAGACTCATATGCTTTTATGACAAATCTACAACTTCTGTGTTAGTAGACACATATGATAGACTCATATACCTTTTATGTTAAGATCTATGCTAGTTGATTCAACCCCTATGCAAGTTCACTACTACATGTTTAATTAGGTTTGGCGTAGTTTTATGAACAACGCTTATGTTATGATTCATGTTGCATAAATTAAGTTTGCAAGTTCATAATTAAAAGTATATTGTTCCTTGCCCATTCAAGAGACACCTATTAATTTAGATCCTATTTCAATGCAAACTTACCTCTACATGACATGTTTAAATTGTGTAAATTCATATGCTATGATTTAGGATAGTTGGATCTAAAAGTACAAGTTGCCCTTTTTATGCTAAGTTAATTTTGTACATGTTTATGATTCATGTTGCAAGTTCATCATCACATGAAGAATCTATATGTCACATATGTTATGTTGTTAGAATAATTTATGTTTTTCTCTTTTCCCTTTTATGTTTATAAGTTGGGCTAAAATATTTAGCCCAACGTTCCATGTAATTTTGCAAACGTAAATGCGGGGGATATTGTGGGGATAAACATGAAAATATATGAAAATTGGCATGTCTGGCACATGCCGAATATTGATGACATTTAATGGTATAAATTTTATATACCAAACATGATGAACTTGATTAGGGGGAAAGTGGGCCATGTCAATAAATATTTTACAAATTTACATAAAAATATAAATGGATAAAAAGGGAAATATTAGAAAAGACGAATATGCTTAACCTGAGGTTGGATTGAGTTGTGATGTAAACCTGCCCGGACCCGCCCTACTGTCCAGTAATCACAACAATACCTATCCAATGTGGGAGTTTTAGGCATTGAGCCCAATAAAGACCCGAGGTTAGACTGAGTTGTGGTGTAAGACTGCCCGGAACCGCCCGACATACAGGCAGCCACAACAATACCTTTCTAATGTGAGTGGTTGGTACTTTAATAAGACAATTAAAGCTAAGCCAGAATTGGTAGGGTCAAGTCAATTAAATAAATACTTAACCAATATATATATATATATATATATATATATATATATAACATGGTGAATGAACAGGGTTAAGTTAATAAATCACACTTAACCAATCCAACATGATAAGTGAGAAAGGTTAAGTTAATAGGAAACACTTAACCAACATGACATGACGAGTAGGAGGGTTAAGTACATATCGGGTTGGTGGGTAATATCAGTAAATATAGGCCCACAAACTTAACCATTAATAAACATACTTGAATCAGTAAGAGGGTTAAGTACATATCGGGATGGTGGGTAATATCAGTAAATATAGGCCCACAGACTTAACCATTAATAAACATGCTTGAATCAGTGGGAGGGTTAAGTACATCACGGGTAGGTGGGTAATATCTATATATATAGGCCCACAAACTTAATCAATAGGAAACCGTAGTAAGGAGGACCCATTTCAGCAGTAACCCAATTAGGTATCATGGTACCCTGAAACTAGGCAGGGTGGGGCACGATTACTAGGCTGATTGTAAGCAATCAAAAACGACGGCGGTAGGTGCATAATGTGGGTTCTAACGGGGTACGGGCGTGCACACACTCCGGAGCAGACAAACATGGCACTAGGGCACCAGTAGTATAACCTATGTATTCTAGAATTGTGTCGGGCCGCCACCATGGGACTTGATACACCCCATGGTGGGACCAGCATAGGTATCTACAATTCTTGGGGGCCGTATGACACACGTGACACATGCGTGCAGGTAGGGAGCCGATCGATAGGGTAGTAAGGGTAGTCTAACATATTCATGGAAATTGGGCTGACTGAGGTGGAATCCTCAAAATAGATGTACACCTGAAGGCTACCACAACTGCGGGGGTTGGGATCGTATTTATACAGATTACTAGTTGGGACACTAGTTAGGAGGTGCAGAGATATAGAATGGAGTGCGATAGTATATTCAGTTTAAACCGTCTTACCTTGGTTGATGATATTGTCCTGTTTACAGTTTATTCCTATCATGGTCTTTCTCTTATTCACGCACTAAAGAGTCACTAGACTTACTCAGGCTTTATGTCTGACTCTATTTTTCTTTTGTCTTCTTTCCTTCCGTCCTCCCCCTAGGTCCGCAGGGAGGGAATATTCCAGCTTAGTCAGACTCTTTGCAGCCTTCAAGATAGTGGATGTATGATTTGGACTCTCTTTCCTCGGATTATGGCTTTGGACACATTCTATGGGGACTTATGCTATTTTGTTTTATTTTATGCTTCTTTATGAATAATCAATACAGAGATTATGATGTAATGGTTTGAAAGTTGTTTTAAGACAATTTGTTGTAATGATTTTGTTATGAACCAAATTTAAATAAATGACTGTTTTCTTTTCCGCTGCTTATTTATATCTGTCTTGTAAATTATCTATGTCTTTTACCTATAACCCTCCACCAAAGTTAAGGCATTCCCTTTGTGAGTGACCTTGATGGTGATGGGGTGTTTCATCTCACATCAGTTGTATATATATATTTGACTACCGGAAAGTGCTGATTTTGTCGAATAAAGCAAATAACCTCGAATCATTAACCTACTTAATCCAATCCTTAAGTCCAGTTAAAGATATTTATTCTGGATTTAAACTAGAATAAGCTAAGCATAACTCTATATAACTTCCTCGCCTAGGACATTTAATTATTTACTTCCTTATTTGAATTAGTATTTAATATGGTAAATAATACCCATTTAATCAAATTTATTATTATAACGGTCACATGCCATTAATTACCATAACGGTCATATTTCCTTAGGTAATGGACACTCGATTAAAAAAACATTCATACTTGTAATGTGCCTTTAGTGACCCTAATGGTCATGTTTCCACAAGTAATAGACAAACTATTAAATACCATTTTATCTGTCCCATTAAAATTCTAATTAGTTTAATTGTTATTGTTCGCAAACATTACTATTCCATTTAATTCTCATTCGAATATATATATATATATATATATAAGTCAGCTATTTATTTATTTCTCTAGTTGGAGTTACAATTTCTAATCCTTGTCACAATTTAACTGTAACTAATTTGGCATTTATTCCCTTCTCACTTCATTCCTCAAAAATGTATATGGTTGCAATATTTATTACTTTATTCATGACCCTTTTTAATTCTAGTAATCAATTCCACGTTTATTATTACAACGGTCATAAATATTTATTTTCATTTATTATGGGAATTTACCATATATTTATTCCCATAAAACGAAAATCTTTCCAATTCAAACACACATTAACAGACATTTATTTAATGTAATAACGTTATTTACGAAGATTGGGATGATATGACTATAATAATTATATATTTTTATTTTAACCGTTATGTTAACGTAGTTACTAATTATATTTTATTATTGTTATTGTTGTTGTTATTATTATTACTTTAAATTCTACTCTGATCTAACAACCAAAATAATCCATTTTTGTGTCTAATCGTTTTTGCGATTCAAAATATCATGGAACTGTCATTTACTGCAATAATTCTAAATTTTGCGCAAAACAATTTAAAAGAGGAATATTCACATATTTAAAAACACAAGGAAATACGTATTATTTTATGGGGATTTTTACCACAAGGACAAAGTCACTAAAAAATTTGCCCAAAAGGACAAAAGGCAAAAAACTTGCTCAGAAGGACAACTTTTAGTGCAAATGGTGAAATTTAGCGGGGTCCCATGTTTTTCCACTTTGCACTACAAATTGTTCTTTTGGGCAAATTTTTTGCCTCTTGTCCTTTTGGGCAATTTTTTTGGTTTTTTTGTCCTTCACACTATATACCTGTTATTTTATTTGGAATAGATGTAATAAAAAAACATACAAATGTATTTGAATTTACTGATCTCCTATTTGATTTGTTTATATTCCATATATATTTGAGCTAATGCCTTTTTATACAAAAAGAGAAAAAATGGCTAATTTACAAAAATAAAGTAAAAACCCCAAATAATATAAAACACAAATAGTTTCATCACTCTAAAATCAATACTGCATAAATCCTAAATGTACACCCAAATCCTATGAATTTGGAATACTACATCACATATCTGACCATATTTTGAGAGTGGTTTCCACATTTTGGATGTTTACAACAACCACAAACAATCCAATAATAATTATAGACAATATAATAATATTAAACTAAATGGCCTATAATTCCATATTCAAACTTCGTACATATTGTTTCATATTTGGCAATAACAAACAAACCTGATAAACTTTAGGCATACAACCCAGGTTTAACACAAACAAATTATATAAGATATTATAAACAATGACTAAATTTCCACTCACCTGAAAGCTACCGAATTTAAATCTAAGAATAGCTTTTAGGCTTGCAATTTCCAAATCTCACAGATCTATAATTTGTATACTAAGGGGATGTACACATAACTATTTGGATTTGTAGTTCTGAAATAGAAATTGGAAAAGGAGAAGGAAATTTAAACAAAAATTTACCTATTCGAAGAACGAACCATTCTCATAAATAGGTAATTCATTTTGTTTATATACCAGTCTTCTTTTTCATTTTCTCTTGCAGATCTACAAATCCAAATATATATATATATATATATATATATATCCCTTTGGTGTACCTATTCGAAGAACTAACCCTTTCTCATGAAGCTGAATACAGTCTCACCAATTCTTGTTAATTAGGTTTGTATAAGTTTATATTTTTAATTTTAGAAGAGGTTGGATGATTGGGAATGGAAGAGCTTCACTGCTGCCTTCAGAAAATATGATAAAAGAGTGTGGGTCTAGCCCTTTATTTATAGGCGTAGAAATGACCCCGCACCATTTGATTTTATTTTAGAAAAATCCAACCATTATATATAATTTTTATAATAGAGAACCCTAATCGCCACAACCGAAATCAACCAGGGGTCGATCCAACGGTTGACCACCAGGGTTGACCCAATAATGGAGAAGGAAATAGAGTTATTTATTAGTATATATTAATATTCCATTTTTAATTTTCCATCTGTTTTCATATTTCATCCACAACTTTTTCATACGGACTCTGTTTGCGAAGTTTCAAACATGAAAATTGATCGGAATTCCATCACAAATGTTGCGGCACAAGTTTCATTGTCAATTCCATCGATTGTAAAAATTCCATTTTTGAATATAACCAAATAATTAATTTAATTATCATGAAATTCTGGGGTGTTGCAGAAATGTGCCACTGTCGAATTTGGTATTAAATGGACATATTAATTATACTTTAAATTGACTTAAAGGATTTAGATGAAGATGAATCTAAGCTAAAATAAAAATGAACTTCAGTTGTAAAATGAATAGTAATAATTCAATTAAAGAAAACTTGATCTTAGTAAATGCAAATCCATTGAATAATTAAGAAAATTAATGTCGTTAATGAAATGAAAATAAATCAAAATTAAATGAATTGAATGTAAATCCATTTAATGTAAGTGAATTGAATGTGAAAGACATGAAATTAAATAAATTCTATGTAAATAAAATAGATGTTAATAAAATAAATGTAATAAAGAAATAAGATGAATATGTATATAAATTGAACGCTATTTGTAACACCCCACGTCCATTAATGTCACTCACAAAGGGAATGCATTAACTTCCATGGAGGTTTTAAGTGAATATAGAACAGAAAAATTACAACAAGACAGATAATAAGTAGTACTTGGAAATCTAAAACTTTATTTTATTGCAGCGGAAATTAAACATGTTTGTTACATCATAAAACCATAAATCAGAGTCAGGTACAATATCCATCTTGATAAAACAAAATACATAACCACATTACATAAATAGCCATTAGAGAAGATAACAAGCTGGACTTTACTTCAGCTGTCCAAGCTTTCCAAAAGAGAGATAAAGCAATCCAATAAAGCTCCACTAGAGCTGGGCCCACCCTGAGGACCTGGAGGGGGAAAAGGATAGAAATATAGGGGGTCAGACATAAAGTCTGGCGAGTATGATAATTCTAAAAATACTATTATCAAGATAACTAGACTAAGGCATAAGCTGGAAAACAAGGAAATGTCTATTAACTACTGGGAATGGAAGAGCAGATAAAGATAAAGCTAAAGGCACACCTAATTACTAACGAATAATTACTACACTACACCACACCAGTCACCCTAAAGGTTGATCCCACTTGCTTCACTTAGAAATTATATAAATAGCTTCGTGTACCCCTAGCTGAATACATAGGTGTCGCCTGCCCCTATCTCCGCTAGGTGTACCCCACTACCCACTTTTGATCGGCTCCCTACTCGTAGATACCCGTGCTGGCCCCACCGTGGGGTGTATCACTTCCCTAAAGTGGCAACCCGATACAACTTGAGAATGCACGGCTTATACCTACATGACGCAACAACGTCTTACCTACCAGCCCGGGTCCACACATGCATATGAAACCCGTTGGACTTGCGTTGCCGCCGCTACCCCGTTTGGCCTCTTATAGACAAACCCAGTATGCGTGTCCCATCCTCGACTTGGGTCGAGCCCACAAAGATACGTTTGGGTTACTGGTTGAAATGGGCCCCCACAAGCTATCCACCTAAGCTTGTCACCACTAGTATATCCCACTTAACCCTCTTCTTAGTCATGTTCATTTACATGTGTGTTTGGTCAAGTCTTACTAATCGTATTTCAAATGCCACTAAAGGCACTCACTAGATTCCTCATGCCACCCAAGGCACCTACTTAACCCTCATGTCCCATCTTACATATTTATCTGGTTAAGTATTTCTTAATTCATTCAGGCCATAACCTCATAAAGACCTCTCACATTAGACTGGCATTTATGGCAGCTGGATTTGCCGGGCGGGTCCGGGCAGTCTTACACCATAAAAGAGTCTAACCTCGTGTCTTTACAACTGTTATGCTTTAGTTTGGGCCTAGGACCTCTCACATTGGGCTGACATTTGTGACTACTGGATTTGCCGGTCGGGTCCAGGCAGGTTTACGTCACAAACGAGTCCAACCTTGTGTCCTAAGCATTGATTAACACTTATAATCTTTTACCTAGTTTTTAATATATCCCTATTCAAGTCATTAATTAATTCCAATTTTAATGATGTCCATAATTGACTCAATTATGGCCATCCACTTATGGCATGCAAAATCATATCAATTGCACCCCAATTTCTTAATATTAAATCCTTAATATTACCCCTACCCCACGTTATACGTTCGCTTATTCAACGCAAAATATACGTTAGACTCGAATAGTCAAACTTATAGCACAAAGATAAATTATCACAACATATAGACAAATAAAATAGATCTAATCGTAATAGGGGTGAAACTTTCATAAAACTACACATGTCATGGATCTAAAGGTGTCAACTTGTTCGGTTGAATCTCACAACTTACATAATACGATCATAACCCAAATTCATGTATAAATTTGCATATGTGGTTTATGCAACATAATGATAGTGTGAACTAGAATCTAACACAAAGAACTCGCACATGTCATAGCATAATTCTAGATCTAAATCGATGTCATAATTCTAGATCTAAATAGATGTCATAGGATATGTGAGATTATACATACTAATCAATCTAAACTTGCATAGGTACATGTGGTTTATCATGTGAATCATCATAGCCCAAACATATATATAGTCAACATCATGACTTGATCAAGCATAAGCTAACTATAACATAAATAATAACATCATGACTGTGTAACATCGCAACTTAGCATAGAAACTTTCAACATATACAACATCATCATAGCATGATTTACAACATATAGGATATCATCATCACATAGCATAGGATTTACAACATACATGGTAGCATAAGGTTTACAACAACATATATGACAATTCACATCATTTTCTTATGATCCAAATCACATCTTAATCTAATTAATTTGCTAATAATCTTGTTAAGATCATCATACTCACAATTATAGAAGAAAGAGAGTCTTGATTTGCTTTAGAGTTGAGTAGAATTAAGGTTTTGATTAGCTTTCTTCCTTCTTAGTTGGCGGCGGCTACACTGAGTTCCACGGCGATGGCATGACGGCGACTATTCTATTTTTCATGTGAATTAGAGTGAGAGACTACCTAGGTATATATAGAGTTTAGGATTTATTTAGGCCGTCAGATCAACTCAGAACTAACCTGAACCGTTTAATTTGCCAACTCAGCCCTAAAGACACATCAGCAGCTCAAGATTGGGCTCAGTCAAACCCTAGTCGACTGGACCAGGTCGACACCCAGGTTGACTGCGCAGTCGACCTGGTCCTTGGGGTGTCGACTGCCCAGTCGATTCCCCAGTCGACCTGGGTGCTGGGTGGGAAATTTGCCGCCTAGCCTGTTTGACTCCAAATTTTGAATTTTGAATTTTCTGAAATCTGTTTTGAATATTCTGAAACTTCCGATGGCCATATCTCCTTCATACGAAGTCCAAATCACGCAAACTCGGACTCTATTTCAACCAGAATTCCGAGACGAACACAATGGCGCAACCCGTTTCCCACAATTCTCATGTCTTGAGATTAGTTATTCTTTAATTTGTGAATATTAATATTAACAGAATTACGGGGTGTTACATTCTCCCCTCCTTAAAGGATTTCGACCCCGAAATCTTCAAGTCAAGAAGAATGTATATCCTAACATCCAATCGTCCATCTGCTCAACCATCAAACACAGGCATCCATTGTCCTTATAGTCTTCTAATGCTTTCATGTTTAAATGCACAGTGTGTGTATATGTCCATATCTAATGCAAAATCAGGCGGTCTACTGATTCAGTTGACCTCCTTAATGCAAATCATGATAGTGCCATGCGTCTATTATGTATGCAAAAGTTCCTTAATGCTACATATTATCTCTATATGCGTGCACAATCATCATCTGAATGTAGCATCCATGTGATAAAAAAATCCTCATACATCCATTTTACTAAATACATCCATATACATGCAATATGCAATATGAAGTGATTGAGCCGATCTAGTGCCTAATAGTGTGTGTATATGCGTCCACGAGCAACCACTAGCAAACACTTGCATCCACTTTGCATCCATCGTACATAACATGTCTCAAGCACATGTTTCAACCATATGATTATCCTAACTAAAGGTCAAAGATACTAGCGAGAGGACATACTAAAGATAAGATAAGCTAAGTGATAAAGGAGAAATTAAAAGACATACCCTAAAAAAGGAAAGGGTACAACGAACGCATCTTCGCTTCTATCTCCCAAGTAGCGTTGCTCTCATCATCTCCCAATTGCACTTTGACTAGTCTGACCTCTCGATTCCTCAACTTCTTGATCTCCGACCTAAGAACGCGTATAGGAGCTCGTCGAATCGTCGCATCACGCTCTATCTCCACCTCTCTAAGCAAGTTCGGCTCTACCACCTCCGCGGTCTCGTGTAAGCACTTCCTCAAATGTGACACATGGAATACGTCATGTACACCTCTAAGTCCTTCAGGCAACTCTACTCTATACGCCATCTGTCCAATCTTCTCCTTAATTGGAAACAGCCCTATGAACCTTGGTGCTAATTTCCTGACGGACCCAAAGCGTACGACGTTTCGTAATGGATACACTTTGACAAAGACCATGTCCCCAATCTCAAACTCAAGATCTGACCTCCTCTTGTCTGCATAAGATTTCTGTCTATCTTGCGCCGTCTTTATCCCCCTTCAAATCAAGTCGATCTTTTCCGAAGTTTCTCTAATCATATCGGGCCCAAGTAAGATCTTATCCGTAGATTCCCACCAACATGTAGGTGAATGACAAGGTCGTCCATAAAGAGCTTTGAAAGGTGCCATGCCAATGCTGGACTGAAAGCTATTATTACATGCGAACTCCACCAATGGTAGATGCTCTTCCCATATACCCCCAAAGTCTAGGATACATAGCCTGAAAAGATCCTCTAGAATGCGATTCACCCTCTCGGTTTGGCCGTCCGTCTGAGGATGATATGCGGTGCTCAAACATAACCGAGTCCCTACAGCTTCTTGAAAGCTTCTCCATAATTCGCTAGTGAAAATAGGATCGCGGTCGCTCACTATGCTAGAAGGAACACCATGCAAACGAACTATCTCTCGGACGTATACAGAAGCTAACCATGGAGCAGTCCTCTTACTCTTCACGGGAATGAAATGGGCGCTTTAGTAAGTATATCTACTATAACCCAAATCCCCGTATTACCCTTCCTTGATTTTGGTAATCCATCCACAAAGTCCATCGAGACACTTTCCCACTTCCATAGTGGAACCTCCAATGGGTGAAGCAACCCACCGGGTTTCTTTTGCTCCGCTTTTACTTGTTGGCACACCAAGCGTCTAGTGACATATTCGGCCACATCCCTCTTCATACCGGCCCAAAAGAAAACTCGCTTCATGTCTTTGTACATCTTGTCCCCGCCGGGATGGATGGTCATCTTCGAACGATATGCATCATCAAGAATGGTCTTCTTTAGGTTATCATCTTTTGGTATACAAAGTCTACCGTCCCTACGTAACCAACCCTTATCATCTACGGTATACCTACGGAGATGGCTTGATGACTCCCTTCT
This sequence comes from Allium sativum, assembly GCA_030737875.1. Taxonomy (NCBI): domain Eukaryota; kingdom Viridiplantae; phylum Streptophyta; class Magnoliopsida; order Asparagales; family Amaryllidaceae; genus Allium; species Allium sativum. The sequence continues at coordinate 7,909,061 of CM060923.1, forward strand.
TTTGAGATTTTCTACTAACTCAACCAAATGTGGGTCGTCTCGTTATGCCTCGCCAATCCGTTCCAAAAGCGTAGGTCTGACCTCTAAGGATGCTAGCAAATCGGGTACGAAGTCAATGGAAGGTCTAAAGTCAAACATAGAGATGAATTCTAAGTTTCGCCGCTCAACAAACAACGGACTCAAGGACAACCTTTTTCTACTTAAGGCATCTGCCACCACGTTACCCTTGCCAGGGGTATATGTTATTTCGAAATCGTAGGACGCTATGAACTCCATCCACCTTTGCTGCCTTAAGTTCAAGTCCTTCTGAGAGAACAAGTATTTTAGCGATTTGTGGTCAGTGAACAATTCGAATTTCTCGCCAAGGAGATAATGGCACCAAGACTTAAGCGCGAAAACAATAGCGGCCAACTCTAGGTCATGTGTAGGGTAATTTTTCTCATGCGCTCTTAACTGCCTTCCCCCAAGGCTATTACCCTTCCCTCTTGCATTAGTACGGCGCCTAGTCCTGTCCCACAAGCATCAGTATAAACGGTAAATGGCTTACTCCCATCTGGCAATACTAAGACTGGGGCTGAAGTCAAAGCTCTCTTTAAACGTTGAACGTATAATCACAATCTACGTCCCTTGTGAAAACTAGGTTCTTCTTCGTCAAACGCGTTAATGGAGCTGATATTTTTGCGAAGTCTTTGATAAACTTCCTATAGTAGCCAGCCAACCCCAAGAAACTCCTTACTTCGGTAGCATTTTTAGGGACCTTCCAATCTTGGATGGCCACCACCTTCGCGGGATCCACAGCTATCCCTTCTTTGGAAACCACGTGCCCTAAGAATCGCACTTCCTCTCTCTAGAAGTGACACTTAGTAAATTTAGCTTTAAGGTTATACGCTCGTAGAGTCTCCAACACTTCCCTAAGATGTAGGGCATGTTCTTCTTCATTCTTAGAAAAGATCAAGATGTCGTCTACAAAGACCACCACGAATTTATTAAGGTACACCCTAAACACCCTACTCATCAAATCAACAAAGTATGCTGGGGCGTTTGTCAAACCGAAGGGCATCACTAGCCATCATAGAAACCGTCCGGAGTCCTAAAGGCAGTCTTGTCAATGCTATCCTTAGCCACTCTCAACTGATGGAATCCAGTGGCTAAGTCCAACTGCGAAAACACTGAGGCGCCAACTAACTGATCGAAGAGATCGTCAATCCTCGGCAGTGGGTGTCTGTTCTTCTTAGTAAGCTTATTAATTTCTCTATAGTCCACACAACGTCTAAGGGACCCATCCGCCTTCGTGGCAAATACTACTGGAGCACCCCTGTGACGATCCCAAAATCCGAGGGGCCGTATTAAGGATAATCATTAGAATATAACACATTAACCATCATAGCAAAGTACAGATAATAGTAGAAACAATAAATAGAATAATTTTACATGGATACGACAGCGGAATCACAACATGTAATAACATCAGAATAGCATAGTGTAGGATATAACTTAGTAAATAAAAGGGAAGTGATCAGTCATCATCGCCAGAGGCGGAATACATACATGCAGTGAGACATAATAAGGGTATATGTCTACATCGCCGAAGGCGGAAGCATAATATAAGTACCATAATGGCGGAAAATGTCAAAGTCATTTCTGTGGAGTCAGCCTCGCCATGAGCCAAAAATGCACTCTACGCAACAGTGCAGAGCCAAAAACAACCTGTCAACTGTGAACTAGGCTGCCCGTGTGAAAATAAGGGCACCCGCGTTTGCAAAGTGAAACAAACAACGAGTCAGTCATGGGGACTGGTATGAGGAATCTATTTAACAGTTTAAACAACAGTAATAAGCAAATCATAGGACCACACCACTTTCGCGGACCGGGTTTACCCCAGTGATTGCAAGTGCATTTAAAACAAAGTAAATTCTTTAAAACAACGCAATGCTTTTAGAAAGAATGATGCCATTATAAGACTCAGGTCCCATCATACAATGCAATGCAAGCCGGAGGATAGAGTTTTACCTTATAATGGCCAAATATGCTTGATACGTATAAAGCAAAATCAATTGATATTATTACTAGTGCATATATGTTTCAAAAGCGTATAGCATCATAAATATCAATCATAGGCGACATGAGCGTCCCATGCCATTATGTCGCCATATATAAGTTACAATCGAATCCGTTATCTCGTATTGGAAATTGGATTTCCGTCATGAGTCGAGGCAAGGGGCAAGCTCCTCTCAGCTTCGAGACATTCTAGCAAACGTCTCAGGACTACACACTCTGGGCAACCCTGGATTGGCTGGGCCGGTACTCTCTTACGTTTGAGGATTATTTATTCCGGAACACACGTTTCCCGGTCCTTGCAGACCTATAATCGAGGCGCCTCTCATTCCAACAACCACATAGGTGAAAAATAGATATAAATGTCAGGGCTGGTAAGTCACTGACACCACCATAGCTAGAAAGAAACGTCGTGCTCTCCCAGCGGTCTATATCCCGTTTTTAACTCATACCGGGGTGTGAGGCTCGCGAATCCACGCTATACACAAAGCCAGGCCACGCAGACCGTGCTTTGATCATCATCCACAAGGCTTTGCTTTGCAACAGAAGCCTTGATCACAGCATCTTGGCATGCCACATAGGCAGTCCACTCCATACGATTGATTTCCAACGATATATAACCTCTGAGCTCGTACGTCTCAGAGAAGGGCGTTAAGCAAAAGAATAAATTCTCCGCCGCCAAACAGATATATATTTAACAGAGATCAATTAGTATAGAACAAAATCCAATGTCAGACACACAGTCCATTTACAAGTCCGTTCTGGGTCTGAACGAAACAAGAGGCGTCAATTCCTCGTATATCCATACAATCAACACATACGTTCAGACGGCTACTACTTCCGTCCCTTTCCGGTAGCTATTCCGATCAGGAACCTCAGCAGCGCCCATACAACCGACACGAAGATCGTCGGTCTTGAATCGTCTTTGCATTTTCCAATTCGAATCGCTCGATAAATTATTTGAAATGAGGGTTAGCTCGGCCTTTTCAAATAATTCACATCATTAGAACTTAAATCGATTCTTTCTATGGTTGTATTATTCGACATCCATCTTTCAGTTCTTTAGTGTTATTTTTGTGTCAAACACATACAACCATCAAATATCAAACAATTCAAGCCCAATTGGTTTATTTGCAATCTATGTTGCTTATAATATTTTATAACGATTTTTCGCCATTTTTATTTATTTAAAAATGGCCATATTTAATTAAACGACGTTTCAGGTCGTGCCGTGGCACTGGCGCTGTTTTCCCCCTAATTTGTTTTACACATATCGGAAAATCTAACCGTTGGATTCCTACAAAGTCTATATCAGTGGGAAGAAAATCCCAGAGTGAACCTAACGGTTCCTGTAATAACCCGGAAAATGTGAACCAATTTAAAATTTTTAAATTAGGTTATTACCAAGGAATTTGAATAATTTAAATAGCCTATTTCCATAAAATATTGCAGTTTGAAATTTTGAATACAAACTTTGTCTGACTGTACCGGGTGGGAATGTAACGGATTTTAACGAAACTGAAAATATTTAAATCTGTTTATCAATACCTTTCCAACGAATCTGAAAAATCGAAATTTCATAACGGAAATCAAAAGTTATGGCCAAATGAATTTTCAGAAAGGTCGCTATATAGTATATATAGCCCTTGAAAATTGAGATTTTGCATACGACCTCGGAATTCGACGAAACCACTTTTGTTGGGTCCGGGATGTCAAATTATTGCTAATTTTCAAATTTCATAATTTTTGAAGCTAGTATGTGAGCGGGGCAAAAGATAATGTGTTTGGTCAAATTATGTTAAAATGGGTTGACTAAAAATGGCCGTTTTTCAAACGAGCTCAGAATTCGACGAAACTGGTTTTGTTAGGACCGTATCGTCAAAACAAAGCTAGATTTATTTTTCTGGAATTTTTCGATTCAGTTTGTGGCCCTGGCAAATTGAAATGTACGTTTAAATTTAATATCGAATGTTTTATATTTTAATTTGAAAAATAACTGACTGTAACAATCGAAATGGCCAACGAAACATATCCCATTGTGTCCGGAATGGGGGAATTTAGCTATGGGCGACAGTCGTTGGGTTTAAAAAGGAGTCCGTTTGCAAAAACACTATTTAAAATTTCCTATAAAGCATGGACCAATAGGAATTTTTCTTTAAAAAAATAAATAAAAAAAACCTAAAACCCTAGCCGCCAGAGACGATTGGACGACGTAGGGTGCTCCAACCTTCACGTCCATTTAGCCGCCGCCTCAGGCGAATTCACCGCCGCCGCCAGTTAAGACTTCCGACCGCCTTCGCCTCCTCTCCACATCCGACCAACCCACGACCCCTGACATCAACCATCGACGTCGGAATTCGACGAGAAAGGCGCGACCTTCAGAGCGCCGCCGCGACGAGCACAGGTCGCTGAATCCTTCGCCACCACCGCCGATCTGGAGGTGGTTCGTAGCTCTTTGACGCAGCAAGGTCTGATCGAAGCATCGAGGTACGGATTGGCTAAAAATTTGAGACCTAGTTTCGAAGGTTTTAAAAACTTTACTGATGTAAATTCTGAAATGAAAATAACACTATTAAGTGTTGCAAAACTTTGAAAAATAATATCTTTTTCGTTCTTTAACGAAATTTGATGAAACAGGAGACACCGTGACCGCAAGGAGGCTCTCTACATTCTAGAAGAAGCCGTGGATTTTTCTGACCTTCCTACGATTTTTAGCACTGCAATAACCAATGTGAGGAATCTAAACTATTTGTGTGAATGAAATCGCGTTGTATAAATTATACAAGCGAAGTGTAAATTATATACACATTGTATACCTCATGTACATGTGTTGTATAAGTTATATTAGCGATGTATAAATTATACAAGCGTTGAATGAAACATATATGCTTTGAATTGTGATGAAATGCAAGTGGATTATTATATATATATATATATATATATATATATATATATATATACTCCCCTCATCCACAAACCATGGACGATATTTATTGCTTGTGATTGACGTGATATTATATGGTATGACGAATGGTTGGAAATAATTGTTTGTGGTTGATATTATGGTTGAAAAATACCTTTGTGGTTGAAAAATACCTTTGTGGTTGAAAAGTACCCTCTTGTGGTTGAAACAAAATAGAATAGGATTGTGGAATTGAAAATAAAACATGCCGCCTGCGTGCGAACTAGATGCATGATCCCCATTGTCAAAAACCGCGAGGTTTTAAGGTAGAGCGAGGAGCCGTACTCGGGACGGTCCCGGTTTTAACTACCCTGCCGTTATGCTGCCGAAATTTTCTGAAATATTTATGTGTTAGAATAATTTTCATTCGTTGAAATAAATTGCATAAACTATATCGAATATTCATGTGTTGAGTTGCAATTCATTCGTTGAGTTGAAATTCATGTGTTGAATATTATTTGAATTTAAACAAATGGCTTTAGCGATAAAAATCACATTTTTATATATATACAAACTATATCGAATATTCATGTGTTGAGTTGCAATTCATTCGTTGAGTTGAAATTCATGTGTTGAATATTATTTGAATTTAAACAAATGGCTTTAGCGATAAAAATCACATTTATATATATATACAAACTATATCGAATATTCATGTGTTGAGTTGCAGTTCATTCGTTGAGTTGAAATTCATGTGTTGAATATTATTTGAATTTAAACAAATGGCTTTAGCGATAAAAATCACATTTTTATATATATACAAACTATATAGAATATTCATGTGTTGAATTGCAATTCATTCGTTGATTTGAAGTTCATGTGTTGAATGTTATCATCTTTTAAAAATAAAATGAATTGACAATGAAAACTATATTTTTATAGTGAATATGAAGAGTTAAAAATACACATGTGTCGAATAAATATTTTTGATGATAAAAATATTCCTTTTATCATGTATACGCTTAGTTAAAAATACACATGTGTCGAATAAATATTTTTGATGATAAAAATATTCCTTTTATCATGTATACGCTTAGTTAAAAATACCCATGTGTCGAATAAATATTTTTGATGATAAAAATATTCCTTTTATCATGTATACGCTTAGTTAAAAATATCCATGTGTCGAATAAATATTTTTGATGATAAAAATATTCCTTTTATCATGTATACGCTTAGTTAAAAATACACATGCGTCGAATAAATATTTTTGATGTTAAAAATATTCCTTTTATCATGTATACACTTAGTTAAAAATACACATGTGTCGAATAAATATTTTTGATGATAAAAATATTCCTTTTATCATGTATAGGCTTAGTTAAAAATACACATGTGTTGAAATAAATAATAGTTTGCTAGAAATATTATTATTAGCTTTGTTCTGCATATATATACATGTGTTGAACAGGGAAAAATGGATTAGCTGTAGAGTAAAGGAATTATTTGCGTGCCCGACAAATAGGTAAACCTTGATGAGTTGGCTGCGCAATTTTATTTATATATCAACTCCTGTGAATGCCACTGGATGCGGAGTGCTGGTTTTTCTATGTGAAATAATAAACAACGCCATAGGATAGTAACAATTAATTTTGAACTACACTACATGGCATACTTCTTGACGATAGGCATACTTCATCATATTCCACATAAGCAATTGGAGCTTGTGTGACGAGGTGGAAGATTTACCATACAAGCAAGAGGCTTGTATGGCGATGACTATGTACTACAGGTTGAACTGATGACTGATATGGACTATATAAATTATAAAGATAAATTGCCAGATTAATAAAAACCCCACACGGGTCTGGAGTTGATAATAATCACGTCGCTCTAGTTATTAGATACGGCACATGGACTATTTATTTCCACACGGAAACGGGGTGACGGGAATTTATTCTCTGGAGTGATTATCAGTACATGCTCCCCCGTAAACACCAAAATATATCACTATAAATATGTGAATGCTTTTTAGGATTTATTGGGTACCTAATACGGCCCAATAAATTTCCGAAACCCTCCCCGTACAAAGGAGGTTATGGCGAAATTTTTAGAAATATTAAGGCGTTAGTGAAATATTTGAAGTGAAAACGAGGTTGAAAATATAAAATGAACTATAGTTGAAATTATAGAATGAACTATATTTATATATATAAATATAAATATAGTTAAAAGAAATAGAGGCCGTGCAGTTCGCGTTTCGGAATCGTAATTTGAAACGATTAGTACGAGAAATCCGACCATCGGATTTTCCCGAAACCGCAACCGCTGGGTTCGCCTTGGAAATATCTTTCCAACGGCACCAACCTTGCAAAAATCCAACGGTTGGATTGTCCGGAATGTTTAATTCAAATCTGAGGAAAAACAGCGCCAGAATCGTTTATATTTATATATAAATATAAATATAATTAAATTAAATCGAATAACGATGCTGCAGTTCGAATTTTGAAACGGTAACTTCAAACGACTAGTGTGGAAGATCCGACCGTCGGATTCTCACGAAACTGGAACCATTGGGTTCGCTTTGGGAATTTCTTCCCACGGATATAGACTTTGTAGAAATCCAACGGTTAGATTTTCCGATATGTGTAAAACAAATTAAGGGAAAAACAGTGCCACGACACGACCTGAAAAGTCGTTTAATTAAATATGGCCATTTTTAAATAAATAAAAATAGCGAAAAATCGTTATAAAATATCATAAGCAATATTGATTGAGAATAAACCAATTGGGCTTGAATTGTTTGATATTTGATGGTTGTATGTGTATGACATGAAAATAACACTAAAGAACCGAAAGATGGATGTCGAATAATATAACCATAAAATGAATCGATTTAAATTCTAATGACGTGAATTATTTGAAAAGGCCGAGCTAACCCTCATTTCAAATAATTTATCGAGCGATTCGAATTGGAAAATGCAAAGACGATTCAAGACCGACGATCTTCGTATCGGTTGGATGGGCGCTACTGAGGTTCCTAACCCGAGTAGCTACCGGAAAGGGGCGGAAGTAGTAGCCGTCTGAACGTATGTGTTGATTGGACGGATATACGAGGAATTTGACGCCTCCGGTTTCGTTCAGACCCAGGACGGACTTGTAAATGGACTGTGTGTCTGACATTGGATTTTGTTCTATACTGATTGATCTCTGTTAAATATATATCTGTTTGGAGGCGGAGAATTTATTCTTCTGCTTAACGCCCTTCTCTGAGACGTACGAGCTCAGAGGTTATATATCGATGGAAATCGATCGTAGAGAGTGGACTGCCTATGTGGCATGCCAAGATGCTGTGATCAAGGCTTCTGTTGCAAAGCAAAGTCTTGTGGATGATGATCAAAGCAAGGTCTACGTAGATTAGCTTGGTGTATTTCGTAGATTCGCGAGCCTCACACCCCGGTATGAGTTAAAAACGGGATACGGACCGCTGGGAGAGCACGACGTTTCTTTCTAGCTATGGTGGTGTCAGTGACTTACCAGCCCTGACATATATATCTACTTTTCACCTGTGTGGTTGTTGAAATGCGAGGCGCCTCGATTATAGGTCTGTAAGGACCAGGAAACGTGTGTTCAGGAATAACTAATCCTCTAACGTGAGGACCGGCCCAGCCGCATCAAGGGGTTGCCCAGAGTGTGTAGTCCTGAGGCATTTGCTAGAGTGTCTTGAAGCGGAGAGGAGCTTGCCCCTTGCCTCGACTCATGACGGAAATCCAATTCCCAATATGAAATAACGGTCTTGATTGTAGAACTAGTATGGCGACATAGTAGATGGTAGCTATGCCGCCTATGATTGATATTTATGATGCTATTCGTTTTTCAAACATATATGCACTAGTAATAATATCAAATGATTTTGCTTTATACGTATCAAGCATAATTGGCTATTATAAGGTAAAACTCTATCCTCTGGCTTGCGTTGCATTGTGTGATGGGACCTGAGTCTTATAATAGCTTCATTCTTTCAAAAAGCATTGCGTTGTTTTAAAAAGAATTTACTTTGTTTTAAATGCACTAGTAATCACTGGAGTAAACCCGTTCCGCGAAAGTGGCGTGGTCCTATGATTTGCTATTTACTGTTGTTTAACTGTTAAATAGATTTCTCATACCAGTCCCTATGACTGACTCGTTGTTTGTTTCACTTTGCAAACGCGGGTGCCCTTATTTTCACACGGGCAGCCTAGTACACAGGTGACAGGTTGTTTTTGGTCCTGCACTGCTGCATAGAGTGCATTTTTGGCTCATGGCAAGGCTGACTTCACAGAGATGACTTTGACATTTTCCGCCATTACTGTACTTATATTATGATTCTGCCACTAGCGATGCAGACTGATTTACTTTCCGTATTTCTCACTATATGTATATGTATTCCGCCTTCAGCGATGTAGACTGATACCCTTATTATGTCTCACTGCATGTATGTATTCCGCCTCTGGCGATGATGACTGATCACTTTCCTTTTTATTTACTACGTTATATCCCACATTATGCTATTCTGATATTCCTACATGTTGTGATTCCGCTGTCATATCCATGTAAAATTATTTTATTTATTGTTTCTGCTATTATCTGTACTCTGCTATGATGATTAATGTGTTATTTCCTAATGATTATCCTTAATACCGCCCCTTGGATTTTGGGATTGTCACAGTTGGTATCAGAGCTTTGGTTAACCATAGTTCCGGGATCTAACACATTAAACACCTCGTCAGAATAGAATCAGTAGTGTTCTAATGCGAGTAGCTCATTAGAGATAGGATTAGCAATGTCCTAGAATGAGCTAAGCAGATTAGCAAAACAATTTGATCAGTACATCATCATTATCTTTCCTTGTATTCCCTTGCTTTATCATTTATGAAATTATCAAATCTGTGAGCTTGACTCTTTTCTTGCTTATACAGTATTCTCTTAGATGGCTACACGAGGAGCTGCAGCTAGAGGAGGCCGAGGAGATGCAGCAGGAGGACGGGGGAATATCCCCGTAGTAGTGGAAGGCCCTATTGTTCAGCCACCAGCACCAGAAGACTTTGAGCTAGATAAAGTAGCAAAGAGGTACAGAAACCTTGGGGGAAAACCTTTTACTGGCACTGGTACAGTGACCGAGGCTATAGCTTGGCTGAAGACCTGTGAGAAAATCTTTGAAGGCATGGGTATGGGAACCAACAACAAAGCCCGACTTGGCATTTGGCTCCTTCAGGAGAAAGCAGAGCTGTTGTGGGATGCCATTACCTCAGAGGATGCAGCTGGTACTGTCAAGACTTGGGAGCAATTCAAAGCTTTGTTCAATGAGAAGTTTGTACCTGAACAGGCTCTAGAGAGGATGCGAGAGCAGTTTGCTAATCTCCAGCAAGGAGATCTCTCTATTCAGGATTATCTAAATAAGTTCACCCAAATGTCGCGCTATGCTCCAGAGCTGATTACGACCAACAAAGCAAAGAACAAGAGATTCATATTTGGGCTGAAGCGCAAGTACCATGATAGAGCTATGAGCAACATCAAACTCTCCTTTACAGAACTAGTAGAGATGGCTTGCAATTACGAAGACATGGATGAGAGGCACGCTAGCCAAGACCGTGCCAAAAGCCAAGCTGGAAATAAGCGCAAGGCTTCAACAGATCAACCCGAATCTAGCATTACCGCGGCCGCTACTCAGAAACCTGCAAAGATCCCGAAAGGAAATTGCTACAACTGCGGGAAGCCATGTCATTTTTCTAATGTATGCAAAGCTCCGAGGAAACCAAAGGCAAATGACTCAGCCGAATGCTACAACTGCCATAAGAAGGGGCACTATAGCAGAAATTGTCCTCTGAAGCAGAATGCTCAAGTGGCTCATGTCTATGACGGGAAGACCCCGCCAGCTACCACCGATGGATCAGGTAAACCCGACGTCTTGGGAGGTACCCTTACCATTAAAAATATTCCTGTTTCTGTACTTTTTGATAATGGTGCATCACGTAGCTTCATTTCTGGTAACACTGTTCACAAGTTAAAATTGAAACGAAGAAAGCTTAAGGAACCAATTAAAGTTCGAAACCCAATAGGAGGTTCTGTTAGTCTCAGTATATGCTGTAGATTACCTATTTCCTTTTCTCGATACCGATTTCCTTTTGATTCGATTGTCATGGACCTTTCCGAATTTGATGTTATACTGGGGCTGGACTGGTTGACAAAATATAAGGCTGAAGTTAGATGTGCCGAAAGGATAGTTAAAATCGAAACGAAGCTTGGACCAATATATATACCATGTCTCGGTGCAGAAATTAATAGAACGGAATTTTGGTCTTCTTTAGAAGTTATTCGCCCTTCATTAGAAAAGATACCGGTCGTTAAAAACTATGCGGATGTGTTTGAAGAAGTAGAAAACTTACCGCCGCAAAGAGAGATTGAATTTAGAATAGATCTAATTCCTAATGCTCGACCAGTAGTACATCCAATAAGAAGAATGGCCCCGAAAGAAAAAGAAGAGCTAAGTAGTCAAACCCGAGAATTGCTTTGGAAAGGTCTGATCAGACCGAGCTTTTCAGCATGGGGAGCAGCAGTAGTATTTGTCCCGAAATCAGACGGTACTCTAAGACTTTGCGTTGATTATCGAGATCTCAATAAATAGACACTAAAGAACAAATATCCTTTGCCCCGTATAGATGATCTGTTGGATCAATTAAATGGAGCAACAGTATTCTCCAGAATGGACCTAGCTACAGGTTTCCACCAATTACGTATAGCCGAAGACTGTGTTCCTTTGACAGCCTTCAGGGGTCCCTATTTATTCTACGAATGGTTAGTAATGCCGTTCGGCTTGTGCAACGCTCCGGCATACTTCGTTGATCTCATGAACAGAGTGTTCTGTGGTGTATTGAATAAATTTGTTCTAGTCTTCATCGATGACATTTTAATCTACTCCAAGTCGGAAGATGAACATGCAAAACATTTAGAACAAGTGTTGAAAATTCTAAGGAGAAATGTCTTGAAAGCTAAATTTTCTAAGTGTGTCTTCTGGCAGAATGAAGTTAAATTCCTAGGCCATGTCGTATCAAAGGAAGGGATTGCTGTAGATCCAAGCAAAATTACAGCGGTTCAGAACTGGAAACAACCTACTACACCCACTGAAGTTCGAAGTTTCCTTGGATTGGCTAGTTACTATCGGAAATTCGTTCAGGATTTTTCAAAGATATCAGGAGTATTGACAAAGCTTACAAAGAAGCATGAGAAATTCAAATGGATAACCGAATGTGAAGAAGCTTTCCAGGAGTTGAAACTGAAGTTGACAACCACTCCAGTATTGACAATTATAGAAGGTAACCAAGACTTGACTGTATGGACAGATGCTTCTATTAGAGGGCTAGGCGCAGTGTTAATGTAAAAAGGCCAAGTGATCGCTTATGCCAGCCGTCAACTAAAGCCGCATGAAAGGAACTATGCTACGCATGATCTTGAGTTATTAGCTATCGTGTTTGCTTTAAGAATCTGGAGGCATTATTTATTGGGCGAGAAGTTCGAACTATTTACCGATCATCAATCCTTGAAATATCTATTCGCTTAGAAAGATCTAAACTTGAGACAACAGTGTTGGTTAGAATTCCTTGCAGTATACGATTTTGAAATCCTATACACTCCAGGGAAAGCCAATGTTGTAGCAGATGCGCTCAGCAGAAAGAATGAAATCATCGCCAGTTTTGTCATCACGTCTTCATTAATAGACAGGATCTCGACCCTTCAGAGAGACGATGAATTTATTCAAAGAATTAGTCAGAGGGTCTAAGGAGGTGAATCCACAAGTTTTCGACTCGATGACAAAGGAGTTCTAAGATTAAAGGGCAGAATTTGCATCCCAAACCTTCCAGAGCTTAGAAGAGAAATACTTGATGAGTGCCACAAATCAAAATTAAGCATCCATACCGGTGTGAGAAAAATGTATAATGATATCAAACGCACATTCTGGTGGAGAGCTATGAAAATAGATATCTCATTATATGTTAGCAGATGCCCCACTTGTCAGCTAGTTAAGAGTGATCAGCAGAAATTGGCTGGATTATTGCAACCCTTAGAAATTCCAGGATGGAAGTGGGAGCAGATCTCGATGGACTTCATCGATGGCTTGCCTCGAACTAAGAAAGGAAACGACGGTATATGGGTAATCGTAGATCACTTCACGAAGACTGCCCATTTTATACATGTCCGATCCAACAGAACGGCTCAAAGTCTAGCGCAGATTTACTTCAAAGAAATAGTTAAACTACATGGAGTGCCGCTCAATATAGTCAGCGATAGAGATCCCCTATTTATTAGCAAATTCTGGGAAGCATTCCAGGAAGAATTGGGAACCAAATTGAATCTAAGCACCGCTTATCACCCTCAGACAGATGGCCAAACTGAGCGCGTGAATAGAATTCTAGAAGATTAACTGTGGGCTTGCGTTATTGATTTTGGAGGCTCATGGGAAGATCACTTACATTTAGCAGAATTCTCTTACAACAATAGCTATCAAGCAAGTTTGGGAATGTCCCCATTTGAAGCATTATACGGTAGACCGTGCAGATCTCCCGCATGTTGGGTAGAACCTGGCAACAGACTTGTGTTAGGGCCCGATATGATTCAAGAAGCATCGGATAAAGTCGATTTCATTAAGAAGCGATTAAAAATCGCACAGAGTCGACAGAAAAGTTATGCTGATGTGAGAAGAAATGATATATCGTTTGCCGTTGGCGATTATGTTTATTTAAGAGTTTCTCCAATGCGAGGAGTAATCAGATTTGGCAAGACTGGGAAGTTGGCACCGAGATTTATTGGTCCCTTTCCTATACTTGAACGGATTGGAACTCTTGCATATAGGGTTTCATTACCTAATTGGTTGCCTGGTATACATGATGTGTTCCACGTGTCTCAACTCAGAAAACATGTTCATGATCCCGACCTTATTGTGGAAGAAGCAGCGCAACATGATATTGACATAACTCCAGAATTAGCACTCAAGAGAGAGCCATTGAAGATAGTTGGCAAAGAAACTAGAGAGCTAAGGAGGAAAAAGATTCATTTAGTCAAAGTGCAGTGGAGTAGTGATCCTAGAGACTGTACTTGGGAGACTGAGGAAAGCATTAAACAAGCCTATCCCAAATGCAGAGTGGACATCTCTGACTAACTCCGGTGCAAGGTACTTTTACAATACTTTGCATTTACATTTTATTTCCTGCTTAACTGTTATTTCCTTTTCGAGGACGAAAAGTTTTAAGTGGGGGAGATTGTAATAACCCGGAAAATGTGAACCAATTTAAAATTTTTAAATTAGGTTATTACCAAGGAATTTGAATAATTTAAATAGCCTATTTCCATAAAATATAGAATTGGGTATAATATTGCAGTTTGAAATTTTGAATACAAACTTTGTCTGACTGTACCGGGTGGGAAATGTAACGGATTTTAACGAAACTGAAAATATTTAAATCTGTTTATCAATACCTTTCTAATGAATCTGAAAAATCGAAATTTCATAACGGAAATTAAAAGTTATGGCCAAATGAATTTTCAGAAAGGTCGTTATATAGTATATATAGCCCTTGAAAATTGAGATTTTGCATATGACCTCGGAATTCGACGAAAAAACTTTTGTTGGGTCCGGGATGTCAAATTATTGCTAAGTTTCAAATTTCATAATTTTTGAAGCTAGTATGTGAGCGGGGCAAAAGATAATGTGTTTGGTCAAATTCTGTTAAAATGGGTCGACTTAAAAATGGACGTTTTTCAAACGAGCTCAGAATTCGACGAAACTGGTTTTGTTAGGACCGTATCGTCAAAACAAAGCTAGATTTATTTTTCTGGAATTTTTCGATTCAGTTTGTGGCCCTGGCAAATTGAAATGTACGTTTAAATTTAATATCGAATGTTTTATATATTAATTTGAAAAATAACTGACTGTAACAATCGAAATGGCCAACGAAACTTATCCCATTGTGTCCGGAATGGGGGTATTTAGCTAGGGGCGATAGTCGTGGGGTTTAAAAAGGAGTCCGTTTGCAAAAACACTATTTAAAATTTCCTATAAAGCATGGACCAATAGGAATTTTTCTTTAAAAAAAAAAAACCTAAAACCCTAGCTGCCAGAGACGATTGGACGACGTAGGGTGCTCCAACCTTCACGTCCATTTAGCCGCCACCTCAGGCGATTTCACCGCCGCCCCCAGTTAAGACTTCCGACCGCCTTCGCCTCCTCTCCACATCCGACCAACCCATGACATCAACCATCGACGTCGGAATTCGACGAGAAAGGCGCGACCTTCAGAGCGCTGCCGCGACGAGCACAGGTCGCCGAATCCTTCGCCACCACCGCCGATCTGGAGGTGGTTCGTAGCTCTTTAACGCAGCAAGGTCTGATCGAAGCATCGAGGTACGGATTGGTTGAAAATTTGAGACCTAGTTTCGAAGGTTTTAAAAACTTTACTGATGTAAATTCTGAAATGAAAATAACACTTTTAAGTGTTGCAAAACTTTGAAAAATAATATCTTTTTCTTTCTTTAACGAAATTTGATGAAACAGGAGACACCGTGACTGCAAGGAGGCTCTCTACATTCTAGAAGAAGCCGCGGATTTTTCTGACCTTCCCACGATTTTTAGCACTGCAATAACCAATGTGAGGAATCTAAACTATTTGTGTGAATGAAATCGCGTTGTATAAATTATATAAGCGAAGTGTAAATTATATACACATTGTATACCTCATGTACATGTGTTGTATAAGTTATATTAGCGATGTATAAATTATACAAGCATTGAATGAAACATATATGCTTTGAATTGTGATGAAATGCAAGTGAATTATTATATATATATATATATACTCCCCTCGTCCACAAACCATGGACGATATTTATTGCTTGTGATTGACGTGATATTATACGGTATGACGAATGGTTG
This sequence comes from Allium sativum, assembly GCA_030737875.1. Taxonomy (NCBI): domain Eukaryota; kingdom Viridiplantae; phylum Streptophyta; class Magnoliopsida; order Asparagales; family Amaryllidaceae; genus Allium; species Allium sativum. Next base: position 7,924,981 of record CM060923.1, read on the forward strand.
GAAATAATTGTTTGTGGTTGATATTATGGTTGAAAAATACCTTTGTGGTTGAAAAATACCTTTGTGGTTGAAAAATACCCTCTTGTGGTTGAAGCAAAATAGAATAGGATTGTGGAATTGAAAATAAAACATGCCGCCTGCGTGCGAACTAGATGCATGATCCCCATTGTCAAAAACCGCGAGGTTTTAAGGTAGAGCGAGGAGCCGTACTAGGGACGGTCCCGGTTTTAACTACCCTGCCGTTATGCTGCCAAAATTTTCTGAAATATTTATGTGTTAGAATAATTTTCATTCGTTGAAATAAATTGCATAAACTATATCGAATATTCATGTGTTGAGTTGCAATTCATTCGTTGAGTTGAAATTCATGTGTTGAATATTATTTGAATTTAAACAAATGGCTTTAGCGATAAAAATCACATTTTTATATGTATACAAACTATATCGAATATTCATGTGTTGAGTTGCAATTCATTCGTTGAGTTGAAATTCATGTGTTGAATATTATTTGAATTTAAACAAATGGCTTTAGCGATAAAAATCACATTTTATATATATATACAAACTATATCGAATATTCATGTGTTGAGTTGCAGTTCATTCGTTGAGTTGAAATTCATGTGTTGAATATTATTTGAATTTAAACAAATGGCTTTAGCGATAAAAATCACATTTTTATATATATACAAACTATATAGAATGTTCATGTGTTGAATTGCAATTCGTTCGTTGAGTTGAAGTTCATGTGTTGAATGTTATCATCTTTTAAAAATAAAATGAATCGACAATGAAAACTATATTTTTATAGTGAATATGAAGAGTTAAAAATACACATGTGTCGAATAAATATTTTTGATGATAAAAATATTCCTTTTATCATGTATACGCTTAGTTAAAAATACACATGTGTCGAATAAATATTTTTGATGATAAAAATATTCCTTGTATCATGTATAGGCTTAGTTAAAAATAACATGTGTTGAAATAAATAATAGTTTGCTAGAAATATTATTATTAGCTTTGTTCTGCATATATATACATGTGTTGAACAGGGAAAAATGGATTAGCTATAGAGTAAAGGAATTATTTGCGTGCCCGACAAATAGGTAAACCTTGATGAGTTGGCTGCGCAATTTTATTCATATATCAACTCCTGTGAATGCCACTGGATGCGGAGTGCTGGTTTTTCTGTGTGAAATAATAAACAACGCCATAGGATAGTAACAATTAATTTTGAACTACACTACATGGCATACATCTTGACGATAGGCATACTTCATCATATTCCACATAAGCAATTGGAGCTTGTGTGACGAGGTGGAAGATTTACCATACAAGCAAGAGGCTTGTATGGCGATGACTATGTACTACAGGTTGAACTGATGACTGATATGGACTATATAAATTATAACGATAAATTGTCAGATTAATAAAAACCTCACACGGGTCTGGAGTTGACAATAATCACGTTGCTCTAGTTATTAGATACGGCACATGGACTATTTAATTCCACACGGAAACAGGGTGACGGGTATTTATTCTCTTGAGTGATTATCAGTACATGCTCCCCCGTAAACACCAAAATATATCACTATAAATATGTGAATGCTTTTTAGGATTTATTGGGTACCTAATACGGCCCAATAAATTTCCAAACCCCTCCCCGTACAAAGGAGGTTATGGCGAAATTTTTCGAAATATTAAGGCGTTAGTGAAATATTTGAAGTGAAAACGAGGTTGAAAATATAAAATGAACTATAGTTGAAATTATAGAATGAACTATATTTATATATATAAATATAAATATAGTTAAAAGGAATAGAGGCCGTGCAGTTCGCGTTTCGGAATCGTAATTTGAAACGATTAGTACGAGAAATCCGACCATCGGATTTTCCCGAAACCGCAACGGCTGGGTTCGCCTTGGAAATATCTTTCTAACGGCACCAACCTTGTAAAACTCAAACGGTTGGATTGTCCGGAATGTTTAATTCAAATCTGAGGAAAAACAGCGCCAGAATCGTTTATATTTATATATAAATATAATTAAATTAAATCGAATAACGACGTTGCAGTTCGAATTTTGAAACGGTAACTTCAAACGACTAGTGTGGAAGATCCGACCGTCGGATTCCCACGAAACTGGAACCGTTGGGTTCGCTTTGGGAATATCTTCCCACTGATATAGACTTTGTAGAAATCCAACGGTTAGATTTTCCGATATGTGTAAAACAAATTAATGGAAAAACAGCGCCAGTGCCACGACACGACCTGAAACGTCGTTTATTTAAATATGTCCATTTTTAAATAAATAAAAATAACGAAAAATCGTTATAAAATATCATAAGCAATATTGATTGAGAATAAACCAATTGGGCTTGAATTGTTTGATATTTGATGGTTGTATGTGTATGACATGAAAATAACACTAAAGAACCGAAAGATGGATGTCGAATAATATAACCATAAAATGAATCGATTTAAATTCTAATGACGTGAATTATTTGAAAAGGCCGAGCTAACCCTCATTTCAAATAATTTATCGAGCGATTCGAATTGGAAAATGCAAAGACGATTCAAGACCGACGATCTTCGTATCGGTTGGATGGGCGCTACTGAGGTTCCTAACCGGAGTAGCTACCGGAAAGGGGCGGAAGTAGTAGCCGTCTGAACGTATGTGTTGATTGGACGGATATACGAGGAATTTGACGCCTCCGGTTTCGTTCAGACCCAGGACGGACTTGTAAATGGACTGTTTGTCTGAGATTGGATTTTGTTCTATACTGATTGATCTCTGTTAAATATATATCTGTTTGGCGGCGGAGAATTTATTCTTTTGCTTAACGCCCTTCTCTGAGACGTTCGAGCTCAGAGGTTATATATCGATGGAAATCAATCGTAGAGAGTGGACTGCCTATGTGGCATGCCAAGATGCTGTGATCAAGGCTTCTGTTGCAAAGCAAAGTCTTGTGGATGATGATCAAAGCAAGGTCTACGTAGCCTAGCTTTGTGTATTTCGTAGATTCGCGAGCCTTACACCCCGGTATGAGTTAAAAACGGGATACGGACCGCTGGGAGAGCACGAAGTTTCTTTCTAGTTATGGTGGTGTCAGTGACTTACCAGCCCTGACATATATATCTACTTTTCACCTTTGTGGTTGTTGGAATGCGAGGCGCCTCGATTATAGGTCTGTAAGGACCGGGAAACGTGTGTTCAGGAATAACCAATCCTCTAACGTAAGTGAGGACCGGCCCAGCCGCATCCAGGGGTTGCCCAGAGTGTGTAGTCCCGAGGCATTTGCTAGAGTGTCTCGAAGCGGAGAGGAGCTTGCCCCTTGCCTCGACTCATGACGGAAATACAATTCCCAATACGAAATAACGGTCTTGATTGTAGAACTAGTATGGCGACATAGTAGATGGTAGCTATGCCGCCTATGATTGATATTTATGATGCTATTTGTTTTTCAAACATATATGCACTAGTAATAATATCAAATGATTTTGCTTTATACGTATCAAGCATAATCGGCTATTATAAGGTAAAACTCTATCCTCCGGCTTGCGTTGCATTGTGTGACGGGACCTGAGTCTTATAATGGCTTCATTCTTTCAAAAAGCATTGCGTTGTTTTAAAAAGGATTTACTTTGTTTTAAATGCACTAGCAATCACTGGAGTAAACCCGTTCCACAAAAGTGGTGTGGTCCTATAATTTGCTATTTATTGTTGTTTAACTGTTAAATAGATTTCTCATACCAGTCCCCATGACTGACTCGTTGTTTGTTTCACTTTGCAAACGCGGGTGCCCTTATTTTCACATGGGCAGCCTAGTACACAGGTGACAGGTTGTTTTTGGTCCTGCACTGCTGCATAGAGTGCATTTTTGGCTCATGGCGAGGCTGACTTCACAGAGATGACTTTGACATTTTCCGCCATTACTGTACTTATATTATGATTCCACCACTGGCGATGCAGACTGATTTACTTTCCGTATTTCTCACTATATGTATATGTATTCCGCTTTCAGCGATGTAGACTGATACCCTTATTATGTCTCACTGCATGTATGTATTCCGCCTCTGGCGATGATGACTGATAACTTTCCTTTTTATTTACTAAGTTATATCCCACGTTATGCTATTCTGATATTCCTACATGTTGTGATTCCGCTGTCATATCCATGTAAAATTATTTTATTTATTGTTTCTGCTATTATCTGTACTCTGCTATGATGATTAATGTGTTATTTCCTAATGATTATCCTTAATACCGCCCCTCGGATTTTGGGATTGTCACAGTTCCAGATTCGTGAAAATCCGAAGGTCGGATCTTCCACACTAGTCGTTTGAAGTTACGGTTTCAAAATTCGAACTGCAGCGTCGTTAATCGATTTAATTTAATTATATTTATATTTATATATAAATATAAACGATTCTGGCGCTGTTTTTCTTCGGATTTAAATTAAACATTCCGGACAATCCAACCGTTGGATTTTTACAAGGTTGGTGCCGTTGGGAAGATATTTCCAAGGCGAACCTAGCGGTTGCGGTTTCAGGAAAATCCGATGGTCGGATTTCTCGCACTAATCGTTTCAAATTACGATTCCGAAACACGAACTGCACGGCCTCTATTCCTTTTAATTATATTTATATTTATATATATAAATATAGTTCATACTATAATTCCAACTATAGTTCATTCTATATTTTCAACTTCGTTTTCACTTCAAATATTTCACAAAAGCCTTAATATTTCGAAAAATTTCACCATAACCTCCTTTGTACGGGGAGGGGTTTGGAAATTTATTGGGCCGTGTTAGGTACCCAATAAATCCTAAAAAGCAACCACATATTTATATTGATATATTCTGGTGTTTACGGGGGAGTATGTACTGATAATCACTCAAGAGAATAAATTCTCGTCACCCCGTTTCCATGTGGAAATAAATAGTCCATGTGCCGTATATAATAACTAGAGAGACGTGATTATTGTCAACTCCAGACCTATGTGGGGTTTTTTATTAATCTGGCCATTTACCGTTATATTTTATATAGTCCATATCAGTCATCAGTTCAACCTGTAGTATATAGTCATCGCCATACAAGCCTCTCGCTCGTATGGTAAATCTTCCACCTCTTCACACAAGCTCCAATTGCTTATGTGGAATATGATGAAGTATGCCTATCGTCAAGAAGTATGCCATGTAGTGTAGTTCAAAATTAATTGTTACTATCCTATGGCGACGTTTATTATTTCACATAGAATAACCAGCACTCCGCATCCAATTGCATTCACAGGAGTTGATATATAAATAAAATTGCGCAGCCAACTCATCAAGGCTTACCTATTTGTCGGGCACGCAAATAATTTCTTTACTCTACAGCTAATCCAATTTTTCCTGTTCAACACATGTATATATATGCAGAACAAAGCTAATAATAATATTTCTAACGAACTATTATTTATTTCAACACGTGTGTATTTTTATCTAAGCATATACATGATAAAAGAAATATTTTTATCGTCAAAAATATTTATTCAACACGTGAATGTTTTTTAACACTTCATATTCACAATAAAGGTGTAGTTTTTATTGTCTATTCATTTTATTTTAAAATACGATAACATTCAACCCATGAATTTCAAATCGACGAACGAATTGCAACTCAACACATGAATATTCACTATGGTTTGTATATATATAAAAATGTGATTTTTATCGCTAAAGCTATTTGTTTAAATTCAAATAATATTCAACACATGAATTTCAACTCAACGAATGAACTTCAACTCAACACTTGAATATTCGATATAGTTTGCATATATATAAAAATGTGATTTTTATCGCTAAAGCTATTTGTTTAAATTCAAATAATATTCAACATATGAATTTCAACTCAACGAATGAATTTCAACTCAACACATGAATATTCGCTACAACATATGCAATTTATTTCAACGAATGAAAATTATTCTAACACATGAATATTTCAGAAAATTTCGGCAGCATAACGGCAGGGTAGTTAAAACCGGGACCGTCCCTAGTACGGCTCCTCGCTCTACCTTAAAACCTCGCGGTTTTTGACAATGGGGATCATGCATCTAGTTCGCACGCAGGCGGCATGTTTTATTTTCAATTCCACAATCCTATTCTAATTTGTTTCAACCACAAGAGGGTATTTTTCAACAACAAAATCAACCACAAACAATTATTTCCAACCATTCGTCATACCATATAATATCACGACAATCACAAGCAATAAATATCATCCATGGTCTGTGGACGAGGGAGTATATATATATATAATATAATAATTCACTTGCATTTCATCACAATTCAAAGCATATATGTTTCATTCAACGCTTGTATAATTTATACATCACTAATATAACTTATACAACACATGTACATGAGGTATACAATGCGTATATAATTTACACTTCGCTTATATAATTTATACAACGCGATTTCATTCACACAAATAGTTTAGATTCCTCACATTGGTTATTGCAGTGCTAAAAATCGTAGGAAGATCAGAAAAATCTGCAGCTTCTTCTAGAATATAGAGAGCCTCCTTACGGTCACGGTGTCTCCTGTTTCATCGAATTTCGTTAACACACTAAAAAGATATGATTTTTCAAAGTTTTGCAACACTTAAAAGTGTTATTTTCATTTCAGAAATTTATATCAGAAAAGTTTTCAAAGCTTCAAAACTAGGTCTTGATTTTTAAGCCAAACCGTACCTCTTTGCTTCGATCAGACCACACGGCGTCAGAGGGCTACGAATCACCTTCCGATCGACAGTGGTGGTGATGAACTCGGTGGCTCCTGCGAGTCATGGCGGCGCTCCAAAGGGCGCGACTTCCTCCTCGAAATTCGACGCGTACAGTTGATGGATTGAGGCGAGGCTGGGTCGGATTTATAGAGGAGGCGGAGGCGATCAGAAGCTTCAACTGGCGGAGGCGGCGAAACGGAATGTGGCTGCGGCAAAAGCGACGAGAAGTTTCGAGCTTCGTGCGTCGTCCAAATCGCTGACGGCTGGGGTTTTTTCCGAGTTTTTTTTAAAGAAAAAATCCTATTGGTCAGAGCTATATAGTAAATTTTAAATAGTGTTTTCTCAAATGAACTCCTTTTTAAACCCAACGACTGTCGCCCCTAGCTAAATACCCCAATTCCGGACACAATGGGATATGTTTCGTTGGCCAATTCGACTGTTACAGTCAGTTATTTTTCAAATTAAAATATAAAACATTTAATATTTAATTTAAACGTACATTTCAATTTGCCAGGGCCACAAACTGAATCGAAAAATTCCAGAAAAATAAATCTAGCTTTGTTTTGATGATACGGTTCTAACAAAACCAGTTTCGTCGAATTCTGAGCTCGTTTGAAAAACGGCCATTTTTAGGTCGATCCTTTTTAATAGAATTTGGTCAATCACATTTTCTTTTGCCTCGCTCACATACTAGCTTCAAAATTTACGAAATTTGAAACTTAGCAATAATTTGACATCCCGGACCCAAAAAAAGTGGTTTCGTCGAATTCCGAGGTCGTATGCAAAATATCAATTTTCAAGGGCTATATATGCTCTATAGCGACCTTTCTGAAAAGTCATTTGGCCATAACTTTTGATTCCCGTTATGAAATTTCGATTTTTCAGATTCGTTAGAAAGGTATTCATAAACAGATTTAAATATTTTCAGTTTCGCTAAAATCCGTTATATTTTCCACCCGGTACAGTCAGACAAAGTTTGTATTCAAAATTTCAAACTGCAATACTATACCCAATTCTATATTTTATTGAAATATGCTATTTCAATTAGCCAAATTATTTGGTAATAACCAAATTTAAAAATTTTAAATTGGTTCACCTTTTCCGGGTTATTACAATCTCCCCCACTTAAAACTTTTTGTCCTCGAAAAGGAAATAACAACAAAGTAGGAAATAAAATGTAAATGCAAAGTATTGCAAAGGTACCTTGCACCGGAGTTAGTCAGAGATGTCCACTCTGCATTTGGGATAGGCTTGTTTAATGCTTTCCTCAGTCTCCCAAGTACAGTCTCTAGGATCACTGCTCCACTACACTTTGACTAAATGAATCTTTTTCCTCCTTAGCTCTCTAGTTTCTTTGCCAACTATCTTTAATGGCTCTCTTCTGAATGCTAATTCTGGAGTTATGTCAATATCCTGTTGCGCTGCGTCTTCCACAACAAGGTCAGGATCATGAACATGTTTTCTGAGTTGTGACACGTGGAACACATCATGTACACCAGGCAACCAATCAGGTAATGAAACCCTATATGCAAGAGTTCCAATCCGTTCAAGTATAGGAAAGGGACCAATAAATCTCGGTGCCAACTTCCCAGTCTTGTCAAATCTGATTACTCCTCGCATTGGAGAAACTCTTAAATAAACATAATCGCCAACGGCAAACGACATATCCCTTCTTCTCGCATCAGCATAACTTTTCTGTCGGCTCTGCGCGGTTTTCAATCGCTTCTTAACGAAATCGACTTTATCTGATGCTTCTCGAATCATATCGGGCCCTAACACAAGTCTGTTACCAGGTTCTACCCAACATGTGGGAGATCTGCACGGTCTACCGTATAATGCTTCAAATGGAGACATTCCCAAACTTGCTTGATAGCTATTGTTGTAAGAGAATTCAGCTAAATGTAAGCGATCTTCCCATGAGCCTCCAAAATCAATAACGCAAGCCCGTAGTAAATCTTCTAAAATTCTATTCACCCGCTCAGTTTGGCCGTCTGTCTGTGGGTGATAAGCGGTGCTTAAATTCAATTTGGATCCCAATTCTGTCTTGAATGCATCCCAGAATTTGCTAGTAAACAGGGGATCTCTATCACTGACTATATTGAGCGGCACCGCATGTAGTTTAACTACTTATTTGAAGTAAATTTGTGCTAGACTTTGAGCCGTTCTATTGGATCGGACAGGTATGAAATGGGCAGTCTTCGTGAAGCGATCTACGATTACCCATATACTGTCGTTTCCTTTTCTAGTTCGAGGCAGGACATCGATGAAATCCATCGAAATTTGCTCCCACTTCCATCCTGGAATTTCTAATGGTTGTAATAATCCAGCCAATTTCTGCTGATCGCTCTTAACTAGCTGGCAAGTGGAGCATCTGCTAACATATATTGAAATATCTCTTTTCATCGCCTTCCACCAGAATGTGCGCTTGATATCATTATACATTTTGCTCACACCGGGATGGATACTCAATTTGGACTTGTGGCATTCATCAAGTATTTCTCTTCTGAGCTCTGGAATTCCAGGCACACAAATTCGCCCTTGTAATCTTAGGACCCCTTGGCTATCAAGGCTAAAATCTGAGGGTTTTCTTTCTCGGATCCGCTGGCTAATCCTTTTAATGAATTCATCGTCCCTCTGTAGAATAGTAATCTTATCTTCTAAGGAAGAAGTAATGATAAAACTGGCAATGATTTCATTCTTTCTGCTGAGAGCATCAGCGACAACATTGGCTTTCCCCGGAGTGTATAGAATTTCAAAATCGTATGCTGCAAGGAATTCTAACCAACGCTGTTATCTCAAGTTTAGATCTTTCTGAGTGAACAGATATTTCAAGGATTGATGATCGGTAAATAGTTCGAACTTCTCGCCCAATAAATAATGCCTCCAGATTCTTAAAGCGAACACGATAGCTAATAACTCAAGATCATGAGTTGCATAGTTTCTTTCATGCGGCTTCAGCTGACGGCTGGCATAAGCGACCACTTGGCCTTTTTGCATTAGTACTGCGCCTAGCCCTCTAATAGAAGCATCTGTCCATACCATCAAGTCTTGGTTGCCTTCTATTATTGTCAATACTGGAGCGGTTGTCAACTTCAGTTTCAGCTCCTGGAAAGCTTCTTCACATTCGGGAGTCCATTTGAATTTCTCATGTTTCTTTGTAAGCTTTGTCAGTACACCAGATATCTTTGAAAAATCCTGAACAAATTTCCGATAGTAACTAGCCAATCCAAGGAAATTTCGAACTTCTGTAGGGGTAGTAGGTTGTTTCCAGTTTTGAATCGCCGTAATTTTGCTTGGATCTACAGCAATTCCTTCCTTTGATACGGCATAGCCTAGGAATTTAACTTCATCCTTCCAGAAGACACACTTAGAAAATTTAGCTTTTAAGACATTTCTCCTTAGAATTTTCAACACTTGTTCTAAATGTTTTGCATGCTTATCTTCCGACTTGGAGTAGATTAAAATGACATCGATGAAGACTAGAACAAATTTATTCAATACACCACAGAACACTCTGTTCATAAGATCGACGAAGTATGCCGGAGCGTTACACAAGCCGAACGACATTACTAACCATTCGTAGAATAAATCGGGACCCCTGAAGGCTGTCAAAGGAACACAATCTTCTGCTATACGTAATTGGTGGAAACCTGTAGCTAGGTCCATTCTGGAGAATACTGTTGCTCCATTTAATTGATCTAGCAGATCGTCTATTCGGGGCAAGGGATATTTGTTCTTCAGTGTCTGCTTATTGAGATTTCGGTAATCAACACAAAGTCTTAGAGTACCGTCTGATTTCGGAACAAATACTACTGCTGCTCCCCAAGCTGAAAAGCTCGGTCTGATCAGACCTTTCCAAATCAATTCTCGGGTTTGACCACCCAACTCTTCTTTTTCTTTCGGGGCCATTCTTGTAAGTGGATGTACTACTGGTCGGGCGTTTGGAATTAGATCTATTCTAAATTAAATTTCCCTTTTTGGCGGTAAGTTTTCTACTTCTTCAAACATATCCGCATAGTTTTTAACGACCGGTATCTTTTCTAATGAAGGGGGAGTAACTTCTAAAGAAGACCAAAATTCTGCTCTATGAATTTCTGAGCCATGGCATGGTATAGTGATATGCCCAAATTTTCTTTTAACTTTCACGATTCTTTCGGCACATCTAACTTCGGCCCTATACTTTGTCAACCAGTCCAGCCCCAGTATAATATCAAATTCGGAAAGGTCCATGACAATCACTTTAAAAGAGAACTGGTATCGAGAGAAGGAAATAGGTACTTTACAATATGCACTGAGACTAACAGAACCTCCTATCGGGTTTTGAACTTTAATTGGTTCCTTAAGTTTTCCTTGTTTCAATTTTAACTTGTGAACAATGTTACCAGAAATGAAGCTACGTGATGCACCAGTATCAAAAAGTACAGAAACAGGAATATTTTTAATGGTAAGGGTACCTCCCAAGACGTCGGGTTTACCTGATCCATCGGTGGTAGCTGGCGGGGCCTCCCCGTCATACACATGAGCCACTTGTGCATTCTGCTTCAGAGGACAGTTCCTGCTATAGTGCCCCTTCTTATGGCAGTTGTAGCATTAGGCTGAGTCATTTGCCTTTGGTTTCCTCGGGGCTTTGCATACATTAGAAAAATGACCTGGCTTCCCGCAGTTGTAGCAATTTCCTTTGGGGATCTTTCCAGGTTTCTGAGTAGCGGCCGCTGTAATGCTAGACTCGGGCTGATCTGCTGAAGCCTTGCGCTTATTTCCAGCTTGGCTTTTGGCGCGGTCTTGGCTAGCGTGCCTTTCATCCATGTCTTAATAATTGCAAGCCATTTCTACCAATTCTGAAAAGGAGAGTTTGATGTTGCTCATTGCTCTGTCATGGTACTTGCGCTTTAGCCCAAATATGAATCTCTTGTTCTTTGCTTTGTTGGTCATAATAAGCTCTGGAGCATAGCGCGACAACTGGGTGAACTTATTCAGGAAATCTTGAATAGAGAGATCCCCTTGCTGGAGATTAGCAAACTGCTCCCGCATCCTCTCTAGAGCCTGTTCAGGTACAAACTTCTCATTGAACATAGTTTTGAATTGCTCCCAGGTCCTGACAGTACCTGCTGCATCCTCTGAGGTAATGGCATCCCACCACAGCTCTGCTTCCTCCTGTAGGAGCCAAATGCCTAGTCGTGCTTTGTTGTTGGTTCCCATACCCATGCCTTCAAAGATTTTCTCGCATGTCTTCAACCTAGCTATAGCCTCGGTCACTGTACCAGTGCCAGTAAAGGGTTTTCCCCCAAGGTTCCTATACCTCTTCGCTACTTTGTCTAGCTCAAAGTCCTCGGGTGCTGGTGGCTGAACAATAGGGCCTTCCATAACTACGGGGATATTCCTCCGTCCTCCTGCTGCTTCTCCTCGGCCTCCACGGCCTCCTCTAGCTGCTGCTCGTGTAGCCATCTAAGAGAATACTGTATAAGCAAGAAAAGAGTCAAGCTCACAGATTTGAAAATTTTCATATATGATAAAGCAGGGGAATATTAGGAAAGGAAATGATGTACTGATCAAATTATTTTGCTAATCTGCTTAGCTCATTCAAGGACATTGCTAATCCTATCTCTAATGAGCTACTCGCATTAGAACACTACTGATTCTATTCTGACGAGGTGTTTAATGTGTTAGATCCCGGAACTAAGGTTAACTAAAGCTCTGATACCAACTGTGACGATCCCAAAATCCGAGGGGCGGTATTAAGGATAATCATTGGAATATAACACATTAATCATCATAGCAGAGTACAGATAATAGCAGAAACAATAAATAGAATAATTTTACATGGATATGACAGAGGAATCACAACATGTAATATCATCAGAATAGAATAGCGTAGGATATAACTTAGTAAATAAAAGGGAAGTGATCAGTCATCAACGCCAGAGGTAGAATACATACATGCAGTGAGACATAATAAGGGTATCAGTCTACATCGCCGAAGGCGGAATCATAATATAAGTACAATAATGGCGGAAAATGTCAAAGTCATCTCTGTGGAGTCAGCCTCGCCATGAGCCAAAAATGCACTATGCAACAGTGTAGAGCCAAAAACAGTCTGTCACCTATGAACTAGGCTGCCTGTGTGAAAATAAGGGCACCCGCGTTTGCAAAGTGAAACAAACAACGAGTCAGTCATGGGGACTGGTATGAGGAATCTATTTAACAGTTTAAACAACAGTAATAAGCAAATCATAGGACCACGCCACTTTCGCGGAACGGGTTTACTCCAATGATTGCTAGTGCATTTAAAACAAAGTAAATTCTTTAAAACAACGCAATGCTTTTAGAAAGAATGAAGCCATTATAAGACTAAGGTCCCATCATACAATGCAACGCAAGCCGGAGGATAGAGTTTTACCTTATAATGGCCAAATATGCTTGATACGTATAAAGCAAAATTTAATTGATATTATTACTAGTGCATATATGTTTCAAAAGCGTATAGCATCATAAATATCAATCATAGGCGACATGAGCGTCCCATGCCACTATGTCGCCATATATAAGTTACAATCGAATCCGTTATCTCGTATTGGAAATTGGATTTCCGTCATGAGTCGAGGCAAGGGGCAAGCTCCTCTCCGCTTCGAGACATTCTAGCAAACGTCTCAGGACTACACACTCTGGGCAACCCTAGATCGGCTGGGCCGGTCCTCTCTTACGTTTGAGGATTATTTACTCCTGAACACACGTTTCCCGGTCCTTGCAGACCTATAATCGAGGCGTCTCGCATTCCAATAACCACATAGGTGAAAAATAGATATAAATGTCAGGGCTGGTAAGTCACTGACACCACCATAGCTAGAAAGAAACGTCGTGCTCTCCCAGTGGTCCGTATCCCGTTTTTAACTCATACCGGGGTGTGAGGCTCGCAAATCCACGCTATACACAAAGCCAGGCCACGCAGACCGTGCTTTGATCATCATCCATAAGGCTTTGCTTTGCAACAGAAGCCTTGATCATAGCATCTTGGCATGCCACATAGGCAGTCCACTCCATACGATTGATTTCCATCGATATATAACCTCTGAGCTCGTACGTCTCAGAGAAGGGCGTTAAGAAAAAGAATAAATTCTCCGCCGCCAAACAGATATATATTTAACAGAGATCAATTAGTATAGAACAAAATCCAATGTCAGACACACAGTCCATTTACAAGTCCGTTCTAGGTTTAAACGAAACCGGAGGCGTCAATTCCTCGTATATCCATACAATCAACACATACGTTCAGACGGCTACTACTTCCGTCCCTTTCCGGTAGCTACTCCGTTCAGGAACCTCAGCAGTGCCCATCCAACCGATACGAAGATCGTCGGTCTTGAATCGTCTTTGCATTTTCCAATTCGAATCGCTCGATAAATTATTTGAAATGAGGGTTAGCTCGGCCTTTTCAAATAATTCACGTCATTAGAATTTAAATCGATTCTTTCTATGGTTGTATTATTCGACAGCCATCTTTCAGTTCTTTAGTGTTATTTTCGTGTCAAACACATACAACCATCAAATATCAAACAATTCAAGCCCAATTGGTTTATTTGCAATCTATGTTGCTTATAATATTTTATAACGATTTTTCGCCATTTTTATTTATTTAAAAATGGCCATATTTAATTAAACGACGTTTCAGGTCGTACCGTGGCACTGTTTTTCCCCTAATTTGTTTTACATATATCGGAAAATCTAACCGTTGGATTTCTACAAAGTCTATATCAATGGGAAGAAAATCCCAAAGCGAACCTAACGGTACCAGATTCGTGAAAATCCGACGGACGGATCTTCCACACTAGTCGTTTGAAGTTACGGTTTCAAAATTCGAACTGCAGCGTCGTTAATCGATTTAATTCAATTATATTTATATTTATATATAAATATAAACGATTCTGGCGCTGTTTTTCTTAGGATTTAAATTAAACATTCCGGACAATCCAACCGTTGGATTTTTACAAGGTTGGTGTCGTTGGGAAGATATTTCCAAGGCGAACCCAGCGGTTGCGGTTTCGGGAAAATCTGATGGTCGGATTTCTCGAACTAATCGTTTCAAATTACGATTCCGAAACACGAACTGCACGGCCTCTATTCCTTTTAATTATATTTATATTTATATATATAAATATAGTTCATACTATAATTCCAACTATAGTTCATTCTATATTTTCAACTTCGTTTTCACTTCAAATATTTCACTAACGCCTTAATATTTCGAAAAATTTCGCCATAACCTCCTTTGTACGGGGAGGGGTTTGGAAATTTATTGGGCCGTGTTAGGTACCCAATGAATCCTAAAAAGCATCCACATATTTATAGTGATATATTCTGGTGTTTACGGGAGAGTATGTACTGATAATCACTCCAGAGAATAAATTCTCGTCACCCCCGTTTCCGTGTGGAAATAAATAGTCCATGTGCCGTATCTAATAACTAGAGAGACGTGATTATTGTCAACTCCAGACCCGTATGGGGTTTTTATTAATCTGGCCATTTATCGTTACATTTTATATAGTCCATATCAGTCATCAGTTCAACCTGTAGTATATAGTCATCGCCATACAAGCCTCTCGCTCGTATGGTAAATTTTCCACCTCGTCACACAAGCTCCAATTGCTTATGTGGAATATGATGAAGTATGCCTATCGTCAAGAAGTATGCCATGTAGTGTAGTTCAAAATTAATTGTTACTATACTATGGCGACGTTTATTATTTCACACCGAATAACCAGCACTCCGCATCCAATGGCATTCACAGGAGTTGATATATAAATAAAATTGCGCAGCCAACTCATCAAGGCTTACCTATTTGTCGGGCACGCAAATAATTTCTTTACTCTACAGCTAATCCATTTTTCCTGTTCAACACATGTATATATATGCATAACAAAGCTAATAATAATATTTCTAGCAAACTATTATTTATTTCATCACGTGTGTATTTTTATCTAAGCATATACATGATAAAAGAAATATTTATATCGTCAAAAATATTTGTTCAACACGTGAATGTTTTTAACACTTCATATTCACAATAAAGGTGTAGTTTTTATTGTCTATTCATTTTATTTTAAAATACGATAACATTCAACCCATGAATTTCAAATCGACGAACGAATTGCAACTCAACACATGAATATTCACTATGGTTTGTATATATATATAAAAATGTGATTTTTATCGCTAAAGCTATTTGTTTAAATTCAAATAATATTCAACATATGAATTTCAACTCAACGAATGAATTTGAAATCAACACATGAATATTCGATATAGTTTGTATATATATAAAAATGTGATTTTTATCGCTAAAGCTATTTGTTTAAATTCAAATAATATTCAACACATGAATTTCAACTCAACGAATGAATTTCAACTCAACACATGAATATTCGCTACAACCTTTGCAATTTATTTCAACGAATGAAAATTATTCTAACACATGAATATTTCAGAAAATTTCGGCAGCATAACGGCAGGGTAGTTAAGACTGGGACCATCCCTAGTACGGCTCCTCGCTCTACCTTAAAACCTCGCGGTTTTTGACAATGAGGATCATGCATCTAGTTCGCACGCAAGCGGCATGTTTTATTTTCAATTCCACAATCCTATTCTAATTTTTTTCAACCACAAGAGGGTATTTTTCAACCACAAACAATTATTTCCAACCATTCGTCATACCATATAATATCACGACAATCACAAGCAATAAATATCGTCCATGGTCTGTGGACGAGGGGAGTGTATATATATATATATATATATAATATAATAATTCACTTGCATTTCATCACAATTCAAAGCATATATGTTTCATTCAACGCTTGTATAATTTATACATCGCTAATATAACTTATACAACACATGTACATGAGGTATACAATGCGTATATAATTTACACTTCGCTTATATAATTTATACAATGGGATTTCATTCACACAAATAGTTTAGATTCCTCACATTGGTTATTGCAGTGCTAAAAATCGTTGGACGATCAGAAAAATCCGCGGCTTCTTCTAGAATGTAGAGAGCATCCTTACGGTCACGGTGTCTCCTGTTTCATCGAATTTCGTTAACACACTAAAAAGATATGATTTTTCAAAGTTTTGCAACACATAAAAGTTTTATTTTCATTTCAGAAATTTATATCAGAAAAGTTTTCAAAGCTTCAAAACTAGGTCCTGATTTTTAAGCCAAACCGTACCTCTTTGCTTCGATCAGACCACACGGCGTCAGAGGGCTACGAATCACCTTCCGATCAGCGGTGGTGGTGATGAACTCGGTGGCTCCTGCGAGTCACGGCGGCGTTCCAAAGGGCGCGACTTCCTCCTCGAAATTCGACGCGTACAGTTGATGGATTGAGGCGAGGCTGGGTCGGATTTATAGAGGAGGCGGAGGCGATCAGAAGCTTCAACTGGCGGAGGCGGCGAAACGGACTGTAGCAGCGGCAAAAGCGACGAGAAGTTTCGAGCTTCGTGTGTCGTCCAAATCGCTGGCGGCTAGGGTTTTTTCCGAGTTTTTTTAAAAGAAAAAATCCTATTGGTTAGAGCTATATAGTAGATTTTAAATAGTGTTTTCTCAAGCGAACTCCTTTTTAAACCCAACGACTGTCGCCCCTAGCTAAATACCCCCATTCCGGACACAATGGGATATGTTTCGTTGGCCAATTCGACTGTTATAGTCAGTTATTTTTCAAATTAAGATATTAAACATTTAATATTTAATTTAAACGTACATTTCAATTTGCTAGGGCCACAAACTGAATCGAAAAATTCCAAAAAAATAAATCTAGCTTTGTTTTGACGATACGGTTCTAACAAAACCAGTTTCATCGAATTCTGAGCTCGTTTGAAAAACGGCCATTTTTAGGTCGACCCTTTTTAACAGAATTTGATCAATCACATTTTCTTTTTCCTCGCTCACATACTAGCTTCAAAAATTACGAAATTTGAAACTTAGCAATAGTTTGACATCCCGGACCCAACAAAAGTAGTTTCGTCGAATTCCGAGGTCGTATGCAAAATATCAATTTTCAAGGGCTATATATGCTATATAGCGACCTTTCTGAAAACTCATTTGACCATAACTTTTGATTCCTGTTATGAAATTTTGATTTTTCAGATTCATTAAAAAGGTATTCATAAACAGATTTAAATATTTTCAGTTTCGCTAAAATCCGTTATATTTTCCACCCGGAACAGTCAGAAATAGTTTGTATTCAAAATTTCAAACTGCAATACTATACCCAATTCTATATTTTATTGAAATATGCTATTTAAATTATCCAAATTCTTTGGTAATAACCAAATTTAAAAATTATAAATTGGTTCACATTTTCCGGATTATTACAACCCCACTCCGATATACTACGTCTTATGAACCCCTTCTCAACAAACTCCTTCACTTGCTTATTGAGTTCCCTCCTTTCACGAGGAGCCATGTGGCGTACTGGCAAAGATACTGGTTTTGCATTATCCACAAGATATATTTGAAAATCTATCTCCCGCTTCGGAGGCAAGCCCTTCACCTCCTCAAACACATCCGAGTATTCTCGGACAACTCTAACAGATCGTAGATTCTCCACAGACGCGTCAAGCGATTCTAGATAACTTAACATAACGGAATTTATGGGATTACAAAAGATTTCGAGAGCGTTACCAAGGCGAGTCATGAGCCTAACTACTCTCCTTTCACAATCAAGAACGGCCCCATTTCTGGATAACCAATCCATTCCTAAAATTAACCCATAGCCCGTGAAGCCCAAAACATAAGCATCACATCTAAACTCAACGCTAAGTATAGAAATTTTCAAATCCAAACACATCATGGACAAATAAGCTGAGCCCCCAATTGGATTCGAAACAACTAAGGATCCTCTACTAAACTGGTATTTAAGTGCAGTGATTCAACTAATGATGTAGAGATAAACGAATGTGATGCGCCCGAATCGAATAAAGTACGGACAGGATGATCAAACAGAAAAACCAAGCTTTCAACAGAAATGGTTCTACCTCATTCTTGCAGCGGTGGGACCACGAGAGCCTGAACTTGTCCCTTTCCTGCCCTGGCGCCATAAGAGCCTGCACCTGTCCTCCCGAGTTAGACCCTGCCCTCTGCCCCTTCTTTGGGCAGTCGTTCACTAGATGTCCCGCTTCACCACAGTGAATACAGCCAGTCTTCTTTTTCTTTCTGCAATCCTTGCTGAGATGGCCTGGTGTCCCACAGTCAAAGCATCTTTTCTTTCCTTTGCCATTATTGTCTTTTCCACCCTTCTTGTTTAGTTGTTGAGGTTTCTTCTGATCCCCTTTCTTCTCGGGTGCCTTATTAGCATTAGCGCCTTTCTCCTCGTGCATGAGCGCCATGTCTACTAGCTTCTCAAAGGTGGCCCCCATAGGGATATGGGCCATAGCCAACCCCTGCAATGGCTCATTCAAACCATTAACGAACCTCAGAGCCTTCTTCTCCGGCGTGTTCACTAAGTCCAAGCCAAACCTTGCTAACTGATTAAATTTGTTGACATATTTTTTCACTGATGAGCTTCTTTGATTAAATGTCAAGAACCTTTCCATATATAGATTCTCTTCTGCCCTTGAGAGAAACTTTGCCTCAAACCTACACCTGAAATCCGCCCAAGAATCAACAGGACGCTCCCCATTAGTGACCTCCCACCAAAACGAGGCCTCTCCCTTCATTAACCAAGTTGCTAATTTGACTTTCCTCCCTTCTTCTACTTCAAAGATTTCTAGCAATTCTTCTACCTCCTTAAGCCAATCTCTAGCTTCCACAAACGTTTCTGACCCTTGAAAAGGTTTTCCACCCATAGCCTTAAATTCCTTGCATGTCTTTGCAAAAGTATCAACGCGAGGAGGGGGAGGAAGAGCGGGTGCAACTGGTGGTGGAGGAAAATTGGCTGGACCTGCAGCGGCCCTAGCCTCAAATAACCTCCTATACCATCCTGGTATCGTTACACCATCCGGAAGGTTAAGATCTTCAGCCATGCTGAAACGAAAAAGGAAAGATTCAAAATAGAGAATTTGAAAGATAAAGGTATATGGCTATTGGGGATTATGTTTTTCATAAAAACTTTCCTCTTTAAATTACTCATTAAGACATGTTTTTGATAACTCTTTTTCCAAAAATACTTTAGAAAAATAGTTTTTGTAAAAAAATTATTTGTTCTGGTAACCTTAAGCTCTGATACCACGTGTAACACCCCACGTCCATTAATGTAACTCACAAAGGGAATGCATTAACTTTCATGGAGGTTTTAAGTGAATATAGAACAGAAAAATTACAATAAGATAGATAATAAGTAGTAATTGGAAATCTAAAACTTTATTTTAATGCAGCGGAGATTAAACATGTTTGTTACATCATAAAACCATAAATCAGAGTCAAGTACAATATCCATCTTGATAAAACAAAATACATAACCCCATTACATAAATAGCCATTAGAGAAGATAAAAAGCTGGACTTTACTTCAGCGGTCCAAGCTATTCAAAAGAGAGATAAAGCAATCCAATCAAGCCCCACTAGAGCTGGGCCCACCATGAGGACCTGGAGGTGGAAAAGGATAGAAATAGAGGGGGTCAGACATAAAGTATGGCGAGTATGATAATTCTAACAGTACTATTATCAAGTTAACTAGACTAAGGCATAAGCTGGAAAACAAGGAAATGTCTATGAACTATTGGGTTTGGAAGAGCAGATAAAGATAACTCTAAAGGCACACCTAATTACTAACGAATAATTACTACACTGCACCACACCAGTCACCCTAAAGGTTGATCCCACTTGCTTCACTTAGAAATTATATAAATAGCTTCGTGTACCC
Source organism: Allium sativum (assembly GCA_030737875.1). Lineage (NCBI taxonomy): Eukaryota > Viridiplantae > Streptophyta > Magnoliopsida > Asparagales > Amaryllidaceae > Allium > Allium sativum. The sequence continues at coordinate 7,945,612 of CM060923.1, forward strand.
CTAGCTGACTACATAGGTGCCACCTGGCCCTATCACCGCTAGGTGTACCCCACTACCCACTTTCGATCGGCTCCCTACTCTTAGATACCCGTGCTGGCCCCACAGTGGGGTGTATCACCCCCCCAAAGTGGCAGCCCGATACAACTTGAGAATGCACGGCTTATACCTACACGATGCAACAACGTCTTACCTACCTGCCCGGGTCCACACACGCATATGAAACCCGTTGGACTTGCATTGCCGCCGCTACCCCGTTTGGCCTCTTATAGTCAAACCCAGTATGCTGTCCCGTCCTCGACTTGGGTCGAGCCCACAAAATACCTTTGGGTTACTGGTTGAAATGGGCCCCCACAAGCTATCCACCTAAGCTTGTCACCACTAGTATATCCCATATAACCCTCTTCTTAGTCATGCTCATTTACATGTGTGTTTGGTTAAGTCTTACTAATCTTATTTCAAATGCCACTAAAGGCACTCACTAGATTCCTCATTCCACCCAAGGCACCTACTTAACCCCCATGTCCCACCTCACATGTTTATCTGGTTAAATATTTCTTAATTCTTTCAGGCCATAACCTCATATAGACCTCTCACATTAGACTGGCATTTATGGCAGCTGGATTTGCCGGGCGGGTCCGGGCAGTCTTACACCATAATAGAGTCTAACCTCGTGTCTTTACAACTGTTATGCTTTAGTTCGGGCCTAGGACCTCTCACATTGGGCTGACATTTGTGACTATTGGATTTGTCGGTCGGGTCCGGGCAGGTTTACGTCACAAACGAGTCCAACCTCGTGTCCTAAGCATTGATTAACACTTATAATCTTTTACCCCAGTTTTAAATATATCCCTTTTCAAGTCATTAATTAATTCCAATTTTAATGATGTCCATAATTGACTCAATTATGGCCATCCATTTATGGCATGCAAAATCATATCAACTGCACCCCAATTTCTAAATATTAAATCCTTAATATTACCCCTACCCCACGTTATACGTTCGCTTATTCAACGCAAAATATACGTTAGACTCGAATAGTCTAACTTATAGCACAACGATAAATTATCACAACATATAGAAAAATAAAATAGATCTAATCGTAATAGGGGTGAAACTTGCATAAAACTACACATGTCATGGATCTAAAGGTGTCAACTTGTTCGGCTGAATGTCACAACTTACATAATATGATCATAACCCAAATTCATGTATAAATTTGCATATGTGGTTTGTGCAACATAATGATGGTGTGAACTAGCATCTAACACAAAGAACTCACACATGTCATAGCATAATTCTAGATATAAATAGATGTCATAATTCTAGATCTAAATAGATGTCATAGGATATGTGAGATTATACATACTAATCAATCTAAACTTGCATAGGTACATGTGGTTTATCATGTGAATCATCATAGCCCAAACATATATATAGTCAACATCATGACTTGATCAAGCATAAGCTAACTATAACATAAATAATAACATCATGACTTTGTAACATCGCAACTTAGCATAGAAACTTTCAACATATATAACATCATCATAGCATGATTTACGACATATAGGATATCATCATCACATAGCATAGGATTTACAACATACATGGCAGCATAAGGTTTACAACAACATATATGACAATTCACATCATTTTCTTATGATCCAAATCACATCTTAATCTAATTAATTTGCTAATAATCTTGTTAAGATCATCATACTCACAATTAGAGAAGAAAGAGAGTCTTGATTTGCTTTAGAGTTGAGTAGAATTTGGGTTTTGATTAGCTTTCTTCCTTCTTAGTTGGCGGCGGCTACACTGAGTTCCACGGCGATGGCATGACGGCGGCTATTCTATTTTTCATGTGAATTATAGTGAGAGACTACCTAGGCATATATAGAGTTTAGGATTTATTTAGGCCGTCAGATCAACTCAGAACTAACATGAACCGTTTAATTTGCCAACTCAGCCCTAAAGACACATCAGCAGCTCAAGATTGGACTCAGTCAAACCCTAGCCGACTGGACCAGGTCGACTGCGCAGTCGACCTGGTCCCTGGGGTGTCGACTGCCCAGTCGACTCCCTAGTCGACCTGGGTGCTGGGCGGGAAATTTCCCGCCTAGCCTGTTTGACTCCGAATTTTGAATTTTGAATTTTCTGAAATCTGTTTTGAATTTTCTGAAACTTCCGATGGCCATATCTCCTTCATACGAAGTCCAAATCACGCAAACTCGGACTCTATTTCAACCAGAATTCCGAGACGAACACAATGGCGCATCCCGTTTCCCACAATTCTCACTTCTGAGATTAGTTATTCTTTAATTTGTGAATATTAATATTAACAGAATTACGGGGTGCTACACTATTATTAATTGATTGTATTGCTTATACATTTGTTCTTGCCATATTTTTTTATGGATGCGTATTGCTTATGCTACGCATGTTCTTTCTTCTTATTTATTTAATCTCACATATTTCTAGTTGTTTAGTTGCTACCAATGTTGTGCGCTTTGCATTTGAAGCTCACTTTTGAGCAGTATCACAATAATGCGCTTGCTAATAATGACAAAAGTAAACATCTCAAATTACAATATGTACTTGAGGATTATATATTGTTTCTCTATGATATGAGATCTCTTATCATTGAGATGAGATATAAATTGTTATATCTATGTATTGTAAAAATATTCTGATTGAGTCGTGCAAAGGAGAAAATGCGAAAATTTACTTTAATTTGTGTAGTAGAAAATTTTTTAGATTTAAAATCCTATAAATCATTTTCTTGAAATAAGCTTAAAAAAACTAAGTAATGTTTTACAATTTGAATACTTCGTTTAAAATTATATCTTAGTATGATATTCTACAGCATTCCTTCTCAAGGAAAAAAGTTTTGAATGGAGGTGAGTGTAGCAGCTCACGAATTCAAATGTTTTGAATTTATTTTTTAATTGGAATTTAAATTAAAATGCCTTGCCAAATAAAAAAGAAATTTAACTTAAAATTTAAATGAAATAATGAAATATGATATTTCATATACATTTAGTTAAACATAGCAGAGGAAAAAATTTCGTAGTAGAATATGCAATTTAGTTCTGATTCGCGAAATTTTGTTAAAATTAAAAATCATTGTAAAATAAAAGTTGGCAAATTCAAATCCTTCTTTTTTTAAAAAAATACTAGATCTTTTTCTAAGAAGGACGACATTTTATCTATGAAATTTAGATGTTTGTTTCTCTGAATTTAGGATTTTGTCTATAAAAAAGGTACAATATCTACTAGTGTATTTTTATGCATTTGCATATTTCTTTTCTTATATCTTTCCCTCTGTTGTTTTCTTTTAAATTTTTAATAATAAAAAAAAGGATTGGGTTGACACATCACACTAAATTATCCACATTTAATTTCCGTGCAATGCTCTTAAAGTCACAACTTCTCTTCTTTTTATATTCACGAACTCAGATCTCCAATACCACATGAAAATTAACGTATTTTGTGTGTGTTTACCACATTATCTCTAATGATATTTAACCCAAATGAAAAGGTTTTCTTAAATCTGGCTCTGATACCACATGAAACGACATGGCACTTTGGACTATTTAAGTCGATAATAAATCAAACCATTCAAAACAGCTGAATACTACTGCTATGGGGTTAAATATAAAATTATCATAGAATCACCGATAAATAATAGATATTGAATAACACATTATCTCGAAGCAAATAAGATACATTAATATCTCATGAATCTACTAAATGTAAAATCTCAAAACTTATGCATAATATCAGAGTTATAGAATCAAATACAACAGAAGTTTAAATGCGATAGATTTCTAATGTACAGAGAAATAACTGAAATAAGTAGACGAAGTGGATATCTTCAATTGGTTTCCAGCTCCAAAAGATGAAATATTGATACTATAATACTCGTTCTAATCCGAAAGAAAGTAAAAAAAAAGAACAATTGTGTCAGGGCTAAATGAAAAGGCCCGCAAATCAGAACCCTTTGAGCTTACTAATATTACACGCGTTCAACCCAAAGTGCACGAAAATACGAATCTTTAATAGAAAGAAAATTAGAGGATGAGAAGAGAAAGAAAAAATATTAGAATAAAAGAATAAGAAGAAGAACCAATACAACGCAGAATCTCACATTGCAGCGAAACAAAGTATAATATAGAAATAATCTTTATTGAGAGCTTGAAAAATAGTTACAAACATCAAAGTACATCAATACACCTGGACAGTTATAACAAACTGTCTTCTTACACAACACACAGTGGAATAATAACTATATAACATCATACGTCTAAACTCTTCCAGCTCATCTTTTGACAACATCTGATGACCTGAACATGTAAAACTCGGTCTAACCCGGGCATTTCAAATGTCGGATCAGTATGGTGAACCAGAGTGAGAAACCAACTAATTTTATAAACAACATCCGACTTGATTTTAAAGTTAACAAATCTTTTCTGAAATAAAAGGAAAATCATAAGACCGATCCACATATAAACACAGATGGTTTTTACCTTACGATAACCCAAAATACTTTTGAAATCATATCTTATCTGATATAATAATAATGTCTAATATAAATAAATATCAATCTAGAGGAACGCTTGAATCTCACGCTCCACATACATAATATACAATCAAAACCGCGGGCCCTTATTGGAGATTGGATTCTGACTATGACAAGTATGGAACCACCTGCCGATAGTTTATATCTAGAGAGGAATACACTGGGTTCAACAAGAACATCTTGCAATCCGACCACACATGATCGACCACTCATTTCGCTTAAGTGTATCAAATGAATATCACCAACGGTTAGGATCAGCAACTGTTTTCCGAAAGGGACAACATCGAATAGAATAAAGAAGAAAATGGATTTCTTTAGATAGGTGATATACACCCAAATTGGGAGCGACCCACTTAGCCATGCTGACTGCCCGATTTTTGTCATTTCCCGGTTAATGAGGCTTGAGGTTCTTATTACCTACCGTTTTAGATCAGCACATCAAACTTTGAATACCACATCGCTAGATCTACTAAATCACCGATTAATGTCCTTAAAAATACATTGGGTACGTTTGAAGAAATCAATGTATGTGACTATTGGGAAATACTTTATCGGACGCTCGTCCATACAAGTCATCCATGAACAGAATGAACCGAAGGCACCCTCCTACCACATCCAAAGGGTCAGTAGCGAGTAGTCCTTGCAAATACAAAAAATCTCACTCATGATCGAATCATGTCAGAATACATTTGGTTGAAATCCATAGAATATTCGACAATTAATCCTTTCTCTTATGAAGATCCACGATCTTCAATTGCTTCACTTTCATCAACATCTTTTATCTTCAACGTTTATGTATTTGTGGGTCAGAATAGTTTTCGAATATGAATTCGATCTCGGTCTTTCCGTACCAACAATTGATTTAGCCAGATAAATAAACAACCATCGTTCATAGAAAATTAAATGGATTCATTGGTTCAGTATACGTTGTCACTTGGCCTCTTTAGTTAAACAGTTGTTAACTAAGTCTCTAAATCTTCCAATATTTCCAATTCTTATTTCCAAATCAATTTATTCAACTTATAATTCTTCGAATTATAGCTTAAAATATCCTTCATGAAAACATTATTTTAATTCCCTCAACTACCGTCGTTTCTAAACTAATATCGTCCTTGGATAACCTTGAAGTCATTCAAGTTGGGGTATTTAATTTACCTCTTATACCTTGAGTTGACAACATTCATATCTTCAGATTAGACATAAGTTGATCAATGAAATCTCGTTACCCAACCCTTTTATTTACAACACGATTTTAAAACATAGGTTTTAACTCCATCTATTCTCTTTTGAAAAACCTTTTCCCCAATTCCAAAATCTTAATTTCGCAATTTCAAACATCTCTATTACCCCATCTTTAGGTTTTTAAATTCCCTTTAATTTCCTTTAGATTACAATTCCCATTTTGAACTTGTTTCGACTCTTATAATATTAATCCATTTATAACTTTCCTTTATAATTGCCCAATTTGGATTTTATAAAAAAAATCTGACCAATAGAATTCTTAATAGGTGTTCATATTAAATATAAATCTGCTTACAATTCCATTTAAACTACACATAAGGCTTTACGACTTCAAAACTTCCATTTAAGGAACTAAATTTCAAGATATATCACTTTGATTATTATTAAATAAATAATAATCAATTCCAACATTTTAGAAATCGATTAGTTTACTTCAACATTTACTATTAAATTAGTTATTCTTCTTTTAAGGTTATTTAGATAATAATTACTTAAAATTTCAATAATTCTCCAATAATCAATTCAACATAAAGTAGTTGACTTAGTCAACTCAAAACAAGGTTAATTCGTTAACCATTTCCACTTAGTTATTTATTTTGAATTAATAAATAAAATTTATTTAGATAATTTCATTTAATTTAATTAATAATCTTCTTTAATTATTTATTGAAAAACAATTAATTCAACCCTTAACCATTTTTTTAATTGCTGCTCACTTGCTTACAAAACTCATTAACCCACGAATCTCGCTTTATATACTCATTTTATAATTACAAGATAAAAATAATTATTTATTTCCTTTAGTAAACCTTTATTCATATAATATACATAAAATAGATTTCAAAATCCGTTTTTCGTTATAAAATAAATTCTTATAACCTTACTTGTATTAATTTACCTAACTAGAAATCAATGTTCATAAAATGATTCATTTTAAGGCCAACCGTTGCCAATTACTCAACCAATATAGTCCATCAGTTAATAACAAACAAATGTTGAATTTTAATTCAACGATCACCAATAAACCAATCATTCAATCATACTAGTTAAATAGTTCATATAATATGAATATAAATATCATTTTTGTGGAATCCAGTTGGATCCCTCCACCTGTCCTTCCCGGCATCAAAATGGGTTGCCTCAATTTCAATACAATAATATATTTAATTTTATACATCATGGTAAACAGAAATAAACAGTTTAACTAATAACAATCAACAATTAATTAATAACATCAAATCAAGCATCCAATTATTTATTTAATACATTTATATTATTATAAACGTAACCAACAACGTAAGTTACCTCATTTGGAATCTAATCGTTAAAATAACGATTTAATTTGATTAAGTTAAAAAAACGTTTAACTTAATTAAAAATATTCAACATACATGCAAACAGTCATCAAATCATTAACCATTAGCAAATATTTCACACAAAATAAAAACCCGACTTATATAGAACATAACTGGGGTAAACTGAGAGTTAAACTCACCTTGATTTCCATCCGTCGAGGTGTCGATTGTTTCTTATTAAATTGAACGCACATTTCATTGAAAATTTTGCTACATCCAAATGCATCCAAATTTATTCTAGAAGGAAATGCTCGTCAGGACGATTTCCAACATCCTCTGTTTTTTCCAAATCTGTTAACATTTGGGTACGTCTTATAATTTATAAGATCAACGGTTTTACTTTTAAAATCCTAATTAAATATTAATTTTTTTGACACGATTAGGCAAGTATAAAAATGTGGTTAGGAATTTTAAATTATGATTAGGCATATATTATTTGTGCCCGTAACATTGATAAACATTAATTTTAGAATATTTATAATTATTATTCTTTGGGACTCTTAGAGCATGGTTATGGTTTTTCACCATTATAACTTTCGAGTTTCATGATAAGAACTTTAGATTTGTCCGACAAAGATGATATTGTTCATAAACAATGCATAGTCCCATACAACCAAATGTTTACAGTTAAACATGTATAATATTATTGTGGATAATGGGAACATTAATATATAGAATTAGGCAGTTTGTATTATCATTAGGCACGTTTAATCTTATATAATTAGGCACCGTTACTTATAATTAGGCGTATATAATAAATAATTAGGCATTTTAATTAAAATTAGGTAGTTTTAATTCACCTTCTTCTTCTAGCATATATTTTCTATTCCCACACAAGCATCCTAATCCCCCCTTAAAATCACATGCAACAGAGAACCGCCTCTCCCCATTACATAGTAGCTTCCCAATAGTACCCCCCCCCCCCCACAAAAAGTATTTCCTCCTCTCGCCATGCATTTTGAACTCATTCACGTACCTACCCATTTGCTTCTGACGTCTCCAACCTTCCTTTTTTTGGCGAAACCTGATGTTTCTTATAAACTACCCGAACACTTCAAGTCTTCTATCACAGCTTCGGTCCAGGCACCCCACTCACGCATTCTTCATCTCTGCTGTTACTTCTTGTTTTCAGTTTTTTGCATTGAAACTTATACACCTTTATTCGAAACTCCCTATGCACTCTGTCTCATTTTCCATCTTTCATTCTGAAACATGAGAGACCACTCACCCGTAACGAACCGAAAAAAAATTCGACGCTCAAATTTCAACACAATACACCCCGTGTCCAAAACTCGAGTACTAAAAATCCAGAACGTTAAGAAAAGAAGTTAGAGGGTGAGAAAAAGATAAGGTAGAAAGATTAGAATGGAAGAAAAAGAGGAACAACAACTAACAACAATATCAGAGTCTCACATTGCAGTGGAATAAAATATAATACAGAAATAAACCTTTATTGAAAACTTTAAGAACAATACTTACAATTTGTCAGAGTACAGTGGACATTCAATTCATCTGGACAGTTATAGTAGTCTGTCCTCATTTAAAACACACAGCGGAATACTATATATCATACATCTGATTTCCTCTAGCTCACCTTCTGGAATCTGTATCATCTTATCCTGAACCTGTAAACTTGGTCAGACCCAACTGGGTCTGATCCGAGCATTACAAACGCCACAGGTCAGTCTGGTGAACCAGCGTGAGAAAACTTACTAAATTATTGGTAGCATCCAACTTGATTTTTAAGTAAAAATCACTTCGAAAGAAAAAGATAATCGTAAGACCAATCCACACATAACCACGGATGGTTTTTTACTTTATGATAACCCAAACCATTTTGGAAATCAATATCCTTTCTGATATTATAATAGTGTCTAAATACAAATAAATAAGATCTAGCAGAATGCTTGCATCTCACGCTCTATATATATAGTATACAATTAAAACCGTGGGCGCTTATTATAGATTGGATTTCCAAGTATGACAAGGTATGGGACCACCTTCCGATAGTGTATCTCTAGAGACAAATACAGTGGGTTCAACAAGAACGTCTTGCAACCCAGCCCACACATGACCGAGCACTCATTTCTCTTGAGTGTATCGAATATATTGTCACCTATGGTTGATAGCAACATAACCGTTCCCGAGAGATACAGAAGCAAAAGAAGTAACAAATATGAATATTCTCTAGATGGTGACAATACACCCTAATGGGCGCGACCCACTTAGCGATGTTGCCTGTCCGATTTTTGTCATTTTCCGGTTGTGATGCTTGAGGTTATAATCGTATTTCTAGATCATCTGGCCGCCATTCACTTTGAATGCCACAAAGTCAAATCCGTCAGATATCACTAATTGACGTCCACAAAAATACTCTAGTTATCAGGCTAAAGAAAACCTTTTCACCGCAATCAACTATGGTACGTTTGAAAAAATCAATGTACGTGATCCTATGGAAATACTCTGTCAGACATTCGTCCATACAAGTTGTCTTGGGATTGGACAAACCGAAGGCACTCTCCTACCGCATCCTAGGAATCACCATATGGATCAGTAGCGAGTAGTCCTTGCCATCCGTCGATTTCAACCACGACAGGATCACCATCAAAATATCTCCGGACGCGACTCCAGAGAATTCGACCAGTAGTCCTTTCGCTTATGAAGATCTACGGCCTTTACTGCTCCATCTTTGATTCGTATATTCTACGTTTATGTATTAGTTAGTTCGGAATGGTTTTCAAATAAATTCGATCCCGATCTTTCCGTACTAACCATCGTATAGGCCAGATTTGATAGTCGGTTATTTAACAATCAAATAAAACAACCATCCATCCATAAAAGAAAATGAAATTTACTGATTCAATATTCATTTCCATTTTAGCCTCTTTTTGATCAACCATTTGTTAATTCAAAATTTCTCTATTTTTTTCAATAAATGGAACTCTCGTGCTCTTCTTATATTTATATATAAGAATATTTAAAATCCCCTTTCATTTTAACATCTACGTATTTTCTCAACTCGGTCATTATTCTCTAACCGTAAACTAGTAAGAGAATAATTTCCTTAATTTCTATTCCTTATCTTCTAACGAATAAAAATTTCAATTATCGATCATCACTTAAATCGAGATGTTCATCTCAACTTATCATTTCAAACCTTATTAATATGATTTCAAAACGTTTACTACTACTAGTAACCAATATTCCCTTTAATGATATGATTTGCAAAACGTTTGCTAAATATTTATTTATTTCTAAACTGGAACAGGGATTTTCTTATAACGATATCGCTTTCATTAATCAACTCAATTTTTGGTTTAACCTTTATAAAAACCAAGTTTTGTATCAATAACCTTCATAAACATCTTTATAAGTTTATTTCAACTTACTTCAGCTTCATTAAATAAATTGCATTTTATATCTGAAATTTACGTATATAAGTATCCTTTGTAAATTCTTTGTTATGAATATTTATTACATAAAATCTTATATAATTTCTTTAAAAATGATATTGTCCTTACTAGTTCTAATTTGAGTTCAACTAGAATTTAAAATCTTAAGAAAACTCTTCCTTCTAACGATTTCCATTTTCAAACTATTTGCCTTACCCCTTATTCATCTCAACGGTGAATAATATTCCTTAATATAATTCATACTTGACTTATGTAGTCAACCGGAATTCATACTTGAAACTTCAAGTTTAACTTATATTTATAATTTCAAATTATAAATTTACTTCATATAACCTCTTTTATAATTTTCCTTGAAATTGGAAAACTTTAAATCCATTTAAAATATCGACTTATTATTCGATTCTCATTTCCTTCCCAAAGTCACACCTACTTTACATTTCCTCAAATTCTCCTACTAAAAATTTCACTTATAAAATTGCCTTCTCATTTGTTTAAATAAATATTTTATTTTTAAATTCTATTTAATTCTCTTTGCAAATAACCATTTCTATTTGAAAATAATTATTTTCTTTTCATCTCTCTTTATATTTTAGTCATTATTTTGAAATCCATACTTTTCCAAATTCTCAGATGGTACTCGTTTCGTTTCTTTATAAACATTGTTTATAAAATCGCCTCATTAACACATCTGTTAAAAAAACATTTACTTTTAATTTATTTTATAATTTAGATTTTAAATGAATGTTTCTAATTAAAAGTAGATATTTTCTTTAAACTCTTTTTATCAACGACCCTTATAAAATCGACCTTCCAAAATATTTGTTTAAAACAAATATTTACTTTTAGATTCCTTTTTAATTTAGATTCTGAATAACCAGGTCTATTTGGAAATAAATGTTTCTTTTTAAAATCCTTATTTCATTTCAATTTCTATTTTAAATCCATATATCGTTATTTAGGATATTCAAATTATCAACAATCAGTGTTATTAACACATCCAAGTATACTATAACTGTCACAGGGTATAAACACATCATATATGAGCATGTATATGAAAACAAATACATAAATGTTGAGGGATCCAGTTGGATCCCTCCAACATGTTTTCCTGCATCCACAGATGTTAGTCAACACTAATAATACCCATCCTGCTTTGAGTTAGGATATTGCGGTATAGAAGGTCATCCACTATATATATTGTGGGGTGCATAGGGGAATCATCCGCTAATGATACTGCGGGCATCCGCTAGTGATACTGTGGGAATTACCCAATCACCAATATTATTTTTATATATTATTATTATTATAATATATTATCACTTTATATCAATCAATTTAGCAACCAAGCAATAAATCAAAATTTTGAACTATTAAAAACAGTTCAAATAATTAACTGAGTGAGTTTAACTCACCTCGATTTTTCCGTGCTGAATATCTGATTTAAATTTCCATATTGTCTCCGCACCATATCTACTTGAATGGCCTCGAATAAATTTATTTTTCACCTATGATAAATTTAAATTTTATTTTACGATTAGCTTATTTTAATTATAATTAACTACTATAAATAAATGAGCGCATAATTCTATGTAATCCAAATTTTAGTCACATATACCTTGCTGTCGTTCAAATTACTCGATCACCGACGAAACCACTCCCCGAACAGTCCCAAAACTGCTTCCAGTTCTACAACGGCATTTCGTCAAACATCTTACGGACATCATCTTCTATAATAGTTGCATCCACCTCCTTGCTGCTGCTACACCACCAAATACAATGCCGCAATGCATCTACCCTTACTGCAATATCGCACCAGTTCCTTCAAATATCATCAGTGTGGCACCATCTTCCCAATCTACATCTCGCACGATCCAACAAGTAGCAAACCGACTCCTTAAAATCACGGCATCCTGACAGTGTGTTCACACTACACTATTCTAGCAAAATTGCACCACTACTTCCCATATAAAACCATCGTAATACCCATTAAAACTACGGATCATCCATGTCCTCTTTGAAAATGCCACACAACAGTTTTGATTTCCCTTATTTACCCTACTACACAAATTCCCTTAGTAACGCAATATGGTCAAACTCCTCATTCATCCCAATTTACTCAACAACGCAGATCTGAACCTCAATTTTAAACTCCTCTGAATCACACCTCGCACACTCCCAGTTCACGCAACACCCCACCCAAATGGAATCCGCTCAACAAAATTTCTCGGCAACCAAAATCGATACAAAGACAAAGCCCATTTGAAACCATTGTCACACCCATATCGCAGCGCTTCTTGAATCCAGCTCCAGATTTAATGTAACACCCCACGTCCATTAATGTCACTCACAAAGGGAATGCATTAACTTCCATGGAGGTTTTAAGTGAATATAGAACAGAAAATTTACAACAAGACAGATAGTAAGTAGTACTTGGAAATCTAAAACTTTATTTTATTGCAGCGGAAATTAAAAATGTTTGTTACATCATAAAACCATAAATCAGAGTCAAGTACAATATCCATCTTGATAAAAAATACATAACCCCATTACATAAATAGCCATTAGAGAAGATAACAAGATGGACTTTACTTCAGTGGTCCAAGCTTTCCAAAAGAGAGATAAAGCAATCCAATCAAGCTCCACTAGAGCTGGGCCCACCCTGAGGACCTAGAGGGGGAAAAGGATAGAAATATAGGGGGTCAGACATAAAGTCTGGCGAGTATGATAATTCTAACAATACTATTATCAAGATAACTAGACTGAGGCATAAGCTGGAAAACAAGGAAATGCCTATGAACTATTGGGTATGGAAGAGCAGATAAAGATAACGTTAAAGGCACACCCAATTACTAACGAATAATTACTACATTGCACCACACCAGTCACTCTAAAGGTTGATCCCACTTGCTTCACTTAGAAATTATATAAATAGCCTTGCGTACCCCTAGCTGACTACATAGGTGCCGCCTGCCCCTATCTCCACTAGGTGTACCCCACTACCCACTTGCGATCGGCTCCCTACTCGTAGATACCCGTGCTGGCGCCACGGTGGGGTGTTTCACTCCCCTAAAGTGGCAACCCGATACAACTTGAGAATGCACGGCTTATACCTACACGATGCAACAACGTCTTACCTACCAGCCTGGGTCCACACACGCATATGAAACCCGTTGGACTTGCGCTGCCACCGCGAACCCGTTTGGCCTCTTATAGTCAATTCAAGTATGCGTGTCCCATCCTCGACTTGGGTCGAGCCCACAAAGATTCGTTTGGGTTACTGGTTGAAATGGACCCCCACAAGCTATCCACCTAAGCTTGTCCCCACTAGTATATCCCACTTAACCCTCTTCTTAGTCATGTCCATTTACATTTGTGTTTGGTTAAGTCTTACTACTCGTATTTCAAATGCCGATAAAGGCAATCACTGGATTCCTCATGCCACCCAAGGCACCTACTTAACCCCCATGTCCCACCTTACATGTTTATCTGGTTAAGTATTTCTTAATTCATTCAGGCCATAACCTCATAAAGACCTCTTACATTAGACTGGCATTTATGGCAGCTGGATTTGCCGGGCGGGTCCGGGCAGTCTTACACCATAAAAGAGTCTAACCTCGTGTCTTTACAACTGTTATGCTTTAATTTGGGCCTAGGACCTCACATTGGGCTGACATTTGTGACTACTGGATTTGCCGGGTGGGTCGGGGCAGTTTTACGTCACAAACGAGTCCAACCTCGTGTCCTAAGCATTGATTAACACTTACAATCTTTTACCCCAGTTTTAATAATTCCCTATTCAAATTATTAATTAATTCCAATTTTAATGATGTCCATAATTGACTCAATTATGGCCATCCATTTATGGCATGCAAAATCATATCAATTTCACCCCAACTTCTTAATATTAAATCCTTAATATTACCCCTACCTCACACTATACGTTCGCTTATTCAACGCAAAATATACATTAGACTCGAAAAGTCTAACTCATAGCACAAAGATAAATTATCACAACATATAGACAATTAAAATAGATCTAATCATTATAGGGGTGAATCTTGCATAAAACTACACAAGTTATGGATCTAAAGGTGTCAACTTGTTTGGTTAAATGTCACAATTTACATGATATGATCATAACCCAAATTCATGTATAAACTTGCATATGGGGTTTTATGCAACATAATGATGGTGTGAACTAGCATCTAACACACAGAACTCACCCATTTCAAAGCATAATTATAGATCTAAATAGATGTCATGGCATATGTTCATAATCTTTAATAATCAATCTAAACTTGCATACATGATTGGTCATATAAATCAACATAGCCCAAATAATATCAACATTATGATTTGATTAACATGAACTAATTAGCATAGATAATAACATCATGGCTTTATAACATGTATGATTTATCACAACTTAGCATAGAAAATTACAAACTATACAATATCATCGTAGCATGATTTACAATATACAGGATATCATCATCACATAACATAGGATTTACAACATACATGATAGCATAAGGTTTGCAACAACATATATGACAATTCACATCATTCACTTATAATCCATTGAAAGCTTAATCTAATTAGTTTAATAATAATCTTGTTAAGATCATCACACTCACAATTAGAAGAGAAAGAGAGTCTTGATTTGCTTTAGAGTTGAGTAGAATTAGGGTTTTCATTAGCTTTCTTCCTTCTTAGTTGGCGGCGGCCACACTGAGTACCATGGCGGCGGTATGACGGTGGCTATTCTATTTTTCATGTGAATTAGAGTGAGAGACTACCTAGGTATTTATAGAGTTTAGAATTTATTTAGACCGTCAGATCAACTTAGAACTAAACTGAACCGTTAAATTTGCCAACTCAGCCCTAAAGATACATCAGTAGCTCAAGATTGGGCTCAGCCAAACCCTAGCCGACTGGACCAGGTCGACACCCTGGTCGACTGACAAGTCGACTCCCCAGTCGACCTGGGGGGGTGTCGACTGCCCAGTCGACTCCCCTGTCGACCTGGGGTGCTGGGCGGGAAATTTCCCACCTAGCCTGTTTGACTTCGAATTTTGAATTTTAAATTTTCTGAAATCTGTTTTGAATTTTCTGAAACTTCCGATGGCCGTAACTTCTTCATACGAAGTCCAATTCACGCAAACTCGGACTCTATTTCAACCAGAATTCCGAGACGAACACAATGGCGCAACCCATTTCCCACAATTATTACGTCTGAGATTAGTTATTCTTTAATTTTTGAATATTAATATTAACAGAATTACGGGGTGTTACATTCTCCCCTCCTTAAAGGATTTCGACCCCGAAATCTTCAAGTCAAGAAGAATGTATATCCTAACATCCAATCATCCATCTACTCAACCATCAAATACAGGCATCCATTGTCCTTATTTACTTCTAATGCTTTCATGTTTAAATGCACAGTGTGTGTATATGTCCATATCTAATGCAAAATCAGGCGGTCCACTGATTCAGCTGACCTCCTTAATGCAAATCATGATAGTGCCATGCGTCCATTATGTATGCAAAAGTTCCTTAATGCTACATATTATCTCTATATGCGTGCACAATCATCATCTGAATGCAACATCCATATGATAATACAATCATTATACATCCATTTTACTAAATACATCCATATATATGCAATATGCAATATGAAGTGACTGAGCCGATCTAGTGCCTAATAGTGTGTGTATATGCGTCCACGAGCAACCACTAGCAAACACTTGCATCCACTTTGCATCAATCATACATAACATGTCTCAAACACATGTTTCAACCATAGGATTATCCTAACTAAAGGTCAAAAATACTAGCGAGAGGACATACTAAAGATAAGATAAGTACAAGCTAAGCGATAAAGAAGAAATTAATAGACATACCCTCAAAAAGAAAAGGGTACAATGAACGCATCTTCGCTTCTGTCTCCCAAGTAGCGTTGCTCTCATCATCTCCCCATTGCACTTTGACTAGTCTGATCTCTCGATTTCTCAACTTCTTGATCTTCGACCCAAGAATGCGCGTAGGAGCTTGTCGAGTCATCGCATCACGCTCGATCTCCACCTCTCTAAGCAAACTCGGCTCTACCACTTCCGCAGTCTCGTGCAAGCACTTCCTCAAATGTGATACATGGAATACGTCGTGTACACCACTAAGTCTCTCGGGCAACTCCACTCTATACGCCATCTGCCTAATCCTTTCCTTAATAGGAAACAGCCCTACGAACCTTGGTGCTAACTTCCCAATGGACCCAAAGCGAACGACGTTCCGTAATGGAGACACTTTGACAAAGACCATGTCCCCAACCTCAAACTCAAGATCTGACCTCCTCTTGTCCGCATAAGATTTCTGTCTATCTTGCGCCGTCTTCATCCTTCTTCGGATCAAATCAATCTTTTCTGAAGTCTCTCTAATCATATCGGGCCCAAGCAAGATCTTATCTGTAGCTTCCCACCAACATGTAGGCGAACGACATGGCTGTCCGTAAAGAGCTTCGAATGGTGCCATGATAATGCTAGACTGAAAGCTGTTATTATATGCAAATTCTACCAACGGAAGATGTTCCTCCCATGTACCTCCGAAATCTAAGACACGTAAACTCAACAACTCCTCTTGAATACGATTCACCCTCTCGGTCTGGTCGTTCGTCTGAGGATGATATCCGGTGCTCAAACATAACTGAGTCCCTACCGCCTCTTGCAAGCTTCTCCAAAATTCGCTAGTGAAAATAGGATCGCGGTCGCTCACTATGCTAGAAGGAACACCGTGCAAACGAACAATTTCTCGGACGTATACAGAAGCTAACCATAGAGCAGTCCTCTTACTCTTCACGGGAATGAAATGGGCGCTTTTAGTAAGTCTATCTACTATAACCCAAATCCCCGTATTACCCTTCCTTGATCTTGGTAATCCGTCCACAAAATCCATCGTGACACTTTCACACTTCCATAGTGGAACCTCCAATGGGTGAAGCAACCCACCGGGTTTCTTTTGCTCCGCTTTTACTTGTTGGCACACCAAGCATCTAGCGACATACTCAACCACATCCTTCTTCATACCGGCCCAAAAAAAACTCGCTTCATGTCTTTGTACATCTTGTCCCCGCCGAGATGAATGGTCATCTTCGAACAATGTGCATCATCAAGAATAGTCTTCCTCAACTCCTCGTCTCGTGGTACACAAAATCTACTATCCCTACGTAACCAACCCTTATCATCTAGGGTATACCTACGGAGATGGCTTGATGACTCCCCTCTTTTGAGCTTTTCTACTAACTCAACCAACTGTGGGTCGTCTCGCTGTGCCTCACCAATCCGTCCCAAAAGCATAGGTCTGACCTCCAAGGTTGCTAGCAAACCGGGTACAAAGTCAACGGAAGGTCTAAAGTCAAACATAGAGATGAATTCTAAGTTTCGCCGCTCAACAAACAACGGACTCAAGGACAGCCTTTTCCTACTTAAGGCATCTGCCACCACGTTACTCTTGCCAGGGGTATATGCTATTTCGAAATCGTAGGACGCTAAGAACTCCATCCACCTTTGCTGCCTTAAGTTCAAGTCCTTCGGAGAGAACAAGTATTTTAGCGATTTGTGGTCAGTGAACAATTCGAATTTCTCACAAAGAAGATAATGGCGCCAAGACTTAAGCGCGAAAACGATAGCGGCCAACTCTAGGTCATGTGTAGGGTAATTTTTCTCATGCGCTCTCAACTGTCTTCCCCCATAGGCTATTACCCTTCCCTCTTGCATTAAGACTGCGCCTAGACCTATCCCACAAGCATCGGTATAAATAGTAAATGGCGTACTCCCATATGGCAGCACTAAGACTGGAGCTGAGGTCAAAGCTCTCTTTAAACGTTGGAACGCATCATCACAATCTACGTCCCATGCGAAGACTAGGCTCTTCTTCGTCAGGCGTGTCAATGGAGCTGATATTTTTGCGAAGTCTTTGATAAACTTCCTATAGTAGCCAGCCAACCCCAAGAAACTTCTCACTTCGGTAGCATTTTTAGGGACCTTCCAATCTTGGATGGCCACCACCTTCGCGGGATGCACAGCTATCCCTTCTTTGGAAACCATGTGACCTAAGAATCGCAGTTCCTCCCTCCAGAAGTGACACTTAGTAAATTTAGCTTTAAGTTATGCGCTCGTAGAGTCTCCAACACTTCCCTAAGATGTAGGGCATGCTCTTCTTCATTCTTAGAAAAGATCAAGATGTCCTCTACAAAGACCACCACGAGTTTATTAAGGTACTCCTTAAACACCCTACTCATCAAATCAACAAAGTATGCGGGGGCGTTTGTCAAACCGAAGGGCATCACTAGCCAATCGTAGAAACCATCCGGAGTCATATAGGCGGTCTTGTCAATGCTATCCTCGGCCACTCTCAACTGATGGAAACCAGTGGCTAAGTCCAACTGCGAAAACACTGAGGCGCCAACTAACTGATCGAAGAGATCGTCCATCCTTGGCAGTGGGTGTCTGTTTTTCTTCGTAAGCTTATTAAGTTCTCTATAGTCCACACACAGTGTAAGGGACCCATCCGCCTTCGTGGAAAATACTACTGGAGCACCCCACTCCGATATACTACGTCTTACGAACCCCTTCTCAAGCAACTCGTTCACTTGCTTATTGAGTTCCCTCCTTTCATGAGGAGCCATGTGGCGTACTGGCAAAGATACTGGTTTTGCATTATCCACAAGATATATTCGAAAATCTATCTCCCGCTTCGGAGGTAAGCCCTTCACCTCCTCAAACACATCCGAGTATTCTCGGACCACTCTAACAGATCGTAGATTCTCCACAGACGCGTCAAGCGATTCTAGATAACTTAGCATAATGGAATTTATGGGATTACAAAAGATTTCGAGAGCGTTACCAAGGCGAGTCATGAGCCTAACTACTCTCCTTTCACTATCAAGAACGGCCCCATTTCTGGATAACCAATCCATTCCTAAAATTAGCCCATAGCCCGTGAAGCCCAAAACGTAAGCATCACATCTAAACTCAACGCTAAGTATAGAAATTTTCAAATCCAAACACATCATGGACAAATAAGCTGAGCCCCCAATTGGATTCGAAACAACTAAGGGATCCTCTACTAAACGGGTGTTTAAGTGCAGTGATTCAACTAATGATGTAGAGATAAACAAATGCGATGCGCCCGAATCGAATAAAGTACGGACAGGATGATCAAACAGAAAAACCAAGCTTTCAACATAAATGGTTCTACCTCGTTCTTGCAGCGGTGGGACCGCGAGAGCCTGAACTTGTCCCCTTGCCTGCCCTGGTGCCATAAGAGCCTGCACCTGTCCTCACGAGGTAGACCCTGCCCTCTGCCCCTTCTTTGGGCAGTCCTTCACTAGATGTCCCGCTTCACCACAGTGAAAACAGCCAGTCTTCTTTTTCTTTCTGCAATCCTTGCTGAGATGGTCTGGTGTCCCACAGTTAAAGCATTTCTTCTTTCCCTTGCCATTATTGTCTTTACCACCCTTCTTGTTTTGCTGTTGTGGTTTCTTCTGATCCCCTTTCTTCTCGGGTGCCTTATCAGCTTTAGTTCCTTTCTCCTCGTGCATGAGTGCCATGTCTACTAGAGTCTCAACCCATAGGGATGTGGGTCATAACCAACCCCTGCAATGGCTCATTCAAACCATTAACGAACCTTAGAGCCTTCTTCTCTGGCGTGTTCACTAAGTCCAAGCCAAACCTTGCTAACTGATTAAATTTGTTGACATATTCTTTCATTGATGAGCTTCCTTGCTTCAATGTCAAGAACCTTTCCATATATAGATTCTCTTCTGCTCTTGAGAGAAACTTTGCCTCAAACCTACGTCTGAAATCCGCCAAAGAATCAACAGGATGCTCCCCATTAGTGACCTCCCACCAAAACTAGGCCTCTCCCTTCATTAACCAAGCTGCTAATTTGACTTTCCTCCCTTCTTCTACTTCAAAGATTTCTAGCAATTCTTCCACCTCCTTAAGGCAATTTCTAGCTTCCACAAATGTTTCTGACCCTTGAAAAGGTTTTCCACCCATAGCCTTAAATTCCTTGCACGTCTTTGCAAAAGTATTAGCGCGAGGAGGAGGAGGAGGGGCGGGTGCAACTGGTGGTGGAGGAACATTGGCTGGACCTGCAGCGGCCCTAGCCTCTAATAACCTCCTATACCATCCTGGTATTGTTACACCATCCGGAAGGTTAAGAACTTCAGCCATGGTAAAATGAAAAAGGAAAGATTCAAAATGGAGAATTCGAAAAATAAAGATATGGCTATTGGGGATTATGTTTTTCCTAAAAACTTTCCTCTTTAAATTACTCATTAGGACATGTTTTTGAAAACACTTCTTCCAAAAATACTTTAGAAAAATAGTTTTTCTAAAAAAATAATCTGTTCTGGTAACCTTAAGCTCTAATACCATGTGTAACACCC
Source organism: Allium sativum (assembly GCA_030737875.1). Classification (NCBI taxonomy): domain Eukaryota; kingdom Viridiplantae; phylum Streptophyta; class Magnoliopsida; order Asparagales; family Amaryllidaceae; genus Allium; species Allium sativum. Next base: position 7,966,654 of record CM060923.1, read on the forward strand.
CACTTCCATTAATGTCACTCACAAAGGGAATGCATTAACTTCCATGGAGGTTTTAAGTGAATATAGAACAGAAAAATTACAACAAGACAGATAATAAGTAGTACTTGGAAATCTAAAACTTTATTTTATTGCAGCGGAAATTAAACATGTTTGTTACATCATAAAACCATAAATCAGAGTCAAGTACAATATCCATCTTGATAAAACAAAATACACAACCCTATTACATAAATAGCCATTAAAGAAGATAACAAGCTGGACTTTACTTCAGCGGTCCAAGCTTTCCAAAAGAGAGATAAAGCAATCCAATCAAACTCCGCTAGAGCTGGGCCCACCCTGAGGACCTGGAGGGGGAAAAGATAGAAATAGAGTGGGTCAGACATAAAGTCTGGCGAGTATGATAATTCTAACACTACTATTATCAAAATAACTAGACTAAGGCATAAGCTGGAAAACAAGGAAATGTCTATGAACTATTGGGTATGGAAGAGTAGATAAAGATAACGTTAAAGGCACACCTAATTACTAACGAATAATTACTACACCGCACCACACCAGTCACTCTAAAGGTTGATCCCACTTGCTTCACTTAGAAATTATATAAATAGCCTTGTGTACCCCTGGCTGACTACATAGGTGTCGCCTGCCCCTATCTCCACTAGGTGTGCCCCACTGCCCACTTGCGATCGGCTCCCTACTCGTAGATACCCGTGCTGGCCCCACAGTGGGGTGTATCACTCCCCTAAAGTGGCAACCCGATACAACTTGAGAATGAACGGCTTATACCTACACGATGCAACAACGTCTTACCTACCAGCCCGGTCCACACACGCATATGAAACCCGTTGGACTTGCGTTGCCACCGCTAACCCGTTTGGCCTCTTATAGTCAATTCCAGTATGCGTGTCCCTTCCTCGACTTGGGTCGAGCCCACAAAGATACGTTTGGGTTACTGGTTGAAATGGGCCCCCACAAGCTATACACCTAAGCTTGTCCCCACTTGTACATCCCACTTAACCCTTTTCTTAGTCATGTCCATTTATGTAACAACCCGTATTTTCAATAACCAGTAATAATGAAAATTGAGGCAGAATTAAATTATAAAATATGAATCAAGGGAAACGGGCTATGCCATTGCGTTCGTCTCGGAAAAATACGCGAAATAGAGTCCGAGTTTTCGAAAATCGGAGTCCGTATGACCCAGTTAAGGCCCATTGAAGTCTTCAGAAAAATCCTAAGTAAAAACAGAATTCAAATTTAAGGAATTGGGCCAGCTGGGCCAAGGCGAGAAAATTCCCGCCAGGGGCCCCATGTCGACAGGCCTGTCGACAGGGTCCCCAGGGAGTCGACTGCCCTGTCGACAGCCCTGTCGACAGGGGTTGCACGGGCTGCTTAGCCTGGTGCACCATTTTTGATTTGGGCTGGGTCTTGGGGCTTGGTTCTAGAGGATTCCGAGATCTGACGGGCCAAAACTATCCTAGGGTTAATCCTAGGGCTAAAAACACTCTAATCTTCTATAAATACAACCCTAATCCTACCCTAAAACCCAATTATTCATCCTAGCAACTAAACTATGCCAAAATCAAAACTCTCATGGCCTCCACCCTCTTCATACAATTCCTAAATTGATTTCTAAGTAATTTTCCATGCATACAAGCATATTTAGGCTTGTATGATCCTCCTTAGCTTGCATTAAAGGCTTGTTTTTCTATTGCCATCATAAAGGAGGAGTCTTGATCAAGTTTGCTTGCACTTGGGGGCTTTAATTAGTTGCATAAGGGGTTCTTTACATTTGCTATAGTTATTTGAGTCCGCATAAGCATAGTAAGCCCTCTTACCTTCATTTTAGAAACTATAAGGTTAATGTGTGATGAAAGTTGGGGTTTATGTATGTTTATTGAGTGGTGCATGTTATGCAAGGGTACTAAGCCATGATTTGCAAATCTATTGAGTTATGCATGTATACTAAGCCATGATTTGCAAGATTTATAAGTTATGCATGTTTATGCAAGTTTGTTAAGCCATGGTTTGTATGTTTATTAAGTTATGCATGTTTATGCAAGTTTGCTAAGCCATGATTTGTGTGTTTATAAAGTTATGCAAGTTTGTTAAGCCATGATTTGTATGTTTATTGAGTTATGCATATTTATGCAAGTTTAAAATGACAAGTTGTGCATGTTTTGACAAGTTGTGCATGTTTTGACAAGTTGTGCATGTTTATGCAAGTTTAAAATGACAAGTTGTGCATGTTTTGACAAGTTGTGCATGTTTTGACAAGTTATGCATACTTATGCAAGTTTAAAATGACAAGTTGTGCATGTTTTGACAAGTTGTGCATGTTTTGGTAAGTTATGCATACTTATGCAAGTTTAAAACGAAAAGTTGTGCATGTTTTGACAAGTTGTGCATGTTTTGGCAAGTTGTGCATGTTTATGCAAGTTTAAAATGACAAGTTGTGCATGTTTGACAAGTTATGCATGATTAAGGTAATATGCAAGTTCACTATGCTAAGTTATGCAAGTTTAACATGTTATGCATGTTTATGGTAATATGCAAGATCACTATGCTAAGTTGTGCAAGTCTAACATGTTATGCATGATTGTTGTGCAAGTTTATCATGTATGTTGTGCCAAGTTCCCTCTTCCTATCCTTTATGCGTTACTACGAATATGTAAGCGATAGAATGACGTTGGGGGTCTTGGGGTAAACTTAAAATACATGAAAATATAAGATTGGGAATTTACCTATTAAGTTAGGTCTACCCCTTGGGAATTTACCTATTAAGTTAGGTCTACCCAAGTAATTGTTTGACTTGTGATTATGTTTTGAAATAAAGTGGACATGACACTTAGAAAACATAAGTGTGGCCAACTCGAGGTTGGGTTGAGTTTGTAGCGTAATTCTACCCGGAACCGACCGGCTTAACTAGTGGCTACAAACAATAGGACCCAATGTGAGAAGTTGGTCATGGGGGTGCCAAGACCCGAGGTTAGACCAAGTTGTGGTGTAAAGCTACCCGGACCCGCCCGGCCTAACTAGTAACCACAACAAGGTCTAATGTGAGAGGTTAAGGTGCATTAAATTAATTAATGCCTCATGATTAGGGTTAAGTCAGGGTCCACTAATACTTAACCAATTTGGAGATTCGAGGGATTAGAATGTGGTTAAGTTATGAACCGTTGGGTGCACTTAACTAGTTTAATCCATTTGGGAGTTCAAGGGATTAGAATGGGGTTAAGCCACACTTAACCAGTTTAATCCAGGAATTAGTGAAGGGTTAAAACACACTTAACCCTCTTAGAAACCCTAGCAACGTGGTCTGTTCCAGCAGTAATCCCAGTTTGGTATCACTACAACCCTACAGCTAGGTTAGGGCGGGGCACGATTACTGGACTGATGTAAGCGACCAAAGCGACGGCTGAGTGGTACAGCGGTGCGGGTCCGGCGGGCTACGGACGTGCACGTAGTCCGATATTGGACAAACTCGAGGCACGGGTACCAGTAGGTTAGGGCTGTGCATTATTGCTTAAGTGTCCGGGGTTGACACCCGAGGGCTTGATACACCCAAAGGTGGACCCAGCACAGTCTAACTACATCCATGTGGGCCGTATGGACACCAACACTTGACGTGTTAGGTTTATAGGGAGCCGATCGACTAGACCGTTGGGCTGGATCTTATATTAAGGTCACTTCATGTTATTGGGCCAAAGTTTGGGCTAAGGGATCAATACCTGTTATGTTGGTTTGCTAGTACACCGTGGTGCAAAAACTTAACTCTGTTTATGCGATGACACCTCTATCTATCTTATAGTTGATTTATTCATGCCAGCATGTTGTTATCTATGATCACCTCAGTTTCCATCATGATGTTAACTTTATTAGTTTATAGACTGATCGTAGCAGGGCTTACTCAGTCTTTTTGACTGACCTGTTTCCTTTCGCCTCTTTTCTTCCGTTTCCCCCCCCCCCCCAGGTTCTCAGGGAGGGAATACTGGAGTCTAGCTTGGATCTTAGCTGCTTCCTTGGATAGCTCAAGTATGCTTTGGACTTGAGCCGCTATGGTTTATCACTCTTATTTGGGGATAGTACTTATGTATTTTCAGTTTATCAGATGATGTATTTATCTAGACTTGTAATTTTGGGAAAGTGACATTTTGATGTACCAGACTTGTGTTTTGAAATGGTTTATAAATCATCCGCTGTTTTATTTACTTACTCTGTTTATTTACATATATATATATATGTCATGTCCTGCCTTGCTATATCATTATGCATGTTTACCAATAATGCCCCTCCAAAGCTAGTGCATTCCTTTGCGAGTGACCCTAGTAGAGGTGGGGTGTTACAATTGGTATCAGAGCATATGGTTTACGAGAAGGGATAAAAAGGTTTTTAAAAAAAAAACTTTTGAAAAACTATTTTCAAAACCGAGTATAAAGTAGTTTCCAAAGGAAAAGTCTAGTTTATTTTAAAGGCTATTCCCCAAAAAGCCATTAGCACTATCCTTTGGCTCCTCGTTTGAACTCTTTTCTTTTCATTTCCAGCATGTCTGATAATCTCATCTTGCCCGAAGGAGTAACGATACCCGATTGGTTCCGTCGGTACTTGGAAGTCACGGCACCGGTCCCGGGTGTCCCTAATGTTGTCTCCCCAGTCGAGGCCGCTGTTCCTCCTCCTCCCGTAGTTGATGTTCCTCTTCCTCCTTCCCCTCAGCATCCTCAAATTGACTTCGCCGAGATTTGCCGAGATTTTAAGGCGATGGGTTGCAAGAATTTCTTTGGAGCCGAGACTTTTGTAGAGGCAAGGAATTGGTTGAAAGAGACTGAAGATCTTTTAGCCACCTTTGATATAGGTGACCGCAGGAAGGTTTTACTGGCAGTATGGTTGCTAAAGGAAGAAGCTGCACGTTGGTGGGTAGTCACCACCGCGACCAGGCCAATTGAGACTTGGGATGACTTTAGAGGAAGGTTTGGACTGAGATTCTTATCACTGAAGCAAGGGGACATGACTATTAGGGAATACATAGATAAGTTTAATCAACTGGCTCGTGTCGATTTAGACTTAGTTAATACAGCTCAGAAGAAGGCCCTACACTTTGCTCTAGGATTAAACGAGCCATTACGTGATTTGGCCCTGTCTCATATACCCTTGGGGACGACCTTCGAGAGTTTAGTGAATTTGGCCCTACTTCAAGAAGAAGGTAGCAATGACAAGAAAGAGGTCAAGGCGAATGAGTCTCAAGGCAAGAGAGTAAATTCCGGGAAACGGGGCAAGAATATGAAATGTAACTTCTGTGGTGAAGTTGGACATATAGCCAGGGAATGTGGGAAGAAGGAGAAGAGAAAGCGGGGCGAATGCTTTGATTGTGGTGAGTTTGGACATTTCAGCAAGGATTGCCCGAGGAAACAAGGGCAAGGTCAGACTCAGTGTGCAGGACTATCTGGAGGGCGAATTCATCCCCTCAACCCCGTTCTTCCAGCTCATGATAGAGGTAGTGTTTCTGTTGAAAATCTTGTTTACATTTTCTGATTTTCCCTGTTCGAACTTTGTTTGATTCTGGCACATCGCATAGTTTTATTTCGTCTGATCAAGTTGAAAGTTTTGCACCTAAGTACTAGTGTAGTTGATGATCCCGTATGTGTTTCAAATCCAATTGGGGGTTCTGCCCGTTTGTCTATGGTCTGAGTGGATTTGAAAATTTCTATCTTGAGTATAGAATTCTCGTGGGATGTTTATATTCTCGGTTTCAGGGGATATGGGTTGGTTTTGGGCATGGAATGGTTGGCCTGTTTTGGGCCATTCTGGGTTTTTGTATATAGGGTGTGGGGCTCATGACTCGCCTCGGTAATACCCTAGAAATTTCTGGCAACCCTATGGGTCCCGTCATGTTATGTTATCTTGAATCCCTCAACTCATCTATCGATAGTTTGCAATCTTTGAGGGTGGTCCGAGAATATCCTGATATCTTGGGTGAAGTGAAGGGGTTACCCCTAGACGTGGGATAGATTTCCGCATTATCTGGTTGGTAATACCAAGCCAATTTCGTGGCCGGTTAGGCACATGACCTCACGAGATGAGAGTTAAGAAAGTAAGTCAAGGAGTTGCTTGAGAAGAACTTCCTGAGACGAAGCATTTTCGAGTAGGGTGCTCCAGTAGTATTCGTTACTAATGTGGACAGTTTGTTTCGCTTATGTGTTGATTATCGTAAGATAACCGTTACCGAGGATCAATGATTTGTTTGATCAGCTTGTAGGAGCATCTGTTTTCTTTTGATCTAGCTACCGGATTCCATCAGCTTAGAATGGCTGAGGATGGAATTGACAAGACTGCGTTTAGGACTCTGGATGGGTTTTAGAATGGCTAGTCATACTATTTGGTTCGACTAATGCACCCGCATATTACGTAAACTGGATGGGTAGGGTGTTTAGGGAGTCCTTGAACAAGTTTGTCATGGTCGTCATAAACGATATTTTGATCTCCTCAAAAGAACGAGGAAGAACGTGCTATACATCTCAAGGGGGAGATGGATACGCTTAGAGCCACCAGTTGAAGGTCAAGTTCTCCAGATGTCACTTTGGAGGAAAGAAGTTGGATTTCTTGGGCACATAGTTCCTAAGTAAGGCTTAGCGGTGGATTCCGCTAAAGAGGTTGCGATTTAAGACCGAAAAACTCTGAGGAGGGCAATTGAAGTAAGAAGCTTTCTCCGTTTGGCTAGTTAGTTAGCATTCCCGGAGCTTAGACTTACTCTTCTGGATCAAGAAGGGAGTTTCACGGGAAGAAGACCCGCAGTTGGTCAAGAACATGGACCAGTCGACTCGAGGCGAGATATTAGGTCACCTCGCTAGATATATTATAAAGGATGACTAAGGCGCGACAAGAGATTATGTGTTCCTCGAGTGAAAGACTTGGTAAAGAAGGTTCTTAAAGATGCGCATCACTCGAGGAGGTGGCCGAGTTGGTTTCGGAATACATGTTGTGCCACCAGGTTGAGGCCAAGTCATAGAAGCCCAGTGGGCCATTACCTCCATTGGAAGTTTCGCAAGGGAAGTGTGAAAACATCTCGATAGATTATGTGGATAGACTACCTAGATCAAAGAAAGGGAATACGGGTATGAGGGTCATAATGGGTAGACTCACGAAGAGTGCTCATTTCAGTCCGGTGAAGAGCGAGAGGACTGCATCATGGTCATCAACGGTTTACCCTCAAGAAGTTGGCCAGTTTTGAAGTAGCCTACAGAAAGCCATGGGGAGGCAACTGAATCTAGGTACGGCCTATAGGCGGATAGTTCATGTCGATTAAGCCTGAGTATAGGAAATCACGTTTATAAGGGCAATTGGCAACGTGGAGTGGTATTTCCAAGAAAGTTCTGCTGCATGGAATACCTTATGGTAAGAGGACGAGATCCAGGATTTTGGAGAGCTTGCATAAAATCATAAGGTTATAGTACGATTAGGCCAAGTATACAGAAGGAAGAATAAGTGGAAAAGAAAGACGAGAGGCAATAATGAAATAAGTTCCAACTCGAATTTGGGAAATAGGAGTAGGAAGCCAAGGAATCATGAAGTGGAAGATAGTCAAAGCACAGTGGGGTTAAGCTCAAGGAAACGTGACTAAGAAGGGTGAAGACTAGATACGCGCATCATATCTCTTTTTAAGAGTGCATCTTTGATCCTTGTTTTCCTGTGGAGCTTGCTTGCAAGTTATCTTTTGTATATGTCCTCTCGATCCCATTCTCGATCTTATTTCTGTTGTAAACTCCATAAGGGGGTTAAGACTCATCGGTTAGTACTATATGTCAAAGTTTGAATGGATTTCTTGTAATCCAAAAAGGAGTTTATCTAGTTATCTAGTTTATCGTGTCTATCTTGTCATGAGAACCTTAGGTAGAAACCCTTTGGTTGAAACATGTGTTTGAAGCATGTTATGTTTGATGGTTGCAAGTGGTTGCAAGTGTTTGCAAGTGGTTACTCGTGGATGCATTATATACATTAGGCACTAGATCGGCTCGCACACTCTTCATGTTGCATATGCATGAGTGTTTATGCTTATTCATGGTTGAAACTTGTTGTGCTACCACATGGATGTTGCATATGGATGAATGTTATGTTCACTCATATAGATACAATAAATTTAGGAATCTGCATACATATGGATTCATTTCACCGACATACATATGCATTAAGGAGGTTTACTGTATCAGTAGCCGCCTGATTTACATACATATGCATTAAGGAGGTTTACTGTATCAGTAACAGCCTGATTTTTGCATTAGATAAGTACATATACACACACTTTTGCATATGTTCATCCAGCATTTAGAATCTTGTAAGGACAATGATTGCTCGTGGATGATGCTTTGAGTAGATGGATGATTGGATGGTAGGATACGTTCTTCCTAACTTGAAGATTTCGGGGACGAAATCCTTTAAGGAGGGGAGAATGTAACAACCCGTATTTTCAATAACCAGTAATAATGAAAATTGAGGCAGAATTAAATTATAAAATATGAATCAAGGGAAACGGGCTATGCCATTGCGTTCGTCTCGGAAAAATACGCGAAATAGAGTCCGAGTTTTCGAAAATCGGAGTCCGTATGACCCAGTTAAGGCCCATTGAAGTCTTCAGAAAAATCCTAAGTAAAAACAGAATTCAAATTTAAGGAATTGGGCCAGCTGGGCCAAGGCGGGAAAATTCCCGCCAGGGGCCCCATGTCGACAGGCCTGTCGACAGGGTCCCCAGGGAGTCGACTGCCCTGTCGACAGCCCTGTCGACAGGGGTTGCACGGGCTGCTTAGCCTGGTGCACCATTTTTGATTTGGGCTGGGTCTTGGGGCTTGGTTCTAGAGGATTCCGAGATCTGACGGGCCAAAACTATCCTAGGGTTAATCCTAGGGCTAAAAACACTCTAATCTTCTATAAATACAACCCTAATCCTACCCTAAAACCCAATTATTCATCCTAGCAACTAAACTATGCCAAAATCAAAACTCTCATGGCCTCCACCCTCTTCATACAATTCCTAAATTGATTTCTAAGTAATTTTCCATGCATACAAGCATATTTAGGCTTGTATGATCCTCCTTAGCTTGCATTAAAGGCTTGTTTTTCTATTGCCATCATAAAGGAGGAGTCTTGATCAAGTTTGCTTGCACTTGGGGGCTTTAATTAGTTGCATAAGGGGTTCTTTACATTTGCTATAGTTATTTGAGTCCGCATAAGCATAGTAAGCCCTCTTACCTTCATTTTAGAAACTATAAGGTTAATGTGTGATGAAAGTTGGGGTTTATGTATGTTTATTGAGTGGTGCATGTTATGCAAGGGTACTAAGCCATGATTTGCAAATCTATTGAGTTATGCATGTATACTAAGCCATGATTTGCAAGATTTATAAGTTATGCATGTTTATGCAAGTTTGTTAAGCCATGGTTTGTATGTTTATTAAGTTATGCATGTTTATGCAAGTTTGCTAAGCCATGATTTGTGTGTTTATAAAGTTATGCAAGTTTGTTAAGCCATGATTTGTATGTTTATTGAGTTATGCATATTTATGCAAGTTTAAAATGACAAGTTGTGCATGTTTTGACAAGTTGTGCATGTTTTGACAAGTTGTGCATGTTTATGCAAGTTTAAAATGACAAGTTGTGCATGTTTTGACAAGTTGTGCATGTTTTGACAAGTTATGCATACTTATGCAAGTTTAAAATGACAAGTTGTGCATGTTTTGACAAGTTGTGCATGTTTTGGTAAGTTATGCATACTTATGCAAGTTTAAAACGACAAGTTGTGCATGTTTTGACAAGTTGTGCATGTTTTGGCAAGTTGTGCATGTTTATGCAAGTTTAAAATGACAAGTTGTGCATGTTTGACAAGTTATGCATGATTAAGGTAATATGCAAGTTCACTATGCTAAGTTATGCAAGTTTAACATGTTATGCATGTTTATGGTAATATGCAAGATCACTATGCTAAGTTGTGCAAGTCTAACATGTTATGCATGATTGTTGTGCAAGTTTATCATGTATGTTGTGCCAAGTTCCCTCTTCCTATCCTTTATGCGTTACTACGAATATGTAAGCGATAGAATGACGTTGGGGGTCTTGGGGTAAACTTAAAATACATGAAAATATAAGATTGGGAATTTACCTATTAAGTTAGGTCTACCCCTTGGGAATTTACCTATTAAGTTAGGTCTACCCAAGTAATTGTTTGACTTGTGATTATGTTTTGAAATAAAGTGGACACGACACTTAGAAAACATAAGTGTGGCCAACTCGAGGTTGGGTTGAGTTTGTAGCGTAATTCTACCCGGAACCGACCGGCTTAACTAGTGGCTACAAACAATAGGACCCAATGTGAGAAGTTGGTCATGGGGTGCCAAGACCCGAGGTTAGACCAAGTTGTGGTGTAAAGCTACCCGGACCCGCCCGGCCTAACTAGTAACCACAACAAGGTCTAATGTGAGAGGTTAAGGTGCATTAAATTAATTAATGCCTCATGATTAGGGTTAAGTCAGGGTCCACTAATACTTAACCAATTTGGAGATTCGAGGGATTAGAATGTGGTTAAGTTATGAACCGTTGGGTGCACTTAACTAGTTTAATCCATTTGGGAGTTCAAGGGATTAGAATGGGGTTAAGCCACACTTAACCAGTTTAATCCAGGAATTAGTGAAGGGTTAAAACACACTTAACCCTCTTAGAAACCCTAGCAACGTGGTCTGTTCCAGCAGTAATCCCAGTTTGGTATCACTACAACCCTACAGCTAGGTTAGGGCGGGGCACGATTACTGGACTGATGTAAGCGACCAAAGCGACGGCTGAGTGGTACAGCGGTGCGGGTCCGGCGGGCTACGGACGTGCACGTAGTCCGATATTGGACAAACTCGAGGCACGGGTACCAGTAGGTTAGGGCTGTGCATTATTGCTTAAGTGTCCGGGGTTGACACCCGAGGGCTTGATACACCCAAAGGTGGACCCAGCACAGTCTAACTACATCCATGTGGGCCGTATGGACACCAACACTTGACGTGTTAGGTTTATAGGGAGCCGATCGACTAGACCGTTGGGCTGGATCTTATATTAAGGTCACTTCATGTTATTGGGCCAAAGTTTGGGCTAAGGGATCAATACCTGTTATGTTGGTTTGCTAGTACACCGTGGTGCAAAAACTTAACTCTGTTTATGCGATGACACCTCTATCTATCTTATAGTTGATTTATTCATGCCAGCATGTTGTTATCTATGATCACCTCAGTTTCCATCATGATGTTAACTTTATTAGTTTATAGACTGATCGTAGCAGGGCTTACTCAGTCTTTTTGACTGACCTGTTTCCTTTCGCCTCTTTTCTTCCGTTTCCCCCCCCCAGGTTCTCAGGGAGGGAATACTGGAGTCTAGCTTGGATCTTAGCTGCTTCCTTGGATAGCTCAAGTATGCTTTGGACTTGAGCCGCTATGGTTTATCACTCTTATTTGGGGATAGTACTTATGTATTTTCAGTTTATCAGATGATGTATTTATCTAGACTTGTAATTTTGGGAAAGTGACATTTTGATGTACCAGACTTGTGTTTTGAAATGGTTTATAGATCATCCGCTGTTTTATTTACTTACTCTGTTTATTTACATATATATATATATGTCATGTCCTGCCTTGCTATATCATTATGCATGTTTACCAATAATGCCCCTCCAAAGCTAGTGCATTCCTTTGCGAGTGACCCTAGTAGAGGTGGGGTGTTACAATTTACATGTGTGTTTGGTTAAGTCTTACTACTCGTATTTCAAATGCCACTAAAGGCAATCACTGGATTCCTCATACCACCTAAGGCACCTACTTAACCCCCATGTCCCACCTTACATGTTTATCAGGTTAAGTATTTCTTAATTCATTCAGGCCATAACCTCATAAAGACCTCACACATTAGACTGGCATTTTTGGCAGCTGGATTTGTCAGGCGGGTCCGGGCAGTCTTACACCATAAAAGAGTGTAACCTCGTGTCTTTACAACTGTTATGCTTTAATTTGGGCCTAGGACCTCTCACATTGGGCTGACATTTGTGACTATTGGGCTGACATTTGTGACTACTGGATTTGCCGGGCGGGACCGGGCAGTTTTACGTCATAAACGAGTCCAACCTCGTGTCCTAAGCATTGATTAACACTTATAATATTTTACCCCAGTTTTAATAATTCCCTATTCGAATTATTAATTAATTCCTATTTTAATGATGTCCATAATTGACTCAATTATGGCCATCCATTTATGGCATGCAAAATCATATCAATTGCACCCCAACTTCTTAATATTAAATCCTTAATATTACCCCTACACCACGTTATACGTTAGCTTATTCAACGCAAAATATACGTTAGACTCGAATAGTCTAACTCATAGCACAAAGATAAATTATCACAACATATAGACAATTAAAATAGATCTAATCATAATAGGGGTGAATCTTGCATAAAACGACACAGGTTATGGATCTAAAGGTGTCAACTTGTTTGGTTAAATGTCACAATTTACATGATATGATCATAACCCAAATTCATGTATAAACTTGCATATGGTGTTTTATGCAACATAATGATGGAGTGAACTAGCATCTAACACATAGAACTCACCCATGTCATAGCATAATTATAGATCTAAATAGATGTCATGGCATATGTTCATAATCTTTACTAATCAATCTAAACTTGCATACATGATTTGTCATATAAATCAACATAGCCCAAATAATATCAACATTATGATTTGATTAACATGAACTAATTAGCATAGATAATAACATCATGGCTTTATAACATGTATGATTTATCACAACTTAGCATAGAAAATTACAAACTATACAATATCATCGTAGCATGATTTACAACATATAGGATATCATCATCACATAACATAGGATTTACAACATACATGATAGCATAAGGTTTGCAACAACATATATGACAATTCACGTCATTCACTTATAATCCATTCATAACTTAATCTAATTAGTTTAATAATAATCTTGTTAAGATCATCATACTCACAATTAGAAGAGAAAGAGATTCTTGATTTGCTTTAGAGTTGAGTAGAATTAGGGTTTTGATTAGCTTTCTTCCTTCTTAGTTGGCGGCGGCTACACTGAGTTCCATGGCGGCGGTATGACAGTGGCTATTCTATTTTTCATGTGAATTAGAGTGAGAGACTACCTAGGTATTTATAGAGTTTAGGATTTATTTAGACCGTCAGATCAACTAAGAACTAAACTGAACCGTTAAATTTGCCAACTCATCCCTAAAGACATATCAGCAGCTCAAGATTGGGGTCAGCCAAACCCTAGCCGACTGGACCAGGTCGACACCCAGGTCGACTGACAAGTCGACTCCCTAGTCGACCTGGGGGGTGTCGACTTCCCAGTCAACTCCCCAGTCGACCTGGGGTGCTTGGCGGGAAATTTCCCGCCTAGCCTTTTTGACTTCGAATTTTGAATTTTAAATTTTCTGAAATCTATTTTGAATTTTCTGAAACTTCCGATGGCCGTAACTTCTTCATACGAAGTCCAATTCACGCAAACTCGGACTCTATTTCAACCAGAATTCCAAGACAAACACAATGGCGCAACCCGTTTCCCACAATTCTCACGTCTGAGATTAGTTATTCTTTAATTTGTGAATATTAATATTAACAGAATTACCGGGTGTTACATTTAAAATCGTGATTTTGAATCGCGATAAATTTAAGTGTGATTTCTATTTTCGTTCTACTTATTTCTGGGGAGTCGGTCTTCGAATTTAACCAAGGGAAAGGGAAACAAATGGGAATGGTTTTGAATTTTTGTTTAAAAAGGTATACCGTGGAGTTTTGGTTTTTGCGATTTACAGAAGAAAGAGAAATCAAAGAAATTGAAGTGTATTGGTTTTGGGGAAGTATCGAAGGACACTGTTGTTTATATAGAGAAGAGAGGACGTAGATAAGAACGACGTCGAATTAAGTAGGGTGTAGGCTTACATAGTAGAGAGGTTTGCAGCGTACTGAAGCTTTGTGAAGAAGGAAGAAATCTAGTGAAAAGAGAAGACGCTGAGATTTCCAGAGTAGCATGTCTCAGAGCTTTTTGGGAGGAAGGAAATATTTCAATTTGAAAGTGAAAAGGAAAGATGTGAGCAGCTTTTACAGAGTAGCTGTGTTAGGGAAATTAGGCTGTCCCCTATTATTTGTTTTTATTAAATTTTATTTTGATTTTATTTAATTTAACGCGGTGTGATTCAAATTAAAGGATATTACGGTTCTGAACCCCTATTCGAACGCAACAAAAGACGTTCCTAAGGTTCTATCCCTATTCTGAACACAGTGGAACAGTTTCCACGGTCTAATTTGACCATCTACCAAAGTTATTTAATTAAATAGATAATTTAACATTAATTTGATTTAATGTAAACTAATTTAAAAATAAACAAATCTACTGATTCAAATACGAACAAATTCTATTTAAAATAAATTCTCGTTATCATATATATTTATGCGTTTTCAAACTTCGTTCAATTTAATATAAAAATCCAATTATATTACGAATTCACTATTTAAAATAATTTAAATATTCAAACACAAATCGGTAAAAAGGCGGGACATTACATTCCTTCCCCCTTAAAAGAATTTCGTCCCCGAAATTACTGTAGGAAATGTTGCTATACCTTATTTGCTTGCCACAGCCTATTCATGCAACACGATGCTTATATCCATATCCTTTTTACTCAACCAACTCGCTAGTTTCCAATCCCACTCAAAATCCTTAACTTTTGTTAACTTTTTGTTAACAAAAATTTTCAAAACTATTGAATTTTTTTCTAATTCCCTAAATTTTTGAAAAATTTCGCCAGCACCTCCCTTGTACGGGCCAATAGTTCAAACCTCAACTCGCCTCTCTAGGCCCTTTCCATTCAAAAATAAAATCAAAAAGCCATGTGGCTTGCCGATTCGGCACATAAAACCTCATATTGAATTAAACATGTACCTTTTTGTCGGGCATCTCATATTTATTCTCCACACTTGCTTCTATCAAATAAACCTGTATAATCACATACATATCCATTCCTATTTGGTCACAATCAATTCAACCTTTTACTTCCACTTTGCCAACGTATCCATGAATTGGTTTTCTTGCTCAAATCATGATAGTTTATCATATCCTTGTTCAAATATGTACACATTTGCTTATAACGAGTCAAGTTTCAATTACAGCCCAAGTTACAGGTCTTCTTTTCAATTTGCAAGTTCATTTAATTTTTACTTGAGTCCCAAGTTTATTTTTTTTATTTACGAGTCCATATTGATTTTGAGTTCGAATTTCAATCTCAATCAAACTAAATTTGATTTATTCTCTATTCGATTTCTATTAAACTTAGGTTTATACAATCCAAGTTTATATTCACTATTCAATATATACACACATGTTCACTTCTATTTCAAGATTCCATTTCAAAGTCCAAATCAATTGAATAATATTTTTAGTCATATTCAATTATTACTCGAATTGGATTTATTGCAATCCAAATTTTTATTCCAATCGACACATTTAAACGATATGTGTCGAGTTCTATTTAGTTTATCAACATCCACTTTATTTGGTATTTCGATTTGAATTCAAGAGTTTTCAACCCATATTGATTCAATAATTCGTCTAATATGGTTTTAATCTCAAACCAAATCTGCTTAACTTATTTTTCAGTTGAGTTTCAATCCATTCATTTACGTTGGAATTTGTTTCCTTAATTCCAACTTATATTTCAAATTCTGATTTATATTTCAAAAGTCTTTTACTTATCTTCTGGTTATATTAACCAGTTCGATTCCATAATACCATTCAAATTCCATTGAATTGAATTTAAATCAATCAAGCAACCCAATATCAATAATAATCTGATAAATTATTTCTTTTATATACGAAAATACATTTGGGCAAAATTATTTCATTTACCCGCTTTACAAAACAATATTGTATCAAATTTACAATTCAATATTGAACTGATCAAGTGACACAATATAAAATAATTTTTATATATAAAATATACAAATACGCTCTCTTGTATATATACATTCAAACTCAATCTAGGGTATCACTAACCCTATCTCTATCGAGTTACGCCACAGAGCCAAAGTTATTCCTAAACCATTGCTCTGATACCACTGTAACGAACCGAAAAGTTTTCGACGCTCGAATTTCAACACAATACACCCCGTGTCCAAAACTCGAGTACCGAAAATCCAGAATGTTAAGGAAAAAAGTTAGAGGGTGAGAAAAAGAAAAGGTAGAAAGATTAGAATAGAAGAAAAAGAGGAACAACAACTAACCACAATATCAGAGTCTCACATTGCAGTGGAATAAAATATAAACAGAAATAAGCCTTTATTGAAAACTTTAAGAATAATACTTACAATTTATTAGAGTACAGCGGACATTCAATTCATCTGGACAGTTATAGTAGTCTGTCCTCGTTTAAAACACACAGTGGAATACTATATATCATACATCTGATTTCCTCCAGCTCGCCTTCTAGAATCTATATCACCTTATCCTGAACCTGTAAACTCGGTTAGACCTAACTGGGTCTGACCCGAGCACTACAAACGCCACAGGTCAGTCTGGTGAACCAGCATGAGAAAACTTACTATATTATTGATAGCATTCAAATTGATTTTTAAGTTAAAATCATTTCGAAAGAAAAAGATAATCGTAAGACCAATCCACACATAAACACGGATGGCTTTTACTCTACGATAACCCAAACCATTTTTGAAATCAATATCCTTTCTGATATTATAATAGTGTCTAAATACAAATAAATAAAATCTAGCAGAACGCTTGCATCTCACGCTCTACATATATATTATAAATTAAAACCACGGGCGCTTATTGGAGATTGGATTTCCAACTATGACAAGGTATGGGACCACCTTCCGATGGTGTATCTCTAAAGACGAATACACTGGGTTCAACAAGAACGTCTTGCAACCCGGCCCACACATGACCGACCACTCATTTCTCTTAAGTATATCGAATATATTGTCACCTACGGTTGCTAGCAACATAACCGTTCCTGGGAGATACAGAAGTGAAAGAAGTGCGCGAACCACTTAGCCATGCTGTCTGCCCGATTTTTGTCATTTCCCAGTTGTGAGGCTTGAGGTTATAATCGTATTTCTAGATTATCTGGCCACCATTCACTTTGAATGCCACATTGTCAAATCCGTCAGATATCACTAATTGACGTCCACAAAAATACTTTATTTATTAGGCTAAAGAAAACCTTTTCTCCGCCATCAACTATGGTACGTTTGAAGAAATCAATGTACGTGATCCTATGGAAATACTCTACCAGACATTCGTCCATACAAGTTGTCCTGGGATTGGACAAACCGAAGGCACTCTCCTACCGCATCCTAGGAATCACCTTATGGATCAGTAGCGAGTAGTCCTTGCCATCCGTCGATTTCAACCACGACAGGATCACCATAAAAATTTCTCCGGGCGCGACTCCAGAGAATTCGACAAGTATTCCTTTCGCTTATGAAGATCTATGACCTTTACTGCTCCATCTTTGATTCGTATATTCTATGTTTACATATTAGTTAGTTCAGAATGGTTTTCAAATAAATTCGATCCGGTCTTTCCGTACTAACCATCGTATAGGCCAGATTTGATAGTCGGTTATTTAACTATCAAATAAAACAACCATCCATCCATAAAAGAAAATGAAATTTATTGATTCAATATTCATTTCCATTTTAGCCTCTTTTTGATCAACCATTTGTTAATTCAAAATTTCTCTATTTTTTCCAATAAATGGAACTCTCGTGCTCTTCTTATATTTATATATAAGAATATTTAAAATCCCCTTTCATTTTAACATCTACGTATTTTCTCAACTCAGTCATTATTCTCTAACCGTAAACTAGTAAGAGAATAATTTCCTTAATTTATATTCCTTATCTTCTAACGAATAAAAATTTCAATTATCGATCATCACTTAAATCGAGATGTTCATCTCAACATATCATTTCAAACCTTATAAATATGATTTCAAAACGTTTACTACTACTAGTAACCAATATTCCCTTTAATGATATGATTTGCAAAACTTTGCTAAATATTTATTTACTTCTAAACTGGAACAAGGATTTTCTTATAACGATATCACTTTCATAAATCAACTCAATTTTTGGTTTAACCTTTATAAAAACCAAGTTTTGTATCATTAACCTTCATAAACATCTTTATAAGTTTATTTCAACTTACTTCAGCTTCATTAAATAAATTGCATTCTATATCTAAAATATACGTATATAAGTATCCTTTGTAAATTCTTTATTATGAATATTTATAATATAAAATCTTATATAATTTCTTTTAAAACGATATTGTCCTTACTAGTTTTAATTTGAGTTCAATTAGAATTTAAAATCTTAAGAAAACTCTTCCTTCTAACGATTTCCATTTGCAAACTATTTGCCTTACCCCTTATTCATCTCAACGGTGAATAATATTCCTTAATATAATTCATACTTGACTTATGTAGTCAACCGGAATTCATACTTGAAACTTCAAGTTTAACTTCTATTTATAATTTCAAATTATAAATTAACTTCATATAACCTCTTTTATAATTTTCCTTGAAATTGAAAAAATTTAAATCCATTTAAAATATTGACTTATTATTTGATTCTCATTCCTTTCCCAAAGTCACACCAACTTTACATTTCCTCAAATTCTCCTACTAAAAATTTCGCTTATAAAATTGCCTTTTCATTTCTTTATAATATCGCACCAGTTCCTTCAAATATCATCAGTGTGGCACCATCTTCCCAAAATGCATCTCGCACGATCCAAAAGTAGCAAACTAACTCCTCAAAATCACGGCATCCTGACAGTATGTTCGCACTACACTGTTCTAGCAAAATTTCACCACTTCATCCCATATAAAACCATCGCAATACCCATTCAAACTACAGATCATCCATGTCCTCTTTGAAAATGCCACACAATAGTTTTGATTTCCCTCATTTACCCCACTACACAAATTCCTTCAGTAACGCAATATGGTCAAACTTCTCATTCATCCCAATTTACTAAACAACGCAGATCCGAACCTCAATTTTGAACTCCTCTGAATCACACCTCGCACCACTCCCAGTTCAAGCAACACCCCACCAAAATGAAATCCGCTCAACAAAATTTCTCGGCAACCAAAACCGATACCAAGACAAAGCCCATTCGAAACCATTGTCACACCCTCATCGCGGCGCTTCTTGAATCCAGCTCAAGATCTAAAATCGTGATTTTGAATCGCGATAAATTTAAGTGTGATTTCTATTTTCGTTCTACTTATTTATGGGGAGTCGTTCTTCGAATTTAACCAAGGGAAAAGGAAACGAATGGGAATGGTTTTGAATTTTGGTTTGAAAAGGTATACCGTGGAGTTTTGGTTTTTGCGATTTAAGGAAGAAAGAGGAATCAAATAAATTGAAGTGTATTGGTTTTGGGGAAGTATCCAAGGCCACTGCTGTTTATATAGAGAAGCGAGGATACAGATAAGAACGACGTCAAATTAAGTAGGGTGTAGGCTTACAGAGTAGAGAGGTTTGCAGCATACTGAAGCTTTGTGAAGAAGGAAGAAATCTCAGTGAAAAGAGAAGACGTTGAGATTTCAAGAGTAGCATGTGCCGAAGCTTTTTGGGAGGAAGGAAATATTTCAATTTGAAAGTGAAAAGAAAAGACCTGAGTAGTTTTTACAAAGTAGCTGTGTTGAGGAAATTAGGCCGTCCCCTATTATTCGTTTTTATTAAATTTTATTTTGATTTTATTTAATTTAACGAGGTGTGATTCAAATTAAAGGATATTACGGTTCTAAACCCCTATTCGAATGCAACAAAAGACATTCATAAGGTTCTACCCCTATTCTGAACACAGTGGAACAGTTTCCATGGTCTAATTCGACCATCTACCAAAGTTATTTAATTAAATATATAATTTAACATTAATTTGATTTAATATAAACTGATTTAAAAAAAACAACTGATTCAAATACAAACAAACTCTATTTAAAATAAATTCTCGTTATAATATATATTTATACGTTTTCAAACTTCGTTCAATTTAATATAAAAATCCAATTATATTACGAATTCACTAGTTAAAATAATTTAAATATTCAAACACAAATCGATAAAAAGGCGGGACGTTACATCACCTTTTACCCAGCATCCTCCCCAATGATAAAGACAACCTCTTCCCCTATTCACCATGAAACCCATGCAAACTTCTCTGCACAATATACTTTTGCAAAACGTTTTTAAACCCAGTTCAATCTGCTTGCCACCCAACACTCACCATCAAGCATGTCAGAGCCTCCTCCCAGCGACCCAGCTGCACGTGCGTGTAGCGGCATCTTCCGCCCTTTTCAAGAAAACGTGCCCCACCCTAGGCTAAATTCAAGCTTTCAAAATAGAAATAGTTGTAGTGTTTATGTTAGCATTTCAAAGCTTCGGTTTCAGTTTTGAGATAGGAGGATGGAGCGTTGCAACACGTATTTATAGGAGAGAGACACCGTGGGCACGAAGTAACCGTGCAAATGAAGGAATATGGTATAATAGGTGTATTGGGTAGCTATAATTTTCAAAATGTGAGACTTGAAGATTCGTGCGTAAGAAATAGAAAGTTTGAGATGCAAGGCAAATATCATTTGGGACGGAAGTAAATAAAAAGATTTGTACGTAAGTAATAGGAACGACGAGAAAAGTTTTATTTGATTTAAATTAATGAATATATAATACTCCATCGACGTTTTCACTATGAATGACCGCACACAAATTCCAAAAATAACGAAAATAGAGACATTGCTATGTCTTAACGTTCCGGATCTAACGAAATTAATTTTGTTGAAAACTGACTTCGTTTGCAAAACGACATTATTTTAAATCATCGGTTCGCCTTTAAATTGCACGCATAGATAAAAAACAACTCCGATTGGCTTCAAAATGGAAATAATTAGCTTTACGTGTTATTAAAATTTGTTTCATCAAAAACAGAGGTTGTTTGAAAAAAAGCTATTTCTAAGGCCTATATACTATCGATAAATTATAATTGAATCAAAAACAATTCTAATTAAATAAAAATAAATTAATACTATCGTATCTTTCCAAATGAAATCTTATACAACTTCCAAAATAAACCAATATATATTTTAAACTCGATATTTAAAATCCCGGGTTAAACGATATTCAAATATATATATATAACCCTTTAATATTTATTGAATAAACGTTATCGTTAAACGAATTCCATAGAGACCATTTAATTTGAATTGGACATAACTCAAAATCTATAATATGAAATCTTTATTTTTCGCATTCAATAGAAAAAATATAATCTAATAGATTCAATCATTTCTTGTTTCGCAGAATTCCGAGTTATAGATCCTGTATATTCAATTAAAGTTCAAAACTCAATATTACGAATTACCGCATTTTTTCGAGCTCGTTTTAGTTAATTCATAAATTTATATGTTCAAAATCCATTTTAAATAAATAAATTCGATATAAAATCAATTTATACTACCATATCGGTATTTAAAACGGATTTAAATATTCGAAATTAATGTTAAAAAATCTGGGATGTTACACTAAAATTCTCATACAAGTGGATCAACTCAAGTGAAACGTTCAAAGAAATGCATCAGTAACTTAGTTGATGCTTGGGATTCCCATCCAATTATAATTTATGGAACTATATATATGTGGTACAATATGCTATTACAATATTGTTTGACACGACCCGAACTTCCCCAGTAAGGAAAGCACGGATTGCTTTGAGGACAAGCCACATCGGAATGCAGACGGAAGAACATTTCATTGTTATTACAACAATTCCATCTGATACAAGAATATATAGAGTATAACTGAATAAATTACATTCGATAAATATCAGAGATTACAATAAATTACATAGCAGCGGAAAAACAATATCAAACACAACTGAAAGTAATACACGGATACAGAGCTTTTCGAGCATCGTTCCAGCTGTAAATCAGGACCTTGTGAATATAAATCTGCAAAACCAAAACTACTAGCTGCCCGTGTCGAAAATAAGGGCACCCAGAGTTTAGGTTAAAACAATAAACTCCAGGTCAGTCATGTGACTGGTGTGAGAACTAAAACAGTTATTTAAAACTTTACTTTAAAAGAGAGTAGTTCAAGGGACCATGCCGTATAATACGAAACGGGTTTCCTCCCAAGAATACCAGTTCATAGAAAAGACAACGCAATGCTTTTTCGAAAAATGAAGCTATTATAAGACCCAGGTCCCATCACACAATGCAACGCAAGCCGGAGGACAGGGTTTTCCCTTATAATAGGCAAACATGCTTGGTACGTTTAAAACGAATCATTTGATACTATTATAAGTGTATAGTGTCAAAACAATTTCAATCATAAATATCAATCCTAGGCGGCATGGGTACCATCTATCATGTCGCCATACTAGGCTCTACAAATAAAACCGAAATACACGTATTGGAAATTGGATTTCCGTCATGAGTCGAGGCAAGGGGCAAGCTCCTCTCCGCTTCGAGACACTCTAGCAAGTGCCTCGGGACTACACACTCTGGGTAACCCCTGGATGCTTCAGGGCCGGTCCTCTCTTACGTTTGAGGATTAATTATTCCTGAACACACGTTTCCCGGTCCTAACAGACCTAAAATCGAGGCGCCTCATTCAACAACCACATAGGTGAACAGTATATAAATGTCAGGGCTGGTAAGTCACTGACACCACCAAAGCTAGAAAGAAACGTCATGCTCTCCCTGCAGTCCTTATCCCGTTTTTAACTCATATCGAGGTGTGAGGCTCGCGAATTCATGTTATACACAAAGCTATGCCACAAAGGCCGTGCTTTGATCATCAACCACAAGACTTTGCTTTTCAACAGAAGCCTTGATCAATTGCCACTTAGGCATGCCACACAGGCAATTCATGGCATGCAACTGATGTCCATCGATATACAACCTCTGAGCTCGTACGTCTCAGAGAAGGCGTTAAGCAAAAGAATAAATTCTCCACCGCCAAACAGATGTATATTTAATGGAGATCAATCAACGTAGAATAAAATCCAATGTCAGACACACAGTCCATTTACAAGTTCGTTCTGGGTCTGAACAAAACTGGAGGCAGTTTCCTCGCATATCCATCAATCTCCAAGTACGTCTGGATGACCACCAATTGATTCTCTCATCTTGGGTGTACAGCCCAATCAAGATCATCAGTAATCACCCAAACGATGTGAAGACTTCCTGTCTTTAACCACCGTCTTCCTCTTTGACTTATCGTCGAATCAGTTATTCAGAATGGGTATAAACCCGGCCTTTCTGAATGACCCACATATATAATAAACAAATGTTACACAAACACAACATATGCCTCATTCCAATTAATTAGTCACTAACCGTAAATCAGTAAGAGAGTGATTCCCCAAATATTAACCCCGAAGGCCGAAACCAACATCAGATCATTACCCAGGAAACCAATCTTCTTAACTAACCTATAACTAGTTTCTAAATTTCAATCCTTAGGGAAAGGTTCCCATTAATTTAATCAAAGATAAATTCCTTAAAATTTATTCTTTAATATTCCATTGGATGTCATATCAAACCAGATTATGGTTTTCCAAACTAGTCGAGATTAGCGAACCACACCGAAGTAATTATTTATTTTATTTCCCCATCTCAACCTATTCATCCCATGAAGCAAAACTGGTAATACTCCACATCTAACACCATTGTGTTATTAGTAAAATTAATTACCATTTCACGTTCAAATCTAATTAAAGATTTAACTATCGCTTTGGAGCAAAACTGGTGATACTCCCTTGTCGCTCACTTTCCAAATTTGATAATTTAAATTATCAATTCACATTTCAATCTAATTACAAATTCATTAAAACTCCTTTTACTGGGTTAAAGAACTAATGTCATTTAAAACACAGTTCACGATAAACCCAAATCACATTCTAATTCAATTCCAATCAACTATATTTGAAATTCCGATTATTTAAAACCCCTTTCAAATCCAATTTATTTATATAAAAATAGTTGGGTTTTAATTTTAGTTCAAAACTAGTTCATTTCGATAAAAATCTATTTTTATCTTTTCAAATATGGAGTTTTTCATCCCAGTTTTTCCCAAATCATTTCTTATGATTTTACATGAATTATTGATATTTTTAATAATTTTATCAAGACCCGTACAGTCGATTTCCACCAATGGCCATCGAACTGCACTTACAACGACCTTTTCCAAATTTGATTTGGACATAATTCCAAATCCAACCGTTAGATTTCAAATTTCTAATATTCGTTAGAAAGCTCTTTTCGATACGAACCCAACGGTTCTAGTATCAGGAGAATCCGACGGTCGGATCTCCCGTATTGTCCATTCGAAATCAATGGTCGAAATTCAGGAACTGCCGCGGTGCGGTGCGTTCTATTCAGGCCATTATATTATATATATAATATATATTTCGTCGATTTCTATTTAAAACATTTTATAAATAATTTTAAATTCATTTCAAAAACATTTCAACTTCCATTTCCAATTCAAATCAAAATTTAACTTTTCCTTATAAATTCGTTTTAAATTCATTTCAATTTATTTCAAATTTCGATTCAATTTGAATTCATTTCAAATTGATTTTTATTCTATTCCAATTCGTTTTCAATTCAGTTCGAATTCTTTTTATATTCAATTCAATTCGAATTCGTTTTATATTCAATTCAATTCAAATTCGTTTTCCATTCAATTCAAATCAAATTCGTTTTCTATTCAAATCAAATCAAATTCGTTTTCTATTCAAATCAAATTAGATTCGTTTTCTATTCAAATCAAATTTCATTTTCTAAATATTTATTTCAAAATTCATTTTCTAAATATTCGATTTTTAAATCTCTTTTCAATATTCATTATAAAACGAATATAATCGATATAAATATCGATTCGCGACAAAATAGTGCATCTCTAATCAACACGGCTTTATATATTTCAATAATTCTATTCAACAAATGAATATTTATTCTATTCAATACATGAATCTATATTTTTGTCAACACATGACTAATCTCAACGAATGAGTACTGTCCACGTGTGACTATTTTTGTTATTTAATATATTTTATAAAAATTATGGTATCTATCGTTTGATTTCAAATCAGACTCCAACCATAAATTAGTAAG
The DNA here is from genome assembly GCA_030737875.1 of Allium sativum. Classification (NCBI taxonomy): domain Eukaryota; kingdom Viridiplantae; phylum Streptophyta; class Magnoliopsida; order Asparagales; family Amaryllidaceae; genus Allium; species Allium sativum. The sequence goes on from CM060923.1 coordinate 7,991,918, forward strand.
AGAACGATTCCCTAAATATTAAACCCGAAGGCCGAAACCAACATCAGATCAATATCCAAGAGACCACTCATCTTATCTATTTTCCAGTTAGTTTCTAATTTTATATATGATAAAGATGTAAATTTTATTGTTAAAATATTTTGTTCAACGCATAACTAATCTCAACAAATGAGTACTGTCAACACATGAACCTATATTTTCTAAATTGGAATGAGGCCCAATCCATTACCATATAATATTAATTACATGGATTCCATACAAAACATGTATATCACAACAACGATAAATCAACCATCATCCGAAGTGCATTACACAACTGCATAAGCATCAAATATAAATAATTAACGCTTACACAGTCTGTCAATCAATCGATCGACATACAGCTAATTATTGGGATTAGTGTATATTATATATTATCCCAATACCCGTGTGGGGTTTCAAATCAACAAACACAGATTTTTATTTGTGTAGTTGAGCGATGTGTAAAATTTATCATCCTAGTCAATATCAGTCAAATGAGTGTATATAAACAAATCGGTCGATTTGTTCATAAATATTTATTGATTCATATTCACGTTAAAAATTATATTTTTAATGATAAATTTTTTTTAACTATATAAATATTTTATTTTATTTCATTTCACATCACACATTCAACTACACATTAAAATCAAACAAACAAGCATACAAGTCGTCCATGGTCTGTGGACGATGGGTGTCGGGTGCTACTAAACACCGTCTACATCCTAGTATATATTATTAACTAGAAAAATAAAATTAAAGGTGAGAAGTTCTCACAGAGGGTTCCACTCCCCCGTGCTTTGCTTTTGAACTGCTGAACCGTTCGATCTGCTTGAAATTCCAATGCAGTCTTTACTACGCTGTTCATATATAAAAATATAATTTTTATTACTTCTTTTCAATAAATAAAAATCATAGTTTTATTGCTGCTTCATATATTTTTACAACGCTTCATTCTATATAAAAATTATTTTTTTATATTTCTATTCCATATATAAAGATTGAATTTTTATTTCACCGCAATAAAAATCGCATTTTTATTTCAACATATATATAAGAAAGATCAGATTTTTGTTTCGTTACATATATAAAGATCAAATTTTTACTATTTATATAATATAAAAATCCTATTTTTATTATCACTACTATATAAAAATCATCTTTTTAATATGCTACTAGTATAAAAATTATATTTTTAACTTCCTTATTATAAAAATTATATTTTTTTTAACCTTTCAATAATATAAAAATTATATTTTTAGTCTTCACGGCTAATAAAAATCATATCTTTATTATCATTCTTTTATAAAAATTATATTTTCATTACACGCCTTATATAAAAATCATATTTTTATATAATTAAAAACCATTCCTTCCTTTGATTAAAAATCACTTCTTTTTGTTTATAAAAATTCAAACTTTTCAACATATAAAAATTACTTCTTTTTCGATTTAAAAATCTTACCTTTTCACAAATAGAAATCGTATCTTTAAAATATAAAAGGTCTAATCTTCCTACTTCATTCACATAATAGAAAAATTCGATCTTTTTGTTATTCATTCACATATATAAAATTCGAATCTTTTCAAAGCTACTTACATAATAAAAAATATATTTTTATTGCTCCTACATAATAAAAATTTCATTTTTATCACTTTATATAAAAACTGATTTTCAAATTAAAATTAAAATAAAAAACCAAGGAAAATAAAAAGTTACAGTTCGCAAAAAGGAGAGGGTGAGGTGTAGCTCGCGGATCAGAGCGGTGGTGACCGTCTGGTGCGCGTCAATCGGAAGAGGGGGGTGTTTTGGGGTTTCAAGGGAGGCTGCGGGGTTTGAGGAGGATCGAAGAGAGAATAGAAGAGGAGGGGGCTCGGGGGTCTGGTCAGAGGCGGCGGCAAGGCGATGGGTGGCGTAGGATGGAGTCGGCGGTGCTAGAGGAGGTCGGAGCTAAAGTTCAGGGAGGATTTGGTCACGAGGGGGGGTGCGGTCTTCAGTCGAGAGGGAGAGGATCGGGTTTTGGGGGGGGAGGGGGCAGGTCCTTGTAGAGGCGGGAGGTGGAGGGAGGGGGTCTCACGCACCAGGCGCAGCGGCGGTGGGCCCAATGCGGAGGAACGACGGGCTGTAGAAAAAGGGAGGCGCGTTTTTTTTTTTGAATTTGACCTAGTTTCTAAGTGGAGAGGGAGTGTAGAGGGGTAAGGGCTTAAATATAAAAATATATTTATTTAATTTATTTTTCTAAATGTTGACTTTTTATATGAACTCGAAATGTGACCCACCGTCTGTCGTCCCTAGCGTTTTACCCCCATTCCGAACACAATGGGATATGTATCGTAGGCTGATTCGATCGTTTCGATCAGTTTCCGTCAAAATCAACGTATAACTCTATATATTGAATTTGAACGTGCATTTCAATTTACTGGGGTCACATACTAACTCGAAAAATTCCAGAAAAATATTTTCTAGCTTCGTATTGATGAAACGGTCCTAACAAAACTAGTTTCATCGAATTCTGAGACCCCAGTCGATTAAAATCAACTGAAACTGGTCAAATGCGTTTTCCTTTGCCACGCTCACATACTGAATCGAAAAATTACGAAAATTGGAATCTAGCAATAACTTGACATCACAGATCCAACAAAAGTGGTTTCGTCGAAATCCGAGGTCGTTTGCAAAATTTCCATTTTTAATGGCTAGAATTCCATAGCGACTATTCTGAAAATTCATCTGGACATATCTTTTGATTCCCACTATGAAATTTTGATTTTTCGGATTCGTTGGAAAAATATTCTCAAATAGATTCTAACATTTTTGGTTTCGCTAAAATCCGGTTTGTTTTGCAACCGGTACATTCATTTAAAGTTTGAAATCGAATTATCGAACTACCGCGCCATTTTCAATTCCTTTTATAATTAAAATAAAATTTTATATATTCCAACGACGATCGATATAAATATATACGTTCGAATTATATTCAAAATAAATTTCTCATCGTTATTGTTTAAAATAATCTATTTTAAATATTCAAAATACATTAAATTACCAAAATAAAAATTTTAAACTAGCTCGCATTTCCGGGTTATTACATTGTTTATGGTAAATTTACTATTAAAAATAACGTAAGTGGGATTACCATTAATACCCTAACACTGTTTACAAGCATTGTAGTTTGTACAGTATTGTAAACTCCAATATAAACTGGTGAGCTATCAGGAAGCACCTTATAAGTACAACAAAGATCAAAATCGTAGGGGGTATGATCAAGTTAATATGATAACGCATACAAAGCAATACCAGTGTAGGATTCTACTTGCTGCACTCTCGTACCAAAGGTGACGCATAACAGCTACTAACGCCTACCTCGAAACACACTCCTAAAATCTAGGGTGACCATAAATCAAATCACAAAGTAATAGATATGGTGTTGAAGAACTGTGTTTGATCAGAGAAGAAACCGAATTAAGTTTCGATATACCTTCTGTTTTAGTCATTTTGATTATGATCAATTAAAACTATCAATTTTCGTCCCCATAATTCATTCCTGTAGCATTGTCAATTTCATCCTATTTCATTGTGCATTCTCCACCATGTACACAATAGTTAAACTAGTTCTTGGTATTGGCAGAAGTATGATAAAATCCAGCCCCAGTCTCTTTAACAACCAAATGCTTAATTCAAAACATGGTCATTTACATTTAACATCATATTCAATGTCATAAACCAGTTTAACTTAAGTACTGAATTCTATGTAAGCATTTACTCAAATCCACTAAGTATAGAATATTATTTTGGATTCATGCGACATATTGTTAAATGTTCATTATCAACTTCACATCCATGTTTTAGATTTCTATTTCACAATTATCATTAATAATCGAAATATTTATTTAGATAAATTTGGACATAATAGCTCGTATTGGAAATAGACTTTATTTAAAATGTTAAAATATATTTAAGAATAGTTTAAATTTTTAAAATAGTCGAAATATATATCTGAATTAAATTTAATACAAAACAGTTTTGATTAAAATAGTTGTAAAATTATAATAGTCAAAATATATAAAATAATCTTATTAAAATTAGTAAAAATTTATAACAGACAAAATATTATAAATTGAATAGGTACAAAGTTGTTATAAAAACAAAAAGCAAACAGAATTAGTTCAAGTTGAATGTAAGCTTAATTGATCTAAGACTTATTTAATTTAATTGCATTAATCAATTTAAAATGGAAGATTTTAACGTCGAGGTTTAATTTGTTTAAATTAAGTGAATGGAACTATTTGATTTTTATTAAAAAATTAATTGATAATAATATTTTATTTGTTAATTAATTAAATTTGAAAGTTGAATAATTTGGATTAAGAAATTCACTTGGCAATTAAACTTTGAATGTTGTTTTGAATAATATAATGAAATGAAATGAATGTTTAAATCTAATCTTTAAAACAAATTGAAGTAATGGTTTAAAATAGCAAATTTAAATGTGAACTAATAAATTAAAAATTTGTAGAAATTAAATTTAAGTTGATTTGAATAAGAATTTAAAGTCTGAATTTATGATAAGTTGAATTTCGAACACAGATAATTGGTTTGGATTGGATTATTATATTTATATTATTTTTTATATCAAAGTATTTTACTTAAATTAATTTCTCTTTACTATTTGTTTTCATAACCATTTTAACTATTTAATTTAAACTATTCTATCTACTAAAGTTTTATAACTATTTTAATCAAACTGTTTTAATAAAAACTATTTTTATGTTAAATTTTATTTATTTATATATTAAAAATTTTATATTAAGCATAAAATTTGATGCATCTTTTAACTGTAATAAATTTAACCACTTTTAAAAATATAAGTTTCAATTTTAAATAATGTCTATTTCCAATCCAAACTATTATGTCTGAATTAATTTAGATAAAGATTTCGGTTAATAACGATATTTGTTGAATAGAAATGAAATTTGAATTTAATAACGAACCGACTAAATCATGTGATATGAAATTCAAAACTGAATTCAATACTTAATTGCTTTGAATTTGATGAGGTTACGATTACTCAGTATTGATGGCCTTGCCAAATGGGGGTCAATATGATTTATATCTTTCTAATATATAAATTATACATATTCACTCCAAAATTCACTAAATGTAAGGTGAAAAGGCTCCGAGGGCACAACTGAACAATAATATGATTGACTATAGTGTATGCTTACCCTTTTTGTAATAATATGTGCAATCAAGAATACATGCTTATAATCTTGAACTTGATTCAGGATTATGCTAGTCTTAGTCGAGTCCTCTTCAAGAATATAACAATCCGTACAATCAATCTTAAGTAATTTTGACCTTCTTATCATTAAGAATCTCTTTTTTATATTTGAAATTGATGTCATCAGTCTTTATTGTTTTGTAATCTATTTAACTACTCATTAGCTAAAAACTACGTTTAAATTATAAAAAGTGGAAATTATGGTGGTCCTCTTGGTGCAGCAAGTCTGGCTACTGTTGGATTATGTCAGATACTTGCAACATTATTCATAACTTATCATGTAAACAGCTGCCCCCTCAAACATTATTCACAGCCTATGCCATTATAAATTGATAGGCATTGGTTGGTGTAACGACTCGCAAATTCAAACATTTTAAATTTTTTTTTTAACTGAAATTTTATTTAATTAATGAAATTTGATATTTGAAATACGTTTAACTACACGTAATGGAGGATAATTTTTGTAGTAAAATATGCAAGCTAATTTTGATTCATGAAATTTAGTTAAAGGTAGAAAATCGATAAAAAAATAAATGTTGGCGAATTCAAATCCTACTTTCCTCAAAATATTATACTTTTTTCTAAGAAGGTCATCATTTTTCATTGCGTAAAATTTGAATGTTTATTGCTCTTAGTTTATGATTTTGTATGCCTAAAAACTTACAAAACCAGCTTGCTTATTTGTGAGTTTTTGCATACAGTCTTTCATTTATCTTTCTTTCTGTGACTCACTTTTTAATTTTGAATAATAAATAAAGGGATTAGCTGACACCTCATGCTGAGTCGGACACATTTAATTTCTGTGTAACATTCCTAAAATCCCATCTTCACATCTCTTTATATTCGCATCACTTTATATTCACATACTCAAATTTAAAAATAAAATAAAACAAATGCTCCTTCCTACCCCTATACTATTCACGCAGCCTCTTTTTCCTTCTCTAAAATAAAACTGACTTCATTAAAACATTTTTTTCCTCCTTAAGCCAAAATTGAAATCCCTAAAATCAAATTCATAACAAAATCACCACAATCCCGTTCAAAACCTCAGCCACCTTGTCACCATGCACTGCCTCTTCCACGCAAATCCCGATGTCGCCTCCAGCCAAGACTCCACATTTGGATCTACTTGTCTCCACAGCTTCAAATCCAATGCCCTTTGATCCAGTTACTTCCTGCCAACTTAAGTCCGGCCGACGCCCGCTTAGCCTCTACACTCCCGTCCTGCCATTGTCTAGGAAACACCACCGAGACCGAGGCTAAAAAACTCCTAAATGCGGCAACAAATCTTACCCAAGCACAACCCGTATCTGCAAACAAACCCGAATCCATTTTAACAGCCCATATCTACATCTTATTCTTATTCATGTGAAAAAGTCAACAAGCTTGACTCGTCATTTCTTAGTTGTGCTTGTCAAACAAAGTTTGTCGCATATTCTAAGTCAACAAAATTTGAGTGTTACAACTCCGGATTTATATTCCTATGCCAAATAAATCATCAAATCACGTTAGGTAGATTTCTATGCTGGTTAATTTACTGAATTATTGATTGGAGAATTTGAAATTTTACATTGCGTTAATTAATGATTGAGCCCCTAGTATTATCGCAAAACCAATTGGTTAATGTGATGGAGGGCTCTTAGTACTTATCCAGGATTTAGGTTGACAAATCTCCCAATATGGCCAACATCCCCCCCAACCACACATACGTGTAGCATATGCCTATCATGTGGAGACAATAGCGTGGAACAAGAGAATTATACCCAAAACCATGCTCCGATACCATGTTGATTAATGGTAGAGCCCCCAATATTATCACAAAACCAATTGCTTAATGTGATTAGGAACTCCTAGTATTTATCCAGGATTTGGGTTGACAAATCTCCCGATATGGGACTAATCCAACACATTGACACAGTTGGCACTCGACACTGAGCTGAGTTAATTTAATGTTAGTTAATCGATTTACCGATATACTTGGTAGTTTAATTATTACACGAAATAATAGTAATTGTTTCAAGTATTGTAATTGTCAAGACTTGTTTCAAGTATTGTAATTGTCAAGACTCTTGTTTGTTTATTTATTTGGATTGTTCATTTGTTTGACATCATCCCTATTATCACATCATAAGATCCCGACATTTTAAAACTATGTATGAAACCATTTGAATTTGGATTAGAAATTAATTTTGACTAAGTCAAACATTATTTTAAATTAGAAATTTAAACCATTAAGCTTTAAATTGACTAGAAAAATAAATTTGAAATATGGGTTGACTGCAAGTCAAAATATGTAAAATGTTTTGGTACGTGGTTCGGATGGGAATATGGAACTCGAAACCCAACGTTGAATTCAAATGGTAGTAGAAAATATACCCTTTTTCAAAATTATTCAATTAGTTTTTTTAAATTCAATATTACTTTATATTAACTTTGTAACAAGCAAAAAAATTCAATGTTTTAAAACATGTAACTAATCTAGATTCAATATTGAAATTTATGTTTATATTAAGAAATTTGTTTAGAATTTTTATATCTAGTCTATTTTAACTTGGTTTTGAATAAGTTTTGTATGTAAAAAATTAAATTTTAGTATTTGAATCTAAATGGTTTTTGAAAAATTTAAACATTCGTAATATTTTAAACTTATTGAAATATAGTTGTTTGAATATTTGTAAATTTCGATTTTTAGTTTAACTTAATAACCTATAATTTAGTTCTTTTAAACTTGGTTTTTAATAAAATCTCATGTAAGAATAAATGTTTATATAACTAATTGATATCAAATTGGTTTGAATCAGAATCGGCATAACCCTGAATTCACTTGCCAAAAAAAACAAACCATTCTTCTCAAAATTTACTTGCCTCCTCTTCTGTTCGAATCAAAATCAGAATAACCCCGTCACCATCTTCCCCCTCAAAATCGAATCGCTTCCACCACCTCAAATGCCTAGCATCAAGAACGCCTCCACATCCTTTTCGCCGCAAGCTGTCTTGTTCGTCACAAAATTTCCTTTGCATCCGTCATCAAACAAAGTCGTCCGCTTTCACTTCCTGCATTGGAAACAACACTGCATCCCGAGCAACCATCAGCCACCACCCTGAATCCATCGCCTACCCTAAATCCCTACTTTAATTGGAGAGTATTTCTCATTACTTCTTTTTTCAAGTATTTTAACATCAGTATAAATTGAGTATAATAATTTTTTTTGAGCAGGACGGTTGTGTAGAGCGGATTTACACATCCGATGAGTATAGTATTATAAATCTTGTTGTTATACGGTTATTGTTTATTGGCTGTGTCACTCGGTTTTTGGCTGTTGCATGTCTTCCATTCATACTATATGCTTTAAAGAAAGAACACACACACACACACACACACACACACACATATATATATATATATATATATATATATATATGCATAACTTTCCCATGATGTTGCATTTAGTTGCTAATGTCATGTTGATTTTTTTGGTAGGTTATACTTGTCCTTGCTATTTCATTGTTATGTTGTTGGCCTTATACAATTGCACCTACTAATGTGCATCATGTGACTATAGCATCTATGCCTTGTTTTGTTAAACCTTATCTTGATTGCATTAAGCCATGTAGTTTGCGTTTTCCTGGAAATGTTAACCTGTTGGCACCTTAATGTTTTGTTTCTGTGTCATTTTGTACTTTGTCCTTGATTTTTGTTGTGACCTGACCTTGTTTATGGTGCTGCTTGCATACCCCGACCTGTAATATTTGTTTGTCTTTTGCCAGCACTTGTTTTATTGTAGTTCTACAGCCACTGATCTTGTGTTGGTCATGCACCTGTCTTGTGCCACCCATACCTATATCGGGTCATTCTACTTATTGATTGATGTTCTGTGTTGCGTGTCTTTGTCAATTGTTTGTTTAGGGTTTTGAAATTGGATTGTGGATACGCGTGGAGGCCGGCGTATGTGTGTGTGTGTGTGTATATATATATATATAAATATATCCTTATATGTGTATACACATATCGTCAGGTATAAATGTGTACACAATCATACACGCTACCTTGATTCATTTTTTGTGTTTCTGGTCATCTTATTGTTGGCACACTTGACCTTGTCCTTCTTGCGCATGTGTATTGTACCCGAACTTGTTCTGATTTGCTACAGTGACTTTAAACCGTGCTACTTACTTTAACCTATTATCCTTAGTTTCTGTGTCTTTTGCACGCCATGTACATGCTTGCACGTCCCTTCCCCGAAAGTTCTTATGTTATTATAGACGCATATTTTGCTAGCTCCATGTGTTCTAAGCTTCATTTTCTTTCAAATTGGCTTGCCTCCTATAGCCTAAAATTTTTTGATTGTTTGAATATGTGATCGGTCTGAATTGGTTGAATACCCTACATGGATTTTGGGATGACAATTAGTCGACAAGCCTCCCAAGTGTGTAGATAAGTTCACATGGATTGTGTTGTAAACCCCACACGGGTATTGGGACGATAATTTTACACATCTCCCCAAAGTGTGTAGATAATAATCACTAGTATGTGATGGGAACCCCACACGGTTATTGGGATGATATTTGATTTACACTAATCCCAAGTGTGTAGTTTATATGCCAATCAGTTGATTGACAGACCAATATAAGCGTTATTTATTTAAGGCTTATATGGGTATAGTTGCACTCTGGATGTGAATTGGATGTTTGATATTTGTTTCCAACTATTGTTGGATCCATATGATGCATGAAATCCATATAAATGGAATTATATGGAACTTGATTGAATTTCATTCCAATTCGAAATTAAAATTTATATTTTAATAATATACTATTCAGTGAAAAATAAAAGTTTGATTTTTATGTCTGATTTTGAATGGATGCGTAGTTATTAAAATATTGATGAAAATTTATAACTGTAGTGAATTGTTTTGAAGTAAATTTGATGTACTTATCGCATATCGAAGTTTTATTTTCGAAATGAATAATAACTTTTGAAAGTGAAGTGAACTAGGGCTATGTAGAAAGTGTTTTAAAAGAAATTTATTTTTGAAAGTTTCTTGTTTATTTTTATAACAACTGTCAAGAAAGTTTGATCGAAAAATAAAGAGTTTTGAAAAGTATTATTATTTTAATGATTGAAATAATATTGAAATTGACTGAATATGGAAATACTTGATTTTGAAAGGAAATGGTTGAAAATATAATTTCCAATGAAGATTATGTATATTTTATATTATTTATAAAATATTTTGGTAAGCGTTTCGATTTATTTAAAATCATAAATCGATTTGGGCATGGATAGGACGCGTCGCGTAGCGATAATTCGCGAAGTTTCACCCGTAACTTCGAATTCAGGTACCGCGAGATCCAACCATCAGATTCTCCTGAAACGAGAAATATTGGGTCAAAAATGAAATGAATTTTCAAATAAAATGAAAAGATTTGAAATCCAATGGTTAGATTTTGAGATAAATTCAAATCAAATTTGAGTAAAAGTAGTGCTACTGTTGTAAATGACATGAAATATATTTTTAATAAATTGAGATATTTTTAAATTATTAAAAATAGGAGAAAATTATGATAAATCATAATAAATGATTTATAAGTGATTTGAACTAAATATATTTAGTTCTGGATAGTAGAAAGCTATTTTGTGAAATTTAGCAATTTGATAAAAGAAAGAAATGGTTTGAAGTTGATAGCTTTTTAACCAAGTTAAGTTTTTCTATTATATGAATATTGGATTTGAATGGAAATAATATTTAGATGCTTCGGTATTGGATTCCGTAATTATACGGATACTGTTTTGACGAATTTGGAAGATATCAATATCATTATTTCTAATATGGTATCTATTGGTTGCAGAATTTGATATTGAGTATAGATCGATGTTTCTATTCAAAGCTATATATTTGGTATCAAAATAGATATTGCGTTTGTTGCAAATAACGTCTTCAATAACACTGTTCTTAAACCCAGTTGTAAATGAAATTTATGGATTAAATCTTTTAATTAAGATTTAATGGAATTTTCCAAAGTGAAGTTTTTCAGTTTAGTGAATTTAATTGGAATTGAATGGAAATTGATTTAGTGATAATCGAGTTGAACCTCCATGGAGGAAGGCCTTTACTATTTAATGATTTAAAAGGCTTTGTCGTTATTCCGCTTATAGTAATGGAATGATACAGAAATTTATATCGATTGTGAACTGATATGATTTCCGTGAAGATTCCATTTCTAATGGAAGTTTGATTTTGGGTTGATTATGAACGATGTTTTGAATGACATTTGTCCTTTAACCCAGTTAAAGACTGGATTAACTTTCTTGAGTTCATTAATCATTAAATAATGATTTTGAAGATTAAAATTATGTTAGAGTTTTAATGAATCTTTAATTAGATTGAAATGTAAAAGGGGTAATTAAATTTACCAAACACGAGAAATGTTCGATATGAAGTACCTCTAGTTTTACTCCATGCGATAATTGAACCTATAATTAGATTTGAAAAGTAAAGAAGGTAATTAAATTTACCATAACACGATGAGTGTTAAATGTGCAATACTACCAGTTTAGCTCTATGCGATGAATAGGTTGGGATGGGAAAACAATACGAGATTTTATCTTTTCTATAAGCTCGATACTCCAGACAAGCCTTATAAACCTTAACTTGAAACAAGTTTGCGAAAAGAGATTATATAATCTTTTGTAATGGTTTCCAAGGCAAGATTTAAACAAGTTTAAATGATATAAATCTTCGATAAGATCTGTGGGATTTGTTCCCAACATAAAAAATATTTGAATAAAAGATATTTTAGATTGGAATAAGGTGTATGATATGTTTATATATCACTCGATTTTAAATATGTGCGAGTTATTCGAAAAGATTGGATTTAAACTGTTAACACCGTTCTTAACGCGGTTCAGAACTAAGGAGTATTTACGGACGATGACACATGGAGTAACTGACTCAAGTCGTAGAAACGACACAGGCATAAGCCGTTAAATACGACATGAGTCTAAAATGCTCTATTTCACAGCGTTCAAGCCATATCGCAAGAAGCATGACGTGCCATGATGAAACCACGATGTTCAAATCAAGTCATAAATATGGTTCACGGTCAGGTCGTTATGTTCAAGTCGTATGGATCCTGCTACTGAGACCATCTTATGTGATTCATACTGTCAAAGCTCATACCTTTAAAGCACTGAAGCCAACCACCATAATGAAGCTGTTATGAACGATATGATTCTCATGACATGAGCATGTCCATATTGTTATGTCTATGCCGCTTATTAATCCGTGATACTCAAGTCGTATGAAGGCTTGAACCGTGATTGCTCCATGTCGTTGAGAATAATACCATCATAAACCAATGTGGTGCTTTACAAATGGACACAAGACACTGGTCCCTTAATATCACAAGCCATGAAATGGAAAAGGCTGTGCATACACCTTGAAGCAAGGACACCTGGTGCCATCATGTTGTTTCCCGAAGAATATGGAATGTTTTATAATATGAAGCATGCCATTGCCTTCATACCGCAAGCCACGTGGAGATCAACAAGTCGTTGGTCTGTAACACCCTGTGTATTCAATAAAAGTGAAATTCACAAATTAAAGTATAATTAATTTCAAATCAAAGAATTAAGGGAAACAGGATACACCATTGTGTTCGTCTCGGAAAAATACGTGAAATAGAGTCCGAGTTTTCCAAAATCGGAGTCCGTATGACCAAGTTATGGCCCGTCAAAGTTTTCAGAAAATTTCAAATTCAGAAAACAGCTCGAAGATTCGAATTTCAAACACGCAGGGAGGCAGGGCGGGAAAGTTCCCGCCCAGGACAAATCGACAGGGGTGTCGACTTGCCAGTCGACACCCCCCCCCCCCCCCCCCCCCGTGTCGACTGCCTAGTCGACACGGGTGTCGACTTGCAGGTCGACCTGCTTGGTCGGCCTGGCTGGCCTGGTCTGTGCTGGGTCCGAATTTCTGAGGCTTGCTTTGTCACGAGGGCTAGGTGTCAGCTCCTGATTGGTCTCTCTTTCGAATGAATGGCTACGATTAACCCAAGCTACATCGACGGTCCTAATCAGTTCATAAACTCTATAAAAATGACCCTAGACTCTACCTAATCTATTCATTCAAAAATAAGAATGAGGCCATTATGCTACTGAGGAACGACTAGGAGTAGCCACCAATTTGAGAGACAATTAGGAGACAAACTCTAAAGCATAAAGCAACTACAAGTTAAACTTAAACAAATCAAATCAACGCCTACATCAAAGGAATAGCATCTCCAAATCCAGAATTCAGATTCCTGAATTGAAGAATTCGTCACACGATTGTAAGTAGAGTACTATTCCGATGTGAATAAATAATTGTGTTTGATTTGTGTAAAATGAGAATTACACTTGATTTGTGGTGATAGTAATTCATATTTGTGCGTTGCTATGATTCTAATTGATTTGGAATGTTGTGATATAACGATTGGATATTCGCAAGTATGTAATTCATGATAAAAACTACATGTTTGCGGTAGTTTATTTGAGATTCATGCAAGTATACGATTGGATATTCGCAAGTATGTAATTCATGTTGAAGCTACATGTTTGTGGTTGTTTAATTGAGATTCATGCAAGTATGTGGTTTCGCTACTATGCTAACATAATGTATATTTTTGTACAAAATCACTTTTTGTGTAATTGGATCAAATTTGGGGTATTATGATTCATATGAAATTATGTTGGAATTGGCATCATGATCTATGTATAAAACCATACTTTTGTATTAGAAACAAAAGTAAGCCTCTTTGTGAACTTATGTTGATTTTATGAATATGACTAGGCTATGTTTGGTATTATGCCTAATTGAAAAACATGTTAGGCCTATATTGTTAACAAGAATTATATGATAATATATGTGACACATAGCTAAGTTAGATTTACATTCCAATTGCAAGTTTGCATGAATAAAGTAAAAACCATGATTTCATGTTTAGGAATATTTATGCCATGATTACATGAATAGATCAAAAACCATGATTTCATGTTTGGGTATATTTGTGCCATTATTATGTGAATAGATTAAAAATCATGATTAAGTTGGAATAATTCTAGTTGAACTATACTTTTGTATTAGTAACAAAAGTAAGCACCTTTGTAAACATATAGTAATTTTATAAACATGATTTGCTTATGTTTGACATTATGCCTAAGTAAAAATATAGGTTTATGTTGTAGTTAAGACTGTGTCAATAATGATATCTAATTTAGTTAGATTCTTAACTTAACTACAAATTTACATGGTTTGATTCATGTCACTTATGCTTTATGACCAAAGTATATGTTACTACAATGCAAGTACACCAGTTTCTATTTTGTAGTTCCAACGTTATGTTGCAAGTTCATGCGTTCACATTTCCCTTTTTGTGTATATAATCACGTTTTAAGCCTCCCCTTTTTCACGTGGCTAAGTTGGGCTTAAAAGGCTAAGCCCAACATATATTATAATAAACGAACGTATTAAACGGGGGAAATAGCGTTGGGCCAAATTAATTAATAAATGAAAATATAAAAGTAGATGGGCCCAAATTCAAGAATGGGTTGGGCCCATGATTGGTGTAAACCTTTACACCATTAGCTTAAATTGATTTTGAATAATGGGCCGCAAATATTTACATATAAGAAAATAAAGAAAAGAGACAAAATATGTAAATGTAGAAAATACGATGTGTTTAACCCGAGGTTGGATTGAGTTGTGATGTAAACCTGCCCGGAATCGCCCGGCTGTCCAGTAGTCACAACAATACCTATCCAATGTGGGTGGTTAAACATGGAACCCAATAAGGACCCGAGGTTAGACTGAGTTGTGGCGTAAGACTGCCCGGACCCAACCGGCAATAGGCAGCCACAATAATACCTGTCTAATGTGAGAGGTCAAGGCTTTAATAAGACAATTAAGGCTGAGTCAGGATTGATAGGATTAAGTAAATTATATTAATACTTAATCAAGATGGAACATGCTAAACTAAACAGACTGATTGGGAGTTTGGTTTATAAAACACTTAACCAACTTAGCATGTTGGCTAGAAATAGAAAAACCTAGTAGCGGGGGACCCTTTTCAGCAGTAACCCTATAAGGTATCATGATACCCTGAAACTAGGCAGGGTGGGGCACGATTACTGGGCTGACTGTAAGAGGTCAAATCGACGGCGGTGGTGCAGCAGTGTATGTTCTAACGGGGTGTGGGCGTGCACTCACTCCGGCGCAGAAAAATAAGGCACTGGGCACCAGTAGCATACCCGTGCATTCTAGGGTTGTGTCGGGCCGCCGCCATGGGACTTGATACATCCCATGGTGGGACCAGCATAGGTAACTACAACATCGGGGGCCGTAAGACACATGTAATTATGCGAGTAGGAGCCGATCATCATAAAATGGATCACTTCACCCTGATTATGGGGTGCCAGTTGGGAGCTAGTTTATATGGGTTCAGAGATTGATATGGGGTACGATAGTATATTCGACCCTAGACAACTTAACTAAGTTAATGGTGCTTTCCCCATTTCTAGTTTATACTTATCATACCCAGTTCTTTATTCATAGACTGAATAGTCCTAGACTTACTCAGGCTTTATGTCTGACTCTACTTTTCTTTCATCTTCTTTTCTTCCGTTCCCCCCCCCCCCAGGTCCACAGGGAGGGAATACCGCAGGTTGACCAGCCTTCATATCCAGCTTGAAGAGAAAGAATGTATTGCTTGGATCTTTTCGTTTTGGACTATGGCTTTGGACAGCAACTATGGGACTTTTGCAGTTTATTTATGTTTTCTTTATGCTTCTTTAAATGATGTAATCAAGACAGTTATGAAAATGTTATGTTTTTGGAAGTATTGTAAGACAATTATGGTTGGTGTAACACGTATTTTAATGAAATAAGAGTTGTTGTTTTCCGCTGTTCAAAAATATGTGTTCTTATATCTGTCTTGTATATCTGTGACTTATACTTATAAACCTCCACCAAAATTAGGGCATTCCCTTTGAGATTGACCCTAACGGAGGTGGGGTGTTTCACTTGGTATCAGAGCATAGGTATACCAGATAAGATAGAAAATTTTGAAAATTTATTTTCAAAAAAAAAAAAATTTAAAGAAGCATTTTTAAAAGAAAAATATTATATTATTTTAAAAAGGCAAAGTCCCCCCAAAGCCATAGGTACTATCTCTTATCCTTCGTTTTGAATCTATCCTTTTTGTTTCAGCATGTCCGAAGAACTTAACTTGCCAAAGGGTGTACCAATACCTGGTTGGTTTAGACGGTTCTTTGAAGCAAGGACCACTCAGCCAGGTCCTACCGTTCCTCCTCCCCCAGCTGCAGGAAATCATCCAGCTGCAGCGGCACCTCTTCCTCCACTTCCTCCGCGGGGAAACACGTTTGCTAAGATATGTAAAGATTTTAAAGCTATGGGAGGAAAGGATTTCCATGGAACCGAGTCCTTCGTGGCAGCTAGAAATTGGCTGAAAGAAACCGAGGACTTATTCATCATCTTTGACGTAGAAGATAGACAAAAAGTACAACTGGCAGTATGGCTACTAAAGGGCGAGGCTTCCTACTGGTGGGAAGTCACTAATGCAGAAAGACCAGTGGAGACATGGGAGGACTTTAGTGCAAGGTTTGAGGCTAAATTTCTCTCAGATGCGGAAAGGAGTTTGCAGTTGGAAAAATTCTTATTTCTTAAGCAAGGGAACAAGACAGTCAAAGAGTATGTTAATCAGTTCGATGAGGTGGCTAGGTTTGGGCTGGACCTAGTCAACACCCCGCACAAGAAGGCTCTCCGTTTCGTCAAAGGGTTGAATGAGCCATTACACAGTTTGGCCATGACCCATATACCCATGGGAGCTACATATGAAAGGTTGGTACAAATGGCATTGCTGAACGAAGAGGATAAGGGCAAGAAGGAGACAAAGGCAGAAAGCTCTCAAGGGAAGAAAGAGGGTTTGCAGCCTAAGAAGACAGACTTTAAGAAGGGCGGGAAAGGCAACAAAGAGAAGAGGAAGTGTAATTTCTGTGGCAAAGTGGGGCACTTAGTGAAAGATTGCCGGAAAAAAAAGGCCAAGGAGAATGGTGGGTGCTTTTCTTGCGGTGAGACAGGCCACAGGGCTAAGGACTGCCCAAAGAAACGAGGACAGGGGCAGAGGGCTGGATCCACCTCAGGGGCACAAGTTCATGTGCTAGAAGCGCCACCTCTGCAACAGCGAGGTATAAATACTTCTGTAGAAAGTGTAGTTTATCTTTATGATCACCCCGTTCGCACTTTATTTGATTCGGGCGCATCACACTCCTTTATCTCGTCTGCTTTAGTAGAATCTCTGCACCTAAAAACTAGTATGGTAGAGGACCCCTTAATTGTTTCAAACCCAATTGGGGGCCCAGCTCATTTGTCTATGATCTGTTTGGGATTGAAAATTTCTATTCTAAGCGTAGAATTTCAATGTAGTGCCTTTGTTTTGGGCTTTTCGGGATATGGTTTGATTTTGGGCATGGATTGGCTATCCAGTAATGGGGCCATCCTTGATTGTGAGAAAAGGGTTGTTAGGCTCCTAACCCAGCTCGGTAATACTTTGGAAATTTCTTGTAATCCCTCATATGCGGTTATGCTTAGTTACCTTGAATCGCTAGATGCCTCCGTTGAAAATTTGCAATCGGTTAGAGTGGTCCGGGAATATCCGGATGTCTTCGAAGAGGTGAAGGGCTTGCCTCCGAGGCGGGAGATAGACTTCCGCATATACCTTGTAGATAATGCAAAGCCCGTTGCGTTGCCCGTTAGACACATGGCTCCACGGGAAAGGAAAGAGCTCAGTAAACAGATTAAAGAGCTTCTAGAAAAGGGGTTCATTAGGAGGCGCATTTCAGAATGGGGCGCTCCAGTGGTGTTCGCTACAAAGGCGGATGGTTCACTCCGTCTATGTGTTGACTATAGGAAGCTCAACAAGCTAACGAAAAAGAATAGGCACCCTCTCCCCAGAATTGACGATTTGTTTGATCAGCTTGTAGGAGCGTCTGTTTTCTCCCAACTCGATTTAGCGACCGGTTTTCATCAGCTAAGGGTGGCTGAAGATAGCATCGATAAAACGGCATTCAGAACCCCATACGGCTTCTTTGAATGGCTTGTCATGCCTTTCGGCTTGACAAACGCACCTGCTTACTTCGTGGACCTAATGAGTAGGGTATTCAGAGATTTCCTCAACAAGTTCGCAGTGGTCTTCGTAGACGATATCCTTATCTTCTCAAAGAGTGAAGAGGAACATGCTCAGCACTTAAGGGCAATCATGGAAACTCTGTGAGTCCATCAACTAAAAGCCAAATTCTCCAAATGCCACTTTTGGAGAGAAGAAGTGAGGTTCCTTGGGCACATAGTATCCAAACAAGGGTTAGCAGTGGACCCTGCTAAGGTAGTGGCGGTACAGGATTGGAAGACACCAAGGAATGCAACTGAGGTCCGAAGTTTTCTAGGACTAGCAGGTTTCTATCGAAAGTTAATAAGGGATTTTGCGAATATCTCAGCTCTGCTCACGAAATTGACCAAGAAGAATCTAGCGTTCAATTGGGACTTGGATTGCGAGTTTGCTTTCCAGCGACTAAAAAGGGCTCTTACAACAGCCCCAGTTTTGACGTTGCCAGATGGAAGCAAGATGTTCACTGTTTATACAGATGCATGTGGGACAGGGCTAGGCGCCGTCTTAATGCAAGAAGGAAGGGTAGTAGCTTATGGCGGGAGGCAGTTGAAAGTGCACGAAAAGAACTACCCGACCCACGATCTTGAGTTAGCTGCCATCGTCTTTGCACTCAAGTCTTGGCGACACTATCTCCAGGTGAGAAGTTCGAACTTTACACTGACCATAAATCGTTGAAATATCTTTTCTCGTAGAAAGATCTTAACTTGAGGCAACAGAGATGGATGGAGTTTCTTGCCTCGTATGATTTCGAGATCTCCTACACTCCGGGCAAAGGCAACGTAGTAGCAGACGCGTTAAGCCGAAAGAAACTGACCTTAAGCCCGCTGTTTGTTGAAAGACAAAGCCTAGAGTTTATAGCCAGCTTCGACTTTAGGCCTTCCTCCGATTTTGTACCAGGCTTGCTAGCATCTCTCGAAGTGCGCCCGACTTTAGTGGACTCAATAGGGACAGCACAACGCGAAGACCCTCAGCTCATGGAAACGATTGATAAGCTAATTAGGGGTGAGACTTCGAGTCACCTCAACAGATACTCCATCGACGATAAGGGTTTGCTAAGGCGAGACGGAAGACTATGCGTCCCACAGACAAGGGATTTAGTAAAGAAGGTTCTGGAGGAAGCACATCACTCCAAGATGACGATACACCCAGGCGGAGATAAAATGTACAAAGATATAAAAAGAACTTTCTTCTGGAACGGCATGAAAAAGGACGTGGAAGAATTCGTTTCTAAGTGTATGGTGTGCCAACAGGTTAAGGCGGAACAGAAAAAGCCTAGCGGACTGCTACATCCTCTAGAGGTCCCGCAGTGGAAATGGGATAGCATCTCAATGGACTTCATCGATGGGCTGCCTAGGTCTAGGAGAGGCAACACTAGCATTTGGGTAATAGTGGATAGGCTTACTAAAAGCGCCCACTTCTTACCTGTCAAAAGTAAAAGAACTGCCTCATCTCTAGCATCTCTTTACCTCATGGAAATTGTCCGACTCCACGGAATACCATCCAGCATTATTAGTGACCGAGACCCTATCTTCACAAGTGAGTTTTGGCGGAGTCTGCAAGAAGCGGTAGGCACGCAGTTATGCTTGAGCACAGCCTATCATCCCCAAACCGACGGCCAAACGGAAAGAGTGAACAGAGTTTTGGAGGACCTTTCAAGACTGTGCGTCCTTGACTTCGGAGGAACGTGGGAAGACCATCTTCCTTTGGTGGAATTTGCCTACAACAACAGCTATCAAGCAACCATCGGAATGGCGCCCTTCGAAGCTTTATATGGAAGACCGTGCCGATCGCCCACTTGTTGGTGGGAGTCTACTGATAAGCTCATACTTGGACCAGATATGATCCGAGAAACTACAGAGAAAGTAGACTTAATACGAAGAAGGATGAAGACGGCCCAAGACAGACAAAAGTCCTACGCCGACAAGAGGAGGACCGACCTTGAATTTGAGGTTGGAGACAGAGTTTTTCTTAAGGTATCTCCGCTAAGGAATGTTGTTCGTTTTGGAACCACAGGAAAGCTAGCACCAAGGTTCGTAGGGCCATTCCCTATCATCGAGAAAATTGGGAAAATGGCCTATAGATTAGAGCTACCCGAAAAATTGGCCGGAGTTCACAACGTTTTTCATGTTTCACATCTCCGGAAATGTCTACATGAGTCTGCTGAAGTGGTAGAGCCAAATATCCTTAAAGAAGCTGAAGTGGAACGCGAAGCAACCATAAGAAAAGTTCCAACCCGCATATTAGGAACGGAAGTGAAAAAGCTACGCAACCGCGAAGTCAAGCTCGTCAAAGTTCAGTGGAGCGACGTTGAAGGAGATGCAACTTGGGAAACTGAAGCTAAAATACGCACTGCCTACCCTTTTCTTTTCGAGGGTACATCCTTGATCTTTCTTTTTCCTTAAGTTGCGCTTTTATCTATCTTTTTAGGTATATTTCCTCGACCTTATCTTTTAGGTAGAAACCCTTTGGATGAAAACATGTAATTGAAACATGTTATGGATGATGGTTGCAAGTGGTTGCAAGTGGTTGCTAGTGGTTTCTCGTGGTTGCATATACACACACAATCTAGGTTTTAGATCGGCTAAGTCACTTCATATTGCATATGCATATATGTTTGCATTCGTATATGGTTGAACTTTAATGTGTTGTCATATGGATGTTGCATTTGTATGAATGATTGTGCACTCATGTAGAATCATGAATAGGAAAATTTGCATACATAATGGATTCATGGCACTCACATAATTCGCATTAAGGAGGTCAACTGAATCAGTAGACCGCCTGATTTTGCATTAGATAAGTACATGTACACACACACTTCGCATATGATCATGAAGCATTAGAAGTCTTTTAAGGACAATGGATACTCGTGGTTGATGGATGAGTAGATGGATGTTAGGATATATATATTTTTCCTAAACTTGAAGATTTCGGGGACGAAATCCTTTTAAGTGGGGGAGAATGTAACACCCCGTGTATTCAATAACAGTGAAATTCACAAATTAAAGTATAATTAATTTCAAATCAAAGAATTAAGGGAAACGGGATACGCCATTGTGTTCGTCTCGGAAAAATACGTGAAATAGAGTCCGAGTTTTCCAAAATCGGAGTCCGTATGACCAAGTTATGGCCCGTCAAAGTTTTCAGAAAATTTCAAATTCAGAAAACAGCTCGAAGATTCGAATTTCAAACACGCAGGGAGGCAGGGCGGGAAAGTTCCCGCCCAGGACAAGTCGACAGGGGTGTCGACTTGCCAGTCGACACCACCCCCCCCCCCCCCCCGTGTCGACTGCCCAGTCGACACGGGTGTCGACTTGCAGGTCGACCTGCTTGGTCGGCCTAGCTGGCCTGGTCTGTGCTGGGTCTGAATTTCTGAGGCTTGCTTTGTCACGAGGGCTAGGTGTCAACTCCTGATTGATCTCTCTTTCGAATGAATGGCTACGATTAACCCAAGCTACATCGACGGTCCTAATCAGTTCATAAACTCTATAAAAATGACCCTAGACTCTACCTAATCTATTCATTCAAAAATAAGAATGAGGCCATCATGCTGCTGAGGAACGACTAGGAGTAGCCACCAATTTGAGAGACAATTAGGAGACAAACTCTAAAGCATAAAGCAACTACAAGTTAAACTTAAACAAATCAAATCAACGCCTACATCAAAGGAATAGCATCTCCAAATCCAGAATTCAGATTCCTGAATTGAAGAATTCGTCACACGATTGTAAGTAGAGTACTATTCCGATGTGAATAAATAATTGTGTTTGATTTGTGTGAAATGAGAATTACACTTGATTTGTAGTGATAGTAATTCATATTTGTGCGTTGCTATGATTCTAATCGATTTGGAATGTTGTGATATAACGATTGGATATTCGCAAGTATGTAATTCATGATAAAATCTACATGTTTGCGGTAGTTTATTTGAGATTCATGCAAGTATACGATTGGATATTCGCAAGTATGTAATTCATGTTGAAGCTACATGTTTGTGGTTGTTTAATTGAGATTCATGCAAGTATGTGGTTTCGCTACTATGCTAACATAATGTATATTTTTGTACAAAATCACTTTTTGTGTAATTGGATCAAATTTGGGGTATTATGATTCATATGAAATTATGTTGGAATTGGCATCATGATCTATGTATAAAACCATACTTTTGTATTAGAAACAAAAGTAAGCCTCTTTGTGAACTTATGTTGATTTTATGAATATGACTAGGCTATGTTTGGTATTATGCCTAATTGAAAAACATGTTAGGCCTATATTGTTAACAAGAATTATATGATAATATATGTGACACATAGCTAAGTTAGATTTACATTCCAATTGCAAGTTTGCATGAATAAAGTAAAAACCATGATTTCATGTTTAGGAATATTTATGCCATGATTACATGAATAGATCAAAAACCATGATTTCATGTTTGGGTATATTTGTGCCATGATTATGTGAATAGATTAAAAATCATGATTAAGTTGGAATAATTCTAGTTGAACTATACTTTTGTATTAGGAACAAAAGTAAGCACCTTTGTAAACATATAGTAATTTTATAAACATGATTTGCTTATGTTTGACATTATGCCTAAGTAAAAATATAGGTTTATGTTGTAGTTAAGACTATGTGTCAATAATGATATCTAATTTAGTTAGATTCTTAACTCAACTACATGTTTACATGGTTTGATTCATGTCACTTATGCTTTATGACCAAACTATATGTTACTACAATGCAAGTACACTAGTTTCTATTTTGTAGTTCCAACATTATGTTGCAAGTTCATGCGTTCACATTTCCCTTTTTGTGTATATAATCACGTTTTAAGCCTCCCTTTTTCACGTGGCTAAGTTGGGCTTAAAAGGCTAAGCCCAACATATATTATAATAAACGAACGTATTAAACGGGGGAAATAGCGTTGGGCCAAATTAATTAATAAATGAAAATATAAAAGTAGATGGGCCCAAATTCAAGAATGGGTTGGGCCCATGATTGGTGTAAACCTTTACACCATTAGCTTAAATTGATTTTGAATAATGGGCCGCAAATATTTACATATAAGAAAATAAAGAAAAGAGACAAAATATGTAAATGTAGAAAATACGATGTGTTTAACCCGAGGTTGGATTGAGTTGTGATGTAAACCTGCCCGGAACCGCCCGGCTGTCCAGTAGTCACAACAATACCTATCCAATGTGGGTGGTTAAACATGGAGCCCAATAAGGACCCGAGGTTAGACAGAGTTGTGGCGTAAGACTGCCCGGACCCAACCGGCAACAGGCAGCCACAACAATACCTGTCTAATGTGAGAGGTCAAGGCTTTAATAAGACAATTAAGGCTGAGTCAGGATTGATAGGATTAAGTAAATTATATTAATACTTAATCAAGATGGAACATGCTAAACTAAACAGACTGATTGGGAGTCTGGTTTATAAAACACTTAACCAACTTAGCATGTTGGCTAGAAATAGAAAAACCTAGTAGCGGGGGACCCTTTTCAGCAGTAACCCTATAAGGTATCATGATACCCTGAAACTAGGCAGGGTGGGGCACGATTACTGGGCTGACTGTAAGAGGTCAAATCGACGGCGGTGGTGCAGCAGTGTAGGTTCTAATGGGGTGTGGGTGTGCACTCACTCCGGCGCAGAAAAATAAGGCACTGGGCACCAGTAGCATACCTGTGCATTCTAGGGTTGTGTCGGGCCGCCGCCATGGGACTTGATACACCCCATGGTGGGACCATCATAGGTAACTACAACATCGGGGGTCGTAAGACACATGTAATTATGCGAGTAGGAGCCGATCATCATAAAATGGATCACTTCACCCTGATTATGGGGTGCCAGTTGGGAACTAGTTTATATGGGTTCAGAGATTGATATGGGGTACGATAGTATATTCGACCCTAGACAACTTAACTAAGTTTATGGTGCTTTCCCCATTTCTAGTTTATACTTATCATACCCAGTTCTTTATTCATAGACTGAATAGTCCTAGACTTACTCAGGCTTTATGTCTGACTCTACTTTTCTTTCGTCTTCTTTTCTTCTGTTCCCCCCCCCCCCCCCAGGTCCACAGGGAGGGAATACCGCAGCTTGACCAGCCTTCATATCCAGCTTGAAGAGAAAGAATGTATTGCTTGGAACTTTTCGTTTTGGACTATGGCTTTGGACAGCAACTGTGGGACTTTTGCAGTTTATTTATGTTTTCTTTATGCTTCTTTAAATGATGTAATCAAGACAGTTATGAAAATGTTATGTTTTTGGAAGTATTGTAAGACATTTATGGTTGGTGTAACACGTATTTTAATGAAATAAAAGTTGTTGTTTTCCGCTGTTCAAAAATATGTGTTCTTATATCTGTCTTGTATATCTGTGACTTATACTTATAAACCTCCACCAAAATTAGGGCATTCCCTTTGAGAGTGACCCTAACGGAGGTGGGGTGTTTCATGGTCCGTACACGGAGGCCATGCGAGCCATGATCAGTGCTGGATTCATGTAACACCCCACCTCCGCTAGGGTCATTCACAAAGGGAATGCACTAGTTTTGGAGGGGTATTATCGAGATAACATCATAGAATTATCACAAGACAGAACATTAATAAAAAAATTTAAGAAAACAGCGGAAGAATTTATGAGCAAAACAGAACTTCATTTTATTCCAAAATAAACCATGTCTCTTACAAACATTTCAAATAACTTCATTACAACTGTCTTGTAATAATAGCCAAAGAAGCAATAACTTAAAAACAGAAAAACATCTTATTCCCCAAGTGCAGTAAAAAGAAGCAGCCATAGCAAACCGTACATGCTGAGCCAAAGCAAGTGATATCCAAGCTAAGAGCTAGTGTTTCCTCCCTGAGAACCTTGGGGGGGAAACGAAAGAAAAAGAGGCGAAAGGAAAAGGGTCAGTCATAAAGACTGAGTAAGTCCTAGTGACTTTCAGTGTAAAAACGGTTAAAACAACCTGTCATGTATGAATTGGAACTAAACTTAAGAATGGTGTCAAGGTGAACAAGATAGACTAAGGTGATCAGGATAAGTCAAGACAAGTCAAGTAAAGCATCACATGTTCGAGATTCGTTGCATCGACTGTACTAGTATACTAAGCCCATATCACAAGTTAATCACGAAATAAATCCCACGGCCCAATATCATGAAATGACCCTGAAACGGGGTCCTACGGAGCGATTATCTAGTCGATCGGCTCCCTACAAGTTCTAGCTCGTCAAGTGTCCGTGTCATATGGCTAATCGGGAATGTAGTCACCTATGCTGGGTCCACCTTCGGGTGTATCAGCCCTAGGGTGTCAACCCCTGACACGATTCAAGATGCACAGATAAATCTACGGATACCCAAGTGCCTGCCCCGGAATACGTGCACGACCGTAGTCCACCGAACCGACACTGGCATACCCCACTGCCGTCGTTCACCTCTTACAATCAGCCCAGTAATTGTGCCCCATCCGGCTTAGCCCCAGGGTACCTTGATACATCTAGAGGGTTACTGCTGAAAAGGGTCGTGTCTAGGATTTCGCCTAACAGATTAGGTCATGTAATTCGTGACCTAACCCGCCTAACCGATTAAGTCATGTAATTTGTGATTTAATCCTTTTCCAGTCTAGTCGTGTCAAGATGGTTAAGTATGTCATTTAAATTCGTGACTTAACCCGCCTACGTGTCATGTCAAGTTGGCTAAGTGTTGTCGTTTTCAAGTTCATGACTTAGCCCTACAAATCGTGTTCAAGTTGGTTAAGTTGTCTTTTCATGTTCATGACTTAACCCTAATTGGCATTAATTGATTCGTTAATGCACCGAACCACTCACATTGGATCCTATTGTTCGTAGCCACTGGATTTGCCCGGCGGTTCCGGGCAGGTTTACGCTACGAACTTAACCCAACCTCGGGTTTCAAGCGCGATGTGACCAACTACCCACATTGGATCCTATTGTTTGTAGCAACTGGATTTGTCGGGCGGTTCCGGGCAGGTTTACACTACAAACTCAACCCAACCTCGAGTTGGCCACTTTCTTGTTTTCTAAAGTCATGCCCATGTTCTTATCAGATTTGTGTTATTTTCATAGCATGTTCATATGTCAATTTCGTGCCCAACTAAGGCATGTTTCAAGTCAAGTTATGGCATGTTCAAGTCGAGTTTTCATGCCATATTTCATGTTCTACTTATGCCAAATTTCACGGTTTATGATTATAATCAATTCAAGTTTTGCCTATTCTACCCAATCGTATCCCCAATGTATATAAATATACTTCGTTCACAAGCATAAACAATTCAAGAGATAAAGGGGAATAACACCAAACATGTGATAGGAATACGTGACAACTCCAACATCACTTGCATAATAAACAGGCTATAACATATCACATGGTTTCAATACTAGCATGATGATAACTTGGCATAGTAATGGTTCCAACTTAGTTCAACATGATGAATTCAACTTTACATCCTAGGCATAATAATCATTGCGGGAATAATAATAATTTTATTACAAACATGAAACATTAAAGGCATGGTAATTCTAATAGGCATAGTGGATTCCAATTTAGTATTTTTAACATAATGATTCTCATCTAGCATTATAAACATAATGATTCCAACTTTTCATCATGATCTAGCAATTCCTAATTTGTCATTAGCATGATAGGTATATTAACATCACAGGCATAGTTTATTAATATCATAGACATGGTTTAATTAGCATCATAGGCATGGTTTAATCAACATGAGAATTTCAATGAACATAATGATTCCATGGACATGTATTTGTTCAACTTGCAATAAAATTAAGCCCAAGTGATTCATAACAACATCAACATCATGATAAGTTTAACTTGCAACATTAACATAGCTATATTCCCAAATTTTGATTCAAAGTTAAACAATATAAACATGGATTAATAATAGTTCCTAAATCCGGTTTCAATTCATAGCATGTCCATGTTATTTCAGCGTTTTTGCCTAAAAAGTGACATAGAACTTACAATATGAAGCAAGCAACCCAAATCAAAACTTTAAATCAAATAGCCCTAAATCCGTTGTCTAAAGCGTCGTAGTTGTTGTAGCTTCTAGTTGTAGCCTTCAAGAATCATCCTCGTCTTCTTTAATTTTGTTCTTTGTATTTTTAATTTAGAGTTCTAGGTTTAATGGCGGCTGCATGAGGCTAAAATGAAATAGTATGATTTAAGCTAGGTCTTAGGGTCTTTTTATAGTGTTTAGGATTAGTTTTAGCCAATAGATAAACCCTAGGATAGATCTGAGCCATCTAAAATCGTCACAAGCCCCCAAAACAAGACCCAGGAGCCAAAACAGGTGCACCAGGCCGACTTGGCCGACCAGGGAGGTCGACCCCCAGGTCGACATCCAGGTCGACTCCCCAGTTGACCTGGGGGGAGGTCGACACACAGGTCGACCCCGAGGTCGACTCTAGTGTCGACCCCCCTGTCGACCTGTCTGGGCGGGATTTTTCCCGCCTACCCTGAATTCTGAAAATTTGAATCTGTTTTTGAATTTGAATTTTTCGTGAAACTTTGCGAGGCCATATCTTGATCATACGGACTCCGATATACGAAATTTCGAACTTTATTTCGCGTATTTTTCCGAGACGAATGCAAAGGCGCAACCCGTTTTCCCTGATTCAGATTTTAACATTTAATTCTGCCCTGTTTTAAGTTATAACGTGTTGTTTAAAATACGGGTTGTTACATTCTCCCCTCCTTAAAGGATTTCGTCCCCGAAATCTTCAAGTTAGGAAGAACGTATCCTACCATCCATCATCCGTCTACTCAAAGCATCATCCACATGCAGTCATTGTCCTTAAAAGATTTCTAATGCTGTATGAACATATGCAGAAAGTGTGTGTATATGTTCCTTATCTAATGCAAATGATCCGGCCTGATTGATCTTCTCAAATGCAAAATATGTTTAGTGAAATGAATCCAATATGTATGCAAAAAATTTCCTATTATAATTCATAATTTCTATATGAGTGCTCAAACATTCAATCATATGCAACAACCAAATGATAGCACAACCAAGTTTCCAAAATAAACACTCAAGCATATGCAAGTATGAAACTGTGACTGAGCCGATCTAGTGCCTAATGTGTATTCGTGCATCCACGAGCAACCACTTGCGACCACTTGCAACCATTTTGCAATCATAACATGTTTCATTTACATGTTTACATCCAAAAAGATTCTACTTATGGTTCTCAAGATAGGATCGAGGAGATAACAAGATAAAACAAAGCATCTAGAAAAATAAGTTAAAGATGTACCCCCGGAAGGTCCGGTCTGCTTCTTAGGGCAGTCCTTGCTGATGTGTCCAGTCTCCCCACAATGAAAACATTCACCTTGCTTTCTTTTCCTCTTTCTACAATCCTTGGCTATGTGCCCTTCCGTACCACAGAAATTGCATTTCCTTTTTATCACGTGAGTTGTCGTTCTTTCCTCCTTTCTCGGGGTCTACCTTCTTATTCTGAGAAACGTTGGGCTTGACCTCTTTCTTGCCCTTCTTATCTTCCTCATACAGTAGGGCCATATCCACTAAGCTTTCAAAAGTCGCCCCCATGGGCACATGAGTCATGGCCAAACCATGTAGTGGCTCGTTCAAGCATCGTGCAAAACGTAGCGCCTTTTTCTGAGGAGTGTTGACTAACTCCAATCCGAAGCGAGCAAGCTGATTGAAACGGTCCACATATTCTTTAACTGTCATATTTCCTTGTTTAAGGGCCAGAAACCGTTCCATTTGGAGACTCTCCTCTGCCGATGACAAGAACTTAAGCCCAAATCTCCCTCTAAAGTCCGCCCAAGTCTCAATGGGCCTAGTAGCATTGGTGACTTCCCACCAATAAGAAGCTTCCTCTTTCATGAGCCACGCCGCTAATTGTACTTTCCTATTGTCCTCTACTTCAAAGATAACAAACAAGTCTTCGGTTTCCTTCAACCAATTCCGTGCCTCAACAAAAGTCTCAGTTCCTAGGAAATCCTTTCCGCCTATGGCCTTAAAGTCCTTGCATATCTTTGAAAAAGTGGTTTCTCGTGGAGGTTGAGGAGGAGGATTGGCTGGACCTGCCACATTAGCCCGAGCCTCGAGGAAACGACGGAAACAAGTGGGTATATTGACACCCTCGGGAAGATTAAGATCGCCGACCATGATAAGTTGAAAACGAAAAAGGAAAAGATTCAAACGAGGAAACAAAGATTGTGATAATGGCTTTTTGGGGAATAGCCTTTTAAAATAAACCAACTTTTCTTGAAAAGTGCTTCTTTGTAAATGGTTTTGAAAAAAAAATTCAAAAGGTTTTCAAAACTTTTGCCCAGTCTTGGTAACCTTCTGCTCTGATACCAAATGTAACACCCCACCTCCGCTAGGGTCACTCACAAAGGGAATGCACTAGTTTTGGAGGGGTATTATCGAGATAACATCATAGAATTATCACAAGACAGAACATTAATAAAAAAAATTAAGTAAATAGCGGAAGAATTTATGAGAAAAACAGAACTTCATTTTATTCCAAAATAAACCATGTCTCTTACAAACATTTCAAATAACTTCATTACAACTGTCTTGTAATAATATCCAAAGAAGCAATAACTTAAAAACAGAAAAACAGCTTATTCCCCAAGTGCAGTAAAAAGAAGCAGCCATAGCAAACCGTACATGCTGAGCCAAAGCAAGTGATATCCAAGCTAAGAGCTAGTGTTTCCTCCCTGAGAACCATGGGGGGAAACGAAAGAAAAAGAGGCGAAAGGAAAAGGGTCAGTCATAAAGACTGAGTAAGTCCTAGTGACTTTCAGTGTAAAAACGGTTAAAACAACCTGTCATGTATGAACTGGAACTAAACTTAAGAATGGTGTCAAGGTGAACAAGATAGACTAAGGTGATCATGATAAGTCAAGACAAGTCAAGTAAAGCATCACATGTTCGAGATTCGTTGCATCGACTGTACTAGTATACTAAGCCCATATCACAAGTTAATCACGAAATAAATCCCACGACCCAATATCATGAAATGACCCTGAAACGGGGTCTGACCCAAGTACGGGGTCCTACGGAGCGATTATCTAGTCGATCGGCTCCCTACAAGTTCTAGCTCGTCAAGTGTCCGTGTCATACGGCTAATCACGAATGTAGTCACCTGTGCTGGGTCCACCTTCGGGTGTATCAGCCCTAGGGTGTCAACCCCTGACACGATTCAAGATGCACAGATAAATCTACGGATACCCAGTGCCTGCCCCGGAATTCGTGCACGACCGTAGTCCACCGAACCTACACTAGCATACCCCATTGCCGTCGTTCACCTCTTACAATCAGCCCAGTAATCATGCCCCACCCGGCCTAGCCCCAGGGTACCTTGATACATCTAGAGGGTTACTGCTGAAAAGGGTTGTGTCTAGGGTTTCGCCTAACAGATTAGGTCATGTAATTCGTGACCTAACCCGCCTAACCGATTAAGTCATGTAATTCGTGACTTAATCCTTTTCCAGTCTAGTCGTGTCAAGATGGTTAAGTATGTCATTTAAATTCGTGACTTAACCCGCCTACGTGTCATGTCAAGTTGGCTAAGTGTTGTCGTTTTCAAGCTCATGACTTAGCCCTACAAATCGTGTTCAAGTTGGTTAAGTTGTCTTTTCATGTTCATGACTTAACCCTAATTGGCATTAATTGATTCGTTAATGCACCGAACCACTCACATTGGATCCTATTGTTCGTAGCCACTGGATTTGCCGAGCGGTTCCGGGCAGGTTTACGCTACGAACTCAACACAACCTCGGGTTTCAAGCGCGATGTGACCAACTACCCACATTGGATCCTATTGTTTGTAGCAACTGGATTTGTCGGGCGGTTCCGGGCAGGTTTACACTACAAACTCAACCCAACCTCGAGTTGGCCACTTTCTTGTTTTCTAAAGTCATGCCCATGTTCTTATCAGATTCGTGCTATTTTCATAGCATGTTCATATGTCAATTTCGTGCCCAACTAAGGCATGTTTCAAGTCAAGTTATGGCATGTTCAAGTCGAGTTTTCGTGCCATATTTCATGTTCTACTTATGCCAAATTTCACGGTTTATGATTATAATCAATTCAAGTTTTGCCTATTCTACCCAATCGTATCCCCAACGTATATAAACTTACTTCGTTCACAAGCATAAACAATTCAAGAGATAAAGGGGAATAACACCAAACATGTGATAGGAATACGTGACAATTCCAACATCACTTGCATAATAAACAGGCTATAACATATGACATGGTTTCAATACTAGCATGATGATAACTTGGCATAGTAATGGTTCCAACTTAGTTCAACATGATGAATTCAACTTTACATCCAAGGCATAATAATCATTGCGGGAATAATAATAATTTTATTACAAACATGAAACATTAAAGGCATGGTAATTCTAATAGGCATAGTGGATTCCAATTTAGTATTTTTAACATAATGATTCTCATCTAGCATTATAAACATAATGATTCCAACTTTTCATCATTACCTAGCAATTCCCAATTTGTCATTAGCATGATAGGTATATTAACATCATAGCATAGTTTCATTAATATCATAGACATGGTTTAATTAGCATCATAGGCATGGTTTAATCAACATGAGGATTTCAATGAACATAATGATTCCATGGACATGTATTTGTTCAACTTGCAATAAAATTAAGCCCAAGTGATTCATAACAACATCAACATCATGATAAGTTTAACTTGCAAAATTAACATAGCAATATTCCCAAATTTTGATTCAAAGTTAAACAATACAAACAAGGATTAATAATAGTTCCTAAATCCGGTTTCAATTCATAGCATGTCCATGTTATTTCAGCGTTTTTGCCTAAAAAGTGACATAGAACTTACAATATGAAGCAAGCAATCCAAATCAAAACTTTAAATCAAATAGCCCCAAATCCGTTGTCTAAAGCGTCGTAGTTGTTGTAGCTTCTAGTTGTAGCCTTCAAGAATCATCCTCATCTTCTTTAATTTTGTTCTTTGTATTTTTAATTTAGAGTTCTAGGTTTAATGGCGGCTGCATGAGGCTAAAATGAAATAGTATGATTTAAGCTAGGTCTTAGGGTCTTTTTATAGTGTTTAGGATTAGTTTTAGCCATAGGATAAACCCTAGGATAGATCTGAGCCATCTAAAATCGTCACAAGCCCCTAAAACAAGACCCAGGAGCCAAAACAGGTGCACCGGGCCGACCTGGCCGACCAGGGAGGTCGACCCCCAGGTCGACACCCAGGTCGACTCCCCAGTCGACCTGGGGGGAGGTCGACACACAGGTCGACACACAGGTCGACCCCCAGGTCGCCTCTAGTGTCGACCTGGTTGGGGGGAGGTCGACCCTAGTGTCGACCTCCCTGTCGACCTGTCTGGGCGGGATTTTTCCCACCTACCCTGAATTCTGAAAATTTGAATCTGTTTTTGAATTTGAATTTTTCGTGAAACTTTGCGAGGCCATATCTTGATCATACGGACTCCGATTTACGAAATTTCGAACTCTATTTCGCGTATTTTTCCGAGACGAATGCAACGGCGCAACCCGTTTTCCCAAATTCAGATTTTAACATTTAATTCAGCCATGTTTTAAGTTATAACGTGTTGTTTAAAATACGGGTTGTTACAACTCATGACGCGTATCATGGATCTAATCCATTTCGTGATATGTGCTAGGCATCCATGCCGTTGGACTAAAACAAAGCTGTACAAGTCTTCATGTTGGAAGGACTTGTCACATTCCCATATGATATAAATCATGTCGTGAATGTTATACAGTGAAATAAGCACCATATGATAACTAAAGGTTCAACAGCATGGTGATAGGCTACTCAAAAGTGAAGTTGCCAGCTCCTGTAAAGTCATGTGGCATTATTGAAGCTCACACCATGTAGTTCTTATGAAGAACACATGAAATCATGCTGTTAAGATCAAGATGTTGAAAGCCTCGTATGACAATATCGTTCATGTCGCAATTATCTTAATTCATGTCGCATGAACTTCTGAGAACACGTGGCCTTTGTAGTATAAAAGGATAGTGCCATCTGTAAAGGAAAGAAAAGGATGAATTCATTTAGCCTAAGTTACTCAAGCCACATGTCCCAAAAGATAAGCATGGAATGACTAATTCATGTGTATATGTTAATCTAACTAATGGAAGTATCGAGCCAGTAGAGTGACATGGCAAAGAAGAAAAAGCAGGTTGTTCACATCATGAATAATGGTAGCATGTCGTTCGGATCACTTCCATTTGTTGTTGCCAATTGTCTTCATGTTGGATGAGGGAAACCAAGTGAATAAAGTCGGGTTCATATACATAACATTTGACCACACAAATCATGTCGCATAGTGAGATGAAGTCATGGCGAGATGAAATCATGGCGAAATGGAGTCTTGACGAGTTGAGTCATGGCGAAATTGAGTCACGTCGAAATTGAGTCATGGCTTTTTTCTGTATAATTACAGAATTGCCACTTGGGCTAAAATCACCTATAAATACCCCTCATAATTCATTTGAGGGGAGGGGGAAAACTAATTCTAAGGAAGAGACTCTGCCAAATTCAAAACTCTCCTACAACTTCTCTAATGGCTACCAAAGATCTAACTACTCATCGTCAACTTCATGAAGATCAAATTCATGTTAATAATAATTGAAGCTACAAGATAAATCCCTCAAAGGCCACTCATAAGATCTCGAATCCTCTCTAACTCTCTCCAAAGCCTAGATTGATTGCTAAATCACAATGAATTCTACAAAGATCATGGAAAAGGATCAAAGCGTACAAGTGATTGAACATTCATCACAAAGCTAAAAGATCTCTTCATTTTCTTTGCCAAAATCAAGTGAAATAAGATTATAAAAAGAGTGAGAAAAGAGTAAAAGAAAGAGATGAATGTCATGATGGAAAATCCATGTGTTGTAAGCTCAAATATTATAACGAGAATTGATTAAAAGTGGATGTAAATTTGTATTAAACCGAACCATTATAAAAATTCCTTTGTATTCATATTTGTTTTTATCCATTTATTTTGTGACTACGCGGTTCCATATTCTTACCGAATTGAAGAAGTGTAACTTTTACACCTTTGGTGTTTGATCCCAAATTTGGAGCAAACATTTGGTGCCCACCGTGGGGCCGCATTCGCACCTCCTACCTCCTCTCGCACTCTTGCAAAGTTGAATGCCTTGCCATTCAAGTCCTAAACTGCTTTCTTCCTCCAAAATAATGGCTAAATCAAAGAAGATCGTAAGTAAAGATGTCGGAAATGCTGATAATGTCGCTAACGAAGAAACACCGCTTAATAACCGTTTCGAAGCTGACGAAAATTCAGAAAGTGGAGCTGGTGTGACCAGAAATGAATTAAAAATCGCTATTGCCAATGTCAACAAACGAATGGATGCCTATACCAAAATGATGATGTGGAAACTCGACACCATCCTTAATGCTCAATCAAATCCAGCCCCTCCGAAAGTGCATGTGGATCTCGAGGAGAATGATAAATCGCTCGCTTTCGATCATAACCGCAACGACAATATGGAAGACGATAAAGATTGGACAAGTGGCAGGGACGAAGTTAACATAGAAGAATTGAGATCCAAAGCTAAGAACCATTCCGAATCGAATGCTCGAAAAGCCGCTAATCCTATCACGGGGGCACCTCTTCGTCAAGAAGGCAAAGGACCTAAGCTCTCTAATCGAGATCATATGCCTAGACGAACATCTGGTAAAGAGCTTAGCTTCACAGAGTGCCATAGGACCAAAGAATACATTTCGGACATGATAGAACGAGCCATAAAAAAGAATCAAGCTAGCAAGGACGATGAAAGAGAATGGGACTTCTCTCCCGATAGGACTCCATTCACCGAAAGAATCCTTGAAGCAGAATGTCTGAAGAAGTTCAATCCTCCGACTTTGCCTCCGTACAACGGTCTCGTTGATCCGAACTACTTCCTATTCAAATATAAATGGCATATGAGTGCAGCTAAGGCAACTGATGAGATGAGATGCACGTACTTTCCTCTCTACTGAGAAGGTGCCGCATCACTATGGTTCACAAAGCTGCCACCCAAATCCATCATTCGGTTCTCTGACCTTACCAAAAAGTTTAAGGAGCAGTTCCGCTTGTATGCTACCAAAGCCAAGGATGCTATAACGCTTTCAGCAATGGAACAGAATCCTGGGGAAACTGGCAAAGCCTTCCTCAGTCGATTCAATGTTGCTTTGTCTGGAGTAAGGAACGCGGAACCTCGCATAATCCTCATGTCTCTACTCAGCGCCATAGATGAGAAGAGCGAGTTCGGAAGATGGATAAAAATGAAGAAACCGACTACACTTGACAAGTTTTATAAGAAGGCGGAGGAGTACATGAGAGTGGACAACAATCCTATACCTCTTCAGATCATCGATGGTAACCAACTTCTTGAGGCTCCCAAAAATGTTGCTACTCAGTGCGATCAAAAGAATATTCAGGGGCAGAAGCGAGCAGATGACAGGAATGATAGCAAAGCCAATAAAAAGTTTCACCTTCTTGACTTGTCTGAGTTAACTCCTTTGATTGACACTCCCGAAAACATCTACCTTGCCACAAAGGATGCAGAAGATTACCCAGAGCCTCGGCCAATAAAAATGAATGACCATCTGACTAAATCCGGGAAGTTCTGTCAGTATCATAATCAGCCGAGCCACAGCACCAACGAATGCAGGCACCTGAAATCATTAATTGAAGAGTTGATTAGGAAGAACTGTCTGCAACAATTTGTGAAGAACTCTCAAGAAGCAAATCCTTCTGCATCTCCCCAGGGGCAAGGGGCATCAAATGATCAGTCTGGTCCGAGCATTATAGCTTCTGCTCAAATCATTCCAAGGCTGGTAATCAACTGACAACCATTGATGATGATCTAATATCTATGGCTTAGAACAAGCAAACATTATCGCCTCTTTGCATTACTTTACTCTCTACTATGTTTGACTTGCAAAATATATATGAAATATTTACTAAAAGACGATTTTCTCATTGCAGGTTATTCCGTAGGCATTTTCTTCCTCAAGATCCGACGAAATGAGGCAAATCCGATAATACCAACTCAATGATAGATCAAGGAAGTCCCAATGAATCAAACGGCAAATAGAGCAACAAGCTATCATGGATCCAAAACCTCATCTCCCAAAGGTTGTGGGAATCCGTAGGCGCGAAACGTAGCACGGGAGCTTGCCAAAGCAAGACGAAGCGTGGGAATTCTTAAGCGCGGAGCAATGCGACCTTAACCCAATGGTTCGCGGGAATCCGTAGGGACGAAACGAAGCGCGGGTGCTTGCTATAGCAAGACGAAGCGTGGGAGTTTGTAAGCGCGGAGCGAAGCAGCCTTAACCCAATGGTTCGTGGGAATCCATAGGCGCGAAACGAAGCGCGGGAGCTTGCTAAAGCAAGACGAAGCGTGGGAGTTCGTAAGCGCGGAGCGATGCAGCCTTACCCTAAAGGTTGCGGGAATCCGTAGGCGCAAAACGAAGCACGGGAGCTTGCTAAAGCAAGACGAAGCGTGGGAGTTCGTAAGCACGGAACGATGAAGCCTTAACCCAATGGTTCGTGGGAATCTGTAGGCGCGAAACGAAGTGCAGGAACTTGCTAAAGCAAGACGAAGCATGGGAGTTTGTAAGTGCGGAGCTATGCAGCCTTAAATCAATGGTTCACGGGAATCCGTAGTCGCGAAACGAAGCGTGGGAGCTTGCTAAAGCAAGACGAAGCGTGGGAGTTCGTAAGCGCGGAGCGATGCAGCCTTAACCCAATGGTTCGCGGAAATCCGTAGGCGCGAAACGAAGCGCGGGAGCTTGCTAAAGCAAGACGAAGCGTGGGAGTTCGTAAGCGCGGAGCGATGCTGCCCCCACCAAAACCTCGCAAGAGTTCGCATGGCGAAACGATGCGACAACCAGAAATCCTCTCCACAGGAGAAATCCACAACATTCAATGAAATCCATCATGTTGATTCAATCGCAAGAAAAAGACAAGAAGTTGGATTAAAAGGACCTCACTAAAACATGGGGCATCCAACGAAATCTTCAATGCCAAAACTGATCAGCATGACAAACAAACATTGAGCAGTGAAATTCTTTGCATAATGAATGCTAACAATGGCCTCCTAAACCGGGGCACCAATAATCAAAGACTTCTCTAAAAAGAAGCAGGGAATAAATAATAAATACATACTTCTCAAATAAGAAATATCGTACATCATCATATAAGTCACTGAAACGGTAATGTTTGAAATCCACATTTGACTTTAGTCAATTAGTTGATTTTAAGCGCAAATGCAAATTTGAACTAGAATATCGTATTTGTACAAACAATATTCAGTGAGGTATGAATTGTTGAGTAGAACAATTCTGTGCAGATACTTCATTTAGTTTGAAAATAAAATTCGCTATAATTCATTTTCTAATGATTAAACTAATCTGTTATTGATGTGGGCAATCAATGACAAAGTATATGTCCATGATTGTGCAAATACTTGTTTTGATTATAGAATATGTAGCACGGAGCATCTAAATTTGATGCAAGATTCGCCTTAGCAAACAAAAGGCTATGACTGAATCTCAGCATAAATTTTATTCATTTCGAAGCCAGCACTTCTTTCAAACGAAATATACAAGCTTCGAGGGGCAAGTGTTAACACCGTTCTTAACGCGGTTCAGAACTAAGGAGTATTTATGGACGATGACACATGGCGTAACTGACTCAAGTCGTAGAAACGAAACAGGCATAAGCCATTAAATATGACATGAGTCCAAAACGCTCCGTTTCACAGCATTCAAGCCATATCGCAAGAAGCATGACGTGCCATGATGAAACCACCACATTCTAATCAAGTCGTAAATATGGTTCACGGTCAAGTCGTTATGTTCATGTTGTATGGATCCTTCTACTGAGAACATCTCATGTGATTCATACCATCAAAGCTCATACCTTTAAAGTGCTGAAGCCAACCACCATAATGAAGCTATTATGAACGATATGACTCTCACGACATGAGCATGTCCATATTGTTATGTCTATGCCGCTTGTTAATCCATGATACTCAAGTCGTATGAAGGCTTTAACAGTGATTGCACCATGTCGTTGATAATAATACCATCATAAACCAACGTGGTGCTTTACAAATGGACAAAAGACGTAGGTCCCTTAATATCACAAGCCATGAAATGGAAAAGGCTGTGCATACACCTTAAAGCAAGGACACGTGGTGCCATCATGTTGTTTCCCGAAGAATATGGACTGTTTAATAATATGAAGCATGCCATTCCCTTCATACCACAAGCCACGTGGAGATCATTCATGCAACAAGCCATTGGTCCATACAAGGAGGCCATGCGAGCCATGAGTCAGTGATGGACTCATGACGCATATCATGGATCTAATCCATGTCGTGATGTGTGTTAGGCATCCATGCCATTGGATTGAAACAAAGTTGTACAAGTCTTCATGTTGGAAGGACTTGACACGTGCCCATATGATATAAACCATGCAGTGAATGTTATACAATGAAACAAGCACCATATGATAACTAACGATTCAACGGCATGGTGATTGGCTACTAAAAAGTGAAGCTGCCTGCTCGTGTAAAGTCATGTCGCATTATTGAAGCTGACACCATGTCGTTCTTATGAAGAACATATGAAATCATGCTGTTAAGATCAAGATGTTGAAAGCCTCGTACGACAGTATCGTTCATGTAGCAATTACCTTAATTCATGTCGCTTGATCTTCTGAGAACACGTGTCCTTTGTAGTATAAAAGGATAGTGCCATCTGTAAAGGAAAGAAAAGGATGAATTCATTTAGCCTAAATTACTCAAGCCACAGGTCCCAAAAGATAAGCATGGAATGACTCAATCACATGTATATGTTAATCTGACTAATGGAAGTATCAAGCCAGTAGAGTGACATGGCAAAGAAGACAAAGCAAGTTGTTCACGTCATGAATAATGGTAGCATGTCGTTCGGATCACTTCCATTTGTTGTTGCTAGTTGTCTTCATGTTGGACGAGGGAAACCAAGTGATTAAAGTCGGGTTCATATATATAACATCCGCCCACACAAATCATGTCGCATGGCGAGATGAAGTCATGACGAGATGAAATCATGCCGAAATGGAGTCATGGCGAGTTGAGTCATGGTGAAATTGAGTCATGTCGAAATTGAGTCATGGCGTTTTTCTGTATAATTACAGAATTTCCACCTAGGCTGAAATCACCTATAAATACCCCCACATAATTCATCTAAGGGGAGGGAAAAAAATTGATTCTAAGGAAGAGACTACACCAAATTCAAAAATCACCTACA
Source organism: Allium sativum (assembly GCA_030737875.1). NCBI lineage: Eukaryota > Viridiplantae > Streptophyta > Magnoliopsida > Asparagales > Amaryllidaceae > Allium > Allium sativum. The sequence goes on from CM060923.1 coordinate 8,031,806, forward strand.
ACTTCTCTAATGGCTACCGAAGATCTAACTACTCATCATCAACTTCATGAAGATCAAATTCATGTTAATGATCATTGAAGCTACAAGATAAATCTCTTAAAGGCCACTCATATGATCTCGAATCCTCTCTACCTCTCTCCAAAGCCTATATTGAATGCTAGATCACAATGAAATCTACGAAGATCATGGAAAAGGATCAAAGCGTACAAGTGATTGAAAATTCATCACAAAGCTAAAAGATCTCTTCATTTTCTTCGCCAAAATCAAGTGAATTAAGATTATAAAAAGAGTGAGAAAAGAGTAAAAGAAAGAGATGAATGTCATGAGGGAAAATCCATGTATTGTAAACTCAAATATTATAATGAGAATTGATTAAAAGTAGACATAGATTTGTATTGAATCGAACCATTATAAAAATTCCTTCGTGTTCTTATTTGTTTTTATCCATTTATTTTGTGACTACGCGGTTCCATATTCTTACCGAATTGAAAAAGTGTAACTTTTACACCTTTGGTGTTTGATCCCAAATTTGGAGCAAACATAAACCATTCTGAATAATTGATACGATGATTGAAAGTCAAAGAAATTGAAGACGGTGGTTGAAGACCTAAGATCTTCACATCATTTGGATTATTACTGATATATCAGTTGGGTCGTACACCCAAGACGAGGAAATAATTGGTGATCATCCAGACATACTTGGTGATCGATCAGATATGGGAGGGCCTCTCTTCTGTATTGGACATATAGGACAAGGAATGAGTTGCCTTTGGTTTCTTTTAGACCCAGAACAAACTTGCAAATGGATTGTGTGTTTGATATTGAATTTTATGTTGTATTAATTGATCTCTACTAAATATATATCTATTTGGTGGTGGAGAATTTATTTTCTTATCTTAACACTCTTCTCTAAGAGGTATGAGCTTAGAGGTTATATTTCAGTAGAGTTCATTTGTATGGTATGAATTGACAATGTGGCATGTTGAGAAGTAGTGAGTAAAGATTTTGTTGAAAAGCAGAGCTTTATGGATGATGGTCAATGCATGACTAATATAGCGTAGCTTTATGTCGATACGTGCATTCCTGTCTAGCTAGAAGTGATGCCATGGTATGGAGCTAAAATGGTTTACTTACGTGGATGTTGGAACTGAGGCGCCACGGATGTGGCCGCACAAGGCCATGGTGGTTGACATACTGACCAAAAGGTCCAATAGTACCGGGAAACATATTTTTCAGGTAATGCTAATCACCGACGTACTGTTGACCGGCCCTACCACTCCAGAGGGATGCATGTATCTTCCCTAGAACATTTTACTACAGATGTTCTGAAGTTCGAGTGAGGTTGCCTCGGCTGATGATGGAAATCAGATATCTAATATAAGAGTTTACGGTTTTAGTTGTATACCTATGGCGACATAATACGGTGGGGAATTATGTCATCTAAGTTTGATACATTTGTTTTCGAAATTGATTTCCATACTATACACTAATAATAATAAAGATAAATTTCATGTATCAAGCATATTTGGCTATTATAAGGTAGAACTCTATCCCCCAGCTTGCACTTGCATTGTATGATGGGACCTGGGTCTTATAATAGCTTCATTTTTCAAAAAACATTACGTGCTTTATTTTTTTGGTATTCATGTGGAGGAAACTCGTTTCATGTTATACGACATGATCCCATGATTTGCCCAAATTTAAAATAAAGTTAATAACTGTATTTAGTTCTCACACCAGTCCCATGACTAACTTGGAGTTTATTGTTTTTTATCTAAACTATGGATACCCACATTTTCCACATGGGTAGTCAGTAGTTATGGTTTTGCAGATATCATCTTAAACAGGATCCTGGATTATGGCTGGAGTTATACTCTGTATTATTCTGTAATCTTCCGCTGTGTATATTTATGTTTCCGCTGCATTGTAATTTATTTCTCTGATTTTTTTCCCCTGTGTTTATTTTGTACTCTAATATATTCCTGTACTTTGATGTAATTTTTTTGTAAAAACAATGAAATGTTCTCTTGCGTTCTATTCCGATGTGTTGTATTCTCATAACAATTCGCCTTTGAGAATGTTCCTAGTCAGTTTGGTTACAGGCTTGGGAGGTCGGAAGGGTGGGTCGTCATAAATGTAAACATATTTTGTAAATCTATATGGATAATAAAGTTTGGAATTTACCTTTTAACTTAAGTATATGATCATTAATTATGAATAAATATTCAAAGCCAAAAGGAATTAAGTGGGTAATATGGAATTGTTAAAGGAATTTTTGTGAAAAGACCATTGTTAAATGGAAATTTTGTTTTCTTTGAAGACTCGTTTTCTTTTGATTCCGTAAAATGACTAATTAGATCCATATTGGGGCCTACTGCATTATTCATTTTTGAATAATACCAAATGGAGATTATTGTTATGCTTCTTAATGGCGATATTGATGGAACGTCAACTTAAGAAACCCACTAGTGGATTACTCTTTTGTATTGGGATTTAATTACACCAATATTATTCATAAGGAAATATTTTGGATTATCACAAAAGAATTATGAGAATAAATGCATAAAGTGAATTGGTATGCAAATTGTGATTCAATTTACTTTCATTTACCAAATGAAACAAATGCTAACATCTTTGAAACTAAACAAATGCAAAAGTTTCTTCATGAATTTTTAATGTGGATCCTAATGAATGCTGAAGTACATACATATATGGATACTACATGTATTATTTGGTAGATATCTATCAAATATTGTAAGTGGATCACAAGTCGGTAAGAGATTTTGTTATGAAATGTCTTTAAGGAACAAAATAGAAGTTTATATGCCTATAGATAAAAGTAGATCAGTTGGAGATCTTAAAGCATTATAATCCAATTATTTTGGATATCCTTATTGTAAAAGATCCACTTAAGGTAATGACAATAGATTTTATGAGTGGAACTATATATGTAGAAGTGTCGTGCAAATGCTTATAACTTCCGCTACAATGGAAATATTGCTTATGTTTAATTAAAAGACATTCAACTATGAAAAGTAATTGTAAAATTATGTCACAAGACTGTGTGTAATTAATAAAAAAATTAAAAGACCATTAAAGTAATATTGCGATAGTAAATAACATATCATTTTTCAACAAGAGGAGTGTGCAAGATATATTGTATTTTAGTGGAGTTTCACTTAAAGGGCTACTTATTTAGGATTATAAGTTTTAAGAACAACAATTCTAAAAATATTAGTTTTAAGATATTTTACAGTAAAAAAATAAAATAATTTATCGTTTTCAGTTATGTGTAAATAAAGATAAAGAATTTATCTTTTTCTGTGTAATTTAAAAAGATAAATGAGTTTATTTTTTTCCTATGAATTTGATTTTAAAACAAATTATTCAGAATTGTTGTCCTTAATACTTATTACCCTAAAATAAATTTCTCTTCAACCTAATTTCCACTTGTATTTTAGAAAGCATACTATGAAAAAATCCATTATGATGGATCCATTTACAAAAGTATTATTATCCAAAGTATTTTGTGAGCATTTTGTTCAATTGGTTTAACTTTATGTAAAGACTAGTATAAGGCCTGTGCTTCACATACGGCTTCTTCTGGTGGATATTGACAACAAGTATGTAATTTAGTGGCATATGCTTTATAAACAAATAGAATTTATTATAAATAGAAGTATTCAATGTTTTATAAGAACCAGTGGATATGAATCTGTTGGTTAATTTTATTGTAATATGTTACATTGTTTACTTGCCATCCTTTAATATCCAATTCGTGGAGAAGTTGAAAGTTGTACTACTTAAGTTGTACTATAGGAAACATAACTGGGTAGGGAGAGCGAGCAGTGTAATTTGAATATTTCCCCAACAACCGACATAAACACACATGTCAGTCACAAGTACAATATTTATTTCAAGAGGCAATACATGTTAATATTGTTTTCCGTATGATGATATTCCAATGTACACATAAAAGAAGTTGGTCTATAGAAGACTTTATTATTTATATGAGAAATTTGAAGTACAGTTCAAGTTTTGCAATCCATCAACGTATATATTTCATCAACTTGCACAATAAATTTGAACGCTACACAATAGTTAGTTGCAAAAAAAAAAAATTGAAGTAGAAATACATTATTGTAAGCATCATATGACACAAAGAGTGAACAACAGAAGTAGACAAAAAAATGAGGTACAGATATACTGTAACAACCTGGATTTTCAAAACCAATTTAAAATTTTTATTTTAGCTATTTTAATGGTTTTTGAATATTTGAAATGATTTATTTTAAATAATAATGATTTCATATTTAAATCGAAGTTAGAACGAATAAATTTATTTTAACTAGAAAAAGAGCCTGAAATAGCGCAGTAGTTTGAAAATTCGATTTTAAATTTCAAATTAATGTACAGGACTCAAAATAAATCGGATTTCAGTAAAACAAGAAATGTTTGAATCTGTTTAATTATATCTTTCTAACGGATGTGAAAAATTGAGATTTCATAATGGGAATAAAAAGTTATGTCCAGTTTAAAATTCAAAATAGTCGCTGTGGAATTTATATTTTAATATAATATATAGCCCTTAAAAATAGCCATTTTGCAAACGACCTCCGTTTTTGATGAAACTACTTTTGTTGGATTTGGAATGTCAAATTATTGCTAGGTTCATTTTTTCATAATTTTTGGAATTAATATGTGAGCGTGGCGAATTTAAACGTGTTTGGTAATTTCAATTTGAATTTAATCAACCGGAAATTGACCATTTTTCAAATGGCCTCCAAATTTGATGAAATTAGTTTTGTTAGGAACGTATCATCAAAATATAGCTGTTTTTATTTTCTGGAATTTTTAGAGTCAGTATGTGGCCCCGGTAAATTAAAATGTATGTTCAAATTCAATATATATTGATTTATATTTTAATTCAAAGAAAAACTGATTAAAATGATCGAATTGGCATACGAAACATATCCCATTGTGTTCGAAATAGGGATAATTACCTAAGGCCGATAGTCATTGGGCTTGATTTGGAGTTCGAATTAAAAAGTTACTTTTTGAAATTAAAATAATAATTTAATTATATATTTATATACTAACCTAACCCTATTTCCTCTCACTTCTAAAATCCCGTCATTTAGAACCCCTTCCCCTAAATTGCTCAGCCGCCATCGCCTTCCGCCTCCGCCCACCATCGCCCAGGCTTCCATTCCTCCCCCTGACGACGATGGCGCCCTCTTCCTCCTCCTCCTCCGCCCCCTCCGCCCAACTCCGTTCCCCATTTGAAAACACTGAACCAAAATCTCTAAAACCAACTCAAACCCGCTGCCCCGACCACCAGTGACCAACCGCGACTCCCACTGGCCACCTCTCAGCACCCCCACCTCCAACTGTGGGCCCTTCTCTCGATAAAAATCAAATTTTTATAATTTCCAACGTTTGCAAATAACATCCTGAGCTTCCTCAGCCTATATCTTCCAATCCGAGCCCCTATGACCAAAACTCTACAATGGCAAAATCGAAGAGCACTATTTTATCATTGACTTGAGTATATGGGAGTCAGATTTTGAATTGCGGAGTTGTTCAGAAAACGCATCCAAAGTCTACTGTCTAAATACAGTTTTTTCGCGTTTTCTGGCGAAATGGATCAATTTCAGAAGAAATGCCACTAGGCGAAAGTTGTCCGGAATGGCGCGCTTAGGCTAGAAAAGAAAGATGGTGCGAAGATTGGAGCTAGTTTGCAAATTCTGGGATCATAACAACAAATCAGAACGTTAGAAAAGCTCGGCGGAGTGGATCCCAATGTGAGAACTCCTTCTCTCAAATTTATCTAAAGTTAAATATGTACTAGGAAGTAGACGGGGCTTAAAATCCCCTGACACAATTTATTATACAGACATGTTTGTTGTTTGGATTGTATTGGGAAAATTGACTGTTTGTGATTATTGATTGTATTGGTTTTATAGGTGATTGGATTGATTGTGTATGGCACGAGCCCGTATCAGGAGAGGGGTAATGCGTATATGAACTATATAAAATATTCATGTGTTGAATAAAATGTTTGAACAATAAAAACATAATTTTTATTTAATATATAAACTATTTAAAATATTCATGTGTTGAATAAAATGCTTGAACATTAAAAACATAATTTTTATTGAATATATTAACTATATAAAATATTCATGTGTTGACATAAATATTTTATCATTATAAATGTAATTTTTAACGTATATCTGAACGGCATAAAATTCTCTTGAAATGAAAATAAATATTCATTTACAAATCGGATGATTTGTTTATGTACACCCATTTAACTGACATGGATTGGGATGTTAAATTTTACACATCGTACAACTGCACAAATACTAACAGTATTTGTTGTTTGAAAACACCACATGGGTATTGGGATGATATTTAACATACACTAATCCCAATATTTAGTTGTATGTCAATCGATAGGTTGACGGACTATGTAAGCGTTAAGTATTTATATTTAATGCTTATGTAGATGTGTAATGCACTCTGGACAATGGTTGATTGTTTACTATTGTTGCTGTATACATGTGATGTATGAAATCCATATACTAACATTATATGGTAATCGTAACACCCCACCTCCGCTAGGGTCACTCATAAAGGGAATGCAGTAGTTTTGGAGGGGCGTTGTCGAGGAAAACAAACAAAGAAATATTACAAGACAGAACATAGATAAAACAGTGGAAGAATCAAAAGATAAATTTCCTTACTTTTAAAAAAAGAGTCAAAACCTTTTACATCAAATAGCCAAGGTCATTATTTTCCATTACAACAAATTCTGTCTTGCATAAATAAAGAAGCATAATCTTAAAACAACAAAAGTAGCTTAATTCCCCAAAGGTAGCAGAAATGCAGCCATAGCATAGCTCAAGATCAAACCATACATGAACTGAACCGAAAGCAAGAGAAATCTAAGCTAAGTGCTAGAGTTTCCTCCCTGAGAACCTGAGGGGGGAATGAAAGAAAAAGATACAAAAGAAAATGGGTCAGTCATAAAGACTGGTAAGTCCAAGCGACTTTCAGCATAAAAACAAGTAAAGGTAGCATGACATGTATAAACTGAAAGTAAACATAAGGATGATGACAAGATGGGCAAGATAGACTAAGATAGCATGATAATTCAAGTGTAATCAAGTATAGCATCACATATTCAAGGTTTGCTGCATCAACTGTACTAGAATCCAAACCCATGTCTTATATTAATCATGAAATAATACCTTAGCCCAATATCATGAAATGACCTATTTCTAGGTCCAACAAAACGATCTACTAGTCGATCGGCTCCCTACAAGTTCTAGCTCGTTGTGTGTCTATCATACGGCCCTATCACGAATATAGTCACCTATGCTAGGTCCACCATAGGGTGTATCAAGCCCTAGGGTGCCAACCACCGACACGAATCAAGCATGCACAGGTGAGCCTACTGATGCCCAATGCCTGCTTTTTCAACTCCGGAACATGTGCATGACCATAGCCTGCGTGAACCTACACTAGCGCACCAACACAGCCGTCGTTCTAGTCTCTTACTATCAGCCCAGTAATCGTACCCCACCCTGCCTAGTTCCAGGGTACCATGATACATCTAGTGGGTTACTGCTGAAACGGACCGCGTAACTAGGGTTTCTGTCCCATAGGTTAAGTTTTGTCATTTAAATTCGTGACTTAACCCTTATCAGTCTAGCATGTCAAGTTGGTTAAGTGTTGTCAATCAAGTTCGTGACTTAACCCTACGAATCATGTGTCAAGTTGGTTAAGTGTTGTCTTTCATGTTCATGACTTAACCCTATCATGTGGCATTAATTCATTAATGCACCCCAACCTCTAACATCAGTCATGTTGTTGTGGTCACTGGATATTCCGGGCGGTTTCGGGCAGAATTACACCACAACTCAGTCTGACCTCGCGTTTTCAAGTGCGATATGACCAACTACTCACACTGGATCATATTGTTTGCAGTAACTGGATTTGCCGGGCGGTTCCGGACAGAATTACGCTGCAAACTCAACCCAACCTCGAGTTGGCCATTTTCAAGTTCATTCTAGTGTCATGTCCATGTTCAAATTTCATGTCAAGTTCGTATCAAGTTTTCAAGGCAAGCTTCATGCCAAGTTTCCTATAATTACCAATTTTCCCAATGTTACCCCGTCTAAATATTAGGCTAACAATCTTAGCCTAATTTTCGTTCGCACGATTTTTGTCATATAATATTAGGATAAAAATTTAGCCTAATTTAACGTACACAAAAATTTGCATAAAGAAATTCATTAACATAAACATGACATGGGTGTAAACTTGGCATTTTTGGCATTGTTAATAAGAACACCATAGGTGTGTACTTGCAAAATAATCAACATGAATATCATAGGTGTGATCTTGCAGCGTAGACTAAATCAACATACATATATGTGAATTTGCAACATAGACTAAATCAACTTACATATATGTGAACTTGCAAATCATCACGAGCATATGAATAAGTGTGAACTTGAAATATGACATAGGTTTAACATATACACATAAACATGTAGATCTAACATTAGGTCACATATGTTATATGATTTTACAACCTAAAACTTGCATAACATGACAAACTACACAACTTGTCATAACAGGTTATACTCCAAGTTCATATACATATGAATAGACTTATTTATTAATTCCCAATTCAACATGATAATAAAATAGAACCACCAGCATAGATCAATATCATTCAATTCCACATATAACATAATAAACATTGTTCTATTATCAATTTATTTCCAAGGCATGACATAGCTGAATAAATTGACTAAACATCACCGGCATATAGATCTGATAACATTATGAACATGAAATGGTTTGAATAATAATCTAGGTTCAAGAACATGGATAGATCTAACTTAAATAGAAAAATCCCCAAAATCAAGATCCAAGGATAAATAAAGAAAATAGGCCTGAATAGAAAGTCAAGCTTAGATCCAATTTCATAGTCACAATCCTAGGCAATAATAACCTCATGGTCATGAATCATATGTGATTAGCCACAATTGTCCTTGTCATAGTTATAGGAAATAGTCATATTCACTGTCGTAGGCATAGGCATAGTCTTATGTTCACCGCCATAGTCATAGGCATAGTCTTATGTTCACAGTCATAGGCATAGTCTTATGCCATTAACAATAGTTTCAACGTCATAGGCAATATTCCAATTAGTCAAGATCCAAGAAGAAAACAAGAATAGATATGAATCACACATAAATAAATTCCAATTTATAACATGCCCATATTAATTTTATAGTTTTTATCTAAAAGTAACTGGAACTTACAGATCGTGGTTTATGAAATTTAGATGCAGAAGTCATGTCTAGAAATTTGTCGTTGAATCGTTGAATCTTGCTTTGATTGTAGAAGCAAATCCCCAATTCCTAGCCATAGTCTTCAAGAAATAATCTTCGTGTTTTAATTTAATTTATTTTAGAGGAAGAAGAAGAAGCCATGATCATCCAGAGTTTATGTTGCATAAGGTTGGAGAAGAATGGTGTAAAGAGAATGAGGCTAGGAGGCTATTTATATAGGGGTAGGAAACTAGTTTAGGCCCTTAGATAAACCCTAGAACTGATTTGAGCCATCAAAAACGTCACAGCCCGCAAATAGACCCACCCAACCAAGCAGTCACATCCAGGCTGACCAGGGAGGTCGACCCCCAGGTCAACCCCCAGGTCTGGCCAGGTCGACTCCCAGGTCAACCCTATGGTCGACTTGGGCTCTGGGCGGGAGTTTTCTCACCCAGCCCGCTTCTGGGTTTTGAATTGAAATTCGAATTCGAATTTCGAGCTATTTTCGATTCTGAAAATTTCTAAAACTTCGGAGGGTCATATCTCTCTCTTACGGACTCCGATTCTCGCAAACTCAGACTCGTTTCCAAGCACAATTTCAAGATGAATGCAATGGCGCAACCCGTTTCCCTTGATTCTTATTTTAAAAATTAATTCTGCCTTGATTTATGGTTTAACATGTTATTAAAATTCGGGTTGTTACATTCTCCCCTCCTTAAAGGATTTCGTCCCCAAAATCTTCAAGTTAGGAAGAATACATCCTATCATCCAATCAACCATCTACTCAAAACATCATCCACAAGGAATCATTGTCCTTAAAAGATTTCTATTGCTATATGAACATATGCAGAAAGTGTGTGTATATGTTCCCTATCTAATGCAAATGATCAGGCCTGATTGATCTTCTTAATGCAAAATATGTTTAGTGCCATGAGTCCAACATGTATGTAAATAGACCTAGTCATATTAACATTATATGTGTGCACAAACATCCATCCATATGCAACATCCACATGATAACACATTCAATTTCATCCATAAACAAGTATAAACACTCATGCATATGCAATATGAAAATGTGTTTGAGCCGATCTAGTGCCCAATGTGTGTTATGCAACCACGAGCAACCACTTGCAACCATTTGCAAACATCAACCATAACATGTTTCAATCACATGTTTACATCCAAAAGGGTTCTACCTAAGGTTCTCAAGATAGGATTGAGAAGATAAGCAAGATAAAACAAAGCATCTAGGAGAAGAAGTTAAATATGTACTCCCAGAAGGTCCTGCCTGCGAGCCTTGCCCCTACTTCTTAGGGCAGTTCTTGTTGATATGTCCAGTTTCACCACACTGGAAGCATGTTGCCATCTTCATCTTCTTCTTTCTAAAATCCTGAACTATATGCCCCTCAATACCACAGAAGTGGCATTTTCTTTTCTCACGTGTCTTTTTATCCTTATTGTTGTTGTTGTTCTTGCCTCCTTTCTTGTAGTCTACCTTCTTGTTTTGGATTCATTCGCCTTGACCTCCTTCTTGCCATTCTTGTCTTCTTCACTTAAAATCGCCATGTCTACTAACTTTTCGTAAGTAGCCCCCATAGGTACGTGGGTCATAGCCAAGCTGTGAAGTGGCTCATTCAATCCCCTGACAAAACGGAGAGCTTTCTTATGAGGGGTATTTACTAAGTCTAGTCCAAACCGAGCTAGCTAATTGAATTGATTGACGTACTCCTTGCCCGTCATACTTCCTTGCTTAAGAGATAAGAATTTTTCCTACTATAAACTTCATTCATCTTGCGAGAGGAATTTCATCTCAAACATTGTCCGAAAATCCATCCATGTGTCAACAGGTCTTTCAGCGTTAGTGACTTCCCACTAATAGGAAGCTTCGTCTTTGAGCAACCATACCACCAACTGTACCTTCTGCCTATCGTCCACCTCGAAGATAACGAATAGATCTTCAATTTCTTTGATCTAGTTCCTCGCTTCTATGAATGATTCAATCCCCTTGAAATCCTTTCCACCCATGCCCTTAAAATCTTTACAGATCTTCGAGAAAGCAATTGCACGAGGAGGGGTCGGAGGAGGAGGAGTCGCTGCAGCTGGAGGAGGAATATCCGCTGGGCCTGCATCGTTGGCCCTAGCCTCTAAGTACCTCCTGAACCAGTCAGGTATTGGCACGCCCTCTGGAAAGTTATGATTCCCTGACATGCTGAAATGGAAAAGAAGAGATTCAAATGAGAAACAAAGGATAGTGCTAATGGCTTTTGGGGAATAGCCTTTAAATAAAACAAGACTTTTTCTTGAAAAATGCTTCTTTGTAAACGGTTTTGAAAATAATTTTAAAAGGTTTTCTAAAAACTTTTGCCCAGTCTGGTAACCTTATGCTCTGATACCAAATGTAACACCCCACCTCCGCTAGGGTCACTCAAAAAGGGAATGCACTAGTTTTGGAGGGGCGTTATCGAGGTAAACAAACACAGAAATATTACAAGACAGAACATAAATAAAACAACGGAAGAATCAAAACATAAATTTCATTACTTTCAAAAAAAGAGTCAAAGCCTTTTACATCAAATAGCCAAGGTCATTATTTTCCATTACAAAAAATTCTGTCTTGAATAAATAAAGAAGCATAATCTTAAAACAACAAAAGTAGCTTAATTCCCAAAAGGTAGCAGAAATGCAGTCATAGCAAAGCTCAAGATCAAACCATACATAAGCTGAACCGAAAGCAAGCGAAATCCAAGCTAAGTGCTAGAGTTTCCTCCCTGAGAACTTGGGGGAAACGAAAGAAAATAAGGCGAAAGAAAACGGCTCAGTCATAAAGACTGGTAAGTCCAAGTGACTTTCAGCATAAAAACAGGTAAAGGTAACATGACATGTATAAACTGAAAGTAAACATAAGGATGATGACAAGATGGGAAAGATAGACTAAGATAGCATGATAATTCAAGTGTAATCAAGTATAGCATCACATATTCAAGGTTCGCTGCATCAACTGTACTAGAATCCAAAACCATGTCTTATATTAATCATGAAATAATACCTTGGCCCAATATCATGAAATGACCTATTTCTAGGTCCAACGAAACGATCCACTAGTCGATCGACTCCCTACAAGTTCTAGCTCGTTGTGTGTCTGTGTCATACAGCCCTATCACGAATGTAGTCACCTGTGCTAGGTCCACCATAGGGTTTATCAATCCCTGGGGTGCCAACCACCGACACGAAAAAAGCACGCACAGGTGAGCCTACTGATGCCTAATGCCTGCTTTTTCAACTCCGGACTACGTGCACGACCATAGCCCGCCTGAACCTACACTAGCGAACCAACACAACCGTCGTTTTGGTCGCTTACAATCAGCCCAGTAATCGTGCCCCACCCTGCCTAGTTCCAGGGTACCATGATACATCTAGTGGGTTGCTGCTGAAACAGATCACGTAACTAGGGTTTCCGTCCCATAGGTTAAGTGTTGTCATTTATATTCGTGACTTAACCCTTATTGGTCTAGCATGTCGAGTTGGTTAAGTGTTGTAATCAAGTTCGTGACTTAACCTTACGAATCATGTGTCAAGTTGGTTAAGTGTTGTCTTTCATGTTCATGACTTAACCCTATCATATGACATTAATTCATTAATGCACCCCAACCTCTCACATCAGACTTGTTGTTGTGGTCACTGGATATGCCGGGCGGTTCCGGGCAGAATTACACCACAACTCAGTCTGACCTAGGGTTTTCAAGTGCGATATGACCAACTACCCACATTGGATCCTATTGTTTGCAATAACTGGATTTGTTGGGCGGTTCCGGGCAGAATTACACTACAAACTCAACCCAACGTCGAGTTGCCCATTTTTAATTTCATTCTAGTGTCATGTCCATGTTCAAATTTCATGTCAAGTTCGTATCAAGTTTTCAAGGCAAGTTTCATGCTAAGTTTCCTATAATTACCAATTTTCCCAACGTTACCCTGTCTAAATATTAGGCTAACAATCTTAGCCTAGTTTTAGTTCGCACGATTTTTGTCATATAGTATTAGGCTAAAAACCTAGCCTAATTTAACGTACACAAAAATTTGCATAAAGAAATTCATTAACATAAACATGACATAGGTGTAAACTTGGTATTTTTGGCATAGTCAATAAGAACACCATAGGTATGTACTTGCAAAATAATCAACATGAATATCATAGGTGTGATCTTGCAACGTAGACTAAATCAACATACATATATGTGAATTTGCAACATAGACTAAATCAACTTACATATATATGAACTTGCAAATCAATCACGAGCATATGAATAAGTGTGAACTTGAAATATGACATAGGTTTAACATATAAACATAAACATGTAGATCTAACATTAGGTCACATATGTGATATGATTTTACAACCTAAAACTTGCATAACACGACAAACTACACAACTTGTCATAACAGGTTATACTCCATGTTCATATACATATGAATAGGCTTATTTATTAATTCCCAATTCAACATGATAATAAAATAGAACCACCGGCAAAGATCAATATCATTCAATTCCACATATAACATAATAAACATTGTTCTATTATCAATTTATTACCAAGGCATGACATAGCTGAATAAATTGACTAAACATCATAGGCATATAGATCTGATAACATTATGAACATGAAATGGTTTGAATAATAATCTAGGTTTAAGAACATGGATAGATCTAACTTAAATAGAAAAATTCCCAAAATCAAGATCCAAAGATAAATAAAGAAAATAGGCCTGAATAGAAAGTCAAGCTTAGATCCAATTTCATAGTCACAATCCTAGGCAATAACCTCATGGTCATGAATCATAGGTGATTAGCCACAATTGTCCTTGTCATAGCTATTGGCAATAGTCTTATGTTCACAGTCATAGGCATAGGCATAGTCTTATGTTCACCGTCATAGTCATAGGCATAGTATTATGTTCACAGTCATAGGCATAGTCTTATGCCATTAACAATAGTTTCAACGTCATAGGCAATATTCCCAATTGTCAAGATCCAAGAAGAAGAAAAGAATAGATATGAATCACACATAAATCAATTCCAATTTATAACATGCACATATTATGTTTATAGTTTTTATCTAAAAGTAACTGGAACATACATATCGTGGTCTAAGAAATTTAGATGCAGAAGTCAAGTCTAGAAATTTGTCGTTGAATTGTTGAATCGTTGAATCTTGCTTTGATTGTAGAAGCAAATCCCCAATTCCTAGCCGTCGTCTTCAAGAAATAGTCTTCGCGTTTTAATATATTTTAGAGGAAGAAGAAGAAGCCATGATCATCCAGAATTTATACAGCATAAGGTTAGAGAAGAATGGTGTAAAGAGTGAGGCTAGGAGGCTATTTATATAGGAGTAGGAAACTAGTTTAGGCCCTTAGATAAACCGTAGAACTGATCTGAGCCATCAAAAATGACACAGGCCCGCAAACAGACCCACCCAGCCAAGCAGTCACATCTAGGCCGACCAGGGAGGTCGACCCCCAGGTCGACCCTATGATTGACCTGGTCTAGCCAGGTCAACCCCCAGGTCGACCTGGGCTCTGGGCGAGAATTTTCCTGCCTAGCTCGCTTCTGGGTTTTGAATTCGAAATTCGAATTCGAATTTCGAATTCGAATTTCGAACTGTTTTCGACTCTGAAAATTTCTGAAACTTCGGAGGGTCATATCTCCCTCGTATGGACTCCGATTCTCGCAAACTCGGACTCGTTTCCAAGCAGAATTTCGAGACGAACGCAATGGCACAACCAATTTCCCTTGATTATTATTTAAAAATCAATTCTACCTTGATTTATGGTATTAACATGTTATTAAAATTCGGGTTGTTACAGTAATTGATTGGGTCTAATTCCAATTCAGGAATAATGAATATTTTAAAATAGGAAAATATTTTAAAATAACGAATATTTTAAAATAATATTCAGTAAAGGATAAAAATGTGAATTTGATGTCCGATTTTGGATGGAGACGAAAATATTTAAATATATGAAGCCGTGTTGATTAGACTTTCGCCATTTTGACGCGAATGTTTTTATGTCAATTTTATTCACTTTTATAATGAATATTGAAAAAGAAATGATTTCAAAAACTGATTTTTGAAAATATTATCATTTTAATATTATAATGATATGGAATGTTCAATTTTGATTTAAAATTGAAAATGAAGTGGGAATCGTTTTAAAATAAATTTATAAACGATTTATAAAATACGTTTTAAATTGAAATCGATGAAATATATAATATATATATTATTATATATATTTGATGGCCTAAATAGAATGCGCCACGACCGTTCGCGAATTTCGACCACTGATTTCGAATTGACATTACGGGAGATCCAACCGTCGGATTCTCTTAAATCCAGAACCGTTGGGTCATATTGAAAAGAGCTTTCCAAAGAATATAAGAGATTTGAAATTTAATGGTTGGATTTTGGATTATGTCCAAATCAAATTTGGAAAAGGTCAATGTAAATGCAGTTCAATGACCGTTTATGGAAATCCACTAAAAGGGCCTTAATAAAATTATTAAAAATATTAATAATTTGTGTAAAATCATAATAAATGATTTGGAAAGAATTAGGATGAAAAATTCCATGTTTGTAAAGATAAAAGTAGACTTTTATCAAAATGAACTAGTTATTAACTAGATTTGAAATCCAATAATTTTCAAATAAAGTAAATTGGATTTGTGAATGGTTTTAAAATAACCAAAAATTCCCAATGAATGAATTGGAATGGATTTGGAATGGAAATAATCTTCGGAATATTTCGATATTGGATTCCATGATTATAAAGATATTGTTATGGAAATTTGGAAGATATATATATACACTAATATTTCCAATAAGATATTTGTTGGTTTCAGAATTTGATACTGAATACAAGCCATTATAATTTCTATTCAGAGCCTTGTATTTAATATCAAATGGGATTTTGGGTTTGTCGTGAATGATGTCTTTAATAACACTGTTCTTAAACCCAGTTGAGAAAGGAATAAATATTTTAATTAAGATTTAGAGAAGTTTTCCAATTAATTAATATTTAATTGAAATTGAATAAAAGAATTGCATTTTGTGTTTTTCGTGAATGGTGTCTTAAATAACACTGTTCTTAAAACCCATGTGAAAAGAATAATTCTTTCAATTAACATTATTATAGTTTCCAATTATATTTAGTAATTGGAGTAAAATGGAATGTGAATTGGGTTTATTGTGAACTGTGTTTTCAACAAGATTTGTTCTTTAACCCGATTAATAGTGAAGTGTGATTTGGAATTTATAAATCTTTTATTAAGATTTAATGGAAAATTTTCCAAAGTAAAGTTTTCCAATTTAATAAATTAAATTAAAATCAAATGGAATTCGATTTGGTAATAATTGAAGTGAGCTTCTGTGGAGGAAGACTATTAATATATATGTAATTCAAAAGGCTTTGTCGTTATTCCATTTATATTATTAGTCGGATACGGAAATTGATATCGATTATATATTGATCCGTTTTTCGTGAAGATTCCATAATTAATGGAATGTGATTTTGGGTTTTGTCGTGAACTGTGTTTTAAATGACATTGGTTCTTTAACCCAGTTAAAGACAGGATTACATTTTAAGCATTGTATTTCGAACTGTATGGTTGATCTCTGCTAAATATATACCTGCGACAGCACTTTCGCACCGCCTTAGCTTATAACATCGCTTATTCGGATGCAAATCAGTGTTGTATGACGTCCGTAAATGTTGAGTTAAATTACCGCAACATATACATGCTCCAAAACTCGTGCCGCCCCGTTCCAAGCTGCCTTCCGCCTGTTCCCGATTCGTCAACAAAAGGTAAGTTACCTTAAGATTAAACTTATTTCAGATTCACTACTTTTTTGCATTTTAGCAAATGTGATTATTGTATGCTGATTCGTTTAACGGCTTGGATTGGATTTTTTTGTGCTAGTTATTGCTTGTTACTTTTCTTTTGTATTGGGATTAAAATGTCATATGTAGTTATATATAGGGCTTCATTACGTGCTTGCTTCCGATGTCAGCAAGTGATCTTGCTTGCCACTTTAAAACTTCTGCAACATTTTACCGGGTATGTTTAGTACCCTCTAAATTATTGTTGGATGCATGCGTTTCATTATTTGCATTAATCTCTTTCTCCTATGCATTGTGTTATTTTCGAATAGCCAACACTACTTAGAAATTTTGGATAATAATCCTCGTTTGTTTAGGCATAAGCCTTTCTTTATTTAGTATACTTCCTTTCTACTTGAACACTTAGGTGTCATATTAATGTATAGCAGTCAGCATGTTTATACACATTTTCACATAAAAAAATGGTATACCTAGTAAGTTGGGTACCATTCTATTTGAGTTTGGACGATAGTGTCCTAACCCGCTTGTGCCTTCTATAGTCATTATGCAAGTATAATTAAATTTTAAGTTGGAGGCATGTTTCTTGTCCATGTACTAATATCATTTTATGCCAGTAAGCCTATGTTATGAACTATCATGATTATGCGCATGCTGTTGATTTATGGTAACTAGAACTTCGAAAAATGTGAGCATAAGACACTTTGATTCTTTTAACGCACAGGTTCATCCACTGTTGCCCTCTCCTTATCTTGATAAACTTGAACCCAATATACTTTTGATAATGGTCATAACTATGCATTAGTGTTTACATGTAAAGCAGTTTCATGCTTGGTACTATTATTGACAGAACTCCTTTAATTGGCATAATACTAATTAGAATGTCCTTACATGTACTTAAAAGTTTGAATATCTATATTTATAGCTTGTTGTACATATATGCTATGAGATTAGAATGCCAATCTCTGATCCATAGACACTGCTTGAATTTTTATCACTTGAACCCGTCGACTAGAGTGCTACTTATAACTTGAGTTGCTTCCATGATATTGTCAGAGAAAATAATCTTGCACAAGTTAATGTCATTACCATTTAAGGGTGCTTTATCACCAAGTACCGGCCTGTCGCGTAATGTATTGTTTGATGGAAAACTTTTAACATGTTATTATCATGTATCGTTATTTGTTGCCATCCGTATTATTTTGATGCATGCATATATTCGATCTGCTTTGGTATATATTTTGGCAATTCCACGGTTTCATACTCGAATCATTAATTAAGTATTTAAAATTAACAATTATATTTTTGTGTTTATTTCGAAGTGACTTACTTGAAATAATTTTATGGAACGCTCGGGTCAGGCCCCAAGTGTTTCAGATTTAAGGATATTTAGCTCACGAACTGGTGAGGCACATGAAGACGCATACGTGCGCAAGCCCCACACAAACTGTGAAGCTTTATTCTTAAATTCGTGTATATATTTTTATTCCGCTGTGCAACATGTTTTGTAAAACTATGATATTTGTATAAAATTTATTCCGTTGGGAGTGTTTTTATTCTATGATTCTGTGTTTGATTCTGTTTAAACCCGTAAGCTAAATAACAATCTGACATTCGAGCGGTTTAAATCAGTTCAACTACCGATTTAGAGCAGTCAAAAAGGCAGGTCGTTACAGTATGGTTGATCTCTGCTAAATATATACTAGCTTGGTGACGGAGAATTTATTCTCTTACTTAACATCCTTCACTAAGACGTATGAGCTTAGAGGTTATATATTGGTGAAAATCAGTGGTACGGTGTAGATTGTCAATGTGGCATGTTTGATTTCCCAAAGTTAAATAATCATTAATATTGATTTTTGGGAAGATTAAAACTAACTGGAGTTTTAATGAATCTTTAACTAGATTGGAAAGGGAATGAGATAATTTAAATTATCAAATTTTGGAAATGATCGAGAATGGAGTATCACCAGTTTGGTCCAAGCGATAGTTAAATTTTAACTAGATTTGAAAGGGAAATGGTAATTAATTTTTACTGATAACACCGTGGTGTTAGATATGGAGTATTACCAGTTTTGCTCCATAGGATGAATAGGTTGGGATCGGAAAATTAAACAAATGATTACTTCGGTAAGGTGCGCTAATGCCAACTAGTTTGGATAAACCTTAATTTGGTTTGAATTGGTATCCAAAGGATGATTAAAGAATAAATTTAAAGAATAATCTTTGATAAAATTAATGGGAACCTTTCCCTAATGATGTGAATATTTGAATAAAAGAATATTCAGAATTGGAATGAGGTGCATTTTGTGTTTTTATAGCACTTGTTTATAAAATACATAAATTATTCAAAAAGGCCGTGTTTATACCCGTTCTGAATAATTGATTCGACGATAAGTCGATAATGAAGACGATGGTTGAAGACAGGAGATCTTCACATCGTTTGGATGATTACTGATGTCTTGATTGGTCTGTACACCCAAGACAAGGTAATAAGTGGTGATCGTCCAGACGTACTTGGAGATCGACCGTATATGCGAGGACTTCTCTCCTATATTTGACATATGGGACGATGAATGAGGTGCCTCTAGTTACGTTCAGACCCAGAACAAACAAGTAAATGGATGCGTGTCTGACATTTGATTTTATTCTGTGTTGATTGATTCCTATTAGATATATATCTGTTTGGTGGCGGAGAATTTATTCTCTTACTTAACACCCTTTTCTAAGACATAAGAGCTTAGAGGTTATATATTAATAGACATCAGTCGCATGGCGTGAATTGTCAGTGTGGCATGCTGAGATGCAAATGACCAAGGATTTTTTTGAAAACTTGAGTCTTGTGGTTGATAATCAAAGCACGACTTTAAATAGAATAGCTTTGTGTATAGCGCTAATTTGCGGGCCTCACACCTCAGTATGAGTCAAAAACAGGATAAGGAATAGCAGGGAGTGCACGATGTTTCCTTCTAGCTATGGGTGGTGTCATGGTGTGGAGCCCAGACATTTATTATATTTTTACCTATGTGGATGATGGATAGCGAGGCACCTCAGATATATCGGTTAATACGGAGCCGATGGATAGGTCCTACAGGACCGAGAAACGTGTGTTCGGGAATTGCCAATCCACAAACGTAAGTGTGGATCGGCCCTGCAAAATCTAATGGTTCACTGCGGGGGATCCTGAGGCATTTGCTAGAGTGTCTCGATGCCGGCGAGGAGTACATCCCTTGCCTCGACTCATAGATAGAAATCCAATTTCCAATACGTGACATTTCGGTTTTGATTGTAGAGCCTAGTATGGCAGCATGATATATAGTACCCATGTCGTCTATGATTGATACATTTATATTTGAAGTTGTTTTATATACTATGCACTTATAATAGTATCAATGATTTTTGTTTTAAACGTACCAAGCATGTTTGGTTATTATAGGGGAAAACTCTATCCTCTGGATTGCGTTGCATTGTGTGTTGGGACCCGAGTCTTATAATAGCTTCATTTTTCGAAAAGCATTGTGGTATTTATAAAATGTTTTATGCACTTGTAATCTTTGGACAAAATCCATTCCGTGTTATAGGGCGTGGTCCCTTGATTTACTTTATTTTTAAAGTAAAATTTTAAATAACTGTCTTAGTTCTCACACCAGTCTCATGGCTGACATGGAGTTTATTGTTTTAACCTAAACATTGGGTGCCCCTATTTTCCACACGAGCAGCTAATAGTTGGGTTTTTACATATATTTCTTTTTTAGGATCGATTCACAGCTGAAGTTATATTCGGAAAGCTTTGTATCCGTATATCTCTTTCAGTTGTGTTATGTATTATTTTTCCACTGCTATGTAATTTTAATCTCTAATATTGAATTTTTCTGATGTATAATATTTATTCATACTCTATTATATTCTTGTACTCTGATGTAAATTGTTGTAATAAGCAATAAAATGTTCTGTCATTTGCGTTCTGATTTGTCGTGTTCTCAACTCAATCCGGATTTTCCTGTAAGGGCGAGTTT
Organism: Allium sativum; assembly: GCA_030737875.1. NCBI lineage: Eukaryota > Viridiplantae > Streptophyta > Magnoliopsida > Asparagales > Amaryllidaceae > Allium > Allium sativum. The sequence continues at coordinate 8,053,071 of CM060923.1, forward strand.
GGGTCATTTCATCCTGATATCGGAGCTTTGGTTTACAGAGCTCGAGAACAGGACACATTAGAACCAAACGAAAGAATTCATTAGAGATTGGATTAGTATTATCCAATAAGAATGACTCATTAGAGATGGGATTAGTAGTATACTAGAATAAGTTCAAGGAGTGTTATTTTAAAAAAAATGAAAACAAATTTTGTTTTGAAAATTTTATCTTATTATACGTATTTGAGTACTTTATTTTATATTGAATTTGGACAATCGAGTATAAGAAGAATTTGCATATACGCGTCATGAACGTATATTCGAAGTCTTAAATATACTAGATAGATATAGAATCACACTCTAGTCGTCTGGACATAATTCTGGTGATGTTGCAACATTATCAACATTTATGTTCGAGTTTTGAAAGTGGGATATTTATATATTTCCATTTGACTGGTATGAGAACCAAAATTTAGATAGGGTTATTGTTGTAGATTGACATCAAAAACATGATTTTGAATATATATATATATATTAAAATTATGCATTTGAAAAGCTAATCAACTAATTGATTACTGGTTGTGATGTTTGATTATTCGTTTAACTAATAAAAATATTGGAACGATAATTAATTTAACCAATATGTGAATAAATGATAAATTTAGCCAAATCGAGCAAAAAATGAATTGAATTGAAATTTCATTAGAATTGCATACATATACATGTATATATAATGAATAGGTCATAGCATGGAAGCTAAGAAGAGGAATAAAACTGTATGTCTAACAAATAGGTACATGTTTACTATTTTCTTGGGTTTTGACAATTTTATGAGCTGATTGGCTAGCCGCTTGGCGTTTTCTTTTGAATTGATGAGGGCCATGCGAGGCAAGTTGCGGTTTTAAAGGTCTCCCCGCACAAAGGAGGTTATGGCGAATTTTTTTGAAAATGTAGGGTGTTAGCCATATTTTTTAGAAACTAGAAAATTCTTATAAACTGAAAAGTTAAAGAATGAAAGCCAGAATGAAAATTGAGTTGGTTGGTTAAATAACTTTCAGCTCCGTTCCTTTTCGAGGACGTAAAGATTTTAAGTGGGGGAGATTGTAACAACCCGGATTTTCAGAACCAATTTAAAATTTTTATTTTGGCTATATTAATGGATTTTGAATATTTAATATGATTTATTTTAAATAATAAAGATTTAAAATTATTTAAATCAGAGTTAGAACAAATAAATTTATTTTAATTATAAAACGAGCCTAAAATGGCGCGGTAGTTTGAAAATTCGATTTTAAATTTCAAATGAATGTCTAGGATTCAAAATAAATCAGATTTCAGTAAAACAAGAAATATTTGATCTGTTTAATTATATCTTTCTAACGGATGTGAAAAACTGAGATTTCATAGCAGGAATAAAAAGTTATGTCCAGTTTAAAATTCAATATGGTCGCTATGGAATTTATATAGAGGAAATTAGTTTAAAGGAAAAACATTAATCTAATTTTTTAAATTAAGGACGTAAGTTTCAGTAATTAGGTGGAAGGCACTGTTCCCTTTGCAATCGTCTTCATCATCATTAATCTAATTTCCCAGCCAAATCAATCGTCTCCATCAACGCCTTCGCAGCCGCCGTTCCCTTCATAGTTGTCTTCCCAAGCCGCCGCTGCCTCAAGCCTAGCTGTCGCCTTCCAAGCCGTTGCCGCCTCCGAAAGCCGTCGCCTTCACCTTCCACTTCCGTCACCGACCTCATACCCTAGCCGATCCAAGTCGTCATTGTCATCCACGTTGCTTAGCCACCGCCACCGTTCAACTCGTATCTATCATCGTCGTCGCCATTCAAGTCATCAAACGCGCTGCAGCTGTTGATTTCTTTTGTTTTAATAAATATTATGCTATATTCTCATACCATTTCGTATTCTGCTTGTGCAATCCATTCTAATGTATTTTAAAAAGTTCAAATGCAGAATTCAGATATCGTTCCACATATGCAATGCATACTATTTATGTAAAAAATTCAAATAATTTAATCAGTTATTATTCTTCATATGAAATGCACGCATTTGTAATTCAAAATCTTAAATGGTATATGCATCTATCATTCTTCATATACAATGCATGTTGCAATGTTTCAACAATTAAAATGTTATATTCATTTAACATTCTTTGTTTGCAACACACGCTCGTGTATTTGACAAAAAAATGCAAATGTTGTATACAACTATTTTTAATGTTTTACACATTTTAGTCCACTTTTAAAAAAAAATACAATGCTAAATTCAACTACATTTATTATATTCTATACATGCTAATTTATTTTACTAATATAATGCTATATTCAAACATTATTTTGCAAACTCAACACGTACTAATTCACTTCAAAAATACTAATGATAAATTCAATTATCAATTATTATATTTTATACATCGTAGCTCACCTTAAAAATACAATGCTATATTCAAATATCATTTAGCAAATTGAACATATGTTATTTCACTTTTTAAAAAACACAATGCTAAATTCAACTATCATTTATTATATTCTATACATGCTAGTTTATTTTACTAACAAATGTTATATTCAAACTTTTTTTTGCGAACTCTATATGTGTTAACTCACATGAATTATACAAATGATAAATTCAACTATCATTTATTATATTTTATACATGCCAGTTCACTTTAAAAATACAATGTTATATTCAACTATCATTTAGCATATTGTATATATGTTATTTCACTTTAAAAAAATACAGTGCTATATTCAACTATCGTTTAGCATATTGTACATACGTTATTTCACTTTAAAAAATAAAGTGCTAATTTCAACTATTATTTATCATACTTTATACATGCGCTAGTTCACTTTACAAATATTATATTATATACAACTATCATTTTTCATATTTTATACATGTAATTCACTTTAAATTTATAATGATATATTTAACTGCCGTGCAACGAATTCTACGCATCTTATTTCAATTTAAAAAATATAATGTTAAATACAACTATCATTTATTATATACTTTACACATGTTATTTCATTTTTTTAATAATGTTATATTCAACCATTATTTAATTTACTATACATGATGCTCTATTCAATTTTATAATATTATGCTATAAACATGCTAGTTCTTTTTTTAATATAATCATATATAATTATTATAATGCTAGTTCACTTTAAAAGATGCAATGCTAAATTCAACTATCATTCATCAAATTTTATGCTTACCAGCTCAACTCAAAATTAGAATGTTAAATTCATTTATAATTTAGCACACTATATTCAGATATCATTCATCATAATATATACATGCTAGTTCATCTATCATTTTTAATATTCTATAATGTTAGTTCACTTTAATATGGCGTTTGAGTAATGATAGACATACATTACATTGAAAAAAATGATACACAAACATAGCATGATATATACACAATCGAAGAATAATAAAACCACAAACACAATCTGTAGAGTAAATCAAAAGAAACAAATTACACAGCATGTATCATACAATCAATATGATATATAAATGAAATGATATATACAACTAGCATTATACTGTAACAAATGATAATATAACCACAAACACAATCAACAGAGAAAATCAAATAGAATAAAATTCAAACAATATTTGCATCACACTTGAGCAAATTCAAAAAACAGCCTGAAACTAACAAAAAGAAAATCAGCATAAAATACAAGGACATCCAACTAAATTGTACATATAATAAAATTCAGAGCACACGCAGGAATGATAGTTTCATATATCATTATCCTAGGCAGAAACCAAAACTAGTTGAAACTAATCACAATAGCATAATTTCTTTCTTTCAAAACCGCAAATCACAACAAGAATGAAACACTCGTTTGATTTAACAGAAAATACATGATTTGAGGTGGATCGATCAAATTTAATCGAAAATTTACAAATGATGCAAATAATTAACTACTAAAATGAAATGCTATATACATTTAGCATTACTCCTAAGCAAATTCAACAACAGCCTGAAACTTCGCTTTATAGAATAATTCAAAAAAAAACTCACAGCAGCAAATTTTTTTATTCCTAAAATCACGAATCAGAAGCCACCGCCATCATCTGGAGTGAAGCCGTCGTCGTCGAGTGAAGCCGCCAATGCCGCCGTCGTCGTCGAGTGAAGGCATCGGCTGTAGAAAGAAGACGCACGATTTGATCGATTTGTCATTTTTTTCGATCGCTAGGAGTGAAGATAGGGATTGGAAAAGATCATCCGCTATTCAAAATTTATGTAAAACTTTTTCCTTCAGCCGAAATTTAGAATAGCGCGTCCTTACTGTATAAAAATAAAAAAACCGTCCTTCAATCTAAAAAACACGAGATATTCTTCCTTGAACCGATTTTCCTAATTTATATATAGTCTAATATAATATATAGCCCTTAAAAATAGCCATTTTGCAAATGACTTCCGTTTTCGACGAAACCACTTTTGTTGAATCCAGAATGTCAAATTATTGCTAGATTACAATTTTCATAATTTTTAGAATTAATATGTGAGCGTGGTGAGTTTAAACGTGTTTGGTAATTTCAGTTTGAATTTAGGGTCCGTTTGACACAGGTCCTTGTTAAGGTTTTAAATTAGGCTCAAGTGCGGTCCAAAAATTATTGTAAATTAGGTCCCTGTTTTTGAAAATTCATTAAAAAAATTTAAAAAAAACTAAAAAATCACAAACATTCATTATTAATTAAAACACGTACATGCCAAAAAATTCAGGTGTTAAAACAATTGAAAACCACGTCAAAACCCAAAAATACACAAAAACAATGAAACAACGGGTTTTTACATCAAAAGATGCACCTATTCATAAATAGTTGCATACATTCATGCATATATTTCCGCGTTGCATCAACCTACAATATAAATGCATACATTATGCAGCTAAACAGCATTATACGCATCATTTAATGCCTATATTCAAATCTGGGCTATTTTTCCAAGCATTCGCCGTTTTTAGACAATGTTGCACACATTATGCTTTTGTACAGAATACATGCATGCATTCATGCGCATATTTAGAAGCCATCATACCTTTTAAATTTGTTGCACACATGCATGCATATATACAGAATAGTTACATTCGTGTATGCAACTTTTCGTAACACATGAATCTCAGTTCAACTTTGTATGCATATACGTACTCAGTTATTTTGTAATAGTTGCATGCAAGTGTGCGTATATGCGCCCATATTTTCAATAGAAAATGCTGAATAATATATGCATACATATATGCTACTATTGATAATAATTGCACAGATGTATGCAACTTTTTTTTGTTTTTTCCGTGGACTCCTGGGAATATTTCCTATTTTTTGAATTTTTTTTGTCAAAACACATAAAAGGCAGAAGTGGTAGGACAAGAAGGCGGAAATGAGCCAAAAATTAGAGCAGTAGCTCAAAACATGGACCGGATTTGTATTTAAAGTTTGAGGGGCCGTACGTTATATTTAGAAATGTTTTAGGGATGTGAGCCTAATTTTCACTTGAATTTAATCGACTGGAAATTGACCATTTTTTAAACGGCCTCCAAATTCGATGAAATTAGCTTTTGTTAGGACCGTATCGCCAAAACATAGCTAGATTTATTTTTCTGTAATTTTTGGAGTCAGTATGTGGCCCTAGTAAATTAAAATGTACATTCAAATTCAATACATATTGATTTATATTTTAATTAAAAAAAAACTAATTAAAATGATCGAATTGGTTTACGAAACATATCCCACTATGTTCGGAGTTGGGTAACTAGCTAGGGCCGACAATGGTTGGGCTTGATTTGGAGTTCGAATTAAAAAGTTTGAAATTAAAATATTAATTTAATTATATATTTATATATTAACCTAACGCTATTTGCTCTCACTTCTAAAATCCTATCGTTTAGAACCCATTACTCCAAATTGCTCAGCCGTCGTCGCCTTCTCGCCTCTGCCCATCGTAGCCCAGGCCGCCACACCTCCCCCTGACAACGGCGCCGCCACCTCCATTCCCCCTTCCTCCTCCTCCACTCCTCTTTGTTCCCTATTCGAAAATCCCGAACCCAAATCGCCAAAACCACCTCAAACCCGCCGCCCCCACCACCAGTGATCAGCCGCGACTCCCCCTGGCCACCCACACCTCGGCGCCGCCCCCCAGCACCCCCACCTCCGACTGTAGGCTCTCCTCTCGATAAAAATCAAATTTTTATATTTTCCAATGTTTGCAAATAACACCCTGAGCTTTCTCAACCTATATCTTCCAATTCGAGCCCATATGACCAAAACTCCACAATATCTGTAACGACCCGCATATCCATACTATTTGAATCGACTATGTACAACTAACATCCAATCCAAATTTGCACAAAAATATGAATCATTAATAGAAAGAAGTTAGAGGATGAGAAATAGAAAGATAGAAAGTTAGAATAGAAGAAAATAGATAGAAGATAGAACTGAACAATAATAAGGAATCTCATAATAGCAGCGGAATAAAATATAATATATAAATAATCACCTTTGAAATACAACTGGATTTCAACTTACATACATCATTAGAGTACATCGTATATACAATGCAGCGGAAAAAACTTTAAATATCTAACGTTGAAGCCTCCTGCTCCATGTTCCTCCTGAAAAATCCGTAACATCCTCAACTATTTGACTACCGTTAAATTTGGTCACCCAAGAGTTTAGTGAAAACATAGAAAATAAACTCCGAGTCAGTCATGGGACCGGTGTGAGTAAACAATTAAAAATAGTCTGATTTTAACTTTCTCTTTTTGCATATGAAATTGTTAAACACTTCATGCAGACTATCCTACTGATTTAATATATTAACGAGTGTTTCAATCTTCTCCTATTTCCTTATCTTGCATTTTCTGCCATTTCTTATATTTACCAAAAATAGTGCACCACGTGCACGCTGCGCATATACACAATCACCCCGTGGCTTCAACTTAGCGTTGATCACCGCCACACCCCATACGTCATCCTCTGAAGCCAACCCACCACCAGACAGTACTCTAATCACCGAAAACAGATTCTCGACATCGACCCGGACTTCACGCGAATACTCCTTCTACCCAAAACAATTCGCATAGTGAAACTCACTTGCACACAGGTCTACACCATTTATTATATCATGTATTTTGATTGCCATTTCCTTTGTTAACTTAAAAAAAACAACATCATAGAAAACCAAAAGGATTGTTCACATTGATACTTCAGAAGCATCTAGGTAATGTAGCTCACGTACCATAATGAGTTAGACCATATTGGTTATCACAAAACCACGTTACTTATTAAATATCGTTCTGCAGAAGTTTGTTCTACCTTCTTTCTAACTGTATATTTTGCGTTCTATTCTTTTTTTCTTTCTTTATATATATATAAATATTATTATAGCGAGGATATGTTACCTTGCTTCTTTGCTGTTAAAAATGTTGTTAAGTCAAATAGTGCTGTACTATAAAGTTTAACTACTGGGAATCCCAATATTTTCGAACTGGATTTGGGCCACATATCAATATTGTTGTGGTATACTTCACAACAACTTGGTTACTAATTCAACAAAATGGCATGCAATTTGGCGATGATTGTATGGTAGTTCACATCAACTTGTTTGTTCAAGGAATAGAGCTTAATTATTTAGTTTGCAGTCACTAAAATTTGTTCTAGGTTCCCCCTTTTTTTCTTTTTGTCTCAGGTTTTATATCTAAATCAGATTGACTAACACAGCATATATGATACACCTAACTATATATGCATGGAATTATTATATCTGACAATCAGTATGTACATGGGGAAAGTTTACTTACTGTAAAATGTTCTCTGTCTTTATATTGATCAATATACATACTATGATTATCTAGGGGGTTAAATCTTCCTATAAACTAAGCACACAGTCTAAAGTCAATCAAGATCCATCTCAAAGATCATAAGCAAAAAACAAAAGTTTTAATACAGGGTGTAAACATATATACTGAATAGTTTTCATGCTATAAATTTAAACTAAATTAAATGACTATATGTAGATATGCAGATCTGAAACAAGTAGAAAGAGTCATATATGTTTACTCACAATGTATTCGAAGTTTGGTTCCCAGTTTTACAAACTGCTCACTGTCTTTATGTTTTTTTTTCCTTGCATCAGTTTTCAGTTCTATTTCGAGTAGATATCAGTTTCCTCTCTCTGCCTTAAGTTTCCAGTTTTCCATGCTTGCTGCCATTTACTTCTACTCTCTGTTTTTAGTTTTTTACTCCAGATTTTTGTGTGAGAATTTAGAGAGTCTATATGTGTATTTATAGAGAGTTTGAGACTTAACCTTGAAGTATGTAGGCTAGAAATAACGCAGAGTTAGGTAGGCTGCTGTATTGATTTGAAAAGAGAGTGTTATGATAAGGCCACTCACATTTACTTTTACTCTTCTCAGGCTTAGCGTAGCCATGTTCTTTGCTGTACATAAACTTGTATGTTCATGTGCTGAACTGTCTTTTGATAGGACTGTCTTCAATTTAATGGAAGGGATGTTCTAGCTGTTTGATTTGAGAAGTTGTAGGCTTAGTGTATTTGATTGACGGATGGCCTAGTGTTTATAGTTGGCTATGGCTACTGCACACAATATATATATATATATATATATATATATATATATATATATATATATATATATATATATATATATATATATATATATCTCCGGGTACATTGATAGTGCATGTCCATATGAAAAGATATATAGAGACTTACTTTGCTCTTAAGAAAAACTCAAACTATGAATTCTCATTCTCAGGGCATAGGCTGTTAAAATTTGATGTGAAGGGATGATATAAACATATCTATTTCTCATTTAGCTGCTATACACATGCATAGCTAGGCCCATTTTGCTTTGTTGTTAAGGAAAATAGGTTTTGTAATGACCCGCATTGGCAGGGGTATTATGATTAATTTATTTAATTATATCAATGGTGGTTTAGGGAATTTAATGGTCGTGGAATTAAATAATGGTGAATATTTAATTTAAATAATAAATTAAATAATATATTTAATTCTGAAATAATCATAATTGGCTGAAATGGCGATATGGTGTGAACTGGATCATCTGTGATATTTAATTCAGTTTAGAATTGAATTAGAATAACGAATATATTTAAATAACGACAGTTTGAACGTAGAGTTATATTATAATTAAAATCGAACTTGAAATGGCGCTGCAGTTCATAAATTGGCGATTCAAACTTCAACTGAATGTACAGGATTCGTTTTAAGCGGGATTTCTGCGAAACAAGAAACGTGTGGAGCTGGTGGAGTATATCTTTCTAGTGGAAGAGAAAAATCGGGATTTCGTCGTGTAGATTTTGATTCACGTCCAAATCAAATTTTAGAAAAGTCGCTGAGGAATTCCTTTATAATTTATAAAGGAATTATTTATATTTGTAAAATAAATGTCAATATAAATCGAATATCGGGTTAACCCAAAAGTGAATATCGAGTTAGAAATTCATATAGGAATATTCTAGAGCTGTATGGTATTCCACTGTGAATATAGACGATAATATTAATTTTTAAATATTAAATTTAATTATATTTAAATATATTTAAATATTTAAATGGGTCATCCAGAGCTTTAAAAATAGTCACTTTTGCAAACGAAGTCGGAATTCGACGAAACCAGTTTTGTTGGATCCGCAATATCAAATAGTTGTTAGATTTCCAATTTCGTGATTTTTAGAGTCAGTGTGTGGCCGCATGGATTTTAGAGTGACAAACAGTTAGTATTTTGACGGTTAAAAATACACTGTGTGAGCATACGAAGTCGGAATTCGACGAAACCAGTTTCGTTGGGACCGTAATGTCAAACTCAAGCTACATGTAAAGTTTGGTGATTTTTGGGCATTGTGTGTGATCACACGGATTTTTAGAAATTAGAAACACGTATAAAAATATAAAGAAAAATATAAAATAAAATATCCTAATCTATATTTGGTCAAAACAAGGACCACGCAGCCTTCTCCCTCAACCACCAATGTTACCTACCACCCACAGCTCTATATAACCGCATTAACCCAAGGACGCAGCAAGAAATCCTCAAATGAAAATAATCGGAATTCATAGAAAAATTTATAAATCTTGAAACAAGTATTGTTGAGTTCATTTCAATCTACTCGACACGCTGGTATCCATTTTATTGGACTAGATCATTAGTTTTGGGTTATGGCGTTCCTATGGCAAGACTAGGGTTGGAGATGGCTCGATATTGGGGCCATCGATTCAAGAATAGTGGTTCTTTTCGGGATCTAGGAGTGAATCCGCACTTGGTTTGGGATTTTTGGGTGATTTCGAACCTAAAGATGTTGTTCGAACTCTGTAGCTGACGCAGGAGGACTCGAAGTCGTGGAAAAAGGGGAAAGCTCGAGTTCAGTTTGAAGGGTTGGAGTTGATAGAGGAGGTGATGCCGAGTTATTGGGCTGTGTTCCTTTGTGAATTAGTGGCAAAACGGAGGAGCGGTGGAGGTATAATGAACGGAAATGGCAGAGCAGTTCTGGTGTTAGAATTCGGTGAGGAAGAAAAGGGAATGGCGGGTTGGGCTGAAACGAAGTGAAGTTGGGTCGGGCTTTAAGAGTAAAGCCCATGAATTTAATTAATTTAGTTTAAATTTAATTTAAATAAAGGTGTTATCTTATGAAAGGTATATCTTTGTCATATGTTATCGAAATTCAGCGAAACAAGATCCGTTAGGATCGTATGGACGGGAGCAATGCAATGAGACTGACTGGAAGTCCATCCGAGCTCGTTACAATTTATGGCGAAATAAATTGTCCGTCTGAATCAAATCGAGCGATGGTTATCGTTATCAACGATGATCGTCCAATGTGAGTAAATCTCACTAACTCTGAGCAGTTTATAATTTCATATTGTATTTTTAGAACTGTTAGAAATTGTCTGATTTACGGTGTTTGACTGTTTGATTGAACTGCTAGTCAGTTAGTTGAATTTCTATATTAATTCTGTTTAACTGAATATATCATATGGAACTGAAAGTTATGTTATCTATATTGTTTAACATCTGTGATGCAGGGAAACAGGTTGGAGGAATCCAACTGGATTACTCAACATTTATTTTACTGTTTTCATATATTGTGATATATGATGTGTTATATAATCTGTTATGGATTATGGGTGTTGGAATGATGTTGATCATTTTTATTCGATATTTTAAATATCATAAAAGTCCCTCGGATGTAAAAAGAATTATTTCAATGTATATTGAAATAAAGGGAGTTTATAAAATCAACAGATTTTGTAAAAGGAAATATTTCGAAAGTAAATAAAAAGGGAAATCATTTGTAAAGTGAAGAACTCTTACTAAAAGTAAATCTTTATAAATGAATAATTTATTCGAAAAGAATAAAGGAGTTAATCGATGTTAGTTTAATCGATTAGAGTTAAAGAACAAAGGAGCTAATCGATGTTAGTTTAATCGATTAGAGTTAAAGAACAAAGGAGCTAATCTATGTTAGTTTAATCGATTAGAGTTAAAGTAAAAGGAGCTAATCGATGTTAGTTTAATCGATTAGAGTTAAAGAAAATGAGTTAATCGAATATAGTTATTCGAATAGAAAGTAAAATGAGTTAATCGAATATAGTTATTCGGATAGAAAGTAAAATTAGTTAATCGAATATAGTTATTCGAATAGAAAGTAAAATGAGTTAATCGAATATAGTTAATTCGAATAGAAAGTAAAATGAGTTAATCGAATATAGTTATTCGAATAGAAAGTAAAATGAGTTAATCGAATATAGTTATTCGAATAGAAAGTAAAATGAGTTATTCAAATATAGTTTATTCGAATAGAAAGTAAAAGGAGTTAATCAGATATAGTTTATTCGAAGAAAATAAAATGAGTTATCGAATATAGTTTATTCGAAAGGAGTTAAGTGAAATGAGTAAATCAATAGCGTTAGTCAAATAGAGTTAATCCAATAGTGTTAGTCCAATAGAGTTAATTGATAAGGGTTAATCGAATAGAGTTAAGTGAAAAGAGTCAATCTAATATAGATATTCGAAGGAGGGTTAAGTAAGGAAGTTAGTAAAAGGAATATAAAATGAACTTTGCCAATTTCAAGGTTAGAAATGTTGTTCAGTTAAGGTCTGAGAGGTAGTTCTACTCCAACTTGATTGGCTTCGTTTTTAACTAAGGAATAGTTAAGGTTCAGCAGTAAAGGAAAGGGTTTGAGTTGGCATCGCGATGGTTTGTTTAAACATCTGTCTAAGTCTAATGAAGAAGCTTTGGAAATGTTTTCCAAATAAGAAACCGGAAATGTTTTCAAATAAAGAAAACAAGAAATGGAAATATTTTCCAATGGTAATGACATATATTTTCTAAATATAGAAAATAGCAAATGTTGAATATAAGGAAACAGGAGATGAAAAAATGAACTAAGGATATAAATGTTAAATGATGTTTGATCGATATAATTTCCATTTGGAAATAATATCGTTGTTTGCACACCTATTTTTCTTCGATAGTTAAATCACAGACTATCGAAGTTTTGACCATTTTAACGTTGTTAATATGGATAGACCGGTTGGATTTTTATCCAAAGAACCATTCTGTATTGGCATAAGCGTTGCGAATCATATATGCCAAAGGAAATTGAAGACGGAGTTATGCAAGGGCTATCATGTTTACAGAATAGTGCGTTCGGTTCATCCTGTTCCTGGATGACTTGTATGGACGGATGTCTGACAGAGTATTTCCAGACGATCACGTATACTGATTTCTCCAACCGTACAAAGAGTGGAAGCAGAGAAGGAAACTTCTTTCAGCTAACACATAATGTATGGTTAAGGATGTCAATCTGTGATTTGATGGATTTGACGATGTGGCATTCAAAGTGAATTTGGTGTGATGATAAAGCGTAGCTTCTAGCCTCACATCCGGTAAATGACAGAAATCGGGCAAGTAGCATGGCTAAGTCTGTCGCACCGAAGTAGCGTGTTTAATAACCTGATCTAGAGTTTTATTTACTTCTAAAAATCTATTGTTGATACTATCCCATTCGGGAAACAGTTGCTGATCCCAACCGTTGGTGATATACATTCGATACACTCAAGCGAAATGAGTGGTCGATCATGTGTGGCCGGGTTGCAAGATGTTCTTGTTGAACCCAGTGTATTCCTCTCTAGAGGTACACTAGCGAAAGGTGATTCCATACCTTGTCATAGTTGGAAATCCATTACCCAATACGTGCATGCGGTTTGATTGTATACTATATATGTAGAACGTGAGATGAAAGCGTTTCTGCTAGATGATTATTATATTGTGTTGATAGACATTATCTTAATATCAAAAGGTTTTTGATATAAAGATAATTTGGATTCTCATAATGGAAAAACCCGTTCCGTTATACGGCGTGGTCTTATGAGATATCGATTACCTGCTTGAACTGTTTTAAACTATTTTACTCACACCAGTCCCATGACTGACCCAGAGTTTATTTTGTTGTTTTCCCTAAACTCTTGGGTGCCTAAATTTGTATGGGCAGTCAAGTAGTCGGGATTTTACAGATACACTTGAAGAGCTTGGAGCAGGAGGCTTCAGGATCATATAGCTATAGTTATTTCCGCTGTGTTGTAAGTGCTGTACTTTGATAATGATATGTATATTCAAGTACAGATTTGTATTTCAAAGTTATGTTATGAAATATATTTATTCGTTCCGCTGTGAGGATCGTGTTACTTTGATGTTGTGTTCTTCTTCTTCTTCTATTCTATGTTTCTATCTTATCTATTCTCACCCTCTAATTTCATTCACTAATGACTGGTATTTTTCGATGTTTTGGTTATCGACATCGAGTTTATGTCGATAACCAAAGTCGCTCAAAATCCGGGTCATTACAGTTGGTATCAGAGCTTAAGTTAAGTGAATTACCTTGGCTCTGTGGCGTGACTCGGTAGAGATAGGGTTAGTAATACCCTAGCCTGAGTTGAGTGTATATATACAAGTGAGTGTATTTGTTATTGATATAAAAAAAATTGTTTTATATTGTGGAGATTTATTGGTTGAGTTGTTTATGGGTTCTGGTCGATCATTTGATCCACTGTATCGGTAGGAGTTGATAAACACTTGAATACGATGAACCGTCATGGTATATTTCGAAAAAAGGGTAAATGAAAATAATTTTACCCAAAGTATATTTGATACATATTGGATATATTGGTTGAGATTATAATCGAGTAAGATTATAAAAAGTGAAATGGTTATGTATATAACCAAGTAGAACTCGTATAAGTGTTACGAAATGAATTAAATCTGAATTTAAACCAGAAATTGAATTAAAACTCTGGAAAAATTGGATAAGTGTTTGTAAATTGATATGGATTAAAAATAAGGAAAATTTAAGATCCTGGGAGATTTTAAATTGTTTTACAAGCAGTGTGAATTATATTTTGAAATGAATTTCAAAGTGGAAATGTTTAGAAATGGTTTTATAGTATTGAACTCACTTCGATCACTGGAAAATAGATTCTGATGATGACAGCTGCATCATCAGTATTCCTTTTTTAGTTGTAAGTGGCGAATTACTACCAGAGATACTGTTTTGAATTTGTTTTGGGAAAGACAAGTTGTGTTGAATTTCAAATGGGATTTATAATAAAGGATGAATAAAGAAAGTTTGAAATAGGAATTGAATATAGAAATTCAAAGGGAGTTTGAATATATGAAATTTAATGGAAGTGATATAGAATTTGAATAGAGGAAATTCAAATATAGAAATCGAATAGAATTTGACATATGAGAAATCGAATAGAATTTGACATATGAGAAATCGAATAGAATCTGACATATGGGAAATCGAATAGAATCTGACATATGAGAAATCGAATAGAATTTGACATATGAGAAATCGAATAGAATTTGACATATGAGAAATCGAATAGAATTTGACATAAGAGATATCGAATAGAATTTGAATAAGAGAAGTGACATAGAAATTGAATAAAGGATTTGAAAAGGAATTTGAATATTTGTAATTCAAATTGAATACAGAAATTTAAAGGAGTTTAAATATATGAAATTCAAATAGAATTTGAATTAGGAAAATTCAAACAGAATTGAATTTGAAATTTGAATATAGAAGATTCAAATAGAATTGAAATGAAATTCAAATATAAAATTTGAATAGAAATTGAATAGAATTAACTAAGTCGATGAGAAATTAGTTAATCGAGGTTGAATTTGAAGTTGAACTTTGAAAGGTGGATTGGAATTGTAAATGGATATTCGAAAACGAATATAGAACTTAAATTTGGAATTTGGATTCAAATTAGTTAATAAGCAAGTTAAAATATATTTGAACATCTCATGTTCAAATATAAAAGTGGAATAGACTAAAGAGTTAATTAACAAATTAATTAACGAATTGAGTTAAAACGATCAGGTATAGTTAAAATAGATTGGGCAGGTGTAAATAGATATGGGATAGGTATGGATAAGGTATGAAGGTATATAAATAGAATGCTCGACGAAAAGGTATGTATTTAATTCATTTATGAGATTTTATGCGCCGTATCGGCTAGCCACTTGGCTTTTTCTTTTTCTTTTTAATTGGTGAGGGCCATGGGAGGCTATTTGAAATATCCCGATGCTCCTAGTACAAAGGAGGTTGTGGCGAATTTTTCCGGGAATTTAAGGAGTTAGAATATTTTTAAGATAATTTGATAGTTAGAAATCAATGTATCGATATATATAGAAGTCGATAAGGAAACGAACTTAGAAATAGAATAGTATAATCAAAAAGGAAGACTAAGAATAAAATCTAGTAAAAATAGAAAGAGGAAGCGTATACATGTTTAAACGTGAATAAGTAGTTTTATGGTATTGATTATTCGAGTAAGTAGTCATATCTATTTTGACGTTATAAATGTTATTCAGTCAAGGTCTGAGAGGTAGTTATACCCCAACTTGATTGATTTCATTATTAACAAATAAATAGTAAGATTTCAGGCTCGGAGATCAATGTTGAATAAGAGTTAGTTGAATACAGTATTTGGGTTGTCGTAACGATGTTTTACACAACATCCGTTTTAACCCAAATAAGTGTAAGCTTGGAAATATAATAAAGAATATTTCCTAAGTATAGAAATAAACGAGATCAGAAAAGAGATAAGTAATTGGAATATTTTCCAATTATAAAATATCATATATTTTCTAAAGTTTAGAAAAAAAGGAAGGCGATATTCGGAAATGTTTTCCAAATAACACAAAAAGGCCAATATGGTTATTGAAAATATTTGGTTAACAAATATTGATAAAGAAATAGAGAAGTGATTTAACTAATGGAATATTGATTATATGCTCAGTTGAATTTCAAAAAGGAAAATTTGATTTTTGAAAAGAGTAAACTGTTTAAAATCTCCCAGGGAAAGACTGTTTGAATTAAAAAAAAATTAACAGAAATTTGTGAAAGTAAAAATTTGAATTAAAGTAAAGCCAGTAAAGTGGTAACTGAGATTAAATTAGAAAGATATCAAGACAAATTGGATTATGAGATTCGAATTTGAAGTGTAAATTGATAATCAAGTTAAGAGTTGGGAATCGAGAACGAAACTTGAGTTTGAAATGAAAATTTGGCTTGGTAAAAAGAGAATGGTTGTGTTGGAGATAAAAGTGATTTCAGAGTTTGATTGGGATAACATTGGTATATGTTGAGTTGATAGCATATGGAAGTGATAGAGTTGATATGCCCGACAAAAAGGTACAAGTTTATATTTCTGTTGGATATAAGATTTATGAGCCTAATTGGCAAGCCGCTTGGCTGTTTGATTTTATTTTGGGATGGAGATGGCCCAGAGAGGCGAGTTGGAGTTTGACCGATTGACCAGTACAAAAGAGGTGCTGGCGAAATTTTTCGAAGAGTTAAGGCGTTAGAAAATTTTCAAGATTTTTGAAAATTTTCGTTGATAAGAATTAATTAATAATTTAATTGAATTTAAATGGTTCAGTTGAAACTGAAGTTAAGAAGTGAACAAATATGTTCTAACCAGTCGATAGGGTCGTCCTCTACCTTTTAGCAATTTCGAGGACGAAATTATTTTAAGTGGGGAAGATTGTAATGACCCGCATTGGAAGGGGTATTATGATTAATTTATTTAATTATATCAATGGTGGTTTAGAGAACTTAATGGTCGTGGAATTAAATAATGGTGAATATTTAATTTAAATAATAAATTAAATAATATATTTAATTCTGAAATAATCAGAATTGGCTGAAATGGCGATATGGTGTGAACTGGATCATCTGTGATATTTAATTCAGTTTAGAATTGAATTAGAATAACGAATATATTTAAATAACGACAGTTTGAACGTAGAGTTATATTATAATTAAAATCGAACTTGAAATGGCGCTGTAGTTCGTAAATTGGCAATTCGAACTTCAACTGAATGTACAGGATTCGTTTTAAGCCGGATTTCTGTGAAACAAGAAACGTGTGGAGCTGGTGGAGTATATTTTTCTAGTGGAAGAGAAAAATCAAGATTTCGTCGTGTAGATTTTGATTCACGTCCAAATTAAATTTTAGAAAAGTCGCTGTGGAATTCCTTTATAATTTATAAAGGAATTATTTATATTTATAAAAGAAATGTCAATATAAATCGAATATCGGGTTGACCCAAAAGTGAATATCGAGTTAGAAATTCATATAGGAATATTCTATAGTTGTATGGTATTCCACTGTGAATATAGACGATAATATTTATTTTTAAATATTAAATTTAATTATATTTAAATATATTTATATATTTAAATGGGTCATCCAGAGCTTTAAAAATAGTCACTTTTGCAAACGAAGTCGGAATTCGACGAAACCAGTTTTGTTGGATCCGCAATATCAAATAGTTGTTAGATTTCCAGTTTCGTGATTTTTAGAGTCAGTGTGTAGCCGCACGGATTTTTAGAGTGAGAAACAATTAGTATTTTGATGGTTAAAATTACACTGTGTGAGCATACGAAGTCGGAATTCGACGAAACCAGTTTCGTTGGGACTGTAATGTCAAACTCAAGCTACATGTCTAGTTTGGTGATTTTTGGGCATCTTGTGTGATCACACGGATTTTTAGAAATTAGAAACACGTATAAAAATATAAAGAAAAATATAAAATAAAATATCCTAATCTATATTTGGTCAAAACAAGGACCACGCAGCCTTCTCCCACAACCACCAATGTTACCTACCACCCACAGCTCTATATAACCGCATTAACTCAAGGACGCAGCAAGAAATCCTCAAAAGAAAATAATCGGAATTCATAGAAAAATTTATAAATCTTGAAACAAGTATTGTTGAGTTCATTTCAATCTACTCGACACGCGGGTATCCATTTTAGTGGGCTCGATCATTCATTTTGGGTTATGGCGTCCCCACAGCAAGACTAGGGTTGGAGATGGCTCGATATTGGGGCCATCGATTCAAGAATAGTGGTTCTTTTCGGGATCTAGGAGTGAATCCGCACTTAGTTTGAGATTTTTGGGTGATTTCGAACCTAAAGATGTCGTTCGAACTCTGTAGCTGACGCAGGAGGACTCGAAGTCGTGGAAAAGGGGGAAAGCTCGAGTTCAGTTTGAAGGGTTGGAGTTGATAGAGGAGGTGATGCCGAGTTATTGGGCTGTGTTCGTTTGTGAATTAGTGGCAAAACGGAGGAGCAGTGGAGGTTTAACGAACGGAAATGGCAGAGCAGTTCTGGATTTAGAATTCGGTGAGGAAGAAAAGGGAATGGCGGGTTGGGCTGAAACGAAGTAAAGTTGGGCCGGGCTTTAAGAGTAAAGTCCTTGAATTTAATTAATTTAGTTTAAATTTAATTTATATAAAGGTGTTATCTTATGAAAAGTATATCTTTGTCATATGTTATCGAAATTCAGCGAAACAAGATCCGTTAGGATCGTATGGACGGGAGCAACGCAATGGGACTGACTGGAAGTCCATCCGAGCTCGTTACAATTTATGGCAAAATAAATTGTCTGTCTGAATCAAATCGAGCGATGGTTATCGTTATCAATGATGATCGTCCAATGTGAGTAAATCTCACTAACTCTGAACAGTTTATAATTTCATGTTGTATTTTTAGAACTGTTAGAAATTGTCTGATTTACTGTGTGTTGACTGTTTGATTGAACTGCTAGTCAGTTAGTTGAATTTCCATATTAATTCTGTTTAACAGAATATATCATATAGAACTGAAAGTGATGTTATCTATATTGTTTAACATCTGGGATGCAGGGAAACAGGTTGGAGGAATCAAACTGGATTCCTCAACATTTATTTTACTGTTTTCATATATTGTGATATATGATGTGTTATATAATCTGTTATGGATTATGGGTGTTGGAATGATGTTGACCATTTTTATTCGATATTTTAAATATCATAAAAGACCCTGGGATGTAAAAAGAATTATTTCAATGTATATTGAAATAAAGGGAGTTTATAAAATCAACAGATTTTGTAAAAGAAAATATTTTGAAAGTAAAGAAAAGGGAAATCATTTGTAAAGTGAAGAACTCTTACTAAAAGTAAATCTTTATAAATGAATAGTTTATTCGAAAAGAACAAAGGAGTTAATCGATGTTAGTTTAATCGATTAGAGTTAAAGAACAAAGGAGGTAATCGATGTTAGTTTAATCGATTAGAGTTAAAGAACAAAGGAGCTAATCAGTGTTAGTTTAATCGATTAGAGTTAAAGTAAAAGGAGCTAATCGATGTTAGTTTAATCGATTAGAGTTAAAGCAAATGAGTTAATCGAATATAGTTATTCGAATAGAAAGTAAAATGAGTTAATCGAATATAGTTATTCGAATAGAAAGTAAAATGAGTTAATCGAATATAGTTATTCGAATAGAAAGTAAAATGAGTTAATCGAATATAGTTTATTCGAATAGAAAGTAAAATGAGTTAATCGAATATAGTTATTCAAATAGAAAGTAAAATGAGTTAATCGAATATAGTTATTCGAATAGAAAGTAAAATGAGTTAATCGAATATAGTTTATTCGAAGAAAGAAAAATGAGTTATCGAATATAGTTTATTCGAAAGGAGTTAAGTGAAATGAGTTATCGAATATAGTTTATTCGAAAGGAGTTAAGTGAAATGAGTAAATCAATAGCATTAGTCAAATAGAGTTAATCCAATAGTGTTAGTCCAATAGAGTTAATTGATAAGGGTTAATCGAATAGAGTTAAGTGAAAAGAGTCAATCGAATATAGCTATTAGAAGGAGGGTTAAGTAAGGAAGTTAGTAAAAGGAATATAAAGTGAACTTTGCCTATTTCAAGGTTAGAAATGTTGTTCAGTTAAGGTCTGAGAGGTAGTTCTACCCCAACTTGATTGGCTTCATTTTTAACTAAGGAATAGTTAAGGTTCGACAGTAAAGGAAAGGGTTTGAGTTGGCATCGCGATGGTTTGTTTAAACATCTGTCTAAGTCCAATGAAGAAGCTTTGGAAATGTTTTCCAAATAAGAAACCAGAAATGTTTTCAAATAAAGAAAACAAGAAATGGAAATATTTTCCAATTGTAATAACATATATTTTCTAAATTTAGAAAATAGCAAATGTTGAATATAGGGAAACAGGAGATGAAAAAATGAACTAAGGATATAAATGTTAAATGATGTTTGATCGATATAATTTCCATTTGGAAATAATATCGTTGTTTACACACCTATTTTTCTTCGATAGTTAAATCACAGACTATCGAAGTTTTGACCATTTTAACGTTGTTAATATGGAGAGACCGGTTGGATTATTATCCAAAGAACCACTCTGTATTGGCATAAGCGTTGCGAATCATATATGCCAAAGGAAATTGAAGACGGAGTTATGCAAGGGCTATCCTGTTTACAGAATAGTGCCTTCGGTTCATCCTGTTCCTGGATGACTTGTATGGACGGATGTCTGACAGAGTATTTCCAGACGATCACGTATACTGATTTCTCCAACCGTACCAAGAGTGGAAGCAGAGAAGGAAACTTCTTTTAGCTAACACATAATGTATGGGTGAGGACGTCAATTGGTGATTTGATGGATTTGACGATGTGGCATTCAAAGTGAATCTGGTTTGATGATAAAGCGTAGCTTCTAGCCTCACACCCGGTAAATGACAGAAATAGGGCAGGCAACATGGTTAAGTCGGTCGCACCGAAGTAGGGTGTATAATCACCTTATCTAGAGTTTCATTTACTTCTAAAAATCTATTGTTGATGCTGTCCCATTCGGGAAACGGTTGCTGATCCCAACCGTTGGTGATATACATTCGATACACTCAAGCAAAATGAGTGGTCGGTCATGTGTGGCCGGGTTGCAAGATGTTCTTGTTGAACCCAGTGTATTCCTCTCTAGAGGTACACTAGCGAAAGGTGATTCCATACCTTGTCATAGTTGGAAATCCATTACCCAATACGTACTTGCGGTTTGATTGTATACTATCTATGTAGAATGTGAGATGAAAGCGTTTCTGCTAGATGATTATTATATTATGTTGATAGACATTATTATAATATCAAAAGGTTTTTGATATAAAATAATTTGGATTCTCATAAGGCAAAAACCCGTTCCGTTATACGGCGTGGTCTTATGAGATATCGATTACCTGCTTGAACTGTTTTAAACTGTTTTACTCACACCAGTCTCATGACTGACCCGGAGTTTATTTTGTTGTTTTCCCTAAACTCTTGGGTGCCTAAATTTGTATGGGCAGTCAAGTAGTCGGGATTTTACAGATACACTTGAAGAGCTTGGAGCAGGAGGCTTCAGGATCATATAGCTATAGTTATTTCCGCTGTGTTGTAAGTGCTGTACTTTGATAATGATATGTATATTCAAGTACAGATTTGTATTTCAAAGTTATGTTATGAAATATATTTATTCGTTCCGCTGTGAGGTTCGTGTTACTCTGATGTTGTGTTCTTCTTCTTCTTCTATTCTAAGTTTTTATCTTATCTATTCTCACCCTCTAATTTCTTTCACTTATGACTGGTATTTTTCGATGTTTTGGTTATCGACATCGAGTTTATGTCGATAACCAAAGTCGCTCAAAATCCGGGTCGTTACAGGTTTGGGGTACACTTGATATAGAATTGTAGTTTGCCTACAACATATAGTTCAGATTTCCAATGGTTTGGCAAGTACAAATCTAAAAAAAACAAATCTTGTCCTTAAGTCATGTATTGTATATTTGGAGTAAGCTGCCTATAACTTAGAGTAGATATGCTAAAGGATTTTGTGCAGCAAACGTACTACTGAGTTTGAATATATTTACCCTTTGCATTTAATCAAATGCAAGTTATTTAGCAAAATATAGCATTGATTTAAAAATAGCAAACCAATATATTAACAATTATTCTTATCATTTTAAAACCAACGTTATATTCACCTGTACTAAGAACGAGTTTAAATTGCAAACAAAATGTTAAAATAACATTGCTTATATATATGTATATTTAAATGTACAAGTAAACATATACACTTAAGATTTTTAAAAGAAAATTATTGTACTATTTTTCTATGATATTCAAATCCAATATATTCAATATTTAAAAGAAGTAAAAAAAATTTACAAAACAAATTAACAAACATTACTTATTTTGCTTTATAAACATATATACACATTGGTTAAAAACATTTTAAACCATTATACATACGCTTGAAATTTTCTGATAATTATGTTTTAAAATTTATTATTTTAACGAAATTACTAAAACAACCAAAAAAAATTGTAATACAAACTCAATCAAAAACTGAGACATTACAATCTACCCTCCTTAAAATAATTTCATCCTCGAAATTGAAGTTTAACGAGGAGATTATAGTTATATATACACTTATTCACATACATGGGTCATTCCCTAACAAATAAGTCATCCAAAATACACTGTTAACTGCCAAACAATTCACAGCGATCAGGGCATTCAATATATCAGCATTCAGCTATCAATTACAGCCATCTTCATTACTAGAAATATCTGTTCTTATAGTTGGAAAATATTTCCATTTATTTCTATTCTTTAACATTCATTAGTTCCTAACCGTAAATTGGTAAGAAAATAATCCTCTAAGTATCAACCCCGAAGACTGAAATCAACATTGGATCAAAACTCAGAAAATCAATTAACTCAACCAATATCCAGTTAGATTCCAATTTCTTAACTCTAGTTAGATTTTCAAAATCCACATTCCAAATTTTCGATTTTTATTCCAAACTAGTTTGAAATCACATATCTTAATTCCATTTTAATTCAAAACTTTGGAATTTTCCCAAAAAAATTCCCGCATTGTCTTATTTGTATACTTTATCCTTATACAAATCCAATTTGGTTCAACATAACTATTTCAATTCTTATAATCATGTTCGATTTAATTAACAACTACTGACACATCCATAATAATAATTTCAGAAAATTATCATTTTATATCAAAATACAATTTTTAGGCGAAATTATTCCTTTTACCCATCTTAAATCAATATATGTCGAATTGTTCTGCTTGAGAGTTTAGAAACTCCTATCGATACAGCTGTACACCCTGGATCGACCAGAATTCATAAGCATATCAACAAATCAATCACCATAATATAAAACAATTTTTTTATATCAATAAACAAATACGCGCTCATATATATACAATCAAACTCAATCTAGGGTATTACTAACCCCATCTCTATCGAGCTACGCCACAGAGCCAAGGCTATTACTCAACCTTCAGCTCTGATACCAAGTGTAACGATCCATATATCCGTACTATTTCAATCGACTGTGTACAACTCATGTCCAATCCAAATTTGCATGAATATACAAATCATTAATAGAAAGAAAACAGAGGATGAGAAATAGAAAGATAGAAAATTAGAATAGAAGAAAATAGATAGAAGATAGAACTGAACAATAATAAGGAATCTCACAATCACAACGGAATAAAATATATTATATAAATAATCACCTTTGAAATACAACTAGATTTCAACTTAGATACATCATCAAAGTACATTGTATATACGATAAAGTGGAATAAACTTTAAAATATCTAACGCAGAAGCATCTTGCTCCATGTTCCTCCTGATAAATCTGTAAAATCCTGAACTATTGGACTGCCCGTACAAATTTGGGCACCCAAGAGTTTAGGGAAAACATAGAAAATAAATTCTGGGTCAATCATGGGACTGGTGTGAGCAAACGATTAGAAATAGTTTGATTTTAACTTTCAGAAACCCTTTGAAAGAAAAGATAATCGTAAGACCGATCCATACATAAATACGGATGGTTTTTACCTTACGATAAACTAAAACATTTTTGAAAAAAACAATATTATTTTGATATTATGATAGTGTCTAAATACAAATAAATAGCAATCTAGCTGAACGCTTGCATCTCGCACTCTACATACATAGTATACAATCAAAACCGCAGGCGCTTATTGGAGATTGGATTCCGACTATGACAAGTTATGGAACCACCTACCGATAGTGTATCTCTAGAGGGGAATACACTGGGTTCAACAAGAACGTCTTGCAACCCGGCCCACACATGACCAACCACTCATTTTTCTTGAGTGTATCGAATATTTTGTCACCAACGGTTGGGAGCTACCCACTGTTTTCTGAAAGGGACGGCATCGAATAGAAGAAAGAAGCAAATGGAATTTCTCTAGATAAGCGACAATACTCCCTAATGGGAGCGACCCACATAGCCATGTTGCCTGCCCGATTTTTGTCATTTCCCGGTTGTGAGGCTTGAGGCTGAACTTACCTTTCAATTTATCACGTCTTCATTCACTTTGAATGCCACATTATCAAACCCGCCAGTATTACAAATTGGTTTCCTCAATATTATGGGTATAAAGCTAATAGGAACGAATTCCTTTGCCACCAAACATAGTTTGAAGAGATTAATCGTATGATTTGTTGGGCATACTCTGTCAGACATTTGTCCATTCAAGTTGTCCTGAGATTGGACAAACCGAAGGCACTATCCTGTGAATCCATCTTAGGCAATTTCTACCTAGGATTGACAGAATAACCCTTGCAATACTCCTTCAATGGTCTTCAATATTCTCTGACTCAAAACGTATATGCCGAATCGAAGTGGAATTTAGATTTGATCTCTTCGAAACGATAACGGAAAAGGTCCAGATTTGATAGTTAGTTATTTAACTATCAAATATAAAATAACTAAATAGATGTATTTACACTGAGTTTGCTAATCCTTATTTAAATAATCTTTAAATATTTCAATATCATATTAACCTTGTATATAAATTTATTTAAAAATAACTACTTATTAACAAATCGTATGTGATAATCTCATTTTTGAATATCAGTTTCATAATTGAAAATGATATTCAACCCTAATACTCATTCTAAACACAAACTAATACGAATTATTGGATAATGGTGAAGTCGATCAAGTTGGGGTATTTTAATTACCTCTTAGACCTTAAGTCGAAATCATTCTTATCGTACAGATTCGTAGGAGTTCGATATTCAACATATTCAACAAACCAACATTTGTAAATCTAATT
Organism: Allium sativum; assembly: GCA_030737875.1. Taxonomy (NCBI): domain Eukaryota; kingdom Viridiplantae; phylum Streptophyta; class Magnoliopsida; order Asparagales; family Amaryllidaceae; genus Allium; species Allium sativum. The sequence goes on from CM060923.1 coordinate 8,078,637, forward strand.
GTTTCCCAAAACTTAAAACATTTCAAACGATGTTGTTTTGAACCATCCATCAATTTAACTTGATATTAAATCAGCGGAATTAAATCCAAGTGATTGACTTGATTCCCTTTTCTTTTATACATAAATTATCTTTAAAAATTGCTTAATTAAGAAATTATCAAGTTTAAAACAACCTTCTAAGATAGTATATCCAAATTTAAACTGCTATTTCATTACACCATCATCTTACCAAAATCTATTAATTAAAACTAATTAACTCCTCATAATTCATTTAAGAAACTGAATAGTTTAAAATGATTAGAAATAAATCTTTCCATTTTTAAATTACTTAACAAAATTAATTTAACATAATCCATTTAATTATTTCTAAAACAACTTATATCCAATTTAAAACTTACGTTCATTTTCGAGTTACTTTATAGAAAACGGCTTAGTAGCTCCATCAGTCTATAACAGTTTAGACTACATTCAAGTCGCTAATCCAATTTGCACAAACAAACATACAAATACAACACAATATCATTAACTGATAATATCTCAATAGCATATATTAACTGGTAAAATATGTCAACTGGTATAATAGCAGAACGGTGTTTATTTCTTCTAACAAGGGTTTAGACAATTCAGTCAATCAAATATACAGTGGAACGGGGTTTATTTCCAGTATTAGATATCAATAAAATATTTAATTTACAATTAACATAATTAAATACAACTAAATAAATAAATCAATTAATTAAACAAACAATCCACTATTTACCGCGTTTACAGATTTTTATTGATTAGTATTTATGTGTTAACTTAGTTTACGACTAAATGTACATTGAATTTATTTTAACGATGGTTAGTATTCCCATTCACTTATCAAATCAATTTATTTTAAATTTAAGTATTTAAATTTGATAATTTCGTTGAGTTCGCTCGACTCAATCACACACACACACTAGCCAGATATATTTCGTTGGTATCACTTGAGTTATACACAACCATATATATTCTATTTCCCATGCATCAAATTTAACCGCCGGCATACATAAACTAACACAGCCCTCCTTTCTTTTCCCCAATCCCATAGTCCATTCATTCCTTTCCCCTTAATACTACTATTGTTCCTATACGTTCTTTTTTTTAATACCATGGCCAAGCCCAAACTCATAAACAAAACATCACGTGGAAAATTAAAACACAAGCATCATTTTCCATTCACCAAAAGGTTTCAGCAAACATTCCCCATTCCTATTTTCATTTCCTTCCCTCGTCTGCTGTCTTCTTTTGTTTTCCCTTCTTCTTGTCTGTTTTTAAATCTTTATATATATATATATATATATATATATATATATATATATATATATATATATATATATATATATATATATATATGGGTCGAAAACCCAGCAATTCAATGAGAACATGCACCAAAAAACACGCTGCATCTCTTGCTACTAGACATCAGCCAAGGCCATTCCCATTACATTTCTTTTGTTACTATTTTTTTATAACTTAAATGCGGACTAAAACCCATGCCCATTTTCAAAACATCCCACGCATCAGTAATTTAAACCGCATGAAACTTTCCTGTGATCATCTAGCCTACGCAACACCCCCCCTTTTCATTCTTCGCTCTGTTTTTTTTCTTTTTTTGCATATGAAATTGTTAAGCACTTCATGCACACTATCCTACTGATTTAATGTATCAACGCATGTATCGATCTTCTCCTATTCCCTTATCTTGCATTTTCTACCATTTCTTATGTTTACTACAAACAGTGCACCACGTCCACACTGCGCATATACACAATCAACCCGTGGCTTCAACTCAGCGCTGATCACCGCCACACCCCATACGTCGTCCTCTGGAGCCAACCACCACCAGACAGTACTCTAATCTCCGAAAATAGATTCTCGATATCGACCCGGACTTCACACAAAAACTCCTTCTACCCAAAACAGTTTGCACAGTGTGACTCATTTGCACGCATGTCTACACCATTAATTATATCATGTATTTTGATTGCCATTTCCTTTGTTAACTTAAAAATAATAGCATCAAAGAAAACCAAAAGGATTGTTCACGTTGACACCTCAGTAGCATCTAGGTAATGCAACTCATGTACCATAATGAGTAGGCCATATTGGTTATCACAAAACCATGTTATTTATTAAGTGTCGTTCTACAAAAGTTTGTTCTACTTTCTTTCTATCTTTACGTTTTGCGTTCTATTCTTTTTTTCTTTATATATATATATATATATATATATATATATATATATATATATATATATATATATATATATATATATATATATATATATATATATATATATATATATATATATATATATATATATATATATATATATATATAATTATTATTATTATTATAATAGAGAGGGTATGTTACCTTGCTTCTTTGCTGTTAAAAATGTTGTTTACTCAAATAGTGCTGAACTATAAAGTACTACTACTGGGAATCCCAATATTTTCGAACTGGATTTGGGCCAGATATCAATATTGTTGTGGTATACTTCACAACAACTTGGTGACTAATTCAACAAATAAATGGCATGTAATTTGGCGACGATAGTATAGTAGTTCATAGCAACTTGTTTGTTCAAGAATAGAGCTTTATTATTTAGTTTGCAATCACATAAATTAGTTCCAGGTTCCCCCTTTTTTTCTTTATTTTTGTTTCAGGTTTTATATCTAAATCAGATTGACTAACACAGCATACATGATACACCTACCTATATATGCACGACATTATTATATCTAACAATCAGTATGTACATGGGGCAAGTTTACTACTGTAAAATGTTCTTTGTCTTTATATTAATCAATCTACATACTATGATTATCCAGGGGGTTAAATCTTGCTATAAACTAAACATACAGTCTAAAGTCAGTTAAGATCCATCTCAAAGATCATAAGCAAAAATTAAAATTAAAATATAGAGTGTAAACATATATACTGAATAGTTTTCATGCTATAAATTTAAACTAAATTGAATGACTATATGTAGATATGCAGATCTAAAACAAGTAGAAAGAGTCATATATGTTTACACACAATGTATTCGAAGTTTGGTTTCTAGTTTTACAAACTGCTCACTATCTTTATGTTTTTTTTCCTTGCATCAGTTTTCAGTTGTAGTTCGAGTTAGACCAGATATTAGTTTCCTCTCTCTGCCTTTTCCAGTTTTCCATGCTTGCTGCCATTTACTTCTACTCTCTGTTTTTTAGTTTTTTTACTCCAGATTTTTGTGTGAGAATTTAGAGAGTCTATGTGTGTATTTATATAGAGTTTAAGACTTACCCTTGAAGTATGTAGGCTAGAAATAACGCAGAGTTAGGTAGGCTGCTGTATTGATTTGAAAAGAGAGTGTTATGATAAGGCCACTCACATTTACTTCTACTCTACTCAGGCTTGGCGTAGCCATGTTCTTTGTTGTACATAAACTTGTATGTTCATGTGTTGAACTGTCTTTTGATAGGGTTGTCTTCAATTTAATGGAAGGGATGTTCTAGCTGTTTGATTTGAGAAGCTGTAGGCTTAGTGTATTTGATTGAGAATGGATGGCTTAGTGTTTGTAGTTGGCTATGGCTACTGCACACAATATATATATCTTTCCGGGTACATTGATAGTGCATGTCCATATGAAAAGATATATAGAGACTTACTTTGCTCTTAAGAAAAACTCAAACTATGAATCTCATTCTCAGGGCATAGGCTGTTAAAATTTGATGTGAAGGGCTGATATAAACATATCTATTTCTCATTTAGCTGCTATACACATGCATAGCTAGGCTCATTTTGCTTTGTTGTTAAGGAAAATAGGTTTGGGGTACACTTGATATAGAATTGTAGTTTGCCTACAACATATAGTTCAGATTTCCAATGTTTTGGAAAGTACAAATCTAAAAAAAAACAAATCTTGTCCTTAAGTCATGTATTGTATATTTGGAGTAAGCTGCCTATACATTAGAGTAGATATGCTAAAGGATTTAGTGCAGCAAACGTACTACTGAGTTTGAATATATTTACCCTTTGCATTTAATCAAATGCAAGCTATTTAGCAAAGTATGGTATTGATTTAGAAATAGCAAACCAATATGTTAGCAGTTATTCTTATCATTTTAAAACCAACTTCAAATTCACCGTATTAAAAACGAGTTTAAATTGCAAACAAAATGTTAAAACAACATTGCTTTTATATATATATATATATATATATATATATATATATATATATATATATATATATATATATATATATATATATACAAGTACACTTAGGATTTTTAAAAGAAAATTACTATACTATTTTTCTATGATATTCAAATCCAATATATTCTATATTTACAAGGAGTAAAATAATTTACAAAACAAATTAACAAACATTACTTATTTTTCTTTATAAACATATATACACATTGGTTAAATACATTTTAAACCAATATACATACGCTTGAAATTTTCCAATGATTATTATTTAAAATTTATTATTTTAACGCAATAACTAAAATAACCAAAATAAATTGTATTACAAACTCAATCAAAAACTGGCACGTTACAATGCCAAAATTGAAGAGCACGATTTTCTCTTCGATTTGAGTATATGGAAGTCAGATTTTTTATTGCGGAGTCATTCAGAAAACGTGTCTGAAGTCTGTTGTCCAAATACTATCTATTCGCGATTTCTGGCGAAATAGACCAATTTCGGAAGAAAGGCCACTAGGCGAAAGTTGTCTGAAATGACGCGTTTAGGCTAGAAAAAAAAAAAGACAGTGTGAAGATTAGAGTCATTTGCAAATTCTAGGATCAGAACAACAATTCAGAACATCAGAAAAGCACAATGGAGTGGATCCCAACGTGAGAACTCTTTCTCACTCAAATTTATTTAGAGTTAAATATATATTAGGATGCAGACGAGGCTTAGAAGCCCCGGACACTATTTATTGTACAGACCATGTTTGTTGTTTGGATTATATTGGGAAAATTGACTGTTTGTTATTATTGATTGTATCGTGGTTTTGTAAGTGATTGGATTGATTGTGTATGGCACGAGCCAGTATCAGGAGAGGGGCAATGCTGGACATTACTCTAGCTTTAATATCGCTTCGTTATAATGCCGAAATTTTCTGAACTAAATGTTTATTCATTAAAAATATAAATTTTAATGTGTATATGAACTATATAAAATATTCATGTGTTGAATAAAATGTTTGAACAATAAAAACATAAATTTTATTGAATATATGAACTATATAAAATATTCATGTGTTGAATAAAATGTTTGAGCAATAAAAACATAATTTTTATTGAATATATGAAATATATAAAATATTCATTTGTCGAAATAAATATTTTATCGTTAGAAATATAATTTTTAATGTATATATGAGTGACAAAAAATTCTCCTGAAATGAAAATAAATATTCATTTACAAATTGGACGATTTGTTCATGTACACCAATTTAACTGACATGGATTGGGACGATAAATTTTAAACATCGCCCAACTGCACAAATAATAAACAATATTTGCTGTGTGAAAACCCCACACGAGTATTCGGATGATATTTGACATACACTGTAATAACCCGGAAAATCCGAACCAATTAAAAAAATTTATTTCGACAATTTTGATGAATTTTGAATATTTAAAATGATTTATTTTAAATAATAATGACAAGAAATTTATTTTGAATAGAATTAGAACGTATATATTTATTTGAATCGACTTTAGAATATAAATATTTATTAAATTATAAAAGGAAACGAAAATGGCGCGGTAGTTTGAAAAATTCGATTTCAAATTTCAAATGAATGTACAGGATTCAAAATAAACTGGATTTTAGAGAAACCAAAAATATTAGAATCTATTTGGAAATATCTTTTCAACAAATCCGAAAAATTGAAATTTCATAGCGGGAATAATAGGTTATGTCCAGTTGAAATTTGAGAATAGTCGCTATGGAATTTTGGCCCTTAAAAATGAAAATTTTGCAAACGACCTCCGTTTTAGACGTATCCACTTTTGTTGGATCCGAGATGTCAAGTTATTGCTAGATTCCAAAAATCATAATTTTTTGAATCAATATGTGAGTATGGCGAAAGAAAACATGTTTTAACAGTTTTATTCAAATTCTATCGACCAGAAAATGGCCATTTTTCAAACAGTCTTCAAATTTGATGAAATTAGTTTTGTTAGGACCGTATCGTCAATACGAAGCTAGAAAATATTTTTTGAGAATGTTTAGAGTCCGTATGTGGCCCCGGTAAATGGAAATGTGCATTCAATTCAATATATAGATTTATATTTTGGTTTTAACGAAAACTGATCGAAACAGCCAAAGTGGGTTACGATACATTAACCATTGTGTCCGGAATAGGGGTAATCAATTATGGACGACAGTTGTTGGGTTCGATTTAGAGGTCGATTTAAAAAGCAACTTTTTGGTAGGAAGTTTAAAAAATAAAATAATATATATATATATATATATATATAATTACACCCCCTAACACCCTAAACCTAATTCATTAAAACCCGCCCCCTTTTTGAAATGAAAACCCCATCGCCCCTTCTTGAAGTCGTCGCCGCACCAGGAGGTCGTCGCCCCTCCCACCCACCGTCGGCCACCCTCTCCAACACTCTCTCTTCCTCTCGATTCTCTCTCTCTCCTCCCTCTCGTCTAAAATACGACGCCCTACAGCCCCTGAAACCGCCACCACACACCACCAGGCCTTCTCTGACCATCGCCGCCTCTGGATGGACCCCCACTGCCAAGCCGACCTCGCCTCCGCCTTCGCTTCCCATGGCCTCCTCCGACGCCATCTGGACAGTAAACACCCCCCCAAAAGAAAAGGTAATTTTATTTAATTAATTTGTTTATGTTAAATATCGAGGGTTTGAATAGGATTTTTCTTATGGTATAAAAATCTGATTTTAAAACCATAAAGATTAGATTTTTAAGTTGATAAAGATTAGATTTTTAAGTGGCTAAAGATTAGATTTTTTAACACGCTAAAGATTGTTTTGTTTACTAGATAAAGATATGATTTTTAACTTAGCAAAGAATGATTTTTATTTATGCAAAGATTAGATTCATAAACGATGAAAGATTCGATTTTTTACTACGAAGTAACAAGTATCAAAATTCGTTTTTTATATATATGAAGTAGCGATAAATATAATTTTTATTATATAAATAGCAAGAGAAAGGTATGATTTTTATTTGTTTAGAAAGGTATGATTTTTATTTGAATAACAAGGTTAAAATTCAATTTTTGTACATATGGAATGGCGATAAAGATTTGATTTTTATTTATATCGCAAAATAAAAATCTGATTTTTATTATATATATAGTGAAATAAAAACGTGATTTTTATAGCGTTGAAATAAAAACGTGATTTTCATAGCATTGAAATAAAAATATGATTTTTAATGTGAACAGTGGAAAAAGATCGCATTCGAATTTTGGGCAAATCTAAACCGTTCAGAAATAAAGAATGGCGGAGTGGAACCAAAGGTGAGAACTCCTCACTTTTATTTTATTTTCTAGTTTAAATATATACTAGTATGTAGACGGAGCTTAGTAGCACCCGACACCCGTCATTCACAGACCATGGATGACTTGTTTGTTTGATGGATGTGTTGTGAAAATTGATTGTGCGATGTGGAATGGAATAAAATATTTTATAGTTTAAAATATAATTTTTAACGTGTATATGAATAAAATAATTACTTATAAACAAATCAGACGATTTGTTTATGTACGCACATTTGATTGATATTTAGTAAATGTGTAATATTTATTCATACTATGTATATTCTTTTATTCTGATGTAAATTGTTGTAATAACAATAAAATGTTCTTCTGTTCATGTTCTGATTTTCTTGTCCTCAACTCAATCTGGGCTTTCCTTCACGAGAAAATTCGGGTCGTCTCATTTTAGTATCATAGCCTTGGTTTACAGAGCTTAGAGAACAAGACACATCAGAACCGAACGAAAGAATTCATCAGAGATTGGATTAGTAATATCCAATGAGAATGACTCATTAGAGATAGGATCAGTAGTATCCTAGAACGAGTGTGTAGAGTATATTTTTAAAATGAAAAAAAATGTTGTTTTGAAAATTTAAATCTTATTCAACGTATTTGAATATTTATTTGTATTGAATTTGGACAATCCAATATATAAAGATTTTGCATATACACATTGCAAACGTGTATTCGAAGTTTTAATATACTGGACAGATATAGAATCATACTCTTGTCGCCCGGAGATGATACTATTGATGACTATATAGCATCAGTAGTATGTGTTCGAGTTTCGAAGGTGCGATATTTATATATTTCCAATTGACTAGTGTGAGAACCAAAAACTAGGTACGGCTATTGTGTGAATTGGCATCAAAAACGTGATTTTCTGTATATGTATCAAAATTATGAATTTGAAAAGATAATCAACTAATTGATTGATGATTGTGTTGTGTGATTATTTATTTAAACCATTATGAGAAAGAATGGTACATATGACCGAATGGTACCAAATATTGAACTTTATTGAAAATTGTTTGAAATTGCATGCATGTACATGTGTATACATTGAACAAGTCATAGTAGGGAAGCTAAGAAGAGGAATAAAATTGTTTGCTCGACAAATAGGTACAGGTTTATTGTATTTCTTGGGGTTTTTGATGATTTTATGAGTCGATTGGTTGTTTCTTTTTATTTTTGGATTGGAAAGGCCTGCATGGCAATTTCGGGATTTTCCCAATGCTCTCGTACAGAGGAGATTATGGCGAAATTTTTCGAAAATTTAGGGTGTTAGCTAAATTTTTGAGAATTTGAAAAGTTCTTATAAACTGAAGAGTTGAAGAACTTAAGCCATAATGAAAATAATGAAAGTTGAGTTAGTTTGTAAAACAACTTTCAGCTTCGTTCTTTTTCGGGGACGAAAAGATTTTAAGTGGGGGAGGTTGTAATAATCCGGAAAATCCGAACCAATTTAAAATTTTTATTTTGGCAATTTTGATGAATTTTGAATATTTAAAATAATTTATTTTAAATAATAACGACGATAAATTTATTTTGAATAGAATTAGAACGTATATATTTATCTAAATCGACGTTAGAATATAATTTTTTATTTTAATTATAAAAGGGATTGAAAATGGCGCGGTAGTTTGAAAATTCGATTTCAAATTTCAAATGAATGTACAGGGTCCAAAACAAACCGGATTTTAGCAAAACCAAAAATATTAGAATCTATTTGGAAATATCTTTCCAACGAATCCGAAAAATTGAAATTTCATAGTGGGAATAAAAAGTTATGTCCAGTTGAAATTTTAGAATAGTCGCTATGGAATTTTGGCCCTTAAAAATGGAAATTTTGCAAACGGCCTCCGTTTTAGACGAAATCACTTTTGTTGGATCCGGGATGTCAAGTTATTGCTAGATTCCAAAAATCATAATTTTCTGAATCAATATGTGAGTATGGCAAAGGAATACGTTTTTGAACAGTTTTAGTCAATTTCTGTCGATCAAAAATGGCCATTTTTCAAACGGTCTTCAAATTTTTCGAAATTAGTTTTGTTAGGACCGTATCGTCAATACGAAGCTAGAAACTATTATTTGGGAATTTTTAGAGTCCGTATGTAGCCCCGCTAAATGGAAATGTGCATTCAAATTCAATATATATAGATTTATATTTTGATTTTAATGAAAACTGATCGAAACAGCCAAACCGGCTTACGATACACATCCCATTATATCCGGAATAGGGGTAATTAGTTATGGACAACAGTCATTGGGTTCGATTTAGAGGTCGATTTAAAAAGCAACTTTTTGGTAGGAAGTTTTAAAAAGTAAAATAAATAAATAAATATAATCAAACCCCCCAACGGCCTAAACCTAATTCATTAAAACCCGCCCCCTTTTGAAATGAAAACCCCGTAGCCCTTTCTCGAAGTCGCCGCCGCACCTGGAGGTTGTCGCCCCTCCCACCCACCGTCGGCCACCCTCTTCAGCACTCTCTCATCCTCTCGATTCTCTCTCTGCCCTCCCTCTCGTCTTAAATCCAACGCCCCACAGCCCTTGAAACCGCCAACAGGCCTGCTTCGACCGTCGCTGCCTCTGGATGGACCCCCACTGCCAAGCCGACCTCCCCTCCGCCTCCCATGGCCTCCTCCGACGCATCTCGACAGTAAACTCCCAAAGAAAAGGTAATTTTATTTAATTAATTTGTTTATTCCTTTATGTTAAATATTGAGGGTTTGAATAGGATTTTTCTTATAGTATAAAAATCTGATTTTAAAACCATAAAGATTAGATTTTTAAGTTGCTAAAGATTGGATTTTTTTTAACACGTTAAAGATTGTTTTTTTTTTCACTAGATAAAGATATGATTTTTAACTTAGCAAACAACGATTTTTATTTATGCAAAGATTAGATTTATAAACGATGAAAGATTCGATTTTTTACTTTGAAGTAACAAGTATAAAATTCAATTTTTATATATATCAAGTAGCGATAAATATAATTTTTATTATATAAATAGCAAGAGAAAGGTATGATTTTTATTTGTTCAGAAAGGTATGATTTTTATTTGTTTAGAAAGCTATGATTTTTATTTGAATAGCAAGGTTAAAATTCGATTTATATATATATGGAATGGCGATAAAGATTTGATTTTTATTTATGTAGCGAAATAATAATCTAATTTTTACTATATATATAGTGAAATAAAAACGTGATTTTTATAGCGTTGTAATAAAAATGTGATTTTTATAGCATTGAAATAAAAATGTGATTTTTAATGTGAACAACGGAAAAAGATCACATTGGAATTATGGGCAAACCCGAACCATTCAGAAATAAAGAATGGCGGAGTGAAACCAAAGGTGAGAACTCCTCACTTTTATTTTATTTTCTAGTTAAAATATATACTAGGATGCAGACGGTGCTTAACAGCACCCGACACCCGTCATCCACAGACCATGGATGACTTGTTTGTTTGATGGATGTGTTGTGAAAATTGATTGTGGGATGTGGAATGGAATAAAATATTTTATAGTTAAAAATATTGTAACAACCCTGAATTTTAGGGCCAATTAAAAATTTATTTTAAGTGATTTTAATGAGTTTTGATATTTAAAATAATCTATTTTAAATAATAATGATCACAAATTTGATTCAAATCGAAGTTAGAATGAATAATTTAATTTTAATTATAAAAAGAGTTAGAAATAGCGCGGTAGTTTGAAAAGTCAAACTTGAACTTTGACTGACCGTACAGGATGCAAAATTTAACGGATTTTAGTGAAACCAAAAATATTAGAATCTATTTAAAAATATCTTTCCAACGAATCCGAAAAATCGAAATTTCATAGCAGGAATCAAAAGTTATGCCCAAATTAAAATTTAGAAAGGTCGCAAGGTAATTTGCATAGGTCAAAAATGCTACTTTTTGCATATAAAGGAATTTGAACTCGAAAACACTTCCATTGAGTTCAGAATGATGTTTCTACATTGAAAAACATTAAACATTTATATATTTCGAGTTTCGGAAATTATTTGTTTAAAAATGTATTTTTAATATTAAATATATAACCCTTGAAAATAGTCATTTTGCAAACGACCTCCATTTTCGACGAAACCACTTTTGTTGGATCCGGAATGTCAAAATATTGTTAAGTTTAATTTTTCATAATTTTTGGAATTAATTTGTGGTCGTGGCAAAAAGATTTCTGTTCTATCAATTTACAGTGAATTTTAATCGACTGAAAAATAGCCATTTTTCAAAAAGTCTCAGAATTCGACGAAATAAATTTTTTTAGGACCGTATCGTCATAAGGAAGCCAAAAATAATTTTTCTGGATTTTTCTGAGTTAATTTGTAGCCCCGGTAAATTTATTTGTACGGTAAAATTAAAATAAAGGACTTAAATATTAAAACTGAAAAACGGGGGTCAAGATGATCTTTTGGGCTAACGGGACAGGTCCAGATGAGTCCGGAATGGGGGCTAAATGGTAGGAACGACAGTCGTTGGGCCTGAATCGGAGTTCGGACCAAAACGGACTTAAACGGGCTAATTAAATAATAATTAGATTAACCTAATAAAATAATATTATAAAATGATCCGGTTCTTCTTCCTCACGTTGTCTTTCAGCCGTCAGAACCCATAGCCGCCCCTTTCTTCAAAAATTCATTCTCCGATTTCTCCCTCAATTCTCAACGAAAACCTTCGTATAAATACACGTTTCGAAGAGATTTTCGAGCTCTTTCTTCTCCGACAAGAGTCACCACCTCTCATCGACCGTAGCCACCGCCACAAGCATCCAAAGCCGCGGCCTTTGCGCCCCCACCGCGTCACCCACAAGCCCTCGCACCTCCTCCAACTCCCGGTGAAGATAGCCCTCTCGTAGCTCTCCAATCTCCCGCAAACCGTTCGTAAAACCGTCGATCGTAGCTCGAGTTATCTCGATTCAAAGTTTTGAACTTTAGGTAATGTTTATTTCAAATTTTGTCACGCATTGTAGCGTCGCTGTGTTAGTTGTTAAAGGCTGAATTTTGATTTTTCATACGAATTTGAATTTGAACCATTCCAGATCCGAAATCGCTTTGAATTCAAACACAAGACCTGATCAAAGTTGACAATTCATTTCAGATCCGAGCTAGGTGAGAATTTATTTTTAATTTAATTTAATTTATTTAATTATTAATTCTTAGTTATTAAAAATATTTATTGATAGATCGGCTATGTCGTGATATTTTAAATATGGATCTGAATTGTTCATTCCGTATGATGTTAGATCTGCAAATCTAAATATTAGATCTGAATTTATTGATTAATTAGAATTAATTATTTTTTAATTTTATTGAATCATGCCTCGTTGACTTGTCATATGCCAATATAAACATCACCCTGTTTAGTACCTTGATGTGAATTGTTAGATTTAGTCATGTTGGTTTATTTGAATGTTGTTGTTGATTGGATGTGACATGAAATACGATGTGGTAAATGGTAAAGGCTTAATCTTTACATTGTAAATAGAAAGATTAACTTTTATATATTGAATTTTTGATTGAAATTATTAAAGACTGAATTTTTAATTGAAATATTAAAGATGTAAATTTTCATGAAAATATTAAATGATGAAATTTTTCATGTAAATATTAAATGATGAATTATTACATTGTAATTAAAGGATGGAAAATTTTACATTGTAATTTAAGAATAAAATTTACATTGTAATTTAGGAATAAATTTTACATTGTAAATGAAAGATGAAATTTTTATATTAAAAATTAAAAGATATGTTTCATTGTAAATAATAAAAGATATGATTTTTCATTGTCTATGAAAAGAATGAATTTTTGCAATGTATTGTTAAAGAATGAATTTTTCAATGAATCATTAAAGAATAGATTTTTCATTAAATTATTAAGTAGGATTTACTTTGAATATAAAAGTAGGACTTATAATGTAAATATAAGGTAAAGGTCTCATGAAATTAAGATGACATTTTTATATGATTATTTTAATGTAAAGATGAACGATGAAATAAAGTTTACATTTTTATTAATGTAAATATATAGGAATTTCACCATTTGTAAAGTGAACGATATTGTATGTTTAGGCATAGCTTTGTGTATAGCGTGACTTCGCGAGCCTCACACACCGGCGGAGTCTAAAACGGGAGAAGGGAACGCAGGGAGAGCAGCACGTTTCTTTCTAACTAGAGTGGTGTCAGTGACCTACCAGCCCTGACATTTTACTTATGTGGATGATGGAATGAGGCGCCTCGGATAGGTCCTATTGGACCGGGAAACGTGTGTTCATGAATTGCCAATCCACGAAGCTGTATGTGTGGACCGGCCCTGCAGGATCCAAGGGTTAACTGCGGGGAACCATGAGACATTAGCTAGAGTGTCTCGAATCGGTAAAGAGCTCCTCCCTAGCCTTGACTCATGATGGAAACTCAATTTCCAATACGCCCCATTCGGTTTTGATTGTATTACCAGTATGGAGGCATAGTAGTATGGGATACTATTCTTCCTAGGATTGATACATTATGATTGAAATTGTTTTTAAAACATATACACACTAATAATAATATCAAATTCATTTTTAACGTATCAAGCATGTTTAATCACCATAAGGTAAAACTATATCCTCTGGTGTGCGCTGCATTGTGTGATGGGACCTGAGTCTTATGGTGATTTCATTTTTCTAAAAAGCATTGCATTGTTTTACGATTTACTTTAAGTTATGCACGACAATCCATTGGAATAAAACCCGTTCCGCATTAGCGGCGTGGTCCATGGATTTGCCTTATTACTATTAGTTAAATTAGTTAAGAATTCTCACACCAGTCCCATGACTGACCCGTTGTTTGTTTCCACCTTTACAAACTCGGGTGCCCTCTTCTCCACACGGGCAGTCGAGTAGTTTATCTACAGGTCCTTATCTCGAGCAGGATGCGGGATTGAAGCTTAAAGCTGTGTCCAGAGCATAGTTATCTTCCGCTGTATCTATTTTATTGTTTCCGCTGCAATGTATTAAATATATTGTAATTTATCTTCCGCTGTAATTTTATTTTGATGTACTCTGATATATTCTGTAATCTGATGTTATATTACCATGATGTAATAAAAGTCTGCTTTTATTGTTCTGATGTGTTGTATGCCCAGAGTTAATGCATTCGAGAATTTCTAACTTTTGGGTCAGACCGGTGTAGTTTATGGTCGGTCCAAAGGGCGGGGATTTTCGGGTCATTACATATGGTATCAGAGCTTTGGTTAGCTCAAATCTTTGGGGTACAACTCATTAGAACTGAACAAAAGGCTCATCAGAGATTGGATTAGTAATATCCAATAAGAATACTCATTAGAGATAGGATCAACAATATCCTAGAATGAGAAAACTCATTAGAGATAGGGTTAGTAATGCCCTAGAATGAGTTGAGAGTAGCAAGCCTATAATATACGTATTTGTGATTAATTATACTCTATTTTGGAAAATATGATTTTGAATATATAAAAAGTTATATATTTGAAAGTTAATCAACTAATGAAATTATTTAAACCAATGGGGAAAATATATATATAAATTAGTTAGTTAATTAATCAACTTTTAGCTTCGTCCCTTTTCGAGGACGAAAAGTTTTTAAGTGGGGGAGACTATAACAACCCTGAATTTTGGGGCCAATTTAAAATTTATTTTAAGTGATTTTAATGGGTTTTGATATTTAAAATAATCTATTTTAAATAATAATGATCACAAATTTGATTCAAATCGAAGTTAGAAAGAATAATTTAATTTTAATTATAAAAAGAATTAGAAATAGTGCGGTAGTTTGAAAAGTCAAACTTGAACTTTGACTGACCGTACAGGATGCAAAATTTAACGTATTTTAGTAAAACCAAAAATATTAGAATCTATTTAAAAATATCTTTCCAAAGAATCCGAAAAATCGAAATTTCATAGCAAGAATCAAAAGTTATGCCCAAATTAAAATTTAGAAAGGTCGCTAGGTAATTTGCATAGGTCAAAAATGCTACTTTTTGCATATAAAGGAATTTGAACTCGAAACCACTTCCATTGAGTTCAGAATGATGTTTCTACATTGAAAAACAGTAAACACTTATATATTTTGAGTTTCGGAAATTATTTGTTTAAAAATGTATTTTTAATATTAAATATATAGCCCTTGAAAATAGTCATTTTGCAAACGATCTCCGTTTTCGATGAAACCACTTTTGTTGGATTCGGAATGTCAAAATATTGTTAAGTTTAATTTTTCATAATTTTTGGAATTAATTTGTGGCCGTGGCAAAAAGATTTCTGTTCTATCAATTTACAGTGAATTTTAATCGACTAAAAAATAGTCATTTTTCAGAAATCTCAGAATTCGACGAAATAAATTTTTATAGGACCGTATCGTCATAAGGAAGCCAAAAATAATTTTTCTGGATTTTTCTGAGTTAATTTGTAGCCCGGGGAAATTTATTTGTACGGTAAAATTAAAATAAAGGACTTAAATATTAAAACTGAAAAAAGGGGGTCAAGATGATCTTTTGGGCTAACGGGACAGGTCCAGATGAGTCCGGAATGGGGGCTAAATGGTAGGAACGACAGTCGTTGGGCCTGAATCGGAGTTCGGACCAAAACGGACTTAAACGAGCTAATTAAATAATAATTAGATAAACCTAATAAAATAATATTATAAAATGATCGTGTTCTTCTTCCTCACGTTGTATTTCAGCCGTGAGAACCCATAGCCGCCCCTTTCTTCAAAAATTCATTCTCCGATTTCTCCCTCAATTCTCAACGAAAACCTTCGTATTAATACACGTTTCGAAGAGATTTTCGAGCTCTTTCTTCTCCGACAAGAATCACCACCTCTCATCGACCGTAGCCACCGCCACAAGCCTCCAAAGCCGCGGCCTTTGCGCCCCCACCGCGCCACCCACAAGCCGCCGCACCTCCTCCAACTCCCGTGAAGATAGCCCTCTCGTAGCTTTCCAATCTCCCGCAAATCGTTCGTAAAACCGTCGATCGTAGCTCGAGTTATCTCGATTCAAAGTTTTGAACTTTAGGTAATGTTTATTTCAAATTTTGTCACGCTTTGTAGCGTCGTTGTGTCAGTTGTTAAAGGCTGAATTTTGATTTTTCATATGAATTTGAATTTGAACCATTCCAGATCCGAAATCGCTTTGAATTCAAACACAAGACCTGATCAAAGTTGACAATTCATTTCAGATCCGAGCTAGGTGAGAATTTATTTTTAATTTAATTTAATTTATTTAATTATTAATTCTTAGTTATTAAAAATATTTATTGATAGATCGGCTATGTCGTGATATTTTAAATATGGATCTGAATTGTTCATTCCGTATGATGTTAGATCTGCAAATCTAAATATTAGATCTAAATTTATTGATTAATTAGAATTAATTATTTGTTAATTTTTTTGAATCATGCCTCGTTGATTTGTCATATGCCAATATAAACATCACCCTGTTTAGTACCTTGATGTGAATTGTTAGATTTAGTCATGTTGGTTTATTTGAATGTTGTTGTTGATTGGATGTGACATGAAATACGATGTGGTAAATGGTAAAGGCTTAATCTTTACATTGTAAATAGAAAGATTAACTTTTATATATTGAATTTTTGATTGAAATTATTAAAGACTGAATTTTTAATTGAAATATTAAAGATGTAAATTTTCATGAAAATATTAAATGATGAAATTTTTCATGTAAATATTAAATGATGAATTATTACACTGTAATTAAAGGATGGAAAATTTTACATTGTAATTTAAGAATAAAATTTACATTGTAATTTAAGAATAAAATTTACATTGTAAATGAAAGATGAAATTTTTATATTAAAAATTAAAAGATATGTTTCATTGTAAATAATAAAAGATATGAATTTTCATTGTCTATGAAAAGAATGAATTTTTGCAATGTATTATTAAAGAATGAATTTTTCAATGAATCATTAAAGAATAGATTTTTCATTAAATTATTAAGTAGGATTTACTTTGAATATAAAAGTAGGACCTATAATGTAAATATAAGGTAAAGGTCTCATGAAATTAAGATGACTTTTTTATATGATTATTTTAATGTAAAGATGAACGATGAAATAAAGTTTACATTTTTATTAATGTAAATATATAGGAATTTCACCATTTGTAAAGTGAATGATATTGTATGCTGAAAATTACATTTTTCTTTGTAATTAAAAGGTGAATTTCATCGTATGTTAAAATTTACATTTTTATATGTAAATTATAAAGTGAATTAATGTCGTATGTTGAAAATTACATTTTTCTTTGTAATTAACAAGTGAATTTCATCGTATGTTAAAATTTACATTTTTATATGTAAATTATAAAGTGAATTAATGTCGTATGTTGAAAATTACATTTTTCTTTGTAATTAAAAATTATATTTTTATAATGTGAATTAGATGTAGTGTTTGCATTGTAATTAAAAATTATATTTTTACAATGTGAATTAGATGTAGTGTTGCATTGTAATTATAAATCATGTTTTCACAATGTGAATTAAGAGTAGAGTTTGCATTGCCATTAGAAATTATATTTTTATATGTAATTTAAAGATTTTGAGTGTATCAAAATTTACATTTTCAATGTAAGGAAAGAATGAATTTAGGATGCGGTAATATTATCTTCATTTTCATATGAATTAAAATTTAGTAAGTATCGGTAATTGTGTGGAGTGTTGTTTTAATCAAACGACGTTATTACGATTCAATGATTATATATATATAATCAAAATTGAACGAATAAGGGCGTGGTAGTTCGCGTTTTGAAATCGTACTTTTAAATGACTATACAAGAAGATCCGACCGTCGGATTTTCTTGAAACTGAAACCGTTAGTACCGTCTGGGAAAAATCTTTCCAATGATATATATTACGTTAAGATCCAACGGTTAGATTCTGAGAAATGTAAAAATCAAAAGTGGTTGAATGCAGCGCCATAGTCGCCCATGGACTTAAGGCATCGTTATATAAAAATTTAATTATTTTAAATAATTAAAATAGGAATGTATCGTTAATAAAAATAATTATTAATGTGTAAGAAGGATTTTCAATATATATATATACGAGGATTATTTGGAAAGTCCGAGTTTATCTCATTCCAAATAATTAAACGACGTTTAAAAATCCAAGATTGGAAGACGGCGATTGAAGACCGTCAAATCTCCACATCGAATGGATGATGATGACTGTTGCCTTAGAATGGCTCGCTACCATGATAAGGTAATAGTAGGAGTTGCCCAGACGTAGTGTTGATTTGTACGGATTTGGCTTTCGCTCAGACCCAGAGCATAAGCTTATAAATGGATTGTGTGTCTGACATCGTACTCCATTATATATCATGTTATTAATCTTCTGTCGAATGTATGTATGTTTGGTGGCGGAGAATTTATTCTCTTGCTTAACACCCGTTCATATATTTCGGCAAAGGATTGGTAGTGTGATATGGAGTGATGATGTGGCATGCTAAGATGCATATGATCAAGGCTTTGTTGAAAAGCAGGCCTTGTGGGACGATCAAAGCATAGTCTGTTTAGGCATAGCTTTGTGTATAGCGTGACTTCGCGAGCCTCACACACCGGCGGAGTCTAAAATGGGAGAAGGGAACGCAGGGAGAGCAGCACGTTTCTTTCTAGCTAGAGTGGTGTCAGTGACCTACCAGCCCTGACATTTTACTTATGTGGATGATGGAATGAGGCGCCTCGGATAGGTCCTATAGGACCGGGAAACGTGTGTTCAGGAATTGCCAATCCACGAAGCTGTATGTGTGGACCGGCCCTGCAGGATCCAAGGGTTAACTGCGGAGAACCCTGAGACATTAGCTAGAGTGTCTCGAATCGGTAAGGAGCTCCTCCCTAGCCTTGACTCATGATGGAAACTCAATTTCCAATACGCCCCATTTGGTTTTGATTGTATTACTAGTATGGAGGCATAGTAGTATGGGATACTATTCTTCCTAGGATTGATAAATTATGATTGAAATTGTTTTTAAAACATATACACACTAATAATAATATCAAATTCATTTTTAACGTATCAAGCATGTTTAATCACCATAAGGTAAAACTCTATCCTCTGGTGTGCGTTGCATTGTGTGATGGGACCTGAGTCTTATGGTGATTTCATTTTTCTAAAAAGCATTGCGTTGTTTTACGATTTACTTTAAGTTATGCACGGCAATCCATTGGAATAAAACCCGTTCCGCATTAGCGGCGTGGTCCATGGATTTGCCTTATTACTATTAGTTAAATTAGTTAAGAATTTTCACACCAGTCCCATGACTGACCCGTTGTTTGTTTCCACCTTTACAAACTCGGGTGCCCTCTTCTCCACACGGGTAGTTGAGTAGTTTATCTACAGGTCCTTATCTCGAGCAGGATGCGGGATTGAAGCTTAAAGCTGTGTCCAGAGCATAGTTATCTTCCGCTGTATCTATTTTATTGTTTCTGCTGCAATGTATTAAATATATTGTAATTTATCTTCCGCTGTAATTTTATTTCGATGTACTCTGATATATTCTGTACTCTGATGTTATATTACCATGATGTAATAAAAGTCTGCTGTTATTGTTCTGATGTGTTGTATGCCCAGAGTTAATGCATTCGAGAATTTCTAACTTTTGGGTCAGACCTGTGTGGTTTATGGTCGGTCCAAAGGGCGGGGATTTTCGGGTCATTACAAATATAATTTTTAACGTGTATATGAATAAAATAAATATTTATAAACAAATCAGACGATTTGTTTATGTACACACATTTGACTGATATTTAGTAAATGTGTAATATTTATTCGTACTCTGTATATTCTTGTATTCTGATGTAAATTGTTGTAATAACAATGAAATGTTCTTCTGTTTTTATTCTGATTTGTCTTGTCCTCAACTCAATCTGGGCTTTCCTTCACGTGGAAGTTCAGGTCGTCTCATACACTAATCCCAATATTTAGTTGCATGTCAATCGATTGGTTAACGGACTGTTGTAACTATTAATAATTTATATTTAATGCTTATGCAGTTGTGTAATGCACTCTGGATGATGGTTGAGTGTTTAGCATTGTTGTTATAGACATGTGATGTATGAAATCCATATTACTAACATTATATGGTAATTGATTGGGTCTGATTCCAATTCAGGAATAACAAATATTTTAAAATAAGGAAATATTTCAAAATAACGAATATTTTAAAATAATATCCAGTAAAGGATAAAAATGTGAATTTGATGTCCGATTTTGGATGGACACGAAAATATTTAAATATATGAAGCCGTGTTGATTAGACTTGCGCCATTTTGACGCGAACGATACTTATATCGATTTTATTCATATTTATAATGAATACTAAAAAAGAAACAATTTCAAAATCTTATTTTTGAAAATATTATCATTTTAATATTATAATGATATAGAATATTCAATTTTGATTTAAAATTGAAAATGAAGTGGGAATCGTTTAAAACGAATTTATAAATGATTTATAAAATATGTTTTAAATGAAAATAAATGAAATATATATAATATATTTTATTACATATATTTAATGGCCTGAATAGAACGCGCCGCGCCGCGACCGTTTGCGAGTTTCGACCATTGACTTCAAATTGACATTATGGGAGATCCCACCGTCGGGTTCTCCTAAAACTGGAACCTTTTGGTTCGTATCGAAAAGAGCTTTCCAAAGAATATAAGAGATTTGAAATCTTACTGTTGGATTTGAAATTATGTCCAAATCAAATTTTGAAAAGGTAGCTGTAATTGCAGTTCGATGACCGTTTATGGAAATTGACTAAAAGGGCCTTAGTAAAATTATTAAAAATATTAACAATTTGTGTAAAATCATAATAAATGATTTGGAAAGAACTGGTACGAAAAATTCCGTGTTTGTAAAGATAAAAATATATTTTTGTCAAAATGAACTAGTTATAACTAGATTTGAAATCGAATAATTTTTAAATAAAATAAACTGGATTTGTGAATGGTTTTAATATTACGAGAAATTTCCAACGAATGAAGTGGAATGGATTTGGTATGGAAATAATCTTCGGAATATTTCGATATTGGATTCTGTGGTTGTACGGATATTGTTATGGAAATTTGGAAGAGATATATATGTCTTTATTTCCAATACGATATTTATTGGTTTTAGAATTTGATATTGAATATAAGCCGATATAATTTCTATTCAGAGCCTTATATGTAAAATCAAATGGGATTTTGGGTTTGTCGTGAACGGTGTCTTTACCAACACTGTTCTTAAACCCAGTTGAGAAAAAAATACATCTTTTAATTAAGATTTAGAGAAGTTTTCCAATTAATTAATATTTAATTGAAATTGAACAAAAGAATTGGATTTTGGGTTTGTCATGAATGGTGTCTTAAATAACACTATTCTTAAACCCCATGTGAAAAGAATAAATCTTTTAATTAAGATTATTAGAGTTTCCAATTATATTTAGTAATTGGAATAAAATGGAGTGTGAATTGGGTTTATTTTGAACTGTGTTTTTAATGACATTCGTTCTTTAACCCGATTAATAGTGAAATGTGATTTGGAATTTATAAATATTTTATTAAGATTTAATGGAAATTTCCTAAAGTAAAGTTTTCCAATTTAATATATTGAATTAAAATATAATGGAATTTTATTTGGTAATAATCGAAGTGTGCTTCTACGGAGGAAGATTATAAATATACATGGAATTTAAAAGGCTTTGTCGTTATTCCATTTATACTATTAGTCGGATATGGAAATTGATATCGGTTATATGTTGATCTGTTTCCCATGAAGATTCCATAATTAATGGAATGTGATTT
This sequence comes from Allium sativum, assembly GCA_030737875.1. NCBI lineage: Eukaryota > Viridiplantae > Streptophyta > Magnoliopsida > Asparagales > Amaryllidaceae > Allium > Allium sativum. Next base: position 8,101,038 of record CM060923.1, read on the forward strand.
TGGGTTTATCGTGAACTGTGTTTTAAATGACATTGGTTCCTTAACCCAGTGAAAGATAGGATTACATGTCGAGCATTGTATTTTGAATTGTATTGTTGATCTCTGCTAAATATATACCTGTTTGGTGGTGAAGAATTTATTCTCTTACTTAACACCCTTCTCTAAGACGTATGAGCTTAGAGGTTATATATCGGCAGAAATTAGTGGTATGGTGTAGATTGTCAATGTGGCATGTTTGATTTCCCAAAGTTAAATAATCATTAATATTGATTTTTGGGAAGATTAAAACTAAGCGGAGTTTTAATGAATCTTTAATTAGATTGAAAAGGGAATGAGATAATTTAAATTACAGAATTTGGGAAATGATTGAGAATGGAGTATCACCAGTTTTTCTCCAAGCGATAATTAAATCTTTAATTAGATTTGAGTGGGAAATGGTAATTGTTTTTTATCGATAACACCGTGGTGTTAGATATGTAGAATTACCAGTTTTGCTCCATGGGATGAATAGGTTGGAATTGGGAAATTAAACAAATGATTACTTCGGTAAGGTGTGCTAATCCCGACTAGTTTGGATAAACCTTAATTTGGTTTAAATTGATATCCAAAGGAAGATTAAAGAATAAATTTAAAGAATTTATCTTTGATAAAATCAATGGGAACCTTTCCCTAATGATGTGAATATTTGAATTAAAGAATATTCATAGTTGGAATGAGGCGTATGTTGTGTTTTTATGGTACTTGTTTATAAAATACGTAAATTATTCGGAAAGGCCGGGTTTATACCCATTCTGAATAATTGATTTGACAATGAAGACGGTGGTTGAAGACCGGAGGTCTTCACATTGTTTGGATGATTACTGATGTCTTGATTGGGCTGTACACCCAAGACAAGGTAATAAGTGGTGATCGTCCCGACGTACTTGAAGATCGACCGAATATGCGAAGACCTCCCACCTGTATTGGACATATGGGACGAGGAATAAGGTGCCTTCGGTTTTGTTCAGGCCCAGAATGAACTAGTAAATGGATATGTGTCTGACAATGGATTTTATTCTGTGTTGATTGATTTCTATTAAATATTTTTTTTGGTGGTAGAGAATTTATTCTCTTGCTTAACACCCTTCTCTGAGACGTACGAGCTTAGAGGTTATATATCAATAGACATCAGTCGCATGGCGTGAATTGTCAGTGTGGCATGCTGAGATGCAAATGATCAAGGCTTTTGTTGAAAAGAAGAGTCTTGTGGTTCATGATCAAAGCAAGGCTTTCAATAGCATAGCTTTGTGTATAACATTGATTCGCGAGCATCACACCTCGGTATGAGTCAAAAACAGGTTAAGGGACAGTAGGGTGTGCACGACATTTCCTTCCAGCTATGGGTTGTGCTATGGTATGGAGCCCAGACATTTATTATATTTTTACCTATGTGGATGATGGATAGCGAGGTGCCTCGGATATATCTGTTACTGCAGAGCCGATGGATAGGTCCTGTAGGACTGGGAAACGTGTGTTCAGGAATTGCCAATCCACTAACGTAAGTATGGACCGCCGCTGCAAGATCCAAGGGTTCACTGCGGGGGATCCTGAGGCATTGGCTAGAATGTCTCGAAGCCAGCGAGGAGTACATCCCTTGCCTCGACTCATAGATGGAAATCCAATTTCCAATACGCGACATTTCGGTTTTGATTGTAGAGCCTAGTATATCAACATGATATATGGTACCCATACCGTCTATGATTGATACATTTATATTTGAAGTTGTTTTATACACTATGCACTTATAATAATATCAAATGATTTTTGTTTTAAACGTACCAAGCATGTTTGGCTATTATAAGGGAAAAATCTATCCTCCGGCTTGCGTTGCATTGTGATGGGACCTGAGTCTTACAATAGATTCATTTTTCGAAAAGAATTGCATTATTTATAAACTGTTTTATGCACTGGTATTCTTAGGAGAAAACTCGTTCCATGTTATGTGGTGTGTTCCCTTGATTTACTTTATTTTTAAGCTAAGTTTTAAGTAACTTTTTTCGTTCTCACACCAGCCTCATGACTGGCTTGGAGTTTATTGTTTTAACTTAAACTTTGGGTGCCCCTATTTTCCACAAGGTAGCTAATAGTTGGATTTTTTCAGATATTTCTTTTCCAGGATCCTGGATTTACAGCTGGAGTAATATTCAGAAAGCTTTATATTTGTATATCTCTTTCAGTTGTGTTATGTATTATTTTTCCGCTGCTATGTAATTTTAATCTCTGATATTGTATTTTTTTGATGTATAATATTTATTCATACTCTAGTATATTCTTGTACTCTGATGTAAATTGTTGTTATAAGCAATGAAATGCTTTGTCGTCTACATTCAGATTTGTCGTGTTCTCAACTCAATCCGGGCTTTCCCGTAAGGGCGAGTTTGGGTCGATTCATATACACCAACTCATAAACTAAAACAGTTGATAATAAACTGAGTAAAACAGTGCTCATAAACTAAAACAGTTGATAATAAACTGAGTAAAACAGTGCAACACATCAGCAAAACAAACAACAAATTTAACATAAGTCAAGCATGTCAGAAAAGCAATGTACAAACATGGCACACAAGAGCAAACAGTACTGGTGCAAAAAAGGAAACGGAGGATGAAGAAGAAGAACAAAGGTCCATTTGACTTGAGGGAATGTGTATCCTTTTCTTACCGACTCAAGGAAAACAACTTAGACAGGTTCAATGGAACTCTAAAGTCTAAACATTTATATTTGTGCTTTAGTGTACTTTTCTCAAAGCTTTTTAACCATCTGTTAATTGGTATAATGCATGCATGACTGTAATTATAGTATCCCAACAGTTGTTTACTAAGTATTGGAACTCAAAGTAAGATCACACATATGAAAGATATGTGTACATATATAATCATAATTACAATACTCTAATAAAAGCCGCACTGTATATGCACCATACAAGCAAGAATGTGTCAAAATGAAGGATGTTGAAATCGCAGCCATATAAGCCTGCATTGTCCCTTTTTCTTATTTAAATTTAGTTAAATACCAATTATATTAGGATGGAAGACTGCTATTATTCTTGTACCAATGGTCTGGAACAATGCAGATAAGTGTTAAAACAAATGTATGTAGCTGGTGATGTCCAACATAGATAATCAGAAGCAAGTATTGTAGTTCTGACTATTTTCACTTTATATGTTGTAGTTATATATGTTACCTTATGGGAATAAAATGCTAATGTTGTTATTTTTATATGTTGAAAAATAGTGAAAGTGAGAAAAAATGGAACTATTATAAAAATAAACAAAATTAACTATGTGTTTATTTAACTTCAAAATACGAAAAATAATATTTATTTAATTCTGTAGATCAACCTTTGAATATTGTGCACTCCACAAAGGGACAATATGATAACATTCAAGGCCATCATTCATATGGTCACCTAGATGGTTCAATTTTCATGGACCACAACCTTTTCATTTTGTATAATATTTTGCAGTTTATTATTCAAATGTCGTATGGCTCAGTGGTTGGGAGGATGGTTTGCAACTTGCAACCCAAGATCTTGTCCTGACAATCGTTGATCAAAGAAGCCTTAGAATCAAATATGATTCACAATAGATAAATAAATATTAAATGCATATAATTGTGTTCATTTAAAGAATAATGGTTCAAGTTATAAAACACAATACTAATGATATTAAATGCATATCACCGTTCATTTGCAGAATAATGGTGCAAGTTCTAAACGTAATAGTAATGAAAAATAAGCAGCAAAGATAATACACCAAAAATTAGCTTTATTAACGCAAAATTCAATAAGGATGTTTTCCTGAAAGGGTGACTACATTAAATATTGTTAAAAGATGATAAAAACATACTAAGGTGTTAATTCTCACGTAATATGAGGAGATAAGGAGAACATCTGATACTCCACAGGTTATTGAGTTGGAGAAAACTCTTCACTTGAACTTTAAACTTCCTTCCCACAACACACATGCAAATAAATAAAGCAAATTAGGTAATGAATATTTATTTTAAAATCAAAAATTCCCCAACCACTACCATGACTGCTCAGAGAAGATCAATCATTTTAATGAACTATAATCGTTGTATCGCAATAAATAACAGCTTTAAGAATTTTTGAGTAAAAAATTGCTCCGTATACTGGTTAACTTCCCTCTACATGAAATTCAAAAAAGTGAATGAGCAACGAAAATATGCATGAGTTTGTGTAATAACCCGGAAATCTGGGCCAATTTAAAATTTTTATTTTGGCAATTTTAGCGAATTTTGATTATTTAAAATGAATTATTATAAATAATATCGACGAGAAAATTTATTTTGAATAAAATTCAAACATATATAGTTATATAGATCGTCATTGGAATATAAATATTTATTTATAATTATAAAAGGAATTGAAAACGACGCAGTAGTTCGATAATTCGATTTCAAAATTCGAATGAATGTACAAGATTCAAAATAAACCGGATTTTAGTGAAACCAAAAATATTCGAATCTATTCGAGAATATCTTTCCAACGAATCCGAAAAATTGAAATTTCATAACGGGGATCAAAAGATATGTCCGGTTGAAATTTCAGAATAGTCGCTATGGAATTTCGGCCCTTAAAAATAGCCATTTTGCAAACGACCTCGGATTTCGACGAAACCACTTTTGTTGGATCCGTGATGTCAAATTATTGCTAGGTTTCAAATTTCGTAATTTTTCGAATCAATATGTGAGCGTGGAAAAGGAAAACGCGTTTGATCAGTTTCAGTTGATTTTAATCGACTGGAAAATGGCCATTTTTCAAACGGTCTCAGAATTCGATGAAACTAGTTTGGTTAGGACCGTATCGTTAATATGAAGCTAGAAAATATTTTTTGGGAATTTTTAGAGTTCGTATGTGACCCCGGTAAATTGAAAGGCACGTTCAAATTAAATATATAGAGTTATATGTCGATTTTAACGGAAACTGATCGAAATAGTCGAATCATCTTACGATACATATCCCATTGTGTTCGGAATAGGGGTAATTAGCTATGGACGACAGGCGGTGGGCCTTGTTTCGAGGTCAAATGAAAAAGTTACCTTTTAAAATTAAAATAATTCCCCCCTTTTATATCCTTTCTCTCTGCCCCCCTTTTTTCTTCATCCATTCACAAAAAAAGGGGATCGGGATCGATCCCCGTGCCATCGCCGCCCCCCCACCGCGCTCCACCTCCTTCCTCTTCCCGTGCCTTCTCCTCCCTCGCGTTCACCTCCTCCTCCTTCCTCCCTTCTCCTCGTGCGACGCTGGACCCCCCCTGCTTCCACCTCGCGACGCAAACCCCGAGACCCCTCCCCTTTAAACCCTAGCCGCCCTCAAGACCCCTCCCCCTGCTGCACCTGGCGCAGACCCCCCTTTTCCGACTGACGCGCGCTTGGCGGCCACCACCGCTCCGACGCCGACGAACAAACCCCCCTTCTCTCGATTTTACTATAAGTCCTCCTCTCTTTTATTTTATTTTATTTTATTTTCATTCATTTTGAAAGTCATACGAATAGCGATTTTAAATTTCAGTAAGTGATTAAAAATAATAATTGATAATGGTTTTATTGTCAGTTTTAAAAATAAAAACATTGTTTAAAATATAAATAGACGAGATTTTTAACTATAAAAAGATGTGATTTTTAATGGCGGAAAGATGAGATTGTTAATGGCGAAAAGTTTTAATTTTTGAAACAAGAAAGGTTTGATTTTTATTCATTAGAAAAATATAATTTTTATATTATAGAAAGAGTAAAAATTCGATTTTTATATATTGAATAGCGTAGTAAAAATTCGATTTTTATATATTGAACAGCAAAATAAAAATTCGATTTTTATATATTGAATAGCATAGTAAAAATTCGATTTTTATATATTGAATAGCATAGTTAAAATTCGATTTTTATATATTGAATAGCAAAGTAAAAATTCGATTTTTATATATTGAATAGCAAAGACAAAATTCGATTTTTATATATTGAATAGCATAGTGAAAATTCGATTTTTATATATTGAATAGCATAGTAAAAATTAAATTTTTATATATTGAATAGCATAGTAAAAACTCGATTTTTATATATTGAATAGCATAGTAAAAATTCGATTTTTATATATTGAATAGCATAATAAAAATTCAATTTTTATATATTGAATAGCATAGTAAAAATTCGATTTTTGCATATGTAGAGAATACGGGCAAAGAAAGTGACAAGAGGCAAGAAACGGCGAAGATTTCCTACATATGAAGAGTCGTGGGATTGGATTAGCTAATCTGTGAGAATTTCTCACCTTTTAATTTATTTTTCTAGTTATAAATATATACTAGGATGCAGACGGTGTTTAGTAGCACCCGACACCCGTCGTCCACAGACCATGGACGGCTTGTATGCTTGTTTGTTTGATTCTGATGTGTAGTTGATTGTGTGATGTGATGTGAAATAGAATAAAATATTTATATAGTTAAAAATAAAATTTTTAACGTGTATATGAAATGAAATAAAAATAAACAAACCGGACGATTTGTTTATATACACACATTTGACTGATATTGATTGGGATGATAAATTTTACACATCACCCAACTGCACAAATAAAATCGGTGTTTGATTGTTTGAAACCTCACACGGCTATTGGGATGATATTTGACGTACACTAATCCCGATTGTTTAGTTGTATGTCGATCGATTGATTGACAGACTGTTATAAGCGTTGAATATTTATATTTGATGCTTATACAGTGTAGAATGCACTTTGGATGATGGTTGATTATTCATCGTTGTTGATATGTACATGTGTTGTAGAAAATCCATATAATTAACATTATATAGTAATTGATTGGGCCTCATTCCATATTTGAAATAGAAATATTTGAAAATGAAATAAGGAAATATTTGAAATAGAATATTTGAAAATAGAAATATATGAAGCCGTGTTGATTAGATTGACGCCATTTTGACGTGAACGATATTTATATCGATTTTATTCATTTTAAAATGAATATCGAATATGATTTCAAAATCTGATATTTTGAAAAGAATGGATTTGAATTGAAATCGAATAGAAATGAATTCGAATTGAAATTGAATTGAAAACGAACAGAAATTGAATTAGAAACCAATTTGAATTAAATCAATTTGAAATGAAATGAAAACGAATTTATGTTGGAATATTCAATTTTGATTTGAAATTAAATATGAAGTTGAAACCGTTTTGAAAATGAATTTAAAACGATTTATAAAATTCGTTTCGAAAGGAAATCGACGAAGTATATATTATATATATAATATAATGGCCTGAATAGAACGCACCGCGCCGCGGCAGTTCGCGAATTTCGACCATTGACTTCGAATGGATATTGCAGGAGATCCGACCGTCGGATTCTCCTGAAACTGGAGCCGTTGGGTTAGTATCGAAAAGAGCTTTCTAACGAATATTAGAAATTAGAAATCTAACAGTTGGATTTGGAATTATGTCCAAATCAAATTTGAAAAAGGTCGCTGTAAGTGCAATTCGATGGCCATTGATGGAAATCGACTGTACGGGCCTTGATAAAATTATTAAAAATAGTAATAATTTGTGTAAAATCATAAGAAATGATTTGTGAAGATTTGGGATGAAAAACTCCATATTTGAAAAGATAAAAATAGATTTTTATCGAAATGAACTAGTTTTGAACTAGAATAATAATTTATTTATTTTTGGAAATAAATAAATTGGATTTGAAAATGGTTTTGAAAATAACCAGAATTTCCAATAATTGCATTGGAATGGATTTGAATCGAAATTGTTTTCGGAATATTTCGATGTTGGATTTCGTGATTATACAGATGTTGTTATGGAAATTTGAAAGATATATATATACATATCGTTATTTCCAATACGATATTTGTTGGTCGTAGAATTTGATATTGAATATAAGCCGATATATTTTCTATTCAGAGCCTTGTATTTAATATCAAATGTGATTTGGATTTGTCGTGAATGGTGTCTTGACTAACACTATTCTTGAACCCAGTTGAGAAAAGATTAAATCTTTTTATTTAGATTTAATGAAGTGTACCAATTAAATAATATTTAATTGGAATTGAATTGATATTGATTTTTGGGTTTATCGTGGACAGTGTTTTAAATAACACTTGTTCTTTAACCCGATAATTAATGGAATGTGATTTTGGGTTTATCGTGAACCGTGTTTTAAAATGACACTGATTCTTTAACCCAGTTAAAGATTAAAACTAAGTGGAGTTTTAATGAATCTTTAATTAGATTGAAAAGATCGAGAATGGAGTATAACCAGTTTTGCTCCAGGCGATAGTTAAATCTTTAATTAGATTTGAACGTGAAGTGGTAATTGAATTTACCGATAACACCGTGGTGTTAGATATGAAGTATTACCAGTTTTACTTCATGGGATGAATAGGTGGGGATTGTAAATTAAATTAGATGATTACTTCGGTGTGGTCCGCTAATTCCGACTAGTTTGAATTGATATTCAAAAAGGAGATTAAAGAATAAATTTAAAGAATTTATCTTTGATAAAATTAATGGGAACCTTTCCCAAAATATAAGAATATTTGAATAAAAAGAATATTCTGAAGTGGAATGAGGCATATGTTGTGTTTGTGTAACACTTTTATAATATACGCGAGTTATTCGGAAAGACCGGGTTTATCCCGTTCTGAATAACTGATTCGACGTGGTGTCGAAGATGAAGACGGTGGTTGAAGACCGGAGGTTTTCACGTCGTTTGGATAATTACCGATGATCTTGATTGGGATATACACCCAAGAAGATGGAAACAGTTAGTGATCGTCCATACGTACTTGGAGATCGATGGATATGCGGGGTACTAGGTGCCTCCGGTTTCGTTCAGACCCAGAACGGACTTGTAAATGGACTGTGTGTCTGACATTGGATTTTAGTCTATGTGATTGATTTCTATTAAATATATATCTGTTTGGCGGCGGAGAATTGATTCTCTTTCTTAACGCCCTTCTCTGAGACGTACGAGCTCAGGGGTTATATACTGATGGATATCAAACGCATAGAGTGAATTGCCTGTGTGGCATGCCTAAGTGGCAAATGATCAAGGCTTCTGTTGAAAAGCAAAGTCTTGTGGTTGATGATCAAAGCATGGACTATGTGGCGTAGCTTTGTGTAACGTTGATTCGCGAGCCTCACACTCAGGTGGTGAACTAAAAACGGGAGAGGACCTCAGGGAGGGCATGTGTTTCTTTCTAGTTAGAAGTGGCGTCAGCGGTTTTACACGCCCTGACGAGTTTGACTTATGTGGTTGTTGCTGTTGCGAGGCGCCTCGGATATATCGGTCGTTCTCGAACCGATGGAGCCATTCGTTGGCTCATTTACGCCCCAAAGGGCGGGGAAACGCATGTTCAGGGTTTAAGTTTAATCCACATCGGTGGACCGGCCCTGTAGCTCCAAGGTCACTCGAGCTATGACCTGAGGCTCGGGCTAGAGAGTCTCGAATCGGTTGAGGACTATCTTTTGCCTCGGTTCATAGATGGAAATCCAATTTCCAAATACGCGACTTTGCGGTTTTATGTGTAAACCTATATATGGCGACATAGTGGCATGGGACGCTCATGTCGCCTATGATTGATACTTATGATTTGAAGTTGTTTTATACACTATGCACTTATAATAGTATCAAATAATCTGTTTTAAAATGTATCAAGCATTCTTTGGCTGTTATAAGGGAAAACCTTATCCCCCGGCTTGCGTTGCATTGTGTGATAGGTCCTGGGTCTTATAACAGCTTCATTCTTCTTTATTTAGCATTGCGCTGTTTGTTTGATGCACTGGTATTCTTGGGAGGAAACCCGTTCCGTGTTAGCGGCGTGGTCCCTTGATTTACCTAACTTTAAAAATAAAGATTAATAACTATTTTAGTTCTCACACCAGTCACATGACTGACCTGGAGTTTATTGTTTTAACCTAAACTCTGGGTGCCCTTATTTTGACACGGGCAGCTAGTAGTTTTGGTTTTGCAGATTTATATTCACAGGATCCTGGTTTACAGCTGGAATGATATCCGGAAAGCTTTGTATCGGTATGTCTCCTTCAGTTGTGTATTGTATTATTTTCCGCTACTATGTATTTAAATGTAATTTAAATCTCTGATATTTCTGTGTAATATTTATTTATACTCTGTATATTCTTGTAATCTGATGCATTGTTGTAATATACAATGAAATGTTCTCCCGTCAGCGTTCTATTTTGTCGTGTTCTCAAAACAATCAGGCATTTCGAATGGTCTAGATCGGTTTAGCGACTGATTCAGATCGAGTGAAATTCCTTTTCGTCACAGGTGGTATCAGAGCTTTGGTTTACAAAGCTCAGAGAACAAGATACATTAGAACCATACGAAAGAATTCATCAGATATTGGATTAGTAATATCCAATTAGAATGACTCGTTAGAGATAGGATCAGTAGTATCCTAGAACGAGTGTAAACAGTATATTTTTAAAAGTGAAAACAAATTTTGTTCTGAAAATTTAAATCAATTTTTCGTATTTGATTATTTATTTGTATTGATTTGGACAGTCCAGTATATAAAGATTTTGCATATACGCCTTGCAAACGTGTATTTGAAGTTTTAATATACTGGATAGATATAGAATTACACTCTAATCGCCCGGAGATGATTTTGATGATGGAGCTCCATCATTAGAATTTATGTTCGTGTGACGAAAGTGAGATTTCTATATATTTCCAATTGACTGGTGTGAGAACCGAAACTAGATAGGGCTTATTGTTATGATATGACATCAAAAATCACATTTTTGACTATGTATCAAAATTATGAATTTCAAAAGCTAATCAACAAATTGATTGATGGTTGTGTTGTTGATTATTGGTTGATTAATTAAAATTTGTACCATATAGCCAAATTGAATCAAATAGTGAATTGTATTGAAATTTGGTCGCATTTGCTTGCATATACATGTACTTACATTGAACAGGTCTTAGCAAGGAGGCTAGAGCAGAAGAATAAAATTTGTTTGCCCGACAAATAGTACATGTTTACCATAATTTACTGTTTTGTTTGGGCGATGATGATTTTATGAGCCGATTGGCTTTTTTTTTTTCCTTTTGAGATCAGAAGGCCTGTATGGCAATTTCGGGATTTTCCCGTGCTCCCGGTGCAGGGGAGGTTATGGCAAAAAATTTCGAAAATTTAGGGTGTTAGCCAAATTTTTGAAAATTTTGAAAAGTTCTTAGAAACTGAAAAGTTGAAGAACTTAAGCCGTAGTGAAGACACTGGAAGTTGAGTTGATTTGTTAAACAACTTTCGGCTTTGTTCCTTTTCAGGGACGAAAAGTTTTAAGTGGGGGAGATTGTAATAACCCGGAAATCTGGGCCAATTTAAAATTTTTATTTTGGCAATTTTAGCGAATTTTGATTATTTAAAATGAATTATTTTAAATAATATCGACGAGAAAAATTATTTTGAATAAAATTCAAACATATATAGTTATATAGATCGTCATTGGAATATAAATATTTATTTATAATTATAAAAGGAATTGAAAACGACGCGGTAGTTCGATAATTCGATTTCAAAATTCAAATGAATGTACAAGATTCAAAATAAACTGGATTTTAGTGAAACAAAAAATATTCGAATCTATTCAAGAATATATTTCCAACGAATCCGAAAAATTGAAATTTCATAGCGGGGATCAAAAGATATGTCCAGTTGAAATTTCAGAATAGTCGCTATGGAATTTCGGCCCTTAAAAATAGCCATTTTGCAAACGACCTCGGATTTCGACGAAACCACTTTTGTTGGATCCGTGATGTCAAATTATTGCTAGGTTTCAAATTTCGTAATTTTTCGAATCAATATGTGAGTGTGGCAAAGGAAAACGCGTTTGATCAGTTTTAGTTGATTTTAATCGACTGGAAAATGGCCATTTTTCAAACGGTCTCAGAATTCGATGAAACTAGTTTGGTTAGGACCGTATCGTCAATACGAAGCTAGAAAATATTTTTCGGGAATTTTTAGAGTTCGTATGTGACCCCGGTAAATTGAAATGCGCGTTCAAATTCAATATATAGAGTTATATGTCGATTTTAGCGGAAACTGATCGAAACAGTCGAATCAGCTTACGATACATATCTCATTGTGTTCAGAATAAGGGTAATTAGCTATGGACGACAGGCGGTGGGCCTTGTTTCGAGGTCGAATGAAAAAGTTACCTTTTAAAATTAAAATAATTCCCCCCCTTTTTCATATCCTTTCTCTCCGCCCCCCCTTTTTTCTTCATCCATTCACGAAAAAAGGGGATCGGGATCGATCCCCGTGCCATCGCCGCCCCCCCGCGCTCCGCCTCCTTCCTCTTCCCTCGCCTTCTCCTCCCTCGCGTTCACCTCCTCCTCCTTCCTCCCTTCTCCTCGTGCGACGCTGGACCCCCCTACTTCCACCTCGCGACGCAAACCCCGAAACCCCTCCCCTTTAAACCCTAGCCGCCCTCGAGACCCCTCCCCCTGTCGCGCCTAGCGCAGACCCCCCCTTTTCCGACTGACGCACGCTAGGCGGCCACCACCGCTCCGACGCCGACGAACAAACCCCCCTCTCTCGATTTTACTGTAAGTCCTCCTCTCTTTTATTTTATTTTATTTTCATTCATTTTGAAAGTCATACGAATAGCGATTTAAAATTTCAGTAAGTGTTTAAAAATAATAATTGATAATGGTTTTATTGTCAGTTTTAAGAATAAAATCATTATTTAAAATATAAATAGACGAGATTTTTAACTATAAAAAGATGTGATTTTTAATGGCGCAAAGATGAGATTGTTAATGGCGAAAAGTTTTAATTTTTGAAACAAGAAAGGTTTGATTTTTATTCATTAGAAAAATATAATTTTTATATTATAGAAAGAGTAAAAATTCGATTTTTATATATTGAATAGCATAGTAAAAATTCGATTTTTATATATTGAATAGCAAAGTAAAAATTCGATTTTTATATATTGAATAGCATAGTAAAAATTCGATTTTTATATATTGAATAGCATAGTAAAAATTTGATTTTTATATATTGAATAGCAAAGTAAAAATTTGATTTTTGTATATTGAATAGCAAAGAAAAAATTCAATTTTTATATATTGAATAGCATAGTAAAAATTCGATTTTTATATATTGAATAGCATAGTAAAAATTCGATTTTTATATATTGAATAGCAAAGTAAAAAATTCGATTTTTATATATTGAATAGCATAGTAAAAATTCGATTTTTATATATTGAATAGCATAGTAAAAATTCGATTTTTATATATTGAATAACATAGTAAAAATTCGATTTTTGCATATGTAGAGAATACGGGCAAAGAAAGTGACAAGAGGTAAGAAACGGCGAAGATTTCCTACATATGAAGAGTCGTGGGATTGGATTAGCTAATATGTGAGAATTTCTCACCTTTTAATTTATTTTTCTAGTTATAAATTTATACTAGGATGCAGACGGTGTTTAGTAGCACCCGACACCCGTCGTCCACAGACCATGGACGGCTTGTATGCTTGTTTGTTTGATTTTGATGTATAGTTGATTGTGTGATGTGATGTGAAATAGAATAAAATATTTATATAGTTAAAAATAGAATTTTTAACTTGTATATGAAATGAAATAAAAATAAACAAACCGGACGATTTGTTTATATACACACATTTGACTGATATTGATTGGGACGATAAATTTTACACATCGCCCAACTGCACAAATAAAATCGGTGTTTGATTGTTTGAAACCCCACACGGGTATTGGGATGATATTTGACGTACACTAATCCCGATTGTTTAGTTGTATGTCGATCGATTGATTGACAGACTGTTATAAGCGTTGAATATTTATATTTGATGCTTATACAGTGTAGAATGCACTTTGGATGATGGTTGATTATTCATCGTTGTTGATATGTACATGTGTTGTATAAAATCCATATAATTAACATTGTATGGTAATTGATTGGGCCTCATTCCATATTTGAAATAGAAATATTTGAAAAGGAAATATTTGAAATAGAAATATTTGAAAAGGAAATATTTAAAATAGAAATATTTGAAATAGAATATTTGAAAATAGAAATATATGAAGCCGTGTTGATTAGATTGACGCCATTTTGACGTGAATGATATTTATACCGATTTTATTCATTTTATAATGAATATCGAATGTGATTTCAAAATCTGATATTTTGAAAAGAATGGATTCGAATTGAAATCGAATAGAAATGAATTCGAATTGAAATTGAATTGAAAACGAACAGAAATTGAATTAGAAACCAGTTTGAATTAAATCAATTTGAAATGAAATGAAAACGAATTTATGTTGGAATATTCAATTTTGATTTGAAATTGAATATGAAGTTGAAACCGTTTTGAAAATGAATTTAAAACGATTCATAAAATTCGTTTCGAAAGGAAATCGACGAAGTATATATTATATATATAATATAATGGCCTGAATAGAACGCGCCGCGCCGCGGCAATTCGTGAATTTCGACCATTGACTTCGAATGGATATTGCGGGAGATCCGACCGTCGGATTCTCCTGAAACAGGAACCGTTAGGTTCGTATCGAAAATAGCTTTCTAACAAATATTAGAAATTAGAAATCTAACGGTTGGATTTGGAATTATGTCCAAATCAAATTTGAAAAAGGTCGATGTAAGTGCAGTTCGATGGCCATTGATGGAAATCGACTGTACGGGCCTCGATAAAATTATTAAAAATAGTAATAATTTGTGTAAAATCATAAGAAATGATTTGTGAAGATTTGGGATGAAAAATTCCATATTTGAAAAGATAAAAATAGATTTTTATCGAAATGAACTAGTTTTGAACTAGAATAATAATTTATTTATTTTTGGAAATAAATAAATTGGATTTGAAAATGGTTTTGAAAATAACCAGAATTTCCAATAATTGCATTGGAATGGATTTGAATCGAAATTGTCTTCGGAATATTCGATGTTGGATTTCGTGATTATACAGATGTTGTTATGGAAATTTGAAAGATATATATATATATACACATATCGTTATTTCCAATATGATATTTGTTGGTCATAGAATTTGATATTGAATATATGCCGATATATTTTCTATTCAGAGCCTTGTATTTAATATCAAATGTGATTTGGATTTGTCGTGAATGGTGTCTTGACTAACACTATTCTTGAACCCAGTTGAGAAAAGATTAAATCTTTTTATTTAGATTTAACGAAGTGTACCAATTAAATAATATTTAATTGGAATTGAATTGATATTGATTTTTGGGTTTATCGTGGACAGTGTTTTAAATAACACTTGTTCTTTAACCCGATAATTAATGGAATGTGATTTTGGGTTTAGCGTGAACCGTGTTTTAAAATGACACTGATTCTTTAACTCAGTTAAAGATATTAAAACTAAGTGGAGTTTTAATGAATCTTTAATTAGATTGAAAAGATCGAGAATGGAGTATCACCAGTTTTGCTCCAGGCGATAGATAAATTTTTAATTAGATTTGAACGTGAAGTGGTAATTGAATTTACCGATAACACCGTGGTGTTAGATATGAAGTATTACCAGTTTTACTTCATGGGATGAATATGTGGGGATTGGAAATTAAAATAGATGATTACTTCGGTGTGGTTCGCTAATTCCGACTAGTTTGAATTGATATTCAAAAAGGAGATTAAAGAATAAATTTAAAGAATTTATCTTTGATAAAATTAATGGGAACCTTTCCCAAAATATAAGAATATTTGAATGAAAAGAATATTCTGAATTGGAATGAGGCGTATGTTGTGTTTGTGTAACACTTTTATAATATACGCGAGTTATTCTGAAAGACCGGGTTTATCCCATTCTGAATAACTGATTCGACGTGGTGTCGAAGATGAAGACGGTGGTTGAAGACCGGAGGTTTTCACGTCGTTTGGATAATTACTGATGATCTTGATTGGGATGTACACCCAAGAAGATGGAAACAGTTAGTGATCGTCCATACGTACTTGGAGATCGATGGATATGCGGGGTACTAGGTGCCTCCGGTTTCGTTCAGACCCAGAACGGACTTGTAAATGGACTGTGTGTCTGACATTGGATTTTAGTCTGTGTGATTGATTTCTATTAAATATATCTGTTTGGCGGCGGAGAATTTATTCTCTTGCTTAACGCCCTTCTCTGAGACGTACGAGCTCAGGGGTTATATACTGATGGATATCAAACGCATAGAGTGAATTGCCTGTGTGGCATGCCTAAGTGGCAAATGATCAAGGCTTCTGTTGAAAAGCAAAGTCTTGTGGTTGATGATCAAAGCACGACCTATGTGGCGTATCTTTGTGTAACGTTGATTCGCGAGCCTCACACTCCGATGGTGAACTAAAAACGGGAGAGGACCTTAGGGAGGGCATGCGTTTCTTTCTAGTTAGAAGTGGCGTCAGCGGTTTTACACGCCCTGACGAGTTTGACTTATGTGGTTGTTGCTATTGCGAGGCGCCTCGGATATATTGGTCGTTCTCGAACCGATGGAGCCATTCGTTGGCTCATTTACGCCCCAAAGGGCGGGGAAACGCATGTTCAGGGTTTAAGTTTAATCCACATCGGTGGACCGACCCTATCGCTCCAAGGTCACTCGAGCTCTGACCTGAGGCTCGGGCTAGAGAGTCTCGAATCGGCCGAGGACTATCTTTTGCCTCGGTTCATAGATGGAAATCCAATTTCCAAATACGTGACTTTGCAGTTTTATGTGTAAACCTATATATGGCAACATAGTGGCATGGGACGCTCATGTCGCCTATGATTGATACTTATGATTTGAAGTTGTTTTATACACTATGCACTTATAATTGTATCAAATAATCTGTTTTAAAACGTATCAAGCATTCTTTGGCTGTTATAAGGGAAAACCCTATCCCCCGGCTTGCGTTGCATTGTGTGATAGGACCTGGGTCTTATAACAGCTTCATTCTTCTTTATTTAGCATTGCGCTGTTTGTTTGATGCACTGGTATTCTTGGGAGGAAACCCGTTCCGTGTTAGCGGCGTGGTCCCTTGATTTACCTAACTTTAAAAATAAAGATTAATAACTGTTTTAGTTCTCACACAAGTCACATGACTGACCTGGAGTTTATTGTTTTAACCTAAACTCTGGGTGCCCTTATTTTGACACGGGCAGCTAGTAGTTTTGGTTTTGCAGATTTATATTCACAGGATCCTGGTTTACAGCTGGAATGATATCCGGAAAGCTTTGTATCCGTATGTCTCCTTCAGTTGTGTATTGTATTATTTTTCGCTGCTATGTATTTAAATGTAATTTAAATCTCTGATATTTTTGTGTAATATTTATTTATACTCTGTATATTCTTGTAATCTGATGCATTGTTGTAATATACAATGAAATGTTCTCCCGTCTGCGTTCTATTTTGTCATGTTCTCGAAATAATCAGGCATTTCGAACGGTCTAGATCGGTTTAGCGACTGATTCGGATCGAGCGAAATTCCTTTTCGTCACAGTTTGGATGGGAACAAGGTGCAGGCAAAGCGCAAGCTGCAAATGTAACTCAAGTCCAAGTGATTGTTAATCTTGAAAATACTGGGGCATGCCAAAAGATATACTATAAAATCCATATAAATTAGAATGTTGAGCAAAAGCAAACTGTAAGAATGTTTATTACTAGATTAATCTATTTACAAATGGATAGTGAATATGTATTTATATCTGCATATACAACAGTCAAAATTCAAGAAAACAGAAAATGGGCCAGAAGAGAAATAAAGCCCAATGTACAAATGTTTAAGCCCAGTACAATAAGATGTATAATATATCAAATTAGAATATGTTACGGCAGCGTCCTTCATTCTTTATACCCTCTCTCAAGTTAGGGTTAGGGTTCCAATACGTAACCCTAATTTGCACGATAATGGAAGGAGACAACCTCCATCTCAATAGGAATCAACTGATATCAACATAAATTAGCAAGAGGGGCTTCTATCTGAGTAGGTTGAGGCAGATCTGGAGTTGCGATGAAGGATTTGACTTCCTTTCTAAGGGTTTGTCTTTGATAAGCTATCTACATCCTTGTTCTTCGTTAGATTTGCCTTCTACGAGCTGCTCTTGGCTTCAGAATCTTCAGACAGGTTGTATTGTTCCATCACTTTTAATTCTTTTCTGAGACAAGTAAAATTATTTGATGATAATGCTTTGGTAAAAATATCTGCTTGCTGATGATAAGTAGGAACATAATTAACCTGCAAGTTTTTCTTTTGCACTTGCTTTCACATAAAATCTAGATCTATTTCAATATGTTTAGTTCGTGGATGTTGTATTGGATCTATAGTCATATAAATCGTGATTTGATTATCACACCACAAATATAGGCTTTCTGCTAGATGTTATGTTGAGTTCCTTTAGTAATGATTGAAGCCATAAAATTTCTGCTGTAGTGCTAGCTACGCTTCTATATTCAGCTTCTGTGTTGGATTTGGAAATTGTAGTTTACTTCTTTGAACACCATGAAGTTAGACTGTTACCAACATAAACACAGTAGCCAGTTATTGATCTTCTATCATCATTGTCAGTAGCCCAATCTGCATCACTGTATGTAGTGATGTTGAAGTTGTTGCTAGGTTTGAGTATTAATCCATAGCTGTGGCGTAGAATTCATTTGACAGCTTTCAATGCTCGTCCAGAGGATTCTGCAAGAATTAAGAAACTTTATTAACACCGTATGATATGTCAGGACGTGTTATGGTTGCATATTGCAATGCTCCCACTACACTCCTATATTGTTTTATATTACTATAGCTTCTCGCCTGTTTTTACTGTGATGGTGGTTTGATATCATAGTTATAGGCTATGGTTTTGCTTTATGCATCTTTGATTTAGTAAGTAGCTCACAAAAGTATATTTCCTTTGACATAGGTGTATTTCAGTGTTTGACATTCTCTTTGTTTCAATTCCCAGAAAATAGGAAGCATTTCCAAGATCCTTACTTGAAAATTGTACATTTAGATATATAGTTAGCTTCCTGATTTCATCATTGTCATTACCTGTTATGATAAGATCATCCACATATATTAGAATATAAGTAGTAAACGATTTGTTGCTGTTGATAAACAATGATGAATAAAATTTTGTTGGACTATAGATCGTAGAATTGACTGTATTTTTGAATCTGTTAAACCGAACTCTTATGGCCTGTTTGAGTCCATAGAGAGCTCTTTTCAATTTACACACTTGATTTTGATTTTGAGTGAAACCAAATGGGTACTACATATAGATTTCTTCCTGTAAATAACCATTCAAAAATGCATTATTCACATCTAAATGATTCAAACTCTAGTTATTATTAAAGCAATAGTAAGAATTAGCCGGATTGTAGTTGGTTTCACCATTTGTGAGAATGTTTCACTGAAATCAAATCCATATTCTTGTGTAAACCCTTTAGCAACAAGCCTAGCTTTATATCTGTTGATTGAACCATCAGCATTTTTTTCAACCTGAAAGTCCACTTGCATCCTATGATGTTTTTGTTGCTTGGTGGATCAACAAGGTCCCATGTGTTGTTATTTATAAGTGCATCATATTCATATTTCATAGAAGCATTCCAATTCTTGTCATTGATAGCTTGATTAGGTTCATCACTGCTGATATTAGAAGTGTAAGTTTTTGGCTTGAAGATGCCACTTTTAGCCCTGGTTATCATGTGGTGCCTTGGCTGGATTAGGGAAGGAACAGCAGGTTCATTATCCTGTTCATGTTGAATATTTTTATCATTGCTATCTTTATTAATGTTGGACTGTTCTTGAATATTTTGATCTCTGTAACTACTCCTTTATTCAGATTATTGTATGGCGGGGATGATCGGCTCATTGTGGCTTTCAATAGTGCACCGTTGATCATTATGAGTATCAGCAGCCTCGGCAATGGTGTCCTTCTCCCATACTTCACTTAGAATTGGTAGATCAGGTATAGATATCTTCTGGCTATATACTTTTATTGATGGTTTTATATCATGTTTTTTAAAAGGAAAAGTATTTTCATCAAAAATGACATGTCTACCTATGAATTTTTTTCCTTTAGCACCAATGCATTTATAACTTTCTGATGAGAATAGCCAATAAATGTGCATGGTCTTGATCTATAGTCAAGTTTATTTGAATTGTAAGGTCTAGGATATGGAAAATACAAACATACAAAGATTTTTAACCTTTGCAATCTAGATTAACACCATATAATTTTTCTAGGGGACTCATACCATCTAAAATTTTGATTGGCATTCTATTTATTAGAAAAACAGCAGAGTGAAATGACTCTGACCAAAATTTTAATGGCAGAGCTTCTTGAGCTAATAGAGTTAATCCAGTTTCAACTATATGTCTGTGTTTCTTTCAATCAAACCATTTTCTCAGAGGTGTAGGGACAAGTAATTCTGTGTATAATCCCTTTATTTTGAAAGAAATTACTAAGGGGTTTAAACTCAGAACATCCATCAGACTGAATTTTTTAACAGTTGTATTGAATTAATTTTCATCCATCCTAATGAAGTTCAATGTAGCATTAGCAGCATCTAATTTGGACTTAAGTAGATATAACCATGTATATCTAGAATAAGCATCAATTAAGGAGAAGTAATATGTAAATCCAAAATCTGAATTGATAGGGGCTGGCCCCCATAAATCAGTAGCAATAAGATCAAAGGGTTTAGAATAGGTTGTCATAGAATTAGTAAAAGGCAATTTATGACTTTTGCCTATTTTGCAAAATTCACAAATATATGGTACCTGAATATCATTAAATGTTATCTTATTATCAAGAAGAATTTTCTTTACAGTGTTAACATTTGGATGGCCAAGTTTATAATGCCACAAATAAAATACAGATTTCTTATTGCTAGTACTACAATATTTAGATAGACTGCAATGTGATGCTATATTATTTTAAGTTTTACTGCAATTTTGCAAGTTAAACTTACACAATCCTCTTACAACATCACCCTGTAATGAAACAGTTTTAGTCAGTATGTCCCTAACAGTGCAATAGTTAGGAAAGAATTCAAAATATACACTATTATCTCTAGCAAATTAAGATACAGAAATTAAGTTCTTCTTGGTTTTGGTTACCCTTAATAAATTTTGTAGAAATAATTTCTTTTTACCATATATGCTACCACTGCCAATATGAGAAATGTTTATATGCTTACACAAACCCATAGAAATGGAGTTTTTACCTTTGTAGTCTCTACTACTAAGATTTAAGCTTTCAAGATTGTGAGTGAGGTGATTAGTGGATCCGGAATCTGGGTACCAATTGTCGTCATTAAGGTGATTGGCTCTAGCACTTTCATCTTGGTTTCTTGCTTTTTCAGGAGAAACAACATCATTCTGGGCTTGAGCCAAATTAGCACTTAGGTGAGACCCACTCTGGTTGTTTGATTTTTGGTTTACTGCAAAATTGCATTAAACCTGAAAAGAATCTAGGTGCAATGTGTCTAATCTTTTTGCAAATTTGACATTTGGGTTTGTTGTTAGTGTTGCTCCACCTGCCTCTACTTCTGCCTCTTAATGGTTGACCACCTCTTTGAAAGGTTTGATCAGTTTTGTTGCCTTGACTTTTATTTTTGTTACTATTAGCTGCGTAGTTAACATTGAAATCACATTCTTGTGATCTTTTGCTCTTAATTCTAGCCTCATGTGATAATAGAATAGCATGTACATCATCTATTGACGAGAATTGCTTTTGAGTAAAAATTATTGCCTCAACTGCTTCATACTCATCAGTTAGACCATTCAAAATGATAAGTATCTGTTTAGATTCAGGAATTTAATTTCTTGTTGCTTATAACATATCACAAATGGACTTTATTTTGCTTAGATACTCTCTCATAGAAATATTATCCTTCTTGACTTTCTGAAGTTGTCTTTTATAATGCATCACTCTGGCATAAGATTGGTTTTTAAAAGATTTTTCAATGGTCTGCTGTATTTCCATGGCAGATTTACAACCAATAACTTATGGTAAAAGCTTTTCACTGATAGTGGAGAGACGCCAAGAATTGATAAGTCTATCTTGTCTATGATATTTACTAAATTCTTCATTGGCAACTATGTTGTTTTCTTGATCGGTAATAAACTTTTGTGGGATATTGATAGTGCGATTTATGAAACCTTTAAGCCCATATACTTGAATTGCAGTTTCTATTTGCAATTTCCATAAGAAATAGGTTTTTTCATCTAGTTGAATTGTTACGAATTGGGATTGAGGGCTGATAACAGTTTTGATTAAATTTTCGGCAGGATTGTTGGTATAAGTAGAAGCAACAGATTGATTAGAAGTTGCAGAAGTGTTAGTAGCCATGATGAACACAGCAAAAGATCAAAAAAAAAACGAGAACAGAAGTAGCAAAAAAACAAGATGGTATCAAGAATGAAGATCTGATTAACAAGACAGTACTACAAAAGTGGGCATATTCGACACAAGTTTTATGTGGCCTTAGATCGAAAAAGTGTTGCATTTTCCCTTTTTTTCAAATAGCCAACAATGGAAGGGCGTGGTATCTGCGGTCATTGCCTTAGCCCTCTAAGGCAACGCTTTAGCACATCTACTGCCATGGAAAGAAAGCATTGCGTTATAGACGTAATGCAACATTATTTGCACGTAATGCAACAATATTCAGCATTGCTTGAAAATTAGTTAGACCCTGCCTACCTGGTCATGATAGCGGCAGCTACGTCAGCTTTCCATGTCAGCTGCCTACGTGTCACACGACATGTTGGTTGCACATGTGTCACATGCCGTGTCAGCTGTGGCGTTTACATGCCATGTGGACTTACTACTATTTTATGTAATGCAACACCATTGTATTATGGAATGCAACACCATTATGTTGAAATACAGCATCAGGAAAAAAAGCAAATGCAACAGTAAAAGAAGGCAAATACAATGCTTTAATCGTAAATTTTGCAGTACCAGTTTTGTACACAGAAGATACACATCCGTTACATTCATCATCACATTCAAACCTTCCAAAACATTCATCATCACATACCATACCAATTCTTCAAATATAACACATACGATCAAATACATAATTTAAAAGTAGCACAAGTGCTAACACATGCTACCTTCAATACAAGTGCCAACAAATACGATCAGTGTGCATTCTACAAAGTAGCAATGCCATGAACCAGAAACTGTATCTCTCCATGTCATTTCAAGTCTTCCACTTTCCGGCTTTATCTCTCCTCGTCATTTCAGATTCTGCAATTTGAATTTACAAGTTATTTGATAAGTGCATCTGTGCATTTGGCCATCTAATTAACTTATAAATCTTACGCTTACAATTATAATAGTGGACCATTCACCATTGGTCACTCATGCCACCTCAGAATTACGTATGCTTCGTCTTCCGTGTAAGCATTTCTAGTTCACATATTTACTTGACACCATCCACTGGGTCCCTCGCACATCCTTTCAAGCTTCAGAACATCATCATCTCCATATCCCTTAAACCCCAATCTTCGAAAGTACAAAAAAACAATCAATGGAGGACTCGTCTCTATACATCACTGCCACTATTCTTAAGGACATTGGAATTTCGAAGCTGTGCATGACGTTCTTAAGGTGACTCTCAACCATAATTCATGGCCTATACGGGTAATACCCAATAACTCTTTTCTAGTATCATGCCCATCTTATAGTAAGCGTAATCATGTGCTAATGTTAAAAGTTTTTACAAAACCTGGTGGTGCTATTTACCTACAAGCATGGTCTGATGAAGAATTGAAGCTCGAACTAGCATTAGAAGTGGAATCATGGGCTAAAGTTGATGTCTTTCCTAAGTTCCTAAAGAGTAATGTTCCTGCTATTGAAGAAATAATAAAGCCAATGGGACGTGTGCTTGCAATTGATGACTGTAACTAGTCTCAGTATGACCATACATCTTTCTACCTGAAAATGCAATTTTATGAAGGCATTAGCAATATCAATACTTTTGCTGCTCAATTCAATGACAAGGTTTACATCATTAAGGTTCAGCGTTGTACCCATGCTCATCCTAGAACAAGGTCTGAACTTCTTTTTATGAGCAATAGGGAGGAACAAGTGGTTCCGTGTTGCATCATTACGAATGGGAATGGAAAATGGATTCATATGAAAAATTTAACGCAATGATACAAGAAAATGTTGTGCTACCCCCTTGCCAAGTTTATTTCCTGAAGCCACCCATGACGTCCATGTTGATAACCAAGCCCCAATGAAGCAGAGGAATGATCAGTGGGTAGGTATAGAAGTTGATCAGGAATTTGACTGGCCAAACTACCTCACCCCTTGTCCTGATGTTGCGGGTCCATCACATGCAGCTGCTCACTTCGGATTGTCTCTCCCAAAGCCGCAAAGCCCTAATGAATCTGTTGGAAGTTCCACAGCCTAGCAAAGCCCTAAACTAATGCTACTATAATGTCAATTTTTTGATGTGTATGTATTAAGTTAACTTCATGATATTTTTAGATGTGGATGTGTATGTCATTTTATGGAAGTTTATGGTATGAACTGATGCTGCCTTATGATACTTTTTTATATGATTGCTTTATGACATCCGTAAGGCATAATATGGATGCAATACTAAGCATACATTTCTAAAATCGAAACATTGAAATTGGAAGTTTCCGAAATCAAATGGATATACCTATGTGTGTAGCAGATTAGATACGGGTGAATGACTCGTACAGATCGGGAAATTGGTAGTTTCCAAAGCCTCTGTACAAACACACCATAGCGCTAAACATGTATTTGTATCACAAAACCTCAAGCATACAATTATATGTCATTTTTTGGATGTGTATGGTATGAACTGATGCTGCCTTATAATACTTTTGCTGCCTTATGATACTTTTTTGTATGACTGCTTTATGATACTTAGTAAGGCATAATATTGATGCAAAACTGAGCATACGTTTCCAAAATTTAAACATTGAAATTGGCAGTTTCCAAAATCAAATGGAAAATACCTGTGTGTGTAACAGATTAGATACGGGTGAACGACTCATCCAGATCGGGAATTTGGTAGCCTCAAGCACACCGCAATGCAAACACACAGCAGTGCTACACATGTATTTGTATCACAAAACATCAAGCATACAATTATATGTTAATGTAAATGAATGCAAAGTGCAAATAAATTTCGATGGTAAAGTCCTCATTCCTTAACTAGCTCGACCTCTATAATAAATCGATGTCTTTTTCATGCCAATAGCCTGGTTCTTATGGCCCAAAAAGGTACCACTCAGTTGGGTGAAACCTAAATCCTGGTGGCAAACCAACTGGCGCCATCTCCTTTTTTTGGTTTATTGCTGGGTATAATTTTCGAATATACCTCAGCATAATCCCGAATCCCAAATCAATGGTCAAAGCGCAACTAATTACTCATAATCTAATCTTTCACTGACTAATCACTCATAAGCGAACGGATAATTTTCCTAAGTTTTGGATGTCCAAGCAACTAATTACTCATAAGCGAATGGGTTTTCCACAATGTAACAAATGAACTAATTACTAATTACTCATAATCCAATCTATAATAAGCGCAACTAATTCATAGTGCTATACAAACTGAACAAGAGGGAAAAACTGGCGATGCCAACGCCTTGAGCAATCAAAGCTAGAAAGTGTTTCAAAGCTTCAACCTTTTCGGAATAAAATTTGCTATCGAGGAGAGGAGCGATACTGATGTGAATTTAGGTTTAAATTTTTGTCAACAGCAAAAAGGGGGAAAGAATGATTAGATGATAGAGAAGAAGAATGATTTATGACTAGATTGTTTTTACATTATTTCATGAAGAGAGAAGATCGCGCCAAATTTCGTCAAAAGAATGCAATGATGTGGCTGTCAATGATTGGATGATGGCTAACGTTTAGAACCATCAGAACCATAGATGGTTTGAACCATTGGATTAATCTTGCATCTACGGTTGGGGTTTTTATATGTTGATAACGCGGATCGCTGAGCTGGATTGTATATACATAATGCTACACTTTTAACTGGTGTTGCACGTCAAATACTAGAATTCCCACCTCAACAATGCATTCACGTATAATGAAAAAACATATGAATGTTGTTGCAGAAGATCAAAGAAATCATAGCTTTGCAACACTTTTCATGCAACACACACAAATTAGTGTCGAATATGCCTACTTTTGTAGTAGTGAGAGTTAACACTGAAGCTTACTGTTGCAACTTGATGATTCAAAATGATGTAGATGAAGACTGATTGAATCACTGGATGGCGCTTTAGGATCTCAGGTTAATTCCTTACATTTCTTGATCTAATTCTGTTTGAATCAAAAAATGACTCAAAGACCAATGGTGTGAAATCACACTTCACCAATTATGGTTAGAAGTTAAAAGGGCCACAATCACAAAATATATGGAGAAACACAAGTAAAGGACATGAGATTTTTATAGTGGTTTGATTCAATGTGAATCTACGTCCACTTTTCAATCATTCGTCATCATTATAGAGAGAATTACAAATTTTATCATCTCATACATCACATTAATTACATTTGACCACTTTTGAGATAATTCACCACTTTTTGCTCTCTTTATGCCTTAGATCGCACTTAGATTCGAGGAGGAATGGATTGGATTGTGTAATTATACACTTTTCCTTGGTTCCATCATGAAAATGGTGCTAGATCCGTTCTTTGAAGAGGAGCACTGGCGATTGGAGATCACTTGGAGTAGATCGAAGTGTGAATTAATGGTCCTCGGAGAAGATGAGATCCATTCCATATTAGAGAAAGGAGGAGAGAAGTTTGTAGGCCATTAATGAGGTTTTTAGAAGCTTTGGAACGGTTGAGGAATGATTTAGGCAGCCCTTCGGGGTCGTGGAATTGGTCCTTTGAATTGTGGAGCAAGGGGCTATTTATAGAAGAGTTTGAAGGCAATGGCAGTCTCGTAATTATGGAGTGTGGAGTTTGGATCGGGCACAAATTTGGTTCGGGCTAAATACTATTTACAAAAATGCCACTGGTCCTCTTTTAGCTCTATGACCGATCCACTTTATGCTATGGAGCGGTCCAGTTTCAATACATTGTACCGATCCATTTTGACATAATGTCTTCTCCTTTTATATAAACGCCCCGATCTAGATGATATTTCCTGTTCTGTTCTTTGAGACCGATCCACGTATCACTCTAATGCACCGATCCATAAAATGGAGCTAAACAACTTTCTACCTTTCGTAGCCAGTCTGCGTGCTTTATATTGGAGCTGCCACCATTTCTCTTTGTCCCGACCCAGTTATTTGTTATAGGCCAATCCACTTTTCCTTAATTTACCATTTGTGCCACCGTGTTTTGTACACTTTGAACTGATCCAGAATATACTTTCTCCCTTTACATCTTGCATGATGCAACTGATCCAACTTGTATGTTTTCATAAAGGCTGATCCGTTGTCTCTACTAAACTGAAGGGGCCACAAGTGCACATTTCACTTTCTGGGATTTTTATGGCTTATGTATCCAGCTTGTGTAATGCAATATATGGATGAGCCATTCTCCCTTATACTATCATAAAGTCATATGTTCCCTTTGTACACTTATATGGTTTACACTATTCACATCATGTTGGAATAAATTAATGTATGGATCACGTATGACCACCGCATGTACCTATTGCCTCATAGTATATGTGTTCTTGTCTCATGCGTATTGTATGCTATTTTGTACATAGAGTACGTATTGGCTTGCCATGAGGTTACATTCATTTGTTATACAGAATGAAGCATATAATATATGTGTACCTCACGTTTCTATACAAATCCTTTTATATGGACTTATGGACAATCCAATATTGATTGGTTCATATCAACCACCTTTGTGTTCATGTAGTCACGTGTGCATGACTTAACTCCTCATGTTGCCTATTTGTTCAATTCCTTTTTTTAGTGCATAGACTTTGTATGTATCAATAAAAAAATGTACATGTATAGGTCATTATA
Source organism: Allium sativum (assembly GCA_030737875.1). Classification (NCBI taxonomy): domain Eukaryota; kingdom Viridiplantae; phylum Streptophyta; class Magnoliopsida; order Asparagales; family Amaryllidaceae; genus Allium; species Allium sativum. The sequence goes on from CM060923.1 coordinate 8,129,095, forward strand.
ATAAATTGATCATTGTATTGTCATCTTGCCACTGAAATAAATGGGAATGGCCAACCCAAATTAGTAGACATTTGATGTCGATCCATATTTTTGACTGACCCGATCCGCTTTGGATGAAATGGACGACCCGATGTAGTGAGCGATCCGGTGCCTCGATACAGACCGACCCAGTCCATATGGTTGAGGTTGACCCGGTGCTTTAGCAGGGTTAACATTTTCCCCTCGAAGCTTGTATTTTTTTTGCTTGCGAAAAATGCAGGATTTGAAATAAACATTGCCGTTGATATATTCTGCAATGAGATCCAATTATAGCTTTTTGATTTGCTATGTTGAACCATGCTTTGAATTTTTATACTTCATGCCACCTGTTTTGTAATATAAATAAGCACTTGCATGATTTTGGACTTACACTTCACCATCGACTGTCCACATCGATGGTGGATTAGTCAATCATTAAAAATGAAATAAAGCGAATTTTATTTTTGAATTGAATAAAGTATCTACACAGTATCATTTTATTCAATGTTTTACAATTCTTCAAATATTGTCTACACAAATACAATATTATAATTTGAAACCACATTAATGCTTAAAATCAACTAATCGACTAAAGCCGACTGTGGATTTCAAACACTATTGTATTAACGATTTATATGATGGTGGACAACATTTCATATTTTGGAAATGCGCATTCACGATTTATTCCTTGCTTCCTTTTGGAGAAGGCTGGGAAATTTCGCCCCTGGTTTAGAAGATCGTTATTAGCCTTCCTCTAGGGAAGTACTTTCGATTTGTTGCCTCTGGTTGGGCTAAAACTTAATACTTGTCATATCTAAGATTTTCATACATAAAACAAGTTAATTTGTTAAATCCGAGTTCCATCTGTAATCCAGCTTAGCTAACTCATATATTGGAGACTTGCGTCACTCAATTGTACTAATTAATCCAAGAGTCGATAATTTTAGATGGAGTGCCTTTGGAAGGGACTTCGGTTAAGACCATTGTTTATCGTGATTTGATCAGGTGCTTCCTGATCTTGACGATCAAGTGGATGCACCCAGAGAGGACTTTGGATTTAGTGCTCCCACTTGGGGAGGAATTCATATATTATGCCCCTGCTATGGGAGGTCTTTGGGTTCATTGCCCCCGCTCAGGGAGGACTTGGAATTTCTATACTTTACATCTGACATTTCAGAAGCTATGCAAGCGGTTCTCATTCTTTACATCTGGGGATTCCAGATGCTACGCAAATGGTTTGACACTCTTCACATCTGAGAGTCTAGATGCTATGCAAATGGATTTCATTCTTCACACCTAGGGATTCCAGATGCTACGCAAATGGATTGACACTCTTCACACCTGAGATCTCAGATGCTACACAAGCAGTTTTCATTCTTCACATCTGGGGATCCCAGATGCTACGCAAATGGTTTGACACTCTTCACATTTGAGAGTCCAGATGCTACGCAAGTGGATTTCATTCTTCACATCTGGGGATTCCATATACTACGCAAATGGTTTGACACTCTTCACATCTGAGATCTCAAATGCTACGCAAGCGGTTTTCATTCTTCACATATATGGGGATTCCATATGCGCCTACGCAAATGGATTGACACTCTTCACATCTGAGATCTTAGATGCTACGCAAGAGGTTTTCATTCTTCACATTTGGGGATCCCAGATGCTACGCAAATGGATTGACGCTCTTCACATCTGATAGTCCAGATGCTACGCAAGTGGTCTTCATTCTTCACATTAGGGGATTCCAGATGCTACGCAAATGGTTTGACACCCTTCACATTTGAGAGTCCATATGCTACGCAAGTGGTTTTCATTCTTTACATCTGAGGATTCCAGATGCTACGCAAATGGGTTGAGTGACTGTTATATCGTTTCATGGGACAACTATCAGTTTATTTGTCGGATTTTCGACTTGGCAGGATATTTATGTTTTGAAAATAGTGTTGTGAACTTCTCATTTAGGGAATTGCCCCTTCGATAAAAGCTACAGCTTTCGTGTTTGTTTGTCGTGGTGTTTGCTTGTTGTTTTGAATTTCCCATTCACTTCTCAAGGCAGTGCTTTTTTTAATTTTTGCATTTGGCATTTTAATTAGCGTTGTTGGGTTCACAATGCAACAAGAACAAGCGCCCGATAGACGATAGATATTCTCTTATTCGCAGAGCTAATGTTCAGTTCATCACTTGCAGATTATTACAGACTGTTTACAAGAAGTTTTGAATATAACAAAAAGTAAAACATGAAGTAAAGCATGAACTAAAGCAGGAAATGGAGCATGAAGTAAAGTAGTGGCGATGTTGATTGCTTATTTTGAGCTATTGGAATTGGAGCTCCATTAGTGGTTATCAGTTGATAATCAACCTTGGTATGATTTGAGAAGAAGCTACGTTGCTTGGGCCAGACTGGTCATTTGATGCCCCTTGCCCCTAGGGAGCTGTAGAAGGATTCATGGTTTGCAGATTCTTTACATACTGATGTAGCCTGTTTTTCTTGATTAACTCTTCAATGTGGTTCTTCAGGTGTCAGCACTCAGTAGTGTTATGACCAGGCTGGTTGTGAAATCTGCAGAACTTTCCAGAGTTTGCTGCTTTGTCTCTTATCCTTATTGGATTTGGATCCGCATACTATTTGGAATTCTTTGTTGCAAGATAGATATTTTCAGGAGTGTCATTTAATGGCGTCGACTCTGATGAGTTGAAAAGACGAGACTTCTTATTGGCCTTGTTGTCGTTCCCATCGTTGGCGCGCTTCTACCTCTGAGAGTTATTCTGATTATACTGAGCAACAACATTTTTAAAACCTTCAGGAAGTTAGTTTGAATTTGTAATACGAAGAGGTGCTGCCTTATTCTTCAATCTCATGTACTCCTCGTCCTTTTTATAGAATTTGTCAAGCGTGCTTAGCTCTTTCATTTTGATCCATTTGCCAATTTTGCTATTCTCGTCTATAGCGCCGATTAGAGACATTAAGATCATACGAGGCTTGGTATTTCCTACTTCGGATACAGCAGCATCAAATCTTTTGTGGAAAGCTTTGACAGATTCTTCTGACTTTGGTTTCATTGACATAAGAGAAATGACATCCTTCGCCTTTGCAGCTTGCATCCTGAACTGCTCTTTGAATTTCAGAATCAAATCATCGAATTGGTTGATGGATTTGTATGGGAGCCTTGTGAACCATAGCAATGCAACACCTTCTAGATAGAGAGGGAAGCACATGCATTTGATCTCGTCTGTTGCTTTAGCTCCATTCATATACCATTCGTATTTGTATAGAAAGTAATTTGGATTAGAATTTCCACTGTACGGGGGCAATGTAGGATGAGTGAACTTTTTGGGGAATTCAGCCTTGCGGATCCTCTTTGTGAATGGATTTTTGCCGAGGGAGAAGTCCCATTCCGTTTCACTATGCTTGCGAGACATGTTGTCTTTTATGATCTGCTTTACCACATTCGCGATATATTCCTTCGAGTTGTGTCATTCCGGGGAGGGACTTCAATCTCTTTTTCGGATGTTCGTCATGGCGATCGATCACGTTTAGAGGATCTAGGTCTTTTACTTCCGCTATGGGAAGGTGCCCACTTGACGAGACTTGCAACTCGTCGGTTATTTCGATCGGAGTGGTTTATAGCACTCAACTTTGAGTCTTCAACATTAGCATCATCTTTGCCAACAAATCCTTCTAAGTTGTCATTATGAGGATCGGAGGCTGATGAATTTGCATTCTCTTCTAGGTTGACATGGATTTTCGGTAGAGGAGCGGGATTTTCTTGAGCATTTAGGAGAGCACTCACTTTATCCATCAAAGCTTGATTAGCAACCACGAGAGTTTTATTAGCATCGATTAAAACTTTGTTAGAGGCTTCCATGTGTTGACTCAAGTTAGTGACGACAACGTCTAATTCAGCTTTAGTCACTCGGCTCCGGATATTGAATTTTCTCCCCTTTCGAAGCGATTGGCAAGTGGAGTAGCCCCATTGTTAGCAACATTGTTGTTTTCTTAAATGACATTGCTAGTGGTCCTCATAGACTTAGCCATGATCTTGGACAAGGCCTTGAATTTTGATGAGAACTCGTCGATTGGCCTAGAACTTAGATTTGCGGAATCTATGGTAGAAGTAGGCTTGGAACTTCAATGTGAAGGTAGGAGATGCGAACTTGGCCCCACGATGGGCGCCAAATGTTTGAATCAAAAAATGACCCAAACACCAATGGTGTGAAATCACACTTCACCAATTATGGTTAGAAACTAAAAGGGCCACAATCGCAAAATATATGGGGAAAAACAAGTAAAGGACACAAGATTTTTATAGTGGTTCGATTCAATGTGAATCTATGTCCACTTTTCAATCATTCTTCATCATTATGGAGAGAATTACAAATTTTATCATCTCATACATCACATTAATTACGTTTGACCACTTTTGAGATAATTCGCCACTTTTTGCTTTCTTTATGCCTTAGATCACACTTAGATTCGAGAAAGAACGGATTGGATCGTCACTTTTCCTTGGTTCCATCATTAAAATGGTGCTAGACCCGTGCTTTGAAGAGGAGCAATCGCGATTGGAGATCACTTGGAATAGACCGGAGTGTGAAGTAATGGTGCTTGAAGAAGATGAGATCCATTCCATGTTGGAGAAAGGAGGAGAGAAGTTTTGCAGCATTAATGAGGTTTTTAGAAGCTTTGGAACGGTTGAGGAATGATTTAGGCAGCCCTTCGGGGTCGTGGAATCGGTCCTTTGAATTGTGGAGCAAGAGACTATTTATAGAAGGAGTTTGAAGGCAATGGCAGTCTCGTAATTATGGAGTATGGAGTTTGGATCGGGCACAAATTTGGATCGGGCTAAACACTCTCTACAGAAATGCCACTGGTCCTCTTTTAGCTATATGACCGATCCACTTTATGCTATGTACCGGTCCAGTTTCAATACATTGTACTGATCCATTTTGAGCCCCGATCCAGATTATATTTCCTGCTCTGTTCTTTGAGACCGATCCACGTGTCACTCCAATGCATAAAATGGAGCTGACCCATTTTCTACCTTTCGTAGCTGGTTCACGTGCTCTATATTGGAGCTGCCACCATTTCTCTTCGTCCCAACCTAGTTATTTGTTATAGGACCAATCCACTTTTCTTTAATTTACCATTTGTGCCACCATGTTTTGTACACTTTGAACCAATTCAGAATATACTTGCTTCCTTTACATCTTGCATGATGCAACCAATCCAATTTGTATGCTTTCATAAAGGCCGATCCGTTGTCTCTAAAAAACTGAAGGGTCCACATGTGCACATTCCACTTTCTGGGATTCTTATGGCTTACGCAACAATCCTTCCAGCTTGTATAATGCAATATATGGATGAGCCATTCTCCCTTATACTATCATAAAGTCATATGTTCCCTTTGTACACTTTTATGGTTTACATTATTCACATCATGTTGGAATAAATTAATGTATGAATCATGTATGACCACCGCATTTACCTATTGCCTTATAGTATAGGTGTTCTTGTCTCATGCGTATTGTTTGCTATTTTGTACATCGAGTACGTACTGGCTTGCCATGAAGTTACATGTCATTTGTAGGGGTGGCAATTAGACCCGACACGATGGACCCGGACCCGACCCGTCGGGTCTCGGTTCTAGGCGGGTCGGATTTTGTTGGGTCTAAACTATACATTTCAAAAATCTGGACCCGAGCCGACCCGAGCTTCGGTTCGGGCCGGGTCGGGTCGAAGCTCGGTTCAGGTCAGGTCGGTTCTAGTCCGGTTGAATAATAACACTAAAAATACATATATTTCAATTCTTTTTGGTCGGGTATTTCAGGTCGGGTCTATGCGGGTCTTGATGGTATTTTTCATCACCTAGAACCAACCCGAGACCCATCGGCTTCGGTTCGGGTCTTTTCGGGTCGGTTCAGTTCGGGTTTTCGGTTCTCTGTTCTAATTGCCAGTCCTAGTCATTTGTTATACAGAATGAAGCACATAATATATGTGTACCTCACGTATCCATACAAATCCTTATATATGGACTTATGGTTGATCTAGTATTGATGGGTTCATATCAACCACCTTTGTGTTTATGTAGTCACGTGTGCATGATTTAACTCCTCATGTTTCCTGCTTGTTCAATTACTTGTTTCTGTACATAAACTTTGTATGTATTAATAAACAAATGTAATGTCCAAGTCATTATAATGAATTGATCACTATACTGTCATCTTGCCACTGAAACAAATGGGAATGGCCGACCCAAATTAACAAAAATTTGATGCCGATCCATATCTGCGACCGACCCGATCCGCTCTGGATGAAATGGACTGACCTGATGTAGCGACCTATCTGGTGCCTTGACACTGACCGCCCGGTACATATGGTTGAGGTTGACCCGGTGCTTTAGCAGGGTTAACAAATTCTTTGATCTGTCTTTGAAAACTGTCTTGGTTGGGAATGTTCAGCCACACTGTGTATAGGATGGCATGAAAACTACAACCATATGCATTGTAATGGCAGGGTACTGATCACTGAGCAGTTTTCTTCTCCGATGATGAAAATGAACCGAGGAGAAGAATAATCCCAATAAACTGGGGAAGAAAAAGGTGAATGATAGATCAAGATTTGATCAATGTAATAGAGGAATGTCGTTAGGCAGATTTTAGCTCAGATACCAAATTAGAATGTTGAGCGAAAGAAAAATGTAAGAAAGTTCATTGCTAGATTAACGTATTTACAAATGGACAATGATTGTGTATTTATATCTGCATATACAACGGTCAGAATTCGAGAATATAGAAAATGGGCCAGAAGAGAAATAAAGCCCAGTGTACAAATGTTAAGCCTAGTACAATAAGATTATAATATATGAAATGAGAATATGTTACGGCTGCATCCTTCATTCTTTATAATTTAATGGGAATACAACTCAAACACTAATATCGTAAGTAATAGGAAATGTTGACTACCTAGAACAACATCAAGGAATATCAGTCACCTCAGTGCCTCATATGCAATAATCGACTTTATAACACAATTGTATCTTATATTCAAAGTTTCTCGTATATGAATTTATCCAATACTACTTTAAAAATTTATGTATTATTATTTTTAAAGGAATCTCTAACAATGAGTAAAATTTTGTTTTTTTGTATAATATAATATCATAAGAGGAATTTCTTATAAAAAACATGTACATGTCCATAAAGTATACTTTTTCATGAACCATGACTCTTCAAACTTACAAATAAGCCTTTTTCTTCACTAAGCAAAGCATAAACTGATAAACTGGTGTTGTTTCTTATTTTGTAAAGCTACAATTATATATAATATTACTTGCTTTAAAAGACAATTTTATATGATTGTTCGTTAACATCTTTGAAAATGCATACTACAAAAAGAAAAATAACCAGAAGATGGGCTATTTCGAATTATTTAAAGATATATCTATGTATTTTAAAAGGAGTTTCCAAAGTCTTTGATGCTCATAAAGGAAACTCTTTATAGTGTAACAGTCCAGATTTTAACCATTTAATTTAATATTTAAAATTTGTTTTAAATGTTGTTTTGAATTTAATAACGTGAATTTTATAAAGTAAGAGTCAGTTTTCAAACCCAGCCAAAATATTTACAAGTCGTTCTCAAATCTTTGTTCTATGTCAAGTCAGATCAGCAGTCATTCTATGCTACATAATTTGGCATATTGGACAAAATAATAATCTGTACATATAGGGCACAGCTTATAACAAATCCTTTTATATTTTTGCAACCCTCTGCATGTCACTTCAAAGGAAGAAAAATCTCAGTCTATCATATTTAAATCCTTTTCTTCATGTGATCAGCTTAATCCTGCAGCGAGATATGCGGCTTAACCTTAAGAGCACTCACAGCTGTAGAGTGGATTTCAGGGTGGAGTAGCAAGAAGAAAAAAGACGTGGATAATCCCACTCTAGGGAGGAAAAAATGTAATAAATATACTAAACGAGAATCACTTTCCCATTTAGTATTTTTTTTCTTTTTTTTAACCCTAAATCTCCATAAACGGTGAATTGAAAACCTTTTAGGGATCCACGCTGAAAGAAAAAAGTGTGAGGAGCTCTCACTTTTTTTTCCTTACACCGAAACTTACACTGCTGTAGTGCGAGGAAGCAAAAAAAAGTTGGAATTCTCCCCATTTTTCACCAAATCTACACTGGTGCAAGTGCTCTAAAAAAGTAAAGAAAAACAAAACATTTACTTTGGAAATCTCAAACATGATACTACTACTTATCCAAGACATTAGGGCAGTGTTGACCAAGGAAAACATTTTCATCAAGCTAAGGTTTATTTCCATCCTTCAAGAAATAATGTACCTCGTGGAACAAACAACAAACTAGAATAAGGAAGAACGGTGTATGCACGGGGCTGAAGCCGCCATGTTGCTGAGGTGTTGGGGTGCAGACCGGAGGTGAGTTGCAAGGCTTCAGGTGACGTGGTTCGGCATTTGGAGGCGCGCGGACTTACGGAGCTTGGAGACAGTTGTGTGAAGTTGTCAATGCTTCACTAATGCTGACATGTGAGGGCCGAAGCCAGGTTCGTGATGAGGGTCCGAGCTCGAAGTTTCTGGGAGAGGAAGGGACTTGCGTGAAGATGTGGTAGAGTTTGTTTTCGGTGGTTTCTGTTAGCATTGCCTCGCATGTTGTTAAGGAGGAATGATGGTGTGGATACAATAATCCCACATCATGGAATATATTGAAGGAATTGTATACAAATATGAGCTAGTACACACGTAACATCAGGGATTCTTTTTGTTATATGAGAGTTGTGTGCCAGCTCATATACGTGCAAAGAAGGGGGCTTTGTTCCGACCGTAGTTATATAACAGTGGTATCAGAGTCGAAGGTTCGGACTGGGTCATGCAGGCAAGGCATTGCTCTCAAAAGATACTTGTAGGGTGTGAATCAAGGGGGGAGACTATTAGGATTGCCTCGCATGCTGTTAAAGAGGAATGATGATTTGGATGCAATAGTCCCACATCATGGAATATATTGAAGGAATTGTATACAAATATGAGCTGGTACGCACGTAACATCAGGGATTCCTTTTGTTATATGGAAATTGTATGACAGCTCATATGCGTGCAAAGAAGGAGGGCTTTGTTCCGACCGTCGTTACATAATAGTTTCATGTTATGGAGAACGAAGAGGCATATTGTGTAAATAAAAAAGAAGCAGCAGTGGTATTTTCAAGTGGGAAAGAAAGAAGTGTGCCACTAATGATTTCTGGTGGAAAAGTCACGATCGGGTATTGCTAGAGTTTGACTATGGAATTGTGATTGGTGGATTTAGTTTTGGATGGGTTAAGACGTTGGGGTGTGTTGAGGAAGATTGTCGTGAACATGGAAGAAGATAGGAGAGAAACCCGGTTGTGAATAATTAATATTTAGGGGACTGGGACCTTGCATGAAAAAAGGAAATGAAAGGTTAATACTTGATTAAGATATTTATATTTAATAATTAAAATAGTAATGATGAATTAAAATGATTTAAACTTATGAATTAATAACCCTTTCATACGTTATCAGACCAGAGCAAAACCAGTTGCGCTGAAATCGCAGAGGCGAAGGCTACGGATGCAAGCTAATTTGGTTGGATAGGAAGCCACCGAGATTTCGTTTAATTTTAAACACACATTTAAAATTGAACAGAACAAGGCACAACGCTAATCAAAAATAAAATGGTGAGTTAATTCTCACACTTTTCTGGAATTCTATGATGTGCTAAATTCATATAACTATAAATTATAGTTGATAGTATAAAATTGGTTAGATGGATGCTATTGATTGCTATTGGCTGTTATTGTTTGTTTAGTTGATATTATTTATATTTCATCATTTAAAAATATTAGATTAATGAATAATCATTCCATGTGTTAATATGAATGGTTATCTGTAATGCAGGGAAGAACATGTTGGAGGTATCCAACCGGGTTCCTCAAATAATAGTTGTTATTTGTTTATCGTATTTATATATGAATTGTTTATCCTCAGTGACATTATAATATTTTTGGGTAATGATTGTTGATTGGATGTTGATCATTGAATTTAAATTCAACGGTTGTGTTTTAATCAATAGACAGTATCGATTATGTAATTGGCAGTGAATGGTCTAAAATCCATTGTTTTTAGATATCGATTTGCCGTTAGGCGAATTGATGATATTTAAGCTATAAAATTTATTTTTATAATTGAATCGTGTTTTCAAGTTTATTTTATATAAATTGTTTAAAATAGAAAATTTATAAATATTTTGATAATCGTATTTTACAAAAGGAGTTATTAAACGGCTTATTTTATAAAAAGTAAGATAAGTCGAAAATTAACCATAAGGATAATAATCTGAAATAATTGTTTTCAAGGAAAACAATTAGGCATGGTTGTATTATATTAATTATATTTTTAATTAATTTAATGAGAAGGATTAAATGAAACCGAATAGCGATTAATGGTGTTTTCAAGTTGAATTAATCAACTGGTTCGAGTGGAAGCATTATTGAAATTGTTAACTGATAGAAATTACTTAAAATTTAACAAATATTCTTAGAAGTTAAGTAAGTTTTGTTTGACCATTTTTCAAAGTAATTATCAAAATTGTTTATTGTTAATGAAATTAATAATGATTTAATAACCCTTAAAAAGGAGTTGTTTGTCTATTTTTATTTAATAAGGTATTTAACTACATCTATTGTAGATGTTGTTAAAGTCGGTTATTATTTTAATAGTAAATGAAATGATTATCTTTTAAATGGAATGCATTTAAATAGTAATCAAATCGTAATAAGGTCTTAGTTGAACTTTGAAAAGAACCTTGTATAAGAATTGATAACTAGAGTTTATAAATCTCGAGCTGAGGCAACATTTCAAGATAAGCTTTTACTTAATGAACCAAGTTAAGTAAAAGTGATGCAACCAAAAGGTATTTGAAGAAAATAAATTCAAATAAAGTTTGTGAAGAAGTTTTAAACCAAAACGTTGTAGAATGTTGACTGGGTAAGAGAAATTTATTTGTTAAAGGATTTCTGCAATTAAACCCAAAGTTATAGATGAATGAGGTAAGGTTTAAAGATTTGTTTTGGAGGGAATATTTACTTATAAGCAAAGTAAGTGAAGAGATTATAATTGGAAGATGACTTCAATGGTAAGAAATGAGTCATAAAATCAAAATTGATATGAAGTGTTTAATAAGATTTTTATGGTGATTTAACATCAATTTTTAAGTTACGTGTTAATATTTATAATAAGATAAGAATTTTGTCGATCAAGGTCTAAAAGGTAACTAGAATACCCCAACTTGAACGGCTTCACTATTACGGAGAGATGATATTAGTTTGTAACGGTAAGGATGTTTGAAGGGAATTCGTCATGATATGGAAATGAAATCGATTTTAAATCAAGAAAATGATTTTAAGATTCAATAAGGAATTTTAGTGAAATGGTTTTAATAAATGAAACCTGAGCTGTCAAGGTACTTGAAATACTATAGTGATTGATAGTTAAAGAACCGACTATTAAACCAATTTTCCTTTTGACCTTTCGACGAGTTATTCCAAAGAGACCGGGATGGGAACTAGACTCAAAACCACTTTGAATCAACTGTGCGTTTGCGAATAACTTGCAGGTATAAAGATGGAGCATTGAAGACCGTTGATCTTAATGAGCGGAAGAACTACTCATTAAGTTTCTTTAGTCTGGTCCTCTAGAGTTATGATGATTTGTGATTCAGTCGTGATTGAAATCTTTGGATTGCAAGGAATACTCGCTACTGATCTGTAAGGTGATTTCTAGGATGAGGTAGGAGGGTGCCTTCGATTCATCATGTTCCTGGATGACTTGTATGGACGAGTGTCTGACAGAGTATTTCCTGAAAACTCACGTACGTTGATTTTTACAAATATACCAAGTTTGGTGGCGGAGAAGCCTCTTGCTTAACACCCAGAGTATATTTATGGACGTTAATTAGTGATTTGACGGATTTGAAAATGTGGAATTCAAAGTGAATGGTGGCCAAATGTTTTAAGAAAGTAAACATAGCCTCAAGCCCCACAACTAGGAAATGACAGAAATCGGGCAGACAACATGGCTATGTGGGTCATTTCCAAGCAGGGTATATTGTCACCAATCTAGAGAAAATCCTTATTTGTTCTTTTTTCGATTCTGTATCTTCTGGAAATTTCGGTGGTCGCGAAAAAAATCCAAAGGGTGACAATATATTCGATACACCCTAGTTAAATGAGTGGTCGGTCATGTGTGGCCAGGTAGCAAGATGTACTTGTTGAACCCCGGTGTATACCCTCTAGAGTATTGTAACGTCCCGTATTTTTATCGTATAATAATTAATTAATTTAATTATTTAAATAGTGATTTAGAAATTTAAATGGTTGTTTAATTAAATAATATTGAATATTTAATTAATATAAGTAACATAATAATATATTTATTTCCGAAATAGTCGGAAATAGTGAAATTCGCAATATTGTGTGAATTGGATTATTTATAAGAATTAATTTAGTTTAGAATTAAATTATAATAACGAATTTATTTTTTTAAATGAAATTTGAATGTATAATCATAATATAATTTAAATCAAGCCCTTAATGTCGCGGTAGTTTGTAATATTGATTTTCGAACTTCAATTGAATATACAGAATCTGTTTTAAATCGGATTTCTGTGAAACAAGAAACGTTCGAGTCTGTTGAACGATATTTTTCTAATGGAAGATATATCCAAATGAAATTTTCAGAAAGTCGCTATTGAATTCGTTTATAAATTATAACTATTTATTTATATTTAAATGGATTCTAATATAAATTGAATATCGATATACCTTGTAATTTTGAAATATCGAGTTGTAAATCTAGATACGTATTTATTTTGGAGCTATATGATATTCTATGTGAATATATACGATAATATTAATTTATTAATATTAAATTAAATTATTTTTAAATATATTAATATTTAAATGGGTTTATTTAGAGCCTTAAAAAATAGTCATTTTTGCAAATGACCTCCATTTTTGACGAAATTAATTTTGTTGGATTCAGAATATTAAATTATTGTTAGATTTCACTTTTTGTGATTTTTGGAGTCAGTATGTGGCCGTACAGGATTTAATGTGAAAAACAGTCAGTGATTTGACTTTAAAAATACGTTGTGTGAGAAAACGGATTCGAAATTTGAAGAAACAAGTTTCGTTGGGTCCGTAATGTCGAAATATAGTTGTATGTCCATTTTCGTTAAAATTGAATATCGTATGTGACCGTACAAATTTTTAAATGATAAATACAAGCCTCGATTGATTAAAATGGAATTTAAAATATAATGAAAAAATCATTTGATTATCCTATATATGCCCCTCACTAACCCTAACCCTCATGTATTTTTTTCTCTAGTCAAATAAGAACTGCCACCATCGTTTACGTTCACTGTAAACAAAGATCAGCTTCAAAAATTTATATTAATCCAAATAAATTACTATAAGTTACAAAAGTAGTATATTCGGATTCATAAGAGGAAGAGTTTCAACCTAGACTAAGTTTTGATGGGCTTGACATTTTTTTCTCGCTGTAATGGTTTGTACGTGGCCTAGGGTTCGCATGTGGGGGAGATTAAAGCTTTATTTCGAGGAATGGGTATCATGGTTTTATTTGTGATAGAAATTGGGTTGTGTGTGGAAAGTTTGGTGGATTTCGATTATGAAATGTGACGCGTGAATTTCTTGTAGCGCAGGTTGGACCTGAGAACAGAATTCCATGGATGATTGCGCGTTGTTTGTTTTGTAGTTGGCGAGGAAGAGATGTTGATGAGAAGTTGGTCGGCATTTTTACCTTTGGTTTTCACGGGGTATTAGTGAAGTTAGGGATTGGAGAAGGTCGGCTAATGGTTTATAGGAGCAGCATCCTGTTTTACTTTCGGGGAAGATGAATTCGCAGTATCGCGGAAGGGATCTCGAGTTGTACAAACCAATATAAGGGTGAAAGTGTTTTCAAAGATATGGATTAGCATAATTTAGTAGAAATTTTGTTAAGCAGAAATGGAGTTGTGATTTTGTGAAAAAGGTGACCTGGAGTTTTTACGCAGATGTTCAAAACGAGAAATGGGAAGAAGGGTACTTGCGGTCATGGGCTTTTAAATGGATAATGGGCCGTTTGGAATTTTTGGTAAAGCCCGTATTAAATTATTTAACTTTAGATTGACATAAAAAAGTGCATTAACTTTAAAAATGTGTAACTTGCTCAAACATTATTGGGATTCAGCGAAGCATGATCTGTTAGGATCGTACTGACGACGATTGCACAATGGAACTGATTTGGAGTGAATTGGAGCACGTTAAAATTTATGGCGAAATTAAACGCCTGATCAGATATATTGAACGGTTATCGTTATTAAACAAAAAACCACCAAAAGTGACTAAATCTCACTAAATCTGTTTAGTTTATATTTGTATAATGTACTTTTAAAATTGATAGATGATGGTTGATTGTTGTGTGTTGACTGTTTGGATGAGCTTCTAATTGATTGGTTAAAAGTATAGATCGAGTTATATATATATATATATATATATATATATATATATATATATATATATATATCGTTAATCAAATACTGATTCTTTTTATCAAGATATTTTATATTGAAATGAATTTGATGTTATTTATATTGTTTAACATTAATGATGGAAGGAAACAGTTTGGAGGGATCCAACAGGATTCCTCAATATTTATAATAATGTTTGTTTTCACATATTGTGATATATGATGTGATATATAATCTGTGATTGATTATGATGACACTAGTCTTGTTATTTGGTATTTTTAAGTACCATAAGAAATACCGGAATGTAAAAAGGGAATTTTCAAAGTGTATATTGAAAATAAAATAGTTATATAAAATCAAAGGATTTTTTTAAGGAATTTATGAAGTGGATATTGAATTTGGGAATTTTATAAAATCAAATGGATTTTATAAAACGAGATATTTGAAAATTAAATAAGGAACTTCTGTATGAAATTATTAGCAGATATATGGAAGTGTAAAAGACCGTTTTTGGTTAAAATACTTAATGGAAAAAATAAGAAGTAAATAAAGAACTTTATGGAATAAATATAGTTTTGGAAATTAACATAATTATAAAAGGAAATTGGCGAGATATAAAAGAATCATAGGAAATTGATTTAAAGTAGATATTAAATAGAAATATGTATTAACAGATAAATTGAGAAGGAAAATTTATAAACGATGTCTACAAATTAAGTAAAAATATTTATCATTTGATAAACTGAATATATAAATCAGAATTTATATAGAGAAGTAAAATCGGTTTCAACACCGATATTTGAAATGGAATTTAAACTTAGCATTTTTAAAGGGAAATAAATGAGATTTTAGTGTTAGAAGTATAAAATAAGATTTTTATATGAAAATTTTGTAAATATAAGTATAAAAAGAAATTGGATTTGGGATATTGTTTTTAAAATGCGAAATCAAACTGTTTTGATTGTATAGAATAAATATTATTCATATTTAATGTGAATAAGGTACTTAAATAAATATTTTTGTAGATAAGAATATTTATAAAATAATTTGGGGTTTGAAATAGGAATTTAAATGGAATTACTGAAATTAGAAATTGACTGGAAATTAGTTGAGTTGAATGGCTTTCTGAGTATCGATCTAATGTTGGTTTCGGCCTTCGGGGTTTATACTTAAGAAGTTGTTCTTTTGCTAATTTACAGTTAGAGACTTATAGATGAGGGTGGATAGTGATGCGTGAATGGGGAATGGAATAGTTTTCCAATGTGAGTAAAGTTTATTTTCTAAATTTAGAAAATGAATATATGGAAACGAGAAATAGGGAAATGAATAAATTAATGATAAATTAATTTAAAAGGAAAAATGTTGAGTGATGATTGATTGATAAAATTTCCATTTGGAAATTTGATCATTGTGTGTATGGATGTTTTACTTTGATAGTTAAATAACCGACTATCAAAGTGTTGACCATTTTTCCGTCGTCAATACTGAGAGACCGGGATCAGATTTATTATTTGAAAACCACTCCGTATGGGCATTAGCGTTGCAAATCAAATATTATGAAGATAATTAAAGATGGAGTTTAGGCAAGGGCTGTTCGGGAAAATCCTAGGTAGAAATTGCCTAAAAGGGGTTTACAGAATAGTGCCTTTGGTTTGTCCAGTCCCAGGACAACCTGTATGGAAGAATGTATGATAGAGTATATTTAATAGATCGCATAAGTTGATCTCTTCAAAAGTATTTACGTTTTTTGGCGGAGGAATTCGTTTCTCTTAGCTGTATAGTCGTGGTATTTTTGGAGAAATCAATTTGTGATTTGACGGGTATGACGATGTGACATTCAAAGTGAACAAATGTGTGATCTATCAGAGATAAGCGTGGCCTCAAACCTCACAACCAGGAAATGATAAAAATCGTGTAGGTCACATGACTAAGTGGGTAGCTACCAATTAGGATGTATTGTCACCTGATCTAGAGAAATTCCATTTACTTCTTTAAACTATTTCAAACCTGTCCCTTTTGGGAAATGGTTGCTGATCTCAACCGTTGGTGATAATACATTCGGTACACTCAAGTGAAACGAGTGACCAATCATATTTAGCCTGGTTTACAAGTTGTTCTTATTGAACCCGGTGTATTCCTCTCTAGAGATACACTGTCGGAAGGTGGTTCCATACCTTACCAGTTGAAATCTGTCACCCAATAAGAACCTGTAGTTTTTAATTATATATTACATATGTGAACGTGAGATGAAAGTGCTCCACTAGATTACTATTTATTTGATTTAGACATTATTATAATTTCAGAAGAGTTTGGATTTTAAAAATAACATTTTGTGTTGTCGTACGGTAAAAACCATCTGTGTTTATGTGTGGATTGGTCTTATGATTACTCTTTCTTTTAAGAAGGATTTTAAAAGTTAAACAAATGGTTGGAGTTTACTCACACCAGTTACATGACTAACCCAGAGTTTATTTGTGTTTTGTTTTCCCCAAACTCTTGGGTTCTTAATTTTGTATGGGCAGTCGAGTAGTCGGGATTTTACAGATATACCTAGAGAGCTTGGAGCAGGAGGCACTATTACAAAACAGGGCAGTTGCTTCGGTTATTTGCCCCATGTTGCTTCTGTTTTGGAACCAAAGCAACTGCAGAAGATGCAACAGACCAAAATTTGTTGCTTCGAATAAATAACCAAAGAAAATAATATTTTTTGCTTCGGTTGTTCCCCGCTGTTGCTTCAGTTCAATAACCGAAGCAAATGAAGAAGACGCAACAGGTCTATACACCTGTTGCTTCCGTTCTATATAGGAAGCAAATGGCCAATATTTTGCTTCAGTTGTTCCAAACAACCGAAGTAAAAATTGGCTAAAGCAGTGTGACGACCCCATTTCCCGTACAGACGGTGACAAGGGTTATCTTTGGAATATAACACATAAACAGATAATAGCAGAACAGAAATAAATAAATACACCAGATAATGAACAATATAATATACTGGATATACGTAATCATCAGAGTTACACAGTATACAGGATCATACTTAGTACATATACAGTTCAGCTATAAATAAATGTCTACAGCGGAAAACAAACATAACGTACAATAGGAGCTGAACAACATAAAAAGAGATAAATAATAAAATCCATCTTCAGCTCCAGCGATTCAGAAAGAACCAGGTAAACCTGAATACAAGGCTGCCCGTGTAGAAAAAGGGGCACCCGAGTTTGAAAGTGAAACAAACTACGAGTCAGTCATGGGACTGGTATGAGAAATCTACTCAACACATTTAAAATATGGCTAATCACAGGACCACGCCACTTCCGTGGAACGGGTTTACTCCATCGGATTGCCAGTGCTTTAAACAAATAATTCTTTTAAACATAGCAATGCTTTTTATAAAAATGAAGCCATTATAAGACTCAGTTCCCATCACACAATGCAACGCAAACCGGAGGATAGAGTTTTACCTTATAATGGCCAAAATATGCTTGATACGAATAGAACAAAAGCATTTGATATTATTGCTAGAGTTTATATGTTTTAGAAACAATTTCAAATCATAACTATCAATCATAGACGGCATTAATGCCCCATACCACTATGTCGCTATATATAGGTATACAATCAAAACCGCACAGTCACGTATTTGGAAATTGGATTTCCGTCAAACCAAGGCAAAAGATAGTCCTTACCGACTTCGAGATGCTCTAGTCCGCTCCTCAGGCAAGTACTCAGTCAAGCCTTTGGATCGTCAGGGCCAGTCCACCGATGTGGATTAAATTCCTGAACACTGCGTTTCCCCACCCTATGGGGCGTGAGTAAGACAACGAATGAGTACTCCATCGGTCCCGGTTCGACCGATATATCCGAGGCGCCTCACAACAATAACAACCACATAAGTCAAACTCGTCAGGGCATGTAAAAACACTGACGCCACTTCTAACTAGAAGGAAACGCATGCCTTCCCTGATGTCCTCTCCCATTTCTGGTTCATACCGGGGTGTGAGGCTCGCGATTTCACGTTATACACAAAGCTATGCTACACAGGCGGTGCTTTGATCATCACCACAAGACTTTGCTTTTCAACAGAAGCCCTGATCACTGCATCTTAGCATGCAACACAGGCAATTCACACCATTCAACTGATGGCTATCAATCACACAGAATAAATTCCAATGTCAGACACACTGTCCATTTGCAAGTCCGTTCTGGGTCTGAACGAAACCAGAGGTACTATATACCTCGCAAACCCATCGATCACCATGTACGTCTGGACGATCACCACTCATTATCCATATTTCGGGATGCCTCCCAATCAGGACCACGGTTACCATCAAAACGAGGTGAAGATCTCCGGTCTTCGACCACCGTCTTCATCTTCGATTTCTTATCGTCGATTCAGTTATTCAGAATGGGATAAACCCGGTCTTTTTGAGCAACTCGCGTATATAATAAACAAGTGCTACATAAACACTACTACGCATCATATCAATTCATTAGTCACTAGACGTGAATCAGTAAGAGAACGATTTCTCAATTATTAACCCCGAAGGCCGAAACCAACATCAGATCAACACCCAGGAAACCATTCGACTTAGCCAACCTTCAGTTAGTTTCTAAATTTCACATCCATATCATTTATAATATTTTATAATGATTTATCGCTATTTTTATTTATTTTAAAATAGCCAATTTATTCAAAACGACGCTTCGGGCCATAACGCGGCCGTGGCGCTGTTTTTCTTCAGATTTGATTTACACATATCTGAAAATATATCCGTTGGATCTTCACAAAATTTACATCATTAGAAAGATCTTTTCAAAACGAATCCAACGGTTCCAGTTTCGGGAAAATCCGACGGTCGGATCTCCCGGTATAATCGTTTGAAGTTTCGATTTCAAAATACGAACTGCCGGGTCATTATTCGATTAAATATAATTATATATATATATATATAATCGATTCTGGCGCTGTTTTTCTTTAGATTTGAATTAAACATTCCAGACAATCCAACCGTTGGATTTTTACAAAGTTGGTGTTGTTGGAAAGTTATATCCCAAGCGAACCCAACGGTTGCGATTTCGGGGATATCCGATGGTCGGATTTCCCGCACTAATCGTTTGAAATCATGGTTTCAAACTACGAACTGTAGCTTCGTTATTCGATATATTTCAATTATATATATATATATATATATATATATATCAATTCTTCGATTTCAAAACCACATGAATTTCATAAATTTGACAAAAATGATATTTTTATCTAACTATTTTCTATTTCAACACTTCACTATTTTTAACAATTCATGTATATAATAAAAATGTGATTTCTAGTGTAAAACAATTTATTTCAAAACTCGACTATTTTATATAGTTAATATATGTGATAAAAATTGGATTTTTATTATAAAACAATTTCTTTCAAAATATGAATAACATTCAACACATGAATTTCAATTGAACGAATGATTATCGATTCAACACATGAAGGTTTTCTATAGTTTGTATATATAGATAAAAAAGTGATTTTTATATTTTAAAAACACGAACACCATTCAACACATGAATTCTATCCAACGAATTAATTTCAATTCATGAAGGTTTTCTATAGTTTGTATATGTAGATAAAAAGGTGATTTTTATATTTTAAAAACACGAACACCATTCGACACATGAATTCTATCCAACGAATGAATTTCAATTCAACACATGAAGGTCTTCTATACAACGAATAAATATAGTTTCAACAAATGAAAATAATTCTAACACATGAATATTATTCAAAATTTCGGTAGCATAACGGCAGGGTAATTAAAATCGGGACCGTCCCTAGTACGGTTCCTCGCTCTACCTTAAAACCTCGCGGTTTTTGAAAATGGGGATTCATGCATCTAGTTTACACGCAGGCGGCATGTATATTTATTTCATTTCCACAAACTATTCCTATGTGGTTTCAACCAAATATTTCTCAACCACAAACGGATATTTTTCAACCTCAATCAATCAATTTCAACCACAAACAATTCCAATCAACCATTCGCTATCAATCTATTTTCGCACCAATCACAACCAATAAATATCGTCCATGGTTTGTGGATGAGGGGCGTATATATATATATATATATATATATAGCATTTCACTTCTATTTCAATACATATATAATTTTTACAATGCATATATAACTTATACATCAAACGTAAAACTTATACAACGCTTATACAAGAGGTGTACAACGCTTATATAACTCATACATCGACTATATAATTTATACATCGTCGTTTTCCATATCGTTTTTAAATTGGAAATATCACATTGGGTTCCACTCCACCAAAAATAGCAGAAGGCTCAGAAAAATATGCGGTCTCTTCTAGAATGTAGAAGACGTCCACACGAGTCCACTGTCTCTTGTTTCACTGGCTTTCGTCAAGAAATGAAAAAGATATGATTTTTACAACTTTGCAACGGTTTAAAAGTGTTAATTTCAGTTTAAATAAAACAAGCCGTACCTCAGCTAATTCATTCAAAACTAGGTTTTGAATTTTCGTGCAAACGGTGAAGTGGTTGGACGATCGGCCTTCGCAGCGACGAAGAGGGAGGAGAGGCGCGCTGGCGCCTGGAGCGGGGCCCACTTCGGTGGCCTATAGGCGGCGCGGCGGCGGTTTGAATGCCCGGACTTCCTGGCGTCGATTCGCACTCCACAGGCCAAGAAAAATTCCAAACTATATATGGATTTGAAGATCTCGAGGAGCTCTACAAAATCTTCAACTGGAGGAGGGGCTAATTTTGCGTGGATTGATCGGAAAATGAGGGGGAAGGTTTTGAACTATTGCCGACATCGATCGCGTTTAATCGGGGAGAGAGAAAAATATCTGGGCCAATGATATTTTTTTATATTTATAAATTTTTAAAATCCAAAAATACCCTCTTGCACCCACGAACACCAATTCAAACCCAACGACTGTCGTCCCTAGCATTTTACCCCCATTCCAAACACAATGGGATATGTTTCGAGAGCCCATTCGACTGTTTGAATCAGTTTTCCTTCGAATTAAAATATAAAACATTCAATATTCGATTTGAACATACATTTCAATTTGCTAGGGCCACAAACTGATTCGAAAAATTACAGAAAAATAAATCTAGCTATGTTTGGACGATACGGTCCCAACAAAACTAGTTTCGTCGAATTCTGAGACCGTTTGCAAAAAGGCCCATTTCTGGTTGATCCAATTTAACTATAATTGACCAAAACACATTTTCCTTTGCCACGCTCACATACTAACTTCAAAAGTTATGAAATTTGAAACCTAGCAATAACTTCACATCCCGGATCCAACAAAAGTGGTTTCGTCGAATTCTGAGGTCGTTTGCAAAATGGCCATTTTCACGGGCTATATAATTCCTATAGCGACCTTTCTGAAAATTCTTTGGCCATAACATTTGCTTCCTACAATGAAACTTCGATTTTTCAGATTCGTTAGAAAGGGATTCACTAACAGATTTAAATACTTTTGGTTTCACTCAAATCTGTTTTGTTTTGCACCCGGTACAGACAGTCAAAGTTTGAATTCAATTTTTGAAACTACCGCGCCATTTTAGGCCTTGTTTATAATTAGAATTAATTATACTCGTTTTCAAATGTCGTATCAAACTTACTTTTCATCGATATTATTTAAAATATTTATTTTAAATATTTAAAATCCACTATTTTAGCCAATTTAAAATTTCTAAATTGGTTCAGATTTTCCGGGTCGTTACAATCTCCCCCACTTAAAACTTTTCGTCCCCGAAAAGGAACAAAGTCGAAAGTGGTTTGATTAATCGACCTTACGTTCAATCTGGCTTCCATTCTCCAACTTTTCAGTTTCTGAGAATTTTCAAATTCTTCAAAAATTTGGCTAACACCAGGAATTTTCGAAAAATTTCGCCATAAGCTCCTTTGTACGGGGAGAGGTTTGGAAATTTATTGGGCCGTATTAGGTACCCAATAAATCCTAATAAGCATACACATATTTATAGTGATATATTCTAGTGTTTACAGGGGAGCGTGTATAGATAATAACTCCAGAGAATAAATTCTCGTCACCCTGTCAAAGCCTGAGGGAGTGTGTATTTTAATTGCTCCAGAGGATAAATCCTCGTCACCTCGTCCCGTGTGGGAAATAAATAGTCCATGTGCCATATCTAATAACTAGAGAGACGTGATTATTGTCAACTCCAGACCCGTGTGGTTTTTTTATTAATCTGGCAATTTTATAGTTACAATTTAAATAGTCCATATGAGTCATCAGTTCAACCTGTAAAATATAGTCATCGCCATACAAGCATCTCGCTCGTATGGTAAATCTTCCACCTCGTCACACAAGCTCCAAATGCTTATGTGGTATATGATGAAGTATGCCTATCTTCCAGAAGTATGCCATGTAATGTAGTTCAATATTAATTGTTACTATCCTATGGCGATGTTTATTATTACACACAGAATAACCAGCACTCCGCATCCAGTGGCATTCACAAGAGTTGATATAATAATATTTCGCATCCAACTCATTAAGGTTTACCTATTTGTCGGGCACGCAAATAAAATCTTTACTCAACAGCTATCCATTTACCTGTTCAAACATATATAATGCACATGTATATATTTCTATCTATTTTCTAATCAGTTCAATGTGTGATATAATCGAATAAATTCTACCATACATTCTATTATTGATTAAATTAACTATCATTTTAATAATTTTAATTAATCAAATCTACTATCACACAACACAAACAACAATCAAATTGTTTTTTTTTTTTTCAAAAACATACTAATCAATTTCTATACTCTTCCAAAATCATTCGGACTATAGAATTAAAAGTGCACATCCATGGAAAGAAAATAACAAGAGAGTAGAGAACTAATTGGTAATGCAAAGTATGGTAAATGTACTTTGCACCGGAGTCAATCAGAGATATCCACTCGGCATCTAGGATAGGCTTTTTGAATGCTCTCCTCAGTTTCCCAAGTACAATCTCGCGGATCTCCACTCCATTGCACTTTGACTAAGTGAACCTTCTTGTTCCTCAGCTCTTTGGTTTTTTTGCCGATGATCTTTAGCGGCTCTCTTCTCACAGCTAATTCTAGAGTAATTTCAATATCTTGTTGAGCTGCTTCTTCCACGATCAAGTCTGGATCATGAACGTGCTTTCGAAGTTGAGATATATGAAATACATCATGCGCCCCAGGCAACCAATCTGGCAATTTAACCCTATAAGCGAGAGTTCCGATCCGTTCCATAATAGGAAACGGACCAATGAATTTGGGCGCCAACTTTCCAGTTTTAACGAACCGGATTACTCCTCTCATCGGCAATACTTTCAAATATACATAGTCGCCAACAACAAATGATATATCTCTTCTTCTCCTATCGGCATAGCTCTTCTGTCGGCTTTGAGCAGCGAGTAATCGTTTCTTGATAAAATCGACTTTGTCGGCAGCTTCTCGGATCATATCAGGTCCCAATACAAGTCTATTACCGGGTTCGACCCAACAAGTAGGAGATCGGCACGGCCTACCATACAATGCTTCAAATGGCGACATTGTCAGGCTCGGCTGGTAGCTGTTGTTATATGAGAATTTAGCCAAATGTAGATGGTCTTCGCATGATCCACCGAAATCTAGAACACAAGCCCGCAATAGATCTTCTAAAATACGATTCACCCTCTCAGTTTGAACATCTGTCTGAGGATGATAAGCGGTGCTTAGATTCAGCTTTATTCCCAGCTTTACTTGAAATGCCTCCCAGAATTTACTAGTAAATATTGTATCTCTATCACTGACTATACTGAGCGGCACTCCATGTAGTCTAACTATTTCCTTGAAATAAATCTGCGCCAGACTCTGAGCAGTTCTGTTTGATCTGACAGGTATGAAATGGGCGGTCTTCGTGAAGCGATCTACGATCACCCAAATACTGTCATTTCCTTTTCTGGTTCTGGGAAAACCATCAATGAAGTCCATGGAAATATGTTCCCACTTCCAACCAGGAACGTCTATCGGTTGTAACAATCCAGCTAGTTTCTGTTGGTCGCTTTTGACTAGCTGGCAAGTAGGGCATCGGCTAACATATATTGAAACGTCTCTTTTCATAGCCTTCCACCAGAATGTTCGCTTGAGGTCGTTATACATTTTGGCCACCCCAGGATGGATACTCAGCTTAGACTTATGACACTCGTCTAACACTTCCCTTTTTAGCTCGGGGATACCAGGAACACAGATCCTTCCTTTCAATCTCAGGATTCCGTCGTTATCTATTTGAAAACATGAGGGTTCGCCTTTCTGAATCCTTTTGATCATATCCTTAATAAAGTTATCCTTCTTCTGAAGAATAGATATTTTGTCAATCAATGAAGTTGTAATAATAAAGCTGGCGATCATTACATTTTTTCGGCTTAACGCATCGGCCACGACATTGGCTTTCCCTGGAGTGTATAGAATCTCAAAATATATGCTGCAAGGAACTCTAGCCAACGTTGCTGCCTTAGATTCAGATCTTTTTGGGTGAACAGATACTTTAATGACTGACGGTCTGTATACAATTCGAATTTCTCACCCAGAAGATAGTGTCTCTAGATTTTC
Organism: Allium sativum; assembly: GCA_030737875.1. Classification (NCBI taxonomy): domain Eukaryota; kingdom Viridiplantae; phylum Streptophyta; class Magnoliopsida; order Asparagales; family Amaryllidaceae; genus Allium; species Allium sativum. The sequence continues at coordinate 8,154,312 of CM060923.1, forward strand.
AAAGAGAATACGATTGCCAACAACTCAAGATCATGAGTTACATAGTTTTTCTCGTGCGGCTTCAGCTGACGGCTAGCATAAGTGATCACTTGTCCCCGTTGCATTAACACTGCTCCAAGGCCTTCTCTAAAGGCATCTGTCCAGACTTTCAAGTCCTCATTGCCATCTATTATTGTTAACACTGGAGCAGTTGTCAGTTTTAATTTCAGCTCCTGGAAAGCTTCCTCACATACCGGAGTCAAATTGAATCTCGAATGTTTCTTAGTCAGTTTTGTTAAGGAACTAGATGTCTTCGCGAAATCCTTAATGAATTTCCGATAATAACTGGCTAACCCGAGAAAACTTCTAACTTCTGTTGGCGTACGAGGCTGTTTCCAATTTTGAATAGTAGTGATCTTACTTGGATCCACAGCAATTCCTTCCTTTGACACTACGTGGCCGAGAAATTTGACTTCTTCTAGCCAGAATATACATTTGGAAAACTTTTCTTTTAATACATTCCTTCTGAGGATTTCCAGAACTTGTTCCAAATGTTTTTCATATTCGGCCTTTGATTTAGAGAAGATTAGAATGTCGTCAATAAAAACCATAACAAATTTATTCAGGACTCCTCTGAACACTCTATTCATCAAATCGACGAAGTAAGCTGGAGTGTTACATAAGCCGAACGACATTACTAACCACTCATAGAATAGTTCTGGACCCCTGAATGCTGTCATAGGAACACATTCTTCGGCAATACGAAGCTGATGGAAGCCTATACTTGGTCCATCCTTGAAAATACCTGTGCTCCATTCAGACGATCCAATAAATCATGATTCGCTGCAATGGATAATTATTCTTTATTGTCTGCTTGTTCAAATCACGGTAATCCACACATAGACGTAGAGTACCGTCAGATTTTGGGACAAATACCACTGCTGCTCCCCAATCAGAGAAACTAGGCCTGATCAGACCCTTCCACACTAGCTGTCGTGTTTGATTGTCAAGTTCTTCTTTCTCTTTCAAGGACATTCTTCGAATAGCGTGAACTACTGGCCTTGCATTGGGAATCAAAGCGATCTTGAAATCAATTTCCCTCTGCGGAGGTAAGCGAACAACCTCTTCGAACACATCCGCATAATTCTTGACGACAGGAATATCTTTCACGAGGTCGAGAATATTCTCTGTGACTACTGGGGTATTTCCTATTTGAGCAGGAGAAATATCGAGAGCTTTCCAGAAGTCTTTTCTATTAGGATTCTAACCTTCACACGGTATGGTTATATAATTCCATGATTTAATCTTAGCCCTAACAACTCTCTCGGCGCATCTAACCTCTGCTTCATATTTGGTTAGCCAATCCAATCCCAGAATAAGATCGAATTCCATAAAGTTCATGACGATAGAGATAGTAGGGAATTTATAATAGGAAAAAGAGACAGGTACTGCATAAACCCAACTGAGATCGATGGAACCCCAACCGGATTTTGAACAGTCATTGGTTCCTTGAGCTTCTTCAAATTCAAATCCAGTTTCTTAACTACATTCTTGGTAATGAAGCTTCGTGACACGCCTATATCAAACAGCAGTTTGACTGGAATGTTTTTGACATTAAGCGTGCCTTCCAAAACATCAGCCCTTCCTTGACTAGCTGAGGGCTCGGAAGTTTCCGCTATTTCATTTATACGTACTGCTTCGGGTTCCTTTGAGAGTTGACACTCCCGTGCAATATGACCTGCTTGATTACACTTATGGCATTTCCTTTCACCATGTGAGTTCTTTTGTTTCTTAGTAGGTTTAGACCCCTTCTTCCTTCGTTCATTCCAAGATTTGCAATTTATCGCCGAATGTCCTTGCTTATTGCAGCTTGAGCATGTGGCAGTCGTTACTGGTCCCTTCCCAGATCTGTCCCTTTTTCGATTTACTTTGGGCTTGTTACTGGCCTCAGACATCATACTGGCCTCAGGACGATTAGTTTCCGATTCTTCTTTGTTACTAGAACTGGCTTCCTCTTCGTCGCGCAACATACATTTCTTATGGAGATCTTCATACTGATAAGCCATACAAATCATTTCTGAGAAAGGAAGTTTCACATTCCTCATCACACTATTCTGATATTTTCTTTGTAGGCCATGAATAAACCTCAGATTTTTCCTCTTTGGATTTTGAATCAGATGAGGAGCAAAGTGAGAAAGTTCGTTGAATTTCTTATGATATTCTGGGATGGTCATATCACCTTGTATCAGATAAGAAAATTCATCACATAATCACTCGGTTGCTTCGGGAGGAGTAAATCTTTCTAGGAAAATCACTTTGAATCTATCCCAGGTGATATCACCTTCTGGATTATCTTTAAAATACAAATCCCACCAAAACAAAGATTCTTCTTTGAGTGCCCAAGACGCCAGTAATCTTTTCTGGTCATCCCTCAGCTTTAAACCCTCAAAGATTTTCTCTGCAAAACGGATCCAAGCTTGTGTTTCCATAATGGACTCTTTGCCTAAGAATGGTGATCCACCCAGATTTCGAAATCTCTTGAATATAACTTCTATATCTGATTCTGGCTGTGGGAGCACAACTGGCTCATTAGCTGGTCGAGCCATACGATTATTTCTTCTGTTCCTGTCACTCATTTTCTAATGCGTCTGCAATTAGCAGACAAAGTGTCAGGTCAATCAGAAAAGTTATTTCAAAACATAGAGACAAATACTTCAATGTAAATGTGTCTACTGGGGTTTATTTCATTCTGCTTTACTTATACTAGGATATTACTGATCCTATCTGTATAGAGTTACCCGTCCTAGAACACTACTGGTTCTATTTCTGACGAGTTCTTTATTATGTTATATTCCAAAACTAAGCTTAACCAAAGCTCTGACGACCCCATTTACCGTACAGACGGTGACAAGGGTTATCTTTGGAATATAACACATAAACAGATAATAGCAGAACAGAAATAAATAAATACACCAGATAATGAACAATAGAATATACTGGATAAACAAATCATCAGAGTTACACAGTATACAGGATCATACTTAGTACAAATACAGTTCAGCTATACATAAATGTCTACAGCGGAAAACAAACATAATGTATAATAGGAGCCGAACAACATAAAAAGAGATAAATAATAGAATCCATCTTCAGCTCCAGCTATCCAGAAAGAACCAGCTAAACCTGAATACAAGGCTGCCCATGTAGAAAAAGGGGCACCCGAGTTTGAAAGTGAAACAAACTACGAGTCTGGGACTGGTATGAGAAATCTACTCAACACATTTAAAATATGGCTAATTACAGGACCACGCCACTTTCGTGGAACGGGTTTACTCCATCGGATTACCAGTGCTTTAAACAAATAATTCTTTTAAACACCGCAATGCTTTTTATAAAAATGAAGCCATTATAAGACTCAATTCCCATCACACAATGCAACGCAAACCGGAGGATAGAGTTTTACCTTATAATGGCCAAAATATGCTTGATATGAATAAAACAAAAGCATTTGATATTATTGCTAGTGTTTATATGTTTTTAGAAACAATTTCAAATCATAACTATCAATCATAGACGGCATTAATCCCCAATACCACTATGTCGCCATATATAGGTATACAATCAAAACCGCACAGTCACATATTTGGAAATTGGATTTCCGTCATGAACCAAGGCAAAAGATAGTCCTTACCGACTTCGAGACGCTCTAGTCCGCCCCTCAGGCAAGTACTCAGTCAAGCCTTTGGATCGTCAGGGCCGGTCCACCGATGTGGATTAAAATTCCCGAACACTGCGTTTCCCCGCCCTATGGGGCGTGAGTAAGCCAACGAATGACTACTCCATCAGTCCCGGATCGACCGGTATATCCGAGGCGCTTCACAATAGTAACAACCGCATAAGTCAAACTCGTCAGGGCGTGTAAAACCAATGACGCCACTTCTAACTAGAAGGAAACGCATGCCCTCCCTGATGTCCTCTCCTGTTTCTGGTTCATACCGGGGTGTGAGGCTCGCGATTTCACGTTATACACAAAGCTATGCAACACAGGCGGTGCTTTGATCATCACCACAAGACTTTGCTTTTCAATAGAAGCCCTGATCACTGCATCTTAGCATGCCACACAGGCAATTCACACCGTGCAACTGATGGCTATCAATCACACAGAATAAATTCCAATGTCAAACACATTGTCCATTTGCAAGTCCGTTCTGGGTCTGAACGAAACCGGAGGCACAATATACCTCGCAAACCCATCGATCACCACATACGTTTGGACGATCACCACTCATTATCCATATTTCGGGATGCCTCCCAATTAGGACCTCGGTTACCATCCAAACGAGTTGAAGATCTCCGGTCTTCGACCACCGTCTTCATCTTCGATTTCTTATCGTCGATTCAGTTATTCAGAATGGGATAAACCCGGTCTTTCTGAGCAACTCGCGTATATAATAAACAAGTGCTACACAAACACTACTACGCATCATTACAATTCATTAGTCAATAACCGTGAATCGGTAAGAGAACGATTTCCCAAATATTAACCCCGAAGGCCGAAACCAACATCAGATCAACACCTAGGAAACCATTCGACTTAGCCAACCTTCAGTTAGTTCCTAAATTTCACATCCATATCATTTATAATATTTTATAACAATTTATTGCTATTTTTATTTATTTTAAAATAGCCAATTTATTCAAAACGACGCTTCGGGCCATAACGCGGCCGTGGCGCTGTTTTTCTTCAGATTTGATTTACACATATCTGAAAATCTAACCGTTGGATCTTCACAAAATTAACATCATTAGAAAGATCTTTTCAAAACGAATCCAACGGTTCCAGTTTCGGGAAAATCCGACGGTCGGATCTCCCGGTATAATCGTTTGAAGTTTCGATTTCAAAATATGAACTGCAGCGTCGTTTTTCGATTAAATATAATTATATATATATATATAATCGATTCTGGCGCTTTTTTTCTTCAGATTTGAATTAAACATTCCAGACAATCCAACCGTTGGATTTTTACAAAGTTGGTGCCGTTGGAAAGATATTTCCAAAGCGAACCCAACGGTTGCGATTTCGGGAAAATCCGATGGTCATATCTCCCGCACTAATCGTTTGAAATCACGGTTTCAAAATACGAACTGCAGCTTCGTTATTCGATATATTTCAATTATATATATATATATCGATTCTTCGATTTCAAAACCATATGAATTTCATAAATTTGATAAAAATGATATTTTTATCTAACTGTTTTCTATTTCAACACTTCACTATTTTTAACAATTCATGTATATAATAAAAATGATGTAAAATAATTTATTTCAAAACTCGACTATTTTATATAGTTAATATATGTGATAAAAATAGGATTTTTATTATAAAACAATTTCTTTCAAAATATGAATACCATTTAACACATGAATTTCAATTCAACGAATGAATATCGATTCAACACATGAAGGTTTTCTATAGTTTGTATATATAGATAAAAAGGTGATTTTTATATTTTGAAAACACGAACACCATTCAACACATGAATTCTATCCAACGAATGAATTTCAATTCAACACATGAAGGTTTTCTATAGTTTGTATATGTAGATAAAAAGGTGATTTTTATATTTTATAAACACGAACACCATTCAACACATGAACTATATCCAACGAATGAATTTCAATTCAACACATGAAGGTCTTCTATACAACGAATAAATATAGTTTCAACAAATGAAAATAATTCTAACACATGAACATTATTCAAAATTTCGGCAGCATAATGACAGGGTAGTTAAAACCGGGACCGTCCCTAGTACGACTCCTCGCTCTACCTTAAAACCTCGCGGTTTTTGACAATGGGGATTCATGCATCTAGTTCGCACGCAGGCGACATGTATATTTATTTCATTTCCACAAACTAATCCTATGTGGTTTCAACCAAATATTTCTCAACCACAAACGGGTATTTTTCAACCTCAATCAATCAATTTCAACCACAAACAATTCCAATCAACCATTCGCTATCAATCAATTTTCACACCAATCACAACTAATAAATATCGTCCGTGGTTTGTGGACGAGGGGCGTATATATATAGCATCTCACTTCTATTTCAACACATATATAATTTTTACAACGCATATATAACTTATACATCGAACGTACAACTTATACAACGCTTATACAAGAGGTGTACAACGCTTATATAACTCATACATCGACTATATAATTTATACATCATCGTTTTCCATATCGTTTATAAATTAGAAATCTCACATTGGGTTCCACTCCACCAAAAATAGCAGAAGGCTCAGAAAAATATGTGGTCTCTTCTAGAATGTAGAAGATGTCCACACGAGTCCACTGTCTCTTGTTTCACTGGATTTCGTCAAGAAACGAAAAAGATATGATTTTTACAAGTTTGCAACGGTTTAAAAGTGTTAATTTCAGTATAAATAAAACAAGCCGTACCTCAGCTAATTCATTCAAAACTAGGTTTTGAATTTTCGTGCAAACGGTGAAATGGTTGGACGATCGGCCTTCGCAGCGACGAAGAGGGAGGAGAGGCGCGTTGGCGCCTGGAGCGGGGCCCACTTCGGTGGCCTATAGGCGGCGCGGCGGCGGTTTGAACGCCCGGACTTCCTGGCGTCGATTCGCACTCCACAGGCCACGAAAAATTCCAAACTATATATGGATTTGATGATCTCGAGGAGCTCTACAAAATCTTCAACTGGAGGAGGGGCTAATTTTGCGTGGATTGATCGGAAAATGAGGGGGAAGGTTTAGAACTATTGCCGCCGTCGATCGCGTTTAATCGGGGAGAGAGAAAAATATCTGGGCCAATGATATTTTTTTTATATTTATAAATTTTTAAAATCCAAAAATACCCTCTTTCACCCACGAACACCAATTCAAACCCAACGACTGTCGTCCCTAGCATTTTACCCCCATTCCGAACACAATGGGATATGTTTTGAGGGCCCATTCGACTGTTTGAGTCAGTTTTCCTTCGATTTAAAATATAAAACATTCAATATTCGATTTGAACGTACATTTCAATTTGCTAGAGCCACAAACTGATTCGAAAAATTCCAGAAAAATAAATCTAGCTATGTTTTGACGATACGGTCCCTACAAAACTAGTTTCGTCGAATTATGAGAACATTTACAAAAAGGCCCATTTCTGGTCGATCCAATTTAACTATAATCGACCAAAACACGTTTTCCTTTGCCACGCTCACATACTAACTTCAAAAGTTATGAAATTTGAAATCTAGCAATAAATTCACATCCCGGATCCAACAAAAGTGGTTTCGTCGAATTCTGAGGTCGTTTGCAAAATGGCCATTTTCACGGGCTATATAATTCCTATAGCGACCTTTTTGAAAATTCATTTGGCCAAAACTTTTGCTTACTACTATGAAACTTCGATTTTTCAGATTCGTTAGAAAGGTATTCACTAACATATTTAAATATTTTTGGTTTCACTCAAATTCGTTTTGTTTTGCACCCGGTACAATCAGTGAAAGTTTGAATTCAAATTTTGAAACTGCCGCGCCATTTCATGCCTTGTTCATAATTAGAATTAATTATATTCATTTTCAAATGTCAATTCAAACTTACTTTTCATCGATATTATTTAAAATATTTATTTTAAATATTTAAAATCCACTATTTTAGCCAATTTAAAATTTTTAAATTGGTTCAGATTTTCCGGGTCGTTACAAGCAGGAAAAAATAATGCTGCTTTAGGTTTTAATTAAAACCTGAAACAACATCAAACTGCATTTAAAGTCAGAATAGAAAGCACAACAATATCATTAAACCTGACTGTAATAACAATATAAAACATTGAAATAAAACTAAATGTCAATACTATATCTACATATAATATTGAATTCTACCTAAATATCATTGTTACACAACGGAATAAAACTAAATATATAACAAAGTGAAATAAGACTAATTGCAGTATCAAATTCAACCAATACACAACACACATCGCAATGTTATTTACCGGAAATAGAAAAATAAATTCAGGTTATAAGCATATGAATGTCAAGACCATCGTATGTTCCACAAATGCAAATAAAACAATTATGAGCTTAATGCAGTGAATATTAGCGTAAGATGAATACAAATGCAATTAAAAACAAAATTGACTAATTTTTTAAAAGTAAATCATGATGCAACCATATTTATTTCTAAGATAACATATTTGAGATACTTAGAATTTAAGAACAATCAGAATGTACTTGATTACTCTGTACAAATAAGGAGCGCTCTCATATATGTCGACAACTCGCTTACTCAAGCTTGGTGCATATTCCAAAACCAAATGCATCTACAACATAAAACAAATAAAAAAGAATGAATTATTATTTTATCACATATTTACTCTTGTAAATTTGCAGCAAGATATTTAGTGGCACCAATTCACAATGCAGCTTATTTTTTGTAGGCAACAAGACAGCCAACAATGTTTGTTACATGAGTGAAACTAATAAAATAAAAAAAATCTATTTGGCCAGTACATACATACAACGTTCATTCCAGAGATATGAATATCATTGCAAAATATGCATCAAACTTTGAACAATAGTGCCTGTCTATTAAATTGTATGGTACAAGAGACATCAAACAATGGTGCCTTTTACTAAATTGTATGACCAAAACAATACGCAACGTGCAGATGGCTGGATCATATGCAGATATGGATTAATAATTTTTTAATTAAAGAGAGATCATACTACATATACTGTAATAACCCGCAAAATCTGGGCCAGTTTAAAATTTTTATTTTGGCAATTTTAGCGAATTTTGAATATTTAAAATGAATTATTTTAAATAATATTGACGAGAAATTTATTTTGAATATAATTAGAACGTATATATTATATACGTCGTCGTTAGAATATATAATAATTATATATAATTATAAAAGGAATTGAAAATGGCGCGGTAGTTCGAAAATTCGATTTCTAATTTCAAATGAATATACAGAATTCGTTATAAGTCAGAATTGAACGAAACAAGAAATATTTGAATCTGATGAAGAATATATTTCTAACGAAGTTAACAAACTGAGATTTCACTTTAGAAATGATAAGATATGTCCAGTTGAAAATTCAGAATAGTCGCTGTGGAATTTATATATATTTTATATAATATATAGCCCTTAAAAATAGCCGTTTTGCAAACGACCTCGGATTTCGACGAAACCAGTTTTGTTGGGTCCGTGGTGTCAAGTTATTGCTAGATTTCAAGTTTCATAATTTTTCGAATCAATATGTGAGCGTGGCAAAGGAAAACGCGTTTGACCAGTTTCAGTTGATTTTAATCGACTGGAAAATGGCCATTTTTCCCACGGTCTCAGAATTCGACGAAACTAGTTTTGTTAGGACCGTATCGTCAATACGAAGCTAGAAAATATTTTTCTGGAATTTTTCTAGTTAGTATGTGACCCCGGTAATTTGAAATGTACGTTTAAAATTCAATATAATGATTTAAATGTAAGTTTAACGGAAATTGATTGTAACAGCCGAATCAGCCTACGATACATATCCCATTGTGTTCGGAATGGGGTTAATTAGCTAGGGACGACAGTCATTGGGCTTGATTACGAGTTAGAAATAAAAAGTTGCGTTTTGAATTTAAAATGAAATTAAATATAAATAAATATCCTCGGTCAAAGCCAAGGTCAAACCCTCAAAACACTTCCCCGCGGTCAAACCTTTTTATTTCCGCCTCCTCAACGATGGACGAACAAGATGTTCAGAACTTCATCCCCTACAAACTCCTCCTCCGATTCGAATTACACCCCAAATCAAAATGAAATCGGAAGCACTAGTGGAGATCTTCCAATTGGTACCGCTGAGATCATGTTCAGGGCATCGAAGGAGCTGGGTTTCCTTCTCGAGCTGCCGCCGTTCGCAGCAGGATTCAAGGCAGCTCGAGCCACCGAGCTGCACCATTTTCGAGCTGGAGGAAGGAGGCGCCAGGGCGCTGCGCGTGGGGAGGTCCGATTGGGCTCTGGCGATCGGATTAGACGGCGGTTTGCAACCCTATCTTTGAACGATGGGTTCGAATGGATTTTCTGCTATGAAGAAGATACCGTGAGATTTTTTTTTTCTTTCTTTATTATTTTTTTTTTTTTTTTTTATGATTATACATTGTTGCTTATAAAAAAAAAAATTTAATTAATATATGATTTTCTTTTACTTATAACTTAGTTTTGAACTTTGGTTCAAAAATATATATAAGATAGAATTTGTATTAGAAAATATAAGATAGAATTTGTTTTAGAAAATAGTAAGCTAGAATTTGATTTGAAAATATACAATACCTTGTTTTTGAGATATATTATAGAAAGTAAAAAAAAAAAAAAAAAAAAAAAAAGAATAGCATGGTTTCTAACATATAAAAATATGTTTTTTTATATGATTAATAGAAATATAAAAATATGAATTTTGCATATATGATTTTTGATTTTTGAAAAATAAGTTTCTGTGATTGTGAAAATATATTTTTCTTTGATATGAAAAATACAATTTTTGGTTTGATAAAAATATCATTTTTATCGTATGTATGTTATTTATAAAATGGTCGTACATAGAAATAATTAATAATGAACTAAAAATTCGATTTTTATATATTGAATAACGAAGTCAAAATTCGATTTTTATATATATAGTGGCCTTGGGCAAAGAAGATGAAAAAGAAAGCGATAACGACGAAGACTTCTCTAAAAGGAGTGCCGTGGAGCTAGGATAGCTATAGGTGAGAATTCTCACTCTTCAATTTTATTTCTAGTTATATATATATACTAGGATGTAGACGGTGTTTAGTAGCACCCGACACCCGTCATCCACATACCATGGATGGCTTGTTTGTTGAATAGTTTGGATGTGTAGTTGGTTAGTTCATTTGGGTTGAATTGAATTATTTGGTGAATTGCAATTGATTTGATTGATGTGTGAATGGCGTGGGCCTTCACTAGACCGGGGATAAGGCTAGGCCTTGTCCCGTTTCTAGTATCGTGCCGTTATGCCGCCGAAATTTTCTAAAATATGTTAGAAAAATAGAAAGATCATTTTTATTTAAAGAATGAACTTAATAGATATTCATATGTTAAAATAAAATGTTCTATCGTTAAAAATATAATTTTTAACGTGAATGTGAATAAATAAATATTCATTTACAAACCGAACGGTTTGTTTATGTACACCTATTTGACTGATATTGATTGGGTCGATAAATTTTACACAATCGCCCAACTGCACAAATAAAATCTGTGTTTGATTGTTTGAAACCCCACACGGGTGTTGGGATGAAATTTGAAGTTCACTCATCCTGATCGATTAAATATGTGGATCGATTGATTGACAGGCTGTTATAAGCATTAGATATTTATATTTGATGCTTATACAGTGTAGTGCACTTTGGTTGATGGTTGATTATTTTTCAATGCTATTATATACATGTGTTGTATGAAAATCCATATAATTAACGTTATATGGTAATTGATTGGGCCTCATTCCAATTTGAAAAATAAAGTATATCATAAAATAAAGGTTCATGTGTTGACTGTACTCATCCGTTGAGATTAGTCATGTGTTGAACGAATTATTTTTATAATTAAAATTTACATCTTTATCAATATAAAATAAAGGTTCATGTGTTGACTGTACTCATCCGTTGAGATTAGTCATGTGTTGAACGGAATATTTTAACAAAAATAGTCACACATGGACGGTACTCATTCGTTGAGATTAGTCGTGTGTTGACAAAAAGAAATATTTGAAATAGAATATATAAAGCCGTGTTGATTAGATTTGCGCCATTTGGACGCGAACGATATTTATATCGATTTTATTCATTTCGAAATGAATTGAATATATAACGATTTCGAAATGAATTGAATATAAAACGTTTTCGAAATGAATTGAATATATAACGATTTCGAAATGAATTGAATATATAATGTTTTCGAAATGAATTGAATATAAAACGATTTCGAAATGAATTGAATATATAACGATTTCGATTTGAATTGAATATAAAACGATTTCGAATTGAATGGAATAGAAAACCAATTTGATTTCAAATTGAATATAAAATGAACTTGATTCAAATAGAAAACGAAACGAATTTAATTTGAATAGAAAATGAATTTGAATTGAATAGAAAACCAATTTGAATTGAATTGAATTGAATTGAAAACGAATTCGATTTGAATTTAAAATGAAGTGAAATGAATTCAAATTGAATTGAAATTCGAATTGAATAGAAATGAATTTTAAAACGAATTTATAAAGGAGAATTCAATTTTGATTTGAATTGAAGTAGAAGTTGAAATTGCTTTTAAAACGAATTTAAAACTATTTATATAATTCGTTTTAAATAGAAATCGATGAAATATATATTATATATATTATATATATAATATAATGGCCTGAATAGAACGCGCCGCGCCGCGGCAGTTCGTAAATTTCGACCATTTATTTCAAACGGACATTACGGGAGATCCGACCGTCGGATTCTCCTAAAACCGGAACCGTTGGGTTCGTATCGAAAAGAGCTTTCTAAAGAATATTAGAAATTCAAAATCTAACGGTTGGATTTGGAGATACGTCCAAATCAAATTCGAAAAAGGTCGCTGTAAGTGCAGTTCGATGGCCATTGTTGGAAATCGACTGTACGTGCCTTGATAAAATTATTAAAAATATCAATAATTTGTGTAAAATCATAAGAAATGATTTGGGAAAGATTGGGGTGAAAAACTCCATATTTGAAAAGATAAAAATAGATTTTTATCGAAATGAACTAGTTTTGAACTAAATTTAAAACCCAATCATTTTTAAATAAATGAATTAGATTTAAAAAGGGGTTTTAAATAATCGAATTTCTAATATATTTGATTTAATTTGAAATGGGTTTATCGTGAACAGTGTTTTAAATAACACTAGCTCTTTAACCCGATAATAAATAGAATGTGATTTGGGTTTGTCGTGAACTGTGTTTTAAATAACACCTAGTTCTTTAACCCAGTAAAAGGAGTTCTAATGAATCTGCAATTAGATTGAAATTCGAATTGATAATCTAAATTACCAAATTTAGAAAATGAGCGAGAGTGGAGTATCACCAGTTTTGCTCCAAAGCGATAGTTAAATCTTTAATTAGATTTGAACGTGAAATGGTAATTAATTTTACCGATAACACCACGGTGTTAGATATGGAGTATTACCAGTTTTGCTTCATGGGATGAATAGGTTGGGATTGCGAAATAAAATAAATAACTACTTCGTTACGGTTCGCTAATCTCGACTAGTTGGAAAAACCATAATTTGGTTTTAAATGACATCCAAAGGAAGATTACAGGATAAATTTTAAAGAATTTATCTTGGATAAAATTAATGGGAACATTTCCCTAAGAATGTGAAATTTAGAAACTAGTTGTAGGTTGGCTAAGAAGAATGGTTTCCTGGGTATTGATCTGATGTTGGTTTCGGCCTTCGGGGTTAATGTTTGGGAAATTGTTCTCTTGCTAATTTGCGGTTAGTGACTAATGAATTGGAATGAGGCGTATGTTGTGTTTGTGTAACATTTGTTTTAATATACGCGGGTTGTTCGGAAAGTCCGGGTTTACACCCATTCTGAATAACCAATTCGACGATATGTCGAAGATGAAGACGGTGGTTGAAGACCGGAAGTCTTCACATCGTAGGGATAATTACTGACGATCCTGATTGGGCTGTACACCCAAGAGGATGGAAATAGTTGGTGGTTGTCCAGACGTACTTGGAGATGAATGGATATGCGAGGAAAGTGCCTCCGGTTTCGTTCAGACCCAGAACGGACTTGTAAATGGATTGTGTGTCTGACATTGGATTTTATTCTGTGTTGATTGATTTCTATTAAATATACATCTGTTTGGCGGCGGAGAATTTATTCTTTTGCTTAACGCCCTTCTCTGAGACGTACGAGCTCAGAGGTTGTATATCGATGGACATCAGTCGCATGGCATGAACTGCCTGTGTGGCACGCTAAGATGCAATGATCAAGGCTTCTGTTGAAAAACAAAGTCTTGTGGTTGATGATCAAAGCACGGCCTTTGTGGCGTAGCTTTGTGTATAGCGTGAATTCGCGAGCCTCACACCTCGGTATGAGTTAAAAACGGGATACGGACCGCTGGGAGAGCACGACGTTTCTTTCTAGCTATGGTGGTGTCAGTGACTTACCAGCCCTGACATATATATATACTTTTCACCTTTGTGGTTGTTGGAATGAGGCGCCTCGATTATAGGTCTGTAAGGACCGGGAAACGTGTGTTCAGGCATAATTAATCCTCTAACGTAAGTGAGGACCGGCCCAGCCGCATCCAAGGGTTACCCAGTGTGCGTAGTCCTGAGCATTTGCTAGAGTGTCTCGAACGCGGAGAGGAGCTTGCCCCTTGCCTCGACTCATGACGGAAATCCAATTTCCAATACGTGTATTGCGGCTTTATTTGTAGAGCCTAGTATGGCGACATAGTAGCATGGGATACTATGCCGTCTATGATTTATATTTATGATTGAAATGTTTGACACTATACACTTATTATAGTATCAAATGATTTGTTTTAAACGTATCAAGCATGTTTGGCTATTATAAGGGAAAACCCTATCCTCCGGCTTGCGTTGCATTGTGTGATGGGACCTGGGTCTTATAATAGCTTCATTTTTCGAAAAAGCATTGCGTTGTTTATTCTATGCACTGGTATTCTTGGGAGGAAACCCGTTCCGTGTTATACGGCGTGGTCCCTTGAATTACTTTCTTTTAAAGTAAAGTTTTAAATAACTGTTTTCGTTCTCACACCAGTCACATGACTGACCTGGAGTTTATTGTTTTAACCTAAACTCTGGGTGCCCCAATTTTCCGCACGGGCAGCTAGTAGTTTTGGTTTTGCAGATTTATATTCACAGGATCCTGGTTTGCAGCTGGAATGATATCCGGAAAGCTCTGTATCCGTATATCACCTTCAGTTGTGCTTTGTATTATTTTCCGCTGCTATGTAATTTATTGTAATCTCTGATATTTATCGAAGTATATTTATTCATTTATACTCTGTATGTTCTTGTGTCTGATGGAATTGTTGTAATAGTAATGAAATGTTCTTCCGTCTGCGTTCTGTTGTGTCCTGTTCTCAACGATCAGGGGTTTCGAACGGTCTAGATCGGTTTAACGACTGATTCGGATCGAGCGAAATTCCAGGCCGTCACATTTGGTATCAGAGCTTTGGTTTACAGAGCTCGAGAACAAGACACATTAGAACCATACGAAAGAATTCATCGGATATTGGATTAGCAGTATCCAATTAGAATGACTCGTTAGAGATAGGATCAGTAGTATCCTAGAACGAGTGTAAAGAGTATATTTTTTTCAAATGAAAACCATTTTGTTTTGAAATTTAAACCATTTTATACGTATTTGAATATTTATTTTGAATATGGACAATCCAATATATAAAGGTTTTGTATATACGCGTCATGAACGTATATTCGAAGTTTTAATATACTGGATAGATATAGAATCATACTCTAGTCGCCCGGACCTGATTCTGATGATTGACGCGTCATCATTAGTAATTAGTTTCGTGTTTCGAAGGTGTGATACCTATATATTTCCATTAGACTGGTGTGAGAACCAAAACTAATATAGATAGAACACTTTGTTGTGAATTGGCATCAAAAACATGATTTTTTGTATATGTATCAAAATTATGAATTTGAAAATTCTAATCCACTAATTGATTGATGTTTGAGTTGCTTGTTTAATTGTTTGCTAATTTTAACCATTTATGCCTAATTGTATCGAATATTGAATTATATTGAAATTGGTCGCATTTGCTTGCATGTACATATACTTATATTGAACAGGTCATAGCAAGGAGGCTAGAGCCAAAGAATAAAATTTGTTTGCCCGACAAATAGGTACATGTTTATTACAAAATTACTGTTTTGTTTGGGTGATGATGATTTTGTGAGCCTATTGGCTGGCCGCTTGGCTTTTTCTTTTTCTTTTTGAGACCTGAAGGACCGGGGAAGCTATTTGAAATTCCCCGATGCTCCCGGTGCAGGGGAGGTTATGGCGAAATTTTTCGAAAATTTAGGGTGTTAGCCAAATTTTTGAAATTTTTGAAAAGTTCTTAGAAACTGAAAAGTTGAAGAACTTAAGCCATATCAAAACAATGGAAGTTGAGTTGAATTGTTAAACAACTTTCGACTTTGTTCCTTTTCGGGGACGAAAAGTTTTAAGTTGGGGAGATTGTAATAACCCGCAAAATCTGGGCCAGTTTAAAATTTTTATTTTGGCAATTTTAGCGAATTTTGAATATTTAAAATGAATTATTTTAAATAATATTGACGAGAAATTTATTTTGAATATAATTAGAACGTATATATTATATACGTCGTCGTTAGAATATATAATAATTATATATAATTATAAAAGGAATTGAAAATGGCGCGGTAGTTCGAAAATTCGATTTCTAATTTCAAATGAATATACAGAATTCGTTATAAGTCAGAATTGAACGAAACAAGAAATATTTGAATCTGATGAAGAATATATTTCTAACGAAGTTAACAAACTGAGATTTCACTTTAGAAATGATAAGATATGTCCAGTTGAAAATTCAGAATAGTCGCTGTGGAATTTATATATATTTTATATAATATATAGCCCTTAAAAATAGCCGTTTTGCAAACGACCTCGGATTTCGACGAAACCAGTTTTGTTGGGTCCGTGGTGTCAAGTTATTGCTAGATTTCAAGTTTCATAATTTTTCGAATCAATATGTGAGCGTGGCAAAGGAAAACGCGTTTGACCAGTTTCAGTTGATTTTAATCGACTGGAAAATGGCCATTTTTCCCACGGTCTCAGAATTCGACGAAACTAGTTTTGTTAGGACCGTATCGTCAATACGAAGCTAGAAAATATTTTTCTGGAATTTTTCTAGTTAGTATGTGACCCCGGTAATTTGAAATGTACGTTTAAAATTCAATATAATGATTTAAATGTAAGTTTAACGGAAATTGATTGTAACAGCCGAATCAGCCTACGATACATATCCCATTGTGTTCGGAATGGGGTTAATTAGCTAGGGACGACAGTCATTGGGCTTGATTACGAGTTAGAAATAAAAAGTTGCGTTTTGAATTTAAAATGAAATTAAATATAAATAAATATCCTCGGTCAAAGCCAAGGTCAAACCCTCAAAACACTTCCCCGCGGTCAAACCTTTTTATTTCCGCCTCCTCAACGATGGACGAACAAGATGTTCAGAACTTCATCCCCTACAAACTCCTCCTCCGATTCGAATTACACCCCAAATAAAAATGAAATCGGAAGCACTAGTGGAGATCTTCCAATTGGTACCGCTGAGATCATGTTCAGGGCATCGAAGGAGCTGGGTTTCCTTCTCGAGCTGCCGCCGTTCGCAGCAGGATTCAAGGCAGCTCGAGCCACCGAGCTGCACCATTTTCGAGCTGGAGGAAGGAGGCGCCAGGGCGCTGCGCGTGGGGAGGTCCGATTGGGCTCTGGCGATCGGATTAGATGGCGGTTTGCAACCCTATCTTTGAACGATGGGTTCGAATGGATTTTCTGCTATGAAGAAGATACCGTGAGATTTTTTTTTCTTTCTTTATTTTTTTTTTTTTTTTTTATGATTATACATTGTTGCTTATAAAAAAAAAATTTAATTAATATATGATTTTCTTTTACTTATAACTTAGTTTTGAACTTTGGTTCAAAAATATATATAAGATAGAATTTGTATTAGAAAATATAAGATAGAATTTGTTTTAGAAAATAGTAAGCTAGAATTTGATTTGAAAATATACAATACCTTGTTTTTGAGATATATTATAGAAAGTAAAAAAAAAAAAAAAAAAAAGAATAGCATGGTTTCTAACATATAAAAATATGTTTTTTTATATGATTAATAGAAATATAAAAATATGAATTTTGCATATATGATTTTTGATTTTTGAAAAATAAGTTTCTGTGATTGTGAAAATATATTTTTCTTTGATATGAAAAATACAATTTTTGGTTTGATAAAAATATCATTTTTATCGTATGTATGTTATTTATAAAATGGTCGTACATAGAAATAATTAATAATGAACTAAAAATTCGATTTTTATATATTGAATAACGAAGTCAAAATTCGATTTTTATATATATAGTGGCCTTGGGCAAAGAAGATGAAAAAGGAAGCGATAACGACGAAGACTTCTCTAAAAGGAGTGCCGTGGAGCTAGGATAGCTATAGGTGAGAATTCTCACTCTTCAATTTTATTTCTAGTTATATATATATACTAGGATGTAGACGGTGTTTAGTAGCACCCGACACCCGTCATCCACATACCATGGATGGCTTGTTTGTTGAATAGTTTGGATGTGTAGTTGGTTAGTTCATTTGGGTTGAATTGAATTATTTGGTGAATTGCAATTGATTTGATTGATGTGTGAATGGCGTGGGCCTTCACTAGACCGGGGATAAGGCTAGGCCTTGTCCCGTTTCTAGTATCGTGCCGTTATGCCGCCGAAATTTTCTAAAATATGTTAGAAAAATAGAAAGATCATTTTTATTTAAAGAATGAACTTAATAGATATTCATATGTTAAAATAAAATGTTCTATCGTTAAAAATATAATTTTTAACGTGAATGTGAATAAATAAATATTCATTTACAAACCGAACGGTTTGTTTATGTACACCTATTTGACTGATATTGATTGGGTCGATAAATTTTACACAATCGCCCAACTGCACAAATAAAATCTGTGTTTGATTGTTTGAAACCCCACACGGGTGTTGGGATGAAATTTGAAGTTCACTCATCCTGATCGATTAAATATGTGGATCGATTGATTGACAGGCTGTTATAAGCATTAGATATTTATATTTGATGCTTATACAGTGTAGTGCACTTTGGTTGATGGTTGATTATTTTTCAATGCTATTATATACATGTGTTGTATGAAAATCCATATAATTAACGTTATATGGTAATTGATTGGGCCTCATTCCAATTTGAAAAATAAAGTATATCATAAAATAAAGGTTCATGTGTTGACTGTACTCATCCGTTGAGATTAGTCATGTGTTGAACGAATTATTTTTATAATAAAAATTTACATCTTTATCAATATAAAATAAAGGTTCATGTGTTGACTGTACTCATCCGTTGAGATTAGTCATGTGTTGAACGGAATATTTTAACAAAAATAGTCACACATGGACGGTACTCATTCGTTGAGATTAGTCGTGTGTTGACAAAAAGAAATATTTGAAATAGAATATATAAAGCCGTGTTGATTAGATTTGCGCCATTTGGACGCGAACGATATTTATATCGATTTTATTCATTTCGAAATGAATTGAATATATAACGATTTCGAAATGAATTGAATATAAAACGTTTTCGAAATGAATTGAATATATAACGATTTCGAAATGAATTGAATATATAACGTTTTCGAAATGAATTGAATATAAAACGATTTCGAAATGAATTGAATATATAACGATTTCGATTTGAATTGAATATAAAACGATTTCGAATTGAATGGAATAGAAAACCAATTTGATTTCAAATTGAATATAAAATGAACTTGATTCAAATAGAAAACGAAACGAATTTAATTTGAATAGAAAATGAATTTGAATTGAATAGAAAACCAATTTGAATTGAATTGAATTGAATTGAAAACGAATTCGATTTGAATTTAAAATGAAGTGAAATGAATTCAAATTGAATTGAAATTCGAATTGAATAGAAATGAATTTTAAAACGAATTTATAAAGGAGAATTCAATTTTGATTTGAATTGAAGTAGAAGTTGAAATTGCTTTTAAAACGAATTTAAAACTATTTATATAATTCGTTTTAAATAGAAATCGATGAAATATATATTATATATATTATATATATAATATAATGGCCTGAATAGAACGCGCCGCGCCGCGGCAGTTCGTAAATTTCGACCATTTATTTCAAACGGACATTACGGGAGATCCGACCGTCGGATTCTCCTAAAACCGGAACCGTTGGGTTCGTATCGAAAAGAGCTTTCTAAAGAATATTAGAAATTCAAAATCTAACGGTTGGATTTGGAGATACGTCCAAATCAAATTCGAAAAAGGTCGCTGTAAGTGCAGTTCGATGGCCATTGTTGGAAATCGACTGTACGGGCCTTGATAAAATTATTAAAAATATCAATAATTTGTGTAAAATCATAAGAAATGATTTGGGAAAGATTGGGGTGAAAAACTCCATATTTGAAAAGATAAAAATAGATTTTTATCGAAATGAACTAGTTTTGAACTAAATTTAAAACCCAATCATTTTTAAATAAATGAATTAGAATTAAAAAGGGGTTTTAAATAATCGAATTTCTAATATATTTGATTTAATTTGAAATGGGTTTATCGTGAACAGTGTTTTAAATAACACTAGCTCTTTAACCCGATAATAAATAGAATGTGATTTGGGTTTGTCGTGAACTGTGTTTTAAATAACACCTAGTTCTTTAACCCAGTAAAAGGAGTTCTAATGAATCTGCAATTAGATTGAAATTCGAATTGATAATCTAAATTACCAAATTTAGAAAATGAGCGAGAATGGAGTATCACCAGTTTTGCTCCAAAGCGATAGTTAAATCTTTAATTAGATTTGAACGTGAAATGGTAATTAATTTTACCGATAACACCACGGTGTTAGATATGGAGTATTACCAGTTTTGCTTCATGGGATGAATAGGTTGGGATTGGGAAATAAAATAAATAACTACTTCGTTACGGTTCGCTAATCTCGACTAGTTGGAAAAACCATAATTTGGTTTTAAATGACATCCAAAGGAAGATTACAGGATAAATTTTAAAGAATTTATCTTGGATAAAATTAATGGGAACATTTCCCTAAGAATGTGAAATTTAGAAACTAGTTGTAGGTTGGCTAAGAAGAATGGTTTCCTGGGTATTGATCTGATGTTGGTTTCGGCCTTCGGGGTTAATGTTTGGGAAATTGTTCTCTTGCTAATTTGCGGTTAGTGACTAATGAATTGGAATGAGGCGTATGTTGTGTTTGTGTAACATTTGTTTTAATATACGCGGGTTGTTCGAAAAGTCCGGGTTTACACCCATTCTGAATAACCGATTCGACGATATGTCGAAGATGAAGACGGTGGTTGAAGACCGGAAGTCTTCACATCGTAGGGATAATTACTGACGATCCTGATTGGGCTGTACACCCAAGAGGATGGAAATAGTTGGTGGTTGTCCAGACGTACTTGGAGATGAATGGATATGCGAGGAAAGTGCCTCCGGTTTCGTTCAGACCCAGAACGGACTTGTAAATGGATTGTGTGTCTGACATTGGATTTTATTCTGTGTTGATTGATTTCTATTAAATATACATCTGTTTGGCGGCGGAGAATTTATTCTTTTGCTTAACGCCCTTCTCTGAGACGTACGAGCTCAGAGGTTGTATATCGATGGACATCAGTCGCATGGCATGAACTGCCTGTGTGGCACGCTAAGATGCAATGATCAAGGCTTCTGTTGAAAAGCAAAGTCTTGTGGTTGATGATCAAAGCACGGCCTTTGTGGCGTAGCTTTGTGTATAGCGTGAATTCGCGAGCCTCACACCTCGGTATGAGTTAAAAACGGGATACGGACCGCTGGGAGAGCACGACGTTTCTTTCTAGCTATGGTGGTGTCAGTGACTTACCAGCCCTGACATATATATATACTTTTCACCTTTGTGGTTGTTGGAATGAGGCGCCTCGATTATAGGTCTGTAAGGACCGGGAAACGTGTGTTCAGGCATAATTAATCCTCTAACGTAAGTGAGGACCGGCCCAGCCGCATCCAAGGGTTACCCAGTGTGCGTAGTCCTGAGCATTTGCTAGAGTGTCTCGAACGCGGAGAGGAGCTTGCCCCTTGCCTCGACTCATGACGGAAATCCAATTTCCAATACGTGTATTGCGGCTTTATTTGTAGAGCCTAGTATGGCGACATAGTAGCATGGGATACTATGCCGTCTATGATTTATATTTATGATTGAAATGTTTGACACTATACACTTATTATAGTATCAAATGATTTGTTTTAAACGTATCAAGCATGTTTGGCTATTATAAGGGAAAACCCTATCCTCCGGCTTGCGTTGCATTGTGTGATGGGACCTGGGTCTTATAATAGCTTCATTTTTCGAAAAAGCATTGCGTTGTTTATTCTATGCACTGGTATTCTTGGGAGGAAACCCGTTCCGTGTTATACGGCGTGGTCCCTTGAATTACTTTCTTTTAAAGTAAAGTTTTAAATAACTGTTTTCGTTCTCACACCAGTCACATGACTGACCTGGAGTTTATTGTTTTAACCTAAACTCTGGGTGCCCCTATTTTCCGCACGGGCAGCTAGTAGTTTTGGTTTTGCAGATTTATATTCACAGGATCCTGGTTTGCAGCTGGAATGATATCCGGAAAGCTCTGTATCCGTATATCACCTTCAGTTGTGCTTTGTATTATTTTCCGCTGCTATGTAACTTATTGTAATCTCTGATATTTATCGAAGTATATTTATTCATTTATACTCTGTATGTTCTTGTATCTGATGGAATTGTTGTAATAGTAATGAAATGTTCTTCCGTCTGCGTTCTGTTGTGTCCTGTTCTCAACGATCAGGGGTTTCGAACGGTCTAGATCGGTTTAACGACTGATTCGGATCGAGCGAAATTCCAGGCCGTCACATATACCATGCAAACTTCACATGTTATAGCTGCAGTGTAGTTAAGGAGAAAAGGCCACAAAAAGCCCAGGCTGGCGCCTAGCGCATTTTGGCGCCTTGAGCATGACTTCTGCTGTTTTACAGCAAAAAAAAACTGCTTTAAAAAAAATGTAACTTAAAAACTGTACATAACAAAAAATGCACTTTAAAAACTGCACTTAAAGCCACACTTGTTCAAAACAAAAACTGCACTTGTTTAAAACAAAAAACAACATTTGTTCAAAACTCCCAAAATAAACTGCATTTGTTCCCAAAAATTCTCATTATTTTTTATATAAAAAACTGCACTACACTTGTTCTATAAAAAAACTGCATTTGTTAAAACTTAAAAAAAAAACATTTGTTCAAAACAAAAAACTGCATTTGTTCCCAAAAAAACTGTATTTATTCAAAATTTCAAAAAAAATTGCATTTGTTAAAAAAAATACATTTGTTTTAAAAAAAACCGTATTTCTTCGAAAAAACGCACTTACACTTGTTTAACAAAAAACAGCTGTTGTTCAAAGAAACGAGACAAAACTTACAAAAGAAACAACTGCTGGAGTCTTGAGCTTAAGTTGGTGCCGATCACACAAGATTCAATTGGATGAGGGCAAATTTTACAGCTCATCCTATTGAGGGTCAATTAACTAGAGACCGAGCACCTGTTGGTTGTGCTCTCAATTGCAAGCCAGCTGCCCAAGGTTGCATTGCATGAGCTGTATGGCCAATCCAAAGGCATTATATTAACCAATAAGATGTTAATAATAGGTGGCATGTCAGTTATCTTTCAAATTTGCTTGCATGACGTGAGTCCACTAGAAAACTCTTGTAACCCACTTTTATGACAAGTTTATCTCCATTGGAGTTTTTTTAAATATTTAAGTCCAATTAAATAAAATAGCAACCATATATTTCAAAACTTAATATAGAAATATGCTTGGTTCTCTCCAAACAAAGAATCGACAATGGAACTTTAATGGTACAGAAGAGCAAGTTTGCATGATTTAAAAACGTACATGCAAAGATTTATGTGTTTTCCCTGTGCATCTTTAAGATACCTGTATTTGATTACTGTTTCCAATATGCATGTTGTTGTGTGCATTTTCAATTGCGTGAGTTCACTTTGATATATAAATGGTACAAGTAATTTAATAAAAAATATTCCATAAATTATCCAAGTTAAGGCTGTATATCGAACAGGAAAGTCCGATGTCCGGCTCGGTTCGAACCTATAAGGTGTCCGGCCATGTCCGTCTGATTCTCTTATAGGACAGAGCTCGGACACACTAGTGTTAGGTCCGATCTAAAATGTTCATTGTTTTTCTATTATCTAAGGCTATATCGGACAGGACAGTCCGTTGTCCGGCTCAGTCCGAGGCTGTATGATGCCTGCTCTGTATCCATCCGAATTTTTATAGGACAGAGCTTGGACACACCTTCATCCGGTCCGGTCTGACCCATTTACACCCCTAATCCAAGTCCAACTATAAACATCAGGTGCCAATAAAAACCATAAATGATGCAAGCCCAAGCCTTGAGGCTAACAACAAAAATTGCCATAAATATAATATATATATCAGAAGTGAAAAAGAAATCATCATTGTTTCACATGTCAAAAACTCACGAATTAAAGAAAAAAGACATACCACGTACTCTCACCTTTTCACGAATAAAAGAAAAAAGCCTCCTTTTCCACCTGCTTTAAGATTATGGAATTTGAAACCTTTAAACAACAAAAAACAGGAAGATGAGAAGGTAAATAAAGGCTAATAAAGAAAATAGAACTTTCCAATATCGATGTAACACAAACAAATATCCTTATAAGCTTATCCTCTTCCTCATCATCATCCTGAGGGTGTTTAGCATGTCTCTTGGGCATGACAACTACAAGAATAGAATTTGTGAAACAATACTGTTAAAAGTTTTATGCAGCAGCAGAAAGCAATATATTCACATAATAAGTCTTCCTAATTTTGCAAAGTATACCTGCTACAAAGTCTACCACTGTTGCATCAATAAACTAACATTCATTTTACATTTAAAAATTGCTAAGTTTAACCGTCTGGTTCAGAAGAACCCAAATCACTTCACTCAGTTGCCACATTAGTCGATTCTGCATATCAACCAAAATATCAAAATCAAGTCGTTAATCAATGTTAATGAACAATGAAGTAAAAAAGAAAAAAAAAAGGTGAATTCCATGCAGTCGGTTGTTGGTTATTAATGAATAATAAATTAAATCATTCCAACCGTGTAACATTATTATTTCCTGCCAAGTATATGGAAAATTTATAATAGAAAATAGATACAAAAACATGAGTGTGAGTATAGGAAAGTTATTCCAATAATTTATGTATGCAACACAATAGAACCTGAAAACATGAAAGCTATGCCAAAAATCATGTTGTTAATAAAATATTGACAAATTACTAATACAACATCACCTGTTAGTATAGAAAATTCAACGTTCTCAGAAATAAAAATAAAAATAGAAAACATAACAGGAAACATGAAGAAGAATATAGTATAACTAATTGTTAGCAGTGAATTTTTATTATTCAAGTAATATGTTATGCACAAAAGTTGCAAATACACCCATAAATTACATATAAGAATATTGTGGGAAAGAAATTTTTAAGATTTTGGTGTATCATTTAGTAGTTAACATAATCAAAATAATTACAGGATGTACAAATTTGACCAATATGCACATATTTGTCTATTTATACAATAATTGGCATGTTATTCATCGAGTACTACTTACGTTACAGATTCATAAATAATTACACCAAATCTACCAAGAAATATAACATAGATTACAAATTTGTAATAACATCTAAAATATACTTTTCCATTTTCCTATATCTATCCTACCATTATCTCTCATAATATTTACTTTGTTACACTATATAAAGACAACATGATTTGGCATGATCAAAACTTATTTTGTCACACCATGTTTTAATACTTTACCACTGCTTGCTAATACTGAAATTATTCTTATACTGAGAAGATGCAAACATTAAAAATTCACTACTGGAAATAAATAAATCAAATAAGGAAAATGAAATTAAATTTGCAAAATAAGGGGAGTTGTCCAATTAAAATCAAGGATGAAAAATAAAAGGTTCAAAAATAAGAAATTGTAATACTTTGTAGAAAAAAGAAATTAAATTTGTTCACTTTTCTGGTTTTGTCTTTTCTGAGAGTTGATAAATTTTACCTTTCGATTAAAAGCTCCAGAACTTTGTTTTCTAACACTTACATGATTTTTATCGCTTCTTTTTCAGCATATTATCTATTAATAAAACATTAAAATATGCATTGTTTCTTCTACAACCAACATGAAACAATGTTTCAGATTAAAACTAAAATTGTTTAATGTAGTATGCAAAGGTTTCGTTGGAAAAAAATAATCAAACTTCGACAAAATTTTCACTTAACAAAAATGAAGGCTAAAATCGATATTGTTTGGAAGTATTAGTTGTTATTAAGAATGTTAGGTGTTCATGTACTAATAAGCATAAGCATAGTCGTGAAGATCAGATATTGGACATGATAAAATATGTTTTAACATATAATACAGTTTTTATTTGTAAGCTTCTAAACAATGATTCTATAATTTGGAAATAGAAAGCTATTCAGATATTTCATTTTAAATTAAAGTTTTTTTTAATCAATTTGCTCAGCGAAAGGGGAATCCAGATAGATCGACAAGACTTATATACTAAAATCGAATGCCAACAGCGATTATGTCCTTTGTTGGTAAAGTATTAAAAAATGTCCATCCAACAAATTTGGTAACAACTATATAGTAACACCTATATACTAAAATCGACAACACCTATATACTAAAGCACAGTTAGTACCAATTTTCTAAAATTGGGTCAAGCAAATTTGATCAGTCTAGTAGTGCTGAAATATGCCAGGAAGCAACAAAAATAAAGAGTTCAAAGATCACAATCAAAACTCACCTTCTAGCTAAGATAAAGTAGCACTGTTACTATGCTTAGAAACAAAAAATGTCCATCCAACAAAGTCAATATGCTTGCAACCAAAAAATGGTCTAGAACCATAATCAAAACTCTGTACCAATTCTCTAAACTCAGTACCAAATTGAAAATCAAAACTCAATGTAACACCCCACATCCATTAATGTCACTCACAAAGGGAATGCATTAACTTCTATGGAGGGTTTTGAGTGAGTATAGAACAGAAACTTAACAACAAGACAGATATTAACAGTACTTAAAAATTTAAAACTTTATTCATTGCAGCAGTAAACACATAAGTTTGATTACATCATCAAATACCAGAGTCAAAGCACATAATATCCATCATGACTAAATCAAAGTACATAAATTGAAAGACATAACCCCAACACAAAATAGCCATAAATAAGATAGGCTGAACTTTTACTTCAGCGATCCAAGCAACTTCTAAAAGCAAGAGATACACGTGTCCAAAATCAAGCTCCACTGGTGCTAGTTCCAAACTGAGCACCGGGGGGGGGGGGGGTGAGGGGGTGGGGGGAGGAAGAAAAGAGGTGGAAACAAAGGGGGTCAGACATAAAGTCTGGCAACTGCGATAACTTTAACAATATAATTACCAAAATAACCAGGCTAAGGCATAATTTGGAAAAAAAGGAAATGACTATGAACAATTGGGTATAATAGACTAAAAAAGGAAATAAGATGAACAAAGATAACGTTAAAGGCGCACCTAGACCACTATGAGATATTTACTATACTGTACCACCACTAGTCACCCAAAGGTTGATCCCGCCTACCGAACTTAATAATGATAATGGTAGTTTCGTGCACCCCTAGCTGCCTTCAAAGGTGTCGTCTGCCCCTATCTCCACTAGGTGTACCCACTACACCCATGCGATTGGCTCCCTAACTCGTAGATACCTGTGATGGCCCCACAGTGGGGTGTATCACTCCCCAAAGTGGCAACCTGATACCACCAATAATGCACGACTTATACCTACACAATGCAACAACGTCTTACCTACCAGCCCGGGCCCACACACGCATATGAACCCGTTCGACTTGCGTTGCCACCGCAAACCCATTTTTGCCTCTTACACTCAAGCCCAGTACGCGTGTCCCGTCCTCGACTTGGGTCGAGCCTACAAAGATACTTATGGGTTACTGGTTGGAACGAGCCCCCATTACTTGACACAAGCTATCCATCTAAGCTTGGTCCCCTCTAGTACATCCCACTTAACCCTTTTCTTATTCATGTTCACTTACATGTTTCAATTTTGGTTAAACGTTTTTAATCGTATTTCAAATGCCACCCAAGGCACCTACTAAACTCCACATGCCACCCAAGGCACCCACTTAACCCCCTCATGTCCCACTACATGTTTGTCTGGTTAAGTGTTTCTTAATTTATTAAGACCGTAACTTTATAAAGACCTCCCACATTAGACTGGCATTTGTGGCAGCTGGATTTGCCGGGCGGGTCCGGGCAGTTTACACCACAAACAAGCCTAACCTCGTGTCTTTACAACTGTTTCGCATTTAATTTATGCCTAAGACCTCCCACATTAGACTGGCATTTGTGGTAGCTGGATTTGTCGGGTGGGTCCGGGCAGTCTTACACCACAAAAGAGCCTAACCTCATGTCTTAGATGATTAATTACACCTAATTAATCATCCCCCAATTTGAATTAATTTCCCTATTCAAATTATCAATCAATTCTAAATTTAACGATGTCCATAAGTGACTCAATTATATCCATCTATTTATGGTATGGAAAATTATACCATTTATCATCATAAATTAATTTTATGCCATTTAAGGCATTTATGCCAATTCTCAATATTAAATCTTTTAATATTATCCCATTACCCCCACGTTGTACATTCGTTCGTTTAACGTAAAATACAAGTTAGACTCGAATAGTCTATTTTATGGAATAAAGAGAAAACATCACAATAAACATATAGATAAAACTAGATCTAAACATAAGGGGTGAACTTGCATGTGTGAATGAGGTTCTACATAAAAACTTGCACAGGCCAAAGTCACAATTTGCATAAAACTACATATGTCATAGATCTAAATCTAAAGGTGTAAACTTGTTTAGGCAATAGTCATAAACTTGCATAAATCATGTATGTCATAGATCTACATCTAAAGGTGTAAACTTGCATAGGTAATAGCCACAAACTTGCATAAACCATGTATGTCATGGATCTAATCCATAAGGGGTAAACTTGCATAGGCATGATTCCTATTCCAAACATATATGTATATTTGCATATGTGATTTATGCAACATAATGATGGTGTAAACTTACATCTAAACATGTAAACTAGCATGTAGAATTTGGCATATAACTCACACATGTCATAGCCTAACTTTAGGTCTAAAATCGATGTCATGAAACATGGAAGGTTATATATAAAATCTCACTAACTTGCATATGATCCATGCCTCAATTAACATCCTAACTTGCATACATACATATGATTTATCATATGAATCAACATATCCAAACTAGCATATGAAACATGATTATACATAAGCCAATCATAGAATTACAACACAGATGATAACATCACAACTTTACAACATAGATGATAGCATCATAGAATTTACAACATAGATGATAACATCATAGATTTTACAACATAAATGATAAAACCATAATTTTACAACATAGAATAAAATGATAGCATGCGGTCAATAATTCACAACATAACCATATAATCCACATCATAACTCAATCCAATTAAATTGTTAATTATTTTATTAAAGAAATCGAACTCACTACTCAAAGAAGGTCTTGAGTTCTGAAATCTGAGTTCTGAAGTTGAATTAGCTTTCCTTTGAAGTAGATTCGTTGTTTAGAGTTGAACATAATTGAATTTGATTAGCTTTCTTTCTCTCTAATTGGTGGTGGCTATTCTAGGTTGCTTGGTGACGGCATGGAGGTCATGAATCTAATTAATTGGATTTTAGGGTTTGAGTCTATAGGTGTTTTTATAGAGTTTAGGATTAATTTAAGCCATCCGATCAACCCAGAATTAATCCCAGCCAATCAGAGCAGTTCAGAAACCCTAATGAGTCAGCATACAGTCATAAACAGGTCACCAAACAAATCTGCCCGGGGGCAGGTCAACCCCCAGATCGACCCCCAGGTCGACCTGGTCAGGGTAGGTCGACACCTAGGTCGACCCTATGGTCGACCTGGCCCTGGCAGGAAATTTCCCGCCTAGCCCATTTTGACTCTGAAATTTGAATTTTTGAAATCTGTTTTGAATTTTCTGAAACTTCCAATGGCCATAACTTCTTCATACGAAGTCCAATTCACGCAAACTCGTACTCTATCTCAACCAGAATTCCGAGAGCGCTACCCATTTCCCTTAATTCTCACATCTGGGATTAGTTATTCTTTAATTTGTTATTATAGTATTAACAGAAATACGGGGTCTTACATTCTCCCCTCCTTAATGGATTTCGCCCCCGAAATCTCCAAGTTAAGGAGAATGCATGTCCTAACATCCAAACAACCATCTACTCAACCATCAGGCATAGGCATCCATTGTTCTTATAAAATTCCTAATGTTGTATGAACATATGCAAGAAGTGTGTGTGTATATGTTCTTTATCTAATGCAAAATCAGGCGGTCTACTGATTCAGTTGACCTCCTTAATGCAAACCATGATAGTGCCATGCATCCATTATGTATGCGAAAGAATCCTATCGCTACATATTATTTCTACATGTGTGCACAACCCTTCACCAAAATGCAACATCCATATGATAGTACAACCATTATACATCCATTACTTAAATATGTACACACATTTATATGCAATATGCAATATGAAGTGACTGAGCCGATCTAGTGCCTAAAGTATGTGTGTGTATGCATCCACGAGCAACCACTAGCAAACACTTGCATCCACATGCATCCATCATACATAACATGTCTCAAACACATGTTTCAACCATAGGACTTCCCTATCTAACAGTCAAAGATACTTGCGAGAGGACGTACTAAAGATAAAACAAGTACAAGCTAAGCGATAAAGGAGAAATTAAAAGACATACCCTCGAAAAGAAAAGGGTACAATGAACGCATCTTCTCTTCCATCTCCCAAGTAGCTTTGCTCTCATCATCTCCCCATTGCACTTTAACTAGCTTGACCTCTCGGTTCCTCAACTTCTTAATCTCCGACCCAAGAATGCACGTAGGAGCTCGTCGAATCATCGCATCACACTCGATCTCCACCTCTCTAAGCAATCTCGGCTCCACCACTTCCGCGGTCTCATGAAAGCACTTCCTTAAATGTGATACATGGAATACATCGTGTACACCACTAAGTCTCTCGGGCAACTCCACTCTATACGCCATCTGTCCAATCCTCTCCTTAATAGGAAACGTCCCTACGAACTTTGGTGCTAACTTCCCAACGGACCCAAAGCGAACCATGTTCCGTAATGGAGACACCTTGACAAAGACCATGTCCCCAATATCAAACTCAAGATCTATCCTCCTCTTGTCAGCATAAGATTTCTTCCTATCTTGCGCCGTCTTCATCCTCCTTCGAATCAAATTGATCTTTTCCGAAGTCTTTCTAATCATATCGGGCCCAAGCAAGATCTTATCTATAGATTCCCACCAACATGTAGGCGAACGACACGGCCGTCCATAAAGAGCCTCAAACGGTGCCATGCCAACGCTAGACTGAAAGCTATTATTATATGCGAACTCCACCAAAGGAAGATGTTCCTCCCATGTACCTCTGAAGTCTAAGACACACAACCTCAATATGTCCTCTAGAATATGGTTCACCCTCTTGGTCTGGCCGTCCGTCTGAGGATGATATGTGGTGCTCAAACATAACTGAGTCCCTACCGCCTCTTGCAAGCTCTTCCAAAATTCGCTAGTAAAGATAGGAACGCGGTCGCTCACTATGCTAGATGGAACACCGTGCAAATGAACTATGTCTCGAATGTATACGGAGGCTAACAATGGAGAAGTCCTCTTACTCTTCACGGGAATGAAATGGACGCTCTTAGTAAGTCTGTCTACCACAACCCAAATCCCCGTATTACCCTTCCTCGATCTCGGTAACCCATCAATACAGTCCATCGAGACACTTTCCCATTTCCATTGTAGGACCTCCAATGGGTGAAGTAACCCACCGGGTTTCTTTTTCTCTACTTTTACTTGTTGGCACACCGAGCATCTAGTGACAAACTCAGCCACATCCCTCTTCATGCCGGCACAAAAGTAAACTCGTCTCATGTCCATGTACATCTTGTCCCCGCCGGGATGGATGGTCATCTTCTAATGATGTGCATCATCAAGAATGGTCTTCCTCAAATTATCGTCCCGTGGTACACAAAGTCTACCGTCCCTACGTAACCAACCGTTATCATCTAGGGTATACCTATGGAGATGGCTCGATGACTCCCCTCTTTTGAGCTTCTCTACTAACTCAACCAACTGTGGGTCATCTCGCTATGCCTCATCAATCCGTCCAAAAAGCGTAGGTCTGACCTCTAAGGATGCTAGCAAACCGGGTACAAAGTCAACGGAAGATCTAAAGTCAAATGTAGAGATGAACTCTAAGCTTTGCCGCTCAACAAACAACGGACTCAAGGACAACCTTTTCCTACTTAAGGCGTCTTCCACCACGTTACCCTTGCCAGGGGTATATGCTATCTCGAAATCATAGGACGCTAAGAATTCCATCCACCTTTGCTGCCTTAAATTCAAGTCCTTCTGAGAGAACAAGTATTTTAGCGATTTGTGATCAGTGAGCAATTCGAATTTTTCGCCAAGAAGATAATGGCGCCAAGACTTAAGCGCGAAAACAATAGCGGCCAACTCTAGGTCATGTGTAGGGTAATTTCTCTCATGCACTCTCAACTGCCTCCCTCCATAGGCTATTACCCTTCCCTCTTGCATTAAGACTGCGCCTAGTCCTGTTCCACAAGCATCGGTATAAACGGTAAATGGCTTACTCCCATCTGGCAACACTAAGACTAGGGCTGTGGTCAAAGCTCTCTTTAAATGTTGGAACGCATCATCGCAATCTAGGTCCCATGTGAAAACTAAGTTCTTCTTCGTCAAGCGTGTTAATGGGGCTGATATTTTTGCGAAGTCTTTGATAAACTTCCTATAGTAGCCAGCCAACCCTAAGAAACTCCTCACCTCGGTAGCATTTTCAGGGACCTTCCAATCTTGGATGGCCCCTAACTTCGTGGGATCCACAGTTATACCTTCTTTGGAAACCACGTGCCCTAGGAATCGCACTTCCTTCCTCCAAAAGTGACATTTAGAAAATTTAGTATGTCTATGCACTCGAAGGGTCTCCAAAACTTCCCTAAGATGTAGGGCATGCTCTTCCTCGCTTTTAGAAAAGATAAAGATGTCATCTGCAAAGACTACCACGAATTTATTAAGGTACTCCCTAAACACCCTACTCATCAATTCAACAAAGTATGCGGGGGCATTTGTCAAACCGAAGGGCATCACAAGCCACTCGAAGAAACCGTCTGGAGTCCTAAAGGCAGTCTTGTCTATGCTATCCTCAGTCACTCTCAACTGATGGAAACCAGTGGCTAAGTCCAACTACAAAAACATAATCGAAGAGATCGTCAATCCTAGGCAATGGGTGCCTATTCTTCTTAGTAAGCTTATTAAGTTCTCTATAGTCCACACAATGTCTAAGGGACCTATCTGCCTTCGTGGCAAATACTACTGGAGCACCCCACTCCGATATACTACGTCTGATGAACCCCTTCTCAAGCAATTCTTTCATTTGCTTACTGAGTTCTCTTCTCTCTCTTGGAGCCATGTGACGCACTGAAAATGCAACTGGCTTTGCATTATCTACTAGATATATTCGAAAGTCTATCTCACGTTTTGGGGATAAACCCCTCACCTCATCGAAGACATCAACATATTCACGGACTATACAAACAAAATGTAAATCATCATCGGATGCGTCAAGGGTTTCTAGGTAGCTAAGCATTACTGGACCTCTAAGGTCACAAGAAATATCAAGGGTCTTTCCACAACGAGTCAACAATCTAACTACCCTTCTTTCACAATCTAGGATGGCCCCGTATCTAGTTAGCCAATCCATACCTAGAATCAAGCCGTAGCCCATGAAGCCAAGAACAAAGGCGTTGCATTCAAAACCAACGCCCAAGATAAACACTCTCAAATCCCGACAAATCATTGAAAGATGAGCCAAACCACCAATAGGATTTGGGACTACTAAGGGATCCGTAACTAGACTTGTATCTAGGTGCAGTGTTTCAACTAATGATGTAGAGATAAACGAATATGATGCACCAGAATTGAACAAAGTACGGACAGGATGATCAAACAAAAAAACTAAACTTTCAACGGAAATTGCTCTACCTCATTCTTGCAGTGGGGGACCACAAGAGCCTAAACTTTCCCAGTGGTGGGACCACGAGAGCCTGAACATTCCCCCTTGCCTGCCCTGGTGCCATAAGAGCCTGCAACTGTCCTCCTGAGGTAGACCCTGCCCACTGCCCTTTCCTTGGGCAATCCTTAATCAGATTTCCCGCTTCACCACAATTGAAACAGCCAGTCTTCTTTTTCTTTCTACAATCTTTGCTTAGATGTCCTGGTGTCCCACCATTAAAGCATCTTTTCTTTCCCTTACCATTGTTGCCTTTACCACCTTTCTTGTTCTGTTGTTGCTGTTGCGGCTTCTTTTGATCCTCTTTCTTCTCGGGTGCCTTACTAGCATTGGCGCCCTTCTCCTCTTCATGCATAAGCGCCATGTCAACTAGTCTCTCAAAGGTAGCCCCCATAGGGATGTGGGTCATAGCTAACCCATGAAGCGGCTCGTTCAAACCCTTAAAAAATCTCAGGGCCTTCTTTTCTGGTGTATTCACCAAGTCCAAGCCAAATCTTGCCAACTGATTGAATTTGTTGACGTATTATTTCATCGATAGATTCCCTTGCTTCAATGCTAGAAACCTTCCCATGTATGGATTCTCTTCAGCCCGTGAGAGAAACTTCGCCTCAAACCTCCGCCTAAAATCTGGCCATGTATCGACTGGACGTTCTCCATTAGTGACCTCCCACCAAAACGAGGCCTCATCCTTCATTAGCCAGGCAGCTAGCTGGACCTTTCTTCCAACTTCCACTTCAAAGATTCCAAACAATTCTTCCACCTCCTTTAGCCAATTTCGAGCTTTAACAAACGTCTCTGTCCCGTGAAAAGGTTTTCCACCCATTGCCCGAAAGTCCTTACATATCTTAGCAAAAGTATCGACACGAGGAGGAGGAGCATTTGCTGGACCTACGGTGGCGACCCTAGTCTCCAAATACCTCCTAAACCATCCTGTTATTGGTATCCCCTCGGGTATCTTGGGAATTCCAGACATGCTGAAACGAAAAAGGAAAGATTCAATACAAAAGAACCAAAGGAAAGATATATGGCTCTTGGGGTTATGCTTTCTAAAATAAGCTTTTCTCTTGAAAATACTTTCCTTAAAACATACTTTTGAAGGTACTTATTTATAAAAGTGTTTTTGAAAAATAGTTTTTCAAAATTCATATCTGTTCTGGTAACCTTCAGCTCTGATACCACGTGTAACACCCCATGTCCATTAATGTCTCTCAAAAAGGGAATGCGTTAACTTCTATGGAGCGTTTTGAGTGAGTATAGAACAGAAACTTAACAATAAGACAGATATAAACAGTACTTAAAAATTTAAAACTTTATTCATTGTAGTGGTAAACACATAAGTTTGATTACATCATCAAATACTAGAGTCAAAGTACATAATATCCATCTTGACTAAATCAAAGTACATAAATTGAAAGACATAACCTCAACAAAAAATAGCCCTAAATAAGATAGGCTGAACTTTTACTTCAGCGATCTAGGCAACTTCTAAAAGCAAGAGATACAGCTGTCCAAAATCAAGCTCCACTAGTGCTAGTTCCAACTTGAGAACCTGAGGGGTGGGGGGAAAGGAAGAAAAGATGCGGAAACAAAGGGGGTCAGACATAAAGTCTGTCGAGTGCGATAACTTTAACAATATAATTACCAAAATAACTAGGCTAAGGCATAAGTTGGAAAATAAGGAAATGACTGTGAACATTTGGGTATAACAGAGTAAACAAGGAAATAAGATGAACAAAGATAACGTTAAAGGCGCACCTAGAACACTATGAGATATTTACTATACTGCACCACCACTAGTCGCCCTAAGGTTGATCCCACCTACAGAACTTAATAACGATAATGGTAGTTTCGTGCACCCCTAGCTGCCTTCATAGGTGCCGCCTGCCCCTATCTCCACTAGGTGTACCCACTACCCCATGCGATCGGCTCCCTAACTCGTAGATACTCATGCTGGCCCCACAGTGGGGTGTATCACTCCCCAAAGTGGCAAGCCGATACCACCAATAATGCACGGCTTATACCTACACGATGCAACAACGTTTTACCTACCAGCCCGAGCCCACACACGCATATGAACCCGTAGACTTGCGTTGCCACCGCTAACCCATTTTGGCCTCTTACAGTCAAGCCCAGTACGCATGTCCCATCCTTGACTTGGGTCAAGCCCACAAAGATACTTATGGGTTACTGGTTGAAACGTGTAATGACCCAAAATTCCGATCCAATTTGAGTTGACCAAAAACACAAGTCCGACCCCAAATTAAACTGGAAATCAGGAAATTAATAGAAAGAAAACAGAGGGTGAGGATAGATAAGATAGAAACTTAGAATAGAAGAACAAGAACAACACAACATCAGAGTAACACGAATCTCATAGCAGAAAGAATAACATATAATATATATATATATATATATATATATAACATAACTTGAAATATACATCTGTAATTGAATATACATCATTATCAAAGTACAGTACTTACAACACAGCGGAAATAAACTATAGCTATATGATTCTGAAGCCTCCTGCTCTAGCTCTTCAAGTATCTGTAAATCCCGACTACTTGACTGCCCATACAAAATTGGGCACCCAAGAGTTTAGGGAAAACAAAACAAAATAAACTCCGGGTCAGTCATGGGACCGGTATGAGTAAAACAGTTTAAAACAGTTCGAATAGGTAAACAATATCTCATAAGACCACGCCGTATAACGGAACGAGTTTTTCCCTTATGAGAATCCAAAATACCTTTATATCAAAAACCTTATGATATTATAATAATGTCTATCGATCACAATATAATAATCATCAAGCAGAAACGCTTTCATCTCACGTTCTACATATATAGTATACAATCAAAACCGCAAGCACGTATTTGGTAATGGATTTCCTACTATGACAAGGTATGGAACCACCTTTCGCTAGTGTACCTCTAGAGAGGAATAAACTGGGTTTAACAAGAACATCTTGCAACCCGGCCACACATGACCGACCACTCATTTTGCTTGAGTGTATCGAATGTATATCACCAACGGTTGGGATCAGCAACCGTTTCCCGAATGGGACAGTATCAACAATAGATTTTTAGAAATAAATGAAACTCTAGATCAGGTGATTACACACCCTACTTCGGAGCGACCGACTTAGCCATGCTACCTGCCCGATTTCTGTCATTTACCAATTGATGAGGCTAGAAGCTACGCTTTATCATCACACCAGATTCACTTCGAATGCCACACTGTCAAACCCATCAAATCACCGATTGACATCCTAAACAATACATTATGTGTTAGCTAAAAGAAGTTTCCTTCTCCGCTTCCACTCTTGGTACTGTTGAAGAAATCAATATACGTGACCTTCTTGAAATACTCTGTCAGACATTCATCCATACAAGTCATCCAGGAACAGGATGAACCGAAGGTACTATTCAGTATATCCATCTTAGGCACTGTTATCTAAGACTTATACAATAGCCCTTGCACTTTACTCCGTCTTCAATTATCTTTGGCATATATGATTCGCAACGCTTATGCCAATACAGAGTGGTTCTTTGGATAATAATCCAACCGGTCTCTCCATATTAACAACGTTAAAATGGTCAAAATATTGATAGTATGTGAGTTAACTATCAAAGAAAAACAGGTGTGCAAACAACGACATTATTTCCAGAAGGAAATTATATCGATAAATCATCATTTAACATATATATATATATATATTCATATTTCCTTATTTCCTATGTTTAGAAAATATATGTTATTAACACTAGAAAACATTTCCATTGTTTATTTACATATCACTATCATTTCACAACTATCAGTCCCTGACTGTAAACTAGTAGGAGAACAATTCTCTAAGTATAAACCCCGAAGGCCGAAACCAACATCAGATCGATACTCAGAAAACTATTCAACTTAACTAATCTCTAGTCAGTTTCTAATATTGTTCAACTCTATTTCTTTTCCTCTATTCGGTTAACTCTATTTGAATAACTCTAATTGAATAACTCTATTCTGTTTTAACTTTATTTCGAATAACTATATTTGATTTCACTCCTTTCGAATATAAACTATATTCGATGGACTACTTCGAATATAAACTATATTCGATTAACTACTTCTTGATATACTCTAATCGAATAACTTTATTTGATTAACACTATTCCCTTTTTATAATTCTATTTATTTCCTAAATATTCTTCTTTATAATATAATATTTATTTTATAATAATATTCCTTTATTCTATTCTATTCGTTTTATCAACATTTTTCCCTTTTATAAAACTCTATTCATTTTATAAACATTTTCCCTTTTTATTTACTTTCGAAATATTTCCTTTTATAAAATCTGTTGATTTTATAAAATCCCTTTATTTCAATATACATTGAAATAATTCTTTTTACATCCCAGGGTCTTTTATGATATTAAAAATATCGAATAACAATGATCAATATCATTTTAACACACATAATCCATAACAGATTATATAACACATCATATATCACAATATATGAAAAATAATAAAATAAATGTTGAGGAATCCAGTCAGATTCCTCCAACCTGTCTCCCTGCATCTACAGATGTTACACAATATAATCAACATCACTTTCAGTTCAATATGATATATTCTGTTAAACAGAATCAATATAGAAATTCAACTAACTGACTAGCAGTTCAATCAAACAGTCAACACACAGTTAATCAGCCAATATTTAACAGTTCTAAAAATACAACATGAAATTTTAAATTGTTTAGAGTTAGTGAGATTTACTCACATCGGACTATCATCATTAATAACGATAATTGTCATTGATTCAGATGGACAATTTATTTCACTATAAATTGTAACGAACCCTAGTCCACTCCCAGTTAGCTTCATTGTGAAGCTCTCGTCCATACGGTCCCAATGGATCTGACCGTTCAAAAATCTGACATCGTATGTAGAAGTTATTAATATTTTACTTAATAAACTATTTAAAATATAATTAACTTAGATTTAAATAAATAACGGGCTTTACCAAACCATTTGGCCCATCAGCTCCCGTTGAAACCCATACCCACAATCCTTCTTCCCCAATAAGAAAGCCACGACTCCAGTTCCTCTCAATATCACCAGGCCTCTCCTTTCTTCCATCCTACCTCCTCCATTTCTCAACTACACACAAAACAGAAAACACCAATCGACTTCTCTTCCACTCCTCTTCCCGACCATCCCTATCCAGTACAACTCGACATCCCCCTTTGGCGCTCGCTAACGTGACACACTCGACACCAATGACCACCGAAAAACCCAGAACTATGTATAACGATGTGGTTTCCATCCATAAACCCAAATACGATAATCGTTTTATCTCACGCTTAAAGAATTACTCAAAAATCATAGCCCTAGGCTGACTGTCGAAACTTCGACGTATAGGAAAATGAACCGCACCCTTCAAATTGCGAATAGAATTGAAGCTCTCTTTGAACTAAACTCAAACATATAGGTTTTGGGATTTAAACGAATTTATTTGATTTTCCATTTAATTTTCTTTGAGGATATTTCCGTTTGAAACCAATAAACTGATGGCGGCTTGTTTGAGTGATTTTATAAGGGGACGAGATTCCTTATGTGGTTGAAAAGGATGAGTTGTGGCCTTGTTTAGGACCATGGAAAAATTAGGATATTTTATGTAACGACCCATATTTTTGACCATTCAAATAGACAATAAACCACACATGTCGACCCAAACAAATCACAAATACTGGAGGTTATTGGGAAAATAAGAAAAAGAAGAAAGAAGAGAAAAACAAATTTCAGAATCTCATAGAGGAAGGACAACATATAATAGGCAAATAGCAGTTAAAAACAATTGGAATATGTACATTTGACTATAGCGTACAAATGATAAATCAGAGTTGCACATAAACAGATATACACAACATGGCAGCGGAAATAAGATGCAACAGAAATATATATAATAGATATATACCAAACCTTCGTCTTCGGTCTCCAAGGCAAAGTAATCATCATTGACTACAACATCTGCTGACCCGAGCGTATTACATAAAAGAAAACACAACAAACACTCGGATCAGCACTAAATCATTCTCATATTAGTCAAATCAAAATACGAAATAATATCAGTGTCATGGGTGCAGTAACTCAAGAGATGTTATGGGATTTTTCCATCTCTTAAGGATCCGTTAAACTAATACATAGATAGTATGATACGCTGTTATAATAGTGTCTACTCAGTAAAGTATAAATACTGAAAATAGCGTAAGCGGGATTACATTTTTACCCTTACACCGTTTATAATACCGTAGTCTATACAATACCGTAAACCCACCGTAAACGATGGCATCAGAGGGCACTCCATAGGTACGATACCAATCAAAATCATGTGGGGCTCGATAAGGATAGTATGACAAGGCGCTCGAGGCAATGCCCAGGGTAGGATTCTACCAATTGCACTCCCGGACCGGTGGTAACGCATAACAGCCACTACCGCCTACCTCGGAACACACTCCCAAAGTCATAAATGGGCCCAAACCATCATCATCATCATAGTCATAGAAATAGTATCGAAGAAGTGTGTCCGATCAAAGGTGCTACCTCAATTAGTCACGGTATAGCTCATGTTTTAGTCATTTCAATGCTGACCCGAAGGTCAGGGCTATTTCGATATCGTTCATCTTCTTCGGTTCAATAATCGCCTCCATGTCATCATTCTCATTCTGGATACGTCATAACGTTCACAGTTGTCAAAGTGGTATCGACACTGACAGAGAGTATGCCTTATGTCGACTCCGGTCTCTTTGACAACCAACGCTTACATCTTTCACATTGGTTGGTTCTTTTATATTTCACAAAGGTTCGACTCATCTCAAAATATCATATTCTGTTTCGAACCAAGTATATATTCAAATAGAATATATTTACATATCAAACTGTCAAAAATCAAATCAAACCGATCATATTCTAAATTAGAATATATTTCCATATCCTTATATTATAATCTTATAATATTTCAAAATCGACCTATATTCCAATAGAATATATTTTCCTTAAAGATTTCAATTTATCCTAAATCAATTTATGTTCGAAATACATTCATATTCAAATAGAATATATACTTTCACTTCGACTCATTTCAATTTCTTTTGGAGGTCCATTTATATTCGAGAAGAATAAAATTTACATTTCCATATCAAAATTGGTTAAGAAAACGATTTATATTCAA
The DNA here is from genome assembly GCA_030737875.1 of Allium sativum. Lineage (NCBI taxonomy): Eukaryota > Viridiplantae > Streptophyta > Magnoliopsida > Asparagales > Amaryllidaceae > Allium > Allium sativum. The sequence continues at coordinate 8,195,769 of CM060923.1, forward strand.
ATAGAATAAAATTTATCTCAACTCCATTTGAACAATAGTTTTAGATCCAAACACTTTCTATTTGGAAGAAAATTACGATCATTTAGTATAACTTGAAAAATAGATGCTTATAAATAAAAATCTTTATATAAAATGTATATATATATATATATAGAATATAATAGGTAGAATAAAATAGGATAAAATTTTAAACTCTATATATATACATACATTCTAAAGTTACTATAGTTTAAATAATAAAATATAAGGAAAATTAGTTATAACAAAATAGTTATAGGTAAAAAAAATTAATAAATAAATTTTAAGGAAAGGGATAGTTATTTGAAGACAACAGGGTAAATGTATATAAAATAAAATTCTTTAACTAAAATCATTCCTTCCTTCCAAACTTCAATACTTGAATCTAAACTCCGGTCTCTTTGGAGTTTGCCTAGCCCAATGACTCATCCCAAACCTCATTCCAAACCCACTTTCCCAAATTCAAGGATTCAAACCATACTCGTTAAATAAAAATTTCCAAGTATGCTCGATTTATCTTTATTTCAATATTAAATTCAATAAGAATTTATTAAATTCGAGTCTACCCTATCCTTGAAAATCCCCAAATCATATAAATTTTGAATCTTTACAACTTCAAATTCACTTTGGAAAAATTTCCTTAATCACTTCAAATACATTCAGGATTCAGATCTTTAAAGGAAGAATAAAATTTATCGAAATCGACAATTTCCTTTAAATGTATTTCCTTCAAATAGAATTTCAAATATTTAAATCATTTAACCAACCGATGTCCATATGTAATTTGGTACCCTATGGCCAAGTGATTTAAATTTAATTTCTCGATATTCAGGGATGGATCTATCATTTCAATCCAAATCAGGGTCACAGAGGTTTATCATTTCACTCTGTGTTCTTAACTTATTTTATCGATAAATCCCGGTTTTATTTGATGCCCATAACATCCAGGGTGAAAGGAATGGGATTCATCATCACATGCATATATAACATTCATCTCCTGAATAAAGGAACATTTTCAAGCAGTATACATTCAGTAATTCAATCTACCAAGGCATCCATCACACAACACTTTATTTCATGGTAAATGTTAAATCATTTCACTAATCTAAAGTGTAGAGATTTTCTAATAGAAATTTAAATTAAATTTAAATAATTAACTATCGATTTCCATTGCATGTCAAGTTCAAGCAACCATTCACCAAATCAACACAATCATGCAAACAAACTTATTTCACAATTTAATTCGATAAATATGGGAATAATTCAGTTCATCGTGAGTGGAAAAATCACTCACCTTTGGGTCTTAATTGGGTCGGATGTCCAAAAGAAGCCCAAAATTTCACAGTCTCTAAACGCAGCCAAACCAGTCTCAAATCGACCGCAATTCCACCACGATCTCAAATCAACAGACCGCGCTCAAATCCGAGTTAAAACGAGAGAGTTATAAGCGTTTAATCATTTGGATTTTTAAATATATAAATAATATCTCACCCCAATCCACTATTGCCACGTCAGCAGCCTCACCTTCCCTCTCCCGCTCCTTTCTCGATCCGCTACTGTAAACCGACATGTAAAAGGAACCCAAAAGTAAAACTTTAACCAAGAAATTCTCCTAACTCCGGCCATCGATGACTCTGAGACCACCTCTGTAACGACCTGGATTTTGCCCGACCCCAATCGATCGCAAGATCGATCAAGACCGTTCAAATTCCACGTACGTTAACTTTGGGCATACAACACATTAGAATAACAACACAGACTTTTATAACATCAATAATAAATGTTACATCAGATTACAGAATATATCGGAGTACATCGATAAATAATACAGCGGAAGATACATTACAATAAATTAAATACATTGCAGCGGAAATAATCTCAGCGGAAGGCCATCAATATTCTGGACCCAGCTTCAGGCTTCAATCCAGTATCCTGCTTAACTATATCTGCAAAAAGCTACTCGACTGCCCGTGTGAAAAGAGGGCACACGAGTTTGCAAAGTGAAACAAACTACAGGTCAGTCGTAGGACTGGTGTGAGAATTCTATACTTAACTTATCTAATAAGTAGGCTAATCTCAGGACCACGCCGCTAATGCGGAACGAGTTTACTCCATTGGATTTCCAGTGCATAAATAAAGTAAATCGTCAAATAACGTAATGCTTTTTAGAAAAATGAAACCATTATAAGACCCGGGTCCCATCACACAATGCAAGGCAAACCGGAGGATAGGATTTTACCTTATAATGGTCAAAAGATGCTAAATACGCAAAATACGATATTATTAGTGTATATATATATATTTAAAACATTTCAAATATAATATCAATCCTAGACGGCATAGCTACCATCTACTATGTTGCCATACTAGTTATACAATCAAAACCGCAAGGGGCGTATTGGAAATTGGGTTTCCATTATGAGTCAAGGCTAGGGAGGAACTCCTGACCGATTCGAGACACTCTAGCAATGTCTCAGGATTCGGACGTTGGCGAACCCTTGGATACAGCAGGGCCGGTCCACAAATACTTTAGTGGATTAGTTATGCCTGAACACACGCTCCCCGATCCTATTGGACCTACAAATCAGCCGAGGGCGACCGATAAGAATAAACCGAGGCCTCGCAAAATTCCATTAACCACATAAGTAAATGTCGGGCCATGTTAAAGCCCAATCACCACTTCTAGCTAGAAAGAAACATGTGCACTCCCTGCATTCCCTTCTCCCGTTTAAGACTCAACTGGTGTGTCAGGCTCGCGAAGTCACGATATACACAAAGCTATGCCTAAAGAGATTGTGCTTTGATCATCAACCACAAGGCTTGCTTTTCAACAAAGCCTTGATCATTTGCATCTTAGCATGTCACATTGTCAGACCCTACCATATTATTGATCATCTACCAATATATATAACCTCTTAGCTCATATGTCTTAGAGAAGGGTGATAAGTAAAGAATAAATTCCTCACCACCAAATAGAAATATATAATCAGTAGCATTCAACAAATACAACAGGAAGGAATACAATGTCAGACACGCAATCCATTTACAAGTCCGCTCTGGGTCTGAGCGAAACAACGTGTCCGTCGATCTCCAAATGCGTTTGGACGATCATTACCAAATACCTTGCCTTGGAAGGCCAATCCCAATTCAAGATACCAGTCATCATCATCCCAACGATGTGAAAACCTTAGGTCTTCAATCACCGTCTTCATCTTCAACTCTTGATCGTCGTGATGATTATTCAGAATGGGTTAAACTCGGTCTTTCTTAATAACTCGCGTATTTTGTGATCAAAAAGAAAATACTGGAAAATCACACATTACGCCACATTTCAACTCCGAGTATTCTTTTAATAAGATATTCGTATTAGAAGATTCTCATTAATTTTATCAAAGATAAAACTCTGAAAATAAAATCTTAAATCTTCCTTAAAAGATTTATTAAAACTCCAGTTTTGATTTGGTATCAAAAATCATTATTAAAAGATCATTTATTTTTAAGGAATAAATCTTGTCTTAAACAGGTTAAAGAACTAGTGTCCTTTAAAACACACTTCACGATAAACCCTCAAATCAATTTCCAAAATATGGAATTCCACAGAAATCAAATCAATACATAATCGATACAAATTTCTGTATCGGACTAATAATATAAATGGAATAATGGCAAAGCCTCTTAAATTCCATATATAATATCGGACTTCTTTTACAGAAGCCTATTTCGATTATTACCAATCGAATTTCCACTTAATTCCAATTTAATATATTAAATTGGAAAACTTGATTTTAGAAAATCTCTTTTTTTAAAACTATAAATGTAATAACCCCGAAAATGTGAACCAATTTAAATTTTTTTAAATTGGTTATTATCAAAGAATTTGAGCAATTGAAATAGCACATTTCAATAAAATAATGAATTGGGAATAGTAAGGCAGTTTGAAAATTTGAATACAAACTTTGTCTGACTGTACCGGGTGGAAAATATAACGGATTTTAGCGAAACTGAAAATATTTAAATCTTTTTATGAATACCTTTCTAAGGAATCTGAAAAATCAAAGTTTCATAACGGGAATCAAAAGTTATGGCCAAATGAATTTTCAGAAAGGTCGCTATATAGCATATATAGCCCTTGAAAATAGAGATTTTGCATACGACCTCGGAATTTGACGAAACCACTTTTGTTGGTTCCGGGATGTCAAATTATTGCTAGGTTTCAAATTTCATAATTTTTGAAGCTAGTATGTGAGCGGGGCAAAAGAAAATGTGATTGGTCAATTTCTGTTAAAATGGATCGACCTGAAAATGGACAGTTTGCATATGAGCTCAGAATTCGACGAAACTAGTTTTGTTGGGACCGTATCATCAAAACAAAGCTAGATTAATTTTTCTGGAATTTTTCGATTCAGTTTGTGGCCCTGGCAAATTGAAATGTACGTTCAAATTGAATATAAAATGTTTTATACTTTAATTTGAAAAATAACTGACTGTAACAGTCGAATTGGCCAACGAAACATATCCCATTATGTCCGGAATGGGGGTATTTAGCTAGGGGCGACAATCGTTGGGTTGAAATTGGTGTACGTTGGCTAGAAGGGGTATTAAAGGAATTTAAAAATATTATATATTAGAAAATATATTTCATTTTCTCTCACTTCTAAAAAACCCGATCGACCCCCTGATCGAACGACGGAAATCGTTCAAAACCTTTCCCCCCCGATCGCCGCCGCCACAGCCAATATCGCCGCCGCCTCCAGTTGACAATTCCGACTGCCTTCCTCCCCTCTCCAAATCAAAACAAGCCTCGTCAGAAACCATCACCGATCGACGTCGAATTTCGTCGAGGAAGTTCGCCCCTTTCTGCCGCCGCCGTGCCTCACTGGAGCAGCCGAGTTCGCCGCCACCACCGTCGATAGGAAGCTGGTTCGTAGCCCTTCGACACCGTGTAGTCTGATCGGGACAACGAGGTACGGTTTTGATTTAAAATCAAAACCTAGTTTTGAAGCTTTGCAAACCCTTCTGCTTTGAATTTCTGAAATGAAAATAACACTTTTAAGTGTTGCAAACCTTTGAAAAATCATATCTTTTTAGTGTGTTAACGAAATTCGATGAAACAGGAAACATCGGGACCGCAGGGAGTCTCTCTACCATCTAGCAGAAGCCGCGGATTTTTCGGATCTTCCTACGATTTTTAGCACTACAAAAACCAATGTGAGGAATCTAAACTTAATTGTGTGAATGGAATCATGTTGTATAAATTATATAAGCGAAGTGTAAATTATATACGCATTGTATACCTCATGTACATGTGTTGTATAAGTTATATTAGCGATGTATAAATTATACAAGCATTGAATGAAACATATATGCTTTGAATTGTGATGAAGGGAAAGTGAATTATAGAAATAATATATATATATATATATACTCCCCTCGTCCACAAACCATGGACGATATTTATTGCTTGTGATTGACGTGATATTATATGGTATAACGAATGGTTGGAAATAATTGTTTGTGGTTGATATTGTGGTTGAAAAATACCTTTGTGGTTGAAAAATACCCTCTTGTGGTTGAAACAAATTAGAATAGGATTATGGAATTGAAAATAAAACATGCCGCCTGCATGCGAACTAGATGCATGATCCCCATTGACAAAATCCGCAAGGTTTTAATGTAGAGCGAGGAGCCGTACTAGGGACGGTCCCGGTTTTAACTACCCTGCCGTTATGCTGCCGAAATTTTCTGAAATATTCATGTGTTAGAATAATTTTCATTTGTTGAAATTAATTACATATGTTGAAACCAATATTCATGTGTTGAATTGAAATTCATTCGTTGAGTTGAAATTCATGTGTTGAATATTATTCGAATTTAAACAAATAGATTTAACGATAAAAATCACATTTTTATATATATACAAACTATAGAGAATATTCATGTGTTGAATTGAAATTCGTTCGTTGAGTTGAAATTCATGTGTTGAATATTATTCGAATTTAAACAAATAGATTTAACGATAAAAATCACATTTTATATATATACAAACTATAGAGAATATTCATGTGTTGAATTGAAATTCATTCGTTGAGTTGAAATTCATGTGTTGAATATTATTCGAATTTAAACAAATAGATTTAACGATAAAAATCACATTTTTATATATATACAAACTATAGAGAATATTCATGTGTTGAATTGAAATTCATTCGTTGAGTTGAAATTCATATGTTGAATATTATTCGAATTTAAACAAATAGATTTAACGATAAAAATCACATTTTTTATATATATACAAACTATAGAGAATATTCATGTGTTGAATTGAGATTCGTTCGTCGAGTTGAAATTCATGTGTTGAATGTTATCGTATTTTAAAATAAAATGAATAGACAATAAAAGCTACATTTTTATTGTGAATATGAAGTGTTAAAAACATTCACATGTTGAATAAATATTTTTGATGATAAAAATATTTCTTTTATCTTGTATACGCTTTGATAAAAATACACACGTGTTGAAATAAATAACAGTTTTCTAGAAATATTATTATTAGCTTTGTTCTGCATATATATACATGTGTTGAACAGGGAAAATGGATTAGCTGTAGAGTAAAGAAATTATTTGCGTGCCCGACAAATAGGTAAGCCTTGATGAGTTGGCTGCGCAATTTTATTTTTATATAAACTCCTGTGAATGCCATTGGATGCGGAGTGCTGGTTATTCTGTGTGAAATAATAAACATCGCCATAGGATAGTAACAATTAATTTTGAACTACACTACATGGCATACTTCTTGACGATAGGCATACTTCATCATATTCCACATAGGCATTTGGAGCTTGTGTGACGAGGTGGAAGATTTACCATACGAGCGAGAGGCTTGTGTGGCGATGATTTTATACTAGAGGTTGAACTGATGACTGATATGGACTATATAAAATATAACGATAAATAGCCAGATTAATAAAAACCCCACACGGGTCTGGTTTGACAATAACCACGTCTCTCTAGTCATTAGATACGGCACATGGACTATTTATTTCCACACGGAACGGGGTGACGAGAATTTATTCTCTGGAGTGATTATCTATACACGCTCCCCGTAAACACCAGAATATATCACTATAAATATGTGGATGCTTTATAGGATTTATTGGGTAGCTAACACGGCCCAATAAATTTCCAAACCCCTTCCCGTACAAAGGAGGTTATGGCGAAATTTTTCGAAATATTAAGGCGTTAGTGAAATATTTGAAGTGAGAACGAAGTTGAAATTAATGAATGAACTATATTTGAAATTATAGAATGAACTATATTTATATATATAAATATAAATATAATTAAAAGGAATCGAAGCTGTGCAGTTCGTGTTTTGGAATCGTAATTTGAAACGATTAGTACGAGAAATCCGACCATCGGATTTTCCCGAAACCGCAACCGCTGGGTTCGCCTTGGAAATATCTTTCCAACGGCATCAACCTTGTAAAAATCCAACGGTTGGATTGTCTGGAATGTTTAATTCAAATCTGAAGAAAAACATCGCCGGAATCGTTTATATTTATATATAAATATAAATATAATTAAATCGAATAACGACGCTGCAGTTCGAATTTTGAAACCGTAGCTTCAAACGACTAGTGTGGAAGATCCGACCGTCGGATTTTCACGAAACTGGAACCGTTGGGTTCGCTTTGGGAATATCTTCCCATTGATATAGACTTTGTAGAAATCCAACGGTTAGATTTTCCGATATGTGTAAAACAAATTAGGGGAAAAACAGCGCCAGTGCCACGACACGACCTGAAACGTCGTTTAATTAAATATGGCCATTTTTAAATAAATAAAAATGGCGAAAAATCGTTATAAAATATTATAAGCAACATAGATGGGAAATAAACCAATTTGGCTTGATCTGCTTGATATCTGATGGTTGTATGTGTTTGACACGAGAATTATACTACAGAACTGAAATGTGATTGTCGAATAATATAACCATGGAAAGAATTGATTTGAATTCTAATTACGTGAATTATTTGAAAAGGCCAAGCTAACCTTCATTTCAAATAATTGATCGAGCGATTCGAATTGGAAAATACAAAGACGATTCAAGACCGACGATTTTCGTATTGGTTGGATGGGCGCTGCTGAGGTTCCTGACTGGAGTAGCTACCGTGAAGGAACGGAAGTAGTAGCCATCTGAACGTATGTGTTGATTGTACGGATATACGAGGAATTTGACGCCTCCGGTTTCGTTCAGACCCAGAACGGACTTGTAAATGGACCGTGTGTCTGACATTGGATTTTGTTCTATACTGATTGATCTCTGTTAAATATATATCTGTTTGGCGGCGGAGAATTTATTCTTTTGCTTAACGCCCTTCTCTGAGACGTACGAGCTCAGACGTTATATATCGATAGAAATCAATCGTATGGAGTGGATTGCCTATGTGGCATGCCAAGATGCTTTGATCAAGGCTTCTGTTGCAAAGCAAAGTCTTGTGTTGATGATCAAAGCACGGCCTACATAGCCTGGCTTTGTGTATAGCGTGGATTCGTGAGCCTCACACCTCGGTATGAGTTAAAAACGGGATAAGGACTGTAGGGAGAGCACGACGTTTCTTTCTAGCTATGGTGGTGTCAGTGACTTACTAGCCCTGACATTTATATCTATTTTTCACCTATGTGGTTGTTGGAATGCGAGGCGCCTCGATTATAGGTATGTAAGGACCGGGAAACATGTGTTCAGGAATAACTAATCCTCAAACATAAGAGAGGACCGGCCCTGAAGCATCCAGGGGTTACCCAGAGTGTGTAGTCCTGAGGCATTTGCTAGAATGTCTCGAAGCGGAGAGGAGCTTGCCCCTTGCCTCGACTCATGACAGAAACCCAATTTCCAATACGAAATAATGGATTCGATTGTAGTTTTTAGTATGGCGACATAGTATATGGTAGCTATGCCGCCTATGATTGATATTTATGATGCTATTCGTTTTTGAAACATATATGCACTAGTAATAATACCAAATGATTTTGCTTTACACGTATCAAGCATATTTGGCCATTATAAGGTAAAACCCTATCCTCTGGCTTGCGTTGCATTGTATGATGGGACTTGAGTCTTATAATGGCTTCATTCTTTTAAAAAGCATTGCGTTGTTTTCAAAGAATTTACTTTGTTTTGAATGCACCAGCAATCACTGGAGTAAACCCATTCCGCGAAAGTGGCGTGGTCCTATGATTTGCTTATTACTGTTGTTTAAACTGCTAAATAGATTCCTCATACAAGTCCCCATGACTGACTCGTTGTTTGTTTCACTTTACAAATGCGAGTGCCCTTATTTTCACACGGGCAGCCTAGTTCATAGGTGACAGGTTGTTTTTGGCTCTGCACTGTTGCATAGGGTGCATTTTGGCTCATGGCGAGGCTGACTTCACAGAGATGACTTTGACATTTTCCGCCATTATTGTACCTATATTATGATTCCGCCACTGGCGATGCAGACTGTTTTATTTCCAGTACTTATTATCGTATGTATATGTACCGCCTTCGGCGATGTAGACTGATACCCTTGTTATGTCTCACTGCATGTATATATTCCGCCTCTGGCGATGGTGACTTATCATTTCCCTTTTTTACTAAGTTATATCCTACGTTGTGCTATTCTGATGTTGTTACATGTTATGATTCCACTGTCATATCCATGTAAAATTATTCTATTTATTGTTTTTGCTATTATCTGTACTCTGCTATGATGATTGATGTGTTATATTCCAATGATTATCCTTAATACCGTCATACGGATTTTGGGATCGTCACAGTTGGTATCATAGCTTTGGTTAACCTTAGTTCCGGGATCTAACACATTAAACACCTCGTAAGAATAGAATCAGTAGTGTTCTAAGGCGAGTAGCTCATTAGAGATAGGATTAGCGATGTCCTAGAATGAGCTAAGCAGATTAGCAAAACAATTTGATCAGTACATCATTACCTTTCCTTATGTTCCCCTGCTTTATCATATATGAAAATTATCAAATCTGTGAGCTTGACTCTTTTCTTGCTTATACAGTACTCTCTCTGATGGCTACATGAGCAGCAGCCAGAGGTGGCCGTGGAGGCCGAGCAGGCAGAGCAGGAGGACGGGGGGAATATCCCCGTAGTTGAGGAGGGCCCTATTATTCAGCCACCAGCACCCCAGGACTTTGAGCTAGACAGAGTAGCGAAGAGGTATAGGAACCTAGGGGGAAAACCCTTTTCTGGCCTTGGTACAGTGACAGAGGCTATTGCTTGGTTGAAGACCTGTGAAAAGATTTTTGAAGGCATGGGTTTGGGGACCAACAACAAAGCACGACTAGGTATTTGGCTCTTGTAGGAAGAAGCAGAGTTGTGGTGGGATGCCATCACCTCAGAAGATGCAGCAGGTACTGTTAGGACCTAGGAGCAATTCAAGGCCATGTTCAACGAGAAGTTTGTACCTGAGAAAGCCTTAGAGCGGATGCGAGAGCAGTATGCTAATCTCCAGCAGGGAGATCTCTCTATCCAAGATTACCTCAATAAATTCACTCAGTTGTCGCGCTATGCTCCAGAGCTTATTATGACCAACAAAGCTAAGAACAAGAGGTTTATATTTGGGCTACGGCGCAAGTACCATGACAGAGCCATGAGCAACATCAAACTCTCATTCTCAGAATTAGTAGAAATGGCCTGCAATTATGAAGATATGGATGAAAGACACTCCAACCAAAACCACGCCAAAAGCCAAGCTGGAAATAAGCGCAAAGCTTCAGCATATCCGCCAGAGTCTAGCATTACAGCGGCCACTACTCAGAAATCTGGGAAGATCCCCAAAGGAAGTTGCTACAACTGCAGGAAGACAGGTCATTTTTCTAATGTGTGCAAAGCCCCGAGGAAGATAAAGGAAAATCCAGACCACAGCTCAGCCGAATGCTACAACTGCCATAAGAAAGGGCACTATAGCAGGAATTGTCCTCTGAAGCAGAATGCACAAGTGGCTCATGTGTATGACGGGGAGACCCCGCCAGCTATTACCGATGGATCAGGTAAACCCGACGTCTTGGGAGGTACCCTTACCATTAAAAATATTCCTGTTTCTATACTTTTTGATACTGGTGCATCACGTAGCTTCATTTCTGGTAACACTGTTCATAAGTTAAAATTGAAACAAAGAAAGCTTCAAGAACCAATTAAAGTTCGAAACCCGATAGGAGGTTCTGTTAGTCTCCGTTCATATTGTAGAGTACCTGTCTCTTATTCTTCCTACAAGTTCTCTTTTAAAGTGATTGTCATGGACCTTTCCGAATTTGATATTATACTGGGGCTGGACAGGTTGACAAAATATAAGGCCGAAGTTAGATGTGCCGAGAGAATTGTTAAAGTCGAAACGAAGCTTGGACCTATATATATACCATGCCATGGCTCAGAAATTAATAGAACATAATTTTGGTCTTCTTTAGAAGTTACTCCCCCTTCATTAGAAAAGATACCGGTCGTTAAAAACTATGCGGATGTGTTTGAAGAAGTAGAAAACTTACCGCCGCAAAGAGAAATTGAATTCAGGATAGATCTAGTTCCTAAAGCCCGACCAGTAGTACATCCAATTAGAAGAATGGCCCCGAAAGAAAAAGAAGAGTTAGGTAGTCAAACCCGAGAATTGCTTTGGAAAGGTCTGATCAGACCGAGCTTTTCAGCTTGGGGAGCAGCAGTAGTATTTGCCCCGAAATCAGACGGTACTCTAAGGCTTTGTGTTGATTACCGAGATCTCAATAAGCAGACACGGAAGAACAAATATCCCTTACCATGTATAGATGATCTGTTAGATCAATTAAATGGAGCGAAAGTATTCTTTAGAATGGACCTAGCTACAGGTTTCCACCAATTACGTATAGCAGAAGACTGTGTTCCTTTGACAACCTTCATGGGTCCCGATTTATTCTACGAATGGTTAGTAATGCCGTTCGGCTTGTGTAACGCTCCGGCATATTTCGTCGATCTTATGAACAGAGTGTTCCGTGGTGTATTGAATAAATTTGTTCTAGTCTTAATCAATGACATTTTAATCTACTCCAAGTCGGAAGGCGAGCATGCAAAGCATTTAGAACAAGTGTTGAAAATTCTGAGGAGAAATGTCTTGAAAGCTAAATTTTCTAAATGTGTCTTCTGGCAGGATGAAGTTAAGTTCCTAGGCCATGTCGTATCAAAAGATGGGATTGCTGTAGATCCAAGTAAAATTACAGCGATTCAGAACTGGAAACAACCTACTACCCCCACAGAAGTTCGAAGTTTCCTTGGATTGGCTAGTTACTATTGGAAATTCATTCAGGATTTTTCAAAGATATCTGGTGTATTGACAAAGCTTACAAAGAAGCATGAGAAATTCAAATGGACTTCCGAATGTGAAGAAGCTTTCCAGGAGCTGAAACTGAAATTGACAACTGCTTCAGTATTGACAATTATAGAAGGCAACCAAGACTTGACTGTATGGACAGACACTTCTATTAGAGGTCTAGGCGCAGTATTAATGCAAAAAGGCCAAGTGGTCGCTTGTGCCAGCCGTCAGCTGAAGCCGCATGAAAGAAACTATGCAACTCATGATCTTGAGTTATTAGCTATCGTGTTTGCTTTAAGAATATGGAGGCATTATTTACTGGGCGAGAAGTTCAAACTATTTACCGATCATCAATCATTGAAATATCTATTCACTCAGAAAGATCTAAACTTGAGACAACAGCGTTGGTTAGAATTCCTTGCGGCATACGATTTTGAGATTCTATACACTCCAGGGAAAGCCAATGTTGTAGCAGATGCGCTCAGTAGAAAGAATGAAATCATCGCCAGTTTTATCATCACGTCTTCATTAATTGACAGGATCTCGACCCTTCAGAAAGACGATGAATTTATTCAAAGAATCAGTCAGAGAGTCAAGGAGGGTGAATCCACAAGTTTCCAAATCGATGACAATGGAGTTCTTAGGTTAAAGGGTAGGATTTGCATCCCAAATCTTCCAGGGCTTCGAAGAGAAATACTTGACGAGTGTCATAAGTCCAAACTCAGCATCCATCCCGGTGTGAGAAAAATGTATAACGATATCAAGCGCACATTCTGGTGGAGAGCTTTGAAAAGAGATATTTCATTATATGTTAGAAGATGCTCCACTTGTCAGCTAGTTAAGAGCGATCAGCAGAAATTGGATGGACTATTACAACCATTAGAAATTCCAGGATGGAAGTGGGAGCAAATTTCGATGGACTTCATTGATGGCTTGCCTCGAACTAAGAAAGGAAACGACAGTATATGAGTGATCGTAGATCGCTTCACGAAGACTGCCCATTTCATACCTGTCCGATCCAACAGAACGGCTCAAAGTTTAACACAGATTTACTTCAAAGAAATAGTTAAACTACATGGAGTGCCGCTCAATATAGTCAGTGATAGAGATCCCCTATTTACTAGCAAATTCTGGGAAGCATTCCAGACAGAATTGGGAACCAAATTGAATCTAAGCACCGCTTATCACCCTCAGACAGACGGCCAAACTGAGCGGGTGAATAGAATTCTAGAAGATTTACTACGGGCTTGCGTTATTGATTTTGGAGGCTCATGGGAAGATCACTTACATTTAGCCGAATTCTCTTAAAACAATAGCTATCAAGCAAGTTTGGGAATGTCTCCATTTGAAGCATTATACGGTAGACCGTGCAGATCTCCCGCATGTTGGGTAGAACCTGGCAACAGACTTGTGCTAGGGCCCGATATGATTCGAGAAGCATCAGATAAAGTCGATTTCATTAAGAAGTGATTGAAAACCGCACAAAGCCGACAAAAAAGTTATGCTGATGCGAGAAGAAGAGACTTATCATTTGCCGTTGGCGATTATGTTTATTTAAGAGTTTCTCCGATGCGAGGAGTAATCAGATTTGGCAAAACTGGGAAGTTGGCACCGAGATTCATTGGTCCCTTTCCTATACTTGAACGGATTGGAACTCTTGCATATAGGGTTCCATTACCGGATTGGTTGCCTGGTGTGCATGATGTGTTCCATGTGTCTCAACTCAGAAAACATGTTCATGATCCAGATCTTGTTGTAGAAGAAGTAGCGCAACAGGATATAGACATAACTCCAAAATTAGCGCTCAGAAGAGAGCCATTAAAGATTGTTGGCAAAGAAACTAGAGAGCTAAGGAGCAAAAAGATTCATTTGGTCAAAGTGCAGTGGAGTAGTGATCCTAGAGACTGTACTTGGGAGACTGAGGAAAGCATTAAACAAGCCTACCCCAAATGCAGAGTGGACATCTCTGACTAACTCCGGTGCAAGGTACCTTTACAATACTTTGCATTTACATTTTGTTTCCTACTTTGCTGTTATTTCCTTTTCGAGGACGAAAAGTTTTAAGTGGGGGAGATTGTAATAACCCGGAAAATGTGAACCAATTTAAAATTTTTAAAATTGGTTATTATCAAAGAATTTGAGCAATTGAAATAGCACATTTCAATAAAATAATGAATTGGGAATAGTAAGGCAGTTTGAAAATTTGAATACAAACTTTGTCTGACTGTACTGGGTGGAAAATATAACGGATTTTAGCGAAACTGAAAATATTTAAATCTGTTTATGAATACCTTTCTAAGGAATCTGAAAAATCGAAGTTTCATAACGGGAATCAAAAGTTATGGCCAAATGAATTTTCAGAAAGGTCGCTATATAGCATATATAGCCCTTGAAAACAGAGATTTTGCATACGACCTCGGAATTCGACGAAACCACTTTTTTTGGGTCCGGGATGTCAAATTATTGCTAGGTTTCAAATTTCATAATTTTTGAAGCTAGTATGTGAGCGGGGCAAAAGAAAATGTGATTGGTCAATTTCTGTTAAAATGGATCGACCTGAAAATGGACATTTTGCATATGAGCTCAGAATTCGACGAAACTGGTTTTGTTGGGACCGTATCGTCAAAACAAAGCAAGATTAATTTTTCTGGAATTTTTTGATTCAGTTTGTGGCCCTGGCAAATTGAAATGTACGTTCAAATTGAATATAAAATGTTTTATACTTTAATTTGAAAAATAACTGACTATAACAGTCGAATTGGCCAACGAAACATATCCCATTGTGTCCGGAATAGGGGTATTTAGCTAGGAACGACAGTCGTTGGGTTGAAATTGGTGTACGTTGGCTAGAAGGGGTATTAAAGGAATTTAAAAATATTATATATTAGAAAATATATTTTATTTTCTCTCACTTCTGAAAAACCCGATCGACCCCCTGATCGAACGATGGAAATCATTCAAAACCTTTCCCCCCGATCGCCGCTGCCACAGCCAATATCGCCGCCGCCTCCAGTTGACAATTCCGACCGCCTTCCTCCCCTCTTTAAATAAAACAAGCCTCGTCAGAAACCATCACCGATCGACGTCGAATTTCGTCGAGGAAGTTCGCCCCTTTCTGCCGCCGCCGTGCCTCGCTGGAGCTGCCGAGTTCACCGCCACCACCGTCGATAGGAAGCTGGTTCGTAGCCCTTCGACGCCGTGTAGTCTGATCGGGACAACGAGGTACGGTTTTGATTTAAAATCAAAACCTAGTTTTGAAGCTTTGCAAACCCTTCTGCTTTGAATTTCTAAAATGAAAATAACACTTTTAAGTGTCGCAAACCTTTGAAAAATCATTTCTTTTTAGTGTTTTAACGAAATTCGATGAAACAGGAAACATTGGGACCGCAGGGAGTCTCTCTTCCATCTAGCAGAAGTCGCGGATTTTTCTGATCTTCCTACGATTTTTAGCACTACAAAAACCAATGTGAGGAATCTAAACTTAATTGTGTGAATGGAATCGTGTTGTATAAATTATATAAGCAAAGTGTAAATTATATACGCATTGTATACCTCATGTACATGTGTTGTATAAGTTATATTAGAGATGTATAAATTATACAAGCGTTGAATGAAACATATATGCTTTGAATTGTGATGAAATGCAAGTGAATTATAGAAATAATATATATATATATATATACTCCCCTCGTCCACAGACCATGGACGATATTTATTGCTTGTGATTGACGTGATATTATATGGTATGACGAATGGTTGGAAATAATTGTTTGTGGTTGATATTGTGGTTGAAAAATACCTTTGTGGTTGAAAAATACCTTTATGGTTGAAAAATACACTCTTGTGGTTGAAACAAATTAGAATAGGATTGTGGAATTGAAAATAAAACATGCTGCCTGCGTGCGAACTAGATGCATGATTCCCATTGTCAAAAACCGCGAGGTTTTAAGGTAGAGCGAGGAGCCGTACTAGGGACGGTCCCGGTTTTAACTACCCTATCGTTATGCTGCCGAAATTTTCTGAAATATTCATGTGTTAGAATAATTTTCATTTGTTGAAATTAATTACATATGTTGAAACCAATATTCATGTGTTGAATTGAAATTCATTCGTTGAGTTGAAATTCATATGTTGAATATTATTCGAATTTAAACAAATAGATTTAACGATAAAAATCACATTTTTATATATATACAATATATAGAGAATATTCATGTGTTGAATTGAAATTCGTTCGTTGAGTTGAAATTCATGTGTTGAATATTATTCGAATTTAAACAAATAGATTTAACGATAAAAATCACATTTTATATATATACAAACTATAGAGAATATTCATGTGTTGAATTGAAATTCATTCGTTGAGTTGAAATCCATGTGTTGAATATTATTCGAATTTAAACAAATAGATTTAACGATAAAAATCACATTTTTATATATATACAAACTATAGAGAATATTCATGTGTTGAATTGAAATTCATTCGTTGAGTTGAAATTCATGTGTTGAATATTATTCGAATTTAAACAAATAGATTTAACGATAAAAATCACATTTTTTATATATATACAAACTATAGAGAATATTCATGTGTTGAATTGAGATTCGTTCGTCGAGTTGAAATTCATGTGTTGAATGTTATCGTATTTTAAAATAAAATGAATAGACAATAAAAACTACATTTTTATTGTGAATATGAAGTGTTAAAAACATTCACGTGTTGAATAAATATTTTTGATGATAAAAATATTTCTTTTATCATGTATACGCTTTGATAAAAATATACACGTGTTGAAATAAATAATAGTTTTCTAGAAATATTATTATTAGCTTTAATCAGCATATATATACATGTGTTGAACAGGGAAAATGGATTAGCTGTAGAGTAAAGAAGTTATTTGCGTTCTCGACAAATAGGTAAGCCTTGATGAGTTGGCTGCGCAATTTTATTTTTATATCAACTCCTGTGAAAGCCATTGGATGCGGAGTGCTGGTTATTCTGTGTGAAATAATAAACATCGCCATAGGATAGTAATAATTAATTTTGAACTACACTACATGACATACTTCTTGACGATAGGTACTTCATCATATTCCACATAGGCATTTGGAGCTTGTGTGACGAGGTGGAAGATTTACCATACGAGCGAGAGGCTTGTGTGGCGATGATTTTATACTACAGGTTGAACTGATGACTGATATGGACTATATAAAATATAACGATAAATTGCCAGATTAATAAAAACCCCACACGGGTCTGGAGTTGACAATAATCACGTCTCTCTAGTCATTAGATACGGCACATGGACTATTTATTTCCACACGGAACGGGGTGACGAGAATTTATTCTCTGGAGTTATTATCTATACACGCTCCCCCGTAAACACCAGAATATATCACTATAAATATGTGAATGCTTTATAGGATTTATTGGGTACCTAACACGGCCTAATAAATTTCCAAACCCCTTCCCGTACAAAGGAGGTTATGGCAAAAAAATTTGAAATATTAAGGCGTTAGTGAAATATTTGAATTGAGAACGAAGTTGAAATTAATGAATAAACTATATTTGAAATTATAGAATGAACTATATTTATATATATAAATATAAATATAATTAAAAGGAATCGAAGCCGTGCAGTTCGTGTTTTGGAATCGTAATTTGAAACGATTAGTACGAGAAATCCGACCATCGGATTTTCCCGAAACCGCAACCGCTGGGTTCGCCTTGGAAATATCTTTCCAACGGCACCAACCTTGTAAAAATCCAACGGTTGAATTGTCTGGAATGTTTAATTCAAATCTGAAGAAAAACAGCACCAGAATCATTTATATTTATATATAAATATAAATATAATAAATTAAATCGAATAACGACGCTGCAGTTCGAATTTTGAAACCGTAACTTCAAACGACTAGTGTGGAAGTTCCGACCGTCGGATTTTCACGAAACTGGAACCGTTGGGTTCGCTTTGGGAATATCTTCCCACTGATATAGACTTTGTAGAAATCCAACGGTTAGATTTTCCGATATGTGTAAAACAAATTAGGGGAAAAACAACGCCAGTGCCACGACACGACCTGAAACGTCGTTTAATTAAATATGGCCATTTTTAAATAAATATAAATGGCGAAAAATCGTTATAAAATATTATAAGCAACATAGATGGGAAATAAACCAATTTGGCTTGATCTGCTTGATATTTGATGGTTGTATGTGTTTGACACGAGAATTATACTAAAGAACTGAAATGTGATTGTCGAATAATATAACCATGGAAAGAATTGATTTGAATTCTAATTACGTGAATTATTTGAAAAGGCCGAGCTAACCCTCATTTCACATAATTGATCGAGCGATTCGAATTGGAAAATACAAAGACATTCAAGACCGACGATCTTCGTATCGGTTGGATGGGCGATGCTGAGGTTTCTGACTGGAGTAGCTACCGTGAAGGAATAGAAGTAGTAGCTGTCTGAACGTATGTGTTGATTGTACGGTTATACGAGGAATTTGATGCCTCCGGTTTCGTTCAGACCCAGAACGAACTTGTAAATGGACCGTGTGTCTGACATTGGATTTTGTTCTATACTGATTGAACTCTGTTAAATATATATCTGTTTGGCGGCGGAGAATTTATTCTTTTGCTTAACGCCCTTCTCTGAGACGTACGAGCTCAGAGGTTATATATCGATAGAAATCAATCGTATGGAGTGGATTGCCTATGTGGCATGCCAAGATGCTGTGATCAAGGCTTCTGTTGCAAAGCAAAGTCTTTTGTTGATGATCAAAGCACGGCCTACATAGCCTGGCTTTGTGTATAGCGTGGATTCGCGAGCCTCACACCTCGGTACGAGTTAAAAACGAGATAAGGACTGCAGGGAGAGCACGACGTTTCTTTCTAGCTATGGTGGTGTCAGTGACTTACCAGCCCTGACATTTATATCTATTTTTCACCTATGTGGTTGTTGGAATGCGAGGCACCTCGATTATAGGTCTGTAAGGACCGGGAAACGTGTGTTCAGGAATAACTAATCCTCAAACGTAAGAGAGGACTGGCCCTGAAGCATCCAGGGGTTACCCAGAGTGTGTAGTCCTGAGGCATTTGATAGAATGTCTCGAAGCGGAGAGGAGCTTGCCCCTAGCCTCGACTCATGACAAAAATCCAATTCCCAATACGAAATAACGGATTCGATTGTAGAACTAGTATGGCGACATAGTAGATGGTAGCTATGCCGCCTGTGATTGATATTTATGATGCTATTCGTTTTTGAAACATATATGCACTAGTAATAATACCAAATGATTTTGCTTTACACGTATCAAGCATATTTGGCCATTATAAGGTAAAACTCTATCCTCCGGCTTGCGTTGCATTGTATGATGGGACTTGAGTCTTATAATGGCTTCATTCTTTTAAAAAGCATTGCCTTGTTTTCAAAGAATTTACTTTGTTTTGAATGCACCAGCAATCACTGGAGTAAACCCGTTCTGCGAAAGTGGCGTGGTCTTATGATTTGCTTATTACTGTTGTTTAAACTGCTAAATAGATTCCTCATACCAGTCCCCATGACTGACTCGTTGTTTGTTTCACTTTGCAAACGCGGGTGCCCTTATTTTCACACGGGCAGCCTAGTTCACAGGTGACAGGTTGTTTTTGGCTCTGCACTGTTGCATAGGGTGCATTTTGGCTCATGGCGAGGCTGACTTCACAGAGATGACTTTGACATTTTCCGCCATTATTGTACCTATATTATGATTCCGCCACTGGCGATGCAGACTGTTTTATTTCCAGTACTTATTATCGTATGTATATGTACCGCCTTCGCCGATGTAGACTGATACCCTTGTTATGTCTCACTGCATGTATATATTCCGCCTCTGGCGATGGTCACTGATCATTTCCCTTTTTTACTAAGTTATATCCTACGTTGTGCTATTCTGATGTTGTTACATGTTATGATTCCGCTGTCATATCCATGTAAAATTATTCTATTTATTATTTTTGCTATTATCTGTACTCTGCTATGATGATTGATGTGTTATATTCCAATGATTATCCTTAATACCGTCACACAGATTTTGGGATCGTCACAATAAAATAGATTCATAAATCCCAAATAATAATTTCAATGTAAATTGGATTAAAAGACAAATGCATTTAAAACACCGTCCACGATAAATCCACTTCACATCTCAATTTATTTCATATAACAAAATATAATTGCAAATGCTAGTAATCTTTTAAAAACATATTTTAAAATAATCATTAAAAATATTCTTTATATAAAAGATTCTAAATGAGAAGTATTCTTCGCATTACAAATTTTTATCTTTTACAAACATTCTTTGTTTTAACATATACTTAATTAACAATATTTTTTATGAAAATACATACTTTATAAAAAAAAGGGATTTCTAATGTAAAAATATTCTTATTTAAAAGAACACCTGAATCGAAATGCGACTCAATCATTTACCATATAATTTGGATTATATGGATTTCACACACATCATATATATGATAATAACAGCGTAATCATCAAATCATCCATCTACATCCAAAGTGTAATTTCCACTGTGTAAGCGTTAAAATTAAATAATAACGGTCATCGCAGCCTGTCGATCCAACGATCAACATACAACTGAATATGGGGATTAGTGTATGTAAATTTTCATCCCAACACCCGTGTGGGGTTTTCAGCCAATAACAGTTCATAAAAATAAATGATTGGTTAAAGAATTCAACCAATTTAATTCTACTAACATGTTGATGATAACAAACTAACATGTTATAATATTTCTAATACCGAATAAAAATGTATTTTTATTCGTATAATTTCCCTATACATTGCTAAGGTCAAATAAACTATAATTTATTTATGTGGCATTGCTGTGGATGACAAATAAAAGATAATTTTCTAATTTCTTTTATTTATATGTACATATTCTTAACATTTACACATAAGTGAAATAGCCTTATTGGCAAATGTTTTCAAGGTATATCCTAGCACATAAAATGTTTAATTTTGGTTGCACACAAATTCTAATGTATGCAAAGGATGTTACTTTAACTCACCTACACATCCTAATGTATGTGTTCTGAAACGACCCGAAAATCGCCCTTGTTGTAAATCGCCGGATACGCTTACTATTTCATCCTTATTTAGATTAAAAAATGTCGGTTTCTATATTACACCAATTACATATAAAAATGTAACTTCCTATTTTCCTTTTATTTACATTTAGAAAAATGTAACTTTTCTAATATTTACATTATGAAAAATGTAAAACTTTTATAATCCTTATCTTAATTTATTAAAAATGTAACTTTCTTTTATAACAAACTTGGAGGTGAAAATATGCATTTCATTATTAACACATAAGGGTGTGAAAATAACGTCAATTTCTAAGTTATCCATTTATATTTTAATATGGGCCAGACCTCTCACATTAGGCCTACAACCTGTGGATGCTGGATAGGTCGGTCGGTTTCGGGCAGGCTTCTCCCACAAATTGGGCTTAACCTCGTGTCTTGGCCCAATTTGTATTTGCGCACTTGGTCCTCTCACATTAGGCCCAACATTTGTGGCCGCTGGATATGCCGGTTGGGTCCGGCCAGACTTCCACCACAAATGTGACATAACCTCGTGTCCAAGTACAATTTTAATTTTTAATTATGATTATAAATACTTTAATGAAAATTATTTTAAACGTTCTTTACTAAAATTATCCTCATACTAAAAATGCTCTTTATATATTCCAATCTTTCTATTGTAATAGTAAAGCCCGGTCTTTTAATGTAACCTCTTTATATATATAAAAAGGTACTTTAACATAAATATGTCCTCTTACATAAACATATTCCTTTTATATAAATATGTTTCTTTTTCATATAGAAATGTACCCTTACATAAAATGATTATTTTATTTTCATAACCTATTGAAGGTGGCATTTTTAATGTACAAGTATTGAATTCAATAAATGATTATCTTGTTTTCATTAGCATATGAAAGATTATATTGTTGGTGTACAAAAGTATAATCCAAGAAATGACAACTTTTTATAATAACATAAATGTTTGCTTTACTTTCTAACATGAACGACTACTTTTATTCTATTTCAACATTTTATGACAAAATGTACTTTAACTCTTTTATTCTTTTTGCATATAAAATGACAACAATAATGATAATTTAAGACCCATTCTTTTCACTATCACTAAACTGACGGTGAAATCAATTTTTTTTCTTTCTTTCAAAAATGATAGTGAAATCATCTTTTTAATTTGACATAAAAAAATGGCGGTGAAAATATCACTTTTGTAATTTGACAAAAGTGACGGTGGAAATTCCTTCTTTGTAATTTGACAAAAATGACTGTGTAAATAATGTGCTTTCCTTTTAATCAAAATAAATGAATATTTTCATGTTACTACACTTAAGGTAAACATAAGTTTATCCTCATATTTTAACTACAACGCTAAAAATATGTTTATTTTCTGATTTCATGAATACGTTAAAAATATGATAATTTTTCTATCTTCGTGAAAGCGCTAAAGATTTTATAAATTTTCCTACTTTCATTAATGTGCTAGAAATATGATGATTTTCCTTATTTTCATTAACGCGCTAGAGATATGATATTTTTCTCTACTTTCACCTACATATGAGGACGACTTATAATTTTGGTGTCAATTTCATAACAACATATTAGAACAACATATAATTTGGTGTCAAATGTCAAACCACTCTTATGAGAACATTATATAATTTGGTGGCAACATAAGGTATAAATTTTCGCATCGTGATTCAAAACATGAAACAAAAATTATGTTATGGTGTCACATTCATTTCATGATCTAACCTAAAACATGTAACCAAAATTATATCTTTGGTGCCAACAAATCTATCATGATTCAAATCCATACATAATACTTCATCAATAATTGATTCATTTTAAAGAAAAACAATTCTATGTAAACTAACAAATTTAATTCTCTAACACAAATGGTATTTTAAATTTACATGTCATGATTCTATCAAAGTGATGTTTTTAATCTACATATAATGATTCTATCAAAGTGTTGTTTTTGTCCACACAACATATTTCTAATCAGAATGGCTTTTGAAATCTAATATAACATTTCTATAAAATAAATGTTATTTTTAATCGAATAAACATCTAACTAAAATGTTTTTTTTTCTTCTTTCTTTTCTTTTCTTTTTTTCTAACATAACATTTCTATAATATAATGGTATTTTTTAAATCTGACCATAATCTAATTCAACAAAACATAAATAAATGATAATTTTATTTCTAACATAATAATCAATCACCTTAACAGATCATTCTAACAACATCAAACAAACCAAATCAAATTACATATACAACAACCTTAATATACAGCAGATAAAAAAATGATTTTTTTTTTACATGATTTTAATCAATAAAGTTTAATTATTTTAAAAGAAAAGAATTCTCATGTCGCTTGAGATTTAGTCTAAATTTGATCTGCTCTGTTTCAAAACTAGCCTGTCCCAAGTTGTAGTTCTTTCTGATACGAGTGCAATGCAACTTACGGTTCGTAAATTGGATCTCGTACAAAGAAGATACGATAAATTACACATTTGATAATTTAGTAAATAATTAACTTAAATAATGAACTAAAATTTCCCTTTAACCTCTTAATCCGAATTCAGACCGCCCTCATCATCTTCGTTCCAAGTATAAGGCATTCACCGAAACGCATAAATTGATTTTCAAGTTATGTTTCGATCTGCCATTGGAGAAAGAAATGTGCAGATGAAAAATATACGTACAATGAAAATTGGCTGACGAGGTGGAACTGAATTTTATTTGGCATATGTGTAGATGGTCCAATAGGAGAAATAAACAATTATTCCACTGCATTGATTCCTATTAATTACAATTTTGATTGAACATTCAATTTTAATTCCAATTATAAATTAATTAATTCCATTTCATTCAAATACATAAGTATAAATTTTAATACTTACCAAAACAAACCAAATTTTAATTTCAATTATGATAAATAAAGTTACTATTTTTCAAGTAAGTTGGATTTCATTAATTACGAATTCAGAATTGTATTTCAATTATTAATTACACCTATAAATTTCCACAATCAATTATTAAATTAAATTATGAATTTATTAATCCAATTTGACATAAATAATTTAATATTTAATCCCAACTCTCAATAATTACCATATAGATCAACTGATAATTTAAATTTTAAATTCACACAAATAATGATACTTATTACCGGTGGATCTTCATTACACAAACAACGAACATATATTATTACCATATAAGTTAATTTAAAATTTTTCAACATATATGAAATTCCAAGTATGATTAAAATGGTTCTAGTTATAAATCTTATTTATGAGGACCCAAAATAGATCATTTACAATTACATTTATTTATATGACTTTTATATTTGTAGTTTCCATTTTGAAGTAATTAATTATCCTGCTGAATTTCCCATTTCAAATTTATTAGCATCCAAAAATCATAGTTATATTAACTACTATACTTGTTATATCGTTAGTAAAAAGTTTAGAATCGAATCAAATTCTTCTTTCTTAAATTTCCATATTTATTCCCCATTAACACCAAAGATTACAATTGTAAATTTTCCTTTTATTATAAGTAACGTTAATTAATATGCATAAGTATCGGAGAATGTTTCAAATTCAGCACTACATTTAACGTTTATCTAATATTAATAATAACTAGCATTGATTACTTGTGTTTTTGGATGGATATAGTATCAATATACATATTTTTAACGTACTTATTACGTGTATGCTTATTTCTAAATTTCTATATTTGCTCCTTTACAAAATTTGTTAATTTCAATTTATTTACAATCTAGTCCAAACTACTTACTAGAAAAATCATTCTTATGATTTGACTTGCTAAGATTTAAAATCCTATTAACTTCTGTTGATTAAATTAAAGAAAAAAATGTAATTTCTTATCCAGTGTCACATTTTACATACAAATGAAATTTCCATTGTCTTCCTACTTTCTAATGTTTTATATTACAACAAAAATATAATATTTATTGTCTTCACTTTTCTAATATTTCATATTACAATAAAAATATAAAATTTTCCATTCTTATATTACATTACAAAGAAATGTAATCCTTTCTTTTCTTATTTTTTATTTCTACTATGACATAATTTAACACAAAGGGTATTTTTATTCTACATCTCTAACACGACAAGCTTCACATTTTTATACTAATACAACATGTATAACATAAATGGTAAATGTATGTTCTATCATAAATGACATAATTTAACTCCTAACATAATTGACAAAATTTGTGCTAATATGAATGACATATAAAAATAAATTTTATACATTCACATTCTTCTATGAATACTAATGATATATGAAAGGATATTTATATTTGTTTACATTTTCTATGCAGTCTAATTTTCATATAAAAGTATAATTAACATGTTCACATTTTTCTATATATCCTAGTATCAAAATAAAGAACATTTATTTGTTTTCATCCAATGTATAATCACAAAACAACATTTTTGATTTTTTTTCCCCGTTATTATTTAAATAAATTATTTTAAATTGCCAAAACTCTTTAAAATAACTTAAAATAAATTTTAAATTATCCCCAAAATTCAGGGTTGTTACAGTCTCCCCCACTTAAATCTTTTCGTCCTCGAAAAGGAACGAAGCTAAAAGTTGATTAATTAACTAACTAATTTATATATATATTTTTTTCATTGGTTTAAATAATTTTATTAGTTGATTAACTTTCAAATATATAACTTTTATATATTCAAAAAGCATATTTTCAAAAATACATTATATATAATCACAAATACGTTAATTATAAGCCTATCACTCTGGACTCATTCTAGGGTATTACTAACCCCATCTCTAATGAGTTTTCTAATTCTAGGATACTACTGATCCTATCTCTAATGAGTATCCTTATTGGATATTACTAATTCAATCTCTGATGAGTCTTTTGTTCATTTCTAACGAGTTGTACCCCAAAGATTTGAGCTAACCAAAGCCTTGATACCAGCTGTAACGACCCGGATTTCGCCCGACCCCAATCGATCGCAAGATCGATCAAGACCGTTCAAATTCCGCATACGTTAACTTTGGGCATACAACACATCAGAACAACAACACAGACTTTTATAACATCAATAATAAATGTTACATCAGCTTACAAAATATATCAGAGTACATCGATAAATAATACAGCGGAAGATACATTACAATAAATTAAATACATTGCAGGGGAAATAATCTCAGCGGAAGGCCATCAATATTCTGGACCCAGCTTCAGGCTTCAATCCGGGATCCTGCTTAACTATATCTGCAAAAAGCTACTCGACTACCCGTGTGAAAAGAGGGCACGCGAGTTTGCAAAGTGAAACAAACTACAGGTCAGTCGTAGGACTGGTGTGAGAATTCTATACTTAACTTATCTAATAAGTAGGCTAATCTCAGGACCACGCCGCTAATGCGGAACGGGTTTACTCCATTAGATTGCCAGTGCATAAATAAAGTAAATCGTAAAATAACGTAATGCTTTTTAGAAAAATGAAACCATTATAAGACCCAGGTCCCATCACACAATGCAACACAAACCGGAGGATAGGATTTTACCTTATAGTGGTATAAAGATGCTAAATACGCAAAATACGATATTATTAGTGTGTATATATATATTTAAAACATTTCAAATATAATATCAATCCTAGACGGCATAGCTACCATCTACAATGTCGCCATACTAGTTACACAATCAAAACCGCAAGGGTATTATTGGAAATTGGGTTTCCATCATGAGTCAAGGCTAGGGAGGAGCTCCTGACCGATTCGAGACACTCTAGCAATGTCTTAGGATTCGGACGCTGGCGAACCCTTGGATACAGTAGGGCCGGTCCACAAATACTTTAGTGGATTAGTTATGCCTGAACGCACGCTCCCCGATCCTATTGGACCTACAAATCAGCAAAGGGCGACCGATAAGAATAAACCGAGGCCTCGCAAAAATTCCATCAACCACATAAGCAAATGTCGGGCCGTGTTAAAGCCCAATCACCACTTCTAGCTAGAAAGAAACGTGTGCACTCCCTGCGTTCCCTTCTCCCGTAGACTCAAACGGTGTGTGAGGCTCGCGAAGTCACGATATACACAAAGCTATGCCTAAAGAGACTGTGCTTTGATCATCAACCACAAGGCTTGGTTTTCAACAAAGCCTTGATCATTTGCATCTTAGCATGTCACATTGTCAGAACCTACCATATTATTGATCATCTACCAATATATATATATATATATATAACCTCTAAGCTCATACGTCTTAGAGAAGGGTGATAAGTAAAGAATAAATTCGTCACCACCAAACAGAAATATATAATCAGTAGCGTTCAACAAATACACCAGGAAGGAATACAATGTCAGACACGCAATCCATTTACAAGTCCACTCTGGGTCTGAGCGAAACAACATGTCCGTCGATCTCCAAATGGGTTTGGACGATCATTCCCAAATACCTTGCCTTGGAAGGCCAATCCCAATTCAAGATACCAGTCATCATCATTCCAACGATGTGAAAACCTTTGGTCTTCAATCACCATCTTCATCTTCAACTCTTGATCGTCGTGATGATTATTCAGAATGGGTTAAACCCGGTCTTTCTGAATAACTCGCGTATTTTGTGATTAAAAAGAAAATATTGGAAAATCCCACATTACGCCACATTTCAACTGCGAGTATTCTTTTAATAAGATATTCGTATTAGAAGATTCTCATTAATTTTATCAAAGATAAAACTCTGAAAATAAAATCTTAAATCTTCCTTAAAAGATTTATTAAAACTCCAGTTTTTATTTGGTATCAAAAATCATTATTACAAGATCATTTATTTTTAAGGAATAAATCTTGTCTTAACCAGGTTAAATAACTAGTGTCCTTTAAAACACGGTTCATGATAAACCCTCAAATCAATTTCCAAAATATGGAATTCCACAGAAATCAAATCAATACATAATCGATATAAATTTCTGTATCGGACTAGTAATATAAATGGAATAATGGCAAAGCCTCTTAAATTCCATATATAATATCGGTCTTCTTTTACAGAAGCCCATTTCGATTATTACCAATCGAATTTCCACTTAATTCCAATTTAATATATTAAATTGGAAAACTTGATTTTAGAAAATCTCTTTTTTTAAAACTATAAAATAGATTCATAAATTCCAAATAATAATTTCAATGTAAATTGGATTAAAGGACAAATGCATTTAAAACACCGTCCACGATAAATCCACTTCACATCTCAATTTATTTCATATCACAAAATATAATTGCAAATGCTAGTAATCTTTTAAAAACATATTTTAAAATAATCATTAAAAATATTCTTTATATAAAAGATTCTAAATGAGAAGTACTCTTTGTATTACAATTTTTTATCTTTTACAAACATTCTTTGTTTTAACATATACTTAATTAATAATATTTTTTATGAAAATATATACTTTATATAAAAAAAGGATTTCTAATGTAAAAATATTCTTATTTAAAAGAACACCTGAATCGAAATGCGACTCAATCATTTACCATATAATTTGGATTATATGGATTTCACACACATCATATATATGATAATAACAGTGTAATCATCAAATCATCCATCTACATCCAAAGTGTAATTTCCACTGTGTAAGCGTTAAAATTAAATAATAACACTCATCGCAGTCTGTCGATCCAACGATCAACATACAACTGAATATTGGGATTAGTGTATGTAAATTTTCATCCCAACACCCGTGTGGGGTTTACAGCCAATAACAGTTCATAAAAATAAATGATTGGTTAAAGAATTAAACCAATTTAATTCTACTAACATGTTGATGACAATGAACTAACATGTTATAATATTTCTAATATCGAATAAAAATGTATTTTTATTCATATAATTTCCCTATACATTGCTAAGGTCAAATAAACTATAATTTATTTATGTGGCATTGTTGTGGATGACAAATAAAAGATAATTTTCTATTTTCTTTTATTTATATGTACATATTCTTAACATTTACACATAAGTGAAATAGCCTTATTGGCAAATGTTTTCAAGGTATATCCTAGCACATAAAATGTTTATTTTAGGTTGCACACAAATTCTAATGTATGCAAAGGATGTTACTTTAACTCACCTACACATCCTAATGTATGTGTTGTGAAACGACCCGAAAATCGCCCTTGCGGGAAATCGCCAGATACGCTTACTATTTCATCCTAATTTACATTGAAAAATGTCGGTTTCTATATTACACCAATTACATATAAAAATGTAACTTCCTATTTTCCTTTTATTTACATTAAGAAAAATGTAACTTTTCTAATATTTACATTATGAAAAATGTAAAACTTTTATAATCCTTATCTTATTTTATTAAAAATGTAACTTTCTTTTATAACAAACTTGGAGGTGAAAATATTCATTTCATTATTAACACATAACGGTGTGAAAATAACGTCAATTTCTAAGTTATCCATTTATATTTTAATATGGGCCAGACCTCTCACTTTAGGCCTACAACTTGTGGATGCTAGATAGGCCGGTCAGTTCCGGGCAGACTTCTCCCACAAGTTGGGCTTAACCTCGTGTCTTGGCCCAATTTGTATTTGCACACTTGGACCTCTCACATTAGGCCCAACATTTGTGGCTGCTGTATATGCCGGTCGGGTCCGGGCTGACTTCCACCACAAATGTGACCTAACCTCGTGTCCAAGTACAATTTTAATTTTTAATTATGATTATAAATACTTTAATGAAAATTATTTTAAACGTTCTTTATTAAAATAATTCTCATACTAAAAATGCTCTTTATATATTCCAATCTTTCTATTGTAATATTAAAGCCCAGACTTTTAATGTAACCTCTTTATATATATAAAAAGGTACTTTTACATAAATATTTCCTCTTACATAAACATATTCCTTTTATATAAATATGTTTCTTTTTCATATAGAAATGTACCCTTACATAAAATGATTATTTTATTTTCATAACCTATTGAAGGTTGCATTTTTAATGTACAAGTATTGAATTCAATAAATGATTATCTTGTTTTCATTAGCATATGAAAGGTTATATTGGTGTACAAAAGTATAATCCAAGAAATGACAACTTTTTATGAAAACATAAATGTTTGCTTTACTTTCTAACATGAACGACTACTTTTATTCTATTTCAACATTTTATGACAAAAATGTACTTTAACTCTTCTATTCTTTTTGCATATAAAATGACAACAATAATGATACTTTAAGACCCATTCTTTTCACTATCACTAAACTGACGGTGAAATCAATTTTTTTTTTCTTTCTTTCAAAAATGATATTGAAATCATCTTTTTAATTTGACATAAAAAAAATGGCGGTGAAAATATCACTTTTGTAATTTGACAAAAGTGACGGTGGAAATTCCTTCTTTGTAATTTGACAAAAATGACTGTGTAAATAATGTGCTTTCCTTTTAATCAAAATAAATGAATATTTTCATGTTACTACACTTAAGGTAAACATAAGTTTATCCTCATATTTTAACTACAACGCTAAAAATATGTTTATTTTTCTGATTTCATGAATACGTTAAAAATATGATAATTTTTCTATCTTCATGAAAGCGCTAAAGATTTTATAAATTTTCCTACTTTCATTAATGCGTTAGAAATATGATAATTTTCCTTATTTTCATTAACGTGCTTGAGATATGATATTTTTCTCTTCTTTCACCTACATATGAGGACGAATTATAATTTTGGTGTCAATTTCATAACAACATATTAGAACAACATATAATTTGGTGTCAAATGTCAAACCACTACTTATGAGAACATTATATAATTTGGTGGCAACATAAGGTATAAATTTTCGCATCGTGATTCAAAACATGAAACAAAAATTATGTTATGGTGTCACATTCATTTCATGATCTAACCTAAAACATGTAACCAAAATTATATCTTTGGTGCCAACAAATCTATCATGATTCAAATCCATACATAATACTTCATCAATAATTGATTCATTTTAATGAAAAACAATTCTATGTAAACCAACAAATTTAATTCTCTAACACAAATGGTATTTTAAATTTACATGTCATGATTTTATCAAAGTGACATTTTTAATCTACATATAATGATTCTATCAAAGTGTTGTTTTTGTCCACACAACATAATTCTAATCAGAATGGCTTTTGAAATCTAATATAACATTTCTATAAAATAAATGTTATTTTTAATCGAATAAACATCTAACTAAAATGTTTTTTTTCTTCTTTCTTTTCTTTTTTTCTAGCATAACATTTCTATAATATAATGGTATTTTTTTAAATCTGACCATAATCTAATTCAACAAAACATAAATAAATGATAATTTTATTTCTAACATAATAATCAATCACCTTAATAGATCATTCTAACAACATCAAACAAACCAAATCAAATTACATATACAACAACCTTAATTTACAGCAGATAAAAAGAAAATGTTTTTTTTACATGATTACAATCAATAAAGTTTAATTATTTTAAAAGAAAAGAATTCTAACCTTGCTTGAGATTTAGTCTAAATTTGATCTGCTCTGTTTCAGAACTAGCCTGTCCCAAGTTGTAGATCTCCCTGATACGAGTGCAATGCAACTTACGTGTAACAACCCGTATTTTCCATAACCTGTTATAACATAAATCGAGGCAGAATTTAATTCTAAAATCTGAATCAAGGGAAACGGGCTATGCCATTGCATTCGTCTCGGAAAAATACGCGAAATAGAGTCCGAGTTTTCGAAAATCGGAGTACGTATGACCCAATTAAGGCCCAACGAAGTTTTCAGAAAATTTCAAAGTAAAAACAGATTTCAAATTCAAGTTTGAATTTGAGAAATTGGGTCATATTGGGGCAGGCGGGAAAATTCCCGCCAGAGCACCCAAGTCGACAGCATTGTCGACTTGGGAGTCGACTTGGTTGGACCAAGTCGACAGCCCTGTGGACTTGGCTGTCGACTTGGCTCAGCCGGGCTGTTTAGCCTGGTGCACCATTTAGAGAATGTGTTGAGCTTGGGGGCCAGATTCGGTTTTGAGGCCTGAGATTGGAACTAGGGTTCAATCCTATGGCCTAAATCACTGGCCTAATCTATAAATAAGACCCTAACCTACCCTAAATCAACATTATTCATTCTAGCAACTAAACTATGGCAAAATCAATCCTCTCATGGCCTCCACTCTCTTCATAAATTCCTAAATAAATTTCTATGAGATTTTCCATGCATACAAGTGTTTTTAAACTTGTATGATCATCATTAGCTTGCATTCAAGTCAAGTTTCTATATTTGCATCATAAAGAAAGAGTTTTGATCATTTTGGCTCAAGGGTTTTGCTTGCATTTTGGGTTTATTTGGTTGCATAAGGGCTTTCTTATATTTGCTATACTCATTTGAGTCCGCATAAGCATTGTAAGCCCTATTCTACTTTCATACTTAAACTCTAAAGTTAAATGTATGATATGCAAGTTTAGATGCAAGTTTACTATGCTATAATATGCAAGTTTATATGCAAGTATGTCATGTTGTAATATGCAAGTTGATATGCAAGTATGTCATGTTATGATATGCAAGTTTATATGCAAGTTTGATATGTTATGATATGCAAGTTCATCATGTCATGTTATGCAAGTTTGATATGTTATGATATGCAAGTATGTTATGCAAGTTTGGGTTGAACATTTTGTTCATGCTATCACGTTATGCAAGCTTATCTTGGGTTTATGAACATAAAGCTTCAAGCTTTATGCCAAAGGTTGCATTTTGGCAACATGTAAGTTATCATATCTCTTATGATAACTTGCATGTGAGGCTAGATGCGAACTTATGGCCATTTCTACATGTCATTTATCACCATGTATCACCAATATGATAAGTTTGGTTTTATGCATGCTTTTGAGGCCTAATGCAAGTATATGAACATATGTACATTTCATATGCCACCATGTTGAACTTGTGGCTTCAACACTTTTATGTCATGATTATGCCAAGTTCCCTCTTTCTATCCTTTATGCGCTATGGCGATATGTAAGCGATGGGATTGCGTTTGGGGTTGAGTAAACTTAAAAGACATAAAAACATAAGCTTGGGAATTTACCTATTAAGTTAGGTCTACCCATTGGGAATTTACCTATTAAGTTAGGTCTACCCAATTGCTTGAAAACTTGTAATGTGTTTTGGAAACACGATGGACATGACACTTAGAAAATATAAGTGTAGCCAACTCGAGGTTGGGTTGAGTTTGTAGCGTAAACCTACCC
This sequence comes from Allium sativum, assembly GCA_030737875.1. Lineage (NCBI taxonomy): Eukaryota > Viridiplantae > Streptophyta > Magnoliopsida > Asparagales > Amaryllidaceae > Allium > Allium sativum. Next base: position 8,229,539 of record CM060923.1, read on the forward strand.
GGAACCGACCGGCTTAACTAGTTGCTACAAACAATAGGACCCAATGTGAGAAGTTGGTCATGTGGTACCTTGGACCCGAGGTTAGACCAAGTTGTGGTGTAAAGCTACCCGGAACCGACCGGCTTAACTATTAACCGCAACAAAGTCTAATGTGAGAGGTTAAGGCGCATTAATTAATTAATGCCTCATGATTAGGGTTAAGTCATGGTCCATTTAATACTTAACCAATTTGGGCTTGGTAGATTAATCGGGGTTAAGTCGTGAACTCATCGTTACACTTAACCAAGTTAATCCATGATTAGTAAAGGGGTTAAACCGTACTTAACCCACTAGAAAAATCCTAGCAATGGGGGGTCCACTCCAGCAGTAATCCTTAGTTTGTATCATCATGACCCTAGAGACTAGGCTAGGGTGGGGGCACGATTGCTGGGCTGGAGGTAAGCGACCAATAAACGACGGCAGGGTGGTACGCCGGTGTAGTTCCGTGCGGACTCTGGTCGTGCACATAGTCCGTAGCCGGAGAAAACATGCACGGGTACCAGTAGATCGAGACTGTGCACTCATGTTCATGGTGTCCAGGGGTTGACACCCTAGGGCTTGATACACCCGAAGGGTGGACCCGGCACAGTTCGACTACAATCATGTTTGGGCCGTATTGACACCAACACGTGACGAGTTAGGCTTATAGGGAGCCGATCGACTAGACCGTTTGGGTTGGACCTCGTGTTAGGGTCATTTCATGTTATTGGACCTTGTATTAGGGTCACTTCATGTTATTGGGCCAAAGCTTGGGCCAAGGGACTAATACTTGTTTATTCAAGTCATGTTAGTTTGCTAGTACACCTGTGGTGCAAAAAACTTAATCCTGATTATGCGATGACACCTTTATCTACCTTGTTAGTTAATCATCATGCTAGTATGTTGTTATCCTTATGTTCATCCCTGCTGCTCATGACAGTTAACTTTATCAGTTTACATTGATTGTAGTAGGGCTTACTCAGTCTTTTTGACTGACCTGTTTTCTTTCGCCTCTTTTCTTCCGTTTCCCCACCAGGTTCTCAGGGAGGGATTATTGGTGCTTAGCTGGATTTCTGATCGCTTGCTTGTGGGATTAGCTCATGTACAGTCTTGACATGAAGCTAGCTATGGTTATCATTTATTTTGGGGATAGCACTTATGTATTTCAGTTTTCAAATGATGTTGTTTTATCTAGACTTGTTTATTTGGAAAGTTGATATTATGTTGTACCAGACTTGTTTTGAAATGGTTTAAAATCTTCCGCTGTTTTGTCTATGTTATTTACTCTGTTTACATATATACGTATGTTCTTGTTCTTCCTTGATATATCATTATGCATGTTTACCTGATTCAAACGCCCCTCCAAAGTCAGAGTGCTTGCAAGAGTCACCCTGGCGGAGGTGGGGTGTTACAATTTGGTATCAGAGCATATGGTTTAAGAGAAGGAACAAAAAGGTTTTTAGAAAACTTTTGGAAAACAAATTTCAAAACCAAGTATAAAGTATTTTCCAAAGAAAAGTCTAGTTTATTTTAAAGGCTATTCCCCAAAAAGCCATTAGCAAAATCCCTTCGTTTTTCTCCATTCTGAATCTGTCTTTTTCTTTTTCAGTATGGCCGATAACTTTGCTATTCCGGAGGGAGTACACGTACCTGTTTGGTATAGGAGACTTTTGGAGGCTAGGGCGACCGAAGCCGGCCCCGCAGATGTTCCTCCTCCTCCTCCTCCAGTGGCTAATGTTCCTCCTCCTGTAGTTAATGTTCCTCCTCCTCCTGTCGCTGAGGTTCCTCTTCCTCCTCCCCCTCAGCATCCTCAAGCTGACTTCGCAAAGACTTGCAAAGATTTCAAAGCAATGGGTGGCAAGAATTTTCAAGGCACTGAGACTTTTGTAGAGGCCAGAAATTGGTTGAAAGAGACCGAGGATTTATTTGCCATCTTTGGGTTAGACGATCAGAGGAAGATCTTGTTGGCGGTTTGGCTTATGAAGGATGAAGCCGCTTATTGGTGGGAAGTCACCAATGGTACTAGGCCTGTTGAGACTTGGGCCGATTTCAGGGCAAGGTTCATGCTTAAGTTTCTATCTTCTGCTGAGGAGAATCTGCAAATGGAGAGGTTCATAACTTTGAAGCAAGGAGATATGTGAACAAGTTCAATCAGCTAGCTCGTTTTGGCTTGGATATGGTGAATACTCCTCAGAAGAAGGCTCTTCGTTTTGCTAGAGGATTGAATGAGCCGTTGCAGGGATTGGCTATGTCACATATTCCCCATGGGGCCACGTTTGAGAGTTTGGTTGATATGGCGTTACTTCAGGGAGATGCCAAGAAAGAGGTCAAGAAAAATGATACTCAAGCCAAGAAGACTGATTCCCAGGGAAAAGGAAATCAGGGTAATCCAAGTGGTCAAAGCAGTCAAGGCAATCAGAACAAGAACAAGAGTCAAGGCAACAAGGGGAACAACAACAAGGGCAAGAACACCAAGGGGAAGTGCCATTATTGCGGTTCAGTTGGGCATCTTATCAAGGATTGTAAGAAGAGGAAAAGGAAGAATGGTGAATGCTTTTTCTGCGGTGAGACTAGACATTTCGGTAAGGATTGCCCGAGGAAGCAAGGGCAAGGCCAGGGTCAGACTCAGCGTGCTGGACCTTTAGGAGGGCAAGTTCATGCTCTCAATACCGCTCCAGTTCCCGATCGAGGTAGTATTTCTGTTGAGAGCCTTGTATATATTTCTGATTTTCCAGTTCGTACCTTGTTTGATTCTGGTGCATCACATAGCTTTATCTCATCTGATCTTGTTGATAGTTTGCACCTTAGTACTAGCTTGGTAGATGATCTCGTCTGTGTCTCAAATCCTATTGGGGGTTCCGCCCATTTGTCTATGATATGTGGGGATTTGAGGATCTCTATACTGAGTGTAGAGTTCTTGTGCAGTGCTTATGTTCTTGGTTTCAGGGGATACAGATTGATATTGGGCATGGATTGGTTGTCCAGATATGGAGCCATCCTTGATTGTGAGCATAGGGTTGTGAGGCTCGTGACTCGCCTCGGAAACACCCTAGAGATTTCTTGTGATCCGAGAGGTCCCGTCATGTTGTGCTATCTTGAATCGCTCGACTCGTCAATGGAAACTCTTCAGTCTGTGAGAGTGGTTCGAGAGTATCCGGATGTTTTCGATGAAGTTAGGGGGTTGCCCCCTAAGCGAGAGATTGATTTCCGCATTTATCTGGTGGATAATGCAAAGCCGGTTTCTTTGCCCGTTCGGCACATGGCTCCGCGTGAAAGGCGGGAGCTAAGTAAGCAAGTGAAGGAGTTGCTTGAGAAGAACTTCATTAGACGAAGTATATCTGAATGGGGAGCGCCTGTGGTATTTGCTACCAAGGCAGATGATTCTCTCCGACTTTGTGTTGACTATCGAGAGTTGAATAAGCTGACTAAGAAGAACAGACACCCATTACCGTGGATTGATGATCTCTTTGACCAGCTTGTCGGTGCTTCTGTTTTCTCTCAGCTTGATCTTGCTACTGGATTCCATCAGCTCAGGGTAGCTGAGGATAGTATAGACAAGACTGCGTTCAGAACTCCAGATGGATTCTTCGAATGGCTTGTCATGCCGTTCGGCTTGACTAATGCACCCGCATATTTCGTGGACTTGATGAGTAGGGTGTTCAGGGAGTTCTTGAACAAGTTTGTCGTGGTCTTCGTAGATGATATTCTGATCTTCTCTAAGGATGAGGAAGAGCACGCAAGGCATCTCGTGGAGGTGATGGATACGCTTAGAGCGCATCAGTTGAAGGCCAAGTTCTCCAAGTGTCACTTTTGGAGAAGGGAAGTTAGATTCCTTGGGCATATAGTATCTAAGCAAGGCTTAGCGGTGGATCCCGCTAAGGAGGTTGCAGTTCAGGATTGGAAGACTCCAAGGAATGCAACCGAAGTGAGAAGTTTTCTAGGTCTTGCGGGTTTTTACCGGAAGTTCATCAAGGACTTCGCGAAGATATCCGTTCCTCTTACTAAATTAACGAAGAAGAATTTAGTTTTTGCTTGGAGCATAGAATGCGAGCTTGCTTTTCAGAAGCTCAAGAAAGCTCTTACATCAGCACCTGTTCTAGCTTTGCCCGACGGAGGGAAGTTATTTACAGTATACACCGATGCATGTGGCATGGGGTTAGGAGCTGTTCTGATGCAAGAAGGAAGAGTGATATGCTTTGGCGGTAGACAACTCAAAGTGCATGAGAAGAATTATCCCACTCATGACTTAGAGTTGGCAGCAATAGTATATGCACTCAAGGCTTGGCGCCACTATCTTCTGGGCGAAAGATTTGAGCTTTATACCGATCATAAGTCATTGAAGTATCTCTTTTCTCAGAAGGATCTGAATCTGAGGCAACAAAGATGGATGGAATTCTTGGCGTCTTACGATTTTGAGATAGCTTATACCCCTGGCAAGGGGAATGTGGTAGCAGATGCATTGAGTAGAAGAAGGTTGACCCTAAGTCCTCTATTCGTTGAGATGAAGAATCTAGAGTATGTGGCAACCTTTGATTTCTCTTTGGCGGTTGAGCCGATGACCGGTTCTTTAGCATCTCTGGAACTCAGACCTACCCTTCTTGATCAAGTTGGGGCTTCGCAGAGAGAAGACCCTCAGATAGTTGAGATTATGGATAAGCTGATTCGAGAAGAGGCGTCTAGTCATCTCGCTCGATATTCTATTGATGACAAGGGTTGGCTGAGGAGAGACGGAAGGTTATGTGTTCCAATGGTAGAAGATTTAGTAAGAAAAGTTCTTGAGGAAGCGCATCGCTCTAAGTTGACTATACATCCGGGTGGAGATAAGATGTATAAAGATATGAAGCGCATTTTCTTTTGGCCTGGGATGAAAAAGGATGTGGCAGAGTTCGTCTCTAGATGTATCATTTGCCAGCAAGTTAAGGCCGAGTCGAAGAAGCCCGGTGGGCTATTGCATCCTCTAGACGTTCCACTATGGAAGTGGGAGAGTATCTCCATGGATTTTATCGATGGGCTACCAAGGTCAAGGAAAGGGAATACGAGCATTTGGGTTATTGTGGATAGACTTACGAAGAGTGCTCATTTCATCCCGGTGAAGAGCAAGAGGACCGCATCTTGGCTAGCGTCTGTATATCTTCGTGAGATTGTGAGACTACATGGAGTCCCTTCTAGTATAGTCAGTGACCGTGACCCAATCTTTACAAGTCAATTCTGGAATAGCTTGCAAGAAGCCATGGGCACGAGGTTGAACCTAAGTACTGCTTATCACCCACAGACGGACGGTCAAACCGAAACGGTGAATAAGGTACTCGAGGATCTGTTGAGGCTTTGTATTCTGGATTTTGGTGGTACTTGGGAAGACCATCTTCCTCTTGTTGAGTTTGCATATAATAACAGTTATCAGGCAAGCATAGGGATGGCACCATTCGAAGCTTTATATGGGAGGCCGTGCAAGTCGCCTACATGTTGGTGGGAGACTACAGATGAGCTTATACTTGGGCCTGATATGATCAGAGATACATCCGAGAAGATCGAATTGATTCGGAGACGGATGAAAGCGGCCCAAGACCGACAGAAATCCTATGCTGATAAGCGAAGAACTGATTTGGAGTTTGATGTTGGGGATATGGTTTTCGTGAAGGTTTCTCCTTTGCGGAATGTGGTCCGATTTGGAGCCGTTGGGAAGTTAGCACCGAGGTTTGTTGGATCATTCCCTATTATAGAGAGGATCGGGCAGATGGCTTATAGAGTGAAGTTGCCCGAGAAGCTTGCCGGAGTACACGATGTTTTTCATGTCTCGCATCTCCGGAAGTGTTTACATGAATCAGCAGAGGTTGTTGAGCCAAGTGTTCTGAAAGATGTGGAAGTGGAGAAAGAGGCTACCTTGAGGAGAGCTCCGATTCGTATCTTGGGGACGGAGACCAAGAAGCTAAGGAATCGAGAGGTCAAGTTGGTGAAGGTTCAATGGGGTGAAGCCGAAGAAGACGCGACTTGGGAAACCGAGGAGAAGATGCGTGGGCTTTATCCATTCCTTTTTGAGGGTACACTCTCAATCTCTTTTCTTTGTTAGCATATCTTTATCTTTACTATCCATGTTTATCTAGTTTATCGTGTTAATCTTGTCATGAGAACCTTAGGTAGAAACCCTTTGGATGAAACATGTGTTTGAAACATGTTATGCTTGATGGTTGCAAGTGGTTGCAAGTGTTTGCAAGTGGTTACTCATGGATGCATTATACACGTTAGGCACTAGATCGGCTCACACACTCCTCATATTGCATATGCATGAGTGTTTATGCTTATTCATGGATAAAAATTTTTGTGTTATCACATGGATGTTGCATATGGATGTATGTTACGTGCACACATATAGATGTTATACATTATGTTAGGAATTGCATATATATGGATTCATTTCACTAACATAATTTGCATTGATGATATTTGCATTAGATAAGGACATATACACACACCTTTGCATATGTTCATACAACATTTAGAATCTTGTAAGGACAATGATTGCTCGTGGATGATGTTTTGAGTAGATGGATGATTGGATGGTAGGATACGTTCTTCCTAACTTGAAGATTTCGGGGACGAAATCCTTTAAGGAGGGGAGAATGTAACAACCCGTATTTTCCATAACCTGTTATAACATAAATCGAGGCAGAATTTAATTCTAAAATCTGAATCAAGGGAAACGGGCTATGCCATTGCATTCGTCTCGGAAAAATACGCGAAATAGAGTCCGAGTTTTCGAAAATCGGAGTCCGTATGACCCAATTAAGGCCCAACGAAGTTTTCAGAAAATTTCAAAGTAAAAACAGATTTCAAATTCAAGTTTGAATTTGAGAAATTGGGTCATATTGGGGCAGGCGGGAAAATTCCCGCCAGAGCACCCAAGTCGACAGCCCTATCGACTTGGGAGTCGACTTGGTTGGGCCAAGTCGACAGCCCTGTCGACTTGGCTCAGCCGGGCTGTTTAGCCTGGTGCACCATTTAGAGAATGTGTTGAGCTTGGGGGGCCAGATTCGGTTTTGAGGGCTGAGATTGGAACTAGGGTTTAATCCTATGGCCTAAATCACTTGCCTAATCTATAAATAAGACCCTAACCCACCCTAAATCATCATTATTCATTCTAGCAACTAAACTATGGCAAAATCAATCCTCTCATGGCCTCCACTCTCTTCATAAATTCCTAAATAAATTTCTATGAGATTTTCCATGCATACAAGTGTTTTTAAACTTGTATGATCATCATTAGCTTGCATTCAAGTCAAGTTTCTATATTTGCATCATAAAGAAAGAGTTTTGATCATTTTGGCTCAAGGGTTTTGCTTGCATTTTGGGTTTATTTGGTTTCATAAGGGCTTTCTTATATTTGCTATACTCATTTGAGTCCGCATAACCATTGTAAGCCCTATTCTACTTTCATACTTAAACTCTAAAGTTAAATGTATGATATGCAAGTTTAGATGCAAGTTTACTATGCTATAATATGCAAGTTTATATGCAAGTATGTCATGTTGTAATATGCAAGTTGATATGCAAGTATGTCATGTTATGATATGCAAGTTTATATGCAAGTTTGATATGTTATGATATGCAAGTTCATCATGTCATGTTATGCAAGTTTGATATGTTATGATATGCAAGTATGTTATGCAAGTTTGGGTTGAACATTTTGTTCATGCTATCACGTTATGCAAGCTTATCTTGGGTTTATGAACATAAAGCTTCAAGCTTTATGCCAAAGGTTGCATTTTGGCAACATGTAAGTTATCATATCTCTTATGATAACTTGCATGTGAGGCTAGATGCGAACTTATGGCCATTTCTACATGTCATTTATCACCATGTATCACCAATATGATAAGTTTGGTTTTATGCATGCTTTTGAGGCCTAATGCAAGTATATGAACATATGTACATTTCATATGCCACCATGTTGAACTTGTGGCTTCAACACTTTTATGTCATGATTATGCCAAGTTCCCTCTTTCTATCCTTTATGCGCTATGGCGATATGTAAGCGATGGGATTGCGTTTGGGGTTGGGTAAACTTAAAAGACATAAAAACATAAGCTTGGGAATTTACCTATTAAGTTAGGTCTACCCATTGGGAATTTACCTATTAAATTAGGTCTACCCAATTGCTTGAAAACTTGTAATGTGTTTTGGAAACACGATGGACATGACACTTAGAAAATATAAGTGTGGCCAACTCGAGGTTGGGTTGAGTTTGTAGCGTAAACCTACCCGGAACCGACCGGCTTAACTAGTTGCTACAAACAATAGGACCCAATGTGAGAAGTTGGTCATGTGGTACCTTGGACCCGAGGTTAGACCAAGTTGTAGTGTAAAGCTACCCGGAACCGACCGGCTTAACTAGTAACCGCAACAAAGTCTAATGTGAGAGGTTAAGGCGCATTAATTAATTAATGCCTCATGATTAGGGTTAAGTCATGGTCCATTTAATACTTAACCAATTTGGGCTTGGTAGATTAATCGGGGTTAAGTCGTGAACTCATCGTTACACTTAACCAAGTTAATCCATGATTAGTAAAGGGGTTAAACCGTACTTAACCCACTAGAAAAATCCTAGCAATGGGGGGTCCACTCCAGCAGTAATCCCTAGTTTGTATCATCATGACCCTAGGGACTAGGTTAGGGTGGGGGCACGATTACTGGGCTGGAGGTAAGCGACCAATAAACGACGGCAGGGTGGTACGCCGGTGTAGTTCCGGGCGGACTCTGGTCGTGCACATAGTCCGTAGCCGGAGAAAACATGCACGGGTACCAGTAGATCGAGACTGTGCACTCATGTTCATGGTGTACAGGGGTTGACACCCTAGGGCTTGATAACCCGAAGGGTGGACCCGGCACAGTTCGACTACAATAATGTTTGGGCCGTATTGACACCAACACGTGACGAGTTAGGCTTATAGGGAGCCGATCGACTAGACCGTTTGGGTTGGACCTCGTGTTAGGGTCATTTCATGTTATTGGACCTTGTATTAGGGTCACTTCATGTTATTGGGCCAAAGCTTGGGCCAAGGGATCAATACTTGTTTATTCAAGTCATGTTAGTTTGCTAGTACACCTGTGGTGCAAAAACCTTAATCCTGATTATGCGATGACACCTTTATCTACCTTGTTAGTTAATCATCATGCTAGTATGTTGTTATCCTTATGTTCATCCCCGCCGCTCATGACAGTTAACTTTATCAGTTTACATTGATTGTAGTAGGGCTTACTCAGTCTTTTTGACTGACCTGTTTTCTTTCACCTCTTTTCTTCCGTTTCCCCCCAGGTTCTCAGGGAGGGATTATTGGAGCTTAGCTGGATTTCTGATCGCTTGCTTGTGGGATTAGCTCATGTACAGTCTTGACATGAAGCTAGCTATGGTTATCATTTATTTTGGGGATAGCACTTATGTATTTCAGTTTTCAGATGATGTTGTTTTATCTAGACTTGTTTATTTGGAAAGTTGATATTATGTTGTACCAGACTTGTTTTGAAATGGTTTAAAATCTTCCGCTGTTTTGTCTATGTTATTTACTCTGTTTACATATATACGTATGTTCTTGTTCTGCCTTGATATATCATTATGCATGTTTACCTGATTCAAACGCCCCTCCAAAGTCAGAGTGCTTGCAAGAGTCACCCTGGCGGAGGTGGGGTGTTACATTACGGTTCGTAAATTGGATCTCGTACGAAGAAGATACGGTAAATTACACATTTGATAATTAGTAAATAATTAACTTAAATAATGAACTAAATTTTCCCTTTAACCTCTTAATCCAAATTCAGGCCGCCCACATCATCTTCGTTCCAAGTATAAGGCGTTCACCGAAACGCATAAATTGATTTTCAAGTTATGTTTCAATCTGCCATTAGAGAAAGAAATGAGCAGATGAAAAATATATGTACAATGAAAATTGGCTGACGAGGTGGAACTGAATTTTATTTGGCATATGTGTAGATGGTCCAATAGGAGAAATAAACAATTATTCCACTGCATTGATTCCTATTAATTACAATTTTGATTGACCGTTCAATTTTAATTCCAATTATAAATTAATTAATTCCATTTCATTCAAATACATAAATATAAATTTTAATACTTACCAAAACAAACCAAATTTTAATTTCAATTATGATAAATAAAGTTACTATTTTTCAAGTAAGTTGGATTTCATTAATTACGAATTCAAAATTGTATTTCAATTATTAATTACACCAATAAATTTCCACAATCAATTACAAAATTAAATTATGAATTTATTAACCCAATTTGACATAAATAATTTAATATTTAATCCCAACTCTCAATAATTACCATATAGATCAATTGATAATTTAAATTTTAAATTCACACAAATAATGATACTTATTACCGGTGGATCTTCATTACACAAACAAAGAACGTATATTATTACCATATAATTTAATTTAAAAAAATTCAACATATATTAAATTCCAAATATGATTAAAATGGTTCTAGTTATAAATCTTATTTATGAGGACCCAAAATAGATCATTTATAATTACATTTATTTATATGACTTTTATATTTGTAATTTCCATTTTGAAGTAATTAATTAACCTGCTGAATTTCCCATTTCAAATTTATTAGCATCCCAAAATCATAGTTATATTAACAACTATACTTGTTATATCATTAGGAAAAAGTTTAGAATCGAATTAAATTCTTCTTTCTTAAATTTCCTTATTTATTCCCCATTAACACCAACGATTACAATTGTAAATTTTCCTTTTATTATAAGTAACGTTAATCACTATGCATAAGTATCGGAGAACGTTTCAAATTCAAAACTACATTTAACGTTTATCTAATATTAATAATAACTAGCATTGATTACTTGTGTTTTTGGATGGATATAGTATCAATATATATATTTTTAACGTACTTATTACGTGTATGCTTATTTCTAAATTTCTATTTTTGCTCCTTTACAAAATTTGTTAATTTCAATTTATTTACAATCTAGTCCAAACTACTTACTAGAAAAATCATTCTTATGATTTGACTTGCTAAGATTTAAAATCCAATTAACTTCTGTTGATTACATTAAAGAAAAAATGTAATTTCTTATCCAGTGTCACATTTTACTTACAAATGAAATTTCCATTGTCTTCCTACTTTCTAATGATTTATATTACAACAAAAATATAATATTTATTGTCTTCACTTTTCTAATATTTCATATTACAATAAAAATATAAATTTTTCCATCCATATATTACATTACGAAGAAATGTAATCCTTTCTTTTCTTATGTTTTATTTCTAATATGACATAATTTAACACAAAGGGTATTTTTATTCTACATCTCTAAAACGACAAGCTTGACATTTTTATACTAATACAACATGTATAACATAAATGGTAAATGTATGTTCTATCATAAATGACATAATTTAACTCCTAACATAATTGACAAAATTTGTGCTAATATGAATGACATATAAAAATAAAATTTATATATTCACATTCTTCTATGAATACTAATGACATATGAAAGGATATTTCTATTTGTTTACATTTTCTATGCAGTCTAATTTTCATATAAAAGTATATTTAACATGTTCACATTTTTCTATATATCCTAGTATCAAAATAAAGAACATTTATTTGTTTTCATCCAATGTATAATCACAAAACGACATTTTTGATTTTTGATTTTTCCCCATTATTATTAAATAAATTATTTTAAATAGCCAAAACTCATTAAAATAAATTTTAAATTAGCCCCAAAATTCAGGGTTGTTACAACCTCTATTCTGACGCTCCTCGAAAATCGCGTTTACGGCCTCAGCCCCACTAACTCCGGTGGCTCCCACCGGCGCCTCCGCCGTGATGAACGAAATGAATTCCCAGCTTAAAACTCGAATTCCCGTTGATCCACTTAGTTATAGATGATGAAACAACCCTTGTTACAATCCTGACAACAACCCGAACAATACCCAGATCTTCGATTTCTCGATCGGGCCCTAAATCAAAAATCCCTAAATCAATTCTAGGGTTTCGAAATTCTGTGGCTTTGACCAAGAATTCTGGATAAACGGTGCATTGCATGTTAAATCTGAGACCACTCATAGGTTTGTATCGGCGAGAGCTTCGATTCGGCATATGATATGCTAGGATTTGGAGAGATTTTATTTTCGGAGTTGTACTTTCTTAGATCTAGGGTTTGAAAATCTGGTTTCAGCCATTAAAGAGAGTTTTGATGGAGAAAAGTGTACGTAATAGAGAATGGGCTGATAAGTGAATGAAGGGATTTTATTTATACACGTATATAAGGCCCAAACATGAGAAATACCCAATTATCCATTACAATGATCTCGTTCACATTTTTCTCGTACGATCAAACGGTAAGTCAGATTGTAACACAGATTGAAATCCTACCATAATTCACCGTTCCGGTTCCGATGGTGCCATTTTTGTCGAATTCCGAGGCAGTCGCCAAAACAATTAAATTTCACCATTAATTAATTATTCAAAATTTCATTTAAATGTTTAATTCAAATTAATTACTAATAAAATTCCATTTTAATTAAATTTTAACTTAAATAAATACTATACATCGATTTCATAAATTAAATTTCCTAATTTTTATTATTTGGATTTGAATTACAAGTTTAACTTAAACAACGTAATTCTATTTAATCATTTAAATATTAAATCCAATTTACAACATTTCTAAATAAAATGAATTAAAAAAAATCCATTTATACTTAATTCAATAAATCATCATTAGAATCAACAAAATTTGATTTTTTCTAAGATTATTCCATTTCATTTATTTTAAATCGAAATTTAAAATATACAGAAAATATGGGATGTTTCATTCTCCCCCACTTAAAATCTTTTCGTCCTCGAAAAGAGAACGAAATAAGGTATTAAACAAGACATACTTTCAAATCCATACCTATAAAATGGTATTTATAAGATAAGTCATATATAGTTGAAAAATCGCATAAATTTTCTAACTCCCGAAATCACGGAAAATTTCGGCAGCATCTCCTTTGCACGGAGAGGTCAGGAAAAAAATCACATACATATAAAACTCAAATATTCATCTCATCACACGATGAGTCATCCCAAAAATGGGGAAAAAACAAAAATATATATAACCCCAAAACCATATAACGCAAATACGTACCTTCTTTAGCGTTATTAGCAAAAAAAAATCTTAGCATTTAGCATTTAGCGCACGCGAGCCCATAGCACAATACAACTTCCTTACACCTGTTCCAACTTGCATACACATGAGATTTAAGCATATATACAATATATAACAAACATATGCAACTTACACAACATACATTAATCATTTTAACCCCAAAACCAATATATCTATGACAGGACAGCCAACAAAAATGAAGTTTATCACCCTTTAAATGTTGGAATTTGACCAAAACACTCTATTAAAAAGTTGTATCATTTCTTTTAAGCTTTCCGAATTGTCTGGATTCATCGAATTCCAAAAATTCGTTCAAAAGTTATGGCTATTTTAGTGAAGGTGAACGCTTCAGCTCATACACATAAAATTGCAGATCTGAGTTGTTCAACCCAGTTTTTAACCCTTTAAATAGCAAAATTTCACTAGCAAGTTATGGAAAAGTTTTAGTTCAGATCCTGGGCTTTCCGAATTGTACTCGCACAATAAAATCCGATGCTCCGTTAGGAAGCTATGACTAAAAACAACATTGATATTCAGTTCAGATTTTTATTTCCTGCTAATACTACTACGACAAATCCTCAGATTTCAACCTAACAAACCTGAAAATTAGACAAGGCCCTATTAGTAAAAGTTTTAATTTAGTTTCTAAGGTTTCCGAAAAGTCCAGAATCGTCGAATTCCGATAAACTAATCAAAAATTATGGTCACTTTAGCTTCAGCTAATATGGAATATTTCAAATTTTTGCATAACGTCGATTTATTTTAATTTGAGTTCCAACCTTTCGGTTCCCAAAACTTTGGCAAATCTTTAGCACTTAGACTTGGTTATCACTTCATTATTCGAGAAATGGATTCGCATTTAATTGCTATTCTTTCTGATTTACTTTCTATTCATTTTCCCCATTTCATTTCAAGCATTAATTTTAATTAAAGCTTGAATCCATTTTACTTTCCGAACTAACTTGATTATATTAAGTCATCAATTCGTTAGCCTTGGTCGATACGCCAATTTTCATTTCTTATTCTTGTTTATTTCTCCATATTACATTGAATGTTGTTCCAATTTATCTTTATCTGATTTTCCATTCATTTGAATAAATTCCGATTTTATCCATTCTAATTGTTTAAGTTCATCCATACTTCGTTTTCATTCATATTTGGTTTTAAATCGACTAATTTAACTTTTATCGAGTTTTTTTCCAAAAAATTAAATTCATTAAACTTAATTCACTCCACTCAGTTCAAATTCTTTCGATATTCTAATTTAATAAATTGGTCGTTTCTCTTCCTTATACCTTATTCCATATTTCCAACCTTATTCCATATTTCCAATTTCCAGTTTACTTCATTTCCCCATTCGAACCAATTTACTTCGAATCTATCACCGCAGGTTAAGGTCAGCCATGGTTTTATATAAAACTTTCTATTTTGTATCGTTTATTCAATTTCCCTTAACTTACTTACCCTTTTAAACATTAATCGCTAGTACGAACCAAATCTTCCTTACTAAATCTAACCATCAACATGAATTTTAAATCAGCTTATTGAATTCCCTAAGTTGATTTCTTTAATTTAATCCATCGTCCCAACTCATGTTATACTTTATATCTTATTCCTGTATTTCAAATAAAGTTTTATTCCTGTAACTCAATTTATTTATTTGATTCGTAAACCTTGGATTGAATTAAGGGTTATCCATAACTCAAATTTATACTTCATTTAGCTCGATTACTCTGTTCAAATTAAGTTATACTTCATTCAACTAAATGGTTTACATTCCATTCATTTCATCGTTTATACTTAGATTTATACTCGATATATTGTCCTAATGAGATTTAACCCATTTAGATTTTTATATCTTCGTTCTACATAAACTCAAATTCACTATTTAATTTTTTTGTTTAATTTATCAACCATCACATATTATCAAAAACACAAACTTCTTTCAACTCTTTTCTAATTAATATAATTTCATTATTAATCATTCCAAATCACGAGTTTCACCTTTATTAACCAACCAAATTCTTCCCATTCATTTTTAATTAACTTTGGTTGGATTTTATTTCTCGTCAAATTTTAAATTTCCTCTAATGCTTATATCAATCACTTTGGAATTGTTAAGCTTTATTATCGCTCACACTTAAGCGTTTCTATGACCATTTCTCTTTCTCTTAATACCTAAATCCACTTCATGGCTTAAACTTCTAAGGTTTCATTGAATCGATTTACCTTATTACCTAAATCGATATCATTAGATAAGATAAACTTAATGCTTTGATTCTGGATTTATAAACTAAGTTTAAGAATAACATATATACTTATACCATTTATAAAGAAAACTGTACGATATAAAATTTTAAATCCAAAACTTCAATTAACCAAAACATAAAATTTCAAAATATGTTAAATTTAAATTTTTAACTTTAAATAACATATTCTAATGCTTTTATATATAACTTATATCATGTGAAATTTAAATAAAAAAAAGCCTTTGCCGACCAATTTTAATAATCATTGAGTGGTCTCTCCCCCACTCAGACTTTTCAGAATAAACATTGATAATGCATGCACTCATTACCAAGGCTATTCTAAGGTCCAAGGAGGAATTTCACTCATTTCGTTAAAAACTATTTCCAAAACTATTTCTTATAATACGATATTATTTCAAAATTTGACAAACTATTTCAAAAGTACCCCAGGATCAAGTTCCAAGTTCATTTCTATTTCATTCTCAACCCTTTCACCCAATTATACTCAAAGGTTTCATTTTCATCTATTTTCTTAGACCATTAAATTTTCCTTATTAAATTTACTATCGAATCAACCGAAATAGGTATTAACTTAATATTATTACCTACCAACGACCAATGATCATACACATAAAACACTAATAGTATATATAATATATATAAAATATAGTCGAAAATCCTAATATGTCAATTCATTCCATTCGATTATTTAGGAATTCCTATCGATTCTATGGCGTCCCATATATCGACCAGAACCAATAAATATTCAACGGAATAAGTCAACAAAACATAAATCATTTTATATCAAAATACAAGTACGCTCTCTCGTATATACCCTCAAACTCATCGAGGGCATTACTAACCCCATCTCTAATGAGTTTATTCCCAACATAGCCAAGGTTATCGCTAACCATTGCTCTGATACCAAATGTAACGACCCATATTTTTGACCGTTCAAATCGGCAATAAACTACACATGTCGACCCAAACAAATCACAAATACAGTCGGTTATTGGGAAAAGAAGAAAAGGAAGAAAGAAGAATAAACAAATTTCAGAATCTCACAGCGGAAGGACAACATATAATAGGCAAATAACAGTTAAAAACAATTGGAATATATACATTTGACTATATACAAATGATAAATTAGAGTTGCATATAAACAGATATACACAACGTGGCAGCGGAAATAAGATGCAACAGAAATATATATAATATATATATATATACCAAATCTTCGTCTTCGGTCTCCAAGGCAAAGTAATCTTCATTGACTGCAACATCTGCTGACCCGAGCGTATTACATAAAAGAAAACACAACAAACACTCGGATCAGCACTAAATCATTCTCATATTAGTCAAATCAAAATACGAAATAACATCAATGTCATGGGTGCAGTAACTCAAGAGATGTTACGGGATTTTTCCATCTCTCAAGGATCCGTTAAACTAATACATAGATAGTATAATACGCTATTATAATAGTGTATACTCAGTAAAGTATAAATACTGAAAATAGCGTAAGCAGGATTACATTTTTACGCTTACACCGTTTATAATACCGTAGTCTATACAGTACCGTAAACCCACCGTAAACGATGGCATCAGAGGTGTAACGACCCGTATTCTACATATCATAGGATCGTAGAATATTTATTTCCCATGTGAAGTCATATGGTCATGTAACTTTGGGAAACATCCATTAGAGTCATTTCCCATGTTCCTGATTTTCGTCGATTTTAAAATGACCATTTTGCCCCTAGTTGATCTTGTTTTGGCCATAACTTTTGATTGGAAAGGTATTTTGACCTGAAACCACTTCCATTAAATTCGTTTGATGGTTTACCTTTCCGTAGAGTGGTCATAATAACCAAACAGACTTATTGTTTGGGAGATATGGCTGAAATAAGGTTTGGAGGGTGAAAAACTGCTTAACCGGGCCAAATCGGGTGATTAGTGAGTAGGCCCATAACCCATTTCGGAATTAGGGTTATGGGAAGGCGGAAATGAAATAGAGAATCATTCCATTTCAGTTTTCTAGCCTCCACTTATCACCAAGGAACCCTAAAAATGGCCTCCAACCTCTAAATCACCTCCAAATCGTCTTTTGATCAAGGATTAAGCTTTGCAACATCTAATCAAGGGAGATCTACACCAAATCAACATTGGAGCTGCTGTTTAGTATTGGGATTTGCATCAAATCAGAAATTTATTTCAGATCTTAGTTTATTTGTGGCTAAGGTGAGTGATTTGCATAGTTTTGCACTAATTATGGCTAATTAAGTGTAATTAGTGTTAATTTGCGAATTTATACACTAATAAATTCGGGAAAAATGTTCATAAATTCCTAAATGATGTTTTAGACCTCTGATATGAATTTGGGTTAATTTGGTTAAGTTTTGCTAATCCTATCATTAGTTTAACCTAAACATGCCAAAGGGGAAATATGTAATTTTGGGTATGTTTGATCCATTTTAACCTATCATATTGATGTTTTGATGTTTGTGGTTGATTATGCATGTTGCTACGACTGTATGATATGCTTTGTGATTGATTTCAAAAGTTAGAATGGTCGAAAACGTCGTCGAATGGCGTAAACACTTGCTGGAAAAGCTTCAGGAAACAGTGCAGGTTTCGGATCGGATCGGATATGGCGGCTCGGATCGGATATGTTGAACTGGGCAAGGGATTCGATCGGATCGGAACCTAACACTTGAGAAAATTGGCAAAAAGGAAGGCCACGTTAATTGAACTGGGATCGGATCGGATAAAGGAGAAGCGATCGGATCGGATAAAGAAGGAGGGATCGGATCGGAGTACGTGAAGAATGAGGGAGCGGATCGGAAGCACGAACTGGAGGGGAGATGGCACCCGACCCGACTCGAGGTGGGACACCCGATCCGACCTGAAGAAAGATACCCAACCCGAACCGCTACAGAGGAAGACCCGAACTTACACAACGCAGACACCCGACCCGAACCGATGGTTTGAAGAGAACCCGACCCGACCCAGTATTGACCAATAACCCAAGATGCAAAGGTAGTCCAATATGGGAAGTTAGAGCGCAGGATCCAGTTGGGAACCGATGAGTTCACTTCATAGTTGGGCTTTGCTGCGGGACGTGTGCTAAGGAGTTGTCGACGTTCATAACTTCGATTCACCACTAAAAATGAATGATGGGCTACTTATCAGTGCAGTAG
This sequence comes from Allium sativum, assembly GCA_030737875.1. Lineage (NCBI taxonomy): Eukaryota > Viridiplantae > Streptophyta > Magnoliopsida > Asparagales > Amaryllidaceae > Allium > Allium sativum. Next base: position 8,248,214 of record CM060923.1, read on the forward strand.
AGTCATTGCGACTCGAGGGGCAAGGTGATGGTAGCAAGACTACGTTATCAGTGCAGTAGAGTCATTATGACTTGAGGGGCAAGGTGATGCGTAGTAAGACTATGAGCCAGCGCAGATGGGGTGAATAACTCCATGGGGCAAGTGGACATAGTAAAGGATTGGTAAGACTATGAGCCAGCGCAGATGGGGTGAATAACTCCATGGGGCAAGTGGACATAGTAAAGGATTGGTAAGACTATGAGCCAGCGCAGATGGGGTGAATAACTCCATGGGGCAAGTGGACATAGTAAGGATTGGTAAGGCTATGAGCCAGCGCAGATGGGGTGAATAACTCCATGGGGCAAGTGGACATAGCGAAGGATTAGTGGCTACGTTATCAGTGCAGTGAAGTCATTTATGACTTCATGGGGTAAAGTGATCGTAGCAAGGGTGAGTGATCGAAGTGGTGAATATCGTATGCTTTACGCACTGAGTGAGAGATGTGAGGATGGTTGCTATGTTTGATTGTTTGCCATCACTATGACATGCACACCCCCACCTCCGTATCCTTACACAGTTGATATGGCACCTTAGAGTGTTGTATAGTATGTAGTGCTAACTCTTTGGTTGCAGGTCCAGGTTCAGGTATTTTTCTAGTCTACCTGTTATTGTTCACTTTAGATGCTTATCGCTCATACCAGGCTTTATGTCTGACCCAGAGTTTTATGTCTCCTCTTATTACTCTGGGTGCTCACACGAGCAGACTAGAGATAGGTTAGCTGGTGATGCGCGAGTAGCTGATTCGGAGGCGACCAGGAGGCTTCCACGTATGATATATATATATTCTCCCTGTGTCGCTGGTGGTCGCTACTTGGGCATTAGTAGTGTACCTCCTTTATCTTACTTTTGCTTTGAGACAGTTTGAAAAATTGTAATAAGCTGTATTTTGGATTTCCGCTGCTATGATGCTTAGTTTTGGTTTTCAGCTTATGCACTGTCTCTCCTGTTTTATGTCAAGTATGTTATTATTATATTTTATTCTACGCACTGTGAGACATTCTACAGGTTCTTTGTATGTTCATTTCCTTCTTCCTTTTCCTTCTGACGACCCGTTCCGTGCTAACTGGACATGTGTACAACGCACTTTTGGAGAAAATGTCGGTTGGTGCGGGGCGGGCCTTCACACTTGGTATCAGAGCCAGGTTGCGTAGTTAACCTAGAGGAAGACACTAGGGAGAGATAGTACGTATATGAGAGCGCGTATTTGTGATTACTTTGGTTTTCAAAAGCTAGATATATATATACTATTGGTAGTATAAGAATGAAGTTGCACTGCACTAGCACCACTATGGGGTCATTAATCGTTTTCTCTTCATAGATTGAACGATGAGTAGAGACACCAGAGTGCTGGTAGAGGGACCAACCATGGGAATGCTGCTGACATGAGGGCGATGTTTACTGACCTCATGAGAGACATGCTTAGAGAAGTACAAGGGGCAGCTCCCAATCCCGGAAATGGTGGTGGTCAAGTAGTGCAGGCACCGAGGGTCTATTTCGCCAAGTTGTGTAAGGATTACACTAACCTTGGTAGGAAGCCGTTCCACGGGACGAAGTCGGCCACAGATGTTCAAGACTGGATGAATAGCTGTGATCATATCTTCGATGACTTAGGTCTTGAGGATGCGATGAAGAGAAGGCTAGCGTCTCGTCAGTTGCAAGGGCGAGCGATGAATTGGTGGAATGCCATTAGAACAGCTACTCCAGAGGACCAGGTTACTTGGGTTCAGTTCAAGGCTCGCTTTAGCGAGAAGTTTATTCCAGCTGCCCAAAAGTCAGTGTTGTTCAAGAGGTTCTTGGAACTCAAGCAGAACGGAAGGGCAGTTTCTGACTATATTGCTGAGTTCGACACCTTGTCGAAGTATGGGCTATCTCTTATCGATACTCCTGAGAAGAAGAATGAGAAGTTCATTACTGGTTTGGATGGATACTTAGGGGAAAGGCTTATCAACCACATCGATGAGACTTTTGAATCGATTGTGGGGAAAGCTTTGAGATCAGAGAGTCTTTAACCTAAGTCAAAGACTGAGGCTGCATCTGCAGAAGGGCCGAAGCCGCAAGCAGGCGGTGGAGGCAAGAATAACTCTTAGAGTAAGAGGAAGCAGGACCAATCTAAGGGTGGCCAGAAAAAGAACAAGAAGGATGTTGAGTGCTTCAGCTGTGGTAAGAAAGGCCATTATACTAAAGATTGTCGGGCCAAGCCAGCGGATAAGAAGTGCTTCAACTGTGGTCAAGTGGGACATTTCAAGGATAAGTGTCCGCAACCTCTTAAGGAGAAGCAGATTGTGAAAGCATATGCTATTGATGTTGTTCCTTCTTCGTCAAATGCCCCAACTGCGGCGGAGAAAGAAAAGAATGTTGTTATTCAAGGTATGCTTTCTATTTATGATGTACCAGTTCGAGTTTTGTTTGATACTGGGGCTTCCCGTTCCTTCATATCTAGTGACCTGGTAGATAGGTTGGGACTGGAACCCGAGATAGTCGATAGACCATTGGTTGTGACGAACCCCGATTGGTGGTTCGACTAGTCTTAGTATGATTTGCAGGAATTTGATCTTATCAAGTCATGGATGTATGTTTGTTTGTGATTTCTTTGTTTTGGGCTTTACTGGGTATGGCATTATATTGGGAGTCGATTGGCTCCAGAGATACGGGGTGGTGGTAGACTGTGAGGGCTTTTTGGTGACAGTGAGGGCGGATGATGGGCAGAGGGTAGTGTTTGGTAGTCTACCTAGTGATGGGGTTATGGCTAGTTTTGTAAATTCCCTCGACATCCCGCAGGATGAGTTGTCAGATGTGCCCGTGGTTGGCCAGTATCCGGACGTCTTCGAGGAGGTGACCGGGCTTCCACCACACCGAGAGATTGAGTTCCGTATTGATTTAGTGAAAGATGCCAGACCTATAGTGATGCCACTTCGTCGCATGGCACCAAGGGAGCAGCGAGAGCTCGGGGTGCAAGTCAGCAATCTTTTGAAGAAGGGACTTATTAGAAGGAGTGTCTCCGAGTGGGGAGCACCAGTTGTGTTTGCCACTAAGGCAGATGGTTCCCTTCGTTTGTGTGTGGACTATCGCGAGTTGAATAAGGCGACGAGGAAGAATAAGTATCCTCTACCGCGGATAGATGATTTGTTTGATCAACTGGAAGGAGCAAGAGTGTTCTCCCAGTTGGACCTCGCGACAGGATTTCATCAGCTTCGAGTAGCAGATGAAAGTGTTCCGAAAACGGCATTTAGGACGCCGTCTGGATTTTATGGGTGGTTGGTCATGCCATTTGGGTTGACCAATGCACCAGCCTACTTTGTGGATCTTATGAATCGAGTATTCAGAGATCAGTTGAATAAGTTTGTTCTTGTGTTCGTGGACGATATCCTTATTTACTCAAGGACAGAGGAGGAACACAAGGGACACTTGAGGATAGTGATGGAGGTGTTGAGGAAACACCAATTGAAAGAGAAATTCTTCAAGTGTCACTTTTGGAGAAGGGAAGTGAGATTCTTGGGTCATGTTGTTTCAGAGAGTGGTATTGCCGTGGACCCTGCGAAGCTGGCTACGGTACAGGATTGGCCTACGCCCAAGAATGCAACAGATGTAAGAAGTTTCTTGGGATTAGCTGGACATTATCGTAAGTTTATCCAGGACTTCTCCAAGATAGGAGCACCGTTGACTCAATTGACTAAGAAGAATCAGTCCCTCGTCTGGGACGAAGTGTGTGAGAATGCATTCATGAGTCTAAAGGAAAGGTTGACGCGTGCGCCAGTGTTAGTCATTCCAAAAGAGAATGAAGAGATGACGGTATACACGGATGCTTGTGGTACCAGACTAGGTGTTGTGTTGATGCAAGGAGGTAGGGTTGTAGCTTATGCTAGTCGACAGCTAAAGCCGCATGAGAAGAAGTATCCTACCCATGATTTGGAATTAGCAGCGATCGTGTTTGCGCTGAAGATGTGGAGATACTATCTCTTGGGAGAAAGATTTGAGTTGTTTACCGATCATAAATCGTTAAAGTATCTCTTTTCCCAGAAGGATCTGAATCTCCGACAGTAGAGATGGTTAGAGTTCTTGGCTTCGTATGATTTTGATATCGCATATACACCTGGGAAAGGTAATGCGGTAGCCGATGCCTTGAGTAGGAGACATGCCAGTTTAGGGGCTATGTTTCTTGAGTGGAAGCAACTGGAGTATATCGCGGGGTTTGATTTCAGACCAAAGTGCGAATTGGATCCAGTTATGCTAGCTAGTTTAGCGATCGGGCCCACTTTGATAGAGCGGATTGGTTCCAGCCAGAGGGACGATCCTAATCTATTGGAAATTATCTCCAAGTTAGAGATGAACATCGACGGTGAGGAGATGAATGTGTATGGGCTTGATCGAGATGGATGGCTTCGGAAGAATGGAAGACTAGTTGTGCCCAACGTGAATGGTTTGAGGGATGAATTGCTTAGAGAACGTCATCACTCAAAACTGACTATACATCCCGGTGGTAATAAGATGTATCGAGACATGAAGCAGACTTACTACTGGGAAGGGATGAAAAGAGACGTTGGGAAGTTTATATCCAAATGCATGAATTGCCAGCTAGTTAAAGCCGAGCAAAAAAAGCCTAGTGGGTTGTTGCAACCCTTAGAAATTCCCGAATGGAAATGGGAGCAAGTCTCGATGGATTTCATCGATGGTTTACCAAGGACTAGATCGGGACATGATAGCATTTGGGTAATTGTGGATCGATTGACTAAGAGTGCAAGATTTATACCAGTCAGATCGACTAGAACGACAGCCAAGTTGGCAGAATTGTATATGAAGTGGGTAGTGAGATTTCATGGAGTACCCAAAAGCATTGTGAGTGACTGAGACCCGTTATTCACTAGTGGGTTTTGGAAGAGCTTACAAGAGGCTCTAGGGTCAGGATTACATCTCAGTACCGAATATCATCCTCAGACCGACGGTCAGACAGAGAGGGTGAATCGTATATTGGAAGATCTCTTGAGAGCTTGTATATTGGATTTTGGTGGATCATGGGATGACCATTTGCATCTAGTAGAGTTTGCATATAATAATAGCTACCAATCCAGTATCGGTATGTCTCCATATGAAGCTTTGTATGGAAGACCGTGCAACTCACCATCATGTTGGATTGAGACTGGCGAGAAGTTTGTGCTTGGACCAGATGTGGTGAGGGAAACCTCCGATAAGATCAAGATCGTTCAACAACGAATGAAAGCTTCCCAAGATAGGCAGAAGAGTTATGCTGATAAGAGGAGAAGAGACTTGAAATTCTCCATTGGTGACTTGGTGTTTGTCAAGATCTCTCCGTTAAAGAGCGTGATTCGATTTGGCAGGAGAGGCAAGTTGGCACCAAGATTTGTTGGCCCATTCCATGTTCTTGAACTAGTCGGGAATTTGGCACATAGAGTTGGCTTACCAGAGAAAATGGCGGGAGTTCACAATGTATTTCATGTTTCCCAACTGAGGAAGTTCGTTCACGACTCAGATATGACTATTTCACCTGATCAGTTAGAGGACTTCGAAGTAGAACCCGAGGCGGTTGGGAACCGCAAACCGATTCGTATTATGGGGCACGATACGAAGCAACTTCGAAGGAAGGCGGTGAAGCTAGTCAAGGTTCAGTGGGGCGAGAACGAGAATGATTGTACTTGGGAGACAGAGGAGAGCATTAGGAAGGCATATCCAGAACTCTTTGCCTGGTAAGATTTACTTTACGATTTAGTTATTCTGCATGCTAGGATAGACTTATTTTACTTGTTTTGCATGTTTGATGGTTGTTTTATGGTTGATAGGCATGCGGGAACCTTTGTGTGTGTTTTGATTAGGGAATTTCGGGGGCGAAATTTCTTAAGGGGGGAAGAGTGTAACGACCCGTATTCTACATATCATAGGATCGTAGAATATTTATTTCCCATGTGAAGTCATATGGTCATGTAACTTTGGGAAACATCCATTAGAGTTATTTCCCATGTTCATGATTTTTGTCGATTTTAAAATGACCATTTTGCCCTTAGTTGATCTTGTTTTGGCCATAACTTTTGATTTGAAAGGAATTTTGACCTGAAACCACTTCCATTAGATTCGTTTGATGGTTTACCTTTCCGTAGAGTGGTCATAATAGCCAAACGGACTTACCGTTTTGGAGATATGGCTGAAATAAGGTTTGGAGGGTGAAAAACTGCTTAACCGGGCCAAATCGGGTGATTAGTGAGTAGGCCCATAACCCATTTCGGGATTAGGGTTATGGGAAGGCTGAAATGAGATAGAAAATCATTCCATTTTAGTTTTCTTGCCTCCACTTATCTCCAAGGAACCCTAAAAATGGCCTCCAACCTCTAAATCACCTCCAAATCATCTTTTGATCAAGGATTAAGCTTAGCAACATCTAATCAAGGGAGATCTACACCAAATCAGCGTTGGAGCTGCTGTTTAGTATTGGGATTTGCATCAAGTCAGAAATTTATTTCAGATCTTAGTTTATTTGTGGCTAAGGTGAGTGATTTGCATAGTTTTAATTATGGCTAATTAAGGGTAATTAGTGTTAATTAGCGAATTTATACACTAATAAATTCGGGAAAAATGTTCATAAATTCCTAAATGATGTTTTAGACCTCTGATATGAATTTGGGTTAATTTGGTTAAGTTTTGCTAATCCTATCATTAATTACACCTAAACATGCTTAAGGGGAAATATGGGATTTTGGGTATGTTTGATCCATTTTAACCTATCATATTGGTGTTTTGATGTTTGTGGTTGATTATGTATGTTGCTATGACTGTATGATATGCTTTGTGATTGATTTCAATAGTTAGAATGGTCGAAAACGTCGTCGAATGGCGTAAACACTTGCTGGAAAAGCTTCAGGAAATAGTGCAGGTTTCAGATCGGATCGGATATGGGGGCTCGGATCGGATATGTTGAACTGGGCAAGGGATTCGATCGGATCGGAACCTGACACTTAAGAAAATTGGCAAAAAGGAAGGCCACGTTAATTGAACTGGGATCGGATCGGATAAAGGAGAAGCGATCGGATCGGATAAAGAAGGAGGGATCGGATCGGAGTACGTGAAGAATAAGGGAGCGGATCGGAGCGGAAGCACGAACTGGAGGGGAGATGGCACCCGACCCGACTCGAGGTGGGACACCCGATCCAACCTGAAGAAAGATATCCGACCCGAACCGCTACAGAGGAAGACCCGAACTGACTCAACGCAGACACCCGACCCGACCCGATGGTTTGAAGAGAACCCGACCCGACCCAGTATTGACCAATAACCCGAGATGCAAAGGTAGTCCAATATGGGAAGTTAGAGCTCAGGATCCAGTTGGGAACCGATGAGTTCACTTCATGGTTGGGATTTTCTGCGGGACGTATGCTAAGGAGTTGTCGACGTTCATAACTTCGATTCACCACTAAAAATGAATGATGGGCTACTTATCAGTGCAGTAGAGTCATTGCGACTCAAGGGGCAAGGTGATGGTAGCAAGACTACGTTATCAGTGCAGTAGAGTCATTATGACTTGAGGGGCAAGGTGATGCGTAGTAAGACTATGAGCCAGCGCAGATGGGGTGAATAACTCCATGGGGCAAGTGGACAAAGTAAAGGATTGGTAAGACTATGAGCCAGCGCAGATGGGTTGAATAACTCCATGGGGCAAGTGGACATAGTAAAGGATTGGTAAGACTATGAGCCAGCGCAGATGGGGTGAATAACTCCATGGGGCAAGTGGACATAGTAAGGATTGGTAAGGCTATGAGCCAGCGCAGATGGGGTGAATAACTCCATGGGGCAAGTGGACATAGGGAAGGATTAGTGGCTACGTTATCAGTGCAGTGAAGTCATTTATGACTTCATGGGGCAAAGTGATCGTAGCCAGGGTGAGTGATCGAAGTGGTGAATATCGTATGCTTTACGCACTGAGTGAGAGATGTGAGGATGGTTGCTATGTTTGATTGTTTGCCATCACTATGACATGCACACCCCTACCTCTGTATCTTTACACCGTTGATATGGCACCTTAGAGTGTTGTACACTATGTAGTGTTAACTCTTTGGTTGCAGGTCCAGGTTCAGGTATGTTTCTAGTCTACCTGTTATTGTTCACTTTAGATGCTTATCGCTCATACCAGGCTTTATGTCTGACCCAGAGTTTTATGTCTCCTCTTATTACTCTGGGTGCTCACACGAGCAGACTAGAGACAGGTTAGTTGGTGATGCGCGAGTAGCTGATTCGGAGGCGGGCAGGAGGCTTCCACGTATGATATATATATTCTCCCTGTGTCGCTGGTGGTCGCTACTTGGGCATTAGTAGTGTACCTCCTTTATCTTACTTTTTCTTTGAGACTGTTTGAAAAGTTGTAATAAGCTGTATTTTGGATTTCCGCTGCTATGATGCTTAGTTTTGGTTTTCAGCTTATGCACTGTCTCTCCTGTTTTATGTCAAGTATGTTATTATTATATTTTATTCTATGCGCTGTGAGACATTCTACAGGTTCTTTGTATGTTCATTTCCTTCTTCCTTTTCCTTCTGACGACCCGTTCCGTGCTAACTGGACATGTGTACATCGCACTTGTGGAGAAAATGTCGGTTGGTGCGGGGCGGGCCGTCACAAGAGGGCACTCCATAGGTATGATACAAATCAAAATTGTATGGGGCTCGATAAGGATAGTATGACAAGGCACTCGAGGCAATGCCCAGGGTAGGATTCTAACAATTGCACTCCCGGACCGGTGGTAACGCGTAGCAACCACTACCGCCCACCTTGGAACACGCTCCCAAAGTCATAAATGGGCCCAAATCATCATCATCATCATAGTCATAGAAATAGTATCGAAGAAGTGTGTCCGATCAAAGGTGCTACCTCAATTAGACACGGTATAGCTCCTGTTTTAGTCATTTCAATTCTGACCCGAAGGTCGGGGTTATTTTGATATCGTTCATCTTCTTCGATTCAATAATCGCCTCCATGTCATCATATTCATTCTGGATACGTCATAACTTTCACAGTTGTCAAAGTGGTATCGACACTGACAGAGAGTATGCCTTATGTCGACTCCGGTCTCTTTGACAACCAACGCTTACATCTTTCACGTCGGTTGGTTCTTTTATATTTCACAAAGGTTCGATTCATCTCAAAATATCATATTCTGTTTCGAACCAAGTATATATTCAAATAGAATATATTTATATATCAAACTATCAAAAATCAAACCAAACCGATCATATTCTAAATTAGAATATATTTCCATATCCTTATATTATAATCTTATAATATTTCAAAATCGACCTATATTCCAATTGAATATATTTTCCTCAAAGATTTCAATTTATCCCAAATCGATTTATGATCGAAAAACATTCATATTCAAATAGAATATATACTTTCACTTCAACTCATTTCAGTTTCTTTTGGAGGTCCATTTATATTCGAGAAGAATAAAATTTACATTTCCATATCAAAATCGGCTAAGAAATCGATTTATATTCAGATAGAATAAAATTTATCTCAACTCCATTTGAACAACAATTTTAGATCCAAACACTTTCTATTTGGAAGAAAATTACGATCATTTAGTATAACTTGAAAAATAGATGCTTATAAATAAAAATCTTTATATAAAATGTATATATATATATAGAATTTAATAGCTAGAATAAAATAGGATAAATTTTTAAACTCTATATATATACATACATTCTAAAGTTACTATAGTTTAAATAATAAAATATAGGTAAAATTAGTTATAACAAAATAGTTATAGGTAAAAAGTTTTAATAAATAAATTTTAAGGAAAGGGATAGTTATTTGAAGACAACAGGGTAAATGTATATAAAATAAAATTCTTTAACTAAAATCATTCCTTCCTTCCGAACTTCAATACTTGAATCTAAACTCCGGTCTCTTTGGAGTTTTCCTAGCCCAATAACTCATCCCAAACCTCATTCCAAACACACTTTCCCAAATTCAAGGATTCAAACCATACTCGTATTAAATAAAAATTTCCAAGTATACTCGATTTATCTTTATTTCAATATTAAATTCAATAAGAATTTATTAAATTCGAGTCTACCCTATTCTTGAAAATCCCCAAATCATATAAATTTTGAATCTTTACAACTTCAAATTCACTTTGGAAAAATTTCCTTAATCACTTCAAATACATTCAAGATTCAGATCTTTAAAGGAAGAATAAAATTTATCGAAATCGATAATTTCCTTTAAATGAATTTCCTTCAAATAGAATTTCAATTATTTAAATCATTTAACCAACCGATGTCCATATGTAATTTGCTACCCTATGGCCATGTGATTTAAATTTAATTTCTCGATATTCAGGGATGGATCTATCATTTCAATCCAAATCAGGGTCACAGAGGTTTATCATTTCACTCTGTGTTCTTAATTTATTTTATCGATAAATCCCGGTTTTATTTGATGCCCATAACATCCAGGGTGAAAGGAATGGGATTCATCATCACATGCATATATAACATTCATCTCCTGAATAAAGGAACATTTTCAAGCAGTATACATTCAGTAATTCAATCAACCAAGGCATCCATCACAAAACACTTTATTTCATGGTAAATGTTAAATCATTTCACTAATCTAAAGTGTAGAGATTTTCTAATAGAAATTTAAATTAAATTTAAATAACTAACTATCGATTTCCATTGCATGTCAGGTTCAAGCAACCATTCACCTATTCAACACAATCATGCAACCAATCACAATTTAATTCGATAAATATGGGAATAATTCAGTTCATCATGAGTGGAAAAATCACTCACCTTTGGGTCTTAATTGGGTCGGACGTCCAAAAGAAGCCCAAAATTTCACAGTCTCTAAACGCAGCCAAACAAGTCTCAAATTGACCGCAATTCCACCATGATCCCAACGCAATAGACCGCGCTCAAATCCGAGTTAAAATGAGAGAGTTATCAGCGTTTAATCATTTGGATTTTTAAATATATAAATAATTAAAATAATATCTCACCCCAATCCACTATTGCCACGTCAGCAGCCTCACCTTCCCTCTCCCACTCCTTTCTCGTTCGGCTACAGTAAACCGACGTGTAAAAGGAACCCAAAAGAAAAACTTTGACTAAGAAATTCTCCTAACTCCGGCCATCGAAGACTCCGAGACCACCTCTGTTCTGACGCTCCTCGAAAACCGCGTCTACGGCCTCAGCCCCACCAACTACGGTGGCTCCCACCGGCGCCTCCGCCATGATGAACGAAAAGAATTCCCAGCTTCAAACACGAATTCCCGTTGATCCACTTAGTTATAGATGATGAAACAACCCTTGTTACGATCTTAACAACAACCCGAACAATACCCAAATCTTCAATTTCTCGATTGAACCCTAAATCAAAAATCCCTAAATCAATTCTAGGGTTTGGAAATTCTATGGCTTTGACCAAGAATTCTGGCTAAATGGTGCACTGCATGTTAAATCTGAGACCACCCGTAGGGTTGTATCGGCGAGAGCTTCGATTCGGCATATCATAAGCTAGGGTTTGGGGAGATTTTATTTTTGTAGTTGTACTTTCTTAGATTTAGGGTTTGAAAATATGGTTTCAGCGATTCAAGAGAGTTTTGATGGAGAAAAGTATACGTAATAGAGAATGGGCTGATAAGTGAAGGAAGGGATTTTATTTATACACGTATATAAGGCCCAAACATGAGAAATACCCAATTATCCATTACAATGATCTCATTCACATTTTCTCTCGTACGATCAAACGGTAAGTCAGATTGTAACGCAGATTGAAATCCTACCATAATTCACTGTTCCGGTTCCGATGGTGCCAGTTTCGTCGAATTCTGAGGCAGTCGCCAAAACAGTTAAATTTCACCATTAATTAATTAATTAATTAAATATTCAAAATTTCATTTAACTGTTTAATTCAAATTAATTACTAATAAAATTCCATTTTAATTAAATTTCAAATTAAATAAATACTATACATCAATTTCATAAATTAAATTTCCAATTTTTATTATTTGGATTTGAATTACAAGTTTAACTTAAACAACAAAATTCTATTTAATCATTTAAATATTAAATCCAATTTACAACATTTCTAAATAAACTGAATTTAAAAAAAATCCATTTATACTTAATTCAATAAATCATCATTAGAATCAACAAAATTTGATTTTTTCTAAGATTATTCCATTTCATTTATTTTAAAGCGAAATTTAAAATATATAGAAAATATGGGATGTTACATTTTATATAAATATTTTATTGATTTTATATTCGTCTTTGGTCTTTAAAAATTCCTGCGACCACATACGATACCCAAAAATCACGAAACTGGACGTGCAGCTACTGTCTGGCATTACGGTCCCAACGAAACTGGTTTCGTCGAATTCTGACTTCGTTTGCAAAACCGGCTATTTTTACAGCTCTGAATGACCCATTTAAATAAATATATTTAAATATAATTAAATTAAATATAAATAAATATTATCGTATATATTCACCGTGGAATACCATACAGCTCCAGAATAATCCTATATGAATTTCCAGCTTGATATTTCAAAACCTGATTAAATCGATATCCGATTTAAAATGAAATTCCTTTTTAAAATATAAATAATTCCTTTATAAATTCTAAAGGAATTCCACAGCGACTTTTCTAAAATTTGATTTGGACGTAAATCAAAATCTACACGACGAAATCCCGATTTTTCTCTTCCACTAGAAAGATATACTCCACCAGCTCCACACGTTTCTTGTTTCACAGAAATCCGGCTTAAAAAGAATCCTGTACATTCAGTTGAAGTTCAAATCGCCAAATTACGAACTACAGCGCCATTTCGAGCTCGATTTTAATTATAATATAATTATACGTTCAAACTTCGTTCAAATAATATATTCGTTATTCTAATTCAATTCTAAACTGAATTAAATATCACAGATGATCCAGTTCACACGATATCGCCATTTCAGCCAATTTTGATTATTTCAGAATTAAATATATTATTTAATTATTATTTTAATTAAATATTCACCATTATTTAATTCCACGACCATTAAATTCACTATATCACTATTTATATAATTAAATAAATTAATTATAATACCTCTGCCAATGCGGGTCATTACGATCTTCCCCACTTAAAATAATTTCGTCCTCGAAATTGCTAAGGTAGAGAACGACCCTATCGACTGGTTAGAACATATTTGTTCACTTCAATTTCAACTGAACAAATTTAATTTCAATTAAAAATTTATTTAATTCTTATCAATGAAAATTTTCAAAAATCCTGAAAATTTTCTAATGCCTTAACTCTTCGAAAAATTTCGCCAGCACCTCCTTTGTACTGGTCGATAGGTCAAACTCCAACTCGCCTCTCTGGGCCATCTCCAACCCAAAAGAAAATCAAACAGCCAAGCGGCTTGCCAATTCAGCTCATAAATCTTATATCCAATAGAAATATAAACTTGTACCTTTTGTCGGCATATCATTATATCCTTTCCACCTGTTATCAATTAAGCATATACCAGTGTTATCCCAATCAAATTCCAATCTGCTTTTATCCACAACACAACCATTCGTTTATATCCGAGCCAAATATCATTTCAACTCGAGTTTCTTCTCGATTCCCAACTCTTAACTTGATTGTCACATTACACTTCAAATTCGAATCTCACAATCCAATTTGTCTTGATATCATTCTAATTCAATCCCAGTTACCACTTTACTTGCTTTACTTTAATTCAAATTTGCTTTCACAAATTTCTGTTAAATTTGTTTTTAATTCAAAAAGTCTTTCCCTGGGAGTTTTTAAACAGTTTACTCCTTTCAAAATTCAAATTTTCCTTTTGAACATGTCACTGAGCCCTTAATTAATATTCCATTCGTTATTCGTTAAATCACTTCTCTATTTCTTTATCAATATTTGTTAAACAAATATTTTCAATAACCATACTGGCCTTTTATGTTATTTGGAAAACATTTCTGAATATCGCCTTCCTTTATTTTCTAAACTTTAGAAAATATATGCTATTAATAATTGGAAAATATTCCAATTACCTATCTCTTTTCCGTTCTCGTTTATTTCTATACTTAGGAAATATTCTTTATTATATTTCCAAGCTTTCACTTATTTGGGTTAAAACAGATGTTGTGTAAAACATCGTTACGACAACCCAAATACTTTATTCAACTAACTCTTATTCAACATTAATCTTCGAGCCTGAAATCTTACCATTTATTTGTTAATAATGAAATCAATCGAGTTGGGGTATAACTACCTCTCAGACCTTGACTGAATACTAGATTTTATTCTTAGTCTTCCTTTTTGATTTTACTATTCTATTTCTAAGTTCGTTTCCTTATCGACTTCCATATATATATCGATATGTTGATTACTAACTATCAAATTCTCTTAAAATTATTCTAACTCCTTAAATTCCCGGAAAAATTCTCCATAACCTCCTTTGTACTAGGAGCATCGGGATATTTCAAATAGCCTCCCATAGCCCTCACCAATCCAAAAGAAAAAGCCAAGCAACTAGCCGATACAGCGCATAAAATCTCATATATGAATTAAATACATACCTTTTCGTCGAGCATTCTATTTATATACCTTCATACCTTACCCATAACTATCTCATATATATTTATACATGCACAATCTATTTTAACTATACCTGATCGTTTTAACTCAATTCGTTAATTAATTTGTTAATTAACTCTTTAGTCTATTTCACTTTTATTTTTGAACATGACATGTTCAAATATATTTTAACTTGCTTATTAATAATTTGAATCCAAATTTCAAATTTAGGTTCTTTATTCTATTTCGAATATCCATTTACAAATCCAATTCACCTTTCAAAGTTCAACTTCAAATTCAAAACTCGATTAACTAATTCCTCTTCAACTTAGTTAATTCTATTCTATTTCTATTCAAATTTTGTATCACTTCTATTATTCAAATCTATATATCAAATTCTATTATTCCAATTCTATATATCAAATTCTATTCAAATTCTATATTATAAATCCCATTTGAATTTCTATATTCAAATTCTATATTATAAAACCCATTTGAATTTCAATACAACTTGTCTTTCCCAAAACAAATTCAAAACAGTATCTGTGGTAGTAATTCGTCACTTACAACTCGAAAATGAATACTGATGACGCAGCTGTCATCATCGGAATCTATTTTCCAGCGATCAAAGTGAGTTCATTACTATAAAACCATTTCAAAACATTTCCACTCTGAAATTCATTTCAAAATATAATTCACATTGCTTGTAAAACAATTTAAAATCTCCCAGGATCTTAAATTTTCCTCACTTTTAATCCAAATCGATTTACAAACACTTATCCAATTCTCCAGAGTTTTAACTCAATTTCTGGTTTAAAATTTTAGAATTAATTCATCTGATTTCGCGTATTTCACTTATATGAATTCTGATTGGTTATTTACAAAACCATTTAATTTATAATCTTACTCAATTATAATAATAACCAATATATCCACTATATTATAATTTTGATATATATATATATTGTAACGATCCGGATTTCGAGCGACTTTCGTTATCGACATAAACACGATGTCGATAACCAAAACGTCGAAAAATCCTGGTAATTAGTGAAAGAAATTAGAGGGTGAGAAAAGATAAGATAGAAACTTAGAATAGAAGAAGAAGAAGAAGAACACAACATCAGAGTAACACGAATCTCACAGCGGAACGAATAACATATAATAGATAACATATCCTTGAAATAAATCATTATATGTATACAATACATTATCAAAGTACAACACTTACAACACAGTAGAAATAACTATAGCTATATGATCCCGAAGTCTCCTGCTCCAACTCTTCCAGTATATCTGTAAAATCCCGACTACTTGACTGCCCATACAAATTTAGGCACCCAAGAGTTTAGGGAAAACAACAAAGTAAACTCCGGGTCAGTCATGGGACTGGTATGAGTAAACAGTTTAAAAACAGCTCGAACAAGTAAACGATATCTCATAAGACCACGCCGCATAACGGAACGGGTTTTTCCCTTATGAGAATCCAAAATAACTTTATATCAAAAACCTTTTGATATTATAATAATGCCTATCAATCACAGTATATAAAATCATTTAGCAGAAACGCTTTCATCTCACGTTCTACATATATAGTATACAATCAAAACCACAAGCACGTATTGGGTAATGGATTTCCAACTATGACAAGGTATGGAACCACCTATCGCTCGTGTACCTCTAGAGAGGAATACACTGGGTTCAACAAGAACATCTTGCAACCCGGCCACACATGACCGACCACTCATTTCACTTGAGTGTATCGAATGTATATCACCAACAGTTGGGATCAGCAACCGTCTCCCGAATGGGACAGCATCAACAATAGATTTTTAGAAGTAAATGAAACTGTAGATTAGGTGATTATACACCCTACTTCGGTGCGACCGACTTAGCCATGCTGCCTGCCCGATTTCTGTCATTTACCGGATGATGAGGCTAGAAGCTATCCTTTAACATCACATCAGATTCACTTTGAATGCCACATTGTCAAATCCATCAAATCACCGATTGACGTCCTCAACCATACATTATGTGTTAGCTAAGAGAAGTTTCCTTCTTCGCTTCCACTCTTGGTACAGTTGGAGAAATCAATATACGTGATCGTCTGGACATACTCTATCATACATCCGTCCATACAAGTCATCCAGGAACAGGATGAACCGAAGGCACTATTCTGTAAACAGGATAGCCCTTGCATAACTCCGTCTTAAATTTCCTTTGGCACATATGATTCGCAATGCTTATGCCAATACAGAGTGGTTCTTTGGATAATAATCCAACCGGTCTCTCCATATTAACAACGTTAAAATGGTCAAAACTTCGATAGTCTGTGATTTAACTATCGAATAAAAACAAGTGTGCAAACAACGATATTATTACCAAATGGAAATTATATCGATCAAACATCATTTAACATTCATCTTCTTAGTTCATTTTTAATCTCCTGTTCCCCTATATTCAACATTTCTTATTTTCTAAATTTGGAAAATATACGTCATTAACAATAGAAAATATTTCCATTTCTTGTTTTCTTTATTAGAAAACATCTCTGGTTTCTTATTTGGAAAACATTTCCAAAGCTCTTTCATTGGACATAGACAGATGTTTAAACAAACCATCGCGATGCCAACTCAAACCATTTCCTTTACTGCCGAACCTTAACTATTCCCTAGTTAAAACGAAGCCAATCAAGTAGGGGTACAACTACCTCTCAGACCTTAACTGAACAACATTTCTAACCTTGAAACAGGCAAAGTTCACTTTATATTTCTTTAACTAACTTCCTTACTTAACTCTCGTTCGAATAAATCTCTATTCGATTTATTCTATTTGATTTACTCTTTTTGATTTACTCTATTCACTTAACCCCTTTCGAATAAACTATATTCGATTTACTAACTTTATTCGAATAACTATATTCTATTAACTCCTTTTGCTTTAACTCTAATCGATTAAACTAACATCGATTAACTCCTTTTCTTTCCATTCGAATACTATATTCGATTAACTCCTTTTACTTTATTCTCTAGTCGATTAACTAACATCGATTAACTTCTTTTACTTTATTCTCTAGTCGATTAACTAACATCGATTAACTTCTTTTACTTTAACACTAATCGATTAACTAACATCGATTAACTTCTTTTACTTTATTCTCTAATCGATTAACTAACATCGATTAACTTCTTTTACTTTAACACTAATCGATTAACTAACATCGATTAACTCCTTTTACTTTATTCTCTAATCGATTAACTAACATCGATTAACTTCTTTTACTTTAACACTAATCGATTAACTAACATGGATTAACTTCTTTTACTTTATTCTCTAATCGATTAACTAACATCGATTAACTTCTTTTACTTTAACACTAATCGATTAAACTAACATCGATTAACTCCTTTTACTTTAACACTAATCGATTAAACTAACATCGATTAACTCCTTTTACTTTAACACTAATCGATTAAACTAACATCGATTAACTCCTTTTACTTTAACACTAATCGATTAAACTAACATCGATTAACTCCTTTTAACTTTAACACTAATCGATTAAACTAACATCGATTAACTCCTTTTACTTTAACACTAATCGATTAAACTAACATCGATTAACTCCTTTTACTTTAACACTAATCGATTAAACTAACATCGATTAACTCCTTTTACTTTAACACTAATCTATTAAACTAACATCGATTAACTCCTTTTACTTTAACACTAATCGATTAAACTAACATCGATTAACCCCTTTTAACTTTACTCTCTAATCGATTAACTAACATCGATTAACTTCTTTACGAATAAACTATTCATTTATAAAGATTTACCTTTAGTAATAGTTCTTCACTTTACAAACGATTTCCCTTTTATAAAACTCTATTTGTTTTAAAAACATTTTTCATTTTTATTTATTTTCGAAATATTTCCTTTTATAAAATCTGTTGATTTTATAAAATCCCTTTTATTTCAATATACATTGAAATAATTCTTTTTACATCCCAGGGTCTTTTATGATATTTAAAATATCGAATAAAAATGATCAACATCATTCCAACACCCATAATCCAGAACAGATTATATAACACATCATATATCACAATATATGAAAAACAGTAAAATAAATGTTGAGGAATCCGGTTGGATTCCTCCAACCTGTTTTCCTGCATCACAGATGTTAAACAATATAATATAACATCACTTTTCCGTTCCATATGATATATTCTGTTAAACAGAATCAATATAGAAAATTTAACTAACTGACTAGCAGTTCAATCAAACAGTCAACATACAGTCAATCAGCCAATATCTAACAGTTCTAAAAATACAACATGAAATTATAAACTATTCAGAGTTAGTGAGATTTACTCACATTTGCGCGTTAGCCGTTAAATAACGGTTTGCGTTATTTGATTCAGTCGGACAATTTATTTTGCCATAAATTGTAACGAGCTCAGATTCACTCCCCGTCAGTTCCACTGTGTTGCTCCCGTCCATACGATCCCAATGGATTTGACCATTCTAAATTCTGATACAGTATGAGCAAGATATGCATTTTTAAAAGTTAATATACGTTGTTTTGAATTAAAGTTAAACTATATATTTATTTATCAAATTAGGCCTCACCGCTTCTTATTTCTTAGCCCACTACCTTTATTGCCCGCGCACCCTATACCTTACTTCTCCTCTTATCCATTTGCCGATTACTCCTTCCTCATGACATCCCATTTCCACTTCATTAATCCACCATATGTTATGTCTCTGTGACATCTACCCTAGGTCAACACGAATCAGCCCATTCCCATACTTACCCGCTCACAGTTCTGCATATCCCTCTTCCTCACGAAAATCCGTACCTTCTTCTACTGTAAAATCCATAGCTAAAAATTTCTTCGCCATTTCTATTATACTCCATCATTAAAATAAATAGGATATAAACTAAATTAATAATTAAACCTTACTGAAGTCGTTAATCCACATTTTAAATCCCGTAACCAATTCATTACAGTAACTCTTTCTTCTTCTTTCACTTCATTCTTATCAACTCTCCACAGAAAACCCGACTCAAAACACGGCAACTCCCCTCTTCAACTCCTTTTTCACTTAATCCCAACATCAGAGAACTCGAACCATTTCAGCAACCTCCGACTTTCAGCTCTCCCTCTTGATACACAGTAAAAGTATCGACGCCAAAACCCACAGAAACTCCTCCAAACTTCATGAAATCCGAAACCGAGCTCACCGCTAGCTTTCTCTACTCGAGCTCTTCCTTCTCCACCCAATGAGGTACAACTCGAACCCGCCCGCACTTGACTGGAAGCCCAACACTTTTACCCCGCCACGCTCCTCCTGAACCAACCCCAGATCTTAACCGCCCTTCTCCCTTAGAACCCGACGATCTGCTCCAAGTTTTGCTTCGTTTTTTTTTGAAGCCGTTAAAGCTTTGGCTGGGTTTTATGTTGAGGAAGGCAGTATCGAATGCATTCAAATGGATAAAAACATGAAGTGGCTTTTGTTTTAATTTCCTTCGGACAAATTTCGGTTTGAAGTAGCAAAAGCCTGGCGGCTCAAATTTTGTTTACAGAGATTAGGTTTATAGGAGAATGGAATATGAATTTGTTATATGGGAGAGTTTAGAGGCTTTTGTGGCTGGAAACAATGAATCGTGGCCTTGGTTTCGATCAGAATATAGATTAGGATATTTTGCTTTAAGTTTTAAACTTTTAACTTACTTCGTTAAATGAAATTATATCCACATACGAGCATTGCGGACTGAGATAAATACACCGTTGAGATGAGCTCGGTGTCACGATCCCAAAAATATAATAATACCGGTAGGTTGACTCATATTGTGAAACTTCAAAATATTTATTTCAGGGTGCGAAATACTTCAAATAAAAAGTTGCTTATTTAATTAATTAAAAATTACCATAAAATTCTAAAAATTTAATTATCGTTATGTCCCAAAGAACCTTGTCTAAATTCAAACCCGATCTCTAGTTATATCGAATAAACCGTTACGGTCGATAAACGATTCTATAGCGATTATTTTAAATTTTGATTTGGACATAAATCAAAATCTACACGACGAAATCCCGATTTTTCTCTTCCACTAGAAAGATATACTCCACCAGCTCCAGACGTTTCTTGTTTCACAGAAATCCAGCTTAAAAAGAATCCTGTACATTCAGTTGAAGTTCGAATCGCCAATTTACGAACTGCAGCGCCATTTCAAGCTCGTTTATAATTATATTATAAACTATACGTTCAAACTGACGTCGACTGAATATATTCGTTATTCAAATTCAATTCCAAGCTGAATTAAATATCACAGATGATTCGGTTCACACCATATCGTCATTTCAGCCAATTCTGATATTTCAGAATTAAATATATTATTCTAATTTATTATTTTAAAATTAAATATTAACCATTATTTAATTCCACGACCATTAAATTCTCTAAACCCCCATTGATATAATTAAATAAATAAATCATAATACCCCTGCCAATGCGGGTCATTACAATCTTCCCTACTTAAAATAATTTCGTCCTCGAAATTGCTAGAAGGTAGAGGACGACCCTATCTACTGGTTAGAACATATTTGATCACTTTTTAACTCAAGTTTCAACTGAACCAATTAAATTTCAATTAAATTATTAATTAATTCTTATCAACGAAAATTTTCTAACACCTTAACTCTTCGAAAAATTTCGCCAGCACCTCCTTTGTATTGGTAAATCGGTACAACTCCCACTCGCCTCTCTGGGCCATCTCCATCCCAAAAGAAAATCAAACAGCCAAGCGGCTTGCCAATTCGGCTCATAAATCTCATGCTTATATCGAATATAGACTTGTACCTTTTCGTCGGGCATATCAATTCTATCACTTCCATATGCTATCAATTCAGCATATACCAGTGTTATCCCAATCAAATTCTGAAATCACTTTTATCTCGAACACAACCATTCCCTTTTTACCAAGGCAAAATTTCATTTCAACTCGAGTTTTCTTCTCGATTCCCAACTCTTAACTTGATTTTCAATTCCTTAACTTCCCAATCCAATAACATTTCGGATTCTAATTTCACAAATTCAATCTTATTCGATTTCAATTCAACTTCAGTTACCACTTAACTGACTTTACTTTAATTCAAATCTGCTATCACAAATTTCTGTTAAATTTGTTTTTAATTCAAACAGTCTTTCCCTGGGAGTTTTTAAACAGTTTACTCCTTTCAAAAATCAATTTTCCTTTTTGAAATTCAACTGAGCCCTTAATTAATATTCCATTAGTTAAATCACTTCTCTATTTCTTTATCAATATTTGTTAACCAAATATTTGCAATAACTTTATTGGCCTTTTACGTTATTTGGAAAACATTTCCGAATATCGCCTTCCTTTATTTTCTAAACTTTAGAAAATATATGCTATTTATAATTGGAAAATATTCCAATTACTTATCTCTTTCTGATCTCGTTTATTTCTATACTTAGGAAATATTTAACATCTATTTCCCAACTTACATTTATTTGGGTTAAAACGGATGTTGTGTAAAACATCGTTACGACAACCCAAATACTATATTCGACTATCTCTTATTCAACATTGATTTTCAAGCCTGAAATCTTTCTATTTATTCGTTAATAGTGAAATCAATCAAGTTGGGGTATAACTACCTCTCAGACCTTGACTGAATAACATTTAAAACGTCAAAACAGATATGACTACTTACTCGAATAATCAATACCATATAACTACTTATTTACTTTTAAACACGTACACGCTTCCTCTTTCTATTTTTACTAGATTTTATTCTAGACTTCCTTTTTGATTATACTATTCTATTTCTAAGTTCGTTTCCTTATCGACTTCTATATATATCGATACGTTGATTTCTAACTATCAAATTATCTTAAAAATATTCTAACTCCTTAAATTCCCGAAAAAATTTGCCATAACCTCCTTTGTACCGGAAGTATCGGGATATTTCAAATAGCCTCCCATGTCCCTTACCAATCCAAAAGTAAAAGAAAAAGCCAAGCGGCTAGCCGATACGGCGCATAAAATCTCATATATGAATTAAATACATACCTTTCCGTCGAGCATTCTACTTATATACCTTCATACCTTATCCATACCTATCTCATGTATATCCATACATTTCTAATTCATTCCAACTTAATCCAATCGTTTTAACTTATTTCGTTAAGTGATTTTCAAATTACTTGGTTTGCCCATTTCACCTTTTTATTTGAATATACATGTTCAAATATATTTTAACTTGTTTATCAACTAATTGAATTCCTTTTCAATTTTATTTGAATTTCCTATATTCAAATTCCATTTCAATTCTCTTATTCAAATTCCATATTTGAATTTCATTTCAAATCTCTTATTCAAATTCCATATTTGAATTTCATTTCAAATCTCGTATTCAAATTCCATTCGATTTCTCTTATGTCAAATTTTATTCGATTTCTATATTCGAATTTCCTCTTTTCAAATTCTATATCACTTCCATTGAATTTCATATATTCAAACTCCCTTTGAATTTCTATATTCAATTCCTATTTCAATTCCATTGAATTTCACATATTCAAACTCCCTTTGAATTTCTATATTCAATTTCTATTTCAATTCCATTGAATTTCACATATTCAAACTCCCTTTGAATTTCTATATTCAATTTATATTTCACTTTCGGTATTCAAATCCTATATTTTCAAACTCTATTGAATTATATATTCCAATTCCCATTTCAACTCTATTTGAAATCTATATTCGAATTCCTATTTCAAATTCTATTTTGAAATTCTATTTTCAAATTCCATTTCAATCTATTTGAATTCTATATTCAATTTTTCATTATTACTCTATATGAATTCTATATTCAATTTTCCATTATTTAAATCTTCTTTATTCAAATCTCATTTGAATTTCTATATTCAAATCCCCTTTGAATTTTCTTTATTCACATTTCTAAGTTTGAACCTCCTTTATTCAAATTCCTTTTTAACTTTCTTTATTTATTCTTTTAAATAAGCCTTGATTTCAATTCCTTTTGAAATTGATATTTCTACCTTTGGAAGATAGATTCCCCTTTCAATTTCACACTTGTATTTTTATTTCTGAATTATCCAATGATAATTCTTTCCACTTTATTTATAAACTTCGTTTATAAAAGAACTATTTATAAACTTCGTTTATAAAGGAACTTCTTGTTTTATTTCTTTTAAAACAAGTTAATATTTCAAATCTATTTAAAAATTCAGATTCTAAATTTTAAATCCCATTTTTGAAATTCAACACAATTTGTCTTTCCCAAAACAATTTCAAAACAGTATCTCTGGTAGTAATTCGTCACTTACAACTCGAAAATGAATACTGATGATGCAGTTGTCATCATCAGAATCTATTTTCCAGCGATCGAAGTGAGTTCAATACTTTAAAACCATTTCTAAACATTTCCACTTTGAAATTCATTTCAAAATATAATTCACACTGCTTGTAAAACAATTTAAAATCTCCCAGGATCTTAAATTTTCCTTATTTTTTTTATCCCAATCCATTTACAAACACTTATCCAATTCTCCAGAGTTTAAATTAAATTCCTGGTTTAAATTTCAGATTTAACTCATCTGATTTCACGTATTTCACTTATATGAATCCTGATTGGTTATTTACATAACCATTTTACTTTATAATCTTACTCGATTATAATAACAACCAATATATCCATTATAATATAATTTTGATATATATCTTCTCTATATCAAGATATACCTTGGGTAAACTTATTTTAATTTACCATCTTTTCAAAACATATTGTGCCGACCCATCGTATTCAAGTGTTTAGTAACTCCTACCGATACAGTGGATCAAACTGATCGGCCAGAACTCATAAACGACTCAACCAATAAATCACCCCAATATAAAATTATTCTTATATCATCTACAAATACGTTCACTCGTATATATACACTCAAACTCAATCTAGGGTGTTACTAACCCTATCTCTACCGAGTCACACCACAGAGCCAAGTTAATCAATTAACCTTCTGCTCTGATACCAACTGTAACGACCCGGATTTCGAGCGACTTTGGTTATCGACATAAACACGATGTCGATAACCAAAACGTCGAAAAATCCTGGTAATTAGTGAAAGAAATTAGAGGGTGAGAAAAGATAAGATAGAAACTTAGAATAGAAGAAGAAGAAGAAGAACACAACATCAGAGTAACACGAATCTCACAGCGGAACGAATAACATATAATAGATAACATATCCTTGAAATAAATCATTATATGTATACAATACATTATCAAAGTACAACACTTACAACACAGCGGAAATAACTATAGCTATATGATCCTGAAGCCTCCTGCTCCAGCTCTTCCAGTATATCTGTAAAATCCCGACTACTTGACTGCCCATACAAATTTAGGCACCCAAGAGTTTAGGGAAAACAACAAAGTAAACTCCGGGTCAGTCATGGGACTGGTATGAGTAAACAGTTTAAAAACAGCTCGAACAAGTAAACGATATCTCATAAGACCACGTCGCATAACGGAACGGGTTTTTCCCTTATGAGAATCCAAAATAACTTTATATCAAAAACCTTTTGATATTATAATAATGCCTATCAATCACAGTATATAAAATCATTTAGCAGAAACGCTTTCATCTCACGTTCTACATATATAGTATACAATCAAAACCACAAGCACGTATTGGGTAATGGATTTCCAACTATGACAAGGTATGGAACCACCTATCGCTCATGTACCTCTAGAGAGGAATACACTGGGTTCAACAAGAACATCTTGCAACCCGGCCACACATGACCGACCACTCATTTCGCTTGAGTGTATCGAATGTATATCACCAACAGTTGGGATCAGCAACCGTTTCCCGAATGGGACAACATCAACAATAGATTTTTAGAAGTAAATGAAACTCTAGATTAGGTGATTATACACCCTACTTCGGTGCGACCGACTTAGCCATGCTGCCTGCCCGATTTCTGTCATTTACCGGATGATGAGGCTAGAAGCTATGCTTTAACATCACATCAGATTCACTTTGAATGCCACATTGTCAAATCCATCAAATCACCGATTGACGTCCTCAACCATACATTATGTGTTAGCTAAGAGAAGTTTCCTTCTTCGCTTCCACTCTTGGTACAGTTGGAGAAATCAATATACGTGATCGTCTGGACATACTCTGTCAGACATCCGTCCATACAAGTCATCCAGGAACAGGATGAACCGAAGGCACTATTCTGTAAACAGGATAGCCCTTGCATAACTCCGTCTTAAGTTTCCTTTGGCACATATGATTCGCAATGCTTATGCCAATACAGAGTGGTTCTTTGGATAATAATCCAACCGGTCTCTCCATACTAACAACGTTAAAATGGTCAAAACTTCGATAGTCTGTGATTTAACTATCGAATAAAAACAAGTGTGCAAACAACGATATTATTACCAAATGGAAATTATATCGATCAAACATCATTTAACATTCATCTTCTTAGTTCATTTTTAATCTCATGTTCCCCTATATTCAACATTTCTTATTTTCTAAATTTGGAAAATATACGTCATTAACAATGGAAAATATTTCCATTTCTTGTTTTCTTTATTAGAAAACATCTCTGGTTTCTTATTTGGAAAACATTTCCAAAGCTCCTTCATTGGACTTAGACAGACGTTTAAACAAACCATCGCGATGCCAACTCAAACCATTTCCTTTACTGCCGAACCTTAACTATTCCCTAGTTAAAACGAAGCCAATCAAGTTGGGGTAGAACTACCTCTCAGACCTTAACTGAACAACATTTCTAACCTTGAAACAGGCAAAGTTCACTTTATATTTCTTTAACTAACTTCCTTACTTAACTCTCGTTCGAATAAATCTCTATTTGATTTATTCTATTTGATTTAATCTTTTTGATTTACTCTATTCACTTAACCCCTTTCGAATAAACTATATTCGATTTACTAACTTTATTCGAATAACTATATTCTATTAACTCCTATTGCTTTAACTCTAATCGATTAAACGAACATCGATTAACTCCTTTTCTTTCCATTCGAATACTATATTCGATTAACTCCTTTTACTTTATTCTCTAGTCGATTAACTAACATCGATTAACTTCTTTTACTTTATTCTCTAGTCGATTAACTAACATCGATTAACTTCTTTTACTTTAACACTAATCGATTAACTAACATCGATTAACTTCTTTTACTTTATTCTCTAATCGATTAACTAACATCGATTAACTTCTTTTACTTTAACACTAATCGATTAACTAACATCGATTAACTCCTTTTACTTTATTCTCTAATCGATTAACTAAAATCGATTAACTTCTTTTACTTTAACACTAATCGATTAACTAACATCGATTAACTTCTTTTACTTTATTCTCTAATCGATTAACTAACATCGATTAACTTCTTTTACTTTAACACTAATCGATTAAACTAACATCGATTAACTCCTTTTACTTTAACACTAATCGATTAAACTAACATCGATTAACTCCTTTTACTTTAACACTAATCGATTAAACTAACATCGATTAACTCCTTCTACTTTAACACTAATCGATTAAACTAACATCGATTAACTCCTTTTAACTTTAACACTAATCGATTAAACTAACATCGATTAACTCCTTTTACTTTAACACTAATCGATTAAACTAACATCGATTAACTCCTTTTACTTTAACACTAATCGATTAAACTAACATCGATTAACTCCTTTTACTTTAACACTAATCGATTAAACTAACATCGATTAACTCCTTTTACTTTAACACTAATCGATTAAACTAACATCGATTAACCCCTTTTAACTTTACTCTCTAATCGATTAACTAACATCGATTAACTTCTTTTCGAATAAACTATTCATTTATAAAGATTTACCTTTAGTAATAGTTCTTCACTTTACAAACGATTTCCCTTTTATAAAACTCTATTTGTTTTAAAAACATTTTTCATTTTTATTTATTTTCGAAATATTTCCTTTTATAAAATCTGTTGATTTTATAAAATCCCTTTTATTTCAATATACATTGAAATAATTCTTTTTACATCCCAGGGTCTTTTATGATATTTAAAATATCAAATAAAAATGATCAACATCATTCCAACACCCATAATCCAGAACAGATTATATAACACATCATATATCACAATATATGAAAAACAGTAAAATAAATGTTGAGGAATCCGGTTGGATTCCTCCAACCTGTTTTCCTGCATCACATATGTTAAACAATATAATATAACATCACTTTTCCATTCCATATGATATATTCTGTTAAACAGAATCAATATAGAAAATTTAACTAACTGACTAGCAGTTCAATCAAACAGTCAACATACAGTCAATCAGCCAATATCTAACAGTTCTAAAAATACAACATGAAATTATAAACTGTTCAGAGTTAGTGAGATTTACTCACATTTGCGCGTTAGCCGTTAAATAACGGTTTGCGTTATTTGATTCAGTCGGACAATTTATTTTGCCATAAATTGTAACGAGCTCGGACTCACTCCCCGTCAGTTCCACTGTGTTGCTCCCGTCCATACGATCCCAATGGATTTGACCATTCTAAATTCTGATACAGTATGAGCAAGATATGCATTTTTAAAAGTTAATATACGTTGTTTTGAATTAAAGTTAAACTATATATTTATTTATCAAATTGGGCCTCACCGCTTCTGATTTCTTGGCCCACTACCTTTATTGCCCGCGCACCCTATACCTTACTTCTCCTCTTATCCATTTGCCGATTACTCCTTCCTCATGACATCCCATTTCCACTTCATTAATCCACCATATGTTATGTCTTTGGGACATCTACCCTAGGTCAACACGAATCAGCCCATTCCCATACTTACCCGCTCACAGTTCTGCATATCCCTCTTCCTCACGAAAATCCGTACCTTCTTCTACTGTAAAATCCATAGCTAAAAATTTCTTCACCATTTCTATTATACTCCATCATTAAAATAAATAGGATATAAACTAAATTAATAATTAAACCTTACTGAAATCGTTAATCCACATTTTAAATCCCGTAACCAATTCATTACAGTAACTCTTTCTTCCTCTTTCACTTCATTCTTATCAACTCTCCACAGAAAACCCAACTCAAAACACGGCAACTCCCCTCTTTAACTCCTTTTTCACTTCATCCCAACATCAGAGAACTCGAACCATTTCAGCAACCTCCGAATTTCAGCTCTCCCTCTTGATACATAGTAAAAGTATCGATGCCAAAACCCACAGAAACTCCTTCAAACTTCATGAAATCCGAAACCGAGCTCACCGCTAGCTTTCTCTACTCGAGCTCTTCCTTCTCCACCCAATGAGGTACAACTCGAACCCGCCCGCACTTGACTGGAAGCCCAACACTTTTACCCCGCCACGCTCCTCCTGAACCAACCCTAGATCTTAACCGCCCTTCTCCCTTAGAACCCGACGATCTGCTCCAAGTTTCGCTTCGTTTTTTTTTTGAAGCCGTTAAAGCTTTGGCTGGGTTTTATGTTGAGGAAGACAGTATCGAATGCATTCAAATGGATAAAAACATGAAGTGGCTTTTGTTTTAATTTCCTTCGGACAAATTTCGGTTTGAAGTAGCAAAAGCCTGGCGGCTCAAATTTTGTTTACAGAGATTAGGTTTATAGGAGAATGGAATATGAATTTGTTATATGGGAGAGTTTAGAGGCTTTTGTGGCTGGAAACAATGAATCGTGGCCTTGGTTTCGATCAGAATATAGATTAGGATATTTTGCTTTAAGGTTTAAACTTTTAACATACTTCGTTAAATGAAATTATATCCACATACGAGCATTGCGGACTGAGATAAATACACCGTTGAGATGAGCTCGGTGTCACGATCCCAAAAATATAATAATACCGGTAGGTTGACTCATATTGTGAAACTTCAAAATATTTATTTCAGGTGCGAAATACTTCAAATAAAAAGTTGCTTATTTAATTAATTAAAAATTACCATAAAATTCTAAAAATTTAATTATCGTTATGTCCCAAAACAACCTTGTCTAAATTCAAACCCGATCTCTAGTTATATCGAATAAACCGTTACGGTCGATAAATGATTCTATAGTGACTATTTTAAATTTTGATTTGGACATAAATCAAAATCTACACGATGAAATCCCGATTTTTCTCTTCCATTAGAAAGATATACTCCACCAGCTCCACACGTTTCTTGTTTCACAGAAATCCGGCTTAAAAAGAATCCTGTACATTCAGTTGAAGTTCGAATCACCAATTTACGAACTGCAGCGCCATTTCAAGCTCGTTTATAATTATATTATAAACTATACGTTCAAACTGACGTCGACTGAATATATTCGTTATTCAAATTCAATTCCAAGCTGAATTAAATATCACAGATGATTCGGTTCACACCATATCGTCATTTCAGCCAATTCTGATATTTCAAAATTAAATATATTATTTTAATTTATTATTTTAAATTAAATATTAACCATTATTTAATTCCACGACCATTAAATTCTCTAAACCCCCATTGATATAATTAAATAAATAAATCATAATACCCCTGCTAATGCGGGTCATTACATATATCTTCTCTATATTAAGATATACCTTGGGTAAACTTATTTTAATTTACCCTCTTTTCAAAACATATTTTGTCGACCCATCGCATTCGAGTGTTTATAAACTCCTACCGATACAGTGGATCAAACTGAACGACAAGAACACATAAACAACTCAACCAATAAATCTCCACAATTTAAAACAAAATTTTATGTTAATAACAAATACGTTCACTCGTATATATACACTCAACCCAATCTAAGGTATTACTAACCATATCTCTACCGAGTCACGCCACAGAGCCAAGGTAATTCACTTAACTTAAGCTTGATACCAATTGTAATGACCCAAAATTCTGGTCCAATTTGAGCTGACCAAAAACACAAGTCCGACCCCAAATTAAACTGGAAATCAGGAAATTGACAGAAAGAAAACAGAGGGTGAGGATAGATAAGATAGAAACTTAGAATAGAAGAAGAAGAACAACACAACATCAGAGTAACACGAATCTCACAGCAGAACGAATAACATATAATATATATAACATAACTTGAAATGTACATCTGTACTTGAATATACATCATTATCAAAGTACAGTACTTACAACACAGCATAAATAAACTATAGCTATATGATTCTGAAGCCTCCTGCTCCAACTCTTCAAGTATCTGTAAATCCCGACTACTTGACTGCCCGTACAAAATTGGGCACCCAAGAGTTTAGGGAAAACAAAACAAAATAAACTCCGGGTCAGTCATGGGACCGGAATGAGTAAAACAGTTTAAAACAGTTCGAACAAGTAAACGATATCTCAAAAGACCATGCCGTATAACGGAACGGGTTTTTCCCTTATGAGAATCCAAAATACCTTTATATCAAAAACCTTTTGATATTATAATAATGTCTATCGATCACAATATAATAATCATCTAGCAGAAACGCTTTCATCTCACGTTCAACATATATAGTATACAATCAAAACCGCAAGCACGTATTGGGTAATGGATTTCCAACTATGAAAAGCTATGGAACCACCTTTCGCTAGTGTACCTCTAGAGAGGAATACACTGGGTTCAACAAGAACATCTTGCAACCCGGCCACACATGACCGACCACTCATTTCGCTTGAGTGTATCGAATGTATATCACCAACGGTTGGGATCAACAACCGTTTCCCAAATGGGACAGTATCAACAATAGATTTTTAGAAATAAATGAAACTTTAGATCAGGTGATTACACACCCTACTTCGGAGCAACCGACTTAGCCATGCTACCTGCCCGATTTCTGTCATTTACCGGTTGATGAGGCTAGAAGCTACGCTTTATCATTACACCAGATTCACTTCGAATGTCACATCGTCAAATCCATCAAATCACCGATTGACATCCTCAACAATACATTACGTGTTAGCTAAAAGAAATTTCCTTCTCCTCTTCCACTCTTGGTACTGTTGAAGAAAGCAATATACATGACCTTTCTGGAAATACTCTGTCAGACATTCATCCATTCAAGTCATCCAGGAATAGGATGAGCTGAAGGTACTATTCAGTATATCCATCTTAGGCACTGTTATCTAAGACTTATACAATCGCCCTTGCACTTTACTCTGTCTTCAATTATCTTTGGCCAATATGATTCGCAACGCTTATGCCAATACAGAGTGGTTCTTTGGATAATAATCCAACCGGTATCTCCATATTAACAATGTTAAAATGGTCAAAACATTGATAGTCTGTGAGTTAACTATCAAAGAAAAACAGGTGTGCAAACAACGACATTATTTCCAGATGGAAATTATATCGATCAATCATCATTTAACATATATATATATATATATATATTCATATTTCCTTATTTCCTATGTTTAGAAAATATATGTTATTAACACTGGAAAACATTTCCATTGTTTATTAATATATCACTATCATTTCACAACTATCAGTCCCTGACTGTAAACTAGTAGGAGAACAATTCTCTAAGTATAAACCCCGAAGGCCGAAACCAACATCAGATCGATACTCAGAAAACTATTCAACTTAACTAATCTCTACTCAGTTTCTAATCTTGTTTAACTCTATTTCTTTTCCTCTTTTTGGTTAACTCTATTTGAATAACTCTAATTGAATAACTCTATTCTGTTTTAACTTTATTTCGAATAACTATATTCAATTTAACTCCTTTCGAATATAAACTATATTCGATGGACTACTTCGAATATAAACTATATTCGATTAACTTCTTTGAATATAAACTATATTCGATTAACTACTTCTTGATATACTCTAATCGAATAACTTTATTTGATTAACACTATTCCCTTTTCATAATTCTATTTATTTCCTAAATATTCTTCTTTATAATATCCTATTTATTTTCTAATAATATTCCTTTATTCTATTCTATTCATTTTATCAACATTTTTCCCTTTTATAAAACTCTATTCATTTTATAAACATTTTCCCTTTTTATTTACTTTCGAAATATTTCCTTTTATAAAATCTATTGATTTTATAAAATCCCTTTATTTCAATATACATTGAAATAATTCTTTTTACATCCCAGGGTCTTTTATGATATTAAAAATATCGAATAACAATGATCAATATCATTTTAACACACATAATCCATAACAGATTATATAACATATCATATATCACAATATATGAAAAACAATAAAATAAATGTTGAGGAATCCAGTCGGATTCCTCCAACCTGTCTCCCTGCATCTACAGATGTTACACAATATAATCAACATCACTTTTAGTTCAATATGATATATTCTGTTAAACAGAATCAATATAGAAATTCAACTAACTGACTAGCAGTTCAATCAAACAGTCACCACATAGTCAATCAGCCAATATTTAACAGTTCTAAAAATACAACATGAAATTTTAAACTGTTCAGAGTTAGTGAGATTTACTCTCATTGGACTATAATCTTTAATAACGATAATTGTCATTGATTCAGATGGACAATTTATTTCACTATAAATTGTAACGAACCCCAATCCACTCCCAGTCAGCTTCATTGTGAAGCTCTCGTCCATACGGTCCCAACGGATCTGACCGGTCATAAATCTGACACGGTATGTAGAAGTTATGAATATTTTACTTAATACACTATTTAAAATACAATTAACTTAGATTTAAATCAATAACGGGCTTTACCAAACCATTTGGCCCATCAGCTCCTGTTGAAACCCATACCCACAATCCTTCTTCCCCAATAAGAAATCCACGACTCCAGTTCTTCTCAATATCACCAGGCTGCTCCTTTCTTCCATCCTACCTCCTCCATTTCTCAACTACACTCAAAACAGAAAACACCAATCGACTTCTCTTCCACTCCTCTTCCCGACCATCCCTATTCAGTCCAACTCGACACCCCCTTCTGGCGCTCGCTATCGTGACGCACTCGACACCAATGACCACCAAAAAACCCAGAACTATGTACAACGATGTGGTTTCCATCCATAAACCCAAATATGATAATCATTTTATCTCACGCTTAAAGAGTTACTCAAAAATCATAGCCCTAGGCTAACTGTCGAAACTTCGACGTACAGGAAAATGAACCGCACCCTTCAAATTGCGAATAGAATTGAAGCACTCTTCGAACTAAACTCAAACATATAGGTTTTGGGATTTAAACAAATTTATTTGAATTTCCATTGAATTTTCCTTGAGGATATTTCCGTTTGAAACCAATAAACTGTTGGCGGCTTGTTTGAGTTATTTTATAAGGGGACGGGATTCCTTATGTGGCTGAGAAGGATGATGTAACAACCCGCAAATTTGAACCAATTTAAAAAATTTATTTTAGAAAATTTTAATGAATTTTGAGAATACAAAATGATTTATTTAAATAATAATGGCTAAAAATTTATTTTATTCAAAGTTAAAATGAGTAAATTTAATTTGAATATAAAAGGAGTTAGAACTAGCACGGTAGTTTGAAAATTTAATTTTAAACTTTAACTGAATGTACAAGATTCAAAATAAATCAGAATTCAGTGAAACCAAAAATATTTAAATCTGTTTAATCATATCTTTCTAACGAATCTGAAAAATTGAAATTTCGTTTTAAAAATCAAAAGTTATGTCCAGTTTAAAATTTAGAAAAGTCGCTGTAGAATTTATATATTTATTTTAATATAATATATTGGCCTTAAAAATAGTCAATTTTCAAACTACCTCCGTTTTCGATGAAACCACTTTTGTTGGAACCGGAATATCGAATTATTGCTAGGTTTCAATTTTCAGAATTATTCGAATTAATATGTGAGCGTGAAAAAGATAATGTGTTTTGACCATTCCAGTCAATTTTAATCGACATAAAAATGGCCATTTTTCAATCTGTCTCAGAATTCAATGAAATTAGTCTTGTTAGAACCGTATCGTCATAAGAAAGCTAAAAATATTTTTTCTGGAATTTTCTGAGTCCGTATGTGGCCTCGGTGAATTTAATTGTAAGGTTGAATTAAATAATTTAATAATTTAAATATTAAATTAAATTAAACAAGCTGTAGACTTAGGATTTGGGCCTTGAAACATGTTCCATTGGGTCCGGGAGGGGGATATTTGGCTAGGACCAACTCTTGTTGGGATGGATTTGGAGTTTGTTAGATGAACGGGCTTAAACTAGAAAATTAAACATTTAAATATTATAAATATAATAGAAAACATTTGAAAACCCTAATCCCCAAAAAGAACCAGCCGCCGCCTCATTCATCCCATGTCTGAAACGCTCTCACCTTCCTCCACTAAATTCTCCTCCACCTCCACAAATCAGACCCCAAGCCATACACCACTTCGAAGCTCTTCCTTCCCTCTCCATTTCCATACGAGTTGATCGTCAACAGGAGGCACAGACACCGAGAACAGGGCCCCCAAACCCCATGGGTTTCCATCACCGCCCTGCACACATGGCTCCACCGAGTGGGCCACCACCCGCGACGAACGTGCGTCGCCCCCTCTCCATCCACGTGGCGGGTCCTGATCGTTGTCCGGTGCCTCGGTGTTCGTGCGAATTGGAACCCTACTTTTGAACGAGACGTGAATACATCGGCCTAAAACAGTATAAGGTGGAAGAAGGCTTAATTTATTTATTTAATTAATTCTATTCAAAATGTTATTAAACTTCATAAAATCATATCTTGTTTATTTTTGATCAGAATTCGACAAAATTGAATCTGTTGGACTCGTATTTCCGAGATCTACACGATGGAACTGTCCTTGACCAGAACGAAGCACTTTGAATTTCAGCCAAAAATGCGATGTGAGATATCTACTTAAATTTAAATTTAATTATTTATTTTATTGTGTAATTTATATATATTCATTCCGTATGAAATTCATGTTGTATGTATATATTTGTTTCAATGCTGATTGTGTTGTGATTGATTTTGATTGTGTATTTATGTCGGTTAGAATTTTGTGTATACGATCAAATCATATATTATCGTAAATGTGGAATATTTTATATTCAGGGGTGTCAAAATTTATGTACAAAACAAAAACCCGTATTTTTATTTTATAAAATAAAACCGTATTTTTATTTTATATATATACATTAAGAAAAAGATGTTCATGTTTGATTTATACAAGAGAAAAGGGGACATGACCAAAAATGACACTTTTGCCAAAACATGATGATTGAAACAAAATAACATTGTTTGGTTATTTTTGATTAAATTAGAATTCAATATTAAAACTTCTTTTTTTTTCTTCAATAAAAAGAGTAGATTTTTGTTAGACATTCCTTTTCAATAAAAAGAATAAGATTTGTTAGACATCCTTTTTCAATTAAAAGAAATTATGTTTTTATTTTTACATTGATTAAAAATATAGAAGTATAGAATTAGGAATATTCCTTTTGTTACTTTAAAAAAAATGAAAACCAAATATTCATTTATGTCAAAAAAGTTGATTGAAAACAAAAACAGTGTTTTTGTCAAAACATGTTAGTGTAAACAAAAATAGTGTTTAGTCAAACATGTTAATTGAAATAAAATATATATTAAAATTAGAATATGTACCTTTATTTGCATTCACTAATGCAAATATATATTAAAAATAAAGTTTGTTCTTTTATTTACATTCACTAATGCAAATACATATCAAAAATAGAATTTGTTCTTTTATTTGCATTCACAAATGCAAATATATATTGTACATAAAGTTTGTTCTTTTATTTGCAATTTCTAATGCAAATATACATGGAAATTAAAATTTATTCTTTTATTTGCATTTTCTAATGCATGTACACATTGAAATAAAAATTTGTTTCTTTTATCTACATTCGCCAATGCAAGTATATTTTGAAAATTAAAATTGTTTCTTTTATTTGCCTTCACCTATGCAAACACATATTGAAAATATAATTTGTTCTTTTATTTGCGTTCGCTAATGCAAATAAACGTTGAAAATAAAGTTTGTTCTTTCATTTGCATTCACTAATGCAAATATACTTTAAAAATGAAATTGGTTCTTCTATCTACATTCACTAATGTAAATACACATTGGAAATAAGTTTCTTTATCTACATTCATTAAAATATATATTGAAATGAAAAAGTTACATTTTATTATTTGCATTCCTTGTTGCAAATAAAACATCAAAAAAAAAAGGTTTCCATTTTTGTTTGCAATTCTAAATTCAAACAAAACATCAAAATGTAAGTCACCTTTTAGCTTTCATTTTTGGTATGAAGAAAATACTGTTTTGAAGATAGCATTTTATTTGCATTCTTTAATGCAAATAAAACATGTATTAAAAAGTTTCATTTTACCTTCAAATTTAAAAGTACTTTTTATTTACCCCTTTCAGATGTAAATAAAAGAAAGGATTTAAAAACTACTTTTTAGTTACACTCTAGTTGTAGCAAAAATAGTAAGAGTTAATGTTTCTTTTTATTGTCATTCAGAGGACAATAGAAAGAATAGATTTTAGTATTGCAAATTTTATTGAATTTTATATGAAATAAAAAAGTCCTTTATATCACTTTTAAAGAATGAATGGAAAATTTCTATTCTAGCTTTTGTAAAAGAACGTATACTTAAACATTCATATTTTTAACCATTAAAGTAGAAGTGGACAAAAATACTCAATTTTGTCTAAATTAAAAGAATGAAACAAAATATGGCACTTGTATGTTATATTAGAATTGAAATATAAAATAATCACTTTTGTCAATTCATACTAATACAAATTATCCACTTTTGTCAACTTACACTAGTTGAAACAAAATTAAATTTAAGAGTTGCATGTTGTTTTGCAATTTTAGATGCAAACAAATATTACATTTTTATTTGGTATTTTAGTTAGAGATAGAAATATACATTTTTGTGTGTAAATTTAGTTACAAACCAACATTTAACAAAGATTATATTTTATTTGCATATTTAAATGCAAATAAACATCGTAGTTAAAAGGTTGTATTTTTAATTGTATGTTTTAGACCCAATTGAACATCGTAACAAATATTGTATATTTTATTTGCATTCCATGATGCAAATAAAACATGAAAATAAGAAGTTGTATTTTTATTTGTATCTATTGATGCAAATAAAACATATATTAAAAAGTTACAACCCTATTTGTAACTCAGATGCGAATGAACACATAACTTCAAAAGATTACATTTTTGTTTGTCTTTTGATGCAAATAAAAACATAGTTTAAGAAATTATATCTCCATTTACACTTTAGATGTAAATGAGAGGGTAGGATTGAAAATAATATTTTCTATTTTTAAATTAGGGGCAATAGAAAGATTGCACATTAAAATGTACATTTTTAATGAAGTTCATATTTCATTAAGAAGATTAGTTAAACCAAAATAGACATTTTGCCAAAAATATTCATTTTTATCTAAATGAATTGGGTAAAGCAATATATATAGATATATATATTTTATTTTTGGCAAAACATATACTTTGTCAAGATAGGTTAGTTAAAATATTTATTTTTGTCAAAACAAAAATTATCATTTTTGTCACATTAGAATTGTCAAAAACAAAATAACCATTTTTGCATGGGTTTAAACTAGCAAAATAGAAATTGTCAATGGAGATAAAGTTATTATTCTCATTCGATCATTGCAATAGAATTATATATAATATAAAAGAGACATTTTCTTGTCGTGATTATGTATTGTATATTACACCTTCATTTACAAGTTACCTGACTTGTTATGGGATTGGGTCGATAATTTTCACACCTCGCCCAAGTGCACAAACAATTTATTATTGTTTATTGGTTGAAACCCCACACAGGTGTTGGGATGAGAATTAACATACACTAATCCCGATATTTATTTGTATGTCGATTGATAGATCGACAGGCTGCGATGAGGGTTATTATTTTTATTTTTATGCTCACACAGTTATAAACTTCACTCTGGTTGTGAATGGATGGTTTGATGATATTTATCATTACTGATATATACATTCGATGTATGAAATCCATGTAACGAAGGTTGTATGGTAAATGGTTGAGTCGCATTCCGATTCAGGATTTCTTTTAAATAAAGAATATCTTTTAAAATAAGGAATTTTTAAAATAAGAACATTGTAATATAAAGCTATTTTAAAATAAAGAGTATTGTACTATAAGAATATTTTATATAAAGAATTTTTTTATATAAAGAATATTTTTAAATAATGAATATTTTAAATAATATTTAACAAAGAATAAAATGTTGATTTCTATGTCCGTTCTTGGATGGACAAAAGATAAAAAGATATTTATATTAAAATAAACTAGTTACCAACTAGAATAATTTTTTTAAATTAAGATTTAATAAAGTCTTACAATTAAATAATATTCCATTGGAATTAAATAAAAGAATTAGATTTTGGGTTGTCGTGAATGGAGTCTTTAATAACACTGTTCTTAACCCCGTATTAAAGAGTAAAATCTTTTAATTAAGATCTTTAGAGTTTTAATTATGTTTAACAATTGGAATTAAAAGATATGTGAATTGGGTTTACCGTGAACTATGTTTTAAACGACATTTGTTCTTTAACCCAACTTACATTGAAAATGTGATTTAGGATTTATAAATCTTTTTATCAAGATTTAAAAGAGATATTCCAAAGTAGAGTTTTCCAATTTAATATAAATTAAATTGGAATTGAATGGAGATTCGATTTGATAGTAATCGAAATAGTCTTCTGTAAAAGAAGACTGATACTATATATGAAATTTAAAAGGTTTTGTCGCTATTCCATTTATATTATTGGTCTGATACAGAAATTTATATCGATTATATATTGACTTGATTTCCATGAAAATTCCATCTTTAATAGAAGATGATTTTGGGTTTATCGTGAACAATGTTTTTAAACGACATTGATTCTTTAACCCAATTAAAGACAAGGTTAAATCTTTTAAAATTGGAATAATCATTTAATAATGATTTTTGACATTAAAACCCCAAATTGGAGTTTTAATGAATCTTTAGAAAGAAGATTTAAGAATGATTTTATAAAGAATTTATCTTTGATAAAATCAATGGGAACCTTTCCCTAATAATGTATTCTATTTAAAAGAATATACTGAATTGGAATGAAGGCGTTGGATGTGTTTTATAACACTTGATTTTTAATTATAAAATACACAAGTTATTCCGAAAGACCGGGTTTAACCCATTTCGAATAATTATCAAGACGATGAAAAGTCGAAGATATTGAAGACGGTGTTGAAGACCGGCGATCCTCACATCGAATGGACAAGGACTACTGATGCTCTGGACTGATTTGCACCCAGGATAGGGATAAAGTGGTAGTTGTCTGGACGTACTTGTTGATTGTCCGGATGTGCGAGCACCTCACTTCTGTATTGGACATATGGGAGGAGGAATAAGGTGGATCCGGTTTCGTTCAGACCCAGAACGGACTTGTAAATGGATTGTGTGTCTGACATTGTATTCCTTTCTACCGTATTTGTTGAACGCTACTAATTATATATTTCTGTTTGGTGGTGAAGAGTTTATTCTTTACTTTACACCCTTCTCTAAGACGTATGAGCTTAGAGGTTATATATATATATATATTGGTAGATGATCAATAATATGGTAGGGTATGAAAATGTGGCATGCTAAGATGCAAATGATCAAGGCTTTGTTGAAAAGCAGGCCTTGTGGTTGATGATCAAAGCACAGTCTATTTAGGCATAACTTTGTGTATATCTTGACTTCACGAGCCTCACACACCGGTTGAGTCTAAAACGGGAGAAGGGAACGCAAGGAGTGCACACGTTTCTTTCTGGCTAGAAGTGGTGTCAGTGCTTAAACTGGCTGACATTTACTTGTGTGGACAATGGAATTTTTGCGAGGCCTCGGTTTATTCTTATCGGTCGCCCATGGCCGATTGGTAGGTCCAATAGGATCGGGGAGCGTGTGTTCAGGCATAACTAATCCACTAAAGTATTTGTGGACCGGCCCTGCAGGATCCAAGGGTTCGCCAGCGTCCAAATCCTGAGACATTGCTTGAGTGTCTCGAAGCGGTAAGGGGCTCCTCCCTATCCTTGACTTATGATGGAAACCCAATTTCCAATACGCCCTTGCGGTTTTGATTGTAGAACTAGTATAGCGACATAGTAGATGGTATCTATGCCGTCTAGGATTAATACATTTATTTTGAAATGTTTTAAACATATACACACTACTAATATTATTGTTTTACATATCAAGTACCTTTTGATCATTATAAGGTAAAACCCTATCCTCCGGTTTGCGTTGCATTGTGTGATGGGACCTGGGTCTTATAATGGTTTCATTTTCTTAAAAGCATTGCGTTATTTGACGATTTACTTTATTTTATGCACTGGCAATCCAATGGAGTAAACCCGTTCTGCGTTCGCGGCGTGGTCCTGTGATTAGCCTACTTATTAGATAAGTTAAGTATAGATTTCTCATACTAGTCCCACGACGTAGTTTGTTTCACTTTGCAAACTCGGGTGCCCTCTTTCCACACGGGCAGTCGAGTAGATTTTTGCAGATATAGTTAAGCAGGATCCTGGATTGAAGCCTGAAGCTGTGTCCAGAATATTGATGGCCTTCCGCTGAGATTATTTCCGATGCACTATATTTAATTTATTGTAAATGTATCTTCCGCTGTATTATTTATCGATGTACTCTGATATTTTGTACTCTGATGTAACATTTATTATTGATGTTATAAAAGTCTGTGCTGTTGTTCTGATGTGTTGTATGCCCAAAGTTAAAGTATTCGGAGATTTCTAACTCTTTGGATCAGACCTGTGTGGTTTATGGTCGATCCAAAGGGCGGGGATTTCCGGGTCATTACAGATGAGTTGTGGCCTTGTTTAGGACCATGGAAAAATTAGGATATTTTATATAAATATTTTATTGATTTTATATTCGTCTCTGGTCTTTAAAAATTCCTGCGACCACATACGATACCAAAAAATCATGAAACTGGACGTGCAGCTACTGTCTGACATTACGGTTCCAACAAAACTGGTTTCATCGAATTCCGACTTCATTTCCAAAAGCATCTATTTTAAAGCTCTGAATGACCCATTTAAATAAATATATTTAAATATAATTAAATTAAATATAAATAAATATTATCGTATATATTCACCGTGGAATACCATACAACTCCAGAATAATTGTAACAACCCGGAAAATCTGGGCCAGTTTAAAATTTTTATTTTGGCAATTTTAGCGAATTTTGATTATTTAAAATAGATTATTTTAAATAATATCGACATGAAATTTATTTTGAATATAATTAGAACGTATATGTTATATACGTCGTCGTGAGAATATAAATAATTATATATAATTATAAATAGAATTGAAAATGGCGCGGTAGTTCGATAATTCGATTTCAAACTTCAATTGAATGTACCGGGTGCAAAACAATCCGGATTTTAGTGAAACCAAAAATCATAGAATCTATTTGATAATATCTTTCCAACGAATCCGAAAAATCAAAATTCCATAGCGTGAATCAAAAGATATGTCCAGTTGAAAATTCCGAATAGTCGCTATGGAATTCAGGCCCTTAAAAATGGACATTTTGCAAACGACCTCGGATTTCGACGAAACCAGTTTTGTTGGGTCCGGGATGTGAAGTTATTGCTATGTTTCAAATTTCATAATTTTTCGAATCAATATTTTAGCGTGGCAAAGGAAAACGCGTTTGACCAGTTTCAGTTGATTTTAATCGACTGGAAATTGGCCATTTTTCCAACGGTCTCAGAATTCGACGAAACTAGTTTTGTTAGGACCGTATCGTCAATACGAAGCTAGAAAATATTTTTCAGGAATTTTTAAAGTTCGTATGTGACCCCGGTAATTTGAAATGTACGTTTAAAATTCAATATAGTGATTTAAATGTAAATTCAAAGGAAACTGATCGAAACGATCAAATCAACCTACGATACATATCCCATTGTGTTCGGAATGGGGGTAAAATGCTATGGACGACAGGCGGTGGGCCTCGTTTCGAGGTCGTATGTAAAAGTCAGCTCTTTGAAAATTAATTAATTAAATAAAAAAAAATAAAAAAAAGAAAACCTCTCCCCGTCAAAACCTCTGCCCCCCCCCCCCCCCCTCTTTATTTTTCTAACTTATTTTAGAAAATTTCGGCGGCATAACGGCCCGATACTAGAAACGGGACGAGGCCTAGCCTTATCCCCGGTCTAGTGAAGGCCCACGCCATTCACACATCAATCAAATCCATTCATCTCACCAAACAATTCAATTTCAATCAAATAATCTAACTAATTTTTGCAATCAAACAAACAAGTCCATGGTCTGTGGACGATTGTGTCGGGTGCTACTAAACACCGTCTGCATCCTAGTATATATATATATAACTAGAAAATAAATTGAAGAGTGAGAAATTCTCACCAAAAAGCTATCCAACTTCTCGACACTTCATTTAGAGAAATCATCGCCAATCTCGCCTTTTGTCGCTTTCGTTGCCCGTATTCACTACATATGTAAAAATCACATTTTTACTTCGATGTTCAATATATAAAAACCATATTTTTACTTCGATGTTCAATATATAAAAATCATATTTTTACTTCGATGTTCAATATATAAAAATCATATTTTTACTTCGATGTTCGATATATAAAAA
The DNA here is from genome assembly GCA_030737875.1 of Allium sativum. Taxonomy (NCBI): domain Eukaryota; kingdom Viridiplantae; phylum Streptophyta; class Magnoliopsida; order Asparagales; family Amaryllidaceae; genus Allium; species Allium sativum. Next base: position 8,291,595 of record CM060923.1, read on the forward strand.
TCATATTTTTACTTCGATGTTCAATATATAAAAATCACATTTTTATACGATAAAATTTATATTTTTATCTACATAAAAATATTATCTTTAGCTACAAAAAAAAATCTAATCTTTCATAGCCTAAAAATCCTAACTTTCTTCATCATATGAATCCCCTTTTTATTAACATAGAAATCATAAAAATACATAAACAAAGCTATATAAAAAAAACAAAAAAGAAAGAAAAAGACACTTACAGGTTTTAGCAAGAGGGAGGGGGTGCGGATCTTTGATGCAGGCGGAGGAGGGTCGGTGAACGGAGGTGGAGGCCATCGCGGTGGGGTGTTTGGTGGAGGGCGCGGTTGGTTGAAAGGCAGTGGAAAGGGGGCGGCGGAGGTCAAGATGGGTAAGGAGAGAGGCGCGAGAGGGAGAAGGGGAACGAGGAGGAGGGGGCGGTGGGGGAGGACCGCACCTCGGCGGCGGCGCGTCGGCAGCTATCGCTGCTTCTTTTTTTTTTCCAATCGATTAGAAATATAAAAAGGGGGGGCAGAGGTTTTGACGGGGAGAGGTTTTCTTTTTTTTTTATTTTATTTTATTTAATTAATTAATTTTCAAAAAGCTGACTTTTACATACGACCTCGAAACGAGGCCCACCCTTGTCGTCCATAGCATTTTACCCCCATTCCGAACATAATGGGATATGTATCGTAGGTTGATTTGATCGTTTCGATCAGTTTCCTTTGAATTTACATTTAAATCACTATATTGAATTTTAAACGTACATTTCAAATTACCGGGGTCACATACGAACTTTAAAAATTCCTAAAAAATATTTTCTAGCTTCGTATTAACGATACGGTCCTAACAAAACTAGTTTCGTCGAATTCTGAGACCGTTGGAAAAATGGCCAATTTCCAGTCGATTAAAATCAACTGAAACTGGTCAAACGCGTTTTTCTTTGCCACGCTCACATATTGATTCGAAAAATTATGAAATTTGAAACCTAGCAATAACTTCACATCCCGGACCCAACAAAACTGGTTTCGTCGAAATCCGAGGTCGTTTGCAAAATGTCCATTTTTAAGGGCCTGAATTCCATAACGACTATTCAGAATTTTCAACTGGACATATCTTTTGATTCCCACTATGAAATTTTGATTTTTCGGATTCGTTGGAAAGATATTATCAAATAGATTCTATGATTTTTGGTTTCACTAAAATCCGGATTGTTTTGCACCCGGTACATTCAATTGAAGTTTGAAATCGAATTACCGAACTACCGCGCCATTTTCAATTCTATTTATAATTATATATAATTATTTATATTCTCACGACGACGTATATAACATATACGTTCTAATTATATTCAAAACAAATTTCACGTCGATATTATTTAAAATAATCTATTTTAAATAATCAAAATTCGCTAAAATTGCCAAAATAAAAATTTTAAACTGGCCCAGATTTTCCGGGTTGTTACAATCTCCCCCACTTAAAACTTTTCGTCCCCGAAAAGGAACAAAGTCGAAAGTGGTTTGATTAATCAACTCTACGTTCGATCTGGCTTGCATTCTCCAACTTTTCAGTTTCTGAGAATTTTCTAAAATTTCAAAAATTTGGCTAACACCCTAAATTTTCGAAAAATTTCGCCATAACCACCCCTGCACCGGGAGCATCGGGGAATTTAAAATAGCTTCCCCGGTCCTTCAGATCTCAAAAAGAAAAAGAAAAAGCCAAGCGGCTAGCCAATAGGCTCATAAAATCATCATCACCCAAACAAAACAGTAAATTATGTAGTAAACATGTACCTATTTGTCGGGCAAACAAATTTTATTCTCTGCTCTAGCCTCCTTGCTATGACCTGTTCAAGGTAAGTACAAGTATATGCAAGCAAACGCAACCAATTTTCAATATAATTCAATATTTGGTTCAAATAGGCTAAATGGTTCAAAATTATCAACCAAATAAACAAACAACACAAACATCAATCAATTAGTGAATTAGAGTCTCAAATTCATGATTTTGATACATATACAAAAATCATGTTTTTGATGCCAAATCACAACAATAGGCCTTATCTAATTTTTGGTTCTCACACCAGTCAATAGGAAATATATAAATATCACACCTTCGAAACACGAATACCAATTCTGATGATGTTCGAACTATCATCAGAATCATCTCCGGGCGACTAGAGTGTGATTCTATATCTATCCAGTATATTAAAACTTCAAATACACGTTTGCAAGGCGTATATGCAAAATCTTTATATACTGGACTGTCCTAATCAATATGAAATAAATAATCAAATACGAATAGTTGATTTAGATTTTCAAAACAAAATTTGTTTTCACTTTAAAAATATACTCTTCACACTCGTTTTAGGATACTACTGATCCCATCTCTAACGAGTCATTCCCGTTGGATATTACTAATGCAGTTTCTGATGAATTCTTTCGTATGGTTCTAATGTGCCTTGTTCTCTGAGCTTTGTAAACCAAAGCTCTGATACCAACTGTGACGAGAAAGAATTTCGCTCGGTCCGAACCAGTCGCTAAACCGACCCAAACCGTTCGAAACGCCCTATCGTTTGAGAACATGACAAAATAGAACGTATACAAAAGGACATTTCACTGTATATTACAACAATGCATCAGATTACAAGAATATACAGAGTATAAATGAATAAATATTACACAGAAATATCAGAGATTTAAATTACATTTAAATACATAGCAGCGGAAATAATACAATACACAACTAGAAGAGATATACAGATACAAAGCTTTCCGGATATCGTTCCATCTGTAAACCAGGATCCTGTGAATATAAATCTGCAAAACCAAAACTACTAGCTGCCCGTGTCGAAAATAGGGGCACCAAGAGTTTAGGTTAAAACAATAAACTCCAGGTCAGTCATGTGACTGGTGTGAGAACTAAAACAGTTATTAATCTTTATTTTCAAAGTTAGGTAAATCAAGGGACCACGCCGCATAACACGGAACGGGTTTCCTCCCAAGAATACCAGTGCATGAAACAAACAGCGCAATGCTAAATAAAGAAAAATGGAGCTGTTATAAGACCCAGGTCCTATCACACAATGCAACGCAAGCCGGGGGATAGGGTTTTCCCTTATAACAGCCAAAGAATGCTTGATACGTTTAAAACAAATCATTTGATACTATAATAAGTGCATAGTGTATAAAACAACTTCAAATCATAAGTATCAATCATAGACGGCATGGGTACCATATATCATGTCGCCATACTAGTTCTACAATTAAAAACGCAAATGTCACGTATTTGGAAATTGGATTTCCACCTATGAACCGAGGCAAAAGATAGTCCTCAACCGATTCGTGACTCTCTAGCCCGAGCCACAGGACTCAGACTCAGGTGGGCTCTTGGATTGTCAGGGCTGGTCCACCGATGTGGATTAAAATGCCTGAACATGCGTTTCCCCGCCCTTTGGGGCGTAAATGAGCCAACTAAATGACTCCATCGGTTCGAGAACGACCGATCAATCCGAGGCGCCTCGCAACAGCAACAACCACATAAGTCAAACTCGTCAGGGCGTGTAAAACCACTGACGCCACTTCTAACTAGAAAGAAACGCATGCCCTCCCTGAGGTCCTCTCCCGTTTTTGGTTCATACCGGGTGTGAAACACGCGAAGTAAACGTTACACAAAGCTACGCCACAAAGGCCTTGCTTTGATCATCACCACAAGACTTTGCTTTTCAACAGAAGCCTCGATCAATTGCCACTTAGGCATGCCACACAGGAAATTCACTCCATGCGTTTGATATCCATTAATATATAACCCCTGAGCTCGTACGTCTCAGAGAAGGGCGTTAAGCAAGAGAATAAATTCTCCGCCGCCAAACAGATATATATTTAATAGAAATCAATCACACGGACTAAAATCCAATGTCAGACACACAGTCCATTTACAAGTCCGTTCTGGGTCTGAACGAAACCGGAGGCACCTAGTACCCCGCATATCCATCGATCTCCAAGTACGTCTGGACGATCACCAACTGTTTCCATCTTCTTGGGTGTACAGCCCAATCAAGATCATCAGTAATCACCCAAACAACGTGAAGACCTCCGGTCTTCGACCATCGTCTTCATCTTCGACTTATCGTCGTATCAGTTATTCAGAATGGGATAACCCGGTCTTTCCGAATAACTCGCGTATATTTTAAATAAGTGTGACACAAACACAACATACGCCTCATTCCAATTCATCAGTGACTAACCGTAAATTAATCAAGAGAATAATTCCCCAAATATTAACCCCGAAGGCCGAAACCAACATCAGATCAATATCCAGAAAATCATTCTGCTTAGCTAACCGACAGTTAGTTTCTAAATTTCACATTCATAGGGAAAGGTTCCCATTACTTTTATCCAAGATAAATTTCTTGAATTTATTCTTTAATCTATTTTTGAATATCAATTCAAAACTAGTTGGGATTAGCGAACCTTACCGAAGTAATCATTTGTTTTAATTTCCCAATCCCAACCTATTCATCCCATGAAGTAAAACTGGTAGTACTTCATATCTAACACCACGGTGTTATCGGTAAATTCAATTACCATTTCACGTTCAAATCTAATTAAAGATTTAACTATCGCCTGGAGCAAAACTGGTGATACTCCATTCTCGATCATCTCAATCTAATTAAAGATTCATTAAAACTCCACTTAGTTTTAATCGTTAACTGGGTTAAAGAATCCGTGTCATTTAAAACACGGTTCACGATAAACCCAAAGTCACATTCCATTAATTATCGGGTTAAAGAACGAGTGTTATTTAAAACACTGTTCACGATAAACCCAAAAATCAATATCAATTCAATTCCAATTAAATATTATTTAATTGGTACACTTCATTAAATCTAAATAAAAAGATTTAATCTTTTCTCAACTGGGTTCAAGAACAGTGTTAATGAAGACACCATTCACGACAAACCCAAATCACATTTGATATTAAATACAAGGCTCTGAATAGAAAATAAATGAACTGAATAGAATATTTTCATAGGTTGAATAAAATGTTTTATCGTTAAAAAGATAATTTTAACGTGAATATGAATAAATAAATATTCATTTACAAACCCGACGGTTTGTTTATGTACACCTATTTGAAGGACATTGATTGGGACGATAAATTTTACACATCGCCCAACTGCACAAATAAAATCTGTGTTTGATTGTTTGAAACCCCACACGGGTGTTGGGATGAAATTTGAAGTTCACTCATCCTGATTGATTAAATATGTCGATCAATTGATTGACAAGCTGTTATAAGCGTTAAATATCTATATTTGATGCTTATACAGTGTAGTGCACTTTGGTTGATGGTTGATTATTTTTCAATGCTATTATATGCGTGTGATGTATGGAAATCCATATAATTAATTTTATATCGTGATTGATTGGGCCTCATTCCAATTTAGGAAATAAAGAATATTATAACATAAAAGTTCATGTGTTGACTGTACTCATCCATTGAGATTGGTCATGTGTTGAACGAAATATTTTGATAATAACAACTATTTTGAAAAAGAAATATTTGAAATAGAATATTTGAAAATAGAAATTTATGAAGCCGTGTTGATTAGATTGACGCCATTTTGACGTGAACGATATTTATATCGATTTTATTCATTTTAAAATGAATTGAATTGAAAACGATTTCGAAATGAATTGAATTGAAAACGATTTCGAAATGAATTGAATTGAAAACGATTTCGAAATGAATTGAATTGAAAACGATTTCGAAATGAATTGAATTGAAAACGATTTCGAAATGAATTGAATTGAAAACGAATTCAAATTGAATTGAAAGCGAATTGAAATGAATTCAAATTGAATTGAAATTTGAATTGAATAGAAATGAATTTTAAAACGAATTTATAAAGAAGAATTCAATTTTGATTTGAATTGAAATGGAAGTTGAAATTGCTTTTGAAATGAATTTAAACTATTTATATAATTCGTTTTAAATAGAAATCGACAAAGTATATATTATATATATTATATATATAATATAATGGCCTGAATAGAACGCGCCGCGCCGCGGCAGTTCGTGAATTTCGACCATTTATTTCAAACGGACATTACGGGAGATCCGACCGTCGGATTCTCCTAAAACCGGAACCGTTGGGTTCGTATCGAAAAGAGCTTTCTAAAGAATATTAGAAAATAGAAATCTAACGGTTGGATTTGGAATTATGTCCAAATCAAATTCGAAAAAGGTCGCTGTAAGTGCAGTTCGATGGCCATTGATGGAAATCGACTGTACGGGCCTTGATAAAATTATTAAAAATAGTAATAATTTATGTAAAATCATAAGAAATGATTTAGAAAGAACTGGGATGAAAAACTCCATATTTGAAAAGATAAAAATAGATTTTTATCGAAATGAACTAGTTTTGAACTAGAAATACAATTCTATTTATTTTTAAATAAATAAATTGGATTTGAAATGGTTTTGAAAATAACCAGAATTTCCAATGATTGCATTGGAGTGGATTTGAATCGAAATTGTCTTCGGAATATTTCGATGTTGGAATTCGGGATTATACAGATGTTGTTATGGAAATTTGAAAGATATATATATTTATATCGTTATTTCCAATACGACATTTGTTAATCGTAGAATTTGATATTGAATATAAGCCGGGATATTTTCTATTCAGAGCCTTGTATTTAATATCAAATGTGATTTGGGTTTGTCGTGAATGGTGTCTTCATTAACACTGTTCTTGAACCCAGTTGAGAAAAGATTAAATCTTTTTATTTAGATTTAATGAAGTGTACCAATTAAATAATATTTAATTGGAATTGAATTGATATTGATTTTTGGGTTTATCGTGAACAGTGTTTTAAATAACACCCTTTCTTTAACCCGATAATTAATGGAATGTGACTTTGGGTTTATCGTGAACCGTGTTTTAAATGACACGGATTCTTTAACCCAGTTAACGATTAAAACTAAGTGGAGTTTTAATGAATCTTTAATTAGATTGAGATGATCGAGAATGGAGTATCACCAGTTTTGCTCCAGGCGATAGTTAAATCTTTAATTAGATTTGAACGTGAAATGGTAATTGAATTTACCGATAACACCGTGGTGTTAGATATGAAGTACTACCAGTTTTACTTCATGGGATGAATAGGTTGGGATTGGGAAATTAAAACAAATGATTACTTCGGTAAGGTTCGCTAATCCCGACTAGTTTTGAATTGATATTAAAAAATAGATTAAAGAATAAATTCAAGAAATTTATCTTGGATAAAAGTAATGGGAACCTTTCCCTATGAATGTGAAATTTAGAAACTAACTGTCGGTTAGCTAAGCAGAATGATTTTCTGGATATTGATCTGATGTTGGTTTCGGCCTTCGGGGTTAATATTTGGGGAATTATTCTCTTGATTAATTTACGGTTAGTGACTGATGAATTGGAATGAGGCGTATGTTGTGTTTGTGTAACACTTATTTAAAATATACGCGAGTTATTCGGAAAGACCGGGTTTATCCCATTCTGAATAACTGATACGACGATAAGTCGAAGATGAAGACGATGGTCGAAGACCGGAGGTCTTCATGTTGTTTGGGTGATTACTGATGATCTTGATTGGGCTGTACACCCAAGAAGATGGAAACAGTTGGTGATCGTCCAGACGTACTTGGAGATCGATGGATATGCGGGGTACTAGGTGCCTCCGGTTTCGTTCAGACCCAGAACGGACTTGTAAATGGACTGTGTGTCTTACATTGGATTTTAGTCCGTGTGATTGATTTCTATTAAATATATATCTGTTTGGCGGCGGAGAATTTATTCTCTTGCTTAACGCCCTTCTCTGAGACGTACGAGCTCAGGGGTTATATATTAATGGATATCAAACGCATGGAGTGAATTTCCTGTGTGGCATGCCTAAGTGGCAATTGATCGAGGCTTCTGTTGAAAAGCAAAGTCTTGTGGTGATGATCAAAGCAAGGCCTTTGTGGCGTAGCTTTGTGTAACGTTTACTTCGCGTGTTTCACACCCGGTATGAACCAAAAACGGGAGAGGACCTCAGGGAGGGCATGCGTTTCTTTCTAGTTAGAAGTGGTGTCAGTGGTTTTACACGCCCTGACGAGTTTGACTTATGTGATTGTTGCTGTTGCGAGGCGCCTCGGATTGATCGGTCGTTCTCGAACCGATGGAGTCATTTAGTTGGCTCATTTACGCCCCAAAGGGCGGGGAAACGCATGTCCAGGCATTTTAATCCACATCGGTGGACCGGCCCTGACGATCCAAGGGCCCACCTGAGTCTGGGTCCTGTGGCTCGGGCTAGAGAGTCACGAATCGGTTGAGGACTATCTTTTGCCTCCGTTCATAGGTGGAAATCCAATTTCCAAATACGTGACATTTGCGTTTTTAATTGTAGAACTAGTATGGCGACATGATATATGGTACCCATGCCGTCTATGATTGATACTTATGATTTGAAGTTGTTTTATACACTATGCACTTATTATAGTATCAAATGATTTGTTTTAAACGTATCAAGCATTCTTTGGCTGTTATAAGGGAAAACCCTATCCCCCGGCTTGCGTTGCATTGTGTGATAGGACCTGGGTCTTATAACAGCTTCATTTTTCTTTATTTAGCATTGCGCTGTTTGTTTCATGCACTGGTATTCTTGGGAGGAAACCCGTTCCGTGTTATGCGGCGTGGTCCCTTGATTTACCTAACTTTGAAAATAAAGATTAATAACTGTTTTAGTTCTCACACCAGTCACATGACTAACCTGGAGTTTATTGTTTTAACCTAAACTCTGGGTGCCCCTATTTTCGACACGGACAGCTAGTAGTTTTGGTTTTGCAGATTTATATTTACAGGATCCTGGTTTACAGCTGGAACGATATCCGGAAAGCTTTGTATCCGTATATCTCTTCTAGTTGTGTATTGTATTATTTCCGCTGCTATGTATTTAAATGTAATTTAAATCTCTGATATTTCTGTGTAATATTTATTCATTTATACTCTGTATATTCTTGTAATCTGATGCATTGTTGTAATATACAGTGAAATGTCCTTTTGTATGCGTTCTATTTTGTCATGTTCTCAAACGATAGGGCGTTTCGAACAGTTTGGGTCGGTTTAGCGACTGGTTCGGACCGAGCGAAATTCTTTCTCGTCACAATAATCCTATATGAATTTCCAGCTTGATATTTCAAATCCTGATTAAATCGATATTCGATTTAAAATGAAATTCCTTTTTAAAATATAAATAATTCCTTTATAAATTATAAAGGAATTCCACAGCGACTTTTCTAAAATTTGATTTGGACGTAAATCAAAATCTACACGACGAAATCCCGATTTTTCTCTTCCACTAGAAAGATATACTACACTCGCTCCACACATTTCTTGTTTCACAGAAATCCGGCTTAAAACGAATCCTGTACATTCAGTTGAAGTTCAAATCGCCAAATTAGGAACTGCAGCGTCATTTCGAGCTCGATTTTAATTATAATATAATTATACGTTCAAACTTCGTTCAAATAATATATTCGTTATTCTAATTCAATTCTAAACTGAATTAAATATCACAGATGATCCAGTTCACACCATATCGCCATTTCAGCCAATTTTGATTATTTCAGAATTAAATATATTATTTAATTATTATTTTAATTAAATATTCACCATTATTTAATTCCACGACCATTAAATTCACTATATCACTATTTATATAATTAAATAAATTAATTATAATACCTCTGCCAATGCGGGTCATTACAAAATGTGCCCCCATTACTTGACACAAGCTATCCACCTAAGCTTGGTCCCCTCTAGTACATCCCACTTAACCCTTTTCTTATTCATGTTCACTTACATGTTTCTATTTTGGTCAAGTGTTTCTAATCATATTTCATATGCCACCCAAGCCACCCACTAAATTCCACATGCCACCCAAAGCACCCACTTAACCCCCTCATGTCCCACTATATGTTTATCTGGTTAAGTGTTTCTTAACTTATTAAGACCATCACTTTATAAAGACCTCCCACATTAGACTGGCATTTGTGGCAGCTGGATTGGCCGGGCGGGTCCAGGCAGTCTTATACCATAAACGAGCCTAACCTCGTGTCTTTACAACTGTTACGCATTTAATTTATGCCTAAGACCTCCCACATTAGACTGGAATTTGTGGCAGCTGGATTTGCAGGGCGGGTCCGGGCAGTCTTACACCACAAAAGAGCCTAACCTCGTGTCTTAGCCGATTAATTACACCTAATTAATCATCCCTCAATTTGAATTAATTTCCCTATTCAAATTATCAATCAATTCCAAATTTAACGATGTCCATAATTGACTCAATTATGTCCATCTATTTATGGTATGGAAAATTATACCATTTATCATCATAAATTAATTATATGCCATTTAAGGCATTTATGCCAATTCTCAATATTAAATTTTTTAATATTATCCCATTACCCCACGTTGTACGTTCGTTCGTTTAACGTAAAATATACATTAGACACGAATAGTCTAACTTATGGAATAAAGAGAAAACATCACAACAAACATATAGATAAAACTAGATCTAAACCTAAGTGGTGAACTTGCATGTGTGAATGAGGTTCTACATAAAAACTTGCATAGGCCAAAGTCAGAACTTGCATACAACTACATATGTCATAGATCTAAATCTAAAGGTGTAAACTTGTTTAGGCAATGGTCATAAACTTGCATAAATCATGTATGTCATAGATCTACATCTAAAGGTGTAAACTTGCATAGGTAATAACCACAAACTTGCTTAAACCATGTATGTCATGGATCTAATCCATAAGGGGTAAACTTGCATAGGCATGATTCCTATTCCAAACACACACACACACACACACATATATATATATATATATTTGCATATGTGATTTATGCAACATAATGATGGTGTAAACTTACATCTAAACATGTAAACTTGCATGTAGAATTTAGCATATAACTCTCACATGTCATAGCCTAACTTTAGGTCTAAAATCGATGTCATGAAACATGAAAGTTATATATAAAATCTCAATAACTTGCATATGATCCATGCCTCAATTAACATCCTAACTTGCATACATACATATGATTTATCATATGAATCAACATAACCAAACTAGCATATGAAGCATGATTATACATAAGCCAATCATAGAATTACAACACATATGATAACATCACAACTTTACAACATAGATGATAGCATCATAAAATTTACAATATAGATGATAACATCGTAGATTTTACAACATAAATGATAACATCACAATTTTACAACATAGAATGATAACATGCAGTCAACAATTCACAACATAACCATATAATCCGCATTATAGCTCAATCCAATTAAATTGTTAATTATTTTATTAAAGAAATTGAACTCACAACTGAAAGAAGGTCTTTAGTTCTGAAATCTGAGTTCTGAAGTTGAATTAGCTTTCCTTTGAAGTAGATTCGTTGTTTAGAGTTGAATAGAATTGAATTTGATTAACTTTCTTCCTCTCTAATTGGTAGCGGCTATTCTAGATTGTTAGGTGACGACATGGAGGCCATGAATCTAATTTTAATTTGATTTTAGGGTTTGAGTCTATAAGTGTTTATATAGAGTTTAGGGTAAATTTAAGCCGTCCAATCAACACAGAATTAATCCCAGCCAATCAGAGCAGATCAGAAACCCTAATGAGTCAGCATACAGTCATAAACAGGTCACCAAGCAAATCTGCCCGATGGGGGGGGGGGGGAGGGCAGGTCGACCCCGAGGTCGACCCTATGGTCGACCTGGTTAGGGTAGGTCGACCCCCAGGTCGACCCTATGGTCGACTTAGCCCTGGCGGGAAATTTTCTACCTAGCCTATTCTGACTCTGAAATTTTAATTTTCAAAATCTGTTTTGAATTTTCTGAAACTTCTGATGGCCATAACTTCTTCATACGAAGTCCAATTCACGCAAACTCGGACTTTATCTTAACCAGAATTCTGAGACGAACACAATGGCGCAACCCGTTTCCCTTAATTCTCACATCTGAGATCAGTTATTCTTTATTTTGTTATTATAGTGTTAATAGAAATACGGTGTGCTACAACTCACCTTCAAGGAACGGCAGTCGTACGACAGAGCTGGCAGCAGCGCAAAAGCAAACTCAGGCATTTGGCAGAGCAGTCGCTTCTTGTTAGCTCATCTGCTGATAGCATCGAGCGACGTCGATAGGAACTTCACGATGAAAGCTAAATGCGAGAAAAATTCAGAGGAGAATCAGGAAATAGGAGCGAGAGAATTTGAGGAATGAATTCACTGTTGTTCTCATTTCTAGGTCTCACGAGGTAAAGAAATAGAGGCGGCTAGAACTGTGCAATGCGATGAGGGTTTTCTATGATTATATCGGGTCGGTACGACTGTTTGCAAACCTCAAGCAATTACAATTTTGTTTTTCCCTTCATTAAATAAAAGTTGAAAAGGACGAACGAACGTAGTACCACAAAACAAACAGAGAGAAGTTTAACCTTAAAAATATTCTAGGATAACAATCGTTTAGGGAAATCAACATTTCTATTTTAAATAAATAAAATTTGAAAATATTCTATTATATTTTTCCAAATAATAACTAATCTAACTATAAGCATTGGATTTTCAAATTTGTCGCTTACTTGGACAAATACACAAATAATACCAAATAGTAATTATTAAATATTACTTCTTAGCTATTAAGTATTATTTAATAATAATTAAATGTTAAACATCTACGATTTAAAATTAATTACTATAATTTGGTAATTATATTGTATTTTAATATTTAATCGCTAATAAATATTAACCATATTTTACAGATCATTAGTAACTAACAATACTAATATTGTATATAAATAAAAATTACTGACTGTAGATAATAATTAGATTTATTAATAATCCTTGGTTAAAAAATTAAAAATAATAACACATACAAACTATCATTGACAATTATAATTCGAAATTATCACTTACAAATTGTTTGATATTAATGATAAATTATAATTTCCTACTTGTTAATTATTAAATATTAATAATAATTATTAATTTTTTGTTAATAAACATTATAATCTAATAAACAAGCATTAAATATTACTTATTTATTTTAATTAATAATTGAAAAATATGCATCGTTAAGTATTAAGTATTAATTATCAACAAATATTATTTACTAAATATTAATTTTATTTGATAGCAATCAATAAATATTATTTACTTATTATTAATTATATTTATTAATTATTAAACGTAATTAACAAGTATTAACTATAATTCACTAATAATTAGCAATTAGCTATTATTTATAATAGTAATTATAAACTATTTATTAACAGTATAATTTAATAATTTTTAATTATTAATTATTCAATAGTATTGTTTAATATATTAATTAGTATTCATTAAGAATTAAGTATATTTATTAATTATAAAATATTAAATGCTAAACATTATTCTCATTTGCTAATATTTCTTATTAATTATGAATTATTAAATATTATTCTTAGCTACTGATTATTATTATTTTTATAGTCACTATTAAACACGAATATTGCTTCTGGAGTACAAAATTTTATCGTATTTTTATATATTAATAATAATTAATTATTCCATTCTAATTATTAATCATTATATATTACTTCTTACTTATTAAATGTTACTTTCAAATCAGTTATTAATTGTTATATATTAATGATTAAGTTTTGATTAGTGCTTATTAATTATTCCATATTAATTATTAGTTTATTTAGTAAATAATAAGTGTAATTAATTAATATTAGAAATAATTTACTAATTTCTTATAATTAACTATAATATTAGAAGTACACAAGTATTATTGATTATTTATGATAACTAGTAATTATAATTTTTTTATGGATAATCATTAATTATAGTAAATTATGAATAATTATGTATGTAAGCTTTTGTTGTTAATCACTACTTTGTTCATTTGCTCTATTATTTGCTTCGGTGTATTTTCTTCAGTTTCTAAGAAACCAATGCAACTAGCACTTTTTGCTTCTGTTGTAAGGACAACATATGCAAATAATATTATTTTCTTCACTGCATTTGCTTCCATTGGTAGCAAAACCGAAGCAAATGAATCTAATTGCTTCGGTTATGAGTACAACAGAAGCAAATAATAGTATTAGCATATATTTGCTTTAGTGCATTTGCTTCGGTTGTTAACGGAACAGAAGCAAATGATACTATTTGCTTTAGTTACCAGCACAACTGAAGCAAATGAGGCGATGCAACAGACATATTTTGTAGTAGTGAGGCTTCGGGATTATATAACTAGTGTATGTTCCAATTGTGTTGTAAGTATTGCACTTTGATAATGGTATTGTATATAGATACTGTTTTTATTTCAAAATTATGTTTCATTCCGCTGTGAGATTCGTGTTACTCTGATTCTGTTGTTATCGTCTCCTTCTTCTATTCTAATTTTCTATCTTATCTATTCTCACCCTCTAACTTCTTTCTGCTAATGATCAGGAATGTTCTATGCCTGTATAATTGACATGGGTTTTACATTGATTTTCTGGGTCGTAAATTCGCGTTCATTACAGTGGTATCAGAGCTGAAGGTTAAGTAATTACCTTGGCCCTGTGGCGTGACTCAATAGAGATGGGGTTATTAATAACCTAGATTGAGTTTGAGTGTGTATATATGAGTGAACGCATTTGTAGATTTTATAATAAAATTGTTTTATATTATGGATATTAATTGGTTGAGTTGTTTATGAGTTCTGGTCGATCAGTTTTATCTACTGTATCGGTAGGAGTTTCTAAACACTCGAATACGATGAACTGACACAATATGTTTTGAAAAGAGGGTAAATGAAATAATTTTACCCAAAAAATATTTTGATATAAAGAAAATATATATTGGAAATATTATAGTATTGGATGTGTTAGTTTTTATTATAATCGAATAAGATTATAGTTGATGTGGTTATATATATATAACTAAATAAAATTAATATAAGTGTATTATATGAAATCAAATTAATTAAATCTGAATTAAAATCAAAATTAGAATTAAAATTCCTAAAAGTTGGAGAAGTGTTTGTAAATGGATTTGGATTAAATATATGAGAATTTTAGAATCCTGGGAGATTTTAAATTGTTTTACGAGCATTGTGAATGATATTTGGAAATTGATTTCAAAATGAAAGTGTTTAAAATTGAATTTTGAAATGATATAGTATTGAACTCATTTTTATCACTGGGAAATAACTCTGATGATGCTGGCCACATCATCAGTGCAAATTTTCGAGTTCTAAGTGACATATTACTACCGAAGATATTGATTTGAATTGTTTTGAGAGAAACAAGTTGTTGAATTATGAAAAGAAATGATGAAACATTAAGTTTTTTAAAACTCACAGGGAAAGCTTGTTTGAATTAAAATGGATTGATTTATGAAATAAAAAACATATTTTGAATTGTAGTCAGCTAATGTGAGAATCTATTAGTTATTGGAATCTGGGTATGGAAGTTTACCGGGTTAAATAGTTGGATTTGCGATACAAGATTTTGGAATGGAATGGAGTTGGTGAGTAAGTGTTTGGACTATGGAAATGGAAATTGAGAATGAAATTTGGCTTGGATAAGCGAGTAATTGTGTTAAGGATGAATCGATTGGAGATTGATTGGAATGACATTGGTATATGCTAAATTAGTAGCAGATGGAAATAATAAAATGAGATATGCTCGACAAAAAGGTACAAGTTTATATTTTATACGAGTTGGTGATTTTATGAGTCTGTTTGGAAAGCCGCTTGGATGTTTTGTTTTGTTTTGGCTGGAGAAGGCCTAGGGAAGCGAGTTGTAGTTGTACCAATTCAGCCGTACAATGGAGGTGCTGGCAAAATTTCCCGAAAATATAAGGTGTTAGAAAATTTGCATTAGTCAAAATGAATTAATATTTTAATTAAAATTAATTGGTTCAGTTGAAACTGAAAGTTAAGAAGTAAACAAATAATTTGTAACCCAGTTAATAAGGTTTGATTTCTACCTTAACAATTTTGAGGACAAAATTATTTTAAGAGGGAAAAATGTAACGTCCATTATTTTTACGGTATAATAATTAATTTATTTAATTATTTAAATAGTGATTTAGAGATTTAAATTGTTGTATAATTACATAATATTGAATATTTAATTAATATAAATAACAGAATAATATATTTATTTCCGAAATAGTCGGAAATAGTGGAATTCGCAATATTGTGTGAATTGGATTATTTATAAGATTTAATTCAATTTATAATTGAATTATAATAACGAATTTATTTTTTTAAGTGAAGTTTGAACGTATAATTATGATATAATTTAAATTGAGCCTGTAATGTCGTGGTAGTTTGTACTATTGAATTTTGAACTTCAATTGAATATACATAATTTGTTTTAAATCAGATTTCTATGAAACAAGAAACGTTCGAATCTGTTGAAAGATATTTTTCTGATAGAAAAGAAAAATCGAGATTTTGTCATGTAGATTGTGAGATATGTCCAATCAAATTTCTAGAAGGTCACTATGGAATTCGTTAATAAACTATAACAATTTATTTATATTTAAATGGATTCTAATATAAATTGAATATCGATATAACTTATAATTTTGAAATATCGAGTTATAAATCAAGATACGTATTTAATTTGGAGCTATATGATATTCTATGTGAATATATATGATAATATTAATTTACTAATGTTAAATCAAATTGTTTTTAAATATATTAATATTTAAATGGGTTTATTTAGAGCCTTAGAAAATAGTCAATTTTGCAAACGACCTCCGTTTTCGACAAAATTAGTTTTGTTGGATCCAAAATATTCAACTATTGTTAGATTTCAATTTTCGTGATTTTTGGAGTCAGTATGTAGTCGTACGAGATTTAATGTGAAAAACAGTCAATAATTTGACTTTAAAAATACACTGTTTGAGCAAACAGATTCGGAATTCGATGAAACAAGTTTCGTTGGGTCCGTAATGTCGAAATATAGTTGTATGTCCATTTTCGTTAAAATTGAATATCGTATGTGACCGTACAAAATTTTAAATGATAAATACAAGCAACGATTGATTAAAATGGAATTTAAAATATAAAACAAAAATCATTTAATTATCCTATATATACCCCTCACTAACCCTAACCCTCATGTATTTTTTTTTCTATGGTCAAATAAGATTCGCCGCCATCGTTTACATTCACAGTAAACAAAGATCAGCTTCAAAAAAAAAATATTAATCCAAGTAAATTACATAAATTACAAAAGTGGTATATTTGGATTCACAAGAGGAAGAGCACCAACCTAGACTAAGGTTTGAAGGGCTCGACATTTATTTTTGCTCATTGTAATGGTATGTACGTGACCTAGGGTTCTTGTGTGGGGGAGATTAAAGCTTTTTTTCTAGGAATGAGTATCATGGTTGTATTTGTGATAGAAATTACAGTGTGTGTGGAAAGTTTAGTGGATTTCGATTATGAAATATGACGCGTGAATTTCCTGTAGCGCAGGGTTGGACCTGAAAAGGAAATTCCATAGATGAGTGCATATTATATGTTTTGGAGTTGGCGAGGAAGAGATATTGATGAGAAGTTGGTCAGCATTTTTACCTTTGGTTTTCACGGGGTATTGGTGGAGTTAGGGATTGGAGAAGGTTGGCTAATGGTTTACAGGAGTGGTATCCTGTTGTGCTTTCGGGGAAGATGAGTTCACAGTATCGCGGAAGGGAGCTCGAGTTGTACAAACCAGTATAAGGGTGAAAGTGTATTTACAGATAGGGATTAACATAATTTAGTTGAAGCTTTGTTAAGCAGAAAGGGAGTTGTGATTTTGTGAAAAAGGTGGCCTGGAGTTTTTGCGCAAATGGTCAAAACGAGAAATGGGAAGAAGGGTACTTGCGGTCATAGGATTTTGAATGGATAATGGACCGTTTCAAATTTTGGGTAAAGCCCATATTAAATTATTTAACTTTGGATTGACATAAATAAGTGCATTAACTTTAAAAAAGTGTAACTTGGTCATACATTATCAAAATTCAGCGAAACAAGATGCGTTTGGATCATATGGACGACGGCTACACAATGGAACTGATTTGGAGTGAATTGGAGCACGTTAAAATTTATGGTGGAATTAAAGGCTTGATCAGATATATTGAACGGTTATCGTTATTTAACGAAAAATCACCAAAGTGAGTAAATCTCACTAACTTTGCTTAGTTTTTATTTTTATAATGTATTTTTAGAATTGATAGATGATGGTTGATTGTTGTGTGTTGATTGTTTGGATGAACTGCTAAGTGATTGGTTAAAATTGTAGATCTAGTTATATATATATATATCCTTAATCAAATATCGATTCTGTTTATCAGAATATTTCAAATTGAAACGAAATTGATGTTATTTATATTGTTTAACATCTGTGATGCTGGGAAACAGGCTGAGGGGATCCAATAGGATTCCTCTTTATTTATATTACTGTTTGTTTTCACATACTGGGATATATGATGTGATATATAATCTGTGATTGATTATGATGACACTAGTCTTGTTATTTGGTATTTTTAAATAACATAAGAAATACCAAAATGTAAAAAGGTAAATTTCAAAGTGTATATTGAAAATAAAATATTTATGTAAAATCAGAGGATTTTTTAAGGAATTTATGAAGTGGATATTGAATCTGGGAATTTTATAAAGTCAAATGGATTTATAAAAGGAGATATTTGGAAATTAAATAAGGAACTTCTGTATAAAATTATTAGTAGTTATATGGAAGTGTAAAAGACCATTTTTGGTTAAAATACTTAATGAAAATAATAAGATGTAAATAAAGAATTTTATGGAATAAATATAGTTTTGGAAATTAATAGAATTATAAAAGGAAATTAGCAAGATATAAAAGAAACATGGGAAATTTATTTAAAGTAGATATTAAATAGAAATATTTGTTAATAGATAAATTGAGAAGGAAAATTTATAACTGATGCTTATAAATTAAGTAAAAATATTTATCATTTGATAAATTGAATATATAAGTCAGAATTTATATAGAGAAGTAAAATCAGTTTCAACCCTTTTATTTGAAATGGATTTGAACTTAGCATTTTTAAAGGGAATTAAATAAGATTTTAGTGCTAGAAGTATAAAATAATTTTTTATATGAAAATTCTGTAAATATAAGTATAAAAAGAATTTGGATTTAGGATATTGTTTTTAAAATGCAAAATCAAACTGTTTTGATTGTATTAAAGAAATATTATTCACATTTAATGTGAATAAGGGACTTAAATAATTATTTTTGCAGATAAGAATATTTATTAAAGAATTTAGGGTTTGAAATAGGAATTTAAATGGAATTACTAAAATTAGAAACTGAATGGAAATTAGTTGAGTTGAATGGCTTTCTGAGTATCGATCTGATGTTGGTTTCGACCTTTGGGGTTTATACTTAGGAAGTTGTTCTCTTACTAATTTACATTTAGGGACTGATAGATGTGGGAGGATAGTGATGTGTGAATAGGGAATGTAAAAGTTTTCCAATATGAGTAATGTTTATTTTCTAAATTTAGAAAATAAGGATTTACGAATATATGGAAACGGGAAATGTGGAAATGTGTAAATTAATGATAAATTAATTTAAAAGGAAAAAGGTTGAGTGATGATTGATCGATAAAATTTCCATTTGGAAATAGGATCGTTGTGTGTGTGGATGTTTTACATTGATAGTTAAATAATCGACTATCCAAGTGTTGACCATTTTTCCATCGTCAATACGGAGAGGATGGGATCAGATTTATTATCTGAAAACCAGTCTGTATGGGCATTAGCGTTGCGAATCAAATATGATGAAGATAATTGAAGACAGAGTTTATACAAGGGTTGTTCAGGAAAATCCTATGTAGAAATTGCCTAAGATGGGTTTACAGAGTAGTGCCTTCGGTTTGTCCAGTCCTAGGACAACCTGTATGGAAGAATGTCTGACAAAGTATGTAACAACCCGGAATTTTGGGGCAAATTTAAAAATTTTATTTTAGAAATTTTAAACAATTTAGAATATTTAAAATAATTTATTTTAAATAATGATGATGTAAAATTTATTTTAATCGAAGTTAAAATGAATAAATTTTATTTGATTATAAAAGGAGTTTAAAATAGCGCTGTAGTTTTAAATTTTGATTTTAAACTTTAACTGAATGTACAAGATTCAAAATAAATCGGATTTCAGTAAAACCAAAAATAATTAAATCGGTTTAATCATATCTTTCTAACGGATGTAAGAAATTGAAATTTCTCATTATAAATAGAAAGTTATGTCCAGTTTAAGATTTAGAAAAGTCGCTGTAGAATTTATATATTTTTTAATATAATATATTAGCCTTTAAAATAGTCATTTTGCAAACCACCTCTGTTTTCAACGAAACCACTTTTGTTGGAACCGAAATGTCAAAATATGATTAAGTTTAATTTTTCATAATTTTTAGAATTAATATGTGACCGTGGCGGAAAGATTTGTGTTTTGTCAATTTCGGTTAATTTTAATCGACTTGAAAAAGGCATTTTTTCAAATGGGCTCAGAACTAAACGAAATTAATTTTCCTAGGTTCGCAGCATCAAAACTTAGCGAAATATATTTTTCGGGAATTTTCGGAGTTAATTTGTGGCCCTAATGAATTTATTTGTACGGTTGAATTAGAAATAAAAGACATAAATTTTAAAATAAAGAAAACTAGGTCAAGCGGTGGTTTGGGCCTGTGGGACATAGCTAGATGAGTCTGGTATAGGGGCTAATAGGTAAGAACGACATTCGTTGGGCTGAAATCGGACAATGTTGCAAAACGGGCCTTAACGGGCTAATTAACTAATTAAATATTATATATATTCCTTAATCCTAACCCTAATCCCTTCTTCCTCAAATTGTATCAGCCGCCATCTTCTTCCTCAATGGCCAAGAGAGCTCCAAACTTCCCTCCTCAATATCTCTCAATTAACTCAATGAAATCCTTCAGTTCTTTAGCCAATTTTGTAGGGATTTTGATAAGCTTTCCATCCATACGATTATGATCAACCATAAGTGCTCGAATTTCGAGGAAAAACACCCCCTACCCGCGGCCAAACAACCCCTACCGCACCACCATGGTCCCACCGCGGCCTCCGCCTCCCTAGGTGCACCAACCCCTCCCCTAGCTCTTCGATATGCCACCTCCCGATCGTCTTCAAGCCTTATAATCTCGAGTTAAATGCAAACCTAGATTAGAAGGTAATGGGTTCAAAAATAACAAAAGGAACGGCCTTGGCAACGTTGGGAGGAAGAAGGAGGGTGAGTTGACTTTTTGAACTTTGACCAAACAATTTAATTAATTCAAACTTTGACCGATCTTAATTAATCCATGTCTTGCTCGAACGGACTCGGATTCGAACGATTTCAGGTGCGCCATGTTCGTGAGACCGAGATTTTCACGATGAAACTGACTAGAACTGATTATGAGCAAGTTGAATTTTTGACCAATTTTGGATCTGAACAGCGCAGAACTCAATAACGATGTGAGATTTCTATTTTAAAAATTATATTTTGTTCCTGGTAGTTTGAATCTCATATATACATGTTAATATAATCATTTCTGTGATTATTGTAATTCAGATTTATTTTTTGTTGGTGGTGACTGATTGTATGTGATTCCCCTTTGGTTCATAGATTAAAAATTAAAATTGATTGTATGTGGTGATTGTAATTAACGTTGTAGATTTGAATTCTATTTTTGAATCAGTGTATAAAGGATTCCACTTTGTTTGTGAAATTTAAAAGATTCAACTTAGTTGTGAAAATAAAAAAACACATGTTATATTATCTTTTTGTCAAAAAGAAAACCAAAGACATTATTTTTGTTTGGTATATAAAGGTCATTTATTTCCCCTTCATTGAAATAATAAAAAGGGACAAATTCCATTATTATTTGTGTTAGAATATAAGTGTCATATTACACCATCATGTGTTAAAAAGAAATTGACATTATTTACATCGTCATTTGTTAGAAAAGAAATCAACATTATTTTCACCGCCATTTGTTAAATATGGAATTGACGTTATTTACTTTGTAAATTAGTTAGAAATGAAAAATAGGACATAGTTTTCATTGTCAATTAGATTAAAAGTGAAATATTACACTTTGATGTAATTATATTAGAAGTGAAAAATTACATTTTCATGTAATTAACATTTAATGAGAAATATTACATTTTCATGTAATTAAGATTAAAGGATTAATTGACATTTTCATGTAAATAGAATTAAAGAGAAAATTTACATTTTCATGTAAAAGAATTAGAGAGAAAATTGACATTTTCATGTAAATAGTATTTAAAGAAGAAAATTACATTTTCATGTAATTAGATTTAAAGTAAGTGAAATTTACATTTTAATGTAAACAGATTTTCGCTAAAAGAATTTAGAAGTGAAATTTACATTTTATGTAATAGATTTTCATTAAAAGAACTAAGAAGAAAATTACAATTTTATGTAATTGGATTTCCATTTAAAAGATTACATTTATATGTAATGAAAGAATGAATAGAAAAAGATTACATTTATATGTAATGAAAGAATGAATAGGAAAGGATTACATTTTTAATGTTATCAAAGAAAAGAATAAGAATATTACATTTTTAATGTATCAAAGAAAAGATTAGGAATGTTCATTTATTTGAAATGAAAATATGTTAACGATAAAATTCACATTTTTATCATATATGTAGAAAAGATGGAAAATGAACATTTATTTGAAAATTATCACAATTGTTAGAATTATTATGTTAGTATAAAAACATCACATATATTAGGAAATGATAAGCTAGATTAAAATTATCATTTTTGTTAGGAAATGATAAGTTAGATTAAAATTATTATTTTTGTTAGGAAATGATAAGTTAGATTAAAATTATCATTTTTGTTAGGAAATGATAAGTTAGATTAAAATTATCATTTTTGTTAGGGAATGATAAGTTGGATTAAAAATATCATTTTGTTATAAAATGATGAATTAGAATAAAAACACCGTTTACATTAAAATTGTCAATTAGAATAAAAACATCATTTTAGTTAGATAAAGTTACATTGGATTAAAAATACCAGTTTAATTAGAAATTGTTATGTTAGTGTAAAATAAACATTTTTGATCGGAAACGTTTACATATAAAATGTTATTTTAAATGGTGTTTGAATTCACAGAAATGTTTACATATAAAATGTTATTTTATATGATATTAGAATTCACAGGAAATGCTTACATATAAAATGTTATTTTATGTGATACCAGAATTAAGATAAAAATTTCATTTTTACCTTTAGAAAAGAATAGACAATTAAATTTCATTTTTATTGTAGTAGGAAAACACTAAAGAAGATTATTTTATTTACATTTCTCATGTAAATCAAGACATGTATTATAAAAGAAAGTTTATCTTATTTACATTTTACATGTAAACAAAAGGCATGAATAAAGAAGTATATCTTATTTACATTTTACATGTAAATAAAAGACTTGAGCTAAAAGGGTATATTTTATTCACATTTTAGATGTGAGTAAAGACATGAATTCATAAAGGATATTTTATTCACATTTTAGATGTGAATAAAAGACATGAAATTTAGAAGTACATTTTATTTGCCTTTTTATATGCAAATAAAAACTATAGAATATGAAGTACATTTTTATTTGCAAGTTAGTTGTAAATAAAAAGATATATATATATATATATATATATATATATATATATATATATAAAGTACATTTTTGTTTACAATTTAGTTGTAAATAAAAACATGATTATAAGAGTTGACATTTATATTTATATTTTAGATATAAATGAAGTCATGCATTAAAAAGGATATTTTTATTTACATTTTAGATATAAATAAGAATAAGAATAAGAATGTGAAAAGTACATTTTTATTTACATTGTAGATGTGAATAAAAATATGAATTAAAAAAGTACATTTTTTATTATTGTAATAACCCGAAAATGCGAGCCAGTTTGAAATTTTTATTTTGGCAATTTTAATGAATTTTGCATATTTAAAATAGATTATTTTAAATAATATCGACGAGAAAATTTATTTTGAATAGAATTCGACGTATATATTATACGCGTCGTCGTTAGAATATTAATAATTATATATAATTATAAATAGAATTGAAAATGGCGCGGTAGTTCGATAATTCGATTTCAAACTTCAATTGAATGTACCGGGTGCAAAACAAACCGGATTTTAGTGAAACCAAAAACATTAGGATCTATTTGATAATATCTATCTAACGGATGTAGGAAACTGAGATTTCACTTTTAAAATTGAGAGATATGTCCAGTTGAAAATTCTGAATAGTCGCTATGGAATTCAGGCCCTTAAAAATGGACATTTTGCAAATGACCTCGGATTTCGACGAAACCAGTTTTGTTGGGTCCGTGATGTCGAATTATTGCTAGGTTTCAAATTTCATAATTTTTCGAATCAATATGTGAGCGTGGCAAAGGAAAACGCGTTTGACCAGTTTCAGTTGATTTTAATCGACTGGAAATTGGCCATTTTTCTAACGGTCTCAGAATTCGACGAAACTAGTTTTGTTAGGACCGTATCGTCAATACGAAGCTAGAAAATATTTTTCTGGAATTTTTCTAGTTAGTATGTGGCTCCGGTAATTTGAAATGTACGTTTAAAATTCAATATAGCGATTTAAATGTGAATTCAACGGAAACTAATCGAAACGATCAAATCAGCTTGCGATACATATCCCATTGTGTTCGGAATGGGGGTGAAACGCTATGGACGACAGGCGGTGGACCCCGTTTAGAGGTCGGATGTAAAAGTCAACGTTATTTGAAAATAAATAAATAAAATAAATTAATTATATATATTATTATTCTTTCCCCCCGATTCATTTACCAGAAGATAAAAAAAAAAGAGGGGGTCCTAAACCTAAATCGGGTGCCTCACGCCTCCGCTGCCGTCGCGGTTGACGCCTCCGCCTCTCTCCGGTAACGCCCCCTCCAGGCCACGACCCCTCCTCCCTTGCTCCTCTCCTCTCCTCCAATTAGAAGCTGCCGTGCCCCCTCAACCCAATCGCGCCACCAGAGATGACCGCAACCGCCTTTCCCCCCCCCCCCCCCCCCGACGCGAGCCCCTGCCTGAAGACCTCCGACGCCCAGTACCTCCACCTCCTCAGCCTTGCGCCTCCCCTCAGACGGTCCTTCACCCTCCAACCGAAAACTGTCTGTAAGTTTTTTTTTTTTTACTTATTATTATTATTATTTTTATATAAATAAAAAGAAAACTGATTTAGTTATTCATTTAAAAACTGATTTAGTTATTTTTTTAAAACTGATTTAGTTATTTTTTTTAAAAATTGATTTTTGTTACATTTAAAAACTGATTTTATTTTACGTTATAAAGCAATGATTTTTATTTAGAAATCTTTAAATTAGAAAAGATTTGATTTTTATTTGATAAAAGATACGATCTTTATATTTTTAAAGTAATAAAAATATAGTTTTTATATTTTTAAAGTATTAAAAATATAATCTTTTACATTGTAGAAAGATAAAGGTATGATCTTTATATTTTTAAAGTGATAAAAATATGATTTTTATATTTTTAAAGTATTAAAAATATAATCTTTACTATATAGAATTATTAAAAATATGATTTTTATATTTTTAAAGTATTAAAAATATAATCTTTATGGGATAGAGAATATAAAAATATCATCTTTGTGTATGTAGCAAAATAAAAATCTGATTTTTATTTTCTATACGTCGAAATAAAATGCTGATTTTTATAAAGATGAAATCTTTATAGTTGAAAAGGCGAGATCTTTATATATAGAATAACGATGTAAAATAGAATTTTTATCTATATAGTAGCGGTGTAAAAATAGCATTTTTATCCATAAAGCGTCAAAGTAAAAATGTGATTTTTATATATTGAACTTCGAAGTAAAAATATGATTTTTTATATATTGAATAGCATAGTAAAAATTCGATTTTTAAATATATGAAGTGATTATAAAAATATGACTTTTAAATTGAAAGTGAATAAATAAAAATATGATTTTTATTTTTAAGACATCGAAAAATAAAAATGTGATTTTTATATATAT
The DNA here is from genome assembly GCA_030737875.1 of Allium sativum. Classification (NCBI taxonomy): domain Eukaryota; kingdom Viridiplantae; phylum Streptophyta; class Magnoliopsida; order Asparagales; family Amaryllidaceae; genus Allium; species Allium sativum. The sequence goes on from CM060923.1 coordinate 8,317,801, forward strand.
AGTGACTACGGGCAACGAGGATGACGAAGATACGATGAAGATGAAGATTTCTATTAAATGAAGTGTCGTGAAGTTGGATAGCTATCGGTGAGAACTTCTCGCTCAAATTCTATTTTTCTAGTTATATATATATATATATACTAGGATGCAGACGGTGCTTATTAGAAGCACCCGACACCCGTCCAGATACCATGGACTTGTTTGTTTGGATGTTTGGTGATTGATTGAGATATTGGTTTGAATGTGGTTTGTGGTGTGAAAAATCGAATCGATAAATTGGTTAGGATTAGACGTGCGCCGTTATAAGGCGAAGGAGTAAGACTAGGTTAGACTCTTACCCCAAATTTTGTGGTTTGCATAACGAAAGTGATTTGATTGATGTGTGAATGGCGTGGGCCTTCACTAGACCGGGGATAAGGCTAGGCCTCGTCCCGTTTCTAGTATCGTGCCGTTATGCCGCCGAAATTTTCTAAAATATGTTAGAAAATAAAAATATCATTTTTATTGTATAAATGAACCGAATAGAAATTCAAGTGTTGAAGTAAATATTTTTGTCGTTAAAAATATAACTTTTAACGTGAAAGTGAATAAATAAATATTTATAAACAAATCGGCCGATTTGTTTATATACACTGATTTGACTGATATTGATTGGGTCGATAAATTTTACACATCGCCCAACTGCACAAACGAAAATGTGTGTTTGTTGATTTGAAACCCCACACGGGTGTTGGGATGATATTTGGCGTACACTAATCCCAATTATTTAATTGTTGTCGATCGATGGATTGACAGATTGTGTAAGCGTCGATTATTTATATTTGATGCTTATGCAGTTGTGTGGTGCACTTTGGTTGATGGTTGATTATTTTTCAATGCTATTATATACATGTGTTGTATGGAATCCATATAATTAACATTATGTGGTGATTGATTGGGCCTCATTCCAATCGGGAAAATAAGGAATATCATAAAAGAAAATTCATGTGTTGAATATAAAAATAGTCATGTGTTGACGATGTGCATGTGTTGAGTGAAATATTTTATATAATCAAAATTACATCTTTATCACATTTAAAATTAGAACTACTTCCCAGTAGAAGTCTAATTAAAATCAAACGATAGATACCATAGTTTTATAAAATATTTCACATAATAAAAATAGTGATGTGTTGACAGTACTCATGTGTTGAGATTAGTCGTGTGTTGAAAGAAATATAGGTTCATGTGTTGAATTGAATAGAAGTTTTTGAAATATATAAAGCCATGTGGATTAGAGATGCGCTATTTTGACGTGAACGATATTTATATCGATTTTATTCGTTTTACAACGAATATTGAAAAGTGATTTCAAAACTAAATATTTGGAAATGAAATTCAATTGAATTAGATTAAAATTCGAATTGAATAGGAAGTGAATTTGAATTTGAATAAAATAGGAATGAATTGAATTGAAAACGATTTCGAAATGAATTGAATTGAAAACGATTTCGAAATGAATGGAATTGAAAACGAATTCAAATTGAATTGAAAGTGAATTGAAATGAATTCAAATTGAATTGAAATTTGAATTGAATAGAAATGAATTTTAAAACGAATTTATAGAGAAGAATTCAATTTTGATTTGAATTGAAATGGAAGTTGAAATGGTTTTGAAACGAAGTTAAAACGATTTATAAAATTCGTTTTAAAAGGAAATCGACGAAATATATATAATATATATATATTATATATATAATGGCCTGAATAGAACGCGCCGCGCCGCGGTAGTTCGTGAATTTCGACCATTTATTTCAAACGGACATTGCGGGAGATCCGACCGTCGGATTCTCCTAAAACCGGAACCGTTGGGTTCGTATCGAAAAGAGCTTTCCAATGAATATTAGAAATTCGAAATCTAACGGTTGGATTTGGAATTATGTCCAAATCAAATTCGAAAAAGGTCGCTATAAGTGCAGTTCGATGGCCGTTGTTGGAAATCGACTGTACGGGCCTTGATAAAATTATTAAAAATATCTATAATTTGTGTAAAATTATAATATGTGAATTGGAAAGAACTGGGGTGAAAAATTCCACATTTGAAAAGATAAAAATAGATTTTTTATCGAAATGAACTAGTTTTGAACTAGAATTGAAATCAATTTATTTTTAAAATAAATAAATTGAATTTGATAGTGGTTTTGAAAATAATCGATAATTTCCAATACGTGGATTGGACTGGAGCTGAATCGAAATTATCTTCGGGATATTTCGATGTTGGATTTGGTGACTATACAAATATGGTTATGGGGATTTGAAAGATATTTTATATCGTTATTTCCAATACGATATTTGTTGGTTTCAGAATTTGATATTGAATATAAGTCGATATATTTTCTATTCAGAGCCTTGTATTTAATATCAAATGTGATTTGGGTTTGTCGTGAGTCGTGTTTTGATGACATTGGTTCTTTAACCCAGTTAAAGGCAGGAAATTGATTTTTTTTGAAAAGATTAAAACTAAGTGGAGTTTTAATGGATCTTTAATTAGATTAAAAATGTGAATTGATAATTTAAATTATCAAATCTGAAAAGTGATCGAGAGTGGAGTATCACCAGTTTTGCTCCAAAGCGATAGTTAAATCTTTAATTAGATTTGAACGTGAAATGGTAATTAATTTTACCGATAACACCGTGGTGTTAGATATGGAGTATCACCAGTTTTGCTCCATGGGATATATAGGTTGGGATTGGGAAATAAAACAAATAATTACTTCGGTGTGGTTCGCTAATCCCGACTAGTTTGAAATGATATCCAAAGGAAGATTATAAGATAAATTTAGAAGAATTTATCTTGGATAAAATTAATGGGAACATTTCCCTAAGAATGTGATTTTGTGAATAAAAGAATATTCTGAATTGGAATGAGGCGTTCGTTGTGTTTGTGTAACATTTGTTAATTATATGCGTGGGTTATTCAGAAAGGTCGGGTTATACCCATTCTGAATAACCGATTCGACGAGATGTCGAAGATGAAGACGGTGGTTGAAGACCGGAAGTCTTCACATCGTTTGGGTGATTACTGATGATCTTGATTGGGCTGTACACCCGAGATGAGGGAAACAGTCGGTGATCGTCCAGACGTACTTGGAGATCGATGGATATGCGAGGAAAGTGCCTCCGGTTTCGTTCAGACCCAGAACGGACTTGTAAATGGACTGTGTGTCTGACATTGGATTTTAGTCCGTGTGATTGATCTCTATTAAATATATATCTGTTTGGCGGCGGAGAATTTATTCTCTTGCTTAACGCCCTTCTCTGAGACGTACGAGCTCAGGGGTTATATATTGATGGATATCAAACGCATGGAGTGAATTGCCTGTGTGGCATGCGTAAGTGGCAATTGATCAAGGCTTCTGTTGAAAAGCAAAGTCTTGTGGTTGATGATCAAAGCACGGCCTGTGTGGCGTAGCTTTGTGTATAACGTGAATTCGCGAGCCTCACACCTCGGTATGAGTCAAAAACGGGATAGTGACTGCAGGGAGAGCACGACGTTTCTTTCTAGCTAGGGTGGTGTCAGTGACCTACCAGCCCTGACATTTATATACTTTTCACCTGTGTGGTTGTTGGAATGCGAGGCGCCTCGGATATAGGTCTGTAAGGACCGGGAAACGTGTGTTCAGGAATTGCCAATCCTCAAAAGTAAGAGAGGACCGGCCCTGAAGATCCAAGGATCATAGTGGGGTCCTGGGACATTTGCTAGAGTGTCTCGAACGCGGAGAGGAGCTTGCCCCTTGCCTCGGCTCATGACGGAATCCAATTTCCAATACGTGTATTGCGGTTTTAATTGTAGAACTAGAATGGCGACATGATAGATGGTACCCATGCCGCCTATGATTGATATTTATGATGTGAAATTGTTTTGACACTATACACATATAGTAATATCAAAATAATGTGTTTTAAACGTATCAAGCATGCTTTGGCTGTTATAAGGGAAAACCCTATCCTCCGGCTTGCGTTGCATTGTGTGATGGGACCTGGGTCTTATAACAGCTTCATTTTTCTTTATTTAGCATTGCGCTGTTTGTTCTATGCACTGGTATTCTTGGGAGGAAACCCGTTCCGTGTTATACGGCATGGTCCCCTGATTTACCGAACTTTAAAATAAAGAATTATATTTGTTTTAGTTCTCACACCAGTCCCATGACTGACCTGGAGTTTATTGTTTTAACCTAAACTCTGGGTGCCCCTATTTTCCGCACGGGCAGCTAGTAGTTTTGGTTTTGCAGATTTATATTCACAGGGTCCTGATTTACAGCTGGAACGATGCTCGGAAAGCTCTGTATCCGTGTGTCACTTCTAGTTGTGTTTTGTACATTTTTCCGCTGCTATGTAATTTATTGTAATCTCTGATATTTATCGAATGTAATTTATTCATTTATACTCTGTATATTCTTGTATCTGATGGAATTGTTGTAATAACAATGAAATGTTCTTCCGTATGCGTTCTATTTTGTCTTGTCCTCAATTCTATCCGTGCTTTCCTTCACGGGGAAGTTCGGGTCGTCTCATTTTGGTATCAGAGCTTTGGTTTACAGAGCTCGAGAACAAGACACATTAGAAACATACGAAAGAATTCATCAGATATTGGATTAGTAATATCCAATTAGAATGACTCGTAAGAGATAGGATCAGTAGTATCCTAGAACGAGTGTGAAGAGTATATTTTTCAAGTGAAAACAACTTTGTTTTGAAAATTTAAATCGCTTTATACGTATTTGAATATTTATTTATTTTGAATATGGACAATCGAGTATATATAGATTTCGCGTATACGCGTCATGAACGTATATTCGAAGTTTTAATATACTGGGTAGATATAGAATCACATTCTAGACACCCGGAGATGGTTCTGATGATTGATATATCATCATCAGAATTTATGTTCGTGTTTCGAAGGTGTGATTTCTATATATTTCCATCAGACTGGTGTGAGAACCAAAACTAATATAGTTAGAATACATTGTTGTGAATTGGCATCAAAAACATGATTTTTTGTATATATATCAAATTTATGAATTTGAAACTCTAATTCACTAATTGATTGATGTTTGTGTTGGTTGTTTATTTGTTTGCTAATTTCTAACCATTTATGCCTAATATAATCAAATATTGATTTGTATTGATAATTGGTCGCATTTGCTTGCATATACATTTACTTACATTGAACAGGTCATAGCAAGGAGGCTAGAGCCAGAGAATAAAATTTGTTTGCCCGACAAATAGGTACATGTTTATTACATATTTACTGTTTTGTTTGGGTGATGATGATTTTGTGAGCCTATTGGCTAGCCGCTTGGCTTTTTCTTTTTCTTTTTGAGATCTGAAGGACCGGGGAAGCTATTTGAAATTCCCCGATGCTCCCGGTGCAGGGGAGGTTATGGCGAAATTTTTCGAAAATTTAGGGTGTTAGCCAAATTTTTGAAATTTTGAAAATTCTCAGAAACTGAAAAGTTGGAGAATGAAAGCCAGATCGAACATAGAGTTGAATGATCAAACCACTTTCGACTTTTGTTCCTTTTCGGGGACGAAAAGTTTAAAGTGGGGGAGATTGTAATAACCCGAAAATGCGAGCCAGTTTGAAATTTTTATTTTGGCAATTTTAATTAATTTTGCATATTTAAAATAGATTATTTTAAATAATATCGACGAGAAAATTTATTTTGAATAGAATTCGACGTATATATTATACGCGTCGTCGTTAGAATATTAATAATTATATATAATTATAAATAGAATTGAAAATGGCGCGGTAGTTCGATAATTCGATTTCAAACTTCAATTGAATGTACCGGGTGCAAAACAAACCGGATTTTAGTGAAACCAAAAACATTAGGATCTATTTGATTATATCTTTCTAACGGATGTAGGAAACTGAGATTTCACTTTTAAAATTGAGAGATATGTCCAGTTGAAAATTCTGAATAGTCGCTATGGAATTCAGGCCCTTAAAAATGGACATTTTGCAAATGACCTCGGATTTCGACGAAACCAGTTTTGTTGGGTCCGTGATGTCGAATTATTGTTAGGTTTCAAATTTCATAATTTTTTGAATCAATATGTGAGCGTGGCAAAGGAAAACGCGTTTGACCAGTTTCAGTTGATTTTAATCGACTGGAAATTGGCCATTTTTCTAACGGTCTCAGAATTCGACGAAACTAGTTTTGTTAGGACCGTATCGTCAATACGAAGCTAGAAAATATTTTTCTGGAATTTTTCTAGTTAGTATGTGGCCCCGGTAATTTGAAATGTACGTTTAAAATTCAATATAGCGATTTAAATGTGAATTCAACGGAAACTAATCGAAACGATCAAATCAGCTTGCGATACATATCCCATTGTGTTCGGAATGGGGGTGAAACGCTATGGACGACAGGCGGTGGACCCCGTTTAGAGGTCGGATGTAAAAGTCAACGTTATTTGAAAATAAATAAATAAAATAAATTAATTATATATATTATTATTCTTTCGCCCCGATTCATTTACCAGAAGATAAAAAAAAAAAAAAGAGGGGGTCCTAAACCTAAATCGGGTGCCTCACGCCTCCGCTGCCGTCGCGGTTGACGCCTCCGCCTCTCTCCGGTAACGCCCCCTCCAGGCCACGACCCCTCCTCCCTTGCTCCTCTCCTCTCCTCCAATTAGAAGCTGCCGTGCCCCCTCAACCCAATCGCGCCACCAGAGATGACCGCAACCGCCTTTCTCCCCCCCCCCCCCCCCGACGCGAGCCCCTGCCTGAAGACCTCCGACGCCCAGTACCTCCACCTCCTCAGCCTTGCGCCTCCCCTCAGACGGTCCTTCACCCTCCAACCGAAAACTGTCTGTAAGTTTTTTTTTTTTTTACTTATTATTATTATTATTATTTTTATATAAATAAAAAGAAAACTGATTTAGTTATTCATTTAAAAACTGATTTAGTTATTTTTTTTAAAACTGATTTAGTTATTTTTTTTAAAAATTGATTTTTGTTACATTTAAAAATTGATTTTATTTTATGTTATAAAGCAATGATTTTTATTTAGAAATCTTTAAATTAGAAAAGATTTGATTTTTATTTGATAAAAGATACGATCTTTATATTTTTAAAGTAATAAAAATATAGTTTTTATATTTTTAAAGTATTAAAAATATAATCTTTTACATTGTAGAAAGATAAAGGTATGATCTTTATATTTTTAAAGTGATAAAAATATGATTTTTATATTTTTAAAGTATTAAAAATATAATCTTTACTATATAGAAATATTAAAAATATGATTTTTATATTTTTAAAGTATTAAAAATATAATCTTTATGCGATAGAGAATATAAAAATATCATCTTTGTGTATGTAGCAAAATAAAAATCTGATTTTTATTTTCTATACGTCGAAATAAAATGCTGATTTTTATAAAGATGAAATCTTTATAGTTGAAAAGGCGAGATCTTTATATATAGAATAACGATGTAAAATAGAATTTTTATCTATATAGTTGCGGTGTAAAAATAGCATTTTTATCCATATAGCGTCAAAGTAAAAATGTGATTTTTATATATTGAACTTCGAAGTAAAAATATGATTTTTTATATATTGAATAGCATAGTAAAAATTCGATTTTTAAATATATGAAGTGATTATAAAAATATGACTTTTAAATTGAAAGTGAATAAATAAAAATATGATTTTTATTTTTAAGACATCGAAATATAAAAATGTGATTTTTATATATATAGTGACTACGGGCAACGAGGATGACGAAGATACGATGAAGATGAAGATTTCTATTAAATGAAGTGTCGTGAAGTTGGATAGCTATCGGTGAGAACTTCTCGCTCAAATTCTATTTTTCTAGTTATATATATATATATATTGTAACAACCCGGAAAATCTGGGCCAGTTTAAAATTTTTATTTTGGCAATTTTAGCGAATTTTGATTATTTAAAATGAATTATTTTAAATAATATCGACGAGAAATTTATTTTGAATAGAATTCAACGTATATATATTATACGCGTCGTCGCTAGAATATAAATATTTATATATAATTATAAAAGGAATTGAAAATGGCGCGGTAGTTCGAAAATTCGATTTCTAATTTCAAATGAATATACAGAATTCAATATAAGTCAGAATTGAACGAAACAAGAAATATTTGAATCTGTATAACTATATCTTTGTAACGAAGTTAACAAACTGAGATTTCACTTTATAAATGATAAGAGATGTCCAGTTGAAAATTCTGAATAGTCGCTATGGAATTCAGGCCCTTAAAAATGGACATTTTGCAAATGACCTCGGATTTCGACGAAACCAGTTTTGTTGGGTCCGTGATGTTAAGTTATTGCTAGATTCCAAATTTCATAATTTTTCGAATCAATATGTGAGCGTGGCGAAGGAAAACGCGTTTGACCGGTTTCAGTTGATTTTAGTCGACTGGAAATTGGCCATTTTTCATACGGTCTCAGAATTCAACGAAACTAGTTTTGTTAGGACCGTATCGTCAATACGAAGCTAGAAAATATTTTTCGAGAATTTTTAGAGTCCGTATGTGGCCCCGGTAAATTGAAATGTACGTTTAAAATTCAATATAATGATTTAAATGTAAATTTAAAGGAAACTGATTGTAACAGCCGAATCAGCTTACGACACATGTCCCATTGTGTTCAGAACGGGGGTAAAACGCTAGGGACGATAGTCGTTGGGTCCGAATTGGTAATCAAATGAAAAAGCAACTTTTTATGGGAATTAAATTATTTAAATAATAAAATATAGGTTTATAAACTACCCCCCCTTTACTTTTCCTTTCCTCAGAAGTTCAAAATCGAAAAAAAATAGAAAAAAAAAACCCTAATTAAACCCGTCGCCCCTGCCCAGAGCGCCGCCGCCGGAGGCCACCTCCCCACCACCATCGATCGACCCCTCCTCCGCTGTTCCCCCCCCATTCCTCTCGAACCTGGAACCGCCTCGCGAAGGCCACAGCCACCCGCTGTTCGAGAGGCGTCGCACCACTGGAGACCGCACCCAAATCTGCCGTGACCACCTGGCCGCTGCCAAACTTCGCCCCCCTTCCGATGACCACCTCAGCGTCGCCGTGAAACACTCCCCCCCCCTCCAGCAATGAAGCCTTGACCTAGAGAATGAAAGTAAGTTTTTTTTTGTTTTTGTTTAATTAGTTAGTTTATTAGTTTATTTAGGTTAAGTTTTTAAATTCAGTATTTTAACAGTTTTTAAATTCAGTTTTTAACAGTTTTTAAATTCAGTTTTTAAATTCAGTTTTTAACAGTTTAAATTCAGTTTAGAATTCAGTTTAAATTTGTTTTAAAAATAAATAGACCATTGTTTTTTTATATATAAATAGTTGTGTTTTTTTTTTATATAAAAATGCGATTGTTAGAAATAAAAATGCCAAAGTTTTTAAAAAGAAAAATTAGGATTGGTTTAAATAGAAATATGCTTTGTTTTCAAAATAGAAATTAGCGATGTTTTAAAAAATAAAAAGATACATTGTCATTAGAAATAAAATTAACATTGTTTTTATGGCATAATGATAAAATTAGCATAGAGATTTTTAAACTATAAAATTTGATTTGTTTTGAACTATAAGATATACATTGTTTTTAAAATAAGAAGTCGCAGAATAAAAATTCGATTTTTATATATTGAACTTTGAAATAAAAATTCGATTTTTATATATTGAACTTTGAAATAAAAATTCGATTTTTATATATTGAACTTTGAAATAAAAATTCGATTTTTATATATTGAACTTCGAAGTAAAAATTCGATTTTTATATATTGAACTTCGAAGTAAAAATTCGATTTTTATATATTGAATAGCAAAGTAAAAATGTGATTTTTTCATATGTAGAGGAAAGGCAAAGAAAGTGAAAGGAGGCGAAACGACGAAGACTTCTGCAAAAGAAGAGCCGTTGAGCTAGGATAGCTATAGGTGAGAATTTCTCACCTTTCAATTTATTTTTCTAGTTATATATATATATACTAGGATGCAGACGGTGCTTAGTAGCACCCGACACAATCGTCCACAGACCATGGACTTGTTTGTTTGATTGTTTGGTGATTGATTGCGATATTGGTTTGAATGTGGTTTGTGATGTGAAAAATCGAATCGATAAATTGGTTAGGATTAGACGTGCGCCGTTATAAGGCGAAGGAGTAAGGCTAGGTTAGACTCTTACTCCAAATTTTGTGGTTTGCATAACGAAATTGATTTGATTGATGTGTGAATGGCGTGGGCCTTCACTAGACCGGGGATAAGGCTAGGCCTCGTCCCGTTTCTAGTATCGTGCCGTTATGCCGCCGAAATTTTCTAAAATATGTTAGAAAATAAAAATATCATTTTATTGTGTAAATGAATAATAGAAATTCATATGTTGGAATAAAATGTTTTATCGTTAAAAATATAATTTTTAACGTGAATATGAAAATAGTGAAGTGAATAAATAAATATTCATTTACAAACCAGATGGTTTGTTTATGTACACTTATTTGAATGACATTGATTGGGACGATAAATTTTACACATCGCCCAACTGCACAACTAAAATCTGTGTTTGATTGTTTGAAACCCCACACGGGTGTTGGGATGAAATATGAATTTCACTCATCCTGATTGATTAAATATGTCGATCGATTGATTGACAGGCTGTTATAAGCGTTGAATATCTATATTTGATGCTTATACAGTGTAGTGCACTTTGGTTGATGGTTGATTATTTTCAATGTTATTATATACATGTGTTGTATGAAAATCCATATAATTAACTTTATATGGTAGTTGATTGGGCCTCATTCCAATCGTGAAAATAAAGAATATTTTGATAATAACAAAGATTCTGATAATAGAAATATTTGAAATAGAATATTTGAAAATAGAAATATGTGAAGCCGTGATGATTAGATTGACGCCATTTTGACGTGAACGATATTTATATCGATTGAAAACGATTTCGAAATGAATTGAACTGAAAACGATTTCGAAATGAATTGAACTGAAAACGATTTCGAAATGAATTGAATTGAAAACGATTTCGAAATGAATTGAATTGAAAACGATTTCGAAATGAATTGAATTGAAAACGAATTCAAAATGAATTGAAAACGATTTCGAAATGAATTGAATTGAAAACGAATTCAAAATGAATTGAAAACGATTTCGAAATGAATTGAATTGAAATGAATTCAAATTGAATTGAAATTCGAATTGAATAGAAATGAATTTTTAAACGAATTTATAAAGAAGAATTCAATTTTGCTTTGAATTGAAATAGAAGTTGAAATAGAATTTGAAACGATTTTAAAACTATTTATATAATTCGTTTTAAATAGAAATCGACGAAATATATATTATATATATTATATATATAATATAATGGCCTGAATAGAACGCGCCGCGCCGCGGCAGTTCGTGAATTTCGACCATTTATTTCAAACGGGCATTGCGGGAGATCCGACCGTCGGATTCTCCTAAAACCGGAACCGTTGGGTTCGTATCGAAAAGAGCTTTCTAATGAATATTAGAAATTAGAAATCTAACGGTTGGATTTGGAATTATGTCCAAATCAAATTCGAAAAAAGGTCGCTGTAAGTGCAGTTCGATGGCCATTGATGGAAATCGACTGTACGGGCCTAGATAAAATTATTAAAAATAGTAATAATTTGTGTAAAATCATAAGAAATGATTTGTGAAAGTTTGGGATGAAAAACTCCATATTTGAAAAGATAAAAATGGATTTTTATCGAAATGAACTAGTTTTGAACTAGAAATATAATTCTATTTATTTTTAAATAAATAAATTGAATTTAAAAAGGGTTTTAAAAATAACCAAAATTTCCAATGATTGCATTGGAGTGGATTTGAATCGAAATTGTCTTCGGAATATTTCGATGTTGGAATTCGTGATTATACAGGTGTTGTTATGGAAATTTGAAAGATATATATATTTATATCGTTATTTCCAATACGACATTTGTTAGTCGTAGAATTCGATATTGAATATAAGCCGATATATTTTCTATTCAGAGCCTTGTATTGAATATCGAATGTGATTTGGGTTTGTCGTGAATGGTGTCTTTACTAACACTGTTCTTGAACCCAGTTGAGAAAAGATTAAATCTTTTTATTTAGATTTAATGAAGTGTACCAATTAAATAATATTTAATTGGAATTGAATTGATATTGATTTTTGGGTTTATCGTGAACAGTGTTTTAAATAACACTTGTTCTTTAACCCGATAATTAATGAATGTGATTTGGGTTTGTCGTGAATGGTGTCTTTACTAACACTGTTCTTGAACCCAGTTGAGAAAAGATTAAATCTTTTTATTTAGATTTAATGAAGTGTACCAATTAAATAATATTTAATTGGAATTGAATTGATATTGATTTTTGGGTTTATCGTGAACAGTGTTTTAAATAACACTTGTTCTTTAACCCGATAATTAATGAATGTGATTTGGGTTTGTCGTGAATGGTGTCTTCACTAACACTGTTCTTGAACCCAGTTGAGAAAAGATTAAATCTTTTTATTTAGATTTAATGAAGTGTACCAATTAAATGATATTTAATTGGAATTGAATTGATATTGATTTTTGGGTTTATCGTGAACAGTGTTTTAAATAACACTTGTTCTTTAACCCGATAATTAATGGGATGTGACTTTGGGTTTATCGTGAACCGTGTTTTAAATGACACTGATTCTTTAACCCAGTCACAGATTAAAACTAAGTGGAGTTTTAATGAATCTTTAATTAGATTGAAAAGATCGAGAATGGAGTATCACCAGTTCTTGTTGCTGGCCCTGAGTAGGCCGGGTACACATGATAGGGGGTTCTCGCTTCGCGGTTTGGTGGCGAACGGGAGACTCTTACCCCTACATGGCGCCGGGGAGGGCGTTGGTTCGCCAATAGGCGCGAGACTCGAGAGGGTCGCCGTAAAACAAGGGACTGGGGGACCATGTGGGAGCCACGGTGGGTATTACCTGCTGCTTGGGGGATGAAGGGATGGTTGCAAAGCCTACCTGATTTCGTCGGCTATTTCACATTTGGTATCAGAGCTTTGGTTTACAAAGCTAGAGAACAAGACACATTAGAACCGTACGAAAGAATTCATCAGATATTGGATTAGTAATATCCAATTAGAATGACCCGTTAGAGATAGGATCAGTAGTATCCTAGAACGGGTGTGAAGAGTATTTTTTTAAAAATGAAAACAAATTTTGTTTTGAAAATTTAAATCAATTATTCGTATTTGATTATTTATATTGACTTTGGACAGTCCAGTATATAAAGATTTTGCATATACGCCTTGCAAACGTGTATTTAAAGTTTTAATATACTGGATAGATATAGAATTACACCCTAGTCGCACGGACCTGATTCTGATGGTTGACGCGTCATCATTAGTAATTAGCTTCGTGTTTCGAAGGTGTGATTTTCTATATATTTCCATTAGACTGGTGTGAGAACCAAAATTAGATAGGGCTAATTGTGTGATTTGGCATCAAAAACACGATTTTTGTATATATATCAAAATTACCAATTTGGAACGTTAAATTCACTAATTGATTGATGTTTGTGTTGCTTATTTAGTTGTTGGCTAAATTTTGAACCATTATGCCTAATTTGATCAAATATTGAATTGTATCGAAAATTGGTTGCGTTTGCTTGTATATACATATATATCATTGAACAGGTCATAGCAAGGAGGCTAGAGCAGAGAATAAAATTTGTTTGCCCGACAAATAGGTACATGTTTATTACATAATTTCCTGTTTTGTTTGGGTGATGATGATTTTGTGAGCCTATTGGCTAGCCGCTTGGCTTTTTCTTTTTCTTTTTGAGATCTGAAGGACCGGGGAAGCTATTTGAAATTCCCCGATGCTCCCGGTGCAGGGGAGGTTATGGCGAAATTTTTCGAAAATTTAGGGTGTTAGCCAAATTTTTGAAATTTTGAAAATTCTCAGAAACTAAAGAGTTGGAGAATGGAAGCCAGATCGAACATAGAGTTGATTAATCAAACCACTTTCGACTTTGTTCCTTTTCGGGGACGAAAAGTTTTAAGTGGGGGAGATTGTAACAACCCGGAAAATCTGGGCCAGTTTAAAATTTTTATTTTGGCAATTTTAGCGAATTTTGATTATTTAAAATGAATTATTTTAAATAATATCGACGAGAAATTTATTTTGAATAGAATTCAACGTATATATATTATACGCGTCGTCGCTAGAATATAAATATTTATATATAATTATAAAAGGAATTGAAAATGGCGCGGTAGTTCGAAAATTCGATTTCTAATTTCAAATGAATATACAGAATTCAATATAAGTCAGAATTGAACGAAACAAGAAATATTTGAATCTGTATAACTATATCTTTGTAACGAAGTTAACAAACTGAGATTTCACTTTATAAATGATAAGAGATGTCCAGTTGAAAATTCTGAATAGTCGCTATGGAATTCAGGCCCTTAAAAATGGACATTTTGCAAATGACCTCGGATTTCGACGAAACCAGTTTTGTTGGGTCCGTGATGTTAAGTTATTGCTAGATTCCAAATTTCATAATTTTTCGAATCAATATGTGAGCGTGGCGAAGGAAAACGCGTTTGACCGGTTTCAGTTGATTTTAGTCGACTGGAAATTGGCCATTTTTCATACGGTCTCAGAATTCAACGAAACTAGTTTTGTTAGGACCGTATCGTCAATACGAAGCTAGAAAATATTTTTCGAGAATTTTTAGAGTCCGTATGTGGCCCCGGTAAATTGAAATGTACGTTTAAAATTCAATATAATGATTTAAATGTAAATTTAAAGGAAACTGATTGTAACAGCCGAATCAGCTTACGACACATGTCCCATTGTGTTCAGAACGGGGGTAAAACGCTAGGGACGATAGTCGTTGGGTCCGAATTGGTAATCAAATGAAAAAGCAACTTTTTATGGGAATTAAATTATTTAAATAATAAAATATAGGTTTATAAACTACCCCCCCTTTACTTTTCCTTTCCTCAGAAGTTCAAAATCGAAAAAAAATAGAAAAAAAAAACCCTAATTAAACCCGTCGCCCCTGCCCAGAGCGCCGCCGCCGGAGGCCACCTCCCCACCACCATCGATCGACCCCTCCTCCGCTGTTCCCCCCCCCATTCCTCTCGAACCTGGAACCGCCTCGCGAAGGCCACAGCCACCCGCTGTTCGAGAGGCGTCGCACCACTGGAGACCGCACCCAAATCTGCCGTGACCACCTGGCCGCTGCCAAACTTCGCCCCCCTTCCGATGACCACCTCAGCGTCGCCGTGAAACACTCCCCCCCCCCTCCAGCAATGAAGCCTTGACCTAGAGAATGAAAGTAAGTTTTTTTTTGTTTTTGTTTAATTAGTTAGTTTATTAGTTTATTTAGGTTAAGTTTTTAAATTCAGTATTTTAACAGTTTTTAAATTCAGTTTTTAACAGTTTTTAAATTCAGTTTTTAAATTCAGTTTTTAACAGTTTAAATTCAGTTTAGAATTCAGTTTAAATTTGTTTTAAAAATAAATAGACCATTGTTTTTTTATATATAAATAGTTGTGTTTTTTTTTTTATATAAAAATGCGATTGTTAGAAATAAAAATGCCAAAGTTTTTAAAAAGAAAAATTAGGATTGGTTTAAATAGAAATATGCTTTGTTTTCAAAATAGAAATTAGCGATGTTTTAAAAAATAAAAAGATACATTGTCATTAGAAATAAAATTAACATTGTTTTTATGGCATAATGATAAAATTAGCATAGAGATTTTTAAACTATAAAATTTGATTTGTTTTGAACTATAAGATATACATTGTTTTTAAAATAAGAAGTCGCAGAATAAAAATTCGATTTTTATATATTGAACTTTGAAATAAAAATTCGATTTTTATATATTGAACTTTGAAATAAAAATTCGATTTTTATATATTGAACTTTGAAATAAAAATTCGATTTTTATATATTGAACTTCGAAGTAAAAATTCGATTTTTATATATTGAACTTCGAAGTAAAAATTCGATTTTTATATATTGAATAGCAAAGTAAAAATGTGATTTTTTCATATGTAGAGGAAAGGCAAAGAAAGTGAAAGGAGGCGAAACGACGAAGACTTCTGCAAAAGAAGAGCCGTTGAGCTAGGATAGCTATAGGTGAGAATTTCTCACCTTTCAATTTATTTTTCTAGTTATATATATATATACTAGGATGCAGACGGTGCTTAGTAGCACCCGACACAATCGTCCACAGACCATGGACTTGTTTGTTTGATTGTTTGGTGATTGATTGCGATATTGGTTTGAATGTGGTTTGTGATGTGAAAAATCGAATCGATAAATTGGTTAGGATTAGACGTGCGCCGTTATAAGGCGAAGGAGTAAGGCTAGGTTAGACTCTTACTCCAAATTTTGTGGTTTGCATAACGAAATTGATTTGATTGATGTGTGAATGGCGTGGGCCTTCACTAGACCGGGGATAAGGCTAGGCCTCGTCCCGTTTCTAGTATCGTGCCGTTATGCCGCCGAAATTTTCTAAAATATGTTAGAAAATAAAAATATCATTTTATTGTGTAAATGAATAATAGAAATTCATATGTTGGAATAAAATGTTTTATCGTTAAAAATATAATTTTTAACGTGAATATGAAAATAGTGAAGTGAATAAATAAATATTCATTTACAAACCAGATGGTTTGTTTATGTACACTTATTTGAATGACATTGATTGG
This sequence comes from Allium sativum, assembly GCA_030737875.1. NCBI lineage: Eukaryota > Viridiplantae > Streptophyta > Magnoliopsida > Asparagales > Amaryllidaceae > Allium > Allium sativum. The sequence goes on from CM060923.1 coordinate 8,334,569, forward strand.
GACGATAAATTTTACACATCGCCCAACTGCACAACTAAAATCTGTGTTTGATTGTTTGAAACCCCACACGGGTGTTGGGATGAAATATGAATTTCACTCATCCTGATTGATTAAATATGTCGATCGATTGATTGACAGGCTGTTATAAGCGTTGAATATCTATATTTGATGCTTATACAGTGTAGTGCACTTTGGTTGATGGTTGATTATTTTCAATGTTATTATATACATGTGTTGTATGAAAATCCATATAATTAACTTTATATGGTAGTTGATTGGGCCTCATTCCAATCGTGAAAATAAAGAATATTTTGATAATAACAAAGATTCTGATAATAGAAATATTTGAAATAGAATATTTGAAAATAGAAATATGTGAAGCCGTGATGATTAGATTGACGCCATTTTGACGTGAACGATATTTATATCGATTGAAAACGATTTCGAAATGAATTGAACTGAAAACGATTTCGAAATGAATTGAACTGAAAACGATTTCGAAATGAATTGAATTGAAAACGATTTCGAAATGAATTGAATTGAAAACGATTTCGAAATGAATTGAATTGAAAACGAATTCAAAATGAATTGAAAACGATTTCGAAATGAATTGAATTGAAAACGAATTCAAAATGAATTGAAAACGATTTCGAAATGAATTGAATTGAAATGAATTCAAATTGAATTGAAATTCGAATTGAATAGAAATGAATTTTTAAACGAATTTATAAAGAAGAATTCAATTTTGCTTTGAATTGAAATAGAAGTTGAAATAGAATTTGAAACGATTTTAAAACTATTTATATAATTCGTTTTAAATAGAAATCGACGAAATATATATTATATATATTATATATATAATATAATGGCCTGAATAGAACGCGCCGCGCCGCGGCAGTTCGTGAATTTCGACCATTTATTTCAAACGGACATTGCGGGAGATCCGACCGTCGGATTCTCCTAAAACCGGAACCGTTGGGTTCGTATCGAAAAGAGCTTTCTAATGAATATTAGAAATTAGAAATCTAACGGTTGGATTTGGAATTATGTCCAAATCAAATTCGAAAAAAGGTCGCTGTAAGTGCAGTTCGATGGCCATTGATGGAAATCGACTGTACGGGCCTAGATAAAATTATTAAAAATAGTAATAATTTGTGTAAAATCATAAGAAATGATTTGTGAAAGTTTGGGATGAAAAACTCCATATTTGAAAAGATAAAAATGGATTTTTATCGAAATGAACTAGTTTTGAACTAGAAATATAATTCTATTTATTTTTAAATAAATAAATTGAATTTAAAAAGGGTTTTAAAAATAACCAAAATTTCCAATGATTGCATTGGAGTGGATTTGAATCGAAATTGTCTTCGGAATATTTCGATGTTGGAATTCGTGATTATACAGGTGTTGTTATGGAAATTTGAAAGATATATATATTTATATCGTTATTTCCAATACGACATTTGTTAGTCGTAGAATTCGATATTGAATATAAGCCGATATATTTTCTATTCAGAGCCTTGTATTGAATATCGAATGTGATTTGGGTTTGTCGTGAATGGTGTCTTTACTAACACTGTTCTTGAACCCAGTTGAGAAAAGATTAAATCTTTTTATTTAGATTTAATGAAGTGTACCAATTAAATAATATTTAATTGGAATTGAATTGATATTGATTTTTGGGTTTATCGTGAACAGTGTTTTAAATAACACTTGTTCTTTAACCCGATAATTAATGAATGTGATTTGGGTTTGTCGTGAATGGTGTCTTTACTAACACTGTTCTTGAACCCAGTTGAGAAAAGATTAAATCTTTTTATTTAGATTTAATGAAGTGTACCAATTAAATAATATTTAATTGGAATTGAATTGATATTGATTTTTGGGTTTATCGTGAACAGTGTTTTAAATAACACTTGTTCTTTAACCCGATAATTAATGAATGTGATTTGGGTTTGTCGTGAATGGTGTCTTCACTAACACTGTTCTTGAACCCAGTTGAGAAAAGATTAAATCTTTTTATTTAGATTTAATGAAGTGTACCAATTAAATGATATTTAATTGGAATTGAATTGATATTGATTTTTGGGTTTATCGTGAACAGTGTTTTAAATAACACTTGTTCTTTAACCCGATAATTAATGGGATGTGACTTTGGGTTTATCGTGAACCGTGTTTTAAATGACACTGATTCTTTAACCCAGTCACAGATTAAAACTAAGTGGAGTTTTAATGAATCTTTAATTAGATTGAAAAGATCGAGAATGGAGTATCACCAGTTTTGCTCCAGGCGATAGTTAAATCTTTAATTAGATTTGAATGTGAAATTTAGAAACTAACTGGCGGTTAGCCAAGCAGAACGGTTTTCTGGATATTGATCTGATGTTGGTTTCGGCCTTCGGGGTTAATATTTGGGGAATTATTCTCTTGATTAATTTACGGTTAGCGACTAATGAATTGGAATGAGGCGTATGTTGTGTTTGTGTAACACTTTTATAATATATACGCGAGTTATTCGGAAAGGCCGGGTTTATCCCTTTCTGAATAACTGATACGACGATAAGTCGAAGATGAAGACGATGGTCGAAGACCGGAGGTCTTCACGTCGTTTGGGTGATAACTGATGATCTTGATTGGGCTGTACACCCAAGAAGATGGAAACAGTTAGTGATCGTCCAGACGTACTTGGAGATCGATGGATATGCGGGGTACTAGGTGCCTCCGGTTTCGTTCAGACCCAGGACGGACTTGTAAATGGACTGTGTGTCTGACATCGGATTTCATTCTGTGTGACTGATATCGGTTGCATAGGATGGTTTGCCTGTGTGGCATGCTAAGATGCAAATGATCAAGGCTTCTGTTGAAAAGCAAAGTCTTGTGGTGATGATCAAAGCACGGCCTTTGTGGCGTAGCTTTGTGTAACGTTTACCTCGCGTGTTTCACACCCGGTATGAACCAAAAACGGGAGACGGACCTCAGGGAGGACTTGCGTTTCTTTCTAGCTAGAAGTGGCGTCAGTGGTTTTTCACGCCCTGACGAGTTTGACTTATGTGGTTGTTGCTGTTGCGAGGCGCCTCGGTTATATCGGTTTCGGCCGATGCATTCTGGTCGGCTGACGGACCAGACTTACACCCCATAGGGTGGGGAAACGTAGTGTTCAGGCATTTTAATCCACATCGGTGGACCGGCCCTGTCGCTCCAAGGGCTCACCTGAGTCTGGGTCCTGTGGCTCGGGCTAGACAGTCACGAATCGGTAGAGGATCTTGCCCCTAGCCTCGGTTCATAGTTGGAAACCCAATTTCCAAATACGTGACTTTGCGATTTTGATTGTATAACCTATATATGGCGACATAGTGGTATGGGGCATTCATGCCGCCTATGATTGATACTTATGATTTGAAGTGTTTTATACACTATGCACTTATAATAGTATCAAATGATTTGTTTTAAACGTATCAAGCATTCTTTGGCTGTTATAAGGGAAAACCCTATCCTCGACTGCGTTGCATTGTGTGATGGGACCTGGGTCTTATAACAGCTTCATTTTTCTTTATTTAGCATTGCGCTGTTCGTTTTATGCACTGGTATTCTTGGGAGGAAACCCGTTCCGTGTTATACGGCGTGGTCCCTTGATTTACCTAGCTTTAAAAATAAAGATTAACTGTTTTAGTTCTCACACCAGTCACATGACTGATCTGGAGTTTATTGTTTTAACCTAAACTCTGGGTGCCCCTATTTTCGACACGGGCAGCTAGTAGTTTCGGTTTTGCAGATTTATATTCACAGGATCCTGGTTTACAGCTGGAACGATATCCGGAAAGCTTTGTATCCGTATATCTCCTTCTAGTTGTGTATTGTATTATTTTCCGCTGCTATGTATTTAAATGTAATTTAAATCTCTGATATTTCTGTGTTATATTCTTTTATACTCTGTATATTCCAGTAATCTGATGTACTGTTGTAATATACAATGAAATGTTCTTTTGTATGCGTTCTGTTGTGGCTTGTTCTCGAACTATCCGACACTTTCCTTTACGGGGAAGTTACGGGTCTTCACATATATATATATATATATATATATATATATACTAGGATGCAGACGGTGCTTATTAGAAGCACCCGACACCCGTCCAGATACCATGGACTTGTTTGTTTGGATGTTTGGTGATTGATTGAGATATTGGTTTGAATGTGGTTTGTGGTGTGAAAAATCGAATCGATAAATTGGTTAGGATTAGACGTGCGCCGTTATAAGGCGAAGGAGTAAGACTAGGTTAGACTCTTACCCCAAATTTTGTGGTTTGCATAACGAAAGTGATTTGATTGATGTGTGAATGGCGTGGGCCTTCACTAGACCGGGGATAAGGCTAGGCCTCGTCCCGTTTCTAGTATCGTGCCGTTATGCCGCCGAAATTTTCTAAAATATGTTAGAAAATAAAAATATCATTTTTATTGTATAAATGAACCGAATAGAAATTCAAGTGTTGAAGTAAATATTTTTGTCGTTAAAAATATAACTTTTAACGTGAAAGCGAATAAATAAATATTTATAAACAAATCGGCCGATTTGTTTATATACACTGATTTGACTGATATTGATTGGGTCGATAAATTTTACACATCGCCCAACTGCACAAACGAAAATGTGTGTTTGTTGATTTGAAACCCCACACGGGTGTTGGGATGATATTTGGCGTACACTAATCCCAATTATTTAATTGTTGTCGATCGATGGATTGACAGATTGTGTAAGCGTCGATTATTTATATTTGATGCTTATGCAGTTGTGTGGTGCACTTTGGTTGATGGTTGATTATTTTTCAATGCTATTATATACATGTGTTGTATGGAATCCATATAATTAACATTATGTGGTGATTGATTGGGCCTCATTCCAATCGGGAAAATAAGGAATATCATAAAAGAAAATTCATGTGTTGAATATAAAAATAGTCATGTGTTGACGATGTGCATGTGTTGAGTGAAATATTTTATATAATCAAAATTACATCTTTATCACATTTAAAATTAGAACTACTTCCCAGTAGAAGTCTAATTAAAATCAAACGATAGATACCATAGTTTTATAAAATATTTCACATAATAAAAATAGTGATGTGTTGACAGTACTCATGTGTTGAGATTAGTCGTGTGTTGAAAGAAATATAGGTTCATGTGTTGAATTGAATAGAAGTTTTTGAAATATATAAAGCCGTGTGGATTAGAGATGCGCTATTTTGACGTGAACGATATTTATATCGATTTTATTCGTTTTACAACGAATATTGAAAAGTGATTTCAAAACTAAATATTTGGAAATGAAATTCAATTGAATTAGATTAAAATTCGAATTGAATAGGAAGTGAATTTGAATTTGAATAAAATAGGAATGAATTGAATTGAAAACGATTTGGAAATGAATTGAATTGAAAACGATTTCGAAATGAATGGAATTGAAAACGAATTCAAATTGAATTGAAAGTGAATTGAAATGAATTCAAATTGAATTGAAATTTGAATTGAATAGAAATGAATTTTAAAACGAATTTATAGAGAAGAATTCAATTTTGATTTGAATTGAAATGGAAGTTGAAATGGTTTTGAAACGAAGTTAAAACGATTTATAAAATTCATTTTAAAAGGAAATCGACGAAATATATATAATATATATATATTATATATATAATGGCCTGAATAGAACGCGCCGCGCCGCGGTAGTTCGTGAATTTCGACCATTTATTTCAAACGGACATTGCGGGAGATCCGACCGTCGGATTCTCCTAAAACCGGAACCGTTGGGTTCGTATCGAAAAGAGCTTTCCAATGAATATTAGAAATTCGAAATCTAACGGTTGGATTTGGAATTATGTCCAAATCAAATTCGAAAAAGGTCGCTATAAGTGCAGTTCGATGGCCGTTGTTGGAAATCGACTGTACGGGCCTTGATAAAATTATTAAAAATATCTATAATTTGTGTAAAATTATAATATGTGAATTGGAAAGAACTGGGGTGAAAAATTCCACATTTGAAAAGATAAAAATAGATTTTTTATCGAAATGAACTAGTTTTGAACTAGAATTGAAATCAATTTATTTTTAAAATAAATAAATTGAATTTGATAGTGGTTTTGAAAATAATCGATAATTTCCAATACGTGGATTGGACTGGAGCTGAATCGAAATTATCTTCGGGATATTTCGATGTTGGATTTGGTGACTATACAAATATGGTTATGGGGATTTGAAAGATATTTTATATCGTTATTTCCAATACGATATTTGTTGGTTTCAGAATTTGATATTGAATATAAGTCGATATATTTTCTATTCAGAGCCTTGTATTTAATATCAAATGTGATTTGGGTTTGTCGTGAGTCGTGTTTTGATGACATTGGTTCTTTAACCCAGTTAAAGGCAGGAAATTGATTTTTTTTGAAAAGATTAAAACTAAGTGGAGTTTTAATGGATCTTTAATTAGATTAAAAATGTGAATTGATAATTTAAATTATCAAATTTGAAAAGTGATCGAGAGTGGAGTATCACCAGTTTTGCTCCAAAGCGATAGTTAAATCTTTAATTAGATTTGAACGTGAAATGGTAATTAATTTTACCGATAACACCGTGGTGTTAGATATGGAGTATCACCAGTCTTGCTCCATGGGATATATAGGTTGGGATTGGGAAATAAAACAAATAATTACTTCGGTGTGGTTCGCTAATCCCGACTAGTTTGAAATGATATCCAAAGGAAGATTATAAGATAAATTTAGAAGAATTTATCTTGGATAAAATTAATGGGAACATTTCCCTAAGAATGTGATTTTGTGAATAAAAGAATATTCTGAATTGGAATGAGGCGTTCGTTGTGTTTGTGTAACATTTGTTAATTATATGCGTGGGTTATTCAGAAAGGCCGGGTTATACCCATTCTGAATAACCGATTCGACGAGATGTCGAAGATGAAGACGGTGGTTGAAGACCGGAAGTCTTCACATCGTTTGGGTGATTACTGATGATCTTGATTGGGCTGTACACCCGAGATGAGGGAAACAGTCGGTGATCGTCCAGACGTACTTGGAGATCGATGGATATGCGAGGAAAGTGCCTCCGGTTTCGTTCAGACCCAGAACGGTCTTGTAAATGGACTGTGTGTCTGACATTGGATTTTAGTCCGTGTGATTGATCTCTATTAAATATATATCTGTTTGGCGGCGGAGAATTTATTCTCTTGCTTAACGCCCTTCTCTGAGACGTACGAGCTCAGGGGTTATATATTGATGGATATCAAACGCATGGTGTGAATTGCCTGTGTGGCATGCGTAAGTGGCAATTGATCAAGGCTTCTGTTGAAAAGCAAAGTCTTGTGGTTGATGATCAAAGCACGGCCTGTGTGGCGTAGCTTTGTGTATAACGTGAATTCGCGAGCCTCACACCTCGGTATGAGTCAAAAACGGGATAGTGACTGCAGGGAGAGCACGACGTTTCTTTCTAGCTAGGGTGGTGTCAGTGACCTACCAGCCCTGACATTTATATACTTTTCACCTGTGTGGTTGTTGGAATGCGAGGCGCCTCGGATATAGGTCTGTAAGGACCGGGAAACGTGTGTTCAGGAATTGCCAATCCTCAAAAGTAAGAGAGGACCGGCCCTGAAGATCCAAGGATCATAGTGGGGTCCTGGGACATTTGCTAGAGTGTCTCGAACGCGGAGAGGAGCTTGCCCCTTGCCTCGGCTCATGACGGAATCCAATTTCCAATACGTGTATTGCGGTTTTAATTGTAGAACTAGTATGGCGACATGATAGATGGTACCCATGCCGCCTATGATTGATATTTATGATGTGAAATTGTTTTGACACTATACACATATAGTAATATCAAAATAATGTGTTTTAAACGTATCAAGCATGCTTTGGCTGTTATAAGGGAAAACCCTATCCTCCGGCTTGCGTTGCATTGTGTGATGGGACCTGGGTCTTATAACAGCTTCATTTTTCTTTATTTAGCATTGCGCCGTTTGTTCTATGCACTGGTATTCTTGGGAGGAAACCCGTTCCGTGTTATACGGCATGGTCCCTTGATTTACCGAACTTTAAAATAAAGAATTATAACTGTTTTAGTTCTCACACCAGTCCCATGACTGACCTGGAGTTTATTGTTTTAACCTAAACTCTGGGTGCCCCTATTTTCCGCACGGGCAGCTAGTAGTTTTGGTTTTGCAGATTTATATTCACAGGGTCCTGATTTACAGCTGGAACGATGCTCGGAAAGCTCTGTATCCGTGTATCACTTCTAGTTGTGTTTTGTACATTTTTCCGCTGCTATGTAATTTATTGTAATCTCTGATATTTATCGAATGTAATTTATTCATTTATACTCTGTATATTCTTGTATCTGATGGAATTGTTGTAATAACAATGAAATGTTCTTCCGTATGCGTTCTATTTTGTCTTGTCCTCAATTCTATCCGTGCTTTCCTTCACGGGGAAGTTCGGGTCGTCTCAATTTACATTTAGACGTAAATAAAAACATAGGAATAAAAAGCATATTTTATTTACATCTTAGATGTAAGTAAAAACATAGAAATAAAAGTGACATTCTAATTTACGTTTTAGATGTAATCACAAAGATAGAATTTAATGTTATATTTTTATTGTCAGAATAGAGACAATAAAAAATTAGAATTAAAAGGTTATATTTTTATTTACCTTTTGATGCAAATGAAAGGAATAAATGTAAAGTGATACCTTTGTTTACATTTTAAGTGTAAACAAAAAAGAATAAGTGTAAACCGACATTTTTATTGATACTTTATTCAATAAAAAGATTAGAATTAAAGGAAGTATTTTTATTGTCTAACTAGGGACAATAAAAAAAAGAGTAGAAATAAAAAGAGTAGAAATAAATGTCATTTTTATCGTCATTTTAGATGCGATAAAAAGAAGAAATAAAGGTGGCATTTTTATCGTCATTTTAAATGCGATAGAAAGAATTGATCTTAGTAGTTGAAATTGACAAATGGTTTATATTTATATAATTATATATAAACATAAATTAAATTTAAACGAAACACGCGCGGTAGTTCGCATTTCGAAGTCGTAACTTCAAAAGATTATACCAAAAGATCCGACCATCGGATTTTCCCAAAACTAGAACCGTTAGGACCGCTTTGGAAAGATCTTTCCAACAATATAAACTTTGTTAAAATCCAACAATTAGATTTCGAGATAAGTGTAAATCAAATTTGGATAAAAACAGCGCCAGGGCCGCCGATCGACCCGAAGCGTCGTTGAGTGAATATATATATTTTTACATTAATAAAAATAAGCGATAAATCGTTATCAAATACTAATAACGATATGAAATGGTTTTAAAATATATATATATTTATTTATACGAGAATCATTTGAAAAGTCCGAGTTCAATCTCATTTCAAATGATTGTACAAAGACATAAGTCGAAGAGTTGAAGACGTTGATTGAAGACCGACGATCTTCACATCGAAGGGATGTGTTACTACTGAGGCCCATGACTGGAGTAGCTATCTTGAAGGGGAGTCAGTGGTAGCCGTCCGGACGTATTGTTGATTGTTCGGATATGCGAGGTATAAGGTGCCTCCGGTTTCATTCTGACCCTGAACGTACTTGTAAATGGATGGTATGTCTGACGTTGTATTCCTGTAACACCCCACGTCCATTAATGTCACTCACAAAGGGAATGCATTAACTTCCATGGAGGTTTTAAGTGAATATAGAACAGTAAAATTACAACAAGACAGATATAAAATAGTACTTGGAAATTCAAAAACTTTATTTCATTGTAGCAGAAGTCAAAACATGTTTGATTACATCATAACACCATATTCAATGTCAAGTACAATATCTATCTTGATAAAACAAGTACATAATCCCATTACATGAATAGCCATTAAAAAGAAAGATAACAAGCTGGACTTTACTTCAGTAGTCCAAGTTTCCAGAAGATAAGCGATCCAACTAGACTCCACTAGAACTTGGCCCAACCTGCGGACCTGAAGGGAGAAAAAGGATGGAAAAGAGGGGGTCAGACATAAAGTCTGGTGAATATGATAATTCTACAATACTATTACCAAAATAACTGGACTAAGGCATAAGCTGGAAAACAAGAAAATGTCTATGAAGAGCAGATTAAGGACATAGACAATCGCTAAAGGCAACGTTATAGGCGCTCCTAAATACTAAAGGATAAACACTATACTGCACCACACCAGTCACCCTAAAGATTCATCCCACTTAGCTTCACTTAGAAACTTTCCCAATGGCTTTACGTACCCCTAGCTGACTACATAGGTGCCGCCTGGCCCTATCTCCACTAGGTGTACCCTACTTCCCATTATTCGATCGGCTCCCTAACTCGTAGATACCCGTGCTGGCCCCACAGTGGGGTGTATCACTCCCCTAAAGTGGCAACCTGATACAACGGACATGCACGGCTTATACCTACACGATGCAACAACGTCTTACCTACCAGCCCGGGTCCACACACGCATATGAAACCCGTTGGACTTGTGTTGCCACCGCTCCCTGTTTTGGCCTCTTATAGTCAAACCCAGTATGCGTGTCCCGTCCTCGACTTGGGTCGAGCCCACAAAGATACGTTTTGGGATACTGGTTGAAATGGGCCCCCACTATTTACCACAAGCATTCCACCTAAGCTTGTCCCCATTAGTCCATCCCACTTAACCCACTTAGTCATGTTCATTTACATGTGTGTTTGGTTAAGTCTAATCGTATTTCAAATGCCTCTAAAGGCAACCACCAGATTCCTCATGCCACCCAAGGCACCTACTTAACCCCCATGTCCCACCTTACATGATTATCTGGTTAAGTATTTCTTAGTTCATTAAGGCCATAACCTCATAAAGACCTCTCACATTAGACTGGCATTTATGGCAGCTGGATTTGCCGGGCGGGTCCGGGCAGTCTTACACCATAAAAGAGTCTAACCTCGTGTCTTTACAACTGTTATGCTTTAGTTTGGGCCTAGGACCTCTCACATTGGGCCGACATTTGTGACTACTGGATTTGCCGGGCGGGTCCGGGCAGGTTTACATCACAAACGGGTCCAACCTCGTGTCCTAAGCATTGATTATTAATAATAATCCACTTTCCCCCAATTTTAATAATTCCCTACTTGAATTATTAATTACTTCCAATTTTTAACAATGTCCATAATTGACTCAATTATGGACATTCATTCATGGTATGCATCATCTTACAAAATTGCACCCAATTTATTAATTCCTAATATTACCCCTACCCCACGTTTGAACGTTTATTCGCAAAATATATGTTAGACTCGAATAGCCTAACTCATAGCATAAAAGAGATTATCATAATAACAACATGTATATGTGACCAAATGAATCATAATAAGGGGTGAAACTTGCATATGTCCAACTTGCATAGATTATACATGTCATGGATCTAAAGGTGTCAACTTGTTCAAAATTCACCAAATATGATCTCAATCAATTTTCATAAACTTACATATGAACATGTGTGAATCAACATCATCTACTTTTTTAACAACATGGTTTTATATGGGTACACCTAACTCAATAGGCAAATTCCCATAATCAAGTTTTATTTAATTATAGTTTCAAGTTTATGGGTACACCTAACCTAATAGGCAAATTCCCATAAACAAGATCCATTTAAATTAAGAAAAAAAACATAACTTTAAGCATGATCCAACAACATCATGATTTTTCAACATAATATAGCATGATTTATAACATGGCATAGTATGATAGTATAACATAGCTTGACATGATTCTCAACATAGCACGACATAGCATAAGAGAATTTACAACATAGCATGACATAGCATATATAATTTACATCATACGACAACATAATAACATAATAAGAGATCCACAATATATAGAATTTACAATTACAAATCACATCACTTTCTTGTGATCCATTCATAACTGAGTCAAATTAGTTTGTAATAGTCTTGTGAGAATCATCATACTCACCAACAAAAGAAAAGAATTAGAGAAAGAGAGATCTTTTGATTTGATTTGTGTAGATTTAGTTGTAGATGATTAGGCTTCCTCTTCTTAGTTTGTGACGGCTATGCTGAACTCCATGGCAGCAGCATGACGGTAGCTTCTCTAATTTTACAAGTGATTTAGGTCTAGGGTCTACCCACTTATTTATAGATTTTAGAATTCATTTAGGCCATTAGATTTAACCTAGAAATAACCGCAGCCGTTCAGACAAGATGGGGTTTATCTTGTTGACTCAGCAATGAGTCAGAAGTGACTCAGCAAACATTCAGCATATTAATAAACTCCTATTCATGTCATAAATATATATATATTTTCTACAATGTACATATTAGATACATCCCCCTTTACTTATTATTGTTTTTATATACATATTAGATACATCCCCTCTCTCACACACTTATTAATATTTTTATATTCATATTAGATACATCCCCTCTCTTACACACTTATTAATATTTTAGCAACTTTAGTGTTAATAGAAAATTCGGGGTGTTACATTCTCCCCTCCTTTTAGGATTTCGTCCCCGAAATCTTCAAGTCTGGAAGAATGTATATCCTACCATCCAAACGTCCATCTACTCATCCATCATACACAGGCATCCATTGTCCTTAAAAGACTTCTAATGCTTTATGATCATATGCAAGTGTGTGAACATGTCCTTACCTAATGCGAAATCAGGCGGTCTACTGATTCAGTTGACCTCCTTAATGCAAATTATGTAAGTGTCATGAATCCATTATGTATGCAAAAGATCCTAATTGCTTACATACTACTTCTATATGCGTGCACACCCATTCAACCGAATGCAGCATCCATATGATGGTACAACCATTATACATCCATTATACTAAATACATCCATATATATGCAATATGCAATATGAAGTGACTGAGCCGATCTAGTGCCTAAAGTGTGTGTATATATGCATCCACGAGCAACCACTAGCAAACACTTGCATCCATCATACATAACATGTCTCAAACACATGTTTCAACCATAGGATTATCCTAACTAAAGGTCAAAGATACTAATGAGAGGACATACTAAAGATAAGATAAGATAAGCTAAGCGATAAAGGAGAAATTAAAAGACATACCCTCAAAAAGAAAAGGGTACAACGAACGCATCTTCTCTTCTGTCTCCCAAGTTGCGTTGCTCTCATCATCTCCCCATTGCACTTTAACCAGTCTGACCTCTCGATTCCTCAACTTTTTGATCTCCGACCCAAGAATGCATGTAGGAGCTCGTCTAATTGTTGCATCACGCTCTATTTCCACCTCTTTAAGCAAGCTCGGCTCTACCACCTCCGCGGTCTTGTGCAAACACTTCCTCAAATGTGATACATGGAATACGTCGTGTACTCCACTAAGTTTCTCAGGCAACTCCACCCTATATGCCATCTTCCCAATCCTGTTTTTTACAGGAAACGGCCCTACAAACCTTGGTGCTAATTTCCCCACGGACCCAAAGCGAACAACATTCTGTAACGGAGATACTTTGATAAAAACCATGTCCCCAATGTCAAACTCAAGATCTGTCCTCCTCTTATCAGCATACGATTTTTGCCTATCTTGTGCTGCTTTCATCCTCCTTCGAATCAACTCAATCTTCTCCGAGGTTTCCCTAACCATATCGGGCCCAAGTAGGATTTTATCGGTAGATTCCCACCAACATGTAGGCGAACGGCAAGGCCTTCCATAAAGAGCTTCGAACGGTGCCATGCCAATACTAGACTGAAAGCTATTATTATATGCGAATTCTACTAACGGACGGTGCTCTTCCCATGTACCCCCAAAGTCTAGGATACAAAGCCTTAAAAGATCCTCTAGAATGCGATTCACCCTCTCGGTCTGGCCGTCTGTCTGAGAATGATATGCGGTGCTCAAACATAGATGAGTCCCTACCACCTCTTGTAAACTCTTCCAAAATTCGCTAGTAAAGATGGGGTCACGGTCGCTTACTATACTAGAAGGAATACCGTGCAAACGAACTATCTCCTTAATGTATACAGAAGCCAACCACGGAGCAGTCCTCTTACTTTTCACGGGAATAAAATGGGCGCTTTTAGTAAGTATATCTACTATAACCCAAATCCCCGTGTTACCCTTCCTTGATCTTGGTAATCCATCCACAAAATCCATTGAGATGCTTTCCCATTTCCATAGTGGAACTTCTAATGGGTGAAGCAACCCACCGGGTTTCTTTTGTTCTGTTTTAACTCGTTGGCACACCAAGCATCTAGCGACGTACTCGGCCACATCCTTTTTCATACCGGCCCAAAAGAAAACCCGCTTCATATCTTTGTACCTCTTATCCCCGCCGGGATGAATGGTCATTTTTGAGCGATGAGCATCATCAAGAATGGCCTTCCTTAAGTCTTCGTCTTGTGGTACACAAAGTCTATTATCCCTTCGTAACCAACCCTTATCGTCTAGGGTATACCTACGAAGATGGCTTGACGACTCCCCCCCTTTGAGCTTTTCTACTATCTCAACCAACTGTGGGTCGTCTCGCTGTGCCTCACCAACCCGTCCTAGAAGTGTAGGTCTAACCTCCAAGGATGCTAACAGACCGGGTACTAAGTCAACGGAGGGTCTAAAGTCAAACATAGAGATGAATTCTAAGCTTTGTCGTTCAACAAACAACGGACTCAAGGACAACCTTTTCCTACTTAAGGCGTCTGCCACCACGTTACCCTTGCCCGGGGTATATGCTATTTCAAAATCGTAGGAGGCTAAGAATTCCATCCACCGTTGCTGCCTTAAATTCAAATCCTTCTGAGAGAATAAGTATTTTAATGATTTGTGGTCAGTGAACAGTTCGAATTTCTCACCAAGAAGATAGTGATGCCAAGACTTAAGCGCGAAAACAATTGCGGCTAGCTCTAAGTCATGCGTGGGGTAATTCTTTTCATGAACCCTCAACTGCCTTCCACCATAGGCTATTACTCTTCCCTCTTGCATGAGGACCGCGCCAAGTCCCGTCCCACAAGCATCAGTATAGATGGTAAACGGTTTATTCCCGTCTGGCAGCACTAAGACTGGGGCTGAAGTTAAGGCTCTCTTTAAACGTTGGAACGCATCATCGCAATCTTTGTCCCACGTAAAAACCAGGTTCTTCTTCGTTAACCGTGTTAATGGAGCTGATATTTTTGCGAAGTCTTTGATAAACTTCATATAATAGCCAGCCAACCCCAAGAAACTTCTTACTTCGGTTGCATTTTTAGGGACCTTCCAATCTTGGATGGCCACCACCTTTGCGGGATCCACTGCTATCCCTTCTTTGGAAACCACGTGCCCTAAGAACCGTACTTCCTTCCTCCAGAAGTGACACTTAGAAAATTTTGCCTTAAGGTTATGCGCTCGAAGGGTTTCCAACACTTCCCTAAGATGTAGGGAGTGCTCTTCTTTATTCTTAGAAAAGACTAAGATGTCATCCACAAAGACTACCACGAATTTGTTAAGGTATTCCCTAAACACCCTACTCATCAAATCAACAAAATATGCAGGGGCGTTTGTCAAACCAAAGGGCATCACTAGCCATTCATAGAATCCGTCAAGAGTCCTAAAAGCAGTCTTATCTATACTATCCTCAGCCACTCTCAGTTGATGAAAGCCAGTGGCTAAGTCCAACTGCGAAAACACTGAGGCGCCAACTAACTGATCAAAGAGATCGTCAATCCTCGGCAGTGGGTGTCGGTTCTTTTTAGTAAGCTTGTTTAGTTCTCTATAGTCCATACAAAGTCTAAGAGACCCATCCGCCTTTATGGCAAAAACTACTGGAGCACCCCACTCCGATATACTACGTCTTATGAACCGCTTCTCAAGCAACTCCTTTACTTGCTTATTGAGTTCCCTCATTTCACGAGGAGCCATGTGGCGCACTGGCAAAGATACGGGTTTAGCATTATCCACAAGATAAATTCGAAAGTCTATCTCCCGCTTTGGAGGTAAGCCCTTCACCTCCTCAAACACATCCGGATATTCCCGGACCACTTCTACCGATCGCAGGTTCTCTACAGACGCGTCAAGCGATTCAAGATAACTTAGCATAACGGAATTTATGGGATTACAAAAGATGCCGAGAGCATTACCAAGGCGAGTCACAAGCCTAACTACTCTCCTTTCACAATCAAGAATGGCCCTATTTCTAGACAACCAATCCATTCCTAAAATTAGCCCATAGCCCGTGAAGCCCAATACATAAGCACCACATCTAAATTTAACGCTAAGTATAGAGATTTTCAAATCCAAACATATCATGGTCAAATGAGCCGAACCCCCGATTGGATTTGAAACGACCAAGGGATCCTCTACTAAACTGGTGTTCAAGTGCAGTGATTCAACTAATGATGCAGAGATAAACGAATGAGATGCGCCAGAATCGAATAAGGTACGGATAGGATGATCAAATAGAAAAACTAAGCTTTCAACAGAAATTGTTCTACCTCTTTCTTGCAGCGGTGGGGCCGCAATAGCCTGAACTTGCCCCCTTGCCTGCCCTGGTGCCATAAGAGCCTGCACCTGTCCTCCCGAGGTAGACCCTGCCCTCTGCCCCTTCTTTGGACAGTCCTTCACTAAATGTCCCGCATCTCCACAATGAAAACAACCAGTCTTCTTTTTCTTTCTACAATCTTTGCTGAGATGGCCAGGCGTCCCACAATTGAAGCATTTCTTCTTCCCTTTGCCATTATTGTTTTTACCACCCTTCTTATTTTGCTGTTGGGGTTTCTTCTGATCCCCTTTCTTTTCAACTGCCTTATCCTCATGCATAAGTGCCATTTCTACTAGCTTTTCAAAGGTGGCTCCCATAGGGATGTGGGTCATAGCCAACCCTTGCAACGGTTCATTCAAGCCTCTAACGAACCTCAAAGCTTTCTTCTCTGGCGTGTTCACCAACTCCAAGCCAAACCTTGCTAACTGATTAAATTTATTGACATATTCCTTTACTGATGAGCTCCCTTGCTTTAGTGCCAGGAATTTTTCCATATTTAAGTTCTCCTCTGCCCTTGAAAGAAACTTTGCCTCAAACCTTCGTCTGAAATCCGCCCATGAATCAACTGGACGTTCCCCGTTAGTGACCTCCCACCAAAACGAGGCCTCTCCCTTCATTAACCAAGCAGCTAAACGGACTTTCCTCCCATCTTCCACTTCAAAGATATCCAACAATTCCTCAGTCTCCTTAAGCCAATCTCTGGCCTCCACAAACGTCTCAGTCCCTTGAAAAGTTTTTCCTCCCATAGCCTTGAATTCCTTGCACGTCTTTGCAAAAGTGTCAACACGAGGAGGAGGAGGAGGAGGAATGGGTGCAACTAGGGGTGGAGGAGTATCCGCTGGGCCTGCAGTGGTGGCCCTAGCCTCCAAGTATCTCCTAAACCACCCTGGAATCGTCACACCTTCTGGGAGATTAAGATCTTCAGCCATGCTGAAACGAAAAAGGAAAGATTCAAAATGGAGAATTCGAAAGATAAAGATAAGGATGTGGCTATTTGGGATTATGTTTTTCATAAAAACTCTCTTTAAATAACATGTTTTTTTTTTTTTGAAAGCACTTCTTCCAAAAATACTTTAGAAAAAAAATATTTTTCTAAAAATTTTTTTTTTTTCTGTTCTGGTAACCTTATGCTCTTATACCACGTGTAACACCCCACGTCCATTAATGTCACTCACAAAGGGAATGCATTAACTTCCATGGAGGTTTTAAGTGAATATAGAACAGTAAAATTACAACAAGACAGATATAAAATAGTACTTGGAAATTCAAAAACTTTATTTCATTGTAGCAGAAGTCAAAACATGTTTGATTACATCATAACACCATATTCAATGTCAAGTACAATATCTATCTTGATAAAACAAGTACATAATCCCATTACATGAATAGCCATTAAAAAGAAAGATAACAAGCTGGACTTTACTTCAGCAGTCCAAGCTTTCCAGAAGATAAGCGATCCAACTAGACTCCACTAGAACTTGGCCCAACCTGCGGACCTGAAGGGAGAAAAAGGATGGAAAAGAGGGGGTCAGACATAAAGTCTGGTGAATACGATAATTCTACAATACTATTACCAAAATAACTGGACTAAGGCATAAGCTGGAAAACAAGAAAATGTCTATGAAGAGCAGATTAAGGACATAGACAATCGCTAAAGGCAACGTTATAGGCGCTCCTAAATACTAAAGGATAAAAACTATACTGCACCACACCAGTCACCCTAAAGATTCATCCCACTTAGCTTCACTTAGAAACTTTCCCAATGGCTTTACGTACCCCTAGCTGACTACATAGGTGCCGCCTGGCCCTATCTCCACTAGGTGTACCCTACTTCCCATTATTCGATCGGCTCCCTAACTCGTAGATACCCGTGCTGGCCCCACAGTGGGGTGTATCACTCCCCTAAAGTGGCAACCTGATGCAACGGACATGCACGGCTTATACCTACACGATGCAACAACGTCTTACCTACCAGCCCGGGTCCACACACGCATATGAAACCTGTTGGACTTGCGTTGCCACCGCTCCCTGTTTTGGCCTCTTATAGTCAAACCCAGTATGCGTGTTCCGTCCTCGACTTGGGTCGAGCCCACAAAGATAAGTTTTGGGATACTGGTTGAAATGGGCCCCCACTATTTACCACAAGCATTCCACCTAAGCTTGTCCCCATTAGTCCATCCCACTTAACCCACTTAGTCATGTTCATTTACATGTGTGTTTGGTTAAGTCTAATCGTATTTCAAATGCCTCTAAAGGCAACCACCAGATTCCTCATGCCACCCAAGGCACCTACTTAACCCCCATGTCCCACCTTACATGATTATCTGGTTAAGTATTTCTTAGTTCATTAAGGCCATAACCTCATAAAGACCTCTCACATTAGACTGGCATTTATGGCAGCTGGATTTGCCGGGCGGGTCCGGGCAGTCTTACACCATAAAAGAGTCTAACCTCGTGTCTTTACAACTGTTATGCTTTAGTTTGGGCCTAGGACCTCTCACATTGGGCCGACATTTGTGACTACTGGATTTGCCGGGCGGGTCCGGGCAGGTTTACAACACAAACGGGTCCAACCTCGTGTCCTAAGCATTGATTATTAATAATAATCCACTTTCCCCCAATTTTAATAATTCCCTACTTGAATTATTAATTACTTCCAATTTTTAACAATGTCCATAATTGACTCAATTATGGACATTCATTCATGGTATGCAACATCTTACAAAATTGCACCCAATTTATTAATTCCTAATATTACCCCTACCCCACGTTTGAACGTTTATTCGCAAAATATATGTTAGACTCGAATAGCCTAACTCATAGCATAAAAGAGATTATCATAATAACAACATGTATATGTGACCAAATTAATCATAATAAGGGGTGAAACTTGCATATGTCCAACTTGCATCGATTATACATGTCATGGATCTAAAGGTGTCAACTTGTTCAAAATTCACCTAATATGATCTCAATCAATTTTCATAAACTTACATATGAACATGTGTGAATCAACATCATCTACTTTTTTAACAACATGGTTTTATATGGGTACACCTAACTCAATAGGCAAATTCCCATAATCAAGTTTTATTTAATTATAGTTTCAAGTTTATGGGTACACCTAACCTAATAGGCAAATTCCCATAAACAAGATCCATTTAAATTAAGAAAAAAAACATAACTTTAAGCATGATCCAACAACATCATGATTTTTCAACATAATATAGCATGATTTATAACATGGCATAGTATGATAGTATAACATAGCTTGACATGATTCTCAACATAGCACGACATAGCATAAGAGAATTTACAACATAGCATGACATAGCATATATAATTTACATCATACGACAACATAATAACATAATAAGAGATCCACAATATATAGAATTTACAATTACAAATCACATCACTTTCTTGTGATCCATTCATAACTGAGTCAAATTAGTTTGTAATAGTCTTGTGAGAATCATCATACTCACCAACAAAAGAAAAGAATTAGAGAAAGAGAGATCTTTTGATTTGATTTGTGTAGATTTAGTTGTAGATGATTAGGCTTCCTCTTCTTAGTTTGTGACGGCTATGCTGAACTCCATGGCAGCAGCATGATGGTAGCTTCTCTAATTTTACAAGTGATTTAGGTCTAGGGTCTACCCACTTATTTATAGATTTTAGAATTCATTTAGGCCATTAGATTTAACCTAGAAATAACCGCAGCCGTTCAGACAAGATGGGGTTTATCTTGTTGACTCAGCAATGAGTCAGAAGTGACTCAGCAAACACTCAGCATATTAATAAACTCCTATTCATGTCATAAATATATATATATTTTCTACAATGTACATATTAGATACATCCCCCTTTACTTATTATTGTTTTTATATACATATTAGATACATCCCCTCTCTTACACACTTATTAATATTTTTATATTCATATTAGATACATCCCCTCTCTTACACACTTATTAATATTTTAGCAACTTTAGTGTTAATAGAAAATTCGGGGTGTTACAATTCCTTTATGCTATATTCGTTGATCTCTGCTAAATATATATCTGTTTGGTGGTTAACACACTTCTCTGAGACGTACGAGCTTAGAGGTTATATATTGGTAGGAATCAATGGTATGGTATGGATTGACAATGTTGCATGCCAAGATGCATAGATCAAGGCTTTTGTTGAAAGGAAGGGCCTTGGGGGATGATCAAAGCATAGCTTGTTTAGGCGTAGCTTTGTGTATAGCGTGACTTCGTGAGCCTCACACCCTGGTATGAGTCAAAAAGGGATATGGACCGTAGGGAGTGCACACGTTTCTTTCTAGATAGGAGTAGTGTCAGTGCTTAAACTGGCTGGCATTTTACTTATGTGGATGATGGATTAAGGTACCTCGGGTTTTATAGGTTGTTAGTGTCCATATCGAGGTCCAAAGGGACCGGGAAACATGTGTTCAGGCATAACCAATCCACTACCGTAAGGTAGGGACAGGCCCTACCGCATCCAAGGGTTGCCCATAGGTGTGATCCTGAGGCATTTGCTAGAGTGTCTCGAATCGGAGAGGATGATCCCTAGCCTCGATTTCATGATGGAAAACCAACTTCCGATACGACACAATGCGGTTTTGATTGTAGAACTAGTATGGCGACATAGTAGGATGGAGTACTATACCGTCTATGATTGATACATTATGACTGAAATGTTTTTGAAAACATATATACACTAATAATAATATCAAATCCGTTTTTATCGTACCAGGCATCTTTTGACCATTATAAGATAAAACTCTATCCTCCAGTTTGTGTTGCATTGTGTGATGGGACTTGAGTCTTATAATGGTTTCATTTTTTCTAGAAAGCATGGCGTTGTTTAACGATTTACTTTATTCTATGCACTGGCAATCCAATGGAGTAAACCCGTTCCGCGTTAGCGGCGTGGTCCTGTGATTAGCCTTTTATTTAGATTAGTTAATTTAATATTTCTCATACCAGTCCCATGACTGACCTGTAGTTTGTTTCACTGGCAAACTCGGGTGCCCATATTTTTCACACGGGCAATCGAGTAGCTTTTTGCAGATATTTATCTCTTTAGCAGGATCCTGGATCGAAGCTTAAAGCTGTGTCCAGAGAGCTTTTGATAATCTTCCGCTGCAATGTATTATTTAATGTAAAATTTATCTTCCATTGTAATTTAATTTCGATGTACTCTGATATATTCTATACTCTGATGTAACACTAATATGATGTTTATAAAAGTTTTTTGTTATTTGTTTTAATGTATTGTATTCCCAAAGTTAACGTATGCGGGTTTTGAACGATTTTAATCGATCTATTGATCGATTAAGGTCGGGTAAAATGTGTGTCATTACAAAGTATATTTAATAGATCGCGTAAGTTGATTTCTTCAAGCATACTTACATTTGGTGGCGGAGGAATTCGTTTCTCTTAGCTATATACCCATGGTATTTTTGGAGAAATCATTTTGTGATTTGGCGGGTATGACGATGTGACATTCAAAGTGAATAAATGTGTGATCTATCAGAGATAAGTGTGGCCTCAAGCCTCACACCCAGGAAATGGTAAAAATCGGGTAGGTCGCAAAGCTAAGTGGGTAGCTTCCAATTAGGGTGTATTGTCACCTGATCTAGAAAAATTCCATTTACTTATTTAAACTATTTTGATGCTGTCCCTTTCGGGAAATGGTTGCTGATCCCAACCGTTGGTGATAATACATTCGGTACACTCAAGTGAAATGAGTGACCACTCATATTTAGCCTGGGTCACAAGTTGTTCTTATTGAACCTGGTGTATTCCTCTCTAGAGATACACTGTCGGAAGGGGGTCCCACACCTTGCCAGTTGAAATCTATCACCTTATGTGACGGCCGTGAATTCCACTTGATCCGAATCAGTCGTTAAACCGACAAAGACCGTTCGAAACCCCTGATCGTTTGAGAACAGGACAAAATAGAACGCAGACAGAAGAACATTTCATTGTTATTACAATAATTCATCAGATACAAGAATATACAGAGTATAAATGAATAAATTACATTCGATAAATATCAAAGATTACAATAAATTACATAGCAGCGGAAAATAATACAAAGCACAACTGAAGGTGATATACGGATACAGAGCTTTCCGGATATCATTCCAGCTGTATATCAGGATCCTGTGAATATAAATCTGCAAAACCAAAACTACTAGCTGCCCGTGCGGAAAATAGGGGCACCCAGAGTTTAGGTTAAAACAATAAACTCCAGGTCAGTCATGTGACTGGTGTGAGAACTAAAATAGTTATTAATATTGGTTTTAAAGTTAGGTAAATCAAGGGACCACGCCGTATAACACGGAACGGGTTTCCTCCCAAGAATACCAGTGCATAGAACAAACAGCGCAATGCTAAATAAAGAAAAATGAAGCTGTTATAAGACCTAGGTCCCATCACACAATGCAACGCAAGCCGGAGGATAGGGTTTTCCCTTATAACAGCCAAAGCATGCTTGATACGTTTAAAACACATTATTTGATACTATTATAGGTGTATAGTGTCAAAACAATTTCAATCATAAATATCAATCATAGGCGGCATAGCTACCATCTATTATGTCGCCATACTAGTTCTACAATTAAAATCGCAATATCACGTATTGGAAATTCGATTCCGTCATGAGCCGAGGCAAGGGGAAAGCTCCTCTCCGCTTCGAGACACTCTAGCAAATGCCTTTGGACTACACACTCTGGGTAACCCTGGGATCCTCCAAGACCGGTCCTCTCTTACGTTTGAGGATTATTTATTCCTGAAGACACGTTTCCCGGCCCTATAGGACCTATAATCGAGGCGCCTCACATCCAAACCACAAAGGTGAAAAGTATATAAATGTCAGGGCTGGTAGGTCACTAACACCACCCATAGCTAGAAAGAAACGTCGTGCACTCCTTGGGTCCTCATCCCTTTTTTGACTCATACCGAGGTGTGAGGCTTGCGAATCCACGCTATACACAAAGCTGCCACGTAGGCTGTGCTTTGATCATCAACCACAAGACTTTGCTTTTCAACAGAAGCCTTGATCCATGCAACTCAGCGTGCCACACAGGCAATTTATGCCATGTGATTGATATCTATCGATATATAACCTCTAAGCTTGTACGTCTCAGAGAAGGGCATTAAGCAAGAGAATAAATTCTCCGCCGCCAAACAGATATATATTTAACAGAAATCAATCAACACAGAATAAAGTCCAATGTCAGACACACAAACCATTTACAAGTTCGTTCTGGGTCTGAACGAAACCGGAGGCACTTTCCTCGCATATCCATCGATCTCCAAGTACGTCTGGACGACCACCAACTATTTCCATCCTCTTGGGTGTACAGCCCAATCAGGATCATCAGTAATTATCCAAACGATGTGAAGACTTCCGGTCTTCGACCACCGTCATCATCTTCGACCTATCGTCGAATCGGTTATTCAGAATGTGTATAAAACCGGCCTTTCCGAACAACACGCGTATATTAAAAACAAATGTTAGACAAACACAACATACGCCTCATTCCAATTCATATTCTCAGGGAAAGGTTCCCATTAATTTTATCCAAGATAAATTCTTTAAATTTATTCTTTGATCTTCCTTTGGATGTCATTTCAAACCAAATTATGGTTTTCTAAACTAGTCGAGATTAGCGAACCACACCGAAGTAATTATTTATTTTATTTCCCAATCCCAACCTATTCATCCCATGAAGCAAAACTGGTAATACTCCATATCTAACACCACGGTGTTATCGGTAAAATTAATTACCATTTCACGTTCAAATCTAATTAAAGATTTAACTATCGCTTTGGAGTAAAACTGGTGATACTCCATTCTCGCTCAATTTCTAAATTTGGTAATTTAAATTATCAATTCCCCATTTCAATCTAATTGCAGACTCATTAAAACTCCTTTTACTGGGTTAAAGAACTAATGTCATTTAAAACACAGTTCACGACAAACCCAAATCACATTCTATTTACTATCGGGTTAAATGATAAGTGTTATTTAAAACACCCTTCACGATAAACCCACAAATCAATTCTATTTAAAACCCATTTCAAATCCGATTTATTTATTTAAAAATAAATGGGTTTTAATTTTAGTTCAAAACTAGTTCATTTCGATAAAAATCTATTTTTATCTTTTCAAATATGGAGTTTTTCATCCCAATTTTTCCCAAATCATTTCTTATGATTTTACACTAATTATTACTATTTTTAATAATTTTATCCAGGCCCGTACAGTCGATTTCCATCAACGGCCATCGAACTGCACTTACAGCGACCTTTTTCAAATTTGATTTGGACGTAT
The DNA here is from genome assembly GCA_030737875.1 of Allium sativum. Classification (NCBI taxonomy): domain Eukaryota; kingdom Viridiplantae; phylum Streptophyta; class Magnoliopsida; order Asparagales; family Amaryllidaceae; genus Allium; species Allium sativum. Next base: position 8,359,470 of record CM060923.1, read on the forward strand.
CTACAAATCCAACCGTTAGATTTCAAATTTCTAATATTCGTTAGAAAGCTCTTTTTGATACGAACCCAACGGTTCCGGTTTTAGGAGAATCCGACGGTCGGATCTCCCGTAATGTCCATTTGAAATAAATGGTCGAAATTCACGAACTGCCGCGGCGCGGCGCGTTCTATTCAGGCCATTATATTATATATATAATATATATTTCGTCGATTCTATTTTAAACGAATTTTATAAATAGTTTTGAATTCGTTTCAAAAACAATTTCAACCTTTATTTCAAATTCAAATCAAAATTGAATTTTCTATTATAAATCCTTTTTACTTTCATTTCTATTTGATTTCAATTCAAATCGATTTTAATTCGATTCGAATTCATTTTCTTTTCAATTCAATTCGATTCGAATTCGTTTTCTTTTTAATTCAATTCAAATTCGTTTTCTATTAAAATCAAATCAAATTCGTTTTCTATTCAATTCAAATAAAATTCAATTCGTTTTCTAATCCAATCAAATTCAACTCATATTCTAATTAAATCAAATTCAACTCGTTTTCTAATTAAATCAAATTCAATTCGTTTTCTATTCAATTCAAATCAAATTCGTTATATATTCAATTCAAATCAAATTCGTTATATATTCAATTCAAATCAAATTCGTTATATATTCAATTCAAATCAAATTGGTTTTATATTCGATTCAATTCAAATTTAAAAACGAATATGATCGATATAAATATCGTTTGCGTCAAAATAGCGCATCTCTAATTAATACGGCTTTATATATTTCAATAATTCCGTTATTCTATTCAACAAATGAATATTTATTCTTGTCAACACATGACTAATCTCAACGAATGAGTACTGTCCACGTGTGACTATTTTTGTTATTTAATATATTTTATGAAAATTAAGGTATCTATCGTTTGATATTAAATCAGACTCCAACCGTAAATTAGTAAGAGAACGATTCCCTGAATATTAACCCTGAAGGCCGAAACCAACATCAGATCAATATCCAGGAGACCACTCATCTTATCTATTTTCCAGTTAATTTCTGATTTCATATATGATAAAGATGTAAATTTTATTGTTAAAATATTTCGTTCAACACATGACTAATCTCAACGGATGAGTACAGTCAACACATGAACCTTTATTTTATAGTGATAAAGATATAAATTTTATTATTAAAATATTTCGTTCAATACATGACTAATCTCAACGGATGAGTACAGTCAACACATGAACCTTTATTTTATAGTGATAAAGATATAAATTTTATTGTTAAAATATTTCGTTCAACACATGACTAATCTCAACGGATGAGTACAGTCAACACATGAACCTTTATTTTATAGTGATAAAGATATAAATTTTATTATTAAAATATTTCGTTCAACACATGACTAATCTCAACGGATGAGTACGGTCAACACATGAACCTTTATTTTATATTATTCTTTATTTTCTAAATTGGAATGAGGCCCAATCAATCACCATATAATGTTAATTATATGGATTTTCATACATCACACGTATATAATAGCATTGAAAAATAATCAACCATCAACCAAAGTGCACTACACTGTATAAGCATCAAATATAGATATCTAATGCTTATAACAGCCTGTCAATCAATCGATCGACATATTTAATCAATCAGGATGAGTGAACTTCAAATTTCGTCCCAACACCCGTGTGGGGTTTCAAACAATCAAACACTGATTTTATTTGTGCAGTTGGGCGATGTGTAAAATTTATCGTCCCAATCAATATTTTTCAAATAGGTGTACATAAACAAACCGTCGGGTTTGTAAATGAATATTTTATTTTTTTCACTTCCACGTTAAAAATTATATTTTTAACGATAAGATATTTTATTTCAACACATGAATTTCTATTCAGTTCATTTACACAATAGAAATGATATTTTTATTTTTCTAACATATTTTAGAAAATTTCGGCGGCATAACGGTACGATACTAGAAATGGACAAGGCCTAGCCTTATCCCCGGTCTAGTGAAGGCCCACGCCATTCACACATCAATCCAATCCATTCCATTTCACCAAACAATTCAATTCAAACCAAATAATCAAACCAACTACACAACCAAACAATTAAACAAACAAGCCCTCCATGGTCTGTGGATGACAGGTGTCGGGTGCTACTAAACACCGTCTACATCCTAGTATATATATATATAACTAGAAAAAGAAATTTTAAGTGAGGAGTTCTCACCAATAGCTATTCCAACTTCATGACACTTCATTTAGAGAAACCTTCATTGTTCTCGCCTTCCGTCACTTTCGTTGTCCGTAGCCACTACATATATAAAAATCGAATTTTTATATTGCTATTCAATATATAAAAATCGAATTTTTACTTTGCTATTCAATATATAAAAATCGAATTTTTACTTTGTTATTCAATATATAAAAATCGAATTTTTACTTTGCTATTCAATATATAAAAATCGAATTTTTACTTTGCTATTCAATATATAAAAATCGAATTTATACTTTGCTATTCAATATATAAAAATCGAATTTTTACTTTGCTATTTAATATATAAAAATCGAATTTTTTACTTTGCTATTCAATATATAAAAATTGAATTTTTTACTTTTCTATTCAATATATAAAAATCAAATCTTTAATATCTCTACTTTATAAAAATATCGCCTTTCTTCTTAATAAAAATACCGCTACTTTCTATTATTTAAAAATCATATTTTTAATCCACTACATATGTAAAAATCACGCCTTTCTCCATTTAAAAATATCGTTTTTCTATTTTAAGAATCTAATCTTTTCTATTTTAAAAATCTAATCTTTTCTATTTTAAAAAACTAATCTTTTCTGTTTTAAAAATCACTAAAACTAATTACATTAACCAATAAAATAATAAAAATAAAAAGGAGGGACTTACATCGTCGATTGGAGGAAGGAGGGGGGCTAACGGGTTAGGTTTTGGGTCTGGGTCTCGCTCGAGGGCTGTAGCGGGTTGGAGGGGGTCAGATTGGGCGGTGCAGTGTCCGTGGGGCTGCGCTCCAGCGAGGGAGGGGGGGTTGTCGCGTCGCACGCCAGCAAGGGGGGTCCTCATCGATCGAAGCGTCGATTTAAGGGGGGGGTTCGGAGGTGGCGCCCCTCCTGAGGCGTGGCGGCGCTCTGATGGGGGGGAGCGACGGCGCTCCTCCCCCTCTTCGTCTTTTTTTTTCTGAACGAATGAATAGCGAGGGAAAGGGGGCCAGAGGAGTTTAAGGGGAGAGGGAGAGAGAAAGTTTATTTTTAATTTAATTAATTAATTTATTTTCAAAAAGCAATTTTTTCATACGACCTCTAAACGAGGCCCATTGCCTGTCGTCCATAGCGTTTTACCCCCATTCCGAACACAATGGGATATGTATCGTAGGCTGATTCGATCGTTACAATCAGTTTTCGTCAAAATCAACATATAACTCTATATATTGAATTTGAACACGCATTTCAATTTACCGGGGTCACATACGAACTCTAAGAATTCCAGAAAAATATTTTCTAGCTTCGTATTGACGATACGGTCCTAAAAAAACTAGTTTCGTCGAATTCTGAGACCATTGGAAAAATGACCATTTTCCAGTCGATTAAAATCAACTGAAACTGGTAAAGCGCGTTTTCCTTTGCCATGCTCACATATTGATTCGAAAAATTATGAAATTTAAAACCTAGCAATAATTTGACATCACGGACCCAACAAAAGTGGTTTCGTCGAAATCCGAGGTCGTTTGCAAAATTCCCATTTTTAAGGGCCTGAATTCCATAGCGACTATTCAGAATTTTCAACTGGACATATCTTTTGATTCTCGCTATGAAATTTCGATTTTTCGGATTCGTTGGAAAGATATTATCAAATAGATCCTATTATTTTTGGTTTCACTAAAATCCGGATTGTTTTGCACCCGGTATGTTCAATTGAAGTTTGAAATCGAATTATCGAACTACCGCGCCATTTTCAATTCTATTTATAATTATTTATAATTATTTATATTCTAACAACGACGTATATAATATATACGTTCGAATTATATTCAAAATAAATTTCTCGTCGATATTATTTAAAATAATCTATTTTAAAAATTCAAAATTCGCTAAAATTGCCAAAATAAAAATTTTAAACTGGCTCGGATTTTCCGGGTTTTACACTGTGACGGCAAGGAATTTCGCTCGGTCCGAACCAGTCGCTAAACCGATCCAGACCGTTCGAAACGCCCTATCGTTTGAGAACAGGACAAAACAGAACGCATACAGAAGAACATTTCATTGTATATTACAACAATGCATCAGATTACAAGAATATACAGAGTATAAATGAATATTACACAGAAATATCAGAGATTTAAATTACATTTAAATACATAGCAGCGGAAAATAATACAATACACAACTAGAAGAGATATACGGATACAAAGCTTTCCGGATATCGTTCCAGCTGTAAACCAGGATCCTGTGAATATAAATCTGCAAAACCAAAACTACTAGCTGCCCGTGTCGAAAATAGGGGCACCCAGAGTTTAGGTTAAAACAATAAACTCCAGGTCAGTCATGTGACTGGTGTGAGAACTAAAAACAGTTATTATCTTTATTTTCAAAGTTAGGTAAATCAAGGGACCACGCCGTATAACACGGAACGGGTTTCCTCCCAAGAATACCAGTGCATAAAACAAACAGCGCAATGCTAAATAAAGAAAAATGAAGCTGTTATAAGACCCAGGTCCCATCACACAATGCAACGCAGCCGAGGATAGGGTTTTCCCTTATAACAGCCAAAGAATGCTTGATACGTTTAAAACAAATCATTTGATACTATTATAAGTGCATAGTGTATAAAACACTTCAAATCATAAGTACCAATCATAGGCGGCATGGGTACCATATATCATGTCGCCATATATAGGTTTACAAATAAAACCGCAAAGTCACGTATTTGGAAATTGGATTTCCGTCTATGAACCGAGGCTAGGGGCAAGATCCTCAACCGATTCGAGACTGTCTAGCCCGAGCCTCAGGAACAGCCGCAACTGCCCCTTGGAGCGACAGGGCCGGTCCACACGGAGTGGATTATTATGCCTGAACAATACGTCTCCCCACCCTATGGGGTGTAAGTCTGGTCCGTCAGCCGACCAGAATGCATTCGGCCGAAACCGATATAACCGAGGCGCCTCGCAACCGCAACAACCACATAAGTCAAACTCGTCAGGGCGTGTAAAACCACTGACGCCACTTCTAGCTAGAAAGAAACGCAAGTCCTCCCTGAGGTCCGTCTCCCGTTTTTGGTTCATACCGGGTGTGAAACACGCGAGGTAAACGTCACACAAAGCTACGCCACAAAGGCCGTGCTTTGATCATCACCACAAGACTTTGCTTTTCAACAGAAGCCTCGATCATTTGCATCTTAGCATGCCACACAGGCAAACCACTCTATGCAACCGATATCAGTCACACAGAATGAAATCCAATGTCAGACACACAGTCCATTTACAAGTCCGTTCTGGGCCTGAACGAAACCGGAGGCACCTAGTACCCCGCATATCCATCGATCTCCAAGTACGTCTGGACGATCACTAACTGTTTCCATCTTCTTGGGTGTACAGCCCAATCAAGATCATCAGTTATCACCCAAACGACGTGAAGACCTCCGGTCTTCGACCATCGTCTTCATCCTCGACTTATCGTCGTATCAGTTATTCAGAATGGGATAAACCCGGTCTTTCCGAATAACTCGCGTATATATTATAAAAGTGTTACACAAACACAACATACGCCTCATTCCAACTCATTAGTCATTAACCGTAAATTAATCAAGAGAATAATTCCCCAAATATTAACCCCGAAGGCCGAAACCAACATCAGATCAATATCCAGAAAACCATTCTACTTAGCTAACCGACAGTTAGTTTCTAAATTTCACGTTCAAATCTAATTAAAGATTTAACTATCGCCTGGAGCAAAACTGGTGATACTCCATTCTCGATCTTTTCAATCTAATTAAAGATTCATTAAAACTCCACTTAGTTTTAATCTGTGACTGGGTTAAAGAATCAGTGTCATTTAAAACACGGTTCACGATAAACCCAAAGTCACATCCCATTAATTATCGGGTTAAAGAACAAGTGTTATTTAAAACACTGTTCACGATAAACCCAAAAATCAATATCCATTCAATTCCAATTAAATATTATTTAATTGGTACACTTCATTAAATCTAAATAAAAAGATTTAATCATTTCTCAACTGGGTTCAAGAACAGTGTTAGTGAAGACACCATTCACGACAAACCCAAATCACATTCGATATTCAATACAAGGCTCTGAATAGAAAATATATCGGCTTATATTCAATATCAAATTCTACGATTAACAAATGTCGTATTGGAAATAACGATATAAATATATATCTTTCAAATTTCCGTAACAACATCCGTATAATCACAAATTCCAACATCGAAATATTCCGAAGACAATTTCGATTCAAATCCACTCCAATGCAATCATTGGAAACTTTGGTTATTTTCAAAACCCTTTTCAAATTCAATTTATTTATTTAAAAATAAATAGAATTATAATTCTAGTTCAAAACTAGTTCATTTCGATAAAAATCCATTTTTATCTTTTCAAATATGGAGTTTTTCATCCCAATTCTTTCTAAATCATTTCTTATGATTTTACACAAATTATTACTATTTTTAATAATTTTATCAAGGCCCGTACAGTCGATTTCCAACAATGGCCATCGAACTGCACTTACAGCGACCTTTTTCGAATTTGATTTGGACGTATCTCCAAATCCAACCGTTAGATTTCAAATTTCTAACATTCATTAGAAAGCTCTTTTCGATACGAACCCAACGGTTCCGGTTTTAGGAGAATCCGACGGTCGGATCTCCCGTAATGTCCGTTTGAAATAAATGGTCGAAATTCGCGAACTGCCGCGGCGCGGCGCGTTCTATTCAGGCCATTATATTATATATATAATATATATAATATATACTTCGTCGTTTTCTATTTAAAACGAATTATATAAATAGTTTTGAATTCGTTTCAAAAACATTTTCAACTTCCATTTCAATTCAAATCAAAATTGAATTCTTCTTTATAAATTCGTTTTAAAATTCATTTCTATTCAATTCAAATTTCAATTCAATTTGAATTCACTTCAATTCGCTTTCAATTCAATTTGAATTAGTTTTCAATTCCTTTCGAAATCGTTTTCAATTCAATTTGAATTAGTTTTCAATTCCTTTCGAAATCGTTTTCAATTCAATTCATTTCGAAATCATTTTCAATTCATTTCATTTCGAAATCGTTTTCAATTCAATTCATTTCGAAATCGTTAAAATCGATATAAATATCGTTCACGTCAAAATGGCGTCAATCTAATCAACACGGCTTCATAAATTTCTATTTTCAAATATTCTATTTCAAATATTTCTTTTTCAAAATAGTTGTTATTATCAAAATATTTCGTTCAACACATGACCAATCTCAATGGATGAGTACTGTCAACAAATGAACTTTTATTTTATAATATTCTTTATTTTTCAAATTGGAATGAGGCCCAATCAATTACCATATAAAGTTAATTATATGGATTTTCATACATCACATGTATATAATAGCATGGAAAAATAATCAACCATCAACCAAAGTGCACTACACTGTATAAGCATCAAATATAGATATCCAACGCTTAAAACAGCCTGTCAATCAACCGATCGACATATTCAATCAATCAGGATGAGTGAACTTCAAATTTCATCCCAACACCCGTGTGGGGTTTCAAACAATCAAACACATATTTTATTTGTGCAGTTGGGCGATGTGTAAAATTTATCGACCCAATCAACGTCATTCAAATAGGTGTACATAAACAAACCGTCTGGTTTGTAAATGAATATTTATTTATTCACATTCACGTTAAAAATTATATTTTTAACGATAACACATTTTATTTTAACATATGAATTTCTATTCAGTTCATTCTTTAAATAAAATGCTATTTTTATTTTTCTAACTTATTTTAGAAAATTTCGGCGGCATAACGGCACGATACTAAAAACGGGACAAGGCCTAGCCTTATCCCCGGTCTAGTGAAGGCCCACGCCATTCACACATCAATCAAATTCACTTTCGTTATGCAAACCACAAAATTTGGAGTAAGGGTCTAACCTAGCCTTACTCCTTCGCCTTATAACGGCGCACGTCTAATCCTAACCAATTTATCGATTCGATTTTTCACACCACAAACCACATTCAAACCAATATCACAATCAATAACCAAACAGCCAAACAAACAAGTCCATGGTCTGTGGACGATTGTGTCGGGTGCTACTAAACACCGTCTGCATCCTAGTATATATATAACTAGAAAAGTAAATTGAAAGGTGAGAAATTCTCACCTATAGCTATCCTAGCTCCACGGCTCTTCCTTTGCAGAAGTCTTCGTCGTTTCGCCTTTTTGTCACCTTCGTTGCCCGCTTTCACTACATATGTAAAAATCGAATTTTACTTCGCTATTCAATATATAAAAATCCCATTCTATTTCTCTATCGAAGTTCAATATATAAAAATTCTATTTTTCTATCGAAGTTCAATATATAAAAATTCTATTTTTCTATCGAAGTTCAATATATAAAAATTCTATTTTTCTATCGAAGTTCAATATATAAAAATTCTATTTTTCTATCGAAGTTCAATATATAAAAATTCTATTTTTCTATCGAAGTTCAATATATAAAAATTCTATTTTTCTATCGAAGTTCAATATATAAAAATTCTATTTTTCTATCGAAGTTCAATATATAAAAATTCTATTTTTCTATCGAAGTTCAATATATAAAAATTCTATTTTTCTATCGAAGTTCAATATATAAAAATTCTATTTTTATTGCGACGCCATATAGATAAAATTCCATTTCAAAAATATAGACTTCGCCTTTTCTAATAAAAAGTTTTCGCCTTTTTTTCTAATAAAGATCAAATCTTTTTCCTTTTAAAGTTAAAACCTTTTTCTATTTCAAAGTTTAAACCTTTTTCCTATTTTAAACCTTAAAATAAAATCAGTTTTTATTTTTCCTTTTAAATCAGTTTTTAATCATTTTAAATCTAAAATCAGGTTTTACATTTTTTTCAAAAATCAGTTTTAAAATCATTTAAAAAAATTCAGTTTTAAAAATCAAATAAAAAAAACAGTTTTTAACAGAACAAAACCAAAATAAAAATAAAAAGGAAATTACCTAATCACGCGAAGGGGAGGAGGGAAGGCAGAGGGGTCGTCGGTTGGGTCTTGGACTCGATTTGGTTTCCCCGTCGACCGCGCCGCCCTAGGCTGATCGGACCACCATCGGAGGTCATCACCTCCTTCGCCCTCGTGCCCCGCCAACGCCAGTAGTGGCGCGTTGTTCGAAGTCCCCCGGAGCGGCTGTTTTAGGTCAGAGGAGGTGGAGCGAGAGGATAGAGAAGAAGGAGGCGGTGGGGTCTGGGTGGAGGCTGGAGGTCGGCTGCGAGGTGGCGGAGGGCAGGGCGACGGCGAAGTCGCCATCGATGGGGGGGGGGGGGGTTTCGGGATTTCGATCCGCGATGATTTTTTTTTTTTTTTTTATTTTGAAAACAATTTTTCTGCTTTGAAAAATAGGGGGGGTCGGCTGATAAGGAGGAGGGGGATATTTTTTTTTTATTATTATTAATTAATTTATTTATTTTATCCTAAAGAGTTGACTTTCACATACGACCTCGAAACGAGGCCTACCGCCTGCCGTCCATAGCGTTTAACCCCCATTCCGAACACAATGGGATATGTATCGCAAGCTGATTTGACCATTTGAATCAGTTTCCGTTTAATTTACATTTAAATCACTATATTGAATTTTAAACGTACTTTTCAATTTACCGGGGTCACATACTAACTAGAAATATTCCAGAAAAATATTTTCTAGCTTCGTATTGTCGATACGGTCCTAACAAAACTAGTTTCGTCGAATTCTGAGACCGTTAGAAAAATGGCCAATTTCCAGTCGATTAAAATCAACTGAAACTGGTCAAACGCGTTTTCCTTTGCCACGCTCACATATTGATTCGAAAAATTATGAAATTTGGAATCCAGCAATAACTTAACATCACGGACCCAACAAAACTGGTTTCGTCGAAATCCGAGGTCATTTGCAAAATGTCCATTTTTAAGGGCCTGAATTCCATAGCGACTATTCAGAATTTTCAACTGGACATATCTATTGATTCCCGCTACGAAATTTCGATTCGTCGGATTCGTTGGAAAGATATCATCAATTAGATCCTATGATTTTTGGTTTCACTAAAATCCGGATTGTTTTGCACCCGGTATATTCAATTGAAGTTTGAAATCGAATTATCGAACTACCGCGCCATTTTCAATTCTATTTATAATTATATATAAATATTTATATTCTAACGACGACGCGTATAATATATACGTCGAATTTCAATTCAAAATAAATTTCTCGTCGATATTATTTAAAATATTTCATTTTAAATATTCAAAATTCGCTAAAATTGCCAAAATAAAATTTTCAAACTGGCTCGCATTTTACGGGTTGTTACAATCTCCCCCACTTAAAACTTTTCGTCCCCGAAAAGGAACAAAGTCGAAAGTGGTTTGATTATTCAGCTCTACATTCGATTTGGCTTCCATTCTCCAACTTTTCAGTTTCTGAGAATTTTCAAAATTTCAAAAATTTGGCTAACTCCCTAAATTTTTGAAAAATTTCGCCATAACCTCCCCTGCACCGGGAGCATCGGGGAATTTCAAATAGCTTCCCCGGTCCTTCAGATCTCAAAAAGAAAAAGAAAAAGCCAAGCGGCTAGCCAATAGGCTCACAAAATCATCATCACCCAAACAAAACAGTAAATTATGTAGTAAACATGTACCTATTTGTCGGGCAAACAAATTTTATTCTCTGGCTCTAGCCTCCTTGCTATGACCTGCTCAATATAAGTATATGTATATGCAAGCAAATGCGACCAATTTTCAATATAATCTAATATTTGATTCAATTAGGCTAAATGGTTCAAAATTAGCAAACAAATGAACAAACAACACAAACATCAATCAATTAGTGAATTTAACGTTTCAAATTCATAATTTTGATATATATACTGAAAATCTTGTTTTTGATGCCAATTCACAACAAAGTGTTCTAGCTATATAAGATTTGGTTCTCACACCAGTCTAATGGAAATATATAGATATCACACTTTCGTTACTCGAAAATAAATACTAATGACGACTAGTCAATCATCAGAATCATCTTCGGGCCACTAGAGTATGATTCTATATCAATCCAGTATATTAAAACTTCGAATACACGCGGATCAGACGTATACGCAAAATCTATATATACTGGACTGTCCAACTTAATATAAATAGATAATCAAATACGAATAATTGATTTAAATTTTCAAAACAAAAATTGTTTTCATTCGAAAAATATACTCTTCACACTCGTTCTAGGATACTACTGATCCTATCTCTAACGAGTCATTCCCATTGGATATTACTAATCCAATTTCTGATGAATTCTTTCGTATGGTTCTAATGTGTCTTGTTCTCTAGCTTTGTAAACCAAAGCTCTGATACCAACTGTGACGGCAAGGAATTTCGCTCGGTCCAAACCAGTCGCTAAACCGATCCAGACCGTTCGAAACGCCCTATCGTTTGAGAACAGGACAAAACAGAACGCATACAGAAGAACATTTCATTGTATATTACAACAATGCATCAGATTACAAGAATATACAGAGTATAAATGAATATTACACAGAAATATCAGAGATTTAAATTACATTTAAATACATAGCAGCGGAAAATAATACAATACACAACTAGAAGAGATATACGGATACAAAGCTTTCCGGATATCGTTCCAGCTGTAAACCAGGATCCTGTGAATATAAATCTGCAAAACCAAAACTACTAGCTGCCCGTGTCGAAAATAGGGGCACCCAGAGTTTAGGTTAAAACAATAAACTCCAGGTCAGTCATGTGACTGGTGTGAGAACTAAAAACAGTTATTATCTTTATTTTCAAAGTTAGGTAAATCAAGGGACCACGCCGTATAACACGGAACGGGTTTCCTCCCAAGAATACCAGTGCATAAAACAAACAGCGCAATGCTAAATAAAGAAAAATGAAGCTGTTATAAGACCCAGGTCCCATCACACAATGCAACGCAGCCGAGGATAGGGTTTTCCCTTATAACAGCCAAAGAATGCTTGATACGTTTAAAACAAATCATTTGATACTATTATAAGTGCATAGTGTATAAAACACTTCAAATCATAAGTACCAATCATAGGCGGCATGGGTACCATATATCATGTCGCCATATATAGGTTTACAAATAAAACCGCAAAGTCACGTATTTGGAAATTGGATTTCCGTCTATGAACCGAGGCTAGGGGCAAGATCCTCAACCGATTCGAGACTGTCTAGCCCGAGCCTCAGGAACAGCCGCAACTGCCCCTTGGAGCGACAGGGCCGGTCCACACGGAGTGGATTATTATGCCTGAACAATACGTCTCCCCACCCTATGGGGTGTAAGTCTGGTCCGTCAGCCGACCAGAATGCATTCGGCCGAAACCGATATAACCGAGGCGCCTCGCAACCGCAACAACCACATAAGTCAAACTCGTCAGGGCGTGTAAAACCACTGACGCCACTTCTAGCTAGAAAGAAACGCAAGTCCTCCCTGAGGTCCGTCTCCCGTTTTTGGTTCATACCGGGTGTGAAACACGCGAGGTAAACGTCACACAAAGCTACGCCACAAAGGCCGTGCTTTGATCATCACCACAAGACTTTGCTTTTCAACAGAAGCCTCGATCATTTGCATCTTAGCATGCCACACAGGCAAACCACTCTATGCAACCGATATCAGTCACACAGAATGAAATCCAATGTCAGACACACAGTCCATTTACAAGTCCGTTCTGGGCCTGAACGAAACCGGAGGCACCTAGTACCCCGCATATCCATCGATCTCCAAGTACGTCTGGACGATCACTAACTGTTTCCATCTTCTTGGGTGTACAGCCCAATCAAGATCATCAGTTATCACCCAAACGACGTGAAGACCTCCGGTCTTCGACCATCGTCTTCATCCTCGACTTATCGTCGTATCAGTTATTCAGAATGGGATAAACCCGGTCTTTCCGAATAACTCGCGTATATATTATAAAAGTGTTACACAAACACAACATACGCCTCATTCCAACTCATTAGTCATTAACCGTAAATTAATCAAGAGAATAATTCCCCAAATATTAACCCCGAAGGCCGAAACCAACATCAGATCAATATCCAGAAAACCATTCTACTTAGCTAACCGACAGTTAGTTTCTAAATTTCACGTTCAAATCTAATTAAAGATTTAACTATCGCCTGGAGCAAAACTGGTGATACTCCATTCTCGATCTTTTCAATCTAATTAAAGATTCATTAAAACTCCACTTAGTTTTAATCTGTGACTGGGTTAAAGAATCAGTGTCATTTAAAACACGGTTCACGATAAACCCAAAGTCACATCCCATTAATTATCGGGTTAAAGAACAAGTGTTATTTAAAACACTGTTCACGATAAACCCAAAAATCAATATCCATTCAATTCCAATTAAATATTATTTAATTGGTACACTTCATTAAATCTAAATAAAAAGATTTAATCATTTCTCAACTGGGTTCAAGAACAGTGTTAGTGAAGACACCATTCACGACAAACCCAAATCACATTCGATATTCAATACAAGGCTCTGAATAGAAAATATATCGGCTTATATTCAATATCAAATTCTACGATTAACAAATGTCGTATTGGAAATAACGATATAAATATATATCTTTCAAATTTCCGTAACAACATCCGTATAATCACAAATTCCAACATCGAAATATTCCGAAGACAATTTCGATTCAAATCCACTCCAATGCAATCATTGGAAACTTTGGTTATTTTCAAAACCCTTTTCAAATTCAATTTATTTATTTAAAAATAAATAGAATTATAATTCTAGTTCAAAACTAGTTCATTTCGATAAAAATCCATTTTTATCTTTTCAAATATGGAGTTTTTCATCCCAATTCTTTCTAAATCATTTCTTATGATTTTACACAAATTATTACTATTTTTAATAATTTTATCAAGGCCCGTACAGTCGATTTCCAACAATGGCCATCGAACTGCACTTACAGCGACCTTTTTCGAATTTGATTTGGACGTATCTCCAAATCCAACCGTTAGATTTCAAATTTCTAACATTCATTAGAAAGCTCTTTTCGATACGAACCCAACGGTTCCGGTTTTAGGAGAATCCGACGGTCGGATCTCCCGTAATGTCCGTTTGAAATAAATGGTCGAAATTCGCGAACTGCCGCGGCGCGGCGCGTTCTATTCAGGCCATTATATTATATATATAATATATATAATATATACTTCGTCGTTTTCTATTTAAAACGAATTATATAAATAGTTTTGAATTCGTTTCAAAAACATTTTCAACTTCCATTTCAATTCAAATCAAAATTGAATTCTTCTTTATAAATTCGTTTTAAAATTCATTTCTATTCAATTCAAATTTCAATTCAATTTGAATTCACTTCAATTCGCTTTCAATTCAATTTGAATTAGTTTTCAATTCCTTTCGAAATCGTTTTCAATTCAATTTGAATTAGTTTTCAATTCCTTTCGAAATCGTTTTCAATTCAATTCATTTCGAAATCATTTTCAATTCATTTCATTTCGAAATCGTTTTCAATTCAATTCATTTCGAAATCGTTAAAATCGATATAAATATCGTTCACGTCAAAATGGCGTCAATCTAATCAACACGGCTTCATAAATTTCTATTTTCAAATATTCTATTTCAAATATTTCTTTTTCAAAATAGTTGTTATTATCAAAATATTTCGTTCAACACATGACCAATCTCAATGGATGAGTACTGTCAACAAATGAACTTTTATTTTATAATATTCTTTATTTTTCAAATTGGAATGAGGCCCAATCAATTACCATATAAAGTTAATTATATGGATTTTCATACATCACATGTATATAATAGCATGGAAAAATAATCAACCATCAACCAAAGTGCACTACACTGTATAAGCATCAAATATAGATATCCAACGCTTAAAACAGCCTGTCAATCAACCGATCGACATATTCAATCAATCAGGATGAGTGAACTTCAAATTTCATCCCAACACCCGTGTGGGGTTTCAAACAATCAAACACATATTTTATTTGTGCAGTTGGGCGATGTGTAAAATTTATCGACCCAATCAACGTCATTCAAATAGGTGTACATAAACAAACCGTCTGGTTTGTAAATGAATATTTATTTATTCACATTCACGTTAAAAATTATATTTTTAACGATAACACATTTTATTTTAACATATGAATTTCTATTCAGTTCATTCTTTAAATAAAATGCTATTTTTATTTTTCTAACTTATTTTAGAAAATTTCGGCGGCATAACGGCACGATACTAAAAACGGGACAAGGCCTAGCCTTATCCCCGGTCTAGTGAAGGCCCACGCCATTCACACATCAATCAAATTCACTTTCGTTATGCAAACCACAAAATTTGGAGTAAGGGTCTAACCTAGCCTTACTCCTTCGCCTTATAACGGCGCACGTCTAATCCTAACCAATTTATCGATTCGATTTTTCACACCACAAACCACATTCAAACCAATATCACAATCAATAACCAAACAGCCAAACAAACAAGTCCATGGTCTGTGGACGATTGTGTCGGGTGCTACTAAACACCGTCTGCATCCTAGTATATATATAACTAGAAAAGTAAATTGAAAGGTGAGAAATTCTCACCTATAGCTATCCTAGCTCCACGGCTCTTCCTTTGCAGAAGTCTTCGTCGTTTCGCCTTTTTGTCACCTTCGTTGCCCGCTTTCACTACATATGTAAAAATCGAATTTTACTTCGCTATTCAATATATAAAAATCCCATTCTATTTCTCTATCGAAGTTCAATATATAAAAATTCTATTTTTCTATCGAAGTTCAATATATAAAAATTCTATTTTTCTATCGAAGTTCAATATATAAAAATTCTATTTTTCTATCGAAGTTCAATATATAAAAATTCTATTTTTCTATCGAAGTTCAATATATAAAAATTCTATTTTTCTATCGAAGTTCAATATATAAAAATTCTATTTTTCTATCGAAGTTCAATATATAAAAATTCTATTTTTCTATCGAAGTTCAATATATAAAAATTCTATTTTTCTATCGAAGTTCAATATATAAAAATTCTATTTTTATTGCGACGCCATATAGATAAAATTCCATTTCAAAAATATAGACTTCGCCTTTTCTAATAAAAAGTTTTCGCCTTTTTTTCTAATAAAGATCAAATCTTTTTCCTTTTAAAGTTAAAACCTTTTTCTATTTCAAAGTTTAAACCTTTTTCCTATTTTAAACCTTAAAATAAAATCAGTTTTTATTTTTCCTTTTAAATCAGTTTTTAATCATTTTAAATCTAAAATCAGGTTTTACATTTTTTTCAAAAATCAGTTTTAAAATCATTTAAAAAAATTCAGTTTTAAAAATCAAATAAAAAAAACAGTTTTTAACAGAACAAAACCAAAATAAAAATAAAAAGGAAATTACCTAATCACGCGAAGGGGAGGAGGGAAGGCAGAGGGGTCGTCGGTTGGGTCTTGGACTCGATTTGGTTTCCCCGTCGACCGCGCCGCCCTAGGCTGATCGGACCACCATCGGAGGTCATCACCTCCTTCGCCCTCGTGCCCCGCCAACGCCAGTAGTGGCGCGTTGTTCGAAGTCCCCCGGAGCGGCTGTTTTAGGTCAGAGGAGGTGGAGCGAGAGGATAGAGAAGAAGGAGGCGGTGGGGTCTGGGTGGAGGCTGGAGGTCGGCTGCGAGGTGGCGGAGGGCAGGGCGACGGCGAAGTCGCCATCGATGGGGGGGGGGGGGGGGTTTCGGGATTTCGATCCGCGATGATTTTTTTTTTTTTTTTTTTTTTTTTGAAAACAATTTTTCTGCTTTGAAAAGTAGGGGGGGGGTCGGCTGATAAGGAGGAGGGGGATATTTTTTTTTTATTATTATTAATTAATTTATTTATTTTATCCTAAAGAGTTGACTTTCACATACGACCTCGAAACGAGGCCTACCGCCTGCCGTCCATAGCGTTTAACCCCCATTCCGAACACAATGGGATATGTATCGCAAGCTGATTTGACCATTTGAATCAGTTTCCGTTTAATTTACATTTAAATCACTATATTGAATTTTAAACGTACTTTTCAATTTACCGGGGTCACATACTAACTAGAAATATTCCAGAAAAATATTTTCTAGCTTCGTATTGTCGATACGGTCCTAACAAAACTAGTTTCGTCGAATTCTGAGACCGTTAGAAAAATGGCCAATTTCCAGTCGATTAAAATCAACTGAAACTGGTCAAACGCGTTTTCCTTTGCCACGCTCACATATTGATTCGAAAAATTATGAAATTTGGAATCCAGCAATAACTTAACATCACGGACCCAACAAAACTGGTTTCGTCGAAATCCGAGGTCATTTGCAAAATGTCCATTTTTAAGGGCCTGAATTCCATAGCGACTATTCAGAATTTTCAACTGGACATATCTATTGATTCCCGCTACGAAATTTCGATTCGTCGGATTCGTTGGAAAGATATCATCAATTAGATCCTATGATTTTTGGTTTCACTAAAATCCGGATTGTTTTGCACCCGGTATATTCAATTGAAGTTTGAAATCGAATTATCGAACTACCGCGCCATTTTCAATTCTATTTATAATTATATATAAATATTTATATTCTAACGACGACGCGTATAATATATACGTCGAATTTCAATTCAAAATAAATTTCTCGTCGATATTATTTAAAATATTTCATTTTAAATATTCAAAATTCGCTAAAATTGCCAAAATAAAATTTTCAAACTGGCTCGCATTTTACGGGTTGTTACATACACCTAATAAGCACCCGCGTTTTTTAATTATATATTATATATGTGGAACATGAGATGAAAGCGCTCCATTAGATTGCTATTTATTTGATTTAAACATTATTATAACATTAGAAGTGTATGGATTTTAAAAACAATGTTTTGGGTTATTGTAAGGTAGAAACCATCCGTGTATATGTGTGGATTTGTCTTATGATTACAATTTCTTTTAAAAAGGATTTTTAAAGTTAAACAAATGGTTGGAGTGTACTCACACTAGTCACATGACTGACCCAGAGTTTATTTTTGTTTCGTTTTCCCTAAACTCTAGGGTTCCCTATTTTGTACGGGTAGTCAAGTTGTCGGGATTTTACAGATATACCTGGAGAGCTTAGAGCAGGAGGATTTAGGATTGTATAGCTAGTGTTTGTTTCTGTTGTGTTGTAAGTGTTGTACTTCGATAATGGTATTGTATAAAGATACTGTTTTTATTCCAAATCTATGTTATATAATATATTTTATTCGTTCCGCTGTGAGATTTGTGTTACTCTGATTCTGTTGTTATCTTCTCCTTCTTCTATTCTAATTTTCTATCTTATCTATTCTCACCCTCTAACTTCTTTCTACTAATGTTCTAGAATGTTTGATGCCTGTATAATTGACATGGGTTTTATGTTGATTTTTTGGGTCGAAAATTCGCATTTGTTACAAGTACACTGATCGGAAGTTAGTCCCATACCTTATCCTATTTGGAATCCAATTTCCCATAAGCACCCTGTGGTTTTTCGATTTTTATAATAATATGTAGAGTGTGAGATGCAAGACTTCTACAAGTTGGTTATTTATTTATGGTTTGATAGACACTATTATAATATCATTTGATTTTGATACATCAAAAATGTTTTGGATTATAGTAAGGTAAAAACCATCCGTGTTTATGTGCGGGCTGGACTTACTATTATCCTTTTCTTTTAAAAAGGATTTCCAAAATTAAACAAGTTTTTGTTCTATGAATTTATCACTGAAAGTATTCCAGACTGATCCGGGTGAATTTTGCCTTGCTTCATATGTGCTCGGGTCAGACCAAGTATATTATCAGGTTAGGTTTCGTCTGGAGCTTCAGAAAAGGGGTTGAAGTCGAGACGTATTCCATATATTTATTTGTACTAGTTTATTTCTGCTGTGTGTGTTATAATGAGATATATGTACTCTGATATTGAAATCATATATGTATAATTATATACACAGATTCATTAGTAAAGAATTTTGATATATTATATTTTATTCATTCCGCTTTGAGATTCTGATGTTCTTCTTATTCTTCTATTTAAATATATTTTTCTTTCTTCTCTCGTCCTCTATTTTCTTTCTATTAGCTTTCCGGTTTCTCGATACTTAACTTTGGACACAGGATGTATTAGTGTTTGAATTTCCCGGGAGGCTACAAGTTCTTTTGTATCATGTTACTCAAGTTAAAGTAATTCTCCATCAAGACTGTTAGCCTATAGGCTTTGGTCAACAGAAACTTAAAATTCTATTGTTGCATTAAAAGCATCATGAAATTCCACTGGACCATGAACATTGAAGTAAGAGGCTTTGTGTCTAGATTATCACATACGCTGTTCAACAAACATACCAAGTGCGTTAGTAACATTTAGGAGAAATAAATAGTGCAAAATGACATGGATGAGAGATCATAGAAAAATATAAAATGAAAATTCAATTAACACTGAAGCATTCTTGTAATAAATGGCAACAAATAAAATTATTAAAAAAAACAATAGGAACATAATATGTGCAAAAAAAATGACATTGGTAAAACTTAAAATGATATCTTAAGATTTAAATGCAATGTCATATGTCATTTTTGTCTTGTTATCCAATTATTTTAAAATAGCAAGAATATAGTCCAACATGTAGGAATTCTATTTTTCATCACACAAAAAAATTTCACAGAAAGAACTTATAATGTCAGAATTTGAATGATTGCAACCAACTACCTCATTCCGATTGTAAAAGGAATCATCCTATCAAAACAGTTCTTAGTATGCACAAAATGTGTAGAAAACAAAGTTCTAACAAATTTCATCAATGTGGTTATATTCATGCTCTGGATGAATAATTTAGTAAATTCATCGAATATATAATTTGCTTTAGAAATAGTCATCGTATGGAGCAACACACACTCATTTCAGATGAAAAATACATTAAAATAAACATTTACGATAACAACCATATTATAATAGAATCGAATATGCATTTCAAAATTAGATTATAACTGAAAAAAATAGGAGAAATAAAAATGAATGGATCAATGGAAACATATAAAATGGAGAGGAGAGTTACTTACAGAAAAAAGAGGACTGTAATCAAATCGAGAAGAAGAATCAAAGATACGAACACTAAATCTCTAACCTAATTATCACCCATCAATATTTCTAAGGAATATTTGATTAGTTTTTAGCCGTTAAAGAAGAAGACGCTCTGTTAACCAAATTTGCAATGTGAAACAGAAAATAAACAACTTTGGGTTGCACTTGGAACATAAATTGAGACAATTTTGCCGCATTTTAGTAAGTTTTGATATACAAATAAATTTGAAATAGCATCTCTAAGTTCAAATACACTGATCCAACTAACTAAACATGAATTTTGAGTTAATTATGCCTTGTAATATTTCATTAACCATCATAAATGTGGAGTAAAGAAATGCTTTTTATTGACATCTATGCAATACAATCGCAAGCCAGCCCAGAATCTGATGAGAAAGTATAAATAGATCTAAACAATAAAAAGGTTTGATAGTAAATATCCATAGTAGAATTTTACTCATGTGAAATATGTTATGTCGTGGATAGTGCAATTAAAATATAATGCTCCATGAAACAAGATGCTTTTGTGTGTATATACAAAAAAATCTGATTACCTAAGCGAACTTCAGGTGGCACATCTTCGTTAAGATAATGCTGTTTCTCCATTAGAGTTACTAGGATCGAAATTTATAATCTGGTTGATCCTAAAGAAAGCATTCTGAAACATTTGTTTAGTATAAAGAGATCTTGAAGTGTAAGATGGAATTTTCAAAATCGAACGGATGCGGGTATCCAAACTATAAAACTACGTAGATTTAAACCAATTTTCACAAAGTGGGAAAAAGAAACCGATTTCAAGAATTGTCCACAAATGGAGAAGTAGGAAGACAACTGACTGCTTAAGGGCCGCTTTAGTTTGTGGTATTTGAGAACGTGGAGGCTGGTCTTTGGACAAAGAATGTAGAGGATTCGGTAGCAATGGAATTTAGGCCAATCGAAGATGAGGCGGAAAAGAGGAAATAAAGACAATGCATACAATATGGGAAGGGGTTGTTATGGGTACTCTACGTTTGATTAACAAGAGGACCAATTTTTATTTGTTATATAATTGTTATAGGGAGAAAAAAAAAATTGTCTCCCTTAAACATATAGATAAAAATTTCGATATTAACCCCCTATAACTATCATTAATCTAAACCATAAAATCTAAACCTTAATTGATGGTTACAATTTAATGTTGCACATAAAAATAAAAAAAATGAATATATTTAATTTAATGGAGACATAATAAAGTTTTGTGGGTGACCAGAAGGCATCAGATTAGATAATTAATTGTAATAAATTTCATATTGAAATTGGTATGGTTAATTTAAAACAAATGCAGAAACGGTATTTTTAATCTAACATGTTATATCGAATTTGTGTAATTGAGATGTTTAGTAATTCGCAAGTTTGTTACTTGCACTGAATTTAGTAAGTTATGGTTTAATATAAATGACAAAGAAGGGTATGTTAGGTTGCCTTTTCTTTTCAAAATAAACTAACCCCCCTCCCCCCAACAAAAAAATTAAGCTCGAGTGCACATAAAATTACCCTCCACTTAACAAAATGTGGAGTCCCTTTAACAATCTCCTTTGAGAATGCCTGCAGGGGATATGACCATCGAAATATTATTTCCAGTGCTTTCGTATTCAATTTAGGGGTAGGCAAAAACAATGGTGCTCATCATTTCGAAAGAGCATCTTCAACACTCTTACGAAACTTAATATTTCATTTCGTAAGATTAAGGGGAAGATTAGAAAATTTCCTTAAAAGTCGCATGGTGAAAAAATCACCTACGACCTATTTTTTAGGCGCCTAAAAATAGGGCATCTAATGTTTAGGTGTCTAACGATAAGGCACCTGTTTTTTAGATGCCCTACGATAAAGGCAGAAAATTTTCACTCAAGTAGGGAACCTATTTTTTAGGTGCCTAACGGTAGTGCACCTATTTTTTAGGCGCTCATGGCCAATTCTGAATTAAGGATTGGCCATTAAATATTATGTTTTGTGATGTCTATTGGCATGCAAACGATGTGAATATTATGAATTCAGAAGTGTAATCCCCTTCTATTGGAGATGCTTTAATAGAATCGGGAGCAGGAAAAAAGATGAAGGTGGTAGTTACATTTTCAGTAACATAACTGTCAGGATGCATAAAATTGGAAACGCAAAAAGTCGGACGCATAACAGAAGAGAAAGGAAGTAAAAAAATTCAACGGATGGTGTATTTTCCATATTTTAAAATGGATAAGCAGGAGTTGACGCACATTAGAGGTAAAAGTTCCTGCTTTTAAGTTTAACTAGTGTGTAACCCGTGCGGTGCACATGATAATGTTATAAAATATAATTTTTGAAATTTTAATATTAAAATTTGAACTTTATTATACAACACATGGTAATTCAACAAAATAAATATAATTATTTTTGTTTACACATGACATGTGTTTGTAATTTATATTTCTTTGAAGGAAAACAATACTTTTACTATTCTTATTACTACTATTAGCAAAGTGTGACAAACCCAATTCCAACAGACTGAATTTTTTTTCAAAATTACAATCTATCGAAACTAGGGTTGGTTTGCTCTGGTATTCTACAGAAAAGACGGAGACATAAGATATGTCAGAGCTCAGAAAATATCTCACAGCGGAATGGATAAAATACAGTATAATCAAAATGTAGCCTTACCGTATTTATAATACTGCCTACCCAGTATCCAAGGCTATCATGTCCCTTCCACAAATCTAACCTGCGAGTATGTTATGAGGAGGGGGTCAGAACACAAGTTCTGGTGACTGGAATTAAACTATACACTTTGGATAATCCTACATATATTGTTCAATCATATTTTCTTATTTATTAGGTAACTTGGGTTATCAGTACTCAAGGCTTACACACACATCGTACCCATTTACTTCCGAGTGGATTAACCTAATATGGTATATATGTAGATACCCCCAATATTGAGGTACACCCCATAGTACCCCACTCGCACGGTCTCTAACGTAACACCATCGGAATATACGCAGTCCCTCATCCTACGTCATAGTGACGTATGGATAACAATATTACGTTCTGCATAAATCCATCATCACTAAACGTACCGACTGCCACTATGGTTCGAATCAGACTCCATACCGGAGTGATACCCTCAAGCCTACGATACACCACAGAGAGCAGACATGCATGTATTTAGACTGTCCACCATACGTATCTTCAATTGTAGCTCGATGCCTCAATCGCACGTCCTCGAA
Organism: Allium sativum; assembly: GCA_030737875.1. Lineage (NCBI taxonomy): Eukaryota > Viridiplantae > Streptophyta > Magnoliopsida > Asparagales > Amaryllidaceae > Allium > Allium sativum. The sequence continues at coordinate 8,383,106 of CM060923.1, forward strand.
TGTGCACCTAGTTTCGTTGCAGGGCGATACAAAAAACATGGAACTCGCCGAGAGCTTTTCCATATTTGTACGGGCCCGTCTGTGACAACCCGGATTCTGACAGACCAATTTTTTTTCAAATTCTATCCATCGAGACCCGAGTTGGGTCTCTGGTATCCTGTAGAAAAAGACAGAGATAAAGAAACATGTCAGAACTCGTAAAGCATCTCACAGCGGAAGGAATTAAAATATAATATATTCAAAAATAGCTTTACCTTATATATCATATTGTCTAACCAATATCCAAAGCTATACCATCTCTGTCATGAACCTAACCTGGAAGTATGTAATTGAGGAGGGGGTCAGAACATAAGTTGTGGTGACTGGACTTAGAATAAACTTCTGTATAATCCTACATATACCGTTCAGTTATATTTTCTTGCTTATTATGTTATTCGTGACATTAGCTCTCTAGGCTATACTCATGTCCCACTAGTAGGTTAACCTAATACAACGTATATGTAGATACCCCCACCTCATCTAATCTTATCCATGTATATATACAGTCCCTTTCCATATGCCATATGGGCTTCATCATATAAATCTATACTATTTTAGTGTAGTGCCACCATTCTCGAAAACGTTTGGACTGTAACTCTCGATCTTGTTAGATTCCATGTATCATATAGATCTAATCTAAGGTTTACTATCGAGCGCTTCCTAGATAAAACCAGGGTTTACGCTGCCCAGGGCTACCGGGGTTTATGCTACCTATTGAACGCTTCTAGGATTCAAGGTTTACGCGACCTAGGTCCAACTAGAGAATATACTACCTATCGAACGATGCCCCTTAGTCTAGGACACAATACGCAGGGCGATATATGTTCCTAGACTTTCCCCACGTCCGTGTCGTGAATCGTTATCGATGTCTAGTTGCACATGTCCTCTATATGTGTGGCCCGACTCCCGTGGCAGGGCTAATCAAGAAACACGGAACTTGGTTGGGGGCTTTAAGTTATCTGCCGACGCAGATGCTAAGGTCTTTTTTTATCTATTTGTGGCTATGGTCCCACTTGACCCCTCCCTCAACTAATGAAAGGCTCCGAACAAAATCAAGAATAAGAACGGTACGCAGGCCCCCTACGCCCCTACAAACCTATTGGCCAACCTCACCCATAACTAGATAGCAAGTATATGGTCTTTTGGAGTTCTCCGCCTTTCCGCTTCACGTGCTCGATTGACTCAAGATGGTAGGTAGATGACGACGTGCTATCACAGGGCTAAACAAGATATCGCCGCCTCATGCTGGTCCATCCTAGTCTTCAGGTTACTTATATTGCAACCAAGGCATACTCTTGGTTCTTCTAACGCAGACCTTAACCTCTGTGAGCCCAGGAGGATCATCTGCAACCCCACAGAGGGATAAAAAGCGTACCCTCACATCCCCTCGAAGCCGCGTGCTTCGTAACCCAGACCTGTTGGAGCCTTCCTCATGATCAGGTGGATGTTCGCTCCTCCTCGTTTTCTACTTGGTTTTCTTAACTAAGGTTTACTACTTAGTTCCCTTAACTAAGGTTTACTACTTAGTTTCCTGAATCGTTCATTTTCTTAACTAAGGTTTACTACTTAGTCCTCTTAACTAAGGTTTACTACTTAGTTTCTCTTAATCGCTCGTTTTCTTGACTAAGGTTTGCAACTTAGTCCTCTTAACTAAGGTTTACTACTTAGTTCTCTTTCTCATCATTTACTTAGTTCTCCTAACTAAGGTTTATTACTTGGTTCTCTTAACTAAGGTTTGATACTTAGTTTCTGTTACTTAGTTCTCTTTATCAAATGATAGCGTACGGGTGTTCTCCCACGTTTCCAGCTTAGATTAACTTATTTCATGGCATATGTCGTCCCACCCTTCGAGTCTTGTATTACTTCTTAAGTCATATTAATTTCTTATCCCTAGGATAAGTTTATCTATTATTTAATCTTATCATTCCCCATTTTTCCTTGCTTTGATACTGTTATATTGGTTAAGTTTGCCCATGTGTCCAAGTTGACTTAACCCCCAATCACGTATTCAATTCAACCCACGCATCATGTCAAATTGGTTAAGTGTTATCCAGCAGTTCACGTTGACTTAACCCACCTATATATCGAGTCAAATTGGTTCAAGTGTTATCTAGAGGTTCACGTTGACTTAACCCACCCATATATCATGTCAAATTGGTTAAGTGTTATCTATCAGTTCGTATTGACTTAACCTACCTATATATCATGTCAAATTGGTTAATGTTATCTAGCATTTCATGTTGACTTAACCTTACCATACTAGCATGTGTCATTAGCATTAATTAATTATTAATGCCCAACCTCTCACATTAAACCTATTGTTGGGGTCACTGGATATGCCGGTTGGTTCCGGGCAGGATTACACCACAACTCAATCTAACCTCGGGTTTCAAGCACGTTATGACTAACTTCTTACATTAGAACCTTTTGTTTGTGGCCATTGGATATGCCGGACGGTTCCGGGAAGAATTATATCGCAAACTCATTCTAACCTCGAGTTAGCCATGTTTCATCTTTAGCCTATTAACGAATTCACAAATATGCTCATGTTCTTGTTATGCCACTAGTGTCAATTTTCACGTTATATTTCTAAACTTCCCATTTCTTTAACTAATAAATCCAAATTTAATTAAAACATTCATGCCTCAAATTTTAGGTTTTTGAATTAGATTTCACAATTACATGAGACAGATTAAACCCAAACTTATCCAATTCCAATTAGGTTTCTAGTTTACCTATTTCCTCACCAAATTAGGATTTTTATCTTTAAATCATTTTTCCCCAAATCCCCTATTCAAACTTTATTTACCTTTAGCGTAAGTTACTCCAAATTACAAATTTCACGATCCTTTCCCCTTATTTCCTTGAATAATATCAATATATAATTTGCCAATTACCCCAATATTTGCAATAATAATCATTATGCCATAGACCCCAAATTACATATTATATTCCTCGACTGCATAAAATAGATTATGCCCAATATTTGCAATAATAATCGTTATGCCACAAACCCCAAATTATAGATTATATTCCACGACTGCATAAAATAGATTATGCCCAATATTTCCATATTCCAACCATATGTATGTATAACAAGATTTCGTCTAGGTTTGAGATAACCTAGATCCAAAAATAAAAAGGGGAAGGAGAATAAAAGAACAATTATTATAACATGAATCTTGAATTGAATTTATAACTGGGGAATGATGAACGATAATAATACTGTTATACAACAAGTTTATTATAATTCCACTCACTTTGACTAGATTGGGGAAAATAAACGATTTGTTGATGTAGAACGCTGATTTAATCTTCTTATTTGATTGTTGGTGAAGAGCATGAATTGTTGATGAAGAACTTTGCTACTTGATTTGATTAAACTCCAAAGTTGATGAAGAACTTGCAACATAATTTAGAGTTTTGGGGCGGCAGCCATGTTTGGTTGAAGTTTGGCTGCTTGGAGGCGTCTTAAGGAATTGTTATGAATTAAGGTTAGGTCTTGCTATGTATTTATAGGTGTAGAGAGTGTTTTAGAACCCTTAGATTGACCTAGAAGCCATTCGACCTGTACAACACATCAAAACAAGTCACAGGAACTGAAATCGCCCTGATCTAGAGATAGGTCGACCCCCAGGTCAACCTCCCTATGGGTAGGTCGACCCCTAGGTCGACCTCCTCGTCGACCTGACCCCCAGGTCGACCTGCCTGGCTTTGGCAGGATATTTCCCGCCTAACTGCCCGGGTCGAATTTCGAACTGTTTTGAATTTTTGTTGAATCTTCTAAAGGCCATAACTCCTTCATACGGAGTCCGATTTACGCAAACTTGGACTTTATTTAGAGCAGAATTTCAAGACGAACGCAATAGTGATGTCTGTTTTACTTAATTCCTGATATTTAAATTAAGTATCCTTGTTTTATTATCTTTTCCGTTACGCACACTGTTGTCGAATTAATTTTTCCTTCTCTTCTGTACATTAACTAATTTTCATTATACATCACTGTTATTTACCTATCTATGCATATAAACATATTTTTAAATTTTTTTATTATATTGAAAATGCTGGGTGTTACATTCTTCCACACTTAAAGAATTTCATCCCCGAAATTCGATAAGAGTAAAATAGATAATCCCTCGCAATGTCAATCCATCAAGTGTGCATCCAATTGTTGCAAACATTGTGCCTATGTGCAAAGTGAGATACATCATAGTAAAGTATGTATGCCTAATTTGGATCCACCGATATGTATGAAAATTTTAAAAACTCTTTCAAAACATGATGCTCACATCCTAAATATGCTTGCACTTCTATATGAATGCAATATTCTTGAAAAATCAAAATATTTTTCATCCAAGTTTTCCCATACTCTTATAGAATAAGAGCATAGTTCACCTAATTGTCGCATCCAAAACCCTACCATCCATTATTAAATTCGAAATTTAGTGTGAAGACCCGTAACTTCCCCGTAAAGGAAAGCGACGGATAGTTCGAGAACAAACCACAACAGAACGCATATAGAAGAACGTTTCATTGTATATTACAACAATGCATCAGATTACAAGAATATACAGAGTAACAATGAATATTACACAGAAATATCAGAGATTTAAATTACATTTAAATACATAGCAGCGGAAAATAATACAATAGACAACTAGAAGTAGATATACGGATACAAAGCTTTCCGGATATCGTTCCAGCTGTAAACCAGGATCCTGTGAATATAAATCTGCAAAACCAAAACTACTAGCTGCCCGTGTCGAAATAGGGGCACCCAGAGTTTAGGTTAAAACAATAAACTCCAGGTCAGTCATGTGACTGGTGTGAGAACTAAAACAGTTATTAATCTTTATTTTAAATCATTAGGTAAATCAAGGGACCACGCCGTATAACACGGAACGGGTTTCCTCCCAAGAATACCAGTGCATAAAACAAATAGCGCAATGCTAAATAAAGAAAAATGAAGCTGTTATAAGACCCAGGTCCTATCACACAATGCAACGCAAGCCGGGGGATAGGGTTTTCCCTTATAACAGCCAAAGAATGCTTGATACGTTTTAAAACAGATTATTTGATACTATAATTAGTGCATAGTGTATAAAACAACTTCAAATCATAAGTATCAATCATAGGCGGCATGGGTACCATATATCATGTCGCCATATATAGGTTTACAAATAAAACCGCAAAGTCACGTATTTGGAAATTGGATTTCCGTCTATGAACCGAGGCTAGGGGCAAGATCCTCAACCGATTTGAGACGCTCTAGCCCGTGTCTCAGGATCAGAGCTCGAGTGACCCTTGGAGCGACAGGGCCGGTCCACCGATGTGGATTAAAATGCCTGAACACTGCGTTTCCCCACCCTTTGGGGTGTCAATGAGCCAACAAATGACTCCATCGGTTCGAGAACGACCGATCAATCCGAGGCGCCTCGCAACAGCAACAACCACATAAGTCAAACTCGTCAGGGCGTGTAAAACCACTGACGCCACTTCTAGCTAGAAAGAAACGCAAGTCCTCCCTGAGGTCCGTCTCCCGTTTTGGTTCATACCTGGTGTGAAACACGCGAGGTAAACGTTACACAAAGCTACGCCACAAAGGCCGTGCTTTGATCATCACCACAAGACTTTGCTTTTCAACAGAAGCCTTGATCATTTGCATCTTAGCATGCCACACAGGCAAACCATCCTATGCAACCGATATCAGTCACACAGAATGAAATCCGATGTCAGACACACAGTCCATTTACAAGTCCGTCCTGGGTCTGAACGAAACCGGAGGCACCTAGTACCCCGCATATCCATCGATCTCCAAGTACGTCTGGACGATCACTAACTGTTTCCATCTTCTTGGGTGTACAGCCCAATCAAGATCATCAGTAATTACCCAAACGACGTGAAGACCTCCGGTCTTCGACCATCGTCTTCATCTTCGACTTATCGTCGTATCAGTTACTCAGAATGGGATAAACCCGGTCTTTCCGAATAACTCGCGTATATTTTAAATAAGTGTTACACAAACACAACATACGCCTCATTCCAATTCATTAGTCACTAACCGTAAATTAATCAAGAGAATAATTCCCCAAATATTAACCCCGAAGGCCGAAACCAACATCAGATCAATATCCAGAAAACCATTCTGCTTGGCTAACCGCCAGTTAGTTTCTAAATTTCACATTCAAATCTAATTAAAGATTTAACTATCGCCTGGAGCAAAACTGGTGATACTCCATTCTCGATCTTTTCAATCTAATTAAAGATTCATTAAAACTCCACTTAGTTTTAATCTGTGACTGGGTTAAAGAATCAGTGTCATTTAAAACACGGTTCACGATAAACCCAAAGTCACATCCCATTAATTATCGGGTTAAAGAACAAGTGTTATTTAAAACACTGTTCACGATAAACCCAAAAATCAATATCCATTCAATTCCAATTAAATATTATTTAATTGGTACACTTCATTAAATCTAAATAAAAAGATTTAATCTTTTCTCAACTGGGTTCAAGAACAGTGTTAGTGAAGACACCATTCACGACAAACCCAAATCACATTTGATATTCAATACAAGGCTCTGAATAGAAAATATATCGGCTTATATTCAATATCAAATTCTACGACTAACAAATGTCGTATTGGAAATAACGATATAAATATAAATATCTTTCAAATTTCCATAACAACACCTGTATAATCACGAATTCCAACATCGAAATATTCCGAAGACAATTTCGATTCAAATCCACTCCAATGCAATCATTGGAAATTTTGGTTATTTTTAAAACCCTTTTTAAATTCAATTTATTTATTTAAAAATAAATAGAATTATATTTCTAGTTCAAAACTAGTTCATTTCGATAAAAATCCATTTTTATCTTTTCAAATATGGAGTTTTTCATCCCAATTCTTTCTAAATCATTTCTTATGATTTTACACAAATTATTACTATTTTTAATAATTTTATCAAGGCCCGTACAGTCGATTTCCATCAATGGCCATCGAACTGCACTTACAGCGACCTTTTTCGAATTTGATTTGGACATAATTCCAAATCCAACCGTTAGATTTCAAATTTCTAATCTTCGTTAGAAAGCTCTTTTCGATACGAACCCAACGGTTCCGGTTTTAGGAGAATCCGACGGTCGGATCTCCCGTAATGTCCGTTTGAAACAAATGGTCGAAATTCGCGAACTGCCGCGGCGCGGCGCGTTCTATTCAGGCCATTATATTATATATATATTATATATAATATATATTTCGTCGATTCCTATTCAAAACGAATTATATAAATAGTTTTAAAATCGTTTCAAAACCTATTTCAACTTCCATTTCAATTCAAAGCAAAATTGAATTCTTCTTTATAAATTCGTTTCAAAATTCATTTCTATTCAATTCAAATTTCAATTCAATTTGAATTCGTTTTCAATTCAATTCATTTCGAAATCGTTTTCAATTCAATTTATTTCGAAATCGTTTTCAATTCAATTCATTTCGAAATCGTTTTCAATTCAATTTGAATTCGTTTTCAATTCATTTTATTTCGAAATCGTTTTCAATTCAATTTGAATTCGTTTTCAATTCATTTTATTTCGAAATCGTTTTCAATTCAATTTGAATTCGTTTTCAATTCATTTCATTTCGAAATCGTTTTCAATTCAATTTATTTCGAAATCATCGATTTTGAAATCACTTTTCAATATTCATTTTAAAATGAATAAAATCGATATAAATATCGTTCACGTCAAAATGGCGTCAATCTAATCAACACGGCTTCATATATTCTTTTATTTTCAAATATTCTATTTCAAATATTTCTTTTTCAAATATTTCTTTTTCAAATATTTCTTTTTCAAAACTGGAATGAGGCCCAATCAATTACCATATAAAATTAATTATATGGATTTTCATACAACACATGTATATAATAGCATTGAAAATAATCAACCATCAACCAAAGTGCACTACACTGTATAAGCATCAAATATAGATATTCAACGCTTATAACAGCCTGTCAATCAATCGATCGACATATTTAATCAAGCAGGATGAGTGAACTTCAAATTTCATCCCAACACCCGTGTGGGGTTTCAAACAATCAAACACATATTTTATTTGTGCTGTTGGGCGATGTGTGAAATTTATCGACCCAATCAATGTCCTTCAAATAGGTGTACATAAACAAACCGTCTGGTTTGTAAATGAATATTCATTTATTCACATTCACGTTAAAAATTATATTTTTAACGATAAAACATTTTATTCCAACATATGAATTTCTATTCAGTTCATTTCTTCAATAAAATGATATTTTTATTTTTCTAACATATTTTAGAAAATTTCGGCGGCATAACGGCACGATACTAGAAACGGGACAAGGCCTAACCTTATCCCCGGTCTAGTGAAGGCCCACGCCATTCACACATCAATCAAATCAATTCCATTTTGTAAACCACAAAATTTGGAGTAAGAGTCTAACCTAGCCTTACTCCTTCGCCTTATAACGGCGCACGTCTAATCCTAACCAATTTATCGATTCGATTATTCACACCACAAACCACATTCAAACCAATATCGCAATCAATCACCAAACAGTCAAACAAACAAGTCCATGGTCTGTGGACGGGTGTCGGGTGCTACTAAGCACCGTCTGCATCCTAGTATATATATATATATATAACTAGAAATAAAATTGAAAGGTGAGAAGTTCTCACATATAGCTATCCTAGCTCCACGGCACTTCCTTGATAGAAATCTTCATCGCTATCGCATCCTCGTCGTCTTCGTTGCCCATAGCCACTACATATATAAAAATCGAATTTTTACTTCAAAGTTCAATATATAAAAATCGAATTTTTACTTCAAAGTTCAATATATAAAAATCGAATTTTTACTTCAAAGTTCAATATATAAAAATCGAATTTTTACTTCAAAGTTCAATATATAAAAATCGAATTTTTACTTCAAAGTTCAATATTTAAAAAACAAATTTTTATCTCTATATCACTTCATATGAAAAGTTCAATCTTCTCTGTCGCTTCATATATAAAATAAAAATCTAATCTTTTTATTCTCTACATATAAAAATCATAGCTTTTTAAATTAAAATAAACAAGTTTTATGTTTAAAATAAATATGTTTTCAGTTTTAAAAATCTTTTCTAAAAATTACAGTTTTAAATTCTTTTACAAAAATTACAGTTTTCAACTTTATTAAAATAAAAATCAGTTTAGTTTTATACCTTTTTCAAAATCAGTGTTTATTTATTTTTTTCCTTTTAAACATTTTCTGTTTTATAAAAAAAAAAGAAATAAAATAAATAAATTAAAAATAACTTACGCGGGGGGCGCTGAGGCGGCGCTGTGGCCATCGGGGGGGGGGGGTTTCCGTTCATCGCGATAGGAAGGGGGGGGGTGTGCGGTCTTTGGCCAGAGGAGGGGAGAGGCAGGCGGCTTCGTCGAGGGTTCGGAGGAGGGAGAAGAAGAGGGTGGCGGCGCGGCAGATGAAGGGGAGGCGGCGTCGATCTCGAGGGAGGGAGGGCGGCTTCGTCCGTCCTCTTCCCCTTTTTTTTTTTTTTTTTTTTATTTCGAACCTTCTGATTTGGGAAGAAAAGCTAGGGGGGGGGGGGTTTATGTAAAACTATATTTATAATTTTTTATTTAATTATTTTATTATTCTCTTTTAAGTTGACTTTTATTTTGAATCCCAATTCGAACCCACCGACTGTCGCCCCTAGCGTTTCACCCCCATTCCGAACACAATGGGATATGTATCGTAGGTTGATTCGACTGTTTGAATCAGTTTCCGTTAATATTTACATTTAAATTACTATATTGAATTTTAAACGTACATTTCAAATTACCGGGGTCACATACTAACTAGAAAAATTCCAGAAAAATATTTTCTAGCTTCGTATTGACGATACGGTCCTAACAAAACTAGTTTCGTCGAATTCTGAGACCGTTTGAAAAATGGCCAATTTCCAGTCGATTAAAATCAACTGAAACCGGTCAAACGCGTTTTCTTTTTCCACGCTCACATATTGATTCGAAAAATTATAAAATTTGGAATCTAGCAATAACTTCACATCCCGGACCCAACAAAACTGGTTTCGTCGAAATCCGAGGTCGTTTGCCAAAAGTCCATTTTTTAAGGGCCTGAATTCCATAGCGACTATTCAGAATTTTCAACTGGACATATCTTTTTATCCCCGCTATGAAATTTCGATTATTCGGATTCGTTGGAAAGATATTCACTATTAGATTCCATTATTTTTGGTTTCACTAAAATCCGGATTGTTTTGCACCCGGTACATTCAATTGAAGTTTGAAATCGAATTATCGAACTACCGCGCCATTTTCAATTTATTTATAATTATATATAATTATTTATATTCTAACGACGACGCGTATAATATATACGTTCGAATTATATTCAAAATAAATTTCTCGTCGATATTATTTAAAATAATTCATTTTAAATAATCAAAATTCGCTTAAATTGCCAAAATAAAAATTTTAAACTGGCCCAGAATTTCCGGGTTGTTACAATCTCCCCCACTTAAAACTTTTCGTCCCCGAAAAGGAACAAAGTCGAAAGTGGTTTGATTATTCAACTCTACGCTCGATCTGGCTTCCATTCTCCAACTCTTTAGTTTCTGAGAATTTTCAAAATTTCAAAAATTTGGCTAACACCCTAAATTTTTGAAAAATTTCGCCATAACCTCCCCTGCAATGGGAGCATCGGGGAATTTCAAATAGTTTCCCCGGTCCTTCAGATCTCAAAAAGAAAAAGAAAAAGCCAAGCGGCTAGCCAATAGGCTCACAAAATCATCATCACCCAAACAAAACAGTAAATTATGTAGTAAACATGTACCTATTTGTCGGGCAAACAAATTTTATTCTCTGGCTCTAGCCTCCTTGCTATGACCTGTTCAATGATATATATGTATATGCAAGCAAATGCGACCAATTCCCAATATAATTCAATACGTGATTCAGTTAGGCTAATTGGCTAAAAATTAGCAAACAAATAACCAAACAACACAAACATCAATCAATTAGTGAATTAGAGTTTCAAATTCAGAATTTTGATAGATATACAAAAATCAGATTTTTGATGCCAAATCACAACAATAGGCCCTATCTAATTTTGGTTCTCACACCAGTCAATAGGAAATATATAGATATCACACCTTCGTTAGTCGAACATGAATACTAATGACGACTAGTCAATCATCAGAATCATCTTCGGGCCACTAGAGTATGATTCTATATCTATCCAGTATATTAAAACTTCGAATACACGCGGATCAGACGTATACGCAAAATCTATATATACTGGACCGTCCAACTCAATATAAATAGATAATCAAATATGAATAATTGATTTAAATTTTCAAAACAAAAATTTGTTTTCACTTTCAAAAATATACTCTTCACACTCGTTCTAGGATACTACTGATCCTATCTCTAACGAGTCATTCTAATTGGATATTACTAACCCAATATCTGATGAATTCTTTCGTATGGTTCTAATGTGTCTTGTTCTCTGGCTTTGTAAACCAAAGCTCTGATACCAACTGTGAAGACCCGTAACTTCCCCGTAAAGGAAAGCGACGGATAGTTCGAGAACAAACCACAACAGAACGCATATAGAAGAACGTTTCATTGTATATTGCAACAATGCATCAGATTACAAGAATATACAGAGTAACAATGAATATTACACAGAAATATCAGAGATTTAAATTACATTTAAATACATAGCAGCGGAAAATAATACAATAGACAACTAGAAGTAGATATACGGATACAAAGCTTTCCGGATATCGTTCCAGCTGTAAACCAGGATCCTGTGAATATAAATCTGCAAAACCAAAACTACTAGCTGCCCGTGTCGAAATAGGGGCACCCAGAGTTTAGGTTAAAACAATAAACTCCAGGTCAGTCATGTGACTGGTGTGAGAACTAAAACAGTTATTAATCTTTATTTTAAATCATTAGGTAAATCAAGGGACCACGCCGTATAACACGGAACGGGTTTCCTCCCAAGAATACCAGTGCATAAAACAAATAGCGCAATGCTAAATAAAGAAAAATGAAGCTGTTATAAGACCCAGGTCCTATCACACAATGCAACGCAAGCCGGGGGATAGGGTTTTCCCTTATAACAGCCAAAGAATGCTTGATACGTTTTAAAACAGATTATTTGATACTATAATAAGTGCATAGTGTATAAAACAACTTCAAATCATAAGTATCAATCATAGGCGGCATGGGTACCATATATCATGTCGCCATATATAGGTTTACAAATAAAACCGCAAAGTCACGTATTTGGAAATTGGATTTCCGTCTATGAACCGAGGCTAGGGGCAAGATCCTCAACCGATTTGAGATGCTCTAGCCCGTGTCTCAGGATCAGAGCTCGAGTGACCCTTGGAGCGACAGGGCCGGTCCACCGATGTGGATTAAAATGCCTGAACACTGCGTTTCCCCACCCTTTGGGGTGTCAATGAGCCAACAAATGACTCCATCGGTTCGAGAACGACCGATCAATCCGAGGCGCCTCGCAACAGCAACAACCACATAAGTCAAACTCGTCAGGGCGTGTAAAACCACTAACGCCACTTCTAGCTAGAAAGAAACGCAAGTCCTCCCTGAGGTCCGTCTCCCGTTTTGGTTCATACCTGGTGTGAAACACGCGAGGTAAACGTTACACAAAGCTACGCCACAAAGGCCGTGCTTTGATCATCACCACAAGACTTTGCTTTTCAACAGAAGCCTTGATCATTTGCATCTTAGCATGCCACACAGGCAAACCATCCTATGCAACCGATATCAGTCACACAGAATGAAATCCGATGTCAGACACACAGTCCATTTACAAGTCCGTCCTGGGTCTGAACGAAACCGGAGGCACCTAGTACCCCGCATATCCATCGATCTCCAAGTACGTCTGGACGATCACTAACTGTTTCCATCTTCTTGGGTGTACAGCCCAATCAAGATCATCAGTAATTACCCAAACGACGTGAAGACCTCCGGTCTTCGACCATCGTCTTCATCTTCGACTTATCGTCGTATCAGTTACTCAGAATGGGATAAACCCGGTCTTTCCGAATAACTCGCGTATATTTTAAATAAGTGTTACACAAACACAACATACGCCTCATTCCAATTCATTAGTCACTAACTGTAAATTAATCAAGAGAATAATTCCCCAAATATTAACCCCGAAGGCCGAAACCAACATCAGATCAATATCCAGAAAACCATTCTGCTTGGCTAACCGCCAGTTAGTTTCTAAATTTCACATTCAAATCTAATTAAAGATTTAACTATCGCCTGGAGCAAAACTGGTGATACTCCATTCTCGATCTTTTCAATCTAATTAAAGATTCATTAAAACTCCACTTAGTTTTAATCTGTGACTGGGTTAAAGAATCAGTGTCATTTAAAACACGGTTCACGATAAACCCAAAGTCACATCCCATTAATTATCGGGTTAAAGAACAAGTGTTATTTAAAACACTGTTCACGATAAACCCAAAAATCAATATCCATTCAATTCCAATTAAATATTATTTAATTGGTACACTTCATTAAATCTAAATAAAAAGATTTAATCTTTTCTCAACTGGGTTCAAGAACAGTGTTAGTGAAGACACCATTCACGACAAACCCAAATCACATTTGATATTCAATACAAGGCTCTGAATAGAAAATATATCGGCTTATATTCAATATCAAATTCTACGACTAACAAATGTCGTATTGGAAATAACGATATAAATATAAATATCTTTCAAATTTCCATAACAACACCTGTATAATCACGAATTCCAACATCGAAATATTCCGAAGACAATTTCGATTCAAATCCACTCCAATGCAATCATTGGAAATTTTGGTTATTTTTAAAACCCTTTTTAAATTCAATTTATTTATTTAAAAATAAATAGAATTATATTTCTAGTTCAAAACTAGTTCATTTCGATAAAAATCCATTTTTATCTTTTCAAATATGGAGTTTTTCATCCCAATTCTTTCTAAATCATTTCTTATGATTTTACACAAATTATTACTATTTTTAATAATTTTATCAAGGCCCGTACAGTCGATTTCCATCAATGGCCATCGAACTGCACTTACAGCGACCTTTTTCGAATTTGATTTGGACATAATTCCAAATCCAACCGTTAGATTTCAAATTTCTAATCTTCGTTAGAAAGCTCTTTTCGATACGAACCCAACGGTTCCGGTTTTAGGAGAATCCGACGGTCGGATCTCCCGTAATGTCCGTTTGAAACAAATGGTCGAAATTCGCGAACTGCCGCGGCGCGGCGCGTTCTATTCAGGCCATTATATTATATATATATTATATATAATATATATTTCGTCGATTCCTATTCAAAACGAATTATATAAATAGTTTTAAAATCGTTTCAAAACCTATTTCAACTTCCATTTCAATTCAAAGCAAAATTGAATTCTTCTTTATAAATTCGTTTCAAAATTCATTTCTATTCAATTCAAATTTCAATTCAATTTGAATTCGTTCTCAATTCAATTCATTTCGAAATCGTTTTCAATTCAATTTATTTCGAAATCGTTTTCAATTCAATTCATTTCGAAATCGTTTTCAATTCAATTTGAATTCGTTTTCAATTCATTTTATTTCGAAATCGTTTTCAATTCAATTTGAATTCGTTTTCAATTCATTTTATTTCGAAATCGTTTTCAATTCAATTTGAATTCGTTTTCAATTCATTTCATTTCGAAATCGTTTTCAATTCAATTTATTTCGAAATCGTCGATTTTGAAATCACTTTTCAATATTCATTTTAAAATGAATAAAATCGATATAAATATCGTTCACGTCAAAATGGCGTCAATCTAATCAACACGGCTTCATATATTCTTTTATTTTCAAATATTCTATTTCAAATATTTCTTTTTCAAATATTTCTTTTTCAAATATTTCTTTCTCAAAACTGGAATGAGGCCCAATCAATTACCATATAAAATTAATTATATGGATTTTCATACAACACATGTATATAATAGCATTGAAAATAATCAACCATCAACCAAAGTGCACTACACTGTATAAGCATCAAATATAGATATTCAACGCTTATAACAGCCTATCAATCAATCGATCGACATATTTAATCAAGCAGGATGAGTGAACTTCAAATTTCATCCCAACACCCGTGTGGGGTTTCAAACAATCAAACACATATTTTATTTGTGCTGTTGGGCGATGTGTGAAATTTATCGACCCAATCAATGTCCTTCAAATAGGTGTACATAAACAAACCGTCTGGTTTGTAAATGAATATTCATTTATTCACATTCACGTTAAAAATTATATTTTTAACGATAAAACATTTTATTCCAACATATGAATTTCTATTCAGTTCATTTCTTCAATAAAATGATATTTTTATTTTTCTAACATATTTTAGAAAATTTCGGCGGCATAACGGCACGATACTAGAAACGGGACAAGGCCTAACCTTATCCCCGGTCTAGTGAAGGCCCACGCCATTCACACATCAATCAAATCAATTCCATTTTGTAAACCACAAAATTTGGAGTAAGAGTCTAACCTAGCCTTACTCCTTCGCCTTATAAAGGCGCACGTCTAATCCTAACCAATTTATCGATTCGATTATTCACACCACAAACCACATTCAAACCAATATCGCAATCAATCACCAAACAGTCAAACAAACAAGTCCATGGTCTGTGGACGGGTGTCGGGTGCTACTAAGCACCGTCTGCATCCTAGTATATATATATATATAACTAGAAATAAAATTGAAAGGTGAGAAGTTCTCACATATAGCTATCCTAGCTCCACGGCACTTCCTTGATAGAAATCTTCATCGCTATCGCATCCTCGTCGTCTTCGTTGCCCATAGCCACTACATATATAAAAATCGAATTTTTACTTCAAAGTTCAATATATAAAAATCGAATTTTTACTTCAAAGTTCAATATATAAAAATCGAATTTTTACTTCAAAGTTCAATATATAAAACTCGAATTTTTACTTCAAAGTTCAATATATAAAAATCGAATTTTTACTTCAAAGTTCAATATTTAAAAAACAAATTTTTATCTCTATATCACTTCATATGAAAAGTTCAATCTTCTCTGTCGCTTCATATATAAAATAAAAATCTAATCTTTTTATTCTCTACATATAAAAATCATAGCTTTTTAAATTAAAATAAACAAGTTTTATGTTTAAAATAAATATGTTTTCAGTTTTAAAAATCTTTTCTAAAAATTACAGTTTTAAATTCTTTTACAAAAATTACAGTTTTCAACTTTATTAAAATAAAAATCAGTTTAGTTTTATACCTTTTTCAAAATCAGTGTTTATTTATTTTTTTCCTTTTAAACATTTTCTGTTTTATAAAAAAAAAAGAAATAAAATAAATAAATTAAAAATAACTTACGCGGGGGGCGCTGAGGCGGCGCTGTGGCCATCGGGGGGGGTTTCCGTTCATCGCGATAGGAAGGGGGGGTGTGCGGTCTTTGGCCAGAGGAGGGGAGAGGCAGGCGGCTTCGTCGAGGGTTCGGAGGAGGGAGAAGAAGAGGGTGGCGGCGCGGCAGATGAAGGGGAGGCGGCGTCGATCTCGAGGGAGGGAGGGCGGCTCCGTCCGTCCTCTTCCCCTTTTTTTTTTTTTTTTTTTATTTCGAACCTTCTGATTTGGGAAGAAAAGCTAGGGGGGGGGGGTTTATGTAAAACTATATTTATAATTTTTTATTTAATTATTTTATTATTCTCTTTTAAGTTGACTTTTATTTTGAATCCCAATTCGAACCCACCGACTGTCGCCCCTAGCGTTTCACCCCCATTCCGAACACAATGGGATATGTATCGTAGGTTGATTCGACTGTTTGAATCCGTTTCCGTTAATATTTACATTTAAATTACTATATTGAATTTTAAACGTACATTTCAAATTACCGGGGTCACATACTAACTAGAAAAATTCCAGAAAAATATTTTCTAGCTTCGTATTGACGATACGGTCCTAACAAAACTAGTTTCGTCGAATTCTGAGACCGTTTGAAAAATGGCCAATTTCCAGTCGATTAAAACCAACTGAAACCGGTCAAACGCGTTTTCTTTTGCCACGCTCACATATTGATTCGAAAAATTATAAAATTTGGAATCTAGCAATAACTTCACATCCCGGACCCAACAAAACTGGTTTCGTCGAAATCCGAGGTCGTTTGCCAAAAGTCCATTTTTTAAGGGCCTGAATTCCATAGCGACTATTCAGAATTTTCAACTGGACATATCTTTTTATCCCCGCTATGAAATTTCGATTATTCGGATTCGTTGGAAAGATATTCACTATTAGATTCCATTATTTTTGGTTTCACTAAAATCCGGATTGTTTTGCACCCGGTACATTCAATTGAAGTTTGAAATCGAATTATCGAACTACCGCGCCATTTTCAATTTATTTATAATTATATATAATTATTTATATTCTAACGACGACGCGTATAATATATACGTTCGAATTATATTCAAAATAAATTTCTCGTCGATATTATTTAAAATAATTCATTTTAAATAATCAAAATTCGCTTAAATTGCCAAAATAAAAATTTTAAACTGGCCCAGAATTTCCGGGTTGTTACATTTAGGAAAATCTAATTTTCCAAATTCGATTTCCTTATGTTACGAAAGGATATAAAACAGAAAAATTCACATCCTCCATTTTTATTTTCTAATCGTACTTGGATTTTTATATGACTATTCTATGAAGATTTCCTATTTTCCTATCGAAGCACAACCACATAAGAAAATTTTCTTCTCTTTTTCAACTTGTCTTGGAAAAATTTCAAATTTATTCATCTTTTTCTTAAGATTTTCATTTTATTTTCCTGTCACATTTGTTGCCTTACTGAATTTATTGTTTCTTGTTAGGTAGGCTTTTCACTTTCTTAGTTTATTTGACTTAATCCAATTACTTAGGTTTATTATTTCAAATAATCTTTTTCTGTTTTCAACATAAACATCATCCTACACAGCTGCTACTATGGGACAAGAATCTTAGGACTTTGTCATCTCAGACAATTGCGAGTCCACACAACAGGATCTACCCACTTACTTTCCCTTTACTACTTAGTAGTCACTACTAGTCCTTGCTGTGTATTACTAGCCTATCCTTTTTTTGTCTCCAGCAACAAACCTAGGTTTCTCTGTACTTATGCATTTTATGGGAAATTTTCCATTAGTTTAATATTAGCTAATCCCTAATTGTAAATTGGCAAGAGAGTAACTCCCTAAGTATCAACCCCAAAGACCAAAATCAACATGAGATTGACACTCAGAGAATCACTCAACTCAACCAATCTCTAGTTGGTTCCAATTGTTTAATTCATAGCTTTAACATTGTCTCGTTCTTCCTAAACCCAAATCCTCACCTACTCCATTCTTTTTAAAACATGGTTTGGCTTTCGTTCTTTTCATTACATTTTTCTTTCAAAAATTAAAAGTGTTAAAATTTCATTTTCTTCTCCAAAACTTGTCTTTGCCAAACCATAAAAACATGTCACAATATAAAAATGCAAAACAATTTTTTTTTTCAAAACACAAAGCTGGAGTAGACAAGGATAACTATTGGGCTTACATTGTTTCTAATTACAATGTTAATTTAACTACTTTCTATAAGGTGGAGACATCTATTCTATTCCTATAACTTATTTTGTCCTCCCAACAAAATTTCTTTAATAATCAAAATTTATTGGTAACAGAATAGAATTTCAAAACTTCTTTTCATATATGAAAACTAGCAAGCTATTTATGCTCCATAATATGCACCTTTTTATGAGAGAATTCTTTTAAAACAAGAAATCATTGTTTTACACAATATACCCCACTTTACTTTAAAACCCAACATGCATTTATCAAAATACTTTTAAGATTAAATCTTGGAAATCACCACAAATCCTTTTACAAATTCAAGTTCTTAAAGTTTTATCACTGGGTTAGACTCAAAGCGGGTCTTCAACTCAACTAGTCTTTCCTAGGCATTTTCACAAATTCAATTCTCTTAACTATATATATTCCTAATCCATTTTCCATATTTCAACCTCTTCTAGTTTCTAAGGTTTCATTTCTAAACCCACAAATCTGAAATACTAATATTTCAGTTTCCATCCTATGGGATACTTTTCTTTCTCTAGCTTCAAGTCATATTGTACACTTTCCCAACTACCTTGGTTTCCAAATTCCTATGTTCATTCCTTGAGTGTACAGACTAGATATCCCAACTCTTTTCATGTCTAGTGAGATACTATATGGATTTAGTTTTATATATAAAATATATTTATATTTTAGAAAATACAAATACGTTCACTCATTATCTCCCTAAGATCACTAAACCGAAGCTCTAATACAAGATGTGACAACCCGAATTCTGACAGAACGAATTTTTTTCAAATTCTATCCATCGAGACTCTAGTATCCTGCAGAAAAAGACAGAGATAAAGAAAAATGTCAGTACTCATAAAGCATCTCACAGTGGAAAGAATTAAAATATAATATATTCAAAAATAGTTTACCTTATATATCATACTGTCTAACTAGTATCCAAAGCGATACCATCTCTGTCATGAACCTAACCTAGAAGTATGAAATTGAGGAGGGGGTCAGAACATAAGTTCTGGTGACTGGACTTAGAATAAACTTTTGTATAATCCTACATATACCATTCAGTTATATTTTCTTGCTTATTAGGTTACTCGCGATATTAGCTCTCTAGGCTATACTCATGTCCCACTAGTAGGTTAACCTAGTACAACGTATATGTAGATATCCCCAACTCGTATAATCCTTTCCATGTATATATATAGTCCCTTGCCGTACGTCGTACGAGCTTCATCATGTAAATCTACTACTTTAGTGTAGTGCCACCATTCTCGAAATCGTTTGGACTGCCACTCTCAATCTTGCTAGAGTCCGTGTATCATCTAGATCAAATCTAAGGTTTACTATCGAGCGCTTCCTAGATTCAACCAGGGTTTACGCTGCCCAGGGCTACTGGGGTTTATGCTACCTATTTAATGCTTCTCAGATTCAGGGTTTACGCGACCTAGGTCCAACTAGGGATTATGCTACCTATCGAACGATGCCCCTTAGTCTAGGACGCATTACCCAGGGCGATATGTGTTCCTAGACTTTCCCCACGTGCGTGTCGTGAATCATAATCAATGTCTAGTTGCACATGTCCTCTATATGTGCGGCCCGAGTCCCGTGGCAGGACTAATCAAGAAACACGGAACTCGGTCGGGAGCTTTAAGTTATCTTCTGACGCAAATGCTAAGGTCTGTTTTTATCTGTGTGTGGCTATGGTCCCACTTGACCCCTCCCTCAACTAATGAAAGGCACCCAAGAAAATTAAGAATGAGAACTGCACGCAGGCCCCCTATGCCCCCACAAACCTATTGGCCGAACTCACCCATAACTAGATAGTAAGTATACGGTCTTTTGGAGTTCTCCGCCTTTCCGCTTCACGTGCTCAATTGAATCAAGATGGTAGGTAGACGACGACGTGCTATCACAGGGCTAAACAAGATATCGCCGCCTCACGCTGGTCCATCCTAGTCTTTAGGTTGCTTATATTGCAACCAAGGCATACCCTTGGTTCTTCTAACGCAGGGTTTAACTCTGTGAGCCCAGGAGGATCATCTGCAACCTCACAGAGGGATACCAAGAGTACCCTCACGTCCCCTCGAAGTCACTTGCTTTGTAACCCAGACCTGTTGGAGCCTTCCTCATGGTCAGATGGATGTTCGCTCCTCCTCGTGTTCTACTTGGTTTTCTTGACTAAGGTTTACTACTTAGTTCCCTTAACTACGGTTTACTACTTAGTTTCCTGGATCGTTCGTTTTCTTAACTAAGGTTTACTGCATAGTCCTCTTAACTAAGGTTTACTACTTAGTTTCTCTTAATCGTTCATTTTCTTAACTAAGGTTTACAACTTAGTCCTCTTAACTAAGGTTTACTACTATTTTCTCTTTCTCGTTATTTACTTAGTTCTCCTAACTAAGGTTTGTTACTTGGTTCTCTTAACCAAGGTTTTATACTTAGTTTCTGTTGCTTAGTTCTCTTTATCAAATGATAGCGTACGGGTGTTCTCCCACGTTTCCAGCTTAGATTAACTTATTTCATGGCATAAGTCATCCCACCCTTCGAGTCTTGTAATACATCTTAAGTCATATTCATTTCTTATCCCTAGGATAAGTTTATCTATTATTTGATCTTATCATTCCCCACTTTTCCTTGCTTTGATACTATTATATTTGTTAAGTTTGCCCATGTGTCCAAGTTGACTTAACCCCCAATCACATATTCAATTCAACCCACGCGTCATGTCAAATTGGTTAAGTGTTATCCAGCATTTCACGTTGACTTAACCCACCCATATATCGAGTCAAATTGGTTAAGTGTTATATAGAGGTTCATGTTGACTTAGCCCACCCATATATCATGTCAAATTGGTTAAGTGTTATCTATCAGTTCGTATTGACTTAACCTACCTATGTATCGTGTCAAATTGGTTAAATGTTATCTAGCATTTCATGTTGACTTAACCTTACCATACTAGCATGTATCATTAGCATTAATTAATTATTATTGCCCAACCTCACGCATTAGACCTATTGTTACGGTCACTGGATGTTATGCCGGTTGGTTCCGGGCAGGATTACACCCCAACTCAATCTAACCTCGGGTTTCAAGCACGTTATGACTAACTTCTCACATTAGACCCTATTGTTTGCGGCCACTGGATATGCCTGGCAGTTCCGGGCAGAATTACGCCGCAAACTCGTTATAACCTCGAGTTACACTACAATAAAAATACCATACTACAACTGGAATTTTACAACTGCCAAAAATGCCAGTTGTAATAGAGGTTATTTTACAACTGTTTTATTCAGAAAGTTGTAATAAAGTAGTTCCAACAACTCTTTGATTTCGCTAGTTGTAATAGATGCCTGTTACAACTGTTCTTTTTAGTCTGTTGTATTAAATACATATTTTTGACAACTTTCGTTCTTGCGAGTTGTAATAGATGTCTATTACAACTCTTTTTGTCAATTGCAAAATTTGTTTATTTTTAACAATTTCTCTTATTTATCGATTGTAATAGTTATCTATTATAACTCTTTTGGTCAATTGTAGAAAATTATAATTAGTAATTAAATAGCCAATTAAAAATTGTATTAAAAATTATTATTCAATAACCAAAAATAAAAATAATTATTAACAAATATAATATAATAATTTGAAATATAAAAAAATAAATATTAATAACCTCAATTTAGTAGTAAATAAATAATAAGTATTCAATATTATCGAGTAGTTAAGTATTAATAAATAGAATTAAAATTTAATAATGAATAATTAATATTAATTATTTACATTAATAATTAATAAATAATATTTAATATAGAGTAATAAACTTTTGATAATAAAAAACTAATAAGTATGAAGTTTTTTAGAAAGTTTTATGAACCTGAATTCAATAGCTTTTTCACTAACTATTATCAATAAATAAATTATTATTAATATTTATTAATTAAATTCAATAAATAATAAATTTAAGTGCTTTTCCAAAAAAAATATTAAAGAAGTAAGAAGTGGTAACTAATTTTTAATTGCTAGTTATTATCAATTTTTTTTTATATTTAACGAAATTTTATAGATATTAATTTGGCTAAGCTGATCGGTTTTTAAAGTGAACACATACACTTATTTATAATAAATAATAATTACAAATAGTTTAGGAGGTTGACAGATTAATTTGGAAAAGTCGACCAGTTTTTATGACTATTAATTAATAATTAGTAAATAATAGTTAATAGTTATTAAATACATTTAATAATTAATTAATATAAATAATATTTATTATTTAATAATAATGTTTAACATTTAATATTTAATAATTAAGAAGTAATATTCAATACTTAATAATTAATAATCTATTAATAATAATGATAATAAATTAATGGATATTAGTTAATTTGAAATGTGAAATAATCCATACTAATTATAATTAACTAGTAAGCGTATTACAATAAATAACTGGTAATTGATTAATAACCACAATTAATTAGTAATTAATATTTACTAATTTTTTTCTATTAATTAGTTTATAATTTGTAGGTAAAAGAGGTATTTTTGTGGAATAATTAATCATTTTCTATTAATGATCCTTAATATTAATTTTTCAACTTGTTTTAAGTATTTTTAAATCTATATTAAATTATTACTTAAATTTACAAAAAATTAGAAACTAATATTAATATTTAATTCAATATTTAAGTTAATATAAAATTATAAATGAATGGTGTTATTGTTTAGGAAAAATTAAATACAGTTGAAAATTAGTGTTCAAAATGCTTAATAATGTTACATGCCCTTTGTATTTGAATGACTAAACAATTATGTGGTAATTTCTTTGAAAAAGCGTTCAGCCCAGGTTTCCGACATTACAAATTATGACACAACTATTCATTTGATAGCTTGGTTTTGGCTCCAACCGTTAAAATTTTGCCTCCAGACGTTAAAATTTTGGCTCTAATCTCTTAAATCTTGGTTGGCCCCAACATCCACAATTTTATCTAGAATTTTCGCTGCCCCACTCGCCAAAACGAAATCCCTAATTCATGACCAATACCATCGGGCAATTACACGTTCCAATTTGACAGCCGAATTCCTAAAATCGAAGCCAAACTTGAACAGAGACCTTCCATCTCGAACTCGAAAGATCTCAGGAGGTGATATGCGGACTTGAATCGAAATGGAAAGAGGAATGTTTTCTGCCATGGATGTATCGGTTGGACCCCAAGTGGATTCGCCATTGAATAAATGAGGTCAGTTATGGTTGTTACTCCAATTTTTATTAATTGTGCTATAGATCTTAGTTGGGCAAATTAAAATAATTTAGTTTAATTAAACGTTTTATACTTCTTGAAGTCATTGATTGTCAGTTTAGACAATGTTTTTTTAGACGATGTTTCAAAGGACGCTTAACGTCTATGGATTTCTGAGGATAGGGTTAATGAGGAGTAATTAGGGAGTTTATAAACAAACTGACTTTAGAAGATCCTTGAATGGGTTTCACAGTAAACATTGATTTGTCACGTCCTTAATGGTTGAATCTTTAGTTTTTAGGAAGTGCAGATGATTTAGGAATACATCACTTTCTAATTAAAGGCTGCACACGGTACAAAACTTCTGATTAAATGATGCATGGGTTTGGAAAATTAAAAGGTGCACGAAATACACACTATTGTATTTAAAATCACATTTCAGTAAATTATACTTACGTACTGAAACGGTTACAAAAATTTAATGCACACGGTACAAAACTTATGAGGTTACTATGCAAATATTTATACATCACTTTCTAATTTGCATAAAAACTTATATTTTATTACAAAAGATATAGGATTTTGGTATGCATGCCTGTAATGTCTCCTACAGATTCTTATTGATATCATTGATATCCGACAAACTGAACTTTAAGCATATATATTATATAACTTTCCACAAATTTATTCAATTTTAAAACTATCAGTTACAGATTTTTTTAGAGAACTGAATTATAGAAAGAAGGATAATACAGCAGATCTATTGTATATGGTACCGTGTTTTATTTATGGCAGAGATAGAACATATTTCGTCAAAACTATGACAATTAAGGAAGTGTGTACAATAATATTTGAAAAGAAGATAATACAGTAGATCAGTTATATACAGTACCATGTTTTATTTATGGCAGAGATAGAATATATGTTTTTTTCATAGCTACGACAATTAAAGAAGTGTGTACAATAACATTCAAATGCTCGTTATCGACAAATGAGTGGGCTGAATAGACCGAGTAAATGCTATATGGATACAAAGAATTTGAATGCTCAATTTATGCAAGCAGATTAACGAGTTAGAGTGGCAGAGCTAATTACCAAACGAGTCATGCACATCATAAGGTTTTCCTTGTAATCCTCAACATTGACGTATCAGGTGAGGAAGGTTTCAGCATCATTGAAGCAACCCCAACAACTGTTATAGTGAGTTAGAGTGGCAGGGCTAATTACCAAATGACTGTCAATCAAAAACTGTTATAAATAGACCCTCATAACAGTTTCAACTTCATTGAAGTACCCGCAACAACCCCACCCTTCCTAAACATGGAGTCCTCTTTTTCCTTTAATGTGAAATTACTAATTATGATAGGGCAACAACCTCTCCCTTCCTAAACATGAAGATTCATTGATAAGTTAGAGTGGCGAGTCGTTACAGTCATGTTTGTAAACTTAACAGTCCTATTCTTATTTAAGTATACTTACAGTACTTGCTTTATCTTATTTTATTCTCTAGTTTGTTCCTCCTTTATTTTAGGAGAGCTTCATATTGGCATTTGGAAAATATCCAATGTGCAATCAAGGTAAATTTCTTTTGATGCTTGCTTTACAATATTGATCCTATATTTTAATTGGCACTAACTACAATAATATACAATTGATTCTTTTGGAATTATTTATGTAGACATAAAAAGATTTCTTTGTTAAGTATTATTTGTACAATGATCATCTCATTACGCTATTTACTACGGTTGTTCGTATTTCCACTAATCAAATTAGTTTTTTGAAAATGGTTCTTTTATTGATTGTATGCATTTGCAGGTTGGGTTTAGCGTTTTGGGGATGAGTCAACTTACTACTTGAAATGAAACCAAAGTAGGTGGATCTATTTATCAACCAAAGTTTGTGTTTTTGAGTTCTAAACTTCTATATTCAAGATCTGTTTAAGGAGTTTATCATTTTTGGTTAGTACATATATGTATATTTATTCATGTATGTTGTGGATTCAATTGTGTGTTGTAATGGAGTTATGAATTGAGATATGATGTAAACTTGAATTGTTTTTTATTATTGTGAGTGTGAAAGGTTTATGTTGGTTTGAATAACTAAATAATTGTGGTTATTATTATGATATATTGGTTTTAATTATAATATTATGAAATTTATAGTCAGCAGTGGTTGTTAAGAGTTGAATTAGCATTTACAAAAATATTCGTTGGAATTGTTATTAATAGTTATAATAGATCCTATTATAACAGTTATTAATTGCTTGCGCAATTGATGAAAACAGTTGTCGAAATGTTAAATTGCAACTGTTATAAACAAATGTGAATAAGCCTTCTACAACTGCTAAAAGTCATTGGGGGGAAAAGTGTTTTACAACAGCTATAAACTGTGGTAAATAAGTCTTTTATAACAGTCATGAGCAGTCGTAAAAGGATTTTTTTACAACTGTCGACAACAGCTGTAAAATAATTGTACTCTATTACAACTGCGGATATAAAGACTGACGGATGTCTGTTGTAATAGATCTATTACAACTGTTTTTGGCAGTTGCAAAAAGGCATTTTTTGTTGTAGTGTTAGCCATGTTTCATCTTTAGCCTATTAAAGAATTCACAAATATGCTCATGTTCTTGTTATGCCACTAGTGTCAATTTTCATGTTATATTTCTAAAGTTCCCATTTCTTTAACTAATCAAACCCAAATTTAATTAAAACACTCATGCCTCAAACTTCAGGTTTTTGAATTAGATTTCTCAATTATATGAGACAGATTAAGCCCAAACTTATCCAATTCCGATTAGGTTTCTAGTTTACCTATTTCCTCACAAAATTAGGATTTTTATCTTTAAATCATTTTTCCCCAAATCCCCTATTCAAACTTTATTTACCTTTAGTGTAAGTTACCCCAAATTACCAATTTCACGATCCTTTCCCCTTATTTCCTTGAATAATATCAATATATACTTTTCCAATTACCCCAATATTTGCAATAATAACCATTATGCTATAAACCCCAAATTACAGATTATATTCGTCGACTGCATAAAATAGATTATGCCCAATATTTGCAATAATAATCGTTATGCCACAAACCCCAAATTACAGATTATATTCCTCGACTGCATAAAATAGATTATGACCAATATTTGCAATAATAATCTTCATGCCACAAACCCCAAATTACAGATTATATTCCTCGACTACATAAAATAGATTATGCCCAATATTTCCATATTCCAACCATACGTATGTATAACAAGATTTCGTCTAGGTTCGAGATAACCTAGATCCAACAAAAAGGGGAAGGAGAATAAAAGAACAATTATTATAACATGAATCTTGAATTGAATTTATAACTCGGGAATGATGAACGATAATAATACTATTATACAACAAGTTTATTATAATTCCACTCACCTTGACTGGCTTGGGGAAATAAACGTTTTGTTGATGTGGAACGCTGAATTAATCTTCTTATTTTATTGTTGGTGAAGAGCATGAATTGTTGATGAATAACTTTACTACTTGATTTGATTAAACTCCAAAGTTGATGAAGAACTTGCAATATAATTTAGAGTTTTGGGGCGGTGGCCATGTTTGGTTGAAGTTTGGCAGCATGGAGGCATCTTAGAGAATTTTTATGAATTAGGGTTAGGTCTTGCTATGTATTTATAGGTGTAGAGAGTGTTTTAGAGCCCTTAGATTGACCTAGAAGCCATTCGACCCGTACAGCACATCAAAACAAGTCACAGGAACTGAAATCGCCCAGATGTGGGGATAGTCGACCCCCTGGTCGACCTCCCTAAGGGAACGTCGACCCCTAGGTTGACCTGATCCCTAGGTTGACCCTCATATTGACCTGCTTGGTTTTGGCAGGAAATTTCCCGCCCGGCTACCTGGGTCGAATTTCGAACTGTTTTGAATTTTTATTGAATAATCTAAAGGCCATAACTCCTTCATACGGAGTCCGATTTACGCAAAGTTGGACTCTATTTCAAGAAGAATCTCGAGATGAACGCAATGGTGATGTCCGTTTTACTTAATTCCAGATATTTAAATTTAGTATCCTTATGTTATTATCTTTTCCGTTACGCACACTGTTATCGAATTAATTTTTCCTTCTCTTCCATATATTAATTAATTTTTATTATACATCACTATTATTTACCTATCTATGCATATACACATATTTGTACATTTTTTCTATTATATTAAAAATGCGAGGTGTTACACCGTCTCTAAAGAGTCTCTATATGCAGACATACCTAAGGTCTGTTTCTGTGGTGGCTAAGGCCCCACCTAGGCCCCTCCAATACTAGTAAAGACTACCAGCGCTAAGTGACTGCCCCTACACAAACAATCTAAACATCCATGTGGCATCTCCCCTTAACCCCTTACCCCGATAGTGAAGGGTGAAATGATATCTTGGGTTTAGCTCGAGTCTTTCTGCATTCCACTCGATGTCGATGACGGGTGTCTGACGGTCTACTATCCTTGTTGATCCCGACCCTCTGCATCCTCGTGAGGCAACCGCCGAACCACCCTGGTGTCACCTCGTCACAGCATTCTGACTGCATAGCTACATCTGTAGTCAAGGCCCACCCACCTAGTAGTTACACACAGACCCAACCTCTACGGACATAGCCTAAAACATCTGTCGTCGCACAAAGGACTACTAGGATCACCTTACGTATCTCAGGAAACTGCGTTCTCCGCCTTCCATTCCTTTGGAGTCGTCAGAACAATCAGATAAATGTGCGCTCCTCTCGTGCCTTATAACACCTCGATGATCTACCCCGTTGGGTTATTCACCCTCAACCGTACGGATTGGTTTAAGCGCCTCTATTTAATGTGCTGTTAGACCCTATGTGTAAACATTCTTTTAAATGCTTGTCTCACCTCACCAGGTTTTTAGTTAACTGGGTTATTCTAATTCATATTAAATTCTTATTAAAATTACCAAGTTTCTCTTGCTTATTAATTTTAGTCTTACAACTTAATCCATTTAAGTTTATTAGTATGCCCACAACATGTTATTCTAGATTATGCCCCAAGGTCTGTAATCCACAACCCCTTTTTATCCTATTGTTGATTTCATCATTACAATAACATGTTTTACTTAATATGTAATTAACTATATCCAATTCACATGTTTTCTAATTAACATGTCACTTACCATTTATGATTAAATATAACTTATTTCATTTCATAAGTTTTCTCATCCTTTCTCATTTAATCATAATTCCATTTTACATTGTCAATACAACTTATCGTTGTTTACTTATTAACTTGGTTCTATTAACTAAGGAGCATTAATAAGTTTCTCCGCCCATTTATTATAACCTATGTTATAATTTCCTCTTGTCCATAGGACAAGCCTAAACATTCTTATCAACGAGTTTCAGACTCCCAAGCTTACAGATTACTTAATTTATAATTAAGTACTTCCATATATTTTCCCCCTTTTCCCAACTGGTTTACGGCTTTCCTTATTTCTGCTTACTTAATTTACAATTAAGTGTCCCTTATCTAATTTCACCAGTTATCCAATTTCCTTATTAGTTTATTGTAACCTAAGTTATAATCCCCACTTGTCCCTAGGACAAATCTACCTATTATACAACATTTTTATTAATATTGTTTATTCATAATAGATGATTATCATTCCCTTTTTAAACCATTTTCTTTTACTGTTGTATTCCAGTATCCTTCATTCGTTGTAATATATATATATATATATATATATATATTCCTTACTTTAATTAAGCAAAACACTTCATGCACCTTATTTGTTTGTTAGAAGGAATCAATGATTTATTTTAAAAGCGTATTCCCATCTAAATCCGTGGTAGCAAATAATTTATTTACTCTTCATACTTTAGTTACTATGGCCTACTTGCAACCACGTTCTCAGAAATAGGTAATTTAGGGAAATACATCAAATTTCCTTCCTATCACACTAGTTCATTACATCCCTTCCTTTCCTACTTTGTGAGTTAGAAATTTAATTACCATAATTGTCTTTTTATTCATATCTTGTTATATACATATATTTATATATGTTTATATATATAAGCACTAGACCTCTCACATTAAGCCTACACTTGTGGACACTGGATTTGCTGGGCGGGTCCGGGCAGACTTCTACCACAAGTTGACTTAACCTCGTGTCTTAGCACCATTACATATTTTTAATTTTTTGCACTTAGGCCTCTGACATTAGGTTCAACATTAGTGGCCGCTGGATTTGCCGGTCGGGTCCGGGTAGACTTCCGCCACTAGTGCAACCTAACCTTATGCCATACGTGCAGTTATAATTTCTAATTGTAATCCTAGGCATATTCATTCTTTTACAATTTTACCTATTTAATTATAGGTGTTTATACCCCTTTCCCAAGTCAAGTTTCTCATGTGCTATATGCCCAAAATAAGTCTATAATCATAGTTTGATTTGTGCCCATACTATATTCATGTAATCAATTCTAACATGAAAATATTTAATCGTATAATTGTACCAATTCATACAAGTAGGGTTAATGTGACAAATTAACATGTAGTATGAACAACAGTAATTTCTAACCATTTCTAACAAGTTGTTATTCAACATGTAATCATACCAATAATTTAATAGATTCAACATATGAATTTCCTGATCTATTATTAATAACGTCTCAACTTGTTATAACAACAATTTGTGATTAAACTGGCAATTTCACAATTTATTAAAACGGGAATGTTAAGCGATAGTTATAACATTATCTAAAGGATATAGTTCAAATCCACTCACCTTTTATGCTATCCCAGACTTTGGATCCGCTCTGTTCTATCATCCATGGTTTCCCCTTTCCCTTTAATTTGATTCACAACCTAACGACCATGGATTTATGATTTCATGAAAAGAGAAGGGTAAGAGAAAGAATTTAAATAGATTGGTTCTTAGAAGTTTATCTTGCTTTCATGATTCAATAATATTTTTATTAACATTGATTCCCTCTTCCAGATCCGAATTCATAATTTTCCTTGGCTAATATTTTAGTTTCAGAATTGATTTGAGAAGAGAGAGAGCCATGGCTGAGCTCTAACGTAGCTGTCGAATTAGGATGTTTAGGGTTAGGTCTAGAGTCTTATTTATAGGTGTATGGAGCAACTAGGACCCTCATATCAAAATTTAAGATATCAGAACCGAACACGTCAGAAGAACTTTCTAGATCTGCAGGTGGGTCGACCCCTAGGTTGACACCCCTGTTGGTGGATCGACCCCTAGGTCGACCCCATGTTGGTGGGTCGACCGCCAACGGTCCATTTTCCCTCCGAACTTCCCCACCCGCGATTTTGATTTTTGAACTGATTTTTGAATTTTATGGATATATTTATTTAATATATATATACATATAAGCTACTTATATGTATACAAACTTCTAATGCTCATAGCTTCTTCATACGGTGTCTTGTTTTACGCAAACCAAGTGTCTATCTTAACCAGAATTCCAAAGCGGACGCAATGGTGCAGTCTGTTTCACTTAATTATGAATATTTAATTAGGTTATTCTTATTTTGTTATCTTACACTAAAAATACGGGGTGTTACATTCTCTCACTCTTAGGAAATTTCGTCCCTAAAATTTGATAAGGGAAAAATAAATTAACCCCTCACATAATATACATCCATTATGTGTGCATCCAATTTTTGCAAATATTGTGCACTTATGCAAAGTGAAGTACAACATAATAATGCATGCATGCCTAAGCGGTAACTCCTATGTGTATGCAAGTTTTTCAAAAATCCTTTTAAAATATGATGCTTACATCCTAAATATACTGGCAATTCTACATGAATGCAATATTTTGAGAATCAAAAAGCTTTTTCATCCAAATTTTCGCACACTCCTACTGAGTAAGAGCGTAGTTCATCCAATTGTTGCATCCATAATCCTACCAACCAACTTTATTTTTCGAATTTTAGAAAAATCTAATTTTCTAAATTCGATTCCTTATGTTACAAAAAGTTGGAAAATAGAAAACTCCGCATCTTTCGTTTTTCCTTTTCAACCTTTTTCTAATCGTACTCGGATTTTATGTAACTATTTATGAAGATTCTCCTATTTTCCTACCCAAGCATAGCCCACAAATGAAAATTTTCTTTGTTACCGATTTTATTTTTCGTCTTATCTTGGTAATATTTATTCTTATCCATCTTTTCTCATAATTTTCCATTTTTATTGCTTTACTAAATTTTTTAGTTTCCTTTTTAGTTGTACTATTCTTCTTTTCTTAGCTTATTTAATCATCTGATCTTAGTTTAAATTTAAATAAGCCTCTAGTCATTTAACTAAAATAGGAGAAAAGACGCCTTACACAGCTACTATTAAAGGCCAGGAATCCTGGGACTATGTCCGCCCTCCTAAGACAGAAAAGTCCAAACTATGGGATCTACGACCGGTTTAGGTGTTACCCTAACTACCCAACAAGAACCAAATAATGGCACGATCCCAACAAAATGTAGTATCATGTTTTACCCCTAACGGTATCTAAACACTTACTTGCCCATGTTTACTATATAGTAGTCATCACTAATCCTAGTTGTGTACTAACAATTATTTCAAGGAACATCCTAGGCTTTTCAATGCTTATGCATTCTACGGGAACTCACTATAATTCCAAGATAATTCTTGCCATTTACTTTATAGCCTCAAAACTTTTCTCATCTTCCCTAGACACTAATCCTTACCTACTCCATACTTTTAAAACATGGTTTGGCCCTTTTCATTTAAATTTCCTTCCAAAAATTAAAAATGTCAAAACATTATTTTCCTCATGAAAGCTTTCTTTTACAAAACCATAAAAACATATCGTCTTAAAAATGTAAATCAACATTTTTTTCAAATCAAAAAACTAGTGTAGATACGAATAACTATTTCTCGATCGGGTTTATGACTTGTTCTTACCTATAAGGTCGGTTTAGTCTCTTACTACAAGGTGCCAACATCCACTCTATTCTCATTTTTTGTAACTTATTTTGTCCACCCAACAAAATTATCTTAAAATAATGTATTGACCCGTATTTTGTTGATTTAATAATTAATTTATTTAATTATTTATTTATATATTGGTTAATAATTCAGAAAGGTTTGAATTCAAATATTTGAACTTTTAAATAAATATAAATAATGGGATAATATAAATATTTCTGAAATAATCAGAAATTGGTTGAAGTTGCAATATCATGTAATTTGGATAGTATACGATATTTAATTGAGTTATATTCGGGTATCAATAATGAATATATTATTTAAACGATGGTTAAATGTATTAACTATAATATAAATTATAATTGAGCTCGTAACGTCGCGGTAGTTTGTAATATTGAGTTTTGAACTTCAACTGAGTGTACATGGTTTGTTTTAAGTCAGATTTCCTCGAAACAAGAAACGTTCGGATCTATTGTATCATATTTTTCTAATAGAGGTGAAAAATTGAGATTTCGTTGTGTAGATGGTGAGTTATGTCCAAATCAAATTTAAAAATAATCCATATGGAATCGTTTATAAAACCATAACGATATATTTAATTTTTATTAAATATCGGTTTCGAATTTGGACAAGATATTTAAGGCGTAGTTATAATTTAATTTTTAGAACTTTACTGTAAATTTTATTTTGGAATTAAACAACTTTTTATTTGAAGTGTTTTACACCATATGTCAGCATTTTGAGATGTCACAGAATAAACTAACTTGTCTATATTATTATATATTTGGGATCGTGGCACCTGGCTCATCTCAAGGGTATTTTTATTTTTGTCTATAGCAGTCCATTTGTGAACGGATTTTTTCGTAGTCGAGTACACTATACTTACCTTATAAAACATATTTGAATGTGCGTGTTCCCTCCGCTAAGTCTTTTCGTTGTATTTGCCACTTTAATAACATGGGTTTACTTTGCAACTAAGTTAATGTGTAAATACTACCATAGCTATGCTCCATCCCTATCGTGCTTCACATCATTTTTTCCGTGCATTCCTTAGCTATGAAGTAATAGTAGCTATATGCAGTAGACATCCCTGGAAAACACGTCACCATCCATTCTCAATAAATGCCAAGACAAGCCACCTTTTCTATCTTATCGTGCATTTAAAATCATGTCCTTTTTTTTCCTTAGCAGCAAAGTTTCTAAGTAATATATATTAATATATATACTGCTGTAATCAATACTTCGGTGCTAAGCATTGAACAGTTTACGTTTCTATTACTTAACAACTAAGGATATTAAACATATAAATACATGACTACAGGCTGTCCATTCTTTTTGCTTCAACCTACAACTTTTTCTATGGCAATCGATGAAGGAAAATAAAAGTCAAAACAAATAAATTCTTTTTTCTAAAATTCCTAGAACCTATATATTTACAGTCCCTGTCATTTTATCGTCACGCTATTATCTTTTTGGAGAGGTCGACGCAAAATACTGAATGCGGAAAAACGTGAAGGAGGGGAGGGGATATTATGGCATGAGCTACAATGCACATATGGACCGTAGTTTGTCATGAGGTTGTGTTTAGGGAGTTGCATCAGTATACTGCAGTCATTGGAGCTTATATAGCTGTAGACAGGGCAGCATTGAAGGACCCAAGTCAGATTTTGGCATGGAGGTTTACACGGGCAGTTTTTTTTAGGAAATAATGTGCGGGACTCGTAGCAGGCTGTTGCAAGGGGACTGGGTTATGGTCCTGAACTATAGGAATCAAATGTTTGCATGGGTGAATTGGATGGTGCATGGATGGGGAGTACAGGAGGTTTAAAGTTATAAGAAAAGGAGAGAGAGAGCGTAGAATGTGAATTTACGCAGATACAAGTGGAAGTGGATGGACATACGATGGAAGGAATTTGCGTGCAGTAAACTGATGAAGGCGGTTGTTTCTTTTATTGGTAAAGATTGATACATGTAGTGGTTGTTATGGCATGAAGTAATGGAGGTCTAGGTATTCAAATCGTTCCAGACTAGCGGGAATGAGAAGATTATTATTACGAAGTTGAGAGAGGGCCGAAAGTAGCGGATGTTGGAAGAATTTATGGAACGGATTTGTTTTAGGAGGAAAGAAAAGGGAGAGATAGAAAATAGGAGATAAAGTGGTAATGGGCTATAGAAATCCAGGCACCAACGTAGCAGTTGTTATAAAGTGAAGTGTGTAAAGCACGTGACAACAAACAAAATCAAAACGGTGGAAGCTTGCGTTAGGAATAATAAAGGAGCACCAAAAGCTTGTCTTCGAATTTTTGTTGAAGAGAGAAGAAGAGGACGGGTTTAAGTTTTGAAATATTATTAACATTGGGAGCTCGCAGAATTTTTTTTTAAAAGGGAGAGGGTTCGAAATAAAGAAGTTAAGCAGCAGCAGTTTTCCACTTTGAATGATGGCATGGAGACAGTACCATTCATGCGGGCTAAATGGGTTTGAAGTGGACTGTTAAAAACAATTGGTAAGGCCCAAAATTTTAAAGAATATTAGACTAATTTAATTTAAATAAGTATATTAAATAATATTACTTATAATTTACTCGT
Organism: Allium sativum; assembly: GCA_030737875.1. Taxonomy (NCBI): domain Eukaryota; kingdom Viridiplantae; phylum Streptophyta; class Magnoliopsida; order Asparagales; family Amaryllidaceae; genus Allium; species Allium sativum. The sequence goes on from CM060923.1 coordinate 8,418,626, forward strand.
TCGTTATCAGAATTGCGTAAAATTGGATCCGTTGGAATTGTATGATCGTAGGCTAACAACAGAACTAATCTGGAGAGATTTGGAGATCATTTCAATCTATGGTGGAATTAAACGCCTAATATGATCAACCGAACATTAACCGTTATTTAACGATTAATGAACAATGTGAGTAAACTCACTAACTCTGTCTAGTTTTATAATTTTATAAACGTTATTTAATATTGATAAAAATAATTGAATGCTGTGTGTGATGGTTGTTGGATGATTTGCTTATTTAATTGTTTGAAATTACATATACAGTTATATATGTAAATCGTTAGTTGAATATCGATTCTATTTGTTTGATTATTTCATATTAATATGAAATAAACGTTGATTAACATCTGTGGATGTAGGGAAACAGGTTGGAGGAATCCAACTAGATTCCTTAATAATTATATTGTTACTTCTGATATATTACACTATATGATGTGACAAATAATTTGACATTGATTATTGTGTGTATTAGATGTTTTGAACAACATTGACCTAAAATAATTGGTATTTTAATACCGTAAAATATATTCCAATATATTGGAAAAGAGATTGGTGTTTTGAAAAGGATAATCTATTTTTAAATAGAAATTTGATTTCGAGTGGATTAGAATAAAATAACTTATTTTAATAAATTTTAAACAAGTAGTTTGATGTTAGAAATAAAATAGAATAATTATTATTAAATAATTTGTAAATATAAGAAATGAATTTATTTTAAAAGGGAAAAAGGAAAATCATTTAGAAAGAAAAATGATGAAATTATTTCAATATTCGAAATGTAAAGGGGATTGAAACAAATACATAAGGATTTGTAACTTGAATTCGACGAGGTTGAATAATTTGTTTTTATGAATTACATTATAAAATTCAGAATTTGGACAAGAAAATTTTTGTTTGATTTAAACCAAATAATTTATAATTAAATATGTAATCAAGATTTAAGTTATAAACCTGGCTTATAACTTACAAGGAGTTAGGTTTAAACAATAATTAGAAATGGGATGAAATAATCATTTTAAAATAATTTGGAAATATTCTCCAAATATAACCAGAGATGTTTTCTAAGTATAGGAAATGAAACGATTTTGAAGTTTAAAATGGAGTTAAGAAATTAGAAACTGACTGGCGACTAGTTAAGTTGAACGGCTTTCTGGGTATTGATCTTATGTTGGTTTTGGCCTTCGGGGTAAATACTTAGGGAGTTTTTCTCTTACTAATTTACGGTTAGGGACTAACGGAGGTGGAGGGATAATGATTTGTAAATAAGGAATGAAAATGTTTTCCACCATTAATAGCGTGTATTTTCGAATTAGGGGAATATAAAGAGTGTGAATACGTGGAAATGTTTTCCAAGAAAGTCGTGAAAAGTGAAACGGGTTTTAAGAAATAAATGGGAAATTGGGAAATGAAATGATGATTAATCGGTAAGATTTCCAATTGGGAATACGATCGTTGTTTGTACACATGTTTTCATTTGATAGTTAAATCACCAACTATCAAAGTTTTTGACCATTTCCGATGTCAATATGGAGAGACCGGGATCAGATTTATTATTTGAAAACCACTCCGTATGGGCATTATTGTTTTGAATCAAATAGATCGAAGACAATTGAAGACGGAGTTTAGACAAGGGTTATTTAGGTGATCCTAGGTAGAAATTTCCTAAGATGGATTTGCAGAATAATTACTTTGGGTTATCCTATCCCAGGACAACTTAAATGGACGAATGTATGACAAAGTATATCTGATAGATCGCGTTAAGTTTATCGTTTCAAACATATTTATGTTGGTGGCGGAGGATTTCGTTTCTCTTAGCTTATACCCATGGTATTTTTGAGGAAATCAATTTGTGGGCTGATATGACGATGTGGCATTTAAAGTAAATACAGATGTGATCTGTAAAATAGTACGTTACGACCTCAAGCCTCATCAACCAGGAAATGACGAAAATCGGTCTGGCAGCATGACTAAGTGGGTCGCACCTAATTAGGGTATATTGTCACCATCTGGAAAATATTCATATTTGTTACTTCTTTCGATTCTGAATCTTCCGGGAACGGTTATGTTGGTATACCAACCGTAAGGTGATAATATATTCGGAACATTCAAGCGAAATGAATGGCCGGTCATGTAACACCCCACCTCCGCTAGGGTCACTCCCAAAGGGAATGCACTAGGTTTGGTGAAGCATTATCGAGGTAAACATGCACAGAAATATTACAAGACAGAACATATATAAAACAGCGGAAGTAAAACAAATTTCATTACCTTGTAAAATAAGATCTAAAGCCTTTTACATCAGAATACATCAAAACCTGTCTTGCAATAGTAAAGAAGCATAAAACCATTTCATAAATTATTCCCCAAGTAAAACAGTAAAGTAGCCATAGCCAAAAAAAATCCAAGCCATGCGTGATGACCTTCAAGTAGAAGAAGTCCGAACTAGATAACATTGTTTCCTCCCTGAAAACCTGGGGGGGGGGACGAAAGACAAAGAGGCGAAACAAAACGGGGTCAGTCATAAAGACTGGTAAGTCCTATCTACTTCCAGTATAAAAACAGGTAAAGGTAACATGACATGCATAAACTGAAAGTAAACATAAGGATGCCGACAAGATAGATAAGCTAAACCAAGATAACTGGATGAACTACTATAGCAAGATAAACTAAGGTATCATGATAAACTACGGTGTCAAGATAAATCAAGGTATCACGGCGTCAGGTTTCTATCAAGTATACTATCCCAAGGTATCTATCATGTATAACATCCCCCGGTATTTACCATGTATATTTGCTCTGCACCTCTCGTACTAGTATCCCAACCCGCGTCATGTGTCAACTATGAATGTCCCTTGCCCAATGTCATGCAATGGTCCATGTCAACCTAATATATATAGCATATGTAGGTTTTCCCAACTCGTATGCTGCTTCCCATGTATAAGTTCAGTCCTTTGCCATAGGCCATACGGGCTTTCCCATGTAAATGTTTTATCCTTGAGGTTATTTTGGACTGCTACCCTTGATCTGGTTATGTTTTCTTACCATGAACTATCACGTGTTCACTTAGGATTTATGTCACCTAGGACCACTAGGGATTATACTACCTAATGAACGTTTCCGTGTCTTGGTTTGGGTTCAGCCACCTAGGGCCACTAGGGATTATGCCACCCGTCAAACGCGCCCTTTATCCCGCGTATGTGTCGTGAATCGTTTTCCATGTCTAGACGCACATGTTCCTCAATGTGCCATCCGAGTTCCGTGCCAGGGCAAGTCAAGAAATACGGAACTCGGTCGGGAGCTTTAAGTCGTCTGCTGATGCAGATATCAAGGTCTGTTTTTGTACCCGTGGCTATGGTCCCACGTGACCCCTCCCTCAACTACTGAAAGGCAATCCAAGAAGAATCATGTATGAGAACCACATCTCGACCCCACTATAGCCCCACTTTCCTATGGGCCAACCTCACCCATGACTTGATAGTAAGAACATGGTCTGTTGGGGGTTCTCTGCCTTTCCGATCGTACACGATTGACTAAAGATGGTAGGTAGTCGACGACGTGCTATCTAGGGCAAAAATCAAGTATCGTCGACTCCACGCTAATCCATCCCAGTCTTTAGGTCGCTCGCATAGCAACCAAGGCATACCCTTGGCTCTTCTACCGCAGACCTTAACCTCTGTGAGGTCGGGTTTCATGGACCATCTGCCACCTCACAGAGGGATACCAAGAGTACCCTCGCGTCCCCCGAAGCTACCGCTTCGTCACCCAGTTCGTTGGAGCCTTTATCTAAGTCAGATAATTTGCTCCTCCTCGTGTTTTAAGCGATGACCTACCGTACCGAGTTACTCATCTATTTATGAACTAGTCCCATGTCCTTGGCTAAGAATTATTACTTAGTTATACTTAACTAAGGTTTACCACTTAGCTTCATTTCCCCGTTACTCTTGATTAACTACGATTTTCTACCTAGTTCCTCTAACTAGGGTTTTGCCTATTGGGTTAAGTGTTGTTATTCAAGTTCATGGCTTAGCCCGCCTATGAATCATGTCAAGATTGGCTAAGTTTTCAAGTCCAAGACCTAGCCCTACAAGTTGGTTAGGTATACCAAGAAGCTCATGACTTAACCCTATTCAATCATCAAGTCAATTTGGTTAAGTATTTGTTTATCTTAACCCTATCAGGTTATCGTGTTAGATTGGTTAAGCACAGATTATCTTAACCTCATCGGATTATGGAGTCGGATTGGTTAAGTATAGGTTAACTTAACCCCATCCACTAATCGTATTATAATGGTTAAGTATATTTAAAAGGTCTTATGACTTAACCCTATCAGGTCCGCATATTAGATTGGTTAAGTATAGGTTACTTAACCTCATCAAAACATCATGTATAATTGGTTAAGTATTAGTTACTTAACCCCATTAAATTATCTTGTTAAGTTTGTTAAGTATTGGCTACTTAACCTCATTGAATTACCAAGTTTAGATTGGTTAAGTGTTCAATTTAACCTCATCGAAGTACCGTGTTTAGCTTAGTTAAGTGTAGGTTACTTACCCCCATCTAATTACCGTGTTTAGATTAGTTAAGTCTAAATTACTTAACCCCATCTAATTACCAAGTCGGATTAGTTAAGCGTGAATTACTTAACCCCATCCCCTAATTGTCTTATATGGTTAAGTGTCATTAAGAAATCAAGCCCGGTCCCACTTAACCTACCCATTCGTGTCATATCGGTTAAGTGTCATTAGTCAAATTTACTTAACCTTATCATGTGGCATTAATTTAATTAATACACTCTCAACCTCTCACATTAGACCTTGTTGTGGTTACTAGTTATGCCGGGCGGGTCCGGGTAGTTTTACACCACAACCTAGTCTAACCTCGGGTCTTAAGCGCGACATGACCAACTTCTCACATTGGATCTTATTGTTTGTAGCCACTAGTTACGCCGGGCGGGTCCGGGTAGATTTATGCTACAAACTCAACCCAACCTCGAGTTGGCCACTTTCATGTTTGGTCTAGTGTTATATTACACTTACAACTCACACGGGTCTTGTTTCAAGTCCCATGTTTACCCTACATGTCATGTCCCCATTTTGGTTCAACTTACATGTCGTGTTCACATGTAACCTCAAGTCAAGTTTTTCGCTTCATTCTCATGTTTGTCTATCCTACCCCAAATCGTGTTTTCACTTGAGTAAAAGCGAGTCAACATAGTAGGTATACTATGGCTACATGTAGACCCCAAAACATGCACGATGCCACAAAAGGGATTGGCTCCAAACATGCATGGTATCATAAGGGGTTTTGGCCTTAAAACATGAACGATAGTGTCATATAGGGATTGGCCATAAGCATGCATAACATAAAAGGGGATTAGCCACAAGCATGCATAACGTCGTAAAGGATTTGGCCACAAACTTGCATATTATCATAGGAAATTTGGCCACAAACATGCATGTTGTCATAACGGGATTTGACCTTACATAAACATGATATCATAAGGGGGTTGGTTTCATTTACATGCATAAGCCCCAAAGTCCAATTTATGCAACTATTTCACCAGTCAAAGTGGCTCTAAGTGTTCATGCTATCATACTACAAGTAAAGGTCCAATCTTGCATGGCAAACTAAGTCCAATGCAACATGAATAGCATGGTTTAGCCGCTAAAACATAACCCAAAGTCATATGTTCATGATAAAGGGGCAAACTAGGTTTACATAGGTTAACATACTCATGTTACATCGCATTTTATCCCATGTCATCATTAAACTACCGTTAACATCTCGAAGTAGCTAGAACTTACATAGCTTGGCTTAGCGAATTAACAAGAATCGTCTTGACGAAGAAAGGTGGCTCCTTTGAAGAAGAACCGTCATGAAACCGTCGTAGCAACGTTCTTTTGGCCTCTATTTGGTGTAGCAAGCTCGCACCTTTTGATTTGAGTCCGATTTGAATGCATGGTCTCTATGAATTGGAGATGGAAGTCATGATCACTTGGCATTTGGGCAGCACTTCGTGGCATGAGTGATTTGTTAGGGTTTAAGCTAGGTCTAGGGGTCTTTTTATAGAGATTAGGAGTAGTTTAGGTCGTAGGATAAACCCTAGGATAGATCTGAACCCTCAAAAATCGTCACAAGCCTCCAAAACCGAGCCAACATGACAAGCAGGTGCACCAGGTCGGGGTTCTACAGGGGGGGTCGACCCAGGGGTCGACACCCATGTCGACCCCCTAGGGAGGGGTCGACCCAGGGGTCGACACCCATGTCGACCCCCTGGAGGGGGGTCGACCCAGGGGTCGACACCCTGTGTGTCTAGCGGGAATTTTCCCGCCTTCTCTTTTTGGGCTGAATTCAAATCTGTTTTCGGATTTGAATTTTCGTGAAACTTCGCAAGGCCATATCTCGGTCATACGGACTCCGATTTATGAAATTTCGGACTCTATTTCGCGTATTTTTCCGAGACGAACGCAATGGATCAACCCGTTTATCCTGATTCATATTTTATAATTTAATTCAGCCTTGATTCTTGTCTTAACACGTTGTTTAAAATTCGGGTTGTTACATTCTCCCCTCCTTTAACGATTTTGTCCCCGAAATCTCCAAGTTAGGAAGAATGTATCCTACCATCCATCATCCATCTACTCAAAACATCATCCACAAGCAACCATGGTCCTTAAAAGGCTCCTAATGCTTTATGAACACATGCAAGAAAGTGTGTGTATATGTTCCTTAGCTAATGCTAATGACCAGGCCTGAATGATCTTCTAATGCAAATTATGTTTAGTGCCATGAATCCAACATGTATGCAAATAGTCCTAGTCATATAAGTACTATATGCGTGCACAACCATTCATTCTTATGCAACATCCGCATGATAACACATTCAATTTCATCCATAAACAGGTATAAATACTCTTGCATATGAAATGTGAGTGCGTCGATCTAGTATCTAATGTGTATTCGCGCATCCACGAGCAACCACTTGCAACCATTTGCAACCATATCAATCATAACATGTTTCAAACACATGTTTACATCCATAGGTTTCTACCTAAGGTTCTCACGATAGGATCGAGGGGATAAACAAGGTAAACTCCCTATGGGGTTTGCAACAGAAACAGGACCGAGAAGATATTCACCAAAAGATAACATGCGAGCAAGCTCTACAGGAAAAACCAGGGATCAAGGATACACTCTTTAAAAAGAGGTACGATGCGCGTGTCTAACCTTCCGTCTTCTAAGTCGCGTTTCCTTGAGCTTAATTCCTCGGTGCCTTGACCATCTTTTTAATTCCATGATTTCGTAGCTCCTTGATTCCTATTTCCAAGATATGAGTTAGAACTCATTTCATTGTTGCCTCTTATTCCACTTTCACTTATCCTTTTCCTAGTATACTTGGCTCAAACGTATCCTCTTACTCATGCAAGCTCTCCAAAATTCACTAGGGAATTCTGGATCTCGTTTGCCGATGCCAATCCATGTTGCCAAGAGTACTTACTAGGGTGATTCCCATAACTCATGCATAAGCGAAACGAACCATCCGCCTTAGCGGTGAATTCTATTCGAACGGATTACCAACAACTGCATCCCGAGATTCTAGGTAACTAACTATGACAGAACCCAAAAGGTTACACGAGACTTCGAGGGTATCACCAAGGTGAGTCGAGAGTCTAACTACCCTCTTTCCAAAACCGAGAATGGCACCCCTTATTGGGTGACCACTTTATCCCTAGAATCCATCCGTAGCCGAGACATGTCATTCTCAAATCCAAACAAGTCATGAATAAATGGACCGACTCTCCAACCAGATTTTTGGGCCAAAAGTGGGATCTTCTACCATGCTAGTACTAAGGTGCAGAGACTTAACTATCGAGGCAGACTTAAATGATGCGATGATCAATACAAAGTCTGGACGGGATGATAGAAAAGAAAGGCTAAGCCTTTAACAGAAACGGTACCATTTCTCTTAGGTACGCTAGAAATGAGAGCATACAATTGCCCTCTCGCTGATCTTGTCCTTATCTTCCTTTGTGGATCAAGCCATACCAACAAGTTGCTTATTCTTAAGCTTGTGTCCTTTATCCTTGCTCTTATTATCCCTTCTTATAACTTCAGGGACAGGTCTTTCGAGAACTTCCTCCATCGCACGGGAAAACACTTAAGTAGCTAGACAAGGATTAGTCGCAGTTGAAACTACTGTGACTACAGATGGAGGAAAGAAAGGAAAGGAGATTCAATCAAGGAAACAAAGGATAGTGCTAATGGCTTTTGGGGAATAGCCTTTAAAAAAAATTCTTGAAAAATGCTTCTTTGTAAACGGTTTCTCAAATAGTTTTCAGAAGGTTTTAAAAACTTTTGCCCAGTCTGGTAACCTTCTGCTCTGATACCAAATGTAACACCCCACCTCCGCTAGGGTCACTCCCAAAGGGAATGCACTAGGTTTGGTGAAGCATTATCGAGGTAAACATGCACAGAAATATTACATGACAGAACATATATAAAACAGCGGAAGTAAAACAAATTTCATTACCTTGTAAAATAAGGTCTAAAACCTTTTACATAAGAATACATCAAAACCTGTCTTGCAATAGTAAAGAAGCATAAAACCATTTCATAAATTATTCCCCAAGTAAAACAGTAAAGTAGCCATAGCCAAAAAAAATCCAAGCCATGCGTGATGACCTTCAATCAGAAGAAGTCCGAACTAGATAATAGTGTTTCCTCCCTGAAAACCTGGGGGGGGGGGAATGAAAGACAAAGAGGCGAAACAAAATGGGGTCACTCATAAAGACTGGTAAGTCCTATCTACTTCCAGTATAAAAACAGGTAATGGTAACATGACATGCATAAACTGAAAGTAAACATAAGGTTGCCGACAAGATAGATAAGCTAAACCAAGATAACTGGATGAACTAATATAACAAGATAAACTAAGGTATCATGATAAACTACGGTGTCAAGATAAATCAAGGTATCACGGCGTCAGGTTTCTATCAAGTATACTATCCCAAGGTATCTATCATGTATAACATTCCCCGGTATTTACCATGTATATTTGCTCTGCACCTCTCGTACTAGTATCCCAACCCCCGTCATGTGTCAACTATGAATGTCCCATGCCCAATGTCACGTAATGGTCCATGTCAACCTAATATATATAGCATATGTAGGTTTTCCCAACTCGTATGTTGCTTTCCGTGTATAAGTTCAGTCCTTTGCCGTAGGCCATACGGGCTTTCCCATGTAAATGTTTTATCCTTGAGGTTATTTTGGACTGCTACCCTTGATCTGGTTATGTTTTCTTACCATGAACTATCGCGTGTTCACTTAGGATTTATGTCACCTAGGACCACTAGGGATTATACTACCTAATGAACGTTTCCGTGTCTTGGTTTGGGTTCAGCCACCTAGGGCCACTAGGGATTATGCCACCCGTCAACCGCGCCCTTTATCCCGCGTATGTGTCGTGAATCGTTTTCCATGTCTAGACGCACATGTTCCTCAATGTGCCATCCGAGTTCCGTGCCAGGGCAAGTCAAGAAATAAGGAACTCGGTCGGGAGCTTTAAGTCGTCTACTGATGCAGATATCAAGGTCTGTTTTTGTACCCGTGGCTATGGTCCCACGTGACCCCTCCCTCAACTATTGAAAGGCAATCCAAGAAGAATCATGTATGAGAACCACATCCCGGCCCCACTATAGCCCCACTTTCCTATGGGCCAACCTCACCCATGACTTGATAGCAAGAACAAGGTCTGTTGGGGGTTCTCTGCCTTTTCGTTCGTACACGATTGACCAAAGATGGTAGGTAGTCGACGACGTGCTATCCAGGGCAAAAATCAAGTATCGTCGATTGGTTAAGCACAGATTATCTTAACCTCATTGGATTATCGAGTCGGATTGGTTAAGTATAGGTTAACTTAACCCCATCCACTAATCGTATTATAATGGTTAAGTATATTTAAAAGGTCTTATGACTTAACCCTATCAGGTCCGCATATTAGATTGGTTAAGTATAGGTTACTTAACCTCATCAAAACATCATGTATAATTGGTTAAGTATAAGTTACTTAACCCCATTAAATTATCTTGTTAAGTTGGTTAAGTATTGGCTACTTAACCTCATTGAATTACCAAGTTTAGATTGGTTAAGTGTTCAATTTAACCTCATCGAAGTACCGTGTTTAGCTTAGTTAAGTGTAGGTTACTTAACCCCATCTAATTACCGTGTTTAGATTAGTTAAGTCTAAATTACTTAACCCCATCTAATTACCAAGTCGGATTAGTTAAGCGTGAATTACTTAACCCCATCCCCTAATTGTCTTATATGGTTAAGTGTCATTAAGAAATCAAGCCCGGTCCCACTTAACCTACCCATTCGTGTCATATCGGTTAAGTGTCATTAGTCAAATTTACTTAACCTTATCATGTGGCATTAATTTAATTAATGCACTCTCAACCTCTCACATTAGACCTTGTTGTGGTTACTAGTTAAGCCGGGCGGGTCCGGGTTGTTTTACACCATAACCTAGTCTAACCTCGGGTCTTAAGCGCGACATGACCAACTTCTCACATTGGATCTTATTGTTTGTAGCCACTAGTTAAGCCGGGCGGGTCCGGGTAGATTTATGCTACAAACTCAACCCAACCTCGAGTTGGCCACTTTCATGTTTGGTCTAGTGTTATATTACACTTACAACCCACACGGGTCTAGTTTCAAGTCCCATGTTTACCCCACATGTCATGTCCCCATTTTGGTTCAACTTACATGTTGTGTTCACATGTAACCTCAAGTCTAGTTTTTCGCGTCATTCTCATGTTTGTCTACCCTACCCCAAATCGTGTTTTCACTTGAGTAAAAGCGAGTCAACATAGTAGGTATACTATGGCTACATGTAGACCCCAAAACATGCACGATGCCACAAAAGGGATTGGCTCCAAACATGCATGGTATCATAAGGGTTTTGGCCTTAAAACATGAACGATAGTGTCATATAGGGATTGGCCATAAGCATGCATAACATAAAAGGGGATTGGCCACAAGCATGCATAATGTCATAAAGAATTTGGCCACAAACTTGCATATTATCATAGGAAATTTGGCCACAAACATGCATGTTGTCATAACGGGATTTGACCTTACATAAACATGATATCATAAGGGGGTTGGTTTCATTTACATGCATAAGCCCCAAACTCCAATTTATGCAACTATTTCACCAGTCAAAGTGGCTCTAAGTGTTCATGCTATCATACTGCAAGTAAAGGTCCAATCTTGCATGGCAAACTAAGTCCAATGCAACATGAATAGCATGGTTTAGTCGCAAAAACATAACCCAAAGTCATATGTTCATGATAAAGGGGCAAACTAGGTTTACATAGGTTAACATACTCATGTTACATCGCATTTTATCCCATGTCATCATTAAACTACCGTTAACATCTCGAAGTAGCTAGAACTTACATAGCGTGGCTTAGCGAATTAGCATGAATCGTCTTGACGAAGAAAGGTGGCTCCTTTGAAGAAGAACCGTCGTAGCAACGTTGATTCGGCCTCTATTTGGTGTAGCAAGCTCGAACCTTTTGATTTGAGTCCGATTTGAATGCATAGTCTCTAGGAATTGGAGATGGAGGCCATGATCACTTGGCATTTGGGCAGCACTTCGTGGCATGAGTGATTTGTGAGGGTTTAAGCTAGGTCTAGGGGTCTTTTTATAGAGATTAGGAGTAGTTTAGGCCGTAGGATAAACCCTAGGATAGATCTGAACCCTCAAAAATCGTCACAAGCCTCCAAAACCGAGCCAACATGACAAGCAGGTGCATCAGGTCGGGGTTCTACAGTGGGGGTCGACCCAGGGGTCGACACCCATGTCGGCCCCCTGGGGAGGGGTCGACCCAGGGGTCGACACCCTGTGTGTCTGGCGGGAATTTTCCCGCCTTCTCTTTTTGGGCTGAATTCAAATCTGTTTTCGGATTTGAATTTTCGTGAAACTTCGCGAGGCCATATCTCGGTCATACGGACTCCGATTTACAAAATTTCGGACTCTATTTCGCGTATTTTTCCGAGACGAACGCAATGGAACAACCCATTTATCCTGATTCATATTTTATAATTTAATTCTGCCTTTATTCTTGTCTTAACACGTTGTTTAAAATTCGGGTTGTTACAGGTCATGTGTGGCTGAGTTACAAGATGTTCTTGTTGAACTCCAGTGTATCGCTTCTAGAGTGCACTAGTCGGAAGGCGGTTCCATACCCTGTCATAGTTTGAAATCCATTACCCAATAAGAGCCTGCGATTTTTGATTGTATATTATATATGTAGAGCGTGAGATGAAAGCATTCTGCTAGATGCCTAATTACTTGATTTTGACAATATTGTAATATCAGAAAATATTGATCTTAAGAAATATTTTGGGTTATCATAAGGTAAAAACCATCTGTGTTTATGTGTGGATCGGTCTTATGATTATCTTTTCTTATGAAAAAGATTCTGGAAAAGTTAAACCGAAATGATTAGAGCTTACTCACACCAGTCACACAACTAACCCAGAGTTTATTTTGTATTGTTTCCCTAAACTCTTGGGCACCCAAATTTGTACGGGCAGTCAAGTAGTCGGTATTTACAGATACTTGGAGGAGCTCGGAGCAGGTGGCTTCAGAGTTAGATATATATAGAGTTTATTTCCGCTGTGATGTTATGTGTTATACTGGTATGTATATACAGTTATAGTTTTGTTTTCCAAAAGTTGTTATATAATATATTTGTCCGTTCCACTGTGAGATTCGTGTTACTCTAATTCTGTTCAGTGTGTCTTCTTCTTCTTCTATTCTAATATTCTTTCTTTCTATTTTTCACCCTCTAACTTCTTTCTATAAATGGTCAGATATTTCCGATGCTTGAATAGTCAACATGGTGTGTTGTGTTGATTTTCAAGGTCGAAACCCCCCAGGTCGTTACAGTGGTATCAGAGCTGAAGGTTAAGTGATTACCTTGGCTCTATGGCATAACTCAATAAAGATAGGATTCGTCATATCCTAGATTGATTTTGAGTTTATATATACAAGTGAACGTATTTTTAGATTATAGAAAAAATGGTTTTATATTGTGGAGATTTATCGGTTGAGTAGATTATGAATTTTATTCGATGGTGGGGCACTACAAAGTCGATAGGGGTTTCTAAACACTCGAATACGATTAACCGACACAGTATGTTTTGATAAGAGGTAAATGAAAAATTTTTGCCCAAATTATATGTTATATTCTAGAATTATTACAATAAATTGGATGTTTTGGTTGTAATTATAATTGAATAGGATTATAATTGAGACGGTTATAAATAACCAATCAGAATCCGTAAATGTAAAATCAGATGGATTAAATTTGAATTTAAAACGAGTTTGGAATTAAAATTCCAGGAAAATTGGAGAAGTGTTTATAAATGAATTTTGGATTAATTATAGGGAAATTTTAAGTTCCTATGCGAATTTGAAAATGTTTTTCAAGCATGGTGCAGAATATTTTAAAGTGACTTCAAAATGGAGTGTCTGAAAATGGTTTTTGAAAAGTGATATAGTATTGAACACACTTTGGTCGTTGGGAAATAATTTCGATGATGATCCAGACATCATCGGTGTTCATTTTCGAGTCCTAAGTGACGGATTACTACTAAATATTTGGTTCTGAATTCTTTTGAGAAAATTAGTTGTTTAGAAATTCAAATGTTTTGAATTATTATTATATATATGATTTCAAACTGATTTAAAATAAAACCTAGGAATTTGAATTTTGTAATTTAAATTTAGCTTATGAAGTTAAATAAATGAATTGAACTAGTAAAATTGAATACGTAAATTACAATTTTACTTAAATTAAGTTAAACAAAATTCGATTAGGTTAGAGATAATGTTGAATGAAATTGGATTACTGGGAAGAGTTGGAATTTGAGTTTGGAACTAGAATTTGAAGTGGATTTTGCTTGGATAAGCGAAGATTGAATTTGAAGATAAATTGAATGGAAATCAATTGGGAAGGCAAGAGTATATGCTGAGTTGATAGAAATGGAAGAGATTGAGTTGGGTACTAGACAAAAAGGTACCAGTTTATATTTTATATTGAGTATGAGATTTATGACCCAGTTGGGCAAGTCGTTTGGTTGTTTGTTTTTCTTTGAAATTGGATATGGCCCAGAGAGGTGAGTTGTAGTTGTACCGATTGAGCTGTATAAAGGAGATGCTAGCGAAATTTTTCGAAAATTTAAGGTGTTTGAAATTTTTTATGATTTTTGAAAATTTTCGTGAATAAGTATAAATTCATATTCTTAATTGAAATTATTTGGTTCAGGTGAACTGAAATTAATAAGTAAAGCAAATGATTTATAACCCAGTAAATAGAGTTCGTAGTATTCTTCCTACTCTAGTAATTTCGGGGACGAAATTCTTTTAAGAGGGAAAGAATGTAACGACCCGTATTTTTTTGATTTAATAATTAATTAATTTAATTATTTATTTATATATTGGTTTGATAATCCAGAATGGTTTGAATTCAAATATTTGAATATTTAAATTAATATAAATAATGGGATAATATAAATAATTTTGAAATAATCAAAAATTGGTTGAAGTTGCAATATCGTGTAATTTGGATAGTATATGATATTTAATTGAGTTATATTCGGGTTATAATAACGAATATATTATTTAAATGACAGTTGAACGAATTAATTAGAATACAAATTATAATCGAGCTCGTATTGTCACGGTAGTTCGTAGTATTGAGTTTTGAACTTCAACCGAATGTACATGGTTCATTTTAAGTTGGATTTCCTCGAAACAAGAAACGTTCGAATCTAGTGGATCATATTTTTCTAACGGAAGTGAAAAATTGAGATTTCGTCGTATAGATAATAAGTTATGTCCAAATCAAATTTAAAAATAGTCGTTTATAAAACCGCAATGATATATTTAGATTTTATTAAATATCGGTTTCGAATATGGACAAGATATTTGAGATGTAGTTATAATTTAATTTTTAGAATTTTACTGTAATTTTTATTTTGGAAAATAAACAGCTTTTTATTTGAAGTGTTTTACACCCTATGTCAGCATTTTTAGATATCACAGAATAAACTAATTTGTCTATTTTATTATATATTTGGGATCGTGGCACCTGGCTCATCTCAAGGATATTTTTATTTTTGTTTATAGCAGTCCGTTTGTGAACGGAATTTTTCATAGTCGAGTACACTATACTTACCTTATAACACATATTGGAATTTGCGTGTTCCCTCCACTAAGTCTTTACGTTGTTTTTGCCACTAAGTTAACATGTAAATACTACCAAGCTAACATGTAAATACTACCATGGCTATGCTCCGTCCCTATCGTGCTTCACATCATTTTATCCATCCATTCCTTATCCATGAAGTAATAGTAGCTATATGCAATAGACATCCATAGAAAAAAGGTCACCATCCATTCTCAATAAATGCCAAGACAAGCCACCTTTTCTATCTTATCGTGCATTTAAAATCATGTCCATTTTTTTCCTTAGCAGCAAAGTTTCTAAGTAATATATATTAATATATACTTTGTAATAAATACTTCAGTGCTAAGTATTGTACAATGTGCGTTTCTATTACTTAACAACAAAGGATATTAAACATATAAATACATGACTACATGCTATCCATTCTTTTTTCTTTGACCTGCAACTTTTTCCATGGCAATCGATGAAGGAAAATAAAAGTCAAAACAAATAAATTCTTTTCTCTAAAATTCCTAGAACCTATATATTTACAGTCCCCGTCGTTTTATTGTCACACTATTACCTTTTTGGAGAGCTCAATGCAAAATACTGAATGCGGAAAAACGTGAAGGAGGGGAGAGGATATTATGGAGTGAGCTGCAATGCACATGTGGACCGCAGTTTGTCATGAGGTTGTGTTTAGGGAGTTGCATCAGTATACTGCAGTCATTGGAGCTTGTAGGGTTGTAGACAGGGCAGCATAGAAGGACCCAAGTCAGATCTTGGTTTGGAGGTTTGAGCGAGAAGGTCTTTTTTAAGGAAATAATGTGTGTGACTCGTAGCAGTCGGTTGCAAGGGGACTGGGTTGTGGTCCTAAATTGTAGGAACCGAACGTGTGCATGGATGAATTGGATGGTGCATGGATGGGGAGTACAGGAAGTTTGAAGTAATAAGAAAAGGAGAGAGAGAGCATAGAACGTGAATTTACGTAGATACAAGTGGAAGTGGATGGACATATGATGGAAGGAAGTTGCGCGTTGTAAAGTGATGAAGGCGGTTGTTTCTTTTATTGGGAAAGATTGATACATGTAGTGGCGGTGTAACAGTTCAGATTTCTCCCAGACCTATCGATCGCAAAATCCACCAAGACCGTTCAAAACCCGAATACGCTAACTTTGGGAACAAAACACATCAGAACAATTAATAGAAGAATTTTATAAACATTATAATAATGTTACATCAGAGTACAGAATATCAGAGTATATCGAATACAATACAGCGGAAGACAAATTTACAACAGATTTAATATAGTGCAGCGGAACAAGTAAACTAATCACAGTGGAAGACTATCAATGTTCTGGACGCAGCTTTAAGCTTCGATCCAGAATCCTGCTCAATACATCTGCAAAATAAGCTACTCGACTGCCCATGTGGAAAAGAGGGCACCCGATTTTGCCAAGTGAAACAAACTACAGGTTACTCATGGGACTGGTATGAGAAATCTTACTTAACTAATCTAATAATAAGGCTAATCACAGGACCACGCCGCTAATGCAGAACGGGTTTGCTCCATTGCATTGCCAGTGCATAAATAAAGTAAATCGTTAAACAACGCAATGCTTTTTAGAAAAATAAAACCATTATAAGACTCATGTCCCATCGCACAATGCAACGCAAACCAGAGGATAGAGTTTTACCTTATAATGGTCAAAAATGATTTATACAATAAAATGGATTTGATATTATTATTAGTGTGGATATGTTTCAAAAAACAATTCAATCATAATGTATCAATCATAGACGGTATAGCTACCATATACTATGTCGCCATACAAGTTCTACAATCAAAACCGCATGATGTCGTATTGGAAGTTAGATTTCCGTCACGAGTCAAGGCTAGGGACGATCTTCTTACCGATTCGAGACACCCTGGCAAACGTCTCAGGATTCGGACGCTGGCGAACCCTTAGATCCTGCAGGGCCGGTCCACAAATACTTTAGTGGATTAGTTATGTCACTATCGACCAATATAACCGAGGCCTCGTAATGTCAGGGCTTGCAAAACCCTGATACCACTTCAAGATAGAAAGAAACGTGTACACTCCCTATATTCCCTTGTCCCGTTTCTGACTCTTACTAGGGTGCGAGGTTCGCGAAGTTATGCTACACACAAAGCTATGGCTAAATGGGCTGTGCTTTGATCATCAACCACAAGGCCCTGCTTTTCAACAAAAGCCTTGATCGTTTGCATCTTAGCATGCCAAATTTTCAATTGTAGCGACCCTGATTCCCGGTACCTTTTGAGCTGACCACACAACACCAGTCCAACCCAAATTGTATAGGAAACCCAGATGCCAATAGAAAGAATTTAGAGGATGAGATAAGAAAGAAAGAAATAATAGAATGGAAGAAAGAAGAAGAATATCAACACAGAATCAGTGTCTCACATCACAGCGGAACAAAATATAATATATAAATAAATCTTTATTGAGAGCTTGAAATAAAACTTACAATCATCAGAGTACATCACATATCTGGACAGTTATGATAATCTGTCCTCATATACAATACACAATGGAATAAATACTAATACGTCTGAACTCCTCTAGCACGTCTTCTGAACTTCGCAGCACCCGATAACCTGGACCTGTACAACCCGGTCTAACCCGAGCATTACAAATACCGGGTCAGTCTGGTGAACCAGAGTGAGAACAACTCAAATGTTTTAAGAGGATCATCCAACATGATTTTAAAGTTCAAAATCTTTTCGAAAGAAAAGGATAATCGTAAGACCAAATCCACACATAAATACAGATGGTTTTTACCTTACGATAACCCAAAACATTTTGAAATGAATATCTTGTCTGATACTATAATAGTGTCTAAATACAAATAAATAGCAATATAGTGGAACACTTGCATCTCACGCTCCACATATATTGTATACAATCAAAACCGTGACGCTTATTAGAGATTGCATTCCGACTATGACAATGTATGGAACCACCTGCGGATAGTGTATCTCTAGAGGCGAATACACTGGGTTCAACAAGAACGTCTTGCAACCCGGCCCACACATGACCGACCACTGATTTCGCTTGAGTGTATCAAATATATATCACCAACGATTGGGATCAGCAACCAATTCCCGAAAAGGGACAACATCGATAGATTAAAGAAGTAAAAGGAATTTCTCTAGATAGGTGATTATACACCCTAATGGGTGCGACCCACATAGCCATGCTGCCTGCCTGATTTTTGTCATTTCCCGGTTGTGAGGCTTGAGGTTACAATTCTTCTTTCCCAGATAGCATGCCACTATTTACTTTAAATGCCAGATCACCAGATCCATTGGAAATCACTAATTGGTTTCCACAAAAATACTCAAATTGTTAGGCTGAAGAAGTTTCCCTTCTTTGCCACCAACTTCGTACGTTTGAAGAAATCAACGTACGTAATCCCTTTGGAAATACTCTGTCAGACACTCATCCATACAAGTTATCCTGAGACTGGACAAACTGAAGGCACTCTCCTACTGCATCCTAGGAATCAACCTATAGATTAGTAGCGAGTAGTCCTTGCAAATCCATTAATTTCAACCACGATAGAGTCACAGTATATCTTTGGCCGCTAAACTAGAGATTATAAGTAATTCTACCATTTATGAAAATCCACGGTCTTCAATTTCTTCGTCTTGATTAGTACATTATATCTTCAACATTTCGTATTTGTTGAACGGAATGGTTTTCGAATATAAATTCGATCCCGGTCTTTCCGTACCAACAATCGTATTGGCCAGATTTGATAGTCGGTTATTTAACTATCAAATAACAACAATACAACCATAAAATAAAAATGGTTTTACTGGTTAAGTATTCAACATCACTTGGCCCATTTAGTTAAAAATAATTAACGAATGGTTAATTTAAAACTTCTAAAACGTCTCCATATTTTAATTATGGTATTTAATTCTCATTTCAACATATAAATTTTCTTAAAACCATTTCAATCTATATTTAGAAAAATATTAATGAACGTATCCAATTTCTATTTTATTATTACTCTAAAACATTGATTACAACACCATTTATTGTTTATCTTCTATTCAACTTGTTATTCGTAAAACCAACATAATGACATCTCCTTTGGTTTCGTCATTTGAACACTATACTCATCACTTATCTTTTCAGAACAAATCCATTCTAAAACATATCTTCTCACTTTGAAAACATCGTTATATCTTCATAAATCTCCTTTGTTTCCTTTTTATGGAAATATCATTTCATATTATCAAACCCGTTTTAATTTCCTTTTATTCTAGAATCTATTATATATATTTCCAATTTCTTCAACTAACGTTTCTTATTATTTCTCAAACTAAACTCCTTTTAAAATCTTTACTACTATAACTAATATCATCTCTCGATAATCCTGATGTCGTTCAAGTTGGGGTATTTTAAATTACCTCTCAGACCTTGATCAACAACGTTCTTATTTTAAGATAGATATCAGTTGTAATACCAAAACTGATATTTCATTCCCAATATCAAACCAAATCCCATTTTAGTAATAACTGATGAAACCTCATTTCTTGTTAAATATAGCGAATTTAAATTGCATCTTATACTTCCAGAAAAAGTAACGTTAGCTTAATCTTAACGTTTTAGCCTCACACTCCTTTTATAACATTGTTTATAAAACTCAAGTTTAATATAAAATCCCTTTTTATCTCGCTTTCCTTTCCCTTAGCTTAAACATTAACTATAATGTTCCTTTTAAATTATCACATTTGCTAAAATCTCCTTTCATAACTTTGTTTCAAATCTCGGTTCTAGTATAAACACTCCTTCATGAACTCTTCTCAAAATTCCATTATACTTCAATACCAACTTTGATTACTTTCTTTGATCAATCTCATTACGGCTTGATCACTTAAATCATTATTCATTAAAATAATGATCTATATCATCATTAACTATCGTAGAAATAGTTAACTTCTTACTTAACTCAATTAAACTGTAAATTTCTTTTTAAATCTGATTAAAGTTAAAATAAATATTTGTTAAACTATTTTATTTGATTAATTAAAATAAATTAATCAAATAACTAATTCCAATTAAATTAGTTAACTTCACTAGTTCAAACCATGCTTATCTTGTTAATCAACTCCAATTAGCCATTCTTTTAAATTAATTAATAATATAATTAATTTAAATAATTTCGTTTAATGGTTTCTTTTACATAATTAATCCAAATCTTAATCATTTGATTAATTTCTGCTCATCTGGTTTTAAATCTTATTCCATATGAGTTTACTTTACAAAATCATTCAATAACTTCTTAAGAACTTAAATAATAAACTATACATATTAATTTCCTTTTATTAAAACCTTTATTCAAATATATCGATTTCAAATCCATCTTCAGTTAAAAAATATATTTTATAACTTCATTACCTTCGATTCACCTGACGGTAAATCAATATTTATAAACTGATATATTTTTGGGTCAACTGCTACCAATTACTCAACCATTACTATCTATTGGTTAAAACAGAACAACCATTGAATTTAGATTCAACAATCAATGATCAATTCAATCATCCAATCATATAAGTTAAACAGTTCATATAATGATCATATGGAAATAAACAATAAATTTGAGGAATCCAAATGGATCCCTCCAACCTGTTCTTCCCTGCATTCAAATATGTTATCTCAAAAATATCATTTATTTCAATAAACAGATATAATATTCAACAATCAGACCATAACAACAATCCAAACATCCATATTATCTTTTATATGTTTATAATAATATAAACGTAACCAACAAGATAAGTTATCTCATTTGGAAATAATTGTTAAAAATAACGATTGGTCTAATATTAAATTAAACAACTGTTTAATTTAATCGGTTCAGTCTCCATATATAAATATATTCAGCATCCATCAAACAAATAACGATCAAAGCACAAAAATATTTAAACTCGACTTATATAAAATATAAGTAGGATAAAACTAAGTGAGTTGAACTCACCTAATTTGTCCATCACCGAAATAGTTTGTTTTAATTAAATTAAACTAACATTTAATTTAATTAAATACTCTTAATAGCTGCCAACTCTGATCAAACCAAATCCATTGTTTTGTGCTCTTCAATACGGACCCATTGTTACTTGTTTTATCCACATCTGTTACTGCATGACACAGTTGTACATTTAACACAATATTCAGTGCTTAAAATTATTATGACCTTACTATTATTATTATTATTATTATTATAGTTTCATGTCTAACTTCTCATTTCATTTAATCTAACTGTGGTTGGGCATGATCAAAATCCATTAGGCAATTTTAACGTTCGAAATGTATCTCCCGGACCAGGTTACTATTATATATAAAATCACTAATTACGTTTAAAATACTCGGGATTTAGAGGTTATAAAACACTTGTTAGGCATACTAGAATTACATGGCACGCAATAAAATAGGACCATTTCGACATTTTAGAAAAACAATGTCTGCTACAGCAGACAAATCCGTTATCTACAGTATTATGGGTATTTTATGACCGTATGCCTTAACATTAGACCCCATCTGATAAATAATTTTTCTCTTACTTTCTGGTCTTATAAGATAATCAGCACTTGAACCTTTGTGTTTCAACGTATGAAATGTTAACACTCAAAAACTACCTCAAATAGGGACTAGGCATGCTAATATATCTTAACGATCATGATATATATATGGACTCGGCATCACGCACGAAAAATGACCACATATAAACTATTCAACAATATATTAGCATTATGCTCTAAACATTATTACATTAATTAACCTATTTTATGCGTTTTAGGCATATTTGAACCAATACAGGCTATGAAAAACGTTCCCAGGCCTCAATGATTAATGTTAAAATAGGCTTAAAATTAAGTGTATTAAAATAGGGTTAAGCTTATTAAATTTTGATTAGGCAAATTAGCAATGTCATCATAATACTACTATACTCTATATAAAACGTTATTAGGCAAGATAAGCAGGGGTTAAGCATGTTAAATATAAATATTTACCGAGCATCGATGTTATAATGAACCAAACAGAAAACAACAATAATTAGAACTTGCTGAAAACCGTGATCCTTACTGGGTTGAAAGTGCCTTCATGAACTGTTATTGTTTAATATTTGGACGTGTACAGTATTGTTTCGTTTCTTCTTTTGGGACTTGCACCGTTTTAAAACTAATATCATTAAAACTTTAAAACAAATATTATTTTTTATTTTTACCTTCTATTACGACACCCGCGAGCGCTATCCTTTCCCCATAGATCACGGTGCCCCATTTCATTTTCACAGTTGTGCATCACCGTCTGCACCATACTCCGGCGAAGTTCCCCAGCTCCTTTCGTGAAGAAATGCTTGGTTTTAGTTTCAAATTCACTGAGAGAATGCGGTTTCTTTTTTCCATTCATTGCTGGAAGTGTGGAAAATAACAAATAACGGAGGAGTGTTTTTATCGGAGAACGATACGTGGGTGGCAAGGTTTTGGGGTTAATAGGTATAAAGAAAGTGCCAGGGTAGATCGGTGATGTGGAAACTCAGCATGTGAAATCTGTATTGGATGGGAGTATGAACATCTCTTTTTCCCTATGGTGGAAGAGATAGCTGTCTGTAGATTATGGGTTTTCTTTTCCTACTTTTATAGTAGCTGGATCTAAAAATTTGCAGGAGTTTATACGATATGGGGTACGATTTTACTTGCTTTGGGGTGAAGTAAAATAGACTGCTGGTAGGCGATGATGAGGCTTTAAAATGTTGTGCATCCTTTTTGGTCTAAATGTATTGTGACTTCGGATGGAGAAATATGCAGAGGAGAAAACCTGTGCATGTGCAGGAAGACTAGGTAGCTGTTCGTGTGTGGTCAAGTGAAAAGAAAAGAGATAGCATGTACAGAGTAGGGTGTTGATCAAATTTTCATATCATATGTGGATTCTGATCAGTAGTAGTGCAGTGTGTTTCCCTTTCACCTTAATACAGGGTAAGTACATACACGACATGCTCAGGTTTACATTGGCTGAGATGATTTGAAAACAAAGAGTGTTGGGCATGTGCGTGTGTACGTAAAATAGGGTAGAGCGATAGAATTAGGGTGTCTTGATTTGAAGCTTGAAGTGGTAGCAACATGGGGAGGAAGGACAGGGTATGTACTCTAGTATTTTAGCCTGTAGAAAATTGTAGAACGAAAGTAGTTTAAGTATTTATGCTCCATTTAAGTTGATGGCGATTAAACAAAATGTTGGAACAAATAGATTAGGAGTTAGGCTAGGGGTGTACTTGTTAAGCTTGCTTAGGAGTTAAGATTTAATTTTTACTCTCATCCGTTTGGTTAACTCATATTACCGGTATTTCATTGACTGCTGACCGAAAAAGAAAACGAAAATCATACCGGCACACACGAACTCAAAGCACAATAAAAAACGGATACATCACTATGGCTCAACATTCCGCTCCCAATAAAAATTAATTTTATTGAATGGACTCCGTTTGCACAAAAAATGTTATTTTAATTTACAGGTTCACTCTTAAGTTTCCTGTACCGATAAAACAACTCCATATAACTCCAAACTAGAAAATCTAGCAATAACTAGTTATACGTATTCCAATAAAAATTTGTTTCATCAGAACCGAAGGTCGTTTGAAAAGTAATCATTTCTAATGCCTATATGATATATCAAATAACTTTCCGTGCAAAGCACGTGCCTCATCATATGGTAAGAAACGCATTGATTGAACATTCTATTTTGCATGATTATTTAATTTCATTATCAATTGTCGTTGAGCATTTTATACCCGTACCGATATACATGAAATTTCAAATCGTAAATTACGAAATACCGCAATTGTTTACGCGTTCGAATTATAATCATATATAAATTATACGTTCAAATATCGTTATATATAAAAAAAATTATAAATCCATTTATAATCCAAATCAACATTTAAAATAATAAAATAAATTAAATATTTAACTACCAAAAATGTGGGACGTTACATTCCTTCCCCCTTAAAAGAATTTCGTCCCCAAAATTGCTTAAGTAAGAAGAATGTTTCAAATTCCAATTATTCTCAAACTTATTATTATAGAATTATCATCAAAATTATTATAAGTTTTATAAATTTACGAAAAATTCGCCATCTTCTCCATTGCACTGCTCGATCAGGCCAACTATATCCGCCACTCCGAGCCTCACACATCTTAAAAGAGAACAAAAACAAATGGCTATTAGATTCAGGGATATAAAATCAATCATTAATCAACAATATTATGGTTTACCTATTTGTCGGGCAATCCAAACTCAAATTCCAAAAAAACTGGCAGCTCTTTCATTTTCAACCTGCACTTAACTCGATATACCATAACCATTACAGGGTTAAATTATTCTAGTTTCATTTCATATTTGATTTTATTCAAATTTATTATATTGGAGTTCATTTCTTAGTTTTCACTTTATTTAACTTCTAATTATTCAAATTGCTTGATGAATGTATTCAATCCATCTTACAAACAACCAATCAAGAATGCACAATCCAATTAACCAAATCAAACAAATTTTATTTCCAAACTTCAAATTTTAATTCCAATATCCACTCTTATTCACGTAAAGTTCCAAACTCATATTCAATTAACTATTTAATTTTCTAATTTATTCAGCTCCATTTCAAATTCAAATTCTGATTCAAAAATTGCCTATTTTTCTTTTTATTTAACTTATCTTCAAGTCGAATTCTGATCTACACATTTCTATTTAACTTTTATTTGTTAAATACTAATTCATATGATTTATTAATTTAATATTGAAATTATACTTTCTATATTATGTCATTTCAAATTTCCTGTACAATTTGAATTTCATATAATCAAACAAACAACTCAATATCCAAATAACTTTAAAAAATTTATTTCATTTTTATACAAAATATAATTTGGCCAAAATTATTTCATTTGATCATCTTTACAAAACGATATCGTGTCAATTGCTAGTTCAAAATTGAACCGATCAAATAACACAATATAAAACATTTGTATATAAAATCTACAAATACGTGCTCTCATATATATACAATTAAACTCAATCTAGGGTATTACTAACCCCATTTCTATCGAGTTACGCCACAGAGCCAAGGTTATTACTAGACCTCGCTCTGATACCAGGTGTAGCGACCCCCTGTTCCCGGTACCTTTTGAGCAGACCAAACAACATCAGTCCAACCCAAATTGTGCAGGAAACCGAGATACCAATAGAAAGAATTTATAGGATGAGATAAGGAAGAAAGAAATATTATAATTGAAGAAAGAAGAAGAAGATCAACATAGAATCAGTGTCTCATGTCACAGTGGAACAAAATATAATATGTAAATAAATCTTTATTGAGAGCTTGAAATAAAACTTACAATCATCAGAGTACATCACATATCTGGACAATTATGATTATCGGTCCTCATATACAATACACAGCAGAATAAATACTAATACGTCTGAACTCTTCTAGCACGTCTTCTGAACTTCGCAACATTCGATAACCTGGACCTGTAAAACCTGGTCTAACCCGAGCATTACAAATACTGGGTCAGTCTGATGAACCAGAGTGAGAACAAATCAAAAAGTTTTAAGAGGATCATCCAACTTGATTTTAAAGTTCAAAATCTTTTGAAAGAAAACGATAATCGTAAGACCAAGTCCACACATAAATATAGACGGTTTTTACATTATGATAACCCAAAACATTTTGAAATCAATATCTTGTCTGATATTATAATAGTGTCTAAATACAAATAAAAAGCAACTTAGCGGAACGCTTGCATCTCACGCTCCACATATATAGTATACAATCAAAACCATGACGCTCATTGGAGATTGGATTCCGACTATGACAAGGTATGGAACCACCTGCCGATAGTGTATTTCTGGAGGAGAACACATTTGGTTCAACAAGAACGTCTTGTAACCCAGCCCATACATGACCGACCACTCATTTCGCTTGAGTGTATCGAATGTATATCACCAACGGTTGGGATCAGCAACTGTTTCCCTAAAAGGGACATCACTGATAGATTAAAGAAGCAAAAGGAATTTCTCTAGATAGGTGATTATACACCCTAATGGGTGCGACCCACATGGCCGTGCTGCCTGCCCGATTTTTATCATTTCCCGGTTGTGAGGCTTGAGGTTATAATTCTTCTTTCCCAGATAGCATGCCACTATTTACTTTAAATGCCACATCGTCAGATCCATTGGAGATCAGTAATTGGTTTCCACAAAAATACTCAAATTGTTTGGCTGAAGAAGTTTCCCTTCTTTGCCACCAACTTCGTACGTTTGAAGAAATCAACGTACGTAATCCCTTTGGAAATACTCTGTCAGACACTCGTCTATACAAGTTATCCTACGACTGGACAAACCGAAGGAACTCTCCTACTACATCGTAGGAATCACCTTATAGATTAGTAGCGAGTAGTCCTTGCAAATCTGTTGATTTCAACCACGATAGAGTCACAGTATATCTCTGACCGCTACACCAGAGATTATAACTAATTCTACCGTTTTATGAAGATCCACGGTCTTCATTTTCTTCGTCTTGATTAGTACATTATATCTTCTACATTTTGTATTTGTTGGACGGAATGGTTTTCGAATATAAATTAGATCCCGGTCTTTCCGTAACAACAATCGTATTGGCTAGATTTGATATTCGGTTATTTAACTATCAAATAACAACAATACAACCACAAAATAAAAATGGTTTTACTGGTTAAGTATTCAGCATCACTTGGCCCGTTTAGTTAAAAATAATTAACAAATGGTTAATTTAAAACTTCTAAAATGTTTCCATATTTTAATTATGGTATTTAATTCTCATTTCAAAATATAAATTTTCTCAAAACCATTTCAATCTATATTTAGAAAAATATTAATAATTGTATCCAATTTCTATTTTATTATTTTTCTAAAACATTAATTACAACACCATTTATTGTTTATCATCGATTCAACTTGTTATTCGTAAAACCATGATTACAACATCTCTTTTGGTTTAGTCAAACACTATACTCATCACTTATATTTTTAGAACAAACCCATTCTGAAACTTATCTTCTCACTTTGAAAACATAGCTATATCTTCACAAATCTCCTTTGTTTCCTTTTTATGGAAATATCATTTCATATTCTCAAACCTGTTTTAATTTCCTTTTATTTTGGAATCTATTATATATATTTCCAATTTCTTCAACTAACGTTTCATTATTATTTCTCAAACTAAACTCCTTTTAAAATCTTCACTACTATAACTAATATCATCTCTCGATAATCCTGAAGTCGTTTAAGTTGGGGTATTTTAAATTACCTCCCAGTCCTTGATCAACAACGTTCTTATCTTAAGATAGATATCAGTTGTAATACCAAAACTGATATTTCATTCCCAATATCAAACCAAATCCCATTTTAGTAATAACTGATGAAACCTCATTTCGTGTTAAATATAGCGAATTTAAATTGCATCTTATACTTCCAGAAAAGTAACGTTAACTTAATCTTACCATTTTATCCTCACGCTCCTTTTATAACATTGTTTATAAAACTCGAGTTTAATATAAAATCCCTTTTTATCTCTCTTTCCTTTCCCTTAGCTTAAACATTAAGTATAACGTTCCTTTTAATTTATCACATTTGCAAAAAATCTCCTTTCATAACTTTGTTTCAAATCTCGGTTCTAGTATAAACACTCCTTCATGAACTCTTCTCAAAATTCCATTATACTTCAATACCAACTTTGATTACTTTCTTCGATTAATCTCATTACGGCTTGATCACTTAAATCATTATTCATTAAAATAATGATCTATATCATCATTAGCTATCGTAGAAATAGTTAACTTCTTACTTAACTCAATTAAACATTGAATTTCTTTTTAAATCTTATTAAAGTTAAAATAAATACTTGTTAAACTATTTTATTTGATTAATTAAAATAAATTAATCAAATAACTAATTCCAATTAAATTAGTTAACTTCACTAGTTCAAACCATGCTTATCTTGTTAATCAACTCCAATTAGCCATTCTTTTAAATTAATTAATAATACAATTAATTTAAATAATTTTGTTTAATAGTTTCTTTTAAATAATTAATCCAACTCTTAATCATTTCGTTAATTTCTGCTCATCTGGTTATAAATTTTATTCCATATGAGTTTACTTTACAAAATCATTTAATAACTTCTTAAGAAATTAAATAATAAACTATACATATTAATTTCCTTTTATTAAAACCTTTATTCAAATATATCATTTCAAACCCATCTTTAGTTGAATAATATATTTTATAACTTCATTACCTTCGATTCACCTGACGGTAAATCAATATTTATAAACCGATATATTTTTGGGCCAAGTACTACCAATTTGTAACAACTAACCATTTTGAACAATTCAAATCGACAATAATCCACACATGTCAGACTTGAATTGCTCAAAACGATAGATTGTTAATAAAAATTGGCAAATAAAAACATATATAGTGTTGACCTGCTTTTTAGTCAAAGCAATCACACAGGGAATCTCTGATCAACAACACACTAGAGTATTGGAAGCATCGTCAGAAGGCAGGAAGCGATTTGGTTGAAGTCGCATCACAAACAAGGAAAGGCCCGAAACTCCTATCAGATGACCTTTTTTGGGCACAAAAACAGCAATTACGGAGCTGAGCTCTGTAAATCTTGTAGCCCTCTGAATCAGCTTCAGTTTGAGCTTTCGCTTGGCTAAAACGAACTTACAGTTCGAAAGTTACGCCCATTTCCGTGAACGCGTGCAGAACCAGAAACTTGGAATCTGGAATTGGCATAATCCATTCGGATCGGATCGGAGCATAGAAGACCCGACCCATCTGAATTATTTTACACTGAAGTGCTTCCAGTCTTCGGATCGGAGAAGTCACCTGGGTTCAGATCAGATAAAGGAAGACCCGACCCACTTGAAGCTCCTTCTACTCGTCAAACCCGCTTGGCTTTGGACACTCCGGTTCAGATCGGATGGAGTACCGAACCGACGCCCTTTGACCTACAGCTGCACTTCAGAATTGACCTAATCTTGTGGCACCCTTCCCTCCTACTTTCATGGATCACCTTCCATATGGCCTTACACGAATTGGAGAGGCTTTCTCCCATTTGGCCACTTAGTCACCACATTCTATCATGGCGTTGGATTGGGGACACTTGTCATTCATCTGAATCTCCCTAGGGCTTCTTTGCGCCTATAAATACACCATCATATGGCGATTTGACGGGATCTTCTCGGTTCGACCATTTCCAACCCTTATCTTCCACCATTTTAGAGGACTTTTTGGCCACTCCAATACTTGGCCTCCATTACAACGACGAAAGGACATTACTCATTTTTCTCTAACGCGAGGTTATCATCTATAAATCTATTCCTAATCACCTCTTCTTCATTGTGAACACGAGGATTTCGTGTATAAACCGCAAGCAAACTGCATTGTAATAGCTTCTTAGGATTTAAGAAACTATAAAGTGGACGTAGGCTTGGATTGAGCCGAACCACTATAAATATCTCGTGTGTCTCCCCTTATTTTACTGCTTTTTCTGCATAATCTGTGATTGTGAGGTTTTCACATTGAATTTGGGTGTTAGGTCCAGTTTTCGGTCTAACATTTTCTCGCCTTGAATTCCTGAGATTGGCAACGTCTTCATCCAAAACGTTGAATGGCGGAGCTGCACGCTGCTGTGGGGGATTGCCCCCGAGTTCATTCAGATTTGTGCCCTCTCCGATTCGGATCGGATCGGCAATACCACACAGCTTCAGCATCAAGCTCCCCGGTTCGGAATAGGAGAACTTTATCGGATCGATACATCCGACCCGAACCGTGCACCTCTCCATGACCTTCCTCGCTTCTCCGAGCCGTAACATGGGGGCACCTCCGAACCGAACCGAATGGCCTTCCAAGCTCCCCGTACACTTCCACACTCTACTGGATTCAACGATGAGGGCACCAGCTCTGACCTTAGCAGCTTGCAACAGTTCTTTGAAGGCGATCGACTCGCTAATCTCATTGAACGGCTCTCTAGAGGTTGCACTTATCAGAATGACATGGATGATGTCAATCACAACCCATTCACTCAGGAAATCAAGAATTCCCGCAATCCTCCCGTTTTCAAACTTCCACAACTAGAGCCCTACAACGGCAGGACGGATCCTACCGTGCACCTGATGCGCTACAAACGTCATATGGAAGTTCAATCGGCATTGGAAAACGTCATGGCAAAATGCTTCCCTCTCTTTTTGACCGATATAGCTGCTATGTGGATTTGGCAGTTGGAATCTGAATCGATCAATAGCTGGAACATTTTAGTCGCTCGCTTTATTGAACAGTTTCGGGTCCACATTGCTCGACCTAAGAATGTCATGTCTCTCACCACAATCAAGCAGAGGCCCAGAGAAACTCTACGCTCATTTTTGGAAAGGTTCAACGTTGCAGCAACATCAGTTGATCGACCTGAGCCATCTATGGTATTGATGGCGGCATTATCTGGTGTTCTGGACAACTCGGAGTTCAAAAAATCCTTGTACCGAGACCCACCACGGAATCTCAGCGAGTTCTACCTTGAATCGGATAGATTTCTGCGTGAAGAAGACGCAATGTCCGAAATGAAAATCCTCGATGTCAACATGCTCAAAGACGGAGAACCGTCTTATTTTGGTAAAGGCAAAGGAAAAACTGCCGTCAAGAATGACCGCAACGCTCAGCCCCGGAGAGGGCCAAGATATGAAAAGTACACCGAACTCAATTCAACCTTGACTGACATCTACGTGAACACAAACAGTGACGCCCCTTATCCAAAGCCTCCCAGGAGTGAGCCATCACAAAGAGAACGCGATTCTGGAAAATACTGCATATTTCATGAAATGGACGGTCACGACACAAATGACTGTAGACACTTGCGAGACTTGATTGAGGAACAAGTTAGACGTGGAGAGATACCCGAGTATGTGAAGCAACCAACAGCGCCAGCATCTGTGCTACCACCAACTGCTCCCCGGAGAGGGAATGACCCTGGATCAAGCTCTCGCGGGCTCATCATCAACTGATCTGGATGGGATCAGTCTGGATTTCTTGCATTTCTTAGGATTTAAGGTATGTTTCTTTGCTTTCTTTAGGTTTTCCGATTGGCTAAATCAGAGTACACACGTTCGGGGTTAAGATTCAGCTCCAAAGCATGCTCTGCACTCGATAACAAACCAATCAGGATTTGCTTTGGTTTAGTAATTTGAATTGAATAAGGAAGGACTTTCTGAGCATGGATTATGTTTGGCGATTTA
Organism: Allium sativum; assembly: GCA_030737875.1. Lineage (NCBI taxonomy): Eukaryota > Viridiplantae > Streptophyta > Magnoliopsida > Asparagales > Amaryllidaceae > Allium > Allium sativum. The sequence continues at coordinate 8,450,300 of CM060923.1, forward strand.
AGTGTCTTGTCAGGTTGTGGCAGGATTCTCAATCTTAACTAAAGTATGGCTTATACTTATCTCCGACCCCTCGGCATGAATTATGCCTAGGGATAGACTGTCTTGTCAGGTTTTGGCAAGTATAGCCACTACAACAAAATATGATATTTATAACGCTTTTTAATAACACAGTTTTCTAAAGTGTTATTAATTACACTTAATTCTTTCTTTACGCCTTAAATTTTTTTGGCAATAAGGGTGTAACGTGGTGTAACGCTGGCTTTTATTCACGGTTCACAAATAATTATTCATCTCCCCGCAAACCCTTCCTTCACCTCACAAATCATCTAGCGATTGCTGAAAACGTGGTCCATCTCCGATCATTATTCACGGTCTCCCTCCAAAACTCTGTCCATCTTCAATCTTTGTCGAAGCGGCGGCGCGTTTTGGATCAAACAGTCGATTTGTATTTTGGTAAGTGATCCCGATTCTTTGTTTGTGTATGTTGTAGATCTAAATTTAAGATTATGGATTTGTAGATTCGGATTTATGATTTTAGGGTTACCATCTGAATTTACAATTATCTAATTCAATTTAGGATCTGATTCAATTTACGATTATGGAGAACAAATTATGGTCATGTGTTTTATTGTGAAGTCATATTCAGTGTCTACAATGACCATTTGGTACACCTGAATATGAAATAAATTTAGTTTCTGTCATATAAAACTAAGTTATGACTAAAACTTTCTCCGATAATAGAATGTTAGGCTTTCCACAACCTCTGTAGCAATGAATTAGTACTCTTACATATCTCAGAAACTATGGTATTTTGCTAAGGCATTGTTTCTTTTTTTTTGGTCCAGGAAAATGCTTTCAATGTCATAACTTTTGAAATCTTTGGGTGGTTGACTTATTTCTTTGCACATACAGAAAGTCTAGGATTTTTCCAACATTTGTCTAAAAGCCATGTTCGACATAAGAAAAAATCCCTTCATATCCCTCATTTAATGGCCATTTTATTTTGTTTTCTCCCTACATTACAATTTTCTGCTCGTCTTCTGCCGGTGTCTTCCTTAGCCTCTTGATTTCCGTTTTACTCTCTATAGGTGCAGCGGGTAATAGCTACAGTCGATCAGTATGTGAAGAGTTGTAGCAATGCTTTACAAATGGACAAAACATCGGAAGACAGGAATTAAGAATGCTTATTACAATTGGGATAGAGAAAGCCCACTTATGGCTTAAGGTGAGCTCTTATGTTGAATTTGCTCCTTCCATTTATCATAATTTTATAATTATATTGTGAATTACTTAGGTTACTCAAGTTTTGAGTTTTATGTACAAATTACTGTTGCTAATTGTGAAATCGACAAAATTCATGTCAAAGACAGAAGTAAGCTTTAATCAATTTAAATTTATATGAACTGGGTTAACATGAAACACCTATTTTTTACATTTAATCTATGTTTTGTTCTTTTTAGTTTTTCGTTTAAATATGAGGCTAAAATTTGATGCTGGTGGGGAATGAAATGCAAAAGCGTTCATATACTTTAACTTAAGTACAGAATGCCTAAAGTCTTGGTTATACATATGTCTCTTGATGTTCACAATTTTATGGTAACTAATTCCTATAACTAAAATCAATTTTGCTTTTCTGCGGCATTCTTTTCTTAGGATAAATTGATTTGTTTGGTTAATTATATGCCTTTCTGCATATGTTAACAAACCTGTCATTTGGCATTAAATGTCTCATTATCTATTAGACTAATTTATTTGTTGGATTCTACGTTTGTCCCACTACTAGAAAAGTCAGTCTACGTTATGAATGTTTTTATTTTCTCTCATCAAAGCACTATGATGACATGCTAAATGTCAAAGAATAATAGTTAACATTCATAAGATTCCAAAAACAATCAAATATTCTTTAATTTATCAAAAATATGAAAGTACTATGTGATAGTTGTTTCTTAGTTTATTTTTGTTGTGACATTTCCTAAGTACCTAAACTATGGTTTTTTGTCAAATTTAAAGTCATGCTTACCATATATATATATATATGTGTATATATGTGTGTGTGTGTGTGTGTGTGGTGTGTATGTATGTATGTATGTGTGTGTGTATACGTATGTACATATGCGCGTGCGTGTGTGTATATATATAATGTGGAAATTTGATTCCTTGATTCTTTCTGTTCACAAAACTTTATCGTCTTTGTTCTTATGCAACATTTTTTAACTTATTTGTGGCTTCATACTACTTTGAATGCATTACAGTAAACTAACTTATTTGTGGCTTTATACTACTTCGGTTTTAGAGATGCAAAATATTATCATATGAACTCAGCATTTGCAAATATTACCTTCCATTTAGCTCTAATAAAGTACTTGATAACTTAACTTCTGCACAACTGCCTTGAGGGTACATGGTTGTCATTTCGTTTAGACAAAAGCACTTAGGCGTCTGATTTTCCATACATTTCTTCTGAGAAACATCAAGTACGTCATTGGATTAAGAAATTTTGATATTATAGATACAAAATATTATCATATAAACTCAATTTGTGCATATATTAACTTATATTAGCTTTATTGATTTTTTTTTTAAACTATGCGCAATAGTCCTAAGGATACATGGTTGCCATTTTGTTTTGACTAAAGCACTTATGCATGTGATTTCCAATGCATTTTTTTTAAATAACATAACTCATAACAGTAATTAAAATTCAGAGTCAAACTGTCTTAAAAAATTGTTGATACAATAAATATTTCTTAAATCTCACAGATCAAGTAAGCTCTTAAATTGAAAAGTAGTAGGCGCATGTATTTTTTCCGTATGAAACTAAATGCAACTATCTTGTTACTGATGTGTAGAAAAATGGGTACTACATGCTAATAATACAAAAATCTTGTTATGCACCAATCTCCATTAGCTATTTATTTGTCTTGGGTCCTTTATGTGCGTCATTTTTTCATGTACTTGGTTTTAGGTGCATGCTATCATGAGCTAAATTTCAGATCTCAATGCAAAATCTTAGACTCCACATATGTTTTACTATCAAAAGTGGATATACATCATGATACAAACATAACTAATTTTTACAATCAGCATAATCCCATTTTTACTGTTTTGTACAGGAGATTCAAGCGTTAAGAGCTGACAAATTTGATCTTATACCAAATTTGATAATCGCTCGAAGGTAGCCATCTTATTGTGCTTTTCCCATTTAGAGTATTTACTTTATTTGAACTTTTATATTTTCTTGAATGTGATAATTATTGAATCAGATGTTCCACACCTAAGTTTGCTTCTTCATTTTAAATAGGAATCACCATCTCAAACTTATTGTAAATACTATTATAATTTTATATTTTCTGGCTTTAGAAATAAGATAATATATTACCAGCTTCTCTGCTGTTAAATTTCATAGATGTCCACTTGCACTTGCATGTGACAAATCTTAGGATCTTCTTATACCAAATTAGTAACTATAACAGCGTCGTGATCTTTACTCCCAAATATATTAATAGATGACAAAAATATTGAAATCATCATTACTTCATTATACTGCTTTTATTTGCCTTATTATGTTTAAGGTCATGTATATGCACTTTTATCCATATAAACTCCTGTAATGAATTTTGTCAAAATATTTGCATAAATTTTCCCTACGTACATTATTCTATTATACTATATTATTATACACAATATTCTATTATACTGTAGTGTTACTGAAGTACAAAAGTTTGGATACCACATCTCACATTTACTTCTGTTACCTAGGGAAATTTCATGAACTTCGCTACGGAAGAAGCGATATAACAAAAAACACTATTACTAACAAACTATAAGGTAACCGTAAATAGAACGTCGGATTTAAGGAGAAGAAGATGCTGAAATTCGCCTGCTTTGGTTGAGGCAGCTTGGTTGCTGATTGTAGTTCTGCTGATACTCGTTTGGATGAAGATACTCAAGTCTTCATCTAAGCCAAACAGTTCATCTCATATATTATCTTCTCTTTATGGAGCAGGTTGTATGCTATGAGCAATGAAGTAAAAAAGAATATGATCAAGGTACATAATTTGGAGTATAATGTGCATATCTATGTAATTTGTACTAAAGAGATTTATAATTGCAGCCTTCTTCTTGCAAGTGAATGCAATTAGTTGATATAATTTCAATTTTGCTTCTCATCGACGAAAATTTAGCCAAATGAAAGGGGGCGAAATTCGTAGATTATTCAAACGAATGTTATGCATACTGTTTCATGAATGATCTGGGTGAATGCTCGATGTGGTAACAATGGTATTTTTCCCCTATTTTTAGTTTAATGTTGCATCCAGATCTACTCAGCTTTATACTAGTGTAAAATGCAAAACTAATTCAGTTATGCAACACTTGAATTTCTTGTCTAGCTAAGCATTGGCTTGTGGGTATTATGCAAAGCATTTCCAGCTGGTCTAGCTTTGACTTAAATATGCATGTAAATGTAAATTTTAACATTTGTGAATTCTACGATGGATTGTGACCTAAAATTGCAGCATTCTTTTAAACGTGTTATTTTTAGTGACTTTGAATAACAAATTTGAATTAATAACCAGTCACTCTAATAGCCCCTGTAATGGTCGTCAAATTATATAATTATAAAAAATATCTAGATTCCCTTATCAATTTACATAATTCTAAAAAAAATTTATCTAGTTTGCTTATCTATAACGTGGACATTAATATTGAAGAGATATAGAGGGAAATATTGGTGGGGAACATAGACTTAAGACACATGTTATTATGAGTGAGGAAAATAATGTAAATTTAAAGACGTGTTATAAATATGAGTGTAAACAAGTTGGATTAGACAGGGTTGTGTCATACCTTTGGTAAAAGTATCGTAGTTTGATTTATAGAAGTAAATAATTGAATCAAACTTTGATTTGCAAGCTTTGTTGTGTCATTCTATATTTAACAATTTGGATTTTTCTTGTCATATATGCTAATAAAAAGCTGGCCAAACAAGGTATACAAATGAATATGGCTATGAAAAAAACTGCAAATGAAACATCTAACTAAAGCGGCCACCATCCATATTACAAGCACGTAGCGACACTAACCGGACCATGGCCAACAAATCTAGAACACTGAGCATGTTCCAAAATGCTGAAACACCTTGCTCGTTGAACAAAAATCATCAATAAATCAATCGAAAGTGCTGTTCTTTATGTAATATCTTGACTGCATTGCTTCACCTGTAGGTTATTGTATCATTTACAATGTATGCACAGTGACCAAAACCCCAAAAAAAAAAAAATCTTCTGTTGAATCTGATAATTACTGCTGCTCCGTTCTTTGCAGCAAGAACTGAAAACTTGTGTTTTCATGGATAAGTGGAGGCGGATCAATATTAAATGCATTTATTTCTGTCATTGATTTTGAAATATCATCTACTGTGAATGGTATGCTGCACATAAAAAATAGTTGAAAATTTAATGATTTAGATACTGTCAATTTTATATTTCACTTGCATATCTACGTGTGTTTATGTTTATATTTACCTTGAATCATCATCTAGCAAGAACGAACTACTGACTGCGTTGTTTGAGTCCTCAGTATGAATACAAGAGTTGTGTGGTTAGCTTATTGTACTAAGATTGTTCCAATATTTTGTTCTTATAATTTAAGAAATATCTGGTTTATAAGCATCGTCATGTGATTCACATAGTTCTTATATTTTACTCCTCATCAATGATTCGTGACAATCTACTGTGCTAATATAGACCTGAAGGTTAATTATGAAAAACTGAAACGTTTTTTTGAGTCTGCATGTGGAAAGGTGTTTCGGATGAGAATGCCTGGACATCAACGCCACTCTACTAGAATTGCATTTGTTGAGTTCGCCACGGCAGAAAGTGCAACTGCAGCACTCAACTGTAGTGGAGCTATTCTTGGAAACTTGCCGCTAAGGATAAGCCCATCCAAAACTCCTATTTGATAATTGGAACCTCGCTATGCAACAAACTGACTCTAACTTATGTTGTCCTACAATGACAAGTTTTATACACAACTCAGCTTACAAGGTAATTTGGATATAGGTTATTGATACTTTATGCAGTAAAATTTTGGGGTGTTAAAAAGATTCATCTTCTCTCAGAATTGCTTATTCAACAAACATAATTAATTTCTCATGGTTTTTATTTTCTCAAATTAGTTGTTATGTTATGGAGCTGTATAAAATTAATTACTCTATGCGTTTTGTTAAAATATTTTGGATATTAGTTGCCTTACACTTAGATTTTGCGATGGTGAAATGTTGATCTATGGATCTTTTATATTTAAAAAAAACAATCATATGTTGATCCTAAAAAATTCAAGGATTGGTAAAAAACTATTAACAGTTTGTTTCGTTCCCTATATACACATGGCAGGAAATATCTAGGTCTGTAGAGGCAATTGTATATGTTTAAACGTTGACTCTTTTTTTAGGCCCCATTTTTTATATGAATCAAAATGGATCTTAATATCACTGTGCCCTAACATTTCACATGTTTTGATAGGTGGAGAAGGAGGAAGAACAAAAAGAGGGTGAAGAGGAAAAGGAAGATGTATATTTCTAGATGTAATATTGTTCTATTTTTTCCTGCCTTGACTACTTTGAAGCTAAATTGTGGATGTATTTTATTTTAGGGGGAAAAATGAAAAAAAAAACCAGTAACTAAAAAATATTGGGATTGGGAGTTGGCAAATGAAACCAAACCAATCCAATTTGGGTAATCAGAATTTTTATCATTGCTTCTCAGGCTTTTTTTTGGGGGGGGGGGGTCTGAGACCATCTTTCTTGTAACTGTGCATAGATGAGAAACTGGAAGGAAGTTGAGAAGGAAGATTATGATGAATTTTACATGAAAACATTCAATGATTTTCTAGAACCACTGGCATATACACACATCCGAGAGAGGTATGTCATGGTAATATTCATTTGTCAGGATTTGGTTGTATTTTATGTTACAAACTTATTGATACTTCTGTCATGTTAATATTCATTTGTCAGGATTTGGTTGTATTTTATGCTACAAACTTATTGATATTTATGTTTCGTGCTGAATAGGGTGAAGTGGAGTTTAGAAGTGTTCTATACATTGTAGGTATGGCACCAATGAATACTGAAGTTGTAGTTAAGCCGAATATAAAAAACATATGCCTGTATGTCAAGCGAGTTTTCATTTCAGGTGATTTTGATGATGAATTGGTAAGCTGTTAGTAATCGTTGTGCGATAGTTTTTAGTTTCCTAGCATGCATGTTATTATTTTATCACCTGTTCATAATATTTTTATATGTTACAATTCCCACGATATATGAGTTTTGTAAAAGGTTTCGTTGATTCCAATGATCTACCCTTTAACGTTTCTTGTGAAATCCTTCAAGAAAGTAGAATTGTAAGTGAGAAGATGCATGTTAAACAAATTCGTGTAGGTAATTATGTTATTGATGCATGTATTAGTAATCTCTCAATGCAATTATTGTTCATAATGTTGATGCTTTTTTTATTTGGAATCTGTTGGTGTTGTGCAAGTAATGACTGTAATTTTCTAAGTGATTAATTTACCTCTGTGTCATTTCAGTTTGTTGTGTAGGTATGATTTTCCACTCTTTCGCCTATGCCGACTGCTAGTTGTGTGATCGATCAATGAAAAACTTCAAAGAATCTCGGAGTTGATGTAAACTTGGGTAAGGCTAGACTGTTAGACGACGATACTACTTAGTTGTTTTCTTAGTAATTCGCATAATTATTTGCCTTGTCAGCAAATATTTTGGAATTTTACAACATGCTATATGTTTTGATCAACATTAGCAAACTTTGGAAACAAAAATGGTAAACTCGATTAGTTTCAGCGAAGTAAGCTGAGTTTATTCATCGATGATGCACAATTACTGATTTTACATGGTCACTAGTGGTACTGCTTACTTATTTATGCATAATTAAGTTGCTCATATAATGTAGTTACAAAGTATTTTAGCACTCAAATCTTTTTATATAGTGCTTTCTGTTATGTTTTTATTGAGTGCGTAACTTCCTTTATTCCTTTAAAAATTTGACACTTAAACTATGTCTTTTAGATAATTGGCTATTGGTATCATCTTACATTTGTTTTGTTTTGTAGTTGATTCAGTGGTTTACGACCTATGTCAGAGTTCTGTGCACTTAACATGTTGTGGGAAAAAAACTAAAAGTGAGAAGATGAGGCTGCAATATATCAGGTACGCATTCATCGTTTTATTTTATTTTTTGTGTTGACTACAAACGTGTTTTTGTGGTGTGCTGCACTTGTTACCTATTCACTACGTACATGTTACTATAGTGAAGTTTGTTATGCTATGAGAAGGATTGGTGTCATCAACCAAATTTGTGAGAAATGAAAGATATCTTATTAGATTTATCAGCTAAACAAAACCCATTTAGGCTCTTAATAGTATGAGCGACTTCAACCCCGACATCTCTTGTTTAATTGATTTTCACATCATAATCTTATCTTTTGCACATAAAGCTACAAAGTGGCTAAAGTATGCCTCTTTGAACGTCTAATTTTATATTTGAAAAAAAATGGTTCCGGTTATCTTCACATAAAAAAGAAGCATAAAGTCGAAGAAAGTGAAATCTTGGAAGCATCGATCTGCTCTTATCGGGCTTCTACTTCGAGCAGCATCGATCTGCTCTTGTCGGTTTTCTTCACATAAAAAAGAAGCATAAAGTCGCAGAAAGTGAATTAGCATGCTTTTTATAGAAAAAGAAAAAGAATGGGGCAGCAATTTGGAGAAGAAGAGTGGTCTGTTGAATTTGGGGAAATACAGTGTGAAACGTTTGACTGTAGTGGTATTTGATTAATGGAAACACGTGGTTTGGTTTAATTGGGTGAACCTTTGCATTTGTCTGGTACTGTAAATATGAATAAATAAAAATAAAGATAGGAACTATGAATCCACATCAATTTAATACCAGTCCAATATCACAGTTTTTGTATTTTTTGAAATGCTTCAACAACCAAAAATACTCAGGGTAGCAAGTGTTCGTCTCAGTTTCAAAAACTACAATGTTACAATAACAACAATACGACAACCAAAATTTATATGATGCTCAAAGAAATAGTTTTTATATTAAATTTTTATGTTGTATTCTTTGTATAATTCGAATAATTTAGCATAATTAATTATTGGTGTTGCATATTTATTACGTATTTGTAAAGTGTTGAAACATACCTTGGGGGGTTATTGTCATTTTTTGCATTAACACTGCGTGGTTCCTTTTATGTGCATGCCTGCAAGGAGCTCACCTCCTCCTGTTTTCTGCATTACCAAGCAAGGTTTGTATTTTCTGTCATAATTATTGAAATATGCTAGATATTTGGCTGCCAAGTGGAAGGTGGCGATGAACTGTAGGAGTGTGTTGTTTTAATTACAGTAATATCTATATATATGCTTGGATCCAATTTAGAGTGGACTAATACTCCAAATTTGAGTATAATGCATATCTTGTAGTTGTCAACGAAAAAAGATTTTTTTACATAACCAAATTCGATGTTATATAAATAAAATAATTATATCATAGGTTTGGAAGCAGTCCCACATCAGAGAAAATCATAAAATTATATGTGTATATATCTTATTTTATGATCAAATCATTAAGTTTGTTATTTGCAAAGTAGCAAGATTAAAGTAATAAAACAAACCTTAAAATTGTCACTTTGCTTAATGACGTAGCTTTTTTAACATTTATGGCACTGATACATATGTACATATTTCATCCAGCGCTTTCCGATGTCAGACATATAGTCTTTTGATGTGAGGATCTCATTCTTGCATCACTGTGTTTTCCGCTTGGAACTATATGTCATCATTCAAAAGGAACTAATATTATGTGTCTCTGTCCGTATAAATGCTATCATAAAATCCGATTGCTTTAAATCGAAGCAAATTCTTTGAACTGTAAAAATATTGAAGTCTCATCTTTATGTAAATAATATAAAGCACTGGAAATATGAATGTTTAGCAACATATATGGACATGCCTCGAAAAAATAATTGGCTATAGTCCATCCCCTTTAAGGAGGATTATATTATGGAGAGTGGAATTAAATGAAACAATAAAACCCGTAATTATTTTTTTACATGCTTGATCTCAAGGCACTGATATATCCAACTTTGGCGTAGTATTATGCCTGGGTGGATTATTAAATTCTATGCTACAAGAAATACAAAAGAACAGGAAGTCACCCGTTAGGTTTATCAAGCATCTGCGAGTTAATGTAAGAGTTGTATGTTGTATTCTAGCCACCCATTTAAAGATACATGTTAAGTATAACATTTTTATCAGATTATATGGAGCATTACGTCTAGGAGCGCACAACTGTTTTTCAGTATATGTGAAAAAGAAAAGGATGCTCATAGTGCAACCAGAACCAAAAAAATTGTTTACATCCTTTTGAATGAATGTCGCTGTATACGAAGAATTACTTATATCTGTCAGTGTTGACAAATGTTAAGAGGCTTACTCGTATTTGCATGTTAAACATGTCATTTCATTGGCTACTTCTAAGAATGATTATACTTGGTCAATGTTTTAATTCAGTAAGCCTATATGTAAGGAGAAAACAATGGGTTCTTGATTTGATGTTGCTGGAAATGTGCATGATACGTGGTCATATAATTTGTTATTCCAAATGCCATCCAGTAATTGCAAGGGAGTTTTTGAAAATCTTTCATAAACATCTCTGATGTTTTTGTTGCTTCCAAACAATATAGCCTGATTATTCCATTATGAGTTAAAGCCTACGATTTTCTAGATTTCTGTCAAGTTTAAACAAAAAATATTGTCCACTTTTAATCAATGATCTAATTACTTTTTCACTGTTGATACCAGGAAGATGTTATCAATGAAGATGTTGATATGCCTCAAAAGGAAATAGGACATGATCGACTTTGGTGATGGTGCTGCGATTACCAATGGAAGGGCTGTTTTGTCTTGTGTCTTTTCTGCGTTAACTGAACAATTACAAACTATGTTTTATATTTTGTGTACTCAAGTTGACATTATTGAGAATTGACAACATATGTATTGAATTACGTGTTAACTCATGTGTTGAATTTCTTTTGTTAGTTGATACTTTATTTGCAATTAGTATATTTTCTGTGTTCATCTTTAATTTTTTATGAATATTCTTTTAGATATATTATTATTAAAATGCATGAGCTATCAATATATGTTATAGCAGTAAACTTGCGTTATGAATAATCTCAAATTTATTGAGATTTTGACGTATAATAGCGGTAAATCTGAGCTATTGTACATCTGTAGAATATCGGCAAAAAGGAGCTATTGTATTTTCTGATTACAGCGGCAGAAATGAGCTGTCAAAGGGGTTAGTAAAAACTATAACACAGACATTAATAGCATTAAATATCCGTTATTGATTAAGTATTTTATAACGGTAATATTTTGTTATCAATATTTTCTCTATGAATGAGATTTTGATGTATTATAGCGGTCATCATAAGCTATTGTAATAATATAACATAGCGGCAAGACATCGCTATCAAAATTGATCTTTAATAACGGCAGAGAAAGTGCTATAAATGTGTAGCAGTTTTTAATAACATGTTCATATACAGCGTTTATGAAACCGCTATGTTTGTTATTCATAGCGGTTTTGGGCCGCTATAAAACTGCAGTATTGTTGTAGTGAGCTCTATCCCGACATGAGTATGGATTGTACTCATTAGGATTCTTAAGTATGGATTATACTCTGGAATGGCTTATTGTTTTGTCAGGATTTGGCAAAGGAACTCAGCAAAACTCGAGTATGGCTTATGCTCAGTTTGAACTTCCTGGTATGGCTTATACCTGGAAGGTTAGGTCCCTCGTCAGGTTTTGGCAGGATGATTTGAACGTCTCTTGAGTGTGGTTTATGCTCAAACAAATGCCAAGCATGGTTTATGCTTGAAAGTGTAATTAGTTTTGTCAGAATTTGACACACCTTTTTGCTCTCTTTTCTTCGCAGGTATGGATTATACTTGCAGCTGGCAGGCCCGGCGCATCCTTGGATTTCTTGGATTATCTAGAACACATCTTCCTTCGTTCAGCAAGATATGTTCTGGGGGGGCAAAATGTTGACCCGCTTTTTAGTCAAAGCAGTCATATAGGGAATATCTGATCAACAACACACTAGAGTATTGGAAGCATCGTCAGAAGACAGGAAGCGGTTTGGTTGAAGTCACATCACAAACAAGGAAAGGCCTGAAACTCCTATCAGATGACCTTTTTTGGGCCCGAAAACAGCAATTACAAAGCTAGGCTTTGTAACTCTTGTAGCCCTCTAAATCAGCTTCAGTTTGAGCTTTCGCTTGGCTAAAACGAACTTACAGTTCGAAAGTTACCCCTGTTCCCGTGAACGCGTGCAGAACCGGAAACTTGGAATCTGGAATTGGCATAACCCATTCGGATCGGATATGCGGATTGGATCGGATATACGGATCGGATCGGAGCATAGAAGACCCGACCCGCCTGAAGAATTTTACACTGAAGTGCTTCCAGTCTTCGGATCGGAGAAGTCACCTGGGTTCGGATCGGCTAAAGGAAGACCCGACCCGCCTGAAGATCCTTCTACTCGTCAAACACACGCTTGGCTTTGGACACTCCGGTTCGGATCGGATAGAGTACCGAACTGACACCCTTTGACCTGCTGCTGCACTTCAGAATTGACCTATTCTTGTGGCACCCTTTCCTCCTACTTTCATGGATCACCTTCCACATAGCCTTACACGAATTGGAGAGGCTTTCTCCCATTTGGCCACTTAGTCACCACGTTCTATCAAGGCGTTGGATTGGGGACACTTGTCATTCATCCGGATCTCCCTAGGGATTCTTTGCGCCTATAAATACACCATCATATGGTGATTTGAGGGGATCTTCTCGGTTCGACCATTTCCAACTCTTATCTTCCACTATTACAAAGGACTTTTTGGCCACTCCAACACTTGGCCTCCATTACAACGAAGCAAGGACATTACTCATTTCTCTCTAACACGAGGTTATCGTGTATAAAATCTATTCCTAATCACCTCTTCTTCATTGTGAACACGAGGATTTCGTGTATAAACCGCGAGCAAACTGCATTGTAATAGCTTCTTAGGATTTAAGAAACTATAAAGTGGATGTAGGCTTGGATTGAGCCAAAACCACTATAAAAATCTCATGTGTCTCCTCTTATTTTACTGCTTTTTCTGCATTAATCTATGATTGTGAGGCTTTCACATCGAATTTGGGTGTTAGGCCCAGTTTTCGGTCTAACATATAGTAAATAAATCAATCACAGAATCACAGACACAGAGTAATAAAATACTACACAACGGAATAGATGGAATAGTAGTCCATAAGCTACTACATAACCATGGAGTCTAATGCAAATACAACAGAGTACCAATCATAGATAAGTCTGCTAATGCATAAGGAAATAATAGAGTCTGAAATAGGGAATAACTGGAAAGCTGAAATAACTGCAACAACTAAATAAGAGGTAGATAGATCCAAGTAAAGCTCCAAGCTCCAAATGAATCAAGCAAGCTAATATCCTCAAGCTGACCCGAGTATCCATGTAAAACAAACACACTCGAGTCAGGATTAACATTCTTATTTTAAATGATAACTAAAGTGAAACAATTACCGAAATGCAAAATAACTTAAAGGATGTTTGGGATCACCATCCTCTAAGGATCCGTCAAACTAATACTATATATTATAATATGCTATATATAATAGTGTCTATCAGTAAAGTAAATATCAAAATACCATAAGCGGGATTACCATGATTACCCTTACACCATTTATATATTCCCATAGTATATACAGTACCGTAGTTCCTCCGTAAACTGGAGGTTGATTATAGGGCAATCCATATAAAACAGTACAAAAAAAATCGTATTGGGCTCGTATAAGGCATGTGACAAGGCACGCGAGGAATGCCAGGGTGGATTCAATGTTTGCATAACCGGACTGGTGTAACAACCCGGAAAATCTGGGCCAGTTTAAAATTTTTATTTTGGCAATTTTAGCGAATTTTGATTATTTAAAATGAATTATTTTAAATAATATCGACGAGAAACTTATTTTGAATAGAATTCGAACGTATATATTATACGCGTCGCCGTTAGAATATAAATATTTATATATAATTATAAATAGAATTAAAAATGGCGCGGTAGTTCGATAATTCGATTTCAAACTTCAATTGAATGTACCGGGTGCAAAACAATCCGGATTTTAGTGAAACCAAAAATAATGGAATCTAATAGTGAATATCTTTCCAACGAATCCGAAGAATCAAAAGTTAGTAGCGGGAATCAAAAGTTATGTCCAGTTGAAAATTCTGAATAGTCGCTATGGAATTCAGGCCCTTAAAAATGGACATTTTGCAAATGACCTCGGATTTCGACGAAACCACTTTTGTTGGATCCGCAGTGTCAAGTTATCGCTAGGTTTCAAATTTCATAATTTTTCGAGTCAATATGTGAGCGTGGCAAAGGAAAACGTGTTTTAACCATTTCAGTTGATTTTAATCGACTGGAAATTGGCCATTTTTCTAACGGTCTCAGAATTCGACGAAACTAGTTTTGTTAGGACCGTATCGTCAATACGAAGCTAGAAAATATTTTTATGGAATTTTTCTAGTTAGTATGTGACCCCGGTAATTTGAAACGTACGTTTAAAATTCAATAAAGTGATTTAAATGTAAATTCAAAGGAAACTGATCGAAACGGTCAAATCAGCTTGCGATACATATCCCATTGTGTTCGGAATGGGGGGGAAACGCTATGGGCGACAGGCGGTGGACCTCGTTTTGAGGTCGTATGTGAAAGTCAACCTTTAAATAATTAAATAAATAAAATAATACAAAAAAAAAAAAAAAAAAATATTCCTTACTCTCCTTTATTTCTTCTGGCCCCCCCCGTTTCAATTTCAGTTCTTAAATAAAATAAAAAAAAAAAAAAGGGGGAAAGCCATCGCGCGATGGCGACAGCCTACCGCCGCCCGAACCCTCCACCGACCCACCTCCCTCCAGCCTCACCTTGGCCACCGCGACGACAGAAGACCCCTCCCCTCGACTGGCGCCTGGCGCGAAGGCCCCACCCCTGCCCTCCTCGACGAAGACGAGACGCCCCCCCCCCCAAATCGTTCGACGCCTCCGCGACCCTGGCCAGCGAGCCTGTGCCGCCGCCTCGAAGCCAGGAGCCTCCGACGATCAGCAGAACCCCCCCCCCCATCTGTAAGTTTTTGTTTTTGTTTTTGGCTTTGCTATTTTATTTTCAAGTTTTAGAAAACTGATTTTAATTAATTTTAAAAACTGTTTTTTTTTTTAGATTTAAAAACAGAAATGTTAAACTGATTTTAGATTTAAAAATGTTAAACTGATTTTAGATTTAAAAATGTTAAAACTGATTTTGATTTAAAAATGAAAAAAAAAAACTGAATTTGTTTTATTTTTAAAACTGAGTTTTATCTACTTTAAAAGCTGAAGCTAGATTTTTATTTTATATAGTATATAGTTTAGATTTTTAATAGAAAAGAATTTTTATTTTTATATGTATAGGGCATTGAAGTAAAAATAGAAATTCATATGTCAAAAAGATTAGATTTTGAAAATGAAATAGATTAGATTTTTATCGATATGAATGTGAAGTAAAAATATGATTTTTATATTTTTTTAAAGTATTAAAAATATAATCTTTATAGGATAGAGAATATAAAGATATCATCTTTGTATATGTAGCGAAATAAAAATCTGATTTTTATTTTATATACATTGAAATAAAGTGGTGATTTTTATAAAAGCGAAAACTTTATTTTTATAAAGGTGAAATCTATATTTTAAAAATTTGATTTTTACATTGTTAAAAAGAAAAGAAACTGAAATGGTCATTGATTCAAAAATACAAGCAATCTTGATTTGAAAATAAAAAGACATCACTTTTGAAAATATAATGGAGAATATAAAAATTCGATTTTTATATATTGAACTTTGAACTAAAAATTCGATTTTTATATATTGAACTTTGAACTAAAAATTCGATTTTTATATATTGAACTTTGAACTAAAAATTCGATTTTTATATATTGAACTTTGAACTAAAAATTCGATTTTTATATATTGAACTTTGAACTAAAAATTCGATTTTTATATATTGAACTTTGAACTAAAAATTCGATTTTTATATATTGAACTTTGAACTAAAAATTCGATTTTTATATATTGAACTTTGAACTAAAAATTCGATTTTTATATATTGAACTTTGAACTAAAAATTCGATTTTTATATATGGAACTTTGAAATAAAAATTCGATTTTTTTTTTTTTATATATATAGTGGCCTTGGGCAACGAAGGTGACAAAAAGGCGAAACGACGAAGACTTCTGCAAATGAAGTGCCGTGGAGCTAGGATAGCTATAAGTGAGAATTTCTCACCTTTCAATTTATATTTCTAGTTATATATATATATACTAGGATGCAGACGGTGCTTATTAGAAGCACCCGACACCCGTCCACATACCATGGACTTGTTTGTTTGGATTGTTTGGTGATTGATCGAGATATTGGTTTGAATGTGGTTTGTGGTGTGAAAAATCGAATCGATAAATTGGTTAGGATTAGACGTGCGCCGTTATAAGGCGAAGGAGTAAGACTAGGTTAGACTCTTACTCCAAATTTTGTGGTTTGCAAAATGAAATTGATTTGATTGATGAGTGAATGGCGTGGGCCTTCACTAGACCGGGGATTAGGCTAGGCCTTGTCCCGTTTCTAGTATCGTGCCGTTATGCCGCCGAAATTTTCTAAAATATGTTAGAAAATAAAAATATCATTTTATTGTGTAAATGAATAATAGAAATTCATATGATAGAATAAAATGTTTTATCGTTAAAAATACAATTTTTAACGTGAATATGAATATAGTGAAAGTGAATAAAATAAATATTCATTTACAAACCAGATGGTTTGTTTATGTACACTTATTTGAATGACATTGATTGGGTCGATAAATTTTACACATCGCCTAACTGCACAAATAAAATATGTGTTTGATTGTTTGAAACCCCACACGGGTGTTAGGATGAAATTTGAAGTTCACTCATCCTGATTGATTAAATATGTCGATCGATTGATTGACATGCTGTTGTAAGCGTTGAATATCTATATTTGATGCTTATACAGTGTAGTGCACTTTGGTTGATGGTTGATTATTTTCAATGCTATTATATACATGTGTTGTATGAAAATCCATATAATTAATTTTATATGGTAATTGATTGGGCCTCATTCCAGTTTTGAAAAAGAAATATTTGAAATAGAATATTTGAAAATAAAGGAATATATGAAGCCGTGTTGATTAGATTGACGCCATTTTGACGAGAACGATATTTATATCGATTTTATCGATTTCGAAATGAATTGAATTGAAAACGAATTCAAAATGAATTGAATTGAAAACGAATTCAAAATGAATTGAATTGAAAACGATTTCGAAATGAATTGAATTGAAAACGATTTCGAAATGAATTGAATTGAAAACGAATTCAAAATGAATTGAATTGAAAACGAATTCAAAATGAATTGAATTGAAAACGAATTCAAAATGAATTGAATTGAAAACGATTTCGAAATGAATTGAATTGAAAACGATTTCGAAATGAATTGAATTGAAAACGATTTCGAAATGAATTGAATTGAAAACGAATTCAAAATGAATTGAATTGAAAACGAATTCAAAATGAATTGAATTGAAAACGAATTCAAAATGAATTGAATTGAAAACGATTTCGAAATGAATTGAATTGAAAACGATTTCGAAATGAATTGAATTGAAAACGATTTCGAAATGAATTGAATTGAAAACGAATTCGAAATGAATTGAATTGAAAACGATTTCGAAATGAATTGAATTGAAAACGAATTCGAAATGAATTGAATTGAAAACGATTTCGAAATGAATTGAATTGAAAACGAATTCGAAATGAATTGAATTGAAAACGATTTCGAAATGAATTGAATTGAAAACGAATTCGAAATGAATTGAATTGAAAACGATTTCGAAATGAATTGAATTGAAAACGAATTCAAAATGAATTGAATTGAAAACGAATTCGAAATGAATTGAATTGAAAACGATTTCGAAATGAATTGAATTGAAAACGATTTCGAAATGAATTGAATTGAAAACGAATTCGAAATGAATTGAATTGAAAGCGATTTCGAACTGAATTGAATTGAAAACGATTTCGAAATGAATTGAATTGAATATGAATTCAAACTGAATTGAAATTTGAATTGAATAGAAATGAATTTTAAAACGAATTTATAAGGAAGAATTCAATTTTTCTTTGAATTGAAATGGAAGTTGAAATAGGTTTTGAAACGATTTTAAAACTATTTATATAATTCGTTTTGAATAGAAATCGACGAAATATATATTATATATATTATATATATAATATAATGGCCTGAATAGAACGCGCCGCGCCGCGGCAGTTCGCGAATTTCGACCATTTATTTCAAACGGACATTACGGGAGATCCGACCGTCGGATTCTCCTAAAACCAGAACCGTTGGGTTCGTATCGAAAAGAGCTTTCTAACGAATGTTAGAAATTTGAAATCTAACGGTTGGATTTGGAATTATGTCCAAATCAAATTTGAAAAAGGTCGCTGTAAGTGCAGTTCGATGGCCGTTGATGGAAATCGACTGTACGGGCCTTGATAAAATTATTAAAAATAGTAATAATTTATGTAAAATCATAAGAAATGATTTGTGAAGATTTGGGATGAAAAACTCCATATTTGAAAAGATAAAAATAGATTTTTATCGAAATGAACTAGTTTTGAACTAGAATTATAATTCTATTTATTTTTAAATAAATAAATTGAATTCGAAAAGGGTTTTGAAAATAACCAAAATTTCCAATGATTGCATTGGAGTGGATTTAAATCGAAATTGTCTTCGGAATATTTCGATATTGGAATTCGTGATATTACAGGTGTTGTTATGGAAATTTGAAAGATATATATTTGTATCGTTATTTCCAATACGACATTTGTTAGTCGTAGAATTCGATATTGAATATAAGCCGATGTATTTTCTATTCAGAGCCTTGTATTGAATATCGAATGTGATTTGGGTTTGTCGTGAATGGTGTTTTCACTAACACTGTTCTTGAACCCAGTTGAGAAAAGATTAAATCTTTTTATTTAGATTTAATGAAGTGTACCAATTAAATGATATTTAATTGGAATTGAATTGATATTGATTTTTGGGTTTATCGTGAACAGTGTTTTAAATAACACTCGTTCTTTAACCCGATAATTAATGGAATGATTTTTGGGTTTATCGTGAACAGTGTTTTAAATAACACTCGTTCTTTAACCCGATAATTAATGGAATGTGACTTTGGGTTTATCGCGAACCGTGTTTTTAGATGACACTGATTCTTTAACCCAGTCACAGATTAAAACTAAGTGGAGTTTTAATGAATCTTTAATTAGATTGAAAAGATCGAGAATGGAGTATCACCAGTTTTGCTCCAGGCGATAGTTAAATCTTTAATTAGATTTGAATGTGAAATTTAGAAACTAACTGTCGGTTAGCCAAGCAGAATGGTTTTCTGGATATTGATCTGAGGTTGGTTTCGGCCTTCGGGGTTAATATTTGGGGAATTATTCTCTTGATTAATTTACGGTTAGTGACTAATGAATTGGAATGAGGCGTATGTTGTGTTTGTGTAACACTTTTATAATATATACGTGAGTTATTCGGAAAGACCGGGTTTATCCCATTCTGAATAACTGATACGACGATAAGTCGAAGATGAAGACGATGGTCGAAGACCGGAAGTCTTCACGTCGTTTGGGTGATAACTGATGATCTTGATTGGGCTGTACACCCAAGAAGATGGAAACAGTTGGTGATCGTCCAGACGTACTTGGAGATCGATGGATATGCGGGGTACTAGGTGCCTCCGGTTTCGTTCAGACCCAGAACGGACTTGTAAATGGACTGTGTGTCTGACATCGGATTTCATTCTGTGTGACTGATATCGGTTGCATAGGATGGTTTGCCTGTGTGGCATGCTAAGATGCAAATGATCAAGGCTTCTGTTGAAAAGCAAAGTCTTGTGGTGATGATCAAAGCACGGCCTTTGTGGCGTAGCTTTGTGTAACGTTTACCTCGCGTGTTTCACACCAGGTATGAACCAAAAACGGGAGACGGACCTCAGGGAGGACTTGCGTTTCTTTCTAGCTAGAAGTGGCGTCAGTGGTTTTACACGCCCTGACGAGTTTGACTTATGTGGTTGTTGCTGTTGCGAGGCGCCTCGGTTATATCGGTTTCGGCCGAATGCATTCTGGTCGGCTGACGGACCAGACTTACACCCCATAGGGTGGGGAGACGTATTGTTCAGGCATAATAATCCACTCCGTGTGGACCGGCCCTGACGATCCAAGGGGCAGTTGCGGCTGTTCCTGAGGGGCGGGCTAGAGCGTCTCGAATCGGTTGAGGACTATCTTTTGCCTCGGTTCATAGATGGAAATCCAATTTCCAAATACGTGACATTTGCGGTTTTATTTGTAAACCTATATATGGCGACATAGTGGCATGGGACGCTCATGCCGCCTATGATTGATACTTATGATTTGAAGTTGTTTTATACACTTATAATAGTATCAAATGATTTGTTTTAAAACGTATCAAGCATCCTTTGGCTGTTATAAGGGAAAACCCTATCCTCGACTGCGTTGCATTGTGTGATGGGACCTGGGTCTTATAACAGCTTCATTTTTCTTTATTTAGCATTGCGCTGTTTGTTTCATGCACTGGTATTCTTGGGAGGAAACCCGTTCCGTATTATACGGCGTGGTCCCTTGATTTACCTAATGATTTAAAATAAAGATTAATAACTGTTTTAGTTCTCACACCAGTCACATGACTGACCTGGAGTTTATTGTTTTAACCTAAACTCTGGGTGCCCTTATTTTGACATGGGCAGCTAGTAGTTTTGGGTTTTGCAGATTTATATTCACAGGATCCTGGTTTACAGCTGGAACGATATCCGGAAAGCTTTGTATCCGTATATCTCATTCTAGTTGTGTATTGTATTATTTTCCGCTGCTATGTATTTAAATGTAATTTAAATCTCTGATATTTCTGTGTAATATTCATTTATACTCTATATATTCTTGTAATCTGATGCATTGTTGTAATATACAATGAAATGTTCTTCTGTATGCGTTCTGCTGTGGTTTGTTCTCGAACTATCCGTCGCTTTCCTTTACGGGGAAGTAGCGGGTCTTCACAGTTGGTATCAGAGCTTTGGTTTACAAAGCTAGAGAACAAGACACATTAGAAACATACGAAAGGATTCATCAGATATTGGATTAGTAATATCCAATTAGAATGACTCGTTAGAGATAGGATCAGTAGTATCCTAGAACGAGTGTGAAGAGTATATTTTTCAAATAAAAACAATTTTTGTTTTGAAAATTTAAAGCAATTATTCGTATTTGATTATCTATTTATATTGAGTTGGACAGTCCAGTATATATAGATTTTGCGTATACGTCTGATCCGCGTGTATTCGAAGTTTTAATATACTGGATAGATATAGAGTCACACTCTAGTCGCCCGGAGACGATTCTGATGATAGTCTAGACATCATCAGAATTGGTATTCGAGTTTCGAAGGTGTGATTTTCTATATATTTCCATTAGACTGGTGTGAGAACCAAAACTTATATATAGCTAGAATACATTGTTGTGATTTGGCATCAAAACATGATTTTCTTTATATATATCAAAATTATGAATTTGAAAAGCTAATTCACTAATTGATTGATGGTTGTATTGTTTGATTATTGTTTGAATAATTAAAATTTGGACCACTTAGTTCATTTGAAACAAATATTGAATTGTATTGAAAATTGGTTGCATTTGCTTGCATATACATATATATCATTGAACAGGTCATAGCAAGGAGGCTAGAGCAGAGAATAAAATTTGTTTGCCCGACAAATAGGTACATGTTTACTACATAATTTCCTGTTTTGTTTGGGTGATGATGATTTTATGAGCCTATTGGCTAGCCGCTTGGCTTTTTCTTTTTCTTTTTGAGATCTGAAGGACCGGGGAAGCTATTTGAAATTTCCCGATGCTCCCATTGCAGGGGAGGTTATGGCGAAATTTTTCGAAAATTTAGGGTGTTAGCCAAATTTTTGAAACTTTGAAAATTCTCAGAAACTGAAAAGTTGGAGAACGGAAGCCAAATCGAATGTAGAGTTGAATTATCAAACCACTTTCGACTTTGTTCCTTTTCGGGGACGAAAAGTTTTAAGTGGGGGAGATTGTAACAACCCGGAAAATCTGGGCCAGTTTAAAATTTTTATTTTGGCAATTTTAGCGAATTTTGATTATTTAAAATGAATTATTTTAAATAATATCGACGAGAAACTTATTTTGAATAGAATTCGAACGTATATATTATACGCGTCGCCGTTAGAATATAAATATTTATATATAATTATAAATAGAATTAAAAATGGCGCGGTAGTTCGATAATTCGATTTCAAACTTCAATTGAATGTACCGGGTGCAAAACAATCCGGATTTTAGTGAAACCAAAAATAATGGAATCTAATAGTGAATATCTTTCCAACGAATCCGAAGAATCAAAAGTTAGTAGCGGGAATCAAAAGTTATGTCCAGTTGAAAATTCTGAATAGTCGCTATGGAATTCAGGCCCTTAAAAATGGACATTTTGCAAATGACCTCGGATTTCGACGAAACCACTTTTGTTGGATCCGCAGTGTCAAGTTATCGCTAGGTTTCAAATTTCATAATTTTTCGAGTCAATATGTGAGCGTGGCAAAGGAAAACGTGTTTTAACCATTTCAGTTGATTTTAATCGACTGGAAATTGGCCATTTTTCTAACGGTCTCAGAATTCGACGAAACTAGTTTTGTTAGGACCGTATCGTCAATACGAAGCTAGAAAATATTTTTATGGAATTTTTCTAGTTAGTATGTGACCCCGGTAATTTGAAACGTACGTTTAAAATTCAATAAAGTGATTTAAATGTAAATTCAAAGGAAACTGATCGAAACGGTCAAATCAGCTTGCGATACATATCCCATTGTGTTCGGAATGGGGGGGAAACGCTATGGGCGACAGGCGGTGGACCTCGTTTTGAGGTCGTATGTGAAAGTCAACCTTTAAATAATTAAATAAATAAAATAATACAAAAAAAAAAAAAAAAAAAATATTCCTTACTCTCCTTTATTTCTTCTGGCCCCCCCCGTTTCAATTTCAGTTCTTAAATAAAATAAAAAAAAAAAAAAGGGGGAAAGCCATCGCGCGATGGCGACAGCCTACCGCCGCCCGAACCCTCCACCGACCCACCTCCCTCCAGCCTCACCTTGGCCACCGCGACGACAGAAGACCCCTCCCCTCGACTGGCGCCTGGCGCGAAGGCCCCACCCCTGCCCTCCTCGACGAAGACGAGACGCCCCCCCCCCCAAATCGTTCGACGCCTCCGCGACCCTGGCCAGCGAGCCTGTGCCGCCGCCTCGAAGCCAGGAGCCTCCGACGATCAGCAGAACCCCCCCCCCCATCTGTAAGTTTTTGTTTTTGTTTTTGGCTTTGCTATTTTATTTTCAAGTTTTAGAAAACTGATTTTAATTAATTTTAAAAACTGTTTTTTTTTTTAGATTTAAAAACAGAAATGTTAAACTGATTTTAGATTTAAAAATGTTAAACTGATTTTAGATTTAAAAATGTTAAAACTGATTTTGATTTAAAAATGAAAAAAAAAACTGAATTTGTTTTATTTTTAAAACTGAGTTTTATCTACTTTAAAAGCTGAAGCTAGATTTTTATTTTATATAGTATATAGTTTAGATTTTTAATAGAAAAGAATTTTTATTTTTATATGTATAGGGCATTGAAGTAAAAATAGAAATTCATATGTCAAAAAGATTAGATTTTGAAAATGAAATAGATTAGATTTTTATCGATATGAATGTGAAGTAAAAATATGATTTTTATATTTTTTTAAAGTATTAAAAATATAATCTTTATAGGATAGAGAATATAAAGATATCATCTTTGTATATGTAGCGAAATAAAAATCTGATTTTTATTTTATATACATTGAAATAAAGTGGTGATTTTTATAAAAGCGAAAACTTTATTTTTATAAAGGTGAAATCTATATTTTAAAAATTTGATTTTTACATTGTTAAAAAGAAAAGAAACTGAAATGGTCATTGATTCAAAAATACAAGCAATCTTGATTTGAAAATAAAAAGACATCACTTTTGAAAATATAATGGAGAATATAAAAATTCGATTTTTATATATTGAACTTTGAACTAAAAATTCGATTTTTATATATTGAACTTTGAACTAAAAATTCGATTTTTATATATTGAACTTTGAACTAAAAATTCGATTTTTATATATTGAACTTTGAACTAAAAATTCGATTTTTATATATTGAACTTTGAACTAAAAATTCGATTTTTATATATTGAACTTTGAACTAAAAATTCGATTTTTATATATTGAACTTTGAACTAAAAATTCGATTTTTATATATTGAACTTTGAACTAAAAATTCGATTTTTATATATTGAACTTTGAACTAAAAATTCGATTTTTATATATGGAACTTTGAAATAAAAATTCGATTTTTTTTTTTTTATATATATAGTGGCCTTGGGCAACGAAGGTGACAAAAAGGCGAAACGACGAAGACTTCTGCAAATGAAGTGCCGTGGAGCTAGGATAGCTATAAGTGAGAATTTCTCACCTTTCAATTTATATTTCTAGTTATATATATATATACTAGGATGCAGACGGTGCTTATTAGAAGCACCCGACACCCGTCCACATACCATGGACTTGTTTGTTTGGATTGTTTGGTGATTGATCGAGATATTGGTTTGAATGTGGTTTGTGGTGTGAAAAATCGAATCGATAAATTGGTTAGGATTAGACGTGCGCCGTTATAAGGCGAAGGAGTAAGACTAGGTTAGACTCTTACTCCAAATTTTGTGGTTTGCAAAATGAAATTGATTTGATTGATGAGTGAATGGCGTGGGCCTTCACTAGACCGGGGATTAGGCTAGGCCTTGTCCCGTTTCTAGTATCGTGCCGTTATGCCGCCGAAATTTTCTAAAATATGTTAGAAAATAAAAATATCATTTTATTGTGTAAATGAATAATAGAAATTCATATGATAGAATAAAATGTTTTATCGTTAAAAATACAATTTTTAACGTGAATATGAATATAGTGAAAGTGAATAAAATAAATATTCATTTACAAACCAGATGGTTTGTTTATGTACACTTATTTGAATGACATTGATTGGGTCGATAAATTTTACACATCGCCTAACTGCACAAATAAAATATGTGTTTGATTGTTTGAAACCCCACACGGGTGTTAGGATGAAATTTGAAGTTCACTCATCCTGATTGATTAAATATGTCGATCGATTGATTGACATGCTGTTGTAAGCGTTGAATATCTATATTTGATGCTTATACAGTGTAGTGCACTTTGGTTGATGGTTGATTATTTTCAATGCTATTATATACATGTGTTGTATGAAAATCCATATAATTAATTTTATATGGTAATTGATTGGGCCTCATTCCAGTTTTGAAAAAGAAATATTTGAAATAGAATATTTGAAAATAAAGGAATATATGAAGCCGTGTTGATTAGATTGACGCCATTTTGACGAGAACGATATTTATATCGATTTTATCGATTTCGAAATGAATTGAATTGAAAACGAATTCAAAATGAATTGAATTGAAAACGAATTCAAAATGAATTGAATTGAAAACGATTTCGAAATGAATTGAATTGAAAACGATTTCGAAATGAATTGAATTGAAAACGAATTCAAAATGAATTGAATTGAAAACGAATTCAAAATGAATTGAATTGAAAACGAATTCAAAATGAATTGAATTGAAAACGATTTCGAAATGAATTGAATTGAAAACGATTTCGAAATGAATTGAATTGAAAACGATTTCGAAATGAATTGAATTGAAAACGAATTCAAAATGAATTGAATTGAAAACGAATTCAAAATGAATTGAATTGAAAACGAATTCAAAATGAATTGAATTGAAAACGATTTCGAAATGAATTGAATTGAAAACGATTTCGAAATGAATTGAATTGAAAACGATTTCGAAATGAATTGAATTGAAAACGAATTCGAAATGAATTGAATTGAAAACGATTTCGAAATGAATTGAATTGAAAACGAATTCGAAATGAATTGAATTGAAAACGATTTCGAAATGAATTGAATTGAAAACGAATTCGAAATGAATTGAATTGAAAACGATTTCGAAATGAATTGAATTGAAAACGAATTCGAAATGAATTGAATTGAAAACGATTTCGAAATGAATTGAATTGAAAACGAATTCAAAATGAATTGAATTGAAAACGAATTCGAAATGAATTGAATTGAAAACGATTTCGAAATGAATTGAATTGAAAACGATTTCGAAATGAATTGAATTGAAAACGAATTCGAAATGAATTGAATTGAAAGCGATTTCGAACTGAATTGAATTGAAAACGATTTCGAAATGAATTGAATTGAATATGAATTCAAACTGAATTGAAATTTGAATTGAATAGAAATGAATTTTAAAACGAATTTATAAGGAAGAATTCAATTTTTCTTTGAATTGAAATGGAAGTTGAAATAGGTTTTGAAACGATTTTAAAACTATTTATATAATTCGTTTTGAATAGAAATCGACGAAATATATATTATATATATTATATATATAATATAATGGCCTGAATAGAACGCGCCGCGCCGCGGCAGTTCGCGAATTTCGACCATTTATTTCAAACGGACATTACGGGAGATCCGACCGTCGGATTCTCCTAAAACCAGAACCGTTGGGTTCGTATCGAAAAGAGCTTTCTAACGAATGTTAGAAATTTGAAATCTAACGGTTGGATTTGGAATTATGTCCAAATCAAATTTGAAAAAGGTCGCTGTAAGTGCAGTTCGATGGCCGTTGATGGAAATCGACTGTACGGGCCTTGATAAAATTATTAAAAATAGTAATAATTTATGTAAAATCATAAGAAATGATTTGTGAAGATTTGGGATGAAAAACTCCATATTTGAAAAGATAAAAATAGATTTTTATCGAAATGAACTAGTTTTGAACTAGAATTATAATTCTATTTATTTTTAAATAAATAAATTGAATTCGAAAAGGGTTTTGAAAATAACCAAAATTTCCAATGATTGCATTGGAGTGGATTTAAATCGAAATTGTCTTCGGAATATTTCGATATTGGAATTCGTGATATTACAGGTGTTGTTATGGAAATTTGAAAGATATATATTTGTATCGTTATTTCCAATACGACATTTGTTAGTCGTAGAATTCGATATTGAATATAAGCCGATGTATTTTCTATTCAGAGCCTTGTATTGAATATCGAATGTGATTTGGGTTTGTCGTGAATGGTGTTTTCACTAACACTGTTCTTGAACCCAGTTGAGAAAAGATTAAATCTTTTTATTTAGATTTAATGAAGTGTACCAATTAAATGATATTTAATTGGAATTGAATTGATATTGATTTTTGGGTTTATCGTGAACAGTGTTTTAAATAACACTCGTTCTTTAACCCGATAATTAATGGAATGATTTTTGGGTTTATCGTGAACAGTGTTTTAAATAACACTCGTTCTTTAACCCGATAATTAATGGAATGTGACTTTGGGTTTATCGCGAACCGTGTTTTTAGATGACACTGATTCTTTAACCCAGTCACAGATTAAAACTAAGTGGAGTTTTAATGAATCTTTAATTAGATTGAAAAGATCGAGAATGGAGTATCACCAGTTTTGCTCCAGGCGATAGTTAAATCTTTAATTAGATTTGAATGTGAAATTTAGAAACTAACTGTCGGTTAGCCAAGCAGAATGGTTTTCTGGATATTGATCTGAGGTTGGTTTCGGCCTTCGGGGTTAATATTTGGGGAATTATTCTCTTGATTAATTTACGGTTAGTGACTAATGAATTGGAATGAGGCGTATGTTGTGTTTGTGTAACACTTTTATAATATATACGTGAGTTATTCGGAAAGACCGGGTTTATCCCATTCTGAATAACTGATACGACGATAAGTCGAAGATGAAGACGATGGTCGAAGACCGGAAGTCTTCACGTCGTTTGGGTGATAACTGATGATCTTGATTGGGCTGTACACCCAAGAAGATGGAAACAGTTGGTGATCGTCCAGACGTACTTGGAGATCGATGGATATGCGGGGTACTAGGTGCCTCCGGTTTCGTTCAGACCCAGAACGGACTTGTAAATGGACTGTGTGTCTGACATCGGATTTCATTCTGTGTGACTGATATCGGTTGCATAGGATGGTTTGCCTGTGTGGCATGCTAAGATGCAAATGATCAAGGCTTCTGTTGAAAAGCAAAGTCTTGTGGTGATGATCAAAGCACGGCCTTTGTGGCGTAGCTTTGTGTAACGTTTACCTCGCGTGTTTCACACCAGGTATGAACCAAAAACGGGAGACGGACCTCAGGGAGGACTTGCGTTTCTTTCTAGCTAGAAGTGGCGTCAGTGGTTTTACACGCCCTGACGAGTTTGACTTATGTGGTTGTTGCTGTTGCGAGGCGCCTCGGTTATATCGGTTTCGGCCGAATGCATTCTGGTCGGCTGACGGACCAGACTTACACCCCATAGGGTGGGGAGACGTATTGTTCAGGCATAATAATCCACTCCGTGTGGACCGGCCCTGACGATCCAAGGGGCAGTTGCGGCTGTTCCTGAGGGGCGGGCTAGAGCGTCTCGAATCGGTTGAGGACTATCTTTTGCCTCGGTTCATAGATGGAAATCCAATTTCCAAATACGTGACATTTGCGGTTTTATTTGTAAACCTATATATGGCGACATAGTGGCATGGGACGCTCATGCCGCCTATGATTGATACTTATGATTTGAAGTTGTTTTATACACTTATAATAGTATCAAATGATTTGTTTTAAAACGTATCAAGCATCCTTTGGCTGTTATAAGGGAAAACCCTATCCTCGACTGCGTTGCATTGTGTGATGGGACCTGGGTCTTATAACAGCTTCATT
Organism: Allium sativum; assembly: GCA_030737875.1. Classification (NCBI taxonomy): domain Eukaryota; kingdom Viridiplantae; phylum Streptophyta; class Magnoliopsida; order Asparagales; family Amaryllidaceae; genus Allium; species Allium sativum. Next base: position 8,479,519 of record CM060923.1, read on the forward strand.
TTTCTTTATTTAGCATTGCGCTGTTTGTTTCATGCACTGGTATTCTTGGGAGGAAACCCGTTCCGTATTATACGGCGTGGTCCCTTGATTTACCTAATGATTTAAAATAAAGATTAATAACTGTTTTAGTTCTCACACCAGTCACATGACTGACCTGGAGTTTATTGTTTTAACCTAAACTCTGGGTGCCCTTATTTTGACATGGGCAGCTAGTAGTTTTGGGTTTTGCAGATTTATATTCACAGGATCCTGGTTTACAGCTGGAACGATATCCGGAAAGCTTTGTATCCGTATATCTCATTCTAGTTGTGTATTGTATTATTTTCCGCTGCTATGTATTTAAATGTAATTTAAATCTCTGATATTTCTGTGTAATATTCATTTATACTCTATATATTCTTGTAATCTGATGCATTGTTGTAATATACAATGAAATGTTCTTCTGTATGCGTTCTGCTGTGGTTTGTTCTCGAACTATCCGTCGCTTTCCTTTACGGGGAAGTAGCGGGTCTTCACAACTGGTGGTAACGCATAGCAGCAACTACCGCCTACCTCGAGACATACTCCCATAACAAGGGTGCGCACCAATCGAATCACAAAAGTAATAGAATGGTTTCGAAGAAGCATGTTCGATAGGAGGAATGACCTCACTTGGTCTCGATGTAGCACCTATTTTAGCCACATCAAGCTGACTCAAGGTAGTCAGGGTCTCGTAATTAAGATGAAATAGAAAATAGAGTCGATCGCCAAGCCATCCTTCTTCATTCTGGAACTCCACCGTGTACATAGTTGTTAAAGTGGTTTTTGGAATTGGCAGAGAGTATGACAAATCCGATCCCGGTCTCTTTAACAACCAATCGTTTACATTTTCCACACCGTGGTCATTTTATAATAATTTTTATTCAAAATAACTATCAAAATATAATTTAAATCAAATACTTTCAAAATCACAACTTATACTCTTCACTATTTATAGTTTATAAAATATATAAGTTTATAAAATAAAAAATAATATAAAAATATTAAATAATAAAATTTATAGAAATACTATATATAAAATAGGTACTTATTTTTTTTATTAAAACATTTGTAAACTTTTAAAACAATTAAAATATATGCAAAATCTCAAATATCATTTAAACCCATACTTATAAATTAACTTTTCAAAACATTTCCAAAATACAAGTTTATCATTTGAAATCTAAATATTATTATTATTATAGAAAATACTTGAATTAAATTTCTAAAAATCAATCTTTTCAAATCAAATATATTTATGATTTCAACATATGACCAACGATGTCCGTATATAATTTTCTATCCTATGGTCAAGTGATACAGATATGTATCATTTCAATCCGTTTATTTTCAAGTATGGGTATATATCATTTCAACCCGTAATCCCGAATTCAATAAAAATCGCTTGGATCTATCATTTCAACCCATAACGATTTTCCCCTATTCTATCAAGTCGTTCGGGTATGTATCATTTCAACCCATTGTGATTTCCTAAACTAAGGGAACTTGTAATGTGAAAATCAGCACATAACAAATCAATCATCGACAAATAATAACGATCCGTACATGTCATAAGGACACGTCCGTACATGTTCATATTACGTCTAAATATCTGTCGTACACGTCAAATGTCATTTACTTAGACATGCATACGTAGAGTACATTCGTGCGCGTATCCGTGTGCGTGTCAAGTACACTATCGTGCACGTCACATTCACACGTATCAAATTACATGCACGCTACACTGAACGTATTATATCCATTTAGATTTCATTTTATGTGACCAACATATTTACTCGTCATATCAACATATATGTAACCAACACGTGTCGAATATCACATACGCAGATCAATATAGATATTGTATATCACCAATTCATGTAAACAACCAAATAATATCATATGCATCAATGATGTCAACAACATGTCGACGGTGTACAATGAGAATATGATCTCTATAGCAATCCTAGCAATTCAGATAACTAATTCACAGGTTTGTACACTTAAATAAAAATGTTAATCGTGAGTGAGGGGTCTCACCTTCCATAGCAAAAGAAATGAAAGGAATGATGAAAGCGGATCTGAGGTGAACGATGAATGGATATTTATTTCTCTTTATTATCAACTTCACAAACTGAAAACAAAAATATGAAAATTTAAAAATTGCATAAATATTATATTAATCAACTCTAAACAAATAGCATACATATAGTATATATATTTAATATATGACATTATATATATATATATATATATATATATATATATATATTCTAAAGAACCCGTGTTTATACATGAAATTTTATATATATACTTCTAAACAACAGCACACATATAGTTTATATATTTGTTTCCGAACTCAAAACAAATAGCATACATATAACATACATATTCATTTTTGAGAACCTATTGTGTACGCATAAAAAAAAAAATTTGTTTCTATATTCATTTTCAAATAAACTTGCATAAGCATAAAGCCTCAACACGCCTAAGTCTAATATATACATAACTAAAGAAAAAGAACATATAAAATTATATACACTAGCTAACGCATGCAGGAAATACTATATAACTTTTGCAAAATCTCTTTTTTTTTTATACATAAGCATGCAACGTCCAAAACAAGAGAAGAAGAAAATAGAGAAAAAGATAGGAAAGAGGACTCACGGATGGAAGAAAATGGGATGCCAATAATTGCTACAGGAAGATGCTTCCTTCCTTTACACGTTGAAAGAGAAAGGTTGGATGCAAATACATGCTACAGGAGGAAGATGAGATGCCATACTTGCTTCACTTTTTCCAATATCCCTCCTTGATTTCGTTCTTTCCTTCCTTTTTTTTTTTAGGATGGAGAGAAAGGACAGTGGTTCTTGAAGAGGTAGAGCAGGTGATGAGTTACGAGAAGGAGAAATGAAACGAAGGGATACATACAGTGATATATATGAAATGGTGCGAGAAATCAAAAGCCGCGTCTATTCGCCATTTTGGAGATCTTCCGGTTGCTTTTACTGTTGATTCATAGATCCAAATCCTACTTGCTAAATCAGATGGACTCAGATATGGACAGTTCATATTTAAATGAACCGGTATCAAAATTGTCGCGCAGACATTTTAATTTTTCATTGCAAACTAGACGCCCAAAACTGATAAATGAATATACCGCGGTGATCAGCGCGACGATATGGACGCAACGGTATAAAGAACTCAGTGTCATGATACTCCGATCAAAACCCCCATTACAGACACCTTTTAATGCAGAAAAACGTGCAAATAAATTAAAACGAAGGTCGAAATGTACGAATTTCACGAAATGGATTGCAACGCCGAACTCAGAATAAGCAAAAGAATTTTCGAACACTGAATCGTCAGTATTTTGGACAAAACTTTACGGACGCCTATTTTGAACTGATATGCATAGAAAATTTTGATAATCGACGAACTTGAGTATTTCCGATGAAACTTGTCCGACTGCTATATCCAGATGGACGCATTTCAAATATCAAATTCTCATCGTAAAATTTTTATGTTAAATTTTCTAGATAAAAGAAATTGATCAAAAAATCAAATTTTGAATCGTTGAAATTAACGGGATGTTACATTCTTCCCCACTCAAAACTTTTCGTCCCCGAAAAGGAACAAAAATAAGAAAAGAGAATGTGTAGAAGAATAAAGGTAGATTCGAAAGAACCATACCTAATGTAAACAATTCTGGATTTGAAGCATGAATGCTCTCCTCCGTCTCCCATGTACAATCCCGATCATCTGTACTCCATTGTACCTTGACTAGATTGACAGACTTTCTTCTGAGTTGCTTTGTGCCTCGATCGACAATGCGGAGTGGCTTCCTCTCAACTGTGAGGTTCGGCTCAACCTCCAAAGTATCAAGCTGGGCAGGTAGAACAATCAGAGAAGGGTTATGAAGATGCTTGCGCAGATGTGACATATGAAACACATTGTGCACATCTGAGAGCTTCTCTGGCAAATCCAATCTATAAGCCAAGGGACCCACTCTATCCAGAATGCGGAAAGGACCAATAAATCTAGGAGCTAGCTTCCGTTTCCGACCGAAACGAATCACGTTCTTCAAAGGTGAGACCTTGAGAAAAACCTGATCACCTACTGCAAATACCAAATCTCTTCTTCGTCTATCGGCATACTTCTTCTGCCTATCCTGACCTATTCTCATCTTCCTCCTAATCTCCTCTACTATCGCAGTTGCCTCAAGAATCATATCGGGTCCAAGAATCAACCGATCACCCGATTCAATCCAACAAGCTGGAGATTTGCAAGGTCGTTCGTATAGATCAGTGAACGGAGACATCTCGATACTTGCCTAAATTTCACAGGAATGGAATTTAATCGATTTTAAACTCGAAAGAAAACAATATTTAAATCAAAGATATACCTGATAGCTATTATTATAAGTGAACTCTACGAGATGGAGATGATCTTCCCAAGATCCTCCATAATCAAGAACACAAGCACGAAGGAGATCTTCCAAAATCTGATTCACCCTTTCCGTCTGACGATCAGTATGAGGATGATAGGCAGTGCTGAGATTCAGACGGGTACCCAAAGATTCTTGAAAAGCTTTCCAGAAGTTACTGGTAAACATAGGGTCACGATCACAAACTATGCTGGAAGGAACACCATGGAGTCTGACAATCTCCCTCATATAGATCTTTGCCAAACTCGAAGCTGTGCGATTTGATCTGACCAGAATAAAATGAGCGGATTTAGTCAACCTACCGACTATGACCCAAATACTCTCTGTAACAACCCACCTTCGCTAGGGTCACTCACAAAGGGAATGCACTAGTTTTGGTGGAGTATTGTCTAGGTTAACATACACAGAGATATCACAAGGTAGAACATAAATAAAGAAGCGGCATAAATTAAAAACCAAATTTTTATTTCTTTCAAGAAAAGAGTCAAAACCCCATATATCCAAGGTACAAATTATTCCATTGCATCAAGTTCCAAATAAAGAAGCATAAACTTAAGATAACAAAAGTAAATTATTCCCCATAAATAGCAGAATCAGCCATAGCATAGCTCAAGACCAAATCGTACATGAGCTATCAGAAAGAAAGCTAAATCCAAGCTAAGAGCTAGTGTTTCCTCCCTGAGAACCTGGAGGGGAAAACGAAAGAAAAAGAGGCGAAAGGAAAAAGGATCGGTCATAAGACTGGTAAGCCCTAGTGACTTTCAGTATAAAAACTAGTAAAGGTAACATGACATGTGAAAATTGGAATTAAACATAAGGATGATAACAGAACTGGTAGGATAATTAAGATAACAGGATAAGTCAAGTCTAGCATCACATATTCGAGATTCGCTGCACCAACTGTACTAGTGTTCGAACTCATGTCAAGTATTAATCATGAAATGATCCCTTGGCCCAGTATCATGAAGTGACCCATTACGGGGTCCAACGGTACGATCTACTAATCGATCGGCTCCCTACAATTTCTAGCTCGTCATGTGTCTGTGTCATACGGCCCTATCCTGAAATGTAGTTACCTGTGCTAGGTCCACCATAGGGTGTATCAAGCCCTATGGTGCCAACCACCGACATGAATCAAGCACGCACAGTGTAAACCTACAGGTGCCCAATGACTGCTTTTTCAACTCCGGACTACGTGCACGACCATAGTCCGCTAGAACCTACAATGGCGCACCTACTCAGCCGTCGTTCTGGTCGCTTACAATCAGCCCAGTAATCGTGCCCCACCCTGCCTAGTCCCAGGGTATCGTGATACATCTAAGTGGGTTACTGCAGAAAAGGACCGCGTAACTACGGTTTCTAATGGGTTATGTGTTGTCATTCAAATTCGTGACTTAACCCTATCCAAATCATGTATCAAGTTGGTTAAGTGTATTCGAGCGGTTCATGACTTAACCCTATCAAATCATCATGTCAAGTTGGTTAAGTATATTCAAGTGGTTCATGACTTAACCCTATCATGTGGCATTAATTCATTAATGCACCCCAACCTCTCACATTAGACTAACTGTTATGGTCACTGGATTTGCCGGGCGGTTCCGGGCAGATTTACACCACAACATAGTCTAACCTCGGATTTTTCGTGCGATATGACCAACTACCCACATTGGATCCTATTGTTTGCAGTCACTGGATTTGCCGAGTGGTTCCGGGAAGATTTACGCTGCAAACTCAACCCAACCTCGAGTTGGCCATTTTCAAGTTTATCTAATTGTCATGCCCACGTTCAAGTTTTCATGTCAAAAATCATGTCAAGTTTTCATGTCATGTTTCATGTCAAATCGTGTCAAGTTCATGTCCATATCCAGGTTCAAGTTATAATAACGTTCATGTTCAAAGCCAATTTATGATTTACCTAATCTACCCAAATCGTATTCCCATCGCACATAAGCTAGAATCGATACAAATAAATCTAATTAGGGAATAACATAAAAAGGGTCCGGTATAAGGTGGCAGAAGTGATTACTAGCATAACATGGTATGACTTGAGATAAATGATAATAACATTACTGGCATATGGAATATTGGCATCAAACATAAAGATTCCAAATCTAGCAAAATATGGTACTAGTCAAGATAACAGTTGTCATAAGGTGATAGTATAGTCATGGTAACGATTGACATAAGGTGATAGTATAGTCATGGTAACGATTGACATAAGGTGATAGTCATAAACTTGTGACTAATAGCAGATTCAACATGATAATATGACGGGTTTTTCTTTTTGATTTACAACATGAATAGGCCCCAAATCAATGTCATAGTAATATATCCAAGAGTCAAGATCCAAGATGAACAAGAATGGATGTAAAACAGTCATCATACATAGGTCTAATTTCAATTTACAACATATTCATATTACATTTACAGTTTAAATCTAAAAATAACTAGGGCTTACAGATCGTGGTTCGAGAATTAGAAAAATATAGTCGATGTTGAATCTTTATATGCTTAGTCAAGTCCTAACAGAAATCCCCAAATCAGCAACGTAGTTTCGACGTAGAAGAAGTAGTCCCTTTCTAACTTTTCAACCAGAATTAGAGCAGTATAAGGTCAGAAAGAATTTTGTGTAGAGAGACTAGTGTTAGGGCTGTATATATAGGGTCAGGTCAACGAATGTAGACAAAAACGAGGCCAGAAACATCAAAGTGAATCCAGCTTCAAAAGTGGGCTCGGCCACCAGGTCGACCCCCAGGTTGACACTATGGTCGACCTAGTCCTGGGCAGGTCGACTACATAGTCGACCCCTAGGTCGACCTGGTCCTTGGCGGGAAATTTCCCACCCAGTCCATTCTGAGGTTTGAAATTCGAAATTTGAATTCAATTTCTGAGCTGTCTTGAACTTGAAAACTTCTGAAAACTTTGAAAGGTCATAACTTGGTCATACGGACTCCGATTCTCGAAATCTCGGACTCGTTTCCAAGCAGAATTTTGAGACGAACGCAATGGCGTAACCCATTTCCCTTGATTCTTATTTTAAAAATTAATTCTTCCTTGATTTATGGTTATTGCACGTTATAAAAATACGGGTTGTTACATTCTCCCCTCCTTAAAGGATTTCGTCTCTGAAATCTCTAAGTTAGGGAGGATGTGTCCTACCATCCATCATCCATCTACCCAAAGCATCATCCACAGGCAACCATTGTCCTTAAAAGATTTCTAGTGCTATATGAACATATGCAGAAACTGTGTGTATATGTACTTATCTAATGCAAAAGATCAGGCGGTTACTGATTCAATAAACCTCCTTAATGCAAAATATGTTAGTGTAATGAGTCCAACATGTATGCAAATTCCTAACATATTTTATAATCTTTACATGAGTGCACAAACATTCATTCATATGCAACATCCAAGTGATAGCATAACAAGTTCAATCCATGTACAAGTATAAGCACTCATGCATATGCAACATGAAAATGTGACTGAGCCGATCTAGTGCCTAATGTGTGTCATGCATCCACTAGCAACCACTTGCAACCATTTGCAAACATCAACCATAACATGTTTCAATCACATGTTTACATCCATATGGTTCTACCTAAGGTTCTCAAGATAAGATCGAGAAGATAACAAGACAAACATAAATAGTAGAAGCATGATACGAAAAGGTTTTCAAGTTTATAGGTAAAAGAGATCGAGAATGCACCCTCAAAAAGAAATGGGTAAAGCGCGCGTATCTTCTCTTCGGTTTCCCAAGTTGCATCTTCTTGGGCTTCACTCCACTGCACTTTAACTAGCTTGTCTTCTCGATTCCTTAGCTTCTTAATCTCCGTTCCTAAGATACAAATCGGAACTCGCCTCAATGTTGCTTCTTTTTCCACTTCTACGTCTTCAAGGATGCTTGGCGCAACCACTTCGGCCGACTCATGCAAGCACTTTCGGAGATGCGAGACGTGAAAGACATTGTGTACTCCAGTCAGTTTCTCGGGTAATTCTACCCTATAGGCCATCCGTCCAATCCTCTCAGTGATAGGAACGGTACTACGAACCTTGGTTCTATCTTTCCAACTGCTCCAAAACAAACTACATTGCGTAACGGAGAAACTTTTATAATGACCATATCTCCAACTTCGAACTCTAGGTCTGTCCTTCTCTTGTCCGCATAATATTTCTGTCTTTCTTGGGCCGTTTTCATCCGTCTTCGTATCAACTCAACCTTCTCAGAAGTGTCTCTTATCATGTCAGGGCCAAGTATAAGCCTGGTTGTCATCTCCCACCAACAAGTTGGCGATTTGCATGGTCTTCCATATAGGGCTTCGAACGGTGCCATTCTGATGCTAGCTTGGTAACTGTTATTATATGCAAACTCCACGAGATGAAGATGGTCTTCCCAAGTACCACCAAAGTCAAGAATGCATAGCCTCAGGAGATCTTCTAATACTCTATTTACCCTTTCGGTTTGTCCATCCGTCTGTGGGTGATAGGCCGTGCTTAAATTCAGTCATATGCCCATTGCTTCTTGCAGACTATTCCAAAACTGGATAGTGAAAATCGGGTCACGATCACTAACTATACTAGAAGGAACTCCATGCAACCGTACTATCTCTCGAAAGTAAATAGACGCTAGCCCTGATGCGGTCCTCTTGCTTTTCATCGTAATGAAGTGAGCACTTTTCGTGAGTCTATTAACTATGACCCATATGCTAGTATTTCCCTTCCTTGACCTAGGTAGTCCATCCACGAAATACTTCGAGATACTCTCCCATTTCCATTGTGGAACCTCCAAAGGATGTAATAGCCCACCAGGCTTCTTCGACTCGGCCTTTACTTGTTGGCACACCATGCACTTCGAAACGAACTCTGCCACATCCTTTTTCATTCCAGCCCAAAAGAAAATGCGTTTCATATCCCTGTACATCTTATCCCCTCCGGGATGTATAGTCTTCTTCGAGTGATGCACCTCTTCGAGAACGTTCCTTACTAGGTCTCCCACTTGTGGGACATATAGCCTTCCATCGTGCCTTAGCCATCCCTTGTCATTTATGGCATACCTACTGAGGTGACTTGACGTCTCACCACTAATCAGCTTGTCCATGATTTCGACTATCTGTGGGTCTTCCTTCTGTGAAGTCCCTACTTGATCTAGAAGTGTAGGTCTTAACTCAAGAGATGCAAACATAGCAGTCAATGACTCAACAACAGGTGTAAAATCAAAGGTTGCTCTAAACTCAAGGCTTTTCCTTTCAACAAACAAGGGGCTCAAAGTCAACCGTTTTCTACTTAGCGCGTCCGCTACCATGTTACCCTTGCCAGGGGTATAAGCTATATTGAAGTCATATGATGCCAAGAACTCCATCCACCGCTGGTGTCTCAGATTCAAATCTTTCTGTGAGAAGAGGTACTTAAGCGATTTGTGGTCGGTATTCAACTCGAACCTCTCCCCTAGAAGATAATGGCGCCAAGCTTTAAGTGCAAAAACAATCGCGGCCAACTTCAAGTCATGAGTGGGATAGTTTTTCTCATGAACTTTAAGTTGTATGCCCCCATGGCATATTACTCTTCCCTCTTGCATTAGGACAGTGCCTAATCCCATGCCGCACGCATCTGTGTACACGGTAAACATCTTACCTCCATCGGGTAATGCCAAAACTGGAGCTGTGGTGAGGGCTCTCTTGCGTCTCTGAAAAGCAGCGTCACACTCTATGTCCCATGCAAAAGCTAGGTTCTTCTTTGTTAACTTAGTAAGAGGGGCTGAAATTTTAGCGAAGTCCTTAATGAACTTCCTGTAGTAGCCCGCCAAACCGAGAAAGCTTCTCACCTCTGTCGCATTCTTAGGAATTTTCCAGTCTTGTACCACGACTACCTTTGCGGGGTCCACGGCAATGCCTTGCTTAGAAACTACATGTCCATGGAACCGAACTTCCTTCCTCCAAAAATGGCATTTAGAGAACTTAGCCTTTAACTGGTGTGCCCTAAGTGTTTCCATGACCTCCTTGAGATGTCTAGCATGCTCTTCTTCATCTTTTGAGAAGACCAAAATATCATCCATGAAAACTACCACAAACTTGTTAAGGATCTCCCGAAACACCCTACTCATCAAATCCACAAAGTATGCGGGTGTATTCGTTAACCGAAACGGCATGACGAGCCTTTCGAAGAACCCATCTGGAGTCCTAAACGCATTTTTGTCAATGCTATCCTCGGCCACTCTAAGCTGATGAAATCCTGTGGCTAGATCGAGTTGAGAGAAAAAAGATGCTCCCACAAGCTGGTCAAACAAACCGTCGATTCTTGGTAGTGGGTTCCCATTCTTCTTTGTCAGCTTGTTTTACTCACGATAATCTACGCACAGACGAAGCGATCCATCCGCCTTAGTAGAGAATACCACTGGAGCACCCCATTCAGAAATGCTTCGTCTTATGAAATTTTTCTCAAGCAACTCGTTAACTTGTTTACTGAGCTCTCTTCTTTCTCGCGGGGCCATGTGCCTAACGGGCAATGAAACTGGCTTAGTATTATCAACAAGATAAATTCGGAAGTCTATCTCGCGTTTAGGAGGTAACCCCCTCACCTCATCAAAGACATCTGGATATTCTCGGACCACTCTTACAGATTGCAAATTATCGTCGGATGAGTCAAGGGATTCAAGATAACACAAAATGACCGGACCCTTAGGGTTACAAAAAATTTCAAGGGTATTACCGAGGCGAGTCATGAGCCTCACTACCCTTCGTTCACAATCAAGAATGGCTCCATAATCGGACAGCCAATCCATACCTAGGATCAAACCATATCCCATAAATCCGAGAACATAAGCATTACACGCGAATTCTACGCTTAAGATAGAGATCCTCTAATCCACACACATTATAGATAAATGGGCGGAGCCCCCAATTGGATTTGAAACTATAATGGGATCCTCAACTAGACTAGTACTTAGGTGAAGATTTTCAACAATATCAGAAGAAATAAGAGTATGCGATGCGCCAGAGTCAAATAAGGTTCGAACAGGAAAGTCAGAAATATAAACAAGGCTTTCTACGGAAATATTACTACCTCGGTCAAGAGCTAGAGTGGTGTTGAGAGCATGCAACTGCCCTCCAGAAGGTCCTGCTCGCTGGGTCTGCCCTTGCCCCTGCCCTTGCTTCTTAGGGCAATCCTTGCTGATGTGTCCAGTATCTCCATAATGAAAGCATTCACCCAACTTCCTCTTCTTCTTTCTACAGTCTTTAGCTAGATGTCCAGTAATACCACAGAAGTTGCACTTCCTCGTCTCACGTGGTTTTTTGTTGCTCTTGTTATTCTTGTTATTCTTGTTGCCCCCCTTCTTGGAGTCAACTCTCTTATTCTGGGTCTCATTAGGCTTAACCTCCTTCTTGCTATTCTTGTCTTCCTCATGAAGTAGAGCCATATCCACCAAGCTTTCAAAGGTCGCCCCCATGGGTATATGAGTTATAACCAAAATGTGTAATGGCTCGTTCAATCCTCGAGCAAAGCGTACAGCCTTCTTCTGGGCTATGTTGACCAAATCCAAACCGAACCTAGCAAGCTGATTAAACTTATTCACGTACTCCCTAACAGACATGTCCCCTTGCTTGAGTGCTAGGAACCTCTCCATCTGAAGGTTATCTTCTGCTGACGATAAGAATTTAAGCCCGAACCTCTCTCTAAAGTCTGCCCAAGTCTCAACTGGACTGGTAGCGTTGGTGACTTCCCACCAAAATGCAGCTTCCTCTTTCAACAACCATGCTACCAACTGAACTTTCCTATGGTCCTCCATATCAAAGATAATGAACAAGTCTTCCGTCTCCTTTAGCCAGTTTCGTACCTCAACAAAGGTTTCAGTTCCAACGAAGTTCTTGCCGCCCTTTGCTTTAAAGTCTTTGCATATTTTGGCAAAGGCGGTACCAGGAGGAAGATGAACCGCGACCACTGGGAGAGGAGGAGGAGGGATGTCTGCCGGGCCCGCGCCGTTGGCCCTGGCTTCTAAGTACCTTCGAAACCATCCAGGCACGGGTATTCCCTCAGGCAGGTTAAGATCAGCCATGCTAAAAAACGAAAAGAAAAAGATTCAAACGAGGAAACAAAGGGAAGTGCTAATGGCTTTTGAGAAATAGCCTTTTTAAACATAAAATTTTTCTTGAAAAATGATTCTTTATAAATGGTTTTGAAAATAGTTTTAGAACGTTTTAAAAACTTTTCCCGGCCTGGTAACCATCTGCTCTGATACCAAATGTAACACCCTACCTCCGCTAGGGTCACTCACAAAGGGAATGCACTAGTTTTGTTGGAGTATTATCTAGGTAAACATACACAGAGATATCACAAGGCAGAACATAAATAAAGCAGCAGTAGAAATTAAAAACCAAATTTTTATTTCTTTCAAGAAGAGAGTCAAAACCCCATATATCCAAGGTACAAATTATTCCATTACATCAAGTTCCAAATAAAGAAGCATAAACTTAAGATAACAAAAGTAAATTATTCCCCATAAATAGAAGAAACAGCCATAGCATAGCTCAAGACCAAACTGTACATGAGCTGTCAGAAAGCAAGCTAAATCCAAGCTAAGAGCTAGTGTTTCCTCCCTGAGAACCTGGAGGGGAAAACGAAAGAAAACGAGGCGAAAGGAAAAAGGGTCAGTCATAAGACTGGTAAGCCCTAGTGACTTTCAGTATAAAAACTAGTAAAGGTAACATGACATGTGAAAATTGGAATTAAACATAAGGATGATAACAGAACTGGTAGGATAATTAAGATAACAGGATAAGTCAAGTCTAGCATCGCATATTCGAGATTCGCTGCACCAACTGTACTAGTGTTCGAACTCATGTCAAGTATTAATCATGAAATGATCCCTTGGCCCAGTATCATGAAGTGACCCATTACGGGGTCCTACGGTACGATCTACTAATCGATCGGCTCCCTACAAGTTCTAGCTCGTCATGTGTCTATGTCATACGGCCCTATCCTGACATCTAGTTACCTGTGCTAGGTCCACCATAGGGTGTATCAAGCCCTATGGTGCCAACCACCGACACGAATCAAGCACGCACAGTGTAAACCTACAGGTGCCCAATGCCTGCTTTTTCAACTCCGTTCTACGTGCACGACCATAGCCTCCTGAACCTGCAATGGCATACCTACTCAGCCGTCGTTCTGGTCGCTTACAATCAGCCCAGTAATCGTGCCTCACCGTGCCTAGTCCCAGGGTATCGTGATACATCTAAGTGGGTTACTACTGAAAAGGACCGCGTAACTAGGGTTTTTAATGGGTTAAGTATTGTCATTCAAATTCGTGACTTAACCCTCTCCAAATCATGTATCAAGTTGGTTAAGTGTATTCAATCGGTTCCTGACTTAACCCTATCAAATCATCGTGTCAAGTTGGTTAAGTATATTCAAGTGGTTCATGACTTAACCCTATCATGTGGCATTAATTCATTAATGCACCCCAACCTCTCACATTAGACTAACTGTTGTGGCAACTGGATTTGTCGGGCGGTTCCAGGCAGATTTACACCACAACATAGTCTAACCTCGGGTTTTTCGTGCGATATGACCAACTACCCACATTGGATCCTATTGTTTGCAGACACTGGATTTGCCGGGCAATTCCAGGAAGATTTACACTGCAAACTCAACCCAACCTCGAGTTGGCCATTTTCAAGTTTATCTAATTGTCATGCCCACGTTCAAGTTTTCATGTCAAAATTCATGTCGATTTTTCATGTCATGTTTCATGTCAAATCGTGTCAAGTTCATGTCCATATCCAAGTTCAAGTTATAATAATGTTCATGTTCAAAGCCAATTTATGATTTACCTAATGTACCCAAATCTTATTCCCATCGCACATAAGCTAGAATCGATACAAATAAATCTAATTAGGGAATAACATAAAAAGGGATGGGTATAAGGTGGCAGAAGTGATTACTAGCATAGCATGGTATGAATTGAGATAAATGATTATAACATTACTGGCATATGGAATATTGGCCTCAAACATAAAGATTCCAAATCTAGCAAAATAAGGTACTAGTCAACATAACAGTTGTCATGAGGTAATAGTATAGTCATGGTAACGATTGACATAAGGTTATAGTATAGTCATGGTAACGATTGACATAAAGTGATAGTCATAAACTTGTGACTAATAGCAGATTCAACATGATAATATGAGGGTTTTTTCTTTTTGATTTACAACATGAATAGGCCCCAAATCAATGTCATAGCAATATATCCAAGAGTCAAGATCCAAGATGAACAAGAACAGATGTAAAACAGTCATCATACATAGGTCCAATTTCAATTTACAGCATATTCATATTACATTTACAGTTTAAATCTAAAAATAACTTGGGATTACAGATCGTGGTTCGAGAATTAGAAAAAGAGAGTCGATGTTGAATCTTTATATGCTTAGTTAAGTCCTAACAGAAATCCCTAAATCAGCAACGTAGTTTCGACGTAGATGAAGTAGTCCCTTTCAAACTTTTCAACCAGAATTAGAGCAGCATAAGGTCAGAAAGAATTTTGTGTAGAGAGACTAGTGTTAGGGGCTGTATATATAGGGTCAGTTCAACGAATATAGACAGAAACGAGGCCATAAACATCAAAGTGAATCCAGCTTCAAAAGTGGGCTCGGCCACCAGGTCGACCCCCAGGTCGACACTACGGTCGACCTGGTCCTATGCAGGTCGACTACATAGTCGACCCCCAGGTCGACCTGGTCCTGGGCGGGAAATTTCCCGCCCAGTCCATTCTGAGGTTTGAAATTCGAAATTTGAATTCGAATTCTGAGCTGTCTTGAACTTGAAAACTTCTGAAAACTTCGAAAGGTCATAACATGGTCATAAGGACTCCGATTCTCGAAAACTCGGACTTATTTCCTAACAGAATTTGGAGACGAACGCAATGGCGTAACCCATTTCCCTTGATTCTTAATTTAAAAATTAATTCTTCCTTGATTTATGGTTATTACACGTTATAAAAATACGGGATGTTACACTCTCATTGCGCCTTCTAGTCCTCGGCAAGCCATCAATAAAATCAATCGAAACCTGATCCCATTTCCAAACGGGAATCTCTAGAGGCTGCAACAACCCGGCAGTCTTTTGGTGATCAGCCTTGACTTGCTGACAAGTGGCACATCTGCTAACATAAATGGAAACATCTCGTTTCATATCCTTCCACCAGTGCAACTTCTTCATATTCTTATACATCTTTGTAACACCGGGATGTATAAATAGTTTGGATCTATGGTTCTCTCTAAGCACTTCCTGTCTTAGCCCATCGACGTTAGGAACACAAATACGATTATCGATCTTTAAGATACCCTTCTCGTCAATTTGTGCTCCAAATTTTGTCTGATTATCATCTTCTTTATTTCGAATATTTTCCTTCATAAGCTTGAGCATCTCATCTTAGTCTTGTTTAGCTGCAATACGATCCATAAGAGATGAAGTAACTATAATCTGACAAAGCATAGCCTTTTTCCGACTTAGGGCATCCGCTACAACATTGCCTTTTCCTGGAGTATAGTTGATGTCGAGGTCATAGGATGCTAAGAATTCGAGCCATCTGACTTGCCTTAGATTCAGATCCTTCTGAGAAAATATATACTTAAGTGACTGGTGATCCGTGAACAACTCGAACTTAGTACCCAAGAGATGATGCCTCCATAACATTAAAGCAAAACAATGGCCAGCAGTTCTAAATCATGAGTGGCATAATTTTCTTCATGGGTTATCAATTGGCAACTGGCATAAGCAATAACTCTCCCATTTTGCATTAAAACAGCTCCCGAACCTTCCTTGCAAGCATCGGTATAAACTGTTAGCCCTTCACTTCCATTTGTCACGATAAGAATAGGGGCGGATGTAAGCTTTTGCTTCAAATCATTAAATGCTGCTTCACACTTATCATTCCAATTGAACTTGGCATTCTTACGAGTCAAAGCAGTGAGCGGGGCAGCTATGCGGGCAAAGTTCTCGATAAATCTCCGATAATATCCAGCTAAGCCCAAAAAGCTACGAATCTCAGTCGGAGTCTTAGGTTTCTCCCAATACTGAAAATAGAATGGGTGAAATGAGTTCTAGTAGAGATATGACAATTAGAGTATCGAATGAATAAAGATGGATAAGCTTACATTGATCGCAAAAACCTTAACAGGATATACAGAAACTCCATTCTTAGAAACAATATGTCCGATAAATCGAACCTCATCTTTCCAGAAATGACATTTAGAGAATTTGGCCTTCAACTGTTGTTTCCGAAGAGTTTGGAGAACATAACTCAAATGCGATTCGTGTTCCTTCTCTGATTTGGAAAACACAAGAATGCCGTCCACGAAAACTAGGACAAACTTGTTTAGAACATCTCAGAAAACTCGATTCATAAGATCGATAAAGAAAGCTGGAGCGTTGGTTAATCAAAAAGGCATGACTAACCATTCATAGAATCCACTCTCGGTTCGGAAAGCTGTCTTGTTAATGCTCTCCTCAGCTACCCTAAGTTGGTGGAAGCCGGTAGCCAAATCTAGTTGAGAGAAAACTTTAGCCCCATAAAGCTGATCAAACATGTCATTAATACGAGGCATAGGATAACGGTTCTTCATGGTAAGTTTGTTTAGTTCTCTATGATCAACACACATCCTTAGAGAACCATCGGATTTGGTAACAAAGACAACAGCAGCACCCCATTCAGAAAAACTAGGTCTAATCAAACCCTTAGAGGATAAATCCTCAATTTGCTTTTTCAACTCGACTTTCTCTTTAGGAGCCATTCGTCTAGGAGGAAAACAACTAGTCGAGCTCCAGGGATTAGATCAACGTGGAATTCAATTTCCCGCTTAGGAGGAAGAGATGTGACTTCACCAAATACATCAGGAAAGTTCTTGACTATAGGAGTGGACTCGAGATCAGTCGGCTAGGAATCAAAAGAAAATATAAAGCTGCCTGCAAAGTCCTAAGGCATTTTGCATTCGATCAATAAAGGCCTTCCAAAATCGCTTACCAAAGAAACTGTTCGGGATTTACAGGAAATGCGAGCATTATGCTTATTAAGCCAATTACCTCCAAGTAAGATGTAGAAAGTATCAAAATCGAGAATATAGAAATCACCAGTGAATCAACGCCCGTTGTAAAGGAGTTTTACCCCTTTACAAACCATAGTAAGATTGGCAGGACTGCCAATAGGATTAGATACACATAAGGGTTCAGTTGCTACTTGTGGATCGAAGAATTGCTTAAACTTATCAAAAAGGTCGATAGAAATAAAACTATACGAAGCTCCAGTATCGATTAGAACATGAACAGGAAAACGGAATAAAGTAAAACTACTCTGAAGAGTACCTTGGTCACTAGGAGCAGGAGGAGTAGAAGATGTCATGGCAAAGACTCCAGTCGTCTTACCGCGCTGTTGAGTGGGACAATCCTTCTTAAAGTGACCGGGCTGAAGACAAATGTGGCATAAGTTTTTCCTAGTCATCTGAGCTGGAGGGATAGCTGCTCCGGATTTGTTTGGACAACTGTTGGCATAATGTCCTTTTTGATTACAGTTGAAGTAGGTAATTTGAGATAAGTCGATCGGCTGACTCTGAGAAGAATAACCAATACTCCGGGTCTTCTTCCAATTCTTCTTTTGCTGCTAAAAGTTAGGCTTCCTCTTCTTTGCACTGCAAGAACTACCCTAAGACTGAGATGCCTATATAGCCTGCTTCTGCTTCCCTTTAGTGTTGGGATTCTCGAATCTAATAGCCATATCTACGAGATCAGAGAAAGTTCCACGAAAATGATTAGTCAAACGGTCAAAATACTCCAGACCGCACTATAGATAAACCTCTCATTCTTCTGGAGTGGGGTCTGGATCAGATTAGGCCCATACTTGGAAAGCTCGTTGAATTTCCTCTCGTACTCAGTAAATGTCATGTCATCTTGCTCAAGGTCAATAAATTCCCTATAAAGCTGAGATTTTCCCGAATCGGGTATCCACTTAGCAACAAAGATATCCCTAAAAAAACGAGTTTTAAAATCAAGAGAGATTCAAAGAAAGGTGTAACACCCCAAAATTTTCTGTTAACTGTAATTTAACAAATTAAAGTATAATTAATTCTAAATGAAAGAATTAAGGGAAACGGCTTATGCCATTGCATTCGTTTCGGAATTCTACCTGAGATAGAGTCCGAGTTGCGTGAATCGGACTCCGTATGAAGGAGTTATGACCTCCGGAAGTTTAAGAATTCAATTTAAAATTCAAACAGTTTAAATGCAGTTCAAAATTCGAAAAATATACCCAAACTGGGCTGGGCGGGAAAATTCTCGCCCAGGACCCAGGTCGACCAGGGGGTCGACCTGGGGGTCGACCCGTGTGGCCAGGTCGACCTAGGGGTCGACCTGGGGGTCGACCTGCCCAGTCGACCTGGTTTGGCCCTGGCTGGCCTGGTCGGTTTCTGGTCGAATTTCTGAGCTTGGCTGTGTCACTAGGGCTGAGTTGTCACTGCCTGATTGGCTTCTCTTGGTGTGTATGGTCTGGATTCACTTTATGATCATCTGACGGCTCAAATCAATCTGAAATTCTATAAATACAACTCAACACTCAACCTAAATTCACACAAATAATATAGAACTAGAGCTGTCATGCTGTTGGGAGGAAACTAAGAGTAGCCGTCAGTTAGAGAAAGCTTAGACACGAGCCAAAACTAAAGTTAAAACAAGAATCAAACAACGTTTGTCTACCCAAAGGAAAGCATTGCAAATTCAGAACTCAGAAATAAAAAAACAAGACCGTCGTTTGTTGAAAGTATAGTGATTTTTCCGATGGGAATAAAAATTAAGATTTGATTCGATGTAAAATGGAAATGGAATTGTGCTATTGTATAACGACGATGTTAATTCATTTCTATGTGTTGCGATGATTGTGATGTGAATAGTATTGAGATGTTTGCGGTATAATTGAGTTGATGTTGGATCCATTAGAATGTTTGTGGATTAATCTAGTTGATGTTGGATCTATTCAAATTCACATACAAGGCATTTGGTCCATATCTACATCTATATGTTTAGGTGATTATGACAAGTTATATGCGGTACAATAGAATTTCTATGCCTAAATGATTAAGTTCATATACATGCTCATATGTTTATACAAAAGTTGCAAGTTCATAATTGGATCCATGCCAAGATCCATTTTAGTATAAGTTTCATGTTATAGTAGCAAATATAATTGGATCAAGTTCACACCCTTGTGCTAAAAATAGACATACTTTATGGACATGATATAATTTTGTCATATACTAGTTTGTGTTTGAGAATATGCCTAGATCCACTTTAATACATGTTTCATGTTTTAATTGGACATATGATTTGATCTAGTTCACACATGTGATAAAAATATACATACTTATGGACATGTCATATTCTTGTCATATGCTAGTGATGTTCGATGTTATGCCTAGTGTAACAACCCGGATTTCTGCAACATGCTAAGACGAGAATCAAGGCAGAATTTAATTATAAAATCTGAATCAAGGGAAACGGGCTATGCCATTGCGTTCGTCTCGGAAAAATACGCGAAATAGAGTCCGAGTTTTCGAAAATCGGAGTCCGTATGACCAAGTTATGGCCCGTCAAAGTTTTCATAAAAATTTCAAGTTCAAAAACAGTTCAAATTTGAATTCAGATTTCAAATTCAGCCAAGCAGAAGAGGCGGGAAAAATTCCCGCCACCCCAAGTCGACTGGGGTGTCGACTTGGGAGTCGACCCCCAGGTGGTGTCGACTGCCCAATCGACACCCCTGTCGACCTGGGTGGTCCGACCACCTGGGCCTGGGTGCACCTGACTTGTTTCTCAAGACATGTTTTATGGGCCTGTGACGGATTTTGAGGGTTTAGATCTATCCTAGGGTTAATCTAAGGGCCTAAACTAGTCCTAATCTCTATAAAAACACCCTAGGACCTAACCTAAATCACTAAAAATCAATCCTACAACTAAGTGCTGCCAAAATCTACCTTGATCATGGCCTCCATCTCCAACTCCAAGGGCTTATGCATTCAAATCGGGTTCAAATCAAAAGGTGCTAGCTTGCTACATCAAATCAAGGTAGTGAATCAACGCTTCTATGCAAGTTTCATGACGATTCTTCAACAAAGGAGCCACCTTTCTTCGTCAAGACGATGCATGATCCTTCCCTAAGCCTCGCTATGTAAGTTCTAGCTACTTGTAGATCTAAACGGTGATTCTAATATGACATGGAATAAAATGCAAGTATGCTAGCCTATGTGAACCTAACTTTGCCCCTTTTCTATGATCCATGACCTTGGGCTAAGTTTTAGCGACTTAATCATGCCACTCATGTTATGTTTAGCCTAGTTTATCTTGCAAGTTTGAATCTTTATCTATGGAATGTTAGCATGAACCTTTGGGAACCATTTGACTTGTGAAACATTGGCAAAGACTTGACTTTGGGGCTTATGCATGTAAATGAACCCAAACCCCTTATGTTATCATGCATGTTTGTGGCCAAATTCCCTTATGATATTATGCATGTTTGTGGCCAAAACCCTTATGTTATCATGCATGTCTGTGGCCAAATTCCTTTATGATACTATGCATGTTTGTGGCCAAATTCCCTTATGATACTATGCATGTTTGTGGCCAAATTCCCTTATGATACTATGCATGCTTGTGGCCAAATTCTCTTATGATGCTATGCATATTTTGAGGCCAAATCCCTTATGATACCATGCATGTTGGTGGCCAATTTCTTTTTGACATCGTGCATGTTGTGAGGCCGATATGTAGCATAGTACCCTTACTATGTTGACTCGCTTTTACTTGGGTTGGGAACACGCTTTGGGGTAGGTTAGACATGTGTGATTATGACATGATAATTTGACATGGGATTTCATGAAAATATGGCACTTATGATACACCTAAATGTGGGCATGACATGTGGGGTAAACATGGGACTTGAAACTAGACATGTGTGGGTTGTAAGTGTAATATGACACTAGACCAAACATGAAAGTGGCCAACTCGAGGTTGGGTTGAGTTTGTAGCATAAATCTACCCGGACCCGCCCGGCTTAACTAGTGGCTACAAACAATAGGATCCAATGTGAGAAGTTGGTCATGTCACGCTTAAGACCCGAGTTAGACTAGGTTGTGGTGTAAAACTACCCGGACCCGCTCGGCTTAACTAGTAACCACAACAAGGTCTAATGTGAGTGGTTGAGAGTGCATTAATTAAATTAATGCCACATGATAAGGTTAAGTAAATTTGACTAATGACACTTAACCGATATGACACGAATGGGTAGGTTAAGTGGGACCGGGCTTGATTTCTTAATGACACTTAACTATACAAAACAATTAGGGGATGGGGTTAAGTAATTTACACTTAACTAATCCGACTTGGTAATTAGATGGGGTTAAGTAATTTAGACTTAACTAATCTAAACACGGTAATTAGATGGGGTTAAGTAACCTACACTTAACTAATCTAAACACGATAATTCGATGGGGTTAAGTTAAACACTTAACCAACCTAAACTTGGTAATCCAATGAGGTTAAGTAGCCAATACCCAACCAACTTAACAAGATAATTTAATGGGGTTAAGTAACTTATACTTAACCAATTATACATGATGATTTGATGAGGTTAAGTAACCTATACTTAACCAATCTAATATGCGGACCTGATAGGGTTAAGATAAACAAATACTTAACCAAATTGACTTGATGATTGAATAAGGTTAAATCATGAGCTTCTTGGTATACTTAACCAACTTGTAGGGCTAGGTCTTGGACTTGAATACTTAGCCAAATCTTGACATGATTCGTAGGCAGGTTAAGTCATGAACTTAAATGACAATACTTAACCCATTAGACAAAACCCTAGTTCAGGGGACTAGGTGGGAAACCGGGATTAACAAGGATAACCGGAAAGGAGACTAAGTGGTAAACCTTAGTTTTGGAAACTAAGTAATAATTCTTAGTCAAGAGATTTGGACCAGTTCACAAATAGATGAGTAACCCGATACGGTAGGTCATCGCT
This sequence comes from Allium sativum, assembly GCA_030737875.1. Classification (NCBI taxonomy): domain Eukaryota; kingdom Viridiplantae; phylum Streptophyta; class Magnoliopsida; order Asparagales; family Amaryllidaceae; genus Allium; species Allium sativum. The sequence continues at coordinate 8,502,042 of CM060923.1, forward strand.
TAAACACACGAGAAGGAGGAGCAAATTATCCGACTGGGATAAAGGCTCCAACGAACTGGGTGACGAAGCGGTAGCTTCGGGGGACATGAGGGTACTCTTGGTATCCCTCTGTGAGGTGGCAGATTGTCCATGAAACCCGACCTCACAGAGGTTAAGGTCTGCGGTAGAAGAGCCAAGAGTATGCCTTGGTTGCTATGCGAGCGACCTAAAGACTGGGATGGATTAGCGTGGAGTCGACGATACTTCATTTTGCCCTGGATAGCACGTCGCCGACTACTTACCATCTTTAGTCAATCGTGTACGAACGGAAAGGCAGAGAACCCCCAACAGACCATGTTCTTGCTATCGAGTCATGGGTGAGGTTGGCCCATAGGAAAGTGGGGCTATAGTGGGGCCAGGATGTGATTCTCATACATGATTTTTCTTGGATTGCCTTTCAGTAGTTGAGGGAGGGGTCACGTGGGACCATAGCCACGGATACAAAAACAGACCTTGATATCTGCATTAGCAGACGACTTAAAGCTCCCGACCGAGTTCCGTATTTCTTGATTTGCCCTGGCACGGAACTCGGGTGGCACATTGAGATATATGTGCGTCTAGACATGGAAAACGATTCACGACACATACGTGGGATAAAGGGCGCGGTTGACGGGTGGCATAATCCCTAGTGGCCCTAGGTGGCTTGAACCCAAACCGAGACACGGAAACTTTCATAGGGTAGCATAAGCCCTAGTGGTCCTAGGTGGCATAAATCCTAAGTGAACATGCGATAGTTCATGGTAAGAAAACATAACCAGATCAAGGGTAGCAGTCCAAAACAACTTCAAGGATAAAATGGTACTACGTTGAGGTGGTATAGATTTACATGGGAAAGCCCGTACGGCATACGGTAAAGGACTGAACTTATACATGGAAAGAAACATACGAGTTGGGAAAACCTACATATGTTATATATTAGGTTGACATGGACCATTACATGACATTGGGCAAGGGACATGCATAGTTAACACATGACACAGGTTGGGATACTAGTACGAGAGGTGCAGAGCAAATATACATGATAAATACCGTGGAATGTTATACATGATAGATACCTTGGGATTGTATACTTGATAGAAGCCTGACGATATGATACCTTGATTTATCTTGACACCGTAGTTTATCATGATACCTTAGTTTATCTTGCTACAGTAGTCCATCCAGTTATCTTGGTTTGGCTCATCTATCTTGTCGTCATCCTTATGTTTACTTTCAGTTTATGCATGTCATGTTACCTTTACCTGTTTTTATACTAGAAGTAGATAGGACTTACCAGTCTTTATGACTGACCCCGTTTTCTTTCGCCTCTTTGTCTTCCGTTTCCCCCCTAGGTTTCAGGGAGGGAATGATGTTGTTTAGTTCGGACCTCTTATGCTTGAAGGTCATCATGTATAGCTTGGTCTTCTCTTGGCTATGGCTGCTTCACCGCTTTACTCTGGGGAATAATTTATGAAAAGGTTTTATGCTTCTTTACTATTGCAAGACAGGTTTTGATGTATTCTGATGTAAAAGGCTTTTGACCTTATTTTATAAGATAATGAAATTTGTTTTACTTCCGCTGTTTTATATATATATATATATATATGTTCTGTCTTGTAATATTTATGTGCATGTTTACCTCGATAATGCTTCACCAAACCTAGTGCATTCCCTTTGTGAGTGACCCTAGGGGAGGTGGGGTGTTACATTTGGTATCAGAGCAGAAGGTTACCAGACTGGGCAAAAGTTTTTAAAACCTTCTGAAAACTATTTGAGAAACCGTTTACAAAGAAGCATTTTTCAAGATTTTTTTTTAAAGGCTATTCCCCAAAAGCCATTAGCACTATCCTTTGTTTCCTTAATTGAACCTCTTTCCTTTCTTACCTCCATCTGTAGTCACAGTAGTTTTAACTGCGACTAATCCTTGTCTAGCTACGTGAGTGTTTTCCCGTGCGATGGAGGAAGTTCTCGAGGGACTGTTACCGAAGTTATAAGAAGGGATTATAAGAGCAAGGATAAAGGACACGAGCTTAAGAATAAGCAACTTGTTGGTATGGCTTGATCCACAAAGGAAGACAAGGACAAGATCAGCGAGAGGGCAATTGTATGTTCTCATCTCTAGCGTACCTAAGAGGAATGGTACCGTTTCTGTTAAAGGCTTAGCCTTTCTTTCCTATCGTCCCGTCTAGACTTTGTTTTGATCATCGCATCATTTAAGTCTGCCTCGATAGTTAAGTCTCTGCACCTTAGTACTAGCATGGTAGAGGATCCCATTTTTGTCCCAAAAATCTGGTTGGAAAGTAGGTCCATTTATTCATGACTTGTTTGGATTTGAGAACGTCTATGCCAAGTGTTGAGAATAGAAGCAATCCTCCTATTGTTGAGCTATGGATGTGTTCTAGGGATGAAGTGGTTATCCAGTAAGGGATGCCATTCACGGTTTTGAAAGGAGGGTAGTTAAACTCTTAACTTGCGTTGGTAATACCCTCGAAGTCTCATATAACCTTTTGGGTTTTGTCATGGTTAGTTACCTAGAATCTCTTGATGCATTTATCGGAAATCCCTGATCCGATCGGGTAACGTTCGCCAATAAGGCAGATGGTTCATTCCGCTCAAGCATGGGTCATAGGAATCACCTAGTAAGTGCACGTGATAACATGGATTGGCATCGGTAAACGAGATCCAGAATTCACTAGTGAATTTTGGAGAGCTTGCATGAGTACGCAGATATGTTGGGGCCGAGCATACTAGGGAAAGAATAAGTGGAAGTGAAACGAGAGGTGACAGTGAAATGAGTTCCGACTCATACCTTGGAAATAAGAATCAAGGAGCTACGAAATCATGAAGTCAAAGGCGGTCAAGGCACAATGGAATTAAGATCAAGGAAATGCGGCTTAGACGCGCGCATCCTGTCTCTTTTTACGAGTATATCTTTGATCCCTGGTTCTCCTGTAGAGCTTGCTTGCATGCTATCGCTTGGTGGATATCCTCTCGGTCCTGTTTCTGTTGCAAACCCCGTAAGGATTTTGTCTTGTTTATCTTCTCGATCATATCTTGGGTATCTTAGGTAGAACTCTATGGATGTAAACATGTATTTGAAACATGTTATGATTGATATGGTTGCAAATGGTTGCAAGTGGCTGCTCGTGGATGCGCGAATACACATTAGATACTAGATTGGCGCGGTCACGTTTCATGTTGCATATGCACGAGTATTTATACTTGTTTATGGATGAAATTGAATGTGTTGTCATGCGGATGTTGCATATGGATGAATGTTTGTGCACACATATAGTACTTATATGACTAGGATTATTTGCATACATGTTGGACTCATGGCACTAAACATATTTTGCATTAGAGAGATCATTCAGGCCTGATCATTAGCATTAGCTAAGGAGCATATACACACACATTCTGCATATGTTCATATGGCATTAGAAATCGTCTAAGGACAATGGTTGCCTGTGGATGATGTTTTGAGTAGATGGATGATGGATGGTAGGATATGTTCTTCCTAACTTGGAGATTTCGGGGATGAAATCATTTAAGTTGGGGAGGATGTAACAACCCGGATTTCTGCAACATGCTAAGACGAGAATCAAGGCAGAATATAATTATAAATCTGAATCAAGGGAAACGGGCTATGCCACTGCGTTCATCTTGGAAAAATACGCGAAATAGAGTCTGAGTTTTAGAAAATCGGAGTCTGTATGACCAAGTTATGGCCCGTCAAAGTTTTCAGAAAATTTCAAGTTCAAAAACAGTTCAAATTTGAATTCAGATTTCAAATTCAGCCAAGCAGAAGAGGCGGGAAAAATTCCCGCCACCCCAAGTCGACTGGGGAGTCGACTTAGGAGTCGACACCCCCAGGTGGTGTCGACTGCCCAGTCGACACCCCTGTCGACCTGGGTGGTCCGACCACCTGGGCCTGGGTGCACCTGACTTGTTTCTCAAGACATGTTTTATGGGCCTGTGACGGATTTTGAGGGTTAAGATCTATCCTAGGGTTAATCTAAGGGCCTAAACTAGTCCTAATCTCTATAAAAACACCCTAGGACCTAACCTAAATCACTAAAAATCAATCCTACAACTAAGTGCTGCCAAAATCTACCTTGATCATGGCCTCCATCTCCAACTCCAAGGGCTTATGCATTCAAATCGGGTTAAAATCAAAAGGTGCTAGCTTGCTACATCAAATCAAGGGAGTGAATCAACGTTGCTATGCAAGTTTCATGACGATTCTTCAACAAAGGAGCCACCTTTCTTCGTCAAGACGATGCATGATTCTTCCCTAAGCCTCCCTATGTAAGTTCTAGCTACTTGTAGATCTAAACGGTGATTTTAATATGACATTTAATAAAATGCAAGTATGCTAGCCTATGTGAACCTAACTTTGCCCCTTTTCTATGATCCATGACCTTGGGCTAAGTTTTAGCGACTTAATCATGCCACTCATGTTATGTTTAGCCTAGTTTATCTTGCAAGTTTGAATCTTTATCTATGGAATGTTAGCATGAACCTTTGGGAACCATTTGACTTGAGAAACATTGGCAAAGACTTGACTTTGGGGCTTATGCATGTAAATGAACCCAAACCCCTTATGTTATCATGCATGTTTGTGGCCAAATTCCCTTATGATATTATGCATGTTTGTGGCCAAAACCCCTTATGTTATCATGCATTTTTATGGCCAAATTCCCTTATGATACTGTGCATGTTTGTGGCCAAATTCCCTTATGATACTATGCATGTTTGTGGCCAAATTCCCTTATGATACTATGCATGCTTGTGGACAAATTCTCTTATGATGCTGTGCATATTTTGAGGCCAAATCCCTTATGATACCATGCATGTTGGTGGCCAATTCCTTTTTGACATCGCGCATGTTGTGAGGCCGATATGTAGCATAGTACCCATACTATGTTGACTCGCTTTTACTTGGGTTGGGAACACGCTTTGGGGTAGGTTAGACATGCGTGATTATGACATGATAATTTGACATGGGATTTCCTGAAAATATGGCACTTATGATACACCTAAATGTGGGCATGACATGTGGGGTAAACATGGGACTTGAAACTAGACACGTGTGGGTTATAAGTGTAATATGACACTAGACCAAACATGAAAGTGGCCAACTCGAGGTTGGGTTGAGTTTGTAGCATAAATCTACCCGGACCCGCCCGGCTTAACTAGTGGCTACAAACAATAGGATCCAATGTGAGAAGTTGGTCATGTCGCGCTTAAGACCCGAGGTTAGACTAGGTTGTGGTGTAAAACTACCCGGACCCGCCCGGCTTAACTAGTAACCACAACAAGGTCTAATGTGAGAGGTTGAGAGTGCATTAATTAAATTAATGCCACATGATAAGGTTAAGTAAATTTGACTAATGACACTTAACCGATATGACACGAATGGGTAGGTTAAGTGGGACCGGGCTTGATTTCTTAATGACACTTAACTATACAAGACAATTAGGGGATGGGGTTAAGTAATTTACACTTAACTAATCCAACTTGGTAATTAGATGGGGTTAAGTAATTTAGACTTAACTAATCTAAACACGGTAATTAGATGGGGTTAAGTAACCTACACTTAACTAATCTAAACACGGTAATTCGATGGGGTTAAGTTAAACACTTAACCCACCTAAACTTGGTAATCCAATGAGGTTAAGTAGCCAATACCCAACCAACTTAACAAGATAATTTAATGGGGTTAAGTAACTTATACTTAACCAATTATACATGATGATTCGATGAGGTTAAGTAACCTATACTTAACCAATCTAATATGCGGACCTGATAGGGTTAAGATAAACAAATACTTAACCAAATTGACTTGTTGATTGAATAAGGTTAATTCACGAGCTTCTTGGTATACTTAACCAACTTGTAGGGCTAGGTCTTGGACTTGAATACTTAGCCAAATCTTGACATGATTCGTAGGTAGGTTAAGTCATGAACTTAAATGACAATACTTAACCCATTAGACAAAACCCTAGTTCAGGGGACTAGGTGGGAAACCGGGATTAACAAGGATAACGGGAAAGGAGACTAAGTGGTAAACCTTAGTTTAGGAAACAAAGTAATAATTCTTAGTCAAGAGATTTGGACCAGTTCACAAATAGATGAGTAACCCGATCGGTAGGTCATCGCTTAAACACACGAGAAGGAGGAGCAAATTATCCGACTGGGATAAAGGCTCCAACGAACTGGGTGTCGAAGCGGTAGCTTCGGGGGACGTGAGGGTACTCTTGGTATCCCTATGTGAGGTGGCAGATGGTCCATGAAACCCGGCCTCATAGAGGTTAAGGTCTGCGGTAGAAGAGCCAAGAGTATGCCTTGGTTGCTATGCGAGCGACCTAAAGACTGGGATGGATTAGCGTGGAGTCGAAGATACTTGATTTTTCCCTGGATAGCACATCGCCGACTACCTACCATCTTTAGTCAATCATGTACAAACGGAAGGGCAGAGAACCCCCAACATACCATGTTCTTGCTATCGAGTCATGGGTGAGGTTGGCCCATAGGAAAGTGGGGCTATAGTGGGGCCGGGATGTGGTTCTCATACATGATTTTTCTTGGATTGCCTTTCAGTAGTTGAGGGAGGGGCCACGTGGGACCATAGCCACGGATACAAAAACAGACCTTGATATCTGCATTAGCAGACGACTTAAAGCTCCTGACTGAGTTCCGTATTTCTTGATTTGCCCTGGCACGGAACTCGGGTGGCACATTGAGATACATGTGCGTCTAGACATGGAAAACGATTCACGACACATACGTGGGATAAAGGGCGCGGTTGACGGGTGGCATAATCCCTAGTGGCCCTACGTGGCCTAAACCCAAACCGAGACACGGAAACATTCATAGGGTAGCATAAGCCCTAGTGGTCCTAGGTGGCATAAATCCTAAGTGAACAGGCGATAGTTCATGGTAAGAAAACATAACCAGATCAAGGGTAACAGTCCAAAACAACTTCAAGGATAAAATGGTACTACGTTGAGGTGGTATAGATTTACATGGGAAAGCCCGTACGGCCTACAGCAAAGGACTGAACTTATACATGGAAAGAAACATACGAGTTGGGAAAACCTACATATGCTATATATTAGGTTGACATGGACCATTACATGACATTGGGCAAGGGATATGCATAGTTAACACATGACACGGGTTGGGATACTAGTACGAGAGGTGCAGAGCAAATGTACATGATAAATACCATGGAATGTTATACATGATAGATACCTTGGGATTGTATACTTGATAGAAGCCTGACGATATGATACCTTGATTTATCTTGACACCGTAGTTTATCATGATACCTTAGTTTATCTTGCTACAGTAGTCCATCCAGTTATCTTGGTTTGGCTCATCTATCTTATCGTCATCCTTATGTTTACTTTCAGTTTATGCATGTCATGTTACCTTTACTTGTTTTTATACTGGAAGTAGATAGGACTTACCAGTCTTTATGACTGACCCCGTTTTCTTTCGCCTCTTTGTCTTCCGTTTCCCCCTAAGGTTTCAGGGAGGGAATGATGTTGTTTAGTTCGGACCTCTTATGCTTGAAGGTCATCATGTATAGCTTGGTCTTCTCTTGGCTATGGCTGCTTCACCGCTTTACTTTGGGGAATAATTTATGAAAAGGTTTTATGCTTCTTTACTATTGCAAGATAGGTTTTGATGTATTCTGATGTAAAAGGCTTTAGGCCTTATTTTATAAGGTAATGAAATTTGTTTTACTTCCGCTATTATATATATATATGTCATGTCTTGAAATATTTCTGTGCATGTTTACCTCGATAATGCTTCACCAAACCTAGTGCATTCCCTTTGTGAGTGACCCTAGGGGAGGTGGGGTGTTACACCTAGATTTAAACATGCTTAGGCTTATGTTGTCTAAATCATATGCTAAATCATGTGACACCTGTTTAGATAGATTCCCCTTTTTACTGCAAGTTCACCTGACAAGTTGAAACCCATGATTCAGTCTATGTTGCAAATTCACATATATGTATGTTGACTATTTTGCAAGTTCACACCTATGATGTTCATATTGACCATGCTGAAAAATGTCAAGTTTACTCCTATGTCATGTTTATGTTTATGAATTTCTTTGTGCCAATTTTATGTACGCTAAATTAGGCTAAGTTTTTAGCCTAATATTATATGTTAAAAAACATGCGGACGAAAATTAGGCTAAGATTGTCAGCCTAATATTTAGACGGGATAACGTTGGGAAAAATTGGTAATTGGTCATAAATTGGTGAAAATATATGAAATTGGCATGTTTGTCACATGCCAAAACTGGTGGCACTTGAATGGTATAAATTCTTATACCAAAAATGTTAAACTTGGAATGTGGGCCATAACATTTAATTGTTAACAAATTTACATATAACAAGTAACAGAGGCAAATATGTAAATTTAGAAAATACGAGTATGCTTAACATGAGGTTAGATTGAGTTGTGATGTAAACCCGCCCGGTTGTCCAGTAGTCACAACAAAACCTATCCAATGTGGGTGGTTAAGCATTGAGCCCAATAAGGACCCGAGGTTAGACTGAGTTATGGTGTAAACTTGCCCGGAACCGACTGGCACATCCAATAACCATGACAATACCTGTCTAATGTGAGTGGTCGGTGCTTTAAAAAGCTAAGGACAGACAAGTCAGGATGGTAGGGTTATGTTAACTAAAACACTTAACCAGTTCAACATGTTAATTAAAATGATGGGTGTGGTTAGGTAAATACAGACACTTAACCACTTAACATGTTTGACTAGAAAACCCTAGTAATGGGGACCCATTTCAGCAGTAACCCAATTAGGTATCATGGTACCCTAAAACTAGGCAGGGTGGGGCACGATTACTGGGCTGATTGTAAGCGGTTAAAAGCGACGATGGTGGGTGCAACAGTGTGGGTTCTAACGGAGTGCGGGCGAGCACACACTTCGGAGCAGACAAACAGGGCACTGGGGGCACTAGTAGTATACCCTATGCATTCTAAGATTGTGTCGGGCCACCACCATGGGACTTGATACACCCCATGGTAGGACTAGCATAGGTATCTACAATCTTTGGGGGCCGTATGACACAGATGATTATGCGAGTAGGAGCCGAGCTTTAGAAAGGAGATCACTTCACCCCGATCATGGGGTGCCAGTTGAGACAATGCAAGTAGGTGCAGAGATTTAGTGTGGGATGCGATAGTATATTCGATTCACAACTGCTTTACCTTAGTTTATGATACTTCCCTATTTCCAGTTTAAACCTATCATGCCCTTTTTCTTATTCTCATACTGGAGAGTCACTAAACTTACCAGGCTTTATGTCTGACCCTATTTTCTTTCGTCTTCTTTTCTTCTGTTTCCCCCCAGGTCCACAGGGAGGAAACAACCCAGCTTAGTCAGGCTCTTTGCAAGCTTCAAGATAGTTGATGTGCAGTTTGGACTCTCTTTCCTTGGCTATGGCTGCTGGGCACATTCTATGGGGATTTATGCAGTTTTTATTATGTTTTATGCTTCTTTGTTTAATAATCAAGGTAGAAATGATGATGTAATGTTTTGGAAGTTATTATGAGACAATTATGGAAATGTTTTGTATGAACACATATTTTATGAAATAAAAGTTTGTTTGTTTTCCGCTGCTTATATATATGTGTTTATATATCTGTCTTGTGTTTATCTGTGACTTTTACTTATAAACCTCCACCGAAGTTAAGGCATTCCCTTTGTGAGTGACCTTAATGGAGATGGGGTGTTTCAAAAGGAAAACAAGGATAAAAAGAAAATCTTAATATTTTTGCCTAAACTGCTGCCAGGTGATGTTTGTCTCGATAGTATTAGCGGTAACTGACCGCCACCAATGAAGAGCATCATCGTGCAATTGCCACGCGACTAACTGACGCTTCTGAGCGTCAGTGATCTCAAGACCAGTGAAAATCCTCTCAAGATTCTCTAGCCACTGCTCAGCTTCAACAATTCCTGCAGATCCAGTGAACCTGGTATCTCCAAGTTGAGTGTACTCCTTGCAAGTTTAGTGAACCTAATTGGCTGAACGGGCTAAACTACAGGTGGCTTGACTGGTGGTGCAGCTGGGGCATTACCACGACCTCTTCCCCTAGTATTCCTTCGGTTACTCATCTGGAAAGATTCAAACAAGTTAGATGAAGGAAAATATGGAGTATCCAAAAGAGATACTAATCAAAAGGAATCTTTATAAGGTATCTAAAAATCGAACGAAGATGATTCCATAATTAATTTATCTCATTCTAGAGTATCACTACCCAATCTCTAATGAGTTTTTACTCTATATGCTAAAATTTGCCTAAAACCAGGGCTCTTGTGACGGCCCGCCCCGCACCAACCGACATTTACTCCAAAAGTGCGCTGTACACATGTCCAGTTAGCACGGAACGGGTCGTCAAAAAGAAAAAGAAGAAGGGAATGAACTTACAAAGAACCTGTAGAATGTCTCACAGCGCATAGAATAAAGTATAATAATAACATACTTGACATAAAATAGGAGAGACAGTGCATAAGCTGAAAACCAGAACTAAACATCATAGCAGCGGAAATCCAAAATACAGCTTCTTACAACTTTCAAACTGTCTCAAAGCAAAAGTAAGATAAAGGAGGTACACTACTAATGCCCAAGTAGCGACCACCAACGACACAGGGAGAATGTGTGTGTATATATATAATACGTGGAAGCCTCCTGCCCGCCTCCGAATCAGCTACTCGTGCACCACCAGCTAACCTGTCTCTAGTCTGCTCGTGTGAGCACTCAGAGTAATAAGAGGAGACATAAAACTCTGGGTCAGACATAAAGCCTGGTATGAGCGATAAGCATCTAAAGTGAACAATAACTGGTAGACTAAAACATACCTGAACCTGTACCTACAACCAAAGAGTTAGCACTACATATTGTACAACACTCTAAGGTACTATATCAAACGGTATAAAGATACGGAGGTGGGGGAGGTGTGCATGTCATAGTGATGGCAAACAATCAAACATAGCATCCATCCTCACATCTCTCACTCAGTGCGTAAAGCATACGATATTCACCACTTCGATCACCCAACATACCTTGCTACAATCACTCTGCCCCATGAAGTCATAAATGGCTTCACTGCACTGATAACGTAACCACTAATTCCTCACTATGTCCACTTGCCCCATGGAGTTATTCACCCCATCTGCGCTGGCTCATAGCCTTACCAATCCTTACTATGTCCACTTGCCCCATGGAGTTGTTCACCCCATCTGCGCTGGCTCATAATCTTACTACGCATCACCTTGCCCCTCTGGTAATAATGACCCTACTACACTGATAAGTAGCCATCATTCATTTTTAGTGGTGAATCGAAGTTATGAACGTCGACAACTCCTTAGCACACGTCCCGCGGCAAAGCCCAACCATGAAGTGAACTCATTGGTTCCCAACTGGATCCTGAGCTCTAACTTCCCATATTGGACTACCTTTGCATCTCGGGTTATTGGTCAATACTGGGTCGGGTCAGGTTCCTCCTCAAGCCATCGGTTCGGGTCGGGTATCCCCCATCGGTTTGGGTCGGGTCTTCTTCTGGTACGGTTCGGGTCGGGTGTTTCTCCTTGGGTCGGGTCGGGTGCTTCTCCTTGGGTCGGGTCGGGTGCCATCTCTCCTCCAGTTCGTGCCTCCGCTCCGATCCGTCCCCTCATCCTTCACGTGCTCCGATCCGATCCACCTTCGTGCTTCCGCTCCGATCCGTCCTCCCTAATCCGATCTGATCCCAGTTCAGTTAGCGTGGCCTTCCTTTTTGCCAATTTTCTCAAATGTCAGGTTCCGATCTGATCGAATCCCTTGCCCAGTTCAACATATCCGATCTGAGCCCTATATCCGATCCGATCCAAAACCTGCACTGTTTTCTGAAACTGTTCCAGCAAGGGTTTACGCCATTCGATGACATTTTCGACCATTCTAACTATTGAAACCAATCATAAAGAATTTCATACAGTCATAGCAACATGCATAATCAACCACAAACATCAAAACATCAATATAATAGGTTAAAATGGATCAAACACCCCAAAATCCCATTATTCCCCTTAAGCATGTTTAGGTGAAACTAATGATAGGGTTAGCAAATCTTAACCAAATTAACCCAAATTCGTATCAGAGGTCTAAAACATGATTCCGAATTTTATAAACATTTTTCCAGAATTTTATCATGTTTAAATTCGCTAATTAACACTAATCACCCCTAATTAACCATAATTAGTGCAAAACTATGCAAATCACTCACCTTAGCCACAAATAAACTAAAATCTGAAATAAATCTCTGATTTGATGTTAATCCCAATGCTAAACAGCAGCTCCAATGTTGCTTTGGTGTAGATCTTCCTTGATTAGGGGTTGCTAAGCCAAATCCTTGACCAAAATGTGATTTGGAGGTGATTTAAAGGTTGGAGGCCATTTTTAGGGTTTTTTGGTGATAAGTGGAGGCTAGAAAACTGAAATGGAATGATCCTCTAACTCATTTCAGCCTCCCCATAACCCTAATCCCGAAATGGGTTATGGGCCTATCCACTAATCACCCTATTTGGCCCGTTTAAGCAGTTTTTCACCCTCCAAACCTTATTTCAGCCATATCTCCCAAACGGTAAGTCTGTTTAGCTATTATGACCACTCTACGGATAGGTAAACCATCAAACGAATCTAATGGAAGTGGTTTCAGGTCAAAATTCCTTTCCAATCAAAAGTTATGGCCAAAACAGTACCAACTAGGGGCAAAATGGTCATTTAAAAATCGACAAAAATCATGAACATGGGAAATGACTCTAATAGATGTTTCCCAAAGTTACACGATCATACGACTTAATACGGGAAAGAAATAAATGTCCTACGATCCTATGATGCATAGAATACAGGTCGTTACACTCTCCCCCCCTTAAGAAATTTCGCCCCCGAAATTCCCTAATCAAAACACACACAAAGGTTCCCGCATGCCTATCAACCATAAAACAACCATCAAACATGCAAAACAAGTCAAATAAGTCTATCCTAGTATGCGGAATAACTAAATCGCAAAGTAAATCTTACCAGGCAAAGAGTTCTGGATATGCCTTCCTAATGCTCTCCTCTGTTTCCCAAGTACAATCATTCTCGTCCTCGCCCCACTGAACCTAGACTAGCTTCACCGACTTCCTTCGAAGTTGCTTCGTATCGTGCCCCACAATACGAATCGGCTTGCGGTTCCCAACCGCCTCGGGTTCTACTTCGAAGTCCTCTAACTAATCAGGTGAAATAGTCATATCTGAGCCGTGAACGAACTTCCTTAGTTGGGAAACATGAAATACATTGTGAACTCCCGCCATTTTCTCTGGTAAGCCAACTCTATATGCCAAATTCCCGACTAGTTCAAGAACAGGGAATGGGCCAACAAATCTTGGTGCCAACTTGCCTCTCCTGCCAAATCGTATCACGCTCTTCAACGGAGAGATCTTGACAAACACCAAGTCACCAACAGAGAATTTCAAGTCTCTTCTCCTCTTGTCAGCATAACTCTTCTGCCTATCTTGGGCAGCTTTCATTCGTTGCTGAATGATCTTAATCTTATCTGAAGTTTCTCTCACCACATCTGGTCCAAGCACAAGCTTCTCGCCAGTCTCTATCCAACATGAGGGTGAGTTGCACGGTCTTCCGTACAAAGCTTCATATGGAGCCATACCGATACTGGATTGGTAGCTATTATTATATGCAAACTCTACTAGATGCAAATGGTCATCCCACGATCCACCAAAATCCAATACACAAGCTCTCAAGAGATCTTCCAATATACGATTCACCCTCTCCGTCTGACCATCGGTCTGAGGATGATATGCGGTACTGAGATGTAATCCTGACTCTAGAGCCTCTTGTAAGCTCTTCGAAAACCCACTAGTGAACAACGGGTCTCGGTCACTCACAATGCTTTTAGGTACTCCGTGAAATCTCACTACCCACTTCATATACAATTCTACCAACTTGGCTGCCGTTCTGTTCGATTTGACTAGTATAAATCTTGCGCTCTTAGTCAATCGATCCACAATTACCCAAATGCTATCATATCCCGATCTAGTCCTTGGTAAACCATCGATGAAATCCATTGAGACTTGCTCCCATTTCCATTTGGGAATTTCTAATGGTTGCAATAACCCACTAGGCTTCTTTTGCTCGGCTTTAACTAGCTGGCAATTCATGCATTTGGATATAAACTTTCCAACGTCTCTTTTCATCCCTTCCCAGTAGTAAGCCTGTATCATGTCTCGATACATCTTATTACCACCGGGATGTATGGTTAGTTTTGAGTGATGACATTCTCTAAGCACTTCATCTCTCAAACCATTCACGTTGGGCACAACTAGTCTTCCATTCTTTCGAAGCCATCCATCTCGATCAAGCCCATATACATTCATCTCCTCATCGATACCCATCTCTAACTTGGAGATGATTTCCAATAGGTTGGGATCGTCCCTCTGACTAGAACCAATCCTCTCTATCAAAGTGGGTCTGATCGTCGAACTAGCTAGTATGACTGGATCCAATTCGCACTTTGGTCTGAAATCAAACCCCGCGATATACTCCAGTTGCTTCCATTCAAGAAACGTTGCCACTAAGCTGGCATGTCTCCTACTCAAGGCATCGGCTACCGCATTACCTTTCCCAGGTGTATATGCGATATCAAAATCATACGAAGCCAAGAACTCTAACCATCTCTGCTGTCGGAGATTCAGATCTTTCTGAGAGAAGAGATACTTTAACGATTTATGATCGGTAAACAACTCAAATCTTTCTCCCAAGAGATAGTTTCTCCACATCTTCAGCGCAAATACAATCGCTGCTAATTCCAAATCATGGGTAGGATACTTCTTCTCATGAGGCTTTAGCTGTCGACTAGCATAAGCTACAACCCTACCTCCTTGCATCAATACCGCACCCAGTTCGGTACTACAAGCATCCGTGTATACCGTCATCTCTTCATTCCCTTTAGGAATGACTAACACCGGTGCACGCGTCAACTTCTCCTTTAGACTCTGGAAGGCATCCTCACACACTCCGTTCCAGACGAAGGACTGATTCTTCTTAGTCAATTGAGTTAACGGTGCTGCTATCTTGGAGAAGTCCTGGATAAACTTACGATAATATCCAGCTAATCCCAAGAAACTTCTTACATCTGTTGCATTCTTGGGCGTAGGCCAATCCTGTACCGTGGCCACCTTCGCAAGGTCCACGGCAATACCACTCTCGGAAACAACATGACCCAAGATTCTCACTTCCCTTCTCCAAAAATGACACTTAGAGAATTTCGCTTTCAATTGGTGTTTCCTCAACACCTCCATCACTATCCTCAAGTTCCCCTTGTGTTCCTCCTCTGTCCTTGAGTAAACAAGGATATCATCCACGAACACAAGAACAAACTTATTCAACTGATCTCTGAATACTCGATTCATAAGATCCACAAAGTAGGCTGGTGCATTGGTCAACCCAAATGGCATGACCAACCACTCATAAAATCCAGACGGCGTCCTAAATGCCGTTTTCGGAATACTCTCATCCGCTACTCATAGCTGATGAAATCCTGTCGCGAGGTCCAACTGGGAGAACACTCTTGCTCCTTCCAGTTGATCAAACAAATCATCTATCCACGGTAGAGGATACTTATTCTTCCTCGTCACCTTATTCAACTCGCGATAGTCCACACACAAACGAAGGGAACCATCTGCCTTAGTGGCAAACACAACTGGTGCTCCCCACTCGGAGACACTCCTTCTAATAAATCCCTTCTTCAAAAGATTGCTGACTTGCACCCCGAGCTCTCGCTGCTCCCTTGGTGCCATACGACAAAGCGGCATCACTATAGGTCCGGCATCTTTCACTAAATCAATACGGAACTCAATCTCTCGGTGTGGTGGAAGCCCGGTCACCTCCTCGAAGACGTCCGGATACTGGCCAACCACGGGCACATCTGACACCTCATCCTACGGGATGTTGAGGGAATTGACAAAACTAGCCATAACCCCATCACTAGGTAGACTACCAAACACTACCCTCCGCCCATCATCCACCCTCACTGACACCAAAAAGCCCTCACAGTCTACCACCACCCCGTATCTTTGGAGCCAATCGACTCCCAATATAATGCCATACCCAGTAAAGCCCAAAACAAAGCAATCACATACAAACATACATCCATAACTCGATAAGACCAAATTCCTGCAAATCATAATAAGGCTAGTCGAACCACCAATCGGGTTCGTCACAACCAATGGTCTATCGACTATCTCGGGTTCCAGTCCCAACCTATCTACCAGGTCACTAGATATGAAGGAACGGGAAGCCCCAGTATCAAACAAAACTCGAACTGGTACATCATAAATAGAAAGCATACCTTGAATAACAACATTCTTTCCTTTCTCCGCCGCAGTTGGGGCATTCGACGAAGAAGGAACAACATCAATAGCATATGCTTTTACAATCTGCTTCTCCTTAAGAGGTTGCGGACACTTATCCTTGAAGTGTCCCACTTGACCATAGTTGAAGCACTTCTTATCCGCTGGCTTGGCCCAACAATCTTTAGCATAATGGCCCTTCTTACCACAGCTGAAGCACTCAACATCCTTCTTGCTCTTTTTCTGACCAACTTTAGATTGGTCCTGCTTCCTCTTATTCTGAGAGTTACTCTTGCCTCCACCGCCTGCTTGCGGCTTTGGCCCTTCTGCAGATGCAGCCTCAGTCTTTGACTTAGGGTAAAGACTCTCTGATCTCAAAGCCTTCCCCACAATCGATTCAAAAGTCTCATCGATGTGGTTGATAAGCCTTTCCCCCAAGTATCCATCCAAACCAGTAATGAACTTCTCATTCTTCTTCTCAGGAGTATCAATGAGAGACAGTCCATATGTAATGACCCGGGATTTCGACCAACTAATTTTAAATACTTAGAATGGATTTAAATATTTAGTTGATAATATAAATGAATTTTTATATTTATGTTATCGATTTAATATCGTATATATTAAATTATCAAAATAAGGAATCAACGAATAACTGAATTCGAAGTGAAAACTGATCTGAAATCAGTTCAGATAATCAATACATAATTCTGTTTAAATTAGAATAATAATATTAATTTATTTTCGCAGAATTTAAATGGTTTAAAATTTAAATCATATCAATTTAAATAAATATCTCCTTCAGATGATCGAATTGGACTACGTGACATATCCCAGTGTGTTCGGAATAGGGGTATTACCCTAAAATTGACAGTTGTTGGGTTTAGAAAGGAGTTCGGAATCAAGGCGCATTTTAATTTTAAGGACACCGGTTTTTAATTAAATAAACAAAACAAATGAGTGGCCTTCTTCTTTCCAACGTTCATTCAAAGAAAATCAAGAACGTGTTTCTCTATTCTTCTCAAAAAAATGGAAGGGGGAAAATCATACCCGTCTCCTTCCTTTTTAACCACAGAAAAATAAATTTGTTCTTTATAAAACCAAATGGAGTTGAGCTCTTTTCCCATTCAGAAAACAAAAGCCGCCCTCCTTCATTTGCGAATACCGAAAGCTTCGGCTCTCAAGAACTTATAAATGGCCGACCCACATTAATCACCTCCAACCTAAATAGAAGTCAACAAATTCTTATAACTTGCAAAATCCTTGTTCGTATAGTATCAGACTTTGACCCTGAACCTCGCGAGCGGTTCGAATGAGTTATGGTAGGGCTCTGGGTTTGAATTCAGCGCCGGAGGCATCGCGCAAGGGGATCTCGACTTTGTGAACAGTGCGATGGGACATAGGGGTCAATACAGCTGAAGTTAGGGTTCGGTGGATCAAAATTCAGACGATGGAGTGTCAATGTCTTGGTCGAGCAAGGTTGTAGAAGGGGATTCGAGACAACAGGCATCGCGATGGTGAGTTCTAGGATTTCGAATTCAAACTCGCGGATCTAGGGGATACTGGAATTTGACATTTGAGGATTGAGGGAGTTCGAAGATGGAAAACGATTTCCGTGGTGTTGAACGAGAGAAGTGACGCACTGCCACTAAAGACTTGAAGCAGTTCAGGTCTGGATGATTACTGTTGCAGTGACTGAAGTGTTAAGAAGGAGAAAGAAGATCGCCTGCAAGGTGTTTGGGAAAATGTCAGAATAGATGATCGTTGTTTTGGGGCTGTTTCGATCCACTTGGAGCTGTTGGGGTCTTGCTTCGTAGTTGGTAGATTTATTTGCAAATGGCAATAAGGTAACAAATGAGTTTCATTCAAGAAAACGCATACCGTGACTTTACGAGATTTATCGAGATATTCAACGCAGTTAAAAACCCTGGTGAGTAAACCTCACTCACCATTTAATTAGAATTATTTCTAGTTGTTAAAAATAATTGCTATGCTTGTTTAAATATTGTTTGGTTGATTTAAAATATATATTAGTTATTTAGGACTATTATATATATATATATATATATATATATATATATTGGGTTGATGATTGGTTGGATTCCCATAGTCTCATTAGCGGATGCCCGCAGTTTCATAGCGGATGATTACCCTATACGCCCCACGCTATGATAGTGGATGACCTTCTATACCGCGATATCCTGCCTCGAAGCAGGATGGGTATTACTATGTTGACTAACATCTGCGGATGCAGGAAAACAGGTTGGAGGAATCCAACTGGATTTCTCAAAAATATATTAACTGTTGTTGTTGTTTGATTTCATATATATTCATATATGATGTGTAGAAAATCAAATGATTGAAAATTGGTTGATTTGATTATTTAAAATATCAATGGGCTTGAATATTGATTTATACAAATATCGAAAAGAGTATTTGAGATTTAAAAAAAGTGAATTCTATTTTTATAAATAGAATTTGAATTTTTAATAAAACTATAGAAAATATTTAACTTGTTCGAAGGTATATAAAACAAGTAATCGAATTTATAAACTTTGTTTATAAATGAAAGGATGGAATTTGAATCGAATTTATAAAGTTGTTTATAAATGAAAAGATGGAATTTGAATCGAATTTATAAAGTTGTTTATAAATGAAAAGATGGAATTTGAATCGAATTTATAAAGTTGTTTATAAATGAAAGGATGGAATTTGAATCGAATTTATAAAGTTGTTTATAAATGAAAGGATGGAATTTGAATCGAATTTATAAAGTTGTTTATAAATGAAAATATGGGGTTTGAATCGAATTTATAAACATTGTTTATAAATGGAAAGGTGGGATTTGAATTGAAGTTATAAACGTTGTTTATAAATAATGCAGAGAATTCAAATGGACTTTGAATATAAGGAATTGAAATAGAATTTGAACATAGTATTTCAAATGGAATTTGAATATAGAATTCAAATGGACTTTAAACTATTGGATTTGAATATAGAATTCAAATGGACTTTAAACTATTGGATTTGAATATAGAATTCAAAAGGACTTTAAACTATTGGATTTGAATATAGAATTCAAATGGACTTTAAACTATTGGATTTGAATATAGAATTCAAATGGACTTTAAACTATTGGATTTGAATATAGAATTCAAATGGACTTTAAACTATTGGATTTGAATATAGAATTCAAATGGACTTTAAACTATTGGATTTGAATATAGAATTCAAATGGACTTTAAACTATTGGATTTGAATATGGAATTCAAATGGACTTTAAACTATTGGATTTGAATATAGAATTCAAATGGACTTTAAACTATTGAATTTGAATATAGAATTCAAATGGACTTTAAACTATTGAATTTGAATATAGAATTCAAATGGACTTTAAACTATAGATTTGAATATAGAAATTCAAATGGACTTTAAACGATTTGAATATAGGATTCAAATGGAATTTAAACAATAGAATTTGAATAGATTTGAATAATAGAATTCAAATGGAGTTTAACTAGAATTTGAATATAGAATTCAAATGAAGTTTAAATATAGGGATGCAAATAGAATTCAAATGAAGTTTAAATAAAGAGAAATCAAATAGAATTGAATTGGAATTTGTATAAGAAGTCGATAAGGAAACGAGAGTATGAGTATAATTAGAATTTGTTAATATGCAGTTAAAATATATTTGAACATGTCCTGTTCAAATATGAAGGTGAAATAGACTGAAAAGTTAAGCAACAGATTTAATTAACAAATTGAGTTAAAACGATTGGTATAGTTAAAATAGATTGGACAGGTATAGACATACAGGAGACAGGTATGGAATAAAGTATAGAAGTGAAATAAATAGAATGCCCGACAAAAAGGTACGTATTTAATTTCCATATGAGATTTTATGCGCCGTATCGGCAAGCCGCTTGGCTTTTTCTTTTTCTTTTTGAGATAAGAAGGACCGGGAAAGCTATTTGAAATTTCCCGATGCTCCCGGTACAAAGGAGGTTATGGCGAATTTTTCCGGGAATTTAAGGAGATAGAATATTTTTAAGATAATTTGATAGTTAGAAATTAACATATCAAAATATATAGAAGTCGATAAGAAAACGAACTTAGAAATATGATAGTATAATCAAAAAGGAAGACTAGGAATAAAATCTAGTAAGAATAGAAAGAGAAAATGTATATGTGTTTAAAGGTGAATAATCAGTTGTATGGTATTGATTATTCGAGTAAGTAGTCTTGTCTGTTTTGACGTTAAATGTTATTCAGTCAAGGTCTGAGAGGTAATTATACCCCAACTTGGTTGATTTCATGATATACCGATAAGTAGCAAGATTCAGGCTCGAAGATCAATGTGGAATAAGAATTAGTTAAATACTGTATTTGGGTTGTCGTAACGATGTTTTACACAACATCTGTTTTAACCCAAATATGTGCAAAGCTTGGAAATAGAATAATGAATATTTCCTAGTATAGAAAATAAAAGAAGGCGATATATGGAAATGTTTTCCAAAGAACGTATAAGGCCAATATGGTTATTGAAAATATTTGGTTAACAAATATTGATAAGAAATAGAGAAGAGATTTAATTAATGGAATATTAATTAAAGGTTCAGTGATTTGTTGGATGTTTGGATGAACACTTGTTTTATTCGATAGTTAAATCATCGACTATCGAAACACTTGTTTTTATTCGATAGTTAAATCACAGACTATCGAAGTTTTGACCATCGTTGTCGATATGGAGAGACCGGTTGGATTATTATCCGAAGAACCACTCCGTATCGGCAGTAGCGTTGCAAATCAGATTATATGAAGATAATCGAAGACGGAGTAGAGTGCAAGGACTTTTCTATAAATAGAAATAGTGCCTTCAGTTATCCTGTTCGTGGGTGACTTGTATGGATGAATGTCTGACAGAGTATTTCCAAAAAGGTCGCGTACATTAATTTCTTCAACTGTACCAAGAGTGGAAGCGGAGGAAACTTCTTTTAGCTGACACGTAATGTACTGTTGTAGACGTCAATTAGTGATTTTCGAGGGATCTGACGATGTGACATTCGAAGTGAATCTGGTGTGATGATAAAGCGTAGCTTCTAGCCTCATCAACCGGTAAATGACAGAAATCGGGCAAGCAGCATGGCTATGTAGGTCGCACCTATTAGGGTGTATAATCACCCGATCTAGAGTTTCATTTACTTCTAAAAATCTATTGTCGATGCTGTCCCATTCGGGAAATGGTTGCTGATCCCAACCGTTGGTGATATACATTCGATACACTCAAGCGAAATGAGTGGTCGGTCATGTGTGGCTGAGTTGCAAGATGTTCTTGTTGAACTCGGTGTATTCTCCTCTAGAGATATACCAGCGGAAGGTGGTTCCATACCTTGTCATAGTTGAAAAACCAAATACCCAATACGTGCTTGCGGTTTTGATTGTATATTATATATGTGGAACGTGAGATGCAAGCGTTCCACTAGATTGTTATCTACTTGATTTAGACATTTTTATAATATCAAAAGAGTTTTGATATAAAGATAAATCAAGTGTTTGGATTCTCATAAGGAAAAAACCCGTTACGTGTTATACGGCGTGGTCTTATGAGATATCATTTAGTTTTATGAAACTGTTTTAAACTGTTTTACTCATACCAGTCCCATGACTGACCCGGAGTTTACTTTGTTGTTTTCCCTAAACTCTTAGGTGCCTAAATTTGTACGGCAGTCAAGTAGTCGGGAATTTACAGATATACTGGAAGAGCTTGGAGCAGGAGGCTTCAGGATCATATAGCTATAGTTATTTCCGTTGTGTTGTAAGTGTTGTACTCTGATAAGTGTATGATATACAGTTAAGATTTTGCATTTCAAAAATGTGATATATTATATTTTGTTCCGCTGCGATGTGAGATTCTGTGTTGTTATTTCTGTTCTTCTTCTACCTCTTTCGTCTAAAAAAAAAATGTTTCGTATTTTCTTGATATTTGGGTTGGACGTATGATGTATATAGTCAACTCTGATGTTACGGATTTGCGGGTCATTACACCATACTTCGACAAAGTGTCGAACTCAGCAATATAATCAGAAACTGCCCTTCCGTTCTGCTTGAGTTCCAAGAACCTCTTAAACAACACTGACTTCTGGGCAGCTGGAATAAACTTCTCGCTAAAGCGAGCCTTGAACTGATCCCAAGTAACCTGGTCCTCTGGAGTAGCTGTTCTAATACCAATCCACCAATTCATCGCTCGCCCTTGCAGCTGACGAGACGCTAGCCTTCTCTTCATCGCATCCTCAAGACCCAAGTCATCAAAGATACGATCACAGCTATCCATCCAATCTTGAACATCTGTGGCCGACTCCGTTCCGTGGAATGGCTTTCCACCAAGATTAGTGTAATCCTTGCACAACTTGGCGAAATCGACCCTAGGCGCCTGCACTACTGGGCCAACACCAACTCCGGGATTGGGAACTGCCCCCTTGCACTTCTCTAAGCATGTCTCTCATGAGGTTAGTAAACATCGCCCTCATGTCAGCGGCATCCCCATGGTTGGTCCCTCTACCAGCACCCCTCGTATCCCGGCTCATTGTCAATCTGAAAAGGGAAACGATTAACGACCCCATAGTGGTGCTAGTGCAGTGCGACTTCATTTATACTACCAATAGTATATATATACATAGCTTTTGAAAACCAAGTAATTACAAATACGCGCTCTCATATACGTACTATCTCTCCCTGGTGTCTTTCCCTATGTTAACTACGCAACCTAGAGCTCTGATACCAAGTGTGACGGCCCGCCCCGCACCAACCGACATTTACTCCAAAAGTGCGCTGTACACATGTCCAGTTAGCACGGAACAGGTCGTCAAAAAGAAAAAGAAGAAGGGAATGAACTTACAAAGAACCTATAGAATGTCTCACAGCGCATAGAATAAAGTATAATAATAACATACTTGACATAAAACAGGAGAGACAGTGCATAAGCTGAAAACCAGAACTAAACATCATAGCAACGGAAATCCAAAATACAGCTTATTACAACTTTCAAACTGTCTCAAAGCAAAAGTAAGATAAAGGAGGTACACTACTAATGCCCAAGTAGCGACCACCAACGACACAGGGAGAATGTGTATATATATATCATACGTGGAAGCCTCCTGCCCGCCTCTGAATCAGCTACTCGCGCACCAGCAGCTAACCTGTCTCTAGTCTGCTCGTGTGAACACCCAGAGTAATAAGAGGAGACATAAAACTCTAGGTCAGACATAAAGCCTGGTATGAGCGATAAGCATCTAAAGTGAACAATAACAGGTAGACTAAAACATACCTGAACCTGGACCTGCAACCAAAGAGTTAGCACTACATACTGTACAACACTCTAAGGTACTATATCAAACGGTATAAAGATACGGAGGTGGGGGAGGTGTGCATGTCATAGTGATGGCAAACAATCAGACATAGCATCCATCCTCACATCTCTCACTCAGTGCGTAAAGCATACGATATTCACCACTTCGATCACCCAACATACCTTGCTACGATCACTCTGCCCCATGAAGTCATAAATGGCTTCACTGCACTGATAACGTAGCCACTAATTCCTCGCTATATCCACTTGCCCCATGGAGTTATTCACCCCATCTGCGCTGGCTCATAGCCTTACCAATGCTTACTATGTCCACTTGCCCCATGGAGTTGTTCACCCCATCTGCGCTGGCTCATAGTCTTACTACGCATCACCTTGCCCCTCAGGTCATAATGACCCTACTGCACTGATAACGTAGTCTTGCTACCATCACCTTGCCCCTTAGGTCATAATGACCCTACTGCACTGATAAGTAGCCATCATTCATTTTTAGAGGTGAATCGAAGTTATGAACGTCAACAACTTCTTAGCACACGTCCCGCAGCAAAGCCCAACCATGAAGTGAACTCATTGGTTCCCAACTGGATCCTGAGCTCTAACTTCCCATATTGGACTACCTTTGCATCTCGGGTTATTGGTCAATACTGGGTCGGGTCGGGTTCCTCCTTAAGCCATCGGTTCGGGTCGGGTATCCCCCATCGGTTGGGTCGGGTCTTCTTCTGGTACGGTTCGGGTCGGGTGTTTCTCCTTGGGTCGGGTCGGGTGCTTCTCCTTGGGTCGGGTCGGGTGCCATCTCTCCTCTAGTTCGTGCCTCCGCTCCGATCCGTCCCCTCATCCTTCACGTGCTCCGATCCGATCCACCTTCGTGCTTCCACTCCGACCCGTCCTCCCTAATCCGATCCGATCCCAGTTCAGTTAGCGTGGCCTTCCTTTTTGCCAATTTTCTCAAGTGTCAGGTTCCGATCCGATCGAATCCCTTGCCCAGTTCAACATATCCGATCCGAGCCCTATATCCGATCCGATCCGAAACCTACACTGTTTTCTGAAACTGTTCCAGCAAGTGTTTACGCCATTCGACGACGTTTTCGACCATTCTAACTGTTGAAACCAATCACAAAGCATTTCATACAGTCATAGCAACATGCATAATCAACCACAAACATCAAAACATCAATATAATAGGTAAAAATGGATCAAACATACCCCAAAATCCCATATTTCCCCTTAAGCATGTTTAGGTGAAACTAATGATAGGGTTAGCAAAACTTAACCAAATTAACCCAAATTCATATCAGAGGTCTAAAACATCATTCCGAATTTTATAAACATTTTTCCAGAATTTTATCATGTTTAAATTCGCTAATTAACACTAATCACCCCTAATTAGCCATAATTAGTGCAAAACTATGCAAATCACTCACCTTAGCCACAAATAAACTAAAATCTGAAATAAATCTCTGATTTGATGTGAATCCCAATGCTAAACAGCAGCTCCAATGTTGCTTTGGTGTAGATCTTCCTTGATTAGGGGTTGCTAAGCCAAATCCTTGACCAAAAGGTGATTTGAAATTGATTTAAAGGTTGGAGGCCATTTTTAGGGTTTCTTGGTGATAAGTGGAGGCTAGAAAACTGAAATGGAAAGATTCTCTAACTCATTTCAGCCTCCCCATAACCCTAATCCCGAAATGGGTTATGGGCCTATCCACTAATCACCATATTTGGCCCGGTTAAGCAGTTTTTCACCCTCCAAACCTTATTTCAGCCATATCTCCCAAACGGTAAGTCCGTTTGGCTATTATGACCACTCTACGGAAAGGTAAACCATCAAACGAATCTAATGGAAGTGGTTTCAGGTCAAAATTCCTTTCCAGTCAAAAGTTATGGCCAAAACAGTACCAACTAGGGGCAAAATGGTCATTTAAAAATCGACAAAAATCATGAACATGGGAAATGACTCTAATAGATGTTTCCCAAAGTTACATGATCATACGACTTCATACGGGAAAGAAATAAATATCCTACGATCCTATGATGCATAGAATACGGGTCGTTACAGCTCTGATACCACATGTAACGACCCACCATTTTGAACCATTCAAATCGACAATAATCCACACATGTCAGACTTGAATTGCTCAAAACGATATATTTTTAATACAAATTGGCAAATAACAACATATATAGTAAATAAATCAATCACAGAATCACAGACACAGAGTAATAAAATACTACACAGCGGAATAGATAGAATAGTAGTCCATAAGCTACTACATAACCATAGAGTCTAATGCAAATACAACAGAGTACTAAACATAGATAAGTCTTCTAATGCATAAGGAAATAATAGAGTCTGAAATAGGAAATAACTGGAAAGCTGAAATAATTGCAACAACCAAATAAGAGGTAGATAGATCCAAGTAAAGCTCCAAGTGAATCAAGCAAGCTGATATCCTCAAGCTGACCCGAGTATCCATGTAAAACAAACACACTCGAGTCAGGATTAACATTCTTATTTTAAATGATAACTCAAGTGAAACAATTACCGAAATGCAAAATAACTTAAAGGATGTTTGGGATCACCATCCTCCAAAGATCCGTCAAAATAATACTATATATTATAATACGCTATATATAATAGTGTCTATCAGTAAAGTAAATATCAAAATAGCGTAAGCGAGATTACCATGATTACCCTTACTCCGTTTATATATTCCCATAGTATATACAGTACCGTAATTCCTCCGTAAACTAGAGGTTGATCAGAGCGCACTCCATATAAAACCGTACAAAACAAAATCGTATTGGGCTCGTATAAGGCATGTGACAAGGCACGCGAGGAATGCCAGAGTGGATTCACCGTTTACATAACTGGACTGGTGGTAACGCATAGCAGCAACTACCGCCCACCTCGAGACACACTCCCATAACAAGAGTGCGCACCAATCGAATCACAAAAGTAATAGAATGGTTTCGAAGAAGCATGCTCGATAGGAGGAATGACCTCACTTGGTCTCGGTGTAGCACCTGTTTTAGCCACATCAAGCTGACTCAAGGTAGTCAGGGTCTCATAATTAAGATGAATTAGAAAATAGAGTCGATCGCCAAGCCATCCTTCTTCATTCTGGAACTCCACCACGTACACAATTGTTAAAGTGGTTTTTGGAATTGACAGAGAGTATGACAAATCCGATCCCGGTCTCTTTAACAACCAACCATTTACATTTTCCACACCGTGGTCGTTTTATAATAATTTTTACTCAAAATAACTATGAAAATATAATTTAAATCAAGTACTTTCAAAATCACAACTTATATTCTTCACTATTTAAAGTTTATAAAATATATAAGTTTATAAAATAAAACATAATATAAAAATATTAAATAATAAAATTTATAGAAATACTATATATAAAATAGGCACTTATTTTGTTATCAAAACCTTTGTAAACATTTAAAACAATTAAAATATAAGTAAAATCTCAAATATCATTTAAACCCATACTTACTTATAAATTAACTTTTCAAAACATTTCCAAAATATAAGTTTATCATTTGAAATCTAACTATTATTATAATTATTATAGAAAATACTTGAATTAAATTTCTAAAAATCAATCTTTTCAAATCAAATATATTTATGATTTCAAAATATGACCAACGGTGTCCGTATATAATTTTCTATCCTATGGTCAAGTAATACGGATATGTATCATTTCAATCCGTATCTTTTCAAGTACGGGTATATATCATTTCAACCCGTAATCCCAAATTCAATAAAAATCGCTTGGGTCTATCATTTCAACCCATAACGGTTTTCCACTATTCTATCAAGTCATTCGGGTATGTATCATTTCAACCCATTGTGATTTCCTAAACTAAGGGAACTTGTAATGTGAAAATCTACACATAACAAATCAATCATTGACATATAATATTGATCCGTACATGTCATAAGGACACGTCCGTACATGTTCATATTACATCTAAATATCCGTCGTACACGTCAAATGTCATTTATTTAGACATGCATACGTAGAGTATATTCGTGCGCGTATCCATGTGCATGTCACGTACTCTATCGTGCACGTCACATTCACACGTATCAAATTACATACACGCTACACTGAACGTATTATATCCATATAGATTTCATTTTACGTGTCCAACATATTTACCCGTCATATCAACACATATGTAACCAACACGTGTCGAATATCACATACGCAAATAAATATAGATATCGTATATCACCAATTCATACAAACAACCAAATAATATCATATGCATCAATGATGTCAATAACATATCGACGGTGTACAATGGAAATAATATGATCTCTATAGCAATCCTATCAATTCAGATAAATAATTCACATGTTTGTACACTTAAATAAAAAAATTAATCGTGAGTGAGGGGTCTCACCTTCCATAGCAAAAGAAATGAAAGGAACGATGAAAGCGGATATGAGGCGAACGACGAATGGATATTTATTTCTCTTTATTATTAACTTCACAAACTGAAACAAAAATATGAAAATTTAATAATTGCATAAAAATTATATTAATCTACTCTGAACAAATAGCATACATGTAGTATATATATTTAATATATGACATTATATATATATATATATATATATATATATATATTCTAAACAACCCGTGTTTATACATGAAATTTTATATATGTACTTCTAAACAACACACATATAGTTTATATTTTTGTTTCTGAACTCAAAACAAATAGCATATATATAACATACATATTCATTTTTGAGAACCTATTGTTTACGGATAAAAAAAAGTTGTTTCTATATTCATTTTCAAATAAACTTGCATAACCAAAAAGCCTCAACACGCCTAAGTCTAATATTTACATAACTAAAGAAAAAGAACATATAAAATTATATACACTAGCTAAAGAATGCGGGAAATACTATATAACTTTAACAAAATCTCTTTTTTTATATAC
Source organism: Allium sativum (assembly GCA_030737875.1). Classification (NCBI taxonomy): domain Eukaryota; kingdom Viridiplantae; phylum Streptophyta; class Magnoliopsida; order Asparagales; family Amaryllidaceae; genus Allium; species Allium sativum. Next base: position 8,530,823 of record CM060923.1, read on the forward strand.
ATAAGCGTACAACGTTCAAAACAAGAGAAGAAGAAAATAGAGAAAAAGATAGGAAAGAGGACTCACGGATGGAAGAAAATGGGATGCCAACTGTAACACCCCACCTCCGCTAGGGTCACTCACAAAGGGAATGCACTAGCTTTGGTGGAGCATTATCTAGGTAAACATACACAGAAATATTACAAGACAGAACATATAAAACAGCGGAAGAAGAAGAACTAAATTTCATTGCATTAAAATCTAGAAAGGTCTAAAGCCTTTTACATCAAAACACTACTAAATCCATTACATCGAAATCTGTCTTGCAATAGCAAAGAAGCATAAAACCATTGTTATAAATCATTCCCCAATAAAGCAGCAAAGCAAGCCATAGCCAAGAACAATCCAAGTCTTCATGAAATAGCCTTGGAGCTTGGTAGGATCCGAACTAAGCTGTGTTCTCACCCTGTGTACCTGGGGGGAGGGGGGGAACGGAAGAAAAAGAGGCGAAACAAACTGGGCCAGTCATAAAGACTGAGTAAGTCCTAGTGACTTTCAACATAAAAATAGGTAAAGATAACTGTAACGACCTGGATTTCGAGCGACTTTGGTTATCGACATAAGCACGATGTCGATAACCAAACATCGAAAAATCCCGGTAATTAATGAAAGAAATTAGAGGGTAAGAATAGATAAGATAGAAACTTAGAATAGAAGAAGAAGAAGAACACAACATCAGAGTAACACGAACCTCACAGCGGAACGAATAACATATAATAGATAACATAACTTTGAAATATAACAGTTATGTATACAATAGCACTTATCAGAGTACAGCACTTACAACACAGCGGAAATAACTATAGCTATATGATCTTGAAGCCTCCTGCTCCAAGCTCTCCAAGTGTATCTGTAAAACCCGACTACTTGACTGCCCATACAAATTTAGGCACCCAAGAGTTTAGGGGGAACACAACAAAATAAACTCAGGGTCAGTCATGGGACTGGTGTGAGTAAAACAGTTTAAACAGGTATATGAACAAGTAAACGATATCTCACAAGACCACGCCGCAGAACGGAACGGGTTTTCCCTTATGAGAATCCAAAATATCTTTATATCAAAACCTTTTGATATTACAATAATGTCTATTAACCACAATATAATAATCATCTAGCAGAAACGCTTTCATCTCACGTTCTACATATATAGTATACAATCAAAAACCGCAAGCACGTATTGGGTAATGGATTTCCGACTATGACAAGGTATGGAACCACCTTCCGATCAGTGTACTCTAGGAACGATACATTGGAGTTCAACAAGAACATCTTGTAACTCAGCCACACATGACCGACCACTCATTTTGCTTGAGTGTATCGAATGTGTATCACCAACGGTTGGGATCAGCAACCGTTCCCGTATATATATGGGACAACATTGATAGATTAAAGAAGCAAATGAATATTCTCTAGATAGGTGATTATACACCCTACTTCGGTGCGACCGACTTAGCCATGCTGCCTGCCCTATTTCTGTCATTTACCGGTTGATGAGGCTAGAAGCTACGCTTTATCATCATATCAGATTCACTTCGAATGCCACATTATCTGATCCATCGAAAATCACTAATTGACGTCTACGACAGTACATTACGTGTTAGCTAAAGAAGTTTCCTTCTCCGCTTCCACTCTTGGTACGGTTGAAGAAATCAATGTACGTGACCTTTCTGGAAATACTCTATCAGACATTCATCCACACAAGTCATCCTCATTCACTTAGAATGTCACATCGTCATACCCGCCAAATCACAAATTGACTTATCCAAAAATAACACGGGTATACAGCTTAGAGAAACAAATTCCTCCGCCACCAAACGTGAATACGTTTGAACAGATCAACTTACGCGATCCATTGGATATACTCTGTCAGACCTTCGTCCATACAAGTCATCCTAGGACTGGACAAACCGAAGGCACTATCCAGTACATCCATCTTAGGCACTGTTATCTAAGACTTATACAATAGCCCTTGCAATTTTACTCCGTCTTCAATTATCTTTGGCATATATGATTCGCAACGCTTATGCCAATACAGAGTGGTTCTTTGGATAATAATCCAACCGGTCTCTCCATATTAACAACGTTAAAATGGTCAAAACTTCGATAGTCTGTGAGTTAACTATCAAAGAAAAATAAGTGTGCAACAACGATATTATTTCCAGATGGAAATTATATCGAACAAACATCATTTAGCATTAATCTCTTTAGTTCATTTATTTACTTATCTCCTGTTTCCCTATATTCAATATTTCTTATTTTCTTTTATCAGAAAACATTTCTGATTCTCGTTTGAAAAACATTTCCAAAACTCCTTTACGCTCAAACCTTACCATTTCTTAGTCAAGAAGGAAGTCACTCAAGTTGGGGTATAATTACCTCTCAGACCTTAACTGAACAACGTTATAACTTCGAAATGGTCAAAGTTTATCTTTTAATCTTTAACAACTTCTTTACGCCTTTCTCGGATTCAATTTTACGGATCCACTTCTATATTTAAAACATTGGTTATAACGATAACGTTAAAATCCCTACTTTCGAATTATCTAACTTTAATTATAACTTCTATTCTTAATAGTAAATAAATCTCTATTTAAACACTAGAAAGTATAAGCACTTTCCCGAATTCGATATAATCGAATTCGCCGATTAACTCTCTTCGATAAATCTCTATTTGATTAACTCTTCTTCGAATAACCTATGTTCGATTAACTCCTTCCTTTCGAATATACTATATTTGATTACTCCTTCTCGAATAAACGATATTCGATAATCTCTCTTCGAATAACTAATATTCGATAACTCTTTTTTTTTCCAAATATCTCATATTTGAAAATCTCACTTTCGAATAAACTATATTCGATAATCTCTTTTCGAATAACTCTTATTCGATAAATCTCACTTCGATCAAACTATAATCGATAACTCCCTCCGATGAAACTAACATCGATAACTCCTTTCGATGAAACTAACATCGATGACTCCTTTCGATGAAACTAACATCGATTAATTTAAACTCGACGAACTTAACTCGACTAACTCGACTAACTTAACTTACTTGGTTCGACCAATTCGATTCGATTAACTAGGCTTGACTAACTTGGTTTATTTAACTCAACTTATTAACCCCTATCTAATAACTAATATTTGATTTAACTCCATTCGTTTGTCTCTAGATCGCAGCGATCACAAATGGTTACACCTGATTCCCTCAGGAAACATCCGACCGCCTCAGGCTATCTGTAGCCCTGCGAATTTCGCTAGCAGTCGTACGAGATGACAACTTACCCTGAATACTATGTTTGACTAACTCTGTCTCAAATAACTATATTTGATTAACTCTAGTTCATTTTAACTCAAATCGATTTACTCTAACTGATTTACCTACCTGATTAACTCTAACTGATTAACTCTAACTGGTTAACTCTTACTGATTAACTCTTACTGACTTAACCCAACTGGTTAACTCGACTTACTTAACCCAACTGGATAACTCTACTGAACCGGTTAACTCTATTGAACTGGTTAACTCTACTGAACTGGTTAACTCTAACTGAACTGGTTAACTCTACTGAACTGGTTAACTCTACTGAACTGGTTAACTCTAACTGAACTGGTTAACTCTACTGAACTGGTTAACTCTACTGAACTGGTTAACTCTACTGAACTGGTTAACTCTACTGAACTGGTTAACTCTACTGATTAACTCTTCTCGAATACTATATTCGACTAACTCTTTCACTTTATAAAGATTTCCTTTTAACAACGTTTTATTCATTTGAAAATATTTACTTTAAAATAACGGTTCTACACTTTAAAAATGATTTCCTTTTTTACCACGTTTTCCTCTTTATAACGGATTCTGCTTTATAACGTTTCCCTTTTTATAACGTTTCCTTTTCAATTCTATTTGTAAATGGTTCACAAATATTTCCTTTTCAGATTTATTCTTGAAATATTCTAACTCCTTAAATTCTCTGAAAAATTCGCCATAACCTCCTTTGTACCGGGAGCATCGGGAAAATCCCCAAACCCGCCACACATGCCTTTCCATTCAAAAAGAAAATGGTTTGTAATTGTTTCCTTTTTGAATATCTCCTATTTATAAATATTCCAATTTATAAACATATCTTATTTATAAATATTCCACTTTATAAATATCTCTTATTTATAAATATTCCAATTCATAAATATTCTATTTTCAATATCACTTTGAAAATCCCCTTATCAACATTTCGGTATGTTATGGTATTCAATCATATCAAATCACGATGTTCAATATCATCCAAGCACATATAATCGCCCACAGATTTTATATCACATCATATAACAATATATGAAAAACAATAAAATAACTGTTGAGGAATCCAGTCGGATTCCTCCAACCTGTCTCCCTGCATCCACAGATGTTACACAATATGATTATCATCACTTTCGGTTCAATATAAATTATTCTGATAGCAGAATCAATATAGAAATATTTAACGGTTTATATATATATATATTTATATTTATATATATATAAATAATTTTCACTAACTGACTAACAGTTCAATCAATCAACCAACACACAACAATCAACAGATGATTAACAGTTCTAAAAATACGTTATAAAAATATAATTGTTCAGAGTTGGTGAGTTTTACTCACATTGGACGATCATCGTCAATAACGATAACCATCGCTCGGTTTGATTCAGACGGGCAATTTATTTTAAAATAAATTGTAGCGAGCTCGGATTTACTCCCGGTCAGTGTCATTGTGTTGCTCCCTTCCATACGATCCCAACGGATCTTGTTTCGTTCAATTCCGATACAGTATGATGAAGTTATATCATTAACAAGTTAGTAAACAATTGAAATCTAATTAACTAAACATTTATTTGCTAAACGGGCCTCACCCCATTTCTTGGTCCATTGAGAACCATCGGACCCGACCCATTCATAACTCTTCTTCCCCAATAATGACCGTCCGCTCCTGCTCCTTTTAACTCCTCCATTTCGAAACTCTTGAGCTCCATTTCCAGCTTGTTTCTTCAACGAATAATCAAACAAAACCCACCGTGATTCATCTCATTCCAAACTCTCTCACTCCATATCAGTTTGACAAAACTCGGTTCTTGTTTCTGGAATGAGACGAAGACCCTATCGCGCACGAACATAGCAGATGAACGATACTTTTTGGAATGGAAATGTGTCAAACTCCACGAAATTCCTTCCCATGCCAATACGAACTCAACTACCACCTCCAATTAAACCAATCATCACCACATCTTCAATAAATTCGAACCCTAGGTTCTACTGCCAAATTTCCACCGACGAAAATCACTATCAAACACATCAATTCTCATACGGGTGTGAAGAGAAAATACCCAGGAGTACAAGGATACTTGTTTTGCAATTTAAGGATTTTTATTTGAATTTAGTTTGATTTATGAAGGATCGAAGAATTTTTTCCTGGAGTAACAAAAAAGCAACGGCGCATTTTTCTGATCGGTTGACTTTGCAATGGGAATTAGGTTTAGATAGGTTTTAAGGGGTTATTTATAGAAGGTATAAATATCTAGATATTTTTATATTAATATTTTAATATTTTATTTAATCCTTTATATTTGTTTCTGACTTCTAAAAATCCGTGTGGTCACACACAATAACCAAAAATCAGGAAAATGGACATGCAGCTGCACCTCGACATTACAGTCCCAACGAAACTGGTTTCGTCAAATTCCGACTTCGTATGCTCACACAGTGTATTTTTAACTATCAAAATACTGACTGTTTCTCACTCTAAAAATCCGTACGGCCACACAGTGACTCTAAAAATCACAGAAACTGACATCTAGCAATAATTTGATGTTGCGGATTCAACAAAATTAATTTCATCGAATTCCGACTTCGTTTGCAAAACCGGCTATTTTTAAAGCTCAGGATGACCCATTTAAATATATAAATATATTTAAATATTATTAAATTAAATATAAATAAATTCATGTTATCGTATATCTTCACATATGATATCGTACAACTCCAGGATATCATATCAGAATTTACAGTTTGATATTTCAGATTCCAGATTATCTCGATATTTAGTTTATACTGAAAAATCCATTTATATCGTATATAAAAGCATCGCAAATTATAAAGGAATTCTACAGCGACTTTTCTAAAATTTGATTTGGATGTACATCAAAATATACACGACGAAATCCCAATTTTTCTCTTCCCCTAGAAAGATATACTCCACCAGCTCCACTCGTTTCTTGTTTCACAGAAATCCGGCTTAAAACGAATCCTGTACATCCAGTTGAAGTTCAAATCGCCAATTTGCGAACTGCAGCGCCATTTCAAGCTCGATTTTAATTATAATATAATTATACGTTCAAACTATCATCGATTGAATATATTCGTCAATATTATTCAACTCTAAGCTGAATTAAATTCTAGGGATGACCCTGTTCACAGAATATTGTGATTTCCAATATTTTTGATTATTTCTGAATTAAATATATTATTTAATTATTTAATTTAATTAAATATTCACTATAATTTAATTAACGACGATTTAATTCCCTAAATCACTATTTATATAATTAAATAAATTAATTATAACCCTGGAAAAATGCGGGTCATTACATTCTTCCACACTTAAAATAATTTCGTCCTCTAAATTGCTAAGTTAGAGGACGACCCTATCTATTGGAATTCCTAAGATTTGTTTACCCCTTATTTCTGGTTTCAACTGAACCAACTAATATCGATATCAATATTAATTCCTTTCGACTAACTAAAATTTTCAAAAATTATGAAAATTCTCTAACACTTTAAATTTTCGGAAAATTTCGCCATAACCTTCTTTGTGCAGCCCTATTGGTAAAACCACAACTCGCCTCTCTAGGTCATCTCCAACCCAAAAGAAAATCAAACAGCCAAGCGGCTTGCAAATTCGGCTCATAAATCCCAAACTTATACAAAATATAAACTTGTACCTTTTTGTCGGGCATATCATTATATCCCTTCCATCTGTTACCATTCCACATATACCAATGTCCTCCCAATCAAACTCAATCACTTTTATATCGTCAAACCAAATCATTTGCTTATACTAAAGTCGAATCCCATTTTCAATCACAAGTTTCATTCTTGATTTTCAAATTCTAAGTCCAGCTAAATTTCAAATTCTTGACTTATCCATTCAATTCTATTTAACTTAGTTCAAGTTAAATTTCAATTTATTTTTACCATCTCATTTCATTTAACTTCATAAGTTAAATTTAAATTTCCGAATTTAAATTCCTGGGTAAATTTCAAATCAATTTGAAATCATAATACCAATTCAAAACCTTTGAATTTCTAAACAACTTGTTTTCTCAAAACAATAAAAATCAAAATCTTTGGTAGTAATCCACCACTTAGAAACTCGAAAATCACACCGATGATACTGCGCAGTCATCATCGGAATTATTTTCCAGCGACCCAAGTGATCTCAATACTATATCATTTTCAATACCATTACTAAATACTTCCATTTTGAAAACATTTCAAAATCTCCCAGGAACTTAAAATTTCCTTATTTTAATTCCAAATCTGATTTAAATTCAAATTTAATTCATCTTATTTCATATACTTTAGTTATATGAATTCTGATTAATTATTTATAACCATTTCACTTTTATAATCTTACTCGATTATAATACAACCAACACATCCAATACAATATTTCCAATATATATAAAATATATTTTGGGTAAAATTATTTGATTTACCCTTTTTCAAAACATACCATGTCGGTTCATCGTATTCAAGTGTTTATAAAACTCCTACCGATACAGTGGATCAAACTGATCGACCAGAACACATAAACGACTTAACCAATAAATCTCCACAATATAAAAAATTTTTAATATCAATAACAAATACGCACTCGTATATATACACTCAAACACAATCTATGGTATTACTAACCCTATCTTTACCGAGTCACGCCACAGAGCCAAGGTAATTCTTAACTTAAGCTCTGATACCAACTGTAACGACCCGGATTTCGAGCGACTTTGGTTATCGACATAAGCACGATGTCGATAACCAAACATCGAAAAATCCCGGTAATTAATGAAATAAATTAGAGGGTGAGAATAGATAAGATAGAAACTTAGAATAGAAGAAGAAAAAGAACACAACATCAGAGTAACATGAACCTCACAGCGGAACGAATAACATATAATAGATAACATAACTTTGAAATATAACAGTTATGTATACAATAGCACTTATCAGAGTACAGCACCTACAACACAGCGGAAATAACTATAGCTATATGATCTTGAAGCCTCCTGCTCCAAGCTCTCCAAGTATATCTGTAAAACCCGACTACTTGACTGCCCGTACAAATTTAGGCACCCAAGAGTTTAGGGGGAACACAACAAAATAAACTCCGGGTCAGTCATGGGACTGGTGTGAGTAAAACAGTTTAAACAGGTATATGAACAAGTAAACGATATCTCATAAGACCACGCCGCAGAACGGAACGGGTTTTTCCCTTATGAGAATCCAAAATATCTTTATATCGAAACCTTTTGATATTACAATAATGTCTATTAACCACAATATAATAATCATCTAGCAGAAACGCTTTCATCTCACGTTCTACATATATAGTATACAATCAAAAACCGCAAGCACGTATTGGGTAATGGATTTCCAACTATGACAAGGTATGGAACCACCTTCCGATCAGTGTACTCTAGGAGCGATACATTGGAGTTCAACAAGAACATCTTGTAACTCAGCCACACATGACCGACCACTCATTTTGCTTGAGTGTATCGAATGTATATCACCAACGGTTGGGATCAGCAACCGTTCCCGTATATATATGGGACAACATTGATAGATTAAAGAAGCAAATGAATATTCTCTAGATAGGTGATTATACACCCTACTTCGGTGCGACCGACTTAGCCATGCTGCCTGTCCTATTTCTGTCATTTACCGGTTGATGAGGCTAGAAGCTACGCTTTATCATCACATCAGATTCACTTCGAATGCCACATTGTCTGATCCATCGAAAATCACTAATTGACGTCTACGACAGTACATTACGTGTTAGCTAAAGAAGTTTCCTTCTCCGCTTCCACTCTTGGTACGGTTGAAGAAATCAATGTACGTGACCTTTCTGGAAATACTCTGTCAGACATTCATCCACACAAGTCATCCTCATTCACTTAGAATGTCACATCGTCATACCCACCAAATCACAAATTGACTTATCCAAAAATAACACGGGTATACAGCTTAGAGAAACAAATTCCTCCACCACCAAACGTGAATACGTTTGAACAGATCAACATACGCGATCCATTGGATATACTCTGTCAGACCTTCGTCCATACAAGTCATCCTGGGACTGGACAAACCGAAGGCACTATCCAGTACATCCATCTTAGGCACTGTTATCTAAGACTTATACAATAGCCCTTGCAATTTTACTCCGTCTTCAATTATCTTTGGCATATATGATTCGCAATACTTATGCCAATACAGAGTGGTTCTTTGGATAATAATCCAACCGGTCTCTCCATATTAACAACGTTAAAATGGTCAAAACTTCGATAGTCTGTGAGTTAACTATCAAAGAAAAATAAGTGTGCAACAACGATATTATTTCCAGATGGAAATTATATCGAACAAACATCATTTAGCATTAATCTTTTTAGTTCATTTATTTACTTATCTCCTGTTTCCCTATATTCAATATTTCTTATTTTCTTTTATCAGAAAACATTTCTGATTCTCGTTTGGAAAACATTTCCAAAACTCCTTTACGCTCAAACCTTACCATTTCATAGTCAAGAAGGAAGCCACTCAAGTTGGGGTATAATTACCTCTCAGACCTTAACTAAACAACGTTATAACTTCGAAATGGTCAAAGTTTATCTTTTAATCTTTAACAACTTCTTTACGCCTTTCTCGGATTCAGTTTTATGAATCCACTTCTATATTTAAAACATTGGTTATAACTATAACGTTAAAATCCCTACTTTCGAATTATCTAACTTTAATTATAACTTCTATTCTTATTAGTGAATAATTAACCTAATACTTATTTATTTATAAATAAATCTCTATTTAAACACTAGAAAGTATAAGTACTTTCCCGAATTCGATATAATCGAATTCGCCGATTAACTCTCTTCGAGAAATCTCTATTTGATTAACTCTTCTTCGAATAACCTATGTTCGATTAACTCCTTCCTTTCGAATATACTATATTTGATTACTCCTTCTCGAATAAACGATATTTGATAATCTCTCTTCGAATAACTAATATTCGATAACTCTTTCTTTTCAAATATCTCATATTTGAAAATCTCACTTTCGAAGAAACTATATTCGATAATCTCTTTTCGAATAACTCTTATTCGATAAATCTCACTTCGATCAAACTATAATCGATAACTCCCTTCGATGAAACTAACATCGATAACTCCTTTCGATGAAACTAACATCGATAACCCCTTTCGATGAAACTAACATCGATTAATTTAAACTCGACGAACTTAACTAGACTAACTCGACTAACTTGGTTCGACCAATTCGATTCGATTAACTAGGCTCGACTAACTTGGTTTATTTAACTCAACTTGATTAACTCCTATCGAATAACTAATATTCGATTTAACTCCATTTGTTTGACTCTAGATCGCAGCGATCACAAATGATTACACCTAATTCCCTCAGGAAACATCCGACCGCCTCAGGCTATCTGTAGCCCTGCGAATTTCGCTAGCAGTCGTACGAGATGACAACTTACCCTGAATACTATGTTTGACTAACTCTGTCTCAAATAACTATATTTGATTAACTCTAGTTCATTTTAACTTAAATCGATTTACTCTAACTGATTTACCTACCTGATTAACTCTAACTGGTTAACTCTAACTGGTTAACTCCTACTGATTAACTCTTACTGACTTAACCCAACTGGTTAGCTCGACTTACTTAACCCAACTGGTTAACTCTACTGAACCGGTTAACTCTATTGAACTGGTTAACTCTACTGAACTGGTTAACTCTAACTGAACTGGTTAACTCTACTGAACTGGTTAACTCTACTGAACTGGTTAACTCTAACTGAACTGGTTAACTCTACTGAACTGGTTAACTCTACTGAACTGGTTAACTCTACTGAACTGGTTAACTCTACTGATTAACACTTCTCGAATACTATATTCGACTAACTCTTTCACTTTATAAAGATTTCCTTTTAACAACGTTTTATTCATTTGAAAAGATTTACTTTGAAATAACAGTTCTACACTTCAAAAATGATTTCCTTTTTTACCACGTTTTCCTCTTTATAACGGATTCTGCTTTATAACGTTTCCCTTTTTATAACGTTTCCTTTTCAATTCTATTTGTAAATGGTTCACAAATATTTCCTTTTCAGATTTATTCTTGAAATATTCTAACTCCTTAAATTCTCGGAAAAATTCGCCATAACCTCCTTTCTACTGGGAGCATCGGGAAAATCCCCAAACCCACCACACAGGCCTATCCATTCAAAAAGAAAATGGTTTGTAATTATTTCCTTTTTGAATATCTCCTATTTATAAATATTCCAATTTATAAACATTTCTTATTTATAAATATTCCACTTTATAAATATCTCTTATTTATAAATATTCCAATTTATAAATATTCTATTTTCAATATCACTTTGAAAATCCCCTTATCAACGTTTCGGTATGTTATGGTATTCAATCATATCAAATCACGATGTTCAACATCGTCCAAGCACATATAATCGCCCATAGATTTTATATCACATCATATAACAATATATGAAAAACAATAAAATAACTGTTGAGGAATCCAGTCGGATTCCTCCAACCTGTCTCCCTGCATCCACAGATGTTACACAATATGATTATCATCACTTTCAGTTCAATATAAATTATTCTGATAGCAGAATCAATATATAAATATTTAACGGTTTATATATATATATATAATTATAATTATAATTTTCACTAACTGACTAACAGTTCAATCAATCAACCAACACCCAACAATCAACAGATGATTAACAGTTCTAAAAATACGTTATAAAAATATAATTGTTCAGAGTTGATGAGTTTTACTCACATTGGACGATCATCGTCAATAACGATAACCATCGCTCGGTTTGATTCAGACGGGCAATTTATTTTACAATTAATTGTAGCGAGCTCGGATTTACTCCCGGTCAGTGTCATTGTGTTGCTCCCGTCCATACGATCCCAACGGATCTTGTTTCGTCCAATTCCGATACCGTATGATGAATTTATACCATTAACAAGTTAGTAAACAATTGAAATCTAATTAACTAAACTTTTATTTGCTAAATGGGCCTCACCCCATTTCTTGGTCCACTGAGAACCATCGGAACCGACCCATTCATAACTCTTCTTCTCCAATAATGACCGTCCGCTCCTGCTCCTTTTAACTCCTCCATTTCGAAACTCTTGAGCTCCATTTCCAGCTTGTTTCTTCAATGAATAATCAAACAAAACCCACCGTGATTCATCTCATTCCAAACTCTCTCACTCCATATCAGTTTGACAAAACTCAGTTCTTGTTTCTGGAATGTGACGAAGACCCTATCGCGCACGAACATAGCAGATGAGCGATACTTTTTGGAATGGAAATGTGTCAAACTCCACGAAATTCCTTCCCATGCCAATACGAACTCAACTACCACCTCCAATTAAACCAATCATCACCACATCTTCAATAAATTCGAACCCTAGGTTCTACTGCCAAATTTCCACCGACGAAAATCACTATCAAACACATCAATTCTCATACGGGTGTGAAGAGAAAATACCCAGGAGTACAAGGATACTTGTTTTGCAATTTAAGGATTTTTATTTGAATTTAGTTTGATTTATGAAGGATCGAAGAATTTTTTCCTGGAGGAACAAAAAAGCAACGGCGCATTTTTCTGATCGGTTGACTTTGCAATGGGAATTAGGTTTAGATAGGTTTTAAGGGGGTATTTATAGAAGGTATAAATATCTAGATATTTTTATGTTAATATTTTAATATTTTATTTAATCCTTTATATTCGTTTTTGACTTCTAAAAATCCGTGTGGTCACACACAATACCCAAAAACCATGAAAATGGACATGCAGCTACACCTCGACATTACGGCCCTAACGAAACTGGTTTCGTAAAATTCCGACTTCGTATGCTCACACAGTGTATTTTTAACTGTCAAAATACTTACTGTTTCTCACTCTAAAAATCCGTACGGCCACACAGTGACTCTAATATTCACGGAAACTGACATCTAGCAATAATTTGATGTTGCGGATCCAACAGAATTAGTTTCGTCGAATTCCGACTTCGTTTGCAAAACCGGCTATTTTTAAAGCTTTGGATGACCATTTAAATATATAAATATATTTATATATTATTAAATTAAATATAAATAAATTCATGTTATCGTTTATCTTCACATATGGTATCGTACAGCTCCAGGATATCATATCAGAATTTACAGTTTGATATTTCATATTCCAGATTATCTCGATATTTAGTTTATACTGAAAAATCCATTTATAACGTATATAAAGCGTCGCAAATTATGAAGGAATTCTATAGCGACTTTTCTGAAATTTGATTTGGATGTACATCAAAATCTACACGACGAAATCCTGATTTTTCTCTTCCCCTAGAAAGATATACTCCACCAGCTCCACACGTTTCTTATTTCATAGAAATCCGGCTTAAAACGAATCCTGTACATCCAGTTGAAGTTCAAATCGCCAATTTACAAACTGCAGCGCCATTTCAAGCTCGATTTTAATCATAATATAATTATACGTTCAAACTGTCATCGATTGAATATATTCGTCAATATTATTCAACTCTAAGCTGAATTAAATTCTATGGATGACCCTGTTCACAGAATATTGTGATTTCCAATATTTTTGATTATTTATGAATTAAAAAGATTATTTAATTATTTAATTTAATTAAATATTCACTATAATTTAATTAACGACGATTTGATTCCCTAAACCACTATTTATATAATTAAATAAATTAATTATAACCCTGGAAAAATGCGGGTCATTACAATAACATGACATGAATAAACTGAAAGTAAACATAAGCATGATGACAAGATAAGCTACATGCATGATAACTAAGAATAACATCATAGGATTTCTGTCATGTATAACATTGCAAGGTTCCCATTCAGGATGAACTAAGTATAGTTTCGCAAGATTTTTATCATCGCAAGATTTCTCTGCTTCACCATTAAAATGATATCTATTTGCTTTGATTTCCTAAATTCTCTGCACCAACTGTACTAGTATCCCAACACGTATAATCCTTTCCATGTATATGTACAGTCCCTTACCGTATATCATACGGGTTTCATCACGTATTTCTATACTACTTCAATGTAGTGCCAACATTCTTCAAATCGTTGGCACCGCCACCCTTGTTCTGGCTAGGCTTCCTTATCATGAGCTATCGCGTGTTCAACTAGGATTTATGCCACCTAGGGCCACTAGGGATTATGCTACCTATTGAACGTTTTATAGATTCGATTAAGGTTTACGCCACCTAAGACCTCTAGGGATTACGCTACCTAACGAATTCCACGTAACGATCTATAAATCGATTGGCTCCCTACAAGTCCTAGCCCGCTCATGTGTCTGTGTCATACGGCCCAATCACGAAATGTAGTCACCTGTGCTAGGTCCACCATAGGGTGAATCAAGCCCTATGGTGCCAACCATCGACACGACTCAAGCACGCACAAATAAACCTATTGATGCCCAATGCCTGCTTTTTCTGCACCGGAGTGTGTGCACGCCCACACTCCGTTAGAACCTACACTGGCGCACCCACACAGCCGTCGTTCTGGTCGCTTACAATCAGCCCAGTAATCGTGCCCCACCCTTCCTAGTTTCAGGGTACCATGATACATCTAGTGGGTTACTGCTGAAAAGGACCACGTAACTAGGGTTTCCGTCCAGCAGGTTAAGTGTTGTCATTTAAATTCGAGACTTAACCCGTCTACGTGTCATGTCAAATTGGCTAAGTGTTGTCGTTCAAGTTCATGACTTAGCCCTACGAATCATGTGTCAAGTTGGTTAAGTATATTCAAGCGGTTCATGACATAACCCTATCAAATCATCGTGTTAAATTTGTTAAGTATATTCAAGTGGTTCATGACTTAACCCTATCAAGTCATCCTGTCAAATTGGTTAAGTATATTCAAGAGGTTCATGACTTAACCCTATCAAGTCATCGTGTTAAATTGGTTAAGTATATTCAAGTGGTTCGTGACTTTACCCTATCAAGTCATCGTGTCAAATTGGTTAAGTATATTCTAGTGGTTCATGACTTAACCTTATCAAATCATGTCTCAAGTTGGTTAAATGTTGTCTTTCATGTTCATGACTTAACCCTATCATGTGGCATTAATTCATTAATGCACCTTAAACTCTCACATTAGACCTGTTGTTGTGGTCACTGGATATGTCGGGCGGTTCCGGGCAGATTTACACCACAACTCAGTCTAACCTTGGGTTTCAAGCGCAATATGACCAACTACTCACATTGGATCCTATTGTTTGTAGCCACTGGATTTGCCGGGCAGATTTACACTGCAAACTCAACCCAACCTCGAGTTGGCCATTTTCATGTTCATTCTAAGTGTCATGACCATGTTCAAGTTTCATGTCAAGTTCGTGTCAAGTTTTCATGGCAAGTTTCGTGTCAAGTCGATGTCAAGTTCGTGTCCATATCCAGGTTCAAGTTATAACAGCATTCATGTTTCAAGTTTTGCCTTTTATCAAGTTCATAATTCATGTTTTTGCCTGTTCTACCCAAATCGTATTCCCATCGCACGTGAACGTGAATCGACCTATACTACAAATAAATCCAAATCTCGAAATAGAGGGAATAGCATCAAAACTATGATAGGCAAAAGGGACAAGCATTAAGCAATAAAAGGGGTTTCGAGACTAGCTTGACATAACTTGAGATAATTGGTTACAACATCACTGGCATATAGGATTTCAAATCTAGCAAGATAAGGTGATAGTCATGGTAAATGCTGACATAAAAGAATAGGCATGCAAATGCAAGCCAAATACAAGAATAATGGATCCATGGTTTTGGTGTACCTAATTGCGAATAAACTAAGCAAGTCACAACCTCGGTATGGGATCCAACAAACTGCAGATTCGATATACAACATGGGTTTCAATCAACTATAATAGTCCCAGGTAATTAACCCCAATAGTCAAGGTCATAGGTAGAAATCTCGTAACTAAGAATCCTAAGCGATTAATCACAATAGTCATGGTTAATTATCCAAAGTTGTTCTAGGCAATAGTCATAGGCAATTAACAGTAATAGTGTCAAAGTCATGGTCCTAGATAATGGCCTTATGTTCATAATCATAGGGAATAATTCTCATAGTCAAGAGTCATAGTTGATTAGCCACAATTGTCCTTGTCATAGTCATAGGCAACAGTCTTTCGTTCACCGTCATAGGCTTAGTCTTATTAGTCATAGGCAGTCTTATGTTCACCGTCATAGTCATTGGCATGGTCATATTAGTCATAGGCAGTCTTATGTTCTCAGTCATAGTCCTTGTCCATTAACAATAGTTTCAACGTCATAGGCATGTTAAGGTTATAGACACGAGAGAGTTTGATTTACAACATGAATAGGTCCAAAGCAATATTCACGAAAGTCAAGATCCAAGACGGACAAGAAAAGATATGAATCAATTACCATACATAGATCCAATTCCAATTTACAACATGGATATTAAATTTACAGCTTTTATCTAAAAGTAACTTTAACTTACAGTGCGTGGATTGAGAATTAGAAAGCAGAATTTGACTGTTGAATCTCTATTTGATCGACCGTGTTCTAATTGAAATCCCCCGATTTGCAAATCCCTAAGCGTAGTCTTGATGGAGAAGGAGCAGTCCTTTATCTTCCTTTTTATTTGATTATCTTAGAAGCAGCATAAGGACAGAAAGAAATGGTGTGGAGAGAATGAGGCTAGGGGGTTGTTTAAATAGGATTAGGCAGACAAATCTGGACAGAATACGAGTCTAAATACATCAGAATGCATTTGGTTCAGAAAAGTGGTTCGATAGGCAGGTCGACCCCCAGGTCGACACTATGGTCGACCTGGTCCCTGGGAGGTCGACACTATGGTCGACCCCCAGGTCGACCTGGCCTATGGGCGGGAGTTTTCCCGCCCTGCCTGCTGTGGGGTTTGAATTCAAATTTCGAGCTGTTTTTGATTCTGAAATTCCTGAAATTTCGGAGGGTCATATCTCCCTCATACGGACTCCGATTCTCGCAAACTGGAACTCGTTTCCAAGCAGAATTTTGAGACGAACGCAATGGCGCAACCAGTTTCCCTTGATTCTGGCTTTAAAATTTAATTTTGCCTTGATTTCTAGTTTCAACATGTTATAAAAATTCGGGTGTTACATTCTCCCCTCCTTAAAGGATTTCATCCCCGAAATCTTCAAGTTAAGAAGAATGTGTCCTACCATCCAATCATCCATCTACTCAATCATCAATCACAGGCATCCATTGTCCTTAAAAGATTTCTAATGCTGTATGAATATATGCAGAAAGTGTGTGTATATGTTCCTTATCTAATGCAAATGATCAGGCCTGGTTGATCTTCTTAATGCAAAATTTGTTTAGTGCCATGAGTCCATCATGTATGCAAATAGCCCTAATCACATAAACACTATATGTGTGCACAAACATCCATCCATATGCATCATCCATCTGATAACACATCAAATTTCATCCATAAACAATTATAAACACTCATGCATATGCAATATGAAAATGTGTCTGAGCCGATCTAGTGCCTAATGTGTGTTATGCAACCACGAGCAACCACTTGCGACCACTTGCAACCACTTGCAACCATCAATCATAACATGTCTCAAACACATGTTTCATCCAATCGTTCCTACCTAAAGATATAGCCAAATGATAGAAGCAAGTAAAAACTTTGTGCCCATTAGGCAGTGTCAAAGCTGGAAATCTACGTCACATAAATACTTAATAGGAGAAGAACTCCCTAAGCACCAGCCCATATCCTATAAAACCCAAAAAGTTTAGTCATCCCAACGGACACCCTCAAGCCCCAACATGTATTACAACCAGATGAGTCATACCCCTTATGGGGTTTGCAACAGAAATAAGATTGAGAATAGGACCGAGAGGATATATATAAAAGATAGCATGCAAGTAAGCTCTACAGGAAAAGAGGGATCAAGGATATACTCTTAAAAAGAGATATGATGCGCGTATCTAGTCTTCAATCTTCTAAGTCGTATTTCCTTGAGCTTAACTCCATTGTGCTTTGACCATCTTTAACTTCACAATTTCGTAATTCCTTAATTCTTATTCCCAGAATATGAGTTGGAACTAATTCCACTGTCGCCTCTCGTTCCACTTTCGCTTATTCTCTTTCTAGTATACCCGATTCAAACATAACTGCGTACTCATGGTTTCGTCCAAGCTCTCCAAAATTCACTAGTGAATTTCGGATCTCGTTCACTTACTAGAAGGTATTCCACATAAATGAATTTTCTCTTGAAAATAAACAAATGCCAACCATGTTGTCAAATGTACTTACTAAGGTGATTTCCTATAACTCTTGTATAAGCGAAATGAACCATTCGCCTTAGTGGCGAACACTACTCGAGCGGATCAATAAATGTATCAAAAGATTCTAGGTAACTAAACATGGCAAAACCCAAGGGTTACACTAGACTTCGAGGGCATTACCAAGGTAAGTAAAGAATCTAACTATCCTCTTTTCATACTCGAGAATGGTACCATTTCGGGACAACCACTCCATCCCTAGAATCGACCCATAGCCCAAAAACATAAGCATTGCTTAGCATAGACATTCTCAAATCCAAACAAGTCATGAATAAATGAGTTGATTCCCCAACAGGATTTGAGAGAAAAACAATGGGATCCCCTACTATGCTAGTACTAAGGTGCAGAGACTCAACTATCGAAGAAGAATTAAAAGGATGCGATGTATATAAAAACAAAGTTCCCACGGTATGATAGAAAAGAGTAGCTAAACTTTTAGCAGAAGCGTTACCACCTCTCTTAGGTATACTAGTAGTGAGAGCATACAATTGCCCTCTCGACGGTCTTGTACTTTGCCCTTGTCTTTGTCCTATGATACTTATTACATGTCCCTTTTTACCATAACAACGATGTTCTTTCTTGTCATGGGTTTTTATTTTCACTTGGCCTCTTTCCTTTCACTTTTTTTTCCTCTTCGTGGATTAAGCCATATCAACAAGTTTCTCATCCTTAGACTTTTGTTCTTTATCTTCATTCCTACTATCCTTGTATAGCTTGTTGTCAAGTTTCTCGAAAGCTACTTCCATCGCACGGCACCCTACAAAGCTTGAGATAAGATTAGTCGCAAGTAAAACTACTGCGGCTACAGATGGAGGTTGGGCACTACTTTGCCCTCCGACATGTGTCGCATGCCTACAAACTATGGTGAAAAAGAAAGGGAGAAGAGACTCAAGGAGAGAATCAAAAGATAGTGCATATGGCTTTGGGGAACAGCCTTTAAATAAAACAAGATTTTTCTTGAAAAATGCTTCTTTGTAAACGGTTTTGAAAATAATTTCAGAAGGTTTTAAAAACTTTTGCCCAGTCTGGTAACCTTCTGCTTTGATACCAAATGTAACACCCCACATCCGCTAGGGTCACTCACAAAGGGAATGCACTAGCTTTGGTGGAGCATTATCTAGGTAAACATACATAGAAATATTACAAGACAGAACATATAAAACAGCGGAAGAAGAAGAACCAAATTTCATTGCTTTAAAATCTAGAAAGGTCTAAAGCCTTTTACATCAAAATACTACTAAATCCATTACATCGAAATCTGTCTTGCAATAGTAAAGAAGCATAAAACCATTGTTATAAATCATTCCACAATAAAGCAGCAAAGCAAGCCATAGCCAAGAACAATCCAAGCCTTCATGAAATAGCCTTGGAGCTCGGTAAGATCCGAACTAAGCTGTGTTCCCACCCTATGAACCTAGGGGGGAACGGAAGAAAAAGAGCGAAAAAAACTGGGTCAGTCATAAAGACTGAGTAAGTCCTAGTGACTTTCAGCATAAAAACAGGTAAAGATAACATGGCATGAATAAACTAAAAGTAAACGTAAGCATGATGACAAGATAAGCTACAGGCACGATAACTAAGAATAACATCATAGGATTTCTGTCATGTATAACATTGCAAGGTTCCCATTCAGGGTGAACTAAGTATAGTTTCGCAAGATTTTTATCATCGCAAGATTTCTCTGCTTCACCATTAAAATGATATCTATTTGCTCTGATTTCCTAAATTCTCTGCACCAACTGTACTAGTATCCCAACACGTATCATCCTTTCCATGTATATGTACAGTCCCTTGCCGTATATCGTACGGGTTTCATCACGTATTTCTATACTACTTCAACATAGTGCCACCATTCTTGAAATCGTTGGGACCTCCACCCTTGTTCTGGCTAGGTTTCCTTAACATGAGATATCGCGTGTTCAACTAGGATTTGTGCCACCTAGGGCCACTAGGGATTATGCTACCTATTGAACGTTTTCTAGATTTGATTAGGGTTTATGCCACCTAGGACCACTAGGGATTACGCTACCTAACGAATTCCACGTAACGATCTATAAATCGATCAGCTCCCTACAAGTCCTAGCACGTTCATGTGTCTATGTCATACAACCCAATCACGAAATGTAGTCACCTGTGCCAGGTCCACCTTTGGGTGTAACAAGCCCTATGGTGCCAACCATTGACACGAATCAAGCACGCACAGATAAACCTATTTATGCCCAATGCCTGCTTTTTCTGCTCCGGAGTGTGTGCACGCCCGCACTCCGTTAGAACCTACACTGGCGCACCCACACAGCGGTCGTTCTGGTCGCTTAAAATTAGCCCAGTAATCGTGCCCCACCCTGCCTAGTTCCAGGGTACCATGATACATCTAGTGGGTTACTGCTGAAAAGGACCGCGTAACTAGGGTTTCCGTCCAGCAGGTTAAGTGTTGTCATTTAAATTCGAGACTTAACTCGTCTACGTGTCATGCCAAATTTGCTAAATGTTGTCGTTCAAGTTCATGACTTAGCCCAACGAATCATGTGTCAAGTTGGTTAAGTATATTCAAGCGGTTCATGACTTAACCCTATCAAATCATCGTGTTAAATTGGTTAAGTATATTCAAGCGGTTCATGACTTAACCCTATCAAGTCATCGTGTCAAATTGGTTAAGTATATTCAAGCGGTTCATGACTTAACCTTATCAAGTTATCGTGTTAAATTGGTTACGTATATTCAAGTGGTTCATGACTTAACCCTATCAAGTCATCGTGTCAAATTGGTTAAGTATATTCAAGCGGTTCATGACTTAACCCTATCAAATCATGTCTCAAGTTGGTTAAGTGTTGTCTTTCATGTTTATGACTTAACCCTATCATGTGGCATTAATTCATTAATGCACCTTAACCTCTCACATTAGACCTGTTGTTGTGGTCACTAGATATGCCGGGCGGTTCCGGGCATATTTACACCACAACTCAGTCTAACCTTGGGTTTCAAGCGCGATATGACCAACTACTCACAGTGGATCCTATTGTTTGCTGACATTGGATTTGCCGGGCGGTTCCGGGCAGATTTACACTGCAAACTCAACCCAACCTCGAGTTGGCCATTTTCATGTTCATTCTAAGTGTCATGACCATGTTCAAGTTTCATGTCAAGTTCGTGTCAGGTTTTCAAGGCAAGTTTCGTGTCAAGTCGATGTCAAGTTCGTGTCCATATCCAGGTTAAGTTATAACAACGTTCATGTTTCAAGTTTTGCCTTTTATCAAGTTCATAATTCATGTTCATAACAAATTCATGTTTTTGCCTATTCTACCCAAATCGTATTCCCATCGCACGTGAACGTGAATCGACCTATACTATAAATAAATCCAAATCTCGAAATAGAGGGAATAGCATCAAAACTATGATAGGAAAAAGTGACTAGCATAAAGCAATAAAAGGGGTTACAAGACTAGCATGACATAACTTGAGATAATTGGTTACAACATCACTGGCATATAGGATTTCAAATATAGCAAGATAAGGTGATAGTCATGGTAAACGCTGACATAAAAGAATAGGCATGCAAAGGCAAGCCAAATACAAGAATAATGGATCCATGGTTTTGGTGTACATAATAGCGAATAAACTAAGCAAGTCACACCCTTGGTATAGGATCCAACAAACTGCAGATTCGGTATACAACATGGGTTTCAATCAACTATAATAGTCCCAGGTAATTAACCCCAATAGTCATGGTTATAGGTAGAAATCTCGTAACTAAGAATCCTAAGCGATTAATCACAATAGTCATGGTTAATTATCTAAAGTAGTTCTAGGCAATAGTCATAGACAATTAACAGTAATAGTTTCAAAGTCATGGTCCTATATAATGGCCTTATGTTCATAATCATAGGGAATAATTCTCATAGTCAAGAGTCATAGTTGATTAGCCACAATTGTCCTTGTCATAGTCATAGGCAACAGTCTTTCGTTCACCATCATAGGCTTAGTCTTATTAGTCATAGGCAGTCTTATGTTCACCGTCATAGTCATTGGCATGGTCATATTAGTCATAGGCAGTCTTATGTTCTCAGTCATAGTCCTTGTCCATTAACAATAGTTTCAACGTCATAGGCATGTTAAGGTTATAGACATGAGAGAGTTTGATTTACAACATGAATAGGTCCAAAGCAATATTCACGAAAGTCAATGAGACGACCCGAACTTCCCCGTGAAGGAAAGAACGGATAGAATTGAGAACAACACACAAAAGGACGCAGACGAAAGAACATTTCATTGTTATTACAACAATTCCATCAGATACAAGAATATACAGAGTATAAATGAATAAATTACATTCAACAAATATCAGAGATTACAATAAATTACAAAGCAGCGGAAAATAATACAAAATCACAACTAGAAGTGATACACGGATACAGAGCTTTCCGAGCATCGTTCCAGCTGTAAATCAGGACCCTGTGAATATAAATCTGCAAAACCAAAACTACTAGCTGCCCGTGCGGAAAATAGGGGCACCCAGAGTTTAGGTTAAAACAATAAACTCCAGGTCAGTCATGTGACTGGTGTGAGAACTAAAACAGTTATAATTCTTTATTTTTAAAGTTAGGTAAATCAAGGGACCACGCCGTATAACACGGAACGGGTTTCCTCCCAAGAATACCAGTGCATAGAACAAACAGCGCAATGCTAAATAAAGAGAAATGAAGCTGTTATAAGACCCAGGTCCCATCACACAATGCAACGCAAGCCGGAGGATAGGGTTTTTACCTTATAACAGCCAAAGCATGCTTGATACGTTTAAAACACATTATTTGATACTATTATAGGTGTATAGTGTCAAAACAATTTCACATCATAAATATCAATCATAGGCGGCATTAATGACCCATACCACTATGTCGCCATACTAGGTTCTACAAATAAAACCGCACTATCACGTATTGAAAATCGGATTCCGTCATGAGCCGAGGCAAGGGGCAAGCTCCTCTCCGCGTTCGAGACACTCTAGCAAATGCCTCAGGACCCCACTATGATCCTTGGATCTTCAGGGCCGGTCCTCTCTTACTTTTGAGGATTGGCAATTCCTGAACACACGTTTCCCGGTCCTTACAGACCTATATCCGAGGCGCCTCGCATTCCAACAACCACACAGGTGAAAAGTATATAAATGTCAGGGCTGGTAGGTCACTGACACCACCCTAGCTAGAAAGAAACGTCGTGCTCTCCCTGCAGTCACTATCCCGTTTTTGACTCATACCGAGGTGTGAGGCTCGCGAATTCACGTTACACACAAAGCTACGCCACACAGGCCGTGCTTTGATCATCACCACAAGACTTTGCTTTTCAACAGGAGCCTTGATCAATTGCCACTTACGCATGCCACATTGGCAATTCACTCCATGCGACTGATGTCCATCG
This sequence comes from Allium sativum, assembly GCA_030737875.1. NCBI lineage: Eukaryota > Viridiplantae > Streptophyta > Magnoliopsida > Asparagales > Amaryllidaceae > Allium > Allium sativum. The sequence continues at coordinate 8,554,995 of CM060923.1, forward strand.
ATATACAACCTCTGAGCTCGTATGTCTCAGAGAAGGGCGTTAAGCAAGAGAATAAATTCTCCGCCGCCAAACAGATGTATATTTAATAGAGATCAATCAACACAGAATAAAATCCAATGTCAGACACACAATCCATTTACAAGTTCGTTCTGGGTCTGAATGAAACCGGAGGCACTTTCCTCGCATATCCATCGATCTCCAAGTACGTCTGGACGATCACCGACTGTTTTCCCTCATCTTGGGTGTACAGCCCAATCAAGATCATCAGTAATCACCCAAACGATGTGAAGACTTCCGGTCTTCAACCATCGTCTTCATCTTCGACATCTCGTCGAATCGGTTATTCAGAATGGATATAACCCGACCTTTCTGAATAACCCACGTATATGATAAACGAATGTTACACAAACACAACAAACGCCTCATTCCAATTCAGAATATTCTTTTATTCACAAAATCACATTCTTAGGGAAAGGTTCCCATTAATTTTATCCAAGATAAATTCTTCTAAATTTATTCTTTAATCTTCCTTTGGATATCATTACAAACTAGTCGGGATTAACGAACCACACCGAAGTAATTATTTATTTTATTTCCCAATCCCAACCTATATATCCCATGGAGAAAACTGGTAATACTCCACATCTAACACCACGGTGTTATCGGTAAAATTAATTACCATTTCACGTTCAAATCTAATTAAAGATTTAACTATCGCTTTGGAGCAAAACTGGTGATACTCCACTCTCGATCACCTTTCAAATTTGATAATTTAAATTATCAATTCACATTTTTAATCTAATTAAAGATTCATTAAAACTCCACTTAGTTTTAATCTTCTCAAAAATCAATATCCTGCCTTTAACTGGGTTAAAGAACCAATGTCATCAAAAACACGATTCACGACAAACCAAATCACATTTGATATTAAATACAAGGCTCTGAATAGAAAATATATCGGCTTATATTCAATATCAAATTCTGAAACCAACAAATATGGTATTGGAAATAACGATATAAAATATCTTTCAAATCCCCCTAACAATATTTGTATAGTCACGAAATCCAACATCGAAATATCCCGAAGATAATGTCGATTCAGCTCCAGTCCAATCCACGTATTGGAAATTATCGATTATTTTCAAAATCACTTTCGTATTCAATTTATTTATTTAAAAATAAATTGATTGATTTCAATTCTAGTTCAAAACTAGTTCATTTCGATAAAAATCTATTTTTATCTTTTCAAATGTGGAATTTTCCAGCCCAAATCTTTCCAATTCACATATTATAATTTTACACAAATTATAGATATTTTTAATAATTTTATCAAGGCCCGTACAGTCGATTTCCAACAACGGCCATCGAACTGCACTTACAGCGACCTTTTTCGAATTTGATTTGGACATAATTCCAAATCCAACCGTTATATTTCAAATTTATAATATTCATTGGAAAGCTCTTTTCGATACGAACCCAACGGTTCCGGTTTTAGGAAAATCCGACGGTCGGATCTCCCGCAACGTCCGTTTGAAATAAATGGTCGAAATTCACGAACTGCCGCGGCGCGGCGCGTTCTATTCAGGCCATTATATATATAATATATATATATTATATATATTTCGTCGATTTCCTTTTAAAACGAATTTTATAAATAGTTCTACATTCGTTTTCAAAACCATTTCAACACTACATCCAATTTCAAATCGATTTGATTTCAATTCAATTCGAGTTCATTTCAATTCAATTCAAATTCAAACTCGTTTTAATTCAATTCAAATTCAAATTCAAATTCGTTTCAATTCAATTCAATTCGAATTTACTTTCTATTTGATCTAATTCGAATTCGTTTCAAATTGATTTCAATTCACTTTCAGTTCGTTTTAAATTTCAATTTCAATTTAATTCAATTTGAATTCATTCTATTTTACTCGAATTCAAATTCACTTTCTATTCAATTCGAATTTTAATCTAATTCAATTTGAATTTCATTTCAAAATATTTGGTTTTGAAATCACTTTTCAATATTCCTTATAAAACGAATAAAATCGATATAAATATCGTTCGCGTCAAAATAACGCATCTCTAATCAACACGGCTTTATATTTCAATAATTCGTTATTCTATTCAACAAATGAATATTTATCCCATTCAACACATGAATCTATATTTCTTTCAACACACGACTAATCTCAACACATGAGTACTGTCAACACATCACTATTTTTGTTATGAAAAATATTTTATAAAACTAAGGTATCTATCGTTTGATTTTAATTAGACTTCTACTGGGAAGTAGTTCTAATTTTAAATATGATAAAGATGTAATTTTTATTATTTAAAATATTTTACTCAACACACGAATATTTTCAACACATGAACCTCGTCAACACATGACTATTTTTATATTCAACACATGAATTTTCTTTTATAATATTCCTTATTTTCCCGATTGGAATGAGGCCCGATCAATCACCATATAACGTTAATTATATGGATTCCATACAACACATGTATATAATAGCATTGAAAAATAATCAATCATCAACCAAAGTGCACTACACTGTATAAGCATCAAATATAGATATCTAACGCTTATAACAGCCTATCAATCAATCGATCGACATATTTAATCAATCAAGATGAGTGAACATCAAATTTCATCCCAACACCCGTGTGGGGTTTCAAACAATCAAACACAGATTTTATTTGTGCAGTTGGGCGATGTGTAAAATTTATCGACCCAATCAATATCAGTCAAATCAGTGTAAATAAACAAATCGGCCGATTTGTTTATAAATATTCATTTATTCACTTTTACGTTAAAAATTATATTTTTAACGTCAAAAATATTAATTTCAACACTTGAATTTCTATTCAGTTCATTTACACAATAAAAATGATATTTTTATTTTTCTAACATATTTTAGAAAATTTCGGCGGCATAACGGCACGATACTAGAAACGGGACGAGGCCTAGCCTTATCCCCGGTCTAGTGAAGGCCCACGCCATTCACACATCAATCAAATCCATTTCAATTCACCAAACAATTCAATTTCAATTCAAATAATCTAACCAACTACACAACCAAACAATTTTCAAACAAGCCATCCATGGTCTGTGGATGACGGGTGTCGGGTGCTACTAAGCACCGTCTGCATCCTAGTATATATATATAACTAGAAAAGAGATTTTGAGTGAGAAGTTCTCACCGATAGCTATCCAAGCTCCACGGCACTTCATTTGTTGAAATCTTCTTCGTTATCGCATCTTTTTATCATCTTCGTTGCTCGTAGTCACTACATATATAAAAATCACACATTTTATATTTTGATGTCTTTAAAATAAAAGTCACATTTTTATTTGTTCACTTTCCATTTAAAAATCATATTTTTATTTCGAAGTTCAATATATAAAAATCACATTTTTACTTTCACGCTATATGGATAAAAATGCTATTTTTACACCGCTACAATATAGATAAAAATTCTATTTTTACATCGTTATTCTATATATAAAGATCTCGCCTTTTCAACTATAAAGTTTTCGCCTTTATAAAAATAAAGTTTTCGTCTTTATAAAAATAAAGTTTTCGCCTTTATAAAAATAAACACTTCATTTCAACGTATATAAAATAAAAATCAGATTTTTATTTTGCTACATACACAAAGATGATATTTTTATATTGTCTATCCTATAAAGATTATATTTTTAATACTTTAAAAATATAAAAACCCCATTTTTAATATTTCTATATAGTAAAGACTATATTTTTAATACTTTAAAAATATAAAAATCATATTTTTAATACTTTAAAAATATAAAAATCATATTTTTACTTTAAAAATCAAATCTTTTCTGCTTTAAAAATCACGTCTTTTTTAATTCTAAAAACACTGTCTTTTCTAATTTAAAAATACTGTCTTTTCTAATTTAAAAATCTTGTCAAAAAAAATCAGTTTTTAAACAAACAAAAAAAAAATAGTTTTAAACTTTAAAAATAAAAACAGTATTTTATCTCTCTTTTTTTTTTCAGTTTATATAAAACAAAATAAAATAAATAAATAAATAAAAAAGAGGAAAAGACTTACAGGGGGGGTCTCTTTGAGTTCGCTGGAGGTGGCCAGGGGGGAAGAGGTCGGCGGACATCACTGGGGGGGTAGGCGGTGGTGCGGTGGCTTCCTGCGAGGTGGCGGCGGGTTTTAAGGGGAGGGGGTGTTGAGGAAGAGGGGGGTCGCGGAGGAAGGGGAAGAGGAGGATCGAGGGGGAGGCGAGGGGGGGTCAGCGCCGAGGTGGCGGCGCCTGATGGCGCGGCGGCGCCTCGATGGGAGGAGCGACGGCGCTCCTCCCCCCCTTCGTCTTTTTTTTTTTTTCATTTAATCTGATTCGGGAAAGAATATAAGAAGGGGGGAACTTTTATAAAAATTTTATTATTTAATTTATTAATTTTTAATTTTTAAATCCATGAAGGTTGACTTTTTCATACGACCTCTAAACGAGGCCCACCGCCTGTCGCCCATAGCGTTTCACCCCCATTCCGAACACAATGGGATATATATCGCAAGCTGATATGATCGTTTGAATCAGTTTCCGTTAAATTTACATTTAAATCACTATATTGAATTTTAAACGTACATTTCAAATTACCGGGGTCACATACTAACTAGAAAAATTCCTGAAAAATATTTTCTAGCTTCGTATTGACGATACGGTCCTAACAAAACTAGTTTCGTCGAATTCTGAGACCGTTAGAAAAATGGCCAATTTCCAGTCGATTAAAATCAACTGAAATGGTCAAAACACGTTTTCCTTTGCCACGCTCACATATTGATTCGAAAAATTATGAAATTTGAAACCTAGCAATAACTTTACATCCCGGACCCAACAAAACTGGTTTCGTTGAAATCCGAGGTCGTTTGCAAAATGTCCATTTTTAAGGGCCCGAATTCCATAGCGACTATTCGGAATTTTCAACTGGACATATCTTTTGATTCCCGCTACGAAATCTTGATTTGTCGGATTCGTTAGAAAGATATTATCAATTAGATCCTAATGTTTTTGTTTTCACTAAAATCCGGATTGTTTTGCACCCGGTACATCTAATTGAAGTTTGAAATCGAATTATCGAACTACCGCGCCATTTTCAATTCTATTTATAATTATATATAATTATTTATATTCTAACGACGACGTATACAAATATATTCGTTCGAATTCTGTTCAAAATAAATTTCTCGTCGATTTTATTTAAAATAATATATTTTAAATATTCAAAATGCGCTAAAATCGCCAAAATAAAAATTTCAAACTGGCCCAGATTTTCGGGTTATTACAATCTCCCCCACTTAAAACTTTTCGTCCCCGAAAAGGAACAAAGTCGAAAGTGGTTTGATTAATTAACTCTACATTCGGTCTGGCTTCCATTCTCCAACTTTTCAGTTTCTGAGAATTTTCAAAATTTTCAAAAATTTGGCTAACACCCTAAATTTTTGAAAAATTTCGCCATAACCTCCCCTGCACCGGGAGCATCGGGGAATTTCAAATAGCTTCCCCGGTCCTTCAGATCTCAAAAAGAAAAAGAAAAAGCCAAGCGGCTAGCCAATAGGCTCATAAAATCATCATCACCCAAACAAAGCAGTAAATTATGTAGTAAACATGTACCTATTTGTCGGGCAAACAAATTTTATTCTCTGGCTCTAGCCTCCTTGCTATGACCTGTTCAATGTAAGTATATATATACAAGCAAATGTGACCGATTTTCAATACAATTCAGTATTCGATCATATTAGGCATAAATGGTTAAAAATTAGCAAACAATTAAACAAACAACACAAACATCAATCAATTAATGAATTAGAGTTTCAAATTCATAATTTTGATATATATACAAAAAATCATGTTTTGATGCCAATTTACAACAATGTGTTCTAGCTATATAAGTTTTGGTTCTCACACCAGTCTAATGGAAATATATAGAAGTCACACTTTCGAAACACGAACATGAATACTGATGATGATGCACCATCATCAGAATCATCCCCGGATGTCTAGAATGTGATTCTATATCTACCCAGTATATTAAAACTTCGAATATACGTTCATGACGCGTATACGCGAAATCTATATATATACTCGATTGTCCATATTCAAAATAAATAAATATTCAAATACGTATAAAGCGATTTAAATTTTAAAACAAAATTGTTTTCAATTGGAAAATATACTCTTCACACTCGTTCTAGGATACTACTGATCCTATCTCTAACGAGTAATTCTAATTGGATATTACCAATCCAATATCTGATGAATTCTTTCGTATGGTTCTAATGTGTCTTGTTCTCGACATCTGTAAACCAAAGCTCTGATACCAAAATGAGACGACCCGAACTTCCCCGTGAAGGAAAGAACGGATAGAATTGAGAACAACACACAAAAGGACGTAGACGGAAGAACATTTCATTGTTATTACAACAATTCCATCAGATACAAGAATATACAGAGTATAAATGAATAAATTACATTCAACAAATATCAGAGATTACAATAAATTACAAAGCAGCGGAAAATAATACAAAATCACAAATAGAAGTGATACACGGATACAGAGCTTTCCGAGCATCGTTCCAGCTGTAAATCAGGACCCTGTGAATATAAATCTGCAAAACCAAAACTACTAGCTGCCCGTGCGGAAAATAGGGGCACCCAGAGTTTAGGTTAAAACAATAAACTCCAGGTCAGTCATGTGACTGGTGTGAGAACTAAAACAGTTATAATTCTTTATTTTTAAAGTTAGGTAAATCAAGGGACCACGCCGTATAACACGGAACGGGTTTCCTCCCAAGAATACCAGTGCATAGAACAAACAGCGCAATGCTAAATAAAGAGAAATGAAGCTGTTATAAGACCCAGGTCCCATCACACAATGCAACGCAAGCCGGAGGATAGGGTTTTTACCTTATAACAGCCAAAGCATGCTTGATACGTTTAAAACACATTATTTGATACTATTATAGGTGTATAGTGTCAAAACAATTTCACATCATAAATATCAATCATAGGCGGCATTATTGACCCATACCACTATGTCGCCATACTAGGTTCTACAAATAAAACCGCACTATCACGTATTGGAAATCGGATTCCGTCATGAGCCGAGGCAAGGGGCAAGCTCCTCTCCGCGTTCGAGACACTCTAGCAAATGCCTCAGGACCCCACTATGATCCTTGGATCTTCAGGGCCGGTCCTCTCTTAATTTTGAGGATTGGCAATTCCTGAACACACGTTTCCCGGTCCTTACAGACCTATATCCGAGGCGCCTCGCATTCCAACAACCACACAGGTGAAAAGTATATAAATGTCAGGGCTGGTAGGTCACTGACACCACCCTAGCTAGAAAGAAACGTCGTGCTCTTCCTGCAGTCACTATCCCGTTTTTGACTCATACCGAGGTGTGAGGCTCGCGAATTCACGTTACACACAAAGCTACGCCACACAGGCCGTGCTTTGATCATCACCACAAGACTTTGCTTTTCAACAGGAGCCTTGATCAATTGCCACTTACGCATGCCACATTGGCAATTCACTCCATGCGACTGATGTCCATCGATATACAACCTCTGAGCTCGTATGTCTCAGAGAAGGGCGTTAAGCAAGAGAATAAATTCTCCGCCGCCAAACAGATGTATATTTAATAGAGATCAATCAACACAGAATAAAATCCAATGTCAGACACACAATCCATTTACAAGTTCGTTCTGGGTCTGAACGAAACCGGAGGCACTTTCCTCGCATATCCATCGATCTCCAAGTACGTCTGGACGATCACCGACTGTTTTCCCTCATCTTGGGTGTACAGCCCAATCAAGATCATCAGTAATCACCCAAACGATGTGAAGACTTCCGGTCTTCAACCATCGTCTTCATCTTCGACATCTCGTCGAATCGGTTATTCAGAATGGGTATAACCCGACCTTTCTGAATAACCCACGTATATGATAAACGAATGTTACACAAACACAACAAACGCCTCATTCCAATTCAGAATATTCTTTTATTCACAAAATCACATTCTTAGGGAAAGGTTCCCATTAATTTTATCCAAGATAAATTCTTCTAAATTTATTCTTTAATCTTCCTTTGGATATCATTACAAACTAGTCGGGATTAACGAACCACACCGAAGTAATTATTTATTTTATTTCCTAATCCCAACCTATATATCCCATGGAGAAAACTGGTAATACTCCACATCTAACACCACGGTGTTATCGGTAAAATTAATTACCATTTCACGTTCAAATCAAATTAAAGATTTAACTATCGCTTTGGAGCAAAACTGGTGATACTCCACTCTCGATCACCTTTCAAATTTGATAATTTAAATTATCAATTCACATTTTTAATCTAATTAAAGATTCATTAAAACTCCACTTAGTTTTAATCTTCTCAAAAATCAATATCCTGCCTTTAACTGGGTTAAAGAACCAATGTCATCAAAAACACGATTCACGACAAACCAAATCACATTTGATATTAAATACAAGGCTCTGAATAGAAAATATATCGGCTTATATTCAATATCAAATTCTGAAACCAACAAATATCGTATTGGAAATAACGATATAAAATATCTTTCAAATCCCCATAACAATATTTGTATAGTCACGAAATCCAACATCGAAATATCCCGAAGATAATGTCGATTCAGCTCCAGTCCAATCCACGTATTGGAAATTATCGATTATTTTCAAAATCACTTTCATATTCAATTTATTTATTTAAAAATAAATTGATTGATTTCAATTCTAGTTCAAAACTAGTTCATTTCGACAAAAATCTATTTTTATCTTTTCAAATTTGGAATTTTCCAGCCCAATTCTTTCCAATTCACATATTATAATTTTACACAAATTATAGATATTTTTAATAATTTTATCAAGGCCCGTACAGTCGATTTCCAACAACGGCCATCGAACTGCACTTACACCGACCTTTTTCGAATTTGATTTGGACATAATTCCAAATCCAACCGTTAGATTTCAAATTTCTAATATTCATTGGAAAGCTCTTTTCGATACGAACCCAACGGTTCCGGTTTTAGGAGAATCCGACGGTCGGATCTCCCGCAACGTCCGTTTGAAATAAATGGTCGAAATTCACGAACTGCCGCGGCGCGGCGCGTTCTATTCAGGCCATTATATATATAATATATATATATTATATATATTTCGTCGATTTCCTTTTAAAACGAATTTTATAAATAGTTCTACATTCGTTTTCAAAACCATTTCAACACTACATCCAATTTCAAATCGATTTGATTTCAATTCAATTCGAGTTCATTTCAATTCAATTCAAATTCAAACTCGTTTTAATTCAATTCAAATTCAAATTCAAATTCGTTTCAATTCAATTCAATTCGAATTTACTTTCTATTTGATCTAATTCGAATTCGTTTCAAATTGATTTCAATTCACTTTCAGTTCGTTTTAAATTTCAATTTCAATTTAATTCAATTTGAATTCATTCTATTTTACTCGAATTCAAATTCACTTTCTATTCAATTCGAATTTTAATCTAATTCAATTTGAATTTCATTTCAAAATATTTAGTTTTGAAATCACTTTTCAATATTCCTTATAAAACGAATAAAATCGATATAAATATCGTTCGCGTCAAAATAACGCATCTCTAATCAACACGGCTTTATATTTCAATAATTCGTTATTCTATTCAACAAATGAATATTTATCCCATTCAACACATGAATCTATATTTCTTTCAACACACGACTAATCTCAACACATGAGTACTGTCAACACATCACTATTTTTGTTATGAAAAATATTTTATAAAACTAAGGTATCTATCGTTTGATTTTAATTAGACTTCTACTGGGAAGTAGTTCTAATTTTAAATATGATAAAGATGTAATTTTTATTATTTAAAATATTTTACTCAACACACGAATATTTTCATCACATGAACCTCGTCAACACATGACTATTTTTATATTCAACACATGAATTTTCTTTTATAATATTCCTTATTTTCCCGATTGGAATGAGGCCCGATCAATCACCATATAACGTTAATTATATGGATTCCATACAACACATGTATATAATAGCATTGAAAAATAATCAATCATCAACCAAAGTGCACTACACTGTATAAGCATCAAATATAGATATCTAACGCTTATAACAGCCTACCAATCAATCGATCGACATATTTAATCAATCAAGATGAGTGAACATCAAATTTCATCCCAACACCCGTGTGGGGTTTCAAACAATCAAACACAGATTTTATTTGTGCAGTTGGGCGATGTGTAAAATTTATCGACCCAATCAATATCAGTCAAATCAGTGTAAATAAACAAATCGGCCGATTTGTTTATAAATATTCATTTATTCACTTTTACGTTAAAAATTATATTTTTAACGTCAAAAATATTAATTTCAACACTTGAATTTCTATTCAGTTCATTTACACAATAAAAATGATATTTTTATTTTTCTAACATATTTTAGAAAATTTCGGCGGCATAACGGCACGATACTAGAAACGGGACGAGGCCTAGCCTTATCCCCGGTCTAGTGAAGGCCCACGCCATTCACACATCAATCAAATCCATTTCAATTCACCAAACAATTCAATTTCAATTCAAATAATCTAACCAACTACACAACCAAACAATTTTCAAACAAGCCATCCATGGTCTGTGGATGACGGGTGTCGGGTGCTACTAAGCACCGTCTGCATCCTAGTATATATATATAACTAGAAAAGAGATTTTGAGTGAGAAGTTCTCACCGATAGCTATCCAAGCTCCACGGCACTTCATTTGTTCAAATCTTCTTCGTTATCGCATCTTTTTATCATCTTCGTTGCTCGTAGTCACTACATATATAAAAACCACACATTTTATATTTTGATGTCTTTAAAATAAAAGTCACATTTTTATTTGTTCACTTTCCATTTAAAAATCATATTTTTATTTCGAAGTTCAATATATAAAAATCACATTTTTACTTTCACGCTATATAGATAAAAATGCTATTTTTACACCGCTACAATATAGATAAAAATTCTATTTTTACATCGTTATTCTATATATAAAGATCTCGCCTTTTCAACTATAAAGTTTTCGCCTTTATAAAAATAAAGTTTTCGTCTTTATAAAAATAAAGTTTTTGCCTTTATAAAAATAAACACTTCATTTCAACGTATATAAAATAAAAATCAGATTTTTATTTTGCTACATACACAAAGATGATATTTTTATATTGTCTATCCTATAAAGATTATATTTTTAATACTTTAAAAATATAAAAACCCCATTTTTAATATTTCTATATAGTAAAGACTATATTTTTAATACTTTAAAAATATAAAAATCATATTTTTAATACTTTAAAAATATAAAAATCATATTTTTACTTTAAAAATCAAATCTTTTCTGCTTTAAAAATCACGTCTTTTATAATTCTAAAAACACTGTCTTTTCTAATTTAAAAATACTGTCTTTTCTAATTTAAAAATCTTGTCAAAAAAAATCAGTTTTTAAACAAACAAAAAAAAAACAGTTTTAAACTTTAAAAATAAAAATAGTATTTTATCTCTCTTTTTTTTTCAGTTTATATAAAACAAAATAAAATAAATAAATAAAAAAAAAGAGGAAAAGACTTACAGGGGGGGTCTCTTTGAGTTCGCCGGAGGTGGCCAGGGGGGGGAAGAGGTCGGCGGACATCACTGGGGGGGTAGGCGGTGGTGCGGTGGCTTCCTGCGAGGTGGCGGCGGGTTTTAAGGGGAGGGGGTGTTGAGGAAGAGGGGGGTCGCGGAGGAAGGGGAAGAGGAGGATCGAGGGGGAGGCGAGGGGGGGGGGTCAGCGCCGAGGTGGCGGCGCCTGATGGCGCGGCGGCGCCTCGATGGGAGGAGCGACGGTGCTCCTCCCCCCCTTCGTCTTCTTTTTTTTTCTTTTTTCATTTAATCTGATTCGGGAAAGAATATAAGAAGGGGGGACTTTTATAAAAATTTTATTATTTAATTTATTAATTTTTAATTTTTAAATCCATGAAGGTTGACTTTTTCATACGACCTCTAAACGAGGCCCACCGCCTGTCGCCCATAGCGTTTCGCCCCCATTCCGAACACAATGGGATATATATCGCAAGCTGATATGATCGTTTGAATCAGTTTCCGTTAAATTTACATTTAAATCACTATATTGAATTTTAAACGTACATTTCAAATTACCGGGGTCACATACTAACTAGAAAAATTCCTAAAAAATATTTTCTAGCTTCGTATTGACGATACGGTCCTAACAAAACTAGTTTCGTCGAATTCTGAGACCGTTAGAAAAATGGCCAATTTCCAGTCGATTAAAATCAACTGAAATGGTCAAAACACGTTTTCCTTTGCCACGCTCACATATTGATTCGAAAAATTATGAAATTTGAAACCTAGCAATAACTTTACATCCCGGACCCAACAAAACTGGTTTCGTTGAAATCCGAGGTCGTTTGCAAAATGTCCATTTTTAAGGGCCCGAATTCCATAGCGACTATTCGGAATTTTCAACTGGACATATCTTTTGATTCCCGCTACGAAATCTTGATTTTTCGGATTCGTTAGAAAGATATTATCAATTAGATCCTAATGTTTTTGGTTTCACTAAAATCCGGATTGTTTTGCACCCGGTACATCTAATTGAAGTTTGAAATCGAATTATCGAACTACCGTGCCATTTTCAATTCTATTTATAATTATATATAATTATTTATATTCTAACGACGACGTATACAATTATATTCATTCGAATTCTGTTCAAAATAAATTTCTCGTCGATTTTATTTAAAATAATATATTTTAAATATTCAAAATGCGCTAAAATCGCCAAAATAAAAATTTCAAACTGGCCCAGATTTTCGGGTTATTACAGTCAAGATCCAAGACGAACAAGAATAGATACGAATCAATTACCATACATAGATCCAATTCCAATTGACAACATGGATATTAATTTTACAGCTTTTATCTAAAAGTAACTTGAACTTACAGTGCGTGGATCGAGAATTAGAAAGCAGAATTTGACTGTTGAATCTCTATTTGATCGACCGTGTTCTAATTGAAATCCCCCGATTTGCAAATCCCTAAGCGTAGTCTTGATGGAGAAGGAGCAGTCCTTTATCTTCCTTTTTATTTGATTATCTTAGAAGCAGCATAAGGACAGAAATAAATGGTGTGGAGAGAATGAGGCTAGGGTGCTGTTTAAATAGGATTAGGCAGACGAATCTGGACAGAAAACGAGTCTAAATACATCAGAATGCATCTGGTTCAGAAAAGTGGTTCGGGAGGCAGGTCGACCACCAGGTCGACACTATGGTCGACCTGGTCCATGGGAGGTCGACACTATGGTCGACCCCCAGGTCGACCGGGCCTATGGGCTGGAGTTTTCCTGCCCTGCCTGCTGCGGGGTTCGAATTCGAATTTCGAATTCGAATTTCGAGCTGTTTTTTATTCTGAAAATTCCTGAAACTTCGGAGGGTCATATCTCCCTCAAACAGACTCCGATTCTCGCAAACTCGGACTCGTTTCCAAGTAGAATTTCGAGACGAACGCAATGGTGCAACCCGTTTCCCTTGATTATGATATTATAATTTAATTCTGCCTTGATTTCTAGTTTCAACATGTTATAAAAATTTGGGTTGTTACACCAGCAATTGCTACAGGAAGATGCTTCCTTCCTTTACACGTTGAAAGAGAAAGGTTGGATGAATATACAAGTTGCAGGAGGAAGATGAGATGCCATACTTGCTTCACTTTTTCCATTATCTCTCCTTGATTTTGTTTTTTCCTTCCTTTTTTTTAGGATGGAGAGAAAGGATGGTGGTTCTTGAAGAGGCACAGAAGGTGATGAGTTACGAGAAGGAGAAATGAAACAAAGGGATACATACGGCGATATATATGCAAATAGTGAGAGAAATCAAAAGCTGCGTCTATTCACCATTTTAGAGATCTTCCAGTTGCTTTTATTGTTGATTCACAGATCCAAATCCTAATTAGCTAAACCAGATGGATTCAAATATGGACAGTTCATATTTAAATGAACCGGTATCAAAATTGTTGCGCAGCCATTTTAATTTTTCATTGCAAACTGGACAACCAAAACTGATAAATGAATATACCGTGGTGATCAGCGCGACGATACGGACGCAATGGTATAAAGAACTCAATGTCACGACACTCCGATCAAAACCCCATTATGGACACCTTTTAAAGCAGAAAAACGTACAAATAAATTAAAACGAAGGTCGAAATGTACGAATTTCACAAAACGGATTGCGCCGCCGAATTCAGAATAAACAAAAGAATTTTCTAACGCTGAATTGTCAGTATTTTGGACAAAACTTTACGGATGCTTATTTTGAACTTATATGCATAGAAAATTTTGACAATCGACGAACTTGAGTATTTCCATGTAACTTGTCCGACTGTTATATCCAGATGGACGCATTTCAAATATCAAATTCTCATCGTAAAATTTTATGTTAAATTTTCAAGATAAAAGAAGTTGATCGAAAAATCAAAATTTTGAATCGTTGAAATTTACGGGATGTTACACAATTACTCAACCAATACTGTCTATTGGTTAAAACAGAACAACCTTTGAATTTAGGTTCAACAGTCAATGATCAATTTAATCATCCAATCATATCAGTTAAATAGTTCATATAATGATCATATGAAAATAAACAATAAATTTGAAGAATCCAAATGGATCCCTCCAACCTATTCTTCCCTGCATTCAAATATGTTATCTCAATAATATCACTTATTTCAATAAACAGATATAATATTCAACAATCGGACCATAACAACAATCCAAACATCCATATTCAATTTTATACGTTTATAATAATATAAACGAAACCAATGAGATAAGTTACCTCATTGGAAATAATTGTTAAAAATAACGATTGGTTTAATATTATAGTCGCCATATATAAATATATTCAGCATCCATCAAACAAATAACGATTAAAGCACACAAATATTTAAACCCGACTTATATAAAATATAAGTAGGATAAAACTGAGTGAGTTGAACTCACCTGATTTGTCCATCACTGAAATAGTTTGTTTTAATTAAAGTAAACTGGCGTTTAATTTAATTAATTACTCTTAATAGCTGCCAACTCTGATCAAACCAGCTTCATTGTTTTGTGCTCTTCAATACGGACCCATTGTTACTTGTTTTATCCACATCTGTTACTGCATGACACAGTTGTACATTTAACACGATATTCAGTGCTTAAAATTATTATGACCTTACAATTATTATTATTATTATTATTATTATTATTATTATTTTTATTATTATTATTTCAGTTTCATGTCTAACTTCTCATTTCATTTAATCTAACTGTGGTTGGGCATGATCAAAATCCATTAGGCAGTTTTAACGTTCAAAATGTATCTCCAAGACTAGGTTACTATTATATATAAGATCACTAATTACGTTTAAAATACCCAGGATTTAGAGGTTATAAAACACTTGTTAGGCATACTAGAATTACATGGCATGCAATAAAATAGGACCATGTCGACATTTTAAAAAAACAATGTCTGCTACAGCAGACAAATCCATTCTTTGCAGTATTATGAGTATTTTATGACCGTATGCCTTAACATTAGACCCCATCTAATAAATAAATTTTCTCTTACTTTCTGGTCTTATAAGATAATCAATGCTTGAACCTTTGTGTTTCAACGTATGAAATGTTAACACTCAACATGTAATAACCCGAAAATCTGAGCCAATTTAAAATTTTTATTTTGGCAATTTTAGCGAATTTTGATTATTTAAAATGAATTATTTTAAATAAAAACGATGAGAAATTTATTTTGAATAGAATTCTAAAGTATATATTATATAGATAGTCATTAGAAAATAAATATTTAATTATATATATAAAAGGAATTGAAAATGGCGCGGTAGTTCGATAATTCGATTTCAAATTTCAAATGGATGTACATGATCCAGAATAAACCGGATTTTAGTGAAACCAAAAATATTAGAATCTATTTGTGAATATCTTTCCAAAGAATCCGAAAGATTGGAATTTCATAGCGGGAATCAAAAGATATGTTCAGTTGAAAATTCTGAATTGTCGCTATGGAATTCAGGCCCTTAAAAACGGAAATTTTGCAAACGACCTCGGATTTCGATGAAACAACTTTTGTTGGATCCGTGGTGTCAAGATATTGCTAGATTCCAATTTTCATAATTTTTCGAATCAATATGTGAGCGTGGCAAAAGAAAACGCGTTTGACCAGTTTCGGTTGATTTTAATCGATTGGAAAATGGCCATTTTTCCAACGGTCTTAGAATTCGACGAAATTAGTTTTGTTAGGACCATATCGCCAATACGAAGCTAGAAAATATTTTTTGGGAATTTTTAGAGTTCGTATGTGGCCCCGGTAAATTGAAATGGGCGTATTCAAATTCAGTATATAGAGTTATATGTTGATTTTGACGAAAACTGATCGAAACAGTCGAATCAGCTTATGATACATATCCCATTGTGTTCGGAATGGGGGTAATTAGCTATAGACGACAGGCGGTGCGTCTCGTTTTGGGATCAAAATAAAAAGTTTCTTTTTGAATTAATTTAATAATAAAATATATAATTATATATATTCAAAGTCAACCCCCATCCCATTTCTCTTTCCCCGATCGTTTTCCTTCAGAAGAAAAGAAAAAAACAAAAAAAACAAAAAAAAATCGATTCGTCTCGCGCGCCCCTCCTAGGCGGCGCCGCCCACCGCCAGACCCCCCCTCGAACGACGATCCCCTCCTCCCCCATCGCCCTTCTTCCCTCTCTCTCCTCTTCTAAATTAAACCACCACGAAACCCTAGCTTCCTGATGCCTCCGCCCCCTATCCACGCCACCCTCCAACCACCCGAGGTCCGACGCCCGTCCCCACAACCTCCAGTCGACGGTGAACACTCCCCCCTCCTCCAACAGTAAAAGTGAGTTTTTCTTTTAGTAATTTTATTTGTTTTCTTATATATATATAAATATAAAAAAATCTGATTCCCCTTAATGGAAAAGATCATATTTTTATATAGTTGATTAAGTAGAAAAGATCATATTTTTATATAGTTGATTAAGTAGAAAAGATCATATTTTTATATAGTTGATCAAATAGAAAAGGTCGGATTTTTATATATGTTGAAGCGAAATAAATATTCGATTTTTATATGAGTGGTGGTATGAAAATATGATTTTTAATTCATGTAGGGTAATAAAAATATAATTTTTATTATATTAGTGGCAAGATAAAAATAGAATTTTTATCTATATAATAGCGGTATAAAAATAGAATTTTTATATACATAGCAACAATATAAAAATGTGATTTTTATATATGTAGTGGTTATGGGCAACGAAAGTGACAAAAGGCGATAATGGCAAAGATTTCCTACATAAGAAGAGTCGAGGCGTTTGGATTAGCTAGTCGGTGAGAACTCCTTACTTTTATTTTTATTTCTAGTTGAAATATATACTAGGATGCAGACGGTGTTTAGTAGCACCCGACACCCGTCGTCCACAGACCATGGACGGCTTGTATGCTTGTTTGTTTGATTTTGATGTGTAGTTGATTGTGTAATGTGAGGTGAAATGAAATAAAATATTTTTTAGTTAAAAGTAGAATTTTTAACGTGTATTTAAAATGAAATAAATATAAACAAGTCGGACGATTTCTTTATATACACACATTTGACTGATATTGATTGGGACGATAAATTTTACACATCGCCCAACTGCACAAATAAAATCATTGTTTGATTGTTTGAAACCCCACACGGGTATTGGGATGAGATATGACGTACACTAATCCCAATAATTAGTTGTATGTCGATCGATTGATTGACAAACTGTTATAAGCATTGAATATTTATATTTGATGCTTATACAGTGTAGAATGCACTTTGGATGATGGTTAATTATTTGTCATTGTTGATATATACATGCGTTGTATGGAAAATCCATAGAAATAAAATCTATGGTAATTGATTGGGCCTCATTCCAATGTTGAATAGAAATATTTGAAAAAGAAATATTTGAAATAGAATATTTGAAAATAGAAATATATGAAGCCGTGTTGATTAGATTGACGCCATTTTGACGCAAACGACATTTGTATCGATTTTATTCGTTTTTATAATGAATATTGAAAAGTGATTTCAAAATCGAATATTTTGAAAATAAACTCGGATTGAAA
Organism: Allium sativum; assembly: GCA_030737875.1. Taxonomy (NCBI): domain Eukaryota; kingdom Viridiplantae; phylum Streptophyta; class Magnoliopsida; order Asparagales; family Amaryllidaceae; genus Allium; species Allium sativum. Next base: position 8,573,295 of record CM060923.1, read on the forward strand.
TTGAATAGAAATTAAATTGCATTGAATTGAAAACGAACTGAAATTGAATTAGAAATCAATTTGAAATGAATTTAAAATGAATTTATGAGGAAAAATTCAATTTTGATTTGAATTTGAAATGAAGTTGAAATCGTTTTGAAACAAATTTAAAATGATTTATAAAATATGTTTTGAAAGGAAATCGATGAAATATATATAATATATATTATATATATTATAATGGCCTGAATAGAACGCGCCGCGCTGCGGAAGTTCGTGAATTTCGACCATTGACTTCGAATGGACATTACGGGAGATCCGACCGTCGGATTCTCCTAAAACCGGAACCTTTGGGTTCGTATCAAAAAGGGATTTCTAACGAATATTAGAGATTTGAAATCTAACAGTTGGATTTGGAATTATGTCCAAATAAAATTTGAAAAAGGTCGCTGTAAGTGCAGTTCGATGACCGTTGATGGAAATCGACTATACGGGCCTTGATAAAATTATTAAAAATAGTAATAATTTGTGTAAAATCATAAGAAATGATTTAGAAAGAATTGGGATGAAAAACTCCATATTTGAAAAGATAAAAATAGGTTTTTATCGAAATGAACTAGTTTTGAACTAGAATAGTAATTTATTTATTTTTAAAATAATAAATTGGACTTGAAATGGTTTTGAAAATAACCATAAATTCCAATAATTGTATTGGAATGGATTTGAATCGAAATTGTCTTTAGAATATTTCGATGTTGGATTTCGTGATTATACAGATGTTGTTATGGAAATTTGAAAGATATATATATATATATAAATATCGTTATTTCCAATACGATATTTGTTGGTCGCAGAAATTGATATTGAATATAAGCCGATATATTTTCTATTCAGAGCCTTGTATTTAATATCAAATGTGATTTGAGTTTGTCGTGAATGGTGTCTTCATTAACACTGTTCTTAAGCCCAGTTGAGAAAAAGATTAAATCTTTTTATTTAGATTTAAGGAAGTGTACCAATTAAATAATATTTGATTGGAATTGAATTGGTATTGATTTTTGGGTTTATCGTGAACAGTATTTTAAATAACACTTGTTCTTTAACCCGATAGTTAATGGAATGTGATTTTGGGTTTATTGTGAACCGTGTTTTAAATGACACTGATTCTTTAACCCAGTTAAAGATTAAAACTAAGTGTAGTTTTAATGAATCTTTAATTAGATTGAAAAGATCGAGAAGAGAGTATCACCAGTTTTGCTCCAGGCGATAGTTAAATCTATAATTAGATTTGAACGTGAAATGGTAATTGAATTTACCGATAACACTGTGGTGTTAGATATGAAGTATGACCAGTTTTACTTCATGGGATAAATAGGTTGGGATTGGGAAATAAAATAAATGATTACTTCGGTTTAGTTCGCTAATCCCGACTAGTTTGAATTGATATTCAAAGAAGATTAAAGAATAAATTTAATGAATTTATCTTTGATAAAATTAATGGGAACCTTTCCCAAAGTATAAGAATATTTGAATAAAAGAATATTCTAAATTGGAATGAAGCATATATTGTGTTTGTGTAACACTTGTTTATTATATACGCGAGTTATTCAAAAAAACCGGGTTTATCCCATTTTGAATAACTGATTCGATGTGGTGTCGAAGATGAAGACGGTGGTCGAAGACCGGAGGTCTTCAAGTCGTTCGGAAAATTACTGATGATCTTGATTGAGCCGTACACCCAAGAGGAGGGAATCAGTTGGTGATCGTCCAGACGTGCTTGGAGATCGATGGATATGCGAGGTACTAGGTGCCTCCGGTTTCGTTCAGACCCAGAACGGACTTGTAAATGGACTGTGTGTCTAACATTGGATTTTTTCTGTGTGATTGATTTCTATTAAATATATATCTATTTGGCGGCGGAGAATTTATTCTCTTGCTTAACGCCCTTCTCTGAGACGTACGAGCTCAGGGGTTATATATTGATGGATATCAATCGCATGGAGTGAATTGCCTGTGTGGCATGCCTAAGTGGCAATTGATCGAGGCTTCTGTTGAAAAGAAAAGTCTTGTGGTGGATGATCAAAGCACGGCCTGTGTGGCATAGCTTTGTGTAGCGTTGATTCGCGAACCTCACACCCCGGTAGTGGACCAGAAACGGGAGAGGACTTCAGGGAGGGCATGCGTTTCCTTCTAGCTAGAAGTGGCGTCAGTGGTTTTACACGCCCTGGCGAGTTTGACTTATGTGGTTGTTGTTGTTGCGAGGCGCCTCAGATATATCGGTCGATCCGGGACCGATGGAGTCATTGGACTCATTTACGCCCCACAGGGCAGGGAGACGCAGTGTTCAGGCATTTTAATCCACATCGGTGGACCGGCCCTGACGATCCAAGGCCTGTCTGCGCGCTTGCCTGAGACATGGGCTAGATTGTCTCGAATTGGTAGAGGACGATCCCTGGCCTCGGTTCATAGATGGAAACCCAATTTCCAAATACATGACTTTGCAATTTTGATTGTATAACCTATATATGGTGACATAGTGGTATGGGGCATTCATGCCGCCTATGATTGATACTTATGATTTGAAATTGATTTCTTCACTTATAACAATAATAAAAGAATTGTTTTAACGTATCAAGCATTCTTTGGCTATTATAAGGTAAAACCCTATCCTCTGGTTTGTGTTGCATTGTGTGATGGGACCTGGGTCTTATAATAGCTTCATTTTTCTTTATTTAGCATTGCGCTGTTTGATTTATGCATTGGTATTCTTGGGAGGAAACATGTTCCGTGTTTTACGGCGTGGTCCCTTGATTTACCGAACTTTAAAATAAAGATTAATAACTGTTTTAGTTATCACACCAGTCCCATGACTGACAAGGAGTTTATTGTTTTAACCTAAACTCTGGGTGCCTTTATTTTGATATGGGCAGCTAGTAGTTTTGGTTTTGCAGATTTATATTCACAGGATCCTGGTTTACAGCTGGAATGATATCCGGAAAGCTTTGTATCCGTATATCTCTTCTATTTGTGTATTGTATTATTTTCTGCTGCTATGTAATGTATTGTAATATCTGATATTTATCGAATGTGTAATATTGATTTATACTCTGTATATTCTTGTATTCTGATGGAATTGTTGTAATAAACAATGAAATGTTCTTCTTTTCGCGTTCCGATGTGGCTTGTTCTCAACTCTATCCAGGCTTTCCTTACCGGGGAAGTTCAGGTCGTTTCACAACATCTACCTCAAACAGGGACTAGGCATGCTAGTATATCTTAACGATCATGATATATATATGGACTCGGCATCACGCACGAAAAATGACCATGTATAAACTATTCAACAATATATTTGCATTATACTCTAAACATTATTACATTAATTAATCTATGTTAGACGTTTTAGGCATATTTGAACCAATACAGGCTACGGAAAACGTACCCAGGCCTCACTGATTAATGTTGAAATAGGATTAAAATTAAGTGTAATAAACAGGGTTAAGCTTATTAAATTTTGATTAGGAAAATTAGCCGTGTTATCATAATACTACAGTACTCTATATAAAACGTTATTAGGTAAGATAAACAGGGGTTAAGCATGTTAAATATAAATATTTTCCGAGCTTCAATGTTCTAATGAACCAAACAGAAAACAACAATAATTAGAACTTGCTGAAAACCATGATCCTTACTGGGTTGAAAGGGCCTTCATGAATTGTTATGGTTTTATATTTGGCACGTGTACAGTATTGTTTTGTTTCTTCTTCTGGGACTTGCACCGTTTTAAAACTAATATCATTAAAACTTTAAAACAAATATTATTGTTTATTTGTCTTTTTACGTACTGTTAAGACACCCGCGAGCGCTATCCTTCCCCCATAGATCGCTGCGCCCCATTTCATTTTCATAGTTGTGCATCACCGTTTGCACCATACTCCGGCGAAGTTCCCCAGCCCCGACGCCAACTCCACCCAACTCCGATCTCAATGCAGTGTCAACCTTCACCTCCAAACACGCACAGCCAACTGAAATAGTTTGTTTGTATTTTAGAATGGGGATGGATTCAGTTATACATTTGCAAAAGAAGTTTTAGTCTTCCTTTCATGAAGAAATGCTTGGTTTTAGTTTCAAATTCACTGAGAGAATGCGGTTTCGTTTTTCCATTCATTACTGGAAGCATGGGAAATAAAAAATAAGGGAGGAGTGCTTTTATAGGAGAACGATACGTGGGTGGCAAGGTTTAGGGGTTAATAGGTATGAAGAAAGTGTCAGGGTAGATCGGTGATGTGGAAACTCAGCATGTGAAATCTGTATGGGATGAGAGTACGGACATCTCTTTTTCCCTATGGTGGAAGAGATAGCTGTCTGTAGATTATGGGTTTTGTTTTCCTTACTTATATAGTAGCGGGATCTAAAAACTTTGCCGGAGTGTATACAATATGGGGTATGGTTTTACTTGCTTTGGGGTGAAGTAAAATAGGCTGCAGGTAGGCTATGATGAGGCATTGAAATGCTGTGCATCCTTTTTGGTCTGAATGTATTGTGACTTCGGATGGAGAAATATGTAGAGGAGAAAACATGTGCATGTGCATGTGCATGTGCAGGAAGACTAGGTAGATGTTCGTTTGTGGTCAAGTGAAAAGAAAAGAGGCAGCATGTACAGAGTAGGGTGGTTATCAAATTTTCATATCATGTGTGGATTCTGATCAGTAGTAGTGCAATGTGTTTCCCTTTCACCTTAATACAAGGTAAGTACATACACGGCATGCCCGGGTTTACATTGGCTGAGATGATTTGAAAACAAAGAGTGTTGGGCATGTGCGTGTGTACGTAAAATTGGGTAGAGCGATAGAATTAGAGTGTCTTGATTTGAATCTTGAAGTGGTAGCAACATGGGGAGGAAGGACAGGGCATGTACTCTAGTATTTTAGCCTGTAGAAGATTGTAGAACGAAAGTAGTTTAAGTCTCTATGTTCCATTTAAGTTGATGGCAATTAAACAAAATGTTGGAACAAATAGATTAGGAGTTAGGCTAGGGGTGTACTTGTTAAGCTTGCTTAGGAGTTTAGATTTAATTTTTACTCTCATCCGTGTGGTTAACTCATAGTACCGGTATTTCATTGACTGCTGACCGAAAAAAAATCGTACCGGCACACCCGAACTCAAAACACAATGAAAAATGGATACATCATTATGTCTCAACGTTCCGCTCCCTATAAAAATTAATTTTATTGAACGGACTCCGTTTGCACAAAAAATGTTATTTTAATTTACAGGTTCACCCTTAAGTTTCCCATACCGATAGAACAACTCCAAATGACTCCAAACTGGAAAATCTAGCAATAACTAGTTATACGTATTCCAATAAAAATTCGTTTCGTCCGAACTGGAGGTCGTTTGGAAAGTAATCATTTCTAACACCTATATGATATATCAAATAACTTTCCGTGTGCGAAGCACATGCCTCATCATAAGGTAAGCAACGCATTGATTGAACGTTCTATTTCGTATGATTATTTAATTTCATTTTCAACTTTCGTTGAGCGTTTTATACCCGTACCGATATACATGAAATTTAAAACCGTAAATTACGAAATACCGCGATTGTTTACGCATTCGAATTATAATCATATATAAATTATATGTTTAAATATCATTATATAAATAAATTATAAATCCATTTATAATCCAAATCAATATTTAAAATAAAAAATAAATTAAATATTTAACTACCAAAAAAGAGGGACATTACGTCAATACATACCATACCATTGATTTCTGCCAATATATAACCTCTAAGCTCGTACGTCTCAGAGAAGGGTGTTAAGCAAGAGAATAAATTCTCCGCCACCAAACAGATATATATTTAGCAGATATCAAAGAATACAACATAAAGGAATACAACGTCAGGCATACCATCCATTTACAAGTCCGTTCTGGGTCTGAACGAAACCGGAAACACCTTATTCCTCGTCCATCTAATACAGGAGAGACGTTCTCGCATATCTGTCAATCTCCAAGTACATCTGGACGATCACCACTTATTACCTTGTCTTGGGATGCCTCCCAATCAAGGCATCAGAAATCATCCAAACGATATGAAGACCTCCGATCTTCAACCACCGTCTTCATCTTCAACTTTTAATCGTCGTAGTAATTATTCAGAATGGGTTGAACCTGGTCTTTCCGATTAACTCGCGTATTTTATAATCAAAGGTTAAGTGCTATAAAAACACATCAAATGCCTCACTCCAATTCAGAATATTTTTTTAATGAAATATTCACATTATTAGGGAAAATTTCCCATTAATTTTATCAAATATAAATTCTTTTAAATTTATTCTTCAATCCTTTTTTTAGAGATTCATTAAACCTCTAATTTGGTTTTAATATCAAAAATCATTACTTTATTATTATTCAACTTTAAGAAATTAATCTTATCTTTAACTGGGTGAAAGAACAAATGTTATTTAAAAACATTTTTCATGGTAAACCCAAAATTATCTTCCATTAAATATGGAATTTTCAAAGAAATCAAACCAATATATAATCGATATAAATACCCGTATAAAACTAGTAATATAAATGGAGTAATGGCAAAGCCTTTTAAATTCCATTTATAGTAACAGTCTTCTTTTATAGAAGCTCATCTCGATTATTATTAAATCGAATCCCATTCAATTCCAATTTAATATATTAAATTGGAAAACTTTTCTTTGGAGGATTTCCATTAAATCTTAATAAAATATTTATAACTTCCAAAATTATATTTTCATTGTTAATTGGTTTGAAGAACAAATGTCGTTTAAAACACAGCTCACAATAAACCCAATTCACATTTCATTTTATTCTGATTACTAAATATAATTGGAAACTCTAATAATCTTAATTAAAATATTTATTATTTTCTCAACTGGGTTTAAGAACAACGCTATTTAAACACAATTCACGTCAAACCCAAATTCAATTTATTTATTTATTTCCAATTAAATATTAATTAAATGGGAAAACTTCATTAAATCTTAATTTAAAGATTTATTCTAGTCAATAACTAGTTCATTTCGTTAAAAATATATTTTTATCTTTTCAAGATTGAATTTTTACATCCAAATTCTTTTTAAATCGTTTATTATGATTTTACATAATTTTTCCATATTATTAATAATTTTATCAAGGCCCGTACAGTCGGTTTCCAATAATGGTCACCGAACTGCATCCATAACGACCTTTTCTGAAATTGATATGGACATAATTCCAAATCCAACCATTAGATTTCAATCCTCTTACATTCATTGGAAATCTCTTTTCGATACGAACCAAGCGGTTCCGGTTTTAGGAGATTCCGACGGTCGGATCTCCGGTTACATCAATTTGAGGTTAATAGTCGAAATTCGCGAACAGTCATTCCGCGGCGCGTTCTATTCAGGCCATTATACAAATATACAGTATATTATATATATTTCGTCGGTTTCCTATTTAAAACATATTTTATAAATCGTTTATAAATTTGTTTTAAAACGATTTTAACTTTATTTTCAATTTTAAATAAAAATTGAACATTCTATATTTTTATCATATTAATTATTTATATTTTCAAAATAATAGATTTATAAATCACTTATTTCAATGTTCATTATAAAGTAAATCAAATCGATCGATAAGCCCGTTCGGGTTAAAATTACGTTTGCTACTTAATTCGGCTTCACATTTTTATATTTGTCTAAAAAGGGACATAGAAATCATAATTTTATTTTACACTAAATATTATTTTAAAATATTCATAAATTTTAAAATATTCTTTATTTCAAAAGATTCTTTGTTTTAAATATATTTTACATTAAAAATATTCTGAATCGGAATGCGATTCAATCAATTACCATATAATTTCAGTTATACGGATTTCATATATCGCATGTATATAACAATAATGATAAATAATTGATAAACAATCCATTCACATTTAGAGTGAAATTTATAATTGTGTGAGCATTAAAATAAATAAATAAATAATGCTCATCACAGATTGTCAATCCATCGATTGACATATAACTAAACATCGGGACTAGTGCATAACAAATAGCATCCCAATAACCATATGGGGTTTTCAAACAACAACAGTTTACACACATAAATCATTGGTTAATAAATTTAACCAATTATAATTCAGTTTGAATTATATCTAATATCGCTAACATAATCATGATAATGTTTTACCAATGTACATTTTTCTACTTCTCTAACATGTTAATGTTGGTATCAAACAAATGAACATTTCTACTTCTATAACATGTAAATGTTAATATTAAGCAATGCATATTTTAATTATTCCTACTTACATTAAAAATGTAATACATTAAAATGTAATTTTTTTAATGTAAAAACAATTTTATCAGACAATGATATTTTAATTGAATCCTTTTATACATTAAAAGTGAGCTTTTTAATGTAAACATATTATAATCAAATTTTAATCTTTTTATATAATCATTCGTACATTCAAAATGGAAATCATTTGTACATTAAAAATGTACTTTCCTATGTTAACACATTTTTACCAATGTTTAATCTTTTTAATCAATCCTTTATTACATTAAAGATGTAAATTTAACGTTAACATAATATATTGAACAATGAATTTTTTTAATGATTTATTAACATTAAAAATGTAAATTTCAATGTCAAAATATTTTTTTATTACACAATGAATCTTTTATTTTCATATGGTTCATTTACATTAAAATATAAATTTTAATGTAAAAACATTTTTCAAGCAATGAATCTTTTTCTATTGATTCATTTTTACATTAATAATATAAATTTCAATGTGAAAACATATTTTCAAACAATGAATCTTTCAATATGACTCATACACACATTAAAGTATAAATTTTAACGTAAACAAAATTTTATTAACTGGAATCTTTTTATATGATTCATACTTACATTAAAAATGTAATTTTTAAATGTAAACAAAATTTTATTAACTTGAATCTTTTATCTGATTCCTACTTACATTAAAAATGTAATTTTTAATGTGAACAAAATTTTATTAACTTGAATCTTTTAAAACAAATGTTCTTTTTCATATTTTCTCATATACAATAAAAATGTAAACTTTTTATTATTAAACATTTTTATATTTCATCCAATGATCATTTTACAAAAATCATGCTTTACATTAAAAATATAAATTTTAATATTTTAACATTATTATCCATACAATGAATATTTTATATATTTTATCTTTACATTAAAAATGTGAATTTTGAAGTTTCATCATTTTCATCTGTAACATAAATGACATATTTATCTAAAATGATATTTTTATCTAACATGACATTTTTATCTAAAATGACAATTTTATTCTAACATGACATTTTTATCTAAAATGATATTTTTATCTAACATGACATTTATCTAAAATGACGTTTTTATAACAAAATATTTTATTTTTAATCTAACACAACAATTTATCTAAAACGATAAATTTATAACAAAAATGTTATTTTTAATCTAATATAACATTTCTGACGAAAATGTTATTTTTATTCTAATGTAACATTTCTAACAAAAATGTTATTTTTATTCTAATGTAACATTTTTAACAAAATGTTATTTTCATTCTAATGTAACATTTTTAACAAAATGTTATTTTTATTCTAATGTAACATTTCTAACAAAAATGTTATTTTTATTATAATGTAACATTTCTAACATAAATGTTATTTTTATTCTAATGTAGCATTTTTAACAAAATGTTATTTTTATTCTAATGTAACGTTTCTAACAAAAATGATATTTTAATTCTAACAAAACATGATTTTACAAAAATGACATATTTAAATAACATGACATGATTTTACAAAAAATGACATGTTTTTAATGATCACCATATGTAATAAAAATGTTATCTTGATTATTTAACCAAATATGTAGTAGCATGTTATTCTTTTTATTTTACTCTAACATATTAAAAATGTCTTTTAAAATAGCAAAACATGTAATAACATGTTTTTCTTTTTATTCTACACTAACATGTTAAAAATGTCTTTTTAAATAGCAATGTAACAACATGTTTTTATTTTATTTCTAATCTAACATTAGAAAATGACTTTTTAATGCCAAACATGTATTAACATGTTTATATTTTATTATATACAATAAAAATATGGTTTTTAATGTATGCATATATTTTGACAAACAAGAATATACATAATTCAATTCAGTTATTCGACGTAATCACAAACAACCAATTACAATTTTATACAACACCAACATGAATTTTATATAGTATAAATATAAATTTCACATCACGATTAATAATTACATTTATTGAAAAGTAGAGATCTCACATTGGGTTTTGAATCCTTCAAAATTTTAGATCGCTCCCTTTCAGCTCTGGTCTATTCCATGATGTAGATCTCATTGCTACGAACCCAAATCTTCTAGTTTCATCAAATTCTGATTAGATTTGAATAAGATATGAATATTTTTTACCTTGGGCAATTTAAATAAATAATTAACTATTAGTTTAAATAATTAATTATTTCTTAACCGTAAGTTTCGTAATCCCATCGTTCTTCTTCATCGTGTATCTGCTCCTCCAGACTTCGTCACGCGCCTCAAGACACTCCAACACCGATCCACAACTAACACCGTGTAGCCCTCCACCTCCACTACCAACGTCCACCGTGTCACCCACCTCGCGGCCCCCACCTCCGCTGAAAACAACCACAAACGTACCTCATTTAAGCATTGATTTCTCCCAAACGGTGAAGCTTTTGGTCATCACCGTTGATTTTGTAGAGCATGATGTGCTCTATAATATTTCGTTTATAATTTTTATAAATTACTGAGTTGATTTAACGAATTTGGAGGAAGCAATTCGGATTGTATTGGCCATTCAAGAAGAGATGGCGGCTGGTTATAGGATTAGGGTTTAATATTGTCTTAGGTATTTATAATAGAATATTATTTAATCCATTTATTTACAAAAAGCCCGTTAACTTAAATCAACTCCAAATCCAACCCAGTGAATATTTCCCTAGCCAAATACCCCTGTTCCGGACACAATGGACTAGATCTCGTAAGCCCGTTTGATCGTTTAGCCCACTTTTCTTTAATTTAAAATATAATTCATTTAATTATTTAATTTAATTGTACATTTTAATTTACCGGAACCACGTACTAACTCTTAAAATTACAGAAAAATTATTTCTAGTTTTGTTTTGATGATAAGGTCCTAACAAAATTAGTTTCGTCGAATTTGGAGACCTTTTGAAAAGTGGCCAATTTCTAGTCGATCCAAATTGATTTAAATTGACGAAACACATTTTCTTTCGCCACCCTCACATATTAATTACAAAAATTATGATAATTGAAATCTAACAATTATTTTGACAATATGGATCCAACCGAAGTAGTTTCGTCAAAAACGGAGGTCTTTTGTAAAATGGCTATTTATACGGGCTATATATTATACTAAATTCTATAGCGACTATTTTGAATATTCAACTGGACATAACTTTTGATTACTGCTATGAAATTTCAATTTTTCGGATTCTTTGGAAATATATTTTTAAACAGATTCTAATATTTTTGGTTTCACCAAAATCCGATTTATTTTGCATCACGTACAGTCAGTCAAAGTTCGAATTCAAATTTTCAAACTACCACGCTATTTCTATCTCCTTTTATAACTATAATATATATATTCGTTCTAACTTTGATTTAAATAAAATTTTCGTCGTTATTATTTGAAATAAATTATTTTAAATATTAAAAATCCATTAAAATTGCTAAAATAAAATTTTTAAATTGGTTCCAAAATTCCGGGTTGTTACAATCTCCCCCACTTAAAATCTTTTCGTCCTCGAAAATGAACGGAGCCGAAAGTTGTTTATTTAACCGACTAAACTTTCATTTTTTTCTTGGTTTCAATAATTTTATTAGTTGAACTAATAAACACATAACACAAACATCGATCAATTAGTAGATTAACTTTTCAAATATATATAACTTTTATATATTCAAAAATCATATTTTCTAAAATTGGATTATATATATAATCACAAATACGTTAATCATAAACTTGTCACTCTCAACTCATTCTAGGGCATTACTAACCCTGTCTCTAACGAGTTTTCTCATTCGAGGATACTACTGATCCTATCTCTAATGAGTATTCCTATTGGATACTACTAATCCAATCTCTGATGAGTCTTTTGTTCAGCTCTAATGAGTTGTACCCCAAAGATTTGAGCTAACCAAAGCTCTGATACCAACTGTAACGATTCGGATTTCGCTCGGACCTAATCGATTGCAAAATCGACCAAGACCGTTCAAAACCTGAATACGCTAACTTTGGGAATACAACACATCAGAACAAATAACAGAAGACTTTTATAAACATTATAATAATGTTACATCAGAGTACAAAATACCAGATTAATCAAATATAATACAACGGAAGATAAATTTACAATAGATTTAATATAGCACAGCGGAACAAATAAACTAATCACAGTGGAAGACTATCAATGCTCTGGATACAGCTTTAAGCTTCGATCCAAAATCATGCTCAATACATTTGCAAAATAAGCTATTTGACTGCCCATGTGGAAAAGAGGGCACCCGAGTTTGCAAAGTGAAACAAACTACAGGTCAGTCATGGGACGGGTATGAGAAATCTTACTTAACTAATCTAATAATAAGGATAATCATAGGACCACGCCGCTAATGCGGGACGGGTTTGCTCCATTGGATTACTAGTGCATAATAAAGTAAACCGTTAAACAACGCAATGCATTTTAGAAAAATGAAACCATTACAAGACTCAAGTCCCATCACACAATGCAACGCAAACCGAAGGATAGAGTTTTACCTTATAATGGTCAAAAATGCTTGATGTGATAAAACAGATTTGATATTATTATTAATGTGTATATGTTTCAAAAAACAATTCAATAATAATGTATCAATCATAGACGGCATAGCTACCGTATACTACGTCGCCATACTAGTTCTACAATCAAAACTGCATGATGTCGTATTGGAAATTGGATTTCCATCATGAGTCAAGGCTAGGGATGATCTCCTTACCATTTCGAGACACTCTAGCAAACATCTCAGGATTCATACGATGGCGAACCCTTGGATTCTGCAGGGCCGATCCACAAATACTTTAGTGGATTAGTTATGCCTGAACAAATGCTTCCCAGTCCTATTGAACCTATAAATTGGTCACTATCGACCAATATAATAGAGGCCTCGTAATCCAATATCCACATAAGTAAAATGTCAGGGCTTGCAAAACCCTGATTCCACTTCTAGCTAGAAAGAAATGTGTGCACTCCCTACGTTCCTTTGTACCGTTTCTGACTCTTACTGGGGTGTAAGGTTCCTGTAACGACCCATGATTTTGGTCGTTTAATTTTAAATATTTGAATATTTATTTGATATACGATAATAAATAATAATTTATTTTCAAAGAATTGGTGGGTTTCGAATTTAATTAATATTATATTAATTTAATATGGTATATGTAACGACCCAGATTTTTTTTCGATTTATTTTAAATATTTATTATGGTTTTAAAATATTGAATTTATAATATAAAGGGTATTTTATTGGATTATCGATTTAATAATTGATATACGGATTAATATCGAATATATCGGGTAACGTAATACGAAAAACAATAAAAAATCGAATTCTAAGTTATAACTGAATTTAATCAATTCAGTAGATCAAATAAATTTTATATTAAATTTGAACAATAATATGGATACGCTCATCGTTATGTAAAAATGGTGGTTCATGACTTCGAATTGAGGGACCCCAAGATATTTTCGTTATTTAAAATAAAATAGAAAAGGGCATTAGTACTAAAGTCTTTTCATCTCAGAAGTGCCACCCTAAACATGTGCCCAAGCCGACCTCTCCTCCTACAAGCAGACCTACTGTTTTCTTGAGCACAAATTTGTGTCTCCTGCTTTCGATATCTAGGAAGACAGTGTTTTAATGGAGGTGTATTTCCTGTTTACTCTCTTCAGCTATAAAAGCCACCGCACCCCTCACAATTCATCACTTCGGAAAATCCAAGCTTCTGCTCTCGTTATCTTTCCCCTCTCAAATCAAAAACAAAACAAAGTCGCACCTAAATTCCTCGAATCAAATCAAAGACCACGGTCAATCCAAGACTCGACGAGCTCGCGGAATCAAGGACCGCGATGTACGGATCCGAAAGGAAGTTCGAAGGAGGCTGTTGATGCTTACTGAAAGGATAGTGCGAGTCAGCTATGGTGAGGTGGGACGATGTAGCTCGAGTATTTTTCAAAACCGCGATAGCAGATCGGGGCATGCGAATTCTGGAGGATTTCGAAGCACAGAAGAACTGGAGTACGAAGGGGCCGTGGCACTTGCGAGATCTGGAAGCTCAAATGCTGAAACTCGAGCAAGGCCAAAGGTTTTTCGTTGATTCAGGAGGGGGGATCCGCGAATTGGAATCGTGAATTGGAGGGGGGTCGGCCTGGAAAACAATGCGATCACAGGAAGGTTCAGGAAGAAGGGCGACCACGTCTGTTTAGTAAAGGAAATGGAGATGCTTGCAAAGCGTTCGATGAATTGTCATAATGGAGGATAGCGGTTTTAGGGGCTGATGAAATGAAGAGAATGGATTTAGGTAATTTAATAAAATTTTTAGTTAATAATTTATTTATTTAGTTAGTCTAGTTTAGTTAAAGAATAAATTAGTGTGTCATAAATATAGAATTTATTTAAATAGAGAATTAGTTTGTCATTTATTTAAAGAAAATCAATTTATAAAATCAGTTTATATAAAGAAATAAATTGGTATAGAAATAAAATCCATAGACTAATAGTTGAGTATGCAAATTAATGTTTAACTTGGTTAATTAAAATATATAGGAAAATTAGTTATTCGTTTAAATAGTAAATTTAAATGAATAGATATTTAACCTGTAAATTTAAATAAAATTATCATAGGTACACGATAAAATTCATTCGAGGCGATTCGAAGCAGTAAGATTTGAGTTTCATTGGATATTCGGCAAAGGATAAACCCTGGTGAGTAAATCTCACTCACCTTTAGAATTATTTTTATTCCATTAAAAATAATTGTTTGTTGCTTGTGTGCATGCTTTCTGGTTGTTTTATATATATTAGTTATTTAGGCTATATATATATATTGGGTTGATTGATTGGTTGGATTCCCGCAGCCTCATTAGCGGATGCCCGCAGTTTCATAGCGGATGATTACCCTATACGCCCCACGCTATGATTAGTGGATGACCTTCTATACCGCGATATTCTGCCACGAAGCAGAATGGGTATTATTTATGTGCTAACATCTGTGGATGCAGGAAAACAGGTTGGAGGAATCCAACTGGATTCCTCAAAAATATATTATCTATTTGTTTGTTTGTTCTGTTTGATTTCATATATATATTCATATATGATGTGTTAAAAATCAAATGATTGGAAATTGATTGATTTGGTTGTTTAAATATCACTGGGCCGAAATGTTAATTTATAAAAATATCATTGAAGGATATTGGAGATTTAAAAGGAAAAATTCTATTTTTAAATAGAATTTGAATTTTAAATGGAATAAAAATATAAAGCTTGTTTTTTTGAAAAATATAATAAGTAGTTTCTTTATAAAAAAGTTTATAAATAGTTCTTTTATAACGAAGTTATAAATGAAGTGAAGAGAATTATCATTTGATAATTCAGAAATAGAAATACAAGTGTGAAATTAAATTTTGAAATGAAAATTTCAAAATAGAACTTGAAATAGAATTTTTAAGTAGAAATTTAAATAGAATTTAAATATTAGAAAGGAGTTGAAATATTTGAAGTACAAATGAAATTTCAAAACAGGATGTGAAATGAAAATTTTAAATATATAACTCAAATGAAATTTGAGTATAACATTTGAATTTTTAAAGGGAGTTTAAATATTTGAATTTTAAAAGGAGACTGAATATTAGAAATTCAAATAGAAGTTCAAATAGAATTTGAATGGACGAAATTAGAATGAAAAATAGAATTTGAATTCAAGGAATTAAAATAAAATTCGAATTCAAAGGAATTCGAATAAAGAAATTCAAATAGAGTTTTGAATGTAGAATTTCAAAATAGAATTTGAAATAAACTTTGGAAATAAGATTTTCAAAGTAGAATTTGAAATAGAAATTCAAATAGGATTTCAAAATAGAAAATCCAAATGGTTTGAAATGGAATTTGTACCCAAGGGTATTCAAATGGATTTGAGGGAAGAAATTCAAATGGTGAAGAAAAAATATAATTTGAATATTAAAATTCAAATGGGGTTGGAGATGAATTTGAATATTAGAATTCAAATGTAAATGGAAAATGAAATTTGAATATAAGAGATTCAAATTGAATTCGAATAGGATTCGATCTATGGATTTGAATATGAAATTCAAATGGGTTTTAACTATGGAATTTTGAATATAGAATTTAAAAAAAAAAGAAGTTTGAATATTTGAATTTCAATAGAATTCAAATATAGAAATTGGAATATAGAAGTTCAAATGGAATTTGAAACATTTAGAATTTCAAATAGAAATTTAAATGGAGTCGAATATCTAAATTCAAGTATGAATTTCAAATATAGAAATTCAAAAGGGAGTTGGATTTGAAATGGGAATTCGAATAAAGAATTTGCAATGGAATCCGAATAAAGGATTTCAAATGGGATTTGAATACAGGATTTAAAACTATGGAATTTGAAATATAAAGATTCAAATGGAATTTGAAATATATATGAATATATATATATTGGACGAAGTTGAATTCATTTTTAAGAAGTTTAAAAAGTTTATATATATAAATATAATTAAAACGAACTCGCCGCAGCGCTGCAGTTCGTAAATTGGCGATTCGAACTTCAATTGAATATATAGAACTCGATTGAAGTCGGAATTCTTCGAAACAAGAAACGTCAGGACCAATTTGATAATAGTTTTCTAATGAAGGAGAAAAATCTGGATTTCGTCGTATAGATTTTGAGATATGTCAAAATCAAATTTTCAGAAAAACAGCGCCAGAATCGTTTTAAAACCAAAATGGTTTATTTAATATTATAAAAGGATTTTAAGCGAGAAATCCGAAGTTTCTATTTTAGAAAATTCCAGAGTTGAGTTGTAAAACATATGCGAATTCAGGTTATGTAAACGAATATGATTTTTGAAACAGAAACCGGATTTTGATTTATTGAATAGAATTGACTAAATTGAATAGAAATTAGTTAATGAGTTTTCGAAGGGATATTGGGGTTCGAATAAGTAAATTCGATTTGAAAATTTATATTCGAAATTAAAAAGGGAAACTAGAATTGAAATTGAAATTCAATTTGGTGATGAGCAAGTTAAACATTTTGTTTAAACATGTTATGTTCAAACAAAGAAGTGAAATAGGCAATTTGGCCGATTTAAAGAACAAATGGGCGAAACTGAATTCAAATGATTAGATGGTATTGAATTGAATTGGAAACAGGTGAACAGGTTTAGACAGGTATGGGATGAGGTATATGAAGTTTATAAATGTAATGCCCGACAAAAAGGTACATGTTTAAATTCATATATGGGTTTTATGCGCCGTATCGGCAAGCCGCTTGGCTTTTCCTTTTTCTTTTTGATTGAGGAAGATACCGGGATGCTATTTGAAATTTCCCGATGCTCCCGATACAGGGGAGGTTATGGCGAATTTTTTCCGGAAATTTAAGGAGTTAGAATATTTTTAAGATATTTTGATAATTTGAAATCATTGTATCGACGTATTGAATCCGATAGTAAAGTGAATATAAAAATCGAATGTTGTAAACAAAAAGGGATAGAGATAAGTGATTGAAATTGTTTCCAATTGCAAATAGAGATTTTTCTAATATATAGAAAATAAAAGAAGTTGATATTTGGAAACGTTTTCCAAATGGCATAAGAGGCAAGATGATTATTGAAAATATTTGGTTAACAAATATTGATAAGGAAATGGAAAAGAGATTCAATTAAGGAAATATTAATTAAGGAACCCAGTGATTTGGTTGATATGTTTGGATGAACACTTGTTTTTATTCGATAGTTAAATCACAGACTATCGAAGTTTTGACCATCGTTGTCAATATGGAGAGACCGGTTGGATTATTATCCGAAGAACCACTCCGTATCGGCATAAGCGTTGCGAACCAAGTATGCTGAATATATTGAAGACGGAGTAAAGTGCAAGGGCTTTTCTATTAAATAGAAATAGTGCCTTCGGTTTCGTTCAATCCCAGAACGAACGTAAATGGACGAATGTCTGACAGAGTATTTCCAATGATCAAATGGGTTGGTCTGTATGAATATATATGGTTGCAACGGATTTATCCCTTAGCATAATATCCAGAATATTTGTGCAAACGCAACTAGTGATTAACGGATCTGACGATGTGGCATTCAAAGTGATTGTGCTATCAAGAAATGGTAAGTATGCGTAGCCTCAGGCCTCAACAACCGGGAAAGGACAAAAATCGGGCAGGCAGCATGGCTATGTGGGTCGCACCCATTAGGGTGTATAATCACCTATCTAGAGAAATTCCTTTTGTTTCTAAATCTATCGATTCTGCCCATTCGGGAACGGTGGTTTGAGTCCAACCGTTGGTGATATACATTCGATACACTCAAGCGAAATGAGTGGTCGGTCATGTGTGGGCCGGGTTGCAAGACGTTCTTGTTGAACCCAGGTGTATTTGCCTCTAGAGATACATTATCGGAAGGTGGTCCCATACCTTGTCATGTTGGAAATCCAATCTCCAATAAGCGCCATGCGGTTTTTGATTATATGCTATATATGTGGAGCGTGAGATGCAAGCGTTCTGCTATTTGGTTATTTACTTGATGTAGACATTATTATAATATCACTGGATTTCCGTATCAAAGTATTTTTGGGTTATAGTAAGGTAAAAACCGTCCATGTTTATGTGTGGGCTGGTCTTACTATTATCTTTTCTTTTGGAAAGGATTTTAAAAGTTAAACAAGTGGTTGGAGTTTACTCACACCAGTCCCATGACTGACCCAGAGTTTGTTTTGTTTTGTTTTCCCTAAACTCTTGGGTGCCCAAAATTTGTACGGGCAGTCAAGTGTTTCAGGCTTTTACAGATACACTTGGAGGAGCTTGAAGCAGGAGGCTTCAACGTTAGTTATTTAGAGTTACTTCCGCTGGATCAAATGTTATGTGTACTCTGATGATGGTATGTATATATGTACCAAACAGATTTGTATTTCAAAGCTTATGTTATATAATATATTTTATTCGTTCCGCTGTGAGTTGTGATCTTCATTTTCTTCTATTCTAATATTTCTTTCTTTCTATTTCTCATCCTCTAACTTCTTTCTAATAATGAGTCGTATTTCTGTGCAATTTGAGTTGGACGTGTGGTGTTTTTAGTCAACTCAGATAGCTCGGATTTGCGGGTCGTTACAGTTGGTATCAGAGCTTAGGTTGAGCGAATACCTAGGCTTGTGTGGCATGTGCTCATTAGAGATAGGGTCAGCAGTGCCCTAGAATGAGTTGAGTGTATATATGAGAGAGCGTATTTGTTAATTGATATAAAAGTTGTTTTATATTGTGTTGGCTAGTCTGTTGAGTGGTTTATGAATTCTGATCGAATCGTGGGACGCCACGACGTCGATGGGAGTTTCTAAACACTTGAACAGGAGATTGAACACGATATAGTTTTAAAGTGGGTAGATGAAATAATTTTACCCAAAATTATATTTTGATATAGAAAGAATGATTTTTGAAATCATTATATTATATGGATGTGTTGGATGTTGATTTTATAATCAGATGAGATTATAAATTTAGAATGGTTAATTATAACCAAAATAGAATTTGTATAGGGATTAAATATATAAATGAGATAAATTAGAATTAAATTCAAACCAGAATTAAGAATTCAAAATCCTGGGAAGTTGAAAAATATTTTTCAAAGTATATTAAAATAATATAGATTTGTTTTAGAAGGATTTGAAAGAAAATCATTTTAGATGGATTTTGAAATAATAAAGCACTGAACTCACTTCAGTGTCTGGAAAATAATTCTGATGATGATTGCAACATCATCAGTATTCATTTTCGAGTTTCTAAGTGATGGGTTGCTACCTTAGAAAATTTTTGATGGGAATTTGTTTGGAAAATTCAAATATTTGAATTTGAAAGGATTATAAATATATGTACATGGTTAAGTGATTTCAAAAAGAATTTGAAAGGAAAACCCAGGGATTTGAATTCTGGAATTAAAATTTAACTTAAACAAGTTAAATGGATCGAAGTGGATGAATTGATTAAAATCAATTTGAATTGGTTTAGTAGAATATAGATTGGATATAAACGGATTGATCGTAGATCATTCGAATCAAATGTGTGAAGACCAAAAGTTTTGGTTGGAGTTAATTTATTGAAATATGAGGAGTTGAGTTTCAACATAAAGAAGTTTTGAAAAGAAATGGATTTGTACCCTTTTTTCTACCTTAGCAATTTCGAGGACGAAATTATTTTAAGGGGGAAAGAATGTAACGACCCAGATTTTTTTTCGATTTATTTTAAATATTTATTATGGTTTTAAAATATTGAATTTATAATATAAAGGGTATTTTATTGGATTATCGATTTAATAATTGATATACGGATTAATATCGAATATATCGGGTAACGTAATACGAAAAACAATAAAAAATCGAATTCTAAGTTATAACTGAATTTAATCAATTCAGTAGATCAAATAAATTTTATATTAAATTTGAACAATAATATGGATACGCTCATCATTATGTAAAAATGGTGGTTCATGACTTCGAATTGAGGGACCCCAAGATATTTTCGTTATTTAAAATAAAATAGAAAAGGGCATTAGTACTAAAGTCTTTTCATCTCAGAAGTGCCACCCTAAACATGTGCCCAAGCCGACCTCTCCTCCTACAAGCAGACCTACTGTTTTCTTGAGCACAAATTTGTGTCTCCTGCTTTCGATATCTAGGAAGACAGTGTTTTAATGGAGGTGTATTTCCTGTTTACTCTCTTCAGCTATAAAAGCCACCGCACCCCTCACAATTCATCACTTCGGAAAATCCAAGCTTCTGCTCTCGTTATCTTTCCCCTCTCAAATCAAAAACAAAACAAAGTCGCACCTAAATTCCTCGAATCAAATCAAAGACCACGGTCAATCCAAGACTCGACGAGCTCGCGGAATCAAGGACCGCGATGTACGGATCCGAAAGGAAGTTCGAAGGAGGCTGTTGATGCTTACTGAAAGGATAGTGCGAGTCAGCTATGGTGAGGTGGGACGATGTAGCTCGAGTATTTTTCAAAACCGCGATAGCAGATCGGGGCATGCGAATTCTGGAGGATTTCGAAGCACAGAAGAACTGGAGTACGAAGGGGCCGTGGCACTTGCGAGATCTGGAAGCTCAAATGCTGAAACTCGAGCAAGGCCAAAGGTTTTTCGTTGATTCAGGAGGGGGGATCCGCGAATTGGAATCGTGAATTGGAGGGGGGTCGGCCTGGAAAACAATGCGATCACAGGAAGGTTCAGGAAGAAGGGCGACCACGTCTGTTTAGTAAAGGAAATGGAGATGCTTGCAAAGCGTTCGATGAATTGTCATAATGGAGGATAGCGGTTTTAGGGGCTGATGAAATGAAGAGAATGGATTTAGGTAATTTAATAAAATTTTTAGTTAATAATTTATTTATTTAGTTAGTCTAGTTTAGTTAAAGAATAAATTAGTGTGTCATAAATATAGAATTTATTTAAATAGAGAATTAGTTTGTCATTTATTTAAAGAAAATCAATTTATAAAATCAGTTTATATAAAGAAATAAATTGGTATAGAAATAAAATCCATAGACTAATAGTTGAGTATGCAAATTAATGTTTAACTTGGTTAATTAAAATATATAGGAAAATTAGTTATTCGTTTAAATAGTAAATTTAAATGAATAGATATTTAACCTGTAAATTTAAATAAAATTATCATAGGTACACGATAAAATTCATTCGAGGCGATTCGAAGCAGTAAGATTTGAGTTTCATTGGATATTCGGCAAAGGATAAACCCTGGTGAGTAAATCTCACTCACCTTTAGAATTATTTTTATTCCATTAAAAATAATTGTTTGTTGCTTGTGTGCATGCTTTCTGGTTGTTTTATATATATTAGTTATTTAGGCTATATATATATATTGGGTTGATTGATTGGTTGGATTCCCGCAGCCTCATTAGCGGATGCCCGCAGTTTCATAGCGGATGATTACCCTATACGCCCCACGCTATGATTAGTGGATGACCTTCTATACCGCGATATTCTGCCACGAAGCAGAATGGGTATTATTTATGTGCTAACATCTGTGGATGCAGGAAAACAGGTTGGAGGAATCCAACTGGATTCCTCAAAAATATATTATCTATTTGTTTGTTTGTTCTGTTTGATTTCATATATATATTCATATATGATGTGTTAAAAATCAAATGATTGGAAATTGATTGATTTGGTTGTTTAAATATCACTGGGCCGAAATGTTAATTTATAAAAATATCATGGAAGGATATTGGAGATTTAAAAGGAAAAATTCTATTTTTAAATAGAATTTGAATTTTAAATGGAATAAAAATATAAAGCTTGTTTTTTTGAAAAATATAATAAGTAGTTTCTTTATAAAAAAGTTTATAAATAGTTCTTTTATAACGAAGTTATAAATGAAGTGAAGAGAATTATCATTTGATAATTCAGAAATAGAAATACAAGTGTGAAATTAAATTTTGAAATGAAAATTTCAAAATAGAACTTGAAATAGAATTTTTAAGTAGAAATTTAAATAGAATTTAAATATTAGAAAGGAGTTGAAATATTTGAAGTACAAATGAAATTTCAAAACAGGATGTGAAATGAAAATTTTAAATATATAACTCAAATGAAATTTGAGTATAACATTTGAATTTTTAAAGGGAGTTTAAATATTTGAATTTTAAAAGGAGACTGAATATTAGAAATTCAAATAGAAGTTCAAATAGAATTTGAATGGACGAAATTAGAATGAAAAATAGAATTTGAATTCAAGGAATTAAAATAAAATTCGAATTCAAAGGAATTCGAATAAAGAAATTCAAATAGAGTTTTGAATGTAGAATTTCAAAATAGAATTTGAAATAAACTTTGGAAATAAGATTTTCAAAGTAGAATTTGAAATAGAAATTCAAATAGGATTTCAAAATAGAAAATCCAAATGGTTTGAAATGGAATTTGTACCCAAGGGTATTCAAATGGATTTGAGGGAAGAAATTCAAATGGTGAAGAAAAAATATAATTTGAATATTAAAATTCAAATGGGGTTGGAGATGAATTTGAATATTAGAATTCAAATGTAAATGGAAAATGAAATTTGAATATAAGAGATTCAAATTGAATTCGAATAGGATTCGATCTATGGATTTGAATATGAAATTCAAATGGGTTTTAACTATGGAATTTTGAATATAGAATTTAAAAAAAAAAGAAGTTTGAATATTTGAATTTCAATAGAATTCAAATATAGAAATTGGAATATAGAAGTTCAAATGGAATTTGAAACATTTAGAATTTCAAATAGAAATTTAAATGGAGTCGAATATCTAAATTCAAGTATGAATTTCAAATATAGAAATTCAAAAGGGAGTTGGATTTGAAATGGGAATTCGAATAAAGAATTTGCAATGGAATCCGAATAAAGGATTTCAAATGGGATTTGAATACAGGATTTAAAACTATGGAATTTGAAATATAAAGATTCAAATGGAATTTGAAATATATATGAATATATATATATTGGACGAAGTTGAATTCATTTTTAAGAAGTTTAAAAAGTTTATATATATAAATATAATTAAAACGAACTCGCCGCAGCGCTGCAGTTCGTAAATTGGCGATTCGAACTTCAATTGAATATATAGAACTCGATTGAAGTCGGAATTCTTCGAAACAAGAAACGTCAGGACCAATTTGATAATAGTTTTCTAATGAAGGAGAAAAATCTGGATTTCGTCGTATAGATTTTGAGATATGTCAAAATCAAATTTTCAGAAAAACAGCGCCAGAATCGTTTTAAAACCAAAATGGTTTATTTAATATTATAAAAGGATTTTAAGCGAGAAATCCGAAGTTTCTATTTTAGAAAATTCCAGAGTTGAGTTGTAAAACATATGCGAATTCAGGTTATGTAAACGAATATGATTTTTGAAACAGAAACCGGATTTTGATTTATTGAATAGAATTGACTAAATTGAATAGAAATTAGTTAATGAGTTTTCGAAGGGATATTGGGGTTCGAATAAGTAAATTCGATTTGAAAATTTATATTCGAAATTAAAAAGGGAAACTAGAATTGAAATTGAAATTCAATTTGGTGATGAGCAAGTTAAACATTTTGTTTAAACATGTTATGTTCAAACAAAGAAGTGAAATAGGCAATTTGGCCGATTTAAAGAACAAATGGGCGAAACTGAATTCAAATGATTAGATGGTATTGAATTGAATTGGAAACAGGTGAACAGGTTTAGACAGGTATGGGATGAGGTATATGAAGTTTATAAATGTAATGCCCGACAAAAAGGTACATGTTTAAATTCATATATGGGTTTTATGCGCCGTATCGGCAAGCCGCTTGGCTTTTCCTTTTTCTTTTTGATTGAGGAAGATACCGGGATGCTATTTGAAATTTCCCGATGCTCCCGATACAGGGGAGGTTATGGCGAATTTTTTCCGGAAATTTAAGGAGTTAGAATATTTTTAAGATATTTTGATAATTTGAAATCATTGTATCGACGTATTGAATCCGATAGTAAAGTGAATATAAAAATCGAATGTTGTAAACAAAAAGGGATAGAGATAAGTGATTGAAATTGTTTCCAATTGCAAATAGAGATTTTTCTAATATATAGAAAATAAAAGAAGTTGATATTTGGAAACGTTTTCCAAATGGCATAAGAGGCAAGATGATTATTGAAAATATTTGGTTAACAAATATTGATAAGGAAATGGAAAAGAGATTCAATTAAGGAAATATTAATTAAGGAACCCAGTGATTTGGTTGATATGTTTGGATGAACACTTGTTTTTATTCGATAGTTAAATCACAGACTATCGAAGTTTTGACCATCGTTGTCAATATGGAGAGACCGGTTGGATTATTATCCGAAGAACCACTCCGTATCGGCATAAGCGTTGCGAACCAAGTATGCTGAATATATTGAAGACGGAGTAAAGTGCAAGGGCTTTTCTATTAAATAGAAATAGTGCCTTCGGTTTCGTTCAATCCCAGAACGAACGTAAATGGACGAATGTCTGACAGAGTATTTCCAATGATCAAATGGGTTGGTCTGTATGAATATATATGGTTGCAACGGATTTATCCCTTAGCATAATATCCAGAATATTTGTGCAAACGCAACTAGTGATTAACGGATCTGACGATGTGGCATTCAAAGTGATTGTGCTATCAAGAAATGGTAAGTATGCGTAGCCTCAGGCCTCAACAACCGGGAAAGGACAAAAATCGGGCAGGCAGCATGGCTATGTGGGTCGCACCCATTAGGGTGTATAATCACCTATCTAGAGAAATTCCTTTTGTTTCTAAATCTATCGATTCTGCCCATTCGGGAACGGTGGTTTGAGTCCAACCGTTGGTGATATACATTCGATACACTCAAGCGAAATGAGTGGTCGGTCATGTGTGGGCCGGGTTGCAAGACGTTCTTGTTGAACCCAGGTGTATTTGCCTCTAGAGATACATTATCGGAAGGTGGTCCCATACCTTGTCATGTTGGAAATCCAATCTCCAATAAGCGCCATGCGGTTTTTGATTATATGCTATATATGTGGAGCGTGAGATGCAAGCGTTCTGCTATTTGGTTATTTACTTGATGTAGACATTATTATAATATCACTGGATTTCCGTATCAAAGTATTTTTGGGTTATAGTAAGGTAAAAACCGTCCATGTTTATGTGTGGGCTGGTCTTACTATTATCTTTTCTTTTGGAAAGGATTTTAAAAGTTAAACAAGTGGTTGGAGTTTACTCACACCAGTCCCATGACTGACCCAGAGTTTGTTTTGTTTTGTTTTCCCTAAACTCTTGGGTGCCCAAAATTTGTACGGGCAGTCAAGTGTTTCAGGCTTTTACAGATACACTTGGAGGAGCTTGAAGCAGGAGGCTTCAACGTTAGTTATTTAGAGTTACTTCCGCTGGATCAAATGTTATGTGTACTCTGATGATGGTATGTATATATGTACCAAACAGATTTGTATTTCAAAGCTTATGTTATATAATATATTTTATTCGTTCCGCTGTGAGTTGTGATCTTCATTTTCTTCTATTCTAATATTTCTTTCTTTCTATTTCTCATCCTCTAACTTCTTTCTAATAATGAGTCGTATTTCTGTGCAATTTGAGTTGGACGTGTGGTGTTTTTAGTCAACTCAGATAGCTCGGATTTGCGGGTCGTTACAGTATACGTGTTGAAATTTAATTTCAAAATATTTACTGTTGAGTTCAGAATAGGGTTATTATATTCGAATATCGGTCGGCACGCTAGAATAGCGGTTCGTGACTTAAATTAGAGGACCCCAAAATATAAAATAAATAAAATAAATAAAATAAATAAAAACAAAGGAAGAGCCTACCCTATTAAAAGCTACCTCAGGTAAATCCTACTCAGTAAACCACCTACTCTGAACTCCTTGATACCCAAGTAATCCTTCCTCTATAAATCGCGTCTCCCCTTAGTCTTCCTCAGGAAAAATCAAAACAACCAACGCCCTCTTTCCCTTTCCTATTTATATCCTCTTCGCTTAATCCTCAAAATAAAAAAAAATACCTGTTCCCTAAATAAATCGAAGCCGATATCCTTCCATCCTCATTCAAGCGAATCGAGTTCGAACCCTGAGGCGAGATTCGTGAGCAAACATGGCAGCGCGACATCGAGTGAGGGTTGGCGTCATCGTGATTTGTTTGAAGACCGCGCTCAACATGGAGGGTCGTCGCGAGCGATTCTGGTGATGACGAGATTGAGGATTCGAGTAGCGTATTGGGTATTTTACTGATGTTATACTGAAGCTCGAAGTCCGAAATTGGAGTGTTCGCGATGCAAAAGGGGGACTGCGATTTGAATCTCCCAACCTTTGAAGCTTGGCTTCGATGGTGAAAGATCTGGGTTG
Source organism: Allium sativum (assembly GCA_030737875.1). Taxonomy (NCBI): domain Eukaryota; kingdom Viridiplantae; phylum Streptophyta; class Magnoliopsida; order Asparagales; family Amaryllidaceae; genus Allium; species Allium sativum. Next base: position 8,600,543 of record CM060923.1, read on the forward strand.
CTCGCAATTGGAGGATTTGGGGAAAAGTAAACGTGAAGACGAGGAGGTGTTTGAGGGTGCGATTTCTGATGGCAGTTCAGTAATGGACGTGAAATACCAAAGAGAGGACACGTTCTTTTTCTTTACGGTGAAGAAGGAGATTCAGATTTCTAATTGAGTGATTAAGGTATGAATTAAAATTTAAAATGGGTAGTTAACTTAAGTGTTTATATTAGTGTAAAGTAATTTTAATTTAAATGCAAGGAAAACTGCTTATATAATTAGAAATTGATTTAAAGTAAATTAGTTTATTTAATTTGAAATTTGATTAAATATATAGAAATTAGTTAGTAAGGAATAAAATCTGTAGACATATTAGTTAAGGTTTAAATTGGAATCTAGTTTACACGAGAGTAATTAAATAAAATTTCATTCATATGTATTAGATAACTGAAATTTTATTTATTTTTGTTTTACATTGAAAAAAAAACAGTGAAATGGAGGAACCACTGTAAAACCTACATAATAGACTTCATCGGGTATTCAGCGCAAATAAAATCCCTGGTGAGTAAATCTCACTCACCTTTTATTTATAATTATTTTTACTTCGTAAAAATAATTGTTGTTGCTTGTTTGGATTTTTCTGCTTGTTCTATATATATTAGTTATTTAGGCTATTATATATATATATTGGGTTGATTGATTGGTTGGATTCTCGCAGTCTCATTAGCGGATGCCCGCAGTTTCATAGCGGATGATTACCCTATACGCCCCACGCTATGATTAGTGGATGACCTTCTATACCACGATATTCTGCCACAAAGCAGAATGGGTATTATTTATGTGCTAACATCTGTGGATGCAGGAAAACATGTTGGAGGAATCCAACTGGATTCCTCAAAAATATATTATCTGTTTGTTTATTTGTTTGCATATATATTGTTATATATGATGTGTTAGAAAAATAAATAATTGGTTGCTTTGTGTGTTTAAATATCATTGGGCTTAAGTAATGATATTTAAAAATATCATGGAAAAGGAAATTTGAGAATTAGAAAGGAAATTCTATTTTTCTAAAATAGAATTGAAATTTGAAATTTGAATATAGAAAATTCAAATAGATCCAAATAGAATTGAAAATGAAATTGAGTAATGAAATTCAAATATAGAATTTGAATAAAGAAAATTCAAAGAGGAATTCAAAAGGGATTTGAATAAAAGGATTTGAAATAAAATGTTGAATATAGAAATTCAAATGGAAACTTAATAAAGGAATTTAAATATAGAGAATTCAAACAGAATTGAATATATAATTTGAATAGAGAATTCAAACAGAATTGAATATAGAAATTTGAATATAGAGAATTCAAACAGAATTGAATATAGAATTTGAATCGAGAATTCAAAAAGAATTGAATATGGAATTTGAATATAGAAATTCATAAAGGAATGTGAATAAAGGAATGTGAATAGAGGAATAAAGGAATTTGAAGAATTGAATTGAAATATAGAATTTCAAAGAAGAATTGAATCGAATTTGAAATATTGAATTTCAAAGAAGAATTGAATTGAATTTGAAATATAGAATTTCAAAGAAGAATTGAAATAGAAATTGAATAATAGAATTCAAATGGAATTTCAAGTATAGAAATTGAATAATAGAATTCAAATGGAATTTCAAGTATAGAAATTGAATAATAGAATTCAAATGGAATTTCAAGTATAGAAATTGAATAATAGAATTCAAATGGAATTTCAAGTATTGAATTTGAATATGAAATTGAAATAGAAATTCAAGTATTGAATTTGAATATGGAATTGAAATAGAAATTCAAGTATTGAATTTGAATATAAAATAGAAAAGGAAATTCAACTATAGAATTTGAATATAGGAATTTAAATGGGAGTTGAATAAAGGAAATTTAAATATAGAATTTGAATAATAGAAAAGGAAATGGAAATTTGAATTTAGAATTCAAATAGAAAAGGAAATAGAATTTGAACATAGAATTCAAATAAGAAAGGAATTGGAATTTGAATATAGAATTCAAATAAAAGCGAGATTGGAATTTGAATCAAGAAATTCAAATAGAGTTAAAATGGAGTTGGATTCATTTTAACGAAGTTTAAAAGTTTTTATATATATATAAATATAATTAAAACGAACTCGCCGCAGCGCTGCAGTTCGTAAATTGGCGACTCGAACTTCAATTGAGTATACAGGACTCAATTGAAGTCAGAATTCTTTGAAACAAGAATCGTCAGGACCGGTTGAATAATAGTTTTCTAATGGAAGAGAAAAATCTGGATTTCGTCGAATAGATTTTGAGTTATGTCAAAATCAAAATTTTAAAAGTGCAGCGCCAGAAAACCATTAAAACCATAATGGATTTTATATAATAAATATAGGGATTTTTAAGTAAATAAAAATCCGAATTTCCATTTAAAAACCTGGTCTTGAGTTAGAACATAAAGGTGAACTCTAGTGAAGTAAGAAAAGTGATTTTTGAAACAATAATCATATTTTTGTTTATTAAATAGAATTAACTAAGTCAAAGAAGAATTAGTTAATCGAGTGGTGAATTGAAATCAAACTTTGAAAATTGAATTTTTGAATTGTAAACATATATTTGAAATCAAATATAGAACTTAAATTAAAATTTGAATTCGATTAGTTGATAAGTAAGTTGAAATATATTTGAAACGTGTTATATTCATATATACAAGCGAAATGGGCAAAGAGTTAGTTATAGAGTTACTTTAACGAATTGAGTCAAAACGAGTGTATGAAGTTGAAATGAATTGTACAGGTATAGATATACCGGAGACAGTTATGGGATAAAGTGATGAAGGTATATAATTAGTGTGCTCGACAATAAGGTACATGTTTAATTCATATATTAGATTTTATGCGCCGTATCGGCAAGCCGCTTGGCTTTTTCTTTTTCTTTTTGGAGATGAGAAGTTACCGGGAAGCTATTTGAAATTTCCCGATGCTCCCGACACAGGGGAGGTTATGGCGAATTTTTCCGAAAATTTAAGGAGTTAGAATATTTTTAAGAAAATTTGATAACTAGAAATCCATATATCGATATATATAGAGAATTAGATAATGAAACAAATTTAAATAGGATATTTGAAACAAGAAGGAAAACTATAACTTAGATTTGTTAAAAATAACAAGGGAAATGTATACGTGTTTTAAAAATAGATAATTGGTTTGTATAGTATTGATTATTCGAGTAAGTAGTCTTGTCTGTTTTGACGTTATGAATGTTATTCAGTCAAGGTCTGAGAGGTAATTATACCCCAACTTGATTGGTTTCATTAACAACCGATAAATAGCAAAACTCAGTCTCGAAGATCAACGTTTAAAGAGATTTAGTTGAATGTATATATTTGGGTTGTCGTAACGATGTTTTACACAACATCCGTTTTAACCCAAATAAATGTAAACTTGGAAATAAAATAACAAATGTTTTCTAAGTATAGAACTAAATGAGTTCGTGGAAGAGATAAGTGATTGGAATGTTTTCCCAATTAAAATCGATAATATTTTCTAATTATAGAAAATAAAAGGAGGCGATACTTGTAAATATTTGGTTAACAAATATGGATAAGGAAATAGAGAAGAGATTTAATTAATGAAATATTAATTAAAGAGCCCAGTGATTTGTTGATATGTTTGGATGAACACTTGTTTTTATTCGATAGTTAAATCACAGACTATCGAAGTTTTTACCATCGTTGTCAATATGGAGAGACCGGTTGGATTATTATCCGCGAACCACTCTGTATTGGCAGTAGCGTTGCGAATCAGATTATATGAAGATAATCGAAGATGGAGTGAAGTGCAAGGGCTTTTTCTATTAATAGAAATTGTGTCTTCGGTTTCGTTCAATCCCAGAACGAACGTAAATGGACGAATGTCTGACAGAGTATTTCCAATGATCAAATGGGTTGGTATGTATAAATATATATGGTTGCAACGGATTTATTCCCTTAGCATAACATCCAGAATATTTGTGCAAACTCAACTAGTGATTAACGGATCTGACAATGTGGCATTCGAAGTTATTGTGCTATCAATGAATGGTAAGTATTCGTAGCCTCAGGCCTCAACAACCGGGAAAGGACAAAAATCGGGCAGGCAGCATGGCTATGTGGGTCGCACCCATTAGGATGTATAATCACCTATCTAGAGGTTCGTTTAATTTCTTATTCTATTCGATGCTGTCCCAGTCGGGAGGCGGTTGCTGATCCCAACCGTTGGTGATATACATTCGATACACTCAAGCGAAATGAGTGGTCGGTCATGTGTGGGCCGGGTTACAAGATGTTCTTGTTGAACCCAGTGTATTCCTCTCTAGAGATACACTAGCGGAAGGTGGTTCCATACCTTGTCATGTTGGAAATCCAACCTCCAATAAGCGCCATGCGGTTTTTGATTTTATAATATATATGTGGAGCGTGAGATGCAAGCGTTCTGCTATTTGGTTATTTACTTGATGTAGACATTATTATAATATCACTGGATTTTCGTATCAAAGTGTTTTGGGTTATAGTAAGGTAAAAGCCGTCCATGTTTATGTGTGGTCTGGTCTTACTATTATCTTTTCTTTCGAAAAGGGTTTTGAAAGTTAAACAAGTGGTTGGAGTTTACTCACACAAGTCCCATGACTGACCCAGAGTTTATTTTGTTTGTTTCCCTAAACTCTTGGGTGCCCAAATTTGTACGGGCAGTCAAGTAGTTGGGATTTTTCAGATTCACTTGGAAGAGCTGGATGCAGGAGGCTTCACTAGTTAGATATAGACTATCATATATTCCGCTGTGTACTATGGTTGTATTTGGAAACAGGTGTTTATAACTGTTCCAGGAATGGCTGTTGTGCTCTGATGATGGTATGTATGTAAAGTTACTGATTTGTATTTCAAAGTTATGTTATAAAATATATTTTTATTCGATCCGCTGTGAGTTTGTGATCTTCGTTTTCTTCTATTCTAATATTTCTTTCTTTGTATTTCTCATCCTCTAACTTCTTTCTAAAAATGATTCGTTTTTCTGTGCAATTTGGGTTGGACATGTGGTGTTATTAGTCAATTCAGATAGCATGGATTTGCGGGTCGTTACAGTTGGTATCAGAGCTTAGGTTGAGCGAATACCTAGGCTTTGTGGAGTTGTGCTCATTAGAGATAGGGTCAGTAGCACCCTAGAATGAGTTAAGTGTGTATATACGAGAGAGCGTATTTGTTATTTGATATAAAAAAATTGTTTTATATTGTGTTGGCTAGTCTGTTGAGTGGATTATGAATTCTGATCGAATAATGGGACGCCATGAAGTCGATAGGAATTTCTAAACACTTGAACAGAGACATTCAACATAATAATGTTTTAAAGCGGGTAAATGAAATAATTTTACCCAAAATTCTATCTTGATATAGAAAGAATAATTTTTCTAGAATCATTATATTATATGGATGTGTTGATTGTTAGGATTATAATCCAATGAGATTATAAAATTGGAATGGGTAATTATAACCAAATAAAATTTGTATATGAATGAAATATATACAAATGGGATGAACTGGAATTAAATTCAAACCAGAATTGGAATTTATATCCTGGGAAATTTGGAAATATTTTTCAAAGTATATTAAAATAATATAGCTTTGTTTTAGAAGGATTTGAAAGAAAATCATTTTAGATGAATTTTGAAATAATAAAGCACTGAACTCACTTCAGTGGCTGGGAAATAATTCTGATGATGATTGCAACATCATCAGTGTTCATTTCCGAGTTTCTAAGTGATGAATTGCTACCTTAGAAAAAATTTTGATGGAAATTTGTTTGAAAGAAAAAAAAAATTGGTTTGAATATTCAAATGTTTTGAATTTGAGATGGAAATAAATATATGTATATATGTACGTGATTTCAGAAGTGATTTGAAATCAAAAACACGGGGATTTGAATTCTGGAATTAAAATTTAACTTCAAGCAAGTTAAATGAATCGAAGTGGATAAACTAATTTAGAATCAATTTGGATGCATATGAAAGGAAACCAAAAGTTTGGTAAAACTAAAGGTTGTTGAATTATGTAGAGTTAAGTTTCAACAAGGTAGATTTTTGAAAAGTTAATGGGATTGTAGCATTTTTCTACCTTAGCAATTTCGGGGACGAAATTATTTTAAGGGGGAAGAATGTAACGACCCAGGATTTTGGTCGTTTAATTTTAAATATTTGAATATTTATTTGATATACGATAATAAATAATAATTTATTTTCAAAAAATTGGTGGGTTTCGAATTTAATTAATATTATATTAATTTAATATGGTATATGTGTTGAAATTTAATTTCAAAATATTTACTGTTGAGTTCAGAACAGGGTTATTATATTCGAATATCGGTCGGCACGCTAGAATAGCGGTTCGTGACTTAAATTACAGGACCCCAAAATATAAAATAAATAAAATAAATAAAAACAAAGGAAGAGCATACCCTATTAAAAGCTACCTCAGGTAAATCCTACTCGGTAAACCACCTACTCTGAACTCCTTGATACCCAAGTAATACTTCCTCTATAAATCGCGTCTCCCCTTAGTCTTCCTCAGGAAAAATCAAAACAACCAACGCCCTCTTTCCCTTTCCTATTTATATCCTCTTCGCTTAATCCTCAAAATAAAAAAAATACCTGTTCCCTAAATAAATCGAAGCCGATATCCTTCCATCCTCATTCAAGCGAATCGAGTTCGAACCCTGAGGCGAGATTCGTGAGCAAACATGGCAGCGTGACATCGAGTGAGGGCTGGCGTCATCGTGATTTGTTTGAAGACCGCGCTCAACATGGAGGGTCGTCGCGAGCGATTCTGGTGATGACGAGATTGAGGATGCGAGTTGCGTATTGGGTATTTTACTGATGTTATACTGAAGCTCGAAGTCCGAAATTGGAGTGTTCGCGATGCAAAATGGGGACTGCGATTTGAATCGCCCAACCTTTGAAACTTGGCTTCGATGGTGAAAGATCTGGGTTGCTCGCAATTGGAGGATTTGGGGGAAAGTAAACGTGAAGACGAGGAGGTGTTTGAGGGTGCGATTTCTGATGGCAGTTCAGTAATGGACGTGAAATACCAAAGAGTGGACACGTTCTTTTTCTTTACGGTGAAGAAGGAGATTCAGATTTCTAATTGAGTGATTAAGGTATGAATTAAAATTTAAAATGGGTAGTTAACTTAAGTGTTTATATTAGTGTAAAGTAATTTTAATTTAAATGCAAGGAAAACTGCTTATATAATTAGGAATTGATTTAAAGTAAATTAGTTTATTTAATTTGAAATTTGATTAAATATATAGAAATTAGTTAGTAAGGAATAAAATCTGTAGACATATTAGTTAAGGTTTAAATTGGAATCTAGTTTACACGAGAGTAATTAAATAAAATTTCATTCATATATATTAGATAACTGAAATTTTATTTATTTTTGTTTTACATTGGAAAAAAAACAGTGAAACGGAGTAACCACTGTAAAACCTACATAATAGACTTCATCGGGTATTCAGCGCAAATAAAATCCCTGGTGAGTAAATCTCACTCACCTTTTATTTATAATTATTTTTACTTCGTAAATATAATTGTTGTTGCTTGTTTGGATTTTTCTGCTTGTTTTATATATATTAGTTATTTAGGCTATTATATATATATATTGGGTTGATTGATTGGTTGGATTCCCGCAGTCTCATTAGCGGATGCCTGCAGTTTCATAGCGGATGATTACCCTATACGCCCCACGCTATGATTAGTGGATGACCTTCTATACCACGATATTCTGCCACGAAGCAGAATGGGTATTATTTATGTGCTAACATCTGTGGATGCAGGAAAACAGGTTGGAGGAATCCAACTGGATTCCTCAAAAATATATTATCTGTTTGTTTATTTGTTTGCATATATATTGTTATATATGATGTGTTAGAAAAATAAATAATTGATTGCTTTGTGTGTTTAAATATCATTGGGCTTAAGTAATGATATTTAAAAATATCATGGAAAAGGATATTTGAGAATTAGAAAGGAAATTCTATTTTTCTAAAATAGAAGTGAAATTTGAAATTTGAAATTTGAATATAGAAAATTCAAATAGATCCAAATAGAATTGAAAATGAAATTGAATAATGAAATTCAAATATAGAATTTGAATAAAGAAAATTCAAAGAGGAATTCAAAAGGGATTTGAATAAAAGGATTTGAAATAAAATTTTGAATATAGAAATTCAAATGGAAACTTAATAAAGGAATTTGAATATAGAGAATTCAAACAGAATTGAATATATAATTTGAATAGAGAATTCAAACAGAATTGAATATAGAAATTTGAATATAGAGAATTCAAACAAAATTGAATATAGAATTTGAATCGAGAATTCAAAAAGAATTGAATATGGAATTTGAATATAGAAATTCATAAAGGAATGTGAATAAAGGAATGTGAATAGAGGAATAAAGGAATTTGAAGAATTGAATTGAAATACGGAATTTCAAAGAAGAATTGAATCGAATTTGAAATATTGAATTTCAAAGAAGAATTGAATTGAATTTGAAATATAGAATTTCAAAGAAGAATTGAAATAGAAATTGAATAATAGAATTCAAATGGAATTTCAAGTATAGAAATTGAATAATAGAATTCAAATGGAATTTCAAGTATTGAATTTGAATATGAAATTGAAATAGAAATTCAAGTATTGAATTTGAATATGGAATTGAAATAGAAATTCAAGTATTGAATTTGAATATAAAATAGAAAAGGAAATTCAACTATAGAATTTGAATATAGGAATTTAAATGGGAGTTGAATAAAGGAAATTTAAATATAGAATTTGAATAATAGAAAAGGAAATGGAAATTTGAATTTAGAATTCAAATAGAAAAGGAAATAGAATTTGAACATAGAATTCAAATAAGAAAGGAATTGGAATTTGAATATAGAATTCAAATAAAAGCGAGATTGGAATTTGAATCAAGAAATTCAAATAGAGTTAAAATGGAGTTGGACTCATTTTAACGAAGTTTAAAAGTTTATATATATATATAAATATAATAAAAACGAACTCGCCGCAGCGCTGCAGTTCGTAAATTGGCGACTCGAACTTCAATTGAGTATACAGGACTCAATTGAAGTCGGAATTCTTTGAAACAAGAATCGTCAGGACCGGTTGAACAATAGTTTTCTAATGGAAGAGAAAAATCTGGATTTCGTCGAATAGATTTTGAGTTATGTCAAAATCAAATTTTTAAAAGTGCAGCGCCAGAAAACCATTAAAACCATAATGGATTTTATATAATAAATATAGGGATTTTTAAGTAAATAAAAATCCGAATTTCCATTTAAAAACCTGGTCTTGAGTTAGAACAAAAAGGTGAACTCAAGTGAAGTAAGAAAAGTGATTTTTGAAACAATAATCATATTTTTGATTATTGAATAGAATTAACTAAGTCAAAGAAGAATTAGTTAATCGAGTGGTGAATTGAAATCAAACTTTGAAAATTGAATTTTTGAATTGTAAACATATATTTGAAATAAAATATAGTACTTAAATTAAAATTTGAATTCAATTAGTTGATAAGTAAGTTGAAATATATTTGAAACGTGTTATATTCATATATACAAGAGAAATGGGCAAAGAGTTAGTTATAGAGTTACTTTAACGAATTGAGTCAAAACGAGTGTATGAAGTTGAAATGAATTGTACAGGTATAGATATACCGGAGACAGTTATGGGATAAAGTGATGAAGGTATATAATTAGTGTGCTCGACAATAAGGTACATGTTTAATTCATATATGAGATTTTATGCGCCGTATCGGCAAGCCGCTTGGCTTTTTCTTTTTCTTTTTCTTTTTGGAGATGAGAAGTTACCGGGAAGCTATTTGAAATTTCCCGATGCTCCCGATACAGGGGAGGTTATGGCGAATTTTTCCGAAAATTTAAGGAGTTAGAATATTTTTAAGAAAATTTGATAACTAGAAATCCATATATCGATATATATATAGAGAATTAGATAATGAAACAAATTTAAATAGGATATTTGAAACAAGAAGGAAAACTATAACTTAGATTTGTTAAAAATAACAAGGGAAATGTATACGTGTTTTAAAAATAGATAATTGGTTTGTATAGTATTGATTATTCGAGTAAGTAGTCTTGTCTGTTTTGACGTTATGAATGTTATTCAGTCAAGGTCTGAGAGGTAATTATACCCCAACTTGATTGGTTTCATTAACAACCGATAAATAGCAAAACTCAGTCTCGAAGATCAACGTTTAAAGAGATTTAGTTGAATGTATATATTTGGGTTGTCGTAACGATGTTTTACACAACATCCGTTTTAACCCAAATAAATGTAAACTTGGAAATAAAATAACAAATGTTTTCTAAGTATAGAACTAAATGAGTTCGTGGAAGAGATAAGAGATTGGAATGTTTTCCCAATTAAAATCGATAATATTTTCTAACTATAGAAAATAAAAGGAGGCGATACTTGTAAATATTTGGTTAACAAATATGGATAAGGAAATAGAGATTTAATTAATGAAATATTAATTAAAGAGCCCAGTGATTTGTTGATATGTTTGGATGAACACTTGTTTTTATTCGATAGTTAAATCACAGACTATCGAAGTTTTTACCATCGTTGTCAATATGGAGAGACCGGTTGGATTATTATCCGTGAACCACTCTGTGTTGGCAGTAGCGTTGCGAATCAGATTATATGAAGATAATCGAAGATGGAGTGAAGTGCAAGGGCTTTTTCTATTAATAGAAATTGTGCCTTCGGTTTCGTTCAATCCCAGAACGAACGTAAATGGACGAATGTCTGACAGAGTATTTCCAATGATCAAATGGGTTGGTATGTATAAATATATATGGTTGCAACGGATTTATTCCCTTAGCATAACATCCAGAATATTTGTGCAAACTCAACTAGTGATTAACGGATCTGACAATGTGGCATTCGAAGTTATTGTGCTATCAATGAATGGTAAGTATTCGTAGCCTCAGGCCTCAACAACTGGGAAAGGACAAAAATCGGGCAGGCAGCATGGCTATGTGGGTCGCACCCATTAGGATGTATAATCACCTATCTAGAGGTTCGTTTAATTTCTTATTCTATTCGATGCTGTCCCAGTCGGGAGGCGGTTGCTGATCCCAACCGTTGGTGATATACATTCGATACACTCAAGCGAAATGAGTGGTCGGTCATGTGTGGGCCGGGTTACAAGATGTTCTTGTTGAACCCAGTGTATTCCTCTCTAGAGATACACTAGCGGAAGGTGGTTCCATACCTTGTCATGTTGGAAATCCAACCTCCAATAAGCGCCATGCGGTTTTTGATTTTATAATATATATGTGGAGCGTGAGATGCAAGCGTTCTGCTATTTGGTTATTTACTTGATGTAGACATTATTATAATATCACTGGATTTTCGTATCAAAGTGTTTTGGGTTATAGTAAGGTAAAAGCCGTCCATGTTTATGTATGGGCTGGTCTTACTATTATCTTTTCTTTCGAAAAGGGTTTTGAAAGTTAAACAAGTGGTTGGAGTTTACTCACACCAGTCCCATGACTGACCCAGAGTTACTTTGTTTGTTTCCCTAAACTCTTGGGTGCCCAAATTTGTACGGGCAGTCAAGTAGTTGGGATTTTTCAGATTCACTTGGAAGAGCTGGAAGCAGGAGGCTTCACTAGTTAGATATAGACTATCATATATTCCGCTGTGTACTATGGTTGTATTTGGAAACAGGTGTTTATAACTGTTCCAGGAATGGCTGTTGTGCTCTGGTGATGGTATGTATGTAAAGTTACTGATTTGTATTTCAAAAGTTATGTTATAAAATATATTTTTATTCGATCCGCTGTGAGTTTGTGATCTTCGTTTTCTTCTATTCTAATATTTCTTTCTTTCTATTTTTCATCCTCTAACTTCTTTCTAAAAATGATTCGTTTTTCGGTGCAATTTGGGTTGGACGTGTGGTGTTATTAGTCAATTCAGATAGCACGGATTTGCGGGTCGTTACAGTTCCCGAAGTTACGCTATATTCAAAGCTATGCCTAAATGGGCTTTGCTTTGATCATCAACCACAAGGCCCTGCTTTTCAACAAAATCCTTGATCATTTGTATCTTAGCATGCCACATTGTCAATCCATACCATACCATTGATTTCTGCCAATATATAACCTCTAAGTTCGTACGTCTCAGAGAAGGGTGTTAAGCAAGAGAATAAATTCTCTGCCACCAAACAGATATATATTTAACAGAGATCAACGAATACAGCATAAAGGAATACAACGTCAGACATATCATCCATTTACAAGTCCGTTCTGGGTCTGAACGAAACCGAAGACACCTTATTCCTCGTCCCATATGTCCAATACAGGAGAGAGGTTCTTGGATATCTGTCGATCTCCAGGTATGTCTAGACGATCACCACTTATTACCTTTTCTCGGGATGCCTCCCAATCAAGACATCAGTAATCATCCAACGATATGAAGACCTCAGGTCTTTAACCACCATCTTCATCTTCGACTTTTAATCGTCGTAGTAATTATTAAGAATGGGTTGAACCCGGTCTTTTCGAATAACTCGCGTATTTTATAATCAAAGGTTAAGTGCTATAAAAACACATCAAACGCCTCATTCCAATTCATAATATTCTTTTAATGAAATATTCATATTATTAAGGAAAGTTTGCCATTAATTTTATCAAAGATAAAATCTTTTAAATTTATTCTTCAATCCTCTTTTTAGAGATTCATTAAAACTCTAATTTGGTTTTAATATAAAAAATCATTACTTTATGATTATTCAACTTTAAGAAATTAATATTATCTTCAACTAGGTGAAAGAACAAATGTTATTTAAAAACATTTTTCACGATAAACCCAAAATCATCTTCCATTAAATATGGAATTTTCGCAGAAATCAAACCAATAATAATCGATATAAATTCCCGTATCAGACTAATAATATAAATGGAATAATGGCAAAGCCTTTTAAATTCCATTTATAGTAATAGTCTTCTTTTATAGAAGCTCATCTCGATTATTATTAAATCGAATCCCATTCAATTCCAATTTAATATATTAATTTGGAAAACTTTTCTTTGGAGAATTTCCATTAAATCTTAATAAAAGATTTATAACTTCCAAAATTATGTTTTCACTATTAATTGGGTTAAAGAACAAATGTCGTTTGAAACACAGTTCACAATAAACCTAATTCACATTTCATTTTATTCTGATTCCTAAATATATTTGGAAACTCTAATAATCTTAATTAAAAGATTTATTCTTTTCTCAACTGGGTTTAAGAACAGTGTTATTTAAAACACCATTCACGACAAACCAAAATTCAATTTATTTATTTATTTCCAACTAAATATTAATTAAATAGGAAAACTTCATTAAATCTTAATTTAAAAATTTAAGCTAGTCAATAACTAGTTCATTTCGATAAAAATATATTTTTATCTTTTCAAATTTGAAAATTTTCATCCATATTCTTTTCAAATCATTTATTTTGATTTTACATAATTTTTCCATATTTTTAATAATTTTATCAAGGCCCGTACAGTCGGTTTCCAATAACGGTCACTGAACTACATCCATAGCGACCTTTTCTGAAATTGATTTGAACATAATTCCAAATCCAACTGTTAGATTTCAACGCTTTTATATTCATTGGAAATCTCTTTTCAATACGAACCAAGTGGTTCCGGTTTTAGGAGAATTCGAAGGTCGGATCTCCAGTTACATCAATTTGAATTTAATGGTCGAAATTCGCGAACGGTCTCTGCGCGATTCGTTCTGTTTAGGCCATTATATAAATATATATTATATTATATATATTTTGTCGGTTTCCAATTTAAAACATATTTTATTAATCCTTTATAAATTCATTTTAAAACGATTTTAACTTCATTTTCAATTTTAAATAAAAATTGAACATTCTATATTTTTATCATATTAAACATTTATATTTTCAAAATATTAGATTTATAAATCACTTCTTTCAATGTTCATTATAAAGTAAATCAAATCGATCGATAAACCCGTTCGGGTTAAAATAACGTTTGCTACTTAATTCAGCTTCACATTTTTATATTTGTCTACATAGGGACGTAGAAATCATAATTTTATTTTACATTGAATATTATTTTAAAATATTCATAAATTTTAAAAAATTCTTTATTTCAAAAGATTCTATATTTAAAATATATTTTACATTAAAAATATTCTGAATTGCAATGCGACTCAATCAATCGCCATATAATTTCAGTTATATGGATTTCATACATTGCATATATATAACAATAATGAGAAATAATCAATAAACAATCCATTCACATCTAGAGTGAAATTTATAATTGTGTGAGCATTAAAATAAATTAATAAATAAAGCTCATCACATATTGTCAATCCATCGATTGACATATAACTAAACATCGGGACTAGTGTATGACAAATATCATCCCAATACCCGTGTGGGGTTTTAAAACAACAACAGTTTACATACATAAATCATTGGCTAATAAATTTAACCAATTATAATTCAGTTTTAATTATATCTAATATCGCTAACATAATCATGATAATGTTTTACCAATGTACATTTTTCTACTTCTCTAACATGTTAATGTTGGTATCAAACAAATGAACATTTCTACTTCTATAACATGTAAATGTTTAGTAAACAATGCATATTTGAATTATTCCTACTTACATTAAAAATGTAATACATTAAAATGTAATTTTTTTTAATGTAAAAACAATTTTATCAGACAGTGATCTTTTTATTGAATCCTTTTATACATTAAAATTGAGCTTTTAATGTAAACATATTATAATCAAATTTTAATCTTTTTATATAATCATTTGTACATTAAAAATGGAAATCATTTGAACATTAAAAATGTACTTTCCTATGCTAACACATTTTTACCAAAGTTTAATCTTTTAATCAATCCATTATTACATTAAAGATGTAATTTCAATGCTAACATAATATATTAAACAATGAAACTTTTCTAATGATTCATTTACATTAAAATTGTAAATTTCAATGTCAAAATATTTTTTTATTACACAATGAATATTTTATTTTCATATGATTCATTTACATTCAAAATGTAAATTTTAATGTAAAAACATTTTTCAAGCAATGAACCTTTTTCTAATGATAAATTTTTACATTAACAATGTAAATTTTAATGTGAAAACAAATTTTCAAACAATGAATCTTTTAATATGACTCATACATACGTTAAAGTGTAAATTTTAATGTAAACTAAATTTTATTAACTGAAATCTTTTTATATGATTCATACTTACATTAAAAATGTAATTTTTAAATGTAAACAAAATTTTATTAACTTGAATCTTTTATCTGATTCCTACTTACATTAAAATCTAATTTTTAATGTAAACAAAATTTTATTAACTTGAATCATTTAAAACAAATGTTCATTTTTCATATTTTCTCATATACAATAAAAATGTAAACTTTTTATTGTTAAACATTTTTATATTTCATCCAATGATCATTTCACATAAATCATGCTTTACATTAAAAATGTAAATTTTAATGTTTTAACATTATTATCCATACAACGAATATTTTATACATTTTATCTTTACATTAAAAATTTGAATTTTGAAGTTTCAACATTTTCATCCCTAACATAAATGACATATTTACCTAAAATGATATTTTTATCTAACATGACATTTTTATCTAAAATGACAATTTTATCCTAACATGACATTTTTATCTAAAATGATATTTTTATCTAACATGACATTTATCTAAAATGACCACTTTATAACAAAAATGTTATTTTTAATCTAATATAACATTTCTAACAAAAATGTTATTTTTATTCTAATGTAACATTTCTAACAAAATATTATTTTTATTCTAATGTAACATTTCTAAAAAAAATTGTTATTTTTATTCTAATGTAACATTTCTAACGAAAATATTATTTTTGTTGTAATGTAACATTTTTAACAAAATATTATTTTTATACTAATGTAACATTTCTAATAAAAATGTTATTTTTATTTTAATCTAAAAAAAATGATATTTTAATTCTAACATGTAGTAGCATGCTATTCTTTTTATTTCACTCTAACATATTTAAAATGTCTTTTAAAACAGCAAAACATGTAATAACAAGTTTTTCTTTTTATTCTACTATAACATGTTAAAAATGTCTTTTTAAATAGAAAAACATGTAATAATATGTTTTTATTTTATTTCTAATCTAACATAAGAAAATGACTTTTTAATGCCAAACATGTATTAACATGTTTTTGTTTTATTATATACAATAAAAATATGGTTTTTATTGTATGCATACATTTTGACAAACATGAATATTGAAACGACCTGAAATCCCCCTTACGGGAAATCACGGATTGAGTTGAGAACGAGCCACAAAAGAACGCAGACAGAAGAACATTTCATTGTTAATTACAACAATTCCATCAGAATACAAGAATATACAGAGTAAGAATCAATATTACACATAATAAAATATCAGAGATTACAATACATTACATAGCAGCGGAAGATAATACAAAACACAACTGAAGGAGATATACGGATACAGAGCTTTCCGGATATCGTTCCAGCTGTAAATCAGGATCCTGTGAATATAAATCTGCAAAACCAAAACTACTAGCTGCCCCTGTCAAAATAAGGGCACCCAGAGTTTACGTTAAAACAATAAACTCCAGGTCAGTCATGGGACAGGTGTGAGGACTAAAATAATTATTAATCTTTATTTTAAAGTTAGGTAAATCAAGGGACCACGCCGCTAACGCAGAACGGGTTTCCTCCCAAGAATACCAGTGCATAAAACAAACAACGCAATGCTAAATAAAGAACAATGAAGCTATTATAAAACCCAGGTCCCATCACACAATGCAACACAAGCCGGAGGATAGGGTATTACCTTATAATAGCCAAAGCATGCTTGATACGTTAAAAACAAATCATTTGATACTATTATAAGTGTATAGTGTCAAAACAATTTCAATCTTAAATATCAATCATAGACGGCATGGATACCATATATCATGTCGCCATAATAGGCTCTACAATTAAAACCGCAAAATCACGTATTTGGAAATTGGATTTCCATCTATGAACCGAGGCCAGGGATCATCCTCTACCGATTCGAGACAATCTAGCCTACCAGGTCTCAGGCAAATACTCAGTCAAGCCTTGGATCGTCAGGGCCGGTCCACCGATGTGGATTAAAAAATGACTGAACACTGCGTCTCCCCGCCGTATGCGGTGCATGAGCCAACGAATGACTCCATCGGCTTCACATAGTCACTGATAAATCCGAGGCACCTCGCAACAGCAACAACCACATAAGTCAAACTCGTCAGGGCGTGTAAAACCACTGACGCCACTTCTAGCTAGAAAGAAACGCATGTTCTCCCTGAATCCTCTCCCATTTCTGGTTCACAACCGGGGTGTGAGGCTCGCGAATCTACGCTACATAAAGCTATGTCACACAGGCCGTGCTTTGATCATCAACCACAAGATTCTTCTTTTCAACAGAAGCGTTGATCATCTGCATCTCAGCATGCCACACAGGCAATTCATGCTATGCAACCGATATCAATCACACAGAATGAAACCCGATGTCAAACACACATCCATTTACAAGTCCGTTCTGGGTCTGAACAAAACCGGAGGCACCTAGTACCCCGCATATCCATCGATCTCCAAGTATATCTGGACGACCACCAACTAATTCCCTCCTCTTAGGTGTACAGCCCAATCAAGATCATCAGTAATTATCCGAACGACGTGAAGACCTCAGGTCTTCGACCACCGTCTTCATCCTCGACACCACGTCGAATCAGTTGTTCAGAATGGGATATTCTTTCTGAATAACTCACGTATATAATAAACAAGTGTTACACAAACACAACATACGCCTCATTCCAATTCATAATATTCTTTTATTCAAATATTCTTATACTTTGGGAAAGGTTCCCATTAATTTTATCAAAGATAAATTCTTTATATTTATTCTTTAATATTCTTCGAATATCAATTCAAACTAGACGGAAATAGCGAACCACACCGAAGTGATCATTTATTTCCTAATCCCAACCTATTCATCCCATGAAGTAAAACTGGTAATACTTCATATCTAACACCACGGTTTTATCGGTAAATTCTATTACCATTTCACGTTCAAATCTAATTAAAGATTTAACTATCGCCTGGAGTAAAATTGGCGATACTCCATTCTCGATCTTTTCAATCTAATTAAAGATTCATTAAAACTCCACTTAGTTTTAATCTTTAACTAGGTTAAAGAATCAATGTCATTTAAAACACGGTTCATGATAAACCCAAAATCACATTCCATTAATTATCAGGTTAAAGAACAAGTGTTATTTGTTCACGATAAACCCAAAAATCAATACCAATTCAATTCAAATTAAATATTATTTAATTGGTACAATTCATTAAATATAAATAAAAAGATTTAATCTTTTCTCAACTGGGCTTAAGAACAGTGTTAATGAAGACACCATTCACGACAAACCAAAATCACATTTGATATTAAATACAAGGCTCTTAATAGAAAATATATCGGCTTATTTTCAATATCAAATTCTATGACCAACAAATATCGTAATGGAAATAACGATATAAATATATCTTTCAAATTCCCATAACAATACCTGCATCATCACGAAATCCAACATCGAAATTTTCCAAAGACAATTTCGATTCAAATCCATTCCCATTCAATTATTGGAAATTCCCGATATTTTTAAAACCCTTTTCAAATTCAATTTATTTATTTAAAAATAAATAGAATTATAATTCTAGTTCAAAACTAGTTCATTTCGATATAAATCTATTTTTATCTTTTCAAATATGGAGTTTGTTTATCCCAATTCTTCTCAAATCATTTCTTATGATTTTACACAAATTATTACTATTTTTAATAATTTTATCAAGGCCCGTACAGTCGATTTTCATCAACAGCCATCGAACTGCACTTACACCGACCTTTTCCAAATTTGATTTGGATATAATTCCAAATCCAACCGTTAGATTTCTAATTTCTAATATTCGTTAGAAAGCTCTTTTCGATACGAACCCAATGGTTTTGGTTTTAGGAGAATCCGAGGTCGGATCTCCCGCAATATCCATTCAAGTCAATGGTTGAACTTCACAAACTACCGCAGCGCAGCGCGTTCTATTCAGGCCATTATATTATATCTATAATATATATAATATATACTTCGTCGATTTCCTTTTAAAACGTATTTTATAAATCGTTTTAAATTCGTTTTCAACACGATTTCAACTTCTTTTCAAATTCAAATCAAAATTGAATTTTTCAACACAAATTCGTTTTAAATTCATTTCAAATTGATTTCAATTCAAATGATTTTTAATTCAATTTCAATTCGTTTTCAATTCAATTCAATTTCAATTCGAATTCATTTCCATTCAATTTCAATTCGAATTCATGTCCATTCAATTTCAATTCGAATTCAATTTTATTCAATTTCAATTCGAATTCATTTTCAATTCGAATTCATTTCCATTCAATTTCAATTCGATTCGAATTCATTTTATTTTCAATTCAATTCGAATTCATTTTATTTTCATTTCAATTTGAATTCTAATTCGTTTCAATTCAATTTAATTCGAATTTCATTTCAAAATATTCGATTTTGAAATCACTTTTCAATATTTATTATAAAAACATATATAATCGATATAAATATCGTTCGCGTCAAAATAGCGCATATCTAATCAACACGGATTTATATATTTCTATTTCACATATTCTATTCAAATATTTCTGTTCAAATATTTCTTCTCAAATATTTCATTCAAATATTTCTCTTTAAATATTCTATTTCAAAACTGGAATGAGGCCCAATTAATTACCGTAGATTTTATTTCTTTGGATTTCCATACAACGCATGTATCTATCAACAATGACAAATAATCAACCATCATCCAAAGTGCATTCTACACTGTATAAGCATCAAATATAAATACTTAACGCTCATAACAGTCTGTCAATCAATCAATCGACATACAACTAAACAATCGGGACTAGTGTACGTCAAATATCATCCCAATACCCGTATGGGGTTTCAAATAATCAAACACAGATTTTATTTGTGCAGTTGGGCGATGTGTAAAATTTATCGTCCCAATCAATATCAGTCAAATCAGTGTATATAAACAAATCGTCGATTTGTTTATAAATATCCATTTCATATACACGTTAAAAATTATATTTTTAACAATAAAATATTTTCCACTATAAAATATTTTATTTCATTTCACATCACACAATCAACTACACATCAAAATCAAACAAACACGCATACAAGACGTCCATGGTCTGTGGACGACGGGTGTCGGGTGCTACTAAACACCGTCTGCATCCTAGTATATATTTCAAACTAGAAATTTAAATTAAAGGTGAGGAGATCTCACTGAAAGCTAAACCAAACGCCATGACTCTTCTTGTGTAGAAAATCTTCGCCACTCGCCTTTTATCGCTTTCGTCGTCCGTAGCCACTACATATATAAAAATCACATTTTTACGCTGCTACAATATAGATAAAAATTCTATTTTTACCTTGCTAGTAATATAATAAAAATTATATTTTTATCACACTATCCTCTATATAAAAATTATATTTTTATCTCTATTTCTAATATAAAGATGGAATTTTTATATCATCGCTATAAAAATCCCATTTTTATTTCAACATATATATAATTAAAATCAGATTTTTACTTCGCTACATATATAAAGATCAATTTTTTACTCTCTATATAATATAGAAGTCATATTTTTGTTAACTCTACTATATAAAAATTTTATTTCTATCCTTCACATAAAAATATCGCCTTTCTAATGTTAAAGAAAAAAAATCAAATCTTTATCATTTCAAAAATCAAATCTTTATCATTTCTTTTTATAGATAAACATCATAAGATTTTATAAACTAAAAATCAAAACTTCATATTTTGTAAAACCATTTTCAAATCAATGTTTTTATATATATTTCAGATTTTAAAATGATAAAATATGTATATAAAAACTAGGTTAACCAAAATTGATAAAAACTCACTTTAGTTCTCGGAGGAGGGGGAAGATGAGGTCGTCGGCGGTGGTCTTCTGCGGTGGAGGCGCGGGATTCTAAGTGGAAGGAGGAGGGAGAGCAGTTGAAGAAGGGGAGGGGTCTTCTCGAGTCGTGCTCGCAAGGGGGGGGGGGTTCTTCCGGCTGTCGGTGCTCACGAGGGAGGGGGGTTTCTTCCGTCGGTCGATGCTCGCGAAGGGGGGTTTCTTCCGGCGGTCGATGCTATGGGGGGAGGATGTCGATTTGGGCGCGTCTCAATTTTTTTTTATTCCCTAATCTGTTGAATGACTGGGGAAAGAGTGAGGGAGAGAAAGAAGGAGGGGGGTATTTGAAAATATATATATATATTATTTTATTTATTATTTTTCTCCATTTAAAAGTTGACTTTTCATTTGAATCCCAAATCGAACCCACCGACTGTCGCCCCTAGCTAATTACCCCCATTCTAAACACAATGGGATATATATCGTAAGCCAGTTTGGCTGTTTCGACCGGTTTCCATCAAAATCAAAATATAAATCTATATATTGAATCTGAACGCACATTTCAATTTACCGGGGCCACATACTAACTCTAAAAATTCTTGAAAAATATTTTCTAGCTTTGTATTGACGATACGGTCCTAACAAAACTAATTTCGTCTAATTCTGAGACCGTTTGAAAAATGGTCATTTTCCAGTCGATTAAAATCAATTGAAACTGGTCAAACGCGTTTTCCTTTGCCACGCTCACATATTGAATCGAAAAATTACGAAATTTGAAACCTACAATAATTTGACATCGCGAATCCAACAAAAGTGGTTTCGTCGAAAACCGAGGTCGTTTGCAAAATGGCTATTTTTTAGGGCAAGAATTCCATAGCGACTATTCTGAATTTTCAACTGGGCGTAACTTTTGATCACCGCTATGAAATTTCAAATTTTCGGATTTGTTGGAAAGATATTCTTAATTAGATTCAAATATTTTTTGTTTCGTTAAAATCCGGTTTATTTTGAATCTTGTACATTCATTTGAATTTTGAAATCGAATTATCGAACTACCGCGCCATTTTCAATTCCTTTTATAAATATAAATAATTATTTATATTCTAACGACGACGTATATAAATATATACGTTATAATTCTATTCAAAATAAATTTCTCATCGATATTATTTAAAATAATCATTTTAAATATCCAAAATTCGCTAAAATTGCCAAAATAAAAATTTCAAATTAGCTCAGATTTCCGGGTTATTACAATCTCCCCTACTTAAAACTTTTCGTCCCCAAAAAGGAACGAAGCCGAAAGTTGTTTAACAAATCAACTCAATTTTCATTATTTTCATTACGGCTTAAGTTCTTCAATTTTTCAGTTTCTAAGAACTTTTCAAATTTTTCAAAAAATTGGCTAACACCCTAAATTTTCGAAAAATTTCGCCATAACTTCCCCTGCACCGGGGACTTCGGGATATTTCATATAGCCTCCCATGGCCTTCTTCAATCCAAAAGAAAAAGAAAAAGCCAAGCGGCTAGCCAATCGGCTCATAAAATCATCATCACCCAAACAAAATAGTAAATTATGGTAAACATGTACCTATTTGTCAGCCAAACAATTTTACTCTTCTTCTCTAGCCTCCTTGCTATGACCTGTTCAATGTAAGTACATGTACATGCATGCAAATGCGATAAATTTTCAATACAACTCAATATTTGATACAATTGGCTAAATGGATCAACATTTAATTAGTCAAACAATAATCAAACAACACAATCATCAATCAATTAGTTGATTAACGTTTCAAATTCATAACTTTGATATATAGTCAAAAATCATATTTTTGATGCCAAATCACCACAATAAGCCCTATCTAATTTTGGTTCTCACACCAGTCAATTGGAATCATATAGATATCCCACCTTCGACACTCGAATATAAATGCTGATGATGATGCACCATCATCAGGATTATCCCCGGGTGACTAGGGTGTGATTCTATATCTATCCAGTATATTAAAACTTCAAATACACGCGGGTCAGACGTATACGCAAAATCTCTATATACCTGATAGTCCAAATCAATATAAAATAAATATTCAAATACGAATAATTATAAAGTTTATATTTTAAAAACAAAATTGGTTTTTATTTTAAAGATATACTCTTCACACTCGTTCTAGGATACTACTGATCCCATCTCTAACGAGTCATTCTCATTGGATATTACTAATCCAATATCTGATGAATTCTTTCGTATGGTTCTAATGTGTCTTTTCCTCTGAGATTTGTAAACCAAAGCTCTGATACCACGATGAAACGACCCGAAATCCCCCTAATGGGAAATCATGAATTGAGTTGAGAATGAGCCACAAAAGAACGCAGACAGAAGAACATTTCATTGTTAATTACAACAATTCCAATAGAATACAAGAATATACAGTGTAAGAATCAATATAACACATCACAAAATATCAGAGATTACAATACATTACATAGCAGCGGAAGATAATACAAAACACAACTGAAGGGGATATAAGGATACAGAGCTTTCCGGATATCGTTCCAGCTGTAAATCAGGATCCTGTGAATATAAATACGCAAAACCAAAACTACTAGCTGCCCGTGTCAAAATAAGGGCACCCAGAGTTTAGGTTAAAATAGTAAACTCCAGGTCAGTCATGGGATTAGTGTGAGGACTAAAATAGTTATTAATCTTTATTTTAAAGCTAGGTAAATCAAGGGACCACGACGCTAACGTGGAACGGGTTTCCTCCCAAGAATACCAGTGTATAAAACAAACAGCGCAATGCTAAATAAAGAACAATGAAGCTATTATAAGACCCAGGTCCCATCACACAGTGCAACACAAGCCGGAGGATAGGGTTTTACCTTATAATAGCCAAAGCATGCTTGATACGTTAAAAAAAAATCATTTGATACTATTATAAGTGTATAGTGTCAAAACAATTTTAATCATAAATATCAATCATAGACGGCATGGGTACCATATATCATGTCGCTATACTAGGCTCTACAATTAAAACCGCAAAATCACGTATTTGGAAATTGGATTTCCATCTATGAACCGAGGCCAGGGATCGTCCTCTACCGATTCGAGACAATCTAGCCTACCATGTCTCAGGCAAGTACTCAGTCAAGCCTTGGATCATCAGGGCCGGTCCACCGATGTGGATTAAAATGCCTGAACACTGCGTCTCCCCGCCCTATGGGGCGCAAATGAGCCAACGAATGACTCCATCGGCTTCACATAGTAACCGATTAATCCGAGGCGCCTCGCAACAGCAACAACCACATAAGTCAAACTCATCAGGGCATGTAAAACCACTAATGCCACTTCTAGCTAGAAAGAAATGCATGTCCTCCCTGAAGTCCTCTCCCATTTCTTGTTCACAACCGGGATGTGAAGCTCGTGAATCTACGCTACACAAAGCTATGCCACACATGCTGTGCTTTGATCATCAACCACAAGACTCTGCTTTTCAACAGAAGCCTTGATCATCTGCATCTCAGCATGCCACATAGTCAATTCATGCTATGCAACCGATATCAATCACACAGAATGAAACCCGATGTCAGACACACATCCATTTACAAGTCCGTTCTAGGTCTGAACGAAACCGAAGGCACCTAGTACCCCGCATATCCATCGATCTCCCAGTACGTCTGGACGACCACCAACTGATTCCCTCCTCTTGGGTGTACGGCCCAATAAAGATCATCAATAATTATCCGAACGACGTGAAGACCTCCGGTCTTCGACTACCGTCTTCATCCTCGACACCACGTCGAATCAGTTATTCAGAATGGGATAGACCCGGTCTTTCTGAATAACTCGCATATATAATAAACAAGTGTTACACAAACACAACATACGCCTCATTCCAATTCAAAATATTCTTTTATTCAAATATTCTTATAATTTGGGAAAGGTTCCCATTAATTTTATCAAAGATAAATACTTTATATTTATTCTTTAATCTTTTTTTAATATCAATTCAAACTAGACGGGATTAGTGAACCACACCGAAGTAATCATTTATTTCCCAATCCCTACCTATTCATCCTATGAAGTAAAACTGGTAATACTTCATATCTAACACCACGGTTTATCGGTAAATTCCATTACCATTTCACGTTCAAATCTAATTAAAGACTTAACTATCGCCTGGAGCAAAACTGGTGATACTCCATTCTCGATCTTTTCAATCTAATTAAAGATTCATTAAAACTCCACTTAGTTTTAATCTTTAACTAGGTTAAAGAATCAGTGTCATTTAAAACACGGTTCACGATAAACCCAAAATCAAATTCCATTAATTATCGGGTTAAAGAACAAGTGTTATTTAAAACACTGTTCACGATAAAACCAAAAATCAATACCAATTCAATTCCAATTAAATATTATTTAATTGTTACACTTCATTAAATCTAAATAAAAAGATTTAATCTTTTTCTCAACTGGGCTTAAGAACAGTGTTAATGAAGACACCATTCACGACAAACCCAAATCACATTTGATATTAAATACAAGGCTCTGAATAGAAAATATATCGGCTTATTTTCAATATCAAATTCTACGACCAACAAATATTGTGTTGGAAATAACGATATTAATATATCTTTCAAATTCCCATAACAATACCTGTATCATCACAAAATCCAACATCGAAATATTCCAAAGACAATTTCGATTCAAATCCATTCCCATTCAATTATTGGAAATTCTGGTTACTTTTAAAACCCTTTTCAAATTCAATTTATTTATTTAAAAATAAATAGAATTATAATTCTAGTTCAAAACTAGTTCATTTCGATAAAAAAACTATTTTTATCTTTTCAAATATGGTGTTTTTTTATCCCAATTCTTCCGAAATCATTTCTTATGATTATACACAAATTATTACTATTTTTAATAATTTTATCAAGGCCCGTACAGTCGATTTCCATCAACGGCCATCGAACTGCACTTACAGCGACCTTTTCCAAATTTGATTTGGACATAATTCCAAATCCAACCATTAGATTTCAAATTTCTAATATTCATTAGAAAGATCTTTTCGATACGAACCCAACAGTTCCAGTTTTAGGAGAATCCGACGGTCGGATCTCTCGCAATATCCATTCGAAGTCAATGGTCGAAATTCACGAACTACCGCAGCGCGGCACGTTCTATTCAGGCCATTATATTATATATATAATATATACTTCATCGATTTCCTTTTAAAACGTATTTTATAAATCGTTTTAAATTCGTTTTCAACACGATTTCAACTTCTTTTCAAATTCAAATCAAAATTGAATTTTTCAATATAAATTCGTTTTAAGTTCATTTCAAATTGATTTCAACTCAAATCGATTTTTAATTCAATTTCAATTCGAATTCATTTCCATTCAATTTCAATTCGAATTCATTTCCATTCAATTTCAATTCGAATTCAATTCTATTCAATTTTAATTCGAATTCATTTTCAATTCGAATTCATTTCCATTCAATTTCAATTCGATTCGATATTTTCAATTCAATTCGAATTCATTTTATTTTCGATTCAATTCGAATTCTAATTCGTTTCAATTCGATTTGAATTCTAATTCGTTTCAATTCAATTTAATTCGAATTTCATTTCAAAATATTCGATTTTGAAATCACTTTTCAATATTCATTATAGAAAAGAATATAATCGATATAAATATCGTTCGCGTCAAAATAGCGCATATCTAATCAACACAGATTTATATATTTCTATTTCACATATTCTATTCAAATATTTCTTTTCAAATATTTCTTCTCAAATATTTCATTCAAATATTTCTCTTCAAATATTCTATTTCAAAACTGGAATGAGGCCCAATTAATTACTGTAGATTTTATTTCTTTGGATTTCCATACAACGCATGTATCTATCAACAATGACAAATAATCAACCATCATCCAAAGTGCATTCTACACTGTATAAGCATCAAATATAAATACTTAACGCTCATAACAGTCTGTCAATCAATCGATCGACATACAACTAAACAATCGGGATTAGTGTACGTCAAATATCATCCCAATACCCGTGTGGGGTTTCAAACAATCAAACACAGATTTTATTTGCGTAGTTGGGCGATGTGTAAAATTTATCGTCCCAATCAATATCAGTCAAATCAGTGTATATAAACAAATCGTTGTTTATAAATATTCATTTCATATACACGTTAAAAATTATATTTTTAACTATAAAATATTTTCCACTATAAAATATTTTATTTCATTTCACATCCCATCACACAATCAACTACACATCAAAATCAAACAAACAAGCATACAAGCCGTCCATGGTCTGTGGACGATGGGTGTCGGGTGCTACTAAACACCGCCTGCATCCTAGTATATATTTAAAACTAGAAATTTAAATTAAAGGTGAGGAGTTCTCACCAAAAGCTAAAGCAAATTCCATGACTCTTCTTGTGTAGAAAATCATCGCCACTCGCCTTTTATCGCTTTCGTCGTTCGTAGCCACTACATATATAAAAATCACATTTTTACACTGCTACTATATAGATAAAAATTCTATTTTTACCTTGCTAGTAATATAATAAAAATTATATTTTTATCACACTATCCTCTATATAAAAATTATATTTTTATCTCTATTTCTAATATAAAGATGGAATTTTTATATCATCGCTATAAAAATCCCATTTTTATTTCAACATATATATAATAAAAATCAGATGTTTACATCGCTACATATATAAAGATCAAATTTTTACTCTCTATATAATATAGAAATCAAATTTTTATTAACTCTACTGTATAAAAATTGTATTTCTATCCTTCACATAAAAATATCGCTTTTCTAATGTTAAAGAAAAAAAATCAAATCTTTATCATTTCAAAAATCAAATCTTTATCATTTCTTTTTATAGATAAACATCATAGGATTTTATAAACTAAAAATCAAAACTTTATATTTTGTAAAACCATTTTCAAATCAATGTTTTTATATATATTTCAGATTTTAAAACGATAAAAAATATATATAAAAACTAGGTTAACCAAAATTGATAAAAACTCACTTTAGTTCTCGGAGGAGGGGGAAAATGAGGTCGTCGGCGGTGGTCTTCGGTGGTGGAGGCGCGGGTTTCTAAGTGGAAGGAGGAGGGAGAGCAGTTGAAGAAGGGGAGGGGTCTTCTCGAGTCGTGCTTGTGAGGGGGGGGCTTTCTTCCGACGGTCGATGCTCGCGAGGGGGGTTTCTTCCGGCGGTCGATGATCGCACGGGAGGGGATTGGGGTGTTCTTCCGGCGGTCGATGCGATGAGGGAGGGGGGAGGCTGTCGATTTGGGCGCGTCTCTTTTTTTCTTTTCTTTTTTTATTCCCTAATATGTTGAACGACTGGGAAGAGAGTGAGGGAGAGAAAGAAGGAGAGGGGGGTATTTGAAAATATATGTATTATTTTATTTATTATTTTTCTCCATTTAAAAGTTAACTTTTCGTTTGAATCCCAAATCAAACCCATCGACTGTCGCCCCTAGCTAATTACCCCCATTCCGAACACAATGGGATATATATCGTAAGCCAGTTTGGCTGTTTCGATCGGTTTCCATCCAAATCAAAATATAAATCTATATATTAAATTTGAACGCACATTTCAATTTACTGGGGCCAAACACTAACTATAAAAATTCCTGAAAAATATTTTCTAACTTCGTGTTGACGATACGGTCCTAACAAAACTAATTAAGTCTAATTCTGAGAACGTTTGAAAAATGGCCATTTTCCAGTCGATTAAAATCAACTGAAACTGGTCAAACGTGTTTTCCCTTGCCACGCTCACATATTGAATCGAAAAATTACGAAATTTGAAACCTAGCAATAATTTGATATCACGGATCCAACAAAAGTGGTTTCATCGAAAACCGTGGTCGTTTGCAAAATGGCTATTTTTAAGGGCCAGAATTCCATAGCGATTATTCTGAATTTTCAACTGGGCGTAACTTTTGATCCCCGCTATGAAATTTCAATTTTTCGGATTCGTTGGAAAGATATTCTTAATTAGATTCAAATATTTTTGTTTCGTTAAAATCCGGTTTATTTTAAATCCTGTACATTCATTTGAATTTTGAAATCGAATTATCGAACTACCAGGCCATTTTCAATTCCTTTTATAAATATAAATAATTATTTATATTCTAACGACGACATATATAAATATATACGTTCTAATTCTATTCAAAATAAATTTCTCATCGATATTATTTAAAATAATCATTTTAAATATCCAAAATTCGCTAAAATTGCCAAAATAAATTTTTTAAATTGGCTCGGATTTCCGGGTTATTACAAATACACACAATTCATTTTAGTTGTTCATCATAATCACAAACAACCAAGTACAATTTATGCAACACCAACATGAATTTTATATAGTATAAATATAAATTTCACATCACGATTAATAATTAAATTTATTGAAAAATAGAGATCTCACATTGGGTTTTGAATCCTTCAAAATTTTAGATCGCTCCATTTCAGCTCTGGTCTATTCCATGATGTAGGTCTCATTGCTATGAATCCAACGCTTCCAGTTTCATCAAATTCGGATTAGATTTGAATAAGATATGAATATTTTTTACATTGCACAATTTAAATAAATAATTAACTATTAGTTTAAATAATTGGTTATTGCGTAAATTTCATAATCCCATCGTTCTTCTTCATCGTGTATCTGCACCTCCAGACTTCGTCAAAACACGCCCCGTCCTCCTTGAAACGCACGCGCCTCAAGACACTTCGTCGCAGATCCATAACCAACACCGTGAAGCCCTCCACCTCCTCTACCAACGTCCGTCGCGTCACCCAACTCACGACCCCCACCACCGCTGAAAACAACCACGAATGCAGCTCATTTGAGCATTGATTTCTCCCGAACGATGAAGCATTTGATCATCATCACCGTTGATTTTGTAGAGCATGATGTGCTCTATAATATTTTGTTTATAAGTGTAACACCCCACACCCGCTACGGTCACTCACTAAGGGAAAGACATAACATCGGTGGAGTATTTTAAGTGAATATAGAACAGAAAAATTACAACAAGACAGATATAAGTAATACTTGAGAATTTAAAACATCATTTCATTTCAGCGGAAAGTAAAACATGTTTGGTTACACCAAAACCACAAATAAGAGTCAAGTACATAATATCCATCCTGATAAAAACAAAAGTACATAATCCCACCACATAACCTAATAGCCATAATAGAAAAGATAAACTGAGCTTTACATCCACGGTCCAAGCTCCAAAAGATAGGTAAAGCAGTCTGATCAAAGCCCACTAGTGCTAGGCCCACTCTGAAAACCTGAGGGTTGGGAAAAAGATAAAGAAACAACGGGGTCAGACATAAGTCTGAGTGAGTCCTATAACCCTAACAATACAATCATTAAAGTAATTAGGGTATCATATAAACAAGGTACGGTACCTCTGGGGATAATGACTACACTAAGTAGCCAACTAAACACAGGATGTACTAAAATAACCGGAAAGACGCATTTATCCACCCAAGGATAATTACTAGATTGCACCACCCCAGATCTACCCACCCAAGGGTAATTCCTACACTGCACCACACCAGTTCTACCCACCTAAGGGTAATTCCTACTTAAAGGTTGATCCCACTAAGTGTACTTAGAAATATTACCCAGTAGTTTCTTGTACCCCTAGCTGACTACATAGGTGCCGCCTGCCCCTATCTCCACTAGGTGTACCCACTACCCCCAAGTGATCGGCTCCCTACCGTAGATACCCGTGCTGGCCCCACAGTGGGGTGTATCACTCCCCAAAGTGGCAACCCGGTAATCAATGATGCACGGCTTATACCTACACGATGCAACAATGTCTTACCTACCAGCCCGGGTCCACACACGCATATGAAACCCGTTGGACTCGCGTTGCCACCGCTACCCCGTTTTGGCCTCTTATAGTCAAGCCCAATATGCGTGTCCCGTCCTCGACCTGGGTCGAGCCCACAAAGATACGTTTGGGATATTGGTTGAAATGGGCCCCCACAAGCTACTACCTAAGCTTGCCATTTTATCTAGTGAATCCCACTTAACCCTTTAACCATGTCCACCTACATGTTACAAATCTTTGGTTAAGTCTTTTAATCATATTTTAATTGCCACTTAAGGCCCCCACAAGCTACTACTTAAGCTTGTCATTTAATTATATTTCAATTGCCACTTAAGGCCCCCACTAGATTTCCACATGCCACCCAAGGCACTTACTTGATTCCCACATGCCACCCAAGGCACTTACTTAACCCTTTAATCATGTTTAATTACATGTTCCACTTTGGTTAAGTATTCTAATCGTATTTTCTATTGCCACCCAAGGCAACCCACTAGTTTTCTCATGCCACCCAAGGCACCCCCACTAGTTACTACATGCCACCCAAGGCACCCACTTAACCCCTCATGCCCCTCTACATGCTAACTTGGTTAAGTGTTTCTTAATTAATTAAGATCGTAACCTTTGTAAAGACCTCTCACATTAGACTGTCTTTTATGGCAGCTGGATATGCCGGTTGGTTCCGGGCAGCCTTACACCATAACAGAGTCTAACCTCGTGTCTTTACACTTGTCACGTATTTAGTTTATGACTAAGACCTCTCACATTGGGCCAATCATTTGTAGCCGCTGGATTTGCCGGTCGGTTCCGGGCAGTCTTATGCTACAAAAGGGTCCAACCTCGTGTCTTAGTAGATTGATTACACCTAATTAATCACCCCCATAATTTGTATTAATTATCCCTAATTAATTACAAATATTTAAGAATATGGGTAGACCTAACTCAATAGGTAAATTCCCAATTCCATAATATGGGTAGACCTAACTTAATAGGTAAATTCCCAATTATGTCCATCCACTTTATGGTATGTTTAATCATACCCACTTCACACAATTTTATGTGTTCATTAATTTTTACCCCATCGTCCCCACGTAAATACGTTAACATGACATACTTCAAAAGAGAAGATTCATCATACACACAATGGGTTCAACTTAGCATATCATTAGCGTTATCATGGGTTTAAAAGGTGTCAACTTGTATATATGACCATAAACCCAACTTGCATAAATAACCAACCCAAACTTGCATGAATCGCATATGTCATGAAGATGGTAACTTGCTTAAATGTTCATGTTATAGACCTATCATAAAGGTGTCAACTTGCATACAAGTCATAGGTCTAAAAGGGACGAACTCGCACATGTACTTATGTCATACATAAAGGCCAACTTGCATATGAACTTGCATCATAACTTGCATATGAACTTGCATCATAACATGCATATGAACTTGCATCATAACTTGCATATGAACTTGCATCATAACTTGCATATGAACTTGCATCATAACTTGCATATGAACTTGCATCATAACTTGCATATGACCAAACACTTAGCATGCATAAACCAAAATACTTAGCATGCGTAAACAAAATACTTAGCATGCATAAAACCAAATAAATAGCATGCATAAAACCAATTACATAGCATGCATAAAACCAAATGCATAACTTGCATATCATGTTACATATAACTTGCATATACTCTCACATATAGTTTGCATAACATGTTACATATGCATAAGTGTTCAACATAGTGTTTTGCATCATAAAACATGGCATTAAACTTGCATATAGCATAAAACTTGCAAAACACATAACATACACTATACTAAACTTGCATAAACACATTTATCCACAAACATAGCCATCTCTTATCATATCCTACCATAATCAATTTAACAATTGATTATTAAAGCTATAGGAACTCACCACTAAGCTCCCATAAGCAAACCCTTGCCACAAATTACCCAAAAACTCTAGCCTTGGACATAAAGTTTGCAACTTGATGATGAATGCAAGCTAATGATTGCTTAAACAACTCAAAGATGCTTGTATGAACATGAAAGATGCTTGTATGAACATGAAAGCCTTCATAGAAATAGTTTCATAAGAGGATGGAGGCTAGGGTTTTGGGTGGAGGCCATGATCATAGAAAATTTTGGCATAGTTTAGTTAGGAGATAGGATTATGATCATTTAGGGCTAGCTTAGGGTCTTATTTATAGGATTAGGCAAGTGTTTTAGGCCCTTAGATCAACCCTAGGTTAGATTAGGACCATCAGATCCTGGAAGCTTCCAGAAACCAGCCCCAAAACACAGCCCACACACTAAAATGGTGCACCAGGCCATACTGGCCGGGCACCCCCTGTCGACACCCAAGTCGACAGGCCTGTCGACTTGGTCTATCCAAGTCGACTGCCCAGTCGATAGGGCTGTCGACTTGGGTAGCCAGGCGGGAATTTTCCCCGCCTGCGCCCAATGGCCCATTTTCAAAATTTGAACCTAAATTTTAAATCTGTTTTAAACTTTGAATTTTCTGCAAACTTCATTGGGCCATAACTGGGCCATACGGACTCCGATTCTCGAAAACTCGGACACTATTTCGCGTATTTTTCCGAGACGAACACAATGACGCAGCCCGTTTCCCCCAATTCTCACACCTGAGATTATTTGTTCTGTAATTAGTGAATTTTAACATTAACCGAAATTCGGGGTGTTACATTCTCCCCTCCTTAAAGGATTTCGTCCCCGAAATCTCTAAGCTAAGGAGAATGCATATCCTACCATCCAAACAACCATCTACTCAATCCATCAAACACGGGCATCCATTGTCCTTAAAACAATTTCTAATGATGTATGAGCATATGCAAAAAGTGTGTGTATATGTTCCTTATCTAATGTATGAACATATGCAAACCATGATAGTGCCATGCATCCATTATGTATGCGAGAGAATCCTATCGACACATACAATATCTACATGAGTGCACAATCATTCACCAAAATGCATCATCCATATGATAACACAATCATTATACATCCATAAATATAGCTACCTACACACAATTATGCAATATGCAATATAAATTGATTGAGCCGATCTAGTGTCTAGAGTGTGTGTATATGCATCCACGAGCAACCACTAGCAAACACTTGCATCCACATGCATCCATCAATCATAACATGTCTCAAACACATGTTTCAGCCATAGGTTTACCCTATCTAAAGGTCAAAGGTACTAATGAGAGGACATACTAAAGATAAGATAAGCAATAGACAAACGATACAGGAGACGTTTAAAGGACATACCCTAAAAAAGGAATGGGTATTACGAACGCATCTTCGCTTCTGTCTCCCAAGTAGTATTGCTCTCTCCTTCTCCCCTTTTCACTTTGACCAGTCGAACCTCTCTGTTTCTCAACTTCCTAATATCTGACCCAAGGATGCGAGTAGGAGCTCGTCGAATAATCACATCACGCTCTACCTTTATTTCTTTAAGCAGGCTCGGCTCTACCGCCTCTGCGGTCTCATGTAGGCACTTCCTCCCATGGAATACATCATGTACACCACTAAGTCTGTCGGGCAACTCCTCCAATGGAAGATGCTCTTCCCATGTACCTCCAAAATCCAAGATACATAGCCTCAAAAGGTCTTCTAAAATACGATTCACCCTCTCGGTCCGGCCGTCCGTCTGAGGATGATATGCGGTACTCAAACACAACTGAGTCCCTACCGCCTCTTGCAAACTTTTCCAAAATTCTCTAGTGAAGATAGGATCTCGATCGCTCACTATACTGGAAGGTACACCATGCAATCTAATAATCTCTTGAATGTAAACTGAAGCTAGCCATGGAGTAGTTCTCTTCCTCTTCACGGGTATACAGTGGGCGCTCTTAGTAAGTCCGTCTACTACCACCCAAATTCCCGTATTACCCTTCCTCGATCTTGGTAATCCATCGAGACACTATCCCACTTCCTTAGCGGAACCTCCAATGGGTGAAGCAACCCACCGGGTTTCTTCTGTTCCGCTTTCATTTGCTAGCACACCAAGCATTTAGCGACATATTCGGCCACATCTTTCTTCATACCGACCCAAAAGAAAACTCGCTTCATGTCTTGGTACATCTTGTCCCCACCGGGATGAATGGTCATCTTCGACCGATGTGCATCATCAAGCATAGCCTTCCTCAAACCCTCGTCTTGCGGTACACAAAGTCTACCGTCTCTACGCAACCACCCCTTACCATCTAGGGTGTACCTACTCAAATGGCTGGACGACTCCCCCTCCTCATGAGCTTCTCTACTAACTCAACCAACTGTGGGTCGTCCCACTGTGCTCCGCCAATACGCCCCAAAAGAGTAGGCCTAACCTCCAAGCAAACCGGGTATAAAGTCAACGGAAGGCCTAAAGTCAAACATAGAAATAAACTCTAAGCTCCGTCGTTCAACGAACAATGAACTCAAGGACAACCTTTTTCTACTTAAGGCGTCCGCTACCACGTTACCCTTGCCATGGGCATACGCTATCTCAACTCATAGGATGCTAAGAATCCCATCCAAAATCATCACAACTACCCATCTCTCACGCAGACCACCCTAGTCGAACTCGACACCCCCCAAATGCAAGCCCCAAAGGCCTAAACCAATATCAGACAAACACCCAAGGGATACCTCCTTCGAATTCAGACGACCTACGTGAGATGATACCAGTAAAAACGGCTAAATAACTAAGCCCTTGTCCAATCTCTGGATGTCTTTGCCGGTCTCGGTCCAAAACCACCGTTTATCCCATAACTGGCTTTGCTCAACCTATTGAGCTCATACGAAAACTTATTTCGCTCCTAGGAAAGACCAAGATGTCATTTACAAAGACCATCACGAACTTATTTAGGTACTCCCTGAACACCCTTCTCATCAAGTCACTAACGTATGCAGGGGCGTTCGTCAAACCAAATGGCATCACCAGCCACTCATAAAAACCATCCGGAGTCCTAAAGGTAGTCTTCCCTATACTATCCTCAGCCACTCTCAACTGATGGAACTCCGTGGCTGAGTCCACCGCGAAAACACTGAGGCGCCAACCAACTGATCAAAAAGATCATCAATCCTTGGCAATGGGTGTCTATTCTTCTTTGTTATCTTGTTAAACTCCCTATAACCTATACAAAATCTGAGGGGCCCATCCGCCTTCATAGCAAAAACTACTGGAGCACCCCACTCCGATATACTTCGTCTTATGAACCCCTTCTCAAGCAAATCGCCTACTTGCTTATGGAGTTCCCTCCTCTCACGAGGAGCCATGCGGCACCCTGGCTAAGGTATTGGTTTGGCATTGTCTACCAGATATATTCGGAAGTCATTCTCCCGCTCCGGAGGTAAGCCCTTTACCTCCTCAAACACATCCGAGTATTCCCGGACCACTCTAACAGATCGCAAACTCTCGACCGACGTGTCAAGCGATTCTAGATAACTTAGCATAACAGTTTCCATGGGATTACAAGAGATCTCGAGAGTGTTACTCAAACGGGTCATAAGCCTAACAACTCTCCCTTCAAAATCAAGAA
This sequence comes from Allium sativum, assembly GCA_030737875.1. NCBI lineage: Eukaryota > Viridiplantae > Streptophyta > Magnoliopsida > Asparagales > Amaryllidaceae > Allium > Allium sativum. Next base: position 8,637,199 of record CM060923.1, read on the forward strand.
CGACACCCCTACCGGATAACCAGTCCATGCCCAAAACTAACCCATAGCCCGTGAAGCCCAAAAAGCATCACATCTAAACTCAACGCCACGTATAGCAACTTTCAAACCCAAACACATCATGGAGCCCCAAATTGGGTTTGAAACAACTAAGGGATCATCTACTAACTGGTGTCTAAGTGCAGTGACTCAACTAACAATGATGAGGTAAACGAACTCGATGCGTCAGAATCAAATAAAGTTCGAACCGGATAATAAAGAATTCCAACCTAGACGGTACTATCCCCATCTGGTACCCTAGTCATGAGGGAATACAACCACCCTCCAGGAGATTCCGTACCTTGCCCTTGCCTCTTTGGACAATTCTAATAAGATGTCCTATTCCTCCAAAAGGATAACTACTAGCCCTCTTCTTCCCATTCTCCACTCGTAACCTCCCACCAAAATGAGGTTTCGTCCTTCATTAAACATCAACTATTTGAGCCTTCCTCCCATCGTCTTTCCAATAGGTACCTACAAGTCCTCCTCCTTCTTGAACCAACTTCTAGTCCGACTAATGTCCAAGTTCCTTGAAGTGGTTTTCCATTCTTATCTATCTTAGAAAGATCATCTATACGTGGAGGGGAAACTCAAAACGAGAGAGGAAGAGATTCAAAACGGAGGACTCGAAAGATATAGATATGGCTATTGGGGATTATGCTTTTCTTTCAAAAACTTTTCTCTTAAAAGACATGTTTTTGAAAATACTCCTTTCAAAAATATTCTTAGAAAATAGTTTTTCTAAAAATTTTATCTGTTCTGGTAACCTTAAGCTCTGATACCACGTGTAACACCCCACACCCGCTACGGTCACTCACTAAGGGAATGCCATAACATCGGTGGAGTATTTTAAGTGAATATAGAACAGAAAAATTACAACAAGACAGATATAAGTAATACTTGAAAATTTAAAACATCATTTCATTTCAGCGGAAAGTAAAACATGTTTGGTTACACCAAAACCACAAATAAGAGTCAAGTACATAATATCCATCCTGATAAAAACAAAAGTACATAATCCCACCACATAACCTAATAGCCATAATAGAAAAGATAAACTGAGCTTTACATCCACGGTCCAAGCTCCCAAAGATAGGTAAAGCAGTCTGATCAAAGCCCACTAGTGCTAGGCCCACTCTGAAAACCTAAGGGTTGGGAAAAAGATAAAGAAACAACGGGGTCAGACATAAGTCTGAGTGAGTCCTATAACCCTAACAATACAATCATTAAAGTAATTAGGGTACGATATAAACAAGGTACGGTACCTCTGGGGATAATGACTACACTAAGTAGCCAACTAAACACAGGATGTACTAAAATAACCGGAAAGACGCATTTATCCACCCAAGGATAATTACTAGATTGCACCACCCCAGATCTACCCACCCAAGGGTAATTCCTACACTGCACCACACCAGTTCTACCCACCTAAGGGTAATTCCTACTTAAAGGTTGATCCCACTAAGTGTACTTAGAAATATTACCCAGTAGTTTCTTGTACCCCTAGCTGACTACATAGGTGCCGCCTGCCCCTATCTCCACTAGGTGTACCCACTACCCCCAAGCGGTCGGCTCCCTACCGTAGATACCCGTGTTGGCCCCACAGTGGGGTGTATCACTCCCCAAAGTGGCAACCCGATAATCAATGATGCACGGCTTATACCTACACGATGCAACAACGTCTTACCTACCAGCCCGGGTCCACACACGCATATGAAACCCGTTGGACTCGCGTTGCCACCGCTACCCCGTTTTGGCCTCTTATAGTCAAGCCCAATATGCGTGTCCCGTCCTCGACCTGGGTCGAGCCCACAAAGATACGTTTGGGATATTGGTTGAAATAGGCCCCCACAAGCTACTACCTAAGCTTGCCATTTTATCTAGTGAATCCCACTTAACCCGTTAACCATGTCCACCTACATGTTACAAATCTTTGGTTAAGTCTTTTAATCATATTTTAATTGCCACTTAAGGCCCCCACAAGCTACTACTTAAGCTTGTCATTTAATTATATTTCAATTGCCACTTAAGGCCCCCACTAGATTTCCACATGCCACCCAAGGCACTTACTTGATTCCCACATGCCACCCAAGGCACTTACTTAACCCTTTAATCATGTTTAATTACATGTTCCACTTTGGTTAAGTATTCTAATCATATTTTCTATTGCCACCCAAGGCAAGCCACTAGTTTTCTCATGCCACCCAAGGCACCCCCACTAGTTACTACATGCCACCCAAGGCACCCACTTAACCCCTCATGCCCCTCTACATGCTAACTTGGTTAAGTGTTTCTTAATTAATTAAGATCGTAACCTTTGTAAAGACCTCTCACATTAGACTGTCTTTTATGGCAGCTGGATATGCCGGTTGGTTCCGGGCAGCCTTACACCATAACAGAGTCTAACCTCGTGTCTTTACACTTGTCACGTATTTAGTTTATGACTAAGACCTCTCACATTGGGCCAATCATTTGTAGCCGCTGGATTTTCCAATCGGTTCCGGGCAGTCTTATGCTACAAAAGGGTCCAACCTCGTGTCTTAGTAGATTAATTACACCTAATTAATCACCCCCATAATTTGTATTAATTATCCCTAATTAATTACAAATATTTAAGAATATGGGTAGACCTAACTCAATAGGTAAATTCCCAATTCCATAATATGGGTAGACCTAACTTAATAGGTAAATTCCCAATTATGTCCATCCACTTTATGGTATGTTTAATCATACCCACTTCACACAATTTTATGTGTTCATTAATTTTTACCCCATCGTCCCCACGTAAATACGTTAACATGACATACTTCAAAAGAGAAGATTCATCATACACACAATGGGTTCAACTTAGCATATCATTAGCGTTATCATGGGTTTAAAAGGTGTCAACTTGTATATATGACCATAAACCCAACTTGCATAAATAACCAACCCAAACTTGCATGAATCACATATGTCATGAAGATGGTAACTTGCTTAAATGTTCATGTTATAGACCTATCATAAAGGTGTCAACTTGCATACAAGACATAGGTCTAAAAGGGACGAACTCGCACATGTACTTATGTCATACATAAAGGCCAACTTGCATATGAACTTGCATCATAACTTGCATATGAACTTGCATCATAACTTGCATATGAACTTGCATCATAACTTGCATATTTACTTGCATCATAACTTGCATATGAACTTGCATCATAACTTGCATATGAACTTGCATCATAACTTGCATATGAACTTGCATCATAACTTGCATATGACCAAACACTTAGCATGCATAAACCAAAATACTTAGCATGCATAAACAAAATACTTAGCATGCATAAAACCAAATACATAGCATGCATAACACCAATTACATAGCATGCATAAAACCAAATGCATAACTTGCATATCATGTTACATATAACTTGCATATACTCTCACATATAGTTTGCATAACATGTTACATATGCATAAGTGTTCAACATAGTGTTTTGCATCATAAAACATGGCATTAAACTTGCATATAGCATAAAACTTGCAAAACACATAACATACACTATACTAAACTTGCATAAACACATTTATCCACAAACATAGCCATCTCTTATCATATCCTACCATAATCAATTTAACAATTGATTATTAAAGCTATAGGAACTCACCACTAAGCTCCCATAAGCAAACCCTTGCCACAAATTACCCAAAAACTCTAGCCTTGGACATAAAGTTTGCAACTTGATGATGAATGCAAGCTAATGATTGCTTAAACAACTCAAAGATGCTTGTATGAACATGAAAGCCTTCATAGAAATAGTTTCATAAGAGGATGGAGGCTAGGGTTTTGGGTGGAGGCCATGATCATAGAAAATTTTGTCATAGTTTAGTTAGGAGATAGGATTATGATCATTTAGGGCTAGCTTAGGGTCTTATTTATAGGATTAGGCAAGTGTTTTAGGCCCTTAGATCAACCCTAGGTTAGATTAGGACCATCAGATCCCGGAAGCTTCCAGAAACCAGCCCCAAAACACAGCCCACACACTAAAATGGTGCACCAGGCCATACTGGCCGGGCACCCCCTGTCGACACCCAAGTCGACAGGCCTGTCGACTTGGTCTATCCAAGTCGACTGCCCAGTCGATAGGGCTGTCGACTTGGGTAGCCAGGCAGGAATTTTCCCCGCCTGCGCCCAATGGCCCATTTTCAAAATTTGAACCTAAATTTTAAATCTGTTTTAAACTTTGAATTTTCTGCAAACTTCATTGGGCCATAACTGGGCCATACGGACTCCGATTCTCGAAAACTCGGACTCTATTTCGTGTATTTTTCCGAGACGAACACAATGACGCAGCCCGTTTCCCCCAATTCTCACACCTGAGATTATTTGTTCTGTAATTAGTGAATTTTAACATTAACCGAAATTCGGGGTGTTACAATAAGTTTGCTGAATTACCGAGTAGATTTCACGAATTTGGACGAAGAAATTTGGATTGTATTGGCCATTCAAGAAGAGATGGCGGCTGGTTATAGGATTAGGGTTTAATACTGCCTTATGTATTTATAATAGAATATTATTTAATCCATTTATTTACTAAAAGCCCGTTAACTTAAACCAACTCCAAATCCAACCCAACTAATATCGTCCTTAGGCAAATACCCCTATTCCGGACACAATGGACCAGGTCCCGTCAGCCCGTTTGATCGTCTCAGCCCACTTTTCTTTAATTTAAAATACAATTCATTTAATTATTTAATTTGATTCTACATTTTAATTTACTAGGGCTACATCCTGACTCTGAAAATTACAGAAAAATTATTTCTTTTTATGTTTTATGTTTTGACGATACGCTCCTAACAAAATTAATTTCGTCGAATTTGGAGACCGTTCGAAAAATGGCCATTTTCTGGTCGATCTAAATTGACTAAAATTGACAAAATACATTTTCTTTTTCCACGCTCATATATTAATTCCAAAAATTATGAAAATTGAAATCTAACAATAATTTGACATTCCGGATCCACCCAAAGTGGTTTTGTCGAAAACGGAGGTCGTTTGCGAAATCGCTATTTATACGGGCTATATATTATATTAAATTCTACAATGATTGTTCTGAATATTCAACTGGACATAACTTTTGATTCCCGCTATGAAATTTCAATTTTTCAGATTCGTTGGAAAGATATTTTAAATAGATTCTAATATTTTTAGTTTCACCAAAATCCGATTTATTTTGCATCTTGTACAAGTCAGTCAAAGTTCGAATTCAAATTTTCAAACTGCCGCGCTATTTCTAACTCCTTTTATAATCATAATATATATATATATTCGTTCTAACTTCGATTTAAATAAATTTTTCATTGTTATTATTTGAAATAAATTATTTTAAATATTTAAAATCCATTAAAATTGCAAAAATAAAAATTTTAAATTGGTTCCAAAATTCTGGGTTGTTATAGGCGGTTATGGCGTGAAGCAATAGAGGTTAAGGTATGCAAATCGTTCCAGACTAGCGGGAGTGAGAAGATTATTATTACGAAGTAGAGAGAGGGTCGGAAGTAGCGGATATTGGAAGAATTCATGGAACGGATTCACGTGAGTAGGAAAGAAAAGGGAGAGATATAAAATAGGAGATAAAGTGGTAATGGGCTGCAGAAATCCAGGCACCAACGCAGCAGTTATTATAAAGTGAAGTGTGTAAAGAACGTGTCAACAAACAAAATCAAAATGGTGGAAGCTTGCGTTGGGAATAATAAAGGAGCAACAAAAGCTTATGTTTGAATTTTAGTTGAAGAGAGAAGAAGAGGACGGGTTTAAGTTTTGAAATATTGTTAACACCGGGAGCTCGCAATTTTTTTTAAAAAAAGGGAAAGGGTTCGAAATGAAGAAGTTAAGCAGTAGTAGTTTTCCACTTTTGAACGATGGCGTGGAGACATACCATTCACGCAGGCTAAATGGTTTTGGGGTGGGTCGTTAAAAACAGTTGCTAAGACCCAAAATTTTAAAGAATATTAGTTTAATTTAATTTAAATAAGTGTATTAAATAGTATTACTTATAACTTACTCGTTCGTTATAAGAATTGCGTAAAATTGGATCCATTAGGATTGTATGATCGTAGGCTACACAACGGAACTAATCTGGAGAGATTTGGAGATCATTTCAGTCTATGTGGAATTAAACGTCTGATATGATCAACCGAACGTTAACTGTTATTTAACGATTAACGAACAATGCGATTAAACTCACTAACTCTGTCCATTTTTATAATTTTATAAATGTTATTTAATTTTGATAAAAATAATTGAATGCTGTGTGTGATGGTTGTTTGGATGATTTGCTTATTTAATTGTTTGAAATTACAAACATAGTTATATATATAAATTGTTAGTTGAATATCGATTCTATTTATTTGATTATTTCTTGTTGATATGAAATAAATGTTGATTGACATCTCTGGATGTAGGGAAACAGGTTAGAGGAATCCAACTGGATTCCTCAACAATTATATTGTTGTTTTTCATATATTACACTATATGATGTGACAAATAATCTGAGGTTGATTATTGTGTGTATTAGATGTTTTGAACAACATTGACCTGAAATAATTGGTATTTTAATACCGTAAAATATATTCGAATATATTGGAAAAGAGATTGCGGTTTTAAAAGGGATAATCTATTGTTAGATATAAATTTGATTTCGAATGGATTAGAATAAAATAACTTGATAAATTTTAAACAAGTAGTTTGATGTTAGAAATAAAATAGAATAATTATTATTAAATAATTTGTGAATATAAGAAATGAATTTATTTTAAAAGGGAAAAAGGGAAATCATTTAGAAAGAAAAATGATGAAATTATTTCAATATTCGAAATGTAAAGGCGATTGAAACAAACACATAAGGATTTGTAACTTGAATTCGACGAGGTCGAATAATATATTTTTATGAAATATATTATAAAATTCAAAATTTAGACAAGAAAAATTATGTTTGATTCAAACTAAATAATTTATAATTAAATATGTAATTAAGATTTAAGTTATAAACCTGGTATATAACTTACAAGGGGTTAGGTTTATGAACGATAATTAGAAATGAGATGAAATAATCATTTTAAAATAATTTGGAAATATTTTCCTAATATAACCAGATATGTTTTCTAAGTACAGGAAATGAAATGATTTTGAAGTTTAAAATGTAGCTAAGAAATTAGAAACAGACTGGAGACTAGTTAAGTTGAATGGCTTTCTGGGTATTGATCTGATGTTGGTTTCGGCCTTCGGAGTAAATACTTAAGGAGTTTTTCTCTTACTAATTTACTGTTAGGGACTGATGGACATGGAGGGATAGTGATATGTAAATAAGGAATGAAAATGTTTTCCTGTGTTAATAGCGTGAATTTTCGAAATAGGGGAATATAAAGAGTGTGAATACATGGAAACGTTTGCCAAGAAAATCATGAGAAGTAAAACGGGTTTTAAGAAATAAATGGGAAATTGGGAAATGAAATGATGATTAATCGGTAAGATTTCCACTTGGGAATATAACTGTTGTTTGTACACATGTTTTCCTTTGATAGTTAAATCATCGACTATCAAATTTTTTGATCATTTCTGTTGTGAATAGGAGAGACCGGGATCAGATTTTTTATCTGAAAACCATTTCGTATAGGCATTATCATTTCGAATCAAATAAATAGAAGACAATTGAAGACGGAGTTTATACTAGGGTTATTCTGGCGATCCTATATAGAAATAGCCTAAGATGGATTTACAGAATAATTCCTTTGGGTTGTCCAGTCCCACGTGAATGGACGAATGTCTGACATAGCATATCTGATAGATCGCGTAAGTTGATTATTTCAAACGTATTTACGTTGGTGGTGGAGGAATTTGTTTCTCTTAGCTTATACCCGTGGTATTTTTGGGGAAATCGATTTGTGATTCGGCAGATATGACGATGTGGCATTTAAAGTAAATATAGATGTGATCTTTAATATAGTATGTTACGACCTCAAGCCTCATCAACCAGGAAATGACAAAAATCAGGCTGACAGCATGGCTAAGTGGGCCGCACCCATTTAGGGTATATTGTCACCATCTAGAGAATATTAATATTTGTTTCTTCTTTCGATTCTGTATCTTCCGGTACTGGTTATGTTGGTATACCAACCGTAAGGTGATAATATATTCGGAACATTCAAGCGAAATAAATGGCTAGTCAAGTGTGGCTGAGTTACAAGATGTTCTTGTTGAACTCCAGTGTATCGCTTCTAGAGTACACTGATCGGAAGGTGGTTCCATACAATGTCATAGCTGGAAATCCATTACCCAATAAGAGCCCGCGATTTTTGATTGTATATTATATAAGTAGAGCGTGAGATGAAAGCGTTTTGCTAGATTTCTAATTACTTGATTTAGACATTATTATAATATCAGAAAATATTGATGTTAAGAAATATTTTGGGTTATCATAAGGTAAAAACCATCTGTGTTTATGTGTGATCGGTCTTATGATTATTTTTTCTTATGAAAAGGATTTTGGAAAAGTTAAACCGAAATGATTAGAGCTTACTCACACCAGTCACATGACAGACCCAGAGTTTATTTTGTTTTGTTTCCCTTAACTCTTGGGAGCACAAATTTGTACGGGCAGTCAAGTAGTCGGGATTTACAGATACTTGGAGGAGCTCGGTGCAGGAGGCTTCAGAGTTAGATATATATAGTGTTTATTTCCGCTGCGATGTTATGGTTTATACTGGTATGTATATAAAGTTATAGTTTTGTATTTCAAAAGTTGTTACATAATATATTTGTTCTTTCCGCTGTGAGGTTCGTGTTACTCTGATTTTGTTCAGTTGTGTCTTCTTCTTCTATTCTAATATTCTTTCTTTCTATTTCTCACCCTCTAACTTTTTTGTATAAATGGTCTGGTATTTCCGACGCTTGAATAGTCAGCATGGTGTGTTGTATTGATTTTCAAGGTCGAAAACCCCCGGGTTGTTACAAATAATTTATCGAAAAGGATTGTCATAAGAATAGAGATTTCAAATCTTTCTTTATTAAATGTAACAAGAAAACTAGCGAGCTATACATGCTCTATAATATGCACCTTTTACTGCGAGAATTTTACTTTAGATAAAATATTCGTAAGAAATCATTGTTTGTAGAATATACCCCATTTTACTTCAAAAACCTAATATGTATACTTTACATATTTAAAACTGTAACTATTAAGGTTAAAACTTGAAAACACCACAAACCATTTCTCCGAAAACTTTTATAATCTCAAATTCTTAAAAGATAACGACGGGGTTAGACTAAAAGCGGTTTTCCAATTTTCTAGGCTTTCCTAGGCATTCCCTAAGGTCAATTCTCTACACTATATATATATATTCCTAATCCATTTTTCTCTTTTTAACCTTTCCAATCTATAAGGTTTTACTACCAAACCCACCAACCCAAAATACTAATCATATGGGATTCACTTTCTGTAATGACCCGCATTGTCAGAGGTATTATAATTAATTAATTTAATTATATAAATAGTGATTTAGGGAATTAAATCATCGTTTAATTAAAATATAGTGAATATTTAATTAATTTAAATAATAGAATAATATATTTAATTCAGAAATAACCAGAAAAAGTGAATTGACAATATAAAGTGAACTGGGTCATCCTCGAGATTTAGTTCAGCTTAGAGTTGAATTATATTGACGAATATATTCAATCGACGTCAGTTTGAATGTAGAATTATAATATAATTAAAACAGAGCTTGAAATGGCGCGGCAGTTCGCTATTTGGCGATTCGAACTTCAACTGAATGTACAGGATTCGTTTTAAGCCGGATTTCTGTGAAACAAGAAACGTGTGGAGCTGGTGGAGTATATCTTTCTAGTGGAAGAGAAAAATCGGGACTTCGCCATGTAGATTTTGATTTACATCCAAATCAAATTTCAGAAAAGTCGCTGTAGAATTCCTTTATAATTCGTAACGCTTTATATACGTTATAAAAGGATTTTCAATGTAAATTGAATATCGATTCAATCTGGACTCGGAAAAGCGAGTATATAATTATACTGAAGCTGTATGATATACCTCGGTGAATATACACGATAATATATAATTTATTTATATTTAATTTAATAATATTTAAATATATTTATATATTTAAATGGGTCATCCAGAGCTTTAAAAATAGCCGGTTTTGCAAACGAGGTCGGAATTCGATGAGACCAGCTTTATCGAGTTCGAAATACTGCAGAGTAGCAGGATGACAAATTTCGTGGAAATCGGATTTGATGTGAAGTCACACGGGGTTAAAGCGTCGGAAAGAATATAAGTGAATATAAAATAAAAATATCCTAACAAATATCTAAGGGAAATATCTAGATATTTAGCTCCTTATAAATACCCCTCCTAAGTTCCTTAAAACCTAAATACTGACTCTTCTGTAGAAATCAAAATGAGGCCGTCACTTTTCTTTTCCTTCCTCAAATTTTCAAACGATGAAATCAGATAAAATTCTCAATGAAAAGGGGTGACTTCGGATTTGTTTGAATTCATGCAACAAAAGCTTTACATTTGTAGTTCAAAATCATGGTACGGTGACCATTCTCTGAATCTCAACTTCAGACCGTCGAGCTAGGGCTGAGGCACGGGTGAGATACAGGTGGCCGGTGGTTGATTCAATGGCGCTTGAGTGTTTACGGGGTCAGGACGCATCAGGGGAGACCGTTTGGAGGTGCTTCGACGACCTTGGGGGGGAACGCGTCACCACGGTGACTATGGGAGAGCTCCAGGTCAGTTTCTGAGGGTGCAACCGGAGTTGGTCTGGATGGGGCAACTGGAAGGAGGTCGAGGCGCTGAGTTGAATGGAGGGGGTCGGCGGCGCTGCTTGGTGGTCGAGGTGATGGCACGCGGTTGTCAAACTTCGGTCAGTGTTTATCTACAGGTCAGGATTTTTACGATGGGACCCAGGAGGACCTCAGGATGGAGATTAGGTAGAAGGAGAGGCGTGGAATCCGTTGGCAGTGGTTGCGAGGTAGGTTGACCGGCGTAGTAGCGGTGGTTGGAAGTCAAAGTGCGGTCAACGGAATAGCAGGTTCCGATATTTCTAATACTGGGAGGTGTAGTTTCGAAATGTATTTGGGGAAGGAAGACTTGTCACGTGATAAAGAAGAGGGGTGAGGATTGTTTAATTAATTTATTAAAGTTAATTAAGTTTTCAATTCTATATAATCTTGTATTAACTAGTTTACGCGATATCTAGTTCATACAACATCAGATTCACGAACCGTAAGTCACGTTAGGATCGTATGGACGGACACTACCAAATGGAGCCGACTGGAAGTGGATTGGGGCTCGTATGAATTTATGGTGAAATAAATTGTTTGATTCAAATCAAATAAACAGTTTATCGTTCTTCAACGATGAACTGCAAATGTGAGTAAAACTCACCAACTCTGAACAGTTTATATTTTCATGTTGTATTTTTAGAACTATTAGAAATTATCTGATTGACTGTGTGTTGACTGTTTGATTGAACTGCTAAACAGTTAATGATAATATTATATATATATATATATAATATAAACAGTTAGATAGTTATATATTGATTCTGTTTATCAGAATAATTCATATTGAACTGAAAGTGATGATAATCATATTGTGTAACATCTGTGGATGCAGGGAAACAGGTTGGAGGAATCCGACTGGATTCCTCAACAGTTATTTTATTGTTTTTCATATATTGTTATATGATGTGATATAAAATCTGTGGGCGATTATATGTGCTTAGACGATATTGAACATCGTGATTTGATATGATTGCATACCATAACATACCGAAATGTTGATAAGGGGGATTTTCAAAGTGATATCGAAAATAGCATATTTAAAAAATGGGATATTTATAAATAAGAGATATTTATAAAGTGGAATATTTATAAATAAGAAATGTTATAAATTGGAATATTTATAAATAGGAGATATTTGAAAAGAAAATAAATTCAAAACATTTCTTTTTGAATGGAAAGGCCTGTGTGGCGAGTTTGGGGATTTTCCCGATGCTCCCGATACAAAGGAGGTTATGGCGAATTTTCCCGAGAATTTAAGGAGTTAGAATATTTCAAGAATAAATTTGAAAAGGAAATATTTGTAAACCATTTACAAATAGAATTGGAAAGGGAACATTATAAAAAGGAAATCATTTTTTTAAAGTGTAGAACCGTTATTTAAAAGTAAATCTTTTCAAATAAATAAAACGTTGTTAAAAAGGAAATCTTTATAAAGTGAATAAAGTAAATCGAATATGGTATTCGAAGTTAGTTAATCGAATATAGACATTCGAAAGGAGAAATCGAATATGGTATTCGAAGTTAGTAAATCGAATATGGTATTCGAAGTTAGTTAATCGAATATAGACATTCGAAATGAGTTAATCGAATATGGTATTCGAAGTTAGTTAATCGAATATGGTATTCGAAAGGAGAAATCGAATATGGTATTCGAAGTTAGTTAATTGAATATGATATTCGAAAGTTAGTTAATCGAATATGTTATTCGAAAGGGGTTAGTCAAGTCGAGTTAGTCAAATTGAGTTAACCAGTTAGAGTTAATCAGTTAGAGTTAACCAGTTGGAGTTAATTAGTTAGAGTTAATCGATTAGAGTTAAAACGAACTAGAGTTAATCAAATATAGTTATTTGAGACAGAGTTAGTCAAACATAGTATTCAGGGTAAGTTGCCATCTTGTACGACTGCTAGCGTAATTCGCCGGGCTGTAAATAGCCTACGGCGGTCGGATGTTTCCTGAGGGAGTCAGGCGTAACTATTGTGATCACTGCGATCTAGAGTCAAGCGAATGGAGTTTAATCGAATATTAGTTATTCGATAGGAGTTAATCGAGTTGATCGAGTTGAGAAATAAGTTAAGTTAAATAAGTCGAGTTAAGTTAGTCAAGTTAGTCGAGCCTAGTTAATCGAACCGAATTGGTCGAACCAAGTAAGTCAAGTTAGTCGAGTCAAGTTAAGTTAGTCGAGTTAAGTTCGTCGAGTTAAATAAATCGATGTTAGTTTCATCGAAAGGAGTTATCGATGTAAGTTTCATCGAAAAGAGTTATCGATGTTAGTTTCATCGAAAGGAGTTATCAATGTTAGTTTCATCGAAAGGAGTTATCGATGTTAGTTTCATCGAAGGGAGTTATCGATTATAGTTTAATCGAAGTGAGATTTTCAAATATGAGATATTTGAAAAGGAAGAGTCATCGAATATTAGTTATTCGAAGAGAGATTATCGAATATCGTTTATTCGAGAAGGAGTTAGTCGAATATAGGTTATTTGAAGAAGAGTTAATCAAATAGAGATTTCTCGAAGAGAGTTAATCGGCAAATTCGATTATATCGAATTCGGGAAAGTACTTATACTTTCCGGTGTTTAAATAGAGATTTATTTATTTATAAATAAATAAGTGTTAGGTTAATTATTCACTAATAAGAATAGAAGTTATAATTAAAGTTAGAATATTCGAAAGGAGGGATTATAACGTTATTGTTATAACCAATGTTTTAAATATAGAAGTGGATTAGTAAAATTGGATCCGAGAAAGGCGTAAAGAAGTTGTTAAAGATTAAAAGATAAACTTTGACCATTTCGAAGTTATAACGTTGTTCAGTTAAGGTCTGAGAGGTAATTATACCCCAACTTGAGTGACTTCCTTCTTAACTAAGAAATGGTAAGGTTTGATCGTAAAGGAGTTTTGGAAATGTTTTCAAAACGAGAATCAGAAATGTTTTCTGATAAAAGAAAATAAGAATATTGAATATAGCGAAACAAGAGATAAGTAAATAAATGAACTAAAGAGATTAATGTTAAATGATGTTTGTTTGATATAATTTCCATCTGGAAATAATATCATTGTTTGCACACTTGTTTTTCTTTGATAGTTAACTCACAGACTATCGAAGTTTTGACCATTTTAACGTTGTTCATATGGAAAGACCGGTTGGATTTTTATCCAAAGAACCACTCTGTATTGGCATAAGCGTTGCGAATCATATATGCCAAAGATAATTGAAGACGGAGTAAAATGCAACGGCTGTTGTATAAGTCATAGATAACAATGACTAAGATGGATATACTGAATAGTGCCTTCGGTTTGTCCAGTCCCAGGACAACTTGTATGGACGAAGGTCTGACAGAGTATATCCAATGGATCGCGTAAGTTGATCTGTTCAAACGTATTCACGTTTGGTGGCGGAGGAATTCGTTTCTCTTAGCTGTATACCCGTGTTATTTTTGGATAAGTCAAATTTGTGATTTGGCGGGTATGACGATGTGACATTTCTAAGTGAATGAAGATGGATGTCTGACATAGTATTTCCAGATGGTCACGTACATTGATTTCTTCAACTATACCAAGAGTGGAAGCGGAGAAGGAAACTTCTTTTAGCTGACACGTAATGTATGGTTGTAGACGTCAATTAGTGATTCTGATGGATCTGACAATGTGGCATTCGAAGTGAATCTGATGTGATGATAAAGCGTAGCTTCTAGCCTCATCAACCGGTAAATGACAGAAATCGGGCAGGCAGCATGGCTAAGTCGGTCGCACCGAAGTAGGGTGTATAATCACCTATCCAGTGAATATTCATTTGTTTCTTAAATCTATCAATGCTGTCCCATATATATATACGGGAACGGTTGCTGATCCCAACCGTTGGTGATGTACATTCGATACACTCAAGCGAAATGAGTGGTCGGCCATGTGTGGCTGAGTTGCAAGATGTTCTTGTTGAACTCCAGTGTATCGTTCCTAGAGTACACTGATCGGAAGGTGGTTCCATACCTTGTCATAGTTGGAAATTCATTATCCAATACGTGCTTGCGATTTTGATTGTATACTATATATGTAGAACGTGAGATGAAAGCGTTTCTTCTAGTTGATATCTATTTGTACATAGACATTATTATAATATCAAAGGGTTTTTGATATAAAGATATTTTGGATTCTCATAAGGGAAAAACCCGTTCCGTTCTGCGGCGTGGTCTTGTGAGATATCGTTTACTTGTTCATATACCTGTTTTAACTGTTTTACTCATACCAGTCCCATGACTGACCCGGAGTTTATTTGTTTTGTTTTCCCTAAACTCTTGGGTGCCTAATTTTGTACGGGCAATCAAGTAGTCAGGAATTTACAGATATACTGGAAGAGCGTGGAGCAGGAGGCTTCAAGATCATATAGCTATAGTTATTTCCGCTGTGTTGTAAGTGTTGTACTCTGATAAGTGCTATTGTATACATAACTGTTATATTTCAAAGTTATGTTCTCTATTATATGTTATTCGTTCCGCTGTGAGGTTCGAGTTACTCTGATGTTGTGTTCTTCTTCTTCTTCTATTCTACGTTTCTATCTTATCTATTCTCACCTTCTAATTTCTTTCATTAATTACCGGGATTTTTCGATGTTTTAGTTATCGACGTCGAGCTTACGTCGATAACCAAAGTCGCTCAAAATCCGGGTCGTTACAGTTGGTATCAGAGCTTAGGTTAAGAATTACTTGGCTCTGTGGCGTGACTCGGTAGAGATAGGGTTAGTAATACCCTAGATTGAGTTGAGTGTATATATACGAGTGCGTATTTGTATTTGATATAAAAATGGTTTTATATTGTGGAGATTCATTGGCTGAGTTGTTTATGAGTTCTGGTCGATCAGTTTGATCCACTGTATCGGTAGGAGTAAATAAACACTCGAATACGATGGGTCGACACGGTATGTTTTGAAAAGAGGGTAAATGAAATAATTTTACCCGAAGTATATATATTGGAAATATTATAATGTGTTGGTTGTTATTATAATCAAGTAAGATTATAAAAGTGAAACGATTATGAAAATAACCAATCAAATTTCGTATAAGTATTATGAAAAGAATTAAATCTGAAATTAAAGTCAGAATTGAAATTAAAAACTGGAAATTCAGATAAGTGGTTGAAATTGAATCTGGATTAGATATATGTGAATTTTAAAATCCTGGGAGGTTTTAAATTTGTTTTAATAAGGACATTTTGAACTAATTCAAGATGGAAGTGTTTAATTTGGAGTTTTGAAAAGAAATATAGTATTGAACTCACTTTGATCGCTGGAAAATAATTCTGATGATGGTGTACACATCATCAGTGTGATTTTCGAGTTGTAAGTGACGGATTACTACCCAAGATTTTATTTTCAAATCTGTTTTGCGAAAACAAGTTTTTGAGAATTCAAATGTTTTGAATTGGTATTATGATTTCAAATTGACTTGAAATAAAAGCCCAGGAATTTAAATTCTAGAATTTAACTTTAACTTGTTAAGTTAAGTGAAAACTGGGGTGATAAGAGAATAATCTGAAATGGTCTTGTATTGATGAGTTAAGAGTTTGAAATCGAGAATCAAACTCGAGTTGAAATGATAATTGGCTTGGATATAAGCGAATGGTTGTGTTGGTGCTAAAACTGATTGGAATTTGATTGGGGTGGCATTGGCATCTGCTAAATTGATAGCAGATGGAAATGAGATAATGAAACGCCCGACAAAAAGGTACAAGTTTATATTTGATATGAGTATGTGATTTATGAGCCGAATTGGCAAGCCGCTTGGCTGTTTGATTTTCTTTTGGGTTGGAGATGGCCCAGAGAGGCGAGTTTGAGTTGGAGCTATTTACCAGTACAAAGGAGGTGCTGGCGAAATTTTCCAAAAATTTAAAGTGTTAGAAAATTTTCAGAATTTTTGTAAATTTTAGTTGGTCGGAATGAATAAATATTTTTGTCGATATTAATTGGTTCAGTTGAAATCAGAAATAAGGGGTAAACAAATCTTAGGAATTCAAATAGATAGGGTCGTCCTCTAACTTAGCAATTTCGAGGACGAAATTATTTTAAGTGGGGAAGAATGTAATGACCCGCATTGTCAAAGGTATTATAATTAATTAATTTAATTATATAAATAGTGATTTAGGGAATTAAATCATCGTTTAATTAAAATATAGTGAATATTTAATTAATTTAAATAATAGAATAATATATTTAATTCAGAAATAACCCGAAATAGTGAATTGACAATATAAAGTGAACTGGGTCATCCTCGAGATTTAGTTCAGCTTAGAGTTGAATTATATTGACGAATATATTCAATCGACGTCAGTTTGAATGTAGAATTATAATATAATTAAAACAGAGCTTGAAATGGCGCGGCAGTTCGCTATTTGGCGATTCGAACTTCAACTGAATGTACAGGATTCGTTTTAAGCCGGATTTCTATGAAACAAGAAACGTGTGGAGCTGGTGGAGTATATCTTTCTAGTGGAAGAGAAAAATCGGGACTTCGCCATGTAGATTTTGATTTACATCCAAATCAAATTTCAGAAAAGTCGCTGTAGAATTCCTTTATAATTCGTAACGCTTTATATACGTTATAAAAGGATTTTCAATGTAAATTGAATATCGATTCAATCTGGACTCGGAATAGCGAGTATATAATTATACTGAAGCTATATGATATACCTCGGTGAATATACACGATAATATATAATTTATTTATATTTAATTTAATAATATTTAAATATATTTATATATTTAAATGGGTCATCCAGAGCTTTAAAAATAGCCGGTTTTGCAAACGAGGTCGGAATTCGACGAGACCAGCTTTATCGAGTTCGAAATACTGTAGAGTAGCAGGATGACAAATTTCGTGGAAATCGGATTTGATGTGAAGTCACACGGGGTTAAAGCGTCGACAAGAATATAAGAGAATATAAAATAAAAATATCCTAACAAATATCCAAGGGAAATATCTAGATATTTAGCTCCTTATAAATACCCCTCCTAAGTTCCTTAAAACCTAAATACTGACTCTTCTGTAGAAATCAAAATGAGGCCGTCACTTTTCTTTTCATTCCTCAAATTTTCAAACGATGAAATCAGATAAAATTATCAATGAAAAGGGGTGACTTCGGATTTGTTTGAATTCACGCAACAAAAGCTTTACATTTGTAGTTCAAAATCATGGTACGGTGACCATTCTCTGAATCTCAACTTCAGACCGTCGAGCTAGGGCTGAGGCACGGGTGAGATACAGGTGGCCGGTGGTTGATTCAATGGCGCTTGAGTGTTTACGGGGTCAGGACGCATCAGGGGAGATCGTTTGGAGGTGCTTCGACGACCTTAGGGGGAACGCATCACCACGGTGACTATGGGAGAGCTCCAGGTCAGTTTCTGAGGGTGCAACCGGAGTTGGTCTGGATGGGGCAACTGGAAGGAGGTCGAGGCGCTGAGTTGAATGGAGGGGGTCGGTGGCGCTGCTTGGTGGTCGAGGTGATGGCACGCGGTGGTCAAACTTCGGTCAGTGTTTATCTACAGGTCGGGATTTTTACGATGGGACCCAGGAGGACCTCAGGATGGAGATTAGGTAGAAGGAGAGGCGTGGAATCCATCGGCAGTGGTTGTGAGGTAGGTTGACCGGCGTAGTAGCGGTGGTTGGAAGTCAAAGTGCGTTCAATGGAATAGCAGGTTCCGATATTTCTAATACTGGGAGGTGTAGTTTCTAAATGTATTTGGGGAAGGAAGACTTGTCACGTGATAAAGAATAGGGGTGAGGATTGTTTAATTAATTTATTAAAGTTAATTAAGTTTTCAATTCTATATAATCTTGTATTAACTAGTTTACGCGATATCTAGTTCATACAACATCAGATTCACGAACCGTAAGTCACGTTAGGATCGTATGGACGGACACTACCAAATGGAGCTGACTGGAAGTGGATTAGGGCTCGTATGAATTTATGGCGAAATAAATTGTTTGATTCAAATCAAATAAACAGTTTATCGTTCTTCAACGATGAACTGCAAATGTGAGTAAAACTCACCAACTCTGAACAGTTTATATTTTCATGTTGTATTTTTACAACTGTTAGAAATTATCTGATTGACTGTGTGTTGACTGTTTGATTGAACTGCTAGACAGTTAATGATAATATTATATATATATATATATAATATAAACAGTTAGATAGTTATATATTGATTCTGTTTATCAGAATAATTCATATTGAACTGAAAGTGATGATAATCATATTATGTAACATCTGTGGATGCAGGGAAACAGGTTGGAGGAATCCGACTGGATTCCTCAACAGTTATTTTATTGTTTTTCATATATTGTTATATGATGTGATATAAAATCTGTGGGCGATTATATGTGCTTAGACGATATTGAACATCGTGATTTGATATGATTGCATACCATAACATACCGAAATGTTGATAAGGGGGATTTTCAAAGTGATATTGAAAATAGCATATTTATAAAATGGGATATTTATAAATAAGAAATATTTATAAAGTGGAATATTTATAAATAAGAAATGTTATAAATTGGAATATTTATAAATAGGAGATATTTGAAAAGGAAATAAATTCAAAACATTTCTTTTTGAATGGAAAGGCCTGTGTGGCGAGTTTGGGGATTTTCCCGATGCTCCCGATACAAAGGAGGTTATGGCGAATTTTCCCGAGAATTTAAGGAGTTAGAATATTTCAAGAATAAATTTGAAAAGGAAATATTTGTAAACCATTTACAAATAGAATTGGAAAGGGAACATTATAAAAAGGAAATCATTTTTTTTAAAGTGTAGAACCGTTATTTAAAAGTAAATCTTTTCAAATAAATAAAACGTTGTTAAAAAGGAAATCTTTATAAAGTGAATAAAGTAAATCGAATATGGTATTCGAAGTTAGTTAATCGAATATAGACATTCGAAAGGAGAAATCGAATATGGTATTCGAAGTTAGTAAATCGAATATGGTATTCGAAGTTAGTTAATCGAATATAGACATTCGAAAGGAGTTAATCGAATATGGTATTCGAAGTTAGTTAATCGAATATGGTATTCGAAAGGAGAAATCGAATATGGTATTCGAAGTTAGTTAATCGAATATGATATTCGAAAGTTAGTTAATCGAATATGTTATTCGAAAGGGGTTAGTCAAGTCGAGATAGTCAAATAGAGTTAACCAGTTAGAGTTAATCAGTTAGAGTTAACCAGTTGGAGTTAATTAGTTAGAGTTAATCGATTAGAGTTAAAACGAACTAGAGTTAATCAAATATAGTTATTTGAGACAGAGTTAGTCAAACATAGTATTCAGGGTAAGTTGCCATCTTGTACGACTACTAGCGTAATTCGCAGGGCTGTAAATAGCCTACGGTGGTCGGATGTTTCCTGAGGGAGTCAGGCGTAACTATTGTGATCACTGCGATCTAGAGTCAAGCGAATGGATTTTAATCGAATATTAGTTATTCGATAGGAGTTAATCGAGTTGAGAAATAAGTTAAGTTAAATAAGTCGAGTTAAGTTAGTCGAGCCTAGTTAATCGAACCGAATAGGTCGAACCAAGTAAGTCGAGTTAGTCGAGTCAAGTTAAGTTAGTCGAGTTAAGTTCGTCGAGTTAAATAAATCGATGTTAGTTTCATCGAAAGGAGTTATCGATGTAAGTTTCATCGAAAGGAGTTATCGATGTTAGTTTCATCGAAAGGAGTTATCGATGTTAGTTTCATCGAAAGGAGTTATCGATGTTAGTTTCATCGAAGGGAGTTATCGATTATAGTTTAATCGAAGTGAGATTTTCAAATATGAGATATTTGAAAAGGAAGAGTCATCGAATATTAGTTATTCAAAGAGAGATTATCGAATATCGTTTATTCGAGAAGGAGTTAGTCGAATATAGGTTATTCGAAGAAGAGTTAATCAAATAGAGATTTCTCGAAGAGAGTTAATCGGCAAATTCGATTATATCGAATTCGAGAAAGTACTTATACTTTCCAGTGTTTAAATAGAGATTTATTTATTTATAAATAAATAAGTGTTAGGTTAATTATTCACTAATAAGAATAGAAGTTATAATTAAAGTTAGAATATTCGAAAGGAGGGATTATAACGTTATCGTTATAACCAATGTTTTAAATATAGAAGTGGATTAGTAAAATTGGATCCGAGAAAGGCGTAAAGAAGTTGTTAAAGATTAAAAGATAAACTTTGACCATTTCGAAGTTATAACGTTGTTCAGTTAAGGTCTGAGAGGTAATTATACCCCAACTTGAGTGACTTCCTTCTTAACTAAGAAATGGTAAGGTTTGATCGTAAAGGAGTTTTGGAAATGTTTTCAAAACGAGAATCAGAAATGTTTTCTGATAAAAGAAAATAAGAATATTGAATATAGGGAAACAGGAGATAAGTAAATAAATGAACTAAAGAGATTAATGTTAAATGATGTTTGTTCGATATCATTTCCATCTGGAAATAATATCATTGTCTGCACACTTGTTTTTCTTTGATAGTTAACTCACAGACTATCGAAGTTTTGACCATTTTAACGTTGTTCATATGGAGAGACCGGTTGGATTTTTATCCAAAGAACCACTCTGTATTGGCATAAGCGTTGCGAATCATATATGCCAAAGATAATTGAAGACGGAGTAAAATGCAACGGCTGTTGTATAAGTCTTAGATAACAATGACTAAGATGGATATACTGAATAGTGCCTTCGGTTTGTCCAGTCCCAGGACAACTTGTATGGACGAAGGTATGACAGAGTATATCCAATGGATCGCGTAAGTTGATCTGTTCAAATGTATTCACGTTTGGTGGCGGAGGAATTCGTTTCTCTTAGCTGTATACCCGTGTTATTTTTGGATAAGTCAAATTTGTGATTTGGCGGGTATGACGATGTGACATTTCTAAGTGAATGAAGATGGATGTTTGACATAGTATTTCCAGACGGTCACGTACATTGATTTCTTCAACTATACCAAGAGTGGAAGTGGAGAAGGAAACTTCTTTTAGCTGACACGTAATGTATGGTTGTAGACGTCAATTAGTGATTCTGATGGATCTGACAATGTGGCATTCGAAGTGAATCTGATGTGATGATAAAGTGTAGCTTCTAGCCTCATCAACCGGTAAATGACAGAAATCGGGCAGGCAGCATAGCTAAGTCGGTCGCACCGAAGTAGGGTGTATAATCACCTATCTAGTGAATATTCATTTGTTTCTTAAATCTATCAATGCTGTCCCATATATATATACGGGAACGGTTGCTGATCCCAACCGTTGGTGATGTACATTTGATACACTCAAGCGAAATGAGTGGTCGGCCATGTGTGGCTGAGTTGCAAGATGTTCTTGTTGAAATCCAGTGTATCGTTCCTAGAGTACACTGATCGGAAGGTGGTTCCATACCTTGTCATAGTTGGAAATCCATTATCCAATACGTGCTTGCGATTTTGATTGTATACTATATATGTAGAACGTGAGATGAAAGCGTTTCTGCTAGTTGATATCTATTTGTACATAGACATTATTATAATATCAAAGGGTTTTTGATATAAAGATATTTTGGATTCTCATAAGGGAAAAACCCGTTCCGTTCTGCGGCGTGGTCTTGTGAGATATCGTTTACTTGTTCATGTACCTGTTTTAACTGTTTTACTCATACCAGTCCCATGACTGACCCGGAGTTTATTTGTTTTGTTTTCCCTAAACTCTTGGGTGCCTAATTTTGTACGGGCAGTCAAGTAGTCAGGAATTTACAGATATACTGGAAGAGCGTGGAGCAGGAGGCTTCAAGATCATATAGCTATAGTTATTTCCGCTGTGTTGTAAGTGTTGTACTCTGATAAGTGCTATTGTATACATAACTGTTATATTTCAAAGTTATGTTATCTATTATATGTTATTCGTTCCGCTGTGAGGTTCGTGTTACTCTGATGTTGTGTTCTTCTTCTTCTTCTATTCTACGTTTCTATCTTATCTATTCTCACCTTCTAATTTCTTTCATTAATTACCGGGATTTTTCGATGTTTTGGTTATCGACGTCGAGCTTACGTCGATAACCAAAGTCGCTCAAAATCCGGGTCGTTACACTTTCCTTCCATACAATCACTTTCCACCTACATTACCTAAGGGTCTCATATTCATTCCTTTAGTGTACAAAATAAACATCTCATTTCTTATCATATTTTACTCTCTCTATTTAGTGGGTGTCTCTATGGATCTAGGTATATATAATATATCTATATCTTTAAAAATACAAATACTTTCACTCACTATTTATATAGGAATCCTAAACCTAAGATCTGATACCAGATGTGACAACCCCAATTCCAACAGACCGATTTTTTTTCAAAATTCCAATCTATCGAAACTTGGATTGGTTTGCTCTGGTGTCCTGCAGAAAAGACAGAGACATAAAATATGTCAGAGCTCAGAAAATATCTCACAGCGGAATGGATAAAATATAGCATAATCAAAATATAACCTTACCATATTTATAATAATGCCTAGCCAGTATCCAAGGCTATCATGTCCCCGCCACAAATCTAACCTGCGAGTATGTTATGAGGAAGGGGTCAGAACACAAGTTCTGGTGACTAGACTTAAACTATACACTTTGGATAATCGTACATGTACTGTTCAATCATATTTTCTTATTTATTAGGCTACTGGGGTTATCAGCACTCAAGGCTTACACACACGTCTTACTTATTTACTTCCTAGTGGATTAACCTAATATGGTATATGTGTAACTACCCCCAATATTGAGGTATACCCCATGGTACCCCACTCGCACGGTCTCCAACGTAACACCATTGGAATATACGCAGTCCCTCATCCTACGTCGTAGTGGCGTACAGATAACAATGTTACGTTCTGCATATATCTACCAATACTATGTTACGTAAACATACAAACTGCCACCTTGGTTCGAATCAGACTCCATACCGGAGCAATTCCCTCAGGCCTATGATACATCATCGGTAACAACCCTGAAAATTAGAACCAATTTAAAAAATTTATTTTAAAATTTTATAACATAAAATGTGTCAAAACTTAAAAATTCCATTTTTAAATAATAATAAAGCTATTAAAAATATCCATTTTGCAAACGACCTCCGTTTTCGATGAAACCACTTTTGTTGGATCCGGAATGTCAAATTATTGCTAGGATTAAATTTCAATAATTTTTGAAATTAATATATGAGCATGATAAATAAAACGTGTTTGGTAATTTTTATTAAATTGGATCGACCATTAGAAAGGCCATTTTTCAAACGGTCTCCAAATTCGACAAAATTAATTTTGTTAGGACCGTGTCGTCAAAACATAGCTAGATTTATTTTTCGGGAATTTTTGGAGTCAATAGGTGGTCCTGTTAAATTAAAATGTATGTTCAAATTTAATATTGAATGTTTTATATTTTGATTTAAAGAAAACATGCTGAAACGTCAAACGGACTTACGAAACATAGTCCATTGTGACTGGAATGGGGGTATTTGATTAGAGGAGACAATAGCTGGGCTTAATTTGGAGTTAGTATGAATTAACGGGCCTTTTAGGGTTAAAGAATTAAATAATATAATATTATAGATACCCTAATATTATCAAACCCAAATTCATCTGTAGCCGCCGCCATCATATTCTTTAATGGCCCGAACTATTCAATCCTTCTTCCCACAATAAGTCTTAATCCTCACACCAAAACTCATTGATCCTTTAGAGGATTTTGCAGTATTCTCTCCAATCTTCACACCCATACGGACATCGCCACCTGAAGTGGTGTATTTCGCTCGCACCAAGGCTAGGAAGTTCGGCCATATCAACTGCCTCCCCGCCTCCTTGCATCGACTGAGTCCGCCGTCGTGGGGTCCACCCTATGCGCCGCTCCTCCCCCTCCGATGTGCTGCAACCTGATTCCACCCTCGTGCAACCGATTGGAAGAAAACCCGAGACCTAGTTTTGAACAAACAAAAATAACTACCGGCCTTGGTTTACTGAAGGTAGAAGAAGGTATGTTTTAATTTAATTAATTTATTAATAAAATTTAAATACTATGAACCTTTAAAAATTCATAACTTGTTCCTACGATGTCGAAATCACATGAAACAGGAACCATCGTGATCATGACAACGTCCACTACGATTTAGAAAAGACTGGGACATATTTGGAGCTTGCTAGGAATTTAGGTGAAATCAAAATCAATGTGAGATCTCTAATTTAAAAATAAAATTTATTATTGATTGCGATGTGAAATTCATATATGTGTTGTATAAAATTTGAATTGATTGTTTGTGATTGAGATGGATTATTGGATTGAATTCTGTAGAAAAAAGGATCATTCGTCGTATCATGTTTATGAATGACTATATATTCATTTATTAACAATAAAAATTATATTTTTATTGCTTATGAATAATTAAAATGTTTGTACAATAAAAATCATATTTTTATTGTACATATGAATCGATAAAATATTCATGATGAATAAAAAAAATTTATACAGCAAAAATCATATTTCTATTCTATATTTATATATACAAAATGTTCTTGTTGAATAAAAAATGTTTATATAATAAAAATCAGCTTTTTATTGTATGTATGAATAAACAAAATATTCGTCATTTGAAAGAAAAGGTTTGTATAATAAAAATCACATTTTTATTGTATATATGAATAAACAATATATTCATTGTTTTGAATTAAAGATGTTAACATTAAAAATTACATCTTTATTGTATCAATTATTCATTAAAAATGATCATAGTTTAAAGAAGTATTTGTCATTAAAAATGTAACTTTTTTTTACATGCTAATTTAGACTTAAAAAGAATGATGTTTTAAATAAAAAGATTAGACAATAAAAAATATTATATTTTAATTGTTTAATTCATTAAAGAGGTTTTGCTAAATAAAAATGTAATCATTTACATGTTAGCGGAGAAGAATAATGATCATTTGTTAATATATGCTTTGTTTATTAAAACATTATTATTTTCATGTTAGCGAAGTAGGAAAACAATAATGTGTATTGATTCATTAGAATAATTTCATTCACATATTAGCGGAGTAGGATAAAAAGAAAAACATGTTAATACATGTTTTATCATTAAAAAAAAGACTTCTTATTATGTTAGATTAGAATAAAAAGAAAAACATGGTAATACATGTTTTTCCATTAAAATGACTTTTTATTATGTTAGATTAGAATAAAAAGAAAAACATGTTAATACATGTTTTATCATTAAAAAAAACTTTTTATTATGTTAGATTAGAATAAAAAGAAAATACATGTTTGTCATTTAAAAAGAATTTTTATAACGCTAGATTAGAATAAAACGAAAAACATGTTAATACGTGTTTTATCATTAATTTTTTTTATTATGTTAGATTAGAATAAAAAGAAAAACATGTTAATAAATGTTTTGTCATTAAAAGGGACTTTTTACTATGTTAGATTAGAATAAAAAGAAAAACATGTTAATACATGTTTTGTCATTAAAAGGGACTTTTTATTATGTTAGAGTAGAATAAAAAGAAAAACATGTTAATACATGTTTTTTTATTAAAAGGGACTTTTTATTATGTTAGAGTAGAATAAAAAAAATGTTAATACATGTTTTGTCATTAAAAAGGACTTTTTATTATGTAAGATTAAAAAGAAAAAAGAAAAACATGTTAAACGTGTTTTATCATTAAAAAGGACATTTTATCATGTTAGGTAGAATTAAGAAAAAAAGGGAATTTGTGTTAAACATGTTGTGTCATTAAAAATGACATTTTCAATATGTCATGTTAGATTAAAAAAGAATTTATGTAAAACGTGTTTGTCATTAAAAATGACATTTTCAGCATGCTAGTTAGTATAAAATAATTACACGTAAAATATATATTTTGTTTGTTAAAAACATCACTTTTAACATGTATGTAAAGTGTATAAAAAGTTTACATGTCTTGATAAATATATTTTGTCCATTAAAAATATAATTTTTGATATGAACATGGGTTGCACAAAATTTTCATGTAATAAAATAAACAGTGTTGAAATCATCAAACGAATTATATTAATATATATAATATATAAATATAAACTAAAATAAAATGAATCGCGTGCGGTAGTTCGCGTTTCGGAATCGTAACTTTAAACGATTATACCGAAAGATCCGACCATTGGATTTTCCCAAAACTGGAACTGTTAGGTTCGCTTTGGAAAGATCATTCCAACGATATTAAATTTATTAAGATCCAATGGTCAGATTTTGAGAAATATGTAATTCAAATTTGGATAAAAACAGCGCCACGGCCACGTAACGACCTGAAACGTCGTTCGAATTAAATGGGCTATTTTTATACAAATAAAAATAGTGATAAATCGTTATAAATAATATTAATGATATGAAATGATTTGAATTACATATATTCGAGAATTATTTGAAAAGACCAAGTTCAACCTCATTTCAAAGAATTATACGACGATTTAAAGTCAAAGACATTGAAGACGGTGGTTGAAGACCGACGAGCTTCACATCGAATGGATGACTACTAATGCTTTTGATTAGTTTGCTCCCAGGAAAGGGTTAATGTGGTAGTTGTCCTGACGTACTTGTTGATTTTCTGGATATGCGAGAACCTCTCTATCGTATTGGACATACGAGACAAGGATTAAGGTGTCTCCGGTTTCGTTCAAACCCATAACGGACTTGTAAATAGATGTGTGTTTGACACTGGATTTCGTTCTGTGTGAATTGATTTCTATTAAATATATATCTATTTGGTGGCGGAGAATTTATTCTCTTCCTTAACACCCTTCTCTGAGACGTACGAGGTTACATGTTATATATTGATAGACATCAGTCACATGGCGTGGATTGTCAATGTGGCATGCTATGATGCAAATGATCAAGGCTTTTGTTGAAAAGCAGAGCCTTGTGGTTGATGATTAAAGCACATCTTTAATTAGCATAGCTTTGTGTATAGCGTTACTTCGTGAGCCTCACACCCCCGGCATGAGTCAAAAACGGAATGAGGACCCTAGGGAGGACTTGCGTTTCTTTCTAGCTAGAAGTGGTGCCATGGTATGGAGCCCAGACATTTTTTACTTACGTGGATGATGGATTGTGAGGGCCCTCGGATATTGGTCGCTAATGGCCAAAAGATAGGTCCGATAGGACTGGGAAACATATTGTTCAGGAATAATTAGTCCACTAAAGTATGTGTGCATCGGCCATACCGCTAACCAGGGCTCGCCAGTGTCCGAGTCCTGAGGCATTTGCTATAGTGTCTCAAAATCGGTGAGAATCATTCCTTTCCTCGGCTCATGATGGAAACCCAATTTCCAATACGACATTACGGATTTGATTGTAAACCTATATATGGCGACATAATATATGGTAGCTATGCCGTCTAGGATTGATACATTTATTTTGAAAGTGTTTTAAACTGATTAGACACTGGTAATAATATCAAACGATTATTGTTTTATACGCATCAATCATGTTTGACCATTATGAGGTAAAACTCTATCCTTCGGTTTGCGTTGCATTGTGTGATGGGACTTGAGTCTTATAATGGTTTCATTTTTCTAAAAAGCATTTCGTTGTTTAAAAGATTTACTTATTTTATGCACTGGCAATCCAATGGAGTAAACCCGTTCCATGTTAGTGGCGTGGTCCTATGACTAGCCTTATTATTAGATAAGTTAAGTAAGATTTCTCATACCAGTCCCATGACAGTCTCGTAGTTTGTTTTCACTTGCAAACTCGGGTGCCCTTATTTTGTAACGACCCGAAAACCCGTACCTTTTGAATCGACAATAATCCACACATGTCTAACTCAAAACTGTACGTATTTACAGATTGTTAAATGACGATCCACATCTTCAACCGTTATAGTCAAAAATATAGATAATAAAGGGGATTAATTTAGAATTAGAAAGAAAGAAGAAAACAAGCACAGAATATCGCAACGGAATGAACAAAATATAATAATCAAATAACAGTTCATGAAGCTATTTAAAATAAACATTTGATCGTTTTACAATATTTATCAGAGTTATACATTTATATACATAACTGATAATACAAAGTAATGCAACAGAATAGTAGTGGGATACAATAGTAATAATAGTATACCGTCTTCATCCTTCAGAAGGTAACCTTTGAAACTGGAATGCTCAAGTCTGACCCGAGCGTAATAGCGTGAAAATAAAATAAGCCCGGATCAGGCAAAAATATTCTCATCTAAGTCAAATCGATATCATATGAACATGCACACACATAACTCAAGAGATGTTACGGGAAATTCCATCTCCTAAGGATCCGTCAAACTAGATACTATATAATATAATTTCGCTATTATACTAGTGTCTATTCACAAATACTTGTCAGAAAAATAGCGTAAGCGGGGTTACATTGATTACCCTTACACAGTTTATAAGCACATGGTCTATGCAGGTCCTGTAACACAACCAGTAACGTCGGTTGCCAGTGAGTCCCCTATAGACCTATGCCAAAAATCAAAATCGTAGTTGTCTCGCATAAGGATAATCATATGACAAGGCACATGAGGCTATACCCAAAGTAGTATGCTACTAGTTTGCCTGATCCAGACTGGTGGCAACCCCTAACGGCCCACCGTAGACATCCGCCCCATATCGAATCAAAGGGAAATACCTCCCATGAAGGGTGCGCACCAACAAAACAACAACAACAACATATTAATAGTATGGACCCGAGGCCCAGGAAAATCGAAGAGCAGATGTCCACTAAGAGGTAGTCAAGCCTCATTTGGTCTGGCACGGCTCCTGTTTTAGTCATTACAAATCGACACAAGTGTCGGGGTCATCCATTATCGTTCACTTTCTTCAATCCAGTAATAGCCTCCAAATTCATTCTATTTCATTTCTGGAACTCCACCACGTACACAGTTGTTAAAGTGGTTCCAACATTGACAGAGAGTATGTCAATAAGAGGTCCCGGTCTCTTTAACAACAAAATGTCATGTTACACACCGATTGGTATTTTATATTTCGAAAGTGAATCGTTATGATATCAAAATATCATATTCATCTAAACAAATTTTTTACTTTGAAATATCATATTATTTTAATCACTATAATATTTACTTTCAAATTTCATATTCACTTTGAGATAAATTTCAATTTCAACAACTGGTTATAACTTCAATTAACCACATTTCATTCGAATCGTTTAATTTACTTCAGAAATAGTTTTGAATTCATTTCTGATTTTAACATCAAAATAATCATATTTACTTTTAAATCAAAGATTTAAATGTAAATAATTTCACTTCTAAAACAGTTTATAAGTTTGAATATAGTTTTGGGGATTAAATAAATTTTTAATTAGTTGTAAATAATTTTGGGAGATTTGGAATAGCTTGGAAGTCAAAACAGTTTGAGTGTTGGAAATGGTTTTAGGTATATAATTTTTTTTTATAAAATAATCTACTTATATATATATATATATAGAGAGAGAGAGAGAGAAAGAATAGGTTTTTGGAAAACAATTTATATAAATTTGTTTATATAGAAATAATTTCAAATCAACTGTTTCTTTCCATTTTCAATAAATATGAACCAAAGTTCAAAACTCAAAACAAACCAAATCGATTTCCAATACTCAGTCCAAATCGATTCCCAAAATCAAATTTATTTGAGAACAATCCATTTTAAAGGATAACTTCCCATTTCAAAATATTATTTGAATCTATTCGATTCAAATCAAATCTGAGTTTAAGTTCAAGTTCATAATATTTATTTAAGCCATTTAATTCGAATTAAATTTCAAAGTTTAAATAAAGATTTAAACCATTGACATAATTTAAATTATAATCAATTTTAGTTCAAATTTCAGATAACAAATTTTAGATCATTTCAATTCGAATTTAATTTCAAAGTTTAAATAAAGATTTAAACCATTGAAATAATTCAATTTTAACTTTTCAAATTCAATTCAAATTAAATTTCAAAATTTAAATAAAGAATTAAACCTTTGATATAATTTAAATTATAATCAATTTTAGTTCAAATTCCAATTTAACAAATTTAGATCATTTCAATTTGAATTTAATTTCAAAGTTTAAATAAAGATTTAAACCTTTGAAATAATTTAAATTTCAACATTTCAAGTTCAAATTCAAAATCCAATGTATAATTCAATTTACATAATTTCAATTTATTTTCTTTACACAGAATCACGGTTTCACAAATTTATAGATTTAACCAATCCGGTGTCCGTATAATAATTCTCTATCCTATGGCCAAGTGATCAGTTATTACAAATTTTTAATTTTTAATTTTTAATTTCAGGAAATGGATATATATCATTTCAATCCAAAGGTCAAATGTCATAGGTATATATAATTTCAACCTATTTCTTAATTTATTTGAAATGACAGTTTATGATGATGCCTGTAACATCCAAGGTGATAACACTGATATAAAAATATAGACAGAATCTGTACAGTTCAATATATCCATAAATAAACACACATCACAACCATCATCCAAAACAGTTCAATTTGCAATAATTAACTGATTATATGTGTCGGGGTTTAACTAGCAATTCAGTTCAAAAATAAACTAAGTGTCAATTCAATTTCTACAGTTTAAACTGGATGTCCATTTAAATATAACAAACAACAACAAAAATCAAACCAACCACAGATTTCAATTTCACAAAAATGTGAATATTTTTGCAGGTGTGAGAAAACTCACCTTTCGTGGCACAGAGAAGGAGACGATAACAGATAGGCGCGAAACCGAAATAACACCGAAACTTCAGCGAACTGAACAAACAAATTACGGTCAAGACACGTATAAACCGAGCGAAGTTTGATTTCCAAAATAAAAGTTAATTCTTTTTTTTTTCTTTTAAGCTTTCTGATATAAAGAAGAAAAATATATAATAAAATTTACTGGACAAAAACTCGGTCGCATGCATGCATTTTGTTCCACACGGATGGAACCAATGCATGCTACTGGGAGTATGCAATTTACGCATGTTCCCATCCTCTTTTTTTTATATAGTAAAACAAAACAATATATTTTTTTTCTTATTTTTTTTTTTGGCTCAATGACATGCGGCAAAATGGACAATGTCCAACATGCATTTGAATGGCTATATGCAATAACGTATGGAACATAGTTTAAAAATGGACCAAAAATAATTGGGACAAGTTGAATGTGAGAAACACGTTGCATGCAACAATTCAATTTAACATGTACACTAGCTAATGTTAAACCGCACACACGCTACTTGCATGAATAACTTATTATCTTGCTTGCCTTTCTTTTTCATATGCGTGCTTTTATTTTGCTCCCAGGCCATGTATTTTCATTAGTTTTTTTTTCTTTTATATGTTGGTGCCTATTTAAAGTGAGGTGTAAATTCCCAAGCACGCTTAGCTTTTGTTTAACACACAGTTTAACAAAATCAAAACAAACAATATATATCAAAGAAAAACTTTACTCCATATCCATTTCGCACAACACTCCTCTATATCTGTGCATCTCGTAATCATGCGTACAAACTCCAAACATAAACAAATCTCTGCTCAAAATATTCGGCACCTCCTTTTTACGAATCCCCCCATGGCCATGCACCAGTACTCACTCACGCATCACACAAACGAAAAGCACGCCACATGCCCAACCCATCTCACATGAATCCACTCAAATGCAAATCCAACACCCTACCCTTCTCCGCCTCTAATCCTTGCATGTGCGCATGCAGTTACCCAAACCTCCTCTTAGACAGCATGTCTTCCTCCTTACCCCAAAAGAACCAGAAACATAAATATTGTAAAATTATACATATATATGTTGATGAGAATATGTGCGAGCATGAGTTCATAGAAAGAGAACACTGGGGAAGTGAGAAAAGATGAGGCGGAAAAAATTGACGAGAGAGGTTGGTTGGTTATGTAGAAAAAAAAGAAAACGAAAAGAAGAATTGAAGAGAAAAGGATAAAGGAGCTTACTGTGTTGCCTCCATTCTTATTTTCCATGCGTAAGTGAATAGAAAAGGGAGAAGTGCTGCTTTGTGCCAGGAAGAGAAATAATAAATGTCCCCTCTCTTGTATATATAATAGTAGGGACACTTCACAGCAAAGTAAAACGCATGGGGAAGGTATACGAAAATGACAGAAGGTGAAAATTTCGGATCTACAAAGAAATGGGGTGAGTAGTTCAAATCTATGAGATATCTTCGGTATGGGTGAAAATATGGGTTTGAACAGTTCATTAAAAAAAAATTATGGATCTATTTTTTTTTTTGACTGTATGCATTAGTACAGCTTTCTAAATTTTGGATCAGTTGGTGGAGACGAGTACTACAAGTTCAAAATGGTCATGCTATTGTACCGGCTACCGTATGGTAATGCTACTGTACATATAGTGAGATATTTTCTATTATTACCTATTAGGGTCATGTTGAATGGTCATCTGCTCCTTGCACACGTAAGCTTTCTTTGTATTTTACATTTGCCACAAAGTGTACGCATGTACATGAAAAGATTTCAAGGCAACGTTGTATAGAAAGAATGATAAATAACAACTTAAATATGCCCACATACTAAGTGTTTAGAAATAAAAAAATAAATAGTTGCTTTAGTAAAATAAAAGGAGAGGTTTTGCAGACCCAAAATGACTAGAACAACATGCAGGATCCAAAAAGGGACACGTCGAATTCAAATGGCTCTGTTTCAAAAATGAACTGTGCAAGCATTTTCACAATTTCACCGCAAACCGAATACCGAAACTGACAAATGAATATATTTCTGTAATCAGCGCGACGAGACGGACACAACGGTATATAATTTGCAGTGTCTGCATGCTCCGTTCAAAAACGCGTTATGGACCCCTTTAACATAGAAATGCGGATGAGAAACGGAGGTCAAAACGTCCGATTTTCGCGAAACGAATTTCGCCGTTGGATTACTGACAACGAATATAATATTTTTTGTGTTTGTCCGAACTGGTTTCGGAGAAATTTTAAAATTACTAAAATTTGAACTGTTATGCGCAGCTTTGCACTGAAAAATTGCGCGACCAACAACATTCAAATTTTCCAACGAAACTTTCACAATTGCTACATCTCACTATACGTATTTCCAATATCAAATTCCCATTATAAAAATCATAGAATTTTTTTTTATAAAAAAATACGTTTTAAATCAGAATTTAAATCAGTAAAAATAGCAGGTTGTTACAATCTCCCACACTTAAAACTTTTCGTCCCCGAAAAGGAACGAAGCATGGTAGTAAGTATATATATATACCTACCGCCGAGTAATTTACAAAAAAAAAACAAAATTTGTAAGTTTCAAAATTTAAAGTCTCCAAAAAAAATTCTAACGTTCGAAATAACAGAAAATTTCGACAGCACCTCCTTTGTACGGAGAGACTTTGGCAATACGCCAGTAAAGATAGAAACTTATACATCGACTCTCATGACCGGAAAACCCAATATATATCAATATACACATCCTATTTATATTTTTGTGTAGGCGTACCTTTTATTTTATTTATATATAAGCGGGTTCGGTTATATACGCAAGCAAAACGATAAACACGCGCAAGCTTCCAAATTAAATCAAACACCTTCTGTGCCTACCAATTACTCAATAACAATAGTATGTGAATCATGTACTTGGGACAACGTCCATGCATACATCAAATGCAACAACAATACACATGAACATAGCAAATGCAACATAATAACATACAACATTCAAATTTATATAGTTTATTCATACCCATACAATTTTCGTTTGATTGGTTCACATATGTCTTTATGTTTAATGTATTTGCCTTAAATTGTTTCTCATCCAATTTGCTTGCATCTATTGATTTTCATATATTCATTCTTGTTTAATGAAATTTTAGTCTATAGCTTTCATTAGTTCAAAATCTACTTATTAAACTATATTCAAATTTTCTATATGCTGCCATTTCATTTTATCTATACTTATTCTCAACGTATTTGAAATTTACATACTTACTCATTTAAATTCCTATATATGTTAATACTTTATTTTCATCTACATCTTAAGCTCTCTATGTTTTTAATTAACTTGCTTAAATAGATTTACATTCGATTCAACTTATAAACTTATTTACATAGCTTATTGTAAATTTCTTAAGCTTATCTTTGCCATTTTTTTCAATCAAAATCTTAGTTCATTATTTTCAAAATTTGGATTAGCTGATTACATTGGTTTAATTTGTTTAGATCACTTCCTTTGTTGTAATCGCACATTACTTTTCACTTTTCAACATTCGTATTGAACAATTTAGAATTTTATTAGTATTAACTTATCTCTCAGCTACATCTTATAACTCACTTAAGTTTGATATTTCATTTACTTAAATGACGCTGTCCTTTTGCAAACATTCCATCCATTTGTTAATTGTTTCAGAACATTAAAAAATTAAATTTTTTTATTACAACCCCTTGATTAACCTTTATCAACATTTCTTTGGTTCAAATTCATTTTTTTTGAACATCTTTACTTTTCTTTATCTTCATAACATTTCTATGATTCAACATATCATTTTGGAACATGTTATTTATTTAAATTTCATTTGTAAAATATTTCATTACATATTTACATACTCTTAAGCTTTTCATTTAGGTAGCTTTGTATATATTACAAATGAAATTTAGTATTTCACAACTTCACTCTTTATTATCGAAGTAACATGAGTATTTGTTTCTGTTTTACTTTAACATTTTCCTTAATTTATGTTTCAATTTTATAATATTATATTATATTTTCATTTATATTTCTCTTATTCATTTATCGTATTTCTTTATTCACCTATTCAAATTTTCATTGATATTAATACTGACAATTATTTATTCCATTGATTATCAACAAGAAGAGTAATTTGTATAAATGGAGACTTGAGAATCTTAAATACCAATTTCTTTTCAAAACATTTTGAAATACTATATATTATACATAATATTTATATATCAAAACATACTCAAAATTTCAAATTTTAAAATTATTTTCAAAAATGAATAAGTAGCAATGCTACCAAGTTGTCTTCCCCACTTTGAGACTCGAAAATGAAAGTCGGTGACTATGATCATCTCATCACCGAAATTTATTTCCCAGTAGCAAAATGGAGTACTTAACCAATTTTTATTTGAATATCCTTCAAATATTACTACTATAATTTTTTCCAAAACCTTGAAAAACATTTACAAATCATCGGAATTTAAGGAACTCATATTCTCCATTTAAATTCATTTGGTTTACATTTTATTATACATCATATATAAAAGATCGATTCATTTTTATAGTCAATAAGTTAAGAGTATTGACTAATTAACATCAAAATTCAAAACTATTTATCTTACATATATAAAATATATATGAAAACGATATCGTGTTAGAATGCCTTGTTCAAGTGTTTTGAAATCCCATTCGGTAACGCTTGCAACACGCATCGACTGGAACTCCGAACTCAACTCAATAAGCCAAACAACACAATATAGAACCATTTTTTTATATCAAAAGTACAAGTACGCTCTCTCGTATATATATACACTCAGAACTCATTCTAGGGTGTTGCTAACCCTATCTCTAATGAGTAAATCCCAATAGAGCCAAGGTTTTACCGCTAAACCTTAAGCTTTGATACCAACTGTAACGACCCGGAAACCCGTACCTTTTGAATCGACAATAATCCACACATGTCTAACTCAAAACTGTACGTATTTACAGATTGTTAAATGACGATCCACATTTTCAACCATTATAGTCAAAAATATAGATAATCAAGGGGATTAATTTAGAATTAGAAAGAAAGAAGAAAACAAGCATAGAATCTCACAACGGAATGAACAAAATATAATAATCAAATAACAGTTCATGAAGCTGTTTAAAATAAACATTTGATCATTTTACAACATTTATCAGAGTTATACATTTATATACATAACTGATAATACAAAGTAATGCAACAAAATAGTAGTGGGATACAATAGTAATAATAGTATACCGTCTTCGTCTTCATCCTTCAGAAGATAACCTTTGAAACTGGAATGCTCAAGTCTGACCCGAGCGTAATAGCGTGAAAATAAAACAAGCTCGGATCAGGCAAAAATATTCTCATCTAAGTCAAATCGATATCATGTGAACATGCACACACATAACTCAAGAGATGTTACGGGAAATTCCATCTCCTAAGGATCCGTCAAACTAGATACTATATAATATAATTTCGCTATTATACTAGTGTCTATTCACAAATACTTGTCAGAAAAATAGCGTTAGCGGGGTTACATTGATTACCCTTACACAGTTTATAAGCACATGGTCTATGCAGGTCCTGTAACACAACCAGTAACGTCGGTAGCCAGTGAGTCCCCTATAGACCTATGCCAAAAATCAAAATCGTAATTGTCTCGCATAAGGATAATCGTATGACAAGGCACATGAGGCTATACCCAAAGTAGTATGCTACTAGTTTGCCTGATCCAGACCGGTGGTTACCCCTAACGGCCCACCGTAGACATCCGCCCCATATCGAATCAAAGGGAAATACCTCCCATGAAGGGTGCGCACCAACAAAACAACAACAACAACAACATAGTAATAGTATGGACCCGAGGCCTAGGAAAATCGAAGTGCAGATGTCCACTAAGAGGTAGTCAAGCCTCATTTGGTCTGGCACGGCTCCTGTTTTAGTCATTTCAAATCGACACAAGTGTCGGGGTCATCCATTATCGTTCACTTTCTTCAATCCAGTAATCACCTCCAAATTCATTCTATTTCATTTCTGGAACTCCACCGCGTACACAGTTGTTAAAGTGGTTCCAACATTGACAGAGAGTATGTCAATAAGAGGTCCCGGTCTCTTTAACAACAAAACGTCATGTTACACACCGATTGGTATTTTATATTTCGAAAGTGAATCGTTATGATATCAAAATATCATATTCATCTAAACAAATTTTTTACTTTGAAATATCATATTATTTTAATCACTATAATATTTACTTTCAAATTTCATATTCACTTTGAGATAAATTTCAATTTCAACAACTGGTTATAACTTCAATTAACCACATTTCATTCGAATCGTTTAATTTGCTTCAGAAATAGTTTTGAATTCATT
Source organism: Allium sativum (assembly GCA_030737875.1). Taxonomy (NCBI): domain Eukaryota; kingdom Viridiplantae; phylum Streptophyta; class Magnoliopsida; order Asparagales; family Amaryllidaceae; genus Allium; species Allium sativum. The sequence goes on from CM060923.1 coordinate 8,675,243, forward strand.
TCTGATTTTTACATCAAAATAATCATATTTACTTTTAAATCAGAGATTTAAATGTAAATAATTTCACTTCTAAAACAGTTTATAAGTTCGAATATAGTTTTGGGGTTTAAATAAATTTTTCATTAGTTGTAAATAATTTTGGGAGATTTGGAATAGCTTGGAAGTCAAAACAGTTTGAGTGTTGGAAATGGTTTTAGGTACATAAAATATTTTATAAAATAATCTACTTCTATATATATATATATATAAAGAATAGGTTTTTGGAAAACAATTTATATAAATTTGTTTATATAGAAATAATTTCAAATCAACTGTTTCTTTCCATTTTCAATAAATATGAACCAAAGTTGAAATCTCAAAACAAACCAAATCGATTTCCAATATTCAGTCCAAATCGATTCCCAAAATCAAATTTATTTGAGAACAATCCATTTTAAAGGATAACTTCCCATTTCAAAATATTATTTGAATCTATTGATTCAAATCAAATCCGAGTTTAAGTTCAAGTTCATAATATTTATTTAAGCCATTTAATTCGAATTAAATTTCAAAGTTTAAATAAAGATTTAAACCTTTGAAATAATTTAAATTATAATCAATTTTAGTTCAAATTTAAGATAACAAATTTTAGATCATTTCAATTCGAATTTAATTTCAAAGTTTAAATAAAGATTTAAACCTTTGAAATAATTCAATTTCAACTTTTAAAATTCAATTCAAATTAAATTTCAAAATTTAAATAAAGATTTAAACCTTTGATATAATTTAAATTATAATCAATTTTAGTTCAAATTTCAATTTAACAAATTTAGATCATTTCAATTTGAATTTAATTTCAAAGTTTAAATAAAGATTTAAACCTTTTAAATAATTTAAATTTCAACATTTCAAATTCAAATTCAAAATCCAATGTATAATTCAATTTACATAATTTCAAATTATTTTCTTTACATAGAATCACGGTTTCACAAATTTATAGATTTAACCAATCTGGTGTCCGTATAATAATTCTCTATCCTATGGCCAAGTGATCAGTTATTACAAATTTTTAATTTTTAATTTCAGGAAATGGATATATATCATTTCAATCCAAAGGTCAAATGTCATAGGTATATATCATTTCAACCTATTTCTTAATTTATTCGAAATGACAGTTTATGATGATGCCCGTAACATCCAAGGTGATAACACTGATATAAAAATATAGACAGAATCTGTACAGTTCAATATATCCATAAATAAACATACATCACAACCATCATCCAAAATAGTTCAATTTGCAATAATTAACTGATTATATGTGTCCGGGTTTAACTAGCAATTCAGTTCAAAAATAAACTAACTGTCAATTCAATTTCTACAATTTAAACTGGATGTCCATTTAAATATAACAACCAACAACAAAAATCAAATCAACCACAAATTTCAATTTCACAAAAATGTGAATATTTTTGCAGGTGTGAGAAAACTCACCTTTCGTGGCACAGAGAAGGAGATGATAACAGATAGGCGCAAAACCGAAACAACACCGAAACTTCAGCGAATTGAACAAACAAATTACGGTCAAGACACGTATAAACCGAGCGAAGTTTGATTTCCAAAATAAAAGTTAATTCTTTTTTTTTTAAGCTTTCTGATATAAAGAAGAAAAATATATAATAAAATTTAATGGACAAAAACTCGGTCGCATGCATGCATTTTGTTCCACACGGATGGAACCAATGCATGCTACTGGGAGCATGCAATTTACGCATGTTCCTATCCTCTTTTTTTTTATATAGTAAAACAAAAGAATATATTTTTTTTCTTATTTTTTTTGGCTCAATGACATGCGGCAAAATGGACAATGTCCAACATGCATTTGAATGGCTATATGCAATAACGTATGGAACATAGTTTAAAAATGGACCAAAAATAATTGGGACAAGTTGAATGTGAGAAACACGTTGCATGCAACAATTCAATTTAACATGTACACTAGCTAATGTTAAACCACACACACGCTACTTGCATGAATAACTTATTATCTTGCTTGCCTTTCTTTTTCATATGCGTGCTTTTATTTTGCTCCCAGGCCATGTATTTTCATTAGTTTTTTTTTTCTTTCTTTTATATGTTGGTGCCTATTTAAAGTGAGGTGTAAATTCCCAAGCACGCTTAGCTTTTGTTTAACGCACAGTTTAACAAAATCAATACAAACAATATATATCAAAGAAAAACTTTACCCCATATCCATTTCGCACAACACTCCTCTATATCTGTGCATCTCGTAATCATGCGTACAAACTCCAAACATAAACAAATCTATGCTCAAAATATTCGGCACCTCCTTTTTACGAATCCCCCCATGGCCATGCACCAGTACTCACTCACGCATCACACAAACGAAAAGCACGCCACATGCCCAACACATCTCACATGAATCCACTCACATGCAAATCCAACACCCTACCCTTCTCCGCCTCTAATCCATGCATGTACGCATGCAGTTACCCAAACCTCCTCTTAGACAGCATGTCTTCCTCCTTTTTGATGTGAGGATTGTATACCCCAAAAGAACCGGAAACATAAATATTGTAAAATTATACATATATATGTTGATGAGAATATGTGCGAGCATGAGTTCATAGAAAGAGAACAGTGGGGAAGTGAGAAAAGATGAGGCGGAAAAAATTGACGAGAGAGGTTGGTTGATTATGTAGAAAAAAAAAGAAAACGAAAAGAAGAATTGAAGAGAAAAGGATAAAGGAGCTTGCTGTGTTGCCTCCATTCTTATTTTCCATGCGCAAGTTAATAGAAAAGGGAGAAGTGCTGCTTTGTGCCAGGAAGAGAAATAATAAATGTCCCCTCTCTTGTATATATAATAGTAGGGACACTTCATAGCAAAGTAAAACGCATGGGGAAGGTGTGGTAACCCGTAAATTCCCCGTAAAGGAAAGCGGCGGATAGTTCGAGAACAAGCCACAACAGAACGCATATAGAAGAACATTTCATTGTATATTACAACAATGCATCAGATTACAAGAATATACAGAGTATAAACAAATAAATATTACACAGAAATATCAGAGATTTAAATTACATTTAAATACATCGCAGCGGAAAAAAATACAATACACAACTAGAAGAAGATATACGGATACAAAGCTTTCCGGATATCGTTCCAGCTGTAAACCAGGACCTGTGAATATAAATCTGCAAAACCAAAACTACTAGCTGCCCGTGCCAAAATAAGGGCACCCAGAGTTTAGGTTAAAACAATAAACTCCAGGTCAGTCATGTGACTGGTGTGAGAACTAAAACAGTTAATCTTTATTTTACAGTCAGGTAAATCAAGGGACCACGCCGTATAACACGGAACGGGTTTCCTCCCAAGAATACCAGTGCATAAAACAAACAGCGCAATGCTAAATAAAGAAAAATGAAGCTGTTATAAGACCCAGGTCCTATCACACAATGCAACGCAAGCCGGGGGATAGGGTTTTCCCTTATAACAACCAAAGAATGCTTGATACGCTTAAAACAAATCATTTGATACTACTATAAGTGCACAGTGTATAAATCAACTTCAAATCATAAGTATCAATCATAAGTGGCATGGGTACCATATATCATGTCGCCATATATAGGTTTACAAATAAAACCGCAAATGTCACGTATTTGGAAATTGGATTTCCATCTATGAACCGAGGCAAAAGATAGTCCTCAACCGATTTGAGACGCTCTAGCCCGCCCCTCAGGCAAGCGCGCAGGCAAGTCTTGGATCGTCAGGGCCGGTCCACCGATGTGGATTATTATGCCTGAACAATACGTCTCCCCGCCCTTTGGTGCGTCAATGAGCCAAAAAATGACTCCATCGGACCCGGATCGTCCGATCAAACCGAGGCACCTCGCAACAGCAACAACCACATAAGTCAAACTCGTCAGGGCGTGTAAAACCACTGACGCCACTTCTAGCTAGAAAGAAACGCAAGTCCTCCCTGAGGTCCGTCTCCCGTTTTTGGTTCATACCGGGTGTGAAACTCGCGAAGTAAACGTTACACAAAGCTACGCCACAAAGGCCGTGCTTTCATCATCACCACAAGACTTTGCTTTTCAACAGAAGCCTCGATCAATTGCCACTTAGGCATGCCACACAGGCAATTCACTCCATGCGTTTGATATCCATCAATATATAACCCCTGAGCTCGTACGTCTCAGAGAAGGGCGTTAAGCAAGAGAATAAATTCTCCGCCGCCAAACAGATATATATTTAATAGAAATCAATCACACAGACTAAAATCCAATGTCAGACACACGGTCCATTTACAAGTCCGTTCTGGGGCTGAACGAAACCGGAGGCACCTTGTACCTCGCATATCCATCGATCTCCAAGTACGTCTGGACGATCACCAACTGTTTCCATCTTCTTGGGTGTATAGCCCAATCAAGATCATCAGTAATCACCCAAACGACGTGAAGACCTCCGGTCTTCGACCATCGTCTTCATCTTCGACTTATCGTCGTATCAGTTATTCAGAATGGGATAAACCCGGTCTTTACGAATAACTCGCGTATATTTTAAATAAGTGTTACACAAACACAACATACGCCTCATTCCAATTCATCAGTCACTAACCGTAAATTAATCAAGAGAATAATTCCCCAAATATTAACCCCGAAGGCCGAAACCAACATCAGATCAATATCCAGGAGACCATTCTACTTAGCTAACCGACAGTTAGTTTCTAAATTCCACATTCATAGGGAAAGGTTCCCATTAATTTTATCCAAGATAAATTCCTTGAATTTATTCTTTATTCTATTTTTGAATCTCAATTCAAACTAGTCGGGATTAACGAACCTTACCGAAGTAATCATTTATTTTAATTTCCTAATCCCAACCTATTCATCCCATGAAGTAAAACTGGTTAGTACTTCATATCTAACACCACGGTGTTATCGGTAAATTCAATTACCATTTCACGTTCAAATCTAATTAAAGATTTAACTATCGCCTGGAGCAAAACTGGTGGTACTCCATTTTCGATCTTTTCAATCTAATTAAAGATTCATTAAAACTCCACTTAGTTTTAATCTTTAACTGGGTTAAAGAATCAGTGTCATTTAAAACACAGTTCGCGATAAACCCTAAATCACATTCATTAATTATCGGGTTAAAGAACGAGTGTTATTTAAAACACTGTCCACGATAAACCCAAAAATCAATATCAATTCAATTCCAATTAAATATTATTTAATTGGTACACTTCATTAAATCTAAATAAAAAGATTTAATCTTTTCTCAACTGGGTTCAAGAACAGTGTTAGTGAAGACACCATTCACGACAAACCCAAATCAAATTTGATATTCAATACAAGGCTCTGAATTGAAAATATATCGGCTTGTATTCAATATCAAATTCTACGATTAACAAATGTCGTGTTGGAAATAACGATATAAATATATATATATCTTTCAAATTTCCATTACAACATCTGTATAATCACGAAATCCAACATCGAAATATTCCGAAGACAATTTCGATTCAAATCCATTCCAATGCAGTCATTGGAAATTCTGGTTGTTTTCAAAACCATTTCAAATTCAATCTATTTATTTAAAAAATAAATAGAATTATAATTCTAGTTCAAAACTAGTTCATTTCGATAAATATCTATTTTTATCTTTTCAGATATGGAGTTTTTCATCCCAATTCTTTCTAAATCATTTCTTATGATTTTACACAAATTATTACTATTTTTAATAATTTTATCAAGGCCCGTACAGTCGATTTCCATCAACGGCCATCGAACTGCACTAACAGCGACCTTTTCCAAATTTGATTTGGACGTATCTCCAAATCCAATCGTTAGATTTCAAATTTCTAATATTCGTTAGAAAGCTCTTTTCGATACGAACCCAACGGTTCCGGTTTTAGGAGAATCCGACGGTCGGATCTCCCGTAATGTCCGTTTGAAATAAATGGTCGAAATTCACGAACTACCGCGGCGCGGCGCATTCTATTCAGGCCATTATATTATATATATAATATATATTTCGTCGATTTCTATTTAAAACGAATTATATAGATAGTTTTAAATTCATTTCAAAAACAATTTCAACTTCCATTTCAATTCAAATCAAAATTGAATTCTTTTTTATAAATTCGTTTTAAAATTCATTTTTATTCAATTCAAATTTCAATTCAATTTGAATTCATTTCAATTCGAAATCGTTTTCAATTCATTTCATTTCGAAATCGTTTTCAATTCATTTCATTTCGAAATCGTTTTCAATTCATTTCATTTCGAAATCGTTTTCAATTCATTTCAAATCGATTTCCATTCGAATTCATTTACATTCAAATTCAATTCGAATTCCTTTCTATTTACTTTCAATTCGAATTCATTTCTATATAGTTCGAATTTCAAATCTATTCCGTTTCACTTCGAATTCAATTCTATTCAGTTTCAATTCGAATTTCTATTCTTTTCAAAATATTAGATTTTGAAATCACTTTCGATATTCATTATAAAATGAATAAAATCGATATAAATATCGTTCACGTCAAAATGGCGTCAATCTAATCAACACGGTTTCATATATTGATATTTTCAAATATTCCATTTCGAATATTTCTATTTCAACTATTTCATTTCAAATATTTCTTTTTTTCTAAACTGGAATGAGGCCCAATGTAGTAACCCGCATTTTTTGCTGTTGAATAATTTATTTATTTAATTATTAAATATCGATTTATCGGTATCGAGAACGTGAATTAAATAATATTGAATATTTAATTAATAATTATAATATAATGAAATATATTATAATGTCGAAATAATCAAAAATATTGGAAATCACAATATTCTATGAGCGGGGTCATCCCTAAGATGTAATTCAGCTTAGAGTTGAATTATATTGACGAATATATTCAATCGACGACAGTTTGAACGTGTAATTATATTATAATTAAAATAGAGCTTGAAACGACGCGGTAGTTCGCTATTTGGCGATTCAGACTTCAACTGAATGTACAGGATTCATTTTAAGCCGGATTTCTATGAAACAAGAAACGTGTGGAGCTGGTGGAGTATATTTTTCTAATGGAAGAGAAAAATCGGGATTTAGTCGTGTAGATTTTTAGATATGTCCAAATCAAATTTCAGAAAAAGTCGCTGTAGAATTCCTTTATAATTTGCGACGCTTTATATACGTTATAAAAGGATTTTCGATATAAACTGAATATCGATAAATCTGAAATCTGAAATATCAAGCTGTAAATTCTGATATGATATTCGGAAGCTGTATAATATCATATGTGAAGATATACGAGAATATTAATTTATTTATATTTAAATTAATTATATTTAAATATATTTATATATTTAAATGGGTCATCCAGAGCTTTAAAAATAGCCGGTTTTGCAAACGAAGTCGGAATTCGACGAAACTAATTTTGTTGGATCCGCAATGTCAAATAGTTGTTAGATTTCCAGTTTCGTGATTTTTAGAGTCAGTGTGTGGCCGTACGGATTTTTAGAGTGAAAAACAGTCAGTATTTTGACGGTTAAAAATACGCTGTGTGAGCATACGAAGTCGGAATTCGACGAAACCAGTTTCGTTGGGACCATAATGTCGAGCTGTAGCTGCATGTCCAGTTTCGTGATTTTTGGGTATCGTTTGTGATCACAGGAATTTTAGAGGACGAATGTAAATAGCATTTGCTTAAAAATAAATTAAATAATCGAAAAATAAAATATCTAAATTCTCTATATATACCCCCTCTAAATATTTCCTAAACCTAAAAGCACTTCATTCATCGGTCAACCAATTTTCACAGCCGCCACTGAAATGTTTTCCAACGAAATGAAATTTCCATCTTCCAAAAATCAAACGAAAATCATAGAAAAATCCTAAATTGCTAAGAGGGGTATAAATGAGTTTGTGCTAGTGTTTTGCACCTGCCGTGAAGATCTGGTGGATTTCGAAACTTGTTTTGGGGTTGATACGGAAGTAGCAGCGGGGTTTGAACGAACCTAGGGTTCGATTTTTTGGGGGATTTTGGAGGTAATGATTCATTTGGAGTTCACGATGGGATTTAGGTGGTGATTTACTAACTCGAGTGAGTTTTTGGTGGGGTTCGGTGAGAAGGATGGTCGTGCGACACAGCAGGGTGGAGTCTTCCTGTTCGACGTGGTTCTGCGGAAGTGGTGCGAGCGTGAGTTCGAGGGCATGGGGGAGAAGCTTGTTCGAAGGAGATGAACTTGGTGTTGTTGGTTAAAGGGTTGGTGAACAGATGAAGGGTTAGGGGGAAGTAAGGGTCGGCAAATGGTTTTACTGGAGCTTTGAACGTGTAATTGGGGAAGATGGCAAATGAGTAGCGGGTCTGGTTTGATGAAAGTGGGCCGATGGAATTGAGAAGGTAAAGGCCCATTTGATTTATAAGGCCAAGTTTTCAATTTAAATCTTTATATGTAAACTTGAAAATAGTATAACTCAGTCATACGTAATCAGAATCCTGCGTAACAAGATCCGTTGGGATCGTATGGACGAGAGCTTCACAATGAAGCTGACTGGAAGTGGATTTGAGCTCGTATGAATTTATGGCGAAATAAATTGTTTGATTCAAATCAAATAACAGTTTATCGTTCTTTAACGATGAACTGCAAATGTGAGTAAAACTCACCAACTCTGAACAGTTTATATTTTCTTGTTGTATTTTTTTTAGAACTATTAAAAATGTCTGATTGCTGTGTGTTCGTTGATTGATTGTACTGCTAGTCAGTTAGTAGAAATATTATATATATGTATATATATAAACTGTTAAATATTTATATGTCGATTCTGTTTATCAGAATATTTAACAGTGAAGTGAAATCGATGTTATTCTATGGTCTAACATCTGTGATGCAGGGAAACAGGTTGGAGGAATCCGACTGGATTCCTCAACAGTTATTTTATGGTTTTTCATATATTGCGTTATATGATGTGATATATAATCTGTTGTTGATTGTGTGTGTATGGATGATATTGAACATCGTGATTTGATATGATTGAATACCATAACATACGAAATGTTGAAAAGGGAATTTTCAAAGAGATATTGAAAATAGAGATATTTATAAAATGGGATATTAATGAATAAGAAATGTTTATAAATTGGAATATTTATAAATAGGATATATTTGAAAAGAAAATAAATTCAAAACATTTCTTTTTGAATGGAAAGGCCTGTGTGGCGAGTTTGGGGATTTTCCCGATGCTCCTGATACAAAGGAGGTTATGGCGAATTTTCCCGGAAAGTTAAAGAGTTAGAATATTTTTAAGAATAAATTTGAAAAGGGAAATATTTGCAAACCATTTGCAAATAGAATGAAATAGAAAGAGAAATATTTGTAAAACATTTACAAATCAAATAAAAAGAGAAATTTTTGTAGAACATTTACAAATAGATAAGAAAGGATTTTATTTATTAGTTAGAATAAATAGAATTAAAGGGAATATTTATTTGATAAATAAATAGGATTAAATCAAAGGAATATTTATTTGATAAATAAATAGAACTAAACCAAAGTGAATAAGTTAAGTTAAAACTAAGTGAATTAGTTAAGTTAAACTAAGTGAATTAGTTAAGTTAAAACTAAGTGAATTAGTTAAGTTAAACTAAGTGGATTAGTTAAGTTAAAACTAAGTGGATTAGTTAAGTTAAACTAAGTGAATTAGTTAAGTTAAACTAAGTGGATTAGTTAAGTTAATTGAAGTGAATTAGTTAAGTTAAACTAAGTGGATTAGTTAAGTTAATTGAAGTGAATTAGTTAAGTTAAACTAAGTGGATTGGTTAAGTTAATCAAAGTGATTAGTTCAGTTAATCGAGATAAGAAAAATCAAGTGAGGTTAATCAGGATGAATTAGTCAGTCGAGTTAATCATTTGAGTTAGTCAAGCCAAGTAAATCAAGCTAGGTAAATCGAGTTGAATTAGTAAGTCGAGTTAACCAGTTGGGTTAAGTAAGTCGAGTTAATCAAGTCGAGTTAATCGAGTAGAGTTAATCAGGTAGGGTTAATCAGTTAGAGTTAATCAATTAGAGTTAATCGATTAGAGTTAAAACGAACTAGAGTTAATCAAGTATAGTTATTTGAGATAGAGTTAGCCAAACATAGTTATTCAGGATAAGTGTCATTCAGCACGACTGCTAGCGTAATTCGCAGGGCTGTAAACAGCCTATGGCGGTCGGATGTTTCCTGAGGGAGTTAGGCGTAACCATTGTGATCGCTGCGATCTAGAGTCAAGCGAATGGAGTTTAATCGAATTTTAGTTATTCGATAGGAGTTAATCGAGTTGATCGAGTTGAGGAATAAGTTAAGTTAAATAAGTTGAGTTGATCGGGTGGTCGAACCAAGTAAGTCGAGTTAAGTTAGTCAAGTTAGTCGAGCCTAGTTAATCGAATCGAATTGGTCGAACCAAGTAAGTCGAGTTGAGTTAGTCAAGTTAGTCGAGCCTAGTTAATCGAATTGGTCGAACCAAGTAAGTCGAGTTAAGTCAGTCAAGTTAGTCGAGCCTAGTTAATCGAATCGAATCGGTCGAACCAAGTAAGTCGAGTTAGTCGAGTCAAGTTAAGTTAGTCGAGTTAAGTTCGTCGAGTTAAATAAATCGATGTTAGTTTCATCGAAAGGAGTTATCGATGTTAGTTTCATCGAAAGGAGTTATCGATGTTAGTTTCATCGAAAGGAGTTATCGATTTTAGTTTCATCGAAAGGAGTTATCGATGTTAGTTTCATCGAAAGGAGTATCGATGTTAGTTTCATTGAAAGGAGTTATCGATGTTAGTTTCATCGGAAGGAGTATAGATGTTAGTTTCATCGAAAGGAGTTATCGATGTTAGTTTCATCGAAAGGAGTTATCGATGTTAGTTTCATCGAAGGGAGTTATCGATTATAGTTTAATCGAAGTGAGATTTTCAAATATGAGATATTTGAAAAGGAAGAGTTATCGAATATTAGTTATTCGAAGAGAGATTATCGAATATCGTTTATTCGAGATGAAGTTAATCGAATATAGGTTATTCGAAGAAGAATTAATCAAATAGAGATTTCTCGAAGAGAGTAAATCGGCAAATTCGATTATATCGAATTCAGGGAAGTACTTATGCTTTCCAGTGTTTAAATAGAGTTTTATTCATTTATAAATAAATAAGTGTTAGGTTAATTATTCACTAATAAGAATAGAAGTTATAATTAAAGTTAGAAAATTCGAAAGTAGGGATTATAACGTTATCGTTATAACCAATGTTTTAAATATAGAATTGGATTAGTGAAATTGGATCCGAGAAAGGCGTAAAGAAGTTGTTAAAGATTAAAAGATAAACTTTGACCATTTCGAAGTTATAACGTTGTTCAGTTAAGGTCTGAGAGGTAATTATACCCCAACTTGAGTGACTTCCTTCTTAACTAAGAAATGGTAAGGTTTGATCGTAAAGGAGTTTTGGAAATGTTTTCCAAACGAGAATCAGAAAAGTTTTCTGATAAAAGAAAATAAGAATTTAGAATATTGGGAAACAGGAGATAAGTAAATAAATGAACTAAAGAGATTAATGTTAAATGATTTTTGATCGATATAATTTCCATCTGGAAATAATATCATTGTTTGCACACTTGTTTTTCTTTGATAGTTAACTCACAGACTATCGAAGTTTTGACCATTTTAACGTTGTTAATATGGAGAGACCGGTTGGATTTTTATCCAAAGAACCACTCTGTATTGGCATAAGCGTCGCGAATCATATATGCCAAAGATAATTGAAGACGGAGTAAAATGCAAGGGCTATCCTGTTTACAGAATAGTGCCTTCGGTTTGTCCAGTCCCAGGACAACTTGTATGGACGAAGGTCTGACAGAGTATATCTAATGGATCGCGTAAGTTGATCTGTTCAAACGTATTCATGTTTGGTGGCGGAGGAATTCGTTTCTCTTAGCTGTGTACCCGTGTTATTTTTGGATAAGTCAATTTGTGATTTGGCGGGTATGACGATGTGACATTTTAAGTAAATGAAGATGGATGTCTGACAGAGTATTTCCAGAAAGGTCACGTACATTGATTTCTTCAACCGTACCAAGAGTGGAAGCGGAGAAGGAAACTTCTCTTAGCTAACACGTAATGTATTGTTGTAGACGTCAATTAGTGATTTTCGATGGATCTGACAATGTAGCATTCGAAGTGAATCTGATGTAATGATAAAGCGTAGCTTCTAGCCTCATCAACCGGTAAATGACAGAAATCAGGCAGGCAGCATGGCTAAGTCGGTCGCACCGAAGTAGGGTGTATAATCACCTATCTAGAGAATATTCATTTGCTTCTTTAATCTATCAATGTTGTCCCATATATATACGGGAACGGTTGCTGATCCCAACCGTTGGTGATGTACATTCGATACACTCAAGCGAAATGAGTGGTCGGTCATGTGTGGCTGAGTTACAAGATGTTCTTGTTGAACTCCAGTGTATCGTTCCTAGAGTACACTAATCGGAAGGTGGTTCCATACCTTGTCATAGCTGGAAATCCATTATCCAATACGTACTTGCGATTTTGATTGTATACTATATATGTAGAACGTGAGATGAAAGCGTTTCTGCTAGTTGATGTCTATTTGTACATAGACATTATTATAATATCAAAAAGTTTTTGATATAAAGATATTTTGGATTCTCATAAGGGAAAAACCCGTTCCGTTCTGCGGCGTGGTCTTATGAGATATCGTTTACTTGTTCATATACCTGTTTAAACTGTTTTACTCATACCAGTCCCATGACTGACCCGAAGTTTATTTGTTTTGTTTTCCCTAAACTCTTGGGTGCCTAAATTTGTACGGGCAGTCAAGTAGTCGGGATTTTACAGATACACTGGGAGAGCTTGGAGCAGGAGGCTTCAGGATTCTATAGCTATTATTATTTCCGCTGTTGTTGTAAGTGTTGTACTCTGATAAGTGTTATTGTATACATATACTGATGTTATTTCAAAGATATGTTATGTTATATTTTGTTCGTTCCGCTGTGAGATTCGTGTTTACTCTGGTGATGATGTTCTTCTTCTTCTTCTATTCTATAAGTTCTATCTTATCTATTCTCACCTTCTAATTTCTTTCATTAATTACCGGGATTTTTCGATGTTTTGGTTATCGACGTCGTGCTTACGTCGATAACCAAAGCCGCCGAAAATCCGGGTTACTACACCCAATCAATTACCATATAATGTTAATTATATGGATTTTCTACAACACATGTATATATCAACAACGATGAATAATCAACCATCATCCAAAGTGCACTCTATACTGTATAAGCATCAAAGATAAATATTCGACGCTTATAACAGCCTGTCAATCCATCGATCGACATACAACTAAACAATCGGGATTAGTGTACGTCAAATATCATTCCAATACCCGTGTGGGGTTTCAAGCAACCAAACACAGATTTTATTTGTGCAGTTGGGCGATGTGTAAAATTTATCGACCCAATCAAAGTCATTCAAATTAGTGTATATAAACAAATCGGCCGATTTGTTTATAAATATTCATTTATTAATATTCACGAAAAAAAATTATATTTTTAACGATAAAACATTTTATTCCAACGCATGAATTTCTATTATTCATTTACACAATAAAATGATATTTATATTTTTCTAACTCATTTTAGAAAATTTCGGCGGCATAACGGCACGATACTAGAAACGGGACAAGGCCTAGCCTTATCCCCGGTCTAGTGAAGGCCCACGCCATTCACACATCAATCAAATTCACCAAACAACCAAATTCAAATCGAGTCATCAAATTAATTTATGCAACCAAACAAACAAGTCCATGGTCTGTGGACGATTGTGTCGGGTGCTACTAAGCACCGTCTGCATCCTAGTATATATATATATATAACTAGAGAAAGAAATTTTGAGTGAGAAGTTCTCCCCGATAGCTATCCAACCTCACGACACTTCAAATGTAGAAGTCTTCGTCATTCTTGCCTTTTGTCGCTTTCGTTGCTCGTATTCACTACATATGTAAAAATCACATTTTTACTTCGCTATTCAATATATAAAAATCAAATTTTTACTTCGTTGTTCAATATATAAAAATCGAATTTTTACTATGCTATTCAATATATAAAAATCGAATTTTTACTTCGTTGTTCAATATATAAAAATCGAATTTTTACTATGCTATTCAATATATAAAAATCGAATTTTTACTTCGTTGTTCAATATATAAAAATCGAATTTTTACTATGCTATTCAATATATAAAAAATCGAATTTTTACTTCGTTGTTCAATATATAAAAATCCCATTTCAAAAATATAGATTTCGCCTTTATAAAAATATCTACTTCATTTCAACGTATATAAAATAAAAATCAGATTTTTATTTTGCTACATATACAAAGGTGATATTTTTAATTCTCTACATAACCAAAAATCATATTTTTACCACTTCTATATAGTAAAGATTATATTTTTAATACTTTAAAAATATAAAAATCATATTTTTCCTTTAAAAATCTAAACTTTTCTATTTTATTAAAATATACAAAATCTGATTTTTTTCTACCATAAAAATCTAACTATTTAAAAGAAATTAATAAAAATAAATAATGATAAATAATCAATAATAAAAAGAACTTACAGGGGGTCTTTGCTGGTCGGGGTTGGTTGTTAGGGGGCAGGGGTGTTGCGGCGTCGAGTGGCGGCCGGTGGTGGTCTTCGGGTGGTGCTAGGGGGCCCCGCGGTCGTGGTTGTCTCGAGGTTTGGGCGTGGTTCACAAATGAAGGGGAGGGAGAGAGGGTACAGGGAGGGAGAAGGGTCGGGGGGATTCACCTGGAGGCCGGCGGTGGCCTTCTTCGACGGCGGCGGAGGTTGTTGAGAGGGGGGGCGACGCGAGGTAGGAGATTGGAGGAGGTGGAGGAAGGATCGGAGGTAGAGGGTGGCGGCGCCGCTCCATGGCACGGTGGCGGCTCCATCGGAGGAGCGACGAGCTCCTCCGTCCTTTTCCTTTTTTTTTTATAAAAATCGATTTTGAAATAAAGAGAGGGGGGGGGGCAGAAGGTAAAGGGAGAGATTTAATTTTTTTATTAATTTAATTTTTTTATTTTGCAAAAAGTTGACTTTCACATACGACCTCTAAACGAGGCCCACCGCCTATCGTCAACAGCGTTTTACCCCCATTCCGAACACAATGGGATATGCATCGTAGGCTGATTCGACTGTTTGAATCAGTTTCCGTTAAATTTACATTTAAATCACTATATTGAATTTTAAACGTACATTTCAAATTATCGGGTCACATACTAACTAGAAAAATTCCAGAAAAATATTTTCTAGCTTCGTATTGACGATACGGTCCTAACAAAACTAGTTTCATCGAATTCTGAGACCGTTGGAAAAATGGCCATTTTCCAGTCGATTAGAATCAACTGAAACTGGTCAAACGCGTTTTCCTTTGCCACGCTCACATATTGATTCGAAAAATTATGAAATTTGAAACCTAGCAATAACTTTACATCACGGACCCAACAAAAGTGGTTTCGTCGAAATCCGAGGTCGTTTGCAAAATTTCCCCTTTTAAGGGCCTGAATTCCATAGCGACTATTCAGAATTTTCAACTGGACATAACTTCTGATTCCCGCTATGAAATTTTGATTTTTCAGATTCGTTGGAAAGATATCATCAATTAGATCCTAATGTTTTTGGTTTCACTAAAATCCGGATTGTTTTTCACCCGGTACGTTCAATTGAAGTTTGAAATCGAATTATCGAACTACCGCGCCATTTTCAATTCTATTTATAATTATATATAAATATTTATATTCTAACGACGGCGTATATAATATATATGTTCGAATTATATTCAAAATAAATTTCTCGTCGTTATTATTTAAAATAATTCATTTTAAATAATCAAAATTCGCTAAAATTGCCAAAATAAAAATTTTAAACTGGCCCAGATTTTCGGGTTATTAGAATCTCCCCCACTTAAAACTTTTCGTCCCCGAAAAGGAACAAAGTCGAAAGTGGTTTGATCAATCAACGCTACGTTCGATCTGGCTTGCATTCTCCAACTTTTCAATTTCTGAGAATTTTCAAAAATTGAAAAATTTGGCTAACACCCCAAATTTTCGAAACATTTCGCCATAACCTCCCCTGCAACGGGAGCATCGGGGAATTTCAAATAGCTTCCCCGGTCCTTCTAATCTCAAAAAGAAAAAGAAAAAGCCAAGCGGCTAGCCAATCGGCTCATATAATCATCATCACCCAAACAAAACAGTAAATTATGTAGTAAACATGTACCTATTTGTCGGGCAAACAAATTTTATTCTCTGCTCTAGCCTCCTTGCTATGACCTGTTCAAGGTAAGTACATATATATATGCAAGCATATGCGACTAATTTTCAATACAATTCAATATTTGATTCAGTTAGGCATAATGGTTCAAAATTTAACCAACAACTAAACAAACAACACAAACATCAATCAATTAGTGGATTAACGTTTCAAATTCATAATTTTGATATATATAAAGAAAATCATGTTTTGATGCCAAATCACAACAATGTATTCTAGCTATATTAGTTTTGGTTCTCACACCAGTCTAATGGAAATATATAGAAAATCTCCCTTTCGCCACTCGAACATAAATTCTGATGATGATGCATCAATCATCAGAGTTCTCTCCGGGCGACTTAGAAGGTGATTCTATATCTACCCAGTATATCAAAACTTTGAATACACGCGGATCAGACGTATACGCAAAATCTATATATACTGGATTGTCCAAATTCATTAAAATAAATAATCAAATACGAATAGTTGATTTAAATTTTCAAAACAAATTTTGTTTTCATTTTTAAAAATATACTCTTCACACTCGTTCTAGGATACTACTGATCCCATCTCTAACGAGTCATTCCATTGGATATTGCTAATCCAATATCTGATGAATTCTTTCGTATGGTTCTAACGTGTCTTGTTCTCTGAGCTTTGTAAACCAAAGCTCTGATACCAACTGTGGTAACCCGTAACTTCCCCGTAAAGGAAAGCGGCGGATAGTTCGAGAACAAGCCACAACAGAACGCATATAGAAGAACATTTCATTGTATATTACAACAATGCATCAGATTACAAGAATATACGGAGTATAAACAAATAAATATTACACAGAAATATCAGAGATTTAAATTACATTTAAATACATCGCAGCGGAAAAAAATACAATACACAACTAGAAGAAGATATACGGATACAAAGCTTTCCGGATATCGTTCCAGCTGTAAACCAGCATCCTGTGAATATAAATCTGCAAAACCAAAACTACTAGCTGCCCGTGCCAAAATAAGGGCACCCAGAGTTTAGGTTAAAACAATAAACTCCAGGTCAGTCACGTGACTGGTGTGAGAACTAAAACGGTTAATCTTTATTTTACAGTCAGGTAAATCAAGGGACCACGCCATATAACACGGAACGGGTTTCCTCCCAAGAATACCAGTGCATAAAACAAACAGCGCAATGCTAAATAAAGAAAAATGAAGCTGTTATAAGACCCAGGTCCTATCACACAATGCAACGCATGCCGGGGGATAGGGTTTTCCCCTATAACAGCCAAAGAATGCTTGATACGCTTAAAACAAATCATTTGATACTATTATAAGTGCACAGTGTATAAATCAACTTCAAATCATAAGTATCAATCATAGGCGGCATGGGTACCATATATCCTGTCGCCATATATAGGTTTACAAATAAAACCGCAAATGTCACGTATTTGGAAATTGGATTTCCATCTATGAACCGAGGCAAAAGATAGTCCTCAACCGATTCGAGACGCTCTAGCCCGCCCCTCAGGCAAGCGCGCAGGCAAGCCTTGGATCGTCAGGGCCGGTCCACCGATGTGGATTATTATGCCTGAACAATACGTCTCCCCGCCCTTTGGGGCGTCAATGAGCCAAAAAATGACTCCATCGGACCCGGATCGTCCGATCAAACCGAGGCGCCTCGCAACAGCAACAACCACATAAGTCAAACTCGTCAAGGCGTGTAAAACCACTGACGCCACTTCTAGCTAGAAAGAAACGCAAGTCCTCCCTGAGGTCCGTCTCCCGTTTTTGGTTCATACAGGGTGTGAAACTCGCGAAGTAAACGTTACACAAAGCTACGCCACAAAGTCCGTGCTTTGATCATCACCACAAGACTTTGCTTTTCAACAGAAGCCTCGATCAATTGCCACTTAGGCATGCCACACAGGCAATTCACTCCATGCGTTTGATATCCATCAATATATAACCCCTGAGCTCATACATCTCAGAGAAGGGCGTTAAGCAAGAGAATAAATTCTCCACCGCCAAACAGATATATATTTAATAGAAATCAATCACACAGACTAAAATCCAATGTCAGACACACAGTCTATTTACAAGTCCGTTCTGGGGCTGAACGAAACCGGAGGCACCTTGTACCTCGCATATCCATCGATCTCCAAGTACGTCTGGACGATCACCAACTGTTTCCATCTTCTTGGGTGTACAGCCCAATCAAGATCATCAGTAATCACCCAAACGACGTGAAGACCTCCGGTCTTCGACCATCGTCTTCATCTTCGACTTATCGTCGTATCAGTTATTCAGAATGGGATAAACCCGGTTTTCCGAATAACTCGCGTATATTTTAAATAAGTGTTACACAAACACAACATACGCCTCATTCCAATTCATCAGTCGCTAACCGTAAATTAATCAAGAGAATAATTCCCCAAATATTAACCCAGAAGGCCGAAACCAACATCAGATCAATATCCAGGAGACCATTCTACTTAGCTAACCGATAGTTAGTTTCTAAATTCCACATTCATAGGGAAAGGTTCCCATTAATTTTATCCAAGATAAATTCCTTGAATTTATTCTTTATTCTATTTTTGAATCTCAATTCAAACTAGTCGGGATTAACGAACCTTACCGAAGTAATCATTTATTTTAATTTCCTAATCCCAACCTATTCATCCCATGAAGTAAAACTGGTTAGTACTTCATATCTAACACCACGGTGTTATCGGTAAATTCAATTACCATTTCACATTCAAATCTAATTAAAGATTTAACTATCGCCTGGAGCAAAACTAGTGGTACTCCATTTTCGATCTTTTCAATCTAATTAAAGATTCATTAAAACTCCACTTAGTTTTAATCTTTAACTGGGTTAAAGAATCAGTGTCATTTAAAACACAGTTCGCGATAAACCCTAAATCACATTCATTAATTATCGGGTTAAAGAACGAGTGTTATTTAAAACACTGTCCATGATAAACCCAAAAATCAATATCAATTCAATTCCAATTAAATATTATTTAATTGGTACACTTGATTAAATCTAAATAAAAAGATTTAATCTTTTCTCAACTGGGTTCAAGAACAGTGTTAGTGAAGACACCATTCACGACAAACCCAAATCACATTTGATATTCAATACAAGGCTCTGAATAGAAAATATATCGGCTTGTATTCAATATCAAATTCTACGATTAACAAATGTCGTGTTGGAAATAACGATATAAATATATATATCTTTCAAATTTCCATAACAACATCTGTATAATCACGAAATCCAACATCGAAATATTCCGAAGACAATTTCGATTCAAATCCATTCCAATGCAGTCATTGGAAATTCTGGTTGTTTTCAAAACCATTTCAAATTCAATCTGTTTATTTAAAAAATAAATAGAATTATAATTCTAGTTCAAAACTAGTTCATTTCGATAAAAATCTATTTTTATCTTTTCAAATATGGAGTTTTTCATCCCAATTCTTTCTAAATCATTTCTTATGATTTTACACAAATTATTACTATTTTTAATAATTTTATCAAGGCCCGTACAGTCGATTTCCATCAACGGCCATCGAACTGCACTTACAACGACCTTTTCCAAATTTGATTTGGATGTATCTCCAAATCCAACCGTTAGATTTCAAAATTCTAATATTCGTTAGAAAGCTCTTTTCGATACGAACCCAACGGTTTCGGTTTTAGGAGAATCCGACGGTCGGATCTCCCGTAATGTCCGTTTGAAATAAATGGTCGAAATTCACGAACTGCCGCGGCGCGGCGCGTTCTATTCAGGCCATTATATTATATATATAATATATATAATATATATTTCGTCGATTTCTATTTAAAACGAATTATATAGATAGTTTTAAATTGGTTTCAAAAACAATTTCAACTTCCATTTCAATTCAAATCAAAATTGAATTCTTCTTTATAAATTCGTTTTAAAATTCATTTCTATTCAATTCAAATTTCAATTCAATTTGAATTCATTTCAATTCGAAATCGTTTT
Source organism: Allium sativum (assembly GCA_030737875.1). Taxonomy (NCBI): domain Eukaryota; kingdom Viridiplantae; phylum Streptophyta; class Magnoliopsida; order Asparagales; family Amaryllidaceae; genus Allium; species Allium sativum. Next base: position 8,695,600 of record CM060923.1, read on the forward strand.
CAATTCATTTCATTTAGAAATCGTTTTCAATTCATTTCATTTCGAAATCGTTTTCAATTCATTTCATTTCGAAATCGTTTTCAATTCATTTCAAATCGATTTCCATTCGAATTCATTTACATTCAAATTCAATTCGAATTCCTTTCTATTTACTTTCAATTCGAATTCATTTCTATATAGTTCGAATTTCAAATCTATTCCATTTCACTTCGTACTCAATTCTATTCAGTTTCAATTCGAATTTCTATTCTTTTCAAAATATTAGATTTTGAAATCACTTTCGATATTCATTATAAAATGAATAAAATCGATATAAATATCGTTCACGTCAAAATGGCGTCAATCAAATCAACACGGCTTCATATATTGATATTTTCAAATATTCCATTTCGAATATTTCTATTTCAACTATTTCATTTCAAATATTTCTTTTTTTCTAAACTGGAATGAGGCCCAATCAATTACCCTATAATGTTAATTATATGGATTTTCTACAACACATGTATATATCAACAACGATGAATAATCAACCATCATCCAAAGTGCACTCTATACTGTATAAGCATCAAAGATAAATATTCGACGCTTATAAAAGCCTGTCAATCCATCGATCGACATACAACTAAACAATCGGGATTAGTGTACGTCAAATATCATCCCAATACCCGTGTGGGGTTTCAAGCAACCAAACACAGATTTTATTTGTGCAGTTGGGCGATGTGTAAAATTTATCGACCCAATCAATGTCATTCAAATTAGTGTATATAAACAAATCGGCCGATTTGTTTATAAATATTCATTTATTAATATTCACGAAAAAAAATTATATTTTTAACGATAAAACATTTTATTCCAACACATGAATTTCTATTATTCATTTACACAATAAAATGATATTTATATTTTTCTAACTCATTTTAGAAAATTTTGGCGGCATAACGGCACGATACTAGAAACGGGACAAGGCCTAGCCTTATCCCCGGTCTAGTGAAGGCCCACGCCATTCACACATCAATCAAATTCACCAAACAACCAAATTCAAATCGAGTCATCAAATTAATTTATGCAACCAAACAAACAAGTCCATGGTCTGTGGACGATTGTGTCGGGTGCTACTAAGCACCGTCTGCATCTTAGTATATATATATATAACTAGAGAAAGAAATTTTGAGTGAGAAGTTCTCCCCGATAGCTATCCAACCTCACGACACTTCAAATGTAGAAGTCTTCGTCATTCTCGCCTTTTGTCGCTTTCGTTGCTCGTATTCACTACATATGTAAAAATCACATTTTTACTTCGCTATTCAATATATAAAAATCGAATTTTTACTTCGTTGTTCAATATATAAAAATTGAATTTTTACTATGCTATTCAATATATAAAAATCGAATTTTTACTTCGTTGTTCAATATATAAAAATCGAATTTTTACTATGCTATTCAATATATAAAAATCGAATTTTTACTTCGTTGTTCAATATATAAAAATCGAATTTTTACTATGCTATTCAATATATAAAAAATCGAATTTTTACTTCGTTGTTCAATATATAAAAATCCCATTTCAAAAATATAGATTTCGCCTTTATAAAAATATCTACTTCATTTCAACGTATATAAAATAAAAATCAGATTTTTATTTTGCTACATATACAAAGGTGATATTTTTAATTCTCTACATAACCAAAAATCATATTTTTACCACTTCTATATAGTAAAGATTATATTTTTAATACTTTAAAAATATAAAAATCATATTTTTCCTTTAAAAATTTAAAAATCTAAACTTTTCTATTTTATTAAAATATACAAAATCTGATTTTTTTTCTACCATAAAAATCTAACTATTAAAAAGAAAGCAATAAAAATAAATAATGATAAATAATCAATAATAAAAAGAACTTACAGGGGGTCTTTGCTGGTCGGGGTTGGCTGTTAGGGGGCAGGGGTGTTGCAGCGTCGAGGTGGCGGCCGGTGGTGGTCTTCGGGTGGTGCTAGAGGGCCCCGCGGTCGTGGTTGTCTCGAGGTTTGGGCATGGTTCACAAATGAAGGAGAGGGAGAGAGGGTACAGGGAGGGAGAAGGGTCGGGGGGATTCACCTGGAGGCCGGCGGTGGCCTTCTTCGACGGCGGCGGAGGTTGTTGAGAGGGGGGGGGGGGCGACGCGAGGTAGGAGATTGGAGGAGGTGGAGGAAGGATCGGAGGTAGAGGGTGGCGGCGCCGCTCCATGGCACGGTGGCGGCTCCATCGTCGGAGCGACGAGCTCCTCCGTCCTTTTCCCCTTTTTTTTCTTATAAAAATCGATTTTGAAATAAAGAGAGGGGGGGCCAGAAGGTAAAGGGAGAGATTTAAATTTTTTATTAATTTAATTATTTTATTTTGCAAAAAGTTGACTTTCACATACGACCTCTAAACGAGGCCCACCGCCTGTCGTCTATAGCGTTTTACCCCCATTCCGAACACAATGGGATATGTATCGTAGGCTGATTCGACTATTTGAATCAGTTTCCGTTAAATTTACATTTAAATCACTATATTGAATTTTAAATGTACATTTCAAATTACCGGGGTCACATACTAACTAGAAAAATTCCAGAAAAATATTTTCTAGCTTCGTATTGACGATACGGTCCTAACAAAACTAGTTTCGTCGAATTCTGAGACCGTTGGAAAAATGGCCATTTTCCAGTCGATTAGAATCAACTGAAACTGGTCAAACGCGTTTTCCTTTGCCACGCTCACATATTGATTCGAAAAATTATGAAATTTGAAACCTAGCAATAACTTTACATCACGGACCCAACAAAAGTGGTTTCGTCGAAATCCGAGGTCGTTTGCAAAATTTTCCCTTTTAAGGGCCTGAATTCCATAGCGACTATTCAGAATTTTCAACCGGACATAACTTCTGATTCCCGCTATGAAATTTTGATTTTTCGGATTCGTTGGAAAGATATCATCAATTAGATCCTAATGTTTTTGGTTTCACTAAAATCCGGATTGTTTTGCACCCGGTACGTTCAATTGAAGTTTGAAATCGAATTATAGAACTACCGCGCCATTTTCAATTCTATTTATAATTATATATAAATATTTATATTCTAACGACGGCGTATATAATATATATGTTCGAATTATATTCAAAATAAATTTCTCGTCGTTATTATTTAAAATAATTCATTTTAAATAATCAAAATTCGCTAAAATTGCCAAAATAAAAATTTTAAACTGGCCCAGATTTTCTGGTTATTACAGAATGTATACGAAAATGACAGAAGGTGAAAATTTCGGATCTACAAAGAAATGGGGTGAGCAATTCAAATCTATGAGATATCTTCGGTATGGGAGAAAATATGGGTTTGAATAGTTCATTAAAAACAAAAATCATGGATCTATTTTTTTTTGACCGTATGCATTAGTACAGCTTTCTAAATTTTGGATCAGTTGGTGGAGACGAGTACTACAAGTTCAAAATGGTCATGCTATTTTACCGGCTACCGTATGGTAATGCTACTGTACATATAGTGAGATATTTTCTATTATTACCTATTAGGGTCATGTTGAATGGTCATCTGCTCCTTGCACACGTAAGCTTTCTTTGTATTTTACATTTGCCACAAAGTGTACGCATGTACATGAAAAGATTTCAAGGCAACGTTGTATAGAAAGAATGATAAATAACAACTAAAATATGCCCACATACTAAGTGTTTAGAAATAAAAAAATAAATAGTTGCTTTAGTAAAATAAAAGGAGAGGTTTTGCAGACCCAAAATTACTAGAACAACATGCAGGATCCAAAAAGGGACACGTCGAATTCAAATGGCTCTGTTTCAAAAATGAACTGTGCAAGCATTTTCACAATTTCACCGCAAACCGAACACCGAAACTGGCAAATGAATATATTTCTGTAATCAGCGCGACGAGACGGACACAACGGTATATAATTTGCAGTGTCTGCATGCTCCTTCAAAAACACGTTACAGACCCCTTTAACATAGAAATGCGGATGGGAAACGGAGGTCAAAACGTCCGATTTTCGCGAAACGAATTTCGCCGTTGGATTATTGACAACGAATATAATAATTTTTGTGTTTGTCCGAACTGGTTTCAGAGAGATTTTAAAATTGCTAAAATTTAAACTGTTATGCGCTGCTTTGCACTGAAAAATTGCGCGACCAACAACATTCAAATTTTCCAACGAAACTTTCACAACTGCTACATCTCACTATACGTATTTCCAATATCAAATTCCCATTATAAAAATCATAGAATATTTTTTTTTATAAAAAAATACGTTTTAAATCAGAATTTAAATCAGTAAAAATAGCAGGTTGTTACATATTTTTACCCAGGCAACCAAGTAAATAGGTAACAGGCTTTCTTTTGGATATGCACCATAGCATGTGGTGCTCTTTTGGCAGAAGACAAAGACTATCTTTATCTTTTATCTCTATTTTGGACATTTAGACATCACCTTATCTATGTTGTATTTGATGATGCTCTAGACTTATTTTCTATTTGTTGGAACCTCTTACGTACTAAGTAGTATCCTATGTTTGTGCAATTCTGATGTTGATGAAATTTATGATTCCGCTGCTATGATGATGAGTATTATTCCATAATTTAATGTGTTATATTGCAATTATCTGTAATCTGCTGATGTGATAAATGTTTGATATTCCAACGATTATCCTTGCTTCCATGGCACGGGAGTTTGGGGTCATCACACCACCTAGGGACGACATGCATGTATCTAGACTGTCCACTATACTTATCCTCAATTGTAGCTCGATGCCTCAATCGCACGTCCTCTAATGTGCATCGAGTTCTGTGGAAAGGTGATACAAGAAACATGAAACTCGGTCGGGAGCTTTTCCATATCTATACAGGCCCATCTCTAAAAAGCCTTTATATACAAACATACCTAGCGTCTATTTTCGTGGTCGCTATGGCCCCACTTCGGCCCCTCCCTCAACTAGTAAAGACTACCATAGCTAAGAGACTGCCCCTACGCAAATGATCTAAACATCCATGTGGCATTTCCCCTCAACCCCTTACCCCGATAGTGAAGATTGAAATGGTATCTTGGGTTTAGCTCAAGTCTTTCCGCATCCCACTGGCTGCCGATGACGGGTGTCCGACTATCTACTATCCTTATTGATCCTGACGCTCAGCCTCCTCGTAGGACAACCGCCGAACCACCCTGGTGTCACCTCGTCATAGCATTCTGACTGCATAGCTACATCTGCAGTTAAGGCCCACCCACCTAGTAGTTACACGCAGGCCCAACCTCTACGAACACAGCCTAAGGCATCTGCCGCTGCACAGAGGACTACTTGGAGCACCTTACGTACCTCACGAAGCCGCGTGCTTCGCATTCCAGTCCTTTTGTAATGCCCCGGGTTTTCGCCTGACCCAATCGATCGCAAAATCGACCAAGACCGTTCAAAACCCGAACACATTAACTTTGGGAATACAACAACATCAGAACAATAACAGCAAACTTTTATAAACATTACAATAATGTTACATCAGAGTACAGAACATATCAGAGTACATCGAATAAAATTACAACGGAAGATAAATTACAGAAAATTAAATACAATAAATAGCGGAAGACTTCTATGCTCTGGACACAGCTTTAGGCTTCGATCCAGAATCCTGCTCAAGAGATAAATATCTGCAAAAAGCTACTCGACTGCCCGTGTGGAAAAGAGGGCACTCGAGTTTGCAAAGTGAAACAAACTACGAGTCAGTCATGGGACTGATGTGAGAATTCTTAACTAATATAACTAATAGCAATAAGGCAAATCCAAGGACCACGCCGCTAACACAGAACGGGTTTTATTCCAATGGATTGCCGGTGCATAAATTAAAGTAAATCGTTAAACAACGCAATGCTTTTTAGAAAAATGGAATCATTATAAGACTCAAGTCCCATCACACAATGCAACGCAAACTAGAGGATAGAGTTTTACCTTATGACGATTAAACATGCTTGGTACGAAAAAAACGGGTTTGATATTATTACTAGTGTATATAAGTTTCAAAAACAGTTCAATCATAATGTATCAATCATAGACGGCATAGCACCCCATCCTACTATGTCGCCATACTAGTTCTACAATCAAAACCGCATGGTGTCGTATTGGAAATTGGGTTTCCATCATGAGTCAAGGCTAGGGAGGAACTCCTTACCGATTCGAGACACTCTAGCTAATGTCTCAGGATTCCCCGCAGTGAACCCTTGGATCCTGCAGGCCCGGTCTGCACATACGATTTTGCAGATTGGCAATTCCTGAACACACGTTTCCTGGTCCTATAGGACCTGTCATCCGAGACGTCTCATTCCATCATTCACATAAGTAAAATGTCAGGCCGTGTAAAAACCAAACACCACTTCTAGCTAGAAAGAAACGTGATGCTCTCCCTGCGTTCCCTTCTCCCGTTTTAGACTCCAACCGGGTTGTGAGGCTCGTGAAGCTACGTAATACACAAAGCTATGCCTATTCAAGCTGTGCTTTGATCATCAACCACAAGGCCTGCTTTTCAACAAAAGCCTTGATCATTTGCATCTTAGCATGCCACATTGTCAATCCATACCATACCATCGATTCCTACCAATATATAACCTCTAAGCTCGTATGTCTTAGAGAAGGGTGTTAAACACCAAATAGATATATATTTAGCAGAGATCAACGAATACCGTATAAAGGAATACAATGTCAGACATACAATCCATTTTCAAGTCCGTTCTGGGTCTGAACGAAACCGGAAGCACCTTATTCCTCGCATATCCGAACAATCAACTAATAGTCTGGACGGCCACTATTGTAGCCCCTTCAAGGTAGCTACTCCAATCATGGGCGTCAATGGCAACTCATCCATTCGACGTGAAGATCGTCAGTCTTCAATCATCGTCTTCAACTCTTCGACTTAGATCGACGAATAATCATTTTAAATGAGATTGAACTTGGACTTTTCAAATGTCCTCGTATATATATGATTTAAAATCATTTCTTATCTTTAATATTAATTTAAAATGATTAATCTCTATTTTTATTTATATAAAAATAATTGAATTTTATTTAACAACACTTCATGTCAATAGGCGACCTTGGCGCTGTTTTCACCCAAATTTGTTTTACAATTTTTTCTAAATCTAACCATTGGATTTTAACACAATTCATATTGTTGGAAAGATCTTCCTAAGGCGAACCTAATGGTTTCAGTTTTGGGAAAATCCGACGGTCGGATCTTCGGTATAATAATTTAAAGACACGATTCCAAAATGCGAACTACCACGCTCGATTCATTTGATTTTAATTTCTATATATATAATTATTTAAAATTCCTTCATCCATATATTTTGCAAACAACAAATATCCCTATATGTATATATATAATATCAAGGTATAACATGACACACAATAATGTTTTATTTTTATTATAATTCACATTCACATACTATCCACAACAATGTACATTTTTCTTTCATCTTTCAAATTACACAAAATGTATATTTTGCTTCCTTATTCTTTTTAATGAAATAATCCATTCATTAAAATGTATATTTCATCGTTATAATCTTTACTGAAAATCTTTTTACACAAATATGTAAATTTCATACTGTTGTTATTTTACATGAAAAATGTAATTTCACTTTAGTTCAATTATATGAAAAGTGTAACTTTTACTTTTATTCAATTACTATCTTTTCATTGGATTCAAATTATACTAAATTGAAGTCCTTAAATGTTTAATTCTTTCCAATGAAAATGACACTAAAATTATGCCTTAATTTAATATAAGAACATGACACTAAAAACATGTTTCATCTTCAATATATGAACATGATCTTAAAAATATATTTGTTTTTAAGATAATAACATAACACTGAAATATGTTTTAAATTTCATATATTAACTTAACATTAAAAATAAGATTACATTTCATATAATTAACATGACTTTAAAATATGAAGCTATTTCATATGCATTCACATGATTCTAACACATGTTTTTATTTCATATGCATTAACGCTACTCCAAACATGATTTTATTTTCATATACTTTAATGCTACTCCTAAATATGATTTTATTTTCATATGCAATTAAATGACATTAAAACAAATGATTACATTTATTTCTTATGCACTCATGTTACACTAAAAAAACATGATTTCATTTTCATATGCATTTTCATGCTCCAACTATAATCTAAAAATTGATTATTCTATATGTTATCCTTTTATAATAATATTATTTTCCAAAATATTAATTTTGACATTTCTCTTTTAATATGCATTATAAAATGGATAAAATAAATCGATAAACTCGTTCGGGTTTTTAAAAATGCGTTGCTATTTTAAAACAGATTAAATAGCCCAACTCATTTTCTTATCCATTAGTATTTTATAATGGGCTAGACCTCCCACATTAAGCTACGACTTGTTGATGCAGGATGTGGCGGTCGGTTCCGGGCAGACTTATTCCACAAGTTGGGCTTAACCTCGTGTCATGGCCTGTTTCGTATTTGTGCACTTGGACCTCTCACATTAGGTTCAACATTACTGGCTGCTGGATATGCCGGTCGGGTCTGGGCAGACTTCCACCACAAATGTAACCTAACCTCGTATCCAAGCATGATTCTAAATTATAATTATAATTAATTTTTCCAAAACATATTATTTGAAATTATCCATTCCATTAAGGAATCTTAATTTTAAGATATTCTTTATTTCTAAATATCTTGATTTCAAGTATCTTAATATAAATTGTAACTTTCCATATTATTATGATTTTATGATAACAACATTTTCAAGATGTTCCACTTTGAAACCATTTTTTTTTTTACTTTAACATATTGACACCAAAGATGTAATCTTTTTAATTGAATCATTTTATTGTAACTTTTAGACAATAAAGACGTAATCTTTCTAAATCAACGTCAATTAATTCTATTAATTGAATATAAAATAAAAACATTCCTTTAATTCAAGATTGATAACGTTTTGGAAACAGATCTTCTTAATTTAACATATTGACAATTAAAAAGGTAATCTTTTTAAATTCTAACTTTTCCTTTTTATAGTAACCTCATCCTACTATGTTTCTGCTATTACATTAAAAATGTATTTTTAATGTAAAACGTATTTCTTAATAAAAATATATTCTTTATAAGTTTTCTAATATTACATTAAAGATATGTTTTTAATGTAAAACATATTTCATAATGAAATATGATTTTTTTTTCTAAGTCCCTAATATTAACATTAAAGATGTATTTTTTAATGCAAATCATATCTCATAATGAAATATGATTCTTTTCTCAGTTTTCTAATATTACATTGATAAAAGTGTATTTTAAATCTTATCCTTTTTATTAACAAATAAAATGTTAATAAAAATGTATTTTCAAACTTGTTTCTTTTATTTGTACATGGAATGTAACTAAACAAGTTAAAACAATTACGGTCTTTTTATTTAAACATAAAATCCAAATAAAAGTGTGTTTCATAATCTTGTCTTTTTATTTATATATGGAGTATAAATAAAATGCAAAATAAAATATATTTTCTAATCCTGTCTTTTTATTTACACATAGTATGTAAATAAAAATATGTTAAACAAGTTTGTTTGTTTATTCACACATGGAATGTGAATAAACATATAATAATCAATTTCGTATTTTTATTCACATATGGAATGTGAATTACCAATTTCGTATTTTTATTCACATATGGAATGTGAACAAACATATAATAATCAATTTCGTCTTTTTATTCACACATAGAATGTGAATAAACATATAATAATCAATTTCGTCTTTTTATTTACACATGGTGTGTAAACAAAAATATATTTTTTTTAAAAAAAGTGAATAAATAAATCTGACAACGAAATAATTTGTCTTGATTTGGCAAATTGATTACAACTCTGTACTCAACATGATATACAATTCTAATGTTAACATAATTTAACGATTCTTGATTCGCTAAACATGACCATTTCAAATAAATGATATTTTAACAAAATCAATAGCAATAAAATATCATAACAAATTTGATATTGTAAATTGGATAAAAAATTTAACCTAATCAAATTCACAGAACAAAACAATATTTTAATTAGATTAAAATTCTGGTTTAATCTAAATTACCAAACGCGATATTTTATATCGAATCCATAAAGATCTAAGTGATAACATGACGGATCTACAAAATACAACGCAATACAATTCAATACAATCCATCAGAACAATCATCACATTACATCACAGCACAGATCACACAGATAATTATTTAACAAAATAAAATAATTAATTAAATAAATTAAATTGTGAAAATCAGATATTCTCACATCGGTTTATTCTGATTCACAAATTTGTCAAAATTCCAACTGCTCGGAATTGTCTCTTTCTAGTCTAGGAGAGTAGATCTTTGCCGTACAATCACAATGCTTCTGAAATCACGTTATTCTTCTTCCTCCTTGAACATTGCGTGAGCACCATCCTATTCGCATGTCAACGTCAACGAACGGCGGATCTTTGAGTGACAAAATCAAACAATCCATGAAGAGGATATTGATCATGCCCATTGAAAACAAGAGCTTGTTAAGAGCTTTGATTTTTTTTTATTTAGATTTGTGATGTAATTCATAACATAATGAGAGAGATTTGGGGATTAAATTCACTACGTGGTGGTCATTCATTTGAATAGAAGGCGACGGCTATGAAGAATTAGATTAGGGTTTGGATTTCTAACTATCTAGGATATTTATAATATCATAATTATTAAATTATTTAATTTACAAAAAAGCCCATTTATCCATGGATTGCTGACTAAGGCTGAGGTAGTATATTTACTTCTCATTTATGTTTCCTTACATCCCCCCCGATTACATGTTATTATGACCCATTTATTTTATTTTTTTATTATTCAAATTTCAAAAGTAGATGACAATAAAAGAGAGAGAGAGAGAGAGAGAGAGAGGAAAAAAAAGGAAAGAACTAATGCTATCTTAATGCTATTTGTTTATGAACATGTAATCTACATTTTTAATTTCTAAAAGTTAAACATGAATTGACAGGGGAAATAATTAAGAAGACAGCCAAAGATATGTACATATATATACATATATATATATATTAATATATACATATAGTTAAAATTTATTTCATTTATAACCTACACATTATTTTCAAATGACTCAAATTTAAGAAAAAGAGGACAGGAGAAAAATAAAGTAATAAATTGGAAGAGATGAAGGTTTTTACCACCGTATGTATATAACTGTATGAAACGTTGTCCGTTTAGAAAAATAATGCATATGTTGAAAATATAATAGTTTAAAATTTACACTGCATGCATGCATTAAAAAAAGGTAGACAATGCATGGCCTCTTTGTTTTATACATAATAAAGGGCCTACAGACTAAATAACCCTTTAGACTTCAATACTAAAATAAATACACTAATACATTAATAATACATGGAAAGGTTGGACAATAAATATATTTTATGTTTTGCTTGTTTTCTTTTATATTTTTTTTATTATAAATGTTAACATTAATTTCATTAACCACGATAGTTAATACATACATTATATACCTTTAACACTCAGTGTCTTACAATTCATCCTATATAAAATTAATTTGGAATCATTCATTAATAACAATTTAAAATTTATATATGTAAATATCATTTTAAATTCAATAATAAAAAAAGTTGGAATTTTTAAATTCTAACGTATTTTCTAACAAAATTATTTAAAATTAAATTATTCATTCTAACTTCGATTTAAATCAATTTTTAATCATTATTATTTTAAACAAATTATTTTAAATATTAAAACTCATTAAAATTAGTTAAAATAAATTTACCCCAAAATTCAGGGTTGTTACAGTCTCCCCCACTTATTCCTTTTTGTCCTCGAAAAGGAACGAAGTTAAAAGTTGTTTAAGTATCCTATCTTAAATAGTTTTATTTGTTGATTAACTTTTAAAATATATATTGTAAGGACCCGTAACTTCCCCGTGAAGGAAAGAGCGGATACTTCGAGGACAACACACATCAAAACGCAGACAGAAGAACATTCCATTGTTAATTACAACAATTCCATCAGAATACAAGAATATACAGAGTATAAATCAATATTACACATTTACCAAATATAAGATATTACAATAAATTTCATAGCAGCGGAAAATGATACAAAACACAACTAAAAGAGATATACGGATACAGAGCTTTCCGGATATCATTCTAGCTGTAAATCAGGATCATGTGAATATCAATCTGCAAAACTAAAACTACTAGCTGCCTGTAAAGACCCGTAACTTCCCTTATGGGGAAAGCGCGGATAGTTCGAGAACATGCCACAACGGAACGCAGACGGAAGGACATTTCATTGTATATTACAACAATTCCATCAGAATACAAGAATATACAGAGTATAAATGAATATTACATTCGATAAATATCAGAGATTACAATACATTACATAGCAGCGGAAAATAGTACAATATACAATTGAAGAAGATTCACGGATACAAAGCCTTCCAGATATCGTTCCAGCTGTAAACTAGGTTCCTATGAATATAAATCTGCAAAACCAAAACTACTAGCTGCCCGTGTCGAAAATAAGGGCACCCAGAGTTTAGGTTAAAACAATAAACTCCAGGTCAGTCATTGGACTGGTGTGAGAACTAAAACAGTTATTTAAAACTTTACTTTAAATCAAATATATCAAGGGACCACGCCGTATAACACGGAACGGGTTTCCTCCCAAGAATACCAGTGCATATAACAAAACTGCGCACTGCTTTTTGGAAAAATGAAGCTATTATAAAACCCAGGTCCTATTACACAATGCAACGCAAGCCGGGGGATAGGGTTTTCCCTTATAATAGCCAAACATGCTTAGTACGTGTAAAACAAATCATTTGATACTACTATAAGTGCATAGCGTGTAAAACAACTTCAAATCATAAGTATCAATCATAGACGGCATGGGTACCATATATCATGTCACCATACTACTGCTACAATTTAAACCGCAAAATCACGTATTTGGAAGTTGGGTTATCATTTATGGTATGAACCGAGGCAAAAGATAGTCCTCTACAGATTCGAGACTCTCTAGCCCGAGCCTCAGGATCAGAGCTCGAGTGACCCTTGGATCGTCAGGGCCGGTCCACACGGAGTGGATTAAAATGCCTGAACATGCGTTTCCCCGCCCTTTGGGGCGTAGGTGAGCCAACTAAATGACTCCATCGGTTCGGGAACGACCGATATATCCGAGGCGCCTCGCAACAGCAACAACCACATAAGTCAAACTCGTCAGGGCGTGTAAAACCACTGACGCCAATTCTAACTAGAAAGAAACGCATGCCCTCCCTGAGGTCCTCTCCCATTTCTGGTTCATACCGGGTGTAAAACTCACGAAGTAAAAGTTACACAAAGCTATGCCACAAAGGCCGTGCTTTGATCATCAACCACAAGATTTTGCTTTTCAACAGAAGCCTTGATCATTTGCCACTTAGGCATGCCACAAAGGCAATTCACTCTATGCGTTTGATATCCATCAGTATGTAACCCCTGAGCTCGTACGTCTCAGAGAAGGGCGTTAAGCAAGAAAATAAATTCTCCGCCGCCAAATAGATATATATTTAATAGAAATCAACCACACAGACTGAAATCCAATGTCAGACAAACAGTCCATTTACAAGTCCGTTCTGGGTCTGAACGAAACCAGAGGCACCTAGTACCCCGCATATCCATCGATCTCCAAGTACGTCTGGACGATCACCAACTGTTTCCATCTTCTTGGGTGTACATCCCAATCAAGATCATCAGTAATCACCCAAACGACGTGAAGACCTCTGGTCTTCGACCACCATCTTCATCTTCGACTTATCATCGTATCAGTTATTCAGAATGGGATAAACCCGGTCTTCGCGTATATTATAAACAAGTGTTACACAAACACAACATACGCCTCATTCCAATTCATCAGTCACTAACCGTAAATTAACAAGAGAATAATTCCCCCAAACATTAACCCCGAAGGCCGAAACTAACATCAGATCAATATCCAGAAAACCATTCTGCTTAGCTAACCGACAGTTAGTTTCTAAATTTCACATTCATAGGGAAAGGTTCCCATTAATTTTATCAAAGATAAATCCTTTAAATTTATTCTTTAATCTACTTTTGAACATCAATTCAAACTAGTCGGGATTAACAAACCTTACCGAAGTAATCATTTGTTTTAATTTTCCCAATCCCAACCTATTCATCCCATGAAGTAAAACTGGTAATACTTCATATCTAACACCACGGTGTTATCGGTAAATTCAATTACCATTTCACGTTCAAATCTAATTAAAGATTTAACTATCGCCTGGAGCAAAACTGGTGATACTCAATTCTCGATCTTTTCAATCTAATTAAAGATTCATTAAAACTCCACTTAGTTTTAATCTTTAACTGGGTTAAAGAATCAGTGTCATTTAAAACACGGTTCACGATAAACCCAAAATCACATCACATTTCAATTAGTCCCTAACCGTAAATTAGGAAGTGAGCAATTCCCTAAGTATTAACCCCGAAGGCCGAAACCAACATCAGATCAATACCCCAAAAACCATTCAACTTAACTAATCTCCAGTTAGTTTCTGATTTTCTTAACTCTTTGGGTCTAAGAATAGTATTATTGAAGATACCGTTCACGACAACCCAAAATCACATTCCATTAATTATCGGGTTAAAGAACAAGTGTTGTTTAAAACACTGTTCATGATAAACCCAAAAATCAATGCCAATTCAATTCCAATTAATTATTATTTAATTGGTACACTTCATTAAATCTAAATAAAAAGTTTTAATCTTTTCTCAACTTGGTTCAAGAACAGTGTTAATAAAGACACCATTCACGACAAAACCAAATCACATTTGATATTAAATACAAGGCTCTGAATAGAAAATATACCGGCTAATATTCAATATCAAATTCTACGACCAACAAATATCGTATTGGGAATAACGATATATATATATATATCTTTCAAATTCCCATAACAATATCTGTATCATCACGAAATCCAACATCGAAATATTCCTAAGACAATTTCGATTCAAATCCATTCCAATATAATTATTGGAAATTCTGGTTATTTTCAAAACCATTTCAAATCCAATTTAATATTATTTAATGGGTACACTTCCTTAAATCTAAATAAAAAGATTTAATCTTTTTCTCAACTGGGCTTAAGAACAGTGTTAATAAAGACACCATTCATGACAAAACCAAATCACATTTGATATTAAATACAAGGCTCTGAATAGAAAATATATCGGCTTATATTCAATATCAAATTCTACGACCAACAAATATCGTATTGGAAATAACGATATTAATATATCTTTCAAATTTCCATAACAACATTTGTATAATCACGAAATCCAACGTCGAAATAATCCAAAGACAATTTTGATTCAAATCCATTCCAAATCAATTATTAGAAATCCTGGTTACTTTTAAAACCTTTTCAAATCAAATTTATTTATTTAAAAATAAATAGAATTTTAATTCTAGTTCAAAACTAGTTCATTTCGATAAAAAACTATTTTTATCTTTTCAAATATGGAGTTTTTCATCCCGATTCTTCTCAAATCATTTCTTATGATTTTACGCAAATTATTACTATTTTTAATAATTTTATCAAGGCCCGTACAGTCGATTTCCATCAATGGCCATCGAACTGCACTTACAGCGACCTTTTCCAAATTTGATTTGGACATAATTCCAAATCCAACCGTTAGATTTATAATTTCTAATATTCTTTAGAAAGCTCTTTTTGATATGAACCTAATGGTTCCGGTTTTAGGAGAATCCGACGGTCGGATCTCCCGTAATATCCATTCGAAATCAATGGTCGAAATTCGCGAACTGCCGCGGCGCGTTCTATTCAGGCCATTATATAATATATATAACATATATAATATATACTTCGTCGATTTCCTTTTAAAACGTATTTTATAAATCGTTTTAAATTCGTTTTCAAAACGATTTCAACTTCTATTTCAAATTCAAATCAAAATCCAATTTTTCAACATAAATTCATTTTAATTTCATTTCAAATCGGTTCAATTCAAATTGATTTCTAATTCAATTTCAGTTTGTTTTCAATTCAATTTCAATTCGAATTCATTTCTATTCAATTTCAATTCGAATTCATTTCTATTCAATTTCAATTTGAATTCAATTCTTTTCCAAATATCAGATTATGAAATCACTTTCGATATTCATTATAAAATGAATAAAATCGATATAAATATCGTTCACGTCAAAATGGCGCCAATCTAATCAACACAGCTTTTATATATTTCTATTTTCAAATATTCTATTTCACACATTTCTTTTTCAAATATTTCTATTTCAAAACTGGAATGAGGCCCAATCAATTACCATATAATGTTAATTATATGGATTTTCTACAACACATGTATACAATAACAACGATGAATAATCAACCATCATCCAAAGTGCATTCTACACTGTATAAGCATCAAATATAAATATTCAACGCTTATAACCGTCTGTCAATCAATCGATCGACATACAACTAAACAATCGGGATTAGTGTACGTCAAATATCATCCCCATACCCGTGTGGGGTTTCAAACAATCAAACACAGATTTTATTTGTGCAGTTGGGCGATGTGTAAAATTTATCGTCCCAATCAATATCAGTCAAATGTGTGTATATAAACAAATCGTCCGATTTGTTTATTTTTATTTCATTTCATATACACGTTAAAAATTCTATTTTTAACTATAAAATATTTTCCACTATAAAATATTTTATTTCAACTATATAAATATTTTATTTCATTTCACATCACATCACACAATCAACTACACATCAAAATCAGACAAACAAGCATACAAGCCGTCCATGGTCTGTGGACGACGGGTGTCGGGTGCTACTAAACACCGTCTGCATCCTAGTATATATTTTTAACTAGAAATAGAAAACTTAAGTTGAGAAGTTCTCACAGAGGGTTCCACTCCGCCGTGCTTTGCTTCTGAACTACTGAGCCGTCTGGATCTGCTTGACATTCCAATGCAGTTCCCTTCCCGCTGTTCATAATAAAAATTATATTTTTATGGCTTTATTCAATAAATAAAAATCATATTTTTATTTCTACTTCATATATTTTTACAATGCTTATCCTGTACAAAAATTACATTTTTATATTGCTTCTTATATAAATATCAGATTTTTACCATTGCTATATATATATAAAATCTATTCTTTATCATCGTTAAAAAAAACAAATCTTTACTTTCATATAAATCATATTTTTAATATCTATATTATATTAGAAAACGTATTTTTATAAACTTCTGTATAGATAAAAAATCATATCATTAATATTTGCAAATCAAAACATTTCTTAAATAAAAATTCAGTTTTTCATAAATTAAGTAGAATTTTAAAAGCACACTGTTTCTTTTCTCGAATCGGAGGGGAGCATGGCAGTTCATCTGAGGTGGCGGGGGTGCTGGCGGCCGGCGCAGGCGAGGTGGAGGCGCTCTTCAGGCGGCGGATGGCTGGGTGGTGTGATGTTCGATAGGGCGGTCTAGGGTTTACGGGGGAGAGCGTCTCGTGGGACCCGCTGTTGACTGGGAGGGTTTGCGAAGCAGTGGGAAAGGGGGACGATGGGAATCAGGGCTTGTGCAGGTAGGCGGGCGGTGGGCCATGGCTAGAGCGGCGGTCAGATGTGGCGGGCTTTGGGGGTTTTCCGCTAGGGATTGAAATAGGAAGGGGGGAGAAGAACGAAGGTTGAAGAGGAGGAGAAGGGGAGTTGGACGCGGTGGTGGAGGCGCGCTCGTCGGGGGCGCGGTGGCACAGTTCATCGGAGGAGCGACAGCTCCTCCTTCCCCTTCTTTTTTATTTATTTTAATTTTCGTTTTTACCCCGTTGACTAGGAATAGGAGAAAAGGAAGGGGGGCAGCCTTATATAATTTAATATTTTTTCTATTTTATTCTCTAAAAGTTACTTTAAAAATTCGAACTCAAAATTGAACCCACCGACTGTCGTCCCTAGCTAAGTACCCCTATTCCGAACACAATGGGATATGTAT
Organism: Allium sativum; assembly: GCA_030737875.1. Taxonomy (NCBI): domain Eukaryota; kingdom Viridiplantae; phylum Streptophyta; class Magnoliopsida; order Asparagales; family Amaryllidaceae; genus Allium; species Allium sativum. The sequence continues at coordinate 8,713,752 of CM060923.1, forward strand.
TGTAAGCCAATTCGGCCGTTACGATCAGTTTTCGTCAAAATCAACATATCTATATATATATTCAATTTAAATGCAGATTTCAAATTACCGGGGTCACGTACTAACTCGAAAAATTCCATAAAAATATTTTCTAAATTCGTATTGGCGATACGGTCCTAAAAAACTAATTTCGTCGAATTCTGAGACCGTTTGAAAAATGGCCATTTTCCAGTCGATTAAAATCAACTAAAACTGGTCAAACACATTTTCCTTTTCCACGCTCACATATTGATTCGAAAAATTATGAAATTTGGAATCTAGCAATAATTTGACATCGCGGACCCAACAAAAGTGCTTTCATCGAAATCCGAGGTCGTTTGCAAAATGGCTATTTTCAATGGCCAGAATTCCATAGCGACTATTCTGAAATTTCAACTGGACATATCTTTTGATTCTTGCTATGAAATTTCAATTTTTTGGATTCGTTGGAAAGATATTCTCAATTAGCTTCCATTATTTTTTGGTTTCGCTAAAATCTGGTTTATTTTGAACCCGGTACATTCATTTGAATTTTAAAATCGAATTATCGAACTACCGCGCCATTTTCAACTCCTTTTTTAATTTAAAATAAATATTTATATTCCAACGTCGAGCTATAAAAATATATGCGTTCGAATTCTATTCAAAATAAATTTCTCGTTGTTATAATTTAAAATAATTCATTTTAAAAAATCAAAATTCGCTAAAATTGCCAAAATAAAAATTTTAAACTGGCCCAGATTTTCGGGTTGTTACAATCTCCCCCACTTAAAACTTTTCATCCCCGAAAAGGAACGAAGCCGAATGTTGTTTTAAATACAAACTCAACTTTCATTATTTTTATTATGGCTTAAGATCTTCAACTTTTCAGTTTCTGAGAACTTTTCAAAAATTTCAAAAATTTGGCTAACACCCTAAAATTTCGCCATAACCTCCCCTGCACCGGGAGCAACGGGAAAATCCCGAAATTGCCATACAGGCCTTTTGATCTCAAAAAGAAAAAGAAAAAGCCAAGCGGCTAGCCAATCGGCTCATAAAATCGTCATCACCCAAACAAAACAGTAAATTATGATAAACATGTATGTCGGGCAAACAAATTTTATTCTCTGCTCTAGCCTCCTTGCTATGACCTGTTCAGTAGATATACATGTATATGCATGCAAATTTCAAGCAATTTTCAATATAGTTCACTATTTGATCTGTTTGCGAAATGGTTCAAAATTTAATTAATTAAACTATAATCAAACAACACAACCATCAATCAATTAGTTGATTACCTTTACAAATTCATAACTTTGATACATAGTCAAAAAATCAGATTTTTGATGTCAAATCACAACAATAAGCCCTATCTAGTTTCGGTTCTCACACCAGTCAATTGGAAATATATAGAAATATCACTTTCGAAACTTGAAAATAAATATTGGCGATGGTGCCCCATCACCAGAATTATCCCCGGGCACTAGAGTGCGATTCTATAACTATCCAATACATTAAAACTTCGAATACACGTTTGCAAGACATATATGCAAAATCTTTATATATTGGATTGTCCAAATTCAATATAAAATAAATAATCAAATACGAATAATTGATTAAAATTTCAAAACAAAACTTGTTTTTATTTTAAAAAAAGAATACTCTTCACACTCGTTCTAGGATACTACTGATCCCATCTCTAACGAGTCATTCCATTGGATATTACTAATCCAATATCTGATGAATCTTTTCGTATGGTTCTAATGTGTCTTATTCTCTGAGCTTTGTAAACCAAAGCTCTGATACCAAATGTAAAGACCCGTAACTTCCCCGGTGAGGATAGCGCGGATAGTTCGAGAACATGCCACAACGGAACGTAGACGGAAGGACATTTCATTGTATATTACAACAATTCCATCAGAATACAAGAATATACAAAGTATAAATGAATATTACATTCGATAAATATTAGAGATTATAATACATTACATAGCAATGCAAAATAATACAATATACAACTGAAGAAGATACACAGATACAAAGCTTTCCGGATATCGTTCCAGCTGTAAACCAGGATCCTGTGAATATAAATCTGCAAAACCAAAACTACTAGCTGCCCGTGTCAAAATAAGGGCACCCAGAGTTTAGGTTAAAACAATAAACTCCAGGTCAGTCATGGGACTGGTGTGAGAACTAAAACAGTTATTTAAAACTTTACTTTAAATCAGATATATCAAGGGACCACGCGGTATAACACGGAACGGGTTTCCTCCCAAGAATACCAGTGCATATAACAAAACAGTGCAATGCTTTTTGGAAAAATGAAGCTATTATAAGACCTAGGTCCTATCACACAATGCAACACAAGCCGTGGGATAGGGTATTCCCTTATAATAGCCAAACATGCTTAGTACGTTTAAAGCAAATCATTTGATACTACTATAAGTGCATAGCGTGTAAAACAACTTCAAATCATAAGTATCAATCATAGATGGCATGAGTACCATATATCATGTCGCCATACTAGTTCTATAATTAAAACCGTAAAATCACGTATTTGGAAATTGGGTTATCATTTATGGTATGAACCGAGGCAAAAGATAGTCCTCTACCGATTCGAGACTCTCTAGCCCGAGCCTCAGGATCAGAGCTCGAGTGACCCTTGGATCGTCAGGGCCGGTCCACACGGAGAGGATTAAAATGCCTGAACATGCTTTTCCCCGCCCTTTGGGGCGTAGGTGAGCCAACTAAATGACTCCATCGGTTCGTGAACGACCGATATATCTGAGGCCCCTCGCAACAGCAACAACCACATAAGTCAAACTCGTCAGGGCGTGTAAAACCACTGACGCCACTTCTAACTAGAAAGAAACGCATGCCCTCCCTGAGGTCCTCTCCCGTTTCTAGTTCATACCGGGTGTGAAACTCGCGAAGTAAACGTTACACAAAGCTATGCCACAAAGGCCGTGCTTTGATCATCAACCACAAGACTTTGCTTTTCAACAGAAGCCTTGATCATTTGCCACTTAGGCATGCCACACGGGCAATTCACTCTATGCGTTTGATATCCATCAGTATATAACCCCTGAGCTTGTTCATCTCAGAGAAGGGCGTTAAGCAAGAGAATAAATTCTCCGCCGCCAAACAGATATATATTTAATAGAAATCAATCACACAGACTGAAATCCAATGTCAGATACACAGTCCATTTACAAGTCCGTTCTGGGTCTGAACGAAACCGGAGGCATCTAGTACCCCGCATATCCATCGATCTCCAAGTACTTCTTGACAATTACCAACTGTTTCCATCTTCTTGGGTGTACATCCCAATCAAGATCATCACTAATCACCCAAACGACGTGAAGACCTCCGGCCTTCGACCACCGTCTTCATCTTCGACTTATCGTCGTATCAGTTATTCAGAATGGGATAAACCTGGTCTTTCCGAATAACTCGCGTATATTATAAACAAGTGTTACACAAACACAACATACGCCTAATTCCAATTCATCAGTCACTAACTGTAAATTAACAAGAGAATAAATCCCCAAACATTAACCCCGAAGGCCGAAACCAACATCAGATCAATATCCAGAAAACCATTCCGCTTAGCTAACCGACAGTTAGTTTCTAAATTTCACATTCATAGGGAAAGGTTCCCATTAATTTTATCAAAGATAAATCCTTTAAATTTATTCTTTAATCTACTTTTGAATATCAATTCAAACTAGTCGGGATTAACGAACCTTACCGAAGTAATCATTTGTTTTAATTTTCCCAATCCCAACCTATTCATCCCATAAAGTAAAACTGGTAATACTTCATATCTAACACCACGGTGTTATCGGTAAATTCAATTACCATTTCACGTTCAAATCTAATTAAAGATTTAACTATTGCCTGGAGCAAAACTGGTGATACTCCATTCTCGATCTTTTCAATCTAATTAAAGATTCATTAAAACTCCACTTAGTTTTAATCTTTAACTGGGTTAAAGAATCAGTGTCATTTAAAACACGGTTCACGATAAACCCAAAATCACATCACATTTCAATCAGTCCCTAACCATAAATTAGCAAGTCAGCAATTCCCTAAGTATTAACCCCGAAGGCCGAAACCAACATCAGATCAATACCCCAGAAACCATTCAACTTAACTAATCTCTAGTTAGTTTCTGATTTTCTTAACTCCTTTGGGTCTAAGAACCGTATTATTGAAGATACCGTTCACGACAACCCAAAATCACATTCCATTAATTATCGGGTTAAAGAACAAGTGTTGTTTAAAACACTGTTCACGATAAACCCAAAAATCAATGCCAATTCAATTCCAATTAATTATTATTTAATTGGTACACTTCATTAAATCTAAATAAAAAGATTTAATCATTTCTCAACTGGGTTCAAGAATAGTGTTAATAAAAACACCATTCACGACAAACCCAAATCACATTTGATATTAAATACAAGGCTCTTAATAGAAAATATACCGACTTATATTCAATATCAAATTCTACGACCAACAAATATCGTATTGGAAATAACGATTTATATATATCTTTCAAATTCCCATAACAATATCTGTATCATCACGAAATCCAACAACGAAATATTCCGAAGACAATTTCGATTCAAATCCAGTCCAATATAATTATTGGAAATTCTGGTTATTTTCAAAACCATTTCAAATCCAATTTAATATTATTTAATGGGTACACTTCATTAAATCTAAATAAAAAGATTTAATCTTTATCTTTACTGGGTTTAAGAAAAGTGTTAATAAAGACACCATTCACGACAAACCCAAATCACATTTGATATTAAATACAAGGCTCTGAATAGAAAATATATCGGCTTATATTCAATATCAAATTCTACGACCAACAAATATCGTATTGGAAATAACGATATTAATATATCTTTCAAATTTCCATAGCAACATCTGTATAATCACGAAATCCAACATCGAAATAATCCAAAGACAATTTCGATTCAAATCCATTCCAATTCAATTATTTGAAATTCTGGTTACTTTTAAAACCTTTTCAAATCAGATTTATTTATTTAAAAATAAATAGAATTTTAATTCTAGTTCAAAACTAGTTCATTTCGATAAAAAAACTATTTTTATCTTTTCAAATATGGAGTTTTTCATCCTGATTCTTCCCAAATCATTTCTTATGATTTTACACAAATTATTACTATTTTTAATAATTTTATCAAGGCCCGTACAGTCGATTTCCATCAATGGTCATCGAACTGCACTTACAACGACCTTTTCCAAATTTGATTTGGACATAATTCCAAATCCAACCGTTAGATTTCTAATTTCTAATATTCGTTAGAAAGCTCTTTTCGATACGAACCCAACGGTTCCGGTTTTAGGAGAATCCGATGGTCGGATCTCCTGTAATATCCATTCGAAGTCAATGGTCGAAATTCGCGAACTGCCGCGGCGCGGCGCGTTCTATTCAGGCCATTATATTATATATATATAATATATATAATATATACTTCATCGATTTCCTTTTAAAACATATTTTATAAATCTTTTTAAATTCGTTTTCAAAATGATTTCAACTTCTATTTCAAATTCAAATCAAAATCCAATTTTTCAACATAAATTCATTTTAATTTCATTTCAAATCGATTCAATTCAAATTGATTTCTAATTCAATTTCAGTTTGTTTTCAATTCAATTCAATTTCAATTCGAATTCATTTCTATTCAATTTCAATTCGAATTCATTTCTATTCAATTTCAATTTGAATTCAATTCTTTTCAAAATATCAGATTTTGAAATCACTTTCGATATTCATTATAAAATGAATAAAATCGATATAAATATCGTTCACGTCAAAATGGCGCCAATCTAATCAACACGGCTTTTATATATTTCTATTTTCAAATATTCTATTTCACATATTTCTTTTTCAAATATTTCTATTTCAAAACTGGAATGAGGCCCAATCAATTACCATATAATGTTAATTATATGGATTTTCTACAACACATGTATACAACAACGATGAATAATCAACCATCATCTAAAGTGCATTCTACACTGTATAAGCATCAAATATAAATATTCAACGCTTATAACAGTCTGTCAATCAATCGATCGACATACAACAAAACAATCGGGATTAGTGTACGTCAAATATCATCCCCACACCCGTGTGGGGTTTCAAACAATCAAACACAGATTTTATTTGTGCAGTTGGGCGATGTGTAAAATTTATCGTCCCAATCAATATCAGTCAAATGTGTGTATATAAACAAATCGTCCGATTTGTTTATTTTTATTTCATTTCATATACACGTTAAAAATTCTATTTTTAACTATAAAATATTTTATTTCAACTATATAAATATTTTATTTCATTTCACATCACAACACACAATCAACTACACATCAAAATCAGACAAACAAGCATACAAGACGTCCATGGTCTGTGGACGACGGATGTCGGGTGCTACTAAACACCGTCTGCATCCTAGTATATATTTTTAACTAGAAATAGAAAATTTAAGGTGAGAAGTTCTCACAGAGGGTTCCACTCCGCCGTGCTTTGCTTCTGAACTGCTGAACCGTCTGGATCTGCTTGACATTCCAATGCAGTTCCCTTCCCGCTGTTCATAATAAAAATTATATTTTTATGGCTTCATTCAATAAATAAAAATCATATTTTTATTTCTACTTCATATATTTTTACAACGCTTATCCTATACAAAAATTACATTTTTATATTGCTTCTTATATAAATATCAGATTTTTACCATCGCTATATATATATATATAATCTAATCTTTATCATCTTTAAAAAAAACAAATCTTTACTTTCATAAAAATCATATTTTTAATATCTATATTATATAAAAAACGTATTTTTATACACTTCTGTATAGATAAAAAATCATATCATTAATATTTGCAAATCAAAACATTTCTTAAATAAAAATTCAGTTTTTCATAAATAAAGTAGAATTTTAAAAACTCACTGTTTCTTTTCTCGAATCGGAGGGGAGCATGGCAGTTCATCTGAGGTGGCAGGCGGTGCTGGCGGCCGGCGCAGGCGAGGTGGAGGCGCTCTTCAGGCGGCGGATGGCTGGGTGGTGCGATGTTCGATAGGGCGGGCTAGGGTTTACGGGGGAGAGCGTCTCGTGGGACCCGCTATTGACTGGGAGGGTTGGTGAGGCAGTGGGAAAGGGGGACGATGGGAATCGGTGCTCATGCAGGTAGGCGGGCGGTGGGCCATGGCCAGAGCGGCGGTCAGATGTGGCGGGCTTTGGGGGTTTTCCGCTAGGGCTTGAAATAGGAAAGGGGGCGAGAAGAACGGAGGTTGAAGAGGAGGAGAAGGGGAGTTGGATGCGGTGGTGGAGGCGCGCTCGTCGGGGGCGCAGTGGCGCAGTTCATCGGAGGTGCGACAGCTCCTCCTTCCTCTTCTTTTTTTTATTTTAATTTTCATTTTTACCCCGTTGACTAGGAATAGGAGAAAAGGAAGGTGGGCCGCCTTATATAATTTAATATTTTTTTCTATTTTATTCTCTAAAAGTTACTTTAAAAATTTGAACTCAAAATTAAACCCACCGACTGTCGTCCCTAGCTAAGTACCCCTATTCCGAACACAATGGGATATGTATCGTAAGCCAATTCGGTCGTTACGTTCAGTTTTCGTCAAAATCAACATATAACTCTATATATATTTAATTTAAACGCACATTTCAAATTACCGGGGTCACGTACTAACTCGAAAAATTCCAGAAAAATATTTTCTAACTTCGTATTGGCAATACGGTCCTAACAATACTAATTTCGTCGAATTCTGAGACCGTTTGAAAAATGGCCATTTTCCAGTCGATTAAATCAACTAATACTGGTCAAACACGTTTTCCTTTGCCACGCTCACATATTGATTCGAAAAATTATGAAATTTGGAATCTAGTAATAATTTGACATCGCGGACCCAACAAAAGTGGTTTCGTCGAAATCCGAGGTCGTTTGCAAAATGTCTATTTTCAATGGCCAGAATTGCATAACGACTATTCTGAAATTTCAACTGGACATATCTTTTGATTCCCGCTATGAAATTTCAATTTTTTGGATTCATTGGAAAGATATTCTCAATTAGCTTCCATTATTTTTGGTTTCGCTAAAATCTAGTTTATTTTGCACCCGGTACATTCATTTGAATTTTGAAATCGAATTATCGAACTACCGCGCCATTTTCAATTCCTTTTTTAATTTAAAATAAATATTTATATTCCAACGTCGAGCTATATAAATATATGCGTTCGAATTCTATTCAAAATAAATTTCTCGTCGTTATTATTTAAAATTATTCATTTTAAAAAATCAAAAATCGCTAAAATTGCCAAAATAAAAATTTTAAACTGGCCCAGATTTTCGGGTTGTTACACTGCCCGTGTCAAAATAAGGGCACCCAGAGTTTAGGTTAAAACAATAAACTCCTGATCAGTCATGTGACCGGTGTGAGAACTAAAACAGTTATTAATATTTATTTTAAAGTTAGGTAAATCAAGGGACCACGCCGTATAACATGAAATGGGTTTCCTCCCAAGAATACCAGTGCATAAAACAAATAGCGCAATGCTAAATAAAGAAAAATGAAGTTATTATAAGACCCAGGTCCCATCACACAATGCAACGCAAGCCGGAGGATATGGTTTTTACCTTATAATAGCCAAGAATGCTTGATGCGTTTAAAACAAATCATTTGATACTATTATAAGTCCATAGTGTATAAAACAACTTCAAATCATAAGTATCAATCATAGACGGCATAAGCGCCCCATCCCACTATGTCGCCATACCTGGCTCTACAAATAAAACCGTAGAATCACGTATTTGGAAAATGGATTTCTGTCTGTGAACCGAGGCCAGGGATCGTCCTCTATCGATTCAAGACAATCTAGCCCATGTCTTAGGAACAGCCGCAACTGCCCCTTGGATCATCAGGGCCGATCCACCGATGTGGATTATTATGTCTGAACACTACGTTTCCCTGCCTTTGGGGCGTAAATGAGCCAACAAATGACTCCATCGGACCCGGATCGTCCGATCAAACCGAGGCACCTCGCAACAGCAACAACCACATAAGTCAAACTCGTCAGGGTGTGTAAAACCACTGATGCCACTTCTAACTAGAAGGAAACGCATGCCCTCTCTGAGGTCCTCTCCTGTTTCTGGTCCACTACCGGGGTGTGAGGCTCGCGAATCAACGTTACACAAAGCTATGCCACGCAGGCGGTGCTTTGGTCATCAACACAAGACTTTGCTTTTCAATAGAGGCCTTGATCAATTGCCACTTAGGCATGCCACACAGGCAATTCACTCCATGTGTTTGATATCCATCAATATATAACCTCTGAGCTCGTACGTCTCAGAGAAGGGCGTTAAGCGAAAGAATAAATTCTCCGCCGCCAAATAGATATATATTTAATAGAAATCAATCACACAGACTATAATCCAATGTCAGACACACAGTCCATTTACAAGTTCGTTCTGGGTCTGAACGAAACCGAAGGCACCTAGTACCCCGCATATCCAACGATCTCCAAGTACGTCTGGACGATCACCAACTGATTCTCTCCTCTTGGGTGTTCGGCCCAATCAAGATCATCAGTAATTATCCAAATAACTTGAAGACCTCCAATCTTCAACCACCGTCTTCATCTTCGACACCACGTCGAATTAGTTATTCAGAATGGGATAAACCCGGTCTTTCTGAATAACTCGCGTATATAATAAACATGTGTTACACAAACACAACATATGCCTCATTCCAATTCAAAATATTCTTTCATTCAAATATTCTTACACTTTGGGAAAGGTTCCCTTTAATTTTATCTAAGATAAATTCTTTAAATTTATTCTTTAATCTTCTTTGAATATCAATTCAAACTAGTCGGGATTAGCGAACCACACCGGAGTAATCATTTATTTTATTCCCCAATCCCAACCTATTCACCCCATAAATTAAAATTGGTAATACTTCATATCTAACACCACGGTGTTATCGGTAAATTCAATTACCATTTCACGTTCAAATCTAATTAAAGATTTAACTATCGCCTGGAGTAAAACTGGTGATACTCCATTCTCGATGTTTTCAATCTAATTAAAGATTCATTAAAACTCCACTTAGTTTTAATCTTTAACTGGGTTAAAGAATCAGTGTCATTTAAAACACGGTTCACGATAAACCCCAAAATCACATTTGATATTAAATACAAGTCTCTGAATAGAAAATATATCGGCTTATATTCAATATCAAATTCTACGACAAAAAAATATTGTATTGGAAATAACGATATAAATATATCTTTCAAATTCCCATAACAATTCCTGTATCATCACGAAATCCAACAACGAAATATTCCAAAAACAATTTCGATTCAAATCCATTCCAATTCAATTATTGGAAATTCTGGTTACTTTTAAAACCCTTTTCAAATCCAATTTATTTATTTTAAAAATAAATAAATTATTATTCTAGTTTAAATCCAGTTCATTTCGATAAAAATCTATTTTTATCTTTTCAAATATGGATTTTTTCATCCTAATTCTTCCCAAATCATTTCTTATGATTTTACACAAATTATTACTATTTTTAATAATTTTATAAAGGCCCATACAGTCGATTTCCATCAACGGCCATCGAACTGCACTTACAGTGACCTTTTCCAAATTTGATTTGGATAAAATTCCAAGTCCAACCGTTAGATTTCTTATATCTAATATTTGTTAGAAAGCTCTTTTCGATACGAACCCAACGGTTCCGATTTTAGGAGAATCCGACGGTCGGATCTCCCGCAATATCCATTCGAAGTCAATGGTCAAAATTCACGAACTACCGCAGCGCGGCGTGTTCTATTCAGGCCATTATACTATATATATATAATATATATAATATATACTTCATCGATTTCCTTTTAAAATGTAATATATAAATCGTTTTAAATTCGTTTTCAAAATGATTTCAACTTCTTTTCAAATCAAAATTGAATTTTTTCTTATAAATTCGATTTAAATTCATTTCAAATTGATTTCAATTCAAATCGATTTTTAATTCAATTTCAGTTCGTTTTCAATTCAATTCAATTTCAGTTCGAGTTCATTTCTATTCAATTTCAATTCGAATTCATTTATATTCAATTTCAATTCGAATTCATTTTTATTCAATTTCAATTCGAATTCATTTGCAATCCAATTCGAATTCTAATTTGTTTCAATTCAATTTAATTCGAATTTCATTTCAAAATATTCGATTTTGAAATCCCTTTCAATATTCATTATAAAAACGAATATAATCGATATAAATATCGTTCACGTCAAAATGGCGTCAATCTAATCAACACGGCTTTTTACATTCTATTTCAAATATTTTATTCAAATATTTCGTTTCAAATATTCTATTTCAAAACTGGAATGGGGCCCAATCAATTACCATAAATTTTATTTCTATGGATTTTCATACAACGCATGTATATATCAACAATGACAAATAATCAACCATCATCCAAAGTGCATTCTACACTGTATAAGCATTAAATATAAATATTCAATGCTTATAACAGTCTGTCGATCAATCGATCGACATACAACTAATTATTGGGACTAGTGTATGTCATATATCACCCCAATACCCGTGTGGGGTTTCAAACAATCAAACACAGATTTTATTTGTGCAGTTGGGCAATGTGTAAAATTTATCGTCCCAATCAATATCAGTCAAACTTGTGTATATAAACAAATCGTCCAATTTGTTTATTTTTATTTCATTTGATATACATGTTAAAAATTCTATTTTTAACTATAAAATATTTTCCACTATAAAATATTTTATTTCAACTATATAAATATGTTATTTCATTTCACTTCACATCACACAATCAACTACACATCAAAATCAAACAAACAAGCATACAAGTCGTCCATGGTCTGTGGACGATGGGTGTCGGGTGCTACTAAACACCGTCTGCATCCTAGTATATATTTTAACTAGAAATAAATTTAAAAGTGAGGAGTTCTCACAGAGTGTTCCACTCCGCCGTGCTTTGCTTTTGAACTGCCAAACCGTCTGGATCGGTTTGAAATTCCAATGCAGTCCTTTTCACACTATTCATATATAAAAATTATATTTTTATCACTCCATTTCAATAACTAAAATTCATATTTTTATTCCTACTCCATATATATTTTTAATCCTTCTACTTTATAAAAATTATATCTTTAAATTTCACATATGATAAAAACCATATTTTTATTATTTTTATAATATAAAAATCATATCTTTATATCTTCTATAAATTAAAAATCGAATTTTTATTCTTTCTAAGATATAAAAATCATATTTTTAATTCGCTACATATATAAAAATCACATTTTTATATTACCATTTCATATATAAAAATATAATCTTTTCGTATTCAAAAATATCGTCTTTCATATTATAAAAATATCGTCTTTCGTATTATAAAAATATCGCCTTTCATATTATAAAAATATCGTCTCTCATATTATAAAAATATCATCTCTTTTTATTTATAAAAATCAATCTTTTTGATGATAAAAATCAAACCTTTCAACTATGAAAAATCATATCCTTCAACTATGAAAAATTATATATTTGATTAATTAAAAATCAAATCTTTAAGCAAATAAAAATCTTAACTTTTTATTCAAAAATCACTTCTTTACCTAAGTAAAAATCATTTCTTTATGTAAAACAATGTTGTATAAATATAAAATTAAAAGAAAACTGAATTTTAAATAGTATTATATATATATAAACTAATTAAACTCATATATATAAAAACGCACCTTCTTTCCTTAAAAATTGAATCTTTAATCGAAGAAGGGCCACTGTCGGCGCTGAGCAGGCGGGGTGGCGGCGCTCCATTCTCTTCAGGTTAGCGGCGGCCGTTTATGGCATTGGGAGGTTTTGGTCTTCTATTGCAGCGTCGAGATGAGGAGAGGGAGGTTGGAGTGAGGAGGAGGGAGCGGCTGCAGGAGGAGGTCGAGGTGAAGGGGGGGAGGTGGCGATTTTGCGGGGGGGGGGGGGGGGGGGGGGTCCGCTGTCTCGCATGGACGAGGGGAGAGGAAGGGAGGCGGCAGGTCAAAAGGGGTGGGTGGCGGCGGTTTTTTGGGTTAGAGGGGGTGTGGCTTTGATTCGAGGAGGAGGGGGAGCAGGCTCGACGGCGGTGGCCCCTCACTTGGCGGCGCGATGGACGGTGGGGCGGCGCTCCGCCCCCCTTTCCCTTTCTCTTTTTTTTGATTGAAATGAACTAACGGGTGGGGGGCCTGGAGGGTATAGGAGAGAAGGGTAATTATATTTTTTTATTTAATTAATTTCAAAAAGCAACTTTTTATTCTAACCTCGAAACGAGACCCATCGTCTGTCGTCCATAGCTAATTACCCCCATTCTGAACACAACGGGACATATATCGCAAGCTGATTCGATCGTTTCGATCAGTTTTCGTCAAAATCAACGTATAACTCTATATATTTAATTTGAACGCACATTTCAATTTATTGGGGTCACATACTAACTCGAAAAATTCCCAAAAAATATTTTCTAGCTTTGTATTGACGACACGGTCCTAACAAAACTAGTTTCGTCAAATTCTGAGACCGTTTGAAAAATGGCCATTTTCCAGTCGATTAAAATCAACTAAAACTGGTCAAACGCGTTTTCCTTTGCCACGCTCACTTATTGATTCGAAAATTTATGAAATTTGAAACCTAGCAATAACTTGACATCACGGATCCAGCAAAAGTGGTTTTGTCGAAATCCGAGGTCGTTTGCAAAATTCCCATTTTTAAGGGCCTGAATTCCATAGCGACTATTCAGAATTTTCAACTGGACATATCTTTTGATCCCCGCTATGAAATTTCAATTTCTCTGATTCGTTGGAAAGATATTCTCAATTAGATTCAAATATTTTTTGTTTCACTAAAATCCGGTTGATTTTGCACCCGGTACATTCATTTGAAATTTGAAATCGAATTATCGAACTACCATGCCATTTTCAATTACTTTTATAATTCAAAACAAATATTTATATTCTAACGACGATCTATATAATATATACGTTCGAATTCTATTCAAAATAAATTTCTCGTCGATATTATTTAAAATAATTCATTTTAAATAATCAAAATTCGCTAAAACTGCCAAAATAAATTTTTTAAATTGGCTCGGATTTCCGGGTTATTACAATCTCCCCCACTTAAAACTTTTCGTCCCCGAAAAGGAACGAAGCCGAAAGTTGTTTAACAAATCAACTCAACTTTCATTATTTTCACTACGGCTTTAGTTCTTCAACTTTTTCAGTTTCTAAGAACTTTTCAAATATTTCAAAAACTTGGCTAACACCCTAAATTTTCGAAAAATTTCGTCATAACCTCCACTGCACCGAGGACTTCGGGATATTTCATATAGCCTCCCATGGCCTTCTTCAATCCAAAAGAAAAAGAGAAAGCCAAGAGGCTAGCCATTCGGCTCATAAAATCATCATCACCCAAACAAAACAGTAAATTATGGTAACATGTACCTATTTGTCGGGCAAACAATTTTATTCTTCTGCTCTAGCATCTTTGCTATGACCTGTTCAATGTAAGCTCATGTATATGCAAGCAATTGCGACAAATTTTCAATGCAACTCACTTTTTGATTCAAATTGAATATATGGTTCAAATTTAATTAATCCAACAATAATCAAACTACACAACCATCAATCAATTAGTTGATTATCATTTAAATTCATAACATTGATATATAGTCAAAAATCACATTTTTGATGCCAAATCACAACAATAGGCCCTATTTAATTTTGATTCTCACACCAGTCAATTGGAAATATATAAAAATCCCACCTTTGTCACTCGAATATCAACTCTGATGACGATGCATCAATCATAAGAATCACCTCCGGGTGACTAGAGTGTGATTCTATATCTATCCAGTATATTAAAACTTCAAATACACGCGGATCAGACGTATACGCAAAATCTTTATATACTGCACTGTCCAAATTCAATACAAATAAATATTCAAATACGAATAATTGAATTAAATTTTCAAAACAAAAATTGTTTTCATTTTAAAAATATACTCTTCACACCCATTCTAGGATACTACTGATCCCATCTCTAACGAGTCATTCTTATTGGATATTACTAATCCAAACTCTGATGAATTCTTTTGTATGGTTCTAATGTGTCCAGTTCTTTGAGCTTTGTAAACCAAAGCTCTGATACCACTGTAAGGACCCGTAAATTCCCCGTGAAGGAAAGAGCGGATATTTCGAGGACAACACACATCAGAACGCAGACAGAAGAACATTTCATTATTAATTACAACAATTCCATCTGAATACAAGAATATACAGAGTATAAATCAATATTACACATTTACCAAATATCAGAGATTACATTAAATTACACTACAGCGGAAAATAATACAAAACACAACTAGAAGAGATATACAGATTCAGAGCTTTCCGGATATCATTCCAGCTGTAAATCAGGATCCTGTGAATATCAATCTGCAAAACCAAAACTACTAGCTGCCCGTGTCAAAATAAGGGCACCTAGAGTTTAGGTTAAAACAATAAACTCCAAGTCAGTCATGTGACTGGTGTGAGAACTAAAACAGTTATTCATCTTTATTTTAAAGTTAGGTAAATCAAGGGACCACGCCGTTTAACATGGAACGGGTTTCCTCCCAAGAATACCGTTGCATAAAACAAACAGCGCAATGCTAAATAAAGAAAAATGAAGCTATTATAAGACCCAGGTCCCATCACACAATGCAACGCAAGCTGGAGGATAGGGTTTTTACCTTATAATAGCCAAGAATGCTTGATACGTTTAAAACAAATCATTTGATACTATTGTAAGTGCATAGTGTATAAAACAACTTCAAATCATAAGTATCAATCATAGACAGCATAAGCGCCCCATCCCACTATGTCGCCATACTAGGCTCTACAAATAAAACTGCAGAATCACGTATTTGGAAATTGGATTTCCGTCTGTGAACAGAGGCCAGGGATCATCCTCTACTGATTCGAGACAATCTAGCCCATGTCTCAGGAACAGCCGCAACTGCCCCTTGGATCGTCAGGGCCGGTCCACCGATGTGGATTATTATGCCTGAACACTACGTTTCCCCGCTCTTTGGGGCGTAAATGAGCCAACAAATGACTCCATCGGACCCGGATCGTCCGATCAAACCGAGGCGTCTCGCAACAGCAACAACCACATAAGTCAAACTCGTTAGGGTGTGTAAAACCACTGACGCCACTTCTAAGTAGAAGGAAACGCATGCCCTCCCTGAGGTCCTCTCCCGTTTCTGGTCCACTACCGGGGTGTGAGGCTCGCGAATCAATGTTACACAAAGCTATGCCGAACATGTAGTGCTTTGATCATCAACACAAGACTTTTCTTTTCAACAGAAGCCTTGATCAACTACCACTTAGGTATGCCACATAGGCAATTCACTCCATGCGTTTGATATCCATCAATATATAACCTCTGAGCTCGTACGTCTCAGAGAAGGGCGTTAAGCAAGAGAAAAGAATTCTCCGTCGCCAAACAGATATATATTTAATAGAAATCAATCACACAGACTAAAATCCAATGTCAGACACACAGTCCACTTACAAGTTCGTTCTGGGTCTGAATGAAACCGAAGGCACCTAGTACCCGCATATCCATCGTTCTCTAAGTACGTCTGGACGATCACCAACTGATTCTCTCCTCTTGGGTGTACGGCCCAATCAAGATCATCAGTAATTATCCAAACGACGTGAAGACCTCCGCTCTTCAGCCACCGTCTTCATCTTCGACACTACGTCGAATCAGTTATTCAGAATGGGATAAACCTGGTCTTTCTGAATAACTCGCGTATATAATAAACATGTGTTACACAAACACAACATACGCCTCATTCCAATTCACAATATTCTTTTATTAAAATATTCTTGCACTTTAGGAAAGGTTCCCATTAATTTTATCAAAGATAAATTCTTTAAATTTATTCTTTAATCTTCTTAGAATATCAATTCAAACTAGTCGGGATTAGCGAACCACACCGGAGTAATCATTTATTTTATTCCCCAATCCCAACCTATTCACCCCATAAATTAAAATTGGTAATACTTCATATCTAACACCACGGTGTTATCGGTAAATTCAATTACCATTTCACGTTCAAATCTAATTAAAGATTTAACTATCGCCTGGAGTAAAACTGGTGGTACTCCATTCTCGATCTTTTCAATCTAATTAAAGATTCATTAAAACTCCACTTAGTTTTAATCTTTAACTGGGTTAAAGAATCAGTGTCATTTAAAACACGGTTCACGATAAACCCCAAAATCACATTTGATATTAAAAACAAGGCTCTGAATAGAAAATATATCGGCTTGTATTCAATATCAGATTCTACGAACAACAAATAACGTATTGGAAATAACGATATAAATATATCTTTCAAATTCCCATAACAATACCTGCATCATCACGAAATCCAACACCGAAATATTCCAAAGACAATTTCGATTCAAATCCATTCCAATTCAATTATTGGAAATTTCGGTTACTTTTAAAACCCTTTTCAAATCTAATTTATTTATTTTAAAAATAAATAAATTATTATTCTAGTTTAAATCTAGTTCATTTCAATAAAAATCTATTTTTATCTTTTCAAATATGGAGTTTTTCATCCCAATTCTTCCCAAATCATTTCTTATGAATTTACACAAATTATTACTATTTTTAATAATTTTATCAAGGCCCGTACAGTCGATTTCCATCAACGGCCATCGAACTGCACTTACATCGAACTTTTCCAAATTTGATTTGGACATAATTCCAAATCCAACGGTTATATTTCTGATTTCTAATATTCGTTAGAAAGCTCTTTTCGATACGAACCCAATGGTTCTGGTTTTAGGAGAATCCGACGACCGGATCTCGCGCAATATCCATTCGAAGTCAATGGTCGAAATTCACGAACTACCGCAGTGCGGCGCATTCTATTCATGCCATTATATTATATATATAATATATACTTCATCGATTTCATTTTAAAACGTATTATATAAATCATTTTAAATTCGTTTTCAAAACGATTTCAACTTCTTTTCAAATCAAAATTGAATTTTTTCTTATAAATTCGATTTAAATTCATTTCAAATTGATTTCAATTCAAATCGATTTTTAATTCAATTTCAGTTCGTTTTCAATTTAATTCAATTTCAATTTGAGTTCATTTCTATTCAATTTCAATTCGAATTTATTTATATTCAATTTCAATTCGAATTCATTTCTATTCAATTTCAATTCGAATTCATTTCTATCAATTTCAATTCAATTTCAATTCGAATTCATTTCCAATCCAATTCGAACTCTAATTCGTTTCAATTCAATTTAATTCGAATTTCATTTCAAAATATTCGATTTTGAAATAACTTTTCACTATTCATTATAAAAACGAATATAATCGATATAAATATCGTTCACGTCAAAATGGCGTCAATCTAATCAACACGGCGTTTTACATTTCTATTTCAAATATTCTATTCAAATATTTCGTTTCAAATATTCTATTTCAAAACTGGAATGGGGCCCAATCAATTACCATAGATTTCATTTCTATGGATTTTCACACAACGCATGTATATATCAACAATGACAAATAATCAACCATCACCCAAAGTGCATTCTACACTGTATAAGCATCAAATATAAATATTCAATGCTTATAGCAGTCTGTCGATCAATCGATCGACATACAACTAATTATTGGGATTAGTGTATGTCATATATCACCCCAATACCCGTGTGGGTTTTTAAACAATCAAACATAGATTTTATTTGTGCAGTTGGGCGATGTGTAAAATTTATCGCCCCAATCAATATCAGTCAAATGTGTGTACATAAACAAATCGTCCGATTTGTTTATTTTTATTTCATTTCATATACACGTTAAAAGTTCTATTTTTAACTACAAAATATTTTCCACTATAAAATATTTTATTTCAACTATATAAATATTTTATTTCATTTCACTTCACATCACACAATCAACTACACATCAAAATCAAACAACAAGCATACAAGCCGTCCATGGTCTGTCGACGACGGGTATCGGGTGCTACTAAACACCGTCTGCATCCTAGTATATATTTTAACTAGAAATAAATTTAAAAGTGATGAGTTCTCACAGAGAGTTCCACTCCGCCGTGCTTTGCTTTTGAACTACCGAACCGTCTAGATCGGTTTGAAATTACAATGCAGTCCTTTTCACATTGTTCATATATAAAAATTTTATTTTCATCACTCCATTTCAATAACTAAAAATCATATTTTTATTCCTACTCCATATATATTTTTAATCCTTTTACTTTATAAAAATTATATTTTTATTAATTTTATATTATAAAAATCACATCTTTGTATCTTCTATAAATTAAAAATCGAATTTTTATTCTTTCTATGATATAAAAATCATATTTTTAAATCGCTACATATATAAAAATCACATTTTTATATTACCATTTCATATATAAAAATATAATCTTTTCGTATTCAAAAATATCGTCTTTCATATTATAAAAATATTGTCTTTCGTATTATAAAAATATCGTCTTTCATATTATAAAAATATCGTCTCTCATATTATAAAAATATCGTCTCTTTTTATTTATAAAAATCAATCTTTTTGACGATAAAAATCAAACTTTCAACTATGAAAAATCATATCCTTCAACTATGAAAAATCATATTTTTGATTAACTAAAAATCAAATCTTTTAGCGAATAAAAATCTTATCTTTTTATTCAAAAATCACTTCTTTACCTAAGTAAAAATCATTTCTTTATATAAAACAATGCTGTATAAATATAAAATAAAAAGAAAACTGGATTTTGAATAGCATTATATATATATAAATTAATTAAACTCATATATATAAATACGCACCTTCTTTCCTTAAAAATTGAATCCTTAATCGAAGAAGGGCCACTGTCGGCGTTGAGCAGGCGGGGTGGTGGCGCTCCATTCTCTTCAGGTCAGCGGCGGTCGTTTATGGCATTGGGAGGTTTTGGTCTTCGGTTGCAGCGTCGAGATGAGGAGAGGGAGGTTGGAGTGAGGACGAGGGAGCAGCTGCAGGAGGAGGTCGAGGTGAGGGGGGAGGCGGCGGTTTGGCTGAGGGGGTGGTTCGCTGTCTCGCATGGACGATGGGAGAGGAAGGGAGGCGGTAGGTCAAAAGGGGTGGGTGGCGGCGGTTGTTTGGGTCAGAGGGGGTGCGGCTTTGATTCGAGGAGGAGGGGGGAGCAGGCTCGATGGTGGTGGCCCCTCCCTTGGTGGCATGATGGACGGTGGGGCTGCGCTCCGCCCCCCTTTCCCTTTCTCTTTTTTTTTTGATTGAAATGAACTGACCGGGGGGGGGGGGCTGGAGGGTATAGGAGAGAAGGGTAATTATATTTTTTTATTTAAATAATTTCAAAAAGCAACTTTTTATTGTAACCTCGAAACGAGACCCACCACCTGTCGTCCATAGGTAATTACCCCCATTCCGAACACAACGGATATGTATCGCAAGCTGATTCGATCATTTCGATCTGTTTTCGTCAAAATCAACGTATAACTCTATATATTGGATTTGAACACACATTTCAATTTACTGGGGTCACATACTAACTCGAAAAATTCATGAAAAATATTTTCTAGCTTCATATTGACGATACGGTCCTAACAAAACTAGTTTCGTCAAATTCTGAGACCGTTTGAAAAATGGCCATTTTCCAGTCGATTAAAATCAACTTAAACTGGTCAAACGCGTTTTCCTTTACCACGCTCACATATTGATTTGAAAAATTATGAAATTTGAAATCTAGCAATAACTTGACATCACGGATCCAACAAAAGTGGTTTCGTCGAAATCCGAGGTCATTTGAAAATTCCCATTTTTAAGGGCCTGAATTCCATAACGACTATTCAGAATTTTCAACTGGACATATCTTTTGATCCCTTCTATGAAACTTCAATTTTTCTGATTCGTTGGAAAGATATTCCCAGTTAGATTCAAATATTTTTGGTTTCACTAAAATCCGGTTGATTTTGCACCCGGTACATTCATTTGAAATTTGAAATCGAATTATCGAACTACCGCGCCATTTTCAATTCCTTTTATAATTTAAAATAAATATTTATATTCTAACAACGATCTATATAATATATACGTTCGAATTCTATTCAAAATAAATTTCTCGTTGGTATGATCTAAAATAATTCATTTTAAATAATCAAAATCCGCTAAAACTGCCAAAATAAAAAATTTAAATTGGCTTGGATTTCCGGGTTATTACATATATAACTTTTATATTTTCAAAATCATATTTCCTAATAGCGGATTATATATGTAATCAAAATACTTTAATTATGAACTGGGCACTCTCAACTCATTCTAGGGCATTACTAACCCCATCTCTAATGAGTTTTCTCATTCTAGGATACTACTGATCCTATCTCTAATGAGTATTCTTATTGGATATTACTAATCCAATCT
The DNA here is from genome assembly GCA_030737875.1 of Allium sativum. NCBI lineage: Eukaryota > Viridiplantae > Streptophyta > Magnoliopsida > Asparagales > Amaryllidaceae > Allium > Allium sativum. The sequence continues at coordinate 8,735,354 of CM060923.1, forward strand.
ATGATGAGTCTTTTGTTCAGTTATAACGAGTTGTACCCCAAAGATTTGAGCTAACCAGAGCTCTGATACCAACTGTAACACCTCGGATTTCACCCGACCCGATCGATCGCAAAATTGACCAAGACCGTTCAAAATCCTAACACGTTAACTCTGGGAATACAACAACATCAGAACAATAACAGCAGATTTTTATAAACATTATAATAATGTTACATCAGTGTACAGAACATATCAGAGTACATCGAATAAAATTACAGCGGAAGATAAATTACAGAAAATTAAATACAATAAACAACGGAAGACTTCTATGCTCTAGACACAGCTTTAGGCTTCGATCCAGAATCCTGCTCAAGGGATAAATATCTACAAAAAGCTACTCGACTGCCTGTGCGGAAAAGAGGGCACCTGAGTTTGGAAAGTGAAACAAACTACGAGTCAGTCATGGGACTGGTGTGAGAATTCTTAACTAATATAACTAATAGCAATAAGGCAAATCCAAGGACCACGCCGCTAACACGGAACGGGTTTTACTCCAATGGATTGTCGGTGCATAAATTAAAGTAAATCGTTAAACAACGCAATGCTTTTTAGAAAAATGGAATCATCATAAGACTCAAATCCCATCACACAATGTAACGCAAACCAGTGGATAGAGTTTTACCTTATGACGATTAAACATGCTTGGTACGAAAAAACGGTTTGATATTATTGCTAGTGTATATAAGTTTCAAAAACAGTTCAATCATAATGTATCAATCATAGACGGCATAGCACCTCATCCTACTATGTCGCCATACTAGTTCTACAATCAAAACTGCATGGTGTCATATTGGAAATTGGGTTTCCATCATGAGTCAACGCTAGGGAGGAGCTCCTTACCGATTCGAGACACTCTAGCTAATGTCTCAAGATTCCCCGTAATGAACCCTTGGATCCTGCAGGGCCGGTCTGCCCATTCGATTTTGCGGATTGGCAACTCCTGAACACACGTTTCCCGGTCCTATAGGACCTATCATCCGAGGCGCCTCATTCCATCATCCACATAAGTAAAATGTCGTGCCGTGTAAAACCCAAACACCACTTCTAGCTAGAAAGAAACATGTTGCTCTCCCTGCGTTCCCTTCTCCCGTTTTAGACTCCAACCAGGTTGTGAGGCTCGTGAAGCTACGTAATACGCAAAGCTATGCTTATTCAAGTTGTGCTTTGATCATCAACCACAAGGCCTGCTTTTCAACAAAAGCCTTGATCATTTGCATCTTAGCATGCCACATTGTCAATCCATACCATACCATTGATTCCTACCAATATATAACCTCTAAGCTCGTACGTCTTAGAGAAGGGTGTTAAACACCAAATAAATATATATTTAGCAGAGATCAATGAATACTATATAAAGGATTACAACATCAGACTTACAATCCATTTTCAAGTATGTTCTGGGTCTGAACGAAACCGGAGGCACCTTATTCCTCGCATATCCGAACAATCAACAAGTAGTCTGGACGGCCACTATTGTAGCCCCTTCAAGGTAGCTACTCCAATCATGGGCGTCAATGGTAACTCATCCATTTGACGTGAAGATCGTCGGTCTTCAATCACCGTTTTCAACTCTTCGACTTAGATCGACGAATAATCATTTGAAATGAGATTGAACTCGGACTTTTCAAATGATCCTCGTATAGTTATGATTTAAAATCATTTCTTATTGTTAATATTAATTTATAACGATTAATATCTATTTTTATTTATGTAAAAATAATTGAATTTTATTTAACAACACTTCATGTCAATAGGCGACCTTGGCGCTGTTTTCACCCAAATTTGTTTTACAAATTTCTCTAAATCTAACCGTTGGATTTTAACACAATTCATATTATTGGAAAGATCTTCCTAAGGAGAACCTAACGGTTTCAGTTTTGGGAATATCCGACGGTCGGATCTTTGGTATAATATTTTAAAGACACGATTCCAAAATGCGAACTACCACGCTCGATCCATTTGATTTTAATTTCTATATATATAATTATATAAAATTCCTTCATCCATATATTTTGCTAACAAAAAATATCCCTATTTGTATATATATAATATCAAGGTATAACATGACACACAATAATGTTTTATTTTTATTATAATTCACATTCACATACTATACACAACAATGTACATTTTTCTTTCATCTTTCAAATTACACAAAATGTATATTTTGCTTCCTTATTCTTTTTAATGAAAAAAAAATCCATTCATTAAAATGTACATTTCATCGTTATAATCTTTACTGAAAATCTTTTTACACAAATATGTAAATTTCATACTGTTTTTCTTTTACATGAAAAATGTAATTTCACTTTAGTTCAATTATATGAAAAGTGTAACTTTTACTTTTATTCAATTACTATCTTTTCATTGGAGTCAAATTATACTAAATTGAAGTCCTTAAACGTTTAATTCTTTCCAATGGAAATGACATTAAAATTATGCCTTATTTTAATATATGAACATGACACTAAAAACATGTTTCATGTTCAATATATGAACATGATCTTAAAAATATATTTGTTTTTAAGATAATAACATAACACTGAAATATGTTTTAAATTTCATATATTAACATAACATTAAAAATAAGATTATATTTCATATAATTAACATGACTTTAAAATATGAAGCTATTTCATATGCATTCACATGATTCCAACTCATGTTTTTATTTCATATGCATTAACGCTACTCCAAACATGATTTTATTTTCATATATTTTAACGCTACTCCTAAATATGATTTTATTTTTATATGCAATTAAATGACATTAAAACAAATGATTAAATTTATTTCTTATGCACTCATGTTACACTAATAAAACATGATTTCATTTTCATATGCATTTTCATGCTCCAACTATAATCTAAAAATTGATTATTCTATATGTTATCCTTTTATAATAATATTATTTTCCAAAATATTAATTTTGAAATTTCTCTTTTAATATGCATTATAAAATGGATAAAATAAATCGATAAACTCGTTCGGGTTTTTAAAAATGCGTTGCTATTTTTAAAACGGATTAAATAGCCCAACTCATTTTCTTATCCATTAGTATTTTATAATGGGCTAGACCTCTCACATTGGGCTACGACTTGTGGATGCTGGATGTGCCGGTCGGTTCAGGGCAGACTTATTCCACAAGTTGGGCTTAACCTCGTGTCATGGCCTGTTTCGTATTTGTACACTTGGACCTCTCACATTAGGTTCAACATTAATGGCTGCTGGATATGCCGGTCGGGTCCGGGCAGACTTCCACCACAAATGTAACCTAACCTCGTGTCCAAGCACGATTATAATTTATAATTATAATTAATTTTTCCAAAACATATTATTTGAAATTATCCTTTCCATTAAGGAATCTTAATTTTAAGATATTCTTTATTTCTAAATATCTTGATTTGATGTATCTTAATATAAATTGTAACTTTCCATATTATTATGATTTTATAATAACAACCTTTTCAAGATGTTCCATTTTGAAACCTTTTTTTTTTTACTTTAACATATTGACACCAAAGATGTAATCTTTTTAATTGAATCATTTTATTGTAACTGCTAGACAATAAAGGCGTAATCTTTCTAAATCAACGTCAATTAATTCTATTAATTAAATATAAAATAAAAACATTCCTTTAATTCAAGATTGATAACGTTTTGGAAACAGATCTTCTTAATTTAACATATTGGCAATTAAAAAGGTAATCTTTTTAAATTCTAACTTTTCCTTTTTATAGTTACCTCATCCTACTATGTTTCTACTATTACATTAAAAATGTATTTTTAATGTAAAACGTATTTCTTAATAATAATATGATTCTTTCTAAGTTTTCTAATATTACATTAAAGATATGTTTTTAATGTAAAACATATTTCATAATGAAATATGATTTTTTTTCTAAGTCCCTAATATTAAGATTAAAGATGTGTTTTTTAATGCAAATCATATCTCATAATGAAATATGATTCTTTTCTCAGTTTTCTAATATTACATTGATAAAAGTGTATTTTAAATCTTATCCTTTTTATTAACAAATAAAATGTTAATAAAAATGTATTTTCAAACTTATTTCTTTTATTTGTACATGGAATGTAACTAAACATGTTAAAACAAGTACGGTCTTTTTATTTAAACATAAAATCCAAATAAAAGTGTGTTTCATAATCTTGTCTTTTTATTTATATATGGAGTTTAAATAAAATGCAAAATAAAATATATTTTCTAATCTTGTCTTTTTATTTACACATAGTATGTAAATACAAATATGTTAAACAAGTTTGTCTGTTTATTCACACATGGAATGTGAATAAACATATAATAATCAATTTCGTATTTTTATTCAGATATGGAATGTAAATAGTCAATTTCGTATTTTTATTCACATATGGAATGTGAACAAACATATAATAATCAATTTCGTCTTTTTATTCATACATGGAATGTGAACAAACATATAATAATCAATTTCATCTTTTCATTTACACATGGTGTGTAAACAAAAATATAATTTTTTTAAGAAAAGTGAATAAATAAATCTGACAACGAAATAATTTGTCTTGATTTGGCAAATTGATTACAACTCTGTACTCAACATCATATACAATTCTAATGTTAACATAATTTAACGATTCTTGATTCGCTAAACATGACCATTTCAAATAAATGATATTTTAACAAATTCAATAGCAATAAAATATCATAACGAATTTGATATTGTAAATTGGATAAAAAATTTAACCTAATCAAATTCACAATACAAATCAATATTTTAATTAGATTAAAATTCTGGTTTAATCTAAATTACCAAACACGATATTTTATATCGGATCCATACAGATCTAAGCGATAACATGACAGATCTACACAATACAACGCAATACAATTCAATACAATCCATCATATCAATCAGCACAATACATCACAGCACAGATCACACAGATAATTATTTAACAAAATAAAATAATTAATTAAATTAATTAAATTGTGAAAATTAGAGATTCTCACATCGGTTTATTCTGATTCACAAATTTGTCAAAATTCCAACTGCTCGGAATTGTCTCTTTCCAGTCTAGGAGCGTAGATCTTTGCCGTACAATCACAACGCTTCTGAAATCACGTTATTCTTCTTCCTCCTTCAACATTGCGTGGAGCACCATCCTATTCGCATGTCAACGTCAACGAACGGCGGATCTTTGAGTGACAAAATCAAACAATCCATGAAGAGGATATTGATGATGCCTGTAAGAACCCGTAACTTCCCCGTGAAGAAAAGCGCGGATACTTTGAGAACAACACACATCGGAACACGGACAGAAGAACATTTCATTGTTATTACAACAATTCCATCAGATACAAGAATATATAGAGTATAAACAAATAAATTACATTCAACAAATATCAGAGATTACAATAAATTACATAGCAGCGGAAAAATATACAAAATAGAACTGAAAGTGATACGCGGATACAGAGTTTTCCGAGCATCGTTCCAGCTGTAAATCAGGACCCTGTGAATATAAATCTGCAAAACCAAAACTACTAGCTGCCCGTGTCGAAAATAAGGGCACCCAGAGTTTAGGTTAAAACAATAAACTCCAGGTTAGTCATGTGACTGGTGTGAGAACTAAAACAGTTATTTAAAACTTTACTTTAAAGATAGTAATTCAAGGGACCACGCCGTATAACACGGAACGGGTTTCCTCCCAAGAATACTAGTGCATATAACAAAACAACGCAATGCTTTTTGGAAAAATGAAGCTATTATAAGACCCAGGTCCCATCACACAATGCAACGCAAGCCGGAGGATAGGGGTTTTCCTTATAATAGCCAAACATGCTTGATACGTTTAAAACAAATCATTTGATACTATAATAAGTGTATAGTGTCAAAACAATTCAAATCATAAATATCAATCATATGCGGCATGGGTACCATCTATCATGTCGCCATACTAGTTCTACAATTAAAACCGCAATATCACGTATTGGAAATTGGATTTCCGTCATGAGCCGAGGCAAGGGGCAAGCTCCTCTCCGCGTTCGAGACACTCTAGCAAATGTCCCAGGACCCCACTCTGATCCTTGGATCTTCAGGGTCGGTCCTCCCTTACTTTTGAGGATTAATTATTCCGGAACACACGTTTCCCGGTCCTTACAGATCTATATCCGAGGCGCCTCGTATCCAACAACCACACAGGTGAAAATATAAATGTCAGGGCTGGTAGGTCACTGACACCACCCTAGCTAGAAAGAAACGTCGTGCTCTCCCTGTAGTCACTATCCCGTTTTTGACTCATACCGAGGTGTGAGGCTCGCGAATTCACGTTATACACAAAGCTGCACCACACAGGCCGTGCTTTGATCATCAACCACAAGACTTTGCTTTTCAACAGAAGCCTTGATCAATTTGGCACTTACGCGTGCCACACTGGCAATTCACTCCATGCGACTGATGTCCATCGATATACAACCTCTTAGCTCGTACGTCTCAGAGAAGGGCGTTAAGCAAGAGAATAAATTCTCCGCCGCCAAACATATGTATATTTAATAGAGATCAATCAACACAGAATAAAATCCAATGTCAGACACACAATCCAGTTACAAGCTCGTTCTGGGTCTGAACGAAATCAGAGGCACTTTCCTCGCATATCCATCGGCCTCCAAGTACGTCTGGATGACCACCAACAGTTTCCCTCATCTTGGGTGTACAGCCCAATCGAGATCATCAGTGATCACCCAAACGATGTGAAGACTTCCGGTCTTCAGCCACCGTCTTCATCTTCGACATATCGTCGAATCAGTTATTCAGAATGGGTATAAACCCGGCCTTTCTGAATAACCCACGTATATAATAATCAAATGTTACACAAACACAACAAACGCCTCATTACAATCCAGAATATTCTTTTATTCACAAAATCACATTCTTAGGGAAAGGTTCCCATTAATTTTATCCAAGATAAATTCTTCTAAATTTATTCTTTGATCTTCGCTTGTATATCATTTCAAACTAGTCGGGATTAGCGAACCACACCGAAGTAATTATTTATTTTATTTCCCAATCCCAACCTATATATCCCATGGAGCAAAACTGGTGATACTCCATATCTAACACCAGGGTGTTATCGATAAAATTAATTACTATTTCACGTTCAAATCTAATTAAAGATTTAACTATCGCTTTGGAGCAAAACTGGTGGTACTCCATTCTCGATCACCTTTCAGATTTGATAATTTAAATTATCAATTCACTTTTTAATCTAATTAAAGATTCATTAAAACTCCACTTAGTTTCAATCTTTTCAAAAATCAATATCCTGCCTTTAACTGGGTTAAAGAACCAATGTCATCTAAAACACGATTCACGACAAACCCAAATCATATTTGATATTAAATACAAGGCTCTGAATAGAAAATATATCGGCTTATATTCAATATCAAATTTTGAAACCAACATATATCGTATTGGAAATAACGATATAAAATATATCTTTCAAATTCCCATAACAATATCTGTATAGTCACGAAATCCAACATCGAAATATTCCGAAGATAAATTCGATTCAACTCCAGTCCAATTCACGTATTGGGAATATTCATTATTTTTAAAATCACTTTCAAATTCAATTTATTTATTTCAAAAAAAAAATGATTTTAATTCTAGTTCAAAACTAGTTCATTTCGATAAAAATCTATTTTTATCATTTCAAATGTGGAGTTTTTCATCCCAGTTCTTTCCAATTCACATATTATGATTTTACAAGAATTATCAATATTTTTAATAATTTTATCAAGGCCCGTACAGTCGATTTCCAACAATGGCCATCGAACTGCACTTACAGCGACCTTTTTCAAATTTGATTTGGATATAATTCCAAATCCAACCATTGGATTTCAAATTCTTAAAATTTATTGGAAAGATCTTTTCGATACGAACCCAACGGTTCCAGATTTAGGAGAATCCGACGGTCGAATCTCCCGCAACGTCAATTCGAAGTCAATGGTCGAAATTCACGAACTGCCGCGGCGCGGCGCGTTCTATTTAGGCCATTATATATATAATATATATATATTATATATATATAATATATATATTATATATATTTCGTCGATTTCCTTTTCAAAACGTATTTTATAAATCGTTTTAAATTCGTTTTCAAAACCATTTCAACACTATATTCAATTTCTAATCAAAATTGAATATTTCATATCATTACTATATAAATGATAATATTTTCAAAACGTTATATTTTGAAATCACTTCCTTTTCTATATTCATTATAAAAACGAATATAATCGATATAAATATCGTTCACGTCAAAATAGCGCAGCTCTAATCAACACGGCTTTATATATTTCAATAAATTCGTTATTCTATTCAACACATGAATCTATATTTCTTTCAACACACGACTATTTTTGTTATATAAAATATTTTATAAAATCATGGTATCTATCGTTTGATTTTCAATTAGACTCCACCGTGAAGTAGTTCTAATTTTAAATATGATAAAGATGTAAATTTTATTATTAAAATATTTTACTCAACATATGAAAAGTTTCAACACATGAATATCGTCAACACATGACTATTTTTATATTCAACACATGAATTTTCTTTTATAATACTCATTATTTTCCCGATTGGAATGAGGCCCCATCAATCACCATATAACGTTAATTATATGGATTCCGTACAACACATGTATATAATAGCAACGATAAACAATCAACCATCATCCAAAGTGCACCACACAACTGCATAAGCATCAAATATAAATAATCAACGCTTACACAGTCTGTCGACCAATCGATCGACATACAATTAAATAACTGGGATTAGTGTACGCCCAATATCATCCCAACACCCGTGTGGGGTTTCAAATCAACAAACACTTATTTTTATTCGTGCAGTTGGGCGATGTGTAAAATTTATCATCCCAATCAATATTAGTCAAATCAGTGTATATAAACAAATCGGTCGATTTGTTTATAAATATTTACTCACATTCACGTAAAAAATATATTTTTAACGATAATTAATTTATTTCAACTATCTACATTTATTATCGATTTCACATCAACATCACAAACAATTTTCACAACACATCAATCAAACAAACAAGCCATCCATGGTCTGTGGATGACGGGTGTCGGGTGCTGCTAAGCACCGTCTGCATTCTAGTATATATATATATATATAACTAGTAAAAGAAATTTAGAGTGAGAAGTTCTCACCGACTAGCCAATCCAAACGTCTCGACTTCTCATATGTAGAAAATCTCCGCCGTTCTCGCCTTTTGTCACTTTCGTTGCCCGTAGCCACTACATAGATAAAAATCACATTTTTATATTGTTGCTATGTATATAAAAATCATATTTTTTATAATCACTCCATATGGATAAAAATTCTATTTTTACATCACTACTATATAGATAAAAATTCTATTTTTATACCGCTACTATATAGATAAAAATTCTGTTTTTACATCGATGCTATATAGATAAAAATTCTATTTAAAAAAAAAACAGATCTTTAGGTTAATTTAGTTTAGTTAAATTTGTTTATTTACTGAAATTAGTTTTAATGCTTAGTTAAATTAGTTTTGCTATTAAATAAAAACCAGATCTTTAGGTTAAGGAAAATTAGATTTTTATTTTATATAATACATAAAAGGATTGATTTTTAAAAAAACAATAAAAGGCGATGTTTTTAACATATAAAAGATACGATTTTTAACAAATAAAAATTCGATTTTTATATGTATACTAGCATGGTAAAAATATGGTTTTTGATGTAGCAAGATCGAATTTTTACAAAGTAGAAAGAGTGGATTTTTAATAAGAAAAAGATTTGATTTTTAATCTACTAAAGAAGTAATTTTTATATGTTGAAAAGTTTGAATTTTTATAAACGAAAAGAAGTGATTTTTTAATCAAAGGAAGAAATGGTTTTTAATTATATAAAAATATTATTTTTATATAAGGCGTGTAATAAAAATATAATTTTTAGGTTATAGAAAAGTATTAAATATAATTTTTATACTGGTGGCATATTAAAAATATGATTTTTATATTTTAGAAAGAGTAAAAATTCGATGTTTATATATTGAATAGCAAAGTAAAAATTTGATTTTTATATATTGAATAGCAAAGTAAAAATTCGATTTTTATATATTGAATAGCGAAGAAAAAATTCGATTTTTATATATTGAATAGCAAAGTAAAAATTCGATTTTTATATATTGAATAGCGAAGTAAAAATTTGATTTTTATATATGTAGTGAATATGGATGACGAAGGTGATAAAAGAAGAAAAGATGAAGATTTCCTACATATGAAGAGTCGCCGCATTGGATTTAGCTATCTGTGAGAATTTCTCACCTTTAATAAATTTTATTTCTAGTGGAAAAATATACTAGGATGCAGACGGTGTTTAGTAGCACCCGACACCCGTCGTCCACAGACCATGGACGGCTTGTGTGCTTTTGTGCTTGATTTTGATGTGTAGTTGATTGTGTGATGTGTTGTGGAATGAAATACAATATTTATATAGTTAAAAATATTTTATAGTTAAAAATAGAATTTTTAACGTATATATGAAAGGAAACAAAAATAAACAAATCGGACGATTTGTTTATATACACACATTTGACTGATATTGATTGGGACGATAAATTTTACACATCGCCCAACTGCACAAATAAAATCTGTGTTTGATTGTTTGAAACCCAACATGGGTATTGGGGTGATATATGACGTACACTAATCCCAATAATTAGTTGTATGTTAATCGTTTGATTGACAGACTATTATAAGCGTTGAATATTCATATTTGATGCTTATGCAGTGTAGAATGCACTTTGGATGATGGTTGATTATACATCGTTGTTATTGTATACATGTAATGTAGAAAATCCATATAATTAACATTATATGGTAATTGATTGGGCCTCATTCCAGTTTTGAAAAGAAATTTTGAAAAAGAAATGTTTGTATAGAAATATTTGAAAAAGAAATATTTGCATAGAAATATTTGAAATAAAAATATTTGAAATAGAAATATTTGAAATAGAATATGTGAAAATAAAAATATATGAAGCCGTGTTGATTAGATTTACGCCATTTTGACGTGAACGATATTTATATCGATTTTATTCATTTTATAACGAATATCGAAAGTGATTTCAAAATACTGTGACAACAAGGAATCTCGCTCGATCTGAATCAGTCGCTAAACCGACCCAGACCATTCGAAATGCCTGATTATTTTGAGAACACGACAAAATAGAACGCAGACGGGAGAACATTTCATTGTATATTACAACAATGCATCAGAATACAAGAATATACAGAGTATGAATAAATATTACACAGAAATATCAGAGATTTAAATACATAGCAGCAGAAAATAATACAATACACACCTAGAAGAGACTTACGGATACAAAGCTTTCCGGATATCATTCCAGCTGTAAACCAGGATCCAGTGAATATAAATCAGCAAAACCAAAACTACTAGCTGCCCGTGTCAAAATAAGGGCACCCAAAGTTTAGGTTAAAACAATAAACTCCAGGTCAGTCATGGGACTGGTGTGAGAACTAAAACAGTTATTTAAAACTTTACTTTAAATCAGATATATCAAGGGACCACGACGTACAACACGGAACGGGTTTCCTCCTAAGAATACCAGTGCATATAACAAAACAGCGCAATGCTTTTTGGAAAAATGAAGCTATTATAAGACCCAGGTCCTATCACACAATGCAACGCAAGCCGGGGGATAGGGTTTTCCCTTTTAATAACTAAACATGCTTAGTACGTTTTAAACAAATCATTTGATACTATTACAAGTGCATAGTGTATAAAACAACTTCAAATCATAATTATCAGTCATAGACGGCATGGGTACCATATATCATGTCGCCCTACTAGTTCTACAATTAAAAACGCAAATGTCACGTATTTGGAAATTGGATTTCCATCTATGAACCGAGGCAAAAGATAGTCCTCAACCGATTCGAGACTCTCTAGCCCGAGCCTCAGGACCCAGACTCAGGAGGGCCCTTGGAGCGACAGGGCCGGTTCACCGATGTTGATTAAAAGCCTGAACACTGTGTTTCCCCGCCTTTTGGGGCGTAAATGAGCCAACGAATGGCTCCATCGGACCCGGATCGTCTGATCTAACCGAGGCGCCTCGCAACAGCAACAACCACATAAGTCAAACTCGTCAGGGCGTGTAAAACCACTGACGCCACTTCTAACTAGAAAGAAACGCATGTCCTCCCTGAGGTCCGTCTCCCGTTTTTGGTTCATACCGGGTGTGAAACTCGCGATGTAAACGTTACACAAAGCTATGCCACAACAGCCGTGCTTCGATCATCAACCACGAGACTTTGATTTTCAACAAGTGCCTTGATCATTTGCCACTTAGGCATGCCACACAGGCAATTCACTCTATGCATTTGATCTCCATCAGTATATAACCCCTGAGCTCGTACGTCTCAGAGAAGGGCGTTAAGCAAGAGAATAAATTCTCCGCCGCCAAACGGATATATATTTAATAGAAATTAATCACACAAACTAAAATCCAATGTCAGACACACAGTCCATTTACAAGTTCGTTCTGGGTCTGAACGAAACCGGAGGCACCTAGTACCCCGCATATCCATCGATCTCCAAATACGTCTGGACGATCACCAACTGTTTCCATCTTCTTGGGTGTACAGCCCAATCAAGATCATCAGTAATTACCCAAATGATGTGATGACCTCCGGTCTTCAACCACCGTCTTCATCTTCGACTTATCGTCGTATCTGTTATTCAGAATGGGATAAACCCGGTCTTCCCGAATAACTCACGTATATAATAAACATGTGTTACACAAACACAACATACGCCTCATTCCAATTCATCAGTCACTAACCCTAAATTAATCAAGAGAATAATCCCCTAAATATTAACCCCGAAGGCCGAAACCAACATCAGATCAATACCCAGGAAATCACTCTGCTTAGCCAATCTACAGCTAGTTTCTAAATTTCACATTCTTAGGGAAAGGTTCCCATTAATTTTATCAAAGATAAATTCATTTAAATTTACTCTTTAATCTTCCTTTTGAATATCTATTCAAACTAGTCGGGATTAACGAACCTTACCGAAGTAATCATTTGTTTTAATTTCCCAACCCCATCCTATTCATTCCATGAAGTAAAACTGGTAATACTTCATATCTAACACCATGGTGTTATCGGTAAATTCAATTACCATTTCATGTTCAAATCTAATTAAAGATTTCACTATCGAATGGAGTAAAATACTTACGCGTGCCACACTGGCAATTCACTCCATGCGACTGATGTCCATCGATATACAACCTCTGAGCTCGTACGTCTCAGAGAAGGGCGTTAAGCAAGAGAATAAATTCTCCGCCGCCAAACAGATGTATATTTAATAGAGATCAATCAACACAGAATAAAATCCAATGTCAGACACACAATCCATTTACAAGCTCGTTCTGGGTCTGAACGAAACCGGAGGCACTTTCCTCGCATATCCATCGATGCTCATATAATAAAAATTCTATTTTTATCACGCTACTCTCTATATAAAGATTTCGCCTTTTCATATATAAAGATTTCGCCTTTTCATATATAAAGATTTCGCCTTTTCATATATAAAGATTTCGCCTTTTCATATATAAAGATTTCGCCTTTTCATATGTAAAGATTTCGCCTTTTAAAATGTAAAGATTTCGCCTTTTAAAATGTAAAGATTTCGCCTTTTTAAATGTAAAGATTTCGCCATTTCAAATACAATAAAAATCATATTTTTATACTTTCTATATGATAAAAATTATATATATATAGATATATATATATTTATAAAAATCATAGCTTTATACATTGAAAAATCTCATTTTTCGTACACTAAGAAATAATATTTTTCATTGCTAAACTGAAAATAAAATTAATTGTAAATAAAATTAAACACTTACAGTTAATCAAAAGGAGACGGGGGGTATGGAAGTCGGAGGATATGAACGGCGTGAGGAAGGGGAAGAGGAGGAGGGGAACGACTTCAGTTGGCTGTCAGTGGAGGTGGTAGATTTGGGGGCGGAGGATGTTAGATAGGGTGGGGTTTCTGGAAGGATCAAATGGAGCGAAGGTCGGTGGGGGTGAGGCGGTGGTCCAGGCGGAGTTTGGTGGTCTTCGCGTCAGGAAGTGAGAAGGAGGGAGGAAGAAGAAGAGAGGGGGGCGGTCGGCCGATCTGAGGTGGAGAGGGGGTGGCAGGTCCGTCGTCGGTGGCGTGGGCTGCGTCGTGGTCTTCCACAATATTTTTTTTCTTCTCTGAAATTAATTCGAACGGTGGGGGGGCCTGAAGGAGATGGAAGGGGGGGTAATTTTATTAATTATTTATTTAATTATCTCCCAAAAAGCAACTTTTATTTTCGACCTCTAAACGAGGCCCAACGCCTGTCGTCCATAGCTAATTACCCTCATTCCGAACACAATGGGATATGTACCATAAGCTGATTCGACCGTTTCGATCAGTTTCCGTTAAAATCAACATATAACTATATATATTGAATTTGAACGCACATTTCATTTTACTGGGGCCACATACTAACGCGAAAAATTCTAGAAAAATATTTTCTAGCTTCGTATTGACGATACGGTCCTAACAAAACTAATTTCGTCGAATTCTGTGACCGTTGGAAAAATGGCCATTTTTCAGTCGATTAAAATCAACTGAAACTGGTCAATCACGTTTTCGTTTGCCACGCTCACATATTAATTCAAAAATTTATGAAATTCGAAACCTAGCAATAATTTGACATCACGGACCCAACAAAAGTGGTTTCGTCGAAATCCGAGGCCGTTTGCAAAATTTCCATTTTAAGGGCCTGAATTCCATAGCGACTATTCAGAATTTTCAACTGGACGTATCTTTTTATTCTAGCGATGAAATTTCGATTTTTCGGATTCGTTGGAAAGATAGTCACAAATAGATCTTATTATTTTTGGTTTCACTAAAATTCGGTTTATTTTGCACCCGGTACATTCAATTGAAGTTTGAAATCGAATTATCGAACTACCGCGCCATTTTCAATTCTAATTATAATTATATATAATTATTTATATTCTAACGACGACGTATATAATATATACGTTCGAATTCTATTCAAATTAAATTTCTCGTCGGTATTATTTAAAATAATTCATTTTAAATAATCAAAATTCGCTAAAATTGCCAAAATAAAAATTTTAAACTGACCCAGATTTTCGGGTTGTTACATTCTCCCCCACTTAAAACTTTTCGTCCCCGAAAAGGAACAAAGTCGAAAGTGGTTTGATTAATCAACTCTACGTTCGATCTGGCTTCCATTCTCCAACTTTTCAGTTTTTGAGAATTTTCAAATTCTTCAAAAATTTGGCTAACACCCGGAATTTTCGAAAAATTTCGCCATAACCTCCTTTGTACGGGGAGTGGTTTGGAAATTTATTGGGCCGTATTAGGTACCCAATAAATCCTAATAAGCATACACATATTTATAGTGATATATTCTGGTGTTAACAAGGGAGCGTGTATTGATAATAACTCAGAGAATAAATTCTCGTCACCCTGCCAAAGCCTGAGGGAGTGTGTATTTTAAATGCTCCAGAGGATAAATCCTCGTCACCTCATCCCGTGTGGGAAATAAATAGTCCATGTGCCGTATTGTAACACCCCGTAATTCTATAACACTAGGATTCACGAATCAAGGCAGAATTAAAAGTTAAAATCAAAATCAAGGGAAACAGGCTGCGCCATTGCGTTCGTCTCGGAATTCTGCATGAAAACAAGTCCGAGTTTGCGTAAATCGGAGTCTGTATGAGGAAGATATGGCCTCCGGAAGATTCAGCAAAGTTCAAAACAGGGCAGAAAAAGGAATTCAAATTCGAAAACAGACCCAGGCTAGGCTGGGCGGGAATTTTCCCGCCCAAGGCACCCAGGTCGACTGGGTAGTCGACCTGGGGGTCGACCCCCCCCCCCTTTTTCCTGTTTTCTGCACCTGGTTCGTTCTTCTGCATTCGGACGCCATCCTGACCAGATTCGTTGACTTCTACACTATATAAACAGGCCTGGTCTTCTTCTCTATTCACAATTCTTTTCTATCCTTATGCTGCCTTTGAGAAAATATATAAATAAATAAAAATAAGAAGATAATACGAAAATCCAAGACAAGGTTATGCTGCTCAAGTTGTCTAGAAGAGATTCAAAGCTTCAAGATAAGGATTAAAGGCTAAACATCGCACGAATCATAGCAACGCCTCCTTTCTATTCTAATACAATCTTTGTAAGTCAGTTATTTCTAGATTTGAATGTTTTCTTTGTTCGTCACATGAAATTAAAGGAATAAAAGAATATGCCAAATCTCTCTCTCTCTCTCTATTCGAATCAGTGCCTATACTCTTGAACCTAAGAACTGTTATGATTCGAGGACAAATAATACCGTGACTATGAAACTACGGACCTTAGAACCATATGCCTCTTTGACTATGAACATTGCCTATGACTATGAACATTGCCTATGACTATGGACATTGCTTATGACTGTGACTATGAGAATTATTTCCATGACTATGAACATAAGCCTATACCTTTGATTAGGAAGCAAAACTATTGTCTGTGACATAAATGGGACAACTCTGATTAAGCACCTATGGTTCATGACTAGGAAAGTGTTTAAGTTTCGTGACTGTGAAATTGGGTCTAAACCCGATTATCTATTTTGTCTGTTCTTTGTTTTCTTTGGTTTTAGACCTTGGGAATTTACCTATTAAGTTAGGTCTACCCATGTTCTTGAACCTGCGTCTTTATTCTGTCTATTCTTGGTTTTAGACCTTGGGAATTTACCTATTAAGTTAGGTCGACCCATGGTCTTGAACCGACGTCGTTATTCAACCCTTTTTATGCCAGTTAGTATGTCTATCTTGTGCGTAGCATCTTTGGTTCATTCCCTATTTTCTGCGAACCTAGATTTATTTATAATCTAGACTGAATCACGATTATACGAATGGTGGGAATGCGGTTTGGGCAAAATATGGAATTTACAAAAAACGTAGTTTAACTTGGAAATTGGCATAAATTGGGAACATGTATTATGGCATGTTCATAGAAATGCAAATTGGATAAATTCGACATGAATTATAAGATGTGTAATTTGAATCTAGTATTGACATGTAAATCTAGCATTTACATGAATAGTGAACTAGAGTAATAAGTCTAGAATTAGAATGTTGAATCAGAATTGGATTAGCTAATTTGGCACGGTAAGTATATTGGCATAAATGTGAAATTGGCCATAATTGGGAGTAATTGGCAGGTTTAGCAAAATCATGGTTAGTGACACTTAATTTGGTATAGCCCCATACCAAAAAGCATAAATATGATTTAAAAGGGGAAATGTGCCATAGAAATAAATGTAGACAATTTACATTAAAAGAGTAATTGGGAAATAAGTAAATTAGGAATAATTTACCTATAGAATCTGGCCTAAATGAGGAAATGTGAATTTAGACAAATTAAAGGTTTATTAACGACATCTCTTTTAATAATAAGCCTGAAAGTTCTAGGGTGACAGAGAGGATAGTGTCTAGGCTTGGGTTTGGAAAATACAAGTTTCCTGCTCTCCCTTGCTATCCTTAGCTGATCCAACGAACGGGATGGTTACTTTCAAAACCTGATTTGAAAACTAATTAAATCCCCTTTGAACTTAGAAAACACGAATATGCCTAACCCGAGGTTAGACTGAGTCGCGATGTAAACCTGCCCGGAACCAACCGGCACATCCAGTATTCGCAACAATATCTGTCTAATGTGAGTGGTAGCGGCTTTAATTTATTTAGTTAAAGCTAGAACAAGAATAGTAGGGTTAAGTTAACTAAGAAACTTAACCAGTTCAACATGATAACTAGACTGATGGGTGGGGTTAGGTTCAGACTGACACTTAACACAGTTAAGCTAGAATGGGAGGGTTAAGTCCATAGGAACACTTCACCAACTTAACACAGTTAAGCTAGAATGGGAGGGCTAAGTCCATAGAGACACTTAACCAAACTCAAGGTAGCAAAACGAGACTCGTAGGGGTTAAGTAAAGTTAATACACTTAGCCAAATTAATATGTTTACTAGACTAGAGGTTGGGGTTAAGTAAAATCTAATACAGTTAGCCAATTTTGATATGTTAGCTGGTGTAGACTGTAGGGTTAAGTAAACCTGAACACTTAACCATCAGGTTGTGATAAAGAAATGAGGTTAAGTCTAAAACATGAAGGGATAATACTTAACCATTAATAACATGTTAGTTAAGACAGACGGGCAAGGTTAAGTTAAAAAGGAACACTTAACCAATATAGGGTGAATGTGTAGGGTTAAGTAATAAGAAATACTTAACCAATATAACTTGGTTTGTGGTGGGGTTAAGTCAACATGAATTACTGATAAAACTTAACCAGTATAACAGGATGAATGAAGAGGGTTAAGTTGGCTTGAATTGACTAATGACACTTAACCAATCCAAATTGACGGGAAAGGGAACTAAGTAGTAAACCTTAGTTAAGAAAACAACGATTCTAGAAACTAAGTGGTAAATCTTAATTAGTAAAACTAAGTAGTAATTCTTAGTATAACACGGGAAGGAGCGAATGTCCGTCTGAGTAGAAAGAAGGCTCCAACGAATTGGGTTACGAAGCCCGAGGCTTCGAGGGGACGTGAGGGTACTCTTGGTATCCCTCTGTGAGGCTGCAGATGATCCTCCTGGGCTCACAGAGGTTAAGGTCTGCGTAGAAGAACCAGGGGTATGCCTTGGTTGCAATACATGGCAACCTAAAGACCAGGATGGACCGGTGTGATTTGGCGAGAAAACGGTAGCCCTGTGATAGCAACTCGTCATCTACCATCCATCTTGAGTCAATCGAGATACGTGAAGCGGAAAGGTGGAGAACTCCAAAAGACCATATACTTGCTATCAAGTTATGGGTGAGGATGGCCATAGGATAGAGGGGCACCGGGGGTCGGCGTATAGTTCTCATTTTACAAGGTGTGCCTTTCATTAGTTGAGGGAGGGGTCAAGTGGGACCATAGCCACTGGAATAAAAACAGACCTTAGCATCTGCATCGGCAGATATCTGAAAGCTCCCGACCGAGTTCTGTATTCCTTGATTTGCCTGTCACAGGACTCGGACCGCACATTATAGGACATGTGCATCTAGACAAGCGATAACGATTCGCGATAAATGCGTGGGGAAGTATAGGAACATATACCACTCTAGGTAGTGTGTCCTAGACTTGGGGGCATCGTTCGATAGGTAGCATAATCCCTAGTTGGACTAGGTGGCATAAATCCTGAATCCGAGAAGCGTTCAGCGGATAGCGTAAACTCTAGTTAAATCTAGAAAGCACCTGATAGAAAACCCTAGACTTGATCTAGGTAATAAATAATGAATGTATGCCGAAAGGCAATGGAAAATACAGGGATTGGGATCACGTTATCGTTACTAGTTGGGACACTAGATTGGCGGTGCAGAGATATAGAAACCAGTATAACAAGGAAATAGCGAAGCGGCGAAAGTATTAGAGCGTATCCAGTTTATCTTATCTTAGCATATCTTGTGACTACCTTGTCTAATCTTGTTGAGCCTACCATCATGGTGTAATCTTGTATTCAGTTAATTCATGTCGTTTTGTTTTTCCATGTTCACATGCTAGAAGTTACTGAACTTACTCAGGCTT
Organism: Allium sativum; assembly: GCA_030737875.1. NCBI lineage: Eukaryota > Viridiplantae > Streptophyta > Magnoliopsida > Asparagales > Amaryllidaceae > Allium > Allium sativum. The sequence continues at coordinate 8,755,173 of CM060923.1, forward strand.
TATGTCTGACTCTGTTTTTCATTCGTCTTCTTTTCTTTCGTCCCCCCCCCCCGGTAGTAAAGGAGGGAATAGTTTAGCTCAGGTTAAGTTGGACTGCCACTCTTTCCCAGCTTGAAGATTTGTCGAAGTTTTGCTTGGATTCTCTTTCCAGATGCTATGGCCGACTCTTGCCAGAATTGGGGAATATAATTGTTGTTTTATGCTTCTTTATTTTGTAAGACAGATGATACTCTGTTATTGTAAAGAAATCTTTGTACAAACTATTTTATCAATAAAGAAAAGTTTTATTTTCCGCTGTTTAATTTCTATCTGTCTTGTAATTTATCTGCATCTTTTACCCTAAAATGCTCCACAGAACTTAGTGCATTCCCTTTGTGAGTGACACTAACGGACGTGGGGTGTTACACGTGGTATCAGAGCTGAAGGTTACCAGATCAGATAAAGGATTTGAAAAATTATTTTCAAAACGGTTTTTAAAGAAGCATTTTTAAAAGAAAAGATTTGTTTTAAAGGCATATTCCCCAAAGCCATACACACTACTTTCTGATTCTCTGTTTGAATTCTTGTCTCCTTCTTTCTTGAGTCTCTGGGGCTCCTGGCTTTCTGGGAGGTAACCTCATTGAAGGGCGAAGTAGTACTCGACTTCCATCTATAACCGTAGTAGTTTCACCTGCGGTTAGTTATCTTCCAAATTTAGTAGGGTTTTCTGTACGATGGAGGCAGCCTTCGAGAGATTTGTCAACATGGTTACATACGGAAGGGGATGAGGAGTTTGGCTAAGGAGCATAACCCTAGGATAAGGAATTCATGGATGTAGATTTAGCTCATGAAGGAGGAAGAAATTATAAGACCTAAGACAAGAGGAAGTATCTTTATTAGGATATGATAGGGCATATAATTAAGGACAAGGGCAAGAACGAGGAACAAGATTTTCAGAAGGGAAAGTACATACTTTCACCACCAAGCACACCTAGGAGAAAGGTAGTAAAGTTCAGTTGGAAGAGTATAGTTTTCTGTCCGTACCCTTTCGGTTTTAGCGCTTTGCATTTGTTCATACCCACTTCCATAGTTGAGTCTCTGCACCGTAGTACTTGTATAGCAAAAAATCCCACTAGACTCTAAAAATCCAATTGGTGGTCCGACCAGTTTATTTTTGGTTAGTAGGGATTCGAGAAAAGCTATCGAGTTTGCTTATATCATCTCACGTAGATCTTCTAAATTCGGGGGAGATATTCCTTGGGTGCTTGTCTAATATTGGTTTAGGCCTTTGGGGCTTGTACTTGAGGAATGTCGAGTTCGGTTTGGATGGTTTGCGTGAGAGATGAATAGTTGTGGCAGGCACTCCAAAGAGCACGTAGTGACCTTTCGACTCTTATAGTTATGGCATAGCGAATAAGAGGGAAACCTCTAATCATCTTAGTACGTATACCTGGTACCGTGATTGACATATGTTTATTTTGGAAATGGAGATCCAGAACTTCACAACCGTGAAGTTAAATTAGTTAAGATACAGTGGAATAAAGCTCAAGAAGGCTAGATACTAGCATCATACCCTTTTCCTTGAGGGTGCATGCTTGATTTCTTTGTTTTAGGAGCTTTACGCATAATTGTTTCTCTCTTTCCAAAGTATATCACCTAGGTCGTATCTTCGATCCTTAGGTAGAAGCCAATGGATGTAAACATGTATTTGAAACATGTTATGGTTGATGGTTGCAAGTGGATGCTAATGGTTGCTTGTGAATGCATATGCATACGTATTAGGCACTAGATCAGTTCAGACGCTTTCATATTGCATTTACAGATATGTATTTGTTTGTAAATTTAACTTGATATGTTATCATATGGGTGTTGCATATGGATGAATGGCCGTGCACGCATATAGTATTTACATAACTAGGGATGCTTGCATACATGGTTGGACGCATGGCACTGACATGACTCGCATTAAGGAGGTCGACTGAATCAGTAGACCGCCTGATTTTATAGTAGATAAAGACATATACACACACTATGCATATGAACATGAAAGCATTAGAAATCTTTTAAGGACAATGGATGCCTGTGAGTGAATGGTTGAGTAGATGGGTGATTGGATGGTAGGACACATTCTTCCTAACTTGAAGATTACGGGGACGAAATCCTTTTTAAGTGGGGGAGAATGTAACACCCCGTAATTCTGTAACACTAGGATTCACGAATCAAGGCAGAATTAAAAGTTAAAATCAAAGTCAAGGGAAACGGGCTGCGCCATTGCGTTCGTCTCGGAATTCTGCATGAAAACAAGTCCGAGTTTGCGTAAATCGGAGTCCGTATGAGGAAGATATGGCCTCCGGAAGATTCAACGAAGTTCAAAACAGGGCAGAAAAAGGAATTCAAATTCGAAAACAGACCCAGGCTAGGCTGGGCGGGAATTTTCCCGCCCAAGGCACCCAGGTCGACTGGGTAGTCGACCTGGGGGTCAACCCCCACCTCTTTTTCTTGTTTTCTGCACCTGGTTCGTTCTTCTGTATTCGGACGCCATCCTGACCAGATTCGTTGACCTCTACACTATATAAACAGCCCTGGTCTTCTTCTCTATTCGCAATTCTTTTCTATCCTTATGCTGCCTCTGAGAAAATATATAAACAAATAAAAATAAGAAGATAATACGAAAATCCAAGACAAGGTTATGCTGCTCAAGTTGTCTAGAAGAGATTCAAAGCTTCAAGATAAGGATTAAAGGTTAAACATCGCACGAATCATAACAACGCCTCCTTTCTATTCTAATCTAATCTCTGTAAGTCAGTTATTTCTAGATTTGAATGTTTTCTTTGTTCGTGACATGAAATTAAAGGAATAAAAGAATATGCCAAATCTCTCTCTCTATTCGAATCAGTGCCTATACTCTAGAACCTAAGAACTGTTATGATTCGAGGACAAATAAGACTGTGACTATGAAACTACGGACCTTAGAACCATATGCCTCTTTGACTATGAACATTGCCTATGACTACGAACATTGCCTATGACTATGAACATTGCCTATGACTATGGACATTGCCTATGACTGTGACTGTGACTATGAGAATTATTTCCATGACTATGAACATAAGCCCATACCTTTGATTAGGAAGCAAAACTATTGTCTATGACATAAATGGGACAACTTTGATTAAGCACCTATGGTTCATGACTAGGAAAGTGTTTAAGTTTCGTGACTATGAAATTGGGTCTAAACCCGATTATCTATTCTGTCTGTTCTTTGTTTTCTTTGGTTTTAGACCTTGGGAATTTACCTATTAAGTTAGGTCTACCCATGTTCTTGAACCTGCGTCTTTATTCTGTCTATTCTTGGTTTTAGACCTTGGGAATTTACCTATTAAGTTAGGTCTACCCATGTTCTTGAACCGACGTCGTTATTCAACCCTTTTTATGCCAGTTAGTATGTCTATCTTGTGCATAGCATCTTTGGTTCATTCCCTATTTTCTACGAACCTAGCTTTATTTATAATCTAGACTGAATCACGATTATACGAATGGTGGGAATGTGGTTTGGGCAAAATATGGAATTTACTAAAAACGTAGTTTAACTTGGAAATTGGCATAAATTGGGAACATGTATTATGGCATGTTCATAGAAATGCAAATTGGATAAATTCGACATGAATTATAAGATGTGTAATTTGAATCTAGTATTGACATATAAATCTAGCATTTACATAAACAATGAACTAGAGTAATAAGTCTAGAATTAGATTGTTGAATCAGAATTGGATTAGCTAATTTGGCACGGTAAGTATATTGGCATAAATGTGAAATTGGCCATAATTGGGAGTAATTGGCAGGTTTAGCAAAATCATGGTTAGTGACACTTAATTTGGTATAGTCCACATACCAAAAAGCATAAATATGATTTAAAAGGGGAAATGGGCCATAGAAATAAATGTAGACAATTTACATTAAAAGAGTAATTGGGAAATAAGTAAATTAGGAATAATTTACCTATAGAATCTGGCCTAATTGAGGAAATGTGAATTTAGACAAATTAAAGGTTTATTAACGACATCTCTTTTAATAATAAGCCAGAAAGTTCTAGGGTGACAGAGAGGATAGTGTCTAGGCTTGGGTTTGGAAAATATAAGTTTCCTGCTCTCCCTGGCTATCCCTAGCTGATCCAACGGACGGGATGGTTACTTTCAAAACCTGATTTGAAAACTAATCAAAACCCCTTTGAACTTAGAAAACACGAATATGCCTAACCCGAGGTTAGACTGAGTTGCGATGTAAACCTGCCCGGAACCAACCGGCACATCCAGTATTCGCAACAATATCTGTCTAATGTGAGTGGTAGCGGCTTAATTTATTTAGTTAAAGCTAGAACAAGAATAGTAGGGTTAAGTTAACTAAGACACTTAACCAGTTCAACATGATAACTAGCATGATGGGTGGGGTTAGGTTCAGACTGACACTTAACACAGTTAAGCTAGAATGGGAGGGTTAAGTCCATAGGAACACTTAACCAACTTAACACAGTTAAGCTAGAATGGGAGGGATTAGTCCATAGAGACACTTAACCAAACTCAAGGTAGCAAAACGAGACTCGTAGGGGTTAAGTAAAGTTAATACACTTAGCCAAATTAATATGTTAACTAGACTAGAGGTTGGGGTTAATTAAAATCTAATACAGTTAGCCAATTTTGATATGTTAGCTTGGCTAGACTGTAGGGTTAAGTAAACCTGAACACTTAACCATCAGGTTGTGATAAAGGAATGAGGTTAAGTCTAAAAATGAAGGGATAATACTTAACCATTAATAACATGTTAGTTAAGACAGACGGGCAAGGTTAAGTTAAAAAGGAACACTTAACCAATATAGGGTGAATGGGTAGGGTTAAGAAATAAGAAATACTTAACCAATATAACTTGGTTTGTGATGGGGTTAAGTCAACATGAATTACCGATAACACTTAACCAGTATAACAGGATGAATGAAGAGGGTTAAGTTGGCTTGAATCGACTAATGACACTTAACCAATCCAAATTGACGGGAAAGGGAACTAAGTAGTAAACCTTAGTTAAGAAAACAACGATTCTGGAAACTAAGTGGTAAATCTTAGTTAGTAAAACTAAGTAGTAATTCTTAGTATAACACGGGAAGGAGCGAATGTCCGTCTGAGTAGAAAGAAGGCTCCAACGAATTGGGTTACGAAGCCCGAGGCTTCAAGGGGACGTGAGGGTACTCTTGGTATCCCTCTGTGAGGTTGCAGATGATCCTCTTGGGCTCACAGAGGTTAAGGTCTGCGTAGAAGAACCAGGGGTATGCCTTGGTTGCAATACATGGCAACCTAAAGACCAGGATGGACCGACGTGATTCGGCGAGAAAACGGTAGCCCTGTGATAGCAACTCGTCGTCTACCATCCATCTTGAGTCAATCGAGATACGTGAAGCGGAAAGGCGGAGAACTCCAAAAGACCATATACTTGCTATCTAGTTATGGGTGAGGATGGCCATAGGACAGAGGGGCACCGGGGGCCGGCGTATAGTTCTCATTTTACAAGGCGTGCCTTTCATTAGTTGAGGGAGGGGTCAAGTGGGACCATAGCCACTGGAATAAAAACAGACCTTAGCATCTGCATCGGTAGATATCTGAAAGCTCCCGACCGAGTTCTGTATTCCTTGATTTGCCTGTCACAGGACTCGGACCGCACATTACAGGACATGTGCGTCTAGACAAGCGATAACGATTCGCGATACATGCGTGGGGAAGTATAGGAACATATGCCACTCTAGGCAGTGTGTCCTAGACTTGGGGGCATCGTTCGACAGGTGGCATAATCCCTCGTTGGACTAGGTGGCATAAATCTTGAATCCGAGAAGCGTTCAGCGGATAGCGTAAACTCTAGTTAAATCTAGAAAGCACCTGATAGAAAACCCTAGATTTGATCTAGGTAATAAATAATAAATGTATGCCGGAAGGCAATGGAAAATACAGGGATTGGGATCACGTTATCGTTACTAGTTGGGACACTAGATAAGCGGTGCAGAGATATAGAAACCAGTATAACAAGGAAATAGCGAAGCGGCGAAAGTATTAGAGCGTATCCAGTTTATCTTATCTTAGCATATCTTGTGACTACCTTGTCTAATCTTGTTGAGCCTACCGTCATGGTGTAATCTTGTATTCAGTTAATTCATGTCGTTTTGTTTTTCCATGTTCACATGCTAGAAGTTACTGAACTTACTCAGGCTTTATGTCCAACTCTGTTTTTCTTTCGTCTTCTTTTCTTCCGTTCCCCCCTCCCCCCGGTAGTAAAGGAGGGAATAATTTAGCTCAGGTTAAGTTGGACTGCCACTCTTTCCCAGCTTGAAGATTTGTCAAAGTTTTGCTTGGATTCTCTTTGCAGATGCTATGGCTGGCTCTTGCCAGAATTGGGAAATATAAATGTTGTTTTATGCTTCTTTATTTTGTAAGACAGATGATACTCTGATATTGTAAAGAAATCTTTGTACAAACTATTTTATCAATAAAGCAAAGTTTTATTTTCCGCTGTTTAATTTCTGTCTGTCTTGTAATTTATCTGCATCTTTTACCCTAAAATGATCCGTAGAACTTAGTGCATTCCCTTTGTGAGTGACACTAACGGACGTGGGGTTTTACACGTATCTAATAACTAGAGAGACGTGATTATTGTCAACTCTAGACCCGTGTGGGGTTTTTATTAATCTGGCAATTTTATCGTTACAATTTAAATAGTCCATATCAGTCATCAGTTCAACCTGTAAAATAGAGTCATCTCCATACAAGCCTCTCGCTCGTATGGTAAATCTTCCACCTCGTCACACAAGCTCCAAATGCTTATGTGGTATATGATGAAGTATGCCTATCTTCCAGAAGTATGCTATGCAATGTAGTTCAAAATTAATTGTTACTATCCTATGGTGACATTTATTAATTACACACAGAATAACCTGCACTCCGCATCCAATGGCATTCACAGGAGTTGATATAATAATAAAACTGCGCATCCAACTCATTAAGGTTTACCTACTTGTCTGGCACGCAAATAAAATCTTTACTCAACAGCTAATCCATTTTCCTGTTCAAACATATATAATGCACAAGTATATATTTCTAACTATTTTCTAATCAGTTCAATGTGTGATTTAATTGAATAATTTGTTCTGTTTTTTATTGATGATATTCTAATCTTCTCTAAATCAAAGGCCGAAAAGGAACATAACAATGGAAGCCGAAAAGGAACGAAGCCGAAAGTTGTTTAACAAATCAACTCAACTTTCATTATTTTGACTACGGCTTAAGTTCTTCAACTTTTCAGTTTCTAAGAACTTTTCAAATTTTCAAAAATTTGGCTAACACCCTAAATTTTCGAAAAATTTCGCCATAACCTCCCCTGCACCGGGAGCAACGGGAAAATCCCGAAATTGCCATACAGGCCTTCTGATCTCAAAAAGAAAATGAAAAAGCCAAGCGGCTAGCATAAAATCATCATCACCCAAACAAAACAGTAAATTATAGTAAATATGTACCTATTTGTCGGGCAAACAAATTTTATTCTCTACTCTAGCCTCCTTGCTATGACCTGTTCAATGTAAGTACATGTATATGCAAGCAAATGCGACCAATTTTCAATACAATTCAATATTCGATTCAATTAGGCTAAATGGCTAAAAATTAGCAATCAAATAAATTAGCAATCAAATAAACAAACAACACCAACATCAATCAATTAGTGAATTAGAGTTTCAAATTCATAATTTTGATACATATGTACAGAAAATCATGTTTTTGATGCCAATTCACAACAATAAATCTATCTATACTAGTTTTGGTTCTCACACCAGTCTAATGGAAATATATAGAAATCACACCTTCGTCACTCGAAAATAAATACTGGTAAAGCTGCAGCATTATCAGAACCATCCCCGGGCAACTGGAGTGTGATCCTATATCTATCTAGAATATTAAAACTTCGAATATACGTTCATGACGCGTATACGCGAAATCTTTATATACTCGATTGTCCATATTCAAAATAAATAAATATTCAAATACGTATAAAGCGATTTAAATTTTCAAAACAAAATTGTTTTCATTTGAAAAATATACTCTTCACACTCGTTCTAGGATACTACTGATCCTATCTCTAACGAGTCATTCTAATTGGATTTTACTAATCCAATATCTGATGAATTATTTCATATGGTTCTAATGTGTCTTGCTCTCGAGCTCTGTAAACCAAAGCTCTGATACCACTGTAAGAACCCGTAACTTCCCCGTGAAGAAAAGCGCGGATACTTTGAGAACAACACACATCGGAACACAGACAGAAGAACATTTCATTGTTATTACAACAATTCTGTCAGATACAAGAATATACAGAGTATAAACGAATAAATTACATTCAACAAATATCAGAGATTACAATAAATTACATAGCATCGGAAAAATATACAAAATACAACTGAAAGTGATACGCGGATACAGAGCTTTCCGAGCATCGTTCCAACTGTAAATCAGGACCCTGTGAATATAAATCTGCAAAACCAAAACTACTAGCTGCTTGTGTCGAAAATAAGGGCACCCAGAGTTTAGGTTAAAACAATAAACTCCAGGTCAGTCATGTGACTGGTGTGAGAACTAAAACAGTTATTTAAAACTTTACTTTAAAGATAGTAATTCAAGGGACCACGCCGTATAACACGGAACGGGTTTCCTCCCAAGAATACTAGTGCATATAACAAAACAACGCAATGCTTTTTGGAAAAATGAAGCTATTATAAGACCCAGGTCCCATCACACAATGCAACGCAAGCCGGAGGATAGGGTTTTTCCTTATAATAGCCAAACATGCTTGATACGTTTAAAACAAATCATTTGATAATATAATAAGTGTATAGTGTCAAAACAATTCAAATCATAAATATCAATCATAGGCGGCATGGGTACCATCTATCATGTCGCCATACTAGTTCTACAATTAAAACCGCAATATCACGTATTGGAAATTGGATTTCTGTCATGAACCGAGGCAAGGGGCAAGCTCCTCTCCGCGTTCGAGACACTCTAGCAAATGTCCCAGGACCCCATTCTGATCCTTGGATCTTCAGGGCCGGTCCTCCCTTACTTTTGAGGATTAATTATTCCTGAACACACGTTTCCCGGTCCTTACAGACCTATATCTGAGGCGCCTCGTATCCAACAACCACACATGTGAAAAGTATATAAATGTCAGGGCTGGTAGGTCACTGACACCACCATAGCTAGAAAGAAACGTCGTGCTCTCCTTGCAGTCACTATCCCGTTTTTGACTCATACCGAGGTGTGAGGCTCGCGAATTCACGTTATACACAAAGCTGCACCACATAGGCCGTGCTTTGATCATCAACCATAAGACTTTGCTTTTCAACAGAAGCCTTGATCAATTTGCCACTTACGCGTGCCACACTGGCAATTCACTCCATGCGACTGATGTCCATCGATATACAACCTCTGAGCTCGTACGTCTCAGAGAAGGGCGTTAAGCAAGAGAATAAATTCTCCGCCGCCAAACAAATATATATTTAATAGAGATCAATCAACACAAAATAAAATCCAATGTCAGACACACAATCCATTTACAAGCTCGTTCTGGGTCTGAACGAAACCGGAGGCACTTTCCTCGCATATCCATCGATGCTCATACAATAAAAATTCTATTTTTATCACGCTACTCTCTATATAAAAATTTCGCCTTTTCATATATAAAGATTTTGCCTTTTCATATATAAAGATTTCGCCTTTCGCCTTTTCATATGTAAAGATTTCGCCATTTTAAATGTAAAGATTTCGCCTTTTTAAATGTAAAGATTTCGCCTTTTTAAATGTAAAGATTTCGCCTTTTCAAATATAATAAAAATCATATTTTTATACTTTCTATATGATAAAAATTATATATATATATATATTTTTTATAAAAATCATAGCTTTGTACATTGAAAAATCTCATTTTTCTACTAAGAAAAATCTCAATTTTCCTACACTAAGAAATAATATTTTTCATTGCTAAACTGAAAATAAAATTAATTGTAAACAAAATTAAACACTTACAGTTAATCAAAAGGAGACGGGGGGTATGGAAGTCGGAGGATATGAACGGCGTGAGGAAGGGGAAGAGGAGGAGGGGCACGGCTTCAGTTGGCTGTCAGTGGAGGTGGTCGATTTGGGGGCAGAGGATGTTAGATGGGGTGGGGTTTCTGGAAGGATCGAACGGAGCGAAGGTCGGTGGGGGTGAGGCGGTGGTCCAGGCGGGGTTTGTGGGTCTTCGCGTCAGGAAGTGAGAAGGAGGGAGGAAGAAGAAGAGAGGGGGGGCGGTCGGCCGATCTGAGGTGGAGAGGGGGTGGCAGGTCCGTCGTCGGTGGCGTGGGCTGCGTCGTGGTCTTTCACGATTTTTTTTTCTTCTCTGAAATTAATTCGAACGGGGGGGACGGGGGCTGAAGGAGATGGAAGGGGGGTTATTGTAATAACCCGGAAAATACGAGCCAATTTAAAAATTTTAAATTGGTGATTTCAAAGGAATTTGAGCAATTGAAATAGAATATTTCAATAAAATATGGAATTAGAAATAGTGAGTCAGTTTGAAAATTTGAATTCAAACTTTGACTGACTGTGTAGGGTGGAAAATATAACGGATTTTAGCGAAACCAAAAATATTTAAATCTGTTAGTCAATACCTTTCTAACGAATCTGAAAAATCGAAGTTTCATAACGGGAATCAAAAGTTATGGCCGAATGAATTTTCAGAATGGTCGCTATATAGAATATATAGCCCTGGAAAATTGATATTTTGCATACGACCTCGGAATTCGACGAAACCACTTTTGTTAGGTCCGGGATGTCAAACTATTGCTAGGTTTCAAATTTCATAATTTTTGAAGCTAGTATGTGAGCGTAGAAAAAGAAAATGTGTTTAGTCAATTTCTGTTAAATTGGATCGACCAGAAAATGGCCATTTTTCAAACGACCTCAGAATTCGACGAAACTATGTTTGTTGGGACCGTAGCATCAAAACATAGCTAGATTTATTTTTCTGGAATTTTTCGAATCAGTTTGTGGCCCTGGCAAATTGAAATGTACGTTCAGAGTTATAAATTAAATGTTTTATACTTTAATTTGAAAAATAACCAACTGTAACAGTCGAATTGGCCAACGAAACATATCCCATTGTGTCCGGGATGGGGGTATTTAGCTAGGGGCGATAGTCGTTGGGTTTAAAAAGGAGTTCGTTTGAGAAAACACTATTTAAAAATTTAATAAAGTCCTCGGCCAATCAGAATTCTCCATTCATAATTTAAAAAAAAATCCTCCGAACCAACGGCGACCCGTGCTCCAAACATCCCCGCCCGATCGCCGCCGCTGCCGTCGCTTCCAGCCACCGCCACCATTCGAACCGCCTCCGTCCCCTCTTCAAATCCAACCCCAGTTCGACGCCGACCAACCCCTCCTCCGCCTGAATCGAGCGTCCAAAGCCCCGACCTTCCCAGCGCCGCCGCCGCCGATCCTGACCACCAAACCACCACCGCCAGATAGCCCTCTCCTTCCTCTTCCACGTCCAACTCGCCGATCATCCCCTCGTGCCCCGATTCTCGCGAAAACCGTAAACCTAGTTTTGAACCTTCGTGAAAGGTGAGTTTTTTTTTATCTTTACACTTTGAAAAATCATATCTTTTTGGTGTGTTGACGAAATTCGATGAAACAGGAAACATCGGGACCGTATGGAAGCTCTCTACCCAATAGAAGAAGCCGCGGATTTTTCTGACATCGTATCAATTTTTAGCACTCCGAAAACCAATGTGAGAAATCTAAATTAACATGAATTTGAATGGAAAATGTCGTGTATAATTTATATTAGCGAAATATAAATTACATACGTGTTGTATACCTCATGTACATGCGTAGTGTAAGCTATATAAGTGAAGTATGAATTTTACATGCATAGAATAATTGATATATGTGTTGAAATGCAAGTGAAATATAGCAATTATATATATATATATACTCCCCTCGTCCACAAACCATGGACGATATTTATTGTTGGGAATTGGTGTGAAATATTGGATGGAAAATAAAAATGGTTGAATTACTGTTTGTGTTGATATTGTTTGGTTGTGGTTGAAAAATACCCATTGGTGATTGAAATGAATTGGAAATATTTGTGGAAATAAAAATAAACATGCCGCCTGCGTGCGAATTAGATGCATGAATACGCATTGTCAAAAACCGCGAGGTTTTAAGGTAGAGAGAGGAGCCGTACTAGGGACGGTGTCGGTTTTAACTACCCTGCCGTTATGCTACCGAAATTTTGAATAATCTTTGTGCGTTAGAATTATTTTCATATGTTGAAATTATCTTCATGCATTGAAATTAAAGCCATATGTTGAAACTATATCCATGTGTGGAAATGTTTGTGTGTTGAAAGGTGTCGTGTGAAAATTAAATTCATTTATGAATGAATGAAGTGTTTAAACAATGAAAATCACATTTTTATATATATATGAAGTATGAAAAATATTCGCCTTATATAAATAGTTTCAACAATAAAAATTCCATCTTTCTAATATGAACAACATAAATAAAATGTCCATGTGTGGAAATGCTCATGTGTTGAGAAGTGTGTGTAGTGGAAAAGTTCATGTGTTGAATAAAAAGATCGAACAATTAAAATTACATTTTTATTGAAACTATGAAGTGTTGAAAACATCCATTTGTCGAATAAATATTTTAAATGGTAAAAATATCATTTTTATCATATTTGTGATATGCTAATGATACGCGGACGTTGAAATGGATATTTGTGAATGAAATATTATTTTTTAACATGCATAGGAACTAAATAAAGTAGTCATGTGTTGAAATCTATTTTAGTTCGCCAAAATTATCATCTTTGAAATGTGAAGTGTTAAAAATAGCCACTTGTTCAAATAAATGTGCATGAGTTGAAATATACATTAATTAGCTAATGATATGATTTTAGCCTATGCATGCAACATTAGAGTGAATGGTGTTTTTAAACCAAAGTAAATTAAATATGAAATTGAATGGAAAATGATAAGTGATAGAAATTGTATATATGTACATGCATATCTATTGAAAAGGTTATAGCAAAGGGGCTAGAGAAGAGGAATAAAATTTTGCGCCCAACAAATAGGTACACATTTACTGCTTTGTTTGGGTGATGATTTTATGAGCCTGTTGGCTAGCCGCTTGGCTTTTTCTTTTTCTTTTTGACATGAGACGCCCGTGTGGCTATTTGGGAATTTTCCCAGACCCTCCCGTACAAAGGAGGTTATGGCGAAATTTTCCGAAATTTAAAGGCGTTAGTGAAATAATTGAAGTGAAAACGATATAGGAACTTTTGAATGAACTATATTTATATAAATATATAAATATAAATAAAATTAAAACGAAACGTGGCCGTGCAGTTCGTGTTTTGAAACCGTGATTTCAAACGATAAGTGCGGGAAATCCGACCATTGGATTTTCCCGAAACCGCAACCGTTGGGTTCGCCTTGGAAATATCTTTCCAATGGCACCAACTTTGTGAAGAGCCGACGGTTGGATTGTCTGGAATGTTTAATTCAAATCTGAAGAAAAACAGCGCCAGAAACGATTATATTTATATATATATAAATATAAATATAATTAAAATTAAATCGAATAACGACGCTGCAGTTCGTAAATTGAAATCGTAACTTCAAATGGCTAGTGTGGAAGATCCGACCGTCGGATTTTCCCAAAACTGAAACCGTTCGATTCGTTTTGAAATGATCTTCCCAATGATACCAAATTTGTGAAGATCCAACGGTTAGATTTTCAGATATGTGTAAAACAAAATTAGTGAAAAGCAGCGCCAGTGCATCGACACGACCTGAAACGTCGTTTAATTAAATATGGCTGTTTTAAATTAAATAAAAATGGCGATATATCGGTATAAAATACCATAGACGATATAGAGTGGAAATAAACCAATTTTGTTGTGTTTGCTTGATATGTGATGGTTGAATGTATTTGACATGAAAATTATAACTAAATAACTGAAATGTGAATGTTGAATAGTCCAACCATGTGATTAATTGATTTGAAAATCTGAATATACGTGGGTTATTTGAAAAGGCCGAGTTTATCTCATTTCAAATAATCGATCGACGTTGAGAAGTCGAAGAGTCGAAGACGGCTGAAGACCGACGATCTCCACATTGGATGGATGGGCGCTACTGATGCACGTGATTGGAGTAGATACCATGAAGGAATTGAAGTAGTAGTCGTCCAAACATACTGTTGATTGTACGGATATGCGAGGAATTGGTGCATCCAGTTTCGTTCAGACCCAGAACGGACTTGTAAATGGACTGTGTGTCTGACATTGGATTTTGTTCTGTGTTGATTGATCTCTGTTAAATATATATCTGTTTGACGGCGGAGAATTTATTCTCTTGCTTAACGCCCTTCTCTGAGACGTACGAGCTCAGAGGTTATGTATTGACAGAAATCAGTCGCATGGAGTGGATTGCCTGTGTGGCACGCCTGAGTGGCATATGATCAAGGCTTCTGTTGCAAAGCAAAGTCTTGTGGTTGATGAACAAAGCATGGTCTGTGTGACGTAGCTTTGTGTATAACGTGAATTCGCGAGCCTTACACCCCGGTATGAGTCAAAAACGGGAGACGGACCACTGGGAGAGCACGACGTTTCTTTCTAGCTATGGTGGTGTCAGTGACCTACCAGCCCTGACATTATATATACTTTTCACCTGTGTGGTTGTTGTAATGCGAGGCGCCTCAATTATAGGTCTGTAAGGACCGGGAAACGAGTGTTCAGGAATAACTAACCCTCAAAAGTAAGAGAGGACCGGTCCAGCCGACTCCAAGGATCATAGTGGGGTCCTGGGACATTTGCTAGAGTGTCTCGAGCGGAGAGGAGCTTGCCCCTTGCCTCGACTCATGAAGGAATCCAATTTCCAATACGAAATATGCGGATGTGATTGTATTACTAGTATGGCGACATAGTAGATGGTAGCTATGCCTCATAGGATTAATATTTATGATTGAATTTGCTTTTGAAACATATATACACTAGTAATAATATCAAGCACTTTTGTTTTATTCGTATGAAGCATTTTTGGCCATTATAAGGTAAAAAACTCTATCCTCCGGCTTGCGTTGCATTGTGTGATGGGACCTGAGTCTTATAATGGCTTCATTTTATAAAAAGCATTGCGATGATTTAATCATTAACTTTATTTCATTCACTAGCACTCATTGGAGTAAACCCGTTCTGCGAAAGTGGCGTGGTCCTTTGATTTGCCTTATTATTGTTGTTAATAAGTTGAGTAGATTTCTCATACCAGTCCCATGACTGACTCGTAGTTTGTTTCACCTTACAAACTCGGGTGCCCTCATTTTCACATGGGCAGCCTAGTTATAGGTTTCTGACGCACTTTTGGCTCATGGCGAGGCTTGACTTCACCGTGCTGACTTGGATTTTCTCCGCCATTATTGTATCTATATTATGATTCCGCCATTGGCGATGTAGACTGATCTTTATTTTGAGTAACCTTTATGTATGATTCATCCTCAGGCGATGGTGACTGATTATGTATCATTATGCACTAAGTTGTATCCTGTACTGTGCTTCTCTGATGTGATGATATCTATATGATTCCGCTGTCATATGTGTGTAAATTATTCCATTTTCTGTTTATGCTATTATCTGTGATCTGCTAATGATGATTAATGTGTTATATTCCAATGATTATCCTTAACATCGTGCCACGGGGTTTTGGGATTGTCACAGCTGGTATCAGAGCTTTGGTTAACCTTAGTTCTGGAATCTAACACATTAAACACTTCGTCAAAATAGAATCAGTAGTATTCTAAGGCGAGTCGCTCATTAGAGATAGGACTAGTAAAGCCCTAGAATGAGCCGAGCAGAATTACAAAAACAATTTGATCAATCCATCGTTATCTTTCCGTAAATTTTCTGCTTAACTATGCAATAAACTATCATTTCTGTTAGCTGACTTTTTCGTTGCTTATACAGAATTTGAAAAATGGCTACCAGAGCAGCCGCCGCTAGAGGAGGCCGTGCCGGCCGAGGCCGAGGAAGGGGTGAAGCCCCAGTTCAAGAAGGACCTTTGATACAACCTCCGGCAGCTCAATACTTCTAGCTTGACCGTGTAGCTAAGAGATATAAAAACTTAGGAGGCAAGACCTTCTCGGGAACTGGCACCGTAATAGAGGCCCTTGCATGGCTCAAAACATGCGAGAAAATTCTTGAAGGCCTAAGGCTTGGAGACGAAGACAAAGCTATTATGGGCGCCTGGCTTATGCAGGAACAAGCTGAACTATGGTGGGAATCTCTCACCGCGGGGAATAGGGAAGCTGGAAGAACATGGGATGGATTTAAAGAACTCTTCAAGGAGAAATATGTCCCCGAACAAGCTTTAGGACGAATGCACGATGACTTCGCCAATCTCCAGCAGGGGGATCTTTCCGTGCAAGATCATCTGAATAAATTTACACTGTTGTTGCCCTATGCTCCGGAGCTCGTCGTCACTGCGAAATCCAAAAATAAGAGGTTTATCCTTGGGCTAAGACGACAATATCATGATAGAGCCATGGCCCATGTCAAGCTGGAATTCAACGAGCTGGTGGAAATGACATGCAACTATGAAGACCTTGATCAAAGGCATCTGGATCAGGATCGCGCTAAAAGCCAAGCCAGAAACAAGCGCAAGCCTGCTGTAAATCAAGGCGAGTCAAGCCAAGCAGCATCTTCAAAACCTCAGACTGGCAAGCCGCCAAGAGGGAATTGCTTTAACTGTGGTAAGCCGGGGCACTACTCAAACGTCTGCACAGCTCCGAAGAGGCAGAAGACAAATTCTCAAGGCTCGAGCCAAGGCTCCCAGAACCCTCGCTCGTGCTTCAATTGTCGAAAGACCGATCATCTGGTCAAAGACTGTCCTTTGCTGAAGAAAGCTACAGTAGCTCACGTCTATGACGGGTCGAGCCCGCCAGCTGCTTCCGATGGAGCAGGTAAACCTGATGTTTTGGGAGGTACCCTTACAATTAAAAATATTCCTGTTTCTGTATTGTTTGACACGGGTGCATCACGTAGTTTTATTGCTAGTAACACAATGCACAAATTAAAGTTAAAACAGAGGAAGCTTAAAGAATCGGTTGAGGTACATAACCCGATAGGAGGTTCTATTACCCTCAGTTCGTGTTGTAAGGTTCCTACTTCTTTCTCCCGATACCAGTTTCCTTTCAATTTAATCGTTATGGATTTTCCCGAATTCAATATCATTCTCGGGCTAGATTGGTTAACGAAATACGAAGCTGAGGTAAATTGTGTAGAAAGAATCGTTAAAATTCGAATGAAGCTTGGATATATTACGGTACCCTGTCATGGTTCGAATCCGAATAGAGAAGAATTTTGGTCGGCATTAGAACTTATCCCCACTTCCATGGAAAAGATTCCGATTGTTAGAAACTATGCGGATGTGTTTGAAGAAGTTGAAAACTTACCTCTGCAAAGAGAAATAGAATTCCGAATCGATCTAATTCCCAATGCCAGACCAGTGGTACATTCAATTCGCAGAATGACTCCGAAAGAAAAAGAAGAATTAGGCGATCAAACTCATCAACTGTTGTGGAAGGGTCTAATCAGACCTAGTTTTTCTAATTGGGGTGCAGCTGTTGTGTTTGTCCCAAAGTCAGACGGTACTCTTAGATTATGTGTTGATTACCGAGACCTCAACAAACAGACGCTTAAAAATAAATATCCATTACCCCGCATCGATGATTTGCTAGACCAATTGAATGGGGCGAAAGTATTTTCCCAAATGGACCTAGCTACAGGTTTTCATCAATTGAGAATAGCAGAAGAGTGTGTTCCTTTGACAGCTTTCAGAGGTCCAGACATATTTTATGAATGGTTAGTAATGCCGTTTGGCCTATGCAACGCTCCAGCATACTTTGTCGATCTAATGAATAGAGTGTTCAGGGGAGTTCTAAATAAATTTGTCCTCGTCTTCATCGATGATATTTTAATCTACTCCAAATCAAAACCTGAGCATGAAAAACACTTAGAACAAGTATTGGAGATTCTAAGGAAGAACGTCTTCAAAGCCAAATTCTCTAAATGTGTCTTCTGGCAAGAAGAAGTGAAATTTCTTGGCCATGTCGTGTCAGAGAAAGGAATTTCTGTTGATCCAAGCAAAATAACAGCGATTCAAGACTGGAAACAACCCACTACTCCCACGGAAGTTAGAAGTTTTATGGGGTTGGCTAGTTATTATCGAAAGTTCGTTAAGGATTTTTCGAAGATATCCGGTCCATTAACGAAGCTCACAAAGAAACATGAGATGTTTAAGTGGACTTCCGACTGTGAAGAAGCTTTCCAGGAATTGAAATTGAAACTGACCACCGCTCCAGTGTTAAATATTATTAATGGCAATCAGGATTTAACGGTTTGGACAGATGCTTCTAGTAGAGGTCTTGGTGCGGTGTTAATGCAGAGAGGCCAAGTAGTCGCTTATGCAAGCCGCCAACTGAAACCGCATGAGAAGAATTATGTGACTCATGATCTTGAGTTGCTAGCCATCGTTTTTGCATTAAAAATCTGGAGGCATTATTTATTGGGCGAGAAATTTATACTGTACACAGATCGTCAATCATTGAAGTATTTATACACCTAGAAAGATCTGAATCTGAGACAACAGCGTTGGCTAGAATTTCTTGCAGCGTATGATCTTGATATCCTGTATACGTCGGGGAAGGCTAATGTTGTAGCGGATGCGCTTAGTAGGAAAACCGCAATCATTGCCAATCTTATAATTACACCTGGATTGATTGATAGGATTTCAGCCCTTCAACAAGACGATGAACTCATCCAGAGAATCAGTCAAAGGATCAAGGAAGGTGAAACCACGAGTTTTCGTATTGACAATAAGGGGGTTCTCAGGTTAAATAATAGGATTTGCATTCCAAATATTCCAGGCCTTCGAAGAGAAGTGTTAGACGAATGCCACAAATCCAAATTTTGCATTCATCCTGGGGTGAGTAAAATGTACAACGATATCAAACGCATTTTCTGGTGGAAGGCAATGAAAAGGGATATTTCTTTGTATGTTAGCAGATGCCCTATTTGTCAATTGGTCAAGAGTGACCAACATTAACTAGCTGGACTGTTGCAACCGTTGGAAGTCCCAAGTTGGAAATGGGAACATATTTCCATGGATTTCATAGATGGTTTACCGCAAACCAGGAAAGGTAATGACAACATTTGGGTAATTGTAGATCGCTTCATGAAGACTGCCCATTTTATACCTGTCAGATCCAATAGAACCGCTCAAAGTCTAGCGCAGATATACTTCAAGGAAATTGTTAAGCTGCATGGAATTCCCAACAGCATAGTTAGTGATAGAGACCCGATATTTGCTAGCAAATTCTGGGAGGCTTTCCAGACAGAATTGGGAACAAAACTAAATATGAGCACCGCTTATCACCCTCAAACAGATGGCCAAACTGAGCGGGTGAATAGAATTCTAGAAGATTTATTGCGGGCTTGTATAATTGATTTTGGTGGGTCATGGGAAGATCATTTGCATTTGCCAGAATTCTCATATAACAATAGTTATCAAGAAAGTTTGGGAATGTCGCCATTTGAGGCATTATATGGCAGACCCTGCAGATCTCCAGCATGTTGGGTAGAACCTGGCAACAGACTTGTGTTAGGACCCGATATGATTAGAGAACCTTCTGATAAAGTCGACTTCATCAAACAGCGTTTGAGAACCGCCCAAAGCCGACAGAAAAGTTATGCAGACTCTAGAATGAGAGATTTGACATTTGCTGTTGGTGATCGTGTTTATTTGAAGGTTTCTCCGATGAGAGGAGTAATCAGATTTGGCAAGACTGGGAAGTTGGCACCGAGATTTATTGGTCCCTTTCCTATACTCGAACGAATTGGAACTCTTGCTTATAGGGTTCAATTACCAGATTGGTTGCCTGGAGTGCACGATGAATTTCACGTATCTCAACTTAGAAGACATGTGCATGATCCGGATCTTGTTGTAGAAGAAGCAGCGCAACGGGATGTGGACATAACTCCAGAATTATCACTCAGAAGAGAGCCATTAAAGATTGTTGGCAAAGAAACTAGAGAACTCAGAAGCAAAAAGGTTCATTTAGTTAAAGTGCAGTGGAGCAGTGATCCTAGAGACTGTACTTTGGAAACTGAGGAAAGCATTAAGCAAGCTTACCCCAAATGCAGAGTGGATATCCCTGACTAACTCCGGTGCAAGGTACCTTTACAATACTTTGCATTTACATTTTATTTCCTACTTTACTGTTGTTTCCTTTTCGAGGATGAAAAGTTTTAAGTGGGGGAGATTGTAATAACCCGGAAAATACGAGCCAATTTAAAAATTTTAAATTGGTGATTTCAAAGGAATTTGAGCAATTGAAATAGAATATTTCAATAAAATATGGAATTAGAAATAGTGAGTCAGTTTGAAAATTTGAATTCAAACTTTGACTAACTGTGCAGGGTGGAAAATATAACGGATTTTAGCAAAACCAAAAATATTTAAATCTGTTAGACAATACCTTTCTAACGAATCTGAAAAATCAAAGTTTCATAATGGGAATCAAAAGTTATGGCCGAATGAATTTTCAGAATGGTCGTTATATAGAATATATAGCCCTGGAAAATTGATATTTTGCATACGACCTCGGAATTCGACGAAACCACTTTTGTTCGGTCCTGGATGTCAAACTATTGCTAGGTTTCAAATTTCATAATTTTTGAAGCTAGTATGTGAGCGTAGCAAAAGAAAATGTGTTTAGTCTATTTCTGTTAAATTGGATCGACCAGAAAATGGCCATTTTTCAAATGACCTCAGAATTCGACGAAACTAGTTTTGTTGGGACCGTAACGTCAAAACATAGCTAGATTTATTTTTCTGGAATTTTTCGAATCAATTTGTGGCCCTGGCAAATTGAAATGTACGTTCAGAGTTAAAAATTAAATGTTTTATACTTTAATTTGAAAAATAACTGACTGTAACAGTCGAATTGGCCAACGAAACATATCCCATTGTGTCCGGGATGGGGGTATTTAGCTAGGGGCGACAGTCGTTGGGTTTAAAAAGGAGTTCGTTTGAGAAAACACTATTTAAAAATTTAATAAAGTCCTTGGCCAATCAGAATTCTCCATTCATAATTTTAAAAAGAAAAAAAAAGAAAATCCTCCGAACCAACGGCGACCCATGCTCCAAACTTCCCCGCCCGATCGCCGCCGCTGCCGTCGCTTCCAGCCTCCGCCACCGCCACCATTCGAACCGCCTCCGTCCCCTCTTCAAATCCGACCCCAGTTCGACGCCGACCAACCCCTCCTCTGCCTAAATCGAGCGTCCAAAGCCCCTACTTTCCCAGCGCCACCGCCCCTGATCCTGACCACCGAACGCCACCAAACCACCACCGCCAGATAGCCCTCTCCTCCCTCTTCCACGTCCAACTCGCCGATCATCCCCTCGTGCCCCGATTCTCGCAAAAACCGTAAACCTAGTTTTGAACCTTCGTGAAAGGTGAGTTTTTTTATCTTTACACTTTGAAAAATCATATCTTTTTGGTGTGTTGACGAAATTCGATGAAACAGGAAACATCGGGACAGTAAGGAAGCTCTCTACCCAATAGAAGAAGCCGCGGATTTTTCTAACATCGTATCGATTTTTAGCACTCCGAAAACCAATGTGAGAAATCTAAATTAACATGAATTTGAATGGTAAATGTCGTGTATAATTTATATTAGCGAAATATAAATTACATATGTGTTGTATGCCTCATGTACATGCGTAATGTAAGCTATATAAGCGAAGTATGAATTTTACATGCATAGAATAATTGATATATGTGTTGAAATGCAAGTGAAATATAGCAATTATATATATATATATATATATATATACATACTCCCCTCGTCCACAAACCACGGACGATATTTATTGTTGGGAATTGGTGTGAAATATTGGATGAAAAATACGAATGGTTGAATAATTGTTTGTGTTGATATTGTTTGGTTGTGGTTGAAAAATACCCATTGGTGATTGAAATGAATTGGAAATATTTGTGGAAATAAAAATAAACATGCCGCCTGCGTGCGAATTAGATGCATGAATCCCCATTGTCAAAAACCACGAGGTTTTAAGGTAGAGCGAGGAGCCGTACTAGGGACGGTGCCGGTTTTAACTACCCTGCCGTTATGCTGCCGAAATTTTGAATAATCTTTGTGTGTTAGAATTATTTTCATATGTTGAAATTATCTTCATGCGTTGAAATTAAAGCCATATGTTGAAACTATATCCACGTGTGGAAATGTTTGTGTGTTGAAAGGTGTCGTGTGAAAATTAAATTCATTTATGAATGAATGAAGTGTTTAAACAATAAAAATCACATTTTTATATATATATGAAGTATGAAAATATTCGCCTTATATAAATAGTTTCAACAATAAAAGTTCCATCTTTCTAATATGAACAACATAAATAAAATGTCCATGTGTGGAAATGCTCATGTGTTGAGAAGTGTGTGTAGTGGAAAAGTTCATGTGTTGAATAAAAAGATCGAACAATAAAAATTACATTTTTTTTGAAACTATGAAGTGTTGAAAACATCCATTTGTCGAATAAATATTTTAAATGGTAAAAATATCATTTTTATCATATTTGTGATATGCTAAAGATATGCGGACGTTGAAATGGATATTTGTGAATGAAATATTATTTTTTAACATTCATAGGAACTAAATAAAGTAGTCATGTGTTGAAATCTATTTTAGTTCGCCAAAATTATCATCTTTGAAATGTGAAGTGTTAAAAATAGCCACTTGTTCAAATAAATGTGCATGAGTTGAAATATACATTAATTAGCTAATGATATGATTTTAGCCTATGCATGCAACATTAGAGTGAATGGTGTTTTTAAACCAAATTAAATCAAATATGAAATTGAATGGAAAATGATAAGTGATAGAAATTGTATATATGTACATGCATATCTATTGAACAGGTTATAGCAAAGGGGCTACAGAAGAGGAATAAAATTTTGCGCCCAACAAATAGGTACACATTTACTGCTTTGTTTGGGTGATGATTTTATGAGCCTGTTGGCTAGCCGCTTGGCTTTTTCTTTTTCTTTTTGACATGAGACGCCCGTGTGGCTATTTGGGAATTTTCCCAGACCCTCCCGTACAAAGGAGGTTATGGCGAAATTTTCCGAAATTTAAAGGCGTTAGTGAAATAATTGAAGTGAAAACGATATAGGAACTTTTGAATGAACTATATTTATATAAATATAAATAAAATTAAAACGAAACGTGGCCGTGCAGTTCGTGTTTTGAAACCGCGATTTCAAACGACAAGTGCGGGAAATCCGACCATTGGATTTTCCCGAAACCGCAACCGTTGGGTTCGCCTTGGAAATATCTTTCCAACGGCACCAACTTTGTGAAGATCCGACGGTTGGATTGTCTGGAATGTTTAATTCAAATCTGAAGAAAAACAGCGCCAGAAACGATTATATATATATATATATAATTAAAATTAAATCGAATAATGACGCTGCAGTTCGTAAATTGAAATCGTAACTTCAAATGGCTAGTGTGTAAGATCCGACCGTCGGATTTTCCCAAAACTGAAACCGTTGGATTCGTTTTGAAATGATCTTCCCAATGATACCAAATTTGTGAAGATACAATGGTTAGATTTTCAGATATGTATAAAACAAAATTAGTGAAAAGCAGCGCCAGTGCATCGACACGACCTGAAACGTCGTTTAATTAAATATGGCCGTTTTATATTAAATAAAAATGGCGATATGTCGTTATAAAATACTATAGACGATGTAGAGTGGAAATAAACCAATTTGGTTGTGTTTGCTTGATATGTGATGGTTGAATGTATTTGACATGAAAATTATAACTAAATAACTGAAATGTGAATGTTGAATAGTCCAACCATGTGATTAATTGATTTGAAAATCTAAATATACGTGGGTTATTTGAAAAGGCCGAGTTTATCTCATTTCAAATAATCGATCGACGTTGAGAAGTCGAAGAGTCGAAGACGGCTGAAGACCGATGATCTCCACATTGGATGGATGGGCGCTACTGATGCTCGTGATTAGAGTAGCTATCATGAAGGAATTGAAGTAGTAGCCGTCCAAACATACTGTTGATTGTACGGATATGCGAGGAATTGGTGCCTCCGGTTTCGTTCAGACCCAGAACGGACTTGTAAATGGACTGTGTGTCTGACATTGGATTTTGTTCTGTGTTGATTGATCTCTGTTAAATATATATCTGTTTGGCGGCGGAGAATTTATTCTCTTGCTTAACGCCCTTCCCTGAGACGTACGAGCTCAGAGGTTATGTATTGACAGAAATCATTCGCATGGAGTGGATTGCCTGTGTGGCACGCCTGAGTGGCATATGATCAAGGTTTCTGTTGCAAAGCAAAGTCTTGTGGTTGATGAACAAAGCATGGTCTGTGTGACGTAGCTTTGTGTATAACGTGAATTCGCGAGCCTCACACCCCGGTATGAGTCAAAAACGGGAGACGGACCGCTGGGAGAGCACGACGTT
This sequence comes from Allium sativum, assembly GCA_030737875.1. Lineage (NCBI taxonomy): Eukaryota > Viridiplantae > Streptophyta > Magnoliopsida > Asparagales > Amaryllidaceae > Allium > Allium sativum. The sequence continues at coordinate 8,779,851 of CM060923.1, forward strand.
TCTTTCTAGCTATGGTGGTGTCAGTGACCTACCAGCCCTGACATTATATATACTTTTCACCTGTGTGGTTGTTGGAATGCGAGGCGCCTCGATTATAGGTCTGTAAGGACCGGGAAACGTGTGTTCAGGAATAACTAATCCTCAAAAGTAAGAGAGGACCGGCCCAGCCGATTCCAAGGATCATAGTGGGGTCCTGGGACATTTGCTAGAGTGTCTCGAACGGAGAGGAGCTTGACCCTTGCCTCGACTCATGAAGGAATCCAATTTCCAATACGAAATATGCGGATGTGATTGTATTTCTAGTATGGCGACATAGTAGATGGTAGCTATGCCACCTAGGATTAATATTTATGATTGATTTTGCTTTTGAAACAAATATACACTACTAATAATATCAAGCACTTTTGTTTTATTCGTATGAAGCATTTTTGGCCATTATAAGGTAAAAAACTCTATCCTCCGGCTTGCGTTGCATTGTGTGATGGGACCTGAGTCTTATAATGGCTTCATTTTATAAAAAGCATTGCGATGATTTAATCATTTACTTTATTTCATGCACTAGCACTCATTGGAGTAAACCCGTTCCGCGAAAGTGGCGTGGTCCTTTGATTTGCCTTATTATTGTTGTTAATAAGTTGAGTAGATTTCTCATACCAGTCCCATGACTGACTCGTAGTTTGTTTCACCTTGCAAACTCGGGTGCCCTCATTTTCACACGGGCAGCCTAGTTACAGGTTTCTGACGCACTTTTGGCTCATGGCGAGGCTTGACTACACTGTGCTGACTTGGATTTTCTCCGCCATTATTGTATCTATATTATGATTCCGCCATTGGCGATGTAGACTGATCTTTATTTTGAGTACCCTTTATGTATGATTCCGCCTCAGGCGATGGTGACTGATTATGTATCATTATGCACTAAGTAGTATCCTGTACTGTGCTTCTCTGATGTGATGATATCTATATGATTCCGCTGTCATATGTGTGTAAATTATTCCATTTTCTGTTTATGCTATTATCTGTGATCTGCTAATGATGATTAATGTGTTACATTCCAATGATTATCCTTAACATCGTGCCACGGGGTTTTGGGATCGTCGCAGCTATTTTATTAATTATTTATTTAATTATCTCCCAAAAAGCAACTTTTATTTTCGACCTCTAAATGAGGCTCACCGCCTGTCGTCCATAGCTAATTACCCCCATTCCGAACACAATGGGATATGTACCATAAGCTGATTCGACCGTTTCGATCAGTTTCCGTTAAAATCAACATATAACTCTATATATTGAATTTGAACGCACATTTCAATTTACTAGGGCCACATACTAACTCGAAAAATTCCAGAAAAATATTTTCTAGCTTCGTATTGACGATACGGTCCTAACAAAACTAATTTCGTCGAATTCTGTGACCGTTGGAAAAATGGCCATTTTCCAGTCGATTAAAATCGACTGAAACTGGTCAATCACGTTTTCCTTTGCCACGCTCACATATTGATTCGAAAAATTATGAAATTTGAAACCTATTAATAATTTGACATAATGGACCCAACAAAAGTGGTTTCGTCGAAATCCGAGGTCGCTTGCAAAATTTCCATTTTTAAGGGCCTGAATTCCATAGCGACTATTCAGAATTTTCAACTGGACGTATCTTTTGATTCCCGCTATGAAATTTCGATTTTTCGGATTCATTGGAAAGATAGTCACAATTAGATCTTATTATTTTTGGTTTCACTAAAATCCGGTTTATTTTGCACCCGGTACATTCAATTGAAGTTTGAAATCGAATTATCGAACTACCACGCCATTTTCAATTCTAATTATAATTATATATAATTATTTATATTCTAACGACGACGTATATAATATATACGTTCGAATTCTATTCAAATTAAATTTCTCGTCGATATTATTTAAAATAATTCATTTTAAATAAACAAAATTCGCTAAAATTGCCAAAATAAAAATTTTAAACTGGCCCAGATTTTCGGGTTGTTACAATGCCCATTGAAAACAAGAGCTTGTTGAGAGCTTTGATTTTTTTTTTTTTTTGGATTTTTGATGTAATTTAAAACATGATGAGAGAGATTTGGGGATTGAATTCACTACGTGGTGGCCATCCATTTGAATAGAAGGCGGCGGCTATGAAGAACTAGATTAGGGTTTGGGTTACTACCTATCTAGGATATTTATAATATCATAATTATTAAATTATTTAATTCACAAAAAAGCCCATTTATCCATGAATTGCTGACTAAGGCTGAGGTGGTATATTTACTTCTCATTTATGTTTCCTTACATCCCCCCTGATTACATGCTATTATGACCCATTTATTTTATTTTTCTATTATTCAAATTTCAAAAGTAGATGACAATAAAAGAGAGAGAGAGAGAGAGAGGAGAAAAAAAGGAAAGAACTAATGCTAGCTTAATGCTATTTGTTTGTGAACATGTAATCTACATTTTTAATTTCTAAAAGTTAAACTTGAATTGACAGGGGAAATAATTAAGAAGACAGCCAAAGATATGTACATATATATACATACATATATATATATATATTAATATATACATACAGTTAAAATTTATTTCATTTATAACCTACAAATTATTTTCAAATGACTCAAATTTAAGAAAAACAGGAAAGGAGATGAAGGTTTATACCACCACATGTATATTACTGTATGAAACGTTGTCCGTTTAGAAAAATAATGCATATGTTGAAAATATAATAGTTTAAAATTTACACTGCATGCATGCATTAAAAAAAGGTAGGCAATGCATGGCCTCTTTGTTTTATACATAATAAAGGGCCTACAGACTAAATAACCCTTTAGACTTCAATACTAAAATAAATACAATAATACATTAAGATTACATGGAAAGGTTGGACAATAAATATATTTTATGTTTTGCTTGTTTTCTTTTATATTTTTATTTATTATAAATGTTAACATTAATTTCATTAACCGCGATAGTTAAAACATACATTATATACCTTTAACACTCAGTGTCGTACAATTCATCCTATATAAAATTAATTTGGAATCATTCATTAATAACAATTTTAAATTTTTATATGTAAATATCATTTTAAATTCAATAATAAAAAAAGTTGGAATTTTTAAATTCTAACGTATTTTCTAACAAAATTATTTAAAATTAAATTATTCATTCTAACTTCAATTTAAATCAATTTTTAATCATTATTATTTTAAACAAATTATTTTAAATATCAAAACCCATTAAAATTAGTTAAAATAAATTTACCCCAAAATTCAGGGTTGTTACAGTCTCCCCCACTTAAAACTTTTCGTCCTCGAAAAGGAACGAAGCTAAAAGTTGTTTAAATATCCTATCTTAAATAGTTTTATTTGTTGATTAACTTTTAAAATATATATAACTTTTATATATTCAAAATCATAATTCCTAATAGCGGATTATATATATAATCAAAATACGTTAATTATGAACTGGGCACTCTTAACTCATTCTAGGGCATTACTAACCCCATCTCTAATGAGGTTTCTCATTCTAGGATACTACTGATCCTATCTCTAATGAGTATTCTTATTGGATATTACTAATCCAATCTCTGATGAGTCTTTTGTTCAGTTCTAACGAGTTGTACCCCAAAGATTTGAGCTAACCAGAGCTTTGATACCAACTGTAACACCCCGGATTTTGCCGACCCGATCGATCGCAAAATCGACCAAGACCGTTCAAAACCCTAACACGTTAACTCTGGGAATACAACAACATCAGAACAGTAACAGCAGATTTTTATAAACATTACAATAATGTTACATCAGAGAACATAACATATCAGAGTACATCGAATAAAATTACAGCGGAAGATAAATTACAGAAAATTAAATACAACAAACAGCGGAAGACTTCTATGCTTTGGACACAGCTTTAGGCTTCGATCCAGAATCCTGCTCAAGAGATAAATATCTACAAAAAGCTACTCGACTGCCCGTGTGGAAAAGAGGGCACCTGAGTTTGCATAGTGAAACAAACTACGAGTCAGCCAAGGGACTGGTGTGAGAATTCTTAACTAATATCTAATAGCAATAAGGCAAATCCAAGGACCACTCCGCTAACGCAGAACGGATTTTATTCCAATGGATTGCCAGTGCATAAATTAAAGTAAATCGTTAAACAACGCAATGCTTTTTAGAAAAATGGAATCATCATAAGACTCAAGTCCCATCACACAATGCAACGCAAACCAGAGGATAGAGTTTTACCTTATGACGATTAAACATGCTTGGTACAAAAAACAGGTTTGATATTATTGCTAGTGTATATAAGTTTCAAAAACAGTTCAGTCATAATGTATCAATCATAGACGGCATAGCACCCCATCCTACTATGTCGCCATACTAGTTCTACAATCAAAACCGTAGGGTGTCGTATTGAAAATTGGGTTTCCATCATGAGTCAAGGCTAGGGATGAGCTCCTCACTGATTCGAGATACTCTAGCTAATGTCTCAGGAATCCCCGCAGTGAACCCTTTGATCCTGCAGGGCCGGTCCGGACATTCGATTTTGCGGATTAGCAACTCATGTGCACACGTTTCCCGGTCCTATAGGACCTATCATCCGAGGCGCCACATTCCATCATCCACATAAGTAAAATGTTGGGCCGTGTAAAACCAAAACACTGCTTCTAGCGAGAAAGAAACGTGCTACTCTCCCTGCGTTCCGTTCTTCTGTTTTAGACTCCAACCGGGTTGTGAGGCTCGTGAAGCTACATAATACACAAAGCTATGCTTATTCAAGCTATGTTTTGATCATCAACCACAAGGCCTGCTTTTAACAAAAGCCTTGATCATTTGCATCTTAGCATGCCACATTTTCAATCCATACCATACCATTGATTCCTACCAATATTTAACCTCTAAGCTCGTACGTCTTAGAGAAGGGTGTTAAACGCCAAACAGATATATATATTTAGTAGAGATCAACGAATATCGTATAAAGGAATACAACGTCAGACATACAATCCATTTTCAAATCCGTTCTGGTTTTGAAAAAAACCGGAGGCACCTTATTCCTCGCATATCCGAACAATCAACAAGTAATCTGGACGGCCACCATTGTAGCCCCTTCAAGGTAGCTACTCCAATCATGGGCGTCAATGGTAACTCATCCATTCGACGTGAAGATCATCGGTCTTCAATCACCGTCTTCAACTCTTCGACTTAGATCGACGAATAATCATTTGAAATGAGATTGAACTTGGACTTTTCAAATGATCCTCGTATATATATGATTTAAAATCATTTTTATCGTTAATATTAATTTATAATGATTAATTTCTATATTTATTTATATAAAAATAATTGGATTTTATTTAACAACACTTCATGTCAATAGGCGACCTTAGCGCTGTTTTCACCCAAATTTGTTTTACAAACTTCTCTAAATCTAACCATTTGATTTTAACACAATTCATATTTTTATAAAGATCTTTCCAAGGCGAACCTAATAGTTTCAATTTTGGGAAAATCCGACGGTCGGATCTTCGGTATAGTAATTTAAAGACACGGTTCCAAAATGCGAACTACCACGCTCGATTCGTTTTATTTTAATTTCTATATATATAATTATATAAAATTCCTTCATCCATATATTTTGCTAACGACAAATATCCCTATTTGTATATATATATATATATATATATATAATATCAAGGTATAACATGACACACAATAATGTTTTATTTTTATTATAATTCACATTCACATACTATACACAACAATGTACATTTTTCTTTCATCTTTCAAATTACAAAAAATGTATATTTTGCTTCCTTATTCTTTTTAATGAAAAAATCCATTCATTAAAATGTACATTTCATCGTTATAATCTTTACTGAAAATCTTTTTACATAAATATGTAAATTTCATACTGTTGTTCTTTTACATGAAAAATGTAATTTCACTTTAGTTCAATTATATGAAAAGTGTAACTTTTACTTTTATTCAATTACTATCTTTTCATTGGAGTCAACTTATATTAAATTGAAGTCCTTAAACGTTTAATTCTTTCCAATGAAAATGACACTAAAATTATGCCTCATTTTAATATATGAACATGACACTAAAAACATGTTTCATATTCAATATATGAACATGATCTTAAAAATATATTTATTTTTAAGATAATAACATAACACTGAAATATGTTTTAAATATCATATATTAACATAACATTAAAAATACGATTATATTTCATATAATTAACATGACTTTCAAATATGAAGCTATTTCATATGCATTCACATGATTCCAACACATGTTTTTATATCATATACATTAACGCTACTCCAAACATGACTTTATTTTCATATACTTTAACGCTACTCCTAAATATGATTTTATTTTCATATGCAATTAAATGACATTAAAACAAATGATTACATTTATTTCTTATGCACTCATGTTACACAAAAAAAAACATGATTTCATTTTCATATGCATTTTCATGATTCCAACTATAATCTAAAAATTTCTATATGTTATCCTTTTATAATAATATTGTTTTCCAAAATATTAATTTTGAAATTTCTCTTTTAATATGCATAATAAAATGGATAAAATAAATCGATAAACTCGTTCGGGTTTTTAAAAATGCGTTGCTATTTTTAAAACGGATTAAATAGCCCAACTCATTTTCTTATCCATTAGTATTTTATACTGGGCTAGACCTCTCACATTAAGCCTACGACTTGCGGATGCTGGATGTGCCGGTCGGTTCCGGGCAGACTTATTCCACAAGTTGGGCTTAACCTTGTGTCATGGCCCGTTTCGTATTTGTGCACTTGGACCTCTCACATTATGTTCAACATTATTGGCTGCTGGATATGCCGGTCGGGTCCAGGCAGACTTCCACCACAAATGTTACCTAACCTCGTGTCCAAGCACAATTATAATTTATAATTATAATTAATTTTTGCAAAACATATTATTTGAAATTATCTTGTCCATTAAGGAATCTTAATTTTAAGATATTCTTTATTTCTAAATATCTTGATTTCAAGTATCTTTATATAAATTGTAACTTTCCACATTATTATGATTTTATAATAACAACCTTTTCAAGATGTTCCATTTTGAAACCATATTTTTTTTTACCTTAACATATTGACACCAAAGATGTTATCTTTTTAATTGAATCCTTTTATTGTAACTTTTAGACAATAAAGACGTGATCTTTCTAAATCAACGTCAATTAATTCCTTTAATGGAATATAAAATAAAAATGTTCCTTTAATTCAAGATTGATAACGTTTTGGAAACAAATCTTCTTAATTTAACATATTGACAATTAAAAAAGTAATCATTTTAAATTCTAACTTTTCCTTTTTATTGTAACCTCATCCTACTATGTTTCTACTATTACATTAAAAATGTATTTTTAATGTAAAACATATTTCTTAATAAAAATAGGATTCCTTCTAAGTTTTCTAATATTACATTAAAGATATGTTTTTAATGTAAAACATATTTCCTAATGAAATATGATTTTTTTTCTAAGTCCCTAACATTAACATTAAAGATGTGTTTTTTAATGCAAATCATATCTCATAATGAAATATGATTCTTTTCTCAGTTTTCTAATATTACGTTGATAAAAGTGTATTTTAAATCTTATCCTTTTTATTAACAAATAAAATGTTAATAAAAATGTATTTTCAAACTTGTTTCTTTTATTTGCACATGGAATGTAACTAAACATGTTAAAACAATTACGGTCTTTTTATTTAAATATAAAATCCAAATAAAAGCGTGTTTCATAATCTTGTCTTTTTATTTATATATGGAGTATAAATAAAATGCAAAATAAAATATATTTTCTAATCCTGTCTTTTTATTTGCACATAGTATGTAAATAAAAATATGTAAACAAGGTTGTCTATTTATTCACACGTGGAATGTGAATAAACATATAATAATCAATTTCGTATTTTTATTCACATATGGAATGTGAATAATCAATTTCGTATTTTTATTCACATATGGAATGTGAACAAACATATAATAATCAATTTCGTCTTTTTATTCACACATGGAATGTGAACAAACATATAATAATCAATTTCGTATTTTTATTCACATATGGAATGTGAACAAACATATAATAATCAATTTTGTCTTTTTATTCACACATGGAATGTGAACAAACATATAATAATCAATTTCGTATTTTTATTTACACATGGTGTGTAAACAAAAATATAATGTTTTAAAAAAAGTGAATAAATAAATCTGACAACGAAATAATTTGTCTTGATTTGGCAAATTGGTTACAACTTTGTACTCAACATGATATACAATTCTAATGTTAACATAATTTAACAATTCTTGATTCGCTAAACATGACCATTTCAAATAAATGATATTTTAACAAATTCAATAGCAAAAAAATATCATAACAAATTTGATATTGTAAATTGGATAAAAAATTTAACCTGATTAAATTCACAAAACAAAACAATATTTTAATTAGATTAAAATTCTAGTTTAATCTAAATTACCAAACGCGATGTTTTCTATCGGATCCATACAGATCTAAGCGATAACATGACAGATCCTCACAATACAACGCAATACAATTCAATACAATCTATCAGAACAATCAGCACAATACATCACAACACAGATCACACAGATAATTATTTAATGAAATAAAATAAATAAATAAATAAATTAAATTGTGAAAATCAGATATTCTCACTTCGGTTTATTCTGATTCACAAATTTGTCAAAATTCCAACTGCTCGGAATTGTCTCTTTCCAGTCTTGGAGCATAGATCTTTGCCGTACAATCACAACGCTTCTGAAATTGCGTTATTCATCTTCCTCCTTCAACATTGCGTGGAGCACCATCCTGTTCGCATGTCAACGTCAACGGACGACGGATCTTTGAGCGACAAAATCAAACAATCCATGAAGAGGATATTGATCATGCCCATTGAAAATAAGAGCTTGTTGAGAGCTTTGATTTTTTTTATTTGGATTTGTGATGTAATTCATAACATGATGAAAGAGATTTGGGGATTAAATTCACTGCGTGGTGGCCATCCATTTGAATAGAAGGCGGCTGCTATGAAGAATTAGATTAGGGTTTGGATTTCTAACTATCTAGGATATTTATAATATCATAATTATTAAATTATTTAATTTACAAAAAAGCCCATTTATCCATGAATTGCTGACTAAGGCTGAGGTGGTATATTTACTTCTCATTTATGTTTCCTTACATCCCCCTGATTACATGCTACTATGAACCATTTATTTTATTTTTCTATTATTCAAATTTCAAAAGTAGATGACAATAAAAGAGAGAGAGAGAGAGGAAAAAAAGGAAAGAACTAATGCTAGCTTAATGCTATTTGTTTATGAACATGTAATCTACATTTTTAATTTCTAAAAGTTAAACTTGAATTGACAGGGGAAATAATTAAGAAGACAGCCAAAGATATGTACATATACATACATATATATATTAATATATACATATAGTTAAAAATTTATTTCATTTATAACCTACACATTATTTTCAAATGACTTAAATTTAAGAAAAAGAGGAAAGGTGTAATGGCTGGGATTTTCGACCCAGAAAATCAACATAAAAACACACTATTGACTATTCAAGCATCGAAAATACCGGGACATTTATAGAAGAATTTAGAGGGTGAGAAAGAAAAGATAGAACTAATAGAATAGAAGAAGAAGAAGATCACAACTGAACAGAATCAGAGTAACACGAAACTCGCAGCGGAACAAAATAAGATGTATTATATAACATAACTTTGAATACAAAACTGTATTGTATATACATACCATTATCAGAGTACAATACATCATATCACAGCGGAAATAACTCTACATAACTAATGGTGAAGCTTCCTGCTTTTGAGCTCCTCCAAGTGAATCTGCAAAGCCTGAAACACTTGACTGCCCGTACAAATTTGGGCACCCAAGAGTTTAGGGAAAACAAACAAAATAAACTCTGGGTCAGTCATGGGACTGGTGTGAGTAAATTCCAACCATACTGTTTTACTTTGAAAATCCTTTTCAAAACAAGAAGATAATAGTAAGACCAGCCCACACATAAACATGGATGGTTTTTACCTTACTATAACCTGAAATATTCTTGATATCAAAACCCAGTGATATTATGATAATGTCTAACCAAATAATTATACAAGTAGTAGAACGCTTGCATCTCACGCTCCACATATATATAGTATAAAATCATAAACCGCAGGGCGCTTATCGGAGAATGGTTTTCAACAGACAAGGTATGGGAGCACCTTCAGAATAGTGTACACTAGAGGGGATACACTCAGGGTTCAACAAGAACATCTTGCAACCCGGCCACACATGACCGCTCACTCATTTAGCTTGAGTGTCGCGAATATATTGCCACCACGGTTGTAGGCTATCCAACCGTCATCCGAAGATATAGAATCGAAAAGAAGTATAAATATGAATTTTCTCTAGATCGGTGACAATACACCCTGCTTGGGGATGACCCAACTAGCCATGCTGCCTAGCCCAACTTCTGTCATTCCTGGTTGTGAGGCTAGAGGCTACGTCTATCTTCAGAACATCTGATCACCATTCACTTTGAATGTCACATCGTCAAATCCGTAATCACACATTGATTACACAAATGCACACTGGGTGTAGAATAGAGAGAAGTTATCTTCTCCCCACCAACTTGGTATATTCGTAAAATCAACGGCATGACCGTTGGAAATACCCTGTCAGACACTCGTCCATACAAGTTGTCCTGGGACTGGACAAACAAAAACACACCATTCTATAACTGGACGATCCATGCATTTAACTCCATCTTCAATTATCTTCAGCATATCTAATTCGCAACGATTATGCCTATACGGAGTGGTTTTCGGGTAATAACCCAACCGGTCTCTCCGTATTGACAATGATGGTCAAAGAACTTCGATAGTCCGTTATTTAACTATCGGAGTTAAAACAACATCCATTCTAATGTATAACTAAACATCATATAATCACGGGCGCTTTTTATTTAACATTCGTTATATTTTCAAATTCCCATATCTCACTAGATATTTCTCAAACACTGTTTTTACCTTTAACACTTTTGGAAAACATTTCCAATTATTATAAACTTTTATTCTTTCATGTTCCAAAAATATCCGTTATTAACGTTCGAACTATTTCCCATTAAGTTCACATTCTTTATTCCTATACTTGGGTAATCTACCTTATTTACACTGGAAAATATTTCCAAATTCATCTTAACCTTTTAATCGGCCCAACGTTCACTTTTAAAACATTATTCCCTTTGAAATGGGAATACCATCCCTTCTTATAGAAATCTAAACACCTTGATCATATAACTCTTTATTCACGTAATAATCTCCCTTATCTTATTTACCGAAATCTCTTTCATACTTTTTCACTCCTATTCCGCTTTATAAACTCTGTCTCTAAGTCAACTTCTTATCTAATCGATATCAAGTTTATAACTAAATACTGATTTCTATCCTATCAACATTTATTTGTTTATAACTAAATGTTAATATTCTATCAGATTATAATCCCTAAAAATAGTTTACTTTTAATACATTCGACATCGTTGAATTCTAGTTCCAAATCCTAACGGTTTAATTCTAATCACATTTCGAACATCGAAATGCTGTCATCAGTTTCTAATACGATTCCCCAATTCTTTTTCTAAACTCTTTCTTATATTTCTTTGAACAAACGTCGTTACTTATTACTCTAGAATAAGTGGATTTCAAACCAAACTGTTACATTTCCTAGGATGTGCTGCTATATATAAAAGACACGCTTAAGTCTAATCAACAGCAGTTAATTTGTCGCTATAGTTCTAAACTTGTCATACGCTGTAATATTCTCCTTATAACTAATTACAGTCACACTTACCTTATCAACAGCGTTATTTTATTGCTATAGTTCAACTTGTCATACGCTGTAATATTCTTTGTTATAACCAATCTTGACATAACAGTCACACTTATCTTATCAACAGCGTTATTTTATCGCTATAATTCTAAGACTGGCAATACGCTGCCGTATTCCTTTTATACACATCTTGACATCTCTTTCCGTTACAAACTGTTATCGTTCCTCGATAATAGTGAAGCCGTTCAAGTTGGGGTATTCTATTTACCTCTCAGACCTTGATCGACAACGTTCTTATCTTAGAACAGATATACGTTCATAACTCTAAACTCCTTATTTCTTATAATATACATAAAATTGTATTTCCATGTTTCATTTTGGAATATGGTTTTATAATACCACATCTTTATTTTGAACTCGGTTGTTTACGATTGTTTATATTCCACATTAACTTTTCGCTTTCTCTATTCCACAGTTCTATTGATAACTTCTTAAATTAAAAGGTAATTAAATCTCATTTATTTCAAAACTGTTTTCATTAGATTAATTAAAGGCCAATTAATCTAATAATCATTTTCCAAATAACAGTTGATTAAATCAACTTCATTCCATCAGTAAATTCGTTAACTGATCTTAATTACTTCTCATTAGATTAATATAATTAATCTAATAATATTTCTAAAATTGTTTATCTTAAATATAATTATCCAAATACTTAATCATCAGATAATTTCTGCCTTATAAACTTATTTAAGTATCAACAATCGTTTTTATTTATTTTATAAAAACGAACTCTAAAATACTGGTTTATAATAGAACTTCTATTATAAATTTAAATCTTCTTTTTAATTATAAAATATAATTTTTATAATTATCTTAGCTGATTTGCCTGACGGCCAATCAACTTCTTAACAAGACGACGGGTTTACGGTCGACTGTCGCCACTTTCTAAATCGATATCGTTTATTGATTTATCGAAACAGATGTTGAATTTCCGTTCAACATCAATATTCACATGGGGTTTTAAATATAATTTGGGTTCAAACAAAACAAACAATACATATAATTATCAAGGAATCCGGTCGGACTCCTCCAACCGGTTTCCGCATCCACAGATGTCAGTCAACACAATTTACACTAACTCTATACTAGGGGGTATTCTAATCGGTGGAATCAGTGTCCAACTGATGATGTGTACATATATATAACGGTATATAATATTCAACCAAATTAATTGTAATCAACCTAATCAACCATCACACAGCATTCAAACAACATTAAAATATAATTGCAATATTTTAAAATAGATCAGAGTTAGTGATTTTACTCACCTTGGCGCGTTAACCGTTAATTAACGATTTGCGTCAGTCGATTAAACCCGACGTTCATTTCTGCCATAAATTCAAACGGACCTCAAATGGTTCCAATCAGCTTTGTCCATCACTGGAGCATCCCCGGACTGCTTGACCACCCGCAGCGACGATCATCTACTTGGCTCTGACCCTTACTCCTCATGTTCAAACATACTCAAAAACTAACCCGTGTTAAACATTGTCGGGTCCTGTTCTTGTGCCTTCAACTGTGGATACCATTATTTCCCTGCTCCTTGTTTCACAAACTGCCACTGTCTGTTCTTGTTCATAATGCTCCCTTCTTCTTATCAGATCATTCCAATTATCGAATACACTTCAAGTTATATATATATAACTTGCACGTTAGGGCCCAAAGCCCACTTGAACTTCTTTAGCCCGTTCTGTGCTTCTTCTTTTCTAATAACTGTAGCTCCCAGTATTTCACAATGATCCGTTCCTTTTCTGTTATTTTCATCTGGGCTTTCATTAATTACACATCGGCCCACTCCCACATCTTAAATCCACGTCGGCATACTTCTTCTTCTCTGCTCAAAACATTCCAACCGAATTGTAGCGAACACAACCAACCCGTTCATCTTTCTCCTCACAACTCCCCTTCCTCTCCATCGATCAACGAATGGTTATCGCCATTATCTTTCTCTTAACGGCCTCTACAGGACTTGGACCCTTTTCACTTATCAAACCCGTACAAATATCATTCATGTACCCAAAATGACCCACTCCATCATTACCATTAAGTTGCATGCGTTTAAACACATCAGCCATGCACATCATTGAACCCGCCTGCTCCCTATATACTCTTCCCATGCTTCCATGCGACAGTACAATGCAACAATATACCACGTTTAGAAACAACTTCACCCTCATGTCGTGACCTCATGCAATTTGCTCCCATTTCCTTACTTCGCTTATCCCAGTGCATGTCATTTCCGTGATTACGTCCACCACTAAACAAACCTATTCACAACCATTTTCTCCACCAATAATACCGCTCATCACAAAGACCACCTCCCATCTCACGTACAACTCCTCCATGCTACCCTTTCTTCACGTCATAACACATACACAACCTCCCCCACTTTCTAACTCCACTAAACTTCACCTCAAACGACACCACACTCCTTCCAGCGCCATGTCTCAGCTCCGGTCCTTCCACTTCACTCGCTCAATCCAACGGGTTCCTTAAAGACGAGCTCGACACACTGTCGAAGGATGAAGACGTCACCCAAACTCACTAACCTTATCACCGGTGTATAACATCGGATTTGAACCCGGCAGAAATCGTACGAGCGAGAAGACAGAATTTTGTGTACGTAAGGATATAGCAGTTTCCCCTTTTTATTTTTATTATTTTATTAGCCATAAAAATTCGGCTAAGTTTGTTGAATCCCATGGAAGCGAACCTATTGCGTGTTTATATAGTTGGAGATGCTTAAGCCTTAAGCTTGAGTACAATATAGGTTCTTAGATAGGTTATGGGTCTTTGGTAGGTGATGGTCTTCATTTGTTGTCTGCGTTTTAGGGTAGAGAGGCAGTACAATATTGGTATATATATATTTCCTTACTTACAGGCTAAGGTACATAGGACGTGTGACATTATATAGGGTTATGGTGTAGCATGGTCTGTGCTTAGGTGTTAAGGAAAAAGAACATGCTCCTATACAAGTTCATGCGCGAATTTAGGAAATGGGTGCTTATTTTCTTTCCTAAGTCGTGCGCACCTCACCCTTAGGGAAATGGGTTTGGAGATTTTTAGTTTACTATGATTTAACGTTTTGTTTTACTTTAGATATTTATGAAGGGTTCTCACTGCGTAAAATCTTGTTCATGTCTGAACCACTTACGGACAGAAATAAAAATACAGTCGTGTCCAGCGAGGTGCCGCAATCCCAAAAATATAATAATACCGGTAGATTAACTCGTATTTTGAAATCCCGAAATACCGATACAGGGTACACAGTACTCCCAATAAAAAGTTGCGTATTTAATTAATTAAAAATTACAGTAAAATTCTAAAATTTAAATTATCGCTGCGCCTCAAAAGAACCTTATCCCGATTTGCACCCGATATCAAGTTATATCAAATAACCGTTACGGTCGATATACGATTTCACAGCGACTTTTTGAATATTTGATTTGGACATATCTTGCAATCTGTACGACGAAATCTCTATTTTCCACTTCCTTTGGAAAGATATAGTTCAACAGATTCAAACATTTCTCATTTCGAAGAAATCCGATTCAAAACGAATCTGGTACACTCAGTTGAAGTTCAGAACGTTAAATTACGAACTGTAGTGTCGTTATGGGCTCGATTATAATTAATATATATCTTTATACGTTCAACTTCGTTTTAATTAATATATAAATCCACTTATATTACAAATTCAATATTTAAACTGATTTAAATATTCAAATACAAACCGACAAAAATGCGGGACATTACAGACCTTCCCCCTTAAAATAATTTCGTCCTCGAAATTGCTAAGATAGGGAAAATGCTACAATCTCTGTTATAACGTGGTTAAAAATCTTTTTGGTTTACTTCATAATTCAATTTTCCACTGAACTGATTATTTCCAATTAAAATATTAATTCCTTATTATTTCGAATATTTTCAAAATTTCTGAAAATTTCCTAACAGCTTAAATTTTCAGAGAATCTCGCCAGCATCTCCTCTGCACGGCTCACTCGGTACTACAACAACTTGCCACTCCGGGCCTTCTTCAATCCAAAAGAAAATCAAACAGCCAAACGGCTTGCCCAAACTGACTCATAAAAAATCAAACAGCCAAACGTGTACCTTCTCTGTTGGGCATTCAACTCTATCTCTGCCATCTGCTATCAAACCAGCATATCCAAACATCCTTGGTTGATCTCCCATCAATCCGTTCTCAAACCAGTCTTTCGCTTTTACTAAGCCAAATTTCTATTTCAACTCCGATTCCACTCTCAGTTCTTAACCTTGTTAAGTTTTATTACGACATTCCATTTACTGATTTATTTCTCAAATCAGTTATCTCCATCTCTAATTCAAAATTCGATTCTTATTCTCCAAGAATCAAGTCATTTTTAATGACTCTAATCTCCAATATTTTTTCTTTTATAATTTTCATTCTGGATCTTTCCAAATTCAGTCCAGTTTTGTTATCTTTGTTTAAATTCCATTTTTACCATTTTAACTCCATAAGTTAAATTTTTATTTCAGAATTCAAATTCCTGGGATTTATTTCAAATCAGTTTGAAATCATATATAATTCAAAACATTTGAATTTTCTGACAACTTGTTTCTCAAACAATATAAAACAAAATCTTTGGTAGTAATCCATCACTTACCAACTCGAAAATGAACACCGATAATGCCGCGGTTCACCATCGGAATTATTTTCCAGCAACCGAAGTGAGTTCAATACTATATCACTATCAAACTTATTAAAACACTTTTATTTTTGAAATCACTTCAAAATATCTTTCACAACACTTGGAAAACGATCTTCAAATCTCCCAGGATTTTAAAATTCCCATATATAATCCAAAATTTTAATTTTAAACACCTTTACTAGTTTCCAGAGTTCAATTCTAATTCAAATTCAGATTTATTCCATCTGATCCTATTTATTTCACTTATACAAATTCTGATTGGTTATTTATATAAGCATCTCAATTATAATCTTTATTCGATTATAATGATAATCAATACACTATAATAATCTCAAGATATATACTTCTTATATCAAAATATAGTTTGGGTAAAATTATTTCGTTTACCCTCTTTTCAAAACATATTGTGTCGAATTACTCTGTTCAAGAGTTTAGAAATACCTATCGACGCAGTTTGCATTACTGTTTCGACCCGAATTCATAAACTACTCGACTGACTAGTCAACACAATATGAAACGGTTTTTATATTAATTTTCAAATACACTCTCGTATATATACACTCATACTCAAACAAAGGCAATACTGACCTCATCTCTATTGAGTCACGCCACAGAGCCAAGGTAATCACTTAACCTTCAGCTCTGATACCAACTGTAAGGGCTGGGATTTTCGACCTAGAAAATCAACATAAAAACACACTGTTGACTATTCAAGCATCGAAAATACCGGGACATTTATAGAAGAATTTAGAGGGTGAGAAAGAAAAGATAGAACTAATAGAATAAAAGAAGAAGAAGATCACAACTGAACAGAATCAGAGTAACACGAAACTCGCAGCGGAACAAAATAAGATGTATTATATAACATAACTTTGAATACAAAACTGTATTGTATATACATACCAATATCAGAGTACAATACATCATATCATAGCGGAAATAACTCTACATAACTAATGGTGAAGCTTCCTGCTTTTGAGCTCCTCCAAGTGAATCTGCAAAGCCTGAAACACTTGACTGCCCGTACAAATTTGGGCACCCAAGAGTTTAGGGAAAACAAACAAAATAAACTCCGGGTCAGTCATGGGACTGGTGTGAGTAAATTCCAACCATACTGTTTTACTTTGAAAATCCTTTTCAAAAAAAGAAGATAATAGTAAGACCAGCCCACACATAAACATGGACGGTTTTTACCTTACTATAACACGAAATATTCTTGATATCAAAACCCAGTGATATTATGATAATGTCTAACCAAATAATTATACAAGTAGTAGAACGCTTGCATCTCACGCTCCACATATATATAGTATAAAATCATAAACCGCAGGACGCTTATCGGAGAATGGTTTTCAACAGACAAGGTATGGGAGCACCTTCAGAATAGTGTACTCTAGAGGGGATACACTCAGGGTTCAACAAGAACATCTTGCAACCCGGCCACACATGACCGCTCACTCATTTAGCTTGAGTGTCGCGAATAAATTGCCACCACGGTTGTAGGCCATCCAACCGTCATCCGAAGATATAGAATCGAAAAGAAGTATAAATATGAATTTTCTCTAGATCGGTGACAATACACCCTGCTTGGGGATGACCCAACTAGCCATGCTGCCTAGCCTAACTTCTGTCATTCCTGGTTGTGAGGCTAGAGGCTACGTCTATCTTCAGAACATCTGATCACCATTCACTTTGAATGTCACATCGTCAAATCCGTAATCACACATTGATTGCACAAATGCACACTGGGTGTAGAATACAGAGAAGTTACCTTCTCCCCACCAACTTGGTATATTCGTAAAATCAACGGCATGACCGTTGGAAATACTCTATCAGACACTCGTCCATACAAGTTGTCCTGGGACTGGACAAACAAAAACACACCATTCTATAACTGGACGATCCTTGAATTTAACTCCGTCTTCAATTATCTTCAGCATATCTAATTCGCAACGATTATGCCTATATGGAATGGTTTTCGGGTAATAACCCAACCGGTCTCTCCGTATTGACAATGATGGTCAAAGCACTTTGATAGTCGGTTATTTAACTATCGGAGTTAAAACAACATCCATTCTAATGTATAACTAAACATCATATAATCACGGGCGCTTTTTATTTAACATTCGTTATATTTTCAAATTCCCATATCTCACTAGATATTTCTCAAACTCTGTTTTTGCCTTTAACACTTTTGGAAAACATTTCCAATTATTATAAACTTTTATTCTTTCATGTTCCAAAAATATCCGTTATTAACGTTCGAACTATTTCCCATTAAGTTCACATTCTTTATTCCTATACTTGGGTAATCTACCTTATTTACACTGGAAAATATTTCCAAATTCATCTTAACCTTTTAATCGGCCCAACGTTCACTTTTAAAACATTATTCCCTTTGAAATGGGAATACCATCCCTTCTTATAGAAATCTAAACACCTTGATCATATAACTCTTTATTCACGTAATAATCTCCCTTATCTTATTTACCGAAATCTCTTTCATACTTTTTCACTCCTATTCCACTTTATAAACTCTGTCTCTAAGTCAACTTCTTATCTAATCGGTATCAAGTTTATAACTAAATACTGATTTCTATCCTATCAACATTTATTTGTTTATAACTAAATGTTAATTATTCTATCAGATTATAATCCCTAAAAATAGTTTACTTTTAATACATTTGACATCGTCGAATTCTAGTTCCAAATCCTAACGGTTTAATTCTAATCACATTTCGAACATCGAAATGCTGTCATCAGTTTCTAATACGATTCCCCAATTCTTTTTCTAAACTCTTTCTTATATTTCTTTGAACAAACGTCGTTACTTATTACTCTAGAATAAGTGGATTTCAAACCAAACTGTTACATTTCCTAGGAAGTGCTGCTATATATAAAAGTCACGCTTAAGTCTAATCAACAGCAGTTAATTTGTCGCTATAGTTCTAAACTTGTCATACGCTGTAAAATTCTCCTTATAACTAATTACAGTCACACTTACCTTATCAACAACGTTATTTTATTGCTATAGTTCAACTTGTCATACGCTGTAATATTTTTGTTATAACCAATCTTGACATAACAATCACACTTATCTTATCAACAGCGTTATTTTATCGCTATAATTCTAAGATTGGCAATACGCTGCCGTATTCCTTTTATACACATCTTGACATCTCTTTCCGTTACAAACTGTTATCGTTCCTCGATAATAGTGAAGCCGTTCAAGTTGGGGTATTCTATTTACCTCTCAGACCTTGATCTACAACGTTCTTATCTTAGAACAGATATACGTTCATAACTCTAAACTCCTTATTTCTTATAATATACATCAAATCGTATTTCCATGTTTTATTTTGGAATATGGTTTTATAATACCACATCTTTATTTTGAACTCGGTTGTTTACGATTGTTTATATTCCACATTAACTTTTCGATTTCTCTATTCCACAGTTCTATTGATGACTTCTTAAATTAAAAGGTAATTAAATCTCATTTATTTCTAAACTGTTTTCATTAGATTAATTAAAGGCCAATTAATCTAATAATCATTTTCCAAATAATAGTTGATTAAATCAACTTCATTCCATCAGTAAATTCGTTAACTGATCTTAATTACTTCTCATTAGATTAATATAATTAATCTAATAATATTTCTAAAATTGTTTATCTTAAATATAATTATCCAAATACTTAATCATCAGATAATTTCTGCCTTATAAACTTATTTAAATATCAACAATCGTTTTTATTTATTTTATAAAAACGAACTCTAAAATACTGGTTTATAATAGAACTTCTATTATAAATTTAAATCTTCTTTTTAACTATAAAAATATAATTTTTATAATTATCTTAGTTGATTTGCCTGACGGCCAATCAACTTCTTAACAAAACGATGGGTTTACGGTCGACTGTCACCACTTTCTAAATCGATATCGTTTATTGATTTATCGAAATAGATGTTGAATTTCCGTTCAACATCAATATTCACATGGGGTTTTAAATATAATTCGGGTTCAAACAAAACAAACAATACATATAATTATCAAGGAATCCGGTCGGACTCCTCCAACCGGTTTCCGCATCCACAGATGTCAGTCAACACAATTTACACTAACTCTATACTAGGGGGTATTCTAATCGGTGGAATCAGTGTCCAACTGATGATGTGTACATAAATATAACGGTATATAATATTCAACCAAATTAACTGTAATCAACCTAATCAACCATCACACAGCATTCAAACAACATTAAAATATAATTGCAATATTTTAAAATAGATTAGAGTTAGTGATTTTACTCACCTTGGCGCGTTAACCATTAATTAACGATTTGCGTCAGTCGATTAAACCCGATGTTCATTTCTGCCATAAATTCAAACGGACCTCAAATGGTTCCAATCAGCTTTGTCCATCACTGGAGCATCCCCGGACTGCTTGACCACCCGCAGCGACGATCATCGACTCGTCTCTGACCCTCACTCCTCATGTTCAAACATACTCAAAAACTGACCCGCGTTAAACATTGTCGGGTCCTGTTCTTGTGCCTTCAACTGTGGATACCATTATTTCCCTGCTCCTTGTTTCACAAACTGCCACTGTCTGTTCTTGTTCATAATGCTCCCTTCTTCTTATCAGATCATTCGAATTATCGAATACACTTCAAGTTATATATATAACTTGCACGTTCGGGCCCAAAGCCCACTTGAACTTCTTTAGCCCGTTCTGTGCTTCTTCTTTTCTAATAACTGTAGCTCCCAGTATTTCACAATGATCCGTTCCTTTTCTGTTATTTTCATCTGGGCTTTCATTAATTACACATCGGCCCACTCCCACATCTTAAATCCACATCGGCATACTTCTTCTTCTCTGCTCAAAACATTCCAACCGAATTGTAGCGAACACAACCAACCCGTTCATCTTTCTCCTCACAACTCCCCTTCCTCTCCATCGACCAACGAATGGTCATCGCCATTATCTTTCTCTTAACGGCCTCTACAGGACTTGGACCCTTTTCACTTATCAAACCCGTACATATATCATTCATGTACCCAAAATGACCCACTCCATCATTACCAATAAGTTGCATGCGTTTAAACACATCAGCCATGCACATCATTGAACCCGCCTGCTCCCTCTATACTCTTCCCATCCTTCCATGCGACACTACAATGCCACAATATACCACGTTTTAGAAACAACTTCCCCCTCATGTCATGACCTCATGCAATTTGCTCCCATTTCCTTACTTCGATGATCCCAGTGCATGTCATTTCCGTGATTACGTCCACCACTAAACAAACCTATTCACAACCATTTTCTCCACCAATAATACCGCTCATCACAAAGACCACCTCCCATCTCACGTACAACTCCTCCATGCTACCCTTTCTTCACGTCACAGCACATACACAACCTCCCCCACTTTCTAACTCCACTAAACTTCACCTCAAACGGCACCACACTCCTTCCAGCGCCATGCCTCAGCTCCGGTCCTTCCACTTCACTCGCTCAATCCAACGGGTTCCTTAAAGACGAGCTCGACACACTGTCGAAGGATGAAGACGTCACCCAAACTCACTAACCTTATCACCGGTGTATAACATCTGATTTGAACCCGGTAGAAATCGTATGAGCGAGAAGACAGAAGTTTGTATACGTAAGGATATAGCAGTTTCCCCTTTTTATTTTTATTATTTTATTAGCCATAAAAATTCGGTTAAGTTTGTTGAATCTCATGGAAGCGAACCTATTGCGTGTTTATATAGTTGGAGATGCTTAAGCCTTAAGCTTGAGTACAATATAGGTTCATAGATAGGTTATGGGTCTTTGGTAGGTGATGGTCTTCATTTATTGTCTGCGTTTTTGGGTACAGAGGAAGTACAATATTGGTATATATATATATTTCCTTACTTACAGGCTAAGGTAAATAGGACGTGTGACATTATATAGGGTTATGGTGTAGCATGGTCTGTGCTTAGGTGTTAAGGAAAAAGAACGTGCTCCTTTACAAGTTCATGCGCGAATTTAGTAAATGGGTGCTTATTTTCTTTCCTAGGTTGTGCGCACCTCACCCTTAGGGAAATGGGTTTGGAGATTTTTAGTTTACTATGATTTAACGTTTTGTTTTACTTTAGATATTTATGAAGGGTTCTCACTGCGTAAAATCTTGTTCATGTCTGAACCACTTACAGACAGAAATAAAAATACAGTCGTGTCCAGCGAGGTGCCACAATCCCAAAAATATAATAATACCGGTAGATTAACTCGTATTTTGAAATCCCGAAATACCGATACATTGTACACAGTACTCCCAATAAAAAGTTGCGTATTTAATTAATTAAAAATTACAGTAAAATTCTAAAAATTAAATTATCGCTGCGCCTCAAAAGAACCTTATCCCGATTTGCACCCGATATCAAGTTATATCAAATAACCGTTACGGTCGATATACGATTTCACAGCGACTTTTTGTATATTTTATTTGGACATATCTTGCAATCTGTACGACGAAATCTCGATTTTCCACTTCCGTTGGAAACAGACAGTTCAACAGATTCCAACATTTATCGTTTCGAAGAAATCCGATTCAAAACGAGTCTGGTACACTCAGTTGAAGTTCAGAACGTTAAATTACGAACTGCAGCGTCGTTATGGGCTCGATTATAATTAATATATATCTTTATACGTTCAACTTCGTTTTAATTAATATATAAATCCACTTATATTACAAATTCAATATTTAAACTGATTTAAATATTCAAATACAAACCGACAAAAATGCAGGACGTTACAAAAGGAGAAAAATAAAGTAATAAATTGGAAGAGATGAAGGTTTTAACCACCGCATGCATATTACTGTATGAAACGTTGTCCGTTTAGAAAAATAATGCATATGTTGAAAATATAATAGTTTAAAATTTACAGTGCATGCATGCATTAAAAAAATGTAGGCAATGCATGGCCTCTTTGTTTTATATATAATAAAGGGCCTACAGACTAAATAACCCTTTAGACTTCAATACTAAAATAAATACACTAATACATTAAGAATACATGGAAAGGTTGGACAATAAATATATTTTATGTTTTTCTTGTTTTCTTTTATATTTTTTTATTATTATAAATGTTAACATTAATTTCATTAACCGCGATAGTTAAAACAGACATTATATACCTTTAACACTCAGTGTCTTAAAATTCATCCTGTATAAAATTAATTTGGAATCATTCATTAATAAAAATTTAAAATTTATATATGTAAATATCATTTTTAATTCAATAATAAAAAAGTTGGAATTTTTAAATTCTGACGTATTTTCTAACAAAATTATTTAAAATTAAATTATTCATTCTAACTTCGATTTAAATCAATTTTTAATCATTATTATTTTAAATAAATTATTTTAAATATCAAAACCCATTAAAATTAGTTAAAATAAATTTACCCCAAAATTCAGGGTTGTTACACCTTTGGAACCGTCAGAACAATCAGATGAATGTGCGCTCCCCTCGTGCCTTATAACACCTCGATGATCTACCCCGTTGGGTTATTTACCCTCAACCGTACGGACCGGTTTAAGCGCCTCTATTTAATATGTTGTTAGATCCTATGTCTAAACATTCTTTTACACGCTTGTCTCACCTCACCAGGTTTTCAGTTAACTTGGTTATTCCAATTCATATTGAATTCTTATTAAAATTACCAAGTTTCTCTTGCTCATTAATTTCAGTCATACAAATTAATTCATTTAAGTTTATTAATAAGCTCACGGCATGTTATTCTAGATTGTGGATCAAGGTCTGTAATCCACAACCCGTTTTTATCTTCTTGTTGATTTCATCATTACAATAACATGTTTTACTTAATATGTTCACATGTTTTCTAATTAACATGTCGCTTACCAGTTTTGATTAAATATAACTTATTTCATTTCATAAGTTTTCCTCATCCTTTCTCATTTAATCATAATTCCATTTTACATTGTCAATACAACTTATCGTTGTTTACTTATTAACTTAGTTCTATTAACTAAGGCCCATTAATATGTTTCCCTACCCGTTTATTATAACCTATGTCCACTTGTCCTTAGGACAAGTCTACCTATTATACAACATTTTATTAATGTTATTTATTTATAATAGGTGATTATCATTCCCCTTTTAAACCATTTTCTTTTACTATTGTATTCCAGTATCCTTCATTCGTTGTAATATTACTTACTTTAATTAAGGAGAACACTTCATGCACCTTATCAGTTTGATAGAAGGAACGAGTGATTTATTTTCATAACATATTCCCATCTAAACCAATGGTAGCAAGTAATTTCTTTACTCTTCTTACTTTAGTTACCGTAGCCTACTTGAACCATGTTCTCAGAAATAGGTCATTTAGGGAATACATCACTTCCTTCCTATCACACTAACTCAGTTCATTACATCCCCTCCTTTCCTATTATCTGTGTTAGAAATTTAATTACCATAATTGGCTTTTTATTCGTATCTTGTTATATGCATATACATATACATATACATATACATATACATATACATATACATATACATATACATATATATAAGCACTAGACCTCTCACATTAAGCCAACACTTGTGGATGCCGGATTTGTCAGGCGGGTCCGGGCAGACTTCTACCACAAGTTGACTTAACCTCGTGTCTTAGCGCCATTACATATTTTTAATTTTTTGCACTTAGTCCTCTCATATTAGGTTCAACATTAGTGGCCGCTAGATATACCAGTCGGGTCCGGGCAGACTTCCACCACTAATGCAACATAACCTCGTGCCGTACGTGCAGTTACAATTTCTAATTGTAATTCTAGGCATATTCATTCTTTTACAATTTTACCTATTTAATTATAGGTGTTTATACCCCTTTCCCAAGTCAAGTTTCTCATGTGCTATATGCCTAAAATAAGTTTATAATCATAGTTTGATTTGTGCCCAAACTATATTCATGTAATTAATTATAACATGAAACTATTTAATCATATAGTTGTACCAATTCGTACAAGTAGGGTTCATGTGACAAATTAACATGTAGTATGAACAATAGTAATTTCTAACCATTTCTAATAAGTTGTTTTTCAACATGTAATCATTCCAATAATTTAATAGATTCAACATTTGAATTTCCTGATCTATTCATATTAACATCTCAACTTGTTATAACAATAATTTATAATTAAACTAGCAATTTCACAATTTATTAAAAGGGGAACGCTATATGATAGTCATAACATTATCTAAAGGCTATAGTTTGAACCCACTCACCTTTCATGCTTTCCCAAATTTTGGATTCGCTCCGTTCCATCAACCATGGTTTCCCCTTTTCCCTTTAATTTGATTCACAACCTAACGATCATGGATTTGTTATTTCATGAAAAGAGAAGGGAAAGAGAAAGAATATAAATAGATTAGTTCTTAGAAATTCACCTTGCTTTCATGATTCAATAATCTTTTTATTAATGTTGATTCCCTCTTCCAGATCTGAATTCATAATTTTCCTAGGCAAATATTTTAGTTTCAGAATAGATTTGAGAAGAGAGAGTGAGCTATGGCAGAGCTCCAGCGTAGCCGCCGAATTATGATGTTTAGGGTTAGGTCTAGGGTCTTATTTATAGGTGTATGTAGCAACCAGAACCCTCTGATAAAAATTTAAGATATCAGAACCGAACATGTTAGAAGAACTTTATGGATTCGTGGCTGGGCCGACCCCTAGGTCGACCCCCAACGTTCCATTTTCCTTCCGAACTTTCCCGCTTGTGATTTTGATTTTTGGACTAATTTTTGGATTTTCTGGATATATTTATTTAATATATATACATATAAGCTCCTTATTTGTATACAAATTCCTAACGCTCATAATGTCTTCAAATGGTGTCCATTTTACGCAAACCAAGGGCCTAACTTGACCAGAATTCTGAGATGGACGCAATGGCGCAGTCCGTTTCACTTAATTCCGAATTTTTAATTAGGTTATTCTTATTTTATTATCTTACACTAAAAACACGGGGTGTTACACAAGTATTCTAGTTGAAATTAACATATTATAAATATTTTAGATAAGTTAACAAATATTATTTAACTTATTTTTTATATATGTTAAATTTAAAATTATGTAATTGGTTAAAATATAGTGGAAATTAGGTTGAAAGGCTTATTTTTCTAAGATAATTAGTTTTAAGGACAACACTTCAAATAATAAGTTTTAAGGACATCACTTTTGAGAAATAAGTTTTAAGGACAATTTACAGGACATCACTAAAATATATTGACTTAATAGTAATAATTTGAATAAATTGAAAAGGATTCTGTAAAATGATTACAGAGATTTAAATGTGGAGTTATTTGAAGTTAAAAATAAAAAAAGTTATGTTGTGTGTGATATATTTATCGTTTATGTACGTATATAATTATAGTAATTTACACAGGAAAATATTCATAAGGAAAAAAATTAAGGCTTTTTAACCACTAGGATAGCCCGTTAAAATTTTAATCACAAAGACAAGGGTAGTTAATCATAAGGACAATACATTGATTATTTTATAAAATTCTATTTTGCGCGAAGTTTCCATCTTCTCCCTCAAATGTCTCTCTCATACATATATCGATTTCACCATTGATCTCCATTTTGATTTTTATAGACGTGCATATTTCGATCTCTAACATTCCTCTTCAAACATCTGTATTGATCACCCATTTCAGATTGCAAATTCAATCTCCTTTACATCGATTGAGAAATCATTGTCGAGATTACTTTGATTGAATTTTTTTCTATTATAATCGTTTTAATTTAATGTTCATTTTTGCGATTAGGTTTTTTTATTTCTCAAGGTGATTCATGGCTTCTGTTGGTTCTACAATTTTAATGTTCATCTATTGAGCAGTTAGGTATCAGAATTGTATTTTTTTAGGTATCGGTTTTGTTTATTTAACTCTCTTTTATATTCATTCGTTATGATTTTAATGTTGTATTTATTGTGTAGTTGTTTTTTTTGCATTAACTCTGTATTACAATCGAACTTGTTTGTTTAATCAATCAAACTGTGATGTAAATATTTTTTGTGTTATTTTTTTTTAAATTACAGTAGCTTTTAGGTATCAGTTTTGTTGTTTTAAATGTGTTATGTTTTTTTCATTTGTTTTTCTGAAGTTATACTGTTTCATTAACATTGTAACTCAATAGAACTTATTTAATTTTAATCAATCAAATTGTGATGTAAACATTTTCTTCATTAGCTTTTAGGTATCAGTTTTATATTTTGTTATGTATCGGATTTATGACTTTGCGTATCAGAACTATGTCAAGTGCATAGCAGTTTTGAGTTGTTTGCTTTTGTAAATGAGTTTTTTGATGCACAACATTAATTCTAACTGATGCCCACAGATTAAAAAAATTATACCAATCAACTCAATTCAATTCTCACAAAAAAGATATTTATTCTCAATAATACCCACTGATATTGATTCACCACTTGCATATAATGTTGCTATAATCTAATCACTTGTATCCTATGGTAACTACAATGATGCAAAATGTTTTTCCCAAAATTGGGCTAAACACCAAGAATGCGAGGAAAAAAGTCTCACAAAAATGAAAAGTGGAGCCATACAATTGTTAGAATGCAAGTAGAAGACAAAGCCTTTATAGTGGTTCAATCCAATAAGGATCTACATACACTTTCATAAGAAATTCCATTATCAATATAAGGATTACAAGATTAACTTCTCTCTTATAATACTTTTATCACTCTTTTACTCACAAATCGCACCCAAATCTATTAGAGACGACGAAGAAGCATGTAGATCCGCGGAGATTTGATGAAGATGGTGTAGGATTGGTAGACTTCCTCTTTGAACATAAGCTCTTCTAATCAATCCTCAATTTGCAAGTCACTTGAATGCATTTGATAGAGATCATGATCCATGGATTAATCTTCAATCTATGATGTTTGATAGATGTTGGAATTGTTGTGGAATATTTTTGACAGCACTTCGTGGCCTCAAGATTCGATCTCCCCCAAATGAAGAAGTGTGGTGGGGTATTTATAGGAAATTTCTAGACCAGATGGCAGTTCTGTAATTACGCAGAAAAACGCCATGACTCATGTCGTCGTCGACATGACTTGGATCTTTGCTATAACTCATGTCGCCAACGACATGACTCATGTCGCATGGTGGGTTAACTCTCGGTGCCTTGAGCTTGCGATGCGACATGACTCTTCTTGGCATGATTCATATCGTTCTGACGATAGCTATTGACAACCTGGTACAAGCTGGATGCGACATGAGTAGGTCACGATATGGTTCGCTATGATATGAATCGTCTTGTTCGGGTGATTCTATATTTACCGGAAGCGACATGAGTGGGGCGCGACATGGCTTATCTTCAGACTTTAAATAGTGATCGACCCTTTATGTCGTAGAACGACATGGTGGCAGGGCGGTATGACTCATGTCGTACGTCCCTATGTTTCTTAGCGCCTTAAGCTTATGACGCGGCATAACCCTGCTACATGCGTCTTGTCGCGCTCGTTATGTCCCGTGAGCTCCAGTACGGCATGATGGGGATTGACTCATCTTGGTTACGATAAAATGTTACTCCCATCTCGACATCATATTCTTTCCATGACTTATACACCATGTCGCTGAGGGACATGGATAGCAGTAGTATAACATCATGTCGCTGATCGACAAGATTCAAAGGAGTTACGGCTGCGGCATGGTTCATATTGAGATCTTTAAGTGTCAGCTTGCCCCTCATGTCGCTTAACGATATGGGGGGGGGGGTGGATGGAATGGCGTGTTTCATGAAGCCGACCTGGATTTTCCGACATAACTTTAGACCGACATGAATGATAGTTGAGACAACAACTTGCGGCATGACTGCTAGGTCGACCCAGTCTTCACGGAGTGTCATAGTGAGGCACGACATGGCTTAATGTTATTCACTTCCTGACGATATGACCTTGAAGCGCCTTGATATCTACGTTATGAATCTAAGTTCAACTTGATTTTCTTTCATGTAACTCCAACGGCTTGATTTATATCAGCATGATTTTTATATCATCCTTGACTCATATTTTATGGGTTAACATTTTGCCCCTCGAAGTTCGTGTTATTAAAAATGATGCGAGCTTCGAATTTGTAATTTCCAATGTTGTCTAGGACATGTTTGTGTCAAGTCGTTTGAAGTTTTTGAAAAGTCAATCCATTCCTATTACCATGTCGTAAGTTTAACACACAATTTTATCATATTGTGAACCGCTTGAAATATCTGAGTTATCTATGGGCTTTAAGTCGTGTTGGGCTTCGAACGGTTTTAACATGGTCCAGAAACCCCTTACACCTTTATATTATCCCAACCCTATATCCATTTACACTTTACCATCTACCTGAAACCTCTTAACCCGTTAATGGTAGCTGAGTGTTGAAGGAAGGCATTGTTTCTGCTTCAATCAACTCAACTAAGCAACTCCTTATATCGTCGATTGGATTTCCACTTCAGCTCCATCAAGTCATTACTCGGAGCCACTTTGAACTACCTCGACACATTCGTCATCAAAACTGAAGCCCTCCTCCATCCTAGTCATCTAGAGGTTAGTGTAAATAAATCCTACTTGTTTCTCAGGTTTTGATCTTGTTTTTGTTCTTCTAAATGCTATGGTTTGTATAAAATCGAGGATTTCTATTTGCTTTTGACACAGTGATGATTGCATAAATTGATTTTGATTGTTTTGTGTTATTGAAATGTTTATGAATCAAAAATGAATAGGATTGTGATGGATTAATTATGTATGAAGGCTTTGGAATTCTTCGATTCTCTTTGAACCCTGATTTTTACGAAATTAGCCTTATACTGTTCCGACGACATGAGTTTCAGACTGTGCCTAGCTGACTCAAATTCCTTTAACGACTTGGTTTTCTTTTTAATCTCGAGTATCCTCATTGTTGTCATGATTTGTCCATACCGCTTATGCGATTTGGATAACCATGCCCAAGCGACATAACTTTAATGCCATAAAATGTCCCGTTCTGGTTTTTGACATGATGATGATCATATGGACTGTCTTTGAATACCATGAACCTTTGTCGTTTTATCATAGCCATTATACACCTGTTTTTGTGTTGATCCAAGGTAGGTTATAAGCTTGTATAAGTGACCACTTTGATCCTAAATCGCATGGATTGATGAGACTCCCAAGCAGTCAAGGCAGCTCATGTCGGAGACCGACATGAATCTCTGGCCATAGGTCGACATAAGTCTCAAGTCGTGATAACGACTTGAGCTGTAGGTCGTAAGACACAACTGCGGCATAATCCTTAACTTAGGATAACACTCAAACATTCTTTTTAATGGTAGGACCCTTGTGTCGATACTGAGTTGCTTTCAAAATTCGAAGTTGCAATCTAACATGGAGTCGCTTACCTTCATGGTTCTTAGGTTATGGATCGACATGAGATACAAATCGTAGACCAATATGAGGTTCAGGTCGTGGATCGGTATGGGTGCTATGTCGTGAACCGGCATAAGCCTCATACTCTGAACCGACATAAGCCTAGTGTTGTGAACCGACATGAGCCTCATGCCACGAACTGACATGAGCCTCATGTCGTGAACCGTCATGGATTCCAAGCCGTGATAGCGACATGAGCAAACCGACATGTTGTTGCTATGGCATGAACAATTATGTCATAACGAATTAATTCTACTGCCAACAGACGCCTTGCCACATTGTTTGTCTCCTTTGTTTCAATGTTTTGATGTGTTTTCATATTTTTATCCTTCAATTTTTTGCTACTAGAAAATTGAAATGTACTCAAGTATATCTATATAGAATGAATGCTGAAAAGCAAGATCTTCCTCAAAGTAAAGAGACCTCCTCGGCTCAAGCTGATCCTTCCTTAAACAAGGCTTTCGATACTGAAACAACCACAATCTCTAGTCAAGTTTCTGCCCCTTTCTTTTGATCTCCTACCGATTAAGGCTAGGTATCAAGAGAGATAATCTACTACCCTAACTCCGGAGCAATATGAACTGTTGTGTGGTCAATACGGAATTCCTCTTACGGATGCAATATTACCAAAGGACAGCGTTTTTGCTGATGACCCCCTGTTGGATATGTTGCTGTAAGCAAAAAAATGCTAGCAGCTGGTGCTATTCCCCCATTTAATCCTTTTCTAGGGCGAATCCTAAACCATCTGGGCATCGCTCCTTTCTAACTCCATCCTAATGGCTACACGGTTCTACTAGGCCTTTATGTCCTTTTCATGGATACAACAAAGCAAGAGCCTACTTTCCAGGATCTTCGGTACTTGTGTTCTTTCAAGAGTAGGAAGGACACCCCCTCTATTATGCATGTTGAAGGTGCCAGGAAATCGGAAGCTGGTTCTCGAATTACCGGACAGTGTTTCAGGGTTTTTAAGCCAATTCTTCTTCGTCAGATGCCCCGAGCCATTCCGAGGGCAATGGACAGATGGAGGTATGCATATCTTATTCAGAGGTCTTGACTCTACTTCCCTTTGTGTTATAGGTTCTTACATCATTTCCTTTTGAAATGTAGTACTCCCTACCCTGATTAAGGATAGCAAAGCACCCCCTTCTATTAAAGCCACATACGAAACACTAAAAGCTATTGACGAGGCTAAGAGAAGTAGAAAGCTTTTAATTACATATAGCATTCTTCACCAATACGAACTACTTTATCCCTTAAGGAAGTTTTTATGTAAGGCTGGACCTTCCACTCGTAAACCTAACCTTACAAAATCGGATTTAGTAAGTCCAGATGACAAGAGTGTAAATCAAGCTAATCAAAACCCTTCCGTTGACCCTTCCTTGAAAAGATGTTCAGGGTCTGTTATTGGAAAAATGTCGCCCTCATCGAAGACTTTCGATAAGGATAAAGAGTCTAACCATCATAGAGGCAAAGATCCTACAACGTCGGTTGAGTTAATTGAGAAAGAAAACATTTCCCCGCATCCTGAGCCAGAATTAGATGTCAAACAGGTTAGAAGAGATGATAGGGAAGTGAATCCTTCTAAACTTGAGTATGGGATTGAACATGATGGTGAAGACGTAGTTGTATTAGAAACCGATCCAAATACTGCGAATATAACTGGAGATTCTCCTATTGAAAATGTAGCTAAGGAAGATTCTGCAGGTACATTTGACAATTTGAGTGATCTCAACTCTGCTAGATTTCTTAGTTAGGATGGTTCGGTTACTCAGCCTCTCGACCCTCAAACCATAGAAATCGGACTTAGGGATGCAGCCTCAACTGAGTCAGAAAAGCCTCTTAAATTTTTAGGAATTCCCTAAAACTCAGAGGATATGACTGGTCTGTTAACAATAGTATCTTTTAAAGAAATTCATCTTGTGTATTTCAATTATTTTCCTGTGTTTATATCTTTCTTTAGCATTCTTAGACACTGTATAGTTTCAAGTATCGAAAACTCATGCATGTCTCATTTTAAATTTAGACATGTACGGGAAACGTCGTCAGGAATCAAATCGAATTTCAGTAAGAGGAGCAAAGCTGTCGATCCGAAGCACTTACTACAATCCGAACCTCGGCAATCATCCCATCACCATGAGCAGCCCCATCCTCCTCCGCCTTTGAAGCCCTCTTCTCAATCTTTTCATGTATCAGAATCCATTCTGACCGAGGAACAAAGAAAGAAGATACGCGAGGAAGAAGAGGAAGAGGCTAGAAGGCGCAGTAGTCTAAGGGAAGACACTCCCGATGAAAGGGAGCGAGGAAGAAACAAGAAAGGAAACGAGAAAGGGATGGTTCTTATAAGCATTCCCGAGTAGAGAAGCTACCTATTAAACCCCAACTTCCTTCATCCTCTGGCCCTCCTTGTCCTTCAGTTGAGATCCATTTGATTATCAATAAACCTTGCCATACTCCTGGCTCGACGAACATCTCCTTTACCGAAAAGCTCCCGGGTTGGAACTTGAAAGGACTTTACTTTAATCGTGGAGTAAGTATAACCGAAGCCGATGATTTTCTTAAAGAGGTGGATGCGGTTATAAGTCAATCACACGCCCAGCTCAATACTGCTAAGAGTCAACTTGAGACAAAATGGAATATCGTAAGAGATATCTTTTACCAAAAGTTGCGTGGATGGGAGAAACTTGGTGATGACCTCCAAAAGCGCCATGATTCTCATCTTATGAAAATTGCCGAGCTGGAGGATGATAAAGTCAAATAGGAGAAGGTTTTGAATGATCGAGACGCTACTATCGCAGTTCTTAATAAAAGAGTTGTAGAGTTGGAGGCATCAGACAACGAGATTAAAAAATCTGGGAAGAACTCGAGGCTTCCAAATGAAGAGAAAAGGATGCCATAGCTGCCAAGCGCGATGTTGATGCTAAATTGGCTGTAGAGAAGGATTTCTCCAAACAATATCTGGAAGATGCCTCTAATCTCCGTAAGGAGGTAAAATCTCCTAAGGCTTCCAACCAGACACTAATGGCCAAGGTCGAATCCTTTGAGAAGGACAAGATAACTGCAGAAGAAACTCACAAACAAGCTATGGACGAAGCTGATGATAACATGTTCCGCTTCTATGTCTACAACGTCATGAGCCGTGGGAGCTTGCATTACCTAGGGGATAGTTTTGCACGTACTTTGGCTCTTGTTTGGGAGCGAGTGCTTGAGATTAATGGTGATGATTGTAGCGAGTATGAACTCATTGACAAACTTTTAGACGACAGGTCCAAAGAGGCTTTGGAAGAAGGAAAGGAACAACTAATGGACAAGAGGACTGGTACTTCTGGTGAGAAAGTTCACACTCAACCAGATTTCAACCTTCCTGTTGATCCCTCGGCTTTTGAAGCTTCTGGCTCACAGACATTAGCTAACCCGGATGATGCTCCTTAAGGCAAAAATGTCACCATTGAGGGGGATATCAATACAGAGGGTATCTGTAATGAGCATGGTGAAAACGATGAGGCTGATGATGACAATCCCGACCACTGGAGAATCGAGCATAGGGATCCCTCGGAGAATTTTCTAGATACAGGTAAAATTGAAACTAACTTTACCCTCTCATGCTTAGAGTCCATTTTCGATTCACCTGGGTCCCTTGCTTATTATGCACAATGTTTCCATACTTTGAATTTAATTTCACCCATGTCTTCTCCTGCCGTAAGAAATGCATTGAAAACATGAGCTATTAAGGCTGACTCATCTTTGACAACTTTTCCTCTTACTTCTGTCATTATTCCCCCTCCTCCTAGTAACACACCCTTGCTTGTTGCAGCTCCTGGGTCATAGGATGCAAAGATCGGTGCCTTCTCAGATTTGGATGTCGTTGACTACAGCCTTAGTGACGATCTTGAAGTTATTAATGCAGATGAGAGTCCCCGGGTTACTACCAGGGAGAAAGAAAAGAAGTCTGCCAAGTCTTCATTGTCTAAGAAGAAGAGGAAGAGGAAGAAGGAGATGGAGGCTACCACTTTTTCTTCCCAAGAGAATCTAAGTAACGTAGAAGAGACCCCTCCACCTTTGGCTAACAAGCCTGCTTTGAGATCAAGTGATAGGAAGAAATGAACGCGCTTAGTAGTAGCTTAATTTTAGTTGTTAACTATTTCCTTTTGCATATTGTACTCAGGCTGGTTGTATATGCGGGCATTGGTCGCCACTCATTACTTTTGTACTTGTCGTCTCTATGCACTCTTTCATATGATATTTTGCATTTTAGCTTTTGATTTATGGTATAATTCTGCTTTGTTGTCAGGAAATTGTGTCCTGCTTTTCATGCTTTAAATTTCGCTTTCAGTCTTGCTACTTCTCTATTCCGCATTTCATGCCTGCTTTACATTTGCAATATAGATTCTGCATCACAAATTGTTTGTTATTATAGGCTGAGTTAACCCAACCAACAAGATTAGATTTTCCCGACCTTGACTAAGATGATGTCCAAAATCCTTTCGCATAAATAACCATTTTACTAGGATCTTTGATTTCACCTTAGTCATTTCAGGAAATCTAGTTTTGTTGGTCGGAATGATCCAATGCCGAGTTTTTATAGAATTATGACCATATTGTGGTATGTTTTTAAGAGAGCATTATTAGATTTCATTAATGCGATGGTAATGCCCCCATACCACAACTGGTTTCAATACTTCGGAAATTTAGGCATGGTATTTACAGCTAAATAAAGGAATCTGTTGATCCTGGTATCTGTGTGAGTCAGTTACTTATGGTTTTTTATTAGATAACTTTGAGGGAAATTTTTGGTTCTGTTACTAAATGAATTTGGAAGATTTGGCTTATAATTGGATGCCCTTGAAAGGACCTTTGATCCGTTGTTCATGGGATCTGAATAATTCAGACGCTTGTTGAACTTGTCGGATGCCTCCGAAGAGGTCTTTGGGTCAGTCGGTAACTGGGTTTGTAGGACCTAGAATCAATAGATGGATTTGGAAGATCCAGCATCTGAGCGGATGCCTCCAAAGAGGTCTTTAAAAACCCTGTGTTTAAATCGCTATGCAGCCATGTATAAATGGCATCGGCGATGAACCGGGTGCCCTCGGGGAGGTCTTGGGTTCAAAGCCTAGTGTTTATATCGCTATCTGGCCATGTTTAAATGGCGTCAGCGATGAACCGGGTGCCCCTCGGGGAGGTCTTGGGTTTAAACCCCGGTGTTCGTATCGCTATCCGGCCATACCTTAATGGCGTCGGCGATGAACCGGGTGCCCCTCGGGGAGGTCTTGGATTTATCATCATATTGTTTCAAGTTACTGACGCTAGTTTACTTGTCAGATTATGGTTGTGACCTGTCAAAACTGGGACTTTTAACTCTATTATTAAGACCGTGCCCCTAGGGTGAAATTCAAAATTTGATCCGTAGTTTGGGCTTGGAGTTCTTGATGCCCCTTATTTATGGTTTTGCACTTCACACCCACTATAGCAAAAGTGTATAGATGTTTGAGTATTAAGCAATAGGTGCTTGAATTTCTCTTCGTTGGGGATGTGCTATAGCATTCCGCAAGCCCTATTTGGTTCTCAATGCGTTTTCGTTTGCTTAGAAAGCCTATAATTAAAATCGATGTTAGTAACTTGAAATTAAAAACCTGCAAATGTACGGTTTTTTGATAGGTAAAGTAATTTCTTTCACTAATTTGTACAAACTTTGCGATGACAGTCACAATGCATGATTTATTTACCATTCATGATATCTGTATGTTGCGAAATATGTGAAACAAACTTCAAACAAAGTAATGGCGAAGATGAATGCTATTCCATGCTCGAGGAAGTGCGATTCCGTCGGTTGTTTTTAACTCAAAAGTGCCATCTGCAAATTTCTGGCTTATCACACATGGTCCCTCCCAATTTTGTTCAAATACCCCTGTTCCTATCATAAATCTCTTCAGGACGAGGTCCCCGACTTGAAAAGTTCTTTGTTTGAATTTTGCATTGAAATATCTGGCTACTTTCCATTGGTGGGCTGCTATCCTAAGCTCTGCTCCTTTTCGCTTTTCCTCGAGTAAATCAAGTGCGTCTAATCGCAGTTCTTCATTCTCCTTCTGGTTCAAGTAGATTCTGCGGTGAGTTAGTACTTCCAGTTCTACTATGATCATAGCTTCTGACCCGAATGCGAGTGAGAACGGGGTGTGCCCTGTGGCAGTTTTATGTGTTGTTCGGTACGTCAATAATGCAAAAGGTAGTTCATTGAACCAGTTGCCTTTGGATTTTTCGAGACGCTTCTTGATGGTTGACTTTAGTATTTTGTTGATGGCTTCCACTTGGCCGTTTGCTTGCGGATGAGCCACAGCTGCAAAGCCCTTTTTGATCTTATATTTAGCGCAGAAGTCTAGGAATTCGTTACTTTCAAACTGGGTTCCATTATCGGTGATTATTTTCTATGGCACTCCAAACCTGCAAATGATGTTCTTCAAAACAAAATTGATCACTTTCTTTGACGTGATAGTGGCCAAAGGTTCTGCTTCAGCCCATTTGGTGAAATAGTCGACAGCTACTATAGCATATCTCATATTTGCTTTTGCGGTGGGTAGTATCCCAATCAAATCTATGCCTCCAAATCGAAAATGGCCATGGGCTGACTATTTGAGCTAGTTCTGTAGGAGTTGCTCTTGGAATCTTAGCGAATCTCTAGCATCTGTCACACTTCTTCACATATGTCATGGCATCTAGATTTACATCAGGCCAGAAATAGCCATATCGCAGAACCTTCTTAGCCAACGTTTGACCACCGGTGTGTCCTCCGCATTCACCCTCATGCAATTCTACCAAAATTTCTTTAGATTCCTTTTTGGTCACACATCGCAGCAATGGCATAGAGTGTTCTCATCGGTACAGCCTTCCGTCTTGGATGAGGTACAAAGGGGCCTTGCGCAATATCTTCCTTTTGTTTTTCCGCTCTTCAGTTAGTGTCCCATTGAGGATATATTCTTAGACTGGAGTCATCCATGACGTAGGTTCTTCAACGGTCTCCATTATCCAGTCAACACTCGCTTCCTCAATGGATGGGGTAGAAAGGACTTCGATGGGGATTAAACCCAACAGCTGGGCGTTTGATGAACTAGCATACTTGGCAAGAGAATCCGCTTTCGAGTTTTTTCTCTTAGGATGTGAGATATAACATAGTAGTCAAGGTCATTTAGAAGTTCAATAGCTTGGATTAGATAAGAAGGGAGGTTTTCTGTTTTGGTTTGGAACTCCTTGCGTACCTGACTTACCACCAACTGAGAGTCGTCGAGAATCTGTAAAGTTTTTAAGTTTAGCTCTTTGGCCAGTTTTAACCCTGTTAATAATGCTTCATACTCGGCCACATTATTGGTTGATGGAAATTCCAATCTCAAGGCATAGTATAAAGAGTAACCTTCTGGGGTTTCTAAGACGATTCCAGCCCCTAACAGTGGTCGTTTTTGGATCCATCAAAGTATAGTTTCCAGGCAATCTCTGTTTCCGCTGGTTCCTTAACCTCTTCTCCCCTGTTTGTAAACTCAGCAATAAAATCTGCTAGGGCTTGGTCGTTGATGGCTCTTCGAGGATGGTAAGTGATGTCATATTGACTTATCTCAATGTTCCATTTCAGTAGCCTTCCTGAAGTTTCTGGGCGAAAGAGGATTTGCCTTAATGGTTGATCGGTGAGGAACTTGATAGGATAAGATTGGAAATATGGTCTCAGCTTTTTTGAGGCAACAAGGAGGCAATATGAGAGCTTCTCTAGTTTAGGGTAATTTAGCTCTACCCCGGCGAGCCTCTTACTAATGTAATATACCTGCAATTGCACTCCTGCTTCTTCTCGGATTTGTGCTGCACTCAAGACATGTGATGAAACTGCTAGATATAAAAATAGATCCTCCCATTCCTTAGGCTTCGATAACATTGTTGGTGATTCCATATGTCTTATCAATTCCTCGAAGGCCTCCTGGCACTTTGAGGTCCACTGGAAGTCCTTTTCCCTTTTTTCAAAGCATCGAAAAGCGGAATACATCGATCCGTTGCTTATGAAACGAACCGGTTGAGTGCTGCTACCTTTCTATTTAAGCTCTGGAGTTCGTTTTTTGTCCTTGGGGCCTGCATTTCCCTTAAAGCCGTGATTTGAGAAGGATTCGCTTCAATTCCCCTAGCATTGACGATAAACCCGAGGAACTTCCCCGAAGAGACTCCGAATGAACATTTTAATGGTTTTAGTTTCATCCCGTACTTCCTGAGTATGTGAAACATTTCTGCCAGATCCTCGAGATGTTCTTCGATATTCTTCGATTTGACTAGCATATCGTCTACATATACTTCCATTGTGTTCCCTATTTGAGATTTAAACATGGAGTTTACAAGACGTTGGTAAGTCACTCCTGCGTTTTTCAGTCCAAATGGCATGACTTTATAGCAGTATAGTCCTCTATCCGTTATGAAACTCGTGTTCTCTTCGTCTAGCTTGTGCAACATAATTTGATTATATTAGGAATATGTGTCCATGAAAGATAGTAACCGGTGCCCCGCTGTTGCATCTACGAGTTGTTCAATTCGGGGCAAAGGAAAGCTGTCTTTTGGAAACGCTTTATTAAGATCTGAGTAATCTATACACACTGTCCACTTCCCATTGGACTTTTTGACAAGAACTGGGTTGGAAACCCAATTTGGATACATAGATTCTCGTATGAAATTATTTTTAAGTAGCCTATCTACTTCTTCTTTTAGAGCCTCGGGTCTTTCAAATCCCTGCATTCGTCTTTTTTGTTTTACAGGAGTTAACTTTTGATTTATATTCAACTTGTGAACAATTACATTCCGTGGGATCCCACACATATCTGAGTGTTCCCAAGAAAATACATCTAAGTTTGCTTTCAAGAACAAGATTAATTCCCTTTGCAGCTTCATACCTAGCTGAGATCCTATCTTCAAGATCTGGTTAGGGTCCTTGTCGGATACTGGAACGGGGATAGTATCTTCGGCTAGCACTGCTCTATTTTCCCCATACTGTTTTTCCTCGGATCAATTGCTTTCCGGGTGCCACTGTGCTCACCAGTATGGTTTTTTTTGCTTTAGTTGCTATAAGAGGGGTTTCTGGATGCAGAGCGACGGCTCTAGATCCTTCTTCAATTCCATCTTCCTTGCTTCTGCCAATTCAACCAAATAACACTCTCTTGCTGCTTGTTAATCTCCTATAACTGTGCCAACACCATTCTCCGTTGGAAATTTCATAGTGAGACGCCATGGAGCCATAGTTATGCTGAAAGCTGCGAGAGTAGGTCTTCCTAGGAAGGCATTGTAAGCAGAGGGTTCATCGATTATAACAAAGTCCTGTACCCGTGCGGCTTTCTGCTCTCCTTCCCCAAGCTCCACCAACAGACTGATGACACCAATTGGTTGAACAGCTTGACCAGTGAATCCATGGACCTTGTTCTAACAGGCTTTTACATCGCACATGGAAAGCTTCATCCTATGGAATGCGCTAAAGAAGAGGATATTAACTGAGGCTCTGCTATCGACTAACACCCTTCTTACTATGGTTGGACCCAGACCAACGGTTATCACCATTGGATCCTCTGTAGGTGTTATGGTCCCAGTCGGATCTTCAGCTTTTAATGTGATGTCGTCTCGTAGGATTCTTGGTACTTTTACTGATAAAACTTCGTCTATGGTCATGAGTACACCTTTTTTTTTTGAAAAGTTCTTCACCTCATGAGCGTACTTCACCATATCCCCCCAGCTTTTCCCAACCGGGTAGGGGCCTCCTGAAATGGTGTTTATGATCATCCTTGGTATAGCGGCAATCGAAGCGTTCTCATTCTGTTTAGGCTGTCCTGCAGAGGCTCCTTGGTCTTGAGTTCCCTGAGCATTCTGGGAGTTCTTTGTGTACTGTTGAATCCTGTTTTTCCTTATCAGTTCCTCAATTATGCTTTTCAAATGTCTACATTCGTTCATGCTATGCCCCGGCTGGTTGTGAAATCGGCAGAACCTACCAGACTTTATTGCATTATCAGTGACTCTTAACTTCTCGGGCTCTGGGTACTCTTCGGTGTCTTTGGTCTCCATATAAATGTTCTCTATGGTGTCATTAAGAGGAGTCATTTCGGAATTCTTGAAGAAATGAAGCTTTTTGTTGTTTCGACCATCTTTCCCTTCATTCCCCCTTTTCTAATTTCCTCCAGCGTTTTTCTGTCCTCCTTGCACGCTTACATCTCTCTTTTCTGATGGCTCCTTATTTTCTATAGCTTCCATTGTATAGTTCGGATCCTCATCCATGCCTATATACCCCTCTGCCTTGTCAAATAGCTCTTCAAGAATGGCAGGCTTCTTCTTCTTGATCCACCGCCCGAGTTTGGTCTTTTTACTTATGCCTCCCTTTAGAGCCATCAAAGCCAAACGTGGCTCATAGTTTCCAACTTCGGTTGCAGCTGTGTTAAAACGAGAAAGGAAGGCTTTAATTGACTCCCCCGGCCCTTGTTCTAGTCCATTCAGTTCCATCACATCACGCACCTTGGTTGCTTGAACCTGAATTGCTATCTGAACAGCCTTGCCAAGGTAGCGAAGTCATCTATGGATTTCGGCGGGAGTTTTGTGAACCAGAGTGAAGCTACTCCTTCCAAGTAGGTAGGGATGTATAAACATTTGAGCTCATCAGTAGCATGTGCCCCATCCATGTGTTGATTGTATTTGAATTGGAACACGTTGGGATCGCCAGTTCCATTATAGGCTTGCACAACTGGGGGTTTGAATTTATTTGGATATGGCGCCATTTTATTCTTTTTGTAAGTGGGGTTTTTGTAGGAGAAAATCCCCATTCATTTTCATCGTCCACCTTTTTCTGGCTCTCATTCATGATCTTCCGTACCATTCTGAATATTCGCCCTCCTCATTGAGTTGGTCCACGGGGCGGACGCCTTCCTCTTTACTGGAAGTTTTCCTACGCAAACGATTGCGGTTCAAATTCCGGGGCCCTGGACCTCCAGCATGGGGAAGTGCCACTTTGGTGGAACCAAACGCTTGTTGAGGAGTTGCTT
Organism: Allium sativum; assembly: GCA_030737875.1. NCBI lineage: Eukaryota > Viridiplantae > Streptophyta > Magnoliopsida > Asparagales > Amaryllidaceae > Allium > Allium sativum. Next base: position 8,822,057 of record CM060923.1, read on the forward strand.
TTCCAGAGTGGTTATGAATAGGTGGCCTCATTCCCTTACGACTAGGATTTGCAACCTCCTAGACATAATTTCCATTATTTGGACTCGAGGAAGAAGATCCAGTATCTTCCGTTCCAGTGGTTTTAGCAGTTTTGAGATGGCTTGCACTCATGGTGACTTTGGCCATTGCGGCTTGCATGGTGAACATGGTTTCAAGCTTCTTCATCATGGCCTCATTCGCAACATCAATTCGACCTGACAGTCCTGCTGCCACTTCATCCAACTCCCTCCTTGTTACAGCAGCTCCGGCTTTAGAACTTTCACCGACTTCAAACTGATTAGCAGGCGGGGTATCTTCTATGTTAGTGGCATTATCGACATCTTCGATGCTTTTACTTGTAACTTTCTTTGATGGTCTACCTAGCTTACCCATGACTTCAGAGGTAAGTATCTCAATTCAGACAAATTAGGTGATTAAAGTATATTTAGAAATCCAATGCAAGGCCTTCTACCTTGTGAGAGATAGAGAAATTGATTGGCAATTCAGGCCCCACGATGGGCGCCAAATGCTTTTCCCAAAATTGGGCTAAACACTAAGAATGCGAGGAAAAAAGTCTCACAAAAAATGAAAAGTGGAGCTACACAATTATTAGAATGCAAGTAGAAGACACAAGCCTTTATAGTGGTTCAATCCAATAAGGATCTACATCCACTTTCACAAGGAATTCCATTATCAATATGAGGATTACAAGATTAACTTCTCTCTCACAATACTTTTGTCACTCTTTTACTCACAAAACACACTCAAAACTATTAGAGATGATGAAGAAGCATGTAGATCCGTGGAGATTTGATGAAGATGGTGTAGGATTGGTAGACTTCCTCTTTGAACATAAGCTCATCTAATCAATCCTCAATTCGCACGTCACTTGGATGCATTTGATAGGGATCATGATCCATGGATTAATCTTCAACCTCTGTTGTTTGATAGATGTTGGAATTGTTGTGGAATATTTTTGACAGCACTTCGTGGCCTCAAGATTCGATCCCCCCAAATGAAGAAGTGCGGGGGGGGGGGGGGGTATTTATAAGAAATTTCTAAACTAGATGGCAGTTCTGTAATTATGCAGAACAAGCCATGACTCATGTCGCCGTCGACATGACTTGGATCTTTGTTATAACTCATGTCGCCAACGACATGACTCATGTCGCATGGCGGGTTAACTCTCGACGCCTTGAGCTTGCGACGCGACATGACTCTTCTTGGCATGATTCATATCGTTCTGACGATAGCTGTTGACAACCTGGTATAAGCTGGATGCGACATGAGTAGGTCACGACATGGTTCGCTATGATATGAATCATCTCGTTCGTGTGATTCTATATTTACTGGAAGCGACATGAGTGGGGCGCGGCAGGGCTTATCTTCAGACTTTAAATAGTGATCGACCCTTTATGTCATAGAATGACATGGTGTGAGGGAGGTATGACTCATGTCGTACGTCCCTATGTTTCTTAGCGCCTTGAGCTTATGACGCGGCATGACCCTGCTACATGCGCCTTGTCATGCTCGTTATGTCCCGTAAGCTCTAGTACGACATGATGGGCTCGACTCATCTTGGTTACGACATAATGTTACTCCCATCCCGACATCATATTCTTTCCACGACTTATACACCATGTCGCTGAGGGACATGGATAGCAGTAATATAACATCATGTCGCTGATTGGCATGATTCAAAGGAGTTACGACTGCGGCATGATTCATATTGAGATCTTTAAGTGTCAGCTTGCCCCTCATGTCGCTTAACAATGTGGGGGGTGGTTGGCATGACGTGTTTCATGAAGCCGACCTGGATTTTCTGACATGACTTTAGACAGACATGAATGATAGTTGAGACAACAACTTGCGGCATGACTTCTAGGTCGACCCAGTCTTCACGGAGTGAGCCACGACATGGCTTAATGTTATTCACTTCCTGACGATATGACCTTGAAGCGCCATGATATCTACGCTATGAATCCAAGTTCAACTTGATTTTCTTTCATGTAACTCCAATGACTTGATTTATATCAGCATGATTTTTATATCATCCTTGACTCATATTTTATAGGTTAACATAGAACTGATACCCAGACACTAAATTAAGTAAATAAAAAACAAAATTGATACCTACAGTAGTTCAAAACTAATACCCATAAACTAAGAACAATAATAAAACTAAAACTAATACCTACAGAGGCATGAAACTGATATCTAAAAATTGTAAGTGAATAAATAAAGAACAAAATTGATACCTGTAGAAAACTAATACCCATAAACTGAAAACAATAATAAAAATAACTGCAAAACTGATAGCCATAAACTGAAAACAATAGTAAAAATAAAAATGATACCTATAGAGGCATGAAACTAAAATCTAAAAACTGTATGTAAGAAAATAACATAAAGCTAGGGATTTTGATATTCGCCCGATTTTTGTGGTTCGATTGCATGAAACGACACGGATTTTAAATCGATTGGTAGTAAAGGTGATTTTTGATTTCGCCATTTCGTGGTAGGAAATTGAACAAGAGTGATTTTTGTCGTTTCGAACAAAATATTAGGCGACGACTGTCCTTCTGAATAAAATATTACGCTGCTGTCCTTATGTCTAAATTTTTAATATAAATTGTCCTTGTAAATTAATTACCCTAATTTACAAATTCACATTGTTATTACAATTATAGGATAGTGTGAAGGAACAAATGAACAAAATTAGCCAAAAGGATAAGAGGCAAAAAAATTAGCTATAAGGACAAAGTTTAGTATAAAGTACAAAATTATAGTGGGCCCCCAAATTCCTCCCTTTGCACTAAAAATTGTCCTTGAGGCTAAAATTTTAGCCTCTTGTCCTTATGACTAAAAATTTTGTTGACTTTATCCTGGTGCTTAAAAATCCCATTTTATTATTGTTCATGTACATAAATAAACAAATGCGTATATATATATATATATATATATATATATGAGATTAATCTATATAAATATAGTTAAGCACAAAACTTTTGTTGTCGTTTTTATTAATAAGTGTATGTATACATATACGACTGATATATAGGTTTTTCTTTAAATTTGAGATTTCGTAAACAATATAAATACATGGATCTAAGTATGATAGGAAACAGTCGATGAAGCTTGTGATGTAAACGGGTCGAACCGAACCGAACAGAGGTGTGTCCAAGCTCTGTCCAATATGAGATTCGGATGGATACGGACCGGACAAGAATTAAGTTCGAACATCGTTTGTACAAACCGGACAATGTTCAGACAATAGAAAAAACAACGAACATTTTGGATCGGACTGGACCCTAGTGTGTCCAAGCTCTGTCCTATAAGCGAATCGAACGGACACAGACAAGACACATTATAGCTTCAGACCGAGCCGTAAAATAGACTGTCTTGTCCGATGTGCAATCCTAGATGAAGTTGTACATAACATGTCAAAATATGGATATTTAAAGTGAAAAAAAAACAGAATTCAACAACGAATATAAATTTATCAAGATAAATGAATAATAAATTAGTCTTGGTAATGTTATCGATGTAAAATATTTATGGTAACTGAATTATATATCTGTATATTTAAATGAAAAATCTATTTAATTATTTTTAACATTAATGTGATATACAAACTAAAATTGTCACATTTTAGGATTTATTTGATGAATTAAAAAATAACTGTCAATTAAATTTATTCTAATAAATTAAAAAGAAGATTACATGGTTATTTAAAATATATTGATGTAAATGTACGAAATTATGTGATATTGAGGTGATTTTTGTAAGCAACCATGAAAATTTTATAATATAGGCACTTTAGCTAAAATAAGAATTTACAATATAATGCACCAATGTATCGATATCGAAGAATCATAACTAAAATTTGCAATCATTGCTTAAATATATGATCATGTTATGTGACCAGTGTATTTATATCTAAATGAATATTTTACCCTTTTTTGTTAATTTGAATATTGTTCAAATATTGAAATTTTCAAATATTTATGATTTATTTGTCATGTCCACAATTAATAGTTTACTAAGTTTGATTATAGTTTTAATATTCTTGATCAACTCTAACATGTGAAGTCAAATATAAATTATTAGAATATAACTGAGATAGCTCGGTAAGAGGTTGTAGGAATAATAAAATTAAATTTTTTGCTATAAAAAACATAATATGGTAATACATGATGAATTTGTTGATAGTTTTCTGATATTTTTTACTATTATTTTTTTGCTTTATATAAAAATTTAAATTTACACTTCATCTCACATTTCCAAAAATAATTTTCTTTTGAATTTTCTTTGCTAAAGTGCAAATTTTTTGCAGAAGCAATTTTTTTTTTTTACTATAGTTATTTACAAATTAACTGGAACTAAAAATAATAGTGTTTCTTAAACATGTTTCTAAGAAAGAAAATCTATGTATTATGAAATTATAGAGTGTAATTTACAAAAATTCCTTATTGTTTAAGTTATACTGCATGTCGTGTGACTTATGTGTTTTAGTTTAATGAAAACGCAATTTTTATCGATCTCGGTAGGATTTATATTATTGAAATTTTCATATTGTCATCAATGATCGAACTAATGATTTTCGTTTAATTGCATTTATCTTATTATTTCAAGCAGAACACTTTATATTTGCTTTATAAATATGGACTGAAATGTAAATCATAAGAGAAAGTGAAGTGGTTTTTGTAAATAGTAGTGGTAATTTTAAGTGGATATTAGTTTAAAGCACACATTTAGCAAAAAAATTAGACCTAAGGACAAACGACTTTTGCTATGTAATTAAATTAAGGACAACTTTCATGTTTTAAGTGGAAAAAGTCCAAACATTTTAAACAAAGGACACACATTGACATTTCACAACTAGAAAAATTAATGCAAAAATGTTTTCATGCAATTAGAGAATTAATAAAAATTAATTATGAAATGTTATATGTCCCGTAAATACGGAAAAAGGTAACATAAGAAAATTCAGGATGGAAAGATAAATGCATATAGCTTCGTTATTTACGGTATAGCCTTTTTATGGTGTAAATAAGATTATCTTTAAAATAACTTGATTCTATACTTGGGTGATACAATATAAAGCTATATTTTTTAGTTATAAAGCTATATTCATTTAGCTTTCCCAACTGATTATTTTCATATGTTTATAATAACATCAATTGACTAAAACCATTTTAAAATCATTTTTTTTAATTTTGAGAGTGTTTTTTATTTTATAAATTAATTTAGTAATGATGAGAATTATAGTGACCTTCATATTGACATAATAGAATTTGGCCTTTATCCTTAATCTAATTATTAAACTTAGTTGTCCTTTGATCTTTTTTTTTTGAAATTTATCCTTAAAATTAAATACCCCTAATTTTAAATATCGGTATTTTGAGTACAATGTGGAATATTATATTGCAATACGTGATAAATATATATTTTATGACTTTAAATATAGATATTTTAAGTTTAATGTTGCATGATAAATTATTTTACCAATTTAAATACACGTATTTTAAGTTAAATGATAATAGAATAAAAAATTAAACTTGTTATTGTTGTTTGTGTGATTTGTATATTGCAATTAGATAAAAAAAATTCATCATTTTTATTAGTACAACAGTCATATGTATTGAATTATCATTCTTTAATATCTATTAGAAATATTAGCTGACTAAATTTATGTAAACAGCTTAAATTTTGTATTATTAATTAATATAAATATATGGACCTGGATATAAACTGTTAGAAGTTAATTGATGAAATATTTATATATAATTATACAAAAGTTTTAAATATATATATCATAATATAAAATAATGAGATGTTTATTCAAATAATATAATTGATAATTAAAAGATCCAAACATTAAATATCAACAGAGAATTAAGCAGAAGAGAGATAACTCATAAAATCAAGGAGAGAGCAAGAAATTTTTCTATTTTACTATTATTTAATGGGAAAGTCTATTTTGACACAATTTGGTGACACAATTGGTGACACAATGAATTCTCACCATTGGATTGCCCCCTGAATTCCACCTTCCCATGTAAAGACAAAAGGATCCAATGGTGCAGATCTTTTGTGTCACCATTTGTGTCACCAAATTGTGTCAAAATAGACGCCCCCTTATTTAATAGATTAATAGGTATTTGGGTTCAAGGGAGTTTGTATATGGTATTTTCATATGACCAATTTATCTATGCTTCATTTACAGAAATATATATCAAGTTTCTTTTCTTATCAGGAACTATGTAACCCAAGTTTTTTTCACTTTAGGTTGTACAAATATTGAACGTTTTGATCTCACTAAAGTTAGAACAACTAGAAATAAACACGTATAAATCACATTTCACGTTATTTCGATACTACGCATCCATGATGGATCTATGTCATTTGATTGTATTGACACATGTGACCATAAATGGGTTTATGGAAAATTTTAACATATGGGTCACACATGTAAAACTGAATGTGTTATGCTACTTCAGCGTAATGCGTAATTAAAGTGATCAAATAAATAATAAAATAAATAAGGTTTAAAGATGTAACTGTCATGGAAAGAATGTGTAGAGGAAGAGTGATTTTCAATTTGTTGAAGGGCCAAATTGAAAATATCATGTTATTGTAAATAAGAGGTTACGATCCCGGATTACATTCAGATCCAAAGGTTATATCAATTTCAAAGATCAAAACTAAACGACCGAAACTTCCACGTAAAGGAAAGCCTAGATTTAGTTGAGAAGACGACAAATTGGAACACAAACGACATAACATTTCATTGTTATTACAACAATTTATATTAGAGTATAAGAATATAACATAGCATGAATAAATATATACAATACAAAAATATCAGAGATTAAATAATTTATATAGCAGTGGAAAACAATACATAACACAACTGGAAGAGATATACGGATACAAAGCTTTCCGAATATAGCTCCAGCTGTAAATCCAAGATCATGGGAAAATAATATCTGCAAAACCAATAATACTAGCTGCCCGTGTGCAAAATAGGGCACCCAAAGTTTAGGTTAAAACAATAAATTTCAGGTCATTCATGGGACTGGTTTGAAAACTAAGCAGTTATTAACTTGATTTTAAAGTTAGGTAAATCAAGGGACCACGCCGTATAACACGGAACAGGTTTAACCCCAAGAATACCAGTGCATGAAACAACAACGCAATGCTAAATAAAGAAAATGAAGCTATTATAAGACTCATGTCCCATCACATAATGCAACGCAAGCCGGAGGATAGAGTTTTCCCTTATAATAGCCAAACATGCTTGGTACGTTTAAAATAAACCATTTTGATATTACTATAAGTGTATAGTGTCAAAATCACTTCAAATATAAATGTGTCAATCATAGATGGCATGGGTACCATATATCATGTCGCCATAATAGTTCTACAATTAAAACCGCACAATGTCATATTGGAAATAGGATTCCATCTATGAACCAAGGCAAGAGATTGTCCTTACCGAATTCGGGACACTCTAGCCCGTGCCTCAGGATCAGAATGTATCAACCCTAGGAGCGTCAGGGCCGGTCCACGCTAAGTGGATTAATTGTAACATCCCAGAAATTTGGACAGTTTGAAAGGGAATTAATTAAAGATTTAACTGTTAATAATCAATTTTATATTGATACTAGGGTTAGAAATTAAAAAGAATCAAGTATATTGTTTTGAGTTGAATGGTTGGTCTAGAATTGAATATTTTTTTTTAATAGTTGGATTGGATATTCGAATTAGATTTCGACTTCGACCTGAAAAATGTACGTAGTAGAAATTAGAATATAAATGCTATTAATGTTAAATAAATTGGATATTTTATTGAAATATATGGAAATGGGCTGGATATGTGGGTATTGAGGAAATGGAATTTAACGTTTCAAAATTTGAAATCTTACAGAGTTGATTGTTGGTCAAATAGAATAAAATCAGCGAACCAGTAAATAATATAAATTTAAAATAACATTATGTATAGATGTAGTTGGATTACAATAAAAATAATTTTATTAGACTCAGCACGCAAAGACGAAGAGGTACATATAATTTTTGTCGTTTTTGGTGACTGTGTTTGCGGTACAAATATGGAGCGTTCAACGTCAGTTCACGGTACAATCAAATATTAAGTCAAAATGTAAATAAACTTTCCCAAATAATTATACCTAATATATAGCCTTCCCCAAATGTATCAACGTCAATCTATTTCTAATAATTCATAGAGACCCTATAGGCTATGACTTTATGTCGTTCTTATCTTCATAGAATTTGTTCTATAAAATTCAAACACCCGTTCCAAATTTCCCAGCAAAAATCATTTTCCCAAATCTGGAAATCGCTCCTTAAAACCCTCGACCACTTTCCCCTTTCCTAATAAATTTATGGCCGAAGCCTTAAAAAAGTTTTAGAGAAGCCGCCGAATCACTCCTACATCCATCGCCGGTAGGCACCGCGCGTCCACCATCGTCACCAAATCGAATCGAAATCCCTTCTAGAAGTCAAATTCGAAGCCTTTGGCTCTCAAAATCAAGCGTACACTGCTCTACCAGGAAACAAAGCCCGCCTCGTCAGCTACCAAACCCATCTCTAGCGTCGTCATTCTACGGTGAGTTATCTCACTCACAATTAATTATAATTCAAGCATTTTAACTACAGTACAAAAAAATTGAACTAGTTAGAATTTGGTTTGGATTTATCGTGGGTTACCGCTCTTGTTGTTGTAGCACAATTATTAATTACCCAAAATCATTTATGCTATTTTAGCCCTTTATGCCCTTTTGAAACGGAGAACATGGGACTGAAATAAGTACCACAGTTTGATCTTAGATTGTGTCGTTGCTTACCACTTTGGTCAATTTCGAACCGTGGCATCCACAACTACATGATAGGAGAACTATATGTATATAGGTATTTGGAACTGCGTGACGTGCCCTTTTGAAATTGCATTGCTATCACCATATAGGTTAGCTGTCGAACCATTCATTTGCTAAATTTACACCCACTTGGTTGTTTGTAAACCTGAAGCTTTTCTTTTAGTATATCACTTATATGTAGTGAAAAACTGTTTATAAAAATGATATGTATGTAGTGATAACCTGTTTATAAAAATGATATGTATGTAGTGATAACTTGTTTATTAAAATGATATGTATCTAGTGATAACCTATTTATAAAAACTGAAGCACCCTACTTGTGTATGTATGTTCTGTGCCATACCGTGTCTGATCACAAAAGATCAGTTCACTATGCAAGGAAGTTTTGATAAAAGCTGCAAAATTTATTCACATATATACAAATATTTTATTTCATCATTTTTTTCAGTTCTGCATTGCTATGAACCTATATGTTGATCTATGGCTGTATTCATGTTGATGGGTCCTTTTAATTACCATTTATCACACACTTTTGGGTTAATAACACATACTAGTAGGCATGTTGTTGTTACTACTATATTCTTGAGACTCAACCCATAGTATCGGTATGGATGTGCACATATTGGTGTATTATCCTACTGATGTCTTACTTATTTTAATAATCTATTTTATGAGTAATTCCTTAGTCAGATTTCGAAATTTTGAGGATATATATATATATATATATATATATATATATATATATATGGTGGTCTCAAACCTTATTTATGATGAAGTTAATAGTTTTATACACATGCACATTTTAAATCAAATTTTCCGTATGAACATAATATCGTTACAAATTATAGAGATAGGGTGAAATGAATTTCAGGCTTTTGGTTTCACTGAATTTTCTAGGAGCAAGAGTATAACTATATTTTGGACATTATACATGTTTTGCGAAGTAACAAATAAATATGTTTCGGAATCAGATTAGAAATTTTCTTTTGTGTTATATACATTTTTATGGCTTGTCATTTAATTTGCAAGGACACAAATATCATTTGTTTCATTACCAAGTTTTAATGTTTGTTTAAATCTAGTTCAAAAATTGAGAACACAAAAATTAGGAGCTGAATTTGGATTCTTGCCTACTGAAACTAGTAGAGTGTATACATCTTGTTTGGACTCGGAAACAATTAGTTGATAACTGTTTAAAATTAGCCGTGAGCTAAATATTTTGGAAGTTCCAATGAATAGTAAATAAGTACAAATTTGATAGTATCAGGGTAATGTATTAAACTTGTTAATATGATAGGTATATTTAGCTATCATCCGTTTTTTTTTTGTGGACCCTGGAAACCTTCATTCTACCTGGTGTTAAAGTGGAATCCATTTTCCCAAAACTGTTGTGATTATTTAACCCAAAACCATTGTTATTTATTTACCAAAAACTGATGTGACTCATTAGCTAAACTGTTGTGTATTTTAGACTCACTCAATTGTTGGTTCACCCACATTTAAATGTGGTAGTCTGCATTAGAAACGTAGAGACTAAGTAGTAATTTACAATAAATAGAATTATGCAAGTTAAAGCAATGGTAAGAACAACTCTAACATTCAGTTTAGCTAGGTAAATCAAGATAGCTATGACAGTAATTGGGTGTATATCTTTATTCTTCTGCTGCTTTGGCACGCTTTAACAAATAAGATTTTTTTGACATGCATTAGCAAGTTTTAAAACAAAGAAGGGCCTTGAACCTTTGTATTGTTAACCTCGAATAATATGTTTTCTCGACTGTTCACACCCTTGAGTATTTTCATGGCACTTTGCTTGTTTGTAAAATGTTTTTTTTTTTTGTATACTGGCATTCCCTTAATGTTGTGGATGTTTATAAATTGAAAGCTGAAGTGAGTACACCCTATATTGTGTACAACATTTCGGCACCGCACCATGGTTTTTTTGCATATATATATATATATATATTGATCCTGCTTTTGTACTTTTGTACCTCATTGTTTTTGGCTGTTGCGTACTAAATGAGTTCTATGCATTTTGTTTTGGCAATATCGCTGCCATATGTACCCTGTCCCATGCATGTGACCATGGCTGTACTCGTTATCTGTGGTTACGGAATGTTGGGGCAGTGTTTTGTCAATAAGACTTCCGTAACCATTTGTCCCTGGAATAAATACTGATATGAACAAATACCACTTTTGGTCTAGATAAGCTGATATGAACAAATACCAACTTAGTCTAGATAAAATGAAATGGACATATACCATCACTGTTTATCTCATGTAGGACAATGTTGGGATTAACTGTTATATTTTAGTTAATATTGAAGTTAATTTACGTGAACTATGATTAATCCTGACTCGAGTGTTTTATGATTTTGCATGGAATGCTTGGGTCAGACCCTAGCATTTCAGATTTAAAGATCTCAACTTAGGATTCGAAGATTGGCGAAGTTGGGGATTCATAACACAGCACACTCTGAAGATTTTAAACTAGTAAATATTTTATTCAAACCGTTTTTAAATTCCGCTTTGTATAAAAATGTCTTGTATTCAAAAATTCTGGTTATATATAAAAGTGATATTTTGCTGTTTAATACTGTGTTTTTAGTTATTCTGTATTTTTCTGTGTTGATTCTGTTCTTAAACTCTATAAGCTAAATAACGATCTGTCGATTTGGACATTTTAAGTTGGTTTAATCACCAATTTGAAGCGTTTAAAAAGGCGGGACGTTACAAGTGGTATCAGAGCTTCGGTTTATTCAAAGCTTAGCTTATTGGGTTTAAAAACGGATTGTGAAAAGAAAAAAAAGTTTTTGAAAAATAAATTTTTGGAAGTGTTTAAAAAAAAGTTAAATATGAATTATTTTGGGAATTCTATATATTTTGAAAATTAGCATTTTGATACTAATACAGCAAAAATAAAAATTTATTTTGAGATTTGAAATTTCCGGAATCCCCAGTCTTCGAATTCGGATTTGCCAGAGCTGTTCTTCGACAAGTTCTCTTAGGATTGAATCTAGAATTCATCATCGAATGATATTTAAGGAAGAAAAGTATAAAAGAATTAATAAATTGATTTTTGTAGTTCTGTATTTTAGAAATTAAGATAATTGAAATTGATTGGTAATAAGAATTACAATGGAAGTTTAAATAAAAAGAGGAAGTTTGGAATCGTTTCAAAATTAAACGATGGATTTTATTTTGATATGCGGGATAAAAATAAATGTAAACAAAATCGGAAAAGAGATATAATTGGAGTACGACTGTGTTAAATTTGATTAATTCAGAACGTAATGAGGTAAATTATAATTGGTTTTAAACTAACGATGTATGGCCGAATATATGAATTCGATAGAAGTATAAACTCGTTAGTTAATTAACAAGAAGCGAATTGTGAATATGAGCTATAAATGAAGCAATATATGGATAAAGATGGTGAAGAGATTCGAATCAATATTTACATGAAATCAAATCTAAATTGATTTGATGAGCCCAGATTCGTATAAAAGGAAAAATGTTCACTTGTTAGAAGTAAATAACGTTTGAAAGAAAATAATGAAATTGGAGATGGAGGAAATGGAATAGACCAGTACGGTGAAATTATTTTGAAGTCCAGAATATAAATCAAATGAGATTTTCCAAAGATCGGGACATATTATTCGAAAGGAAGTTATTCGAGGATGTCAATTATGACGAATTTCAGGAAAAGTGCTATTTACTTTCCGTTTTAATAAAAAAATTAATATATAATTGTTTAGGTATTCAGATTAATGGATGAAGTACATTTTAAAGATTAAATATTTCGAAGGAGTGAATTATTGTAGTAATCAACGATTTTTGTAGAAGAAGTGAATTCCTAACTCGAGTTCGGAAGTTACGAGAATGGATGTTTTATTGGTGTTAGAAGTTGTGAATTTTATCTTTTTTTTAAGTTAATAGTGTCGTTCAGTTAAGGTCTGAGAGGTAATTATACCCCAACTTGATTGACTCCAGTTTTGACTAAGAGATGGATAAAGCGCGATAACAAGAGTGGTTAAGTGAAGTAAGCAAATGAGTGCCAGTAGTTAAGTAAAAAAAAATAGCAATGTTTTATTTAACATCTAGTTAATTCAAATAACAAATTTAGAAATGTTTCTTATGAGAATAAAGTATATTTTCTATAGAAAATAAAGATTTGTGAATATATGAAAATACTTCCAATGATAATAAATGATTTTCTAAAAAAAATGAATAAAATAATTGAAATTGTTTTCAAGAAGATATTGGGACACTAATGGGTTCAGATAAATTGGAATGGCAAGAACTAAAGAACAAAGAGCCGCACGTCGAGAATAAAGGACGACAAAACATAAGAGTAATGGATTTGTAAACTGAATTCAACAATTGGGTAAGCAGGGATATGATAAGAAATTAAGGAATGGTGTTAAGGAAATTGGCAACTGACTGGAGATTAATAAAGTTGAATGACTTTCTGAGCATCGATCTGATGTTGGTTTCGGCCTTCGGGGTTGATACTTAGAGAGTTGTTCGCTTGCTAATTTACGGTCGATGGATGTGAATATTAAAGAATGATAATGCATGTATGAGAAATATATATATATATATATAATTCGGAATTTTGAGGAGTATAAAGATTTGAATTAAGTGATGTACTTAGTAATTGGAATTTGGAAGAAAATTGGTTTATAACCAATAGAGTCGTAAATCTGAGTTGCAAGAATATCAAATATCTGGGTTGATGAAGAGTTCAAAACTAAAAATTTGAAATTTAAATGGAAATTTGAGGATATTCTATTTTAGATATTGGATATAGAAGTTTTTGAATCTTATATGAAATATATATAAAGATATAGTGAATATGAGAACTGCTGGATTGGACAGAAACCGATTTGAAATGAATTCTTATATATAAAGTTTATATAAGAATGAGACGTTTGAATATATGATTTTTTATTTCGACATAAGTATGATTTATGAGAAGTATGAAATAAAGTACTATATATGTATGTAGTATAATATGTTTTCAAAATCAGAATAAGGAAAGCACCTTCCTTCTCTATGAATTTCAAACTCAGTTGAGATATGCTGTGACGACCTGAACTTCCCCATGAAGGAAAGCCTGGATTGCTTCGAGAACATGACAAATCAGAACATAAACAGAAGAACATTTCATTGCTTATTACAACAATTCCACCAGAATACACAAATATAACTGAGTATGAATAAATATTATACATCAGAAAAATATCAGAGATTTAAATTCATTTAAATATATAGCAGCGTGAAAATAACACAAAACTAAATTGAAAGAAATACGTGGATACGGAGCTTTCCGAATATCACTTCAGCTATAAACCAAGATCCTGTGAATATAATATCTGCAAGACCCAACTACTAGCTGCCCGTGTGGAAAATAAGGGCACCTAAAGTTTTGGTTAAAACAATAAACTATAGGTTAGTCATGTGACTGGTGTGAGAACTAAAATAGTTATTAAAACTTTACTTTAAAATATGGTAAATCAAGGGACCACACCGTATAACACGGTACTGGTTTACTCCCAAGAAAACCAGTGCATAAAACAAACAGCGCAGTGCTAGATAAAGAAAAACGAAGCTATTATAAGACACAGGTCCCATCACACAATGCAAAGCAAGCCGGAGGATAGAGTTTTACCTTATAATAGCCAAATATGCTTTGTACGTATTAAAACAAATTTTTATTATCACTATAAGTGAAGAAATCAACTTCAAATATAAATGTATCAATCATAGACGGCATGGGTACCATATATCATGTCGCCAATACGAGGCTCTATAATCAAAACCGAAATGTCACGTATTTGGAAATTGGATTTCCATCATGGTGGTTATTGATTCGAAAGATCTATCGCGTAGTGTAATTCCCCACGGTTTACGTCGCAGGCATGCGAAAACACCGTAATGCACATCCGCACTGTAACAACCCGTATTTTTGAATAACATGTTATAACATAAATGGAGGCAGAATTAAACTGTAAAATCTGAATCAAGGGGAATGGGCTGTTCCATTGCATTCGTCTCGGAAAAATACGTGAAATAGAGTCCGAGTTTTAGAAAATCGGAGTCCGTATGACCAAGATATGGCCTCGCGAAGTTTCACGAAAAATTCACAAATTAAAGTATACTTAATTAAGTGAAATGGGTTGCGCAGAAAAATATATATATATATATATATTGATATATATATATATAATTGAAAATTAAATAAATAAATATGCAAAAATGTTCAAAACAGCGAATTGGGAGAGGGGAATAACCGAACCGGCCGATTTTTGAGGTCGACCCGAGCTCGCTGGGTCGACTAGTGGTTAATCCAGGGTGTTTGGCTGTCAACCCGTGGGCTGATTCGCTCAAATGCAGATTTTGCATTTGAATGGTTCTCATGGTTCAGCTTTAATCTAAAGGCCCTAGATGGTTCCTACACTTGACTTCTTCCCCAAGACATGCTTTGATGGCTTGGATTGAATCTAGGGTTAATCCTATGGCTAATACTATCCTAATCCTCTATAAAAAGACCCCTAAACCTAGCCTAAATCACCATTATTCAATCCTACAACTAAACTATGCCAAATTTGTTCCTCTCATGGCCTCCACTCTCATGCTAAAATTTCTAAGTTAATTTCTATGAGAGATTTTGAGTTCATACAAGTATTTTCAAACATGTATGAGTGTTCTTAGCTTGCATTCAAGTCAAGTTGCAACATTTCTATTTCAAAGCAAGGGTTTTTATTGAATTGGCTCAAGGGTTTTCATTTGGAGCTTGCATATTTGGGTTTTTGGTGCTTGCATAAGGGCTTCGTCTCAATCTTTATAATAAATATTTATTTGTGTCTTCATAGCATTGTAAGCCCTTTTCTACTTTCTTTCTTTGAACTCTAAAGTTAAATGAATGATGCAAGTTTGGGGTTGATCATTATATGCAAGTTTGGTTGATCATTATATGCAAGTTTGGTTGGTCATTATATGCAAGTTTGGTTGATCATTGTATGCAAGTTTGGTCGATCATTATATGCAAGTTTGGATGATCATTATGCAAGTCGGTTTAATCATTATGTATGACACATGTTGCTATGTTATGCAAGTTTGGGTTGATCATGTTATCATGTTATGCAACGTAAACTTGAGGTTTTGAGCATAAAGCTCCAAGCTTTATATTAAAGGTTTCATTTTAGCAACATGAAAGTTATCATATCCCTTATGATAACTTGCATGTGAGGCAAAATGCGAACTTCTAGCAACTTCTACATGTCATTTATCACCATGTATCACTCATATGCTAAGTTTGGTTTTATGCATGCTTTTGAAGCCTAATAATGCAATATGCAAGTATATGAACATATGTACATTTCATATGCCACCATGTTAAACTTGTGGCTTCAACACCTTTATGTCATGGTTATGCCAAGTTCCCTATTTTATCCTTTATGCGTGGTTGCGATTATGTAAACGATGGAATTACGTTGGGGTTGGGTAACATAATGACATGAACATGATTTTTGTAACATGACGTGATATGTTAACTTGTAATTATGTTTTGGAAACATAATGGACATGACACTTAGAAAATATGAGTGTGGCCAACTCGATGTTGGGTTGAGTTTGTAGCATAAATCTACCCGGACCCGCCTGGCTTAACTAGTGGCTACAAACAATAGGACCCAATGTGAGAAGTTGGTCATGTTGTGCTCGAACCCGAGGTTAGACCTAGTTGTGGTGTAAAGCTACCCGGACCCGCCCGGCTTAACTAGTAACCACAACAAAGTCTAATGTGAGAGGTTAAAGCGCATTAAGTTAATTAATGTCTCCTGATTAGGGTTAAGTCATGGTCCACTTAATACTTAACCAATTTGGGCTTGATGGATTAATCGAGGTTAAGTCAGGAGCCTTGGGTACTCTTAACCAATTTAATCCACGTGTGGATCGGGTTAACCACATTTAACCCGTTAAGAAACCCTAGTTGCGTGGTCCTTCTCAGCAGTAACCTTCTAGGTAGTATCATAAGACCCTAGGACTAGGCTAGGGTGGGGCACGATTACTGGGCTAATTGTAAGAGACAAAAATAGACGGCGGAATGATGCCCCGGTTGTTCAGGCGGACCATGGTCATGCACATCAAGTCCGGAGTTGAACACGGACAACGGTAGGTTTGGACTGTGCATCATGGTATGGTGTCAGAGGGTTACACCATAGGGCCTGATACACCCTAGGGTGAACCCTGCACAGTCAACTACATTACATGATTAAGCCGCATGACACCGACACCTGACGAGTTAGGCTTATAGGGAGCCGATCGACTAGACTGTGTAGTTGGACCTTGATTTAGGTCACCTCATTATATTGGGCCAAGCTTGGCCTAAGGGATCAATTCTTGTTTTTACTTGACATGTTAGAATGCTAGTACACCCGTAGTGCAAAACTTAACCTTGATTATGCGATGACACCTTTATCTATCTTGTTAGTTAATCACCATGCCAGTATGTTGTTATCCTTATGTTCATCTCAGCTTCTCATGCCAGTTAACTTTACTAGTTCATAGACAGATAGTAGTAGGGCTTACCAGTCTTTTTGACTGACCCGTTTTCTTTGGCCTCTTTTCTTCCGTTCCCCCCCCCTCAGGTCCTCAGGGTGGGAACATTGGAGCTTAGCTTGGATCTTTACAGCTTGCTTACTGGATTTGCTCATGTACGGTCTCGGACATTGAGCTAGTTATGGTTTATCACTTCATTTTGGGGATAGTACTTTATGTATTTCAGTTTTTAAAGTTTATGCTAGACTTTGTTTGTTGGAAAATAATGATCAAGTACTTTGTTGTAACTTAACTATGGTTTTGAAATGCTAGTTTTATCCGCTGCTTTACTACTCTGTGTTACTTATATATTCTGTCTTGTGATATCTGCATGCATGTTTACCTTGTTTAAACGCCCCTCTGAAGCTAGTGTGCTTGCAAGAGTCACCCTGGCGGAGGTGGGGTGTTACTTTTGGTATCAGAGCATAAGGTTTACAAGATTTGAGCAAAAGTGTTTTTGAAACTTACCTTTTGAAAAACTATTTTCAATGCCAATTAAGTATTTTCCAAGAAAAGTCTAGTTATTTTAAAAAGGCTATTCCCCAAAAGCCATAGCACTATCCTTCGTTTCTTCGTTCTGAATCTATCTTTTTCTTCGTTTTAGTATGGTCGATCGCTTTAACATCCCGAAAGGCGTACAAGTACCCGTCTGGTTCTGGAGATTTATGGAGGCAAGGACGAATGAAGCCGGCCCCGCGAACATTCCTCCTCCTTTCCCCGTCATTAACATTTCTCCTCCTCCCATAGCTGAGGTTCCTCCTCCCCCTCAGCATCCGCAAGAGGATTTCGCAAAAGTTTGCAAGGACTTTAAGGCTATGGATGGTTCGCTTCGTCTATGTGTTGATTATTGAGAGTTGAACAAGCTGATAAAGAAGAATAGGCACCCGTTACCGAGAATTGATGATCTCTTTGACCAGCTTGTAGGTGCTTCTGTTTTCTCTCAGCTCGATCTAGCCACCGGATTCCATCAGCTTAGAGTGGCTGAGGATAGCATTGATAAAACTGCGTTTAGGACTCCATATGGATTCTTTGAATGGCTTGTCATGCCATTCAGTTTGACTAATGCACCCGCCTACTTCGTAGATTTGATGAGTAGGGTGTTCAGAGAGTTCCTTAACAAGTTTGTTGTTGTCTTCGTGGATGATATTCTGATCTTCTCAAAGGATGAGGAAGAGCATGCTAGGCATCTCAAGGAAGTGATGAATACGCTTAGAGCGCATCAGTTGAAAACCAAGTTCTCCAAATGTCATTTCTGGAGAAGGGAAGTTCGGTTTCTTGGACATATAGTTTCTAAGCAAGGCATAGCGGTGGATCCCGCGAAAGTGGTTGTGGAAGACTCCTAGGAGTGCAACCGAAGTAAGAAGCTTTCTCGGTTTGGCGGGCTACTATAGGAAGTTCATCAGGGACTTCGCTAAGATTTCAGCCCCTCTTACTAAGTTGACGAAGAAGAACTTAGTCTGTGCATGGGACTTGGAGTGTGAGCTTGCTTTTCAAAGGCTCAAGAGAGCCCTTACCTCAGCTCTAGTTCGGCAACGTGGATTGGCACTATTTTCAAGAGATAGTTTTCTGCGTGGGATACCGTATAGTATGTAAATTAGATCCAAGATTCACTAACGAATCTTTGAAAGCTTGCATGAACCATGAGCACGCAGTTATGTTTAAGCCAAGTATTTTAGGCAAAGAATAAGTGGAAGTGGAACGAGAAGCAACGGTGAAATGAGTTCTAACTCATATTTTGGGAACAAGAATTAAGAACTACGGAATTGTGAAGATAAAAGACGGTCAGGGCACGATGGGATTAAGCACAAGAAAATGCGGCTTAGAAGATTGAAGTCTAGATACGCGCATTTAATCTCTTTCTAAGAGTATATCCTTGATCCCTATTGTTCCGTAGAGCTTACTCGCATGCTACCTTTTAAGTATATCCTCTCAGTTCTATCCTCAATCTTAGTTCTGTTACAAACCCCCTAAGGAGTATGGCTAGCCTATTTGTGATATATGGTTGGGGTGAAGAAGTTCGCCACCAAACTATTTGGGCTTTATGGGATATGGGTAATAATGGATAGATTTACAAAGAGAGCCCATTTTATTCCGGTGAAAAGCAAGAGGACCATGTCACGGCTAGCATCTGTTTATCTTCAAAAGATAGTGCGGCTGCATGGAGTTCCTTCTAGCATAGTTAGCGATCGTGACCCAATTTTCACTAGCCAGTTCTGGAACAGTTTGCAAGAAGCAATGGGTACGCGATTGAATCTGAGTACAGCCTATCACCCCCGGACGGATGGCCAAACCGAAAGGGTGAATAGAGTGCTAGAAGATCTTTTGAGGTTTTGTGTTCTCGACTTCGGTGGTACTTGGGAAGACCACCTTCCTCTTGTAGAGTTTGCTTATAATAATAACTATCAAGCCAGCATAGGGATGGCACCATTTGAAGCTTCGTATGGGAGGTCGTGCAAGCCACCAACATGTTGGTGGGAAGACGACGGATAAGCTTATAATTGAGCCCGACATGATAAGGGACACATCCGAGAGGGTTGAATTGATTCGAAGACGGATAAGAACGGCCCAAGACAGACAGAAATCCTATGCAGACAAGCGAAGGACAGACTTGGAATTTAAAATTGGAGATATGGTCTTTGTGAAGATTTCTCCTTTGCGAAATATGGTTCGCTGACACCAAGGATTGTAGGACCCTTCCCTACTATAGAAAGAGTCGGGAAGATGACTTATAAGGTGGAATTGCCGAGAAGCTGGCCGGAGTGCATAATGTCTTTCATGTCTCGCATCTCCGGAAGTGTTTGCACAGACCCGCCAAAGTGGTTGAACCAAGTATTCTTGAAGACATGGAGGTAGAGGATGAAGCAACCCTGAGACGAGCTCCGATTCGTATCATGGAAATGAAGACAAAGAAGCTAAGAAGCAAAGAAGTTAAGCTTGTTAAGGCGCAATGGAGTGAAACAGAGGGAGACGCAACTTGGGAAACCAAGGAGAAGAGGCGTGTGCTTTATCCATTTCTCTTGGAGGATACATTTTCAATCTCTTTTCCTAGATTGGTATATCTTCCCTTTGCTATCCATGCTTATCTTGTTTATCTTGTTTCGTAAATCTTGTCATGAGAACCTTAGGTAGAAACCCTTGGTTGAAACATGTATTTGAAACATGTTATGTTTGATGTTTGCAAGTGGTTGCAAGTGTTTGCAAGTGGATACTCGTGGATGCATAATACACGTTAGGCACTAAGATCGGCTCACACACTTTCATACCGCATATGCATGAGTGTTTATGCTTATTCATGGATGAAAACTTGTTATGCTATCACGTGGATGTTGCATATGGATGAATGTTATGTGCACTCATGTAGGGATTATAAATTATATTAGGAATTTTCATACATATGGACTCATTTCACTAACATATTTTGCATTAAGGGGGTTTACTGAATTAGTAACCTCCTGATTTTCGCATTAGATAAGTACATATACACACACATTTGCATATGATCATACAGCATTTAGAACCTTTTAAGGACAATGATTGCTCGTGGATAATGTTTTGAGTAGATGGATGATGGATGGTAGGATACGTTCTTCCTAACTTGGAGATTTCGGGGACGAAATCCTTTAAGGAGGGGAGAATGTAACAACTCGTATTTTTGAATAACATGTTATAACATAAATGGAGGCAGAATTAAACTGTAAAATCTGAATCAAGGGGAACGGGTTGTGCCATTGCGTTCGTCTCGGAAAAATACGCGAAATAGAGTCCGAGTTTTCGAAAATCGGAGTCCGTATGACCAGGATATGGCCTCGCGAAGTTTCACGAAAAATTCACAAATTAAAGTATACTTAATTAAGTGAAATGGGTTGCGCAGAGGAATATATATATATATATATATTGATATATATATATATAATTGAAAATTAAATAAATAAATATGCAAAAATGTTCAAAACAGCGAATTGGGAGAGGGGAATAACCGAACCGGCCGGTTTTTTAGGTCGACCCGAGCACGCTGGGTCGATTAGGGGTTAATCCAGGGTGTTTCGCTGTCAACACGTTGGCCGATTCGCTTAAATGCAGATTTTGCATTTGAACGGTTCTCATGGTTCAGCTTTAATCTAAAGGCGCTAGATGGTTCCTACACTTGACTTCTTCCCCAAGACATGCTTTGATGGCTTGGATTGAATCTAGGGTTAATCCTATGGCTAATACTATCCTAATCCTCTATAAAAAGACCCCTAAACCTAGCCTAAATCACCATTATTCAATCCTACAACTAAACTATGCCAAATTTGTTCCTCTCATGGCCTCCACTCTCATGCTAAAATTTCTAAGTTAATTTCTATGAGAGATTTTGAGTTCATACAAGTGTTTTCAAACTTGTATGAGTGTTCTTAGCTTGCATTCAAGTCAAGTTGCAACATTTCTATTTCAAAGCAAGGGTTTTTATTGAATTGGCTCAAGGGTTTTCATTTGGAGCTTGCATATTTGGGTTTTTGGTGCTTGCATAAGGGCTTCGTCTCAATCTTTATAATAAATATTTATTTGTGTCTTCATAGCATTGTAAGCCCTTTTCTACTTTCTTTCTTTGAACTCTAAAGTTAAATGAATGATGCAAGTTTGGGGTTGATCATTATATGCAAGTTTGGTTGATCATTATATGCAAGTTTGGTTGGTCATTATATGCAAGTTTGGTTGATCATTGTATGCAAGTTTGGTCGATCATTATATGCAAGTTTGGATGATCATTATGCAAGTCGGTTTAATCATTATGTATGACACATGTTGCTATGTTATGCAAGTTTGGGTTGATCATGTTATCATGTTATGCAAGGTAAACTTGAGGTTTTGAGCATAAAGCTCCAAGCTTTATATTAAAGGTTGCATTTTGGCAACATGAAAGTTATCATATCCCTTATGATAACTTGCATGTGAGGCAAAATGCGAACTTCTAGCAACTTCTACATGTCATTTATCACCATGTATCACTCATATGCTAAGTTTGGTTTTATGCATGCTTTTGAAGCCTAATAATGCAATATGCAAGTATATGAACATATGTACATTTCATATGCCACCATGTTAAACTTGTGGCTTCAACACCTTTATGTCATGGTTATGCCAAGTTCCCTATTTTATCCTTTATGCGTTGTTGCGATTATGTAAACGATGGAATTACGTTGGGGTTGGGTAACATAATGACATGAATATGATTTTTGTAACATGACGTGATATGTTAACTTGTAATTATGTTTTGGAAACATAATGGACATGACACTTAGAAAATATGAGTGTGGCCAACTCGAGGTTGGGTTGAGTTTGTAGCATAAATCTACCCGGACCCGCCCGGCTTAACTAGTGGCTACAAACAATAGGACCCAATGTGAGAAGTTGGTCATGTTGTGCTCGAACCCGAGGTTAGACCTAGTTGTGGTGTAAAGCTACCCGGACCCGCCCGGCTTAACTAGTAACCACAACAAAGTCTAATGTGAGAGGTTAAAGCGCATTAAGTTAATTAATGTCTCCTGATTAGGGTTAAGTCATGGTCCACTTAATACTTAACCAATTTGGGCTTGATGGATTAATCGAGGTTAAGTCAGGAGCCTTGGGTACTCTTAACCAATTTAATCCACGTGTGGATCGGGTTAACCACATTTAACCCATTAAGAAACCCTAGTTGCGTGGTCCTTTTCAGCAGTAACCTTCTAGGTAGTATCATAAGACCCTAGGACTAGGCTAGGGTGGGGCACGATTACTGGGCTGATTGTAAGAGACCAAAATAGACGGTGGAATGATGCCCCGGTTGTTCAGGCGGACCATGGTCATGCACATCAAGTCCGGAGTTGAACACGGGCAACGGTAGGTTTGGACTGTGCATCATGGTATGGTGTCAGAGGGTTACACCATAGGGCCTGATACACCCTAGGGTGGACCCTGCACAGTCAACTACATTACATGATTAAGCCGCATGACACCGACACCTGACGAGTTAGGCTTATAGGGAGCCGATCGACTAGACTGTGTAGTTGGACCTTGATTTAGGTCACCTCATTATATTGGGCCAAGCTTGGGCCAAGGGATCAATTCTTGTTTTTACTTGACATGTTAGAATGCTAGTACACCCGTGGTGCAAAACTTAACCTTGATTATGCGATGACACCTTTATCTATCTTGTTAGTTAATCACCATGCCAGTATGTTGTTATCCTTATGTTCATCTCATCTTCTCATGCCAGTTAACTTTACTAGTTCATAGATAGATAGTAGTAGGGCTTACCAGTCTTTTTGACTGACCCGTTTTCTTTCGCCTCTTTTCTTCCGTTTCCCCCCCCCCCTCAGGTCCTCAGGGTAGGAACATTGAAGCTTAGCTTGGATCTTTACAGCTTGCTTACTGGATTTGCTCATGTACGGTCTCGGACATTGAGCTAGTTATGGTTTATCACTTCATTTTGGGGATAGTACTTTATGTATTTCAGTTTTTAAAGTTTATGCTAGACTTTGTTTGTTGGAAAATAATGATCAAGTACTTTGTTGTAACTTAACTATGGTTTTGAAATGCTAGTTTTATCCGCTGCTTTACTACTCTGTGTTACTTATATATTCTGTCTTGTGGTATCTGCACGCATGTTTACCTTGTTTAAACGCCCCTCCGAAGCTACTGTGCTTGCAAGAGTCACCCTGGCGGAGGTGGGGTGTTACTTATCCAGGAAACAAGTTACCACGGCCTACTTCGCAAGCATGCGAAAACACCGCTAGCTCTATCCATCAGGGAATCGGGGGGTGTGCTCTATCCCTCACCTCGGTCGACCGAATCCAAGACACCACTAAGGTGTCTATCCTCATCTCAAAAGCATATTGTCTAACCATCAGTTTACCACCATACCGGTGTGTGAGGCTCGCGAATTCACGCTACACAAAGTCGTGCTATATTAAAGCTATGCTTTGATCACCAATCACAAGACTCTGCTTTTCAACAGAAGCCTTAATCATTTTCCCCTTAGGCAGGCCACACAGGTAATTTACGTCATGCGACTGATGTCTATCGATATACAACGTCTGATCCCATACGTCTCAGAGAAGGGTGAAGTAAGGGCATAAATTCCCCTTTACTAGGCAGATGTATATTTAATAGAGATCAATCAGCACAGAATAAAATCCAATGTCAAACACACCATCCATTTACAAGCCCATTCTAGGTCTGAACGAAACCGGAGGTACCTTATTGCTCATCCCGTAAGTCCAATACAGGAGAGAGGCCCTCACATATCCATACAATCAACAAGCACGTCTGGATGGTTACCATGGTATCCCCTTCAAGGTAGCTACTCCCATCATGAGCAACAGTACCAACCTATCCATTCAATGTGAAGATCGTACGTCTTGCACCGTCTTCAATCTCTTCGACTTATCGTCGAATCAGTTATTCAGAATGGGTATAAACTCGGCCTTTCTAAATAACCCGCGTACCTTATATTCAATTGCTATAATAATACATCATACACCTCATTCCAATCTAGAATATTCTTTTATTAAAATATTCTTTTCCTTTGGGTAAGGTTACCATTAATTTTATCAAAGATAAATTCCTTAAATTTATTCTTTAATCTTCCTTTGGATAACAAACAATACTAAGGTTTTCCAAACTAGTTGGGATTAGCAAACCACACCGAAGTAATCATTTTTTTATTTCCCAATCCCAACCAATTCATCCCAAGGAGCAAAACTGGTAATACTCCGTATCTAACACCACGGTGTTATCGGTAAATGTTGATTATCATTTCATATTCAAATCTAATTAAAAATATAACTATCGCTTGGAACAAAACTGGTGATACTCTGTTCTCGATCATTTTCTTGAATTGATAATTTTAATTATCACATTCAATTTTCAATCTACTCAAAGATTCATTAAAACTCAACTTAGTTTTAATCTTCCCAAAAATCAGTATTAATAATTATATAACTTAGGAAATCATATCCTGTCTTTAACTGGGTTAAAGAACCAATGTCATTTAAAACACGGCTCATGATAAACCCAAAATCACATTCCATTCCATTAGTCCCTAATAGTAAATTA
Source organism: Allium sativum (assembly GCA_030737875.1). Classification (NCBI taxonomy): domain Eukaryota; kingdom Viridiplantae; phylum Streptophyta; class Magnoliopsida; order Asparagales; family Amaryllidaceae; genus Allium; species Allium sativum. The sequence continues at coordinate 8,847,656 of CM060923.1, forward strand.
GTAAGAGAACAATTCCCTAAGTATTAATCCCAAAGGTCGAAACCAACATCAGATCAATACCCAGGAAACCATTCAACATAGCTAATCTCCAGTTAGTTTCAAATTTTCTTTACTCCGTTAGGTTTAAGAATAGTATTTTTGAAGATACCATTCACGACAAACCCAAAATCCCATTTCCATTTTTAATCGGGTTAAAGAACAAGTGTTATTTAAAACACCATTCACGATAAACCCAAAAATCCAATTCTTTTATTCAAATCCAATTAAATATTAATAAATCAGAAAACTTCATTAAATCTTAGTTTAAAGATTCATTCTTTTCTCAACTGGGTTAAAGAACAGTGCTAATGAAGACACCGTTCACGACAAACCCAAAATCCAATTTGATATCAAATACAAGGCTCTGAATAGAAAATATATCGGCTTATTATTAATATCAAATTCTGAAACCAACAAATATCGTATTGGAATAACGATATATATATATATATATATATATATATATATATATATATATCTTCCAAATTCCTCCACAATATCCATATAATCACGGAATCCAATATCGAAATATTCCAAAGATAATTTCGATTCAAATCTATTCCAATTTATTTGTTGGAAAATTCTGGTAATTTTAAAACCATTTTCAAATCCAATATATTTATTTAATAATAAATAAATAATTATTCTAGTTAATAACTAGTTCATTTCGATTAAAATATATTTTTATTTTTTCAAAACTGGAATTTTTCATCCAAAATATTTCCAAATCATTTGTTATGATTTTACATAATTTTTCCATATTTTTAATAAATTTATTATTGCCTGTACAGTCGGTTTCCAATAACGGCCACCGAACTGCATCCATAGCGACCTTTTCTGAAATTTATTTGGACATATCTACAAAACTAACCGTTAGATTTCAAAACTCTTATATTCATTAGATCTTTTCGATACGAACCCAACGGTTCCGGTTTTAGGAGAATCCGACGGTCGGATCTCCCGTAACGTCCATTTGAAGTTAATGGTCGAAATTCGAGAACTACCGCTACGCGGCGCGTTCTATTCAGGCCACTATAATATGTATATATATATATAATCAATTTCCATTTAAAAAAAATTTTATAAATCGTTTTAAATTTGTTTTAAAAATGATTTCCACTTCCATTTCAATTTCTATCCAAATTGAATATTCCAAAATAAGTTCATTTTAAATTCAATTTCAATTCCATTTCAATTCATTTTGAATTCATTTTAAATCGATTTCAATTCAATTCGATTTCCATTTCAATTCGTTTTGAATTCATTTTAAATCGATTTCAATTCAATTTTTAAATTCAAATCAAAATTTATTTTTCCATATCATTTCAATATTAAAATGATAATATTTTCAAAATATTAGATTTTGAAACCAGTTTTCGATATTCATTATAAAATGAATAAAATCGACAAAATTCCCATTCGTGTTAAAATTGCATTTAACTACTTAACACGAATTCACTTTTCAATATTCACTCAATATTATTTTAAAATATTTGTTAATTCTGAACTGGAATCAAACTCAATCAATTACCATATAATTTTATTTATATGGATTTCAACATCATATATATAAAACAATAATGATAAGCAATCACTAAAAATTCAAACAACATCAAGATTGCATTCTACAACTGCATAAGCATGAAAATATATAAATAATGCTCATATAGTCTGTCAACCTATCGATTGACATACCAGTAATTATTGGGATCAGTGTATTTCAAATATTATCCCAATACCTGTGTGGGGTTTTCAAACAACAAATACTGTTTATTATTTGTGCAGTTGGGCAATGTGTAAAATTTATTGTCCCAATCCATATCAGATAAATGAGTGTACATAAACAAATCATCCGATTTGTAAATGAATATTTATTTTATTCATATACACGTTAAGAAATATATTTTTAACGATAAAATATTTTATTCAACACATGAATATTTTATACAATCCATTTCTACAATAAAAATGATATTTTTATTATTCAAATATTTTATACAGTCCATTTCACATCACAATCAATTTTCCCAATACAATCAAGCAAACAAGTCATCCATGGTCTGTGGACGACGGGGAGCAATTCATATATGCAGTTATAAAATAAATAACTGTACAAGAAATTATTTTAGTGAGAAGTTCTCACATTGGGATCCTGTAACAACCCGTGTTTTTATAATGTGTAATAACTATAAATCAAGGCAGAATTAATTTTTAAAATAAGAATCAAGGGAAACGGGTTACATCATTGCGTTCGTCTCAAAATTCTGCTTGGAAACGAGTCCGAGTTTTCGAAAATCGGAGCCCGTATTATCAAGTTATGGCCTTTCGAAGTTTTCAGAAGTATTCAAGTTCAAAACAGTTCAATTCGAATTCAAAATTCGAAATTCAAACCTCAGAATGGACTGGGCGGGAAATTTCCCACCCAGGACCAGGTCGACCTGGGGGTCGACTATGTAGTCGACCTGCCCAGGACCAGGTCGATCATAGTGTCGACCTGGGGGTCGACCTGGTGCCCGAGCCCATTTTTGAAGCTGAATTCACTTTGATGTTTCTGGCCTCGTTTCTGTCCACATTTGTTGACCTGACCCTATAAATACAACCCCTCACACTAGTCTCTCTACACAAAATTCTTTCTGACCTTATGCTGCTCTAATTCTGGTTGAAAAGTTAGAGAGACTACTTCTTCTACGTCGAAGCTACGTTGCTGATTTGGGGATTTCTATTAGGACTTGACTAAGAATATAAAGATTCAACTATCGACTCTCTTTTTCTAATTCTCGAACCACGATCTGTAAGCCGCATTTATTTTTAGATTTAAGCTGTAAATGTAATATGAATATGATGTAAATTGAAATTGGACCTATGTATGATGACTGTTTTACATCCATTCTTGTTCACCTTGGATCTTGACTCTTGGATATTACTATGACATGGATTTGGGGCCTATTCATGTTGTAAATCAAAAAGAGCAACCCCTCATATTATCATGTTGAATCTGCTATTAATCACAAGTTTGTGACTATCACCTTACGTCAATCGTTACCATGACTATACTATTACCTTATGTCAATCGTTACCATGACTATACTATCACCTTTTGACAACTGTTATCTTGACTAGTACCTTATTTTGTTAGATTTGAAATCTTTATGTTTAAGGCCAATATTCCATATGCCAGTAATGTTATATCATTTATCTCAAGTTATACCCGTCCATTTTTATGGTATTCCCTAATTAGATTTATTTGTATCGATTTGAGCTTACGTGCGATGGGAATACGAATGGGTAGACTAGGTAAAACATGAATTGACTTTGAACTTTAAACTTGAACGTTTTTATAACTTGAACTTGGATACGGACATGAATTTGACATGATTTGACATGAAACATGACATGAAACTCGACATGAATTTTTACATGAAAACTTGAATGTGGGCATGACAATTAGAAAAACTTGAAAATGGCCAACTCAAGGTTGGGTTGAGTTTGCAGTGTAAATCTCCCCGGAACCGCCCGGCAAATCCAGTGGCTGCAAACAATAGGATCCAATGTGGGTAGTTGGTCATATCGCACGTAAAACCCGAGGTTAGACTTGTTGTGGTGTAAATCTGCCCGGAACCGCCCGACAAATCCAGTAACCACAACAGTTAGTCTAATGTGAGAGGTTGAGGTGCACTAATGAAATAACGCCACATGATAGGGTTAAGTCATGAACCGCTTGAACACTTAACCAACTTGATACATGAATTGGATAGGGTTAAGTCACGAATTTGAATGACAACACTTAACTAATTAGAAACCCTAGTTACGCGGTCCTTTTCAGCAGTAACCCACTTAGATGTATCACGATACCCTGGGACTAGGCAGGGTGGGGCACGATTACTGGGCTGATTGTAAGCGACCAGAACGACGGCTGAGTAGGTGCACCATGGTAGGTTCAGGCGGGCTATGGTCGTGCACGTAGTCCGGAGTTGAAAAAGCAGGCATTGGGCACCCGTAGATTTACACTGTGCGTGCTTGATTCGTGTCGGTGGTTGGCACCATAGGACTTGATACACCCTATGTTGGACCTAGCACAGGTAACTATATTTCTGGATAGGGTCATATGACACAAACACATGACGAGCTAGGACTTGTAGGGAGCCGATCGATTAGTAGATCGTACCATAGGACCCCGTAATTGGTCACTTCATTATATTGGACCAAGGGATCATTTCATTGTTAATACTTGACATGGGTAGAACACTAGTACAGTTGGTGCAGCGAACCTTGAATATGCGATGCTAGACTTGACTTATCTTGTTATCTGGATTATCCTATCAGTTCTGTTATCATCCTTATGTTTAATTCCTGTTTTCACTTATCATGTTACCTTTAATAGTTTTCATACTGAAAGTCACTAGGGCTTACCAGTTTTTATGACTGACCCTTTTTCTTTCGCCTCTTTTTCTTTTGTTCCCCCCTGCAAGTTCTCAGGGAGGAAACACTAGCTCTTACCTTGGATTTAGCTTGCTTTCTGACAGCTCATGTACGGTTTGGTCTTGGGCTATGCTATGGCTGCTTCTGCTATTTATGGGGAATAATCTACTTTTGTTATCTTAAGTTTATGCTTCTTTATTTTGGAACTTGATGTAATGGAATAATTTGTATCTTGGATATATGAGCTTTTGACTCTTTTCTTGAAAATTATAAGAAGTTGGTTTTTAATTTCTACCGCTGCTTTATTTATGTCCTGCCTTGTAATATCTCTGTGCAGGTTTACCTGGATAATAATCCACCAAACTAGTTCATTCCCTTTGTGAGTGACCCTAGCGGAGGTGGGGTGTTACATTTGGTATCAGAGCAGAAGGTTACCAGGCTGGGCAAAAGTTTTAAAAACCTTCTGAAACTATTTTCAAAACCATTTATAAAGAAGCATTTTTCAAGAAAAGTTTTATGTTTAAAAAGGCTATTCCCCAAAAAGCCATTAGTACTTCTCTTTGTTTCCTCGTTTGAATCCTTTTCTTTTCGTTTTTCAGCATGGTCGATCTTAACCTTCCTGAGGGAACACCCGTGCCTGGATGGTTCCGAAGGTACTTAGAAGCCAGGACCAACAACGCAGGCACGGCAGACATCCCTCCTCCTTCTCCCCCAGTGGCTGCGGTTCCTCCTCCTCCTGGTACCGCCTTTGCCAAAATATGCAAAGACTTTAAAGCAATGGGCGACAAGAATTTCGTTGGGACTGAAACCTTTGTTGAGGCACGAAATTGGCTAAAGGAGACGGAAGACTTGTTCATTATCTTTGATATGGAGGACCATAGGAAAGTTCAGTTAGCAGCATGGTTGTTGAAAGAGGAAGCTGCATTTTGGTGGGAAGTCACCAACGTTACCAGGCCAGTTGAGACTTGGGTAGACTTTAGAGAGAGATTTGGGCTTAAATTCTTGTCATCAGTAGAAGTGAACCTACAGATGGAGAGGTTCCTAGCACTCAAGAAAGGGGACATGTCTGTTAGGGAGTACGTGAATAAGTTTAATCAGCTTGCTCGGTTCGGCTTGGATTTGGTCAACACAGCCCAGAAAAAGGCTGTACGCTTTGCTCGAGGATTGAACGAGCCACTACATAGCTTGGCTCTAACTCATATACCCATGGGGGAGACCTTTGAAAGCTTGGTGGATATGGCTCTACTTCATGAGGAAGACAAGAATAGCAAGAAGGAGGTTAAACCTAATGAGACTCAGAATAAGAAGGATGACTTCAAGAAGGGAAACAACAAGAGTAACAAGAATAACAAGAGCAACAACAAACCACGTGAGACGAGGAAGTGCAACTTCTGTGGTATTACTGGACATCTAGCTAAAGACTGTAGAAAGATGAAGAGGAAGTTGGGTGAATGCTTTCATTGTGGAGATACTGGACACATCAGCAAGGATTGCCCTAAGAAGCAAGGGCAGGGGCAGACCCAGCGAGCAGGACCTTCTGGAGGGCAGTTGCATGCTCTCAACACCACTCCAGCTCCTGACCGAGGTAGTAATATTTCCGTAGAAAGCCTTGTTTACATTTCTGACTTTCCTGTTCGAACCTTATTTGACTCTGGCGCATCGCATACTTTTATTTCTTCTGATATTGTTGAAAATCTGCACCTAAATACTAGTCTGGTTGAGAATCCCGTTATAGTTTCAAATCCAATTAGGGGCTCCGCCCATTTATCTATGATGTGCATGGATTTGAGGATCTCTATCTTAAGCGTAGAATTCACGTGTAATGCTTATGTTCTCGGATTTATGGGATACGGTTTGATCCTAGGTATGGATTGGCTGTCCGATTATGGAGCCATTCTTGATTGTGAACGAAGGGTAGTGAGGCTCAAGACTCGCCTTGGTAATACCCTTGAAATTTCTTGTAGCCCTAAGGGTCCGGTCATGTTGTGTTATCTTGAATCCCTTGACTCGTCCGACGATAATTTGCAATCTGTAAGAGTGGTCCAAGAATATCCAGATGTCTTTGATGAAGTGAGGGGGTTACCTCCTAAACGCGAGATAGACTTCCGAATTTATCTTGTTGATAATGCCAAGCCAGTTTCATTGCCCGTTAGGCATATGGCCCCGCGAGAAAGAAGAGAGCTCAGTAAACAAGTTAATGAGTTGCTTGAGAAAAATTTCATAAGGCGAAGCATTTCTAAATGGGGTGCTCCGGTGGTATTCGCTACTAAGGCGGATGGATCGCTTTGTCTATGCGTAGATTATCGTGAGTTAAACAAGCTGACAAAGAAAAATAGGCACTCACTACCAAGAATCGACGATTTGCTTGATCAGCTTGTTGGAGCATCTGTTTTCTCTCAACTCGATCCAGCCGCAGGATTCCATCAACTTAGAGTGGCTGAGGATAGCATTGACAAAACTACGTTTAGGACTCCATAAGGGTTCTTCGAATGGCTCGTCATGCCGTTTGGGTTCACGAATGCACCCGCGTACTTTGTAGATCTGATGAGTAGGGTGTTTCGGGAGTTCCTTAACAAGTTTGTGGTAGTTTTCGTGCATAATATTTTGAACTTCTCAAAAGATGAAGAAGAGCATGCTAGACATCTCTAGGAAGTCATGGAAACACTTAGGGCACACCAGTTAAATGCTAAATTCTCCAAATGCCATTTTTGGAGGAAGGAAGTTCGATTCCTTGGACATGAGGTTTCTAAGCAAGGCATAGCCATGGACCCCGCAAAGGTAGTTGCGGTGCAGGACTAGAAAATTCCTAAGAATGCAACGGAGGTGAGGAGCTTTCTCGGTTTTGCGGGCTACTACAGGAAGTTCATTAAGGACTTCGCTAAGATTTCAGCCCCTCTTACTAAGTTAACAAAGAAGAACCTACCTTTTTCATGGGACATAGAATGTGACGCTGCTTTTCAGAGACTTAAGAGAGCCCTCACCACAACCCAGTTTTGGCATTACCCGATGGAGGTAAGATGTTTACCGTGTACACAGATGCGTGCGGCACGGGGTTAGGCGCTGTCCTAATGCAAGAAGGAAGAGTAATATGTTACGGGGGCAGACAACTTAAAGTTCATGAGAAAAACTATCCCACGCATGACTTGGAGTTGGCCGCGATTGTTTTTGCACTTAAAGCTTGGCGCCATTATCTTCTAGGGGAGAGGTTCGAGCTGTATATCGACCACAAATCGCTTAAGTACCTCTTCTCATAGAAAGACTTGAATATGAGGCAACAGCGGTGGATGGAGTTCTTTGCATCATATGACTTCGATATAGCTTATACCCCTAGCAAGGGTAATGTGGTGGCGGACGCGCTAAGTAGAAAAAGGTTGACGTTGAGCCCCTTGTTTGTTGAAAGGAAAATCCTTGAGTTTATAGCAACCTTTGATTTTACACCTGATGTTGAGTCATTGACTGCTACGTTTGCATCTCTTGAGTTAAGACCTACACTTCTAGATCAAGTAGGGACTTCATAGAAGGAAGACCCACAGATAGTCGAAATCATGGACAAGCTGATTAGGGGTGAGACGTCGAGTCACCTCAGTAGGTATGCTGTAGATGACAAGGGATGGCTAAGGCGTGATGGGAGGCTATGTGTCCCACAAGTGGGAGACCTAGTAAGGAAAGTTCTTGAAGAGGCGCATCACTCGAAGATGACAATACATCCCGAAGGGGATAAGATGTACAGGGATATGAAACGCATTTTCTTTTGGGCTAGAATGAAAAAGGACATGGCAGAGTTCGTCTCGAAGTGCATGGTGTGCCAACAAGTAAAGGCCGAGTCGAAGAAGCCTGGTGGGCTATTACATCCTTTGGAGGTCCCGCAATGGAAATGGGAGAGTATCTCGATGGATTTCGTGGATGGACTGCCTAAGTCAAGGAAGGGAAATACTAGCATATGGGTCATAGTTGATAGACTCATGAAAAGTGCTCACTTCGTTCCAGTGAAAAGCAGAGGACCGCATCAGGGCTAGCGTCTATTTACCTTCGAGAGATAGTACGATTGCATGGAGTTAATTCTAGTATAGTTAGTGATCGTGACCTGATTTTCACTAGCCAGTTCTGGAAAAGTCTGCAAGAAACAATGGGAACACGACTGAATTTAAGCATGGCCTATCACCCACAGACGGATAGACAAACCGAAAGGGTAAATAGGGTACTAGAAGATCTCCTGAGGCTATGCATTCTTGACTTTGGTGGCACTTGGGAAGACCATCTTCCTCTCATGGGGTTTGCATTTAACAATAGTTACCAAGCTAGCATCGGAATGGCACCGTTCGAAGCCCTGTATGGAAGACCGTGCAAATCGCCAACTTGTTGGCGGGAGATGACAGACAGACTTATACTGGGGCCCGACATGATAAGGGACACTTCTGAGAAGATTGAGTTGATACGAAGACGGATGAAAACGGCCCAAGATAGACAGAAATCTTATGCGTACCAGAGAAGGACAGACCTAGAGTTCGAAGTCGGAGATATGGTCTTTGTAAAAGTTTCTCCATTACGCAATGTAGTTCGTTTTGGAGCAGTTGGAAAGCTAGCACCAAGGTTCGTAGGACCATTCCCTATCACTGAGAGGATTGGACGATTGGCCTATAAGGTAGACTTACCCGAGAAGCTTGCTGGGGTGCACAATGTCTTTCACGTCTCGCATCTCCGTAAGTGCTTGCATGAGTCAACCGAAGTGGTTGAGCCAAGCATCCTTGAAGACGTAGAAGTGGAAAAAGAAGCAACATTGAGGCGAGTTACGATTCGTATCTTAGGAATGGAGATTAAGAAGCTAAGGAATCGAGAAGTCAAGCTGGTTAAAGTGCAGTGGAGTGAAGCCCAAGAAGACGCAACTTGGGAAACCCAAGAGAAGATATGTGCGCTTTACCCATTTCTTTTTGAGGGTACGTTCTCGATCTCTTTTTCCTATAAACTTGAAAACCTTTTCGTATCATGCTTCTACTATCTACGTTTGTCTTGTTATCTTCTCGATCTTATCTTGAGAACCTTAGGTAGAACCATATGGATGTAAACATGTGATTGAAACATGTTATGGTTGATGTTTGCAAATGGTTGCAAGTGGATGCTGGTGGATGCATGACACACATTAGGCACTAGATCGGCTCAGTCACATTTTCATGTTGCATATGCATGAGTGATTATACTCGTACATGGATGGAACTTGTTATGCTATCACTTGGATGTTGCATATGGATGAATGTTTGTGCACTCATGTAGAGATTATAAACTATGTTAGGAATTTGCATACATGTTGGATTCATGACACTAACATATTTTGCATTAAGGATGTTTACTGAATCAGTAACCGCCTGATCTTTTGCATTAGATAAGTACATATACACACACTTTCTGCATATGTTCATACAGCACTAGAAATCTTTTAAGGACAATGGTTGCCTGTGGATGATGCTTTTAGTAGATGGATGATGGATGGTAGGACACATCCTCCCTAACTTAGAGATTTCGGGGACGAAATCCTTTAAGGGAGAGAATGCAACAACCCGTGTTTTTATAACGTGTAATAACTATAAATCAGGGCAGAATTAATTTTTATAATAAGAATCAAGGGAAACAGGTTATGCCATTGCGTTTGTCTCGAAATTCTGCTTGGAAACGAGTCCGAGTTTTCGAAAATCGGAACCCATATTATCAAGTTATGGCCTTTCGAAGTTTTCAGAAGTTTTCAAGTTCAAAACAGTTCAATTCGAATTCAAAATTCGAAATTCAAACCTCAGAATGGACAGGGCGGGAAATTTCCCGCCCAGGACCAGGTCGACCTGGGGGTCGACTATGTAGTCGACCTGCCCAGGACCTGGTCGACCATAGTATCGACCTGGGGGTCGACGTGGTGCCCGAGCCCATTTTTGAAGCTGGATTCACTTTGATGTTTCTGGCCTCGTTTCTGTCCACATTCGTTGATCTGACCCTATAAATACAGCCCCTTACACTAGTCTCTCTACACAAAATTCTTTCTGACCTTATGCTGCTCTAATTCTGTTTGAAAAGTTAGAGAGACTACTTCTTCTACGTCGAAGCTACGTTGCTGATTTGGGGATTTCTATTAGGACTTGACTAAGCATATAGAGATTCAACTATTCACTCTCTTTTTCTAATTCTCGAACCACGATCTGTAAGCCCCAGTTATTTTTAGATTTAAACTGTAAATGTAATATGAATATGATGTAAATTGAAACTGGACCTGTGTATGATGACTGTTTTACATCCATTCTTGTTCACCTTGGTTCTTGACTCTTGGATATTACTATGACATGGATTTGGGGCCTATTCATGTTGTAAATCAAAAAGAGCAACCCCTCATATTATCATGTTGAATCTGCTATTCGTCACAAGTTTATGACTATCACCTTACGTCAATCGTTACCATGACTATACTATTACCTTATGTCAATCGTTACCATGACTATACTATTACCTTATGTCAATCGTTACCATGACTATACTATTACCTTATGTCAATCGTTACCATGACTATACTATTACCTTATGACAACTGTAATCTTGACTAGTACCTTATTTTGTTAGATTTGAAATCTTTATGTTTGAGGCCAATATTCCACATAATAGTAATGTTATATCATTTATCCCAAGTTATACCGTGCTATGCTAGTAATCACTTTTGCCACCTTATACCCGTCCTTTTTATGTTATTCCATAATTAGATTTATTTGTATCGATTCGAGCTTACGTGCGATGGGAATACGATTAGGCAGACTAGGTAAAACATGAATTGACTTTGAACTTTAAACTTGAACGTTGTTATAACTTGAACCTGGATATGGACATGAACTTGACACGATTTGACATGAAACATGACATGAAAACTCGACATGAATTTTGACATGAAAACTTGAATGTGGGCATGACAATTAGATAAACTTGAAAATGGCCAACTCGAGGTTAGGTTGAGTTTGCAGTGTAAATCTGCCCGGAACCACCCGGCAAATCCAGTGGCTGCAAACAATAGGATCCAATGTGGGTAGTTGGTCATATCGCATGTAAAACCCGAGGTTAGACTATGTTGTGGTGTAAATTTTCCCGGAAACGCCTGGCAAATCCAGTAACCACAACAGTTCGTCTAATGTGAGAGGTTGAGGTGCACTAATGAATTAATGCCACATGATAGGGTTAAGTCATGAACAGCTTGAACACACTTAACCAACTTGATACATGAATTGGATAGGGTTAAGTCACGAATTTGAATGACAACACTTAACCCATTAGAAACCCTAATTACGCGGTCCTTTTCAGCAATAACCCTCTTAGATGTATCACTATACCCTGGGACTAGGCAGGGTGGGGCACGATTACTGGGCTGATTTTAAGCAACCAGAACGACGGCTGAGTAGGTGCGCCATTGTAGGTTCAGTCGGGCTATGGTCGTGCACGTAGTCCGGAGTCGAAAAAGCAGGAATTTGGCACCCGTAGATTTACACTGTGTGTGCTTGATTCGTGTCGGTGGTTGGTACCATAGGACTTGATACACCTATGGTGGACCTAGCAAAGGTAACTACATTTCTGGATAGGGTCGTATGACACAGACACATGACGAGCTAGGACTTGTAGGGTGCTGATCGATTAGTAGATCATACCGTAGGACCCAGTAATCGGTCACTTCATGATACTGGGCCAAGGGATCATTTCATGGTTAATACTTGACATGGGTAGAACACTAGTACAGTTGGTGCAACGAACCTTGAATATGCGATGCTAGACTTGACTTATCTTGTTATCTTGTTATCTTGATTATCCTACCAGTTTTGTTATCATCCTTATGTTTAATTCCAGTTTTCACATATCATGTTACCTTTACTAGTTTTCATACTGAAAGTCACTAGGGCTTACCAGTCTTTATGACTGACCCTTTTTCTTTCGCCTCTTTTTCTTTTGTTTCCCCCCAGGTTCTCAGGGAGGAAACACTAGCTCTTAGCTTGGATTTAGCTTGCTTTCTGACAGCTCATGTACGGTTTGGTCTTGGGCTATGCTATGGCTGCTTCTGCTATTTATGGGGAATAATCTACTTTTGTTATCTTAAGTTTATGCTTCTTTATTTGGAACTTGATGTAATGGAATAATTTGTATCTTGGATATATGAGCTTTTGACTCTTTTCTTGAAAATAATAAGAAGTTGGTTTTTAATTTCTACCGCTACTTTATTTATGTCCTGCCTTGTGATATCTCTGTGCATGTTTACCTGGATAATACTCCACCAAAACTAGTGCATTCCCTTTGTGGGTGACCCTAGCGGAGGTGGGGTGTTACAGATCCACTCCATCAGTTTTTATCTGAATTTCCGAGGAGTTTGGATTGAAATTTGTCTAAAATTCCAACATTCTCTGTTTCAGCTCTGGTCGGTGTCGCTGTGTAGTGTTCGATCCCACGATCATAGCACAACTGAAATCGTCTCAATCTGTTCCCGTATGCAAAGGATATTGCAGCTAATATATTTTACACATTAATTAAATAATAATTATTTAATTAAATAAGGGATTAACCCTTAATCTCTTTATCTTCCTTCAACTGATTACTGGAAAAACGCTCGCCACTTAGGGCTTCTGCTTGCCGCCGCTCCAGTCACCATGGAGATGATCGAACACCATCACACGAAAGAGCCGACAACCCTCCTCCTACGCCGGTGGCGGCGTGTTCTCCGGTGCCCCCAGAAGCTCCACAATCGACGGCGAACGTACCTACTTCGAGCCCAAAATTCAGGCGATATAGGGCACAATAATTGATCAACCAGATGCCCACTTGAAGATCATCGATTGCGCTTCCATTTTTGTTTTACGATGCAGTTGAAATCATTCACGGATTGAAAACGATTTAGAGATTTTGATTCGAATGATTTTGTTCGTCTATTGAAGAAGGAGGCGGCCTATATAAGGAATTATGGTTCTAGCCAATGAGGGATTTTATATTAAATTATATTAATATTTAATTCAAAAATTATTCGTTTATCGTTTCGAACTCTAAATCAAATCGAATGACTGTCGCCCGAAGCTAAATACCCCCATGTCGAACACAATGGGATATGTTTCGTGAGCCAATTCGACTGTTACGATTAGTTTTTCTTTAAATTAAAATATTAACCAATATATATTTAATTTAAACGTACATTTTAATTTACCGGAGCCACATACTGACTCCAAAAATTCCAGAAAAATAAATCTAGCTATATTTTGACGATACGGTCCTAACAACACTAAATTCGTCGAATTTGGAGACCGTTTGAAAAACGTCATTTTCCAGTCGATTAAATTCAAATTGAATTGACCCACCACGTTTAAATTCACCATGCTCACATATTGATTCCAAAAATTCCGAAAATTGGAATCTAGCAATAATTTGACATTCCGGATCCAACAAAAATAGGTCTCGTCGAAAACGGAGGTTGTTTGCAAAATTGCTATTTTTAAGGGCTATATTTTCCATAGCGACTATTCTGAATTTTCAACTGGGCATAACTTTTGATTCCCTCTATGAAATTTCAATTTTTCAGATTTGTTAGAAAGATATTTTCGATTAGATTCAAATATTTCGGGTTTTACCAAAATCCGATTTATTTTGAATCCTGTACATTCATTTGAAATCGAATTTCCAAACTACTGCGCCATTTCCAATTCCTTTTATAATTGAATTTAAATTGTTCATTCTAATTCTATTCAAAATAAATTTCTAATTTTTTTATTTAAAATAAATCATTTTAATTATTCAAAATTCATTAAAATTGCCAAAATAAAAATTTTAAATTGGTTCTGATTTTCCAGGTTGTTACAATCTTCCCCACTTAAATATCTTTTCATCCTCGAAAAGGAACGACCTGAAATTTGTTTAACTAACCAACTCAACTTTCATTTTGGCTTTCATTCTTCAACATTTCAGTTTCTAAGAATTTTCTAATTTTTCAAAAATTGGCTAACACCCTAAATTTTCGAAAAATTTCGCCATAACCTCCTTTGTATGGGGAACAATGGGAAAATCGCCAAACCGCCACACAGGCCCTCTCATCTCAAAAAGAAAAAGAAAAAGCCAAGCGGCTAGCCAATCAGCTCATAAAATCACCAAAACCCAATAAACTAGTAAGCATGTACCTATTTGTTGGGCATACAATTTTATTCCTCGTCTCTAGCCTCCTTGCTATGACCTGTTCATTATATATACATGTACATGTATGCGATTCCAATCAAATTCAATTCAGTTCAACGTTTGCTCGATTTGGATAAGATTAACTTTTATGTTGTTTTATTGGTTTTAATTTGGTTCAATTCAACTTTTCATTCTCATATTGGAATTATTATTCCAATATTTTTATTAGTCGAACAAATAATCACACAACACAACCAGCGATCAATTTGTGAATCAAATTTCCAAAACATATAAATATTGTATATATATTCAAAAATCATATTTCTACTGCCAAATCACAAACAATAAATTCAAAATAAGGTTTTGGTTATCACATCAACCGATTGGAAATATATAGATATCTCACTTTTGAAACTCGAACATACATGCTGATGATGCTATAGTGATCATCTCCGGGCGACTAGAGTGTGATCCTATATCTATCTAGTATCTAATGCTTCAAATATACATCTCATCAGGCATATACTCAAAATCTCCTTATACTAGATTATCTAAATTCAATTTAAAATAAATATTCACATACGTATTTTAAGATATAAATCTTCAAAATCTAGTTTGATTTTAAAAATAACGCTTTTCCAACTCATTCTAGGATACTACTGATCCTATCTCTAATGAGTCAATCTTATTGGATATTACTAATCCAATCTCTGATGAATTCTTTCGTTTGGTTCTAATGTGTCTTGTTCTCGAGCTCTGTGAACCAAAGCTCTGATACCACTGTGACGACCCGAACTTCCCCGTGATGGAAATCCCGGATTGCTTCGAGAACACGACAAATCAGAACATAAACAGAAGAATATTTCACTGCTTATTACAACAATTCCATCAGAATACATGAATATAATAGAGTGCAAATAAATATTATACATCAGAAAAATATCGCAGATTTAAACTACATTTAAATACATAGCAGCAGAAAAATAACACAAAACACAACTGAAAGAAATACGCGGATACAGAGCTTTCCGAATATCACTTCAGATGTAAACCAGGATCCTGCGAATATAATATCTGCAAAACCCAACTACCAGTTTCCCGTGTGGTAAACAAGGGCACCTAGAGTTTAGGTTAAAACAATAAACTCCAGGTCAGTCCTGTGACTGGTGTGAGAATTAAAACAGTTATTAAAACTTTACTTTAAAATAAGGTAAATCAAGGGACCATGCCGTATAACACGGAACGGGTTTACTCCCAAGAAAACCAGTGCCTAAAACAAACAGCACAATGTTAAATAAAGAAAAACGAAGCTATTATAAGACTCAGGTCCCATCACACAATGCAACGCAAGCCGGAGGATAGAGTTTTACCTTATAATAGCCAAATATGCTTGGTACGTTTTAAAACAAATCTTTTATTATTACAATAAGTGAAGAAATCAACTTCAAATATAAATGTATCAATCATAGATGGCATGAGTACCATATATCATTTCGCCAATACTAGGCTCTACAATCAAAACCGAAATGTCACGTATTTGGAAATTGGATTTCCATCATGGTGGTTACTTATTCGAAAGATCTATCGCATAGTGCATTTCCCCATGGTTTACGTCATAGGCATGCGAAAACACCGTAATGCACATCCGCACTATCCAGGAAACAAGTTACCGCGGCCTACGTGGCAAGCATGCGAAAACACCGCTAATTCCATCCATTAGGGAATCGTGGGGTGTGCCATATCCCTCACCTCGGTCGACTGAATCCACGACACCACTAAGGTGTCTGTCCTCATCTCAAAAGCATACTGATCTAACCATCAGTTTACCACCATACCCGTGTGTGAGGCTCGTGAATTAACGATACACAAAGCCGTGCAAAATTAAAGCTGTGCTTTGATGATCAACCACAAGACTCTGCTTTTCAATAGAAGCCTTGATCATTTGCCACTTAGGCATGTCACACAGGAAATTTACGCCATGCGACTGATGTCTATCAATATACAACCTCTGATCCCGTACGTCTCAAAGAAAGGTGAAGTAAGGGAATAAATTCCCCTTCACCAGGCAGATGTATATGTAATAGAGATCAATCAGCACAGAATAAAATCCAATGTCAGACACACCATTCATTTACAAGTCCGTTCCAGGTCTGAACGAAACTGGAGGCACCTTATTCCTCGTCCCGTATGTCCAATACAGGAGAGAGTCCCTCGCATATTCGTACATCAACAAGTACGTCTGGACGGCTACCACTGTAGCCCCTTCAAGGTAGCTACTCCCATCATCAGCAACAATAGCAACCCATCCATTCGATGTGAAGATCGTCGGTCTTGCACCGCCTTCAATCTCTTTGACTTATCGTCGAATCAGTTATTCAGAATGGGTATAAACCCAGCTTTTCCAAATAACCCGCGTATCTCATATTCAAGTGCTATAATAACATATCATACGCTTCATTCCAATCTTGCATATTCTTTTAATCAAATATTCTTTTCCTTTGGGAAAGGTTCCCATTAACTTTATCAAAGATAAATTCCTTAAATTTATTCTTTAATCTTCCCTTACATAACAAACCATATTAAGGTTTTCCAAACTAGTCGAGATTAGCGAACCACACTGAAGTAATCATTTTTTTAATTTCCCAACCCCAACCTATTCATCCCATGAAGCAAAACTGGTAATACTTCATATCTAACACCCTGGTGTTATCGTTAAATATTAATTACCATTCCACGTTCAAATCTAATTAAAGATTTAACTATCGCTTGGAGAAAAACTGGTGATACTCTATTCTCGATCATTTTCTTGAATTGATAATTTTAATTATCACATTAACTATTCAATCTAATCAAAGAGTCATTAAAACTCCACTTAGTTTTAATCTTCCCAAAAATCAATATTAATGATTATATAACTTAAGAAATCATATCATATCTTTAACTGGGTTAAAGAACCAATGTCATTTAAAACACGGTACACGATAAACCCAAATCACATTCCATTCCATCAGTCTCTAACCGATAATTAGTAAGAGAACAATTCCTTAAGTTTTAATCCCGAAGGCCGAAACCAACATCAGATCAATACCCAGGAAGCCATTCAACTTAGCTAATCTCCAGTTAGTTTCAAATTTTCTTATCTCCATTGGGTTTAAGAAAAGTATTTTTGAAGATACCATTCACGACAAACCCAAAATCCCATTTCCATTGTTAATTGGGTTAAAAAACAAGTGTTATTTGAAACACCATGTAACAACCCGTATTTTTAAATAACATGTTATAACATAAACCAAGGCAGAATTAAATGATGAAATCTGAATCAAGGGAAACGGGCTGTGCCTTTGCGTTCGTCTCGAAAAAATACGCGAAATAGAGTCCGAGTTTTCGAAAATCGGAGTCCGTATGACCAAGTTATGGCCCGTCAAAGTTTTCAGAAAATTTCAAGTTCAAAAACAGTTCAAATTTGAATTCAGAATTCAAATTCAGCCAAGAAGAGCAGGCGGGAAAAATTCCCGCCACCCCCAAGTCGACGGGGGAGTCGACTTGGGAGTCGACACACCCCAGGCTGTGTCGACTGCACAGTCGACACCCCTGTCGACTTGGGTGGTCGGCCAGTCTGGCCTGGGTGCACCTGACTTGTTCCTCAAGACATGTTTGGAGGCTAGTGACGTGAATTGATGGCCCAGATCTGAATTAGGGTTAATCCTATGGCCTAAACTAACCTAATCCTTTATAAAAAGACCCTAATACCTAGCCTAAATCAACATAAATCATTCCTACAACTAAACTATGCCAAAATGTTTAATCATGGCCTCCACCCTCTTGTCATAGGCTCCATCTTCATTCATATGAGAGTTCCTAAGCTTGTTTGAGAGTTTCAAAGCTTGATTCAAGGCCAAAGTTCAATCTTTCTTCATTAAAACGAGGATCTTTCTTCATACAAATCAAAGGAGCTTCTTGGAGCTTGTATTCATTTGGGGTCTTTAGAGTTGCTAGTGGCTTCGTCTCAATATTATTTTATTTTATAAGTCTTCATAGCATTGTAAGCCCTATACTACTCTTAGATTCTAACTATTAAGTTAAATATGACATGTTGCAAGTTTGAGTTTGGGCTTAAGTATGATTTGTGCTTTGATTCTATCATGATATGCATAGATTTATCCTATGCATGTTTGTAAAGCTATCACCTTGACTTTGTGCATAGAAAGCTATGAGCTTTGATTTGAAATGTTGCATAAAGCAACATAGAAACTCTCATAACCCTTATGTTATCTTGCATATGATGTTATATGCGAATCACTAGCTAACGTCCTATGTCATTTATGACCATGTTTCACCTATTTTGCTAAAGTTTGATATCACGCATGTTTAGAGGCTTATAATGTAATATGCAAGTTTATGAACACATTTGCCTCATATGCCACCATGTTTAACTTGTGGCCAAATCACCATATATGCTATTATGCATGCTTGTGGCCAAATCACCATATATGCTATTATGCATGCTTGTGGCCAAATCACCCTTATGCTATTATGCATGCTTGTGGCCAAATCACCCTTATGCTATTATGCATACTTGTGGCCAAATCACCCTTATGCTACTTGATATGTTTGAGGACAAGTCACCTTTTATGTTATCATACATGTTGAGGCCATATGCTAGTATGTTGAACCCCCTTTGGCCCCAAATATCACCATGTTTAACTTGTGATAGACTTTGCCACCTTATGCCCACCTTGTCATATTGTTATGTTCCCTCTTTGATCTACTTGCGTTGATGCGAATTTACGTGCGATGGGAATACGTTATGGGTAGTTGGGCAAACTTAAATAACATGAAGACATGACTTGAAAATACGACATGAAAGTTTGACATGTGTTTATGCTTGAAAACATGAACGTGGACATGACATGTAGAAAACATGGAAGTGGACAACTCGAGGTTGGGTTGAGTTTGTAGCATAAATCTACCCGGAACCGACCGGCTTAACTAGTGGCTACAAACAATAGGACCCAATGTGAGTAATTGGTCATATCGCACTTAAAACCCGAGGTTAGACTAGGTTGTGGTGTAAAGCTACCCGGACTCGCCCGGCTTAAATAGTAACCACAACAAAGTCTAATGTGAGAGGTTGGGTGCATTAAGTTAATTAATGCCACATGGTAGGGTTAAGTCATGGACTACTTGAATACTTAACCAATTAAACACGATGGGTTGGTAGGGTTAAGTCATGGACTACTTGAATACTTAACCAATTAAACACGATGGGTTGGTAGGGTTAAGTCATGGACTACTTGAATACTTAACCAATTAAACATGATGGGTTGGTAGGGTTAAGTTATGGACTACTTGAATACTTAACCAATTAAACACGATGTATTGATAGGGTTAAGTCATGAACTGCTTGGATACACTTGACCGACTCAATACATGGTTAGGATAGGGTTAACCACACTTAACCCGCTTGAAATCCTAGTTACGAGGTCCTTTTCAGCAGTACCCACTTGGGAGTATCTGGATACTTTGGACTAGGCTAGGGTGGGGCACGATTACTGGACTGATTGTAAGAGGCCAAAAGAGACGGCTGAATAGTGCACCGGTTAAGTTCAGGCGGACCATGGTCGTGCACATTAAGTCCGGAGTTGAACATGGGCACTGGTAGGTTTAGACTGTGCGTGCTTGAATTGTGTCTGTGGTTTACAACTTAGGGCTGGATACACCCTGGGGTGGACCTTGCACAGTTAACTACATTACATGATTAGGCCGTATGACACCGATACACGACGAGTTAGGCTTATAGGGAGCCGATCGACTAGACCGAGTAGTTGGACCTTGATTTAGGTCATCTCATGATGTTGGGCCAACCTTGGGCCAAGGGATCATTTCTTGTTTATACTTGACATGGATTGGAATACTAGTACACACTTGGTGCAACTTAACCTTGTATATGCGATGCCACACTTGATCTATCTTGTTAACTTTTCACCATGCCAGTTATCATCCTACGTTTCGTCCCTGCTTTACATGTCCGGTTAACTTTATTAGTTTTTATACTAATAGTAGGTAGGACTTACCAGTCTTTTTGACTGACCCGTTTTCTTTTGCCTCTTTTCTTCCGTTTCCCCCCCCCCCCCCAAGGTACTCAGGGTGGGAATACTAGCACCTAGCTCGGATCTTTAGCTTGCTTACTGGATAGCTCATTTACGGTTTGGACTTGAGCTCGCTATGGCTTACCACATCTACTTTGGGGATAGTTTACTTTATGTTATTTCCAGTTTTCAGTTTATATTTTCTAGACTTTGTTTTGTTGGAAAATGATGACTAAGTACTTTGATGTAACTTGACTATGGTTTTGAAATAGTAGTTTTATCCGCTGCTTTACTTACTCTGTTTTACTTATATGTTATGTCTTGTGATATCTGCATGCATGTTTACCTCGTTTAACGCCCCTCCAAAGCCAGTGTACTTGCAAGAGTGACCCTGGCGGAGGTGGGGTGTTACATTTGGTATCAGAGCATAAGGTTTACAAGATTTGAGCAAAAGTGTTTTTAATACTTACCTTTTGGAAAACTATTTTCAAAACCAATTAAGTATTTTCCAAGAAAAGTCTAGTTTATTTTAAAAGGCTACTCCCCAAAAGCCATTAGCACTATCCTTTGTTTCCTCATTCTTAATCTATCTTTTCCTTTTTCAGCATGGCCGATCTTAACCTTCCCGAGGGAGTAACCATTCCCGGATGGTTCTGGAGGTACTTGGATGCTAGGGCCAACGATGTGGGCCCAGCAAACACTTCCTCCGTAACTGAGGTTCCTCCTCCTCCTCCGCAGCATCCACAAGCAGATTTCGCAAAGGTTTGCAAAGACTTTAAGGCGATGGGTGGCAAGAATTTTATTGGGACGGAGACTTTTGTTGAGGCACGAAATTGGTTGAAAGAAACTGAAGATCTCTTCGCCATCTTTGATGTGGAAGACCGTAGAAAAGTTCTGTTGGCAGCATGGCTATTGAAAGAAGAAGCTGCTTATTGGTGGGAGGTCACCAATGCTACTAGGCCTATAGAGACTTGGGCTGACTTTAGGACAAGGTTTGGGCTTAAGTTTCTATCATCTGCTGAGGCGAATCTGCAATTGGAGAAGTTTATATCTTTGAAGCAAGGGGACATGACAGTGAGGGAGTATGTGAATAAGTTTAACCAACTTGCTCGATTCGGTTTGGACATGGTTAATACTCCCCAGAAGAAGGCTCTACGCTTTGCACGAGGGTTGAATGAGCCATTACAAGGTTTAGTCATGTCACATATACCCATGGGGGCGACTTTCGAGAGTTTGGTAAATATGCCCTGCTTCAAGAGGAAGATAAGAGTGGCAAGAAGGAGGTCAAGGCAAATGAGTCTCAAGTCGAGAAGGTAGATTCCGGAAAAGGAGGCAAGAACAACAACAGCAAGGACAACAAGTCAAGAGAAAGGAGGAAGTGCAACTTCTGTGGGATTACTGGGCACATAGCCAAAGACTGTAGGAAGAAGAAAAGGAAGTTGGGAGAATGCTTTCATTGTGGAGAGTCTGGACACTATAGCAAAGATTGCCCGAAAAAGCGAGGACAAGGGAAAAGGCAAACTCAGCGAGCAGGACCCTCTGGAGGGCAGTTGCAGGCTCCCCTCGCTCTTACAGCTTTTGATTCGAGGTAGTGTTTCCATAGAAAGTCATGTTTACATTTCTGATTTCCCTGTTCATACCTTATTTGATTCTGGCGCATCGTATAGTTTTATTTCTGATCTTGTTGAAAGTTTGCACCTAAGTACTAGTCTAGTTGAAAATCCCGTTAGTATTTCAAATCCGATTGGGGGTTCCGCCAATCTACCTGTGATTTGTATGGATTTGAAAATCTCTATCTTGAGCGTAGAATGTGTAATGCTTATGTTCTCGGGTTTATGGGATACAGGTTGATTTTGGGCATAGATTGGTTGTCCAGTTATGGAGCCATTCTTGACTTCGAACATAGGGTTGCGAGGCTCATGATTCGCCTCGGTAATACCCTCGAAATCTCGTGTGACCTTTAGGGTTCCGTCATGATTAGTTATCTAGGATCCCTTGGCACATTTATTGGAAATTTGTAATCCAATCGAGTAGTGTTCGCCACTAAGGCGGATAGTCCATTCCACCTAAGCATGGGTTATAGAAATCACCCTAGTAAGTACATTTGGCAACATGGATTGACATTTGTTTTCAAGAGATAGTTTTTTTGCGTGGAATACCGTATGGTATGTAAACGAGATCCAGGATTCACTAACGAATTTTGGAAAGCTTGCATGAAACCATGAGCACGCAGTTATGTTTAAGCCAAGTATTTTAGGAAAAGAATAAATGGAAGTGGAACGAGAGGCAACGGTGAGATGAGTTCTAACTCATATTTTGGAAATAAGAATTAAGAGCTACGAAATTGTGAAGTTAAAAGACGGTCAAGGCACGATAGGATTAAGCTCAAGAAAATGCGGCTTAGAAGATTGAAGACTAGATACATGCATTATATCTCTTTCTAAGAGTATATCCTTGATCCCTATTATTCTGTAGAGCTTACTCGCATGCTATCTTTTAAGTAAATCCTCTCGGTCCTATTCTCAATCTTAGTTCTGTTGCAAACCCCATAAGGAGTATGACTCGCCTGTTTGTGATACATAGTTGGGGTGAAGATGTCCATTAAGTTGACCAAACTATTTGGGCTTTATGGGATATGGGTCATAGTTGATAGACTTACGAAGAGCACCCATTTCATTCCAGTAAAGAACAAGAGGACCGCATCAGGTCTAGCATCTATTTATCTTCGAGAGATAGTGCGATCGCATGGAGTTCCTTCTAGCATAGTTAGCGATCGTGACCCAATCTTCACTAGCCAGTTCTAGAATAGTTTGTAAGAAGCGATGGGTACGCGATTGAATCTAAGTACAGCCTATCACCCCCAGACGGATGGCCAAACCGAAAGGGTGAATAGAGTGCTAGAAGATCTTTTGAGGCTTTGTGTTCTTGACTTTGGTGGTACTTGGGAAGACCACCTTCCTCTTGTAGAGTTTGCTTATAATAACAGCTACCAAGCAAGCATAGGAATGACACCATTTGAAGCTTTGTATGGGAGGCCGTGCAAGTCACCAACATGTTGGTGGGAGACAACGGATGAGCTTATACTTGGGCCCGACATGATAAGGGGCACATCCGAGAAGGTAGAGTTGATTCAAAAACGGATGAAAACGGCCCAAGACAGACAGAAATCCTATGCTGACAAGCGAAGGACAGATTTGGAATTTGAAGTTGGAGATATGGTTTTCATGAAGGTTTTTCCTTTGCGTAATGTGGTTCGTTTTGGAGCAGTTGGAAAGATAGAACCAAGGTTCGTTGGACCCTTCCCTATCATCAAGAAGATTGGGCAAATGGCTTATAGAGTGGAATTGCCCGAGAAGCCGGCCGGAGTACACAATGTTTTTCAGGTCTCGCATCTCCGAAAATGCCTATATGAGTCAGCCGAGGTAGTTGAACCTAGTATTCTTGGAGACATAAAGGTAGAGAAAGGGGCAACCCGAAGGCGAGCTCCGACCCGTGTCTTGGGAACGGAGATCAAGAAGCTGAGGAATCGAGAAGTCAAGTTAGTAAAGGTTCAGTGGAGTGAAGCCGAAGAGGACGCAACTTGGGAAACCGAGGAGAAGATGCGCGTGCTTCACCCATTTCTTTTTGAGGGTACATTCTCTATCTCTTTTCCTAGCCAGCATATCTTTCTTTCACTATCCATGTTTATCTTGTTATCTCGTTAACCTTGTCATGAGAACCTTAGGTAGAAACCCTTTGGATGAAACATGTATTTGAAACATGTTATGCTTGATGTTTGCAAGTGGTTGCAAGTGTTTGCAAGTGGATACTTGTGGATGCATGATACACATTAGGCACTAAGATCGGCTCACACACTTTCATATTGCATATGCATGAGTGCTCATACTTATTCATGGCTGAAACTTGTTATGCTATCACGTGGATGTTGCATATGGATGAATGTTATGTGCACTCATATAGAAATTATGAATTATGCTAGGAATTTGCATACATATGGACTCATTTCACTAACATACTTTGCATTAAGGAGGTTTACTGAATTAGTAACCGCCTGATTTTCGCATTAGATAAGTACATATACACACACCTTTCGCATATGAACATACAACATTTAGAATCTTTTAAGGACAATGACTGCTCGTGGATGATGTTTTGAGTAGATGTATGATGGATGGTAGGATACGTTCTTCCTAACTTGAAGATTTCGGGGACGAAATCCTTTAAGGAGGGGAGAATGTAACAACCCGTATTTTTAAATAACATGTTATAACATAAACCAAGGCAAAATTAAATGATGAGTTATTAATCAAGGGAAACGGGTTGAGCCATTGCGTTTGTCTCGGAAAAATACGCGAAATAGAGTCCGAGTTTTCGAAAATCGGAGTCCGTATGACCAAGTTATGGCCCATCAAAGTTTTCAGAAAATTTCAAGTTCAAAAACAGTTCAAATTTGAATTCAGAATTCAAATTCAGCCAAGAAGAGCAGGCGGGAAAAATTCCCGCCACCCCCTAGTCGACTGGGGAGTCGACTTGGGAGTCGACACACCCCAGGCTGTGTCGACTGCCCAGTCGACACCCCTGTCGACTTGGGTGGTCGGCCAGTCTGGCCTGGGTGCACCTGACTTGTTCCTCAAGACATGTTTGGAGGCTAGTGACGTGAATTGATGGCCAAGATCTGAATTAGGGTTAATCCTATGGCCTAAACTAACCTAATCCTCTATAAAAAGACCCTAATACCTAGCCTAAATCAATATAAATCATTCCTACAACTAAACTATGCCAAAATGTTTAATCATGGCCTCCACCCTCTTGTCATAGTCTCCATCTTCATTCATATGAGAGTTCCTAAGCTTGTTTGAGAGTTTCAAAGCTTGATTCAAGGCCAAAGTTCAATCTTTCTTCATTAAAACGAGGATCTTTCTTCATACAAATCAAAGGAGCTTCTTGGAGCTTGTATTCATTTGGGGTCTTTAGAGTTGCTAGTGGCTTCGTCTCAATCTTATTTTATTTTATAAGTCTTCATAGCATTGTAAGCCCTATACTACTCTTAGATTCTAACTATGAAGTTAAATATGACATGTTGCAAGTTTGAGTTTGGGCTTAAGTATGATTTGTGCTTTGATTCTATCATGATATGCATAGATTTATCCTATGCATGTTTGTAAAGCTATCACCTTGACTTTGTGCATAGAAAGCTATGATCTTTGATTTGAAATGTTGCATAAAGCAACATAGAAACTCTCATAACCCTTATGTTATCTTGCATATGATGTTATATGCGAATCACTAGCTAACGTCCTATGTCATTTATGACCATGTTTCAGCTATTTTGCTAAAGTTTGATATCATGCATGTTTTGAGGCTTATAATGTAATATGCAAGTTTATGAACACATTTGCCTCATATGCCACCATGTTTAACTTGTGGCCAAATCACCATATATGCTATTATGCATGCTTGTGGCCAAATCACCATATATGCTATTATGCATGCTTGTGGCCAAATCACCCTTATGCTATTATGCATGCTTGTGGACAAATCACCCTTATGCTATTATGCATGCTTGTGGCCAAATCACCCTTATGCTACTTGATATGTTTGAGGCCAAGTCACCTTTTATGTTATCATACATGTTGAGGCCATATGCTAGTATGTTGAACCCCCTTTGGCCTCAAATATCACCATGTTTAACTTGTGATAGACTTTGCCACCTTATGCCCACCTTGTCATATTGTTATGTTCCCTCTTTGATCTATTTGCGTTGATGCGAATTTACGTGCGATGGGAATACGTTATGGGTAGTTGGGCAAACTTAAATAACATGAAGACATGACTTGAAAATATGACATGAAAGTTTGACATGTGTTTATGCTTGAAAACATGAACGTGGACATGACATGTAGAAAACATGGAAGTGGCCAACTCGAGGTTGGGTTGAGTTTGTAGCATAAATCTACCCGGAACCAACCGGCTTAACTAGTGGCTACAAACAATAGGACCCAATGTGAGTAGTTGGTCATATCGCACTTAAAACCCGAGGTTAGATAGGTTGTGGTGTAAAGCTACCCGGACCCGCCCGGCTTAACTAGTAACCACAACAAAGTCTAACGTGAGAGGTTGGGGTGCATTAAGTTAATTAATTCCACATGGTAGGGTTAAGTCATGGACTACTTGAATACTTAACCAATTAAACACGATGGGTTGGTAGGGTTAAGTCATGGACTACTTGAATACTTAACCAATTAAACACGATGGGTTGGTAGGGTTAAGTCATGGACTACTTGAATACTTAACCAATTAAACATAATGGGTTGGTAGGGTTAAGTTATGGACTACTTGAATACTTAACCAATTAAACACGATGTATTGATAGGGTTAAGTCATGAACTGCTTGGATACACTTGACCGACTCAATACATGGTTAGGATAGGGTTAATCACACTTAACCCGCTTGAAATCCTAGTTACGAGGTCCTTTTCAGCAGTAACCCACTTGGGAGTATTTGGATACCCTGGACAAGGCTAAGGTGGGGCACGATTACTGGACTGATTGTAAGAGGCCAAAAGAGATGGCTGAATAGTGCACCAGTTAAGTTCAGGCGGACCATGGTCGTGCACATTAAGTCCGAAGTTGAACATGGGCACTGGTAGGTTTAGACTGTGCGTGCTTGAATTGTGTCTGTGGTTTACACCTTAGGGCTGGATACACCCTGGGGTGGACCTTGCACAGTTAACTACATTCCATGATTAGGCTGTATGACACCGATACACGACGAGTTAGGCTTATAGGGAGCCGATCGACTAGACCGAGTAGTTGGACCTTGATTTAGGTCATCTCATGATGTTGGGCCAACCTTGGGCCAAGGGATCATTTCTTGTTTATACTTGACATGGATTGGAATACTAGTACACACTTGGTGCAACTTAACCTTGTATATGCGATGCCACACTTGATCTATCTTGTTAACTTTTCACCATGCCAGTTATCATCCTTTGTTTCATCTCTTCTTTACATGTCCAGTTAACTTTATTAGTTTTTATACTAATAGTAGGTAGGACTTACCAGTCTTTTTGACTGACCCGTTTTCTTTTGCCTCTTTTCTTCCGTTCCCCCCCCCAAGGTTCTCAGGGTGGGAATACTAGCACCAAGCTCGGATCTTTAGCTTGCTTACTGGATAGCTCATGTACGGTTTGGACTTGAGCTCGCTATGGCTTACCACATCTACTTTGGGGATAGTTTACTTTATGTAATTTCCAGTTTTCAGTTTATATTTTCTAGACTTTGTTTTGTTGGAAAATGATGACTAAGTACTTTGATGTAACTTGACTATGGTTTTGAAATAGTAGTTTTATCCGCTGCTTTACTTACTCTGTTTTACTTATATGTTCTGTGTTGTGATATCTACATGCATGTTTACCTCGTCTAACGCCCCTCCAAAGCCAGTGTCTTGCAAGAGTGACCCTGGCGGAGGTGGGGTGTTACACACCGTTCACGATAAACCCAAAAATCCAATTCTTTTATTCAATTCCAATTAAATATTAATTAGTCGGAAAATTTCACTAAATCTTAGTTTAAAGATTTATTCTTTTCTCAACTGGGTTAAAGAACAGTGTTAATGAAGACACCGTTCACGACAAACCCAAAATCCAATTTGATATCAAATACATGGCTCTAAATAGAAAATATATCAGCTTATATTCAATATCAAACTCTTAAACCAACAAATATCGTATTGGAATAACGATATATATATATATATCTTCCAAATTCTTCCACAATATCTGTAACAGCCCACCTCCGCCAATGCCACTCTTGCAAGCGCACTGGCTTCGGAGGGGCGTTAAACGAGGTAAACATGCATGCAGATATCACAAGACAGAACATATAAGTAAAACAGAGTAAGTAAAGCAGCGGATAAAACTAGTATTTCAAAACCATAGTCAAGTTACATCAAAGTACCGAGTCATTATTTTCCACAAAACAAAGTCTAGAAAAACATAAACTGAAAACTGGAAATAACATAAAGTAACTATCCCCAAAGTAGAATAAAGCCATAGCATGCTCAAGTCCAAACCGTACATGAGCTATCCAGAAAAGCAGCTAAAGATCCAAGCTAGGTTCCATTGTTCCCACCCTGTAAACCTAGGGGGGGGGGAAACGGAAGAAAAGAGGCGAAAGAAAACGGGTCAGTCAAAAAGACTGGTAAGCCCTACCTACTATTAGTATAAAAACTAATAAAGTTAACTGGACATGTAAAACAGAGATGAGACATAGGGTGATAACTGGCATGGTAAAAAGTTAACAAGATAGATCAAGTGTGGCATCGCATATACAAGGTTAAGTTGCACCAGGTGTGTACTAGTATTCCAATCCATGTCAAGTATAAACAAGAAATGATCCCTTGGCCCAAAGTTGGCCCAACATCATGAGGTGACCTAATCAAGGTCCAACTACTCGGTCTAGTCAATCGGCTCCCTATAAGCCTAACTCGTCGTGTATCGGTGTCATATGGCTTAATCGTGGAATGTAGTTAACTGTGCAAGGTCCACCCCAGGGTGTATCCAGCCCTAAGGTGTAAACCACAGACACAATTCAAGCACGCACAGTCTAAACCTACTGGTGCCCATGTTCAACTCTGGACTTAATGTGCACGACCATGGTCCGCCTGAACAACCGGTGCACCCTTCAGTCGTCTCTTTTGGTCTCTTACAATCAGTCCAGTAATCGTGCCCCACCCTAGCCTAGTCCAGGGTACCCATGATACTTCCAAGTGGTTTACTGCTGAAAAGGACCACGTAACTAGGATTTCAAGCGGGTTAAGTGTGGTTAACCCTATCCTAACCATGTATTGAGTTGGTCATGTCGCACTTGAAACCCAAGGTTAGACTAAGTTGTGGTGTAAAGCTATCCATATAATCACGGATTCCAATATCGAAACATTCCGAAAATAATTTTAATTCAAATCCATTTCAACTTATTCATTGGAAAATTCTAGTTATTTTAAAACCATTTTTAAATCCAATATATTTATTTAAAAATAAACAAATAATTATTTTAGTTAATAACTAGTTCATTTCGATAAAACTATATTTTTATCTTTTCAAAACTGGAAATTTTCAATTTTTCCAAATGATTTATTATGATTTTACATAATTTTTCCATATTTTTAATAATTTTATTTTCGCCCATACAGTCGGTTTCCAATAAAGGCCACCGAACTACATCCATAGCAACTTTTTCTGAAATTGATTTGGACATATCTCCAAATCTAACTGTTAGATTTCAAATCTTTATATTCATTGGAAAGCACTTTTCGATGCGAACTCAACGGTTCCGATTTTAGGAGAATCCGACGGTCGGATCTCCCATAACTTCCATTTGAAGTTAATGGTTGAAATTCGCGAACTATCGCTGCGCGGCGCATTCTATTCAGGCCATTATAATATATATAATGTATATATTATATATTTCATCAATTTCCATTTAAAACAAATTTTATAAATAGTTATAAATTCGTTTTAAGAACGATTTCCACTTCCATTTCAAATCCAAATTGAATATTCCAATATAAATTTGTTTTAAATTCATTTCAAATCGATTTCAATCCCATTTGAATTCATTTTAAATGATTTCAATTCAATTCGATTTCCATTTCAATTCATCTTGAATTCATTTTAAATCGATTTCAATTCAATTTTTAAATTCAAATTAAAATTTAATTTTCCCTATCATTTCAATATTAAAATTATAATATTTTTAAAATATCAGATTTTGAAATCACTTTTCGATATTCATTATAAAATGAATAAAATCGACCAAATTCCTATTCGTGTTAAAATGGCGTTTAACTACTTAACACGGCTTCACTTTTCAATAGTCACTGAATTTTATTTTAAAATATTCGTTACTTTTGAACTGGAATCAGACTCAATCAATTACCATATAATTTTATTTATATGGATTTCAACATCATATATATACAATAACATTGATAAGCAATCATTAAAAATTTAAACAACATCCAGAGTGCATTCTACAACTGTATAAGCATTAAAATATATAAATAATGCTCATACAGTTTGTCAACCCATCGATTAACATACCATTAATAATTTGGATCAGTGTATGTCAAATATTATCCAAATACCCGTGTGGGGTTTTTAAACAACAAATATTGTTTATTATTTATGAAGTTCGGCGATGTGTAAAATTTATCGTCCCAATCCATATCAGATAAATAACTGTACATAAACAAATCGTCCGATTTGTAGATGAATATTTATATTATTCATGTACACGTTTAAAATTATATTTTTAAAGATAAAATATTTTATTCAACACATGAATATTTTATACAATCCATTTCTACAATAAAAATGATATTTTTATTATTCAAATATTTTATACAGTCCATTTCACATCACAATCAATTTTCCCAATAAAATCAAACAAACAAGTCGTTCATGGTCTGTGGACGACGGGGAGCAATTCATAGATGCAGTTATAAAATAAATAACCGTACAAGAAATTATTTTAGTGAGAAGTTCTCACATTGGGATCCACTCCGTCAGTTTTTATCTGAATTTCCAAACAGTTTGGATTGAAATTTGTCTGAAATTCCAACATGCTCTGTTTAAGTTCTGGTAAGTGCCATTGCATAGTGTTTGATCCCACGATCACAGCACAACTGAAATCGTCTCAATCTAATCCCGTATGCAAAAGATATTGAAGTTAATACAATTTACACATTAATTAAATAATTATTATTAAATTAAATAAGGGGTTAACCCTTAATCTCTTTATCTTCCTTCAGCCGATTACTGAAAAAATGCTCGCCACTTAGGTCTTCTGCTCGTCGCCGCTCCGATCACCGTGGAGACGATCGGATATCATCACACGAAAGCCCCGACAGCCCTCCTCCTACGCCGGTGGCGGCGTATTCTCCGGTGCCCCCGGCGGCTCCACAATCGACGACGAACATACCTACTTCGAGCCCAAAATTCAGGCAATATAGGGCACAATAATTGATCAACCCGGTACCCACTTGAAGATCATCGATTGCGCTTCCATTTTTGTTTTACGATGTAGTTGAAATCACTTATGGATTGAAAACGATTTAGGGATTTTGATTTGAGCGATTTCGTTTATCTGTTGAAGAAGGAGGCGGCCCATATAATGAATTAGTGTTTCTGGCCAATGAGGGATTTTATATTAAACTATATTAATATTTAATTCAAAAATTATTCGTTTATCATTTCGAACTCTAAATCAAACCCAATGAGTGCCGCCCCTAGCTAAATACCCCCATTCCGAACACAATGGGATACGTTTCGTGAGCGAATTCGACTGTTACTGTAACAACCCGGAAAATCTGAACTAATTTAAAAAAATTATTTTGGCAATTTTAGTGAATTTTGAAATTTTAAAATGAATTATTTTAAATAATAAGAATAAGAAATTATTTTGAATAGAATTGGAACATATATATTTATTTGAATCGACGTTAGAATATAAATATTTATTTTTAAATATAAAAGGAATTGGAAATGTCGCGGTAATTCGAAAAATTCGATTTCAAATGAATGTACAGGATTCAAAATAAACCGGATTTTAGCGAAACCAAAAACAGTAGAATCTATTTGAGAATATCTTTCCAACGAATCCAAAAAATTGAAATTTCATAATGGGAATAAAAGTTCATGCCCAATTGAAAATTCGGAATAGTCACTATGGAAAATATAGCCCTTAAAAAGGGAAATTTTGCAAGCGACCTCCGTTTTCGAAGAAACCACTTTTGTTGGATCCAAGATATTAAGTTATTGCTAGATTCCAAAATTCATAATTTTCTGAATTAATATGTGAGCGTGGCAAAGGAAAACGTGTTTTGTCAGTTTTAGTCAATTTGGATCGACCAGAAAATGGCCATTTTTCAAACGGTCTCCAAATTTGACGAAATTAGTTTTGTTAGGACTGTATCGTCAATACGAAGCTAGAAAATATTTTTCGAGAATTTTTAAAGTCCGTATGTAGCCCCGGTAAATTAAAATGTGCGTTTGAATTTAAAATATAATGATTTATATTTTAAATTTAGCGGAAACTGATCGTAACAGCCGAATTGGGTTACGAAACATATCCCATTGTGTCCGGAATGGGGTTAGTTATTTGGAGGGGACAGTCTGTGGGTTCAATTTGGGGGTCGAATAGGAAAGTTGTATATAAAATTTCACGGCCTCACTTTTCAAAATAAAAAAAAGAGATAAAGAAAAATCTCCCAAACCCCCGTTATACCCAGCCCCATCCCCGATCCGCCCACGCATAGCCACCTTCAGACCATCGGAAGTCGTCGCCCCCACTGCCAAACCACCTGCCTCAAGCCATCCCCCCTCAGACCCCCCTCCTCCCCCATAGCTCCCTCTCTCTCTCTAAAAACCCCCAAACTCGAAACCTTAAGCTAAACCAATCCGCCGCCGCCGTTTCCGCCCCCACCACGACCGGCGCCACCCCCTTCACCTCTAGACACCACGCCACCTCTGATTCCTCCGATGAGCGTTTATTTGCATTTTTAGTAGTTTATATCACTAAAAATGCGATTTTTAATGGTAAATATCGTAGGTAAAAATATGAGTTTTATTTATATGGATAGCACGATATTAAAGACGTAATATTTCTTATAAATTAGCATTGTAAAGAAAAGAATGGATTTTTATAATGATAAAGATTGAATATTTTTAACTATGAAAAGATAGAATTTTTTACTATAAAAAGGTGATATTTTTATTTATCAAAAGGTGTGATTTTTATTTATACAATAGCGTAATAAAAATATGATTTTTATTATGTAAAGAGTGTTATAAAAATATAGTTTTTATAGTATAGATAGCAATAGAAAAATGAGAATTTTATATATGAAGTAGTGAAATCAAATTGTGATTTTTATTTGTATGAATAACATATAAAGAAGTGATTTTTTATATATGTATAGTAACGATAAAAATCAGTTTTTTATATATGTAAAGTAATGGTAAAAATTCGATTTTTACATGTAGGGTAAAGGTATAAAGATTTGATTTTTAATAGTAGAAAATTTAGATTTTTCATTGTAGAAAAATTAGATTTCCATTTTGAAGTAGCGAAAGTAAAAATTCGATCTTTATATAAGAAGTAAAAATATAAAAATATAATTTTTATACAGAAAGAAGCGTTGTAAGTATATGAAGTAGAAATAAAAATATGATTTTTTATTTATTGGAAAGAGGCGATAAAAATATGATTTTTTATGTATGAACAGCGTGAAGAGGATGCGTTGGAATTTTGGGCAAATCCGAACCGTTCATAAATGGGGAATGGCGAAGTGGATCCCAAAGGTGAGAACTTCTAACTTTTTATTTTATTTTCTAGTAAAAATATATACTAGGATGCAAACGGTGCTTAGCAGCACCCGACACCCACCGTTCACAGACCATGGACGGCTCGTTTGTTTGTTTGATTGTGTGGTGAAAATTGATTGTGTGATGTGGAATAGAATAAAATATTTTATAGTTAAAAATATAATTTTTAACCTGTATATGAATAAATTAAATATTTATAATCAAATCGGACGATTTGTTTATGTACAAACATTTGACTGATATTGATTGGGACGATAAATTTTACCATTGCCCAACTGCACAAATAAATCTGCATTTGTTGTTTGAAACCCCACACGGGTATTGGGATGATATTGGACATGCACTAATCCCAATAATTAGTTGTATGTCGATCAATTGATTGACAGACTATTATAAGCACTGAATATTAATATTTAATGCTTATGCAGTGTAGAATGCACTTTGGATGATAGTTGACTGTGTTTGATTGTTGTTGTGTACATGTGTGCATGAAATCCATATAAATCAAATTATATGGTCATTGATTATGTTTGATTCCAGTTCAGAAAGGATAAATATTTTAATATAACGAATATTTTAAAATGATGAATATTTTAAAATAAATTGAGTAAAAGATCAAAATCTGATTGTGATGTCCGCTTTGGGTTGGACACGAATATATTTAAAAATATATAAAGCCGAGTTGACTAGATTGACGCCATTTTGACGTGAACGATATTTATATCGATTTTATTCATTTTTATAATGAATATCAAAATGGAATTGATTTCAAAATATAATGTTTTGAAAATATTATCATCTATATATCGATGATATTGAATATTCAATTTTGATTAGATGTTGAATATTCAAATTGAAATCGTTTTGAAAACAAATTTAAATGATTTTATAAAATACGTTTTGAATGGAAATCGACAAAATACATATAATATATATATAATATATAATATATATATGTGTGTATATATATAATGGCCTGAATAGAACGCGCCGCGCTGCGGTAGTTCGCGAATTTCGACCATTGACTTCGAATGGACATTACGGGAGATCCGACAATCGGATTCTCCTAAAATCAGAACCGTTGGGTTCGTATCGAAAAGAGCTTTCTAACGAATATTAGAGATTTAAAATTTGACAGTTGGATTTGGAATTATGTCCAAATCAAATTAGGAAAAGGTCGTTGTAAGTGCAGTTTGATGGCCGTTTATGGAAATCGACTGTATGGGTCTTGATAAATTATTAAAAATATCAATACTTTGTGTGAAATCATATTAAATGATTTGGAAAGAATTGGGATGAAAAATTCCATATTTGAAAAGATAAAAAAATATTTTTATCGAAATGAACTAATTATGAACTAGAATTAAAATCCAATATTTTTAAATAAATGAATTGGATTTGAAATGGTTTTAAAAATAACCATTTCCAATATATGTATTGGAATGGATTTTAATCAAAATTATGCTCGGAATATTTCAATATTGGATTTCGTGATTATACGAATATCGTGGAGGAATTTGGACGATATATATCGTTATTCCAATACGATATTTCTTGGTTTCAGAATTTGATATTGAATATAAGCCGATGTATTTTCTATTCAGAGCGTTGTATTTAATATCAAATTAGATTTTGGGTTTCTCGTGAATGGTATCTTTAATAATATTATTCTTAAACCTAATGGAGTTAAGAAAATTAGAAACTAGCTGTAGATTAGTTAAGTTGAATGGTTTCCTGGGTATTGATCTGATGTTGGTTTCGGCCTTCGAGCTTAATACTTAGGGAATTGTTCTCTTACTAATTTACGGCTAGAGACTGATGTGATTTTGGGTTTGTCATGGATGGTGTCTTCCTTAACTCTGTTCTTAAAGCCAATTGAGAAAAGATTAAATCTTTTTATTTAGATTTAATAAAGTATACCAATTAATTAATATTTAATTGGAATCGAATTGAAATTGGTCTTTGGGATTATCGTGAACGATGTTTTAAATAACACTTGTTCTTTAACCCGATTAACAATGGAATGAAATCTTTGGTGGTCGTGAATGGTATCTTTAATAATACTGTTCTTAGACCCAATAGAGTTAAGAAAATCAGAAACTAACTGGAGATTAGTTATGTTGAATGGTTTACTGGGTATTGATTTGATGTTGGTTTCGGCCTCCAGGATTAATACTTAGGGAATTTTTCACTTGCTAATTTACGGTTAAAGGCTGATGGAATGGAATGTGATTTTGGGTTTATCGTGAACCGTGTTTTAAATGACATTGGTTCTTTAACCCTGTTAAAGACAGGATATGATTTCCCAAGTTAAACAATCGTTAATATTGATTTTTGGGAAGATTAAAAGCAAGTGAAGTTTTAATGCATCTTTAATTAAATTGAAATGATATCCAAAGGAAGATTAAAAATAAATTTAGAGAATTTATCTTTGATAAAATTAATGGGAACCTTTCCCAAAGTATGTGAATATTTGAATAAAAGAATATTCAAAATTGGAATGAGGCATATGTTGTGGTTTATAGCACTTGTTTATTATGTACGCGGGTTATTCAGAAAGGTCGGGTTTATACCCATTCTGAATAACTGATTCGACGATATGTCGACGATGAAGATGGTGGTTGAAGACTGGAGGTCTTCACATCGTTTAGATGATTACAGATATCTTGATTGGGCTGTACACCCAAGCCGAGGTAATAAGTGGTGATCGTCCAGGTGTGCTTGGAGATCGAATGATATGCGAGGACCTCTCCCCTATATTGGACATGTGGGGGAGGAATAAGGTGCCTCTGGTTTCGTTCAAACCTAGAACGGACTTATAAACGGATTGTGTGTCTGACGTTGGATTTATTCTATGTTGATTGATTTCTATTAAATATATATATCTGTTTGGAGGCAAAGAATTTATTCTCTTGTTTAACGCCCTTCTCTGAGACGTATGAGATCAGAGGTTATATATCGATAGATATCAGTTGCATGGCATGAATTGCCTGTGCGGCATGCTGAAATGCAGCGATCAAGGCTTTTGTTGAAAAGCAGAGTCTTGTGGTTGGTGATCAAAGCACGACTTTAATATAGCATAGCTTTGTGTATAGCGTTAATTCGCGAGCCTCACATCTAGGTATGAGTCAAAAACGAGATCGTGACTACAGGGATTGCATGGCGTTTCTTTCTAGCTATGGGCGGTGTCAACGTTTTACTCTCCCTAACATCGTTGTTATTTTATGTAACACTCCATGTCCATTAATGTCACTCACAAAGGGAATGCATCAATGTCCATGAAGCGTTATTGTTGTATAGAACAGATAAATTACAAGAACAAATAAACACAGCGGAAGTTAAAACTTATTTTATTGCTTCATAACTCAAAACGAGTTTACATAAGTAGTCACCAAAACCATTACAACATGATCAATAGTCTTTTCCAAAAACTTCAAAGTACATAAGAAGCAAATACATAAATAACGTAAATGCATAAATCACCACCAAGCATAAGCAAAGCCATAAAGATGAGAGAGTCCAAAGCGATACATCTTCTCTCTTCAAGCAACTGAAAGAAATCGGTACTAAGCTGTAGTATTCCCTCCTTGCAAACCTGAGGGGGGAAGGAAGAAAAGAGGTGGAAAGAAAAGGGGGTCAGAAATAAAGTATGGCGAGTGCGATAACTTTAACAATACAATTATCAAAATAACTAGGATAAGGCATAAGCTAGAAAATAAGGAAATGACTGTGAAAAATTGGGTATGATAGAGCGAACAAGGAAATAAGACGACAAAGATAACTTTAAAGGCACCCCTAATCACTATAGGATAATTACATTACTGCACCACCACTAGTCACCCTAAAGGTTGATCCCACCTACATAACTTAATAATGATAATGATAGTTTAGTGTACCCCTAGCTACCTTCATAGGTGTCGTCTGCCCCTATCTCCACTAGGTGGTACACTACCCTCCCCATTCTAATTACAATATTTATTCATAATATGGTAGTTATACTCCTAGCTATCTTCATAGGTGTCGTCTGCTCCTATCTCCACTAGGTGTACCCACTACCTTCCCCATTCTAATTATAATATTTATTCATAATATGGTAGTTATACTCCTAGCTGTCTTCAAGTGTGCCGTCTGCTCCTATCCCTACTAGGTGTACCCACTACCTTCCCCATTCGATTGGCTCCCTAACTCATAGATACCTGTGCTGGCCCCACAGTAGGGTGTATCACTCCCCAAACTAGCAACCCGATACAACCAAAAATGCACGGCTTATATCTACACGATGCAACAACGTCTTACCTACCAGCCCGGGCCCACACACGCATATGAACCCGTTCGACTTGTGTTGTTACTGCTAACCCGTTTTGACCTCTTACAATCAAATCCAGTACGCGTGTCCCGTTCTCGACTTGGGTCGAGCCCGCAAAGATACTTAATGGGTTACTGGTTTGAAAAGGGCCCCCACACAAGCTTTCCCCATATGCTTGGTTCCCACTAGAATTTCCCACTTAACCCCTCTTATTCATGGCTTCTTACATGTTTCAACTTGGTTAAGTGTTTATAGTTATAACCTACATGTCACCCATGTTACTTACTCAACAAATCAACATGTGTTATTGGTTAATCTAGTCTTAACCCTATCCACTTATCAAATTATTGGTTAAGTTTGTCTTAACCCTACTAGATTATTGGTTAAGTTTGTCTTAACCCTACCCACTTATCAAATTATTGGTTAAGGTGGTCTTAACCCTTTTACTTAGTTTATGATTAGGTACTTCTTAGTCCACAGATACATTGGTTAAGCGAATAACTCTCTAAGTACCAACCCCGAAGACCGAGATCAACATCAAATCGTTACTCAGAGAATCACTCACTCAACCAAACTTCTGTTTGTCATTCATATTTGTCTTTAATCAGCATTAATTAATTATTGAGACACCTAATAGTATTTCACATGCCACCCAAGGAACCCACTTAACCCCTCATGTCCCACTACATGTTTATCAGGTTAAGTGTTTCTTAATTCATTAAGACCGTAACCTTATAAAGACCTCCCACATTAGACTGGCATTTGTGGCAGTCGGATTTGCCGGGCGGGTCCGGGAAGTCTTACTCCACAAACGAGCCTAACCTCGTGTCTTTACAATTGTTATGCATTTAATTTGTGCCTAAGACCTCCCACATTAGACTGGCATTTGTGGCAGCTGGATTTACTGGGCGGGTCCAGGCAGTCTTACACCACAAAAGAGTCTAACCTCGTGTCTTAGGCGATTAATTACACATAATTAATTATCCCTATTTTGAATTAATTTCCCTATTCAAATTGTCAATCAATTACAAATTTAACTAGGTCCATAATTGACTCAATTATGTCCATCTATTTATGGTATATAAAATTATAACAATTAACATCACATTTAAGGCATTTATGCCGATTCTCAATATTAAATCTTTTAACATTGTTCCATTGCCCCACGTTGTACGTTTGTTCATTTAACGTAAAATATACGTTAGACTCGAATAGTCTAACTTATGAAATAAAGAGAAAACATCACAACATGCATAAAATACAAATTAGATCTAACTTATGAACAAAAAGTGATAACATAAATTGGCATATAGATCTAAACATAAGGGGTGAACTTGCATTTGTGAACAAGGTGTTTCATCTAAACTTACGTAGACAATGGGTGTCATAGATCTAATCATAAGGTGTAAACGTGCATAGGCAATAGTTACAAAATTTACATTACACGATTCATGCTCCAGCATATATATACTTGCATGTGTGATTTATACAACATAGACCATGATGTAAACTTGCATCTAACTCACACATGTCATGACCTAACTTTAGATCCAATTTAAACATAAAATAGTTGTCATGAAACATGTAAAGTTGTATATGATTTTCACTAACTTGCATATGATTC
Source organism: Allium sativum (assembly GCA_030737875.1). NCBI lineage: Eukaryota > Viridiplantae > Streptophyta > Magnoliopsida > Asparagales > Amaryllidaceae > Allium > Allium sativum. Next base: position 8,887,676 of record CM060923.1, read on the forward strand.
AAATCTAAATTAACATCTAAACTTGCATATGATTTAACATATGAATCAGTTCTAACAACATAACCAAACTAGCATATGAAACATTATTATGAATTGATTGTACATAAGCCAACAATTGACATATATTTACAACATAGATGATAACATCATAGCTTTACAACATAGATAATAACATCATAGATTTACAACATAGATAATAACATAACGGTCAATGATTCACAACATAACCATATAATCCAAATCATAACTCAACCAAATTAAATTGTTAGTTATCTTATTAAAGAAATCGAACTCACAAAAAGAGGGTCTTGCATTCTGAAATCTGAGTTCTAAAATTGATTTAGCTCGCCTTTGTAGTAGATTCATTATTGTTTAGATTAGAGTTGAATAGAATTGTGTTGATTAGCTTTTCTTCCTCTCTAATTGGTGGCGGCTACAGTAGGTTACAAGATGACAGCATGACGGCCATAGTTCCAATTTTTATTTTGATTTAGGGTTTGAGTCTACCCATGTTTATATAGAATTTCAATTTAATTATATCCGTCGGATGATCTTAGGGTTAATCAAAACCACTCAGTCAGGATGGGGTGACACCTCAGCCCTAATGACTCAGCAAGGAGTCAGAAAGGACTCAGCAATGAGTCACAATATAGATCAGATTGCAACAGAAAGCTGTGCAGGCTTTCTTCTCGGCCTGGGCGCACATGGGAAGTGCGCCAATGTATTTTTGGAAGTGCGCCAGTTCATTGTTTTTTTTTCTTTTTCTTCTTCTAATTTTTCCGCCTAACTTCGTTCGTCCATATCTCCTTCACAGGTTGTCTGTTTTACGCAAACTCGGACTCTATCTCAAGCAGAATTCCGAGATGAACGCAATGGCACAACACGTTTCCCTTAATTCTCACATTTGAGATTAATTATTCTTGAATTTAATTAATTTGATTAATCAAAAATTCGGGGTGTTACATTCTCCCCTACTTAAAGGATTTTGTCCTCGAAATCTCTAAGTCAAGAAGAACGTATCCTACCATCCAATCATCCATTTACTCAGCCACCAACCACTAGCAACCATGGTCCTTAAAAGATTTCTAATGTTTTTCATGTACATATGCAAAGTGTGGGTATATGTCCATATACTAATGCAAAATCAGGCGGTCTACTGATTCAGTTGACCTCCTTATTGCAAATAATGATAGTGCCATGTATCCATCATGTATGCAAGGAACCCTATACATATCATTGCTACATGTGTGCACAACCATTCATTCAAATGCAACATCCATATGATACACACATTAAATGCACATTCGTTTTACTAAATACATCCATTTATATGCAATATGCATTATGAAAGTGACTGAGCCGATCTAGTGCCTAAAGTGTGTGTATATGCATCCACGAGCAACCACTAGCAAACGCTTGCATCCACATGCATCCGTCATACATAACATGTCTCAAACACATGTTTCAACCATAGGACTACCCTATCTAAAGGTCAAAGATACTAGCGAGAGGACATACTAAAGATAGAATAAGTACTAGCTAGGCGATAAAGGAGAAATTGAAAGACATACCCTCGAAAAGAAAAGGGTACTATGAACGCATCTTCTCTTCCGTCTCCCAAGTAGCGTCGTTCTCATCATCTCCCCATTGCACTTTGACTAGCTTGGCCTCTCGATTCCTCGACTTCTCAATCTCCGACCCAAGAATGCATGTAGGAGTTCGTCGAATCGTCGCAACATGCTCTATCTCCACCTCTCCAAGCAAGCTCGGCTCTACTCTTTCAGCAGTCTCGTGCAAGCACTTCCTCAAATGTGATACATAGAATACGTCGTGTACACCACTAAGTCTCTCGGGCAACTCTACTCTGTACGCCATCTGTCCAATCCTCTCCTAGAAAACTTCTTATTTCCGTTGCTTTTCTTGGAACCTTCAATTCTTGGATTGCTGCCACCTTCGCGGGATCCACAACTATCCCTTCCTTAGAGACCATGAGTCCTAAGAATCCTTCCTTCTTCCTCAAAAAAATGGCATGAACATAGGTCCTAAACAATCCATTACTTCACATCCCATTCGAGTCATCTCATAACCCTATTGAATCTAACTCAGGGCAGCCCATACCATCGAATAGTCTTATCATGTCACGGTTGCACATCACTTCTCGAGAAAGCCAAGATATCATGCAATGAAAATCGCCACAACTATTTATCTTACACAAACCATCCTAGTCGAACTCGACATTCCCTAAGCACAAGCCCCAAAGGCCTAAACCAATACCAGACAAGCACCAAAGGAATATCTCCTCCGAATTCGGACAATCTACGTGAGATGATACTAGCAAAGCAAACAAACAATTGAGCAACCCACTCTGATATACTATGTCTTATGAACCCCTTCTCAAGCAACTCCCCTACTTGCTTATTGAGCTCCCTCCTCTTACGAGGAGCCATGTGGCGTACTGGCAAAGATACTGGTTTTGCATTGTCTACAAGATAAATACGAAAGTCTATCTCACGCCTCGGGGGTAAACCTCGAACCTCTTTGATGATGTTACTATATTCACGGACCACACGAACAGATTCCAAATCATCATTGGATGTGTCAAGTGACTCAAGATAACTAAGCATCACCGATCCTCTAGGGTCACAAGAAATATCAAGGGTCTTTCCACTACGAGTCAATAATTTTACTACCCATCGTTCACAATCTAGGATGGCACCATATCTGGCTAGCCAATCCATCCCTAGAATCAACCCATAGCCCATGAAACCAAGCACAAAAGAATTACATTCAAAACCAATGCCTAAGATAGACAATATCAAATCCCTACAAATCATGGATAAATGAGCCGACCCACCAATAGGATTTGAGACTACAATCGGATCCACAACAAGACTAGTATTTAAGTGCAGTGTTTCAACTAATGATGTAGAGATAAACGAATGTGATGCGCCAGAATCGAATAAAGTACGGACAAGATGATCAAACAGAAAAACTAAACTCTCAACGGATATGTTTCTACCTCTCTCCTGTCCTGGTGCCATTAGAGCCTGATCCTGCCCTCCAGAAGTAAACCCTGTCCTCTACCCTTTTCCTTGGGCAGTCTTTAATCTTTGATCAGGTGTCCTGCCTCACCAGAGTGGAAACAGCCAGTCTTCTTTTTCTTCCTATAGTCCTTGCTCAGATGGCCTTGTGTTCCACAATAAAGACATTTCCACTTGTCATGGGGTTTATTATTCTTTGCACCCTTCTTAGGTTCTACTTTCTTACCATGTGCCCTATCCATGCCTCCACTATACATTCTCCATTCGTGACCTCCAACTTACAAGAAACTTCGTCCTTCATCAACCAAGAAGCTAGTCGAACCTTCCTCCCTTCGTCTATCACAAAGATAACGACAATCCTCCACTTTCTTGAGCCAACTTCTAGCCCCGACAAACGTCTAAGTCCCATGAAGAGGTTTTCCGCCCATTGTACGGAAGTCCTCATATATCTTAGGAAAAAGCATCTATACGCGGAGGAAGAGATTCAAAAAGGAAAAGAGGAAGAGATTCAAAACAGAGAATCGAAGGAAAGATATATGGCTCTTGGGGATTATGTTTTTAAAATAAACCTTTCTCTCGAAAATAGCTTCTTTAAAACAAGTTTTTAAAAATACTTTCTAGGAAAATAATACTTTTGAAAACACCTTTCAAAACTTTTTATCTGTTCTTGTAACCATAGCTCTGATACCACGCGTAACACCGCATGTCCATTAATTTCACTCACAAAGGGAATGCATCAATGTCCATGAAGCGTTATTGTTGTATAGAACAGATAAATTACAAGAATAAATAAACACAGCGGAAGTTAAAACTTATTTTATCGCTTCATAACTCAAAACGAGTTTACATAAGTAGTCTCCAAAACCATTACAACAGCATCAATAGTCTTTTCCAAAAACTTCAAAGTACATAAGAAGCAAATACTTAAATAACATAAATGCATAAATCCCCACTAAGCATAAGCAAAGCCGTAAAGATGAGACAGTCCAAAGCGATACATCTTCTCTCTTCAAGCAACTGAAATAAATCGGTACTAAGCTGTAGTATTCCCTCCTTGCAAAACTGAGGGGGGGGGGGGGAAGGAAGAAAAGAGGTGGAAAGAAAAGGGGGGTCAGACATAAAGTCTGGCGAGTGCGATAACTTTAACAATACAATTATCAAAAATAACTAGGATAAGGCATAAGCTAGAAAATAAGGAAATGAATGTGAAAAATTGGGTATGACAGAGCAAACAAGGAAATAAGACGATCAAAGATAACGTTAAAGGCGCCCCTAATCACTATAGGATAATTACTATACAGCACCACCACTAGTCACCCTAAAAGTTGATCCCGCCTATAGAACTTAATAATGACAATGGTAGTTTAGTGTACCCCTAGCTACCTTCATAGGTGTCGTCTGCCCCTATCTCCACTAGGTGTACCCACTACCCTCCTCATTCTAATTACAATATTTATTCATAATATGGTAGTTATACTCGTAGCAGTCTTCATAGGTGCCGTCTGCTCCTATCTCCACTAGGTGTACCCACTACCTTCCCCATTCTAATTATAATATTTATTCAAAATATGGTAGTTATACTCCTAGCTGTCTTCATAGGTTCCGTCTGCTCCTATCTCTACTAGGTGTACCCACTACCTTCCCCATTCGATCGGCTCCCTAACTCGTAGAAACCCGTGCTGGCCCCACAGTGGGGTGTATCACTCCCCAAAGTGGCAACCCGATACAACCAAAAATGCACGGCTTATATCTACACGATGCAACAACGTCTGACCTACCAGCCCGGGCCCACACATGCATATGAACCCGTGGGACTTGCGTTGCCACTGCTAGCCCGTTTTGACCTTTTACAATCAAATCCAGTACGCGTGTCCCGTCCTCGACTTGGGTCAAGCCCACAAAGATACTTAATGGGTTACAAGTTTGAAAAGGGCCCCCACACAAGCTTTCCCCCTATGTTTGGTCCCCACTAGAATTTCCTACTTAACCCCTCTTATTCATGTCTACTTACATTTTTCAACTTAGTTAAGTGTTTATAGTTATAACCCACATGTCACCCATGTTACTTACTCAACAAATCAACATGTGTTATTGGTTAAGCTTGTCTTAACCCTATCCACTTATCAAATTATTGGTTAAGTTTGTCTTAACCTTACCAGATTATTGGTTAAGTTTGTATTAACCCTACCCACTTATCAATTATTGGTTAAGCTGGTCTTTACCCTTTTACTTAGTTTATGATTAGGTACTTCTTAGTCCACAGATACATTGGTTAAGAGAATAACTCCCTAAGTACTAACCCCGAAGACCGAGATCAACATCAGATCGTTACTCAGAGAATCAGTCACTGAACCAAACTTCTGTTTGTCATCCATATTTGTCTTTAATCAGCATTAATTAATTATTGAGACACCTAATCGTATTTCACATGCCACCCAAGGCACCCACTTAATTTCACATGCCACCCAAGGCACCCACTTAACCCCTCATGTCCCACTACATGTTTATCTGGTTAAGTGTTTCTTAATTCATTAAGACTGTAACCTTATAAAGACCTCCCACATTAGACTGGCATCTGTGGCAGCAGGATTTGTCGGGCGGGTCCGAGTAGTCTTACACCACAAACGAGCATAATCTCGTGTCTTTATAATTGTTACATATTTAATTTATGCCTAAGACCTCCCACATTAGACAGGCATTTGTGGCAGCTGGATTTGTCGGGCAGGTGCGGGCTGTCTTACACCACAAAAGAGTCTAACCTCGTGTCTTAGGCGATTAATTACACATAATTAATTATCCCCAATTTGAATTAATTTCCCTATTCAAATTGTCAATCAATTACAAATTTAACTATGTCCATAATTGACTCAATTATGTCCATCTACTTATGGTATATAAAATTATACCAATTAACATCACATTTTAGGCATTTATGCCAATTGTCAATATTAAATCTTTTAACATTATCCCATTGCCCCACGTTGTACGTTTGTTCATTTAACGTAAAATATATGTTATACCCGAATAGTGTAACTTATGGAATAAAGAGGAAACATCACAACATGCATAGAATATAAATTAGATCTAATTTATGAACAAAAAGTCATAACATAATGTAATAACCCGGAAATTCTGAACCAGTTTAAAATTTTTATTTTGGCAATTATAGCGAAGTTTGAACATTTAAAATATATTATTTTAAATAATATCGACGAGAAATTTATTTTGAATATAATTAGATCGTATATATTATATACGTCGTCGTTAGAATATATAATATTTATATATAATTATAAATAGGAATTGAAAATGGCGCGGTAGTTCGATAATTCGATTTCAAACTTCAATAGAATGTACCGGGTGCAAAATAATCCGGATTTTAGTGAAACCAAAAACATTAGGATCTAATTGATAATATCTTTCTAACGAATCCGGAAAATCAAAATTTCATAGCGGGAATCAAAAGATATGTCCAGTTGAAAATTTTGAATAGTCGCTATGGAATTCAGGCCCTTAAAAATGGAGATTTTGCAAATGACCTCGGATTTTGACGAAACCACTTTTGTTGGATCCGCAGTGTCAAATTATTGCTAGATTCCAAATTTCATAATTTTTTGATTCAATATGTGAGCGTGGCAAAGGAAAACGCGTTTGACCAATTTCAGTTGATTTTAATCGACTGGAAAATGGCCATTTTTCTAACGGTCTCAGAATTCGGCGAAACTAGTTTTGTTAGGACCGTATCGTCAATACGAAGCTAGAAAATATTTTTTTGGAATTTATAGAGTTGTTATGTGACCCCGGTAATTTGAAATGTACGTTTAGAATTCAATATAGTGATTTAAATGTAAATTTAACGGAAGCTGATTCAAATGATCGAATCAACCCGCGATACATATCCCATTGTGCTCGGAATGGGGGTAATACGCTATGGACGACAGGCGGTGGACCTCGTTTAGAGGTCGTATGTAAAAGTCAACTTTTTGAAAATAAATTAATTAAATTAATTAAAAATAAACTTTCTCTCTCCCTTCCCCTTAATTCATTCTGGCCCCCCCTTTCAGATAGATTAAAAAAAAAAAAGCGATCGACGGAAAGGGGGGAAACCCTTGCCGCCCACCACCGCCGCCGCCAGAGGTGGCGCAGCCCCCCCTGCGCCGTCCTCCCTTCTTCTTTCTCCTCCTCCCCTTCTCTTCCTCGACTGCGACGCCCGAACCCCCTCCCCCACCACTTGCGACTGCACCAACGCCCCCCCCCCCCCCGATGACCACAGCCGACGCAGTAAACCCCCCCCCCCTTCCGACGCACCGCCCCTCTCTTCTTCCTTCCTCCTCCTGTTTCCACACCTCCACCAACCCTCTGACGAACCATCACCTCCCCCCCTTTCCAAAAAAAATCCGAAATTAAGGTATGTATTATTTATTTACAGTTATTTTACTTTCGGTTTATTATAATCATAGATTAAGATCTGATTTTAAAATTATTTAAATTAGTTGTGTTATAAAAAAAATATGATTTTTATATTTTTAAAGTAATAAAAATATGATTTTTATATTTTTAGAGTATTAAAAATATAATCTTTACTATATAGAAAATGTAAAAATATGATTTTTAGGTAAGTAGAGAATTAAAAATACAATTTTTACATGATAAGATTATTAAAAATATCATCTTTATATGTGTAGAAAAATAAAAATGTGATTTTTATAGTGATGAAATCTATATTTTTGAAGAGGCGAAATTTATATTTTTGAAGAGGCGAAATTTATATTTTTGAAGAGGCGGAATCTATATTTTTGAAAAGGCGAAATCTTTATATATTGAATAGCAAAGTAAAAATTCGATTTTTTTTTAAATGTATGAAGCGATTATAAAAATATGATTTTTAATTTGAAAGTGAACAAATAAAAATGGGATTTTTATTTTAAAGACATCAAAATATAAAAATGTGTGATTTTTATATATGTAGTGGCTATGGGCAACGAAGATGACGAAAATGCGATAACGATGAAGCTTTCTATCAAAGAAGAGTCAAGATGATTGGATAGCTATTGGTGAGAATTTCTCACTCTTCAATTTCTTTTCTAATTATTCATATATACTAGGATGCAGACGGTGTTTAGTAGCACCCGACACAATCGTCCACAGACAATGGACATGTTTGTTTGGTTGCATAGATTAGTTAGATGATTTGATTTGAATTTGGTTGGCGTGGGCCTTCACTAGACCGGGGATAAGGCTAGGCCTTGTCCCGTTTCTAGTATCGTGCCGTTATGCCGCCGAAATTTTCTAAAATAAGTTAGAAAATAAAAATATCATTTTATTTAAGGAATGAACTGAATAGAAATTCATATGTTAAAATAAAATGTTTAATCGTTAAAAATATAATTTTTAACGTGAATATGAATATAGTGAATGTGAATAAATAAATATTCATTTACAAACCGAACGGTTTGTTTATGTACACCTATTTGACTGACATTGATTGGGACGATAAATTCTACACATCGCCCAACTGCACAAATAAAATCTGTGTTTGATTGTTTGAAACCCCACACGGGTGTTGGGATGAAATATGAAGTTCACTCATCCTGATTTATTAAATATGTCGATCGATTGATTGACAGGCTGTTATAAGCGTTAAATATCTATATTTGATGCTTATACAGTGTAGTGCACTTTGGTTGATGGTTGATTATTTTTCAATGCTATTATATACATGTGTTGTATGGAAATCCATATAGTTAACGCTATATGGTAATTGATTGGGCCTCATTCCAATTTAGAAAATAAAGAATATTATAATATAAAGGTTTATGTGTTGACTGTACTCATCCGTTGAGATTAGTCATGTGTTGAACGAAATATTTTAATAATAAAATTTACATCTTTATCAATATAAAGTAAAGGTTCATGTGTTGACTGTACTCATCCGTTGAGATTAGTCATGTGTTGAACGAAATATTTTAATAATAAAATTTACATCTTTATCAATATAAAGTAAAGGTTCATGTGTTGACTGTACTCATCCGTTGAGATTAGTCATGTGTTGAACGAAATATTTTAATAATAAAATTTACATCTTTATCAATATAAAGTAAAGGTTCATGTGTTGACTGTACTCATCCGTTGAGATTAGTCATGTGTTGAACGAAATATTTTGATAATAACAAATATTTTGATAATAGGAAATATTTGAAATAGAATATTTGAAAATAGAAATACATTAAGCCGTGTTGATTAGATTGACGCCATTTTGACGTGAACGATATTTATATCGATTTTAAATGATTTCGAAATGAATTGAATTGAAAACGATTTCGAAATGAATTGAATAGAAAACGAATTTGATTTCAATGGAATATATAACGAATTTGATTTGAATAGAAAACGAATTTGATTTCAATTGAATATATAACGAATTTGATTCGAATAGAAAACCAATTTGAATTGAATCGAATAGAAAACCAATTTGATTTGATTCGAATAGAAAACCAATTTGAATTGAATCGAATAGAAAACCAATTTGAATTGAATCGAATAGAAAACGAATTTGAAATTGAATTGAATTGAAAACGAATTCAAATTGAATTGAAAGCGAATTGAAATGAATTCAAATTGAATTGAAATTTGAATTGAATAGAAATGAATTTTAAAACGAATTTATAAAGAAGAATTCAATTTTGCTTTGAATTGAAATGGAAGTTGAAATGAATTTTGAAACGAATTTAAAAACTATTTATAAAATTCGTTTAAAAATAGAATCGACGAAATATATATTATATATATATATAATATAATGGCCAGAATAGAACGCGCCGCGCCGCGGTAGTTCGTGAATTTCGACCATTTATTTCAAACGGACATTACGGGAGATCCGACCGTCGGATTCTCCTAAAACCGGAACCGTTGGGTTCGTATCGAAAAGAGCTTTCTAACGAATATTTGGAATTCAAAATCTAACGGTTGGATTTGGAGATACGTCGAAATCAAATTTGAAAAAGGTCGCCGTAAGTACAGTTCGATGGCCGTTGATGGAAATCGACTGTACGGGCCTTGATAAAATTATTAAAAATAGCGATAATTTGTGTATAATCACAAGAAATGATTTGGGAAAATTTGGGGTGAAAAACTCCATATTTGAAAAGATAAAAATGGACTTTTATCGAAATGAACTATATTGAACTAAATTTAAAACCCGATTTGTTTTTAAATAAATAAATTAGATTTAAAAAGGGGTTTTAAATAATCGGAATTCCTAATATATTTGATTTGTATTGAACTAGAATTGATTTGTGGGTTTATCGTGAACTGTGTTTTAAATAACACCTAGTTCTTTAACCCGAAAATAAATAGAATGCGAATTGGGTTTGTCGTGAACTGTGTTTTAAATAACACCTAGTTCTTTAACCCAGTAAAAGGAGTTTTAACGAATCTGCAATTAGGTTGAAATGTGAATCTATAATCTAAATTATCAAATTTAGAAATGAGCGAGAATGGAGTATCGCCAGTTTTGCCCCAAAGCGATAATTAAATCTTTAATTAGATTTGAACGTGAAATGGTAATTAATTTTATCGATAACACCATAGTATTAGATATGGAGTATTACCAGTTCTGCTTCATGGGATGAATAGGTTGGGATTGGGAAATAAAATAAATAATTATGTGACGATCCCAAAACCCCGTGGCACGATGTTAAGGATAATCATTGGAATATAACACATTAATCATCATTAGCATATCACAGATAATAGCATAAACAGAAATTAGAATAATTTACACACATATGACAGCGGAATCATATAGATAACAACACATCAGAGAAGCACAGTACAGGATACAACTTAGTACATAATGATACATAATCAGTCACCATCGCCTGAGGCGGAATCATACATAAAGAGTACACAAAAGGAATATCAGTCTACATCGCCAGTGGCGGAATCATAATATAGATACAATAATGGCGGAGAAAATCCAAGTCAGCACGGTGTAGTCAAGCCTCGCCATGAGCCAAAAGGTGCGTCAGAAACCTGTAACTAGGCTGCCCGTGTGAAAATAAGGGCACCCGAGTTTGCAAGGTGAAACAAACTACGAGTCAGTCATGGGACTGGTATGAGAAATCTATTCAACTTATTAACAACAATAATAAGGCAAATCAAAGGACCACGCCACTTTCGCGGAACGGGTTTACTCCAATGAGTGCTAGTGCATGAAGTAAAACAAACGATTAAATCAACGCAATGCTTTTCTAAAATGAAGCCATTATAAGACTCAGGTCCCATCACACAATGCAACGCAAGCCGGAGGATAGAGTTTTCCCTTATAATGGCCAAAGATGCTTCATACGAATAAAACAAAGTGTTTGATATTATTACTAGTGCATATATCTTTCAAAAGCAGATTCAATCATAAATATCAATCCTAGACGGCATGGGTACCATATATCATGTCTCCATACTAGTAATACAATCACAACCGCACATTTCGTATTGGAAATTGGATTCCTTCATGAGTCGAGGCAAGGGGCAAGCTCCTCTCCGTTCGAGACACTCTAGCAAATGCCTCGGGACCGCACACAGCAATCCCCTGGATCCTCCAAGGCCGGTCCTCTCTTACTTTTGAGGATTGGCAATTCCTGAACACACGTTTCCCGGTCCTTACAGACCTATAATCGAGGCGCCTCGCATTCCAACAACCACACAGGTGAAAAAGATATAAATGTCAGGGCTGGGAGGTCACTGACACCACCATAGCTAGAAAGAAACGTCATGCACTCCTTGGGTCCTTCTCCCGTTTTTGACTCATACCGAGGTGTGAGGCTCGCGAATTCACGTTATACACAAAGCTCCGTCACACAGACCATGCTTTGATCATCAACCACAAGACTTTGCTTTGCAACAGAAGCCTTGATCATATGCCACTTAGGCATGCCACACAGGCAATCCACTCCATGCGACTGATTTCTGTCAATACATAACCTCTAAGCTCGTACGTCTCAGAGAAGGGCGTTAAGCAAGAGAATAAATTCTCTGCCGCCAAACAGATATATATTTAACAGAGATCAATCAACACAGAACAAAATCCAATGTCAGACACACAGTCCATTTACAAGTCCGTTCTGGGTCTGAACGAAACCGGAGGCACCAATTCCTCGCATATCCGTACAATCAACACTATGTTTGGACGGCTACTACTTCAATTCCTTCATGGTAGCTACTCCAATCACGAGCATCAGTAGCGCCCATCCATCCAACGTGGAGACCGTCGGTCTTCAGTCGCCTTCGACTCTTCGACTTCTCAACGTCGATCGATTATTTGAAATGAGATAAACTCGGCCTTTTCAAATAACCCACGTATTTTTAGATTTTCAAACCAATTAATCACAGGGTTGAACTATTCAACATTCACATTTCAGTTGTTTAGTTATAATTTTCACGTCAAATACATTCAACCATCACATATCAAGTAAACACAACAAAATTGGTTTATTTTCACTCTATATCGTCTATAGCACTTAATAACGATATATCGCCATTTTTATTTAATTTAAAACGGCCATATTTAATTAAACGACGTTTCAGGTCGTGTCGATGCACCGGCGCTGCTTTCCACTAATTTTGTTTTACACATATAGAAAAATCTGACCGTTGGATCTTCACAAATTTTACATCATTAGGAAGGTCTTTTCAAAACGAACCCAACGGTTCCAGTTTTAGGAAAATCCGACGGTCGGATCTTCCACACTAACCATTTGAAATTACGATTTCAATTTACGAACTACAGCGTCGTTATTCGATTTAATTTAATTATATTTATATATATATATATATAAATATAATCGTTTCTGGCGCTGTTTTTCACTAAATTTGTTTTAAACATTCCAGACAATCCAACCATCGGATCTTCACAAAGTTGGTGCCGTTGGAAAGATATTTCCAAGGCGAACCCAACGGTTGAGGTTTCGGGAAAATCCAATGGTCGGATCTTCCGCACTAATCATTTGAAATCACGGTTTCAAAATATGAACTGCACGGCCACGTTTCGTTTTAATTATATTTATATTTATATATAAATATAAATATAGTCCATTCAATAATTCCTATATCGTTTTCACTTCAAATATTTTTCTAACACCTTAAAATTTTGGAAAATTTCGCCATAACCTCCCCTGTACCGGGGGCATCGGGAAATCGCAAATAGCGTTTCCGGTCCTTCTAATCTCAAGAAGAAAAAGAAAAAGCCAAGCGGCTAGCCAATAGGCTCATAAAATAATCACCCAAACAAATCTGTAAATGTGTACCTATTTGTCGGGCACAAAATTTTATTCCACTTCTCTAGCCCCTTTTGCTTTAACCTGTTCAATAGATATGCATGTACATATATACAATTTCTAACATTTATCATTTTTTATTCAACTTCATATTTGACTTGCTTTGGTCTAAAAATACCATTCATTCTAATGTCGCATGCATAGGCTAAAATCATATCATTAGCTAGTTAATGTATATTTCAGCTCATGCACGTTTATTTGAACAAGTGGATATTTTTAACACTTCATATTTCAAAGATGATAATTTTGGCGAACTAAAATAGATTTCAACACATGACTATTTTATTTAGTTCCTATGCATGTTAAAAAATAATATTTCTATCACAAATATTTATTTCAACGTCCGCATATCTTTAGCATATCACACATATGATAAAAATCATATTTTTATCATTTAAAATATTTATTCAACCAATGTATGGTTTCAACACTTCATAGTTTAAATAAAAATGTAATTTTTATTGTTCAATCTTTTTATTCAACACATGAATCTTTTCCACTACACACATTTCTCAACAAATGAGCATTTCCACACATGGACAATTTATTTATGTTGTTCATATTAGAAAGATGGGATTTTTATGATTGAAACTATTTATATAAGGCGAATATTTTTCATACTTCATATATATATAAAAATGTGATTTTTATTGTTTATACACTTCATTCATTCACAAATGAATTTTATTTTCACACAACACTTTTCAACACATGAATATTTCCACACATGGACATAGTTTCAATATATGACTTTAATTTCTATGCATGCAAATAATTTCAACATATGAAAATAATTCTAACACACAAAGATTATTCAAAATTTCGGCAGCATAACGGCAGGGTAGTTAAACCGGCACCGTCCCTAGTACGGCTCCTCGCTCTACCTTAAAACCTCGCGGTTTTTGACAATGGGGATCATGCATCTAATTCGCACGCAGGCGGCATGTTTATATTTATTTCATTACCACAAACTAATCCTATGTGGTTTCAACCAAATATTTTTCCACTAACAAACGGGTATTTTTCAACCTCAATCAATTCAATACCAACCACAAACAATCCCAAACAACAATTTGCCGTCAACCAATTTTCACAACAATTTCAACCAATAAATATCGTCCATGGTTTGTGGACGAGGGGCGTGTATATATATATATATAAATATTTATATATAGCTATTCACTTTTATTTTCCATACATATATATATAAATATAAATTGAAGAGTAAGAATTTCTCACCAGTAGCTATCCAATAACACAACTCTTCCTTTATGGAAATCTTCGCCTATTTCGTCTTCTTGTCGCTTTCGTTTCCCGTATTCTCTACATAAGTAAAAATCGAATTTTTACTATGTTATTCAATATATAAAGATCATATTTTAAAAACAAAGATTATATTTTTAATATTCTTATGATGTAAAAATTATATTTTTATTGCTTTAAAAATATAAGAATCACATCTTACTTCTTCTACTTAACAAAAATTCCGACTTTTCTCTTTTTAAAAATATGATCTTTATTTTTGCAAGTTCAAATCTTTTTCTTTTAAAAGATTCAACCTTTTTAATTTCAAAGTTTTAAACCCCCTTTTTTTTCAAACCTTAAAATAAACTCAGTTTTTATTTTCTTTAAAAATCAGTCTTCAAAATTCTTTTCAAAAATTCTGTTTTTATTTTCTTTAAAAATTCAGTTGATGCTTCTTTTAAAAAAAAAAACTCAGTTTTTACATCTTTAAAAATTCTGTTTTCAAAAATTCTTTAAAAATTCAGTTTATAAAACTAGAAAAAAAAACAGTTTATAAAACTAGAAAAAAAACAGTTTATAAAACTTGAAAAAAACAGTTTTCAAATCTTAAAAAAAATTACAGTAATTAGTTTTAAATCGGTTTATAAATCAGTTTTATAAAACAAAAATAAAAATAAAATAAATTAACCTATTCACTCACCGTGGATCTCGAAGTGGAGGAGGGAAGAAGAGGGCGGCTCGGCGGCAGGGTTGGTGGTCGGTGGTTCAGGGGGGTGTCGCGTCGAGGTTGTCGAGGATGTCTGGAGGGAGGAGGCACTGCTTCGATGTCTGGAGGGCGGCGGTCTGGCGGTGGGGCTTCGGCGAGGTCTTCGTCGGCGGTGGCTCCCAAGAGTAAGGCGGCGGCTCGTATTTAATTTAGGTTTTTTTTTTCCTCTTTCTGATAAATGATCGGGGGGGGGGGCAAGTAGAAGAAAAAGGGAGGGAGTATATTATTATTATTTTTTTTAATTTAATTATTTAAATTTGCATAAGGGTTGACTTTTACATACGACCCCGAAACGAGGCCCACCTCCTGTCGTCCATAGCGTTTTACCCCCATTCTGAACACAATGGGATATGTATCGTAAGCTGGTTTGATCGTTACAATCAGTTTCCGTTGAATTTACATTTAAATCCTTATATTGAATTTTTAAACGTACATTTCAAATTACCGGGGTCACATACTAACTAGAAAAATTCCCGAAAAATATTTTCTAGCTTCGTATTGACGATACGGTCCTAACAAAACTAGTTTCGTCGAATTCTGAGACCGTTTGAAAAATGGCCAATTTCCTGTCGATTAAATTCAACAGAAACTGGTCAAACGCGTTTTCTTTTGCCACGCTCACATATTGATTCGAAAAATTATGAAATTTGAAACCTAGCAATAGTTTGACATCCCGGACCCGACAAAAGTGGTTTCGTCGAATTCCGAGGCCATATGCAAAATATCAATTTTCAAACTGACTTACTATTTCTTAACTCACTAATTTATTGAAATATTCTATTTCAATGGTTCAAATTGCTTTGAAATAATCAATTTAAAAATTTTAAATTGGCTCGTATTTTCCGGGTTATTACAATCTCCCTTACTTAAAACTTTTCGTCCTCGAAAAGGAAACAACAATAAAGTAGGAAATAAAATGTAAATGCAAAGTATGGTAAAGGTACCTTGCACCGGAGTTAGTCAGAGATATCCACTCTGCATTTGGGGTAAGCTTGCTTAATGCTTTCCTCAGTTTCCCAAGTACAGTCTCTAGGATCACTGCTCCACTGCACTTTAACTAAATGAACCTTTTTGCTTCTGAGTTCTCTAGTTTCTTTGCCAACAATTTTTAATGGCTCTCTTCTGAGTGCTAATTCTGGAGTTATCTCCACATCCTGTTGCGCTGCTTCTTCTACAACAAGATTCGGATCATGTACATGTCTCCTAAGTTGAGATACGTGAAATACATTGTGCACTCCAGGCAACCAATCTGGCAATTGAACCCTATAAGCAAGAGTTCCAATTCGTTCAAGTATAGGAAAGGGACCAATAAATCTCGGTGCCAACTTCCCAGTCTTCCCAAATCTGATTACTCCTCTCATCGGAGAAACTCTTAAATAAACATGATCACCAACAGCAAATGTCAAATCTCTCCTTCTAGAGTCTGCATAACTTTTCTGTCGGCTTTGGGCGGTTTTCAATCGCTTCTTGATGAAGTCCACTTTATCAGATGCTTCCCTAATCATATCGGGTCCTAGTACAAGTCTGTTGCCAGGTTCTACCCAACATGCTGTAGATCTGCAGGGTCTGCCATATAATGCTTCAAAAGGTGACATCTTCAAACTTGCTTGATAGCTATTGTTATATGAGAATTCTGCCAAATGCAAATGATCTTCCCATGACCCACCAAAATCGATTATACAAGCCCGCAATAAATCTTCTAGAATTCTATTTACCCGCTCAGTTTGGCCATCTGTTTGGGGGTGATAAGCGGTGCTTATATTCAGTTTTGTCCCCAATTCAGTCTGGAAAGCCTCCCAGAATTTGCTAGTAAATAGGGGATCTCTATCACTGACTATGCTGATGGGAATTCCATGCAGCTTAACAATTTCTTTGAAATATATATCTGAGCTAGACTTTGGGCAGTTCGATTGGATCTGACAGGTATAAAATGGGCAGTCTTCGTGAAGCGATCTACGATTACCCAAATGCTGTCATTACCTTTCTTGGTTCGCGGCAAACCATCTATGAAATCCATGGAAATCTGTTCCCATTTCCAGCCTGGGACTTCCAACGGTTGCAACAGTCCAGCTAGCTTTTGTTGATCACTCTTGACCAATTGACAAGTAGGGCATCTGCTAACATACAAAGAAATATCTCTTTTCATTGCCTTCCACCAGAAAGTGCGTTTGATATCGTTGTACATTTTACTCACCCCAGGATGGATGCAAAATTTGGATTTATGGCATTCATCTAGCACTTCTCTTTTGAGCTCAGGAAGGTTGGGAACACAAATTCTCCCATTCAGCCTCAAAACTCCTTCTTTATTTACTTGAAAACTAGAGGATTCTCCTTTCTGGATTCTTTCCTTGATCCTTTGAATGAAATAATCATTCTTCTGGAGAGCACATATCTTATCGATCAAGCTAGGTGTAATTATAAGATGGGCAACAATTGCGGTTTTTCTACTCAGTGCATCCGCTACTACGTTAGCTTTTCCCGGCGTATACAGGATATCAAGATCATACGCTGCAAGAAATTCTAGCCAACGCTGCTGTCTCAGATACAGATCTTTTTGGGTATATAAATACTTCAATGATTGATGATCTGTGTACAGTATAAATTTCTCGCCCAATAAGTAATGCCTCCAGATTTTCAAGGCAAATACGATGGCTAGCAACTCAAGATCATGAGTCACATAATTCTTCTCATGTGGTTTCAATTGGCGGCTTGCATAAGCGACTACTTGGCCTCTCTGCATTAACACTGCACCGAGACCTCTAATAGAAGCATCTGTCCAAACCGTTAAATCTTGATTGCCATCAATAATAGTTAACACTGGAGCGGTGGTCAGCTTCGATTTCAATTCCTGGAAAGCTTCATCACAGTCGGAAGTCCACTTAAACTTCTCATGTTTCTTTGTGAGCTTCGTTAACGGACCGGATATCTTCGAAAAATCCTTAACGAACTTCCGATAATAACTAGCCAACCCCATAAAACTTCTAACTTCTGTGGGAGTAGTGGGTTGTTTCCAGTCTTGAATCGCTGTTATCTTGCTTGGGTCAACAGAAATTCCTTTCCCTGACACGACATGGCCAAGAAATTTGACTTCTTCTTGCCAGAAGACACATTTAGAGAATTTGGCTTTGAAGACATTCTTCCTTAGAATCTCCAATACTTGTTCTAAGTGTTTTTCATGCTCGGGTTTTGATTTGGAGTAGATTAAGATATCATCGATAAATACGAGGACAAATTTATTCAGAACTCCCCTGAACACTCTATTCATTAGATCGACAAAGTATGCTGGAGCGTTACATAGGCCAAACGGCATTACTAACCATTCATAAAATATGTCTGGGCCTCTGAAAGCGGTTAAAGGAACACACTCTTCTGCTATTCTCAATTGATGAAAACCTGTAGCTAGGTCCATTCGGGAAAATACTTTCGCCCCATTCAATTGGTCTAGCAAATCGTCAATGCGGGGTAATGGATATTTATTTTTGAGCGTCTGTTTGTTGAGGTCTCGGTAATCAACACATAATCTAAGAGTACCGTCTGACTTCGGGACAAACACAACAGCTGCACCCCAATTAGAAAAACTAGGTCTGATTAGACCTTTCCATAACAGTTGACGAGTTTGATCGCCTAATTCTTCTTTTTCTTTCGGAGTCATTCTACGAATTGGATGTACCACTGGTCTGGCATTAGGAATTAGATCGATTCGGAATTCTATTTCTCTTTGCGGAGGTAAGTTTTCAACTTCTTCAAACACATCCGCATAGTTGCTAACAATCGGAATCTTTTCTATGGAAGTGGGGATAAGCTCTAATGCTGACCAAAATTCTTCTCTATTCGGACTCGAACCATGACAAGGAATATATATATGTCCAAACTCCGTTCGGATTTTAACGATTCTTTCCGCACACTTCACTTCAGCTTCAAATTTCGTTAACCAATCTAGCCCGAGAATAATATCGAATTCGGGAAAATCCATAACGATTAAATCAAAAGGAAATTTGTAGAAAGAATAGGAGATTGGCACTCTACAATATAAGCCGAGAGTAACAGGACCCCCTATCGGGTTATGAACTTCAACCGATTCTTTAAGCTTTCGCTGTTTTAACTTTAGTTTGTGCACTGTGTTTCTAGCAATAAAACTACGCGATGCACCTGTGTCAAATAATACAGAAACAGGAATATTCTTAATTGTAAGGGTACCTCCCAAAACATCGGGTTTACCTGCTCCATCGGAAGCAGCTGGCGGGCTAGACCCGTCATAGACATGAGCTACAGTAGCTTTCTTTAGCAAAGGACAGTCTTTGACCAGATGGCCGGTCTTGCGACAGTTGAAGCACGAGCGAGGGTTCTGAGAGCCTTGGCTCGAGCCTGGAGAGTTTGTTCTCTGCCTCTTCGGAGCTGTGCAGACGTTTGAGTAGTGCCCCGGCTTACCACAATTAAAGCAATTTCCTCGTGGCGGATTGCCAGTCTGAGGCTTTGAAGATGCTGCTTGGCTTGACTCGCCCTGATTTACAGTAGGCTTGCGCTTGTTTCCTGCTTGACTTCTAGCGCGATCCTGATCCAGATGCCTTTGATCAAGGTCTTCATAGTTGCAGGTCATCTCCACTAGCTCGTTGAAATCCAGCTTGACATGGGCCATGGCCCTATCATGATATTGACGTCTTAGTCCAAAGATAAATCTCTTATTTTTGGATTTCGCGGTAGCAACAAGTTCTGGAGCATAGGGCGACAGCATTGTGAATTTGTTCAGATAATCTTGCACGGAAAGATCCCCTTGCTGGAGATTGGCGAAGTCATCGTGCATTCTTTCTAGAGCTTGTTCTGGGACATATTTCTCCTTGAAGAGTTCTTTGAATCCATCCCATGTCCTTCCGGCTTCTCTATTCCCGGCGGTAAGAGAGTCCCACCATAATTCGGCTTGTTCCTGCATAAGCCAGGCGCCCATAGTAGCTTTGTCTTCGCCTCCTAGCCTTAGGCCTTCAAGAATTTTCTCGCATGTTTTGAGCCATGCAAGGGCCTCTATTACGGTGCCAGTCCCCGAGAAGGTCTTGCCTCCTAAGTTCTTATATCTCTTACCTACACGGTCGAGCTCGAAGTATTGAGCTGTCGGAGGTTGTATCAAAGGTCCTTCTTGAGCTGGGATTTCTCCCCTTCCTCGGCCTCGGCCGGCACGGCCTCCTCTAGCAGCGGCTCCTCTGGTAGCCATTTGTCAAATTCTGTATAAGTAACGAAAAAGTCAGTTAACAGAAATGATAGTCTATTGCATAGTTAAGCAGAAATTCCTACGGAAAGATAACGATGGACTGATCAATTGTTTTTGCTATTCTGCTCAGCTCATTCTAGGACTTTACTAGTCCTATCTCTAATGAGCGACTCGCCTTAGAATACTACTGATTCTATCTTGACGAAGTGTTTAATGTGTTAGACTCCAGAACTAAGGTTAACCAAAGCTCTGATACCAGCTGTGACGATCCCAAAACCCCGTGGCACGATGTTAAGGATAATCATTGGAATATAACACATTAATCATCATTAGCATATCACAGAAAATAGCATAAACAGAAATTAGAATAATTTACACACATATGACAGCGGAATCATATAGATAACAACACATCAGAGAAGCACAGTACAGGATACAACTTAGTACATAATGATACATAATCAGTCACCATCGCCTGAGGCGGAATCATACATAAAGAGTACACAAAAGGAATATCAGTCTACATCGCCAGTGGCGGAATCATAATATAGATACAATAATGGCGGAGAAAATCCAAGTCAGCACGGTGTAGTCAAGCCTCGCCATGAGCCAAAAGGTGCGTCAGAAACCTGTAACTAGGCTGCCCGTGTGAAAATAAGGGCACCCGAGTTTGCAAGGTGAAACAAACTACGAGTCAGTCATGGGACTGGTATGAGAAATCTATTCAACTTATTAACAACAATAATAAGGCAAATCAAAGGACCACGCCACTTTCGCGGAACGGGTTTACTCCAATGAGTGCTAGTGCATGAAGTAAAACAAACGATTAAATCAATGCAATGCTTTTCTAAAATGAAGCCATTATAAGACTCAGGTCCCATCACACAATGCAACGCAAGCCGGAGGATAGAGTTTTCCCTTATAATGGCCAAAGATGCTTCATACGAATAAAACAAAGTGTTTGATATTATTACTAGTGCATATATCTTTCAAAAGCAGATTCAATCATAAATATCAATCCTAGATGGCATGGGTACCGTATATCATGTCGCCATACTAGTAATACAATCACAACCGCACATTTCGTATTGGAAATTGGATTCCTTCATGAGTCGAGGCAAGGGGCAAGCTCCTCTCCGTTCGAGACACTCTAGCAAATACCTCGGGACCGCACACAGCAATCCCCTGGATCCTCCAAGGCCGGTCCTCTCTTACTTTTGAGGATTGGCAATTCCTGAACACACGTTTCCTGGTCCTTACAGATCTATAATCGAGGCGCCTCGCATTCCAACAACCACACAGGTGAAAAAGATATAAATGTCAGGGCTGGGAGGTCACTGACACCACCATAGCTAGAAAGAAACGTCATGCACTCCTTGGGTCCTTCTCCCGTTTTTGACTCATACCGAGGTGTGAGGCTCGCGAATTCACGTTATACACAAAGCTCCGTCACACAGACCATGCTTTGATCATCAACCACAAGACTTTGCTTTGCAACAGAAGCCTTGATCATATGCCACTTAGGCGTACCACACAGGCAATCCACTCCATGCGACTGATTTCTGTCAATACATAACCTCTAAGCTCGTACGTCTCAGAGAAGGGCGTTAAGCAAGAGAATAAATTCTCTGCCGCCAAACAGATATATATTTAACAGAGATCAATCAACACAGAACAAAATCCAATGTCAGACACACAGTCCATTTACAAGTCCGTTCTGGGTCTGAACGAAACCGGAGGCACCAATTCCTCGCATATCCGTACAATCAACACTATGTTTGGACGGCTACTACTTCAATTCCTTCATGGTAGTTACTCCAATCACGAGCATCAGTAGCGCCCATCCATCCAACGTGGAGACCGTCGGTCTTCAGTCGTCTTTGACTCTTCGACTTCTCAACGTCGATCGATTATTTGAAATGAGATAAACTCGGCCTTTTCAAATAACCCACGTATTTTTAGATTTTCAAACCAATTAATCACAGGGTTGAACTATTCAACATTCACATTTCAGTTGTTTAGTTATAATTTTCACGTCAAATACATTCAACCATCACATATCAAGTAAACACAACAAAATTGGTTTATTTTCACTCTATATCGTCTATAGCACTTAATAACGATATATCGCCATTTTTATTTAATTTAAAACGGCCATATTTAATTAAACGACGTTTCAGGTCGTGTCGATGCACCGGCGCTGCTTTCCACTAATTTTGTTTTACACATATAGAAAAATCTGACCGTTGGATCTTCACAAATTTTACATCATTAGGAAGGTCTTTTCAAAACGAACCCAACGGTTCCAGTTTTAGGAAAATCCGACGGTCGGATCTTCCACACTAACCATTTGAAATTACGATTTCAATTTACGAACTGCAGCGTCGTTATTCGATTTAATTTAATTATATTTTTATATATATATATAAATATAATCGTTTCTGGCGCTGTTTTTCACTAAATTTGTTTTAAACATTCCAGACAATCCAACCGTCGGATCTTCACAAAGTTGGTGCCGTTGGAAAGATATTTCCAAGGCGAACCCAACGGTTGAGGTTTCGGGAAAATCCAATAGTCGGATCTTCCGCACTAATCATTTGAAATCACGGTTTCAAAATATGAACTGCACGGCCACGTTTCGTTTTAATTATATTTATATTTATATATAAATATAAATATAGTCCATTCAATAATTCCTATATCGTTTTCACTTCAAATATTTTTCTAACACCTTAAAATTTTGGAAAATTTCGCCATAACCTCCCCTGTACCGGGGGCATCGGGAAATCGCAAATAGCGTTCCCGGTCCTTCTAATCTCAAAAAGAAAAAGAAAAAGCCAAGCGGCTAGCCAATAGGCTCATAAAATCATCACCCAAACAAATCTGTAAATGTGTACCTATTTGTCGGGCACAAAATTTTATTCCACTTCTCTAGCCCCTTTTGCTTTAACCTGTTCAATAGATATGCATGTACATATATACAATTTCTAACATTTATCATTTTCTATTCAACTTCATATTTGACTTGCTTTGGTCTAAAAATACCATTCATTCTAATGTCGCATGCATAGGCTAAAATCATATCATTAGCTAGTTAATGTATATTTCAGCTCATGCACGTTTATTTGAACAAGTGGATATTTTTAACACTTCATATTTCAAAGATGATAATTTTGGCGAACTAAAATAGATTTCAACACATGACTATTTTATTTAGTTCCTATGCATGTTAAAAAATAATATTTCTATCACAAATATTTATTTCAACGTCCGCATATCTTTAGCATATCACACATATGATAAAAATCATATTTTTATCATTTAAAATATTTATTCAACCAATGTATGGTTTCAACACTTCATAGTTTAAATAAAAATGTAATTTTTATTGTTCAATCTTTTTATTCAACACATGAATCTTTTCCACTACACACATTTCTCAACAAATGAGCATTTCCACACATGGACAATTTATTTATGTTGTTCATATTAGAAAGATGGGATTTTTATGATTGAAACTATTTATATAAGGCGAATATTTTTCATACTTCATATATATATAAAAATGTGATTTTTATTGTTTATACACTTCATTCATTCACAAATGAATTTTATTTTCACACAACACTTTTCAACACATGAATATTTCCACACATGGACATAGTTTCAATATATGACTTTAATTTCTATGCATGCAAATAATTTCAACATATGAAAATAATTCTAACACACAAAGATTATTCAAAATTTCGGCAGCATAACGGCAGGGTAGTTAAACCGGCACCGTCCCTAGTACGGCTCCTCGCTCTACCTTAAAACCTCGCGGTTTTTGACAATGGGGATCATGCATCTAATTCGCACGCAGGCGGCATGTTTATATTTATTTCATTACCACAAACTAATCCTATGTGGTTTCAACCAAATATTTTTCCACTAACAAACGGGTATTTTTCAACCTCAATCAATTCAATACCAACCACAAACAATCCCAAACAACAATTTGCCGTCAACCAATTTTCACAACAATTTCAACCAATAAATATCGTCCATGGTTTGTGGACGAGGGGCGTATATATATATATATATATATATATATATATATATAGCAATTCACTTTTATTTTCCACACATATATATATAAATATAAATTGAAGAGTGAGAATTTCTCACCAGTAGCTATCCAATAACACAACTCTTCCTTTATGGAAATCTTCGCCTATTTCGTCTTCTTGTCGCTTTCGTTTCCCGTATTCTCTACATAAGTTAAAATCGAATTTTTACTATGTTATTCAATATATAAAGATCATATTTTAAAAACAAAGATTATATTTTTAATATTCTTATGATGTAAAAATTATATTTTTATTGCTTTAAAAATATAAGAATCACATCTTACTTCTTCTACTTAACAAAAATTCCGACTTTTCTCTTTTTAAAAATATGATCTTTATTTTTGCAAGTTCAAATCTTTTTCTTTTAAAAGATTCAACCTTTTTAATTTCAAAGTTTTAAACCCCCTTTTTTTTCAAACCTTAAAATAAACTCAGTTTTTATTTTCTTTAAAAATCAGTCTTCAAAATTCTTTTCAAAAATTCTGTTTTTATTTTCTTTAAAAATTCAGTTGATGCTTCTTTAAAAAAAAAACTCAGTTTTTACATCTTTAAAAATTCTGTTTTCAAAAATTCTTTAAAAATTCAGTTTATAAAACTAGAAAAAAAAACAGTTTATAAAACTAGAAAAAAACAGTTTATAAAACTAGAAAAAAACAGTTTTCAAATCTTAAAAAAAAATACAGTAATTAGTTTTAAATCGGTTTATAAATCAGTTTTATAAAACAAAAATAAAAATAAAATAAATTAACCTATTCACTCACCGTGGATCTCGAAGTGGAGGAGGGAAGAAGAGGGCGGCTCGGCGGCAGGGTTGGTGGTCGGTGGTTCAGGGGGGTGTCGCGTCGAGGTTGTCGAGGATGTCTGGAGGGAGGAGGCGCTGCTTCGATGTCTGGAGGGCGGCGGTCTGGCGGTGGGGCTTCGGCGAGGTCTTCGTCGGCGGTGGCTCCCAAGAGTAAGGCGGCGGCTCGTATTTAATTTAGGTTTTTTTTTCTCTTTCTGATAAATGATCGGGGGGGGGGGGGGGGCAAGCAGAAGAAAAAGGGAGGGAGTATATTTTTTTTTTTTTTATTTAATTATTTAAATTTGCATAAGGGTTGACTTTTACATACGACCCCGAAACGAGGCCCACCTCCTGTCGTCCATAGCGTTTTACCCCCATTCTGAACACAATGGGATATGTATCATAAGCTGGTTTGATCGTTACAATCAGTTTCCGTTGAATTTACATTTAAATCCTTATATTGAATTTTTAAACGTACATTTCAAATTACCGGGGTCACATACTAACTAGAAAAATTCCCGAAAAATATTTTCTAGCTTCGTATTGACGATACGGTCCTAACAAAACTAGTTTCGTCGAATTCTGAGACCGTTTGAAAAATGGCCAATTTCCTGTCGATTAAATTCAACAGAAACTGGTCAAACGCGTTTTCTTTTGCCATGCTCACATATTGATTCGAAAAATTATGAAATTTGAAACCTAGCAATAGTTTGACATCCCGGACCCGACAAAAGTGGTTTCGTCGAATTCCGAGGCCATATGCAAAATATCAATTTTCAAACTGACTTACTATTTCTTAACTCACTAATTTATTGAAATATTCTATTTCAATGGTTCAAATTGCTTTGAAATAATCAATTTAAAAATTTTAAATTGGCTCGTATTTTCCGGGTTATTACAAATTACTTTGTTACGGTTTGCTAATCTCGACTAGTTTAGAAAACCATAATTTGGTTTGAAACGACATCCAAAGGAAGATTACAGGATAAATTTTAAAGAATTTATCTTGGATAAAATTAATGGGAACCTTTCCCTAAGAATGTGGAATTTAGAAACTAGCTGTAGGTTGGCTAAGAAGAATGGTTTCCTGGGTATTGATCTGATGTTGGTTTCGGCCTTCGGGGTTAATGTTTGGGAAATTGTTCTCTTGCTAATTTGCGGTTAGTGACTAATGAATTGGAATGAGGCGTATGTTGTGTTTGTGTAACATTTGTTTTTAATATACGCGGGTTGTTCGGAAAGTCCGGGTTTATACCCATTCTGAATAACCGATTCGACGATATGTCGAAGATGAAGACGGTGGTCGAAGACCGGAAGTCTTCACATCGTTTGGATAATTATTGACGATCCTGATTGGGTTGTACAGCCAAGAGGATGGAAATAGTTGGTGGTCATCCAGACGTACTTGGAGATCGATGGATATGCGAGGAAAGTGCCTCCGGTTTCGTTCAGACCCAGAACGGACTTGTAAATGGATTGTGTGTCTGACATTGGATTTTATTCTGTGTTGATTGATTTCTATTAAATATACATCTGTTTGGCGACGGAGAATTTATTCTTTTGCTTAACGCCCTTCTCTGAGACGTACGAGCTTAGAGGTTATATATCGATAGATATCAATCGCATGGCATGAATTGCCTGTGTGGCACGCTAAGATGCAATGATCAAGGCTTCTGTTGAAAAGCAAAGTCTTGTGGTTGATGATCAAAGCATGGTCTTTGTGGCGTAGCTTTGTGTATAGCGTGGATTCGCGAGCCTCACACCTCGGTATGAGTTAAAAACGGGATACGGACCGCTGGGAGAGCACGACGTTTCTTTCTAGCTTTGGTTGTGTCAGTGACTTACCAGCCCTGACATTTATATACTTTTCACCTTTGTGGTTGTTGGAATGAGGCGCCTCGATTATAGGTCTGTAAGGACCGGGAAACGTGTGTTCAGGCATAATTAATCCTCTAACGTAAGTGAGGACCGGCCCAGCCGCATCCGGGGTTGCCCAGAGTGTGTAGTCCCGAGGCATTTACTAGAGTGTCTCGAAGCGGAGAGGAGCTTGCCCCTTGCCTCGACTCATGACGGAAATCCAATTTCCAATACGTGTATTTCGGCTTTATTTGTAGAGCCTAGTATGGCGACATAGTAGCATGGGATGCTATGCCGTCTATGATTTATATTTATGATTGAAATTGTTTTGACACTATACACTTATTATAGTATCAAATGATTTGTTATAAACGTACCAAGCATGTTTGGCTATTATAAGGGAAAACCCTATCCTCCGGCTTGCGTTGCATTGTGTGATGTGACCTGGGTCTTATAATAGCTTCATTTTTCGAAAAAGCATTGCGTTGTTTATTCTATGCACTGGTATTCTTGGGAGGAAACCCGTTCCGTGTTATACGGCGTGGTCCCTTGAATTACCTAACTTTTAAAGTAAAGTTTAAATAACTGTTTTAGTTCTCATACCAGTCACATGACTGACCTGGAGTTTATTGTTTTAACCTAAACTTTGGGTGCCCCTATTTTCCGCACGGGCAGCTAGTAGTTTTGGTTTTGCAGATTTATATTCACAGGATCCTGGTTTACAGCTGGAATGATATCCGGAAAGCTCTGTATCCGTATATCACCTTCAGTTGTGCTTTGTATTATTTTTCCGCTGTTGTGTAATTTATTGTAATCTCTGATATTTATCGAATGTAATTTATTCATTATACTCTGTATATTCTTGTATCTGATGGAATTGTTGTAATAGCAATGAAATTTTCTTCCGTCTGCGTTCTGATTTGTCCTGTTCTCAAACGATCAGGGGTTTCGAACGGTCTAGATCGGTTTAACGACTGATTCGGATCGAGCGAAATTCCAGGCCGTCACATTTGGTATCAGAGCTTTGGTTTACAGAGCTCGAGAACAAGACACATTAGAACCATACGAAAGAATTCATCAGATGTTGGATTAGTAATATCCAATTAGAATGACTCGTTAGAGATAGGATCAGTAGTTTCCTAGAACGAGTGTGAAGAGTATATTTTTCAAAAGAAAACAATTTTATTTTGAAAATTTGAACCGTTTTATACGTATTTGAATATTTATTTATTAAGAATATGGACAATCCAATATATAAAGGTTTTGTATATACGCGTCATGAACGTATATTCGAAGTTTTAATATACTAGATAGATATAAAATAGCACTCTAGTAGCCCGGGGATGATTCCACTGATGACGTACGTCATCAGTGGTTTGTTTTCGTGTTTCGAAGGTGTGATATCTATATATTTCCATTAGACTGGTGTGAGAACCAAAACTTATATAGCTAGAACACATTTGTTGTGAATTGGCATCAAAAACAAGATTTTCAGTATATATATTAAAATTATGAATTTGAAACGTTAAATTCACTAATTGATTGATGTTTGTGTTGTTTGTTTATTTGTTTGATAATTTTGAACCATTTGGCCTAATTGCATCAAATATTGAATATTATTGAAAATTAGTCGCATTTGCTTGCATATACATGTACTTACATTGAACAGGTCATAGCAAGGAGGCTAGAGCAGAGAATAAAATTTGTTTGCCCGACAAATAGGTACATGTTTACTATATAATTTACTGTTTTGTTTGGGTGATGATGATTTTATGAGCCTATTGGCTAGCCGCTTGGCTTTTTCTTTTTCTTTTTGAGATCAGAAGGCCTATATGGCAATTTCGGGATTTTCCCGTGGCTCCCGGTGCAGGGGAGGTTATGGCGAAATTTTTCGAAAATTTAGGGTGTTAGCCAAATTTTTGAAAATTTGAAAATTCTCAGAAACTGAAATGTTGGAGAATGGAAGCCAGATCGAACGTAGAGTTGATTAATCAAACCACTTTCGACTTTGTTCCTTTTCGGGGACGAAAAGTTTTAAGTGGGGGAGATTGTAATAACCCGGAAATTCTGAACCAGTTTAAAATTTTTATTTTGGCAATTATAGCGAAGTTTGAACATTTAAAATATATTATTTTAAATAATATCAACGAGAAATTTATTTTGAATATAATTAGAACGTATATATTATATACGTCGTCGTTAGAATAGATAATATTTATATATAATTATAAATAGGAATTGAAAATGGCGTGGTAGTTCGATAATTCGATTTCAAACTTCAATTGAATGTACCGGGTGCAAAATAATCCGGATTTTAGCGAAACCAAAAACATTAGGATCTAATTGATAATATCTTTCTAACGAATCCGGAAAATCAAAATTTCATAGCGGGAATCAAAAGATATGTCCAGTTGAAAATTTTGAATAGTCGCTGTGGAATTCAGGCCCTTAAAAATGGAGATTTTGCAAATGACCTCGGATTTCGACGAAACCACTTTTGTTGGATCCGCAGTGTCAAATTATTGCTAGATTCCAAATTTCATAATTTTTCGATTCAATATGTGAGCGTGGCAAAGGAAAACGCGTTTGACCAGTTTTAGTTCATTTTAATCGACTGGAAAATGGCCATTTTTCTAACGGTCTCAGAATTCGGCGAAACTAGTTTTGTTAGGACCGTATCGTCAATACGAAGCTAGAAAATATTTTTTTGGAATTTATAGAGTTGTTATGTGACCCCGGTAATTTGAAATGTACGTTTAGAATTCAATATAGTGATTTAAATGTAAATTTAACGGAAACTGATTCAAATGATCGAATCAACCCACGATACATATCCCATTGTGTTCGGAATGGGGGTAATACGCTATGGACGACAGGAGGTGGACCTCGTTTAGAGGTCGTATGTAAAAGTCAACTTTTTGAAAATAAATTAATTAAATTAATTAAAAATAAACTTTCTCTCTCCCTTCCCCTTAATTCATTCTGGCCCCCCCCCCTTTCAGATAGATTAAAAAAAAAAAAAAGCGATCGACGGAAAGGGGGGAAACCCTTGCCGCCCACCACCGCCGCCGCCAGAGGTGGCGCAGCCCCCCCTGCGCCGTCCTCCCTTCTTCTTTCTCCTCCTCCCCTTCTCTTCCTCGACTGCGATGCCCGATCCCCCTCCCCCACCACCTGCGACTGCACCAACGCCCCCCCCCCCCCCCCCCCCGATGACCACAGCCGACGCAGTAAACCCCCCTTCCGACGCACCGCCCCTCTCTTCTTCCTTCCTCCTCCTGTTTCCGCACCTCCACCAACCCTCTGACGAACCATCACCTCCCCCCCTTTCCAAAAAAAAAATCCGAAATTAAGGTATGTATTATTTATTTACAGTTATTTTACTTTCGGTTTATTATAATCATAGACTAAGATCTGATTTTAAAATTATTTAAATTAGTTGTGTTATAAAAAAAAATATGATTTTTATATTTTTAAAGTAATAAAAATATGATTTTTATATTTTTAGGGTATTAAAAATATAATCTTTACTATATAGAAAATGTAAAAATATGATTTTTAGGTAAGTAGAGGATTAAAAATACATTTTTTACATGATAAGATTATTAAAAATATCATCTTTATATGTGTAGAAAAATAAAAATGTGATTTTTATAGTGATGAAATCTATATTTTTGAAGAGGCGAAATTTATATTTTTGAAGAGGCGAAATTTATATTTTTGAAGAGGCAAAATTTATATTTTTGAAGAGGCGAAATCTATATTTTTGAAAAGGCGAAATCTTTATATATTGAATAGCAAAGTAAAAATTCGATTTTTTTTTAAATGTATGAAGCGATTATAAAAATATGATTTTTAATTTGAAAGTGAAAAAATAAAAATGGGATTTTTATTTTAAAGACATCAAAATATAAAAATGTGTGATTTTTATATATGTAGTGGCTACGGGCAACGAAGATGATGAAAATGCGATAACGATGAAGCTTTCTATCAAAGAAGAGTCAAGATGATTGGATAGCTATTGGTGAGAATTTCTCACTCTTCAATTTCTTTTCTAATTATTTATATATACTAGGATGCAGACGGTGTTTAGTAGCACCCGACACAATCGTCCACAGACCATGGACTTGTTTGTTTGGTTGCATAGATTAGTTAGATGATTTGATTTGAATTTGGTTGTTTGGTGAATTTGATTGATGTGTGAATGGCGTGGGCCTTCACTAGACCGGGGATAAGGCTAGGCCTTGTCCCGTTTCTAGTATCGTGCCGTTATGCCGCCGAAATTTTCTAAAATAAGTTAGAAAATAAAAATATCATTTTATTTAAGGAATGAACTGAATAGAAATTCATATGTTAAAATAAAATGTTTAATCGTTAAAAATATAATTTTTAACGTGAATATGAATATAGTGAATGTGAATAAATAAATATTCATTTACAAACTGAACGGTTTGTTTATGTACACCTATTTGACTGACATTGATTGGGACGATAAATCTACACATCGCCCAACTGCACAAATAAAATCTGTGTTTGATTGTTAGAAACCTCACACGGGTGTTGGGATGAAATATGAAGTTCACTCATCCTGATTTATTAAATATGTCGATCGATTGATTGACAGGCTGTTATAAGCGTTAAATATCTATATTTGATGCTTATACAGTGTAGTGCACTTTGGTTGATGGTTGATTATTTTTCAATGCTATTATATACATGTGTTGTATGGAAATCCATATAGTTAACGCTATATGGTAATTGATTGGGCCTCATTCCAATTTAGAAAATAAAGAATATTATAATATAAAGGTTCATGTGTTGACTGCACTCATCCGTTGAGATTAGTCATGTGTTGAACGAAATATTTTAATAATAAAATTTACATCTTTATCAATATAAAGTAAAGGTTCATGTGTTGACTGTACTCATCCGTTGAGATTAGTCATGTGTTGAACGAAATATTTTAATAATAAAATTTACATCTTTATCAATATAAAGTAAAGGTTCATGTGTTGACTGTACTCATCCGTTGAGATTAGTCATGTGTTGAACGAAATATTTTAATAATAAAATTTACATCTTTATCAATATAAAGTAAAGGTTCATGTGTTGACTGTACTCATCCGTTGAGATTAGTCATGTGTTGAACGAAATATTTTGATAATAACAAATATTTTGATAATAGGAAATATTTGAAATAGAATATTTGAAAATAGAAATACATTAAGCCGTGTTGATTAGATTGACGCCATTTTGACGTGAACGATATTTATATCGATTTTAAATGATTTCGAAATGAATTGAATTGAAAGCGATTTCGAAATGAATTGAATAGAAAACGAATTTGATTTCAATGGAATATATAACGAATTTGATTTGAATAGAAAACGAATTTGATTTCAATTGAATATATAACGAATTTGATTCGAATAGAAAACCAATTTGAATTGAATCGAATAGAAAACCAATTTGATTTGATTCGAATAGAAAACCAATTTGAATTGAATCGAATAGAAAACCAATTTGTATTGAATCGAATAGAAAACGACTTTGAAATTGAATTGAATTGAAAACGAATTCAAATTGAATTGAAAGCAAATTGAAATGAATTCAAATTGAATTGAAATTTGAATTGAATAGAAATGAATTTTAAAACGAATTTATAAAGAAGAATTCAATTTTGCTTTGAATTGAAATGGAAGTTGAAATGAATTTTGAAACGAATTTAAAAACTATTTATAAAATTCGTTTAAAAATAGAATCGACGAAATATATATTATATATATATAATATAATGGCCTGAATAGAACGCGCCGCGCCGCGGCAGTTCGTGAATTTCGACCATTTATTTCAAACGGACATTACGGGAGATCCGACCGTCGGATTCTCCTAAAACAGGAACCGTTGGGTTCGTATCGAAAAGAGCTTTCTAACGAATATTTGTAATTCAAAATCTAACGGTTGGATTTGGAGATACGTCCAAATCAAATTTGAAAAAGGTCGTTGTAAGTACAGTTCGATGGCCGTTGATGGAAATCGACTGTACGGGCCTTGATAAAATTATTAAAAATAGCGATAATTTGTGTAAAATCACAAGAAATGATTTGGAAAAATTTGGGGTGAAAAACTCCATATTTGAAAAGATAAAAATGGACTTTTATCGAAATGAACTATATTGAACTAAATTTAAAACCCGATTTGTTTTTAAATAAATAAATTAGATTTAAAAAGGGGTTTTAAATAATCGGAATTCCTAATATATTTGATTTGTATTGAACTAGAATTGATTTGTGGGTTTATCGTGAACTGTGTTTTAAATAACACCTAGTTCTTTAACTCGAAAATAAATAGAATGCGAATTGGGTTTGTCGTGAACTGTGTTTTATATAACACCTAGTTCTTTAACCCTGTAAAAGGAGTTTTAACGAATCTGCAATTAGGTTGAAATGTGAATCTATAATCTAAATTATCAAATTTAGAAATGAGCGAGAATGGAGTATCGCCAGTTTTGCCCCAAAGCGATTGTTAAATCTTTAATTAGATTTGAACGTGAAATGGTAATTAATTTTACCGATAACACCATAGTATTTGATATGGAGTATTACCAGTTTTGCTTCATGGGATGAATAGGTTGGGATTGGGAAATAAAATAAATAATTACTTCGTTACGGTTTGCTAATCTCGACTAGTTTAGAAAACCATAATTTGGTTTGAAACGACATCCAAAGGAAGATTACAGGATAAATTTTAAAGAATTTATCTTGGATAAAATTAATGGGAACCTTTCCCTAAGAATGTGGAATTTAGAAACTAGCTGTAGGTTGGCTAAGAAGAATGGTTTCCTGGGTATTGATCTGATGTTGGTTTCGGCCTTCGGGGTTAATGTTTGGGAAATTGTTCTCTTGCTAATTTGCGGTTAGTGACTAAT
Source organism: Allium sativum (assembly GCA_030737875.1). Classification (NCBI taxonomy): domain Eukaryota; kingdom Viridiplantae; phylum Streptophyta; class Magnoliopsida; order Asparagales; family Amaryllidaceae; genus Allium; species Allium sativum. The sequence continues at coordinate 8,921,937 of CM060923.1, forward strand.
GAATTGGAATGAGGCGTATGTTGTGTTTGTGTAACATTTGTTTTTAATATACGCGGGTTGTTCGGAAAGTCCGGGTTTATACCCATTCTGAATAACCGATTCGACGATATGTCGAAGATGAAGACGGTGGTCGAAGACCGGAAGTCTTCACATCGTTTGGATAATTATTGACGATCCTGATTGGGCTGTACACCCAAGAGGATGGAAATAGTTGGTGGTCGTCCAGACATACTTGGAGATCGATGGATATGCGAGGAAAGTGCCTCCGGTTTCATTCAGACCCAGAACGGACTTGTAAATGGATTGTGTGTCTGACATTGGATTTTATTCTGTGTTGATTGATTTCTATTAAATATACATCTGTTTGGCGGCGGAGAATTTATTCTTTTGCTTAACGCCCTTCTCTGAGACGTACGAGCTTAGAGGTTATATATCGATAGATATCAATCGCATGGCATGAATTGCCTGTGTGGCACGCTAAGATGCAATGATCAAGGCTTCTGTTGAAAAGCAAAGTATTGTGGTTGATGATCAAAGCACGGCCTTTGTGGCGTAGCTTTGTGTATAGCGTGGATTCGCGAGCCTCACACCTCGGTATGAGTTAAAAACGGGATACGGACCGCTGGGAGAGCACGACGTTTCTTTCTAGCTTTGGTGGTGTCAGTGACTTACCAGCCCTGACATTTATATACTTTTCACCTTTGTGGTTGTTGGAATGAGGCGCCTCGATTATAGGTCTGTAAGGACCGGGAAACGTGTGTTCAGGCATAATTAATCCTCTAACGTAAGTGAGGACCGGCCCAGCCGCATCCGGGGTTGCCCAGAGTGTGTAGTCCCGAGGCATTTGCTAGAGTGTCTCGAAGCGGAGAGGAGCTTGCCCCTTGCCTCGACTCAGGACGAAAATCCAATTTCCAATACGTGTATTTCGGCTTTATTTGTAGAGCCTAGTATGGCGACATAGTAGCATGGGATGCTATGCCGTCTATGATTTATATTTATGATTGAAATTGTTTTGACACTATACACTTATTATAGTATCAAATGATTTGTTTTAAACGTACCAAGCATGTTTGGCTATTATAAGGGAAAACCCTATCCTCCGGCTTGCGTTGCATTGTGTGATGGGACCTGGGTCTTATAATAGCTTCATTTTTCGAAAAAGCATTGCGTTGTTTATTCTATGCACTGGTATTCTTGGGAGGAAACCCGTTCCGTGTTATACGGCGTGGTCCCTTGAATTACCTAACTTTTAAAGTAAAGTTTAAATAACTATTTTAGTTCTCATACCAGTCACATGACTGGCCTGGAGTTTATTGTTTTAACCTAAACTCTGGGTGCCCCTATTTTCCGCACGGGCAGCTAGTAGTTTTGGTTTTGCAGATTTATATTCACAGGATCCTGGTTTACAGCTGGAATGATATCCGGAAAGCTCTGTATCCGTATATCACCTTCAGTTGTGCTTTGTATTATTTTTCCGCTGTTGTGTAATTTATTGTAATCTCTGATATTTATCGAATGTAATTTATTCATTATACTCTGTATATTCTTGTATCTGATGGAATTGTTGTAATAGCAATGAAATTTTCTTCCGTCTGCGTTCTGATTTGTCCTGTTCTCAAACGATCAGGGGTTTCGAACGGTCTAGATTGGTTTAACGACTGATTCGGATCGAGCGAAATTCCAGGCCGTCACACGTAAATTGGCATATAGATCTAAGCATAAGGGGTGAACTTGCATGTGTGAACAAGGTGTTTCATCTAAACTTGCGTAGACAATGGGTGCCATAGATCTAATCATAAGGTGTAAACTTGCATAGGCAATAGTTAAAAACTTTACATTACTTGATTTATGCTCCAACATATTTATACTTGCATGTGTGATTTATACGACATAGACTATGATGTAATCTTGCATCTAACTCACACATGTCATGGCCTAACTTTAGATCCAATTTACACATAAAATAGATGTCATGGAACATGTAAAGTTGTGTATGATTTTCACTAACTTGCATATGATTCGTATCTAAATTAACATCTAAACTTGCATATGATTTAACATATGAATCAGTTCTAACAACATAACCAAACTAGCATATGAAACATTATTATGAATTGATTGTACATAAGCCAGCAATTAACATAGATATACAACATAGATGATAACATCATAGCTTTACAACATAGATAATAACATCATAGATTTACAACATAGATAATAACATAACGGTCAATGATTCACAACATAACCATATAATCCAAATCAAAACTCAACCAAATTAAATTGTTCATTATCTTATTAAAGAAATCGAACTCACAAAAAGAAGGTCTTGCATTATGAAATCTGAGTTCTGAAATTGATTTAGCTCGCCTTTGTATTAGATTCGTTATTGTTTAGATTAGAGTTGAATAAAATTGAGTTGATTAGCTTTTCTTCCCCTGTAATTGGTGGCGGCTACTGTAGGTTACAAGATGACAGCATGACGACCATAGTTCCAATTTTTATTTTGATTTAGGGTTTGAGTCTACCCATGTTTATATAGAATTTCATTTTAATTATAGCCGTCGGATGATCTTAGGGTTAATCAAAACCACTCAGTCAGGATAGGGTGACACTCAGCCCTAATGACTCAGCAAGGAGTCAGAAAGGACTTAGCAATGAGTCAAATATGGAACAGATTGCACCAGAAAGCTGTGCAGGCTTTCTTCTCGGCCTGGGCACACTTGGGAAGTGCACCAATGTATTTTTGTACTGGCGCACTTCCCAAGTGTGCCAGTGCGTTGTTTTTTTCTTTTTCTTCTACTGGTTTTTCCGCCTAACTTCGTTCGTCCATATCTCCTTCATACGGTGTCTGTTTTACGCAAACTCGAATCTATCTCAAGCAGAATTCCGAGACGAACGCAATGGAGCAACCCATTTCCCTTAATTCTCGCACTTGAGATTAACTATTCTTGAATTTAGTTAATTCGATTATTCAAAAATTCGGGGTGTTACATTTTGCCTATGTGGTTGTTGGATTGCGAGGCACCTCAGATATATCGGTCTTTTCGGAGCTGATGGATATAGGTCTGATAGGACCAGGAAACATGTGTTCAGGAATAAATAATCCACAAACATAAGAGAGGACCGACCCTGAAGATCCAGGGATCTTCTGGAGGAGATCCTGAGGCATTTGCTATAGTGTCTCGAATCGGTAAGGAGCCATCCCTGGCCTCGACTCATGACGGAAATCCAATTTCCAATACGTGACATTTCGGTTTTGATTGTAGAGCCTATTATTAGCGACATGATAGATGGTACCCATGCCGCCTATGATTGATACATTTATATATGAAGTTGTTTTCATACACTTTACACTATAATAGTATCAAAATAATTTGTTTTAAACGTACCAAGCATGTTTGGCTATTATAAGGGAAAACCCTATCCTCCGGCTTGTGTTGTTTTGTGTGACGGGACCTGGGTCTTAAAATAGTTTCATTTTTTCAAAAAAGCATTGCACGATTTATTTCTACACTAGTATTCTTGGGAGGAAACCCATTCCGTGTTATACAGCGTAGTCCCTTGAATTACTCTCTTTTAAAGTAAAGTATTAAATAACTGTTTTAGTTCTCATACCAGTCACGTGACTGACCTGGAGTTTATTGTTTTAACCTAAACTCTGGGTGCCCCTATTTTCCACACGGGCAGCTTGTTGTTTTGGTTTTGCAGATTTATATTCATAGGATCCTGGTTTACAGCTGGAATGATATCTGGAAAGCTCTGTATCCGTTTATCTCTTTCAGTTGTGTTTTGTATTATTTTCCACTGCTATGTAATGTAATTTAAATTTCTGATATTTTTATGATGTATAATATTTATTCATACTCTGTATATTCCTGTATTTTGATGGAATTGTTGTAATAAACAATGAAATGTTCTTCTATTTGTGATCTGATTTGCCGTGTTCTCAAAGCAATTCGTGCTTTCCTTCACGGGGAAGTTCGGGTCGTTTCAGGTGGTATCAGAGCTTTGGCTTACAGAGCTCGAGAATAAGGCACATTAGAACCAAATGAAAGAATTCATCAGAGATTAGATTAGTAATATCCAATGAGAATGACTCGTTAGAGATGGGATCAGTAGTATTCTAGAACGAGTGTGAAGATATATATTTAAAATGAAAACAAATATTGTTTTGAAAATTTAAACCTTATGATACGTATTTAAATATTTTATTTGTATAGAATTTGGACAATCCAATATATAAAGATTTTTCATATACGCCTTGCAAACGTATATTCGAAGTTTTAATTTACTGGATAGATATAGAATCACACTTTAGTCGCCCGGAGATGATGCTAATAATGACTATGGCATCATCAGCATTTGTGTTCGAGTTTCGAAAGTGGGATTTCTATATGATTCCAATTGACTGGTGTGAGAACCAAAACAAGATAGGGCTTATTGTTGTGATTTGGCATCAAAAATCTAATTTTTGGACTATGTATCGAAGTTATGAATTTGAAAAGCTAATCAACTAATTGATTGATGGTTGTGTTGTATGATTATTCCTTTAAACCAACATGTGAATGAAAGGTGAATTAGGCCAAATTGAATCAAATTTTGAACTGAATTGAAAATTGTTTGGAAATGCATGCATGTACATATATATGTGTGTCAATAGGTCATAGCAAGGAGGCTAGAGAAAGGGAATAAAATTGTTTGCCCGAGAAACAGGTACATGTTTATTGTATTTTTTAGAGTTTTTAATGATTTTATGAGCCGATTGGCTAGCCGCTTGGCTGTTTCTTTTTCTTTTTAGATTGGAGAGGCCTGTATGGCAATTTCAAAATTTTCCCGGTGCTCCCGTACTGGGGAGGTTATGGCGAAATTTTTCGAAAATTTAGGATGTAAGCCAAATTTTTGAAGAATTAGAAAGTTCTTAGAAACTGAAAAGTTGAAGAACTTAAGCCATAATGAAAATAACGAAAGTTGAGTTGGCTTGTAAGACAACTTTAAGCTCCGTTCCTTTTCGAGGACGAAAAGAATTTATGTAGGGGAGATTGTAACAACCTGTAAAATCTGAACCAATTTAAAAATTTTATTTTGGCAATTTTAGTGAATTTTGAATATTTAGAATGAATTATTTTAAATAATAACGACGAGAAATTATTTTGAATAGAATTGGAACGTATATATTTATTTGATTCGATGTTAGAATATAAATATTTATTTTTAAATATAAAAGGAATTGGAAATGGCGTGGTAGTTCGAAAATTTGATTTCAAATTTCAAATGAATGTACAAGATTCAAAATAAACCAGATTTTAGCGAAACCAAAAATATTAGAATCTATTTGAGAATATATTCCCAACAAATCTTAAAAATTGAAATTTCATAACGCGAGTAAAAAGTTATGCCCAATTGAAAATTCGGAATAGTCGCTACGGAAAATGTAGCCTTTAAAAAAGAAAATTTTGCAAATGACCTCCGTTGTCGACGAAACCGCTTTTGTAGGATCCGGGATTTCAAGTTAATGCTAGATTCCAAAATTCGAAATTTTCTGAATCAATATGTGAGCGCGGTAAAGGAAAACGTGTTTTGTCAGTTTCAGTCAATTTGGATCGACCAGAAAATGGCCAGTTTTCAAACGGTCTCCAAATTTAACGAAATTAGTTTTGTTAGGACCGTTTCGTTAAGACGAAGCTAGAAAATATTTTTCGGGAATTTTTAAAGTCCATCTGTGGGCCCAGTAAATTAAAATGTGCGTTTGAATTTAAAATATGATGATTTATATTTTAAATTTAGCGGAAACTGATCATAACAGCCGAATTGGGTTATGAAACATATCCTATTGTCCAAAATGGGGGTAGTTAGTTAGGTATGAGAGTCGCTGGGTTCGATTAGGGGGTCGAATGGGAAAGTTGTATATAAAATTTTAAGGCCTCACTTTTCAAAATAAAAAAAAGAGAAAAAGAAAAATCTACCAAACCCCCATCTACCACGCCCCGCCACCAATCCGCCCTCGCACAGCCACCCTCCGACCATCGGAAGTCGCCGCCCCCACCGCCGAAACCCCGCCTCCGGCCATCCCCCCCTCAGACCCCCTCCTCCTCCATAGCTCCCTCTCTCTCTCTTAAAACCCCAAAACCCGAAACCCTAAGCTAAACCAAGCCACAGCCGTCGTTTTCAACCACACCGCGACCGGCGCCACCCCCACCACCTCCAGACCCCACGCCACCTACGATTCCACCGATGAGCGTTTATTTGCATTTTTAGTAGTTTATATCATTAAAAATGCGATTTTTAATGGTAAATATCCTAGGTAAAAACATGAGTATAATTTATATGGATAGCACGATGTTAAAGATGTAATCTTTCTTATAAATTAGCATTGTAAAGAAAAGAATGGATTTTTATAACGATAAAGATTAAATATTTTTAACTATGAAAAGATAGAATTTTTTACTATGAAAAGGTGTGATTTTTATTTATCAAAAGGTGTGATTTTTATTTATACAATAGCGTAAAAAAAATTGATTTTTATTATGTAAAGAGCATTATAAAAATATTGTTTTTGTTGTATAGATAGCAATATAAAAATGAGATTTTTATACATGAAGTAGGGAAATAAAATTGTGATTTTTATTTATATGAATAACATATAAAGAAGTGATTTTTTATATATGTATAGTAATGATAAAAATGTGATTTTTATATATGTAAAGTAATGATAAAAATTCGATTTTTATATGTAGGGTTAAGGTATAAAGATTTGATTTTTAATAGTAGAAACATTAGATTTTTCATTGTAGAAAAATTAGACTTTTCATTGTAGAAAAATTAGATTTTCAGTTTGAAGTAGCAAAAGTAAAAATTCGTTCTTTATATAAGAAATAAAAATATAAAAATATAATTTTTTATATAGAAAGAAGCGTTGTAAATATATGAAGTAGAAATAAAAATATGATTTTTTATTTATTGGAATGAGACGATAAAAATGTGATTTTTTATATATGAACAGTGTGAAAATGATGCGTTGGAATTTTGGGCAAATCCGAATCGTTCAGAAATGGGGAATGGCGGAATGGATCACAAAGGTGAGAACTTCTCACTTTTTATTTTATTTTCTATTTAAAATATATACTAGGATGCAGACGGCGTTTAGCAGCACCGACACCCGTCGTCCACAGACCATGAACGGCTCGTTTATTTGTTTGATTGTGTGGTGAAAATTGATTGTGTGATATGGAATGGAGTAAAATATTTTATAGTTAAAAATATAATTTTTAACATGTATATGAATAAATTAAATATTTATAAACAAATTGGACGATTTGTTTATGTACACACATTTGACTGATATTGATTGGGGCGATAAATTTTACACATCGCCCAACTACACAAATAAATTTGTGTTTGTTGTTTGAAACCCCACACGGGTATTGTAATCATATTAGACATACACTAATCCCAATAATTAGCTATATTTCGATTGATTGATTGAAAGATGGTTATAAGCATTGAATATTTATATTTAATGCTTATGTAGTGTATAATGCACTTTGGATGATGTTTGACTGTGTTTGATTGTTGTTGTGTACATGTGTGCATGAAATCTATATAAATCAAATTATATGGTAATTGACTGTGTCTGATTCCAGTTCAGAAAGGATAAATATTTTAAAATAACAAATATTTTAAAATGATGAATATTTTAAAATAATATTCGGTAAAAGATCAAAATCTGATTGTGATGTCCGATTTGGGATGGACATGAATATATTTTAAAATATATAAAGCCGAGTTGATTAGATTGACGCCATTTTGACGTGATCGATATTTATATCGATTTTATTCATTTTTATAATGAATATCGAAAAGGAATTGATTTGAAAATATAATGTTTTCAAAATATTATCATTTATATATCAATGATATGGAATATTCAATTTTGATTATAAATTGAATATGAAGTTGAAATCGTTTTGAAAACAAATTTAAACGATTTTATAAAATTCGTTTTGAATGGAAATCGATGAAATATATTATATATATAATGGCCTAAATAGAACGCGCCGCGGTGCGGCAGTTTGCAAATTTCGACCATTGACTTCGAACAGACATTACGGGAGATCCGACCGTCGGATTCTCCTAAAACCGGAGCCGTTGGGTTCATATCGAAAAGAGCTTTCTAAGAATATTAGAGATTTGAAATCTGACGGTAGGATTTGGAATTATGTCCAAATCAAATTTGGAAAAGGTCGCTGTAAGTGCAGTTCAATGGCCGTTTATGGAAATCGATTGTATGGGCCTTGATAAATTATTAAAAATACCAATAATTTGTGTAAAATCATATTAAATGATTTGGAAAGAATTAGGATGAAAAAATCCATATTTGAAAAGATAAAAATATATTTTTATCGAAATGAACTAGTTATGAACTAGAATTATAATCCAATATTTTAAATAAATGAATTGGAATTGAAATGGTTTTAAAAATAACCAGGATTTCCAATATATGAATTGGAATGGATTTGCATCGAAATTATGCTAGGAATATTTCGATATTGGATTTCATGATTATACGAATATTGTGGGGGAATTTGGATTATGTATGTATCGTTATTCCAATACAATATTTGTTGGTTTTAGAATTTGATATTGAATATAAGCCTATATATTTTCTGTTCAGAGCCTTGTATTTAATATCAAATTGGATTTTGGGTTTGTCGTGAATGGTATCTTTAATAATACTATTCTTAAACCCAATGGAGTTAAGAAAACTAGAAACTGACTGGAGATTAGTTAAGTTGAATGGTTTCCTGGGTATTGATCTGATGTTGGTTTCGGCCTTCGGGGTTAATACTTAGGGAATTGTTCTCTTACTAATTTACGGTTAGGGGCTGATGTGATTTTGGGTTTGTCATGGACGGTGTCTTCCTTAACTCTGCTTTAAACCCAGTTTATAAAAGATTAAATCTTTTTATTTAGATTTAATGAAGTATACCAATTAAATAATATTTAATTGGAATTGAATTGAAATTGGTCTTTGGGTTTATCGTGAACGGTGTTTTAAATAACACTCGTTCTTTAACCTGACTAACAATGGAATGAAATCTTGGGTTGTCATGAATGGTATCTTTAATAATACTGTTCTTAGACCCAATGGAGTTAAGAAAATCAGAAACTAACTAGAGATTAGTTAAGTTGAATGGTTTCCTGGGTATTGATATGATGTTGGTTTCGGCCTCCGGGGTTAATACTTAAGGAATTGTTCACTTTCTAATTTACGATTAAAGGCTGATGGAATGGATTATGATTTTGGGTTTATCGTGAACCGTGTTTTAAATGACATTGGTTCTTTAACCCAGTTAAAGACAGGATATGATTTCCCAAGTTTAACAATCGTTAAAATTGATTTTTGGGAAGATTAAAACTAAGTTGAGTTTTATTGCATCTTTAATTAGATTGAAATGATATCCAAAGGAAGATTAAAGAATAATTTAAAGAATTTATCTTTGATAAAATTAATGGGAACATTTCCTAAAGTATGTGAATATTTGAATAAAAGAATATTCAGAATTGGAATGTGGCGTATGTTGTGGTTTATAGCACTTGTTTATTATATACGCGAGTTATTCGGAAAGGCCGGTTTATACCCATTCCGAATAACTGATTTGACGATATGTCGAAGATGAAGGCGGTGGTTGAAGAACGGAGGTCTTCACATCATTTGGATGATTACTGATGTCTTGATTGGGCTGTACACCCAAGCCGAGGTAATAAGCGGTGATCGTCCAGGCGTACTTGGAGATCGACGGATATGCAAGGACCTATCCCTTGTATTGGACATGTGGTGGAGGAATAAGGTGCCTCTGGCTTCGTTCAGACCCAGAACGGACTTATAAATGGATTGTGTGATAGACATTGGATTTTATTCTATGCTGATTGATTTCTATTAAATTTATATCTGTTTGGCAGCGGAGCATTTATTCTCTTGCTTAACGCCCTTCTCCGAGACATACGAGCTCATAGGTTATATATCGATAGATATCAGTCGCATGACATGAATTGCCTATGTGGCATGCTGAGATGCAGTGATCAAGGATTTTGCTGAAAAGCAGAGTCTTGTGGTTGATGATCAAAGCACGGCTTTAATACAGCGTAGCTTTGGGTATATCGTTAATTCGCGAGCCTCACACCTCGGTATGAGTCAAAAATGGGATCGTGACTGCAAGGAGTGCACGACGTTTCTTTCTAGCTATGGGTGGAGTCAGCGTTTTACTCGCCCTGACATTGTTGTTATTTTACCTATGTGGATGTTGGATTGCGAGGCGCCTCGGATATATCGGTCTCTTCGGAGCCGATGGATATCGGTCCGATAGGACCGGGAAACGTGTGTTCAGGAATAACCGATCCTCAAATGTAAGAGAGGATCGGCCCTGAAGATCCAGTGGTCTTCTGTAGGAGATCCTGAGGCATTTGCTAGAGTGTCTCGAATCGGTGAGGATCCATCCCTGGCCTCGACTCGTGATGGAAATCCAATTTCCAATACGTGGCATTTGGGTTTTGATTGTAGAGCCTTGTACTGGCGACATGATAGATGGTTCCCATGCCGCCTATGATTGATACATTTATATTTGAAGTTGTTTTCATACACTTTACACTATAATAGTGTAACACCCCACGTCCATTAGTGTCACTTGAAAAGGGAATACACTAAGTTCTGTGGAGCATTTAGGGTAAAAGATGCAGATAAATTACAAGACAGACAGAAATTAAACAGCGGAAAATAAAACTTTTGCTTTATTGATAAAATAGTTTGTACAATGATTTCTTTACAATATCAGAATATCATCTGTCTTACAAAATAAAGAAGCATAAAACAACATTTATATTCCCCAAACATAGCAAGAGCCAGCCATTACATCTAAAAAGAGAATCCAAGCAAACATCAACAAATCTTCAAGCTGGGAAAGAGTGACAGTCCAACTTAATATGAGCTGTACTATTCCCTCCTTTACTACCTGGGGGGGAACGGAAGAGAAGAAGACGAAAGAAAAACAGAGTTAGACATAAAGCCTGAGTAAGTTCAGTAACTTCTAGCATGTGAACATGGAAAAAAACGACATGAATTAACTGAATACAAGATTACACCATGACGATAGGGTCAGCAAGAATAGACAAGATAATCACAAGATATGCTAAGCTAAGATAAACCGGATTTGCTCTAATACATTCGCCGCTTCGCTATTTCATTGTTATACTGGTTTCTATATCTCTGCACCACCTGACTAATGTCCCAACTAGTAACGATAATGTGATCCCCATCCCTGTATTTTCCATCGCCTTCAGGCATACATTTATTGTTTATTACCTAGATTTAATCTAGGGTTTTCTATCAAGTGCTTTCTAGATTCAACTAGAGTTTTTCACTCTCTGCTGAACGCTTTTCGGATTCAGGGTTTATGCCACCTAGTTCAACTAGGGATTATGCTACCTGTCGAACGATGCCCCCAAGTCTTAGGACACACTACCTAAAGTGGTATATGTTCCTATACTTCCCCACGCATGTATCGCGAATCGTTATCGCTTGTCTAGATGCACATGTCCTGTAATGTGCGACCCGAGTCCTGTGTCAGGGCAAATCAAGGAATACAAAACTCGGTCGGGAGCTTTCAGATATCTGCCGATGCAGATGCTAAAGTCTGTTTTTATTCCAGTGGCTATGGTCCCACTTGACCCCTCCCTCAACTAATGAAAGGCACACCTTGTAAAATGAGAACTATACGCCGGCCCCCGGTGCCCCACTATCCTATGGCCATCCTCACCCATAACTAGATAGCAAGTATATGGTCTTTTGGAGTTCTCCGCCTTTCCGCTTCACGTATCTCGATTGACTAAAGATGGATGGTAGACGACGAGTCGCTATCACAGGGCTACCGTTTGCTCGCCGAATCACGCCGGTCCATCCTAGTCTTAAGGTTGCCATGTATTGCAACCAAGGCATACCCCTGGTTCTTCTACGCAGACCGTAACCTCTGTGGGCCCAGGCGGATCATCTGCAGCCTCACAGAGGGATACCAAGAGTACCCTTACGTCCCCTCGAAGCCTCGGGCTTCGTAACCCAATTCGTTGGAGCCTTCTTTTTAATCAGACGGACGTTCGCTCCTCCTCGTGTTATACTAAGAATTACTACTTAGTTTTGTCAACAAAGGTTTACCACTTAGTTTCCAGAATGGTTGTTTTCTTAACTAAGGTTTACTACTTAGCTCTCTTTCTCGTCAATTTGGATTGGTTAAGTGTCATTAGTCAATTCGAGCCAACTTAACCCTCTTCATTCGTCCTGTTAAACTGGTTAAGTGTTATCAGTGATTCATGATGACTTAACCCTACCACAAACCAAGTTATATTGGTTAAGTATTTCTTATTACTTAACCCTACCCGTTCATCCTGTATTGGTTAAGTGTTCCTTTTTAACTTAACCCTACCCGTCTGTTTTAACTAACATATTATTAATGGTTAAGTATTATCCCTTCATGTTTCAGACTTAACCCTATTCCTTTATCACAATCCAATGGTTAAGTGTTCAATCTTACTTAACCCTAGGGTCTAGCCTAGCTAACCTATCAAATCGGCTAAGTGTATTTACTTAACCCCAACCTCTAGTCTAGTTAACATGTTAATTTGGCTAAGTGTATTAACTTTACTTAACCCCACCTTCTAGTCTAGTTAACATGTTAATTTAGCTAAGTGTTTTCTTAGTTACTTAACCCCTGCAAATCTGGTCTTGTTACCATAAGTTTGGTTAAGTGTCCCTATGGACTTAGCCCTCCCATTCAAACTTGACTGTGTTAAGTTGGTTAAGTGTTTCTATGGAATTAACCCTCCCATTCTAGCTTAACTGTGTTAAGTATCTGTATGAACCTAACCCCACCCATCGGTTTGGTTATCTTGTTGAATTGGTTAAGTATCTTAGTTAACTTAACCCTACCATTCTTGTTCTAGCTTTAATTAAATAGATTAAAGCCGAGACCACTCACAATAGACAGATATTGTTGCGAATACTAGATGTGCCGGTTGGTTCCGGGCAGGTTTACATCACAACTCAGTCTAACCTCGGGTTAGGCATATTCGTGTTTTCTAAGTCCAAAGGGTTTTGATTAATTTTCAAATCAGGTTTTGAAAGTAACCATCCCGTCCGTCGGATCAGTTAGGGATAGCCAGGGAGAGCAGGAAACTTGTATTTTTCAAACCCAAGCCTAGACACTATCTTTTCTGTCACCCTAGATCTTTCTGGTGTATTATTAAAAGAGATGTCGTTTAATGAACCTTTAATTTGTCTAAGTTTACATTTCTTATTTAGAACAAATTCCATAAGTAAATTATTCCTAATTTACTTATTTCCTAATTCCTCTTTTAATGTAAATTGTCAACATTCATTCTTATGGCCCATTTCTCCCTCTAAACCATGTTTATGCTTTTTGGTATGTAAAATATACCAATTTAAGTGTCATTAACCATGATTTTGCTAAACCAGCCAACTACTCCCAATTATGGCCAATTTCAAATTTATGCCAATATACTTACCGTGCCAAATTAGCTAACAACATTCTAATTCATGTCAAACTAGACTTATTACGCTAGTTCACTATTCATGTAAATGCTAGATTTACACGTCGATACTACATTCAGGTTACACAATCTATAATTCATGTCAAATTTATCCAATTTGCATTCCTATGAACATGCCATAGTACATATTCCCAATTTATGTCAATTTCCAAGTTTATAACTATGTTTTTGGTAAATTTCATATTTTGCCCAAATCGTATTCACACCGTTCGTGATTCAATCTAGATTGTAAATAAAGCTAGATTCGTCGATAAAAGGGAATGAACCAAAATGCCATGATAGAACGGACATAACAACTGGCATAAGATGGTAGTTCACAGGCATATAGATTACGACGTAGGTTGAAGAGCGTGGGTAGACCTAACTTAATAGGTAAATTCCCAAGATCTAAAACCAAGAATAGACAGAGTAGGTTCAGAACATGGGTAGACCTAACTTAATAGGTAAATTCCCAAGGTCTAAAACTAAAGAAAACCAAGAATAGACAGAATAGATAATCGGGTTTAGACCCAATTTTATAGTCACAAAACTTAAGCAACACTTTCCTAGTCATGAATCCCAGGTGTTTAATCACAGATGTCCTTGTTATGTCATAGGCAATAGTTTAAATTTCCTAATCAAAGGCTTAGGCTTAGTCAAGGAAATAATCCTCATAGCCACAGTCACAGTCATAGGCAAGGTTCATAGTCATAGGCAATGTCCATAGTCATAGGCAATGTTCATAGTCATAGGCAACGTTCATAGTCATAGGCAATGCCTAATTGGTCGTCGAATCATAACAGTTCTTAATTAGGTCCAAAGAAATAGGCAAGGATTCGAATAGAGAGAATTGGCATGCTCTTTTATTCCTTTAATTTCATGTCACGAACAAAGAAAACGTTCAAATCTAGAAATAACTGACTTACAGAGGTTAGATTAGAATAGAAAGATGGCGTTGCTATGATTCGTAGAAAATCAGTCGTTGAAGTCTTTGAACCTCCTCTTGAATCCTAGCTTGACTTGAACCTCTTCTTGAAAATCTTTTAGCAGCATTTCCTCGTCTTGCTTTATTTAATATATATTATTTATTTATATATTTTCTCAGAGGCAGCATAAGGATAGAAAAGAATTGTTAATAGAGAAGAAGACCAGGGCTATTTATATAGTGTTAGGCGGACGAACCTAGGCAGAAAACGTGACTAAATACATCAGAACGAACAAGGTGCAGAAAGCTGAAAAAACGGGGCGGGGGGGAGGGGGGTCGACCCCCAGGTCGACTACCCAGTCGACCTGGGTGCCCCAGGTCGACTACCCAGTCGACCTGGGTGCCTTGGGCAGGAAAATTCCCGCCCAGCCCAATCTGGGTCAGATTTGAATTTTGAACTTGACCTGTTTTGAATTTTGAATTTCGTTGAATCTTCCGGAGGCCATATCTCCCTCATACAGACTCCGATTTACGCAAACTCGGACTCGTTTTCATGCAGAATTCCGAGACGAACGCAATGGCGCAGCCCGTTTCCCTTGATTTTGATTTTAACTTTTAATTATGCCTTTATTTGTGAATCTTAGCATTACATAATTACGGGGTGTTACATTCTCCCCTACTTAAAAGGATTTCGTCCCCGAAATCTTCAAGTTAGGAAGAATGTGTCCTACCATCCAATCACCCATCTACTCAACCATTCAATCACAGGCATTCATTGTCCTTAAAAGATTTCTAATGCTTTCATGTTCATATGCATAGTGTGTGTATATGTCTTTATCTAATGCAAAATCAGTTGGTCTACTGATTCAGTTGACCTCCTTAATGCAAATCATGTCAGTGCCATGCGTCCAATCATGTATGCAAGCATCCCTAGTTATGTAAATACTACATGTGTGCATAGTCATTCATCCATATGCAACATCCATATGATAACATATCAGGCTCAACTTACAAACAAATACATTCCTGTAAATGCAATATGAAAGCGTCCGAACTGATCTAATGCCTAATATGTATGCATTTGCATTCACGAGCAACCATTAGCAACCACTTGCAACCACCAACCATAACATGTTTCAAACACATGTTTACATCCATTGGCTTCTACCTAAGGATCGAAGATATGACCTAGAGGATATACTTTGGAAAGAGAGAAACAATTATGCGTAAAGCTCCTACCAAAGAAATCAAGGAAGCACCCTTAAGGAAAAGGGTATGATGCTAGTATCTAGCTTTCTTGAGCTTTACTCCACTGTATCCTAACTAACTTAACTTCACGATTGTGAAGTTCCTGACCTCCATTTCCAAAATAAATAGATGTCAATCACGGTGCCAAGTATATGTACTAAGATGATTAGAGGTCTCCCTCTCATCCACCATGCCATAACTATAAGGGTCGAAAGGTTACTACGTGCTCTTTAGAGTGCCTGTCACAACTACTCATCTCTCACGCAACCCATCCTAGTCGAACTTGACATTCCTCAAGTACAAGCCCCAAAGGCCTAAACCAATATCAGACAAGCACCCAAGGAATATCTCCTCCGAATTTAGACGATCTATGTGAGATGATATAAGCAAACTCGATAGCTATTCTCAAATCCCTACTAACCAAAAATAAACTAGTCGGACCACCAATTGGATTTGAGACTCTAGTGGGATCCTTTTACTATACAAGTGCTGTGGTGCAGAGACTCAGCTATGGAAGTGGGTATGAACAAATGCGAAGCGCTAAAACCGAAAGAGTACGGACAGAAAACTAAACTCTTCCAACATAACTTTACTACCTTTCTCCTAGGTGTGCTTAGTGGTGAAAGTATATACTTGCCCTTCTGAAAATCTTGTTCCTCGTTCTTGCCCTTGTCCTTAATTATATGCCCTATCATACCCTAGTAAAGATACTTCCTCTTGTCTTAGGTTTTATAATTTCTTCCTCCTTTGTGATCTAAATCTACATCCATGAATTTCCCATCCTAGGGTTGTGCTCCTTTTCCAAAGTCCTCATCCCCTTCCGTGTGTAGTCATGTTGACAAATCTCTCGAAAGCTGCTTCCATCGTACAAAAAACCCTATAAACTTGAAGGAAAACTGGTTGTAGGTGAAACAACTACGGCTATGGATGGAAGTCGGGGCATTACTTCGCCCATCGATGAGGTTAACTCCCAAAAAGCCAGGAGCCCCCAGAGACTCAAGAAACAAGGAGACAAGTATTCAAACAGAGGAAGAGAAGATAATGCGTATGGCTTTGGGGAATATGCCTTTAAAACAAATCTTTTCTTTTGAAAATGCTTCTTTTAAAACCGTTTTGAAAATAATTTTTCAAATCTTTTATCTGATCCGGTAACCTTCAGCTCTGATACCACGTGTAACACCCCACGTCCCTTAGTGTCACTCGAAAAGGGAATGCACTAAGTTCTGTGGAGCATTTAGTGTAAAAGATGCAGATAAATTACAAGACAGACAGAAATTAAACAGCGGAAAATAAAACTTTTGCTTTATTGATAAAATAGTTTGTACCATGATTTCTTTACAATATCAGAGTATCATCTGTCTTACAAAATAAAGAAGCATAAAACAACATTTATATTCCCCAAACTTAGCAAGAGCCAGCCGTAGCATCTGAAAAGAGAATCCAAGCAAACTTCAACAAATCTTTAAGCTGGGAAAGAGTGACAGTCCAACTTAATCTGAGCTATATTATTCCCTCCTTTACTACCTTGGGGGGGGGGAACGGAAGAAAAGAAGATGAAAGAAAAACAGAGTCAGACATAAACCCTAAGTAAGTTCAGTAACTTCTAGCATGTGAACATGAAAAAAAAACGACATGAATTAACTGAATACAAGATTACACCATGACGATAGGGTCAGCAAGGATAGACAAGATAATCACAAGATATGCTAAGCTAAGATCAACCGGATATGCTCTAATACATTCGCCGCTTCGCTATTTCCTTGTTATACTGGTTTCTATATCTCTGCACCACCTAACTAATGTCCCAACTAGTAATGATAACGTGATCCCCATCCCTGTATTTTCCATCGCCTTCAGGCATACATTTATTGTATATTACCTAGATTTAATCTAGGGTTTTCTATCAAGTGCTTTCTAGATTCAACTAGAGTTTTTCGCTCTCTGCTGAACGCTTTTCGGATTCAGGGTTTATGCCACCTAGTTCAACTAGGGATTATGCTACCTGTCGAACGATGCCCCCAAGTCTTAGGACACACTACCTAAAGTGGTATATGTTCCTATACTTCCCCACGCATGTATCGTGAATCGTTATCGCTTGTCTAGATGCACATGTCCTGTAATGTGCGACCCGAGTCCTGTGTTAGGGCAAATCAAGGAATACAGAACTTGGTCGGGAGCTTTTAGATATCTGCCGATGCAGATGCTAAGGTCTGTTTTTATTCCAGTGGCTATGGTCCCACTTGACCCCTCCCTCTACTAATGAAAGGCACACCTTGTAAAATGAGAACTATACGCCGGCCCCCGGTGCCCCACTATCCTATGACCATCCTCACCCATAACTAGATAGCAAGTATATGGTCTTTTGGCGTTCTCTGCCTTTCCGCTTCACGTATCTCGATTGACTGAAGATAGATGGTAGACGACGAGTCGCTATCACAGGGCTACCGTTTGCTCGCCGAATCACGCCGGTCCATCCTAGTCGTTAGGTTGCCATGTATTGCAACCAAGGCATACCCCTGGTTCTTCTACGCAAACCTTAACCTCTGTGGGCCCAGGCGGATCATCTGCAGCCTCACAGAGGGAAACCAAGAGTACCCTCACGTCCCCTCGAAGCCTCGGGCTTCGTAACCCAATTCGTTGGAGCCTTCTTTTTAATCAGACAAACGTTCGCTCCTCCTCGTGTTATACTAAGAATTACTACTTAGTTTTGTCAACTAAAGTTTACCACTTAGTTTCCAGAATCGTTGTTTTCTTAACTAAGGTTTACTACTTAGTTCTCTTTCCCGTCAATTTGGATTGGTTAAGTGTCATTAGTCAATTCGAGCCAACTTAACCCTCTTCATTCGTCCTGTTAAACTGGTTAAGTGTTATCAGTGTTTCATGATGACTTAACCCTACCACAAACCAAGTTATATTGGTTAAGTATTTCTTATTACTTAACCCTACCCGTTCATCCTGTATTGGTTAAGTGTTCCTTTTTAACTTAACCCTGCCCGTCTGTTTTAACTAACATATTATTAATGGTTAAGTATTATCCCTTCATGTTTCAGACTTAACCCTATTCCTTTATCACAATCCAATGGTTAAGTGTTCAAGCTTACTTAACCCTACGGTCTAGCCCAGCTAACCTATCAAATCGGCTAAGTGTGTTTACTTAACCCCAACCTCTAGTCTAGTTAACATGTTAATTTGGCTAAGTGTATTAACTTTACTTAACCCCACCTTCTAGTCTAGTTAACATGTTAATTTGGCTAAGTGTTTTCTTAGTTACTTAACCCCTGCAAATCTGGTCTTGTTACCATAAGTTTGGTTAAGTGTCCCTATGGACTTAGCCCTCCCATTCTAACTTGATTGTGTTAAGTTGGTTAAGTGTTTTTATGGACTTAACCCTCCCATTCTAGCTTAAATGTTTTAAGTGTCTGTATGAACCTAACCCCACCCATCGGTTTGGTTATCTTGTTGAATTGGTTAAGTGTCTTAGTTAACTTAATCCTACCATTCTTGTTCTAGCTTTAATTAAATAGATTAAAGCCGAGACCACTCACATTAGACAGATATTGTTGCGAATACTGGATGTGCCGGTTGGTTCCGGGCAGGTTTACATCACAACTCAGTCTAACCTCGGGTTAGGCATATTCGTGTTTTCTAAGTCCAAAGGGTTTTGATTAATTTTCAAATCAGGTTTTGAAAGTAACCATCCCGTCCATCGGATCAGTTAGGGATAGCCAGGGAGAGCAGGAAACTTGTATTTTCCAAACCCAAGCCTAGACACTATCCTTTCTATCACCCTAAAACTTTCTGGTGTATTATTAAAAGAGATGTCGTTTAACAAACCTTTAATTTGTCTAAGTTTACATTTCTCATTTAGAACAAATTCCATAAGTAAATTATTCCTAATTTACTTATTTCCTAATTCCTCTTTTAATGTAAATTGTCAACATTCATTCTTATGGCCCATTTCTCCCTCTAAACCATGTTTATGCTTTTTGGTATGTAAACTATACCAATTTAAGTGTCATTAACTGTGATTTTGCTAAACCTGCCAACTACTCCCAATTATGGCCAATTTCAAATTTATGCCAATATACTTACCGTGCCAAATTATCTAACAACATTCTAATTCATGTCAAACTAGACTTATTACTCTAGTTCACTATTCATGTAAATGCTAGATTTACACGTCGATACTAGATTCAGGTTACACAATCTATAATTCATGTCAAATTTATCCAATTTGCATTCCTATGAACATGCCATAGTACATATTCCCAATTTATGTCAATTTCCAAGTTAATAACTATGTTTTTGGTAAATTTCATATTTTCCCCAAATCGTATTCACACCGCTCGTGATTTAATCTAGATTGTAAATAAAGCTAGATTCGTCGATAAAAGGGAATGAACCAAAATGCCATGATAGAACGGACATAACAACTGGCCTAAGATGGTAGTTCACATGCATATAGATTACGACGTAGGTTGAAGAGCGTGGGTAGACCTAACTTAATAGGTAAATTCCCAAGATCTAAAACTAAGAATAGACAGAGTAGGTTCAGAACATGGGTAGACCTAACTTAAGAGGTAAATTCCCAAGGCCTAAAACCAAAGTAAACCAAGAATAGACAGAATAGATAATCGGGTTTAGACCCAATTTTATAGTCACAAAACTTAAGCAACACTTTCCTAGTCATGAATCCCAGGTGTTTAATCACAGATGTCCTTGTTATGTCATAGGCAATAGTTTAAATTTCCTAATCAAAGGCGTAGGCTTAGTCAAGGAAATAATCCTCATAGTCATAGTCACAGTCATAGGCAAGGTTCATAGTCATAGGCAATGTCCATAGTCATAGGCAATGTTCATAGTCATAGGCAACGTTCATAGTCATAGACAATGCCTAATTGGTCGTCGAATCATAACAGTTCTTAATTAGGTCCAAAGAAATAGGCACGGAATCGAATAGAAAGAATTGGCATGCTCTTTTATTCCTTTAATTTCGTGTCACGAACTAAGAAAACGTTCAAATCTAGAAATAACTGACTTACAGAGATTAGATTAGAATAGAAAGATGGTGTTGCTATGATTCATAGAAAATCAGTCGTTGAATTCATTTGAACCTCCTCTTGAATCCTAGCTTGACTTGAACCTCTTCTTGAAAATCTTTTAGCAGGATTTCCTCATCATGGTTTATTTTATATATATTATTTATTTATATATTTTCTCAGAGGCAGCATAAGGATAGAAAAGAATTTTGAATAGAGAAGAAGACCAGGGCTGTTTATATAGTGTTAGGCGGACGAACCTAGGCAGAAAACGTGACTAAATACATCAGAACGAACCAGGTGCAGAAAGCTGGAAAAACGGGGGGGGGGGGGGGGATGGGTCGACCCCCAGGTCGACTACCCAGTCAACCTGGGTGCCTTGGGCGGGAAAATTCCCGCCCAGCCCAATCTGGGTCCGATTTGAATTTTGAACTTGACCTGTTTTGAATTTTGAATTTCGCTGAATCTTCCGGAGGCCATATCTCCCTCATACGGACTCCGATTTACGCAAACTCGGACTCGTTTTCATGAAGAATTCCGAGACGAACGCAATGGCGCAGCCTGTTTCCCCTGATTTTGGTTTTAACTTTTAATTCTTCCTTGATTTGTGAATCTTAGCGTTACAGAATTACGGGGTGTTACAAATAGTATCAAAATAATTTGTTTTAAACATACCAGGCATGTTTCGCTATTGTAAGGGAAAACCCTATCCTCCGGCTTACGTTGCATTGTCTGATGGGAACTGGGTCTTATAATAGCTTTATTTTTCCCAAAAAGCATTGCGCTCTTTATTCTCTACACTAGTATTCCTAGGAGGAAACCCGTTCCGTGTTATACGGCGTGGTACATTGAATTACTCTCTTTTAAATAAACTTTTAAATAACTATTTTAGTTCTCACACCGGTCACATGACTGACCTGGAGTTTATTATTTTAACCTAAACTCTGGGTGCCTCTATTTTCCACATGGGCAGCTAGTAGTTTCGGTTTTGCAGATTTATATTCACAGGATCCTGGTTTACAGCTGGAACGATATCTGGAAAGCTCTGTATCCATTTATCTCTTTCAGTTATGTTTTGTATTATTTTCCACTGCAATGTAATGTAATTTAAATCACTGATATTTTTCTGATGTATAATATTTATTCATACTATATGTATTCTTGTATTCTGATGGAATTATTGTAATAAACAATGAAATGTTTTTCTGTTTGTGTTCTGATTTGTCATGTTCTCTATGACGTCCCTGTTAGCCTACTTTGTAAATAGGCTATACAAAGTCAAGAAGTCAGAAGATCAAATAGACAAAGGACACTCTGTTACACATCCGGTTCGGATCGAAATTAAAGGAGTTGGAACAAAGGCAACACAAAGCTAAAAGATCTAATATTAGAATATAATCTGCCTATAAATCGGATCGGATCGGGGGTAGTCAAAGAAAAGCAAAGTGAGACAAAGTGAGGAGAGACAAAATTCAAACTGGATCGGATCGGATGGGTGCTCCGATCCGAACCCCATGTCATTAGAAGGACCCGATCCGATCCCAGAAGTTTCCAAATGCTTCACTCCATCATCTCCTGGATATTCGGGGCAATTACACCCACTTTCTACCCACGATGTCTACATACCTGATGTGCTGGCAACACCAGAAATCATCCGATCCCGAAAGTCATGGAATGGAGGATGCGTGCACCCGATCCGAACCGAATCCTGGAGAAGTTTCCACATATAAATAGACCCCTAAGGGTCGTTTGAAAGGATCTTTTGGGCACTTTGAGAGTTCAAACATCTTTGAGAAACGAATTCCAGCATTCCCAAACAATCCAAATCATCATTCAAAGTATATTTTGAGATAACTGAGTGAATGTATATGAAAAGTAAGAGAGATTGAGTGAATATCTTATTGTATTATTGTAACAACCCGTGTTTTTATAATGTGTAATAACCATAAATCAAGGCAGAATTAATTTTTAAAATAAGAATCAAGGGAAACGGGTTACGCCATTGCGTTCATCTCGAAATTCTGCTTGGAAACGAGTTCGAGTTTTCAAAAATCGGAGTCCGCATGACCAAGTTATGACCATTCGAAGTTTTCAGAAATTTTCAAATTCAAAACAGACTCAATTCGAATTCAACATTCGAATTTCAAACCTCCAAATGGACTGGGCGGGAAAAATCCCACCCAGGACCAGGTCGACCTGGGGGTCGACTATGTAGTCGACCTACCCAGGGCCAGGTCGACCATAGTGTCGACCTGGGGGTCGACCATAGTGTCGACCTGGGGGTCGACCTTGTGCCCGAGCCCATTTCTGAAGCTAGATTCACTCTGATGTATGTGGCCTCATTTCTGTCCACATTCGTTGACCTGACCCTATAAATACAGCCCCTAACACCAGTCTCTCTACACCAAATTTCTTTCTGACCTTATGCTGCTCTGATTCTGGTTGAAAAGTTTGAGATAGGGACTGCTTCTACTACGTTGAGACTGCGTTAAAGGAATTGCAGATTAGGGGACTTCTATTAGGACTTGACTAAGCAACAAACGACTCTCTTTTTCTAATTCTCGAACCATGATCTGTAAGCCCCAGTTATTTTCAGATTTAAACTGTAAATGTATTATGAATATGATGCAAAATTGAAATTGGATCTATGTATGATGACTGTTTACATTCATTCTTGTTCATCTTAGATCTTGACTCTTGAATATTACTATGACATTGATTTGGGGCCTATTCATGTTGTAAATCAAAAAGAGAAACCCCTCTTATTATCATGTTGAATCTGTTATTAGCCACAAGTTTATGATTATCACCTTATGATAGTCGTACCGTGACTATACTATCATCTTATGACAATCGTTACAATGACTATACTATCACCTTATGATAGTCGTTACCATGACTATACTATCACCTTGTGACAATTGTTATTTTGACTAGTACCTTATCTTGCTAGATTTGGAATCTTTATGTTTGAGGCCAATATTTCATATGCCAGTAATGTTTTATTTCAAGTCATATCATGCTATGCTAGTAATCACTTTTGCCACCTTATACCCATTTCTTTTTATGTCACTCCCTAATTAGATTTATTTGTATCGATTCGAACCTTCGTGCGATGGGAATACGATTAGGGTAGACTAGGTAAAATATGAATTAACTTTAAATTTGAACATGAACATTATTATGACTTGAACCTGAATATGGACATGAACATGACATGATATGACATAAAACATGACTTGAAAACTTGACATGAATCTAAACATGAAAACTTGAACGTGGGCATGACAGTTAGATAAACTTGAAAATGGACAACTCGAGGTTGGGTTGAGTTTCAGTGTAAATCTGCCCGGAACCGCCCGGCAAATCCAGTGGCTGCAAACAATATGATCCAATGTGGGTAGTTGGTCATATCGCACATAAAAACCCGAGGTTAGACTATGTTGTGGTGTAAATCTGCCCGGAACCGCCCGACAAATCCAGTAACCACAACAGTTAGTCTAATGTGAGAGGTTGATGTGCACTAATGAATTAATGCCACATGATAGGGTTAAGTCATGAACCACTTGAATATACTTAACCAACTTGACACGATGACTTGATAGGGTTAAGTCATGAACTACTTGAACACACTTAACCAACTTGATACATGATCTGCATAGGGTTAAGTCACGAATTTGAATGACAACACTTAACCCATTAGAAACCTTAGTTACGCGGTCCTTTTCAGCAGTAACCCACTTAGATGTATCACGATACCCTGGGACTAGGCATGGTGTGGCACGATTACTGGGCTGATTGTAAGCGACCAGAACGACGGCTGAGTAGGTGCGCCATTGTAGGTTCAGGCAGGCTATGGTCGTGCACGTAGTCCGGAGTTGAAAAAGCAGGCACTGGGCACCCGTAGATTTACACCGTGCGTGCTTGATTCGTATCGGTGGTTGGCACCATAGGACTTGATACACCCTATGGTGGACCTTGCACAGGTAACTACA
This sequence comes from Allium sativum, assembly GCA_030737875.1. Taxonomy (NCBI): domain Eukaryota; kingdom Viridiplantae; phylum Streptophyta; class Magnoliopsida; order Asparagales; family Amaryllidaceae; genus Allium; species Allium sativum. The sequence continues at coordinate 8,946,740 of CM060923.1, forward strand.
TTTCTGGATAGGGCCGTATGACACAGACACATGACGAGCTAGGACTTGTAGGGAGCCGATCGATGAGTAGATCGTACCGTAGGACCCCGTAATGGGTCACTTCATGACACTGGACTAAGGGATCATTTCATGGTTAATACTTGATATGGGTTAGAATACTAGTACGTTGGCACAACGAACCTTGCACATGCAATGCCAGACTTGACTTATCTTGTTATCTTAATTATCCAACTAGTTTTGTTATCATCCTTATGTTTAATTCCAGTTTTCACATATCATGTTACCTTTACTAGTTTTCATACTGAAAGTCACTAGGGCTTACCAGTCTTTATGACTGACCCTTTTTCTTTCGCCAATTTTTCTTTCGTCCCCCCCCAGGGTCCCAGGGAGGAAACACTAGCTCTTAGCTTGGATTCAACTTGCTTTCTGACAGCTCATGTACGGTTTGGTTTTGGGCTATGCCATGGCTGCTTCTGCTATTTATGGGGAATAATTTACTTTTGTTTTAAAGTTTATGCTTCTTTACTATGAACTTGATGTAATGGAATAATTTGTATCTTGGATATATGAGCTTTTGACTCTTTTCTTGGAAATAATAAAAAGTTGGTTTTTAATTTCTACCGCTGCTTTATTTATGTTCTTCCTTGTTATAGCTCTATGCATGTTTACCTAGATAATAGTCCACCAAAACTAGTGCATACCCTTTGAGAGTGACCCAAGCAGAGGTGGGGTTTTACAATTTGGTATCAGAGCGAGGTTACCAGGCTGGGCAAAAGTTTTAAAAACCTTCTGAAACTGTTTTCAAAACCATTTATAAAGAAGCATTTTTCAAGAAAAGTTTTATGTTTAAAAAGGTTATTCCCCAAGAAGCCATTAGCACTTCCCTTTGTTTCCTCATTTGAATCTTTTCTTTTCGTTTTTCAGCATGGCCGGTCTTAAACTTCCTGAGGGAATACCCGTGCCTGGATGGTTCCGAAGTTACTTAGAAGCCAGGGCCAACGACGCGGGCACGGCAGACATCCTCCTCCTCCCCCAGTGGTCGCGGTTCCTCCTCCTCCTGGTACCGCCTTTGCCAAAATATGCAAAGACTTTAAAGCAATGGGCGGCAAGAACTTCATTGGAACTGAAACCTTCGTTGAGGCACGAAACTGGCTAAAGGAAACAGAAGACTAGTTCATTATCTTTGATATGTAGGACCATAGGAAAGTTCAGTTGGCAGCATGGTTGTTGAAAGAGGAAGCTGCATTTTGGTGGGAAGTCACCAACGCTACCAGGCCAGTTGAGACTTGGGCAGACTTTACAGAAAGGTTTAGGCTCAAATTCCTATCGTCGGCAGAAGAGAACCTTCAGATGGAGAGGCTCCTAGCACTCAAGCAAGGGATATGTCTGTGAGGGAGTACGTGAATAAGTTTAATCAGCTTGCTCGGTTCAGTTTGGATTTGGTCAACACAGCCCAGAAAAAGGTTGTACGCTTTGCTCGAGGATTGAACGAGCCACTACACAGCTTAGCCCTAACTCATATACCCATGGGGACGACCTTTGAAAGCTTGGTGAATATGGGTCTACTCCATGAGGAAGACAAGAATAGCAAGAAGGAGGTTAAGCCTAATGAGACTCAGAATAAGAAGGTTGACTTCAAGAAGGGGGACAACAAGAATAATAAGAATAACAAGAGTAACAACGAATCACGTGAGACGAGGAAGTGCAACTTCTGTGCTATTACTGGACATCTAGCTAAAGACTGTAGAAGGAAGAAGAGGAAGTTGGGTGAATGCTTTCATTGTGGAGATACTGGACACATCAGCAAGGATTTCCCTAAGAAGCAAGGGCAAGGGCAGACTCAGCGAGCAGGACCTTCTGGAGGGCAGTTGCATGCCCTCAACACCGCTCTAGCTCCTGACCGAGGTAGTAATATTTTCGTAGAAAGCCTTGTTTACATTTCTGACTTTCCTGTTCGAACTTTATTTGACTCTGGTGCATCGCATACTTTTATTTCTTCTGACATTATTGAAAATCTGCACTTAAATACTAGTCTGGTTGAGGATCCCATTATAGTTTTAAATCCAATTGGGGGCTCCGCCCATTTATCTATGATGTGTGTGGATTTGAGGATCTCTATCTTAAGCGTAGAATTCACGTGTAATGCTTATGTTCTCGGATTTATGGGATACGATTTGATCCTTGGTATGGATTGGATGTCCGATTATGGAGTCATTCTTGATTGTGAACGAAGGGTATTGAGGCTCATGACTCGCCTTGGTAATACCCTTGAAATCTCTTGTAACCCTAAGGGTCCGGTCATGTTATGTTATCTTGAATCCCTTGACTCGTCCGACGATAATTTGCAATCTGTAAGAGTGGTCCGAGAATATCCAGATGTCTTCGATGAAGTGAGGGGATTACCTCCTAAACACGGGATAGAGTTCCGAATTTATCTTGTTGATAATGCCAAGCCAGTTTCATTGCCCGTTAGGCACATGGCCCCGCGAGAAAGAAGAGAGCTCAGTAAACAAATCAACGAGTTGCTTGAGAAAAATTTCATAAGACGAAGCATTTCTGAATGGGGTGCTCCGGTAGTATTCGCTACTAAGACGGATGGATCGCTTCGTCTGTGCGTAGATTATCGTGAGTTAAACAAGCTGACAAAGAAGAATAGGCACCCACTACCAAGAATCGACGATCTGTTTGACCAGCTTGTGGGAGCATCTTTTTTCTCTCAACTCGATCTAGCCACAGGATTCCATCAGCTCAGAGTGGCTGAGGATAGCATTGACAAAACTGCGTTTAGGACTCCGGATGTGTTCTTCGAATGGATCGTTATGCCGTTTGGGTTAACGATGCACCCGCATACTTTGTAGATTTGATGAGCAGGGTGTTTCGGGAGTTCCTTAACAAGTTTGTGGTAGTTTTCGTGGATGATATTTTGATCTTCTCAAAAGATGAAGAAGAGCATGCTAGGCTTCTCAAGGAAGTCATGGAAACGCTTAGAGCATACCAGTTAAAGGCTAAGTTCTCCAAATGCCATTTTTGGAGGAAGGAAGTTCGGTTCCTTAGACATGTAGTTTCTAAGCAAAGCATAGCCGTGGACCCCGCAAAGGTAGTTGCGGTACAGGACTGGAAATTTCCTAAGAATGCAACGGAGGTGAGGAGCTTTCTCGATTTGGCGGGCTACTACAGGAAGTTCATTAGGGACTTCGCTAAGATTTCTGCCCCTCTTACTAAATTAACAAAGAAGAACCTACCTTTTGCATGGGACCTAGAATGTGATGCTGCTTTTCAGAGACTTAAGAGAGCCCTCACCACAGCTCCAGTCTAAGCATTACCCGATGGAGGCAAGATGTTTACCGTGTACACAGATGCGTGCGGCACGGGACTAGGCGCTGTCCTAATGCAGGAAGGAAGAGTAATATGCTACGGGGGCAGACAACTTAAAGTCCATGAGAAAAACTATCCCACGCATGACTTGGAGTTAGCCGCAATTGTTTTTGCATTTAAAGCTTGGCGCCATTATCTTCTAAGGGAGAGGTCTGAGCTGTATACCGACCACAAATCGCTTAAGTACCTCTTCTCACTTGAGTCTAAGACAACAACGGTGGATGGAGTTCTTGGCATCATATGACTTCAATATAGCTTATACCCCTGGCAAGGGTAATGTGGTGGCAGACGCGCTAAGTAGAAAAAGGCTGACTTTGAGCCCCTTGTTTGTTGAAATGAAAAGCCTTGAGTTTATAGAAACCTTTGATTTTACACCTGTTGTTGAGTCATTGACTGCTACATTTGCATCTCTTGAGTTAAGGCCTACACTTCTAGATCAAGTAGGGACTTCACAAAAGGAAGACCCACAGTTAGTTGAAATCATGGACAAGCTGATTAGAGGTGAGACGTCAAGTCGCCTCAGTAGGTATGCCATAGATGACAACGGATGGCTAAGGCGCGATGAAAGGTTATGTGTCCCACAAGTGGGAGACTTAGTAAGGAGAGTTCTCGAAGAAGCGCACCACTCGAAGATGACTATACATCCCGGAGGGGATAAGATGTACAGGGATATGAAACGCATTTTCTTTTGGGATGGAATGAAAAAGGACGTGGCAGAGTTCGTTTTGAAGTGCATGGTGTGCCAACAAGTAAAGGCCGAGTCGAAGAAGCCCGGTGGGCTATTACATCCTTTGGAGGTTCCGCAATGGAAATAGGAGAGTATCTCGATGGATTTCGTGGATGGACTGCCTAGGTCTAGGAGGGAAATAGTAGCATATGGGTCATAGTTGATAGACTCACGAAAAGCGCTCACTTCATTCTGGTGAAGAGCAAGTGGACCGCATTAGGGCTAGCGTCTATTTACCTTCGAGGGATAGTACGATTGCATAGAGTTCCTTCTAGTATAGTTAGTGATCGTGACCCGATTTTCACTAGCCAGTTTTGGAATAGTCTGCAAGAAGCAATGGGAACATGACTGAACTTAAGCACAACCTATCACCCACAGACGGATGGACAAACCAATAGGGTAAATAGGGTACTAGAAGATCTCCTGAGGCTATGCATTCTTGACTTTGGTGGTACCTGGGAAAACCATCTTCCTCTCGTGGAGTTTGCGTATAATAACAGTTACCAAGCTAGCATCGGAATGGCACCGTTCGAACCCCTATATGGAAGACCGTGCAAGTCGCCAACTTGTTAGTGGGAGACGATAGACAGACTTATACTTGGGCCCGACATGATAAGGGACACTTCTGAGATGATTGAGTTGATATGAAGACGGATGAAAACGGCCCAAGATAGACATAAATCTTATGCGGACCAGAGAAGGACAGACTTAGAGTTCGAAGTCGGAGATATGGTCTTTATAAAGGTTTCTCCGTTACGCAATGTAGTTCATTTTGGAGCAGTTGGAAAGCTAGCACCAAGATTTGTAGGACCGCTCCCCATCATTGAGAGGAATTGACGGATGGCCTACAAGGTAGACTTACCCGAGAAGTTGTCTGTAGTACACAATGTCTTTCACATCTCGCATCTCCGGAAGTGTTTGCATGAGTCAGCCGAAGTGGTTAAGCCAAGCACCCTTGAAGACGTGGAAGTGCAGAAAGAAGCAACATTGAGGCGAGTTCCGATTCGTATCTTAGGAATGGAGATTAAGAAGCTAAGGAATCGAGAAGTCAAGCAAGTGAAAGTGCAGTGGAGTGAAGCCCAAGAGGACGCAACTTGGGAAACCGAAGAAAAGATACGCGCGCTTTACCCATTTCTTTTTGAGGGTACATTCTCGATCTATTTTTCCTTGAAAACCTTTTCGTATCATGCTTCTAATATCTATGTTTTTCTTGTTATCTTCTCGATCTTATCTTGAGAACCTTAGGTAGAACCGTATGGATGTAAACATGTGATTGAAACATGTTATGGTTGATGGTTGCAAATGGTTGCAAGTGGTTGCAAGTGGTTGCTAGTGGATGCATGACACATATTAGGCACTAGATCGACTCAGTAACATTTTCATGTTGCATATGCATGGGTGCTTATACTTGTACATGGACGGAACTTGTTATGCTATCACTTGGATGTTGCATATGGATGAATGACTGTGCACTCATGTAGAGATTATTAACTATGCTAGGAATTTGCAAACAAGTTGGATTCATGACACTAACATATTTTGCATTAAGGAGGTTTACTGAATCAGTAACCGCCTGATCTTTTGCATTAGATAAAGTTCATATACACACACTTTCTGCATATGTTCATACAGCACTAGAAGTCTTTTAAGCACAATGGTTGCCTATGGATGATGCTTTGAGTAGATGGTTGTTGGGATGGTAGGACACATCCTTCCTAACGTAGAGATTTCGGGGACGAAATCCTTTAAGGAGGGGAGAATGTAACAACCCGTGTTTTTATAACGTGTAATAACCATAAATCAAGAAGAATTAATTTTTAAAATAAGAATCAAGGGAAACGGGTTATGCCATTGCGTTTGTCTCGAAATTCTGCTTGGAAACGAGTTTGAGTTTTCGAAAATCGGAGTCCGTATGACCAAGTTATGACCATTCGAAGTTTTCAGAAATTTTCAAATTCAAAACATACTCAATTCGAATTCAAAATTCGAATTTCAAACCTCCAAATGGACTGGGCGGGAAAAATCCCACCCAGGACCAGGTCGACCTGGGGGTCGATTATGTAGTCGACCTACCTAGGCCAGGTCGACCATAGTGTCGACCTGGGGGTCGTCCTGGTGCCCGAGCCCATTTCTGAAGCTAGATTCACTCTGATGTATGTGGCCTCATTTCTGTCCATATTCGTTGACCTGACCCTATAAATACAGCCCCTAACACCAGTCTCTCTACACCAAATTTCTTTCTGACCTTATGCTGCTCTGATTCTGGTTGAAAAGTTTGAGAGAGGGACTGCTTCTACTACGTTGAGACTGCGTTAAAGGAATTGCTGATTAGGGGACTCCTATTAGGACTTGACTAAGCAACAAACGACTCTCTTTTTCTAATTCTCGAACCACAATCTGTGAGCCCCAGTTATTTTCAGATTTAAACTATAAATATATTATGAATATGATGTAAAATTGAAATTGGATCTATGTATGATGACTGTTTACATTCATTCTTGTTCATCTTAGATCTTGACTCTTGAATATTACTATGACATCGATTTGGGGCCTATTCATGTTGTAAATCAAAAAGAGAAACCCTTCTTATTATCATGTTGAATCTGTTATTAGCCACATGTTTATGATTATCACCTTATGACAGTCGTACCGTGACTATACTATCATCTTATGACAATCATTACTATGACTATACTATCACCTTATGACAGTCGTTACCATGACTAAACTATCACCTTGTGACAACTGTTATTTTGACTAGTACCTTATCTTGCTAGATTTGGAATCTTTATGTTTGAGGCCAATATTTCATATGCCAGTAATGTTTTATTTCAAGTCACATCATGCTATGCTAGTAATCACTCTTACCACCTTATACCCATTTCTTTTTATGTCACTCCCTAATTAGATTTATTTGTATCGATTCCAACCTTCGTGCGATGAGAATACGATTTGGGTAGATTAGGTAAAATATGAATTAGCTTTAAACTTGAACATGAACATTATTATGACTTGAACCTGAATATGGACATGAACTTGACATGATTTGACATAAAACATGACTTGAAAACTCGACATGAATCTAAACATGAAAACTTGAACGTGGGCATGACAGTTAGATAAACTTGAAAATGGCCAACTCGAGGTTGGGTTGAGTTTGCCGTGTAAGTCTGCCAGGAACCGCCCGACAAATCCAGTGGCTGCAAACAATAGGATCCAATGTGGGTAGTTGGTCATATCGCACATAAAAACCCGAGGTTAGACTATGTTATGGTGTAAATCTGCCCGGAACCGCCCGGCAAATCCAGTAACCACAACAGTTAGTCTAATGTGAGAGGTTGGCGTGCACTAATGAATTAATGTCACATGATAGGGTTAAGTCATGAACCACTTGAATATACTTAACCAACTTGACACGATGACTTGATAGGGTTAAGTCATGAACTGCTTGAACACACTTAACCAACTTGATACATGATCTGGATAGGGTTAAGTCACGAATTTGAATGACAACACTTAACCCATTAGAAACCCTAGTTACGCGGTCCTTTTCAGCAGTAACCCACTTAGATGTATCACGATACCCTGGGACTAGGCAGGGTGGGGCACGATTACTGGGCTGATTATAAGCGACCAGAACGATGGCTGAGTAGGTGCACCATTGTAGGTTCAGGCGGGCTATGGTCATGCACGTAGTCCGGAGTTGAAAAAGCAGGCATTGGGCACCCGTAGATTTACACTGTGCGTGCTTGATTCGTGTCGGTGGTTGGCACCATAGGACTTGATACACCCTATGGTGGACCTAGCACAGGTAACTACATTTCTGGATAGGGCCGTATGACACAGACACATGACGAGCTAGGACTTGTAGGGAGTCGATCGATTAGTAGATCATATCGTAGGACCCCGTAATGGGTCACTTCATGACACTCGGCTAAGGGATCATTTCATGGTTAATACTTGATATGGGTTAGAATACTAGTACAGTTGGTACAGCGAACCTTGAACATGCGATGCCAGACTTGACTTATCTTGTTATCTTAATTATCCAACTAGTTCTGTTATCATCCTTATGTTTAATTCCAGTTTTCACATATCATGTTACCTTTACTAGTTTTCATACTGAAAGTCACTAGGGCTTACCAGTCTTTATGATTGACCCTTTTTCTTTCGCCCCTTTTTCTTTCGTTCCCCCTAGTTCCCAGGGAGGAAACACTGGCTCTTAGCTTGGATTCAACTTGCTTTCTGACAGCTCATGTACGGTTTGGTCTTGGGCTATGCTATGGCTGCTTCTGCTATTTATGGGGAATAATTTACTTTTGTTTTAAAGTTTATGCTTCTTTACTATGAACTTGATGTAATGGAAAAAAATTTATCTTGGATATATGAGCTTTTGACTCTTTTCTTGGGAATAATAAAAAGTTGGTTTTTAATTTCTACCACTGGCTTATTTTTGTTCTGCCTTGTGATATCTCTGCGCATGTTTACCTAGATAATACTCCACCAAAACTAGTGCATTCCCTTTATGAGTGACCCTAGCGGAGGTGGGGTATTACAATTTTCATCAACATCATTAAACAAAGTGATATAAAGTGGACGTAGGCTCTTTAACGCCGAACCACTATAAATCCTGTTTCTCTTTTCTGTTTTTGATCTCATTTTATTGTAATTTCAGTCAATTTGGGTGATAGAACCACTTTTTGGTCTAAGATTTTGGTGCTTTCACTGAGAACAATTTGAATTCTCTGTTTTTCTGGATTATCGTTCTACTTTTTGGAGCATTGAGTTAAAAGAAGTTAATCCCCAATTTTCGACGCTTTTAAATACTCGTTGGTTGATTGTTGAAGAATATGGCCAAAGGAAAAGGCAAGGAAGTTCAAACTACTCGAGAGAACGAGGTCGGTGAAGATCAGCAAAATTCGGTCGTGACGAGGTCTCGTGCGGAGAGTTCGGGAGCAGATCGGACTGGTTCAGGAAATCTGAACTGATCACATAGAGAGAGCTCCGATTCGAACCGAGTAGAAGACGTTGAAGAAGTGCACTCCCCCAACCCGAACCGATCCGGCCAGGTTACTTTGCTCCGATTCGATCTGACACTAGGTGATGCTGGAACCTCTACTCGAGCCCCTCCAAATGCTCCGACTCCAATCACCAGGACCAATGATCAGATCAATCCATCTGCGCCTGTCACCCAAGGAGATTTTTCGCGCCTTCTTGATATGCTTGAGAGCACTAGGGAGGCTATGAGAATCCACGAGCGCACCAATCTTATGATGCAAGAGAATATGAGAATCATGAGTAGGGAAATTGGCGAACTCCGTAGACAAAGAACTCCATCCCCAGTTCATCATACTGCAATGGACCAGTCTTCTTCTTCTGAGGAAGAACGACCCCGTGAAAGAAGGCCGCTCGAATGACCTCAGAATTTGGAGCAAATGACTTTTGGATCTTTGGGATCCCACGAGGACGCTGCTCGTGTACTAGGACCCAATGATCCGAGCTTGAGAGAGCCTATGCTATTACCAATGCGAGGATCCCATGTTTTTCCTAAAGACCCTAACCTCACCAATACCACTCATGGACAAATGCTTCAGCCCCTTCCTCCCGAGATCGGCCGGGAACGTAGGGAGCAAAGCAGAGCATAAGCTACTAGAATAAGGAGGGCGTCCCCTGATCAGGAGCCCAGAGGAAACCCGAACATCAGAGCCAGGGAGCCTGAACGGCCCTTGACCAATGCTGATGTATGGGCTATAGTACACCAGATCATGTCTGAGAGTCGAAACTACACCAATGAAGATTATGGTATTGAGCAAAGCCATACTCCCTTTACTGATGACATTCTTGACTTTCAGTTCCCCCGAAGTTTTAATTTGCCATAGATGGACAGATATAACGGGAGAACTGACCCGGGATAACATTTGATGCGATACGCATGGCTTATGAACGCTGCCGCTGCCCCCGACGCTGTGAAGTGTAAAGCTTTCCCGATTTACTTAGAAGACATAGCATTACTATGGTTTACCCGACTTCCTCCTCGATCAATATCAAATTTCAAAGAATTAAGTGAACATTTTATGAATCAATTCCAACTTCATGCCCGGAAGTCTAAGAATGTTATTGAACTATCGAGAATTAAGCAAGCGCCGGGTGAGTCCTTGAAGTCGTATCTAGACCGCTTCAATTTAGATGTAACAGAAGTCAGTGACCCGCATGAACCTACCATCTTGATGGCCTTAATGGAAGGAGTTGATCTTGATTCATAGTTTGGAGATTATCTTTCTGGGAAGCTACCTCCCACGAGAGAGTTGTTTTATGAGAAGGCCAATATTCAGTTAAGACGGGAGGAAGCAAGGGAAAACTGAAAGAGGAATTCTGGAGCGGCCTCAAAAGAAGTTGTTCAGAGTAATGTTGCCGTAAAGCAGTCTGGAGAAAGCTATGGGAAAGTCGAAGTGAATGTTGGAAACAAGAATGGAAACAATAATAATGGAAATGGGGGCAACAGCAACCGCAATGGGAATGGTAATAGGAGAAAATGGAACCGAGGAAGTAATTCTGACAAAAGACCCTGGTTCCAGATGTTTGAAAACTATTCGCCGTTGAATGACACATTAGAGAACATTTATTTGGACATGTATAATGTTTTGCAATACAAAAGACCGCCGCCACGAGATTCAATAGAGAAAGAAATCGCTACCGGAAAATTTTGTTTATTTCACGGAACTCACGGACATTCAACAAACGAATGTCGACACTTGAGAGATGTGGTTGAGAAGTTGTTGCGTGAAGGCAAGTTGGACGAGTATAAGGCTGCCCCAAGGGACAGAGGGCAAGGAGGACAGGCTCCAAGCCAGAGTCAGTTTGCTCCCAAGCCTACAGCGCAACAAAAAGGCAAAGAGATTGTCATTAACACCATAGTAGGTGGACTCCATTCAGCTATCCACAGTTTCAGAGCAATGGACCAATACATTAATTCAGTTAAGCACATAGATGTTGACGAGTGCGATAATTTGGAAGATATCACCATTGTGAAACAGCAGAAGACAATGTTCGATGATGTAGTGTTCCATAGCAGAGACGACACCGAAATCCAATCATCTACCAAAGATCCGCTGGTTATTACCACTACTATTGGACCGGCACTGGTTCATAAGGTACTAGTGGACAATGGAAGTTCAGTCAAAATTTTGTTTAAGAAGTCGTTTGATCAGATGAAACTTGAGTTTGCAGATTTGAAGCCCTGTGAAGGTTGGATCCGAAGCTTCGATGGGGCATCGACAGCTCCAATGGGGTATATACAATTGCCCGTAACATTGGGGCAAGGGGATCGTCGAAGAGTACGAATGCTTCAGTTCGTAGTGCTGGATGTAGATTCGCCCTACAACGCGTTTTTAGGAAGGCCTGCCCTTGCAGAGTTCAGGGCTTGTATCGCGCCATGGTGTTTATTGCTAAAGTTCCCAACTGAAGCCGGAACAGGAGTAATGAGAGAAGATCAAGTCTCCGGATGAGCTTGCTATATTGCTGAATTAAAGATGCTGATGAAGGGACTCAACATCGAGACTAAAGATGCCTCACCTCCTCCAAAGGAGGGTTCGGCGTAGCAATTAGAGGGATCAGCCCCGAAGGAGTTACCCAAGGGAATGCCCGAAGACCTAGGTCCCAGAGAAGATGAGGAACCTGAGGATAGAAAGGCAACTCCTAACGAAATGATAGTGGATATACCCATTGACGAAGCTGATCCAGCAAAAGTTTTGAAGATTGGATCCCAGTTGGATCCGCATCGACCAAAGAACTGACTGACTTCCTGAAGGCAAACCTGGATGTGTTTGCCTAGACCCACGCCGACATGTATGGGATTTCACTATCCATTATGAGTCATTCGCTGAGTATAAACCCAAAACACCCGCCTGTAAAGAAAAATAGACGTGTGCCCGGCCCAGAGAGGTCGGTAGCTCTGAAAGAAGAAGTGGAGAAGCTGAAAGAGAATGGATTTATTAGAGATTCGACATATCCCGACTGGATATCGAATCCGGTTTTGGTAAAGAAGTCAAACGGAAAGTGGCGGACATGCATTGATTTTTCAGACTTGAACAAAGCTTGCCCGAAAGATAGCTTCCCACTCCCCAGAATAGACCAGCTTGTGGATTCGACGGCGGGACACGAACTTCTTTCTTTCATGGACGCATATTCCGGATACAACCAGATTCCCATGCACGTGCCCGATCAAGAGCACACGAGCTTCATTACAAATTTGGGGTTGTATTGCTATATGGTCATGCCGTTCGGATTGAAAAACGCTGGAGCTACCTACTAACGCTTGGTGAACAGGATGTTTTATAACCAAAAAGGGAAGACTATGGAGGTCTATGTGGACGATATTCTCGTCAAATCAAGACAATCCTCCAGCCATACGCAAGATTTGGCAGAGATGTTCGGTATCCTGCGAAAGTATCGGATGAAGTTAAATCCTTTGAAGTGCTCGTTTGGGGTGGCATCTGGAAAGTTTCTAGGTTTCATCGTGAGCTCTTGAGGGATTGAAATCAATCCCATTCAAATAGCAGTGATAAGGAACATTGAGGAACCAAGGATAATCAAAGATGTCCAAAGTCTTGCAGGGAAAGTGGTTGTGTTGAGTAGATTTATCTCCAAAGCAACGGACAAATGCGTCCTGTTTTTCGACTTGATGAAAAGGGGAAAGAAAAATTTCGAATGGACTCCGGACTGTGTTGAGGCCTTTCGAAATCAATTGGACTTACTAGAGAGACCACTGATTTTGTCGAAGCCAGTGGATCATGAAGAGCTGTTTGTTTATCTAGCAGTATCGGCTCACGCCGTTAGCACCGCCTTGGTCCGGGAAAAAGACAAAGTGCAAAGGCCGGTATATTATGTAAGTAAGAAATTGGCAGCTGCAGAACGTAACTACCCAAGGATTGAGAAGCTTGCTTACAGCCTTCTGATCGCCTCCCGAAAGCTTCGCCATTATTTTCAAGCTCACCCAATGACCATATACACTGATCAGCCTCTGAGACAGGTATTGCATAGGCCCGAAGCATCGGGATGGTTGATCAAGTGGAATATTGAATTAAGTCAGTTTGATTTAAATTTTCAGCCGCGAAGATCGATCAGGGGGCAAGCTCTGGCTGACTTTATAGCAGAGTTCACAATTTCGGAGGAAGAGATGATCAACGACAAGGTGGTCAAGTCAGAGGAGGAATTAAAATTAGATCCATGGAAGTTGTACACAAACGGAACCAAGAACGACCGAAGGTCCGGAGCTGGAGTCATCTTAGTTACTCCTGAAGGACGATCGTTATATTATGCTCTGCGACTAGAATTTTCAGCGACTAATAATGACTCTAAATATGAAGCCCTGATTGTTGGGCTGAAACTTGCTAAGGAATTCGGAATAAGGGCATTGGATATATTCTACGACTCCAAAATAGTCGTCTGCCAAGTGCGAAAGGAGTTTGTGGCCCGGGGACCTCGACTTATTACCTATCTCGGGAAAGTGGAGGATCTGTTGAGCAACTTGGAACAGTATAACATAACGCATATCCCAAGAGATGAAAACCAGAAGGCAGACCGGCTAGCAAAGCTGGCTAGTTCCGACAATCCGGAGGAAACTGAAATGGTTCCAATTGAGACGTTGGGATCGCCTAGCTTTGAGTCAATGGAAATTGAATTAGCTTTCGAAGCAGAACCGGAGAGGGAGTCGTGGATGACCCCAATCAAGAATTTCCTTAGAAATGGGATACTCCCGCCAAAGAAGAGTGAGAGACGAGCCATTGTTCGCAAAGCTACCAGATACATCCTTCAAGATGAAACCCTTTATTGGCAAGGATTTTCTATGCCCCTGTTACGATGTATAGCGCACGACGACATCAAGCGTGTACTAAGTGAAGTACACGAAGGTGAGTGTGGAGATCACACGGGAGGTCAGACCTTAGCAAAAAAGGTATTGCGGTATGGGTATTTCTGGCCCACAATTAATAAAGATGCAGCTGATTACTCACGACGCTGCGACAAATTCCAGAGATTCGCCAAGATCCCCAGAGCACCACCGACCCAGCTCAAGTCGATGGTGAGTCCATGGTCATTTTCCATGTGGGGAATTGACATCATCAGAGTTCTACCGATTGCCAAAGGAGGAGCGAAGTATGCAATAGTCGCCGTGGACTATTTTACGAAGTGGGTGGAAGCTGAGCCCTTAACCAAAATCACAGCGAGAAAGGTGATAAGTTTCGTGGTTAGAAATATCATATGCCGATTTGGGATTCCAAGGACCATTATAACTGATAATGGAACCCAGTTCGATGGTGCCCAATTCAGAAATTTCTGCCAGAAATACAAGATCGACAAGCGGTATACTGCAGTCGCCCATCCACAGTCGAATGGGCAAGTAGAAGCAATAAATAAAGTCATAAAGTCCATCCTCAAGAAACGATTGGAATGTGCAAACGCAAAATGGGTGGATGAATTGCCCTTGGATTTGTGGGCATACCGAACAACATTTAAGATAGCTACCGGTCATACTCCTTTCTCTCTCTCATTTGGCTCAGAAGCAGTAATCCCGGTAGAGCTTGAAGTTCCCTCTCACAGGGTGACATATTATGACCCGATGATGAATCGAGCACTCCTCCTCGAGTCCCTTAATGAAATCGAAGAGAAAAGGGACGAGGCAGACTTGCGTGCGTCGAGACGTCAACATCAGATGGCACGCTATTATGACAAAAAAGTTCGTTTTAGAACCTTTGAACCAGTAGATTTGGTGCTAAAGCGAGTTTTTCCATCCCTTCCTCACCTCGGCCCAAAGTGGGAAGGACCCTTCATCATCCAATGGAAACTTGAGACAGGAGCCTTCAAGTTAACGACCGTAGATGGCGAAGAAGTGCCTAGGGATTGGAATGCCCAACACTTGATGCGATATTTGAATTAGGGATGTTGTATTTTCTTTTGTTTTTCTTATGAACTCTGTAATAAGTCACGACTTGCCTTAGAAAAGTCTGTTGATACGAACAAAGAACTATAAAGTGGATGTAGGCTACGACTTAGCCGAACCACTATAAAAATATCGTGTGCCACTTACTTTCCTACATTATTTATATCTTCAACTGTTATTCTATTGTGACTGTGGAATATGAGATGTGAAATTAAAATCTGAAAAGTTGGAGATGGCCTATATGCAGGAACAAACACAACGACTGTATGCACAATAAGACATAAAAGAATGGGAAGATGACATTCTTAACTCTAACTCTCAAGAATTGAGAGAGAGTATAAAGGACGGGAAGATGACGTCCTCTGAGGCATGAAGGTGCACCCAGATGAGAGACCGCCTCGGCAAGAACTCTAACCTGAATATAATACTTGAGAGTATAAAAGATGCCAGAAAAGAACAGGCATCAATGAGAAAAGGAATGTGACCCCTGTCAAAGAATCGGGGACATTCGGACTTTTTAACTTAATCTTGAATAGTTTTTCAAGGTTGACTGGGGGCATATATGTACACACATATTCCACCCCCCCCCCCCCACTATGATTCCATTACACAATTTTAGTAGGACATGCATTTGCATTTTTACATAAGTACTGAACTGACGACTAACAAACATTGCAGGAAATGAATTATTTTATTTACAAATGAATGAATTTGTACAGGAAAACAGGCAAAAAGAAGGTGCAAGGGCCGCAGTCGCAGCAACAATTATGGGCCAATCAAATGCTAAAATAAAGCAAAACACTTCATCACTTCGACTTTGAAGTGGACTTGGACTTCTTAGCAGCCTTCTGAGCATCCTTCGCCTCTTTTTCAGCATCAGTTACGATGCGCCTTGGTTTTTTCTTCCCTGAGACTGAAGTGCTGGAATCGGTTGAATTTTTCCCGGGAGGCGGAACGTTGGAATCAAGAGAAGACTTTTTAGCAAGTTCTTCTGTAATAGATCTAGTCGAAAGCTTAACAACTAACCTTGGTCCAGCATCCACTACTGCGAGAGGCTTAAGGCTTTCGAGGTCTAGGTCTTCAACTTTAAGCTGCATGCGTTTGTCTTGTTTGGCTTTCAGTGCAGCTAAGGTAATGTCGTCGGCGCTTTTTGATTCCCCAACTATAGCCACCTCAGGATCCTCCTCATGTCCCTCATCGCCACTATCATCCTTTAAGGCGTATATCATCTCGCCGTCGTGAGGAGCGTCAGCCTTACCCTTGTCTCCTTCATTCTTCTCCGCTGACTTTGCTTCGGCAATAGTTCCCTGGGGCACGTCTGCCTTCTCGGACGGTTCAGCACCTGCGGAATGAGAAGCAACAGTTATCAACTCGGGAGAAAATAAAGGGTTCTTCATTGATTGTCCAACTATGCGATGGAAAGTGGAGATAGCTTTGACGAATTGGGGTGAAAAGGTAGAAATACCTTCCGATGATTTTTCAACTGGAGTAGTTGCCGCCTCTGAAGCCGATTCAGGAATAGGAGATAAAAGAGATGTCTGAGGGATCGCCGGGTTTTCAGGGTCGTATCCCTCTACTTCAGGAGTTTTAGCGGCAGTGGAAGAAGAGCCAGCCTCCAAGATGTCTTTTTGTTTAGCCTTCCGTTTTTCTTCATCCATGGTGGCAGCAATCAGGCGACGCCCCTCGGCTAGACTCGCCGGCTCGTCATCTCTTAGATACTTTTCCATAAGTTTGTCCTCGTCGATGGAATCTACCTTGAGTTCCTCTTTTTCCCATTCGACAATTTGGCTCCATACATGAACCAAGGTAGTCGGGTAATCATCGATCCAAGAGATGTTTCGGTGGCGGAATATATGTGCAAAAAAATCAATCAGTAATTCACTAAAGCCCTGTACATCCTCCTGAGCCTCCGCTAGCTGCTTACGGGATTCTTCGGCCGATTTGATGATGCTTTCAACATTACCCCCCGCCAGGGCAGCCCTGTTCTCGGCCTCCATCAACTTGGAAGCCAAGTCAGCATTTTTCTTTTCCAATTCGGCATTCTTCTTCGCCAACTCGGCCTTTTCTTGCTCAAGGTCAGCATAAGCAAGTTGCATTTTGGCAGCATCTGACTTGGCATCTTCCGCTTGCTTTTTCAGCTCCGAACGCTCTTGAGTATGGGACTCGAGCAAGTCATGATAGCGTTTTTGTAGATCTTCAAATTGTTGCTTGAAGCTAGCAGCGTCCCGTTGAGCGATAGCAAGTTGAGCCCGTGTATCCTCGAGGTCTTTTCCTAAATTTTTTAAGGCCCTTGCATCATCTTCTGCGGTCTTCTGCATCGAGTTAGTATTCGTGATTAGAGTTCGGATGATTCTGGAAAGGTTGCGCGAATACTTGAACATCTCTGAATATTGTTTCTCGACCGCGTCTATTTTTGCTTTGGCCTCATCTGCCCACCTCGAGGAAATAGGCTCAAGAACAGGTAAGAAAGTTAAGTTTTCAAAGTAGTGATCAGGAAATTGCTCCTCCAGATACGCCCGCTTAACTGCAGTTTCAGCATCCAACGGTGGAGGTGCAGGGAATGTCAGCTCGGTATCCTTATGCGTGGAAGGCTCAATGGCCTCCTCATCCCTTCTAGGCCGTTTAGCAGGAACCTTGCGCTTGCTTCGTGAGTCAGTGTCTCTCGGTGGGATCCTTTCCCTACTGCGCTTTTCTTGAGAAGAAATTGGGTCTTTTGATTGCGGCCTGTCATCTTCTCGATGACCTTGGTAGCCCTTATATCGCTCTGAATCGGACCGAACGGGAGAGCGATAGCACGAGGACCGTGAATGATAAGAATCATAGGGCCTTCTGTCCTCCCTACCGCAGCCTTCGCGATGATCATACTCAACATCGTGAGGGGATCTGGTCATGCTGCGACGTAGCTTCTTGATGTCATAGTAAGCACGAGACATTGTACCTGCACAATAATGCAAGTGGAATTCAGAATCAGTATTCTCATAAGATGTAAGTGCTGTGAAGTGGGGTGCAATTGTGTTAAGTGCATCCTAAGCGGTGTCCCCCTCCGACAAACCAGAGTCTGAAGCCGAGCCAGTGCTAGAGGGCTCTTTGGCCTTAACAGGAGTAGCCTCCTCCGAAGAAGTAAAAACTAAAGGATTTGTGCCAAAATCCTCGGAAGTGTAAGTAGTGTCAGGAAGAGGGAGATCTCCCAAGCCCTGAAATGTAGGATCATCAACAGTAGGGGCATCTCTTTGGGAAGCGCCTGTTGGCTGTTCTTTAGGAAATGGTGATTTCTCAGGAGAAACAACATCCCCAGGAGTGATGTACCCCTCTCGGTGATTTTCAGGTAAATTAGCCAACTCATCGTCTTGAGTCGAACTTGGAGAAGGTGAAGTTTGAAGCGGCATGGTGGGACCTTTCGAGCTGTCGCTCATTTCTGGAATTACATCCACCGGAGGGATATATACATATGGACCTGACCCGTGACTTATGCTACGGGTAATAGATAGCAGCCTGTGGTGATGGAGATATTCGTCCTTGAGGACCTCGTCGACAGTTAAAAACTTTTGATCACCATTAAGGAGCCGATGCATCCGACCAAAGAATACTTGACCCGATATCTGCTTTGGATTGTCAACAGCAAACAAAAATAAAACGGATTAATGTGGTGGCGTGGACATTCAGAGAGGAGGTTTAGAAAACCAGTGCCTTACTCGATTTTGTCCACCTCCTAGCACACCCCGGCTGTTGCCTAACATAAAACCATTCCAGCTTGGAGTCGCCGGCCTTGCTACTGAATGGCACTGAAATTATCCTTCTTTTTGGGACAGACTCGAAGTAAGAGAAAGAAGGAGTTTCTCAAGTCCGGTGCTTGAAGTTATAAAAGAAATGAACGTCATCAAAAGTGAGCTCTATGCCTAAGATCTCGCGGTATGCTACATATAAGGTATGCAGGTAAGCATAGGAGTTGGGATGCAGCTGCATGGGGGCAATCCGCATCTGTCTTAGAAAGTCGACGACAAAGGGAGAAGATGGTGGAATAGCTACGACCATGCACATCAATCGAGTGATTGCCATAAATCCCTCCGGAGGATTATGAGGATGGTCGGTTTTAGACGGCACCAGAGTATCTTTTTTATGTATCCCATACTTCAAGCATATTCGAAGGAGCTTGTCTTAGTCAATTGTTGATTCAACAGAATCTTGAGGTGATTCCAATATGACGGCAGATTCAAATTTGTCAGGAGCTCGAGTATCTCCAACCCCTCCTTCCTCTTCATTACCCAGAGAAACTTCACTATCAGAAGACGTTCCACTGCTATGCGCCCCCACTTCATAATCTGATCCCTCGTCACCCCATTCAGGGTCTGAGGAAGAAGATATGTCGTCAAAAGTAACTTTGTCGGATGTCTCTGGGACCTCTTTCTTTTCTGCCAGTCTAGAAGAATGTCTTTTGGCCATGATCACTAAACTATCGAAGAAGTAATAACAGAAGTTAGAGTAAATTAGCCTGTGTCCCCCTGTGCACGTGTGTGAACTAAAGTGTGTACGGTGTGTGCAGAAGATGTAAAGTTAACACTCGAAAGTGTAAGGCAAAATCTTGGCAATGCAATGATGTTAAGAACAGTTCTTGATGTTCGTTTATGTTCGCGAGGCACTATCCTAACTGTCCATTAAGTTGAAGATTATGCCAAGAGTTGATTTGGCCAGTTAAACAAGTTCTTATGCATTAAATTGGACTACTCTTCAGTTCGATTCGGATGCATTCATTGGGATCGGATCAGGGGCACAGCCCTGCCTTGGACTCAGACAAACATTGAAGCCCAGGAATCAAAGTCGGATCGGTTCGGAAGTAGGCTCCTCGAACGGTCCGGATCGAATTAAGTGACCATGCCCCTCTCCTCCTTTATTTCACTTTCCGGTCCGATCCGGTTGCGAGAGTACTATCTGACCCAATCCAGTTAGGTGAGCTATGTCTCCCTCTTCAACTTTTGCCCTGACCCGATCTGGCCTTCTAAGCCTTTTTTTCCTTTTCTTCTCCTCCGTCTTCCATATCTCCTCGCCCGAACCGATTCCCTATGCCCTTCGTCTTCCTTTTCCCCCTCGATCACAACCAAACTCAATCCCATCGCTTCGAGGTGATGGCGGAGCCACCAACGACGACGACGAGGGAGGAGAGAGTCACGACGTCGAAGCCAAACGATAACCACACTCAAAACACTCAAATCAACCGCAAATTTCAATTGGAACCAATTATTACTAAGATAATTGAAGTTTTAAACCTACTGAGATGTTTAAATTGAAGACTGACGAGAGAATTTCAGAGTTTTTGAGCTTTCTGAAAGCTAGGGTTTCAGTGTAAAAACTTTTGAGCGAGATTAATGAAAGAAAGGGAGGAAGAAGGAATTGGATAATGGGTTTATATATGTATTCTTAGTGAGTAATCGTATTCCCTATTTTTCTTCTCCCCGCTCGGACCGGGATACAGGCCCACGAACACATTATGGCCTGTTGGACCAGCATTAAGCAATACGAAGGGAGTCCCTTCGGATCGGGCCCGAACCGAATGAATTGAGCACAACGAATCGGTGTGCAAATTAAATTCAAAGAAAAATGAAAAAAAGACATACCTGGAAGAATCACTGATCATCAAGGAGAGTTCCTAGGATTGTTTAAAAATGAAGAAAATAAATCGTGTATTCTACCACATATATATAAGCGATAAAAGACACGACTTCATGATGTAACGCATCTTCACAAGCGAATGGAAATAACTTTTCAACGATCAATGAGCAGATAATATCAAAGCACGCTTTGTCTTCAACAGAAGCATCCTTTGAGGGGGCAAAATGTTAGCCTACTTTGTAAACTAGGCTATACAAAGTCAAGAAGTCAGAAGATCAAGTTGACAAAGGACACTCTGTTACACATCCGGTTCGGATCGGAATTACAGGAGTAGGAACAGAGGCAACACAAAGCTAAAAGATCTAATATTAGAACATAATCTGCCTATAAATCGGATCGGATCGGGGGTAGTTAGAGAAAAGCAAAGTTAGACAAAGTGAGGAGAGACAAAATTCAAACCGGATCGGATTGGATGGGCGCTCCGATCCGAACCCCATGTCATTAGAAGGACCCAATCTGGTCCCAGAAGTTTCCAGCCGCTTCACTCCATGATCTCCTGGATATTCGGGGCGGTTACACCCACTTTCTACCTACGATGGCTACTTACCTGATGTGGTAGCAACACCAGAAATCATCCGATCCCGAAAGTCATGGAATGGAGGACGCGTGCATCCAATCCGAACCGAATTCTGGAGAAGTTTCCACCTATAAATAGACCCCCAAGGGTCGTTTGAAAGGATCTTTTGGGCACTTTGAGAGTTCAAACATCTTTGAGAACCGAATTCCAGCATTCCCGAACAATCCAAATCATCATTCAAAGTATATTTTGAGATAACTGAGTGAATGTATATGAAAAGTAAGAGAGATTGAGTGAATATCTTATTTTATTTTCATTAACATCATTAAACAAAGTGATATAAAGTGGGCGTAGGCTCTTTAACATCGAACCACTATAAATCCTGTGCCTCTTTTCTTCTTTTGATCTCATTTTATTGTAATTTCAGTCAATTTGGGTGTTAGAACCACTTTTTGGTCTAGCAGTCCCGAAAAAAGTCGATCTTGGTTATCCGATATACAACACATATCGAACATCCAAGGATCGAAAATACCCGTAGTTAATGAAAGAAATTAGATGGTGCGAATAGATAAGATAGAAACTTAGAATAGAAGAAGAAGAAGAACATACAACATCAGAGTAAACACGAATCTCACAGCAGAATGAATAAATATATTTCATAACATAACTTTGAAATATAAATCTGTACTTGAATATACATATCATTTCCAAAGTACAGCACTTACGACACAGCGGAAATAACCATAGCTATATAATTCTAAAGCCTCCTGCTCCAGCTCTTCAAGTATCTGTAAATCCCGACTACTTGACTGCCCGTACAAAATTGGGCACCCAAGAGTTTAGGGAAAACAAAACAAAATAAACTCTAGGTCAGTCATATGACTAGTATGAGTAAAACAGTTTAAAACAGTTTGAGCCATTTAAATGATATCTCATAAGATGACACCATATAATGGAATGGGATTTTCCCTTATGAGAATCCAAATAATCTTTCTATCAAAACTCATTGATATTATAATAATGTCTATCAGCCACAATATAATAATCATCTAGTAAAAACCCTTGCATCTAACGTTCTACAAATATAATATAAAATCAAAACAAAACCGCGGGCTCTTATTTGGGAAATGGATTCCAACTATGACAAGGTATGGATCCACCTTCGGCTCAGTGTACTCTAGAAGCGATACACTAGAGTTCAACAAGAACATCTTGTAACTCGACCACACATGGCCGACCACTCATTTGGCTTGAGTGTATCGAATATATTGTCACTTTACAGTTGGTAAACCAACATAACCATTCTCGAGAGATACAGAATTGAAAGAAGTAACAAATATGAATATTCTCTAGATGGTGACAATATACCCTAATTGGTTGCGAACTACTTAGCCATGCTGCTTGCCCAATTTCTGTCATTTCCCAGTTGATGAGGCTGGACGTCGTAATGTATCTCTATACCGATCACGTCTTCATTTACTTTGAATGCCACATTATCATACCCATCAAATCACAAATTGATTTCCCTAAAATTACCACGGGTATAAGCTAAGAAAAACGAATTCCTCCGCCACCAACGTAAATACATTTGAAATGATCAACTCACGCGATCCACCAGATATACTCTGTCAGACATTCGTCCATTCAAGTTGTCCTAGGATTGGACAAACCGAAGGCACTATTCCGTACATCCATCCTAGGCAATCTCTACCTAGGACTTACAACAGCCCTTGCACTTTACTTCGTCTTCAATTATCTTTGGCATATATGATTCCGCAACGCTTATGCCAATACGGAATGGTTCTTTGGATAAGAATCCAACCGGTCTCTCCGTATTGACGACGGAAAAATGGTCAAAAAACTTCGACAGTCGGTGAGTTAACTATCAAAGAAAAACACATGTGCAAACAATGATATTATTTCTAGATGGAAATTATATTGATCAATCATCATTTATCTCTTAAATTAATTTACCATTAATTTATTCATTCTTCATTTCCTATTTTCGTATATATACATATATATATATATACAGAAATTCTTATTTTCTAAATTTAGAAAATACACGTTATTAATCATTGGAAAACATTACCATCTCCTTTCCACGTATCACTGTCATTTCAATATTCTTTACCATCCAACATTTCATTTTCTATAATTAGAAAATATCTCTGATTATATTTGGGAAACGTTTCCAAAACTCATCCCTTGGATTTAAACAGATGTTTAAATAAAAAATCGCTATGCCAATTCGCCATTACCTTCATTAACTATATTCACTTAACCAACCTTCACTATCAAACCTTACCATCCCTTAGTTAAGGAAGTCAATCAAATTGGGGTATAATTACCTCTCAGACCTTAACTGAACAACGTTTTAACTTCGAAATAGTCAAGTTTATCTTTTTAATCTTTAACAAACTTCCTTACGTAACACTCTTTCGAATAAATCTCTGTTCGATTACTCTTTCCTTCGAATAAACTATATTCAATAATCTCTCTTCGAATAGCCGTATTCGATTAACTCTATTCAATTAACACTACTCGATTAACTCTAATCGATTTACTCTTATCAGTTAGCTCTATTTGATTAACTCAATTCTATTAACTCTATTTGATTAACTCTATTGGATTAACTCTATTTGATTAACCCTACAGGATTAACTCTATTGGATTAACTCTATTCAATTAACTCTAACTAATTTACTCTTATCAATAATCTCCTTTCAATTAACTCCTTTCGAATAACTAATATTCGATTAACTCCTTTCGAATAACTAATACTCGATTAACTCCTTTCGGATAACTAATATTTGATTAACTCCATTCGAATAACTAATATTCGATTAACTCCATTATAATAACTAATATTCAATAATTCCTTTCGAATAACTAATATTTGATATTTCCTTTCGAATAACTAATATTCAATAATTTCTTTCTCTATTCGAATAAACTATATTTGATTAATTCTCTTGTTCGAATAACCTTATACGACAACTCTTTCTTCCAATAAACCATATTCGAATAACTCTAATCCGACTAACTCTAATTCAATTAGCTCCATTTGAATAACAAATATTCGACTAACTCTTGTTCGATTAACTCTATTCTAATAACTCTAGTTCGATTAACTCTATTCGAATAACTCCTTTCGAACAAATAATATTCGAATAACTCTAGTTCGATTTAACTCTAAACGATTAACTCTAACTAATTAACTCTAACTGGTTAACTCTAATTCTAATTGATTAACTCTAACTCTAATCGATTAACTCTAAATATAATCGATTAACTCTAAATCTAATCGATTAACTCCTCTAACTCATTTTGATTAACTCCTTTGGTTAACTCTACATCCATATTCAGTTTCAAATATTGATGTTGAAATCGATTCTTACTTCTCGATATAAATCTTGACTTAGTTATTCCATTTATCCAATGATAAATATTTTACTTAATTTATAAAATATTGTTTATAAATTAATCTTCCCAGTTCATCTGTTAAAACAGATTTTTATTTAATCCCACTTTAAATAAATCTTTTCCCTTTCCCTTTTATCCTGCCAATTTTCCTTTTTATAACTCTATTTATTTCATAAATAAATATTTCCTTTTATTTATTTTCCCAAATAAATTCCTTTTATTTATTTTCCAAATAAATAATCCTTTTTCAATTTCTATTTGTAAATGTTTTAAAAATATTTCCCTTTCTATTTTATTTGTAAATATT
Organism: Allium sativum; assembly: GCA_030737875.1. Lineage (NCBI taxonomy): Eukaryota > Viridiplantae > Streptophyta > Magnoliopsida > Asparagales > Amaryllidaceae > Allium > Allium sativum. The sequence goes on from CM060923.1 coordinate 8,971,692, forward strand.
TACAAATATTCCCTTTTCATCTTTCTATTTATTTAACGAGTAAATATTTTGTTTCCAATTCTATTTATTTAACAAATAAACATTTCTTTTTATAAAATCCTTTGATTTTGTAAATATTACCTTTTCAATATAACATTGAAAATTTCCTTTTATAATTATTCTATTTATTTTCTAAATAGATATTCCTTTTATAATTCTATTTACTTTCTATGTAAATAATCCTTTTTATACCTTTATTTACTCTTTAAGTAAATAATCCTTTTTATAAAATTCTTTGATTTTATAAATATTTTATTTATTAAATTCCTTTTTATAAAATCCCTTGATTTTAGAAATACTCTATTTCAATACACAGTTTGAAATTTCCCTTTTCTATTCCAATATTTCTTTTGGTATTCAACAGTACCAAATAACAGGACCAGTGTCATTATCATCAATCACAGATTATACATCCATATAACACAATATATGAAAACAAACAGTATTATAAATATTAAGGAATCCTTTTGTATCCCTCCAACCTGTTTTCCTGCATCACAGATGTTAAACAACACAAATATAAAATATTCTGATGAACAGAATCAATATTCGATTAACGATTTATATATATATATATATATATCGTTATCTATACTTTCAACCAATACATAAGCAATTCAACCAAACAGTTAACACACATCAAACAACAGATAATTATCAGTTCTAAGAATACGTTATAAAAATATAACTGTTCAGAGTTGGTGAGTTTTACTCACATTGGACGATCATCGTTAATAACGATAACCATGCTTGATTTAGATGGACAATTTATTTCACTATAAATTGTAACGAGCTTCGATTTGTCAACAACATTTTCAAACTCCTTCACTTCAATTTGTCAACAACACCATACCCTTAAATTTCAACTCGTCAGCTCCCTGTGAAATCCGACATCGCACTTTTCCTACCATGAACAGTAATCGATTGACGCCTATGAACTTCAAATCCGCACAAAAATACATAGCAGATGCGATTCAAGCTCCTGAACCCAAATACAACATCAATTCGAGTCAAAACCCGCTATGTTTGGATCGAGACCCAACCCTAACCCTCGCGTAAAAACCCTACAAGTGCAGAACGAACATCACACTCAACAAAACATTACCAACGAGAAGAGAAGCTCACCTGAAAGCTAAATAAACTTGCTTTGGATTTTTAAAGTTTTTCTTTGATTTTGTTTTTAATTTCAAAGTCATCGGTTTGGGTTTTGAGATTTTAGAACCGGTGGCTTGAGAGAACGGTTTTATAATGGAGACGAGACTTTTGTGTGGTTGTAAAGGAGGGGTGCGTGGCTTTTTCTAGGCTTCAGAAAGGGTTGAGGTATTTTATTTTTATATTCATTTATTTGTTATGCACTCTAAAAATCCCTATGAACACACACGATCCCCAAAAATCACAAAAATGGACATGCAGCTACATTTCGACATTACGGTCCCGACGAAACTGGTTTCGTCGAATTCCGACTCCGTTTGCTCACACAGCGTATTTTTAAAGGTCAAATTATTGACTGTATTTCACGTTACAAAAATCGTTACGGCCACATACTGAATTCCAAAATCATGGAAATTGAAATCTAGCAATAATTAATATTGCGGATCCAACAAAATTAGTTTCGTCGAATTTTGAGGTCGTTTACAAAACTGGCTATTTTTAAAACTCTAAATAATCCTTTAAATATATAAATATATTTAAAAACAATTAAATTCAATATTTAAAAATAAATATTATCGTATATATCCACATACGATATCATACAGCTCCACAATATTCCTATATGAATTTCTAACTCGATATTTCAAATCCCGATTAAATCGATATTCGATTTAAAATGAAATTCCTTTTATAAATATAAATAAATCGTTACAAATTATAAACGAATTCCACAAGACTTTCTAAAATTTGATTTGGACATAAATCAAAATCTACATGATGAAATCCCGATTTTTCTCTTCCATTAGAAAAATATACTTCACTAGCTCTGAACGTTTCTTGTTTCACAGAATTCCGATTTAAAACAGACCCTGTATATTCAGTTGAAGTTCGAATCGCCAATTTATGAACTGCAGTGCCATTTCGAGCTTGATTTTAATTATAATATAATTATACATTTAAACTTCGTTCAAATAATATATTTGTTATTTTGATTCAAATTCTAAACTCAATTATATATTTTAAATTGCCCAATTCGTATCGTATTGCCATTTCAGCTAATTCTAGTTATTTCAGAATTTAATATATAATTTAATTATTATATTAATTAAATATTCAAAGTTATTTAATTAAATGACCATTTAATTCTCTAAATCACTATATAAATAATTAAATAAATAATTATTATATCGTTGGAAATACGGGACATTACATTCTTCCCCGCTTAATATAGTTTAGTCCTCAAAATTGCTAAGGTAGAAAACACATCCTATTGACTGATTAAAAATTATTTGTTTAATTCTTAACTTCAGTTTCAACTGAAAAATAAACTTCAATTAAAATATTAATTAACTCTTATCAACGAGAATTTTTAAAAATCCTGAAAATTTTCTAACACCTTAACTTTTCGAAAAATTTCGCCAGCACCTCCTTTGTACTGGTCAATAGCTCAAACTCAAACTCGCCTCTCTGGGCCTTCTCCAACCCAAAAGAAAATCAAACAGCCAAGCGGCTTGCCAAATCGGCTCATAAATCTCATGCTTATACCAAATATAAACTTGTACCTTTTTGCCGGGCATATCAACTCTATCACTTTCACCTATTATCAGTTCAACATATACCAGTGTTATCCCAATCAACTTCCAATCACTTTTATCTCCTGTACAACCATTCGCTTATCCAATCCAAATATCATTTCAACTCGAGTTTCATTCTCGATTCCAAACTCTTAACTTGATTATCAAATTACACTTCAAATTTGAATCTCACAAATCCAATTTGTCTTGATATAATTCTAATTCAATTTCAGTCACCACATGACTGACTTTATTTTAATTCCAATTGGCTTTGCCAAATTTCTACTCAATTTTTTTTAATTCAAACTGCTCTTTCTTAGAAAGTTTAAATCACTTAGCTTTTCAAACATCAAATATCTATTTTTGGAATTCAAAACAACTTGTATTCTCAAAACAAAATTTTTGCTAGTAATCCATCACATAGAACTTGAAAATGAACACTGATGATACTGCACAATAATCATCAGAATAATTTTCTAACGATCGAAGTGCGTTCAATACTATAACAATTTCAAAACCATGTTCAAACATTTCCATTTTGAAATTCATTTCAAAATATCCTTTTCAATGCTTGTAACTAATTCAAAATCTCCTAGGATTTTAAAATTCTTGTATATTCAATACAATTTCATTTACAAACATCTTTCCAACTTCTAATTCCAATTTTGATTCTAAATTTAGATTCACTTCATCTTATTTCATATATTACACTTATGTGAATTCTGATTGGTTATTTACATAATCGTTCCATTATAATCTTACTCGATTATAATAACAACCAATATATCCAATATTTAATAATCATTTCAATATAATTCCTTCTTTTATATCAAATAAAATTTTGGGTAAAATTATTTACCCTATTTTCGAAACATATCGTGTCGACCCATCGTATTCGAGTGTTTATAAACTCCACCAATACAGTGGATCAAACTGATCGATCAGAACCCATAAACAACCCAACCAATAAATCTACACAATATAAAACAATTTTTATATCAATAACAAATACGCTCACTCGTATGTACACTCAACTCAATCTAGGGCAATACTAACCCCATCTCTACTGAGTCATGCCACAGAGCCAAGGTAATTATTTAACCTTAAGCTTTGATACCAACTGTAACGTCCCGAAAAATTGGTTATCCGATATACAACACATATCAAACATCCAAGGATCGAAAATACCGGTAGTTAATGAAAGAAATTAGAGGGCGAGAATAGATAATATAGAAACTTAGAATAGAAGAAGAAGAAGAACATGCAACATCAGAGTAAACACGAATCTCATAGCGGAATGAATAAATATACTTCATAACATAACTTTGAAATATAAATCTGTACTTGAATATACATATCATTTCAAAAGTACAGCACTTACAACACAGCGGAAATAACCATAGCTATATAATTCTGAAGCTTCCTGCTCCACCTCTTCAAGTATCTGTAAATCCTGACTACTTGACTACCTGTACAAAATTGGGCACCCAAGAGTTTAGGGAAAAGAAAAGAAAATAAACTCTGGGTCAGTCATGTGACTAGTATGAGTAAAACAGTTTAAAACAGTTTGAGCCATTTAAACGTTATCTCATAAGACCACGCCGTATAATGGAACGGGTTTTTCCCTTATGAGAATCCAAATAATCTTTATATCAAAACTCATTGATATTATAATAATGTCTATCAGCCAGTATAATAATCATCTAGTAGAAACGCTTGCATCTAACATTTAACATATACAATATACAATCAAAACAAAACCGCGGGCTCTTATTTGGAAAATGGATTCCTACTATGACAGGGTATGGATCAACCTCCCGCTCAATGTACTACAGAAGTGATACACTAGAGTTCAACAAGAACATCTTATAACTCGGCGACACATGACCGACTACTCATTTCGCTTGAGTGTATCGAATATATTGTTACCTTACAGTTGGTAAACCAACATAACCATTCTCGGGAGATACAGAATTGAAAGAAGTAACAAATATGAATATTCTCTAGATGGTGACAATATACCCTAATTGGTTGCTAACCACTTAGCCATGCTGCCTGCCCAATTTCTGTCATTTCCTAGTTGATGAGGTTAGAGGTCATAACATATCTCCATATCGATCACGTCTTCATTTACTTTGAATGCCACATTATCATACCCGTCAAATCACAAATTGATTTCCCCAAAAATACCACGGGTATGAGCTAAGAGAAACGAATTCCTCCGCCACCAACGTAAACACATTTGAAACGATCAACTCACGTGATCCACCAGATATACTCTGTCATACATTCGTCCATTCAAGTTGTCCTAGGACTAGACAAACCAAAGGCACTATTCCGTACATCCATCCTAGGCAATCTCTACCTAGGACTTATACAACAGCCCTTGCACTTTACTCCGTCTTCAATTATCTTTGGCATATATGATTCTGCAACGCTTATGCCAATACGGAGTGGTTCTTTGGATAAGAATCCAACCGGTCTCTCCGTATTGACGACGGAAAAATGGTCAAAAAACTTCGATAATCGGTGAGTTAACTATCAAAGAAAAACACGTGTGCAAACAATGATATTATTTCCGGATGGAAATTATATCGATCAATCATCATTCATCATTTGTCTCTTAACTTAATTTACCATTAATTTATTCATTCTCCATTTCCTGTTTCCGTATCTATATACAGAAGTTCTTATTTTCTAAATTTAGAAAATATACGTTATTAGTCATTGGAAAACATTCCCATCTCCTTTCCATGTATCACTGTTATTCCTGTATTCTTTACCATCCAACATTTCATTTTCTATAATTAGAAAACATCTCTGATTATATTTGGAAAACGTTTCCAAAATTCATCCCTTTGATTTAAACAGATGTTTAAATAAAACATCGCTATGCCAATTCACCATTACCTTCATTAACTATATTCACTTAACCAACCTTCACTATTAAACCTTACCATCCCTTAGTTAAGAAGGAAGTCAATCAAGTTGGGGTATAATTACCTCTCAGACCTTAACTGAACAACGTTTTAACTTCGAAATAGTGAAAGTTTATCTTTTAAATCTTTAACAAACTTCCTTTCGTAACTCTCTTTCAAATAAAACTCTATTCGATAACTCTTTCCTTCGAATAAACTATATTCGATAATCTCTCTTCGAATAGACCTATTCGATTAACTCTTTTCAATTAACATTATTCGATTAACTCTAATCGATTTACTCTTATCAGTTAGCTCTATTTGATTAACTCAATTCTATTAACTCTATTTGATTAACTCTATTGGATTAACTCTATTTGATTAACCCTACTGGATTAACTCTATTGGATTAACTCTATTCAATTAACTCTAACTAATTTACTCTTATCAATTAACTCCTTTCGAATAAACTATATTCGATTAACTCCTTTCAAATAACTAAAATTCGATTAACTCCTTTCGAATAACTAATATTCGATTAACTCCTTTCAAATAACTAATATTCGATTAACTCCTTTGAAATAATTAATATTCGATAATTCCTTTCGAATAACTAATATTCGATAATTCTTTTCGAATAACGAATGTTTGATAATTTCTTTCTCTATTCGAATAAACTATATTTGATTAATTCTCTTCTTCGAATAACCTTATTTGACAACTCTAATAACTCTAATCCGACTAACTCTAATTCAATTAGCTCCATTCGAATAACAAATATTCGACTAACTCTTGTTCGATTAACTCTATTCGAATAACTTTAGTTCGATTAACTCTATTCGAATAACTCCTTTCGAATAACTAATATTCGAATAACTCTAGTTCGATTTAACTCTAATCGATTAACTCTAACTGATTAACTCTAACTGATTAACTCTAATTCTAATCGATTAACTCTAACTCTAATCGATTAACGCTAAATCTAATCGATTAACTCTAAATCTAATCGATTAACTCCTCTAACTCATTTTGATTAACACATTTTGATTAACTCCTTTGGTTAACTCTACGTCCATATTCAGTTTCAAATATTGATGTTGAAATCGATTCTTACTTCTCTATATAAGTCTTGACTTATATATTCCATTTATCCAATGATAAATATTTTACTTAATTTATAAAATATTATTTATAAATTAATCTTCCCAGTTCATCTATTAAAACAGATTTCTATTTAATCTCACTTTAAATAAATCTTTTCCCTTTCATTTATGTCCTGCCAATTTTCCTTTTTATAACTCTATTTATTTCATAAATAAATATTTCTTTCTATTTATTTTCCTAAATAAATTCCTTTTATTTATTTTCCAAATAAATAATCCTTTTTCAATTTCTATATGTATATATTTTACAAATATTTCCCTTTCTATTTTATTTGTAAATATTTACAAATTTTCCCTTTTCGTCTTTCTATTTATTTAACAAATAAATATTTCGTTTCCAATTCTATTTATTTAACAAATAAACATTTCTTTTTATAAAATCCTTTGATTTTATAAATATTCCCTTTTCAATATAACATTGAAAATTTCCTTTTATAATTATTCTATTTATTTTCTAAATAGATATTCCTTTTATAATTCTATTTACTTTCTATGTAAATAATCCTTTTTATACCTTTATTTACTCTTTAAGTAAATAATCCTTTTTATAAAATTCTTTGATTTTATAAATATTTTCTTTATTAAATTCCTTTTTATAAATTCCCTTGATTTTAGAAATACTCTATTTCAATACACAGTTTGAAATTTCCCTTTTCTATTCCAATATTTCTTTTGGTATTCAACAGTACCAAATAACAGGACCAGTGTCATAATCATCAATCACAGATTATACATCACATAATATAACACAATATATGAAAACAAATAGTATTATAAATATTGAGGAATCCTGTTGGATCCCTCCAACCTGTTTTCCTGCATCATAGATGTTAAACAACATGAACATAAAATATTCTGATAAACAAAATCAATATTCGATTAAAGATTTATATATATATATATATCATTATCTATACTTTCAACCAATACATAAGCAATTTAACCAAACAATTAACACACATCAAACAACAGATAATTATCAGTTCTAAGAATACGTTATAAAAATATAACTTTTCAGATTTGGTGAGTTTTACTCACATTGGACGATCATCGTTAATAACGATAACCATCGCTTGATTCAGACGGACAATTTATTTCGCTATAAATTGAAACGAACTTCGATTCACTCCCAGTCAGTTCCATTGTGGAGTGCTCGTTCATACGATCCCAACGGATCTTTTTTGTTCAATACTGACCACGTACGACAAAGTTATCGCATTAACAAGTAAACACACAATTTAGATTTAAATAAAAACTTAATTTCTATTGAATCGGGCCTCACCCATTAACCCAGCCCAACACCATTCCAACCAAGCCCACACCGATGTCTCCTTCTTCCCAACTCCCAGTAATGCTCTCGAAACAAATACACAGCCATTTTTGGTTTCATTTCATGCCACTTCCTCCTCTATTTCATCACAGAATCTACCGAAACCATTTCCAAACTCCTTCTCTTCAATTTCTCAACAACTCCATACCCTTAAATTTCAACTCGTCAGCTCCCTGTGAAATCCGACGTCGCACTTTTCCTACCATGTACAGTAATCGATTGACACCTATGAACTTCGAATCCACCCAAAAATACACATCATATGTGATTCAAGCTCCTTAACCCAAATACAACATCAATTCGAGTCAAAACGCGCTATGTTTGGATCGAGCCCCAACCCAAACCCTCGCGTAAAAACCCCATAGGACCAGAATGAACATCGCACTCAACAAACCACTACCAACGAGAAGAGCAACTCACTAGAGAGCTAAATAAACTTTCTTTGGATTTTTAAAGTTTTTCTTTGAATTTGTTTTGAGTTTCAAATTCATCAGTTTGGGTTTTGAGATTTTAGAACCGACGGCTTGAGAGAACGGTTTTATAATGGAGACGAGACTATTGTGGTTGTAAAGGAGGGGTGCGTGGCATTTTCTAGGCTTCAGAAAGGGTTGAGATATTTTATTTTTGTATTCATTAATTTGTTATGCACTATAAAAATCCCTACGAACACACACGATACCCAAAAATCACGAAAATGGACATGCAGCTACAGTTCAACATTACGTTCCCAAGAAAACTAGATTCGTCGAATTCCGACTCTGTTTGCTCACACAGCGTATTTTTAAAGGTCAAATTATCGATCGTATTTCACATTAAAAATCGGTATAGCCACATACTGACTTCAAAAATCACGGAAACTGAAATCTAGCAATAATTTAATATTGCGGATCCAACAAAATTAGTTTCGTCGAATTCTAAGGTCATTTGCAAAACTGGCTATTTTTAAAGCTCTAAATAACCCTTTTAAATATATAATATATTTAAAAACAATTAAATTCAATATTTAAAAAAAATCGTATATATCCACATACGATATCATACAGCTCCACGATATTCCTATATGAATTTCTAACTCGATATTCCAAATCCCGATTAAATCGATATTCGGTTTAAAATGAAATTCCTTTTATAAATATAAATAAATCGTTATAAATTATAAACGAATTCCACAGCAACTTTTCTAAAATTTGATTTGGACATAAATCAAAATCTACATGACGAAATCCCGATTTTTCACTTCCATTAGAAAAACATACTTCACTAGCTCTGAATGTTTTTTGTTTCACAGAAATCCGATTTAAAACAGACCATGTATATTCAGCTAAAGTTCGAATCGCCAATTTACGAACTACAGTGCCATTTCGAGCTCGATTTTAATCATTATATAATTATACGTTCAAACTTCATTCAAATAATATATTCGTCATTTTAATTCAAACTCTAAACTGAATTATATATTTTAAATTGCCCAATTCATATTGTATTGCCATTTCAGCTAATTCTGATTATTTTAGAGTTTAATATATTATTTAATTATTATATTAATTAGATATTCAAAGTTATTTAATTAAACGACCATTTAATTCTCTATATCACTGTATAAATAATTAAATAAATAAATTATTATATCGTTGGAAATGCAGGAAATTAAATTCTCAATGCAATTGGTGCTTTCCTTCATGGGGAAGTTCGAGTCGTTTCAGTTACGATTTGTTTTTCTTTAAATTAAAATATAAATCAATATATATTTAATTTAAGCATACATTTTAATTTATGGGAGCCACATACTGACTCCAAAAATTCCAGGAAAATAAACCTAGCTATGTTTTGATGATACGGTCCTAACAAAACTATTTTCATCGAATTTGGAGACCGTTTGAAAAACAGTCATTTTCCAGTCGATTAAATTCAAACTTAATTGACCAAACACGTTTAAATTCACCACGCTCACATATTGATTCCAAAAATTCTGAAAATTGGAATCTACTAATAATTTGAAATTCCGGATCCAACAAAGGTGGTCTCGTCGAAAATGAAGGTCGTTTGCAAAATTGCTACTTTTAAGGGCTATATTTTCCATATCGACTATTCTGAATTTTCAACTGGGAATAACTTTTGATTCCCGCTATGAAATTTCAATTTTTCAGATTCGTTAGAAAGATATTTTCGAACAGATTCAAATATTTCTGGTTTTACCAAAATCCCGTTTATTTTAACTCTTGCATTCATTTGAAATTTGAAATTGAATTTCCAAACTACCATGCCATTTTCAATTCCTTTTATAATTAAATTAAAATTATTAATTCTCGTTTAATTCAAAATAAATTTCTAGTCGTTATTAATTACAATAAATCATTTTGAATATACAAAATTCAATAAAATTGCCAAAACAAAAATTTTAAATTGGTTCTGATTTTATGGGTTGTAACATATGTTGTTGGTGGTAGTAGGTTGTCCTGACAATAAACTCATGATTTGCCATTGAGCATGACTACTAGTGTAATTCACAGGGCTGCAGATAGCCTAAGACAGTCGGATGCTTCTTGGGGGAATCAGGCGTAACTATTGTGATCGCTGCGATCTAGAGTCGTTGGAATTAGACCGTGTTGCAAAATTCGCAGGGCTGCAAATAGCCTATGGCGGATGGATGTTTCTTGGGGGAACCAAGTGTAACCACTGTGACTGCTGCGATCTATAGTCAAATTATAAGGGCGTAATCCACACAGTTGTGAAAGCTTATAGTTATGGATGTTTCATGGGGAACCCTGGCATAACCATTGCGTACCTACGGTCCACGCGGTAAATAGTCTACCAGTGAAAGAGATGTAACCACTAGAGTAACTAAAGGTAATATGATGAGCAGTGCGAGTATTTGAGATATCTAGTGATAGTGAGCCACCTATTTAATGCAGTGGTTTGTCTTCATGACTTGATCGGTCCTCGTGATTTGAGTTAATTTCATTTGATGATTTGATTCCGTGACCCTGAGATAGAGCAGCCAATGCTCAGTGACCTCAGTTTTCTTTTGATTCTAAAATATCTTTTATTGATCTGTCCATGAAGAAATTCGCAGGGAAGTGATTTCCTACGGGTACAGATGTTTTCTGGGGGATCCAGACGAAACTATTGTGTATATGCGATTCATGAACAATCAACATATAAATATCACATTGGTACTTTCCGTATCTATTTTTTTTAATATATTTTCACTGGGAGTTGAATCAAGGATACTTAGTACCTGTAGATTTTAGTCATATGCCTAGCCAGCGTATGCCTAACATCTGCAAGAACGACAATAGACTTGTCAAACTTCGAGTTATCAAATATTTTAAAATTAATAATTTTGAAATTATAATATACGTAAATTAATAAGTTAAGAAGAGAATTTCAGAAATAATAATATTATTTTCTACTTGAATTTCATGTTGCATATAAAAGTTATCAAAATTTTGGATTTTTGGAAATTTCAAGTCGATAATTTTTGAACTGAAGACGAAATATTATTTACACTCTTAAATGAGTGTTGGGAACGATTAAATGGATTGAATGTGAGGAGATTGAGTTGAAGTGTAAATGGATAAGTAATCAATGTGAGGAGATTGAGTTGAAGTGTAAATGGATAAGTAATCATTGACAGATGATGTTTATAATGAAATTTGGAATAGTTTGAGATGTACAAATCCAACTTAAGCAGAATTGGAATTTAAAACAAAATTGGTTTTGAAAAGAAATCACATGACTTTGAATTTATTGGAGGATTAGATAAAATGAGAATTGGAAAATATCTCAAATAATTTGAGATAGAAATTAGTCTGAGAAAATTGAATACAGTTTCAAAGAGCATGGGAATAAATAAAACATTGATCCAGAAGATAAAGCAATCATGTTGATCTCCAATTGGAATGTCTGAGTTAATTGAATATGATCGCTCGCTTAAATATCGATAATTAAAACACTTATGGAAAATTTTCACACAAATATGAACATTTGAAATGTACATTGGTATAACTCTAACGAACTCTTCTTTTCGAGGACGAAAAGTTTTAAAGGGGGAATATTGTAACATCCTAGGAATTTGGACAGTTTGAAAGGGAATTAATTAAAGATGTAACTGTTAATAATCAATTTTATATTGATACTGGGGTTAGAAATAAAAAAAATCAAATATATTGTTTTGAGTTGAATGGTTGGTTTGGAATTGAATAATTTTGTTTAATAGTTGGATTGAATATTTGAATAAGATTTGGAATTCGACCTGAAAAATGTACGTAGTTGAATTTAGAATATAAATGCTATTAACGTTAAATAAATTGGAGATTTTATTGAAATATATGGAAATAGGCTGTGTAACACCCCGTATTTTTTTTAACGACATTAAAGAGAATAAATTAAATAATAATTAATTTAATATTCAGAATTAGAGGAAACGGACTTCATCATTGCATCCGTCTCAAAATTCTAGACAAGATAGACATTTGGTTTGCATAAAACGAGACACCGTATGAGGAAGTTATGAGAGTTTTAAGTTTTTATACGCGCAGAAGAAGATTATATATACGCATGAGTTAGAGTGAGTCAGTGATGAGTCAGAATTTTATCCAGAAAGATTCAAATTCGAAAAATTCGTCAAAACGACAAAATACCCGCTTTAGGGGGTCGACCCTTAGAAGGGTGTCGACCTAGGGGTCGACCTACCTGAAGGGGTGTCGACCTAGGGGTCGACCCATCCACAGGGGTGTCGACACCCCTAGGGCTGAGGTAGCAGTCTGTTACAGAGGGTTCTACAGCTATAAATATGTGGCTATTTCTCATATTTTCTTCAGTGTAAGTCATGGAGGCCATATGCTGTTGGAGTGCGAATTGAACCGTTTTCTATAACAACATACTTTGCAAATCAAATTTAGAAATTCTAGGTTCGTTCTTTCCCAATTCTCTAAACCTAACGCTGTGAGTTTCTAGTTGTTTTTAGGTTTAGATAAATAAAAGTAAATTGTGAAAGACTATGACTTGGATATGTTTTAAAGTATGATTTTGTGCTTGTGTTAAATCCTATGTTGTATCATGATAGATCTATTCCCCTAGATCTAATACAATTGTAGTTGTTCTATTATATTCCCTATGTGGATCTTGACTTGTAACCATATTATGGTGAATGTATATCTATTAATTTGGACAATTGTAACAATGGCTAGATCTAGTTCCTTATGTAAATCACCTTTCACCTATCATATTGTGATCAATCTAATATGTTGTAAACTTGACATGTAAAGCCATTTTTAGATCTAAACATGTTTCTATGTCACCCTAATAATGCTAGATCTAAATAGTTGGACTAGATCTCATTATGTTGCTTCTACATTGTAGTTACCACAAGTTCATCAGTTTTATGTCCACCTTGTTCTGAAGAAAATTAAATGTCCACTCACCTTGTTATCATGTTAAGTTTATGTGTATGCCAAGACATGTTGAAAACTATCACCTTTGTCATATTCCTTTTTTCGTTGTTGTGGCTAGGCTACTTTATAGCCTAGATGCTGCCAAAATACGTGTGAATACATTAGTTAGGAAACGGGGAAAAAGGGGTTTATAATCGGCATATAATATTGGGCATATAATTGAAATAGGGAAACATAGAAATAATCACCTATAATGACATACGTAGATTTGAATAAAATGGAATGTGTAGTAATTACAATTAGGAATTGTAATGGTAATTATGACACGAGGTTAGGTTGCAATAGTGGTGGAAGTCTGCCGGACCCGACCGGCATATCCAGCAGCCACTAATGTTGAACCTAATGTGAGAGGTCTAAGTGTGCAAATACGAATTGGGCTAAGACACGAGGTTAGGCCCAACTGTGGAAGAAGACTGCCCGGTTCCGAACGGCATATCCAGCATCCACACGTTGTAGGCCTAATGTGGGAGGTCTAGCCCATTATAACCATAATTGGACATGGCAGAATTGGACTACTTAACCTAATTTAATCCATAAGGATTGTATGAGTATAAACTTAAGTTAGTGTTAAGTAAAATTGGATGGGTAGTGGGTGGGTTAAGTAAATTAGAGGGAGTGGGTAATATATATACATATATATATGTATGTATGTATGTATGTATGTATGTATGTATACAGGCCCACGAAATTAACCCAATATGGTTATGTAAGTAAAAAAACCTAGTGGTATACATAACCAGTGGAAAATATAATAAAGTTAAGTAATTAAAGACACCCTTTAGGTTAAGCATAACCGACATAGGCCTATGTAATTAAAGACACCTAAGGGTATACATAGTCAGTGGAAAACCTAGTGGGGATACAAGACAAAGGTGAGAGCTTGTATCATATTGTGTGGGACCCATTTCAAGTCAGTAACTTGGAGTAGGTATCAAATAAAGAACTCCATACTAGGTGGAGAAATGGAACGCTTATTGATTGTATATAAGAGATCCAAATTGAACGGACGGTGTGGGCGGCGGAAACCGACCGGGTCATGTGCGTACATGAGCCGGGCAGAGGGGGACAAGACAATCGTGACACCAGTAGATATGGTTATGCACTTCTTGGAAATAAAGGGTTTCCACTTTAGGGAATGATACCTCCCACTGTGGGGCCAGCACAGGATAACTACAGGGTAGCGCGTCGATCGATTATGGTAATGGTTAGGGTACATTCAGACGTATGCCCTAAGTCTACCAACTTATAGTGGAAGGGATCATCTCATTTAGTTATACTAGTAATAATCCAGAGTAATCATTAGTGAGGGACTCACACCTTATCTTGCTTACCTTGCCACACCTGCCATTTATGTAGTGATCTCTATTATCCACTTAATATGCCTATCATGTTGCTTTTACTTATCTACTGGCTAAAAGTAATTAGACTCGCCGGACTTTATGTCGGACCCTGTTGTTTCTCCTTCTTTCTTCTGTTCCCCCTCCCCTAAGTTCTCAAGGAGGAAACACTCAGACTTAATCAGGACTCAGATATCATCTTGCTAGGAGCTACTCCTGAAGTATGGCTCAAGTTCTTGTCTCTACTATGGCTTAACTCTTATAATTAGGGAATTATGCTTTTTATTTACTTATGTACTCTGATGGTGCAAGACAGAAGTTATTTTATTGTAATGGTTTTTTGTGACTTATGAAATTGTGTACCACGGTATTATGCTTTATGGTTGAAATAAAAATTTAAATTTTCCGCTGCTTCCTTATTTATATCTGTCTTGTAATTATTCTGTGTCTGGTTACCTATAGCGCTTTACGAAACTTAATGCATTCCCTTAGTGAGTGACATTAACGGACGTGGGGTGTCACACTTGGTAACAGAGCTGAAGGTTACCAGATTAGATAAAAGTTTTTGGAAATTATTTTCAAAAAGGATTTAAAGGAAAGCATTTTCAAAAGAAAAGTCCGTTTTGAAAAACATTCCCCAAAAAGCCATATGTAGTATCCTTCGGTTCTTTATCTAAATTTCTTCCTTTTCCCTTTTTCAGCATGTCTGGGGAATAAAACATCCCTAATATCCCAGAGGGCGTCACAAATACCCGGATGGTTCCGTAAGTATTTGGAGGCTACGGCGCCTGCTGAAGGCCAAGGAAATGTTCCTCCCCCAGCTGCACCAGTTATTCCTCCTCCTCCCCCCCCTCCAAGAGGTGATAACTTTGCCAAGATCTGCAAAGACTTCCCGGCTATGGGAGGAAGGCCATTCCATGCGAACGAGACATTCGTAGAAGCTCAGAATTGGCTTATGGAGACCGAGGAATTATTTGTAATCTTTAAAGTGGAGGAATGATGATAAATTCTGTTAGCTGCTTGGCTGTTAAAGGACGAAGCCTCATTTTGGTGGGAAGTCACCCAAGCTGTACGTCCGGTGGAAACTTGGGAAGACTTTAGATAGAGGTTCGAAATGAAATTTCTTTCCCAAGATGAGAGAAGCATACAGATGGAGAGGTTCTGAACACTCAAACAAGGAAATTGATGGTGAAGGAGTATGTGAACAAGTTCAACCAGCTGGCCAGGTTCGAGTTAGAGTTGGTGGATACACTGCACAAAAGGGCTTCACAGTTTGCTAAAGGGCTGAATGAGCCTATTCATGGTTTAACCATGTCCCATATTCCAATGGGGGCCAATTTTGAAAAGATTATTGATATGGCCCTAATGCATGTGGAGGATAAGGGAGAGAAGAAGGAAGCAAAGACTGAGGGGACATCGCGGAACAAGAAGGTATAGTTTAAGAGGGGGTAGCAACAACAGCAACCATAGCAGCAATAGCAGAAGAAAGGAGGGAAAGATGACAAAGTCAGCGATAAAAGAAAATGTCACAATTGTGCAAAGGAGGGTCACTTGATCAAAGATTGTAAGAGAAGGAAGGCCAATTGCTTTAATTGCGGAGAGGTCAGACACTTCTCTAAAGAGTTCCCGAAGAAACAGGGATCGCAGGGACAAGGTCAAAGAGCAGGGACTTCTGGAGGGCAGGTGCATGCTCTCGCGATCAATGCTCCTAAAAGAGGCAGAAAAATTTCTATAAAAAGTTTTGTTTCTCTTTCAAACCAACTAGTTAGAACACTTTTTGATTCTGGTGCTTCGCACTCCTTTATATCTAGTTCAATTGCTGAATCTCTGCACTTAATTACTAGTATGGCAGTAGATCCCGTGGTTATTTCAAACCCCATTGGTGGTTCGTCTCATTTATCGATGATTGTCGGGGTTTGAAAATATCTGTGCCAGGCGTCAAGTTTGAATGCGATGCGTATGTGCTCGGGTTTATGGCCTATGGGTTGATTCTAGGAATAGATTGGCTTACCAAGTATGGGGCCATTCTGCATTGTGAGAGCAGGGTTGTTAGACTCTTGACTTGTTATGGGAAGACCCTCGAAGTTTCTTGTGACCCCTAAGGGTGTGTTATGCTTAGCTCTCTAGATGCATCCATAGATGATTTGTAATCTGTTCTAGTGGTTCGAGATTATTCTGATGTTTTGGAAGAGGTATGGGGTTTACCTCCAAGGCATGAGATTGTCTTCCGCATATATCTGGTGGACAATGCAAAGCCAGTTGCATTCCAGTGCGCCACATGGCTACAAGGGAAAGGAGGGAGCTGAGTAAGCAAGTAGGGGAGCTACTTGAGAAAGGGTTTATTAGATGAAGCATATCGGAATGGGAATCTGTAGTAGTATTCGCAACTAAAGCGGATGGTTCACTTCGTTTGTGTGTTGACTATAGAGAATTTAATAAGCTCACCAAAAAGAATAGGCACCCATTTCCGAGGATTGATGATTTATTTGATCAGCTTACCGGTGCCTCGGTATTCTCTCTGTTGGATTTGGCTACGGGGTTCCATCAGTTGAGGCTAGCTGAGGACAGCATAGATAAGACTGCTTTCAAAACACCGGATGGTTTCTTTGATTGGCTAGTTATGCCTTTTGGGTTGACAAATGCACCTACCTATTTTGTTGATTTGATGAGTAGGGTGTTTCGTGTGTTCCTAAACAAATTCGTCGTACTCTTCGTTGATGATATTTTAATCTTCTCCAATAATGAAGAAGAGCACGCCCAACATTTGGGAGAAGTTTTGAAACTCTCCGTGACTATCAGCTAAAAGCAAAGTTCTCCAAATGCCATTTCTGTAGAAAGGAGGTGAGATTCTTGGGGCATGTAGTCTCCAAAGAAGGGATAGGTGTAGATCCCGCGAAGGTGGTTGCAGTGCAAGACTGGAAGATTCCTAAAAATGTGACTAAGGTGAGAAGCTTTCTTGGGTTGGCAGGTTATTACAGGAAGTTCATTAAGGACTTCGCGAAGATATCAGCCCCTTTCACCAGGCTGACAAAGAATAATTTGGCATTCTCATGGGACATAGACTGTGACATTGCTTTCCAACGAATAAAAAGGGCTCTAATAACAACCTTGGTCTTGACATTGCCTGATGGAAGTAAAGTGTTTACTGTTTACACTGATGCGTGCGGTACAGAGCTTGGTGCGGTTCTGATGCAAGAAGGGAAAGTAATATGCTATGGGGGTAGACAGTTGAGAATTCATGAGAAGAACTACCCCACCCTTGATCTAGAGCTAGCTGCCATATTATTCGCGTTAAAGACATGGCGTCATTATTTACTTGGAGAAAAGTTTGAGTTATACACCGATCATAAATCTCTCAGGTATCTATTCTCACTGAAGGATCTCAACTTAAGGCAACATTGGTGGATGGAGTTCTTAGCTTCATATGATATTTAGATTGCTTATACCACTGACATGGGTAATATGGTGACATAAGCACTAAGTAGGCAGAGGATGGCCTTGAGTCCTCTGCTTGTGGAGAGGAAGAGATTGGAGTTCATATCAACTTTTGATTTTAGACCCTCCATTGAGATTTTTCTTGATTTGTTTGCAACCTTATAGATACGACCGACCCTTATGGACCAGATAGGAGCTTTGCAACAAGGTGACCCACAAATTCTAGACATCATGGATAAGCTCAGAAAAGGTAGATGAAAAAGGGTGGTTGCGATGGGATGGAAGGCTTTGTGTTCCTCAAATTGGAATCTTGATAAAGGCAGTCCTAGAAGAAGCCCACCATTCTAAGATGACCATTCATCCAGGCGGTGACAAGATGTATAGGGACATGAAGATGGTTTTGTTTTGGGCTGGGATGAAGAAATATGTGGCCGAATTTGTTTCTCAATGTTTAGTTTGCCACAAGTCAATGCTGAGCAAAAGAAACCTGGTGGATTACTTCATCCGTTGGAGGTTCCGCAGTGGAAATGGGAGAGTGTCTCTATGGCCTACATAGATGGTTTGCCTAGATTGAAGAAAGGTAGCACCAACATTTGGGTGGTAGTGGATAGACTCACTAAGAGCGCTCACTTTATTCCAGTTAAGAGCAAGAGGACGACATCGTGGTTGACAGCAATTTATGTCCGAGAGATCGTTCGTCTTCATGGAGCACCTTCCAGCATCGTGGGCGATCGTGACCCCATCTTTACTAGCGAATTTTGGAGGAGTTTGCAAGAAGCATTAGGTAAATAGTTGTGTTTGAGCACCACTTATCATCCTCAGACCGATGCGCAAACGGAGAGGGTGATAAGAATTCTAAAAGATCTTTTAAGGCTGTGTATCCTAGACTTCGTTGGGACTTGGGAAGAGCATCTTCCTCTAGTAGAGTTTTCCTATAATAACAGCTACCAAGCCAGCATCGGCATGGCACCCTTTGAAGCATTGTATGGATGACCCTGTAGATCGCCAACTTGTTGGTGGGAATCTACAGAAAGATTATTACTTGAACCAGATATGGTTAGGGAAACGTCTAAAAAGATTGACTTTATTCGACGGCGGGTGAAGACAGTTCAAGATAGACAGAAGTCCTATGCAGACAAGAAAAGGAATGACATAGAATTCGAAGTGGGAGACTTAGTTTTTATCAAAGTATCGCCTTTAAGGAATGTGGTTCGTTTCAGATCAGTAGGGAAGTTGGCACCTAGGTTTGTGGGACCATTTCCCATAACCGAGAAGATTGGCCAAATGGCCAACAGAGTAAAGCTCCCAGAAAATCTATCTAGTGTTCATGACGTTTTCCAAGTCTCTCATCTGCGGAAGTGCCTGCATGACACCGCAGAATTTGTTAAGCCGAGTGTGTTGGAAGAAGTCGAAGTGGAACGGGAGGCGACAGTCAGACGAGTCCCTACCCGTATTCTTGGGTCAGAAGTTAAGAGGCTGCGCAATAAGAAGATCAAGTTGCTAAAGGTTTAATGGGGAGAGAACCCAGAAGATGCGGCATGGGAGATTGAAGACAAGATTCGTTCTTCGTACCCTTTTCTTTTCGAGGGTATGTTCTTAACTCCTTTTCCTAAGTTTTATCAGTGCTTATTTATGTCACTAAAGTATATCTTATCAATATTATTTTCGACCTTTAGGTAGGAATCCTATGGATGTAAACATGTGTTTGAAACATGTTATGTTTGATGGATGCAAGTGGATGCAAGTGTTTGCTAGTGGTTTCCTGTGGACGCATCTACACACACATTAGGCACTAGTATCGGCTCAATCACTTTCATACTGCCTATGGATGTGTGTGCATTTTCTTTTCTTTTATGAATGAAAATGGATGAACTAGCATATGGATGTTGCATTTGGATGGATGGGTGCGCACACATATAGAACTTATATGATACAATAGGTTCATTTGCATACATATTGGACACATGGCACTAACATACATTGCATTAAGGAGGTCAACTAAATCAGTAGACTGCCTGATCTTCGCATTAGTGTTGGGACATATACAAAAACCTTCGCATAAATTCATATAAGCATTAGAAATATTTAAGGATAATGGATGCCAGTGGTTGGTGGATGAGTAGACGGATGATGGATGGTAAAATATGCATTCTTCTCAACTTAGAGATTTAGGGATGAAATCCTTTGAGTATGGGAGAATGTAACACCCCGAATTTTTTAATGACATAAAGAGAATAAATTAAATAATAATTAATTTAATAGTCAGAATTAGAAGAAACGTACTGCCCCATTGCGTCCGTCCTGAAATTCTGGTCAAGATAGACATTTAGTTTACGTAAAATGGACACCGTATAAGGAAGTTATGACGGTTACAGAGGTGGTCACCCTAAAGGGGTGTCGACCTAGGGGTCGACCCACCCACAGGGGTGTCGACACCCCTAGGTCTGAGGTAGCAGTCGGTTACAGAGGGTTATGCAGCTATAAATATGTGGCTATTTCTCATATTTTCTTCATTAGAAGTCATGGAGGCCATATGCTGCTGGAGTGCGAGCTGAACCATTTTCTACAATAACATTCTTTGCAAATCAAATTCAGAAATTCTACATCCATTTTTTCCTAATTCTCTAAACCTAATGCGGTGAGTTTCTAGTTGTTTTTAGGTTTAGATAAATAAAAGGAAATTGTGAAAGACTATGACTTGGATATGTTGTATAGTATGATTCTGTGCTTGTGTTAAATCCTATACTGTGTCATGATAGATCTATTACCCAAGATCTAATACAATTGTAGTTATTCTATTACATTGCCTGTGTGGATCTTGACTTTTACCATATTATGGTGAACGTACATCTATTAATTGGGACAATTGTAACAATGGCTAGATCTAGTTCCTTATGTAAATCACCTTTCACATATCACATTGTGATCAACCTAATATTTTGTAAACTAGACATGTAAAGCCATTTTTAGATCTAAACATGTTGCTATGTCACCATAATTGTGTTAGATCCAAATAGTTGGACTAGATCTCATTATATTTATTTTACATCGTAATTGCCAAAAGTTCATCAGTTTTATGTCTACCTTGTTATAATGAAAATTACATGTCCACTTACTTGTTATTATGTTAAGTTTATGTGTATGCCAAGACATGTTGAAAACTATCACCTTTGTCATATTCCTTTATTCATTGTTGTGGCTAGGCTACTTTATAGCCTAGATGCCGCCAAAATACGTATGAATACGTTAGTTAGGAAACGGGGAAAAAGGGGTTTATAATTGGCATAATTTTTGTAATATTGAACATATAATTCAAACAGGGAAACATAGAAATAATCACCTATAATGACATAGGTAAATTTGATTAAAAATGGAATGTTTAGTAATTACAATTAGGAATTGTAATGATACTTATGACACGAGGTTAGGTTGCAATAGTGGTGGAAGTCTGCCCAGAACCGATCGGCATATCCAGCAGTCACTAATGTTGAACCTAATGTGAGAGGTTTAAGTGCGCAAATACAAATCAGGCTAAGACACGAGGTTAGGCCTAACTATGGATTACGACTACCTGGACCCGACCGACATATTCAGCATCCACACGTTGTAGGCCTAATGTGGGAGGTCTAACCCATTATAACCATAATTGGACATGGTAATGAATTGGACTACTTAACCTAATTTAATCCATAAGGATTATATGATTATGAACTTAAGTTAAGGTTAAGTAAAATTGGATGGGTAGTGGGTGGGTTAAGTAAATTAGAGGGAGTGGGTAATATATACATATATGTATATGTATATATATAGGCCCACGAACTTAACCCAATAAGGTTATGTAATTAAAGACACCTAGTGGTATCCATAACTGGTGGAAAACATAAAAAAGTTATGTAATTGAAGACACCCTTTAGGGTAAGCATAACTGACATAGGGCTATGTAATTAAAGACACCTAAGGGTATACATAGTCATTGGAAACCTAGTGGGGATACAAGACAAAAGGGAGAGATTGTATTGTAACACCCCAAATTTTCTGTTAATAGTAAATTAACTAATTAAAGTATAATTAATTCTAAATAATAAACTAAGGGAAACAGGTTATGCCATTGCGTTCGTCTCGGAATTCTGCTTGAGATAGAGTCTGAGTTTGCGTAAATCGGACTCCGTGTGAAGGAGTTATGACCTCCGGAAGTTTCAGAACTCGATTTAAAATTCAAACAGCCCGAAAACATGTTCAAAATTCAAAACTGGATCAGAACTGGGCTGGGTGGGAATTTTCCCGCCCAGGACCCAGGTCGACCAGGGGGTCGACCTGGGAGTTGACCTGGGTACTCAGGTCGACTATGTAGTCGACCTGGGGGTCGACCTGCTTGGTCGACCTGACCTGTTTGGTCTGGTCCTGGCTCGGTTTCTGGGGCTTGGCTGTGTCACTAGGGCTGATTTGTCACTTTCTGATTGGCTTCTCTTGAGATGGATGGCCTTGACTAACTCTAGTTTCATTGATGGCTCTAATCAGTTTGAAATTCTATATAAACAACCTTAGTCTTCAACCTAAATTCACACAAATAAAATAGAGCTGCTGGAAGGAAACCAAGAGTAGCCTCCACTTGAAGAAAGATTAGAGACGAGCACAACTAAAGTAAAAACAAGAATCAAACAACGTTTATCTACCCAAAGGAAAGCATTGCAAATTTAGAACTCATAATCCAGAATTCAAGTTCGTCGTTTGTTGTAAGTATAGTGATTTTTCCGATGGGAATAAAATTAAGATTTGATTCGATGTAAAATGGAAATGGAATTGTGCTATTGTATAACGAAGATGTTAATTCATATCTATGTGTTGCAATGATTGTGTTGTGAATGGTATTGGATGTTTGTGGTATAATTGACTTGATGTAGGATCCATTAGAATGTTTGTGGATTAATCTAGTTGATGTTGGATCTATTCAAATTCACATACAAGTTATTTGGTTCATATCTACACCTATATGTTTATGTGATTATATAGGTTTTATGTGATTAAGATCTCATGTATATACTTTATGCTAAACCTCTTTGCCTAAATGATTAAGTTCGTATACATGCTCATATGTTTATACAAAAGTTGCAAGTTCATAATTGGATCCATGCCAACATCCATTTTAATACAAGTTTCATGTTATAGTAGTAAACATGATTGGATCTAGTTCACACATGTGATAAAATTATACATACTTTATATGGACATGTCATATTCTTGTCATATGCTAGGGATGTTCGATGTTATGCCTAGATCTAAACATGTTAAGGCTTATGTTGTCTAAATCATATGTTAATTCATGTGACACCTATTTAGTTAGATCCCTATTTCAATGCAAATTCACATATATGTAAGTTGATTTAGTCTATGTTGTTAATTCACATATATGTATGTTGATTTAGCCTATGTTGCAAATTCACATATATGTAAGTTGATTTAGCCTATGTTGCAAATTCACATATATGTAAGTTGATTTAGCCTATGTTGCAAATTCACATATATGTAAGTTGATTTAGTCTATGTTGCAAGTTCACATATATGTATGTTGATTTAGCCTATGTTGCAAGTTCACACGCATGATGTTGATATTGACTATGCCGAAAATGCCAAGTTTACACTTATGTCATGTTTATGTTAATGAATTTCTTTATGCCAATTTGGTGTACGCAAAATTAGGCTAAGTTTTTAGCCTAATATTATATGTTAATAATCATGCGGACGAAAAATTAGGCTAAGATTGTTAGCTTAATATTTAGACAGGGTAACGTTGGGAAAAATTGGTAATTATAGGAAACTTGACATAAATTGGTGAAAAATATATGTATTGGCATGTTTGGCACATGCCAATAATTGGTTGCACTTAAATGGTATAAAATTCTTGTACCAAAAATAATGAACTTGGAAAGTGGGCCACAACATTTAATTGTTAACAGATTTACATATAACAAGTAATAGAGACAAATATGTAAACTTAGAAAATACGAGTATGCTTAACCCGAGGTTGGATTGAGTTGTGATATAAACCTTCCTGGACCCGCCCGGCTGTCCAGTAATCACAACAATACCTATCCGATGTGAGAGGTTAAGCATTGAGCCCAATAAGGAC
Source organism: Allium sativum (assembly GCA_030737875.1). Taxonomy (NCBI): domain Eukaryota; kingdom Viridiplantae; phylum Streptophyta; class Magnoliopsida; order Asparagales; family Amaryllidaceae; genus Allium; species Allium sativum. Next base: position 8,996,223 of record CM060923.1, read on the forward strand.
CTGAGGTTAGACTGAGTAACGGTGTAAACCTGCCCGGAACTGACCGGCACATCCAGTAACCGTAACAATACCTGTCTAATATGAGTGGTTGGTGCTTTAAAAAGCTAAGGACAGACAAGTCGGGATGGTAGGGTTAAGTTAACTAAAACACTTAACCAATTCAACATGTTAATTAAACTGATGGGTGGGACTAGGTAAATACAGACACTTAACCACTTAACAGGTTTGACTAGAAAACCCTAGTAACGGGGACCCATTTCAGCAGTAACCCAATTAGGTATCATGGTACCCTGAAACTAGGCAGGGTGGGGCATGATTACTGGGCTGATTGTAAGCGGTCAAAAGCGACAGCGGTTGGTGCAGCAGTTTAGGTTCTAACGGAGTGCGGGCAGGCACACAATTCAGAGAAGACAAACAGGACACTGGGCACTGGTAGTATAACCTATGCATTCTAGGATTGTGTCGGGCCACCACCATGGGACTTGATAGACCCCATGGTGGGACCAACATAGGTATCTACAATCATTGGGGGTCGTATGACACATATGATTTTGCGAGTAGGACCCTATCTTTAGAAAGGGGATCACTTCACCTCGATCATGGGGTGCCAGTTGAGACAATGCAAGTAGGTGCAGAGATATAGTATTGGGTGCAATAGTATATTCGTTTCAAACTGGTTTATCTTAGTTCATGATACTTTCCTATTTCCAGTTTATACCTATCATGCCCTTTTTCTTATTATCGTATTGAAGAGTCACTAGACTTACTAGGCTTTATGTCTGACTCCATTTTTCTTTCGTCTTCTTTTCTTCCATCCTCCCCCACAGGTCCACAGGGAGGAAACAACCCAGCTTAGTCAGACTCTTTGCAAGCTTCAAGATAGTAGATGTATGGTTTGGACTCTCTTTCCTTGTCTATGGCTTTTGGACATGCTCTATGGGGGTTTATGCAGCTTTTATTATGTTTTATGCTTCTTTATTTAATAATCAAGACAGAAATGATGATGTAATGTTTTGGAAGTTATTATGAGACAATTATGGAAATGTTTTGTATGAACACGTATTTATGAAATGAAAGTCTGTTTGTATTCTGCTGCTTATATATATGTGTTTATATCTGTCTTGTGATTTATCTGTGACTTATACTTATAAACCTCCACCGAAGTTAAGGCATTCCCTTTGTGAGTGACCTTAATGGAGGTGGGGTGTTTCACATGGTATCAGAACTAAGGTTTACTAGATTAGATAAAGGTTTTTGAAACTATTTTCAAAAGAGAAGTTTAAAGAAGCATATTTTTTCAAGGAAAAGCATTATTTTTAAAAGGCATAGTCCCCCAAAGCCATATGCACTATCTCTCTATCATTTTGTCTTGAATACTTTCCTTTTTTGTTCCAGCATGTCTGGAGATCTTAACCTTCCAGAAGGAGTACCGATACCTGGCTGGTTCCGAAGGTACCTAGAGGCTAGGGCCAATGGTGCGGGCCCAGCAGACATTCCTCCTCCCACAGTGGCAGCGGTTCCTCCTCCTCCTCATCATCCTCGTGGAAATACTTTTGCTAAGACGTGTAGAGACTTCAAGGCAATGGGTGGAAAGGACATTTATGGAACTGAATCCTTTGTGGTAGCAAGGAACTGGCTGAAGGATACCGAAGATTTGTTCGTCATCTTCGAAGTTGACGAAAGGCAAAAGATACATCTAGCAGTGTGGTTGCTTAAAGATGAAGCTTCCTTTTGGTTGGAAGTTACCCATGCTGAGAGGCCAGTGGAAACTCGGGAAGATTTCAGGATGAGGTTTGAGATGAAATTCCTCTCCCAATCTGAAAGAAGCCTGCAGATGGAGAAGTTCCTAACTCTTAAACAAGAGAGTATGACGATAAGAGTGTACGTCAATCAGTTTAATCAGCTGGCCAGATTTAGGCTGGATTTAGTAAACACCCAACACAAGAAGGCACTTCGCTTCGTCAAAGGTCTAAATGAGCCTCTACATAACCTTGCTTTGACCCATATACCCATGGGAGCGACTTATGAAAGCTTGGTGGACATGGCGCTGCTACACGAGGAAGATAAAGGCAAGAAAGGGGCAAAAGCAGAAGTGCCTCAAGATAAGAAGGGGGAAGGGTCACAGAACAAGAAGGCTGATTCAAAGAAAGGCGGAAAGAACAACAAACCCCATGAAAAAAGAAAGTGTAATTTCTGTGGCATTGTTGGACATATAGTGAAAGACTACAGAAAGAAGAAGGCGAAGATGAATGGTGGTTGTTTCCATTGCGGCGAGACTGGACACATGGCTAAGGACTGCCCGAGGAAGCGGGGGCAGGGACAGAGAACTGGATCCACTTCAGGGGGACAGGTTCACGCGCTGGTGGCACCTCTGCAGGAACAAGGTAGAAATATTTCTGTAGAAAGCTTAGTTTATCTCTATGATCATCCAGTTCACATTCTCTTTGATTCTGGTGCATCACACTCCTTTATTTCATCTGCTTTAGTAGAATCTCTGCACCTAGACACTAATATGGTAGAAGATCCCTTGGTTGTTTCAAATCCAGTTGGGGGCTCAGCTTATTTGTCAATGGTTTGTTTGGATTTGAAAATCTCTATTCTAAGTGTTGAGTTTAGATGTAGTGCCTTTGTTTTGGGCTTCTCAGGATATGGACTGATCTTAGGCATGGACTGGTTATCCAGTAATGGTGCCATTCTTGATTGTGAGAAAAGAGTGGTTAGACTCTTGACTTGGCTCGGTAACACTCTAGAAATTTTTTGTAATCCCTTGAATGCTGTTATGCTTAGTTATCTAGAGTCGCTTGATGCTTCTGTTGAGAACTTGCAGTCGGTTAGAGTAGTCCGTGAATACCCGGATGTCTTTGAAGAGGTAAAGGGCTTACCTCCGAGGTGGGAAATAGACTTCCGCATATATCTTGTTGATAATGCAAAGCCCGTAGCTTTACCTGTCAGACACATGGCTCCAAAGGAGAGAAAGGAGATCAGTAACCAAGTTACGGAGCTTCTCGAGAAGGGGTTTATAAGGCGGAGTATCTCGGAATGGGGTGCTCCAGTGGTGTTCGCCATCAAAGCAGACGGCTCACTACGTCTTCGTGTGGACTATAGGGAGCTAAACAAGCTGACTAAGAAGAATGGGCACCCGCTTCCCAGAATAGACGATTTGTTTGATCAGCTTGTAGGTGCGCCGGTCTTCTCCCAACTTGATCTGGCTACTGGGTTCCATCAGCTAAGGGTAGCTAAAAATAGCATTGATAAGACGGCGTTCGGAACCCTAGACAGTTTCTTCGAGTGGCTTGTCATGCCTTTCGGCTTGACAAACACACCCGCTTATTTCGTAGATTTAATGAGAAGGATGTTCAGAGAGTTCCTCAATAAGTTCGTGGTGGTCTTCGTAGACGATATTTTGATCTTCTCAAAGAATGAGGAAGAACATGCTCAGCGTCTGAAAGAAATCATGGATACGCTCCGTGCACATCAGCTAAAAGCAAAATTCTCCAAGTGCCACTTCTCGAGATAAGAGGTAAGGTTTCTTGGAGATGTACTGTCCAAAGAGGGGTTAGCTGTGGACCCCGCGAAAGTGGTGGCAGTGCAAGATTGGAAGACACTAAGAAATGCAATCGAAGTCCAAAGCTTTCTTGGGCTACCCGGTTTTTACCGAAAGTTCATTAGAGATTTCGCGAAAATCTCAGCTTCACTCACAAGGATAACAAAGAAGAATCCTAGCGTTCGCTTGGGATTTGGATTGTGATATTTCTTTCCAATGCTTAAAAAGGGCTCTTATAACAGCCCCAGTTCTGACTTTGCCTGATGAAAGCAATATTTTCACAGTATACACGGATGCTTGTGGTACGGGACTAGGCGCTGTTCTGATGCAAGAAGGGAAGGTGGTAGCTTATGGTGGAAGACAATTGAAAGTTCATGAAAAGAACTACCCAACCAACGATCTTGAGTTGGCCGCCATCGTCTTTGCACTTAAGTCTTGGCGCCATTATCTCCTAGGTGAGAAGTTCAAATTGTATACTGACCATAAACCGTTGAAGTATCTTTTCTCGCAGAAAGATCTTAACTTGAGGCAGCAAAGGTGGATGGAGTTCCTTGCCTCGTATGATTTTGATATTTCCTATACTCTTGGCAAGGGCAACATAGTAGCAGACGCCTTGAGTAGAAAGAAGATGACCTTAAGCCCTCTCTTTGTAGAAAGGTAAAGCTTGGAGTATATAGACAGTTTTGACTTTAGGCCCTCCTCTGATTTTGTACCTGGTTTGTTGGCATCACTAGAAGTACGACCCACTCTTTTAGACTCAATATGGGCCGCACAACGTGAAGACCCTCAGCTTGTGGATGCGATTGATAAACTAATTAGGGGTGAAACTTCCAGTCACCTCAATAGGTACTCCATCAATGATAAGGGCTGGCTAAGGCGGGATGGAAGACTATGTGTCCCACAAGCAAGGGATTTAGTAAAAAATGGTTATCGAGGAACCACACCATTCCAAGATGACAATACACCCAGGTGGAGACAAGATGTACAAGGACGTAAAGAGAGTTTTCTATTAGAGCGGCATGAAGAAGGATGTGGCAGATTTCGTTTCTAAGTGTGTGATATGCCAACAGGTCAAGCCGAAACAAAAGAAGCCTGGAGGACTGCTTCATCCTCTAGAAGTCCCACAATGGAAGTGGGATAGCATTTCAATGGACTTCATTGATGGGTTGCCTAAGTAAAAAAGGAGCAATACTAGCATTTGGGTAATAGTGGACAGGCTCACAAAAAGCGCCCACTGTATACCTATCAAGAGTAGAAGGACTGCCTCGTCTCTAGCTTCTCTTTATCTCAAGGAAATTGTTCGACTCCATGGAATACCCTCCAACATAGTGAGTGACTGAGATCCTATATTTACAAGCGAATTTTGGCAGAGTCTGCAAGAAGCTGTAGGCACACAGTTATGCTTGAGCACGGCCTATCACCCCCAAACTGATGGTCAGGCGGAAAGGATGAACAGAGTATGAGAAGATCTTCTGAGACTGTTCGTTCTTGACTTTGGAGGAACATGGGAGGATCATCTTGCTTTAGTGGAATTCGCCTACAACAACAGCTACCAAGCCACCATCGGCATGGCGCCCTTCGAAGCTTTGTATGCAAGACCGTACCGATCACCAACTTGTTGGTGGGAGTCTACAGACAAGCTTATACTTGGGCTAGGCATGATTAGAGGGACTTCAAAAAAAGTGGACTTGATATGAAGGAGAATGAAGACTACCCAAGATAGACAGAAATCCTACGCAGACAAAAGAAGGACCGACCTTGAGTTTGAGGTTGGGGGCAGGGTTTTCCTTAAGGATCCCCCTTAAGGAACGTCGTTCGCTTTGGATCCGCAGGAAAGCTAGCACCAGGATTTGTAGGACCGTTCCCTATCATCGAGAAGATTGGGAAGATGGCTTATAGAGTGGATCTGCCCGAAAGGTTGGCTGGAATTCACAATGTCTTTCACGTTTCTCATCTACGGAAATGTTTACATGAATCTGCGGAAGTGGTGGAGCCAAGCATTCTAGAAGAAGCCGAAGTGGAACGCGAAGCAACTCTGAGGAGAGTTCCAACCCGCATCATAGGAACTGAAGTGAAAAGGCTACGCAACCGCGAAGTCAAGCTTGTCAAAGTTCAGTGGAGCGACGCCGAGGAAGACGCGATTTGGGAAACTGAGGATAGAATACGCGCGACCTACCCTTTTCTTATTGAGGGTACATCTTTGATTTCTCTTTTTCCTTAAGTTGTGCTTGTATCTATATTTTTAGGTATATCTCCTCAATATTATCCTTTATCCTTAGGTAGAAACACCTTTGGATGTAAACATGTAATTGAAACATGTTATGATTGATGGCTGCAAGTGGTTGCTAGTGGTTGCTCGTGGATGCATATACACACACAACCTAGGTTTTAGATCGGCTCAGTCACTTCATATTGCATATGCATATATGTATTCATATTTTTATGTGGTTGAAACTTGTTATGTTGTCATATGGATGTCGCATTTGTATGAATGATTGCGCACTCATGTAGAATTATGAGTAGGGAAAATTTGCATACATAATGGATTCATGACACTTACATGATTCGCATTAAGGAGGTCAACTGAATCAGTAGACCGCCAAATTTATGCATTAGATAAGGACATATACACACACTATGCATATGATCATGAAGCATTAGAAGTCTTTTAAGGACAATGGACGCTTGTGTTTATTGGTTGAGTAGATGGACGATTGGATGATAGGACATATGTTCTTCTAGACTTGAAGATTTCGGGGACGAAATCCTTTAAGGAGGGGAGAATGTAACAACCCGAATTTTCTATTAACAGTAAATTAACTAATTAAAGTATAATTTATTCTAAATTATAAAATTAAGGGAAATGGGTTATGCCATTGCGTTCGTCTCAGAATTCTGCTTGAGATAGAGTCCGAGTTTGCGTAAATCGGACTCCGTATGAAGGAGTTATGACCTCCGGAAGTTTCGGAATTCGATTTAAAATTCAAACAGCCCGAAAACATGTTCAAAATTCAAAACTGGACCAGAACTGGGCTAGGCGGGAATTTTCCCGCCCAGGACCCAGGTCGACCAGGGGGTCGACCTCGAAGTCGACCTGGGTACCCAGGTCGACTATGTAGTCGACCTGGGGGTCGACCTGCTTGGTCGACCTGACCTACTTGGTCTAGTCCTGGCTCGATTTCTGGGGCTTGGCTATGTCATTAGGGATGATTTGTCACTTTCTGATTGGCTTCTCTTAAGATGGATGGCCTTGATTAACTCTAGCTTCATCGACGGCTCTAATTAGTTTGAAATTCTATATAAACAACCTTAGTCCTCAACCTAAATTCACACAAATAAAATAGAGCTAGAGCCGTCATGCTGCTAGAAGGAAGACAAGAATAACCTCCACTTGAAGAAAGATTAGAGACGAGAAAAACTAATGTAAAAACAAGAATCAAACAACGTTTATCTACCCAAAGGAAAGCAATGTAAATTCAGAACTCAGAATCCAGAATTCAAGTTCGTCGTTTGTTGTAAGTATAGTGCCACTACAAGAAAAATAGGTATTGGTTACTCTATATGGCTGCATTTGGTGCTGAAATGTAACTGTTGACAATTTTATCTTTTTCCTTTACGGAGGAATACAACCAAAAATGAATTTAGCAAAACTAGCGCCCATTCTTTTTAGTTCCCGCATGCTTTTCATTTCCCCACCACCAAATTTTCACTTCCCTCCTCTCACTTTCTTTTCGTAACCCTAGTTCTCACGCCAAGACCACCGCTACCTCCTTCTCATCACCTTCTTCAATCTTATCTCGTTATAAAAAAATTAAGTCAAACAAACATGGAGCTTCCCTCATTTGATCTCACCGCTGTAAAAAACTACCATCAGATCTAGTCCACATCTCATCGTCCTCCCCGACGCCCCGTCCGCTGTAAACCCCCTTGTTCCACCTATTTGAATCCCTGTTCCCGTGGTGACTACAACGCCAAGATCTGGATATTCCCCTTCTGCTTCTCAAGGAACCAATTCCCGCAGCATTACTCTACCATTCCGAAAACAACATCCTTGGCGAATTGTATCCGCAGTGCATGAAGGTGGAGTACAATGTAACGGAAGTTGTCGGATTTAAAATACCAGACTTGCCGCCTGTATTTTTGTTTGTGATAGATACGTGTATAATTGAAGAGGAATTGGAGTTTTTGAAGGTGGATATGAGAAAGGCTGTGGGATTGCTGCCAGAGAATGCATTAGTGGGTCTTATCACGTATGGGACACAGGTATATTTGCATGAGCTGAGGTTTGCAGATGTAAGCAAGATATACAAATTTGGAGGGACAAAGGGAACTCCAAAAGAGAAGATTTTGGAACAGCTTGGGTTGGGTGGCGGGAGAGTGATCAAGGGAGGTGCACAAGAGCAGCGGTTTCAAAGTTCGTGTGTAAATCGGTTTATGTTGCCAGCTTCTAAGTGTGGATACACGCTTAATAATTTATTGGATGAGTTACTAACAGATCAATGGCCGACATAAGCCGGGAACCGATCTTTACGATACACATGTGCGGCTTTAAGTGTTGCTGCTGGATTGCTGTGAGCATGCCTGCCTGGAACTAGTGCTTGAATCATTGCACTAGTTGGTGGTCCATGCTCCGAAGGACCTGGAATGATTGTGTCTAAAGATTTATCAGAGCCTGTGCGATCACACAAAGACCTTGACAAAGATGCAGCCCCACATTTCCATAAAGCCGTGAAGTTCTATGATAACCTTGCAAAACAACTGGTTAACCAAGGCCATGTATTAGATCTCTTTGCATCTACACTTGATCAGGTGGGTGTTGCTGAAATGAAAGGTGTTGTTGAGAGGACAGGTGGGCTTGTTATTCTTGCAGAGAGTTTTGGTCATTCAGTATTTAAAGATTGTTTCAAAAATATATTTAATAACGGTGAAGAATCTCTAGGTCTTTCGTTTAATGGTACACTTGAAATCTATTGTCAGAAGGACATAAAAATTCAGGAAATAATTGGGCCATGCACATCTTTGGAAAAGAAAGGTGCTCTTTATGCTGACACTGTTGTCGGACAAGGAAATACAACGGCATGGAAAATGTGTGGTCTTGATAGAAGTACTTGTTTGATAGGTTTGTTGATGTTTCGCCGAGTGATAAGAGTCAGTCAGGCATTCCAAATCCTCAATTATACCTTCTGTTTGTGACACATTACCAAAATTCTCTTTGTGAAATGAGGACTCGAGTAACAATTGTTGCAAGGCAATGGGTTGATGACTCTGTAGAAAATAAAATTTGAGAGGAGAAAAAGATGAAGAATTTTTTTGAGGAAGACAAACTTTATTTTTTTTATTGCTTTTTTTTTCTCAATTGCTTAATTCAAAGATTACAAAAGATGCATGCATTATTTATACATGCATAAGAAATTTCTAGATAAAATTACATTAAAACAATACCAAATAAAACCGATTAAGCAAAACCGGAAAAACTTGCAACACTTAATGCAATATTAAACACATGCAATACTTAATGCAATTTTTAATGCAAGTTTTAATTTATTCCAATAATGTCTCCCCTAAATTAAAACTTGCTCCTTACTCCCAATCGTTCTGCGTTCCTCCTGAAACTTTGTCCACTAAGCGGCTTCGTGAAGATATCTGCTATTTGTTCTCTTGTTTTACAATATTCAACTTGGACATCACCTTTATTCACTAGATCCCTCAAGAAATGATATCGAATGCGGATATGTTTGGTCCTTCCATGAAGAACAGGATCCTTTGTAACTGAAATAGTTGACTTATTATCACAAAACAAAATCGTTGGCTTCTTTTGCTTATGATAGAGACTTTCCAAAATTCCACGCAGCCAAATCAATTGACATCCTGCAAATGACGCAGCGACATATTCAGCTTCCGTTGTAGATAGCGCAACAATTTGTTATTTCTTCGAACTCCATGAGACAGCTCCACTTCCAAGGTGAAAGACATAACCAGACGTGCTTCTGCTATCATCGATACTCCCTGCTAAGTCACTATCTGTGTAACCAATAAGGTTAACTGGAGTAGTAGCTTCATAAAAAATTCCATAATCAACAGTTCCTTTCACATATCTCAGTATTCTTTTGGCAGCTTCCCAATGGTTAGAATACGGTTTCTCCATGAATCTGCTTATAATGCTAACAGCATACATAATGTCAGGCCTTGTGGCTATAAGATACATTAGATTTCCAACAAGGCTCCTGAACATGGTAGAATCAATAAGTTTGCCTTCACCTTCCTTAGATAGCTTCAAACCTGTAATGCATGGAGTTGAAACTGGATTAGCATTTTCCATTTTAAACTTTTTCAATATATCTTTTGCATAGCTCTCCTGCGAAATAAAAATTCCTTTTTGAGTTTGTTGCACTTCTATGCCAAGAAAATGATGAAGTTCTCCCAAATCTATCATCTTGAATTCTGCCATCATTGAAAGCTTGAACTCATTCAACATCTTCACGTCATTTCCTGTAAATATTAGATCATCAACATAGAGACTAACAGCCATGAACTTTCCTTGAGAATCATCTTTGATATAGAGAGTATGCTCATATGGACATTTTTGAAATCCATGTTTCTCAAAGTAGGAATTGATTCGGCTGTACCATGCTCGGGGTGATTGTTTTAACCCGTACAAAGCCTTTTTTAGCTTGTAAACTTTATGCTCTTCTCCTTTCTTGACAAATCCTGGTGGTTGATCAACATACACTTCTTCTTTAAGCACACCATTTAAGAACGCAGATTTTACGTCCATTTGAAACAACTTCCTATTTTTTTGAGCAGCTAGAGAAATAAGCAAACGAACAGTCTCAAGTCTTGAAACGGGAGCAAACACCTCTTTAAAATCTTCTCCTTCTTTTTGTTTGTACCCTTTTGCGACTAGTCTTGCCTTGTGCTTGTTAATAGATCCATCTGGATTCATCTTTGTTTTTTACACCCACTTTACTCCAATAGAATGCTTGTGCGGTGGCAAATTTGTAAGCTCCCACGTATCATTGTTTTGAATTGAGTCAATCTCTTCTTTCATGGCTTTTCTCCATTTTTCTTGATGATTCGCATCATTAAAAGAGATTGGATCTTCCCCTGCAAAAAAGGCAAAGAACACAACATTATTTGATTCAACTTCATCAGTAACATCATATAATTCATGAAGATCTCTCATCCTTCTTGGTGGACTTGGTGAAGAATTTGTGCTGCTTGAATATGTTGGAGAAGCAGGAACATTTTCTTCAACAGTGTCATCCTCCACATTTTCGGCCTCTATTTCAAAAGGAAAAAGAGGCAAATTCTCCTTTTCAACTTCTGCGTCCTCAAATAATGAATTCTCATCGAACCGGACATCTCGACTTATCACCACCTTCTTGGTCATGGGATTATATAGCTTGTATGCCTTGCTTCTTTCACTGTAGCCAATGAAAATGCATTTTTCAGATTTGTCTTCTAACTTATTTCTCATTGAATCTGGGACATGAGAGTAAGCAATGCTTCCAAATACTTTCAGATGATGAACACTAGGCTTTTTACCATACCATGCTTCATGTGGTGTACAATTTTTTAGGACCTTTGTGGGTGACCTGTTAATGAGGTATACAGCACAAGAAACAGCTTCAGCCCAAAAACTTTTTGACATCCTCTTCTTTTTAAGCAAACATCTAGCCATCTCCATAATTGTTCGATTCTTTCTTTCACATACACCGTTTTGTTGTGGTGTATGGCGAACTGTCATTTCATGCCGAATGCCATGATCTTTGCAATATTTTTCAAACATATTTGATATATATTCGCCTCCACGATCAGTCCGCAGCGTGTTGATTTTTAGCCCAGTGTAATTTTCCACTTCTACTTTGAAATCTTTAAATTTTTGGAAAGCTTCTGATTTTTCTTTAACAAAATACACCCAAACTTTTCGTGAGTAATCATCAATAAATGAAATAAAATAACGATTACCTCCCAAAGATGTCACTGGCATTGGACCACAAAGATCTGAATGAATAAGTTGTAATGGTCTTTCTGCTCGCCATGCGGATTGTGAAGGAAATGCATCTTTATGTTGCTTTCCGAACTGACAGGCTTCACAAACTTCGTTAAGATGAATAATTTTTGGCAAACCTGTGACCATCATCTTACTTGAAAGCATCTCCAAACTTCCATAATTTAGGTGGCCATATCTTTCATGCCATAGCTTTGAAACTTCTTTATCAACACCAGCAAAATAAGAAATATTTTGATTTTGAAGATTGAGTGAGAAAAGATTATTTGAAGCAATTCCGACCTTTGCTACAAGTTGATTTCTTTTTGACAAATAACACGCCATATCATGAAAATGGACATCATATCCCTTTTTCAAAAGATGACCTACACTGAGCAAATTATTTTGAAGGCCAGGGACAAAATATACTTCACCAATTTTCTCCATTTTTCCAGCTTTCGTGGTGAAAGCAATCTCACCAACACCGTTAATTTTATATGACTTTCCATCTCCCACTTTAACTTCTCCATGATTAGATTCGAGTAAATTTGAAAATAATTTTTTGTTACCTGTCATATGTTTACTGGCTCCACTATCTATGTACCAAACATCATCAAAACTTTCGCCATGAGATACGAGCAACAAAGTCTCTTCATTTTTATGTCCATGCACCATGTTTGCTTCATGCTTTTCTTCCTCCTTGAACCAGCAATTACTTGCCAAGTGACCAGGTTTGTGGCAGTTATAACAAAAATAGCCACGACCTCTTCCTCTTTGATTTCCTCGTCCACTTCCTCTTTGAGAATCTCTAAAATTTTGATTCAAGCTGCTTTCTTTGCTTCCATAATTATTTTGAACCATTGGTGCTTTATGTTCAGGTCTGTACATGCCACGTCCATTGCCCCTTCCATAGCTATTAAAATTTCTGCCTCCTCGGCTTCGTCCTCGATTTCCTTTATATTGTTGTGTATATAATATTTTTCCTTCATCTTCGACTTTCACTTGCAAAGCTTCAGCCACTGGCTCTTTTTCTTTTAACTTCTTCCGTTGTTCATAAGCTTCAAGGCTTCCAACTAGATCTTCTACCTTCATCTCTGAAAGATTTTTTGACTCCTCTATTGCACAGACAATATTTTCAAATTTATCTGTCAAAGATCTAAGGATCTTTTCTACTATTCTTGCTTCAGTCATCTCCTCTCCATTGCTCTTTAGTTGATTTGTTACCTTTTCAATCCTTGTGATGTAATCTGAAACACTTTCTGTCTCCTTCATTGTCATAGATTCCATTTCACCTCTAAGTGTTTGTAAACGCACTTGCTTCACCTTGTCTGCCCCCTTGAATGTCTTAAACAAAATGTCCCAAGCCTCCTTGGATGTTTCAGCTTTTGAAATCTTCTCAAAAATTGAATCTTCCACTGCATTATGCAAAGCACATAGAGCTTTGTTGTCTCTCTTTCTTTCATCCTTTACTTTATTTTGTTGAGCTTGTGACAAAGCTTCCAGATTTTCAGGTTCTGTGAAACCATCTCTGACAATCTCCCAAGTTTCATCAGCCTTTAACCAAGTCTTCATTTTTATGCTCCAAGTGTCATAGTTGAGCTTTGTGAGTTGTGGAATGGGAGTCGGTGTATGTGATGAACCTCCAGCCATGCTTTTTTCTTAATATGGCTCTGATACCAATTTGTAGAAAATAAAATTTGAGAGGAGAAAAAGATGAAGAATTTTTTTGAGGAAGACAAACTTTATTTTTTTTTTATTGCTTTTTTTTCTCAATTGCTTAATTCAAAGATTACAAAAGATGCATGCATTATTTATACATGCATAAGAAATTTCTAGATAAAATTACATTAAAACAATACCAAATAAAACCGATTAAGCAAAACCGGAAACACATGCAACACTTAATGCAATATTAAACACATGCAATACTTAATGCAATTTTTAATGCAAGTTTTAATTTATTCCAATAGACTCTTCCATTAAACAGGAATTGGTAGGGGCTTTGATCAAGAAACTGCATCTGTTATAGTAGCAAGATTTGTTTCATTGAAAATGGGGATGGAGGAAGAGTTCGATGCAATACAATGGTTGGACAGATCCCTTATCCGCATATGTTCACGTTTCGGTGATTATCAAAAAGATGATCCCTAATCATTTATTATTAATCCAAATTTCTCGATATTCCCACAATTCATATTCAATCTCCGAAGATCACAATTTGTGTAGGTTTCCAACAATAGTCCTAATGAAACTGCTTATTTCCGTATCTTGTTGAACAGAGGGAGCATTACAAATTCTGTTGTCATGATTGATCAGCTTCTTTAATATCTTACTCGTTTGATTCACCACCCTCTCCCGCCCTATTGGATGCAGCGTCTATAGGTTCTGATCGTATACTCTTACCAGATTCATATTTTAGTGTTGTAATTTTTCATCGCATACTCTTATCAGAACCAAGCGGAACATCAGACTTTTGCTGAGATGCTACGAGCTCCACGAGAGGATGCACAAATGATAATTAAGGATAGATCATAGATCTCCAGCACCTAGATTAGTTGTCTGTGATCGACATGGATTCCAAGCAAGATTTTTGTTGGCAAAATTAAACCCATCGGCTACATATAATTCATCAGATAGTTTAGCTCCAGGTTCAGATAATATTTTCATAGATGATGTCAGTCTTCAAGTATTCTGTGAACATCTTCAGATGCTGGCTGTCCAAACATAAAGATAGGGGTAAACTAACTGACCTCTTGTTTTTATTTTATATAAGCTTCAGTTTAGAATTGGTGATAATATATTTCAGAAGAAAGAAAGACATAAGAGAAAAGATATTCTAAGCCTGTATTTTCCTGCAAAGAGCCAGTTAAGTCAGCAATAATAAATTTAGCGTCATTGATTCTTCTTGCATATCGTATACATCAACATTATATACTTATATAAACTTGTTTCGGTTTAAAAAAAAAGCCAGCAAGCATGGTCGAGGCGATGTCTGTTCCTACGGGAAAGAAGACTAACTACCTATATTCCCAAACAGCTCGGGTGGTTGCCCTGTTGCTTCGTTAACAGTGCTTGCTTCTCACCGGAACAACATAAATATAAGCTCTGTCCAATGCATGTTTCTGGATCTCTGCACATTTTTAGCTTGCTTGCTAATCATAAAAAACATGGTTGTTATCTAACTCAGCTAACTTTAAGAAATCCATCATTATTATCTATACTAGTATGAACCCGTGCTACGCACACGGTTCACCATAGAATACAGATAGCAATTCATTGTTAGGTATCGTTAGCAATGAAAATTGTATATTTATGTATATTTATGCACTGAAGTTATTTTGATTTTTTTTATTAAATAGCGTTGACAGACATTAATAAATATGTTTTAAGTGGCCGCTAAGAATGCAAAATGTAACTACTTTTTTGAAATGATAATGGATTTACATAAAAGAAGACTATTCTATGAAATATTTAGTTGTTACTTATTATGTTTCTCTGCATGCCCACTAATTTAAGTAATTCATTAGTTAACACAGGTTCATCTAATAGAAAATATAAAGTCAAATATTCACGGCATTTGATGTAATTAATGTGGTCCGTGTACAGCGTAAAGGTTATGTATGATATAAAGAAACAATGCAGAGAGTTGAGTGTTTAAATTTTAACTTGAATAGATAACATTCTAACCATCCAGTTGTCAATATTTCACACTATCTGATACTAACTGGTTAGAAATATAGCAACACCAGCGCATAGTAACACCAAGCATATTCATGTTTCTGAGGAAACCAGAAAATGAAACTTTGGATAGCAAGGTAAGGGCTTAACAACATTTAGTTTAAAATGTTAACAGGAAAAGCAAGCGGCTAGTCCTTCGTACAAATATATAATAAATGGGCCAAAGTCATGTTTCATCTTCTCTTAAGCATATTAACAACTTGTAAATGGGTAAAACAAAACACACTAATGTAAATGGTACGTAAGGACCTCAGTAAATGATATTTGATAAATAGTAGTCAAAATCATTGGAATGGTCATGGACAAAATCATGAAACAAACTAAAAGTAGCACATCAGACATTGCATTTACTTTCATTATGATACATACAATTTGGTGTATTCTTTCCACATTTCAAAGCGGTAAAAAGATGAACCTAAAATTTATATGCTAAACCATGTCAGCATGTCTTTCGTAATGTAGCACAACTCTATCCCATATTCCCTTTACATACTATATAATAGATAATATTCATCTACATAAGAAGTGCGATCATATTAGTCTGGAGCATAATTTAATAAACAATATCTCAGTGCGGAAGATTTCTCCTAATTGAATAGAAGTTCAACAAATCAAAAAAAGAATTAAAAAGTCATATACCTGTTGAACAATTATTCTTTACATATGGAATCCATGAAATCAACCCAATTGTTCTCATTTCTGATGCTTATTACATAGTTAAAGCAGGTCCTAAAAAGTACCTGGTACCACTTATATATTTGGATGGTGCTGTACATGTCGGTGTCCCAAAAACTTATGTAGCTGATAAATCAAGTGTGTCATCTTAAATGAATACAGATATCTTTAAGTAAACTTTGGCTAATGGCCTAACCAAAAATGGATTACAAAGCAATATTATTTAGCGTGCAAACCTTCAAATACAACTAATTCCTCATGCAGAACAGTCACCACATCATGCCGAACCATCCAATCACTGTGCAAACTGCATGCATCACCACTAATACCATCAAACTAACTTGCCACTGTCACCAGTTCTATAATTTCAGATAACTTCATATCGATCACAATTCAAAAACAACTGCTAATAAAATAACCGCAACCTAAAATAACCACTACCTGCCCACAATCACCTCAATAAGCCATCACCTGACCCGATTTCACTAAGCAAAATTAAATACCAAATCGCCGAATCACTCACGAAGCTATCGTCGTATCCACAAACCCCATCTAAATTGCCACTGCCACTGCGACCATCTATGCAGAACCGGACCACCAGAACCATGACCAACCTCCATGAATAAAAAGCGACCACCAATCATATCTTAGCACCACGACAGCGAGCATAACCCAAACTCACTAATTCCGACTACGAACTCTGACTTGCTTCCACCTTTAACTCCGAATGCAATTTCAAATTGCGCATTTTCTTTTCCTTTCTGATATACTTTCGGTTTAGTTGTATTTCATTCGTTTGGGGAAAGTCCTGATTGTGTTTAGAAAGAAATGCTTCCAGGTTATCTTAAAAATAAATATATTTGGGCTTTGCTTTGGGCTTCTACTGGGATGAACAGTATCTATAAAAAATCAAAATGGAGGCAAGCATTAGATGTAATTAGATGCAACATTTTTTACAGCTTGCTTAAAGTCTATACTAAGATATTATCGTAACATGTTGATAATCCCAGTACAGATGTACATGCAACTTATTATCAATATACATGTTAGCCAAATGATACTGATAATCCAAACTTTATTCTATCATCATCAAATATAGCTGTACGATAAACATATACAGCTTGCTTAAAATCAATAACAGTTCACAGCTAGTATCAAAAAAGTAAGAATATGAGTTTAACTACTCCATAATATTTTTTTTTCCTAGCATCAAATATCGAATATAGAGCAATCAGTATGTGATGGTCAAAATAAATATTACGACGTTTATAATTAATTTCCTGAACATATAAAAGCAGTCGTTTCACCAAATCTAAATGCTACAACACCCAAAATCCCTATCGCTTAATGAAGCATTATTATTGAGGTATGACTAACCTTTCAATATTTAATTAGTCTGCATGTCCCATGCCCAATGCATATTCATTTAAATGCAAATCAGTACTTCCTATTACAAAAGATCAGGTTAGTATATATTCCCTTCCTTATCAAAAATATATATAACCACTCCTCTAATACATGTATCCAAATAAACCGCTAAGTATGGTTCAAATGCGAAATAGCTGAAGGCTAGGAAACTAAACTAACATGCTAGAGTCTGCATTTCATAGAGTTGAATGCTTGTCTGTTGTAGTTCATGCGCTATTCACACTAATCTGAGACTGTGCCATGCTTTTGAGACTTCATCCATTTACAGCATATGGTGATGTTCTTAAGATAACAAAGCAATGCATAAGTAGGTTGGATAGTTACTTATGATTGCATGAATAAATTAAATGTGAAAAATGTTAGCTCAAGTCATGATTCTTGAAAATAATTACTTGCTGGCTACTAAGAAATATAGTTAGTTGAGAGATATATTTGACCCTTACAACAATTACTTACAGTTGAACCGAGAAAAGAAAATTAAGTCATCATTTTAATTCTGGAAGAACATGGTTGAAGATTGCAAATTATTTATCTGAAGGTACAATGTGAAGATATTGATTCCAAAAAAATTCAGATTCAATCCAAAACACATATTTGAACATCTATGGTCAATACAAATATAAATAATAAGGCTTGATCTAATTTTGATATATGGTTGCAACAATCTCCTGCAACGGTCAAATCTTGTTGATAAATAAAACCATTTAAATATTTCTAAATCGTCGTCATTGGCCTATGATTCGTTTGAAACCAAATATTTGAACTAACAGTTAAAAGCACAATTTTTTTTTGTGCAACTCAAGAATAAAATCAAAATGATATGACTACGATAAAATTTGTACCTAAAGAATAATAATTTAAATATATAGTTAAACCGTGATCGCTAACAATTAGCTGGTATGCTTTAAAAGGAAAGATGCATGAATACGGTGTCCGTTTGTCTTATTTTAAGCCATATTTAACTAACTAAAAGATCGTAAATGTTGTGTACCTTATAAGCTGATCACCATCACATAGAAAAAGGCTATCTAGAATGAGTAAGTTCTGTTTAATCCTTTAAAACATACTCATTAGTTAGTGTATTTTATTTCCATAACTCCTAGTTATATCAAAAGACTAATGGTTTAATGTACAAAGGCTACAAATTTGATGAACATCGATAGGCCTTACCGAGTATAGGGAAAGTAAATGATTAATTTTTTATTACTATGCATGGGTTCAAATGTTAAACAACCTGGGAGTTAAATTGCATTTTCTATAATTAAAATATAGGGGTTGCATTTTTTTTTCATTTTTTTTTCATATTTAGTTGTACTTGTATTTTGGTGTACCAGTCAATATATTAACGTTGACCGATTAGAATTGTAGGTTCGTACCTGATTATATTTATACTAACGTCGAAAAATAACAGTAGATTACTTTAATAATGTTACAATTCAACCATGTACCAATGGTGGTGTAAAAATAAACCACCACCTAATATAGAAAAACAAACCAATCAAAATCAATATACAGCATGTTGATACAAAGCTAAAGAGGGCAAATGACTATTTTTATTGAATCAAATAGTCACTTAATAAATCACAACCCTATGTTCCATAAAAATACATATAAATTGTGAAAATCCGAAATTTTCATTAACTCATGTAAATTCGAGTGCGGCAATGGACTATATACTACCTATTTCAATATCAAAAGGGAAAACCAAACATATCTACAACAACAAAACTTTCTGTTTGAAATCAAAAGTCCTTTGTTGGCTAAAGCCGAATACCTTTTTCCTTTTGTAGTAATATCAATCATTGTACCATATCTGAATTTTTAGTTTTTAACAATTTACGAACCAACTTTTCTACTATTTTTATTTCCATGAAAGCAGAAATAAAAAAGGTAAGCACACTTGCTAAGAAAATTTCTGTTTGAAATCAAAAGTCCTTTGTTGCCTATAGCCGAATACCTTTTCCTTCTGTAGTAATATCAATCATCGTAAATATAGACTACCATATCTAAAAGTTGAAATGAATGTGCATTTCCATGAAAGCAGAAATAAAAAAGTAAAGCACACTTGCTAAGAAATTTTACAGTAAAATCTGTTGATGCCATAACAAAGTTTTTTGTAAATTCAACCACTATTTTTATTTCTGGGCAAGTTAGACCACTATCATATCTATTTCTTTGTGCTGACATTCATAAAAATATGGATCCTCTACTTAACATAATGGAGTATATTTATAATTGGTCTATAGGATGCTCAAAAAAAATATGTAAGGTTATAGCTACCAGAACACAAAGGTTAGCCATTTTCTTATAGGGAATATGTAAGGTTATAGCTACCAGAACACAAAGGTTAGCCTAACAAACTGTACTCAAAGGGTCTGAATTTAAACTATTTATATTACAAATAACTTAATGATGTATATTTAACGAATAGATCACACTTCATGGAAGCTTGCATTCAGGCTACCAATCATAGCCAATTTGAAAACTCCTAAAAGGTAGTGATAAGGCCTCCACTTTGCAACTAAATAATTAAGTAAATCACAAACGTTAAAAAAAGGAATCTTTTCTGAAACTTGTTAATGAGTGATGTATTATTCACTTAATTATTTGGTAGTAAAGTATATGCTATATAAAAAAAATGGAGACAATATTAAACAGGAATATAAGTAATTAATATTTAATTTTATATAAAAAGTAGAGAAGCCATTACTTGAGTCTTGGGTCAACCACAAGAGAAAAGGAGACAATATTTAAACAATATACTTCCTAAATTTACTTTGAGAGTCGGTAACCTTTAATGCTATCTTAATTTGTATCTTACAACAAACGAATCAATATTAGAATAATATATATCCTAAATTTTATAAATGTTTTACTTGCATATTTATAATGTAGAAAATCTAGATTTCAAGAAAGAACAACAATTACATAGATTAATTATCAAGCTGGACTGCGCTGGATTTTCCATTGTTATGGTTGATTAAGTGACCTTATAAGTAACTAATAATTTCATAAAACAAAGAACAAAACCAAATCCATACTCTAAAATAATCAAATAAAATGAATAGACAACAGTTTTTTGGAAAAGTTGACAAAAAATAGAACATTATTTTACTTATTTCAACAGAATATTCGCATAAAACCAAACTATAAGATGGCATTCACGATCTTGGTCCTGGCCAAACAAAAAATTTCTCAAAGATAATGATATAGCCTATACTTTGCTACCAAATAATTAAGTGAATATACAAATTAAAAGCAAAGGAATAAAATTTTGAAACTTTTTCATGAAGAATAATGTACTTATATTCAGCCACAGTATAAGTAACTAACGATTAATTTTATAATAAAAAAATAGAGAAACCATGACATGGATCCCGCTGATCAACTATAAGAAAAAAGGCGACAATATTCTGAACGATACACCTCCTAATTTTTTATAGAATGTGTAACTGTCAGGTATATCTAATGCATATTCCATAGAAAACAGACTATATTGTATTAGAATAATACCTTCTAAATTATTAGGTTATCAGATCCCTTGATTTCAAGTACTTGCATATGTATAATGTAGAAAATCTAAATTTTAAAGAAGAACAGTTATATTGGAATAATATTGGACAAATTATCAACCTGGACTATGTTGGATTTTGCGTTCTTATGGTCAGTTCAACGATCTTATAAATAGTAACCAATAATAATTTTGTAAAAAAAAGAGTAAAATAGAAGAAAAACCAAAAACCATACTTTACAATATGCAAACAAAATGAACAGACAGTAGTCATTTGAAAAAGGCAGCAAAAATATAATATTATTTAACTTATTCTAACACTATATCTACATCAATACCCACTTGGTTGTAATAGAATTAATTTTCATGGTAGTTCAGTTGCAAAACAATGAATATAGGTATCTCAAATAGAAATTAAGCATGTTTTGATATAATTCTTTTACGTACTGAAAAACAACCAAACAAAGTGGCTGTTAGCTCACAAATATTAAATAACTTGGGAGTGACTATATAATAACCATTACTGATGCCTTGTAATTGTGTAGAAACATGTAAGCTACAAACTGGAAAACAGCTCCACCAAGTGAATAGGAATTGTATAAGTTCATTAAGGATAAAGCGGTTTTTATATGAACCTTCAAATCCCCATGTAATCACAAGTGAATAAGGACTTTAACTAAAGATTATTCAAAAATAGTACATACTTCCCAGATCAAAGCACCATGTCCGCCATGGTAATCAAAATTTGTGTCGATACGAATTTCCAAAGGCAACGTGGACAGTTAATTTGAAATATTAAGAATGAATATTAAAATCGGAATGAGTGGCTGAAATTCAAAGGGAGGATTTACGTGCAATATAAGATGTGTAGTGGAACGCTGCCTTATACATACACACACACACACACATATATATATATATATATATATATAGCGAGTGTTCAATAGAACCCCTTTAGCCCCCATGTTTTCCACCACACATCCGGTTTCTCTCTCCCTCAACAAACTCTCTCTCCTTTCACTACATTATTTTACTATAAACGAAAGGTGGAAATAAAGGGGCCATTGGAGTGCTCCATTTTTGGGGTGTTGAACGCATATATATAATATATACATGAAAGAAACAAAGGTGAAAAGCCAAATACATAACATAAGTTCAAAAAGTAACAATCAAAAATCGAATCACTTCAGATTTCAAATTTTTTAGTAATCAACTTGATTATGAGACAAATTTCATGAAGTAAAACCACCAAAGTAATACAAAATAGTATAAATCAATGATTGGAGGAAGTTCCAAAATCCCAAATCTAAAGGTAGGAAATATATTTGTTACAACTAGACAGCATAAGCAAGGGTGTGAAAACAATTTTTTCTGTTAAAGCTTGAATTCAAACATGTTGTGATGCTTTAAGCAGCAAAAAATCTAAAATGAGACGTAAGTCTTTGTGATAATCCATTTTTTTAGCTGAATATACACTACTTGATGAAATAGTTGGTGTATATAGATTGCAATTTATACATAATCAAATTTCAAAATAATAAAAGATTTTCTGTAAAAATAATGACAATTAGCTAGAAAAATTCACATACAATCCTTGAAATGCTGTTAGTAAACATTATATGAACGGTATAATTATTAATTATCGTACTGTAAATATAATAATAGGAATAGTGGAGACAGTTTCAGCAACAAATAAAGATTTCTATACATAAACTTCAAATAGGCATAGGGAACAATATAAACTAAATTTACCCATTTAACACTGACCGATCTCAGGCAATCTTTCAACCTTGCAATGGCGATTCTCAATGTTTAACCTACAATGAGTATTATCTGAATTCATTATGATATGAAGTAAAACAAAAATTCTAGTGCTATGCAGAAATGTAAAATGGTAAATCTTCTTGTAAAATATCTTACATTTATTGTGCCTAAAACTTTGGAAACACATATATATATATATATATATATATATATATATATATATATGTGTGTGTGTGTGTGTGCGTGTGTGTGTGCGTGCGTGTGTGTGTGTGTGTGCGTGCGCGTATGTGTGTGTGTGTACATATGTATATGTATGCGCGTGTGTGTATCGACAACAAATTTTATATTTATTTTTAACATTTCTTTAATTCACGACTTACCACTCAGTTGTTCAAGCTACATGAAAATTTTGATTCCCAGCAGTCTACCCTTCTAAAGTACTCTATTTGGAGATGGAGAATCCATTGTGAACTGTAGATTTTATATTGTATTAAATATATGCTAAAGTACATCTGCATTTTAGTCTTCTTCAGATGTTATAAAATAAATGTTTAACAGAAAGAGCTATTAGCTGACAAAATGTTTTCTTCCTTCTAGTCTTCTTCAGCTTGAAGTAAAGTACCTCTGCGTCTATCCAATGTCAATGCTTTGCATATTAATCAATTTTGTTACTCTTATGGCCTATTTTAGTGTAATCAGGATATTTATACTTGGTAAAATAATGCATGATCGATCCTGATGCATTGATTCACGTCAGCATATGCATTTGCATACCAATTATCTTAGGAAAATATACACATAGGCAGTGAGATGTTGAGAAATCTTAATCCTAGTAAAGGGCCCAAAACACATATTACTGCATATTCAGATGAACTTGGCATGAACCCTTTAACACATTACTGCATCTAGGAAGAATAAACTGTGTGGGCAATTGGAACAAATTATTAGCATTCATTTAAGACGCTTAAAAAGACTTAAAAAAACTTAAATCATATAGTACTCCTTAGAGTGGAGGAAAACTTCCATAATGTAGGGGCTTGAACAGATATTCATGAGAAAATTATGGGATTTAAGAACGTAGCAAACGAAGCATAAAAATAGAACATAACAAATCAAGTTTAATTCATGCACCAAGTAAGGTCACTATAAATTTAAATTAAGCATGAATTTAGCAATTAACCATTTGACACCAAGTTAACTAATACTAAAAATAGTAGTGACACAAATAACAGTAGAGCAATGGTTGTTATATAAAATGACCAGAGCAGCATCAATATAATAAATAATTATGTTTATAGTTTATACATACCGTACCCAACTTCTAATCACAAATAAAAATAACAGCTTCCCTAGAAAATTCTTTTGTTTGAAGGAAGAAAGGAAAAAAAATTCGGATCGAATTTTTCAAGGAACATTAGCTGAGAACATAATTCAATAAGGGAAAACAAAAAAAATGATAAAATAAAAAACAATTAAGATGATATGGCTTGATAAAGCACAATATGACCGGAAAGGCAACAACACTCCAGAGTCGAAATTGACCACAATCAAGGCGTAGGAGCATGAAATCGAAGAAGGCAGAATGATGATACGGTGCTAGGTATACTGACTGAAAGATCAGAAGATTTAGGTTTATAAGTAAAGCTATGGGGAATAAAGAGATGATTTTGGTGAAGGGATACAAAGAATGAAGACAGATGAGAATTTTTGTGTGTTGGGAAGAACGGTAAAAGTGCTGCAGCGGAGGACATAATGGCGATGGTCAGCCGACGCTAAATTCTAATTAGCGTTAAGTCAGCGGGAAGATGAAAACAAAGGTAATAGAATTCTTTCTCGCAACGAAAGAAAAGCCGATTTAACTTCAAATACACGTGTCAAAGCCTTAGAAGATATTTGAGGAGGGCTGAGAATCAAGTATGCTTAACTCGGCTTTAATAGTATAGTATAGATTGTACACTTCTGTTGACTTCAGTATGTTTAAATACCCAGTTGCCTGGTTCAGTCGTTTGCAATGTTACCAAGTCTTGTTTCGCCGACGACAACATGCTGTCTTAGGAACAGGTATTCTGTGATTTTTTTTGTACAGTCTGCTATGTTTATGACACGGATATGTCTGTAACGATACTAGTGACTGCATTGCATCTGGAAGTTAACTGTCTGCTTCTATCCAACCCAGTTACTACACCTTCTCCGGTATGTCCGCCTACAACTTGCTCCGTATATAGGCATGGTGCCAGGTACTTTCTCCTACAAACACGTCCATTTGAATTACCATAAATACACGTATATCTATCATTTACCTATGATTCATTTAAAGGTTTTTAGGCATGGAAGCTAACTGTCTACTTCTTTCCGTATATAGGCATGGAGTCAGGTACTGTCTGTTAAGGGTTTATGATTCATTTATTTTTTGGATAAGTAAATGATTGTACTGCACCAGTTATCTATGATATTGGAAATTTACTATTTTCAACAAGATGTTTATATTTACAAGTGAGATAATAGTTAACACAATTAACAAAAAAACAGACCATTTTTTGAATAATAACCACTTACATGTTTTAGTTGTGTAATATTTTACTTGTAACTTAAATGTTGAGCTTATATTTTTCTAATAATCACTTGTTTTCCGATTACAATGCTTGGTATTGTGCATAAATGATGCTACGTTATAGCTGTGTCTCTGATATAGATTGAAAGCAAGGTACCTCAGTTTATGTGCAAATGAGTAATTCATATTATTGGAGTCAACTGCTATCATTTCATTTTTATCAAGCAATTACGATGAAGATAATTCCACCAGGTCATATATGTACCATAAGTTTTTATTTAAATTTTATAGATGTTGTCTAGTGATATGTACATTTAGAATCTCTTAAGAGTAGATACATGGATTAAGATTGCATTTTATTTATTTATTTTTTACTTTGTAAAAACCATTTGAAGAATTTAATGACCATAAAATCTATAGCTTTTGCAACACAAATAAATGAATCTGAGTACCAAATGTCATATATATTAAAAAATTACACAGATATATAAAATCTTTAGGAAACAGATATATATATATATATATATATGTAAATATATATATATATATATTAATGTTAGCAAAATGTCCTAAGAAACTTCAAATAAACCAAATGCACGATTTTTTGCTCTCTTGATGGCTTTCTTGCTAATTCCAAGCATGCTTTATAACATGGATTTGATTTATTAACTTTTACCATAAGTAAATGGTCACAAGCTTACCTAAAACATAATAACGTCGATTAAATATTTTACAGTTCTGCTTATTTGTACCAGCATCTTCGATTCTTCATACTCTTGGCGTTTATGAAATTCATATCCGAGTTAGCACTTTAAACTGATCTGTTTGTGTAGTCAGTTTAAAAAAAAATTATAATAAAAATAAATAGTATAATAGGAAAAGAAGATAGAGCAAGGTGATGATTAGAGAAACAAACAGAACGAGTTTTGCTAATGGACCAATTTAGCTTAGTAACTTTTAAGTAGTTTTCAATGAAAAATAAAAAAAGTAGAAGTGTTCAAGTGGATAAGTTGTAATTGTGACAAATTTTAGTTGTAAAATCTGAAGTTATAAGAGGTAAATATTGCTTATTAACTCAGTATCCATGATGAAACACCCCACCTCCGTTAGGGTCACTCTCAAAGGGAATGCCCTAATTTTGGTGGAGGTTTATAAGTACAAGTCACAGATATACAAGACAGATATAAGAACACATATTTGTAAACAGCGGAAGAACAACAAACTTTATTTCATAAAGTCAAATACGTGTTACAACAACATCCTTTCAAAAAAAACAAAACATAACACTTTCATAATCTGTCTTGAGTACATTATTTAAAGAAGCATAAATAAAACATAGATAAACTGCAAAAGCCCCATAGTGGATTGTCCAAAGCCATAGTTCAAAACAGGAAAGTCCAAGCAATACATTTCTCTTCTTCAAGCTGGATGTTGAGGTAGGTCAAGCTGCTGTGTTCCCTCCCTGAGGACCTGGGGGGGAACGGAAGAAAGAAGACGAAAGAAAAATAGAGTCAGACATAAAGCCTGAGTAAGTCTAGTACTATTTTGTCTATGAATAAAGAACTGGGTATGATAAGTATAAACGAGAAGTGGGCATGCACTATAAACTTGGTTAAGTTGCCTAGGGTCGAATATACTATCGTACCCCATGTTAATCTCTGAACCCATATAAACTAGTTTCCCACTGGCACCCCATAATCAGGGTGATGTGATCCATTCTATGATGATCGGCTCCTACTCGCATAGTTACATGTGTCTTATGGCCCCCGATGTTGTAGTTACCTATGCTGGTCCCACCATGGGGTGTATCAAGTCCCATGGTGGCAACCCGACACAACCTTAGAGTGCACAGGTATGCTACTGGTGTCCAGTGCCTTATTTTTCTGCGCCGGAGTGTGTGCACGCCCGCACTCCGTTAGAACCTACACTGCTACACCACCGCCGTCGCTTTTGACCTCTTACAATCAGCCCAGTAATCGTGCCCCACCCTGCCTAGTTTCAGGGTATCCTGATAC
Organism: Allium sativum; assembly: GCA_030737875.1. Taxonomy (NCBI): domain Eukaryota; kingdom Viridiplantae; phylum Streptophyta; class Magnoliopsida; order Asparagales; family Amaryllidaceae; genus Allium; species Allium sativum. Next base: position 9,023,439 of record CM060923.1, read on the forward strand.
ACCTTTTTGGGTTACTGCTGAAAAGGGTCCCCCGTTACTAGGTTTTCTATCTCTAGCCAACATGCTAAGTTGGTTAAGTGTTTCCTAACCTAACCCCACCAGTCCGTTTAGTTTAGCATGTTCCATTTTGATTAAGTCTTTAGTTCACTTAATCCTATCAATCCTGACTCAGCCTTAATTGTCTTATTAAGGCCCTGACCTCTCACATTAGACAGGTATTGTTGTGGCTGCCTGTTGCCGGTTGGTTCCGGGCAGTCTTACGCCACAACTCAGTCTAACCTCGGGTCCTTGCTGGGCTCCATGTTTAACCTCCCACATTGGATAGGTATTGTTGTGACTACTGGACAGCCGGGCGGTTCCGGGCAGGTTTACATCACAACTCAATCCAACCTCGGGTTAAACCCATCGTATGTTCTACATTTACATATTTTGTCTTTCTTCTTTATTTATATGTAAATATTTGCAGCCCATTATTAAGTTAATGGTGTAAAGGTTACACCAATCATGGGCCCAACCCATACTTGAATTTGGGCCCTTCTATTATATATTTTCATTCATTAATTAATTTTAACCCAACGTTATTTTCCCCCGTTTTACACGTCCGTTTATATATTGGGCTTAGCCTTTTAAAGCCCAATTTAGCCATGCGAAAAGGGGAGGCTTAAAGCGTGATTACATACACAAAGAGGGGGAGGTGAGCGCATGAACTTGCATATGACGTTGGAAAATACATAATAGAAACTGGTGTACTTGCATATATATACTTTGGTCATAAAACATAGGCGACATGAATCAAAGCATGTGAACTTGTAATTGAGATATCATTATTGACACATGAACCTATATTTTTATTTAGGCATAATGTCAAACATAAGCATGGCATAAATACTTCTAGCATAAACATGGCATAATGTCAAACATAAGCATGGCATAAATACTTCTAGCATAAACATGGCATAATGTCAAACATAAGCATGGCATAAGTATAGTTAAATTTGTTCATAAGGTTTCTACATGTTTACAAAGGGGATACTTTGTTACTAACACAAAAGCATAGTTCAACTTAATCATGATTTAAGTCTAATCACATAACGATGGTATAAATATACTTATGCATAAATATTCCTAATCATGGTGTTTGCTTTAAACTTGCAAAAAGGGATTTTTGAGTCTAACCTAGCCATGTCTCACATATGTCATCATATAATTCTTTTAAACAAGATAGACTTAATCATGGATTTCAATTATGCCAAATGTCATTCATAGCCTAGCCATATTCACAAGTTTTGCAAAAGCATGACTTAATACATGGATTATGGTGTCAAAATTCCAACATAGTTTCATATGAACTATAACAACCCAACTTGTTTCAATTACTTGCAAAATGATTTATGCACAAAAATATACATCATGTTGGCATAATAACAAAGCCCCAAACTTGCATGAAATTTCAATCAACTACATACATGTAGCTTCAACATAGGTCACATAATTTGCGAATATTCCAAACGTATATTTGCATAGAACTACCGCATGTAGTTCTTTATAATTGAATGACATAATTCAGAATATCCAAACGTATATAAATTGATAAGAACGCACAAATATGAATTTTATTGCCACAATTCAAGCATACATATCTACACAATCATTTGTTCATACCAAAGTAATACTCTACTTACAATGGTTGCGGCGAATTCTCTAATTAAGAGATATGATTCCTTGGTTGAATTGATTGGCTTAGGTTGCTTGAATTGCTTTAGGCTTTAGAACTTTGTTCCTAATTCTCTCTTTAGTTGGCGGCTACTCTTAGTCGTTCCTCAGCAACATGGCGGCTATGTTCTTAATTTTGAATGAATAGATTAGGGTTTAGTCTAGGGTTGTTTATATAGAGGTTAGGAACTGATTAGGACCATTGATGTTGCTAGGTTAGATCGTAGCCATTCATTAGATAGAGAGACCAATTAGAACCCGCCACCTAGCCCTAATGACAAAGCAGACCACAGAAAATCGGAGGAACACAGACCTGGCCAGCCAGGTTAGACTGGGCTCGACCAGGTCGATACCCCTGTCGACAGGGCTGTCGACAGCCCTGTCGACATGGGTAGCCCAGGTCGACAGCCCAGTCGACCTGGGTGGCCCAAGCGGGTGTTCTTCCACCCTGGCCCGTTGGGCCCCACTTTGGAATATTTAATTATTTAATTCTGTTTGAATTTTAAACTTAATTTAAAAACTTCCGAAGGCCATATCTTCCTCATACGGACTCCGTTTTTCGAAAACTCGGACTCTATTTCGCGTATTTTTTCGAGACGAACGCAATGGCGTATCCCGTTTCCCTTAGTTCTTTGATTTCAGATTAATTATACTTTAATTTGTTAATTTCACAGTTATAGAATTTTCGGGGTGTTACACATGATGTATGTTAGTCCATGTAGGTAAAGTATCTCCTTGTCAACACATGAACACACTAATGATATTTTCTTACGTATCTCCATTTTATATTCTGCGTTTGTTTGCTGCAGTGCACTTTGCCTCTTTGTTCCATGATTATTTTTTGGATAAACCAAAAATGGAGTTAGGTGGAGCCTGGACATTCCCATTGTATGTCATAATTCTCAACTATCTTTGCACTTTTGCACTTAAGCTCTTAGTACTTTTAGTCATATGACGAACAAGTGATTTGGCAATACGTTCTACCAGAGTTGTAAGAGACTGGTTGGTTGTTTTGACGTCAGCTGTGTTATTTGCTGATACAAAGATGACACCCATACACTTTTTTGGTTAAGTAAGCATTTATTTACAAGACTTTTCCCTTTAGTAATCTAGTTTTTATGAAAACTGTTACAGTTCAAGGCCTAAGGACCATAGTTAGGGATTGTTCTCCACTGCTATTTTCGTGAAAATGATGTAAGTGACACACAAATAAATTGGAAGGACATGAACTTATGTCGCATTTTTGTTTAACAGTAAAGAATATCAGATTATAACTGAAGATGAATCCTATTTACATCATTATGTCCTTTAACAACCAATGATTGTATAAACATATACGTGAATCACGTAATTAACTACAAGTGGTATGTGTAGCCATTGCTGGTGTGGTGGCATAGAATAACTGCAAACAGAGGAAGGAAGCTTCTACAGTAAACACAGAGGAATACAGTAATAACACTAACAATGAACAAAAAATAAAAAAGTAGAAGTGTATTGACAGATAAGTTGTAACTATGACAAATTTTAGTTGTAAAATTTGAATTAAATTATAAGAGGTAACTGTTGCTTTTTAATGCACTAATAATATATTCTGGGCATTACGTATATGAGTGTGCTTGTCAGCTTGTTTGTGCTCAATACCAGGTGGCATGGTTTTGGTGGTCAACACTTTAATAGAGGCAATTTATTTGATTCATGAGTTTTTCTTGAACTAATTCCATATCATGTTCATTTAGTGGCATATTGGGTGATATTTTTGGATGGGAATTATGAATGGTATCAACAGAATCATTATGGGCTAGTACATCATTCCCACTACCACTATTGGGTCACTTTTGGATTGGAGTTGAGAAAGGCATAAGCAGAGACATTATGTACTTGAACGACATGCGCAATACTGTTTTCAGGTGACTCGCTATTAGCATTCACAGGGGCAACATCAAGGATAATATGGGGTAAATTTTTGACAAATTTTGGTTTAATTCTGAACTGCTTTTTCTTGGTAACTCTGCCATTTACCTTGTCCACACTTGCATGTTCTATCACAATATTTTCATAAATGATAAAAGGAGATTAGCTACTATAAATAAAATTGCCAGTGTATGGTTCAATAAAGAAATTTATTCCTCCTTAGTGATGTTAACAACAAAATTTAAGACAGTGCCATCTTCATCAATTAGTTGTGTATTTTTGATATCAATGGAATGGTTAGCGAAATTGGAATGAAAGAATTAAGTTATAAAAAGTAACTAAGTTTATAATAATAATAGTAATAGTAATATAATTAAGTTAATCGAGTTTTAATAATAATAGCGATAATAAAATTAATTATGTTAACCAAGTTAACAAAAATTAGCTGTTTAAGTTAACTAAAATTTAAATAATAATAATAATAATAATAATAATAATATAACTAATTTGACAATTTTGATAATGAATTAACTAAATTTTTAGAAAGTAACTAAGTTTATAATAATAATATAAGTATGTCAATCGAGTTTTAATAATAATAAATTAACTAAGTTAATCAAGTTAATAAAAATTAAACAGGTTTATAAAATTAACCTGGATTAAATTAATTATGTTTTTATAAATGATTATAATATAACCAATTTAACAAAGTTTTATATGTAAGTGTAAGATTGTTTGCTATATGTTGTACTTATACTTATGCAGGCTTTGGACTTTCAAAGAGAGCAAGGTAGAACCTTTATGGTAATCCTATAAATTTGCTTAGTATACTTGGATGGCTTGATTGTTTATGTGTTTGTTTTAATAACAATCAATTAATATAGTCTGAACGTTACTTGATAATTTATGGAAAATTCTTATTGTTGATTATCAAATTTGTTTACAGATAAATAGCTTTTCGGAGTGAAGACCATCAGCAACAATGGACATGACTTCAATTGTTATATGTATTATGTTATTAGTTAGTATTTGTTATGCAAACCTTTTTGTGAATGCTTGTGCCATGTGAATTTGCTTATTTTGGCAAACAACTATTATATAAATGGTTATGGATAATAATTATATGATTAACATGTTCTCAGTCATTTGAATATGATTGGTTGATTGTTGGTTTGAATATGGTAATATGCAATTGTTGCTGATTTTGATATAATTATTACATAATTGGATGCTGGAAATAATACAAGCCATTAATAGTATATAGTAGCATTAAAAATATGCTACAAAACAATCAATATTTTTTAGTAGCGTTTTAGAAATGCTACAGAAACAAATGTAAAAATACCATCTGAATTTATAGTGACATAATTTAAGTGTAACAAAAAGCTTTGGTAGCGGTTGAAAAACGCAGTTATATAAAATATTTGGTAGCGTTTATTAAAATGCAACAACAAAAAACAGACTTTTAGTTGCGTGACCTGTAGTAGCGTTCTTTAAAACGCTACCAAAAGCTTTGGCAGCGTTTTTTAAACGCTACTAAAGGTCTTTTTGGTGTAGTGTCGTGATTTTTCCGATGGGAATAAAATTAAGATTTAATTCGATGTAAAACGGAAATGGAATTGTGCTATTGTATAACGACGATGTTAAATCATATCTATGGTTGCAATGATTGTGTTGTGAATGATATTGGATGTTTGTGGTATAATTGACTTGATGTAGGATCCATTAGAATGTTTGTGGATTAATCTAGCTGATGTCGGATCTATCAAATTCACATAAAAGTTTAGATTGTAATTGATTAAGATCTCATGTATATACTTTAAGCTAAACCTCTTTGCCTAAATGATTAAGTTCATATACATGCTCACATGTTTATACAAAAGTTGCAAGTTCATAATTGGATCCATGCCAAGATCCATTTTAATACAAGTTTCATGTTATAGTAGTAAACATGATTGGATCTAGTTCACACATGTGATAAAATTATACATACTTTATGGACATGTCATATTCTTGCCATATGCTACGAATGTTCGATGTTATCCCTAGATCTAAACAAGTTTAGGCTTATGTTGTCTAAATCATATGCTAATTCATGTGACACCTATTTAGTTAGATCCCTATTTCAATGCAAATTCACATATATGTAAGTTGATTTAGTCTATGTTGCAAATTCACATATATGTGTGTTGATTTAGCCTATGTTGCAAATTCACATATATGTAATTTGATTTAGTCTATGTTGCAAATTAACATATATGTATGTTGATTTAGCCTATGTTGCAAATTCATATATATGTAAGTTGATTTAGCATATGTTGTAAATTCACATATATGTAAGTTGATTTAGCCTAAGTTGCAAATTCACATATATGTAAGTTGATTTAGTCTATGTTGCAAATTCACATATATGTATGTTGATTTAGCCTATGTTGCAAGTTCGCACCCATGATGTTCATATTGACTATGCCGAAAATGCCATGTTTACACTTATGTCATGTTTATGTTAATGAATTTCTTTTTGCCAATTTTGTGTACGCAAAATTAGGCTAAGTTTTTAGCCTAATATCATATGTTAATAATCATGTGGACGAAAAATTAGGCTAAGATTGTTAGCCTAATATTTAGACGGGGTAACGTTGGGAAAAATTGGTAATTATGGGAAACTTGACATAAATTGGTGAAAAATATATGTATTGGCATGTTTGGCACATGCCAATAATTGGTGGCACTTAAATGGTATAAAATTCTTATACCAAAAATGATGAACTTGGAAAGTGGGCCACAACATTTATTTGTTAACAAATTTACATATAACAAGTAATAGAGACAAATATGTAAATTTAGAAAATACGAGTATGCTTAACCCGAGGTTGGATTGAGTTGTGATGTAAACCTGTCCGGACCCGCCCGGCTGTCCAGTAATCACAACAATACCTATCCAATGTGAGAGGTTAAGCATTGAGCCCAATAAGGACCCGAGGTTAGACAGAGTTACGGTGTAAATCTGCCCGGAATCGACCGGCACATCCTGTAATCGTGACAATACCTGTCTAATGTGAGCGGTCGGTGCTTTAAAAAGCTAAGGACAGACAAGTTAGGATGGCAGGGTTAAGTTAACTAAAACACTTAACCAATTCAACATGTTAATTAAACTGATGGGTGGGGTTTGGTAAATACAGACACTTAACTACTTAACATGTTTGACTAGAAAGCCCTAGTAACGTGGACCCATTTCAATAGTAACCAATTAGGTATCATGGTACCCTGAAACTAGGAAGGGTGGGGCATGATTACTAGGCTGATTGTAAGTGGTCAAAAGCGACATCGGTTGGTGCAGCAGTGTGGGTTATAATGGAGTGCGGGCGTGCACACACTTCGGAGCAGACAAACAGGGCACTGGGCACCATTAGTATAACCTATGCATTCTAGGATTGTGTCGGGCCGCCACCAAGGGACTTGATACACCCCATGGTGGGACCGACATAGGTATCTACAATCACTGGGGGCCGTATGACACATATGATTTAGCGAGTAGGAGCCGATCTTTAGAAAGGGGATCACTTCACCCCGATCATGAGGTGCCAGTTGAGACAATGCATGTAGGTGCAGAGATATAGTGTAGGGTGCGATAGTATATTCGGTTCAAACCGCTTTATCTTAGTTTATGATAGTTTCCTATTTCCAGTTTATATCGATCATGCCCTTTTTCTTATTCTCATACTGAAGAGTCACTAGACTTACCAGGCTTTATGTCTGACTCTATTTTTCTTTTGTCTTCTTTTCTTCCGTTCCCCCTAGGTCCACAGAGAGAAAACAACCCAGCTTAGTCAGACTCTTTGCAAGCTTCAAGATAGTAGATGTATGGTTTGGACTCTCTTTCCTTGGCTATGGCTTTTTGACACGCTCTATAGGGATTTATGCAGCTTTTATTATGTTTTATGCTTCATTATTTAATCATCAAGACAGAAATGATGATGTAATGTTTTGGAAGTTATTATGAGACAATTATGGAAATGTTTTGTATGAACACATATTTATGAAATGAAAGTCTGTTTGTTTTCCGCTGCTTATACATATGTGTTTATATCTATCTTGTGATTTATCTGTGACTTTTACTTATAAACCTCCACCGAAGTTAAGGCATTCCCTTTGTGAGTGACCTTAATGGAGGTGGGGTGTTTCATGTATCATATTGTGTGGGACCCATTTCAAGTCAGTACCCAGAGTAGGTATCAAATAAAGAACTCCATACTACGCGGAGAAGGGGCACGCTTACTAACTGAATATAAGATCCAAATGGACCGAACGTTGTGGGCGGTGCAAACTGACCGGGCCATGTGCGTGCATAAGCTGGGCAGAAGGGCATAAGACGACCATGACACCAGTAGATATATTTGTGCACATCTTGGAAATAAATGGTAGCCACTTTAGGGATTGATACCTCCTATTGTGAGGCCAGCACAGGATATCTAAAGGGTAGGGAGTCGATCGATTAGGGTAGTGGTTAGGGTACATTCGGACGTATTCCCTAAGTCAACCAACTTATAGTGGAAGGGATCATCTCATTATAGGTATACTAGTAATAGTGGAGAGTAATCATTAGTGAGGGACTCACACCTTATCTTGCTTACCTTGTCACACTTACCATTTATTGAGTGATCTCTCTTATCCACATTATATGCCTATCATGTTGCTCTTATTTATCTACTGGATAAAAGAAACTAAACTCGCCAGACTTTATGTCTGACCCTGTTGTTTCTCCTTCTTTCTTCCGTTTCCCCCCAGGTTCTTTGGAAGGAAACATTTAGACTTAATCAGGACTCAGATATCATCTTGCTAGGAGCTACTCCAGAAGTATGGCTCAAGTTCTTGTCTTTACTATGGATTAACTCTTTTAATTGGAGAATTATGCTTTTTATTTACTTATGTACTTTGCTGGTGCAAGATAGAAGTTGTTTTATTGTAATGGTTTTTTATGACTTATGAAATTGTGGACCACGGTATTATGCTTTATGGTTGAAATAAAAATTTCAATTTTCTGGTGCTGCCTTATTTATATCTGCCTTGTAAGTATTCTGTGTCTGTTTACCTATAGCGCTTCACGAAACTTAATGCATTCCCTTAGTGAGTGACATTAACGAACGTGGGGTGTCACAGCATTGATATGTAGGTATTGAGGAATTGGAATTTAACGTTTCAAAATTTGAAATCTTACGGAGTTGATTGTTGGTCAAACAGAATAAAATCAACAAACCGATAAATAATTTAAATTTAAAATAAAATTGTATATGGATGTAGTCGGATTACAATTAAAATAATTCTATTAGACTCAGAACTCGAAGACGAAGAGGTACATATAATTTTTGTCGTATTTGGTGACTGTGTTTGCGGTACAAATATGGAGCGTTCAACGTTTATTCACGGTACAGTTAAATATTAAGTCAAACCGTAAATAAACTTTCCCCAAATAATTATACCTAATATATAGCATTCCCCAAATGTATCTACATCAATCAATTTCTGATAATTCACAGTTACCCTATAGGCTATGACTTTACGTCGTTCTTATCTTCATAGAATTTGTTCTATAAAGTTCAAATCCTCGTTCCAAATTCCCCAGCAAAAATGATTTTCCCAAATCAAGAAATCGCTCCTCAAAACCCTTGCCCACTTTCCCCTTTTCTAATCAATTTATGGCCGAAGCTCTACAATCAGCCTCCCCAAAATTTCAGAGCAGCCGCCGGCGAGCACCGCGCGTCCACCATTGTCACTAAATCGAACCGAAATCCCTTCTAGAAGTCAAATTCGAAGCCTTTGGCTCTCAAAATCAAGCGCATGCTGCTCCGCTGGGAAAGAAAGCGTGCCTCGTCAGCTACCATAGCCGTCGCTAGCGTTGTCGTTCTACGGTGAGTTATCTCACTGACGATTAATTATATTCAAGCATTTTAATTACAGTATAAACAAAATTGAACTAGTTAGAATTTGGTTTGGATTTGTCATGGGTTACCGCTCTTGTTGTTGTAGCACAATTATTGATTACCCAAAAGCATTTATGCTATTTTGGCCCTTTATGCCCTGTTGAAACGGAGAACATGGGACTGAAATAAGTACTACAGTTTGATCATAGATTGTGTCGTTGCTTGCCACTTTGGTCACTTTCGAACCGTGGCATCCACTGCTACATGACTGGAGAACTATATGCATATGGGTATTTGGAACTGCGTGACGTTCCCTTTTTGAAATTGCATTGCTATCACCATATAGATTAGCTGTCGAACCATTCATTTTCTAAATTTATACCCACTTGGTTGTTTGTAAACCTGAAGCTTTTCCTTTAATATATCACCTGTATGTAGTGATAACCTGTTTATATAAATTATATGTATGTAGTGATAACCTGTTTATAAAAATGATATGTATGTAGTGATAACTTATTTATAAAAATGATATGTATTTAGTGATAACCTGTTTATAAAAACTGAAGCAGCCTACTTGTGTATGTATGTTATGTGCCATACCATATCTGACCACAAAAGATTAGTTCATTGCGCAAGGAAGCTTTGAGAAAAGCTGTAAAATCTATTCGCACATATACACATATTTTATTTCATCATTTTGTTTCAGTTCTGCATTGCTATGAACCTATGTGTTGATCTATGGTTGTATTCATGTTGAGGAGTCTTTTCAATTACCATTTATCACAAACTTTTGGGTAAGCATGTTGTTGTTGCTGCCACGTTCTTGAGACTCAACCTATAGTATCGGTACGAATGTGCACATATTGGTGTATTATCCTACTGATGTCTTACTTATTTTAATAATCTATTATGTGAGTTAATCCTTAGCCAAATTTCGAAATTTTGAGGATATATATATGGTGGTCTCAAACCTTGTTTATGATGAAGTTAATATTTTTATACACATGCACATTTTAAAACAAATTTTCCTTATGAACATAATATCATTATAAATTATAAAGATGGGGTGAAATGAATTTCAGGCTGTTGATTTCACTGAATTGTCTAGGAGCAAGAGTATAACTATATTCTAGACATTATATATGTTTTGCGAAGTAACAAATAAATATGTTTCGGAATCAGATTAGAAATTTTCTTTTGTGTTATATACATTTTTATGGCTTTTGTCATTTAATTTGCTAGGACACAAATATCATTTGTTTCATTACCAAGTTTTAGTGTTTTTTTAAATCTAGTTCAAAAACTGAGAACACAAAAATTAGGAGCTGAATTCTGATTATTGCCTACTGAAACAAGTAAAGTGTATATATCTTGTTTGGACTCAGAAACAAGTAGTTGATAACTGTTTAAAAATAGCCATGAGCTGAATATTTTGGAATTTTCCAACGAATAGTAAATAAGTACAAATTTGATAGTATCAGGTAATGTATTAAAACTTGTTAATATGCTTGGCATATTTAACTATCATCCATTTTTATTTATTTATTTTGTGGACCCTGGAAACTTTCATTTACCTGGTGTTAAAGTGGAACCTATTTACCCAAAATTGTTGTGATTATTTAACCCAAAACTGTTGTTATTTATTTACCAAAAACTGATGTGATTCATTAGCCAAACTGTTGTGTATTTTAGACTCACTCAAATGTTGGTTCTCCCACACTTAAATGTGGTAGCCTACATTAGAAAAGTAGAGACTGAGTAGTAATGTACAAAAAATAGAAATATGCAAGTTAGAGCAATGGTACGAACACCTCTGACATTTAGTTTAGATAGGTAAATCAAGATAGATATGACAGTAATTGGGTATATATCTTTATTCTTTTGCTGCTTTGGCATGTTTTAACAAATAAGAATTTTTGACATGCATTAGCAAGTTTTAAAACTAAGAAGAGCCCTGAACCTTTGTATTATTAATCTGGAATAATGTGTTGTCTAACCTATTCACACCCTTGAGTATTTTTATGGCACTTTGCTTGTTTCTAAAATGTTTTTTTATATTGGCATTCCCATAATGTTGTGCATGTTTATAAGTTGAAAGCTGAAGCGGGTACACCCTATATTGTGTACAGCATTTTGGCACCGCACCATGGTTTTTCTGCATATATATATTGATCCTTCTTGTGTACCTCTAAAACCTCATTATTTTTGGGCTATTGCATACTAAATAAGTTCTATGCGTTTTTATTTTGGCAATATCGCTGCCATATGTACCTTGTCCCATGCATGTGACCTTGGCTGTACTCGTTATTTGTGGTTGCGGAATGTTGGGGGCAGTACACACGTGTTCATGTACACATGTGTATATGTAGACTTCCGTAAACATTTGTCCCTTGAATAAATACTAATATGAACAAATACCACTTTTGGTCTAGATACGCTGATATGAACAAACCCCACACATAGTCTAGATAAACTGATATGAATAGATACCATCACTGTTTATCTCATATTGGACATCGATGTTGGGATTAACTATTATATTTCAGTTTATATTGAAGTTAATTTACTTGAACTATGATTAATCCTGACTCGAGTGTTTTATGTTTTTACATGGAACGCTTGGGTCAGACCCGAGCATTTTAGATTTAAACATCTCAACTTAGGATTCAAAGATTGGCAAAGGTGGGGATTCAGAAGACAACACACTCTAAAGATTTTAAACCAATAAATATTTTATTCAAACCGTTTTTAAATTCCGCCGTGTATAAAAAAGTCTTGTATTCAAAAATTCTGGTTATATATAAAAGTGATATTTTGTTGTTCAATACTGTGTTTCTAGTTATTCTGTATTTTTCTGTGTTGATTCTGTTCTTAAACTCTGTAAGCTAAATAACGATCCGTTGATTTGGCCTTTTTAAGTTGGTTTAATCACTAATTTGAAGCAGTCAAAAAGGCGAGATGTTACATTAATAATTCCTTAACAATGCGTTTCCCCGCCCTATGGGGCATAAGTCTGGTCAGTATGTCAACCATGTCATCCATCGGCCCCATAGTGACCGATATATCTGAGGCGCCTCTCTACCTATCAAATAATATGCAATATCCACATGAGTAAAATGTCTGGGCTCTATACCATGACACCACTCCTAGCTAAAAAGAAATGCATGTCCTCCTTGAGGTCCTTTCACGTTTCTAGTTCACATCGGGGTGTGAGGCTCGCGAATTAACGCTATACACAAAGCTATGCTATTTAAAGCCGTGCTTTGATCATCAACCACAAGACTCTGCTTTTCAACAGAAGCCTTGATCATTTGCATCTTAGCATGCCACACAGGCAATTCGCGCCATGCGACTAATGTCTATCGATATATAACCTCTAAGCTCCTACGTCTCAGAGAAGGGTGTTAAGCAAGAGAATAAATTCTCTGTCACCAAATAGATATATATTTAATAGAGATCAATCAACACATAATAAAATCCAATGTCAGACACACATCCATTTACAACCGAATGAAACCTGAGGCACCTTATTCGTCGTTCCATATGTCCAATACGGAAAAGAGGCCTTCGCATATCCGTCGATCTCCAAGTATGTCTGTAAGATCACCACTTATTACCTTGTCTTTGGTGTACAGCCCAATTAAGACATCGGTAATCATCCAAACGATGTGAAGACCTCCGGTCTTCAATCACCGTCCTCATCGTCGACATATCGTTGAACCAGTTATTCAAAATGGGTATAAACCCGGTCTTTCCGAATAACTCGCATATTTTATAATCAAGTGCTATAAAAACACAACATACGCCTCATTCCAATCCAGAATATTCTTTTATTCAAATATTGTTTTCATAATTTAAACCAAATTAAGGTTTTCCAAACTAGTCGGGATTACCGAACCTTACCGAAGTAATCTTTTATTTATTTCCCAATCCCATATTATTCATCCCATGTAGCAAAACTGGTAGTACTCCATATTTAACACCACGGTGTTACCGGTAAAATTAATTACCATTTCATGTTCAAATCTAATTAAAGATTTAACTATCGCCTAGAGTAAAACTGGTGGTACTCCATTCTCGATCATTTTCGCAAATTTTATAACTTAATTTTTCTCATTCCCTTTTCAATATAGTTAAAGATTCATTAAAACTCTAGTTCAGTTTTAATCTCAAAAATCATTTCTTAATGATTATTGAACTTTAGGAAAATAATTCATGTCTTTAACTGGGTTAAAGAACGAATGTTATTTAAAACACAATTCGCGATAAACCCAATATCATATTCCATTAATTATGGAATCTTCACGGAAACAGATCAATATATGTAATCGATGTAAACTTCCGTATTCAACCAATAATATAAATGGAATAACGGTAAAGCCTTTTAAATTCCATATATAGTAATGGTCTTCCTCCACAGGAGCTCACTTCGATTATTACCAAATCGAATTCCATTCAATTCCAATTCAATATACTAAATTGGAAAATTTTACTTTGGATAATTTCCTTTAAATCTTAATAAAAAGATTTATAAATTCCAAATCATCTCTTCGCTGTTAGTAGGGTTAAAGAACGAATGTTATTTAAAACACCGTTCATGATAAACCCAAAATCAACTTTCTTTTCAATTCCAATTAAATATTAATTAATTGGTACTTCTCCAAATCTTAATTAAAAGATTTACTCGTTTCCCAATTGGGTTTAAGAATAGTATTATTTAAGACACCATTCATGACAAACCCAAAATCCAATTTGATATTAAATACAAGGCTATAAATAGAAATTATATCGACTTATTTTCAATACCAAATTTTGAAACCAGCGGATATCGTATTGGGAATAACGATATCTGTATCTTCCAAATTCCCATAACAATATCCGTATAATCACGGAATCCAATACCAAAATATTTCGAAGATTATTTCCATTCCAAACCATTCCAATTTATTTATTGGAACATTCTAGTTATTTTAAATTCATTTCAAATCCAATTAATTTATTTCTAAAAATAATTGTATTATTATTACAGTTATAAACTAGTTCATTTCGATAAAAATATATTTTTATCTTCTCAAAACTTGGAACTTTCCTTCCAAAATCTTTCCAAATCATTTATTATGATTTTACACAATTTTCCATATTTTTAATAATTTTATTAAGGCCCTTACAATCGATTTCCAATAACAACCACCAAACTGCATCCATAGCTTTCTGAAATTAATTTGGACCTAATTCCAAATCAAACCGTTGGATTTCAAATCTCATATAATCATTGGAAAGCTCTTTTCGATACGAACCCAACTGTAAAGACCCGCAACTTCCCCGTAAAGGAAAGTGTCGGATAGTTCGAGAACAAACCACAACAGAACGCATACAGAAGAACATTTCATTGTATATTACAACAATGCATCAGATTACAAGAATATACAGAGTATAAATGAATCAGAGCTTTGGTTTACAAAGTTAGAGAACAAGACACATTAGAACCATACGAAAGAATTCATCAGATATTGGATTAGCAATATCTAATGAGAATGACTCGTTAGAAATGGGATCAGTAGTATCCTAGAACGAGTGTGAAGAGTATATTTTTAAAATGAAAACAAATTTTTGTTTTGAAAATTCAAATCACTTATTCGTATTTGATTATTTATTTATTTGAATATGGACAATTCAGTATATAAAGAATTTGCATATACGCCTTGCAAACGTATATTCAAAGTTTTAATATACCGGATAGATATGGAATCACATTCTAGTCGCCCGGAGATGATATTGATGATAGCGATCGCATCATCAACATTTATGTTCGAGTTTCGAAGGTGTGATTTCTATATATTTCCATTAGACTGGTGTGAGAACCAAAACTTATAGAGATAGATTTATTTGTTGTGATTTGGCATCAAAAATCTGATTTTTGTATATGTATCAAAATTATGAATTTGAAACGTTAAAGTCACTAATTGATTGATGTTTGTGTTGTTTGTTTAATTATTTGATAATTTTGAACCATTATGCCTAATTTGATCAAAGATTGAATTGTATTGAAATTGGTCGCATTTGCTTGCATATACATATACTTATATTGAACAGGTCATAGCAAGGAGGCTAGAGCCAGAGAATAAAATTTGTTTGCCCGACAAATAGGTACATGTTTATTACATAATTTCCTGTTTTGTTTGGGTGATGATGATTTTATGAGCCTATTGGCTAGCCGCTTGGCTTTTTCTTTTTCTTTTTGAGATCTGAAGGACCGGGGAAGCTATTTGAAATTCCCCGATGCTCCCGGTGCAGGGGAGGTTATGGCGAAATTTTTCGAAAATTTAGGGTGTTAGCCAAATTTTTGAAATTTTGAAAATTCTCAGAAACTGAAAAGTTGGAGAATGAAAGCCAGATCGAACGTAAAGCTGAATAATCAAACCACTTTCGACTTTGTTCCTTTTCGGGGACGAAAAGTTTTAAGTGGGGGAGATTGTAACAACCCGGAAATTCTGGGCCAGTTTAAAATTTTTATTTTGGCAATTTTAGCGAATTTTGATTATTTAAAATGAATTATTTTAAATAATATCGACGAGAAATTTATTTTGAATATAATTCGAACGTATATATTATACGCGTCGTCGTTAGAATATAAATATTTATATATAATTATAAATAGAATTGAAAATGGCGCGGTAGTTCGATAATTCGATTTCAAACTTCAATTGAATGTACCGGGTGCAAAACAATCCGGATTTTAATGAAACCAAAAATAATGGAATCTAATAGTGAATATCTTTCCAGCGAATCCGAATAATCAAAATTTCATAGCGGGAATCAAAAGATATGTCCAGTTGAAAATTCTGAATAGTCGCTATGGAATTCAGGCCCTTAAAAATGGACATTTTGCAAATGACCTCGGATTTCGACGAAACCAGTTTTGTTGGGTCCGTGATGTAAAGTTATTGCTAGATTCCAAATTTCATAATTTTTCGAATCAATATGTGAGCGTGGCAAAGGAAAACGCGTTTTGACCATTTCAGTTGATTTTAATCGACTGGAAATTGGCCATTTTTCTAACGGTCTCAGGATTCGACGAAACTAGTTTTGTTAGGACCGTATCGTCAATACGAAGCTAGAAAATATTTTTCGGGAATTTTTCTAGTTAGTATGTGACCCCGGTAAATTGAAATGTACGTTTAAAATTCAATATAAAGATTTAAATGTAAATGCAACGGAAACTGATCAAAACGGTCGATTCAGCTTGCGGTACATATCCCATTGTGTTCGGAATGGGGGTGAAACGCTATGGGCGACAGGCGGTGGGCCTCGTTTAGAGGTCGTATGTGAAAGTCAACTTCTTTGAAAATAAAATAATTAAATAAATATTTAATTAAATAAAAAAAAATATATTCTTCTTCCCTTATCCCAGGCCCCCCCCGATTCAAACAGGAAACAAAAAAAAAGAAAAAAAAAAAAAAAAAAATCCGTCGAACCCTAAGGAGCCGCACCCCCTCCAGCTACCTCCGCCTCCTCCCTGACAGGCGAACGCCCTTCCTCTTTCCTCCGCTACACCCTCCTCCTCTCAACGGCGGCCAGAAACCCCCCCCCCTTCCCCTATCGATTCCCGCGCCCTTCTCGAAACCCAAGCCGCCGTTTCCGGCCTCCGCCCACCCCCGTTGGACCCGCCTCCGATCTGCGACCCCCCCCCCCTAGCCCTGACGCTGGCGAGAACCCCCCCCCCCCCCCTCGCTGTAAGTCTTTTTTTTATTTATTTATTATTTATTTATTTTGTTTTTATTTTATAAAAAAAAGTATATAAAAGAAAAAAAACTGATTTGTTTAGAATTTAAAAACTGATTTTTTTTTGAATATAGAAAACTGATTTATATTTTTTTTTTAAAAAAAAACTGATTTGAAAAGAGGAAAAAAAAAACTGAAAACTTATTTGCATTTTAAAACTGAAATTAATGTTTTAGGAAAATAAAGAAAAAAGATTTGATTTTGAAAAAGGCGTGATTTTCATAGATTGAACTTCGATAGAAAAATAGGATTTTTATAGATTGAACTTCGATAGAAAAATAGGATTTTTATAGATTGAACTTCGATAGAAAAATAGGATTTTTATAGATTGAACTTCGATAGAAAAATAGGATTTTTATAGATTGAACTTCGATAGAAAAATAGGATTTTTATAGATTGAACTTCGATAGAAAAATAGGATTTTTATAGATTGAACTTCGATAGAAAAATAGGATTTTTATATATTGAACATCATAGTAAAAATATGATTTTTATATATTGAATAGCATAGAAAAAATTCGATTTTTAAAAGTATGAAGAAATTATAAAAATATGATTTTTAAATGGAAAGTGAATAAATAAAAATGTGATTTTTATTTCAAAGACAACAAAATATAAAAATGGGTGATTTTTATATATGTAGTGGCTACGGGCAAAGAAGATAGCGAAGATGAGATAGCAATGAAGATTTCTATCAGTGAGGAGCCGTGGAGCTAGGATAGCTATAGGTGAGAACTTCTCACTCTAAAATTCTTTTTCTAGTTATATATATATACTAGGATGCAGACGGTGCTTAGTAGCACCCGACACAATCGTCCACAAACCATGGACTTGTTTGTTTGGTTGCATAGATTAGTTTGATTATGTGATTAAATTGAATTGTTTGAGTGAAATTGAATGATTTGATTGATGTGTGAATGGCGTGGGCCTTCACTAGACCGGGGATAAGGCTAGGCCTCGTCCCGTTTCTAGTATCGTGCCGTTATGCCGCCGAAATTTTCTAAAATATGTTAGAAAATAAAAATATCATTTTATTGTGTAAATGAATAATAGAAATTCATATGATAGAATAAAATGTTTTATCGTTAAAAATATAATTTTTAACGTGAATATGAATATAGTGAAAGTGAATAAAATAAATATTCATTTACAAACCAGACGGTTTGTTTATGTACACTTATTTGAAGGACATGGATTGGGTCGATAAATTTTACACATCGCCCAACTGCACAAATAAAATCTGTGTTTGATTGTTTGAAACCCCACACGGGTGTTAGGATGAAATTTGAAGTTCACTCATCCTGATTGATTAAATATGTCGATCGATTGATTGACAGGCTGTTATAAGCGTTGAACATCTATATTTGATGCTTATACAGTGTAGTGCACTTTGGTTGATGGTTGATTATTTTCAATGCTATTATATACATGTGTTGTATGAAAATCCATATAATTAATTTTATATGGTAATTGATTGGGCCTCATTCCAATTTGAAAAACGAAGAATAATATAAAATAAAAGTTCATGTGTTGATAGTTTCATCCATTGAGATTGGTCATGTGTTGAACGAAATATTTTAGTAATAAAATTTACATCTTTATCAATATAAAATAAACGTTCATATGTTGACAGTACTCATCCATTGAGATTGGTCATGTGTTGAACGAAATATTTTGATAATAACCACTATTTTGAAAAAGAAATATTTGAAATAGAATATTTGAAAATAGAAATTTATGAAGCCGTGTTGATTAGATTGACACCATTTTGACGTGAACGATATTTATATCGATTTTATTCATTTTGAAATGAATATTGAAAAAGCGATTTCGAAATGAATTAAATATATAACGATTTCGAAATGAATTGAATATATAACGATTTCGAAATGAATTGAATATATAACAATTTCGAAAGGAATTGAAAACGAATTCAAATTGAATTGAAAGCGAATTGAAATGAATTGAAATTGAATTGAAATTTGAATCGAATAGAAATGAATTTTAAAACGAATTTATAAAGAAGAATTCAATTTTGATTTGAATTGAAAGGGAAGTTGAAATTGCTTTTGAAACGAATTTAAAACTATTTATATAATTCGTTTTAAATAGAAATCGACGATATATATATTATATATAATATATATATAATATAATGGCCTGAATAGAACGCGCCGCGCTGCGGCAGTTCGTGAATTTCGACCATTTATTTCAAACGGACATTACGGGAGATCCGACCGTCGGATTCTCCTAAAACCGGAACCGTTGGGTTCGTATCGAAAAGAGCTTTCTAACGAATATTAGGAATTTGAAATCTAACGGTTGGATTTGGAATTATGTCCAAATCAAATTCGAAAAGGGTCGCTGTAAGTGCAGTTCGATGACCATTGATGGAAATCGACTGTACGGGCCTTGATAAAATTATTAAAAATAGTAATAATTTGTGTAAAATCATAAGAAATGGTTTAAAAAGGATTTGGATGAAAAACTCCACATTTGAAAAGATAAAAATAGATTTTTATCGAAATGAACTAGTTTTGAACTAGAATTATAATTCTATTTATTTTTAAGTAAATAAATTGGATTTGAAAAGGGTTTTAAAAATAACCAAAATTTCCAATGATTGCATTGGAGTGGATTTGAATCGAAATTGTCTTCGGAATATTTCGATGTTGGAATTCATGATTATACAGATGTTGTATGGAAATTTGAAAGATATATATTTATATCGTTATTTCCAATACGACATTTGTTAATCGTAGAATTTGATATTGAATATAAGCCGGGATATTTTCTATTCAGAGCCTTGTATTTAATATCAAATGTGATTTGGGTTTGTCGTGAATGGTGTCTTCACTAACACTGTTCTTGAACCCAGTTGAGAAAAGATTAAATCTTTTTATTTAGATTTAATGAAGTGTACCAATTAAATAATATTTAATTGGAATTGAATCGATATTGATTTTTGGGTTTATCGTGGACAGTGTTTTAAATAACACTCGTTCTTTAACCCGATCATTGATGAAATGTGATTTTGGGTTGTCGTGAACGGTATCTTCAATAATACAGTTCTTAGACCTAAAGGAGTTAAGAAAATCAGAAACTAACTGGAGATTAGTTAAGTTGAATAGTTTCCGAGGTATTGATCTGATGTTGGTTTCGGCCTTCGGGATTCATACTTAGGGAATTGCTCACTTGCTAATTTACAATAAGGGACTGATTGAAATGTGATGTGATTTTGGGTTTATCGTGAACCGTGTTTTAAATGACACTGATTCTTTAACCCAGTCACAGATTAAAACTAAGTGGAGTTTTAATGAATCTTTAATTAGATTGAAATAATCGAAATGGAGTATCACCAGTTTTACTCCAGGCGATAGTTAAATCTTTAATTAGATTTGAACGTGAAATGGTAATTGAATTTACCGATAACACTGTGGTGTTAGATATGAAGTATTACCAGTTTTACTTCATGGGATTAATAGGTTGGGATTGGGAAATTAAAACAAATGATTACTTCGGTAAGTTTCGTTAATCCCGACTAGTTGAATCGAAATTCAAAAGATAGAATAAAGAAGAATAAATTCAAGAAATTTATCTTGGATAAAATTAGTGGGAACCTTTCCCTATGAATTTGAAATTTAGAAACTAACTGTCGGTTGGCCAAGCAGAATGGTTTTCTGGATATTGATCTGATGTTGGTTTCGGCCTTCGGGGTTAATATTTGGGGAATTATTCTCTTGATTAATTTACGGTTAGTGACTAATGAATTGGAATGAGGCGTATGTTGTGTTTGTGTAACACTTTTATAAAATATACGCGAGTTATTCGGAAAGACCGGGGGTATCCCATTCTGAATAACTGATACGACGATAAGTCGAAGATGAAGACGATGGTCGAAGACCGGAGGTCTTCACGTCGTTTGGGTGATAACTGATGATCTTGATTGGGCTGTACACCCAAGAAGATGGAAACAGTTAGTGATCGTCCAGACGTACTTGGAGATCGATGGATATGCGGGGTACTAGGTGCCTCCGGTTTCGTTCAGACCCAGAACGGACTTGTAAATGGACTGTGTGTCTGACATCGGATTTCATTCTGTGTGACTGATATCGGTTGCATAGGATGGTTTGCCTGTGTGGCATGCTAAGATGCAAATGATCAAGGCTCCTGTTGAAAAGCAAAGTCTTGTGGTGATGATCAAAGCACGGCCTTTGTGGCGTAGCTTTGTGTAACGTTTACCTCGCGTGTTTCACACCCGGTATGAACCAAAAACGGGAGACGGACCTCAGGGAGGACTTGCGTTTCTTTCTAGCTAGAAGTGGCGTCAGTGGTTTTACACGCCCTGACGAGTTTGACTTATGTGGTTGTTGCTGTTGCGAGGCGCCTCGGATTGATCGGTCGTTCTCGAACCGATGGAGCCATTCGTTGGCTCATTTACGCCCCAAAGGGCGGGGAAACGTAGTGTTCAGGAATTTTAATCCACATCGGTGGACCGGCCCTGTCGCTCCAAGGCTTGACTGAGTACTTGCCTAGACATGGGCTAGATTGTCTGAATCGGTTGAGGACTATCTTTTGCCTCGGTTCATAGATGGAAATCCAACTTCCAAATACGTGACATTTGCGGTTTTAATTGTAAACCTATATATGGCGACATGATATATGGTACCCATGCCGCCTATGATTGATACTTATGATTTGAAGTTGTTTTATACACTATGCACTTATTATGGTATCAAATGATTTGTTTTAAACGTATCAAGCATTCTTTGGCTGTTATAAGGGAAAACCCTATCCTCGACTGCGTTGCATTGTGTGATGGGACCTGGGTCTTGTAACAGCTTCATTTTTCTTTATTTAGCATTGCGCTGTTTGTTTTATGCACTGGTATTCTTGGGAGGAAACCCGTTCCGTGTTATACGGCGTGGTCCCTTGATTTACCTAACTTTAAAATAAAGATTAACTGTTTTAGTTCTCACACCAGTCACATGACTGGCCTGGAGTTTATTGTTTTAACCTAAACTCTGGGTGCCCCTATTTTCGACACGGGCAGCTAGTAGTTTTGGTTTTGCAGATTTATATTCACAGGATCCTGGTTTACAGCTGGAACGATATCCGGAAAGCTTTGTATCCGTATATCTCATTCTAGTTGTGTATTGTATTATTTTCCGCTGCTATGTATTTAAATGTAATTTAAATCTCTGATGTTTCTGTGTAATATTCATTTATACTCTGTATATTCTTGTAATCTGATGCATTGTTGTAATATACAATGAAATGTTCTTCTGTATGCGTTCTGTTGTGGTTTGTTCTCGAACTATCCGACACTTTCCTTTACGGGGAAGTTGCGGGTCTTTACACCAACGGTTCTGGTTTTAGGGGAATTCGACGGTCGGATTTCCCATTACATCAATTTGAAGTTCATGGTCGAAATTCGCGAACGGTCGTTGCGCGGCACATTCTATTCAGGCCATTAAATATATAATATATATATATATATATCCATTGATTCCCATTTAATTTGTATTTTATACATCGTTTTAAATTCATTTTTAAAACGATTCCAACTTCATTTTCAATTTTAAATCAAAATTGAATATTCTATATCATTATAATATATAAATTATAATATTTTCAAAATATCAAATTTTGAAACCATTTCCTTTTCGATATTAACTATAAAAAAATGAATAAAATCGAAATAAATATCATTCGCATCGGAATGACGCATATCTAAATAATTCAGTTCACATATTTCAATATTTTCGTGTCCATCCCAAAATCGGACATCAAAATCAGATTTTAATCCTTTACTGTATATTATTTTAAAATATTCCTTATTTTAAAATATTCTTTACTTTAAAATATTCTTTATTTTAAAATATTCGTTATTTCGGAATTGGAATCAGACACAGTCAATTGCCATATAATGTTATTTATATGGATTTCATACAACACATGTATACAACAACAATAATAAACAATTAACCATCATCCAGAGTGCATTACACAACTGCATAAGCATTAAATATAAATAATTAATGCTTAAAATAGTCTGTCAACCAATCGATTGACATAAACTAAACAATTGGGATTAGTGTGCGCCAAATATCATCCCAATACCCATATGGGGTTTCAATCAACAAGCACTGAATATTATTTGTGCAGTTGGGCGATGTGTAAAATATATCATCCCAATCAATGTCAGTCAAATGGGTGTACATAAACAAATCGTCCGATTTGTAAATAAATATTCATTTTCATTTCAGGAGAATTTTAGGTCGTTCATATATACGTTAAAAATTTTATTTTTGACAATAAAATATTTTATTCAACACATGAATATCTTATATAACTCATATATAAGTTAAAAATAATATTTTAACAAACCATTACATTTCTAATATATTTTAGAAAATTTTGGCAGCATAACGGCGCGATACTAGAACCGGAATAAGGTCCAGCCTTATCCCTTGCCTAATACTGGCTCGCGCCATACACATACCAATTCCAATCAATTCAATTAACATACCAAATAAAATTCAACCAATTTCTTAATAGGGTTGCCTAACCCTATTAAATAACCATCAATCAAAAAAGACAAACAACAAACATTGGTGGTTTCAATCATAGGTGTCTTGTGTTACTAAGCACCGTCTGCATCCTAATATATATTTAACTGTAAACAAAATTAGAGTGAGAAGTTCTTACCTTTGGTTTCCACACTGTCACTTTAATTGAACGGTTTGGATTCTGTTCGCTTCCAGTCGGTTCCATCGCAATCTGTTTCATGCGGTTTATATTAAAAATCACATTTTAATACATTGCTATTTATATAAAAATCACGTTTTTATAACGCTACTACATATATAAAAATCATAATTTTAAAACGCTACTACATATATAAAAATCACATTTTTATAACGCTTTTCAAATAATAAAAATCATATTTTTATAACGATGTTTATATAATAAAAATCATATTTTTATAACGATGTTTTCTATATAAAAATTACAATTTTACATAATGCTTTTCGTTTTAAAATTTAACTACTAAATTAATTAAACTAAGTACATAAAAAAATGCTTACTATTTATCATCGTTTCCAGTTGAATTGCCTGAACCCAACTCTTCATCGTTGAGCATCACCTGCACGAGATTGGGTGGCTCCAGGGTCTGCGGTGGTTTAGCAACAGTGAGGAAGTCGCGTTGGGGGAGGCGTGCTCCTGACCGGCGACGGTGGGCCCTGCAGTGGCTGACGGTGGGGTTTTTGGGGGTAGTGGGTCTTGAACGGAGGAAGGGGGCTTGACGGTGAAGGGGGAGGCGGAAAGGCAGGCGACGGAGGTTGGGGAGGGTGGCGGGGGCCTTCGGCGATGTTGGTGGCGATGGAAAAAGGGGTGATGGGAGGGGGCAGCGGGTTACGGGTTTCAATTTTACAAAAGGGGGCACGATTTTTTTCTGGGGCGATAAATTAGGGTTTACACCCTTTTATACTGTCACCCCTAGCTATATACCCCCATTTCGAACGCAATGCGATATGTATCGTAAGCTAATCCAGCTGTTTCAATCAATTTTTCTTTAAATTAAAATATATTTTAATTCAATATTCAAAATTGATTTCAATGTACATTTTAATTTACCGGGGCCACATACTGACTCTGAAAATTCCCGAAAAATAAATCTAGCTATGTTTTTACGATATAGTCCTAATAAAACCAATTTCGTTGAATTTGGAGTCCGTTTGAAAAATAGTCAATTTCCAGTCGATTAAATTCAAATTGAAAATCTTAAACGCGTTTAAATTCACCATGCTTACATATTAATTCCAAAAATTATGAAAATTGGAATCTAGTAATAATTTGACATTCCGGATCCAACAAAATTGGTTTTGTCGAAAATAGAGGTCGTTTGCAAAATGGCTATTTTTTAAGGGCTATATATAATATAATATACATATATATATATATATATATATATATATATATATATATATATATATAAATTCCATAGCAACTATTTTCAATTTTAAACTAAACATAACTTTCAAGTCATAAAGTGAAATCTCAATTCCCTACATTCGTTAAAAGGATATAGTTAATCAGATTCAAATACTTCTTGTTTCGTCCAATTCTGATTTATATTGAATTTTGTATGTACATTTGAAATTTAAAATCGAATTTTCAAGCTACCGCGCTATTTAGGGCTTGTTTTATAATTAAAATAAATTTATACGTTCTAACTTTGATTTAAATAAATTTTTAGTCATTATTATTTAAAATAAATCATTTTAAATATCCAAAATCCATTAAAATAGCTAAAATAAAAATTTTAAATTAGTTCTGAAAATCCAGGTTGTTAAAAAAACCATATCTTAACAAAGTTAATCTTCCCTTTGTAAATGTCTAAGGATTCATGTATAACTTTCGCTAGTACCTTTACTTTCTCTGATTTTCCCAATTAAATTAATATGTATTATCTATTCAAATATAGGATTTCATGATTTCTCAATTGTAAAAATATACAAAGATTCCTAATAGTCTTATATAATTTATATCTTAGAAATACAGTCCTCGCGCTATTTGCGCAAATGCATGAAAATGGACAAGTTATGTAAATCCAAAATAGGAATTAAACATAAATTTAAGGACCAAAACTGATGTTGTATGAATCTGAACGTTTTCTCCACTAAAAAACGAACTTCAAACATTGTCTTAACACCGACTTTGCATCTTTATAAGAATAATTTACAAGTTGCAGCTGGTCAAACATAGAAGATGCCATAATTCTCCAAACTGTGCTTATGTGAATGTCCCAAACTTTTGGAGGAAAAAAAGAAGTAGCCTTGTTGATATATGTTATTGTTATTTAAATCTTAAGAACTATGAATAAAAATATCTACTATCATCTATTTTGCAATATTCGGGAATCATTCCATTAAGTTGCAGCAAAGATCGTTCATCTGTATGTTTAAAACCATGAACATGTCTAAAGCTTGACGACACCAAATCAATTCACTTAACTCCACCATCATAAAAATGAACCGACCATACTCAGTTACCAACAAACAAGCGACAAAGCTCTCCAAACAATGGCCCGATTTCTCGAGTAGTAACTAAGAGAACTCCGAACTCAGTTGTTTCATTTGCAATTCATTAGGTTTCAACCGGTTTTCATGCTTATCACTTTTATCTTTTTTTATAATTAAAACTCCGAAAAAAATGTGGGTTTAATTGCAAAATAGCTAAATTAAGATCCTCTGATTGTCTGAGTCCAGTTAATCAGTTGATTTCCGGTCTAGGCGATTTGCCCTCCGTCATTGGTTCCATCGAATGATCAAAATCGAATATTGGTCACTATTATGATCCCCTTTTTTCTATAGCTTACCGCAAAAATTATATATTTATAAATCTGTCACTAAATCAATGTGTATAATAATGATCTACAAAAAGTAACATAATTATGATATTTTTTGCCACATAAAAGGGTAGTTATGTTAGTAATGTATAATACAACTAATTAATTCATTATATTTTTAACACTTTTGTTTTGATTCTTGAGTTTCGATTTAGGTTACAACTACATATGTTATACAACATAGTGGTTTGGGATGATATTGTTTACGTAATATATTAACTATTTTTCTTACGAAGAGACTTAGTACACGTTCAACTAGTCATGCAAAAATGATGGTAACCATGCCTTTTGCGTTCTATGTAGAAAGAAATGCATATTGTTTTCCAGTTGTCATGAATGGAAGATGAGTTTATCTGTGAACTAATACTTTTTCTTTATATATTTAAGTTTCTTAAGGCAACAACCCATCATTCGTACTACTTTTAAGATTTGTTTACCCATACTGTCTATCATTGATGTTAAATTCAAGTTAAAAGAAGATTAGCCAACAAGTTAATTACTAAAGTGTTACATGCTAATAATGTATTTTTTCCTTCCTAATATTTAAAAGTAGATGTGGAAAATTGGAGGAAATTAATATATCTTTATTCCAAATAACGCAAATTCAATGAACTCATCTATGTCATTTTGAAAATTTTGAAATGCACATATATGAAAATGAATTAAGAAGTATCATCATAACCATTTTTAACATCACACAACTTTGGTCCTAACCGCTTAGCTTATATACACATAATATTCAAAGTAATTAAAGGATGTGTGTTGGCCTTGATGAGGTGTTACCAGCCAATTCAACCAAGAATGGTAGGAAGAAATCTAAAAAGCATAAATATGATGCCCTTGGTGATTTGAATGCTGGCAAAGAGTTTAGGCCTACTGAGATGTTACCAGTCAATAATAACAAGAAATATTCATCAGGACATACTAAGAAAAATCATTTCACTCTTTCAACCCCCTCTAATTTAAATGATGAACAACATTGCTTTCTGGAATATTAGAGGTGCTAATGTGCCCTCAAAGCAAGGTGAAATTAAAGCTTTGATTAGAGATAGTAACATTCAATTAATGTATTTATCTGAAACTAAACTTGACATCAGTTCAACTGAGAGAGTTGCTTCATTTATGTCATCTAGTTGGTATTATGGTCATAATCTTGCTGAAGCAAGTTTTGGCAGACTGTTGACCATAGGAATCCCTTCTTTTTCAAATATTCAAAACTTAAAGAAAGTCAGAGATTCAATTATTATGACCAAGGACATGAATGGTGATCAGCATTCCAATGCAACTGGTACTGATGAAGCTTTTGTTAAATATTTTTCATTAATTTTAGCCAAACCAAACAATTTTCAGACTGATGTACATCCTCTGTTACATATTAATTTACCATCACTATCAGAACAACAATCACGTAGTCTTATTAGTGTTATTGCCATAGATGAGACTAAGGCAGTTGTTTTCAGTTTTGATGCTTCTAGTTGTGGGGGTCCAGACGGATACAATGCTTATTTTATGCATCAGTGTTGGCCTGTAATATGTGAAGATGTTATCAATGCACTTCTGTATTTTTTTCATGCATATTTTTTTTCCTAATAGTTTTTCTACAACTGCAATTGCCTTAATCCCGAAAGTTGATAATCCTATTTCAATCTCTGAATGCAGACCTATTTCATGTTGTAATATAGTTTACAAGGTGATTTTTAACATTCTAGCTAATATGTTGCAAGTGGTTCCACCTACTATTGTTTCTGTTAATCAATTAGCTTATATTAGTAGTAGATCTATTAGTGATAATATTTTGATCTCCCAAGAACTTTTGTATGGATATAGTAGGGCGAATATTTCTTCTAGATGCATGTTAAAGTTGGATATTAGAAAGGCCTTTGACTCAATATCCTGGAATTCAATATTAGCTATTATATCAAGAATGAACTTTCAAAGGCCTTTTCCAGCATGGATCTATACATGTATATTCTCATCATATTACTCAATTTCAAGGAATGGTGGTTTACATGGTTATTTTAAGGGAACACATGGTGTTAGGCAAGGTGATCATATCTCGGCTTATCTCTTTGTTATTGTGATGGAACCATTGAATTCACTACTTGTTGAGCAAGTTGAGAGGAAGAATTTGGAGATGCATCCTAGTTGTAAGTTACCTCAGATCACCCATTTGTTATCAGCTGATGATTTGATTATCTTCACAAAACCAACTCCTCATAATATTTAATGCATTCTATCAACTCTTCATAGCTTTCACACAATTACTAGTCTTCAAAGTAATGTCAGTAAATCTGATATTATGATTGTTGTCTTACCTAATGATAGAAAAAATGAGATTATTAGCAGTTCTGGTTTGTTGGAATTACCTTCAAATGCTTTTTACCTGGGACTACCTCTTACTTGTTCAAGGATTACCAAAGAGAAATGTGTTCCTCTATTTGAAAAGATTATAGCTAAATTGCTATAATATCCTAGTTGTAAGCTATAACAAGCAGGTAGATTAATTATTGTACAGTCAGTATTATTTCTATGACCGCTTATTGGACTAGGAATTATATCATTCCAATTAAGTTGATTAACATGGTTACTAGTGCTCTTAATAAATTTCTTTGGCGTTGTAACAACCCGGAAAATCTGGGCCAGTTTAAAATTTTTATTTTGGCAATTTTAGCGAATTTTGATTATTTAAAATAGATTATTTTAAATAATATCGACAAGAAATTTATTTTGAATATAATTCGAACGTATATATTATACGCGTCGTCGTTAGAATATAAATAATTATTTATAATTATAAATAGAATGGAAAATGGCGCGGTAGTTCGATAATTCGATTTCAAACTTCAATTGAATGTACCGGGTGCAAAACAATCCGGATTTTAGTGAAACCAAAAATAATGGAATCTGATAGTGGATATCTTTCCAACGAATCGGGAAAATCAAGATTTCATATCGGGAATCAAAAGATATGTCCAGTTGAAAATTCTGAATAGTCGCTATGGAATTCAGGCCCTTAAAAATGGACATTTTGCAAACGACCTCGGATTTCGACGAAACCAGTTTTGTTGGGTCCGTGGTGTCAGGTTATTGCTAGATTCCAAATTTCATAATTTTTCGAATCAATATGTGAGCGTGGCATAGGAAAACGTGTTTTGACCATTTCAGTTGAATTTAATCGACTGGAAATTGGCCATTTTTCCAACGGTCTCGGAATTCGACGAAACTAGTTTTGTTAGGACCGTATCGTCAATACGAAGCTAGAAAATATTTTTATGGAATTTATAGAGTTAGTATGTGACCCCAGTAATTTGAAATGTACGTTTAAAATTCAATATAGTGATTTAAATGTAAATTTAACGGAAACTGATTCAAACAGTCGAATCAGCCTACGATACATATCTCATTGTGTTCGGAATGGGGGCAATACGCTATGGACGACAGGCGGTGGGCCTCGTTTCGAGGTCGTATGTGAAAGTCAACTTTTAGAAATTAAATAATATAAAAAAAAAAAAAAAAAAAAATTATTCCCTCCTCCCCTTTAATCCTCCTGGCCCCCCCCCCCCCCGTTCAAAAATGAATTCAGAATAAAAAAAAAAAAAAAAAAAAAAGGAGGGCGGAGCCCTAAATGGCTCGACGGAGCCACCGTCGCCCCCCTTTTTTTATCGCCTCCGCCTCCACAGCCTCGTCGAGCGCCTCCCCCTTCTTTCCTCTCTCCTCCTTCTATTTCCCCTGTTCGAACCGCGATAACCTCCATCACCCAATAGGGCGCGCCACGCTGGAGGAGAATCAGACTTCGAGTGGGCCGCCTTCGATGGAGCAAGGATCCAGCGCCGAGACGAGTCAGGTGGGGGACTCCGACCATGCTCCGATCCCTGGAATTCACGAAGACGGTGGTTCAAGGTCGAACCTTGTTCGATGCATACAGGAGCGTGAAAACGATGAACCAGGAAACCAGAAGAAAGAAAAGTGAGCTTCCTCTTTGTTTTTTTTTTTTTTTAAATCTGAAAATCAAATTGTTTTAAATATGAAACCGAAATTAGCATTATCCTGAAACTAATATTAGCATTGTTTAGAAAAAAAATAGAATTGTTTTAGAAAGGCAAATATAGAATTGTTTTTAGAGAGAAGAAAATGTATATTTAGTTTAAACTATAAAGATTTGTTTTTTTTTAAAACCATAAAGATTTGATTTTTTTTAAAACCATAAAGATTTGATTTTTTTTAAAACCATAAAGATTTGATTTTTTAAAACCATAAAGATTTGATTTTTTAAAACCATAAAGATTTGATTTTTTAAAACCATAAAGATTTGATTTTTTAAAACCATAAAGATTTGATTTTTTTTTTAAAACTATAAAGATTTGTTTTTTTTTAAACCGTAAAGATTTGATTGATATTATATGAACATCGTTTTAAAAATATAATCTTTATATGTGTAGTAGAGCGATAAAGAAATACAATCTTTACATATTTAGTAGAGGGATAAAAATTAGATTTTTATATGGGTAGCGAAGTAAAAAGGGTGATTTTTATATAGTTAACATCGAAGTAAAAATAGAATTTTTATATATTGAACTTCGATAGAAAAATGGAATTTTTATATATTGAATAACGATAGAAAAATGGAATTTTTATATATTGAATAACGATAGAAAAATGGGATTTTTATATATTGAACTTTGAAATAAAAATTCGATTTTTATATATTGAACTTTGAAGTAAAAATTCGATTTTTACATATATAGTGACTACGGGCAATGAAGATGACGAAGAGGCGATAACGAAGAAGATTTCTATCAATGAAGTGCCGTGGAGCTAGGATAGCTATATGTGAGAACTCCTCACCTTTCAATTTAATTTTTCTAGTTATATATATACTAGGATGCAGACGGTGCTTAGTAGCACCCGACACCCGTCATCCACAGACCATGGATGACTTGTTTGTTAAATTGTTTGGTTGTGTAGTTAGTTATATGATTTGATTTGAATGTGGTTTGTGGTGTGAAAAATCGAATCGATAAATTGGTTAGGATTAGACGTGCGCCGTTATAAGGCGTAGGAGTAAGGCTAGGTTAGACCCTTACTCCAAATTTTGTGGTTTGCAAAATGAAATTGATTTGATTGATGAGTGAATGGCGTGGGCCTTCACTAGACCGGGGATAAGGCTAGGCCTTGTCCCGTTTCTAGTATCGTGCCGTTATGCCGCCGAAATTTTCTAAAATAAGTTAGAAAAATAAAAATATCATTTTATTTAAAGAATGAATTGAATAGAAATTCATAGGTTGAAGTAAAATGTTTTATCGTTAAAAATATAATTTTTAACGTGAAGTGAATAAAATAAAATATTCATTTATAAACCGGACGGTTTGTTTATGTACACCTATTTGAATGACATTGATTGGGACGATAAATTTTACACATCGCCCAACAGCACAAATAAAATAGGTATTTGATTGTTTGAAAACCCCACACGGGTGTTGGGATGAAATATGGATTTCACTCATCCTGATTGATTAAATATGTCGATCGGTTGATTGACAGGCTGTTATAAGCGTTAGATATCTATATTTGATGCTTATACAGTGTAGTGCACTTTGGTTGATGGTTGATTATTTTCAATGCTATTATATACATGTGTTGTATGAAAATCCATATAATTAATTTTATATGGTAATTGATTGGGCCTCATTCCAGTTTTGAAAAAGAAATATTTGAAAAAGAAATATTTGAAATAGAATATTTGAAAATAAAAGAATATATGAAGCCGTGTTGATTAGATTGACGCCATTTTGACGTGAACGATATTTATATCGATTTTATTCATTTTAAAATGAATATTGAAAAGTGATTTCAAAATTGACGATTTCGAAATAAATTGAATTGAAAACGATTTCGAAATGAAATGAATTGAAAACGATTTCGAAATGAAATAAATTGAATTGAAAACGATTTCGAAATGAAATGAATTGAAAACGAATTCAAATTGAATTGAAAACGATTTCGAAATGAAATGAATTGAAAACGAATTCAAATTGAATTGAAAACGATTTCGAAATGAATTGAATTGAAAACGATTTCGAAATGAATTGAATTGAAAACGATTTCGAAACGAATTGAATTGAAAAACGAATTCAAATAGAATTGAAAGCGAATTGAAATGAATTCAAATTGAATTGAAATTTGAATTGAATAGAAAAGAATTTTGAAACGAATTTATAAAGAAGAATTCAATTTTGCTTTGAATTGAAATGGAAGTTGAAATAGGTTTTGAAACGAATTTAAAACTATTTATATAATTCGTTTTGAATAGAGAATCGACGAAGTATATATTATATATATTATATATATAATATAATGGCCTGAATAGAACGCGCCGCGCCGCGGCAGTTCGTGAATTTCGACCATTTATTTCAAACGGACATTGCGGGAGATCCGACCGTCGGATTCTCCTAAAACCGGAACCGTTGGGTTCGTATCGAAAAGAGCTTTCTAACGAATATTAGAAATTTGAAATCTAACGGTTGGATTTGGAGATACGTCCAAATCAAATTCGAAAAAGGTCGCTGTAAGTGCAGTTCGATGGCCATTGTTGGAAATCGACTGTACGGGCCTTGATAAAATTATTAAAAATAGTAATAATTTGTGTAAAATCATAAGAAATGATTTAGAAAAGATTGGGATGAAAAACTCCATATTTGAAAAGATAAAAATAGGTTTTTATCGAAATGAACTAGTTTTGAACTAGAATTATAATTCTATTTATTTTTAAATAAATAAATTGAATTTAAAAAGGGTTTTGAAAATAACCAAAATTTCCAATGATTGCATTGGAATGGATTTGAATCGAAATTGTCTTCGGAATATTTCGATGTTGGAATTCGTGATTATACAGATGTTGTTACGGAAATTTGAAAGATATATATTTATATCGTTATTTCCAATACGACATTTGTTAGTCGTAGAATTCGATATTGAATATAAGCCGATATATTTTCTATTCAGAGCCTTGTATTGAATATCGAATGTGATTTGGGTTTGTCGTGAATGGTGTCTTCACTAACACTGTTCTTGAACCCAGTTGAGAAAAGATTAAATCTTTTTATTTAGATTTAATGAAGTGTACCAATTAAATAATATTTAATTGGAATTGAATTGATATTGATTTTTGGGTTTATCGTGAACAGTGTTTTAAATAACACTTGTTCTTTAACCCGATAATTAATGAATGTGATTTGGGTTTGTCGTGAATGGTGTCTTCACTAACACTGTTCTTGAACCCAGTTGAGAAAAGATTAAATCTTTTTAGTTAGATTTAATGAAGTGTACCAATTAAATAATATTTAATTGGAATTGAATGGATATTGATTTTTGGGTTTATCGTGAACAGTGTTTTAAATAACACTTGTTCTTTAACCCGATAATTAATGGGATGTGACTTTGGGTTTATCGTGAACCGTGTTTTAAATGACACTGATTCTTTAACCCAGTCAAAGATTAAAACTAAGTGGAGTTTTAATGAATCTTTAATTAGATTGAAAAGATCGAGAATGGAGTATCACCAGTTTTGCTCCAGGCGATAGTTAAATCTTTAATTAGATTTGAATGTGAAATTTAGAAACTAACTGTCGGTTAGCCAAGCAGAATGGTTTTCTGGATATTGATCTGATGTTGGTTTCGGCCTTCGGGGTTAATATTTGGGGAATTATTCTCTTGATTAATTTACGGTTAGTGACTAATGAATTGGAATGAGGCGTATGTTGTGTTTGTGTAACACTTATTTAAAATATACGCGAGTTATTCGGAAAGACCGGGTTTATCCCATTCTGAATAACTGATACGACGATAAGTCGAAGATGAAGACGATGGTCGAAGACCGGAGGTCTTCACGTCGTTTGGGTGATAACTGATGATCTTGATTGGGCTGTACACCCAAGAAGATGGAAACAGTTAGTGATCGTCCAGACGTACTTGGAGATCGATGGATATGCGGGGTACTAGGTGCCTCCGGTTTCGTTCAGACCCAGAACGGACTTGTAAATGGACTGTGTGTCTGACATCGGATTTCATTCTGTGTGACTGATATCGGTTGCATAGGATGGCTTGCCTGTGTGGCATGCTAAGATGCAAATGATCAAGGCTTCTGTTGAAAAGCAAAGTCTTGTGGTTGATGATCAAAGCACGGCCTTTGTGGCGTAGCTTTGTGTAACGTTTGATTCGCGAGTTTCACACCCGGTATGAATCAAAAACGGGAGACGGACCTCAGGGAGGACTTGCGTTTCTTTCTAGCTAGAAGTGGCGTCAGTGGTTTTACACGCCCTGACGAGTTTGACTTATGTGGTTGTTGCGGTTGCGAGGCGCCTCGGTTATATCGGTTTCGGCCGAATGCATTCTGGTCGGCTGACGGACCAGACTTACACCCCATAGGGTGGGGAGACGTATTGTTCAGGCATAATAATCCACTCCGTGTGGACCGGCCCTGACGATCCAAGGCTTGCCTGCGCGCTTGCCTGAGGGGCGGGCTAGAGCGTCTCGAATCGGTTGAGGACTATCTTTTGCCTCGGTTCATAGATGGAAATCCAATTTCCAAATACGTGACATTTGCGGTTTTATTTGTAAACCTACATATGGCGACATGATATATGGTACCCATGCCGCCTATGATTGATACTTATGATTTGAAGTTGTTTTATACTCTATGCACTTATAATAGTATCAAATGATTTGTTTTAAACGTATCAAGCATTCTTTGGCTGTTATAAGGGAAAACCCTATCCCCCGGCTTGCGTTTGCATTGTGTGATAGGACCTGGGTCTTATAACAGCTTCATTTTTCTTTATTTAGCATTGCGCTGTTTGTTTTAGGCACTGGTATTCTTGGGAGGAAACCCGTTCCGTGTTATACGGCGTGGTCCCTTGATTTACCTAGCTTTAAAAATAAAGATTAACTGTTTTAGTTCTCACACCAGTCACATGACTGACCTGGAGTTTATTGTTTTAACCTAAACTCTGGGTGCCCTTATTTTGACACGGGCAGCTAGTAGTTTTGGTTTTGCAGATTTATATTCACAGGATCCTGGTTTACAGCTGGAACGATATCCGGAAAGCTTTGTATCCGTATATCTCCTTCTAGTTGTGTATTGTATTATTTTCCGCTGCTATGTATTTAAATGTAATTTAAATCTCTGGTATTTCTGTGTATTATTCATTTATACTCTGTATATTCATGTAATCTGATGCATTGTTGATATATACAATGAAATGTTCTTCTGTATGCGTTCTGCTGTGGTTTGTTCTCGAACTATCCGACGCTTTCCTTTACGGGGAAGTTGCGGGTCGTCACATTTGGTATCAGAGCTTTGGTTTACAAAGCTAGAGAACAAGACACATTAGAAACATACGAAAGGATTCATCAGATATTGGATTAGTAATATCCAATTAGAATGACTCGTTAGAGATAGGATCAGTAGTATCCTAGAACGAGTGTGAAGAGTATATTTTTCAAATGAAATCAAATTTTGTTTTGAAAATTTAAATCCATTATTCGTAGTTGATTGTCTATTTATATTGATGTGGACAATCCAGTATATATAGATTTTGCGTATACGTCTGATCCGCGTATATTCGAAATTTTAATATACTGGATAGATATAGATTCACACTCTAGTCGCCCGAAGGTGATTCTGATGATTGTAGCTACATCATCAGAATTAATGTTCGAGTGTTGAAGGTGTGATTTTCTATATATTTCCATTAGGCTGGTGTGAGAACCAAAACTTATATAGTTAGAACACATTGTTGTGAATTGGCATCAAAAACATGATTTTTTGTATGTGTATCAAAATTATGAATTTGAAACTCTAATTCACTAATTGATTGATGTATGTGTTGTTTGTTTATTTGTTTGCTAATTTTTAGCCAATTAGCCTAATTGAATCACATATTGAATTATATTGAAAATAGGTCGCATTTGCTTGCATATACATATATATCATTGAACAGGTCATAGCAAGGAGGCTAGAGCAGAGAATAAAGTTTGTTTGCCCGACAAATAGGTACATGTTTACTACATAATTTCCTGTTTTGTTTGGGTGATGATGATTTTGTGAGCCTATTGGCTAGCCGCTTGGCTTTTTCTTTTTCTTTTTGAGATCTGAAGGACCGGGGAAGCTATTTGAAATTCCCCGATGCTCCCGGTGCAGGGGAGGTTATGGCGAAATTTTTCAAAAATTTAGGGTGTTAGCCAAATTTTTGAAATTTTGAAAATTCTCAGAAACTGAAAAGTTGGAGAATGGAAGCCAGATTGAGCGTAAAGCTGATTAATCAAACCACTTTCGACTTTGTTCCTTTTCGGGGACGAAAAGTTTTAAGTGGGGGAGATTGTAACAACCCGGAAAATCTGGGCCAGTTTAAAATTTTTATTTTGGCAATTTTAGCGAATTTTGATTATTTAAAATAGATTATTTTAAATAATATCGACGAGAAATTTATTTTGAATATAATTCGAACGTATATATTATACGCGTCGTCGTTAGAATATAAATAATTATTTATAATTATAAATAGAATGGAAAATGGCGCGGTAGTTCGATAATTCGATTTCAAACTTCAATTGAATGTACCGGGTGCAAAACAATCCGGATTTTAGTGAAACCAAAAATAATGGAATCTGATAGTGGATATCTTTCCAACGAATCGGGAAAATCAAGATTTCATATCGGGAATCAAA
Source organism: Allium sativum (assembly GCA_030737875.1). NCBI lineage: Eukaryota > Viridiplantae > Streptophyta > Magnoliopsida > Asparagales > Amaryllidaceae > Allium > Allium sativum. The sequence continues at coordinate 9,060,906 of CM060923.1, forward strand.
AGATATGTCCAGTTGAAAATTCTGAATAGTCGCTATGGAATTCAGGCCCTTAAAAATGGACATTTTGCAAACGACCTCGGATTTCGACGAAACCAGTTTTGTTGGGTCCGTGGTGTCAGGTTATTGCTAGATTCCAAATTTCATAATTTTTCGAATCAATATGTGAGCGTGGCATAGGAAAACGTGTTTTGACCATTTCAGTTGAATTTAATCGACTGGAAATTGGCCATTTTTCCAACGGTCTCGGAATTCGACGAAACTAGTTTTGTTAGGACCGTATCGTCAATACGAAGCTAGAAAATATTTTTATGGAATTTATAGAGTTAGTATGTGACCCCAGTAATTTGAAATGTACGTTTAAAATTCAATATAGTGATTTAAATGTAAATTTAACGGAAACTGATTCAAACAGTCGAATCAGCCTACGATACATATCTCATTGTGTTCGGAATGGGGGCAATACGCTATGGACGACAGGCGGTGGGCCTCGTTTCGAGGTCGTATGTGAAAGTCAACTTTTAGAAATTAAATAATATAAAAAAAAAAAAAAAAAAATTATTCCCTCCTCCCCTTTAATCCTCCTGGCCCCCCCCCGTTCAAAAATGAATTCAGAATAAAAAAAAAAAAAAAAAGGAGGGCGGAGCCCTAAATGGCTCGACGGAGCCACCGTCGCCCCCCTTTTTTTATCGCCTCCGCCTCCACAGCCTCGTCGAGCGCCTCCCCCTTCTTTCCTCTCTCCTCCTTCTATTTCCCCTGTTCGAACCGCGATAACCTCCATCACCCAATAGGGCGCGCCACGCTGGAGGAGAATCAGACTTCGAGTGGGCCGCCTTCGATGGAGCAAGGATCCAGCGCCGAGACGAGTCAGGTGGGGGACTCCGACCATGCTCCGATCCCTGGAATTCACGAAGACGGTGGTTCAAGGTCGAACCTTGTTCGATGCATACAGGAGCGTGAAAACGATGAACCAGGAAACCAGAAGAAAGAAAAGTGAGCTTCCTCTTTGTTTTTTTTTTTTTTTAAATCTGAAAATCAAATTGTTTTAAATATGAAACCGAAATTAGCATTATCCTGAAACTAATATTAGCATTGTTTAGAAAAAAAATAGAATTGTTTTAGAAAGGCAAATATAGAATTGTTTTTAGAGAGAAGAAAATGTATATTTAGTTTAAACTATAAAGATTTGTTTTTTTTTAAAACCATAAAGATTTGATTTTTTTTAAAACCATAAAGATTTGATTTTTTTTAAAACCATAAAGATTTGATTTTTTAAAACCATAAAGATTTGATTTTTTAAAACCATAAAGATTTGATTTTTTAAAACCATAAAGATTTGATTTTTTAAAACCATAAAGATTTGATTTTTTTTTTAAAACTATAAAGATTTGTTTTTTTTTTAAACCGTAAAGATTTGATTGATATTATATGAACATCGTTTTAAAAATATAATCTTTATATGTGTAGTAGAGCGATAAAGAAATACAATCTTTACATATTTAGTAGAGGGATAAAAATTAGATTTTTATATGGGTAGCGAAGTAAAAAGGGTGATTTTTATATAGTTAACATCGAAGTAAAAATAGAATTTTTATATATTGAACTTCGATAGAAAAATGGAATTTTTATATATTGAATAACGATAGAAAAATGGAATTTTTATATATTGAATAACGATAGAAAAATGGGATTTTTATATATTGAACTTTGAAATAAAAATTCGATTTTTATATATTGAACTTTGAAGTAAAAATTCGATTTTTACATATATAGTGACTACGGGCAATGAAGATGACGAAGAGGCGATAACGAAGAAGATTTCTATCAATGAAGTGCCGTGGAGCTAGGATAGCTATATGTGAGAACTCCTCACCTTTCAATTTAATTTTTCTAGTTATATATATACTAGGATGCAGACGGTGCTTAGTAGCACCCGACACCCGTCATCCACAGACCATGGATGACTTGTTTGTTAAATTGTTTGGTTGTGTAGTTAGTTATATGATTTGATTTGAATGTGGTTTGTGGTGTGAAAAATCGAATCGATAAATTGGTTAGGATTAGACGTGCGCCGTTATAAGGCGTAGGAGTAAGGCTAGGTTAGACCCTTACTCCAAATTTTGTGGTTTGCAAAATGAAATTGATTTGATTGATGAGTGAATGGCGTGGGCCTTCACTAGACCGGGGATAAGGCTAGGCCTTGTCCCGTTTCTAGTATCGTGCCGTTATGCCGCCGAAATTTTCTAAAATAAGTTAGAAAAATAAAAATATCATTTTATTTAAAGAATGAATTGAATAGAAATTCATAGGTTGAAGTAAAATGTTTTATCGTTAAAAATATAATTTTTAACGTGAAGTGAATAAAATAAAATATTCATTTATAAACCGGACGGTTTGTTTATGTACACCTATTTGAATGACATTGATTGGGACGATAAATTTTACACATCGCCCAACAGCACAAATAAAATAGGTATTTGATTGTTTGAAAACCCCACACGGGTGTTGGGATGAAATATGGATTTCACTCATCCTGATTGATTAAATATGTCGATCGGTTGATTGACAGGCTGTTATAAGCGTTAGATATCTATATTTGATGCTTATACAGTGTAGTGCACTTTGGTTGATGGTTGATTATTTTCAATGCTATTATATACATGTGTTGTATGAAAATCCATATAATTAATTTTATATGGTAATTGATTGGGCCTCATTCCAGTTTTGAAAAAGAAATATTTGAAAAAGAAATATTTGAAATAGAATATTTGAAAATAAAAGAATATATGAAGCCGTGTTGATTAGATTGACGCCATTTTGACGTGAACGATATTTATATCGATTTTATTCATTTTAAAATGAATATTGAAAAGTGATTTCAAAATTGACGATTTCGAAATAAATTGAATTGAAAACGATTTCGAAATGAAATGAATTGAAAACGATTTCGAAATGAAATAAATTGAATTGAAAACGATTTCGAAATGAAATGAATTGAAAACGAATTCAAATTGAATTGAAAACGATTTCGAAATGAAATGAATTGAAAACGAATTCAAATTGAATTGAAAACGATTTCGAAATGAATTGAATTGAAAACGATTTCGAAATGAATTGAATTGAAAACGATTTCGAAACGAATTGAATTGAAAAACGAATTCAAATAGAATTGAAAGCGAATTGAAATGAATTCAAATTGAATTGAAATTTGAATTGAATAGAAAAGAATTTTGAAACGAATTTATAAAGACGAATTCAATTTTGCTTTGAATTGAAATGGAAGTTGAAATAGGTTTTGAAACGAATTTAAAACTATTTATATAATTCGTTTTGAATAGAGAATCGACGAAGTATATATTATATATATTATATATATAATATAATGGCCTGAATAGAACGCGCCGCGCCGCGGCAGTTCGTGAATTTCGACCATTTATTTCAAACGGACATTGCGGGAGATCCGACCGTCGGATTCTCCTAAAACCGGAACCGTTGGGTTCGTATCGAAAAGAGCTTTCTAACGAATATTAGAAATTTGAAATCTAACGGTTGGATTTGGAGATACGTCCAAATCAAATTCGAAAAAGGTCGCTGTAAGTGCAGTTCGATGGCCATTGTTGGAAATCGACTGTACGGGCCTTGATAAAATTATTAAAAATAGTAATAATTTGTGTAAAATCATAAGAAATGATTTAGAAAAGATTGGGATGAAAAACTCCATATTTGAAAAGATAAAAATAGGTTTTTATCGAAATGAACTAGTTTTGAACTAGAATTATAATTCTATTTATTTTTAAATAAATAAATTGAATTTAAAAAGGGTTTTGAAAATAACCAAAATTTCCAATGATTGCATTGGAATGGATTTGAATCGAAATTGTCTTCGGAATATTTCGATGTTGGAATTCGTGATTATACAGATGTTGTTACGGAAATTTGAAAGATATATATTTATATCGTTATTTCCAATACGACATTTGTTAGTCGTAGAATTCGATATTGAATATAAGCCGATATATTTTCTATTCAGAGCCTTGTATTGAATATCGAATGTGATTTGGGTTTGTCGTGAATGGTGTCTTCACTAACACTGTTCTTGAACCCAGTTGAGAAAAGATTAAATCTTTTTATTTAGATTTAATGAAGTGTACCAATTAAATAATATTTAATTGGAATTGAATTGATATTGATTTTTGGGTTTATCGTGAACAGTGTTTTAAATAACACTTGTTCTTTAACCCGATAATTAATGAATGTGATTTGGGTTTGTCGTGAATGGTGTCTTCACTAACACTGTTCTTGAACCCAGTTGAGAAAAGATTAAATCTTTTTAGTTAGATTTAATGAAGTGTACCAATTAAATAATATTTAATTGGAATTGAATGGATATTGATTTTTGGGTTTATCGTGAACAGTGTTTTAAATAACACTTGTTCTTTAACCCGATAATTAATGGGATGTGACTTTGGGTTTATCGTGAACCGTGTTTTAAATGACACTGATTCTTTAACCCAGTCAAAGATTAAAACTAAGTGGAGTTTTAATGAATCTTTAATTAGATTGAAAAGATCGAGAATGGAGTATCACCAGTTTTGCTCCAGGCGATAGTTAAATCTTTAATTAGATTTGAATGTGAAATTTAGAAACTAACTGTCGGTTAGCCAAGCAGAATGGTTTTCTGGATATTGATCTGATGTTGGTTTCGGCCTTCGGGGTTAATATTTGGGGAATTATTCTCTTGATTAATTTACGGTTAGTGACTAATGAATTGGAATGAGGCGTATGTTGTGTTTGTGTAACACTTATTTAAAATATACGCGAGTTATTCGGAAAGACCGGGTTTATCCCATTCTGAATAACTGATACGACGATAAGTCGAAGATGAAGACGATGGTCGAAGACCGGAGGTCTTCACGTCGTTTGGGTGATAACTGATGATCTTGATTGGGCTGTACACCCAAGAAGATGGAAACAGTTAGTGATCGTCCAGACGTACTTGGAGATCGATGGATATGCGGGGTACTAGGTGCCTCCGGTTTCGTTCAGACCCAGAACGGACTTGTAAATGGACTGTGTGTCTGACATCGGATTTCATTCTGTGTGACTGATATCGGTTGCATAGGATGGCTTGCCTGTGTGGCATGCTAAGATGCAAATGATCAAGGCTTCTGTTGAAAAGCAAAGTCTTGTGGTTGATGATCAAAGCACGGCCTTTGTGGCGTAGCTTTGTGTAACGTTTGATTCGCGAGTTTCACACCCGGTATGAATCAAAAACGGGAGACGGACCTCAGGGAGGACTTGCGTTTCTTTCTAGCTAGAAGTGGCGTCAGTGGTTTTACACGCCCTGACGAGTTTGACTTATGTGGTTGTTGCGGTTGCGAGGCGCCTCGGTTATATCGGTTTCGGCCGAATGCATTCTGGTCGGCTGACGGACCAGACTTACACCCCATAGGGTGGGGAGACGTATTGTTCAGGCATAATAATCCACTCCGTGTGGACCGGCCCTGACGATCCAAGGCTTGCCTGCGCGCTTGCCTGAGGGGCGGGCTAGAGCGTCTCGAATCGGTTGAGGACTATCTTTTGCCTCGGTTCATAGATGGAAATCCAATTTCCAAATACGTGACATTTGCGGTTTTATTTGTAAACCTACATATGGCGACATGATATATGGTACCCATGCCGCCTATGATTGATACTTATGATTTGAAGTTGTTTTATACTCTATGCACTTATAATAGTATCAAATGATTTGTTTTAAACGTATCAAGCATTCTTTGGCTGTTATAAGGGAAAACCCTATCCCCCGGCTTGCGTTTGCATTGTGTGATAGGACCTGGGTCTTATAACAGCTTCATTTTTCTTTATTTAGCATTGCGCTGTTTGTTTTAGGCACTGGTATTCTTGGGAGGAAACCCGTTCCGTGTTATACGGCGTGGTCCCTTGATTTACCTAGCTTTAAAAATAAAGATTAACTGTTTTAGTTCTCACACCAGTCACATGACTGACCTGGAGTTTATTGTTTTAACCTAAACTCTGGGTGCCCTTATTTTGACACGGGCAGCTAGTAGTTTTGGTTTTGCAGATTTATATTCACAGGATCCTGGTTTACAGCTGGAACGATATCCGGAAAGCTTTGTATCCGTATATCTCCTTCTAGTTGTGTATTGTATTATTTTCCGCTGCTATGTATTTAAATGTAATTTAAATCTCTGGTATTTCTGTGTATTATTCATTTATACTCTGTATATTCATGTAATCTGATGCATTGTTGATATATACAATGAAATGTTCTTCTGTATGCGTTCTGCTGTGGTTTGTTCTCGAACTATCCGACGCTTTCCTTTACGGGGAAGTTGCGGGTCGTCACAGGCGTGGTGATCCATTTTGAAGAAAGCTGGTTCCTATCCCTTTTTATATGTTATTTGATGATAAGAAATATGGTGGCTTAGGCATTACAAATCTTCGTTTATGGAATAGGGTAGCTATCCTAGTATATTTAATAAGCTTTTCTCTACTGATGACTGTTAATGGTCACAATGGGTGGGTCACAACTTAACTGGCAAGAAGAATGTTTGGACCATGCAAATACCACAAAATTGTAGCTGGAGCTGGAGGAATATACTAAAACTCATAAGTACCTTTCTACCTTTAATTCAGTGTAATTGCTAAGTAATAAAGAATCTGTCTTTCAGGTACACTCCATAGGCTAAACAGGGATTTATACTCAGTGAAGTTGTAACAACCACAATTTTTAGAGTATTTTATTTAATGATTTAATTTAAATTTTGGTTTATTTATTTTATTTTTTTGGATTTTATTGAAATAATATTTATTTTTGATTTAATACTAAATTTATTTTGGATTTTATAAAACAAATGATTTTGTTTTGATATGAATATAATTTAATAATACAAATCAATATTAGCTATTTTAGAATCTTATTTATGGTAAATTTTAATCAAGTTGTTAATTTGAATGTGAATTCATTCTTAAATTTTATTTAAATATTTAAAACGCGTATATTTATATAATCTGGTTGCAATATTTATGGGATTATATCTTTGATTTAATTCTAAATTATTTCTCGAGTAGATATGTCATTCGTATTGATTATTATTGATGCAAACATTGCCAAATTTTATTTGTTAGATTTATTTTTCCTTTGATTCGTCTATTTTATATTTTATTTGAAAAATTGTTGTTAATTATATATTGGCAAAAACCGTTGGTTCCTCTGAATTTAATATTCATATTTTTCCTTTCATTTGCAATCAGTGTTTACCAGTCAGAGTTCAATGTTCATTCATTAATATTATTTCTTTCTTTGAACATTTGTCATTTTCAAAAATTAAACCATTCAAACCCTTTCATTTATTTCCTTTTGTTTATTCCTGATGTAGTCTCCGCATACATAACCCATCCGTTAATTCGTTTCAAGGCTAACATTTTGTGTGTAAATGGAAAGGAAAACAAACAGTCACCGTTTCATAAAGCCACCTTTTTAATAATCACCACACCTGCTGCCATTTCTTTATTTGTCTTCCCAAAATAAATATATATTTCCAAACCTAGCCTCTTGAGAAAGCTATTGACATAACAGTCCAATAATTCGCTAATTGATTGACGTTAAAAATTGGAAAGTCATGGCTGATTATTTACGGTGGTTTCTCTCCTTTATATCCTCATTTTTTATTTATTCATACAACCATTCCCTTTCTTCTTCTTCTACAAAATTTTCAGCAATCAACCATGGCTAAAATCTAGATCTACATCTAAATCTAATGGAGAAAATTTTCAAAATAAAAACGTAGAAGCAACCAAATCCATCAATCTCTTCTCCCTTTTTCTCCTTTTATTTTCTATTTTTTTCATATCTTGATCTGTTTTGTAGGGACCATAACTTCCTCATACGGCCAAATTGACTTTAATTTTTTGTCAAATTGTGTAAAATTGAATGAGCTACAACTTTTGTGTAATACACTTTTTCATATTTCGAGTTTTTCATCGTCGAAACTGCTAATCTTTCAAATGCATATTTGGAGCCAAATTTCAAATCAAAATATTTGTTTGTCATTGTTTTGATCATACCTTCTTCAAATTTTATCGAAAATCGGTTTTCTTTTTTTGGAATTGAAGAGAAAAGAATTTTCAACAAATTTTCAATTTATGATTTTTCCAAATTCTGAATTTAACTTGTTCAAGAATCACTTTTAAAATGGTTAAATTTTGTTCAATTTTGTAACTTTTTGGTAAAAATAAAGATCCATCCTTCTTACATTTCCCTTTCCTATTGGGTTAAGTTATGTGTTTGTGTGGGTTTATCTTACTTCTGTTTTTTTGTGTTGATTTATGTTTAATTTATTATATATATATATATATATATTTGTTTAGGGCTTGCATTTTATTTTATTTCGCCTGTGTGTGTGTGTGTGTGTGTGTGTGTGTGTGTGTTTGCGTGATTTATATAAGGGAAAGTCTATTTTGACACAAATTTAGTGATATAAAATATAAACCATAGGATTACCTAATGATTTGCATCCCTCACATAAACACAAATTAATCATGTGGTTGAGAATTTATGGCTTCTGATTTGTGTCAAAATTTTGTGTTCATATAACCGCTCCCTTTATATAATATGTATATAGTTGTTGCGTGCATGAGTTTGGATTAAGTTTTATTTTGTTTTCTTTTTATAAAAGAATATATTTGTGAAAGATTTGATAGGTGTTTGGATTGTAGGGTTGATTTTTTTTTTAAATATAAGTATTTTGATGTGTGTTTTATATATAATATATATAAGGTAATGGAATTTTTGTGAATTGTGTTGCTTCTTTTATTTCCATGAAAAAAGGTTTTGTAAACTATTCCACCAATCCAATTTCCATGTTGTTTAGCTGAGTAACTCCCATCTCCTCTTATAAAAATAAAATATTGAGTGGTTACCATGATAGAATCCATTCTGAATCGTGCTTGGAAGTCGTCATTTTATTCTATTCAGTTTGTCTCCCATCTCTGTTTCTATGCCACGAAAAATGAGTTTATTTCACACCTGACCCACATTGTTTCATGGTTGTTAGATCAACATAAATGAATCGTTATGAAATGCATAGGACTGCTAATAGAAATTTATTTGTTTGATTTGTATACACAATTCATATATGACACAATGATATTCATATGACACGTAGGCGCACTAATAATATATGATTTGTGATGTAATGATATTAATGTTATGAATAATCTATATTGTTTATTTATGTTGTTGATTCCCCTAGTTTTAGGAAAAATCACTAAGGGTTGAAATGATGCATACCCAAATGAACATTAGATTAGGGAAAAATCATTATGGGTTGAAATGATAGACTGAATGATTTTTACTGAATTTTGGATTGCGGGTTGAAATGATAAACCCGTAGAAATGTTATGAATTGCAGGTTGAAATGATAAATATTTGTACCACTTGCCCATAGTGTAACACCCCATATTTTGACAAAATTAAAAGAGGATAAATTAAATAATAATTAACTTAGTATTCATAATTAAGTGAAACTGTAACGACCCGTATTTTCCGCCTATTTATTTGGATTATTTTAAATATTTTAATTATTTAAAATATGGTTTTGAATTTAAATAATCGAATTTAACGATTTAATTTGGAAAATATTATTTAAATAAATAATAAAATAATATTTTAATTTCCAAAATATTTGGAAAATATCGAATTTGAAATATATTGTGACCGGGCGATTTACTTTGGTCAAATATTGGTTGTGTTGAAATTTTAGTGACGGTTTCAATTTTAAAACGACGGTCAAGCGTATAATTTATAATTTAATTAAATAACGAGCTGCAGCGGCGCGGAAGTTCGCGATTTGGCATTTTGAACTTCAAACGGTCGTACCGGGTTCAAAATAAGTCGGATTTCCTCGAAACAAGAAACATCGGGACCGGTTAGACGATATCTTTCCAACGGCAGAGAAAAATCCAGTTTTCATTGTGTAGATTTTATTTTATGTCCAAATCAAATTTTGAAAAAAATAACGCCATGATTTCCTTTATATATATAGCGCTGCAGTTATATAAAATAAGGGTTTTTAAATATTTTAAATATCGATTTGGCTAGAAATTCAACCTGTAATATTTTTTCCTTGATAATACATTAAATTCTGGTCGGGTATGACCAATCGGGGTATTTCAATATTATTATATTGAAGTATTTTAAAATTGGGTTATTTTATTCAAATTTGGCCAGTTCAAAAGGGTCATTTTTCAAACGACCTCTGTTTTCGACGAAACAAATTTTGTTGGGACCGTGACAGTAAATTATTGCTAGATTTTCTGACGGCGCGTCAATCGGGGTTATTCTATGAGCGTGGCAAAATAAAATGTAAAATAAATCGATATATTTGGACGTGTACAAACGCTATTTGAGCATACGGGCACGGAATTCGACGAAACAAGATTCGTTAGGACCGTATCGTCAAAATATACTATGCTGTCTGGTTGCGTCTCGAACGGGGTTTGTATGTGAGCGCAGCAGCGAATAAACAACGTTCGAAAACGCGATAGACATGAAATAAATATCGTTCGTCACATCGATATAAATAAATATTATTTTCTCTTTATAAATACATTACATTTCAGCTCAATTTTCAGTCCATCCCCTCCAAACATTTTTCCAGCCATGTAAAATTGCAACAAAGCCCCTAAACACAAAATCATTTATTTCTTCCAATCAGTGATGAATTCGAGGGGGGTACCAAAGGGAAAGTGGTAGATCGGGGAGTCCTCTAGCTACTGTAAAAATCCGGGGTGGTTTCGTCGACCGTGGTGAACGGAATTGGGGTAAAACAGTGAAAAACCCTTTTCGTTTGTGGCTGAAATTGGAGAGATGGAGTTGATTTGGGAGGCCGGGATGTTGGGGCTTTTGAAGAAGGGAGAGAGGGCTTTCAAATGACTGGGATCTCGAGTTCTGAAATTAATGGTGGTCGGAGAATTTGCAAGATAAACGGAGAAGCATGTTTTGGGTTCGGTTTTCACTATGGCGGTCGGATTTTTGCCAATTCAGGCGCTGATGGTCGTCGTGGGGGTCGCGGTCTGGAGGAGAGTGAAGCGTGGTGGCGAGGGAGTCCCAACTGTGGCGGTCCGGTCACCTGTATTGGGCTGTCGTCGGAGAATTTGTGGTTCAAAACGAATTGGGGCAAATCCGAATTAGTGGCGGTTGGAGTGATTTGGTGGCCAGGCATTTCGGTCGACGGTGATTGGAGGGTAGGCGGTGGTGCTGGCGGAGTCAGGTGGGGCTCCGGCTAACTGAGGTGGCGCCGGTGGTGGTTAAAAGGAGCGGAGTTTTGTTTAGAAGAAGAACGAAGAAGAGGAGTCGGGTTGGGAGGAAACCAACAGGAGAAAATGTGTATTCGATCCTCCCATGATGACGTGGACAAAAGGACAGAAGAGTTAAGGTAAATATTAATTTAATTAATTAATTTAATTACCGTTAAATTATTCAAACTTTAGATGTACGTAACTTCGTCATACGTTAACAAAATTTAACGAAGCAAGATCCGTTGGGATCGCAGGGACGAGACCTACCCGATGGCACTGACTAGGAGCCAATCCGGCACCGTTGAAAATTCAGCTAATTTTGGACGGTCGTCCCAAATTAAAAGCGTCAAATGCATCAACCGTCGACCAGAACAAACTCTGGTGAGTTAATTCTCACACCTTCTGGAATACTGTGATGTGGTAAAGTCACAGTAAAAATATATTTTATAGTTAACAGTTTTAAATTGGTTGATTGGATGCGATGGATGAAAATTGTTTGTTATTGTTTGATGGTTGCAGTTATTTATATTCTGCCATTTATTTAATTCGTATATTGTTATCAACTGACATCTATGATGCAGAGAAGGACAGGTTGGAGGGATCCGACCGGATTCCTCAAATAAACTGTATTTTTGGTTTTTGTGCATATATATGAATTGTTTGCTCTGACTGATACCATACCCTGTTTGTATATGGATGGTTGAATATGTATTCACATGTGTTGTGTTTAAAATCAATCGACTATGTTGACGGAGTAATTGGCAGTAATGGCCTAACTGTGCGGGTTTAACGTCATTCAACCGTCGAGTGAATTGACGTGTTTTAAAGTTATAAATTTATTTATAACTGAGTAAGGTTATCCAATTATTTTATATGAGTATTTAAATTGGAAAATTTTAAATAAACATTTTAAATCGAGTTAAAGGAAAATTATATAAATGGTTTAGACCCGTTGTAAAAGTAGAACCCAAGGGATTTACCTACGAGTTGGTAAAACAGGATAATTGTTTTTAAACAATTAAATAGTGATTCAAATTAATGAAGTTAATGAATTAATTCAAAAAGGGAAATGACAGTGGGAATCAGTTAAAAGTTAATTGAAAGGTGCGACCAATGAATTCAACTGTTATATTTGGAAATGATAAGTGAAATAAATGGATTTGGATTACTGGATTAAGAGATTAGTTAATGTTCGATTTACTATAATTAAAATAATTATCAAGTTGGTTAGAGTTAACATAGTTAATTATTATTTAATAAGCTTTGGAGGTTATAATGATCTCATTTTAGTTAAATAGCAAAGTAACTATTTTTATAGTTAATGATAAAGTTATAATTGTCTTAATTAAGAATAATTAGAGAAATGACTTTTAGTTGAGAATAAAATTAAGAAAAGGATAAATTAGCATTTAGATTTGGTCAAAGGGACGATAAGAGGTTTTTATAAAGGGATTTACAATTTGAGTATTCAAACGAAAAGGAAATACATGGAATGGTAGGGTATTAGAATATTGGTAAATGATTCTTGGAACTAAAGTCCAAGTCAATAATGGTGTTTATTTGACATTTACTTACTCAAACAAATTAAGTAAATAATTGAAATTGGCAAGGGATTTCAAATGTAAGAAACGGTTTGAAAACCCAGATTTGAAATCAAGATTTGTAAACAAGGTGTTGGTGAAATAGTTAAGTGATAAACTAGTATTATTCTGAGATAAGAACGGGGTCGATCAAGGTCTGAGAGGTAACTAAAATACCCCAACTTGATTGGCTTCACTATTATCGAGGAATGGTGTTAGTTTAGAGTGAGTGAAGGTGTTGAAATGGGTTTTACCCTATACGAGGAATATCAGACTCTAATGCGAGGTTTTGGGAAGATAAATAATATTTCCATACTGGTTTAAAAAGGGATAAGAATATTGATTTCCAATTTATATCGAACACCTGTTATCTAATTAGAGTTGATCGAATATAGTAGAGTTAACCAAACATAGTTATTAGGGAGAGTTTCCATTGCGTACGACTGCTAGCGTAATTCACAGGGCTGCAGATAGCCTACGGCGGTCGGATGTTTCCTGAGGGAATCAGGCGTAACCATTGTGATCGCTGCGATCTAGAGTCGAGCGAATGGAGTTAAGTCAAGTATAAATAAATCGATAAGAGTAATCAAATCAAGTTGTTCCAGTTAAGTTAAATAAGTCAAATTAGTCAAGTTAAAGTTAGTCAATTAGAGTCAAATCGAATAAGAGTTATTCAAATATCGTATTTTTGAATATTAAGGAGTTAGAGTTTAATTTAACAAAAGTAAATAAGTGTTAAAGGCCGAGTGATACTGAATACTGAACCAGTGTACTCATTTGTTGTTATGTTTGAAACACTGCTTATTTCGATAGTTAAATCACCGACTATCGAAGTTGACCAATACGATTGTTGGTATGGAAAGTCCGGGATCGAATTACATTCGAAAACCATTCCGACCAACAAATACGTGAAGAGATCAGAAGATGATCGAGATGGAGCATTGAAGACTGTAGATTTTCATAAATGGAGGAATCACTAATTATCTCTGATGTTGTAACCAGAGATAAAATGGGATTCTGTCGTGGTTGGAATCTACAGGTTGCAAGGACTTCTCGCTACTGATCCATGGGGTGATTCCTATATTGGATGCAGTAGGAGAGTGTCTTCGGTTCATCCTGTTCCTGGATGACTTGTATGGACGGATGTCTGACAGAGTATTTCCAAAAGGATTTACATGCGTTGATTTCTCCAAACGTGCCATAGTTGATGGCGGAGAAATGGGTATTCTCTAGCCAGATGACTAGAGTATGTTTGTGGACGTCAATCAAGTGTGATCTGGCGGATCTGATGATGTGGCATCCAAAGTGTATGATGACCAGATGGTTAAAAAGGTAAATTCTAGCCTCAAGCCTCATCAACCGGGAAATGACAAAAATCGGGCAGGCAGCATGGCTATGTGGGTCGCTCCCATTAGGATGTATGACCACCTATCTAGAGAAATTCCTATTGCTTCTTTAATCTATATTCGATGCTGACCCTACTCGGGTGGCGGTTGCTGATCCCAACCGTCGGTGGTATACATTCGATACACTCAAGCGAAATGAGTGGTCGGTCATGTGTGGGCCGGGTTGCAAGACGTTCTTGTTGAACCCAGTGTATTCGCCTCTAGAGATACACATTCGGAAGGTGGTCCCATACCTTGTCAAGGTGGAAAGCCAATATCCAATAAGCGCCCGCGGTTTTTGATTGTATACTATATATGGGGAGCGTGAGATGCAAGCGTTCCTCTAGATTGATATTTACTTGTACTTAGACATTATGATAATATCAGAATAAGTTATGATTTCAAAAATGTTTTGGGTTATAGTAAGGTAAAAACCGTCCGTGTTTATGTGTGCACTGGTCTTACTATTATCCTTTGATTTCGAAAGGATTTTCCAAAGTTAAACCAGTTGTTTGTTTGTGAATTTATCACTGATAGTATTCCAGACTGACCCGGTGTATTTTGTTTTAAATCAAATGTGCTCGGGTCAGACCAAGCATATTTACAGGTTAGGTTCGCTTGGAGTTTCAGGAGCTGGAAGCAGGTGGCTTCACTGCTAGTTATATAGTTATTATTTCCGCTATGCAGTTTCATGTTATGCTCTGATGATTGGTATGTATATATACAATTCTTTTGTATAAAGATATTTGATATTATATTTTATTCGTTCCGCTGTGAGATTCTGATGTATTCTTCTTCTTTCTTCTATTCTAACAATTCTTTCTTTCTTTTCTCACCCTCTAATTTCTTTCTCATGACAATCTGGGGGTTCGATACTTGGGTTTTTGGCAAGTGATACGGGTTTATGTATTGTTGTCGAGAACCGGATTGTCGTTCTTTTCCCCGGGCCATTACAGTGAAACAGACTGTGCCATTGCGTCCGACTCGAAATTTTGGTTAAGATAGACATTTGGTTTGCGTAAAAGGGACATCGTATGAAGAAGTTATGAGGGTTTGAAGTTTGTATACACACAGAAGAAATATATATATATATTTATATATCAGTTCAAACTTATCCAGAAATCAGAAAAAGCAGTTTAAAAATCAAAAATGCGTGAGCAGTGAAATTCCCGCTCTAGGGTGGTCGACCCCTTAAGGTGGGTGTCGACCCATAGGTCGACCCCCTAGAGGGGAGTGTCGACACCAGGGTCGAACCCTTAGGGGTGGGTCGACCCACTAGGGCTGAGGTGGCAGTTGATTTCTAGGGGCTGGCAGCTATATATTAAGACTCATTTCTCTTGTTTTCTCACACTGAAATCAATGGAGGCCAAATTTTGTCAGTGCTTGGACTGAATCAAATCCTTTTTCCTTCTTCTACAATCAAGTTCGGAGATTCAAGTGTAGATCTGAGATTCAACCTAGGCTATTCTTCTTCTATTGTTCTAGATCTGAAAACTGTGAGTTTCAAGTTGCTCTTAGATTTAAATAAATAAACAATAAACATGATAGGACTATAGTTTCGATCTGTGCATGTTAATCCCTAAATCATATCAGATCTGTTGTAATTTGTGAACCCATGATATTCTGAATTATCTATGACTTGGATCTCAACCTTTATCATGTTAGAACTACTTTTGATTATGGATCCAATTCATTATTTAGATCATCTTGTACCTATCATGTTGTGGTTAATTTGGATCTGTCATTAGTTGGACATCTAAATCCTTATTTAGATCTAATCATGCCTATTATGACATCCCTACTATGTTAGAACACGTTTATTATCACAAGTTCACCAATCTATTCTTATATGTTCGTCTTAACATTATGCCATGAAAAGTTTATATCAATTCTGTTAGAATAATCATCTTTGTCATCTTCCCTTCACCCTTTCCCTTTTATTTTATATAGCCAGGCTATTTTCGAGACTAGGCATGCCGCTAAATTATGCGGTTACGTTAGTTTGGGAACGAGGGGAAAAACATTGAAATTGGGCATAACTTGTAAATTGGAAATTTTGGCATAATTGGTAAATGGGGAATTTGGCAGAAGTTGAATAATGGTTACATGAATTTGGACATATAAGTCACTGTGAACATAATTGGGGAAAGAGGGCTATGAAACCTATAATGACGTAGGTGAAAACGGGATAATAATGAAATGCCTAGGATTACGGTAATTAACTGCACTTATGACACGAGGCTAGATTGCACTTGCGGTGGAAGTCTGCCCAGAACCGACGACATATCTAGCGACCACAGTGTTGAATCTAATGTGAGAGGTATAAGTGCCCAAATACTAGTCGTGCTAAGACATGAGGTTATGCCCGACTTATGGAAGAAGTTTGCCCGGAACCAACCGGCATATCCCACATCCATAAGTTGTAGGCCTAATGTGGGTGGTTTAGCACACTTTAATCATAAAAAAATATGGTAATGAATTAGAATACTTAACCTAGTTAAATGCATAGGGATTGTGTGAACATGACAACTTAATAAGGGGTTAAGTAATGTTTAAATGGAACAATGGGAAGGTTAAGTACATTTTGGGTTGGTGGGTAATATTTGTATATATAGGCCCACAGCTTAACCTGTTGGGATTATGTAACTAAGGACACCGTTAGGTAAAGCATAACTAGTGGAAAACCTAGTAGTGGGGATGCAAGACAAAGGGGAGAGCTTGCGTCATCTTCTGTGGGACCCGTTTCAGTCAATAACACATAGTAGGTATCAAACAAGTACTCCGAACTAGTCGGAGTTAGGGCACGCTTACTGAACTGATTGTAAGAGATCCAAATGAAGAGGACGGTGTGGGCGGTGCGTACCAACTAGTTCATGTGCGTGTATTGTCCGGACCGAGGAAGATAAGATGTTGTATCACCAGTAGATATGGTTGTGCACATTAACGTAGAATTGCCACTTCAGGGAAGTGATACCCCCTAATGTGGGGCCAGCACAGGGTATCTACGGAGTAGGGAACCGATCAATTAGGGTAGTGGTTAGGGTACATCTAGAATCTGGTTAGTTTAGGAGTCCGTTATTAGGGCTGCCTGTAGCTTGTATGGGGCTGAAACCTCTCACCAGAAGTATGCCTAAGTCTACCATCTTATACATGTTGGGGATCATCTCATTCTAGTCATAGTAGTATTAGTGTAGATAATAAATGGAGTAATCATTAGGGAAGCATATAAACACTATCATGTTTACCTCGTCATACTTACCTTTTATGATGTTATCTTTCTTGTCCATCTTATACACCTATCATGATACTTTTACTTATTTACTTGCTAAAAGTAACTGGACTCGCCAGACTTTATGTCTAACCCTTTTTGTTTCCTCTTCTTTATTCTGTTCCCCCTAGGTTCGAAGGTGGGAAATCTCAGGCTTAGTCTGGACTCGATTATCATCTTGCTTGGAGCAGGTTTTGAAGTATTGCCCAAGTTTCTATCTTTAACTACTATGGCTTTGTCTCTTTTGGGGAATTATGCCTTTTATGTATCTTCTTTACTTTGGTGGTACAAGAAGTTTTATATTATTATAATGGGTTTTATGTAGTTTCAGACTTATGATAGTTTGGACCACGATGTTATGATTTATGTCTGAAATAAAAATTTAAATTCCGTTATTGCTTTTATATCTGTCTTGTAATAATTCTGTTTCTGTTTATCTATAACGCTTCACGAAACTTAATGCATTCCCACAGTGAGTGACATTAACGGACGTGGGGTGTAACACTTGGTATCAGAGCCAAAGGTTACCAGATTAGATAAAAGTTTTTGAAATTTATTTTCAAAAAGGGTTTTAAGAAAGCATTTTTAAAAAATAAAAATTCGGTTTTGAAAAACATATTCCCCTAAATCCATATGTAATATCCTTTGGTCCTTTGTCTAAATCTCTTTCCTTTTCTTTTCAACATGTCTAGGGAACATAATATCCAAGAGGGTGTTATGATACCAGGCTGGTTCCAAAGGTATCTAGAGGCCATGGCGCATACCGGAGGTCAAGTTGACATTCCTCCCCTTGCTGCACATGTCATTCCTTCTCCTACTCCTCCAAGAGCAGATAATTTCGCTAAGATCTGCAAAGACTTCTGTTCCATGGGTGGAAAGTCATCCCGCGGTACTGAGATGTTCATAGAGGCAAGAAACTGGCTGAAAGAGACAGAGGATCTATTTGGAATTTTTGAGGTGGAAGATCAGAGGAAGATTCAGTTAGCTGCTTGGATGTTGAAAGATGAAGCTTCATTTTGGTGGGAGTTGACGCAAGCTGGGCGTCCGGTGGAAACTTGGGAAAATTTTAGAATGAGGTTTGAGATGAAGTTTCTTTCCCAAGCTAAGAAAAGCATGCTAATCGAAAGGTTCTTGGCGCTCAAGCAATGGAGCATGACGGTTAAAGAATATGTTAACAAATTTAACTAACTGGCGAGATTCAGATTAGAGTTGGTAGACACTCCGCATAAGAAAGCTTTGTTGTTTGTCAAAGGACTGAATGAACCCCTTCAAGGGTTGGCTATGTCCCATATTCCAACAGGAGCTACTTTTGAAAGGCTTTTTGATATGGCCTTGATGGACGAGGAAGACAAAGGAGAAAAGAAGGAAGTAAAAACTGAGAAAACAACTCAAAATAAGAAGGTATGGCCCAAGAAAGGACAGCAACAACAACAATAACAACAGACAAAGGGCAGAAAGAATGACAAGGCTAAGGATAAGAGGAAGTACCATAGTTGTGGGCGAGAGGGTCACTTGGTCAAGGACTTCAAGTAAAGAAAGAATGCTTGCTTCGTTTGTGGAGAGGTTGAAAACTATTCTAGGCAGTGCCAAGGTCAAAGGGTAGGAACTTCTTGGGGCCAAGCGAATGCTCTCGTAACCAATGCTCCAGATAGAGGTAGGAAAGTTTCTATGGAAGGTTTGATTTCTCTTTCCAGTCAACCTTTTAGAACTCTTTTTGATTCTGGTGCTTCACATTCGTTTATATTTAGTTCTGTAGTTGAATCTCTGCACTTAAATACTAGTATCGTAGTGGATCCGGTTATTGTCTCAAAACCCATTGGTGGTTCGGCTCATTTATCCATGATTTGTCAGGGTTTGAGAATATCTATATTGGGCGTCGATTTCGAGTGCGACGCGTATGTGCTTGGGCTCAAGGGCTATGGGTTGATTCTAGGGATGGATTTTCTAGCTATGTATGGTGCCATTTTGGATTATGAGAGGAGGGCCATTAGAGTATTGACTTGCCAAGGGAGGACCCTCGAGATTTCTTGTGAGCCACAAGGGTCTGTCATACTTAGCTTCCTAGAGTCACTTGATGCATCTATCGATGATCTAAGATCTGTTCTAGTTGTCCGTGAGTATCCTGATGTCTTTTAAGAGGTTCGGGGTTTGCCCCCAAGGCGGGAGATCGATTTCAACATATATTTGGTGGACAATGCTAAACCAGTTGCATTGCCCGTGCACCATATAGCTCCAAGAGAAAGGAGGGAGATCAATAAACAAGTAGGGGAGCTACTTGAAAAAGGATTCATTAGGCGAAGCATATCTGAAAAAGGATTCATTAGGCGAAGCATATCTGAATGGGGTGCTCCAGTAGTATTCCCGACTAAGGCAGATGGTTCGCTTTGCTTGTGTGTATCACTAAGAAAAACAGGCACCTGCTCCCAAGGATTGATGATTTATTTGACCAGCTTGTTGGTGCGTCAGTATTCTCTCAGTTAGACTTGGCCACGAGGTTCAGTTAGCTGAGGATGGCTGAGGACAGTATAGATAAGACTCCTTTTAGGACTCCAGACGGTTTCTATGAGTGGCTTGTTATGCATTTTGGGCTGACGAATGCACCCGCCTACTTTGTTGATTTGATTAGTAGGGTTTTTCGAGAGCTTCTAAACAAATTTGTTATAGTCTTTGTTGATGATATCTTAATTTTCTCAAAGAATGAGGAAGAGCATGCCTCACATATAAGGGAAGTTTTGAAAACTCTTCGTGCGCATCAGCTTATGGAAAAGTTCTCCAAATGTAATTTTTGGAGAAAAGAAGTAAGATTCTTAGGGCACGTGGTTTCTAAAGAAGGGATAGTTGTGGATCCCGTGAAGGTTGTTGCAGTTCAAGATTGGCAGATTCCAAAGAATGCAATGGAGGTGAGAAGCTTTTTAGGTTGGCAGGATATTATAGGAAGTTCATTAAGGACTTCGCAAAGATATCAGCCCCATTCACCAGGCTGACGAAGAAGAATCTAACGTTTTCGTGGGATATAGATTGTGATGTTTCATTCCAACAACTGAAGAGGGCCTTGACAATAGCCCCAGTCCTAATTTTGCCCGATGGAAATAAAGTGTTTACAATATACACAGATGCATGTAGTACATGGATTGGTGCGGTTCTGATGGAAGAGGGAAGGGTAGCATCTTATGGTGGGAGACAACTAAGGGTTCATGAGAAGAACTACCCTACCAACGACCTAAAGCTAGCTGCCATAGTATTCGCTCTTCAGACGTGGCTCCATTATTTACTTGGAGAGAAGTTCGAGTTGTACGTCGATCATAAATCTCTCAATTACTTGTTCTTGCAAAAGGATCTTAATTTGAGGCAGCAAAGGTGGATGAAATTCTTAGCATCCTACGACTTCGAGATTGCTTATACCCCTAGCAAGGGTAAAGTAGTGGCGATGCACTAAGTAGGCAGAGGATGGTCTTAAGTCCCTTTTTTGTGGAAAGGAAAACCATGGAGTTTATATCGACTTTTGACTTTAGACCCCCCCCCCCCTTCGAAATATTACCTGGCTTGTTAGCATCACTGGAGATACAACCTTATGAATCAGGTAGGAGTTTCGCAACGAGAGGATCCACAGATTTTGGACATCTTGGATAGGCTCAGCAAAGGGGAGACTTCTAGTCACCTCAGTAGGTATTCAACATATGAGAAAAGGTGGTTGCGACGAGATGGAAGGCTTTGTGTTCCTCGTATTGGAAGCTTGATAAAGACAGTCCTAGAAGAAGCCAATCATTCTAAGATGACGATTCATCCAGGTGGTGATAAAATGTATAGGGATATGAAGAGGGTTTTCTTTTGTGCTAGGATTAACAGAGATGTGGCGATGTTTGTTTCTCAAGGTTTGGTTTGCCAGCAAGTTAAAGCTCAGCAAAAGAAACCCGATGGTTTGCTTCATCCGTTGGAGGTTCCATGCTGGTAGCGTCTCTGTGGATTTCGTAGATGGTTTGCCTAGATCAAAGAGAGGCAACACCAGCATTTGGGTGGTAGTAGATAGGCTGACTAAGAGCGCTCCTTTCATTCCAGTTAAGAGCAAGAGGACGACATCATGGTTGGTATCAGTTTATGTTCGTGAGATAGTTCGTCTTTCATGGAATACCTTCTAGCATTGTAAGTGATCGTGACCCCATCTTTACTAGCAAATTTGGGAGGAGCTTGCAAGAAGCATTAGGAAAACAATTATGTTTGAGCACCGCTTATCATCTTCAGACTGATGGACAGGCGGAGAAGGTGAACAGTATTCTTGAGGATCTTTTGAGGCTGTGCATTCTAGACTTTGGAGGTACTTGGGAAGAGCATCTTCCTTTAGTAGAGTTTGCCTACAACAATATTTATCAAGCTAGCATTGGCGTGGCACCTTTTTTGAAGCCTTATACGGGTGACCTTGCAGATCACCAACTTGTTGGTGGGATTCTACAGAAAGGCTATTGCTTGGACCAGATATGGTTAGGGAAACGTTCGAGAAGATTGATCTTAATAGATGACGAATGAAGACTACTCAAGATAGGCAGAAGTCCTATGTAGACAAGAGAAGGACTAACATCGAATTTGAAGTAGGAGATATGGTTTTCATAAAATGTCTCCAATGAGAAATGTGGTTCGTTTTGGATCTGTAGGGAAATTGGCTCCAAGATTTGTAGGGCCATTTGCTATAACAGAAAGGATTGGCCGAATGCCCTATAGAGTAAAGCTACCTGAGAGACTATCTGGTGTTCACGATGTTTTCCATGTTTCTCATTTGAGGATGTGCTTACATGATACCGCAGAAGCTGTTGTGTCAAGTATATTGGAGGAAATGGAAGTGGAACAGGAGGCGACAGTTAGACGTGTTCCTATCCGTATTTTTCAATCGAAAGTTAAGAAGCTACGCAATAAAGAAATCAAGTTGATGATTGTTCAGTGGGGAGACAGCCCGGAGGATGCGACTTGGGAAACCGAAGATAGGATTTGTTCTTCGTACCCTTTCCTTTTCGAGGGTATGTTCTTAACTCCTTTTCCAAAGCTTTTATCTATGCTTGTTTCTATCATTTAAGTATATCCTATCGATCGAGTCTTTAACCTTTAGGTAGGAGTCTCATGATTGTAAACATGTGCTTGAAACATGTTATGTTTGATGGATGCAAGTAGATGCAAGTGTTTACTAGTGGTTGCTCGTGGATGCATATACACACACATTATGCACTAGATCGGCTCAATAATTCTCATACTGCATATGGATGTGTGTGCATTTTTCTTCCTTTATGGAATGGAACTTAATGTATCATCATATGGATATTGCATTTGGAAAATTGATTGTGCACACATATAGAACTTATATGTTACAATAGGGTTATTTGCATACATGTTAGATTCATGGAACTAACATACATTGCATTAAGGAGATCAACTGAATCAGTAGATCGCCTGATTTTCGCATTAGTATTGGGAAATAAACACATACCTTTGCATATACTCATATAAGCATTAGAATTTTTTAAGGACAATGGATGCCTGTGATTGGTGGATGTGTGGATGGATGTGGATGGTAGGATACATTCATCTTAACTTGGAGATTTTGGGGGACGAATTCTTTAAGTAGGGGAGAATGTAATACCTCGTATTTTGACAACATTAAAAGAGGATAAATTAAATAATAATTAATTTAATATTCAGAATTAAGGGAAACATACTGCACCATTGTGTCTGTCTCGAAATTTTGGTCAAGATAGACATTTGGTTTGCGTAAAACGGACACCGTATGAAGATGTTATGAGGTTTTGAATTTTGTATACGCATAGAAGAAATATATATATATATACATATATATTAGTTCAAACTTATCTCGAAATCAGAAAAAACAGTTTAAATATAAAAAATGCGTGAGTAGCAAAATTCCCTTTGTAGGGGAGTCGACCCCATAAGGGGGGTGTCAACCCCCAAGTGTCGACACCAGGGTCGACCCCCTAAGGGGTGGGTTAACCCCCCTAGGGCTGAGGTGGCAGTTGATTTCTAGGGGCTAGCAACTATATATAAAGGCTGATTTCTCTTGTTTTCTCACACTAAAATCAATGGAGGCCAAATGATGCCGGTTCTTGGACTGAATCAAATCCGTTTTCCTTACATCTGCAATCAAGTTTAGAGATTCAAGTGTAGACATGAGATTCAACCTAGGCTATTCTTCTTCGATTGTTCTAGCTCTGAACACATGAGTTTCAAGTTGCTTTTAGATTTAAATAAACAAATAGTAAACATGATAGGACTATAATTTGGATCTGTGCATGTTAATCCCTAAATCATATCAGATCTATTATAATTTGTGAACCCATGATATTCTGAATTATCTATGACTTGGATCTCAACATTTATCATGTTAGATCTACTTTTGATTATGGATCCAATTCATTATTTAGATCATCTTTTACCTATCATATTGCGGTTAATTTGGATCTGTCATTAGTTGGACATCTAAATCCTTATTTAGATCGAATCATGCTTATTATGACATCCTTACTATGTTAGAACCCATTTATTATCACAAATTCACCGATCTATTCTTATATGTTCATCTTAACATTATGCCATGAAAAGTTTATGTCAATTCTGTTAGAGTAATCATCTCTGTCATCTTCCCTTCACCACTTCCCTTTTATTTTATATAGCCAGGCTATTTTTCAGCCTAGGCATGTCGCTAAATTATGCGATTACGTTAGTTTGGGAACGAGGGGAAAAACATTGAAATTGGCATAACTTGTAAATTGAAAATTTGGACATAATTAGTAAATGGGGAATTTGGCATAACTTGAGTAATGGTTATGTATATGAATTTGGACATATAATTCACTATGACCATAATTAGGGAAAAGGGGGTATGAAACCTATAACGACATAGGTGAAAATTGGATAATAATGAAATGCCTAGGATTACAGTAATTAGAAACTATAACTGCACTTATAACATGAGGTTAGATTGCACTTGCGGTGGAAGTCTACCGGAACCGAACGGCATATCCAGTGACCGCGAGTGTTGAATCTAAAGTGAGAGGTCTAATTGCACAAATACTAGCCGTGCTAAGACACGAGGTTAAGCCCGACTTGTGGAAGAAGTCTTCCCAAAACCAACCAGCATATCCAGCATCCACAAGTTGTAGGCCTAATGTGGGCGGTCTAGCACACTTTAACCGTAAAAGAATATGGTGATGAAATGGAATACTTAACCTTGTTAAATACATAGGGATTGTGTGAACATGACAACTTGACTAGGGGTTAAGTAATGTCTAAATGGAACAGTGGGAAGGTTAAGTACATTTTGGGTTGGTGGGTAATATTTGTATATATAGGCCCACAGCTTAACCTGTTGGGGTTATGTATTTAAAGACACCGTTAGGTAAAACATAACTAGTGGAAAACCTAGTGGTGAGGATGCAAGACAAAGGGGAGAGCTTGTGTCATCTTGTGTAGGACCCGTTTCAGTCAGTAACCCGTAGTAGGTATCAAACAAGTACTCCGAACTAGGTTGGAATTGGATCACGCATACTGAACTGATTGTAAGAGATCCAAATGAAGAGGACGGTGTGGGCAGCGCGTACCGACTGGGTTATGTGCGTGCATGGTCCAGACAGAGGAATATAAGACGCTGTGACACCAGTAGATATGGTTGTGCACGTCAACGAAGGGTTGCCACTTTAGGGAATTGATATCCCATAATGTAGGGCAGGCATAGGGTATCTATGGAGTAGGCAGTCTATTGATTAGGGTAGTGGTTAGGGTACATCTAGACTCTGGTAAGTTTAGGAGTCCGTTATTGGGGCTGCCTGTGGATTATACGGGGTTAAAACCTCTCACCAGAAGTAAGCCTAAGTCTACCATCTTGTACATGTTGGGGATCATTCATTCAGGTTATACTAGTATTAGTGCAGAGAATAAATAGAGTAATCATTAGGGAAGCATATAAACTCTATCATGTTTACCTCGTCATGCTTACCTTTTATGATGTTATCTTTCTTGTCCATCTTGTATGCCTGTCATGATACTTTTACTTATTTATTTGCTAAAAGTAACTGGACTCGCCAAACTTTATGTCTGACCCTTTTTGTTTCCTCTTCATTCTTCCGTTTCCACCCCCCTCCAGGTTCGCAGGGTGGGAATTCTCAGGATTGGTCAGGACTCGGTTATCATCTTGCTTGGAGCAACTTTTGAAGTATTGCTCAAGTTTCTTTCTTTAACTACTAGGGTTTTGTCTCTTCTGGGGAATTATGCTTTTTATTTATTTTCTATATTCTCATGGTACAAGCAGAAGTTTTATATTATTGTAATGGATTTTATGTAGTTTCATACTTATGGTATTTTGGACCACGATGCTATGATTTATGTTTGAAATAAAAATTTAAATTCCGTTGTTGCTTTTATATCCGTCTTGTAATAATTCTGTTTCTGTTTACCTATAACGTTTCACAAAACTTAATGCATTCCCTTTGTGAGTGACATTAACGGACGTGGGGTGTCACGCATAGGGTAAAAAATTATATACGGATGTCGTTGGTCAAATTTTCGAAGTAAAATGATTTGGAATTTGATTTTTAAAATAATAACTTAAGATTTTATAATTTTAAGATTTTAAAACTTAAGGTTTGTAAATTTTAAATTATATGTTTTAAAATGATTTTATGAGTAAATATGGATTAAAATATTTATTTCAGATTTTTACTAATAATTTATTTATTTTAAACCATATAATTTAACCATATATGTATTTTAAACTTTAAATTAATATATTATAATAAATAATTCTTTTTAAACCTATTTCTAAATTATTTTAAACTTATATATGTTTATAAAGCTATTTTCTATATAAATTTATAACTTGTATATATGTATATATTTTTAATGCTTATTTTTACATATTTTGTAAAATTTAATAATAAGCTCAAAAATGGATAGGTTAAGATTTGCTATTTGAATTCGAGGTTGAAGATCAAAATTTATATAAGATACTTGACTTTGCGAATGAACTCATATTAAGATTATGAATTGGAATTGATATAACCTTATAAAAGAATAACTTGAATCATGAAATTGTAGTTCTGAATTTGAACCTATAATGGATATGAAACGAATTGACTGTCGACTGAATGTGAATTTTGAATATATATATTTATATATATATATAATTGATTTTGCATGGAACTAATTATATAAATCGATTTATGTGAAGAAAAGAAGTAGTTAAAATGAATATATAAGAATGGTTTAGTATTGTTTTGAATTCGTAAATAACGATTTTGAATTGTATGACTTGAATTATGAAATATGATAGGATTGTTGAATTTAAATATAAATATTTTGATTTGGATTGTATATTAAACTCGAACCAAAATGTGGGAATTTATGAATCAACTTAAAATGATTTCTTTGAGGTAAAAAATAGGATTATATGAATAGTTAAAACTTGTACTTTGATGAATTATTTCAAAATGAAATAGAATTGAAGTTAATTATTTTAGTATTGATCTTTACTAAAATTTGAGAACTTTATGATATGATCATCTAATTCAATTCAATAAGGCGATTTAAGTGAGTAGTTTTCAAAATTAAATATAATAGAAATAATTAATTAATTTTGATTTCAAAGTTGAGTTTGAGATTTCATATAAATGATTTTTTTAAAGTGATTATAAAATGAGCACGGTGTGAAAAATCTAAATGATTGGTTGTTAAAGAGACCGAGATCGAATGTTGTCATACTCTCTGCCAATACCCAAAACCACTTTAACATTTGTGTACGTGGTGGAGTTCCATAATGAAGTAGGATGGTTAGGAGGGGATTAATGATTTGAAGAAAGAGAACGATGATGGATAGCCTTGACCTTCGGGTCATAATTGAAATGACTAAAATAGGAGTCATACCCATGCCAATGTGAGTTAGCCACTCTTAGCACACATGCCTCTTCGATACCATATATATATATATATTACTTTGTGATTGATTTGGGTGCCTTTGATTTTGGGTGTATTGTATGAGGTGGGCGGTAGTCGCGGCTATGCGTTACAACTAGCCCGGGTCTGCAATCTAGTAGAATCCTACTGACGGGTATTGCCTTGATGCCTTGTCATATTTATCCTGATTGAGCACATATGATTTTGATTTGACGTTGTCGTATA
This sequence comes from Allium sativum, assembly GCA_030737875.1. Taxonomy (NCBI): domain Eukaryota; kingdom Viridiplantae; phylum Streptophyta; class Magnoliopsida; order Asparagales; family Amaryllidaceae; genus Allium; species Allium sativum. The sequence goes on from CM060923.1 coordinate 9,088,625, forward strand.
GCAGCGCATCCCTATCCACCGACTGTTACTGGTGTTTTATATGCAATATTTATGACAATGTTTACAAACAGTGTAAGGGTAAAAATGTAATCCCACTTACACTATTTTAATATCTTATATTTAACCATAGACACTACTATAATAGCGTATTATATTATATGATATTACTTTAACGGATCCTCGGAGGATGTGATCCCAAACATCCTTTAAGTTACTGATGCATTTTATTAAACATTTCATTTGAGTTGATTTACTTCCATGAGAATATTAGTCTTGTGACACCCCACATCCATTAATGTCACTCATTAAGAGAATGCATTAAGTTTCATAAAGCGTTATAGGTAAATAGAAGCAGAAATATTACAAGACAGATATAAATAACAGTGGAATTTAAAACATTATTAAGAAGAAAACATTGTGGTTTAAAACATAATTACATCACTAGTCTGAAATGCATAAAACCCAGTACATCAGTTAAAAACTTCTGTCTTGTAAAAAAATAATTAGAGTACAATAATAAAAGAAGCATAATCCGCAAAACATAGCCATAGTACAGAGATATTAAATCAAGTAGTACATCTAAGCAGCTCCAAGCAGAAGGAAAGAAGAATCCTGATCAAGCTTGAGTATTCCCACTCTGAGAACCAGGGGGATGGAAGAGAAAGAAGAGGAAACAAAATAGGTCAGACATAAAGTCTGGCGAGTCCAGTTACGTTTAGCATATAAATAAGTAAAAGTATCATGACAGGTATATAAACTGGAGAGATGGATAACAGCATATTAAGGCATGTGTTACAAGGTAAACATGATAGAATATATTGCGCTTCTCTAGTACTTTCTCTCTGCACCAATACTAGTGTCATATGAGCAAGATGATCCCCAACAAGTATAAGATGGTAGATTTAGGCGTACTTCTAGTGATAGGTTTTACCCCATACAATAATAGGTAGCCCAACTACACATACCATAGTTACCCCTAAGGATAATAACGGGCTCCTAAACATACCTGAGTCTATATGTACCCAAATTACTACCCCAATCGATCGGCTCCCTACTCCGTAGATACCCTGTACTGGTCCCAAAGTAGGATGTATCACTTACTAAAGTGGCAACCCTTCGTTTTCAAGATGTGCACAACCATATCTACACGTGTCATGACGTCTTAATCCTCCCATGTCCGGACCTACGCACGCACATGACCCCGTCCGAATGCACCGCCCACACCGCCCCTTTGTTTTGGATCTCTTACAATCAGTCCAGCAAGCACGCCCTGACTACGACCTAGTTCGGAGTACTCATTTGATACCTGTATATGGGTTACTGACTGAAACAGGTCCACACACAAGATGATACAAGTTTCCCTCTAGGCTTGCATCCCCACTACTAGGATTTCCATAGGTTATGCCATACCGGTGTAAAAAGATTGCATAACACCACAGGTTAAGTTTGTGGGCCTATATATATTACCCACCACCCCAAGATATACTTAACTCTCCTACCGTTTCAAACAAGTTTACTTAATCCCTATTTAAGTTAACATGTTCATGTAATCCTTGTGGATTTAAACAGGTTAAGTATTATAGGTTAACGGTATATCCCCATTCACATTGACTTCTGTAACGGCCAGGAATTTCGCTCGGTCCGAATCAGTCATTAAACCGATCTAGACCGTTCGAAACCCCTGATCGTTTGAGAACAGGACAAATCAGAACACAAACAGAAGAACGTTTCATTGTTATTACAACAATTCCATCAGATACAAGAATATACAGAGTATAAATGAATAAATTACATTCGATAAATATCAGAGATTACAATAAATTACATAGCAGCGGAAAATAATACAAAGCACAACCGAAGGTGATATACGGATACAGAGCTTTCCGGATATACTTCCAGCTGTAAATCAGGATCCTGTGAATATAAATCTGCAAAACCAAAACTACTAGCTGCCTGTGCGGAAAATAGGGGCACCCAGAGTTTAGGTTAAAACAAAAAACTCTAGGTCAGTCATGTGACTGGTGTGAGAACTAAAACAGTTATTAATATTGGTTTTAAAGTTAGGTAAATCAAGGGACCACGCCGTATAACACGGAACGGGTTTCCTCCCAAGAATACCAGTGCATAGAATAAACAACGCAATGCTTTTTCGAAAAATGAAGCTACTATAAGACCCAGGTCCCATCACACAATGCAACGCAAGCCGGAGGATAGGGTTTTCCCTTATAATAGCCAAACATGCTTGGTACGTCAAAACAAATCATTTGATACTATTATAAGTGTATAGTGTCAAAACAATTCAAATCATAAATATCAATCATAGGCGGCATGGGTACCATCTATCATGTCGCCATACTAGTTCTACAATTAAAACCGAAATATTACGTATTGGAAATTGGATTTTCGTCATGAGCCGAGGCAAGGGGCAAGCTCCTCTCCGCTTCGAGACACTCTAGCAAATGCCTCGGGACTACACACTCTGGGCAACCCCGGATGCGGCTGGGCCGGTCCTCACTTACGTTAGAGGATTAATTATGCCTGAACACACGTTTCCCGGTCCTTACAGACCTATAATCGAGGCGCCTCATTCCAACCACCACAAAGGTGAAAAGTATATAAATGTCAGGGCTGGTAAGTCACTGACACCACCAAAGCTAGAAAGAAACGTCGTGCTCTCCCAGTGGTCCGTATCCCCTTTTCGACTCATACCGAGGTGTGAGGCTCGCGAATTCACGTTATACACAAAGCTGCCACATAGACCGTGCTTTGATCATCAACCACAAGACTTTGCTTTTCAACAGAAGCCTTGATCCATGCAACTCAGCGTGCCACACAGGCAATTCATGCCATGCGACTGATGTCCATCGATATACAACCTTTGAGCTCGTACGTCTCAGAGAAGGGCGTTAAGCAAGAGAATAAATTCTCCGCCGCCAAACAGATGTATATTTAATAGAGATCAATCAACACAGAATAAAGTCCAATGTCAGACACACAATCCATTTACAAGTTCGTTCTGGGTCTGAACGAAACCGGAGGCACTTTCCTCGCATATCCATCGATCTCCAAGTACGTCTGGACGACCACCAACTATTTCCATCCTCTTGGGTGTACAGCCCAATTAGGATCGTCAGTAATTATCCAAACGATGTGAAGACTTCCGGTCTTCGACCACCGTCTTCATCTTCGACTTATCGTCGAATCGGTTATTCAGAATGGGTATAAACCCGGCTTTTCCGAACAACCCGCGTATATTAAAAACAAATGTTACACAAACACAACATATGCCTCATTCCAATTCATTAGTCACTAACCGCAAATTAGCAAGAGGACAATTTCCCAAATATTAACCCCGAAGGCCGAAACCAACATCAGATCATTATCCAGGAAACCATTCTTCTTAACTAACCTACAGCTAGTTTCTAAATTCCACATTCTTAGGGAAAGGTTCCCATTAATTTTATCCAAGATAAATTCTTTAAAATTTATCCTTTAATCTTCCTTTGGATGTCGCTTCAAACCAAATTATGGTTTTCTAAACTAGTCGAGATTAGCGAACCACACCGAAGTAATTATTTATTTTATTTCCCAATCCCAACCTATTCATCTCATGAAGCAAAACTAGTAATACTCCACATCTAACACCACGGTGTTATCGGTAAAATTAATTACCATTTCACGTTCAAATCTGATTAAAGATTTAACTATCGCTTTGGAGCAAAACTGGTGATACTCCATCCTCGCTCACTTTCTAAATTTGATAATTTAGATTATCAATCCACATTTCAATCTAATTGCAGATTCATTAAAACTCTTTTTACTGGGTTAAAGAACTAGTGTCATTTAAAACACAGTTCACGACAAACCCAAATCACATTTTATTTATTATCGGGTTAAAGAACAAGTGTTATTTAAAAACACCGTTCACGATAAACCCACAAATCAATTCTATTTAAAACCCATTTCAAAATCCAATTTATTTATTTAAAACTAAATGGGTTTTAATTTCAGTTCAAAACTAGTTCATTTCGATAAAAAACTATTTTTATCTTATCAAATATGGAGTTTTCATCCTAATTTTTCCAAAATCATTTCTTATGATTCTACACAAATTATTGATATTTTTGATAATTTTATCAAGGCCCGTACAGTCGATTTCCATCAACGGCTATCGAACTGCACTTACAACGACCTTTTTCAAATTTGATTTGTACGTATCTCCAAATCCAACCGTTAGATTTCGAATTTCTAATATTCGTTAGAAATCTCTTTTCGATACGAACCCAATGGTTCCGGTTTTAGTAGAATCCGACGGTCGGATCTCCCGTAATGTCCGTTTGAAATAAATGGTCGAAATTCACGAACTGCCGCGGCGCGGCGCTTTCTATTCAGGCCATTATATTATATATATAATCTATATTTCGTCGATTTCTATTTAAAATGAATTTTATAAATCGTTTTAAATTCGTTTCAAAAACAATTTCAACTTCCATCTCAATTCAAATCAAAATTGAATCTTTCCTTATAAATTCGTTTTAAAATTCATTTCTATTCAATTCAAATTTCAATTCAATTTGAATTCATTTCAATTCGTTTTAAAGTTCATTTCTATTCAATTCAAATTTCAATTCAATTTGAATTCATTTCAATTCGTTTTAAAATTCAATTCGAATTCGTTTTCAATTCGATTCAATTCAAAGTGGTTTTCTATTCGATTCAATTCAAATTGGTTTTCTATTCGATTCAATTCAAAGTGGTTTTCTATTCGATTCAATTCAAATTGGTTTTCTATTCGATTCAATTCAAATTCGTTTTCTGTTTGAATCAAATTCATTTCGTTTTCTATTTGAATCAAATTCATTTTGTTTTCTATTTGAATCAAATTCATTTCGTTTTCTATTTGAATCAAATTCATTTCGTTTACTATTTGAATCAAATCCATTATATATTCAATTGAAATCAAGTTCGTTTTATATTCAATTGAAATCAAATTCGTTTTATATTCAATTCGAATTCAATTCGTTATATATTCAATTCGAATTCGTTTTCTATTCAATTAATTCAAATTTCATTTCAATTTAATTCAATTTCGAAATCACTTTTCAATATTCATTTTAAAATGAATAAAATCGATATAAATATCGTTCACGTCAAAATGGCGTCAATCTAATCAACACGGCTTCATATATTTCTATTTTCAAATATTTCTTATTATCAAAATATTTCTATTTCAAATATTTCTATTTCAAATATTCTATTTCAAATATTTCTATTTCAAATATTTCTATTATCAAAATGTTTCGTTCAACACATGACTAATCTCAACGGATGAGTACTGTCAACACATGAACCTTTATTTTATATTGATAAAGATGTAAATTTTATTATTAAAATATTTCGTTCAACACATGACTAATCTCAACGGATGAGTACAGTCAACACATGAACCTTTATATTATAATATTCTTTATTTTCTAAATTGGAATGAGGCCCAATCAATCACCATATAATGTTAATTATATGGATTTTCATACATCACACGTATATAATAGCATTGAAAAATAATCAACTATCAACCAAAGTGCACTACACTGTATAAGCATCGAATATAGATATCTAACGCTTATAACAGCCTGTCAATCAATCGATCGACATATTTAATCTATCAGGATGAGTGAACTTCAAATTTCATCCCAACACCCGTGTGGGGTTTCAAACAATCAAACACAGATTTTATTTGTGTAGTTGGGCGATGTGTAAAATTTATCTACCCAATCAATATTCTTCAAATAGGTGTACATAAACAAACCATCCGGTTTGTAAATGAATATTTATTTATTCATATTCACGTTAAAATTATATTTTTAACGATAAAATATTTTATTTAACACATGAATTTCAATTCCGTTCATTTATTAAATAAAATGATATCTTTATTTTTCTAACTTATTTTAGAAAATTTCGGCGGCATAACGACACGATACTAGAAACAGGACGAGGCCTAGCCTTATCCCCGGTCTAGTGAAGGCCCACGCCATTCACACATCAATCAAATTCATTCCATTTAACCAAACAATTCAATTCAAACCAAATAAACTAACCAACTACACAACCAAACAATTTAACAAACAAGTCATCCATGGTCTGTGGATGACGGGTGTCGGGTGCTACTAAACACCGTCTGCATCCTAGTATATATATATATATATATATATATATATATAACTAGAAAAAGAAATTGAAAGGTGAGAAATTCTCACCGATAGCTATCCAACTTCACGACGCTTCATTTATAGAAATCTTCATCGTTCTCGCCTTTTTGTCATCTTCATTGCCCGTATTCTCTACATATGTAAAAATCACATTTTCACTTCGCTATTCAATATATAAAAATCGAATTTTTACTTCGCTATTCAATATATAAAAATCAAATTTTTACTATGCTATTCAATATATAAAAATCAAATTTTTACTATGCTATTCAATATATAAAAATCGAATTTTTACTATGTTATTCAATATATAAAAATCGAATTTTTACTATGCTATTCAATATATAAAAATCGAATTTTTACTTCGCTATTCAATATATAAAAATCGAATTTTTACTATGCTATTCAATATATAAAAATCGAATTTTTACTATGCTATTCAATATATAAAAATCGAATTTTTACTATGTTATTCAATATATAAAAATCGAATTTTTACTATGCTATTCAATATATAAAAATCGAATTTTTACTATGTTATTCAATACATAAAAATCGAATTTTTACTATGTTATTCAATATATAAAAATCGAATTTTTACTATGTTATTCAATATATAAAAATCCCATTTTTATAATCACGCTATATGGATAAAATTCTATTTTTACATTGCTACTATACAGATAAAAATTATATTTTTACCTCGCTATTCTCTATATAAAGATTTCACCTTTTCAAATATAAAGATTTCGCCTTTTCAAATATATCATTATAAAATCACATTTTTATTTTGCTACACATATAAAGATGATATTTCTAATATTCCTATCATGTAAAAATTATATTTTTACATCTTCTACATAGTAAAGATCATATTTTTAATCCACTACATATGTAAAAATCACGCCTTTCTCCATTTAAAAATATCGTCTTTCTTCCTTTAAAAATCTAGTCTTTTCTATTTTAAAAATCTAATCTTTTCTATTAGTAAAAATCATATTTTTCTATGCTATACGAATATATAAATGCTAATTCACATAAAAAACTGATTTTATAAATAAAAATAAAATTAAAACTTACAGATTTTGGTCGAAGGGGGGGCTGTGCTTCTTCGTCGGAGGTTAAGGAGGTGGAAGGGAGGGCGGAGGTCAGGCGAGGGGGGGTAGCTCGCGTCGTGAGGGCAGGGGGTGGGGAGGGGGGCTGTCGTGTAACAACCCTGAATTTCGGGGCAAATTTAAAGTTTATTTTAAGTTATTTTAAAAGAGTTTTGGTTGTTTAAAATAATTTATTTTGACTTAGTATGAATTAAAAATTCATTTTATTTGAAGTAAAGAAAGGTATATGTTAGAAAATATAAAAGTGTTAAAAACATTATTTTTAACATTATTAGAAATTAACTGCTAAAAGAGAAAAGAAACACATATTTAAAATATGTCAAGAACATTCTTTTTAATGTAAATGCGGAGCGTGAACAATTCACATGTAATAAAAAAAATATGTATTATTTATTTAAATTCTTAATGTAAACGTTTTGCTAATAGAGAATATTTTAACTTTATATGTAGTTTAATTCTAAATAAAGAAATTAATGGATGAAATAAATTCGTGAATTTAGCGTTTACATTGGCATTTAATTTGTCGTGTAACGGTTAAATTTGTATTGTTCATTAATAAATTTTCTTTCTTTTTTTTTATATATGGAAAGTGGCAGCAGTTTTCAATGCCTCTTCCCTTCCTTATTTATAGCACATGCATCCGTGTTACATTATTCATATATATGTTCCTAAATTAAATGAATTTATACATAGAAATTTTTATGCTAATCAGGTATTGTTTCAATTTAAAATATATATTTGTGTATTGGTAATAGATGTTGAAACTGGAAACAAAATGTTAGAAATAAACAAGTAAAAGCAAATTAAGAAAGGGGGGTATCAATTCTTTGTTGGCTGGAAATTGATTACATTTATTGCACCAACCTTAGTTTATATTGTTGTTCTGAATGATTTGCATATAAACATTTTCTTCTAAATGCTCAATTAATTCTCTAATTGATGTTTTCGCGTCCTACTATTTATTGTCGGTTTTTATTTCAAATTTAAATGAAAAGGGGTTTTAATTCTTTAAATTTCCATATATATATATATATTAAGAAAGAAAATTTTAGTTGTTCTAAATCTGAGATTCACAGTGGAGGGAAAGTTTTTCTACCTCATTAATAATTTTAAGTTTGAATTTCAAGAGACTTTTGAAGAAATAAATGATAACATTGAGAAACAAATTAAGGGAGAAGTGAATGCCAATGGATTTTGCATAAATTCATGCGCATGCCTTTTTAACATCAGGAAAGACAAATACATGCACTTACAAATCTCTCTCTCTCTTTCCTTACTAATTAATAAATATATATATATATATATATAAATGTTGCTTTCTCTTTATGTTTCATAATTTCCAATTTTAAGTGAATTTAACTTAGTCCCAAAATTCATTACAAATAAATAATATAAATATTAATTAGACCGACACCTCATTCCTAGTCAGTAAATTTATTTCTTTCATAACCTACCGTATGTAAAGAGCCCCTTTCAGAAATAAATCACATATCCTACTCAATTCCATTCCTCAATTTTTGCTCTGTAGTTCTCTTTTATAAATTTTAAAAATTCTTCCTCTTATCCACATAAAAACAAATAAACCTAATTCTATTATCTGTAGCCACCGCCACTATTACGTCTAATGGCTGAAAACATCACTCCTTCTCTCCTCTCTTTCTCCCTCCACACACAAAATTAAACCATGGTCCTTTGGAACTTTTTGAAGCTCTTCACCTCCTCTCCAATCTCCGACAAGTTTCAATTGATTTAGTGCCCCGTAGCTCCCGAATCACCTCTTCAAAACCGCTGCCTTCTTCCTCCCGCCGCAACCGCCGTACGCCGCTGCACCCTCCAAGCTTCCAGGCGTGTATGCTCCTCTCCAAGCCGGTCCTTCTCCAACAAACGACGTCCAATTTCATCGATCCAATCAAAAGTTATCGCAATCCAAAGATTTGAACAAAACTGAGAATAAGGTGAGATTCTATTTTAAATTTAATTATTATTTCTTTGTTATTTAAATAATTTAATGAGAAGTGAACTAGATCCGTGATGTATGACTACATGTTGATGCTTGGGTTTGGATTTGTGTTTGGATTATTGTCATATGAATTGCGTTGTTGGAATCTACACGATGGATTTGATCTTGTTTTTTTTTATGTTGTTTTGACAATAAAAAATTAGATTTTGTATTTTATGTTGTTTTGAGAATAAAAATTTGATCTTTTATTTTATGATGTGTTAAGAATAAAGATTAGATCTTTATTTAAAATTTATAAAGATAGGATTTTTATATTATAAAAGAAAGTTTAAATCTTTTAATTATATTTATAAATCAAGTTAGGATTTTTATAATATATAAAAAAAATCTTATTTTATTTAGATTTAAAAAAAAAAGAAGAAAAACAAATAAAGTTGGGATCTTGACACAAAAATGCGACACTACATCTTATGATGTTATTATATGCGATGACATGAAGATTTAATACCATATTGTATGTTGTCATTATTGTTTGTCGACATGAATGCTTAACATTAATCTACATGTTGCTCATTGAATGGATTTGAACACCCCATATTATGTTATTTATCATTTTATTGATATGCAAGCGCGACACCATATTCTGTGTGTTATTAATTTTTATATGCGGTCATGTGAATTGGAAGATGACCATAATTTTAGTGCGGTCATATAAATAGGAAAATAACCACATTTTAGTGCGTGAGTGTAAATAGCAAATTTATATTATATTTTTAGCACTTAAGTAAGAATAAGATTATTCAAATAGTCTTAGCGTCTTAATAAAATTTAAGAAAATAAACTTATTTTCATAGTTAATGTCACAATAGGAATGCAACCTTATTTCCAGCGTTTATGTAAAAATATGAGTGTTGGTATATTTTTAGCGCGTTAAGTGAAAGTAGAAAATAAATATATTTTCATTGTTTAAGTTAAAATAAGATTGATAACTTATTTTTAGCGCGTTAGGTAAATTTAGAAAATAATTATAATTTCATTGTTGTTAATAAAATAAGAACGCAACATTATTTGCATTGTTTTATATAAAATATAAATGCAACATTATTCGCATTGTTTTGATAAAAATATGAATGCAAACATTATTTACACTTTTTGATAAAATATAAATGCAAACTTTATTTGCATCGTTTTGTTAAAATATGAATGAAACTTTATTTTTATTTACATAAAAATATGAATGCAACTTTATTTTTATTGTTATGTCAAAAACATGAATGCAAGTTTATTTTAAGCGTTTTTAAGTAAAATATGTAAATAAATATATTCGTAGTGTTTCTGATTAAAAATATAATAAAATTTATATATGGATATTGCACATGAAAGTTGTACATGAAAGTGAATATATAATTAGCGTTATTGAGGAACTTGAAATATTTTCATTATTTACTCAATTAATGGAATTAATGGACGATTTAATTAAGAAGATTGCACATTTAAAAAGGATGAAATAAAAAGTTTAAATTGATAAGATTTCATTCCAATTATAATAATGAAGATTTGAATTGAAAAATCTCGTTTTTATGTTAACTTGTAAATTTAGAAGATTTGATTTTAAAATTTAACATAAATGGATTAATTGAGGAAGATTTCATTTAATATTAAAATGGTAAGTTTTTGATATTACAATTGAAACATTTTGGGAATAGTTTTATGATATTAATATGGAAAGATTAATGTTTACTGAAATGAAAGGATAAGTAAAAGAATGAATGATATTTTAGAAATTAGATATTCTAAAATATGAAATATTTTAAAATAATACTTTTAAGAGATAATTATAATTATAATTATTAATTGTACTTGGACACGAGGTTAGGTCACATTTATGGCGGAAGTCTGCCCGGAACCAACCGGCATATCCAGCAGCCATAAATGTTGGGCCTAATGTGAGAGGTCCAAGTGCGCAAATACGAATTGGGTCAAGACACGAGGTTAAGCCCAACCTGTGGTAGAAGCATGTCCGGAACCAACCGGCATATCCAGCATCCACAAGTTGTAGGCCTAATGTGAGAGGTCTGGCCCGCTATTAAATAATAAAATGTAAAGATAAACATAATAAATGGATAAGGAAAATGAATTGGGCTATTCAGTCCATTTTAAAATAGTAACTCCATGTTAACCCGTGTAAATTATGTTATACATTTTATAAAGGAAATCGAAGATGATTAATATTTTATTTAAGATTAAATGAAATACTCTGAAATAAATGATGTCTAATTATATATATTAAATGGGAAATTTATGAAATTTAAATTTGGGTTTATCGTGAATTATGTTTTAAATAACATTTATTCTTTAACCCGAATTTATGATAGAATTAATTCCCTAAAAATTGAATAATCATTTAATAATGACTTTGGAAGATTAAAACTAAATAAGATTTTAATTAAATCTTTAATTAGATTGAAAGGGAATTAAGTAGTTAAAATCACTGAATTAAGAAAGTGATCGAAAATGGAAAATGAACCATAAAGCAATGAATATTTTCATGTTATAAATGAATAAATGAATGAAAACATGATATGGTTATTTTATTTATATATTTTATATAAATAAAAGTAATGAAACTTTTATTTACATTTCATATGTAAATAAAAAGAATGAAAATAAGAATGAAATTTTTATTTACATTTCGCATATAAATAAAAAGATGAAAATAAGAATGAAACTTTTATTTACTTTTCACATGTAAATAAAAAGATGAAAATAAGAAGGGAATTTTTATTTACATTTCACATGCGAATAAAAAGATAAAAATATGAAATGAAACATGATTTAGAAGCATGAACCGCATATGAAAATTTAACATGTTTTAAAAAGCATGAAGTCGTTTATGAAATGCATAATCAAGAAACCGCATATGAAATAAAAATTCATGTTTAGAGTAGTATTACTGCATATGAAATGAAAGGAAAATCTTGAGATAGTGTTAATATATGTATGATATTCAAACATACTTAAGGTTTATGCTACCATATTAAAAATAAATATAATTTAAGATCATGTTCATATAGTAAAAATGAACATATTTTTGATGTCGTGTCTATATATTGAAATAAGGTCCTTTTTATTTGAAAAGAATTAAACGTTTAAAAGACTTTAATAGTATATATGTTGGCTTTAATGAAATGATATAAAATAAAATATCATTTTTATTTTGTATGATTGTTGAAATAAAAAGAATAAATTGTTGAATTATAAATTCTTTGACACGATTAATGAATGGACGATATATTTATATGCATGAAATGAATGGACGATATTTATATTTATAAAAGAATAAATAACGATATAGAATAGTTTGCAAATTTATATATGCGAGAATTATTTGGAAAGTCCGAGTTTACTCTCATTCCAAATAATGATACGACGTTCGAAGAGTTGAAGACGGTGATTGAAGACCGACGATCTCCACATCGAATGGGTGTGTTGCTATTGAGACCCATGATGGGAGTAGCTACCTTGAAGGGGCGACAGTAGTAGCCGTCCGGACGTAGTGTTGATTGCACGGGTTTGGCTTTCGCTCAAACCCAGAGCATAAGCGCGTAAATGGATTGTATGTCTGACATTGTATTCCTTTATACTGTATTCGTTGATCTCTGCTAAACATATATCTGTTTGGTGTTGTACACCCTTCTCTGAGATGTATGAGCTCAGAGGTTATATGTTGGTAGAAATCAATGGTATGGTATGGATTGACGATGTGGCATGCTAAGATGCATATGATCAAGGCTTTGTTGAAAAGCAGGCCTTGTGGGATGATCAAAGCATAGCCTGTTTAGGCATAGCTTTGTGTATAGCGTGACTTCACGAGCCTCACACACCGGCGGAGTCTAAAACGGGAGAAGGGAACGCAGGGAGAGCAGCACGTTTCTTTCTAGCTAGAGTGGTGTCAGTGACCTACCAGCCCTGACATTTTACTTATGTGGATGATGGAATGAGGCGCCTCGGATAGGTCCTATAGGACCGGGGATCGTGTGCTTAGGAATTGCCAATCCTCTAAGCTGTATTTGAGGACCGGCCCTGCCATTTCCAAGGGTTAACTGCGGGCAATCCTGAGGCATCAGCTAGAGTGTCTCGAATCGGTAAGGAGCTCCTCCCTAGCCTTGACTCAGATGGAAATCCAAATTCCAAATACGACCCTTGCGGTTTTGATTGTATTACTAGTATGGAGGCATAGCATATGGTACCTATGCTTCCTAGGATTGATACATTTACTTTGAAAAGTTTTAAAACATATACACACTAATAATAATATCGTTTTTATCGTATCAAGCATGTTTGACCATTATAAGGTAAAACCCTATCCTCCGGTTTGCGTTGCATTGTGTGATGGGACTTGGGTCTTATGATGGTTTCATTTTTCTACAAAGCATTGCGTTGTTTTGACGATTTACTTAAATTATGCACGGCAATCCATTGGAATAAAACCCGTTCCGCTTTAGCGGCGTGGTCCTTGGATTTGCCTTATTACTATTAGTTATACTAGTTAAGAATTCTCACACCAGTCCCACGACTGACCCGTTGTTTGTTTCCACTTTTGCAAACTCGGGTGCCCTCTTTTCCACACGGGCAGTCGAGTAGCTTTTTGCAGATATTTATCTCTTTAGCAGGATCCTGGATTGAAGCTCAAAGCTATGTCCAGAGCATAGAAAAGTCTTCCGCTATCTTAGTTATTTTATTTCCGCTGCACTGTATTAAAGTAATGTAAAATTATCTTCCGCTGTAAATTTATTTAATGTACTCTGATATATATTCTGTACTCTGATGTAACATTTATTATGATGTTATAAAAGTCTGCTGTTATTGTTCTGATGTTGTTGTATTCCCAAAGTTAAAGTATTCGTGGATTTCCGACCTTTGGGTCAGACTTGTGTGGTTTATGGTCGATCCAAAGAGCGGGAATTTACGTGTCTTTACATGTCGCGAGGTCGGCGCCGCTGGGGAGGGGGGGTCTCCCTCTCGATCGCTTCTCTCTTTTATTTTTATTTTTTTTCCTGTGATGAACGAAAATGAAGGGAAGGGGGGCTAGCGGTTTATAAGGGGAGGAGGGAGGATATATATATATATGGTTTCGCTAAAATCCAGATTGTTTTGCACCCGTTACATCCAATTGAAGTTTGAAATCGAATTATCGAACTACCGCGCCATTTTCAATTCTTTTTATAATTATATATAATTATTTATATTATAATGACGACGCGTATAAATATATACGTTCTAAATATTATTCAAAATAAATTTCTCGTCAATATTATTTAAAATAATCTATTTTAAATATTCAAAATTCGCTAAAATTGCCAAAATAAAAATTTTAATCTGGCCCAGATTTTCGGGTTATTACCATCTCCCCCACTTAAAACTTTTCGTCCCCGAAAAGGAACAAAGTCGAAAGTGGTTTGATTAATTAACTCTACGTTCGATCTGGCTTCCATTCTCCAATTTTTCAGTTTCTGAGAATTTTCAAAAATTTGGCTAACACCCTAAATTTTCGAAAAATTTCGCCATAACCTCCCCTACAACGGGAGCCACTGGAAAATCCCGAAATTTCCATATAGGCCTTCTAATCTCAAAAAGAAAAAGAAAAAGCCAAGCGGCTAGCCAATAGGCTAATAAAATCATCATCACCCAAACAAAACAGTAAATTATAGTAAACATGTACCTATTTGTCGGGCAAACAAATTTTATTCTCTGCTCTAGCCTACTTGCTATGACCTGTTCAATGGATATACATGTATATGCAAGCAAATGCAACTAATTTTCAATACAATACAATATTTGATTCTATTAGGCATAATGGTTCAAAATTCAATTAGGCAACCTGTAAAGACCCGGAAATTCCCGCTCCTTAAATCGACCATAAACCACACAGGTCTGACCCAAAGATTGGAAATCTTCGAATACTTTAACTTTGGGAATACAATACATCAGAACAATAACAACAGACTTTTATTACATTACAATAATGTTACATCAGAGTACAGAATATATCAGAGTACATTGAAATAAAATTACAACGGAAGAAAATTACAACAGATTTAATACATTAAACAGCGGAAGACTACAAAGCTCTGGACACAGCTTTAGGCTTCAATCCAGGATCCTGCTAAAGAGAAAGATATCTGCAAAAAGCTACTCGACTGCCCGTGTAGAAAAGAGGGCACCCGAGTTTGCAAAGTGAAACAAACTACAGGTCAGTCATGGGACTGGTGTGAGAATTCTAAACTAATTTAATTAATAAGACAAATCCAAGGACCACGCCGCTAATGCGGAATGGGTTTTATCCCAATGGATTGTCGGTGCATAAATTAAAGTAAATCGTTAAATAACGCAATGCTTTTTGGAAAATGAAACCATTATAAGACCCAAGTCCCATCACACAATGCAAGGCACACCAGAGGATAGGGTTTTACCTTATAATGGTCAAAAGATGCTAAATACGTAAAACGGATTACTACTAGTGTGTATATGTTTTAAATAAAAACATTTCAATCATAAGTATCAATCCTAGACGGCATGGGTACCATATATCATGTCGCCAATACTAGTTCTACAATCAAAATCGCAAGGTCGTATTGGAAATTGGATTTCCATCATGAGTCGAGGCTAGGGGCAAGCTCCTCTCCGATTCGAGACAATCTAGCAAATGCCTCAGGATCCCCCGCAGTGAACCCTTGGATCTTCAGGGCCGGTCCCCGCCTATGGGCAGTGGATTAGTTATGCCTGAACACACGCTTCCCGGTCCCTTTGGACCTATAATATGACCACCAACGGCCTATAAAACATGAGGCGCCTCAAAATCCATCATCCACATAAGTAAAATGTCAGCGTTGGTAGGTCCCTGACATCACTCTAGCTAGAAAGAAACGTGTGCACTCCCTGCAGTCTGTATCCCGTTTTTGACTCATACCGGGGTGTGAGGCTCGCGAAGTCACGCTATACACAAAGCTACCCCTAAACAGACCGTGCTTTGATCATCGACCACAAGGCCTGCTTTTCAACAAAAGCCTTGATTCATGCATCTTGGCATGCCACATTGTCAATCCATACCACACCATTGATTTCTACCAATATATAACCTCTAAGCTCGTACGTCTCAGAGAAGGGCGTTAACCACCAAACAGATATATATTAACAGAGATCAACGAATGTAGTATAAAGGACTACAACGTCAGACATACATTCCATTTTTAAACTTATGCTCTGGGTCTGAGCGAAAGTCAAATCCGTACAAATCAACACTACGTCCGAATGGCCACCACTGAAGCCCTTTCAAGGTAGCTACTCCTCTCATGGGTCTCAGTAGCAACACATCCATTCGATGTGAAGATCGTCGGTCTTCAATTACCGTCTTCAACTCTTCGACTTAGAACGTCGTATAATCATTTGAAATGAGATTGAACTCGGACTTTTCAAATGATTCTCGCATATATATATATATATATATATATATATATATAAAATAATTTGAAAACATTTCCTATCGTTATTAATATTTGATAACGACCTATCGCTATTTTTATTTAAATAAAAATAGCCTAAATTAATTTAACGACGCTTCGGGTCAATGGGCGACCCTGGCGCTGTTTTCAACCAAATTTGATTTACACATAACTTGAAATCTAACCGTTGGATTTTGACGAAATTTATGTCGTTGGAAAGATCTTCCCAAAGCAGTCCTAACGGCTCCAGTTTTGGGAAAATCCGACGGTCGGATCTCTCGGTATAACCGTTTAACGTTACGATTGCCGATACGCGAACTGCCGTGCGCGTTCCGTTTAATTTATAATTTGTATATATATATATATATATATATATATATATATATATATATATATATATAAATCGTTTGGCGATTTCAACTATTAACGTCTATTCTTTTATCGCATTCAAAATGACGATAAAAATATCACTTTTATTTTACTCTGTTTTTATTTACATTTAAAATGTAAATAAAATGTGCTTTTATAAATTCACTCTTTAATTCATGCTTTATTTACACCAAATATAAATAGATATTCTTTTTCTATCTTTGGTTTATTTACACTAAATGTAAATAAATAATTAAAAAATCTTTTTCTATCTTTTGATTTATTTACTCTAAATGTAAATAAATATTCTTTCTTACCATTTATTTATCTACCTAGATATAAATAAATGTTTTCATTTTCCTTTTCTTATTTCTTTACCCAAATGTAAATAAATGGTTTTTCTACTTCTACTTTTTCTTATTTATTTACACTATTTGTAAATAAATGTTTTTACTTTTCTTTTATCTTATTTATTTACACTATTTGTAAATAAATGTTTTACTTTTACTTTTTCTATATTTATTTACATTAATTGTAAATAAATGTATCTAATTTCTTATTCATATTTATTTATGCTATTTGTAAATAAATGGTTTCAATTTCCTTGCCAATCCTATTTACATAGTAAATGTAAATAAATGTATTTCTTTAATTCTTCTCTAATATTTCTTTTTAACATAAAAAGAATATCTTATGTTAATTCTTTTCTAACATTTCTTTTTATTATTTTTATTTACATAAGAAAATGTAAATAATTACCATCCACATTTTGGTTCTTTTTATTCCCTTTTTTTACATAAGAAAATGTAAATAAATTCTAATTCACATGTTTAATCTTATAATCTTAATTACATAGAAATGTAATTTTATTTACAATGTAAAAACATGTTCTTTAATTACATAAAAGTATAATTTTATTTAATCTTTTATTTATCTAATGTAAATAAATGTCTTACTTTTTCTATGTTTTATTTTATTTACACTAAATAGTTTATATATGCTTTAACCTCTCACATTGGATAGGTATTGTTGTGATTACTGGACAGCCGGGCGGGTCCGGGCAGGTTTACATCACAACTCAATCCAACCTCGGGTTAAGCATACTAATTCATATTAAGAAAAATGGAATAAATGTTTTTATTCCTTTTATTTTATTTTCTCATTTATTTACCTATTTGTAAATGAATGTCTAAATTACTTTACCTTATTTATTTACCTAAACGTAAATAAATGTTTCAATTATTTCATCTTAAGTATTTACATAAGAAATGTAAATGCTTAATCCCTATTCTTTTACATTGAAAAATGTAAATACTCAATCCTTTTTCTTATTTCTTCTTAACAAAATGTTTATTTTGTTTTTATCCTTTTATCTACTTTAAACAAAAATGCGAGTTTTGACGCTACTAATTTATATTGATAAACCTGTGAATTTTTGTCGCAACTAATTTATATTGACAATATTGTTAACTTTAATCCAACTATCATAATTTGACAAATATGTCAATTCTAATTCAACTACTATAATTTGACAAAAATGTCAATTTTAATCCCACTATCATAGTTTGATAAATAGGTCAATTCTTGTGACGAAAAGGAATTTCGCTCGGTCCGAACCAGTCGCTAAACCGATCCAGGCCGTTCGAAACGCCCTATCGTTTGAGAACACGACAAAATAGAACGCAGACAAAAGAACATTTCACTGTATATTACAACAATGCATCAGATTACAAGAATATACAGAGTACGAATAAATATTACACAGAAATATCAGAGATTTAAATTACATTTAAATACATCGCAGCGGAAAATAATACAATACACAACTAGAAAGAGATATACGGATACAAAGCTTTCCGGATATCGTTCCAGCTGTAAACCGGGATCCTGTGAATATAAATCTGCAAAACCGAAACTACCAGCTGCCCGTGTCAAAATAAGGGCACCCTGAGTTTAGGTTAAAACAATAAACTCCAGGTCAGTCATGTGACTGGCGTGAGAACTAAAACAGTTATTAATCTTTATTTTAAATCATTAGGTAAATCAAGGGACCACGCCGTATAACACGGAACGGGTTTCCTCCCAAGAATACCAGTGCATAAAACAAACAGCGCAATGCTAAATAAAGAAAAATGCAGCTGTTATAAGACCCAGGTCCCATCACACAATGCAACGCAGCCGAGGATAGGGTTTTCCCTTATAACAGCCAAAGAATGCTTGATACGGTTAAAACGAATCGTTTGATACTATTATAAGTGCATAGTGTATAAAACAACTTCAAATCATAAGTATCAATCATAGGCGGCATGGGTACCATATATCATGTCGCCATATATAGGTATACAAATAAAACCGCAAATGTCACGTATTTGGAAATTGGATTTCCATCTATGAACCGAGGCCAGGGATCGTCCTCACCGTCTTCGAGACTCTCTAGCCCGAGCCTCAGGGTCAGAGCGCATCGACCCTTGGATCGTCAGGGCCGGTCCACCGATGTGGATTAAAATGCCTGAACACTGCGTTTCCCCGCCCTTTGGGGCGTAAATGAGCCAACGAATGACTCCATCGGACCCGGATCGTCCGATCAAACCGAGGCGCCTCGCAACAACAACAACCACACAGGTGAAAAGTATATAAATGTCAGGGCTGGTAGGTCACTGACACCACCCTAGCTAGAAAGAAACGCATGCCCTCCCTGAGGTCCTCTCCCGTTTTTGGTTCACAACCGGGGTGCGAGGCTCGCGAATCAACGTTACACAAAGCTATGCCACACAGGCCGTGCTTTGATCATCACCACAAGACTTTGCTTTTCAACAGAAGCCTCGATCAATTGCCACTTAGGCATGCCACACAGGCAATTCACTCCATGCGTTTGATATCCATCAATACACAACCCCTGAGCTCGTATGTCTCAGAGAAGGGCGTTAAGCAAGAGAATAAATTCTCCGCCGCCAAACAGATATATATTTAATAGAGATCAATCACACGGACTAAAATCCAATGTCAGACACACAGTCCATTTACAAGTCCGTTCTGGGTCTGAACGAAACCGGAGGCACCTAGTACCCCGCATATCCATCGATCTCCAAGTACGTCTGGACGATCACCAACTGCTTCCATCTTCTTGGGTGTACAGCCCAATCAAGATCATCAGTAATCACCCAAACGTCGTGAAGACTTCCGGTCTTCGACCATCGTCTTTATCTTCGACACCACGTCGAATCAGTTATTCAGAATGGGATAAACCCGGTCTTTCTGAATAACTCGCGTATATATTATAAAAGTGTTACACAAACACAACATACGCCTCATTCCAATTCAGAATATTCTTTTATTCAAATATTCCTATAC
The DNA here is from genome assembly GCA_030737875.1 of Allium sativum. Lineage (NCBI taxonomy): Eukaryota > Viridiplantae > Streptophyta > Magnoliopsida > Asparagales > Amaryllidaceae > Allium > Allium sativum. The sequence continues at coordinate 9,109,134 of CM060923.1, forward strand.
TTTGGGAAAAGTTCCCATTAATTTTATCCAAGATAAATTCTTTAAATTTATTCTTTAATCTCCTTTGAATATCAATTCAAACTAGTCGAGATTGGCGAACCGCACCGAAGTAATCATTTATTTTATTTCCCAATCCCAACCTATTCATCCCATGAAGTAAAACTGGTAATACTTCATATCTAACACCACAGTGTTATCGGTAAATTCAATTACCATTTCATGTTCAAATCTAATTAAAGATTTAACTATCGCCTGAAGTAAAACTGGTGATACTCCATTCTCGATTATTTCAATCTAATTAAAGATTCATTAAAACTCCACTTAGTTTTAATCTTTAACTGGGTTAAAGAATCAGTGTCATTTAAAACACAGTTCACGATAAACCCAAAATCACATTCATTAATTATCGGGTTAAAGAACGAGTGTTATTTAAAAACACCATTCACGATAAACCCAAGAATCAATATCCATTCAATTCCAATTAAATATTGTTTAATTGGTACACTTCATTAAATCTACATAAAAGATTTAATCTTTTCTCAACTGGATTCAAGAACAGTGTTAGTGAAGACACCATTCACGACAAACCCAAATCACATTTGATATTAAACACAAGGCTCTGAATAGAAAATATACCGGCTTATATTCAATATCAAATTCTACGATTAACAAATATCGTATTGGAAATAACGATATATATATATATATATATATCTTTCAAATTCCCATAACACTATCTGTATCATCACGAAATCCAACATCGAAATATTCCGAAGACAATTCCGATTCAAATCCATTCCAATGCAATCATTGGAAATTATGGTTATTTTTAAAACCCTTTTCAAATTCAATTTATTTATTTAAAAATAAATAGAATTATATTTCTAGTTCAAAACTAGTTCATTTCGATAAAAATCTATTTTTATCTTTTCAAATATGGAGTTTTTCATCCCAAATTTTCCCAAATCATTTCTTATGATTTTACACAAATTATTACTATTTTTAATAATTTTATCAAGGCCTGTACAGTCGATTTCCACCAATGGCCATCGAACTGCACTTACAACGACCTTTTTCAAATTTGATTTGGACGTATCTCCAAATCCAACCGTTAGATTTCTAATTTCTAACATTCGTTAGGAAGCTCTTTTCGATACGAACCCAACAGTTCCGGATTTAGGAGAATCCGACGGTCGGATCTCCCGTAATGTCCGTTTGAAATAAATGGTCGAAATTCACGAACTGCCGCGGCGCGGCGCGTTCTATTCAGGCCATTATATTATATATATAATATATATTTCGTCGATTTCTATTTAAAACGAATTATATATATAGTTTTAAATTCGTTTCAAAAGAAATTTCAACTTCCATTTCAATTCAAATCAAAATTGAATTCTCCTTTATAAATTCGTTTTAAAATTCATTTCTATTCAATTCAAATTCGAATTCATTTCTATTCAATTCAAATTTCAATTCAATTTGAATTCATTTCAACTCGTTTTCAATTCAATTTGAATTCGTTTTCAATTCAATTCATTTCGAAATCGTTTTCAATTCAATTCATTTCGAAATCGTTTTCAATTCAATTCATTTCGAAATCGTTTTCAATTCAATTCATTTCGAAATCGTTTTCAATTCAATTCGAATTCATTTCTATTCAATTCAAATTCGAATTCATTTCTATTCAATTTCAATTCGAATTCATTTCTATTCAATTTCAATTCGAATTCATTTCTATTCAATTCAAATTCGAATTCATTTCTATTCAATTCAAATTCGAATTCATTTCTATTCAATTTCAATTCGAATTCATTTCTATTCAATTTCAATTCGAATTCATTTCTTTTCAAAATTTCAGATTTTGAAATCACTTTCGATATTCATTATAAAATGAATAAAATCGATATATATATCGTTCACGTCAAAATGGCGTCAATCTAATCAATACGGCTTCATATATTCGTATTTTCAAATATTCTATTTCAAATATTTCTTTTTCAAAACTGGAATGAGGCCCAATCAATTACCATATAAAGTTAATTATATGGATTTTCATACAACACATGTATATAATAGCATGGAAAAATAATCAACCATCAACCAAAGTGCACTACACTGTATAAGCATCAAATATAGATATCCAACGCTTAAAACAGCCTGTCAATCAACCGATCGACATATTCAATCAATCGGGATGAGTGAACTTCAAATTTCATCCCAACACCCGTGTGGGGTTTCAGACAATCAAACACAGATTTTATTTGTGCTGTTGGGCGATGTGTAAAATTTATCGACCCAATCAATGTCCTTCAAATAGGTGTACATAAACAAACCGTCTGGTTTGTAAATAAATATTTTATTTTATTCACTTTCACTATATTCATTCTCACGTTAAAAATTATATTTTTAACGATAAAACATTTTATTCCAACATATGAATTTCTATTATTCATTTACACAATAAAATGATATTTTTATTTTCTAACTTATTTTAGAAAATTTCGGCAGCATAACGGCATGATACTAGAAACGGGACGAGGCCTAGCCTTATCCCCGGTCTAGTGAAGGCCCACGCCATTCACACATCAATCAAAATCACCAAACAACCAATTCAAATCACATCATATAACTAATCTATGCAACCAAACAAACAAGTCCATGGTCTGTGGACGATTGTGTCGGGTGCTACTAAGCACCGTCTGCATCCTAGTATATATATATAATTAGAAAAAGAAATTGAAAGGTGAGAAATTCTCACAGATAGCTATCCAATTATCTTGACTCTTCTTTGATATAAAGCTTCTTCGTTCTCGCCTTTTTGTCACCTTGTCGCTTTCATTGCCCGTATTCTCTACATAGGTAAAAATCGAATTTTTACTATGTTATTCAATATATAAAGATCATATTCTAAAAACAAAGATTATATTTTTAATATTCCTATGATGTAAAAATCATTTTTTTATTTTTGCAAATATAGCGAATTTTCTATATTTAAAATAGATTATTTTAAATAAAATCAACGAGAAATTTATTTTGAATAGAATTCGGCGTATATATTATATACGTCGTCGTTTGAATATAAATATTTATATATAATTATAAATAGAATTGAAAATGGCGCGGTAGTTCGATAATTCGATTTCGAACTTCAATTGAATGTACCGGGTGCAAAACAATCCGGATTTTAGTGAAACCAAAAATAATGGGATCTAATTGATAATATCTTTCTAACGAATCCGACTAATCAAATTTTCATAGCGGGGATCAAAAGATATGTCCAGTTGAAAATTCTGAATAGTCGCTATGGAATTCAGGCCCTTAAAAATGGACATTTTGCAAACGACCTCGGATTTAGGCGAAACCAGTTTTGTTGGGTCCGGGATGTAAAGTTATTGCTAGATTCCAAATTTCATAATTTTTCGAATCAATATGTGAGCGTGGCAAAGGAAAACGCGTTTGACCAGTTTCAGTTGTTTTAATCGACTGGAAATTGGCCATTTTTCTAACGGTCTCAGAATTTGACGAAACTAGTTTTGTTAGGACCGTATCGTCAATACGAAGCTAGAAAATATTTTTCTGGAATTTTTCTAGTTAGTATGTGACCCCGGTAATTTGAAATGTACGTTTAAAATTCAATATAGTGATTTAAATGTAAATTCAACGGAAACTGTTCGAAACGATCGAATCAGCTTGCGATACATATCCCATTTTGTTCGGAATGGGGGTAGAATGCTATGGACGACAGGCGGTGGACCTCGTTTCGAGGTCGTATGTAAAAGTCCACTTTTTGCAAAAATAAATAATTAAATAATAATAAAAAAAAATTCTTCCCTCCTTTTCTTCTGCTTGCCCCCCCCCCCCCCCCCCCGATTCATTATTCAGAAACGAAATAAAAAAAAAACCCTAACCTAATCGAGCCGCTCCTCCCTCCAGACATCGCCGCCAACATCTCGACGCCGACGAACCCTCGCGACGCCCCCCCCCCTCCGTCCGACCCCGCCTTCACTTCGAAACCCTCGAACACCCCCCAGTCGAATCAAATCAAGCCGCCGCCCTGAAGCCACACCGCCGCCGACACCACCACCAACCTACCGCCGACGCCTCCTTCTTCTTCCCTCCACTTCGCAGGCCGCGGTGAGCAATTTTAAGTTATTTTATTTTTATTTTTATTTTCGAATTTAAAAACTGAATTTTTAAATATTATAAACTGATTTTGTTTAGGATTTTATAAACTGAATTTTTAAAGATGCAAAAACTGAATTTTTTTTAGAATTTAAAAACTGTTTTTTTTAAAAAGAATATTAAAAACTGATTTTTAAAAGATACAAAAACTGATTTTAATTAGATTTATAAACTGATTTTTTTTAAAGATATAAAAACTGATTTTAATTGGATTTATAAACTGATTTTTTTTAAAGATATAAAAACTGATTTTAATTAGATTTATAAACTGATTTTTTTTAAAGATATAAAAACTGATTTGAAAAAGGATTTAAAAAGCTGATTTTTAAAGGAAATAAAAACTGATTTTATTTTAAGGTTTAAAATAGGAAAAAGGTTTAAACTTTGAAATAGAAAAAGGTTTAATCTTTTAAAGGAAAAAGATTTGAACTTGCAAAAATAAAGATCATATTTTTAAAAAGAAAAAAAGATGGAATTTTTATTAGGTAGAAGGAGTAAGATATGATTCTTATATTTTTAAAGTAATAAAAATATGATTTTTACATCATAGGAATATTAAAAATATAATCTTTGTTTTTAGAATATGATCTTTATATATTGAATAACATAGTAAAAATTCGATTTTTACCTATGTAGAGAATACGGGCAACGAAAGCGACAAGGTGACAAAAAGGCGAGAACGAAGAAGCTTTATATCAAAGAAGAGTCAAGATAATTGGATAGCTATCTGTGAGAATTTCTCACCTTTCAATTTCTTTTTCTAATTATATATATATACTAGGATGCAGACGGTGCTTAGTAGCACCCGACACAATCGTCCACAGACCATGGACTTGTTTGTTTGGTTGCATAGATTAGTTATATGATGTGATTTGAATTGGTTGTTTGGTGATTTTGATTGATGTGTGAATGGCGTGGGCCTTCACTAGACCGGAGATAAGGCTAGGCCTCGTCTCGTTTCTAGTATCGTGCCGTTATGCTGCCGAAATTTTCTAAAATAAGTTAGAAAATAAAAATATCATTTTATTGTGTAAATGAATAATAGAAATTCATATGTTGGAATAAAATGTTTTATCGTTAAAAATATAATTTTTAACGTGAGAATGAATATAGTGAAAGTGAATAAAATAAAATATTCATTTACAAACCAGACGGTTTGTTTATGTACACCTATTTGAAGGACATTGATTGGGTCGATAAATTTTACACATCGCCCAACAGCACAAATAAAATCTGTGTTTGATTGTCTGAAACCCCACACGGGTGTTGGGATGAAATTTGAAGTTCACTCATCCCGATTGATTGAATATGTCGATCGGTTGATTGACAGGCTGTTTTAAGCGTTGGATATCTATATTTGATGCTTATACAGTGTAGTGCACTTTGGTTGATGGTTGATTATTTTTCCATGCTATTATATACATGTGTTGTATGAAAATCCATATAATTAACTTTATATGGTAATTGATTGGGCCTCATTCCAATTTTGAAAAAGAAATATTTGAAATAGAATATTTGAAAATAGGAATATATGAAGCCGTATTGATTAGATTGACGCCATTTTGACGTGAACGATATATATATCGATTTTATTCATTTTATAATGAATATCGAAAGTGATTTCAAAATCTGAAATTTTGAAAAGAAATGAATTCGAATTGAAATTGAATAGAAATGAATTCGAATTTGAATTGAATAGAAATGAATTCGAATTTGAATTGAATAGAAATGAATTCGAATTGAAATTGAATAGAAATGAATTCGAATTGAAATTGAATAGAAATGAATTCGAATTTGAATTGAATAGAAATGAATTCGAATTGAATTGAAAACGATTTCGAAATGAATTGAATTGAAAACGATTTCGAAATGAATTGAATTGAAAACGATTTCGAAATGAATTGAATTGAAAACGAATTCAAATTGAATTGAAAACGAGTTGAAATGAATTCAAATTGAATTGAAATTTGAATTGAATAGAAATGAATTCGAATTTGAATTGAATAGAAATGAATTTTAAAACGAATTTATAAAGGAGAATTCAATTTTGATTTGAATTGAAATGGAAGTTGAAATTTCTTTTGAAACGAATTTAAAACTATATATATAATTCGTTTTAAATAGAAATCGACGAAATATATATTATATATATTATATATATTATATATATAATATAATGGCCTGAATAGAACGCGCCACGCCGCGGCAGTTCGTGAATTTCGACCATTTATTTCAAACGGACATTACGGGAGATCCGACCGTCGGATTCTCCTAAAACCGGAACCGTTGGGTTCGTATCGAAAAGAGCTTCCTAACGAATGTTAGAAATTAGAAATCTAACGATTGGATTTGGAGATACGTCCAAATCAAATTTGAAAAAGGTCGCTGTAAGTGCAGTTCGATGGCCATTGGTGGAAATCGACTGTACAGGCCTTGATAAAATTATTAAAAATAGTAATAATTTGTGTAAAATCATAAGAAATGATTTGGGAAAATTTGGGATGAAAAACTCCATATTTGAAAAGATAAAAATAGATTTTTATCGAAATGAACTAGTTTTGAACTAGAAATATAATTCTATTTATTTTTAAATAAATAAATTGAATTTGAAAAGGGTTTTAAAAATAACCATAATTTCCAATGATTGCATTGGAATGGATTTGAATCGGAATTGTCTTCGGAATATTTCGATGTTGGATTTCGTGATGATACAGATAGTGTTATGGGAATTTGAAAGATATATATATATATATATATATATCGTTATTTCCAATACGATATTTGTTAATCGTAGAATTTGATATTGAATATAAGCCGGTATATTTTCTATTCAGAGCCTTGTGTTTAATATCAAATGTGATTTGGGTTTGTCGTGAATGGTGTCTTCACTAACACTGTTCTTGAATCCAGTTGAGAAAAGATTAAATCTTTTATTTAGATTTAATGAAGTGTACCAATTAAACAATATTTAATTGGAATTGAATGGATATTGATTCTTGGGTTTATCGTGAATGGTGTTTTTAAATAACACTCGTTCTTTAACCCGATAATTAATGAATGTGATTTTGGGTTTATCGTGAACTGTGTTTTAAATGACACTGATTCTTTAACCCAGTTAAAGATTAAAACTAAGTGGAGTTTTAATGAATCTTTAATTAGATTGAAATAATCAAGAATGGAGTATCACCAGTTTTACTTCAGGCGATAGTTAAATCTTTAATTAGATTTGAACATGAAATGGTAATTGAATTTACCGATAACACTGTGGTGTTAGATATGAAGTATTACCAGTTTTACTTCATGGGATGAATAGGTTGGGATTGGGAAATAAAATAAATGATTACTTCGGTGCGGTTCGCTAATCCCGACTAGTTTGAATTGATATTCAAAGGAGATTAAAGAATAAATTTAAAGAATTTATCTTGGATAAAATTAATGGGAACTTTTCCCAAAGTATAGGAATATTTGAATAAAAGAATATTCTGAATTGGAATGAGGCGTATGTTGTGTTTGTGTAACACTTTTATAATATATACGCGAGTTATTCAGAAAGACCGGGTTTATCCCATTCTGAATAACTGATTCGATGTGGTGTCGAAGATAAAGACGATGGTCGAAGACCGGAAGTCTTCACGACGTTTGGGTGATTACTGATGATCTTGATTGGGCTGTACACCCAAGAAGATGGAAGCAGTTGGTGATCGTCCAGACGTACTTGGAGATCGATGGATATGCGGGGTACTAGGTGCCTCCGGTTTCGTTCAGACCCAGAACGGACTTGTAAATGGACTGTGTGTCTGACATTGGATTTTAGTCCGTGTGATTGATCTCTATTAAATATATATCTGTTTGGCGGCGGAGAATTTATTCTCTTGCTTAACGCCCTTCTCTGAGACATACGAGCTCAGGGGTTGTGTATTGATGGATATCAAACGCATGGAGTGAATTGCCTGTGTGGCATGCCTAAGTGGCAATTGATCGAGGTTTCTGTTGAAAAGCAAAGTCTTGTGGTGATGATCAAAGCACGGCCTGTGTGGCATAGCTTTGTGTAACGTTGATTCGCGAGCCTCGCACCCCGGTTGTGAACCAAAAACGGGAGAGGACCTCAGGGAGGGCATGCGTTTCTTTCTAGCTAGGGTGGTGTCAGTGACCTACCAGCCCTGACATTTATATACTTTTCACCTGTGTGGTTGTTGCTGTTGCGAGGCGCCTCGGTTTGATCGGACGATCCGGGTCCGATGGAGTCATTCGTTGGCTCATTTACGCCCCAAAGGGCGGGGAAACGCAGTGTTCAGGCATTTTAATCTACATCGGTGGACCGGCCCTGACGATCCAAGGGTCGATGCGCTCTGACCCTGAGGCTCGGGCTAGAGAGTCTCGAAGACGGTGAGGACGATCCCTGGCCTCGGTTCATAGATGGAAATCCAATTTCCAAATACGTGACATTTGCGGTTTTATTTGTATACCTATATATGGCGACATGATATATGGTACCCATGCCGCCTATGATTGATACTTATGATTTGAAGTTGTTTTATACACTATGCACTTATAATAGTATCAAACGATTCGTTTTAACCGTATCAAGCATTCTTTGGCTGTTATAAGGGAAAACCCTATCCTCGGCTGCGTTGCATTGTGTGATGGGACCTGGGTCTTATAACAGCTGCATTTTTCTTTATTTAGCATTGCGCTGTTTGTTTTATGCACTGGTATTCTTGGGAGGAAACCCGTTCCGTGTTATACGGCGTGGTCCCTTGATTTACCTAATGATTTAAAATAAAGATTAATAACTGTTTTAGTTCTCACACCAGTCACATGACTGACCTGGAGTTTATTGTTTTAACCTAAACTCTGGGTGCCCTTATTTTGACACGGGCAGCTAGTAGTTTCGGTTTTGCAGATTTATATTCACAGGATCCCGGTTTACAGCTGGAACGATATCCGGAAAGCTTTGTATCCGTATATCTCTTTCTAGTTGTGTATTGTATTATTTTCCGCTGCGATGTATTTAAATGTAATTTAAATCTCTGATATTTCTGTGTAATATTTATTCGTACTCTGTATATTCTTGTAATCTGATGCATTGTTGTAATATACAGTGAAATGTTCTTTTGTCTGCGTTCTATTTTGTCGTGTTCTCAAACGATAGGGCGTTTCGAACGGCCTGGATCGATTTAGCGACTGGTTCGGACCGAGCGAAATTCCTTTTCGTCACATTTGGTATCAGAGCTTTGGTTTACAAAGCTAGAGAACAAGGCACATTAGAACCATACGAAAGAATTCATCAGATATTGGATTAGTAATATCCAATGGGAATGACTCGTTAGAGATAGGATCAGAAGTATCCTAGAACGAGTGTGAAGAGTATATTTTTGAAAATGAAAACAATTTTTGTTTTGAAAATTTAAATCAACTATTCGTATTTGAATAATTTATTTATATTGATTTTGGACAATTCAGTATATAAAGAATTTGCATATACGCCTTGCAAACGTATATTCAAAGTTTTAATATATTGGGTAGATATAGAATCACATTCTAGTTGCCCGGGGATGATTCTGATAATGCTGCAGCGTTACCAGTATTTATTTTCGAGTGACGAAGGTGTGATATCTATATATTTCCATTTGACTGGTGTGAGAACCAAAACTAATATAGGTGGAGTACATTGTTGTGAATTGGCACCAAAAATCTGATTTTTGTATATGTATCAATTATGAATTTGAAACTCTAATTCACTAATTGATTGATGTTTGTGTTGTTTGTTTAATTGTTTGATAATTTGGAACCATTTAGCCTAATTGAATCAAATATTGAATTGTATTGAAATTTGGTCGCATTTGCTTGCATATACATATATATCATTGAACAGGTCATAGCAAGGAGGCTAGAGCAGAGAATAAAATTTGTTTGCCCGACAAATAGGTACATGTTTACTACATAATTTACTGTTTTGTTTGGGTGATGATGATTTTATGAGCCTATTGGCTAGCCGCTTGGCTTTTTCTTTTTCTTTTTGAGATCTGAAGGACCGGGGAAGCTATTTGAAATTCCCCGATGCTCCCGGTGCAGGGGAGGTTATGGCGAAATTTTTCAAAAATTTAGGGTGTTAGCCAAATTTTTGAGATTTTGAAAATTCTCAGAAACATGATTAACTAAAATGACATGTTTATATTAGCATAACATGATTAACTAAATGACATGTTTAACAATCCTAATATCAGAATAAAAATAAGTATTTTTATTCACATGACATGACATTATTATAACATAAATGGTAATTTTTATTCTAATGTCATATTTCTAACCAAAACGGTATCTTTATTTTCTTAATTCTTTTAAATGTATAAAAATATACTTTTCCAGTTCATTCATTTTAAGGTATATAAAAGTATACATTTCTAATTTATTCTCTTTAATATATAAAAATATAATAATTTTGGAAAACTCCTTTTAATATACAAGATATGATAATTTTGTAAAAATTCCTTTTAATGTGAACAAAATGTTGATTTTGGTCTAATCACTTCTAATGAAATCAAAATGTTGATTTTGGTTAAATCACTTCTAATGAAATCAAAATGTTGATTTTGGTTAAATCAAATTAACAAAAAGTGTTAACTTTTGTCCAATATAATTTAATTTACAAAAATGTATTTTGGTCCTTTTTAATCTAATTACCAAAAACGTAAATTTTATCCTTTATAATATAATTAACAAAATGTTAATCTTGTGCTTTATAATATAATTAACAAAAATGTTAAAAGTGATATATTTGTCTTTGTCGTCAATTTTAACACAACAAAATGTATATAAAGTGGTATATATGATTTGTCGTCAATTCTAACACAACGTGGGATCATAAACAATACAAACAACAAACACAATTCATCATCACAATCAATCAGTTAATCTAAATTTTTATGCACCGCATATATGTGTTTCATATAGCGTATAATAATGACACAATCATAATCAATTTAAATATATATATTTCTATATATATATGTATATTTAATTATTTTAATTTTGAGAAATCTCACAAAAATTTTTGTGTCTCTTCTAATTTCACACAAATGTAAAATTTGGGTGTCAATTCTATTACAACAAAAGTAAATATTTTGATGTCATTCTATTTTAACAAAAAGTATATTTTGAGTGCCATTCTCATTACAACAAAGTTGATTATTTCTAATTACACAAAAATGTCTATTTTGTGTATCAATCTAATTTAACAAAATGACGGTGAAAAATAAATCTTTTTATTTTCAACAAAAATTGACCTTGAAAAATGAATCTTTTATTTTCATCAAGAAGCAATGAAAACATTGTCCTTTTTGATTTCAACTAAATTCCAATGAAAAATTTGTCATTTTTTATTTCAATAAAATGACAATTTTAATTCTGTCAATTCTAGTTTTGACAAGAATACCGATTTTATTTGGCAAATCAAACCTCAACCCAATGGTATAATTGATTCAACAATTTTGTTTTCAACACAAATGTCATCACATCAACAAATACACATAACAACCACAATCAATTCAAATTTCATAGCCATTAACAATATGGATTTCACAACATACACATATAGAATTCACATAGCAAGGAATAATTTAATTTTAATAATTAAATATAGAAATCTCACCTTGGCTTTTATTTTGATGATTCAGATTTAGTTTTTGCTGAAAATTCTAACTTACTCCAAATCGCTTCAAATCAGTTCTGAAATGGAGATCTCGTCGCCACGATTCTAACGCAATTCGTTTCACTGAATCTCGATGTCATACAAAGAAGTTACGATCATTTTTCATTTAATTGCATAATTAAATAATTTAATTAATTACATTACAAATCTCTTCCTCCTTCTTTCTGTATTACGCTCCCTGTAGCATCGCACCACCCTCCATCGAATTGCATGAAAATAGGGCGAAATGAAGCGTTGATATCTCACAAGCTGTCACTCTAAAGGTGATCATCAACGTTGAAGATATATATCATAGAATGATCTATCTAATTTGCCTTCGGAAATTTTGGAAATGGAGGAATGGATTAAAAGAGATTTGAGGGGAAGAAGGAGAGCGTTTTCAACCATTGATTGGCATGGTGGCGGCTGTACATTTAGGGGGAAAGGGATAGGTTTAGAGAAGTTTTTGGATATTATATAGTGGAGACACTACATATATGTATATATATTTTATTAAGTTATATAAATTTGATTTTATCTTTCACTTATCTCTACATATGTAGTAGGTGACAAATGAAGCTTAATTTGCTGACTAGGCATGATGGACCACATGAATATATGGACTTAAATGAAGGAAATGATGGAAATAAAATAAATAAATAGGATAAATGAAATACCGAAAATGGAAGTATAAACTTAAATTTGTATTATTAATAATGGAAATATAGAGGCAATTTGAAATATGGCAAATAGGGAAGCTACTAATAAATACAAAAGGTAAAGCGGTCAAATTTCACAATATATACGTCATAGTATTAAATTCATTAGCCTCAATATATTCAAATTATTCTCATTAGTTTTATTAACACACAATAAATAAAAGAAACAAATTGTGACTGATATTACATAGTATAAAGATAAATATGGATTCTAAATTCATACGCTAAAAATCATGTGTTTCCTTAGTTCATGGTCCCAAACTCAAATTAATTAATTTATTAGAACATTCCCCCGTTGAGACGACCCGAAATCCCGTTCAGACGGAAACAGGGGTTATCTTTGGAATATAACACAGAACCAGATAATAGCAGAACAGAATTAAATAAATACACCAGGAAATGAACAACAAAATATACTGGATAAAAGTAATCATCAGAGTTACACAGTATACAGGATCTTACTTAGTACAAATACAGTTCAGCTATACATAAATGTCTACAGCGGAAATAAACACAATATGTACAATAGGAGCTGAACAGCATAAAAAGAAATAAATGATAGAATCCATCTTCAGCTCCAGCTATCCAGAAAGAACCAGCTAAACCTGAATACAAGGCTGCCCGTGTAGAAAAAGGGGCACCCGAGTTTGAAAGTGAAACAAACTACGAGTCAGTCATGGGACTGGTATGAGAAATCCATTCAACACATATATAATATGGCTAATCACAGGACCACGCCACTTTCGTGGAACGGGTTTACTCCATTGGATTGCCAGTGCTTTAAAACAAATCTTTCTTTTAAACATCGCTATGCTTTTTATAAAAATGAAGCCATTATAAGACTCAGTTCCCATCACACAATGCAACGCAAACCGGAGGATAGAGTTTTACCTTATAATGGCCAAAATATGCTTGATACGAATAAAACAAAGGCATTTGATATTATTACTAGTGTTTATATGTTTTGAAAACAATTTCAAATCATAACTATCAATCATAGACGACATGAGCGTCCCATGCCACTATGTCGCCAAATATATATATACAATTGAAACCGCACGATCACGTATTTGGAAATTGGATTTCCGTCATGAACCAAGGCAAAAGATAGTCCTTACCGAATTCGTGACTCTCTAGCCCGAGCCACAGGATCAGAACGCATCAACCCTTTAGATCGTCAGGGCCGGTCCACCGATGTGGATTATTATGCCTGAACACTACGTCTCCCCGCCCTTTGGGGCGTAAACGAGCCAACGAATGACTCCATTGGACCCGGATCGTCCGATCAAACCGAGGCGCCTCGCAACAGCAACAACCACATAGGTGAAAAGTATATAAATGTCAGGGCTGGTAGGTCACTGACACCACCCTAGCTAGAAAGAAACGCAGGCCCTCCCTGATGTCCTTCTCCCGTTTTAGGTTCATACCGAGGTGTGAGGCTCGCGAATTCACGTTATACACAAAGCTACGCCACAAAGGCGGTGCTTTGATCATCACCACAAGACTTTTCTTTTCAACAGAAGCCCTGATCACTGCATCTTAGCATGCCACACAGGCAATTCATGCCATGCGACTGATGTCCATCGATATACAACCTCTGAGCTCATGCGTCTCAGAGAAGGGCGTTAAGAAAAAGAATAAATTCTTCGCCGCCAAACAGATGTATATTTAATAGAGATCAATCAACACAGAATAAAATCCAATGTCAGACACACAGTCCATCTACAAGTCCGTCCTGGGTCTGAACGAAACCGGAGGCACTAAATACCTCGCAAACCCATCGATCACCAGGTACGTCTGGACGATCACCACTCATTATCCATATTTCGGGATGCCTCCCAATCAGGACCTCGGTTACCATCCAAACGAGGTGAAGATCTCCGGTCTTCGACCATCGTCTTCATCTTCGAATTTCAATCGTCGGTCAATTATTGGAAATGAGTATTAACTCGGCCTTTTCAAATAATTCACGAATATTTAGAATTTCAAATCAATTTATTTTAATGGTTAAATTATTCGACAACACCAATATTGTTCTTTATTGTGATTTTCACACCAAACACATTCAACCATCAAAAGCCACATAAATCGAGCAAATTCAGTTTTATTTTCATTCCATATCGCTTATGATATTTTATAACTATTTATCGCTATTTTTATTTATTTTAAAATAGCTAATTTATTCAAAACGACGCTTCGGGCCATAAAGCGGCCGTGGCGCTGTTTTTCTTCAGATTTGATTTACACATATCTGAAAATCTAACCGTTGGATCTTCGCAAAATTTACATCATTAGAAAGGTCTTTTCAAAACGAATCCAACGGTTCCAGTTTCGGGAAAATCCGACGGTCGGATCTCCCGGTACAATCGTTTGAATTTTCGATTTCAAAATACGAACTGCAGAGTCGTTATTCGATTAAATATATAATTATATTTATATATATATAAATATAATCGCTTCTGGCGCTGTTTTTCTTCAGATTTGAATTAAACATTCCAGACAATCCAACCGTTGGATTCTTACAAGGTTGGTGCCGTTGGAAAGATTATTCCAAGGCGAACCCGACGGTTGAGGTTTCGGGAAAATCCAATGGTCGGATTTCCCGCACTAGTCGTTTAAAATCATGGTTTCAAAATACAAACTGCACGGCTTCGTTTCGTTTTAATTTTATTTATATTTATATATTTATATAAATATAGTTCATTCAATGATTTCCATATCGTTTTCACTTCAAATATTTTTCTAACACCTTAAAATTTTGGAAAATTTCGCCATAACCTCCCCTGCACCGGGAGCATCGGGAAATCGCAAATAGCTTTCCCGGTCCTTCTAATCTCAAAAAGAAAAAGAAAAAGCCAAGCGGCTAGCCAATAGGCTCATAAAATCATCACCCAAACAAAACAATAAATGTGTACCTATTTGTCAGGCACAAAATTTTATTCCTCTTCTCTAGCCCCTTTGCTATAACCTGTTCAATGAATATGCATGTACATATATATACAGTTCTTATCATTTATCATTTTCTATTCGACTTCATATTTGATTTCTATTTGGTTTAAAAACACCATTTATCCTAATGTTACATACATAGGTGCAAATCATTTCATTAGCTAATTAATGAATATTTCAACTCATATATGTTTATTTTGAACAAGTGGCTATTTTTAACACTTCACATTTCAACGATTTATGCATACAATAAAAATGTGATTTTTATTGTAAAACATTTCATTTCAAAACACTATTTTTCTATATAGTTCATATAGGTGATAAAAATAGGATTTTTTTTCCTTAAAACAATTTCTTTTAAAACGAGATTATTTTACACAGTTCATATAGTCGATAAAAGGTGATTTTTATTATCAAACAATTTATTTCAAAATATGAATACCATTCAACACATGAATTTCTAATCAACGAATGAATATCAATTCAACACATGAATGTTTTCTATAGTTTTTATATATAGATAAAAGGTGATTTTTATTATCAAACAATTTATTTCAAAATAGGAATACCATTCAACACATGAATTTCTAATCAACGAATGAATATCAATTCAACACATGAAGGTTTTCTATAGTTTTTATATATAGATAAAAGGTGATTTTTATTATCAAACAATTTATTTCAAAATATGAATACCATTCAACACATGAATTTCTAATCAACGAATGAATATCAATTCAACACATGAAGGTTTTCTATTCAATGAATAAATATAGTTTAAGCATATGAAAATAATTCAAACACACGAATATTATTCAAAATTTCGGCAGCATAACGGCAGGGTAGTTAAAACCGGGACCGTCCCTAGTACGGCTCCTCGCTCTACCTTAAAACCTCGCGGTTTTTGACAATGGGGATCATGCATCTAGTTCGCACGATGGCGGCATGTATATATTTATTTCATTTCCACAAACTAATCCTATGTGGTTTCAACCAAATATTTCTCAACCACAAATGGGTATTTTTCAACTACAATCAACCAATATCAACCACAAACAATCCCAAACAATCATTCGCTATCAATCAATTTTCACAACAATTTCAATCAATAAATATCGTCCATGGTTTGTGGACGAGGGGCGTAGATATATATATATATATATTATATATAGCAATTCACTTTTATTTCAACATATATATATATAGAAAAAGAAATTGAAGAGTGAGAAATTCTCACTAATAGCTATCCAATACTACGACTCTTCCTTTATAGAAATCTTCGCCAATCTCGCCTTTCGTCGCTTTCGTTGCCCGTATTCTCTACATATGTAAAAATCGAATTTTTACTATGTTATTCAATATATAAAAATCGAATTTTTATTATGCTATTCAATATATAAAAATATGATTTTTACTTCGACTTTCAATATATAAAAATCTGATTTTTACTTCGACTTTCAATATATAAAAATCTGATTTTTACTTCGACTTTCAATATATAAAAATCTGATTTTTACTTCGACTTTCAATATATAAAAATCTGATTTTTACTTGAATATGAAAAATCAAAGCTTTTTGTTTCATGACCAAACATCATAACTTTTCTATTCATACAAATCTTTTTCTTTTTAAAGTTCTAATCTTTTTAAAGTTTAAATCTTAAAATAAAATCAGTTTTTAAACCCTTTTAAAATTCAGTTTTAAATCCTTTATAAAAAATCAGTTTTATCCTTTATAAAAAAATCAGTTTTATCCTTTATAAAAAATCAGTTTTATCCTTTATAAAAAATCAGTTTTATCCTTTATAAAAAAATCAGTTTTATCCTTTATAAAAAATCAGTTTTACCCTAATAAAAAAATCAGTTTTAACCTAATTAAAAAAACTCAGTTTTAAAATAAAATAAAATAAAGTAAAAACAACTTACTTCAACTGCGAAGAAGGGGGGTTGCTTCGCGTTCACGGATCGAGGAAGGGGGGTTTTCGCTGGTGGTGGCGGGGCTTGTGGAGGAGGGCGATTTCCGTCTTAAAGGGCGTAGGGGGTATCGGGTTCGGAGGTAGGGCTTCGCGATTTAGGGGGAGGGGGTCGCCGAGGTTGGTGGTCGACGGCGCCTGGGGGAGCGCGTCCGGCGGCGTGGAGGATGGGAGGGAGTTCGAGAGCAGTTCGGGTTTTTTTTTCTTTTCTTCTTTTCGAGCCTGAACGAATTGAATGAGGGAGAGAGAGAAAAAAAAGGGTGTGGGGGTTATTATATTATATATATTTAATTATTTAAATTATCAAAAAGGTTGACTTTTTTGTTTGACCTCGAAACGAGAGCCAACGACTGTCGTCCCTAGCGTTCTACCCCCATCCCGGACACAATAGGATATGTAACGTAAGCTGATTCGATTGTTTCGAATGGTTTCCGTTGAATTTTCATTTAAATCATTATATTGAATTTTAAATGTACATTTCAATTTACCGAGGTCACATACGGACTCGAAAAATTCCAGAAAAATATTTTCTAGCTTCGTATTGACGATACGGTCCTAACAAAACTAGTTTCGTCGAATTCTGAGACCGTTTGAAAAATGGCTAATTTCCAGTCGATTAAAATCAACAGAAACTGGTCAAACGCGTTTTCCTTTGCCACGCTCACATATTGATTCGAAAAATTATGAAATTTGAAACCTAGCAATAACTTCACATCCCGGACCCAACAAATGTGGTTTCGTCGAAATCCGAGGTCGTTTGCAAAATGTCCATTTTTAAGGGCCTGAATTCCATAGCGACTATTCAGAATTTTCAACTGGACATATCTTTTGATTCCCGCTATCAAATTTCGATTGGTCGGATTCGTTAGAAAGACATCATCAAATAGATCCTAATGTTTTTGGTTTCACTAAAATCCGGATTGTTTTGCACCCGATACAGTCCGACAAAGTTTGAATTCAATTTTTGAAACTGCCACGCCATTTCAGGCCTTGATTATAATTATAATTAATTATATTCGTTTTCAATTGTCGATTCAAACTCAGTTTTCATCGCCATTATTTAAAATATTTATTTTAAATATTTAAAATCCATTATTTTAGTCAATTTAAAAAATTTAAATTGGTCCAGATTTTCTGGGTCGTTACAATCTCCCCCACTTAAAACTTTTCGTCCCCCGAAAAGGAACAAAGTCGAAAGTGGTTTGATAAATCTACAATCACACAACACAACAACCAATCCAATTGTTTTTAACCTTTAAAAATATACTAATCAAATTTTATACCCCTTTAAAAATCCTTCAGACCATATAATTAAAAGTGCACATCTATGAAAAGAAAATAACAATAGAGTAGAGAATTGAATGGTAGTGCAAAGTAGGGTAAATGTACCTGGCACCGGAGTCAATCAGAGATATCCACTCGGCATCTAGGATAAGCTTTCTGAATGCTCTCCTCAGTTTCCCAAGTACAATCTCGCGGATCTCCACTCCATTGCACTTTGACTAAGTGAACTTTCTTGTTCCTCAGCTCTTTGGTTTCTTTGCCGATGATCTTTAGCGGCTCTCGCCTCACAACTAATTCTGGAGTAATTTCAATATCCTGCTGAGCTGCTTCTTCCACGATCAAGTCTGGATCATGAACGTGCTTTCGAAGTTGAGATATATGAAATACATCATGAACTCCAGGCAACCAGTCTGGCAATTTAACTTTATATGCGAGAGTCCCAATCCGTTCCAGAATAGGAAACGGACCAATGAATTTGGGTGCCAACTTTCCAGTTTTACCGAACCGGATAACTCCCCTCATCGGCGATACTTTCAAATATACATAGTTGCCAACTTCAAAGGATATATCTCTTCTTCTTCTATCGGCATAGCTCTTTTGTCGGCTTTGAGCGGCGAGTAATCGCTTCTTAATAAAATCGACTTTGTCGGCAGCTTCTCGAATCATATCAGGGCCCAACACAAGTCTATTTCCAGGCTCGACCCAACAAGCAGGAGATCGACACGGTCTACTATACAATGCTTCGAATGACGACATTGTCAGGCTTGCCTGATAGCTGTTGTTATAAGAGAATTCAGCCAAATGCAGATGGTCTTCCCATGATCCACCGAAATCTATAACACAAGCCCGCAATAGATCTTCTAAAATGCGATTCACCCTCTCAGTCTGACCGTCTGTCTGAGGATGATAAGCGGTGCTCAAGTTTAACTTTGTCCCCAGCTCGACTTGAAATGCCTCCCAGAATTTACTAGTGAAAATTGTATCTCTATCACTGACTATACTAAGTGGCACTCCATGTAGTCTAACTATTTCCCTGAAGTAAATCTACGCCAGACTCTGAGCGGTTCTATTTGATTTGACAGGTATAAAATGGGCGGTCTTCGTGAAGCGATCTACGATCACCCAAATACTGTCATTTCCTTTTCTGGTCCTGGGCAGACCATCAATGAAATCCATAGAAATATGCTCCCACTTCCAACCAGGAACTTCTAGTGGTTGTAACAATCCAGCCAATTTTTGTTGGTCGCTTTTAACTAGCTGGCAAGTAGGGCATCGGCTAACGTATAAGGAAATGTCCCTTTTCATCGACTTCCACCAGAAAGTGCGTTTAATGTCATTATACATTTTGCTTACTCCCGGATGGATACTGAGTTTCGACTTGTGGCACTCATCCAGAACTTCTTTTCGAAGCTCAGGAATGTTAGGGACACAGATTCGACCTTTGAGCCTTAAAATCCCATCATCATCAACTTGAAAACTCGAGGGTTCGCCTTGTTGAATTATCCCTCTGATCTTCTGAATGAAGTGATCATCCTCCTGAAGAGCAGATATTTTATCTAGCAATGAAGTCGTGATAATAAAACTGGCGATCATTTCATTCTTTCGGCTTAATGCATCCGCCACGACATTGGCTTTCCCTGGAGTGTATAGAATTTCAAAGTCATAAGCTGCAAGAAACTCCAGCCAGCGCTGCTGCCTCAAATTTAAGTCCTTCTGAGTGAACAGATACTTTAACGACTGGTGATCTGTAAACAGTTCAAACCTCTCACCCAGAAGATAATGCCTCCAGATTTTCAAGGCGAATACGATAGCCAATAACTCAAGATCTTGAGTTACGTAGTTTTTCTCGTGCGGCTTCAGCTGACGGCTAGCATAAGCAATCACTTGGCCCCTTTGCATTAACACTGCGCCAAGGCCTTCTCTAGAAGCATCAGTCCAGACTTTTAAATCCTAGTTGCCATCGATGATGGTTAACACTGGAGCAGTTGTTAATCTCAACTTTAGCTCTTCAAAAGCCTCCTCATTTTCTGGAGTCCATTTAAATTTAGAGTGCTTCTTGGTAAGCTTCGTTAAATGGCCAGATATCTTCGAAAAGTCTTTAACGAATTTCCGGTAATAGCTAGCCAATCCGAGAAAACTACGGACTTCAGTGGGGGTGCTAGGCTGTTTCCAATTCTGAATAGCCGTGATTTTGCTTGGATCCACAACGATTCCTTCTTTCGATACGACGTGGCCTAGAAATTTTACTTCATCTTGCCAGAAGATACATTTGGAAAATTTGGCTTTTAATACATTCCGTCTCAGAATTTCTAGAACCTGTTCCAGATGCTTTTCATGTTCGGCCTTTGATTTAGAGAAGATTAGAATATCGTCAATGAAAACCAGAACAAATTTATTCAATACTCCTCTGAATACCCTGTTCATTAGATCGACGAAGTAAGCTGGAGCGTTACATAAGCCGAACGGCATTACTAACCACTCATAGAATAAGTCGGGGCCTCTGAACGCTGTCATTGGAACACACTCTTCGGCAATTCGAAGTTGATGGAAGCCTGTAGCTAGGTCCATTCTTGAGAATACTTGTGCTCCATTTAATCGATCCAACAAATCATCAATCCGGGGAAATGGATATTTGTTCTTTATTGTCTGTTTGTTCAGATCACGATAATCCACACATAGACGTAGAGTACCGTCAGATTTTGGGACAAACACCACTGCTGCTCCCCAATCAGAGAAACTAGGCCTGATCAGGCCCTTCCATACTAACTGTCGTGTTTGATTGTCTAATTCCTCTTTCTCTTTCAAGGACATTCTTCTAATAGCGTGAACTACCGGCCTTGCATTAGGAATCAAAGCAATCTTGAAATCTATTTCTCTCTGCGGAGGTAAGCGAACAACTTCTTCGAACACATCCGCATAGTTCTTGACGACAGGAATATCTTTGATCAGGTCAGGAATATTCTCTGCGACTTCAGGAATATTTTCAATTTGGGCTGGAGAAACATTCAAAGCTGCCCAGAAGTCTTTTCTATTAGCATTCTGACCTTCACAGGGAATGGTTATATAATCACCTGATTTAATCTTCGCCTTTATGACTCTGTCGGCGCATTTGACTTCAGCTTCATATTTGGTCAACCAGTCTAACCCCAAGATAAGATCAAACTCTTTAAAATTCATGACGACTGCGATGGTAGGAAACCGATAACGAGAGAAAGAAACCGGCACTCCACAAACCCAATTGAGATCAATAGAACCCCCAACCGGATTCTGGACAATCATGGGTTCCTTGAGCTTTTTCAAATTCAAATCCAGTTTCTTAGCTGCATCTTTGGCAATGAAACTTCGTGACGCGCCAGTGTCAAACAGTACTTTAACTGGGATGTCTTTGACAGTTAGCGTGCCTTCTAAAACATCTGGTCTTTCCTGAATAGCCGATGGCTCAGAAGCTTTTGCTATTTCATTTATTTGAACCACATTGGTCTTTTTTAACAGCCAGCAATTCTTCGCAATATGACCCGGCTGGTGGCACTTATGGCATCCTCTGTCCTCATGAACCCTTTTATTAGATTTAGATACTTCCTTCTTTTGCTTCTTTAAAGATTTGCATTTTCCTTGTAAATGCCCCTGCTTATGACAGTTATTGCATATGGCAGTCGTTATTGGTTCCTTCTCAGATGTAGCCCATTTTCTCTTAGCACTGGGCTTCTTACTGACCTCTAACGTTGTTATGGCCTCGGGACGATCAGTTTCTGACCCTGTTTTGTCATTAGAACAGACCTCTTCTTCGTCGCGCAACATTCCTTTCTTATGGAGATCTTCATATTGATAAGCCATATAAATCATTTCTGAAAAAGGAAGCTTCACATGCCCCAATACTTTATTCTGGTATTTCCTTTGAAGCCCGTGAATAAATTTCATATTTTTCCTCTTTGTATTCTGAATCAGATGGGGAGCAAAGTGAGCAAGTTCATTGAATTTCTTGTGGTATTCTGGGATGGTCATATCGCCTTGAATTAGATAGGAAAATTCATCACATAATCTCTCGGTTGCTTCGGGAGGAGTAAATCTTTCTAAGAAAATCACTTTGAATCTGTCCCAGGTGATATCACCTTCCGGATTATCCTTAACAACAGAATCCCACCAGAACAAAGCTTCATCTTTGAGTGCCCAGGAGGCCAGTAATCTTTTCTGGTCATCCCTCAGCTTTAATGCTTCGAAGATTTTCTCAGCCGAACGAATCCAAGCTTGTGTCTTCATAATAGATTCTTCACCAGAGAACGGTATTCCACCCATATTTCGATATTTGATTAATAGGGCCTCAATATCCGGTTCTGCATTCCTTCTGTTTCTGACACTCATTTTCTAGTACTTCTGCAAATGGCAGATCAAGTGTCAGGTCACAGAAAAGGTATTTTAAAATATATAAACACAT
This sequence comes from Allium sativum, assembly GCA_030737875.1. Classification (NCBI taxonomy): domain Eukaryota; kingdom Viridiplantae; phylum Streptophyta; class Magnoliopsida; order Asparagales; family Amaryllidaceae; genus Allium; species Allium sativum. The sequence goes on from CM060923.1 coordinate 9,132,362, forward strand.
ACTTCAAATGTAAATGTGTCTATCAAGGTGTAATTTCATTCTGCTACTCATACTAGGATATTTCTGATCCTATCTGTATGGAGTTACCCGTCCTAGAACACTACTGGTTCTATTTCTGACGAGTTCGTTCAAATGTTATATTCCAGAACTAAGCTTAACCAAAGCTCTGATATTACGTTGAGACGACCCGAAATCCCGTTCAGACGGAAACAGGGGTTATCTTTGGAATATAACACAGAACCAGATAATAGCAGAACAGAATTAAATAAATACACCAGGAAATGAACAACAAAATATACTGGATAAAAGTAATCATCAGAGTTACACAGTATACAGGATCTTACTTAGTACAAATACAGTTCAGCTATACATAAATGTCTACAGCGGAAATAAACAAAATATGTACAATAGGAGCTGAACAGCATAAAAAGAAATAAATGATAGAATCCATCTTCAGCTCCAGCTATCCAGAAAGAACCAGCTAAACCTAAATACAAGGCTGCCCGTGTAGAAAAAGGGGCACCCGAGTTTGAAAGTGAAACAAACTACGAGTCAGTCATGGGACTGGTATGAGAAATCCATTCAACACATATATAATATGGCTAATCACAGGACCACGCCACTTTCGTGGAACGGGTTTACTCCATTGGATTGCCAGTGCTTTAAAACAAATCTTTCTTTTAAACATCGCTATGCTTTTTATAAAAATGAAGCCATTATAAGACTCAGTTCCCATCACACAATGCAACGCAAACCGGAGGATAGAGTTTTACCTTATAATGGCCAAAATATGCTTGATACGAATAAAACAAAGGCATTTGATATTATTACTAGTGTTTATATGTTTTGAAAACAATTTCAAATCATAACTATCAATCATAGACGACATGAGCGTCCCATGCCACTATGTCGCCAAATATGTATATACAATTGAAACCGCACGATCACGTATTTGGAAATTGGATTTCCGTCATGAACCAAGACAAAAGATAGTCCTTACCGAATTCGTGACTCTCTAGCCCGAGCCACAGGATCAGAACGCATCAACCCTTTAGATCGTCAGGGCCGGTCCACCGATGTGGATTATTATGCCTGAACACTACGTCTCCCCGCCCTTTGGGGCGTAAACGAGCCAACGAATGACTCCATCGGACCCGGATCGTCCGATCAAACCGAGGCACCTCGCAACAGCAACAACCACATAGGTGAAAAGTATATAAATGTCAGGGCTGGTAGGTCACTGACACCACCCCAGCTAGAAAGAAACGCAGGCCCTCCCTGATGTCCTTCTCCCGTTTTAGGTTCATACCGAGGTGTGAGGCTCGCGAATTCACGTTATACACAAAGCTACGCCACACAGGCGGTGCTTTGATCATCACCACAAGACTTTGCTTTTCAACAGAAGCCCTGATCACTACATCTTAGCATGCCACACAGGCAATTCATGCCATGCGACTGATGTCCATCGATATACAACCTCTGAGCTCATGCGTCTCAGAGAAGGGCGTTAAGCAAAAGAATAAATTCTTCGCCGCCAAACAGATGTATATTTAATAGAGATCAATCAACACTGAATAAAATCCAATGTCAGACACACAGTCCATCTACAAGTCCGTCCTGGGTCTGAACGAAACCGGAGGCACTAAATACCTCGCAAACCCATCGATCACCACGTACGTCTGGACGATCACCACTCATTATCCATATTTCGGGATGCCTCCCAATCAGGACCTCGGTTACCATCCAAACGAGGTGAAGATCTCCGGTCTTCGACCATCGTCTTCATCTTCGAATTTCAATCGTCGGTCAATTATTGGAAATGAGTATTAACTCGGCCTTTTCAAATAATTCACGAATATTTAGAATTTCAAATCAATTTATTTTAATGGTTAAATTATTCGACAACACCAATATTGTTCTTTATTGTGATTTTCACACCAAACACATTCAACCATCAAAAGCCACATAAATCGAGCAAATTCAGTTTTATTTTCATTCCACATCGCTTATGATATTTAATAACTATTTATCGCTATTTTTATTTATTTTAAAATAGCTAATTTATTCAAAACGACGCTTCGGGCCATAAAGCGGCCGTGGCGCTGTTTTTCTTCAGATTTGATTTACACATATCTGAAAATCTAACCGTTGGATCTTCGCAAAATTTACATCATTAGAAAGGTCTTTTCAAAACGAATCCAACGGTTCCAGTTTCGGGAAAATCCGACGGTCGGATCTCCCGGTACAATCGTTTGAATTTTCGATTTCAAAATACGAACTGCAGCGTCGTTATTCGATTAAATATATAATTATATTTATATATATATAAATATAATCGCTTTTGGCGCTGTTTTTCTTCAGATTTGAATTAAACATTCCAGACAATCCAACCGTTGGATTCTTACAAGGTTGGTGCCGTTGGAAAGATTATTCCAAGGCGAACCCGACGGTTGAGGTTTCGGGAAAATCCAATGGTCGGATTTCCCGCACTAGTCGTTTGAAATCATGGTTTCAAAATACGAACTGCACGGCTTCGTTTCGTTTTAATTTTATTTATATTTATATATTTATATAAATATAGTTCATTCAATGATTTCCATATCGTTTTCACTTCAAATATTTGTCTAACACCTTAAAATTTTGGAAAATTTCGCCATAACCTCCCCTGCACCGGGAGCATCGGGAAATCGCAAATAGCTTTCCCGGTCCTTCTAATCTCAAAAAGAAAAAGAAAAAGCCAAGCGGCTAGCCAATAGGCTCATAAAATCATCACCCAAACAAAACAGTAAATGTGTACCTATTTGTCAGGCACAAAATTTTATTCCTCTTCTCTAGCCCCTTTGCTATAACCTGTTCAATGAATATGCATGTACATATATATACAGTTCTTATCATTTATCATTTTCTATTCGACTTCATATTTGATTTCTATTTGGTTTAAAAACACCATTTATCCTAATGTTACATACATAGGTGCAAATCATTTCATTAGCTAATTAATGAATATTTCAACTCATATATGTTTATTTTGAACAAGTGGTTATTTTTAACACTTCACATTTCAACGATTTATGCATACAATAAAAATGTGATTTTTATTGTAAAACATTTCATTTCAAAACACTATTTTTCTATATAGTTCATATAGGTGATAAAAATAGGATTTTTTTTTCCTTAAAACAATTTCTTTTAAAACGAGATTATTTTACACAGTTCATATAGTCGATAAAAGGTGATTTTTATTATCAAACAATTTATTTCAAAATATGAATACCATTCAACACATGAATTTCTAATCAACGAATGAATATCAATTCAACACATGAATGTTTTCTATAGTTTTTATATATAGATAAAAGGTGATTTTTATTATCAAACAATTTATTTCAAAATAGGAATACCATTCAACACATGAATTTCTAATCAACGAATGAATATCAATTCAACACATGAAGGTTTTCTATAGTTTTTATATATAGATAAAAGGTGATTTTTATTATCAAACAATTTATTTCAAAATATGAATACCATTCAACACATGAATTTCTAATCAACGAATGAATATCAATTCAACACATGAAGGTTTTCTATTCAATGAATAAATATAGTTTAAGCATATGAAAATAATTCAAACACACGAATATTATTCAAAATTTCGGCAGCATAACGGCAGGGTAGTTAAAATCGGGACCGTCCCTAGTACGGCTCCTCGCTCTACCTTAAAACCTCGCGGTTTTTGACAATGGGGATCATGCATCTAGTTCGCACGCAGGCGGCATGTATATATTTATTTCATTTCCACAAACTAATCCTATGTGGTTTCAACCAAATATTTCTCAACAACAAATGGGTATTTTTCAACCACAATCAACCAATATCAACCACAAACAATCCCAAACAATCATTCGCTATCAATCAATTTTCACAACAATTTCAATCAATAAATATCGTCCATGGTTTGTGGACGAGGGGCGTAGATATATATATATATATATTATATATAGCAATTCACTTTTATTTCAACATATATATATATAGAAAAAGAAATTGATGAGTGAGAAATTCTCACCAATAGCTATCCAATACTACGACTCTTCCTTTATAGAAATCTTCGCCAATCTCGCCTTTCGTCGCTTTCGTTGCCCGTATTCTCTACATATGTAAAAATCGAATTTTTACTATGTTATTCAATATATAAAAATCGAATTTTTATTATGCTATTCAATATATAAAAATATGATTTTTACTTCGACTTTCAATATATAAAAATCTGAATTTTACTTCGACTTTCAATATATAAAAATCTGATTTTTACTTCGACTTTCAATATATAAAAATCTGATTTTTACTTCGACTTTCAATATATAAAAATCTGATTTTTACTTGAATATGAAAAATCAAAGCTTTTTGTTTCATGACCAAACATCATAACTTTTCTATTCATACAAATCTTTTTCTTTTTAAAGTTCTAATCTTTTTAAAGTTTAAATCTTAAAATAAAATCAGTTTTTAAACCCTTTTAAAATTCAGTTTTAAATCCTTTATAAAAAATCAGTTTTATCCTTTATAAAAAAATCAGTTTTATCCTTTATAAAAAATCAGTTTTATCCTTTATAAAAAATCAGTTTTATCCTTTATAAAAAATCAGTTTTATCCTTTATAAAAAATCAGTTTTACCCTAATAAAAAAATCAGTTTTAACCTAATTAAAAAAAATCAGTTTTAAAATAAAATAAAAAAAAAATAAAGTAAAAACAACTTACTTCAACTGCGAAGAAGGGGGGGTTGCTTCGCGTTCACGGATCGAGGAAGGGGGGGTTTCGCTGGTGGTGGCGGGGCTTGTGGAGGAGGGCGGTTTCCGTCTTAAAGGGCGTAGGGGGTATCGGGTTCGGAGGTAGGGCTTCGCGATTTAGGGGGAGGGGGTCGCCGAGGTTGGTGGTCGACGGCGCCTGGGGGAGCGCGTCCGGCGGCGTGGAGGATGGGAGGGAGTTCGAGAGCAGTTCGGGTTTTTTTTTTCTTCTTTTCGAGCCTGAACGAATTGAATGAGGGAGAGAGAGAAAAAAAAGGGTGTGGGGGTTATTATATTATATATATTTAATTATTTAAATTATCAAAAAGGTTGACTTTTTTGTTTGACCTCGAAACGAGAGCCAACGACTGTCGTCCCTAGCGTTCTACCCCCATCCCGGACACAATAGGATATGTATCGTAAGCTGATTCGATTGTTTCGAATGGTTTCCGTTGAATTTTCATTTATATCATTATATTGAATTTTAAACGTACATTTCAATTTACCGAGGTCACATACGGACTCGAAAAATTCCAGAAAAATATTTTCTAGCTTCGTATTGACGATACGGTCCTAACAAAACTAGTTTCGTCGAATTCTGAGACCGTTTGAAAAATGGCTAATTTCCAGTCGATTAAAATCAACAGAAACTGGTCAAACGCGTTTTCCTTTGCCACGCTCACATATTGATTCGAAAAATTATGAAATTTGAAACCTAGCAATAACTTCACATTCCGGACCCAACAAAAGTGGTTTCGTCGAAATCCGAGGTCGTTTGCAAAATGTCCATTTTTAAGGGCCTGAATTCCATAGCGACTATTCAGAATTTTCAACTGGACATATCTTTTGATTCCCGCTATCAAATTTCGATTGGTCGGATTCGTTAGAAAGATATCATCAAATAGATCCTAATGTTTTTGGTTTCACTAAAATCCGGATTGTTTTGCACCCGATACAGTCCGACAAAGTTTGAATTCAATTTTTGAAACTACCACGCCATTTCAGGCCTTGATTATAATTATAATTAATTATATTCGTTTTCAATTGTCGATTCAAACTCAGTTTTCATCGCCATTATTTAAAATATTTATTTTAAATATATAAAATCCATTATTTTAGCCAATTTAAAAATTTTAAATTGGTTCAGATTTTCTGGGTCGTTACACCTTTTTTTTTTTACTTAAGATAAATGTATGTTTCCTATCAACAACGCACATAATTATCTATAGATAGAAATATTTCAATCTAGTGAATACAATTAATGACAATATTACAATTTAAGTCAATACTAAATTTAAAATAGACAAAAATTAGGCAATTTTTTTTTTATCATACAAGCATTAATAGGTTCAATGTTAAATCAAATTAATATATATATATGACATGTATATATAAGCAATCTAGTCCAATGACAATGAATGTTTGATTTTCTTTTATTTGAATTAAGCAGTGTTAAACATGTACTTTTACACATTTATTTCTTTTGTTTGTATGTGTTGTTTTTCAATTCACATTCCTTCATTCCTTTAAAAAGGGAAAATTTTCAAAAGCTAATTGATACTTTTTCATGAATTATACTATAGAAATCTCAAACATAATACAATATGCTAATAATCTAATCAGACAATATTGCTATTTTAACTCAAATTCCAATAAAAATTGTTATCACTTACAAGTTTACTATTCCATTTATTTTCAATTGTTTATAGTTAATCATTACAAATATACAGACAATTTGATACTAAATTCAATTGTAATAAATCACTATTTATCTAACTACGAATAATTGTTTAATAGAAATAATTTTGAAATCATTCATAAATAATATCTTAATTTAATTCATGATTTTTTTTAGTAATGGTATTTTTAAATTCAGACGCATTTTCTGACAAAATTTCCTTAAAATAAAAAATTAAATTGGTTCCAAAATTCCGGGTTGTTACAATCTCCCCCACTTAAAATCTTTTCGTCCTCGAAAAGGAACTAAGCTAAAAGTTGTTTAATTATCTAACCAAATTTTAATTTTCTTTTATTAATTTTATTTGTTGACTAACTTATCAAATATATATACTTTTATATATTTAAAATCATATTTTCAAAAATAGATTATATATAATTAAAATACGTTAATTATAAACTTATTACTCTTAACTCATTCTAGGGCATTGCTAACCCCATCTCTAACGAGTTTTCTCATTCTAGGATACTACTGATCCTATCTCTAATGAGTATTCTTATTGGATATTACTAATCCAATCTTTGATGAGTCTTTTTTTTAGTTCTAACGAGTTGTACCCCAAAGATTTGAGCTAACCAGAGCTCTGATACCAACTGTAAAGACCCGGAAATTCCCGCTCCTTAAATCGACCATAAACCACACAGGTCTGACCCAAAGATTGGAAATCTTCGAATACTTTAACTTTGGGAATACAATACATCAGAACAATAACAGCTGACTTTTATTACATTACAATAATGTTACATCATAGTACAGAATATATCAGAGTACATTGAAATAAAATTACAGCGGAAGAAAAATTACAACAGATTTAATACATTAAACAGCGGAAGACTACAAAGCTCTGGACACAGCTTTAGGCTTCAATCCAGGATCCTGCTAAAGAGAAAGATATCTGCAAAAAGCTACTCGACTGCCCGTGTAGAAAAGAGGGCACCCGAGTTTGCAAAGTGAAACAAACTACAGGTCAGTCATGGGACTGGTGTGAGAATTCTAAACTAATTTAATTAATAAGACAAATCCAAGGACCACGCCGCTAATGCGGAACGGGTTTTATCCCAATGGATTACCGGTGCATAAATTAAAGTAAATCGTTAAACAACGCAATGCTTTTTGGAAAATGAAACCATTATAAGACCCAAGTCCCATCACATAATGCAAGGCACACCAGAGGATAGGGTTTTACCTTATAATGGTCAAAAGATGCTAAATACGTAAAACGGATTACTACTAGTGTGTATATGTTTTAAATAAAAACATTTCAATCATAAGTATCAATCCTAGACGGCATGGGTACCATATATCATGTCGCCAATACTAGTTCTATAATCAAAATCGCAAGGTCGTATTGGAAATTGGATTTCCATCATGAGTCGAGGCTAGGGGCAAGCTCCTCTCCGATTCGAGACACTCTAGCAAATGCCTCAGGATCCCCCGCAGTGAACCCTTGGATCTTCAGGGCCGGTCCCCGCCTATGGGCAGTGGATTAGTTATGCCTGAACACACGCTTCCCGGTCCCTTTGGACCTATAATATGACCACCAACGGCCTATAAAACACGAGGCGCCTCAAAATCCATCATCCACATAAGTAAAATGTCAGCGCTGGTAGGTCCCTGACATCACTCTAGCTAGAAAGAAACGTGTGCACTCCCTGCAGTCCGTATCCCGTTTTTGACTCATACCGGGGTGTGAGGCTCGTGAAGTCACGCTATACACAAAGCTACGCCTAAACAGACCGTGCTTTGATCATCGACCACAAGGCCTGCTTTTCAACAAAAGCCTTGATTCATGCATCTTGGCATGCCACATTGTCAATCCATACCACACCATTGATTTCTACCAATATATAACCTCTAAGCTCGTACGTCTCAGAGAAGGGCGTTAACCACCAAACAGATATATATTAACAGAGATCAACGAATGTAGTATAAAGGACTACAACGTCAGACATACATTCCATTTTTAAACTTATGCTCTGGGTCTGAGCGAAAGTCAAATCCGTACAAATCAACACTACGTCCGAACGGCCACCACTGAAGCCCTTTCAAGGTAGCTACTCCTCTCATGGGTCTCAGTAGCAACACATCCATTCGATGTGAAGATCGTCGGTCTTCAATCACCGTCTTCAACTCTTCGACTTAGAACGTCGTATAATCATTTGAAATGAGATTGAACTCGGACTTTTCAAATGATTCTCGCATATATATATATAATAATTTGAAAACATTTCCTATCGTTATTAATATTTGATAACGACCTATCGCTATTTTTATTTAAATAAAAATAGCCTAAATTAATTTAACGACGCTTCGGGTCAATGGGCGACCCTGGCGCGGTTTTCAACCAAATTTGATTTACACATAACTTGAAATCTAACCATTGGATTTTGACGAAATTTATGTCGTTGGAAAGATCTTCTCAAAGCAGTCCTAACGGCTCCAGTTTTGGGAAAATCCGACGGTCGGATCTCTCGGTATAACCGTTTAAAGTTACGATTGCTGATACGCGAACTGCCGTGCGCGTTCCGTTTAATTTATAATTTGTATTTATATATATATATATATATATATATAAATCGTTTGGCGATTTCAACTATTAACGTCTATTCTTTTATCGCATTTAAAATGACGATAAAAATATCACTTTTATTTTACTCTGTTTTTATTTACATTTAAAATGTAAATAAAATGTGCTTTTTTAAATTCACTCTTTAATTCATGCTTTATTTACACCAAATATAAATAGATATTCTTTTTCTATCTTTGGTTTATTTACACTAAATGTAAATAAATAATTAAATAATCTTTTTCTATCTTTTGATTTATTTACTCTAAATGTAAATAAATATTCTTTCTTACCATTTATTTAACTACCTAGATATAAATAAATGTTTTCATTTTCCTTTTCTTATTTCTTTACCCAAATGTAAATAAATGGTTTTTCTACTTCTACTTTTTCTTATTTATTTACACTATTTGTAAATAAATGTTTTTACTTTTCTTTTATCTTATTTATTTACACTATTTGTAAATAAATGTTTTACTTTTACTTTTGCTATATTTATTTACATTAATTGTAAATAAATGTATCTAATTTCTTATTCATATTTATTTACGCTATTTGTAAATAAATGGTTTCAATTTCCTTGCCAATCCTATTTACATAGTAAATGTAAATAAATGTATTTCTTTAATTCTTTTCTAATATTTCTTTTTAACATAAAAAGAATATCTTATGTTAATTCTTTTCTAACATTTCTTTTTATTATTTTTATTTACATAAGAAAATGCAAATAATTACCATCCACATTTTGGTTCTTTTTATTCCCTTTTTTTTTACATAAGAAAATGTAAATAAATTCTAATTCACATGTTTAATCTTATAATCTTAATTACATAGAAACGTAATTTTATTTACAATGTAAAAACATGTTCTTTAATTACATAAAAGTATAATTTTATTTAATCTTTTATTTATCTAATGTAAATAAATGTCTTACTTTTTCTATGTTTTATTTTATTTACACTAAATAGTTTATATATGCTTTAACCTCTCGCATTGGATAGGTATTGTTGTGATTACTGGACAGCCGGGCGGGTCCGGGCAGGTTTACATCACAACTCAATCCAACCTCGGGTTAAGCATACTAATTCATATTAAGAAAAATGGAATAGATGTTTTTATTCCTTTTATTTTCTTTTATCATTTATTTACCTATTTGTAAATGAATGTCTAAATTACTTTACCTTATTTATTTACCTAAACGTAAATAAATGTTTCAATTATTTCATCTTAAGTATTTACATAAGAAATGTAAATGCTTAATCCCTATTCTTTTACATTGAAAAATGTAAATACTCAATCCTTTTTCTTATTTCTTCTTAACAAAATGTTTATTTTGTTTTTATCCTTTTATCTACTTTAAACAAAAATGCGAGTTTTGACGCTACTAATTTATATTGATAAACCTGTGAATTTTTGTCGCAACTAATTTATATTGACAATATTGTTAACTTTAATCCAACTATCATAATTTGACAAATATGTCAATTCTAATTCAACTACTATAATTTGACAAAAATGTCAATTTTAATCCCACTATCATAGTTTGATAAATAGGTCAATTCTGAAGGTAAAAAGCGGCATTTCTATTTGTCATGCACAAATCCTATGTAATTGACATTTTTATTTATCACAACACTTTTAACTAAAATGACATGTTTATATTAGCATAACATGATTAACTAAATGACATGTTTAACAATCCTAATATCAGAATAAAAATAAGTATTTTTATTCACATGACATGACATTATTATAACATAAATGGTAATTTTTATTCTAATGTCATATTTCTAACCAAAACGGTATCTTTATTTTCTTAATTCTTTTTAATGTATAAAAATATACTTTTCCAGTTCATTCATTTTAAGGTATATAAAAGTATACATTTCTAATTTATTCTCTTTAATATATAAAAATATAATAATTTTGGAAAACTCCTTTTAATATACAAGATATGATAATTTTGTAAAAATTCCTTTTAATGTGAACAAAATGTTGATTTTGGTCTAATCACTTCTAATGAAATCAAAATGTTGATTTTGGTTAAATCACTTCTAATGAAATCAAAATGTTGATTTTGGTTAAATCAAATTAACAAAAAGTGTTAACTTTTGTCCAATATAATTTAATTTACAAAAATGTATTTTTGGTCCTTTTTAATCAAATTACCAAAAATGTAAATTTTATCCTTTATAATATAATTAACAAAATGTTAATCTTGTGCTTTATAATATAATTAACAAAAATGTTAAAAGTGATATATTTGTCTTTGTCATCAATTTTAACACAACAAAATGTATATAAAGTGGTATATATGATTTGTCGTCAATTCTAACACAGCATGGGATCATAAACAATACAAACAACAAACACAATTCATCATCACAATCAATCAGTTAATCTAAATTTTTATGCACCGCATATATGTGTTTCATATAGCGTATAATAATGACACAATCATAATCAATTTAAATATATATATTTCTATATATATATATATATATGTATATTTAATTATTTTAATTTTGAGAAATCTCACAAAAATTTTTGTGTGTCTCTTCTAATTTCACACAAATGTAAAATTTGGGTGTCAATTCTATTACAACAAAAGTAAATATTTTGATGTCATTCTATTTTAACAAAAAGTATATTTTGAGTGTCATTCTCATTACAACAAAGTTGATTATTTCTAATTACACAAAAATGTCTATTTTGTGTATCAATCTAATTTAACAAAATGGCGGTGAAAAATAAATCTTTTTATTTTCAACAAAAAATGACCTTGAAAAATGAATCTTTTATTTTCATCAAGAAGCAATGAAAACATTGTCCTTTTTGATTTCAACTAAATTCCAATGAAAAATTTGTCATTTTTGATTTCAATGAAATGACAATTTTAATTTTGTCAATTCTAGTTTTGACAAGAATACCGATTTTATTTGGCAAATCAAACCTCAACCCAATGGTATAATTGATTCAACAATTTTGTTTTCAACACAAATGTCATCACATCAACAAATACACATAACAACCACAATCAATTCAAATTTCATAGCCATTAACAATATGGATTTCACAACATACACATATAGAATTCACATAGCAAGGAATAATTTAATTTTAATAATTAAATATAGAAATCTCACCTTGGCTTTTATTTTGATGATTCAGATTTAGTTTTTGCTGAAAATTCTAACTTACTCCAAATCGCTTCAAATCAGTTCTGAAATGGAGATCTCGTCGCCACGATTCTAACGCAATTCGTTTAACTGAATCTCGATGTCATACAAAGAAGTTACGGTCATTTTTCATTTAATTGCATAATTAAATAATTTAATTAATTACATTACAAATCTCTTCCTCCTTCTTTCTGTATTACGCTTCCTGTAGCATCGCACCACCCTCCATCGAATTGCATGAAAATAGGGCGAAATGAAGCGATGATATCTCACAAGCTGTCACTCTAAAGGTGATCATCAACGTTGAAGATATATATCATAGAATGATCTATCTAATTTGCCTTCGGAAATTTTGGAAATGGAGGAATGGATTAAAAGAGATTTGAGGGGAAGAAGGAGAGCGTTTTCAACCATTGATTGGCATGGTGGCGGCTGTACATTTAGGGGGAAAGGGATAGGTTTAGAGAAGTTTTTGGATATTATATAGTGGAGACACTACATATATGTATATATATTTTATTTAGTTATATAAATTTGATTTTATCTTTCACTTATCTCTACATATGTAGTAGGTGACAAATGAAGCTTAATTTGCTGACTAGGCATGATGGACCACATGAATATATGGACTTAAATGAAGGAAATGATGGAAATAAAATAAATAAATAGGATAAATGAAATACCGAAAATGGAAGTATAAACTTAAATTTGTATTATTAATAATGGAAATATAGAGGCAATTTGAAATATGGCAAATGGGGAAGCTACTAATAAATACAAAAGGTAAAGCGGTCAAATTTCACAATTTATACGTCATAGTATTAAATTCATTAGCCTCGATATGTTCAAATTATTCTCATTAGTTTTATTAACACACAATAAATAAAAGAAACAAAATGTGACTGATATTACATAGTATAAAGATAAATATGGATTCTAAATTCATACGCTAAAAATCATGTGTTTCCTTAGTTCATGGTCCCAAACTCAAATTAATTAATTTATTAGAACATTCCCTTTTTTTACTTAAGATAAATGTATGTTTCCTATCAACAACGCACATAATTATCTATAGATAGAAATATTTCAATCCAGTGAATACAATTAATGACAATATTACAATTTATGTCAATACTAAATTTAAAATAGACAAAAATTAGGCAAAAATTTTTTTATCATACAAGCATTAATAGGTTCAATGTTAAATCAAATTAATATATATATATGACATGTATATATAAGCAATCTAGTCCAATGACAATGAATGTTTGATTTTCTTTTATTTGAATTAAGCAGTGTTAAACATGTACTTTTACACATTTATTTCTTTTTGTTTGTATGTGTTGTTTTTCAATTCACATTCCTTCATTCCTTTAAAAAGGGAAAATTTTCAAAAGCTAATTGATACTCTTTTCATGAAGTATACTATAGAAATCTCAAACATAATACAATATGCTAATAATCTAATCAGACAATATTGCTATTTTAACTCAAATTCCAATAAAAATTGTTATCACTTACAAGTTTACTATTCCATTTATTATCAATTGTTTGTAGTTAATCATTACAAATATACATACAATTTGATACTAAATTCAATTGTAATAAATCACTATTTATCTAACTACGAATAATTATTTAATAGAAATAATTTTGAAATCATTCATAAATAATATCTTAATTTAATTCATGATTTTTTTTTAGTAATGGTATTTTTAAATTCAGACGCATTTTCTAACAAAATTTCCTTAAAATAAAAATTTAAATTGGTTCCAAAATTCCGGGTTGTTACACAACCATAATCAAACAACACAATCATCAATCAATTAGTGAATTAGAGTTTCAAATTCATAACTTTGATATATATACAGAAAATCTTGTTTTTGATGCCAATTCACAACAATATGTTCTAGCTATATAAGTTTTGGTTCTCACACCAGTCTAATGGAAATATATTGAAAATCACACCTTCGTCACTCGAATATAAATTCTGACGACGAGTACTCAACCATCAGAATCATCTTCGGGCCACTAGAGTATGATTCTATATCTATCCAGTATATTAAAACTTCGAATATACGTTCATGACGCGTATATGCAAAATCTTTATATATCGGATTGTCCAAATTCAATATAAATAAAATATTCAAATACGTATAAAATGGTTTAAATTTTCAAAACAAAATTGTTTTCATTTGAAAAATATACTCTTCACACTCGTTCTAGGATACTACTGATCCTATCTCTAACGAGTCATTCTAATTGGACATTACTAATCCAATATCTGATGAATTCTTTCGTTCGGTTCTAATGTGTCTTGTTCTCGATCTCTGTAAACCAAAGCTCTGATACTAAATGTAACGGCCAGGAATTTCGCTCGGTTCGAATCAGTCGTTAAACTGATCTAGACCGTTCGAAACCCCTGATCGTTTGAGAACAGGACAAATCAGAACACAAACAGAAGAACGTTTCATTGTTATTACAACAATTCCATCAGATACAAGAATATACAGAGTATAAATGAATAAATTACATTCGATAAATATCAGAGATTACAATAAATTACATAGCAGCGAAAAATAATACAAAGCACAACTGAAGGTGATATACGGATACAGAGCTTTCCGGATATCATTCCAGCTGTAAATCAGGATCCTGTGAATATAAATCTGCAAAACCAAAACTACTAGCTGCCCGTGCGGAAAATAGGGGCACCCAGAGTTTAGGTTAAAACAAAAAACTCCAGGTCAGTCATGTGACTGGTGTGAGAACTAAAACAGTTATTAATATTGGTTTTAAAGTTAGGTAAATCAAGGGACCACGCCGTATAACACGGAACGGGTTTCCTCCCAAGAATACCAGTGCACAGAATAAACAACGCAATGCTTTTTCGAAAAATGAAGCTATTATAAGACCCAGGTCCCATCACACAATGCAACGCAAGCCGGAGGATAGGGTTTTCCCTTATAATAACCAAACATGCTTGGTACGTCAAAACAAATCATTTGATACTATTATAAGTGTATAGTGTCAAAACAATTCAAATCATAAATATCAATCATAGGCGGCATGGGTACCATCTATCATGTCGCCATACTAGTTCTAAAATTAAAACCAAAATATTACGTATTGGAAATTGGATTTCCGTCATGAGTCGAGGCAAGGGGCAAGCTCCTCTCCGCTTCGAGACACTCTAGCAAATGCCTCGGGACTACACACTCTTGGCAACCCCGGATGCGGCTGGGCCGGTCCTCACTTACGTTAGAGGACTAATTATGCCTGAACACACGTTTCCCGGTCCTTACAGACCTATAATCGAGGCGCCTCATTCCAACAACCACAAAGGTGAAAAGTATATAAATGTCAGGGCTGGTAAGTCACTGACACCACCAAAGCTAGAAAGAAACGTCGTGCTCTCCCAGCGGTCCGTATCCCGTTTTTGACTCATACAGAGGTGTGAGGCTCGCGAATTCACGTTATACACAAAGCTGCCACGTAGGACGTGCTTCGATCATCAACCACAAGACTTTGCTTTTCAACAGAACCCTTGATCCATGCAACTCAGCGTGCCACACAGGCAATTCATGCCATGCGACTGATGTCCATCGATATACAACCTCTGAGCTTGTACGTCTCAGAGAAGGGCGTTAAGCAAGAGAATAAATTCTCCGCCGCCAAACAGATGTATATTTAATAGAGATCAATCAACACGGAATAAAGTCCAATGTCAGACACACAATCCATTTACAAGTTCGTTCTGGGTCTGAACAAAACCGGAGGCACTTTCCTCGCATATCCATCGATCTCCAAGTACGTCTGGACGACCACCAACTATTTCCATCCTCTTGGGTGTACAGCCCAATCAGGATCGTCAGTAATTATCCAAACGATGTGAAGACTTCCGGTCTTCGACCACCGTCTTCATCTTCGACTTATCGTCGAATCGGTTATTCAGAATGGGTATAAACCCGGCCTTTCCGAACAACCCGCGTATATTAAAAACAAATGTTACACAAACACAACATACGCCTCATTCCAATTCATTAGTCACTAACCACAAATTAGCAAGAGGACAATTTCCCAAATATTAACCCCGAAGGCCGAAACCAACATCAGATCAATATCCAGGAAACCATTCTTCTTAACTAACCTACAGCTAGTTTCTAAATTCCACATTCTTAAGGAAAGGTTCCCATTAATTTTATCCAAGATAAATTCTTTAAAATTTATCCTTTAATCTTCCTTTGGATGTCGCTTCAAACCAAATTATGGTTTTCTAAACTAGTCGAGATTAGCGAACCACACCGAAGTAATTATTTATTTTATTTCCCAATCCCAACCTATTCATCTCATGAAGCAAAACTGGTAATACTCCACATCTAACACCACAGTGTTATCGGTAAAATTAATAACCATTTCACGTTCAAATCTGATTAAAGATTTAACTATCGCTTTGGAGCAAAACTGGTGATACTCCATCCTTGCTCACTTTCTAAATTTGATAATTTAGATTATTAATCCACATTTCAATCTAATTGCAGATTCATTAAAACTCCTTTTACTGGGTTAAAGAACTAGTGTCATTTAAAACACAGTTCACGACAAACCCAAATCACATTTTATTTATTATCGGGTTAAAGAACAAGTGTTATTTATAAACACCATTCACGATAAACCCACAAATCAATTCTATTTAAAACCCATTTCAAAATCCAATTTATTTATTTAAAAATAAATGGGTTTTAATTTCAGTTCAAAACTAGTTCATTTCGATAAAAATCTATTTTTATCTTTTCAAATATGGAGTTTTTCATCCTAATTTTTCCCAAATCATTTCTTATGATTTTACACAAATTATTGATATTTTTAATAATTTTATCAAGGCCCGTACAGTCGATTTCCATCAACGGCCATCGAACTGCACTTACAGCGACCTTTTTCAAATTTGATTTGGACGTATCTCCAAATCCAACCGTTAGATTTCGAATTTCTAATATTCGTTAGAAAGATCTTTTCGATACGAACCCAACGGTTCCGGTTTTAGGAGAATCCGACGGTCGGATCTCCCGTAATGTCCGTTTGAAATAAATGGTCGAAATTCACGAACTACCGCAGCGCGGCGCGTTCTATTCAGGCCATTATATTATATATATAATATATATAATATATATTTCGTCGATTTCTATTTAAAACGAATTTCATAGATCGTTTTAAATTCGTTTCAAAAACAATTTCAACTTCCATCTCAATTCAAATCAAAATTGAATCTTTCCTTATAAATTCGTTTTAAAATTCATTTCTATTCAATTCAAATTTCAATTCAATTTGAATTCATTTCAATTCGTTTTAAAATTCATTTCTATTCAATTCAAATTTCAATTCAATTTGAATTCATTTCAATTCGTTTTAAAATTCAATTCGAATTCGTTTTCAATTCGATTCAATTCAAAGTGGTTTTCTATTCGATTCAATTCAAATTGGTTTTCTATTCGATTCAATTCAAAGTGGTTTTCTATTCGATTCAATTCAAATTGGTTTTCTATTCGATTCAATTCAAATTCGTTTTCTATTTGAATCAAATTCATTTCGTTTTCTATTTGAATCAAATTCATTTCGTTTTCTATTTGAATCAAATTCATTTCGATTTCTATTTGAATCAAATTCATTTCGTTTTCTATTTGAATCAAATCCATTATATATTCAATTGAAATCAAATTCGTTTTATATTCAATTGAAATCAAATTCGTTTTATATTCAATTCGAATTCAATTCGTTATATATTCAATTCGAATTCGTTTTCTATTCAATTTAATTCAAATTTCATTTCAATTTAATTCAATTTCGAAATCACTTTTCAATATTCATTTTAAAATGAATAAAATCGATATAAATATCGTTCACGTCAAAATGGCGTCAATCTAATCAACACGGCTTCATATATTTCTATTTTCAAATATTCTATTTCAAATATTTCTTATTATCAAAATATTTCTATTTCAAATATTTCTATTTCAAATATTCTATTTCAAATATTTCTATTTCAAATATTTCTATTATCAAAATATTTCGTTCAACACATGACTAATCTCAACGAATGAGTACTGTCAACACATGAACCTTTATTTTATATTGATAAAGATGTAAATTTTATTATTAAAATATTTCGTTCAACACATGACTAATCTCAACGGATGAGTACAGTCAACACATGAACCTTTATATTATAATATTCTTTATTTTCTAAATTGGAATGAGGCCCAATCAATCACCATATAATGTTAATTATATGGATTTTCATACATCACACGTATATAATAGCATTGAAAAATAATCAACTATCAACCAAAGTGCACTACACTGTATAAGCATCGAATATAGATATCTAACGCTTATAACAGCCTGTCAATCAATCGATCGACATATTTAATCTATCAGGATGAGTGAACTTCAAATTTCATCCCAACACCCGTGTGGGGTTTCAAACAATCAAACACAGATTTTATTTGTGCAGTTGGGCGATGTGTAAAATTTACCTACCCAATCAATATTCTTCAAATAGGTGTACATAAACAAACCGTCCGGTTTGTAAATGAATATTTATTTATTCACATTCACGTTAAAAATTATATTTTTAACGATAAAATATTTTATTTAACACATGAATTTCAATTTCGTTCATTTATTAAATAAAATGATATCTTTATTTTTCTAACTTAATTTAGGAAATTTCGGCGGCATAATGGCACGATACTAGAAACGGGACGAGGCCTAGCCTTATCCCCGGTCTAGTGAAGGCCCACGCCATTCACACATCAATCAAATTCATTCCATTTCACCAAACAATTCAATTCAAACCAAATAAACTAACCAACTACACAACCAAACAATTTAACAAACAAGTCATCCATGGTCTGTGGATGACGGGTGTCGGGTGCTACTAAACACCGTCTGCATCCTAGTATATATATATATATATATATATATAACTAGAAAAAGAAATTGAAAGGTGAGAAATTCTCACCGATATCTATCCAACTTCACGACACTTCATTTATAGAAATCTTCATCGTTCTCGCCTTTTTGTCATCTTCGTTGCCCGTATTCTCTACATATGTAAAAATCACATTTTCACTTCGCTATTCAATATATAAAAATCGAATTTTTACTTCGCTATTCAATATATAAAAATCGAATTTTTACTATGCTATTCAATATATAAAAATCAAATTTTTACTATGCTATTCAATATATAAAAATCGAATTTTTACTATGTTATTCAATATATAAAAATCGAATTTTTACTATGCTATTCAATATATAAAAATCGAATTTTTACTTCGCTATTCAATATATAAAAATCGAATTTTTACTATGCTATTCAATATATAAAAATCGAATTTTTACTATGCTATTCAATATATAAAAATCGAATTTTTACTATGTTATTCAATATATAAAAATCGAATTTTTACTATGCTATTCAATATATAAAAATCGAATTTTTACTATGTTATTCAATATATAAAAATCAAATTTTTACTATGTTATTCAATATATAAAAATCGAATTTTTACTATGTTATTCAATATATAAAAATCCCATTTTTATAATCACGCTATATGGATAAAATTCTATTTTTACATTGCTACTATATAGATAAAAATTATATTTTTACCTCGCTATTCTCTATATAAAGATTTCGCCTTTTCAAATATAAAGATTTCGCCTTTTCAAATATATCATTATAAAATCACATTTTTATTTTGCTACACATGTAAAGATGATATTTCTAATATTCCTATCATGTAAAAATTATATTTTTACATCTTCTACATAGTAAAGATCATATTTTTAATCCACTACATATGTAAAAATCACGCCTTTCTCCATTTAAAAATATCGTCTTTCTTCCTTTAAAAATCTAGTCTTTTCTATTTTAAAAATCTAATCTTTTCTATTAGTAAAAATCATATTTTTCTATGCTATACGAATATATAAATGCTAATTCACATAAAAAACTGATTTTATAAATAAAAATAAAATTAAAACTTACAGATTTTGGTCGAAGGGGGGGCTGTGCTTCTTCGTCGGAGGTCAAGGAGGTGGAAGGGAGGACGGAGGTCAGGCGAGGGGGGGTAGCTCGCGTCGCGAGGGCAGGGGGTGAGGAGGGGGGGCTGTCGTGAGGTCGGCGCCGCTGAGGGGGGGTCTCCCTCTCGATCGCTTCTCTCTCTTTTTTTTTCCTGTGATGAACGAAAATGAAGGGAAGGGGGGCTAGCGGTTTATAAGGGGAGGAGGGAGGATATATATATATATATATATATATATATTGGTTTCGCTAAAATCCGGATTGTTTTGCACCCGGTACATCCAATTGAAGTTTGAAATCGAATTATCGAACTACCGCGCCATTTTCAATTCTTTTTATAATTATATATAATTATTTATATTCTAATGACGACGCGTATAAATATATACGTTCTAAATATTATTCAAAATAAATTTCTCGTCGATATTATTTAAAATAATCTATTTTAAATATTCAAAATTCGCTAAAATTGCCAAAATAAAAATTTTAAACTGGCCCAGATTTTCGGGTTATTACAACTTCTTTTCAAATTCCAAGTTCCACTTGCTTATTAATTTCATATATATACATTTTAAACCATTTAAGCTAATTAAAAAGGCCATCACATGTTATTCTCTAGATTGTAATCCAAAATCTGTAATTTACAATCTATTATCCCCAAATTCAAATTAACAAAAGTAATCCACAATTATTCATTGTATGTTTCCATAGTTACAATTACATGTAATTAAGTATACTTCATCTCAATTCACCTGTTTTCTATCTAACATGTCACTACAACTTGTCGTTGTTTACTTATTAACTAAGTTCTCTTTACTAAGATTTACTGATAAGTTTTTCTTCCTTTTATTATAACTTATGTTATAATTTCCACTTGTCCCTAAGACAAGCCAACCAATTATATAACATTTTAATTAACGTAATTAACTATAGTAGGTTATTCTCATTCCCCATTTATTCCAATTCATTTCCATTATTTACAATTTGTGCCATTTATTTCTATCCTTTTATATACATATATTAATATATATGTTTATTCATTAAACCTCTCACATTAGGTCTGCAACTTGTGGATGTTGGATATGCCGGGCGGGTCTGGGCAGACTTCTTCCACAAGTCGGACTTAACCTCGTCTCTTAGCATGTTACGTTTTTATGTACTTAGACCCCTCACACTAGATTCACCACTTGTGGTTGTTGGATATGCCGGACGGATCCGACCAGACTTCTACCACAAGTGTAATTTAACCTCGTGGCTATGCACGGTTACAATTTCTAACTATTGTAAATCTATGCATGTTCATTCTTTAACAATTATTCCTTTTTCGTTATAGGTTTTCATACCCCTTTTTCCAAGTCATATTTATCATGTACCATATGCCCCGACTTTAAGATCTAAATCACAATTTGATTTTCGCCCCAAATCCATATTCATGTATTTCATTCAATTTATGCCTAAATTTCCCAATATAAGTTATGCCTAATTTTAATGTTTCCCCCTCGTTCCTAATTTCACGCGTTCACATATTTCAGCGGTATGCCTAGGCTCGAAGGTAGCCTTGATATAAAATAAAAAGGGAAAAGAAGAAGGGAAGAGAACATAAATAATCATAACAACAAGATTGACATATGACGATAAAAATAGGCATAACAACTAATAAGCATACAATGACAAAATTGTGATAGTGACAAGACAGACATATAGGAACAGATCTGGTGAACATGGGATAATGAAACTGATTAGGCATAGTGTCATGATCATAAATAGGCATGATGAGATCTAATCAGTGAATTAGATATACAAATAATGGTAGATCTGACATGATAAATTGGCATAGGCTTAGATCCAATTCATAAAATTATGTTAAAATAACTTAGATACATAGGTTATGGAAAATCTGATATGATTCATTTAGTGAAAGGCTTAGATCCAATTTATAAACATGTTAAGATTATCTTTTACGTATTCATATCTAAAAATAACGTAGACTCATTGTGATTGGATCTAAGAAATAGAAGAGTAATTGCAGATGTTGAATCACAGATCTCTAAACTTGAAAGACTTGTTTGTTGAAGAAGAAAAAGGATAATTTAACCTAGGCAGAGGCAGGATCTAGCTCTCCAATGTTTTTTGTCTTTAAAAACAAGAGAAATGGGGTCTTATTTATAGCCTTCAGTCAACGAATATTGCATAGAAATCAGTCCCCGTACAAAACCAGAAATCTACCCAGATCTGTGTGGGGTCAACCCCCCTTTGTGTTTCGACACCCCTTGATGGGGTCGACCCACGGGTTGACACCTCCTGATCGGGTCGACACCCATGGGCGGGAGATCTATGTGGGGTCGACCCCCTTAGTGTTTCGACACCCCCTTGATGGGGTCGACCCGTGGGTCGACACCTGCTTATGGGTTCGACACCCATGGTCGGGAATTTTCCTGCTTCCCTTCTTCTATTCAATTTTTGAATTCTGGACTTATTTTATATATATATATATATTCTTCTTATGCATATACAAACTTCAAAGCTTAATGTCTTCTTCATACGGTTTCTGTTTCACGCAAACTTGGAGTTTATCATAAGAAAAATTCCGAGACGAAAGTAATAGCGCAGTCTGTGTTACTTAAATCCCAATATTTAATTAAATATTCCTTAGTTTATCATTTTAATGTGTTATAAAATTACGGGGTGTTACATTCTCCCCTACTTAAGGGATACAGTCCCCGAAATCTCCAAGTTAAGAAAAATGTATATCCTAACATCCACATCCACCTACTCATCCACCAATCATAGGCATCCATTGTCCTTAAATGATTTCTAATGCTTATATGAACATATGCAAATGTGTGTGTATATGTCCCTATACTACTACGAAAGATCAGGCGGCCTACTGATTCAGTCGACCTCCTTAATGCAAGGTATGTTAGTGTCATGTATCCAACATGTTTGCAAATAATCCTATCATAACACGTAAGTTATATAAGTGTGTGCAATCATTCATCCAAATGCAACATCCATATGATGATACAACCATTTCCATCCATAAAAAAGACAAATGCACACGCATCCATATGCAGTATGAGAGTGATTGAGCCGATCTAGTGCCTAATGTGTGTGTATATGCATCAACTAGTAGCCACTTGCAAACACTTGCATCCACTTGCATCCATCAAACATAACATTTCACACACATGTTTATATCCATGGGATTCCTACCTAAAGGTCAAAGACTCGATCGATAGGATTTACTTTAAATGATAGAAACAAGAATGAATAAAAGCTTTGGAAAGGAAGTTAAGAATATCCCTTTAAAAGGAAAGGGTACGAAGCACGAATCTTGTCTTTAGTTTTCCAAGTTGCCTCCTCTTGGTTATCTCCCCACTGAACTTTCATCAACTTGACTTATCTGTTGCGTAGCTTCTTAACTTCTAATCCAAGAGTACGGGTAGGAACTCATCTAACTATTGCCTCCCGTTCTACCTCTGCCTCCTCAAGCATACTCGGCTCAACTACTTCTGCTGTATCATGCAAAAATTTTGGCCGAAGAACATCCGCTAGTCTCTCTTGAAGCATTACCCTATAAGCCATTTGACCTTTTCTTTTCATTACAGGAAATGGTCCTACAAACCTTGGTGCCAGTTTCCCTACAGATCCAAAACGAACCACATCCCTCCAAGGTGATACCTTGAAGAAACAATGCCTCCCAACTCAACTCAATATCGGTTCCTCCTTTATCTGCGTATGACTTCTGCTTGTCCTGAGCTATCTTCATGCGCCTGTAGATAAGATCAATCTTTTTTGAGGTTTCTCTAAATGTCTAATATCCAAATAGAAGCCTATCTCTGCTGCCTCAATTTGAGATCTTTCTACGGGAATATATACATGTGCAACTTATGGTCCCTGTATAACTCAAACCTCTCTCCTAGCAGATATTACCAACAAGTCTTAAGCGTGAATATTTTAGCGGCTAACTCCAAAACATTTGTAGGGTATTTCTTCTCGTGAACTCTTAACTGTCTACCTCCATAACACACTACCCTTCCCTTCTGTATCAAGACAGCACTGAGCTTTGTTCCCCTTGGATCAGTATATACTTTGTTTCCAGCAGGCAGAGTCAAAACTGGGGCTATTGCCTGAGCCCTCTTTGGCTACTGAAAAGATCCTCAAAATCAATGTTCCAAAGGTTAAATTCTTCTTTGTCAGTTTGGTGAGTGGGGATGATATCTTTGCGAAGTCCTTAATGAACTTCCTATAACAGTCAGCTAAACCAAGAAAACTTCTCACCTCCGTTGCATTCTTTGGGATCTGCCAATCTTAAACTGCAACTACCTTTGCGGGATCTACTGCTATCCTATACTTAGAGACCACATGCCCTAGAAATCTCACTTAGTTTCTCCAAGAATGACATTTAGAGAATTTCTCCTTAAGCTGTTGCGAACAGAGAGTTTTCGAAACCTCCTTTAAATGTAGAGCATGCTCTTCCTCGCCCTTCGAGAAAAATCGAGATGTCATCAACAAAGATCACAACGAACTTATTTAGAAACTCCCAAAACACCCTACTTATCAGATCAAAAAATAGGCGGGTGTATTTGTCAATCCAAAAGGCATGACGAGCCACTCGAAGAAACCACCTTGAGTCCTAAAGGCAGTCTTGTTTATACCATCCTCGACCACCCTCAACTGATGAAACCCCGTGGCTAAGTCCAACTAAGTGAAAACAAATACACTAACAAGCTAGTTAAACATATCATCTATCCTCGGGAGTGGGTGCCTGTTCTTCTTGGTGAGTTTATTCAGCTCTCTATAATCCACGCATAAGCAAAGTGAACCATATGCCTTAGTTGCGAACACCACAGGAGCTCCTCATTCAGATATCCTTCGTCTAGTAAACTTGTAACGAAAAGGAATTTCGCTCGATCTGAATCGATTGCTAAAGCAACCAAGACCGTTCGAAACCCCTGATTGTTTTGAGAACACGATAAATCAGAACACAAACAGAAGAACATTTCATTGTATATTACAACAACTCATCAGAATAAAAGAATATACAGAGTATGAATAAATATTACACATTAGATAAATATCTGAGATTACAATACATTACTGCAGCGGAAAGGCAATACAATACACAACTGAAAGTAATACACGGATACAGAGCTTTCCGAGTATCCACCCAGCTGTAAACTAGGATCCTGTGAATATAAATCTGCAAAACCAAAACTACTAGCTGCACATGTCAAAATAAGGGCACCTAGAGTTTAGGTTAAAACAATAAACTCCAGGTCAGTCATGTGACTGGTGTGAGAACTAAAACAGTTATTAATCTTTATTTTAAAGTTCGGTAAATCAGGGGACCACTCCGTATAACACGGAACGGGTTTCCTCCCAAGAATACCAGTGCATAAAACAACTGCGCAATGCTAACTAAAGAACAATGAAGCTATTATAAGACCCAGGTCCCATCACACAATGCAACGCAAGCCGGAGGATAGAGTTTTTACCTTACAATAGCCAAAGAATGCTTGATACGCTAAATCTTATGTTTTATTATTACTATAAGTGTATTGTTTTATTATTACTATAAGTATATAGTGTCAAAACAATTTCAATCATAAGTATCAATCATAGACGGCATAAGTGCCCCATACCACTATGTCGTCATATATAGGTTTACAATCAGAACCGAAAAATCACGTATTGGAAATTGGATTTCCGTCTGTGAACCGAGGCAAGGGATCGTCCTCCACCGAATTCGAGACAATCTAGCCCATCTCTCAGGCAAGTACTCAGTCAATCCATTGGATCGTCAGGGCTGGTCCATCGATGTGGATTAAAATGCCTGAACACTGCGTTTCCCCGCCCTTTGGGGCGTAGATGAGTCCTATGACTCCATCGGCTCCACACAATCACCGATATATCTGAGGCGCCTCGCAATCCAATAACCACATAAGTCAAACTCGTAAGGGCATGTAAAACCACTGACGCCACTTCTAGCTAGAAGGAAACACATGCCCTCCCTGATGTCCTCTTCCGTTTTTTGGTTCACAACCGGGTGTGAGGCTCGCGAATCAACGCTACACAAAGATATGCAACACAGGTCGTGCTTTGATCATCAACCACAAGAATTTGCTTTTCAATAGAAGCCTTGATCATTTGCCACTTAGGCATGCCACACAGGCAATTCACTCCATGCAATTGATATCCACCAATATATAACCCCTGAGCTCGTACGTCTCAGAGAAGGGCGTTAAGCAAGAGAATAAATTCTCCGCCGCCAAACAGATGTATATTTAATAGAAATCAATCACACATAATAAAATCCAATGTCAAACACACAGTCCATTTACAAGTTCGTTCTGGATCTAAACGAAACCGGAGGCACCTTGTACCTCGCATATCCATCTATCTCTAAGTACGTCTGGACGATAGCCAACTGATTCCCTCCTCTTGGGTGTACCGCCCAATCAAGATCATCAGTAATCACCCAAACGATGTGAAGACCTCTGGTCTTCGACCACCGCCTTCATCCTCGACACATCGTCGAATCAGTTATTCAGAATGGGTGAAACCCGGTCTTTCTGAATAACTCGCCTATATAATAAACAAGTGTTACACAAACACAACATACGCCTCATTCCAATTCAGAATATTCTTTTATTTAAATATTCTGATACTTTGGGAAAGGTTCCCATTAATTTTATCAAAGATAAATTCTTTAAATTTATTCTTTAATCTTCCTTTGAATATCAATTCAAATTAGTCGGGATTAGCGAACCACACTGAAGTAATCATTTATTTTATTTCCCAATCCCAACTTATTCATCCCATGAAGTAAAACTGGTAATACTTCATATCTAACACCACGGTGTTATCAGTAAATTCAATTACCATTTCACGTTCAAATTTAATTAAAGATTTAACTATCGCCTGGAGCAAAACCGGTGATACTCCATTCTTGATCACTTCAATCTAATTAAAGATTCATTAAAACTTCACTTAGTTTTAATCTTCCAAAAATCAATATCCTGTCTTTAACTGGGTTAAAGAACCGATGTCATCTAAAACACGGTTCACGATAAACCCAAAATCACATTCCATTAATTATCGGTTTAAAGAACAAGTGTTATTTAAAACACCGTTCGCGATAAACCCAAAAATCAATTCCAATTAAATATCATTTAATTGGTATACCTCATTAAATCTAAATAAAAAGATTTATTCTTTTTCTCAACTAGGTTTAAGAACAGTATTAATGAAGACACCATTCACGACAAACCCAAATCACATTTGATATTAAATACTGAAAATATATCGGCTTATATTCAATACCAAATTCTACGACCAACAAATATCGTATTGGAAATAACGATATAAATATATCTTTCAAATTTCCATAACACTATCTGTATAATCACAAAATCCAACATTGAAATATTCCAAAGACAATTTCGATTCAAATCCATTTCCACTTTATATATTGGAAATTCTGGTTATTTTGAAAACCATTTCAAATCCACTTTATTTATTTTAAAAATAAATGGGATTATAATTATAGTTCAAAACTAGTTCATTTCGATAAAAATCTATTATTATCTTTTCAAATTTGGATTTTTTCATCCCAATTCTTCATAAATCATTTCTTATGATTTTACACAAATTATTACTATTTTTAATAATTTTATCAAGGCCCGTACAGACAATTTCCATCAACGGCCATCGTACTGCACTTAGAGCGACCTTTTCCAAATTTGATTTGGACATAATTCCAAATCCGACCGTTAAATTTCTAATTTCTAATTTTCGTTAGAAAGCCCTTTTCGATACGAACCAAACGGTTCCGGTTTTAGGAGAATCCGACGGTCGGATCTCCCGTAATATCCATTCGAAGTCAATGGTCGAAATTCGCGAACTGCCGCAGCGTGGCGCGTTCTATTCAGGCCATTATATATATAATATATATTTCGTCGATTTCCTTTCAAATTGTATTTTATAAATCGTTTTAGAATCATTTTCGAAACGATTTCAACTTCATATTCAATTCCGAATCAAAATTGAATATTCCACATCATCGATATACAAATGATAATATTTTCAAAACGTTATATTTTGAAATCACTTCCTTTTCTATAATCATTATAAAAAAGAATATAATCGATATACACGTCAAATGGCGCATATTAACCAACACGGCTTTATATATTTCAATAACTTCTTTATTCTATTCAACAAATGAATATTTTCTTCAACACGTGAATATATATTTTTATTCAACACATGAATATATATTTCATTCAACACATGAATTTATATTTTTATTCAACACATGAATATTTATTTTCTATTCAATACATGAATTTATTTTCTATTCAACACATGAATTTATTTTCTATTCAACACATGAATTTATTTTCTATTCAACACATGAATTTTATTTCTATTCAACACATGAATTTATTTTCTATTCAACACATGAATTTATTTTCAATTCAACATATGAATTTATTTTCTATCCAACACATGAAATTTCTATTATAATATTCCTTGTTTTCCAAATTGGAATGAGGCCCAATCAATTGCCATATAATGTTATTTATATGGATTCTATACAACACATGTATATAATAGCAACGATAAATTATCAACCATCATCCAGAGTGCACCACACAACTGCATAACCATTAAATATAAATAATTAACGCTTACACAGTCTGTCAATCAATCGATCGACATACAGCTAATTATTGGGATTAGTATATGTCCAATTTCATCCCAACACCTGTGTGGTGTTTCAAACAATCAAACATAGATTTTATTTGTGCAGTTGGGCGATGTGTAAAATATATCGTCCCAATCAATATCAGTCAAATCGGTGTACATAAACAAATCATTCGATTTGTAAACGAATATTTATTTTACTTCAACACATGAATATATATTTTATTTCAACACATGAATATATATTTTATTTCAACACATGAATATATATTTTATTTCAACACATGAATATATATTCTATTTCAATACCAATCACACAATCAATTTTCACAACACACCAATCAAACAAACAAGCCGTCCATGGTCTGTGGACGACGGGTGTCAGGTGCTGCTAAGCACCATCTGCATCCTAGTATATATTTCAAACTAGAAATCAAGATAAAAGTGAGTAGTTCTCACCTTAGGGTTCCACCCCACCATTTTATTTCTGAAATTCAGAACAGTCTGGATCTGCCAGCACTTCCAACGCAGTCGTCTCCACGCTGTTCATATTAAAATCACATTTTTAATATGATGCTCTATACATTAAAAATCATATTTTTATTCTTTATATAATATAAAAATCATATTTTTATTATTTCTAAAATATAAAAAAATCATATTTTTATTCTTTCTATAATATATAAATCATATTTTTATTCTTCACATAATATAAAAATCATATTTTTATTCTTTCTATAATATAAAAATCATATTTTTATTCTTTTTATAATATAAAAATCATATTTTTATTCTTTCTATAATATAAAAATAATATTTTTATTCTTCACATAATATAAAAATCATATTTTTATTCTTTCCATTATATAAAAATCATATTTTTATTCCGCTACTCATATAAAAATCGAATCTTTATCTTCACTACTTCATGATATAAATAAAGTTCATATTTTTATTTCACTTCATATACTCTTGTCATTGAAAATCAATGTTATTTATAAAAATCAATTCTTTTTATTTAATCTACAAAAGTAAAAAAAAAACTGCATTTAATCTTACTGTTAATTTGCTCCTACTTGTGCCAGTGAACGTCGAGTGAGCCTCGACCATGAACCATTTCCATCGCACCCAGACTTAGTCGATTGAAGGGAGGAACTGAGGGGGGTGTTGTCTCGTCGGGGGGTCTAAGGTAGGGTCAGGGCTGCTGCGCGGTCTGTGGTGGTGGCAAGCCCCACGACGGCGGACCTTGGGTGAAGTAGAGGCGGCGAATTGGGTAGAAGAGGTTAGGGGTCTTCGAGCTGGGTGCTAGAGGGAAGAAGAGGAGGAGGAGAGAGGCGCAAATTAAGGGGGTGAGTCCATAGACGTGGAGCGGCGACGATCGAACGATTGGGGGAGGGCTAAAGCAGGATCAAGGTCAACGGGGGAGGTTCGCTTTTTTTTTCTTTTTCTTTTTTATGAAATTGTCGGGGTGAGAGAACAGTGAGGGGCGAGGATAAGTTTGATAATATATATATTTATTTAATTTTAAATTCAAAAGTTTACTTTTTAATCTGAACTCCAAACGAGACCCAACGACTATCGTCCCTAGCTAATTACCCCCATTCTGAACACAATGGGATATGTATCGTAAGCCAGTTCGGCTGTTTCGATCAGTTTCCTTTTAAATTAAAATATAAATCATTGTTATTCAATTTGAACACACAGTTCGATTTACCGGGGCCACATACAGACTCTAAAAATTTCCGAAAAATATTTTCTAGCTTCGTATTGACGATACGGTCCTAACAAAACTAATTTTGTCAAATTATGAGACCGTTTGAAAAATGGCCGTTTTCCAGTCGATTAAAATCAACTGAAACTCTCAAAACACGTTTTCCTTTGCCACACTCACATATTGAATCAGAAAATTACAAATTTTGAAACCTAGCAATAACTTGACATCTCGGACCCAACAAAAGTGGTTTCGTCGAAAACCGAGGTCATTTACAAAATTTCCATTTTTAAGGGCCAGAATTCCATAGCGACTATTCTGAATTTTCAACAGGACGTAACTTTTGATTCCAACTATGAAATTTCAATTTTTCGGATTCATTGGGAAGATATTCTCAAATAGATTCTAATATTTTGGGTTTCGCTAAAATTCGGTTTATTTTGAATCCTGTACATTCATTTGAAATTCAAAATCGAAATTTCAAACTACCGCGCCATTTTCAATTCCTTTTATAATTTAAAATAAATATTTATATTCTAACGGCACTCTATATTAATATATACATTCTAATTCTATTCAAAATAGATTTCGCGTCATTATTATTTGAAATAATTCATTTTAAATATTCAAAATTCACTAAAATTTCCAAAATATAATTTTTAAATTGGCTCGGATTTCCGGGTTATTACAAAACTCTTTCTCAAGTAGCTCCCCTACTTTCTTACTGATCTCCCTCCATTCTCTTAGAGCCATATGATGCACACGAAATGCAACTGGCTTTGCGTTGTCCACCAAATATTTTTGGAAATCAATCTCGTGCCTTAGAGGCAAGCCTCGAACCTCCTCAAAAACATCAGGATACTCACAGACAACTGGTATAGATCTTAGATCACCTATAGGCGCAACGAGCGATTCTAGGATACTAAGCATGACAGACCCCTTTGGGCATAAGAAACCTCGAGGGTCCTCCCATGGCAAGTCAAAAGTCTAACGACCCTCCTCTCACAGTCCAGAACCATCCCTAGAATCAATCCATAGCCCATGAAACCAAGCACATATGCATCGCATTTAAATTCGACGCCTAACACAGATATTCTCAAACCCCGACAAATCATAGTTAGATGAGCCGTACCCCCAATGAGGTTTGAGACAACAACGGGATCCAAAACCATACTAGTACTAAGGTGCAGAGACTCAACCGCAGAATTAAATAAAAAAGAATGTGAAGCACCAGAGTCAAAAAGAGTTCTAACTGGATGATTGGAAAGAGAAATAAAACATTCAACAGAAATTTTCCTACCTCTGTCTGGAGTACTGGTCTCGAGAGCATGCACCTGCCATTATGAAGATCCTTCTATTTGACCTTGTATTTACTTCTTCGAGCACTCCTTAGAAAAGTGTTCGACCTCTCAACAATTGAAGAAAGTGTTTTTCCTTCTTCAGCAATCTTTGACCAGATGACCCAAGCGCTTATAGCCACGACATTTCTTAGAGGATTTTACCTACCTGCAATGGTGGAGGAACAATGGCTGTAGCTGGGGGAGGGATGTCTCCTTGGCTCCCGGTAGGTGTCGTAGCCTTGAGATACCTACAGAACCAATCCGGTATTTGAATGCCCTTTGGAATATTAGGTTCCCCAGACATGTTAAAAAGGTAAAAAGGGATTCAAACAGAGAATGGAAAGATATTTCCTATGGCTTCGGGGAATATGTTTTTCAAAACAGGCATTTCTTTTGAAAATGCTTCCTTTTAAAACCATTTTGAAAACAATTTTCAAAGTCTTTTATCCGATTTGGTAACCTTCATCTCTGATACCAAGTGTGACACCCTACGTCTATTAATGTCACTCATTAAGAGAATGCATTAAGTTTCATGAAGCGATATAGGTAAAAAGAAACAGAAATATTACAAGACATATATAAAATAACAGCGGAATTCCAAACTTTATTAAGCAGGAAACATCGTGGTTTAAAACATAATTACATCACTAGTCCGAAATGCATAAAACCCAGTACATCAATTTAAAACTTCTGTCTTGTACTTAAATCATCAAAGTACAATAATAAAAGAAGCATAATCCCCAAAACATAGCCATAGTAGAGAGATATAAAATCAAGCAGTACATCTAAGTAGCTCCGAGCAGAAGGAAAGAAGAATACTGATCAAGATTGAGTATTTACACCTTGAGAATCTTGCTCGGGGGAGGGGAGAGGAGGGGGCAGAGGAGAAAGAAAAAGAAACAAAATAGGTCAGACATAAAGTCTAGCAAGTCTAGTTACTTTTAGCATATAAATAAGTAAAAGTATCATGATAGGCGTATAAACTGGAGAGATGGATAAAAGCACAATAAAGCATCTATGACAAGGTAAACAGGATAAACATGATAGAATATATTGCACTTATCTAGTACTTTCTCTACGCCAATACTAGTGTCATATGGACAACATGATTCCTAACAAGTATAAGATGGTAGACTTAGGCGTACTTCTAGTGAGAGATTTAACCCCATACGATAACAGGCAGTCCAATTAAACGTATCTGAGTTAACCCCTTAGGATAATAATGGGCTCCTAAACATACCAGAGTCTAGATGTACCCTAATTACTACCCCCAATCAATCGGCTCCCTACTCCGTAGATACCCTGTGCTAGCCCCACACTAGGACGTATCACTTCCAAAAGTGGCAATCGTTCGTTTTCAGGATGTGCACAACCATATCCACAGGTGTCACGGCGTTCTAATCCTCCCCTGTCCGGACCCATGCACAAAGATGACCCCGTCGGATTACGCCGCCCAGACTACCCCTTTGTTTTAGATCTCTTACAATAAGCCCAGTAAGCATGCCCCGACTCCGACCTAGTTCAGAGTACTCGTTTGATACCTATGTATGGGTTACTGATTGAAATGAGTCCCACACACAAGATGATACAAGCTTCCCCTAGGCTTGCATCCCCATTGCTAGGATTTCCACAGGTTATGCCCTACCAGTGTATAAGGATTGCATAACCCCACAAGTTGTTTGTGGGCCTATATATATTACCCACCACCCCCAAGATATACTTAACCCTCCCATCGTTTCAAACAAGTTTACTTAACCCCTACTCAAGTTAAAAAATTCATGTAATCCGTATGGATTTAAACAGGTTAAGTATTACAGGTTGATATGTTATTCCCATTCACATTGACTTCTTTTCAAATTACCAAGTTCCACTTGCTTATTAACTTCATATATATATATATATATATATATATATATACATACAGCTTAAACCATTTAAGCTTATTAATAAGCCCATCACATGTTATTCTCTAGATTGTAATCCGAAATCTGTAATCCACAATCTATTATCCCCGGATTTTAATTAATGAAAGTAATCCACAATTATTCATTGTCAGTTTCCATAGTTACAATAACATGTAATTAAGTATACTTCATATCAATTCACCTATTTTCTGTCTAACATGTCAATACAACTTGTCATTATTTATTTATTAACTTAGTTCTCTTTAGTAAGGTTAACTGATAAGTTTTTATTCCTTTTATTATAACTTCTGTTATAATTTCCACTTGTCCCTAGGACAAGCCTACCTATTATATAACATTCTTATTAATTTAATTAACTACAATAGGTTATTCTCACTCCCTATTTATTCCAATTCATTTCCATTAATTACAATTAGTGCCATTTATTTCTATCCTTTTATATACATATATTGATATATATATATATATATATATATATATATATGTTTATGTATTAGATCTCTCATATTAAGTCTACAACTTGTGGATGCTAGATATGTCGGGCGGGTATGGGAAGACTTCTTCCACAAGTCGGACTTAACCTCGTGTCTTGGCACGTTACATGTTTATGCACTTAGACCGCTCACATTAGATTCACCACTTGTGGCTGTTGGATATGCCGGGCGGATCAGGTAGACTTCTACCACAATTGTAATCT
Source organism: Allium sativum (assembly GCA_030737875.1). Taxonomy (NCBI): domain Eukaryota; kingdom Viridiplantae; phylum Streptophyta; class Magnoliopsida; order Asparagales; family Amaryllidaceae; genus Allium; species Allium sativum. Next base: position 9,167,104 of record CM060923.1, read on the forward strand.
AACCACACGTCTATGCGCGGTTACAGTTTCTAATTACTGCAAATCTAGGCTTGTTCATTCTTTAACAATTATTCCTTTTTCATTATAGGTTTTCGTGCTCCTTTTTCCAAGTCATATTTATCACGTACCATATACCCCAAATTTAAGATCTAAATCACAATTTGATTTATGCCCCAAATCCATATTTATGTATTTCATTCAATTTATGCGCAAATTTCCAATACAAGTTATGCCCCAATTTAAATGTTTTCCCCTCGTTCCCAATTTCACGCGTTCGTATATTTTAGCGGTATTCCTGGGCTCGAAGTTAGCCTGGCTGTAAAATAAAAAGGGAAAAGAAGAATGGAAGAGAGCATAAATAATCATAATAAAAAGGTTGACATATGATGGCAAAATTAGGCATAGTTACTAATAAGCATACAGTGACAAAATTGGGCATAGTGACAAGATAGGCATATAGGAACAGATCAGATAAACATGTTATAACAGAACTGATTAGGCACAGTGTTATGATCATAAACAGGCATGATGAGATCTAATCGGTGAACTAGATATAAAAATAATGGCAGAGATGGCATGATAAATAGGCATAGGCTTAGATCCAATCCATAGTTATGACAAAATAACTTAGATACATAGGTTATGGAAGATCTGATATGATTCAATAGTCACAGACTTAGATTCAATTTATAAACATGTTAGGATTATCTTTTAAATATTAAGTCTAAAAATAATGTAGACTCACCATGGTTAGATCTAAGAAATAGAAGAGTAATTGCAGATATTGAATCACATATCTCTAAACTTGAATGACTTGTTTGTTGAAGAAGAAGAAGAAGGCTAATTTAATCTGGGCAGAGGCAGCATCTAGTTCTCCATTGTTTTTAGTGTGTAAAAACAAGAGAAATGGGGTCTTATTTACAGCCATCAGCCAATGAATATTGCACAGAAATAAGTCCACGTACAAAACCAGAAATCTACCCAAATCTACGTAGGGGTCAACCCCCCTTGGTGTGTCGACCCAGGGGTCGACCCATGGGTCGACACCCCATTGATGGGGTCGATACCCATGGGCGGGAATTTTCGCGCTCCCCTTCCACTGTTCGATTTTTGAATTATGGAATTATTATATATATACATATATATATATATATATATTTGTTATGCGTATACAAACTTCAAACCTTAATATCTTCTTCATACGGTGTCCGTTTCACACAAACTTGGAGTCAATCTTAAGCAAAATTCCGAGACGAACGCAATGGCACAGTCTATTTTACTTAATTCCCAATATTAAATTAATTATTCGTTAGTTATAATGTTAATGTGTTATAAAATTACGGGGTGTTACAATCTTGATCTGAGTTGTTTTATTTTGCATTATTGCTTGGGTCAGATCGAGTATTGCAGTGTTGAGATTTCACCTTTTGAAGCTAGGGATTGTTGAAGACATCATCTCTATCTGTTGATTCCGGTTAATTCTCCTTTGTATTAGATTCTTGTATTTAGACTTCTGCTGTATTTAAGTTTTGTAACTCTGATATTATGTATAAGTTTTGAATTTTTTTTAGTAGCTTCATGAACTACTATTGTACAATTTATTTATTCCGGTACGAGATATTCTGTTTTTCTGTGTCTATGCTTCTGTGATTTATTCTATTTACCTTAGAAGCTAATAACATTCTGTCATTTCAAACTTTTCGAGTTGGTTTAACTACCGGCTTGAAGTGGACGAAAGACGATATGTTACAATTTAGTATCAGAGCTTTGGTTTATCAAAGCTTTAGCCTATAAGGTAAAAGTTCATTGGAGATAGGGTAGTGAAACCCTAGAATGAGTGGAATCAGTCGCTGAATCCTTCTTGCGAGAGAGCGTATTTTTAAAGTATAAATGGTTTTTAAAATGTTTTAAACAAATATTTTCAGATTTTTTTTTTAATATTTGAATTTTTTTCTGAAATTTCCTTCCCATTGAATCTATCTTCCTTCGTAGATCCTCTTTGATTAGGTTCTTTCGTTAGTTTAGCTTTTACCTCGAATTCTATAACTTATCCTTATTTATAACAAGTTAAAAATTAGAAGAAGAGTATTCTTATTTAATATTGATTTGAAATTGTTATTTTGAAAGGTGTTATAATATATAATTTCTTGACACATTATTGAAATTTTGAGATATATATATATATATACATACATATATATTCGTAAATAATATTATGTTTTGGTAATACTAATATTTTGAAAGGATTTGAAGTTTATACTTTAAGACTTTATATTTTATAAACTATATATATATATATTTTGAATAAGATGTGAAGATGTAGATTTTGTAAGAAAATGATATTATCTTAGTTGAAATCTATAACGATGTAGTTTATAAAGTTATGCAAATATAGGAATTAATAAATTTAAGTATATTATAAAAAAATTAATTTGTGATAAATATATATATATATATATATATGTTGAACTTGTGGAATTAAACTAGTTTATAAGTTTAAATATAGATAACATGGGTTTGAAATATTTAAGTATAACATAGGATAATATTATTACATATTTTATTTAATAATAATATTGTTTGTATATTTATTATGAATTGAGGCTGAATTTTATTAAATAAGTCGGGGAGACATATAATTTTCCCTACATAAAATTTTAAATTCTTATGATTTGATATACATATTTATAATATATGATTGAAAATTTGGTATATATATTGTTTAAATATAGAAAAATGTTTTTAGTATTTATTTGACATTAAAATTGGCCTATCGAGTACTTAGTGATTTGGGTATACGTCTGATCAACGTATATGTTAAATCCAATGGTTTTTTATAGTCGCTTGAAAATGATTCTGTTAATGATTGCAGCATCATCGATATCTATTTTCAGGTTTCGAAAGTGGGATAAATATATATAACTAATCGAGATGTCAAGTGAATACTTAAAACTATTTTGAAATGTTAAAATATTTTAACTTTTGATTTATATATATATTTCAAATTATATATATACGTATGAAAATAGTTATGAGCCATTGGTTTAAATATAACAATTATTTAATTACTATTTCTCTACTTCGTTCCTTTTCGGGGATGAAAAGGTTTGAGTAGGGGAGATTGTAACAACTTCAATTTTTAGAGTATTTTATTTAACGAATTAATTTAAATTTTGGTTTATTTATTTTATTTGTTTGGATTTTATTGAAATAATATTTATTTTTGATTTAAAACTAAATTTATTTTGGATTTTATAAAACAACTGATTTTGTTTTGATATGAATATAATTTAATAGTACAAATCAATATTTGCTATTTCAGAATATTATTTATGGTAAATTTTAATCGAGTAGTTTATTTGAATGTGAATTCATTCTTAAATTTTATTTAAATATTTAATACTCATATATTTATGTAATTTGGTTTCAATATTTAAGGGGTTATATCTTTGATTTAATTCCAAATTATTTCTCTTGTAGATATGTCATTCGTGCTGATTATTATTGATGCAAACATTGCGAAATTTTATTTTTTAGATTTATTTTTCCTTTGATATCGCCTATTTTATATTTGATTTGCAAAATTGTTGTTAATTATATGTTGGCAAAAACCATTGGTTCCTTCGACTTCAATATTCATATTTTTCCTTTTATTTGCAATCAGTGTTTACCATTAAAAGTTCAATGTTCATTCATTAATATTATTTCTTTCCTTGAACGTTTGTCATTTTCAAAATTTAAACCGTTCATACCCTTTCATTTATTTCCTTTTGTTTATTCCTGATGTAGTCTCTGTGTACGTAACCCATCCATTTATTTGTTTTAAGGCTACTGTTTCGTGTATAAATGGAAAGGAAAACAAACAGTCACTGTTTCCACCTTTTTAATACTCACCAAAGCTACTTCCATTTCTTTATTTATCTTCCCAAAATAAATGTATATTTCCGAACCTAGCCTCTTGAGAAACCTATTAACATAGCAGCCCAATAATTCACTAATGGATTGACATTAAAAATTGGAAAGTCAAGGCTGATTATTTACGGTGGTTTCTTTTCTTTATATCCTCTTTTTTTTTATTCAAACAAACATTCCTTTTCTTCTTCTTCTTCAAAATTTTCAGCAATCAACCATGTATAAAATTTAGATCTACATCTAAATCTAATGGTGAAGTTTCTCAAACTAAAAAAGTATAAGCAACCAAATCCATCAATCTCTTCTCCCTTTTTCTCCTTTTACGTTCTATTTTTTTCCAAATTTTGGTTTGTTTTGTAGGGACCATAACTTCCTCATACAGAGACCAAATCAACTTTACTGTTTTTTTTTTTCAAATTGTGTAAATTGAAAGTACTACAACTTTTGTGTAATACACTTTTTCAGATTTCGAATTTTTCTTGGTCGAAACTGCCAATCTTTCAGATGCATTTTTGGAGCCAAATTTCAGATCCAAATATTTGTTTGTCGTTGTTTTGATCATATCTTCTTCAAATATTATCGAAATTCGGTTTTTCCTTTTTTGAAATTGAAGAGAAAAGAATTTTCAACAAATTTTTAGTTTATGATTTTTCCAAATTCTGAACTCAACTTGTTCAAAAATCACTTTGAAAATAGTTAAAATTTTGTTCATTTTTGTAACTTTTCGGTAAAAAATAAAGATCCATCCTTCTTACATTTCCCTTGCCCATTGGGCTAAGTTATGTGTTTGTGTAGGTTTATCTTACTGTAGTTTTTTTTGTGTTGATTTATGTTTAATTTACATTATATATATATATATATATGTTTGTTTGGGGCGCGCATTTTATTTTATTTTGCATATGTGTGTGTGTTTTGTGTGATTTATATAAGGTAAAGTCTATTTAGATACAAAGATTTAACACAAATTTAGTCATATAAAATCTAAACCGTAGGATTACCGTATGATTTGCACCACTCACATAAAGAAAAATTAATCATGTGGTTGTGAATTTATGCCTTCTGATTTGTTTCAAAATTTTATGTCCATATAACCGCCCCCTTTATATAATATGTATACAGTTGTTGTGTGCATGAGTTTGGGTTATGTTTCTATTTTGTTTTCCTTTTATAAAAAGAATTTATTTGTGAAATATTTGATTTGTGTTTGGAGTATATAGTTGATTTTTAAAAAAATAAATAAACATTTTGATGTGTATGTTTTATATATAATATATATAAATTAATGGAATTTTCGTGAATTGTGTTGCTTCTTTTATTTCCACGAAAAAAGGTTTCATAAACTATTCCACGAATCTAATTTCCATGTAGTTTTGCTGAGAAACTCCCATCTCCTCTTATAAAAATAAAATATTGAGTATTCACCATTCCGAATCGTGCTTGGAAGTCGTCGTTCTATTCTTTGTCAATTCGTCTCCCGTCTGTATTTCTCTGCCACGAAAAGTGAGTTTATCTCACACTTGAACTACATTATTTCATGGTTGTTATATCAACATAAATGAGTTGTTATGAAAAGTAAAGGACTGCTGATAGAAATTGTTTTGTTTGATCTGTATACACAATTCACATAAGATATAATGATATTCATATGACACATAGGCACACTGATAATATATGATTTGTGATGTAATGACATTAATGCTATGAATAATCTATATTGTTTATCTATGTTTTTGATTCCCCTAGTTTTAGGAAAAATCACTAAGGGTTGAAATGATACATACCCAAATGGACATTAGATTAGGGAAAAATCGTTATGGGTTGAAATGACAGACCTGAATGATTTTTACTGAATTTGGGATTGTGGGTTGAAATGATAAACCCGTAGAAATGTTATAAATTGTTGGTTGAAATGATTAATATCTGTATCACTTGACCATAGGGTAGAAAACTATATATAGACATCGTTGGTCATATTTTCAAAGTAAAATGATTTGAAATTTGATTTTTAAAATAATAACTTCAGATTTTCTAATTTAAAGATTTTAAAACAAAAGTTTGGTAAATTTTAAATTATATGTTTTAAAATGAATTTATAAGTAAATATGGATTTAAATATTTATTTAATATTTTTACTTATAATTTTTTTTAAACCATATAATTTAACAATATATGTATTTTAAACTTTAAATTAATATATTATAATTACTTATTCTTTTTAAAACCTATTTCTAAATTATTTTAAAACTTATATATGTTTATAAAGCTATTTTTTGTATAAATTTATAACTTACATTTATTTCAATGCTTATTTTTATATATTTTATAAACTATAATAATAAACTCAAAAATGGATAAGTCAAGATTCACTATATGGATTCGAGGTTGAAGATCAAAATTTATATAATGATACTTGACTTAGCGAGTGAACTCATATTAAGAATATGAATTGGAATTGATATATACTTATAAGAGATGAACTTGAATCGTGAAATTGTTTTACTGAATTTGAATTTCAAAATTTAAGGAATGAATTTGAACCTATAATGGATATGAAATGAATTTGATTATTGACTGAATGTGAAGTCGAGAATATATATATATATATATATATGTGTGTGTGTAATTGATTTTGCATGGAACTGATTATATAAATCGATTTGTGTGCAGTAAAGAAGTTGTTAAAATGAATGTATATGAATTATTTAGTATTGTTTTGAATTTGTAAATAACGATTTTGAATTGTGTGACTTGAATTATGAAATATCATAGGATTGTTGAATTTAAATATAAAGATTTTCATTTGAATTGTATATTGAACTCGAATCAAAATGTAGGATTTTATGAATCGAATTAAAATGATTGCTTAGAGGTGAAAAATAGGATTATATGAATAGTTTACACTTGGACATTGATGAATTATTTCAAAATGAAATAGAATTGAAGTTAACTATTTTTGTATTGATCTATACTAAAATTTGAGACCTTCAAGATATGATCGTCGAATTCAATTTAGTAACGCGATTTAGGTGAGTTGTTTTCAAAATTAAATATAAAAGAAGTAGATATTTAATTTTGATTTTGAAGTTGAATCTGAGGTGTCATATAAATGATTTTTTTTAAAAGTGATTATAAAATGACCACGGTGTGAAAAATGTAAACGATTGGTTGTTAAAGAGATCGGGATCGGATATTGTCATACTCTTTGCCAATACCGAAAACCACTTTAACAACTGTGTGCGCAGTGGAGTTCCAAAATGAAGTAGGATGGTTTAGAGGCGATTACTGGATTTGAAGAAAGAGAATGATGATGGATAGCCTTGACCTTCGGGTCATAATTGAAATGACTAAAACAGGAGTCATACCCAGGCCAATGTGAGTTAGCCACTCTTAGCAGACAAGCTTCTTCGATACCATATACATACATACATATATATATATTACATTGTGATTGATTTGGGCACCTTTGATTTTGGGAGTTGTACCATCCCGGAATTTCAGAACCAATTTAAAATTTTATTTTAGCAATTTTAATGGGTTATGAATATTTAAAATGATTTATTTTAAATAATAATGAAAAAAATTATTTAAATCGAAGTTTGAACGTATAAATTTAAAATTTAATTGAAACGAGCCTGAAATGGCGCAGTAGTTTGAAAATTCGATTTTAAACTCAATTGAACATACAAAATTCAATATAAGTCAGAATTTAATGAAATAAGAAACGTTAGAATCTGTTTAATAGTATCTTTCTAACAAAAGTAAGAAACTGATATTTCACTTTATAAATTGAAAGTTATGTCCAGTTTAAAATTTCAAATAGTCACTATGGAATTTATATTTTAAAATTATATGGCCCTTAAAAATAGACATTTTGCAAATGACCTCCGTTTTCGACGAAACAACTTGTGTTGGATCCGGAATATCAAATTACGGTTAGATTTCAAATTTCATAATTTTTGGAATTAGTATGACACGACCCAAACTTCCCCGTAAAGGAAAGCCCGGATTGAGTTGAGAACATGACAAATCAGAACACAAACAGAAGAACATTTCATTGCTTATTACAACAATTTACATCAGAGTACAAGAATATACAGAGCATGAATAAATATTACACATTGGATAAATATCAGAGATTTACAAATTACAATGCAGCAGAAAATAATTCAAAACACATCTAAAAGAGATACACGGATACAGAGCTTTCCGAATATCATTTCAGCTGTAAACCAGGATCATGTGAATACAAATCTGCAAAACCAAAACTACTAGCTGCCCGTATGGAAAATAGGGGCACCCAAAGTTTAGGTTAAATCAATAAACTCCAGGTCAGTCATATGACTGGTGTGAGAACTAAAATATTTTTTTAAAACTTTACTTTAAAATATAGTATATCAAGGACCACAACGTATAACACAGAACGTGTTTCCTCCCAAGAATACCTGTGCATAAACAGTTATAAACAGTGCAATGCTTTTTTAAAAAAAAATGAAGCTATTATAAGACTCAGGTTCCATCACATAATGCAACGCAAATCGGAGGATAGAGTTTTACCTTATAATGCCAAACATGCTTGGTACGTTTAAAACAAATCATTTTGATACTATTATAGTGCAAAGTGTATGAAAATAACTTCAAATATTAAATGTATCGATCATAGACGGCATAGTGCCCCATACCACTATGTCGCCATACTAGGCTCTACAAATAAAACCGAATGTCATGTATTGGAAATTGGATTTCCTCATGAGTCTAGGCAAGGGATGTACTCCTTTCCGCTTTGAGACACTCTAGAAAATGCCTCGGGACTACACACTCTAGGCAACCCCTGGATCCTCCAACGTCGGTCCATACTTACATTAGTGGATTGGTAATTCATGAACACACGTTTCCCCGCCCTATCGGGCGTCTATGAGCTAGATGACTCAAAATCCGAGGCGCCTCGCATTCCAACAACCACATAGGTAAAAATATATCAATGCCAGGGCTTGCAAAACCCCGACACCACCCATAGCTAGAAAGAAACATCATGTCCTTCTTGGGTCCCTTATCCCGTTTTTAACTTATACCGAGATGTGAGGCTCGCGAATTGACGCTATACACAAAGCTGTGCCATTTAAGGTCGTGCTTTGATCATCAACCATAAGACTCTGCTTTTAACCAGAAGCCTTGAACATTTGCATCTTAGCATGCCACGCAGGCAATTCACGCCATGCGACTGATGTCTATCGATATATAACCTCTAAGCTCGTACGTCTCAGTGAAGGTAATTAAGCAAGAGAATAAATTCTCCACCACCAAAAAATAAATATATTTAATAGAAATCAATCAACACAGAATAAAATCCAATGTCAGACATACATCCATTTATAAGTTTGTTTTGGGTCTGAACGAAACCGGAGACACCTTATTCCTCGTCCCATATGTCCAATACAGGAGAGAGGTCCTCACATATCCGATCGATCTCCAAGTACGTCTGGACGGTCACCACTTATTACCTCGTCTTGGGTGTACAGCCCAATCAAGACATCAGTAATCATCCAAAAGATGTGAAGAGCTCCGGTCTTCAACCACTGTCTTCATCGTCGACTTATCGTCGGATCAGTTATTCAGAATGGGTATGCACCCGACCTTTCTAAATAACTCGTGTATATAATAAACAAGTGCTATAAAAACACAACATATGCCTCATTCAAACCATGTTAAGGTTTTCCAAATTAGTCGGGATTAGCGCACCTTACCAAAGTAATCATTTATTTAATTTCCTAATCCCAACCTATTCAACCCATAGAGCAAAACTGGTATTACTCCATAATTAACACCACGGTGTTATCGGTAAAATTAATTACCATTTCCGTTCAAATCCAATTAAAGATTTAACTATTGCTAGGAGAAAAACTGGTGATACTCCATTCTCGATCATTTCCCAAATTTTATAATTTAAATTATCAATTCACATTTCAATCTAATTAAAGATTCGTTAAAACTCCACTTAGTTTCAATCTTTCCAAAAATCAATATTAGTGATTATTTAACTTTGGAAACACAAACACGTCGCATCGACAGTCTACACAGTACTATTGATTTCTACCAATATATAACCTCTAAGCTCGTATGTCTCAGAGAAGGGTGTTAAGCAAGAGAATAAATTCTCCGCCACCAAACATATATATATATTTAGCAGAGATCAACCATACAGTTCGAAATACAATGACTGACATGTAATCCTGCCTTTAAGTGGGTTAAAGAACTAATGTCATTTAAAACACAATTCATGATAAACCCAAATCACATTCCATTAATTATGGAATCTTCAGGGAAAAACAAATCAATATATAATCGATATCAATTTCCGTATCCGACTAATAATATAAATGGAAAAACGACAAAGCCTTTTAAATTCCATATGTATTAATAGTCTTCCTCCACAAAAGTTCACTTCGATTATTATCAATCGAATTCCATTCAATTCCAATTTAATATATTAAATTAGAAAACTTTACTTTGGAAAATTCCTATTAAATCTTAATAAAAAGATATATAAATTCCAAATCACATTTCACTGTAAATCGAGTTAAAGAACGAATGTTGTTAGAAACACAGTTCACAATAAACCCAATTCACATTCCATTTTTAGTTCCAATTAAATGTTAATTAATTGGTAATTCTTCTTTAAATCTTAATTAAAAGATTTATTCTTTTCACACTGGGTTTAAGAACAGTGTTACTGAAAACCCCATCCCATCAGTCTTTAACCGTAAACTAGTAAGAGAGCAATTTCCTAAGTATTAATCATTACCGTCGAAATCAACATCAGGTCAATACCCAGGAAATCATTCAACTTAGCTAATCTCCAGTTAGTTTCTAATTTTCTTAACTCCATTGAGTTTAAGAACATTATTATTAAAGATATCATTCACGACAAACCCAAAATCCAATTCAATTCAATTCAATTCCAATTAAATATTAATTAATTGGTAAACTTCATTAAATCTTAATAAAAAGATCTAATCTTTTGTCAACTGGGTTTAAGAATAGTGTTAGTTGGGACACCGTTCAGGACAAACCCAAAATCCTATTTCATACTAAATACAAGGCTCTGAATGGAAAATATATCGGCTTATATTCAATATCAAATTCTGAAACTAACAAATATCGTATTGGAATAACAATATATATATATCTTCCAAATTCCTCCACAATATCCATATAATCACGGAATCTAATATCGAAATATTCTGAAGATACTTTCGATTCAAATCCTTTTCTGGTTAATTTTAAAACCATTTCAAATCCAATTTATTTATTTTAAAAATATTCGATTTATAATTCTAGTTCATAACTAGTTCATTTCAATAAAAATATATTTTTATCTTCACAAATGTGGAATTTTTCGTCCTAACTCTTTCCAAATCATTTATTATGATTTTTCGCAAATTATTTACATTTTTAATAATTTTATCAAGGCCCGTTCAGTCGGTTTCCAATAACGGCCACCGAACTGCACTTATAGCGACCTTTTCCAAATTTGATTTGGACGTAGCTCCAAATCCAACCATTAAATTTCAAATCTCTTGTATTCGTTGGAAAGCTATTTTTGATACGAACCCAACGGTTCCGGTTTTAGGTGAATCCGACGGTCGGATCTCCGGTAATGTCCATTCGAAGTCAATGGTCGAAATTCGCGAACTATCGCGGCACGTTCTATTCAAGCCATTATATATATATATATATCATCGATTTCCATTTAAAACGTATTTCATAAATCGTTTTAAATTCGTTTTCAAAACAATTTTAACTTTATATTCAATTTCAAATCAAAATTGAATATTCCATATCATTAATATATAAATGATAATATTTTCAAAACTTTAGATTTTGAAATCACTTCCTTTTCGATATTCGTTATGAAATTGAATAAAATCGATATAAACATCGTACACGTCAAAATGGCGTTAATCTAATCAATACGGCTTTATATATTTAAATATATTCATGTCCATCCCAAATAGGATTTCGATCTTTCACTGAATATTATGTTAAAATATTCATTCGTTCTGAATTGGAATCAGACACAGTCAATTACCATATAATTATATTTATTTGGATTTCATACACACATGTACACAATAATAATCAAACACAGTCAACCATCATGCAGAGTGCATTACACAACTGCATAAGCGTTAAATATAAATAATTAACACTTACAACAGCCCGTCAACCCATCGATTGACATACAACTAAATTATTGGGATTAGTATACGTCCAATATCATCCTAATACCCATGTGGGGTTTTCAAACAACAAACACTAATTATTATTTGTGCGGTTGGGCGATGTGTAAAATATATCGTCCAATTCAATATCAGTCAAATGTGTCTACATTTACAAATCATCCGATTTGTAAATGAATATTTATTTTATTTCAGTAAATATTTTATTTCATCTATATAATAAAAATGATATTTTTATTGTTCTAACACTTTATTCAACACACGAATATTTTATATTCTATTCCACATCACAATCAGTTTTCACAACACAATCAAATCAAAAGGTCGTCTGTGCTTTGTGGACGATGGGTGTCGGATGCTGCTAAGCACTGTCTGCATCCTAGTATATATTTTAACTAGAAAATGAAATTTAAATGAGAAGTTATCACCTTTGGGTTCCACTCCTCCATTTCATTTCTGAATAGCTTGGATTTGCATGAAATTCAACGTAGTCTACTCTTCGTTGTTCATATTAAAAATCACAATTTCATTTCGCTATCTTCATAATAAAAATCATATTTTTATTTCAAATCTACATTATAAAATCAGATTTTTACAATGCTACTTTCTATATAAAAATTATATTTTTATATCGCCTCTTCATAATAAAAATCATATTTTGCTTATAAAGATCAAATCTTTTTACTTTGAAAAATCCACGCTTTTTAATTAGAAAAATCTATTCTTTTTACTATGAAAAATCTATTCTTTCTACATAGAAAAATCAAATCTTTTCTATATTAAAAATCATATCCTTTTTATGTCAAAAATCATATCTTTTCTATATAAAAAAAATCATATCTTTTCTACATAAAAAAAAAATCATATCTTTGCTATATTAAAATTCATATCTTTGATTACCTAAAAAACATATCTTTACTTCAAATCCATATGTATAAAAATCTCATTCAAAAATTAGGCTTTGTCATATAAAAATCATATTTTTACCTTGCTACTTTTAAAATAAAAATCACATTTTTATAGCTTCAATTTCATATTAAAAATCTGTTTTTTATCACTTTAAAATTCGAATCTTTGTGTTAATAAAAATTAGATTTTTACTAACCTTTACATATAAAAAAATCAAATTTTTACTAACATGAATACATAAAAAATGAATTTTTACTTATAGCGAATACAAAAAAGGGTGGGGGATGGCTGAAGAGGGTGTCGAAAGGGGAGGCGCTGATCTGAGGGAGGTATAGGTGGCGGTTTGATTTTTGGGGGCTAGGGATTGGGGCGGTGGAGGTTTACAGCAAGGAGGGAAGGGGGGAGAGGACGGGAGAGGGGGGAGGTCGATAGATGGGGCGCCGGCAAGATGGAACGGTGGTGCACGGTGGATGGCAGCATCAGGGCGCGGTGCGTTTTCCATCGTTGTCTTTTTTTTAGTTCGATCTAATTTGAAGAATGGCTGGGGGGCTGAGTGAGTAAAAGAGATGAAAGTGGGAGGGAATGTAAATTAATTAATTATTCAATTTAATTCTCTAAAAAGTTGATTTTACATTCGAATTCCAAATTGAACCCAACTATTGTCGCCCCTAGCCAAATACCACTATTCCGAATCCAATGGGATATGTTTTATAATCGAATTCGGCTGTTACGATCAGTTTGCTTTAAATTAAAATATAAATCATTATATTTTAAATTCAAATGCACATTTTAATTTACCGGGGCCACATATGGACTCCAAAAATTCCAGAAAAATAAATCTGGCTATGTTTTGACGATACGGTCCTAACAAAACTAATTTCAACGAATTTGGAGACCGTTTGAAAAACGGTCATTTTCCAGTCGATTAAATTGAATTTGAACTTACCAAACACATTTAAATCCGCCACGCTCACATAATGATTTCAAAAATTACGAAAATTGGAAACCAGCAATAATTTGGCATTCCAGATTGAACAAAAGTGGTCTCGTAGAAAACGGAGGTCATTTGCAAAATGGCTATTTTTAAGGGGCTATATTTCTATAGTGACTATTATGAATTTTCAATTGGACAAAACTTTTTATTCACGCTATGAAATTTCAATTTTTCTGATTCATTAGAAAGATATTTTCAAATAGATTCAAATATTTTTTGTTTCACTAAATCCGGTTTATTTTGAATCCTGTACATTCATTTGAAATTTGAAATCGAATTTTCAAACTACCGCGCCATTTCCAATTCCTTTTATAATTAAAATAAATATTTATATTCTAACTTCGATTTAAATAAATTTATATGTTCTAATTCTATTAAAAATAAATTTCTAGATGTTATTATTTAAAATATATCATTTTAAATATTCAAAATTCATTAAAATTGCAAAAATAAAAATTTTAAATTGGTTCTGATTTTCCGGGTTGTTACAATCTCCCCCACTTAAAATCTTTTCGTCCTCGAAAAGGAATGGGGCTGAAAGTTGTTTAACTAATCAACTTAACTTTCATTCTGGCTTTCATTCTTCAACTTTTCAGTTTCTAAGAATTTCTAATTTTTCAAAAATTTGGCTAACACCCTAAATTTTCGAAAAATTTCGCCATAACCTTCTTTATACGGGGAGCACCAGGAAAATCTCCAAACCGCCACATAGGCCCTTTCATCTCAAAAAGAAAAAGAAAAAGCCAAGCGACCAGACAATCGGCTCATCAAATCATCCAAACCCATTAAATTAGTAAACATGTACCTATTTGTCAGGCATACAATTTTGTTCCTCTTCTCTAGCCTCCTTGCTATGACCTGTTCAATGTATATACATGTATATGCATGCAATTTCAAACAATTTTCAATTCAGTTCAATATTTTGTTTCAATTTGACTAAATTAACTTTCATTCACAAATTGGTTTCAACAATTCTATTAGTCAAACTAATAATCAAACAACACAATCAACAATCAATTAGTTGATTATCTTTTCATATGCATAACTTTTAATATATATTCAAAAATCATGTTTTTGATGCCAGTTGACAATAATAACCGATCTAGTTTTGGTTCTCACACCAGTCAATTGGAAATATATAGACATCCCACTTTTGAAACTCGAACATAAATGCTGATGATGGTCGACCGATCATCACAATCATCTCTGGAGTGTGATTCTATATCTATCCAGTATATTAAAACTTCGAATATACGTTTGCAAGGCATACATCCAAAATCTTTATATACTCGATTGCTCAAATTCAATATAAAATAAATATTCAAATATGTATCATAAGGTTTAAATTTTCAAAACGAAATTCATTTTCATTTTTATTTTAAAAACACTACTCTTCACACTCATTCTAGGATACTACTGATCCTATCTCTAACGAGTCATTCTCATTAGATATTACTAATCCAATCTCTGATGAATTGTTTCGTTTGGTTCTAATATGCCTTGTTCTCGAGCTTTGTAAACCAAAGCTCTGATACAAAACTGACACGACCCGAATTTCCCCGTAAAGGAAAGCCCGGATTGAGTTGAGAACACGACAAACCAGAACACAAATAGAAGAACATTTCATTTCTTATTACAACAATTTACATTAGAATACAAGAATATACAGAGTACGAATAAATATTATACTTGGATAAATATCAGAGATTTACAAATTACAATGCAGCAGAAAATAATACAAAACACAACTGAAAGAGATACACGGATACAGAGCTTTCTGAATATCATTCCAGCTGTAAACCAGTATCCTGTGAATATAAATCTGCAAAACCAAAACTACTAACTGCCCGTGTGGAAAATAGGGCACCCATAGTTTAGGTTAAAACAATAAACTCCAGGCCAGTCATGCGACTAGTGTGAGAACTAAAACAGTTATTTAAAACTTTAAATTAAAGAATAGTATATTAAGGGACCACGCTGTATAACACGGAACGGGTTTCCTCCCAAGAATACTAGTGCATAAACAGTTATAAATGGCGCAATGTTTTTTTTAAATGAAGCTATTATAAGACTCAGGTCCCATTACATAGTGTAACGCAAGCCAAAGGATAGAGTTTTACCTTATAATAGCCAAACATGCTTGGTACATTTAAAACAAATCATTTTGATACTATTATGGTGTAAAGTGTATGAAAACAACTTCAAATATAAATGTATCAATCATATATGGCGTAGTGCCCATACCACTATGTCGCCATACTAGGCTCTACAAATAAAACTGAATGTCACATATTGGAAATTGGATTTCCTTCATGAGTCTAGGCAAGGGATGTACTCCTTTACGCTTTGAGACACTCTAGCAAATGCCTCGGGACCACGCACTCTGGGTGACCCCTGGATCCTCCAAGGCCGGTCCACACTTACGCTAGTGGATTGGCAATTCCTGAACACATGTTTCCCCACCCTATCGGGCATCTATGAGCCAGATGACTCAATATCCAAGGCGCCTCGCATTCCAACAACCACATAGGTAAAAATATATTAATGTCAGGGCTTGCAAAACCTCGACACCACCCATAGCTAGAAAGAAACGTCATATCCTCCTTGGGTCCCTTATCCCTTTTTTAACTCATACCGAGGTGTGAGGCTCGCAAATTAATGTTATATACAAAGTTATGCCATTTAAGGCCGTGCTTTGATCATCAACCACAAGACTCTGCTTTTCAACAGAAGCCTTGATCATTTGCATCTCAGCATGCCACACAGGCATTTCACTCGATGCGACTGATGTCTATCGATATATAACCTCTGAGCTCGTATGTCTCAAAGAAGGGCATTAAGCAAGAGAATTAATTCTCTGCCGCCAAACAGATATATATATTTAGTTGAAACCAATCAACATAGAATAAAATCCAATGTCAGAAACACATCCATTTACAAGTTTGTTCTGGGTCTGAACGAAACGGGAGGCACCTTATTCCTCGTCCCATATGTCCAATACAGGAGAGAGGTCCTCGCATATCCGGTCGATCTCCAAGTATGTCTGGATTATCACCACTTATTACCTCGTCTTGAGTGTATAGCCCAATCAAGACATCAGTAATCATCCAAACGATATGAAGACCTCCGGTCTTCAACCACCATCTTCATCGTCGACTTATCGTCGGATCAGTTATTCAGAATGGGTATGAACCCCGACCTTTTTGAATAACTCGCATGTATAATAAACAAGTGCTATAAAAACATAACATACGCCTCATTCCAATTCCGAATATTCTTTTATTTAAATATTCACATCTTTAGGGATTTGTTCCCATTAATTTATCAAAGATAAACTATTTAAAATGTATTCTTTAATCTTCCTTTGGATATCACTCAAACCATATTAAGGTTTTCCAAACTAGTCGGGATTAGCGCACCTTACCTAAGTAATCGTTTATTTAATTTCCCAATTCCAACCTATTCATCCCATAAAGCAAAACTGGTATTACTCCATAACTAACACACGGTGTTATCGGTAAAATTAATTACCATTTCCCGTTAAAATCCAGTTAAAGATTTAACTATCGCTAGGAACAAAACTGGTGATACTCCATTCTCGATCATTTCCCAAATTTGATAATTTAAATTATCAATTCACATTTCAATCTAATTAAAGATTCATTAAAACTCCACTTAGTTTCAATATTTCCAAAATTCAATATTAATGATTATTTAACTTCGGAAACACAAACATGTAGCATCGACAATCTACACCGTACTATTGATTTCTGCTGATATATAACCTCTAAGCTCGTACGTCTCAGAAAAGGGTGTTAAGAAAGAGAATAAATTCTCCACCACCAAAAAGATATATATTTAGCAGAGATCAACCATACAGTTCGAAATACAATCACTGTTATGTAATCCTGCCTTTAACTGGGCTAAAGAACTTCATTTAAAACACAGTTCACGATAAACCCAAATCACATTCCATTAATTATGGAATCTTCACGGAAAAACAAATCAATATATAATCGATATCAATTTTTCCGTACCCGACTAATAATATAAATGGAACAACGGCAAAGCCTTTTAAATTCCATATGTATTAATGGTCTTCCTCCACAGAAGTTCACTTCGATTATTATTAATCGAATTCCATTCAATTCCAATTTAATATATTAAATTGGAAAACTTTACTTTGGAAAATTCCCGTTAAATTTTAATAAAAAGATATATAAATTCCAAATCACATTTCATTGTAAATCGGGTTAAAGAACAAATGTCATTAGAAACACAGTTCACAATAAACCCAATTCACATTCCATTTTTAGTTCCAATTAAATGTTAATTAATTGGTAATTCTTCTTTATATCTTAATTAAAAGATTTATTCTTTTCACACTGGTTTAAGAACAGTGTTACTGAAAACCCCATCCCATCAGTCTCTAACCGTAAATTAGTAAGAGAACAATTCCCTAAGTATTAATCCCGAAGGCCGAAACCAACATCAGGTCAATACCCAAGAAACCATTCAACTTAGCTAATCTCCAGTTAGTTTCTAATTTTCTTAACTCCATTGGGTTTAATAACAGTATCATTAAAGATACCATTCACGAATAACCCAAAATCCAATTCAATTCAATTCCAATTAATTATTAATTAATTAGTAAATTTCGTTAAATCTTAATAAAAAGATTTAATCTTTTCTCAACTGGGTTTAAGAACAGTGTTAGTGAAGACACCGTTCACGACAAACCCAAAATCCCATTTGATTTTAGATACAAGGCTCTGAATAGAAAATATATCGGCTTATATTCAATATCAAATTCTGAAACCAACAAATATCATATTGGAATAATGATATATATATATTTTCCAAATTCCTCCACAATATCCGTATAATCACGGAATCCAATATCGAAATATTCCGAATATACTTTCGATTCAAATCCGTTTCCAATTCTTATATTGGAAATTTCTGATTATTTTTAAAACCATTTCAAATCCAATTTATTTATTTTAAAAATATTGGATTTATAATTCTAGTTTGTAACTAGTTCATTTCAATAAAAATATATTTTTATCTTCACAAATGTTGAACTTTTCATCCCAACTCTTTCCAAATCATTTTTTATGATTTTAAACAAATTATCGATATTTTTAATAATTTTATCAAGGCCCGTACAGTCGGTTTCCAATAACGGCCACGGAACTGCACTTACAGCGACGTTTTTCAAATTTGATTTGGATGTATCTCCAAGTCCAGCCATTAGATTTCAAATATCTTGTATTCGTTGGAAAGCTCTTTTCGATACGAACCCAATAGTTTGGATTTTAGGAGAATCCGATGGACGGATCTCCCGTAATGTCCATTCGAAGTCAATGGTCGAAATTCGCGAACTACCGCGGGGCGGAGCATTCTTTTCAGGCTATTATATATATAATATATATATTATATGCATTTCATCAATTTCCATTTAAAATGTATTTTATAAATTGTTTTAAATTCGTTTTCAAAACGATTTCAACTTCATATTCAATTTCAAATCAAAATTAAATATTCCATACCATTAACATATATTTGATAATATTTTCGAAACTTTAGATTTTGAAATCACTTCCTTTTCAGTATTCATTATAAAAATGAATAAAATCGATATAAATATCGTTCATGTCAAAATGGTGTTAATCTAATCAACACGACTTTATATATTTAAATATATTCGTGTCCATCCTAAATCGGACATCAAAATCGGATGTCGATCTTTTACTGAATGTTATTTTAAAATATTCGTTATTTTTTAATATTCGTTCGTTCTGAATTGGAATCAGACACAGTCAATTACCATATAATGTTATCTATATGGATTTCATACACACATGTGCACAACAATAATCAAACACAGTCAGCCATCATGCAGAGTGCATTACACAACTGCATAAGCATTAAGTATAAATAATTAATGCTTACAACAACCCGTCAACCCATCGATTTACATACAACTAAATTATTGGGATAAGTATATGTCCAATATCATCTCAATACCCAAGTGGGATTTTCAAAAAACAAACACTAATTATTATTTGTGCAGTTGGGCGATGTGTAAAATATATTGTCCCATTCAATATCAGCCAAATGTGTCTACATTTACAAATCTTCCGATTTGTAAATGAATATTTATTTTATTTCAGTAAATATTTTATTTCATTCATTTATAAAATAAAAATGATATTTTTATTGTTTTAACACTTTATTCAACACACGAATATTTTATATTCTATTTCACATCACAATCAATTTTCATAACACAATCAAATCAAACAAGTCGTCCATGCTTTGTGGATGACGGGTGTCAGGTGCTGCTAAGCAGCGTCTGAATCCTAGTATATATTTTAACTAGAAAATGAAATTAAATTCAGAAGTTCCCACCTTTGGGTTCCACTCCTCCATTTCATTTCTGAATTTCTAAATAGCTTGGATTTGCCCGAAATTCAACATAGTCTTCTCTACGTTGTTCATATTAAAAATCACATTTTCATTTCGCTATCTTCATAATAAAAATCATATTTTATTTCAAATATACATTACAAAAATCAGATTTTTACAATGCTACTTTCTATATAAAAATTATATTTTTATATTGTATCTTCATAATAAAAAATCATATTTTGTTTATAAAGATCAAATCCTTTTACTTTGAAGAATCTACGCTTTTTACTTAGAAAAATCTATTCTTTCTACTATGAAAAATCTATTCTTTCTACTTAGAAAAAGTATATCTTTTCTATATCAAAAATCATATCTTTCCTATATCAAAAATCATATTTTTTTTCCATATAAAAAAATCATATCTTTTCTATATAAAAAAATCATATTTTTGTTATATTAAAAATCATATCTTTACTTCAAATCCATATATATTAAAATCGCGTTCAAAAATTAGGCTTTGTCATATAAAAATCATATTTTTACCTCGCTACTTTTAAAATAAAAATCACATTTTTATAGCTTCAATTTCATATTAAAAATCTGATTTTTTTTCACTTCAAAAATTGAATCTTTATGTTAATAAAAATCAAATTTTTACTAACCTTCACATATAAAAAAAGTCGAATTTTTACTAACATGAATACATAAAAAAACGAATTTTTACTTACAGCGAATACAAGAAAGGGGTGAGGGATGGCTGAAGAGGGTGTCGGAAGGGGAGGCGCCGGTCTGAGGGAGGTATAGGCGACAGTTTGTTTTTTTGGGGCTAGGGATTGGGGCGGTGGAGGGTTTACAGCGAGGAGGGAGGGAGAGAGAGGAGAGGAGGGGAAGTCGATGGAAGAGGTGCCGGCCAGATGGAATGGCGGTGCGCGGTGGACGGCGGCATCAGGGCGCAGTGCATTTTCCGTCGTCATTTTTTTTCTTTTTTGTTCGATCTGATTTGAAGAACCGGGTGGGGGGTGAGAGGGTAAAAGAGATGAAAGGGGGGAATGTAAATTTTTTTATTTAATTAATTTAATTCTCTAAAAAGTTGATTTTACATTCGAATTCCAAATCGAACCCAACAACCGTCGCCACTAGCCAAATACCCCTATTCTAAATACAATGGGATATGTTTCGTAACCCAATTCAGCTATTAGGATCAGTTTTGCTTTAAATTAAAATATAAATCATTATATTTTAAATTCAAACACACATTTTAATTTACCGGGGCCACATACGGACTCCAAAAATTCCAGAAAAATAAATCTGGCTATGTTTTGATGATACGGTCCTAATAAAACTGATTTCATCAAATTTGGGAACCCTTTGAAAACCGGTCATTTTCCAGTCGATTAAATTCAAACTGAAATTGATGAACACATTTAAATCCACCACGCTCACATATTGATTTCAAAAATTATGAAAATTGGAATCCAGCAATAATTTGACATTCCGGATCCAAAAAAAGTGGCCTCGTCGAAAATAGAGGTCGTCTGCAAAATGGCTTTTTTAAGGGCTATATTTCTACAATGACTATTCTGAATTTTCAACTGGATATAACCTTTTATTCCCGCTATGAAATTTCAATTTTTCAGATTCTTTGGAAAGATATTTTCAAACAGATTCAAATATTTCCAGTTTCACTAAAATCCGTTTTTTTAATCCTGTACATTCATTTGAAATTTGAAATCGAATTTTCAAATTACCGCGCCATTTCCAATTCCTTTTATAATTAAAATAAATATTTATATTCTAACTTCGATTTAAATAAATTTATACATTTAATTCTATGAAAAATAAATTTCTATTCGTTATTATTTAAAATAAATCATTATAAATATTCAAAATTCATTAAAATTGCTAAAATAAAAATTTTAAATTGGTTTTGATTTTCCGGGTTGTTACATAATATGTGAGCGTAGTAAATTCAAATGTATTTTGTAATTTCAGTTTGAATTTAATCGACTAGAAGAAGGACAATTTTCAAATGATCTCCAAATTCGATGAAATTAGTTTTGTTGGGACTGTTTCGTCAAAATGTAGGTAGATTTATTTTTCTGTAATTTATGGAGTTGGTATGTGGCCCCGGTAAATTAAAATGTGCGTTCAAATTCAAGATATATTGATTTATAGTTTAGTTTTGATGAGAACAGATCGAAATAGTCGAATTGGCTTATGATACATATCCCATTGTGTCTGCAACGGGGGTATTTGGCTAGGGGCGATAGTTGTTGGGTTTGGTTTGGAGTTCGTGGTGTTAAACAAGTAATTATTGAATTAAATTAAATATAATATTATTATATGTACTCTAAAAGGGTCAATACCCTAGTTAAAATAGTTTTCTCGGTCAAAGAAATTTTCGGCTGCTCCCTCCCAATCAACGAACGAAATGCTCCAATCTCTTCCTCAATTTTCGAAAAATCTTAGCTTTGATTCAATAAATTTCCAACGACAAACCTCCTTAGCTCAGTGAGATCTTCAACTCTACTGGTCGAAATCAATTTTCGAGAAGCAGGATGGTCGGATTTTGCCTTGAAAGGCGACGAATTTGGGCTCATGTTTCGAGAGCAGAGAGGGTGCGATTGTGGCAGGATTCCAAGTGAAGGGAGTATGGAGTTGGGGCTTCGACGTGGACTCGTCTGATCGGAGACCGGTGGCTTCCTGGGGGCACGCAGAGGAGCTTCTCTAGTCGAGGAATGGGTTCGATAATATCGGCTGGGTGAAGATAATTAGGGGAATAAGTTAAGGAATTTTTAATTTAATTAATCTCCTTTAATTATTTATTAATGCAATTAATGTATAAAAATTCATGTCTTCTTCATACGAGGTCCAAATCAAACGATTTCAGTTTCGTTGGATTTGCAACAACGAACACTACATTTCAGAACTGACTAAAGGAGAAACGAAGAAAATTAGAATTTGAGGCAAATTCAAATCCGATTAGAAATAAAATCTTTAATCAAAGAATGACAAAGTGGAATCCAATGTGAGAACTCCTTCGCATTCAACACTTTATCACGTAGGTATTTTTGGAGTTCAACAAACGAATTCCTACAAATCATGTATGATTGGAAGCGATGTATGGATATTACCGACACCCGCATTTCATACTCTGTGAATGGCCACTTGTGGCGCCGTAAATGGCATTGGGTTGTTGATTATTTATTTGTATGGATGACCTGGTGATTTGTGTATTGTGACTGTGATGATTAACATATTAAAATATTATTAATATTATTGTGGAAATTGAAATTAAAATTATAAATATCCATTTATAATTTAAAATAATAAAATTGGAATAAATATCCATTTACAAGTCGACGGCTTGTTTATGTACTCTTATTTAACTCATACTGATTGGGACGATAAATTTTTACACATAGCCCAAAGGCACAAATAATAATCAGTATTTGTTGTTTGAAAAACCCACACGGGTATTAGAATTATATTTGACATACACTAATCCTAATATTTAGTTGTATTTCAACTGATGGGTTGACAGGCTGTGATGAGCGTTAATTATTTTGCACTCTGGATAATGTTCTAGTGGTTAATAATTATTTATCATTATTGTCGAATGCATGCGATGTATAAAATCCATATAACTGAAATTATATGGTAATTTATTGACCTACATTCCGATTCAGAAATAAAGAATAATTTAAAATAAAGAACATTTTAAAATAACAAGTATTTTAAAATAAAGAATATTTTCAAATAACGAATATTTTAAAATAATATTCAGAGAAAAAGAAAAAAAATGTAATTTTGATGTCCAATTTTGGATAGACACGAAAATATTGAAATGTGAAGCTGAGTTAAGTAGTAAACGCCATTTTAATTCGAATGGGTTTATTAATCGATTTTATTCATTTTATAATGAATACGAAAGGCAAATTGATTTCCGAATTAGATATTTTGAAAATATTATCATTTTAATATTATAATGATATGTAATATTCAAATTTCATTTAAAATTGAAAATGAAGTTGAAATCGTTTTAAAATGAATTTTAAAACGAATTTATAAAATAAGTTTTAAATAGAAATCGACGATATATATATTATATATAATGGCCTGAATAGAACGCGGTGTGCAGCGACCGTTCGTGAATTTCGACCGTTAATTTCAACTAGATATAACGGGAGATCCGACTGTCGGATTCTCCTAAAACCGGAACCATTGGGTTCGTATCGAAAAGACCTTTCGAATGATAAGAAGATATTTTAATTTGAACGGTTGGATTTCAAATTATGTCAAGATCAATTTTGGAAAAGGTCGTTGTAAATGAAGTTCGATGGCCGTTTACAGAAATGGACTATAAGGGCCTTATTAAAATTATTTAAAATATGGAAAAATTGTGTAAAATCATAATAAATGATTTGGAAAGATTTTGGATGAAAAATTCCAAGTTTTGAAAAGATAAAAGATATTTTTATCTAAATGAACTAGTTATTAACTAGAATAATAATCCAATATTTTTAAATAAATAAATTGGATTTGTAAATGGGTTTGGCAATAACCCGAATTTTCCAACATATAAATTGGAATGGATTTGGAATGGAAATAATCTTTAGAATATTTCGATTTTGGATTCCGTGATTATACGGGTATTGTGGAGGAATTTGGAAGATACAAATATTGTTATTCCCAAAACGATATCTGTTAGTTTCTGAATTTGATATTGAATATAAGCCGATATAATTTTTGTTTAGAGCCTTGTAATTAATATCAAATTGGATTTTGGGTTTGTCGTGAATGGTATCTTTAATAACACTGTTCTTAAACCCAGGTGAAAAAAGAATAAATCTTTTAATTAAGATTAATGAAGTTTACCAACTTATTTATTTAATTGGAATTGAAATGGAAGTTGATTTTGGGTTCGTCGTGAATAGTGATTTAAATAACACTTGCTCTTTAACCCAATTAACAGTGAAGATATGATTTGGAATTAAGAAATCTTTTTATTAAAAATTTAATGGAAAATTTCCAAAGTAAAGTTTTCCAATTTAATATATTGAATTGTCATTGAATGTAACTCGACTGGGTAATTACCGAGATGTGCTTTTATAAAGGAAGACCGTTACTATATATGGAATTTAAAAGGCCTTGTCGTTATTCCATTTATATTATTAGTCTTATACGGAAATTTATATCGATTATATATTGATCTGTTTTCCGTGAAGATTCCGTAGTTAATTGTAGCTGAATTGGGTTTATTGTGAACTGTGTTCTAAATGACATTGGTTCTTTAACCCAGTTAATGACAGGATTAATTTTCCCAAAAGTTGAATAATCATAGAGTAATGATTTTTGAGAGTAAAACCAATTTGGAGTTTAATGAATCTTTAATTGGATTGGAATGAGAATGAATAATTAAATTTATCGAATCCATGAAGTGAAGGAGAATGGAAAGCCACCAGTTTTACTCCAGGCAATAGTTAAATCTTTAATTAGATTTGAACGTGAAATGGTAATTAAATTTACCAATAACATAGTGGTTGTTAGATATGGAGTACTACCAGTTTTTCTCCATGGGATGAATAGGTTAGGATTGGAAAAATAAAATAAAATGATTACTTCGGTAAGGCTCGATATCCCGACTAGTTT
Source organism: Allium sativum (assembly GCA_030737875.1). NCBI lineage: Eukaryota > Viridiplantae > Streptophyta > Magnoliopsida > Asparagales > Amaryllidaceae > Allium > Allium sativum. Next base: position 9,193,222 of record CM060923.1, read on the forward strand.
GATAAACCTTAATTTGGTTTAAATTTTGAAAAGAATATTTGAGTAAAATAATATTCTGAATTGGAATGAGTCGTATGATGTGTTTTTATAGCATTTGATTATAAGACATGCGAGTTTTTCGGAAAAACCGGGTTTAACCCATTCCAAATAACTGATACGGTGACTATATGTCAATGATACGAAGATGGTGGTCGAAGACCGGAGATCTTCACATCGTTTGGATGATTACCGATGTCTTGATTGGGATGTACACCCAAGACAAGGTAATAAGTGGTGATCGTCCAGACGTACTTGGAGATCGACCGTATATGCGAGGGCCTCTCTCCCGTATTGGACATATGGGATGAGGAATAAGGTGCCTCTGGTTTCCTTCAGACCCAAAATGGACTTGCAAATGGATGGTATGTCTGACATTGTATTCCTTTATACTTTATTCGTTGATCTCTGCTAAATACATATCTGTTTGGTGGCGGAGAATTTATTCTCTTTCTTAACACCCTTCTCTGAGACGTACGAGCTTAGAGGTTATATATTGGTGGAAATCAGTGGTACGGTATGGACTGACATTGTGGCATGATGAGTTGCATGGATCAAGGCTTTTGTTGAAAAGTAGAGTCTTGTGGTTAATGATCAAAGCACAGCTTTGATTAGCATAGCTTTATGTAGCGTTTATTCATGAGCTTCACACCTCGGTATGAACCAGAAACGGGATGAGGACTTCAGGGAAATGGACATATGTTAGTTTCTAGCTACTAGTAACGTCATGGTATGGAACCCAGACTGCTTACTTATGTGGATGTTGGAAACTTTATTGATGGAAAAGGAGGTACCTAGGATTTGTAACTATAACTTGCTAAAAGGTTCTAGATGGTCGACTGGACTGACCATTTTGGAGGTTCGATAGAATCGGCTAACATATGGTTTATGGTATTGCCAATCATCGACAGATGACCGGCCCTATCGCTAACCTAGGGTAGCCCGTAAGTGTGATCCTGAAAAATTGCTAGTGTGTCTCGAATCAGTAATGTTGATAGCTTGCCTTGGTTCATAGATGGAAACCTAATTTCCAATACGTAATTTTACGATTTTAGTTGTAAACCTATATGGCAACGTAATATAATGGTACCTACGCCGCCTATGATTGATACATTTATATTTGAAGTTGATTTCTTCGCTTATAGTAATAGCAAAATATGGAATTTCGCGTATCAAGCATATTTGGCTATTATAAGGGAATACTCTATCCTCGACTGCGTTCATTGTGTGATGGCACCTGAGTCTTATAACAGCTTCATTTTTCTCTTTAGCATTGCGCTGTTATTTTTATGCAATGGTATTCATGGAGGATAAACTCGTTCCATGTTATATAGCGTGGTCCCATGATTGCCTGATTTTAAAATCAAGCTAATAATTGTTTTAGTTCTCACACCAGTCCCATGACTGACTCGGAGTTTATAGTTTTAACCTAAACTCTAGGTGCCCATATTTTCCACACGGACAGCTAGTAATTTTGGTATTTGCAGATATTTCTTTTCACGGGATCTTAGATTACAGCTGGAGCTATATTCGGAAAGCTTTGTATCTTTATATCTCTTTCAGTTGTGTCAGTTATTATTTTCCGCTACACATTATATTTATGTATATATTTTTCGTTGTTTGGTAATTTAAATCTCTGATATTTTTCTACTGTATATTATTTGAACTCTGTTATATTCTTGTACTGTGATGTAAATTGTTGTAATAGCAATGAATTGTTCCACTGTTTGTGTTCTGATGTGTCATTTTCTCAAAGAAATCTGGGCTTTCCCATTAGTGGCATTCCGAGTCGTTTCAGGAGAATTATCTGAGGTGGGCGGTAGTCGCGGCTATGCGTTACCACCAGCCTGGGTCCGCAATCCGGTAGAATCCTACTGATGGGTATTGTCTCGATGCCTTGTCATATTTATTCTGATCGAGCCCCTAGGATTTTGATTTGACATTGTCGTATAGCGGCGCATCCCTATCCACCGACCATTACTGGTGTTTTATATGCAATGTTTATGACAATGTTTATAAACAGTGTAAGGGTAAAATGTAATCCCGCTTACGCTATTTTAATATGTTATATTTTACCATAGACACTATTATAATAGCATATTATATTATATGATATTAGTTTAATGGATCCTTAGTGGATGGTGATCCCAAACATCCTTTAAGTTGCTGATGTATTTTATTGAACATTTCATTTGAGTTGATTTACTTCTATGAGAATGTTAGACCTGATCCGAGTTGTTTTGTTTTGCATTATTGCTCGGGTCAGATCAAGTATTGCAGTGTTGAGATTTCACCTTTTGAAACTGGAGATTATTGAAGACATCACCTCTATCTGTTGATTCTAGTTAATTCTCCTTTGTATTAAATTCTTGTATTTAGACTTCTGCTGTATTTAAATTTTGTAACTCTGATATTATGTATAAGTTTTGAATTTTTTTAGTAGCTTCATGAAATACTATTGTATAATTTATTTATTCCACTGCCAGATATTATGTTTTTCTATGTCTATGATTCTGTGATTTATTCTATTTACCTCAGAAGCTAGTAACATTCTGTCATTTCGAACGGTTCGAGTTGGTTTAATTACTAGCTTGAAGTGTACGAAAGACGGTATGTTACAGAAGTGGTTGATTATAATTTGAGAATGAATTCTGGTATTCCTGGTTCAACATTAGGTAATGATTACTTACATGATGATACACTTGTATTGTCGTATACAAGATCTGTTATTTTGAGGCAGTTGTGGAGTGAAATTTCAATCAATTTTAAGGTCGGAGGTGATAATCATATTAGAAGGAATGAAAAGGAACATAATATCAAACATGTGCATAATCTCCTGCAAGGTGATAAACACTTCATTGCATGGTCCTCTAGAATTTGCAATATGAGTAGTTTTGCAAAAGAGGATTTTCTTTTACGGAAGGTGATGACAAATGAGTTGAATACAAAGGATAAGCTACATTTTATTGGTCTAATTCCTGGAAAAAAAATTTGTACTATGTAATGCTGAAGCAGAAACAAATGTTCACCTATTTTTTGAGTGTCCTTTTGTCTATCAAATTTGTTTTAGAATTTTGGCTAATGGTGGTTTTCGTAGGCCTACAATTGAGAGTAAAATTTAATCGTTTAACATTTTTAAGGCTACGAGGTGGAAGAGCGATAGATCTACGCTGATGTTGAAGGTATTGAATAAATTTGTTATGCAATATGGACTGAAAGTAACAGTATAGTTTTTGGAATTGGATTGTTGAGTGCTAGTCAAATCTACTCAGTGATACACAGGAGAATTCTTAAGGATATTCGGACTTGTTGAAGTTGTGAGGTATTCTGTTGTTGATTTGCAGCAGGCTTGAGTTTGTTAAGAGAAGTAGTAGAAGTTTTTGTAGCTGCAACCTTTTTTTTAATAGTATTAGATGCCTATTTTTTGTGTCTTTTTTGAGTAATTATGTAACAACCTGGGATTTCAGAACCAATTTAAAATTTTTATTTTAGCTATTTTAATGCTTTTTGAATATTTAAAATGATTTATTTTAAAGAATGGCAACTAAAAGTTTAGTTAAATCGAAGTTAGTATATATAAATTTATTTTAATTATAAAACAAGCCTGAAATGGCGCGGTAGTTTGAAAATTCAATTTTAAATTTCAAATGAATGTACAGGATTCAATATAAATCAGAATTGGATAAGACAAGAAACATTGGAATATTTTTAACTGTAATTTTCTAATGAATGTAAGAAACTGAGATTTCACTTTATAAATAGAAAGTTTTGTCCTGTTTAAAATTCAGAATAATCGCTATAGAATTTATATATATTTTAATATAATATATAGCCCTTAAAATAGTCATTTTGTAAATGACCTTCATTTTCGACGAAACCACTATTGTTGGATCCAGAATGTTAAATTATTGTTAGATTTTTAATTTCATAATTTTTTGAATTAATATGTGAGCACAGTAAATTTAAACGTGTTTGGTAACTTCAATTTGAACTTAATCGATTATAAAAAAGGTCATTTTTCAAACGGTCTCCAAATTTAACAAAATTAGTTTTGTTAGGACCGTATCGTCAAAATATAGCTAGATTTAATTTTTTTGTAATATTTGAAGTCAGTGTGTGGCCCGTGTAAATTAAAATGTATATTCAAATTCAATATAAATTGATTTATATTTTAATTTTGATGGAAACTAATCAAAACAGTAGAATTGGCTTACAAAACATATTCCATTGCATCTGGAATGAGGGTATTTATTTAGGAACGATAGTCGTTGGGTTTGAATTGGAGTTCAGATCAATAAACAAGTATTAAAGGAATTAAATAATAATAAAAATATATATAAATTAATGGTATAAATTCCCATTTTCTCCCCATAACCCTATTATCCTCCCAGCACAGATAGTTCTTAATCAGTGGACCTGGCAATCCGAATTAGCACCCCCAAATCCTCACAATCCACGCATTAAAATAAAAAACCTCAAAAGCAAGAATTGTTGAGCTCGTCGAGCTCCATCTATTGAACGACAGTGATCAAAAATCATGGTCAGGATTGATCGATTTCTGAGCTGGAACAAGCTATGTTTGAACGAGATTTATAGGGCATAGGGACCGTCGAGTTGCTTGGTTCTGGGCGCGATGGTTGGTGGCACGACGCTTTTCACAGTGGTCATGCTTGATCATCATCCGATGGTGTGTAGGAGGGAGTGACGTCGGATTCACTCTGCTAGGATGGGATCGTTGTGAACGATGAAGAAAGTAGAAGGAGGTTACGGGAGAAGCAAATCCGATTGGCCAATTTTTGTAATTAAGATGTAATTGATTTTTAATTAGCTAATTATAAGGTTAATTATTTATTTAAATTGTATAAACTTTAAATGTTGTATCTTTCTCAAATCAAATCAAAATTGGACGAAACGAAGTTCGTTGGAATCATAAAGACGCACTCTACATTTCAGAACAGACCAGAATAGAAAAGGAGCAAGTTACAATTTTTGATAAAATTAAATGTTCAATTTAATTTTATTAAAATCATCGCTAATTAAAGACTAATGGAGTGGAAACCAATGTGAGTACTCCTTCTCACTCAACATTTTATCATTTAGTTATTCTTGGAGTTCAACACTCGAATTTAAACAAATCACATAAATAGAAGAGATGTATGGATATTAGCGAAACTCGCATTTCATACTCCACAAATGGCCACTTGTGGTGCTGTAAATGGCTTTAGGTAGTTGAGCATTTATTTATATGGATGGTCTGGTGATTTGTGTATTGTGATTATGATGATTATCATATTAAAATAATGTTAACATTAATGTAGGTGTTGAAATTAAATTATAAATATCTATTTATAATTTAAACAGTGAAAATTGATTATATAGAAAAATAATTCAAACCAATGATTTTTTTAAATAAACTGTTGTTGTTTGAAAACCCCACATGGGTATTAGGATGATATTTGACATACACTACTCTCAATATTTAGTTGTATGTCAATTGATGGATTGACAGACTGTTATATGCGTTATTTAATTATTTAATGCTTATACAGTTGTAGAACGCACTCTGGATGATGTTTGAATGTGTAATGATTATTTATCATTATTGTTGAATTCATGCGATGTATGAAATCCATAAAACTAAAATTATATGGTAATTGATTGAGTCGCATTTAGATTCGGAATCTAAACAAATATTTTAAAATAAAATTCAGTATAGAATTAAAATATGAGTTTTGATATCCGATTTTGGATGGACACGAAAACATTGAAATATTCATAACGGAAATGAATATGAAGTCGAATTAAGTAGTTAAATGCCATTTTAACTCGAACGGGTTTATCGATCAATTTTATTCATTTTATAATGAATACGAAAAGGAAATGGATTTCAAAATCAGATATTTTGAAAATATTATCATTTTAATATTAATGATATGGAATATTCAGGTTTGATTTAAAATTGATAATGAAGTTGAAATCATTTTTAAAACGAATTTAAAAAATACGTTTGAAATGGAAATCGACGATATATATTATACATACCAGTATGTTAGGCACGTCCGTTGGACGTGTGCATAGAATACTAAAACCAAATTTTTTAATAGTGAAATAATGGTCAGATTAAAAAAAGACTGCGTATGTAAGTATGTAGTTGTAATTTTATAGGTTGGATCATTAATTATTTCCATTATGAAGAAGTTTAATATTATCATGATTGTAAACAAAACCATGAAGAGAGAAATAAGAAGTCATGATTCTAATGGATTTCATTTATGTTTATTATTTGATCAATAAAACCTTGCTTCAGCGGTCATCGCAATCAACACCATCAATAGATTATGCCTCCTGAATGTGAGTTAACCAAATGCTACTTTCATCCTTTTTATAAATGCTACATAAATATATATGTTCACGCTATATATGAAACATAGTGAAACATAGTTCAGTATGTATAATACGTATTGGAGTATACTAACTTCAACAACGGGAAGTACATATTGAGCTTAAAAGATGCAAAAGGAAGAGGGAATTAGTGATAAATTTTTTCAGTTGGTAAATAAAAGTTAAAAGCTTTGATAAATTATTATAATTTTGAACAGAACTAAATATGTGAATAAAGTTAGTACAGCAATCTCCAAACGGAAATCAGCAAATAAAACTCCTGCATGTTATCCCATGCTATTGGTGTGTCCTATGCATATCCACTGAAAGACGATTCGTATAGTAAATTTAAATGAAGTGTAATAACAAAGACCTGAAGAAAAGACAAACATTATGTGAATTTCTAACGTGAATCTTGCAGCAATAGAGGAGGGGTGGCAGTCCCTAAGGTGAGGATGCAGGGGTAACATCCCTGCAAACGGCAATCGATTGATATAGTCAACCAAGGGTAATGCCACTAACAATGAACATTAATAGAAGTTTGATATAACTCAAAATACATAGGAAGTAAGTCTGGTTATCAGGTTGGACGAAGGCAAGTATAAAATTGAACTTATTTGTAGCAAGTCACTAACCTATAACAACAAAGTCAGCCATGTAGAATTTGTTAAGAATGAATACAGTCATCCCTGCAAACGGCAATCGATTGATATAGTCAACCAAGTGTTGAGAATGAATACAATAATTTGTTAAATGCGTAGATTTAAACAAATTAAGAAAAAGGCACACAATAAAAGAACAAAATTATGAAAAAATTATATCATGGATATGATATGATGATAGACAACCCAAAACGACTTGTGTCGTTATTCCCCTCTTGGCATCTTCTCGTTTAGAAAATAATCATGCGAGTTATATTGGGACTATGGATCATGTGTTACAGAACTCTAACAGTTGGCCTTTTACTCATTAAAATAGAGCTTCTCTTTACTTGATTTTGTTATTTATACATGCTTCTCAACATTTGCATCATACAGCAACAGATTTCATGGACAAAGGAAGTTTCAATAGCCATCTGAATAGCCTAAAGCATATGCCTCATCAAATGTGTGTATGCCAACTCTACTCTGATCCTACTTAACTCCTTCATCCCATACACCTTCAAAGTGATCTTCTTAATAACAAACTTCTACTTCCCTCTCTAGTCCATTGTCGTCTTTTATAAGCTTCTCCTTTCCGAATAATGTTACAGTTAACTGCACAGGAAAACTGCTAGAATTATAGTACATCTTCCTCGGCAAATGAGTAAAGATTAAACTTCACCTTTGTTGTTATAATTTTGCAATTGCATCAAAAACTAAATAACCTGAAATGTCAACTATATAAAAGTTTAAACTACTCAAAGTTTCTGTATGAATCTAAAGTTTTGCATAACCATTATACCAATAAGTTCAGTTATGGTTTATTTAAATATTTACTGCAGTTTTCTTTATTTTAGTTAGGAAAAGAGTTATGCAATTCTATGACAAAAAATAAATCATGGGAATAGAAATACATGTCTCCCTCCTTTTTTTATCCCACGGCATATATGTTAGTTATTGCCCACCTCTGTTATGCATGTCGTTGGTCTTTGAAATGAAAATGATATTATGATTTTATTTTAGATTATGAAACCTCTATGCATGCAGCAAGTTAAACTAAAAAAAGAATGCAGTAAGACTCCATTTTTAATATTACAACCTATCTCTTGAACTCCTTGGTTACTCTTTGCACCATTATATGAGTCATCATCATTACTAACTATAAAATGTAGCCTGTAATGATTATAATCCTTATGAGCATCGATTATAAATATTTTAAAACCATATTCCCATTATATTTCAAACTAAAAATGATAAATTAATAATATAAAGGTAAAAGAATCTGTATAATTCCATATAAGTAATATAGCATGTGTATAACTGTTTTTTCATGAATAATATCGATTTTATAAAATTTTAAAGATATCAAAGCATATATTTTGAATGATTGTTATAAACGAAAAAAATTAAATTAAAATAAAATGGTAGCAGCTTTTACTAAATTAAAAATGGCTTCTTCTTATACATATCTTCTTCTTTTAAACTAAAAATATACATAATTCTATGGAAATTTTATGATTTCATACCTAATAGTCTCTGTTTGTTTCAGGGAAAAAAAATATGGCTTCTTCTTATACATTTCTTCTTTTATATTAAAAATGTACTTAATTATGTGGAAATTTTATGATATTATTTCTCAAGAAACAAAGCATATATTAATCACTTCCTAATGTGCACGATACTCAAAATTGCCGAAATGACACATAAATTATAGCAGGGTACCTTGTACTAAATGAGCACATATATTACAAAGAAGTAATTAAACCAAAGGTTGATGTTTTCTGTTCAAAATATACAGAAAAAAGGCATAATATATACAGTGAGCAGACAACTGGTTTACGGCATGGGAATGAAGGGGAAAAAAGAACAGAAAAAGAGGAAAGAAGTTAACTGGTTAGTTTATTGTCAAACCTGATGATTTAGCAGTAGCAAGTGCATGTATTATTTTCACTTGATCTTATATAAAATATGCTAAGATATTAACTGTCCAACTAAGAGGAAAGTGCAATCAGCTTTGAAAACAATTCTTTTTAACACAACAAAATGGTTAAAACGGGGACATATGGTAGATTCCTAATACTCAACCCATTGGATGTCATAATCACCAACATATGTTGTAGTGCAATGTTGTATCTAGTAAAAAAACTTTTAAAAAATTAATTGACGATTTTTACCTGCTGTATTTCAAGGGCTTCTACCATTCTTCCTCTCAGACGTATCACTTCCCAACCCAACATCAAATACCATGTTTTGTAGCCCGTGTATTGCAAACAACTACTAAATAAACTGGTTGGCTAAGATTGTCCTCACAATAGGATGGTGTGGTTGGTTATCATAAACATTGGGTCTAAGCTTAAAAAATATTAGTCAGTTTGGTTCAAAATACTTCCATAAAGATTGCAATCTTGCCCTTTGTATTGTAATGTAAGGCTGAGTCCCCTAGTAAAAGAGATGTACAAAATGAACAACTGTGAATTAAAACAGCCTTAACGGTGTGCATTTATCTTGTTAATCCTTCTTGTAATGAAGTATTGCATTAGAGGTGACACAATAAACCGCGTCAAGTCAACTGATGCATGCAACAAATATACCAACACTATGAAATGTAGAATAAATGGTGCACCCTTTTGGCCTTCACTGAATCTAAAATCTGGGTTCGAGTCTAATTCTTGCGCTGAAGACCTTTGTATGATTGTTCGATCTTCGCTCTTATTTCTAGGTCTTCGTAAGAACGAACCTTGATAAAATAGAATATATGTATTTTCTTTGAAGTAGGTTAATCAACCACAACATACTTTGGCACGTTGGGAGCTGTAAACTTATTCCCTTCTTTTGACTCTGCATTGTTCTTTACAGATTCATCAACTTTCTCCAAATTTACAACTTTATCATCCTCCACTTCAGAAGTAAACACAGTATTGATGGGTGTATGGTTTACCAAATAGATTTCTAAATATAAGCATGGGATGCAATTTTACTGACCTGTATACACACTGATAGTTGAATAAGGAATTTTCTTCGTTGAGCTTAATAGACACGTATTCATTCATCATTACAGCAGGAAATTTCATTGCGCAGATCGTGCTCTTTTCAGACAGTCAAGTTGAATACATGATACAATGAATTTTTCTAGGCTTCTTTTGTTCCATTGTATAGCCTAGAAAACATGGATTAAATTTAAATTTCAAATTTCTATAAAGAATCAAGCAATACAAAACGGTGAAGCACAATTAAGTTTGTTAAGAAAATGAATAACTTTCTAAGCAAAATAATCCAACAAAAATATACATTTTTAGATTCAATTAAAATTTCATACACTTATATGTGATCAATGCAATTCAAAAAAATTAAAGGAACCAAGCATCAAAAGAAATGCAACCACCATAATGAATGCTCAACTAACAAATATAAACAAAGTAGAACCAACTTATCCAGTGTTTAAATTGGGTTTCAGTTGCTGATATTGCAGCAAGGAGGGCTGGTGATGTTAGAATAAGCCTTTGGCATGCCTACCTACGACACCAACGTATTTATATATCAAGATAGAAGCTATTAGAGCTGGTTTCATCTAAAGTACTTAGATTATGGTGAATAAATTGAAATACGCAACAACACAAATCATCATTAACAAAAATATGCATTGTTATCCATCTTGGATACAAATTTTTTTATCAATATAGTACAATTGTTTTCATATAAAAGAGAAAGAAAGTTAAAGGAATTTAGCTTCCTTTCCATCCTGCAAATTGACATATTCATCTTTCATCCTCGAGCATTAACACATACACAGCCTTGCTAAAAAGTCAGTAGTAAACATAAAATTTTAATCAGCCTATCATTCAACATACTTATAAGTTCTGCAAAAGTTGAGATAGATCAATGAATCAAGCAAAAATATTTGAATTTAATTTTTTTTAATATATAGCTAAAACATAGAGAAAAGAAAAACTAATGATAGGGTATTTTGTTTCACAAATATTTACAACATATAGGAATAGAAAACATGTGGATAATAATGTAAAACCACCTGATAATGCCATTAAGTCAACCGCGTTATATTTTTGTGGACAAAAAGTAAGGCTCGAGGCTAAAATAAAACGAAAGTAGATATTAAAGTATGGAATAAATTACCTGTTACAAATAATTGATGTTGCTCAACTAACAAATTATGTTGTGCGAGTTCAATGTTTGTAGCAAAGATGAGTCGAAATCTCAGGAACACCGTCCAAACAGTAAAATCTCTAATTACTGCCAATTTCAATTCCAATAAATTGTCAACATACATTCAAATCTATAAAAACTGACTAAATTTACATACGACAACCAAAATTATACCGTGGAATCAAATGAAGCAGATGCAAGAGAAATAGATAATCTTATTCGCTGCAGAAAAAATTAAACTGTAGGACACACGAATTAGGGATTCATGCAGAAGTAAATTAAAACAGAAGTACATATTAATTTACCGAAAAAATTACCTTTTACAAATACTTGGGCTCGGAGGTTTTGCTTTGTTTACCTTCATCGATCTGTAGCAAAAGGTAAAGCAATTGGGAATTTGACGACAAATAAATTAAAAAGAAACCTGATAGTAAATTTTCAGATTTAGGGTTTTTGCTTCTTTGAGCTTCATTGCTTCAGGTAAAAAGATATAAATGAAGAGAGGTTGTAATTTGGAGAGAAGAAGAAATGATGATTTCGATATTGGAGTTCGTGGAGAAAGTGGAGGCGTAGCATGTCAAAGGAGCAAAGAAACGACAAAAGTGCCCCAATAACACAATATAAATTTAAAAGGGAGTTTTGGGCATTTCAAAAGCTTCGTTTCAAGGTATACTCATTATAATCTATTAAATAATAGTAAAGCGGAAGCTTTTAAAGCCTTCTTCTTAATTCTCTATTTTATCTCTTTTCTCCTTAATTCTCTACCTTATCTCTTCTCTCATTAAAAGTCTCCAGATATTTTATGTTGATTTTTATATTTCATAGATCTTATTTAAGTTCCAATTTCGGATATTTAATTCTGAGTTTTTTTAAATCAAAGGTCACGATTTTTATTTCTTTCTTCCCCTGCTCCGTTCTCCACTCTTTCGCGCAGTCTTCTTTTCTCTCGGCTTCTCCTCTTTCTCCTTATTTTCAACCGTAAAAACCTAGTAGGTAGAAATTAGGACTAACAAAACTTCCTGCGCATTCTCTTTCTATCTTCATGTTTTTCTATTCCGCCTAGATCCTTGCTGCCCAAGATGGCTGCTCCTCCCCATTTTCCCTGCCACACCGATTCCCAAATCTCTACGAAAGGAAATTTCTTAGGGAATCCTAGATCTCCCTTCGTATTGTTACAAGATAGAGACAATCGACTGTTGGTATCAGGCACAGAAGTTAGGGCCTTCCAGTTGCGCCAATCTATTTCAATCGGTCCAGGTGATACTTCTTACATTACTGGCTTTTGTGTTTCTGATTTTTTTTTCTTATCCTACTTCTACCGAATTTAGCAGTTACGGCCTTCTACTGTATGCAAAATTAGACAGAACTTTGTTTTTAATTTATTGTTATGAGCTGCTGCAATTTAAATTTGGAATAACAAAAAATAAACTTTTCATAGGTACTAGAGATTATCAAAAGCATGAATGCATAATGGAAAATTATATGGAGAGGAAATGCATCTGTAAGGTTAAGAATTGAAACTAAACACTTGATTTTACTAGAGTATTCTTTTATAAAGTAGATTGATAGTATAATTTCCTTAGGTAATTCTAATGCGTATTAAGTAATTCATATGAAAAAAAATGCTTTTAAATTCTTAAGGTTTGCAATGATGGTAAATTTAACATATTTCAATATGAATTTTTTTTTAATTCTTTCGTCTGTAACCATGACAAAATTTTACGTTATATAAGTCAATAATAGTTTATTTTCTTTAGCTCTTTCTTTATTTGCAATGGTGGGAAGCATGAGCAAACATTATCGCATCAATTCTTATCATCTGCTTTTCTCGATTTTATGTTATTTACATGGTTTTGTTACACAATATATATACTACGATAGATTAAAATATAAATGATCTTTTTTTTGATATAAGGCTTAATGGGTTTTTGTTATATTTAAGTGATTTTTCGTTGGACTTAATTTGGTTTAGTTTACTAATACTGCATATTTATGGTGCTTGGAAAACTTTGTACGCCTGCGTTCCTACTGTCCTTAAAAGATGTTAAGCCATTTGGCAGCAAATTTTAAATGATATCATTCAGTTATTCGAGTTTGGATATTTTCCCCCCAAAAACATGGTTATCTTAATTCGAGGTTAAAAGATGCCTAAACGTTATGGATACTTAGTAGGTCAAATATGTAATGCACAAACTTTGATATTACTATGAATTTGAAAATTTAACATGTTTTCGGTCTCAGTAAATGAATTTGAGAATTTATTTCCTGATCACTCTAATAATATGGATTTTTCTTGAAAAAGTGGTTATTTTCTTCTCAATTGTTTTTATTTATGTATAATTTGCATATTATTCACTACCGTTCATTATATACGTTGGGTTTTTGCTTTCACATTCCCTAGATTAATGCAATTGTTTTCATCCTGTTAATCTTTATTTGCTTCTTTGTTTAGGTATGTACGTAAAGTTCCCAGATATAAACATTCATTTTTGCTAGATTTCAGGTTCATCCTTTATTTGTGGCCTCAACTAAAAATTCAAAATAATCGTGTTATTCCTTATATCATCTTGGATCATTACAATATGACTAACCAACGCGTTTATATTATATTTGATTGATTTACGATTATCATGTTGTGTTATTTGAATTTGTGTTGGTTTAAAATAATTATCAAATGTTTATTTCTTTTGCTGTTTCATGAAATATGTTGGAACTATCACAAAGATTGTGAAAATGGCTGCATATCCCATTAATATTTTGCTACCATTTCATAAATAGATATTTTATATTTCAGGCGATATATCATCTTAGCAAGAAATTTTTTAAGCCAAATAATGCCATATAACATATTATTATTAGTTTTTTTTTGTTTCTCAATCAAACCTGAAAAATATCATTTTCATTGTGATTTTGTCTATTAAGCAAATTGGTACTCAATTCGCAGCGAACTCTAGGTGGAACAAAATTCCTCCAAAAATAATGCATTTGGTTGAGAATGCTCCCGATTAAAAATATATTAGTGTAAAGGTACAGAAACATTGATGTCGTTGTTTTCTGGCTTTTGATTTGTAATACGTCTGTTTTGAGCTCTAAATTTTATTTCCCTATACAAAATTTATGTGAGCAAGTTGTTCCAAGTTAATAATATTTTCATATGATGTGCATATGTTCTATTTCTAAGGCCTGCCAAACGCCATTGTGATTAAAATGACCACTGAGGTAGCATACAAACTTTATTTAGTATACAAGTATAATATTTTTCTACGGTCTGTCAAATGCCTGATTATTTGTTCTTCAAATTTTTATTGAGGGGTAAGGGGTGTTTTCTATTGAGAAATGGTACGGGAAAAGAGTTCTTTAAAGGATTTCAATAGGTATTATAATTAGAAAATATACCTGTCAAGGTTTGTTAAATTTTTTGAACTATTGATATGACCATCAAAGCTTATGAAGTCAAAATGCTCATAGTCAGTGAAACCAACTTTATATGTGGCAATATGAGTTGATCAGGTACTAACTTATGATCTACATATCTAGATGATTTTAAAAAAAAATCTGTAATAGAGCAAGGACCAATTCACAAAGTCTTTTACATGTATTGTAGCTTATTCAAATGCACAATGTCTAATAATTCAAATACGTAGTTACCACTGTCCTGATTAAGACCATTTTTGGTAAGCGAACATTCTGCATACATATTGGACGTATAGTACGGACGTCCTACCTAGGTTTTGTGACTTTCAAAATCTAATCTGCATTCATAAGGATAAGTTATACATTACAGAAGATTTGAAATCCAGTTTGAATATAATTTTCGTGTATGTTAAGATCATCCAGTTATACATATTTTTGTAGTTGTGTCTTATTAGGTTAATATAAGTATTTGTAATCAGATGTATTGTGCGGTCGTACGAGCTCGAAACATATAGCGTTCAATTTAGAGAATTAAATTAATATAACTGGTTTTAGAAACCTAACTTTTGTATATTAGTCCCATGCTTCGCACGCGAGCAATTTATCATGTATTTCAAAGATTGGATTGAGTTTGTGTCAATGACTTTTTCATATGTGCCCACATCATCGTAGATATCAAAGTTCTAGGTCTCATATGAAACAATCGCTTACACCTTTTCTGGTAGTCTTTGTACATGATTTCAAATACTGAAATTAGCAATATTAGTGAAGTTTTCCTTAGGAATTAAGTAATGGGAGTAAACATGTGTAGTTGTAATAAAATGTTAAACTCTTGCGATTGTAGTTTCAAAATGTTATGATCATCTGACTTGCGGTGTTGGGGTTCATTGTCTTAGCTGCACAAGTTACAGACAGTCAAATACATACAATTAGTAAAGTCAGACATACAATAGATTCTGCTTTATGGATTTAACTTACATCCATATGCTCTTTAGGAAGCTTATTTTGTACTGGTATTGTATTGTTTGTGTTTGCAACTTATGAATGCAAATAATAACTATTTGTAATCCGAACTGAATTGCAACATATCGGCCACATATCAAACATGTGAATAAGTTAATCCACATCCAAGTATCACAACTTCGTAAAAGTACATATTATCATAACAAGTTAATACATATCCCACCTGCTGCATTTCTGCACGTCGTACCCGCAGTTTGTGCGTCGTTATTGGATACTTAACTGATTGGTATTTTCTATTTGACATGACCAACTGTTTAATGATTTTTATTCACTTTATTCATCATTGTGGTTCTTTATATTGTTAGATCGGCTGTACAAGTCAATGTTTACTTAAGTTTTCCACCACTTACAGTCAATTATTTTGCACATAAAAAATTCAATATGCAAATGGGGTGTTCCGTTTCAATGTGTTTTTGGACTACAATACAACTTTTTTTTACTCACAAGTCATGAAGATATTCCTTTTTCCTTGATTTTCACTGCACAAATATTCATTGTTGAAGTACACAAACACACAGACGTAGATACACACATGCATTGAACTCATTCAAATAATTCCGTAGACCTATCTGATTCGTAAAATGCAATATGACACTGGATGTATTAAATGGTTGAACTTATGCTTCACATGCAAACACAACCTTTTGTTAATTAATCTGGTTTGCTAGCCAAATGAATATGATTATTTCTTCTAAATACTACTTTGTCATTGTTGTATATCAAAATATAATCTCTTCCTTACTTTATTTTTTCTTTTTAAATTTAAACAAGATTTTATAATCATCATCTAGGGAAACTTTTCTGCCACTTTATTGTTTATCTACTTCAAGAAATATGCTTGCGAGTTATCACTCAAATTAATCATTTGTTTATGACAGTTTTCAGGTTGTTAGCTTTGTATAGAAGATTAAAACGTTGAGTGCACTGTTCGTTTACTCCACTGTAGATATGTTCCACAGGGTTACATATATATTCTGCCATAACTGTTCAAAGTAATTGTTCGTAGCAATTCAATGTTGTGCATGTTCGTCGCTGTCAGTTACTATTTTTTTTTTTTGGTTAACATGTTGCGATCCTTATTGATGAATAACTGTTCTTTTGGTAGTCGCAAACTTGATGCTTTTTATATGTTTTTTTATCATTTAAAATGCATGTTCAGTTTTTGTCTGTATTACTGAATTACTAATACTTTTGCTTCAACCATTTATTCTTTAGATCATACATTCCGAAAGAAAAGATTGAAGGTTCAATATGTTTGGTTACCCATGTCCTACTTTTTAGTCCTCTCATATTCACTGTCTAAATTTTATGTTTGTATATTAGATGTTTTCTCCATATCAGGTGCAACATACTGAACAGTAAACAGTCATTGACAAGATTAGAGAATTGATGATCACATGTCTTTATAATCCTTTTTGTCATATGTTGAGTACATTTGTTATCTTCTGAAATAGAGAAATGCAATGATTTAGGGATATCTTCAATGTAGCCAAAGGAACACCAAAGTATGACATGTTGCAGTTTACAGGGGGATCCATTTGAGTTAGTTCAAGACACTATTGTTTAAATGGCTAAGATAATCTAGCAAGAAGAACGTGAGATTTTTGACAATTTATTGCTAACCTAGAGAACATAGAAAATCATATAAGTTCTTTTTAATGCAGGCTAAGGATTCAAGATTTGGCTTGGTGAAGCTGATTAAGTCGTTAGCAAAGGCAAGTGGGATGTCTGCATTTAGGATGGGGATAGAAACTCTTTGTACCGACATGATGAGTAAATGCATGGGATAAAGTTTACATTACGCAGGTAATAGCTCATGAGATAATAGTACGCTATCCACAGTGTTATTGCTAGGGATTATGCAACTTGATTACGACATATAGTAAGAGTTCATAACAAGTTTCATTCTGGAGGCAAGTATTCTTGAGATGCTTTTGGAAATGGTGTTGCAAAAAGCCACAGGTCTTAATTAAGAGACGTTAATATGGTTGTCTATCTTGGAGATCAAGGCCAAGTTAGTTGATTTAATCGAGCTTAGCATTTTCTCTTGTGTTGATGAAACTATGAATTTCTTTTAAGACATCGGCAGATATTATCTGCTAGCAGTGCATGTATAATATGATGTTGAGCTTCAGTATGATTCCTTTTTCATAGAAAAAAGTATATTTGCTTATTTCTTGGCCTATACTTGGAGCAGTTAATAATATTTGTTGATATTCTTCAAGGATAAACATTGGAGACAGAGGATTAAAATGACGGTTCAAAAGACTGCTCTATTAGTTCTGAGCAAGGCACCAAAATAATCAGGGAATGCACTATCAACTTGAGTAGGATTGGAGTGAAATTTACATTGCATATCAGAAATGTATAACTGGATTAAAACATATACAACTTTAAGTTTAGTAAACTTTAAGTATAAACGTTCGCCTTTGTATTCAAATAGGTATATTTAATATTATACACTGGAGTTAATTACAAATCTTAAAACTATAATTAAATTTAGTAAACTATTAGTAGTTGATATGTCAAATAAATCATCAAAAAATGAAATTTTCAATATTTGCACAATATTCATATTAAATATATGGTATAAAATTCGTTTGGATATACAAGTACATCGATCGTATAACATAATTATATATGTAAACAATAATCACAAGTTTAGTTTATGATTCATCTGTATTGATACATTAGTGTATTACACTGTAAAATTCTTATTTTAATTTTTTTGAACCAGGTAAAATTCTTATTTTAACTAAAGTGCATACCTTCTGAAATTTCTACAACTGTCAAAAAACCACTCAATATCACAATTTTATACATTTACATCCATATATTTTCAATTAATCACATAAATGTTGGTTTTATATTATTTGAATAAATTTAATTAATAATTATTCACTAATTTATCTAATAATTCCTTAAATGTTATGGTTTGAATATGTACATCATACTCATATTAAAAGAAGGGAAAGTCTATCTAGAGACAAAATTTTGGTATAATTGGTGACACAGTTAATCTCCACTAGTAGATCACCCCCTGAATTATACCTCTCCATATAAGGATAAAAAGATCCAGCGGCTCAGATCTCTTATGCCACTAACTATGTCTAATTTTATGTTCAAATAGTCTCTCTCTTAAAAAAATAGTCAAGTGAAATTTTCATTCAAATATAAAAATATATAATTTAGATATCATAAATAGTATACATGAGCAAAATTAACAAAGATAATTTATTATTCATTTATCTCAATAAATTTATCTGCATTGTAGAATTTTATTTTTAACTTTAAATATCCATAATTTAACATTTTTATAGTTATGTGCACTTCATCGACTTTTTACTAATTTTTTATACTTAGATCCTATGTACATAAATTGCTTACGAAATCTCGAATTTAAAGTATTTTAATATTCTATATACCAGTCACATATGTAGATTTACATATTAATAAAAATCATAAAAAAAAATTGTATTTAACTATGTAGATGTATTAATCACATGCATACATTTATGTAAATAAACAACAACAATAATAAAGTTAATTTGTAAATAACTATCATCGTTTATGTACATAAACAATAAATTTACCGTACACTACGTTAAGAAAAATCCGATTTTTAACTTCAAATAACTCTACAATAAGACCTATATAATTTTGTTATAAAATCATTCTCAATTTATTCAGATTATTTACTCTTAAGATAATATATTTTAACCAATTACATAATTTCAAAGTTAACATATTTTTGAAAGAAAGAAATAATATTTTAACATATATATAAAATAAATAAAATATGTTAGTTTCAACATAAACACTTGCTTATAGTAATAAGAACAATAAAATTATTTTTTTTACTTCAAACATACATAACACATACCTTATATAATCAACAACAACAACAACAATAATAATTTATAGTTTATTTATTTTGTCATATTCATCGTGTTAAATAATATATTTCCAATTTTAAAAATAAAATTCTAAATACTATATTTTTAACGTTATCGTGTGTAACGCACGGGTAACACACTAGTATAGATAATGGCTTGAATAGAACGCGCCGCACAGCGACCATTCGCGAATTTCAACCATTAACTTCAAATCGATATAACGGGAGATCCGACCGTGGGATTCTTCTAAAACTGGAACTATTGGGTTCGTATTGAAAAGATCTTTCCAATTAATATAAGAGATTTAAATTTGAATAGTTGGATTTTAAAATATGTCCAAATCAATTCTGGAAAAGGTCGCTATGGATGCAGTTCGGTAGCCGTTATTGGAAACCGACTGTAACGACAATAATAAAATTTATAAAAATATAAATAACTTATGTAAAATCATAATAAATGATTTGGAAAGATTTTGGATGAAAATTTCGATATTTGAAAACATAAAAGATACTTTTATCTGAATGAACTAGTTATTAACTAGAATAATAATCTAATGTTTTTAAATAAATAAATTGGATTTGTAAATGGTTTTGATATAACCAAAATTTTCCAATGAATGAATTGGAATGGATTTGAGTGGAAATAATCTTCGGAATATTTTGTTATTGGATATTGTGATTACGCGGATATTGTTGAGGAATTTAGAAGATACAGATATCGTTATTCCTAATACGATATCCATTAGTTCAGAATTTGATATTAAATATAAGCCGATATAATTTCTATTTAGAGCCTTGTATTTAATACCAAAATGGATTTTGGGTTTTTCGTGAATGGTGTCTTTAATAACACTGTTCTTAAACCCAGTTGAGAAATAGAATAAATCTTTTAATTAATATTTAGAGAAGTTTACCAATTAATTTAATTGGAATTGAAATGGAAGTTGATTTTGGGTTTATCGTGAACTATGTTTTAAATAACATTTTTTCTTTAACCCGATTAACAGTGAAGTTTAGATTTGGAATTTATAAATCTTTATTCTAAGATTTAATGGAAAATTTTCAAAGTAAAGTTTTCCAATTTAATATATTAAATTGGAATTGAATGGGATTCGATTTGGTAATAATCGAGATGAACTGCTATGAAGGAAGACCAGTACTATTTATGGAATTTAAAAGGCTTTGTCGTTATTTCATTTATATTATTAATCTGATACAAAGATTTATATCGATTAAATATTGATCTGTTCTCCGTGAAGATTCCATAGTTAATGGAAGATGGTTTGGGTTTATCGTGAACTGTGTATTAAATGACATTGGTTCTTTAACCCAGTTAAAGGAAATATTAATTTCCCAAGATTGAATAATCAATAAATAATGATTTTTCGAAAATTAAAACTAAATAGTGTTTTAATGAATCTTTAATTAGATTAAGACGGGAAGGATATAATTAAATTTATCAAATTCAAGAAATGTTTTGAAATGGAGTACCACTAGTTTTACTCCAAGTGATGGTTAAATCTTTAATTAGATTTGAATGTGAAATAGTAGATAAATTTACCGATAACCCAGGCGGTGTTAGACATGGAGTACTACCAGTTTTGCTCCATGGGATGAATAGGTTGGGATTGGAAATAATAGTAATAAACGATAACTTTGGTTAGGCTCGATAATCCCGACTGTTTTTATAAACCTTAATTTGGTTTAGGATTTTTAAAGGATGAAATAAAATATTTTGCAATTGTTTTTAAAGAAAGATTAAATGATAATTTTAAAAGAATTTATCTTTGATAAAATTAATGAGAACCTTCCCCAAAGGATATGAATATTTTAATAAAAGAATATTCTGGATTGGAATGAGGCGTATGATGTGGTTATATATCACTTGATTATAAAATATATGAGTTATTCGGAAAGATCGGGTTTATCGCATTTTGAATAACTGATACAACGACTAAAGGTCGACGATGAAGACGGTGCAAGACCGACAATCTTCACATCGAATGGATTACTACTGGTGCCCTGGATAGAGTTGCAGCCTTGAAGGGGTTATAGTGGTAGTTGTCTGGACGTACTGTTGATTGTTCGGATGTGCGAGGACCTCTCTCCAATATTGGACTATTAGCCTGCTTTGTGATCAGACTATCCAAAGCCCAAGAACTCTATCAGGAAGGCCACGCAGGGCTTGAGTATGAACTGGCAGAGATCAGCATCTGCTTGGATGAAGTAACAAAGGATGGGAAATCTCGTATTTCTGCGCATATAAGCTTTGGGTTGGATTCCACCATTTTGGATCAAGCTAAAGCAAATATTTCTGACCGACCAAACCGGATCGGGTCATCCGGATCAAGCCATCTGGATCGGGCCATCCAGATTGGGCCATCCGGATCGGGTCACTCATCCTAACCGAATTCTGGGCAGTTAAAGACCATTTCCTCGTGTTCTGCACTACTTTCGGGATTTACTCTAAAGCTTCCACGTGGCCACTCAACCCTAACCGAATTTCTACCTATAAATACACATACAACGCATCATTTTTGGGGGACTTTTTGGCACTTCATTTATTCATGGCAGCATGGATGAATTCCATCCTAAATAAACACCTTATTCTCAATGAAAATAATGAATTCGGAGAGAATGATTCATTGTATTTGAGTGTTTGAATGTAAATATTCAGTGTAATTGTCATTCCGGAATGAAATGAGGAACTATAAAGTGGATGCAGGCTCATTAACGCCGAAACATTATAAATCTTGTGTGTTGATTGATTTCCCTTGCTTTTTCGTATAGGATTTCTTATTATTCTCTGCAAAACATGATCAATTGGGTGTTATGCCATTTTTTGGTCTAACATTTTGGTGCTTTCACTGAGATATGAAGATTCTCGGCTTTTTGGATTATTTATCTACTGTTTGGGTCTCCAAGTCCGAAGAGATAATCCGTATTCTCATCACTTTCGAAGCTTTCGATGATTTCAGTAATTCTATATATTGCGGCTCCAAGAAGGGATGGTAATCGACTCGTTTCTCGAAGAAGCAAAGCCGATGGAGAGCATCCTGGTGACAAACAGCTCACGACAGTAGCTCGAGCTCCGCACTGAGTGTGTTCGGGTCGTATCCGATCCAATCCGACAACCAAAGACGCATTTCTACCCAAAGCATGGATGTCTCTGGAATGAAGCAATGGGTTCAAAACGATCCGCCCGACACAGTAGCAACGTTTCAGCGTGGCCCTTAACTTCAGATCGGATCAGAAATGTTTCCAGTTCGCATGAGCTCCGGATCGGATGCATATAAAAGGACCGGTTCAGACGCAGATTGAGCCTTCGGATCGGGTGTAGATGAAGTGTAGGCCAATATCCCTACGGGGTCGGATTAAGTCCTATCTGACCCAAACAAGAACCTCCGACCCGAATCAGAGAGGAGATCCGAACCGACCGCCTGTTGAAGACATTCCCCCGACCTGATCCGATGACATACCCAAACCGCAATCTTGACACATGACTCGAACCGCAACTTGAAGGTAAATTCCGACCCGATTCGAAATTGCTGTTTTTGGGGGAAAATGGATTTTTCAGATCATTTCAGAAAAGGCTCCATCTACCAAAATCGAAAAAATTGTGCGATGCCCACATTTTCGACCTAACCAGTTAGGTCGATCACTGCCAGGACTGTGGGGCCCCGGACCCCCACCGGCGCTGCGCCCGGACCCGTTGACGGCCTCGCCTTCGGCTCGGCATACATTTTAGCAAACAGCAGTTATCAAAGCTTGTCAATGAAGATTAGACGGATAGTCAAAGAATATGACAACTAAATGGCAACGAATGGGATTCCTCCAAAAGCCATGACCTTTATTTGCCGATGTTATTCAATGCGAGGAGATCAGATTTAGCTTGCTATCAATGACAACATATGAGATAATGATTGTCTAATAGTAGCCTCCTCTTTTGGAACTCTGATAGTGTATAGATTTCAGCAATGCAACTGATGTTGTTCCCTAATGAGTAGTGACCACCTCATTTATGTAACTTAAACCTGTCCAATTGGCGGAGCACCGAATGACGGTTATATAGAACAGTCTGAGCACTGCTTCAAAGATGATTCATATGATCTTAGTGACCATGATTGTCAATAATGAGATACCAGAAAGCAGCTAAGGATCCCAGCATCCCAAAGCTACACTTCAGTTGTAAGATGTGATGAATGACATATGTCCTACAGTTCACCTCTCAAAAAACTCGGCTAACCTTTGCAATGGCTATTTGCTATCAACCGCATCGACGAAGACTGATTTCCATCGAATAAGTGGTCAACATACTTTGGTGCCCAGAGTTAGGTACTAGTTGAACCACCACACGCTGTGATTGGACCTATGGATCCTTTCTCGGATCATAACAACTTGACTGCTCACCAGCCACCATACGACCTTGGTCAAGTAATCAGAGCTCGAGATTAAAGTAAATATGAATCAACCATCAGCTCTCTACTTCTTATTTCCGTTGTGACATAACGCATGAATATTACTAAAGTCTTGTAAATTATGCTGTCGTATTCAAGCTTATCTGATCAAGGTCTAGACAGACCAGCTCCAATAGAATTCAGAACTTAAACTGTAGCCTAATGTCTATAGCTCAAAATTCCCAACCGAAACTGGAGTGGGAACGAGATGGAATATGCTACATATCATAGATGGAACCCAAATATACTTCCCCTCCTGATGAGATGGAGTGTAAAGGAGGCATTGGCTTAGCAAGCAAAGGAAACATCACACAAAGAGTTGCCCGATGATCTGCCCGAAGACATGGATCTTAGATAAGATGAAGATTCAGGATGTAGGAGGGCGACATATAACGAAGCAACTGCCCAAAGATCTAAAAGCTTTATTACAGTTTGATGATTGCTTCGAGGAAACTCCACCACTATTTCCAAGTTCATCTAATTGTGATACACAGTGATTGGCCAATACGACAGGTCCTACAATGACACAAGGCATCTGGATGATTGCTCGAATGAAACATCAAACTGAGACAGTTTGATCATAATTCCCTCCTATAGAAATCCATATGGGGGAAAGTATTAACCGACTTCATCATTAAGTTTACCATTCCCGAAGAGGGCGTAATAGATGAAGAAGATGGCCCCTCAAAATGAAAGATGAAAACCAAGCACATGGATGTTGTATACAGACGGTGAAAAGAATAATTGACATTCAAGCATTGGAGTTGTATTGATTCGAAGGACGTTCCAAATGAAGGGACTACGACTCGCAGCTTACATAGAATAGGTAGAAGAGGTGTTACATGGATGGGAACATTACAACATGTCTCGAATTCCGCACACAGAAAATTAGAAAGTAAATTACCTGGCAAAGTTAGAAAGTTCCGACAATCCAGAAGAGATGAAGATAATCCCAATCAAGACATTACAAACTCCGACCATTGATCTGATGGAAGTTGATCCAGTGTTGGAAACCGAACCCGAAAGAGATTCATGGACAACCCCCATAAAGAATTTCCCGCAGCATGGACTGCATCCGGCAAGGCAACATTGCTTATTTCCGTTGGAAGGTTGTCCTAAGATTGACAACAACGAGTCCTATTGCTAAATAAACCAACCTGAATGATTATACAAAAGCACTCATCAACTTCTCACTAGGAGGGAGATGTACACGAATGAAGCTTCTGACGAAAGACATCTTAGAGATAGAAAATAAAGATTCACAATTCCACCCCATTGATCGCTTATCTGCCAAGTAACTCATGCTCCAAATGTCGGGGGCAATAGGAGATTCAAGCGTGGATTGCTCATGATTACATCATCTAATTCAATGATGATACATCATAAGCCTGCATGACCAATTGCCTTAGTCTTTCTGGAAGAGTGGCGAGTTGAGGGTTTGGAACACTTAAACCTGGATGTTGATTGACTGTTTGTGTATGAGCTTTTATCTTCAGCATGGGATCGAAAGCATATCTACAGACGGATGAGGCATATTTATCCTTATGGCTCCCGAACCAACTTCCTGACATGGAAGGGGCAAAAATCCTTTAAGCATGGACCCATTTTCAGCCATGTCCTACTTCATAGCATGGAGTGTGCAAAGTTCCTCTAACTATAGATCTATTGTTCTCCTGCCAACCACTGTCCTAGAACCAATATGGTGATGTGCTACTATTAGCGGTACAGACGTGACTCTCTAACACTCAATCCCTGCCTTTGGCATGGGGGCAAGAAGGCGATTAAAAGGAGATGCAACCTCATCATTCGCTTACAGTGCTTACCTAGCTGCCTTTGTCGCTCCAAGACCCCAACCAAGCCATCCCCTGGCAGAGATTAGGCAAGGCAAAATGTAACTACAAAGAACCTACAGTGCCATTTTCGCTTCGAATGATATTCATTCCTTTAAGAGGATTACTCTTTAACCATGACTCATATATTTTCATGCTTTATAAGTTATTGATGTAATCGACTCAGATGAATTAATATGTGGATGGTGTAGGTACCTCGGTTTTGACATCGATCAGACTTCTAGCACCCGCATATGGAGTTATGGAATAAACCCATAATGGGCTCGACTGAACTGCTCGTATACAAAGCCACGCGCTCCGCCTGAAAGAGGTTGTATAGCTCAGGGCGGATCTGAGATGACCATTCACTCCTAGGCTCATACGTGGCAGAGCTAAAGATAATTATGCATTGACTTTTGCATTTCAAAGTTGGAATCCGATTTTAGATGGATGCAGTTCGACCATCCACAAGGCTCGATCCTATATTTGATGCCACCAAATTACATGAATCCAAATAAAGGAGGCAGCACTTCCCCTTGATATGCTTACTTATCAATCATGCAATTTACACTTACATGCTTCTCGAGTTATTGACATAACAAACTCATACAATACGAATGATGCAGGTACCCAAAGTTCGGTGCCAATCACTCCTCACATGGATTGATCGGAGGAATGCAGAGCTTTGGTAAACATTTTCTGACTGTTTTCCCAACTAACTCTAATCCTCAGAGCTTGGATAGATGTATTAACCTAGGACGGGTGTGAGGGGCACCCCAGGATTAAAGACCAATCGATCCATGACACTAACTGTCATGATTTGAGAGAGAGTTTAAAGGACGATACTGCAATGTCCGACCAAACTCCATCCCACAAGTCGACGGGACAAGAGAGACTTGATTATTGCAAATGACCCCCTTTACCCATGAATCAGGGATTATGAGGTAGCGCCTCGGCGAGTGTGGTCCGACCGCTTGCCCGAAAAAACTCCATCCTCCAGAGTGAAGCGTGGAGTAAGGACTAAAACCGAGTTTGAGAACGACACTCGATACGGTGGACTCCCGCTCTTGGAAATAGAGTGTAGAAGGAGCGTCGGGGTGAATGATGCAACTGTTCACCTAAATAACTCTAACCCCATGACTTGAGGAGGAGTATAAAGGATAGGAAGATGACGTCCACAGGGCGTGAAGGTGCACCACGATTAAAGACTGCCTTGACCACACTCTACCCTTGGCATTCGACGGAAGAGTATAAAGGTGCTAGGGACTGGCGCCACAATAACTCCTACCCTGCTAAAGGATCGGGGAGCAGACTGAAAGCTGAGCTCGAACTCTATCCTAGGCATACGACAGAAGAGTATAAAGGCATGTTGATTAAATGCCATAAAAGGGCTCCTACCCCGCCGTAGTATCGGGGGCAAGAGTGAAAGCTGAGCCTGAACCCTTCATGTTCGGACATGGGGGCAATGCATTGTCGATCCCGCTTGTTCACTATTGATTAGGAGCATACACACACATCACACCCTTACGATGGCTGCAATATGATATACTATTTATTTAAAGGGATACCGAATTGAAACCCTTATCTGATTTGTGATGCGATTTATTCCTTACTACTTAGTGTAGTAATGCTCTGACTACAAATACATTTGATTGAAATATATAACAAACTTGCAAATGTATGATATTGCATGAATAACACTTTGTTTGCTGATGGGAGATTTACAGAGGATGACTGGTCAAGAATGCAAGGCCCGCACTCGCAACAACAACAAGCCAGTAGAAAGCAAAAAGGGCCATGTACAGAACGCTGACGTTGATGCCCAATGATAAGCATCCTACGCGACTCAAGGTGGCGACCAAAAAGAGGCCTTGAGAGTGAATTATTCAATGGCACGTCATGAGACTTAATACTCGCGGCTGGGAAGGACCCAACAAAACCCTGGGATTCTTGATATCTACCCGGTACTAATATGATCTGACACGATCATGGCATTCATGATTTCTATGGATTGAAGATTTCCCTGACTATCCCGAATACACCTCCCTCCATCTAAATTTGAAAAGGATCTGATCTAACCACCACCTGTCTTGTGCTATTACATCTGGACTGGGGATATACCATTGAAAATATTTACAAATGGCATAACTTATATGTTTGTGTCTAGCTTATACCTCGATCTTGATAGGCCGCTTGAGGACCACAAGAATGGATGCATAGTGAACATCCATTTTCTAGTCTTGACCGACTTTTTGAAAGACCCCGGGCGAGGGGCCACGCTATTACTTTGACTTCTGTCTTGCAAGGAAGCGAATTGCCTGATACTCCGACTCAAGGGCTAACAAGAAGGAAGATAGAAATTTCTTTCATGTTGAGGATGTGGGTGCAGAAGGCACTAGGAATGGAGGATGTCAACAGATTTCTTCTTGTGACGATCCCTCAGCATGTCAGACTAGATATGAAATGGATGGTGCCATTGCTGAATTGAGAACCCAGATTCTCGGCAAGATGAGCTTCTCCAGAAACGACAAAAAATGATGGATAACTTCTTTACTTGGATAGATGGAAGGCCGAGCAACTATGACTTTCTTTCTGGAGCAAGTATTGTTAGAATTCAAGCGATAACGAACTTGGCTCACACACTTCCTGTTACACGGTTCAGATTGCATGGTACCCTAGGACAGATTGGCAATATAGTCTTGAATGAAACAAAGTGCAATCAACCCCCTCCCAAACATTTGCAGCATGCAACTTCTGATTGCAGCATTTTGGATGAAAATGACGGCAATGCAAGCATCACTGGAAACATAAACGGAGTCCAACCAACCTATGCTCCAATTCAGATGAGTGCTTCAAATCCAACTCAAATTCAACATAAAGTTCCCCATTTCTTAATGTAGGGGGCAAATGAGATCATTTGAGACAACTATAATCTGACTTTATCGCCACCCGACTCCGAACCTCAGAGATTGGATGGGAGATCAAAGACTAACATAAGCTGGAAACGAACAAATCATTTTGTATCAAACTCTAACTCACAGTTTGATGAGAGAGTATGAATTCATAGAATACGTGGATTTGATGATTACCGTTTAGTGAAATCCCCATGGATGAAGAGTACGGGATACGAGCTTCGAGCAACATAATTTGACTATCCGCCAACTTTAGACACATTTATCATTATCGGAGTTCCGCAAGATCCCAGACTATAAACAAGAGAATGGATCCTCAAGAACAACCTGCATGTATTCGAGTAGCGTATCACCAACCAGAATTAAAATACAGAAGCCTGATTGACAGCTATTACATATGCGCAACCAAGAAGTCAGAGACTGGCTTCCACCCACTTCAAGACTTCATACCGAGGGCACCAGTGATAAATTGGATAATTGGAGACAACTTCTCAAAGACGAGGGCCAGAAAGCCAACATTAATTGATGCTTCAACAGAGCTCCGACGGGACCCTACATGCATTCCTTTGAAAGATTCAACGCCGTAGTGGCATCGGTAAATCGACCTGAGCCATATATGGTGTTGATTGTAGTAGTATATGGAATTATGGATATATCAAGCTTCAAAATCTCTCTGCATCGAGACCCACCAAGAGGAATTGGCCGATTCGCCTCTGAAACAAATCTCGGTATCTCTCTACAATGAGATTTTCATGGAAACATTGGAAAATCCTATCCTGAGACAGACATATTCATGCAATAAGAGGGTGCTAATGTTGAAATGGATGATCTTAATGTCTTTTCAACAAAATGGAGCACCATCTGACTCTTGAAATGATAAAGAGAAAAGAAAAGCCCCGGAAAAGACTAGCAGAAATGTACAATTTTGGAAAGGACCAATTTCATTAATCAGGCCCACGATTTTGATTGTCGAGCTTAATGGAACCAAGCATGGGAGATAGACTCAACAAGACTATGATGGCTATGTCAGATCATGCCAAAGTATGAACGAAAGAGCTTGAATAACTCACTAACGACATTCGCTCGCTTGCAAGATTGACGAGCTTACTCGACTCTGTGGCTGATGCGAGGAGAGTATCTAAGTTGGCTGATACTCAATGAGGCGATCACTGCTTTCTAACTAAACGGATAGGATGACCCCGACGCGAATGTAATTCGACCATTCGCATACATAACTCCAATCCTTGACGACTTGAGAAAGAGTATAGAACGACACGGGTCATCTAAGATTGTTGAACCTGCAGCTCTAACCCAATGCGACAATAGAAAGTATAAAGGTTAGAAGAATGGATGCCCGATAGACTTGGCCCAGCCCCCACCGATGCTTGGGGGCATAAGCACCAACTCGTTCATCCTCTACTGATGCTAGGAGCACGAGCTTCAACTCACAAACTAATTTTGAATATGATCCTAACTTGATGCGTGATTTAGAACATATACACTATATCTCCAGAGTGTGACATGATTCGTCTTGACCGTCCAAGTGAGCCAACAAACGGGTCTGACAGGAGTCCAAAGGCTTGATCCGCCGCTACATTGAATGGAGAGTGTGATAAACTACCCTGCTATTATACGACTATGATGATCGTACCAGCCATTGGCTTGCATGTTTTCAACAATATCACGAGCTGACTCATATGTGATCACAGGATTATAAAACCATCTGGAGCGATCATGGATTTTTACCAATACGGTCTGACGCGACCATTGGTTTTTGATTTTCTATTAACATGATCTGGAGGGATCGTCGCTTTCAGATTCCTTAATGTTACGATTTAATGCGATCGTGGAGCCCTAGATTAATATTTGATATCAAGATAGTCTAAATCCAAGCACAAATGACAAATTCCTATGCCAATTCCGTGGTGTTCTCTGCAGATCCCAGCTCAGAGCCCGAAGATTCTTATACTACCACATGACTTGGAAGACTACTTTATACATTTGCTCGTATGCAAAACAAGGTCTAACTTTACAATACTTTTGGTTTGTGTAGGAAGACGACCCCATTTGGCAACGACCTATGCGCGCATGATCGCATGCACAGGAGCCAGCAATTCTACATGACTTTTTTGATGAAAGAGTTAAAATATCTTAATTCGATGAGGTTTAAAACAGTTACCTAGTCATTTCCACTACTCCTTCCATAGAATTTGGCCTGGCTAGCGCCCATGGAAGTAATGCAGCAATCAGATAAAACCTCCTCAAGGGTGGATGACGTTCCAAAAAGAGTTAGCTCGACTTATTCAAAGCACATCTCATTTGCAATAAGATGTACTTTGGGGGGCAAAATGTTAGCCTGCTTTGTGATCAGACTATCCAAAGCCCAAGAACTCTATCAGGAAGGCCATTCAGGGCTTGAGTATGAACTGGCAGAGATCATCATCTTCTTGGACGAAGTAACAAAGGACGGGAAAACTCGTATTTCTGCGCATATAAGCTTTGGGTTGGATTCCACTTTTTTGGATCAAGCTAAAGCGAATATTTCTGACCGACCAAACCGGATCGGGTAAACCGGATCGGGTCATCCGGATCGAGCCATCCGGATCGGGCCATCCGGATCGGGTCACTCATCCTAACCGAATTCTGGGCAGTTAAAGACCATTTCCCCGTGTTCTCCACTACTTTCGGGATTTACTCTAAAGCTGCCACGTGGCCACTCAACCCTAACCGAATTTCTACCTATAAATACACATATAACGCATCATTTTTGGGGGACTTTTTGGCACTTCATTTATTCATGGCAGCATGGCCAAATTCCATCCTAAATAACCACCTTATTCGCAATGAAAATAATGAATTCGGAGAGAATGATTCATTTTATTTGAGTGTTTGAATGTAAATATTCAGTGTAATTGTAATTCCGGAATGAAATGAGGAACTATAAAGTGGATGTAGGCTCATTAACGCCGAACCACTATAAATCTTGTGTGTTGATTGATTTCTCTTGCTTTTTCATATAGGATTTCTTATTATTCTCTGCAAAACATGACCAATTGGGTGTTAGTGCCATTTTTTGGTCTAACATGGACATATGGGACGAGGAATAATGTGCCTCTGGTTTCGTTCGTACCCAGAACAAACTTGTTAATGGATCTGTGTCAGACATTGCATTTCATTCTATGTTCATTGATTTCTATTAAATATACATATGTTTGGTGGCGGAGAATTTATTCTCTTGCCTAACACCATTCTCTGAGACGTATGAGTTTAAAGGTTATATATTGATAGACATCAGTTGTATGGCGTAAATTGTCAGTGTAGCATGTTGAGATGCAAATGATCAAGGCTTTTGTTGAAAAGCAGAGTCTTGTGGCTGATGTACAAAGCACGGCTTTAAATACCATAGCTTTGTGTATAGCGTTAACTCGCGAGCCCCACACTCGGTATGAGTCAAAAAAGGGATAGTGACTGCAGGGAGAGCATGCGTTTCTTTCTAACTATAAGTAGTGTCATGGTATGGAGCCTAGACGTTTTTACTTATGTGGATGATGGATTGCGAGGCGCCTCAGATATGAGTGGTTGACATACTAACCAGATTTATGCCCCATAGGGCAGGGAAACATAATGTTTAGGAATTACTAATCCACTAAAGTAAGTGTGGACCAGCCCTGAAGATCCAAGGGATGATGCATTCTATTCCTGAGGCATGCGCTAGAGTGTCTCGAACCGGTAAGGACGATCCCTTGCCCCGTCTCATAGATGGAATCCAATTTCCAATACGCGTCTTTTTCAGTTTTAGTTGTAAACTATATGGCGACATAATGGGATAGGGTGCTCAAGCCGTCTACGATTGATACATTTATATTTTAAGTTGTTTGATACACTATGCACTTATAGTAATATCAAAATGATTTGTTTTTAAAACATACCAAGCATGTTTGGCTATTATTAGGTAAAACTCTATCCTTCGGCTTGCGTTGCATTGTGTGATGGGATCTGAGTCTTATAATAGCTTCATTTTTCCAAAAAACATTGCGTTGTTTATTAAATCGTTTTATTTCAAGCCTTCATATTCACATGGAGTAAACCTATTCCATGATATACGGCGTGGTCCCGTGAATTACCTAATTTTAAAGTAAAGTTTGATAACAGTTTTAATTCTCACACCAGTCCCATAACTGTCATGGAGTTTATTTTTTCTACCTAAACTCTGGGTGCCCATATTTTCCACACGGGCAGCTAGTAGTTATGGTTTTGCAGATTTATATTAATAGGATTCCGATTTACAGTTGGAACTATATTCAGAAAGCTTTACATCCGTGTATTTCTTTCAGTTGTGGTAGTTGATGTATTTCCGCTATGCATTGTATTTTTACATTTTTATTTCCGTTGCTATGTAAATTTAAATCTCTAATATTATTTTTCCCATGTGTAATATTAATTATTCATACTCTAATATTCTTGTATCTGATGTAAATTGTTGTAATAGCAATGAAATGTTCTCGTATTTGTGTTCTGATGTGTCGTGTTCTCAAAGCAATCCACTGTTTCCCGTCTCCTTGATGACTGAGGGATTTGAGATCGTTACAAATTAGTAGGCTTTTTGTTTGTAATTGTTTGTAGTTGTTATTAAGCTGTTTTGTAAGTAATAGTTGTCTCTTAGTCTTGTTAACACTGTAGATATTGTATATTCATACAATGAGTTAATAAAAGTTTGCATTGTCTATAAAAATATAAGGATGTGGGACTTATGACGAGATGCTTTTTGGTAAATTTAACTAATATATTAGCCAAGATACTGGTCCGAAGAATAAGGGTACCGCCCGCGATGAGAATCCTCAAAGTGCGAGTGGGTCTTTTACAAAAATCCCTATTGAGAAGCCAAAAAAATCAATAATGGCACGATGAAAATTCTTTGATCGTTCGACTTCCATCTTTCCTCTTTTGAGGGCGCCATGCGAGTTACTTAGATTTCTACTGCTTCATATTGTCTTTCTCTTTTGGGTTTTTCCATTGCCAGAAATCTATGGTTTTGTTTTTTTTTAGGTGAGAAATCATGCAATTAGGAAGGCACTGAGAATATTAACATGAGTTTGAAGTAAGCAGAAGTTATTCTTAGCCAGTTTGATCTTACTTGAAATGTAATTTCATAATTAATTGATGAGTTTATGTTTATTTAGCTTCGTTTGAAAGTTAATCGCACTTGACTTTGCAATTTACTCAGTTCCCTTGGAAAGAACACCTATTTTAGCATTTTGCATAAAATAGATGTCTTTGTTGGTATGAAATTCCAATTCAAATACCAAACTTAGATCCAAAACCATAAATTCAGTGGAAGGCGAGATCATTAATAAGCTTGTAAAAACAGCCGATCACAATATCTCAATTACTAAAATGGAAAATAACCAATCCAAATATAACTACCTCAATCAAAAGTAATCCAAAATAAACAATAGCAATGAGAATAAAGTACACACCATACTTTTTAGGTGCCTAACGATAGGGCAACTAATCTTTAGGTGCCTAACGATAGGGCACCTATTTTCTGGATGCCCTACGATAAAGGCAGAAAATTTTCACTCAAGTAGGGGACCTATTTTTTAAGTGCCTAACGATAGGGCACCTATAGGCACCCTACGTAGGGCATCTATTTTTTAGGTGCCCAGGTTGCATTCCGAATTAAGGATTGGCCCTTGAATATTACATTTTATGATGTCTGCTGAGATGCAAACGACGTGAATATTACGAATTCAGAAGTGTAATTTCCCTCTATTGGAGATGCTATGATAGAATTGGGAGCAGGAAAGAAGAAGAACGTGGTAGTTACATTTGCAGTAACATAACTGTGAGGATGCAAAAAATTGGAAATGCAAAAAGTTGGACACGTAGCAGAAGAGAAGGGAAGTAAAAAGTTCTACGGATAGTGTAGTTTCCATATTTTGAAATGGATAAGCAGGAGTAGATCCACATCAGAGATAGAAGTTCCTGCTTTTAAGCTTATATAATGTGTAACTTGTGTGTTGCACACGATAATTTTATAAAATATAGTTTTTAAAATTTTAATGTTAAAATTGGAACTTTATTATACAACACACGGTAATTCAACAAAATAAATATAATATAATTATTATTGTTGTTTATACATGACATTGTAATTTATTCTTACTATTACTATTAGCAAGTATTCTAGTTGAACTTAATATAATATAAATATTTTAGATGAATTAACAAATATTATTTAACTTATTTCTTTCATATATATTGTTAACACTATTAAAACATAGTTCAAGGCGTCGGGTCAGTTAGAATTAATGGACCGGGTCAGTAACTACATTGGA
Source organism: Allium sativum (assembly GCA_030737875.1). Lineage (NCBI taxonomy): Eukaryota > Viridiplantae > Streptophyta > Magnoliopsida > Asparagales > Amaryllidaceae > Allium > Allium sativum. The sequence goes on from CM060923.1 coordinate 9,228,309, forward strand.
TCGGCCTTAGCAATGTGGATCGGTCGGTTGCATATGCACTAACTGGATCGGTGAATGTCGATGGATCGGATCGGTTAGTACAGCCGGGTCGGCCATTGCTTGCGCAACATGTATGATACAGACCGGGGCATTTTGGGCATGAATATAAAGTGAATCTAAATAAACCAATGTGTTCAGTCCCATGCAAGAGTATGAAGTACGTAACTATTAGCTTAAACTGAGTGGTTGGCGTCTAAAACACATTCAGGTTGATACCAAAAGTGATGACATGTTTACACATTACTGTGTTGCACCACGCACTATACAATTCATGAATGGATTGACCATGTATCATTGTAATAACGCACTGCTTTGTTAAAGTGTAAATAATATGGACACACATATATGGATCAAGCAATATATGTTGCATGCATAAAGGATGTCATCATATTAAGAAAGAATGCATGCAAAGTCCATGAGTCTAATGGTTGGAATAGTTTGTTCCTCGGATAAGATTCACAAGAAAATAATCAACTGGATCGGTGCATTCATATTTGCTTGAATCGGTATATTAATACAAGTGGATCGGTACTGTTCATTTAGAAGAGTTGGGTCAGTTCTTACATGCGAGTCTGGTTGGCAATTACATGAGAAATAGTCAGTTATTCAAATGTACTGATCGCATATGAGGCTTCCAGGGAGCAATTTTATATTATGTTGGGTGTATACATGATCAACGTGTTACGTGTATATTTGAAGTGGTTTCAATCCAATGGAAATTTAGCAAACAGTGGAACAGTTGGTCTTCATACTTGAACTAATTGTTTCATGAAGTATGAACAACACATGCAATACGAGCTCATCAGTACACATTGTTTATAAAATAGATAGACACGTGGTCCGGTCCTACTACTAGAAGTGACTCTGTCCCATCTAAATAGTATGCACGAATCGGTACATTGCATAACACGAAGAAGACAAAAGTAGTAGCAAGTAAACTGGATCGGTCTTATAATGATGAGTTGGATCGGTCCTATAGGGTAAAGTATGGATCGGTGCATTAACGTAAAGGGGGACCGGTGTATTCTACTCAATTTGGATCGGTCCAACCTAATGTACAGTGGCATTTCTGTAAATAGTTTACGCCCTATCGAAGTTACTACCCGATCCAACTTTACACCCGATCCAACTTTGCACCTCGATCCAAATACATGCCCGATCGAAACTCTGTACCCCTTAATTGCGGAACTGCTACTACCTTCAAACTTCTTCTATAAATAGCCCCTTTCTCCACAAATCAGCGGACCGATTTTCTTGACCCCAAAGGGCAGCCTAAACCATTCTTACTCCGCTCTAAAAGCTTCAAAAACTTCACTAATGGCCGCCAAACTTCTCTCCTCCTTTCTCCAACATGAGATGGATCTTATATTCTCCAAGAACCATTAATTCACACTCCGATCTACTCCAGGTGATCTCCAATCGCCATAGCTCTTCCTTAATGCACGGATCTAAAATCATTTCCATGATGGAACCAAGGAAAAGCATATAATTACGCAATCCAATCTGTTCCTTCTCGAATCAAAGTGCGATCTAAAGAGGAAAGAGAGCGATAAGTGGAGAAATATCACAAAAGTGGTCAAGTGTAATTAATGCGATGTATGAGATGATAAAATTTGTAATTCTCTCCATAATGATGAAAAGTGATTAAAAAGTGGACGTAGATTCACATTGAATCGAATCACTATAAAAATCCCGTGTCCTTTACTTGTTTTTCTTCATTTATTTTGCGATTGTGGCCCTTGTATTTTCTAACCATAATTGGTGAAGTGTAATTTCACACCCTTGGGGTTGATTCCAATTTTGAGATCAACATTAGGCACCCACCGTGGGGCCGCGTTCGCTTCTCCTACTTCCTCTCACACTCTCATAAGGTTAATTGCTTCACCATTAAAATTTTCCTTCCTCAAAATTATAGCCAAATCTAAGAAGACCATTAGCAAAACCATGGTAGAAGCCGATGATGTCGCTAATGAAGAAACACCGCTAACAAATCGCTTTGAAGTTGGCAAAAATTCAGAAAGCAGAGCCTGTGTGACCGGAAATGAATTGAAAGCCGCTATTGCCAATGCCATCAACCGAATGGATGCATCTACTAAAATGATGATGGAGAAACTTGACGCCATTCTTAACGCTGGATCAAATCCAACCCCTCCAAAAGTGCGTGTGGATCTCGAAGAGAATGATAAATCGCCCGCTTCCGATCATTACCACATGACAATATGGAAGATGATTATGATTGGGCAAGTGACAGGGACAAAGCTAACATCGAAGAATTTAAATCAAAAGCTAATAACCGTTCCGAAGTGAATGTTCGAAAGATTGCTAACCCTATCACGGGGCCACCCACTCGTCGAGAAGGCAAAGCACCTAAGCTGATCTCCAATCGAGATCATATGCCTAGACGGACATTTGGTAAAGAGCTCAGCTTCACAGAGCGCTATAACACTGAAGAATATATCTTGGACATGATAGAAAAATCCATGAAAAAGAAACAAGCTAGCAAAGACGATGAAAGAGAATGAGACTTCTCTCCCGATAGGACTCCGTTCACCGAAAGGATCCTCGAAGTAGAATGTCCAAAGAAATTTAATTCTCCGACTTTGCCTCCATACAACAGCCTCATTGATCCCAACTACTTCCTATTCAAATATGAGTGGCATATGAGCGCAACTCAAGTAACTGACGAAATTTGGTGTACCTACTTTCCCCTTTATCTAGAAGGTGCCACGTCATTATGGTTCACAAAGCTACCACCCAAATCCATAGATCGTTTCTCTGACCTAATCAAAAAGTTCAAGGAGCAGTTTCGCTTATAAGCTACCAAAGACAAGGAAGCTATAACTCTCTCAGCAATGAAGCAGATGCCAGGGGAAACTGTCAAAGCCTTCCTTGGTCGATTCAATATTGCCTTGTCTGAAGTAAGGAATCTGGAACCACGCATTGTACTCATGGCTTTACTCAATGCTATAAACAAAACAAGCGAATTCGGAAGATGGATAAAGATGAAGGAACCGACTACGCTTGACAAGTTCTATAAGAAAGCAGAATAGTACATGAGAGTGTACGATAATCCTATACCTCTTCAGATAATTGGTGGTAGCCAACACCTTGGATCTCCTAAAAGTGCAGTTATTCAACCTAATCAGAAGAGTACTCAGGGGCAAAAGCGAGCCAATGAAGGAAATGACAACAAAGTTAATAAAAAGTTTCATCCTCTTGACTTGTCTGATCTAACACCTCTGAATGATACTCCTGAGAACATTTACCTTGCCACAAAGGATGCATAAGATTATCCAGAGCCTCGACCAACAAGAATGAATGACCATCTGATCAAATCTGGGAAGTTTTGTCGATATCATAACCAACCAGGCCACAACACCAACGAGTGCAGATAACTAAGATCATTGATCAATGATCTAATTAAGAAGAACCGTTTGCAACAGTATGTAAAAAAATCTCAAGATGCAAATCCTTCTGCGACTACCCAAGGGCAAGGGGCATCAAATGACCAATATGGTCCAAGCAACGTAGCCTCTTCTCACACTATGTCAAGGCTGATAATCAAATGATGACCGTTGACGATGATCTAATATCTACAACTCAAAATGAGCAATCTCTATCGCATTTATTTTACTTCCTACATTACTTTACTCTTTGCTATGTTCTACTTTCTTATAAATATTTTGTAGTGATTTACATGCATTGTACCGAACAATAGCACTATGAATGAAGTATTACCTGCCTGTATAAATCTATGTCTTGCCAATTTAAATGAAAATTTGCTAACAGGTGATTTCTCATTACAGGCTATCCGACGAGCGCTTGCTTTCTCACTACCCGACTAAGTGAGACATCTCCGATAATTCCAACCCAGGTTGATCAAGAGAGCACCAACGAGTCAAATGCACAATAAAGCAGCAAGTAATCCCGGATTCAAAACCTCATCCCCCAAAGGTTCGCGTGAGTCTAGGGCACGTCAGTTGGGCAGCGATCACTTACCAAAGTTAATTGACTCCGACCGATGACTAACGTTTGCTCTGCGGATCGATGCAACCTTCACCTTACCTCATGGTTCATGGAGGTCCAGGTGCTTCAGCCGGGCATCGATCACTTACCAAAGTTAAGTGACTCCGACCGATGGCTGATGCCCGCTCCGTGGATCAACCCAATCTTACCTCATGGTTCATGGATGTCCAGGTGCTTTAGCCGGGCAGCGATCACTTACCAAAGATAAGTGACTTTGACCGATGGCTAATGCCCGCTCCGTGAATCAACCCAACCTTACCTCATGGCTCATGGAGGTTCAGATGCTTCAACCGGGTAGCGATCACTTACCAAAGATAAGTAACTCCGACCGATGGCTAATGCCCGCTCCGTGGATCAAAAAAACCTTTACCTTATGGTTAATGGAGGTCCAGGGTGCTTCGACCGAGCAGCGAGCACTTACCAAAGTTAAGTGACTTCGACCAATGACTGACACCCGCTCCGTGGATCGATATAGCCTTAACCAAAGGTTCATGGAGGTCCAAGATGGTTCAGTCAGGCAGCGATCACTTACCGAGTTAGGTGACTCCGACGGATGACTGATCACCGCTCTGTGAATCAACCTCACCCCTCACCCAAACTTCGCGGAAGTCTGCACTGCTAAACGATGCGGCAAGCAAAAATCATTTCCATAAAGAAAGCAATTTCTCCACAGGAAAAATCAGCAATGCTCGATGAGCTCCATCATGTTGACTTAGTCGGCAAGAGAAGACAAAATGTTGGAATAAAATGATCTCTCCAAAACACGAGGCATCCAATGGAATCTCCAACGTCAAAACTGATCAACAAAGCAAACAAAAATTGAGCTATAGAAAAAATTCTTCTTATAATGAAGACTGTCGATGACCTCCAAAGCCGGGGCACCAATAATCAAAAAATTCTCTAAAGAGAAGCAAAGAATAAATCACTAGTACATATTTCTCAAATGAAAGATGACACGGAGCACATGAATTCAAAGCATGGTTCACCATAGCAAGGCGAAAAGCTACAAAATATATCAACAATAATGATCATTTCGAAGCCTGCATTTCTCGCAAGCAAAAAATATCGAGGGGCAAATGTTTACACTGTTAAAACACAGTTCAAGGCACCGGGTCAGTTAGAATTAATGGATCGGGTCGGAACTACATTGGATCGGCCTTAACAATGCAGATCGATCGGTTGCATACGCACTAACTAGATCGGTCAGTGTTGATGGATCGGGTCGGTCAGTACAACCGGTTCGGCCATTGCTTGCGCAACATGTATGATACGGACCGGGGCATTTTGGGCATGAATATAAAGTGAATCTAAATGAACCAATGTGTTCAGTCCTATGCAAGAGTATGAAGTACGTAACTATTAGCTTAAACTAAGTGGTTGGCATCTAAAACACATTCAGGTTGATACCAAAAGTGATGACATGTTTACACATTACTGTGTTGCACCACACACCATACACTTCATGAATGGATCGACCATGTATCATTGTAATAACGCACTGCTCTGTTAAGGTGTAAATAATATGGACACACATACATGGATCAAGCAATATATGCTGTAAGCATAAAGGACATCATCATATTAAGAAAGAATGCATGCAAAGTCCATGAGTCTAATGGTTGGAACAGTTTGTTCCTTGGATAAGAGTCACGTGAAAATAATCAATTGGATCGGTGCATTTATATTTGCTTGAATCGGTATATTAATACAAGTGGATCAGCACTATTCATTTGGAAGAGTTGGGTCGGTTCTTATATGCGAGTCTGGTTGGCAATTACGTGAGTAATAGTCGGTTATTCAAATGTACTGATCACATATGAGGCTTCCAGGGAGCATTTTCATATTATGTTGAGTCTATACATGATCAACGTGTTACGTGTATATTTGAAGTGGTTTCAATCCAATGGCAATTTAGCAAACAGTGGAACAATTGGTCTTCATACTTGAACTAATTGTTTCATGAAGTTTGAACAACACATGCAATACGAGCTTATCAGTACACATTGTTTATAACATATATAGACACGTGGTTCGGTCCTACTACTAGAAGTGACTCTGTCCCATCTAAATAGTATGCACGAATCGGTACATTGCATAACACGAAGAAGACAAAAGTAGTAGCAAGTAAACTGGATCGGTCTTATAATGATGAGTTGGATCGGTCCTATAGGGTAAAGTATGGATCGGTGCATAGCAATTATATGGATCGGTGCACTAACGTAAAGGGGGACCAGTGTATTCAACTAAATTTGGATCGATCCAAACTATTGTGCAGTGGCATTTCTGTAAATAATTTACGCCCGATCCAAGCTACTACCCGATCCAACTTTGCACCCCGATCCAAATACATGCCCGATCCAAACTCTGTACCTGTTAATTGCGAAATTGCCACTACCTTCAAACTTCTTCTATAAATAGCCCCTTGCTCCACAAATCAAAGTACCGAATTTCTTGACCCCGAAGGGCTGCCTAAACCATTCCTACTCCTATCTAAAAGCTTCAAAAATTTCATTAATGGCCGCCAAACTTTTCTCCTCCTTTCTCCAACATGAGATGGATCTTATATTCTCCAAGCACCATTAATTCACACTCCGATCTACTCAAAGTGATCTCCAATCGCCATAGCTCCTCCTTAATGCATGGATCTAAAATCATTTTCATGATGGAACCAAGGATAAGCATATAATTACGCAATCCACTCCATTCCTTCTCGAATCAAAGTGCGATCTAAAGCGGAAAGAGAGCGATAAGTGGAGAATTATCACAAAAGTGGTCAAGTGTAATTAATGCGATGTATAAGATGATAAAATTTGTAATTCTCTCCATAATGATGAAAAGTGATTGAAAAGTGGACGTAGATTCACATTGAATAGAACGATTATAAAAATCCCGTGTCCTTTACTTGTTTTTCTTCATTTATTTTGCGATTGTAGAGCTTGTATTTTCTAACCATAATTGGTGAAGTGTAATTTCACACCCTTGGTGTTGCTTCCAATTTTGAGATCAACATATATCAAATTTTAAATTATGTATTTAGTTAAAATATAGTGCAAATTAGGTTGAAAGGCATCTTTTTCTAAGATAATTAGTTTTAAGGACTACACTTCTAAATAATAAGTTTTAAGGACATCACTTTCTGAGATTTCGTAAACAATTTAAATACATGGATCTAAACATGATAGGAAACAGTCGATGAAGCTGTATATAACATGTTAAAATACGGATATTTAAAGTAAAAAACAAAATTAAACAATGAATATAAATTTATCGAGATAAAGGAATAATAAATTAGTCTTGGCAATGTTATCGACATAAAATATTTATGATAACTAAATTATATATCTGTATATTTAAATGAAAAATCAGTTTAATTATTTTTTAACATTAATGTGATACACAAACTAAAATCGTCACATTTAGGGATTTATTAGATGAATTAATAACTAATTATCAATTAAATTTATTATAATAAATTAAAAAGAATATTACATGGTAAACTAAAACATATTGATGTAAATGTACAAAATTATGTGACATGGAGGTGAGTTTTGTAAGCAACCACGAAAATTTTACAATATAAGCACTTAGCTAAAATCAGAATTTACAATATAACGCACTAATATATCGATATAGAAGAATCATATCTAAAATTTGCAATTATTGCTTATATATATGATCATGTTATGTGACCGATGTATTTGTATATCTAAATGATTTTTATACCCTTTTTTGTTAATTTGAATATTTTACAAATATTGAAATTTTCATATATTTATGATTTATTCGTCACGTCAGCAATTAATAGTTTACTAAGTTTGATTATAGTTTTAAGATTCTTGATTAACTCTAACATATGAAGTCAAATATAAATTATTAGAATATAGCTGAGATAGTTTAGTAGGTGGTTGTTGGAGTTATAAAATTAAAGTTTTTGCTATAAAAAAACACAATTTGGTAATGCAAGACGAATCTGTTGATACTTTTCTGATATTTTTTTGCTATTATTTTTATGTTTTATCCCAAAAGTTAAATTTCCACTTAATCTCATATTTCCAAAAATAATTTTCTTTCAAATTTTCTTTGCTAAAGTGCAAATTTTTTGCAGACGTAGAATATTTTTTTTTACTATAGTTATTTGCAGGTTAATTGGAACTAAAAATAATAGTGTTTCTTAAAAATGTTTCTAAGAAAGAAAATCTATGTATTACGAAATTATATAGTGTATTTTACCAAAATTCCTTATTGTTTATGTTATACTGCATGTCGAGTGACTTATGTGTTTTAGTTTAATGAAAATGCAATTTTTATCGATATAGGTATGATTTATATTACTGAAATTTTCATATTGTCATTTAGTGATTGAACTAATGAATTTCGTTTAATTGAATTTATCTTATTATTTCAAGCTGAACACTTTATAATTGCTTTATAAATATGGATTGAAATGTAAATCATAGGAGAAAGTGAGGTGGGTTTTGTAAATAGTTGTGGTAATTTTAAGTGGATATTAGTTTCAAGGACACATTTAAGCAAAAAAATAGATCTAAGGACAAATGACTTTTGCAATGTAATTTAAGGATAACTTTCATGTTTTAATTGGAAAATGTCTAAATATTTTAAACTAAGGATGCACATTGACATTTCACAAATAATAAAAATTAATACAAAAATGTTTTCCTACAATTACAAGATTTAAAATTAACAAAAATTAATTATGAAATCTTTTTTGTTTCGTAAATATGAAAAAAAAAGTAACATAAGAAAATTCAGGATGAAAGCTAAATGTATATAGCTTCGTTATTTGTGGTATAGATTTTTTATGGTGTAAATTAGATTAGCTTTAAAATGACTTGATTCTATACTCGGGTGATACAATATAAAGCTATATTTTAAAGTTATAAAGACATATTGTAACGACCCGCATTCTATGTATCGGAGGATCGTAGAATATTTATTTCACTTACATACGAGGTTGTATGGTCGTGTAACTTTGGGAAACGACTATTGGGGTCAATTCCCATGTTCATGATTTTTGCAAATTTTAAACGACCATTTGGTCCCTAGCGAATTTTGTTTCACCTAAAACTTTTGATTGGTATGGAGTTTTGACCAAAAACTACTTTCATTGGATTCGGATGATAGTTTACCATTCCGTAGAGTGGTCACATTAATCAAAAGAACTTACTGTTTAGGAGATATGGCTGAAATAAAGTTTGGAAGATGAAAAACAGCCTACTCGGGCTTAATTAGGTGACTAATGATTAGGCCCACAACCCATTTCAGGATCAGGGTTATGGGAGGGCAAAAAAGTGTTAGAGAATGATTCCTTCCCACTTTTTCAGCCGCCGCAAACATTTCTCTAACCCTAACAATAGCCTCGATCTTCTAAATCTCACCCTAATTGCTTTCTAATCACTAATTAACCAAAACTACACCAAATCAAGTCAAATTAGCATTAAGTCTGAGATATAACTGCTTGAACACATAGGAATTCGACCCAATCAGTGGAGTTTTCAGATCTATAATTAATCTGTGGCTAAGGTGAGTGATTAGCATGTTTATTCACTAATTACGGCTAAGTAGGGGTGATTAGTGATAATTAGCGAAATTATAACTTAGAAAAATAGGGGAAAATATGCATGAATTCTGACAAATGATTTTATGTTACTGGTCAAAAATTGGGTTAGTTTGGATTAAGTTTGCTAATCATATTGTTAGATATGGTTAAATATGGTTAAGGGGAAAATCATAGATTTGGGTATGTTTGATCTAAAACAACCTATATACTTGATGTTTTGATCTTTTTGATTGAACCTATATGTTATTACTGCTGTTTGTTATGTTTTATGATTGTTTAGTAAAGTTAGAATGGTTGAAAACGCTGTCATATGGTGAGAATGGGTGATACAAACTTGTTCGAAAAGTGCAAGGATTCCAGATCGGATCGGAGAAAGGGGATAGGATCGATGGACCGAACCGGACCGGAGCGTGGCATAGGAGAAAACATGGCAAAAAGAAAGGCCACCTGAGTGAGTTGGGTTTGGATTGGAAGTAAGGGCATGGGGATCGGATCAGAGGACCGAATAGGAAGTGGAGTAGGGAACCGAATAGGGAGCTCGAGCATGATGAACTGAACCAAGCATGACGGACCGACCCGAGCATGACGAACCGAACCGAAAGACATGAACAAGAGAACCGAATCGAACACCAATCCAACCAAAAACCCGGGATGCAAAGGAAGTCCAAATGGGCATTAGTAGTTTTTCTTTTTTATTTTGCTTTAGAGACAGTATTTTGAAGTTGTAATAATGATGGTTTGGATCATAAGCTGTATTTTGGATTCCGCTGCTATGATGGTTTAGTTTTCAGCTTATGCACTGTCTCGCCTGTTTTATATCAAGTTATGTTGTTATTATATTTTATTCCCTGAGCTGTGAGATCTACTATAGGTTCTTTGGTGATTTATAGTTTCAAATCGCTTTCTTCTAACGACCGTCCCGGGCAATGTAACGACCCAGATTTTCGGCGACTTTGGTTGTCGACATAAGCTCGATGTCGATAACCAAAACATCGAAAAATCCCGGTAATTAATGAAAGAAATTAGAAGGTGAGAATAGATAAGATAGAAACTTAGAATAGAAGAAGAAGAAGAACACAACATCAGAGTAACACGAACCTCACAGCGGAACGAATAACATATAATAGATAACATAACTTTGAAATATAACAGTTATGTATACAATAGCACTTATCAGAGTACAACACTTACAACACAGCGGAAATAACTATAGCTATATGATCTTGAAGCCTCCTGCTCCAAGCTCTCCAAGTATATCTGTAAAATCCTGACTACTTGACTGCCCGTACAAAATTGGACACCCAAGAGTTTAGGGAAAACAACAAAGTAAACTCCGGGTCAGTCATGGGACTGGTGTGAGTAAAACAGTTTAAACAGGTATATGAACAAGTAAACGATATCTCATAAGACCATGCCGCAGAACGGAACGGGTTTTTCCCTTATGAGAATCCAAAATATCTTTATATCAAAAACCTTTTGATATTATAATAATGTCTATGTACAAGTAGATATCAACTAGCAGAAACGCTTTCATCTCACGTTCTACATATATAGTATACAATCAAAATCGCAAGCACGTATTGGATAATGGATTTCCAACTATGACAAGGTATGGAACCACCTTCCGATCAGTGTACTCTAGGAACGATACACTGGAGTTCAACAAGAACATCTTGTAACTCAGCCTCACATGACCGACCACTCATTTCGCTTGAGTGTATCGAATGTATATCACCAACGGTTGGGATCAGCAACCGTTCCCGTATATATATGGGACAGCATTGATAGATTTAAGAAATAAATGAATATTCTCTAGATAGGTGATTATACACCCTACTTCGGTGCGACCGACTTAGCCATGTTGCCTGCCCAATTTCTGTCATTTACCGGTTGGTGAGGCTAGAAGCTACGCGTTATCATCACATCAGATTCACTTCAAATGTCACATCATCAGATCCATCAGAATCACTAATTGACGTCTACAATAGTACATTACGTGTTAGCTAAAGAAGTTTCCTTCTTCGCTTCCACTCTTGGTACGGTTGAAGAAATTAGTTTACGTGACCTTTCTGGAAATACTTTGTCAGACATTCATTCATACAAGTCATCATCATTCACTTAGAATGTCACATCGTCATACCCTCCAAATCACAAATTGATTTATCCAAAAATAACACGGGTATACAGCTTAGAGAAACGAATTCCTCTGCCACCAAACGTGAATATGTTTGAACAGATCAACTTACGCGATCCATTGGATATACTCTGTCAGACCTTCATCCATACAAGTTGTCCTGGGACTGGACAAACCGAAGGTACTATCCAGTACATCCATCTTAGGCACTGTTATCTAAGACTTATACAATAGCCCTTGCGATTTTACTCCGTCTTCAATTATCTTTGGCATATATGATTCGCAACGCTTATGCCAATACAGAGTGGTTCTTTGGATAATAATCCAACCGGTCTCTCCATATTAACAACGTTAAAATGGTCAAAACTTCGATAGTCTATGAGTTAACTATCAAAGAAAAACAAGTGTGCAAACAACGATATTATTTCCAGATGGAAATTATATCGATCAAACATCATTTAACATTTATCTCCTTAGTTCATTTTCATCTCCTGTTTCCCTATATTCAATATTTCTTATCTTCTAAATTTAGAAAATATATGTTATTAACACTGGAAAACGTTTTCATCTACTTATTCACGCATCATTACCATTCCACAACGATTAGTCCCTAACTGTAAACTAGTAAGAGAACAATTCTCTAAGTATAAACCCCGAAGGCCGAAACCAACATCAGATCGATACTCAGAAAACCATTCAACTTACTAATCTCTCGTCAGTTTCTAATCTTATCTAATTCTATTTGATTAACTATTCTTCGAATAACTGATATTCGATTATCTCTCTTCGAATAATTTATATTCGATTAACTCTCTCCTTCGAATAACTAATATTCGACGAACTCTATTCGAATAACTACATTTGATTAACTCCTCTCAAATAACTAGATTTGATTAACTCGACTCGACGAACCTAACTCGACTAACTTAACTTATTTAACTCAACTTGATTAATTCCTATCAAATAACTAAATTTGATTAACTCCATTCGCTTGACTCTAGATCGCAGCGATCACAATGGTTACACCTGATTCCCTTAGGAAGCATCCGACCGCCTTAGGCTATTTACAGCCCTGCGAATTACGCTAGCAGTCGTACGATATGGCAAATTACCCTGAATACTATGTTCGACTAACTCTGTCTCAAATAACTATATTTGATTAAGTCTAGTTCGTTTCAACTCTAACCGATTTACTCTAACTGATTAACTCTAACTGGTTAACTCTACCTGATTAACTCTACCTGATTAACTCTAACCGATTAACTCTAACTGGTTAACCCTACCTGATTAACTCGACTTACTTAACTCAACTGGTTAACTTGACTTACTTAACCCACTGGTTAACTCGACTTACTTAACCTACTGGTTAACTCGACTTACTTAACTCAACTGGTTAACTCGACTTACTTAACCCACTGGTTAACACGACTTACTTGACTCAACTGGTTAACTCGACTTACTTAACATACTGGTTAACTCGACTTACTTAACCCACTGGTTAACTCGACGTACTTAACTCAACTGGTTAACTCGACTTACTTAACCTACTGGTTAACTCGACTTACTTAACCCACTGGTTAACTCGACTTACTTAACCTACTGGTTAACTCGACTTACTTAACCCACTGGTTAACTCGACTTACTTAACTCAACTGGTTAACTCGACTTACTTAACCCACTGGTTAACTCGACTTACTTAACCTACTGGTTAACTCGACTTACTTAACCCACTGGTTAACTCGACTTACTTAACCTACTGGTTAACTCGACTTACTTAACTCAACTGGTTAACCCGACTTACTTAACCTACTGGTTAACTCGACTTACTTAACTCAACTGGTTAACTCGACTGAACTGGTTAACTCTACTGAACTGGTTAACTCTACTGAACTGGTTAACTCTTATTCGACTAACCTCTATTCAAATAAATAAATTCGAATAACTCCTTTTAATTAACTCCTTCGAATAACTGAATTCGAATAACTCCTTTTAATTAACTCCTTCGAATAACTGAATTCGAATAACTCCTTTTAATTAACTCCTTCGAATAACTGAATTCGAATAACTCCTTTTAATTAACTCCTTCGAATAACTGAATTCGAATAACTCCTTTTAATTAGATTTATAAAGATTTCCCTTTTTATAACGTTTATTCATTTGAAAAGATTTACTTTTAAATAACGGTTCTTCACTTTAAAAATGATTCCTTTTATAACGTTTTCCTCTTTATAACGGTCTCTGCTTTATAATGTTTCCTTTTCAATTCTATTTGTAAATGGTTTACAAATATTTCCTTTTCAAATTTATTCTTGAAATATTCTAACTCCTTAAATTCCTGGAAAAATTTGCCATAACCTCCTTTGTACCGGGAGCATCGGGAAAATCCCCAAACCCGCCACACAGGCCTTTCCATTCAAAAAGAAAATGGTTTGTAATTATTTCCTTTTTGAATATCTCCTATTTATAAACATTCCAATTTATAAACATTTCTTATTTATAAATATTCCACTTTATAAATATCTCTTATTTATAAATATCCCATTTTATAAATATTCTATTTTCAATATCACTTTGAAAATCCCCTTATCAACATTTCGGTATGTTATGGTATTCAATCATATCAAATCACGATGTTCAATATCGTCCAAGCACATATAATCGCCCATAGATTTTATATCACATCATATAAAAATATATAAAAAACAATAAAATAACTGTTGAGGAATCCAGTCGGATTCCTCCAACCTGTCTCCCTGCATCCACAGATGTTACACAATATGATTATCACCACTTTCAGTTCAATATAAATTATTCTGATAGCAGAATCAATATATAAATATTTAACGGTTTATATATATATATATATAATTACATATATATATAATTTTCACTAACTGACTAGTAGTTCAATCAACCAACCAACACACAACAATCAACATATGATTAACAGTTCTAAAAATACATTATAAAAATATAATTGTTCAGAGTTGGTGAGTTTTACTCACATTGGCAGTTCATCGTTAAAGAACGATAAACTGTTGTTTGATTTGAATCAAACAGTTTAATTCGCCGTAAATTCATACGAGTCCCAATCCACTTCCATTCAGCTTCATTGTGAGGCTCTCGTCCGTAAACAGACTCACACACTCCCAATATAAACTTCAGTAAACCATTCTATACCTTCTACTGTCACGAGATATTCCATCCAACTGGTCACGGGTACAACAAACAGTGCAAGAGAAATCCAACGACCCTCTTCCCTTCACGTTCGTCAGTCCCTTGAATCCATCCTCTCCAGCTTCAAAAAAACGAAATCGTACCCCTCATTTAAGACTCCTCCTCTATTTGATCACAACCAACTCACCTGCGAACTCCACACGTTAGTCACCGCAAATCCAACTCCGGTCGCACCCAAAGCCATCGCTCGACTGCTTCCCTTTTTCTGCTCTGAGAAAGTCACGACCCTTTTTGTGAGGAAATCCCCTCCAACTTCATCAGTCGATGCGCCTTTCACCTATAAACCCCACAACGCCTTCGCCTCGACCCAGCGTTCACTGTTCCGGCCTCACATCGCAGCCCTAGGCTTCGTCGTTCTTCTGCATCGAACACAATATGGTTCGAACCGAGCAAATTCGCATAGGTAGTTGAAGAGAAAATGAATTCAAAGAAGCTAGCTTTTGATTTTTTGTTTGCTGTAGATTATAAGAGAAGTGGCGGCTCAAATGTTTTGCTGTAGAAAGAAATTAGGTCTTAACGATTGTGAAAGAGGGGGTACTTATATACAAAAGGGTGGAGATATTTATAATGATTTAAGTTGAGGACGTGGTTCATTTCAATCCTATTCAAATACCTTACTTGCCAAGTAAAATAGCACGGCATCATATTCATGTATATATGAATGTTTTATGACTGATATATACAACATCATATACGGTATTATTTGGTGTGATGATTCCATTTTAGCTGCCCTGAGTGAAAAGGCGGAAATCGTTTATCAAGGGAAATGGCATTGTACACTCAATTTCAAAAGTTATATTTGAGAGTACCCCATTACGCAAAACTCCATTTGTCCATGGACTGATATGAACATATCATTAAATCGAGTAATGTGCCGTGATCGTAAAAATATAATAATACCGGTAGATGGACTCATATTTTGAAACTTCAAAATGTTGATTACAAGGTGTGAAATACTCCAAATAAAAAATTGCTTATTTAATTAATTAAAAATTACCGTAAAATTCTAAAAATTAAATTATCACTATTTCCCAAAAGAACCTTATCTAAATTCAAACCCGATCTCTAGTTATATCGAATAAACCGTTATGGTCGATAAACTATTCTATAGCGACTATTTTAAAATTTGATTTGGACATATCTCAAAATCTACACGACGAAATCCCGATATTTCTCTTCCACTAGAAAGATATACTTCACCAGCTACACACGTTTCTTGTTTCACAGAAATCCGATTTAAAACGACTTCTGTACACTTAGTTGAAGTTCGAATCGCCAAATCGCGAACTACAGCGCCATTTCGGGCTCGTTTATAATTATAATAAAATTATATGTTCAAACTGACGTTATTTAAATATATTCGTCATTCTAATTCAATTCTAAACTGAATTAAATTTCATAGATGATCTAGTTCACACCATATTGCCATTTCAGCCAATTCTGATTATTTCAGAATTAAATATATTATTTAATTATTATTTTAATTAAATATTCACCATTATTTAATTCAACGACCATGAAATCCTTTTAATCACCTTTTAAATAAATAAATAAATAAATTATTATTATATCGCTGAAAATGCGGGTCATTACATTCTTCCCCACTTAAAATAATTTCGTCCTCGAAATTGCTAAGTTATAAAACAAAACCTATCGATTGGTTAAAACTTATTTGTTCACTTCTTTTCAGTTTCAACTGAACCAATAAATTTCAATTAAAATATTAATTAATTCCTATCAACGAAAATTTTCAAAAATCATGAAAATTTTCTAATACCTTAACTTTTCGAAAAATTTCGCCAGCACCTCCTTTGTACTGGTCAATATCTCAAACTCCAGCTCGCCTCTCTGGGCTTTCTTCAACCCAAAAGAAAATCAAACAGCCAAGCGGCTTGCCAATTCGGCTCATAAATCTCATACTGATATCAAATATAAACTTGTACCTTTTTGTCGGGCATATCATTATATCCCTTCCACCTGTTATCAATTCAGCAGATACAAGGGTCATCCCAATCAACTCCAACCAAGTTATTCTTAACACAACCATTCGCTTATTCAAGCCGAATTTAATTTCAAATTTGAGTTTCAAATTCCAAACTCTCAACTTATCATTTCAAATCCAGATTATTCTCTAATCACTTCGGTTTTTCTTAACCTATCATCTCAAGTTAAATTCTGGTTTATTATTTACTTTTACCATCCCATTCGAATTAACTTCACAAGTTAAATTTTAATTTCTAGAACTTAAATTCCCGGTTTTATTTCAAATCAAATTTGAAATCATAATACCAATTCAAAACCTTTGAATTTCTAAACAACTTGTTTTCTCAAAACAATTCAAATCAAAATCTCTGGCAGTAATCCACCACTTAGAACTCGAAAATCACACCGATGATACTGCGCAGTCATCATCGGAATTATTTTCCAGCGACCCAAGTGATTTCAATACTATATCATTTCAAAACCCTTACTAAATACATCCATTTTGAAAACATCTAAAAATCTCCCAGGAACTTAAAATTTCCTTATTTTAATTCCAAATCTGATTTAAATTCATATTTAATTCATCTTATTTCATATACTTTACTTATATGATTCTGATTGGTTATATATAACCATTTCACTTTATAATCTCATTCGATTATAATTACAACCAATATATCTAATATATGATAATATATTACATATCCATACTGTGTCGGTCCATCGTATTCAAGTATTTATTTACTCCTACTGATAGAGTGGATCAAACTGATCGACCAGAACTCATAAACAACTCAGCCAATGAATCTCCATAATATAAAACCATTTTTATATCAAATACAAATACGCACTCGTATATATATACACTCAAACTCAATCTAGGGTATTACTAACCCTATCTCTACCGAGTCACGCCACAGAGCCAAGAAATTCTTAACTTAAGCTCTGATACCAACTGTAACGACCCGGATTTTCGGCGACTTTGGTTATCGACATAAGCTCAATGTCGATAACCAATACATCGAAAAATCCCGGTAATTAATGAAAGAAATTAGAAGGTGAGAATAGATAAGATAGAAACTTAGAATAGAAGAAGAAGAAGAACACAACATCAGAGTAACACGAACCTCACAGCGGAACGAATAACATATAATAGATAACATAACTTTGAAATATAACAGTTATGTATACAATAGCACTTATCAGAGTACAGCACTTACAACACAGCGGAAATAACTATAGCTATATGATCTTGAAGCCTCCTGCTCCAAGCTCTACAAGTATATCTGTAAAATCCTGACTACTTGACTTCCCGTACAAAATTGGACACCCAAGAGTTTAGGGAAAACAACAAAGTAAACTCCGGGTCAGTCATGGGACTGGTGTGAGTAAAACAGTTTAAATAGGTATATGAACAAGTAAACGATATCTCATAAGACCACGCCGCAGAACGGAACAGGTTTTTCCCTTATGAGAATCCAAAATATCTTTATATCAAAAATCTTTTGATATTATAATAATGTCTATGTACAAATAGATATCAACTAGCAGAAACGCTTTCATCTCACGTTCTACATATATAGTATACAATCAAAATCGCAAGCACGTATTGGATAATGGATTTCCAACTATGACAAGGTATGGAACCACCTTCCGATCAGTGTACTCTAGGAACGATACACTGGAGTTCAACAAGAACATCTTGTAACTCAGCCACACATGACCGACCACTCATTTTGCTAGAGTGTATCGAATGTATATCACCAACGGTTGGGATCAGCAACCGTTCCCGTATATATATGGGACAGCATTGATAGATTTAAGAAACAAATGAATATTCTCTAGATAGGTGATTATACACCCTACTTCGGTGCGACCGACTTAGCCATGTTGCCTGCCCGATTTCTGTCATTTACCGGTTGATGAGGCTAGAAGCTACGCGTTATCATCACATCAGATTCACTTCAAATGTCACATCGTCAGATCCATTAGAATCACTAATTGACGTCTACAACAGTACATTACGTGTTAGCTAAAGAAGTTTCCTTCTTCGCTTCCACTCTTGGTACGGTTGAAGAAATCAGTGTACGTGACCTTTCTGGAAATACTCTGTCAGACATTCATTCATACAAGTCGTCATCATTCACTTAGAATGTCACATTGTCATACCCACCAAATCACAAATTGATTTATCCAAAAATAACACGGGTATACAGCTTACAGAAACGAATTCCTCTGCCACCAAACGTGAATACGTTTGAACAGATCAACTTACGCGATCCATTGGATATACTCTGTCAGACCTTCGTCCATACAAGTTGTCCTGGGACTGGGCAAACCGAAGGTACTATCCAGTACATCCATCTTAGGCACTATTATCTAAGACTTATACAATAGCCCTTGCAATTTTACTCCGTCTTCAATTATCTTTGGCATATATGATTCGCAAACTTATGCCAATACAGAGTGGTTCTTTGGAAAATAATCCAACCGGTCTCTCCATATTAACAACGTTAAAGTGGTCAAAACTTCGATAGTCTGTGAGTTAACTATCAAAGAAAAACAAGTGTGCAAACAACGATATTATTTCCAGATGGAAATTATATCGATCAAACATCATTTAACATTTATCTCCTTAGTTCATTTTCATCTCCTGTTTCCCTATATTCAATATTTCTTATCTTCTAAATTTAGAAAATATATGTTATTAACACTGGAAAACGTTTCCATCTGCTTATTCACGCATCATTACCATTCCACAACGATTAGTCCCTAACTGTAAACTAGTAAGAGAACAATTCTCTAAGTATAAACCCCGAAGGCCGAAACCAACATCAGATCGATACTCAGAAAACCATTCAACTTACTAATATCTCGTCAGTTTCTAATCTTATCTAATTCTATTTGATTAACTCTTCTTCGAATAACTGATATTCGATTATCTCCCTTCGAATAATTTATATTCAGTTAACTCTCTCCTTCGAATAACTAATATTCGACGAACTCTATTCGAATAACTACATTCGATTAACTCCTCTCGAATAACTAGATTCGATTTAACTCCTCTCGAATAACTATATTTAATTAACTCGACTCGACGAACCTAACTCGACTAACTTAACTTATTTAACTCAACTTGATTAATTCCTATCAAATAACTAGATTCGATTAACTCCATTCGCTTGACTCTAGATCGCAGAGATCACAATGGTTACACCTGATTCCCTCAGGAAACACCCGACCGCCTTAGGCTATTTACAGCCCTGCGAATTACGCTAGCAGTCGTACGATATGGCAACTTACCCTGAATACTATGTTCGACTAACTCTGTCTCAAATAACTATATTTGATTAAGTCTAGTTCGTTTTAACTCTAATCGATTTACTCTAACTGATTAACTCTAACTGGTTAACTCTACCTGATTAACTCTACCTGATTAACTCTAACTGATTAACTCTAACTGGTTAACCCTACCTGATTAACTCGACTTACTTAACTCAACTGGTTAACTTGACTTACTTAACCCACTGGTTAACTCGACTTACTTAACCCACTGGTTAACTCGAGTTACTTAACTCAACTGGTTAACTCGACTTACTTAACCCACTGGTTAACTCGACTTACATAACTCAACTGGTTAACTCGACTTACTTAACCTACTGGTTAACTCGACTTACTTAACCCACTGGTTAACTCGACGTACTTAACTCAACTAGTTAACTCGACTTACTTAACCTACTGGTTAACTCGACTTACTTAACTCACTGGTTAACTCGACTTACTTAACCTTCTGGTTAACTCGACTTACTTAACCCACTGGTTAACTCGACTTACTTAACTCAACTGGTTAACTCGACTTACTTAACCTACTGGTTAACTCGACTTACTTAACCCACTGGTTAACTCGACTTACTTAACCTACTGGTTAAATCGACTTACTTAACCTACTGGTTAACTCGACTTACTTAACCCACTGGTTAACTCGACTTACTTAACCTACTGGTTAACTCGACTTACTTAACTCAATCGGTTAACTCGACTTACTTAACCTACTGGTTAACTCGACTTACTTAACTCAACTGGTTAACTCGACTGAACTGGTTAACTCTACTGAACTGGTTAACTCTTATTCGACTAACCTCTATTCAAATAAATAAATTCGAATAACTCCTTTTAATTAACTCCTTCGAATAACTGAATTCGAATAACTCCTTTTAATTAACTCCTTCGAATAACTGAATTCGAATAACTCCTTTTAATTAACTCCTTCGAATAACTGAATTCGAATAACTCCTTTTAATTAACTCCTTCGAATAACTGAATTCGAATAACTCCTTTTAATTAGATTTATAAAGATTTCCCTTTTTATAACGTTTATTCATTTGAAAAGATTTACTTTTAAATAACGGTTCTTCACTTTAAAAATGATTCCTTTTATAACGTTTTCCTCTTTATAACGGTTTCTGCTTTATAATGTTTCCTTTTCAATTCTATTTGTAAATGGTTTACAAATATTTCCTTTTCAAATTTATTCTTGAAATATTCTAACTCCTTAAATTCCTGGAAAAATTCGCCATAACCTCCTTTGTACCGGGAGCATCGGGAAAATCCCCAAACCCGCCACACAGGCCTTTCCATTCAAAAAGAAAATGGTTTGTAATTATTTCCTTTTTGAATATCTCCTATTTATAAATATTCCAATTTATAAACATTTCTTATTTATAAATATTCCACTTTATAAATATCTCTTATTTATAAATATCCCATTTTATAAATATTCTATTTTCAATATCACTTTGAAAATCCCCTTATCAACATTTCGGTATGTTATGGTATTCAATCATATCAAATCACGATGTTCAATATCGTCCAAGCACATATAATCGCCCACAGATTTTATATCACATCATATAACAATATATGAAAAACAATAAAATAACTGTTGAGGAATCCAGTCGGATTCCTCCAACCTGTCTCCCTGCATCCACAGATGTTACACAATTTGATTATCATCACTTTCAGTTCAATATAAATTATTCTGATAGCAGAATCAATATATAAATATTTAACGGTTTATATATATATATAATTACATATATATATAATTTTCACTAACTGACTAGCAGTTCAATCAATCAACCAACACACAACAATCAACAGATGATTAACAGTTCTAAAAATACATTATAAAAATATAACTGTTCAAAGTTGGTGAGTTTTACTCACATTGGCAGTTCATCGTTAAAGAACGATAAACTGTTGTTTGATTTGAATCAAACAATTTAATTCGCCGTAAATTCATGCGAGTCCCAATCCACTTCCATTCAGCTTCATTGTGAGGCTCTCGTCCGTAAACAGACTCACGCACTCCCAATATAAACTTCAGTAAACCATTCTATACCTTCTACTGTCATGAGATATTCCATCCAACTGGTCACGGGTACAACAAACAGTGCAAGAGAAATCCAACGACCCTCTTCCCTTCACGTTCGTCAGTCCCTTGAATCCATCCTCTCCAGCTTCAGAAAAACGAAATCGTACCCCTCATTTAAGACTCCTCCTCTATTTGATCACAACCAACTCACCTGCGAACTCCACACGTTAGTCACCGCAAATCCAACTCCGGTCGCACCCAAAGCCATCGCGTCGACTGCTTCCCTTTTTCTGCTCTGAGAAAGTCGCGACCCTTTTTGTGAGGAAATCCCCTCCAACTTCATCAGTCGATGCGCCTTTCACCTATAAACCCCACAACGCCTTCGCCTCGACCCAGCGTTCACCGTTCCGGCCTCACATCGCAGCCCTAGGCTTCGTCGTTCTTCTGCATCGAACACAATATGGTTCGAACCGAGCAAATTCGCATAGGTAGTTGAAGAGAAAACGAATTCAAAGAAGCTAGCTTTTGATTTTTTGTTTGCTGTAGATTATAAGAGAAGTGGCGGCTCAAATGTTTTGCTGTAGAAAGAAATTAGGTCTTAACGATTGTGAAAGAGGGGGTACTTATATACAAAAGGGTGGAGATATTTATAATGATTTAAGTTGAGGACGTGGTTCATTTTAATCCTATCCAAATACCTTACTTGCCAAGTAAAATAGCACGACATCATATTTATGTATATATGAATGTTTTATGACTGATAATATACAACATCATATACGGTATTATTTGGTGTGATGATTCCATTTTAGCTGCCCTGAGTGAAAAGGCGGAAACAGTTTATCAAGGGAAATGGCATTGTAAACTCAATTTCAAAAGTTATATTTGAGAGTACCCCATTATGCAAAACTCCGTTTGTCCATGGACTAATATGAACATATCATTAAATCGAGTAATGTGCAGTGATCGTAAAAATATAATAATACCGGTAGATGGACTCATATTTTGAAACTTCAGAATGTTGATTACAAGGTGCGAAATACTCCAAATAAAATGTTGCTTATTTAATTAATTAAAAATTACCGTAAAATTCTAAAAATTAAATTATCACTATTTCCCAAAAGAACCTTATCTAAATTCAAACCCGATCTCTGGTTATGTCGAATAAACCGTTATGGTCGATAAACGATTCTATAACGACTATTTTAAAATTTGATTTGGACATATCTCAAAATCTACACGACGAAATCCCGATATTTCTCTTCCACTAGAAAGATATACTTCACCAGCTCCACACGTTTCTTGTTTCACAGAAATCCGATTTAAAACGACTTCTGTATACTCAGTTGAAGTTCGGATCGCCAAATCGTGAACTGCAGCGCCATTTCGGGCTCGTTTATAATTATAATAAAATTATACGTTCAAACTGACGTTATTTAAATATATTCGTCATTCTAATTCAATTCTAAATTGAATTAAATATCACAGATGATCCAGTTCACACCATATCGCCATTTCAGCCAATTCTGATTATTTCAGAATTAAATATATTATTTAATTATTATTTTAATTAAATATTCACCATTATTTAATTCAACGACCATGAAATCTGTAACACCCCGAATTTTAGTTAATACTAAAATTCACTAATTACAGGATAAATAGTCTCAGACGTGGGAATTGGGGGTAACGGGCTGCGTTATTGCGTTCGTCTCGGAAAAATACGCGAAATAGAGTCCGAGTTTTCAAGAATCGGAGTCCGTATGGCCCGGTTATGGCCCAAAGAAGTTTGCAGAAAAATTTAAAACTAAAACAGATTTGAAAATTCAAATATTCAGATTTGGAATGGGCCAGGCGGGGTCAGGCGGGAAGCTTCCCGCCCAACCCATGTCGACAGGGCTGTCGACAGGCCTGTCGACAGGGGTGTCGACATGCCTGTCGACTTGCCTGTCGACAGGGTGGCACCGTTCAGTGAACCTGGGTGCACCAGGTTGCACCAGGTTGGGTTTCAGGCTGGCTAGGAGGGCTGGTTCTAGAGATTTCCTAAATCTAAGGGTCCTAATCTAATCTAGGGTTAATCTAAGGGTCTAAAATGCAACCTAATCCTATAAATAAGACCCTAACCCTACCCTAATTCATTCATAATTAGATCTAGTAACTAAACTATGGCAAAATGAAACTTGATCATGGCCACCACAAATCAATGAAGAGGAAAGCAAGCTAATCAACCTCTCTAATCAACCTCCAATCCATTTTAAGCGTCTTAATCTTCTTCATTTGGAGTGCAAATTGCTAGTGGTGAGTTTCTATGGCTTTAATAATCAATTGTTAAATTGATTATGGTAGGATGTGATAAGACATGGCTATGTTTGTGGATAAATGTATTTATGCAAGTTTGTGTGATATGTGATTTGCAAGTTTTATGTTAAATGCAAGTTTAAGGCCATGTTTTATGATGGAAAACACCATGTTAAACATTTATGCATATGTGACATGTTAGGCAAACTATATGTGAGAATATATGCAAGTTATGCATGTGATTTTATGCATGCTAAGTAGTTGGTGTTATGCATGTTAAATATTTGAAGTTATGCATGTGATTTTATGCATGCTAAGTAGATGATGTTATGCATGTTAAGTATTTGACGTTATGCATGCTAAGTATTTGATTATATGCATACTAAGTATTGGGTTTTATGCATGATAAGTGTTTGGGTTTATGCAAGTTAAGTGGTGGGTTTATGCATAATAAGTATTTGATTTCATGCATGATAAGTAAGTGGTTTTATGCATGCTAAGTGGTTGGTATTATGCATAAATCATAACATGCAAGTTTACCCTTTTAAATATGATGCATACATATGCAAGATGATACCCTTATATGCTATGCATGTTTACCCTCCTTTAAGATGCAAAGTTCATATGCAAGTTATGTGAATGGTGTTATGCAAGTTATGTGTATGAGATTATGCAAGTTATGTGCATGATGCTATGCAAGTTATGTATATGCTTAAATGCATGTTTAACATGTTATGCAAGTTATGAGAATGCTTATATGCAAGTTCAACATGTTATGCAAGATATGTGTATGATAATATGCGAACTCATATGTCATATGTTATGCAAATCATGTGTATGATAATATGCAAGTTTGGGTTATATGTAGTTGGGTTAATATATGTTCATATATGCAAGTTGACATCCTCTTAACCCATGACGAAGTTGTATGCTAAACCCATAATATTTGTGATGATCTTCCCCTTATTTATGTCATGAAATGAGAACGATTTACGTGGGGAACGATGGGGTTGGTAAATATGTTAATAAAAGTATGATTGGGTATGATTAAGCATACCATAAAAATAAATTAACATAAGTGGGAATTTACCTATTGAGTTAGGTCTACCCCATGGGAATTTACCTATTGAGTTAGGTCTACCCATGTTATGAAAAATGTGTAATTAATTAGGGATAATTAATTGTGGGGGTGATTAATTAGGCGTAATTAATCAACTAAGACACGAGGTTGGACCCTTTTGTAGCGGAAGTCTGCCCGGAACCGACCGGCCATCCAGCGGCTACAAATGATTGGCCCAATGTGAGAGGTCTTAGTCACAAACTAAATACGTGATTAACGTAAAGACACGAGGTTAGACTCGGTTATGACGTAAGGCTGCCCGGACCCAACCGGCTTAACCAGCAGTCATAAAAGATAGTCTAATGTGAGAGGTCTTTAGGAGGATCACGGTCTTAATTAATTAAGAAACACTTAACCAAATTAGCATGTAGTGGGACATGAGGGTTAAGTGGGTGCCTTGGGTGGCATGTAGTAACTAGTGGGTGCCCCGGGTGGCATGAGGAAACTAGTGGGTTGCCTTGGGTGGCAATAGAAAATACGATTAGAATACTTAACCAAAGTGGAACATGTAATTAAACATGATTAAAGGGTTAAGTAAGTGCCTTGGGTGGCATGTGGGAATCAAGTAAGTGCTTTGGGTGGCATGAGGAAATCTAGTGGGTGCCCTTAGTGGCAAATTGAAATATGATTGGTGACTTAACCAAACCTTAACATGTAAGGGGGCATGATTATAAAAAGGGGTTAAGTGGGATGCACTAGATTAAGCGACAAGCTTAAGTAGTAGCTTGTGGGGGCCCATTTCAACCAATATCCCAAACGTATCTTTGTGGGCTCGACTCAAGTCGAGTGACGGGACACGCATATTGGGCTTGACTATAAGAGGCCAAAACGGGTTAGCGGTGGCAACGCGGGACCAACGGGTTTCATATGCGTGTGTGGGCCCGGGCTGGTTGATAAGTCGTTGTTGCATCGTGTAGATATAAAGCCGTGCACCGTGATATTATCTGGTAGCCACCTTAGGGGAATGATACACCCCAATCGTGGGACCAGCACGGGTATCTACGGTAGGGAGCCGATCGATGGGTAGTAGTAAGTACACCTAGTAAAGATAGGGGCAGACGGCACCTGTGTAGGGGTACACGAAACTACTGGGTAAGATTACTAGGTACACCTAGTGGATGTAGGGGCAGACGGCACCTACGTGGTCAGTTATACACCTAATGGATGTAGGGGCAGACGGCACCTACGTGGTCAGTTAGAAGTACCAGAAACTACTAGTTATATTTTCTAAGACTTTAGATGGGATCAACCTTTAAGTAAGAATTACTCTTGGTGGGTAGAACTGGTGTGGTGCAGTGTAGGAATTACCCTTGGGTGAATAAGTCTGGGGTGGTATAAGAATTATCCTTGGGTGGATAAATGCGTCTTTTCGGTTATCGTAGTACATCCGGTGTTTAGTTGGCTACTTAGTGTAGTCATTATCCCAGAGGTACCGTACCTTATTTATGTCATACCCTAATTACTTTAATGGTTGTATTGTTAGGGTTATAGGACTCACTCAGACTTATGTCTGACCCCGTTGTTTTTATCTTTTTCCCAACCCTCAGGTTATCAGAGTGGGCCTAGCACTAGTGGGCTTGGATCAGACCGCTATATCTATCTTTTGGGCTTGGATCGTAGAAGTAAAGCTCGGTTTATCTTTTCTATTATGGCTATTGTCTATGTAGTGAGATTATGTACTTCTATTTTATCAGGATGGATATTATGTACTTGACTCTTGTTATGGTTTTGTGATGTAACCAAACATGTTTTACTTTCCGCTGAAATGAAATGATGATTTAAATTTTCAAGTATTACTTATATCTGTCTTGTTGTAATTTTTCTATTCTATATTCACTTAAAATACTCCACCAATGTTATGGCATTCCCTTAGTGAGTGACCGTAGCGGGTGTGGGGTGTTACACGTGGTATCAGAGCTTAAGGTTACCGGAACAGATAAAATTTTTAGAAAAACTATTTTCTAAGAATATTTTTGGAAAGGAGTATTTTCAAAAACGTGTCTTTTAAGAGAAAAGTTTTTGAAAGAAAAGCATAATCCCCAATAGCCATATTTATATCTTTCGAATTCTCCATTTTGAATCTCTTCCTTTCTCTCGTTTTGAGTTTCCCCTCCGCGTATAGATGATCTTTCTAAGATAGATAAGGATGGAAAACCACTTCAAGGGACTTAGACGTTAGTCGGATTAGAAGTTGGTTCAAGAAGGAGGAGGACTGGTAGGTATCTATTGGATAGACGATGGGAGGAAGGCTCAAATAGTTGTTTGGTTAATGAAAGATGAAACCTCATTGGTGGGAGGTTGTGAGTGGAGAATAGGGAAGAAGAAGGCTGGTAGTTATTTTTTTTGAAGGGATAGGACACCTTATTAGGATTGTCCAAAGAAGCAAAGGCAAGGTATGGAGGGTAGTGGTATTCCCTCACGACTAGGGTACCAGATGGGGATAGGACCGTCTAGGTTGGAATTTGGATTTCTATGATATCCGGTTCAAACTTTATTTGATGCATCGAGTTCGTTTGTCTTATCATTGTTAGTTGAAGTCACTGCACTTAGACACCAGTTTGGTAGATGATCCCTTAGTTGTTTCAAACCCAATTGGGGCTCCATGATGTGTTTGGGTTTGAAAGTCTCTATACTTAGCATTGAGTTTAGAGGTGATGCTTGTTGGGCTTCACGGGCTATGGGTTAGTTTTGGGGCATGGACTGGTTATCCAGTAGAGGTGCCGTTTTTGATTTTGAAGGGAGAGTTGTTAAGCTTATGACCCGTTTGGGTAACACTCTCGAGATCTCTTGTAATCCCATAGAATCTGTTATGCTAAGTTATCTAGAATCGCTTGACATGTCGGTCTAGTGTTTGCTTACCTCCGAAGCGGGAGATTGACTTCTGAATATATCTGGTGGATAATGCTAAACCAGTATCTTGGCCAGTGTGCCACATGGCTCCTCGTGAGAGGAGGGAACTCCATAGGTAAGTAGGCGATTTGCTTGAGAAGGGGTTCATAAGACGAAGTATATCGGAGGGGGGCGCTCCAGTAGTTTTTGTTATGAAGGCGGATGGGTCCCTCAGACTTTTTGTAGGCTAAAGAGAACTAAAGAAACTCACAAAGAAGAATAGATACCCATTGCCGAGGATTAATGATCTCTTTGATCAGTTAGCTGGCGCCTCAGTATTTTTGTAGTAGGACTTAGCCACGGGATTTCATCAGTTGAGAGTGGCTGAGAATAGTATAGAGAAGACTGCCTTTAGGACTCCGGATGATTTCTTTTATGAGTGGCTGGTAATGCCATTGGGTTTGACGAACGCCCCCGCATACTTTGTTAATTTGATGAGAAGGGTGTTCAGGGAGTACCTAAATAAGTTCGTAGATGACATCTGGGTCTTTTCTAGGAGCGAAATAAGTTCTCGTATGTGCTCAATAGGCTGAGCAGAGCCAGTATAGGATAAACGACGGTTTTGGAGCGAGACTGGCGAGAACATCCAGAATTGGTCAAGGGCTTAATTATTTAGCCATTTTTATTTGTATCATCTCACGTAGGTTGTCTGAATTCGAAGGAGGTATCCCTTGGGTGTTTGTCTGATATTGGTTTAGGCCTTTGGGGCTTGCATTTGGGGGATGCCGAATTCGACTAGGGTGGTCTGCGTGGGAGACAGTTGTGATAATTTTGGATGATATCCTGGGGGAGAAGAGCATGACCTACATCTTAGGGAAGTGTTGGAGACTCTTCGAGTGCATAGTCTTAGGATAGCAAAAGTGGATGAGATCCTTAGCATCCTACGAGTAAGGGTAACATGGTAGCGGACACCTTAAGTAGAAAAAGGTTGTCCTTGAGTTCATTGTTTGTTGAACGACGGAGCTTAGAGTTTATTTCTAAGTTTGACTTTAGACCTTCCGTTGACTTTGTACCCGGTTTGCTAGCCTCCTTGGAGGTTAGACCTACTCTTTTGGGGCGGATTGGAAGAGCACAGAGGGACGATCCACAGTTGGTTGAGTTGGTAGAGAAACTCATAAGGGGGGAAGTCGTCCAGCCATTTGAGTAGGAACACCCTAGACGATAGGGGTGTTTGCGTAGAGACGGTAGACTTTGTGTACCGCAAGACGAGGGTTTGAGGAAGGCTATTCTTGATGACGCACACCGTTCTAGGATGACCATTCATCCCGGTGGG
Source organism: Allium sativum (assembly GCA_030737875.1). NCBI lineage: Eukaryota > Viridiplantae > Streptophyta > Magnoliopsida > Asparagales > Amaryllidaceae > Allium > Allium sativum. The sequence continues at coordinate 9,258,260 of CM060923.1, forward strand.
GATAAGATGTACCAAGACATGAAGAGGGTTTTCTTCTGGGCCGGTATAAAGAAAGATGTGGCCGAGTATGTCGCTCGATGTTTGGTGTGCCAGCAAGTGAAGGCGGAGCAAAGGAAACCAGGTGGGTTGCTTCACCCATTGGAGGTTCCGCAATGGAAGTGGGATAGCATCTCGATGGATTTTATTGACGGGTTACCCAGGTCGAGGAAGGGTAATACAGGAATTTGGGTGGTGGTAGATAGACTTGCTGAGAGCACCCATTTTATATCTGTGAAGAGCAAGAGGACTGCTCCATGGCAAGCTTCAGTATATCTTCGAGAGATAGTTGGATTACATGGGGTACCCTCTAGCATAGTAAGTGATCGAGATCTTATCTTCACTAGCGAGTGCTGGAAGAGTTTGCAAGAGGCGGTAGGGACTCAGTTGTGTTTGAGTACCGCATATCATCCTCAGACGGACGGCCAGACCGAGAGGGTGAATCATGTCCTAGAAGACCTTTTGAGACTTTGTATCTTAGATTTTGGAGGTACATGGGAAGAGCATCTTCCATTGGTGGAGTTCGCATATAATAACAGCTTTCAGTCCAGTATTGGTATGGCTCCTTTCGAAGCTCTCTATGGAAGGCCTTGTCGATCACCTACACGTTGGTAGGAATCTACGGATGAGATCTTGCTTGGGCCGATGAGGTTAGAAAGTACGAAGGGGAAAAGATTGATTCAAAGAAGGATGAAAGCGACGCAAGATAAACAGAAATCTTATGCGGACAAGAGGAGAACAGAGCTTGAGTTTGATATTAGGACATGCTTTTTTTTATTAAGATATCTCCGTTACAGAATGTGGTTCACTTTGGATCTGTTGGGAAGTGAGTACCAAGGTTTGTTGGACCGTTTCCTATTAGGGAAAGGATTGGACAGATGTCATAAAGAGTGGAGTTGCCCGACAGGCTTAGTGGTGTACATGATATATTCCATGTGTTATATTTGAGGAAGTTCCTACATGAGACCGCAAAGGCGGTAGAGCCAAGCCTGCTTAGAGAAGTGGAAGTAGAGCGTGATGCGACGATTCGACGAGCTCCTACTTGCATCCTTGGGTCAGAGATTTGGAAGTTGAGAAACAGAGAGGTTCAACTAATCAAAGTACAAAGGGGAGATGAAGAGAGTGACGCTACCTGGGAGACGGAAGCGAAGATGCGTTCAAGGTACCCTTTTCTTTCGGAGGGTATGTCCTTTTGCTTCTCCTTCATCGCATATCTTGTGCTTATCTTATCTTTAGTATGTCCTCTCGTTAGTACCTTTGACCTTTAGATAGGGTAAACCTATGGTTGAAACATGTGTTTGAGACATGTTATGGTTGATGGATGCAAGTGGATGCAAGTGTTTGCTAGTGGTTGCTCGTGGATGCATATACACACACTCTAGGCACTAGATCGGCTCAGTCACTTCATATTGCATATTGCATAAAATTGTGTGTAGAAAAATATATTTATGGATGTATAATGGTTGTGTTATCACATGGATGATGCATTTTGGTGAATGATTGTGCACTCATGTAGATATTGTATGTGTCGATAGGGTTCTCTCGCATACATAATGGATGCATGGCACTATCATGGTTTGCATATGTTCATACATTAGATAGGGAACATATACACACACTCTTTGCATATGCTCGTACATCATTAGAAACTGTTTAAGGACAATGGATGCCCGTGGTTGATGATTTGAGTAGATGGTTGTTTGGATGGTAGGATATGCATTCTCCTTAGCTTAGAGATTTCGGGGACGAAATCCTTTAAGGAGGGGAGAATGTAACACCCCGAATTTTAGTTAATACTAAAATTCACTAATTACAGGATAAATAGTCTCAGACGTGGGAATTGGGGGTAACGGGCTGCGTTATTGCGTTCGTCTCGGAAAAATACGCGAAATAGAGTCCGAGTTTTCAAGAATCGGAGTCCGTATGGCCCGGTTATGGCCCAAAGAAGTTTGCAGAAAAATTTAAAACTAAAACAGATTTGAAAATTCAAATATTCAGATTTGGAATGGGCCAGGCGGGGTCAGGCGGGAAGCTTCCCGCCCAACCCATGTCGACAGGGCTGTCGACAGGCCTGTCGACAGGGGTGTCGACATGCCTGTCGACTTGCCTGTCGACAGGGTGGCACCGTTCAGTGAACCTGGGTGCACCAGGTTGCACCAGGTTGGGTTTCAGGCTGGCTAGGAGGGCTGGTTCTAGAGATTTCCTAAATCTAAGGGTCCTAATCTAATCTAGGGTTAATCTAAGGGTCTAAAATGCAATCTAATCCTATAAATAAGACCCTAACCCTACCCTAATTCATTCATAATTAGATCTAGTAACTAAACTATGGCAAAATGAAACTTGATCATGGCCACCACAAATCAATGAAGAGGAAAGCAAGCTAATCAACCTCTCTAATCAACCTCCAATCCATTTTAAGCGTCTTAATCTTCTTCATTTGGAGTGCAAATTGCTAGTGGTGAGTTTCTATGGCTTTAATAATCAATTGTTAAATTGATTATGGTAGGATGTGATAAGACATGGCTATGTTTGTGGATAAATGTATTTATGCAAGTTTGTGTGATATGTGATTTGCAAGTTTTATGTTAAATGCAAGTTTAAGGCCATGTTTTATGATGGAAAACACCATGTTAAACATTTATGCATATGTGACATGTTAGGCAAACTATATGTGAGAATATATGCAAGTTATGCATGTGATTTTATGCATGCTAAGTAGTTGGTGTTATGCATGTTAAATATTTGAAGTTATGCATGTGATTTTATGCATGCTAAGTAGATGATGTTATGCATGTTAAGTATTTGACGTTATGCATGCTAAGTATTTGATTATATGCATACTAAGTATTGGGTTTTATGCATGATAAGTGTTTGGGTTTATGCAAGTTAAGTGGTGGGTTTATGCATAATAAGTATTTGATTTCATGCATGATAAGTAAGTGGTTTTATGCATGCTAAGTGGTTGGTATTATGCATAAATCATAACATGCAAGTTTACCCTTTTAAATATGATGCATACATATGCAAGATGATACCCTTATATGCTATGCATGTTTACCCTCCTTTAAGATGCAAAGTTCATATGCAAGTTATGTGAATGGTGTTATGCAAGTTATGTGTATGAGATTATGCAAGTTATGTGCATGATGCTATGCAAGTTATGTATATGCTTAAATGCATGTTTAACATGTTATGCAAGTTATGAGAATGCTTATATGCAAGTTCAACATGTTATGCAAGATATGTGTATGATAATATGCGAACTCATATGTCATATGTTATGCAAATCATGTGTATGATAATATGCAAGTTTGGGTTATATGTAGTTGGGTTAATATATGTTCATATATGCAAGTTGACATCCTCTTAACCCATGACGAAGTTGTATGCTAAACCCATAATATTTGTGATGATCTTCCCCTTATTTATGTCATGAAATGAGAACGATTTACGTGGGGAACGATGGGGTTGGTAAATATGTTAATAAAAGTATGATTGGGTATGATTAAGCATACCATAAAAATAAATTAACATAAGTGGGAATTTACCTATTGAGTTAGGTCTACCCCATGGGAATTTACCTATTGAGTTAGGTCTACCCATGTTATGAAAAATGTGTAATTAATTAGGGATAATTAATTGTGGGGGTGATTAATTAGGCGTAATTAATCAACTAAGACACGAGGTTGGACCCTTTTGTAGCGGAAGTCTGCCCGGAACCGACCGGCCATCCAGCGGCTACAAATGATTGGCCCAATGTGAGAGGTCTTAGTCACAAACTAAATACGTGATTAACGTAAAGACACGAGGTTAGACTCGGTTATGACGTAAGGCTGCCCGGACCCAACCGGCTTAACCAGCAGTCATAAAAGATAGTCTAATGTGAGAGGTCTTTAGGAGGATCACGGTCTTAATTAATTAAGAAACACTTAACCAAATTAGCATGTAGTGGGACATGAGGGTTAAGTGGGTGCCTTGGGTGGCATGTAGTAACTAGTGGGTGCCCCGGGTGGCATGAGGAAACTAGTGGGTTGCCTTGGGTGGCAATAGAAAATACGATTAGAATACTTAACCAAAGTGGAACATGTAATTAAACATGATTAAAGGGTTAAGTAAGTGCCTTGGGTGGCATGTGGGAATCAAGTAAGTGCTTTGGGTGGCATGAGGAAATCTAGTGGGTGCCCTTAGTGGCAAATTGAAATATGATTGGTGACTTAACCAAACCTTAACATGTAAGGGGGCATGATTATAAAAAGGGGTTAAGTGGGATGCACTAGATTAAGCGACAAGCTTAAGTAGTAGCTTGTGGGGGCCCATTTCAACCAATATCCCAAACGTATCTTTGTGGGCTCGACTCAAGTCGAGTGACGGGACACGCATATTGGGCTTGACTATAAGAGGCCAAAACGGGTTAGCGGTGGCAACGCGGGACCAACGGGTTTCATATGCGTGTGTGGGCCCGGGCTGGTTGATAAGTCGTTGTTGCATCGTGTAGATATAAAGCCGTGCACCGTGATATTATCTGGTAGCCACCTTAGGGGAATGATACACCCCAATCGTGGGACCAGCACGGGTATCTACGGTAGGGAGCCGATCGATGGGTAGTAGTAAGTACACCTAGTAAAGATAGGGGCAGACGGCACCTGTGTAGGGGTACACGAAACTACTGGGTAAGATTACTAGGTACACCTAGTGGATGTAGGGGAAAACGGCACCTACGTGGTCAGTTATACACCTAATGGATGTAGGGGCAGACGGCACCTACGTGGTCAGTTAGAAGTACCAGAAACTACTAGTTATATTTTCTAAGACTTTAGATGGGATCAACCTTTAAGTAAGAATTACTCTTGGTGGGTAGAACTGGTGTGGTGCAGTGTAGGAATTACCCTTGGGTGAATAAGTCTGGGGTGGTATAAGAATTATCCTTGGGTGGATAAATGCGTCTTTTCGGTTATCGTAGTACATCCGGTGTTTAGTTGGCTACTTAGTGTAGTCATTATCCCAGAGGTACCGTACCTTATTTATGTCATACCCTAATTACTTTAATGGTTGTATTGTTAGGGTTATAGGACTCACTCAGACTTATGTCTGACCCCGTTGTTTTTATCTTTTTCCCAACCCTCAGGTTATCAGAGTGGGCCTAGCACTAGTGGGCTTGGATCAGACCGCTATATCTATCTTTTGGGCTTGTATCGTAGAAGTAAAGCTCGGTTTATCTTTTCTATTATGGCTATTGTCTATGTAGTGAGATTATGTACTTCTATTTTATCAGGATGGATATTATGTACTTGACTCTTGTTATGGTTTTGTGATGTAACCAAACATGTTTTACTTTCCGCTTAAATGAAATGATGATTTAAATTTTCAAGTATTACTTATATCTGTCTTGTTGTAATTTTTCTGTTCTATATTCACTTAAAATACTCCACCAATGTTATGGCATTCCCTTAGTGAGTGACCGTAGCGGGTGTGGGGTGTTACAAAATCCTTTTAATCACCTTTTAAATAATTAAATAAATTAATTATTATTATATCGCTGAAAATGCGGGTCATTACATGCAAGTTGGACGTTGGCACATCGTATTTCGGGGAAAATGTCGGTTGGTGCGGGGCGGGCCGTCACACTTGGTATCAGGTCCTGGTTGTGTAGTTAACCTAGGAGAAGAAATCGGGGAGAGATAGTATATGTATACGAGAGCGCGTATTTCTGATATTTTGGTTTTTAAAAACTATTTATACTATTAGTATATTTAAGGAAGATGGCGTACTGCACTAGCACCACTAAGGAGATGGTTAATCGTTTTCTCCTTACAGATTGAATAATGAGCCGAAATATGAGGAGTACGGGTTCAGGGGCCAATGATAGGAATGCCCCTGATATGAGAACGATGTTTACTACTTTCTTGTGAGAGATGCTTAGGGATGTTCAGGGAACAATTCCTAATGCTACTAATGGTGGTGGCGCGGTAGCGCAGGCGTCTAGGGCCGATTTCGCCAAGCTCTGCAAGGATTATACTAGTCTTGGTGGGAAGCTGTTCCACAGAACGAGTCGGCTATGGAGGTTTAAGATTGGCTTAATAGTTGTAAGCGCATCTTCGAGGATTTGGGGTTCAAGGATGCAATGAAGAGAAAGTTAGCATCATGTCAGCTTCAAGGACGAGCAATGAATTGGTGGAATGCTATCAAAGCAGCCACTCCCGAGGACCAAGTTACTTGGAAGCAGTTTAAGACTCGCTTCGGTAATTAGTTTATTCCAGCTGCTCAGAAACCAGAATTGTTTAGGAAATTTTTGGAGTTTAAGCAGATTGGTAGGGCAATCTCGGAATATAATGCAGAATTTGATACCTTATCGAAATATGGATTATCCCTTATCGATACTGCCGAGGAGAAGAATGAGAAGTTCATAACTGGCCTAGATGAATACTTGGGGGAGAGACTCATAAACCATATCGATGAGACATTTGAATCTATTATGGGAAAGGCATTGAGGTCTGAGAGCCTTTACCCAAAGTCAAAAACTGAGGTTGTTGTTACATCTGCAGAGGAGCCAAAGCCATAAGTAAGTGGTGGAGGCAAGAATAAATCCCAGAATAAGAGGAAACGAAATCAGACCAAGGATGGTCAGAAAAGAAGAATAAGAAAAATATCGAGTGTTATAGTTGTGACAAGAAGGGTCACTATGCCAAAGAGTTTTGATTAAAGCCAGGGGAAAAGTAGTACTTCAACTATGGCCAAGTGGGGCATTTTAAGAATGAATGTCCACAACCACCTAAAGAAAGAAGATCGTGAAAGCATATGCTATCAACGTTGTTCCTTCTTCGTCGAATGCCCCAAATGTGGCGCAGAAGGGAAAGAGTGTCGTTATTCAAGGTATGCTTTCTATTTTTGATGTTCCTGTTCGAGTATTGTTTGATACTGGGGCTTCTCATTCCTTCGTATCTATTGACCTGTTAAATAGGTTGAAATTGGAACCCTAGATAGTCGTTAGACCTTTAGTTGTGAGGAACCCAATCACTGGTTCAACTAGCCTTTGCATGATGTGTTGTAATTTGGTCTTGTCGGGTCATGGATGTATATTTGCTTGTGATTGCTTTGTTTTGGGCTTTACTGGGTTTGGCATTATTTTGGGAGTCGACTGGCTCCAAAGATATGGGGTGGTGGTAGACTGTGAGGGGTCTTTGGTGACCATTAGAGCGGACGATGAGCGGAGGGTGGTATTGGGTTGCCTACCTAGTGATGAGGGCAACTTTTCTACATTCCCTCGACATCCCGTAGGATGAGTTATTAGATGTGCCTGTTGCTGGCGAGTATCCGGACATCTTCTAGGATGTTACCGGACTTCCACCACAACGAGAGATTGAGTTTCGGATTGATTTAGTGAAAGATGCCAGACCTATAGTGATGCCATATCATCATATGGCGCCAAGGGCAGCGAGAGCTCGAAGTGCAAGTGGGAGATCTTTTGAAGAAGGTATTTATCCGAAGGAGTGTTTCCGAGTGGGGAGCACTAGTTGTGTTTGCTACTAAAGCCGATGGTTCCCTTCGCTTATTTGTGGACTACAGTGAGTTGAACAAGGTTACTAGGAAGAATAAAAATCCTCTTCCATGAACAGATTATTTGTTTGATCAATTAAATGGAGCAAGAGTGTTCTTCCAGTTAGATTTCACGACAGGTTTTCATCAGCTCCGAGTAGTAGCTGAGAGTATACCTAAAACGACATTTCGGACGTCGTCTGATTCTATGAATGGTTGGTCATGCCATTCGGGTTGACCAATGCACCCGCATATTTTGTGGATCTTATGAATAGAGTTTTAAGAGATCAATTAAATACATTTGTTCTTTTGTTCGTGGACGATATCTTGGTTCACTCGAGGATAAAGGAAGAACACAAGGAACATTTGAGGACAGTGATGGAGGTGTTGAGAAAACACCAATTAAAAGCAAAATTTTCTAAGTGTCACTACTGGAGGAGGGAAGTGAGATTCTTGGGCCATATTGTCTCAGAGAACGGTATTGCCATGGATCCTGCGAAGATGGCTACGGTACAAGATTGGTCTACGCCCAAGAATGCAACGGATGTTAGAAGTTTCTTGGGGTTAGCTGGATACTATCATAAGTTTATCCAAGACTTCTCTAGGATAGCAATACATTAACTCAGTTGACCAAGAAGAATCGAGCTTTCGTTTGGGTCGGAAGGTGTCAGAATGCATTTAAGATCATAAAGGAAAGGTTAATGTGTGCACCATTGTTTGTTATTCCTAAATGGAATGAAGAGATGACGGTATACATGGATGCCTGTGGTACCGGACCAGGTGTTGTACTGATGCAAGAAGGTAGGGTTGTAGCTTATGCTAGTCGGCAGCTGAAACCGCATGAGAAAAGATATCCTACCCATGATTTGGAATTGGCTGCGATCGTGTTTGCGTTGAAGATGTGGAGACACTACCTCTTGGGGGAAGATTCAAGCTGTTTACCGATCATAAGTCATTAAAGTATCTTTTCTCTCAAAAGGATTCAAAACTTCGTCAGCAGAGATGGTTAGAGTTCTTGGCTTCATATTGATTTCAATATCACATACACACCTGGGAAGGCAATGTGGTAGCTGAAGCCTTGAGTAGGAGACATGCCAATTTGGGTGCTATGTTTCTTGAATGGAAGCAATTGGAGTATATTACGGGATATGATTTCAGACTTACATGTGAATTAGATCTAGAGAAGTTAGCAAGTTTGACGATCAGACCTACTTTGATCGAGCAGATCGGTTGCAGTTAGAGGGACGATCCAAACCTACTGAGAATCATCTCCAAAGTAAAGATGGGCATCAACAGTGAGGAGATGAACAAGTATGCGCTTGATCGAGAAGGATGCCTTCAAATGAATGGAAGATTAGTTATACCCAATGTTAATGGATTGAGAGATGAAGTGCTTAGAGAGTGTCATCACTCGAAACTCACTATACATCCCAGTGGTAACAAAATGTATCGAGGCATGAAGCAGACCTACTGGGAAGGGATGAAGAGAGACGTTGGGAAGTTTATACCCAAGTGCATGAATTGCCAGTTAGTTAAAGCCGAGCAAAAGAAGCCAAGTGGTTTGTTACAACCGTTGGAAATCCACAAATAGAAATGGGAGCAAGTCCTAATGGATCTCATTGATGGTTTACCAAGGACTAGATCGGGTCATGATAGTATTTGGGAGATTGCGGATTGATTGACCAAAAGTGCAAGGTTTATACCAGTCAAATCGAATAGAACGACAGCTAAGTTAGCAGAACTATTTATGAAGTGGGTAGTGAGATTTCATGGAGTACCTAGAGGTATTGTGAGTGACTAAGATCCGTTATTTATTAGTGGGTTTTGGAAGAGCTTACAAGACGCGTTAGGGTCAGAATTACATCTAAGTACCGCATACAAACCAACGGCCAAACAGGGAGAGTGAATCGTGTATTAGAGGATCTCTTGAGGGCTCGTATATTGGACTTTGGAGGATCATGGGATGACCATTTACATCTAGTTGAATTCGCATATAATAATATTTATCAATCCAGTATTGGTATGGCTCCATTTGAAGCTTTGTATGGAAGACTGTGCAACTCACCATCATATTGGTTGGACACCAAAGAAAAATTTGTGCTTGGGCTGGATGTAATAAGAGAAACATCAGATAAGATCAAGGTTATTCAATAGCGAATGAAGGCTGCCCAAGATAGGCAGAAGAGTTATGCAGATAAAAACGAAGAGATTTGAAATTCTTCGTTGGCGACTTAGTATTCATCAAGACTTCCCTGTCGAAGGATGTAATTAGATTTGGTAGGCGAGGTAAGTTGGCACCAAGGTTTGTTGGTCCATTTCCAGTTCTCCAACAAGTTGGGAACTTAGCGTATAAAGTTGGATTACCAAACAAGATGGCGGGAGTGCACAACGTATTTCATGCTTCCCAGTTAAGGAAGTTCATGCATGATTCTAATATGACTATTTCACCAGATCAGTTGAATGATATCGAAGTGGAATCTAGGGCAATTGGGAGCCACAGAACGATTCGTATTGTCGGACATGATACGACAAAACTTCGAAGGAAGACGGTGAAACTGGTTAAGGTCCAATAGGGTGATAATGAGAATGACTGTACTTAGGAAACCAAGGATAGCATAAGAAAGTCATATCCAGAGCTCTTTACCTGGAAAATTTTAATGGCGACATAGTTATTCCCTTGTTAGTAAACCGGATGCTAGGATAGGCTTGTGATGTTATTATGTATGTTTGACTGTTTGTAAATGGTTGATACGCATTCCCTTGTTACTTTGATTGGTAAGGAGTTTCGACCTAAAACCTCTTCCATTGGATTCGGATGATGGTTTACCATTCCGTAAAGTGGCCACATTAATCAAACGGACTTACCGTTTAGGAGATATGGCTAAAATAAGATTTAGAAGATGAAAAACAGCTTAATCAGGATTAATTAGGTGATTAGTTGTTATGCCCATAACCCATTTCGGATTTAGGGTTATGGGAGGGCTGAAAAGATCAGAGAATGATTCCTTTTCACTTTTTCAGCCACGACAAACATTTCTCTAACCCTAAAAATGGCCTCCATCTTCTAAATGTCACCCTAATTACTTTCTAATCGCTAATTAACCAAAACTGCACCAAATCAAGTCAAATTAGCATCAAATCAGAGATAGAGCTGCTGGAACACATAGGAATTCGACCCAAATCAGTGGAGTTTTCAGATCTATAATTTAATTGTGGCTAAGGTGAGTTATTAACATGTTTATTCACTAATTACGGCTAATTAGGGGTGATTAGTGAAAATTAGCGAAATTACAACTCAGAAAAATATGGAAAAATATGCATAAATTCTGAAATATTATTTTATCTACTAAATAAAAATTGGGCTAATTTGGATTAAGTTTGCTAATCCTATTGTTAGATATGATTAAACATGGTTAAGGGGAAAATCATAGATTTGGGTATGTTTGATTTAAAACAACCTATATGCTTGATGTTTTGATCTTTTTGATTGAATCTATATGTTGTTACTGCTGTTTGGTATGTTTTATGATTGTTTAGTAAAGTTAGAATAGTTGAAAACACTGTCGTATGGCGAGAATGGGCGATACAAACTTGCTGGAAAAGTGTCCGAATTCCGGATCGGATCGGAGAAGGGGGATCGGATCGGATCAGATGGACCGAACCAGACCGAAGCGTGGCATAGGAGAAAACATGGCAAAAAAGGAAGGCCACCTGAGTGTAGGGTTGGTAATGGGGCGGGGCAGGCGTGGGTAGTACCACCCCATCACTCGCCACGTTAGGTGATTTTTTGCCCGGTGCCCGTCCCATACCCGCACAGGTATCCATTAAACGGGTTTTAAATAAGTTGCGGGTAATGGCGGGTATTCATGGGTATCCTTTATATTTATTCAATTTATTTTTAGTCGTTTATTGAAATTATTCTAAAATACATTTGGGAGAAAAGAACAAATTAGACCACTCAAATGCTAACCTCAAAATACCAATACATATTTAAACCAACATCCAGAAAAGAAGAGACAACAATAGAAATATCCATCAAAATATCAACAACCAATTATAAATTGTTGAGTAAAGGCATGCACATAAATACCGAACAACATACAAAAATGTTTTTTAATTAACTATTGATAACAAATCAAATTCAATACGGGCATGGGTACCCACGGACATGGATATCTTACTATCCGTACCCACCCTATTAATTAATGGATATTAAAATTACCCGTTTGTTTTACCCACGGATACCCATTTAACTATCCGTTTCATGTCCATGACGGGTTTTACCCACGGATAACCGCGAATATAGACTTTTTCCATCCCTACCTGAGTGAGTTGAGTTCAGATCGGAAGTGAGGGTGTGGGGATCGGATCGAAGGACCGAACAGGAAGCGGAGTAGGGGACCGGATAGGGAGCTCGAGCATGACGAACCGAACCGAGCATGATGAACCAAACCGAGCATGACAAACTGAACCGAGCATGATGAACCAAACTGAAAGATATGAACAGGAGAACCGAACTGAACACCAATCCAACCAAAAACCCGATATGCAAAGGAAGTCCAAATGAGAAGTTATTACTCAGGATCTATATGGGAACCAACGAGTTAACTTCTAGAGTTGGGCTTTGCTGTGGGACGTGTGCAAAGGATTTATCTATATCTATATCTTTGGTCCACCGTTGAAGAGGGGGCATATAGATGAACCAGAGCTAGGGAAATGTAGACTAGTTGGCCCTTAACCTAGATCCAGGGATGTGTGGACTGGGTAAGGTTATTGACTGTAGGCTAGGGAAGTCTAGTCATATCAATAGTTGTATGGAGTTGTCATCATGGCCCTAACATATTTGGTGATTAAAGCGGTGGATATCGTATGCTTTACGCACTGAGTGAGAGATATGAGGATGATTGCTATGCTTGATGTTTGTTATCACCATGACACACACACTCCCATTTTTACACTATATGTTAGTGTTACCTTAGAGTGCCATACATCTTGTTGTGCTAACTTTTTGGTTGCAGGTCCAGGTTCAGGTATGATGATGTATACCTGTTATTGTTTTATTTTGCTGCTATCGCTCATACCAGACTTTTGTCTGACCTAGAATTTTATGTCTCTTCTTATTAATCTGGGTGGTCCTAAACAAGCATACTAGAGACATGTTGGGTGGTTATGCACGAGTAGCCGTCCGGAGACGAGCATGAGGCTTCCACGTACTATTTACATATATTCTCCCTGTGTTTTTGCTGGTCACTGCTTTGGGCATTAGTAGTGTATCTTTTCTATTTTGCTTTAGATACAGTATTTTGAATTTGTAATAATGATGGTTTGGATCATAAGCTGTATTTTGGATTCCACGGCTATGATAGTTTAGTTTTCAGCTTATGCATTGTCTCGCCTGTTTTATATCAAGTTATGTTATTAATATTTTTTATTCCATGCGCTGTGAGATATACTATAGGTTCTTCGGTGATTCATAGTTTCAAATCCCTTTCTTTTGACGACCGTCTCGTGCTAGTTGGACGTTGGCAACACATTTGGGGGAAACGTCGGCTGGTGTGGGGTGAGCCGTCACATATATTTAATTAGCTTTTCCAAGCTGGTTATTTTCATATGCCTATAGTAATATCAATCGATTAAAATAATTTTAAAATCACACTAGTACAAAACAGTCCTGTTGCTTCTCCTTATTTGCATCGATTGTTGTAACAACTGATGTAAAAAGTCTATTTGCATCGCTTTTAATTAAACATGCGATGCAATTTTGACAAAAAAAGCAATAAACCAAACAAATAGCTACTTTGTTCAGTTGTTTTTTAACAATCAATGCAATTTATGACAACAAATTTCTGCCTCTTCAGGATTAGCATCGACTTTTTCTTCACCGGGTTATAAGCGATGGAATTTATGTAAGGCAGGTCAAATAGAATTGGTGAATTGGGTCAAATATTAATTAACCCATTATTTCCCGCTTAGATCTAATTATTTTCCGTTGTTTCGCGCCCTACTTTTCCTTTTGCCACGTCCTTTCAGGAAATAACAGAAAAAAGAAAAAAAAACATAAATCAACGAATACCAGAAAAAGAAAAGAAATTAAACACGCTGATATTTTCAGCCTTGATTTTGATCTATGTTGAAGGATTTGGATTTCGTCTCATCTTCTTCAATCGAAGGTACGACATTTCTAAGATTTGTAACCATATTGTTTTAAGTAAATTTTGATTTGGGTTTAAACACGTGGATATTTTCAGCCTTGATTTCGATCTGTGTTGAAGGATTTGGATTTCGCCTCATCTTCTTCCATCAAAGGTACGACATTTCTAAGATTCGTAACCCTAACTTTGCATAAATTTTGATTTTTTTTCTCGCTGTAGTTCATATGTTTATAATAAGGATTACCACTGTAGTTCATATGTTTCTAATATTTAGTTCTTGATTAAGTAGTTATGGTACTGAACTACGGGGATGCCATACCAAAAATTTATTTTACTCAGATAGTTTATAGTTACCAATCTCCTCCAAACTTCAGTATAATCTCCATCGGCCTTGCACTGGGTTCAAATATACATGTATGATATAAGATGCAATAAAAACTTCTTATTCTGATGTTGGCACCTTCATGGCCTATCTCTCCATCCATTATAACCAAGTCACGCTCCAGTAGAAAAGTTTAGTTCGTTCATCACTTTCATTACAGCCCATTTCATCAGCATCTACTTTGTCAGCATAGTAGATTCATTAGCACAACACAAGCTTTAGCATATCTGTTCAATATAGACACCATAGTTTGATAAGCATTGAAGTTCTTTTGCATACAAAATCAATTCGGGCTAGGATTACATTTCCAATAGCATCTAGACATGTTATTCATTAGACTAGTTTGCTTGCACCTGTGGCACCCCACATCCGTTAATGTCACTCATTAAGAGAATGCATAAAGTTTCAGGAAGCATTACAGGTAAACAGAAACAGAACATTATAAGACAGATATAAAATTAGTAGCAGAATAAAAACTAACTTTATTAATCATAAAGCATTGTGGTTCAAAACATCATATGTCTGCATTATATAAAAACCAGTACATCATAGAAACTTCTTTCTTGATTTTAAACATCAGAGTGCAAAATAAAAGGAGCAAAAATCCCCAAATAAAAGCTTAGCCATAGTAGCAAAGATAGGTGCTTGAGCAATACATATAACAACTCCAGCAAATTGATAGCAGAAACCTAGTCAAGCCTAAGTATTCCCACCCTAAGAACCAGGGGGGAACGAAAGAAAGAAGAGGAAAAAAGGGTAAGACATAAAGTCTGGCGAGTCTAGTTACTTTTAGCAAGTAAATAAGTAAAAGTAGCATGACAGGCATATAAGCTGGATAAGGAAGATAACATCATAAAAGGTAAGTATAACAAGGTAAACATGATAGAGTGTCTACGCTTCCCTAATGATTACTTTGCACTGGTACTATTTTAACCAGAATGAGATGATCCCCAACATGTATAAGATGGTAGACTTAGGCGTATTTCTGGTGAGAGGTGTTAACCCCATACAATCCACAAGCAGCCCAAACTAACAGGCTTCTAAACTTTACCAGAGTCTAGATGTACCCTAATAACTACCCTAATCGATCGACTCCCTACTCTGTAGATACCCTATGCCGCCCCCACAATAGGAGGTATCACTTTCCTAAAGTGGAAATCGTTCGTGATGTGCACAACCATATCTATTGGTGTCATGGTCGTCTTATCCCCTTCTGCCCGGTCCATGCACGCACATGTCCCTGGTCGGTTTGTGCCGCCCACAATATCCTCCACATTTGGATCTCTTATAATCATCCAAGTAAGCATGCCCCAACTTCAACCTAGGGGCGGAGTACTCGTTCGATACCGTCAATGGGTTACTGACAAAAACGGGTCTCACACAAGATGATACAAGCTCTACCCTTTGTCTTGTATCCCCACTAGGATTTCCACTGGTTATGTAAACTTATTGGTGTCTTTAATTACATAACCCCCTTAGGTTAACTTTGTGGGCCTATAGATAAATATTACCCACCCCTTAGATTTACTTAACCTACCCATTGTTCAACCAAATTTACTTAACCCCTATTTAAGTTCATTTTCATACAATCCCTATGGATTCAACTAGGTTAAGTATTCAAGGTTATTACCATATTTTCATTTATGGTTATAGTATGCTAGACCTCCCACATTAAGCCTACCATTTGTGGATGCTGGACATGCCGAGCGGGTCCAGGCAGACTTATTCAACAAATCAAGCTTAACCTCGTGTCTTAGCACATCTCATATTTGTGCACCTAGACCTCTCACATTAGATTCACCACTTGTGGTCGTTGGATATGCCGGGGAGGTTCTGGGAAGACTTCCACAACAAGTGTAATCTAACCTCGTATCATGGCGCAATTACAGTTTCTATTTGTTGTTATCCTAGGCATTTCATTATAAGCCAATTTTTACCTATGTTGTTATAGGTTTCATGCCCCTTTTCCCCAGATATGTTCATATTGAATTATATGTCCAAATTCATATACATTAACATTATTCAAGTTATGACAATTTTCCCCTTTTTACCAATTGTGCCCAAATTCGAAATTTATAAGTTATGCCCAATTTCAGTGTTTTTCCCCTCATTCCCCGTTTAATGCATTCGCATACTTCAGCAGCATACCTAGGCCCGAAAGTAGCCTGGCTATATAAAAGAAAAATGGAAAGTTGAAGGGAAAATGATAGAAATTATTATTCTAACAAAACTGACATGAGCGTATAATGGCATAATGTTAAGATGAAAATATAAAAACATATCTGGTGAACTTGTTCTAATAAAACTGGTTCTAACATAGCAGGGATGTCACAATAGGCATGATTAGATCTAAACAAGGATTTAGATGTCCAACTAATGACAGATCCAAATTAACCACAAACATGATAGGTACAAGATGATCTAAATAGTAAATTAGATCTATAATCAAAAGTAGATCTGACATGATAAAGGTTGAGATCCAAGTCATAGTTAATTCAGAATATCATGGGTTCACAAATTACAATAGATCTGGTATGATTCAGTCGCAGGGATAGATCCAAATTACGGTCATATAATTTTTTACTTTTTACTTATTTAAATCTAAAAATAACTTAAACTAACAGTGTTCGGATCTAGAAAACAGAAGGAGAAAGGCGAAGGTTGAATCACAGATCTACACTTGAATCTATAAACTTTGATTGTAGAAGAAGAAAGAGATTTGATTCAGTCCAGGCACCGACAAAATTTAGGCCTCCATTGATTTCAATGTGAGAAAATCAGAGAAATGAGGCCATATATATAGCTGCTTGCCCCTCGAACCGACCTGCCACGTCAGCACTTGGGGGGTCGACCCACCCTTTAGGGGGTCGACACCCCTCTTGAAGGGTCGACCCACGGGTCTACTCCCCTGTGTGGGATTTTTTCCACTCACACGATTTTCGAATTTTGAAATTAAATTTTGAATTCTGGACCTTATATGTGTATATGTAATTCTCTTGCATGTATACAAACTTCGAACCTTCATAACTTCTTCATACGGTGTCCGTTTTACTCAAACGAACTATCTATCTTGACCAGAATTGCGAGACAGACGCAACGGCATAATCGTTTCCCTTAATTCTGATTATTAAATTAATTATTATTTAATTTATCCTCTTTTAGTGTTTTTAAAATTACGGGTGTTACATTCATCCCTACTCAAAGGGTTTCGTCCCCAAATCTCCAAGTAAAGAAGAATGTTCATCGTGTCGTCCATCACCCATCTACTCATCCACCAATCACTGGCATCCATTGTCCTCAAAGACTTCTAATGCTTATATGAACATATGCAAAGGTGTGTGTATATGTCCCAATACTAATGCGAAGATCAGGCGGTCTACTAATTCAGTCGACCTCCTTAATTCAATGTTTGTTAGTGCCATGAATCCAACATGTATGCAGTAATCCAATTATAACATGTATGTTCTCTATGGGTGCACAATCATCCATCCAAATGCAACATCCATATAACAATACACCCATTTCCATCCATTGAAAGAAGAAACATGCACACACATCCATATGTAATATGAGAGTGATTGAGTCGATCTAGTGCTTATTGTCAGTGTATATGCATCCACGAGCAACCATTAGCAAACATTTGCATCCATCAAACATAACATGTTTCAAACACATGTTTACATCCATGTGATTCCTACCTAAAGGTCGAAGATTCGATCGATAGGACATACATAAATGATAGAAACATGCATAGATAAAACTTTGGAAAAGGAGTTAAGAACATACCCTTGAGAAGAAAATGGTACAAAGAGCGAATCTTGTCCTCGTTCTCCCAAGTAACATTCTTTGGGTATCTCCCCACTGAACCTTCATCAACTTGACTTCCCTATTGCATTGCTTCTTGACTTCTGATCCAAGAATACGGGAAGGAATTCGTCTGACTGTCACCTCCCGTTCTACCTCTACTTCTTCCAATATACTTGGCTCAACTACTTCCGCGGTATCATGCAAGTACTTCTGCAAATGAGAAAGTGGAAAACATCATGAACGCCGGATAGTCTCTCAGGTAGCTTCACTCTATAGGCCATTTGGCCAATCCTTTCTGTTATGGGAAACGACCTTACGAATCTTAGTGCCAACTTCCCTACAGATCCGAAGCAAACCATATTCCTCAAGGGTGACACTTTAATGAAAACCATGTCTCCTGCTTCAAATTTAATGTCATTCCTTCTCTTGTTTGCATAGGTTTTCTGCCTATCTTGAGCGGTCTTCATTCGTCGTCTAATAAGATCAATCTTCTCAGACGTTTCCCTAACCATATCTGGTCCAAGTAATAATCTTTCTGTAGATTCCAACCAACAAGTTGGTGATATATAGGGTCGTCCGTATAATGCTTTGAAGGGTTCCATGCCAATGCTAGCTTGATAATTGTTGTTGTATGCGAATTCTACTAAAGGAAGATGCTCTTCCCAAGTCCCTCCGAAGTCTTGGATATACAACCTTAAAAGATCCTCTAGAACTCTATTCACCCTTTTCGTATATCCATCGGTCTAAGGATGATAAGCAGTGCTCAAACGTAACTGTGTACCTAATACTTCTTGCAAGCTTCTCCAAAATTCACTAGTAAACATGGGGTCACGATCACTTACGATACTGTAAGGTACTCCATGAAGATGATCTATCTTTTGGATATAAACTGCTGCCAACTATGTTGTCGTCCTCTTACTCTTAACTGGAATAAAATGAGCTCTCTTAGTAAGTCTGTTTAATACCACCAAATACTGGTGTTTCCCTTCTTTGATCCAGGAAAACCATCGATGAAATTCATGGAGATGCTCTCCCACTTCCATTGCAGGACCTCTAAAGGATGAAGTAAACCACCTCTTTTGCTCAGCTTTGACTTGCTGACAAACCAAACATTGAGAAACAGACTCTGCCACATCTCTCTTCATACCAACCCAAAAGAAAACCCTCTTCACATCCCTATATATCTTATCGCCACCTGCATGAATAGTCATCTTATAATAATTGGCTTCTTCTAGGACTGTTTTTATCAAAATTCCAGTTTGGGGGACACAAATCCTTCCATCATGTCACAAACACCATTTATCATCTATGGAATATCTATTGAGGTGACTAGAACTCCCCTTTACCGATTCTATCCAAGATGTCTGAAATCTGCGGATCATCTCGCATCAAAGCTCCTATTTGGTCCATAAGAGTAGGTCGTATCTCTAGCGATGCAAACAAACCAGGCAAATGCTTGATGGAGGGTCTAAAGTCAAAAGTCGATATGAACTCCAAGCTTTTCCTTTCCACGAATAGAGGACATAAAGTCATCCTCTATCTACTCGGTGCGTTTGCCACACATTACCTTTGGTAGGGGTATAAGCGATCTCGAAGTCATAAGATGCTAGAAACTCCATCCACCTTTGCTGCCTTAAATTAAGATCCTTCTGCGAGAACAAGTACTTGAGAGATTTATGATCGGTGTATAACTCGAAATTCTCTCCAAGCAAATAATGACGACACATCTTAAGCGTGAATATTATGGCAGCTAGCTCTAAATCATGGGTAGGGTAATTCTTCTCATGAACTCTTTGCTGTTTTCCTCCATAACATACTATCCTTCCATCTTGCATCAGAACCGCACCAAGCCCTGTACCACATACGTCAGTGTATATTGTATACACTTTGTTCCCTAGACAAGGTCAAGACTGGGGTTGTTTTCAGAGCCCTCTTTAATCGTTGGAAATCAACTTCACAATCCATATCCCATGAAAACGCCAAGTTCTTCTTCGTCAGCTTGGTGAGTTGGGTTAATATTTTTGCGAAGTCTTTAATGAACTTCCTATAATAACCTGCTAACCCCAAAAAGCTTCTCACCTCCGTTGCATTCTTTGGAATCTGCCAATCCTGAACTGCAACCAGCTTTGCGGGATCTACTACCATCCCTTCTTTAGAAACCACATGCCCTAGGAATCTCACCTCATTTTTCCAAAAATGGCATTTGGAGAATTTTTCCTTAAGCTGATGCACACTGACAGTTTCCAAAACTTCCCTCAAATGCTAGGCATGCTCTTCTTCGCTCTTTGTGAAGATCAAGATATCATCAACAAAGACCACAAAAAATTTATTTAGAAACTCCTGAAACACCCTACTCATTAGATCAACAAAATAGGCCGGTGCATTCATCAACCTAAAAGGCATAACGAGCCATTCAAAGAAACCATCTAGAGTCCTAAAAGCGGTCTTATCTATACTATCCACAGCCACCCTCAACTGATGAAACCAAATGGCCAAGTCTAACTAAGAGAATACCGATGCACCAACAAGCTTGCCAAACAAGTCATCTATCCTTGGGAGTGGGTGCCTGTTCTTCTTAGTTAGTTTGTTCAACTCTATATAGTCCACACATTAGCGAAGCTAACCATCCGCCTTAGTTGCAACACCACTGGAGCACCCCATTCAGATATGCTTTGCCTAATAAACCCTTTTCAAGTAGCTCCCCTACTCGTTTGCTAAGCTCCCTCCTTTCTCTTGGAGCCATATGGCGCACGGGTAATGCAACTGGCTTTGCATTGTCGACCAAATATATGTGAAAATCTATCTCGTACCTTGGGGGTAAACCTTGAACCTCATCAAAGACATCATAATAATCTCGTACTACTGGAACAGATTGCGGATCATCGATAGATGCATCAAGAGACTCTAGGAAACTAAGCATGACAGACCCTTCCGGGTCACAAGAAATCTCGAGGGTCCTCCCATGATAGGTCGGAAGCCTAATGACCCTTCTCTCACAATCCCGAATGGCACCATATATGGTTGGCCAATCCATCCCTAGAATCAAACCGTTGCCTATAAACCCGAGCACATACGTGTCGCATTTAAACTCGATGCCTAACACAAATATTGTCAAAACCCGACTAATCATGGGTAAATGAGTTGAACCACCAATGGGGTTTGAGATAACAATGGGATCCACTACCATACTAGTATCTAAGTGTAGAAATTCAACCACAGAACTAGATATAAATGAATGTGAAGCACTAGAATAAAAAAGAGTTCTAATAGGATGATTGGAAAGAGAAATCAAACCTTCCACGAAAATTTTCCTACCTCTATCCGGAACACTGTCGCGAGAGCATGCACCTGCCCTCTGGAAGCTCTTGCCCTTTGGCCTTGTCCCTATGGTGCCTGTTTCTTCAGGCACTCCCTAGCAACGTGTCTGACCTCTCCACAATTGAAACAAGTATTCTTCCTTCTTTTGCAGTCCTTGACCAAGTGACCCTCAGGTCCACAAATGTGACATTTCCTCTTATCCTTAGCCTTGTCATTCTTTCCGCTTTCTTCTTCTGTTGTTATTATTGTTGTTGTCATCCTTTCTCGGGCCATGCCTTCTTGTTTTGTGTTGTTTCCTCAATTTTAACTTCCTTCTTGTCTCCTTTGTCTTCCTCATGCATCAATGCCATATCAACAAGCCTTTCAAAAGTAGCTCCCATTGAAATATGGTACATATCTAACCCATGAAGGGGTTCATTCGTCCCTTTAATAAACCGCAAAGCTTTCTTATACGGAGTGTCCACAAGTTCCAATCCAGATCTCGCCAGCTGGTTGAACTTGTTCACATTTTCTTTAACAGCTGTGTTTCCTTGCTTGAGCGAAAAGAATCTCTCCATTTGCATGCTTTTCTCAGCTTGAGAAAGAAACTTCATTACAAACCTCTGTCTAAAATCATCCCTTGTCTCCACCAAACGTCCAACTTCAGTTACTTCCCACCAGAACGTGGCTTCATCTTTCAGTCGCCATGCAGCTAACTAAATCTTCCTTCGATCTTCTACTTCAAAGATTACGAACAAGTCCTCGGTCTCCTTGAGCCATTCCTTCCCTCTACGAATGTTTCAGTTCCACGGAATGGCTTCTCTCCCATGGCACAGAAATCTTTGCAGATCTTAGCGAAGTTATCTGCTCTTGGAGGAGGAGGAGGAACGACGGGTGCAGCTGGGGGAGGAACATCAGCATGACCTCCGACATGCACCGTGGCCTCTAGATACCTACGGAACAAACCTGGTATCGTAACGCCCTCAGGGATATTAGGATTCCCCAGACATGTTGAAACGAAAAGGAAAGAGATTCAGACAAAGAATCGAAAGATATTACTTATGGTTTTGGGGAATACGCTATTCAAAACAGACTTTTCTTTTTGAAAAATGCTTTCTTTTAAAACCTTTTTGAAAATAATTTTCAAAAACTTTTATCTAATCTGGTAACCTTCAGCTCTAATACCAAGTGTGACACCCCACGTCCGTTAATGTCACTCACTAAGAGAATGCATTAAGTTTTGTGAAGCGTTATAGGTAAACAGACACAAAACATTACAAGACAGATATAAAAATAACAATGGAATAAAAGCTAACTTTATTAATCATAAAGCATCGTGGTTCAAAACATCATGTGTTTGCATTACACAAAAACCAGTACATCAAAGAAACTTCTGTGTTTCTTTTAAACATCAAAGCACAAAATAAAAGGAGCAAAAATCCCCAAATAAAAGCATAGCCATAGTAGCAAAGATAGGAGCTTGAGCAATATATCTAACAGCTGCAGCAAAATGATAACATAATCCTCTAGTCAAGCCTGAGTATCCCACCCTGAGAACCTGGGGTTTGGGGGGAACGGAAGAAAGAAGAGGAAACAAAAGGGGACAGACATAAAGTCTAACGAGTCTAGTTACTTTTAGCAAGTAAATAAGTAAAAGTAGCATGACAGGCGTATAAGGTGGATAAGAAAGATAACATCACAAAAGGAAAGTATGACACGGTAAACATGATAGAGTGTCTAAGCTTCCCTAACGAACACTCTGCACTGATACTAGTATAACTAGAATGAGATGATCCCCAACATTTATAAGATGGTAGACTTAGTCGTACTTATGGTTAGAGGTGTTAACCCTATACAATCCAAGGCAGCCCAACCTAATAGGCTCCTAAACTTGCCAGATTCTAGATGTACCCTAATAACTACCCTAATCAATCGGCCCCCTACTCCATGGACACCCTGTGCTGGCCCCACAATAGGAGGTATCACTTTCCTAAAGTGGCAACTCTTCGTGATGTGCAAAACAATATTTACTGGTGTCACGGTCATCTTATCCCCTTCTTCCCGTCCCATGCACGCACATGTCCCCTGTTGGTTTGCGCCGCCCATACCGTCCTCCATGTTTGGATCTATTATAATCAACCCAGTAAGCGTGCCCTAATTCCGTCCTAGGGCGGAGCACCCGTTCAATACCGTCATTTTAGTTACCAACTGAAACGGGTCCCACACAAGATGATACAAGCTCTCCCCTTTGTCTTGTATCCCCACTAGGATTTCCACCGGTTATGTATACCTATTGGTGTCTTTAATTACATAACCCCCTTAGGTTAAGTTTGTGGGCCTATATATAAATATTACCTACCCCCTCAGATTTACTTAACTTACCCACTGTTCAACCAAATTTACTTAACCCTTATTCAAGTTCATGTTCATACAATCCCTATGGATTCAACTAGGTTAAGTATTCAAGGTTTATCGGCATATTTTAATTTATGGTTATAGTATGCTAGACCTCCCAAATTAAGCCTACCATTTGTGGACGATGGACAAGCCGGGCGGGTTCGGGCAGGCTTATTCCATAAATCGAGCTTAACCTCGCGTCTTAGCATGTCTTGTATTTGTGCACCTAGAATTCATTAGATTCACCACTTATGGCCGCTGGATATGCCGGGCGGTTCCGGGCAAAATTCCACCACAAGTGCAATCTAACCTCGTGTCTAGGCGCAATTACAATTTCTATTTACTGTAATCCTAGGCATTTCATTATTAGCCAATTTTTACCTATGTCGTTATAGGTTTCATGCCCCTTTTCCCCAAATATGTTCATAGTGAATTATATGTCCAAATTCATATACATAAACATTATTCAATTTATGCCAATATTCCCCTTTTTACCAATTATTCCCAAATTCCCAATTTACAAGTTATGCCCAATTTCAATGTTTTTTCGCTCATTCCCCGTTTAACACGTTCGCATATTTCAGCGGCATGCCTAGGGTCGAAAGTAGCCTGGCTATATAAAAGAAAAACGAAAAGGTGAAGAGAAGATAACAGAAATTATTATTCTAACAAAACTGATATGAGCATATAATGGCATAATGTTAAGATGAACATAAAAGAACAGATCTAGTGAACTTGTGCTAATAAAACTGGTTCTAACATAGCAGGGATGTCACAATAAGCATTATTAGATCTAAACAAGGATTTAGATGTCCAACTAATGATAGTTCCAAATTAACCACAAACATGATAGGTATAAGATGTTCTAAATAGTAAATTAGATCTATAATCAAAAGTAGATTTAACATGGTAAAGGTTGAGATCTAGGTCATAGTTAATTCAGAATATCATGGGTTCACAAATTACAATAGATCTGGTATGATTAAGTCATAGGGATAGATCCAAATTACAGTCATATCATGTTTTACTTTTTATTTATTTAAATCTAAAAATAACTTAAAATCACAATCTTCAGATCTAGAAAACAGAAGGAGAAAGGCGAAGGTTGAATCACAGATCTACACTTGAGTCTATAGACATTGATTGTAGAAGAAGAAGAGATTTGATTCAGTCCAGGCACCGACAGCATTTAGGCCTCCATTGATTTCAGTGCGAGAAAATCAGAGAAATGAGGCCGTATATATATTTGTCAGCCCCTAGAACCGACCTACCACGTCAGCCCTAGGGTGTCGACTAACCCCTTAGGCGGTCGACCCTGGGATCGACAACCCTATTGAGGGGTAGACACAGGGGCCGACACCCCCGTAAGGAGTCGAATCTCCTGGGCGGGATTTTTCCCACTCACCCGGTTTTCAAATTTTGAACCGAAATTTTGAATTTTGGATCTTATTTGTATATATATATAATTCTCTTGCGTATATAAAAACTTCAAGCCTTCATAACTTTTTCGTACTTTGTTAGTTTTACGCAAACCAAATGTCTATCTTGACCAGAATTGCGAGACGGACGCAATGGCGCAGTTCGTTTCTCTTAATTTTGATTATTATATTAATTATTATTTAATTTATCCTCTTTTTGTATTGTTAAAATTACGAGGTGTTACAGAACCCTTACAATAACCTACGACTCAGTACGAATGTAGAAATTCATGCATTAATCACTTGCATTTAACCTTTGTCGCTTAGTTTGCATTAATCTTGCATTTTCGATACAAAAGTTCAGATGGCTTGTGCCCTATTTAAATTCCAGCAACATGCATCAACCTACCCATTAAACAGCACGCATTGGCATACAATAGCATTCCTTGCTCTGGTTAAGAAATTTAAACTTCAATGCCTAATTTGTAAACTGCCTATGTAGTTGTGGACCTCTCTCCCCTCACCTACAACGCTCAGCTAGGATCGTCTCTAAGAAAATCCAACCACACTGAGCTTGACTTATTCTTTTTTTCTTTGTTAGTAACAAAAATGTAATTCGTTTAGAAGTGAGTAACAAAAACACACTAATTCATTAGAAAATCATTCAGAAATTTGACTGAAAAAGCACCATCGATGTCAATATCATAAATGCAGACCAAAATCAATAAAAGTTCATGCATCCCTTGGTTCATTGCGATAAAAACACGACAAACATATTTGTTAAGAAATAAGTAAAATAACAAAATAATAATTCAAATACATGTGGACCTTTCCCTTATAATAAACAAACAATGATTGGTGCCACAAAATACATTCCGAAGCTTCTGTATTTCAAATGAAAAGGTATAGTAATAACGTATATCAGTTGAGTAAGGTCCTAAATTTATCTCATAATTTATTCATATAATATCAGACAATTATAAACAATTTGTTCATTGCATGTAATACTAAAATATGAGTTCCAGCTTGAAGAGTTAATAAAAACATGAAATATTTTGTAATTATAATTCATCCATTCATTCATGTTCAAAGGAAAAAATAGCTCGTCATTTAAAGTGTTAAGTAATTACGTCATTCCAGAGATAATCAAATAAAGAAGGTTATAAAAAATAGGCAGATAATCATTAATAACTAACCTAAAAGAAAAACAAGATTAAACCAAACCTGAGAGACATAATAAATTCTTCCACTTCTGCATTTTCATTTTTCTCTTCATCGAAATAGGTCACTGCTTGTAATGATTCTTCTGTTACTGTAAAGGCCAGAACTTTGGCTAAATTATGAAAAAGTAACAACCTTACATATGTTTTCCTCAATACACATAGCTGTGTGAAGTATAACCAACAAGAAACATGTTAACGTATGTCTTACATCTCTTTAATGTTATCTGCTTCTTTTCTTTTAGCAAACGTCTTATAAATTTAAAAAAAAATCAACGAATTATCATTTAATGTTTAACTAAACTAATAAAAAAAATTAAATGTTGTTACTCTGAAATCATGTACTACAACAGTCGAGTATTTAATAGTTGATTTAGAAGCACATTCCCAGTTAAGCTGCATGCAGCATCAATCACATACAACCGATAATGAAAATAAAACGCAGACGGCGAATATATTACTCACTCACAGCTCATAATGAAAAATAAAGCATCGGACAATACCTGACACATAGTTTTCAATAATTTCAGTAATATTTCCTAGCGTTTTATGACATTATTGGAGAACAAGGTACGTTGGATAAATTTTGCATGGTAATTATCGAATATATAGAAATGGGGAGACACTGGACCATTCTATAGCGTTTATGTCCACTATATATAGGAATATGAATGGTAGTTTGAGTTTCTTTATTGAGATGAGGATCTGGTTAAGTGTTGTGTGTATATATAATATTGGGGAAAGAAGTTTGTGTCTATTAAAGTACTTGAGTGGCTCATTTTAAAGATATCAGTCTACTAGATATGGTATTCATTTCTATGTCAAAGAGCATAAACTATCTTTAGGACCATATCTATGACATTCCGCGGATAGTGAAGTTTAAAGCTAAAGTGTGGAATTCAAATACTACCATCTATGTTTTTGAGCAAACAAGACGGGTTACATAGATGTGTGGAAATGATAGAGTTAAGTACCCTGGAAAAAAAAACAATAGTGTTTATTTTTTGAGCAAACGTTAATTTTTAATACGGATACAATAACATCTTATCTTTTACTAGCTAAAGCGACTAAAATTACAAACATTAGATTAGATATTGGTTATTGTTGGTATTTACTAGCATTTGCAAATTGATCGTAGTTGGATGTACAACGTAAAACGTAGTGATGATGAGTTTATAAAAAGAATTGAAGATTTCATCAATTGTGCACTTAATGATCAATTAAGAAGAATGGTAGAAACTATTTTTTGCTCGTGTAGATTCTGCAAAAATAAGAGGATACTTCGTAACATAGATCAGATTAGAGATCACATTATTCGATATGGGTTTAAACAATACTATACTCAGTGGATATGGCATGGTGAAAGTATACTAGTGGAGCTAGTTGTAGTAGTCATGTGAATGATGAGAATGACAAGAATGACTGGGAAAATAACGTGAATACTGAGATAAATAGTGAATACGATGAGATGCTTTTATGTAGGAGATGTTTCATGATGTTGAAGATCATTTGATGGAAGAGCCAAAGTCGTATGAAAAAATATTAATTGATGCCGGAAGCCTTTGTTTCCTGATTGCGGCAAGTTTACAAAATTGTCTGCTGTGATCAAACTTTTCAATTTAAAAGCAAAGCATGGGTGGAGTGATAAAAGTTTTACAACATTCCTAGAACTTCTGAAAGACATGCTTCCAACATATAACGAGCTTCCTACTTCTACCTATAAAGCATAGAAAATTATGTGTCCAATTGCAATAGGGTATAAAAAGGTACATGCATGTCCAAACGATTGTATGTTGTATCGAAATGAATATGCAAAGCTGCATGAGTGCCCCAAGTGTGGATTATCTCATTACAAGTCTTCAGGGATTCATAACGACTTAAATAAAAAAAGGATCTCCAACGAAGGTTTATGGTATTTGCCTATTATACCAAGATTTAAATGCTTATTTGCAAATGAAGAAAATGCAGGAAACTTAAGATGGCATGCAGATGTAAGGAAAGATGATGGACTACTAAGACATCCATCCGATTCTCCATTATGGAGCCTGATTTCGGTAAGGAAAGCAGAAATATTAGACTCGGTCTTTGCACTGATGGCATAAATCCGTTTGGCAACCTAAGTAGTCAACATAGCACTTGGACTGTTCTTTTGGTGATTTACAATCTTCCACCTCACTTGGGTATGAAGCACAAATATATCATATTGTCTCTTTTAATCTCTGGACCACGACAACCTGGACACGACATCGATGTTTACTTAGCTCCTCTTATAGATGATCTAAAACTTCTACGGGACAAAGGCGTGCGCGTGTTTGATGCATATAGTAGAAGAGATTTTACATTGCATTCCATGATTTTTTGTACCATCAATGATTTCCCAGCATATGGTAACTTGTCTGGCTATAGTACAAAAGGTGCCAAAGAATGCCCGATATGTCAAGATGATATGATTGTTTAGCGTTTGCATCTTTGCAAGAAAAATTTGTATATGCATCATCGTAGATTTCTCCCTCCTAATCACCCTTATCGTAAAAAGAAGAAACGTTTTAATGGGGAGATAGAGGATAGAGTTGCTCGTTTGCCATTAAAAGGAGATGATGTTTATGAACGGGTTAAGGACATTGAAAATGTACTCGGCAAAGTTTTTCCTCTTCTAGAGGGCTCATGGAAAAAGAAATCTATATTTTGGGAACTTCCATATTAGAGAGATCTACAGGTTAGACATTGTCTAGATGTAATGCATATAGAAAAAAATGTTTGTGACAGTATCATTGGGACACTTTTGAATATTCCCGGTAAGACAAAAGATAGCGAGAAAGCTAGACAAGATATGGTGAATATGGGTATTCGAAAGGAGTTAGCACCAGTGCAGAAAGGGAAACGCACCTATTTTCCTCCTATATGTTATACATTGTCTAAAAAAGGAAAAACAAGCCTATGTGAGTGTCTTCATGGTGTCAAGGTTCCAACAGGTTATTCATTAACATTAGTAGTCGTTTATCAATGAAAGATTTAAATTTGACGGGCATGAAGTCTCATGACTGCCATGTGTTAATGCAACATTTGTTACCTATTGCAATTCGAGGTACATTGCCTAAACACGTTAGACATGTTATTACAAAGCTTTGTACGTTTTTTAATGTAATATGTAGCAAGGTAATTGATCTTGATACGTTGGATGCTCAACAAGATGATGTTATCATTACCTTATGCCGGTTTGAGATGTATTCCCCCTCCCCCTCATTTTTTGATATTATGGTGCACTTGATTGTTCATCCACTAAGAGAAATCAAAGTTTGTGGTCCTGTGTTTAGGAGATATATGTATCCATTCGAAATGCACATGGGAACTTTAAAATAATAAAATAGATAAAGACCTGAAGCTATTATTGTAGAAGGTACTGCAGCTAAGGAGTTTATTGAATTTGTTACTCAATACTTATAAGATGCTGAGCCTATTGGACTCCACAGAACTCGGCATGTAGGACGACTTGATGGTCAGGGCACACTTGGGTTAAAATCGATTTCAATTGGTGATGAAATGTTTCACAAAGCAAAACTACTTGTTTTATGAAATCTTAGTGAGGTTCATCCTTACCTGGAGGAGCATATGGCAATGCTAAAGTCTAAAAATCCTTTAAAGAATGAAAGGTGGTTGACAAACGAGCATAACAGCTCCTTCGTCGAATGGTTTAAAGAAACGGTAATGGATCGATTATCTAAAACAGATCATAATATTTCCGATACAATTAAGTGGTTGGCATATACACCTCAATTTAAAGTTAACTCTTATGAAGGATATGATATTAATGGGTACGGTTTTTTTACGAAGCGCCAAGATAAGAAGAGAAAAATGGAAAATAGCGGAGTTAGTGTCGTGGCTTCTTCAAGAGAGTTTGCTAGTGCTAAAGATAATAAGCCAATAAATGCAACAATGTCATATTATGGAATAATTGAGGATATTTGGGAGCTTGAGCATAAGGAGTTCACAATTCCACTATTTTGATGTAGATGGGCTGACAACCATCGTGATCTACGAGCAGATGAGCATGGATTCACAGTTGTTGACTTTGGTCGAGTTAATAATGATAATGAGCCACCCATCTTAGCATCTCAAGAAAAACAAGTTTTTTACGTGACCGATCCAACCGATAGTAAGTGGTATGTTGTTATTCCCAGCAAAATACACATTGTTAGGATTGATGATGTGGTAGATGAAGAAAGTATAATCAATTTTATGAGAATCCCCCTTTCTTTGTTAGCGTAAGTGTACTGGAAGAAGAAGTTGATTTAAATGCTAATTATGCATGTTTTGATCATAACGAAGGAGTTTGGATAGTGGGGTAATTTTTTTTCTTGCTCATCATGATTTAGTTGCCACTAGAAATCTTATATTCGAAAATCTTACATTTTATGTGATACTTCAAGTGTTTTAGGAATAACTAGTATGTTACTATTTTTAGGGATACTTGATTATCCTAATTTTGAGAAAGCGGCAGCTGACTAGTGTTTATAGTATTTTCACAGCATATGCTGCTAACTAGTGTTTACATATACTGAGTTTGGGATTCTTACAGTTGTACCATTTTATCATATAATAAATCTTGTTTTCAAGATGATGCCATGTTGCTACATAATTTCATATACTTTCTAGTAACTCATATAATTCAGTCCTAAGTCATCAATTTTTTTCTTTCTTGCAGCCCAAGCACAAGTTGTTGAATTTTCATGTAACTTGTCACACAATATATTGTCAAATTCAGACCAGATGTCAGGTGAATATAATAACAAATCATCACCAGCTAACAGGCTTTTGGTATGTTGTGCTTCTAATCCCTTATTTGAATGTTACTATAATATGCTTATTGAGTATATTGCACTAGTTGGTATTAATTGTTTTAGCAGTAACAACATGTATATATCTTATTGATGCTAAAATCTATAATACAAAAAAAAGTACTAGTCAATTGTCATTGTATATTTACCAATTATATATATATTCATATCATAGTTATTTTTCATAGCACTCGGGGTCCATTTAGATAAAGATTTTAATAATGAATCAGAATTTCAGAATTTAAGTTATTTTTGCCTTTTTGTTTTATTATGTGGGAAATAGGAATTATTAAGGTAAATGAAAAAACTTATTTCATTTAATATGTAGGAAATCAAAAGGCTTAAAAGAAAATTTTCCGATTGTTCGTGAAATACATTTGTTGCCAGTTTGATTTAACTTTTTGTTGATCAAGTAAGCCACTAATTGATATGTTTGCACTTCCGGTCATGTCATATGTTTTCCCAATCATAAGGGTTTACAATAAATACTAGCTGAATAAGTAAATAGTTGTGTTATATTGTATTTACTTTTAGACTATTACTTTCAGCAGATTAAAAATAACTAAAAATTCCAAATTATTTTTATCAAAATAGTTGTTTAGGTAGCTATAGATAG
Organism: Allium sativum; assembly: GCA_030737875.1. Lineage (NCBI taxonomy): Eukaryota > Viridiplantae > Streptophyta > Magnoliopsida > Asparagales > Amaryllidaceae > Allium > Allium sativum. Next base: position 9,289,953 of record CM060923.1, read on the forward strand.
TGCTATTGCATATAACTTCAAGGTTCAAACACTATAATCGTGAATTTCAAATATTATGTCTTTTTCGCCAATACAAACCAATGTACACAATTATATTTTAACTGATGTTGTAAATTGATTCGTAAATATCAAATGTTAAATTTTCTAAATGTCTTAATAGTGATAAATTTTTAATTGAATATACATAAAAGTTCCCGACAAATGCTTAAAAATAACTGCTAATTTGCATTGCAAATTCTCATTGCCCATAATTATATAACTGTATAACATTTAATTCATTAAGTAGTTAAAATCTCACATCAGTTTCGGTTGTTTTATTGCTTGATCATATATATGCTTAGTTGCCTGCTCACTTCAGTTTTGGCACATATCATTACCAATTTCAGTTCCACCTACCTCGCATCATTAGAGAAAAATCCAAACGAAAATGAAATTATAATGTAATTATCTAAGTGATACATCAATTGAAAGTAGTAGCTTGCAGTTCCAGATGATATTATCATTTGATTGAACAAAAGTTCAAAATTAAACAAAATCAGCAGCCAAAACCAATGAATCAACTAATTTCAATCAATTCAAAAAAAGAATTTACATAATGCATTAAACGATGTATTTCGGTTATATAACACCATTTGTTAGGAGAGTTTGGAAGTCAGATGCCAACTGTACCTTTTTGTTCATATGGAATAACAGTGCAAAAATGGACCTTGGCAGCACAAACAAGTACATATCCAAAGTTTTGGTTTGAAACTGGTACAATCACAAAGTCAAACATTGTCACATATTCCTCACACATCGACTTGGGCATCTATATCATTTTTTTCATTAATTCCTTCAATGAATTAAGTAATCATGCTCAAATTTATATATTAGCACCACCCAAACCTACAATATATGTTTGAATGGTTTATAATGAATTAAGTCACAGTCTATGCTTTTGAGAGTTTCATATTTTGGTGCTAAACTATTTTCCTTATAAGCGTAATTTTAGTTTTTTTGCATGTCCATAAGCAGGAGCAATCGAAATACAATAATATGGATACAATGAAGAGCATGGCTCTTCCACTTCACATATGCCGATTAAGAAGAGGCGAATAGATCCAACCACCGGAAAGAAATATAGAACACAAGAACCAAAATACATTGAGTGGAGTGATAATGACAAACCCATTGGAAAGTGGGCAAAGTCTTTTATGGAGGATGTAGGCCATACAACTAGATCCAAAATTGATATTACTATTTAAAATTGGGACAGAGTTAGTCAAGGACTCAAGAACACTATTTAGGAGGACGTTAAGGTATTATAAATTCATTGGTTCATTTATTAATGTAATTAACCATTGCTTCTTTCAAATAAAGTTGTTTTCAAGTAACCTGAATAAAACTACTTTTTAATGTCTATTGAACTTGTTATGTTTCATATTTTGTTATCTCAGACCGAGTACCATATGGAGGACAAAACGAAGGACATTGTGTTAAGGTATGCTTATGGACGATGGAAGGATTTTAAAACAAAATTGGTAAGTGTTGGATTACGAAGACACGAAAACTTCCGGATGACCATAAAGAGCCGTACGAGTTATACGGCGGTATTTCACAAGCACAATAGGAAATGTTTAAAAAGAACTATGAAAGTGAGAAATTTAAGGTATATATATATATATTCAATATTATATGGGTTTATTCAAAACTGAAGAATTGCGAAACTCAAAGTTTATTCGAAAATCAATCTAGAGGTCATATACATTTTTTTCTAGTGTACTTAAAGCAGCACTACAAAATGAACGAATGCAGGTCAATGTCCCACATTTACGTGTAATAAGCATTTATATTATTCTAGAACTTCTTGGACTTGAAATTAACGTACCATTCAAGAAATTTATCAACTCATAAAAGTGTTTGCATTTTTTAGGTTTTAGGATCGTTGAAAGTGTTTGCATTTTTTCAAAAAAATTGTTTTGATCATGGATACATGAGAACAACGTTCAGATTTAATTTCTGGTTTTTCGTTGAAAGTTTCATTAAATTTCAAATGATCTAACAACACTGACTGACAAGTCAATTTATACCTCCTTCCTCTTGTTCAGTCTTGTTCATTTCATGTAGCAACATTGAATATTTAATCACTTTTTCTCAAGTTTGCATTGAGATTGCTTTTAGTGCATTTTATATGGAAATAGGAAATACTATCCTATTCTTTTGTCTCACAAATATTTATGAATATAGCGTTAAAACCATTTGTTAATTTTGGTGTATTTATACGATCTGTACGTATTAGGACTTCAGTTTTGTTTTTCTAACTGTGATGTTATCAGCCATATAATTTATGCATATGTATCTCTAATATTATACTTTTAATTAATTAGTGTCTGAAAATACCTGGGTTTGAAAACTTGAATCTGATAGAAATTAATCTATAGAAACGTATTGCTGCAGCATTACTATGCTCGTGTGATTGACAGTTATACCATCGTCAATGCTATTCCCATTTAGAGGACTTCAATATAACATAGAAATATACTTTGTAGTGAAATATTGCTTTTAATATTTCCTTGATCTTTTTTTTTTGTTACTGCATTTTCTAAGTAATGATAGTTTTGCCATTTTTTGCAGTAGGAAGACTGCTATACTCTTTTATTTAATGTAAGCTGAATTAGAAACTTACTGAATATATTCCAACACTAACAATAATTTTAGATTTTAGGATATTTGAAAGTTTTTAGCTTAGTTATTCAAGAAAACCGAAATTTATTTATAAAATAGGAAACTAAAAAAAGAATGAAATTCCCACTGTAGCTTAGTTATTTATGAAAACTGAAACTTAATTATAAAATAGTTAAACCCAAACTTAATCGGAATTACAGCCATGTTTTCATTTGTTTTTGCTCATAAAGACTGACATCTTAGTTATAAAACAGGAAATCAGTGAGAAGGCTAGGCAGAGTCAGATACACAATGAGCATCCTCACTATTTGGGGCAAGCCGGCTATGCGAGGAAGAAGGCGACACGGATAACCAACGGACATACTTCCTCGACCACATTACCAAATCGAGAATGCTTTAGAGATAAAAGTATTGATTGGGTCTTGGCAAGATCAAAAAAAGGAGCCAATGGAAATTATACAATCCCTAATGAGAAGACTAAGATAATTGAAGATAAAGCGGTATGAATAGTTTTATGCATTTTATCTCTTTTGATTAATCTATTACAAAACATAGCAGTGAATTATTGAAAAAACTTTTTTTGATGACAGAACGATTGGAGAGAAAAAGTTATTGAAGGAACATGGGTTCTGAATAGACATGATGATGTCTTAAATCGTGCTCTTGAAAAGAGAGAGCATCTGGGACGAGTTAGAGGGATTGGTGGCACAGTCGGTATTAAAGACGTATTTGGGAAGGCAGGGAAAAGAAATAAATGTCCAAGTGGTTAAATATCAGTGGATGATCTATATCGTATCACCCAAGAAATAGAGACAAAAGAAAGCCAAAGACTCAAGTCCATGGTTGCTACTGTGGTTGAGGATAAGATTGCGAACATTTTGAGCACGATTGGTATGCGGATGCCCAAAAATTTAGAGATCAACAACACACCATCGATTGGCCGTCGTAATAGCTGTCAATCGGTACAAATGAATAAATTTCAAGATTCAAGCCAAAGTCAAGTGATGGATCCCTATGTAAACTTGGAGGTAAACTATTTAAAGGTTTTTATTGTAAAAGTATATGGTTTTATGCATTTGACACATACGTGATAAATATTGGTTTTGAATTTGTTATTCTAGAAACCAAAAAAATGCCGTTTAGCCATGAGTTACAACTCAAAAATTATCGTAATGGCTCGTGGTATGCTATATCCTGCTTCTAAGCTCGAGGACCAATGTCACAATCAACCAATGTTGGTGGATCGTGTAAAATTTGCGGTTGATTTAGTGGAGCCTAATTATGAAGGAACCCCATTGCCGACTCCGAATAAATATCACATTACGATAGGAGAAGTACTTGGAAGTTTTGTTCAATGGCCTAAAAATCTTTTCCTTTTAGGGGGCGATGAAATGGTAATTAAGACAGTTTATTGTTTAAACCTTCCACTTGTTGAATTTTTTTATTCTGTTTTGTTCTACAACATGCTTTCTTGGCTACATGAAGTTGATACTTGAACTAATAGTGATAAGTCATAGATAGATATCCAAACAAAGTAATAGTCTGTAATGATGTTTCTACCCCATGTACTTTATTTCTACTTTTGATTATCGTAATAAATTCAGTTGGTTTTTAAAAAAAAAATCGGTCCTTGTATGTATATGTATCTATTTTTTAGAAGAAATGAATTTTGCTTGGTATTCTTCAATTATTGGATACTTTTGTACAACAATTGAATTAGAAGCTATCTTGTTATTCCAGAAATTGAAAATTATGGCATTGGTTAATAGTTCAGAGAAATGGCTGACTCGAGCCACTGGCTTTGTCTGGCAAATTAATTTTAGTTTAACTCTTCGGACTATTTTTATTTTTATTTTTTTAGTTAATGTTATTAATCATTAGAAAAAATGTGTGCATTTGTTTTTAGATCTTTTTTTATTTATTACTTGTTTTGTTGCTTTGCCAAGGTTTCATTAGTATATTTTTATTTTTTAAAGAAAATCAATTTATTTTTGTTGCTGTTAGCTTCAAAACAAAATTCATTTCCTTTCTCAGTTTTCTGTGCATTTTCACTTGTTTTGTGTATTTATTTTGTGTATCAGTTCTGTTGTTCCTGTATATTGTAAGCTCAAACCTAATTACTGCATTCTCAAGTTTCTAGTTCACAAATATATTTGTTCTAGCTCTTTATGTTTTCATCTAGTTAGCTCATTTGGTTTTCATCAGTCAGCTTGTTCTTTGTTTGCATCTATAAATAAAAAAAATTGATTTCATTTTGCTTGCGTACAACTACTCCAAAGCCGCACATCTACAAAAATCATGATTTTCAAATAAATACAAATAGAGGAAATGATACATATGATTTAAATGATCCTCGAACTAAAATAATATATATTATTTCATTGTGTATGCAGGCTACACATATTGTGAGAAAAAACAAAGTGAAAGAGCATGTTGCTAAGGTCATGGAAAATAATGAAAAGGTCATGAATACGATGAGAAAAGAGCCTACAAAATAGAAACCAATCGTGGATGAAGAGATACATAGAAATTTAACAAATGAGTATAGATGTTTACATGACCTGATAGTTCAAGCACCATCTGATGATACTGCCATCAATACAATTCATGTGAGCAAGGGTTTACCTATGTACAACGACGACTTTTAAATCCATATCACAGTGGATGACGTCATCCAATTTCTTAGCATGTCATGGTTGAATTGATCATGGTTGTAGGTCTATATCAAGTAAGTATTTTTTTCATCCCCTCCTTCATTGCTATTTGGATATATTCAGTATTTTGAAGGGTTATAATCAAGGTTTAAATGTTTGCTTTCAATTATTATGTCCAGCTATGTAGTCAGAGAATATTAACATCTATTTACATGCTTTTATGTAAATAATAGTCTTAAAAGGGCACTAATAATAAAAAATATTAATTTTAAGCTAGCATACATGCAAATAGACACTAATATCATATTCAGTATTTGGATATATTTAGTATTTTAAAGGGTTATAATTTGGATAACAAGTGCGTACATGTGTGGTCAAAAGCTAACATTTACTTTAAAAACCATATCATGTTAAGCTACATATACACATTATGTACTGCTATGTAAGAGGCACCCCAAGTAATCCATATTTGTTCTATACAATGCATCAACCCATTGTGTTTTCTAGGCTTGCTCCCATTACGTTTCTTAGATTTGCTTGAAAGTACAACAGGTCGAGTTGCCTCCTTTTTTCAGCGTCAGATACACTTGGAATAGCTAACAATAATAGTATATTTCACATCAATTTTTTTATTTAAAATTAAAATCTCTTCATCATAAGATTTTAAAATGTTATTGTTTGTTGAACTTAAAACTCATAACATGTCTTGGTTCATCATTCGATACAATATTCTAATTTATTTTTTAAATTAAGTCATGAAGGAAAACTACTACCATAACATATTTCTTATGTGCAACCGATCCTCCACCAGGTAGCAATAATTTGTTTTCCTGTTAGTATGTCGGAAATTTGTATGAACACTTGATTAGTTTTTTCTCTTATGTGCATTAGTTGACTTTCTCTTTATTACTTTTTCAATTTCTGTTAATCCAGTGCACTTTATTTAAGATTTAATATTTCTTTCCTATTTCACATTAGATTTGATTTTAGAGTGAGTCTAGTAAGTTCAATAAAAGAAAAGTCTATATGCTTTCTGAGCTTCAATTATAACAAGTTCTAGGTGATCAATATACATTAATAATTAATATATATATTTTTAAAAATTTGTAATGTTTTCATCTTCTTCTTTGAATTTCCATATGAGATGAAAATAGTTTTATGTTTGAACTCTACATGCGCAATCTTAGAAATGCATTGGTCCAACTGTTTACTTATGCTTTCCGTATTCACTTAAGAAATTGAGCCATTTATTCCTGACAGATATTTGTGTAAATAACTAATTTTAATTTTACCAATTGGTTCGTGCTGGAAATATTGCTCACATGAAGAATGCTTAACATTTAATAGACACTAATATCATATTCAGTATTTGGATATATTTAGTATTTTAAAGGGTTATAATCAAGGTTTAACATAACTACTTTAGTATTTTAAAGAGTTATAATCAAGGCAAATATTGTTCGACTCAAAATCACAATTGAGAAATAATGATAATTATATGTTTAAATAATGTGTAGGTTCTCAGATCAAATGTGCAATGATCTTGGAGTGGAAACCATCGGAATTTTGTGTCCTATTAAGCTTTCCCAAGTGCTGAGATCTCCGGATGCGACAAATACATATATCTCAAATAGTGGCATGCGTTGCAATCTAAGACCTTATTCTTAGCCCCATACTACGAAGATTATGAACATTAAACTTTTAGAAACTATTTTACAATTTTGATGTTGATTTTAAATTTCTATAAATCTTACAATGTAGGAAAAAAATATCTATTTTTTGTTTTCCGTATAGAAAAGAGTGAGATTTATGTTTTGGATCCCAAAGCGAACGCAAACCTAAACTGGAAATTAAGCCGCAAGCAAACATGTACGTTATATTTATTTTCTCTTTGACATCTTTTTTGCTAGATGCATATATGATAATATCAATTAGAGTATAAGTTATATTTAACATTTTCTTTCATGCATTTGTAGGGCCTATAAAACATACAAGGCATTGGGCCGCAAGGTCGAGGAGCTGCCTTGAAATGGAGTACCGTTAAGGTAAATTGTTTTGTTAAAAAAAATTCGTATGAAGTTTGCGATATAAATACACTTTAAAATATTAAATCTTGTATTCTATAGTGTCCTCAACAATCTACAGCGACGGATTGTGTATATTATGTGATGATGTATATGTATGATACCGTAAAAAACCACCGTCACAGCATTGATTTATACGAGGTACCATTTTAGTTTTTTTCCTTTATACTTTATGTTAAGTATTTGTATGATTAATGTTTTCAAAATTAATTGCAGTTCTTTGGACAAAATGATTCTTATAGCCAACAAGACGTGGACAAGTTCGTGATAATTTAGCTAGATATATCATGCACAATTGGATGTAGTCTTCCTATATGCTACAATATGGTGAGTTTATTCATATCTCTTTCTTGCTTTCAGCATTACATGAGTTAAAATTGTTAGTATAAAGAAGGTCTCAATTTCAGTTTTTGGAATATAAATCTGCTGAAATTTGGCTTCATACATCAATATTAGTTTTTGGAATATAAAGCATGCAAAAGGGTTTGAACACAGATATAGAGGATTGCTGGAAATTGTACATAAGCATGGCTAGAAACATGCTTTTTCCCCGATGTAGACAGAGCTAATAAACTATATGAACAGAAGCTGCATGAGAGTTATGCTAATTATATTATATATGTCTGTATATGCGGATGCATTTATTCAATATCTAAAAATGAATTTGAATACGGATATAGATAAGACACCATCTGTATTTGGATGTATCCATTGACAGTCCTATTTTAAATGTTACAAATTGTATGTCATTGCAATTTTTAAATTTAGCATGTTCTATCAACTAAAAAACTATAAAGTAATGATTATTCGAAATACATTAAAAAATAAAACCTAGTTCAATCATACCAAAAACAGACTGAGTGATAATTTTTACAAAATTCATGATAAAAAGCCTAGTTCAATCATGCCAAAAACAGACTGAGTAATGATTTTTCAAATTTCATGAAGAAAAAAAACCTAGTTCAATCATGCCAAAAACAGAACGAGTAATAATTATTCAAATTTCATGGAAAAAGAATCTAGTTCAAGATTTATCCCAATGAGTTCCAGGTTTGCTTCAAGTTTTTCCCAAGTCATGTACTCCTTTTACGTCGAGTGTCATGCTTAATCCTTATTTGATTGGGCATAAGTAGATGTCGACCAGCCGTAATATATATATCTTTTTGCCAAACGTCGATTTATTTCAAAAATGTTTATGCAATTTGATTCCTATGCAGTAATTGTTAAAACCTTTGTTGATAACTGAGCATTTAAAAGATAATGACCACATATGTAAGCTTTGCGTTGTGGTGCACTGGCTTACATTGGACATGACTTTTAGGCATGCTCATTCAACTTATCCAAGAATATAGCCTTAATGCCGACTACATCGTCAATTTTTATTTAGTTGTTGCAATGCCACCATTATTACTGACTATTAGTTACACAACGAGCAAAAATTCAAGAAATTGACGCATAGTAAAATTGATAAGTTACACAAAGAGCAAAAATTCTAGAAATGATGGGGCTTTTGTTTCTTTCAGTCCGCCACCTATCATAATTCTTAAAATAGAGGGGAATAGACATCTAATTACATTCTGAAACTAATATGAATTAGAATATCTAAATTTTAATTATTTTAATCCACATGTAATGTTGATTCGATATGATGGATGCAAACAGCTAAAGTTATTTCTTCCCCTTGTGTAATATGAGGTTTATACAAACTACAAGGTTATAACTTTTATGAAGAACTGCGAGCACGTGCTAAGAACATAGTAATGTTGGAAATCTAGTGTATGTTGTTTATACTTTCCCACACCTCTTCCCTTTATATTATGGCTATGTAGAAAAAGTGCTTGACCTTAACCATTTGTCAATCTATATCTAGTAAAACAATTCAGTCAGCTAGGTTTAATGCTATTTACATTTTACCCTCTGCTATCTTTTAACTCCTATTACATTTTCCCCTTATGATTCAACTCTGCTTTTTCGATTGAGCATTAATGCTAGTTGTTTCAGATCATGTAAACCTTTTAAAAAAGAACAGTCATTTTTACTTCCTTTATTAGTCTCTGACCGGTATGAACTGAAGTGTGTAATTTATGAGTAGAAACAACTATTTATTTTGACTATAGAAACAATTTCGAGTTAGATACTTTCACTTCAGAAAAATAAGAAATTGCTTAAGTCTTAGACAATATTAGTATGTTGTACATATGAGTAGAAAATGCATTTTGAATCTGTTTTGGACTGTGCAAAATGTTACATTTTCTAGGCATACATCGATGTTGTTTGTGTATCACAGTAAAAATATTGTTCTTAGAGTTTTACTACATGAATCCTAAGCTATTGGGGAAGTGGTATGTTATTCTTCATATATTTTTATTTTGCGTAAACCTTAGGTAGCTAGAAATATCATTAAACATACGACTTTATATTTTCTCTCTTGTTTGTTGCAATTATATGTTGCTCCTACACTTGGTAACTTTCATCCATCGGAGATCTCTTAAAGAAAAAGTGGATCTGTTTTTTAAGGGCATCTTTAATAAGATTAATTATTTTCTGGAAGTTTATTATACATTTCGTCTTTGAGCTTATTGGTCTGCATGGGATTGTATTGCCATCTCTAAGTTATAATTATCACGTGCGGTTATTTTGTCACAAAAGAAACTTGGGATATATACTGGAGGCAGCTCCTGTCCTCTGGATTCAAGGTTTAACCATTCGAAAGTAAGTTTCAAATCATTTCCACTATTTAATTCTACAACAAACGAATTGTTACATCCTATAGTAGCTGATGTTAAGGTAGTTTTTGGTTTATATCATGTAGCCATGTACCCTATCATCTTAAGGTAGTTTTTGGTTTTTGTTTAAGCTATTTATTTTGCTTAAATACTACTTTGATCCTATAGTAGCTGATTCCCCAATGAAACGCAGTTATTTATCCTCTTTAAGTTACAAGTTAATGTTTGTGTTTTGGACTGCATTTTGTTTCATGTATGGTGGACATGAAATCCTCTTTGAGCAGAATTGTTCTACCAGATGTTCACAGTGTTACATCCTATAGTAGCTGATGTTCACAATTTTAATTAATCAGCTCCCTTTAATCAGCTCCTTGCAATTATAGTTGGCATATTCGTAACTGGCCATTCTAGCATCGATTTGATGCAAGCTGCAATTGTGATTAGTTGATTTTTGGGTAAGGTTTTGCATGTAGGAGTTTGGACTCATGGATTTGAATTGACGGTTGGGTATAGGGGTTTGTAAAGTGGTTGGATATAGGGTGTTGGTTGTTTGGGATGATGGAGGCATTCAGGTGCTGGGACGAGGAGTTATGTGGTCGGATGTCAGGTTATTAGTGAAGCATGAATGTGGCTATGGGATTCAGGTGAAGTTGCAATTCTAAATGATGGTGGAGAGACACTAGTTGTGTTGTGTGATTGAGTGGGACCTGAGGCAGAGGATATTTGAGAGATTTGCAGAGGAGGGATTATGTTTATGTTGAAGGTGGTTTGCTGTAAGGGGACAGATCGAGGTGGGCTGCCGAAGGAGGAGCTGGTGACAATTGTGTACTTTGGTTTTTGAAATTTTTAGTTAGGTGCTATGATAGGCTGGGAATTTGATGAAGTGTATGGTGTTAGGCATGGCAGTTAGATGTGGATTGGTGTACTGGTTGTGATTGTTTGGTCGCTTGATGAGGTGAAGTATTTTTGAAGGTGGTGGTAAGGTGAATTGAAGTGAGTGTGAATAATGAATTTTGTATATGGGGTGTTTTGTATGATGGTGTTGATAGGAACCGTGACTGGAAGAAGATATGAAGTTATAGAGTTATGATGTATTTGATGTGATAAATGAGATTATTAGTATGTGTTTGGGTGTATGAAGGTAGTGGTTTTGGTTTTGTCTGGTCATTGTTGGTGTTTCTTTGTGTCGTTTCAGTTTGAAATAAAAGGAAAGAACTTTGATATTTCTTTCTGTTTAAATCAATAGTAGCTGATCTCTTTTTTTCCTTGCAGTCGTAAGTTTATCATGCTGAAAATGTTTGTGTTAAATATTTTTTTCTTTTTAAAACAAATATCACTGATTATTTTTGCTACTTCATTTTAGGTTCATGTTTTGGATTGAAGTTGTCGCTTAAACGGATGATGTGGTTCGCTTAGACGGTTAATTACTACGTAATTATATTGGTGTAGCTAACAATGTGAACTATATTACATCTTAGTGAATGTACTTGAAAACATTATATATTTCAGATTCTTGTTCTAAATCATATTACTATTTTGTATGGATTACGAAAACATTAATTACTTGAAATTAATATATATGTTTAATTTGTATGCCATTTAATGGTATTTTAAATGATTATGCAATTACCGACTTGTCTACTATTATATATATATATATATATATATATATATATATATATATATTATTTGAGAATTTTGGGGATTCAGGTAGGGAAGGAGGTTTTTGCAAACGATGAACATTTTGCATCGGTTGTTAGATCAGGAGATGCAAAAATAAAATATCCAAAATGATACCTTTTTTGGCACCGGCTATAAATAAAGTTCGATGCAAAATTGTAACTTTTTTGCATTATATTTTTAAACAACCAGTGCAAAATTTAAAACTACACTAAGCAAAAAAGCCATTTTTGCATCGAATGTTAATGAAGAACGATGCAAAAAAGTCATATGTTGCGTCAGCTTCTTTTAAAAGTTCAATACAAATAAATGATTTTGCATTGGGTAATAAGGGATGCAATAGGTACAGTTTTTTTGCATCATCTGCAATTGCATCGGTTGTAGAACTGATACAATAGGGGGTAAATAACCAAAAAAATTGGTCCTTTTTGTACTAGTGTCACTTTTTTTCCTTTAAATTTTATGGGTGTTTTTTATTTTATAAATTAATTTAGTAATGATGATAATTATAGTTAACTTCATGTTGTCATAATAGAATTTGGCCTTTATCCTTAATCTAATTATAAACTTAGTTGCCTTCGATATATTTTATTATTATTTTTGAAATTTGTACTTAAAACTAAATACCCTTAACTTTAAATAATGGTTTTCTTGAGTAAAATGTGGAATTTTATAATGCAATGCATGATAAATATATATTTTACCATCTTAAATATAGATATTTTAAGTAAAATATTGTATGATAAATATATTTTACCATTTTAAATATATGTATATTAAGTTAAATGATAATAGAATAAAAAATTAAACTTGTTATTTTTGTTTGGTGGGATTTATATATTGCAATTATATAAAACAATATTTTGTCATTTTTATTAGTACAATAGTCGTATATCTATTGAATTATCGTTCTTTAATATCTATTAGAAATACTAGCTAACCAAACTTATGTAAAAAACTTAAATTTTGTATTATATAATTAATATAAATATATGGACCTGAATATAAACAGTTAGAAAATAATCAATGAATTATTTATAGATAATTATACACGAGTTTTATATATATTTATCATACAATAAAACAATGAGATGTTTATTTAAATAATATAATTGATTATTAAAAGATTCAAACTTTAAATGAAACGTCCTAGACTTCCTCGATTCCCGAATAGACGGAGAAGCCCAGATTGTTTTGAGAACACAACGCACCAGAACACAAACATTAGAACATTTCATTGCTATTACAACAATTTACATCAGAGTACAAGAATCAGAGTATGAATAAATAATTTACAGTGTGAAATATTAGAGATTTAAATTACATTTAAATACATAAACATAACGTGCAGCAGAAAACATCGACTACCAACATTGAAAGAGATAAACGGATACAAAGCTTTCCGAATATAGCTCCAGCTATAATCCAGGATCCTGTGAAAAGAAATATCTGCAAATCCAAAGCTACTAGCTGCCCGTATGGAAAATATGGCACCAAGAGTTTAGGTGGAAACAATAAACTCCGAGTCAGTCATGGGACTGGTGTGAAAACTAAAATAGTTATTAAAACATTACTTTAAAATAGGGTAAATCAAGGGACCACACCATATGACACGGAATGTGACGCCCCCAAAACCTCGTACGACGGTGTCAAGGGTAATCTTTGGAATATAACACATAAACAGATAACAGCAGAACAGAAATAGATAAATACACCAGATAATGTACAAATAATACACTGGATAAACATAATCATCAGAGTTACACAGTATACAGGATCATACTTAGTACAAATACATTTTAGCTATGCATAAATGTCTACAACGGAAAACAAACATAATATGTACAATAGGAGCTGAACAGCATAAAAAGAGATAAATGATAGAATCCATCTTCAGCTCCAGCTATCCAAAAAGAGCCTGCTAAAACCTGAATACAAGGCTGCCCATGTAGAAAGAGGGGCACCTGAGTTTGCAAGTGAAACAAACTACGAGTCAGTCATGGGACTGGTATGAGAAATCTACTTAACACATTTTATAATATGGCTAATCACGGGACCACGCCACTTTCGCGGAATGTGTTTACTCCATTGGATTGCCAGTGCTTTACAACAAGTAAATCTTTTAAACATCGCAATGCTTTTTATAAAAATGAAGCCATTATAAGACTCAGTTCCCATCACACAATGCAACGCAAGCCGGAGGATAGAGTTTTTACCTTATAATGGCCAAAATATGCTTAATACGAATAAAACAAAATCATTTGATATTAATACTAGTGTTTTTACGTTTCAAAAACAATTTCAAATCATAAGTATCAATCATAGACGACATTAATGCCCCATACCACTATGTCGCCATATATAGTTATACAATCAAAACCGCAAAGTCACGTATTTGGAAATTGGATTTCTGTCATGAACCAAGGCAAAAGATAGTCCTTACCGACTTCGAGACTGTCTAGCCCGAGCCTTAGGATCAGAGCTCGAGTGACCCTTGGATTGCCAGGGCCGGTCCACCGATGTGGATTAAAATGCCTGAACGCTGCGTTTCCCCACCCTTTGGGGGCGTAAATGAGCCAACGAATGACTCTATCGGCTTCACATAGTCACCGATATATCTGAGGCGCCTCGCAATAGCATCAACCACTCAGGTGAAAATAATATATATGTCAGCCAATTTAAGCACTGACACCACATCTAGCTAGAAAGAAACGCATGTCCTCCCTGAGGTCCCCTCCCATTTCTGGCTCATACCGGGGAGTAAGGCTCGCGAATTCACGTTATACACAAAGCTACGCCACACAGGCTGTTCTTTGATCATCAACCACAAGACTTTGCTTTTCAACAGAAGCCTTGATCATTTGCCACTTAGGCGTGCCACACAGGCAGTTCACTCCATGCGACTGATTTCTATCGATATATAACCTCTGAGCTCGTACGTCTTAGAGAAGGGTGTTAAGCAAGAGAATAAATTCTCCGCCGCCAAATAGATATATATTTAATAGAGATCAACCAGCACAAAACAAAATCCAATGTCAGACACACAGTCCATTTACACGTTCGTTCTGGGTCTGAACAAGACCGAAGGCTCTATATACCTTGCATACCCATCGATCTCCACGTACGTCTAGACGATCACCACTTATTATCTATATTTCGGGATGCCTCCCAATCAACACATCAGTTACCATCTAACCGAAGTGAAGTTCTCCGGTCTTCAACCACCGTCTTTATCATCGACTTCTTATCGCTGATTAGTTATTTGAAATGAGATTTAACTCGGCCTTTTCAAATAATTCACGTATATTTAGAATTTAAATCAATTCATTTCAATGGTTAAATTATTCGACAACAACTCACGCCAAACACATTCAACCATCAAATATCCACTAAACCGGGTAAATTCAGTTTATTTCCATTCTTTATCATTTATAATATTTTATCACGATTTATCGCTATTTTTATTTACTTAAAAATAGCCATTTCATTCAAACGATGCTTCAGGCCATAACGCGGCCGTGGCACTGTTTTTATTCAGATTTGATTTACATATATCTGAAAATCTAACTGTTGGATCTGCACAAATTTTATATCATTAGAAAGATCTTTTCGAAATGAATCCAACGGTTTCAGTTTTGGGAAAATCCGACGGTCGGATCTCCCGGTACACTCGTTTGAAGTTTCGATTTCAAAATACGAACTGCAGCGTCGTTATTCAATTTATTTTAATTATATATATATATATATATATATATAAATAAAAATCGATTATGGCGCTGTTTTTCTTCAGATTTGAATTGAACATTCCAGACAATCCAACCGTTGGATTTTGACAAAGTTGGTATCGTTGGAAAGATATTTCCAAAGCGAACCCAACGGTTTCAGTTTCGGAAAAATCCGATGGTCGGATCTCCCGCACTAATCGTTTGAAATCACGGTTTCAAAACACGAACTGCAGCTTCGTTATTCGATATATTTTAATTATATATATATATATATAATCGATTCTTCGATTTCAAAACCATTTTCACTTCACATATTTGATAAAAACGATATTTTTACCCAATAGATATTTATTTCAACACATGAATTTTGTTTATTTCATTTCCATACAGGAATTTCTATTCAACACATGAATTTCTATTCAACACATGAATTTTATTTATTTTATTTCCACATAGGAATTTCTATTCAACACATGAATTTCTATTCAACACTTGAATATTATTTCAACATTCGACACATGAATATTTTCTATAGTTTATATATATATATAATAAAATGTGATTTTTATTGCAAAACAATTTATTTCAAAACACGATTATTTTATATATTTTATATATAAGGTAAAAATGTTATTTTTGGTGATAAACAATTTGTTTAAACCACTAATATTTTATATAGTCTATATATATGATAAAAATGTTATTTTTATCTTTCAAAGAATTTATTCAATACACGAACTCCACTCAACACATGAATTTTGTTTCAACATTCAACACATGACTTTAATTTCAATATTCAACACATGAATATAAATCAAACACAGAAATATTCAGAAAATTTTGGCCGCATAACGGCAGGGTAGTTAAAACCGGGACCGTCCCTAGTACGGCTCCTCGCTCTACCTTAAAGCCTCGCAGCTTTTGACAATGGGGATTTCATGCATCTGGTTCGCACGCAGGCGGCATGTTTATTATTATTTTTTTCTTTTCCACAAACCAATCCTGTGTGGTTTCAACCAAATAATTCTCAACCACAAACAGGTATTTTTCAACCACAATCAATCAATTTCAATCACAAACAATTCTAATCAACCATTCGCTATCAATCAATTTGTGGACGAGGGGCGTATATATATATATATATATATATATAAGTATGTTTCCTTCACTTCAATATCATTTCAATTTATTTCAATGCATATATCATTTTTACAATGCATATATAACTTATATATCGAACATACAACTTATACAACGCTTATACATGTGGTGTACAACGCTTATATAACTTATACTTCGACTATATAATTTATACATCGTTGATTCCATATCGTTTATAATTCAGAAATCTCACTTTGGGTTCCATTCCACCAAAAATAGCAGAAGGATCAGAAAAATATGCGGTCTCTTCTAGAATGTAGAAGACGCCCCCATGAGTCCACTGTCTCTTGTTTCACTAAATTTCGTCAACAAACGAAAAAGATATGATTTTTACAGTGAAATCATAAACCGTAGCACTTTAAAGTGCTATAGAATAGTTTAAAATAAAATAGGCCGTTACCTCTCAGGAATCGTTCAAAACTAGGTTTAGCTTTTTTGATTAATCCATGAAGCTATAACAGGATCAGACCATACAGCATTGAAGAGGGAGGAGAGGGCTTTGCGGCGCCGCTGGTGGCATCCAGTTCGACACTGGCGCGGAGGTGGGCGGCGCTCTGAAGTGCTCGACTTTGTGGGCTTGGATATCGACGAACACGCGATGGTAAAGGGCGAGGCTTATACAGATTTGAAGCTTGGAGGACCCTCTTCAAAAACCTCAACTGGGGCGCTCGATATTGGTGCGTGGATCAAGAGGAAAAGAGGAGAGAAGGTGTGAAAGCTTTTCCGTCGTGCGCGATTTTGAATACCGGGGGGAGAGAGAAGTCTGTGGCCAATGAGATATTTTTATTTTATTTATATATTTTAAAAATCCAAAAATACCCCTTATCTCATAAGAACTCCAATCCAAACCCAACGACTGTCGTCCCTAGCTAAATATCCCCATTCCGAACACAATGGGATATGTTTCGTAGGCTCATTCGACTGTTTGAGTCAGTTTCTCTTCAAATTAAAATATAAAACATTCAATATTTGATTTGAACGTACATTTCAATTTGCCGGGGCCACACACTGATCCTAAAAATTCCCAAAAAATAAATCTAGCTATGTTTTGACGATACCGTCCCAACATGTGACACCCCACATCTGTTAAGGTCACTCACAAATGGAATGCCTTAACTTCAATGGAGTATTATGGGTACTGGAACAGAAATATTACAAGACAGACATATATAAAATAGCGGAAAATAAAGTGGAAGTGCTTCAAATCATTTATTAAATATAAATGTTTACAAGAAAAGCCTATGTTTACAAGAAAAACCCATCAACTTCCGATACCCAATTTCATAGTTAAAATATCTGTCTTGCTCAAAAACAAAGAAACATAAAAACAAACTGCAGTATTCCCCAATAAAGCAAAGCAAGCCATAGCCAAGAGAAATCCAAGCCATACATGAAAGAGCCTTGGAGCTTGGTAAGATCCGAACTAAGCTGTATTCCCACCCTGTGAACCTGGGGGGGGGGGAACGGAAGAAAAAGAGGCAAAACAAAACGGGTCAGTCAAAAAGACTGAGTAAGTCCTAGTGACTTTCAGCATAAAAATGAGTAAAGATGACATGGCATGAATAAACTGAAAGTAAACATAAGCATGATGACAAGGTAGGCTAGATAAACTAAGATAACAAGATAAACTATGATAACAAGATAAACTAAGGTAACAAGATAAACTTCGGGCACGATGAAACAAGTATAACATCCCATAATTCCTATCAAGTATCCCACCGCATGGTTTCTAGTAAACTTTACGATTAAAACGATATCTATTTGCTCTGCACCACCTAACTAGCATCCTCACAAGTGTCTTACATGGAATGATCTGTACTCCTACTAGTATCCCAACTAGTGTCCTGTGCAACAAGGATCTGTACCCCCTACTAGTGTCCCAACTAGTAGCCCGTGTTATATAATAATTACAACGTGATCCCAATCCCCGCAATTATGGTAGCCTTCAGGTGTACATCGATTTTGAGGATTCCACCTCGATCACCCCAATGGCCATATATATATTCGATGCACCATTACTACCTTATCGATCGGCTCCCTACTTGACCTAGTTCTCGTTTGTGTCACGCGGCCCCCTACTTGTAGATACCTGTGCTGGTCCCACCATGGGGTGTATCAAGTCCCATGGTGGCAACCCTGACACAATCAAGATGCACAGCTTTATACCTACTGATGCCCAGTGGCTAAATTTTCTGCGCCGAAGTGTGTGCACGCCCGCATTCCGTTAGAACCTGCACTGCTGCACCAACCGCCGCTAATTTGACCTCTTATAATCAGCCCAGTAATCGTGCCCCACCCTGCCTAGCTCAGGGTTCCGTTGATACCTAATGTGGGTTACTGCTGAAATAGGTCCCCGTTACTAGGTTTTTCTAATGGTTAAGTCTGTGGGCCTATATTCTCTGATATTACCCACCAACCCTGATGTGTACTTAACCCCGCTACTGATGTGTATTTAATGGTTAAGTCTGTGGGCCTATATTCTCTAATATTACCCACCAACCCGATATGTACTTAACCCCGCTACTGATTCAAGCATGTGTATTTAATGGTTAAGTGTATATTGGCCTATATTTACTAATATTACCCACCAACCCGATATGTACTTAACCCTTCTACTCGTTATGTTACCATGGTTAAGTGTTTACCTTAGTTAACTTAACCTTTCTTGCTTATTATGTTTGATTGGTTAAGTGTGGTTAATTAACTTTACCCCGTTCGTCTATCTGGTTACATTGGTTAAGAATTTTCTTGTTAACTTAACCCCATGTGTTGCTTAACCCTACCACGCATCACATCAGATTGGTTAAGTGCATGTTAACTTAACCCCATCCACTAGTCATATTATAATGGTTAAGTGTTGTCAACTTATTCAATTTAACTTAGCCCACCCGCTTGTCCTGTTATGTTGGTTAAGTGTTACTACTTAACTGCAACCACTTGTCTAATTAACCCATTGTATTAGTTAAGTGTTCTCATTTACTTAACCTCACTCTCTAGTCCAGTTTAATCATGTTATAATGGTTAAACATTTGCTTAACCTTACCCACTCCCGTAGTCAACTTATTAAATTGGTTAAGTGTCCAGATTAACCTAATCATATTACTTAACCCACCCATTTATATCATATTGGTTAAGTGTTCTTATTTACTTAACCCTACCCACTGGTCTAATTACCATGTCACGTTGGTTAAGTATTACTATTCGTATTTCCACATGTCACCCACATGTCACCCACTTAACCCCCATGTCCAACCACATGTTTATCTGGTTAAGTATTTCTTAATTCATTAAGGTCGTAACCTTATAAAGACATCTCACATTAGACTGACATTTATGGCAGCTAGATTTGCCGGGCGGGTCCGGGCAGTCTTACACCATAAAAGAGTCTAACCTCATGTCTTTACAACTGTTACACTTTTAATTTGGGCCTAGGACCTCTCACATTGGGCTGACATTTGTGACTACTGGATTCGCCGAGCGGTTCCGGGCAGGTTTACGTCACAAACGAGTCCAACCTCGTATCCTAAGCATTGATTATCACTTATAATCTTTTACCCCAATTTGAATTTATTTCCCCTATTCAAATTATCAATTAATTCCTAATTTAACGACGTCCATAATTGACTCAATTATGTCCATCAATTAATGGTATGCAAAATCATATCAATTTTACCACAATTTATCTTATGCCATTAAAGGCAACTTATCTCAATTTATATTTATCCCTCTTTTAAGGCTATTACATGCCAACTAATATATGTACCCAATTCTAGTCAGTTTACATATATACCAAGTTTCATGCCTTTTTACATATGTCAAGATCTAGCCAAAATTACATGTATCAAGTTTCATACCCAATAAACCCAAATCCGATGATTCATGATGTAGTTATCCCAAACTATAATCTTTTTATTTCAATACATGCCAGTTGCCCAAGTTCATAATACATGTTTATGCCAATTATAAAGTTTACAATCGCTTTCATGCTCAAATTTCCAAGTCTGCACATGCCTAATTAACATAAGCCCAATCTTTTGAGTTAATTTACATAGGCTCCAAAACTCATAATTTTATTTTACATGCCAAATTACATACATGTTATATATACCAAATTTCATGTTACATTACATAGATCCAATTGGTGTCAAATTCCATGTATATAATATTTATGCAAATTTTATCATAACAGGATTATACCAAAATTTACAGATCTACCCCAAACTTGCAAATAAAATGATAACATCCAATTTCATGTTGCCAATTATTAATCATATTCTTATAGGCAATAATCCCATTATTCCCCCGTATACATCTCGTATACGAATCGCGATTTTAGGCCAAGGTCCGAAGTTGACCAAGGTTCATCAAAAGAAAATAAATAGGGGAAGGTAGAAATTTGCATAATAAATAGATCAGAGAGAAAACAACATCATGATAGGCATAAAGATTACAACTTGATGATAACATCATTTCGAATCAAGGAAACTGCTGAATAAATCACAAACTTGTCATGAGAATAAAGGTAGACAAGTCTCAAAACTAAAGATTCAAAAAGCAACAGGAATAGATCTGAATCGATAAACATACTTAGATCCAATTCCACTTTATTTCATGCCCATATTAAAATTAAATATTTAAATCTGAAAATAACTAGCACTTACAGAGAACGGCTAATGAATTAAGAAGTGAATTTGTCTTAGAAAGTTGCAGTGTCATTGATCTATCCCCTTGAATTTGTTGTAGAAGCATTGATCTTTGATTTGATTTGAGTTTGGACGCTTAAGCTTTAATTTGGAGACGGCGGCCATGGATCAAGAGAGATTTTAGCAGCATTTTGGTGTCATATGAATTTGTGTGAGTTAGGCTAGGTCTAGGTGTTATTTTATAGGTGTAGCAATTCATTTCAGCCATCGGATTAACCCTAAAACCCATCCGGACCATCAAAACTCGTCCCGGGCCTCAAAAATGGGTTCTGGGCCACCCCAGGCCGACCAGGTCGACATGTACAGAGGGGGGGTCGACACTACAGTCGACCTGGAGGGGGGGGGGGGGCAGGTCGACTATAGTGTCGACACTATGGTCGACCTGGGTCAGTCTGCCAGAAAGTCTGCTGAAATCTTGTTTTGGCCATATCTTGGTAATACGGACTCCGATTTTCTAAAAATCGGACTCTATTTCGCGTATTTTTCCGAGAGGAACGCAATGGTGATGTCCATTTTACCTAATTCCTGATTCTTGAATTAGTTATCCTTATTTTACTATCTTTTCCGTTACATACGCCGTTATCGAACTAATTTTTCTTCTCTTCCATGTATTAATTAATTCTCCTTATGCATCAACATTATTTACCTATCTTAAGCATATTTTCATATATTTTATTTCATTTTTAATTATATTAAAAAAATACGGGGTGTTACATTCTCCCCTCCTTAAAGGATTTCGTCCCCGAAATCTTCAAGTTAAGAAGAATGTGTTCTACCATCCATCATCCATCTACTCAATCATCAATCATAGGCATTCATTGTCCTTAAGAGATTTCTAATGCTGTATGAACATATGCAAGAAGTGTGTGTATATGTTCCTTGTCTAATGCAAATGATCAGGCCTGATTGATCTCCTAAATGCAAAATATGTTTAGTGCCATGAGTCCAACATGTATGCAAATAGTCCTAGTTACATAAACACTATATGTGTGCACAAACATCCATCCATATGCAACATTCACATGATAACACATTCAATTTCATCCACAAACAAGTGTAAACACTCATGCATATGCAATATGAAAGGTGATTGAGCCGATCTAGTGCCTAATGTGTTTAAATGCATCCACGAGCAACCACTAGCAACCACTTGCAGCCACTTGCAACCATCAATCATAACATGTCTCAAACACATGTTTACACCCAATTGTTCCTATCTAAAGGTATAGTCGAATGATAGAAGCAAGTAAAAACTTTGTGCCCATTAGGCAATATCAAAACTGGAAATCTATGCCACATATATATTGATTAGGAGAAGAACTCTCTAAGCATCAGCCCCGAAGACCGAAATCAACATCAGACTGACACCCAAAGAATTACTCAACCCAACCACTATATATGATTCTAGGAAACTAAGCATGATGGACTCCTTTTAGGCCACAAGGGAATCACTTCCTAAGACCAACCCGTATCCTATAAAACCCAAAAAGTTTAGTCAAACCAACGAACACCCTCAAGCCCCAACATGTGTTACTAACAGATTAGTCATACTCCCTATGGGGTTTGCAACAGAAATTGGATTGAGAATGGGACCGAGAGGATATACACAAAAGATAGCATGCAAATAAGCTCTACAGGAAGAGAGGGATCAAGGATATACTCTTAAGAAGAGATATGATGCACGAATCTAGTCTTCAATCTTCTAAGTCGCATTTCTTTGAGCTTAACTCCATTGTGCTTTGTCCGTCTTAAACTTCACAATTTCGTAGCTTCTTAATTCTTGTTTCCAAAATATGAGTTGGAACCTATTTCACTATTGCCTCTCGTTCCTCTTTCACTTACTCTACTTCTAGTATACTCGGCTCAAACATAACGGCGTACTCATGGTTTCATGCAAGCTCTCCAAAATTCACTAGTGAATCTTGGATCTCGTCCACTTACTATCAGGTATTCCACGCAGAAGAAATATCTCTTGAAAATAAATGCCAACCATGCTGCCAAATGTACTTACTAAGGTGATTCTCTACAACTCATGCATAAGCGAAATGACCCATCCGCCTTAGTGGCGAACACTACTCGAGCGGATTACAAATTACCAATAAATATGTCAAGAGATTCTAGGTAACAAATCATGGTAGAACCCTAAAGGTTACATGCGACTTCGAGGGTATTACCGAGGCAAGTCATGAGTCTAACTACCCCATTTTTCAAAACCGAGAAGGTCACCCTTACTGGATAACCACTCCATCGCTAGAATCAACCCATAGCCCAAAACATAAACATTACTTCTAGACTCAACACTTAGCATAGACATTCTCAAATCCAAATCATGAATAAATGAGCCGATTTCCCCAACAGGACTTGAGACAAAAATGGGATCCTTTATTATGCTAGTACTAAGGTGCAGAGACTCAACTTTCGAAGCAGAATTAAAAGGATGCGATGTACAAAAACAAAGTTCTAGTGGGATGATAGAAAGGAAAAGCTAAACTTTTAACAGAAACGTTACCACTCTCTTAGGTACGCTAGTAGTGAGAGCATTCAATTGCCCTCTCGACGATCTTGTCCCTTGCCCTTGTCCTATAATACTTAACTGCATGTCCCTTCTCACTAAAGATACTCTCTCTTGTCATGGGTTTTTCTATTCTTTCACTTAGGCCTCTTTCCTTTCACCTTTTTCCTCCTTCGTGGATTAAGCTATAACAACTAGTTCCTTGTTCTTACTGTCCTTGTATAGTTTGTTGACAAGTCTCTCGAAGCTACCTCCAACGCACGACAACTCTACCTAACTTGAAATAAGATTAGACGCAGATGGAACTACTGCGGCTACAGATGGAGGTTGGGCACTCCTTTGCCCTCCGACCTGTGTCGGATGCCTACGAAACTATGGTGAAAAGAGAGAGAAGAGATTTCAAGAAAGAATCAAAAGATAGTGCATATGGCTTTGGGAAATATGACTTTTAATCAAAACAAAATTGTCTTGAAAATTTGCTTCTTCGTAAATGTTTTGAAGATAATTTCAGAAGGTTTTTGAAAACTTTTGCCCAGTCTGGTAACCTTCTGTTCTGATACCAAATGTAACACCCCACATCTGTTAAGGTCACTCACAAATGGAATGCCTTAACTTCAATGGAGTATTATGGGTACTGGAACAGAAATATTACAAGGAGACATATATAAAACAGTGGAAAATAAAGTGGAAGTGCTTCAAATCATTTATTAAATATAAATGTTTACAAGAAAAGCCTATGTTTACAAGAAAAGCCCATCAACTTCCGATACCCAATTTCATAGTTAAAATATCTTTCTTGCTCAAAAACAAAGAAGCATAAAAACAAACTGCAGTATTCCCCAATAAAGCAAAGCAAGCCATAGCCAAGAGAAATCCAAGCCATACATGAAAGAGCCTTGGAGCTTGGTAAGATCCGAACTAAGCTGTATTCCCACCCTGTGAACCTTGGGGGGGGGGGGGTGGGAAACGGAAGAAAAAGAGGCGAAACAAAATGGGTCAGTCATAAAGACTGAGTAAGTCCTAGTGACTTTCAGCATAAAAATTAGTAAAGATAACACGGCATGAATAAACTGAAAGTAAACATAAGCATGATGACCAGGTAGGCAAGATAAACTAAGATAACAAGATAAACTAAGGTAACAAGATAAACTTCGGGAACGATGAAACAAGTATAACATCCCATAATTCCTATCAAGTATCCCACCGCATGGTTTCTAGTAAGCTTTACGATTAAAACGATATCTATTTTCTCTGCACCACCTAACTAGCATCCTCATAAGTGTCTTACATGGAATGATCTGTACTCCTACTAGTATCCCAACTAGTGTCCTGTGCAACAAGGATCCGTACCCCCTACTAGTGTCCCAACTAGTAGCCCGTGTTATATAATAATTACAACGTGATCCCAATCCCCGCAATTATGGTAGCCTTCAGGTGTACATCGATTTTGAGGATTCCACCCCGATCGCCCAATGGCCATATATATATTCGATGCACCCTTACTACCTTATCGATCGGCTCCCTACTTGACCTAGTTCTCGTTTGTGTCACGCAGACCCCTACTTGTAGAAACCTGTGCTGGTCCCACCATGGGGTGTATCAAGTCCCATGGTGGCAACCCTGACACAATCAAGATGCACAGCTTTATACCTACTGATGCCCAGTGGCTAAATTTTCTGCGCCGAAGTGTGTGCACGCCCGCACTCCGTTAGAACCAGCACTGCTGCACCAACCGCCGCTAATTTGACCTCTTATAATCAGCCCAGTAATCGTGCCCCACCATGCCTAGCTCAGGGTTCCATTGATACTTAATGTGGGTTACTGCTGAAATGGGTCCCCGTTACTAGGTTTTTCTAATGGTTAAGTCTGTGGGCCTATATTCTCTGATATTACCCACCAACCCTGATGTGTACTTAACCCCGCTACTGATGTGTATTTAATGGTTAAGTCTGTGGGCCTATATTCTCTGATATTACCCACCAACCTGATATGTACTTAACACCGCTACTGATTCAAGCATGTGTATTTAATGGTTAAGTGTATGTGGGCCTATATTTACTAATATTACCCACCAACCCGATATGTACTTAACCCTTCTACTCGTTATGTTACCATGGTTAAGTGTTTACCTTAGTTAACTTAACATTTCTCGCTTATTATGTTTGATTGGTTAAGTGTGGTTTATTAACTTAACCTCGTTCGTCTATCTGGTTACATTGGTTAAGAATTTTCTTGTTAACTTAACCCCATGTGTTACTTAACCCTACCACGCATCACATCAGATTGGTTAAGTGCATGTTAACTTAACCCCATCCACTAGTCATATTATAATGGTTAAGTGTTGTCAACTTATTCAAGTTAACTTAGCCCACCCGCTTGTCCTGTTATGTTGGTTAAGTGTTACTACTTAACCGCAACCACTTGTCTAATTAACCCATTGTATTAGTTAAGTGTTCTCATTAACTTAACCTCACTCTCTAGTCCAGTTTAATCATGTTATAATGGTTAAACATTTGCTTAACCTTACCCACTCCCGTAGTCAATTTATTAAATTGGTTAAGTGTCCAGATTAACCTAATCATATTACTTAACCCACCCATTTATATCATATTGGTTAAGTGTTCTTATTTACTTAACCCTACCCACTGGTCTAATTACCATGTCACGTTGGTTAAGTATTACTATTCGTATTTCCACATGTCACCCACATGTCACCCACTTAACCCCCATGTCCCACCACATGTTTATCTGGTTAAGTATTTCTTAATTCATTAAGGTCGTAACCTTATAAAGACCTCTCACATTAGACTGACATTTATGGCAGCTGGATTTGCTGGGCGGGTCTGGGCAGTCTTACACCATAAAAGAGTCTAACCTCGTGTCTTTACAACTGTTACTCTTTTAATTTGGGCCTAGGACCTCTCACATTGGGCTGACATTTGTGACTACAGGATTCGCCGGGCGGTTCCGGGCAGGTTTACGTCACAAACGAGTCCAACCTCGTGTCCTAAGCATTGATTATCACTTATAATCTTTTACCCCAATTTGAATTTATTTCCCCTATTCAAATTATCAATTAATTCCTAATTTAACGACGTCCATAATTGACTCAATTATGTCCATCAATTAATGGTATGCAAAATCATATCAATTTTACCACAATTTATCTTATGCCATTAAAGGCAACCTATCTCAATTTATATTTATCCCTCTTTTAAGGCTATTACATGCCAACTAATATATGTACCCTATTCTAGTCAGTTTACATATATACCAAGTTTCATGCCTTTTTACATATGTCAAGATCTAGCCAAAATTATATGTATCAAGTTTCATACCCAATAAACCCAAATCCGATGATTCATGATGTAGTTATCCCAAACTATAATCTTTTTATTTCAATACATGCCAGTTGCCCAAGTTCATAATACATGTTTATGCCAATTATAAAGTTTACAATCGCTTTCATGCTCAAATTTCCAAGTCTACACATGCCTAATTAACATAAGCCCAATCTTAGTTAATTTACATAGGCTCCAAAACTCATAATTTTATTTTACATGCCAAATTACATACATGTTATATATACCAAATTTCATGTTACATTACATAGATCCAATTGGTGTCAAATTCCATGTATATAATATTTATGCAAATTTTATCATAACAGGATTATACCAAAATTTACAGATCTACCCCAAACTTGCAAATAAAATGATAACATCCAATTTCATGTTGCCAATTATTAATCATATTCTTATAGGCAATAATCCCATTATTCCCCCGTATACATCTCGTATGCGAATCGCGATTTTAGGCCAAGGTCCGAAGTTGACCAAGGTTCATCAAAAGAAAATAAATAGGGGAAGGCAGAAATTTGCATAATAAATATATCAGAGAGAAAACAACATCATGATAGGCATAAAGATTACAACTTGATGATAACATCATTTCGAATCAAGGAAACTGCTGAATAAATCACAAACTTGTCATGAGAATAAAGGTAGACAAGTCTCAAAACTAAAGATTCAAAAAGCAACAGGAATAGATCTGAATCGATAAACATAATTAGATCCAATTCCACTTTATTTCACGCCCATATTAAAATTAAATATTTAGATCTGAAAATAACTAGCACTTACAGAGATCGGCTAATGAATTAAGAAGTGAATTTGTCTTAGAAAGTTGCAGTGTCATTGATCTATCCCCTTGAATTTGTTGTAGAAGCATTGATCTTTGATTTGATTTGAGTTTGGACGCTTAAGCTTTAATTTGGAGACGGCGGCCATGGATCAAGAGAGATTTTAGCAGCATTTTGATGTCATATGAATTTGTGTGAGTTAGGCTAGGTCTAGGTGTTATTTTATAGGTGTAGCAATTCATTTCAGCCATCGGATTAACCCTAAAACCCATCCGAACCATCAAAACTCGTCCCGGGCCTCAAAAATGGGTTCTGGGCCACCCCAGGCCGACCAGGTCGACCTGTACAGAGGGGGGGGGGTCGACACTACAGTCGACCTGGGGGGGGGGGGGGGCAGGTCGACTATAGTGTCGACACTATGGTCGACCTGGGTCAGTCTGCTGGATTCTTGTTTTGGCCATATCTTGGTCATACAGACTCCGATTTTCGAAAACTCGGACTCTATTTCGCGTATTTTTCCGAGAGGAACGCAATGGTGATTTCCATTTTACCTAATTCCTGATTCTTGAATTAGTTATCCTTATTTTACTATCTTTTCCGTTACATACGCCGTTATCGAACTAATTTTTCTTCTCTTCCATGTATTAATTAATTCTCCTTATGCATCACCATTATTTACCTATCATAAGCATATTTTCATATATTTTATTTCATTTTTAATTATATTAAAAAAATACGGGGTGTTACACAACAAAACTAGTTTCGTCGAATTTTGAGACCATTTGAAAAACGGCCCTTTTCTGGTCGATCCAATTTAACAAAAATCGACCAAACAAAATTTCCTTTTCCACACTCACATACTAACTTCAAAAATTATGAAATTTGAAACCTAGCAATAATTTGACATCCCGGGTCCAACTAAAGTGGTTTCGTCGAATTCTGAGGTCATTTGCAAAATGGCCATTTTCACGGGCTATATAAACTCTATAGCGACCTTTCTAAATTCATTTGACCATAACTTTTGATTCCCACTATGAAACTTCTATTCTTCAGATTCGTTAGAAAGATATTCACTAACAGATTAAAATATTTTTGGTTTCACTAAAATCCATTTTATTTTGCACCCGGTACAGTCAGTCAAAGTTTGAATTCAAATTATGAAACTACCTCGCCATTTCAGGGCTTGTTTATAATTAGAAATAATTATATTCATTTTCAAACATCGATTCAAACTTACTTTTCATCGTTACTATCTAAAATTTTTATTTTAAATATTTTAAATTCACTAAAATAGCCAAATTAAAAAATTTAAATTGGCTCAGATTTTCCGGGTTGTTACACGGAACAGGTTTCCTCCCAAGAATACCGTAAAATAAACAACGCAATGCTAAATAAAGAAAAAATGAAGCCATTATAAGACTCCATCCCATCACATAAGGCAATACAAACAGGAGGATAGAGTTTTCCCTTATAATGGTCAAAAATGCTTGATACTTACAATCCTCTTTTATTACTAGTGCTTAGTGTAAAAATCATTCTTCACAATTAAATATACCAATCATAGCAGACGTAGTGTACTACGACTACATACATAGGTTACAATTAAAAACCGCAAAGGTTCATATTGGAAATCGATTCCATCAATGACTGAGGCTTTCTTGCCATCACTACAATAAATACAAGACTCGAAATAGAAATCATATCGACATGCATTTAATTACTACATTAAATATAAGGCTCGAGATAGAAATCATGTCGATATGCATTCAATGTTCCCATTCGTTGCCTTTTGAGGGGCCTATCTGTATCCTTTATGTTTCGATGGAGAATCACCATAGCAGGCTCCCAGGACCTACATATCCTCTATGCTCTCATTGGAGTGCCACCTTTATTGGGGCTCCCAGATACCAGATTCCTTCTTGTTGTTTATTATCCGGCCTCAATCATTCATGGTTGTGAAACTCGTCGAAGTCACGTCTCAACACACAAAGCTATGTTATATGAAAGCTATGCTTTAATCATCATCCACAAGACTCTATTTTTCAATAAAAGCCTTGATCCATGAAACTCGGTATGCCACATTGTCAATCCATACCATCCCATTGATTCCCACCAATATGTAACCTTTAAGTTCGTACATCTTAGAGTAGAGTGTTAAGCAAGAGAATAAATTTTCCACCACCAAAAAGATATAAATATATTTATCAGAGATCAAAGAATACAATATATAGGAATACAATGTCAGACACACTATCCATTTGCAAGTCCATTCTGGGTCTGAACAAAACCGGAGGCACCTTATTCCTCATCCAATATGTCTAATACAAAAGAGAGGCCTTCGCATATCCAGTCGATCTCTAAGTACGTCTGGATGATCACCACTTATTACCTTGTCTTGGGTGTGCAACCCAATCAAGACATCAGTAATCATCCATTCGATGTGAAGATCTACAATCTTTGACCACCGTCTTAATCATCGACTTTTAATCGTCGTATTAATTATTCAGAATCGGTTAAACCCAGTCTTTCCGAATTACTCATGTATCTTAAAATCTAGTGCTATAAAAACACATCATACGTCTCATTCCAATTCAGAATATTCTTTTATTCTAATATTCACATCTTAGGGAAAAGGTTCCCATTAATTTTATCAAAGATAAATTCTTTTAAACTTGTTCTTTAATCTTCCTTTAGATATCAATTTCAAAAGATTTTATTTTATCCTTTAACAATTTAAACCAAATTAAAGTTTATAAAATTAGTCGGGATTATCCAGACTTACCGAAATAGTCATCTATTATTTTATTATTTCCAATCCCAATCTATTCATCCCATGGAGAAAAACTAGTAGTAGTCCATATCTTACACCCACTGTGTTATCGATAAATTTAATTACCATTTCTCGTTCAAATCTAATTAAAGATTTATCTATCGCCTGGAGTAAAACTGGTGGTACTCCATTCTCGACCATTTCTTTTATTCAAAAATTTAGCTACCCCATTCTCATTTTAGTTTAATCAAAGATTCATTGAAACATAGTTTTAATCTCAAAAATCATTACTTAATGATTATTCAACTTCAAGAAAATTTATCCTGTCTTCAACTGGGTTAAAGAACTAGTGTCATTTAAAACAAAATTCAGAACAAACCCAAATCATCTTCCATTAACTATGGAATTTTCACAGAAAACAGATCAATATATAACCGATATAAATTTTTGTATCAGACTAGTAATATAAATGAAATAAGGGCAAAGCCCTTTAAATTCCATAAATAGTAACGGATTTCATTCACATGAGCTCATCTCGATTATTATTAAATCGAATTCCATTCAATTCCATTAATTTATTAAATTGGAAAACTTTACTTTGGAAAAATTCCATTTTATCTTAATAAAAGGATTTATAAATTCCAAAACATATCTTCACCGTTAATTGGGTTTTAAGAACAAATGTTATTTAAGACATCGTTTTAATGAACCTAAAATCATCTTCTATTTAGTTCCAATTTACAATTATAAATTGAAAAACTTCATTAATCTTAACTAAAAGATTTATTCCTTTTTCGACAAGGTTTAAGAACAGTGCTATTTAAGACACCATTCTCGACAAACCCAAGATGTGATTTGATATTTGATACAAGATACTGAATAAAATTAATATCGGCTTATATTCAATATCCAATTTTGAAACTAACGGATATCGTATTGGGAATAATGATATCTGTATCTTTCAAATTCCAAAAATAATATCCGTATAATCACGAAATCTATTATCGAAATATTCCGAAGATTATTTCCATTCGAATCCATTCCAACTCATATGTTGGAAATTATTCTGGTTATCTTAAAACCATTTGCAAATCAAATTTATTAATTTAAAAATTATTGGATTTCAAATCTAGTTGTTAACTAGTTCATTTAGATAAAAATATCTTTTATCTCTTAAAAACTTGGAATTTTTCATACAAAATCTTTACAAATCATTAATTGTGGTTTTACATGATTTTTCCATATTTTAAATAATTTTGTTAGGCCTTTGCAGTTGGTTTCCGATAACGACCACCGAACTGCATCCATACCGACCTTTTCTGAAATTGATTTGGAAATAATTTAAAATCTAACCATTAAAATTTAATTATCATGTATTCATTTGAAAGATCTTTTTGATATGAACCCAATGGTTCCGTATTTAGTAGAATACGACGGTCGGATCTCCCGTTACATCAATTTGAAGTCAATGGTTGAAATTCGCAAACGGTCGCTGCACGTTCTGTTCAAGTCATTTAAATATATATATATATATAATATTTATCATTGATTTCCATTTAAAACAAATTTTATAAATCTTTTATAAATCTATTTTAAAACGATTTCAGCTTCCTTTTCAATTTTGAATCAAAATTGAATATTCTATATCATTATAATATTAAAATGATAATATTTTCAAAATATCAGATTTCGAAATCAAATCTTTTCGATATTCATTATAAAATCGATAGAAAATTCATCTGAGTTAAAATGGAATGGATCTACATAACTCAGCTTCATATATTTCAACATTTTCATGTCCATCCAAAATCGGACATCAAAATCATATTTTTATTCTTTACTGAGTATTATTTAAATATATTCGTTATTTCTGAATTGGAATCAAACTCAATCCATTACCATATAATTTTATTTATGTGGATTCCATACATCGAATGTATTCAAAAATAGTGATAACCAACTATTAAACAGTCAATTCACATCTAGGGGGCAATTTACAATTGTATGAGTATTAAATACTTAAATAACGCTTATAACAGTCTGTCAGTCAATCGGTTGACATACAGTCAAATCCAAGGGAGATGTTAATAAATTATCATCCCCATACCCGTGTAGGGTTCCAACCAACAACAATGAATTCAAATTAATCACTGGTTAATAAATTTAAACAATTCTAATTTGATTCGAATAATTTTATCTAATTAACCAATTTTCACTGTTTTTATTATAAATGGATATTTATAATTTAATTTCAGCTACCACAATAATATTAACATTATTTTTAATATGTTAAACATCACGATCTAAACACAATGCAGTCAATCAAATCATCCATGGGTTTCAAACAAAACTGAATGTGAGCTAACAGGCACCGTACAAATTTTTTGTGATAATTAAACAAATAAGTATCAATACTGGTAATTGCTACATTCAGTTATAAAATAAATAACTATACAAAATTTTAGTGAGAGAGTTCTCACTTTGATTTCCACTCTGTCATTCTTTATTTGAGGATTCTATTTTTAAACTAATTTAAACAAGCGTTCAATTTAGCTAAAAATTGAACTTGCTCAGTTTCCGTTCTGGTTAGTTCCATGTTGTAGAGTTCGCTTCCACGATCGCAAACAACTGAAATTTTCCAGATCCGATCTCATATGTAAAAGATACGCTAATTACATAAATAGAATAATTAAATAATTAATTAAAACTTAATTAACTTCCTCACCCCGGTTAATACCTTCTGCAACTGCCAAACCCAAACCTCCCAAGCTAGGACTCCTCCATGACACCCCAGAAGCCGTCGGAGCTCAATCGAAGGGCCCCACAATGATCGCCGTCGAACCCTCGACCCACGCCTAGAACGCCCCGCGCTTACCGGCCTCCATCGTTGTGAAACGGCGCTTGAACTGGCGCTATTTGAGCTCGAAATTTGAGCTGACCACATCACTAAAATCGATCACCCTTTGTAGCCCTCTCAAAGCTCTACAATTTTGCTTTAATAAGCTTCGAAATTTACTGAGAGGATTTGGAGATTTTAAAGGGCAAAGTTTTGGATGATTTATGCCATCGACCGGCTTTGAATAGGGCTGGAAATAATGAATTAGGGTTTTGTTAATTTAGGTTGTATATATATAATTTTATTATTATTTAGTTCCAATAGCACATGTTTATCAAGCCGAGCTCCAAATCAAACCCCACGACTGTCGGCCCTTGCTGAATACCCCCATTTCCAACACAGTGGAATATGTTTTGTAAGCTAATTCGACCGTTTCGATCAGTTTTTAACAAAATAATATAACGACCAATATTGAATTCAAACGTACATTTTAATTTATCGGGGCCACATACTATATCCAAAAATTATGAAAATTGAAATCTAGCTATGTTTTGACATTACAGACCTAACAAAATTAATTTCGTTGAATTTAGAGATCGTTTGAAAAATGGCCTTTTTATTAGATTATTAAATTCAAACTAAAACTGAAAACACGTTTAAATTCACTCCACTCACATATTGAATCCAAATGACTTGAAATTTTAAACTTGATAATAATTTTACATTCTGGATTTAACAAAAGTGGTTTCATTGAAAATGGTGGTCGTTTGCAAAATGGCTATTTTTAAGGGCTATATATAATTTTAAATTATATATAAATTCCATAGCGACTATTTTAATTTTTAAATTGGACAAAATTTACTATTTAGAAAGTGAAATCTTAGTTTCTTACATTCGTTAGAAAGATATAATTAAACAGATTCTAATGTTTCTTGTTTCGTCAAATTCTAGCTTATATTGAATTCTATACATTCAATTGAAATTAAAATCGAATTTTCAAACAACCACACCATTTCGAGTTTGTTTTATAAGTAATATAAATATATACGTTCTAACTTTGATTTAAATATATTTTAAGTCGTCTTTTATTAAAATAAACCATTTTAAATCTTTGAAATCCATTAAATCAATTAAAAATAAAATTTTAAATTGGTTCCAAAAATCAGGGTTGTTACAATCTCCCCCACTTAAAATCTTTTCGTCCCCGAAAAGTAAGATAGAATCGAAGGTTGTTTACTTAATCAACTCCACCTTCGCCTGACTCCAGTTCTTCAACTTTTTAGTTTCTAAGAACTTTCTAATTTATCAAAAATTTGGCTAATGCCTTAAATTTTCGAAAAATTTCGCCTTAACCTCCTTTGTATGGGCTGATCTGTAAAACCACAACTAGCCTCGTAGGGCCCTCATCAATCAAAAAGAAAAAGAAAAAGCCAAGTGGCTTGCCAATCGGCTCATAAAATCATCAAACCCAATCAATATAGTAAACAAGTACCTATTTGTCGGGCATACAATTTTATTCCTCTTCTTAGCTTCCATGATATGACCTATTCACATATATATATATATATAAATATAAATATATATATATGTACATGTTTGCAATTCCAATGAATTTTCAATTTAGTTCAATATTTGATTCGATTTGGCTTAATTTTACCTTTTATTTTCATATAGGCTTCATCATTCCAATATTTTAATAATTAATTTAATAATCACACAACACAACCAGCAATCAATTAGTTGATTAACTTTTCAAATATATAACTTTTATGTACTCAAAAATCATATTTTCAATGCCAAATCCAAACAATAAAATCTAACTAAATTTTGGTTCTCACACTAGTTAATTGGAATCATATAGATATCCCACTTTCGAAACACAAAAATAAACACTGATGATGAGGCCTCAATCATCATAATCATCTCCGGACGACTAGAGTGTGATTCTATATCTGTCTAGTATATTTAAGACTTCGAATACACGTTAGTTATGTGTATATTCAAAATCTTCTTATACTAGATAGTCCAAATTCAATATAAAATGAAATACTCAAATACGTATAATTAGATATAATTTTCAAAACCAATTTGTTTTTAATAAATAAAACTCTTCAAACTCATTCTAGGATACTACTGATCCTATCTCTAACGAGTCATTCTTATAGGATATTACTAATTCTATCTCAGATGAATTCTTTTGTTTGGTTCTAATGTATCTTGTTCTCCAGCTTTGTAAACCAAAGCTCTGATACCAAAATGAAACGACCTAGACTTCCTCGATCCCCGAAGAGACGGAGGAGTCTGAGTTGTTTTTAGAACACGATGCATCAGAACACAAACATGAGAACATTTCATTGCTATTACAACAATTTACATCAGAGTACAAGAATCAGAGTACGAACAAATAATTTATAGCAGAAAATATCAATGGCTTAAATTACATTCAAATACAGAAACGTAATGTGCAGCGGAAAACATCAGCTACCACCACTGAAAGAGATACACGGATACAAAGCTTTCCGAATATAGCTCCAGCTGTAATCCAGGATCATGTGAAAAGAAATATCTGCAAATCCAAAACTACTAGCTGCCCATGTTGAAAATATGGGCATCCAGAGTTTAGGTGGAAACAATAAACTTTGAGTCTGTCATGGGACTGGTGTGAAAACTAAAACAGTTATTAAAACTTTACTTTAAAATACGGTAAATAAAGGGACCACGCCATATGACACGGAACAAATTTCCTCCAAAGAATATCGTAAAACAAATAGCGCAATGCTAAGCCATTATAAGATTCCATCCCATCACACAATGCAACGCAAAAAGGAGGATAGAGTTTTCCCTTATAATAGACAAAAATGCTTGATACTTAATCCGCTTTTATTATCACTATTGCTTATTGTAAAAATCATTCTTCACAAATAAACATATCAAAATAGCAGACGTAGTGTACTACGACTACATACATAGGTTACAATTAAAAACTGCAAAGGTTCATATTCGAAATCAATTCCATTAATGACTGAGGCTTTCTTGCCATCACTACATTAAATACAAGACCCGAAATAGAAATCATATCGACATGCATTTAATTACTACATTAAATACAAGGCTCGAAATAGAAATCATATCGACATTTATTCAATGTCCCCTTTCATTGCCTTTTTAGGGACCTATCTGTATCCTTCACGCGTAAATGGAGAGTCACCTTAGCGGGCTCTCAGATCCTTTATGCTCTCAATGGAGTGCCACCCTTATTGGGACTCCCAAATACCAGATTACTTCTTGTCATTTATTATCCAGCCTCAATCATTCACGGGTTATGAAACTCGTCGAAGTCATGTATCGACACACAAAGCTTTGCTATATGAAAGCTATGCTTTGATCTTTATCCACAAGACTCTGCTTTTCAATAAAATCCATGATCCATTAAACTCATCATGTCACATTGTCAATCTGTACCATACCATTGATTTCCACTGTAACAACCCAGAATTTGGGGCTAATTTAAAATTTTCATTTTCGAGATTTTAAGCGTGATTAATAAATTATTTTAAATAAAAACAACTAGCAACCTATTTTAATTGAATTTAGTATGAATATATTTAATTTAATTATAAAAGGAATTAGAAATAGCACGGTAGTTTGAAAAGTCAAAGCTGAACTTTGACTGACTGTACAGGATGCAAGATAAATTGGATTTTGGTGAAACCAAAAATATTTAAATATGTTAATAAACATCTTTCTAACGAATCTGAAAAATCGAAGTTTCATAGCGGGGATCAAAAGTTATGGCCAAATGAATTTTCAGGAAGGTCGCTATAGAAATTATATCGCCCTTGAAGATAGACATTTTTCATACGACCTTGGAATTCGATGAAACCACTTTTGTTGGATCCGGAATGTCAAAGTATTGCTAAGCTTCAAATTTCATAATTTTTGAAGCTAATGTGTGAGCGTGGCAGAGGAAAATGTGTTTTGGTCAATTACAGTCAAATTGGATCGACCAGAAAATGACCATTTTCCAAACGATCTCAGAATCTGACGAAATTAGTTTTGTTAGGACCATATCGTCAAAACATAACTAAAAATAATTTTTTCGGATTTTTCTGAGTTCGTATGTGACCCTGGTAAAATTAGAAAGTACGTTCGAATTAAATATAAAAGATTTATTTTAATGGTAAAGTAAATATGTTGTAAACTTCAGAATTAGACTTCGACACTAGCGCCATTGCATTCAGATGACGTCAAAACCTATTGTTCGACAGTCGTTGGCCTCCGTTTGGAGGTCGGACGGAAAGACCCTAATTTCTGGAATTAATTAAATTAAAAATAAAAAAACCCTAAGAATAGTGCATAAATACGGGTCCGTATACATCTCCTTCTTCCTCCCGATTGTTTCAGCCGCACAAAACCCATTATACATCAAAATTTCAAACTCCGATTTCTCCTTCGTTTCTCAACGAAATCCTTCGCCGTAACTCACGTTTTGAAGAGATTTTCGAACTCTTCGAATACATACCGAACACGGCCCGTCTCGTCGCCTGAAATCGCCGCACCAACCACCCAAAGCCGCCGCCGTTCGGCCTCCCCCACCCCCACCAGGCGCGACCGCACCCCACCCCCTCTGGTCGAACATCCACCTCTCCTACCCCTTCCACCTCCAACAATCCGTTCGTAAAACCATTGACTATATCTCCAGAAAATTGAAATCAAAATTTTGAACAAAAAGGTATGAAATCTATTTCAGAATTTGCCACGCTTTTGTCTGTGGATGCTGCAGTTGTTAAAAGTAATTATCATTCAAAATTTGATAATTAATTCACACGAAATCCAAACTAAAAAATTTCAGATTCGACGGAACCGTGAGGACATTTAGAGGTTGCTGAGATTGATTGCGACCATTTCTGAATTTATTGGGATTTTTAATTCTTCACAAGCAAGGTGAGATTCTAAATTATAAAATTATCTCAAATTAATCATTACTTTTCTAGTTATTTAAATATTTGAATTGCTAACAATTAGATATGCGATGTGATCTGTCAATTAAAATTATATATCTGTTAATTGAAGTTGTAGATCTGTTAGTTAAAACTCCAGATCTGTATTTGTATGAGATGGAAAATTTAAATGTTCACCTTGTTTAATTTTGGGAAATCATGCCTTGTTGATATGAATCATCTAAAAAAATCACCTTGTTCATGTTATGGGATGTATCACTTTGTATGATGACTTGTGTAAATAGAATAAACATTCGTGTGTAATCAAAGTCATGAAAAGGTAGAAACTTGCATTGGTAAAGTAAAAATTACATTTTTATATGTAATTTAGTTGTGAATTAGAACGGTAAAGTAAAAATTACATTTTTTATATGTAATTTAGATGTGAATTAGAACGGTAAAATAAAAATTACATTTTTATATGTAATTTAGATGTGAATTAGAACGGTAAAGTAAAATTTACATTTTTATATGTAATTTAGAAGTGAATTAGAACGGTCAAATAAAAATGACATTTTTATATGTAATTTAGATATGAATTTACACCGTATTACTAAAATTTCATTTTTCTATGTAATTAAAATAGGAGTTTGCATCGTATGATAAAAACTACCTTTTTATATGTAAGTAAAATATGAATTTCCATCGTACGATAAAAATTACATTTTTATATGTAACGTAGGATGAGATTTACAATGTAAATTAAAAATTACATTTTTGTAATGCAAGAAAGAAGTAGGATTCACATTAAAATTAAAAACTACATTTTTATATGCAATTAGAAGATAAGAATTTGCGGTGTAATAGAGATTACATTTTTATATATGTAGTTCGAAGTTGGGAACTAGCATTGAAAATAAAATTACATTTTTATCATGTAGTTAAAGATTAGAATTTACATTGTAGATAAAAAACTACATTTTTATTGTAATTAGAAGATGTGAAATTTGCATCGCATAGAAAATTACATTTTGACGTAATTAGGAAGAAGAGTTGGACATAAAATCAAATTTATCTTTTCAATGTAATTTTAGAGATAAAGATTGGCACGGTTATGAAAATTACATTTTTAATGTAATTTAAATAGGTTAGAATCTTTCAATATAATGTTAATTTCATTTACAGTGTAATTTAAAAAGAAAATCTTACAATGCAATTGAAAGATAGGAAGTTTACATTATAATGTTAATTATACTTATAATGTCATTAAAAAGAGGAATTATATTTACATTTTAAATTAAAAAAAAGGATGGAGGAATAAAAGAATGGAAGTGGGCATCGTAATTTACATTTCTATTTAAGCAAAAAGGTTAAACGTTTATATTTACATGTTTATGTAAAATATAATTAAAATTAAACGAATCGAGCGCGGTAGTTCACGTTTTGAAATCGTACCCTTAAACGACTATACAAGAAGATCCGACCGTCGGATTTTCTTGAAACTGAAACCGTTAGGACCATCTTGGAAAAATATTTCCAACGATATATATTACGTTAAGATCCAATGGTTAGATTCTGAGAAATTTGAAAATCAAAATTGGTTGAAAGCAGCGCCATAGTCGCCCATTGACTCAAGGCGTCGTTATATAAAATTTAATTATTTTAAATAATTAAAATAGGAAGTAACCGTTATAAAATAATATTAACAAATAGGAAGGATTTTAAATATGTATATATATATACGAGAATTATTTGGAAAGTCCGAGTTTCTCTCATTCCAAATAATCAAACGACGCTAAAAATCGAAGTATGAAGACGGCATATGAAGACCGTGAACCTTCCATCGAGAGGACAACGATCGAGGCCCTGATTTGATTTGCTCTCAAATCAAGGGTCATGGTCATTGCCCAAACGAACATGTTGATTTCACGGGTTTGGTTTTCGCTCAGACCCAGAGCATAAGCTAATAAATGGATTGTGTGTCTGACATCGTACTCCATTAAATATCATGTTATTAATTCTCTGTCGAATGTATGAATGTTTGGTGGCGGAGAATTTATTCTCTTGCTTAACACCCTTTCATATACTTCAACAGAGGATTGGTAGTGCGATATGGAGTGACAGTGTGGCATACTAAGATGCAACGATCAAGGTACCTTGTTGAAAAGCAGAACCTTGTGGAGATGATCAAAGCACAGCTTGGATAAGCATAGCTTTGTGTATTACGTAGCTTCACGAACCTCACAAACCGGTGGATTCTAAAACGGGAGAAGGGAACGCAGGGAGAGCAGCACGTTTCTATCTAGTTAGAAGTAGTGTCAGTGCTTAAACTGGCTGATATTTTACTTATGTGGATGATGGAATGAGGCGCCTCGGATGATAGGTCCTATAGGATAAGGAAACGTGTGTTCAGGAATAACTAATCCACGAAGCTGTATGTGTGGACCGGCCCTACAGGATCCAAGGGTTCACTGCGGGGGATCCTGAGACATTAGCTAGAGTGCCTCGAATCGGTAAGGAGCTCCTCCCTAGCCTTGACTCATGATGGAAACCAAATTCCAAATACGACCCTACGAATTTGATTGTATTACTAGTACGGAGGCATAGTAAATGGTAGTTATGCTTCCTAGGATCGATACATTTATTTTGAATTTTTTTTATATATACACTAAATAATAATATTAGATTCGTATTTACCGTATTTAGCATGTTTAATCACCATAAGGTAAAACCCTATCCTCTGGTTTGTGTTGCATTGTGTGATGGAACTTGGGTCTTATGGTGATTCCATTTTTCTCAAAAGCATAGCTTTGTTTTACGATTCACTTATGGCTTGTTCTGTCACTTTAAATTATGCACGGCGATCCATTGGGGTAAACCCGTTCCGCGTTAGTGACGTGATCCTTGGATTTGCCTTATTACTAGTAGTTAAATTAGTTAAGAATTCTCACACCAGTCCCATGACTGGCCTGTAGTTTGTTTCCATCTTTGCAAACTCGGGTGCCCTCTTTTCCACACGGGCAGCCAAGTAACAGGTTTTGCTTTCTTTGGAGTTGCTGACTTTGGAGCTTTCTTGGTGTTGCTTATTAGGAGGTGCTTATGTTGGACCACGAAGACTATCTATCATTTATCTTTTGTTACATTTATCTTCTGTCATACAGACTTATTTTATTTTCAGTTGTTCTAGTTTGAAGTTGGAACTTATTTCCTTTGCTAAAAACTTGATGTAATAATTTAAAACTCTGTGACTGTGGGATTCTGTGGTTGATGACATTCATATTCCGCTGCTATGATGTTGTTATTCTATAGTTTTCCTATGATATGTTGTATCTGTGATCTGTATTGGTATATTTATGTTGCATTCCAAATGATTATTCCTTACTTTCGTTCCGTGGGAGTTTGGGGTCATCACAGTTGGTATCAGAGCTTTGGTTAAACTTAACTTTGGAATATAACATATTTATAATAATTCGTTTACGTAGAATCCCAATATTCTATGGAGAACATTTCATGAGAATACATAATAGTCAGTCACTTCATCATCATCTTTTTATCCATCTTTTTATCTTTATCATTTCTTAAAAACCACCATTACAGTTGTTCTGACTCTTTCCTGGATCGTACAGAACCAACTAAAAATGAGTACCGCTGCCGCTAGAGCCGCTAGAGCTAGAGCAAGGAGGCAAAATGTTGCTGGAACTGAGGAGGCCACAGTTCAACAACCACCACCATCGCAGCCCTTTGATTTGGATAAGGTGGCGAAGAAGTTCAAAAACTTAGGTGGAGTTCCATTTACCGGTACAAAGACCATGGTACAGGCTCAGGCATGGCTAAAAAATTGTGAAAATATATTTGGAGGACTCG
Organism: Allium sativum; assembly: GCA_030737875.1. NCBI lineage: Eukaryota > Viridiplantae > Streptophyta > Magnoliopsida > Asparagales > Amaryllidaceae > Allium > Allium sativum. The sequence goes on from CM060923.1 coordinate 9,332,413, forward strand.
AGCTAGATGATTAGAGGAAGAGATTCACTGCTGCATGGCATCTCCAAGACGAAGCACAGAATTGGTGGGAAGTGGTCAACATTGGAGGCGACGAAGATAATATGACTTGGGCCAGGTTTAAGGAGCTTTTCAATGATAAATACATTCCAAGGCAGGAGGTAGAAAGACTGCATGACGAGTTCGCCAATCTGAAGCAAGGCGACAAGACCATCTCAGAATATGTACGAAGATTTGAAGACCTCTCCCGCTATGCCCCTGAATTGATTCAGGATGACCTTCAGAAGAACAAGAGGTTCATAAATGGGCTTGCGAGAAAATATATCGATAGAGTCACTGCCCACATCAACCTTTCTTTCAATAAGATGGTGAAGTTTGCTTGTCGATATGAGGAGAATGATAAAAGGAGTTCTCAACAGGATAGAGAGAGAAGCTTTGCCAACAACAACAAAAGAAAGCAAACCGAGAAGAAGACTGAAGGAAGCGGTTCTGGAGCTGCTAAGACTCATGATAAGTCTAAGATGTAATGCTACAACTGCCAGAAGTATGGACACTACAGCAAGGAATGCAGAAATCTAAAGAAGACCAGAAGTGATGACACTAAAGAATGCTATAACTGCCACAAAAATGGGCATATCAAACCTAATTGTCCATTGTTGAAAGGAGCTCAGATTGCACATATGTACGAGGGGGCAAGTGCACCACCTTCCTCCGCACCTACTTCCTCTGAAGGAGCAGGTAAGCCTGATGTTTTAGATGGTACCATTTCTGTTAAAAACATTCCTGTTACTGCTTTGTTTGATACGGGTGCATCAAGAAGTTTTATCTCTAGCAACACGGTTAAGAAACTGAGATTAAAACAAAGGAGTCTTAAAGAGCCAATTAATGTTCATAATCCTGTAGGAGGTTCTACCACTCTAGATTTATTTTGTAAAGTGCCTGTATCCTACTCCTATTTCCAATTTCCATTTAACCTGATCATTATGAATTTTTCCGAGTTTGATATCATCCTTGGTCTGGATTGGCTAACAAAATTTGATGCCGAAGTAAGGTGTGCGGATAGAATAGTTGAAATCAAAACAAAGTTTGGAGATATTATTTCTATATCTTTCCATGGTTCAAAATCTGATAGAAAGGCATTTTGGTCTTCTTTGGAGATCATTCCTATTTCTTTAGAAAATATTCGCATGGTCAGAAATTACACGGATGTATTTGAAGAAGTAGACAGCTTACCCCCGCGAAGGGAAGTCGATTTCAGGATTGATCTTGTTCCAAATGCAAGAACTGTAGTTCACGCTATCAGAAGGATGACCCCTACAGAAAAGGAAGAATTGCAAACCCAAACTAAGCAGCTCTTGTGGAAGGGACTAATCCGGCCCAGTTTTTCCAATTGGGGTGCAGCTGTGGTGTTTGTCCCCAAGTCTGACGGTACTCTAAGGCTCTATGTGGATTACCGCGACCTTAATAAACAAACATTGAAGAACAAATACCCCTTGCCTCGCATAGATGACTTAATGGACCAATTAAATGGAGCCAAGGTGTTTTCAAAGATGGACCTAGCCACAAGTTTCCACCAACTCCGCATAGCCAAAGAATGCATACCTTTGACCGCCTTTATATGTCCTGACACATTCTACGAATGGTTACTAATGTCGTTCGGTCTATGCAATGCTCCTGCCTACTTTGTTGACTTGATGAATAGGGTCTTCCGAGATGTCCTAAACAAATTCATCCTAGTTTTCATTGATGATATTCTAATCTATTCTAAAACTAAGGAGGAGCATGAAGGGCATTTAAGGGAAGTGTTGGAAATTCTGCGAAGAAATGTTTTAAAAGCAAAATTTTCCAAATGCACATTTTGGCAAAAGGAAGTAAAATTCTTGGGCCATGTTGTGTCAAAAGAAGGAATTGCTGTTGACCTAAGTAAAATTGCCGCCATTCTAGATAGGAAGCAGCCCAGTACACCCACTGAAGTAAGAAGCTTCCTAGGATTGGCTGGATATTACAGGAAATTTGTCAAAGATTTCGCCAAGCTGTCTGGCCCATTAACAAAGCTCACCAAGAAGCATACCAAGTTCAATTGGACATCGGATTGTGACGAGGCCTTCCAAAAGCTAAAAGTGAGTTTGACAACTGCTCCCGTACTTACCATCATCGATGGCAACCAAGATTTAAAAGTCTACACCGATGCTTCTCAAAGTGGTGGTCTTGGTGTGGTACTGATGCAAAGAGGCAAAGTGGTCACATATACAAGTCGTCAATTAAAGCCGCATGAGAAAAATTATCGTGTCCATGACTTGGAGTTGTTGGCCGTAGTCTTTGCTTTGAAAATTTAGAGACATTATCTTTTGGGCGAAAAATTTGAATTATTCACAGACCATCAATCTTTGAAATACCTCTTCGATCAAAAGGATTTGGATCTAAGGCAACAACGGTGGCTAGAATTTCTGGCAGCATACGATCTTGACATCTTATATACGCCGGGAAAAGCCAATGTTGTGGCGGACGCACTCAGTAGAAAGAACGTCATTGTCGCAAGCCTCATCATTACCCCTTCTTTGATTGATAAAATTTCTTCTCTTCAAAAGGAGGATGAGTTTATCCAAATAATTATTAAGAAAATTCAAGAAGGTGAAAAAACGAGCTTCCAAATAGATCGCAAGGGTGTCCTTAGATTGCAAGGGCGGATCTGTGTTCCAAATATCCGAGAGCTCATAAGGGAAGTTTTAGATGAGGGTCACAAATCAAATCTTAGCATCCATCCAGGCGTAAGCAAGATGTATCAAGATCTAAAGCGCACGTTTTGGTGGAGGTTTATGAATAGGGATATATCCATCTATGTGAGTAGATGTCATACATGCCAACTTGTTAAGAGCAATCAACAAAAGCTTGCGGGATTGTTGCAACCATTGGAGGTCCCAAGTTGGAAGTGGGACCAAATCTCCATGGATTTTATAGATGGTCTGCCCTGTGCTAGGAAAGGGAATGACAGCATATGGGTGATTGTGGACCGCTTCACAAAGTCCGCTCATTGCATACCTGTCAAGTCCACTAGAACTGCTCAAGGTCTGGCGCAAATCTATTTCAAAGAAATCGTCAGGCTACATGGGTAATGAAGCTAAATCTTTCCTTTTTACCGTTATCTGAATGAAAATTCTCATTTTTCTATTTGAATATTAAAAGAATAATCCTTGTTTTAAACAGAGTTCCTAGTAGCATTGTTAGCGACCGTGATCCTGTCTTTGCTAGCAAATTTTGGGAAGCATTCCAAAATGAGTTGGGAACGAAGTTAAATCTCAGTACCGCATATCACCCTCAGACTGATGGCCAAACTGAGAGGGTGAATCGCATTCTGGAGGATCTATTGCGAGCTTGCATACTCGATTTTGGAGGCTCTTGGGAGGATCACTTGCATTTAGTTGAATTCTCATATAACAATAGCTATCAAGCAAGTTTGAAAATGTCCCCATTTGAAGCCTTATATGGTAGGCCATGTGGATCGCCAGCGTGTTGGGTTGAAAAAGGAAATCGGCTTGTATTGGGCCCAGACATGGTCCGAGAAGCTTCAGAAAAAGTCGATTTATTAAAAAGCTATTATTGGCCACCCAAAGTAGACAAAAGAGCTATGCCGATGTGAGAAGGAGAGAATTGGCTTTTGAAGTGGGAGACTATGTCTATTTGAAAGTTGCTCCAATGCGAGGCGTAATCCGTTTTGGAAAGACAGGAAAATTAGCACCTAAATTCATCGGTCCCTTTCCTATTCTTGAGAAGATTGGTACTCTAGATTACAGAATTCAGATGCCCGACTGGTTGCCTGGAGTGCACGATGTATTCCATGTATCTCAACTTCGAAGGCATGTCCATGATCCGGATTTGGTTGTGGAGGAAGCTGAACAACAAGATTTGGAGATTACCTCAAGCCTTCCAGTGAAAAGGGAGCCTCTGAAAATTATTGGCAAAGAGACTAGAGAGCTGAGAAATAAAAGAATTAACCTAGTCAAGGTGCAATGGAGCGGTGATCCTAGGGACTGCACTTGGGAAACTGAGGAGAGTATCAAACAGGCCTACCCCAAATGCAGAGTGGATATCTCCGACTAAATTTTGTTTTGAGGTACGCTTAATCATTTCAGAGTTCTCCATATTGTTCCCTAATCTTCTATTTTCATTTTACCTTTTCGAGGACAAAAAGTTCTTAAGCGGGAGAGATTGTAACAACCCAGAATTTGGGTCCAATTTAAAATTTTCATTTTAGAGATTTTAAGGGTGATTAATAAATTATTTTAAACAAAAACAACCAGCAACCTATTTTAATTGAATTTAGTATGAATATATTTAATTTAGTTATAAAAGGAATTAGAAATAGCACGGTAGTTTGAAAAGTCAAAGCTGAACTTTGACTGACTGTACAGGATGCAGAATTAGAAATAGCACGGTAGTTTGAAAAGTCAAAGCTGAACTTTGACTGGCTGTACAGGATGCAGGATAAATTGGATTTTGGTGAAACTGAAAATATTTAAATCTGTTAATAAACATCTTTCTAACGAATCTGAAAAATCGAAGTTTCATAGCGGGGATCAAAAGTTATGGCCAAATGAATTTTCAGGAAGGTCGCTATAGAAATTATATCGCCCTTGAAGATAGACATTTTTCATACGACCTCGGAATTCGATGAAACCACTTTTGTTGGATCCGGAATGTCAAATTATTGCTAAGTTTCAAATTTCATAATTTTTGAAGCTAATGTGTGAGCGTGGCAGAGGAAAATGTGTTTTGATCAATTTACAGTCAAATTGGATCGACCAGAAAATAACCATTTTCCAAACGATCTCAGAATCTGACGAAATTAGTTTTGTTAGGACCGTATCGTCAAAACATAACTAAAAATAATTTTTCCGGATTTTTCTGAGTTCGTATGTGACTCCGGTAAAATTAGAAAGTATGTTCGATTTAAATATAAAAGATTTATTTTAATGGTAAAGTAAATATGTTGTAAACTTCAGAATTAGACTTCGACACTAGCGCCATTGCGTTCAGAAGACGTCAAAACCTATTGTTCGACAGTCGTTGGCCTCCGTTTGGAGGTCGGACGGAAAGACCCTAATTTCTGGAATTAATTAAATTAAAAATAAAAAACCCTAAGAATAATGCATAAATACGGGTCCGTATACATCTCCTTCTTCCTCCCGATTGTTTCAGCCGCACAAAACCCATTATACATCAAAATTTCAAACTCCGATTTCTCCTTCGTTTCTCAACGAAATCCTTCGCCGTAACTCACGTTTCGAAGAGACTTTCGAACTCTTCGAATAAATACCGAACACGGCCCGTTTCGTCGCCTGAAATCGCCGCACCAACCACCCAAATCTGCCGTCGTTCGGCCTCCCCTACCTCCACCAGGCGCGACCGCACCCCACCCCCCTCTAGCCGAATATCCACCTCTCCTAGCCCTTCCACCTCCAACAATTCATTCGTAAAACAATTGACTATATCTCCAGAAAATTAAAATCAAAGTTTTGAAGAAAAAGGTATGAAATCTATTTCATAATTTGCCACGCTTTTGTCTGTGGCTACTGTAGTTGTTAAAAGTAATTATCATTCAAAATTTGATAATTAATTCATACGAAATCCAAACTAAAAAAATTCAGATCCGACGGAACCGTGAGGACGTTTAGAGGTTGCTGAGATTGATTACGACCATTTCTGAATTTATTGGGATTTTTAATTCTTCACAAGCAAGGTGAGATTCTGATTTATAAAATTATCTCAAATTAATCATTACTTTTCTAGTTATTTAAATATTTGAATTGTTAACAATTAGATATGCAATGTGATTTGTCAATTAAAATTCTAGATCTGTTAATTGAAGTTGTAGATCTGTTAGTTAAAACTCCAGATCTGTTAGTTAGAATTATGGATCTGTATGAGATGGAAAATTTAAATGTTCACCTTGTTTAATTTTGGGAAATCATGCCTTGTTGATATGAATCATCTAAAAAAATCACCTTGTTCATGTTATGGGATGTATCACTTCGTATGATGACTTATGTAAATAGAATAATCATTCGTGTGTAATCAAAGTCATGAAAAGGAAGAAACTTGCATTGGTAAAGTAAAAATTATATTTTTATATGTAATTTAGATGTGAATTAGAACGGTAAAGTAAAAATTACATTTTTATATGTAATTTAGATGTGAATTAGAACGGTAAAATAAAAATTATATTTTTATATATAATTTAGATGTGAATTAGAACGGTCAAATAAAAATGACATTTTTATATGTAATTTAGATATGAATTTACACTGTATTACTAAAATTACATTTTTCTATGTAATTAAAATAGGAGTTTGCATCGTATGTTAAAAACTACCTTTTTTATATGTAAGTAAAACATGAATTTCCATCGTATGATAAAAATTACATTTTTATATGTAACATAGGTTGAGATTTACAATGTAAATTAAAAATTACATTTTTGTAATGTAAGAAAGAAGTAGGATTCACATTAAAATTAAAAATTACATTTTTATATGCAATTAGAAGATAAGAATTTGCGGTGTAATAGAGATTACATTTTTATATAAGTAGTTCGAAGTTGGGAACTAGCATTGAAAATAAAATTACATTTTTATCATATAGTTAAAGATTAGAATTTACATTGTAGATAAAAACTACATTTTTATTGTAATTAGAAGACGTGAAATTTGCATCGCATAGAAAATTACATTTTGATGTAATTAGGAAGAAGAGTTGGATATAAAATCAAATTTATCTTTTCAATGTAATTTTAGAGATAAAGATTGGCACGGTTATGAAAATTACATTTTTAATGTAATTTAAAAAGGTTAGTATCTTTCAATATAATGTTAATTTCATTTACAGTGTAATTTAAAAGGAAAATCTTACAATGCAATTGAAAGATTGGAAGTTTACATTATATTGTTAATTATACTTATAATGTTATTAAAAAGGGGAATTACATTTACATTTTAAATTAAAAAAAAGGATGGAGGAATGAAAGAATGGAAGTGGGCATCGTAATTTACATTTCTATGTAAACAAAAAGGTTAAACGTTTATATTTACATGTTTATGTAAAATATAATTAAAATTAAACGAATCGAGCGTGGTAGTTCACGTTTCGAAATCGTACCATTAAACGACTATACAAGAAGATCCGACCATCGGATTTTCTTGAAACTGAAACCATTAGGATCACCTTGGAAAAATCTTTCCAAAGATATATATTACGTTATGATGCAATAGTTAGATTCTGAGAAATGTGAAAATCAAAATTGGTTGAAAGCAGCGCTATAGTCGCCCATTGACTCAAGGCGTCTTTGTATAAAATTTAATTATTTTAAATAATTAAAATAGGAAGTAATCGTTATAAAATAATATTAACGAATAGGAAGGATTTTAAATATGTATATATAAACGAGAATTATTTGGAAAGTCCGAGTTTCTCTCATTCCAAATAATCAAACGACGCTAAGAATCGAAGTATGAAGACGGCATATGAAGACCGTGAACCTTCCATCGAGAGGACAACGATCGAGGCCCTGATTTGATTTGCTCCCAAATCAAGGGTCATGGTCATTGACCAAACGAACATGTTGATTTCACGGATTGGTTTTCGCTCAGACCCAGAGCATAAGCTAATAAATGGATTGTGTGTCTGACATCGTACTCCATTAAATATCATGTTATTAATTCTCTGTCGAATGTATGAATGTTTGGTGGCAGAGAATTTATTCTCTTGCTTAACACCCTTTCATATACTTCAACAGAGGATTGGTAGTGCGATATGGAGTGACAGTTTGGCATACTAAGATTCAACGATCAAGGTACCCTGTTGAAAAGCAGAACCTTGTGGAGATGATCAAAGCACAGCTTGGATAAGCATATCTTTGTGTATTACGTAGCTTCACGAACCTCACAAATCGGTGGAGCCTAAAATGGGAGAAGGGAACGCAGGGAGAGCAGCACGTTTCTTTCTAGTTAGAAGTAGTGTTAGTGCTTAAACTGGCTGATATTTTACTTATGTGGATGATGGAATGAGGCGCCTCGGATGATAGGTCCTATAGGATCGGGAAACGTGTGTTCAGGAATAACTAATCCACGAAGCTGTATGTGTGGATCGGCCCTATAGGATCCAAGGGTTCACTGCGGGGGATCCTGAGACATTAGCTAGAGTGTCTCGAATCGGTAAGGAGCTCCTCCCTAGCCTTGACTCAAGATGGAAACCAAATTCCAAATACGACCCTACAAATTTGATTGTATTACTAGTACGGAGGCATAGTATATGGTAACTAAGCTTCCTAGGATCAATACATTTATTTTGAAATGTTTTTTTATATATACACTAAATAATAATATTAGATTCGTATTTACCGTATTTAGCATGTTTAATCACCATAAGGTAAAACCCTATCCTCTGGTTTGTGTTGCATTGTGTGATGGGACTTGGGTCATATGGTGATTCCATTATTCTCAAAAGCATAGCATTGTTTTACGATTCACTTATTGCTTGTTCTGTCAATTTAAATTATGCACGACGATCCATTGGGGTAAACCCGTTCCGCGTTAGCAGCGTGGTCCTTGGATTTGCCTTATTACTAGTAGTTAAATTAGTTAAGAATTCTCACACCAGTCCCATGATTGACCTGTAGTTTATTTCCACCTTTGCAAACTTGGGTGCCCTCTTTTCCACACGGGCAGCCAAGTAACTGGTTTTGCTTTCTTTGGAGTTGCTGACTTTGGAGCTTTCTTGGTGTTGCTTATTTGGAGGTGCTTATGTTGGACCATGAAGACTATCTATCACTAATCTTTTGTTACATTTATCTTTTGTCATATAGACTTATTTTATTTTCAGTTGTTCTAGTTTGAAGTTGGAACTTATTTCCTTTGCTAAAAACTTAGTGTAATAATTTAAAACTTTGTGACTGTGGGATACTGTGGTTGATGACATTCATATTCCGCTACTATGATGTTGTTATTCTATAGTTTTCCTATGCTATGTTGTATCTGTGATCTATATTGTTATATTTATGTTGCATTCCAAATGATTATTCCTTACTTTCATTCCGTGGGAGTTTGGGGTCATCACATCCACCAATATATAACCTCTAAGCTCGTACATCTCACAGAAGGGTGTTAAGAAAGAGAATAAATTATCCGCCACCAAACATATATATATAGGAATTAATACAATATAAAGGAATTAATACAATGTCAGACATACCATCCATTTGCAAGTCCATTTTGGATCTAAACGAAACCGGAGGCACCTTATTCCTCGTCCCATACGTCCAATACAGGAGAGAGTCCCTTGCATATCCGGTCGATCCCCAAGTACTATTGGATGATCACCACATATTACCTTGTCTCATGTGTACAATCCAATCAGGACATCAGTAATCGTCCATTCGATGTGAATATCTCCGATCTTCGACCATCGTCTTCATCATCGACTTTTAGTCATCATACTAATTATTCAGAATGGATTAAACCCGGCCTTTCCGAATAACCCGCCTATCTTAAAATCAAGTGCTATAAAAACACATCATATGCCTCATTTCAATTTTCTTCTAATATTCAAATCTTGGGGAAAGGTTCCCATTAATTTTATCAAAGATAAATTCTTTTAAACTTATTCTTTAATCTTCCTTTGGATATTAATTTCAAAAGATTTTATTTTATCCTTTAACCATTTAAACCAAATTAAGGTTTATAAAACTAGTCAGGATTATCGAGACTTACCGAAATAATCATCTATTATTTTATTATTTCCAATCTCAGTCTATTCATCCCATCGAGAAAAACTGGTAATACTCCATATCTAACAACCACTGTGTTATCGATAAATTTAAATACCATTTTTCGTTCAAATCTAATTAAAGATTTAACTATCGCCTAGAGAAAAACTAATGGTACTCCACTCTTGATCATTTCTTGAATTCGATAAATTCAATTACCCCAATCTCATTTCAGTCTAATTAAAGATTCATTAAAACTTAGTTTTAATCTCAAAAATCATTACTTAATGATTATTCAACTTTAGGAAAATTTATCCTGTCTTTAACTGGGTTAAAGAACCAGTGTCATTTAAAACATAGTTCACAACAAACCCAAATCATCTTCCATTAACTATGGAATCTTCATGGAAAATAGATCAATATATAACCTGTATAAATTTCTGTATCATACTAATAATATAAACAGAATAACGACAAATCCCTTTAAATTCCATAAATAGTAATAGTCTTCATTCACAGAAGCTCATCTCGATATTAAATCGATTTCCATTCAATTCAAATTTAATGTATTAAATTGGAAAACTTTACTTTGGAAAATTTCCATTAAACCTTAATAAAAATATTTATAAATTCCAAAACATATCTTCACTGTAAATTGGGTTTTAAGAACAAATGTTATTTTAAACATCGTTCATAATGAACCCAAAATCATCTTCTATTTAGTTCCAATTTATAATTATAAATTGGAAAACTTCATTAATCTTAATTAAAAGATTTATTCCTTTTTCAACGGGGGATAAGAACAGTGCTATTTAAGACACCATTCACGACAAACCCAAAATCCAATTTGATATTAGATACAAGGCTCTGAATAAAAATAATATCGGCTTATATTCAATATCAAATTCTGAAACCAACGAATGTCGTATTGGGAATAACGATATCGGTATCTTTCAAATTCCCATAATAGTGTCCGCATAATCATGGAATCCAATATCGAAATATACCAAAGATCATTTCATTCGAATCCATTCCAACTCATATGTTGGAAATTATTCTGGTTGTCTTAAAACTATTTGCAAATCAAATTTATTAATTTAAAAATTATTGGATTTCAAATCTAGTTGTTAACTAGTTCATTTAGATAAAAATATTTTTTATCTCTTCAAAACTTGGAATTTTTCATACAAAATCTTTCCAAATCATTAATTGTGATTTCACATGATTTTTCCATGTTTTTAATAATCCTGTTAAGGCCTTTACATTCGGTTTCCAATAATAGCCACCGAACTGCATCCATAACTACCTTTTCTGAAATTGATTTGGACATAATTTGAAATCTAACCATTCAAATTCAATTCTCATGTATTCATTTGAATGATTTTTTCGATACAAACCCAACGGTTCCGGTTTTAGGAGAATCCGACAGTCGGATCTCCCATTACATCAATTTGAAGTCAATGGTTGAAATTCGCGAACGGTCGCTGCGCGGTGCGTTCTATTCAAGACATTTATATATATATATATATATATATATATATATATATGTATGTATGTATGTATGTATATGTATATGTATATATATATATATTATAGATTTCAACTTAAAATGTATTTTAAAATTGTTTATAAATCCATATTAAAATGATTTCAATTTCCTTTTCAATTTTAAATCAAAATTGAATATTCTATATCATTATAATTTTAAAATGATAACATTTTCAAAATATCAGATTTTAAAATCAAATCTTTTCGATATTCATTATAAAATGAATAAAATCAACAGAAAATTCCGCCTGAGTTAAAATGGCGTACATCTACTTAACTCGGCTTCATATATCTCAATATTTTCGTGTCCATCCAAAATCGGACATCAAAATCATATTTTGATTCTTTACTGAATATTATTTAAAAATATTCGTATTTCTGAATTGGTATCAGACTCAATCAATTACCATATAATTTTATTTATATGGATTCCATACACCGTATTTATTCAAAAATAGTGATAAACAACTATTAAACAATCAATTCATATCTAGAGTGTAATTTACCACTGTATGAGCATTACATACTTAAATTACGCTTATAACAATTTGTCAGTCAACCGGTTGACATACAGTCAAATCCAACGGAGATGTGAATAAATTATCATCCCCAGAGCCGTGTGGGGTTTCAACAAACAACAATGAATTCAAATTAATCACCAGTTAATAAATTTAACCAATTCTACTTTGATTCGAATAGTTTTTTCTAATTAACCAGTTTTCACTGTTTTAATTATAAATGGATAATTATAATTGAATTCCAACTACCACAATAATATTAACTTTATTTTTAATATGTTAAACACCACAATCTAAACACATTACAGTCAATCAAATCATCCATGGGTTTCGAACAACATCGAATGTGAGCTAACAGGCACCGTACAACATTTTTGTGATAATTAAACAAATAAAAATCAATACTGTCAATTGCTACATTCAGTTATAAAATAAATAACTGTACAAAATTTTAGTGAAAGAGTTCTCACTTTGATTTCCACTCCGTCATTCTTTATTTGAGGATTTTATTTTTAAACTAAATTAAACGAGGATTTAATTTAGCTAAAAATTTAACTTGCTCCGTTTCCGTCTTGGTTAGTTTCATGTTGTAGAGTTCGCTTCCACGATCGCAATGAACTAAAATCATCCAATTCCATTCTCGTATGAAAAAGATACGCTAATTAATACCTTAATTACATAATTATAATAAATAAATAAATAATTAAAACTTAATTAACTTCTGCACCCCCATTAATACCTTCTGCAACCGCCAAACCCAAACCTTCCAAGCTATGGATTTGTAACCCTCTCAAAGCTCTACAATTTTTCTTTAGTAAGTTTAAAAATTTATTGAAAGGATTTGGAGATTTTGAGGGGAGAAGTTTTGGGCGATTTCCGCCGACAATCGGCTTTGAACGGGGCTGGAAATAATGAATTACGGTTTAGTTAATTTAGGTTATATATATAATTTTATTATTATTTGATTATAATAACACATGTTTATCAATCCGAACTCCAAATCAAACCCAACGACTGTCGCCCGTAGCTAAGTATCCCTATTTCGGACATAATGGAATATATTTTGTAAGCCAGTTCAACTGTTTCGATCGGTTTTGATCAAAATTAAAAAGTGAATTAATATAATGGTCAATATTGAATTCCAATGTACATTTTAATTTATTGGGGCCACATACTGACTCCAAAAATTATGAAAACCGAAATGTAGCTAGGTTCTGACGATACGGACCTAAAAAAATTAATTTCATCGAATTCGGAGATAGTTTGAAGAATGGCCATTTTATTAGCTTATTAAATTCAAACTAAAATTGAAAACACGTTTAAATTCACGATGCTCACATATTAAATCCAAATGACTTGAAATTTTAAACCTAACAATAAATTGACATTCCAGATCCAACAAATTGGTTTCATCGAAAACGGAGGTCATTTGTAAAATGGCAATTTTTAAGGGCTATATATAGTATTAAAATATATATAAATTCCATAGCGACTATTTTAAATTTTAAACAGGACATAACTTACTATTTAGAAAATAAAATCTCAGTTTATTACATTCGTTAGAAAGATATAATTAAATAGATTCTAATGTTTCTTGTTTCATCAAATTCTGACTTATATTGAATTCTATACAATTAATTGAAATTAAAAATCAAATTTTCAAACTACCACGCCATTTCGAGTTTGTTTTATAACTAATATAAATATATACATTCTAACATTGATTTAAATAAATTTTAAATCGTTTTTTATTAAAATAAACCATTTTAAATCTTTAAAATCCATTAAATAAATTAGAAATAAAATTTTAAATTGGTTCCAAAAATCAGGGTTGTTACAATAAATATCTTGAGAAAATTGAGTAGAAGAGAGATAACTTCTAAAATCAAGGAGAGAGCAATAAATTCTTCTTCTTTACTATTATTTAATAGATTAATAGATATTTGGGTACAAGAGAGTTTGTATGTGGTATTGTCGTATGACCAATTGATTTATGCTTCGGTTACAGAAATATACATCAAGTTTCGTTTCTTATCAGGAACAAAGTAACCCAAGTTTTTTGCCCTTTAGATTGTAGTAATATGGAACGTTTTGATCTCACTTAGGTTAGAACAACTAGAAATAAACATGTGTAAATCACATTTCACGTTATTTCAATGCTACGCATCCATGATCGATATATGCCAATTGATTGTATTGACACATGTAACCATAAATGGGTTCGGTTATAGTAAATGTGACAAAAACTTCTTTGATATTTTGTCAACATAGCTAACGGATGTGATTGTTTCAGATGCATCATATGTTATAAATAACAAATTTTGGGGCTATGAATGTAAACACATTTCTTTGAGGTTATTACATATGTGGCCACGGGGAGAATATTGGAAAATTTTAACATATGGGTCACACACGTAAAACTGAATGTGTTATGCTATTTAAGTGTAATACTTAATTAAAGTGATTAAATGAAGTAATAAAATAAAAAAGATTTAAAGATGTAACTATCATGGAAAGAATGTGTAGAGAGAAGTGTGATTTTCAATTTGTTAAAGGGACAAATTGAAAATATCATATTATTGTAAGTAAGAGGTTACGATCCCCAGAGTACATTCAGATCTAAAGGTTATATCAATTTCGAAGATCAAAACCATATCTTAACAAAGTTAATCTTCTCTTTTTAAATGTCTAAGGATTCAAGCGTGACTTTCGCTAGTACTTACTTTCTCTGATTTTCCCAATTAAATTAATATGTATTATCTATTCAAATATAGGATTTCATGATTTGTCGATTGTAAAAATATACAGAGATTCCTAATAGTCTTATATAATTTATGTCTTAAAAATACAGTCCTTTCTCTGTAAAACAAATGTATGAAAATGGACAAGTTATATAAATCCAAAACAGGAACTAAACATAAATTAAAGGACCAAAACTTATGTTATACATAGGGCTGTCAAAATTGCAACCGGTCCATTTACCCAATCCAGTTAACCATGAATTAATTGGACGGGTTCATACCCAATTATTAGCATGGGTTTACTTGGTTAAAGTTATGCCCAGTCACTTATACGGTTTATACGGTTCTGACCCATTATACACAATTTTCCATCCAACTCATTTAATCTGATAAGAAGATATTTTAGGGTTTCCCTCGTTGCTTTTTGATTCGCGATATTCATGTCATAAAGCAATTATTCGAACATTTCTAAGGTTTGCCGATGGCTTTTGTAACCCTCGATTGCTCGCTGTTCTCTCAAATTCCAACCAGCGGTTTGTGAAATTACGGGTGATGATCTTTCTTGTAGTTTCAGTTTTGATTTCGATTTTTGGCTAATTTGTTAGTTATTATTTTTGGGTTTTAAGAAATAGGGAATGAGGGCAGAAACACTTGTTTTGAGCGTTTATAGAAATAAAAAATGTACAAATTCTGCCGATTTCACTTAGCTGATGTTTCTTCTAATCTTGATTTCGGCATCTCCTTGAAATATCAGTCGATGCTTGTGGTAAATTGTTGTTTATCCTAATTACATTTACTGTTTGTGTTAAAGAATTAGAGGGCAGTGGTAATCAATGGTACTGAAAAATTAGTGCTCCACTTCATTTGTATACTTCGCCAATCCTTAGTCTTCTGATATTCAGCATATGTTTTTATATTTTCCATAACCTTGGTCTTTGGCGAATCATCTAAGGGGTGATCTTCTATGTAGTTGTAATCGGTTGAATCCATCTGCCTTCTGTACGAGTTTTAACTATTATTTATTAATGGC
Source organism: Allium sativum (assembly GCA_030737875.1). NCBI lineage: Eukaryota > Viridiplantae > Streptophyta > Magnoliopsida > Asparagales > Amaryllidaceae > Allium > Allium sativum. The sequence goes on from CM060923.1 coordinate 9,348,004, forward strand.
AATAAACTTGGTTTTCAATTATGAAATATTTAAACAATATTTTTAGTGTTAATAAACAGCTAGATTTATTTTAATGGTCTAAAATATATACGTGTTACATCCCTTAAACTTGATTACCATAAATTTGGATGCTAAAAGTATATTTTAGATCATGTTACTGCTTCTTTGTGAAGTATCGGTTCAAAGTTAAATTGTTAGTAAATATAGTGCAGGGCCGGCCCTGAGTATTTATGGGCCTAGTGCAGGCCCAAATTTTGGGCCCTTAATTCTCTTTTTTAATGAAATTGAACTTAAGTGAAAATGTGCTTTTTCTACTGTGCATCTCAATTGAGAAAATTGCGTGTTTCAGCAAATTCATAAAGTTTTTACCCACATTTTCAATCTGTCAACTAGAGGTCCACACAAGTCACATCTCCATTTTAATATATGGATTTATGCCAACAAAGCATACAATCATATCTACTTTTGCATTGATAAATTACCTATCAAGTACATGCATCCTGACAAGAAAAAACAGCTCTAGCAACCCTGACCTAATGGGCCCTGCGTAGTTGCACGGCTCGCACTAGGCCAGGGACGGCCCTGTGTAGGTAATTAGGGTTTCTTTCTAGACCATTTTCTTATGTTCTGAAGCATAGTGGCCTTACTGCATTTTCTTCTACTATAGTGTCAGATTCTGCTATTCTAGGATTCGTACATCAAACTCATTTTACTTAAACTTAAAACTAATACTTCTTGAAAAGAGAGTTTCAACTATTTTTCGAGTAAATGCTTGTTTAAAGTGCGTATATCAAACTGAGACAAATGGAAAAAAAATCAAATAGTAAATTGGTTACCTCTGCTTTGTTATTAATATTATCTCTGCTATGGTTTTTCATATTGTACTTAAAAACGTTGCACAACCAAAGCCATGGCTGCGATGGTTTGATACACATAATGATTATACACTTTTTTGAGCTAAATTTTTACTGATGCCAACTTGAACACTATTGCAAATTACTATTATATTATTTTATAGTCTTCATTGCAGAATCTTGAAGTATAGAAGTTTTTTTACTAATCAAGTGCAGCTTTGTTTGAATTATTTCAGGTACTGCTTACGGTCACCGAATGTTTTCTGTAGAGAAACCCTATTATTTTAGCCATGTTATTGTAGTTATGACTTGATTTTGTTAATTTTCTAAATGTATCTCAATTATATTTTCTTCCATCACCCAAAAACACTTTATTAATGATGAAAACCTGTATTTCCTGCTTTCTTTATTCTGAACTTTGACGAGTGAACTTTTCCCATAATTCTTTCCACTTCTCTCTCCGTCCTTCTTCATTCTGAATATTAAAAGGCATTTTAGTGAATAATTCATTTGCACCATGCACCATGCGTACATATTTCATATTTCAAATAATTCATTTGCACGGATTTGAAACTCAAACAAAAATTGGAATGGAGATCTAGCAAAGTTATTTGTGAATTTAGTGAGTTGTCCTCACACATACTTCTCTTATTATTAGTGTGTGTTTATTGTAAAAAGAATCAATTAAAGTTTTATGGAAACTTTTATTGAAAGTAAAGAATGTGAACTTTTAACCTGTTGACATTGTGTACTTGCATATCTCTTCTTTCTTCAACTCAGTAACCTAGGAAGTATATAAGCAATAATAGCTTACTAGGCAATGGCCATAGTTCGACTTATAGCCTAGGAACCGCAGCCTTCCATTTGGTTATCTCCATATTCCTAAGTTCCTGAGTAATGATCTCAGCTGTTGTCTTGCATTATCTTCTTATAGAAAGTGCAACCATGATTAATATATTACATATAGAGATTATTTTCTAGAGCCACATCGGCTCCAAACAGACCCCAATAGGAAACAATCTTCATTTTCATGATGTTGGAGTTGCTCACACGTGGGTCTTCATCGTTGTGTTGCTCATATTAGTTTTTGAATGCTTTTCTACCTTTAGACTGTGTGATGATTTCTGATTAAAGAATGTGGATATTTTACACTTGGAATGCAGTCTCTTTGATTGTATGAAGTGACCGAGAATAAATTATAGTCTCGCTCAGTAGTAAACCTGAAACAACCTACATTTTACGTATCGGAGGATCATAAAATATTTTTGCTTTTATTTTATTCCCTGTGGGTTGGATCATTCTCATATTTTAATATGTTGATTACGGAGATGTAAGACATGCCCGTAATTTTTACTAATTTTATTTGTGATCATTTTGCCTATGTTAGTCTTATACAGGGTATAATTTTTGACTGGGGTCGAATCAGGTGTAGGGGTCGGTCTCATTGAAAAAGAATGGTTTTGGCAATTTTGTAGAGTAGTCAGATAAAAGATTTGTTACAGCAATTTAGGAGGAATGCTGTTTTTGTGTTTCACAATTTGTTGTTCAAATTTTAGAACCATTAGTGGGATGATTTGGAGAGGCCTATTAGTGGACTGGTGGGAGGCTCTAAATAGAGGGTTAGAGACATGGAGAATAGTTTACTTTCTTCATTCTCTCAATTGGTTGAGCTCGTGATCCTCCTTGCTCAATCGAATTCACCTTTCCGCTATTAAAATTCTAGATATACATAAGAGAATCAAAGATCTGCAACATTTGAAGACAGATCTACATCAAACAAAGAGAGATTTCATCAAATCGAAGAGTTTGAAGCTAATTCTTCATTGTTCGGATTTAGATCCAAGTGTTTTTGTGTTGTTTTGAATACTAAGTGAGTTATATGCATCTCTCACACGGATTCAATCAAGTATATAAATTGTTTGATCATTATTTTATCATTTTCAAGTTGTTTTAACCTAGATCTACATTATGGTAAATATACTTTCATATGAATCAACATAAGATCTAATCTAGCAAATTAAAACCGGTAATTTCTATGTTAATTCATATGTTTATGCAAGTTTTGATCTATTATTTTGTTGATTCATTGTTTTATCATGATTTGGTGAATTCTATATGGTTGTATGATGTTTATTGACTACTTGAGTGAAATTGGTCGATCTGGATGAGTTGATTGCATAGATATTCTTTGTGAAGTATTAGATCGTATGGATTAGAAGTTTTGATCATGGATTAGAAGTTTTGGTGATGGACTGGACAATTTGATGGATCATACATGTATGTTTGATGGATCAGACATGTATGTTTTTGGATGAATCAGACTTGTCTTCTGGATGGATCAGACTTGTTTTCTAGTGATGGACCGGGCAGTTTTTCGAAGCACGGACCGGGCAGTTTTTTGAAGCATGGACCGGGTACCTTTTCGAGCATGGACCGGGAAGTTTTTGAAGTATGGACCGGGCATTTTTTCTTGAAGCATGGACTAGAAAGAATTGATGGACCAGATATTTCCATGAATCAGGTGTTTCATGGACCAGGCATTTCTATGATGACCGAGCAGAAAAGTGATAATGTTTCCAAAACATTATGGATGGAAATTGAAGTGTTGTCGTATATTTTTCATAACGAAAAGAATAAGATGTTATGAATTGAATATCGGACCAAACGATGAATTTTTTGGGTCGACGATGATCGTGGCTTCGAAGTAAATTCAAGGAGGAATGTTCAAAGTGTTGTGATGTGTTCGTTAATCGGTGTAAAGCAACGAATGAGAAGATGACTCAAGGGCATTTTGAGCTCATGGATAAGGGTTGCTTGAGGGGAATTGAGCTTGTAAATGGCCATCGGGGTTGATGGGTAGAGATGCTAAGGTTGAGAGATTATCATTGTCGTAGATTCTAGTAGGCTCAAAGCAGAGGTACTTTGGGCAATCATGAAGGGCTTCTGTAGCACCCCGTAATTTTAAAATAGGTCATAAGAGATAATTAAATAATAACTAATTATTAAAAGTAGAATTAATTGAAACAGGTTACGCCATTGCATTCATCTCGGATTTCTGCTAAGAATAGAGTCCCAGTTCGCGTAAATCGGACTTCGTATGAAGAAGTTATGGCCTTCGGAAGATTCAACAAAATTCAGAATTTGTATAGAAAAATACCCAAGCAGGTCGACCTGGGGGTCAACCTTCCCAGGGAACTCGACCTAGGGGTCGACCTGGGTCACAGGTCGGCCAGAGGGTCGACCTCCCCCCTACAGGTCGACCTGTTTTGGCCCAGATCTGATTTTCTTTGGCTTGTGACATGGTTTTGGCTGTTCTGATAGTCCGGATTGGTTCTAGGTTAATATCTAAGGCCCTAAACACTTCTGTTCTCCTATAAATACATCCCTAAGCCAAAAACTAAATCTCTTACATTATTCTCTAGCCTCCATTGCTCTCTCCTTCTCTAAAAATAAATCAATGGCGTCGCTACTCTACTGAAACCTAAGCTAGAACTAGTACTTCTTCTTCTTCCGATCTGAATAGGATTAAAAGAACAATTAGTCTACATCAAAGGCGAGCAATTCAGTATCATAATACATATTCTAGAAAACAAGACTTGCCTTTGTTTTGTAAGTTCACGATTACTTTCAGATTTAGACAACCAATTATAGTATGGACAAGGAATAAAATGAATTTGGACCTATGTTTGATTTTCTATTTGGATCTATTCTTTGCCTTTGTGAATCTATGACTTTGGGTTGCTTCTTATCGATCCAATCGAACCTATACAAGTTGCCGAACCTAGTTTATTATTCAAGTCTTTCATGTCCATAATATTGTTCATAATCATATCTATATGCCTGCAATGATTCTAAATCAGTTTATTCAGTTATGTTGTAATTCTATTAGATTTGTAATTCTTGTGTTTTGGGACTATCATCTTGTGATAGTTCTTATGCCTATTATTGTCATATTATTCCTATTTGTTCCTTTTTATTTGTGAATCTAGATTGACCTATAATCTAGGTTGAATCGCGATATACGTACGATGGGAATACGGGGAAGGTTTGAGTTATCGGGGCATAAACATGAGATTGACAATATTGGCATAACATAATTGGGGAAAGTAACTGAACATAACATATTCGGTGAAATTGTTGGGCAAAACTTGTAATTGACATTGGGGCATTGTTATCATTATAACTGCAAGTTTGGGTTAGTTGGCTTGTAAACCAAGTTTTGGCCACACACTGTAAACTAGAATATTAAAACTAGATTGGGCTTAACTATTGATTTGGAACGCCAAATATATGACATAGTGATTTTGGGAATGATTATTATTGCAAGTTTGGGAAGATGGGGTATAGCCTATTTTGATTAATGACTTGAAATTTCATGTAATTGACATATTTGGCTCATAACCATGTAAATGGTTTATGGCATGTAACAGTACAATTTATATACCAAAGATTATGAACATGATTTAGAAGGAAAGTGGGCCATGATAATAACTGATTTATAATTTACATATAAATATGAAGTATAAAACATGAAAATTACATGGCATAGATCGGTTCATGAAATGGTATATTTAGTATACCATTAATTGTGAGCATAATTAAAAGGATAATTATAGCATAATTAAATTGGGAATAATTTACATGTGGAATTTGTCATAAATAAGAAATATGTAAATTATAGGAAAGATGAATATGCCTAACCCGAGGATAGATTGAGTTGTGGTGTAAAACTGCCCGGAACCGCCCGGTTGTTGAGTAACCACAACAATACATATCTAATGTGGGAGGTTAGGGCATTAAGCTCAATAAGAACCCGAGGTTAGACTGAGTTGTAGTGTAAAACTGCCCGAAACCGACCAACACATCCAGTGACCGCAACAATACCTGTCTAATGTGAGTGGTTGGTGCTTTAATGGATGAATTAATGCCATTGACACATGCTAAGTATGGGAGGGTTAGGGTAATTGATACTTAACCAATATGACATATGGGTGGGTTAAGTTAAACATGAATGGACAAAGGACAATTAACCAATAAGACATAATATAGGGTAGGGTTAAGTTAACTAAGGGAACACTTAACCGTTATAACATGTTAACTAAACAGATGGTAGGGTTAAGTTAAATAAGGCAACACTTAACCGTTATAACATGTTGACTAAACAGATGATAGGGTTAATTTAACTAAAGCAACAGTTAACCAAAATATATAATGGCTTGTGGTGGGGTTAAGTTACACAATAGGATACGCTTAACCAATATATGATGACATGTGGTGGGGTTAAGTAATACAAGAGGAAAACACTTAACCAATTATATAACACGATATATGGAAAGGGTTAAGTTAACACGAGAGGGAAACACTTAACCAATATAAAATGATTTGAGGTAGGGTCAAGTTAATAACAGAAGGAAACACTTAACCAACATGACAAGACGAGTGGGTGGGTTAAGTTAACTTGAATTGATTAATGACACTTGACTAATATAACTTGATGAACGAATGGGGTTAAGTTAAATGGGAAATACTTAACCAATATAACCTGATGAATGAACAGGGTTAAGTTAATAAATCACACTTAACCAATCCAATATGATAAGTGAGAAATGTTAAGTTAATAAGAACAACTTAACCAACATGGCATGACAACAGGAGGGTTAAGTACATATCGGGTTGGTGGGTAATATTAGTACATATAGGCCTACAAAACTTAACCATTAAATAAACATGCTTGAATCAATGGAAGGGTTAAGTACATATCAGGTTGGTGGGTAATATTAGTAAATATAGGCCCACAAAACTTAACCATTAATAAACATGCTTGAATCAGTGGAAGGGTTAGGTACATATCAGGTTGGTGGGTAATATTAGTACATATAGACCCACAAAACTTAACCGTTAAGTAAACATGCTAGAATCGTTGGAAGGGAACGTCTCCTGTAGGAGGGTAATATTTGTTTATATAGGCCTACAAACTTAACCAATAAGAAACTCTAGTAATGAGGGCCCATTTCAGCAGTAACCCACATAGATGTATCATGGTACCCTGAAACTAGGCTGGGTGGGGCATGATTACTGGGTTGATTATAAGCGGTCAAAACCACGGCAGGGGGTACATCAGTGTAGGTTCCGATGGTTTACGGGCGTGCACGTACCCAGAGTGGGAAAAAAAGCAGGCACTAGGTACCAGTAGTTATACACTGTGCATCTTGATTCGTGTCGGGTCGCTATCATGAGGATTGATACACCTTATGGTGGGACCAGCGCATGGTATCTACACTCAAGAGGGGGCCGATTGACACAGACACATGGAACATTTGTACAAGTATGGAGCCGATCGATAGGGTAGTAAGGGTGCATCTAACATCTTCATGGCAATTAGGCTGACTGAGGTGGAATCCTCATAATAGATGTACACCTGAGGGCTACCACAATTGCGGGGATTGAGATCACGCTGTAATATTATCCTTTATATAGATTACTAGTTGGGGCACTCGTTAAGTGGTGCATAGATATAGAAATCATAATAAAAGGGTAATAGCGAAGAAGAGAATAGTTAACATGCGATGTTATACTTAGTTTATCTTGCCTGTTGCTTATCCTTTGTATCCTATGTTCCTTATCATCATGGTTATGTCTTTATTCAGTTTAATTCATGTCATGTTGTTCTTGCTTGTTCATATGCTGAAAGTAGCTGGACTTACCAGAATTATGTATGACCTAGTTTTGTTTCGCCTCTTTTCTTCCGTCCCCCCCTCAGGGTTCTCAGGGAGGAAACGCTCCTGCTTAGCTTGGATTACTTGTTACTTCAAGATCATCATGTATTGCTTTGAATCAGTCTCATTTCAGTTATGGCTTGCTTTACTCTATTGGGGAATAAATCATTGTTATTTTTATGCTTTTTTTATACTTGGAAGTTTTTGAATCAAGACAGAAGTACTATGTAATGTTTTTAAGACAACTGTTGAAAAAGCTTGACCGAGCCACATTGTTTACAAAATGACTTTATTTTCCGCTGCTTTATTTGTCTGTCTTGTAATTTATCTGCATCTTTTACCTAAAATGCTCCATCAAAATTAAGGCATTCCCTTTGAATGAACTTAACAGAGGTGGGGTGCTTCACTTGATATCAGAGCTGAAGGTTAACGGATCAGATAAAAGATTTGAATATTTATTTTCATCGGTTTTAAAAGAAGCATTTTCAAAAGAAATGTTTTTGTTTTAAAGGCAGATTCCCAAAATCCATATGCATTATCTTTTGATCCTCTGTTTGAATCCTTGTTTCCTTCTTTCCTGAGTCTCCGGGGCTCCTGTCTTTCTGGGAGGTAACCTCATCGCGGCATGGTTCCATAGGCTCGATGGGACTACGACACTTGCCAAAGGCAAATAAGTGCCCAACTTCCATCTGTAGCCATAGTAATTTCGCCTACGTCTAATTTTCTTTCGAGCGTTGTAGGATTCTCCATGCGATGGAGGCAGCTTTCGAGAGACTTGTCAACGTGTTACACAAGGATAATAAAGATGAGACAGAGGGAGTTTGGCTAAGCAGCACAACACAAGGATGAAGAACTCATGGATATAGACTTGGTTCACAATGAAGGTAAAAAGAAAAGAGGTGTAAGTGGAAGAATCAGGACAAGAAGGAAGGAAAGAATAGAAAAACCTAAGACAAGAGGAAGTGTCTTTATTATGGTATAACGGGTCATATAATTAAGGACAAGGGCAAGAACAAAGGACAGGATTTTCAGGAGGGTAAGTGCATGCTCTCTCCGCCAGCCTACCAAAGAGAGAGGTAGAGATTAGTTTATCTTTCTGATCCTCCTGTTAGTACTCTTCTTGACTTTAGCACCTCACATTCGTTTGTATCTGCTTCCACAATTGAGTCTCTGCACCTCAGTACCTGTGTAGTTGAAGATCCCATAATTGTCTCAAATCCAATTAGTGGTTCGGCTCATTTATCATTGGTTTGTAAAGATTTGAGGATATCTATCATAAGTATTGGGTTTAAGTGTAATGCTTACGTTTTTGGTTTCATGGGCTATGGGTTGATTCTAGGCATGGGTTGGTTAGCTAATAAGGAGGGTAGTTAGACTTTTTTTACCTGCCTCGGGAACACCCTCGAGATTTCGTGCGATCCTAAGGAGATCAGTTAGGCTTAACTACCTAAAATCACTTGATACATTTGTCGATGATTTGCAATCCGTCAGAATAGCCCATGAGTACGAGGATGTTTTGATTAGGTTAGGGGTTTTCCCCCTAACACTCGAGATAGACTTCCGCATATGTCTAGTTGACAATACAAAGCCAATTATGCGATCAACGATAGTTTTGGAGCAAGATTGGCGAGGATAGCCAGAGTCGGTTAAGTGCTCAATTGTTTGGTTGTTTTGCTAGTATCATCTCACATAAATCATCCAAATTCGGAGGAGGTATTCCTTTGGTGCTTGTCTGATATTGGTTTAGGCCTTTGGGGCTTGTACTTGAGGGATGTCAAGTTCGACTAGGATGGTTTGCGTGAGAGATATTGACCATCAGATTTGTGACATGATGGATAAGCTAAGTAGAAGAGAGACCTCTAATCATCTTAGTATATACACTTGGTATCATGGTTAACATCTGTTTATCTTGGAAAGATAGTTCGACTACATTGGATACCCTCTAGCATAGTAAGTGATCGAGGTCCTATCTTTACTAGTGGGTTTTAGGAAATGGAGGACAAGAAGCTATGCAAATCGTGAAGTTAAGACAGTCAGAGAAATCTGGAGTGAAGCTCAAGAAGACACGACTTAGAAGACTGAAGATTAGATACGCACATCATACCCTTTCTGGGGGTATATCCTTGATCTCTCTTTTTCTGTAAAGTTTATTTGCTAGTCTTTGTCTTTTAAGTATATCCTCTCGACCTCGATCCTTAGGTAGAAGCAATGGATGTAAACATGTGTTTGAAACATGTTATTTTTGGAGGATGCAAGTGGATGTAAGTGTTTGCTATTGGTTGCTCGTGGATGCATATACACACATTAGGCACTAGATCGGCTCAGTCACTTTCATATTGCATATGCATGAGTGAATTTTTATATATATGAATTGAAACTTGATGTGGTATCATATGGATGTTGCATTTGTATGAATCATTGTGCACTCATATAGAAGTTATTTAGTATGATTAGGAATAATTGCATACATGATGGACTCATGGAACTGACATGATTCGCATTAAGGAGGTCAACTGAATCAGTAGACCGCCTGATTTTGCATTTGGTTAAGGACATATACACACACTATGCATATGTTCATGAAAAACATTAGAAACTTTTTTAACGACAATGGATGCCCGTGATTGAATGGCTGAGTAGATGGATGTTGGATGGTAGGATATACATTCTTCTTAACTTGAAGATTTCGGGGACGAAATCCTTTAAGTAGGGGGAATGTAACACCCCATAATTTTAAAATAGGACATAAGAGGTAATTAAATAAAAACTAATTATTAAAAGAAGAATTAAATGAAACAAGTTACGCCATTGCGTTCGTCTCAGAATTCTCCTTAGAATAGAGTCCAACTTTGCGTAAATCGGACTTCGTATGAAGAAGTTATGGCCTTCGGAAGATTCAACAAAAATTCAGAATTTACATAGAAAAATACCCAGGCAGGTTGACCTGGGGGTCGAACTACCCAGGGAGGTCGGCCTAGGTCATAGGTCGACCAGGGGGTCAAACTCCCCCTATAGGTCGACCTGTTTTGGCCTAGATCCGATTTTCTTTTGCTTGTGACGTGGTTTTGGCTATTCTGAAGGTCCGGATTGGTTCTAGGTCGATATCTAAGGCCCTAAACACTTCTGTTGTCCTATAAATACATCCCTAAGCCAAAAACTAAATCTCTTATATTATTCTCTAACCTCCATTGCTCACTCCTTTTCTAAAAATAAATCAATGGCGTCTATACTCTGCTGAAACCTAAGCCAGAACTAGTACTTCTTCTTCTTCCAATCTGAATAGGATTAAAGGAACAATTAGTCTACATCAAAGGAAAGCAATTCAGTTTCAGAATACAAATTCCAGAAAACAAGACTTGCCTTTGTTTTGTAAGTTCACGATTACTTTCAGATTTAGACAACCAATTATAGTATGGACATGGAATAAAATGAATTTGGACCTATGCTTGATTTTCTATTTGGATCTATTCTTAGCCTTTGTGAATCTATGACTTTGGTTTGCTTCTTATCGATCCAATCGAACCTATACAAGTTGTCGAACGTAGTTTATTATTCAAGCCTTTGATGTCCATAATATTGTTCATAGTCAGATCTATATGCTTGCAATGATTCTAAATCAGTTTATTTTGTTATGTTGTAATTCTACTAGATCTGTAATTCTTGTGTTTTGGGACTATCATCTTGTGCCAGTTCTTATGCCTATCATTGTAATATTATTCCTATTTGTTCCTTTTTATTTGTGAATCCAGATTGACCTATAATCTAGGTTGAATCGCGATATACGTACGATGAGAATATGGGTAAGGTTTGGGTTATTGGGGCATAAACATGAGATTGACAATATTGGCATAACATAATTGGGGAAAGTAACTGAACATACCATATTTGGTGAAATGGTTGGGCAAAACTTGTAATTGACATTGGGGCATTGTTATCATTATAACTGCAAGTTTGGGTTAGTTGGCTTGTAAACCAAGTTTTGGCCACACACTGTAAACTAGATGTAACGACCCAGAAAATCTGAACCAATTTAAATTTTTTAAATTGGCTAAAATAATGGATTTTAAATATTTAAAATAAATATTTTAAATAATAGCAATGAAAACTGAGTTTGAATCGACAATTGAAAACGAATATAATTAATTATAATTATAAACAAGGCCTGAAATGGCGCTGCAGTTTCAAAAATTGAATTCAAACTTTGTCGGACTATACCGGGTGCAAAACAAAACGGATTTTAGTGAAACAAAAAATATTTAAATCTGTTAGTGAATACCTTTCTAACGAATCTGAAAAATCGAATTTTCATAGCGGAAAGCAAAAGTTATGGCCGAATGAATTTTCAGAAAGGTCGCTATGGAATTTATATAGCCCGTGAAATTGGCCATTTTGCATACGACCTCAGAATTCGACGAAACCTCTTTTGTTGGATCCGGGATGTGAAGTTATTGCTAGGTTTCAAATTTCAGAATTTTTGAAGCTAATATGTGAGCGTGACAAAGGAAAATGTGTTTTGGTCAATTACAGTTAAATTGGATCGACCAGAAATGGGCCTTTTTGCAAACGGTCTCAGAATTCGACGAAACTAGTTTTGTTGGGACCGTATCATCAAAACATAGCTAGATTTATTTTTCTGGAATTTTTCGAATCAGTTTGTGGCCCTGGAAAATTGAAATGCACGTTCAAAGTAAATATTGAATATTTTATATTTTAATTTGAAGGAAAACTGACTGAAACAGTCGAATGGGCCTTCGAAACATATCCCATTGTGTTCGGAATGGGGGTAAAACGCTAGGGGCGATAGTCGTTGGGTTTGGATTGGGGTTCGCAGGAGGCAAGGGGTATTTTCGGATTTTAAAACTTTATAAATAAAAAAAAAACTATTTGTCCACGTCAGCCCCCCCCCCCCCCCCCCCCCGCGTCTTCTCTCCCCCCCCCCCCCCCCCCGATCGCGATTAACGGCGATAAAGCCTTCGCCATTTCCCAGCCATTTTCCGACCAAACCACGCTCCAACACACCCTGCTCCAGTTCAACTTTTTGAAGCTCTCCATCTCCTCTACACATCCATATAAACTTCTCCAATTATCGTGCAGTATTTATCCCGAATCGAAGCCCCAAAGTCGCTACCTTTTAAGCTCCGCCGAGGCCAGAGGTGACCACCGAAGTGGACCCCACTTCAGGCGCACGTGCGCCCCTCCAAGGCCGTCAGCGTGGCATAGGCCGATCGCCCCCAAGCCCCACCGTTTGCGCGCAAATCCATGACCTAGGTTCGAACAGTTTTGAAAGGTATCGGCTGTTTTAATTTAAAACTGATTTTAACAGTTTAAAACCGTTGCAAACTTCGAAAAATCATATCTTTTTGCTATGTTAACGAAATTCGATGAAACAGGAAACATCGTGACCGTGTGGACGCCTTCTACATTTTAGAAGAGAACGCATATTTTTCTGAGCCTTCTGCTATTTTTGGTGGAGCGGAACCCAATGTGAGATTTCTAATTTATAAACGATATGGAAAGCGACGACGTATAAATTATATATTCGATGTATGAGTTATATAAGCGTTGTACACCTCATGTATAAGCGTTGTATAAGTTGTACGTTCGATATATAAGTTGTATATGCGTTGTAAAAATTATATATGTGTTGAAATAGAAGTGAATTGCTATATATATATATATATATATGTATATATATATACGCGCCTCGTCCACAAACCATGGACGATATTTATTGGTTGTGATTGGTGTGAAAATTGATTGATAGCGAATGGTTGTTTGGGATTGTTTGTGGTTGATATTGATTGATTGTGGTTGAAAAACACCCATTTGTGGTTGAGAAATATTTGGTTGAAACCACATAGGATTAGTTTGTGGAAATGAAATAAATATATACATGTCGCCTACGTGCGAACTAGATGCATGATTCCCATTATCAAAAACCGCGAGGTTTTAAGGTAGAGCGAGAAGCCGTACTAGGGACGGTCCCGGTTTTAACTACCCTGTCGTTATGCTGCCGAAATTTTGAATAATGTTCATGTGTTTGAATTATTTTCATTTGCTGAAACTATATTTATTCATTGAATAGAAAACCTTCATGTGTTGAATCGATATTCATTCGTTGATTAGAAATTCATGTGTTGAATGGTATTCGTGTTTTGAATATAAAAATCACATTTTTATCTATATATAGTAACTATAGAAAACCTTCATGTGTTGAATCGATATTCATTCGTTGATTAGAAATTCATGTGTTGAATGGTATTCATATTTTGAAATAAATTGTTTTACAATAAAAATCACCTTTTATCAACTATATGGACTAGGTAAAATAATCTCGTTTTAAAAGAAATTGTGTTTTAATAAAAATCCTATTTTTATCACCTATATAAACTATATAAAATAATAGTGTTTTGAAATGAATTGTTTTACAATAAAAATCACATTTTTATTATATACACGAATTGTTGAAATGTGAAGTGTTGGAAATAGCCACTCGTTCAAATAAATATATATATGAGTTGAAATATTCATTAATTAGCTAATGATATGATTTTTGCCTATACATGCAACATTAGAATGAATGGTGTTTTTAAACCAAATGGAATCAAATATGAAGTTGAATGGAAAATGATAAGTGATAAGAACCATATATATGTACATGCATATTTATTGAACAGGTTATAGCAAAGGGGCTAGAGAAGAGGAATAAAATTTTGTGCCCGACAAATAGGTACACATTTACTATTTTGTTTGGGTGATGATTTTATGAGCCTGTTGGCTAGCCGCTTGACTTTTTCTTTTTCTTTTTGACATGAGACGCCCGTGTGGCTATTTGGGAATTTTCCCAGCCCCTCCCGTACAAAGGAGGTTATGGCGAAATTTTCCAAAATTTAAAGGCGTTAGTGAAATATTTGAAGTGAAACGATATTGAAATTGTTGAATGAACTATATTTATATAAATATATAAATATAAATAAAATTAAAACGAAACGTGGCCGTGCAGTTCGTGTTTTGAAACCGTGATTTCAAACAACTAGTGCGGGAAATCCGACCATTGGATTTTCCCGAAATCGTAACCGTTGGGTTCGCCTTGGAAATATCTTTCCAACGGCACCCACTTTGTAAAAATTCAACGGTTGGATTGTCTGGAATGTTTAATTCAAATCTGAAGAAAAACAGCGCCAGAATCGATTATATTTATATATATATATATAAATATAATTATACTTAATTGAATAACGACGCTGCAGTTCGTATTTTGAAATCGAAACTTCAAACGATTGTACCGGGAGATTCGACCGTCGGATTTTCCCGAAACTGGAACCGTTGGATTCGTTTTTAAAAGAGCTTTCTAATGATGTAAATTGTGTGAAGATCCAACGGTTAGATTTTCATATATGTGTAAATCAAATCTGAAAAAAAACAGCGCCACGGCCGCGTTATGGCCCGAAGCGTCGTTTTGAATAATTGGCTATTTTAAAATAAATAAAAATAGCGATAAATCGTTATAAAATATCATAAACGATATGGAATGGAAATAAACTGAATTTGCTCGATTTATGTGGTATTTGATGGTTGAATGTGTCTGGTGTGAAAATTACACTAAAGAACAAAATTGGTGTTGTCGAATGATTTAACCATTGAAATAAATTGATTTGAAATTCTAAATATACGTGAATTATTTGAAAAGGCCGAGTTAATTCTCATTTCAAATAATTGACCGACGATTAAAATTCGAAGATGAAGACGGTGGTCGAAGACCGGAGATCTTCACCTCGTTTGGATGGTAACCGAGGTCCTGATTGGGAGGCATCCCGAAATATGGATAATGAGTGGTGATCGTCCAGACGTACGTGGTGATCAATGGGTTTGTGAGGTATTTAGTGCCTCCGGTTTCATTCAGACCCATAACGGACTTGTAAATGGACTGTGTGTCTGACATTGGATTTTATTCTGTGTTGATTGATCTCTATTAAATATACATCTGTTTGGCGGCGGAGAATTTATTCTTTTTCTTAACGCCCTTCTCTGAGACGCACGAGCTCAGAGGTTGTATATCGATGGACATCAGTCGCATGGCATGAATTACTAGTGTGGCATGCCTAAGTGGCAAATGATCAGGACTTCTGTTGAAAAGCAAAGTCTTGTAGTGATGATCAAAGCACCGCCTGTGTGGCGTAGCTTTGTGTATAACGTGAAATCACGAGCCTCACACCCCGGTATGAACCAGAAACGGGAGAAGGACCTCAGGGAGTGCATGCGTTTCTTTCTAGCTAGGGTGGTGTCAATTACCTACCAGCCCTGACATTTGTATACTTTTCACCTATGTGGTTGTTGCTGTTGCGAGGCGCCTCGGTTTGATCGGACGATCCGGGTCCGATGGAGTCATTCGTTGGCTCGTTTGAGCCCCAAAGGGCGGGGAAACGTATTGCTCAGTCATTTTAATCCACATCGGTGGACCGGCCCTGACGATCCAAGAGTCACTCGAGCTCTGATCCAGAGACATGGTAGGCTAGATTGTCTCGAATTCGGTAAGGACTATCTTTTGCCTTGGTTCATGATGGAAATCTAATTTCCAAATACGACATCATGCGGTTTTGATTGTATATATATATGGCGACATGATATATGGTACCCATGCCGTCTATGATTGATAGTTATGATTGAAATTGTTTCCAAAACATATAAACACTAGCAATAATATCAAATGCCTTTGTTTTATTCGTATCAAGCATATTTTGGCCGTTATAAGGTAAAACTCTATCCTCCGGTTTGCGTTGCATTGTGTGATGGGAACTGAGTCTTATAACGACATCATTTTTATAAAAAGCATAGCGATGTTTAAAAGAAAGATTTGTTTTAAAGCACTGGCAATCAAATGGAGTAAACCCGTTCCACGAAAGTGGCATGGTCCTGTGATTGGCCATATTATATATGTGTTGAGTAGATTTCTCATACCAGTCCCATGACTGACTCGTAGTTTTTTCACTTTCAAACTCGGGTGCCCCTTTTTCTACACGGGCAGCCTTGTATTCAGGTTTAGCTGGTTCTTTCTGGATAGCTGGAGCTGAAGATGGATTCTATCATTTATCACTTTTTATGCTGTTCAGCTCCTATTGTACATATTTTGTTTGTTTTCCGCTGTAGACATTTATGTATAGTTGAACTGTATTTGTACTAAGTAAGATCCTGTATACTGTGTAACTCTGATGATTACTCTTATCCAGTATATTCTATTGTTCATTATCTGGTGTATTTATATTATTCTGTTCTGCTATTATCTGTTTCTGTGTTATATTCCAAAGATAACCCTTGTCTCCATCTGAACGGGATTTGGGGACGTCACAGCGTGGTATCAGAGCTTTGGTTAAGCTTAGTTCTGGAATATAACATTTGAACGAACTCGTCAGAAATAGAACCAGTAGTGTTCTAGGACGGGCAACTCAATACAGATAGGATCAGAAATATCCCAGTATGAGTAAAGCAGAATGGAATAACACCTCGATAGACACATTTACATTGAAGTATATGTTTCTATATTTTAGATTATCTTTTCTGTGACCTGACACTTGATCTGCTGTTTGCAAAAGTACTAGAAAATGAGTGCCAGAAACAGAAGAAGTTATACTGACCCGGGTATAGAAGCTCTATTTATGAAATATAGAAATCTGGGTGGAAAACCTTTCTCGGGTGAAGAATCAATTATGAAAACACAAGCTTGGATTCGCTCGGCTGAGAAAATCTTCGAAGCATTAAAGCTGAGGGATGACCAGAAAAGATTACTGGCCTCCTGGGCACTCGAAGACGAAGCTTTGTTCTGGTGCGATTCAGTTATTAAGGATAATCCAGAAGGTGATATCACCTGGGATAGATTCAAAGTGATTTTCCTGGAAAGATTTACTCCTCCCGAAGCGACGGAGCGACTATGTGATGAATTTTCTTATTTGATACAAGGAGATATGACCATCCCAGAATATCATAAGAAATTCAACGAACTTTCTCACTTTGCTCCCCATCTAATTCAGAATACGAAGAGAAAGAATCCGAGATTTATTTACGGGCTTCAAAGGAAATATCAGAATAAAGTAATGAGGCATGTGAAGCTTCCTTTTTCAGAAATGATTTATATGGCTTATCAGTATGAAGACCTCCATATGAAAGGCATGTTGCGAGACGAAGTAGAAATCAGGTCTAATAGCAAAAGAAAATTTGAAGCTGATAGCCCAGAGACAAGTGTGCAGCCTGAGGCTAGTACGAAGGCTGAAGTCAAAAAGAGGTCGAAGATCAATCAGAAAAAGGTAAAGGCAGTCGTATGTCTAAAGTGCGATCAGCAAGGGCATTCGATGAGAAATTGTAGATCTTCGAACAGACGAAAGGGTGATGGGTCTAAATCCGGGATGAATTTTCAAGAAAATAGAAAGAGCAGTCAATGCCAACAGGCCGGTCATCTTTTAAAGGCCTGCCCGCTATTCAGAAAACCTGAAGCAGTACATGTTAATGAAGTGGCAGAAGTGCCTGCATCTTCGTCTGCTCCGGAAAGGCCAGATGTTTTAGAAGGCACGCTTACTGTCAAAAATATTCCAGTTAAAGTACTGTTTGACACAGGCGCATCACGAAGCTTCATTGCCAAGAATGCAGCTAAGAAATTAGATTTGAATTTGAAGAAGCTCAAAGAACCAATGACTGTCCAAAATCCGGTCGGGGGTTCCGTCGATCTCAGTTGGGTTTGTGGAGTGCCAGTTTCCTTTTCTCGTTATCGGTTTCCTACCATCGCAGTCGTCATGAATTTTAAAAAGTTTGATCTTATCTTGGGGTTAGACTGGTTGACTAAATATGAAGCTGAAGTTAAATGCGCCGACAGAGTCGTAAAGGCGAAGATTAAATCAGGTGATTATATAACCATTCCCTGTGAAGGTCAGAATGCTAATAGAAAAGACTTCTGGGAAGCTTTGAATGTTTCTCCAGCCCAAATGGAAAATATCCCTGAAGTCACGGAGAATATTCCTAACCTCATCAAAGATATTCCTGTCGTCAAAAATTATGCGGATGTGTTTGAAGAAGTTGTTCGCTTACCTCCGCAGAGAGAAATAGATTTCAAGATCGCTTTGATTCCCAATGCAAGGCCGGTAGTTCACGCACTTCGAAGAATGTCCTTGAAAGAGGAGGAATTAGACAATCAAACACGACAGTTGGTATGGAAGGGTCTGATCAGGCCTAGTTTCTCTGATTGGGGTGCAGCAGTGGTGTTTGTCTCGAAATCTGACGGTACTCTACGTCTATGTGTGGATTATCGTGATTTGAACAAGCAGACAATAAAGAACAAGTATCCATTGCCGCGGATTGATGATTTGTTGGATCGATTAAATGGCGTGCAAGTATTTTCACGAATGGACCTAGCTACAGGCTTCCATCAACTGCGAATTGCCGAAGAGTGTGTTCCAATGATAGCATTCAGAGGTCCCGACTTATTCTACGAGTGGTTAGTAATGCCGTTCGGCTTATGTAACGCTCCAGCTTACTTTGTCGATCTGATGAACAGAGTGTTCAGAGGAGTTTTGAATAAATTTGTTCTGGTTTTCATTGACGATATTCTAATCTTCTCTAAATCAAAGGCCGAACATGAAAAACATTTGGAACAAGTGTTAGAAATTCTCAGACGGAATGTATTAAAAGCCAAATTTTCCAAATGTATCCTCTGGTAAGATGAAGTAAAATTCCTAGGCCACGTCGTATCGAAAGAAGGAATCGCTGTGGATCCAAGTAAAATCACAGCTATTCAGAATTGGAAACAACCCAGTACCCCCACTGAAGTCCGCAGTTTTCTCGGATTGGCTAGTTATTACCGGAAATTCGTTAAAGACTTTTTGAAGATATCTGGTCACTTAACGAAGCTTACAAAGAAGCATTCTAAATTCAAGTGGACTCCAGAATGTGAAGAGGCTTTCGAAGAGCTAAAGTTAAGATTGACAACAGCTCCAGTATTAACCATCGTCGATGGCAATCAGGATTTAAAGGTCTGGACTGACGCTTCTAGAGAAGGCCTTGGCGCAGTGTTAATGCAGAGGGGCCAAGTGATTGCTTATGCTAGCCGTCAGCTGAAGCCACATGAGAAGAACTATGTAACTCATGATCTTGAATTATTGGCTATAGTATTCGCCTTGAAAATCTGGAGACACTATCTTCTGGGTGAGAGATTTGAACTGTTTACAGATCACCAGTCGTTAAAGTATCTGTTCACTCAGAAGGACCTGAATCTGAGGCAGCAACGTTGGCTGGAGTTTCTTGCAGCATATGATTTTGAAATTATATACACTCCAGGGAAAGCCAATGTCGTGGCCGATGCGTTAAGCCGAAAGAATGAGATGATCGCCAGTTTTATTATCACGACTTCATTACTAGATAAAATATCTGCTCTTCAGACGGATGATCACTTCATTCAGAAGATCAGAGAGATAATTCAACAAGGCGAACCCTCGAGTTTTCAAGTTGACAATGATGGGATTCTAAGGCTCAAAGGTCGAATCAGTGTCCCTAACATTCCTGAGCTTCGAAAGGAAGTACTGGATGAATGCCACAAGTCAAAACTTAGTATCCATCCGAGAGTAAGCAAAATGTATAATGACATTAAATGCACTTTCTGGTGGAAGTCGATGAAAAGGGACATTTCTTTATATGTTAGCCGATGCCCTACATGTCAGCTAGTCAAGAGCGACCAACAAAAACTGGCTGGATTGTTGCAACCGCTAGAAGTTCCGGGCTGGAAGTGGGAACATATTTCTATGGATTTCATTGATGGTCTGCCCAGAACTAGAAAAGGGAATGACAGTATTTGGGTGATCGTAGATCGCTTCACGAAGACCGCCCATTTCATACCTGTCAGATCAAACAGAACTGCTCAGAGTCTGGCGCAGATATACTTCAGGGAAATAGTTAGACTACATGGAGTGCCGCTCAGTATAGTCAGTGATAGAGATACAATATTCACTAGCAAATTCTGGGAAGCATTTCAAGTCGAGCTAGGAACGAAGTTGAACTTAAGCACCGCTTATCATCCTCAGACAGACGGTCAGACTGAGAGTGTGAATCGTATTTTAGAAGATCTATTGCGGGCTTGTGTTATAGACTTCGGTGGATCATGGGAAGACCATCTGCATTTGGCTGAATTCTCGTATAACAACAGCTACCAGGCAAGCCTGACAATGTCGCCATTCGAAGCATTGTATGGTAAACCGTGCCGATCTCCTGCTTGTTGGGTCGAACCCGGAAATAGACTTGTGTTGGGTCCTGATATGATTCGAGAAGCTGCCGACAAAGTCGATTTTATTAAGAAGCGATTACTCGCCGCTCAAAGCCGACAAAAGAGCTATGCCGATAGAAGAAGAAGGGATATATCCTTTGCTGTTGGCGACTACGTGTATTTGAAAGTATCGCCGATGAGAGGAGGTATCCGGTTCGGTAAAACTGGAAAGTTGGCGCCCAAATTTATTGGTCCGTTTCCTATCCTGGAACGGATCGGAACTCTCGCTTATAGGGTCAAATTGCCTGACTGGTTGCCTGAAGTACATGATGTATTTCACATATCTCAACTTCGAAAGCACGTTCATGATCCAGACTTGATCGTGGAAGAAGCAACTCAGCAGGATGTTGAAATTACTCCAGAATTAGCTGTGAGAAGAGAGCCGCTAAAGATTATCGGCAAAGAAACCAAAGAGCTGAGAAACAAGAAGGTTCACTTAGTCAAAGTGCATTGGAGTGGAGATCTGCGAGATTGTACTTGGGAAACTGAGGAGAGCATTCAGAAAGCTTATCCTAGATGCCGAGTAGATATCTCTGATTGACTCCAGTGCAAGGTATATTTACCATACTTTGCCTTATCATTTAGTTCTCTAATCTGCTATTATCTTCTTTCCATGGATGTGCACTTTTAACTCTATAGTCTGAATGATTTTAAAAGAGAATAGGAATTAATTTGTATGGTTTTGAAAAATTAAAAACAATTTGATTGTTGTTTGTGTTGTGTGATAGTAAATTTGATTAATTGAAGGATTGAAACCATAGTTAATTTAATCAACAATGGAATAATGGTAGGATTTATTCATTTGTATCACACATTGAACTGATTAGAAAATAAATAAAAATATATATACATGTGTATTATATATGTTTGAACAGGTAAATGGATTAGCTGTTGAGTAAAGATTTTATTTGCGTGCCCGACAACTAGGTAAACCTTAATGAGTTGGATGCGAAATATTATTATATCAACTCCTGTGAATGCCATTGGATGCGGAGTGCTGGTTTTTCTGTGTGAAGTAATAAACATCGCCATAGGATAGTAACAATTAATTTTGAACTACATTACATGGCATACTTCAGAAGATAGGCATACTTCATCATATACCACATAAGCATTTGGAGCTTGTGTGACGAGGTGGAAGATTTACCATACGAGCGAGAGGCTTGTATGGCGATGACTATACTTTATAGGTTGAACTGATGACTGATATGGACTATTTAAATTGTAACGATTAAATTGCTAGATTAATAAAAACCCCACACGGGTCTGAAGTTGACAAGAATCACGTCTCTCTAGTTATTAGATACGACTCATGGACTATTTATTTCCCACACGGGGCAGGGTGACGAGAATTTATTCTCTGGAGTTATTATCAATACATGCTCCCCTGTAAACACCAGAATATATCACTATAAATATGTGCATGCTTATTAGGATTTATTGGGTACCAAATACGGCCCAATAAATTTCCAAACCCCTCCTCGTACAAAGGAGGTTATGGCGAAATTTTTCGAAAATTCCGGGTGTTAGCCAATTTTTTTAAGAATTTGAAATTTCTCAGAAACTGAAAAGTTGGAGAATTGAAGCCAGATCGAACGTAGAGTTGATTAATCAAACCACTTTCGACTTTGTTCCTTTTCGGGGACGAAAAGTTTTAAGTGGGGGAGATTGTAACGACCCAGAAAATCTGAACCAATTTAAAATTTTTAAATTGGCTAAAATAATGGATTTTAAATATTTAAAATAAATATTTTAAATAATAGCAATGAAAACTGAGTTTGAATCGACAATTGAAAACGAATATAATTAATTATAATTATAAACAAGGCCTGAAATGGCGCTGTAGTTTCAAAAATTGAATTCAAACTTTGTCGGACTGTACCGGGTGCAAAACAAAACGGATTTTAGTGAAACCAAAAATATTTAAATCTGTTAGTGAATACCTTTCTAACGAATCTGAAAAATCGAATTTTCATAGCGGAAAGCAAAAGTTATGGCTGAATGAATTTTCAGAAAGGTCGCTATGAAATTTATATAGCCCGTGAAATTGGCCATTTTGCATATGACCTCGGAATTCGACGAAACCACTTTTGTTGGATCCGGGATGTGAAGTTATTGCTAGGTTTCAAATTTCAGAATTTTTGAAGCTAATATGTGAGCGTGGCAAAGGAAAATGTGTTTTGGTCAATTATAGTTAAATTGGATCGACCAGAAATGGGCCTTTTGCAAACGGTCTCAGAATTCGACGAAACAAGTTTTGTTGGGACCGTATCATCAAAACATAGCTAGATTTATTTTTCTGGAATTTTTCGAATCAGTTTGTGGCCCTGGCAAATTGAAATGCACGTTCAAAGTAAATATTGAATATTTTATATTTTAATTTGAAGGAAAACTGACTGAAACAGTCGAATGGGCCTTCAAAACATATCCCATTGTGTTCGGAATGGGGGTAAAATGCTAGGGGCGACAGTCGTTGGGTTTGGATTGGGGTTCGCAGGAGGCAAGGGGTATTTTCGGATTTTAAAACTTTATAAATAAATAAAAAAACTGTTTGTCCACGTCAGCCCCCCCCCCCCCCCCCCCGCGATCACGATTAACGGCGATAAAGCCTTCGCCATTTTCCGAGCAAACCACGCTCCAACACACCCTGCTCCAGTTCAACTTTTTGAAGCTCTCCATCTCCTCTACACATCCATATAAACTTCTCCAATTATCGTGCAGTATTTCTCCCGAATCGAAGCCCCAAAGTCGCTACCTTTTAAGCTCCGCCGAGGCCAGAGGTGACCACCGAAGTGGACCCCACTTCAGGCGCACGTGCGCCCCTCCAAGGCCGTCAGCGTGGCATAGGCCGATCGCCCCCAAGCCCCACTGTTTGCGCGCAAATCCATGACCTAGCTTCGAACAGTTTTGAAAGGTATCGGCTGTTTTAATTTTAAACTGATTTTAACAGTTTAAAACCGTTGCAAACTTCGAAAAATCATATCTTTTTGCTATTTTAACGAAATTCGATGAAACAGGAAACATCGTGACCGTGTGGACGCCTTCTACATTTTAGAAGAGACCGCATATTGTTTTGAGCCTTCTGCTATTTTTGGTGGAGTGGAACCCAATGTGAGATTTCTAATTTATAAACGATATGGAAAGCGACGATGTATAAATTATATATTCGATGTATGAGTTATATAAGCGTTGTACACCTCATGTATAAGCGTTGTATAAGTTGTACGTTCGATGTATAAGTTGTATATGCATTGTAAAAATTATATATGTGTTGAAATAGAAGTGAATTGCTATATATATATAAATATATATATATGTATATATATATATACGCGCCTCGTCCACAAACCATGGACGATATTTATTGGTTGTGATTGGTGTGAAAATTGATTGATAGCGAATGGTTGTTTGGGATTGTTTGTGGTTGATATTGATTGATTATGGTTGAAAAACACCCATTTGTGGCTGAGAAATATTTGGTTGAAACCACATAGGATTAGTTTGTGGAAATGAAATAAATATATACATGCTGCCTGCGTGCGAACTAGATGCATGATTCCCATTGTGAAAAACCGCGAGGTTTTAAGGTAGAGCGAGGAGCCGTACTAGGGACGGTCCCGGTTTTAACTACCCTGCCGTTATGCTGCCGAAATTTTGAATAATATTCATATGTTTAAATTATTTTCATTTGCTGAAACTATATTTATTCATTGAATAGAAAACCTTCATGTGTTGAATCGATATTCATTCGTTGATTAGAAATTCATGTGTTGAATGGTATTCGTGTTTTAAATATAAAAATCACATTTGTATCTATATATAGTAACTATAGAAAACCTTCATGTGTTGAATCGATATTCATTCGTTGATTAGAAATTCATGTGTTGAATGGTATTCATATTTTGAAATAAATTGTTTTACAATAAAAATCACCTTTTACAACTATATGGACTAGGTAAAATAATCTCGTTTTAAAAGAAATTGTGTTTTAATAAAAATCCTATTTTTATCACCTATATAAACTATATAAAATAATAGTGTTTTGAAATGAATTGTTTTACAATAAAAATCACATTTTTATTATATACACGAATTGTTGAAATGTGAAGTGTTGGAAATAGCCACTCGTTCAAATAAATATATATATGAGTTGAAATATTCATTAATTAGCTAATGATATGATTTTTGCCTATACATGCAACATTAGAATGAATGGTATTTTTAAACCAAATGGAATCAAATATGAAGTTGAATGGAAAATGATAAGTGATAAGAACCATATATATGTACATGCATATTTATTGAACAGGTTATAGCAAAGGGGCTAGAGAAGAGGAATAAAATTTTGTGCCCGACAAATAGGTACACATTTACTATTTTGTTTGGGTGATGATTTTATGAGCCTGTT
The DNA here is from genome assembly GCA_030737875.1 of Allium sativum. Classification (NCBI taxonomy): domain Eukaryota; kingdom Viridiplantae; phylum Streptophyta; class Magnoliopsida; order Asparagales; family Amaryllidaceae; genus Allium; species Allium sativum. Next base: position 9,373,279 of record CM060923.1, read on the forward strand.
GGCTAGCCGCTTGGCTTTTTCTTTTTCTTTTTGACATGAGACGCCCGTTTGGCTATTTGGGAATTTTCCCAGCCCCTCCCGTACAAAGGAGGTTATGGCGAAATTTTCCAAAATTTAAAGGCGTTAGTGAAATATTTGAAGTGAAACGATATTGAAATTATTGAATGAACTATATTTATATAAATATATAAATATAAATAAAATTAAAATGAAACGTGGCCGTGCAGTTCGTGTTTTGAAACCGTGATTTCAAACAACTAGTGCGGGAAATCCGACCATTGGATTTCCCCGAAATCGCAACCGTTGGGTTCGCCATGGAAATATCTTTCCAACGACACCCACTTTGTAAAAATCCAACGGTTGGATTGTCTGGTATGTTTAATTCAAATCTGAAGAAAAACAGCGCCAGAATCGATTATATTTATATATATATATATATAATTATATTTAATCGAATAACGACGCTGCAGTTCGTATTTTGAAATCGAAACTTCAAACGATTGTACCGGGAGATCCGACCGTCGGATTTTCCCGAAACTGGAACCGTTGGATTCGTTTTGAAAAGACCTTTCTAATGATGTAAATTGTGTGAAGATCCAACGGTTAGATTTTCAGATATGTGTAAATCAAATCTGAAGAAAAACAGCACCACGGCCGCGTTATGGCCTGAAGCGTCGTTTTGAATAATTGGCTATTTTAAAATAAATAAAAATAGCGATAAATCGTTATAAAATATCATAAACGATATGGAATGGAAATAAACTGAATTTTCTCGATTTATGTGGTTTTTGATGGTTGAATGTGTCTGGTGTGAAAATTACACTAAAGAACAAAATTGGTGTTGTCGAATGATTTAACCATTGAAATAAATTGATTTGAAATTCTAAATATACGTGAATTATTTGAAAAGGCCGAGTTAATTCTCATTTCAAATAATTGACCGACGATTAAAATTCGAAGATGAAGACGGTGGTCGAAGACCGGAGATCTTCACCTCGTTTGGATGGTAACCGAGGTCCTGATTGGGAGGCATCCCGAAATATGGATAATGAGTGGTGATCGTCCAGACGTACGTGGTGATCAATGGGTTTGCGAGGTATTTAGTGCCTCCGGTTTCGTTTAGACCCAAAACGGACTTGTAAATGGACTGTGTGTCTGACATTGGATTTTATTCTGTGTTGATTGATCTCTATTAAATATACATATGTTTGGCGGTGCAGAATTTATTCTTTTGCTTAACGCCCTTCTCTGAGATGCACGAGCTCAGAGGTTGTTTAACGATGGACATCAGTCGCACGGCATGAATTGCTAGTGTGGCATGCCTAAGTGGCAAATGATCAGGACTTCTGTTGAAAAGCAAAGTCTTGTGGTGATGATCAAAGCACCGCCTGTGTGGCGTAGCTTTGTGTATAACGTGAAATCGCAAGCCTCACACCCCGGTATGAACCAGAAACGGGAGAAGGACCTCAGGGAGGGCATGCGTTTCTTTCTAGCTAGGGTGGTGTCAGTGACCTACCAGCCCTGACATTTGTATACTTTTCACCTATGTAGTTGTTGCTGTTGCGAGGCGCCTCGGTTTGATCGGACGATCCGGGTCCGATGGAGTCATTCGTTGGCTCGTTTGCGCCCCAAAGGGCGGGGAAACGTATTGCTCGGGCATTTTAATCCACATCGGTGGACCGGCCCTGACGATCCAAGGGTCACTCGAGCTCTGATCCTGAGACATGGTAGGCTTGATTGTCTCGAATTCGGTAAGGACTATCTTTTTCCATGGTTCATGATGGAAATCCAATTTCCAAATACGACATCATGCGGTTTTGATTGTATATATATATGGCGACATGATATATGGTACCCATGCCGTCTATGATTGATAGTTATGATTGAAATTGTTTCCAAAACATATAAACACTAGCAATAATATCAAATGCCTTTGTTTTATTCGTATCAAGCATATTTTGGCCGTTATAAGGTAAAACTCTATCCTCCGGTTTGCGTTGCATTGTGTGATGGGAATTGAGTCTTATAACGGCATCATTTTTATAAAAAGCATAGCGATGTTTAAAAGAAAGATTTGTTTTAAAGCACTGGCAATCCAATGGAGTAAACCCGTTCCACGAAAGTGGCGTGGTCCTGTGATTGGCCATATTATATATGTGTTGAGTAGATTTCTCATACCAGTCCCATGACTGACTCATAGTTTGTTTCACTTTCAAACTCGGGTGCCCCTTTTTCTACATGGGCAGCCTTGTATTCAGGTTTAGCTGGTTCTTTCTGGATAGCTGGAGCTGAAGATGGATTCTATCATTTATCTCTTTTTATGTTGTTCAGCTCCTATTGTACATATTTTGTTTGTTTTCCGCTGTAGACATTTATGTATAGTTGAACTGTATTTGTACTAAGTAAGATCCTGTATACTGTGTAACTCCGATGATTACTCTTATCCAATATATTCTATTGTTCATTATCTGGAGTATTTATATTATTCTGTTCTGTTATTATCTGTTTCTGTGTTATATTCCAAAGATAACCCTTGTCTCCATCTAAACGGGATTTGGGGACGTCACACTAGAATATTAAAACTAGATTGGGCTTAACTATTGATTCGGAACGCCAAATATATGACATAGTGATTTTATTAATGACTATTATTGCAAGTTTGGGAAGACGGGGTATAGCCTATTTTGATTAATAACTTGAAATTTCATGTAATTGACATATTTGGCTCATAACCATGTAAATGGTTTATGGCATTAACTGTATAATTTATATACCAAAGATTATGAATATGATTTAGAAGGCAAGTGGGCCATGACAATAATTGATTTATAATTTACATATAAATATGAAGGATAAACATGAAAATTACATGGCATAGATCGGTTCATGAAATGGTATATTTAGTATACCATTAATTGTAAGCATAATTAAAAGGATAATTATGGCATAATTAAATTGGGAATAATTTACATGTGGAATTTGTCATAAATAAGAAATATGTAAATTGTAGGAAAGATGAATATGCCTAACCCGAGGTTAGATTGAGTTGTGGTGTAAAACTGCCCGGAACCGCCCGGCTGTCCAGAACCACAACAATACATATCTAATATGGGAGGTTAGGGCATTGAGCCCAATAAGAACCCGAGGTTAGACTGAGTTGCGGTGTAAAACTGCCCGGAACCGACCGGCACATCCAGTGACTGCAACAATACCTGTCTAATGTGAGTGGTTGGTGCTTTAATGAATGAATTAATGCTATTGGCACATGCTAAGTATGGGAGGGTTAGGTTAATTGATACTTAACCAATATGACATATGGGTGGGTTAAGTTAAACATGAATGGACAAAGGACACCTAACCAATAAGACATGATATTGGGTAGGGTTAAGTTAACTAAGGGAACACTTAACAGTTATAACATGTTAGCTAAACAGATGGTAGGGTTAAGTTAACTAAGGCAGCACTTAACCGTTATAACATGTTGACTAAACAGATGATAGGGTTAGTTTAACTAAAGTAACACTTAACCAAAATATATAATGACTTGTGGTAGGGTTAAATAACACAAGAGGATGCGCTTAACCAATATATAATGACATGTGGTGGGGTTAAGTAATATAAGAGGAAAACACTTAACCAATTATATAACACGATGTATGGAAAGGGTTAAGTTAACACGAGAGGGCAACACTTAACCAATATAACATGATTTGAGGTAGGGTCAAGTTAACACAAAAAGGAAACACTTAACCAACATGACAAGACTAGTGGGTGGGTTAAGTTAACTTGAATTGATTAATGACACTTGACCAATATAACTTGATGAACGAATGGGGTTGAGTTAAATGGGAAATACTTAACCAATATATCCTGATGAATGAACATGGTTAACTTAATAAATCACACTTAACCAATCCAACATGATAAGTGAGAAAGGTCAAGTTAATAATAACCACTTAACCAACATGGCATGACGAGTAGGACAGTTAAGTACATATCGGGTTGGTGGGTAATATTAGTACATATAGGCCCATAAAACTTAACCATTAAATAAACATGCTTGAATCAATGAAAGGGTTAAGTACATATCAGGTTGGTGGGTAATATTAGTAAATATAGGCCCACAAAACTTAACCATTAAATAAACATGCTTGAATCAGTGGAAGGGTTAATTACATATCGGGTTGGTGGGTAATATTAGTACATATTGGCCCACAAAACTTAACCGTTAAGTAAACATGCTAGAATCGGTGGAAGGGTTAAGTACATCTCGTGTAGGTGGGTAATATTTGTATATATAGGCCCACAAACGTAACCAGTAAGAAACCCTAGTAACGGGGACCCATTTTAGCAGTAACCTACATAGATGTATCATGGTACCCTGAAACTAGGTAGGGTGGGGCACGATTACTGGGCTGATTATAAGCGGTCAAAACAACGGCAGGGGGTACGTCAGTGTAGGTTCCGACGGTTTACGGATGTGCACGTACTCCGGAGTGGGAAAAAAGCAGGCAATGGGTACCAGTAGTTATACACTGTGCATCTTGATTCGTGTCGGGTCGCTATCATAAGGATTGATACACCTTATGGTGGGGCCAGCAGGGTATCTACACGCAGGAGGGGGCTGATTGACACAGACACATGGAACAATTGTACAAGTAGGGAGCCGATCGATTGGGTAGTAAGGGTACATCTAACATCTTCACGGCAATTAGGCTGATTGAGGTGGAATCCTCATAATAGATGTACACCTGAAGGCTACCACAATTGCGGGGATTGGGATCACGTTGTAATATTATCCTTTATATAGATTACTAGTTGGGACACTCGTTAAGTGGTGCAAAGATATAGAAATCAGAATAACTGGGTAGTAGCGAAGCAGAGAACAGTTAGCATGCGATGTTATACTTAGTTTATCTTGCTTGTTGCTTATCCTGTGTATCCTATGTTCCTTATCATCATGCTTATGTCTTTATTAATTCATGTTATGTTGTTCTTGCTTGTTCATATGCTGAAAGTAGCTGGACTTACTAGACTTATGTCTGACCTAGTTTTGTTTCGCCTCTTTTCTTCCGTTTCTCCCCTCCTCCAGGTTCTCAGGGAGGAAATACTCCTGCTCAGATTGGATTACTCGTTGCTTCAAGATTATCATGTATTGCTTTGGATTCAGTCTCATTTCAGCTATGACTTGCTTTACTCTATTGGTGAATAAATCGTTGTTATTTTTATGTTTCTTTTATACTTGGAAGTTTTTGAATCAAGACAGAAGTACTATGTATTATTTTTAAGACAACTGTTGTAAAAGCTTGACCGAGCCACATTGTTTATAAAATGACTTTATTTTCCGCTGCTTTATTTGTCTATCTTGTAATTTATCCGCATCTTTTACCTAAAATGCTCCATCAAAATTAAGGCATTCCCTTTGTGAGTGACCTTAATAGAGGTGGGGTGTTTCAGCTTCGTACCTTGGGCAGTCGTGAAGGGCCTAGTTGTCGAGATTGGAAAGACAAACTAAGAGTCATGAAGGCGTGTGCAGTTTTTGCCATAACCGGGGTTTACCATTAGCCCTTGACATATGGTAGGTGGTCGTCATACGATTAACGATGGTTTCAAAGTAGGAAAGGCAATGATAGCCAGGGTCATTGGTGTGATGTTTGCTTTGCTTGTATCATCTCACATGAGTTGTCTAAGGTCGAAGGAGATGTTGCTCGTGTGCTTGTCTGATATTGGTTTAGGCCTCTAGGGCTTGTATGTTGACCTCAATTAGGATGGTTTATGTGAGATATAACTATTCGTTTGTTGTTGGATGTTAGTTGTTATGCTATTTCCCGGTTACTCCATGTTTTCATGATCGAATTGTTGTTTCTTGATTGCTGGATTGTAAAGACTATCACTGTTAGATGTGGGGAAGCCAGGTTTGGGTTTGTTGACACGCTTTTTTGTCGAAGTTGTCACACGTCAGGTATTTGGTTAACAACGTACTCCAGCATGGAAAACGGTGCAGGGAAACACAAAGCAAGTTGGTCAAAGTCGCGTCGTGAGCACAAGAAGGCCCAAAAATTATATCAGATTACCTCTTTTGGACCTGACAAACTCTTAGCTAAGCCGTGCTCCAAGCCGAAGGCGAGCCGTCCAACGGGTCCGGGTGCAGCGCCAATGGGGGTCCGGGGCCCCATAGTCCCAGCGGCGATAGACCTAACCGGTTAGGTAGAACAAGTGGGCACTGCCTGATTCATCTGATTTTCTCCATGCCGGAAGCCCAGATTCTTTCACGTCGAACCAGCAAAACCATGGATTCCCTCACTTCGCATTTGAGAACTTTGGTTCCCTCGGCAACGCGATTCCGGTCCCCTCCTCCATCGAATTTGTATCCCGCGGTGGGGTGCAAATTTTGTACCCTTTCGGGGGTACGAGATTCCGCACTTCACCCAGTGGGGTGGCAATTTCGCACCTCTCCGGGAGGCACAAAATTATTCACCCCCCTAGCGGGGTATGAATTTCGCACCCCTTCGGGATATGCGAAATTCTGCACCCCTCTGACGGGGTGTGAATTTCGCACCCCATCGGGAGGTGCGAAATTCCACACCCCCCCCCCGCTGGGTGCGAATTTCACACCCCTCCAAATAGGGCGGTATATCGGATAGGACAGTCCGTTGTCCGGCTCGGTCCAAATGTTCGATGTTTTTCTATTATCCAAGGTTAAATCGGACAGGACAATCCATTGTTTGGCTCGTTCCGAGGCTATTTGATGTCTGTTCCGTGTCCGTCCGAATTCTTATAGGACAAAGCTTGGACATACCTCCATCCAGTCCGGTTCGACCCGTTTAAACTTCTACCTCCAAGGGGTGCGAAATTTCGCACCCTCCTGGTGGGATGAGAAATTTTGTACCTCTGGCCAGAGGGTGCAAATTTTCTGATTGTGGCTGTTTTCTGGGGTGTGAAAAATTTTCTTGTGGGTCCTTCTACTCACCTACTCCAGCCTAACCTTCCTCCTATAAATTTCTCAGGCTTTGGCCTTCATTTGGATCCTTCTCCTTTGGAATTTTTGGACCTTGAGAGCTCCAAACACTCATTAATGGCTTCCAACACCTCCTCCATGGCCATTGGACAAGGCATGAATAGTTGAAAGGAGGTGCATACATATTCCATAGCTTGTTGGACACTAGCAAGCAAAGTTACACCATATCTAGACTTCTTGAATATTAAAGCTTGTTTTGCTCATAGTTGACCAAGTCAACTCATCTCAAGGAAGAGGAAGAAGGATAATTAAAACATGACATGCATGTTTTCCCTCAACACTTGAACATTAGCAAGGGTTGTCATTCTACTTTTGAACTTCATGGACATGAACACTAACCTTAAATATTGTTGACCAAGTCAACGCTTCTTAGTGAAAAAGAAGGGCAATTTGGTCAAAGTGAAGAAAAAAACATATATTTTGTTATTCTATTGTAACACTTTGAACTTAGCTATTGTCCGAACTTGTACAACTTTGTAATTGACAAAAGATATGATGAATGATGATTATAAAGTGGATGTAGGTGTGAGTGTCGAACCACTATAAAAGTTGTATCTCCCCGCATTTATTTACTTTGCTGCTTATTTGGATAATTGTTCACATATACACATTGGGTGTTGGCCTGCGACAATTTTGCCTGTCAATAGGGTTCTTCTCTGGTGTTTGGTAGATTGGTTTGTTAGTCTACCTATTCTCATATACTTTGTTGATGATGTTATATAGATATTTTATCGCTCACTAAGACTGTTGTCTGACTCAAGGTTTTATGTTTCCCTCTTATTACCTTGGGTTTTTCATCTGGTTTTGGATAGGCAGACTAGGTGGCAAGTTATAAGTGATTAATGAGAATGATACTGCTGTGTGGTGGAGAGCAGGAGGCTGACGTATTACTTTGCTATTATATAGTACCTTTGTTTCCGCTATTTGAGTGTGTTTCTACTGAGGCTTCATGTACAGAATTTGATGTTTCCAATGATGTATGGATAATATTTTAGGATGTTATGAAATTCTGAAAAGTTTGTTATAGGATGCTCAACTATTTTTTCCTGTTGTATGTATTCTATTATATTTTATCCTTGCGCTGTGAGTTATACGGTAGGTTCTGCATGTGTCTACCACTTTGATGATCGTCCATAGCTGTCTGGCACACCTTTCAATGCATTATTCCTCTTGTTTAGTGCAGGGGTTATGGGCGGTCGTCACATTTGGTATTAGAGCTCAGGTTAACGATTCTAGCCAACGTTCAAAGACTTAGTAATGTATGGGAGATGTACTTGTAGATTTATGATAAATGCATACTATATATTAGTATATAGTAATAGCGTTTGAACCCCATTAGTAGTTAACTTGCAGTGGCTAATCGTTCTATATTATAGATTTAGAATGAGTCGTCGAACATCAAGACACACTGCTAGGGAGGAAGCTGGTTCTAAAGGGGAAAAGGCGGTACACCATACTACCCAGTCATGTTCGAGGACATGGTGGCAGTGATCATGAGGAGGGCCCTCGCTCCAGATACGATTCTGGTAGATGTAGGGTCCAAGTGCAGGTACCCAGAGTTGTGGATTTTGCGAAGTTGTGCAAGGAATACACATCTCTGGGATGAAAACCATTTAAAGGGACAGAGACGACTAAAGAGGCTGAGAGATGGTTGGATGCTTGCATAAGGATTTTCGGAGACTTGGGAATAGATGATGCAACAAAGAGGAAGCTTTCATCAAGGCCATTGCATTGTAGAGCCATGGATTGGTGGACTCTATCACTTTAGAGATTCCAAAAGATGAGGTCACGTGGGATCAATTCCAAGTCAACTTTGAGACCAAATTTATCTCTACATCTCAGAAGCCTGTTCTATTCAAGAAGTTTGTGGAATTGAAGCAAATGGTCGACCGGTGCTTGAGTATATTACTGATTTTGAAGCCTTGTTCAAGTACGCTCGTTCGTACATTGATCCTCTGTATCAGAAGAACGAGAAATTTGTGATGGGTTTTGACACCTATATTGGAAGGCCATTGGTGGATCATCTTGGTGATCTGTATAAGAAGATTATGGAAAAAGCCTTAAGACATGAAAGTTTGTTTCCTAAGGAAGAAACTATTGTTGCTGCGACCAAGGAAGCACAAAAACCACAACCGGGTGGTAACAACAATAAGAAGAGGCAGCAACAACAACAGAAAGGAAAGGATGGCAAGAAGAAGCCAAAGACTGAGGTGGTTTGCTTTAATTGTCAACATAAAGGTCATTTTGCTGATGAGTGCAAGAATCTAAAGGTTGAGAGAAAGTGTCACAACTATGGTAGTACTGGGCATCTCAAGAAGGACAGTCTGTAACCGGCTAAGGGAAAGCAGATAGTGAATGTTTATACTTTGGAAGTTGTTCCGTCTTCTTCAAGAGCTCCTACTGCAAAGGAAAAGAGAAAGGGTGCCATCGTTCAAGGTACTCTTTCAGTTAAAGGTGTTTCAGTTCTTGTGTTGTTTGATACTAGAGCATCACATTCTTTCATATCTAACAAGCTTGTGTGCTGCTTGGGTTTGGAACCCGAGATATGTGATAGACCTTTGGTTGTGACCAATCTAGTTGGGGTTTGGTCTAGCCTTTGTATGCTTTGTCGAGGTCTTGTATTGCCGAGTCATGGTTGCTCCTTTGTGATGAACTTCGCTGAGTTTAGGATCATCTTGGGTATGAATTGGCTCAAAAGGTACGCGGCAAGAGTGAATTGCGAGAAACTTAAGGTGAGAGTCGGGGATGTGGATGGGCGAAAGGTTTTGATTTGATGTAAGCCCGAAGATGGTGTCTTCATATGCTTTTTATATTCGCTTATGTCTCCACACGAAGACTTATCATTTGTGCTTATCGCTAATGAGTTTGAGGATGTCTTTGATGGGGTCAAAGGGTTGTCGCCACATCGTGAGATCGAGTTTAGGACCGATTTGGTCGAGGGTGCTAGACTTATCGTTATGCCTCTTAGGAGGATGACGCTTAAGTAACAGCAAGAGTTAGAGGTGCAAGTTCGTGACCATTTGGGAAAAGGATTCATTCGGTGTAGTGTATCTGAATGGGGTGCACTGGTTTTGTTTGCCACCAAAGCTAATGGATCTTTGAGATTGTGTGCGGACTATCGTGAGCTGAACAAGGTAAACAAGAAGAACAGGTATCCATTGCCAAGGATAGATGACTTGTTCGATCAGCTTCACGAGGCCAAAGTGTTTTCTTAGATGGATTTGGCAATGTGATTCCACCAGTTGAGGGTGGCAAAGGATAGTGTGCTGAAGATTGCTTTTAGGACACCATCTGGTTTCATTGAATGGTTGGTGATGCCATTTGGGTTGACTAATGCACTAGCTTATTTCGTGGATCTTATGAATAGGGCTTTCAAAGATCAGTTGAACAAGTACGTGCTTGTGTTCGTGGATGATATTCTGGTTTATTCTCGGAATGAGGAAGATCATAGGAGCATTTACGAGTTGTTTTGGAAATCTTGCGAAAGCATCAGCTGAAAGCTATGTTTTCAAAGTGTCACTTCTGGAAGAGCGAAGTGAGATTCTTAGGCCATGTAGTTTTTGGAAATGGAATAGCAGTTGACCCCGCTAAGTTGGCAGCAATCCAAGACTGGGATAGACATAAGAATGCAACGGATGTGAGAAGTTTCCATTGATTGGCAGGTTATTACCGATGGTTTATTAAGGATTTCTCCAAGACAGTTGCTCCATTAACAGGATTGACGAAGAAGAACCAAGTGTTCACATGGGATGAAAAGTGTGAGCAAGCTTTCGGAATCATGAAAGAGGGACTGATATGAGCGCTCCTATTTTGACGATTCCAAGTGGGAATGAGGAAATGGCAGTACAACGATGCATGTGGTACTGGGCTTGGAGCCGTGCAAATGCAGAAGGATAAGGTTGTGGCATACGCAAGTCGACAACTGAAGCCTCACGAAAGGAGTTATCCAATTCGTGATTTGGAGTTGGCATCGATCGTGTTTTCTCTGAAGATGTGGATACATTACCTGTCAGGGGTTCGATTCGAGTTGTTTACAGATCACAAGTCATTGAAGTATCTTTTCTCCCAAAAGAACTTGAATCTTCGGCAGCAACGATGGTTAGAGTTTCTAGCATCATATGATTTTGATACAGCCTATACTCCAGGAAACGATAACACAATTGCAGATGCGTTTAGTCGAAGACATGCAGGATTGGGAGCAATGTTTTCGAAATGGAAGAGCCTCGAGTTTTTGGCATGGTTTGATTTCAGTACAAGGTGTGAGTTGGAACCTAAATTGTTGGCAAACTTGTCGATAAGACCTATTTTTATTAAAAGGATTTGTGATGGCCCACCCCGCACCAGCCGGCATTTCCTCTGAAAGTGCACTGTACACATGCCCGACTAGCACGGAACGGTCAACAAAGAAAGGAAAGAAGAGAATGAACTAATCGAAAACCTGTAGAATGTCTCACAGCGCATGGAACAAAATATAATAATAATATACTTGACATATAACAGGCAAGATAGTGCATAAGCTGATAACTAAAACCAACATCAACATCATCATCAGAGTAGCGGAAATCCAAATACAGCTTATTACAACTTTCCAAATTACTGTCTCTAGACAAAAGAAAGAAAGATACACCACCAATGCCCAAAGTAGTGACCACAACAACACAGGGAGAATATCTATATATATATATGTATCATACGTGAAAGCCTCCTGCTCATCTTTGGTAAAAACTACTCGTGCATACCACCTAACTTGTCTCTAGTCTGCTCGTGAGAGCTCCCTGAGTAATAATAAGAGATATAAAACTCTGGGTGAGACAAAAAGTCTGGTATGAGCGATAAGCAGCTAAACAGAACAATAACAGGTATACTAAACCATACATGAACCTGGACCTGCAACCAAAGAGTTAGCACTACATACCGTACAATACTCTAAGGTGCCACTAAGCAGGTGGTGTAAAGATAATGGGGGAGGGGGTGTGCATGTCATAATAATGGCAAACAAATCAAACATAACAACCATTCTTACATCTCTCACTCAGTGCGTAAAGCATACGATGTCCACCACTTCAACCACTAGACCCTTCGAAGTAGTGACGGAGTTCGACTTGTACAACTACTGCTACGACCAAGCTTACCCCATGGAGTCATGACCAAATCTTTACAAATGACCCCACTTCATTGGTCTATATCTCTTTAGTCGTACCTAGGCCACTGTGGCTCTAAATCCGTTCACGTACCTACACATAGTGATCCAAAGTTATAGACATCGATAACCCCTTAGCACACGTCCCGCAACAAAGCCCAACTCATGAAGTCGACTCGTTGGTTCCCAACTGGATCTTGAGTACAACTTCTCATTTGGACTACCTTTGCATCTTGGGTTTTGGTCTCCTCCTCCGGATCAGTCTTCATTCAGTTCATAGCTCATGCCTCGCGTTCAAGCTTCCTGGTTTAGTTAACAGTCACCACACTAGTTCGGATCGATTCTCTTTTCCTCGTTCAGTCTGTGGTCACCACCCCTGTTCGGGTCGGGTCGTGCTCACCCATGGGATCGGGTCGCGCTCACCCATCGGATCGGGTCGGGTGCTTCTAGTTCGAGTCGTCGTGCATGCTCCAGTTCAGGTCGTGACTTCGGGTCGGGTCGTGAGTTCCATTCTGGTTCGTGACCATGCTTGGCTCGTGAGTGATCGTGATTTCCATTCCAACTCGACTCGTGGCGGTCCCTGCTCCAACTCATGACTCGAGATCGTGACTCAAACTCCAGGTCGGCTCGTGGTGGCATACTGACTCGTGAAAGGTGAGGCGCTCCACGATCGGGTCGGGTCGTGGTAGGGAGGGGCGATCCGATCCAGGTCCTGCTCATTTTCCTACAACTCTTCCAGCGACTGTTTTACGCTATATGACGGCGTTTTCAACCAATCTAATTTTTCTAGTCAATTATAAAGCATACCATACAGTCATAGCAACATATAGAACTGACACAAACACCAAAACAATAATTTGATAGGTTAAAACGGATCAAACATAGCCAAAACCCTTAAACAAGTTTAGGCGAATCTAATGATATGATTAGCAAAATTTAACCAAATTAACCCAAACTTCTAGCAGAGGTCGAAAATATCATTTCGAATTTTATAAATATTTTTCCAGAATTTTATCATGTCTAAATTCGTTAATCACCACTAATTACCCTTAATCAACCGTAATTAGTGCAAAACTATGCAAATCACTTACCTTTGCCAAAATAAAATTCAGATCTGAAATGAATCTCTGTTTGGCGCTGTTCCCAATGCAACACAGCCGCTCTAACCTTGCTTTGGTGCTATTCCTCCTTAGTTTGATGTTGATTAGGCTAATCTTCAATTAGAAAGTGGTTTGGGGATGTTTTAGAAGTTGGAGGCCATGGCTAGGTTAAGAGGAATGAATAGTGACGGCGAAAAAATGAGAAAAAGGTATTCTCCAAACCCTAACAGCCCTTTTAAACTCCTAATCCTGAAATTCCCCTTTGGGCCTAGCCATTATTCACCGGGTTAAGCCCAATTAAGCTGTTTGGAAAATGTGACCACTCTAGGGAAAGGTAAGCCATCATCCGGATCCAATGGAAGTGGTTTCAGGTCAGAATTCCTTTTCAGTCAAAAGTTATGGTCAAAACAAGGTCAGCTAGGTGTAAAACGGTCATTTAAAAATTGCGAAAAATCATGAACATGGGAAATGACCCCCTAGTCGTCTCCCAAAGTTACATGACCATACGACTTCGTATATGAAAGAAATAAATATTCTACGATCCTATGATGCGTAGAATGCGGGTCGTTATACTCTCCCCCCTTAAGTAATTTCGTCCCCGAAATTCCTTAACCCAAAACAAACAAAGGATTCTGCATGCCTATTAGCCATATACGGCAATCAAACATGTAAAACAAACAAAACAGTCCTATCCTAGCATGCGGAAAGACTAAATCGAAGCTGTAATCTTACCAGGCGAAGAGTTCTGGATACGTCTTCTTAATGCTCTCCTTTGTCTCCCAAGTACAATCATTTTCATTCTCGCCCCACCGAACTTTGACTAATTTCACCGCTTTCCTTCGAAGTTGCTTCGTATCGTTCTCAACAATACGCATAGGCCTGCGGTTCCCAACCGCCTCGGGTTCAACCTCGATATCATCCAGCTGATCAGGTGAAATAGTCACATCGGGGTCGTGCACGAATTTCCTTAACTGGGAAACATGAAATACGTTATGAACTCCTGCCATCTTCTCTGGTATTTCAACTTTATATGCCAAATTCGCAATTTGCTCAAGAACTGGGAATGGACCAACAAATCCTGGTGCTAACTCGCCACTCCTACCAAATCGTATCACACTCTTCAACGGAGAAATCTTGACAAATACCAAGTCGCCAATGCAGAACTTTTATTCTCTTCTCCTTTTATCAGCATAATTCTTCTGCCTATCTTGGGCAGCCTTCATTCGCTGTTGGATAACATTAATCTTGTCTAATGTTTCTCTTATTACGTCTGGTCCAAGTACATATTTCTCACCGGTTTCCAACCAATATGATGGTGAGTTGCACGGTCTTCCGTACAAAGCTTCAAATGGAGCCATACCGATACTGGATTGATAACTATTATTATACCCAAACTCTACTAGATGCAGATGGTCGTCCCATGATCCACCAAAATCCAATATGCAAGCTCTCAAGAGATCTTCTAAAACTCGATTCACCCTCTTTGTCTTTCCATCGGTTTGAGGATGATACACGGTATTGAGATGTAATTCTGATCCTAAAGCCTCTTGTGAGCTCTTCCAAAATCCACTAGTGAACAACGGATCTCGGTCTCTCATAATGCCTTTGGGTATTCCATGAAATCTCACTACCCACTTTACATATAGTTCAGCTAACTTTGCCGTCGTCCTGTTTGACTTGATGGGTATAAACCTTGCACTCTTAATCAATCGGTCCATAATCACCCAAATGCTATCATGGCCCGATATGGTCCTTGGTAACCCATCAATGAAATCCATTGAGACTTGTTCCCATTTCCATTCTGGAATCGCTAATGGTTGCAACAACCCACTAGGCTCTTTTGCTCAGCTTTAACTAGCTGGCAATTCATACATTTGGATATAAACTTCCCAACGTCTCTTTTCATCCCTTCCCAGTAGTAGGTCTGCTTCATGTCTCGATACATCTTATTACCACCGGGGTGTATAGTCAGTTTTGAATGATGACATTCTCTAAGCACTTCATCTCTCAATCCATTGACATTGGGTATAACTAGTCTTCCATTCTTTCTAAGCCATCCATCTCGATCAAGCCCATACTTGTTCATCTCTCCTTCAATCCCCACCTCTAACTTTGAGATTATTTCCAATAGGTTAGGATCATCCCTCTGACTGGAACCAATCTACTCAATCAAAGTGGGTCTGATCGTCAAACTTGCTGACATTTCTGGATCCAATTCGCACTTTAGTCTGAAATCATACCCAGCGATGTACTCCAGTTTCTTCCATTCTAGAAACATAGCCCCTAAACTGGCATGTCTTCTACTCAATGAATCAGCCCCGCATTGCCCTTTCCTGGTGTATATGCGATGTCGAAATCATAGGAAGCTAAGAATTCTAACCATCTTTGCTGTCGGAGATTTAGATCCTTCTAAGAGAAGAGATACTTTAATGATTTATGATCGGTAAACAACACAAATCTTTCTCCCAAGAGATAATGTCTCCACATCTTCAATGCGAACACGATCGTTGCTAATTCCAAATCATGGGTAGGGTATCTTCTCTCATGCGGTTTCAATTGCCGACTTGCATAAGCTACAACCCTACCTCCTTGCATCAATACAGCACCTAGTCCGGTACCACATGCATCCGTGTATACCGTCATCTCTTCATTCCCCTTAGGAATGACTAACACTGGTGCGCATGTCAACTTATCCTTTAGACTCTTGAATGCATTCTCGCACTTTTCGTCCCAGACGAAAGCTTGATTCTTCTTGGTCAACTGAGTCAACGGTGCTGCTATCTTGGAGAAGTCTTGGATAAACTTACGATAATATCCAGCTGATCCCAAGAAACTCCTTATGTCCGTTGCATTCTTGGGCGTAGACCAATCTTGTACCGTGGCAACCTTCGCAGGGTCCACGGCGATACCATTCTCTGAAACAACATGGCCCAAGAATCTCACTTCCCTCCTCCAGAAGTGATACTTAGAAAACTTTTCTTTCAATCGGTGTCTTCTCAACACCTCCATCACTATTCTTAAATGTTCCTTGGGTTCTTCCTCTTTCCTCGAGTAAACCAAAATATCATCCACGAACACAAGAACAAACTTATTCAATTGATCCCTGAATACTCTATTCATAAGATCCACAAAATATGCTGGGGGCATTGGTCAACCCGAATGGCATGACCAACCACTCATAAAATCCAGACGGTGTCTGAAATGTCGTTTTAGCTATACTCTCAGCTTCCACTCTAAGTTGATGAAAACCTGTCGCGAGATCAAACTGAGAAAATACTCTCGCGCCACTCAACTGATAAAACAAATCATCTATCCGCGGTAGAGGATACTTGTTCTTCCTCGTCACCTTATTCAACTCGCTGTAGTCTACACACAATCGAAGGGAACCATCGGCCTTGGTAGCAAACACAACTGGTGCTCCCCATTCAGAAACACTCCTTCTGATAAATCCCTTCTTCAAAAGATCGCTGACTTGCACCTCGAGCTCTCGCTGCTCCCTTGGTGCCATACGACGAAGTGGCATCACTATAGGTCTGGCATCTTTCACTAAATCAATATGGAACTCAATCTCTCAGTGTGGTGGAAGCACGGTCACTTCCTCAAAGACGTTCGGATACTGGCCAACCACGGGCAAACCTGACAACTCACTATGCGGGATGTCGAGGGAATTTAGAAAACTAGCCATTACCCCATCACTAGGTAGACCACCAAACACTACCCTCTACCCATCATCCGCTCTAGTTGTCACCAAAAAGCCCTCACAGTCTACCACCACCCTGTATCTTTGGAGCCAATCGACTCCCAAAATAATGCCAAACCCAGTAAAGCCCAAAACAAAGCAATCACAAACAAACATGCATCCATGACTCGATAAGACCACATTACGATAAATCATGCTAAGGTTAGTCGAACCACCAATTGGGTTCGTCACTAATAAAGGTCTATCGACAATCTCGGGTTCCAATCCTAACCTATCTACCAGGTCACTAGATATGAAAGAACTAGAAGTCTGGTATCAAACAAAACTCTAACAGGAACATCATAAACAGAAAGCATACCTTGAATAATGACATTCTTTCCTTTCTCCGCCGTAGTTGGGGCATTCGACGTAGAAGGAATAGCATTAAGGGCATATGCTTTCACCATCTACTTTTCTTTAGGGGGTTGCAGACACTTGTCCTTGTGATGTCCCACTTGGCCACAGATGAAGCACTTCCTATCCGCTGGCTTGGTCCGACAATTACTAGCATAATGGCCCTTCTTACCACAACTGAAGCACTCAACGTCTTGCTTATTCTTTTTCTTCTGGCCATCCTTGGTCTGATTCTACTTTCTCTAATTCTGAGAACCATTCTAGCCTCCACCGCTTACTTACGGCTTTGGCTCCTCTGCAGATGCAACCTCAGTCTTCGACTTAGGGCAAAGACTTTCCGATCTTAAAGCTTTCCCCAAAATCGATTCAAACGTCTCATCGATGTGGTTAATAAGCCTTACCCCCAAGTATCCATCCAAACATGTTATGAACTTCTCATTCTTCTTCTCGGCAGTATCAATAAGAGATAACCCATATTTCGATAAGGTAACGAACTCAGCAATATACTCCGAGACAGCTCTACCATTATTCTTAAGTTCCAAGAATTTCTTAAACACCACTGACTTCTGAGCAGCTGGAATGAAATTATCGCTAAAGCAAGCCTTAAACTAATCCCAAGTAATCTGATCCTCGGGAGTAGCTGCCTTTATAGCATTCCACCAACTCATTGCCTGTCCTTGCAGTTGACGGGATGCAAGCCTTCTCTTCATCGCATCCTCAATACCCAAGTCTTCGAAGATATGCTTGCAGCTATCCAACCAGTCCTGAACATCTATAGCCGACTCCGTTCCGTGGAAAGGCTTCCAACCAAGACTAGTATAATCCTTGTTCAGCTTGGCGAAATCGGCCCTAGGCGCCTTCACTATTGGATCACCACCATTACCAACATTGGGAGCTTCCCTCTGAACATCTCTAAGCATCTCTCACATGAGGTCAGTAAACATCGTCCTCATCTCAGCAGGATTCCCATTATTGGCTCCTCTACCGGTACCCCTTGTGTATCGGCTCATCGTTTAATCTGCACAGAGAAAATGATTAACCATCCTCTTTGGGGTGTCAGTGTAGTGCGACTTCATCCTTAGCTATACTAATAATATATATATATAGCTTTTAAAAACAAAAATAATCACAAATACGCGCTCTCATATACGTGTATTATCTCTCCCTGATAACTTCCCTAGGTTAACTACGCAACCTAGAGTTCTAATACCTAGTGTGACGGCCCGCCCCACACCAGCCGGCATTTCGTCCGAAAGAGCGTTGTACACATGCCCGACTAGCACGAAACGGTCGCCAAAGAAAGGAAAGAAGAGAATGAACTAATCAAAAACCTGTAGAATGTCTCACAGCGCATGGAACAAAATATAATAATAATATACTTGACATAAAACAGGCGAGACAGTGCATAAGCTGATAACTAAAACCAACATCAACATCATCATCAGAGTAGCGGAAATCCAAATACATCTTATTACAACTTTCCAAATTACTGTCTCTAGACAAAAGAAAGAAAGGTACACCATCAATGCCCAAAGTAGTGACTGCAGCAACACCGGGAGAATATCTATATATATGTATCATACGTGGAAGCCTCCTGCTCGTCTCCGGTACAGCTACTCGTGCATACCACCTAACTTGTCTCTAGTCTTCTCGTGAGAGCACCCAGAGTAATAAGAAGAGACATAAAACTCTGGGTCAGACAAAAAGTCTGGTACGAGCGATAAGCAGCTAAACAGAACAATAACAGGTATACTAAAAAAATACCTGAACCTAAACCAGCAACCAAAGAGTTAGCACTACATACCGTATAATACTCTCTAAGGTGCCACTAAGAACGTGGTGTAAAGATAACGGGGGAGGGGTGTGCATGTCATAATAATGGCAAACAAATCAAACATAGCAACCATTCTCACATCTCTCACTCAGTGTGTAAAGCATACGATGTCCACCACTTCAATCACTAGACCCTTCGAAGTAGTGACGGAGTTCGACTTGTACAACTACTGCTACTACCAAGCTTACCCCATGGAGTCATGACCAAATCTTTACAAATGACCCCACTTCATGGGTCTATAGCTCTTTAGTCGTACCTAGGCCACCGTGGCCCTGAATCCGTTCATGTATCTACACATAGTGATCCAAAGTTATAGACATCGACAACCCCTTAGCACACGTCCCGCAGCAAAGCCCAACTCATGAAGTCGACTCGTTGGTTCCCAACTGGATCCCGAGTACAACTTCTCATTTGGACTACCTTTGCATCTCGGATTTTGGTCTCCTCCTCCGGATCAGTCTTCATTCAGTTCATAGCTCATGCCTCGCGTTCAAGCTTCCTGGTTTAGTTCATAGTCACCATACTAGTTCGGGTCGGTTCTTTTTTCCTCGTTCAGTCATGGTCACCACACCTGTTCGGGTCGGGTCGTGCTCACCCATGGGATCGGGTCGTGCTCACCCATCGGATCGGGTTGGGTGCTTCTAGTTCGAGTCGTTGTGCATGCTCCAGTTCAGGTCGTGACTTCGGGTCGGGTCGTGAGTTCCATTCTGGTTCATGACCATGCTTGGCCCGTGAGGGGTCGTGATTTCCATTCCAACTCGACTCGTGTTGGTCCCTGCCCCATCTCATGACTCGAGATCGTGATTCAAACTCCAGGTCGGCTCATGGTGGCATACAGACTCGTGAAAGGTGAGGTGCTCCACGATCGGGTCGGGTCGTGGTAGGGAGGGGCGATCCGATCCGGGTCCTGCTCATTTTCCTGCAACTCCTCCAGCGACTGTTTTACGCCATACGACGGCGTTTTCGACCAATCTAACTTTTCTAATCAATCATAAAGTATACCATACAGTCGTAGCAACATATAGAACTGACCACAAACACCAAAACAATAATTTGATAAGGTAAAACGGATCAAATTTATTTGAATATATCACATTCAAATATATTTTAATCTACTCACGAACCAAATCTAATTCTATTTTCAACTCGAGTTATATATTCGATTTCGAATATAAATTCTCAATCTCTTTGAGTTATCCAAAAACCCAATTTCGATTCAAATTTCCATTAATTAATTATTCTCCAATTTAGTTAATTATATTTGATAATTAAAAATATGATTTTTGTCTCAAAAATCATTTCAGTTACTTCACTGGAGTTCATATTTACTTTGTATCTCCAGTCTGGATTTTTCTAATGTCAATTCGGATTTTATTTCCTTAAAATCCTTTTATTTATTAAAATAAACCGTTATCGTTTTTAGAACGATTATGGCGCTGTTTTTCTGAAAAATTGATTTTGACATAACTCAAAATCTATGCGACGAAATCCAGATTTTTCTCTTTCATTAGAAAACTATTATTGAACCGGTCCCGACGGTTCTTATTTCAAGGAATTCCGACCTCAATTGAGTTCTGTATACTTAATCGAAGTTCGAATCGCCAATTTTTGAACTGCCGCACTGCAGCGAGTTCGTTTTAATTTTATTTTTATATATAAACGTTTTAACTTCGTTTATAATAAATTTAACTCCATTCTGATATATTTTTAATATATATCAAATCCAATTTTCAATTTAACATAATATTTCTGATCTTCTAAAATTGTCGATTTCCCTAACTTGGAAATAAATTAATTTATACTTCTAACTTCTATATTCAAATTCTATTTCAATTCAAATTGAATTTCCTATATTCAAATTCGATTTTCAATCTCCATTTGAATTTCTATATTCAATCTATTTTCAAACTTCATTTGAATTTCTATATTCAAATCTATTTTCAAACTCCATTTGAATTCTATATTCCAATTCCCATTTCAACTCTATTTGAATTATATATTCAAATTCCCATTTCAATCTATTTGAATTCTATATTCAAATTCCATATTTAAAATTTCTTTATTTAAATTCCATTTCACTTTCGATATTCAAATTCTATTTCAATTCAAATTGAATTTCCTATATTCAAATTCGATTTTCAATCTCCATTTGAATTTCTATATTCAATCTATTTTCAAACTTCATTTGAATTTCTATATTCAAATCTATTTTCAAACTCCAATTGAATTATATGTTCCAATTCCCATTTCAACTCTATTTGAATATATTCAAATTCCCATTTCAAATTTTATTTTGAAATTCCATTTTCAAATTCCATTCCAATCTATTTGAATTCTATATTCAAATTTCATTTCAAACAATTTGAATTCTATATTCAAATTCCATATTTAAACTATTTGAATTCTATATTCAAATTCCATATTTAAAATTTCTTTATTTAAATTCCATTTCACTTTCGATATTCAAATTCTATATTTGAATTCCATTTGAATTTTATATTCAAACTCCATTTCCATTCAAATTGAATTTCCTATATTCAAATTCTATTTCAATCTTTCTTTATTCATTCTTTAAACAAGTCTCTATTTCAATTCCTTTTGAAATCGATATTTCTACTTTTGGAAAATAGATTTCCCTTTTCAATTTCACACTTGTATTTTTATTTCTGAATTATCCAATGATAATTCTTTTCACTTCATTTATAAACTTCGTTTATAAAAGAATTATTTATAAACATCGTTTATAAAGGAACTACTTGTTTTATTTCTTTTAAAACAAGTTAATATTTCAAATCTATTTAAAAATTCAAATTCTATTTTAGAAAAATAGAATTTCCCTTTTTAAATCTCAAATACCCCTTTCAGGGTATTTTTATAAATTAACACTTAGGCCCAGCGATATTTAAACACCAAAACAACCAATTATTTATTTCAGGTTTTCTAATACATCATATATGACAGTATATATGCAAACAAATAAACAAACAGATAATATATATTTTTGAGGAATCCAGTTGGATTCCTCCAACCTGTTTTCCTGCATCCACAGACGTTAGTCAACATAGTAATACCCATCCTGGTTCGAGGCAGGATATCACGGTATGAAGGTCATCCACTAATATATATTTGTGGGGCGCATAGGGAAATCATCCGCTATGAAACTGCGGGCATCCGCTAATGAGACTGCGGGAACAATCCAATCATCAACCCAATATATATATATAATAGTCAATCCTAAATAACTAATATATTTAAATCAACCAGACAGCATTCAAACAAGCAACAAATAATTATTTTTACCGAATAAAAATAATTCTAAATAACAGCTGAGTGAGATTTACTCACCAGGGTTTATTAATTCGTCGAATATCCTGTAACTTTTCATATCGTTGCCCATGAATCATCTAGAATGAAATTCGGACCTAATCCCTTCTTACTTCAGTTTCCTTCCTTCTGGCTAATCCCACCAACTCCACTACAACAAATTCGAACACTGAATTAATAGCTTCTTTGATCCTACCCTCACGCTTCCTACCACTACCTCCATTAGTTCGAGACACTCCAATATTATCGACTCCACACAGCAACGTCTTAGAGAGAAAATCACGCGATCATCTGGAACCAACCCAAACTCCTTTGCCACTGTTGAACAACACAATACTGCACCAATCATTGGTACGGTCGATCTTCGCCAGAACCCTTCAATAGCAACTTCGACCTTCCATCCATCGCACACCCCAAATTTGCAAAAACCCAAACTTGCGCTACTTTTGAAATCGAGTTCCAGCTTCGCACGATAAAATATGACCCCAAATTAACCTCTGCAGGTTCGAACATTAGAAATCTGAGACCCCTAGCTCGCTGCTACCATCGCGATCTCAAAAAGGTTCGCACACTTTTAAAATGCCATCGAAAGGAAACCCTAATCAAATCATTCGATTTCCTAACTCGCACAATCTCTTTTGGTCTAGAGAAATAAGGGTCGATAGTTTCCTCCCTTTTATTTTTGATTTTGGATTTCGAAGTACAGGGTTTCCTCGGCCTGAAAGAAATAACGAGGAAGTAAGGAGAGAAAGGGGGATTTGCGGTTTCTAAACCGATTTGCTTTTTGATACTTGAGGAGATTAGAAAGGAACGGGATTTATTTTCTAGCTCCAGAACAAAATGGCAATAGGTCAGCGATTTATAGAAGAAAGGTGCGGTGTTAAATCCGAACAGCAAGGCCATAAAATTTGAAGAGGAGAGGAGGCCACCGTATATGGTTAGTTGAAGAAGGAGATCCACTAAATTTATATTTTATTTTTTAATTTTTTTAATTTACCGATATCCTTAAATTAAAATACGCCTTGAGTCCGAACTCCTTCCTGAACCCAACAACTGTCAATTCTAGGGTTTAACCCCCATTTCGGACACACTGGGATAGGTCACGAAGTCCAATTCGATCATCTGTAGAAGATATTAATTTAAACCAATATCAATTAAATTTCAAAACAATTTATTCTGCGATAATAAATTAATATTATTATTCGAATTCAAATAGAAGTCTGAACTATATTAAATTCAGTTTTAAATCTCAAACTGAATTATATTTTCGCATAACGATGATTTAATATATTCGATATTAAATCGAAATTGATTATTAAATTACTAACTTAATATAAATATTCATTTATATTATCAACTCGATATTTAAATCCGTATTACATATTTAAAATTAACCCATAAGAATCCGGGTCATTACAAATAATCCAATCAACTGCACAACCAAACAAACAAGTCGTCCATTGTCTGTGGACGATGGGGAACAGTTCATATATGCAGTTACATAATAAATAACTGCATAAATAAATTCCAGTGAGGAGTTCTCACCGAGGGTTCCACTCCGCCAGTTCTTTATTTTCTGTATAGTCTGGATTTTGATTCATTTCCAATCGGTCCCATCGCAATCCTTTCCACGTTGTTCATAATAAAAATCACATTTTTATTTTAATGCTATAAGGATAAAAATCACATTTTTATCACTTCGCTATATTTGTAAAAGTCAAAATTTTTTATAGCGCCAAAAATCAATTTTTTATATAACTAGAAATCAAATCTTTTCTCTACTACATATATAAAAATCGAATCTTTATATTATGAAAAATCATATTTTTCTCGCCACTTCGTATACAAATATCGTATCTTTATATCGCTATACATACAATAAAAATCGCATTTTTATTTTGATACATATATAAAAATCTCATTTTTATTATGCTGCATATATAATAAAGATTACATTTTTATAACACTCCTTATATAACAAAAATCATATTTTTATTTTCCTAACTTCATAATAAAGATCGTATTTTGAATAATAAATTATATTTTTATATTCTCTATCATATAAAAATCACATTTTTATTATCTTTATAATATAAAAATCATATTTTTAATATCTCTATAATATAAAAATCATATTTTTAATATCTCTATAATATAAAAATCATATTTTTCTATTTACAAATATCCTATCATTTCAAATTAAAAATCATTCCTTTTTGTAATGAAAAATCATGTCTTTATGTCTTGAAAGACCACAACTTTATAAGAATAAAAACCACAATATCAAATAAATACAAATCATATTTTTCTACATGGTTATTATATTTTAAAAACGGAAGTAAAATAAAATAAAATAAAGGTAAAGAAGTAAAAACTCGTTGATTTATGGATTTCGGGGTTGGAGGAGGGGATAGGGAGGTCGGCGATGGCGTAGACAGGGGGTCCGGTGGCGGCTAGGACTGGTGGCGCCGGCTTTTGGGGGTATCGCGGTTTGATTGGGCTATGGGTGTTTATGGATTCAGATTGGGGAAGAAGGGGAGGAGGAGGTGGCGATGGTGCCTAGGGAAGCGCAGGGGGTGGGCCAGCGCGGCGATGGGCTAGCGCGACGGCGCGGTGGACGGGGAAAGGGGGCGATGGCTTTTCGGTTTTCTTTAGAACGAAGAGAAAAGGAGAGAGAGAGAAGGTAGGGTGAGGGGATATATAATTATATATTTAATTTATTTTAATCCACAAAAAGTAACCTTTTATTTCGACCTCCAAACGAGACCCACCGACTATCGTCCATAACTAATTACTCTCATTCCAAACACAATGAGATATGTACCGCAAGCTAATTCGACTGTTTCGATCAATTTCTGCCAAAATCAAAATATAAATCTATATACTGAATTTGAACACACGTTTCTATTTACCGGGGCCACATACGAACTCTAAAAATTCCCAAAAAATAATATCTAACTTTGTTTTGACGATACAGTTCTAACAAAACTAATTTCGTCAAATTCCGATAACATTTGAAAAATGGTCATTTTTTGGTCGATCGAAATTGACTGAAACTGTTAAAACACGTTTTACTTTGCCACGCTTTCATATTGCTTTCAAAAATTATGAATTTTGAAACTTCGCGATAATTTGACATCCCGGATCCAACAAAAGTGGTTTCGTTGAAAATAGAGGTCGTTTGCAAAATTTCCATTTTTAAGGGCCAAAAATTCCATAGCGACTATTTTGAATTTTTCATCTGGGCATAACTTTTTATTCCCGCTATGAAATTTCAATTTTTCGGATTCGTTGGAAAGATATTCTCAAATAGACTCTAATATTTTTGGTTTAGCTAAAATCCGGTCTATTTTGAACCCCGTACATTCATTTGAAATTTCAAATCGAATTTTCAAACTACCACGCCATTTTCAATTCCTTTTATAATTAAAATAAAATATTCATATTCTAACGTCGATCTATATAAATATATACATTCTAATTCTATTCAAAATAAATTTCTCGTCGTTATTATTTAAAATAAATTCATTTTAAATATTCAAAATTCACTAGAATTGCCAGAGAAATTTTTTTAAATTGGCTTGGATTTTCCGGGTTATTACAATCTCCCCCACTTAAACGTTTTGTCCCCGAAAAGGAACGAAGCTGAAAGTTGTTTTACAAACCAACTCAACTTTCATTATTTTCTTTATGGCTTAAGTTCTTCAACTTTTCAATTTCTAAGAACTTTTCAAAATTTTCAAAAATTTGGCTAACCCCCTAAATTTTCGAAAAATTTCGCCCTAACCTCCCCTACACGGGAGCACCGCGTAAATTCTGAAATTGCCATACAGGCCTCTCCAATCCAAAAAGAAAAAGAAACAGCCAAGCGGCTAGCCAATCGGCTCAAAAATCATCCAAACCCATGAAATTAGTAAACATGTACCTATTTGTCGGGCAAACAATTTATTCCTCTTCTCTAGCCTCCTTGCAATGACATGTTCAATGGACACACATATACATTTACATGCATGCATGCAATTCCAAACAATTTCAATACAGTTCAATATTTGATCAATTTGGTTATATGGTTCAAATTTTAATTAATCAACCAGTAATCAAACAACACAATCAGCAATCAATTAGTTGATTAGCTTTACAAATTCATAACTTTGATACATAGTCAAAAATCATATTTTTGGTGCCAAATCACAACAATAGGCCCTATCTAGTTTTGGTTCTCACACCAGTCTATTGGAAATATATAGACATCACACCTTTGAAACTCGAATACAAATGCTGATGATGATGCATCATCATCAGGATTATCCCCGGGCGACTAGAATGTGATTCTATATCTACCCAGTATATTAAAACTTCGAATACCCATGGACCAGACGTATATGCAAAATCTTTGTATACTTGATTGTCCAAATACATATAAAAATAATATTCAAATACGAATAATTAATTTAAATTTTCAAAACAAAAATTGTTTTCATTTTAAAAATATACTCTTCCGACTCATTCTAGGATACTACTGATACCATCTCTAACGAGCCATTCCTATTGGATATTACTAATCCAATTTCTGATGAATTATTTCGTTTGGTTCTAACGTGTCTTGTTCTCCGAGGTCTGTAAACCAAAGCTCTGATACCACTGTAAGGCAACCCGTTCTTCCTCTCCTCTTCGGAGACCGGGGAAGTATCGATTCCTTATAGTTTGGAATCTAGCAATAATAGCCAAAAATGCTTGGTACGTGAAATTTCATCTTTTACTATTACTGTAAGTGTATAGTGTCAATACAATTGCAATCATAAGTATCAATCATAGACGGCATAAGTGCCCCATACCACTATGTCTCCATATATAGGTTTACAATCAAAACCACAAAATGTCGTATTGGAAGTTGGATTTTCGTCTATGGACCGAGGCAAGGGATCGTCCTCGCCACTTCGAGATGCTCTAGGCCGTGTCTCAGGCAAGTACTCTGTCAAGCCTTTGGATCGTCAGGGCCGGTCCACTTGATGTGGATTAAAATGCCTGAGCACTGCGTTTCTCTTCCCTATAAGGCGTCAATGAGCCCAATGACTCCATCGGTCCCGGATCGACAGATATAACCAAGGCGCCTCGCTACCCATCATCCACATAAGTAAAATGTTCGGGCGTGTAAAACCCAAAACACCACTCCTAGCTAGAAGGAAACGCATGCCCTCCCTGAGGTCCTTCTCCCGTTTCTGGTTCACACAGGGGTGTGAGGTTCGCGAATTAATGCTATACAAAGCTACGCTGTATTAATGTCGTGCTTTGATCATCAACCACACGACTCTACTTTTCAACGCAAGCCTTGATCATTTAATCTCAGCATGCCACATAGGCAGTTCATGCCA
Source organism: Allium sativum (assembly GCA_030737875.1). NCBI lineage: Eukaryota > Viridiplantae > Streptophyta > Magnoliopsida > Asparagales > Amaryllidaceae > Allium > Allium sativum. The sequence goes on from CM060923.1 coordinate 9,401,160, forward strand.
TGCGACTGATATTTATCGATATATGACCTCTGAGATTGTACATCTCACAGAAGGGCGTTAAGCAAGAGAATAGATTCTCCGTCGCCAAACAGATATATATTTAATAGAAATCAATCAACAAAGAATAAAATCCAATGCCAGAAACACATCCATTTACAAGTCCGTTCTGGGTCTGAATGAAACCGGAGGAACCTTATTCCTCGCATACCCATCGATCTCCAAGTACGTTTGGACGATCACTAACTGATTCCCTCCTCTTGGGTGTATAGCCCAATCAAGATCATCAGTAATTATCCAAACGATGTGATGACCTCCGGTCTTCAACCACCGTCTTCATCGTCGACTTCTCATCGATTCAGTTATTCAGAATAGGATAAACCCGGTCTTTCCGAATAACTCGCGTATATAATAAACAAGTGTTATAAAAACACAACATACGCCTTATTCCAATCCAGAATATTCCTTTATTCAAATATTCTTTTACTTTGGGAAAGGTTCCCATTAATTTTATCAAAGATAAATTCATTAAATTTATTCTTTAATCTTCCTTTGGATTATCAATTCAAACCAAATTATGGTTTATCCAAACTAGTCGGGATTAGCGAACCTTACCGAAGTACTCATTTGTTAAATTTCTCAACCCCAACCTATTAATCCCATGAAGTAAAACTGGTAATACTTCATATCTAACACCACAGTGTTATCGGTAAATTCAATTACCAATTCACGTTCAAATCTAATAAAGATTTAACTATCTCCTAGAGCAAAACTGGTAATACTCCATTCTCGATCATTTCAATCTAATTAAAGATTCATTAAAACTCCACTTGGTTTTAATCCTCCCAAAAATCAATATTAATGATTGTTTAACTTGGGAAATCATACCTCGTCTTTAACTGGGCTAAAGAACCAATGTCATTTAAAACACAGTTCACGATAAACCCAAAATCGCATTCTGTTCCGTCAGCCTTTAACCATAAATTAGCAAGTGAACAATTCCCTAAGTAATAACCCCGAAGGACGAGACCAACATCAGATCAATACCCAGGAAACCATTCAACTTAACTAATCTCTAGTTAGTTTCTGATTTTCTTAACTCCGTTGGGTCTAAGAACAGTATTATTAAAGATACCATTCACGACAACCCAAAGTCACATTCCATTAACGATGGAATCTTCATGGAAAACAAATCGATATATATAATCGATATAAACTTCCATATCCGACTAACAATATAAATGGAATAACGATAAAGCCTTTTAAATTCCATAAATATTAGCAGTCCTCATCCACTGAAATTCACTTCGATTATTACCAAATCGAATTCCATTCCATTCCAATTTATTTTATTAAATTGGAAAACTTTACTTTGGAAAATCTCCTTTAAATCTTAACAAAAGATTTATAAATCCCAAATCACATTTCACTGCAAATCAGGTTAAAGAACGAATGTCATTAAAACACAGTTCACAACAAACCCAATTCACATTCCATTAATTATTGAGTTAAAAAACAAATGTTATATAAAACACTGTCCACGATAATCCCAAAAATCAATTCCAATTCAATTCCAATTAAATATTATTTAATTGATATACTTCAATAAATCTAAATAAAAAGATTTAACCTTTTTCTCAACTGGGTTTGAGAACAGTGTTAATGAAGACACCATTCACGACAAACCCAAATCCCATTTGATATTAAATACAATGCTCTGAATAGAAAATATATCGGCTTATATTCAATATCAAATTCTACGACCAACAAATATCGTGTTGGAAATAACGATATAAATATATCTTTCAAATTTCCGTAACAATATCTGTATAATCACGAAATCCAAAAGTGAAATATTCCGAAGACAATTTCGATTCAAATCCATTTCCACTTTATATATTGGAAATTCTAGTTATTTTTAAAACCATTTCAAATGCAATTTATTTTAAAAATAAATGGATTATAATTCTAGTTCTAAACTAGTTCATTTCGATAAAAAACTATTTTTTATCTTTTCAAATATGGAACTTTTCACCCTAATCATTTCCAAATCATTTCTTATGATTTTATACAAATTATTGATATTTTTAATAATTTTATCAAGGCCAGCACAATCGATTTCCATAAACGGCTATCGAACTGCACTTACATCGACCTTTTCCAATTTTGATTTGAACATAATTCCAAATCCAACCGTTAGATTTCAAAACCTTGATAGTCATTAGAAATCTCTTTTGGATATGAACCCAACGGTTCCGATTTTAGGAGAATCCGACGGTCGGATCTCCCGTAATGTCCATTCGAAGTCAATGGTCGAAATTCGCGATCTACCGCGGCACGTTCTATTCAAGCCATTATATGTATATAATATATATTATATATACTTCATCGATTTCCCTTTAAAACGTATTTTATAAATTATTTTAAATTCGTTTTCAAAATGATTTCAACTTCATATTCAATTTCAAATCAAAATTGAATATTCCATATCATCGATATATAAATGATAGTATTTTCCAAACATTGTATTTTGAAATCAATTCCTCTTCGATGTTCATTATAAAAATGAATAAAATCGATATAAATATAGTTCACGTCAAAATTGCGTCAATCTAATCAACACGGCTTTATATATTTAAATATATTCGTGTCCATCCCAAACCGGACATCAAAATCATATTTTGATTCTTTTCTAAATATTGTTTGAAAATATTCGTTATTTTAAAATAATCGTTATTTCGAAACCTTCATTCTTTCTGAACTGTAAGCAGACACAGTCAGTTACCATATAATGTTGATTATATGGATTTCACACAACCAATGTGTATGCCAACAATGAAAACAACAATCCATCATCCAGAGTCCATTATACACTGTATAAGCATTAAATATAAATATTTAACGCTTACAACAGCCTGTCGATCAATTGATCGACATACCACTAATTATTGGGATTAGTGTATGCCTAATATCATCCGAATACCCGTGTGGGGTTTCAATCAACAAACACTGAATATTATTTGTGCAGTTGGGTGATGTGTAAAATTTATCGTCCCAATCAATATCAGTCAAATCAGTGTACATAAACAAATCGTCTCATTTGTAAATGAATATTTATTTTATTCACATACACGTTAAAAATTATATTTTTAACGATAAACTATTTATTCAGTTCATTTACACAATAAAAATGATATTTTTATTTTTCTAGTATATTTTAGAAAATTTCGGCGGTATAACGGCGCGATACTAGAAACGGGATAAGGCCTAGCCTTATCCCCAGTCTAATAATGGCCCACGCCATACACATACCAATCTAATCACTTCCATTTCACCTAAACAACCAAATTCAAACCAATAATCCAATCAACTACACAACCAAACAAACAAGTCGTCCATGGTCTGTGGACGACGGGGAATAGTTCATATATGCAGTTACATAATAAATAACTGTATAAATAAATTACAGTGAGGAGTTCTCACTGAGGGTTCCACTCCGCCAGTTCTTTATTTTCTGAACGGTCTGGATTTTGATTCGTTTCCAATCGGTCCCATCGCAATCCTTTCCATGCTGTTCATAATAAAATCACATTTTTATTTTAGTGCTATAAGGATAAAAATCACATTTTTATCACTTCGCTATATTTATAAAAATCATTTTTTTTAAAGCGCCAAAAACCGAATTTTTTTATATAACTAGAAATCAAATCTTTTCTCTACTACATATATAAAAATCGAATCTTTATATTATGAAAAATCATATTTTTCTCGCCACTTCATATACAAAAATCGTATCTTTATATCGCTATACATATAATAAAAATCGCATATTTATTTTGACATATATGAAAAAATCTCATTTTTATTATGCTGCATATATAATAAAGATTATATTTTTATAACACTCCTTATATAACAAAATTCATATTTTTATTTTCCAAACTTCATAATAAAGATCATATTTTTATTCCGCTAAATGAATAAAAAAAATTATATTTTTATATTCTCTATCATATAAAAATCACATTTTTATTATCTCTATAATATAAAAATTCATATTTTTAATATCTCTATAATATAAAAATCATATTTTTAATATCTCTATACTATAAAAATCATATTTTTATATTTACAAATATCCTATCATTTCAAATTAAAAACCAGTCCTTTTTGTGATGAAAAATCATTTCTTTATGTCTTGAAAGGCCATAACTTTATAGAATAAAAACCACAACATCAAATAAATAAAATCAGATTTTTCTACATGGTTATTATATTTTAAAACCAGAAATAAAATAAAATAAAGGTAAAGAAGTAAAAACTCACTGATTTATGGATTTGGGGGTTGGAGGAGGGGATGGGGAGGTCGTCGATGGCGTAGGCAGGGGATCCGATGGCAACTAGGACTGGCGCTGGATTTTGGGGGTCTCGCGGTTTGATTGGGCTGTGGGGGTTTATGGGGGTCGGATTGGGGAAGAAGGGGGAGGAGGAGTTGGCGATGGTGCCTAGGGAGGCGGTGGGGGTGGGCCAGCGCGGCGAGGGGCCAATGCGACGGCGCGGTGGACGGGGAAAGGGGGGCGACGGGTTTTCGATTTTCTTTTTTTTTAGAACGAAGAGAAAAGGAGAGAGAGAAGTTAGGGTGAGGGGATATATAATTATATATTTAGTTTATTTTAATCCACAAAAAGTAACTTTCTATTTCGACCACCAAACGAGACCCACCGACTATCGTCCATAACTAATTACCCCCATTCCGAACACAATGGGATATATGCCGCAAGCCGATTTGACTGTTTCGATCAGTTTCCACCAAAATCAAAATATAAATCTATATATTGAATTTGAACGCACATTTCTATTTACCAGAGCCACATACGAACTCTAAAAATTCCGGAAAAATATTTTCTAACTTCGTATTGACAATACGGTTCTAACAAAACTAATTTCGTCAAATTCCGAGACCTTTTGAAAAATGGTCATTTTTTGGTCGATCGAAATTGACTGAAACTGTTAAAACACGTTTTACTTCGTCACGCTCACATATTGCTTTCAAAAATTATGAATTTTGAAACCTAGCAATAATTTGACATCCCGTATCCAACAAAAGTTGTAACGACCCGTATTTTACGCATCATAGGACCGTAGAATATTTATTCCTTTCACATACTAAGTCGTATGGTCATGTAACTTTGAGAGACGACTATTGGGGTCATTTCCCATGTTCATGATTTTTCCCAATTTTTAAATGACCATTTTACCCCTAGTTGGTACTGTTTTGGCCATAACTTTTGACTGGAAAGGGATTTTGACCTGAAACCACTTCCATTGGCTCAGGATGATGGTTTACAATTCCGTAGAGTGGTCACATTAGCCAAACGGACTCACCGTTTGGGAGATATGGCTGAAACAAGTTTCAGATGGTGAAAAACAGCTTAATTGGGCTTAACCGGGTGATTAGCAGCTAGGCCCAAAGGGGAATTTCGGGTTTAGAGGCATAGGAGGGCTGATTAGGGTTAGGAAATCACTTTCATTTCAGTTTTGAGCCGCCACAAACCTTCTTGAGATCTTAGTAATGGCTTGCATCCTCTAAAACCACTCCAAAACACATTTTTAGTGAAGATTAAGCCTAAACTACATCAAAACAAGGCCAAATAGCAACAGAGCAAGGTTGGAGCTGCTGCTATACATAGGAATTCGACCCAAACAGAGGGTATTTCAGATTTGGTGTTTTATTTTGTGGCAAAGGTGAGTGATTTGCATAATTTTGCACTAATTACGGTAATTAAGGGTAATTAGTGAAGATTAGCGAATTTATACACTAATAAATTATGGAAAAATGTTTAGAAATTCTTAAATAATATTTTATGCCTCTGTTAGAAAATTTGGACGATTTGATTAAGTTTTACTAAGTATGTGCTTAAACATGATTAAGTGGGATTATGGGAAAATGTGAGGTTTTAGTCACTTTTGATCCAATTTGATTCATTTGAATTGTTGTTTTGCTGTTTGTGGTTGCTATTACATGTTGCTATGACTCTATGGTGTGTTTTATGATTGATTAAAAGTGTTAGATTTATCAAAAATGCCGTCGAATGGCGTAAAATACTTGCTGGAAGAGTTGCAGAAAAGTGCAGGTTCTGGACCGGATCGGATCGGATATGGAGGCTCGGATCGGATGAGTTGAACTGGGCAAGGGATCTGATCGGATCGGAACTGGACACTTGAGACAATTGGCAAAAAGGAAGGCCACACTAATTGAACTGAGATCGTGTCGGATAAAGGAGGAGAAATCGGATCGACTTAAGGACGAAGGGCTCGGAGCGGATCGACTGAAGGAGGAAGGGCTCGGACTGAAGTAAGGCGAAGGAATCGGATCGGAGCAAATGAAGGAACGAGGGAGCGGATCGGAGCGGAAGCACGAACTGGAAGGGAGATGGCACCCGACCCGACCCGGAGGAGGACACCCGACCCGACCCGAAGTGGAACACCCGACCCGACCCGACGCAACGCTATGAACCCGAACCGAACCGCTACAGAGGAAGAACCCGACCCGAACCGATGGCTAGAAGGAGAACCCGACCCGACCCAGTATTGACCAATAACCCGAGATGCAAAGGTAGTCCAATATGGGAAGTTAGAGCTCAGGATCCAGTTGGGGAACCGATGAGTTCACTTCATGATTGGGTTTTGCTGCGGGACGTGTGCCAAGGGGCAGTCGATGTTTACGACTTTGGATCACTATGTATGGGAAGTACGTGAATGGATTCAGGGCTACAATGGCCTAGGTACGACTAAAGGGCTATAGACCAATGAAGTGGGGTCATTTGTGAAGATTTGGTCATGACTCCATGTGGTAAGCTTGGTAGTAGCAGTAGTTGTACAAGTTGAACTCCGTCACTACTTCAATGGGTCTAGTGATTGACAGTGGTGGACATCGTATGCTTTACGCACTGAGTGAGAGATGTGAGGATGGTTGTTGTGGATGATTTGTTTGCTATTATTATGACATGCATACCCCACCCCCGTATTCTTACACTATATATTATGACACCTTAGAGTACTGTACGGTATGTGGTACTAACTCTTTGGTTGCAGGTCCAGGTTCAGGTATGGTTTAGTATACCTGTTATTGTTCTGTTTAGATGCTTATCGCTCATACCAGGCTTTATGTCTGACCCAGAGTTTTATGTCTCCTCTTATTACTCTTGGTGCTCACACGAGCAGACTAGAGACAGGTTAGCTAGTGATGCACGGGTAGATGATCCGGAGACGAGCAGGAGGCTACCACGTAATATATACATAGTATTCTCCCTGTGTTGTTGAAGATCACTGCTTGGGCATTAGTGGTGTATCTTCTACTTTAGCTTTCTTTTGTTTAGAGACAGTAAAATTAGAAAGTTGTAATAAGCTGTATTTGGATTTCCGCTGCTCTGATGTTGATGTTGATTTTAGTTATCAGCTTATGCACTGTCTCACCTGTTTTATGTCAAGTATGTTATTATTATTATATTTTACTCCATGCGCTGTGAGACATTCTACAGGTTCTTGATTAGTTAATTCCCTTCTTTCCTTTCTTCTGACGACCGTCCCGTGCTAGTCGGGCATGTGTACAGCGCACTTTCTGAGGAAATGCAGGCTAGTGCGGGGCGGGCCGTCACAAAAGTGGGTTCGTCGAAAACAGAGGTCGTCTGCAAAATTTCCGTTTTTAAGGGCCAAAAATTCCATAACGACTACTCTGAATTTTCATCTGGGAATAACATTTTATTCCCGCGATGAAATTTAAATTTTTTGGATTCGTTAGAAATATATTCTCAAATAGATTGTAATATTTTTGGTTTTGCTAAAATCCGGTCTATTTTGAACCCCGTACATTCATTTGAAATTTGAAATCGAAATTTCAAACTACCGCGCCATTTTCAATTACTTTTATAATTAAAATAAGATATTTATATTCTAACGTCGATCTATATAAATATATACATTCTAATTCTATTCAAAATAAATTTCTCGTCGTTATTATTTAAAATAATTCATTTTAAATGTTCAAAATTCACTAAAATTGCCAAAATAAAATTTTTAAATTAGCTAGGATTTTCCGGGTTATTACAGGTGATTCAAGATTACCTCGATGGGAGGTTGGGTCAGGACCAACATAGGATAGTAGATCGTTGGTACTCATCACTAGTAGCAAGTGTGTAACATACCGACTTTCCCATACCCTTTGAGTTGACAATCATAATTCACGTCCAACGCAAATTGCATAGAAAAGCAGAAAGTTATTATAAATAAATTAGAGGGTGAGATAAGAGAGAAAGAATTATTATAATAGAAGAAGAAGAGGAACTAACACAAGGTCTCAAATCGCAGCGGAACAAAATATAATATAGAAATAAATCTTTACTGAGAGCTTGAAATAAAACTTACAAACATCAGAGTACATCACACATCTAGACAGTTATAATAAATTGTCCTCGTATACAATCACACAGCGGAATATATAATAAAATTGGTCTGGACTCTCCCATATCGCCTCTTCATAACAACTGATAACCAGAATCTGTACAGCTCGGTCTAAACCGAGCCTTATAAACACTGGGCCAGTCTGGTGAACCAGATTGAGAAAAACACACTAAGTTTAAAGGCATCACACAACTTGATTTTAAACTTAAATCCTTTCGAGAGAAAAGGATAATTGTAAGACCGAATCCACACATAAATACCGACAGTTTTTACCTTACGATAACCCAACATATTTTTGAAAACAATATTATTCTTGTAGCATGATAGTGTCTAAATACAGGTAATTATCAATCTAGCCGAACGCTTGCATCTCACGCTCTGCATATATAGTATACAATCAATACCGCGGGCTCTTATTGGAGAATGGATTTCCAACTATGGCAAGGTATGAGACCACCTTCCGACAATGTACCTCTGGAGATGAATACATTGGGGATTCAACAAGAGCGTCTTGCAACCCCGGCTAAACATGACCGACCCCTCACATCGCTTGAGAGTACCGAATTTATCATTACCACGGTTGGGGACCAGCCAACCGAACTGATAGCATACATAAATAAATAAAAAGGGAAAAATGAAGGCATTTGATTTCTCCAGATCAGGTAATGAATATACCCTTTTGATGGGTGCGACCCACATAGCCATGTGACCTAACCGATTTTATACAATTTCCCGGTTGATGAGGCTAGAGGTCAAATTTATTTACTTAATTTAATTTAACTTTCTTCTGAACATTTTTTCACCATTCAATTTAAATTTCACATCGTCAGATCCACCGAATATCACTAATTGACATCCACAAAAATATTCTGCGTATTTAGCTAAGAGGAGGTGTCCAGTCTTCTCTGCCATCAACAGAAATACGTTTGAAGAAATCAATGTAAGTGATCCTTTGGAAATACTTTGTCAGACATCCGTCTATACAAGTCATCCAGGAACAGGATGAACCGAAGGCACCCTCCTACAGCATCCAATATAGGAATCACCCCATGGATCAGTAGCGGGAAGTCCTTGCAATCCGTAGATTCCAATCACGACAGAATCACTGCCAAATATATATCGCTAGGGATCAGCCAGAGAAATTCAACAGTAGTTCCTCCGCTCATGAATATTTATGGTCTTCAATTGCTCCATCTCAATTAGCATCTTTCATATATTCGTATTTATTGGTTAGAATGGTTTTCGAATATAAATTCAATCCCGGTCTTTCCGTACCAACACACGTTGAGTCTGATTTTTATAGTCGGTTATTTAACTATCAAAATAAATAAAAATAAACCAAATAGATCCATTGGTTTAGCAAACATCGTCACTTGGCCTTTAAAAATAATATATTGTTTGTAATACCAAAATAATATATTAGTTTTAATATATTAATATTCTTAAATCCTTTATTTCAATATTTCGGAAAATATCTTAAATCACATTCAATTTTCCTTCAACTCTCATTTCCAAAATATTACTAAAAACATTATTTATTATTTAACATTTGAAAATTGATCCAACTTACCATTCTTAAACAACCTTTACAAGATCTCCTTTTTGTTTCGTTATTTGAGCACCATAATCGTCACTTATCCTTTTAGAATAATCCATTGAAAATCTCATTTCTTTGTTGAAAATATCATTATATTTTCACAAAATCTCCTTTATTTTTTCTTTAGTATAGAAATATCATTTCATATTCTCAAGTCCTTATTAAATTCCTTTACTTTGGAATTCCAATATATGTACATTCCCAACTTCTTCAAACAATGATACATTATTATTTCCTAAAATAATTCACATTTAATATTTCCATCATTACAACTAATATCATCCTCCGATAATCCTGAAGTCGTCAAAGTTGGGGTATTTTAATTACCTCTCATACCTTGACCAACAACATTCTTATCTTAATATATATACGAGTTGTAATTCAAGAACTCATATTCATTCTACTATCGACCAATACCAATTCACTGTTTTATTAAAAATATGTTTTTGTAAAACCATCTTACTTTTGAAATCCCCCTTTGTAAATATACTATTATTACTAAATTCATTGATTTAGTAAATGATAAAACATAAACCTTTAAACTTTAATTTCTTTAAACTATTTATTTTATTCTCTAGTTTCTTATTACAAATTGTACTACCAAAACTTTTACCAAATTCGATTGCAAGAATACCTTTACCTCAACCTTTTAATTATTTCCTTTAGGAAAATCTTATTTCAAATCCCATCCATTTCACTTAATGCCATCATTTGGTAACGTTAATTTTAAAATTAATGCTTTAATTTCACATTCTTCTTTATAAACTTGTTTATACAACTTTGTTTTAATATAATACCCTTTTGCATCTCGATTCCCTTTTACTTAATAAGTAACATTCATTTTAAGCTTATCTAATTTGCTTAAAATTCCTTAGTTTGCCAACTCGATTTAAATATAAACCCATTCATAAACTTTCTTAAAAATTCAATTATATTTCATTACTAACTTCAGTTACTTATTTAATCAAATAATAATATAATCCCATTTTAATTATTATTTAAAAACAATTAATCTAAATTATTAATCGTTATATTAATCCTTGCTCATCTGCTTATCCATCTTATTAATAAAAGAATTAGTTTTATAAATCATTTAACAATTTAGCTGAGGCACACGCTTCGCACACGGTATATTTTTGGTACAAAATTGGTATTTGTGGTTAAAACAATCAATAAATGCGTGTGCGTCGCACACTGTATATTCTTGATACAAAAATGGTATTTGTGGTTTAAACAATCAATATATGCATATGCGTTGCACAATGTATATTTCTGATACAAAAATGGCATTTGTGGTTAAAACAATCAATATATGCGTATGCGTCGCGCACTGTATATTTTAGATACAAAAATGCATTTGTGGTTAAAACAATCAATATATGCGTGTGTGTCGCACACTGTATATTTTTCTTTTTATAAACTTCATTTTAAATAATATATTTAAAATTATATATTCAGTTATAAAATAAATTTTATAACTTCATTTTAAACGATTCTCCTAACGGTAAATCAATCTTTATAAAACGATTATAATTTAGGCCATCTACTGCCAATTCCTCAGCCAATATTTCTCATTGGTTAATATCAAGGGTTAAAAAGTAATCAGTAATCAATTCATCATCCAATCAGGTTATTAAACAGTACATGTGGTATAACATGAAAATAAACAATAAATCTGAGGAATCCGGTTGGATTCCTCTAGCTTGTTCTTCCATGTATTCAATACGACATATATAATGAATTTAACTGGTAACAGTCAACTAACAACCATTCAAGCATCCAATTCAATTTTAAACGTTTATACATATAAACGTAACCAACCAGGTTAAGTCACCTCTATTGGAATTAATCTTTAAAATAACGTTTTCATTTCATTTCAATTAAACAACAGTTTAATTTAAACAATATAAAAATATTATACAAACAACCAAACAGTCATCAATCATTCAATAATTAGTAATCATAGCACATAGAAAACAAATCCCAACTTATATAAATATAAGTAGGATAACTGAGTGAGTTTAACTCATCTTGATTTTATCCATTGATGAAAATAGTTTGTTGTGATAAAATTAAACAGTTGTTTAATTTTATCAATAATCCTGGTAGCCTCCAATGCTGACCAAACTGGTTCCATTACATCGCTTCTGTCCTTCGGTTTCCAACGTAATCAGTCGTATTAAGTTCTGGTAATGTATGGACGAATTATAAATATTACATGTGTCACATTTTAAAATTTACTAATACATTCGTTAATTAAAATTAATTATAACTAATTACTTTACTTTGGACGAATGGTGACAAACCCTTTCCCTTGCTTTCTTTCCAAACGTGAATGTTGATTCTAGCTGCTCAAACCGTAACCTGGTGCAAAACATTAACCGATTATTTAATAACTTATAACATAACTAATCCCTAAATTAAACAATTTATAAATCTATCAGTTACCTAACTTACTTCTGTTTTAAACCTTATAGTCCGAATGCGTCTTTGCCAAAAAAACAGGCCAGTTTATATTTCTTCTTATTTCTTCAACTAATTTGTTTACTCAGACCCAACGCCCTTAGCTCAACTCCATCCCCATGTCTTTAAATCCACGCTCATGGGTTTTCTTCACTCAGGCAAAGTACAGTTGAAAACCCGATCCATTCCCTTTTCATAATCACGTCCACGTCACCCCTCATTTCTACCTAGTATCGCATTCCTTCCAGTATGGCTACGCTCTTCTTTCTGTTTTCATTTCATTTTTTTATTATCCTATCTATCTGAATGGCCCAAGGCCCACGCCTACTCAAATCCACGTCCTTAAAAGCATACTCGTTTCTATAGGTTGGTTTTCTTCTCCAACCAATACTTTCGACATCCAACTACTAGACACTCAGCAACCATTCTTTCTTTCCCCAAAACATTCTGAAGCTCCTCTGTTACTTCCAATTTCTCTTTTATTGTTTATATATTTTCTCTTTATGTAATACATTAAGGCCGAAACTCAGTACTGATAACGTCGTCCACATCCTCTCCCTTGTTTGCGTTCATCTTCCTACATTTTTTTTGTTTGTTCTGCACTTTCTTGCATGCACAGTCCGCACCACTATGGCATCAACCTGAGCATCGTCCACTGCACGCACCTCTGATGCACCGCTGCTGCTCACGATTCACTGTTGTCCACCTACAACGCCAGACACCATGCGCGCCTCCGACCGACTTCCTTCCATCTGCAAACCCACGCCATAGCCTAAAACCCATTCGAATACTTCACTTTGTGCTTCACCATCATGAACGCCACTACCAGTTCCGACCACCCTCCTTGACCTTGCCTGAACCATCAGCAAACCACCGCTCACTCCCCACTCTCTGTCCTCTCCTGACTCGTCAGCTCCACCGTAGTTCGAGTCACCTTCATTCGCACCTACGCTTGGTCTCCTTTTTTATACATATTTATCCTTCGAATTGGTTTGTATTATTGAAGGGGAGGAGAAGTATATAGGATGAGAGTCATGCTACAGGTATTTTGAACGAGATGTATAACAGTAAAAATGGAAGAAAGGAACAAACTTGAATAAAGCATGCGCAGTTTATATATATGCAAGAGAACGACTAAACGAGAATGAGAACAATGTCTCAATCATTTGTTAGGATAGTAGACCAGGCTAAGGCATGTGCTGCAGTTTGCTTTATGTGTTCAATTCATAAATATAGTGTAGCTAGAAGCCTAAAACAGTAGGGTACCTGTCCAGATTTACTTTGAAACGAAGAAATGACACTGGTTGTACATTCTCTTAGGGTATGTTAGCTGTAAATTGTAAATAAGTGAAAGAAAATTAATGGTAGCTTGTGATTTGATCAAGTAGGGTAGCTGGCTTGTATTTTCAATAGTTGTACATGATTTCTCCCAGAGGTCGGTGATGTGTTTTTATTTGGTACCTTTGTTTTATATTAGGATAGGCTAACTCCTTCCACTGAAAGGAATAGGTTGTGTTATATATTTCAGTGAATGTTGTACACTAGATTAGCATACGGTTGGCTACACCAATGTATTTGGTAGATCTGCACATATGATTAGGATAGGTCGGCTTTATATATTAGGCATATTCTTTAAGTTGCTTAGGGTGTAAGCTCTTATCATTTTGATTTAATTTAATTTTACACTATTGATGATTCTACTGCATTTTACATTGATCGTTATATAAATGTACTAACACACGCGAACTCCAAACATAACGAAATGGGCACGCTGCTACGTCTTGACGTTATGGTCCCAAGAAAATTTGTTTGGTCGAATTCTGACTCCGTCTGAAAAAAATAACCTATTTTAATTCCAGCATATTTATCGGTTCATGTTTAAATTACGTCTACCGACAAAATAACTCCAATTGGCTCCAAACCGAAAATCTAACATTAACTAGCCATATGTATTCCAATAAAATTTGTTGCGTCGAAAACGAAGGTTGTTTGAAAAGCAGATATTCACACGACTTATATAATATATCAAAAAAATATTAATTTAATTCCAAAACATTTAAATTAAATAATAATAATTTATTATTATCATAAATACCAAACAGGAAATATCATATAGCTTCAAATATTAATTATTCAACTCAGTATCATCAATTTCGAGTTAAGCGATATCCAAATTATATTAAAACCCTTTTTAATATATTAAATAAACGTTATAATTTAATAACGATTTCCATAGCGACTATTTCAAAATTTGATTTGGCCATAACTAACAACTTATAACACGAAATCCAGATTTTTCTCTTTTATATGAAAATTATAATTAATAAGATTACAACGTTTCTTATTTCATAGAAATCCGACTTTTATCGGATACAGTATATTCAATTGAAGTTCAAAACTCAATATTACGAACTACCGCACCATTTCGAGCTCGATTTTATTATATATAAATTTAACATTCAAAGTTTATTTTAAATAACGAATTCAATATTGAAATCCATTAATATTTCAAATATAATATTTAAAATAATAAAATATATTAAATATTTGAATACCATAAATACGGGACATTATAATCTTCCCCCCTTAAATGAATTTCGTCCCCTAAATTATCAAGGTAAGAAAAATGTTATGATCTTGTCTACTATTCTAAAACCAAATTTTATTTTAAATCGAAAGCCAATCCATTACTGTTAATTTTTTTTAAATATCGAAAATATTCTAGCACTTTAAATTCCTAAAAATTTTTGTAGAGTTTCCCCTGCACGAAGTGACATCTACGATATCGCAGGGACAAATAATATATGTGACGGCCCGCCCCGCACCAGCCTGCATTTCCCTTGAAAGTGCGTTGTACACATGCTCGACTAGTACGGGACGGTCGTCAGAAGAAAGGAAAGAAGGGAACGGACTAATCAAGAACCTGTAGAATGTCGCACAGCGCATGGAGTAAAATATAATAGTAATAACATACTTGACATAAAACAGGTGAGACAGTGCATAAGCTGATAACTAAAATCAACATCAACATCAGAGTCAGCGGAAATCCAAATACAGCTTATTACAACTTTCCAAATTTACTGTCTCTAAACAAAAGAAAGCTAAAGTAGAATACGCACCACTAATGCCCAAGCAGTGATCTTCAACAATACAGGGAGAATACTATATGTATATTACGTGGAAGCCTCCTGCTCGTCTCCGGATCATCTACCCGTGCATCACCAGCTAACCTGTCTCTAGTCTGCTCGTGTGAGCACCCAGAGTAATAAGAGGAGACATAAAACTATGGGTCATACATAAAGCCTGGTATGAGCGATAAGCATCTAAACGAAACAATAACAGGTATACTAAACCATACCTGAACCTGGACCTGCAACCAAAAAGTTAGTACCACATACCGTACAATACTCTAAGGTGCCATAATAAATAGTGTAAGAATACGGGGGTGGGGTGTGCATGTCATAATGATAGCAAACAAATCAACCATAGCAACCATCCTCACATCTCTCACTCAGTGCGTAAAGCATACGATGTCCACTACTGTCAATCACTAGACCCATTGAAGTAGTGACGGAGTTCAACTTGTACAACTACTGCTACTACCAAGCTTACCACATGGAGTCATGACCAAATCTTTACAAATGACCCCACTTCATTGGTTTATAGCCCTTTAGTCGTACCTAGGCCATTTCAGCCCTGAATCCGTTCACATACTTCCCATACATAGTGATCCAAAGTCATAAACATCGACTGCCCCTTGGCACACGTCCAACAGCAAAGCCCAATCATGAAGTGAACTCATCGGTTCCTAACTGGATCCTGAGCTCTAACTTCCCATATCGGACTACCTTTGCATCTCGGGTTATTGGTCAATACTGGGTCGGGTCGGGTTCTCCTTCTAGCCGTCGGTTCGGGTCTGGTATTCCAATTCGGGTCGGTTCGTAGTCTTCTCTTGTAGCGGTTCGGTTCGGGTCCACAGCGTCGCATCGGTTCGGGTCGGGTATTCCACTACGGGTCGGGTCGGGTGCCATCTCCCTTCCAGTTCGTGCTTCCACTCCGATCCGCTCGCTCGTTCTTCACGTGCTCCGATCCAATCCCTCCTTCGTCATCTGATCCGCGTGGCCTTCCCTCTTGCCAGTTCTCCCAAGTGCTAAGTTCCGATCCGAGCCCTTCGTACCTAAGTCGATCCGATCCCCAGCTTAACCAACATGGCCTTCCT
Source organism: Allium sativum (assembly GCA_030737875.1). NCBI lineage: Eukaryota > Viridiplantae > Streptophyta > Magnoliopsida > Asparagales > Amaryllidaceae > Allium > Allium sativum. The sequence goes on from CM060923.1 coordinate 9,417,896, forward strand.
TTTCGCCAAGCCTCTTTTGTGCCAGACTCCAGTTCGGGTCGGGTTCCTTGCCCAGGTCTCCTATCCGATCCGAGCCTATATCCGATCCGATCCGAAACCCTGCACAACTTTCTGCAACTTTTTCCAGCAACTTGTTTACGCCATTCGACAACGTTTTCGACAAATCTAACTATACTAATCAATCACAAATCATCCCAAACAATCATAGCAACATAGCAGACTAACCACAAACACCAAAACAATGAATTTACATGTCAAAATGGATTAAATATACCCTAAATCCCATTTTTCCCTTAAGCATGTTTAAGTAAAACTAATCATAGAGTTAACAAAACTTAATCAAATCGAACCAAATTTCTAACAGAGGCATAAAATATTATTTAAGAATTTCTAAACATTTTTCTAGAATTTATTAGTGTATAAATTCGCTAATCTTCACTAATTACCCTTAATTAACTGTAATTAGTGCCAAAACGATGCTAATCACTCACCTTGGCCACAAATGAAATTCTCAGAACTGAAACCTCGCTGATTTGGGTGAATTCTAACGTCTAACAGCAGCTCTAGCCTTGCTTTCGTGTTTCCTCTCCTTAATTTGATGTAGATTAAACCAAAACTTGATTAGAAAGTGATTAGAAGGTGATTTGGGTGTTGGAGGCCATTGCTAGGGTTGCAAGAAAAAAAGTGGCGGCTGGGAAATGAGAATAAAATCGTTCTCTAACTGATTTCAGCCTCCTCCTTACCCAAATCCCGAAATTCTCCATTGGGCCTAGCTGTTAATCACCCGGTTTAGCCCAATTAACCTGTTTTTCACCATCTGAAACTTGTTTCAGCCATATCTCCCAAACGGTAAGTCCGTTTGGCTAATGTGACCACTCTACGGAATTGTAAACCATCATCCGGAGCCAATGGAAGTGGTTTCAAGTCAAAATTCCTTTCCAGTCAAAAGTTATGGCCAAAACAGTACCAACTAGGGGTAAAATGGTCATTTAAAAATCGGGAAAAATCAAGAACATGGGAAATGACCCCAATAGTCGTCTCCCAAAGTTACATGACCACACGACTTCGTATGTGAAAGAAATAAATATTCTACGATCCTATGATGCGTAGAATACGGGTCGTTACACTCTCCCCCCCCCCCCTTAAGAAATTTCGTCCCCGAAATTCCTTAACCCAAAACATACAAAAGATCCCACATGCCTAACAACCACATACAACAATTAAACATGCAAAACAAGCAAACAAGCCTATCCTAGCATGCGGAAAACTAAATTGAAGTCAAAATCTTACCAGGCAAAGAGTTCTGGGTATGTCTTCTTAATGTTCTCCTCTGTCTCCCAAGTACAATCATTCTCGTCCTCGCCCCACTGAACCTTGACTAGCTTCACCGCCTTCCTTCGAAGTTGCTTCATGTCGTTCTCGACAATACGGGCCGACTTGCGATTCCCAACCGCCTCGGGTTCTACTTCGAAGTCCTCTAACTGATCAGGTGAAATAGTCATATCTGAGTTGTGAACGAACTTCCTTAGTTGGGAAACATGAAATACATTGTGAACTCCCGCCATCTTCTCTGGTAAGTCAATTCTATATGCCAAATTCCCGACCAGTTCAAGAACAGGGAATGGGCCAACGAATCTTGGTGCTAACTTGCCTCTCCTGCCAAATCGTATCACGCTCTTCAACGGAGAAATCTTGACAAACACCAAGTCGCCAACGGAGAATTTTAGGTCTCTTCTCCTCTTATCAGCATAACTCTTCTGCCTATCTTGGGAAGCCTTCATTCGTTGTTGAATGATCTTAATCTTACCTGAAGTTTCCCTCACTACATCTGGTCCAAGCATAAACTTCTCGCCAGTCTCTATCCAACATGATGGTGAGTTGCACGGTCTTCCGTACAAAGCTTCAAACGGAGCCATACTGATACTAGATTGGTAGCTATTATTATATGCAAACTCTACTAGATGCAAATGGTCATCCCATGATCCACCAAAATCCAATATACATGCTCTCAAGAGATCTTCCAAAATACGATTCACCCACTCCGTCTGACCATCGGTCTGAGGATGATATGCGGTGCTGAGATGTAACTCTGACCCTAGAGCCTCTTGTAAGCTCTTCCAAAACCCACTAGTGAACAACGAGTCTCGGTCACTCACAATGCTTTTAGGTAGTCCATGTAATCTCACTACCCACTTCATATACAATTCTGCTAACCTAGCTGCCGTTCTGGTCGATTTGACTGGTATAAATCTTGCACTCTTAGTCAATCGATCCACGATTACCCAAATGCTATCATGTCCCGATCTAGTCCTTGGTAAACCATCGATGAAATCCATCGAGACTTGCTCCCATTTCCATTCGGGAATTTCTAATGGCTGTAACAACCCACTAGGCTTCTTTTGCTCGGCTTTAACTAGCTGGCAATTCATGCATTTGGATATAAACCTCCCAAAATCTCTTTTCATCCCTTCCCAGTAGTAGGTCTGCTTCATGTCTCGATACATCTTGTTACCACCGGGGTGTATAGTCAGTTTTGAGTGATGACATTCTCTAAGCACTTCATCTCTCAATCCATTGACATTGGGTACAACAAGCTTTCCATTCTTTCTAAGCCATCCATCTCGATCAAGCCCATACTTGTTCATCTCCTCATCGATACCCATCTCTAACTTGGAGATGATTTCCAATAGGTTAGGATCGTCCCTCTGACTAGAGCCGATCCACTCAATCAAAGTGGGTCTGACCGTCAAACTTGCTAACATTTCTGGATTCAATTCGCACTTTGGTCTGAAATCATACCCAGCGATATACTCCAGTTGCTTCCATTCTAGAAACATAGCCCCTAAACTGGCATGTCTCCTACTCAATGCATCAGCCACCGCATTGTCCTTTCCCGGTGGATATGCGATGTCAAAATCATAGGAAGCCAAGAATTCTAACCACCTTTGTTGCCGGAGATTTAGATCCTTCTGGGAGAAGAGATACTTCAACGACTTATGATCTGTAAACAACTCAAATCTTTCTCCCAAGAGATAGTGTCTCCACATCTTTAACGCGAACACGATCGCTGCCAATTCCAAATCATGGGTAGGGTATCTTTTCTCGTGCGGTTTCAATTGCCGACTTGCATAAGCTACAACCCTACCGCCTTGCATCAATACAGCACCCAGTCCAGTACCACAGGCATCCGTGTATACCGTCATCTCTTCATTCCCCTTAGGAATGACTAACACTGGTGCGCATGTCAACTTGTCCTTTAGACTCTTGAATGCATTCTCACGCCTTTCATCCCAGACAAAAGCTTGATTCTTCTTGGTCAACTGGGTCAATGGTGCTGCTATCTTGGAGAAACCTTGGATAAACTTACGATAATATCCAGCTAACCCCAAGAAACTTCTTACATCTGTTGCATTCTTGGGCGTAGGCCAATCCTGTACCGTAGACACCTTCGCCGGGTCCACGGCAATACCATTCTCTGATACAACATGGCCCAAGAACCGCACTTCCCTCCTCCAGAAGTGACACTTAGAAAACTTTGCTTTCAATTGGTGTTTTCTCAACACCTCCATCACTATTCTTAAATGTTCCTTGTGTTCTTCCTCTGTCCTCGAGTAGACCAAATTATCATCAACGAACACAAGGACAAACTTATTCAATTGATCTCTGAATACCCTATTCATAAGATCCACAAAGTACGCTGGGGCATTGGTCAGCCCGAATGGCATGACCAACCACTCATATAACCCAGACGGCGTCCGAAATGCCGTTTTAGCTATACTCTCAGCTTCCACTCTAAGCTGATGAAAACCCGTCGCGAGATCCAACTGAGAAAATACTCTCGCGCCACTCAACTGATCGAACTAATCATCTATCTGCGGTAGAGTATACTTGTTCTTCCTCGTCACTTTATTCAACTCGCGGTAGTCTACACACAAACGAAGGGAACCATCCGCCTTGGTAGCAAACACAACTGGTGCTCCCCATTCAGAAACACTCCTTCTGATAAATCCCTTCTTCAAAAGATCGCTGACTTGCACCTCGAGCTCTCGCTGCTCCCTTGGTGCCATACGACGAAGTGGCATCACTATAGGTCTGACATCTTTTACCAAATCAATACGGAACTCAATCTCTCGATGTGGTGGAAGCCCGGTCACTTCTTTGAAAACATCCGGATACTGGCCAACTACGGGCAAACCTGACAACTCACTATGCGGAATGTCGAGGGAGTTTAGAAAACTAGCCAATACCCCCTTACTGGGTAGACCACCAAACACTATCCTCCGCCCATCATCCGCTCTAGCTGTCACCAAAAAGACTCACAATCTACCACCACCCCGTATCTCCGGAGCCAATCTACTCCAAAAATAATGCCAAACCCAATAAAGCCCAAAACAAAGCAATCACAAACATGCATCCATGACTCGATAAGACCACATTACGACAAATCATGCTAAGTCTAGTCGAACCACCAATCGGATTCGTCACTACTAAAGGTCTATCGACAATCTCGGGCTCCAATCCCAACCTATCTACCAGGTCACTAGATATGAAAGAACTTGAAGCTCCGGTATCTAACAAAACTCTAACAGGAACATCATAAACAGAAAGCATACCTTGAATGACGACATTCTTTCCCTTCTCTGCCGCTGTTGGGGCATTCGACGAAGAAGGAATAACATTAAGGGCGTAGGCATTCACCATTTGCTTTTCTTTGAGGGGTTGCAGACACTTGTCCTTGTGATGTCCCATTTGGCCACAGTTGAAGCACTTCTTATCCGCTGGCTTGACCCGACAATTACTAGCATAATGGCCCTTCTTTCCACAGCTGAAGCACTCAACATCTTGCTTATTCTTTTTCTTCTGGCCATCCTTAGTTTGATTCTGCTTTCTCTTATTCTGGGAACCACCCTTGCCTCCACCACTTGCTTATGGCTTTGGCTCATCTGCGGATGCAACCTCAGTCTTCAGCTTAGGGTAGAGACTTTCAGATCTCAATGCTTTCCCCACAATCGATTCAAACGTCTCATCGATGTGGTTAATAAGCCTTTCCCCCAAGTACTGATCCAAACCAGTTATGAATTTCTCATTCTTCTTCTCGGCAGTATCAACAAGAGATAACCTATATTTCGACAGAGTATCGAATTCAGCAATATACTCCGAGACAGCTCTGCCATTCTGCTTGAGCTCTAAGAATCTCTTAAACAGCACTGACTTCTGAGTAGCTGGAATGAACTTCTCGCTAAAGCGAGCCTTAAACTGCTCCCAAGTAATCTGATCTTCGGGAGTAGCTGCCTTTATAGCGTTCCACCAATTCATTGCCCGCCCCTGCAGCTGACGGGATGCCAGCTTTCTCTTCATCGCATCCTCGATACCCAAATCCTCGAAGATACGTTCGCAACTATCCAACCAATCTTGAACATCCGTGGCCGACTCCGTTCCATGGAACGGCTTCCCACCAAGACTAGTATAATCCTTATTTAGCTTGGCGAAGTCGACCCTCGGCGCCTGCACTATTGGACCACCACTATTTCCACCATTGGGAGCTGCCCTCTGTACATCCCTAAGCATCCCTCTCATAAGGTCAGTAAACATCGTCCTTATGTCAGCAGCATTCCCATTATTGGCCCCTCTACCGGTACCTCTAACATATCTGCTCATCGTCAATCTGAAAAAGGAAACGATTAACGACCCCATAGTGGTGCTAGTGCAGTACAGCTTCATTCTTATACTACTACTAATATATATATATATAGCTTTTGAAAACCAAAATAATCACAAATACGCTCTCTCGTATACATATATTATCTCTCCCTGATAACTTCCATAGGTTAACTACGCAACCTAGAGCTCTGATACCAAGTTTGATGGCCCGCCCCGAACCAGCCTGCATTTCCCTCGAAAGTGCGCTGTACACATGCCCGACTAGTATGGGACGGTCGTCAGAAGAAAGGAAAGAAGGGAACGGACTAATCAAGAACCCGTAGAATGTCTCACAGCGCATGGAGTAAAATATAATAGTAATAACATACTTGACAGAAAACAGGTGAGATAGTGCATAAGCTGATAACTAAAATCAACATCAACATCAGAGTCAGCGGAAATCCAAATACAGCTTATTACAACTTTCCAAATTTACTGTCTCTAAACAAAAGAAAGCTAAAGTAGAAGATGCACCACTAATGCCCAAGTAGTGATCTTCAACAACGCAGGGAGAATACTATATGTATATTACGTGGAAGCCTCCTGCTCGTCTCTGGATCATCTACCCGTGCATCACCAGCTAACCTGTCTCTAGTCTGCTCGTGTGAACACCCAGAGTAATAAGAGGAGACATAAAACTCTGGGTCAGACATAAAGCCTGGTATGAGCGATAAGCATCTAAACAAAACAATAACAGGTATACTAAACCATACCTGAACCTGGACCTGCAACCAAAGAGTTAGTACCACATACCGTACAATACTCTAAGGTGCCATAATAAATAGTGTAAGAATACGGGGGTGGGGTGTGCATGTCATAATGATAGCAAACAAATCAACCATAGCAACCATCCTCACATCTCTCACTCAGTGCGTAAAGCATACGATGTCCACCACTGTCAATCACTAGACCCATTGAAGTAGTGACGGAGTTCAACTTGTACAACTACTGCTACTACCAAGCTTACCACATGGAGTCATGACCAAATCTTTACAAATGGCCCCACTTCATTGGTTTATAGCCCTTTAGTCGTACCTAGGCCATTTCAGCCCTGAATCCGTTCACATACTTCCCATACATAGTGATCCAAAGTCATAAACATCGACTGCCCCTTGGCACATGTCCCGCAGCAAAGCCCAATCATGAAGTGAACTCATCGGTTCCCAACTGGATCCTGAGCTCTAACTTCCCATATCGGACTACCTTTGCATCTCGGGTTATTGGTCAATACTGGGTCGGGTCGGGTTCTCCTTCTAGCCATCGGTTCGGGTCGGGTATTCCACTTCGGGTCGGGTATTCCACTTCGGGTCGGTTCGTAGTCTTCTCTTGTAGCGGTTCAGTTCGGGTCCACAACGTCGCATCGGTTCGGGTCGGGTATTCCACTTCGGGTCGGATCGGGTGCCATCTCCCTTCCAATTCGTGCTTCCACTCCGATCCGCTCCCTCGTTCTTCACGTGCTCCGATCCGATCCCTCCTTCGTCATCTGATCCGCGTGGCCTTCCCTCTTGCCAGTTCTCCCAAGTGCCAAGTTCTGATCCGAGCCACTCGTCCCTAAGTCGATCCGATCCCCAGCTTAACCAACATGGCCTTCCTTTTCGCCAAGCCTCTTTTGTGCCAGACTCCAGTTCGGGTCGGGTTCCTTGCCCAGGTCTCCTATCTGATCCGAGCCCATATCCGATCCGATCCGAAACCCTGCACAACTTTCTGCAACTTTTTCCAGCAACTTGTTTACGCCATTCGATGACGTTTTCGACAAATCTAACTATACTAATCAATCACAAATCATCCCAAATAATCATAGCAACATAGCAGACTAACCACAAACACCAAAACAATGAATTTACATGTCAAAATGGATTAAATATACCCAAAATCCCATTTTTCCCTTAAGCATGTTTAAGTAAAACTAATCATAGAGTTAACAAAACTTAACCAAATCGAACCATATTTCTAACAGAGGCATAAGATATTATTTAAGAATTTCTAAACATTTTTCCAGAATTTATTAGTGTATAAATTCGCTAATCTTCACTAATTACCCTTAATTAACTGTAATTAGTGCCAAAACGATGCTAATCACTCACCTTGGCCACAAATGAAATTCTCAGAACTGAAACCTCGCTGATTTGGGTGAATTCTAACGTCTAACAGCAGCTCTAGCCTTGCTTTCGTGTTTCCTCTCCTTAATTTGATGTAGATTAAACCAAAACTTGATTAGAAAGTGATTAGAAGGTGATTTGGGTGTTGGAGGCCATTGCTAGGGTTGCAAGAAAGAAAGTGGCGGCTGGGAAATGAGAATAAAATCGTTCTCTAACTGATTTCAGCCTCCTCCTTACCCTAATCCCGAAATTCCCCATTGGGCCTAACTGTTAATCACCCGGTTAAGCCCAATTAAGCTGTTTTTCACCATCTGTAACTTGTTTCAGCCATATCTCCCAAACGGTGAGTCCGTTTGGCTAATGTGACCACTCTACGGAATTGTAATCCATCATCCGGAGCCAATGGAAGTGGTTTCAGATCAAAATTCCTTTCCAGTCAAAAGTTATGGCCAAAACAGTACCAACTAGGGGTAAAATGGTCATTTAAAAATCGGGAAAAATCATGAACATGGGAAATGACCCCAATAGTCGTCTCCCAAAGTAACATGACCACACGACTTCGTATGTGAAAGAAATAAATATTCTACGATCCTATGATGCGTAGAATACGGGTCGTTACAATATATATACATTAATCCATCCGATTGGAAAACAAAAAACTAAAATCCCAAAATTTTATATTTTCGCGTAGACGTACCTTATGCAAGCGCTATGAGCATACTTGCACAATTTATCATGATCGACTTTACAAAATCAATCTTCAAGCCATCTAGCACATGTGCTTACTCAATTCAACATATAAATAACAGATATACGAATTATTAAATTTCAAAATCATTTATTAATTCCACTTAATCAAGTTAGGTTACAATTCAATTTTTAAATCCAAACGTGAATTCCATTCAAATCAATCAAACACACAATATCACAATAATTTAAAAAAATTATTGCTTTTCTATACAAAATATATTTAAGGTAAAATTATTTCATTTACCCTCTTTACAAAACAATATTGTAATCATTACCAATTCAATGCTTCTCAACACTTGAACCGATCAATCAATACAATGCAAAACATTTGTATATAAAATTTACAATTACGCTCTCATATACACACACACACTCAACTCAATCTAGGGTATTACTAACCCCATCTCTATCGAGTTACAACACAGAGCCAAGGTTATTACTAAACCAATTGCTCTGATACCACTGTAACATACCAACTTTCCCGTACCCTTTGAGTTGATAATCATAATTCACGTCCAACCCAAATTGCACGGGAAAGAAGATAGTTATTGGAAAGAAATTAGAGGGTGAGATAAGAAAGAAAGAATTATTACAATAAAAGAAGAAGAGGAACTAACATAGAGTCTCACATCGCAGCGGAACAAAATATAATATAGAAATAAATCTTTATTGAGAGCTTGAAATAAAACTTACAAACACTAGAGTACATCACACATCTGGACAATTATAATAATCTTCCCTCATATATAATCACACAGTGGAATATATAATAACATTGGTCTGGACTCTCTCATCTCGTCTCTTCATAATAGCCGATAACCTGAACCTGTACAGCTCGGTCTAACCCGAGCATTACAAACACCGGGTCAGTCCGGTGAACTAAAGTGAGAAAAACACACTAAGTTTAAAGGCATCACACAACTTGATTTTAACGTTAAAATACTTTCTAAAGAAAAGGATAATCGAAAGACCGAATCCACACATAAATACGGGCGCTTTTTACCTTACGATAACCCAAAATATTTTTTAAAAGAATATTATTCTGATATTATGATAGTGTCTAAATACAAGTAATTATCAATCTAGTAGAACGCTTTCATCTCACGCTCTGCATATATAGTATATAATCAAAACCGCAGTCTCTTATTGGAGAACGGATTTCCAACTATGGCAAGGTATGGGACCACCTTCCGACAATGTACCTCTGGATATGAATACATTGGGGATTCAACAAGAATGTCTTGCAACCCCGGCTAAACATGATGGGCCCCTCACTTTGCTTGAGAATACCAAATATATCATTACCGCTGTTGGGGGCCAGCCAATCGAACCGATAGCATACATACATAAATAAAAAGGGACAACCAAGGCATTTGATTTCCCCAGATTAGGTAATGAATATACCCTTTTGATGGGTGTGACCCATATAGCCATGCGACCTACCCGATTTTATACCATTTCCCGATTGATGAGGCTAAAGGTCAAATTTATTTATTTAATTTAATTTAATTTTCTTCTGAACATTTTGTCACCATTCACTTTGAATGTCACATCGTCAGATCGGCCGAATATCACTAATTGACGTCCACAAAAATATCCAGCGTATTTAGCTAAGAGAAGGTGTCCAGTCTTCTCCGCCATCAACAGAAATACGTTTGAAGAAATCAATGTGCGTGATCCTTTGGAAATACTTTGTCAGACATCTGTCCATACAAGTCATCCAGGAACAGGATGAACCGAAGGCACCCTTCTACTGCATCCAATATAGGAATCACCCCATGGATCAGTAGCAAAAGTCCTAGCAATCCGTAGATTCCAATCACGATAGAATCACTGCCAAATATATATCTCTAGGGATCAGCCAGAGAAATTCAATAGTAGTTCCCCCACTCATGAAGATTTACGGCCTTCAATTGCTCCATCTCGATTAGCATCTTTCACATATTCGTATTTATTGGTCGGAATGGTTTTTGAATATAAATTCGATCCCGGTCTTTTCGTACCAACACACGTTGGGTCTGATTTTGATAGTCGGTTATTTAACTATCAAAATAAATAAAAATAAAACCAAACAAATCCATTGGTTTAGTGCACAGTGTCAGTTGGCCTTTAAAAATAGTATATTGGTTTTAATACCAAAATAATATATTAGTTTTAATATATTAATATTCTCAAATCCTTTATTTTAATACTTCGGAAAATATTTTAAATCATATTCAATTTTCCTTCAACTCTCATTTCCAAAATATTACTAAAAACATTATTTATTATTTAACAATTGAAATTTGATCCAACTTACCATTATTAAACAACCGTTACGAAATCTCCTTTTCGTTTCGTTATTTGAGCACCATAATCGTCACTTATCCTTTTAGAATAATCCATTTTAAATCTCATTTCTTTGTTTTGAAAATATCATTATATTTTCACAAAATCTCCTTTATTATTTCTTTACTATAGAAATATCATTTCATATTCTCAAGTCCTTATTAAATTCCTTTACTTTGGAATTCCAATATATGTACATTCCCAGCTTTTTCAAACAACGTTACATTATTATTTCCCAAAATAATTCACATTTAATATTTCAATGATTACAACTAATATCATCCTCCGATAATCCTAAAGTCTTTCAAGTTGGGGTATTTTAATTACCTCTCGGACCTTGATCAACAATGTTCTTATCTTAAGATAAATACGAGTTGTAATTCAAGAACCTATATTCATTCTACTACTGACCAATACCAATTCACTGTTTTATTAAAAATACGTTTTTGTAAAACCATCTTACTTTTGAAATCCCCCTTTTTAAATATACAATTATTACTAAATTCATTGATTCAGTAAATGATAAAACATAAACCTTTAAACTTTAACTCCTTTAAACTATTTATTTTATTATCTAGTTTCTTATTACAAATTGTACTACCAAAACTTTTACCAAATTCGATTGCAAGAATACCTTTACCTCAACCTTTTAATTATTTCCTTTAGGAAAATCTTATTTCTAATCCCATCCATTTCACTTAATGCCATCATTTGGCAACGTTAATTTGAAAATTAACGCTTTAATTTCTCATCCCTCTTTATAAACATGTTTATACAACCTTGTTTTAATACAAACCATTTTGTATCTTGATTCCCTTTTACTTAATAAGTAACAATCACTTCAAGCTTATCAGATTTGCTTAAAATTCCTTAGTTTGCCAATTAGGTTTAAATATAAACCCATTCATAAACTTTCTTAAAAATTCAATTATATTTCATTACTAACTTCGATTACTTATTTAATCAAATAATAATATAATCCCATTTTAGTTAGTATTTAAAAACAATTAATCTAAATTATTAATCGTTATGTTAATGCTTGCTCATCTACTTATCCATCTTGTTAATATAAGAATTAGTTTTATAAATCATTTAAAAATTTAGTTGAGCACGTACTTCGCACACGGTATATTTTTGGTACTAAAATGGTATTTGTGGTTAAAACAATCAATATATGTGTGTGCGTCGCACACTGTATATCTTTGATACAAAAATGGCGTTTGTGGTTAAAACAACCAATATATGCGTGTGCGTCGCACACTGTATATTTTTGACACAAAAATGGCATTTGTGGTTAAAACAATCAATATATGCATGTGTGTGGCACACTGTATATTTTTGATACAAAAATGGTATTTGTGGTTAAAACAATCAATATATGCGTGTGCGTCGCACACTGTATATTTTTGATACAAAAATGGCATTTGTGGTTAAAGCAATCAATATAAGTGTGTGCATCGCACACTGTATATTTTTGATACAAAATGGCATTTGTGGTTAAAACAATCAATATATGCGTGTGCGTCGCACAATATTTTTTTTCTTTTTATAAACTTCATTTTAAATAATATATTTAAAATTATATATTCAGTTATAAAATAAATTTTATAACTTCATTTCAAACGATTCACCTAACAATAAATCAACCTTTATAAAACGATTATAATTTAGGCCATCTACTGCTAATTCCTCAACCATTATTTCTCATTAGTTAATATCAAGGGTTCAAAAGTAATCAGTAATCAATCCATCATCCAATCAGGTTATTAAACAGTACATGTGGTATAACATGAAAATAAAAAATAAATTTGAGGAATCCGGTTGGATTCCCCCAACATGTTCTTCCCTGTATTCAATACGACATGAATAATTAATTCAACTGGTAATGTTCAACTAACAACCATTCAAGCATCCAATTCAATTTTAAACGTTTTGTATTATTATAAACTAACCAACAAGGTAAGTTACCTATATTGGAATTAATCGTTAAAATAACGATTTCATTTCATTGAAATTAAACAACCGTTTAATTTAAACAATATAAAAATATTGCACAAACAACCTAACAGTCATCAATCATTCAATAATTAGCAATCATAGCACACAGAAAATAAATCCCGACTTATATAAATATAAGTGGGATAACTGAGTGAGTTTAACTCACCTTGATTTTATTTTTTGATTAAAACAGTTTATTGTCATAAAATTATACAGTTGTTTAGTTTTATCAATAATCCTGGTAGCTTCCAGTGCTGACCAAATCGGTTCCATTACATCGCTTCTGTCCTTCGGTTTCCAACGTGATTAGTCATACTAAGTTCTGGTAATGTATGGATGAATTATAAATATTATATGTGTCACATTTTAAAATTTAATAATACATTCATTAATTAAAATTAATTATAACTAATTACTTTACTTTGGATGTATGGTGTCGAACCATTCCCCCTGCTATCTATCCAAACATGACTGTTGATTCTAGCTGCTCAAACCGTAACCTAGTGTAAAACATTAATCGATTATTTAATAACTTAAAACATAACTAATCCCTAAATTAAACAATTTATACTTTTATCAGTTACCTGACTTACTTCTATTTTAAACCTTACCGTCCGAATGCGTTTCTGCCGAAAACAAACAGGCCAGTTTATATTTCTTCTTATTTCTTCAACTAATTTGTTTACTCAGACCCAACGCCCTTAGCTCAACACCATCCCCATGTCTTTAAATCCACGCTCACGACTTTTCTTCACTCAAGCAAAATACAGTTGAAAACCCGACCGATTCCCTTTTCATGATCACATCCACGTCACTCCTCATTTCTACCCAGTATCGCATTCCTTCCAGTATGGCTACGTGCTTCTTTCTGTTTTCATTTCCTTGTTTATTATCCTATCTATCTGAATGGCCCAAGGCCCACGCCTACTTAAATCCACGTCCTCAAAAGCGTACCCATTTCTATAGGTTGGTCTTTTTCTCCAACATATACTTTCGACATCCAACTACTTGACACTTAACACCCATTATTTCCGACATGACCCGAACTGCCCCGTGAAGGAAAGCGCGGATTGCGTTGAGGACAAGACAAAATAGAACGCAGACGGAAGAATATTTCATTGTTTATTACAACAATTCCATCAGATACAAGAATATATAGATTATAAATGAATAAAATACATTCGATGAATATCAGATATTACAATAAATTGCATAGCAGCGGAAAATAATACAAAAGCACAACTAGAAGTAATGCACGGATACAGAGCTTTCCGAGCATCGTTCCAGCTGTAAATCAGGATCCTATGAATATAAATCTGCAAAACCAAAACTACTAGCTGCCCGTGTGGAAAATGGGGGCACCCAGAGTTTAGGTTAAAACAATAAACTCCAGGTCAGTCATGTGACTGGTGTGAGAACTAAAACAGTTATTAATCTTTATTTTAAAGTTCGGTAAATCAAGGGACCACGGCGTATGACACGGAATGGGTTTCCTCTCAAGAATACCAGGGCATAAAACAAACAGCGCAATGCTAAATAAAGAAAAATGAAGCTGTTATAAGACCCAGGTCCCATCACACAATGCAACGCAAGCCGGAGGATAGGGTTTTTACCTTATAACAGCCAAAGCATGCTTGATACGTTAAAACACACTATTTGAGACTATTATAAGTGTATAGTGTCAAAACAATTTCAATCATAAATATCAATCATAGATGGCATAAGTGCCCCATCCCACTATGTCGCCATACTAGGCTCTACAAATAAAACCGCAATATCACGTATTGGAAATTGGATTTTCGTCATGAGTCGAGGCAAGGGGCAAGCTCCTCTCCGATTCGAGACACTCTAGCAAATGCCTCAAGACCATACTATGATCCTTTGGAACCTCCAAGGTCGGTGCTCTCTTACTTTGAGGATTAATTATTCCTGAACACACGTTTCCCGGTCCTATAGGACCTATATCCGAGGCGCCTCGTATCCAACAACCACACAGGTGAAAAGTATATAAATGTCAGGGCTGCTAGGTCACTGGCACCACCATAGCTAGAAAGAAACGTCGTGCACTCCTTGGGTCCTTCTCCCGTTTTTGACTCATACCGAGGTGTGAGGCTCGCGAATTCACGTCATACACAAAGCTGTGCCACATAGGTCGTGCTTTGATCATCAACCACAAGACTTTGTTTTTAACAGAAGCCTTGATCAATTGCCACTTACGCGTGCCACACTGGCAATTCACTCTGTGCGACTGATGTCCATCGATATACAACCTCTGAGCTCGTACGTCTTAGAGAAGGGCGTTAAGCAAGAGAATAAATTCTCCGCCGCCAAACAGATGTATATTTAATAGAGATCAATCAAAACAGAATTAAATCCAATGTCAGACACACAATCCATTTACAAGTTCGTTTTGGGTCTGAACGAAACTGGAGGCACTTTCCTCGCATATCCATCGATCTCCAAGTACGTCTGGACGACCACCAACTGTTTCCCTCATCTTGGGTGTACAACCCAATCAAGATCATCAGTAATCACCCAAACGATGTGAAAACTTCTGGTCTTCAACCACCGTCTTCATCTTCGACTTATCGTCGAATCGGTTATTCAAAATGGGTATAAACCCGGCCTTTCCGAATAACCCGCGTATATAATAAACACATGTTACACAAACACAACATACGCCTCATTCCAATTTAGAATATTCTTTTATTCAAAATTTCACATTCTTATGGAAATGTTCCCTTTAATTTTATCAAAGATAAATTCTTCTAAATTTATTCTTTAATCTTTCTTTGGATATCATTTCAAACTAGTCGGGATTAGCGAACCACACCGAAGTAATTATTTATTTTATTTCCCAATCCCAACCTATTCACCCCCTGGAGCAAAAATGGTAGTACTCCATATCTAACACCACGGTATTATCGGTAAAATTAATTACCATTTCACGTTCAAATCTAATTAAAGATTTAACTATCGCTTTGGAGCAAAACTGGTGATACTCCATTCTCGATCACTTTTCAGATTTGATAATTTAAATTATCAATTCACTTTCAATCTAATTAAAGATTCGTTAAAACTCCACTTAGTTTTAAACTTCTCAAAAATCAATATTCGGTCTTTAACAGGGTTAAAGAACCAATGTCATCTAAAACACGATTCACGACAAACCCAAATCACATTTGATATTAAATACAAGGCTCTGAATAGAAAATATGTTGGCTTATATTCAATATTAAATTCTGAAACCAACAAATATCGTATTGGAAATATCGATATAAATATATCTTTCAAATTCTCATAACAATATCTGTATAATCACGAAATCCAACATCGAAATATTCCGAAGATAATTTCGATTCAAATCTAGTCCAATTAACGTATTGGGATTTCTAATTATTTTTAAAACCACTTCTAAATTCAATTTATTTATTTCAAAAATAAATTGATTTTAATTCTAGTTCAAAACTAGTTCATTTCGACAAAAATATATTTTTATCCTTTCAAATGTGGAATTTTTCATCCCAGTTCTTTCCAATTCATATATTATGATTTTACACAAATTATTGTTATTTTTAATAATTTTATCAAGGCCTGTACAGTCGATTTCCATCAACGGCCATCGAACTGCACTTACAGCGACCTTTTCCAAATTTGATTTGGACATAATTCCAAATACAACCATTAGATTTCAAATTTCTAATGTTCATTGGGAAGCTCTTTTCGATATGAACCCAAAGGTTCCGGTTTTAGGAGAATCCGACGGTTAGATCTCCCGCAACGTCAATTCGAAGTCTATGGTCGAAATTCACGAACTACCGCGGCGCGACGCGTTTTATTCAAGCCATTATATATATAATATATATATATATATTATATATATTTCGTCGATTTCCTTTTTAAAACATATTTTATAAATCGTTTTAAATTCGTTTTCAAAACCATTTCAACTCTATATTCAATTTCAAATCAAAATTGAATATTTTGTATCCTTACTATATAAATGATAATATTTTCAAAACGTTATATTTTGAAATCACCACTTTTTCTATATTCATTATAAAAACAATATAATCGATATAAATATCGTTCACGTCAAAATAGCGCAAATCTAATCAACACGGCTTTATATATTTCAATAAATTCGTTATTCTATTCAACAAATGAATATATATTCTATTCAACACATGAATCTATATTTCTTTCAACACACGACTAATCTCAACACATGAGTACTGTCAACACACAACTATTTTTGTTATGTAATATATTTTATAAAATTATGATATCTATCGTTTAATTTTTAATTAGACTCCAACCGTAAAGTAGGTTCTAATCTCAAATATGATAAAGATGTAAATTTTATTGTTAAAATATTTTACTCAACACGTGAATAGTTTCAACCCATAAATATTCTCAACACATAAGCATTTTTATATTCAACACGTGAACTTTCTTTTATAATATTCATTATTTTCCCGATTGGAATGAGGCCCAATCAATTACCATATAACGTTAATTATATGGGTTCCATACAACACATGTATATAATAGCAACGATAAACAATCAACCATCATCCAAAGTGCACCACACAACTGCATAAGCATCAAATATAAATAATTAATGCTTACACAGCCTGTCGACCAATCGATCGACATACAATTAAATAATTGGGATTAGTGTACGCCAAATATCATCCCAACACCCGTGTGGGGTTTCAAATCAACAAACACAGATTTTTATTTGTGCAGTTGGGCGATGTGTAAAATTTATCATCCCAATCAATATCAGTCAAATCAGTGTATATAAACAAATCGGCCGATTTGTTTATAAATATTCATTTATTCACATTCACGTTAAAATTTATATTTTCAACGATAATTAATTTATTTCAACCATCTACATTTTATTATCGATTTCACATCCACATCACAAACAAATTCACAACACAACAAACAAGCATACAAGCCGTCCATGGTCTGTGGACGACGGGTGTCGGGAGCTGCTAAGCACCGTCTGCATCCTAGTATATATTTTTAACTAGAAATGAAGATTTAAAGTGAGAAGTTCTCACCGACTAGCTAATCCAATACCACGACTCTTCTTATGTAGAAATCTTCGTCGTTCTCGCCTTTTGTCACTTTCGTTGCCCGTAGCAACTACATATATAAAAATCACATTTTTATATTGTTGCTATGTATATAAAAATTCTATTTTTACATCGATGTTCGTATAATAAAGATTATATTTTTATCACGCTATTCTCTATATAAAGATTTCGCCTTTTCAAATATAAAGATTTCGCCTTTTCAAATATAAAGATTTCGCCTTTTCAAATATAAAGATTTCGCCTTTTCAAATATAAAGATTTATATTTTTACAATGCCTTTTATATGATAAAAAATCACATTTTTATTACTTCTCTATATTTATAAAAATCTAAATTTTATAATATATTAAAAATCGAATCTTTATGTGAATAAAAATCATATTTTAATATTTCAAATCCGCATACATATAAACCGTATTTTTATCGCTGCTATAAACATATAAAAATTGAATTTTTACTTTCATTTCATATAAAGAAAAATCGAACTTTAATTACAGAAATAAATAAAGAAAAACTCACATCGTTCGTTCGAGGAAAGGGGGGGCTTCTTCGCTTGCTCGTCAGAGGGGGGGTGCGCCTGCCCTAGGCGGCGGCGAGGCAGCTCGGTGGTGGGCGCGGTGTAGGGGTTTTTGGGGTTCGGGATTGGGATAGGTTCGTGTGGAGCGAGGAAGGAAGCAGCAAGGAGAAGAGAAGGAGGGGGATCGGAGGGCTGCGCCAACTCCGGCGGCGCGAGGGGCGGCGGGGTCCGGTCGATCGTCGAGCGCCTTTCTTTTTTTTTTTCTAAATCGATTTGCAAATGAAAAGGGGAAGGGGGTTAACGGGTTTGACCGTGGGTAAGGGGAGAAAAGGAGGGGCCCAACCATATATATAATTATTATATTTAATTTTTAAATTTTAAAAAGTTACTTTTTCATACGAACTCTAAACGAGACCCACCGCCTGTCGTCTATAGCTAAATACCCCCATTCTGAACACAACGGGATATGTATCGTAGGCTGATTCGATCGTTTCGATCAGTTTTCGTCAAAATCAAGATATAACTCTATATATTGAATTTGAACGCACATTTCAATTTACTATGGCCACATACAAACTCTAAAAATTCAAGAAAAATATTTTCTAGCTTTGTATCGACGATACGATCCTAACAAAACTAATTTCGTCGAATTCTGAGACCATTGGAAAAATGGCCATTTTTCAGTCGATTAAAATCAACTAAAACTGGTCAGACGCGTTTTACTTCGCCACGCTCACATATTGATTCGTAAATTTATGAAAATTGGAATCTAGCAATAATTTGACATCGCGGATCCAACAAAAGTGGTTTCGTCGAAATCCGAGGTAGTTTGCAAAATGGCTATTTTTAAAGGCCGAAATTCCATAGCGACCATTCTGAATTTTCAACTGGACATAACTTTTTATCCCCGCTATGAAATTTTAATTTTTCTGATTCGTTGGAAAGATATTCTCAATTAGATTCAAATATTTTCTGTTTCACTAAAATCCGGTTTATTTTGCACCCGGTATGTTCAATTGAAGTTTGAAATTGAATTATCGAACTACCGCGCCATTTTCAATTCCTTTTATATATATAATTATTAATATTCTAACGACGACGTATATAAATATATACATCGAATTAATTTCAAAATATATTTCTCGTTGATATTATTTAAAATAATTCATTTTGAATGTTCAAAATTTGCTAAAATTGCCAAAATAAAAAATTTAAACTGGCTCGCATTTCCGGGTTGTTACAATCTCCCCCACTTAAAACTTTTCGTCCCCGAAAAGGAACGAAGCCGAAAGTTGTTTAACAAATCAACTCAACTTCCTTCATTTTCACTACGGCTTAAGTTCTTCAACTTTTCAGTTTCTAAGAACTTTTCAAATTTTTCAAAAATTTGGCTAACACCCTAAATTTTCGAAAAATTTCTCCACAACCTCCCCTGCACTTGGAGCGCCGGGAAAATCCCGAAATTGCCATACAGGCCCTCTGATCTCAAAAAGAAAAAGAATAAGTCAAGCGGCTAGCCAGTCGGCTCATAAAATCATCATCACCCAAACAAAACAGTAAATTATAGTAAATATGTACCTATTTGTCGGGCAAACAAATTTTATTCTTATGCTCTAGCCTCCTTGCTATGACCTGTTCACACACACACACACACACACACATATATATATATATATACATGCATATGCAAGAAAATGCGACAAATTTTCAATACAGTTCAATATTTGATTCAATTAGGCGTAATGGTTCAAAATTATCAAAGAAATAAACAAACAACACAACCATCAATCAATTAGTGAATTAACGTTTCAAATTCATAATTTTGATACATATATACAGAAAATCATGTTTTTCGGGCCAATTCACAACAATGTATTCTAGCTATATAAGTTTTGGTTCTCACACCAGTCTGATGGAAATATATAGATATCACACCTTCGAAACACGAAAATAAATACTGGTGATGGCGCGCCATCATCAGAATCATGTCCGGGCGACTAGAGTGTGATTCTATATCTATCCAGTATACTAAAACTTCGAATATACATTCATGACGCGTATATGCAAAATCTTTATATACTCGATTGTCCAAATTCAAAATAAATAAATATTAAAATACGTATAAAATGATTTAAATTCCAAAACAAAATTTGTTTTCATTTGGAAAATATACTCTTCACACTCGTTCTAGGTAACTACTGATCTTATCTCTAACGAGTTATTCTAATTGGATATTACTAATCCAATATCTGATGAATTCTTTCGTATGGTTCTAATGTGTCTTGTTCTCGAGCTCTGTAAACCAAAGCTCTGATACCAAACTGACACGACCCGAACTTCCCCGTGAAGGAAAGCGCGGATTGCGTTGAGAACAAGACAAAATAGAACGCAGACGGAAGAATATTTCATTGTTTATTACAACAATTCCATCAGATACAAGAATATACAGATTATAAATGAATAAAATACATTCGATGAATATCAGAGATTGCAATAAATTACATAGCAGCGGAAAATAATACAAAAGCACAACTAGAAGTAATGCACAGATACAGAGCTTTCCGAGCATCGTTCCAGCTGTAAATCAGGATCCTGTGAATATAAATCTGCTAAACCAAAACTACTAGCTGCCCGTGTGGAAAATAGGGGCACCCAGAGTTTAGGTTAAAACAATAAACTCCAGGTCAGTCATGTGACTGGTGCGAGAACTAAAACAGTTATTAATCTTTATTTTAAAGTTCGGTAAATCAAGGGACCAAGCCGTATGACATGGAACGGGTTTCCTCCCAAGAATACCAGTGCATAAAACAAATAGCGCAATGCTAGATAAAGAAAAATGAAGCTGTTATAAGACCCAGGTCCCATCACACAATGCAACGCAAGCCGGAGGATAGGGTTTTATTACCTTATAACAGCCAAAGCATGCTTTATACGTTAAAACACATTATTTGATACTATTATAAGTGTATAGTGTCAAAACAATTTCAATCATAAATATCAATCATAGACGGCATAAGTGCCCCATCTCACTATGTCGCCATACTAGGCTCTACAAACCAAAACCGCAATATCACGTATTGGAAATTGGATTTCCGTCATGAGTCGAGGCAAGGGGCAAGCTCCTCTCCGATTCGAGACACTCTAGCAAATGCCTCAGGACCCCACTATGATCCTTTGGAACCTCCAAGGCCGGTCCTCTCTTACTTTTGAGGATTAATTATTCCTGAACACACGTTTCCCGGTCCTATCGGACCTATATCCGAGGCGCCTCGTATCCAACAACCACATAGGTGAAAAATATATAAATGTCAGGGCAGGTAGGTCACTGACACCACCATAGCTAGAAAGAAACGTCGTGCACTCCTTGGGTCCTTCTCCCGTTTTTGACTCATACCGAGGTGTGAGGCTCGCGAATTCACGTCATACACAAAGCTGCGCCACATAGGTCGTGCTTTGATCATCAACCACAAGACTTTGCTTTTCAACAGAAGCCTTGATCAATTGCCACTTACGTGTGCCACACTGGCAATTCACTCCATGCGACTGATGTCCATCGATATACAACCTCTTAGCTCGTACGTCTCAGAGAAGGGCGTTAAGCAAGAGAATAAATTCTCCACCGCCATGTAACGTCTCGCATTTTTGTCGGTTGGTATTTGAATATTTAAATCAGTTTAAATATTGAATTTGTAATATAAGTGGATTTATATATTAATTAAAAAGAAGTTGAACGTATATAAATATATATTAATCATAATCGAGCTCAGAACAACCCTGCAGTTCGTAATTTAACGTTCTGAACTTCAACTGAGTGTACCGGACTCGTTTTGAATCGGATTCCTTCGAAACGAGAAACGTTGGAATCTGTTGAACTGTATCTTTCCAACAGAAGTGAAAAACCAAGATTTCTTCGAATATATTGCAAGATATGTCCAAATCAAATATTCGAAAAGTCGCTGTAAAACCGTTTATCGACCGTAACGGTTATTTGAATATAACTTGATATCGGATGCAAATCGGGACAAGGTTCTTTTTAGGCACAACGATAATTTAATTTTTAGAATTTTTCTGTAATTTTTAATAAATTAAATACGCAACTTTTTATATGCAGTATTGTGTACCCTGTATCGGTATTTCGGGATTTCAAAATATGAGTGAATCTACCGGTATTATTATATTTTTGGGATCGTGACACCTCATTGAGCACGATTGTACTCTTACTTCTGTCCGTAGTGGTTAGTATATGGAGACGAACTTTTATGCAATGAGGTGCTCTTAATAAATATACAAGTATATTAAATGATTTCTTTGCAACTAAGAAAAAGGATGCCGCAGCTATGAAGTGAAAGAACCATGCCCTATAAGCTACAAACATACCCAAATTCTTCATTTCAAAAGAAAACACATGCTAAGATTTGTACAGTACCCCCAAAGACGTGCTACCCTAAGCACATGCAGCTATTGCTTTCCATTTAAGCAAAGAGACCATTCCCCTATTGTTCAGAAGCACCTGCAAAAACACAGCCCTACTCCCTCTAAAAATTCCTACTGCGTTAGATATAAGCAAGAAATCCATACGCCTAGGAAGAAAACTACTGTACACCCTAAGTTACCTATATAAAAACAAATACATTCTTAAGAACTAAATCACAGCAAGGCCTACCCTAACAAAACACCATACCCTAAAGTAAACATCACACGTTTCATCGAAGACCATACTTTAGCCTAGCATAGACTAGCTATTTATACACGTTCTATCAGATCACGCCCATGACCTAAAGAGAGAAAAGCCTAAAACCTATTTGCCTATAGCTTAATACTTAAGCATACTCCTCTATATAAACGCATGCCCCTGAAGAACAGAAGAGCGAAAGGAAAAATCTATCAAAAATCAAATACTAAAAGGGGGACGTTGATGTGTAAATTCATGGTGGGGGAGTTCGAAGTCCTGCAAATAAGGAAACGCTGTTTACTGGAAGCAACAAGTTCCAAACCGCCGTTATTATGTTTATTTTTCCAGTGATGAATTCGAGAGTTTTAGGGTGGTTCTGATCATCGATCTGCGAGGCAAAGCGCTACACACCCATACCAATTTTACTACATGCAAAAAGAAGCGCGACAGGTTGAAAGCCTTGATGTTATGGCGCCTTTCAGAAGGGAGGCTCGTCAGGATCCGGTGAATGGGGAGTGCATGCGGGTGAAGGAATCGAGGGACTGGAAGAGCTGCTCCTTTCTGACGTGTTGAAGGACTTGCAGTTCAAAGGAGTAAAGAAATATAATGGAGGAAGCACATCAGTTTCAGCTCGAGGACCATGGTGAGATGAAGGGTGCATGCGTTTGTACGGTATGAACGTGGCCCTGAAGTGTGGGAGCGGGACTGTGCTTGTGAAGGCATTGCTGCATTTGAAGAGTGGTAACCGTGTCGAGTTTTTGAAGGGGGAGAGGTCGTTAAGAAGCACTGTTTACCGTTCGAGTGGAAGTACGGTAGTGGGCAGAAATGGTGGGGAGCGATATCATTTGCAGGAGGAGAGCTGAAAGTGGATATATTTTACACTGCATATATGAGATGGTGTTAGGAGCGGACGTTAGCAGGGTTAGTAGGATGTGCGTGTACAAGGGGATTTACATGAGTATAACAAAGGGTTAAGCACACTAAATCATGTTGCTTAATGATGATGAAGTGGTTCACGTTGAGGGATACTGAGCGAACGTAGCACAGGCAAGAAAAGCATGATGGAAGTGTTCAGCATGGAAAGAGGTCCTGTAGCACATGGAGGTGCTGTAAAGGGTAGTAAACACGCTTCCTGTATTGCGAGTCACGTGCAGAACTGAAGTTGTCACGAGCATGAAGTCACGACAATGCGAACAAGCAAGTATACTGTGTATCGTGTCATGGACGTGGATGAAACAAAGTGGCAGATTAAGGAAAGGACCGAAGGACTTGAATGTATGGGCTGACGGTGGAAAGAAGAGCATGCGGATTGATCATAAATTGTTCACTGAGACGAGAACGTCAGTAAGAGGAAGCAAGGAATGTCGCAAATCGTTATTTAACGGTTAACGCGCCAAAAGTGAGTAAATTCACTAACTCTGATCTATTTAAATTATATTTTAATATTGTTTGAATGCTGTGTGATGATCGATTAGGTAGATTACAATTAAATTTGGTTGAATATATATATCATCATCGGTTGGACACTGATTCCATCGTTTAGAATATTCCCTAGTATAGAGTTAGTGTTGATTGTGTTGACTGACATCTGTGGATGCGGAAACCGGTTGGAGGAATCCGGCCGGATTCCTCGATATTTGTATGTACTGTTTGTTTTGTATGCACTGTTGAACCCAATTTTATTTAAAACCCCGTCTGGATATTGATGTTGAACAAAGATTCAACATTTGTTTCGATAAACGATATCGATTAAGAAAGTGTTAACAGTCGACTGTAAAACTATCGTTTTGTTACGAAGTTGATTTGACGTCAGGCAAATGAACGAAGTTAATTATAAAAATTATATTTTTATAATTAAAGTAAAGTTTTAAAATTTATAATAGAAGTTCTATTATAAACCGGTAATTTAGAGTTCGTTTTTATAAAATAAATAAAAACGATTGTTGGCATTTAAATGAGTTTATAAAGCAGAAATTATCCGACGATTTAATATTTGGATAATAATATTTTTAGATTAATTATATTAATCTAATGTTAAGAAGTAATTAAAATCAGTTAACGAATTTACTGATGGAATGAAGTTGATTAAATCAACTGTTATTTGGGAAAATAATTATTAGGTTAATTGGTCTTCAATTAATCTAATGAAACAGTTTAGAAATAAATTAATCCAAGGTAATAAGATTTAATTACCTTTTGGTTAAGAAGTTATAAATAGAACTGTGGAATGGGGAAAGCAAAGAGTAAATGTTTAATATAAATAATCAAACACCAGAGATTTCAAATTAACGATATGGTGTTATAAAACCATAGTTAAAAATAAACATGAAAGTACGATCAGATAGATATTATAAGTAATAAGGGATTAGAGTGCATACTTGTATCGGTTCTAAGGTAAGAACGTTGTCGATCAAGGTCTGAGAGGTAAACAGAATACCCCAACTTGAACAGCTTCGCTATTATCGAGGAACGATATCAGTTTGTAACGGAAAGAGATGTCAATATTTTTGTAACAGAAAGAGATGTCAAGATTTTTGTAATGGAAAGAGATGTCAAGACTTTTGTATAAAAGGAATATGGCAGCGTATGCAAGTCTTAGAATTATAGCGATAAAATAACGCTGTTGATAAGATAAGTGTGACTGTTATGTCAAGATTAGTTATAACAAAGAAAATTACAGCGTATGACAAGTTGAACTATAGCAATAAAATAACGCTGTTGATAAGGTAAGGGTGACTGTAATTAGTTATAAGGAGAATATTACAGCGTATGACAAGTTTAGAACTATAGCGACAAATTAACTGCTGTTGATTTGACTTAAGCATGACTTTTATATATAACAGCACTTCCTAGGAAATGTAACAGTTTGGTTTGAAATCCACTTATTCGAGAGCAATAAGTAACGACGTTTGTTCAAAGAAATATAAGAAAGAGTTTAGAAAAAGAAATTGGAGAATCGTGTTAGAAAACGATGACAGCATTTCGATGTTCGAAATATGGTTAGAATTAAACCATTAGGATTTGGAACTAGAATTCGATGATGTCGAATATATTAAAGTAAATCATTGTTAGGGATTAAAATCTGATAGGCTGATTAACATTTAGTTTTAAACAAATAAATGTTAATAGGATAGGAATCGATATTTAGTCATCAACTGGATATTGTTTTGATAAGAAGTTGACTTAGAAATAGAGTATAAAATGGAATAGGAATATATAAGTTATGAAAGAGATTTCGGTAAACAAGATAAGGGATGGTATTCACATTTCAAAGTGAATAATGTTTTAAAAGTGAACGTTGAGTCGATTAAAAGGAAAATGAAATTGGAAATATTTTCCAATGTAAATAGGGTAGATTATCCAAGTATAGAAATAAAGAATGTGAAATTAATGGAAAGAGTTCGAACGTTAATAACGTATGTTTCTGGAACATGAAAGAATAAGAGTTTATAATAACTAGAAATGTTTCCAAGAAGTGTAAAAAGGCTAAAACGGGATTTGAGAAATATCTGGTAAGATAGGAGAATTCGAATAATAAAGCCGAATGTTAAAATTTAAAAATACCCGTGATTGTGCGATGTTAGTTATACATTAGAATGGATGTTGTTTTTACTTCGATAGTTAAATAACCGACTATCGAAGTGTTTTGACCATCGTTGTCAATATGGAGAGACCGGTTGGATACGTTATCCGAAAACCACTCCGTATAGGCATAAGCGCTGCGAATTAGATATGCTGAAGATAATTGAAGACAGAGTTAAATGCAAGGGTCGTCCAGTTCTAGAATGATGTTTATTTGTTTGTCCAGTCCCAGGGCAACTTGTATGACGAGTGTCTGACAGAGTATTTCCAATGGTCACGCCGTTGATTTTATGAATATACCAAGTTGGTGGGGAGAAGGTGACTTCTCTTTATTCTACACCCAGTGTGCATTTGTGTAATCAATGTGTGATTACGGATTTGACGATGTGACATTCAAAGTGAATGGTGATCAGATGTTCTGAAGATAGACGTAGCCTCTAGCCTCACAACCAGGAAGTGACAGAAGTTGGGCTAGGCAGCATGGCTAGTTGGGTCATCCCCAAGCAGGGTGTATTGTCACCGATCTAGAGAAAATTCATATTTATACTTCTTTTCGATTCTGTATCTTCGGATGACGGTTGGATGGCCTACAACCGTGGTGATAATATATTCGCGACACTCAAGCTAAATGAGTGAGCGGTCATGTGTGGCCGGGTTGCAAGACGTTCTTGTTGAACCCTGAGTGTATCCCCTCTAGAGTACACTATTCAGAAGGTGCTCCCATACCTTGTCTGTTGAAGTCCAATCTCCAATAATCGCCCTGCGGTTTATGATTTTATAACATATATATGTGGAACGTGAGATGCAAGCGTTCTGCTACTTGGATATTTATGTGCTTAGACATTATCATAATATCATTGGTTTTGACATCAAAGTATTTTTGATTATAGTAAGATAAAAACCGTCCATGTTTATGTGTGGGCTGGTCTTACTATTATCTTCTTGTTTGAAAAGAATTTTCAAAGTTAAAAAGTATGGTTAGAATTTACTCACACCAGTCCCATGACTGACCCAGAGTTTATTTTGTTGTTTTCCCTAAACTCTTGGGTGCCCAAATTTGTACGGGCAGTCAAGTGTTTCAGGCTTTGCAGATTCACTTGAAGGAGCTCAAAAGCAGGAAGCTTCACCATTAGTTATGTAGAGTTATTTCCGCTGTGATATGATGTATTGTACTCTGATAATGGTATGTATATACAATACAGTTTTATATTCAAAGTTATGTTATATAATACATCTTATTTTGTTCCGCTGCGAGTTTCGTGTTACTCTGATTCTGTTCAGTTGTGATCTTCTTCTTCTATTATATTAGTTCTATCTTTTCTTTCTCACCCTCTAAATTCTTCTATTAATGTCCCGGTATTTTCGATGCTTGAATAGTCAACAGTGTGTTTTTATGTTGATTTTCTGGGTCTAAAATCCCGCCGTTACAGATGGTATCAGAGCTGAAGGTTAAGTGATTACCTTGGCTCTGTGGCGTAACTCAATAGAGATGGAGTTAGTAATACTCTAGATTGAGTTTGAGTGTATATATATGAGCGCGAATTTGTGATTAATATAAAAACTATTTTATATTGTGTTGACTGGTCAGTCGAGTGGTTTATGAATTCTGGTCGAAACAGTAATGCAAACTGGATCGATAGGTGTTTCTAAGCTCTTGAACAGAGTAATTCGACATGATATTGTTTTGAAAGCGGGGTAAATAAAATAATTTTACCCAAAGTATATTTTGATATAAAAAGAAGTGTATATCTTAATATTAATATAATATATTGGATATGTGATCATTATTATGATCGAACAGGATTATAATTAAGTTGGTTATATAAACTACCAATCGAAATATTATATAAGTATGATATGCAAAATCAGATGAGCTGAATCTGAATTAAAGACCAGAATTGAAATAAAACTCTAGAAACTTGGAAAAGAATTGAAATTGAATTTGGATAAAATATAAGGGAATTTTAAAATCCTGGGAGATTTGAAAATTTGTTTTCCAAGTGCTGTGAATGATATTCTGAAGTAATATTCAAAATGAAAATGTTTGAAAAATGAGTTTTGAAAAATGATAATAGTATTGAACTCACTTCGAGTACTGGAAAATAAATTCCGATGATGAAGCGCGCCATTATCGGTGTTCATTTTCGAGTTGCTAAGTGACGGATTACTACCAAAGATTTTGTTTTGTATTGTTTGAGAAACAAGTTGTCAGAAATTCAAATATTTTGAATTATATATGATTTCAAACTGATTTGAAATAAATCCCAGGAATTTGAATTCTGAAATAAAAATTTAACTTATGGAGTTAAAATGGTAAAAATGGAATTTAAACAAAGATAACAAAACTGGACTGAATTTGGAAAGATCCCGAATGAAAATTATAAAAGAAAAATATTGGAGATTCGTGTTATTAAAAATGAATTGATTCTGGGAGAATAAGAATCAAATTGTGAAGATAACTGATTTGAGAAATAAATCAATAAATGGAATTGGAGGTGAAATAGAAATTTGGATGAGTAAAAACGAGTGATTGGATTGGAAAATAAATTGATTCGAGATCAGTTGGAAATGTTTGGATATATGCTAGTTAAATAGCAGATGGCAGAGATAGAGTTGAATGCCAAAAAGAGAAGGTACACCTTTATATACGAGTATGAGATTTTTACGAGTCAGTTTAGGCAAGCCGTTTGGCTGTTTGATTTTCTTTTGGATTGGAGAAGGCCCAGAGTGGCAAGTGTTGTAGTACCGAGTGAGCCGTGCAGAGGAGATGCTGGCGAGATTCTCTGAAAATTTAAGCTATTAGGAAATTTTCAGAAATTTTGAAAATATTCGAAACAATAAGGAATTAATATTTTAATTGGAAATAATCAGTTCAGTGGAAACTGGAATTATGAAGTAAACCAAAAAGATTTTTAACCATGTTATAACAGAGATTGTAGCATTTTCCCTATCTTAGCAATTTCGAGGACGAAATTATTTTAAGGGGGAAGGTCTGTAATGTCTCGCATTTTTGTCGGTTGGTATTTGAATATTTAAATCAGTTTAAGTATTGAATTTGTAATATAAGTGGATTTATATATTAATTAAAAAGAAGTTGAACGTATATAAATATATATTAATCATAATCGAGCTCAGAACAACCCTGCAGTTCGTAATTTAACGTTCTGAACTTCAACTGAGTGTACCGGACTCGTTTTGAATCGGATTCCTTCGAAACGAGAAACGTTGGAATCTGTTGAACTGTATCTTTCCAACAGAAGTGAAAAACCAAGATTTCTTCGAATATATTGCAAGATATGTCCAAATCAAATATTCGAAAAGTCGCTGTAAAACCGATTATCGACCGTAACGGTTATTTGAATATAACTTGATATCGGATGCAAATCGGGACAAGGTTCTTTTTAGGCACAGCGATAATTTAATTTTTAGAATTTTTCTGTAATTTTTAATAAATTAAATACGCAACTTTTTATATGCAGTATTGTGTACCCTGTATCGGTATTTCGGGATTTCAAAATATGAGTGAATCTACCGGTATTATTATATTTTTGGGATCGTGACACCTCATTGAGCACGATTGTACTCTTACTTCTGTCCGTAGTGGTCAGTATATGGAGACGAACTTTTATGCAATGAGGTGCTCTTAATAAATATACAAGTATATTAAATGATTTCTTTGCAACTAAGAAAAAGGATGCCGCAGCTATAAAGTGAAAGAACCATGCCCTATAAGCTACAAACATACCCAAATTCTTCATTTCAAAAGAAAACACATGCTAAGATTTGTACAGTACCCCCAAAGACGTGCTACCCTAAGCACATGCAGCTATTGCTTTCCATTTAAGCAAAGAGACCATTCCCCTATTGTTCAGAAGCACCTGCAAAAACACAGCCCTACTCCCTCTAAAAATTCCTACTGCGTTAGATATAAGCAAGAAATCCATACGCCTAGGAAGAAAACTACTGTACACCCTAAGTTACCTATATAAAAACAAATACATTCTTAAGAACTAAATCACAGCAAGGCCTACCCTAACAAAACACCATACCCTAAAGTAAACATCACACGTTTCATCGTAGACCATACTTTAGCCTAGCATAGACTAGCTATTTATACACGTTCTATCAGATCACGCCCATGACCTAAAGAGAGAAAAGCCTAAAACCTATTTGCCTATAGCTTAATACTTAAGCATACTCCTCTATATAAACGCAAGCCCCTGAAGAACAGAAGAGCGAAAGGAAAAATCTATCAAAAATCAAATACTAAAAGGGGGACGTTGATGTGTAAATTCATGGTGGGGGAGTTCGAAGTCCTACAAATAAGGAAACGCTGTTTACTGGAAGCAACAAGTTCCAAACCGCCGTTATTATGTTTATTTTTCCAGTGATGAATTCGAAAGTTTTAGGGTGGTTCTGATCATCGATCTGCGAGGAAAAGCGCTACACACCCATACCAATTTTACTACATGCAAAAAGAAGCGCGACAGGTTGAAAGCCTTGATGTTATGGCGCCTTTCAGAAGGGAGGCTCGTCACGATCCGGTGAATGGGGAGTGCATGCGGGTGAAGGAATCGAGGGACTGGAAGAGCTGCTCCTTTCTGACGTGTTGAAGGACTTGCAGTTCAAAGGAGTAACGAAATATAATGGAGGAAGCACATCAGTTTCAGCTCGAGGACCATGGTGAGATGAAGGGTGCATGCGTTTGTACGGTATGAACGTGGCCCTGAAGTGTGGGAGCGGGACTGTGCTTGTGAAGGCATTGCTGCGTTTGAAGAGTGGTAACCGTGTCGAGTTTTTGAAGGGGGAGAGGTCGTTAAGAAGCACTGTTTACCGTTCGAGTGGAAGTACGGTAGTGGGCAGAAATGGTGGGGAGCGATATCATTTGCAGGAGGAGAGCTGAAAGTGGATATATTTTACACTGCATATATAAGATGGTGTTAGGAGCGGACGTTAGCAGGGTTAGTAGGATGTGCGTGTACAAGGGGATTTACATGAGTATAACAAAGGGTTAAGCACACTAAATCATGTTGCTTAATGATGATGAAGTGGTTCACGTTGAGGGATACTGAGCGAACGTAGCACAGGCAAGAAAAGCATGATGGAAGTGTTCAGCATGGAAAGAGGTCCTGTAGCACATGGAGGTGCTGTAAAGGGTAGTAAACACGCTTCCTGTATTGCGAGTCACGTGCAGAACTGAAGTTGTCACGAGCATGAAGTCACGACAATGCGAACAAGCAAGTATACTGTGTATCGTGTCATGGACGTGGATGAAACAAAGTGGCAGATTAAGGAAAGGACCGAAGGACTTGAATGTATGGGCTGACGGTGGAAAGAAGAGCATGCGGGTTGATCATAAATTGTTCACTGAGACGAGAACGTCAGTAAGAGGAAGCAAGGAATGTCGCAAATCGTTATTTAACGGTTAACGCGCCAAAGTGAGTAAATTCACTAACTCTGATCTATTTAAATTATATTTTAATATTGTTTGAATGCTGTGTGATGATCGATTAGGTAGATTACAATTAAATTTGGTTGAATATATATATCATCATCGGTTGGACACTGATTCCATCGTTTAGAATATTCCCTAGTATAGAGTTAGTGTTGATTGTGTTGACTGACATCTGTGGATGCGGAAACCGGTTGGAGGAATCTGGCCGGATTCCTCGATATTTGTATGTACTGTTTGTTTTGTATGCACTGTTGAACCCAATTTTATTTAAAACCCCGTCTGGATATTGATGTTGAACAAAGATTCAACATTTGTTTCGATAAACGATATCGATTAAGAAAGTGTTAACAGTCGACTGTAAAACTATCGTTTTGTTACGAAGTTGATTTGACGTCAGGCAAATGAACGAAGTTAATTATAAAAATTATATTTTTATAATTAAAGTAAAGTTTTAAAATTTATAATAGAAGTTCTATTATAAACCGGTAATTTAGAGTTCGTTTTTATAAAATAAATAAAAACGATTGTTGGCATTTAAATGAGTTTATAAAGCAGAAATTATCCGACGATTTAATATTTGGATAATAATATTTTTAGATTAATTATATTAATCTAATGTTAAGAAGTAATTAAAATCAGTTAACGAATTTACTGATGGAATGAAGTTGATTAAATCAACTGTTATTTGGGAAAATAATTATTAGGTTAATTGGTCTTCAATTAATCTAATGAAACAGTTTAGAAATAAATTAATCCAAGGTAATAAGATTTAATTACCTTTTGGTTAAGAAGTTATAAATAGAACTGTGGAATGGGGAAAGCAAAGAGTAAATGTTTAATATAAATAATCAAACACCAGAGATTTCAAATTAACGATATGGTGTTATAAAACCATAGTTAAAAATAAACATGAAAGTACGATCAGATAGATATTATAAGTAATAAGGGATTAGAGTGCAGACTTGTATCGGTTCTAAGGTAAGAACGTTGTCGATCAAGGTCTGAGAGGTAAACAGAATACCCCAACTTGAACAGCTTCGCTATTATCGAGGAACGATATCAGTTTGTAACGGAAAGAGATGTCAATATTTTTGTAACAGAAAGAGATGTCAAGATTTTTGTAATGGAAAGAGATGTCAAGACTTTTGTATAAAAGGAATATGGCAGCGTATGCAAGTCTTAGAATTATAGCGATAAAATAACGCTGTTGATAAGATAAGTGTGACTGTTATGTCAAGATTAGTTATAACAAAGAAAATTACAGCGTATGACAAGTTGAACTATAGCAATAAAATAACGCTGTTGATAAGGTAAGGGTGACTGTAATTAGTTATAAGGAGAATATTACAGCGTATGACAAGTTTAGAACTATAGCGACAAATTAACTGCTGTTGATTTGACTTAAGCATGACTTTTATATATAACAGCACTTCCTAGGAAATGTAACAGTTTGGTTTGAAATCCACTTATTCGAGAGCAATAAGTAACGACGTTTGTTCAAAGAAATATAAGAAAGAGTTTAGAAAAAGAAATTGGAGAATCGTGTTAGAAAACGATGACAGCATTTCGATGTTCGAAATATGGTTAGAATTAAACCATTAGGATTTGGAACTAGAATTCGATGATGTCGAATATATTAAAGTAAATCATTGTTAGGGATTAAAATCTGATAGGCTGATTAACATTTAGTTTTAAACAAATAAATGTTAATAGGATAGGAATCGATATTTAGTCATCAACTGGATATTGTTTTGATAAGAAGTTGACTTAGAAATAGAGTATAAAATGGAATAGGAATATATAAGTTATGAAAGAGATTTCGGTAAACAAGATAAGGGATGGTATTCACATTTCAAAGTGAATAATGTTTTAAAAGTGAACGTTGAGTCGATTAAAAGGAAAATGAAATTGGAAATATTTTCCAATGTAAATAGGGTAGATTATCCAAGTATAGAAATAAAGAATGTGAAATTAATGGAAAGAGTTCGAACGTTAATAACGTATGTTTCTGGAACATGAAAGAATAAGAGTTTATAATAACTAGAAATGTTTCCAAGAAGTGTAAAAAGGCTAAAACGGGATTTGAGAAATATCTGGTAAGATATGAGAATTCGAATAATAAAGCCGAATGTTAAAATTTAAAAATACCCGTGATTGTGCGATGTTAGTTATACATTAGAATGGATGTTGTTTTTACTTCGATAGTTAAATAACCGACTATCGAAGTGTTTTGACCATCGTTGTCAATATGGAGAGACCGGTTGGATACGTTATCCGAAAACCACTCCGTATAGGCATAAGCGCTGCGAATTAGATATGCTGAAGATAATTGAAGACGGAGTTAAATGCAAGGGTCGTCCAGTTCTAGAATGATGTTTATTTGTTTGTCCAGTCCCAGGGCAACTTGTATGACGAGTGTCTGACAGAGTATTTCCAACGGTCACGCCGTTGATTTTATGAATATACCAAGTTGGTGGGGAGAAGGTGACTTCTCTTTATTCTACACCCAGTGTGCATTTGTGTAATCAATGTGTGATTACGGATTTGACGATGTGACATTCAAAGTGAATGGTGATCAGATGTTCTGAAGATAGACGTAGCCTCTAGCCTCACAACTAGGAAGTGACAGAAGTTGGGCTAGGCAGCATGGCTAGTTGGGTCATCCCCAAGCAGGGTGTATTGTCACCGATCTAAAGAAAATTCATATTTATACTTCTTTTCGATTCTGTATCTTCGAATGACGGTTGGATGGCCTACAACCGTGGTGATAATATATTCGCGACACTCAAGCTAAATGAGTGAGCGGTCATGTGTGGCCGGGTTGCAAGACGTTCTTGTTGAACCCTGAGTGTATCCCCTCTAGAGTACACTATTCAGAAGGTGCTCCCATACCTTGTCTGTTGAAGTCCAATCTCCAATAATCGCCCTGCGGTTTATGATTTTATAACATATATATGTGGAACGTGAGATGCAAGCGTTCTGCTACTTGGATATTTATGTGCTTAGACATTATCATAATATCATTGGTTTTGACATCAAAGTATTTTGGATTATAGTAAGATAAAAACCGTCCATGTTTATGTGTGGGCTGGTCTTACTATTATCTTCTTGTTTGAAAAGAATTTTCAAAGTTAAACAGTATGGTTAGAATTTACTCACACCAGTCCCATGACTGACCCAGAGTTTATTTTGTTGTTTTCCCTAAACTCTTGGGTGCCCAAATTTGTACGGGCAGTCAAGTGTTTCAGGCTTTGCAGATTCACTTGGAGGAGCTCAAAAGCAGGAAGCTTCACCATTAGTTATGTAGAGTTATTTCCGCTGTGATATGATGTATTGTACTCTGATAATGGTATGTATATACAATACAGTTTTGTATTCAAAGTTATGTTATATAATACATCTTATTTTGTTCCGCTGCGAGTTTCGTGTTACTCTGATTTTGTTCAGTTGTGATCTTCTTCTTCTTCTTCTATTCTATTAGTTCTATCTTTTCTTTCTCACCCTCTAAATTCTTATATTAATTACCCGGTATTTTCGATGCTTGAATAGTCAACAGTGTGTTTTTATGTTGATTTTCTGGGTCTAAAATCCCGCCGTTACACGCCAAACAGATGTATATTTAATAGAGATCAATCAACACAAAATAAAATCCAATGTCAGACACGCAATCCACTTACAAGTTCGTTATGGGTCTGAACGAAACCGGAGGCACCTTCCTCGCATATCCATCGATCTCCAAGTACGTTTGGACGACCACCAACTGTTTCCCTCATCTTGTGTGTACAGCCCAATCAAGATCATCAGTAATCACCCAAACGATGTGAAGTCTTCTGGTCTTCAACCACCGTCTTCATCTTCGACTTATCGTCGAATTGGTTATTTAGAATGGGTATAAACCCGGCCTTTCCGAATAACCCGCGTATATAATAAACACGTGTTACACAAACACAACATACGCCTCATTCCAATTCAGAACATTCTTTTATTCAAAATTTCACATTCTTAGGGAAAGGTTCCCATTAATTTTATCAAAGATAAATTCTTCTAAATTTATTCTTTAATCTTCCTTTGGATATCATTTCAAACTAGTCGGGATTAGCAAACCACACCGAAATAATTATTTATTTTATTTACCAATCCCAACCTATTCATCCCCTGGAGCAAAACTGGTAGTACACCATATCTAACACCACGGTATTATCGGTAAAATTAATTACCATTTCACGTTCAAATCTAATCAAAAATTTAATTGTCGCTTTGGAGCAAAACTGGTGATACTCCATTCTCGATCACTTTTCAGATTTGATAATTTAAATTATCAATTCACTTTCAATCTAATTAAAGATTCGTTAAAACTCCACTTAGTTTTAAACTTCTCAAAAATCAATATTCGGTCTTTAACTCGGTTAAAGAAGCAATGTCATCTAAAACACGATTCACGACAAACTCAAATCACATTTGATATTAAATACAAGGCTCTGAAAAGAAAATATATCGGCTTATATTCAATATCAAATTCTGAAACCAACAAATATCATATTGGAAATAACGATATAAATATATCTTTCAAATTCCCATAACAATATTTGTATAATCACGAAATCCAACATCGAAATATTCCGAAGATAATTTCGATTCAAATCCAGTCCAATTCACGTATTGGGATTTCGGATTATTTTTAAAACCACTTCTAAATTCAATTTATTTATTCCAAAATAAATTGATTTTAATTCTAGTTCAAAACTAGTTCATTTCGACAAAAATATATTTTTATCCTTTCAAATGTGGAATTTTTCATCCCAGTTCTTTCCAATTCATATATTATGATTTTACACAAATTATTGTTATTTTTAATAATTTTATCAAGGCCCGTACAGTCGATTTCCATCAACGGCCATCGAACTACACTTACAACGACTATTTCGACATTTTATTTGGACATAATTCCAAATCCAACCGTTATATTTCAAGTTTCTAATATTCATTGGAAAGCTCTTTTCGATACGAACCCAACTGTTCTAGTTTTAGGAGAATCCGACGGTTGGATCTCCCGCAACGTCAATTCGAAGTCTATGGTCGAAATTCACGAACTGCCGCTGCGCGGCGCATTCTATTCAGGCCATTATATATATATATATATATATATATATATATAATATATATATATATATATTATATATATTTCATCGATTTCCTTTTTAAAACGTATTTTATAAATCGTTTTAAATTCGTTTTCAAAACCATTTCAACTCTATATTCAATTTCAAATCAAAATTGAATATTTCGTATCCTTACTATATAAATGATAATATTTTCAAAACGTTATATTTTGAAATCACCACTTTTTCTATATTCATTATAAAAACGAATATAATCGATATAAACATCGTTCACGTCAAAATAGCGCAACTCTAATCAACACGGCTTTATATATTTCAATAAATTCGTTATTCTATTCAACAAATGAATATATATTCTATTCAACACATGAATCTATATTTCTTTCAACACACAACTAATCTCAACACATGAGTACTAACAACACACGACTATTTTTGTTATGTAATATATTTTATAAAATTATGGTATCTATCGTTTGATTTTTAATTAGACTCCAACCGTAAAGTAGGTTCTAATCTCAAATATGATAAAGATGTAAATTTTATTGTTAAAATATTTTACTTAACACATGAATAGTTTCAACCCATAAATATTCTCAACACATGAGCATTTTTATATTCAACACATGAACTTTCTTTTATAATATTCATTATTTTCCCGATTGGAATGAGGCCCAATCAATTACCATATAACGTTAATTATATGGGTTCCATACAACACATGTATATAATAGTAACGATAAACAATCAACCATCATCCAAAGCGCACCACACAACTGCATAAGCATCAAATATAAATAATTAATGCTTACACAGCATGTCGACCAATCGATCGACATACAATTATATAATTGGGATTAGTGTATGCCAAATATCATCCCAACACCCGTGTGGGGTTTCAAATCAACAAACACGGATTTTTATTTGTGCAGTTGGGCGATGTGTAAAATTTATTATCCCAATCAATATCAGTCAAATCAGTGTATATAAACAAATCGGCCGATTTGTTTATAAATATTCATTTATTCACATTCACGTTAAAATTTATATTTTCAACGAAAATTAATTTATTTCAACCATCTACATTTTTGTAACGACCCGGATTTTGAGCGACTTTGGTTATCGACATAAGCTCGATGTCGATAACCAAAACATCTAAAAATCCTGGTAATTAGTGAAAGAAATTAGAGGGTGAGGAAAGATAAGATAGAAAATTAGAATAGAAGAAGAAGAAGAACACAACATCAGAGTAACACGAATCTCACAGCGAAACGAATAAATATATTTCATAACATAACTTTGAAATACAAACTTGGTACTTGAATATACATATCATTATCAAAGTACAGCACTTACAACACAGCGGAAATAAACTATAGCTATATGATCCTGAAGCCTCCTGCTCCAAGCTCTTCCAGTATATCTGTAAATCCTGACTACTTGACTGCCCGTACAAATTTAGGCACTCAAGAGTTTAGGGAAAACAACAAGTAAACTCCGGGTCAGTCATGGGACTGGTATGAGTAAAACAGTTTAAAAACAGTTCGAATAAGTGAACGATATCTCATAAGACCACGCCGCATAACGGAACGGCTTTTTCCCTTATGAGAATCCAAAATAACTTTATATCAAAAATCTTTTGATATTATAATAATGCATATCAATCACAGTATATATAATCATCTAGCAGAAACGCTTTCATCTCATGTTCTACATATATAGTATACAATCAAAACCGCAAGCACGTATTGGGAAATGGATTTCCAACTATGACAAGGTATGGAATCACCTTCCGCTTGTGTACCTCTAGAGAGGAATACACTGGGTTCAACAAGAACATCTTGCAACCTGGCCACACATGACCGACCACTCATTTCGCTTGAGTGTATCGAATGTATATCACCAACAGTTGGGATCAGCAACCGTTTCCCGAATGGGACAGCATCAACAATAGATTTTTAGAAATGAATGAAACTCTAGATCAGGTGATTATACACCCTACTTCGGTGCGACCGACTTAGCCATGCTGCCTGCCCGATTTCTGTCATTTACCGGATGATGAGGCTAGAAGCTACGCTTTATCATCACACCAGATTCACTTTGAATGCCACATCGTCAAATCCATCAAATCACCGATCGACGTCCTCAACCATACATTACGCGTTAGCTAAAAGAAGTCTCCTTCTCCGCTTCCACTCTTGGTACAGTTGGAGAAATCGATATATGTGATTGTCAGGAAATACTCTGTCGGACATCCGTCCATACAAGTCATCCAGGAACAGGATGAACCGAAGGCACTATTCTGTAAACAGGATAGCCCTTGCATAACTCTGTCTTCAATTTCCTTTGGCATATATGATTCGCAATGCTTATGCCAATACAGAGTGGTTCTTTGGATAATAATCCAACCGGTCTCTCCATATCAACAACGTTAAAATGGTCAAAACTTCGATAGTCTGTGATTTAACTATCGAATAAAAATAGGTGTGCAAACAATGATATTATTTCCAAATGGAAATTATATCGATCAAACATCATTCAACATTTATCTCTTAATTTCATAAATTTACTTATCTCCTGTTTCCCTATATTCAATATTTCTTATTTTCTAAATTTGGAAAATATACGTTATTAACAATGGAAAACATTTCCATTTCTTTGTTTCTTTATTAGAAAACATTTCTGGTTTCTTCTTTGGAAAACATTTCCAAAGCTTCTTCATTGGACTTAGACAGATGTTTTAAACAAACCATCGCGATGCCAACTCAAACCATTTCCTTTACTGTCGAACCTTAACTATTCCTTAGTTAAAACGAAGCCAATCAAGTTGGGGTAGAACTACCTCTCAGACCTTAACTGAACAACATTTCTAACTTTGAAATAGGCAAAGTTCACTTTATATTCCTTAACAAACTTCCTTACTTAACCCTCCTTCGAATAACTATATTCGATTGACTCTTATCAATTAACTCTATTCGATTAACCCTTATCAATTAACTCTATTGGACTAACACTATTTGACTAACGCTATTTATTTACTCATTTCACTTACTCTTTACGAATAAACTATATTCGATAATTCCTTTTACTTTCTATTCGAATAACTATATTCGATTAACTCATTTGCTTCTATTCGAATAACTATATTCGATTAACTCATTTGCTTCTATTCGAGTAACTATATTCGATTACTCCTTTTCTTTAACTCTAATCAATTAACTAACATCGATTATCTAACATCGATTATCTCCTTTTACTTTAACACTAATCGATTAAACTAACATCGATTAACTCCTTTTACTTTAACACTAATCGATTTGCTAACATCGATTATCTCCTTTTATTTTAACACTAATCGATTAACTAACATCGATTATCTCCTTTTAACTTTAACACTAATCGATTAACTAACATTGATTAACTTCTTTTTAACTTTAACACTAATCGATTAACTAACATTGATTAACTTCTTTTTAACTTTAACACTAATCGATTAACAAACATCGATTAACTTCTTTTATTTTAACACTAATCGATTAACTAACATCGATTATCTCCTTTTTAACTTTAACACTAATCGATTAACTAACATCGATTAACTTCTTTTGATAAACTACGTTTTCCGTTACAACTATTTCCTTTTTATAACGTTTACTTACCGTTACAAATATCTCCTATTTATAACTTATATTTACCGTTACAAATATTTCCTATTTATAACTTCTATTTATTTTCTAAATAAATATTCCTTTACTACCTCTATTTATTTTCTAAATAAATATCCCTTTTATAAAACCGTGTTCGTTTTATAAATAATTCCTTTTATAAAATCCTGTGATTTTATAAAATTCCTTTATTTCAATATACATTGAAATACTTCTTTTTACATCCCAGGGTCTTTTATGATATTTACAATATCGAATAACAATGATCAACATCATTCCAACACCCATAATCCATAACAGATTATATAACACATCATATATGAAAACAGTAAAATAAATGTTGAGGGATCCAGTTGGATTCCTCCAACCTGTCTCCCTGCATCACAGATGTTAAACAATATAGATAACATCACTTTCAGTTCCATATGATATATTCTGTTAAACAGAATCAATATAGAAAATTTAACTAACTGACTAGCAGTTCAATCAAACAGTCAACACACAGTCAATCAGCCAATATCTAACAGTTCTAAAAATACAACATGAAAATATAAACTGTTCAGAGTTGGTGAGTTTTACTCACTTTGGCGCGTTAACCGAAAATATCGGTTTGCGTTCGTTGTTTGAGACGGACAATTTATTTTGCAATAAATTGTAACGAGCTCTGATGGGCTTCCAGTCAGTTCCATTGGGTAGTGTCCGTCCATACAAGTTCTCGTTGTCTCTGTTCCTGTCCAGATTCAGTTCCAAAAGTTCGCTCGCCAAGTTCCCTTCTCTATTTCTGTGCCCATTAAGGAATGCCCCAACCCGCCTCAAAACACATTCCTCCTTCTTAAATGAAATCCGCACTCCTTTAACTAAGAAACACGACTCCAACTCTCAACCTGGTGTTGACTTCACCATCCAACATTTGGTTGCAAACCCCATCACCGTTTCTCCATCATCCACAACTCAATGTCAGCAAAAGAAACTGCATCTCCCAATCATCTTCAGCGCGTGCGTGCACAATGCCTTGATCGACATTCTTCACGCAACCCAAATCCAGACAGCGTATTTCCCCAAAGTTCACACTGACTTAAATCCCCTGCTTCACTTTGCATACCCATTCACGCATGAAAATGTAACTCCATCTTCCCACATACATAAATTACTATCTCAACAGTTTTACTATTTGAGTAAACTCTTTTCAAGATCATATACTCATACGCTTTCCATGCAAGGTCACTCTTATCCGCTCTCTGTGCAACATGCAACAGCTGACTAAAACTGTTCAAACTTACACAATAGCCAGTGTCTCCCAAAAAAAACGACAAGCGTTATAACCATCTTCGACCAT
The DNA here is from genome assembly GCA_030737875.1 of Allium sativum. Taxonomy (NCBI): domain Eukaryota; kingdom Viridiplantae; phylum Streptophyta; class Magnoliopsida; order Asparagales; family Amaryllidaceae; genus Allium; species Allium sativum. The sequence goes on from CM060923.1 coordinate 9,460,229, forward strand.
TCGCAAATTTTGCATATGTTTGAACTAACACATCAAATACTTTTGGACCTGGGTGTTCATCCCTTTCCCAACCCTGCTTCAATTTAACTCAACCTCTACTTCACGTTCTCCGTTCAGACTTCACTCCCACGCCTTGGAAACAGATCTCGCGCCACCCAGGAGCATCGCGGTCTCCATCATTCAACGAGTACAAAAAGAATACCACCACTCTCCGTTTAAACTTCCCCTTCACGCTCACTGCTCACCCAACCACCCCGCGGTCAGACTGCAAATCCACGAACCACCCAACGCGGCTGACCCCCCTCTTCGAATGGCATCTCAGTTCGAATCTTCACGACGGAGCCTAGGCTCACGACTGGTGCATTCTACGTTTCAGGAAGCCAAAACGAAAACTGCTAAACCCGTAAGGATGTAAGGAAATTGATTCATTAATTTATATACTTTGGCGTTGGATTTTATTCGGTTTTTCCTTGTCTGGATTTGTTTTGAAGGCCGACGGAAGGGGTTTGAGACGAGATATTGGCGGCTGAAAGAATTGGATCGGGGAATTAGGTCTTAAGGTGAAAAAGGGGGCTTACTTATAGGTTATTTTAGATATTTGTTTTGTGGATAAGGAGGTTTCCATGTGAATAAAGAAGTGGTGGCTGAGAAAACAAGTGCGTGGCCTTTATTAGATTCACAAATCACTTAGGACATTTTATAGAAAAAGGGTTGAGATATTTAAATTTTATATTCATGTACGAGTGCTGCCGACTGAAATAAATATACCGTTGTAACCATCTCGGTGCCACGATCCCAAAAATATAATAATACCGGTAGATTAATTCATATTTTGAAACCTCAAAATGCTGATTACAGGGTGCAAAATACTCCCAAATAAAAAGTTGCATATTTAATTAATTAAAAGTTACTGTAAAATTCTAAAAATTAAATTATCACTACGTCTCTAAAGAACCTTATCTAAATTCAAACCCTGTGTCTAGTTATATCGAATAATCCGTTACGGTCGATAAACGATTCTATAGCGACTTTTCTGAAATTTGATTTGGACATATCTCTAAATCTACACGACGAAATCCCGATCTTTCTCTTCCACTAGAAAGATATACTTCACCAGCTCCACACGTTTCTTGTTTCACAGAAATCCGATTTAAAACGAATCATGTACATTCAGTTGAAGTTCGAATCGCCAAATAGCGAACTGCAGCGCCATTTCAAGCTCGTTTATAATTATACTATAAACTATACGTTCAATTGTCGACGATTGAATATATTCGTTATTCTAATTCAATTCTAAACTGAATTATATATCACAGATGATCTGGTTCACACCATATCGTCATTTCAGCCAATTCTGATTATTTCAGAATTTAATATATTATTTAATTTATTATTTTAATTAAATATTCATAATTATTAAATTCCACGGCCATTAAATTGTCTAAACCACCATTGATATAATAAAATTAATTAATCATAATACCTCTGCCAATGCGGGTCATTACAATCTTCCCCACTTAAAATAATTTTGTCCTCGAAATTGCTAAAAGGTAGAGAACGACCCTATCGACTGGTTAGAACATATTTGTTCACTTCTTAACTTCAGTTTCAACTGAACCAATTTAATTGCAATTAAATTTTATTTATTTCTTATCAACGAAAATCTCCAAAAATCCTGAAAATTTTCTAACTCCTTAACTCTTCGAAAAATTTCGCCAGCACCTCCTTTGTACTGGTCAATCGGTCAAACTCCAACTCGCCTCTCTGGGCCATCTCCAACCCAAAAGAAAATCAAACAGCCAAGCGGCTTGCCCATTCGGCTCATCAAAATCTCATACCCAATATATATTATAAACTGGTATCTTTTTGTCGGGCATATCGACTCTGTCACTTCCATATGCTATCAACTCAGCATATACCAATGTTTTCCCAATCAAATTTTAGAATCACTTTTATCTCCAACACAACCATTCGCTTTCACCAAGCCAAATTTCCATTTCAACTCAAGTTTTCGTCTTGATTCCCAACTCTTAACTTGATTATCACATTACACTTCAAATTTGAATCTCATAATCCAATTTGTCTTGATATCATTCTAATTCAACCTCAGTTACCACCTTACTGGCTTTACTTTAATTCAATTTTGCTTTCACAAATTTCTGTTAAATTTGTTTTTAATTCAAACAGTCTTTCCCTGGGAGTTTTTAAACAGTTTACTCTTTTCAAAAATCAAATTTTCCTTTTGAACATGTCACTGAGCCCTTAATTGATATTCCATTAGTTAAATCACTTCTCTATTTCTTTATCAATATTTGTTAACCAAATGTTTTCAATAACCATATTGGCCCTTTTATGTTATTGGGGAAACATTTCTGAATATCGCCTTCCTTTATTTTCTAAACTTTAGAAAATATATGCAATTTATAATTGGAAAATATTCCAATTACTTATCTCTTTTCCGATCTCGTTTATTTCTACACTTAGGAAATATTCTATATTATATTTCCAAGCTTACACTTATTTGGGTTAAAACGGATGTTGTGTAAAACATCGTTACGACAACTCAAATACTATATTCAACTAACTCTTATTCAACATTGATCTTCGATCCTGAAATCTTACTATTTATTTGTTAATAATGAAATCAATCAAGTTGGGGTATAACTACCTCTCAGACCTTGACTGAATAACATTTATAACGTCAAAACAGATATGACTACTTACTCGAATAATCAATACCATACAACTACTTATTCACCTTTAAACATGTATACGCTTTCTCTTCTCTCCTGACTAGATTTTATTCTTATACTACCTTTTTGATTATACTATTCTATTTCTAAGTTCGTTTTCTTATCGACTTCTATATATATATCGATACGTTGATTTCTAACTATCAAATTATCTTAAAAATATTCTATCTCCTTAAATTCCCGGAAAAATTCGCCATAACCTCCTTTGTACCGGGAGCATCGGGAAAATCCCCAAACTGCCACACAGGCCTCTCTAATCAAAAAGAAAAAGGGAAAAGCCAAGCGGCTAGCCGATACGGCGCATAAAATCTCATATATGAATTAAATACATACCTTTCCGTCGGGCATTCTATTTATAAACCTTTATACCTTATCCATACCCACCTCATGTATATCCATACATTTCTAATTCATTCCAACTTAATCCAATCATTTTAACTTATTTCGTTAAGTGATTTTCAAATTACTGGTTAGCCCATTTCACCTTTTTATTTGAATATACATGTTCAAATATAGGTTTAACTTGTTTATCCACTAATGGAATTCCATTTCAATTTTGTGTTCTATATTCAATTTCGAATATCCATTTACAGATCCAATCCACCTTTCAAAGTTCAACTTCAACTTCAAAACTTGATTAACTAATTCCTCTCGACTTAGTTAATTCTATTCAATTTCTATATTTGAATTTCGTTTCAATTTCCTTATTCAAATTCTATATTTGAATTTCATTTCAATTCTATATTCAAATTTCATTTTCACTTCTATTTGAATCTGCTTTATTCAAATTTCATTTTCACTTCTATTTGAATTTCCCTAATTCTATTTGAATTCCATATATTTAAACTCCTTTAAATTTCTATATTCAATTTGAATTACAAATATTCAAATTCCTTTTTAAATCCTTTATTCAATTTCTACGTCACTTCTCTTATTCAAATTCTATTCGATTTTTTTCATATGTCAAATTCTATTCGATTTCTATATTCGAATTTCCTCTTTTCAAATTCTATATTTGAATTGATATATTCAAACTCTATTTCAATTCCATTGAATTTCATATATTCGAACTCCCTTTGAATTTCTATATTCGAATCCTATTATTACTCTATATGAATTCTATATTCAATTTTCCATTATTTAAATCTTCTTTATTCAAATCTCATTTGAATTTCTATATTCAAATCCCCTTTGAATTTTCTATATTCACATCCTATGTTTGAACTTCCTTTATTCAAATTCCTTTAAATAAGTCTCGGTTTCAATTCCTTTTGAAATCGATATTTCTACCTTTGGAAAATAGATTCCCCTTTCAATTTCATACTTGTATCTTTATTTCTGAATTATCCAATGATAATTCTTTTCACTTCATTTATAAACTTCGTTTATAAAAGAACTATTTATAAACTTCGTTTATAAAGGAACTTCTCGTTTTATTTCCTTTAAAACAAGTTAATATTTCAAATCTATTTCAAAATTCAAATTCTATATATTCAAATTCTATTTTGAAATTCAACACCACTTGTCTTTCTCAAAACAAATTCAAAACAATATCTTTGGTAGTAATTCGTCACTTACAACTCGAAAATGAATACTGATGATGCAGCTGTCATCATCAGAATCTATTTTCCAGCGATCGAAGTGAGTTCAATACTATAAAACCATTTCTAAACATTTCCACTTTGAAATTCATTTCAAAATATAATTCACATTGTTTGTAAAACAATTTAAAATCTCCCAGGATCTTAAATTTTCCTTATTTTTAATCCAAATCCATTTACAAACACTTATCCAATTTTCCAGAGTTTTAATTCAATTTCTGGCTTAAAATCTCAGATTTAACTCATATGATTTCACGTATTTCACTTATATGAATTCTGATTGGTTATTTACATAACCATTTAATTTATAATCATACTCGACTATAATAATAATCAATATATCTAATATATCAAAATATACGTTGGGTAAACTTATTTTCATTTACCCTCTTTCAAAACATACCATGATGGTTCATCGTATTCAAGTGTTTAGTAACTCCTACCGATACAGTGGATCAAACTGATCGACCAGAACTTATAAACGACTCAACCAACGAATCTCCACAATATAAAACAAATTTTTATATCAATAACAAATACGTTCACTCGTATATATACACTCAATCTCAGTCTAAGGTACTACTAACCCTATCTCTACCGAGTCACGCCACAGAGCCAAAGTATTAACTAAACCTTTTGCTCTAATACCAACTGTAATGACCCGGATTTTGAGCGACTTTGGTTATCGACATAAGCTCGATGTCGATAACCAAAACATCTAAAAATCCTGGTAATTAGTGAAAGAAATTAGAGGGTGAGGAAAGATAAGATAGAAAATTAGAATAGAAGAAGAAGAAGAACACAACATCAGAGTAACACGAATCTCACAGCGGAACGAATAAATATATTTCATAACATAACTTTGAAATACAAACTTGGTACTTGAATATACATATCATTATCAAAGTACAGCACTTACAACACAGCGGAAATAAACTATAGCTATATGATCCTGAAGCCTCCTGCTCCAAGCTCTTCCAGTATATCTGTAAATCCTGACTACTTGACTGCCCGTACAAATTTAGGCACCCAAGAGTTTAGGGAAAACAACAAGTAAACTCCGGGTCAGTCATGGGACTGGTATGAGTAAAACAGTTTAAAAACAGTTCGAACAAGTGAACGATATCTCATAAGACCACGCCGCATAACGGAACGGGTTTTTCCCTTATGAGAATCCAAAATAACTTTATATCAAAAATCTTTTGATATTATAATAATGCCTATCAATCACAGTATATATAATCATCTAGCAGAAACGCTTTCATCTCACGTTCTACATATATAGTATACAATCAAAACCGCAAGCACGTATTGGGAAATGGATTTCCAACTATGACAAGGTATGGAATCACCTTCCGCTTGTGTACCTCTAGAGAGGAATACACTGAGTTCAATAAGAACATCTTGCAACCCGGCCACACATGACCGACCACTCATTTCGCTTGAGTGTATCGAATGTATATCACCAACAGTTGGGATCAGCAACCGTTTCCCGAATGGGATAGCATCAACAATAGATTTTTAGAAATGAATGAAACTCTAGATCAGGTGATTATACACCCTACTTCGGTGCGACCGACTTAGCCATGCTGCCTGCCCGATTTCTGTCATTTACCGGATGATGAGGCTAGAAGCTACGCTTTATCATCACACCAGATTCACTTTGAATGCCACATCGTCAAATCCATCAAATCACCGATCGACGTCCTCAACCATACATTATGCGTTAGCTAAAAGAAGTCTCCTTCTCCGCTTCCACTCTTGGTACAGTTGGAGAAATCGATATATGTGATTGTCAGGAAATACTCTGTCGGACATCCGTCCATACAAGTCATCCAGGAACAGGATGAACCGAAGGCACTATTCTGTAAACAGGATAGCCCTTGCATAACTCCGTCTTCAATTTCCTTTGGCATATATGATTCGCAATGCTTATGCCAATACAGAGTGGTTCTTTGGATAATAATCCAACCGGTCTCTCCATATCAACAACGTTAAAATGGTCAAAACTTCGATAGTCTGTGATTTAACTATCGAATAAAAATAGGTGTGCAAACAATGATATTATTTCCAAATGGAAATTATATCGATCAAACATCATTCAACATTTATCTCTTAATTTCATAAATTTACTTATCTCCTGTTTCCCTATATTCAATATTTCTTATTTTCTAAATTTGGAAAATATACGTTATTAACAATGGAAAACATTTCCATTTCTTTGTTTCTTTATTAGAAAACATTTCTGGTTTCTTCTTTGGAAAACATTTCCAAAGCTACTTCATTGGACTTAGACAGATGTTTTAAACAAACCATCACGATGCCAACTCAAACCATTTCCTTTACTGTCGAACCTTAACTATTCCTTAGTTAAAACGAAGCCAATCAAGTTGGGGTAGAACTACCTCTCAGACCTTAACTGAACAACATTTCTAACTTTGAAATAGGCAAAGTTCACTTTATATTCCTTAACAAACTTCCTTACTTAACCCTCCTTCGAATAACTATATTCGATTGACTCTTATCAATTAACTCTATTCGATTAACCCTTATCAATTAACTCTATTGGACTAACACTATTTGACTAACGCTATTTATTTACTCATTTCACTTACTCTTTACGAATAAACTATATTCGATAATTCCTTTTACTTTCTATTCGAATAACTATATTCGATTAACTCATTTGCTTCTATTCGAATAACTATATTCGATTAACTCATTTGCTTCTATTCGAGTAACTATATTCGTTTACTCCTTTTCTTCAACTCTAATCGATTAACTAACATCGATTATCTAACATCGATTATCTCCTTTTACTTTAACACTAATCGATTAAACTAACATCGATTAACTCCTTTTACTTTAACACTAATCGATTTGCTAACATCGATTATCTCCTTTTATTTTAACACTAATCGATTAACTAACATCGATTATCTCCTTTTAACTTTAACACTAATCGATTAACTAACATTCATTAACTTCTTTTTAACTTTAACACTAATCGATTAACTAACATTGATTAACTTCTTTTTAACTTTAACACTAATCGATTAACTAACATCGATTAACTTCTTTTATTTTAACACTAATCGATTAACTAACATCGATTATCTCCTTTTTAACTTTAACACTAATCGATTAACTAACATCGATTAACTTCTTTTGATAAACTACGTTTTCCGTTACAACTATTTCCTTTTTATAACGTTTACTTACCGTTACAAATATCTCCTATTTATAACTTATATTTACCGTTACAAATATTTCCTATTTATAACTTCTATTTATTTTCTAAATAAATATTCCTTTACTACCTCTATTTATTTTCTAAATAAATATCCCTTTTATAAAACCGTGTTCGTTTTATAAATAATTCCTTTTATAAAATCCTGTGATTTTATAAAATTCCTTTATTTCAATATACATTGAAATACTTCTTTTTACATCCCAGGGTCTTTTATGATATTTACAATATCGAATAACAATGATCAACATCATTCCAACACCCATAATCCATAACAGATTATATAACACATCATATATCACAATATATGAAAACAGTAAAACAAATGTTGAGGAATCCAGTTGGATTCCTCCAACCTGTCTCCCTGCATCACAGATGTTAAACAATATAGATAACCTCACTTTCAGTTCCATATGATATATTCTGTTAAACAGAATCAATATAGAAAATTTAACTAACTGACTAGCAGTTCAATCAAACAGTCAACACACAGTCAATCAGCCAATATCTAACAGTTCTAAAAATACAACATGAAAATATAAACTGTTCAGAGTTGGTGAGTTTTACTCACTTTGGCGCGTTAACCGAAAATATCGGTTTGCGTTCGTTGTTTGAGACGGACAATTTGTTTTGCAATAAATTGTAACGAGCTCTGATGGGCTTCCAGTCAGTTCCATTGGGTAGTGTCCGTCCATACAAGTTCTCGTTGTCTCTGTTCCTGTCCAGATTCAGTTCCAAAAGTTCGCTCGCCAAGTTCCCTTCTCTATTTCTGTGCCCATTAAGGAATGCCCCAACCCGCCTCAAAACACATTCCTCCTTCTTAAATGAAATCCGCACTCCTTTAACTAAGAAACACGACTCCAACTCTCAACCTGGTGTTGACTTCACTATCCAACATTTGGTTGCAAACCCCATCACCGTTTCTCCATCATCCACAACTCAATGTCAGCAAAAGAAACTGCATCTCCCAATCATCTTCAGCGCGTGCGTGCACAATGCCTTGATCGACATTCTTCACGCAACCCAAATCCAGACAGCGTATTTCCCCAAAGTTCACACTGACTTAAATCCCCTGCTTCACTTTGCATACCCATTCACGCATGAAAATGTAACTCCATCTTCCCACATACATAAATTACTATCTCAACAGTTTTACTATTTGAGTAAACTCTTTTCAAGATCATATACTCATACGCTTTCCATGCAAGGTCACTCTTATCCGCTCTCTGTGCAACATGCAGCAGCTGACTAAAACTGTTCAAACTTACACAATAGCCAGTGTCTCCCAAAAAAAACGACAAGCGTTATAACCATCTTCGACCATTCGCAAATTTTGCATATGTTTGAACTAACACATCAAATACTTTTGGACCTGGGTGTTCATCCCTTTCCCAACCCTGCTTCAATTTAACTCAACCTCTACTTCACGTTCTCCGTTCAGACTTCACTCCCACGCCTTGGAAACAGATCTCGCGCCACCCAGGAGCATCGCGGTCTCCATCATTCAACGAGTACAAAAAGAATACCACCACTCTCCGTTTAAACTTCCCCTTCACGCTCACTGCTCACCCAACCACCCCGCGGTCAGACTGCAAATCCACGAACCACCCAACGCGGCTGACCCCCCTCTTCGAATGGCATCTCAGTTCGAATCTTCACGACGGAGCCTAGGCTCACGACTGGTGCACTCTACGTTTCAGGAAGCCAAAACGAAAACTGCTAAACCCGTAAGGATGTAAGGAAATTGATTCATTAATTTATATACTTTGGCGTTGGATTTTATTCGGTTTTTCCTTGTCTGGATTTGTTTTGAAGGCCGACGGAAGGGGTTTGAGACGAGATATTGGCGGCTGAAAGAATTGGATCGGGGAATTAGGTCTTAAGGTGAAAAAGGGGGCTTACTTATAGGTTATTTTAGATATTTGTTTTGTGGATAAGGAGGTTTCCACGTGAATAAAGAAGTGGTGGCTGAGAAAACAAGTGCGTGGCCTTTATTAGATTCACAAATCACTTAGGACATTTTATAGAAAAAGGGTTGAGATATTTAAATTTTATATTCATGTACGAGTGCTGCCGACTGAAATAAATATACCGTTGTAACCATCTCGGTGCCATGATCCCAAAAATATAATAATACCGGTAGATTAATTCATATTTTGAAACCTCAAAATGCTGATTACAGGGTGCAAAATACTCCCAAATAAAAAGTTGCATATTTAATTAATTAAAAGTTACTGTAAAATTCTAAAAATTAAATTATCACTACGTCTCTAAAGAACCTTATCTAAATTCAAACCCTGTGTCTAGTTATATCGAATAATCCGTTACGGTTGATAAACGATTCTATAGCGACTTTTCTGAAATTTGATTTGGACATATCTCTAAATCTACACGACGAAATCCCGATCTTTCTCTTCCACTAGAAAGATATACTTCACCAGCTCCACACGTTTCTTGTTTCACAGAAATCCGATTTAAAACGAATCATGTACATTCAGTTGAAGTTCGAATCGCCAAATAGCGAACTGCAGCGCCATTTCAAGCTCGTTTATAATTATACTATAAACTATACGTTCAATTGTCGACGATTGAATATATTCGTTATTCTAATTCAATTCTAAACTGAATTATATATCACAGATGATCTGGTTCACACCATATCGTCATTTCAGCCAATTCTGATTATTTCAGAATTTAATATATTATTTAATTTATTATTTTAATTAAATATTCATCATTATTAAATTCCACAGCCATTAAATTGTCTAAACCACCATTGATATAATAAAATTAATTAATCATAATACCTCTGCCAATGCGGGTCATTACAATTTTATTATCGATTTCACATCCACATCACAAACAAATTCACAACACAACAAACAAGCATACAAGCCGTCCATGGTCTGTGGACGACGGGTGTCGGGTGCTGCTAAGCACCGTCTGCATCCTAGTATATATTTTTGACTAGAAATGGAGATTTAAAGTGAGAAGTTCTCACCGACTAGCTAATCCAATACCACGACTCTTCTTATGTAGAAATCTTCGTCGTTCTCGCCTTTTGTCACTTTCGTTGCCCGTAGCCACTACATATATAAAAATCACATTTTTATATTGTTGCTATATATATAAAAATTCTATTTTTACATCGATGTTCATATAATAAAGATTATATTTTTATCACGCTATTCTCTATATAAAGATTTCGCCTTTCCAAATATAAAGATTTCGCCTTTTCAAATATAAAGATTTCGCCCTTTCAAATATAAAGATTTCGCCTTTTCAAATATAAAGATTTCGCCTTTTCAAATATAAAGATTTCACCTTTTCAAATATAAATATTTATGTTTTTACAACGCCTTTTATATGATAAAAAATCACATTTTTGTCACTTCTCTATATTTATAAAAATCAAAATTTTATAATATATTAAAAATCGAATCTTTATGTTAATAAAAGTCATATTTTTATATTTCAAATCCGCATACATATAAACCGTATTTTTATCGATGCTATAAACATATAAAAATTGAATTTTTACTTTCATTTCATATAAAGAAAAATCGAACTTTAATTACAGAAATAAATAAAGAAAAACTCACATCGTTCGTTCGAGGAAAGGGGGGGCTTCTTCGCTTGCTCGTCAGAGGGGGGGTGCATGCCCTAGGCTGCGGCGAGGTAGCTCGGTGGTGGGAGCGGTGTAGGGTTTTTGGGGTTCGGGATTGGGATGGGTTCGTGTGGAGCGAGGAGGGAAGCAGGAAGGAGAAGAGGAGGAGGGGGATCGGAGGGCTGCGCCAACTCCGGCAGCTCGAGGGGCGGCGGGGTCCGGTCGATCGTCGAGCGCCTTTCTCTTTTTTTTTTCTAAATCGATTTGCAAATGAAAAGGGGAAGGGGGTTAAAGGGTTTGACCGTGGGTAAGGGGAGAAAAGGAGGGGCCCAACCATATATATAATTATTATATTTAATTTAATTTTTAAATTTCAAAAAGTTACTTTTTCATACGAACTCTAAACGAGACCCACCGCCTGCCATCTATAGCTAATTACCCTCATTCCGAACACAATAGGATATGTATCGTAGGCTGTTTCGATCGTTTCGATCAGTTTTCGTCAAAATCAAAATATAACTCTATATATTGAATTTGAACGCACATTTCAATTTACCGGGGCCACATACGAACTCTAAAAATTCCAGAAAAATATTTTCTAGCTTCGTATCGACGATGCGATCCTAACAAAACTAATTTCGTCAAATTCTGAGACCGTTGGAAAAATGGCCATTTTCTAGTCGATTAAAATCAACTAAAACTGGTCAAATGCATTTTACTTCGCCACGCTCACATATTGATTCGAAAATTTATGAAAATTGGAATCTAGCAATAATTTGACATCACGGATCCAACAAAAGTGGTTTCGTCGAAATCCGAGGTAATTTGCAAAATGGCTATTTTTAAGGGCCGAAATTCCATAGCGACCATTCTGAATTTTCAACTGGACATAACTTTTTATCCCCGCTTTGAAATTTCAATTTTTCTGATTCGTTGGAAAGATATTCTCAATTAGATTCAAAAAATTTCTGCTTTACTAAAATCCGGTTTATTTTGCACCCGGTATGTTCAATTGAAGTTTGAAATCGAATTATCAAACTACCGCGCTATTTTCAATTCCTTTTACATATATAATTATTTATATTCTAACGACGACGTATATAAATATATATGTCGAATTCATTTCAAAATATATTTCTCATCGATATTATTTAAAATAATTCATTTTAAATGTTCAAGATTTGCTAAAATTGCCAAAATAAAATTTTTAAACTGGCTCGCATTTCCGGGTTGTTACAATTTCTTTCCTCGAAACATTCCAAAGCTCCTCTGTTACTTCCAGTTTCTCTTTTCCTGTTTATATATTATCTTTTTATGTAATACATTAGGGCCGAAAATTAGTACTGATAATGCGGTCCACATCCGCTCCCTTGTTTGCGTTCATCTTCCTGCGTTTTCTTTTCATTTGTTCTGTACTTTTTGCATGCACAGTCCGCACCACTATGGCATCAACCTGAGCACTGTCCACTGCACGTGCTTCTGACTCATCGTTGCAGGTCACGCTTCACTGATGTCCACCTACAACGCCTGACACCATGCATGCCTCCGACCGAGTTCCTTCCATCTCCAAACCCATGCCATAGCCTAAAACCCATCTGAACACTTCACTTCATGCTCCACCATCATGAACACCACTACCAGTTAAGACCACCCTCCTTGACCTCGCCTGAACCATTAGCAAACCCCCGCTCGCTCCCCACTCTTTATCCTCTCCCGACTCAGCAGCTCCACCGTAGTTCGAGTCACCTTCATTCGCAACTACGCTCACTCTCCTTTTTTATATATATTTATCTTTCGAACTGGTTTGTATTATTTAAGGGGAGGAGAAGTACATAGGCTGAGAGTCATGCTACAGGTATTTTGAACGAGATGTATAACAGTAAAAATGGAAAAAAGGAGCAAACTTGAATAAAGCATGCGCAGTTTATATATATGCGAGAGAACGACTGAACGAGGATGAGAACAATGTCTCAATCATCAGTTAGGATAGTAGACCAGGCTCAGGCATGTGTTGCAGTTTGCTTTGTGTGTTCAATTCATAAATATAGTGTAGCTGGAAGCCTAAAACAATTGGGTACCTGTCTAGTTTTACTTTGAAACAAAGAAATGACGCGGGTTGTACATTCTCTTAGGGTATGTTAGCTGAAAAGCATAAACAAATGAAAGAAAATTAATGGTAGCCTGTGCTTTGATCAAGTAGGGTAGCTGGCTTGTATTTTCAATAGCTGTACATGATTTCTCCCATAGGTCGGTGATGTGTTTTTATTTGGTACCTTTGTTTTATATTAGGGTAGGCTAATTCCTTCCACTGAAATGAATAGGTTGTGTTATACATTTCAGTGAATGTTGTACACTAGATTAACATACGGTTGGCTACACCAATGTTTTTGGTAGATCTGCACATATGATTAGGATAGGTCGGCTTTATATATTAGGCATATTCTTTAAGTTGCTTAGGGTGTAAGCTCTTATCATTTTGATTTAATTTAATTTTACACTGTTGATGATTCTACTGCATTTTACATTGATCGTTATATAAATGTACTAACACACGCGAACTCCAAACATAACGAAATGGGCACGCTGCTACGTCTTGACTAGTTAAGGGAGGGGCTTGGGTTGGGCAATAGCCACCATGAAAAGCAGACCATACTGAATATTTGTATTTTGAGGTCCTTAAAGGCGAGCCTGTACAAATATGGAAAAGCTCTGATCGAGTTCTGTGTTTCTTGTACAGCCCTGTTACGGAACTTGGTGCATGGTAGATAATACGTGCGGTTAAGGCATCAAGTATGATTGATGATACATACATGAGAAAGTCTAGATACATGCATGTCTGCCCTGGGTGGTGTATCGTACTCGATAGGGCATTACTTCTTATCAAGACCGAGCTTGGACGAGAAGTTTGGATATGGAGATCCGTACGTCGCTCTGACATAGGATGAAGAGTTGTATACGCTTAGGTAGCATGACGGTGTAGGCCATGCGAGAAGGGTACTGTAGGAGGTTCCTTGATATGGGGGTAGCTACATATACTATATTAGGTTAATCTACTGGGAGTTAGATGGGTGCTATGTGTATGTAAATCCCTGAGTGCTATTTACCTAAAGAAACCTAATAAATCAGAAAACGTAACTAAACGGTATATGTAGGATTATCCAAAATATGAAGTTCAAATCTAGTCACCAGAACTTGTGTTCTGACCACCTCCTCAAAACATAATCCCAGGTTAGATGTGGCAGAGATATGATAGCTTTGGATACTGGTTAGGCAGTATCATTCTCTGGATAAGGCTATAGTTTGATTATATTATATTTTATCCATTCCGCTGTGAGATGTTTTCTGAGCTCTGATATATTTTATATCTCTATCTTTTCTGCAAGGATACCACGCAAACCAACACGAGTTTTGATGGATTAGAATTTAAAAAAAATCGATCTATCGGAAATCGGATTGTTACATCTGGTATCAGAGCCTAAGTTTAGGATTCCTGTATAGATAGTGAGTGAACGTATTTGTATTTTTTTGAAATATAGATATTATATATATATATATATCTAAATCCATAGAGGAACCATTTATATAAAGAAAGCATAATATCGTAATAGATGGGATATCTCTTTTGTACACTAAAAGAATGAACATGGAAATATGAGACCCTTAGGTAAATTGGGTGGGAAGTGTACAATATACTTTGCATGGAAGAAAGGTGAATCCCATGTGTTAGCATTTCAGGATAGTGGGTTTGGCAGTGAAACCTTATAAATTTGAAAAGGTTAAAAAAGAGAAAATTGGATTAGGAATATATATAATTGAGAGAATTGACTTGGTGGGAGTGCCTAGGAAAGACTAGGTAAGTTGGAAACCCACTTTGAGTTTAACCCCATGATTAACTTTTAAGAACTTGAAATTGCAAAAGCTTTTGAAAGATGATTTATGGTGCTTTCAAGTTTTGATCTTAAAAGTTACAGTTTTAAAATATGTAAAGAACATATATGTAAAGAAGCACACATTGATTTTTGAAGTAAAATAGGGTATATTTTGGAAGCAACAATTTCTTGTGAAATTTTTGTCTAAAATAAAATTCTCTTAGTAAAATGTGCACATTATAGAGCATGTATAGCTCGCTAATTTTCAAGTTATATGGTATTCAAAGGTGTTGCATTTTGTTGAAAACTGGAATTTTTAGTAAAGAAAGTTTCGAAATCTCTATTCTTTTGATAATCATTTTTGATAAATTGTTTTAACAAGAAAATTTTAGTTAGACAAAATAAGTTGTAGAAATTAAGAATAGAGTAGATGTTTGCACCTTGTAGTAAGTAACTAAACTGACATTGTAAGTAAGAGAAGTTGTAAACATGGTTGAGAAATAGTTGTCCTTGTGTACTCCGATTTTTGTGATTTGAAAAAAAAATGACGATTTGCATTTTTATGAGATGACATGTTTTTATGATTTGGCAGAAGTAAGCTTCCATGAGGAAAAATAAAGTTTTGACACTTTTAACTTTTGTATGAAAATTTAAATGAAATGGCCAAACCATGTTTTAAAAAAAATGGAGTAGGTAAGGATTAGTGCCTAAGGAAGTGTAACGACCCAGAAAATCTGAACCAATTTAAAATTTTTAAATTGGCTAAAATAATGGATTTTAAATATTTAAAATAAATATTTTAAACAATGGCAATGAAAACTGAGTTTGAATCGACATTTGAAAACCAATATAATTAATTATAATTATATATAGAATTGAAAATGGCGCGGTAGTTCGATAATTCGATTTCAAACTTCAATTGAATATACCGGGTGCAAAACAATCCGGATTTTAGTGAGACCAAAAACATTAGTATCTAATTGATGATATCCTTCTAACGAATCCGACCAATCGAAATTTGATAGCGGGAATCAAAAGATATGTCCAGTTGAAAATTCTGAATAGTCGCTATGGAATTCAGGCCCTTAAAAATGGATATTTTGCAGATGACCTCGGATTTCGACGAAACCACTTTTTTTTGGGTCCGCAGTGTCAAGTTATTGCTAGGTTTCAAATTTCATAATTTTTCGAATCAGTATGTGAGCGTGGCAAAGGAAAACGCGTTTGACCAGTTTCTGTTGATTTTAATCGAATGGAAATTGGCCATTTTGCAAACGGTCTCAGAATTCGACGAAACTTGTTTTGTTAGGACCGTATCGTCAATACGAAGCTAGAAAATATTTTTCAGGAATTTTTCTAGTTAGTATGTGGCCCCGGTAATTTGAAATGTACGTTTAAAATTCAATATAATGATTTAAATGAAAATTCAAACGGAAACTGATTGTAACGATCAAACCAGCTTACGATACATATCCCATTGTGTTCGGAATGGGGGTAAAACGCTATGGACGACAGGCGGTAGGCCTCGTTTCGTGGTCGTGGGTAAAAGTCAACTTTAAATAATTAAATAATAAAATAAAATAAAATAAAAAAAATATAGAATTCCCCCTTTTATCTCCTGCTTGGCCCCCCCCGTTCATCTCAGTTTCAAACGAGAAAAAAAAAAAAAAAAAAAAAAAAAAGGGAGAACCCTAGCGCTATCGCCAGCGCCTCCCTCGATCGAAGACCGCCACCACCGACGAGACCCGAAGCCACTCCCTCCCTCGATCGAAGACCGCCACCACCGACGAGACCCGAAGCCACTCCCTCCCTAGATCGAAGACCGCCTCCCCGTTCGAACCCCGAGAACCCTCGAAGCCACCTGTCTCCGACGATCGGCGAACTTCCCCCCCCCTCCGCTGTAAGTCGCTTTACATATTTTTTTATTTTTTTTATTTTTTTTTTATTATTCTGAAAAAAATATATATATAATAAACTGATTTTGTTTAGAATTTAAAACTGAATTTATAAAGTTATAAAAACTGAAAATTTAATTAGATTTAAAACTAAATTGATTTTTAAAAAAAAAAAAGATTAAAAAACAGTTTTTTTAAAAAAGGGTTTAAAAACTGAATTTTAAAAACTGATTTTTAATAAGAAGAAAAACTGTTTTAAAAGCAATTAGAAACTGTTTTTTTTATAGAAGTTAAAACTGATTTTATATAGAAGTTAAAACTGTTTTTTTTTTAAAGAAGAAAAAAAAAAAAAAAAAAAAAACTGGATTTTAAAAGATGATAAAAACTGAGTTTAGAAGTAGAAAATAAAAACTGAAATTTTTACATAATTAAAAACTGATTTTATTTTACATAAGTAAAAACTGATTTCTTTAAAAAGAAAAAAATCAGATTTTTATATATATAAAGCAAAATAAAAATCATATTTTTATATGTTGAAAGCAAAAGGAAAAATCATATTTTTATATGTTAAAAGCAAAAGGAAAAATCATATTTTTATATGTTAAAAGCAAAAGGAAAAATCATATTTTTATATGTTAAAAGCAAAAGGAAAAATCATATTTTTATATATAGAATAGCGTAGTAAAAAATTCGATTTTTACATGTGCAGAGAATACGGGTGAAAGCGACAAATAGGCTAAGATTTCTATTAAGAAGAGTCTTGAAGTTGGATAGCTATTGGTGAGATTTCTGATTTAAAATTTATATATATATGTGTGAAGTAAAAGTGAATTGCTATATATAAATATATATATATATATATATACGCCCCTCGTCCACAAACCATGGACGATATTTATTGGTTGAAATTGTTGTGAAAAATTGAATGATTGTTTGGGATTGTTTGTGATTGATATTGGTTGATTGTGGTTGAAAAATACCCATTGGTGGATGTGAAATATTTGGTTGAAACCACATAGGATTAGTTTGTGGAATCGAAATAAATATATATACATGCCGCCTGCGTGCGAACTAGATGCATGTTTCCCATTGTCAAAAACCGCGAGGTTTTAAGGTAGAGCGAGGAGCCGTACTAGGGACGGTGCCGGTGTAACTACCCTGCCGTTATGCTGCCGAAATTTTGAATAATATTTGTGTGTTTGAATTATTTTCATATGCTTAAAACTATAGAAAACATTCATGTGTTGAATTGATATTCATTCGTTGTTTAGAAATTCATGTGTTGAATGGTATTCATATTTTGAAATAAATAGTTCGATAATAAAAATCACATTTTTATCTATATATAAAAACTATAGAAAACATTCATGTGTTGAATTGATATTCATTCGTTGTTTAGAAATTCATGTGTTGAATGGTATTCATATTTTGAAATAAACTGTTTGATAATAAAAATCACATTTTTATCTATATATAAAAACTATAGAAAACATTCATGTGTTGAATTGATATTCATTCGTTGTTTAGAAATTCATGTGTTGAATGGTATTCATATTTTGAAATAAATTGTTTGATAATAAAAATCACCTTTTATTGACTATATGAACTATGTAAAATAACCTCGATTTAAAAGAAATTGTTTTGTGATAAAAATTTCATTTTTATCACCAACTTGAACTATATAGAAGAAGAGTGTTTTGAAATGGATCGTTTTACAATAAAAATCACATTTTTATTGTATGCATAAATCGTTAAAATATGAAGTGTTAAAAATAGCCACTTGTTCAAAATAAACATATACGAGTTGAAATATTCATTAATTAGCTAATGAAATGATTTGCACCTATTTATGTAACATTAGAATGAATGGGGTTTTAAACCAAATAGAAATCAAATATGAAGTTGAATAGAAAATGAAAAATGATATGAACTGTATATATATGTACATGCAATATTCATTGAACAGGTTATAGCAAAGGGGCTAGAGAAGAGGAATAAAATTTTGTGCCCGACAAATAGGTACACATTTACTGATTTGTTTGGGTGATGATTTTGAGCCTGTTGGCTAGCCGCTTGGCTTTTTCTTTTTCTTTTTGAGATTAGAAGGACCGGGACGCTATTTGCGATTTCCCGACGCTCCCGGTGCAGGGGAGGTTATGGCGAAATTTTTCCAAAATTTAAGGTGTTAGAAAATTTTTTTGAAGTGAAAACGATATAGAAATCCTTGAATGAACTATATTTATATAACTATATAAATATAAATAAAATTAAAACGAAACGAAGCCTTGCAGTTCGTATTTCGAAACCGTAGTTTCAAACGACTAGTACGGGAAATCCGACCATTGGATTTTCCCGAAACCTCAACCGTCGGGTTCGCCTTGGAATAATCTTTCCAACGGCACCAACCTTGTAAAAATCCAACGGTTGGATTGTCTGGAATGTTTAATTCAAATCTGAAGAAAAACAGCGCCAGAAACGATTATATTTATTTATATATATAAATAAAATTATATTTAATCGAATAACGACGCTGCAGTTCGTATTTTGAAATCGAAAATTCAAACGATTGTACCGGGAGATCCGACCGTCGGATTTTCCCGAAACTGGAACCGTTGGATTCGTTTTGAAAAGACCTTTCTAATGATGTAAATTTTGTGAAGATCCAACGGTTAGATTTTCAGATATGTGTAAATCAAATCTGAAGAAAAACAGCGCCACGGCCGCCTTATGGCCCGAAGCGTCGTTTTGAATAAAATGGCTATTTTAAAATAAATAAAAATAGCGATAAATAGTGATAAAACATCGTAAGCGATATGGAGTGGAAATAAACTGAATTTGCTTGATTTATGTGATGTTTGATGGTTGAATGTGTTTGGTGTGAAAAGTATATAAAGAACACAATTGGTGTTGTCGAATAATTTAACCATTGAAATAAATCGATTTGAAATTCTAAATATACGTGAATTATTTGGAAAGGCCGAGTTAATTCTCATTTCGAATAATCGACCGACGATTGAAATTCGAAGATGAAGACGATGGTCGAAGACCGGAGATCTTCACCTCGTTTGGATGGTAACCGAGGTCCTGATTGGGAGGCATCCCGAAATATGGATAATGAGTGGTGATCGTTCAGACGTACGTGTTGATCGATGGGTTTGCGAGGTATTTAGTGCCTCCGGTTTCGTTCAGACCCAGAACGGACTTGTAAATGGACTGTGTGTCCGACATTGGAATTTGTTCTGTGTGATTGATAGCCATCAGTTGCACGGTGTGAATTGCCTGTGTGGCATGCTAAGATGCAGTGATCAGGGCTTCTGTTGAAAAGCAAAGTCTTGTGGTGATGATCAAAGCACCGCCCGTGTGGCGTAGCTTTGTGTATAACGTGAATTCGCGAGCCTCACACCCCGGTATGAACCTAAAACGGGAGAGGACATCAGGGAGGGCCTGCGTTTCTTTCTAGCTAGGGTGGTGTCAGTGACCTACCAGCCCTGACATTTATATACTTTTCACCTATGTGGTTGTTGCTGTTGCGAGGCGCCTCGGTTTGATCGGACAATCCGGGTCCGATGGAGTCATTCGTTGGCTCGTTTACGCCCCAAAGGGCGGAGAAACGTAGTGTTCAGGCATAATAATCCACATCGGTGGACCGGCCCTGACGATCCAAGGGCTCACCTGAGTCTGGGCCTGAGACATGGGCTAGATTGTCTCGAATTCGGTAAGGACTATCTTTTGCCTTGGTTCATGACGGAAATCCAATTTCCAAATACGTGATCGTGCGGTTTTGATTGTATATATATATATGGCGACATGATATATGGTACCCATGCCGTCTATGATTGATAGTTATGATTTGAAATTGTTTTCAAAGCATATAAACACTAGCAATAATATCAAATGCCTTTGTTTTATTCGTATCAATCATATTTTGGCCATTATAAGGTAAAACTCTATCCTCCGGTTTGCGTTGCATTGTGTGATGGGAACTGAGTCTTATAATGGCTTCATTTTTATAAAAAGCATATCGATGTTTAAAAGAAAGATTTGTTTTAAAGCACTGGCAATCCAATGGAGTAAACCCGTTCCACGAAAGTGGCGTGGTCCTGTGATTAGCCATATTATATGTGTGTTGAGTAGATTTCTCATACCAGTCCCATGACTGACTCGTAGTTTGTTTCACTCTCAAACTCGGGTGCCCCTTTTTCCACACGGGCAGCCTTGTATTCAGGTTTAGCTGGTTCTTTCTGGATAGCTGGAGCTGAAGATGGATTCTATCATTTATTTCTTTTTATGCTGTTCAGCTCCTATTGTACATATTTTGTTTATTTCCGCTGTAGACATTTATGTATAGCTGAACTGTATTTGTACTAAGTAAGATCCTGTATACTGTGTAACTCTGATGATTACTTTTATCCAGTATATTTTGTTGTTCATTCTGGTGTATTTATTTAATTCTGTTCTGCTATTATATGTTTCTGTGTTATATTCCAAAAGATAACCTTGTTTCCGTGAGAACGGGAAATCGGGTCGTCTCAACGTGGTATCAGAGCTTTGGTTAAGCTTAGTTCTGGAATATAACATTTGAACGAACTCGTCAGAAATAGAACCAGTAGTGTTCTAGGACGGGTAACTCTATATAGATAGGATCAGCAATATCCTAGTATGAGTAAAGCAGAATGAAATTACACCTCGATAGACACATTTACATTTCAAGTATTTGTCTCTATATTTTCAAATACCTTTTCTGTGACCTGACACTTGATCTGCCATTTGCAGAAGTACTAGAAAATGAGTGACAGGAACAGAGGAAGTAATCGTATGGCTCGACCAGCTAATGAGCCAGTTGTTCTCCCGCAGCCAGAATCCAATATAGAAGTTCTATACAAGAGATTTCGAAATCTTGGTGGATCGCCATTCTTAGGCAAGGAGCCCATTATGGAAACACAAGCTTGGATTCGTTCTGCAGAAAAGATCTTTGAGGGTTTAAAGCTGATAGACGATCAGAAAAGGTTACTAGCGTCTTGGGCACTCAAAGAAGAAGCTTTGTTTTGGTGGGATTCTGTTATTAAAGATAATCCAGAAGGTGATATCACCTGGGACAGATTCAAAGTGATTTTCCTGGAAAGATTTACTCCTCCCGAAGCAACCGAGAGATTATGCGATGAATTTTCTTATCTGATACAAGGGGACATGACCATTCCGGAATATCATAAGAAATTTAATGAACTTTCTCACTTTGCTCCTCATCTAATTCAAAATCCGAAGAGTAAAAATATGAGATTTATTCACGGGCTTCAAAGGAAATACCAGAATAAGGTATTGGGGCATGTGAAGCTTCCTTTTTCAGAAATGATTTATATGGCTTATCAATATGAAGATCTAGATAAGAAAGGTATGTTACAGTACGGAGAGGAAGCCAGCTCTAGTAATAAAACAGAGTCAGAAACTGATCGTCCCGAGGCACTAACAACGTTAGAGGTCAGTAAGAAGCCCAGTGCTAAGAGAAAAAGGGCTGAATCTGGGAAAGAACTGTTAACGACCACCGTATGCAATAATTGTCATAAGCAGGGGCATTTGCAAGGAAAATGTAAATCTTTAAAGAAGCAAAAGAAGGAAGTATCTAAAACTGATAAAAGGATTCAAGAGGGCAGAGGATGCCACAGGTGCCACCAGCCTGGGCATATCGCGAAGAATTGCTGGCTATTAAAAAAGACCAATGTGGTTCAAGTAAATGAACTGGCAGAAACTTCTGATCCCCCAGCAAGTCAAGAAAGGGCTGATGTTTTAGAAGGCACGCTCAATGTCAAGAACATTCCAGTTAAAGTACTGTTTGACACTGGCGCGTCACGAAGCTTTATTGCAAAGAGTGCAGTCAAGAAGTTGGATTTGAATTTGAAGAAGCTCAAAGAGCCAATGACTGTCCGAAATCCAGTTGGAGGTTCCATCAATCTCAGTTGGGTTTGTGCAGTACCCGTCTCTTTTTCTTGCTATAAATTCCCTATTATCTCTGTCGTCATGAACTTTGATGAATTCGATCTTATTTTGGGATTGGATTGGTTAACCAAATATGAAGCAGAGGTTAGATGCGCCGAGAGAGTTGTTAGAGCTAAGATTAAATCAGGGGGTTATATAACCATTCCCTGTGAAGGTCAGAATGCTAATAGAAAAGACTTCTGGGCAGCTTTGAATGTTTCTCCAGTCCAAATTGAAAATATCCCTGAAATCACTGAGAATATTCCTGACCTCATTAAAGATATTCCTGTCGTCAAGAATTATGCGGATGTGTTTGAGGAAGTCGTTCGCTTACCTCCGCAGAGAGAAATAGATTTCAAGATTACTTTGATTCCCAATGCAAGGCCGGTAGTTCACGCTATTCGAAGAATGTCCTTGAAAGAGAAGGAGGAATTAGACAATCAAACACGACAGCTAGTATGGAAAGGTCTGATCAGGCCTAGTTTCTCTGACTGGGGTGCAGCCGTGGTATTTGTCCCAAAATCTGACGGTACTTTACGTCTATGTGTGGATTATCGTGATCTGAACAAACAGACGATAAAGAACAAATATCCATTGCCGCGGATTGATGATTTGTTGGATCGATTAAATGGAGCACAAGTATTCTCACGAATGGACCTAGCTACAGGCTTCCATCAACTTCGAATTGCCGAAGAGTGTGTTCCAATGACAGCGTTCAGAGGCCCCGACCTGTTCTACGAGTGGTTAGTAATGCCGTTCGGCTTATGTAACGCTCCTGCTTATTTCGTCGATCTAATGAACAGGGTATTCAGAGGAGTATTGAATAAATTTGTTCTGGTTTTTATTGATGATATTCTAATCTTCTCTAAATCAAAGGCCGAACATGAAAAACATCTGGAACAGGTTCTAGAAATTCTCAGACGGAATGTATTAAAAGCCAAGTTTTCCAAATGTATATTCTGGCAAGATGAAGTGAAGTTTCTGGGCCATGTCGTATCGAAAGATGGAATCGCTGTGGATCCAAGCAAAATCACAGCTATTCAGAATTGGAAACAGCCCAGTACTCCCACTGAAGTCCGCAGCTTTCTCGGATTGGCTAGTTATTACCGGAAGTTCGTTAAAGACTTTTCTAAGATATCTGGCCACTTAACGAAGCTTACAAAGAAGCATTCTAAGTTCAAATGGACTGAAGAGAGTGAGGAGGCTTTCGAAGAGCTAAAGTTGAGATTAACAACTGCTCCAGTGCTAACCATCATCGATGGCAACCAAGATTTAAAAGTATGGACTGATGCTTCTAGAGAAGGCCTTGGCGCAGTGTTAATGCAAAGAGGCCAAGTGATTGCCTATGCTAGCCGTCAACTGAAGCCGCACGAGAAAAACTACGTAACTCATGATCTTGAGTTATTGGCTATCATATTCTCGTTGAAAATCTGGAGACACTATCTTCTGGGCGAGAGATTTGAACTGTTTACAGATCACCAGTCGTTAAAGTATCTGTTCACTCAGAAGGACTTAAATCTGAGACAGCAACGCTGGCTGGAGTTTCTTGCAGCATATGACTTTGAAATTATATACACTCCAGGAAAAGCCAATGTCGTGGCTGATGCATTAAGCAGAAAGAATGTAATGATCGCCAGTTTTATTATCACGACTTCATTGCTAGATAAGATATCTGCTCTTCAGGAGGATGATCACTTCATTCAGAAGATCAGAGGGATAATTCAACAAGGCGAACCCTCGAGTTTTCAAGTTGATAATGAGGGGATTCTAAGGCTCAAAGGTCGAATATGCGTTCCTAACATTCCTGAACTTCGAAAGGAAGTATTGGATGAATGCCACAAGTCAAAACTCAGTATCCATCCGGGAGTAAGCAAAATGTATAATGACATCAAACGCACCTTCTGGTGGAAGTCGATGAAAAGGGACATTTCCTTATATGTTAGCCGATGCCCCACTTGCCAGCTAGTAAAGAGCGATCAACAGAAATTGGCTGGATTATTACAACCGCTAGAAGTTCCTGGCTGGAAGTGGGAACATATTTCTATGGATTTCATTGATGGTTTGCCCAGAACCAGAAAAGGAAATGACAGTATTTGGGTGATCGTAGATCGTTTCACGAAGACCGCCCATTTCATACCTGTCAAATCAAATAGAACTGCTCAGAGTCTGGCACATATTTACTTCAGGGAAATAGTTAGACTACATGGAGTGCCGCTCAGTATAGTAAGTGATAGAGATACGATATTCACTAGTAAATTCTGGGAAGCATTTCAAGTCGAGCTGGGAACGAAGTTAAACTTGAGCACCGCTTATCATCCTCAGACAGACGGTCAGACTGAGAGGGTGAATCGCATTTTAGAAGATCTATTGCGGGCTTGTGTTATAGATTTTGGTGGATCATGGGAAGACCATCTACATTTGGCTGAATTCTCTTATAACAACAGCTACCAGGCGAGCCTGACAATGTCGCCATTCGAAGCATTGTATGGTAGACCGTGCCGATCTCCTGCTTGTTGGGTCGAGCCTGGAAATAGACTTGTGTTGGGTCCCGATATGATTCGAGAAGCTGCCGACAAAGTCGATTTTATTAAGAAGAGATTACTCGCCGCTCAAAGCCGACAAAAGAGCTATGCTGATAGAAGAAGAAGAGATATATCCTTTGAAGTTGGCGACTATGTATATTTGAAAGTATCGCCAATGAGAGGAGTTATCCGGTTCGGTAAAACTGGAAAGTTAGCACCCAAATTTATTGGTCCGTTTCCTATTCTGGAACGGATTGGAACTCTCGCTTATAGGGTCAAACTGCCTGACTGGTTGCCTGGTGTGCATGATGTATTTCATATATCTCAACTTCGAAAGCACGTTCATGACCCAGACTTGATCGTGGAAGAAGCAGCTCAGCAGGATATTGAAATTACTCCAGAACTAGCTGTGAGGCGAGAGCCGCTAAAGATTATCGGCAAAGAAACCAAAGAGCTGAGAAACAAGAAAGTTCACTTAGTCAAAGTGCAATGGAGTGGAGATCCGCGAGATTGTACTTGGGAAACTGAGGAGAGCATTCAGAAAGCTTATCCTAGATGCCGAGTAGATATCTCTGATTGACTCTGGTGCAAGGTACATTTACCCTACTTTGCATTACCATTTAATTCTCTATTCTGTTGCTATTTTCTTCCCATGGATGTGCATTGTTTATTCTATACTCTGAATATGAAAAACAAATTGGTTGCTGTATTGTGGGTTTGTAGATTTATCAAACCACTTTCGACTTTGTTCCTTTTCGGGGACGAAAAGTTTTAAGTGGGGGAGATTGTAACGACCCAGAAAATCTGAACCAATTTAAAATTTTTAAATTGGCTAAAATAATGGATTTTAAATATTTAAAATAAATATTTTAAACAATGGCAATGAAAACTGAGTTTGAATCGACATTTGAAAACCAATATAATTAATTATAATTATATATAGAATTGAAAATGGCGCGGTAGTTCGATAATTCGATTTCAAACTTCAATTGAATATACCGGGTGCAAAACAATCCGGATTTTAGTGAGACCAAAAACATTAGTATCTAATTGATGATATCCTTCTAACGAATCCGACCAATCGAAATTTGATAGCGGGAATCAAAAGATATGTCCAGTTGAAAATTCTGAATAGTCGCTATGGAATTCAGGCCCTTAAAAATGGATATTTTGCAGATGACCTCGGATTTCGACGAAACCACTTTTTTTTGGGTCCGCAGTGTCAAGTTATTGCTAGGTTTCAAATTTCATAATTTTTCGAATCAGTATGTGAGCGTGGCAAAGGAAAACGCGTTTGACCAGTTTCTGTTGATTTTAATCGAATGGAAATTGGCCATTTTGCAAACGGTCTCAGAATTCGACGAAACTTGTTTTGTTAGGACCGTATCGTCAATACGAAGCTAGAAAATATTTTTCAGGAATTTTTCTAGTTAGTATGTGGCCCCGGTAATTTGAAATGTACGTTTAAAATTCAATATAATGATTTAAATGAAAATTCAAACGGAAACTGATTGTAACGATCAAACCAGCTTACGATACATATCCCATTGTGTTCGGAATGGGGGTAAAACGCTATGGACGACAGGCGGTAGGCCTCGTTTCGTGGTCGTGGGTAAAAGTCAACTTTAAATAATTAAATAATAAAATAAAATAAAATAAAAAAATATAGAATTCCCCCTTTTATCTCCTGCTTGGCCCCCCCCCCCCCGTTCATCTCAGTTTCAAACGAGAAAATAAAAAAAAAAAAGAAAAAAAAAGGGAGAACCCTAGCGCTATCGCCAGCGCCTCCCTCGATCGAAGACCGCCACCACCGACGAGACCCGAAGCCACTCCCTCCCTCGATCGAAGACCGCCACCACCGACGAGACCCGAAGCCACTCCCTCCCTAGATCGAAGACCGCCTCCCCGTTCGAACCCCGAGAACCCTCGAAGCCACCTGTCTCCGACGATCGGCGAACTTCCCCCCCCCCCCCCTCCGCTGTAAGTCGCTTTACATATTTTTTTTTTTTTTTATTTTTTTTTTTATTATTCTGAAAAAAATATATATATAATAAACTGATTTTGTTTAGAATTTAAAACTGAATTTATAAAGTTATAAAAACTGAAAATTTAATTAGATTTAAAACTAAATTGATTTTTTAAAAAAAAAAAAAGATTAAAAAACAGTTTTTTTAAAAAAGGGTTTAAAAACTGAATTTTAAAAACTGATTTTTAATAAGAAGAAAAACTGTTTTAAAAGCAATTAGAAACTGTTTTTTTTATAGAAGTTAAAACTGATTTTATATAGAAGTTAAAACTGTTTTTTTTTAAAAGAAGAAAAAAAAAAAAAAAAAAAAACTGGATTTTAAAAGATGATAAAAACTGAGTTTAGAAGTAGAAAATAAAAACTGAAATTTTTACATAATTAAAAACTGATTTTATTTTACATAAGTAAAAACTGATTTCTTTAAAAAGAAAAAAATCAGATTTTTATATATATAAAGCAAAATAAAAATCATATTTTTATATGTTGAAAGCAAAAGGAAAAATCATATTTTTATATGTTAAAAGCAAAAGGAAAAATCATATTTTTATATGTTAAAAGCAAAAGGAAAAATCATATTTTTATATGTTAAAAGCAAAAGGAAAAATCATATTTTTATATATAGAATAGCGTAGTAAAAAATTCGATTTTTACATGTGCAGAGAATACGGGTGAAAGCGACAAATAGGCGAAGATTTCTATTAAGAAGAGTCTTGAAGTTGGATAGCTATTGGTGAGATTTCTGATTTAAAATTTATATATATATGTGTGAAGTAAAAGTGAATTGCTATATATAAATATATATATATATATATATATATACGCCCCTCGTCCACAAACCATGGACGATATTTATTGGTTGAAATTGTTGTGAAAAATTGAATGATTGTTTGGGATTGTTTGTGATTGATATTGGTTGATTGTGGTTGAAAAATACCCATTGGTGGATGTGAAATATTTGGTTGAAACCACATAGGATTAGTTTGTGGAATCGAAATAAATATATATACATGCCGCCTGCGTGCGAACTAGATGCATGTTTCCCATTGTCAAAAACCGCGAGGTTTTAAGGTAGAGCGAGGAGCCGTACTAGGGACGGTGCCGGTGTAACTACCCTGCCGTTATGCTGCCGAAATTTTGAATAATATTTGTGTGTTTGAATTATTTTCATATGCTTAAAACTATAGAAAACATTCATGTGTTGAATTGATATTCATTCGTTGTTTAGAAATTCATGTGTTGAATGGTATTCATATTTTGAAATAAATAGTTCGATAATAAAAATCACATTTTTATCTATATATAAAAACTATAGAAAACATTCATGTGTTGAATTGATATTCATTCGTTGTTTAGAAATTCATGTGTTGAATGGTATTCATATTTTGAAATAAACTGTTTGATAATAAAAATCACATTTTTATCTATATATAAAAACTATAGAAAACATTCATGTGTTGAATTGATATTCATTCGTTGTTTAGAAATTCATGTGTTGAATGGTATTCATATTTTGAAATAAATTGTTTGATAATAAAAATCACCTTTTATTGACTATATGAACTATGTAAAATAACCTCGATTTAAAAGAAATTGTTTTGTGATAAAAATTTCATTTTTATCACCAACTTGAACTATATAGAAGAAGAGTGTTTTGAAATGGATCGTTTTACAATAAAAATCACATTTTTATTGTATGCATAAATCGTTAAAATATGAAGTGTTAAAAATAGCCACTTGTTCAAAATAAACATATACGAGTTGAAATATTCATTAATTAGCTAATGAAATGATTTGCACCTATTTATGTAACATTAGAATGAATGGGGTTTTAAACCAAATAGAAATCAAATATGAAGTTGAATAGAAAATGAAAAATGATATGAACTGTATATATATGTACATGCAATATTCATTGAACAGGTTATAGCAAAGGGGCTAGAGAAGAGGAATAAAATTTTGTGCCCGACAAATAGGTACACATTTACTGATTTGTTTGGGTGATGATTTTGAGCCTGTTGGCTAGCCGCTTGGCTTTTTCTTTTTCTTTTTGAGATTAGAAGGACCGGGACGCTATTTGCGATTTCCCGACGCTCCCGGTGCAGGGGAGGTTATGGCGAAATTTTTCCAAAATTTAAGGTGTTAGAAAATTTTTTTGAAGTGAAAACGATATAGAAATCCTTGAATGAACTATATTTATATAACTATATAAATATAAATAAAATTAAAACGAAACGAAGCCTTGCAGTTCGTATTTCGAAACCGTAGTTTCAAACGACTAGTACGGGAAATCCGACCATTGGATTTTCCCGAAACCTCAACCGTCGGGTTCGCCTTGGAATAATCTTTCCAACGGCACCAACCTTGTAAAAATCCAACGGTTGGATTGTCTGGAATGTTTAATTCAAATCTGAAGAAAAACAGCGCCAGAAACGATTATATTTATTTATATATATAAATAAAATTATATTTAATCGAATAACGACGCTGCAGTTCGTATTTTGAAATCGAAAATTCAAACGATTGTACCGGGAGATCCGACCGTCGGATTTTCCCGAAACTGGAACCGTTGGATTCGTTTTGAAAAGACCTTTCTAATGATGTAAATTTTGTGAAGATCCAACGGTTAGATTTTCAGATATGTGTAAATCAAATCTGAAGAAAAACAGCGCCACGGCCGCCTTATGGCCCGAAGCGTCGTTTTGAATAAAATGGCTATTTTAAAATAAATAAAAATAGCGATAAATAGTGATAAAACATCGTAAGCGATATGGAGTGGAAATAAACTGAATTTGCTTGATTTATGTGATGTTTGATGGTTGAATGTGTTTGGTGTGAAAAGTATATAAAGAACACAATTGGTGTTGTCGAATAATTTAACCATTGAAATAAATCGATTTGAAATTCTAAATATACGTGAATTATTTGGAAAGGCCGAGTTAATTCTCATTTCGAATAATCGACCGACGATTGAAATTCGAAGATGAAGACGATGGTCGAAGACCGGAGATCTTCACCTCGTTTGGATGGTAACCGAGGTCCTGATTGGGAGGCATCCCGAAATATGGATAATGAGTGGTGATCGTTCAGACGTACGTGTTGATCGATGGGTTTGCGAGGTATTTAGTGCCTCCGGTTTCGTTCAGACCCAGAACGGACTTGTAAATGGACTGTGTGTCCGACATTGGAATTTGTTCTGTGTGATTGATAGCCATCAGTTGCACGGTGTGAATTGCCTGTGTGGCATGCTAAGATGCAGTGATCAGGGCTTCTGTTGAAAAGCAAAGTCTTGTGGTGATGATCAAAGCACCGCCCGTGTGGCGTAGCTTTGTGTATAACGTGAATTCGCGAGCCTCACACCCCGGTATGAACCTAAAACGGGAGAGGACATCAGGGAGGGCCTGCGTTTCTTTCTAGCTAGGGTGGTGTCAGTGACCTACCAGCCCTGACATTTATATACTTTTCACCTATGTGGTTGTTGCTGTTGCGAGGCGCCTCGGTTTGATCGGACGATCCGGGTCCGATGGAGTCATTCGTTGGCTCGTTTACGCCCCAAAGGGCGGAGAAACGTAGTGTTCAGGCATAATAATCCACATCGGTGGACCGGCCCTGACGATCCAAGGGCTCACCTGAGTCTGGGCCTGAGACATGGGCTAGATTGTCTCGAATTCGGTAAGGACTATCTTTTGCCTTGGTTCATGACGGAAATCCAATTTCCAAATACGTGATCGTGCGGTTTTGATTGTATATATATATATATGGCGACATGATATATGGTACCCATGCCGTCTATGATTGATAGTTATGATTTGAAATTGTTTTCAAAGCATATAAACACTAGCAATAATATCAAATGCCTTTGTTTTATTCGTATCAATCATATTTTGGCCATTATAAGGTAAAACTCTATCCTCCGGTTTGCGTTGCATTGTGTGATGGGAACTGAGTCTTATAATGGCTTCATTTTTATAAAAAGCATATCGATGTTTAAAAGAAAGATTTGTTTTAAAGCACTGGCAATCCAATGGAGTAAACCCGTTCCACGAAAGTGGCGTGGTCCTGTGATTAGCCATATTATATGTGTGTTGAGTAGATTTCTCATACCAGTCCCATGACTGACTCGTAGTTTGTTTCACTCTCAAACTCGGGTGCCCCTTTTTCCACACGGGCAGCCTTGTATTCAGGTTTAGCTGGTTCTTTCTGGATAGCTGGAGCTGAAGATGGATTCTATCATTTATTTCTTTTTATGCTGTTCAGCTCCTATTGTACATATTTTGTTTATTTCCGCTGTAGACATTTATGTATAGCTGAACTGTATTTGTACTAAGTAAGATCCTGTATACTGTGTAACTCTGATGATTACTTTTATCCAGTATATTTTGTTGTTCATTCTGGTGTATTTATTTAATTCTGTTCTGCTATTATATGTTTCTGTGTTATATTCCAAAAGATAACCTTGTTTCCGTGAGAACGGGAAATCGGGTCGTCTCAGGAAGACGGGAAAAGTTTTGAGGTTATGGAGTAGATAGCGAGAATTATCTTGGAATAATGGTAAGTTCCCATAGAATGCACAAGCATTGAAAAGCCTAGGGTGATACTTGGAAATGGCTATTGGTACACATCTAGGACTAGTTGTGACTACTAGACGGTAGAGGGAAAGTAAGTATTTACATCCTGTTGTTTGATTTTTTCTGTCAAGGGGGGACATAGTCCTGAGATTCTTAGCCCTTAGTAGTAGTTGTGTATAGTGTCTGTTTTGTTGTTTTAGTTGAAGGACTAGGAGGCTACTTTGAAACTAAACTTAGATCTAGGGGTTAAGTTAAATAACCTAAGAAAAGAGTAAATACGTAACTAAAAAGGAAACAACAAATTCAATAAAGCAACAAACATGACAGTTAAAGAAAGATGGAAAATTATGAAAAAAGTGCATAAGAGTAAATTTTTCCAAGATAAGTTGAAAAAAAAATGTAATAAGGAAAGTTTTCTTATGTGGGTTGTGCTTGGATAGAAAAATAGGGAATCTTTATATAATAGTTTTATGAAATCCAAGTACAGATGGAAAAGTTACATAAAAGAAAAACAGAAGATGTGAAGTTTTCTATTTTCACCTTTTTGTAACATAAGAAATTGAATTTAGAAAATTAGATTTTTCTAGAAATTCAAAAAATAAAGTTGGTTGGTAGGATTTGGGATGCAACAATTGGATGAACTGCGCTCTTGATCAGTAGGAGTATGGGAAAATTTAGATGAAATTTTATTTTTATCTTTGAAATATTGCATTCGTGTAGAACTGCCAGTATATTTAGGATGTGTGCATCATGTTTTTAAAAGATTTTTTTTGAAAAATTTGCATACACGTAGGAGGTACCGGTTAGGCATACATGTATAACTATGTTGAGTTACGCATTGCACAAGTGCACAATGTTTGCAAAAATTAAATGCACATATGATGGATGTATATTATGCAAGGGATTATTTAATTTTACCCTTATCGAAATTCGGGGATGAAATTTCCTAAGGGTGGGAGAATGTAACACCCCGCATTTTATGACAATTAAATATTTAATAGTGCATGTGTGTGTATATATATGCATAGACATAAATATATAAAAGAAGAGTAAAATAATGGTAATGCAAATAACAAGTCAACGCATGCATTAAAAGAAAGAAGAAATCGGTTGCATGCAGTGTAATTATGTTGCATGCAACGATAAGAAAAGAAAATTTAAAGAAAAATATGCATGAAAATTGGTAAGGTTACATGCAATGGTTTAAATGGAAGATTACAACAGAAGGAGGGATAAGAAAAGAACAATGATCACCATTATTTTAAGCCTTATTAACAAAAACCTAAGTAGCCCGGTTGGTTAGAGTATGTGGCTTTCACGAGTGCGGCGGATGTTCAATCCCCACAAGCGCCATATTTTTATTTTAAAGGCCCGACTAAAATAACACATGTTCTAAACAGAAAATTTGTATAAACGCACATATAAGGAAAATTATACATATAAGGAAATACAAGAAAATATATGTATACATGTATATGAAAATATATGTGTGTATATGTGCAAACATATACATACATACATATATATGTATATACATACATACAAAGGAGAAATTCAAAATAAGGTTGCAATCAAAGAAATATGGTAAGAATTAATAAACGGCATAACACCGTTTTAATTTTGAAAACAAAATAAAAGTTGTGCGTGTATATATGTACAAAATGGACATTTGAAGTTTTGTATACATATAAAAAGATTATATGTAAATATAGTATTTAAATAAATCAAAGAAAGTATAACGGGATACCAACCAAACGTTTAAAATTAAAAACGGTAAACATCTGCAAAAATTGCCCTCGGGACCGGGGGGGTCGAACCTGGGGTCGACACACCCATAGGGGGGTCGATGCATCCCATATCCGAGCAAACTCATTGATGAATCTGGACTGCTTTCTTAACCATGTTCATTGCTGACTCAGCATTGCGTGTACGATAAGATCTAGAAAACTTATAAATAGGCTAGTAGAGCCTAGCCTAAATCTCACATTTTCTGAGAGGCTGCCTAAGCTCTGCCAATCTTTTTCCTCCTTAAATCTCTTCAGAAAAATAGAATAATTAGTTTAGTAAAATTCTAATTCAAGATCCGGAGGAAAATGTATATTCATAAAGAAGGTGTTCAGAATTCTATTCGAAGTAAGGTAAATTCTTGGATCTGGTCAATTTAATTTTCTCCCCTTTCTCCCCCTTTTTCTTTTAGTTGAGAATTGTGGATCCATGGTTATTTAGGTTCTAAATCTAGTTAGGAGAACTATGGAATGCTAGATCTGGACCAGATTCATGAATTGGAAAGCAATTATGTGAGTGGAATTAAGTTATACCTTTTTTATAATGGTATACTTATCGTTTGGCATTCCTTGTTAATATGCATAGTAAATCTGCGGAAATGTAAACCTGCTGAAATATGTAAATCTATTGAAATGTTAATATGTTGAAATGTTAATATGTTGAGATGTTAATATGCTGAAACGTTAATATGTTGAAATGTTAGTTTGTGGAAATGTTTAAACCCGTTAAAATATGTGGAAACGATTACTGTTGTATACATACATGTTTTAATTACATGTTATTCTGTGGCATATTATGTACTTGATCCCTTAACTGTAAGAATTGGGATAATTACATGTTAATTTGTAAGAATGGAATAATTATATGATTCGACGATTATATGTTATTTTATAATAAAGTTATTTACATGTTAGGAAGAACATGCGACATGATAATCGATAATGGACTTAATATGATATTAAGTATGACATGTAAAAATAGATTACATGAAAATTTGGAAAGAATGGATATGCCTAAATTTACAGAAAATAGAAAACTGTAACCGCACTTAGACACGAGGTTAAAATCAACTTGTTGTGGAATTTTGCCCGGAACCTCCCGGCAAATCCAGCATCCACAAGTTGTTAATTTAATATGAGGAGTCCAGTGCGTAAATATACATGTAACGGTGCTAAGACATGAGGTTAAGTCAACTTATGGTAGAAGTCTGTTTGGAACTTCCAGGCAAATCTAGCATCCACAAGTGGTAGGCTTAATGTGAAAGGTCTGGTGCACATATATACATACATATATATATATACACAGGATAGAAATAAATGGCATTAATTGTAATTAATGGAAATGAAGGAAAGTTACAACACTAAAAGAATTGGAATGAATGGGGAATGATACTAACCTAGTATAATTAATTACACTAATGAGAATGTTATATAATAGGTAGGCTAGTCCTAGGGACCAGTGGAAATTATAACATACGAAACAGAAACTTATTAGTAAACCTTAGTTAAGAGAATTAAGTTAATAAGTAAACAACGATAAGTTGTAGTTACAGTGTAAGACAGAATTATGATTAAATAAGAAAGGCCGAGGTGAATTTATGGTATGAAATAAGTTAATCATAAATAATAAGTGAATGTTAAACAGAAAACAGGTGAATTGAGATGAAGTATACTTAATTACAAATTAAGTTGAACATGTTATTGTAACCACGGAATCAAACAATGAATAATATGAAGGGATTGTAGATTACAGACCTTGAATTACAGTCTAGAGAATAACATGTTATGGGCTTATTAATGAACATAAAAAGGGTTAAGTCATATAACCAAAATTAATAAGAAAGAGGGGTCCATTTCTTAGAGATATATGGAACTCGGAAAGAACTTGTTAACTTGAATAAGAAGTTAATATAATTTGAAATAACCATGTTAAATGGAAACCTGATGAGGTAGAGCAAACACATAATTGAATGTTTAGACATAGGGTCTAATAACACATTAAACTGGGCTGCTTGGACCAGTCCGTACGTTTGAGAGTGAATAACCCAATGGGGTG
The DNA here is from genome assembly GCA_030737875.1 of Allium sativum. Taxonomy (NCBI): domain Eukaryota; kingdom Viridiplantae; phylum Streptophyta; class Magnoliopsida; order Asparagales; family Amaryllidaceae; genus Allium; species Allium sativum. The sequence continues at coordinate 9,496,127 of CM060923.1, forward strand.
GATCATCGTGGTGTCATGAGGCACGAGAGGAGCTCACGTCCATCTGATTATTCTGTTATTCTGCTGATATTCTGTTGGCTCTGAAGGATTAGAAGGGGAAGCACGTGGCTTCCTAGGACGTGGAGGGTACTCCTGGTAGTCCTCTGTGCGGTGGCAGTGTTTAGGCTATGCTCACAGAGGTTTGGTCTGCGCGTTACTACCCAGTGTGTATGCCTTGACTACAAAAGTAACTTTACAGTCAGAAGGCTGTGACGAGATGACACTAGTGTGATTCGGCGATCGCCTCGATGGGAGGTTGGGTCCGGACCAACACAGGATAGTAGATTGTCGGGTACCCGTCATTGGCAATAAGTGAGATGCAGAAAGACTAGAGCTAAAACCAAGAAACCATCAACCTTTCACTAAGGAGGCTAGGTGGTTGAGGGACACTCCAATTGGATGTTTAGATATTATTTTTTTGTTAGGGGCATGTCACTTAGCTCTTGTAGTCATTAATAGTTGGGGGAGGGGCCTAGGTAGGGCCATAGCCACCGTGAAAAGCAGACCATACTGAATATTTGTATTTTGAGGTCCTTAAAGGCGGGCCTGTACAGATATGGAAAAGCTCCCGACTGAGTTCTGTGTTTCTTGTACAACCCTGTAACGGAACTTGGTGCACGGTAGATAATGCATGCAGTTAAGGCATCAAGTACGGTTGACGATACATACGTGAAAGTCTAGATATGTGCATGTCTACTCTGGTTGGTGTATCGTAGACGATAGGGCATTACTTCATGTCAAGACCGAGCTTGGCCAAGAAGTTTGGATATGGAGATCCAAACATCGCTCTGACGTAGGATGAAGAGTTGTATACACTTCCATAGCATGACGGCGTAGACCGTGCGAGAAGGGTACCATGGGAGATGCCTTGATATTGGGGATAGCTACATATATTATATTAGGTTAATCTACTGGGAGGTAGATGGGTACGACGTGTGTGTAAATCCTTGAGTGCTATTAACCCAAAGTAACCTAATAAATAAGAAAACGTAACTGAATGGTATATGTAGGATTATCCAAAATGTGTAGTTTAAATTCAGTCACTAGAACTTGTGTTCTTACCCCCTCCTCATAGCATACTCACATGTTAGATTTGTGGTGGAGATATGAAAGCTTTAGGTACTGGTTAGGCAGTATCGTTATCTGGGTAAGGCTATATTTTTGTTATATTATATTTTATCCATTCCGCTGTGAGATGTTTTCTGAGCTTTGATATATTTTATATCTCTGTCTTTTCTGAAGGATACCAGGAAAATCAACACGAGTTTCGATGGATTAGAATTTAAAAAAAAAATCGGTCAGTCAGAAATTGGGTTGTTACAAACTACCTTAAAATAAATAACAATTACATTAGATTTAAGATATTACTGTCACTATGGTATGCTTATGATAAGAGTATAATTCCATCCATGTCTAGTAATCTGTCTTTATAATTGAGATTAGACAGGCAGTTCAATGTTGTACACTGCACACGATTTTATCTTAACCAGAAAAGCTTCTACATGTTAAACATACTCACAAAAACCGAGTTACAGGGTGTATAGTATAAGTTTTTATGCTAAAATAGACATTACTATTGCACAGAGTGTACAAAATAAGTTTATGCTAAAATAAGGATATTACTGTTGCATTAATAATCAAATTAGAACATACCAAATTAGTTCCAACTTCTTCATGCTAGAAAGAATTTTCAAACACTTCAATTATGGTTCAACATGCACCACTTAATGATTCGTTGGTTCATCTAAGAGTTATAAATTTCAAAAAAACAATTTAGGACACTATGACAATTTTTTTCTAAAGTTCAGTTAAGGACATTTTTAGCTAAGGCCAATGTAACCAATATTTATATTTATAGGGGAAAAATGGAGAGCAAAAGATAAAAAAAAAAATATTACAAGAATTTTTAGCAGCTTCAGCATAGAATTACGATTGTTAGCAGCTTTTGGTTTCCAAAAGAAAGGATCCCACTCATGAGCACCAGCCTTTTGTCCTTCTTCCAATAATGCATATTTCCAACTATTCTCCTCTATAAAATCATTATATTCGCGAACTTCAATTATCTCCTTCCTCGGCTTCCTTGCTTTTTCAGTTATCACTTATATTGAAACATCAAATGCATCCTTTAGAGTCTAATTTAAATATGGGATCAGTGTATATAAGCCAATTTCAGCTTGCATCATGCATTCCAAAGATAACGAATGGAAAAATTTAGCACCCAGGTAGCCCTCTTTGCCCATTGCATTTGTAAAGTTTTTAGCTATTTTGGACCATAGTGTGGCCCATCCTACCGATGTGATTCAGGATTAAACAGGTCAACCCAGTGCATGGACTCGAACCGTCCCATGATTAATAATTGTGTTCCTAGCAGTGATGGGATGAGAAAGGAGCTATGGTACTTGGGTCTGTACTCGCCTCAAACCATAGGATGCCTGAGTATTGAGTAGGATTAGTCCATGAAGATTCCCAGTACTGCAGCCATGGCCAACCTACCTGTAACATCCCACTTGAAAAGCTAACACAAAGATCTTTTAGTACAATGGTTAGTGCGTGGTGTTGCTTTGAGGGAGGTCGGGGGCTTGAGACTAACGGTTGTTACAGTGGTATAAGAGCTAATACCCAGTTGGAATTGTGTGTGTAATGTTCTGAATGTCAGTCGGTGTGGTATTGATGCGGGTTGCATGCACAATGCCCCGGTGGTGAGTGATATGAGCCAACGAGGACGTTGGGCTCTTTAAGGGAGGTAGTCTATAACATCCCATTTGAAAAGCTAACACAAAGATCTTTTAGCACAGTGGTTAGTGCGTGGTGTTGCTTTGCGGGAGGTCGGGGGTTCGAGACTCACGGTTGTTACAGTGGTATCAGAGCCAATATCCAGCCGAAATTGTGGCTTCTGTGTGGACCGCAGCGTCTGGGTAAGGTGTTTGTGATCCAACGGGGACGTCAGGCTCTATAGAAGGGGAGAATGTACCAGACATGAGAACCAACATTACTTCGTCACATAATTTCAGTTGAAAAAATTGGAAACGGGCCTACCCAATCTTTATTTTTTATTTTATTTTTACACAAATTTCCTTACTTTTAAATACATCAGACATATAAGCAATCACATTTTATACTTCGTTGTAAAAATAAACCGTAAAAGATTTGAGATTAAGTTAGATGTGTGTGGTTGTCATAATGCGTTGAACTTTTGGATTTTTTAGAATACCATAGGAATATGTTGAACCTTTGGTATACATCCATATCAACATCTATACAGACACAAACTTCCCACTAGTGCTTATTAATCTATGCAAGTACTGGTATAAATTCATTATATTAGCATTCAAATTTTACAGTACATGCAGATGTACACATACTGGCACTGGTATAGTATTTTGCATTCTTCCAGGTTGGGCAGTACTGTAAATTCATCTTCTAGGTGTAGTATTTTTATTATTGGATATTTAAAATTTTAAACTTAATCGAGTCAACATTTGACCAGATAATAAAATTTATCATAAAATTATTTAATATGAATCCATGATTAGTATTGACTTTACTTAATACTGAAGTCTAAAAGTCAATAAACAACAATGATGTCTTTTGAGACTGCCATTATGGTACCAAAAAATAAGCGCAAGTAGATAAAATTATCATTCTTTCACAACTTAGGTGTAAGCTAATTCAAAATTACCATCATTAAGAATGTCAATAATAAAAAACATGAAAGATGAGAAGTAAAACATCTATACCAGTACAATATGCATAAGTTGGGATATAGATACAAGAACTTGATTAACATAAGAAGAAGAAAAGCATAATAACACATTCGCTAGGAGGACCCTTACTTGCACGAAGCCAGCTTCCATCAAACCCAATGTTAAGGAAGTTCTTTTACTGACAGCGTTGAATGAAAGAAAATGCACTTCCATTATACTAGCAACAATTTTTTTTTTACCTTCTTAGGATCTACAAGCATGCCAACCATGGCAACAATGAGCACTAGCAAAGAGAAATGATACAAACAGTATCAACAATAAGAAAAATACTGCAGCTTTCAAAAAGTGTTTTGACAAGAACATCAATATAATTAGTTTATTGTATATTACTACCACCATCATCATTATATAAAATTCTAGTTTATTTTACATCTTTATATTCTTAGTTAGCTATACCTTCACATTTTGCAGCACCTGCAGATTCAGAGAACTGAAGTAGAACAATAATAGCACTCCTCCTCTGTTTGATATCCGCATACTGCCTAAACCTGCTTTTAAGTTTCCCAATGTCAGATCCAAGAAGTATGAGTTGATTAGTTCTTTGTTAGGGAGTTTCTAGTAAATCATCATAGCTTTTGGACTCTAGCCTTGTACATCTGATTCAAAAGATTTGAATCAAAGCCATGGACTACAACAACTGTAAGCCCTCCCGGCGACCATGTTATACCAAACCATTAGTTCAGTACAGCCAAAAAAATCAGATTAGGTTCAAGTATGTTGGAGTGCAACATTTATCAAATAAGAAAATGTCAAAACCAAAATCAAATACTCCTTAAACCAATTGCATGCAAAGTTATCGAGCACTTACAGTTAGCCAACTTATTAATGGTTAAGAATTTAACATCCGAAAAAATAATCAAAAACGCATATACCCACACATGATTCGGCAATGGCAAACAAAAAAGCAGTGAACAACGTAGAAAAGACTTGAAGTTAAACCAATTACACCTACCAAAATTACCTTTTATCATATAAATTGCCCAAAAAAATTAGATCAGTTCAAAAATCCACCTTATAGCAATTAGTTTGGCGACTGAACTCTAATTGTGCCATCCGTTCGTCGTTGGAGTCGGTATACCAAACAATAAGTGTTAAAATAGTATATACCTTCAGTTGCCAATTACGAGCTATACCCTAGCTCAGTAGATGTTGGTAAATGATGAAGAAATGATCGATAGGTTAATTTCGAGCTTTGTTCGATTTATAGAGTCAAAGAAGAAATGGCATATGGGAGGGGCATGTCTGAAGAGTCGTTAAAAGAAGGAGAAATGGTCGGTTAATTTTTGAGCTTCTTTTAATTCGTAGAATCAGAGAAGAATTGGTATAGGCGAGGAGAATAGGATGGAAAATCAAAATCAGATTGAGAAAATTAGGTCTCTGCAGAAGGAGAAGTGAAACATTGCTCCGTGTAAAATCGACTTCAGAGAATTTTATTTCGGCTCTCCTACAGTAGAGAAACCTCCCTAACGGTCGGTTTGATTAAAGATTAAAAATTAATCATAATTAGTTATTAAAATAGATTATTGACTAGCTAAAATTAATCACTAATTTAATTCAATTATCAAGTTTAACTCATAAGCAAACCTTAATTTCTATACGGGTTAATACCCCATTATTACCCTGTCATATACTCGTTATATCGTATGGTGGATTTCTATCGCTATACTATTTTCAAATAGCCATCGAAATATCTTTTCGCTTTAAACCCCGTTGTATTCTGATATTCCTGATATACCATATTATTTCAACTATATTCAGCTATATCTTTTATAACATAAATGAATTAAAAAAAAGGACATTTATACACTATAGAATTTATAAAATTAGTTTTTAATATAATTTTTAACATATGTGAATAGAATATAATAAATTATATTAAGTTTAATCAAGCTAAGTAAAATTTTATATTTATTTACATATATTTGCTTATGCTTATATTTAAAATTAGGAATGTACTGATTATAATTAAGTTGAATGTTAATTCTCCATCTACTTTTCATTTATCAAACCGACTTTGTCGGTTTTTCTTAATTCTACTAAGTCTTCGATAACTTTCGTCCGTCTGAAGCTTTTTAACAATACCCATTTTGTCCTCCTATGACTTATGCATTAATTTAATGTAGTTCTAAAGCCTTGCCTTGCCTTATTTGAGCTCCCCGATTTAATTTTTAATGTAGTTATTTGATTCATTAATGCTCATTAATTGTGTGACTTAATTAACTTGATATTTGGAAGAAAAGCTAATTTTTCCACTTTTACTGATATGAACATGGTGTTCATTTTAAAACATCACACCTAGCGTTAATAAGATAAATTGACAACAATTTATTGATTAAATTTTTTTCTTAAATTTTTTTCACTTTTGTTGATATGAACATGGTGTTCATTTTAAAACATCACACCTAGCGTTAATAAGATAAATTGACAACAATTTATTGATTAAATTTATTTCTTAAATTGAAAATCACTTAATTAATTTAAACATATTGACAAAAACCTTATATGGTCAAAATTTGATTTAATAAGATGTATATTATTGCTGTCTTTTTTACCATATATATAAATTATAACAAAATAACATGATTCGTTAAAATAATTATTTTGATTTGTATAATATACGTAATTTTGTTTCTATTTTCTTCTAAAGTAAAATTATTTGTATGCAATCTGTTGTTTCTTTTTTCCTCTAATGTAAAATCATTCCTATGATTTTCTTTTTTATGCTTAGTGAATATAATATGTAGTCTTCCAAACATCAATTAATTTACTACAATTAATTTGTGTGATCATTCTACAGTCACAATCAATTAGTTATGTTACCATTAATTTTTATTTGGATGTATAAGAGGGAGAATAATAAAAGTTGGAGTAATAAAATACCAGGCAATGCCTTAAATAAGATTTTATTGCATGTCTTAAATTATTGATTATATTCTTCAGAACATTAAAAAAGGAATACCTGAAATGATAGCCAATTAATTCTTCTAAAAACGGTAACATCAATCAAGGAAAAATATGTATGTATGCGTAATTGATTTCAAATGGTAAACATGGTATGTATGTATGCGATATATGAAAAAATAAGATCACACCTTTCCTAACTACACGAAGGTGGACTTTCCCTAATTGATCCCATATTGTGAAATTAAATCACACATTTAGTTCTCTGCTCTTTATTTTTTATAGATTAGCATATAGTGAAATTTAATCACATTTAATCTCATACTGTAAAATTTAACCAAACAAACCGAGATGGACTTTCCCTAGCTTTATATATTAAATAAAAAATCTCACTACTACTTAAAATGATTTTTTTTAGATATGCATTACATAGATTTGAATCATCATACCAGTCTTCTTTTGATATTTTTCACAAATATTTGTTTGTGTATTTAATCTTTGTGCTGACATGATTGGTTAAAATAATTATTTTTGGTTTTTAATAATATATGTAATTTTTCTTTTATATATTTTCATTCATATGTAGTTTTAAATAATTAAATAAGTACAACAAAATAAATTTTTTTATCAGTTGTATTGTATTACAAAATCGGTTTTCCCACTATTATGTGGTTATACTAGTATATTATAAAAAAACTTTAAATATGAGTTTTATGTGCTATTTAAACTCATTTGGGATATCCCGCTATTTCTTCGTTTTATACCCGCTATAACTTTTTACATTCCAATGCGTTGGATCTGCAGAGTAATTTAACTACAAAGCCTAATTCTTAGTCAGTTTTATGAATATATGAAAACATGTTCTATGCCTCATTACTACAAATTATTAATTAATTATATTATACAATTATTAAAATAATTATTAATTATTAAGTACATTAGTTATTAGTTTTTATTATTACTTATTACATATCAATTATTTATTTCTTAGTAGTAAATATTAATTATTAAAATGTAGTTTCTTATTTGTTAATTATTATTTATTATTTAATACTTCATGACTGTGATTGAATACTAATGCCTAAATGTTTATCATTATGTATACATTAATGATTATTATTAATAATAATTATTACACATTTACTTTTAATTATTAAAATAGTAATTTATATTAATTAATTATTATTATTACTTAATACTTATTATATTAGAACTAAATATTACTCAGTATCTTTATTTTTGTATTTAATAGTAATTATGTTTATCAAAGATAAGGGGAAAATAATTTTAAAAGAATATTTTTCTCTATTGGCTTTACTAGTTGCAAAAAAAATTAGCTTTCGCAAGTGGTGAAAATGGTTGCTAAAGATATTTTTTGTAAGAAGTTTGGAAATGCAGTTGCAAATAATATGTTTTTCGCAGCTGTTATAGAAGCATGGTTGCTAAAACTATGTTTTTGCAACTGTAAGGAAAGCGAAAGCACTAAAAATATGTTTTTCGCACCAGAAATAAAAAGCATATTGTTAAATCTCATTTATTGCAATTGTAACGGAAGGTCGGTTGATAAATATCTTTTACTGCAACTGTTGTACATCGCCATTTGCAAATAGCTTGTTGCAATAGAGTACTTTTCTTGCAGCGGTACACACACACACAATCACATCTGAGATAGGATGAAGAGCACTCCAAATAGTGCAACACTTTTTTGGCTTCTGATTTCAATCATATATATCCAGGTTTTACTCTGGTTTTACTAACTCTGTCTTCCTCCACTAACTTATTTTACTGTAAATAAGTGGTGGAAATAGGACTGTTTCTATTTATTTGGTTTATATTATGTCGTTCTCGGATAAACCTTACACTGATGTGATCGGAAGTTGCACCTGCATAAGTTCACGCACACAATATTCTAACAGGAAAATACCCTGAATGACAAAATGAACAAAAAATTGTTCCATAAGGACAAGGGGCAGAAATTTCCATAAGGGCAAGTTTTAGTGTAAAGGAAGAAATTATAGTGGGCCCCTGAATTCCTCCCTTTAGATTAAAATTTGTCTTTGAGAATAAAATTTTTTCCCCCTTGTCCTTATGAAACAATATTTTGTTCCTATTGTCCTTGAGGGTAAAACCCCTTATTGTAATTCTTCTAGTTACTAAATCTTGCAATTTAAATCTGGTTTTGGATAGAATATCTCCGATTCCAATTCCATTTGCAAGTTAATTTAAGCCTAGTTAAAAGCACAATTGAAAAAAAAAACATTTGATCCATACTTACATTTTTTAATATGCTTATAAGTCACATCCACAATTTAAATTTTAGTGTTTCCTAACAAACTCAAAATGAAATAAGAAAAACAAATTAATTTTAGGCTGCATATAGAGAAGTTAAAACATCATAATCAATTTCATTGTTCATTCACACCATAAAAATGTGAACCAACGATTTATTAGAGGAATCCGGTTTCTATTTAAAGTTTGAACTTTACACACATTTCGATAATCTTGCACTTATTATGCATGTGTAATTTGCAAAAGCAAATAGTAACTAGCCTAAATGGCTAATGTGCATAACATATTAAAATTTATTCACAAAAACATAAAGTATGTATTAACCTTCTCTGACTTTGTTTGCATTACCAAAATCATTACTATATATGTAATAATAGATGCCTGATAAAATTTTGAATTCTACAAGCATTTCTGTTTTCACTCCTGTGTGACTATCACTACTAGAATACAGGGCTATTGCAACGGCTCATAGCCGGTGGCGACCGTTGGAATAACATTCACGGCTTCCAACGAATCCAATGATATATTTCCAATGGCCTCAAATGGCGTAAGACGTTGGAAGCTGTTTAAAAACAATGGCCAAATTGCCATTGGAAACCGTTTGTGACCGTTGGAAAAACTGGGTTATTTTTTTTTTGTAACAGCAAGCATATAACCTTCCAGCCACCCCATTTCCAATCCAATTCCAATTCATTTGCAATCTAATTTCAATTAGTTCCACACATATATAACGTATATATATATCAATAGCAATATAAACAACCAAAATAAATCAAAGAAACATCAATATAAACAAATCAAACCATCCAAAAATCCTGAAACCAACACATACATGTTCATAAACCAAATACATCAAAGTTACATGTCCACAAACTATCTAAACATATCAAAAGTATCATTCGCACCCACTCCATTCCAAAATATACAACATTCAATTAAAATGTCACCATCATCAAGTCATAGAAAACGCATACCTCAAGCATTGCTTTCGGAATCAGCAGACGACGAATGACGACTATCATGATTGTGGACATACAGCGCAAACTTATGATTTAGCTACTCCAACTACATAGTCTGAAGACGACTATGCTCGTGTAGCTACTCAATGATGATTCTAAGCTCTTTAATTTCGTCTTTGTATTGGGCCTTCTTAGGTTGTCGAGTCTACAAATAGAATGAACAGTAAAAATGTTATGTCACCATATAAAATATTATAACACTTCATATTTAAACGTTAATTTATTGTATGTATGCAAAATGATTCATTACCGTCAGGTTACCAAAGCCACTATTCTCACCGCCAAGTCGTCGAGAGCCAGACATAATATACCTGCCACATTGCCACTACTTCTCTACTGCTTCCAGTATTAGTTATCGCAAATTAAATGAACATTTTAACCCCATTTTCAAAATGTCCACTTATTGCACCACTAATTTCCCTCTTTGATACATCCAGCTCCGATCAATAAAGTAATTGGTCAGTTTTCCTACTTTGAAACCTGTGACGAAGCAAAAAAAGTAATCGTTAATTTTATACGTTGTTTAAATTTTATTTATTGATTTAGTAAACATGTATTACTTAATTTTATAATTTTTTTACAAACTTTATTTTAAATAAACAACTATTGGCTCATTGACGTTTATGTGTCTTCTTTGATGGTCGGTCATCCTACTTTCCATTACAAACACAATAGTAATTATATTTCGTAAATCATATCATTATAAATGATTTACAAAATTTCGGGAACATTACCCCCGTGTTCCTTGTATTTTACACACGTGTGTGTACACAAAGAACGTAAAGGATATGCCGTCGAAATTTTGTAAACCGTTTAAAGTGATATGATCTGCGAAATATAATTACTTTATAGTGTTTGTAACTTGTCCAATACCAGTACAAATTCGACAAATGATGTATCAGATGAATATAGATGTCTGTTTTTGTAAAAAACACGAATATCCATATAACGATCATAAACAACATTTGTCAGACAGGGCCAAATAATAACTAAGAGTTTAAATATTTGTCTATATTAAATTTAAATATATAATTTATTTATATTTTACCGTTTTATTACATGTGCACTGAAGTATATATTTTTGCAATTTACTAAATTCTAACTACGACGATTTCTATTAAAATCATTTATACATCAAATCATTTCGCATAAGCACAAAACCCAAGTTCGCACAAATTATCCAAAACTATGGTCACTCAACATAATATATACTCCCTCCAGTCCAAAATATAGGACGTTTTGTGATTTTTTTTGTTTTTCAAAATATAAGATGTTTTTACTTGTAATAAATTGTACCTACTTTATTGATTTGCCATGAAGTACTTCTATTGACTCATGTGAGTAGTTGGCTGCTTTGGAAACCCTAAAAACCACTTTTTTGTACTTGGAAATGGAGAAAGTAAATTAACTTTGCATGAAAAAAGGAGCCAACCTACCAAAAAAAGGCATTTCAAATTTTTTTTAATTCCCATGCAAATCTCTAAAACGACTTATATTTTGGATTGGAAGGAGTACTTTGTGTTTGTTTAAATTATATTAGCAAACTCTGTCACACACATATTGTTCACTACTAACCAAAACTACCTAAATTAACACAATATACAAAATTAAAAAAATTAAAAATTGCTAATAATTTGATGATTATGGTGACAATAACAGCAATTGGGGGCTAAGATGATGTAGTATACATATACAAACAATTAGGAATCAAGCAAACATCAAATTAAAACCAAAATCAATGAAAACCTAAAAATTAGGTTTAGGGAAGTTACCGGTTTTGGAGAGTAAACAGGGTGGAGATGCTCCTAGATGGCATCGGAAGAGGTCGGAATGGCGATGGAAGCGTTGGCAGCATTTTTGGAGGGGAGAAAATAGTGAAAAGGAGGAAAAATTCGTGGGTTTGGGGAAGTTAATGATTCTCGGCTTGTTAGTCCAAATTGTTAGAAATATAGAGATGATAAAAAAACTATGTTATCCATTCATTAAACGGAGCCTAAATATATAGGCGGATACAACCATAAAAGTAGGATCTAAACATAAAACTAGGACAAACAAAATATTAAACCTGCTAACTGAAGAATATGACAAACAAGGAAATAGTCATTATTTCTAACACCCTCTCTTAAACTAGATGTGTCAAAATCAAGCTTATAAAGCAATTCTTCATCGTCTTGCACAGAAGAACTCGATCTCAACTTTCATCTCTATCCGGTTGGTGATGCTCAACTGTTTTATATTGATTGATACTTTAATCATCAACAAATACTTTTGGTTTTCTCTTAGGGATCCATGACTTCTCCGTTCGGGTCTTCCCTTGCATATGTCATCCCCAACAAATGAAACCGCAGTTCTTCTTCCTTACTTGTTGGATGACATAAAACCAAGTCTGCTTCACTCACAGATCTACCTACTTCACTTGTAGGCATATACCTATTCTCTAATAGGTATCATCAAACAGTTCTTTTAAGCACTCCACAAATGTCCAACCTTATAACAGACGTTCTACTCTTCGGCATCTTCACTGCTATTCGTCATTTCAACCTTATTCTGCAGCTACAGCTGCACTTTCTCTCTACAGTTCTACTGCAAACTTACTCTATCTTCATATTCAACCATTCTTAACCATTGCAGGTCCTCACATCCGCTGCCATGATTCCATCAACACTTCAACACAAAACAACTGCAACATGAGAACATTTTCTTTTGATCTACACTCACAACAAACAAGCCAACTTCTACATCAGTAGACAAACTTTCCTTCATTAGCTAATTAGCTAATCAGCAGTAATGTCCAGCACACAATCTAGGTCTGGCCAATACATCATCACGTTGCAACTTTAACTTTATGTCACTGCCATACAACAATTCCCTGTGCAACCACATTAGCATCACCAAATTCACTGCTACCTCCTTCATTCTCAGCACCAAACCCGCCTTGTCCAAAAAATAACCAAACATTTTTCTTACCTCCAGCCTCCTGCTTACCACCTGAATTTAATATCATCATCTCATTTACACAGTTCCTACCACCTTTAGAAATCACCCTCAACCCATTAACGACTGCTACCTCTTTCACTTCCAATATAAACTTCCCGTCCACTCTCAATTCCATTCCAGTGAACAAGTTGCAACAATTCTAACAACCAAAATGTTGTATGGTGCACTACTGTTGGAACATAAGCAACCTCGGTTCTCCCTGAAACTTTTGTTTTTCTAGTGTCAGCAGGCGGGGTCTTATCAGAAGAAGATTCTTCAGCCTCATTTGTAGCAACCAAACTACCAGAATTTTCATGCATATCTCCATTCAACCTACTCAAGTCCTCATCAGTTTGACCTGGCATTTCCTGACTACGTTCAACAACTTTTGGAATCTCACTAACTTTTGGAATCATCATCCATCATCATTTCTAGGTCAATGTCTTTGCTGCTACTGACCTTGTAGCTAACATTTGTGTCTCCATCCATAACTTTTTCCCTCTCTTCTTGTTGTATCACTCCTCATGTTCCCTTTTCATCCAAAGAGGATTCCCCGACTTCATCAATCTGAACTGCTGGCTTCTACTCCTTACCGATAACATCAACATGTTCTTCCACAGTCTTCCCTATTTTATTTTATTTTCAATATCACTTCCTTTTCTATTACATCATATTCAGATTCATTATCTGCTGCATCTCTAGAATCCACTTCATCATTATCCTTAGGATCATGTTGCAATTCTGGTGTCTCAAGAACTTCATTTACCTTTTCTTTTTTTTCTTTTTCTTTTTTTTAAATGCCACATCCATGCAACAGTCCAGTACCTCCTCATTAGTGATCCAACACACCAAACTTCAAACACAAGCTCTACGCGATCAATATTCAAAAATAGCATCAAAAAGCCTTCAATCATCACATTCAAAGTCCCCGCATTCAAGTTCACCGAAATAGCAAAACTGCAATCTGAGAATAACACCAAAATGGCACCAACTTCGATCCATTCATCACATGCTTGCTTCAACTTCATTCAACAACACTAGTTGTTTTTTGAACCCATCTGAATCAACTGCAACTTCTAGTGCGGTAAACAACTCACCCCACTTTGCGACCAAAAACCAAGGCACTAAACAACTCACCCCACTTTGCGACCAAAAAACAAAACACCCCGCTTCACTGTCTCTCCTGAACCATGCTCTCCCTTCATCCAAAACTGCAACCTTTCAATTCTGACTTCACCTCCAACCTCAGTCATCTGCAAGTAACTTCCTCCTAGCAACACTACGCTTCTTCTGCAAATCCTTCAAACTACAACAACGTTATACTCCACCAACCAGCAGCTCTTCTGCCTATACTCACCAGAAGACAACACATTCAACCATTGCTAATCGCACGAAACTGCACTTCAATATACAGCCACAACTGCAACATCTCCAGCCTCTTTTATCATCAAGCAACACCGCCACTTCCCTAACTATATTATCGAGCCACTACAGTCTTACACCGCCATAAATCAACAAGTGCATCTCATTTCCATCATCGCTGCAAATTTACATACCTGCACTTGCCCATTGAACTGTTTTGCCAGCTCCGCCCGGCTCATCTTCTTCGCCAACTTTGTCTTCTAGATCTCTGCCCTTCCACAGCTAGCATTTTCTGCTTATCCCACCAAACTGCAGCTCTTCATCCACGTCTCCCCCTGTTTTCATAATCTCTGCACCTCGTTTAAAAGATATGAAAACACTCCCCATAGTCAAATCTGCATCACCATCTACTACTTTCAAACTTCATCACCGCAACCTATCAAAAACTGCTCCACTTCACCAAGACCAGACCAGACCAATTACATCTCCAGGCAATAGCATTCGAACGCGGATCCAATCAATTTGCAAGTAGCGACTGCTGGTCATTGAATCAAGCAGTAGGAAAAGTTTCGAATATAGGAATTTTAAATATTTCTCTCTTTCCCCATCATCACCAAGCAAACCCACATCAAAAGCAATAAAACCAATAAAAACAATTTATTGATGTTCTTTGATTCACCGTCACATCTCCAGTGACTTAAACTGAAAACAAACATTTTGACAGCAGCTGGTCCGGCAGACGATAGCCTTAAACGATGACTACTGCCGCCGAAAAAATGAAACACCAAGATCGAATCTACTAGGGGTTAGCCTTATAGCTCTGATACCAATTGTTAGAAATATAGAGATAGAGAGACGATGAAAAAACTATGTTATTCATCATTAAAATGGAGCCTAAATATATAGGCGGATACAACCACTAAAATAGGACAAACAAAATATTAAACTTGCTAACTAAAGAATAGGACAAACAAGGAAATAGTCATTACTTCTAACACAGATAATATCCCGAAAACTTCCAACGGTTATTGATGGCTGCCAACACAATATTTTCACCAGTTTTCAACCACTTCCAATGGCTCCTTTAAAGCCGTTAGCAGCCGTTGGAAAAATCGCATTGGAATAGCCCCGTATTCTAGTAGTGTATTAATTACTTCTGACATTCAAATTTGTTAGTGACGATCCAAAAAACTGTGATAGTACTTTATTTTGACGTCTGATTCTGTGTGTATTCTTCACAATACTTGAAATCCCCATGTGATAGTATGCTATATGTTTGGGTGTTGATCAATCAAGATTAATTGCTTATCTATGTCTTTTGGTCTTAAAATCCAGTTCTCGCTCTGTATATAAACACGTGAAAAAAGCAAACCCAGAACTGGAAGTTGGAACTAAACAATAATTTTCAAGAACATAACAGATATTATAGGAATTTTAAATTATTATCCAACTCGAAAGAGGAACTTAAAACTTTGTTTTAGCACAGTATATTAATGTTTTACAAGTCGCAGTTGGTCAAGCATAGAAGATGGCCGTAATTTTCCGATTTATTCTTAGGTGGACAGTGGACGCCACATACTTACTAAGGGGAAAAAAGAAAGAAAGCGGAGAGGCTTGTTGAAGTTTCTTATTGTTCTTTAAATATTAAGAAGTACGAATAAATTTGATGTCATCTATTTTTGCAAAATTCGGATATCATTCCTACGCTATGGAAAACACCACAAACAGGTCGAGATATTTACAATAGAAAATCAATCCCTTTAACCAGCAGAGCTCTCCAAAGAGCAATGCAGTTTCCACGATATTTTAGACTGGTTTTCATGATCATCGCCATTAGCTCTTTTTACTGTCAGCAGGGTGGCACGTGTTTCTTTAGGTTATACGTAGGGCTGGGTTTTTTTCCGTCTTACGCTTTTTCAGTGTTTTCCTTCCGAACATTTCCAAGATTTTCCGTTTCGGCACTTTTCCGAAATAGATAGTTCGGAAGGAATTCCTTCCGACACACAGCGGTAAAAGAGCGGAAATTTCCATGTTTTCCGCGGTAATTCGGTTCTTTCCATAAAATTATGAAGTGAAAAGTTAAAAAATAATTATTTTGAAATAACGATTGTTTAAGCTAAAAATGCTAAAATTACGAAAATACTCTTCATATTGGAAAAAATTTCAAAAAATCTAGAAAATTACGAAATGAAAAGTCAAAACAGAATTATTTTAAAATATCGATTTTTTAAGCTAAAAAAAAGCTAAAATTACGAAAATAACCTACATTGGAAAAAGTGAAAAAAAATGAAAAAATTTCAAAAAATCTAGAAAATTACGAAATGAAAAGTTAAAAAAGAATTATTTTGAAATAACGATTTTTTAAGCTAAAAATGTTAAAATTACGAAAATACCCTTCATATTGGAAAAAGTGAAAAAAATGAAAAAATTTCAAAAAATCTAGAAAATTACGAAATGAAAAGTTAAAAAAGAATTATTTTAAAATAACGATTTTTTAAGCTAAAAATGCTAAAATTACGAAAATACCCTTCATATTGGAGAACGTGAAAAAAATGAAAAAATTCAAAAAAATCTAGAAAATTACGAAATGAAAAGTTAAAACAGAATTATTTTAAAATAACGATTTTTTTAGCTAAAAGTGCTAAAATTACGAATATACCCTACATATTGGAAAAAGTGAAAAAATTCAAAAAAATCTAGAAAATTACGAAATGAAAAGTTAAAAAAGAATTATTTTAAAATAACGATTTTTTAAGCTAAAAATGCTAAATTACGAAAATACCCTTTATATTGGAAAAAGTGAAAAAAATGAAAAAATTTCAAAAAATTCTAGAAAATTACGAAATGAAAAGTTAAAACATAATTATTTTAAAATAACGATTTTTTTAGCTAAAAGTGCTAAAATTACAAAAATACCTTTATTTCAACATGAAGGTCATTTTCGTAATTTTGATCTTTTTAAACTTTAATAATTATTATTTTCGAATAATTCTTTTTTATTTTTCATTTCAAACTTTTCTGAATTTTTTTTATTTTTTCCCATTTTTCCAATATAAAGGGTATTTTCGTAATATTTACATTTTTAGTTTTAGAAATCGTAATTTTCGAATAATTCTTTTTTTACTTTTCATTTCGTAATTTTTTGAAATTTTTGAAAAATTTTCATTTTTTTTTACTTTTTTCAAAATATAGGGTATTTTCGTAATTTTGTCATTTTTAGCTTTAGAAATCGTAATTTTCGAATAATTCTTTTTTTACTTTTCATTTCGTAATTTTTTGAATTTTTTTTTTCTTTTTTCAAACTGAAGGGTATTTTCGTAATTTTGGCATTTTTAGTTTTAGAAATCGTAATTTTCGAATAATTCTTTTTTTACTTTTCATTTTGTAATTTTTTGGATTTTTTGAGTTTTTGGTAATATTTTCAACATGAAGGGTATTTTCGTAAATATAAATCGTAATTTTTTGGATTATTTGTGGCTTTCTGGAAAACGATGGAATTTCCATCTTCCATACCGTCTTTTCCATTAACCATGAATTCCATTTAACGGAATTCCAGAGTTGATGGAACGGAAATCATTCCGCATATCATATTTCCACCATCATCTGGAAGAAGTGGAAAAGGCTCCGGTTGGAACGGAAAATTTCCGCACCCAGCCCTAGTTATACGTACATGATATTTTATGTTGTTAATGTAGAAATGTAAGGTTATTTCCAGATTCTCGTCTATGCGATATGTTTTCATGCAATTTTGTGTATATATGTAGTTTGTTTTATATAGGTATGGATAACTACATTAGATACGTTAACCTGAGCCTGATAATGACATGTTGTTCGACTATATGTTGTATGCCCATTCAGTATGAAGTTTCTCTTTTTTAGTTGTTGACTTTATTGACAGATCGATAGTAGACAAATAGGAGCGTGACTAATTTGTTTGTTCTATTTGGTGGAACTTGCAGGCATGCTTTATTACAAGTTGGATATATCTAAAAATGTTTATTAGTAGATAGCAACATGACTATGAATTCTTTGTGGTAGGAACCACTAGTTTATTCTAGTAACACATAATAATACTAATTTACTGCATTATATTTTTGGCTCTTTTTATTTGATACTTGAGTAATTTTGATTTAGGCTGTAGCCACATATGTTGTATGGTGGTTGAGGATGATATTATTTACCTATTATTAACTACTTTGGTTAAGAAGATATTCAACACATTTTCAAATGATCATGCAGAAAGACTGATCTCTTTCTAAACCATGTGTTTCACATTCTTGACAGAAAGAAATGCATGTCTTTTAGTTGTTACAATCAAATGATGAATTTATTAACGAGCTAAACAATTTTTTTCTTTTATATATTTCTGCTTCTGAAGTTAACAATCTATTATTCATGTTATTGTTAAGATTTGTCTATTCAAACTATTCTTTGTTGACAGTAAACTCAAGTTAAAAAGAAGATTATTGGACAAACTAATTGCTGAGTGTTATTTATTAGTAATATATACTTTTTCATTCAATGTTTCAAATTAAATATAAGAAATTAGAGGAAATTAATTTACCCTAAAAATAATAAGAGGCCAATATCGGTTATGACAAAAAAAAACCAAGAAAGACAGTAGTGAACACAAAAGCAATTAAAATTCAAAAGACAATTGAGAATACGACTCACTTTATAGAAAAACAAAAAAATTGGCAAGATCAAAATAGCAAACTGAAATTGAAATCGAAATAACAAATTATCTAACATAGATTGATAGAAGTTTCTTCTTTCGCTCAAGGTAGAAAGAGCAATGATTCAATTTACTATAGCACTAGCGTTTTTAATAGCAAAGTGTATTTGACATAGCGTTCGGAGAAAAAATTGTATGTTGCTTCATTAGGCTTAAATTATTTAATTTGTTTAACGTTGTATTGTTAAGTTAAATTTGATGGCTTATAATGCTAAGTTTCATATTACATTATTTTATTTCAAGTTGTTTAATCTAATTTAATATATGATTATTAAGGTTAATATGATTGGACCGATATAATTTGCTATTGAGTTAAATATATATTATATTCTTTTATCTATAAAGACCATTGTTACACTTTCATGATTAACAACGCATTAAACCTGAAATCAGAATAGAAAGCGGAACAAAAATCAAAACTTTTCAAATTTCTAAAATCATCCAAAACTATTTTTCTTTTCAAATGATCGAGTTTTGGAACCCTTGTGTTCATAAAATTACATGATTTGTGTGAAAATTCATAAACTATTGAAATTACGATAAACTATTTGTGCATTATTTGATTGTTGCTATATCAAAAAAAAAACGCTATGTATCTAGGAACATTATTGTAATCTTTATTGCATGTAGAGTCGATAAATAAAGAGAGCGTATTTGTATTAAATGAACAATTTGAATGAATAAAAATGTATTTCCTCTCTAATTTCTTCTATTTTTAGATTATAACACGCAATACAAGAAGAATAATAGTTTCTAATGGCTAAAAGTCATTCGCGGCCATTGAAAAGGCGTTGGTAGTTATTGGAAACGTCGTTGGTATATGGATCAATGGCTTTCAATGCTTTCCTATGCCTTCAACAGGAATTTTCCAGCGGCCTCCAACGTCCAAAGCACACACGTGGAGAAAATTTGTGATCAGTTAACCATTGGAAACCATTCTTAAACGTTGGAAGCCGTTGGATTACAATGACTTGTGAACTGTTGGTAGCCATTGAAAATATGGATATTTCATTTTCTAGATTTTACATAGCTTACTTCAGCCACCAAAATATCAAATATATCATAACAGCTCAATTTCGAGCATATATATAATAATAATACTCACATGTATACCCAAATACAATACTAAACCAAAATCGTGTACATACAGTTCAATATACACAACATAGACCAATATATACAAAATCCAACAGAGCATAACAAACCAACTCATCCAAACCAATTACATAAACCGTCATCCAAAATAACTTCTAAACCAACATCCAAACCAACAACAATTATACAATCCATCATAATATATCAACCAAATCCACACCCACTCAAGGCATATATGTACTTAACAATAAAATGTAACAAAGCATACCTCGAATCATTCCCCTCCGGAACCACTAGATGAAGGAAATTGCCCATACTGCTCTATGAACTCCGCCAAATGTTGGTTCAGCTTTGCTATCTATGCATAACGGCGGTGGTCACGATTCTCAAATGCGGGGATCTGGGCTCATAGTTAGGCAATCTCCTCTTTGTCTTGAGCCCTTTGGTACGACTTCAAAGATGCCTTAAATATTAAAGAAACTAAAATTATCAGTGTTTTCAACATCCTAATTGTAATATAAATTTCGATTTTCATTAAATTATCAGAGGAGTATAATATATGTTTACTGTAATCCATCATAATGTGCAACAGTTTTGAAAATGCAGCTGAATAATCATTTTAAAATTTAATTTAAAATTACCGCTTGATTTCGAAATCCATAGCGCCTGTTGCATGTCGCTGGATCCAATGCAGCCTCAAATATGGAATCTCGTCTTCAGTAGTCAAGTTGGGTCATCCAAGGTCCTCAAAGAGTTGTGCTCGTGATTGGTGGAACCTTTGCTGTTATGCCAGATACAATTTAATTTAGATAATAATTTTAGTTAACTTATAACTTCTAGTTATAAATTATGTTATACTTACATATGCAGTATTTGTTTCTTCACCATGGTTCCAAGAGTATGAAGCTGTGCCTGAATCGTCGGTATGACTCATCGCATGAGTATGCATGAAAGCATCCCAATAAGACATACAAATTCGTACTGATGCAATTGAACTCTAGTCATTTCTAGTATCTAATGCTTTAACAATTTGCATCTACTACATGGACGGGAGATTTCTACGGAGTTTTCATTATTACTTAAAGCGAAATAAATAAATACGCGGACTCTATTATTAAAATGTTCACTTATCAGGTCTCGAATTTCCCTTCGTTGTTTGTATGTCCAACTCCGATAAGTAAAATAATTGTCCATTTACCCTATGTACTAATTAAAAAGTATGATATAAATTAAAATCGCATTGACATTTGATTAAAACAATTTTATAGATGAATGTTATATTAATTGAACATTGACACTTTACTGATGGGTCATCCTACTCTCCATTACAAGTACAATAACATAATTGGATCACATATTTTTTTTCTAGTTTAAAAAATTGAAGAAAATTTCGGTAGCACTTCGCTTTATTTTCCTAAATAATACACAATTGCGTATACACAGGAACATAAAGGAAGTGCTTTTGAAATTTTGTGAACCATTTTAAATGAAATTCTTTACGATATTCAGTTACATTATTCTATCTGTAATTTGCCCAATATAGGGACAAATCCAACAAATATTTTATACGATAAATATAGATGTTAATTCTGTTAAAAAAACAAATACCCATATATATTTATCAGATGAGGCAAACAAAACACTTTAGGGGTTTTTATGAATATAATATACTACATATTACATATTTTATAGTTATTACAAAATTACATATTACATAAAATTTGGTGAAAAGTATGGAAAGTTTCGAAATTAGGGAGAATGACACATTTACACTAAAAGTGGAATTCAGGGGGCCAACTATCCTTTCCCCATTTACAATAACATTTGCCCTTCTCATTAAATTCTAAATTTTCCATACTTTTCACCAAATTTTTTGTTAAGTTTGCCCTTATCACTATTTTCCACTATTAGAAAAATGGCATTCGACCTATGTGAAATCAAAATCATGTGAATTTCCCTCTTCTGCAGTTTTTAATCATTTAATAACAAGGATGCATATATTAAAATTTAACTTATACGATTGTCGCTCTTGTTATCAATTGTCTGCGTGAAGCAGCAAATTTAAACTAAATAAGCCTTGAACAACTTAATTCCAATCTAAATGCATGTTTATGTAGTTTATCAATCACATATACGCATATTTTCAAAACATAACCCACTAACTGTATGCTATAAAATTAAATTTCATTTTTGATACTTTTTAAAATGCATAAACTAAGTTATGCTCACTCACACCAAACATTCCTAAACAAGCCTGGAATCACTTAAATATTCAGTTTATATGCACATTATTATATTGTCATACAAAATATAAACTTATAAACTTGCAATACATAGGTTAATAATAAGAATTAGGCACAATATACTACATAAGACATAAAATAACATAATATGAACATGTAAATTAAAAACCTAACACTAAATTACCAAATGTAATTAAAGAGTGGATTAGTGAGACGACCCGAACTTCCCCGGTAAGGAAAGCACGGATAGAATTGAGTACAAGACAAAATATGAACGCATACAGAAGAACATTTCATTGTTATTACAACAATTCCATCAGATACAAGAATATACAGAGTATAAATGATTAAATTACATTCGATAAATATCAGAGATTACAATAAATTACATAGCAGCGGAAAAATATACAAAACACAACTGAAAGTAATACACGGATACAGAGCTTTCCGAGCATCGTTCCAGCTGTAGATCAGGACCCTGTGAATATAAATCTGCAAAACCAAAACTACTAGCTGCCCGTGTGGAAAATAGGGGCACCCAGAGTTTAGGTTAAAACAATAAACTCCAGGTCAGTCATGTGACTGGTGTGAGAACTAAACCAGTTATTAATATTGGTTTTAAAGTTAGGTAAATCAAAGGACCACGCCGTATAACACGGAACGGGTTTCCTCCCAAGAATACCAGTGCATAGAACAAACAGCGCAATGCTAAATAAAGAAAAATGAAGCTGTTATAAGACCCAGGTCCCATCACACAATGCAACGCAAGCCGGAGGATAGGGTTTTCCCTTATAACAGCCAAAGCATGCTTGATACGTTTAAAACACATTCTTTGATACTATTATAGGTGTATAGTGTCAAAACAATTTCAATCATAAGTATCAATCATAGGCGGCATAGCTACCATCTACTATGTCGCCATACTAGGCTCTACAAATAAAACCGCAATACACGTATTGGAAATTGGATTCCGTCATGAGCCGAGGCAAGGGGCAAGCTCCTCTCCGCGTTCGAGACACTCTAGCAAATGTCCCAGGACCCCACTATGATCCTTGGATCTTCAGGGCCGGTCCTCTCTTACTTTTGAGGATTAATTATTCCTGAACACACGTTTCCCGGTCCTTACAGACCTATATCCGAGGCGCCTCATATCCAACAACCACACAGGTGAAAAGTATATAAATGTCAGGGCTAGTAGGTCACTGACACCACCCTAGCTAGAAAGAAACGTCGTGCTCTCCCTGCAGTCACTATCCCGTTTTTGACTCATACCGAGGTGTGAGGCTCGCGAATTCACGTTATACACAAAGCTACGCCACACAGGCCGTGCTTTGATCATCAACCACAAGACTTTGCTTTTCAACAGAAGCCTTGATCAATTGCCACTTATGCGTGCCACACAGGCAATTCACTCCATGCGACTGATGTCCATCGATATACAACCTCTGAGCTCGTATGTCTCAGAGAAGGGCGTTAAGCAAGAGAATAAATTCTCCGCCGCCAAACAGATGTATATTTAATAGAGATCAATCAACACAGAATAAAATCCAATGTCAAACACACAATCCATTTACAAGTTCGTTCTGGGTCTGAACAAAACCGGAGGCACTTTCCTCGCATATCCATCCATCTCCAAGTACGTCTGGACGATCACCAACTGTTTCCCTCATCCTGGGTGTACAGCCCAATCAAGATCATCAGTAATCACCCAAACGATGTGAAGACTTCCAGTCTTCAACCACCGTCTTCATCTTCGACATCTCGTCGAATCGGTTATTCAGAATGGGTATAACCCGGTCTTTCTGAATAACCCACGTATATGATAAACAAATGTTACACAAACACAACAAACACCTCATTCCAATTCAGAATATTCTTTTATTCACAAAATCACATTCCTAGGGAAAGGTTCCCATTAATTTTATCCAAGATAAATTCTTCTAAATTTATTCTATAATCTTCCTTTGGATATCATTTCAAACTAGTCGGGATTAGCGAACCACACCGAAGTAATTATTTATTTTATTTCCCAATCCCAACCTATATATCCCATGGAGAAAACTGGCAACACTCCACAACTAACACCACGGTGTTATCGGTAAAATTAATTACCATTTCACGTTCAAATCTAATTAAAGATTTAACTATCGCTTTGGAGCAAAACTGGTGGTACTCCATTCTCGATCACCTTTCAGATTTGATAATTTAAATTATCAATTCACATTTTTAATCTAATTAAAGATTCATTAAAACTCCACTTAGCTTTAATCTTTTCAAAAATCAACATCTTGCCTTTAACTGGGTTAAAGAACCAATGTCATCTAAAACACGATTCACGATAAACCCAAATCACATTTGATATTAAATACAAGGCTCTGAATAGAAAATATACTGGCTTATATTCAATATCCAATTCTGAAACCAACGAATATCGTATTGGAAATAACGATATAAAATATATCTTTAAAATTCCCATAACAATATCTGTATAGTCACGAAATCCAACATCAAAATATTCCGAAGATAATTTCGATTCAACTCCAGTCCAATCCACGTATTGGGAATATTGATTATTTTTAAAATCACTTTCAAATTCAATTTATTTATTTCAAAAATAAATTGATTTTAATTCTAGCTCAAAACTAGTTCATTTCGATAAAAATCTATTTTTATCATTTCAAATGTGGAATTCTTCATCCCAGTTCTTTCCAATTCACATATTATGATTTTACACAAATTATCAATATTTTTAATAATTTTATCAAGGCCCGTACAGTCGATTTTCATCAACGGCTATCGAACTGCACTTACAGCGACCTTATTCAAATTTGATTTGGACATAATTCCAAATCCAACCGTTAAATTTCAAATTTCTAATATTCAATGGAAAGCACTTTTCGATACGAACCCAACGGTTCCGGTTTTAGGAGAATCCGACGGTCGGATCTCCCGCAATGTCCGTTTGAAATAAATGGTCGAAATTCACGAACTGCCGCGGCGCGGCGCGTTCTATTCAGGCCATTATATATATATAATATATATATTATATATATTTCGTCGATTTCCTTTTAAAACGTATTTTATAAATCGTTTTAAATTCGTTTTCAAAACCATTTCAACGCTACACTCAACTTCAACTCGATTTGATTTCAATTCAACTCGAATTCATTTCAATTATATTTAATTCGAATTCAAATTCGTTTCACTTCAATTCAAATTCTTTTCAATTCAAATTCAAATTCAAATTGATTTCAATTCAATTACGATTCGAATTCATTTCTATTTGATTTCAATTCGAATCGATTTCAATTAAGTTTCAGTTCGTTTTCAATTCCACTTGAATTCGTTCTACATTCAGTTCAATTCAAAGTCATTTTACATTCAATTCAAATTCGTTTTCTTTTCAATTCAAATTTGCTATAATATTCATTTCAATTTGAATAAAATCGATATAAATATCGTTCACGTCAAAATAGCGCAAAACTAATCAACACGGCTTTATATATTTCAGTCACTTCATTATTCTATTCAACAAATGAATATTTATTCTATTCAACACATGAATTTATATTTCTTTCAACACACGAATTTATATTTCTTTCAACACACGACTAATCTCAACACATGAGTACTGTCAACACATCACTATTTTTGTTATGTAAAATATTTTATAAAACTATGGTATCTATCGTTTGATTTTAATTAGACTTCTACTAGGAAGTAGTTCTAATTTTAAATATGATAAAGATGTAAATTTCATTGTATAAAATATTTCACTCAACACATGAACATCGTCAACACATGACTATTTTTATATTCAACACATGAATTTTCTTTTATAATATTCCTTATTTTCCCGATTGGAATGAGGCCCAATCAATCACCATATAATGTTAATTATATGGATTCCATACAACACATGTATATAATAGCATTGAAAAATAATCAATCATCAACCAAAGTGCACTACACTGTATAAGCATCAAATATAGATATCTGACGCTTATAACAGCCTGTCAATCGACCGATCGACATATTTAATAAATCAGGATGAGTGAACTTCAAATTTCATCCCAACACCCGTGTGGGGTTTCAAACAATCAAACACAGATTTTATTTGTGCAGTTGGGCGATGTGTAAAATTTATCGACCCAATCAATATCAGTCAAATCAGTGTATATAAACAAATCGGCCGATTTGTTTATAAATATTTTACTTATTCACTTTCACGTTAAAAATTATATTTTTAACGATAAAATATTCTATTTCAACACATGAATTTCTATTCATTTCATTTATTCAATAAATGATTATTTTTATTTTTCTAACATATTTTAGAAAATTTCGGCGGCATAACGGCACGATACTAGAAACGGGACAAGGCCTAGCCTTATCCCCGGTCTAGTGAAGGCCCACGCCATTCACACATCAATCAAATCAATTTCAATTCACCCAATAATTCAATTCAAATCAAATATTCTACCCAACTACACAACCAAACAATTTAACAAACAAGTCATCCATGGTCTGTGGATGACGGGTGTCGGGTGCTACTAAGCACCGTCTGCATCCTAGTATATATATATAACTAGAAAAAGAAATTGAAGAGTGAGAAATTCTCACCTATAGCTATCCAAGCATCTTGACTCTTCTTTGATATAAATCTTCTTCGTCCTCGCCCTTTTGTCACCTTCGTTGCCCGCTTTCACTACCTATGTAAAAATCGAATTTTTACTGGTATTCCATATATAAAAATCATATTTTTATTTCGAAGTTCAATATATAAAAATCATATTTTTATTTCGAAGTTCAATATATAAAAATCATATTTTTATTTCGAAGTTCAATATATAAAAATCATATTTTTATACCGCTACTATATAGATAAAAATTCTATTTTAACACCGCCACTATATAGATAAAATTTCTACTTTTATCTTGCTAGTAATATAATAAAAATTGTATTTTTATTACTCTACATAAATAAAAACATATTTTTATTCTTCCTATGATATAAAAATCATATTTTTATTCTTGTATTATTTAATTTTACCTATAAAGACCACACCTTTATTTTCAAAATTATATCTTTATAATAAAAATCATGTTTTTATTATAAAAGACATCTCTTTATTCTATTTTAAAAACAATACTAATTATATAAACTGATTTTATAATTTAAAAACTGATTTCATAAATTAAAAAACTGATTTCATAAATTAAAAATTACCTGAGGGGCGCTTGGGGGAGAGGGGTGGCCGGAGGCAGTCGCTGGGGGGGGGGGGGGGGGGGGACGGTGGCTCTTGCGGTGGCGGCTCGCGAAGGGGGTACTCGCGGTGGTTCTAGGGTTCGCGACTGAGGGGGTTTCTCGAGTGGAGGGTGGCGGCTGATGAAAAGGGGGGTTCGGCGATGGGTGGCACCGCCTAGGGCGCGATGGCGAGGTGCGGAGGTTCATCGGGATGAAGGAGGCTTCAGTTTTTTTTTCTTTCTTATTCTGGTTTGAGAACAAACGGGGATGGGGGGGTGTTGACTTGAAAAGGGGGAGAGAGAAAACTTTGGAGGGGGGCATCTAATTTATATATTTAATTTATTTCAAAATTCAAAAAGTAACTTTTTATTTCGAACACGAAATCGAACCCACCGACTGTCACCCCTAGCCAATTACCCCCATTCTGAACACAATGGGATATGTATCCTAAGCTGATTCGATCGTTTCGATCAGTTTTCCGTCAAAATCAACATATAAATCGCTATATTGAATTTTAAACGTACATTTCAAATTACCGGGGTCACATACTAACTCTAAAAATTCCATAAAAATATTTTCTAGCTTCGTATTGACGATACGGTCCTAACAAAACTAGTTTCGTCAAATTCTGAGACCGTTTGAAAAATGGCCAATTTCCAGTCGATTAAAATCAACTGAAACTGGTCAAACGCGTTTTCCTTTGCCACGCTCACATATTGATTCGAAAAATTATGAAATTTGAAACCTAGCAATAACTTGACATCACAGATCCAACAAAAGTGGTTTCGTCGAAATCCGAGGTCGTTTGCAAAATGTCCATTTTTAAGGGCCTAAATTCCATAGCGACTATTCAGAATTTTCAACTGGACATATCTTTTGATTCTCGCTACGAAATTTTGATTTTTCGGATTCGTTGGAAAGATATCCACAATTAGATTCCATTATTTTTGGTTTCACCAAAATCCGGATTGTTTTGCACCCGGTATGTTCAATTGAAGTTTGAAATCGAATTATCGAACTACCGCGCCGTTTTCAATTCTATTTATAATTATATATAAATATTTATATTCTAACGACGACGTATATAATATATACGTCGAATTCTATTCAAAATAAATTTCACGTCGATTTTATTTAAAATAATCCATTTTAAATATTCTAAATTCGCTAAAATTGCCAAAATAAAAATTTTAAACTGGCCCAGATTTTCGGGTTATTACAATTAGGGTTTATAACTTATTTAGAGGAGATTGGTAGGCTAGAGAGGAGGAAAAGAGAAGTTTCTGGGTATTAGAGAGGATAAGGAAGGATGGACTGACCGTTCGTGGCGGACTTGGAGTAGGAAAGAGGGTTTGGTGGGAGATTTATGGGAAAGACCTGAATGGGGAATAAGAAGTAGGTTCTCTGATTATGCTCACGACTTAGCAATGACTACCAACGGCCGCCAACATGATTAAACCAACAGTTTCCAAATGATATATTTTTTATTTGTTAACAAAATCCAAAAAGTACCTTCCATTGGAAGCTGTTGCCAACTAGACGTTGGCGGTCGTTGCCCCCCTCCGTTGGTATATACCGTTTGTTTATTAGTAACGTAATCAACACGATACTCTTTTCTATAGACCAATTTTGTTAGATTCGAAATAATAAATCATGGCTAGATTTCAAATTTCACGCGAAACGGAGTTAATATGTAGCCATGAGAGGCAAACCCGTTTGGGGATAAAACTGATAGTCAGTTTACAAAGGAACGTTATTGGGACGATCTCAGAATTAGACTCCACTTTTTTTTGGATTTGTATCGTCAAATAATGTTAGAATCCAAAATTTCATAATTTCTGGAGTTAGCGTTTGGGCGTGCAAGAAGAAAAGGTACGCTAAAATCACATTTTTGAAGATTATTTGAGCATCTTTGAGAAATTAAATGAAATGTCAAACGAACTCAGAATTCGATGAAACTTGATTTGTTGAATTCGTCTTCACGTATTTTATCTCTTGTCCGAATTTCGTAGCAAACAGAGATCATTTGCAGTTGGGCGATTTGTAGAGAAACGAGCATATAATCAATTTTTTTCCTTTCTCTCTTCATTGTTTCATCCTTCCCTCTTCCTCATTCTTTCCTCAATAGTGGGAACCTTCCCCAAATTCTTGCAGTCGCACCCCCTCCCCGTTGGCCGTTGCCTCCCTATGCCACCACCTCCCTTCAGGGCCACCCACTCCTCCTCTCCTTCCTCATTTCTCTTTTCCTCTTTACAAACTCAAGGATCCAAACTCCCCCAAATCACCACCACCCTCCCCACCGACATGACGACAGACCTGACCACCACCTATGCTGCCATCAGGCCACCCACCTCTGGCCGTGGGCCCTGCCTCCTCCAATATCGCTCTTTTCACAAAAATCCGTTTTGTGAATAAACCCCTGTCATTCTTTGCTTAATACACGTTAATCCATGCATTTTTGGCCCGAGGCCCTCTAGACGAAAGTTGTAGATCTCGTTTTTTCTACAAATTTGACATATCAAAATTGAATTTTAGATTTCGGGGTTTCTCGGAAAACGCGTTTAAAGACCGCTGACCTAGAGCAAAGATTTGCGATTTCTGACGAATTGGTGCATTTTTGGAAGAAAGTGCACTAGGAAAAAGTTGTTCGAAATGGCGTTTCCATGCTAGTGACCATGTTTAGTGAAGATTGAAGGTCGTATGCAAATTATAGAGCCATAAAGGTGAATTCGAGTGTGGAGAGAGAAAACGACGAGTGCGCGACATAATTTTTAACATAAGAAGAGTCGTGGCGATTGGTTTAGCTTGTATGAGAACTTCCATCTTAAATTAGTATATTATAGTAGTTAGTTATGCATCTTAAGTTGCAAGTAAGAAATTACATCATGTAGTTATTTTTCCATTTTTGGAGTTCAACACTTGAACTATTCACAAATTGTTTGCATTAGAAGGGTTGTATGAATATGCGACACTCACATTTCATACTCCGTGGATGGACACTTGTGGTGCCTTAATGGCATTGGATGTTGAGTATTTATTTATTTATGATTACGGCGTTTGCATTGTATGCGAGTGATTATTCATTAAATAATTGCTGTTGGTCGAAAACCCCACACGGGTCTTGGTATGATATTTGACTCACACATCTCCCTTGTGTGAAATTTCGGTTAGTCGGTTGATTGACGAATTTATGTGAGCATCAAATATTGGATTGAAGCTCGTATGAAAATAAAATGCACATTAGATGTCATTTTGGATGTTGATAATTGGTTGCAACTATCGTCGGACGTAAATGATGAATGTAATCCATTTATCCATATGAATGTATTTATATGGATATTGGTTGAAATTATATTCCAATCCGGAATAAATGTGAATATATTTATAGTGTAATATTCAATGAGAATTAGAAGTTGATTTTGATGTTCGATTATGGATGGACATGAAAACATAAAAATATGAAGCCGAGTTAAGTATATAAACGCTATTTTGACTCGAACGTATTTTTATATCTATCTTATTCATTTTTATAATGAATATTGAGAAGATTGAATTTACAAATATTACATTTTGGAAAGAATATTGTCATGTTAAGATCACAATAAAATGGGATGTTCAATTTTAAATAAAAATTGAAATGTAAATTGGAATCATTTTTAAACGAGTTCATACACATTTTATAAAATACTAAATAGGAATCGACGATATTATATATATATGGTTTGAATAGAACGTATCGCACAACGACTGTTCACAAATTTCAACCATTAACTTGAAATGGACGTAACGGGAGATCCGACCGTCAAATTCTCTTAAATCCGGAACCATTGGGTTCGTATCGAAAATATCTTTCCAATGAATATAAGATATTTAAATTTGAATGATTAGATTTCAAAATATGTCCAAATCAGTTTTTGGAAAAGGTCGTTATGGATGCAATTCGGTGGCCGATATCGGAAACCGACTGTAAGTGCCTTGATAAAATTATTAAACATATGAATAAATTATGTAAAATCATAATAAATGATTTGAAAATATTTTGGATGAAATATTCCACATTTGAAAAGATAAAAGGTACCCTTATCTGAATGAACTAGTTAATAACTAGAATTAGAAATAATAAATTGGATATGCAAACGGTTTTATCGTAACCAGAAGTTTCCAAGTATAAATTGGAATTAAATGGAGAATGGGATTTTCGGGTTTGTCGTGAATGGTATTTTCATTAATATTGTTCTCGAACCCATTTGTAAGTGGAATGACCCTTTTGATTAAGAATTAGAGAAGTTTTCCAGTTGATTTAACAAAATTGGAATTGAAATTCAAAATAATCGAAATGAGCTTCTATGAAGGAAGACGTTTACTTTTATGGAATTCAAAAAGTCTTCTCCGCTATTCCATTTATAGTATTAGTTTGATATGGAAATTTATATCGATTATAAATGGTTTGAATTTCCTTGAAGATTCCATATAAAATGGAAGATGATTTGTGTTTATTGTGAATGGTGTTTTACATGACATTTGTTCTTTAACCCAAGTAAAGGCAAGATTAATTTCCAAAGGTTGTCTAATCATTAAGTAATGATTTTTGAAGGTTAAACAAAGTTGGAGTTTTAATGAATCTTTGATTAGATTGAAAGTTAAATGGTAATTAAATTTACCAAACTCGAGAAGCATTCGAGATGGAGTACCACCAGTTTTACTCCGTGCGATAGGTAAATCTTTAATTAGATTTGAACATGAAATGACAATTAGATTTACCAATAACGATGGGTATTGGATATGGAATACTACCTGTTTTGCTCCATGGGATAAATAAGTTGGGATTGGGATAAATAAAATGAATGACTACTTCGGTAAGGCTCGATAATCCTGACTAGTTATATAAACCCTAATTTGGTTTAAGTTGTGAAAATATATAAATGAATTAAATCTTTAATAAGATTAATGGGAATTATTAATGGCATTTTTCATCAACACCCGGATTATGGTATGTAAGGCATGCGTTCATGGGATTTGGCATCGTCATGACTCAGAGTTACCAGGATATAATCCTAAGCCTGTGATTCTAAGCTGAATCGCCTTCACTGGGGATCAGAATTTTTAAATCTAATGGCCATTTATCTTGCTTCCAAAGGGTGAACATCGCGCATATTTCACGATGGGGTTTTGATTTGGCCTTGGGGAAAGTTATTTAACTTGATATTGTTAGGCTTCATGGAATTGATGATTTCTCACGCCATGACGATGGCATTATGTACTACAATAAGAAGAAAACAGGATAACGTTTCTCTCAGGTTAAAGTATGAAGACATCGCAGTGTTCGTTAATTTTGATGATCTTTCCGTGTCAGGTCCGCTCAAGAGAGGGGCCTGAATCATGATAGAGACCGGGTTAGGAATTCATAGACGATCTCCTTTCATCAATGCATGGGAAGCGTTAGGCTCAGCATGAGAATATGGATCAATCATTGCGGACCCTCAGGGAGAGAAGAAAGGGACTTCGTGTTTCCACGAAGCCCTCTTCTTCCACCACCGGGGCGCCTTGGTTGATCTCCTCATCAGAAAGGTTAGTGTTATCTCATTGTTTCATCATTATGGCTCAACAAGATTATCAAATCGCAAGATGTATGAGATCCGGAATTCTCCATTCATAATTTTGTAGATATATTACAAGAATTCATGATTTTCTCCTCTTGAGAAGAAAAGGACTAAATTGAGAAATTAAAAGTGTGTCCCCCTTTATGAAGCTCTTGGGATCCTATTTATAGAGAATCCGAGGTCCTTCTATCAGTAGGTTGTTGGGCCTGAATGGGTTCCTGTCGGCCGCTTTTTCCCTTGGTCCCGAGCATTCGGCTATTCTCACGGTGCTGGTTACGGCCTTCGAAGCAAGGGTCTTAGGTGAATTGGGTCTCCCAAGATGGAAATGAGTTTGTTGTCGGGGCGGATTGCGGAGGTGTTTTGGACTTCTCGGTGGATGCCTCCAAGTGTCGGTCCTTTGGTGTAAGTTTTCAGATGTAGGCTTTCGGCTTAATCGTGGGTACTAGGAGGGGCCCGCCCTCACGATGTACATGTATATTTGCCGATTTAGAATATGGTTCAAGTACTAGGTGGATTAGTACGAGTTGGATGTATCCTTGCTCAAGCCTTGGTTTAGCCTTGCGGCTTGGTTCCCAGAAGGTAGCTTCTAGTGATATCTACGTTACTTACGAGGGTAGCTCCTTTGTCATTTATGGAGCCATTTTTCAAGAGTCGGTCATGGACCATCTTTATACACTGACCCGATACTCTTCTTCCTCTTTCATGTTGTCGTTAAGTAGGTTAACTCATGTCGAGTAGACCATGTCGGAAAAACCTTTGCTGGTGTCCTGTAGGCTTCGGGCCCCTTCTTTTCAGAGGGGGTGTAGGCCTGTGTTGCTCTCAGATTCTTCATCCTTTGCTTATTTTCATCCAACGTCCCTTCACCGTCATCCCGTGCTAAGATAATTTTGGTAGTAAGATTTGCCTTCCCCTAGTGAAGGGGTGTCTTCGACTTTCCAAGTCAAGCTTCTTTTAATAAGCTAAGTCCATCTTCGGAACTTACACACCTCAGAAAAGGAAGTGAATGTCCCTTTTTATAAAGTACGCCGTCTAGGATCACGAATGTGGGAGCTTGGTGTTTTATCATTCCGGCGTCTTGCTTACTAAGGGGTAGTCCACTATGGGAACCATCCACGTAGCTTCCCGCTGGCAGCTTGTTACCGGTATGGGGGTTCCCTCTTGGAGCTTCCTTCTTGGTCTTCTCCGTCTCCCCTTCTCAAGGCTTGAGACCTAGTTAAGACTAATAATTCTTTTCCCATTTTCGTCTCTTCCTGCTCAATGCTAGGCATCTCATGGTATCCCACCAGTACTATTCGGGTTTCAGGGGCTTCTCGGGAGCTGGCTAACTTGGCTAGCGAATCTACTTGGGCATTCTCCCTGTGGTGTATTTGATGAACTAAGAAGTCCTCAAACAGGGAAAGCATCTTTAGTACCCTCTTCATGTATAAGATGAGCCGTTTATCCTTTGTTTGATATGTCTGTTTTATTTGGCTTACCATTAATTGTGAATCACTAAAGATTTCTATCCTCGGTATCTTCAACCGTAGTGCTAGATTCAAACCAACTATCATGGATTCGTACTCAAGTAACTCAACTGTATTTTTGGTTGCTAGGAACCCTAACTTCATAGCATAGTGCAAGCGGTGTCCGTCAGGGGTGATTATAATGTAACTCGCCTCTTCTCCCTGCTCATTGGAAGCCCCATCTACGAAGAGCTGCCATTTGTTCTTTAAATCGTTTTCTTTAGTCAATTGTTCTGAAATGAAGTTTGTGCACTCGTTCATGAAATCTGCGAGAGCTTGTCCTTTGATTATTGCTTGAGGGTGGAACTCAATTTCGTATTGACTAAGCTCAGTACCCCATTTAATTAGTTTCCCTGAGGTTTCCGGTTTGCTGAACATTTGCTTAAGCCGGAAGCTAGTTAAAAATTTAATAGGGTGAGCTTGGAAATAGCCTTTGAGCTTTCATGCAGTAAGGATTAAGCAATACGCCAGTTTCTCTATGACAAGGTATCGGATTTCCGCGTCCTTTAGCCTTCGGCTAACATAGTAGATAGGATGATAAGTCCCATTATTCTCTCTTATCAGGACTGAGCTTACTGCATGTTCAGAGACAGCCATGTATAGGTGCAGATCTTCTCCCTTCTCGAGACTGGATAAAATCGGAGGTGTTCCCATATAAACTTGTAATTCTTTGAATGCCTTCCAGCACTCTTCTTTCCATTCAAAATTCTTCCTTTTCTTTATAACATCGAAGAAATGAACACATTTATCGTGGGCTTAGAAATGAACCTGCTAAGGGCTGCTACTTTCCCATTTAGACTCATGATTTCCTTGCTGGTTTTGGGTTCCTCCATGTTCTTAATAGCTTGTATTTGGTCGATGCTAGCTTCA
This sequence comes from Allium sativum, assembly GCA_030737875.1. Lineage (NCBI taxonomy): Eukaryota > Viridiplantae > Streptophyta > Magnoliopsida > Asparagales > Amaryllidaceae > Allium > Allium sativum. The sequence continues at coordinate 9,531,770 of CM060923.1, forward strand.
ATTCCTTGCTCTCTTACTACATATCCCAAAAACTTCTCTGATTGAACTCTGAAGGAAAACTTTTGAGGGTTTAGCTTCATCTAGTAACTTCTCAAGACACTAAACATTTCTTCCAAGTCCTTTAGATGATCATCTGTTTTGGTGGACTTCACTAGCATGTCATCCACATATACTTACATATTGTGTCCTATTTGTTCTTGGAATATCCTGTTTACCCGTATTTGGTATGTTTCCCTTGCATTCCTCAAACCGAAGGGCGTGGCTTTATAACAAAATGTCCCTCAGTCCGTGATAAAGCTTGTATGTTCCTCGTCGGGTTTGTGCATAGGGATTTGGTTATACCCCGAATAAGCGTCCATAAGGGATAGTATCTTGTGTCCACTTGTGGCATCAACCAATTGATCAATCCGCGGGAGAGGGTAACTTTCAGACAAGCCATGATTAAATCCGTGTAATCAACACACGTCCTCCACTTCCCATTGTACTTCTTTAATAGCACGGGATTGGCTAACCATTTCGGGTAAAAGACCTCTTGGATAAACCTGTTAGCTTCCAACCTTTTGACTTCCTCCTTCAAGGCCTCTATCCAGTCTCTATTATACTATCTCTTCTTTTGTCGGACTGGGGTAACCGAAGGGTCAATGTTTAAGGCATGGCTCATAATTGAAGGGTCGATACCAATCATGTCTGAATGGGTCCAGGCAAAAACATCTTTGTTGAGCTGTAGGAAATGGATTAAGTCGCTTCGGAGGGGTTCCGCTATCCTTTTCCCTATGTTGAAGACCTTTGATTTATCTTTCGAATCAACGTTTACTTCTTCTACTACTTCTTTTGGTTTTATTCTTTCGATGTCCCCTCTAGATTACAAATATGTGATGATTTCTCCTTCTTCGTTGGAGTTTACCTCATCGGACCTTTTCCTCTTTCTTTTCAATGAAGCATATCTACCATTAGTGTGTTTATCGGTCTTATGTATTTTTATCTTAGCTTCGAATGAGGGATGTAAGAAACCCTTATCCAAAGGCATAAAAACAGTGGAAGAGTCAAAATACGAAGAATACTCCCTTTTGTATTTTTCAACCGTCGCGAAATACAACTCGTGGGAGCTAAACTGTTCTCCCCTGATGGTACCCCATCCCTGTTTGGTCAGAAATTTTAACATCAGATATTTGGAAGAAACGAAGGCATCCATCTCCTCTAAAGCCAGTCATCCAAAGAAGGCGTTGTAATTCGACGGCTGATCAATCACAACGAAGTGAGTTTCAAAGTCCTATGAAGAGGGGACAACCCCGCTTGAACCAGAAGGTTGATTTGACCCATTGGAGTTGACCCCTTGTTGTTGAACCCGAAGATTGGTTCATTGCTAGGCTCCAGTTTCTTTTCGGAAATTCCCATCTGATCGAAGGCGTGCTTGAAGATGATATTGACAGCGCTTCCGGTATCCACCAAGATTTTAGAAACAACCGAAAGCCCTATCTGCGCCATTATCATAATAGGGTCGTTATGTGGGTGACGGACCGCTTTCTTCATTTCTTCAAGAGAGACAACGAGGTTATGCATGTTGAGGGCATAATGCGCGTTTTTCAATGATGGCTCTTCTTGGATGGAGAAGATTCCCTCAAAGGCACTACAACAAAAACACCATATTACAACTTTAATTTTACAACGGTGGTAAAAGCACCGTTGTAATAAATGTTTTTTACAACTTTTTTCCAGAAAAGTTGTAATAAGCTTATTTTTAACAACTTCGTTATTTGAACAGTTGTAATAAAAGCCTATCACAACTTTTATTTTTGACTGTTGTAATATATGACTATATTTTAACATAATTAACAACTAATAATTAATATTTAATACATTTATATTGATTATTTATAGTTAATAACTAATAATTACTACTAATAATTAATTAGGAAGTGATAATCAATAATCAATCCGTAATATTTAATACTTAGCAATTAAGAAGAATAATTTAAAATATATAGTTAATATTATACATAATTACTATTAAATAGTTAATACTTAAAACATAATTATTAATGCTAATCATGAATAATCAATGATTGCTATTAAAAATTAAGAAGTAGAGATTAATAATTAAGAAGAAGAGATTAATAACTAATATTATATTTAATAATTAATTTATATTAATGAACGATTAATAAGAAATCTTTAATAATTGTGCCATGGTTTAAATTGTGGAAAAATATACATGTCGATTTGTATATTATTTGTGTGTTTAATTTGTAAGTAAAGATTCATGTTTAGTATTGGGTTAAATATAACATGAAAATTAGTTAAAGTTTTTTGGGAAAATGGGCTTAACTATTATAATAGGCTAATACAAAAGCTAGGGGTAAAATTGGAATTAGCAAGGAATTAAAAACCCTAACCGTATGGAATTAACCCAATAAAAAGATAGAGAGGTCGCAGTTTCCAGATTCATGTTCTCCTCGGTCAAAATAAAAAGAAACAAAATAATGGCCGAACCCTAGGAAATGGAAAGTTGGGGCAAATCGAGTTCAGATCGTCTTGCCAGCTCCAACGACTCGTAGCAAATCTGATTTATGGTTCGTGGGGAGATCTACAGCGGATTCAGAGGGATTGGCAGATCTCGAAGCCCAAAACCGAGGATCTGGAGAGGATAATGTTGAGAAAACCCTCGGTGAGTGTATTCATCTTTTATTTGGCAATAAGACCTTGATAGGCAGCCGTATACATATATGTTTTTCTGTGGTTCTAGTAAATGCAAGTACACCTGTCTGTTGCGTGATTATTTGAGTTGGTTTTGCTGATTTTGTGAGTGATGCTGTATTGATCTGACTGGTGTGTTGCAAATACAGTAATGAATGTTTATCACCAATTGTTTGTTGGTTCGTATGTATGAAAATGTTAAATAAAAATCTGTTAGGAAAATGTTCAAACTATTAATTCTTAAGTTCTAGTCTTGACTAAGCAAGTGAATAGTGTATGATCAACTATTTTATATGACCAAACATACAAATTGGAAAGGAGTAATTTTGATTTTATCGGTCTATTGAATCCACGTATGTATATGTGTGGCAATATATAAATAAGAGAAACATCATGTTTAAATAGATTATAGCACGATTTTGGTAATTAATGTAGGATTTTCCATTAGTTTCTCAAAAATTTAGTACTTCATGTAATAAAAAAATTATGAAAGAAAATAAAATTAGAATTAAAAAGAGAATGCGTCTTTCGGATAATTAATTTACAATGAAACAAAAGAAAATATGTAAATTAGCTTCTTTATCTTTCTTACTACGTTGTTATCTATTATTTGAAAACAGTGATCCAAGGTGTTGTACATGGTATTGGAGAGACTTTACATAACGTCAATTGATAAACATAATTGTCACAGGCGTTTGGATTGTCATTAACTATTAGTAAAACTAGTTTTCGAGAACTAGTTCAAATACTCAATCTTCATCCTCCTTGTCCCATTATTCTAATTTTAATATCAGCCATCCATAAAAGTTGATGATTCCTACCCTAATTAATCAATTTTTTGTTTTTCATTCCTGTCTCCATGTATATATTCTTCCAGACACTGATGCAACTCCTGTATATATTCTTGCAAACATTATATATAGTTTACTACTATGATCGATACCTCCTTTTCTTTTTCTTTTTCTTTTTTCTATGTTATACTACAGCCATTATAATAGATAAGTCTTTTAGTTTTTAGCTTCCCAAACAAAGTCTTATATAACGTACCTGCATTGCCAATATCAGCTTTCGTCAAGCCAAGATTATCCCGAATTATCAAGATCATGGGAGCTGCGGAAAACGTGGATACAAAACAAATAAAGAATGATGCCCAAGAAAGATGGAAAGTTCTCATATGAGGATTGGCAAATGAGAAGAGTTTTATTTCTTTTGCTCTATGTTCAGAATCAACTGGAAGAGCAAACTTGTATGTATCATCCATGGCAACATCCTTTGCTTCTTCAGACCCTATTCTACCCATTCTTTTACTTGGTTTTGTTTCTAGCGGGTAAAAGAATTGAAAGAGATCCGAATGAAGAAATATATCAGGTTTGAATCTCTATTTGTAGTAGCCTAGAAGTTGACATTCCCCATTATTTTAACATAAAATATATATATATATATATATGGTTAGTTGATGTGTTAGTTGATTCATATGATTGATAAAATACATTTAAGTTGATATATAGTTTAACAATCTGCCATGAACATACATGTCTATTTGAAGTTATATATAAGTTCAGTCTGTTGACAAGTAAAGTGTGTTTTGTATTAAAAACACTTCATTTGCTATGAAGCTATTAGATAGTTTGATATAAATGTGTTGTGTTTGATGAACACCTATTTATTTAGTTGGTTTAATTTATATACGGAAATTGCATGGTGGAAATATGTCCTGCTACATAATTGCCTCAACAGTTTGGTATATATGCATATTATATTGGGAATACATAATCTGATATATATATATATGTATATATTGTTTAAGTAATTTAATACATAGGTATATTTTGGAAATGAATATATTTGATATATATGTTATGAGAAATTTTCAAATTATAACAAAAATGTTGATCCTACAGGAAGAGGATTCAAAGGAACTGGATTTTGGAGAACCTTAAGCCCAGAAATGAGACAACCTGCAATTGGTATGTGGCTGTAGTAGTGCTATTGGTATGGTTTTGAATTCCAGTTCCATATCAACTTGTTTGAAAGTAAAAGCAGAATTAATCACATGTGTGCTGTTTTTAGTCCTTGCAGTAATATGGTAGAATTAATTACTAAGCTATGTGTATATGTACGTGCATGTCCACAATTGGGTTAAATATATGTATGGCATTATAGTTGGTATTATCGTATTTTTAATTGGGACAAAGGACCGTCCAGATTGTGGTTTAATATATTTTATGTGCAGTGATCTTGTAAATGGCTTCGGTTGACATCTGGTATGATTTTGTTGCAATTTATGATCAATAGCTCACCCGTTTTCATTGTTTTATATTGCACTCCTTTAGCACTACTACAACCACATCAAATGATTCATTATTTTCAAACAAGTTGAGAATGAGCGGTGTACTCAAAGGCTTTAAATTGTATGTGGCTGCATATAGATCCATCGATGCAAAACTAGGGACTACATGTTGTCGTTTCGATGCCAGTCCGGATCAAAGAAAAAAGCATTCAACGTCGAAGTCTAAGCTTGCGTCATGAGTTTGACGAATGACTGAGTACATTTCACTGGCAGACCGAGCTTTAGTGGTGACAATGTAGCAAGGCTTCTATGTCTTTTGAGTTCAGACCGCATCAGGCTCTGTAATATCTGAAACGTATTGTTTGTAATGCATGAAATGTTGTGTAAAACTTATTGTTTGTAATACTAAATATTTGAGTATTTTAATAAATCAGTTTGCAAATAACTGTAATATCTGATTTGCTTATGGAGTATTGCTATGTTTAGTGTATTGTTCTTTTCGGTTGCAAAAGGTGTATATTTTTTTAAAAACCCAAATGTCAATCACAATGGTGCATAACAATTGTAGCAGATATTATTACAACGGTGCATAACTGTTGTAATAAAGTTTTTACAACGGTGTAAAAAAGTTATAAAATATACATATTACAACGGTGTTGCAACGGTGCAAAAAAGCTGTAAAAGATTTTAGTCTATTACAAGTTCTTAATACACGACGGTTAGCCCACCGTTGTAAAATGTATATTACAACGGTGTTCCACCGTTGTAATAGGGTCATTTTGTTGTAGTGAGGCTTTCTTCATGTACTGGTTTCTGGCCTTCAAGACAACTTCCGGTAGGGTGTGGGCCCTCATGGATCACATTGATTCGGCTTACGGGTGGCCCCAAATCAAGGTTGCTCTCCCCTATAACAACTCCTATCGTATTTACCAAGACCATCTGCTATCCTCCTGGACGTTGAGATGAAATCATTTTGTTTGAAACGAATTCCTTCAGGTGTTCCTCTCGAATCAGTTTCTGGATAATCCCATCCAATACCTTACACTCGTCGGTCTTATGCCCGTTGGTTTTATGGAACTCACAATATTTACCACCGGCATGAGGTTCGGGGAAATTTTGGCTTTGAATGAGACGGGGAAGTTATTGACCCTTTCTTTTGCAACAACATACACATATGAGATGTGCTTGTTCAAGGAGACCGAATTGGTGTTAGGGTCTTCCCACCTCGACCTCTTATGATTTCCTTCAGGAAGCTTTCGTTCGAAGTTCGGCCTTTCTCCTTCCCCTCGAGGCCTGAACTTCCTTTTCGTGAAGTACAGTTCATCCATGCGGATAAACTTGTCGGCTTGGAAATGGAAATCTTGCAAGTCTTTGCAGTCGTGGATATATAAATCCTTCTAGATGGGGGTGTTCTCAATCAACCCTGAGTGTACGACGATTAGCTTGTTGCGGTCATTCATATCCTTGGCCTTTAAGGCCTCGATGTTGAACCCTTTCAAATAGTCCCCGAGAGACTCCCTTTGCCTCTGTTTAATGTTGGCGATGACTGTATAGTCTACGGTTGGATCTTTGCAGATGCAGAACTACATAGAGAACTCGTAGGAGAATTTCTTCCACAAGTAAATGGAAGCATTGTAAAGATCCATTTGGCTGTCGAAAGCCATCGGATGATCGTCGGGGTCAGTCATCCTAAGATATTTTATGGTTGGAACTTTGACTCTTGATGGTATTATGGTTTTCATAATCTCATCGATGAACGATGCTAATCTTTTGTTATCATTAACACTATCATCCTGGCTTCTCTTCCCCTTGCTTTCCAGCAAGTCCTTGACAGTCATCTGAGTGAGATCTTTGATGTAAGCCCCTGTGTTATCATAATTTTCTCTTTTGGGATCGTAGCCTTTGGAGATGGAGCTCCCAAACTGTTCCTGCACTCACTGATTCCCTTGATGATCTACTCCCGTCGGATGAGACTTCTTTTTCTTGGAAGAAGTTGCCTTAGGCTTCCTTTTTGCTACTGAATGTTGAACGGGAGCCTTCCTTTTTGCAGATTCATTCGTCCCTCTCTGACTATATCTAGTGAGGCTTGAGGACTTCTGTGTCTGGATAACATTGACTTGAGCCTGCATTTCTTGAAGTTGCCTTTCCAAGACCGAGATTTTTGCGACATTAACTTCCATGGCATTTGAGTCTGGTGGTTGCTATGGGTTGGGCGCGGCTTCTTTCACGTTATTATTTGGGTTATGTATTGGGCCCTCATCTCCTTCAAGGGTAGCGTTGGAATCCAGCTCTTTGTTTCGTTCCTCTAATCACTTCGACTTCATCTTTCCTACTATGGAACAATAAATTCACCCAATTAATTTAAACAAATTAATCATAAAGTCCAAGGTTGAAGCCCTCCTTCTAGTTCCAAAATGTTAACGAAATTTTTCGTTAACGCCCGGATTACAGTATGTAAGGCATGCATTCATGGGATTTGACATTGTCATGACTCAGAGTTACCAGGATATAATCCTACAACTTGTGATTCTAAGATGAATCGCCTTCCATGGGGCATCAAAATTTTTAAATCTAATGGCCATTTATCTTGGTTTCGAAGGTGAACATTGTATGCGAGTGATTATTCATTAAAAAATTATTGTTGGTTGAAAACCCCACATGGGTCTTGGTATGATATTTGACTCACACATCTCCCGTGCGTGAAATTTCGGTTAGTCGGTTAATTGACGAATTTATGTGAGCATCAAATATTGGATTGAATCTCGTATGAAAATAAAATGCACATTGGATGTCATTTTGGATGTTGATAATTGGTTGCAACTATCATCAGATGTAAATGATGAATGTAATCCATTTATCCATATGAATTTAATTATATGGATATTGGTTGAAATTATATTCCAATCCGGAATAAATGTGAATATTTTTATAATGTAATATTCAATGAGAATTAGAAGTTGATTTTGATGTCCGATTGTGGATGGACATGAAAACATAAAAATATGAAGCCGAGTTAAGTATGTAAACGCTATTTTGACTCGAACATATTTTTATATCGATTTTATTCATTTTTATAATGAATATCGAGAAGACTGAATTTACAAATATTACATTTTGGAAAAAATATTATCATGTTAAGATCACAATAAAATGGGATGTTCAATTTTAATTAAAAATTAAAATGTGAATTGGAATCATTTTTAAATGAGTTCATACACATTTTATAAAATACGTAAATGGGAATCGATGATATTATACACACACATATATATATGGATTGAATAGAACGTACCGCACAATGACTATTCACGAATTTCAACCACTAACATGAAATGGACGTAACGGGAGATCCGACCGTCGGATTCTCTTAAATCTGGAACCGTTGGGTTCGTATCGAAAATATCTTTCCAGTGAATACATGAGATTTAAATTTGAATGGTTATATTTCAAAATATGTCCAAATCGGTTTTTTGAAAATGTCGCTATGTATGCAATTCGGTGGCCGATATTGGAAACCGATTGTAAGTGCCTTGATAAAATTATTAAGCATATGAATAAATGATTTGAAAATATTTTGGATGAAATATTCCACATTTGAAAAGATAAAAGGTATCTTTATCCGAGTGAACTAGTTAATAACTAGAATAAAAATCCAGTGATTTTTAGAATAATAAATTGGATATGCGAACGCTTTTATCGTAACCAGAAGTTTCCAAGTATAAATTGGAATTAAATGGAGAATGGGATTTTTGGTTTTGTCGTGAATGGTATTTTCATTAATATTGTTCTTGAACCCATTTGTAAGTGGAATGAACCTTTTGATTAAGATTTAGAGAAATTTTCCAGTTTATTTAACAAATTTGGAATTGAAATTCAAAATAATCGAAATGAGCTTCTATGAAGGAAGACATTTACTTTTATGGAATTCGAAAAGTCTTCTCCTCTATTCCATTTATAGTATTAGTTTGATATGGAAATTTATATCATTATAAATGGTTTGGATTTCCTTGAAGATTCCATATAAAATGGAAGATGGTTTTGGGTTTATCGTGAACGGTGTTTTACATGACATTTGTTCTTTAACCCAAGTAAAGACAAGATTAATTTCCAAAGGTTGTATAATCATTAAGTAATGATTTTTGAAGGTTAAACAAAGTTGGAGTTTTAATGAGTCTTTGATTAGATTGAAAGTTAAATGGTAATTAAATTTACCAAACTCGAGAAGCATTCGAGATGGAGTACCACCATTTTTACTCTATGCGATAGTTAAATCTTTAATTAGATTTGAACGTGAAATGGCAATTAGATTTACCAATATCGATGGGTATTGGATATGGAATACTACCTGTTTTGCTCCATGGGATGAATAACTTGGGATTGGGATAAATAAAATGAATGGCAACTTCGGTAAGGCTCGATAATCCTGACTAGTTATATAAACCTTAGTTTGGTTTAAGTTGTGAAAATATATAAATGAATTAAACCTTTGATAAGATTACTGGGAATTATTAACAATATTTTTCAACACCTGGATTACAGTATGTAAGGCATGCGTTCATGGGATTTGGCATCAGCATGACTCAGAGTTACCGGGATATAATCCTAAGCCTATGATTCTAAGCTGAATCGCCTTCACCGGGGCATCAAAATTTTTAAATCTAATGGCCATTTATCTTGCTTCCAAAGGGTGAACATCGCGCATATTTCACGATAGGGTTTTGAATTGGCCATGGGGAAATTTATTTAACTTGATATCGTTAGGCTTCATGGAATTGATGATTTTCCAAGCCATGACGATGACATTATGTACTACAATAAGAAGAAAACAGGCTAGCGTTTCTCTTGAGTTCAAGGATGAAGACATCGCTATATTCGTTAACTCCGATGATCCTTCCCTGTCAGGTCCGCTCAAGAGAGGGGCCTTAATCACGATAGAGATCGGGTTACGAATTCATAGACGATCTCCGTTCATCAATGCATGGGAAGCATTAGGCTCAATATGAGAATAGGGATCAATCATGGCGGACCCTCAGGGAGAGAAGAAGGGGACTTCGTGTTTCCACGAAGCACTCTTCTTCCACTACCGGGGCGTCTTGGTTGATCTCCTCATCAGAAAGGTGGTGTTAACTCCATGTTTCATCATTATGGCACAACAAGATTATCGAATCGCAAGATGTATGAGACCCAGAATTCTCCATTCATAATTTTGTAGATATATTATAAGAATTGATGATTTGCTCCTCTTTAGAAGAAAAAGGCTAAATTGAGAAATAAAAAGTGTGTCCCCCTTTATAAAGCTCTTGGGATCCTATTTATAGAGAATCCGGGATCCTTCTATCAGTAGGCTGTTGGGCATGAATGGGTTCCTATCGTCTGCTTTTTCCCTTAGTTCCGGGCATTCGGCTATTCTCGCGCTGTCCATTACGGTCTTCGAAGTGTGGTTCCCGGGTGAATTGGGCCTCCCAAGGTGGAAATGAGATTGTTGTCGAGGCGGATTGCGGAGGTGTTCTGGACTTCTCAGTGGATGTCTTTAAGTGTCCGTCCTCTGGCGTAAGTTTTCGGATGTAGGCTTTCATCTTTATCATGGGTACTCAAATGGGCCCTCCCTCACGATGCACTTGTATATCTGTCGATTTAGAACCATTGATGGTTCAAGTACTAGGCGGATTAGTATGAGTAGCTTGTATCCTTGCTCGAGCCTTGGTTTAGCCTTCCGGCTTGGTTCCCCAGAAGGTAACTTCCGGTGATATCTATGTTACTTACGATGGTAGCCCCCTCGTCATTCACGGAGCCATTTTTCACGAGTCGGTCACGAACCATCTTTATAAACTGACCCGATACTCTTCTTCCTCTGACGTGTTAGTGTTAAGTAGTTTAATTCATTTTGGGTAGACCATGTCGGAAAAACCTTTGCTAGTGCCCTGTAGGCTTCGCCCCTTCTTTACATAGGGGGTGTCAGCCTGTGTTGCCCTCGGATTCTTCATCCTTTCCTTATTTTCATTCAACATCCCTCCACCGTCATCCCGTGCTAAGATAATTTTGGCAGTAACAGGAATAATTCCCAATTTAATGAATATTTGAATAAAAGATTATTCTGGATTGGAATGAGGCTTATAATGTGTTTTTATAGCACTTGATTATAAGATACACGAGTTATTCGGGAAGACCAGTTTAACCCATTCTAAATAACTGTTACAACGATTAAAAGTCGATGATATTTAAGACGGTGCAAGACCGACAATCTTCACATCAAATGGATTGCTACTGATGCCTTTGATTGGAGTTGCTCCTTAAAAGGGTTATAGTGGTAGTTATTCGGACGTACTTGTTGATTGTTCTGATATGTGAGGGCCTCTCCTATATTGGACATATGGGATGAGGAATAAGGTGCCTCCGGTTTCACTCAGACCCAGAACAGACTTGTAAATGGATTATGTTTGACATTGTATTGTATGCTATGTTTGTTTATCTATGCTAAATATATATCTTTTTGGTGGCAGAGAATTTATTCTCTTGCTTAACACCCTCTCTGAGACGTACGAGCTTAGAGGTTACATATTGGTAGAAATCAATGGTACGGTATGGATTGACAATGTGGCATGCTGAGTTGTATGGATCAAAGCTTTTGTTGAAAAGAAAGGCTTTGTGGTTGATGATCAAAGCACGACTTTAAGTAGTGCAGCTTTGTGTATAGCGTTAATTCGTTAGCCTCACACCTCGGTATGAACCAAAAACAGGATGAAGGACAGTATGGAGTGCACGTATTTCTTTCTAGCTATAAGTGGTGTCATGTTATGGAGCCTAGACATTTTTACTTATGTGGATGATGGATAGCGAAGTACCTCGAATATAGAGCCGATTAAAAGGCTCAAGTGATAGGTCAGATAGGACCGGGAAATGTATTGTTCAGGAATAACTAATCCACAAGCATTAGGTGTGGACCGGCCCTGCCGCTTCAAGGGCTCGACTAAGTACGAGTCCTGGACATCTTACTGGAGGTGCTCTGAATCAGCAGGAAGATCCCCTGCCTTGGTTCATGAAGGGATACAATTTCCAATATGAGACTTTACGGTTTTAGTTGTAAACCTATATGGTGACATAATATATGGTACTTACGTCGTCTATGACTGATACCTTTATGTTGAAATTGTTTTTGAAACATCTAGACACTAGTGATAGTAGCAAATGATTTTTGTTTTCTCGTATCAATCATATTTGGCTATTATAACGTAAAACTCTATCCTCTGGTTTGTGTTTGCATTGTGTGATGGGACCTGAGTCTTATAATGGCTTCATTTTTTTCCCAAAAAGCATTGCGTTGTTTATAAATTGTTTTATTTCAGAGTATTCATGGGAGTGAACCCGTTCCATGACATATGGTGTGGTCCCATGATTTGCCCTATTTTAAAGTAAAAGGTTAGTAATTGTTTTAAGTTCTCACACCAGTCCCGTGAATGACCTGGAGTTTATTGTTTTCTCCTAAACTCTGGGTGCCCATATTTTCCACACGGGCAGTCAATAGTTTTGGTTTTGTAGATTTCTATTCTACAGGATCCTGGTTTACTGCTGGAGCTATATTCGGAAAGCTTTGTATCCGTGTATTTCTTTCAGTTGTGGTAATTAATGCATTTCCGCTATGCATTGTATTTATACATTTTTATTTCCGCTGCTATGTATTTTATTCTCTGATAATTGTATTTTTTCATTGTGTAATATTTATTCGTACTCTGATTTTCTTGTACTCTGATGTAAATTGTTGTAAAAGCAATGAAAAGTTCTATCGTTGTGTGTTCTGATGCGTTATCTTCTCATGCAATCCACATTTTTCCGTCTCTTCGGAGATCGGAGGATTTCGAATCGTAACATACATATTCATTTAAAATTTGTAGATACACACATCAAAGACTTGATAACAAGACGCAACATGAATTACATGAAAATAGCAAGTATTGAAAGAGATACAACAACTCAAAGTTGAGCTCTGGCTGTGATTTCCGAACTTAGAAACAAAAGAGAAAAGCTACAGGATTTTAGTCGTATTTCAAACACGGATTCATCAAACAAGAAATTAATGATTGTAAACTAGATAACGTGAGTGAACACTCATCTTGCTTGGATTATTGACTCAATTTCCATGATTACTAGCCTATAGGAGATGAATTTGAACATCTGCAATCCGAGGAAAGGTCCAGCAAAGACATGCAACAAATGAATTACTGTAAATTCCCTTTTGAGAGTTTCTAAGAGAATTTCCTGATTCCAAATCTGAGATAGTTTCCTAGCTCAAAGAAGAGAAGTTCCATTATTATCTTGTGTGATTTTGGGTAGGGAAATTGGCTTTGAAATAGAAAGGGGGAGGGATGCCATGGATTTCCATTCAGGAAGTTTTCAGTAGAAATCCAAATATTGAAGAAGAGAAAGGTACGTATAGTAGAAAGATTTCTCTAGATATTTCTCTCTTTAATCCAAGATTAAGGGGTCCAATTAATTAAGTTAAGCCCATTAATACATAATTAGGCCAATTAACCTACTTGTTATAAAATCTACACTAGTTAACACATTTTAACAACTCAATTATGCTCAACAAAGTTCAATAAAAATACAAAAAGACATACACATACACATTGCACATTAACTTAATTGTATACTAAATTACACAAGCGCACACACACACACGCACATACACAACACACACATATATATATACACACACACACATACACACACACATATATATATATATATATATATTACTTTTTGGGAAAGCCGATCGGTTTTTTAGTGCTTCGTAACACTTTTTTTTGAAATTATGATTAGTACATCACCTTAGGTCTAAGGGGAGTATTAAACTCCCAACCTTTTACTCAGCAGGTAAGTATCATACCATTATGCCACACTATCTTGGCATAACACTTATTATTATAACAAATAATAACTACGATTAGCATAGAAATTTTTTAGATTGCCAAACTACTACATTCGGTTTTAAGGTGGACTGTCCACCACAAACATTTTTATAATGGATCGACCGCTAGAGCTAATGTAATGACCCAAATTTTTGACCGTTTTGTTTGAACATTTAATTTGGTTTTAAATGTTGATTTGAAAATATAGAAGGATTTTTATTTATTAATTAAACGAGCTTGAACGTATAATTTATATTTAAATTAAAACCGAGCTCGTAACATCGTGGTAGTTCGTAATATTACGTTTTGAACTTCAATTGGATATGTAGAATCCATTTTAAGTTGGAATTCTTTAAAACAAAAATTGTATGAATCTATTTGAATATAATTTTCTAGTGAAAGAGAAAATTCAAGATTTTATATCATAGAGTGATTTATGTCCAATTCGAATTTTCAAATAGTCGCTATGGAATCATTTATAAATTATAACGATTTATTAAATAAATAAAAAGGGTTTTTAATGAGTTGAATATCATTTTAATCTAGAATTTGATTCGAATGGTTTCTAAATGGTTATATATACTGTTGGAATACAATGGGAATTAACAGAGTTTTTAAAATATTTAGTTTAATACTGATTTGTCAAAAAAGCGAAGTTTATATTAATTTAATCAGGTTAAAAATAGCCATTTTTGAAACAATGATGAATTTCAATTAAATTAATTTCATCGAATCCGTAATGTTAAATTATTGTAAGAAAATAAATTTTTTGGCAATTTGATATCGTATGTGACCTCAATAGCTATTTCCTTAAAAATTATTTAATTGAATTAAATTTGTCTAGAAGGAATTTGGTTACAACTTGAGTTAATGATCAAATTAAGATGTGAGACCTATTCCACTGAGTTTGTATTTAGAGTCAGGATAGTATGGTTCGTTGTTTTTGGAGATCAAGTATTTTGGTGTCCAATTATAGCGTCGTTTTACATGTAAACTAACGTTTCAGGTGAACAGTCTCGGAATGTGACGAAACCTGTGCAGTTGGATCCGTATTAGTACAGTAGGATTTCAATTTTCGGATCGATCGGAAATACTGTTTGACCGTGGCAACGATACACGACTAGGTTTTTATTTAATCGTTTTATTCAATTTAACATGAATATTAAGAATGACTAATTTTCAAAAAAAATCGGAATTCAACAAAACAAATTATATTTAATCCGCAGTGGTTAATTATTGTAAGATTTCAAATTTCAAGATTTTCGAAGTTAATATGTGATCGTAAGAAATTTAAACGTATATTGGTTCACATTGTGACATTATAAAGGAGTTTTTGTAAACGACTTTGAAATTCGATGAAACTTTTTCCATTGTGTCCAGAATATTTAAATATGCTAGGGTGTCAATTTACGTTGCAAACAGAAGTCGTATGATATAGTTTTTGCGCGAAGCTTGCAGCATAAGTTTCGTTATAATTAAATAATAATATATTCCTATACATACATACATACATACATATATATATATATATGTATCAATATCCTTCTTTCTGCGTCTAACCCTAAATTGAATGGTCAACTGAATAGGCCGCCACCTTATACTCAATAAACGGCTAGAAAACAACTCCCTTCTTCTCAATTTTTGCTTCGATCCGATCCTTTATCCCAAAAATCTTCAGTAACAACCTTGTCAAGCTCATCAAGATTGACACACATTAAACAGCATTAATCAGTTTTAAAGGCATATAGTGGCTGGAATTCAAGGCTAAAGTGGCGTCATTAGAGGGCAATTGGAGGCGTGGATCATAATCGAGTTGAGCTGGTTTCAGCATAGTGGTAGGCGTCGGTAGGGTGATCGTTTTGGTGAAGACCGATCGATGGACGGTGGTCTGAGCTTGGATACGATGGGTGATTGTTAATGGCGTGTTGAGCTTGGGATGTATTATCACGAGAGAACGAAGATGATACAGGAAAAGAGATCGACCTTTAGCAATATACAAAGTAATTAGTTTAAAACTATTGGGTAATTAAGAAACTAAGTAATTTGACTAACAGGAAAATAGTGCGAAGGAATAAATTGGAGAAAAAATTAGGCACTAGGACAAGAGGCCAAAAATTTAGTCATAAGGACGCTTTTTAGTATAAATTAAGAAATGATAGTGGGCTCCTGAATTCCTTGATTTACACTAAAAAGTGTCCTTATGACTAAATTTTGGCCTCTTGTCCTTGTGCCTAAATTTTTCTCTAATTTTGTCCTTGTGCCAAAAAACTACTTTAGTTAAATCAGCTATTCTAATTATAAGTTATTAAAAAGTTTATATTGTTTAAACCATGACATGGTCGGAGCCTAAGCGAATTGTTGGTGTTGTAGCTTGTGTGAACGATGGACGAAGGGTTAATCGGCTTTTATTTACTAATCCATGCAATTAAGTAATTAAATATAATTAAGAGAATTTATAGTTTATTAGTAATCATATAACTATAAAATGGTATAACTATTGCCATTGTTAACAGAGTTAAACCAAACAAGTTGCGTGGAACTGTCGGAATGAACTCTACATTCTGGATTTATTTTGGACAGGATCGGAGATAGCTGGAATTTCTGGTTGAATTAAACGCTTGTTAAATTTAACTAGAATCGAATCACTTAAGCGACGAAGGAAAATCAATGTGAGTATAACTCACTCAGTTTATCCCACTTATGTTTTATATAAGTCAGGTATAATATTTGTTTGTTATGGTTATTTATTACCGAATGATTGCTCATTGTATATTCATATATTGACTGAACTGATTAAGTTAAACATTCACTTAACTTAATTGAAAACGAAATCGTTATTTTAAACTATTATTCCCAATTGAGGTAGCTTACCTTGTTGGTCACGTTTATAATAATATAAACGTATTAAATTTATAGTTGGATGCTTGGATTGCTCTTATTGGTTAATTGTTAGAGTTACTAGTTGAACCGTCTATTTTTGTTAATCAATGATAAATATATTGTCATATTTAATTGAAATGATTATTTTTTAGGTAACTTGTAACGACCGGTATTTTTACGGTCGAATAATTAATTTATTTCGTTATTTAAATAATGTTTTGGTAATTTAAAATGGCTTGAATTTAATATTTTTGAATATTTAATTAATATAGATAATCAAATATTATATTTTATATAAAATAAAAAGGAGACTTACGAACTTAATTCTTTCTACCGGATAATTTTACCATGGAAAAGTTTTAAAATCTATTATTTATGATGATAGGTATTTGAAGTGAGCACCCAGTCCCTTCCATTTGTATTACCTTGACCATAGTAGGATTTACTTTGAAATCTTGTTGGCATCCTAGAAGCTAATCATAAGTAAGTAATATAATACATGTTTGAAATGAAGAAATTAAACAACACACATGCTGGGATTTCATACAACCATTAATCCTACCTTATAGATTAGAATAAAAGTATAATATTTGCAAGTGTCGTCATTTAATCATCTATCAGAGGCAATGTGTGTATTAAATAAAAACACGTCGGTTCTTATTACATGGCCACAAATGAAAATCGATACTGAACTCATGGCCACAAATTTAAAAGTTATATATTTATAAACTGGTATTCAATCTATGCTATCTCTAAACCCTTAAGACCAAATTCATTTTCTCCAAAACGAGAAAAAACAATGGCCGCCACTATCGCCTTCTTCAAACAAATTAGTGATCTAAAATAGTCAAAAACAAATCCTATGAAAATCCTAAAATCCCAAAGATTACATATTTGAGTTGCTAAAGTCGTTAGCTTCCACCTCATACATGTTTTATGGCACTCGACGCAATTTTCTGTAGTTCGAAATAGGAGCAGTGAACCTAGGGTTCAAGATCGCGAGTAGTAGGGGCCAAACTAGGTTGAGCCGAGGCTGGGATTGTGTTCGTCGAGTGATTTAGCACTCACGGAGAAATTTTGGGGCGGATTCATGAAAATAAATGTCGATCGACATAGGATATGTAGCGTGAGATGCCAGGTGACGAAACCGAAAGGGTGACGGCGAGTTCATTGTTTCTGGGTGAGGGAGGATGAGATTTTGATGGAGAAGTTAATGGTGATTTTTATTTAGTTTTCGGTGAAGTGATGCTGTGGGATTTTGGAGGCGAAAGTTTGGCAATGTCTGTGAAGAATGAGGAGCTCGCGGTTTCTGGTTTGGGGAAGAAGGTTTATAGAGCGGGTCTGGTTTTGGCAAATAGAAGTGGGCCGGCATGGATAAAGGAGAATGGTAAAGGCCCAAATAATAAAAATGTTTAAATTTAAATTAATTTAAATAGTGCAGTAACTTTGTAATGTCGTAACTTATTCATACGTGGATCGAATTCAGCAAAACCAGATCCGACAGGATCGTACGAACATAGGCTACATCATGCAACTGGGTTGGAATCTATTGGAGCTCGTAACAATTTATCGAAATAAATTGCCTGATCAGAATCAACGACCGAAAATCATTATTTAACGATTACGGACAAAGTGAGTAAAACTCACTAACTCTGCAGTTTATATTTATATATATATAATTTAGCAATGATAAATAATGATTTATTATTGTGTGTTGATTGTTTGGACTGTTAAATAGATTTGATTGAAAACGTAGATATAGTTATATATAAAAATCAACAATCAAATATTGATTCTGTTTAGCAGAAATATTTCATATTGAAATGAAATTGATGTGAATTATATTGTGTAACATCTGTGGATGCAGGGAAACAGGTTGGAGGGATCCAACTGGATTCCTCAACATTTATTTTACTGTTATTCATATATTGTGATATATGATGTGATATATAATTTGTTGTAGATTATGTGTGTTTGGATAATATTTATCATTGTTATATGGTATGTTAAATATCATAAGAAATACAAGAATGATAAAAGGGAATTTTCAAAAAACGTATACTGAAAATGAAATGTTTATAAAATCAATGGATTTTGTAAAGAGAATATTTATAACATCAAAGGATATTATGAAAGGATTTATTTAGAAATAATAGAACAGAAAAAGAAATATTTGTAAAACAAATACAAAAAAGAAATAGTTGGAAAATAAAAAGGGGTTTCTTATAAAATCAATGGATTTTATATATAAAAGGAAAAGGATTTTTTTTAAAAGAAAATAATTATAAAATCGAAGGATAAGTTATAAAAGGAAAATATTTGTGTAACAAATATAAAAGGAAAATATTGTGAAACAAATAGGAAAAGAAATGTTTATTTAGAAAATAAATATATGGAATTGAAAAGGCAGTATTTGTAAACCATTTACAAATAGATTTAAGATGGAGATATTTGTAAAACATTTACAAATAGAATTAAAAAGGAAATATTTATTTAGAAAAATAAATAGAGTTATAAAAAGGAATATTTATTTAGAAAATAAATAGAGTTATAAAAGGGATTTATTGGGAAATGAAAAGAATATCATATAAGGAAATATTTGGCAAATGAATAGAATTTTACATCTGGAAAGTTTAGACCCGTGCTTCGCACACGGGTATAACATGATATGGATTTAAGGCAAAGATTTTAAATAGAATCTGTTGTAACCAATAGATTGAGAAGATTAATTTATAAATAATATATTTTTTAAATTAAATAAATATTTATCATTGGATAAATAGAATATATAAGTCAGGGCTTATATAGAGAAGTAAGAATCGATTTCAACATCGATAGTTGAAACTGAATATGGACGTAGAGTTAATCAAATAATTTAATAAAAATGTGTTAATCAAAATGAGCTAGAGGAGTTAATCGATTAGAGTTAGAGTTAATCGATTAGAGTTAGAGTTAATCAATTAGAGTTAGAGTTAACTAGTTAGAGTTAATCAATTAGAGTTAATCGATTAGAGTTAAATCGTACTAGAGTTATTCGAATAGAATTAATCGAACAAGAGTTAGTCGAATATTAGTTATTCGAATTGAGTTAATCGAATAGGAGTTAGTCGAATATTAGTTATTCAAATAGAGTTAATCGAATAGGAGTTAGTCGAATATTAGTTATTCGAATAGAGTTAATCGAACAGGAGTTAGTCGAATATTAGTTATTCGAATAGAGTTAATCGAACAAGAGTTTGTCGAATATTTGTTATTCGAATAGAGTTAATTGAATTAGAGTTTGTCGGATTAGAGTTATTCGAATATAGTTTATTCGAAGAAAGAGTTATCGAATAAGGTTATTCGAATAAGAGAATTAATCGAATATAGTTCATTCAAATAGAGAAAGAAATTATCGAATATTAGTTATTCGAAAGAAATTATCGAATATTAGTTATTCGAAAGAAATTATCGAATATTAGTCATTCGAAAGGAGTTATCGAACATTAGTTATTCGAAAGGAGTTATCGAATATTAGTTATTCGAAGTGAGTTAATCGAATATTAGTTATTCAAAGTGAGTTAATCGAATATTAGTTATTCGAAGTGAGTTAATCGAATATTAGTTATTCGAAGTGAGTTAATCGAATATTAGTTATTCGAAGTGAGTTAATCGAATATTAGTTATTCGATGTGAGTTAATCGAATATTAGTTATTAGAGGTGAGTTAATCGAATATTAGTTATTCGAAGTGAGTTAATCGAATATTAGTTATTCGATGTGAGTTAATCGAATATTAGTTATTCGAAGTGAGTTAATCGAATATTAGTTATTCGAAGAGAGTTAATCATCGAATTCAATTATATCGAATTCGGGAAAGTACTTAAACTTTCCGGTGTTTAAATCAAGATTTATTTATTTATAAATTAGGTGTTTATTTATTTACTCAAATTAAAGAATAAAAGTTATATTTGAAGTTAGATGTTTCGAAAGTAGGGATTATAACATTATCGTTATAACCAATGTTTTTATAAAAGAAGCGAATTTGTAAATATAATCCATGAGATTTGCGAGGAATTTGTTAAAGGTTTAAAAAGGATAAACTTTGTCTATTTCGAAGTTAAAATGTTGTTCAGTTAAGGTCTGAGAGGTAATTTTCCCCAACTTAATTGACTTCCTTCTTAACTAAGGAATGGTAAGGTTTGATAGTGAATGATGGTTAAGTGAATTTAGTTAATGAGTGAAATGGTTTGAGTTGGAATGGCGATGTTTGATTTAAACATCAGTTTAAATCCAGTGAAGGAGTTTTGGAAATGTATTCCAAATAAGAATCAGAAATGTTTTCTGATAATAGAAAATAAGAATTTAGAATATATGGAAACAGGAGATAAGTAAATTAATGAACCATAGAGATAAATGTTAAATGATGATTGATCGATAAAATTTCCATCTGGAAATAATATCGTTGTTTGCATACGTGTTTTTCTTTGATAGTTAAATCACAGACTATCAAAGTTTTGACCATTTTTCCGTCGTCAATACAGAGAGACCGGTTGGATTCTTATCCAAAGAACCACTTCGCATAGGCGTTAGCGTTCCGAATCAAATAGATCGAAGACAAATTGAAGAAGGAGTAAAGTGCAAGGGTTGTTGTATAAGTCCTAGGTAGAGATTGCCTAGGATGGGTGTACGGAATAGTGCCTTCGGTTTGTCCAGTCCCAGGACAACTTGAATGGACGAATGTTTGACAGAGTATATTTGGTAGATCACGTAAGTTGATCGTTTCAAACGTATTTTGGTGGCGGAGGAATTTGTTTCTCTTAACTTATACCCGTGGTATTTTTTGGGAAATCAATTTGTGATTTGACAGGTATGACGATGTGGCATTCGAAGTAAATGGAGGAGTGATTTGTTAAAAGATACGTTTTGACCTCGAGCCTCATCAACTGGGAATTGACAGAAATCAGGCAGGCAGCATGGCTAAGTGGTTCGCAACCAAGTAGGGTATATTGTCACCATCTAGAGAATATTCATATTTGTTACTTCTTTCAATTCTGTATCTCCCGGGAATGGTATGTTGGTTTACCAACTGTAAGGTGACAATATATTCGATACACTCAAGCGAAATGAGTGGTCGGTCATGTGTGGCCGAGTTGCAAGATGTCCTTGTTGAACTCTAGTGTATCGCTTCTAGAGTACACTGAGCGGAAGGTGGATCCATACCTTTTCATAGTTGGAATCCATTCCCCAAATAGGAGCCCGTGGTTTTGATTGTATATTATATATGTAGAACGTTAGATGCAAGCGTTTCTACTAGATTGATATTACTTGTGTTAGACATTATTATAATATCAGAATAATATTGTTTTACAAATGATTTGGGTTTATCGTAAGGTAAAAACCATTCGTGTTTATGTGTGGATCGGTCTTACAGTTATTCTTTCTTTTGAAAGGATTTTTAAAGTTAAACAAATGATTTGAGTTTACTCACACCAGTCACATGACTGACCCAGAGTTTATTTTATTTTGTTTTCCCTATACTCTTGGGTGCCCAATTTTGTACGGGCATTCAAGTAGTCGGGATTTACAGATGCTTGAAGAGCTGGAGCAGGAGGCTTCAAAATTATATAGCTATTGTTATTTCCGCTGTGTTGTAAGTGTTATACTCTAATAATGGTATTGTATACAGATACTGTTTAATTTCAAAGTTATGTTATGAAATATATTTATTCGTTCCGCTGTGAGATTCGTGTTCACTCTGATATTGTATGTTCTTCTTCTTCTTCTTCTATTCTAAGTTTCTATATTATATATTCTAACCCTCTATTTTCTTTCATGGAGTATCCGGTATTTCCGATGCTTGAATAGTCGACATAGTGTTGTATGCCGATATCCAGGATCGCAAAATCCCCTGGTCGTTACAGTGGTATCAGAGCTTAAGGTTAAGTAATTACCTTGGCTCTATGGCGTGACTCTGTAGAAATGGGGTTAGTAATACCCTAGATTGAGTTGAGTGTATATATACGAGCGTGTATTTGTTATTGATATAAAAATTGTTGTATATTGTGAAGATTCATTGGTTGAGTTGTTTATGAGTTCTGGTCGATTAGTTTGATCCACTGTATCGGTAGGAGTTTCTAAATACTTGAATACGATGGGTCGACTCGATATGTTTTGAGAAAAGGGTAAATGAAAATAAGTTTACCCAAATTATATTTTGATATAGGGAAGATATATATATATTAGAATTATAATATATTGGATATATTTGTTGCTATTATAATCAAGTAAGATTATAAATTAAATGGTTATGTAAATAACCAATCAGAATCCATAAATGTGAAATATGTGGAATTAGATGAATTAAATCTGAAGTTAAAATCAGAATTTAAATTAAAACCCTGGAAATTTGAAAGGTGTTTGTAAATGTATTTGAATTGAATATATGAGAATTTTAAAATCCTGGGAGATTTTAAATTGTTTTACCAGCATTGTGAATGGTATTTTGAAATGTATTTCAAAAAGGAATAGTTTAAAAGTGATTTTGAAAGTGATATAGTATTGAACTCACTTCGGTAATTGGGAAATAACCCTGATGATGAATCGCGACATCATTAGTGTTCATTTTCGAGTTTCTAAGTGACGGATTACTACCAAAGATATTGATTTTGAATTGTTTAGGCAAAACAAGTTGTTGTAAATCCTGAAAAGGAAAGTTTGACTTTTGAGAAAAGCAAAGTTGTTTAAAACTCCCAGGAAGAGACTGTTTGATTTAAAAACAAATTTAAATGAAAATTTGTGGAAATGAATTGGATATGTGAGATTTGAATTTGAAATGGTATTGGATTGATGAGTTAAGAATTTAAAAATCGAGAATGGAACTTTGATTCGAAATTGAATTCGACTTAGGTATAAGCGAACGATTGGATCTGAGATTAAAAAAAACTGATTGGAGTTGATGGGGTTGACATTGGTATATGCTGAATTAGCAGCAACTGGAACTGATAAATTTGATATGCCCAACAAAAAGGTACAAGTTTATATTTGGTATAAGCATGAGATTTATGAGCCGAATTGGCAAGCCGCTTGGCTGTTTGATTTTCTTTTGGGATGGAGAAGGCCCAGAGAGGCGAGTTGTAGTTGTACCGATTGACCAGTACAAATGAGGTGCTGGCGAAATTTTTCGAAAATTTCGGGTGTTAGAAAATTTTCAGGATTTTTGAAAATTTTTGTCGTTAAGATTAATTAATATTTTAATTGAAATTAAATTGGTTCAGTTGAAACCGAAATTAAAAAGTAAATAGATAAGTTCTAACCAGTCAATGGTGTTTGTTTTCTACCTTAGCAATTTCGAGGACGAAATCGTTTTAACGGGGGAAGAATATAACGACCCGTATTTTTGCAGTCGAATAATTAATTTATTTTATTATTTAAATAATGTTTTGGTAATTTAAAATGGCTTAAATTTAATATTTTTGAATATTTAATTAATATAGATAATCAAATATTATATTTTATATAAAATAAAAAGGAGACTTACGAACTTAATTCTTTCTACCGTATAATTTTACCATGGAAAAAAATTTAAATCTGTTATTCATGATGATAGGTATTTGAAGTGAGCACCCAGCCCCTTCCATTTGTATTACCTTGACCATAGTAGGATTTACTTTAAAATCTTGTTGGCATCCTAGAAGCTAATCATAAGCAAGTAATATAATACATGTTTGAAATGAAGAAATTAAACAACACACATGTTGGGATTTCATACAACCATTAAGCCTACCGTATAGATTAAAATAAAAATATAATATTTGCAAGTGTCATAATTTAATCATATGTCGGAGGCATTGTGTGTATTAAATAAAAACATGTCAGTTCTTATTACATGGCCACAAATGAAAATCGATACTGAACTCATGGCCACAAATTTAGAAAGTTATATATTTATAAACTGGTATTCAATCTCTGCTTTCTCCAAACCCTTAAGACCAAATTCGTTTTCTCCAAAATGAGAAAAAACAACGGCCGCCATTATCTCCTTCTTCAAACAAATTAGTGATCTAAAATAATCAAAAACAAATCCTATGAAAATCCTAAAATCCCAAAGATTACATATTTGAGTTGCTAAAGTCGTTTGCTTCCACCTCATACATGTTTTATGGCACTCGACGTAATTTTCTTTAGTACGAATAGGAGCAGTGAACCTATGGTTCAAGATCGCGAGTAGTAGGGGCCGAACTGGGTTGAGCTGAGGCTGGGATTGTGTTCGTCAAGTGATTTAGCACTCGCGGAGAAATTTTGGGGCGGATTCATGAAAATAAATGTCGATCGACATAGGATATGTAGCGTGAGATGCCAGGTGATGAAACTGAAAGGTTGAAGGCGAGTTTGTTGTTTCTGGGTGAGGGAGGATGAGATTTTGATGGAGAAGTTAATGGTGATTTTTATTTAGCTTTTGGTGAAGTGATGCTATGGGATCTTGGAGGCGAAAGTTCGGCAATGTCTGTGAAGATTGAGGAGCTCGCGTTTTCTAGTTTGGGGAAGAAGGTTTTTAGAGCGGGTCTGGTTTTGGCAAATAGAAGTGGGCCGGCATGGATCAAGGAGAATGGTAAAGGCCCAAATAATAAAAATGTTTAAATTTAAGTTAATTTAAATAGTGCAGTAACTTCGTAATGTTGTAACTTATTCATATGTGGACTGAATTCAGCAAAACCAGATCCGACAGGATCGTATGGACGAAGACTACATCATGCAACTAGGTTGGAATCTATTGGAGCTCGTAAAAATTATCGAAATAAATTGCCTGATCAGAATCAACGAACGAAAATCGTTAATTAACGATTACAGACAAAGTGAGTAAAACTTACTAACTCTGCAATTTATATTTTTATATATATAATCTAGAAATGATAAATAATGATTTATTATTGTGTGTTGATTGTTTGGACTGTTAATTAGATTTGATTGAAAACGTAGATATTGTTATATATAAAAATCAACAATCAAATATTGATTCTGTTTAGCAGAAATATTTCATATTGAAATGAAATTGATGTGAATTATATTGTGTAACATCTGTGGATGCAGGGAAACAGGTTGGAGGGATCCAACTGGATTCCTCAACATTTATTTTACTGTTATTCATATATTGTGATATATGATGTATATAATCTGTTTAGATTATGTGTGTTTGGATAATATTTATCATTGTTATATGGTATGTTAAATACCATAAGAAATACCAGAATGATAAAAGGGAATTTTCAAAAAACGTATATTGAAAATGAAATGGTTATCAAATCAAAGGATTTTGTAAAGAGAATGTTTATAACATCAAAGAATATTATAAAAGGATTTATTTAGAAATAAATAGAATAGAAAATGAAATATTTGTAAAACAAATAGAAAAAAGAAATAGTTGGAAAATAAAAAGGGGTTTCTTATGAAATCAGTGGATTTTATATATAAAAGGAAAGGATTTAAAACGACCCGAACTTCCCCGGTAAGGAAAGCCCGGATTGAGTTGAGGCTAAGACGAATCGGAACGCAAACAGAAGAACATTTCATTGTTTATTACAACAATTCCATCAGAATATAAGAATATCACAGAGCATGAATAAATATTACACAGAAAATATCAGAGATTTAAATTACATTTAAATACATCGCAGCGGAAAATAATACAAAGCACAACTGAAGGAGATATACGGATACAGAGCTTTCCGGATATCATTCCAGCTGTAAATCAGGATCCTGTGAACATAAATCTGCAAAAGCAAAACTACTAGCTGCCCATGTCAAAATAAGGGCACGCAGAGTTTAGGTTAAAACAATAAACTCCAGGTTAGTCAAGTGACTGGTGTGAGAACTAAAACAGTTATTAATCTTTATTTTAAAGTTAGGTAAATCAAGGGACCACGCCGTATAACACGGAATGGGTTTCCTCCCAAGAATACCAGTGCATAAAACAACAGCGCAATGCTAAATAAAGAACAATGAAGCTATTGTAAGACCCGGGTCCCATCACACAATGCAACACAAGCCGGAGGATAAGGTTTTACCTTATAATAGCCAAAGAATGTTTGATACGCTAAATTTCATCTTTTATTACTATAAGTGTATAGTGTCAAAACAATTTCAATCATAAATATCAATCATAGACGACATGGGTACCATATATTATGTCGCCATACTAGTTCTACAATTAAAACCGCAAAGTCACGTATTGGAAGTTGGGTTTCCACCTGTGAACCGAGGCAAAAGATAGTTCTCTACCAAATTCGAGACTCTCTAGCCCGAGCCTCAGGCAAGTACTCTGTCAAGCCTTAGGAGCCACAGGGCCGGTCCACCGATGTGGATTAAAATGCCTGAACACTGCGTTTCCCCGCCCTTTGGGGCGTAAATGAGCCAAATGACTCCATCAGCTCCATACAGTCACCGATATATCTGAGGCGCCTCGCAACAGCAACAACCACACAGGTGAAAATAATATAAATGTCAGGGCTGACAGGTCACTGACACCACCCTAGCAAGAAAGAAACGCATGCCCTCCCTGGACCCTTCTCCCATTTCTGGTTCACAAACGGGGTGTGAGGCTCATGAATCAACGCTACACAAAGCTATGCCACACAGGCCGTGCTTTGGTCATCAACCACAAGACTCTGCTTTTCAACAAAAGCCTTGATCATTTGCCACTTAGGCATGCCACACAGGCAATTCACTCCATGCGATTGATATCCATCAATATATAACCCCTGAGTTCGTACGTCTCAGAGAAGGGCGTTAAGCAAGAGAATAAATTCTCCACCGCCAAATAGATATATATTTAATAGAAATCAATCACACAGAATAAAATCCAATGTCAGACACACAGTCCATTTACAAGTTCGTTCTGGGTTTGAACGAAACCAGAGGCGCCTTGTACCTCGCATATCCATCGATCTCCAAGTACGTCTGGACGATCACCAACTGATTCCCTCCTCTTGGGTATACAGCCCAATCAAGATCATCAGTAATCACCCAAACGACGTGAAGACCTCCGGTCTTTGACAACCGTCTTCATCCTCGACACCACGTCGAATCAGTTATTCAGAATGGGATAAACCCGGTCTTTCTGAATAACTCGCGTATATAATAAACAAGTGTTACACAAACACAACATACGCCTCATTCCAATTCAGAATATTCTTTTATTCAAATATTCTTATACTTTGGGAAAGGTTCCCATTAATTTTATAAAAGATAAATTCTTTAAATTTATTCTTTAATCTTGTTTTGAATATCAATTCAAACTAGTTGGGATTAGCGAACCACGCCGAAGTAATCATTTTTTTTATTTCCCAATCCCAACCTATTTTTCCCATGAAGTAAAACTGGTCATACTTCATATCTGACACCACGGTGTTATCGGTAAATTTAATTACCATTTCACGTTCAAATCTAATTAAAGATTTAACTATCGCCTGGAGCAAAACTGGTGATACTCCATTCTTGATCACTTCAATCTAGTTAAAGATTCATTAAAACTCCACTTGGTTTTAATTTTCCCAATAATCACTATCAATGATTATTTAACTTGGGAAAAACACATCCTGTCTTTAACTGGGTTAAAGAACTAATGTCATTTAAAACGCGGTTCACTATAAACCCAAAATCACATTACATTAATTATCGGGTTAAAGAACAAGTGTTATTTAAAACACCGTTCACGATAAACCCAAAAATCAATTCAAATTCAATTCCAATTAAATACCATTTAATTGGTACACTTCAATAAATCTAAATAAAAAGATTTAATCCTTTTCTCAACTGGGTTTAAGAACAGTGTTAATGAAGACACCATTCACGACAAACCCAAATCACATTTGATATTAAATACAAGGCTCTGAATAGAAAATATATCTGCTTATATTCAATATCAAATTCTACGACCAACAAATATCGTATTGGAAATTACGATATAAATATATCTTTCAAATTTCCATAACAATATCTGTATAATCACGAAATCCAACATCGAAATATTCCAAAGATAATTTCGATTCAAATCCATTCCAATTATTGGAAATTCTGGTTATTTTCAAAACCATTTCAAATCCACTTTATTTATTTTAAAAATAAATAGAATTAGAATTCTAGTTCAAAACTAGTTCATTTCGATGAAAATCTATTTTTATCTTTTCAAATTTGGAATTTTTCATCCCAATTCTTCACAAATCATTTCTTATGATTTTACACAAATTATTACTATTTTTAATAATGTTATCAAAGCCCGTACAGTCGATTTCCACCAATGGCCATCGAACTGCACTTACAGCGACCTTTTCCAAATTTGATTTGGACATAATTCCAAATCCAACTGTTAGATTTCAAAAATCTAATATTCGTTAGAAAGCTCTTTTTGATACGAGCCCAACGGTTTCGGTTTTTAGGAGAATCCGACGGTCGGATCTCCTGCAACGTCAATTCGAAGTCAATGGTCGAAATTCGCGAACTGCCGCAGCGCGGCGCGTTCTATTCAGGCTATTATATGTATAATAGATATATTATATATATTTCATTGATTTCCTTTCAAAACAAATTTTATAAATCGTTTTAAATTCGTTTTCTAAACGATTTTAACTTCATATTCAATTTCTAATCAGAATTGAATATTCCATATCATTAATCTATAAATGATAATATTTTCAAAACATTATATTTTGAAATCACTTCCTTTTATATATTCATTATAAAAATGAATAAAATCGATATAAATATCGTTCACCTCAAAATGGCGTCAATCTAATCAACACGGCTTTTATTCAACACATGAATGTTTATTCTATTCAACACATGAATATTTATTCTATTCAACACATGAATATATATTTCTATTCAACACATGAATTTTTATTTCTTCTTTTCCAAATTGGAATGAGGCCCAATCAATTACCATATAACGTTTATTATATGGATTTCCTACAACACATGTAACTAACAGCAACGATAAATCATCAACCATCATCCAGAGTGCCCCACACAACTGCATAAGCATTAAATATAAATAATTAACGCTTACACGGTCTGTCAACTAATCGGTCGACATACTACTAAATAATTGGGATTAGTGTACGTCAATATTATCCCAACACCTGTGTGGGGTTTCAAATCAACAAACACATATTTTTATTTGTGCAGTTGGGCGATGTGTAAAATTTATCGTCCCAATCAATATAAGTCAAATCGGTGTACATAAACAAATCGTTCGATTTGTAAATGAATATTTATTTTACTTCAACACATGAATATATATTTTATTTCAACAAACGAATATATATATTTTATTTCAACACATGAATATATTTTTTTTCAACACACGAATATATATATTTTATTTCAACACATCACACTATCAAATTTCACTACATAGAAATCAGACAAACAAGTCATCCATGGTCTGTGGACGACGGGTGTCAGGTGCTGCTAAACACCGTCTACATCCTAGTATATATTTCAACAAGAAATTAAAATAAAAGTGAGGAGTTGTAACAACCCGTATTTTTAATAATCTGTTATAACATAAATTGAGGCAGAATTAAATTATAAAATGGGAATCAAGGGAAACGGGCTATGCCATTGCGTTCGTCTCGGAAAAATACGCGAAATAGAGTCCGAGTTTTCGAAAATCGGAGTCCGTATGACCCAGTTAAGGCCCGTTGAAGTTTGCAGAAAATTTCTAAGTAAAAACAGATTTAAATTTGAAATTAAAAACATGGGTTTGGGCCAGCTGGGCCAAGGCGGGAAAAATCCCGCCATGGACCCCATGTCGACAGGCCTGTCGACAGGGGTCTTGGACTGCCCTGTCGACAGCCCTGTCGACAGGGTGTGCCCGGCTGATTAGCCTGGTGCACCATTTCTGATTGAGGTTGGGTCTTGTGGCTTGTTTCTAGAGAGTTCCGGGATCTGATGGCCCTAATTGAGTCTAGGGTTAATCCTATGGCCTAAAAACACTAACCTAATCTATAAATAAGACCCTAACCTACCCTAAATCACTCATTATTCATCCTAGTAACTAAACTATGCCAAAATCAAAACTCTCATGGCCTCCACCCTCTTCATACAATTCCTAATCAAATCCCTAAGAGATTTCCATGCATACAAGGGTATTTAGGCTTGTATGATTCTCCTTAGCTTGCATTAAAGGCTTGTTTTTCAATTGGCATCATAAAGGAGGAGTCTTGATCAAGTTTGCTTGCATTTGGGGGCTTTAATTAGTTGCATAAGGGGTTTCTTGCATTTGTTGTACTCATTTGAGTCCGCATAAGCATTGTAAGCCCTCTTACCTTCACTTTGTAAACTCTAAAGTTAATATGTGGTGAAAATTGAGATTTATGTGAGTTTATTTGATTATGCTTGCTTATGCGAACTCACTATGCCATGTTTTACATGTTTCACAAGTTATGCATATGCGGATTTACTATGCCATGTTTTACATGTTTCACAAGTTATGCATGCATATGCGGATTTACTATGACATGATTTGCAAGTTTATTTGAGTATGCATGTTTATGCGAGTTTGCTAAGCTATGATCTGCAAGTTTATTTGAGTATGCATGTTTATGCGAGTTTGCTAAGCTATGATTTGCAAGTTTATTTGAGTATGCATGTTTATGCAAGTTTGCTAAGCCTTGATTTGCAAGTTGAATGAGTTATGCATGTTTATGCATGTTTGCTAAGCCATGATTTACAAGTTAAATGAGTTATGCATGTTTATGCATGTTTGCTAAGTCATGATTTACAAGTTAATTGAGTCATGCATGTTTATGCAAGCTTACTAAACCTTGATTTGCAAGTTTAATTAGTTTTGCATGCTTATGCAAGTTTAAAATGACAAGTTGTGCATGTTTTGACAAGTTGTGCATGTTTTGACAAGTTGTGCATGTTTTGACAAGTTGTGCATGTTTATGCAAGTTTAGTTGTGCATGTTTTGACAAGTTGCGCATGTTTTGACAAGTTGTGCATGTTTTGACAAGTTATGCATGATTATGGTAATATGCAAGTTCACTTTGCTAAGTTATGCAAGTTTAATACGTTATGCATGTTTATGGTAATATGCAAGTTCACTATGCTAAGTGGTGTAAGTCTAACATGTTATGCATGATTGTTGTGCAAGTTTATCATGTATGTTGCGCCAAGTTCCCTCTTCCTATCCTTTATGCGTTATTACGAATATGTAAGCGATAGAATGACGTTGGGGGTTTTGGGTAAACTTAAAATACATGAAAATATAAGATTGGGAATTTACCTATTAAGTTAGGTCTACCCAAGTATTTGTTGACTTGTAATTATGTTTTGAAATAAAGTGGACATGACACTTAGAAAACATAAGTGTGGCCAACTCGAGGTTGGGTTGAGTTTGTAGCGTAATCCTACCCGGAACCGACCGGCTTAACTAGTGGCTACAAACAATAGGACCCAATGTGAGAAGTTGGTCATGTGGTGCCAAAACCCGAGGTTAGACTAAGTTGTGGTGTAAACCTACCCGGACCCGCCCGGCCTAACTAGTAACCACAACAAGGTCTAATGTGAGAGGTTGAGGTGCATTAAATTAATTAATGCCTCATGGTTAGGGTTAAGTCAGGGTCCACTAATACTTAACCAATTTGGGGATTCAAGGGATGAGAATGGGGTTAAGTTACACTTAACCAATTTAATCAATTTGGGAATACAAGGGATTGGATGGGGTTAAGTGGTGAACCGTTGATTTCACTTAACTAATTTAATCCATGATTAGTGAGGGGTTAAATCACACTTAACCCTCTTAGAAACCCTAGCAACGTGGTCTGTTCCAGCAGTAATCCCAGTTTGGTATCACTACAACCCTACAGCTAGGTTAGGGCGGGGCACGATTACTGGACTGATGTAAGCGACCAAAGGGCGATGGCCGAGTGGTACAGCGGTGCGGGTTCGGCGGGCTACGGACATGCACGTAGTCCGATGTTGGACAAACTCGAGGCACGGGTACCAGTAGTTTAGGGCTGTGCATTATTGCTTAAGTGTCCGGGGTTGACACCCGAGGGCTTGATACACCCAAAGGGGGACCCAGCACAGACTATCTACAACCATATGTGGGCCATATGGACACCAACACTTGACGTGTTAGGTTTATAGGGAGCCGATCGACTAGACCGTGGCTGGACCTTTTATTAAGGTCACTTCATGTTATTGGGCCAAAGTTTGGGCTAAGGGATCAATACCTGTTATGTTGGTTTACTAGTACACCGTGGTGCAAAACTTAACTCTGTTTATGCGATGACACCTCTATCTATCTGATAGTTGATTTATTCATGCCAGTATGTTGTTATCTATGATCACCTCAGTTTCCATCATGATGTTAACTTTATTAGTTTATAGACTGATCGTAGCAGGGCTTACTCAGTCTTTTTGACTGACCCGTTTTGTTTCGCCTCTTTTCTTCCGTTTCCCCCCCCCAGGTTCTCAGGGAGGGAATACTGGAGCCTAGCTTGGATTTTAGCTGCTTCCTTGGATAGCTCAAGTATGCTTTGGACTTGAGCCGCTATGGTTTATCACTCTTATTTGGGGATAGTACTTATGTATTTTCAGTTTATCAGATGATGTATTTATCTAGACTTGTAATTTTGGGAAATTGACATTTTGATGTACCAGACTTGTGTTTTGAAATGGTTTATAAATCTTCCGCTGTTTTATTTACTTACTCTGTTTATTTACATATATATATATGTCATGTCCTGCCTTGTTATATCATTATGCATGTTTACCAATAATGCCCCTCCAAAGCTAGTGCATTCCTTTGCGAGTGACCCTGGCGGAGGTGGGGTGTTACATTTGGTATCAGAGCATAAGGTTTACGAGAAGGGATAAAAAGGTTTTAAAACTCTTTGAAAAACTATTTTCAAAACCAAGAATAAAGTATTTTCCAAAGAAAAGTCTAGTTGTTTTAAAAGGCTATTCCCCAAAAGCCATTAGCACTATCCTTTGACTCCTCGTTTAAAATCTTTCCTTTTCGTTTCCAGCATGTCTGACAATCTCATCTTGCCCGAAGGAGTAACAATACCCGATTGGTTTCGTCGGTACTTGGAAGTCACGGCACCGGTCCCGGGTGTCTCTAAAGATGTCCTTCCAGTCGAGGCCGCTGTTCCTCCTCCACCTCCCATAGCTAATGTTCTTCCTCCTTCCCCTCAGCATCCTCAAACTGACTTCGCAGAGATTTGCCAAGATTTTAAGGCGATGGGTTGCAAGAATTTCTTTGGAACAGAGACTTTTGTAGAAGCAAGGAATTGGTTGAAAGAGACCGAAGATCTTTTAGCCACCTTTGATATAGGTGACCGCAGGAAGGTTTTATTGGCAGTATGGTTGCTAAAGGAAGAAGCTGCACGTTGGTGGGTAGTTACCACCGCTACTAGGCCAATCGAGACTTGGGATGACTTTAGAGGAAGGTTTGGACTAAGGTTCTTATCACTAAAGCAAGGGGACATGACTATTAGGGAATACATAGATAAGTTTAATCAACTGACTCAGGACGATTTAGACTTGGTTAATACAGCTCAGAAGAAGGCCCTACACTTTGCTCTAGGATTAAACGAGCCATTACGTGATTTGGCCCTGTCTCATATACCCTTGGGGGCGACCTTCGAGAGTTTAGTGAATTTGGCCCTACTTCAAGAAGAAGGTAGCAATGACAAGAAAGAGGTCAAGGCGAATGAGACTCAAGGAAAGAGAGTAAATTCCGGGAAACGGGGCAAGAATGTGAAATGTAACTTCTGTGGTGCAGTTGGACATATAGCCAGGGAATGTAGGAAGAAGGAGAAGAGAAAGCGGGGCGAATGCTTTGATTGCGGTGAGTTTGGACATTTCAGCAAGGATTGCCCGAGGAAACAAGGGCAAGGTCAGACTCAGTATGCAGGACTATCTGGAGGGCGAATTCATCCCCTCAACATCGTTCTTCCAGCTCATGATAGAGGTAGTGTTTCTGTTGAAAATCTTGTTTGCATTTTCTGATTTTTCCTGTTTGAACTTTGTTTAATTCTGGTACATCGCATAGTTTTATTTCATCTGACCCAGTTGAAAGTTTGCACCTAAGTACTAGCCTAATTGAGGATCCCGTCTGTGTTTCAAATCCAATTGGGGGTTCTACCCGCCTGTCTGTGGTCTGAGTGGATTTGAAATTTTTTGTCTTGAGTATAGAATTCTCGTGGGATGTTTATATTCTCGGTTCCGGGGGATATGGGTTGGCTTTGGGCATGGAATGGTTGTCCTATTTTGGAGCCATTCTGGGTTTTTGTATATGGGGTTGTGAGGCTCATGACTCGCCTCAGCCGTACCCTTAGAAATTCCTAGCAACCCTAGGGGTCCCGTCATGTTATGTTATCTTGAATCCCTCAACTCGTCTACCGATAATTTGCAATCTGTGAGGGTGGTCCGAGAATATCCTGATATCTGGGGAAAAAGGGGTTATCCCTAGACGTGGGATAGATTTCCGTATTTTCTGGTTGGTAATACCAAGCCAGCTTCGTGGCCGGCTAGGCACGTGACCCCACGGGATGAGAGTTAAGAAAGCAAGTCAAGGAGTTGCTTAAGAAGAACTTCCTGAGATGAAGCATTTTCGAGTAGGGTGCTCCAGTAGTATTCGTTACTGATGTGGACGGTTTGTGTCGCTTATAGGTTGATTATCGTGAGATAACCGTTACCAAGGATCAATGATTTGTTTGATCAGCTTGTAGGAGCATCCGTTTTCTTTTGATCTAGCTACCGGATTCCATCAGCTTAGGATGGCTGAGAATAGAATTGACAAGACTGCGTTTAGGACTCTGGATGGGTTTTAGAATGGCTAGTCATGCTATTTGGCTTGACTAACGCACCCACATATTACGTGAACTGGATGGGTAGGGTGTTTAGGGAGTCCTTGAACAAGTTCGTCATAAACGATATTTTGATCTCCTCAAAAGAACGAGGAAGAGCATGCTAGACGTCTCGAGAAGGAGATGGATACGCTTAGAGCCACCAGTTGAAGGTCAAGTTCTCCAAATGTCACTTTGGAGGAAAGAAGTTGGATTTTTTTTGGGCACATAGTTCCTAAGTAAGGCCTAGCGGTGGATTCCGCTAAAGTGGTTGCGGTTTAAAAACCGGAAAACTCTGAGGAGGGCAATTGAAGTAAGAAGCCTCCTCAGTTTGGCTAGTTAGTTAGCATTCCCGGAGCTTAGACTTACTCTTCTGGATCAAGAAGGGGGTTTCGCAGGAAGAAGATCCGCAGTTGGTCAAGAACATGGACCAGTCGGTTCGAGGCGAGATGTTAAGTCACCTCGCTAGATATATTATAAAGGATGACTAAGGCGCGACAAGAGATTATGTGTTCCTCGAGTGAAAGACTTGGTAAAGAAGGTCCTTGAAGATGCGCATCACTCGAGAAGGTGGCCGAGTTGGTCTCAGGATGCATGGTGTGCCACCAGGTTAAGGCCAAGTCATAGAAGCCCAGTGGGCCATTACCTCCATTGGAAGTTTCGCAAGGGAAGTGTGAAAACATCTCGATAGATTATGTGGATAGACTAGAAAGGGAATACGGGTATGTGGGTAGACTCACGGAGAGTGCTCATTTCAGCCCGGTAAAGAGCGAGAAGGACTGCATCATGGTTAACAACGGTTTACCCTCAAGAAGTTGGCCAGTTTTGTAATAACCTACAGGAAGCCATGGGTAGGCAATTGAATCTAGGTATGGTCTATCGCTCATAGGCGGATGGTTCATTTCGATTAAGCATGAGTTATAGAAAATCACGTTTATAAGGGCAATTGGCAACGTGGATTGGTATTTTCGAGAGAAAGTTCTGCTGCATGGAATACTTTATAGTAAGTAGACGAGATCCAGGATTCACTAGTGAATTTTGGAGAGCTTGCACGAATCATGAGGTTATAATTATGTTTAAGCCAAGTATACAGAAGGAAGAATAAGTGGAAAAGAAAGACGAGAGGCGATAATGAAATGCGTTCCAACTCGAATTTGGGAAATAGGAGTTAGGAAGCCAAGGAATCATGAAGTGAAAGATAGTCAAAGCACAGTAGAGTTAAGCTCAAGGAAACGTAACTAAGAAGAATGAAGACTAGGTACGCGCATCATATCTCTTTTTAAGAGTGCCTCTTTGATCCTTGTTTTCCTATGGAGCTTGCTTGCAAGTTATCTTTTGTATATATCCTCTCGGTCCCATTCTCGATCCTATTTCTGTTGTAAACTCCATAAGGGGGTTAAGACTCATCGGTTAGTGCTATATGTCAAAGTTTGAATGGATTTCTTGTAATCCAAAAAGGAGTTTATCTAGTTTATCTAGTTTATCGTGTTTATCTTGACATGAGAACCTTAGGTAGAAACCCTTTGGATGAAACATGTGTTTGGGACATGTTATGCTTGATGGTTGCAAGTGGTTGCAAGTGTTTGCAAGTGGTTGCTCGTGGATGCATTATACACGATTAGGCACTAGATCGGCTCACACACTCCTCATATTGCATGTGCATGAGTGTTTATGCTTATTCTTGGATGAAATTCGTATGCTATCACATGGATGTTGCATATGGATGTATGATTGAGCACGCATGTAAATATTATACATTATGTTAGGAATTTGCATACATATGGATTCATTTCACTGACATACATGTGCATTAAGGAGGTTTACTGTATCAGTAACCGCCTGATTTACATACATATGCATTAAGGAGGTTTACTGTATCAGTAACCGCCCGATTTTTGCATTAGGTAAGTACATACACACACACTTTTGCATATGTTCATCCAGCATTTAGAATCTTGTAAGGACAATGATTGCTTGTGGATGATGCTTTGAGTAGATGGATGATTGGATGGTAGGATACGTTCTTCCTAACTTGAAGATTTCGGGGACGAAATCCTTTAAGGAGGGGAGAATGTAACAACCCGTATTTTTAATAATCTGTTATAACATAAATTGAGGCAGAATTAAATTATAAAATGGGAATCAAGGGAAACGGGCTATGCCATTGCGTTCGTCTCGGAAAAATACGCGAAATAGAGTCCGAGTTTTCGAAAATCGGAGTCCGTATGACCCAGTTAAGGCCCGTTGAAGTTTGCAGAAAATTTCTAAGTAAAAACAGATTTAAATTTGAAATTAAAAACATGGGTTTGGGCCAGCTGGGCCAAGGCGGGAAAAATCCCGCCATGGACCCCATGTCGACAGGCCTGTCGACAGGGGTCTTGGACTGCCCTGTCGACAGCCCTGTCGACAGGGTGTGCCCGGCTGATTAGCCTGGTGCACCATTTCTGATTGAGGTTGGGTCTTGTGGCTTGTTTCTAGAGAGTTCCGGGATCTGATGGCCCTAATTGAGTCTAGGGTTAATCCTATGGCCTAAAAACACTAACCTAATCTATAAATAAGACCCTAACCTACCCTAAATCACTCATTATTCATCCTAGTAACTAAACTATGCCAAAATCAAAACTCTCATGGCCTCCACCCTCTTCATACAATTCCTAATCAAATCCCTAAGAGATTTCCATGCATACAAGGGTATTTAGGCTTGTATGATTCTCCTTAGCTTGCATTAAAGGCTTGTTTTTCAATTGGCATCATAAAGGAGGAGTCTTGATCAAGTTTGCTTGCATTTGGGGGCTTTAATTAGTTGCATAAGGGGTTTCTTGCATTTGTTGTACTCATTTGAGTCCGCATAAGCATTGTAAGCCCTCTTACCTTCACTTTGTAAACTCTAAAGTTAATATGTGGTGAAAATTGAGATTTATGTGAGTTTATTTGATTATGCTTGCTTATGCGAACTCACTATGCCATGTTTTACATGTTTCACAAGTTATGCATATGCGGATTTACTATGCCATGTTTTACATGTTTCACAAGTTATGCATGCATATGCGGATTTACTATGACATGATTTGCAAGTTTATTTGAGTATGCATGTTTATGCGAGTTTGCTAAGCTATGATCTGCAAGTTTATTTGAGTATGCATGTTTATGCGAGTTTGCTAAGCTATGATTTGCAAGTTTATTTGAGTATGCATGTTTATGCAAGTTTGCTAAGCCTTGATTTGCAAGTTGAATGAGTTATGCATGTTTATGCATGTTTGCTAAGCCATGATTTACAAGTTAAATGAGTTATGCATGTTTATGCATGTTTGCTAAGTCATGATTTACAAGTTAATTGAGTCATGCATGTTTATGCAAGCTTACTAAACCTTGATTTGCAAGTTTAATTAGTTTTGCATGCTTATGCAAGTTTAAAATGACAAGTTGTGCATGTTTTGACAAGTTGTGCATGTTTTGACAAGTTGTGCATGTTTTGACAAGTTGTGCATGTTTATGCAAGTTTAGTTGTGCATGTTTTGACAAGTTGCGCATGTTTTGACAAGTTGTGCATGTTTTGACAAGTTATGCATGATTATGGTAATATGCAAGTTCACTTTGCTAAGTTATGCAAGTTTAATACGTTATGCATGTTTATGGTAATATGCAAGTTCACTATGCTAAGTGGTGTAAGTCTAACATGTTATGCATGATTGTTGTGCAAGTTTATCATGTATGTTGCGCCAAGTTCCCTCTTCCTATCCTTTATGCGTTATTACGAATATGTAAGCGATAGAATGACGTTGGGGGTTTTGGGTAAACTTAAAATACATGAAAATATAAGATTGGGAATTTACCTATTAAGTTAGGTCTACCCAAGTATTTGTTGACTTGTAATTATGTTTTGAAATAAAGTGGACATGACACTTAGAAAACATAAGTGTGGCCAACTCGAGGTTGGGTTGAGTTTGTAGCGTAATCCTACCCGGAACCGACCGGCTTAACTAGTGGCTACAAACAATAGGACCCAATGTGAGAAGTTGGTCATGTGGTGCCAAAACCCGAGGTTAGACTAAGTTGTGGTGTAAACCTACCCGGACCCGCCCGGCCTAACTAGTAACCACAACAAGGTCTAATGTGAGAGGTTGAGGTGCATTAAATTAATTAATGCCTCATGGTTAGGGTTAAGTCAGGGTCCACTAATACTTAACCAATTTGGGGATTCAAGGGATGAGAATGGGGTTAAGTTACACTTAACCAATTTAATCAATTTGGGAATACAAGGGATTGGATGGGGTTAAGTGGTGAACCGTTGATTTCACTTAACTAATTTAATCCATGATTAGTGAGGGGTTAAATCACACTTAACCCTCTTAGAAACCCTAGCAACGTGGTCTGTTCCAGCAGTAATCCCAGTTTGGTATCACTACAACCCTACAGCTAGGTTAGGGCGGGGCACGATTACTGGACTGATGTAAGCGACCAAAGGGCGATGGCCGAGTGGTACAGCGGTGCGGGTTCGGCGGGCTACGGACGTGCACGTAGTCCGATGTTGGACAAACTCGAGGCACGGGTACCAGTAGTTTAGGGCTGTGCATTATTGCTT
The DNA here is from genome assembly GCA_030737875.1 of Allium sativum. Taxonomy (NCBI): domain Eukaryota; kingdom Viridiplantae; phylum Streptophyta; class Magnoliopsida; order Asparagales; family Amaryllidaceae; genus Allium; species Allium sativum. Next base: position 9,571,963 of record CM060923.1, read on the forward strand.
AAGTGTCCGGGGTTGACACCCGAGGGCTTGATACACCCAAAGGGGGACCCAGCACAGACTATCTACAACCATATGTGGGCCATATGGACACCAACACTTGACGTGTTAGGTTTATAGGGAGCCGATCGACTAGACCGTGGCTGGACCTTTTATTAAGGTCACTTCATGTTATTGGGCCAAAGTTTGGGCTAAGGGATCAATACCTGTTATGTTGGTTTACTAGTACACCGTGGTGCAAAACTTAACTCTGTTTATGCGATGACACCTCTATCTATCTGATAGTTGATTTATTCATGCCAGTATGTTGTTATCTATGATCACCTCAGTTTCCATCATGATGTTAACTTTATTAGTTTATAGACTGATCGTAGCAGGGCTTACTCAGTCTTTTTGACTGACCCGTTTTGTTTCGCCTCTTTTCTTCCGTTTCCCCCCCCCCAGGTTCTCAGGGAGGGAATACTGGAGCCTAGCTTGGATTTTAGCTGCTTCCTTGGATAGCTCAAGTATGCTTTGGACTTGAGCCGCTATGGTTTATCACTCTTATTTGGGGATAGTACTTATGTATTTTCAGTTTATCAGATGATGTATTTATCTAGACTTGTAATTTTGGGAAATTGACATTTTGATGTACCAGACTTGTGTTTTGAAATGGTTTATAAATCTTCCGCTGTTTTATTTACTTACTCTGTTTATTTACATATATATATATATATGTCATGTCCTGCCTTGTTATATCATTATGCATGTTTACCAATAATGCCCCTCCAAAGCTAGTGCATTCCTTTGCGAGTGACCCTGGCGGAGGTGGGGTGTTACAGGAGTTCTCACCGAGGGTTCCACTCCTCCGTGCTTTCCTTCTGAACTGTTCGGGTTTCATTTTGATTTCTGTCGATACCATCGCCATCTTTTCCCGCTGTTCACATTAAAAATCATATTTTTATCGCTTTGTCCCAATAAATAAAAATCATATTTTTATTTTAATTTCATATATTTTACAACGCTTCTTTCTATATAAAAATTATATTTTTATTTTTCTACTTCTTATATAAAGATCGAATTTTTATTTCGCTTCATATATAAAAATCTCGCCTTTCCATATATAAAAATATCGTCTTTCTATATATAAAAACATAATCTTTTCATCGTTACTTTATATATAAAAAACAAATTTTTATCGCTATTATATATATATATATAAATCGAATTTTTTTATCGTTATTCTATATATATAAAAATTGAATTTTTAACACTATTCTATATATATAAAAATCGAATTTTTAACGCTATAAAAATCCTATCTTTTTAACTATAAAAATCCTATATTTTCCAATAAACAAAATCAAATCTTTTATATTTCACTTCATATAAAGATTGATCACATTTTTAAATCACTTTCATATAAAAATTCAACCTTTTGACATATAAAAATTCAACCTTTTATAAATAAAAAAATCACTTCTTTTATCTAAGTAAAAGTCACTTCTTTATGTTTATATTCATATAGTAAAAATCAAATTTTTACTTCAAAGTTATACATATAAAAATATAATTTTTATTTCAAAACCATTCATGTTTATAAAATCACTACTTTATGATTTAAAAACCAAAGCTTTTCTATTTATAAAAATTAAACCTTTTCTACTTTAAAAATCATTTATTTATATTTATAAAAATTGTATTTTTCTAATTAAAAATCAGATCTACATTAGCCTATAAAAATTAGATCTAAATGAACATTAAAAATTAGAAAAGCTTACAGTGAAAATCGGTTTTTTTCTCGGAGGAGGGGGACGGCTTTTGCCGTCGACTGGAACGGGAAGGGGGGTGCGCTCACTGGCATCACAAGCGGGGGGTACGGCGCAGCGGGCTGGGGATTTCAGGGGGTGTCGCGATAGGCTGGTTTAGGGGGTAGGATGCTACGGTTTTTTTGGGGAGGGGGGGGGGTTCTCGTGGATCGGAGGAAGAAGAGGAGAGAGGATGGGGAGGAGGAGGACGGTGGTCAGATGGGGTGGGCGCGGCCTTGGGTGGGACGGCGTGGTGGAGGAGCGGCGGCTTCCAGCTCCGCGGATTTTTTTTATTTCTGATATAATGATCGGGGGAAGAGAAATTAGAGAGGGGGGTTTATATAAATAATAAATATTTTATTATTTTAAAATTTCAAAAAGCAACTTTTTATTTCGAACTCGAAATCGAACCCACCGACTTTCGTCCCTAGCTAATTACCCCCATTCCGAACACAATGGGATATGTATCGTAGGCTGATTCGATCGTTTCGATCAGTTTCGGTCAAAATCAAAATATAAATCTATATATTGAATTTGAACGCACACTTCGATTTACCCAGGGTCACATACGGACTCTAAAAATTCCAAAAAAATTATTTCTAGCTTCGTATTGCCGATACGGTCCTAACAAAACTAATTTCGTCAAATTCTGAGACCGTTTGAAAAATGGCCATTTTTCGGTCGATCAAAATTGACTGAAACTGCCAAAACACGTTTTACTTCGCCACGCTCACATATTGATTCAAAAAATCATGAATTTTGGAATCTAGCAATAATTCAACATCCCGAATCCAACAAAAGTGGTTTCATCGAAAACAGAGATCATATGCAAAATTTCCATTTTAAGGGCCAAAATTCCATAGCGACTATTCTGAATTTTCAACTGGACATAACTTTTTATCTCTGCTATGAAATTTAAATTTTTGGATTCGTTGGAAAGATATTCTCAAATAGATTCTAATATTTTTGGTTTCACTGAAATCCGGTTTAATTTGAATCCTGTACATTCACTTGAACTTTGAAATCGAATTTTCAAACTACCGCGCCATTTTCAATTCCTTTTAAAATTATAAATTAATATTTATATTCTAATGTCGAGCTATATAAATATATACATTCAATTCTATTCAAAATAAATTTCTCGTCGTCATTATTTAAAATAATTCATTTTAAATACTCAAAATTCGCTAAAATTGCCAAAATAAAAATTTTAAATTGGCTCGGATTTCCAGGTTATTACACTCTCCCCCACTTAAAACTTTTCGTCCTCGAAAAGGAATGAGGCCGAAAGTTGTTTCACAAATCAACTCAACTTTCATTATTTTCTTCACGGCTTAAATACTTCAACTTTTTAGTTTCTAAGAACTTTTCAAATTTTTCAAAAATTTGGCTAACACCCTAAATTTTCAAAAAAAATCGCCATAACCTCCCCCGCACCGGGGACTTCGGGATATTTCAAATAACCTCCCATGGCCCTCAACAATCCAAAAAGAAAAAGAAACAGCCAATCAGCTCATAAAATCATCCAAAACCCAATAAATTAGTAAACGTGTACCTATTTGTCGGGCAAACAATTTTATTTTTCTGCTCTAGCCTCCTTGCTATGACCTGTTCAATGTAAGTACATGTACATGCATGCAAATGCGATAAATTTTCAATACAATTTACTATTTGGTACAAATTGGCTATATGGTTCAAATTTTAATTACTCAACCTATAATCAAACAATATAACCAGCAATCAATTAGTTGATTAGCTTTTCAAATTCATAATTTGATATATATACTGAAAATCATGTTTTTAATGCCAAATCACAACAATAAACCTATCTAGTTTTGGTTCTCACACCAGTCAATTAGAAATATATAGAAATCCCACTTTTGTCACTCGAAAATAAATACTGGTGATGGAATATACTTCATCATCAGGACCATGCCCGGGCAACTAGAGTGTGATTCTATATCTATCCAGTATATTAAACTTCGAATACATGTGGATCAGACGTATACGCAAAATCTTTATATAATAGATGCTCCAAATTCAATATAAATAAATATTCAAATATGTTGAATAAGGTTTAAATTTTCAAAATAAAATTCGTTTTCATTTTAAAAATATACTCTTCACACTCGTTCTAGGATACTACTGATCCCATCTCTAACGAGTCATCCTCATTGGATATTACTAATCCAATCTCTGATGAATTCTTTCGTATGGTTCTAATGTGTCTTGTTCTCCGAGCTCTGTAAACCAAAGCTCTGATACCAAACTAAAACGACCCGAACTTCCCCGGTAAGGAAAGCCTGGATTGAGTTGAGGACAAGACGAATCGGAACGCAAACAGAAGAACATTTCATTGTTTATTACAACAATTCCATCAGAATATAAGAATATTACAGAGCATGAATATATATTACACAGAAAATATCAGAGATTTAAATTACATTTAAATACATTGCAGCGGAAAATAATACAAAGCACAACTGAAGGAGATATACAGATACAGAGCTTTCTTGATATCATTCCAGCTGTAAATCAGGATCCTGTGAATATAAATCTGCAAAAACAAAACTACTAGCTGCCCGTGTCAAAATAAGGGCACCCAGAGTTTAGGTTAAAACAATAAACTCCAGGTCAGTCATGTGATTGGTGTGAGAACTAAAACAGTTATTAATCTTTATTTTAAAGTTAGGTAAATCAAGGGACCACGCCGTATAACACGGAACGAGTTTCCTCCCAAGAATACCAGTGCATAAAACAACAGAGCAATGCTAAATAAAGAAAATGAAGCTATTATAAGACCCAGGTCCCATCACATAATGCAACACAAGCCGGAGGATAGGGTTTAACCTTATAATAGCCAAAGAATGCTTGATACGCTAAATTTCATCTTTTTGATATTACTATAAGTGTATAGTGTCAAAACAATTTCAATTATAAATATCAATCATAGACGGCATGGGTACCATATATCATGTCGCCATACTAGTTCTACAATTAAAACTGCAAAGTCACGTATTGGAAGTTGGGTTTCCACCTGTGAACTGAGGCAAAAGATAGTCCTCTACCGAATTCGAGACTCTCTATCCCGAGCCTCAGGCAAGTACTCTGTCAAGCCTTAGAAGCCACAGGGTCGGTCCATCGATGTGGATTAAAATGCCTGAACACTGCGTTTCCCCGCCCTTTGGGGCGTAAATGAGCCAAATGACTCCATCGGCTCCACACAGTCACCGATATATCCGAGGCGCCTCGCAACAGCAACAACCACACAGGTGAAAATAATATAAATGTCAGGGCTGGTAGGTCACTGACACCACCATAGCTAGAAAGAAATGCATGCCCTCCCTGGATCCTTCTCCCGTTTCTGGTTCACAACCAGGGTGTGAGGCTCACGAATCAACGCTACACAAAGCTATGCCACACAGGTCGTGCTTTGATCATCAACCACAAGACTCTACTTTTCAACAAAAGCCTTGATCATTTGCCACTTAGGCATGCCACACAGGCAATTCACTCCATGCGATTGATATCCACCAATATATTAACCCCTGAGCTCGTACGTCTCAGAGAAGGGGGTTAAGCAAGAGAATAAATTCTCCGCCGCCAAACAGATATATATTTAACAGAAATCAATCACACAGAATAAAATCCAATGTCAGACACACATTCCATTTACAGGTTCGTTCTGGGTCTGAACGAAACAGGGGGCACCTTGTACCTCGCATATCCATCGATCTCCAAGTACGTCTGGACGATCACCAACTGATTCCCTTCTCTTGGGTGTACAGCCCAATCAAGATCATCAGTAATCACCCAACGACGTGAAGACCTCAGGTCTTCGACCACCGTCTTCATCCTCGACACCACGTCGAATCAGTTATTCAGAATGGGATAAACCCGGTCTTTCTGAATAACTTGCATATATAATAAACTAGTGTCACACAAACACAACATACGCCTCATTCCAATTCAGAATATTCTTTTATTCAAATATTCTTATACTTTGGGAAAGGTTCCCATTAATTTTATCAAAGATAAATTCTTTAAATTTATTCTTTAATCTTCTTTTGAATATCAATTCAAACTAGTTGGGATTAACGAACCACGCCGAAGTAATCATTTTTTTTTATTTCCCAATCCCAACCTATTCATCCCATGAAGTAAAACTGGTCATACTTCATATCTTACACCACGGTGTTATCGGTAAGTCTAATTACCATTTCACGTTCAAATCTAATTAAAGATTTAACTATCGCCTGGAGCAAAACTAGTGATACTCCATTCTCGATCACTTCAATTTAGTTAAAGATTCATTAAAACTCCACTTGGTTTTAATTTTCCCAAAAATCATTATCAATGATTATTTAACTTAGGAAAAACACATCTTGTCTTTAACTGGGTTAAAGAACCAATGTCATTTAAAACACGGTTCACTATAAACCCAAAATCACATTACATTTATTATTGGATTAAAGAACAAGTGTTATTTAAAACACCATTCACCATAAACCCAAAAATCAATTCAAATTCAATTCCAATTAAATACCATTTAATTGGTACACTTCATTAAATCTAAATAAAAAGATTTAATCCTTTTCTCAACTGGGTTCAAGAACAGTGTTAATGAAGACACCATTCACGACAAACGCAAATCACATTTGATATTAAATACAAGGCTCTGAATAGAAAATATATCCGCTTATATTCAATATCAATTTCTACGACCAACAAATATCGTATTGGAAATAACGATATAAATATATCTTTCAAATTTCCATAACAATATCTGTATAATCACGAAATCCAACATCGAAATATTCCAAAGATAATTTCGATTCAAATCCATTCCAATTCAATTATTGGAAATTCTGGTTATTTTCAAAACCATTTCAAATCCACTTTATTTATTTTAAAAATAAATAGAATTAGAATTCTAGTTCAAAACTAGTCCATTTCGATAAAAATCTATTTTTATCTTTTCAAATTTGGAATTTTCATCCCAATTCTTTACAAATGATTTCTTATGATTTTACACAAATTATTACTATTTTTAATAATGTTATCAAGGCCCGTACAGTCGATTTCCACCAATGGACATCGAACTGCACTTAACAACGACCTTTTCCAAATTTGATTTGGACATAATTCCAAATCCAACTGTTAGATTTCAAATTTCTAATATTTTTTTGAAAGCTCTTTTCGATACGAGCCCAAGGTTCCGGTTTTAGGAGAATCCAACGGTTGGATCTACCGCAACGTCAATTCGAAGTCAATGGTCGAAATTCGCGAACTACCGCAGTGCGGCGCGTTCTATTCAGGCCATTATATATATATAATATATATATATATATATATTATATTTTGTCAATTTCCTTTCAAAACATATTTTATAAATTGTTTTAAATTCGTTTTCAAAACGATTTCAACTTCATATTCAATTTCTAATCAAAATTGAATATTCCATATCATTAATCTATAAATGATAATATTTTCAAAACGTTATATTTTGAAATTACTTCCTTTTCTATATTCATTATAAAAACGAACAAAATCGATATAAATATCGTTCACGTCAAAATGGCATCAATCTAATCAACACGACTTTTATTCAACACATGAATGTTTATTCTATTCAACACATGAATATTTATTCTATTCAACACACGAATATATTTCTATTCAACACATGAATTTTTATTTCTTCTTTTCCAAATTGGAATGAGGCCCAATCAATTACCATATAACATTTATTATATGGATTTCCTACAACACATGTATCTAACAGCAACGATAAATCATCAACCATCATCCAGAGTGCACCACAGAACTGCATAAGCATTAAATATAAATAATTAACGCTTACATGGTCTGTCAACCAATCGATCGACATACTATTAAACAATTGGGATTAGTGTACGTCAATATTATCCCAACACCCGTGTGGGGTTTCAAATCAACAAACACATATTTTTATTTGTGCAGTTGGGCGCTGTGTAAAATTTATCGTCCCAATCAATATCAGTCAAATCGGTGTACATAAACAAATCATTCGATTGGTAAATGAATATTTATTTTACTTCAACACATGAATATATATTTTATTTCAACAAACGAATATATATATATATATATATATATATTATTTCAACACATGAATATATATATTTTATTTCAACACATCACACTATCAAATTTCACTACACAGAAATCAGACAAACAAGTCATCCATGGTCTGTGGACGACGGGTGTCAGGTGCTGCTAAACACCGTCTGCATCCTAGTATATATTTCAACTAGAAATTAAATTAAAAGTGAGGAGTTCTCACCGAGGGTTCCACTCTCCGTGCTTTCCTTCTGAACTGTTTGGGTTTCGTTTTGATTTCTGTCGATACCATCGCCATCTTTTCCCGCTGTTCACATTAAAAATCATATTTTTATCGCTTTATCCCAATAAATAAAAATCATATTTTTATTTTAATTTCATATATTTTACAACGCTTCTTTCTATATAAAAATTATATTTTTATATTTCTACTTCTTATATAAAGATCGAATTTTTATTTCGCTTCATATATAAAAATCTCGCCTTTCCATATATAAAAATATCGTCTTTATATATATAAAAACATAATCTTTTCATCGTTACTTTATATATAAAAATCAAATTTTTAGCGCTATTCTATATATATATATATATCGAATTTTTTTATCGCTATTCTGTATATATAAAAATCGAATTTTTAACGCTATTCTATATATATAAAAAACGGATTTTTAATGCTATAAAAATACTATCTTTTTAACTATAAAAATCCTATCTTTTCCAATAAACAAAATCAAATATTTTATATTTCACTTCATGTAAAGATTGATCACATTTTTAAATCACTTTCATATAAAGATTCAACCTTTTGACATATAAAAATTCAACCTTTAATAAATAAAAAAAATCACTTCTTTTATCTAAGTAAAAGTCACTTCTTTTTGTTTATATTCATATAATAAAAATCAAATTTTTACTTCAAAGTTATACATATAAAAATATAATTTTTATTTTAAAACCATTCGTGTTTATAAAATCACTACTTTATGATTTAAAAACCAAAGCTTTTCTATTTATAAAAATTAAACCTTTTCTACTTTAAAAATCATTTCTTTATATTTATAAAAATTATATATTTCTAATTAAAAATCAGATCTACATCAGCCTATAAAAATTAGATCTAAATGACATTAAAAAATAGAAAAGCTTACAGTGAAAATCGATTTTTTTTCTCGGAGTAGGGGGACGGTTATTGCCATCGACTGGAAGGGGAAGGGGGGTGCGCTCACTGGTGTCACAGGCGGGGGATACGGCGCGGCGGGCTGGGGGTTTCAAGGGGTGTCGCGGTAGGCTGGTTTGGGGAGTAGGACGCTAGGGTTTTTTTGGGGGGGGGGGGGTTCTCGTGGATCGGAGGAAGAAGAGGAGAGAGGACGGGGAGGAGGACGGTGGTCAGAAGGGGGGCGCGGCCTTGGGTGCGATGGCGTGGTGGAGGAGCGGTGGCTTCCAGCTCTGCGGATTCTTTTTTTTATTTCTGATATAATGTTCGAGGAAAGAGAAATTAGAGGGGGGTTTATATAAATAATATATATTTTATTATTTTAAAATTTCAAAAAGCAAATTTTTATTTCGAACTCGAAATCGAACCCACCGACTATCGTCCCTAGCTAATTACCCCCATTTCGAACACAATGGGATATGTATCGTAGGCTGATTCGATCGTTTTGATCAGTTTCCGTCAAAATCAAAATATAAATCTATATATTGAATTTGAACACACACTTCGATTTACCCGGGGTCACATACGGACTCTAAATGTGACGGCCTAAAATTTCGCTCGATCCGAATCAGTCGTTAAACCGATCTAGACTGTTCGAAACCCCTGATCGTTTGAGAACAGGACAAATCAGAACGTAGACGGGAGAACATTTCATTGCTATTACAACAATTCCATCAGATACAAGAATATACAGAGTATAATGAATAAATTACATTTGATAAATATCAGAGATTACATTAAATTACATAGCAGCTGAAAAATAATACAAAACACAACTAAAAGTAATACATGGATACAGAGCTTTCCGAGCATCGTTCCAGCTGTAAATCAGGATCCTGTGAATATAAATCTGCAAAACCAAAACTACTAGCTGCCCGTGTCGAAAATAGGGGCACCCAGAGTTTAGGTTAAAGCAATAAACTCCAGGTCAGTCATGTGACTAGTGCGAGAACTAAAACAGTTATTAATATTGGTTTTAAAGTTAGGTAAATCAAGGGACCACACCGTATAACATGGAACGGGTTTCCTCCCAAGAATACCAGTGCATAGAACAAACAGCGCAATGCTAAATAAAGAAAAATGAAGCTGTTATAAGACCCAGGTCCAATCACACAATGTAACGCAAGCCGGAGGATAGGGTTTTCCCTTATAACAGCCAAAGCATGCTTGATACGTTTAAAACACATTATTTGATACTATTATAAGTGTATAGTGTCAAAACAATTTCAATCATAAATATAAATCATAGACGGTATGGGTACCATATATCATGTCGCCATACTAGTTCTACAATTAAAACCGCAATATCACGTATTGGAAATTGGATTTCCGTCATGAGTCGAGGCAAGGGGCAAGCTCCTCTCCGCTTCGAGACACTCTAGCAAATGCTCAGGACTACACACTCTGGGCAGCCACTGGATCGGTTGGGCCGATCCTCTCTTACGTTTGAGGATTATTTATTCCTGAACACACGTTTCCCGGTCCTTACAGACCTATAATCGAGGCGCCTCATTCCAACAAGCACAAAGGTGAAAAGTATATAAATGTCAGGGCTGGTAAGTCACTGACACCACCAAAGCTAGAAAGAAACGTCGTGCTCTCCCAACGGTCCGTATCCCGTTTTTAACTCATACCGAGGTGTGAGGCTCGCGAATTCACGCTATACACAAAGCTGCCACGTAGGCCGTGCTTTGATCATCAACCACAAGACTTTGCTTTTCAATAGAAGCCTTGATCCATGCAACTCAGCGTGCCACACAGGAAATTCATGCCATGCGATTGATATCTATCGATATATAACCTCTAAGCTCGTACGTCTCAGAGAAGGGCGTTAAGCAAGAGAATAAATTCTCTACCGCCAAACAGATATATATATTTAACAGAAATCGATCAACACAGAATAAAATCCAATGTCAGACACACAATCCATTTACAAGTTCGTTCTGGGTCTGAACGAAACCGGAGGCACTTTCCTCGCATATCCATCGATCTCCAAGTACGTCTGGACGACCACTAACTGATTCCCTCATCTTGGGTGTACAGCCCAATCAAGATCATCAGTAATCACCCAAACGATGTGAAGACTTCCAGTCTTCAACCACCGTCTTCATCTTCGACTTATCGTCGAATCGGTTATTCAGAATGGGTGTAAACCCGGCCTTTCCGAACAACCCGCGTATATTAAAAACAAATGTTACACAAACACAACATACGCCTCATTCCAATTCATTAGTCACTAACCGTAAATCAGTAAGAGAGCAATTCCCCAAAAATTAACCCCGAAGGCCGAAACTAACATCAGATCAATATCCAGGAAACCATTCTTCTTAACTAATCTACAGCTAGTTTCTAAATTTCACATTCTTAGGGAAAGGTTCCCATTAATTTTATCCAAGATAAATTCTTAAAAATTTATTCTTAAATCTTCCTTTGGATGTCATTTCAAACCAAATTATGGTTTTCCAAACTAGTCGAGATTAGCGAATCACACCGAAGTAATTATTTATTTTATTTCCCAATCTCAACCTATTCATCCCATGAAGCAAAACTGGTAATACTCCATATCTAACACCACGGTGTTATCGGTAAAATTAATTACCATTTCACGTTCAAATCTGATTAAAGATTTAACTATCGCTTTGGAGCAAAACTGGTGATACTCCATTCTCGCTCATTTGCCAAATTTGATAATTTGAATTATCAATTCACATTTCAATCTAATTGCAGATTCATTAAAACTCCTTTTACTGGGTTAAAGAACTAGTGTCATTTAAAACACAGATCACGACAAACCCAAATCACATTCTAATTATTATCGGGTTAAAGAACTAATGTTATTTAAAACACTGTTCACGATAAACCCACAAATCAATTCTATTTAAAAGCCATTTCAAATCCAGTTTATTTATTTAAAAATAAACGGGTTTAATTTTAGTTCAAAACTAGTTCATTTCGATAAAAATCTATTTTTATCTTTTCAAATATGGAGTTTTTCATCCCAATTTTTCCCAAATCATTTCTTATGATTTTTCACAAATTATTACTATTTTTAATAATTTTATCAAGGCCCGTACAGTCGATTTCCATCAACGGCCATCGAACTGCACTTACAGCGACCTTTTCCAAATTTGATTTGGACGTATCTCCAAATCCAACCATTAGATTTCAAATTTCTAATATTCGTTAGAAATCTCTTTTCGATACGAACCCAACGGTTCCGGTTTTAGGAGAATCTGACGGTCAGATCTCCCGTAATGTCCATTCGAAGTTAATGGTCGAAATTCGCGAACTGCCGTGGCGCGGCGCGTTCTATTCAGGCCATTATATTATATATATAATATATATTTCGTCGATTACTATTTAAAACAAATATTATAAATAGTTTTAAATTCGTTTTAAAAACATTTCAACTTCCAGTTCCAATTCAAATCAAAATTGAATTTTTCCTTATAAATTCGTTTTAAAATTCATTTCAATTCAATTCAAAATTCAATTCAATTTGAGTTCATTTCAATTCGTTTTCAATTCGAATTCGTTTCCAATTCAATTCGAATTCGTTTTCCATTCGATTCAATTCAAATTGGTTTTCTATTCGATTCAATTCAAATTGGTTTTCTATTCAGTTCAATTCGAATTTCTTTATCTATTCAATGCAATTCAAATTTCTTTATCTATTCAATTCAATTCAAATTTCTTTATCTATTCAATTCAATTTGAATTTCTTTATCTATTCAATTCAATTTGAATTTCTTTATCTATTCAATTCAATTCAATTCAAATTTCTTTTCTATTCAATTCAATTTGAATTCCTTTTCTATTCAATTTATAAAAACGAATATAATCGATATAAATATCGTTCGCGTCAAAATAGCGCATCTCTAGTCAACACGGCTTTATGTATTTCAATAATTCCGTTATTCTATTCAACAAATGAATATTTATTCTTGTCAACACATGACTAATCTCAACGAATGAGTACTGTCCACGTGTGACTATTTTTGTTATTTAATATATTTAATGAAAATTAAGGTATTTATCGTTTGATATTAAATCAGACTCCAACCGTAAATTAGTAAGAGAACGATTCCCTGAATATTAACCCCGAAGGCCGAAACCAACATCAGATTAATATCCAGGAGACCACTCACCTTATCTATTTTCCAGTTAGTTTCTAATTTTATATACGATAAAGATGTAAATTTTATTATTAAAATATTTCGTTCAACACATGACTAATCTCAACGGATGAGTACAGTCAACACATGAACCTTTATTTTATAATGATAAAGATATAAATTTTATTGTTTAAAATATTTCGTTCAACACATGACTAATCTCAACGGATGAGTACGGTCAACACATGAACCTTTATATTATAATATTCTTTATTTTCTAAATTGGAATGAGGCCCAATCAATTACCATATAGCGTTAACTATATGGATTCCATACAACACATGTATATAATAGCAACGATAAATAATCAACCATCATCCAAAGTGCACTACACTGTATAAGCATTAAATATAGATATCTAACGCTTATAACAGCCTGTCGATCCATCAATCGTCATACAACTAATTATTGGGATTAGTGTATATCATCTATTATCCCAATACCCGTGTGGGGTTTCAAATCAACAAACACAGATTTTATTTGTGCAGTTGGGCGATGTGTAAAATTTATCGTCCCAATCAATGTCCTTCAAATAGGTGTACATAAACAAACCGTCTGGTTTATAAATGAATATTTATTTATTCATTCACATTCACGTTAAAAAAATTATTTTTAACAATAATTTTTTTTTTAACACATGAATTTTTATTCAGTTCATTTACAAAATAAAAATGATATTTTTATTTTTCTAACTTATTTTAGAAAATTTCGGCGGCATAACGGCACGATACTAGAAACGGGACAAGGCCTAGCCTTATCCCCGGTCTAGTGAAGGCCCACGCCATTCACACATCAATCAAATCAATTTAATTTCACCAAACAATTCAATTCAACCCAAATAATCTAACCAACTGCACAGCCAAACAAACAAGTCCATGGTCTGTGGACGATTGTGTCGGGTGCTACTAAGCACCGTCTGCATCCTAGTATACATATATAACTAGAAAAGAAATTGAAGAGTGAGAAATTCTCACCGAAAGCAATCCCAACTTCGCGACACTTCATTTATAGAAATCTTCATCGTTCTCGCCTTTTTGTCATCTTCGTTGCCCGTATTCTCTACATATGTAAAAATCGAATTTTTACTTCGCTATTCAATATATAAAAATCAAATTTTTACTTCGCAATTCAATATATAAAAATCGAATTTTACTTCGCTATTCAATATATAAAAATCGAATTTTTACTTCGCTATTCAATATATAAAAATTGAATTTTTTACTTCGCTATTCAATATATAAAAATCCTATTTATCCCGCTAATCTTCATATAAAGATTTGGCCTTTTCAATTTCAAAAATCTAATCTTTTCTATTTAAGGTTTCATCACTATAAAAATCACATTTTTATTTTGCTACATATAAAAAGATGATATTTTTACCACTTCTATAATGTAAAAGATTATATTTTTATCCTCCTATCATATAAAATAAAACTGAAATTAATCGACAAACAAATTTAATTAAATAAATTTACCTTCATTGTGGTGGGGAGGGTTTCAGAGCTCGGCAGTGGTGGTAGGTGTTGCTCGCGCCTGCGGAGGAGGGTGGTGGCGTCGAGGGTCGGGTAGGGCTGGAGGGGGGTTGCGCACAGGGGGGCGGGGGAGCTGTGGCAGGCGGTGGCGCGTTGTGGGGCTCGCTGGCGAGGAGGAGGCGAAGGGGAAGGGGGGTCTTTGATCGGTGGCGCATAGGGTAGGGGAATTGGGGCTTCAGGGTTCGAACGAGGACGAGGGGGGAAATGGTGGTGCTGCGCACCCAGGGAGGGGCGGCGCTTGGCGCGGCGACGCTAGGAGGCTGGGCGGCGGCCTCCTCCCCCTTCCGTCGATCGTATTTTTTTCTTTTTTTTTCTTTTTAATTTCTGAATTGAAACGTGAACGGGGGGGGGGGGGGGGGAAGGTATAGGAGAGGGTTATATATTTTTTTTTAATTATGAAAAAGTTGACTTTTACATACGACCTCTAAACGAGGCCCACCGCCTGTCGTCCATAGCTAATTACCCCCATTCCGAACACAATGGGATATGTATCGTAGGCTGATTCGATCGTTTCGATCAGTTTTCGTCAAAATTAAAATATATCTCTATAAATTGAATTTGAAAGCGCATTTCAAATTACCGGGGTCACATACTAACTCTAAAAATTGCAGAAAAATATTTTCTAGCTTCGTATTGACGATACGGTCCTAACAAAACTAGTTTCGTCGAATTCTGAGACCGTTGGAAAAATGGCCATTTTCGAGTCGATTAAAATCAACTGAAACTGGTCAAATGCGTTTTCCTTTGCCACGCTCACATATTGATTCGAAAAATTATGAAAATTGGAATCTAGCAATAATTTGACATCACGGACCCAACAAAAGTGGTTTCGTCGAAATCCGAGGTCGTTTGCAAAATTCCCATTTTAAGGGCCTGAATTCCATAGCGACTATTCAGAATTTTCAACTGGACATAACTTTTGATTCCCGCTATGAAATTTTGATTTTTTGGATTCGTTGGAAAGATATTCCCAATTAGATCCCATTATTTTTGGTTTCACTAAAATCCGGTTTATTTTGCACCCGGTATGTTCAATTGAAGTTTGAAATCGAATTATCGAACTACCGCGCCATTTTCAATTCCTTTTTTAATTATATATATAATTATTATATTCTAGCAACGACGTATATAATATATACGTTCGAATTCTATTGAAAATAAATTTCTCGTCGATATTATTTAAAATAATCTATTTTAAATATTCAAAATTCGCTAAAATCGCCAAAATAAAAATTTTAAACTGGCCCAGATTTTCGGGTTGTTACAATCTCCCCCACTTAAAACTTTTCATCCCCGAAAAGGAACAAAGTCGAAAGTGGTTTGATTAATCAACTCTACGTTCGATCTGGCTTCCATTCTCCAACTTTTCAGTTTCTGAGAATTTCCAAATTCTTCAAAAATTTGGCTAACACCCTAAATTTTCGAAAAATTTCGCCATAACCTCCCCTGCACCGGGAGCCACGGGAAAATCCCGAAATTGCCATATAGGCCTTCTGATCTCAAAAAGAAAAAGAAAAAGCCAAGCGGCTCATAAAATCATCATCACCCAAACAAAACAGTAAATTATAGTAAACATGTACCTATTTGTCGGGCAAACAAATTTTATTCTCTGCTCTAGCCTCCTTGCTATGATCTGTTCAATGTAAGTATATGTATATGCAAGCAAATGCGACCAATTTCAATACAATTCAATATTTGGTTCAATTAGGCTAAATGGTTCAAAATTATCGAACAAATAAACAAACAACACAAACATCAATCAATTAGTGAATTAGAGTTTCAAATTCATAAATTTGATATATAGTCAAAAATCATGTTTTTGATGCCAAATCACAACAATGTATTCTAGCTATATTTTGGTTCTCACACCAGTCTAATGGAAATATATAGAAATCATACCTTCGAAACACGAACATAAATATTGATGATGCCATGGTCATTATCAACATCATCTCCGGGCGACTAGAGCGTGATTCTATATATATCCAGTATATTAAAACTTCGACTATACGTTCATGATGCGTATACGCGAAATCTTTATATATTGGATTGTCCAAATTCAAAATAAATAAATATTCAAATACGTATAAAATGGTTTAAATTTTCAAAACAAAATTGTTTTCATTTGAAAAATATACTCTTCACACTCGTTCTAGGATACTACTAATCCTATCTCTAACAAGTCATTCTAATTGGATATTGCTAATCCAATATCTAATGAATTCTTTCGAATGGTTCTAATGTGTCTTGTTTTCGAGCTCTGTAAACCAAAGCTCTGATACCAAATGTGACGGCCTAAAATTTCGCTCGATCTGAATCAGTCGTTAAACTGATCTAGACCGTTCGAAACCCCTGATCGTTTGAGAACAGGACAAATCAGAACGCAGACGGGAGAACATTTCATTGCTATTACAACAATTCCATCAGATACAAGAATATACAAAGTATAATGAATAAATTACATTCGATAAATATCATAGATTACATTAAATTACATAGCAGCGGAAAAATAATACAAAACACAACTGAATGTAATACACGGATACAGAGCTTTACGAGCATCGTTCCAGCTGTAAATCAGGATCCTGTGAATATAAATCTGCAAAACCAAAACTACTAGCTGCCCGTGTCGAAAATAGGGGCACCCAGAGTTTAGGTTAAAATAATAAACTCCAGGTCAGTCATGTGACTGGTGTGAGAACTAAAACAGTTATTAATATTGGTTTTAAAGTTAGGTAAATCAAGGGACCACGCCGTATAACACGGAACGGGTTTCCTCCCAAGAATACCAGTGCATAGAACAAACAGCACAATGCTAAATAAAGAAAAATGAAGCTGTTATAAGACCCAGGTCCCATCACACAATGCAACGCAAGCCGGAGGATAGGGTTTTCCCTTATAACAGCCAAAGCATGCTTGATACGTTTAAAACACATTATTTGATACTATTATAAGTGTATAGTGTCAAAACAATTTCAATCATAAATATAAATCATAGACGGCATGGGTACCATATATCATGTCGCCATACTAGTTCTACAATTAAAACCGCAATATCACGTATTGGAAACTGGATTTCCGTCATGAGTCGAGGCAAGGGGCAAGCTCCTCTCCGCTTCGAGACACTCTAGCAAATGCTCAGGACTACACACTCTGGGCAGCCACTGGATCGGTTGGGCCGGTCCTCTCTTACGTTTGAGGATTATTTATTCCTGAACACACGTTTCCCGGTCCTTACAGACCTATAATCGAGGCGCCCCATTCCAACAACCACAAAGGTGAAAAGTATATAAATGTCAGGGCTGGTAAGTCACTGACACCACCAAAGCTAGAAAGAAACGTCGTGCTCTCCCAACGGTTCGTATCCCGTTTTTAACTCATATCGAGGTATGAGGCTCGCGAATTCACGCTATACACAAAGCTGCCACGTAGGCCGTGCTTGGATCATCAACCACAAGACATTGCTTTTCAATAAAAGCCTTGATCCATGCAACTCAGCGTGCCACACAGGCAATTCATGTCATGCGATTGATATCTATCGATATATAACCTCTAAGCTCGTACGTTTCAGAGAAGGGCGTTAAGCAAGAGAATAAATTCTCCGCCGCCAAACAGATATATATTTAACAGAAATCAATCAACACAGAATAAAATCCAATGTCAGACACACAATCCATTTACAAGTTCGTTCTGGGTCTGAACGAAACCGGAGGCACTTTCCTCGCATATCCATCGATCTCCAAGTACGTCTGGACGACCACTAACTGATTCCCTCATCTTGGGTATACAGCCCAATCAAGATCATCAGTAATCACCCAAACGATGTGAAGACTTCCGGTCTTCAACCACCGTCTTCATCTTCGACTTATCGTCGAATCGGTTATTCAGAATGGGTGTAAAACCGGCCTTTCCGAACAACCCGCGTATATTAAAAACAAATGTTACACAAACACAACATACGCCTCATTCCAATTCATTAGTCACTAACCGTAAATCAGTAAGAGAGAAATTCCCCAAAAATTAACCCCGAAGGCCGAAACCAACATCAGATCAATATCCAGGAAACCATTCATCTTAACTAATCTACAGCTAGTTTCTAAATTTCACATTCTTAGGGAAAGGTTCCCATTAATTTTATCCAAGATAAATTCTTAAAAATTTATTCTTAAATCTTCCTTTGGATGTCATTTCAAACCAAATTATGGTTTTCCAAACTAGTCGAGATTAGCGAATCACACCGAAGTAATTATTTATTTTATTTCCCAATCCCAACCTATTCATCCCATGAAGCAAAACTGGTAATACTCCATATCTAACACCACGGTGTTATCGGTAAAATTAATTACCATTTCACGTTCAAATCTGATTAAAGATTTAACTATCGCTTTGGAGCAAAACTGGTGATACTCCATTCTCGCTCATTTTCCAAATTTTGTAATTTGAATTATCAATTCACATTTCAATCTAATTGCCGATTCATTAAAACTCCTTTTACTGGGTTAAAGAACTAGTGTCATTTAAAACACAGTTCACGACAAACCCAAATCACATTCTAATTATTATCGGGTTAAAGAACTAGTGTTATTTAAAACACTGTTCACGATAAACCCACAAATCAATTCTATTTAAAAGCCATTTCAAATCCATTTTATTTATTTAAAAATAAACGGGTTTAATTTTAGTTCAAAACTAGTTCATTTCGATAAAAATCTATTTTTATCTTTCCAAATATGGAGTTTTTCATCCCAATTTTTCCCAAATCATTTCTTATGATTTTTCACAAATTATTACTATTTTTAATAATTTTATCAAGGCCCGTACAGTCGATTTCCATCAACGGCCATCGAACTGCACTTACAGCGACCTTTTCCAAATTTGATTTGGACGTATCTCCAAATCCAACCATTAGATTTCAAATTTTTAATATTCATTAGAAAGCTCTTTTCGATATGAACCCAACGGTTCCGGTTTTAGGAGAATCTGACGGTCAGATCTCCCGTAATGTCCATTCGAAGTTAATGGTCGAAATTCGCGAACTACCGCGGCACGGTGCGTTCTATTCAGGCCATTATATTATATATATAATATATAATATATATATATTTCGTCGATTACTATTTAAAACGAATATTATAAATAGTTTTAAATTCGTTTTAAAAACATTTCAACTTCCATTTCCAATTCAAATCAAAATTGAATTTTTCCTTATAAATTTATTTTAAAATTCATTTCAATTCAATTCAAATTTCAATTCAATTTGAATTCATTTCAATTCGTTTTCAATTCAATTCGAATTCGTTTCCAATTCAATTCGAATTCATTTTCAATTCGATTCAATTCAAATTGGTTTTCTATTCGATTCAATTCAAATTGGTTTTCTATTCAGTTCAATTCGAATTTCTTTATCTATTCAATGCAATTCAAATTTCTTTATCTATTCAATTTAATTCAAATTTCTTTATCTATTCAATTCAATTTGAATTTCTTTATCTATTCAATTCAATTCAAATTTCTTTTCTATTCAATTCAATTTGAATTCCTTTTCTATTCAATTTATAAAAATGAATATAATCGATATAAATATCGTTCACGTCAAAATAGCGCATCTCTAGTCAACACAGCTTTATGTATTTCAATAATTCCATTATTCTATTATACAAATTAATATTTATTCTTGTCAACACATGATTAATCTCAACGAATGAGTACTGTCCACGTGTGACTATTTTTGTTATTTAATATATTTTATGAAAATTAAGGTATCTATCGTTTGATATTAAATCAGACTCCAACCGTAAATTAGTAAGAGAACGATTCCCTGAATATTAACCCTGAAGGCCGAAACCAACATCAGATTAATATCCAGGAGACCACTCACCTTATCTATTTTCCAGTTAGTTTCTAATTTTATATATGATAAAGATGTAAATTTTATTATTAAAATATTTCGTTCAACACATGACTAATCTCAACGGATGAGTACAGTCAACACATGAACCTTTATTTTATAATGATAAAGATATAAATTTTATTGTTTAAAATATTTCGTTCAACACATGACTAATCTCAACGGATGAGTACGGTCAACACATGAACCTTTATATTATAATATTCTTTATTTTCTAAATTGGAATGAGGCCCAATCAATTACCATATAGCGTTAACTATATGGATTCCATACAACACATGTATATAATAGCAACGATAAATAATCAACCATCATCCAAAGTGCACTACACTGTATAAGCATTAAATATAGATATCTAACGCTTATAACAGCCTGTCGATCCATCGATCGACATACAACTAATTATTGGGATTAGTGTATATCATCTATTATCCCAATACCCGTGTGGGGTTTCAAATCAACAAACACAGATTTTATTTGTGCAGTTGGGCGATGTGTAAAATTTATCGTCCCAATCAATGTCCTTCAAATAGGTGTACATAAACAAACCGTCCGGTTTGTAAATGAATATTTATTTATTCACATTCACGTTAAAATTTTTATTTTTAACGATAAAATATTTTATTTTAACACATGAATTTTTATTCAGTTCATTTACAAAATAAAAATGATATTTTTATTTTTCTAACTTATTTTAGAAAATTTCGGCGGCATAACGGCACGATACTAGAAACGAGACAAGGCCTAGGCTTATCCCCGGTCTAGTGAAGGCCCACGCCATTCACACATCAATCAAATCAATTTAATTTCACCAAACAATTCAATTCAACCCAAATAATCTAACCAACTACACAGCCAAACAAACAAGTCCATGGTCTGTGGACGATTGTGTCGGGTGCTACTAAGCACCGTCTGCATCCTAGTATACATATATAACTAGAAAAGAAACTTAAGAGTGAGAAATTCTCACCGAAAGCTATCCCAACTTCACGACACTTCATTTATAGAAATCTTCATCGTTCTCGCCTTTTTGTCATCTTCGTTGCCCATATTCTCTACATATGTAAAAATCGAATTTTTACTTCGCTATTCAATATATAAAAATCGAATTTTTACTTCGCTATTCAATATATAAAAATCGAATTTTTACTTCGCTATTCAATATATAAAAATCGAATTTTTACTTCGCTATTCAATATATAAAAATCGAATTTTTACTTCGTTATTCAATATATAAAAATCGTATTTTTACTTCGCTATTCAATATATAAAAATCGAATTTTTACTTCGCTATTCAATATATAAAAATCGAATTTTTACTTCGCTATTCAATATATAAAAATCCTATTTATCCCGCTAATCTTCATATAAAGATTTCGCCTTTTCAATTTCAAAAATCTAATCTTTTCTATTTTAAAAATCTAATCTTTTCTATTTTAAAAATCTAATCTTTTCTATTTAAGGTTTCATCACTATAAAAATCACATTTTTATTTTGCTACATATAAAAAGATGATATTTTTACCACTTCTATAATGTAAAAGATTATATTTTTATCCTCCTATCATATAAAATAAAACTGAAATTAATCTACAAACTAATTTAATTAAATAAATTTACCTTCATTGTGGTGGGGAGGGTTTCAGAGCTCGGCAGTGGTGGTAGGTGGTGCTCGCGCCTGCAGAGGAGGGTGGTGGTGTCGAGGGTCGGGTAGGGCTGGAGGGGGGTTGCGCGCAGGGGGCGGGGGAGCTGTGGCAGGCGGTGGCGCGTTGTGGGGCTCGCTGGCGAGGAGGAGGCGAAGGGGAAGGGGGGTCTTCGATCGGTGGCGCATATGGTAGGGGAATTGGGGCTTCAGGGTTCGAACGAGGAGGAGGGGGGAAATGGTGGTGCTGCGCACCCAGGGAGGGGCGGCGCCAGGAGGCTGGGCGGCGGCCTCCTCCCCCTTCCGTCGATCGTGTTTTTTTTTTTTTTTTTCTTTTTAATTTCTGAATTGAAACGTGAATGGGGGGCAAGGTATAGGAGAGGGTTATATTATTTATTTATTTATTTTTAATTATGAAAAAGTTGACTTTTACATATGACCTCTAAACGAGGCCCACCGCCTGTCGTCCATAGCTAATTTCCCCCATTCCAAACACAATGGGATATGTATCGTAGGCTGATTCGATCGTTTTGATCAGTTTTCGTCAAAATCAACATATATCTCTATAAATTGAAATTTGAACGCGCATTTCAAATTACCGGGGTCACATACTAACTCTAAAAATTACAGAAAAATATTTTCTAGCTTCATATTGACGATACGGTCCTAACAAAACTGGTTTCATCGAATTCTGAGACCGTTGGAAAAATGGCCATTTTCCAGTCGATTAAAATCAACTGAAACTGGTCAAACGCGTTTTCCTTTGCCACGCTCACATATTGATTCGAAAAATTATGAAAATTGGAATCTAGCAATAATTTGACATCACGGACCCAACAAAAGTGGTTTCGTCGAAATCCGAGGTCGTTTGCAAAATTCCCATTTTTAAGGGCCTGAATTCCATAGCGACTATTCAGAATTTTCAACTGGACATATCTTTTGATTCCCGCTATGAAATTTGGATTTTTCGGATTCGTTGGAAAGATATTCCCAATTAGATCCCATTATTTTTTGTTTCACTAAAATCCGGTTTATTTTGCACCCGGTATGTTCAATTGAAGTTTGAAATCGAATTATCGAACTACCACGCCATTTTCAATTCCTTTTTTAATTATATATATAATTATTATATTCTAACGACGACGTATATAATATATACGTTCGAATTCTATTCAAAATAAATTTCTCGTCGATATTATTTAAAATAATCTATTTTAAATATTCAAAATTCGCTAAAATCGCCAAAATAAAATTTTTAAACTGGCCCAGATTTTCGGGTTGTTACACTAAAAATTCCAGAAAAATTATTTCTAGCTTTGTATTGCCGATACGGTCCTAACAAAACTAATTTCGTCAAATTCTGAGGCCGTTCGAAAAATGGCCATTTTCCGGTCGATCGAAATTGACTGAAACTGCCAAAACACGTTTTACTTCGCCACACTCACATATTGATTCGAAAAATCATGAATTTTGTAATCTAGTAATAATTCGAGATCCCGGATCCAACAAAAGTGTTTTCGTCGAAAACAGAGATCATTTGCAAAATTTCCATTTTTAAGGGCCAGAATTCCATAGCGACTATTTTGAATTTTCAACTGGACATAACTTTTTTTCTACGCTATGAAATTTCAATTTTTCGGATTCGTTAGAAAGATATTCTCAAATAGATTCTAATATTTTTGGTTTCACTAAAATTCGGTTTATTCTGTATCCTGTACATTCATTTGAACTTTGAAATCGAATTTTCAAACTACCGCTCCATTTTCAATTCCTTTTAGAATTATAAATAAATATTTATATTCTAACGTCGAGCTATATAAATATAAACATTAAATTCTGTTCAAAATAAACTTCTCGTTGTCATTATTTAAAATTATTCATTTTAAATACTCAAAATTTGCAAAAATTGCCAAAATAACATTTTTAAATTGGCTCGGATTTCCAGGTTATTACAAGATTTTTTAAAAGAAAATAATTGTAAAATCGAAGGATAAGTTATAAAAGGAAAATATTGTAAAACAAATAGGAAAAGAAATATTTATTTAGAAAATAAATATATGGAATTGAAAAGGGAGTATTTGTAAACCATTTAAAAATATATTTAAAAAGGTGATATTTGTAAAACATTTACGAATAGAATTAAAAAGGAAATATTTATTTAGAAAAATAAATAGAGTTATAAAAAGGAAATATTTATTTATAAAATAAATAGAGTTATAAAATGGATTTATTGGGAAATGAAAAGATTGTCATATAAAGAAATATTTGACAAATGAATAAAATTTTACATCAGGAAAGTTTAGACCCGTGCTTCGCACACGGGTATAACATGATATGGATTTAAAGCTAAGATTTTAAATAGAATCTGTTGTAACCAATAGATTGAGAAGATTAATTTATAAATAATATTTTTTTAAATTAAATAAATATTTATCATTGGATAAATAGAATATATAAGTCAGTGCTTATATAGAGAAGTAAGAATCAATTTCAACATCGATAGTTGAAACTGAATATGGACGTAGAGTTAATCAAAGGAGTTAATCAAAATGTGTTAATCAAAATGAGTTAGAGGAGTTAATGGATTAGAGTTAGAATTAATCGATTAGAGTTAGAGTTAATCGATTAGAGTTAGAGTTAACCAGTTTGAGTTAATCAGTTAGAGTTAATTGATTAGAGTTAAATTGTACTAGAGTTATTCGAATAGAGTTAATCGAACAAGAGTTAGTCGAGTATTAGTTATTGGAATAGAGTTAATCTAACAGGAGTTAGTCGAATATTAGTTATTCGAATAGAGTTAATCGAACATGAGTTAGTCGAATATAAGTTATTCGAATAGAGTTAATCGAACAGGAGTTAGTCGAATATTAGTTATTAGAATATAGTTAATCAAACAAGAGTTTGTCGAATATTTGTTATTCGAATAGATTTAATTGAATTAGAGTTAGTCGGATTAGAGTTATTCGAATATAGTTTGTTCGAAGAAAGAGTTATCGAATAGGTTATTCGAATAAGAGAATTAATCGAATATAGTTTATTCGAATAGAGAAAGAAATTATCGAATATTAGTTATTCGAAAGAAATTATCGAATATTAGTTATTCAAAAGAAATTATCGAATATTAGTTATTCGAAAGGAGTTACCAAATATTAGTTATTCGAAAGGAGTTATCAAATATTAGTTATTAGAAGTGAGTTAATCGAATATTAGTTATTCGAAGTGAGTTAATCAAATATTAGTTATTCGAAGTGAGTTAATCGAATATTAGTTATTCGAAGTGAGTTAATCGAATATTAGTTATTCAAAGTGAGTTAATCGAATATTAGTTATTCGGAGTGAGTTAATCGAATATTAGTTATTCGAAGTGAGTTAATCGAATATTAGTTATTCGAAGTGAGTTAATCGAATATTAGTTATTCGAAGTGAGTTAATCAAATATTAGTTATTCGAAGTGAGTTAATCGAATATTAGTTATTCGAAGTGAGTTAATCGAATATTAGTTATTCGAAGAGAGTTAATCGTCGAATTCAATTATATCGAATTCGAGAAAGTACTTATACTTTCCGGTGTTTAAATCAAGATTTATTTATTTATAAATTAGGTGTTTATTTATTTATTCAAATTAAAGAATAAAAGTTATATTTGAAGTTAGATATTTCGAAAGCAGGGATTATAACGTTATCGTTATAACCAATGTTTTTATGAAAGAAGCGAATTCGTAAATAGAATCCGTGATGTTGGCAAGGAAGTTGTTAAAGGTTTAAAAATGATAAGCTCTGTCTATTTCGAAGTTAAAACGTTGTTCAGTTAAGGTCTGAGAGGTAATTATACCCCAACTTGATTGACTTCTTTCTTAACTAAGGAATGGTAAGGTTTGATAGTGAATGATGGTTAAGTGAATTTAGTTAATGAGTGAAATGGTTTGAGTTGGCATGGCGAGGTTTGATTTAAACATCTGTTTAAATCCAGTGAAGAAATTTTGGAAATGTTTTCCAAATAAGAATCAGAAATGTTTTCTGATAATAGAAAATAAGAATTTAGAATATATGGAAACAGGAGATAAGTAAACTAATGAACTAAAGAGATAAATGTTAAATGATGATTAATCGATAAAATTTCCATCTAGAAATAATATCGTTGTTTGCACATGTGTTTTTCTTTGATAGTTAAATCACAGACTATCAAAGTTTTGACCATTTTTCCGTCGTCAATACGGAGAGACCGGTTGGATTCTTATCCAAAGAACCACTCTGTATAGGCGTTAGCGTTTCGAATCAAATAGATCGAAGACAAATTGAAGACGGAGCAAAGTGCAAGGCCTGTTGTATAAATCCTAGGTAGAGATTGCCTAGGATGGGTGTACGGAATAGTGCCTTCGGTTTGTCCAGTCCCAGGACAACTTGAATGGACGAATGTTTGAAAGAGTATATCTAGTAGATCACATAAGTTGACCGTTTCAAACGTATTTACGTTAGTGGCAGAGGAATTTGTTTCTCTTAGCTTATACCCGTAGTATTTTTGGAGAAATCAATTTGTGATTTGACGGGTATGATGATGTGGCATTCAAAGTACATGGAGGAGTGATCTGTTAAAAGATACGTTTTGACCTCGAGCCTCATCAACTAGGAAATGACAGAAATCAGGCAGGTAGCATGGTTAAGTGGTTCGCAACCAAGTAGGGTATATTGTCACCATCTAGAGATTATTCATGTTTGTTACTTCTTTCAATTCTGTATCTCCCGGGAATGGTTATGTTGGTTTACCAACTGTAAGGTGACAATATATTCGATACACTCAAGCGAATTGAGTGGTCGGTCATTGTGGCCGAGTTGCAAGATGTTCTTGTAGAACTCCAGTGTATCGCTTCTAGAGTACACTGAGCGGAATGTGGATCCATACCTTATCATAGTTCGAATCCATTCCCCAAATAAGAGCCCTCGGTTTTGATTGTATATTATATATGTAGAACGTTAGATGCAAGCGTTTCTACTAGATTGATATTACTTGTGTTAGACATTATTATAATATTAGAATAATATTGTTTTACAAATGGTTTGGGTTATCATAAGGTAAGAGCCATATGTGTTTATGTGTTGATCAGTCTTATGATTATTATTTCTTTTGAAAGGATTTTTAAAGTTAAACAATTGATTTGAGTTTACTCACACCAGTAACATGACTAACCCAGAGTTTTTGTTTTGTTTTGTTTTCCCTAAACTCTTGGGTGCCCAATTTTGTACGGGCAGTCAATTAGTCGGGATTTATAGATACTTGAAGGGCTGGAGCAGGAGGCTTCAGAATTATATAACTATTGTTATTTCCGCTGTGTTGTAAGTGTTATACTCTAATAATGGTATTGTATACAGATACTATTTTATTTCAAAGTTATGTTGTGAAATATATTTATTCGTTCCGCTGTGAGATTCGTGTTTACTCTGATGTTGTATGTTCTTCTTCTTCTTCTATTCTAAGTTTCTATCTTATCTATTCTCGCCCTCTGTTTTCTTTCATGGACTATCCGGTATTTCCGATGCTTGAATAGTCGACATAGCGTTGTATGCCGATATCCAGGATCGCAAAATCCCCGGGTCGTTACATAACCTATTTGGATGTAGGAAAGACAGGTTGGAGGGAT
This sequence comes from Allium sativum, assembly GCA_030737875.1. Taxonomy (NCBI): domain Eukaryota; kingdom Viridiplantae; phylum Streptophyta; class Magnoliopsida; order Asparagales; family Amaryllidaceae; genus Allium; species Allium sativum. The sequence goes on from CM060923.1 coordinate 9,599,956, forward strand.
CCAGTAGGATTCCTCACTTATAATTGATAATGTTTATTATATATATTAGATATGTTTAATTGATATGAATTTGGAAGAAACAAACCCATGTTTTACAGTTGTGTATTTTAGTAGTCGTTTGGCCTTTTAAATACCGATGATAAATAAGAAATTTGTTGAATCGATTTTTAGTCAAATCTGAAATGTTTTTAGATTCGTACCTTTTTGAGACGTTGATTGCAATCGAGAAAATCAACGAACTTAAATTATAAAATTTATTTTTATAACTGAAGTTAGATTTTTAACTTATATTTTTGTAAGTTACGTAAAATGGAATATTTGTAGTTTGATTTATAAAATACTATTAAATGATTTATGTAGCGATTACTTATGTTTTCAAGCAAGTAAATTAAAAAATAACCTAAGGGGTAAATAGTTCAGGATAATTGTTTTGAGGAAAAAAATTAGTGATATTTTTAAATTTATTATCCTTAATTTAAGAGGAAGAACTAGTTGAAATCAATTAACAAGTTAACTGACGTTTTAAGTTGATCGAGTCAACTGTTTTTAATTGGAATTGGATATTAGATTTGATTATCTACAATTAATCTAATAGTAATAATTTATCCTAAACGGTCATCAAAGTTAACAAATGTTCTTGAAAGCTAGTTAATCTTTTATTTAACTGTATTTAAATGTGATTATCAAATTATTATTTAATATCCTTTTGAAAATGATTAATTATTCTATTCTTAGTTAGAAATGAATAAAATACTTTTATTTGGTTAATGTGAAGTTAATTATTATTTTAATTAATAATAATTAAAGGGATTGCCTTTTTTATTAGAATTCTTTTTTAAGGAGTAACTAATTGATAATAAGACTTTAATTGAAAAGTGTGAAAGAGATTTATTGTAAAATCCAAGTTTATAAATGAAAGTTTATAACAGGAAGTCTCTAACCAAGGCTATATTTTAAGATAAGTAGTTACTTAATATAATGAATTAAGCAAGTGATTATAATTGAAAAGAGATTTTAAACGTAAGAAATGGTTTATAAAACCATGATATTTTTTCATGATTTAATATCGGTTTTTGAGTTACAAATTCGTATCTATCTTAAGATAAAAACATTGTTGATCGAGGTTTGAGAGGTAGTTAGAATACTTCAACTTGAACTAATTAGCTATTATCAAGGGATGATATTAGTTTTTAATGGTAGAAGATGTGAAAATAGTTTCTTATTTCCATAAGAGGAATATTACAATTTAACTTGCAAGATTTTAGATTGATATTGGAAAGGAAATTTATAACGATGTTTTTAAGAATGTTAAGTTGAACTGACTAGTTGATAACCATATATTTCATAAAAAAGACTTTGTTTCCCATGTTAGAAATGAATAATGAGTTGGCAAACATTTTGTAAAATGATATTTCCAATGGAAATTTGGAGACGATTATGAGATATTTCCTAAGTATTGGAAATAAAAGGATTTAGAGAATATTCTGATAGTTAAAATAAGAAGTAAAAATGTTGGGATCCAATTTTTGAGAGCTTTTGGGGCCAAATGATCCTATGTACCGAATTAGTGAATCTATTTTCTTTTTGTAGTTGAATGAATGTTTACTTTGATAGTTAAATAACCGACTTTCAAATTTTGGCCAATTATCGCTATAAGAAATTAACCATTTAGGTACCGTTTGATTTATGAACAGGGCAGTTAATGTTCGCGTCTGCGTCTGACGTGTCCACTGTGGGACCCACACTTTTGCCCCTTCGAAACGAACGGTTGAAAATGTGACTTTCGCGTCAGACGCGTCCGACGCGTTGGACGCACGTCTAACGCGACGAAATTTCCAGAATAGCCGATTGCTTCCCCTCTATCTATATATTTGGCCCCTTCATTCCCCCTTTCATCACCAAAAACAGCCACAACCCGAAAATAAAAGCTTCAACCACCGTCTACTCGGCAATCTTTTCAGGTTTTTGCTTTTAAATTTGTATTTTTTAGCTTTTTTACTCCCATATATATTTTATTCGTAATTTTTTGGTTTTTTTCCAGAATGGCAGGAAGTCAGTCTTCGTCTACCCATTCCATTACCGAATGGAACAACGATATGACGAACGCTTTCGTCGATGTGTGCATGCAACATCTCAGTTCTCGTGCACATAATGTTGGAGGATGGTACCAGCTGATTGCACAGGTGTTCAATGAGCGCACCGGCTTGGACTGCAATGCTGGTCAGATGAAGAACAAGTTTGACAGCATGAAATGAGATTGGGCTCCGTGGAACAGACTGCTATAGTTTGGTGGAGGGGCATGGGATGAGCAGTTGGATACTGTCGCAGAAACGGACGATTGGTGGGCGACGGTGCCAATAGCGTCATGCAAGTTCAAGAGTGGGTCTCTGACGCGATTTAGGGAGTTGGACTCCATGTTTGCAGGCTACATTCGTACTGACAAATGTCAGTACGTAATTCCGGATGCTCCACCAGTTCATCTGCATGAGGCTCAGCTCTATGGCAATTTCATTCGTGGAAATAATGCGGAGATCTCGAGTCATCCGACTGGTAGGCAGGTCAGGTCCGGTGCTGGCCCTTCTCGTTCATCTCCTTTGCGCATGGACTGAGGCGAGCTTATAGATATTTGCATGTCATGCGCCATGAGGATGATGACTATCAGGATTGGGAGGTGGCGGTTATTCTATCAGAGCATGACAGATTGGACCACAACCTTTTTTATTCTCTGCTTGACAAGCCCGCACAGCTTAGGGGTTGTATTATTCATTTTGTTAGGAAGCTGAGGACTGGACAGATGTGTTGTTTTCTTTTATGAGGGTGTTGTAATTGTGTTGTTTTATTTTGTGATGTTTTATTTTGTGGTTGTGTTGTGGTTTGTGATTTTGTTGTGATGTTTTCTTTTATGGTTGTGTTGTAGTGATGTTTTTTTTAAAATGGTGTTGTAATGCGTTGTACTGCCTTTTGGATTCTGCAAAATTCTGCAATTTCAATTCTGTAATTTTTATTCTGCAATTTGTATTCTACATTCTACTATTTTGTTCGATAATATACACACAAAAACACAAACAATAAAAATAATAAATACAAAAACAATAAAATAATAACTTTGTCCCTTTCAATTTGCCCCTTTCATAAAAAAACACATTTCCCATTCGTAATAATTTCCCTTCAAATACCCCTTTCAAATTCATCTTTCAAATAACTCTTCCCGTTCAAAATCAAACGGACCCTTAGAAGCATTATACAGCTGCATTTGAACACGATAAGCAACTGTTTCATTGGCTCTACCGAACTTGTTGCATTTACGGTAGTAGGCGGGAATTATTGCTTGATTCCCGCTTATGATGCCACACCATTTTCATTCTATTTTTCTCACTGCTTTCTCACTCTAAAAAACAAGCCCAAAATTTTAATCTCCCTCTAAACCAAGCATCCATATCTTACTAACAATCGCCAAAGAATGACTCTCCATCGAACTCAAAGCTATTTTAATTCTGTCCATCGAACTCAAAATTTTCATTCTGTCCATCGATGCTCCTATGAAGACTTAAAACCGCCACTCCGAATCCCTGATTTATTTTACCCTAAACCATGTGAGGTGATGGAATTTAATTTTTTTATTGAACTATCGCTTATAATATAATTTTTGTATTATTTTCCCTAATTTTATTTCAACTTCAACTTGTTAATTTTTGTATTATTTTACCTTCAACGGTGAATAGGGAAAAGGTGATAATATTAAAATGGAAGAAGCTGACAATAGAAAAAAGGTGATAGTTTTTTGAAGCTTAACTATGCAATACATCAGTTATTTTCAACTCTTCTAGCTTTAGTCTTCAAACTGTTTTAGATATCATAACATAAAATTTAGTTTGTAATTGACTTTGTTACTAGTTAGTAAGATAACTGCCACTTATATTTGTTATTACCGACAATTTGAGTTGGCTGGTATATCTACAGACAATAGAAATAACAGTTGCGTCGTGAAGTTTCCTACTCCCCACTGCATTCATGTGTGATTTTTTGTTTATAAGTAAGGTGCATGTTTGAGAATCAAAATCCATTCCTAATTACATAGTTTTGGTTGAATTTATTATTTACTAATAAGGCCAGGAATAATTGCTCAAAGATATTTCCTGTTTTCACTGCATGAGATAATAAGGCCAGGAATAATTGCTCAAAGATATTTTCTGTTTTCACTGCATGAGATAATAAGGCCAGGAATAACTGCTCAAAGATATTTCCTATTTTCACTGCATGAGATAATAAGGCCAGGAATAATTTCTCAAAGATATTTCTTGTTTTCACTGCATGAGATAATAAGGCCAGGAATAATTGCTCCAAGATATTTTTGTTCTTTTGTCTATTTATTGCTTTGTATTTGTCAGTATTGTATGAATGAAATCTTTCACAATATCTCTTCTTCTCTACATGGTATCAGAGCTCTTCTAAACACTCACAAATAATTGCTGCCATGTCTCTCAATAATTCTACAAATCAAAATCTCCTTGCAGCTGCTACCATAACCCCTTCTCAACTCAATTTCCATATTCCTCCTATTATCATCAAACTAGACCGAGAAAATTGTTCACTGTGGCGTACAACAATCATTTCAGCCCTTGAGACCTTCGATCTTGAATCCTTCGTCTTATCTTGTAATTCCCCACCTGAGTTTCTTCCCACTCCAGATGGTGCTATGTCCACCAATCCAAATCCGGCATTTCTCGATTGGAAAAAACGGGATCGTTTTGTCTTGCTTTGGATCAAATCAACCCCCTCTGAGTGAGCTCTGTCCATTGTTGCTCGCTTCTCCACCTCTTACACAGCGTGGCTTGCTCTTGATCGCTCTTTCCAAGCATAAACTAGGGCCCGTCGAATGGCCATGAAGACTCAGATTCAGTCGCTTTCCAAAGGAGCGTTACCCATGATCGAATATATCGAAAAGAAGTGTGCCATTGCTGATTCTCTTGCTGAGAATCTTCATCTAGTTTCAGATAAAGATCTCATCAGTCAGATCCTTGCAGGCCTGGACTCTTCCTATGCTCCAATTGTCACTGCCTTCATGATTAATTCTGAAAATTCCTCTGTCGATGATCTGGTTGGACTCCTGCTTCAGGAGGAAGCTCGCTTGGATCATGAAACTACCCGCCAGGCTGCGTTATTCTTCCTACTCCCACGGTGCTTCCATTAGCCAACACTGCATCCCGCCAATCAAATCGTTCTACCCCACATAACACATATCAAAACTCTTTCTCCTCCAATTTCCGTGGTGGTGATCAGCGAAGACGTCATCTTCAATGCCAGGTATGTAGTCATCAAGGGCATGAAGCCATTGATTGTTGGCATTGAGGTAATCAAGCAGATTATCCATCTCGTCGTCCCAATCCTAGAGCTCGAAATCGGCAGGCCAACATTGCAAATTTCAACAGTCCATCTGCCTTGGACCCTTCATGGTACTTCGATTCGGGTGCAACTAATCATGCCTCTCCTGATGTGGGCAAATTGACGATCTCTGACGACTACAATGGCGACGGCAAGCTTCAAGTTGGTAACGGTAACCAATTATCTATCTCTCATATTGCATCTCATTCTTTACCTAATTTTCGTTTGCCAACCGTCTTAGTTGTCCCTGCCTTAACCAAAAATTTACTATCTGTATCCAAATTAACTAAAGATAACAATGTTTACATGGAGTTTTGTCCTCATTTTTGTTGTGTTAAGGATTTTCAGGGCAGAATCATTCTCCAAGGTCGAGTAGATAATGGTCTTTATAGGTTGTCAGTACCTCCTAATAATCGGATGATGGCGTTGACTGGTGTTTGAACCTCCTTGGCTGGTTGGCACAACAGGCTTGCACACCCTCATCAACATCTCATGCGGCGTCTTGTTTCTGATTTCCAGCTTCCTGTCACATCAAATAAACATCCACCAATGTGTGAGCCATGTCAGTTAGGCAAAAACCATAGATTGCCTCTTTTAAATTCTCATGTTTCATCTGTTAAACCTTTTGATTTGGTGTATTCTAATGTTTGGGGTTCGTCTCCCTTATTTTCAATTAATGGAAATCGTTATTTTGTTCTTTTTATTGATGATTGTTCTAAATAAGTTTGGATATATTTTCTTTCTCACAAATCACAAGTTCTATCTACATTTATCCAATTTCGTTCGATGATCAAAATACAATTCCAGTGTGACATTAAACGACTTCAAACAGATTGGGGGGTGAGTATCGTAATGTATCCGCTTTTCTAAAAACATGTGGAATTGAACATCGTATCTCATGTCCGTATACACCCGAACATAACGGTGCCGTTGAGCGACGGAATCGCATCATCGTTGAAAAGGGTTTAGCACTCTTAGCTCACTCCTCCCTTTCAAAACAATTTTGGGAACATGCATTCAAAATTGCTACATACTTACATAGCAGAACCATCACACCACTACTTGCCTACAAATCACCATACACCATTCTCTATCATAAAAATCCCGATTACACCTTCCTCAAAACATTCGGATGTCTATGCTATCCTTTCCTTCGTCCATATAACTCTACCAAAATGGATTTTAGATCATTTCCATGTACCTTTCTTGGTTATAGTACATCTCACAAGGGATATCTTTGCTATCACAAGCCAGCGTCTCGATTGTATGTGTCTCGATATGCGGTTTTCAATGAATCAATCTTCCCATATGCCTGTGATTCACAGTGCGTAGTTCCTCCATCATCTAGGCCAGCCCAGGAATCTGTCAATACCAGCCTTCTTGATCATATCACCTCAATCGACACTACATCATCACCGCCTCCTAATTCTCTACAACCTCCAATACAAACTGCTCACACTCCCATTCCTCAACATACACCATCACCACCTCCTAATTCTCCACAGCCTCCCATACAAACTGCTCATACTCACACTCCTCAACATACTTCATCACCGATATCCACATCTCCAAATCCACCTTATCAACGTCCCACTCTCAGCTCACAAGACAAACAATCATATCCTCGTCATTACAGTCCAGCAGAAAATAACCAGCACTCCATGGTTACTCGAGCCGCCGTAAACTCCCTCAAACCGAAAGCTTTTGTATCCTCCATTTCCATTGACCAACAAACAGAACCCCGCACCGTTTCTCAAGCCCTTCGTATCCCATGTTGGCAAACCGCAATGAAAGCGGAATTTGATGCTCTTATGAGATATAGAACTTGGTCACTTGTTATTCCTCCTTGTAATGCTAATGTTGTGGGTTCTAAATGGATTTTCAGGATTAAAAGACGGTCTGATGGATCGATAGAGCATTACAAAGCTCGCTTGGTGGCGTAAGGATTTAGTCAATAGGCCGGTCTTGATTGTTTTTGAGACCTTCAGTCCTGTAATTAAGGCTACAACAACCCTTTTAGTGTTTTCCATTGCGCTCTCTCGTGGTTGGTTGGTTCGTAAATTAGACATTGACAACGCCTTCTTAAACGGTGATCTGTCGGAAGCAGTTTACATGGTCCAGCCATGTGGTTTCGAAAACCCTTCTCTGCCTAACCATGTATGCAAGCTACACAAAGCCTTATATGGGCTTAAGCAAGCGCCTAGAGCATGGTTCACTAAGCTGAAAACTTATCTTGTCTCACATGGGTTTAGAGCTTGTCAGTCTGATACTTCCTTATTTGTGAGTGTCACTCCTTCAGCTACTATCTATGTGCTAGTGTATGTTGATGATTTAATCGTCACGGGTAGCAGCCCTTTTTTGGTTCAGCAGTTCATCCAAAATCTCCATCAGTGTTTTGCTCTCAAAGTCTTGGTGCTCTAAATTTCTTTCTTGGCATCAAAATTCAGCAAGACAAAGCAGGTATCACACTTTCTCAAGATGCCTACATCAATGATATTCTAGCTCGTTGCAAAATGCAGGATGCTAAACCCATTTCTACCCCGGCAGATCCATCCTCCAAGCTTGAACTAGCAGTTGAAGCATTCTCTGATCCTAAGCTTTACCGACAGGTTGTAGGTTCTCTTCAATATGCAACCATAACCCGCCCCGACATCACTTATTCCGTCAATCGGGTATGTCAATATATGCATGCTCCGACAACATCGCATTGGCAAGCCGTGAAACGGATATTACGCTATCTCAAAGGAACTATTACTCACCATCTGCACTTTTAGCCTACCAAAGCAACATCACTTCTAGCATATTCTGATGCAGGATGGATGTCAGACTCTGATGATAGTTGTTCTCAGTATGGATTTGTTGTTTTCCATGGTACTAATCTAATTAGTTGGACATCTCGAAAACAACGGGTTGTAGCCCGATCAAGCACGGAGGCGGAATATTGGTCACTTGCGTATACTTCAGCTGAGCTTATCTGGATTCGGCAACTTCTTAGAGACCTTAATGTTTATCTTCCAGACTCACCTACTCTGCTATGCGATAATGTAGGTGCTTTGTTCATGTCCAAAAATCTGGTCATCGGTACACGCTCAAAACACATCCGATTGGATTTTCACTTCGTTAGAGAGCAAGTTGAAGCTAGTGATCTTCGTATCAGTCATGTTTCATCTGTTGATCAGCTGGCGGATGTCTTCACCAAGCCTTTGAGCAAAGATCGAATCTCAGTTACGCTCCAAGCTTCAAGTTCGTCCCTCGCTTGAGCTTGCCGAGGGGTAATAAGGCCAGGAATAATTGCTCAAAGATATTTCCTGTTTTCACTGCATGAGATAATAAGGCCAGGAATAATTGCTCATTTTCACTGCATGAAATAATAAGGCCAGGAATAATTGCTCAAAGATATTTCCTGTTTTCACTGCATGAGATAATAAGGCCAGGAATAATTGCTCCAAGATATTTTTGTTCTTTTGTCTATTTATTGCTTTGTATTTGTCAGTACTGTATGAATGAAATCTTTCACAATATCTCTTCTTCTCTACATTTACAAAATAATTGGAATGCACCATACTCAAGAAAAATGTATTATGTTCGCTGTTGATGATCCTAAATGTACTTATTGTTGTAAGTAGTACATGGAATAATCTTCTGTAATTTACTTATCTTATTAAGGAACTTTTTATGTATTCAACTTATTATTTTAACTTTGTAAGCATATAAGTATGCCCAAGCTATCATATAAGTGCAATTGATACATAAATCAAACTGTTTTCAATATAATATTACTACACTATTTGCAGTTCCAGTAACATGTTAGTTTAGTAATTACATATTACTTTATTATGCATCTACATTGCATATGGGTATGTGTTTTTTGAATCTAACTCTATACTGTTACTACTTAATTGCATGATTCAACCTAAGGTAATTTTATAGAGTTTTTATTTCATGTTTTTGTATCCATGGCGGCGGTGTTGTTTGTTTTTATGTTTAGATTTCATGCTTACTATGTATATGGAATAAACTCTAAACTTTGCCATGAATCATTGAAACTCCTCCCATGCTTATATTTTGAGCGGAGGTATGGGTTATTTACCATAATCATGTTAATTCCAAGTAGTCATTATCACTTTTGGGAATAATCTTCATTTGGTGAATTGATTTTGCTATCTCTCTTGCTCCTGATACAAGTGATGCATTACATTGCCCATCTTTAATGATTAAGAAAATGGCATATGTTTGTACTTATTGATGCAACATCTGTCCCAACATTTGTCCCAAACCAGTACAGCCACTACGGCTTTACTATTAATTTGTGGGTCAGCCCATAGTAAAATATTGTTTCTGTTTACTATTACCCTTTTTATACTTTTTAAGTTGATAATTCTATGTTTGTTCATGTTCTTTATGGTTCTTGACATGTTGTTGTTATACTGTAATTGCCAAAAAAAGTAGAATCTTTGTGGTACATATTGCTTATCCATTGTGACAACGTATTATTTTTCTAATGAAGTTTCCAAATAAACTTAAGGCATGCTGTAGTTCTAAATTCATCAAAGCATTTAAACTAGGGCCACATTTAGAATTCGGTTTGCACAATTTATGCCATGCAATTTTGTGATATTATCCAATCCGGTAAAAATCAATGCAGAGACTATCTAATTTTATGATGGTAACTATATATATGCATGTGGTATCATTAGCAGCCAATATAAAACCATAAAGGGGACAACTATGTGGATTAATTATGCCATGCTTGTCAGTGATAATATGTTACTATCCCAGTTGTCAAACTTCTCAATGACTGTCTAAAAATGGCTGGTGGAATCTAATAGTGTATATAATTACTAGAAATTGGCACACCATAATATTTAATTGGAAAATGATTCTTGCAATTGTGGGATGGGTAAAATTTCATTGTTATTATTACAACCTAAACTGAAATAAATCTTTGATTCATACATAGATCAGCCATCCTCTCGCTTTGACTAATAGTTTCAATATGTTGATCACTCTTTATATCTATTGTAGGGAATAACATCACGTCTGCAACATATATTAGCTGGTAGACTTGTGGTTGGATGTTATTTACAGAAGTAACATCCTATTTCCTTACTGCTCTTCAAGTTTTGATGATAGAAATTCCACATCAATACGGGAAAGGTATGGGAAAAAGGTGTACCCTTATCTAATTCTCTTTTTTGACGATATATTCCATGTGAAATTACCTCAGTAAGCACTGAAAATTTAGTAGTTATGCATTTGTGAACAAGTCCAAATATTTGAGGAGCTAAGACAATTTTATGTAGCATGTAGCATATAATTCTTCCGTTGATTCAATTATATGCCTTCTGTGAATCCACATTGATGCATATAAACAACATTTTTAGTAATAGGCCGAAGCACATAAGTGCACTCTTGCTTATTTACTATTTTTCTGCATTGGATGTCTTCAAAATTAAGATTTTCTCTGTTGTCGTCATTAGGTAAATATGTGTAATTGTTGACAACCTAGGTTTGTATTTGTACTCCATGATTGAACAATTCACCTTGTAGTTAAGTATAGACTTATTTTTAAACTTTCTCATAGACATTTTTGCATAATTATTTTTTTGAATTTGAGTCTATCTTTGTCAGCCAAGAAATTTTGAATTTTTGAATTACTTCCCCATATTTTCCACGCATTGTCATTTTTAAAGCATTTCCAGGTTTTAAGTTTGGCTTTTTTGAACTGATTTTATTCTAGGTATTAAAGTTTGGCTTTTTTCTTCTAAGCTTTCTCGTAAATTGTTGGATTGGTGAGCCTCATGAACATTGTTACAAAACAGGCACACCGAATCCTGATAGCCATCAATCAAATGCCAACTATTACTACATCTGATAAGTTTTCCCCTTTATTAAGTGGTTTGTGTATGCAGTTTAATGATGATGGATTACAATCACTCAAAAACTGAGGTTGTGAAAGTGGTTGTCATACTTGGAAATTGTTATGTATATGCACTACTTATACGCACTTTATCAATGTGAGTAGCAATACCCAGGGGCGGATGCACCTTGTGGCCAGCAAGGGCAGCCGCCATACCTGGAAAAATGATAATCAGGCAATTGATAACCAACCCCAGATTTTGGCCCTACCTGAAAATGCAGCTGCTGCCCTACCTCAGCAAAGAGAAAGGCTTCGTTTGGACTTAACAGGCCAATGCTAATGACAAACTTGTTGTAGTTGGACATATAGTGGTATATATACAGCATAACTATGATCAATTTTGCGATGTGGGTGATTTTTTTTTTGGTTGGCCCTACCTCAATCTAAAGGCTAGATCCGCCACTAGCAATACCTCTACGTCTCCGTGTGAATTGAACACCTTATGTGACGGCCCGCCCCGCACCAACCGACATTTACTCCAAAAGTGCGCTGTACAGATGTCTAGTTAGCACGGAACGGGTCGTCAGAAGGAAAGGGAAGAAGGAAATGGACATACGAAGAACCTGTAGAATGTCTCACAGCGCATAGAACAAAATATAATAATAACATACTTGACATAAAACAAGAGAGACAGTGCATAAGCTGAAAATCAGAACTAAACATCATAGCAGCGGAAATCCAAAATACAGCTTATTACAACTTTCAAACTGTCTCAAAGCCAAAGTAAGATAAATGAGGTACACTACTAATGCCCAAGTAGCGACCACCAACGACACAGGGAGAATGTGTATATATATAATACGTGGAAGCCTCCTGCCCGCCTCCGAATCATCTACTCGCGCATCACCGGCTAACCTGTCTCTAGTCTGCTCGTGTGAGCACCCAGAGTAATAAGAGGAGACATAAAACTCTGGGTCAGACAATAAGCCTGGTATGAGCGATAAGCATCTAAGTGAACAATAACAGGTAGACTAAAACATACCTGAACCTGGACCTGCAACCAAAGAGTTAGCACTACATACTGTACAACACTCTAAGGTATCATATCAAACAGTGTAAAGATACGGAGGTGGGGGAGGTGTGCATGTCATAGGGATGGCAAACAATCAAACATAGCATCCATCCTCACATCTCTCACTCAGTGCATAAAGCATACGATATTCACCACTTCGATCATCCAACATTCCTTGCTACGATCACTTTGCCCCATGAAGTCATAAATGGCTTCACTGCACTAATAACGTAGCCACAAATCCTTTGCTATGTCCACTTTGCCCCATGGAGTCACAAGAACCCCACTGCACTGGCTCATAGCCTTATCAATCCTTACTATGTCCACTTTGCCCCATGGAGTCACAAGAACCCCACTGCACTGGCTCATAGTCTTACTACGCATCACCTTGCCTCTCGGGTCATAATGACCCTACTGCACTGATAACGTAGTCTTGCTACCATCACCTTGTCCCTCAGGTCATAATGACCCTACTGCACTGATAAGTAGCCATCCTTCATTTCTAGTGGTGGATCGAAGTTATGAACGTCGACAACTCCTTTGCACACGTCCCGCAGCAAAGTCCAACCATGAAGTGAACTCCTTGGTTCCCAACTGGATCCTGAGCTCTAACTTCCCTTATTGGACTACCTTTGCATCTCGGGTTATTGGTCAATACAGGGTCGGGTTCCTCCTCAAGCCATTGGTTCGGGTCGGTGTCCTTCATCTGTTCGGGTCGGGTCTCCTTCTGGTGCGGTTCGGGTCGGGCATTCCTTTGGGTTCGAGTCAGATGCTTCTCTTCGGGTCGGGTCGGGTGCTTCCCTTCGGGTTGGGTCGGGTGTCCCTTCTTGGTTCGTGCTTTCAATTTGTCTTCATGCTTCCTTTATGTGCTCATATCCGATCCGCTTTCGTGCTCCCGCTCTGATTCGTCTTCGTGCTTCCGCTCCAATCCGTCCTCCTCGATCCGATCCGTCTTCCTTTATCCGATCCGATCCCAGTTCAGCTAGCGTGGCCTTCCTTTTTGCCACTTTTCCCAAGTGTTGGGTTCCGATCCGATCGGATTCTTTGCTCAGTTCTACATATCCGATCCGAGCCCCCTTATCCGATCCGATCCGAACCCTGCACTGTTTTCTGAAACTGTTCCAGCAAGTGTTTATGCCATTCGACGACGTTTTCGACCATTCTAACTATTGGAATCAATCACAAAGCATTTCATACAGTCATAGCAACATTCATAATCAACCACAAATATCAAAACATCCATATGATAGGTTAAAATGGATCAAACATACCCAAAATCTCATATTTTCCCCTTAAGCATGTTTAGGTGAAACTAATGATAGGATTAGCAAAACTTAACCAAATTAACCCAAATTCATATCAGAGGTCTAAAACATCATTTAGGAATTTATGAACATTTTTCCCGAATTTTACCATGCCTAAATTCGCTAATTAGCACTAATTACCCTTAACTAGCCATAATTAGTGTAAAACTATGCAAATCACTCACCTTAGCCACAAAATAAACTAAGATCTGAAATAATTCTCTGATTTGATGTGAATCTCAATGCCAAACAGCAGCTCCTTTGTTGATTTGGTGAAGATCCTCCTTGATTAGGGGTTGCTAAGCCAAATCCTTGACCAAAAGATGATTTGGAGGTGATTTAAAGGTTAGAGGCCATTTTTAGGGATCCTTGGTGATAAGTGGAGGCTAGAAAACTAAAATGGAATGATTCTCCATCTCATTTCAGCCCTCCCATAACCCTAATCCCGAAATGGGTTATGGGTCTACTCACTAATCACCCGATTTGGCCCGGTTAAGCAGTTTTTCACTCTCCAAACCTTGTTTCAGCCATATCTCCCAAACGGTAAGTCCGTTTGGCTATTATGACCACTCTACGGAAAGGTAAACCATCAAACAAACCTAATGGAAGTGGTTTCAGGTCAAAATCCCTTTCCAATCAAAAGTTATGGCCAAAACAGTACCAACTAGGGGCAAAATGGTCATTTAGCAATCGACAAAAATCATGAACATGGGAAATGACCCTAATAGATGTTTCCCAAAGTTACATGACCATACAACTTCACATGGGAAAGAAATAAATATTCTACAAATCTATGATGTGTAGAATACGGGTCATTACACTCTCCCCCCCTTAAGAAATTTCGCCCCCGAAATTCCCTAATTAAACACACAAAAAGGCCCCGCATGCCTATTAACCATAAAACAACCATCAAACATGCAAAACAAGTAAAATAAGTCTATCCTAGCATGCGGAATAACTAAATCGCAAAGTAAATCTTACCAGACAAAGAGTTCTGGATATGCCTTCCTAATGCTCTCCTCTGTCTCCCAAGTACAATCATTCTCGTTCTCGCCCCACTGAACCTTGACTAGCTTCACCGCCTTCCTTCGAAGTTGCTTCGTATCGTGCCCCACAATACGAATCGGCTTGCGGTTCCCAACCGCCTCAGGTTCTACTTCGAAGTCCTCTAACTGATCAGGTGAAATAGTCATATCTGAGTCGTGAACGAACTTCCTTAGTTGGGAAACATGAAACACATTGTGAACTCCTGCCATTTTCTCTGGTAAGCCAACTCTATATGCCAAATTCCCGACTAGTTCAAGAACAGGGAATGGGCCAACAAATCTTGGTGCTAATTTTCCTCTCCTGCCAAATCGTATCACGCTCTTCAACGGAGAGATCTTGACAAACACCAAGTCACCAACGGAGAATTTCAAGTCTCTTCTCCTCTTATCGGCATAACTCTTCTGCCTATCCTGAGCAGCTTTCATTCGTTGTTGAATGATCTTAATCTTATCTGAAGTTTCCCTCACCACATCTGGTCCAAGCACAAACTTCTCGCCAGTCTCTATCCAACATGATGGTGAGTTGCACGGTCTTCCGTACAAAGCTTCATATGGAGCCATACCGATACTGGATTGGTAGCTATTATTATATGCAAACTCTACTAGATGCAAATGGTCATCCCATGATCCACCAAAATCCAATATACAAGCTCTCAAGAGATCTTCCAATATACGATTCACCCTCTCCGTCTGACCGTCGGTCTGAGGATGATATGCGGTACTGAGATGTAATCCTGACCCTAGAGCCTCTTGTAAGCTCTTCCAAAACCCACTAGTGAACAACGGGTCTCGGTCACTCACAATGCTTTTGGGTACTCCATGAAATCTCACTACCCACTTCATATACAATTATGCCAACTTGGCTGCCGTTCTGGTCGATTTGACTGGTATAAATCTTGCACTCTTAGTCAATCGATCCACAATTACCCAAATGCTATCATATCCCGATCTAGTCCTTGGTAAACCATCGATGAAATCCATCGAGACTTGCTCCCATTTCCATTCGGGAATTTCTAATGGTTGCAATAACCCACTAGGCTTCTTTTGCTCGGCTTTAACTAGCTGGCAATTCATGCATTTGGATATAAACTTCCCAACGTCTCTTTTCATTCCTTCCCAGTAGTAAGTCTGTCTCATGTCTCGATACATCTTATTACCACCGGGATGTATAGTTAGTTTTGAGTGATGACATTCTCTAAGCACTTCATCTCTCAAACCACTCACGTTGGGCACAACTAGTCTTCCATTCTTTCGAAGCCATCCATCTCGATCAAGCCCATACACATTCATTTCCTCATCGATACCCATCTCTAGCTTGGAGATGATTTCTAATAGATTAGGATCGTCCCTCTGGCTGGAACCAATCCGCTCTATCAAAGTGGGTCTGATCGTCAAACTAGCTAGCATGACTGGATCCAATTCGCACCTTGGTCTGAAATCAAACCCCGCGATAAACTCCAGTTGCTTCCATTCAAGAAACATTGCCCCTAAGCTGGCATGTCTCCTACTCAAGGCATCGGCTACCGCATTACCCTTCCCAGGTGTATACGCGATATCAAAATCATACGAAGCCAAGAACTCTAACCATCTCTGATGACGGAGATTCAGATCTTTCTGAGAGAAGAGATACTTTAACGATTTATGATCGGTAAACAGCTCAAATCTTTCTCCCAAGAGATCGTGTTTCCACATCTTCAGCGCAAATACAATCGCTGCTAAATCCAAATCATGGGTAGGATACTTCTTCTCATGCGGCTTTAGCTGTCGACTAGCATAAGCTACAACCTTACCTCCTTGCATCAATACAGCACCCAGTCCGGTACCACAAGCATCTGTGTATACCGTCATCTCTTCATTCCCTTTAGGAATAACTAACACTGGCGCACGCGTCAATCTCTCCTTTAGACTCTTGAAGGCGTCCTCACACACTCCGTCCCAGACGAAGGACTGATTCTTCTTAGTCAACTGAGTCAACGGTGCTGCAATCTTGGAGAAGTCCTGGATAAACTTACGATAATGTCCAGCTAGTCCCAAGAAACTTCTTACATCTGTTGCAATCTTGGGTGTAGGCCAATCCTGTACCGTAGCCACCTTCGCGGGGTCCACGACAATACCACTCTCTGAAACAACATGGCCCAAGAATCTCACTTCCCTTCTCCAGAAATGACACTTACAGAATTTCGCTTTCAATTGGTGTTTCCTCAACACCTCCATCACTATCCTCAAGTGTCCCTTGTGTTCCTCCTCTGTCCTTGAGTAAACAAGGATATCATCCACAAACACAAGAACAAACTTATTCAACTGATCTCTGAATACTCGATTCATAAGATCCACAAAATAGGCTGGTGCATTAGTCAACTCAAATGGCATAACCAACCACTCATAAAATCCAGACGGCGTCCTAAATGCCGTTTTCGGAACACTCTCATCTGCTACTCGAAGCTGATGAAATCCTGTCGCGAGGTCCAACTGGGAGAACACTCTAGCTCCTTCCAGCTGATCAAACAAATCATCTATACGCGGTATAGGATACTTATTCTTCCTCGTCACCTTATTGAACTCGCGATAGTCCATACACAAACGAAGGGAACCATCTGCCTTAGTGGAAAACACAACTGGTGCTCCCCACTCGGAGACACTCCTTCTAATAAATCCCTTCTTCAAAAGATTGCTGACTTGCACCCCGAGCTCTCGCTGCTCCCTTGGTGCCATACGACGAAGTGGCATCACTATAGGTCTGGCATCTTTCACTAAATCAATACGGAACTCAATCTCTCGGTGTGGTGGAAGCCCGGTCACCTCCTAGAAGACGTCCGGATACTGGCCAACCAGGGGCACATCTGACAACTCATCCTGCGGGATGTCGAGGGAATTTACAAAACTAGCCATAACCCCATCACTAGGTAGACTACCAAACACTACCCTCCGCCCATCATCCGCCCTCACTGTCACCAAAAAGCCCTCAAAGTCTACCACCACCCCGTATCTTTGGAGCCAATCGACTCCCAATATAATGCCATACCCAGTAAAGCCCAAAACAAAGCAATCACATACAAACATACATCCATGACTCGATAAGACCAAATTCCTGCAAATCATACTAAGGCTAGTCGAACCACCAATCGGGTTCGTCACAATCAATGGTCTATCGACTATCTCGGGTTCCAGTCCCAACCTATCTACCAGGTCACTAGATGTGAAGGAACGGGAAGCCCCAGTATCAAACAAAACTCGAACTGATATATCATAAATAGAAAGCATACCTTGAATAACAACATTCTTTCCTTTCTCCGCCGCAGTTGGGGCATTCGACGAAGGAGGAACAGCATCAATAGCATATGCTTTCACAATCTGCTTCTCCTTAAGAGGTTGCGGACACTTATCCTTCTGATGTCCCACTTGACCACAGTTGCAGCACTTCCTTTCCGCTGGCTTGGCCCGACATTCTTTAGCATAATGGCCCTTCTTTCCACAGCTGAAGCACTCAACATCCTTTTTGCTCTTTTTCTGGCCACCTTTCGATTGGTCCTGCTTCCTCTTATTCTGAGAGTTATTCTTGCCTCCACTGCCTGCTTGCGGCTTTGGCCCTTCTGCAGATGCAGCCTCAGTCTTTGACTTAGGGTAAAGACTCTCTGATCTCAAAGCTTTCCCCACGATCGATTCAAAAGTCTCATCGATGTGATTAATAAGTCTTTCCCCCAAGTATCCATCCAAACCAGTAATGAACTTCTCATTCTTCTTTTCAGGAGTATCAATGAGAGACAGTCCATACCTCGACAAAGTGTCGAACTCAGCAATATAATCAGAAACTGCCCTTCCGTTCTGCTTGAGTTCCAAGAACCTCTTGAACAACACTGACTTCTGGGCAACTGGAATGAACTTCTCGCTAAAGCGAGCCTTGAACTGATCCCAAGTAACCTGATCCTCTGGAGTAGCTGTTCTAATGGCATTCCACCAATTCATCGCTCGCCCTTGCAACTGTCGAGACGCTAGCCTTCTCTTCATCGCATCCTCGAGACCCAAGTCATCAAAGATACGGTCACAGCTATCCATCCAGTCCTGAACATCCGTGGCCGACTCCGTTCCGTGGAACGGCTTCCCACCAAGATTAGTGTAATCTTTGCACAACTTGGCGAAATCGACCCTAGGCGCCTGCACTACTGGGCCAACACCAACTCCGGGATCGGGAATTGCCCCTTTCACTTATCTAAGCATGTCTCTCATGAGGTTAGTAAACATCGCCCTTATGTCAGCGGCATTCCCTTGGTTGGTCCCTCTACCAGCACCTCTCGTATCTCGGCTCATCGTCAATCTGAAAAAGGGAAACGATTAACGACCCCATAATGGTGCTAGTGCAGTGCGACTTCATCTTTATACTACTAATAGTATATACATACATAGCTTTTGAAAACCAAAATAATCACAAATACGCTCTCTCGTATATGTACTATCTCTCCCTGGGGTCTTTCCCTAGGTTAACTACGCAACCTAGAGCTCTGATACCAAGTGTGACGGCCCGCCCCGCACCAACCGACATTTACTCCAAAAATGCGTTGTACACATGTCCAGTTAGCACGGAACGGGTCGTCAGAAGGAAAGGGAAGAAGGAAATGAACATACAAAGAACCTGTAGAATGTCTCACAGCGCATAGAACAAAATATAATAATAACATACTTGACATAAAACAGGAGAGACAGTGCATAAGCTGAAAATCAGAACTAAACATCATAGCAGCGGAAATCCAAAATACAGCTTATTACAACTTTCAAACTGTCTCAAAGCCAAAGTAAGATAAATGAGGTACACTACTAATGCCCAAGTAGTGACCACCAACGACACAGGGAGAATGTGTATATATATAATACGTGGAAGCCTCCTGCCCGCCTCCAAATCAGCTACTCGCGCATCACCGGCTAACCTGTCTCTAGTCTGCTCGTGTGAGCACCCAGAGTAATAAAAGGAGACATAAAACTCTGGGTCAGACAATAAGCCTGGTATGAGCGATAATCATCTAAGTGAACAATAACAGGTAGACTAAAACATACCTGAACCTGGACCTGCAACCAAAGAGTTAGCACTACATACTGCACAACACTCTAAGGTATCATATCAAACAGTGTAAAGATACGGAGGTGGGGGAGGTGTGCATGTCATAGGGATGGCAAACAATCAAACATAGCATCCATCCTCACATCTCTCACTCAGTGCATAAAGCATACGATATTCACCACTTCGATCATCCAACATTCCTTGCTACGATCACTTTGCCCCATGAAGTCATAAATGACTTCACTGCACTGATAACGTAGCCACAAATCCTTTGCTATGTCCACTTTGCCCCATGGAGTCACAAGAACCCCACTGCACTGACTCATAGCCTTATCAATCCTTACTATGTCCACTTTGCCCCATGGAGTCACAAGAACCCCACTGCACTGGCTCATAGTCTTACTACGCATCACCTTGCCTCTCGGGTCATAATGACCCTACTGCACTGATAACGTAGTCTTGCTACCATCACCTTGCCCCTCAGGTCATAATGACCCTACTGCACTGATAAGTAGCCATCCTTCATTTCTAGTGGTGGATCGAAGTTATGAACGTCGACAACTCCTTTGCACACGTCCCGCAGCAAAGTCCAACCATGAAGTGAACTCCTTGGTTCCCAACTGGATCCTGAGCTCTAACTTCCCTTATTGGACTACCTTTGCATCTCGGGTTATTGGTCAATACTGGGTCGGGTCGGGTTCCTCCTCAAGCCATCGGTTCGGGTCGGTGTCCTTCATCTGTTCGGGTCGGGTCTCCTTCTGGTGCGGTTCGGGTCGGGCATTCCTTTGGGTTCGAGTCAGATGCTTCTCTTCGGGTCGGGTCGGGTGCTTCCCTTCGGGTCAGGTCGGGTGTCCCTTCTTGGTTCGTGCTTTCGATCTGTCTTCATGCTTCCTTTATGTGCTCCTATCCGATCCGCTTTCGTGCTCCCGCTCTGATTCGTCTTCGTGCTTCCGCTCCGATCCGTCCTCCTCGATCCGATCCGTCTTCCTTTATCCGATCCGATCCCAGTTCAGCTAGCGTGGCCTTCCTTTTTGCCACTTTTCCCAAGTGTTGGGTTCCGATCCGATCGGATTCTTTGCTCAGTTCTACATATCCGATCCGAGCCCCCTTATCCGATCTGATCCGAACCCTGCACTGTTTTCTGAAACTGTTCCAGCAAGTGTTTACGCCATTCGACGACGTTTTCGACCATTCTAACTATTGGAATCAATCAAAAAGCATTTCATACATTCATAGCAACATTCATAATCAACCACAAATATCAAAACATTCATATGATAGGTTAAAATGGATCAAACATACCCAAAATCCCATATTTTCCCCTTAAGCATGTTTAGGTGAAACTAATGATAGGATTAGCAAAACTTAACCAAATCAACCCAAATTCATATCAGAGGTCTAAAACATCATTTAGGAATTTATGAACATTTTTCCCGAATTTTACCATGCCTAAATTCGCTAATTAGCACTAATTACCCTTAACTAGCCATAATTAGTGTAAAACTATGCAAATCACTCACCTTAGCCACAAAATAAACTAAGATCTGAAATAATTCTCTGATTTGATGTGAATCTCAATGCCAAACAGCAGCTCCTTTGTTGATTTGGTGAAGATCCTCCTTGATTAGGGGTTGCTAAGCCAAATCCTTGACCAAAAGATGATTTGGAGGGGATTTAGAGGTTAGAGGCCATTTTTAGGGATCCTTGGTGATAAGTCGAGGCTAGAAAACTGAAATGGAATGATTCTCCATCTCATTTCAGCCCTCCCATAACCCTAATCCCGAAATGGGTTATGGGCCTACTCACTAATCACCCGATTTGGCCCGGTTAAGCAGTTTTTCACTCTCCAAACCTTGTTTCAGCCATGTCTCCCAAACGGTAAGTCCGTTTGGCTATTATGACCACTCTACGGAAAGGTAAACCATCAAACAAACCTAATGGAAGTGGTTTCAGGTCAAAATCCCTTTCCAATCAAAAGTTATGGCCAAAACAGTACCAACTAGGGGCAAAATGGTCATTTAGCAATCGACAAAAATCATGAACATGGGAAATGACCCTAATAGATGTTTCCCAAAGTTACATGACCATACAACTTCACATGGAAAAGAAATAAATATTCTACAAATCTATGATGTGTAGAATACGGGTCATTACACCTTATATACTTCTACATGACTTCATGTGAGCAGATAGTTAGAAAACCCTCAATAAAAGAAAGGCATGGAAAGGCGTCCTGCCTGGTCCTTATGGTTTAACAAGCAAAAAATAGTGTGATATATAATTAAATATTGAATGCTGGTTGCATGGTTCTGAAACCGGACCAAACATCGGACCACATAGAACATAAACTGTAGTTCCTTTGGTCCGATCCAGTCATGGCGAACCATTTAAATTTGTTCAAAACCACCCAAAGACACCTGAACCAGTGAACCGGATTTGAGCCCTTGCTCCATTGCTGAACCGAACCAGCACTATTCATTTTTCCCCTCTCATTTTTCTAATTTTCTTCTTTCTCCTTTCGTTATTTTTGCCTTAAGTTCCTTCATTATTTTTATTTCCCTTTCCTTACCAGGCAACTAATTGTGGACCACTTCGATTGAGTAAACAGGGTCTTTAAAACATTGGTTGATAACGTTGGCTGTACAGAATTGAGAATGATTATTATATTTTTGTGCTCAAAAGGCATTGTCATGTCATACAAATTCAATTCGGATAACATACTTTATATGAAAAATGCAGCCAAATATGACAATGCCTTTTGAGCACAAAAATTATCATGTCATATCATAAGACAATAGATATCATATGAAAAATTCCATTCCCCATTAAGATAAAGCAACCAAATATGAAGAATTTTCAAGTATCATAAGACAATAGATTTAGAGTACGTGGTGTTTGCTTCACTGAAACCGACCTTTGATGATGTTTGCATGAACGAACAGTGACTCAGATTTGCATCAAAGGCAGAAGGAATCAGAGATGAAAGCAAATGTTTCTACACTTTATGGCTGCATTATTGAAAACACATTTTGATAACCTTTTATACACCCCTATTCTTATCATCTTCTCGCAGGTTTCCCTTTTGATTTGTTTTCTTTAGAGGGTTTAAAAGCAGTAGAACTAGGAGTTTCTTTCAGGCCAAAAAAAGTATGATCTTTCCTTCTGGCCTATTTGCTAAGTTATTCCAGCTTCATATTTTTGTGTTATAAACTTTAAATATTAATTTTATTACCATTTTTTTAATGAATGGGCTCTTAATTCTCTTCCTTGGTTCTTTATTCCTTCCTTTCTATAACATGGTTAACTGATTCTAATGGTAGACTTCTAGATTGTTTTTAAATTGGCATTAACTTTGTTTTTTTTGGGTAATCATTTTAGTTTTTCATGCTTCTTATTATTTAACAAATGATCTTATTATAGAATATAATACTGTTATACTGTATGTTGGGAAACAATGGCTGAGTCGCGGACCAGGTCGCTTTCTTGAAGACGATTCGGCGATCTGTCGATGGTGCAAAACCAGTTCGTACTTTCGCCGCCGCCTCTAGGATAAAACAGCCTCTTTGAAATTAATAACTGATCTGCTTTGCACAAACAGATCAGTGCAGATTTGCACTTTCGGAATTAACTGCTCAAAAATTTCTGTAAGAATATTTTAATGGCGGTGGAAGAGGAAGAAAAAACAGTCTTTTTTTTGTACCAATCTCGTCTAATCTGAAGATAATAATATATAGACGAGGATTAGGTTATTCGAAAATACTGGTCAGTGGAGGAAAATAGGATCTGCGAAATACTTGGTCAAAAGTTTACCGTTTCAAATTAAATTCGGTTCAGAAATATTTTCTGTAATTAAAAAACGGTTCGAAAAAATCAAGTTTATCTGGTCTAAAAATATAAGTGTCTACACCACATAGCCAAGGCCCAAAGCCCAAGCCCAAGACCGAACCGGGCCGGGTCGGGCCGGGTCGGGTCGAGTCGGTCGGTCGCGCACGCGTGTGTGGTGGTCATGATGCATGGGCTCCCTCCTCACAACAAAGCATGTATTGGGAGCCCCAAGGCCCCATCAATGCTTCTTAGAAACAAATATAAATACTTGCTTCTTTCATATAATCCCATGATGTGGGACTATTCACATTTAGGAGCCATCATACACTTATTTCTATATTTTAAACAATTCACATAAATTTCCAACAATCCCCCACTTGAATTTTTTAAAATATTATCGAGCAGTCTCTAAAAACATAAGACTGTGCATAAACAAAGGTGTCATCCGACTTGAACCTTTGCGTAGTAAATAAGATTCAGTTTTTACTAGAGTGACACGTAGTCTTGAACTCTATTCCTGACATCAAACCACACACAATCTTTTCCATAGTGCAATCAAATAAGCCCGTGCGTTTATGGCCATGCACGTCTATCCCAGTTTAGTGAACGCTCTAGAAGTTTTGCCCAAAACTCCATAGGAAACGGCCACATTTCCACATTCACATAGGTGAGTCTATCAAGAGTACTCTTGAAGGTAGGTACTCCACTCCAAATAGAATATAGATCTCATTAAGAGTTTCTATTAACTCATCCTCTATCACTTCAGGAATACATGCTTCTTAATTTATTATATAGCATGTTCAACTTCTATCACTACACAACTTGTTTTTACCCATTGAACCTAGTTCTTGGGATCTCCAGTCATTTAGGTCGGGTTACCATTGTGCGTGATTCCACAATCTCAGGGCAATAGTCCAATTCTTTTAGAATTATTAATGACTTTCTTTCTGGTCAGTCTCAAAGGATCTGCCAAATTATCATCACTTTATATGTGATGTCCTCTAACAATACTGTGTATACGACTTTCGTTTCTTACCGTTGTAATATCGGTTCTGTTTTTCTTTCATTAGTCGTCAAATTTTTTCATCACTATATATGTGATGTTCTTTTACAGTATTGTGCTTACGACGTCGTTTTCTACCGTTGTTATAACGGTTCTATACTTTTTGTAATAGCCGCGGAACTATCACAATCGATTACACCACTGGTGTCTATTTTTTCTTTATAGGGATCTCAAATAGCAGATTTCTTTAGTTCTCTGCTTCTTAACTAGCTGTAGCTAGTGCTATTATCTCAGTCACTATAGTATACTGAGTCAAGATATTCTGTTTCTTAGATTTGCAAGAAACAGTTCTTCCAGCAATGCTAAATATATAGCCACTGGTCGCAATAGAATCATCAGATAAAATATTCCAGTCAGCATCGGAATATCTTTCAAGTACAGCTTGAAACTTTTCATAATGTAATCGAAGGTTCATGGTTCGTTTAAGGTATCTCATGACCCTTTCAATATCATGTCAATGCTTTATACTAGGTCTACTGGTAAACCTGCATAATAATCCCACGACATAGGCAATGTCGGGTCTAGTACATTCAGTGGCATACCGTAGGCTGCCAATGATGCTCGCAAAATCAGACTGTCTTACACCTTCATCAGTGTTCTTAAATAACTTTACACTGAGACCATATGGTGTACATGCAGGTTTACAGTCAAAATAATTGTATTTCTTTAGAGTATTCTCAACTTAATGAGATTGATCCAAAGAAAATCCCCTTTTTGACCCAGTAATCTTAATACCAAGGATTACACTCGCCTTACCTAGATCTTTCATATCAAAATTGGCACTTAATAAAGATTTGACTAAATTTATGGCATGAATGTTTGACCTAAAGATGAGTAGGTCATCTACATAAGGCATATAATAGTGCAAATGTCATTCTCAGATTTGTTATAAATGCATTTGTCACTTTCATTAACTTTAAAACCATGTGAAATGATTAAAGTTCTCAAATTTTTTCATGCCATTGTTAAAGTTCTTGTTTTAAACCATATAATGATTTATCTAATTTGCATACTTTATGTTCTTGACCATGTATTACAAATTCTTCAGGCTGGTCCATATAAATTTCTTCGTCTAATTCACCGTTTAAAAAGACGGTTTTAACATCCATTTGGTGTATTCATAAATTATGAATGGAAGCAAGTGAGATTAATACCCGAATGGATGTTATTCTAGTTACATGTGAGAAATTGTCGAAGAAGTTTATATTTTCTTTTTGTTTAAAAACCTTTAGCTACTGATCGTGCCTTATATTTATTAACAGTGCCATCAAGTTTTAATTTTCCTTTAAGTACTCATTTACAGCCTATAGATTTACAACCAGAAGGTAAATCTGTCAAATGTCAAGTCCTATTGGATTCCAGAGAATCCATCTCATCATTTATAGCCTCTCGCCAAAAATCGGCGTCTAAATAAGATAAGGCCTCTTGGAGGTTTAAATGATCCTCCTCTATAGTAAAAGCACAAAAATTTGAACCAAATCTTTTACGGTTCTCGCTCTTTTACTTCTTCTAGGTTCAACTTCAGAACTTTTATTAAGTTCTGTTCTAATAGGCATACTTGTTGTGCCCCCACTATTCCTTAAATTAAAAGGAAATTTCGTTTCATAAAAAAATGGCATCATTTGATTCAGATTATATTATGTGTATTTAGATCATAAATCCTGTATGCTTTGCTATTAACAGCATAGCTAATAAATACACATTCGTATGATTTACTTGCCAATTTTATTCTCTTAGGGTCTGGAATGCGAACATATGCCAAGCAACCCCAAGTTCTAAAGTATGACATATTGGATTTATATTTCTTTTAAAATTTCATAATGCGAAATTTTATTCTTAGATATGGGGATTCTGTTCAGAACATAACGTACAGTCTATAAAATATCCCCCCACTAATGTTATGCTGCACCAAAATTTAATAAAATGACAATTATTAATTCGGTAAAGGTCCTATTTTTTTTCCAGCTTTACCGTTCATTTCAGGTGAATAGGGTGCAGTTCTCTTATGTACAATATATCACATAAAAAATCCAGAATAGAATTTGATTCGTATTTTGTTCCTCTATCACTATGTAGTCTCTTAATTTTCTTATTTGCTTGATTTCAATTTTGAATGTTTTCAAACATATCAAATGCATCACATCTTTAAGAATCAATGTCTTTCCAATCATATGTTTTATTTTCATATTACCAGTCTCTTCAGCTTAAGTGGTGCGAGGATCTCACAACACACTTTCTGATCGTCAGCAACCGTGTATATTGTGAATATATCACGATCATAGCAAACATGGAGAGAAACACCAATGTCTACCCACCAACCCTCTGATTCACCAACAAGGCGAATCTCAGTAATCATAGCCGTAAGAGGCTCCTCAGTCAGGTTAGCCTGCGGTGCAGGGCCTGGCCTGTTCCAAAACATTCGTGTCATATGATCTGGTTTTCTACAGTTGTATTCTAGAATAACTGTCCAGAATCATTTATTTGGGTTGATTGCTGCTGTCATTTATGGTTTCCTTGTGGATTCCATTCTGTTATTTACTGGTCGGTTGTTGATGCTTACTATTTTGATGTTCATATGTTAATAATTTATATTTTCTCATAGGAAAATATTCATAAACTCAGAGACTAACATAACTTATTCACATGTATGCAACAAAGGTGTTCTATATTCTACCTTTTCACTTGTATGCATATAAACTATGTCAATTTATTTGATGCAAAAAAGCTATTCATCCAATTAATGTCAATTCTTAAGGACATTATCAAATAACATACACATTCTATTAATGTCAAATTTTTAGTGACATTTCCCAATATTATATGTGTTCTATTAATGTCAATTTTAATGACATTTCTATATAATCATATGCATTTCACTAATGCCCAAATTTTAATGACATTTTCCAAATAAGATGCATATATGTGCCATGGATTTCCATAATAATTCATTTTAAATACACATATTCAACAAAATTATCATGGTGAAAAAGAATCATTTGAATTTGCACACAGAATGTAATTCGTCCTTTGAGTGATCATTATTGCATTGTCGTCATAATTGCAATATCAACAGCTAGTCATTTCTATTTCTTCTACCCTACATCAATAATCTCCAAACTGCTTAATTAGATTGGTCTGCAAACAAATTTAAATGTAAAAATAAGCATGCATAATTTATCCACATTCTTCATGACATGTAGGACTCTATACTGCATTAAACAGTAAGTCTTCATGACATCCTACTAAATAAATGTAGTGAACCTAGTGCTTTGATGTCATGAAGTTCTGAGCACAGCAGGTTATGAGTTTTACTAAAAGCATGGAGTTATTAGATGTCAAAGTTACCAAGATAAGCTAGGTTCAGAATATGCAATGACTTCGATGGGTAGAATAAAAATTAGGAGTAAATAAATAAATGACCTCAGTCTTTGCTTAGAACCGCCACACCACAATGTTGAGAGCAACCAGCGGAACTAGTATCGGCAGTCTGAGAAAAGATCATGTTCTTCCGAAGTAGCTAAAACCAAAGCGAGCTTCGTCTCATCATAAGCCAGACCGGAACTATCTCTAAATCCGGCGAACTCTTTCCCATCTGAACAAGCATGCCTATTTCTTCAAAGGACCGAAGTGCGCTGGATTTGTTGGTCGGCAAATCTGATCGAGGGCAACCGAAGCCATTGTTTCACGAGACTGTCTTCAAATTGTTGGGAAACAATGGCTGAGTCGCGGACCAGGTCGCTTTCTTGAAGACGATTCAGCGATCTGGTCGATGGTGCAAAACTAGTTCGTACTTTCGCCGCCGCCTCTAGGATAAAACAGCCTCTCTGAAATTAATAACTGATCTGCTTTGCACAAACAGATCAGTGCAGATTTGCACTTTCGGATTTAACTGCTCGAAAATTTCTGTAAGAATATTTTAATGGCGGTGGAAGAGGAAGAAAAAACAGTCTTTTTTTTGTACTAATCTCGTCTAATCTGAAGATAATAATATATAGACGAGGATTAAGTTATTCGAAAATACTGGTCAGTGGAGGAAAATAGGATCTGCGAAATACTTGGTCAAAAGTTTACCGTTTCAAATTAAATTCGGTTCAGAAATATTTTCTGTAATTAAAAAACGGTTCGAAAAAATCAAGTTTTTCTGGTCTAAAAATATAAGTGTCTACACCACATAGCCAAGGCCCAAAGCCCAAGCCCAAGACCGAACCGGGCCAGGCCGGGTCGGGTCGAGTCGGTTGGTCGCGCACGCGTGTGTGGTGGTCATGATGCATGGGCTCCCTCCTCACAACAAAGCATGTATTGGGAGCCCCAAGGTCCCATCAAAGCTTCTTAGAAACAAATATAAATACTTGCTTCTTTCATATAATCCCATGATGTGGGACTATTCACATTTAGGAGTCATCATACACTTATTTCTATATTTTAAACAATTCACATAAATTTCCAACACTGTACATATTATTATGTAATCAGGGAGGTACCTCAAAAGTCCATGGAAGAATCACTGAGTAGAAGCAAAAGTTCTAAAGCACTAGGCATAAATTTTCTAATAAACAGGTAACACACAGTAGTCTACCCATGGTTATAAGATGGATACCCAATGCCGAAGGCTTCCGTACTCAAACGTGAGGACTTCCTAGACAGTCTTCCATTTGGTACTATTCTCACGGCTTTCCGGACTCTGTAGGTGGTCGATTAGCGCGCGAAACCTTTTCCTCACATTATGTGAAGAGGCCGGAGCTCGAACTTGCGCACTTCAGATTACCAGTCGAGTAACCTTACCGTTTGCGTCAGGCACCAGCTAAGTCTACCCTGGTTATAAGCACAAGAAATTGCATTGTACCTGATGTCCTCGATATACACTTCGTTGACAGAGTCCATCCCAAAGACAGCTGGATGAGGCCCACCTCCCAACCAATCAACCCAAGTCCCGGTTCGGTTAGAATTCAAAGGTCCATATACCATGTTAAGGTACGTCTGTATATAGTGCTCATCAGGGTAGGAGGATGGCTTGCATTAATTTTTAAGAAGATTATAGTATTTATAGTTCGATATTATATTTACAGAAAGCATACGATTGAGCTCGAACCATTATGACCCTTTTCTACAGTTTGGGAGTCTAATAATAGGCCACATGTGTCAGTAATAGCGACCACGGCCTCGAAGGATAGTTTCATCGTATGACTCCACGAAACCGTGCGTAGACTTTGTCAGGTATTTGTAGATACATTAGTATAATCTCCAATTAGCAGCCAAGCTTTGTCTACTGCACTTGATAGGTATGATACGCGTTGCCAAACTAGTTCTCTATTTGAAAACAAGTTTTTCACATACGTAAAAGTTAATTACTTTGGACCTCCAGAATTTGTAATGAAATAAGTAATATGTTATGGTTAACAATTAAAACAGACTTGTCCCACAACATCAACATTCTCCCTTTAGAACCACAATTATGTGTCAATTTATTGTTTTTACTCAATTTATGACTTGGTAGTTTGTTTTCCAATAATCCAGCAATGCTTTGATTGCTGGCTGTATGGTTGGATAATATTTGATCTAATTTAAGATTATTATTCATCCCCCTAGAACATGTGACTATTTGGATATTTTGCATCATTTTTTACATTATTTGAAGAATTGTTAACTTGTTACTCGAACTGTGGTTTTTAGGGTGCAAAGGTTAAGCAATTGATGTCTGAGCTGTTTTCATTACCATTCACGTTGTGATGAGCTATGTTTTCAACGGAATCTACCTCTTGAAAAAAAAAATCTTCTTTTGCTAGGTTGTAATCATCTGTTCGTTATCACAAGTTTCTGTATTTCCTTCTTGTACTGAGTAAAGTGTGTCAAATGGGTTTCTGATTGATGCATGCGTGTCTTTCTTTTCTTTCAACTTATTAGCACTTTCAGTAGATGGCTGTTCTAGTTTCTAAAGAGGGGCATTATTAGATATAGAACCTGATGGTGCATAAGTACTAAGTAGTGCTATATGTAATGCGTATGACTGCCAAGATACGGTCCATTGTGAAATAACCAATAGTCAACAGTTTGCTGCAGTCAAAGTGATAAATAACATATACCCAACAATTTGTTGGAATGAGAGAAAAAAAAAAAAAAAAAAAAACACACACACACACACACATATATATATATATATATATATATATATATATATATATATATATATATATATATATATATATACATACATACATATGTTATTTAGTAGGCATGTATAGTCCATTTACCATTTCTGTATTTCATTAAATAATATAATTATCGCCTTATGATCAGTGACGTATTATCAGTTTATATGAAAATTAACACATACTCTGAAACTCAATCAATTTGAAACTAATATATATATATATATATATATATATATATATATATATATATATATATGTGTGTGTGTGTGTGTGTATAATACTTGTATGTAATTATCAAGAATTGTATGTAATTCTAACCGTTGACCGTTATACTTATATATAGGTAATTAGCATTTTCGAAGTGAAGAGCAACTGCATCAAAGAAATGTCAGTAATTAAGTCATGAACAAGACTTTATCTATTATGTATTATAATATTTTGTTTGTAGTAGTTTTGTAGACTTGTTTGTACTGGTCATGGTATATGGATTCACTTATTTTGTTGAAATACTATTATTGAAATGATTACGAATATTATACCTAATTATACAGTTAATGTATTCTTTAAATTATTTGAATATGGTGATTGTAGATGTTGGTTTGAAAATGATAATTGTATGATTGATTATTGGTTTTAATACGGCTATTATATATAAGTGATTGTTGGAAATGATACAAGTTATTTACAGCAAATAGCGGTGGTTAAAATGTGTTATACATTAATCAATGGTAGAAAAGATAAATGCCACGAAAATATTATAATAGCAGAGAAAAACGCTATAGGAAAGAAAAAAAAGATGGGTGAAGTATTGAAAAGTCAGTGTGTACGACTTAAGCAGGATCTTAATATGGATACAGCGGAAATAATAAACTAACTAGTAAATTACAATAGTTACGCATGTAAAAACCAAGCTATAGAAATATATCACAAATAATGATAAATGTAGTAAGTAAATACACCAGGAATTTTATACTAGTTCAGACTTCCCGCCCTACGTCCAGTCCCGAAGCTCCTCTTCGGAATTCACTATCACGCTCTCTCTTAACTCGGAGGAATATGTCTCAATACACCCGAGCACCAACAAGGATGTCAACGCCTGAGCATCCACACATCACTTAACAAATTAGAAGAGTTTTGACCTTTATTTGTGTTTTCTAATCAACACGGAATAGTCTCACCTTCCTATAATCTTATCCTCAAGTTTTTGAAGTGTATGTGAAGATTGAAGGAAGTAGGTTGCTTGTTGAGTTAAGAGATGTGAAATATTATCAAAGATTCAACAAGTAACTTGAATTTAGTAGAGCTTTGGAATGCAAAGAGTGTAGAAGTGCAAAACAGAAAATAGAGAGAATATAATAAGAATCGATGATTTGGAAAACATGTTTGTAGTGCTTATATAATTGTAGAAGAGTAGCGTTCCTTCATGAAGAGTTTCTGTAAAGAGTTGCGTCCATTTCCATTCATAATTAGAGAGAAATCTCTTCATGAAAGAAGGTGACTCATCATAACAAAGACTTATGTTTCGAATTGGTCAACTAGTCTAAAATCCATCAGTCGACTGATTGAATTATACTGTTAAACGTTTGGATTTAAAATATTTTTAAAATCAGCCGTTCTTGTACAGAAACATGTTGACCAATCGACTGGTCATATTTCCACCAGTCAATTGGTACAGCTGAGTCTGTACAATCATGGCTTTTTAAAGCCTTATAATATATTTGTATGTATGCATAGATAGGTAAATAATGGTGATGTACAGTGAAAATTAATTAATACATGAAAGAGAAGGAAAAATTAATACGATAACAGTATGAGTAACAGAAGAAATAACAAACTAAGGATACTTAATTCAAATACCAGGAAT
Source organism: Allium sativum (assembly GCA_030737875.1). Classification (NCBI taxonomy): domain Eukaryota; kingdom Viridiplantae; phylum Streptophyta; class Magnoliopsida; order Asparagales; family Amaryllidaceae; genus Allium; species Allium sativum. The sequence continues at coordinate 9,632,571 of CM060923.1, forward strand.
TAAGTAAAACGGACATCACTGTTGCGTTCGTCTCGGAATTCTTCTTAAGATATAGTTCAAGTTCACGTAAAACGGATAACATATGAAGAAGTTATGAGCCTTAGAAGTTTGTATATGCGCAAGAAAACATATGTATAAACAAAACCAAGTCCAGAATTCAAACAGATTTAAAAACATGTCAAATTGGGCTAAGCGGGAAATCTCACGCTCAGATGTGTCGACTCCCCTTAAGGGAGGATCGACATAGGACTCGATCCTCCATAAGAGGGGTCGACACAGGGGTCGACCCCCAAACCCAGATCCGAGCTGGGTGAGTTTTGACGTTTCAGGACACGTTTTTGGCACTGTTCGTTGATCTAAAGTCTATATAATGGACCCAAGACTCATTCTTTTTCTTCACCTAAACCTATGGCGATGCCATGAATCTATTCTAGCATAAATCAATTCTAATTCTTCTTCTCCAAGTAATTTCAAATCCTAGATCCACTTTCTTCCCTTTCTCTTCAAAATCTATTCTTAAAATAAAAGATTAGATTTAGAATTTCTTCTATTGCAAAATAAAGAGAAAAGGGATTTTGATCTACAATCTACGCCGCAAGAAAAGGGAGAACTTTGGATGCTAATCTAAATCAGACCTAGGAAAGCAAAAATCACTATGGGTGGATTTAAATTACCTTTGTTGAATAATAGTAGATGTATCGTTTAGCAATTCCCCAAGTTAATTTGTTTAATTCAATTAAAATAATTCAGATTTTATTTTATGCGTATTCTGTTCTTCTTCTTCCCCTTTCCTTTTTATTTTTAAGATTAGGCTAACTTCGAGCCTAATCCAAACCTCGCTGAAAAGCATGCGTACGAACAAAAATTGGAATAGTGAAAATGATGTTTGGGAATTTGGGAATAATTTGTAATTGAGAAATTGAAACAACTTGTAAGATGAATTTTTAGGCGTAATTCAAGAATTGGGAAATTGTGGAATAACATATAACATAACATAAGATTAGGAAATTAGGGGAAATTGGCACATATATTAACTTAGAACATAAAAGAAAATATTTGCAATTAAAATTGAGAACGATTAGATATGCTTGGGTACGTTGAATCAAGAATTTACGTATGAACTATATGTACATAAAAAAGTTAGAATTAAAGATTTAGGCATATGGGATTATAAGTTGAATTGTGATTTATGCAATAAGAATGAGGGTTGACATGAATTAATTGTTCTAAGCAATAAGAAGGAGAGTTGACATGAATTATTGATAACATTAAAGAACAATTAATTTGGGTATAATTAAGTATAACTTATATACATGAAAAGTTGGGCATAACATGTAATAAGGATTATTGGCATAACTATGTACGAGATTATGTAATCGTGGTAGAATGTATGTATCCAAATCAAATTTGAACCATAAACATGAAATCGGGTTTAGAAGCGTGAACTTGAATTATTGGATTGGGATAAGTAGGCATATAAAACCTAGATTGAAATTGTATAGGTCAGTTAAAAGATGAACATGCCTAACCCGAGGTTAGATTGAGTTGCGGTGTACGTCTGCCCGGAACCGCCCGACACATCCAGCAACCGCAACAATAGGTCTAATGTGAGAGTTTAGCGCATTAAGCCCAAAACCCGAGGTTAGAACGATTTTGCGGTAGAAGTCTGCCCGGAACTGCCCGGCATATCCAGCAACCGCAAGCAACATGTCTAATGTGAGAGGTTGAGTGCATTAATAAAAAGATTAACGCTATGAAACAAACATGTTAAGTGTGCTAAGGTTAAGTAAATGGAGGCGTATAGACAAACTTAACCAACGTAATAATGGGGAATGGTAGCAAACCTTAGTTAAGAAAACTAAGTAAATAACGATGGATTATGGTAACATCAACAGATACGAGCATAACTGAATGGGAATATAACAGGTAAGCTTGTTACAAGACAAGTAAGAATTATAACGTAGGTTATAATGATCGATACAAAGATGAAATAACTTATGAAAGAATGCAAGCCGTACTTAATTGAAGATTAAGTAATCCATGGGAACGGAAATAAAGCCACGAATAGGGGTAAACATAAGTTATATGAGTAAGGGGAAAAATATTAGTAAACCTTTGTTAAGATGACTAAGTTAATGAGTAAATGATAAAGAGAATTTGTTAGTGAACCTTAGTTAAGAGAACTAAGTAAACAATCATGGAAAGTCATGTTGGTAAACCTTAGTTAAGAAAGTAAACAGTTACATAAAGTCGTGTTTGAGCTTGTTAGTAAACCTTAGTTAAGAGAACTAAGTAAAAAATCATGGAAAGTCATGTTGGTAAACCTTAGTTAAAAGGACTAAGTAAACAGTTACAGAAAGTCGTGTTTGAGCTTATTAGTAAACCTTAGTTAAGAGAACTAAGTAAACAATTAAAAGATCACGGCTACATAAGAAATAGTGAAAGACTTATGAAAAAGAAACTTGGTAATTTAAAAATGGATGAGATAACCAAGTAAAAAAGAAAACCTAATGAGATAGAGAAAGCGCATAATTAGAAAATTAGACTTAAGGTCTAATAACACGAAAGGGTAAGGCGCTTGGACCAGTCCATACGATGGGGGATGAATAACCAAACACGATATATCATCACGATTTCGTATGGCGCAAGGAGGAGCAAACGTCCATCTGATCATGCAGAAGGCTCCAAGGGACTGGGTTACGAAGCACGCGACTTCTGGGGACGTAAGGGTACTCTTGGTATCCCACTATGAGTGGCAGATGATACGCCTGTGCTCACAGAGGTTAGGTCTGCATGGGAAGGACCAATGAGTATGCCTTGATTGCAAAACAAGAGGCAATCAAAAGACTAAGATGGACCAGCATGATTCGACGAGACCAGTTGGTGCCCTGTGATAGCAGCTCGTCGTCTACCTACCATCTTTAGTCAGTACGTGAAAGCGGAAAGGCAGAGATCTCCAAAAGACCATATACTTTGCTATCTAGTTATGGGTGAGGTTGGCTAATAGGATTGAAGAGCATAAGGGGCCGAAGTTACAGTTCTCATTATTGATATTCTTGGGTGCCTTTCATTAGTTGAGGAAGGGGTCTAGTAGGACCATAGCCACTGTAAAAGCAGACCTTAGCGTTTGCATCACCAGATATCTGAAAGTTCCCAATCGAATTCCGTGTTTCTTGATTAGCCCTTCCACGAGACTCGGGCGCACATATAGAGAACATGTGCAAATAGACATCGATTACGATTGACGTCACGTACGTGGGGAAAGTCTAGGTACACTCATGTCACTCTGGGTAGTGTACCATAGACTAGATGGCATTATTCGATGACGGGATCTAGTAGGATCTAGAATGGCCGTCCAAATGCTTATGTAACACAGTGATGATAGTTTTATGCAAACGTAGCATTGATATACAGAAGACATGCGACATTGGATAAGGGACTGCGTACATACGATGGAGACCATGCGAATAGAGTATACCTTAATCAGGTGGTAGCTACATATACACTATATTAGGTTAATCTACTAGAGAGTAGATGTGTGCGATGTGTGTGTAAGCCTTGAGTGCTAATAACACAAATAACCTAATAAATAAGAAAATATAATTGAACGGTATATATAGGATTATCCATCAAGTGTAGTTTAAATTCATTCATACAGGACTTATGTTCTGACCCCCTCCTCATAACATTCGCAGGTTAGGTTCAAGACAAAGACTATATATCTTTGGATAGTGGTTTAGCAGTATTATTGTTAAGGTAAAGTTATGTTTCAACTACATTATATTTTATTCCTTCCGCTGTGAGATGTTTTCCGAACTCTGACATGTTTTTTAGTTTTGTCTTTTCTGCAGGATACCAGAGCAAACAAATTCGGGTTTCAATGGATTGGGTTTGTGAAAAAAAAGTTCGGTCCGTCGGAATCCGGTTTGTCACATGTGGTATCAGAACGAGGTTTAGTGTTCCCAGGGAGATAATGAGTGAGCGTATTTGTATTTTCAAAAATATAAATATATAATATATATATAAACCTAGATCCATAAGGAGCCCACTAGAGAAAAAAATATTTATGGAAAGAGTTGGGATATCAAATTTGTACACTAAAGTAATAAACATAGAAATTTTGAGTTCCTTAGGTGGTTTGGTTGGAAATTGTACAATACGATTTGCTATTTGAGAAAGATGTATCCCATATAATAGAGAGACCGAAATGTTTGTATTTCAGAGTAGTGGGTTTAGAAGTGAAACCTTATAAATTGGTTAAAAAGTGGAAAAACAGATTAGGAATATATATAGTTGAGAGAATTGAATTTGTGAAAGTGTATAGGAAAGCCTAGTTGAGTTGAAGGACCCACTTTGAGTCTAACCCAATAATTAATTTTTAAGAACTTGAATTTGTAAAAAAATTTGCAAAAGAATTTTGTGGTGTTTTCAAGTTTTAATCTTAAAAGTATTTTTGATGTTTGAGGAAAAATATGTAAAGAACATATTTAATGCATGTTGGGTTTTAAAGTAAAGTGGGGTATATTTTGTAAAACTTGTTTTAAAAGTATTCTCTCATGAAAAGGTACATATTATAGAGCATATGTATAACTCGCTAGTTTTCATATTTTAATATATGAAAGGATCAGGAGGTAAAGCATACAAAGTGTTGCATGTTGTAAAAGATGTTTTGAAATCTCTATTCTGTTAATAATAAATTTTGGTTACTGTTTTAAAAAGAATGGAGTAGGTAAGGATTAGGGCCTAGAAAGAATGAGAGAAAGTTACGGCTATGAATTAAATCATAAGAACCAACTGGAGATTGATTGAATTGAGTAATTCTCTGAGTGTCAATCTGATGTTGATTTCGGTCTTCGGGGTTGATACTTAGGGAGTTATTCTCTTACCAATTTACAGTCAAGGATTAGCTAATTTTGAACCAATGGAATTTTCCGTATAATGCATAAGCATTGTGAGTCTAGGATTGTTGCTTAAGAAAAGCTTAGGCTAGTAATGCACAACAAGGACTAGTTGTGACTACTAGGTAGAGAAGGGAAAGTAAGCGTGTAGATCTTGTTGTGTGGACTCGTAATTGTTTGAGATGACAAAGTCCTAAGATTCTTGACCCTTAATAGTAGCTGTGTAGGATGTTGTTTGAGTTGAAAACGGAAAAACTTATTTGAAAAATAAACTTAAGTAATTGGATTAAGTCAAATATGCTAAGAAATATAATAGCCTAACTAACAAGAAAACAACTAATTCAGCAAAGCAACAAACGTGACGGGAAAAGAAAATGAAAATCTTAAGAAAAAGATGAATAAAAATAAAATTATTCCAAGAAAGTTGAAAAAGAAAAGAAAGTTTTCTTATATGGTTGTGCTTGGATAGGAAAGTAGGAAGTTTTTATAGAATAGTTATATAAAAATCCAAGTGCAATTATAAAAAGTATATAGGAGAAAAACGGAAAATATGAATTCTTCCGTTTCATACCTTTTTATAACATAAGAAATCGAATTTGGAAAATTAGAATTTTCTAAATTTCGAATTTAATGATGGTTGTAAGGATTTTGGATTAACTAAGCTCTTATTTTGTAAGAGTATGGGAAAATTTGGTTGAAAAATGTTTTGATTTTTCAAAAATATTGCATTCATATAGAATTGCAAGTATATTTAGGGTGTAAGCATCATGCTTTGAAAAAAGTTTTTAAAAGTTTGCATACATATAGGTTGTACCAATTAGGCATATATGCATTGCTATGATGTATTTCACTTTGCACATGCGCACAATGTTTGCAAAAATTGGATGCACACTTGATGGTTTGATATTATGCGAGGGATTATATATTTTACCCCTATTGAATTTTGGGGACGAAATTCCTTAAGGGTGGCAGAATGTAATACCCCGCATTTTTAATATAATTAAAAATAAAATATATGTATGTGTGCATAGATAGTTAAATAATGGTGATGTACATTGAAAATTAATTAATACATGAAAGAGAAGGAAAAATTAATATGATAACAGTGTGAGTAACAGAAGAGATAACAAACTAAGGATACTTAATTCAAATATCAGGAATTAAGAAAAACGGACATCACAATTGCATTCATCTCGGAATCCTGCTTTAGATAGAGTTCAAGTTTGCATAAAACGGGTAACGTATGAAGAAGTTATGAGCCTTAGAAGTTTATATACGTGCAAGAAAACATATATATTAACAAAACCAAGTTCAGAATTCAAACAGATTCAAAAACAAGTCAAATTGGGATGAGCCGGAAATCTCCCGCTCAGATGTGTCGACTCCCCTTAAGAGGGGTCGACATAGGAGTCGACCCCCCCCTAAGAGAGGTCGACACAGGGGTCGACCCCCCATATAGGGTGTCAACCCCCGAACCCAGATCCGGGCTGGGTGAGTTTTGACGTTTCTTGACCCGTTTCTGGCACTGTTCGTTGATCTAAAGGCTATATAATGGACCCAAGACTCATTCTTTTTCTTCACCTAAACCTAGGGTGATGCTATGACTCTATTCTAGCATAAATCAATTCTAATTCTTCTTCTCTAAGTAATTTCAAATCCTAGATCCACTTTCTTCCCTTTCTCTTCAAAATCTATTCTTAAAATAAAAGATTAGAATTATAATTTCTTCTATTGCAGAATAAAGAGAAAAGGGATTTTGATCTACAATCTACGCCGCAAGAAAAGGAAGAACTTTGGATGCTAATCTAAATCAGACCTAGGAAAGCAAAAATCACTGTGAGTGGATTTAAATTACCTTTGTTGAGTAATAGTAGATGTATCGTTTAGCAATTCCCCAAGTTAGTTTGTTTAATTCAATTAAAATAATTCAGATTTTATTTTATGCGCATTATGTTCTTCTTCTTCCCCTTTCCTTTTTATTTTTAAGATTAGGCTAACTTCGGCCTAAACCAAACCTCGCTGAAAAGCATGCGTACGAACAAAAATTGGAATAGTGAAAATGATGTTTGGGAATTTGGGAATAATTTGTAAATGGGAAATTGAAACAACTTGTAGGATGAATTTTGGGTGTACACGAATTGGGGAATTGTGGAATAACATATAACATAACATGAGATTGGGAAATTAAGGGAAATTAGCACATATTTTAACCTAGAACATAAAAGAAAATATGTGCGATTTAAATTGAGAACGATTAGATATGCTTGGGTATGTTGAATCAAGAATTTATGTATGAACTATATGTACATAAGAAAAGTTAGAATTGAAGATTTAGACATATGGGATTATAAGTTTAATTGTGATTTATGCAATAAGAATGAGGGTTGACATGAATTAATTGTTCTAAGCAATAAGGAGGGTTGACATGAATTATTGATAACTTTAAAGAACAATTAATTTGGGTATAATTAAGTACAACTTATATACATGAAAAGTTGGGCATAACATATAATAAGGATTATTGGCATAACTATGTACGAAATTATGCAATCATGGTAGAATGTATGTATCCAAATCAATTTGGAACCATAAACATGAAATCGGGTTTAGAAGCGTGAACATGAATCATTGGATTGGGATAAATAGGCATATAAAACCTAGATTGAAATTGTATACGTCAGTTAAAAGATGAACATGCCTAACCCATGGTTAGATTGAATTGTGGTGTAAGTCTGCCTGGAACCACCCGATACATCCAGCAACTGCAACAACAGATCTAATGTGAGAGGTTAGCGCATTAAGCCTAACACCTGAGGTTAGAACGATTTTGCGGTAGAAGTCTGCCCGGAACCGCCCGGCATATCCAGCAATCGCAAGCAACATGTCTAATGTGAGAGGTTGAGTGCATTAATAAAAAGATTAGTGCTATGAAAAAAACATGTTAAGTGTGCTAAGGTTATGTAAACGAAGGCGTATAGACATACTTAACCAACGTAATAATGGGGAATGGTAGCAAACCTTAGTTAAGAAAACTAAGTAAATAATGATGGATTATGGCAACATAAACAGGTACAAGTATAAATGAATGGGAAGATACTAGGTAAGCTTGTTACAAGACAAGTAAGAACTATAACATAAGTCATTATGATCGACACAAAGATTAAATAACTTATGAAAGAACGCAAGCCGTACTTAATTGAAGATTAAGTAATCCGTGGGAACGGGAATAAAGCCATGAATAGGGGAAAACATAAGTTATATGTATAAGGGGAAAACTTATTAGTAAACCTTAGTTAAGATGACTAAGTTAATGAGTTAAACGATAAAGAGAATTTGTTAGTAAACCTTGGTTAAGAGAACTAAGTAAACAATCATGGAAAGTCATATTGGTAAACCTTAGTTAAGAGGACTAAGTAAACAGTTACAGAAAGTCGTGTTTGAGCTTGTTAGTAAACCTTAGTTAAGAGAACTAAGTAAACAATCATGGAAAGTCATGTTGGTAAACCTTTGTTAAAAGGACTTAGTAAACAGTTACAGAAAATCATGTTTGAGCTTGTTAGTAAACCTTAGTTAAGAGAACTAAGTAAACAATTAAATGATCGCGGCTACATAAGAAATAGTGAAAGACTTATGAAAAAGAAACTTGGTAATTTAAAAATGGATGAGATAACCAAGTAAAAAAGAAAACCTAATGAGATAGAGAAAGCGCATAATTAGAAGATTAGACTTAAGGTCTAATAACACAAAAGAGTAAGGCGCTTGGACGAGTCCATACGATAGGGGATGAATAACTAAACACGGTAGATCATCACGATGCTGTATGACGCAAGGAGGAGCAAACATCCATCTGGTCATGCAGAAGGCTCCAAGGGACTGGATTACGAAGCATGCGGCTTCTGGGGACGTGAGGGTACTCTTGGTATCCCTCTATGAGTGGCAGATGATACACTTGTGCTCATAGAGGTTATGTCTGCGTGGGAAGGACCAATGAGTATGCCTTGACTGCAAGACAAGACGCAATCAAAAGACTAAGATGGACCAGTGTGATTTGGCAAGACCAGTTAGTGCCCTGTGATAGCAGCTCGTCGTCTACCTGCCATCTTCAGTCAGTACGTGAAAGCGGAAAGGCAGATAACTCCAAAGGATCATATATTTTGCTATCTAGTTACGGGTAAGGTTGGCCAATAGGATTGAAGGGCATAGGGGGCCGGGTCATTCTTTATATTCTTGGGTGCCTTTCATTAGTTGAGGGAGGTGTCTAGTGGGACCATAGCCACTATAAAGGCAGACCTTAGCATCTGCATCAGCAGATATCTGAAAGCTCCCGATCGAGTTTCGTGTTTCTTGATTAGCCCTACCATGGGACTCGGGCGCACATATAGAGAACATGTGCAAATAGACATCGAATACAATTGACGACACGTACGTGGGGAAAGTCTAGGTACACTCATGTCACTCTGGGTGGTGTACCATAGACTAGAGGGCATTATTCGATGACAGGATCTAGTAGGATCTAGAATGGTAGTCCAAACGCTTACGTAACACAGTGATGATAGTTTTATGCAAACGTAGCGTTGATATACATACGACATGCAACATTGGATAAGGGACTGCGTACATACGGTGGAGACCATCCGAATAGAGTATACCTTAATTAGGGGGTAGCTACATGTACACTATATTAGGTTAATCTACTAGAGAGTAGATGGGTGAGACGTGTGTGTAAGCCTTAAGTGAAAATAACACAAATAACCTAATAAATAAGAAAATATAATTGAATGGTATATGTAGGATTATCCAAGAAGTGTAGTTTAAATTCATTCGCACAAAACTTATGTTCTGAACCCCTCCTCATAACATTCGCAGGTTAGGTTCAAGACAAAGATTGTATGGCTTTGGATACTGGCTTAGCGGTATTATTATTAAGGTAAAGCTATGTTTCAACTACATTATATTTTATTCCTTCCACTGTGAGATGTATTCCAAACTTTGACATGTTTTATGTCTCTGTCTTTTCTGCAGGATACCAAAGCCAACAAACTCAGGTTTCGATGGATTGGGTTTTTGAAAGAAAAAAAAATTCGGTCCGTCGTAATCCGGGTTGTCACAGTTAGCATATATATTTTCAATGCATAAATAAATAAATCCATCATTGTGAGCATAGAAAATATAATTCTCCCCTTTTGCCATCGATTAAAAAGCATCATACAATTCCTTCAAAAAAAAGCATCATACAGTATAATCACAAAGTAATTGAATAGCAAATAAACCATAGATGCAAAAAACAAAACATAGTCATTCCAGACACAGATATTGTTTAACACAACCAAAATACCAAGATTTTTTAGTATGAGCCTTTTGACAAAAACAAATGCAAATGATTCATGATTCATTAAGCTCGGAAACTAAAGATGCTAAAGCAAAAGACATATGTAGTACCAGGGGCATGAGTATGCGAGCTAATCGGATTCTGTACTTTCTAAAGAGGTTCAAAGGAGATATAGGCCTCTTTTCCGGATCCTTGACATGTCCAGTAGATGGAAGAGAGCATGAGATTGATGTCCACATTTTTCCAAGAAAATCTTTAATCTTATTAAACTTTTTATCCATTTTCTTGTCAATCCTCTTAAGGAGAGCTTCTAAAAGAAGTTGATTGCGAGCTTGAGGATGGTCGATCCATATCTCTCTTTTTCCACTCATCCAAACTTATGATTCTAATAGTTGGAGGAGTCATATGCATTTGTTTTAGATTTTTTTTCTATCTATGAGTTTAATCTCAATCATATCAGAATCTGGTTTGGGAATGTTTGTATTGTTGAAAACTTAACGAAATATTCACCAAAATGAAAGTAAGTACCCACCATGTGTGAAGAGTAAAAGATGATTCATTATCTTTTGCATCCAATTTATCCTTATGTTGACATATGTTGCATACAAAGCTCAAAATATATCCGGATACACAAGGTCATGTGTTCTGGATCAAGGTAAAATTGTACGTGTAAGAGCATGATGAAGAAGTCTTGCACTTGGTCGCAATCCTTTGGTTCGAGAGCCATCGGTATTATCATCAATATAAAGGTGCCTTACTTTATCTCTAACTCCAAATTCGCAATTCACTTCCGATAAGGCTATCCCATCCGTAAGAGAGCTTAGAATATTTCCTAGACTTTCAATGGAAATAATGATAGGTTGCCCGCAGACCATACTCCAAACAAAATTTTGTGTATTAGTAGGAGTTTGATGATCAAAATTAAAATTAGCCAAGAACAATTTGATCATCGTAACATTAATTTTCTTATTATTTTGAGAATAATCCAAAAGAGATTCAAGTCTACCTCTTTGAGCTAATTGTTGTAATCCATACGAGTCAAAGTCTTGAAACTTGACAAAAGGTCCTGGAATGAACTTCAGATTTGACATAAGCTTTCATCTTCTTCTAGCAAGATCATTCCCTAACCATTGATCCATGGATGAATCATCTTGCTTCTTTTTCCTAGTTGTAAAAGATGAACCAACATCTCTTTGTCTTCTTGGAGGTTCCATTGAACTTGATGGTTGAAAAGGAAAAATTGAAATTTCAAAGGCTTAGGGTTTTTGAGAAATAAGAAGAAGACGTTATAAATGAAGAGACATGGGGTAAATGGGGTTATAAGGACCGAACAGTACTGTTATTGGGTTTCCAGATTTTCCTTAACCAGTCGACTGGTATATATATAACCAGTCGACTGTTTGTTGGCAAAAGCAACAACAGTCTTTTTTTTTTTGAATTCTTTTCTTATGTGTAGATTATATATATATTTATGACTATTATTTTTAAAAGAAAACATGCATTTTTATTACTCATGATGAAAAAATACATAATTACTTCAATGGTTATAAAAAACAAGATCTTGAAAATTTTGCATTATCGATCAATGCAAATCTTATCAGATGAAAAAAAATACTTCTATGATCAATGCATTATTCTTCTTCTGATGAGGTTGATTTCCTAGGTGTTTTCGCTCCTTCATGCTCTTGATAATTCTTCTCCCATGAATTCGGACTTGGCTTTGTACTTTTGGGAGATTATTTCCAAGGACTCCATGAAGTAGATGGCCTACTTGGTGCTTCTGGAGTCATGGAGATAGAGGATGATGTCTAGGTTCAAGGACAACTGATCTTTTGCAAATACGAAGAGCTATTGTTTCTAAAAAGGTTAGTTTATCTGAGGTTTGTTTTTGCTCAAAGCATAATTCTCGTTGAAACCTCGTCTGTTCGTACTGCTAATGACGTATTTCATATATTTTGTATTTCGCCGATGGAGATATAGAAATCTCCTTTTGCTCTTAGCATCTGGATCCGGTATGATACTCTTTTCATCGTAGATTAGGTTCTTCATTTAGCGTAGGAGAAGTAATAATATTAATAGAGTCGGACAATGTTTTTCTAGAGGACTTAGTTGGTGTAGATGGAGAGCATACTTTTTTCGACATGACACAAGAAATCTTTTCGAAGAATGACTTCTATTGTTTTGATGAAAGCAAGAAACTTTTCTAATGTGTTTATAAAAGAACACATACTAAGTATAGTATACATAAATGATTAGTAAAACTAGTTTTATCCATTCATTTAAAACGAAATTAATTTGTTTAAAAAAGGTATAGAAACTAATAAAAGGTTTGTCTGCAAAACGATGTTTTTTACTAAAAAAAAACTATATTCCTTTTTAGTTAAAAATAAACCATATTAAGTTAGCTAAGCATATAAAAGAATCTTATACTAACTATGGAAAAAATAAATTACTTACAGAAGTGGTCCAAGAGTACTAATTAAAACTCCTTTTTATTTTGATTTAGTCACTATCATATATAGGTGGTACCTGCAAAAAATAAAATTTCATTGGTACCCGCTTCCTCCCTTAGGGTCCTAAGGGTTAAATCTTAGGAAACCAAACCCTAGAGGGTTCAGAATCTTTTTTGAAAATATAATTAATATTATTGTGAACATTATCTAAAAAAAACTTAATATATTTATTTCTAATAAGAACATTATTGGTTTTTGGAACCCATATACTAATATTTTTCGAGTAATTTTTCTTAGTAGAAATATCTAACTTAATACTAAAAATTACAGGTTTAATACAAGTATTCTTAGAACTAGATTTCTGTTTAGATTTAGCTTTTTGATCATATCCTAGTCCCTTTTTACTAAAAACCGGTTGAGAATTTTCTAGTATTTTGGATAAATTCTCTCTATATTTATTAAAATTGTCAATATTCTTAGAAATATTATCCAGTTTAACTTTTAAAATAGAAATTTCTAATTCTATAATTTTAACTTTAGTATTCAAGTCATAATTCTCAGAAGCTAGCATACCATTTTTATTCTTTTGAGTCTCAATTTCTTGAGTGAACATACAAATTTGAGAATTTGCTACTGAATGAGATTCTTGTAATTTTCTAACCCCGTTTTCTAAAATCTCCTTTTCATCCTTTAATAAGTCTCTTTCAAATTCTGCTCTCTTTCTATCTTCATTAGCTTGTTTATACTTTCTTTTAAAATGATTTCTAGATTCTAAAACTTCTGTATTAATTTCCGTTAATTCATCATAAGTAAATTAACTAACCTCAGTATCCTTTGCCATGAATCATACATTTGCTTGCTCGTTGTCACTATTGCTGTCACTATCGGAAGAGGATGAATCAAAATTATCCTAAGTGATGCTCGTCTTTTTTATTTTTATTTTTTGTTGAGATTCTTCTTCAGTTCTAGACGGTTTTGTGACGATTAAAGCATTCGACTAGTGTTGGGTCAGGCTCTTTTGATGAATTCATTTTCATATTCTTGTTTTGGCCTTTTCTATATTTTAGAAACTTTCTAAAATTCTTTGCTGCAAAAGCAATATCTTCTTCGTCTTCGTTTGAATCTTCTTTCTCAGCATGGAAAGCTAAATTTTTATTGTCTTGTACACGTGCTTTCTTTGCCTACAAATTTACTTCATAGGACATGAGATTATCGATTAACTCTTCTGGTTTCATGGAAAAGAGATCATTAGCTTCTTCGATAGCTAACACCTTTCTTTCCCATTCATCCGTTAAAGAGCTTAAATATTTTGAGATTATATCAAAATCAGAGTATTGTTCTCCTAATCCTAATAGAGAATGATAAACGTTTTGAAAACGTGAATACATGTCATTTATGGACTCATTCTCGTCCATTCTAAAATTTTGAAACTGGTTTTTAAGCATGGATATCTTGCTTTGTTAGACCTTGTTAGTTTCTTCATGAGTAACTTTGAGTGTTCACCAGATTTTATATGTTGTGTTGCACATATAAACCCAGTTAAACTCATTTCTATCCAAGGCACAATACAACATATTCATGGCTTTAGCATTGGCGGTTGCCTCTGCTTTTTCATTTGCAGACCATTCAATATATAGAGTAGTGGGTTGTGTATTCTCTTTTTGTATAACATTCCAAACATCAAAATTATTAGCATGCATATATATTCTCATTCATGTAGCCCAATAGCTATAGTTCATGCCATTAAAAAAGGATGGTCTAGATTGGCCTTCAGTGTATCCAGTATTAGCGCTAGCACTAGTGTTGTTATCCATATTAACTATGTATCAGATAACAGTTTTACGGCTAAATGATAGCCTTGCTCTGGTACCAAATGAAAAGTCGATGTGTACGACTTAAGTAGGATTTTTATATGGATATAGTGGAAATAATAAACTAACTAGTAAACTACAATAGTTACGCAGGTAAAAACTAATCTATAAAAATATATCACAAATAAATATAAATGTAGTAAGTAAAGACACCAGAAAATTTATATTGGTTCGGACTTCTTGTCCTACGTCCAGTCCCGAAGCTCCTCTTTGGAATTCACTATCACGCTCTCTCTTAACCCGGAGGAATAGGTCTCAAAACACCCGAGCACCAACAAGGATATCTACGCTTGAGCACCCACATAGGACTTCACAAATTATAAGAGTTTTGACCTTTATATGTGTTCTATAATCAACACGGAATAGTCACGATGAAGTACAACCTTCCTATAATCTCATCTTCAAGTATTTGAAGTGTATGTGAAGATTAAAGGAAGTATGTTGCATGTTGAATCAAGATATGTGAAATATTATCAAAGATTCAACAAGTAACTTGAATTTAGGAGAGCTTTAGAATGCAAAGAGTATAAAAGTGCAAATCAGAAAATAGAGAGAATATAATAAGAATCGGTGATTTAGAAAACATGTTTGTAGTGCTTATGTAATTGTAGAAGAGTAGCATTCCTTCATGAAAAGTTTCTGTAATGAGTTGTGTCCATTTCCATTCATAATTGAAGAGAAATCTCTTCATGAAAGAAGGTGACTCTTCATAACAAAGGCTTCTATTTTGAATCGATCAACTGGTCTAAAAACCATCAGTCGACTGATTGAATTATACTGCAAAACATTTGAATTTAAAACCTTTTTAAAACTAGCTGTTATTGTACAGAAACATGCTGACCAGTCGACTGGTCATATTTCCACCAGTCGACTGGTACAGCTTAGTCTATACAGTCATAGATTCTTAAAGCCTTATAATATATATACACATTATTTTGTATATTCGTGTTATACTTGAGGACATATTTTAACATAAATCTAACATGACTTAATACCCATATATATAAACTTAGCTCCTTGACATGATCCCATTGCTCTTCTATTTTGTTGCCATTAATCGAAAATCTTGAGAATCAACAAGTATTACTTTGGTTGCATTTTTAAGACGTTGCCAAATAAACATATTGTAGGGTTTCAGATCCACTGCAATATGTTCGTTTTTGGTAGCATTTACTAGAATGCCACTAAAACTTTCTGACTTTTAGTTGCATGCCGTGTCATAGCATTTACCGTAATGCTACTAAAAGCTTTAGCACAGTTTTTTCAACACTATGAGAGGCCTACTCTAGTGTAGTGTATTGATTTTGGTGCGGAAAGACCGGGACCAATTTATATTCGAAAACCATTCCGACCAGCAAATACGTAAACGTTGAAGATATTAAGAGATGATCGAGATGGAGTATTGAAGGTCATGGATCTTCATGAGCGGAACTACTCGTTAAATTTCTCTGGCTAGCTGTTGGAGTTATTATGACTTGTGATTTTGTCGTGATTGAAATTTATTGATTGCAAGGACCTCCCGCTACTGATGCTTATAATGATTTCTATATAGGATGTGGTAGGAGGGTGCCTTCGGTTCATCCTGTTCCTAAATGACTTGTATGGACGAATGTCTGATAGAGTATTTCATTACAACAAAAGTACCATATTACAACTGCACTTTTACAACTGTCACAAAATCCTAGTTGTAATAAAACAAATTTACAACTCCTTTTTTAAAAGTTGTAGTAAGCAGGTTTTTAACAACTGTTTACTCTGCCACTTGTAATATAAGCCTGTTACAACCTTTCAATTCTATGAGTTGTAATAGACGCATATTTAAAAAAAATAACAATTATTATTAAATGATAGTAACTAGTAATTAATACTTAATAATTGTTTATAAAAAGTAGTAATTAGTTAAATAGTAATTGACATTAAGAATCAATATACAAAATAATAATATTAACAGCCGTTAATTAATTTAAATTATAATAATTAGTAACAAATAAAAATTAGTACTAATACACAATACTTAAGTAATAATAACAAAATATCAATATATAATAATCAATAACTAACAATAAATGTTAAAAATTAATTAATAATTTGAAATATGGAATAATCCCATTGATAATTTGTAATTAATAATAGGACTAATTAGTAATTAACTAATAATTTGTAATCAATAATTAGTTAATAAATATTAAATATAATATATTTAACTTATAATTTATAAATAATTCGTATCCTTTCCTTGCTCTAAACTTAAATTTTCTACAACCCTTTCACTTTATGCAGTTGTAATACACGTCATAATCTTTTCTTCAAGCTATTGACCATTATAATCAAACTGGGACTCAACTTTGTATTTTTCTTTGGCTTCAAAATCGAATTCGTACTTAATTACTCAGTAACTTTTTGCTCCAATCCTTGAAATTTTGGCTCCTTCCCAATTTTTCACTTTTTTGGCTAGCAGTCAGCGTTTCGTCCAAAAAAATTTCAATATAAACTATTCCAATCAATTCATGTTATCCCTTTTCATTCTTTATCTTTGCAAACGTTTTCCATTATCTCCCATCTTATCACGTCACTCCTTCCAGATCAAGCATACAATCAACTCGGCTGCACATCCATTCGCTCAAACTCAAGCATGTTAATTATATAGTTATATATTATTTTTCCTGATACTTATCCTACACCGCTGGTTGCCCCCTCGAGGTGGTTGCCCTAGACGGCAGTCTGCTCCGACTATCCCAGGAGCCGGCTCTGACTCCTTCCCCCTCCATCTTCTTCTAATTCTCTGTCGGCATAGCCATCGGCCTCCCCACCTACCCCGCCATCGCCATCGAAGTTCACATTTGTGCCCTCCCCCATCGGTTCTGTGATGAATGTTGGAATATTTCCAGAATTGGGTCACATATGTAAAATAAAATATGTTGTGCTATTTTGGTGTAAAGCCTAATTAAAGTGATCTAATTTTGGATTAGAGTTAAAAGACTTAAAGCTTAACTTATCATAGGCCTAATGTATAGATACCGGGGCATTTTTTAATTTGTTAAAGGGCCGAATTACAAAATGCCAACTTTATAAGGGGCTATGGTCCCCGAATTACATAAGCCTTCGCAACTCTCTAACCTCTTCTATGGAAAGTTAATTTCAGATCTAGGGTTTGTATCAATTTGGAAGACCAAACCAAATTCATCTTCTCTTTTTGCAGCCAACTATGAATTCATGTATATTGCAATGATTAACTACGAATCCAGGTATGCTTCCACTAAATTATTTATCAATTTTCTGATTTGTTCTCGATTAAATCAATATGGATTACATTATTGGATCTAGGGTTTCATGATTGTCTACTTTTAATATGCATTGAAATCCTAACAAGTGGTGTCAGAGCCAACCATTATTGATTTTGTTGAGTAAGAAAAAAAATTGATTTTTTTTTAAGATCTGAGTTTGGCTTCACATCTCAATGCATTCGGATATTTGCACCTACTCTGGCTAATGTCACTGGCATAAAGTAGCATTATATATTAATTCATCTTTGGCTGCATGGTGTTCGTATTTTGAAGTTGTAGCTAATAAACCATGGATTCAGATTCAGAAAACAGTCCCCATGCTATTTCATTAGCTACCTTAGTCAGTCTTACTATCCTAGTTTCATTTATTCCTCTTATGTTTCATTTTGTGTTCGGATCTGTGTACATAATTGTTAAAATCCATATTTTGGCTCAGCAATTGAAAGCTACTTAAAAAAATAGTTTTTTATTTTATTTTATTGTTTTGAGCGGTCGAATTTCACTCTTAGGTTTTAAATTTCTAGCATCATCTGATATTTAGTTTTTTTCTTAATGCATTGATTCGGTAACATTGTAATTTTTAAAATAATGACCGCACATATCAGGCAATGTAATATTTTGTACATTTTTTTTGGTTATGACACAATGAAGAATCAAAAATATGTATTATTATTTATTGTTGTATGGCAAAAGCCATGCTAATGTCTCATATTATTGTTCAGTATATTATGCTTCAGCCATGCAGGAGTCACATAATTGATGTGATGTGAACTGACATAGTTTTTGTTATTAAGTAACTGTTACCATTTGGATTTTTTTTTTTGAAATAGTAAATGAAATGCCACTTCTGATTGTTGAACCTGTGGAAATGCAAAATATATGTTAGTTGCATTATATTTCAATGTTGCATGTTACGCAAGATGAAGTCTTTACAACTTTAACGTACCTTAGGTTTACCGTGAATTAAATTCACATTATTCATTGCAAGTTAAATATATATATTTATGAACTACCTAAAATTTTAATAAACTGCCATCGTTACTTTTTAAAATACCTTGATGATTGACTTGAACATTTTGGTTTACATAAGTCTATTTTGTACTTCATGTTACAAGACAGTGAAGTAATATTATGGTCTTCGGACACACTGACTATGCACGTGTAAATCAAATATAAAGCAAACTAACATGTTAGCATTTTGTATAGTTGCATTATGGTTCAGACTTGCATATAATAGCTACTTCGTTGATTTAAGTTATCTAGTATGACATTTACATTGTCATTTATATGTCGCTTAATTGTGGCGTTCAGATGTGATATTTATTATGTGATTTATTTATGATGTTTTATGTCATTATATTTATTTATGTAATACCATGAATATAATCATATACCTAAAGCAAAAGATTATGACAACTATAATTAAAAATTTATTGTGCTATGGTTATAATTCCGAAATTTCAGTTGTTATATGGACCTAAAGCGAAGTGTTTTATAACACTCAAAATATATTATATAAATACTAAGAACTAAATCCAAATATATTTTTTGGTGTCTCTTTACAGCTGTAAATATTTTACACTAATAGCGAAATAACTGAAATAAAATGTCACCAAAGTGACCTCTCTTATTTTGGTGGTTCATGAAAATGTTTAATATTTGTGTATAGTTATTCATGCAAGTATTAGCCATAAAAAAGGAAGACTAATATTTGCCCGAATCACTTACATATGTGTGATGATAAATACGTGACAATTATAAGGTTTTACAAGTGAATAATTAATCGGCCCAAAAGAAGGTTGTTATTTGACTTGTGTTTATTTTCAGTGTTTGATCATTACAACAAGAGTACCATTACAGTTAGTATTATCGTTCGAAGACTTGATATTAATGTGTACTAGGTATATTGTAAAAGAGTTCTACCAATTATTTGAGTTTACTATGGTTGATATTTGGCTATGAGCATATACGGTCAATCTTCATTTTATTTTTAATCATTTTCAGCTAATTTAACTGAATTATCTGCCAATTTAAAGATATTTCCATCTTGTTTTGGGATAAAGATATGGATTTGTAAGAAAGCATATTATTTGTTCTTGACTCTATAGATTTAACTCTTGTAATTGGAGGGTTACATCCAATCCTACTACGGTTAGATATTCTTATAATGTTATGAAGAATATTGAAAGGTGGTATAATTTAAAAAAGCAAGAGTTAAATAATCATTAAGTAAATATTTCAAAATCTTTTCAAGGATGGACTATATGTAACGATACCTATTTTTTGATAGGTTATCTACTGAGAATGAAAAGGATTCTGTGAAAACAGTAAGGGGAAAGAAACAAGCGCTCTTTATAGCGCTTGATTCCATTATGTTAAAGTAAAAGAAATATAAAGTGAGTACTATATGAAAAAATATTGCTTCAAAAGTTAAAGTCACTCAAGTTATATTGTTATTTTTTGACTCTATCTCCTGTAATGACCCGCACTGTCAGGGGTATTATAGTTAATTTATTTAATTATATATATCGTGATGTGGTGAATTAAATAGAGGTTTAATTTAATAATAGGGAATATTTAATTAAATTAAATAATTAAATAATATATGTAATTCAGAAATAATCAAAAATATTGGAAATCACAATATTCGATGAACGGGGGCGTCCCCTAGATTTAATTCAGCTTAGAGTTGAATTTTATTGACAAATATATTCAATCGACGTCAGTTTGAACGTAAAATTTTAATATAATTAAAATAGAGCTTGAAACGACGCGACAGTTCGCTATTTGGCGATTCGAACTTCAACTGAAGGTACAGGATTCGTTTTAAGTTGGATTTCAGTGAAACAAGAAACGCGTGGAGCTGGTGGAGTATATCTTTCTAGTGGAAGAGAAAAATCGGGATTTCGTCGTGTAGATTTTTAGTTATGTTCAAAATCAAATTTCAGAAAAGTCGCTATGGAATTCGTATATAATTCGTAACGCTTTATATACGTTATAGAAGGGTTTTTCAATGTAAATTGAATATCGATTCAACCAGGACTTGGAATATCGAATATATAATTACCCTGGAGCTGTATGGTATTCTGGTGTGAATATATATGAGAATATAAATTTATTTATATTTAATTTAATTTAATTTAAATATATTTATATATTTAAATGGGTCATTCAAAGCGTTAAAAATAGCCAATTTTGCAAACGAAGTCGGAATTCGACGAAACCAGTTTTGATGGATCCGCAATGTAAAATAGTTGTTAGATCTCCAGTTTCGTGATTTTTGAAATCAGTATGTGGCCATACCAATTTTTAGAGTGTAAAACAGTCAGTATTTCGACAGTTAAAAATACGCTGTGTGAGCATACGGAGTCGGAATTCGACGAAACCAGTTTCGTTGGGACCGTAATGTCGAACTCTAGCTACGTGTTCAGTTTCGTGATTTTTAGGTATCGTGTGTGATCACAGGAATTTTTAGAAGGCAGAAAACAATATGAAATGATGAAAATAAAATATCTAGAAAATATCTAAAATATCTAAAGCTTCTATAAATAACCCTACTCAACACTTAAGACCTAATTCACTTTTCCCGTGGTCAAGGCAAAAGCAGCCGCCACATTTTCCTCTAAACAGCTAAAACGAGAAAGGAGAAATCAAAATCAAATAGGAAGAAAATCTATAAATTTCAATACATATATTTTCAGAATCGTTGTGAACTGCTCTTCTCGTTGGCACTAGTTTTGGCGAGTTCGAACTTCACTGTGGGAGCCGAGTTTGTAGCAGCGAACTAGGGTTCGAGAATAATCCATTTTTGATGAAGCGTGGTTTGTTTTGGAGTTGATATTCGAGATGGTGGTTGGATTTGGCTCCGATTGAGGGAATTTTGGGTATTTTCGATCATAAAGTTGTCGAAGTCGCACTGTACTGGCGCGAGAAGCTCTGGTCGACGCGAGTGGCAGAAGGGGATCAAGTTATCCCTGATGGGTAGCAGTAGGTAGCGATTGAGTAGGAGATGAAGTGGTGATGTTGGTTTGAATTTCGGTGGAGTTTTGGATATGGTATTTGTGGAGGTCGAACTCGAGAATGGCCTGGAGGAAATCGCCTGGAGCTAAGGCATTTGAAGAAGATGGGTATGGTAGGTGCGGGTTGGACTTTAGTGAAGTGGGCCGGAGATTTTGAAAGTTAAGCTCATTTTAATAATTTAGTTTTATTTTTAATTTTAATATAGTGTATTAACTTGTCGATACCATATCTTGATCATACGTTAACAGAATTTCGAACGGTTGGATCCGTTAGGATCGTATGGACGGGAGCAACACAATGAGACTGACCGGGAGTGAATCCGAGCTCGTTACAATTTATGGCAAAATAAATTGTCCGACTGAATCAATAAACGCAAACCGATATTAATCGGTTAACGCGCAAATGTGAGTAAATCTCACCAACTCTAAACAGTTTTTAATTTCATGTTGTATTTTTAGAACTGTTAGAAATTGTCTGATTTACTGTATGTTGATTGTTTGATTGAACTGCTAGTCAGTTAGTTAAATTTCTATATTGATTCTGTTTAACAGAACATATCATATAGAACTGAAAGTGATGTTATCTATACTGTCTAACATCTGTGATGCAGGGAAACAGGTTGGAGGAATCCGACTGGATTCCTCAACAGTTATTTTATTGTTTTTCATATATTTTGATATATGATGTGAATTTTAACATGTTGTTGGTTGTGTGTATGGACGATATTGAACATCGTGATTTGATATGATTGAATACCATAACATGCCGAAATGTTGAAAAGGGAATATTTTCAAAGTGATATTGAAAATAGAATATTTAGGAAATGGGATATTTATAAATAAGAGATATTTATAAAGTGGAATATTTATAAATAAGGAATATTTATAAATTGGGATATTTATAAATAGGAGATATTTTAAAAAGGAAATAAATTCAAAACATTTCTTTTTAAATGGAAAGGCCTGTGTGGCGAGTTTGGGGATTTTCCCGATGCTCCCGTTACAAAGGAGGTTATGGCGAATTTTCCCGGGAATTTAAGGAGTTAAAATATTTCAAGAATAAATTTGAAAAGGGAATATTTGTAAACCATTTACAAATAGAATTGAAAAGGAAACGTTATAAAAGGGAAATCATTTTTAAAGTGTAGAACCGTTATTTAAAAGTAAATCTTTTCAAAATGAATAAAACGTTGTTAAAAAGGAAATCTTTATAAAGTGAATAAAGTAAATCGAATATGGTAATCGAAAGGAGTATCGATGTTAGTTCATCGAAGGGAATTAATCGATTAGAGTTGAATCAAAGGAGTTAATCGAATATAGTTTATTCGAATGGAGTTAGAGGAGTTATCGAATATAGTTTATTCAACAGGAGTTAAATGAATAGTTAGGTTAAACTAAGTAAATTAGTTAAGTGAATTGGTTAAGTTAACGAAAGTGAATTAGTCGAGTTAATCAAAGTGATTAGTTCAGTTAATCGAGATAAGTAAATCAAGTTAGGGTAATCGAGTTGAATTAGTCAGTCGAGTAAATAAATTGAGTTAGTCAAACCAAGTAAAACCAGTTAGAGTTAAACAGTTAGAGTTAAAACAAACATAGTTATTCAGGATGAGTTGTCATTTAGCACGACTGCTAGCGTAATTCGCAGGGCTGTAAATAGCCTACGGCGGTCGGATGTTTCCTGAGGGAATCAGGCGTAACCATTGTGATCGCTGCGATCTAGAGTCAAGCGAATGGAGTTAAATCGAATATTAGTTATTCGATAGGAGTTAATCGAGTTGATCGAGTTGAGAAATAAGTTAAGTTAAATAAGTTGAGTTGATCGGGTGGTTCGACCAAGTTAGTCGAGCCCAGTTAATCGAATCGAATTGGTCGAACCAAGCAAGTCGAGTTAAATAATCGATGTTAGATACCATCGAAAGGAGTTATCGATGTTAGTTTCATCGAAAGGAGTTATCGATGCTAATTCATCGAAAGGAGTTATAGATGTTAGTTTCATCGAAAGGAGTTATCGATGTTAGTTTCATCGAAGGGAGTTATCGATTATAGTTTAATCGAAGTGAGATTTTCAAATATGAGATATTTGAAAAGGAAGAGTCATCGAATATTAGTTATTCGAAGAGAGATTATCGAATATCGTTTATTCGAGAAGGAGTTAATAGAATATAGGTTATTCGAAGAAGAGTTAATCAAATAGAGATTTCTCGAAGAGAGTAAATCGGCAAATTCGATTATATCGAATTCGGGAAAGTACTTATACTTTCCAGTGATTAAATAGAGATTTATTTATTTATAAATAAATAAGTGTTAGGTTAATTATTCACTAATAAGAATAGATGTTATAATTAAAGTTAGATAATTCGAAAGTAGGGATTTTAGCGTTATCGTTATAACCAATGTTTTAAATATAGGAGTGGATTAGTAAAATTGAATCCGAGAAAGGCGTAAAGAAGTTGTTAAAGATTAAAAGATAAACTTTGACCATTTCGAAGTTATAACGTTGTTCAGTTAAGGTCTGAGAGGTAATTATACCCCAACTTGAGTGCCTTCCTGCTTAACTAAGAAATGGTAAGGTTTGATCGTAAAGGAGTTTTGGAAATGTTTTCCAAACGAGAATCAGAAATGTTTTCTGATAAAAGAAAATAAGAATTTAGAATATAGGGAAACAGGAGATAAGTAGATAAATGAACTAAAAAGGGATTTATGTTAAATGATGTTTGTTCGATATAATTTCCATTTGGAAATAATATCGTTGGTTGCACACTTGTTTTTCTTTGATAGTTAACTCACCGACTATCGAAGTTTTGACCATTTTAACGTTGTTAATATGGAGAGACCGGTTGGATTATTATCCATAGAACCACTCTGTATTGGCATAAGCGTCGCGAATCATATATGCCAGAGATAATTGAAGACGGAGTAAAATGCAAGGGCTATCCTGTCTACAGAATAGTGCCTTCGGTTTGTCCAGTCCCAGGACAACTTGTATGGACGAATGTCTGACGGAGTATATCCAATGGATCGCGTAAGTTGATCTGTTCAAACGTATTCACGTTTGGTGGCGGAGGAATTCGTTTCTCTTAGCTGTATACCAGTGTTATTTTTGGATAAGTCAATTTGTGATTTGGCGGGTATGACGATGTGACATTTCTAAGTGAATGAAGATGGGTGTCTAACATAGTATTTCCAGAAGGGCCACGTACATTGATTTCTTCAACCGTACCAAGAGTGGAAGCGGAGAAGGAAACTTCTTTTAGCTGACACGTAATGTATTGTTGTAGACGTCAATTAGTGATTTTCGATGGATCTGACAATGTGGCATTCGAAGTGAATCTATTATGAGGACAAAGCGTAGCATCTAGCCTCACATCCGGTAAATGACAGAAATCGGGCAGGCAGCATGGCTAAGTCGGTCGCACCGAAGTAGGGTGTATAATCACATATCTAGTGAATATTCATTTGTTTTCTTAAATCTATCAATGCTGTCCCATATATATATATACGGGAACGGTTGCTGATCCCAACCGTTGGTGATGTACATTCAATACACTCAAGCGAAATGAGTGGTCGGTCATGTGTGGTTGAGTTACAAGATGTTCTTGTTGAACTCCAGTGTATCGTTCCTAGAGTACACTGATCGGAAGGTGGTTCCATACCTTGTCATAGTTGGAAATCCAATAATCCAATACGTGCTTGCGATTTTGATTGTATACTATATATGTAGTAACGTGAGATGCAAGCGTTTCTGCTAGATTGATATTTATTTGTACTTAGACATTATTATAATATCAGAATGATATTGCTTTGAAAAGTTATTTGGATTCTCATAAGGGAAAAACCCGTTCCGTATTCACGGCGTGGTCTTATGAGATATCATATACCTGTTTAAATGATTTGAGTTTATTCACACCAGTCCCATGACTGACCCGGAGTTTACTTTGTTGTTTTCCCTAAACTCTTGGGTGCCTAAATTTGTACGGGCAGTCAAGTAGTCGGGATTTACAGATATACAGGAAGAGCTTGGAGCAGGAGGCTTCAGGATCATATAGCTATAGTTATTTCCGCTGTGTTGTAAGTGCTGTACTCTGATAAGTGCTATTGTATACATAACTGTTATATTTCAAAGTTATGTTATCTGTTATATTTTATTCGTTCCGCTGTGAGATTCGTGTTTACTCTGATGATGATGTTCTTCTTCTTCTATTCTATAAATTCTATCTTATCTATCCTCACCTTCTAATTTCTTTCATTAATTACCGGGATTTTTCGACGGTTTGGTTATCGACGTTGTGCTTACGTCGATAACCAAAGCCGCTGAAAATCCGGGTCGTTACATCTCCAGTATGATCATTTTAAGATTAATAATATTTTAACAATAAGATGTCATCTTATTAGGTTAATTCAGCGCTTTGGCAATAAGAAGAGAAATTAAAGCTTATAAGATTAAAAATAGTCATTTGATATACATTGTAAATAAATGTATGAATGAGGATTAAGAAATCGCTAAAGATCTAAAAGAAAAGAAATAACATACATATATCTTATAGTTGTTTCTTTAATAAGATATACGATCATATAAAGTAAAGTATACTAGATATTTCAAAGTCATCATTATTAAGATTTCAGTTATATTGTTTGAATTTATTTGATATTTTTTTATGTTGTCATTTAGACAGATTTTGGTTTTATATTTCTAATATGAACATATTAGGTTATTATTGTTCATCAAGAAATAATAATGTTGATTTATGAATAAATTCTATATTATATATTATTGAAACTATTAATGTCTGATATATAAGTTATGGCTACTTATGCTAAATAGCTTGTGTAATGATATCCCAAATTTTGTTTGGGTGGCTAATATAATTATTTGTTTCAGTTTACTAAGGAATTATAGATTGAGATATCATAGAGATAGAAAATACTTTATTGATATTCTAATAAATTTAAAGTTTATAATTTTTTATGAACCCACACCAAGAAAAAGTTTTAAAGCGGGAAATGCAATAATTTTTTGGGGATGTTGAGTTTGGGGGAGAAATAGAGTATTGTCGTTGTCTTTAGAGAGAATCATTATCTTTGATTCAACTACGGTTATTTCTTCGGCTAAAGTTTAAGATTTATTTTTCTTTCATTAAGAAGTAAATTAAGAACTATAATAAGACGATGTTAAAGAAAATCCCCCTTTAAGCTTAGGTTACTGCTCCAAGAAAACAAACTCAACAACCTCAAAATGGAAGATCACTAAGGAAATCCACCTAAATGGGAAGAAATGTTATTTCAGATGATTGTGTAGTATTTCTTCATAAAGATAAATTAATGGATTGATAAAGATGATGCTATTGACTTACATCAATCCATGTAAGTTACTAATTTAAAATATGGATTTAAGAAATGAACATATAGATAAATCAATGTGGATAATAAAGTTTGAAATTTCCCTCTAACTTAAGTAATATGATAATTGGTTATGAATAACTATTTAAAGCCAAAAGGGATCAAGTGGGTAATATTGAATTTTACAAGGGACTTTTATTGAAATCACTATTATTAAAAGGAAATTTTAAGTTCTTTAAAGAATGTTTCTTTTTGGACTTAGTAAACGATTCTTTAGAATCGATCACTTTGGAGCTTACTACATTTTGTACTTTTGAGCATTATCTAATGGAGATTAAAGTTTTGTTTCTCAATGGAGACATTGGTGAAACTACATAAGAAACTCATTTAAGGATTAGTCTTTTGTATTTAGGATTCAAATACATCATTATTGTTCGTTGGTTGATACTTGGATTATTACAAACGAATTAGGAAGATAAATGCTTAAAAGGCTACGTATGTAAACCGCGGTTCAGTTGATTTTCATTACCAAAACCAAATAAATGTTACCATCCTTGAAACAAAAGAAATGCAAAATATTTCTCATGCATTTGCACTGTGAATTCGAATGCATATTAATGTATATACACATATGGATATGCATGTATTATTTGGCAGATACCTGCTGATATTAAAAGTGGATCGCTGATTTAGTAGTCAAAATGATTAAGAGATATCTTTAAGGAATAAAATAAAAGACCATATGCTCGTAGACACAAGATTGGATCGGTTGGAGATCATAATGAATTATGATCTGAATATTTTGGATGTCATTACTATAAAAGATCCACTTTAGGTAATGGTAATATATTTTATGTGGAAAACTATATAAGGAAAAGTGTCATTTAAACACTTATAGCTTCCACCACTTTGAAAACGTCGTCTTAGTTAATTATAAGACATCCAAATATGGAAAATAATAATGAAACTTCATCACAAAAACTCCAGTTATTGATAAAGAATTGAAAGACCAAGTAATATTGTGACAGTAAAGAATATATTATTTTCCAATAAGGCAAGAGTGCAAAATGTACTGTAATTCATAGAGCATATTTAGACAAACTCCATGATGGGGGATCCGCTTACCAAAAGATTATCTCCTAAGGTCTTTCATGAGCATATAGCTCAATTGGTGTAACTTTTATGTAAGGATATTTTGGTTCAGGGGGGGGGGGTTGTATTTGGTATTATCATAAGACTCATTGCTTTATGTTTCAGTTACAGATATATGTATATCATGTTCTTTTTCTGATCAGAAATAAAGTAATGAATTTTTCTTTGCACTCAGGTTATTTAAATATTAAACATTTTGATCTCACTAAAGAAGTCTAGTTGGAAATATAAATGTATAGATCACATTTCATGTAATTTCCATGCTACGCATCCAAGATTGATCTATGCCATTTGATTGTGTTGATATATATGTGACCATTGATGGGTTTTAATACGATGAATGTAACGAATGACGCTTTGATCCTTTGTCAGCACAATTAATGGATGAGATTGTATCATATACACTATATGTTATAAATTGCAAATTTTGGAGCTTATAAAGTTAAACACATTTTAAGGTTATTTCATATGCGGCCCAGGGGGAGATTGTTGGAATATTTCGACAATTGGGTCACATATATGAAATAAATGTGTTGTGCTATTTTGGTGTAAAGCCTAATTAAAGTGATCTAATTTTGGATTAGAATTAAAAGGCTTAAAGCTTAACTTATCATGGGCCTAATGTGTATATACCGGAGCATTTTTTAATTTGTTAAGGGCCGAATTATAAAATGCCAACTTTATAAATAAGGGGTTATGATCCCAGAATTATATAAGCCTTAGCAACTCTCTAAACTCTTCTACCGAGAGTTAATTTGAGCTTTAGGGTTTGTGTCAATTTGGAAGACCAAACCAAATTCATCTTCTCTTTTAGCAGCCAACTATGAATTCAGGTATATTGCAATGATTAACTACGAATTCAGGTACGCTTCCGCTAATCTATTTATCAATTTTCTGATTTGTTCTCGATTAAATCAATATGGATTACATTATTGGACATAGGGTTTCATGATTGTCTACTGTTAATATATATTAAAATCATAACAATGAACACTCTGGCTCCGTCACCATCGATATTTCCGGTAACTAATACGTCGACGTCACCGACTATGTGACGAGCAGGAATTTCGCTCGGTCTGAACCAGTCGCTAAACCGACCCAGACAGTTCGAAACGCCCTATCGTTTTGAGAACAAGACAAAATAGAACGTATATAAAAGAACAATTCATTGTATATTACAACAATGCATCAGAATACAAGAATATACAGAGTATAAACAAATAAATATTACACAGAAATATCAGAGATTTAAATTACATTTAAATACATAGCAGCGGAAAATAATACAATTCACAACTAGAAGTAGATATGCGGATACAAAGCTTTCCGGATATCATTCCAGCTGTAAACCAGGATCCTATGAATATAAATCTGCAAAACCAAAACTACTAGCTGCCCGTGTCAAAATAAGGGCACCCAGAGTTTAGGTTAAAACAATAAACTCCAGGTCAGTCATGTGACTGGTGTGAGAACTAAAACAGTTATTAATCTTTATTTTAAATCATTAGGTAAATCAAGGGACCACGCCGTATAACACGGAACGGGTTTCCTCCCAAGAATACCAGTGCATAAAACAAACAGCGCAATGCTAAATAAAGAAAAATGAAGCTGTTATAAGACCCAGGTCCCATCACACAATGCAACGCAGCCGAGGATAGGGTTTTCCCTTATAACAGCCAAAGAATGCTTGATACGGTTAAAACAGATCATTTGATACTATTATATGTGCATAGTGTATAAAACAACTTCAAATCATAAGTATCAATCATAGGCGGCATGAGCGCCCCATCCCACTATGTCACCATACTAGGCTCTACAAATAAAACCGCAAATATCACGTATTTGGAAATTGGATTTCCGTCTATGAACCGAGGCAAAAGATAGTCCTCTATCGATTCGTGACTCTCTAGCCCGAGCCACAGGATCAGAACGCATCAACCCTTTAGATCGTCAGGGCCGGTCCACCGATGTGGATTATTATGCCTGAACACTACGTTTCCCCGCCCTTTGGGGCTTAAATGAGCCAACTAAATGACTCCATCGGTTCGAGAACGACCGATCAATCCGAGGCGCCTCGCAACAGCAACAACCACATAAGTTAAACTCGTTAGGGCGTGTAAAACCACTGACGCCACTTCTAACTAGAAAGAAACGCAAGTCCTCCCTGAGGTCCGTCTCCCGTTTTTGGTTCATACCGGGTGTGAAACTCGCGAAGTAAACGTTACACAAAGCTACGCCACAAAGGCCGTGCTTCGATCATCACCACAAGACTTTGCTTTTCAACAGAAGCCTCGATCAATTGCCACTTAGGCATGCCACACAGGCAATTCACTCCATGCGTTTGATATCCATCAATATATAACCCCTGAGCTCGTACGTCTCAGAGAAGGGCGTTAAGCAAGAGAATAAATTCTCCGCCGCCAAACATATATATATTTAATAGAAATCAATCACACGGACTAAAATCCAATGTCAGACACACAGTCCATTTACAAGTCCGTTCTGGGTCTGAACGAAACCGGAGGCACCTAGTACCCCGCATATCCATCGATCTCCAAGTACGTCTGGACGATCACCAACTGTTTCCATCTTCTTGGGTGTACAGCCCAATCAAGATCATCAGTAATCACCCAAACGACGTGAAGACTTCCGGTCTTCGACCATCGTCTTTATCTTCGACTTATCGTCGTATCAGTTATTCAGAATGGGATAAACCCGGACTTCCCGAATAACTCGCGTATATTTTAAATAAGTGTTACACAAACACAACATACGCCTCATTCCAATTCATCAGTCACTAACCGCAAATTAATCAAGAGAATAATTCCCCAAATATTAACCCCGAAGGCCGAAACCAACATCAGATCAATATCCAGAAAACTATTCTGCTTAGCTAACCGACAGTTAGTTTCTGATTTCACATTCATAGGGAAAGGTTCCCATTAATTTTATCCAAGATAAATTCCTGAATTTATCCTCTAATCTTCCTTTGAATTTCGATTCAAATTAGTCGGGATTAACGAAACTTACCGAAGTAATCATTTGTTTTAATTTCCCCATCCCAACCTATTCATCCCATGAAGTAAAACTGGTAATACTTCATATCTAACACCACAGTGTTATCGGTAAATTTAATTACCATTTCACGTTCAAATCTAATTAACGATTTAACTATCGCCTGGAGTAAAACTGGTGATACTCCATTTTCGATCTTTTCAATCTAATTAAAGATTCATTAAAACTCCACTTAGTTTTAATCATTAACTGGGTTAAAGAATCAGTGTCATTTAAAACACGGTTCACGGTAAACCCAAAATATCATTCCATTAATTATCGGGTTAAAGAACAAGTGTTATTTAAAACACTGTCCACGATAAACCCAAAAATCAATATCCATTCAATTCCAATTAAATATTATTTAATTGGTACACTTCGTTAAATCTAAAATAAAAAGATTTAATCTTTTCTCAACTGGGTTCAAGAACAGTGTTAGTGAAGACACCATTCACGACAAACCCAAATCACATTTGATATTCAATACAAGGCTCTGAATAGAAAATATATCGGCTTATATTCAATATCAAATTCTACGATTAACAAATGTCGTATTGGAAATAACGATATAAATATATATCTTTCAAATTTCCATAACATCCGTATAATCACGAATTCCAACATCGAAATATTCCGAAGACAATTTCGATTCAAATCCACTCCAATGCAATCATTGGAAATTTTGGTTATTTTTAAAACCCTTTTCAAATTCATTTTATTTATTTTAAAAATAAATAAATTACTATTTTAGTTCAAAACTAGTTCATTTCGATAAAAATCTATTTTTATCTTTTCAAATATGGAGTTTTTCATCCCAATCCTTTCTAAATCATTTCTTATGATTTTACACAAATTATTACTATTTTTAATAATTTTATCAAGGCCCGTACAGTCGATTTCCATCAATGGCCATCGAACTGCACTTACAGCGACCTTTTTCAAATTTGATTTGGACGTAACTCCAAATCCAACCGTTAGATTTCTAATTTCTCATATTCGTTAGAAAGATCTTTTCGATACGAACCCAACGGTTCCGGTTTTAGGAGAATCCGGCGGTCGGATCTCCCGTAATGTCCGTTTGAAATCAATGGTCGAAATTCGCGAACTGCCGCGGCGCGGCGCGTTCTATTCAGGCCATTATATTATATATATAATATATATTTTGTCGATTTCTATTTAAAACGAATTATATAAATAGTTTTAAAATTCGTTTCAAAAGCAATTTCAACTTCCATTTCAATTCAAATCAAAATTGAATTCTTCTTTATAAATTCGTTTTAAAATTCATTTCTATTCAATTCAAATTTCAATTCAATTTGAATTCATTTCAATTCGCTTCCAATTCAATTTGAATTTGTTTTCAATTCAATTCATTTCAAAATCGTTTTCAATTCAATTCATTTCGAAATCGTTTTCAATTCAATTCATTTCGAAATCGTTTTCAATTCAATTCATTTCGAAATCGTTTTCAATTCAATTCATTTCGAAATCGTTTTCAATTCAATTCATTTCGAAATCGTTTTCAATTCAATTCATTTCGAAATCGTTTTATATTCAATTCATTTCGAAATCGTTTTCAATTCAATTCATTTCGAAATCGTTTTATATTCAATTCATTTCGAAATCGTTTTATATTCAATTCATTTCGAAATCGTTTTCAATTCAATTCATTTCGAAATCGTTTTATATTCAATTCATTTCAAAATGAATAGAATCGATATAAATCGTTTACGTCAAAATGGCGTCAATCTAATCAACACGGCTTCATAAATTTCTATTTTCAAATATTCTATTTCAAATATTTCTTTTTCAAAATAGTTGTTATTATCAAAATATTTCGTTCAACACATGACCAATCTCAATGGATGAGTATTGTCAACACATGAACCTTTATTTTATATTATAAAGATGTAAATTTTATTACTAAAATATTTCGTTCAACACATGACCAATCTCAATGGATGAAACTGTCAACACATGAACCTTTATTTTATATTATTCTTTATTTTTCAAATTGGAATGAGGCCCAATCAATTACCATATAAAGTTAATTATATGGATTTCATACAACACATGTATATAATAGCATTGAAAAATAATCAACCATCAACCAAAGTGCACTACACTGTATAAGCATCAAATATAGATATCTAACGCTTATAACAGCCTGTCAATCGATCGATCGACATATTTAATCAATCAGGATGAGTGAACTTCAAATTTCATCCTAACACCCGTGTGGGGTTTCAAACAATCAAACACATATTTTATTTGTGCAGTTGGGCGATGTGTAAAATTTATCGTCCCAATCAATGTCCTTCAAATAGGTGTACATAAACAAACCGTCCGGTTTGTAAATGAATATTTATTTATTCACATTCACGTTAAAAATTATATTTTTAACGATAAAACATTTTATTCAACCTATGAATATTCTATTCGGTTCATTTATTCAATAAAATGATATTTTTATTTTTCTAACATATTTTAGAAAATTTCGACGGCATAACGGCACGATACTAGAAACGGGACGAGGCCTAGCCTTATCCCCGGTCTAGTGAAGGCCCACACCATTCACGATCAATCAAATTCACCAAACAACCAATTCAAATCAAGTCATCAAATTAATTTATGCAACCAAACAAACAAGTCCATGGTCTGTGGACGATTGTGTCGGGTGCTACTAAGCACCGTCTGCATCCTAGTATATATATATAACTAGAAAAGAAATTGAAAGGTGAGAAATTCTCACCGATAGCTATCCAATCATCTTGACTCTTCTTTGATAGAAATCTTCATCGTTATCGCATTTTTGTCATCTTCGTTGCTGTAGTCACTACATATGTAAAAATTGAATTTTTATTATGCTATTCAATATATAAAAATCAAATTTTTACTTCGATGTTCAATATATAAAAATCACATTTTTACTTCGATGTTCAATATATAAAAATCACATTTTTACTTCGATGTTCAATATATAAAAATCATATTTTTACTATTTTAAAAATCATATCTTTTTCTATTTTCAAAAATCATATCTAAAGATCACAACTTTATAATAATGAAGGTCATATTTTCAGATCAAAGATATTTTTAAATAAAAGGTATTTATATTTTTATAAACATCTATTATATTTCAAAAACATATGCTACATATATTTTCCAAACATCGTTACTTATATCTTTAAAACATCGCTACTTCTATATTTTACAGAACAATGATAATTTCATTTTATGAGACTGTAATAATTCTATTTATAAACATGCTAATTTTCAAACAATGGTATTTCTATTTTTATTTTAAAGACAAAGCTATTCATATTTTATAAAAACAATTCTACATATATTTTATAATAGTTTATATAATAATCATTTCTAAAACAATGTTATCAACATATGAAAAATCACGTTGTTAAAATCATTACCATTGATTTCACTACGCCTCCCCTTTTCCTGTATCGTTTTTTTTATGCTCCAGGTCTTCATCGCAGAAACCCAACCCAACGCTCCATTTCAGGGTTCCACTTTGCATGCTCTTCGAGACACCGACCGCCAATCAGTTGGTCCCATGAGCTCTGCCTACCCGCCCTTCCTCCACGCCAGGAATCCGGTCAAGTTTGAACTCCCCTGGCACTGGGAAATCGGTGGCGAACGGCAGCAGTTTGTGCCCAAATCACGATGCCTACGCCACCTTATATTCGATCCTACCCGTCCATCCCCTAGAGCTCGTGGATAGCTTCGATTTTCCCCTTACAATTTCTCGATTTTATTGATTAGATGATGAGGACGAAAGGGGGAAAGATGGGAGCACGGGAGCCTTAGGTTTCCACTGGCGGCGGATAATGAATGAGGGCGGGTTTAGTTATGAAATTAATATATATACTAATATATTTTTTTATTTAATTCGTAAAAAGGCGATTTTGCATTCTAACTCCAAAACAAACTGAACGACTGTCATCCCTAGTGTAATAACCCCATTTTGAACACAATGGGATATGTTTCGTAAGCCAATTCTACTGTTTTGTTCAGTTTTCGGTTGAATTAAATTATAAATCAATGTTTATTGAATTTGAACGCACATTTCAATTTACCGGGGTCACATACGAACTTTAAAAATTCTCGAAAAATATTTTCTAGCTTCGTATTGACGATACGGTCCTAACAAAACCAGTTTCGTTGAATTCTGAGACCGTTAGAAAAATGGCCATTTTCCAGTCGATTAAAATAAACTAAAACTGGTCAAACGCGTTTTCCTTTGCCACGCTCACAAATTGATTCGAAAAATTATGAAATTTGAAACCTAGCAATAATTTAACATCACGGACCCAACAAAACTGGTTTCGTCGAAATCCGAGGTCGTTTGCAAAATGTCCATTTTTAAGGGCCTGAATTCCATAGCGACTATTTAGAATTTTCAACTGGACATATCTTTTGATTCCCGTTATGAAATCTTGATTTTTCGGATTCGTTGGAAAGATATCATCAAATAGATCCTATGATTTTTGATTTCACTAAAATCCGGATTGTTTTGCACCCGGTACATTCAATTGAAGTTTGAAATCGAATTATCGAACTACCGCGCCATTTTCAATTCTATTTATAATTATATATATAATTATTTATATTCTAACGACGACGCGTATAATATATACGTTCGAATTCTATTCAAAATAAATTTCTTGTCGATATTATTTAAAATAATTCATTTTAAATAATCAAAATTCGCTAAAATTGCCAAAATAAAAATTTTAAACTGGCCCAGATTTTCGGGTTGTTACAATCTCCCCCACTTAAAACTTTTCGTGCCCGAAAAGGAACAAAGTCGGAAGTGGTTTGATCAATCAACTCTACGTTCGATCTGGCTTGCATTCTCCAACTTTTCAGTTTCTGAGAATTTTCAAAATTTCAAAATTTTGGCTAACACCCTAAATTTTCGAAAAATTTCGCCATAACCTCCCCTGCACCGGGAGCATCGGGGAATTTCAAATAGCTTCCCCGGTCCTTCCGATCTCAAAAAGAAAAAGAAAAAGCCAAGCGGCTAGCCAATAGGCTCATAAAATCATCATCACCCAAACAAAACAGTAAATTATGTAGTAAACATGTACCTATTTGTCGGGCAAACAAATTTTATTCTCTGCTCTAGCCTCCTTGCTATGACCTGTTCAATGAAAGTACAAGTATATGCAAGCAAACGCGACCAATTTTCAATACAATTCAATATTTGATTCAGTTAGGCATAATGGTTCAAAATTATCAAACAATTAAACAAACAACACAAACATCAATCAATTAGTGAATTATCATTTGAAATTCATAACTTTGATATATAGTCGAAAATCAGATTTTTGATGCCAAATCACAACAATAAGCCCTATCTAATTTTTGGTTCTCACACCAGTCAATAGGAAATATATAGATATTACACGTTCGTCACTCGGATATAAACTCTGGTGATGATATATCAATCATCAGAATCACCCCCGGGCGACTAGATTATAATTCTATATCTATCCAGTATATTAAAACTTCAAATACACGTTTGCAAGGCGTATATGCAAAATCTTTATATACTGGACTGTCCTAATCAATATAAATAAATAATCAAATATGAATAAGTGATTTAAATTTTCAAAACAAAAATTTGTTTTCATTTTAAAAATATACTCTTCACACTCGTTCTAGGATACTACTGATCCCATCTCTAACGAGTCATTCTAATTGGATATTACTAATCCAATATCTGATGAATTCTTTCGTATGGTTCTAATGTGCCTTGTTCTCTGCTTTGTAAACCAAAGCTCTGATACCACGTGTGACGAGCAGGAATTTCGCTCGGTCCGAACCAGTCGCTAAACCGACCCAGACCGTTCGAAACGCCCTATCGTTTTGAGAACAAGACAAAATAGAACGTATATAAAAGAACATTTCATTGTGTATTACAACAATGCATCAGAATACAAGAATATACAGAGTATAAACAAATAAATATTACACAGAAATATCAGAGATTTAAATTACATTTAAATACATAGAAGCGGAAAATAATACAATTCACAACTAGAAGTAGATATGCGGATACAAAGCTTTCCGGATATCATTCCAGCTGTAAACCAGGATCCTGTGAATATAAATATGCAAAACCAAAACTACTAGCTGCCCGTGTCAAAATAAGGGCACCCAGAGTTTAGGTTAAAACAATAAACTCCAGGTCAGTCATGTGACTGGTGTGAGAACTAAAACAGTTATTAATCTTTATTTTAAATCATTAGGTAAATCAAGGGACCACGCCGTATAACACGGAACGGGTTTCCTCCCAAGAATACCAGTGCATAAAACAAACAGCGCAATGCTAAATAAAGAAAAATGAAGCTGTTATAAGACCCAGGTCCCATCACACAATGCAACGCAGCCGAGGATAGGGTTTTCCCTTATAACAGCCAAAGAATGCTTGATACGGTTAAAACAGATCGTTTGATACTATTATATGTGCATAGTGTATAAAACAACTTCAAATCATAAGTATCAATCATAGGCGGCATGAGCGCCCCATCCCACTATGTCACCATACTAGGCTCTACAAATAAAACCGCAAATATCACGTATTTGGAAATTGGATTTCCGTCTATGAACCGAGGCAAAAGATAGTCCTCTACCGATTCGTGACTCTCTAGCCCGAGCCACAGGATCAGAACGCATCAACCCTTTAGATCGTCAGGGCCGGTCCACCGATGTGGATTATTATGCCTGAACACTACGTTTCCCCGCCCTTTGGGGCGTAAATGAGCCAACTAAATGACTCCATCGGTTCGAGAACGACCGATCAATCCGAGGAGCCTCGCAATAGCAACAACCACATAAGTCAAACTCGTCAGGGCGTGTAAAACCACTGACGCCACTTCTAACTAGAAAGAAACGCAAGTCCTCCCTGAGGTCCGTCTCCCATTTTTGGTTCATACCGGGTGTGAAACTCGCGAAGTAAACGTTACACAAAGCTACGCCACAAAGGCCGTGCTTCGATCATCACCACAAGACTTTGCTTTTCAACAGAAGCCTCGATCAATTGCCACACAGGCAATTCACTCCATGCGTTTGATATCCATCAATATATAACCCTTGAGCTCGTACGTCTCAGAGAAGGGCGTTAAGCAAGAGAATAAATTCTCCGCCGCCAAACAGATATATATTTAATAGAAATCAATCACACGGACTAAAATCCAATGTCAGACACACAGTCCATTTACAAGTCTGTTCTGGGTCTGAACGAAACCGGAGGCACCTAGTACCCCGCATATCCATCGATCTCCAAGTACGTCTGGACGATCACCAACTGTTTCCATCTTCTTGGGTGTACAGCCCAATCAAGATCATCAGTAATCACCCAAACGACGTGAAGACTTCCGGTCTTCGACCATCGTCTTTATCTTCGACTTATCGTCGTATCAGTTATTCAGAATGGGATAAACCCGGACTTCCCGAATAACTCGCGTATATTTTAAATAAGTGTTACACAAACACAACATACGCCTCATTCCAATTCATCAGTCACTAACCGCAAATTAATCAAGAGAATAATTCCCCAAATATTAACCCCGAAGGCCGAAACCAACATCAGATCAATATCCAGAAAACCATTCTTCTTAGCTAACCGACAGTTAGTTTCTGATTTCACATTCATAGGGAAAGGTTCCCATTAATTTTATCCAAGATAAATTCCTGAATTTATCCTCTAATCTTCCTTTGAATTTCGATTCAAATTAGTCGGGATTAACGAAACTTACCGAAGTAATCATTTGTTTTAATTTCCCCATCCCAACCTATTCATCCCATGAAGTAAAACTGGTAATACTTCATATCTAACACCACAGTGTTATCGGTAAATTTAATTACCATTTCACGTTCAAATCTAATTAACGATTTAACTATCGCCTGGAGTAAAACTGGTGATACTCCATTTTCGATCTTTTCAATCTAATTAAAGATTCATTAAAACTCCACTTAGTTTTAATCGTTAACTGGGTTAAAGAATCAGTGTCATTTAAAACACGGTTCACGGTAAACCCAAAATATCATTCCATTAATTATCGGGTTAAAGAACAAGTGTTATTTAAAACATTGTCCACGATAAACCCAAAAATCAATATCCATTCAATTCCAATTAAATATTATTTAATTGGTACACTTCGTTAAATCTAAAATAAAAAGATTTAATCTTTTCTCAACTGGGTTCAAGAACAGTGTTAGTGAAGACACCATTCACGACAAACCCAAATCACATTTGATATTCAATACAAGGCTCTGAATAGAAAATATATCGGCTTATATTCAATATCAAATTCTACGATTAACAAATGTCGTATTGGAAATAACGATATAAATATATATCTTTCAAATTTCCATAACAACATCCGTATAATCACGAATTCCAACATCGAAATATTCCGAAGACAATTTCGATTCAAATCCACTCCAATGCAATCATTGGAAATTTTGGTTATTTTTAAAACCCTTTTCAAATTCAATTTATTTATTTTAAAAATAAATAAATTACTATTTTAGTTCAAAACTAGTTCATTTCGATAAAAATCTATTTTTATCTTTTCAAATATGGAGTTTTTCATCCCAATCCTTTCTAAATCATTTCTTATGATTTTACACAAATTATTACTATTTTTAATAATTTTATCAAGGCCCGTACAGTCGATTTCCATCAATGGCCATCGAACTGCACTTACAGCGACCTTTTTCAAATTTGATTTGGACATAACTCCAAATCCAACCGTTAGATTTCTAATTTCTCATATTCGTTAGAAAGCTCTTTTCGATACGAACCCAACGGTTCCGGTTTTAGGAGAATCCGACGGTCGGATCTTCCGTAATGTCCGTTTGAAATCAATGGTCGAAATTCGCGAACTGCCGCGGCGCGGCGCGTTCTATTCAGGCCATTATATTATATATATAATATATATAATATATATTTCGTCGATTTCTATTTAAAACGAATTATATAAATAGTTTTAAAATTCGTTTCAAAAGCAATTTCAACTTCCATTTCAATTCAAATCAAAATTGAATTCTTCTTTATAAATTTGTTTTAAAATTCATTTCTATTCAATTCAAATTTCAATTCAATTTGAATTCATTTCAATTCGCTTCCAATTCAATTTGAATTCGTTTTCAATTCAATTCATTTCAAAATCGTTTTCAATTCAATTCATTTCGAAATCGTTTTCAATTCATTTCGAAATCGTTTTCAATTCATTTCGAAATCGTTTTCAATTCAATTCATTTCGAAATCGTTTTCAATTCAATTCATTTCGAAATCGTTTTCAATTCAATTCATTTCGAAATCGTTTTCAATTCAATTCATTTCGAAATCGTTTTATATTCAATTCATTTCGAAATCGTTTTCAATTCAATTCATTTCGAAATCGTTTTATATTCAATTCATTTCGAAATCGTTTTATATTCAATTCATTTCGAAATCGTTTTCAATTTCATTCATTTCGAAATCGTTTTATATTCAATTCATTTCAAAATGAATAGAATCGATATAAATCGTTTACGTCAAAATGGCGTCAATCTAATCAACACGGCTTCATAAATTTCTATTTTCAAATATTCTATTTCAAATATTTCTTTTTCAAAATAGTTGTTATTATCAAAATATTTCGTTCAACACATGACCAATCTCAATGGATGAGTACTGTCAACACATGAACCTTTATTTTATATTATAAAGATGTAAATTTTATTACTAAAATATTTCGTTCAACACATGACCAATCTCAATGGATGAAACTGTCAACACATGAACCTTTATTTTATATTATTCTTTATTTTTCAAATTGGAATGAGGCCCAATCAATTACCATATAAAGTTAATTATATGGATTTCATACAACACATGTATATAATAGCATTGAAAAATAATCAACCATCAACCAAAGTGCACTACACTGTATAAGCATCAAATATAGATATCTAACGCTTATAACAGCCTGTCAATCGATCGATCGACATATTTAATCAATCAGGATGAGTGAACTTCAAATTTCATCCTAACACCCGTGCGGGGTTTCAAACAATCAAACACATATTTTATTTGTGCAGTTGGGCGATGTGTAAAATTTATCGTTCCAATCAATGTCCTTCAAATAGGTGTACATAAACAAACCGTCCGGTTTGTAAATGAATATTTATTTATTCACATTCACATTTAAAATTATATTTTTAACGATAAAACATTTTATTCAACCTATGAATATTCTATTCGGTTCATTTATTCAATAAAATGATATTTTTACTTTTCTAACATATTTTAGAAAATTTCGACGGCATAACGGCACGATACTAGAAACGGGACGAGGCCTAGCCTTATCCCCGGTCTAGTGAAGGCCCACGCCATTCACGATCAATCAAATTCACCAAACAACCAATTCAAATCAAGTCATCAAATTAATTTATGCAACCAAACAAACAAGTCCATGGTCTGTGGACGATTGTGTCGGGTGCTACTAAGCACCGTCTGCATCCTAGTATATATATATAACTAGAAAAGAAATTGAAAGGTGAGAAATTCTCACTGATAGCTATCCAATCATCTTGA
The DNA here is from genome assembly GCA_030737875.1 of Allium sativum. Taxonomy (NCBI): domain Eukaryota; kingdom Viridiplantae; phylum Streptophyta; class Magnoliopsida; order Asparagales; family Amaryllidaceae; genus Allium; species Allium sativum. Next base: position 9,674,577 of record CM060923.1, read on the forward strand.
CTCTTCTTTGATAGAAATCTTCATCGTTATCGCATTTTTGTCATCTTCGTTGCTGTAGTCACTACATATGTAAAAATTGAATTTTTATTATGCTATTCAATATATAAAAATCAAATTTTTACTTCGAAGTTCAATATATAAAAATCACATTTTTACTTCGATGTTCAATATATAAAAATCACATTTTTACTTCGATGTTCAATATATAAAAATCATATTTTTACTATTTTAAAAATCATATCTTTTTCTATTTTCAAAAATCATATCTAAAGATCACAACTTTATAATAATGAAGGTCATATTTTCAGATCAAAGATATTTTTAAATAAAAGGTATTTATATTTTTATAAACATCTATTATATTTCAAAAACATATGCTACATATATTTTCCAAACATCGTTACTTATATCTTTAAAACATCGATACTTCTATATTTTACAGAACAATGATAATTTCATTTTATGAGACTGTAATAATTCTATTTATAAACATGCTAATTTTCAAACAATGGTATTTCTATTTTTATTTTAAAGACAAAGCTATTCATATTTTATAAAAACAATTCTACATATATTTTATAATAGTTTATATAATAATCATTTCTAAAACAATGTTATCAACATATGAAAAATCACGTTGTTAAAATCATTACCATTGATTTCACTGCGCCTCCCCTTTTCCTGTATCGTTTTTTTTTTTATGCTCCAGGTCTTCAACGCAGAAACCCAACCCAACGCTCCATTTCAGGGTTCCACTTTGCATGCTCTTCGAGACACCGACCGCCAATCAGTTGGTCCCATGAGCTCTGCCTACCCGCCCTTCCTCCACGCCAGGAATCCGGTCAAGTTCGAACTCCCCTGGCGCTGGGAAATCGGTGGCGAACGGCAGCAGTTTGTGCCCAAATCACGATGCCTACGCCACCTTATATTCGATCCTACCCGTCCATCCCCTAGAGCTCGTGGATAGCTTCGATTTTCCCCCTACAATTTCTCGATTTTATTGATTAGATGATGAGGACGAAAGGGGGAAAGATGGGAGCACGGGAGCCTTAGGTTTCCACTGGCGGCGGATAATGAATGAGGGCGGGTTTAGTTATGAAATTAATATATATACTAATATTTTTTTTTATTTAATTCGTAAAAAGGCGATTTTGCATTCTAACTCCAAAACAAACTGAACGACTGTCATCCCTAGTGTAATAACCCCATTTTGAACACAATGGGATATGTTTCGTAAGCCAATTCTACTGTTTTGTTCAGTTTTCGGTTGAATTAAATTATAAATCAATGTTTATTGAATTTGAACGCACATTTCAATTTACCGGGGTCACATACGAACTTTAAAAATTCTCAAAAAATATTTTCTAGCTTCGTATTGACGATACGGTCCTAACAAAACTAGTTTCGTTGAATTCTGAGACCGTTAGAAAAATGGCCATTTTCCAGTCGATTAAAATAAACTAAAACTGGTCAAACGCGTTTTCCTTTGCCACGCTCACAAATTGATTCGAAAAATTATGAAATTTGAAACCTAGCAATAATTTAACATCACGGACCCAACAAAACTGGTTTCGTCGAAATCCGAGGTCGTTTGCAAAATGTCCATTTTTAAGGGCCTGAATTCCATAGCGACTATTTAGAATTTTCAACTGAACATATCTTTTGATTCCCGTTATGAAATCTTGATTTTTCGGATTCGTTGGAAAGATATCATCAAATAGATCCTATGATTTTTGGTTTCACTAAAATCCGGATTGTTTTGCACCCGGTACATTCAATTGAAGTTTGAAATCGAATTATCGAACTACCGCGCCATTTTCAATTCTATTTATAATTATATATATAATTATTTATATTCTAACGACGACGCGTATAATATATACGTTCGAATTCTATTCAAAATAAATTTCTTGTCGATATTATTTAAAATAATTCATTTTAAATCATCAAAATTCGCTAAAATTGCCAAAATAAAAATTTTAAACTGGCTCAGATTTTCGGGTTGTTACAGACTACTTCTCCAGCGCATGTGGTGGAGAAAGCTAAGGCTGCGGACGTCACTTATGGTCACGATATTTAGCCGATGGTAAGAGCGGTGGATCTAGAATGAGCGGTGGAGAGGGAAGGTTGGGATTGCGTTTGGGGTGATTGCAGTTGTTGTTGTGGTTAGATTTGGGGCGCTTGTTTACAAAAGGATGCAGGAAAATATCAGGAGAATGGTTACAATGCGAGATGATTTGAAACAACATTCTTATTGATTCTTGATCTTCCTAATCTAGTATTATCTGGCACATCATTCCCATTTTTATCGATTCTTGAGCTTCAGTAAGATGTTAAAGTACCAGCTAGTGGAGCTGGATTTGTATATAGTCTAGAACTTGTCATTTTTTGATCTGATGTTACTTCATCCATTTGTCTCTTAAATTAGAAATAGGTTGCAATAGACTATCAACATGCTTCGATGCAGCCGCTTTATTCCTAATAGAGAAGTAAAAATCCTCAAGACACTTCTATCCTTTTTGCTATTTTTCGATTTGTATTTTTTCTGTAGGGATGTGTTTGACCTTGTTACATTTTTAAAGAAACATCCGTGTTTATAAATCTATCATCCTTACGAGTGTTAGGCTTACTTGTATTTTGGTATCCTCACTTTGAATGTTGTTGCTAAGATAATATCCTTTTGAGCCAAAATGACTATTGCCTCTTCGAAAAAACAAGCGCTGGAGGTGACATATACCAGCTGTTAACTCTTGAAATTCCTGTTACCTTCAGTCTAGTTGTGTTCTTCGTCTGCCTCTGTTGCTTTATTAGGCCATTTTCCAAGTGCCCAACATTGATGGTGTGCTATCCTTTGATACTTCATTAGTACCTTCATGGTGTATGATTGAAAGGCACTGGTTTTTTATGAATGTTGTAATTTTACATGTACTTCAGCTGAAGGCCGACATGCCATCTTCATTAATGTTAACAAAAGGTACCTTTTTTTCTCAAATCGTGAATGGTAGTCAATAACTCATCATGAATATATTAGCTTAACAGTGAGCTGCCTCCAATGAAACTAACTATATTCTGTTTAATTTTAGTTTTACAAAGTCCGCATTATTTGTGACTCCATCTCATCACTTTTAAGAAAAGATTACCATTATCCAAATAGAAAAGGTAAAAATTTATGTTTAGTTGCATCATACTCTATTCATTTTAATTTTTCGTTTTACAAATTCTGCATTATTTTTATTTTTGACTCCGTTGCATCATTGTTATACACAGATCTCCATTATCCAAATAGAAAGAGTAAAACTTGATGGCATCAAACTTTGTCAGTCAATCCAGCATATTAATAAAAGGAATCAAATTTACAATTACACATTGAACGAGATGATACTTAGTTGCACAAGATAGTAAACAACATGGCACCAACCATTCCATTATATAGAAGAAGGCTTATATAGTTAATCTAGATATTTACTATAAGGCTTACAAGTTACATTTTCTTTGTAAGTAGAGTTATTCTTTGATAATTCGTTAGTACCTTCATGGAGCATGATTGAAAAGCACTAGTTTTTTATGATTGAAATGTAATAGGGGACATTTATTTTTTGAAAGCATATGGGATGATTTTATTTGAAAAGTAATCCCTGTGCTATAAGAAATGGATCAGTGCTTTGTTACTCCTCGCATACATGATTCAATATATGATACAAAATGCAACGTGCATTTTATTATATTATACATCATGTTCAGAAAAATGTTCTTGAAGCTTTCTTCGTCTTTACTGGTGTTCTCTTGAAGCTTTCTTCGTCTTTACTGGTGTTCTCGCCTTGTACGTCGAGCATCACAAAAACTTATGTGGCTAAATATCAAAAAACACTGGCTAGGAAGCATTTATACCATGGATTCGGAACCCTAGTTTCAAAACAATCAAAACATGCCACGAATCGAGATATTCAGTTGGTGTTACTCAGCTCTATAGTATTTCTTGTATGACTTCACTTCTGGAAATTGAATTGGGGACATGCCATCGGGATAACTATGCATATCTACTGCATGATATTCAAACGGGAAGTGTAGGAGTTGTGGACCCTTCAGAATGCATACCTGTAGTAAATGCATTAAAATGAAGAAATCAAAATTTGACGTACATTCTGAACACACACCATCAATATGATCACACTGGTGGAAATATAGAACTTAAAGCTAAATATGGTGCAAAGGTGATTAGTTGTACCAAGGACAAGGGCGGGATACTTGGCATTGATATATCTCTTTGAGACGGAGAAATGTGGATGTTTGCTGGCCATCTAGTACTCATCATGGAAACACCTGGTCATACAGCAGGTCGTCGTTCTTTATTTTAATAGCTTAAGCTTGCTGCATTCACAAATATTTTCCCATTTTATCTTGATGCAAACTAAAATTTGTCTACTTTGATTTGATACTTTGTTACTCTATCAGGGTAGCTAAAATTTGTCCAATATATCTTGATGTAAACTAAAATATTCCTATTTTAACTTGATGCAAACTAAAATTTCCCCATTTATCTTGATACAAACTAAAATTTCCCCATTTATCTTGATACAAACTAAAATTTGCATTCACAATAGGTACAGACATAGATGTGCAGACAATAGGCGAAGTTGCATTTGCTATAAAGCTAGAGTATCATCTAGAGCCGGTTTTGGATGAAAGAAAGGGGAAGAGGTGATTGCTTGAAGAGACCAGTTTTTAAATGGTAAGATTCTAAATTTTGATGATTAATGCTTAGATGTCATTCTCCTTATTGTAATAGTCATCATCAAATAAATTGCTTGTATTGCATATAGACAAACAAACAGTGAAGCTCTTTGCACGAATTAAATGAATTAGGAGGCCGAAAGATTGGACATTGGATTTCAATCTTGGAGGATAGTGGGATCATAGCGTAGCTCAACCTGAACATGGATATGGCGCTTTTAGCATAAGTTGCATGGATTTTTCAATGCGGGGAGGAATTGTGCACTGCATTAGCATGCACGGGCATAAGTATTTGCTTAGGAAAATTTAATTGTATATCAGTCTTACAGTGAGTTGTAATTTTATACAGTCTTATACTGAGTTGTAATTTTATACATTTTCATGTGGTATTAGTTTCTAACTTTCTAATTCGTATTTTGGATATGAAGTCATGATGTTTTATTTATAAGTTGATTATGATGCATTTAAATTTATATTAATTTTTTGTGTAAGATATCTTCTTATTACTGCATTTACATTTTGCATTTAGATTTTAATTTATATCAAATTATATTAATTTATATGCAAAATCTATATGCAAATTGCATTTGAATTTACATCAGTATATATGAAGTTACAACGGTGCATAAAAGTTGTAGTAGCTGTTACAACAACTGTTATCCTATAATTGTAATAGCATATATGATAATAGTTTGTTGCAATGGTGTATTACAGTCGTAAAAGATTTTACTCTATTACAACTTCTTAATATACGATGGTGTACTCACAGTTGTAAAAAGTCTTTTACAACTATTTTACACCGTTGTAATATAGTCATTCTATTGTAGTGTTTCCTTAAGAATCACGTACATTGATTTTTATAAATATACCAAGTTTGATGGTGAAGAAGACAACTTTTCTTAGCTTAACACTCAGAGTGTATTTGTGGACGTCAATTAGTTATTTGACGGATCTAACGATGTAGCATTCAAAGATAGGGAGATGTTCTCTGAAAAGATAAATCATGATCTCAAGCCTCAGCAACCGGGAAATGACAAAAATCAGGCAGACGGCATGGCTAAGTAGGTCGTTCCCAATTAGGGTGTATTGTCACCATCTAGGGAAATTTCTATTTGTTCTTTTTTTGTTTCTGTATCTCCACGGAAGTACGGTGGGCCCATAAAACCATAGGGTGACAATATATTTGGCACACTCAAGCTAAATGAATGGGTGGTCATGCATGGTCAGGTTGCAAGATGCTCTCTAGAGGTACACTTTCTGAAGGTGGTTCCATACCTTGTCATAGTTGAAAATCCATTCTCCAATAAGTGCCATGCAGTTTTTGATTATATGCTATATATGTGCAGCGTGAGATGCAAGCATTCTGCGACATGGTTATTTATTTGATTTAGACACTTTTATAATATCACCGGATTTGATATAAAAATGTTTTAGGTCATCGTTAGGTAAAAATCATCCGTGTTTATGTATGGACTGGTCTTACGATTATCTTTTTCTTTCAAAGGATTTTCTAAAGTTAAGCAAGATGGATGTTACATATTAACCTAGTGAGTTTACTCATGCTGGATCACCAGACTGATCCGTGGCGTTTGAAATGCTTGGGTCAGACTGAGTTCTACAGGTTCAGGTTAGGATGTTACGAATCTCAGAAGACTGTATGGAGGAGCCTAAACGTATTTATATTTTTTCCGTTGTGTTGTATATAAGGACATTACATTATTATTGTTGTTAACCGGTCTTTTGGTCTGGTTCCTAAAAGTACGCAAGACACGCTCGACTCAACATATCGCGTGATATTACAGCCCAGAGACGTCACCAATATCATCCGAGGCCCAGTACCATAAGACTCGAGTCTGGCCACTAGCAGGATGTCGCATCCATCGAACGTGACCTCCATCAGTATCTGTCCGCATCCGAGCCGAAGGCGAGCCATCAAGCGGGTCCTGGCGCAGCGCCGGTGGGGGTCCGGGGCCCGACAGTCCCGCGGTGGACACCATCTGATTCATCCGATTTATGTCAACAGGTGTGTTTCCCAAAATCACCAGATCAACTCAAAGTCAGGAATCAGCCAACATCTTTCGCAAATCTCGCCGCTCCTCCAAACATTGCCAAACAAAGACCTAGCAGTTCGAGCCATGAATCCGAACAACGGGCCATCAAGGCACCTATACCCAGGGCCTTCGCACCACCCATAAGGCGACATTCGTATCCCTCGGGGCGCGAATTTCGCACCTCTAAGGGGTGCAAATTTAGCACCCCTAAGGGGCACGAAATTCGCACCCAGCAGGGTGCAATATTCGCAACAAACAGGGGTGTGAAATTCGTACCCTAGAGTGCGAATTTCGCACCCCGGGAGGCGCGAATTTTGCACCCCTAAGGGGTGCGAATTTCGCACCCACGAGGTGTGACAATTCGCACCCCAGGCTCCAAGTGCGAATTTCGCACCCCAGACTCCAGGTGCGAGAATCTGGCATGTGCAGGCTCTAGGTGTGAATTTCTTTGTGTGGTCCCCTATTTCTGCCTACTTCTACCTAACCACTCTCCTATAATTACCCCATGACTTCACACTTGAAGGGGGTTGGAATTTGAGACCTTGGGACCTCTAGAGAGTTCCATTAATGGTATCTCCTATTTGAGAAAGAAGAAGAAGAGCAAAGGTGTCTTTTCCCTAGTATATTAAATATATGATAATTATGACATCATATATGATAATGATGACATCATATAGCCTCAGAGATGACATCATATAGCTTAGAGATGACATCATATGGATTTGAAATGTATGTAATGAGATGTCATAAGAGGGTCTCAACCTTGTAAACTTTTGTGATCAATAATATTCCAACAACGCTTTAAAGTGGACATATGCCCCTCATGAGGCCGAACCACTATAAATCTCTTGTGTTATTTACCGCTTTTCTGCTCTTGTCTGTGCGACCAAATTAATAATTCCTAGTAATTGGAATCTTTGGTGTTTACGACATTTTTTGCCGTCAACAAATGTCTTGATGTATTTGTTGACTGATGTACTCTGATTGTAAGTATATTATTTCAATCTTTTTATAAAGGTTTATTTCCATATTATATGTTGTTCCACTGCTTTGTGAGACTCTGTGTTGTGTGCCCTTCTTCTTCCACCCTCTAATTTCTTTCTATTAACTGCACAAAGAAGCGGCACTAAAGAGGAGCTACACCTTGAACGACTCATCAGTTAAGTGGCCAAAACAACAACATTACTTCCAGAAAATTAACAAGTACAACAAAGATAAACACATGCACATTTTGCCATACTTCTAACATTTTCAAGTGGCAAAGAGCCATCAGAACCGACTCAACCTATCTCCTTTACTAAATGTACGAGAATGCTAGTTACAAGCAGAAACATAACATAGTTAGATTTTGGCCAAAGGAAAATCGAACCATTAACCACCAGCAACCCAGTAGCTGGAATGCTGGCGATGGCACCAATAAGGCAGCACAACCAAATGTCACCTAGCTCCACACAACCAAAAAAGTGAAGACCCAAAATCGAGTAAACGAACTAAACACTCAAAAAGCAGGGGATGCAAACCCATAGAACAAAGAATCATAAACGAATCACAAGCTCACCCAAATTACCAAACCGTAGGTACCTAAGAAATCTTCGATCAGCTAAACAACAGTCTTATAGTGAGGAAGAAGGAAAACTAACGGTGTGGCAATAAAAGAAGGAGACTGGTTCTCAACGCAAGATCTAAGCCAAAGAGTAACATCACAGCTTTCCAATCGAGCAATTAGGATAAAAGCCAAATTATATCTAAGCAATAAAAAATGGTTGATAGGAGCGCTTAACAGTAATCCCCGGCACAACAAAAGCTGGTTAAATAGAAGAGAAAAGAAAAAGTGGAAAGAAGAAGAGAACGGGCGAAGTGAAGAGGAATTGAAGTGGCAAGAAGAAAAAAGGGGAAAGAGAAGAGAACTAGTTACCACTTACAGGGCTATCGAAGCCTTTTTATGATTGCTTTCAAACCATTAATACATAAATTACTTTAAACCATTTAAACATCAATTTCGACACAAACACATTAATATAAATATGTTTTTCCAAATAATTCTTTTCCCTTCGAAACATAATTATATTTCTACAACTAAAATTTTATAATTTCTTGAATTGACAATTTAAATCTATCATCTATAATAAAATATTTCAAATCTTCAATTATTGATCACAATCAATACTTAAATTTTTATAGATATAACAATCAAATTAATTCACTGATAATTGCTAGTAGGTAATTTTTATTCTCATCCACAATTTTAGTAAGTTAAAACATCATATTTTATAGGATTATTGACTTTTACTAAAATTTAAACTTTAATCAGTGTATCCATCTAAAAAACCATACGTATTTTTCCTTCTTCTCTGCGGTTTGCTTTGTATTCTTGTTTCTGAAATCCTACCATCTAAATCCAAGTTTAAGTGGAGTAATTAAGCGTAATAATAATAAGTAGTTTGTTTATTCTTTTTCAAAGTGCTATTATCGTTAAAATAGTCTTGATGTTATTTGATCCTCCCTTGTTCCTTCCATATCTCCTTCGATATTCGTTTCTTAAGTTATGTTTGCTTATCATTGTCTGAGATTGCTAGTTCGTCCGAGATATTTGGCTCCAACACCATTATGTTTGGTTCCTGAATTTTACTTTCTTGAGTTTGTGAAGGAGGAATATGATATGAAAGTTGTTCTGGTTTATTGGGTGGCATAATAGGATGGTTCAGGTGCATGAATTAAGAACTTATATAGGATAAATATTAAACATTAAGATGAAGAATAAGTGCTGGAACAATATCATATTTAGGAAAAGTCAAAATAAAACTCATATTAATTATCTCATCAACACAGTATTACAAGTTGAGTTCCACTACAAGTCGGTAATAATTTAAATGCAGCGCTGCGTATAGAAGATGATAGGGTGAAAATCTTTAAGTTAATCCACTCATGAATTAACTTACAAAATAGTCGTGCATTAACTTATTAAAGTAAAATAGTGGATTAACTAATTAAAATCGTGAATTAGAATAAAAATTACCTTGCTATTAATGTCAATAACTCACATTTAACAACAACGCAACAAACTGTATTTTACATCTTGCCACAATTCAATAATATACTATTATTCTAAAATTTACAACCATTTCCAAATGGGTTTAAAGCTTAATCTTATTTTGTTTTCTGAGGAATAAATCTTACAACTGGAAACACAATTTGACAATTAAGAATTATACGTTTTAAAACAATTCAACATTTATATTGAAAATATATTTCTACTGAAGTTTCATGTTTTCTCACACCTTAAAAATGGAATGTTTGAACTTACAATTTATAAGTGAAATTCTAACCCGTTATTAACGTAGTTCAGAAATTGACATGACGACTGAAGGCGATCGATCGAGCGACATGATATCTCTTCAATTGTACACCAAATCGGTCGGTCTACATTACGTTGTCGATCGGTCGGTTACATATAAATAAAAAAGCAATGCGCACACATCTGCATTCAATGAGTACTGTACCATTCATAATATAAGAACGAAGGCTATAATGTAATAGCGTGAATTGGATGATATCACGTAGTAGTAGATCGACTTCAAGAAATTAATAAATGTGTAGCATGGTTCGATCACAAGAAATAAAGCGGTAGCAAAACAATGAAGTAATCGATCCTAAGGTTCCAAAGTGGTCGGTCGGTCTCCATCGAATGAGGCCATTGGCACTACTATTATATCACGGGTCGGTTTAGCTTCTTGCATAGGTCATTACCTTATGATTTACATACAACCGAATGTGATGCAAGTGAATAGTGTGTTATAATGCATACTCATTAGAATACATGGGATGTTTTCATGAAATGCATAAGGTTTTATAGGCACATCGACAATGTAAATGATGGCAACATGTATAAGTCTTTTGGGTGCAACAGTATATGCGAAGTCTGGTGCGTGCATAATGACATGAATCAATCCAATGTCCTTAACATGTGGAATGAATTCAAGGGAAAAAAGATTTCGGATTGGCTTCAGCAATAAGGCGGTAGCAAAAGTAGAACATGACAAAAGCATTACACTACACGTGTAATACAGAGATCGACCAGTTAAAACAAAGAAGGCGACTGGTCAGTAACTCCCTTAGGCGGTCGGTCAGCAGCTCACCCAGGCGGTCGGCCAGCAGCTCCCCCAGACGGTCGGTCATTTTGCTGATACATGGGTCACGTGCTAATGGAAAAAGTATGGGTTAATTATCCCGTACAAGCTGAATCGATGGACACATGTAGGAAATAACAGCTATCAATAGCTCATTGTTAGGATGAGCATAGTGCGGTTTGGTGCGGTTTTGACTTAAAACCGCACCAGGAACCGCTAGAGTGCGGTTTTCAAAAGTAGGAACCGGAAAGCGGACAAAAAACCGTTGGTGCGGTTTGGTTTTAAAAGTGCGGTTTCGGTTTTTAAAAGTGCGGTTTCGATTTTAAAACCAATTAACAAAAAAGCCATCGTTCCCTTAGATGATGATGCACATGAAATGTTTAAAGTTGAGGCAGAGGCTTTTTTATTTGTCCAGTGTGTGATATTGATCTTCACATGCAAATGAAAACTCTTTTACTGTAATGACCAATCGGTCCAATCCTAATACCATCTTACTATAGATGACATCAAGGCAATGGATGTAATCCAAATCATAATTCTGTTGGACCGAAAGCAATATGCAGAACTTGTTCTAGATACTTCTCAGTAGTAGCATACCGCCTCTTTTTAACCTCTATAGCTAATACAATAAGAGCTTTGCCTAGTGGTAGGTCTTGATAGCTTCTCAAGGTGTTCAATATTAGTTTTGTTTAATACAATAAGAGCTTTGCCTAGTGGTAGGTCTTGATAGCTTCTCAAGGTGTTCAATATTAGTTTTGTTTTCTTTTGTAGATCCTTTCTATGATCAGACATTTCCATCAACATGTCATGAGTAATCTTGGCAACTTGAGTCAATATAGTCGTGCAGTTAGAGTGCTGCAACATGTATTGCTGCTCTTTTGCTTCCATGATTGCCAAGTAGTGAACGTACAGATTGCCTGAAGCTAAATTTGAGAAGGTAGCGTTAAAATTTACGTATTAGTAACATTCGGTGTGGTTTCGGTTTTGCGGTTTGAAAAATGATGAAAACCGAACCCGGACCATACTAATGGTGCGGTTTCATCGGTTTTGCGGTTTTACTTCGGTGCGGTTTTTTAAGATGCGGCTTTTAACGGTTTTATGCGGTTTCGGTTCGGTTTCGGTTCGTAATCGGTTTTCCTGCTCATCCCTACTCATTGTAGTGGATCGGTGCCTTATATTATAAATTGGATCGATATTGGAATAAAAAAGACGGCTGGCATTATAATATAGAAAACATGCAGGTCTGTATGTATGATGCAAAACAGCGAGCGGTATTGAAAATATAACCGGTCGATAGTGCATTGATATAACCGATTGGTAGTGCATTGATATAACCGACCGGTGGTGCATTTGCTATGGCCAATCGGTACCCATTGCCAACTGTAAACGGCTGTACCTAGTGGCAGTTCTGTAAATATTAAAAAATACCGATCGGTACCCTGTACACCATATTTATAGCAACGCCACTACCTCCAAACTTCGCTTATTAATACCCCACTTCTCAACCATTTAAGGGAATGATTCTTCGACCTCGAAAGGCTGCCCAAATCATTTCTCCATTGCTTTCAAGCAATTCAAGCACCATTAATGGATTCTCAACCTTGCTCCATCTTCCTCCAACAACATGAAGATCAATCGTCTCAAATTTCCATTAGAGATTCGCCCAAGCTCGCTTAAAGTTCTTTGATCTCCATTCATCTTCTCTAAAGCCTAGATCTAACGCTGTATCACCATGGAATCCATGAAGATCGTCTAAGTGAACAAAGATCTACACATCCATCATCACAAATCAAGAGATCTCATCCATTCCTCCGTGAATTCAAGCAAATCAAAGGCAAAGAAGGAAAAGCGAATAGAACTGATCATTATAAATGAGAGGAATGAATATGATGGATCGAATCATGTATTTAGTTACTTTAAATATCATATGGAAACACTCTCCAAAGTGGACATAGGTCTAAATTGATTGAACCACTATAAAAATTCCTTGTTCTTCATTTTTTGCTCTTTATTTTGTGTTTGTGGCCCCATTTTCCATTGCATACCTTTTAGGTGAAGCACTACAATAGTACCTTTGGTGTTTGGTCAATTTTTGATGCAAACATTTGGCGCCCACCGTGGGGACACATTCAAACTTCTCTCACACTTCTGTCAAGTTTGCGAGCCTTGCACTGAAGTTCTAAGCTAGCTTCTACCATTGATTCTCCAAATCTACGATCCAGGCCATCTGACGAATCCTCCCCCACAAGGTTGAGGCCCATGTCCGAAATAATGGCTAAATCTAAGAAAACTGCAAGTAGAACCATTGGAGCACCCGATAACATTGCTAACGATGAAGCTGCTCGACTTACCAACCGCTTTGAAGTTGGAGAAAACTCAATAGGCAGAGCAAGAGTGGCTAGAGCTGAACTAGATGCCGCTGTCGCCAATTTAAACCAACGCAAGGAAACTTCAAATAAAGCATTGATGGATGCTAGTGATGCTTTAATGGAGAAGATGAATGCTCTTCTAAATTCTCAAGTGAATCCCGCTACTCCTCAAAGAGTTCACATCAACCTTGAGGATAACACGAATTCGTAAGCCTCCGATCATCATCATAACGATAATGTGGAAGGCCTCGATAGATGGGAAAGTGATAAGAACGAAGCTGAAGTTCAAGACTCAAAAATGAAAGCTAAAAACCATTCCAGTCGAGATACCCGACAAATTTTCAATCCCGCCAAGGGGGCACTTCCCCACGGTGAAGGTAAAAGACCTAGATCCTCTAATTGTGATCGTTTGCGAAGACGAGAATATGCAAAAGATATCGAAGTCCACTCTTCGGAACGACACAAGTCGAAGGAATATATCGCGGATATGGTAAAACAAATCATGAAAGATAGCATGGCCCACTGTGATAGTGAAAGAGTATGCGACTTCTCCCCCAGCAAAAATCCATTCAAAAAGAGGATCCGCAAAGCTGAGTTCCCTAAAAAGGTCAATCATCCTACTCTGCCTTTGTACAACAAGACTTATGATCTGAATCACTACCTGTATAGATATGAATGGCACATGAATGCAGTCAAAGCGACGAACAAGATCAAATGCTTGTGCTTCTCTCTCAAAGTGTCGCATCGTTATGGCTTACGAGGCTGCTGCCCAAATTCATTGACTGGTTCGATGATTTGACTCTAAAATTCAAGGAGCAATTCAGGCTATAAGCTACAAAGTCTAAGGATGTTGTTTCTATGGCATCAATGAAGCAATTGTCAGAGCCTTCCTCAAGAGATTCAATGCTGCTTTGTCCGAAGTGGGGATTCCTGGGCCCCGCATGATCTTAATGTCTCTAATCGGCTCCATGGATGAGAAGAGCTAATTTGGTAGATGGATTAAAATGAAAGAGCCAAACACGCTTGAGAAATTCTATAAAAAGTCCGAGGAGTATATGAGAGTGGTCAATAACCTTGTGCCTCTTCAGATTATTGAGGGTAACCAACTTCTTGAAGCTCCCAAAAATGTTGTTACTCAGTATAATCAAACGAATATTCGGGGGCAAAAGCGCGCCAACGATGGAAAGGACGACAAAGATTACAAGAAAATTTGGCTTTTCAACCCATCAGAGTTAATGCCTTTGAATGACTCTCCTGAAAATATCTATCATGCTACAAAAGACTCTGAGGAATATGCGGAACCAAATCCGATAAGGGTAGGCGATAAAGCAGCGAACTCAGGAAAGTTCTGCAGGTTTCACAACCAGCCTGGTCATACCACTAATGAATGTTGACACTTGAAGAACCTTATCAAAGAACTGATCAGGAAAAACAGGCTACAACAGTATGTGAAAAATCCACAGTCCTCAAACACCGCTCCGACTCCCCAGGGGCATGGGGCATCAAGCAACAAAGCTCCTGCTCAAACCAAACCCAAGCCAATCATCTACTGACAACCAGTGGTGTTCTAATTTTAATGGCTCGGAATAAGCGATCAACATCGCCACTGCTTTACTTCCTGCTTTATTTCATGCTTCACTTTGTGTTTTACTTTCTGTTATATTCAAAACCTCTTGTAAACACTATGTAATAATCTGTAAGTGATGCAGTGAACATTTGCTATGTAACTAATAATATATTTGCTGAGTAAATCTCTTACTTGCAAATTTTTCGACAATTAAAAATTTGCTAAAAGATGATTCCTTATTACAGGCTATCCGACAAACGCTTGCTTCCCCGAAATCCGATGCAACATGGCAAACCCAGTAACACCAACTCGAGCAGATAGTGCAAAAAACATCAGAATGCATAAGTGTAGTAATTAAAAGCACCACTCTGGAGAGTGAGCGAGAGGAGTTGCCAAGAGTCAAACGGTGGAAAGTTTAGCAAGGGGATGCAAAGTCAATGCCATAGCTTGCAAGTTCCAAGGGGCAGCCTACGCCTGACTGCGATCACTTGCCATAGTCAAGTACATCGAGCAGGAGGTCAACGCTCGCTCCATAGAATGATGCAAACCCATGCAAATCCCAAAGGTTCATAATCTCTCAGTCTAGATGTGATCACTAACTATAACAAGGTGAACCCGACACGACGAGCGATGTTTGAAATAATCTCTTGGTCCGGATGCGATCACCTTTTATGGATAAGTGTATCTGACATACAAGGACCGATGTTCACCCTGCAAAGTTCTATCAAGAGAGCCTCTCAATCTGGCTGTGATCGCTTACCATAGTTAAGCGTATCCGACATGATGATTGATTGTCGCCTTGTGGAACTGCGCACAAATCAAAATCCTCCCATAGTAGAGGAAAATTAAAGTCCCTCCATAGCAAGGGTAAAAGTCCCTCCATAGAAAAGGCACCCTCCATTGTAAGGGTAAAAGTCCCTCCATATCAAGGGCACCCTCCATAGCAAGGGTACCCTCCATAGAAAGGGTAGAAATCCCTCCATAGCAGGGGAAAATCAAAATCCTTCGTGCTAACACAGAAGGTCCATCTCTCCATAGAAGAAATCAAAAATGCCCAATGAAGTCTATAATGTTGACTCAGTTAACATGAAAAGACAAGCACTGGGTTATAAACGACCTCTCTATAGTATGGGCATCCAATAGAGTATCCAGTGTCAGAAATGATCAACAAAATAGTCAAACACCAAGCAACAAAAAACTCTTCCCGTAGTAAAGACTAATGACAACCTTTGAAACACCCCACCTCCGTTAAGGTCACTCACAAAGGGAATGCCTTAACTTCGGTGGAGCATTTTTAGTACAAGATGCAGAAAAATTACAAGACAGACAAATAAAGCAGCGGAAAATAAATAACCTTTATTGATTAAAATAGCTTGTACAAAGATTGTTTTACAACACCAATACTTATTACAACAAGGCATCTGTCTTGTTTAATATAAAGAAGCACAAACTGACAATGATATTCCCTAATAAAGCATGAGCCAGTCGTAGCAATAGAAAATGGAGTTCAAAGCAATGCGCCAAAGAATCTTCAAGCTCGAAAAGAGTAACGACCCCAAAATGAGCTGAGCTTTTCCCTCCCTGACTACCTGGGGGGGACGAAAGAAAAGAGGCGAAAGCAAACTAGGTCAGACATAAAGCCTGGTAAGCTCAGTGACTCTTAGCATTTAAACGAGGAAAAGGGTCATGACATGAATAAACTAAATATAAGACTAAACCAAAGTAACAAGATAACATGGGATATGGCAAGATAAACTGAATGTACCGATAAACTAGATATACCGGTAAACTGAATATACTGATAAACTGAATGCGCTTCTACTCCTTCTCTGCTTCGCGACTACTCTGTTATACTAATTTCTATATCTCTACACTACCTAAATAGTGTCCAAACTAGTAATCTATATAAAATGATCATATGATAACGTGATCCCAATCCCCGTAATTGTGGTTGCCTTCGGGTGTACATCTGTTATGGAGATTCCATTTATTACCTAGATCTAATCTAGGGTTTACTATCGAGCGCTTCCTAGATTCAACCAGGGTTTACGCTACCCAGGGTTTACGCTACCTAGGGCAAATGGGGTTTATGCTACCTATTGAACGCTTCTCGGATTCAGGGTTTACGCGACCTAGGTCTAACTAGGGATTATGCTACCTATCGAACGATGCCCCCTAGTCTAGGACACACTACCCAGAGCGGTATATGTTCCTCGACTTTACCCACGTATGTGTCGTGAATCGTTATCGATGTCTAGATGCAAATGTCCTCTATATGTGCGACCCGAGCCCGTGGCAGGGCTAGTCAAGAAACACGGAACTCGGTCGGGAGCTTTCAGATATCTACCGATTGCAGATGCTAAGGTCTGCTTTTACAGTGGCTATGGTCCCACTAGACCCCTCCCTCAACTAACAAATGAAAGGCACCCAAGAAAATAAAGAATGAGAATTGTACGCAGGCCCCTCTATGCCCCCACCAACCTACGGGCCAACCTCACCCATAACTAGATAGCAAGTATATGGTTTGTTGGAGTTCTCCGCCTTTCTGTATCTCGACTGACTCAAGATGGTAGGTAGACGACGAGTTGCTATCACAGGGCACAAACTGGTCTCACCGAATCACGCTGGTCCATCCTAGTCTTTATGTTGCCTTATTATTGCAACCAAGGCATACCCTTGGCTCTTCTAACACAGACCTTAACCTCTGTGAGCCCAGGAGGATCATCTGCAGCCTCACAGAGGGATACCAAGAGTACCCTCACGTCCCCTCGAAGCTGCGTGCTTCGTAACCCAGTTCGTTGGAGCCTTCTTCATGATCAGATGGATGTTCGCTCCTCCTCGTATTCTACTTGGTTTTCTTGACTAAGGTTTACTACTTACTTCTCTTAACTAAGGTTTAATACTTAGTTTCCTGAATCGTTCGTTTTCTTAACTAAGGTTTACAACTTAGTTCTCTTAACTAAGGTTTACTACTTAGTTCTCTTCCTCGTCATATTGGACTGGTTAAGTGTTATCCAGCAGTTTACGTTGACTTAACCTACCCATATATCATGTCAAATTTGTTAAGTGCTATCTAGCGGTTCATGTTGACTTAACTCACCCCTACATCATGTCAAATTGGTTAAGTGTTCCTTAACCTTACTCGTTTGTCAGGTTATACTGGTTAAGTGTCTCTCATTAACTTAACCCTGTTTATTTATCATGCTATAACGGCTAAGTGTTCTAAGTTTACTTAACCCCACCGTCTAGTTTAGTTAGCATGTTATAACGGTTAAACATTTACTTAACCTTACCCACTTGT
This sequence comes from Allium sativum, assembly GCA_030737875.1. NCBI lineage: Eukaryota > Viridiplantae > Streptophyta > Magnoliopsida > Asparagales > Amaryllidaceae > Allium > Allium sativum. Next base: position 9,692,723 of record CM060923.1, read on the forward strand.
CTAGTTTACATGTTATAATGGTTAAGTGTTTCCTTAGTTACTTAACCCCCACAAATCTTGCCTTGTTAACATGTTAAGTTGGTTAAGTGTTTCCTTAATTACTTAACCTCCTCATTTCTAGATTGATTGTTCATGAGCTTTAATTAATTAATTAAAGCACCAACCACTTACATTAGACATGTATTATTGTGGTTATTGGATGTGCCGGTCGGTTCCGGGCAGTTTTACACCACAACTCAGTCTAACCTCGAGCCTTTCTGGGCTTGATGCACTAACCTCTCACATTAGACAGGTATTGTTGTGGTCACTGGATGTGCCGGTCGATTTTGGGTAGTTTTACACCACAACTCAGTCTAACCTCAGGTTAGGCATATTCGTCTTTTACTAAATTTACATATTTACTATTTATGTAAATTTTCCGTAAAATCAATTTAGCCTAGATCATATTCATTTGTCATGCCAATTAACATACTTATATTCTGTGCCCAAAACTTGATTTACCTATCAATTGGCCCAACTTGCAGTTTATACCAATTTAGATTCAACATTCCCCTTTTACAATTCATGCCCAATCTAGATTAATATCTCAATTTATAGTTCATGTCAAAACTAGATTTAATATTCTAGTTTACCGTTTATGTCCAAAACTTGGTTTACATGCCAATTACATCCTTTGAGGCAAATTAAAATTTATCATTTGTGCCCAAGTCTAATATGCATGTAAATTATTCACTATTATAGCCAATTCAGATTATGCCAACATATTATTACACCAAATTATCTTAATTAAGCTACGCCCAATCCCCGCATTATAATCGTACGTATAACATGATTTCACAAGTTTTCTAAGTACTCATGAAATGGCACTAACAAAAGGAATAGGAGATAAACACAAGAATTGATATAAAAGAATAGGTATGTAAAAATAATGGCTCCAAAAGGTTCGATGTACATAATAGCGAATAGGAATAAACTGGCTAAGTTACACACTAAATATGAGATCCAACATAATCAAGGGAATAGGCATAGGTGATATGGTCCAACATAATGCCAGTTTAAGGTACAACATGATCAGTTAATTGTAACAATGGGAATAGGCATAAGCAACTAACTACAATAGTTATAGGCAATTAACCACAATAGTCATGGGCGACTAATCATAATAATTTCTTAATCAATGTCATAGGCAATAATCTCATAGTTATGAATCATAGTCGTGGGCAACAGTCTCATAGTCACGAATCATAGTCATAGGCAACAGTTCATGGCCATAGTCTTAGGCAAAGGTCTCATAATCATAGTCATAGGCAATATCTTCTGGGGCAACAGTTTCATAGTCACGAACCATAGTCATTGGCAAAAGTCTCATATTCATAGTCATAGTCATAAATCAAATCCAAAGGCGTAGATAAATTTAGATTTGACATAAGCATGAATCAAAGATAATTAACTTGCAAATAGGTACAGTTCTATATTTTGATTTACTACATCATGATTCCAATTACACGTTCAAATCTAAGGAATAACCGAACTTACAAAGAAGGAATTCTTGATTTCTGGAATCTGAATTCTGAAGTTGGAATGCTCGCCTTTGATGTAGATCGTTGTTCTTATAATTCAGATTTGATTCACTTCATAGCTTTCTAGTTTTCTTTTTAGTTGAAAGAGAATGGTGGCTGTCCTAGGTTGAGCATGGTGGTAAGACGGCTCTTGAAACGAATTAGTGTGATTTTGGGGTTGAGTGTTAGGTTGTTTATATATAATTTCAATTTAATTATAGCCGTCGGATGAACCTAGAGTTAACCGCAACCATTTTGTCAGGATAGGGTGACACCTCAGCCCTAATGACTCAACAAGGAATCAGAAAGGACTCAGCAATGAGTCACAGTACGGATCAGAACACACCAGAAAGCTTTGCAGGCTTTCAGCCCGACCTGGGCACACTTGGCAGGTGCGCCAGTGCAATTTTTGTATTGGCGCACTTCCCAAGTGCGCCAGTGCAATATATATTTTTCTTGGTTTTCTGCCTAACTTCGTTCGTCCATATCTCCTTCATATGGTGTCTGATTTACGCAAATTCGAACTCTATCTCAAGCAGAATTCCGAGACTAACGCAATGGCGTAACCCGTTTCCCTTAATTCTCACATTTGTAATTAATTATTCTTTGATTATATCTTATGTCCCGATTTAAAATTGCAGGGTGTTATAACCTTCCTAACGGGGGCACTAAAGTCAATGACTATCCCGAGTAAGGATACAACGAATATCCAAAGCTTCTCTAAGAAGGTTCGGAAAAGAAATCACAGATACGTATTTCCCAAATGGGAAATGTCGTACACTATCATATAATTTGTTAAAACGATAATGTTTGAAATCCATAATCGTTTTTTTATTGGTGATTTAAGCATTAACGTGAATTCAAATTAGAATATCGTGTTCATACAATAATATTCGACGAGTTAAAAGTTGTTGAATGTAAAAGTCCTACGCAAACATTTTTTTCAATTCAAGATAAAATTCGCTGTAATTCACTTCTTAATGATTAACTAATCCACTATCGATATTGTTTAAACCTAAATTTGCTTACACACCAAAGGTGTCATAAAGGCACTTCACAAATCGGTAAGGAATGAGACCACAATCGCAATAAAAAGGCAAAGACACAAAGATTTTTATAGTGGTTCGATCTTAGGTAGATCTACATCCACTTTGTCAAGGATTTTCCATTAGCAATTTAAGAGTTATAAGCTTAGAATCATTCATTTTCTTATTTACACAAAGATTACACTCTAACCTATGCAAATCAGTGAAGAATTAGGCGAATTTCACTAAGTGCAAGGAAAATGTGGAATATCTTCAATCTCTAATATACTTGAGCACTTTTCGTGGATTCCATGTTCGATCTTTGCTTTGGGATGGTAGATTATGATAGAATCACTTGTAACAGGATTGGAAGCAATTCCGATGCCCTTCGGGGTTGTGGAAATTGATCCCTCAAAGTATGGAAGCCATGGCCTATTTATAGGAGAGGTTGGAATGAAATGGTTAGCTGAGATTTGTATATGCTGACTGTGGGTCGAACATGTAGGTAATTACAGAAATGACAATGCCAGTTGTTGACAGCTGTAACCAGCTGTCTGCTCAATCCTATGTCCGACCGACCCTGTTCGAACACCCATGCTCGACAGTCCGTGGAGATGTTCGACCCTTGAGATGCCCGAGCCTGGAGATGTTCGACCGGCCCTACTATTGTATGAGTCATGTTTCATTTATCTATCTTATGATCGACCCATTCATGAAGTTCGACCCTTCATGAACGTGCTTGACCGACCCACAATGCTCGAGCCATGTATGATGTTCGAGTGGCTTTATTGCTTGAACCATTTCCGTGCACGACCCATAGTTTTGACACATGTTTGATCCATTAGTTGGTGCATGGTTTTTAATAGATAAACATTTTCCCCTCGAAGTTTGTAATTCTCAGTTTGTAAAAATTATGAGCTTCGAAATATAGCATCAATTTATAGATCGAATCTTTGTTTTACATAGGTCAAGAAGTTTGGTTTTACTGTGAGTCAAGCACCAAACATTAAGTTGGTAATCATTACATCAGCCCAGTCAAATAGTCATATTAGGTCGAACAAACGGTCTGGATCGAACATACATCATGGGTCGAACAAACATCATGGGTCGAATGACATCCTGGATTGACCATTCATTCTGGGTCGAACGTAGATATCGGGTTGAACATATGTTCTTGATCGAACATGTCTGTTCGTTTCCCACTTCTTATATATATACTTCTTGCCCTTCACTTTCACCGTCCATTTATTTTCCTAGAGGAATTGATTTTAATGGCGACTGCTCCTTCTCTTTAGAATTTCTCACACTTTAATCTCTCTCTTTTCCAAATTCAATTCAGATTGGACTACGAGCTGTTGATAAGTGGAGCTCGTTCGACCCTACAACAAAACCGACCCGACTTCGAATCACTTTTGATCAGCTATCCTTCTTAAATTTGAGTCGCTTCACTGCTTAAAGGTGATTTTCCTTTCTTTTTTGCATTGTTTTTGGTTTTATGGGTCTTGGATTTTGAAATGAAGCGTTTGACATACGACATAAGTATGAATTGGACATTTTGGGTTGATTTTGCTAAGAATCGGGTAGGAATTAAGTGAATTGCGGATATGATTTTGTAATTTGGTGTATTTGTGGAATTGAAATCATTTGAAACCCTTTGAATTTCTGGTTTGAATCCACCGCACATTAGTTGTTTGAATAAATGCTGATGACATGAATTTTCATTTACTTTGCTGATTTGCTCATACACCTATAATCTATAGTTTTATGGCTGATGTTTGAACTTGTTTGCAAGTCTGTAACCCATGTTTTAACTAAGTTTGGCACACTGCATTCCTTGAAACTATTTGTGGCCCTTTGAATTTAAGTTGTCATCGTGAATTCTAAACACTTATTGGTTCTTGGCATATGAAACTTGACATTGATCTTTAGCAATAACTTGATCATGCTACTCTAACCATAACATAGTTTCATGTCTACTCTGATGGGTCTGCTCGACCTGGAACTATCAGGCCCGACCTAGCTCAAGTTTGAGCATGTTCGACCCCTTTGGGATTGGTCGTGTTCGACCCAGTTAAGGCTCGAGCGTGTTCGACCCTATCTGGGTTTGAACATGTTCGATCCCTATGGGGTCAGCCATGTTCGACCCATTTAAGGCTCGAGCATGCTTGCCCCTATCTGGGTTCGAACATGCTTGAACCTTACAGGGTCAGCCATGTTCGACCCAGGTAAGGCACGAGCGTGCTCGACCCTATTTGGGTTCGAACATGCTCGATCCCTACGAGGTCAGGCATGTTCGACCTGAACATGATCGAACCCTACGGGTCAGGCATGTTCGACCCAGATAAGGCCTGAGCATGCTCGACCTTATTTAGGTTTGAACATGTTCGTCCTCTCATGGGTCGGACATGTTAAACCTCTCATGGGTCGGACATGCTCGTCCCGCTAGGGCTTGAGCTTGCTCGACCCTGTTTAGGCTCGTGCACGTTCAAATTGCTTGGGAATGAACATGTTTGACTTCTAAGGTTGAGCATGATTTCACCACTTGATTGGAACTTTCGTTAATTATTAGACCATCCTATTCTGCTTTACCTGTAACCACTAGAATACTTGCATGTCTTTGAGCAATAATTTTTTCTGTTGGATGCTCACACAATTAGCATGTTAGTTTAGAAGGTTAAAAATAGAGTATGACTTAGGTTGAATAATATACTCTCATAGAATTATTTTCAACTTAGTCACTTGAGGACATTTTTTATGCGAATATGATCACTCACCTCTTATGATGCTTGGAATTGGTTAATCAATACTTGTTGATTACAATTCTGAGCCTCGTTTTTGGAATAATATCCCTCGTGGCCAAGGAAACGCATTGCAATTATTTTTAAAACATAATGTTCGTGTAAAAATGTTAACCTGACAACAGTTACGTCATAATTTCAATGAAGGAACTATGGTTGGTGAAGCTGGGAGTTCTGTTCAAGTTACTAGAACCTTATCAGATACTTAGCGAACGTTAACCTGAAATTTCCTAAACCTCATCCACTTTCTGATGTACCTCGTGAAAGGCAAGAAACAGATCTTTCTTTTAGCTCATTTCAGCAATTATGTAAACAATATGGGATTTCGGGAAAGGAAGAAGCCAAGTTCCCCGAAAAAGATTAATTTGCTGATATTCCTCCTACCGGATACGTCGTAGTTAACTGATATATGCTGATGAGCGAGGCAATCCCTCCTTTTAATCCTTATTTAGAGTCAATTCTTCGGCGCTTGGCTATTGCCCCATACAAGTTACACCCGAACGGTTATTTTTCCTTAATGGGTCCTTATGTACTGTTTATGAGGGTCAAAGAGTGTGCGCCTACATTTCAAGATATTTGCTCTTTGTAGTCTTTTAAAAGGAGGAAGAAGGACTGTCCCTCAATCATCTTCGTTGAGAGTTAGGGCTCTAAAATTATTACTGATTTAGTCGAGAGTGCTCGAGGGTTCGCAAACCAGTATTTCTTTATCTGGTGCCCTGCAAATTTCTATGGTTTATTGATGGAACGAGGTGAATATGTCTACTTTATAGTCTTTTATTTCTTTTTCTCCTTACTCCAATTTTCTAACCTTTAGTCACATTACGGAGATTCCTTCCGAGAATACTGCTTTTGATCAAGTTCTTTCCAATTCTTTAACAACTGTTAGTGAGGGTGAAAGAAGTAGGATATTTTTGCTCATGGAGGAGTACCTTAGTCGATGTAACTTTCTTCCTCCCTCGCAATCTTTAGGAGCAGATCCAATAGATAAGAAAGACACTACCCGTAAATCTCCAGTCAAGAAGGATAAACTAGCAAACTGCTCCAATACTGAAGATAGTAGTAAAGCTCCTCCCAAATCCTAATTGGTTTCTATTGAGAAGGAACACCTAAGCAACGTGATGTTAAGGGTCTCATGACTTTATCCGATCAAGTGGAGAAAGAAGGTACTACTCTAAGTCCAACGAGAGAAACCGGGAAGGATGATGTGAACGAAACTCCTTCAAAAACTATTTCAGATCCGATAAATGAAAATGAGCAGTCTGGAGGGGCTCGATTAGTATCTAAGAACAATCTAAGTACTGAGAATCGTGATGAGAATCCCATCATTCAAGATAGCCAATAAGAGGGTATTTCAAAGACTTTTAAGAACCTCGGTGATCTTAGTTCATCTAAAGATGTCACTCCTTATGACGTTTCATCATTAGTGCCAGCCGTATCAGCTGCGAAGGATAAGGCTAAGAAATACTCTTCTCAGGACCCTCATCCTCGAAAAACAGCTGCTAATATAGGACTTTTCTTATACGAGCCTCTTGACATTGGTTCGTTCTTAGACATTCACGAAAATTCTTATTTTAGCTTACGTCTTATGCTCTCAATACTCTGCATAAGCTTTTCCTACTTTACTTTAGTACTTTTTAACTTAAGTATTGAAATTTGGCTCTTTCCCTTTTCTAGGTTCAGGAATGAGATGCTCCCTCGAAGATAACTTTGAACATGGCACTCAGCAATTCAATCCCAAAAACTTTACCAAGTCGTGGTCTTCTCAATACTCAAAACATTCACATCATTCACAACTCGCTTACTGTAACGACCCAGAAAATCTGAACCAATTTAAAAAATTTAAATTAGCTAAAATAATGGATTTTAAATATTTAAAATAAATATTTTGAATAATAGCGATGGAAAGTAAGTTTGAATCGACATTTGAAAACGAATATAATTAATTCTAATTATAAACAAGGCCTGAAAAGGCGCTGCAGTTTCAAAAATTGAATTCAAACTTTGTCGGACTGTACCGGGTGCAAAACAAAATGGATTTGAGTGAAACCAAAAATATTTAAATCTGTTAGTGAATACCTTGCTAACGAATCTGAAAAATCGAAGTTTCATAGCGGAAAGCAAAAGTTATGGCCAAAGGAATTTTCAGAAAGGTCGTTATGGAATTTATATAGCCCGTGAAATTGGCCATTTTGCAAACGACCTCGGAATTCGACGAAACCACTTTTGTTGGATCCGGGATGTGAAGTTATTGCTAGGTTTCAAATTTCATAACTTTTGAAGCTAGTATGTGAGCGTGGCAAAAGAAAACGTGTTTTGGTCAATTATAGTTAAATTGGATCGACCAGAATTGGGCCTTTTTGCAAACGGTCTCAGAATTCGACGAACCTAGTTTTGTTGGGACCGTATCGTCAAAACATAACTAGATTTATTTTTCTGGAATTTTTCGAATCAGTTTGTGGTCCTGGGAAATTGAAATGTACGTTCAAATCAAATATTGAATATTCTATATTTTAATTTGAAGGAAAACTGACTGAAATAGTCGAATGGGCCTACGAAACATATCCCATTGTGTTCGGAATGGGGGTAAAATGCTAGGGACGACAGTCGTTGGGTCTGGATTGGGGTTCGTGAGTGAAAGAGGGTATTTTCGAAATTTAAAAATATATAAATAAATAAAATAATTTCATTGGTCAATCCACTCCTTCTCTCTCCCCGATAGCCCCTCGCGACAGGCGGAATACGTTGCCCCCTTCTCTCCTCTTTTTCTCCTCCTCCACGCAATAAAATCAGGAGCTCCAGTTGAACTTTTTGAAGGGCTCTCTCCACTCTTCAAATCCATACCGGTTGCTTGAATTTTCGTTGAGGATTGAAGGAGAATCGAAGCCCCAAAGTCGCGACGTTTGAAGCCCCGCCGCCGCCACCTGGGTTGACCGAACTGGCTCCCTTCCTCGGCGCACGTGCGCCTCACGTAGACCTTCGACCTTGCACAACCCGATCGTGAAACCGTTACTCCGTTTGATTGCAAATTCAAAACCTAGTTTTGAACGATTTCTGAAAGGTACGGCTATATATATTTTCAACAGTTTTAACACCTTTAAACTTTTGCAAACATTGAAAAATCATATCTTTTTCGTGTCTTAACGAAATTCGATGAAACAGGAAACATCGTGACCGTGTGGACGTGTTCTACATTCTAGAAGAGACCGCATATTTTTCTGAGCCTCCTGCTATTTTTGGTGGAATGGAACCCAATGTGAGATTTCTAATTTATAAACGATATGGAAAACGACGATGTATAAATTATATAGTCGATGTATGAGTTATATAAGCGTTGTACACCTCTTGTATAAGCGTTGTATAAGTTGTACGTTCGATGTATAAGTTGTATATGCGTTGTAAAAATTATATATGTGTTGAAATAGAAGTGAATTGCTATATATATATATATATATATATATATATATATATATATATATATATACGCCCCTCGTCCACAAACCATGGACGATATTTATTGGTTGTGATTGGTGTGAAAATTGATTGATAGCGAATGGTTGATTGGAATTGTTTGTGGTTGATATTGATTGATTGTGGTTGAAAAATACACGTTTGTGGTTGAGAAATATTTGGTTGAAACCACATAGGATTAGTTTGTGGAAATGAAATAAATATATACATGCCGCCTGCGTGCGAACTAGAAGCATGATTCCCCATTGTCAAAAACCGCGAGGTTTTAAGGTAGAGCGAGGAGCCGTACTAGGGACGGTCCCGGTTTTAACTACCCTGCCGGTATGCTGCCGAAATTTTGAATAATATTCATATGTTTGAATTATTTCCATTTGTCGAAACTATATTTATTCGTTGTATAGAAAACCATCATGTGTTGGGTCGATATTCATTCATTGAATTGAAATTCATGTGTTGAATGGTATTCGTGTTTTAAATATAAAAATCACATTTTTATCTATATATATATAAACTATAGAAAACCTTCATGTGTTGAATCGATATTCAATCGTTGAATTGAAATTCATGTGTTGAATGGTATTCATATTTTGAAAGAAATTGTTTTATAATAAAAATCCCATTTTTAACATCAATATGAAATGTATAAAATAATCTTGTTCTGAAATAAATTGTTTTAAAATAAAAATCCTATTTTTATCACCTATATTAACTATATAAAATAATCGTGTTTTGAAATAAATTGTTTTACATTAAAAATCTCATTTTTATTATATACATGAATTGGTAAAAATAGTGAAGTGTTGAAATAGAAGCCAGTTAGATAAAAATATCATTTTTATCAAATGTGTGAAAAGAATATAGTTTTGAAATCGAAGAATCGATATATATATATATATATATATAGAATTAAAATATATCGAATAATGAAGCTGCAGTTCATATTTTGAAACCGTGATTTCAAACGATTAGTACGAGAGATCCGACCATCGGATTTTCCTGAAATCACAACCGTTGGGTTCGCCTTGGAAATATCTTTCCAACGGCACCAACTTTGTAAAAATCCAATGGTTGGATTATATGGAATGTTTAATTCAAATCTGAAGAAAAACAGCGCCAGAATCGATTATATTTATATATATATATAAATATAAATATATATAATCTAATAACGACGCTGCAGTTCGTATTTTGAAATCGAAACGTCAAACGATTATACTGGGAGATCCGACCGTCGGAATTTCCCGAAACTGGAACCATTGGATTCATTTTGAAAAGATCTTTCTAATGATGTAAATTTTGTGAAGATCCAACGGTTAGATTTTCAGATATGTGTAAATCATATCTGAAGAAAAACAGCGCAACGACCGCGTTATGGCCCGAAGCGTCGTTTTGAATAAATTGGCTATTTAAAAATAAATAAAAATAGCGATAAATTGTTATAAAATATTATAAACGATATGGATGTGAAATTTAGAAATTAACTGAAGGTTGGCTAAGTCAAATGGTTTCCTGGGTGTTGATCTGATGTTGGTTTCGGCCTTCGGGGTTAATATTTGGGAAATTGTTCTCTTACTGATTGATGGTTAGTGACTAATGAATTGAAATGTTGCGTATGTATGTTAGTGTTGCACTTGTTTATTATATACGCGAGTTGCTCAGAAAGACCGGGTTTATCCCATTCTGGATAACTAAATCGACGATAAGAAGTCGAAGATGAAGACGGGGGTTGAAGACCGATCTTCACCTCGTTTGGATGGTCACTGAGGTTCTGATTGGGAGGCATCCCGAAATATGGATAATTAGTGGTGATCGTCCAGACGTACGTGGGAATCGATGAATATGCGAGGTATTTAGTGCCTCCAGTTTCGTTCTGACCCAGAACGGACTTGCAAATGGATTGTGTGTCTGACATTGGAATTTATTCTATGTGATTGATAGCCATCAGTTGCATGGTGTGAATTGCCTGTGTGACATGCTAAGATGCAGTGATCAAGTCTTCTGTTGAAAAGCAAAGTCTTGTGGTGATGATCAAAGCACCGCCTGTGTGGCGTAGCTTTGTGTATAACGTGAATTCGCGAGCCTCACACCCCGGTATGAACCAGAAACGGGAGAGGACATCAGGGAGGGCCTGCGTCTCTTTCTAGCTAGGAGTTGTGTCGGTGTTTTTACACGGCCTGACATTTTACTTATGTGGATGATGGATAGCGGGGCGCCTCAGATATATCGGTCGATCCGGGACCGATGGAGCCATTCATTGGCTCGTTTACGCCCCATAGGGCGGGGAGACGTAGTGTTCAGGCATAATAATCCACATCGGTGGACCGCCCCTGACGATCCAAAGGGTCGATGCGCTCTGACCCTGAGACATGGGCTAGATTGTCTCGAAGTCGGTAAGGACTATCTTTTGCCTTGGTTCATAACGGAAATCCAATTTCCAAATACGTGACTGTGCGGTTTCGATTGTATATATATTTGGCGACATAGTGGCATGGGACGCTCATGTCGTCTATGATTGATAGTTATGATTTGAAATTGTTTTTGAAACATATAAACACTAGTAGTAATATCAAATGCTTTTGTTTTATTCGTATCAAGCATATCTTGGCCATTTTAAGGTAAAAACTCTATCCTCTGGTTTGCGTTGCATTGTGTGATGGGAACTGAGTCTTATAATGGCTTCATTTTTATAAAAAGCATTGCGATGTTTAAAAGAAAGATTTGTTTTAAAGCACTGGCAATCCAATGGAGTAAACCCATTCCACGAAAGTGGCGTGGTCCGGTGATTAGCCATATTATAAATGTGTTGAGTAGATTTCTCATACTAGTCCCATGACTGACTCGTAGTTTGTTTCACTTTCAAACTCGGGTGCCCCTTTTTCTACATGGGCGGCCTTGTATTCAGGTTTAGCTGGTTCTTTCTGGATAGCTGGAGCTGAAGATGGATTCTATTATTTATCTCTTTTTATGCTGTTCAGCTCCTATTGTACATATTATGTTTGTTTTCCGCTGTAGACATTTATGTATAACTGAACTGTATTTGTACTTAGTATGATCTTGTATACAGTGTAACTCTGATGATTACGTTTATCCAGTATATTCTATTGTTCATTATCTGGTGTATTTATTTATTTTTGTTCTGCTATTATTCGTTTCTGTGTTATATTCCAAAGATTACCCTGGTCTCCGTCTGTACGGGAAATGGGGTCGTCACCACGTGGTATCAAAGCTTTGGTTAAGCTTAGTTCTGGAATATAACATATTAACGAACTTGTCAGAAATAGAACCAGTAGTGTTCTAGGACGAGTAACTCATTACAGATAGGATCAGTAATATCCTAGTATGAGTAAAGCAGAATGAAATACACCCTAATAGACACATTTACATTTGAAGTATATGTTCCTATGTTTTAAAATATCTTTTCTGTGACCTGACACTTGATCTGCTATTTGCAGAAGTACTAGAAAATGAGTGTTTGAAACAGAAGGAATGCAGAACCGGATATTGAGGCCCTATTAATCAAATATCGAAATATGGGTGGAATACCGTTCTCTGGTGAAGAATCTATTATGAAGACACAGGCTTGGATTCGCTCTGCTGAGAAAATCTTTGATGGTTTAAAGCTGAGGGATGACCAGAAAAGATTACCGGCCTCCTGGGCACTCAAAGACGAAGCTTTGTTCTAGTGGGATTCGGTTATAGAGAATAATCCAGAAGGTGATATCACCTGGGACAGATTCAAAGTGATTTTCCTAGAAAGATTTACTCCTCCCGAAGCGACTGAGCGATTATGTGATGAATTTTCTTATCTGATACAAGGATATATGACCATTCCAGAATATCATAAGAAATTCAACGAACTCTCTCATTTTGCCCCTCATTTGATTAAAGACCCAAGGAGGAAGAATCTGAGATTTATTCACGGCCTGCAAAGAAAATATCAGAATAGTGTAATGAGGAATGTGAAGCTTCCTTTCTCTGAAATGATATACATGGCTTACTAGTACGAAGATCTAGACAAGAAAGGTATGTTATAGTACGAAGAAGAAGTCAGCTCTAGTAATAAAATTGAGTCTGAAACTGATCGTCCTGAGGCCAGTACTATGTCTGAGGTCAGTAAGGAGCCCAAAGTAAATCGGAAAAGGGCCAGATCTGAGGAAGAACTAGTAACAACTGTCATATGCAATAACTGCCATAAGCAAGGGCATTTGCAAGGGAATTGCAGATCTTTAAAGAAACAAACAAAGGATGGACATAGAGCCAATCGAAAGCAAAAGAAGAAAAGGTTTAGAATTGATGGGGAGTTTCAAGAGAAAAGGGGTTGCAGTAAATGCCATCAGATTGGTCATCTTGCAAAGGATTGTTGGCTCTTAAAGAGGCCTGGAATGGTACAAGTGAATGAAGTGGCAGAAACTTCAGCACCCTCAGCTAGTCAGGGAAGGTCTGATGTTTTGGAAGGCACGCTTACTTTTAAGAACATTCCAGTCAAAGTACTATTTGACACAGGCGCGTCTCGAAGCTTTATTGCAAGAATGCAGTTAAGAAGTTGGATCTGAAGTTGAGGAAGATTAGAGAACCAATGACTGTCCAAAATCCGGTCGGGGGTTCCATCGATCTCAATTGGGTTTGTGCAGCACCTGTCTCTTTTTCCTGCTATAAATTCCCTACTATCTCTATCGTCATGAATTTTAATGAATTCGATCTTATTCTGGGATTGGATTGGCTAACCAAATATGAGGCAGAGGTTAAATGCGCCGACAGGATCGTTAAGGCAAAGATAAAATCAGGTGGTTATATAACCATTCCCTGTGAAGGTCAGAATGCTAATAGAAAAGACTTCTGGACAGCTTTGGATGTTTCTCCAGCTCAAATAGAAAATATCCCTGAAGTCACAGAGAATATTCCTGACCTCATCAAAGACATCCCTGTCGTCAAGAACTATGCGGATGTGTTCGAAGAAGTTGTTCGCTTACCTCCGCAGTGGGAAATAGATTTCAAAATTGCTTTAATTCCGAATGCAAGGCCGGTAGTTCACGCTATTCGAAGAATGTCCTTGAAAGAGAAAGAGGAATTAGACAATCAAACACGACAGCTCGTATGGAAGGGTCTGATCAGGCCTAGTTACTCTGATTGGGGAGCAACAGTGGTGTTTGTCCCAAAATCTGACGGTACTCTGCGTCTATGTGTGGACTATCGTGATTTGAACAAGCAGACAATAAAGAACAAATATCCATTGTCGCGAATTGATGATCTATTGGATCGTCTGAATGGAGCACAAGTATTCTTAAGGATGGACCTAGCTACAGGCTTCCATCAACTTCGAATTGCCGAAGAGTGTGTTCCAATGACAGCATTCAGAGGTCCCGACTTATTCTACGAGTGGTTAGTAATGTCGTTCGGCTTATGTAATGCTCCAGCTTACTTCTTCGATCTGATGAATAGGGTGTTCAGAGGGGTTTTGAATAAATTTGTTCTGGTTTTTATTGACGATATTCTAATCTTCTCTAAGTCAAAGGCCGAACATGAAAAGCATTTGGAACAGGTTCTGGAAATCCTCAGAAGGAATGTATTAAAAGCCAAACTATCCAAATGTATATTCTGGCAGGATGAAGTGAAATTTCTAGGCCATGTCGTATCTAAAGAAGGAATTGCTGTGGATCCAAGTAAAATCACAGCTATTCAAAACTGGAAGCAACCCAATACCCCTACAGAAGTCCGCAGTTTTCTCGGATTGGCTAGTTATTACCTGAAGTTCGTTAAAAACTTTTCGAAGATATATGGCCACTTAACGAAGCTTACAAAGAAGCACTCTAAATTCAAATGGACTCCAGAAAGTGAGGAGGCTTTCGAAGAGCTAAAGTTAAGATTAACGACAGCTCCAGTGTTAACCATCATCGATGGCAATCAGGATTTGAAAGTCTGGACTGATGCTTCTAGAGAAGGCCTTGGCGCAGTGTTAATGCAAAGGGGCCAAGTGATTGCTTATGCTAGCCGTCAACTGAAGCCGCACGAGAAAAACTATGTAACTCATGATCTTAAGTTGTTGGCTATCGTATTCTCTTTGAAAATCTGGAGACACTATCTTCTGGGTGAGAAATTCGAACTGTATACAGACCATCAGTCGTTAAAGTATCTGTTCACTCAGAAAGACCTGAATCTGAGACAGCAATGTTGGCTAGAGTTCCTTGTAGCATATGATTTTGAGATTCTATACACTCCAGGGAAAGCCAATGTCGTGGCCGATGCGTTAAGACGAAAGAATGAAATGATTGCCAGTTTTATCATTGCGACTTCGTTGATTGACAAGATATCGACTCTCCAAAAAGACGACCAATTTATCAAAGGAATGAGTCAGCGAATTCGTGAAGGTAATGCTTCGGATTTCCAGCTCGACAACGAAGGGATTATGAGGTTAGAAGGATGAATTTGTGTTTCAGAAATTCCTGAACTCAGAAGAGATGTGCTTGATGAATGCCACAAATCTAAGCTCAGTATCCATCCGGGTGTGAGTAAAATGTACAACGATATCAAGCGAACATTCTGGTGGAAGTCGTTAAAAAGAGACATCTCGATATATGTAAGTCGATGCCCTACTTGCCAGCTAGTCAAAAGCGACCAACAGAAACTTGCTGGACTGTTACAACCGCTAGACGTTCCAGGTTGGAAGTGGGAACATATTTCTATGGATTTCATTGATGGTCTGCCCAGAACCAGAAAAGGAAATGACGGTATTTGGGTGATCGTAGATCGCTTCACGAGGACCGCCCATTTCATACCTGTCAGATGAAACAGAACTGCTCAGAGTCTGGCGTAGATATATTTCAAGGAAATAGTTA
This sequence comes from Allium sativum, assembly GCA_030737875.1. NCBI lineage: Eukaryota > Viridiplantae > Streptophyta > Magnoliopsida > Asparagales > Amaryllidaceae > Allium > Allium sativum. Next base: position 9,708,406 of record CM060923.1, read on the forward strand.
AACTACATGGAGTGCCGCTCAGTATAGTCAGTGATAGAGATACAATATTCACCAGCAAATTATGGGAGGCATTTCAAGTAGAACTGGGAACGAAGCTAAACTTGAGCACCGCTTATCATCCTCAGACAGATGGTCAGACTAAGAGGGTGAATCGTATTTTAGAAGATCTATTGCGGGCTTGTGTTCTAGATTTCGGTGGATCATGGGAAGACCATCTACATTTGGCTGAATTTTCATATAACAACAGCTACCAGGCGAGCCTGACAATGTCGCCATTCGAAGCGTTGTATGGTAGACCATGCCGATCTCCTGCTTGTTGGGTCGAACCTGGTAATAGACTTGTATTGGGGCCTGATATGATCCGAGAAGCCGCCGACAAAGTCGATTTTATCAAGAAACGATTACTGGCCGCTCAAAGCCGACAAAAGAGTTATGCCGATAGGAGAAGAAGGGATATATCATTTTCTGTTGGCGACTATGTATATTTGAAAGTATCGCCGATGAGAGGAGTTATCCGGTTCGGTAAAACTGGAAAGTTGGCGCCCAAATTCATTGGTCCGTTTCCTATTCTGGAACGGATTGGAACGCTCGCTTATAGGGTTAAATTGCCTGATTGATTGCCTGGAGTGCATGATGTATTTCACATATCTCAACTTCGAAAGCACGTTCATGATCCAGACTTGATCGTGGAAGAAGCAGCTCAACAGGATATTGAAATTACTCTAGAATTGGCTGTGAGAAGAGAGCCACTAAAGATTATCGGCAAAGAAACCAAAGAGCTGAGGAACAAGAAAGTTCACTTAGTCAAAGTGCAATGGAGTGGAGATCCGCGAGATTGTACTTGGGAAACTGAGGAGAGCATTCAGAAAGCCTATCCTAGATGCCGAGTGGATATCTCTGATTGACTCCGGTGCAAGGTACATTTACCATACTTTGCATTACCAATTAGTTCTCTACTCTGTTGATTATTTTCTTTCCATGGATGTGCACTTTTAATTCTATAGTGTGAATGATTTTAAAGGAGTATAGAAATTGATTAGTATATTTTTGAAAAGTTAAAAACAATTGATTGTTGTTTGTTTTGTGTGATAGTGGATTGGATTAATTAAATTATTAAAACGATAGTTAATTTAATCAATAAGGGAATAATGGTAGAACTTATTCATTTAAATCACACATTAAACTGATTAGAAAATAGATAGAAATATATACATGTGCATTATATATGTTTGAACAGGTAATTGGATAGCTGTTGAGTAAAGAATTTTATTTGCATGCCCGACAAATAGGTAAACCTTAATGAGTTGGATGCGAAATATTATTATATCAACTCTTGTGAATGCCATTGGATGCGGAGTGCTGGTTGTTCTGTGTGAAATAATAAACATCGCCATAGGATAGTAACAATTAATTTTGAACTACACTGCATGGCATACTTCTGAAGATAGGCATACTTCATCATTTACCACATAAGCATTTGGAGCTTGTGTGACGAGGTGGAAGATTTACCATACGAGTGAGAGGCTTGTATGGCGATGACTATATTTTACAGGTTGAACTGATGACTGATATGGACTATTCAAATTGTAACGATAAAATTGCCAGATTAATAAAAAACCCCACACGGGTCTGGAGTTGACAATAATCACGTCTCTCTAGTTATTAGATACGACACATGGACTATTTATTTCCCCACGGGACGAGGTGACGAGGATTTATCCTCTAGAGCATTTAAAATACACACTCTCTCAAGCTTTGACAGGGTGACGAGAATTTATTCTCTGGAGTTGTTATCAATACACGCTCCCCTGTAAACACCAGAATATATCACTATAAATATGTGTATGCTTATTAGGATTTATTGGGTACCTAATACGGCCCAATAAATTTCCAAACCTCTCTCCGTACAAAGGAGGTTATGGCGAAATTTTTCGAAAATTCCAGGTGTTAGCCAAATTTTTGAAGAATTTGAAAATTCTCAGAAACTGAAAAGTTGGAGAATGGAAGCCAGATTAAACGTAGAGTTGATTAATCAAACCACTTTCGACTTTGTTCCTTTTCGGGGACGAAAAGTTTTAAGTGGGGGAGACTGTAACGACCCAGAAAATCTGAACCAATTTAAAAATTTTAAATTGGCTAAAATAATGGATTTTAAATATTTAAAATAAATATTTTGAATAATAGCGATGGAAAGTAAGTTTGAATCGACATTTGAAAATGAATATAATTGATTCTAATTATAAACAAGGCCTGAAAAGGCACTGCAGTTTCAAAAATTGAATTCAAACTTTGTCGGACTGTACCGGGTGCAAAACAAAATGGATTTGAGTGAAACCAAAAATATTTAAATCTGTTAGTGAATACCTTTCTAACGAATCTGAAAAATCGAAGTTTCGTAGAGGAAAGCAAAAGTTATGGCCAAAGGAATTTTCAGAAAGGTCGCTATGGAATTTATATAGCCCGTGAAATTGGCCATTTTGCAAATGACCTCGGAATTCGACGAAACCACTTTTGTTGGATCCGGGATGTGAAGTTATTGTTAGGTTTCAAATTTCATAATTTTTGAAGCTAGTATGTGAGCGTGGCTTACCACCCTTAACGGATTAGTGATCTCATTGAAACCAAGGAATAGAGGAAGTGGAGGCATGATCATTTTGATATGCTGGAAGCTAAGAGGAGGAAAGAAGAAGAAAAGCGAAAGTGGAAGAAGGAGAAGAAGAGAGAGAGGAGGGATAAGGGTAAGGGTGACTCCAGAAGCGTCACAAATTTGATAAAGTCCCATTGCCAGATCTCTCAATGCTGAATATTCAAAACACTGATGATAACATATCTTTTGCTTCCCTATGGGTCACTCCTACTCCTTCCGACCTTGAAATAATCATGAATTGGCCCCGTTACATTCCCGGATCAGCTAACTTTGGTCTCGCCGACCGATTCCTGGGTTGGAATTTAAGAGGGACATGTCTCAACCTGGACATATATCCTAATGACAAGCTAGATATTCTTGAGGAATTCAATGGCTTAAAGGGTAGTATGTTCACGCAACTTGACATAGCAAAAAATTCAATTTGAAGCCAAATTGAATAAAATTAGAAGCCGTGCTGAAAAGCAAGTGGGTGAGAGGAATGCCTTTGCCCATGAGCTTTCAAGGGTTAACAGGATCACACTTGACTGTATCGCAACCTTTGAGAATGACAAAGCTGAGCTGATTAGAGTCATAAAATTTCAGGAAAAGACAATTGTATCCTCTGCTCAAAGGGACACGGAAGTAGCTAAATTAGAAGCTCATATTGATAAGCTTAAAGAGGAGCTTGCAACTTCAAAAAAAAGGGAAGCACATTAATGACTCAAGTCCAAGAAGCTCAATCTGCTCAGTAGATTGCAGAGTCCCAATTGGCTGCAGAATGAAGCGCTTCTGCTACTTTAAAACAAGAGAACCTGACTCTTCAACACAAGATTTCTTCTCAAAGCTTATCCCTTTAAGCTCTAATTACCAATGTTAAATTTATTGAGGATAAAATCAAAGCTATGGATGCTTATAGAAAAGTTAAAGCGAAGACTGAGGATACCCTATTCAAGTTTTATGTTTACAGCGTCATGGGCTGTGGCAGCTTATACTGTTTGGGAAAAGACTTTGCTGAGATCTAGCTCTTGTCTGGGAAGAAGTACTCTGGATCGACAAGGGCAATCGCGGTGAGGAAGATCTTATATAAGAGCTCTTAGATGAGGAATACCGAGAAACTTTAGCTAAAGGAAAGATTATACCAAGGGAGAAGCGGGCGTTGCTAGATGACAAGGCTGGGCCATCTGGAGGACAAGCCTAAGATGCAACAAATGCTGATGCCCATACTCTTCTTGCTAATATTGAGGCTTCTGGCTCGTAAACCCCAACAAATCCTCCTGCTGGTTCCAAGAATACATCATTTGAAGAACACAATGTTGAGAAGGACTTAGCAGAAGAGCCAAAAAAAGGATGATGAGGTTAATGATGACATTTATGCCAACAGATTCGAGGTTGAAGAGCACAGGAACCTTCAAGCCAGTCTTGTAGCTACCGGTAAAATTGAAATCATCGAAACTTTGTTATACTTAGGCTGCCTATGCCCATCACATGAGACATCTGCATTTCATGCTCATTTTTCATCTTCTTTAAGTCTAATCTCACCATCACCCTCCCCTGCTGCAGGAAAGACAACAACAACTGAAGTGATCATAACTGATTTGACTTTGATATCAGTTCCTTTTGCCCTAGTTTCTACACCTCCTCCGGGCGATCCATCCCTTCTTACTTTTAACACTCCAGGTTCTCAGGATACTCAGATTCCAGCAATTGCTAACTTAGGTGATGATTAGGATTACATTCCGAGCGGGGAGGATTCTGAGCATACCGGTGAGACCCCAGACAAGGGGACCGAGACACAAAGAAGCAGAAATGCAAAGCCTCGTCAATATCCGGACGCAAAGGAAAAAAGCATGCTGCTAAGAAGAAATTTATTACTTTTTCATCTCAGGAAAGCCCCAGTGGTCCAGGAAAATAGCCAAGTAAGACTCTTCCATCTTCTACTAAACCTTCTCTAAGGTCGGGCGTCAAGAAGTAATAGTCTTGATGACTTTGGTTTAATTTTTGATTACTGTACTCAGACCGGTTGTATATGCGAGTGTCGGCCCTCACTTACTACTTTATGCTTGTTACTGTATGCACATTTATGTCTGATACTTTTGTACTTGACTTGTGATTCTATGATCTGGTTCTGTTTGCTGCAATGAAACTGTGTTCTGCTTGTTGTACTTAAGCTTTTATTTTAGCTTTGTCATACTTTTTTGCATTCCAGACCTGTTTTCTTTCCATGCTTACAACATAAATTACAAGTCATTTGTTATTACAACGTTTGGAATTATAGTGACCTCATGGTACATTTTTGTGAATAATGATATTTTTCAATTGTAGCCACGAATCACTATTAACTGGATTTACTTGACCAACTTTACTGAATCTCCTTGAGTTTGACTGAGGGAGTATTTGAGACTTCTTTCCGTGAATAACCACTTTCGTGCTTATCATTGTATCGAAGTTCTCGAGTTTTCCTTAGTCATTTCAAGGGATTCATCTTTGTTGGTCAGATTAATCTCTTTAAATACCAAGCTTTTAATGTAAAGTTGTGACGAGTTTATGGTATGTTTAAGCAAGTATTATTGAATTTCCTTAATGCGGTGGTAATGCCCCTATACCAAAATTCGTCTCAAACTTTAAAGGTTAAGCATGACATTTGAGATCGACTTCACTTGGAATCTCTCGGTCATGTGCTTTTTCCATCACATTTAGAATTTCCTGGCGTGCTCATGATCCAAGGGTTTCCAGTCTAGTCGATTCAGCTCATACCTTTTAATGAAGAAGAATTTTTTTGTTCCCCTGCTTGAGAGGTCTTATTTTTTAGCATATACAATCAAGTTTCTCCCTAACCTAGCAATCCAGACCCATTGGAGATTAGATTTCAACGTATACCCCCGGAGGAATCTTGTTTTTTGTGCCTCTGAAGAGGTCTTTGTAAATTCGTTATTCGTTGTGACTGAATAATTCAGCCACTTGTAGAATTTATCGGACGCCTTCAAAAAGGTCTTTAGGGCTGTCATTAACCAAATTTGGAAGACTAGGCTTATGATCGGATGCCCCCAAAGGGTCTTTAATGTCCGTCATTAACTGGATTTGGAAGATCCAACATCAGTAACTAGGTTTGGAAGATCCAACATCTGATCGAATGCCTCTAAAGAGGTTTTTAGAAGCCCAGGGTTCGTCGTAATTGGTCCATGTATTAATGGCACCGATGATCGATTGGGTGCCCCTCATGGAGGTCTTTGGTTTAAAAGCCTAGTGTTTGTCGCGGTCCAGTCATGTATTAATGGCGCTGACGATCAAATGGGTACCCCTCGGGGAGGTCTTTGGTTTAGAAGCCCAGTGTTTGTAGCAATCCGGCCATGTATTAATGGCGATGACGATCAACTGGGTGCCCCTCTGGGAGGTCTTTGGTTTAGGGTTGCATCGTTTCACGGGGCGGACGCTAGTTCATTTATCGAGTTTATCATGATTTGTTAGAACTAGGATCTTGGACCTTGCAATTAAGAAGGTACCCCTACGTGAAACTTACAACTTTTTTCATAGTCTGAATGCTGATTTGACCGTTCAGTCCCTGGTGTTCCTTATTCGCGATATTGTGCTCCACTCCTTCGTATTTGTTATGAATGTTGTTTTAAGCATTTAGCAATAGGCGTTTGAGCTATCCCAATTGGGATGTGTTGTAACGGTCACCAGGCTTTACTAGGTTATGGATGCATCGACATTCTTTTAGGGACTTGAAATCAAAAACAAATTTCATCAACTTGTAATCAAGAATTTGCAAGTGTACGATTTAGGGAAGTAAAGCGATTTCTTTCATCAATACGTATAAAGCTTGTAACAATGTTGCATGGTATTTACAATGCATGATATTTACAACTTTTCAAGATATATGAAAGAAACATTAAGCAAAGTAGTGACGGAGGTGTATGCTATTCCAAGCTCAGCGAAGTAGGACTCCGTCCGTTGTTTTCAGTTCAAAGGTGCCATCTAAAAATTTATGGCTTATCATATATGATCCTTCCCAATTGGGTCCAAATACTCCATTTCCTGTCATGATTCTCTTCAGAACAAGGTCCCCAACTTGGAAGGTTCTACGTTTAACTTTATCATTAAAATGTCTGGCCACTCTTCTTTGATGAGCAGCAATTTTGATTCTGCTTTCTTTTTCCTTCCTTCAAGCAAATTAAGTGCTTCGAGTTGCAGTCTCTCATTCTCTTCTTGATTAAAATGGATTCTGCGGTGATTGGGAACTTCCAGCTCAACCGAGATCATAGCCTCGGATCTAAATGCAAGCGGGAATGGAGTGTGACCAATTGCAGTTTTATGAGTTGTGCGATATGCCCATAGTGCAATAGGAAGCTCGTCTACCCAACCACCTTTAGCTTTTTCGAGACACTTCTTAATGGTTGACTTCAAAATCTTGTTGATTGTTTCAACTTGCCTGTTGGCCTGTAAATGAGCATCGGCATCAAAACTCTTCTTAATCTTGTATTTAGCACAGTTAGGAATTCGCTGCTTTCAAACTGAGTTTCGTTGTTGGTGATTATTTTATGTGGTACCCCGAACCTATAGATGATGTTCTTTAGGACAAATTTGATCACCTTTTTAGAAGTAATAGTAGCTAAGGGCTCAGCTTCGGCCCATTTGATGAAATAGTTTACGGCCATGATTGCATATTTCTTACTTCACTTAGTTGTAGGCAATGCTCCAATCAAATGTATGCCCCAGACGAAAAATGGCCATGGACTCACCATTTGAGTCAGTTCTGTGGGAGGTGCTCTCGGAATCTTTGCAAATCTTTGGCATCTATCACATTTCTTAGCATAGGTCATTGTATCTAGGTTTACATCGGGCTAGAAGTTATCGCAGAATTTTCTTGGCTGGTGTTTGACCCCTTGTGCGACCTCCACATTCTCCCTCATGAAATTTTACCAATATTGCTTTGGACTCCTCTTTGGTTACACATAGCAGCAGTGGCATAGAGAAACCTTTTATATATAACCTTCCATCCTGGACAAGGTATAATGGAACTTTGCGCAATACTTTTCGTCGCCTTTTAGGTTCATCCGGAAGTGTTCCATTAAGGATATATTCCTTGATTACGGTCATCTAGGATACAGGCTCTTCAACAACCTCCATAATCCAGTTGACATCTGCTTATTCAATAGCGGGAGTTGAAAGGACATCGATGGGTATCAAACCCAGCAACTGTGCGTCCGAGGAGCTGGTATACTTGGCGAGAAAACCTGCCTTTGAATTTTCTTCCCTAGGAATATGAGATATAGTGTTGTAGTCAAGATCATTGAGAAGTTCCAAAGTTTTGGTAACATAAGAAGGAAGCTTTCCAAGTTTGATCTAGAATTCCTTTCGGACTTGACATACTACCAACTGTGAGTCATTGAGAATTTGTAAAGTTTTCAGATTCAATTCTTTTGCCAATTTTAGACCCGTGATTAAAGCTTCATATTCAGCTTCATTATTGGTTGATGGGAATTCCAACCTTAGGGTGTAGCATAAGGAGTGGCCTTCAGAAGTTTCTAGGACTATTCCTGCCCCTGGGCTGTAATCATTCCTGGATCCATCAATGAATAGCTTCCAACTAGACACCGCATCCACTGGTTCTTCTGTTTCCTCCCCCTATCCATGAACTCGGCGATGAAGTCCGTTAAGGTTTACCCATTAATAGATCTTCGAGGATGATAAGTAATATCATATTGGCTGAGCTCTATGTTCCACTTCAATAATCTCCCCAAAGTTTCTGGGCAAAAGAGAACTTGTCTTAGCAGTTGGTCAGTGAGAACCTTTATAGGATGGGCTTGGAAGTATGGTCTTAGCTACTTTGAGGCAATAAGAAGACAATATACTAGCTTCTCTAATGTGGGATAGTTTAATTCCACCCCAACGAGCCTTTTGCTGATATATTAGACTGACCATTTAACTTTGGCATCTTCCCAGACAAGTGCAGCGCTTAATGCATGAGATGAGACAACCAGATATAGTAACAGTTCCTCTCCATCTTTCGACTTTCACAGCATCGGTGGTAACATCATGTGCTTAATCAACTCTTCGACGGCTGTTTGGCATTCCGAAGTCCACTAGAAATCCTTCTTTCCTTTTTTCAAAGCATCGAAGAGTGGAATGCACTGATCCGTGGCCTTTGAAATAAATCAGTTAAGCGTAGCTACTTTCCCGTTTAGGCTTTGATGCTCTTTCTTTGTCCTTGGAGCACGCATTTCCCGCAAGGCTGTGACTTGAGAAGGATTTGCTTCAATGCCTCTGGAGTTGACTATGAATCCAAGAAACTGTCCCGATGCAACTCCAAATGAGCATTTAAGCAGATTTAGCTTCATCCCATTTTTTCTGAGGATATGGAGCATTTCAGCCAGGTTTTCAAGATGATCCTCAGCTTTCTTTGATTTCACCAGCATATCATCTCAATAAACATCCATTGTATTTACAATCTGGAATTTAAATATGGAATTCACAAGGCGCTGGTATGTTGCTCCTGCATTTTTTAGTCCAAACGGCATGACTTTATAGCAATACAGGCCTTTATCTGCTATGAAACTTGTGTTCTCCTCATCCGGCTTACGCATCATAATTTGATTGTACTCGGAGTACGCGTCCATGAAAGATAATAGTTCATGTCCCGTTGCTGCATCAACAAGTTGATCAATTCTGAGCAATGAGAAACTGTCTTTGGGACACGCCTTGTTGAGGTCTGAATAATCGATGCACACTTTCCATTTACCGATGGATTTTTTAACAAGGACCGGATTGGAAACCCAATCAGGATATGTGGACTCTCGTATAAAGTTATTTTTGAACAACCTATCTACTTCTTCTTTTAACGCGACTGATCTTCCAGGTCCTTGAATTCGTCTCTTTTGCTTTATTGGAGTCAAACTAGGATTAACTTTCAATTTATGCACTATCACATCACATGAAATTCCACACATGTCAGAATGTGTCCAAGCAAAAACATCTAAATTTTCTTTTATAAACAAGATTAATTCTCTCTGCAACTTTAGATCTAGGTGAGAATCTATTTTCAGTACTTTGTCAGGATCATCGTCATGCACTGGGACTGATATTGTGGCTTTAGCTAGCGCCCTTTATTTTCCCCCACATTGGCTTTTCTAGGGTCCATCTCCTTCTGAGCTCCACTGTACTCTCCAATGTGAGGGCCCCACCCTAGTTGCTATAAGGGGTAGTCATGAATGCGGAGCAGAGCCTCCACATTCTTCTTCATCTCTATCTTCCTCGATTCAACCAATTCTGCCATGTGGCATTCTCTTGCTGCCTTCTGGTCACCCATAATCATGCCGACTCCATTTTCGGTAGGGAATTTCATGGTCAAGCACCATGGAGCCATTGCTTTCCTGAATGCAGCAAGAGCCGGTGTCCCAAGGAAGGCATTGTCTGCCGAAAGCTCATCGACTATGACCAAATCTTGCCTAATGGCAACCTTCTTCTCTCCTTCTCCGAGCTCAACAAGCAGGTTGATAAATCCAATCGGTTGAGTGGGTTGCCCCGTGAAACTATGGATCTTGTTCTGACAAGCTCTCATGTCATCCATAGGAAGATTCATTTTGTTGAACGCAATAACGAAAAGAAAATTGAAAGATGTCCCACTGTCGACCAAGACCCTTCTCATTATGGCTGGACCCAGACCAATGGTAACAACCATGGGATCAAATGTAGGTGTTAGCATTCTGTAACAACCCGTATTTTCAATAACCTGTTATAACATAAATGGAGGCAGAATTAAACTGTAAAATCTGAATCAAGGGAAACGGGCTATGCCATTGCGTTCGTCTCGGAAAAATACGCGAAATAGAGTCCGAGTTTTCGAAAATCGGAGTCCGTATGAGCAAGATATGGCCTCGCGAAGTTTCACGAAAAATTCCCAAATTAAAGTATACTTAATTAAGTGAAATGGGTTGCGCAGAGAAATATATATATATATATATTGATATATATATATATAATTGAAAATTTAATAAATAAATATGCAAAAATGCTCAAAACAGCGAATTGGGAGAGGGGAATAACCGAACCGGCCGATTTTTGAGGTCGACCCGAGCCCGCTGGGTCGACTAGGGGTTAATCCAGGGTGTTTGGCTGTCAACCCGTGGGCCGATTCGCTCAAATGCAGATTTTGCATTTGGATGGTTCTCATGGTTCATCTTTAATCTAAAGGCCCTAGATGGTTCCTACACTTGACTTCTTCCCCAAGACATGCTTTGATGGCTTGGATTGAATCTAGGTTTAATCCTATGGCCTAAAACACTTGCCTAATCTATAAATAAGACCCTAACCTATCCTAAACCCTCATTATTCACTCATGTAACTAAACTATGGAAAAATTTCTACTCTCATGGCCTCCACTCAACTATCCTAGCCTCCACTTCATTTCTATGAAAGGTTTCATGATCATGAGAGTGTTAGAGAGTCCCTATGTTAGTATGAGAGCTTCTCAAGTTGATTTCAAGGCAAAAGCTATGATCTTTGTTCATAAAGATGGTGTTTTTAGTGATTTAGTGCATCCATCTTTGGGTTTTTGGGTGATGGCATCCATAGGCTTCATCATAAGCTTTGGTTTAATCGATTTAGGCCTTCAAAGCAAGGTAAGCCCTTCCCTACTCTTAGGTAATAACTATGAAGTTAAAAGTTCATGTTGAAAGTTTGGGTTTGATCATTGAGAATGATGCATGCTATCATGTTATGCAAGTTTATGAAGTCATTATCTTGATCTTATGAGCTAAAAGCCACAACCTTTATGTTGAAATGTTGCATTATGCAACATGAAAACCTTTATAATCATTATGTCAACTTGCATATGAAGTCATAACCCTTATATGATGATATATGCGAGTTACTAGTCATCATTCCATGTCTTTTGTCACCATGATTCGCTTATGTACCAAGTTTGGGTTTATGCATGTTTTTGTGAGGCTTAAGAATGTAACATGCAAGCTAATGACCACATTTGTGCCTCATTCGCCACCATGATTAACTTGTGGCTTAATATCCATTTTTGTTATGCCTTTGCCAAGTCTCTTCTTTTAATCCATTACGTGGTTGCGAACGTACATGCGAGTTTAAAAAGCGTTGGGTTCACATTATGGGAAAACATAATGACAAGAATATGACTTGGGTAAATGGGTATAAACATGACAACATGTAACGTTAAATATGACATGTGTTTATACTTGAAAACATAACTTGAAATGTAACATGGAAGTTGACATGTAAGTATGCATAAAAACATAAGCTTGGGAATTTACCTATTAAGTTAGGTCTACCCATTGGGAATTTACCTATTAAGTTAGGTCTACCCAATTGCTTGAAAACTTGACTATGAACATGACACTAGACTAAACATGAAAGTGGCCAACTCGAGGTTGGGTTGAGTTTGCAACGTAAAACTACCCGGAACCGACCGGCCTAACTAGTAGTTGCAAACAATAGGACTCAATGTGAGAAGTTGGTCATGTTGTGCTTGAACCCGAGGTTAGACCAAGTTGTGGTGTAAATCTACCCGGACCCGCCCGGCTTAACTAGTAACCACAACAAAGTCTAATGTGAGAGGTTGGGGTGCATTAAATAATTAATGCCACATAATAGGGTTAAGTTAATTTGATTAATGAGGCTTAACCAAATATGACATGGACAAATGGGTTAAGTAATTTGATTAGGCTAATGATACTTAACAAAACATGACAGGGTTGGGTAGGTTAAGTAACTTGATTTGCCTAACGACACTTGACCATTTTTATACGACGAGGGGACGGGATTAAGTTAACCAACACTTAATCAATCCAACGGGATAACTTGATAAGGTTAAGTAAATTTTCTTAGTAACACTTAACCGTTTAATACCGTTAATGGATGGGGTTAAGTCAACTCAGGCCTAACTAATCTAAACATGGTAATTGGACGGGGTTAAGTTAATTTACACTTAACTAATCCAACTCGTTAGTTTGATGTGGTTAAGTGACCTATACTTAACCAATCTAACGTGAAAACATGATAAGGCTAAGTCACGAATCACTTGAATACGCTTGACCGATTTGACTCGGTAATTTGACAAGGTCAAGTTAATTTATATAATTAACCAATCTAAAATGATAATTAGACGAGGTTAAGTTATGGATTGCTTAATATACTTAGCCAACTTGACACATGGTTTGTAGGGTTAAGTCTTGGACTTGGATACTTAGCCAATTTTGACATGGTTTGTAGACGGGCTAAGTTATGAACTTAAGTGACACTTAACCCATTAGATAAACCCTAATTCGGAGGATTAGGTAAATAACCATAGTTAACAAGGATTATGGAAATAAGGCTAAGTGGTAAACCTTAGTTAAGGGAAACTAAGTAATAATTCTTAGTCAAGGAAATTTGGACCATTTCTTAGATAGATTAGTAACCCGATACGTTAGGTCAACGTTTAAGTATGCGTGTAGGAGCAGGCTATCTGATTTAGATAAAGGCTCCAACGAACTGGGTAACGAAGCAGCGGCTTCGGGGAACGTGAGGATATTCTTGGGATCCCTCTGTGAGCTGCCAGGTCAATATACTAGGCTCACGAGAGGTTGAGGTCTGCGGTAGAAGAACCAAGAATATGCCTTGGTTGCTATGCGAGCGACCTAAAGACTGGGGTGGATAGCAGTGAGTCGACGAATACATAAGGTGCCCGAGATAGCAAGTTCGTCGATCATCTACCATCTTGAGTCAAGCGTGTACGTACGGAAAGGCAGGGAACACCCAACAGACCATAATTGCTATCTAATTATGGGTGAGGTAGGCCGTAGGATGTGGGCTGGCCGGAGTGTAGTTCTCATGCAAGATTTTCTCTTGTGTTGCCTTTCGCTAGTTGAGGGAGGGGTCTCGTGGGACCATAGCCACGTGTAGAAAAGCAGACCTTAGCATCTGCATCGGCAGATAAATTGAAAGCTCCCGACCGAGTCCTGTACTTCTTGATTAGCCCTGTGACAGGACTCGGGTAGCACATAGTGATACATGTGCATACAGTCATAGAAAAACGATTGACGATGAATGCGTGGGAAAAAGGGCGTGGTTGAGGGTTAGCGTAATCCCTAGTATCCCTAGGTGGTTGAACCCAAACCGAAATACGAAAACGTGAGATAGGTAAGCATAATCCCTAGCGGTCCTAGGTGGCATAAATCCTAAGTGGACGCGCGTTAGTTCATGGTAAGGAAACACAACTAGATCAAGGGTTGCAGTCCAAAACAACTTCAAGGATAAAAACGTTTACATGGGAAAGCCCGTACGGCCTACGGCAAGGGACTGAACTAATACATGGAAAGAAACATACGAGTTGGGAAAACCTACATATGCTATATATTAGGTTGACATGGACCATTACATGACGTTGGGCAAGGGACATTCATGGTTAACACATGACGCGGGTTGGGATACTAGTACGAGAGGTGCAGAGCAAATATACATGTTAGAACCAGGAGAGATATACATGATAGAAACCGGGGGATGTTATACAGGATAGATACCTTGGGATATTATACTGGATAGAAACCTGACGATGTGATGCCTTGTTCTATCTTGACATCGTAATTTATCATGACACCTTAGTTTACTTGAGTTCAGTAGTTCATCCTGTTATTTTGATTTAGCTTATCTATCTTGTCATCATGCTTATGTTCATCTCAGTTTCTCATGGCAGTTAACTTTACTAGTTTTTATACTAATAGTAGATAGGGCTTACTCAGTCTTTTTGACTGACCCGTTTTGTTTCGCCTCTTTTCTTCCGTTCCCCCCCCAGGTTACAGGGAGGAAATACTGTTGTTTAGTTTGGACTTCTTCTGCTTGAAGGTCATCATGGATGGCTTGGACTTTTCTTGGCTATGGCTACTTTACTGCTTTTTCTTGGGGAATAATTTATGAAAAAGTCTTTATGCTTCTTTATTATTGCAAGACAGGTTTTGATGTACTCTGATGTAAAAGGCTTTAGACCTTAATTATTAATGTTTATGAAAGTTCAATTTTACTTCCGCTATTTTATATGTTCTGTCTTGTGATATTTCTGTGCATGTTTACCAATAATGCCCCTCTAAAGCTAGTGCATTCCTTTGCGAGTGACCCTAGCGGAAGCGGGGTGTTACATTTGGTATCAGAGCAGAAGGTTACTAGACTGGGCAAAAGTTTTTAAAGACCTTCTGAAAACTATTTGAAAATCGTTTATAAAGAAGCATTTTTCAATAAAGTTTTCTTTTAAAAAGAAAAGGCTATTCCCCAAAGGCCATTAGCATTATCCTTGTTTCCTTGATTGAATCTCTTTTCCTTTCTTTCCTCCATCTGTAGTCACAGTGGTTTTAACTGCGACTAGTCTTACCTATCTACGAAAGTGCTTTCCATGCGATGGAGGTGGTTCTCGAGAGACCAGTGGCCGCGTTATAAGAAAGGATAGTGAGAAAGAGGATAAAGGATGCGAGTTTAAGAATGAACAACTTGTTGGTATGGCTCAACCCAGAATGAGAGAGAAAGATGAACAATGAAACCCATGACGAGAGAGTACCTTTGGCATGGTGGAACGGGACGGATAGTTAAGTATCATGGGACAAGGACAAGATCATCGAGAGGGCAATAGTATGCTCTCATTTCTAGGGTACCTAAAAGAAATGGTGTCGTTTCTGGTAAAGGCTTAGTCGTTCCTTTCTATCATCCCGTCCAGACTTTGTCTTGATCATCGTATCATTTAAGTCTGCTTGGATAGAGGAGTCTCTGCACCTTAGTACTAGCATAGAAGAGGATTCTATTTTGTCCCAAATCTTGTTAGAGGATCGGTCCATTTATTCATGACCTGTTTGGATTGGAGAGTGCCCATGTTTTTGGAACTATGGATGGATTCTAGGGGTAAAGTGGTTATCCAGTAAGGGGTGCCATTCTCGGTTTTGGAAAGAGGGTAGTTAGACTCTCGACTCATCTTGGTGATACCCTCGAAGTCCCGTGTAACCTTTTTGGGTTCTATCATGGTTAGTTACCTAGAATCCCGGGATGCAGTTATTGGTAATCCGTTCGAATAGAATTCGCCGCTAAGGCGGATGGTTCGTTTCGATTATGCATGTGTTATGGGAATCACCCTAGTAAGCGCGCTTGATAACCTGGTTGGTATCTGTTTACTTTCAAGAGAAAGTTCTTCTACATCGAATACCTTGTGGTACGAGGTCCGAGATTCACTAGTGAATTTTGGAAAGCTTGCATGAGATCATGAGTACGCAGTCATGTTTGCGCCAAGTGTGCAAGTGGAACGAGAGGCGACGAAGAAATGAGTTCCAGCTCATGTTATGGAAACAGGAAAAAAGAAGCTACGAAATCGCGAAGTTAAAAGACGGTCAAGGCACAATGGAATTAAGCTCAAGGAAATACGACTTTGATGGTCAAAGACTAGATATGCGCATGATATCTCTTTTGGGAGTATATCCTTGATCCCTGTTTTCTGTAGAGCTTACTTGTAGGCTATCTTTTGTGGACATCCTCTCGGTCCTATTTGCTGTTACAAACCCCGTAAGGAGTTTGTCTTGTTTATCTTCTCGACCCTGTTTCAGGGAATCCTAGGTAGAACCCTATGGATGTAAACATGTATTTGAAACATGTTATGATTGATATGGTTGCAAATGGTTTCAAGTGGTTGCTCGTGGATGCGCGAATACACATTAGATACTAGCTCGACTCGGTCACACTTCATATTGCATATGCACGAGTATTTATACTTGTTTATGGATGAAATCGAATGTATTATCATGTGGTTGTTGCATATGAATGAATGATTGTGCACGCATATAGTATCTATATGACTAGGACTATTTGCATCCATGTTGGATTCATGGCACTATACATATTTTTGCATTAGAAAGATTATTCAGGCCTGATCATTAGCATTAGCTAAGGAACATGTACACACACGTTTTGCATATATTCATACAACATTAGAAATCATCTAAGGTCAATGGTTGCTTGTGGATGATGTTTTGAGTAGATGGATGATGGATGGTAGGATATGTTCTTCCTAACTTGGAGATTTCGGGGACGAAATCCTAAAAGGTGGGGAGAATGTAACAACCCGTATTTTCAATAACCTGTTATAACATAAATGGAGGCAGAATTAAACTGTAAAATCTGAATCAAGGGAAACGGGCTATGCCATTGCGTTCGTCTCGGAAAAATACGCGAAATAGAGTCCGAGTTTTCGAAAATCGGAGTCCGTATGAGCAAGATATGGCCTCGCGAAGTTTCACGAAAAATTCCCAAATTAAAGTATACTTAATTAAGTGAAATGGGTTGCGCAGAGAAATATATATATATATTGATATATATATATATAATTGAAAATTTAATAAATAAATATGCAAAAATGCTCAAAACAGCGAATTGGGAGAGGGGAATAACCGAACCGGCCGATTTTTGAGGTCGACCCGAGCCCGCTGGGTCGACTAGGGGTTAATCCAGGGTGTTTGGCTGTCAACCCGTGGGCCGATTCGGTCAAATGCAGATTTTGCATTTGGATGGTTCTCATGGTTCATCTTTAATCTAAAGGCCCTAGATGGTTCCTACACTTGACTTCTTCCCCAAGACATGCTTTGATGGCTTGGATTGAATCTAGGTTTAATCCTATGGCCTAAAACACTTGCCTAATCTATAAATAAGACCCTAACCTATCCTAAACCCTCATTATTCACTCATGTAACTAAACTATGGAAAAATTTCTACTCTCATGGCCTCCACTCAACTATCCTAGCCTCCACTTCATTTCTATGAAAGGTTTCATGATCATGAGAGTGTTAGAGAGTCCCTATGTTAGTATGAGAGCTTCTCAAGTTGATTTCAAGGCAAAAGCTATGATCTTTGTTCATAAAGATGGTGTTTTTAGTGATTTGGTGCATCCATCTTTGGGATTTTGGGTGATGGCATCCATAGGCTTCATCATAAGCTTTGGTTTAATCGATTTAGGCCTTCAAAGCAAGGTAAGCCCTTCCCTACTCTTAGGTAATAACTATGAAGTTAAAAGTTCATGTTGAAAGTTTGGGTTTGATCATTGAGAATGATGCATGCTATCATGTTATGCAAGTTTATGAAGTCATTATCTTGATCTTATGAGCTAAAAGCCACAACCTTTATGTTGAAATGTTGCATTATGCAACATGAAAACCTTTATAATCATTATGTCAACTTGCATATGAAGTCATAACCCTTATATGATGATATATGCGAGTTACTAGTCATCATTCCATGTCTTTTGTCACCATGATTCGCTTATGTACCAAGTTTGGGTTTATGCATGTTTTTGTGAGGCTTAAGAATGTAACATGCAAGCTAATGACCACATTTGTGCCTCATTCGCCACCATGATTAACTTGTGGCTTAATATCCATTTTTGTTATGCCTTTGCCAAGTCTCTTCTTTTAATCCATTACGTGGTTGCGAACGTACATGCGAGTTTAAAAAGCGTTGGGTTCACATTATGGGAAAACATAATGACAAGAATATGACTTGGGTAAATGGGTATAAACATGACAACATGTAACGTTAAATATGACATGTGTTTATACTTGAAAACATAACTTGAAATGTAACATGGAAGTTGACATGTAAGTATGCATAAAAACATAAGCTTGGGAATTTACCTATTAAGTTAGGTCTACCCATTGGGAATTTACCTATTAAGTTAGGTCTACCCAATTGCTTGAAAACTTGACTATGAACATGACACTAGACTAAACATGAAAGTGGCCAACTCGAGGTTGGGTTGAGTTTGCAACGTAAAACTACCCGGAACCGACCGGCCTAACTAGTAGTTGCAAACAATAGGACTCAATGTGAGAAGTTGGTCATGTTGTGCTTGAACCCGAGGTTAGACCAAGTTGTGGTGTAAATCTACCCGGACCCGCCCGGCTTAACTAGTAACCACAACAAAGTCTAATGTGAGAGGTTGGGGTGCATTAAATAATTAATGCCACATAATAGGGTTAAGTTAATTTGATTAATGAGGCTTAACCAAATATGACATGGACAAATGGGTTAAGTAATTTGATTAGGCTAATGATACTTAACAAAACATGACAGGGTTGGGTAGGTTAAGTAACTTGATTTGCCTAACGACACTTGACCATTTTTATACGACGAGGGGACGGGATTAAGTTAACCAACACTTAATCAATCCAACGCGATAACTTGATAAGGTTAAGTAAATTTTCTTAGTAACACTTAACCGTTTAATACCGTTAATGGATGGGGTTAAGTCAACTCAGGCCTAACTAATCTAAACATGGTAATTGGACGGGGTTAAGTTAATTTACACTTAACTAATCCAACTCGTTAGTTTGATGTGGTTAAGTGACCTATACTTAACCAATCTAATGTGAAAACATGATAAGGCTAAGTCACGAATCACTTGAATACGCTTGACCGATTTGACTCGGTAATTTGACAAGGTCAAGTTAATTTATATAATTAACCAATCTAAAATGATAATTAGACGAGGTTAAGTTATGGATTGCTTAATATACTTAGCCAACTTGACACATGGTTTGTAGGGTTAAGTCTTGGACTTGGATACTTAGCCAATTTTGACATGGTTTGTAGACGGGCTAAGTTATGAACTTAAGTGACACTTAACCCATTAGATAAACCCTAATTCGGAGGATTAGGTAAATAACCATAGTTAACAAGGATTATGGAAATAAGGCTAAGTGGTAAACCTTAGTTAAGGGAAACTAAGTAATAATTCTTAGTCAAGGAAATTTGGACCATTTCTTAGATAGATTAGTAACCCGATACGTTAGGTCAACGTTTAAGTATGCGTGTAGGAGCAGGCTATCTGATTTAGATAAAGGCTCCAACGAACTGGGTAACGAAGCAGCGGCTTCGGGGAACGTGAGGATATTCTTGGGATCCCTCTGTGAGCTGCCAGGTCAATATACTAGGCTCACGAGAGGTTGAGGTCTGCGGTAGAAGAACCAAGAATATGCCTTGGTTGCTATGCGAGCGACCTAAAGACTGGGGTGGATAGCAGTGAGTCGACGAATACATAAGGTGCCCGAGATAGCAAGTTCGTCGATCATCTACCATCTTGAGTCAAGCGTGTACGTACGGAAAGGCAGGGAACACCCAACAGACCATAATTGCTATCTAATTATGGGTGAGGTAGGCCGTAGGATGTGGGCTGGCCGGAGTGTAGTTCTCATGCAAGATTTTCTCTTGTGTTGCCTTTCGCTAGTTGAGGGAGGGGTCTCGTGGGACCATAGCCACGTGTAGAAAAGCAGACCTTAGCATCTGCATCGGCAGATAAATTGAAAGCTCCCGACCGAGTCCTGTACTTCTTGATTAGCCCTGTGACAGGACTCGGGTAGCACATAGTGATACATGTGCATACAGTCATAGAAAAACGATTGACGATGAATGCGTGGGAAAAAGGGCGTGGTTGAGGGTTAGCGTAATCCCTAGTATCCCTAGGTGGTTGAACCCAAACCGAAATACGAAAACGTGAGATAGGTAAGCATAATCCCTAGCGGTCCTAGGTGGCATAAATCCTAAGTGGACGCGCGTTAGTTCATGGTAAGGAAACACAACTAGATCAAGGGTTGCAGTCCAAAACAACTTCAAGGATAAAAACGTTTACATGGGAAAGCCCGTACGGCCTACGGCAAGGGACTGAACTAATACATGGAAAGAAACATACGAGTTGGGAAAACCTACATATGCTATATATTAGGTTGACATGGACCATTACATGACGTTGGGCAAGGGACATTCATGGTTAACACATGACGCGGGTTGGGATACTAGTACGAGAGGTGCAGAGCAAATATACATGTTAGAACCAGGAGAGATATACATGATAGAAACCGGGGGATGTTATACAGGATAGATACCTTGGGATATTATACTGGATAGAAACCTGACGATGTGATGCCTTGTTCTATCTTGACATCGTAATTTATCATGACACCTTAGTTTACTTGAGTTCAGTAGTTCATCCTGTTATTTTGATTTAGCTTATCTATCTTGTCATCATGCTTATGTTCATCTCAGTTTCTCATGGCAGTTAACTTTACTAGTTTTTATACTAATAGTAGATAGGGCTTACTCAGTCTTTTTGACTGACCCGTTTTGTTTCGCCTCTTTTCTTCCGTTCCCCCCCAGGTTACAGGGAGGAAATACTGTTGTTTAGTTTGGACTTCTTCTGCTTGAAGGTCATCATGGATGGCTTGGACTTTTCTTGGCTATGGCTACTTTACTGCTTTTTCTTGGGGAATAATTTATGAAAAAGTCTTTATGCTTCTTTATTATTGCAAGACAGGTTTTGATGTACTATGATGTAAAAGGCTTTAGACCTTAATTATTAATGTTTATGAAAGTTCAATTTTACTTCCGCTATTTTATATGTTCTGTCTTGTGATATTTCTGTGCATGTTTACCAATAATGCCCCTCTAAAGCTAGTGCATTCCTTTGCGAGTGACCCTAGCGGAAGCGGGGTGTTACACATTCCGTCTGAGCCTCTATCTCTGAACACAACATCATCCCATGAAATATTTGGCATTTTTGCGGGAAAGGGATTGTTCATGGTCATAAGTACTTCTTCACTAGGAAGGCTTTTCATCTCTTCAGTATATCTCATGATGCCCTCCCCCCAGCTTCTACCGATTGGGTGGGGTCCTCCTGAAATCGTGTTGATGATTGGTCTTGGAATAACAGCAACTGGAGTACTCTCGCTCTGTCTAGGTTGTCCTGCAGATGTCCCTTGCCCCTGGGCGGCTTGAGTATTCAACGGGTTTTTTGTATATTGCTGGAGCCTATTCTTCCTTATTAATTCTTCAATTAAGCTCTGTAGATGCCTACATTCATATGGCCTGGTTGGTTGTGGAACAGACAGAACCTGCCTGACTTTACTGCAGCATCGTTGACCTTTATTTGCCTTGGCGTTGGGTATTCCTCGGTATCCTTAGTTGCCATGAAGATATTTTTCACGGTGTCATTGATGGGAGTTAAATCATAATTCTTAAAGAAGTGGAGTTTCTTGTTCGTCCTGTTATCCTTTCCCTCATTGCCCCTCTTCTAACCACCAGGATTCTTTTGGTTGCTTTGCACATTGTCTGTCCTTTAAGGCTGTGCATTGCTTTCAGGAATGTCCAAGGCATAGGCTGGATCTTCATCAACACTCATGTATTCTTCAGCTTTATCGAATAGTTCCTCAAGTGTACTTGGTTTCTTCTTTTTGATCCAGCGTCCAAACTTGGTCTTCTTGCATATAGCTCCCTTCAAAGCCATCAGAACCAGGCGGGGTTCATGATTTCCAACTTCGATTGCGGCCGCATTGAAGCGAGTGAGAAAAGCTTTGATGGATTCCCCCAGTCTCTGCTGTAACTCATTTAGTTCTATCACATCTCGGACTTTGGTTGCCTGAACCCTGAATTGCTCCCGGAATAGCTTGGCTAAGGTAGCGAAATCATCCACAGATTTTGGTGGCAACTTTGTGAACCAAAGCGAAGCCACCCCTTCGAGATAAATTGGGAAGTAAAGACATTTTAGCTCGTCTGTGGCTCGTGCCCTATCCATGTGCTGGTCATATTTGAATAGGAACATGTTGGGATCGTCGATCCCATTATAGGCTTGTACTATTGGAGGCTTGAACTTCTTTGGATATGGAGTCATCTTGATCCTCTTCGTGAGTGGGTTCTTCGTAGGGGGGACACCCACTCTTTCTCATCATCCTGCTTTTTCAAGCTTTTCTCCATAATTTTGACGATCATTTCCAATATGCACTCCTCATTGTGATGGTCCACGGGGCGGATGCCATCCTCCTTGCCGGATGTCTGCCTAAGCAAACGATCACGGCTTGGATTTCGGGGCCCTGGGCCTCCCTCTTAGGGAGATGCCCCTTTGGTGGAACCAAGCACTTGTTGAGAAGTTTCTTTATCAAAATGTTTGCGAGTAGATGCTTTTGCCTCTTATGATTAGGATCTGTAACTTCCTGGACAAAATTTTCTCAATTTAGACTTGAAGACGAAGAACCCGTATTTTCCATACGAGCGTTTTGAGCAGATTTAGCATGGGTGGCATTCATTGTGACTTTTGGTGTTGCAGCTTGGATAACGAACATGGATTCTAACTTTTTCAGCATAGCATTGTTTGCGATGTCCATTTGACTTGTTAGACCCGCAGCTACTTCATCCAACTCCTTCCTTGTTACAGTCGCTCCAGCCCTAGAAGTTTCACCAACATCAAAGTGATTGCTGGGAGGTGTAGCATTGTTGGTGAGGTTGTCAGTCTCTTCGATGGTCTTACTAGCTTTACTCTTCGGTGGTCTACACATAGCTTGGACAAGACCTTAAACTTTTGAGAGAACTTGTTGAATAACTTGGACTCTAGACTTGGAAAATCTATAGGAGGAACGAGCTCTAATCTTTACTTTTGCGAATGGCTTAGAAAAAGGAAATATGAATGGGCCCCACGGTAGGTGCCAAATGTTTAAAATGAAATTTTATTAAACACCAAAGGTGCCACAAAGGCACTTCACCAATCGGTAAGGAATGAGACCACAATCGCAATAAAAAGGAAAAGATACAAAGATTTTTATAATGGTTTGATCTTAGGTAGATCTACACCCATTTTGGCAAAAAAAATCTATTAGCAATTCAAGAGTTACAAGCTTAGAATCATTTGTAAGTACATTCATTTTCTTCTTTACACAAAGATTACACTCTAATCTATGCAAATCAGCGAAGAATTAGGTGGATTTCACTAAGTGCAAGGAAAATAGTGGAAGATCTTCAATCTCTAAGATACTTGAGCACTTTTGGCGGATTCCATGATGAATTCCATGCTAGATCTTTGCATCGGATGGTAGATGATGATAAAATCACTTGAAACAGGAGTGGAAGCAATTTTGCAGCCCTTTAGGGTTGTAGAAATCGATTCATCAAAGTATGGAAGCTATGTCCTATTTAAAGGAGAGGTTGGAATGAAGTGGTGAACTGAGATTTGTATGTGCAGGCTATAGGTCGAACATGCAGGTAATTACAAAAATGCCACTGCCAGCTGTTGGCAGCTGCAACCATCTGTCTGCTCAATCCTATGTCCGACCGACCTGTTCGAACCACCATGCTCGATCGACCCTGGAGATGTTCGGCCTTGGAGATGCTCGAGCTTGGAGATGTTCGACCAACTATACTGTTGTATGAGTCTTGTTTCATTTATCTATCTCCTATTTGACCTATTCATGATGTTCGACCCTTCATGAACTTGCTTGATTGACCCTCAATGCTCGAGTCATATATGATATTCGAGTGGCTTTATTGCTTGAACCATTTCTGTGCCCGACCCATAGTTTTGACACATGTTCGATCCATTAGTTAGTGCATGGTTTTTAATGGATAAACAAATATGGACAGTCGATGGTGAAGTATAAGTCCAAAAGCGTGCGACCCCTAATTTTAATAACAGAACAGGTACCATGAAGCATATGAATTGAAAGTATGATTTGATGTAGCAAACAAAAAGCTGCAACTGGACTTAAATGTAAAGTATCAACAACAACGTTCATTTTGAAGTCCGCATTTTTCAAAAGCAAAAAATTCATGCTTCGAGGAGCAAATGTTAACCCCGTTATTAACGCAGTTCAGAAATTGACACGACGAATGAAGGAGATCGATCGAGCAACAAGATACCACATCGTTTGTACACCGCTCGGTGGGTCTACACTTCGTTGTCGATCGGTCGGTTACATACAAATAAAAAAGCGACGAGCACACATCTACACTCAATGAGTACTGTACCAATCATAATATGAGAACGAAGGTTGTAATGTATTAGTCTGAATTGTCTAATATCACGTAGTAGTAGATCGGCTTCAAGCAATCAATAAAAGCGCGACATGGTTCGATCACAAGAAATAAAGCGGCAGCAGAACAATGAAGTAATCAAATCTAAAGTTCCCAAGTGGTCGGTCGGTCTCAATCGAATGGGGGCAATTAGCATTACTATTATATCATGGGTAGGTTCAGCTTCTTGCACGGGTCATTACCTTATGATTTACATACAACCAAATGTGCTGCCAGTGAATAGTGTGTTATAATGCATACTTACTAGAATACATGGGATGCTGTCATACATGAAATGCATGAGATTTTATAGGCACACAGACAATGTAAATGCTGGCAACGTGTATAAGTCTTTTGGGTGGTGCATGCATAATGGCGTGAATCAATTCTATGTCCTTGACATATGGACCGGCTATAAGGGAAAAAAGAATTCGGATTGGCTTCAGCAATAAGGCTGTAGCAAAAGTAGAACGGGACAAAAGCATTGCACCACACATGTAATACAGAGACTAACCGATTTAAACGAAGGAGGCGGTCGGTCAGCAGCTCCCCCGGCGGTCGGTCAGTAGCTCCCCTGGGCGGTCGGTCATTTTGCTGTTACATGGGTTACGTGCTAATGGAAAAAGTATGGGATAGTTATCCGATACAAGCTGAATGGATGAGATGAATTGCGCTGTATCCAAGTTGGGTGTTTCCATGACCAAATCGATCTTAGCCATTGATTTGCAAAAAGTTTAATAGTTTTGAGTGGATTGTGGGACATGTTTATTTGATTATTAATAAGATCTGTAGTTGATGTGTGGTTATGATTTATCGAACACATGAAACATCCAAGTTGAGGAATTGCACTCGAATAGATGGACACAAGTAAGAAATAACAGCTGTCAATAGCTCATTGTATTGGATCGGTGCCTTATATTATAAATTGGATCGGTATTTGAATAATAAAAGACGGCTAGCATTATAATATAGAAAACATGCAGGTCCGTATGTATGATGCAAAATAGCTGGCGGTATTGAAAATATAACCGGTCGGTAGTGCATTGGCGGTAGTGCATTGATATAACCGATCGGTAGTGCATTGATATAACCGACCAGTGGTCCAATTGCCATGGCCAATCGGTACGGGCCGATTGGTACCCATTGCTAGCTGTGAGCAGCTGAAACCAGTGGCAGTTATGTAAACATTGAAAAATACCGATCAGTACCCTATGCACCTTATTTACAGCAGTGCCACTACCTCCAAAATTCGCCTATAAATACCTCACTTCTCAACCATTCAAGGGATCGATTCTTCGACCTGAAGGGCTGCACAAATCACTTCTCCACCGCTTTCAAGCAATTCAAGCTCCATTAATGACTTCTCAAGCTTGCTCCATCTTCCTCCAACAACATGAAGTTCAAATCATCCCAAATTTCCATTGGATATTCGCTCAAGCTCGCTCAAAGTTCTCCGATCTCCATTCATCTGCTCTAAAGCCTAGCTCTAACGTCAAATCACCGCGGAATCCATGAAGATCGTCTTAGTGAATGAAGATCTACACATCCGTCATCAAAATAAAGAGATCTCATCCATTCCTCCGTGAATTCAAGAAAATCAAAGGCATAGAGGAAAAGCGAATAGAAGTGATCATTGTAAATGAGAGGAATGAATATGATGGATTGAATCATATATTTCGTAACTTTAAATATCGTAATGGAAATACTCTTCAAAGTGGATGTAATTTTAAATTGAGCAAACCACTATAAAAATTCCATGTTCTTCATTTTTTGCTCTTTTATTTTGTGTTTGTGACCCCATTTTCCATTGCATACCTTCTAGGTGAATTACTCACAATATTATTATATTTAGTTCTTTATTTTCAAAACCTTATTTCATACATACCACTTTATTAGTAGGCTTTCTGTTCCATGTACTTTATGTTTGGGAAGAGTGATAATATTTCCTTCCAATAATTATTTGCCTTTCTTAGTTATTCTATTTTTTATTTTTACTCCACTGTTTGGTTACTTCAGCGAATCCTTGGCATGAACAACGGTCCTTATATATGAGCAACCATTATAATTTTAATGCACAACTAGATCTTGTTGCCATATGCATGACATATGTTTATACAAAACTTGTTGCAAACAACCTTCTTTTCAATACTGGTGCAACAAGATCTTACATATCAATATGTATATTAGATATTTATTTAATTGTTTATTGCTTAGAATGAGCAGGCACTGCAGCTAGTATTTTCTTGAATTCAAAAGAAGGTCACATCTTTGGCACCCAACAAGTTAACAACAGTGAAACTTATCCTGAAAATTATCCTGGTATGAATGATTGTAGTGACTCTTTAGTCCTCACCTGCATTACCAGGTTCCTAGTAATGATCAACCTATTTCATTAAGTCAGTTCCCCCCTATGCAATTTCCATTGCATATTACTTTTGGTATAAATCATATTAGCGTTCCGCATCCCCTTGCTGCACATGAGATATATGGATCTGGATTTTCCTTTCTAAGCAATTTTAGAACCCAAATTCCTTGTGTTGATAATCAAGTTTCTAATCTATCTAGGAAATCAAAACCCCGCTCAACCATGCAATAATTATTGCTTTTGGCCTATTGACGAAGACATTGCTCTTACAAAAGCCTACCTCTATGTTAGCATTGATTCAATCGTTGGAAAAGATCAAAGTTCATCGAAGTTATGAGAATGTGTCTTGAAGGTGTGGAGAGATCATATTGGAAATTATAATGAAAAAGAGGACCTAATAGCTTATCATGTTATTGGAATACTATACAAACATCCGTTTGTAAGTTTCACTCAATATATGAGTCACTTGAGAGAGCTCCACCAAGTGGAACAAGTACTGTCGATATGGTAAGAATTATGTTCATTTTTGTTTGTGCATACATATTATTCTATATAATTTCCTGTTCATTACACAAAAAATGTTATCATTTACGATTTTATTTTATTTTATTTAAGAATTGTGTTGAAAGAAAAGAGAAGTACTAAACATGTATAGAGAGTTAGGAGATGGAACACCGTTCCAATTTGAACATTGTTGGGAAATAATGAAAGATAATCCAAAATAGTGTACGACTCAACTTACAAAAAACTTTTTCGTCAAAGAAAACAAATGATGTTAACATCGATACCTTTAACATTTCATCTCCGTTAAGGTAGAAGGTAACTGAGACGACATCTCCATTTGATACTGATCAATCGAATGTGGATAGTTTATCAACTGAGAAAATCAATGATGATGATGGTCTTGATCGACCACTGGAGAGAAAAGGTAGTAAGGATTCATCCAATATTTGCCTCATTTGGCTTTCTTAGATATTTTTCTTTAAATATTTCTATTATTGCATTACAAAAATGCTTGAGACTTTCGATCACGGTGCTTTCCCCTATTTGAAGATATTCACCAAGAAGATTGGCTGCATAACCATATTCAAGCATTTAAAGTGCAGCTATCATTTTTTGTAAAGGACTTAACCCATAATTTCCTACAGCATCAATTTTTTGAGTAAAATATCATCGAATATTCCAATTTCATGTAAGATGCGATTGAAAAGTTTAACATCCATTCGAAAACGACATCGAAATTGGCTTGGTGTATATTTCGAGTATTCTCCTTTAAACAGTCGTTGATGATTAGATTGTGTCGAGGCATCCAATCACGAAGAATGTAGCACCTACCAAAAGTGGATCCGCCATGTGGTCATTTTACATGCATTGCCATAGTCATAAGTACAACTGGAAATGCAATTGCGTTGACGTAGTCACAACGTTCTGTCTCATCCAAATCAAATACATAGGTAATTGACAAATCACCACTCGAGCATGAACTATCAGTATCAAATCGTGAACTAGATGAGGACATCAATAACTCATCTGCATGTGCTTCATCAATAAATATAGTATTAGCTACAATATATAATCTCTTATACACAAAAAGTATATAAACATTTTCCAAAAAAATTGCATAAACTGAACACGCTTTTTGCAGTAGAATGCCTACTTGTACAATAAAATGACTAATATATACGCTTCGTGCATAACAAAAATATTTCACATTTTGAACCAAAAAAAGCATGTAAGAAATGATAAAAGTTTCCATCATCTACATGTCCAAAGTGGAACACATAGCAGGAGTCCATCTTTTAAATCTTTATAAACAACAGCTGGTGGAATAGAAACTACAGCAAAAAGGATCGCAGTCATAAAACAATATAAACAAACGACACGTTAAGACAAACATACACACGATTCATGCTGCTGGGTAAATCATTTAATATTGTTTATTCAATCAACACGTAAATCAATTAATATTCTTATTCAGTCAATATAAAATAGAAAAGAGAACAACTTTAAACACTCATGAAATACATAACAAACCTATTTGGCTACAATGAAGCATCGATTGGAACATAACTTGTGGAAATTGATTCACTGTTCACGTAGGAAAGAATGCTTTCGAATGAAAGTCCGAAATGAGATCTTCGATAGTTCATTATTGGAACATAACTGGTGGAAATTGATATTTGTATGGATCTGATGAGTGTTTTTCGCAGGTTGAAAAGAGCTGTTCTGAAGAAGAAAAAGGAGAAAAAAAGAAGAATGGGTAATAGAACAATGACGTGGCAAGGTCCAAACTGTAATGTCCAATGTCCAAGAATAAACATTTTAAATCACAATTTCATCTTCGTTTATGTTTTTTGTGAAAATGCTGACATGGCATTCACATTTCAGTAGACATTTATACATGTTAGAGATGCTCCTAGAGCTAGAACTTTTTTCTTAATGGGGTCAGGTGATGTTCGGGCAAGGTTTACGAGTTGCTGATTGGCCTTATCTGTCTTTTAGGCATAGCGGTGAAGATCGAACTGTAAGTTGAATCGTGTTCGTGTAAGGTCCAAGGCTCTCGTGGTTCAACCAGTCAGACTGTGAGAACCGTGCTGATAATTTATTTCTATCTTTCCAGATTAAACGTAAAATTATTTTATGTAGATAAAATTTAATCAATTATAACAAATACCAATGTCCAAACTAGATAGGATGCTTTGACATAATGCAAGAGACATGGGTTCTACTTTCGTCCTCAACCCACTTATCATGTAGCGTGTTATGTACTATCTAATTGCAATAATTATACAATAACTTTCATAAAAAAGTTGT
Organism: Allium sativum; assembly: GCA_030737875.1. Taxonomy (NCBI): domain Eukaryota; kingdom Viridiplantae; phylum Streptophyta; class Magnoliopsida; order Asparagales; family Amaryllidaceae; genus Allium; species Allium sativum. The sequence continues at coordinate 9,738,063 of CM060923.1, forward strand.
AAATTTACTAATTTTTTATAATAAGAAGAATAATTCAACAATAATTCATGAAATTTACGCTACTATTGAATTATATCATCCAAAATTTAATGACAATTTCTATTAAATTATTTGTTAAATTTATTGTGTCAAAAAATAAAGAGTAAAGCGTTTTTTTTTTCAAAGTTGAAGAACCGTGAGGTTCAATAAGGTCGAATTAGGAGTTTTAAGGTTTAACCATGAGTTTGTGTATGTGAAAGATAATTTCATTTTCAAAGTCGTGATGCTCCAAAGTTGAAAATTAACCGCGGTCGAACCGAGGTTTGGTTGAGTCTTTAAAACATTGCTTTTAGGTCTAAAAATCCAGTTCTAGCTCTATTTTATAAACACATGAAGAAAGCACAAGTTATGAAACTAAATAGTAATTCCAAGAACATAATTGATATTATAATAATATGAAATTATTACCCAATGACAAAAAGGAACTTAAAAATTGTTTTAGCACGATATAAAAATATTTTACAAGTTGTAGTTGGTCAAACATAGAAGATGTCCATAATTTTCAGAACTATTCTTATGCGGATGAAAAAGAAAGAAAGCGGAAGCCTTCTTGAAATGTAAGGTTATACATGCTTGATATTTTATGTATGGTCATGTAGAAATATAAGGTTATTGTCAGATTTAATGAAGACAATAGAGCCGTTACAATAGAGCCGTTAGAGTGTGAACACGTTTTATCATATTTAGCATGTTTTGTCATTATTTACTAGCCGTTAGGCTCATGCATACTTGGTATATTTAAATACTAGCCGTTATGTTCATACATATTTGGTATATTTTGTACTAGCCGTTGGGCTCATAGCACTATATATATGTGCACTTTGTATCATGTTTGGTATCAATAAAAATTGCAATTGTTCCTCTCTAATAACTCTCCTCTTCATCCCTTAATATGGTATCAGAGCCAAATTGCCGAAAGGCTTAATCATCAAGCAGAAAGTTGTTTTAGTTTTATGGCCAACAACAATGAAGTAACCTCCGCTGTTTCAGGAAGCTTGGGGTACAGTGTTCCACCTAACCATCATGACCTGATTACACCAAAAAGCCAAATTATCACCACATCTCTAGACGAAGACAATTACATTCTATGGAGATATCAAGTAGAGATCGCTTTAAGAGGGTATGATTTACTGCAGTACATTAATGGGACAATAACAGTCCCACCAGTGACAATAACCAATTCGGAAGGAGAAATTGTGCCTAACACAGACTACACAAAGTTTCAAAAACAAGACAGCCTCCTCTCCTCATGGCTCCTATCGTCAGTAAGTTCGAATTTATTATCACAAATAGTTGGATGTAGCACGTCTTATGAAATATGGAAAACAATTGAACAAATTTTCAGTTCACAATCAGCTGCTAGAATCATGCAATATAGAAGGGAATTACAAAATTCTAGAAAAAAGGAGGCAAGCATGAAAGAATACTTAGGAAAAATTAAAAATCTGTGTGACAAGCTAAATGCTGTTGGTCATAAGATCAGCGATAATGAGCAAATCCTATTTATTATTGGTGGATTAGATGAAGAATATGAATCTCTAGTAACTGTGTTAGCCGCACAACAAGCTTTACCTGATTTACAGTTCGTTCGATCAGCACTCCTTGCTCATGAAGGCAGAATTGACCAAAGAAAAACAGCACAAAATAAGTTCTCTGCCAATTATACCACAGTCAGAAATAAGAAGATACAACGAGATAACAACAACTATCGTGTGAAATGTCAAATATGCCAAAAGTTTGGTCACATGGCGAACAAATGTTACTTCAGGTATAATTCAGACATAGGTAGACAACAGACAAGACAAAATTACTTTTCACAAAGAAGAGCACAAGCAAATATGGCAACAACAGAGAATTCAACTCAAAATAATAATAACGCAAACCGAAGACATAATGCTGTAGATGATGATAAAGTAAAAAATGAAGACAATGGCTTCGAAGAATGGCACCCTGACTCAGGAGCGACTCACCACATAACTAGCAATCTTCAAAATTTAAACATTGGGAGCAGAAATTACTCAGGTATGAGAAATTTGCATATGGGTAATGGTAGTACTGCTAGTATCACACACATAGGCAAAGGGACTATCTTTGGGAAAAGACAACTTAAATTAAACAATCTTCTTAGGGTACCTACGATTAATAAAAATTTGTTAAGTGTATCAAAATTTGCCAATGACAATAATGTTTACTTTGAATTTCATCCTAAGTTTTGTTTAGTTAAAGATTCCCTAAATCATGAAATATTACTTCGAGGTAACCTATACGATGGTTTATACAAATTCAAGACTGCAAACTCAAGTGGAGAATTCTGGTATAATAATGTAGATGCTAGTAGTGACAATGACTGTATTAGGAATAGTTGCAATAATGTTGATTATGACAATAATAGCGATGAATGTAACGTGATTAATTCTTGGCATATAAAATTAGGACATCCTAATCTGGAAACTGTTAAGACTGTTCTGCGTAATAATAACATTCATTATAAAAATGTACCTATCAAACACACATGCACGCACTGCCAACTCGGCAAGAGCCACAAGCTCCCTTTTAGTGATTCTGAAACCAGCTATAATGAGCCACTGGAACTTATAGCCGCTGACTTGTGGGGACCCGCGCCTCTAAATTCATATCAGGGACACAGGTATTATCTTTCTTTTGTGGATGCTTATTCTAGATATACTTGGATATACATGCTGAAAACTAAATCAGAAGCTTGCAATACAGTTATGCAATTTATAACCCATGTCGAAAAACAAATGAATAGTACTGTTAAGGTTATTCAGACAGATGGGGGAGCTGAGTTTAAACCTCTAACTAATTACTTTCTCAAAAGAGGGATTAAACATAGATTAACTTGCCCGCATACGTCCGAACAAAATGGTTTAGTCGAAAGAAAACATCGACACATAGTAGAGACTGGTCTAACTTTGTTATCACAAAGCTCATTACCCATGAAATATTGGAATGAAGCTTTCTACACATCTGTATTCCTCATTAACAAGTTGCCAACTAAAGTCTTAAACAATAAAAGCCCACATGAAATGATATACAGTGTTGGACCAGAATATGGTCTTCTGAAAGCCTATGGGTGTCTATGTTTTCCATGTTTGAGAGACTATAAAAATCATAAACTAAGTATGAGATCAAGCCCATGCACATTCATTGGGTATGCACAAAACCAAAAAGGTTATAAGTGCATGGACAAAAATGGAAAAATATATATTTCTAGGCATGTGATATTTGATGAAAACAAGTTTCCTTATGCAGAAAAGCAAATCGGCAAAAAGGATGGGGAACAAAGCATAAACAATAACATACGGTTCGAGCCATTCATTACTGAACCACCTTCAATCAATAGAAATGAAGAGCAACAACGCACAAGCAATTTAAACACCCAGGAAGAAACTATGGATCAAACAAACGAGCAAACCAATGAGACACACAATGACTCAGAAGATACAAACATACATCAAAACATGCAGCATAGTGAAGATACAGAAAACAACAACAATGTTGACAATACCAGCAACAATGATACACAGCAGCAAACACCACCACAATCAACTGGACATCACATGATCACCAGGTCAAAGAGAGGCATCTTCAAACCCAAAGTATATAATATTTCTGTCAATGAGATTGAACCATTGAATTTCACTCAGGCTATAAGATCAAACAAATGGAAGGAGGCAATGGACACTGAATATAAAGCTCTCATAAAAAACAACACTTGGAGCTTAGTGACTCAACCAAAACACAAAAATGTGATTGGTTGTAGGTGGACATACAAAATAAAAAGAAAAGAAGATGGATCTATTGACAAATACAAGGCCAGACTGGTTGCAAAAGGTTACGCGCAACAATTTGGTTTTGATTTCAATGAAACGTTTTCCCCAGTCATAAAACCCACAACCATCAGAATTATACTGACCATTGCTCTAAATAAAGGGTGGAATGTGAGGCAACTAGACGTCAACAATGCTTTTTTGAACGGGGAATTGACTGAAGAGGTATACATGCAACAGCCTGAAGGATATGGTACTGGTGATAAAGTATGCAAACTACACAAAGCAATATATGGCTTAAAACAAGCTTCGAGAGCTTGGTATGAAAAGCTAAAGTCAACTTTGTCCAACATGAATTTCTCACAAGTTAAATCGGACAATTCTCTATATATGAAGAAGGACATACATGGAACTGTGTTCATTCTAGTATACGTTGACGACATGCTAATAACAGGAGACAACAACGAAGAGATAAACAGAATCGTTCACAAGCTGGATCAAAATTTCGCCATTAAAGACTTGGGGGAACTAAAATACTTTCTTGGAATACAAGTGATTAGGAAAAACAATGGCGAATTAATATTATCCCAACAAAATTATATCACTGAAATACTGCAAAGGGCAAATATGCACAAGGCAAACTCATTACCTACGCCTATGATTAGTAACCTAAGACTATCTAAGTATAAAGGAGAAGCTATCGACAATGCCAAACAATATAGAAGCATAATAGGAGCGTTACAATACGCAACTATTACTCGACCAGACATATGCTATAGCATCAATAAACTCAGTCAATACATGCAGAACCCTTTATCAGAACATTGGACGGCATTAAAGAGAGTGTTACGATACTTACAAGGCACAAAACATTATGGTATACGCCTAAATTCAGAAAAGGAACTTAACCTACAGTGCTTTAGCGATGCCGATTGGGCCAACGATATTGACGATCGAAAGTCTGTCTCAGGATACTGCGTTTACCTCGGTTCCAATATCATTTCCTGGTGTACGAAGAAACAACATACCACATCAAGATCTAGCACAGAAGCTGAGTACCGTGCACTGGCAAGCGCTACAGCCGAAATCATGTGGATAGAATCACTGATGGAGGAGCTTGGTTTCACTCCAAGACGAAAGCCGGTCATTTGGTGCGATAATAAGAGCACAGTATCTTTATCTCTAAACCCTATTCAACATTCAAGGACGAAACATCTTGAAATTGATCTCCACTTTGTGAGAGAAAGAACGCAATCAGGAAGACTTGCAATATGTCATGTGCCCGCATACTATCAGAGAGCAGATGCTCTCACAAAGGCCCTTTCGACCAAAAATTTTATCAGAATGAGAGAGGAACTTCGCGTTATCAGTGCAGGCGGAAGCCAGAATGAGCAAGGAAACCCCAGTTCGAACTGAGGGGGCATAATGAAGACAATAGAGCCGTTACAATAGAGCCGTTAGAGTGTGAACACGTTTTATCATATTTAGCATGTTTTGTCATTATTTACTAGCCGTTAGGCTCATGCATACTTGGTATATTTAAATACTAGCCGTTATGTTCATACATATTTGGTATATTTTGTACTAGCCGTTGGGCTCATAGCACTATATATATGTGCACTTTGTATCATGTCTGGTATCAATAAAAATTGCAATTGTTCCTCTCTAATAACTCTCCTCTTCATCCCTTAATAAGATTCTCGTCTATTCGATATGTTTTCGTGCAGTTTATGTAGTTTCTTTTAAATAGATATGTATCTACATTAGATGTTGCGAGGTAATTTGAGCCTAATAATGGAATGTTAGTTCAACTTTGTGTTGTATGCCCAATTAGTCCGAAGTTTCTCTTTTTCTTGGTTAATTTTATCAACAGATCAGTGGCAGACAAATAAGAGCATGGACTAATTTGTTGGTTCTGTTTGGTGAAACTTGCACGCATGTTTCATTACAATTTGGATACATCTAAAAATGATTATTAATAGATAGCTCCATTAGTCCATGACTACGAATTCTTTATGGTACAAACATCTAGCTTATGCTAGTAAAATATAATAGTACTAATTTATTGCATTATAATTTTGGCTCTTTTTATTCGATACTTGGGTAATTTTGATTTAGGCTTTAGCCACATATATTATATGGTGGTTGAGGATGATTTTGTTTACTTAGTGTGTTTTAACTTTGCTTAAGAAGATATTTAGCACATTTTCGATTAATCATGCAGAAAGGATGTTTTTTTTTAAAAAAAAAAAATCATGCATTTCACATTTTTAACAGAAAGAAATGCATGTTTTTTAGTTGTTACAATCGAAACATGAGTTTATTAATGAGTTGACCATTTTTCTTTTACATATTCCTGTGTCTGAGGACAACAATCCACTATTCATGCTATTGTTAAGATTTGTTTATCCATGATATTCTTTGTTGACAGTAAACTCAAGTTAAATAAAAATTATTGGACGAACTAGTTACTGAAGTGTTAATTGTTAGTTATATATAGTTTTTCATTCAATATTAAAAATTAATATAAGAAATTAGAGGAAATTAATTTATCCTAAAAATAATAATATATTGTTATTATCTGTAGATGGTACTGTTTAGGATTTATTGTCTATAACAAGTAAGCCAAAACCAATTAAAGAGGACAAAATCAGTTATGACTAAAGACTCCAGAAAGACAAAAATGAACACAAAATCAATTACGATTCAGATGAGAAACAAAAAATCAACTCACTTTATATAAAGCGAAAAAAATATATAAAATCAACCGGAACAAAATAGCAAACTGAAATTGAAATCGAAATAACAAATTACCCAAAATAGATTGACCTCAGTTTCATCTTTTGCGCATGGTTGAAAGGGCAATTGATTAATTTCCTATAGCATTAATGTTTGTCAATATGAATTTGAGCAATGGATTGTATTTGAAATAAGTTAAAAGAATTTTTTTGCTTTTTGCTTGTTTAGGCTTAAATTGTTTAATTTGTTGTTTTTGTTAAGTTAAATTTGGTGGCATATAGTGCTAAGTTTGATAGGCATTATTTAAAATTTAATTTCAAGTTGTTTAATTTGGTTTAATATATGATTATTAAGGTTAATTTGATTAGATCAGTAGAATTTATGTTGAGTTATATATATATATATATATATATATATAAATTGAACTATTGAAATGGTGTTGCATAAACTATTTGTTCATTATTTGATTATCACTGTAATATATTAAAAAATAAGGGTAGCGAATATGCTAAATGTCAGGGATATTATTGTAATCTTTATTGCACGATATAAAAATATTTTACAAGTTGTAGTTGGTCAAACATAGAAGATGTCCATAATTTTCAGAAATATTTTTATGTGGATGAAAAAGAAAGAAAGCGGAAGCCTTCTTGAAATGTAAGGTTATACATGCTTGATATTTTATGTATGGTCATGTAGAAATGTAAAGTTATTGTCAGATTCTCGTCTATTCGATATGTTTTCGTGCAGTTTATGTAGTTTCTTTTAAATAGATATGTATCTACATTAGGTGCTGCGAGGTAATTTGAGCCTGATAATGACATGTTAGTTCAACTTTGTGTTGTATGCCCAATCAGTCCAAAGTTTCTCTTTTTAGTTGTTAATTTTATCAACAGATCAGTGGTAGACAAATAAGAGCATGGACTAATTTGTTGGTTCTGTTTGGTGAAACTTGCATGCATGTTTCATTACAAGTTGGATACATCTAAAAATGATTATTAATAAATAGCAACATTAGTCCATGACTATGAATTCTTTATGGTACAAACATCTAGTTTATGCTAGTAAAATATAATAGTACTAATTTATTGCATTATAATTTTGGCTCTTTTTATTCGATACTTGGGTAATTTTGATTTAGGCTTTAGCCACATATATTATATGGTGGTTGAGGATGATTTTGTTTACTTAGTGTGTTTTAACTTTGCTTAAGAAGATATTTAGCACATTCTCGATTAATCATGCAAAAAGGATGTTTTTTTTTAAATCATGCATTTCACATTTTTAACAGAAAGTAATGCATGTTTTTTAGTTGTTACAATCGAAACATGAGTTTATTAATGAGTTGACCATTTTTCTTTTACATATTCCTGTGTCTGAGGACAACAATCCACTATTCATGCTATTGTTAAGATTTGTTTATCCATGATATTCTTTGTTGACAGTAAACTCAAGTTAAATAAAAATTATTGGACGAACTAGTTACTGAAGTGTTAATTGTTAGTTATATATAGTTTTTTATTCAATATTAAAAATTAATATAAGAAATTAGAGGAAATTAGTTTATCCTAAAAATAATAATATATTGTTATTATCTGTAGATGGTACTGTTTAGGATTTATTGTCTATAACAAGTAAGCCAAAACCAATTAAAGAGGACAAAATCAGTTATGACTAAAGACTCCAGAAAGACAAAAATGAACACAAAATCAATTACGATTCAGATGAGAAACAAAAAATCAACTCACTTTATATAAAGCGAAAAAAAATATAAAATCAACCGGAACAAAATAGCAAACTGAAATTGAAATCGAAATAACAAATTACCCAAAATAGATTGACCTCAGTTTCATCTTTTGCGCATGGTTGAAAGGGCAATTGATTAATTTCCTATAGCATTAATGTTTGTCAATATGAATTTGAGCAATGGATTGTATTTGAAATAAGTTAAAAGAATTTTTTTGCTTTTTGCTTGTTTAGGCTTAAATTGTTTAATTTGTTCAATGTTGTTTTTGTTAAGTTAAATTTGGTGGCATATAGTGCTAAGTTTGATAGGCATTATTTAAAATTTAATTTCAAGTTGTTTAATTTGGTTTAATATATGATTATTAAGGTTAATTTGATTAGATCAGTAGAATTTATGTTGAGTTATATATATATATATATATATATATGTATATATATATATATGTAAAGACCATTGTTACTTTTCATTAACAAACCATTAACCTGAAACCAGAATGAAAAACAAAGCAAAAATCAAAACTTCCAAAATATCTAAAATCATCCAGAACTATTTTTTTCTAAGCGATCGAGTTCTCGAACCTTGGTGTTTATAAAATTATATGATTTGTGTGAAAATTATTGAACTAGTGTTGCATAAACTATTTGTTCATTATTTGATTATCACTGTAATATATTAAAAAATAAGGGTAGCGAATATGCTAAATGTCAGGGATATTATTGTAATCTTTATTGCACGTAGAGTCAACAAATCAAGAAAGCTTATTTGTTTTGTGAGCAGTTTGAATAAATAAAAATATTTGTCTTCTCTAATTTATTCCATTCTTATATTATAACTCACAATCAAGCTGATACTCTTTTCTATTTTAAAATTAGTAAATCTAGTAGATTGTTTGTTTCAGTTTTTTTTTTTTTTTTTCATTTTTTTTTAACCAAGTCTAACACCTTGCTATTTTCACCTTATAATTAGCTTGAACTATTCTCTAGCTACAACCTAGCATACATAATCAATCCTATTATATATTTATTTCATACGAAACAAAAAGTTCATTTATCCTCTTTTTAGTAGCAAAACTGAAAATACTATTTGATTTATTATATTTCTATTTTCTTTAGAATGACATATAGATCGATAATATCCAGGTGATGATATGTGTGTAACAACCCGCCGAAACGAGCCTAAATTTCGAGCCAGAAAGAAAAGCCAATTGGAATCTTGAACCATTTAAACGAATCATTGGTTCGGCCTATAAGGAAATGCTTTGTAACGAGCCGACTAATTCCCGATCCTGATCTTCGACACAAAACACCATGTCGACTAACCAAGCATCAAAATTAGTGGATCATTAATAAAAGAAGTTAGAGGGTGATAAATTGAAAGAAGAGAAGTTAGAATAGAAGAAAATGAAGAACACGAACCTCACAACGGAACAAATAAAATATATTAGATAACATAGCTTTTGAAATACAAATCTGTTTTGTATATACATACAACTATCAGAGTAGAATACAACGCACCATGGCGGAATAAATAGTTATTATCTAATTGTAACACCGAGCATTTTGTAACAATTTAATAATTAAATAATGCATATGTGTATATATATGCATAAACATAAACATTTAAAAGAAGAAAATAATATTGCGAATAAAAATGTAATGCATGCATTAAAAGAAAAAAAGAATTGGTAGCATGCTGTGTAAACATGTTGCATGCACTGATTATGCATTAATAGTAAAAGAGAAATAAAAGGAAAAGATTCATGCAATGGGTTAAAAGAAATATTGTAACAAACATGAAGAAGAAAAGTAAGAAGAGGACAATAATTAACATTGTTCTAAGTCTTGTAATAATAGTCTTAGTAGTCCAGTTGGTTAGAACATGTGGCATGTACACAAGAGTTGTAGAGTTCAATTCCGTTGCCGTCATATTTTTATTTTAAGGGTACGGCTGAAATAACACATGTTAATGAGGGGAAAATATGTATAAAAGCACATATAAGGAAGTAAAGAAAATATACGTATATATGTATATGCGAATATATGTGTACACTACAAGAAAACACTGAATTAACGTCAAATTTTTAGAAGTGGAATTTTCCGTCGCTAATTTGCGACGGATTTCCATGTGATTTGCAAGGGATAGTTTTTTGTATTTTTAGACTTTTTTCTTTTATTTATTATCGTCATATTCTGTCATCCCTCACTAATCCATCGCAAATTGCGTCAAATTACCAACAAAAAATTTCTGTCGCTATTTTCCGCTGCATATACAAGCAGATTACCGACGAATATTAATAGAAGCTATTTTGCAGCAGAATTCCAATAGATTTGCAAGAGATGTTTATATTATTTTTCTAAGATATACTTTAGTGTTATTTTTTAATAATTATTTAAAAAAAAATTAATTTGTTCTATTAATGATTTATAAGTAGTAATAAATAATAATTTATGTTCTATATTAAATAACTTATAATAATTGCTTATTTAGAATTAGCAAAATAATCTTTGCTCATAAGCGATGTAATTACTAAATTCTTAATTTAGTTCTTTGTTTTCTTCACAAATTTCAGTCAGTATGCCAGCATATTTTATGCTAAATCTTAAAATTTTGAATTATTCTTTTATATTTATTATCCTAAATAATGAAAATATCAATTTATTATAATAATTATTTAATATTTAATAATAAAATTTAATACTTAGAAATTATGTCTAGCACTCAATGATTAATTTTAAATAATTGTATTTAATAGTTACAGTTGATAATCATAGTTGATACTTATATTTAAAAAAAATTAAAAATTTGAAATCATCTTAAATAAACTTGAAATAAATCGTAAAGTTTATAAAACCAATTATTGTTTGACATGAAGTAACCAAAGTTTCTAAACTTTCAAATATTGAAAAAGTTCATTTAATAGTTTAATTTAAATTGTATAAAAGTTTATATTCTAATTTTAAAATTTTCTGTAAATCTTACGATATATTGAAGCAAAGGCCACATGTCATCACCAGGTTATTTGTTTTCCCGCCAAAATGCCTTCTTGTTTATACATGCATATATATATATATATATATATAATTTAATCTTTTTTGATGCTCTGTAATTATTACTGTAATAGTTGCCAATTACCAACTATAATGTTATATTAATCATTAGCAATATTATATTAATCATCAACAATATTATATGTTACGAATTTGATAATATTAATCATAATTATATTAAAAATTAAAAATTAATAATGTTTACACATTAATTATTAACGGTTGATAATTAACATTAGATTATAATTAACAAATATGAAGTAACTTTTAATAATTAATTTTTACTACTTAATAAATACTTTCAAATAATTAGTTTTCATGACAAGTTTCATTAGTTATAAATTTTTATTTGCTTAGTCTATAAATTAGGCATAATTTACATATAATGTTACACCATAAAGGTATATAGTTCATTGGCTCCAAAACACATTTTTTTGGCTCCAACGCCAAACTTTTGGCTCTTAAACTAAATTTTCACGTATTAATAAAAATAATCACCGCCATTTTTTTGTCCCGGGTCCTAATGCCCTTAATTTTATTTTGTCCCTTTTCACCAACTTTACTCTTCCTCAAACCGCATTTTCTTGAATCGTTGTCGAAGCTCATCAATTTAGGGTTTTGAAATCGGGAGTAATCAAGTTGAATCGTCATTTCCGTTATCATAGATCTTTGCGCTGCACGTAGCTGGTGATTATGCTTAGACAGCCATTCGAAAATTGGACCGATGTATAAAGCAACGGATGGATTCCAAATCTAAGGTTTCCCTCCTATTCCGCCTCCTTTAGTCGTCTCGTGTTTCAACAAAATTAGGTTTTCATCTTGTTTTGCCTCCTTCAGTGTTCGGTTTGCCTCCTTTTGCCTTCCATTCTCAGGTTTTTTCCCTTTACTTGTATTAAGGTTACATTTTTTCTATTATTTTCTAAAATCCAGAATTGATTGATGGGTTTTTTGGTTTTACAAGTATTTTTGTAGTTATGGCATTATTTCATTTGTCTCAGCTATTGGATCCACATTTTTATCCTTAGAAAAGTAATCTCATTTTTTTGGATTTAATTTCCATGATTTATGATGGAACCAGTAATTTTATATACGTAGTCTATGGAGATGGGTCATTGTTAAAATTAACTCACGTATGTTGGAAGTGATTTTGCTTGTTGTTAAGAATTTCTAGTAGTTGTCTAAAGCAACAAAACTCAAGTAGGGGGTGTTGGATAATGATATATTTAATTTCAAGCAGGCTTTGTTACCTAAGAATTTAATTTCAGTTATCTTTAAACCAAATTTAACAACTATAAGCTTCTATCTTTTGCAGTAATCAGTTGAATGGTTTTTGTTAATGTTTGAAACTGCTATTAGTTACAAGTAGTGACAGGAGCATATATTTGGGAAGAGACATAAAATTCAGTTTATCAATTTAAAGGAAGCTATGTATAATAATGACAATAACTGTTCTGTATTTTTTGTCATATTGTGCAATTGTTTAGTCTATTTAACTAGTTCAAAACTAAAATAATTTTCAAGACGAGACTTGTAGTAGGATAAAAAAATAAGATATTAATTTGAGTGTTTTGATGATGTATGCAAATAAGCATCTCTTAAGCACTTAAGCCGATACATCAAAATTTCTTAGGTTTTTGCCTTAAAAAGATGACATATCTTATGAATGATATTGCAGACTTGAGAACTTTATGCAATCTTTCTCTGATCTGCAAAAATCAAACTAGGCATTGCTTCACTCAATATATCAAATATCATGAGTATTTTAATTAAACAATATTTCAATTTATTATACAACGGTGTTTATAATGAGGGTATGCAGCTTGTATTCAATTCTAGAAAATATTTAAACAATGTTGTATCATTTTAGGCGCATAACATCTAAAGGGGAGGATGCTTCAAATACCGTAAATATGCTAAACAGTATTCAATTTGTGCTGCCAAATGGGTATGATTCTTCCATTTACATTAGCTTCCTTTATTTTTGATTTTTTTTTCGCTAAAATGACATGAAAGTAAATAGCAGACACCATTTATAAATTTCTCATTTAGGTTCATTTAGGAGCTTATCCTTTTAAAAAAAAATTGTTGATAAAACAATTTATAAATTTGGTAAAACCATTTATATCAACTTGCTTCAATGAACTACTGTTCTGATGTTTGTGGATAATCTGTTTGTTGTCCAAGCTAGTAGGTAGTCACCATTATATTATTTTTTGATAGTACGGATTTCTTAAGTTAACGATTGTAGTCCTGAACCAACTGCAGTTGTTTGAAAGCTTCACAGATAATTTGATGAGATTAAGCATCAATGAGATAAAATGATACTTATACACTGCACATGGATTCATTTTGCCTGACCTGATTGTAGTCCCGAACCAGTTGCACATGGATTCATTTTGCCTCACATAGATAATCTTCATTGATTATATATGTTGACATTGACATGCTAACTCTGTTTGGTCTCTTCACATTTCCAAGATTGCTGAAGATGTCGATTTGATCCATAACCACTATGATCTGTGTGGCAAGTATAAAGCGAAAGTGCTTTTATCAGTTTTGGATGAACTAAAGGGAGCTGATGATGGTATGTTGTGGTGGGATTACCCCTAGTCCACTTGGAGAAGGAAAGAGTAGTACTGAGTATATGTTGTGGTTCGTGCATTTTTATTGAATACTTGTTTTTAAATAACAAAACATATTGAAGAGAATGAAGTAGCACATTTGCATATAATTTCAATTTGCAAACATATTTTAACTTCAAACTTGAATTGCTACTAGCCTAGGATCCTACTTGCCCGTCAAACAGTATTGCATTTTATGTCCGTAAATTTTGGCCTTCCACATCTATACTCTTGAATAAAGTTTATTCATGGTATTTTAATATGCTAAATAAATAAGTGACCTGCTCTTGAACAGATTATACAAGGAGGTTTCAGGCCAAAAATATCCGCAAGTAGAAAAAAGCATTCAATAGAAGCAAGGGAATTAAAGTCCACTCTAGAAGAGTGTATGTAAGCACTTTGGCAATTTTTGGGGTTTAGTTTCTATATAGGCAACATGGCTCGAATTTGTCAGAACCTATGATTTTGTACAGATTTTGGTTAAGTAACTGATTTTATGTACAAAGACAAACCTTTTTTAAGACAGGAAACAATGAGGTTTCATAGGAGATTAAAGAAGGAAGCATGCCAAAAAAGGTAAAGAAATTATCAAAGCTTAACGAGAATTGGATTAAGAAAAAAGAGAGGAAAATAGGAGAAATTCAAAGGGCGAAAACAAATAAAGTGAAGTGGAGAAGTACCTTTCGTTCTGTCTTTCGGTATTATTATGTTTATTCGGATTTTGTTATCTTTGGCAATTTTTTTTATTATGTAGTGACAGATGAAGACATTGATTGAGTGTGGGAGGGAGTGAGTATAACCGAGTGTTTGTAGTGAGACAATGCTTGTGCAAATGAGTATTTTGTATAGTGATTATGTAACATAAAGGAACATACTTCTGTTTTATTCAAAAGTGTAATAAGATACATGTTTGAATATAATATTGGAACTATTTGATAGACAGATGGATGATTTGTGAATGCATGTACATAAAAATATATAGATATTTCTTTTTTTTGTGTATTTCAAGTTCGTAAATTCAAAAAAGATTGCACGTGATGTTTTTTAATATTAATTACGTCTGCGTATGCGTGCTTTTATATATATATATATATATATATATATATATATATATATCAGAAGGGGAATAGCGACAGATTGCCGGCAAAAGTTATTTAAATAAAAATTATTTGTCGCAAATCCATTGCTATCTTGCAAGGATTTACCAACGGATAATTATAAATAATAATTAAAAAAAAAATACTTTTTCGTCGCTAAAATGTCAGTAAATAAATTAAAATTAAATTAATAAATAAAATTATATTTTTATTATATAGATAGTAAAATGACGGAAAACTGTCGGAAAACTCTTGCTATATTCCATCGCTAAATTTGACACAATTACCGTCATGGTTTTTACCGACCACCGTGTTATGCAGGAAATCCGTCGCTAAAGCCGATATAGCGATGGATTAGCAGCAGATTCCATCGCTGCTAAATGCTGTTTTTCTTGTAGTGGTAGGAATATATATATATATATATATATATATACATACACACACACACACAAGAGATAGAATTCAAGATAAGGCAGAAATCATGGAAATATGGCAAGAATCAAATAACGGTGCAATACCGTTTGAATTTTGAAAGCTTAACGAAAGTTCTGCATATATATAAATGTGCAAAATGGTCATTACAAGTTTTGTATACATATAAGGACCTTATATACGAACATATTCAAATCAATTCAAAACTGAAGACCATATACATAAAAAACTAATATAGCCAGGGTCGACCTTGGGGTCGACGCACCCTTGATCCAGTCATGTTCATTGGCGAATCCGGACTGTTATATTAACAACGTTCAATGATGATTCAGTGCTGCGTGTACGATAAGATCCTGGACACCTATAAATAAGAAAGCAGAGCCTAGCTAAATCTCTCATTTCTGAGACAACATCTATACTCTGCCATTCTTCTTCCTCCTCAAATCTCTTTGAAAAAATAAGATAATTAGTTTCGGAAAATTCTGAATCAAGATCTGGAGGAAAAGAATAAATATTAATTAGAAGGTGTTCAAAATCATATTCGAAGAGAGATAATTTTCTAAATCTGGTCTATTCAATTTTCTTCCTCTTTCTTCCCTTTTTCTTTTAGTAAAAATTATGAATCCATGGTTGTTAGGTTCTGAATCCAATTAGGGGAAAACCATGGAATGCTTGACATGGACCAGATCTAGGATTTGGAAAGCAAATGAGGTGAGTGGATTTAAGTTATATCATTTTTGATAATGATATATTATCGTTTAACATCCCTCATTATTATACGATGTGAATTTGCTAGAATAATTAAAAAGCATTGAAACGTTATACATGACATGTTGAAATATGATATGTTGAAATGTTTAAACATATGTTAAAAAGATTAAAGTGGAGAATATGACATGTTGGAATATTAATATGTTAAGATATTAATATGCTGGAAAGTTCATATGCTGAAATATAAACTTTTCAAAATATGTGTAGCGATTACTGTTGCTTCAATTTCTTGTTAACTTGTGAATCCTGTACCATTAGCGGTAGAAACTGAGAAAATCACATGTTAGTTTATTTGATTTGAACAATTACATGATTAAATGATTGCATGTTAGAAAGAACATGCAACATAAAATGGGCTTAATATGATGACATGTAAAATATAGGAAATTTACATTAAATAGGAAACTGCAACCGCGCTCAGACACGAGGCTAGATTACACTTGTGGTAGAAGTCTGTCCGGAACCGCCCGGCGTATCCAGCATCCATAAGTGGTAAATCTAATGTGAGGGGTTTAAGTGGATAAATAAAACATGTAGTGGTGCTAAGACACGAGGTTAAGTCAACTTGTGGTAGAAGTCTGCCCGGAATCGCCTGGCAAATCCAGCATCCACAAGTGTAGGCTTAATGTGAGAGGTCTAGTGCACACACACACACACACACACACACATATATATATAGCAGGACTGATGTACAGCATTAATTGTAATTAATGGAAATGAATGGAATTGAATGAAAGTGACAACGGTAGAAGAAATGGAATGAAAGGGGAATGATAATAACATATTATAAATAAATTACATTAATGAGAATGTTGTATAATAGGTAGACTTGTCCTAGGGACAAGTGAAGATTATAACTTTGGTTATAATAAACTAGTAAGGAAATGAGATAACTGGTGAAACGAGATAAGTGGCACTTAATTGTAAATTAAGTAATCAGTAAATTGGGAAAACCTGAAACTAGTTGTTTGTAATAAGTAGAGAAAAGGGAGAAAGTTCATGAAATGTAAGAAGTTGTACTTAATTATAAATTAAGCAATCTGTAAACATGGAAATCTGAAATCTGTTGATAAGAATAACATGTCAAGGCTTGTCCTAGGGACAAGGGAAAATTATAATATAGGTTATAATAAATGGAAAGGAGACCTATTAGTGAACCTTAGTTAAGAGAACTAAATTAATAAGTAAACAACGATGAGTTGTAGTGGCGGTGTAAAATGGAATTATGATTAAACTAGAAAGAATGAGGAAAACTTATGAAATGAAATAAGTTATATTTAATCATAAATAATGACTGACATTTAAACAAAATACATGTGAATTGAGATATACTTAATTACATATTAAGTAGAATATGTTATTGTAACTATGAAGTCAGACAAGAATATAAGGGATTGTGAATTACAGGCCTTGGATCAAAATCTAGAGAATAACATGTTGTGGGCTTATTAATAAACTTAAATGGGTTAAGTTATATGACTGAAATTAATAAGCAAGAGGAACTTGGTAACTTGAATAAGAAGTCAATATGAATGGGACTAACCAAGTTAAATGTAAACCCGATGAGGTAGAGCAAGCGCATAATTGAATGTCTAGACATAGAGTCTAATGACACATTAAAAATGAGGAGCTTGGACCAGTCCGTATGTTTGAGGGTGAATAACCCAACGGGGTAGATCATCATGGTGTCATAGGGCACGAGGGGAGCGTACGTTCATCTGATTATTCTGTTGGCTCTGAAGGACTGGAAGGGGAAGCACGCGGCTTCTTGATATACGTAAGGTGCTCCTGGTAATCCTCCGTGCAGTGGTAGATGTTTAGGCTATGCTCGCAAAGGTTGGGTTTGCGCGTTACTACCAGGTGGGTAGGCCTTGACTGCAAAAGTGGCTTTGTAGTCAGAATGATGTGACGAGGTGACACTAGGGTGATTCGGCGATCGCCTCAATGGGAGGCGAGGTCAGGACCAACAAGTATAGTAGATCATAGAGTACCCGTCATTGGCAGCCAATGGGATGCGAAAAGACTAGAGCTAAACCCAATATAATATTCACCTCCCACTATCGGGGTACGGTGGTTGAGGGGAGATGCCAACTGGATTTTTAGATTATTTGTTAGGGGTAAGTCTCTTAGCTCTATTAGTCTTTACTAGTTGAGGGAGGGATCGAGGTAGAGCCATATCCACCTTGAAAAACAGACCCGAGGGATATCTGTATTTTGAGGCTCTTAGAGGCAGGCCTATACAGATATGGAAAAGCTCCCGACCGAGTTCTGTGTTTCTTGTATGGCCCTGCCACAGAACTCGGTGCACATTATGTGCGGTCAAGGCATCGAATACGATTGACAATGTACGCGTGGGAAAGTCTAGATACATGTATGTCTACTCTGGGTGGTGTATCGTATACTTGAGGGCATTGCTCTGGTATGGAATCTGATTCGATCGAAGGTGGCAGTTCGTACGCTTACGTAGCATAGTAATGACTGATAAAAAATAACATTGTTATGTAGAGATCCATACGTCACGCCGGCGTAGGATAGGGGACTGCATTCATTTCTACGGCATTACGGTGGAGACCGTACGAATGGGGTACCATGGGGTGTACCTCAATATTGAAGGGTATCTACATATATACTGTATTAGGTTAACCCACTAGGAAGTAAATGGGTACGACGTGTGTGTAAGCCTTGAGCGATGTTAACCCAAGTAACCGAATAAATAAGAAAATGTGATTGAACGATATATGTAGGATTATCCAAAGTGTATAGTTTAAATCCAGTCACCAGAACTTGTGTTATGACCCCCTCCTCATAACATACTCGCAAGTTATATTTGTTGCAGAGACATGATAGCTTTGGATACTGGTTAGCTAGGCAGTATTATTAATACGGTAAGGCTATACTTTGATTATATTATATTTTATCCATTCCGCTATGAGATATTTTCTGAGCTCTGACGTATTTTATGTATCTGTCTTTTTTGCTGGGTACCAAAGAAAACCAATACGAGTTTCGATAGATTAGAATTTTGAAAAAAAATGGGTATGCCGGAATTTGGGTTGTTACACCTGGTATTAGAGCTTAGGTTTAGGATTCCTGTATAAATAGTGAGTGAACGTATTTGTATTCTTTTTAAAAATATAAATATATTATATATATACCTAGATCCATAGAGAAACCGACTAAATAGAAAGAGTATAATATGGTAAGAATTGGGATGACTGTTTTGTACACTAAAGGAATGAATATGGAAATTTGAGACCCTTTGGAAATTTAAGTGGGAAGTGTACAATATATTTTAAAAAAGAGAAAGGAGGATCCCATATGTTAGTATTTCAGATTAGTGGGCTTGGCGGTAAAACCTTATAAATTGGAAAAGGTTAAAAAGAGAAAATTGGATTAGGAATATATATTGTTGAGAGAATTGACCTTGGGAAGTGTTTGGGAAAGCGTAGAAAAAAATTGGAAACCCGCTTTGAGTCTAACCCCGTTGTTAACTTTTAAGAACTTGAAATTGTAAAAGCTTTTGGAAGATGATTTATGATGTTTTCAAGTCTTAATCTTAGAAGTTATAGTTTTAAAATATGTAAAGTACATATTTTGTTTTGAAGTAAAATGGGGTATATTTTGTAAATAGTGATTTTACCTAAAGTTAAATTCTCTTGTAAAAGGTCATATTACAAAGCATGTATAGATCGCTAGTTTTCTTATTACATTACATGAAAGGATTTAAAAGCAAAACTTAGAAAATGTTGCATTTTGTTGAAAACCTGGAATTTTCAATAAAGGAAGTTTTGAAATCTCTATTCTTTTGACAATCATTTTTGATAAATTGTTTTAACAAAAGAATTATTTGGGTGGATAAAACAAGTTGTAGAAATTAAGAATTGAGTAGATGTTAATACCTTGTAGTAAGAAACTGAACCGGCCTATCGGCAAGAACAAGTCGTAAACCTGATTAAGAAAATAGTTGTCCGTATCTACTCCAGTTTTTATGACTTAAAAAAAAATCATTTTTTAAGATGACATGTTTTATGGTTTGGCAAAAGTAAGTTTTCATGAGGAAAATAAAATTTTAACACTTCTTATTTTTGGAAGAAAAGTTTAAATGAAAAGGCCAAACCATGTTTTAAAAGTATGGAGTAGGTAAGGATTAGTGCCTAGGGAAGACGGGAAAAGTTTTGAGGCTATGAAGTGAATAGCTAGAATTATCTTGAAATAATGGTAAGTTCCTGTAGAATGCGTAAGCATTGAAAATCCTAGAGTGTTGCTTTAAATAATTGTTAGTACACAGCTAGGGCTAGTGGTGACTACTAGATAGTAAAAAGGGCAAGTAAGTGTTTAGATCCTGTTGTTAATTTTTCATGTCATGGGTAAAAACCGTTACTACATTTCTGTTGGGATCGTTCTGTTATTTTGTTCTTGATGGGTAGTTAGGTTAACACCTAAACCTGTTGTGTATCCCATGGTTTGGGCTTTTCTGTCTGAGGGGGGACATAGTCCCGAGATTCTTGGCCCTTAGTAGTAGCTGTGTAGGGTGTCTATTCTTCTATTTAGTTGAAAGACTAGAGGGCTCATTTGAAAACTAAACTTAGATCAGATGATTAAATAAGCTAAGGAAAGAGAAATGGTACAACTAGAAAGGAAACAATAAATTCTGTAAAGCAACAAACATGATAAATTATGAGAAAAGATGGAAAAAGGCAAAAATTTCCAAGATAAGATGGAAAAGAAAATCAGTAACAAAAGAAAATTTTCTTATATGGGCTGTGCTTGGGTGGGAAGATAGGGAATCTTTATAAATAGTTACATAAAATCTAATTACGGTTGGAAAAAGGTATACAAAAGAAAAATGAAAGATGTGAAATTTTCCGTTTTCTGCCTTTTTATAACAAAAAAAAATCAAATTTAGAAAAAAAAATTTTTTTTGAAATTCGAAAAATAAAGTTGGTTGGCAGGATTTTGGATGCAACAATTGGATGAACTACGCTCTTACTCAACAAGAGTGTGGGAAAATTTGGATGGAAAAGCATTTTGATTTTCAAAATATTGCATTCTTGTAGAACTGTCAGTATATTTAGGATGTGAGCATCATATTTTAAAATGATTTTTGAAAAATTTGCATACATATAGGAGGTACCACTTAGGAATACATGCATTATTATGTTGTATTTCGCTTTGCACAGGTGCACAATGTTTGCAAAAATTGGATGCACACATGATGGATGTATATTATGCGATGGGTTAATTGATTTTTACCCTTATCAAATTTCGGGGACGAAATTTCCTAAGGATGGGAGAATGTAACATTCCGCATTTCGTAACAATTTAACAATTAAATAATGCATATGTGTATATATATGCATAGACATAAACATTTAAAAGGAGATAATATTAATGCAAATAAAAATGTGGTGCATGCATTAAAAGGAAGAAAGGATTAGTTGCATACAGTGTAAACATGTTGCATGCACTGATTATGCATTAATAATAAAAGAGAAATAAAAGAAAAAGATTCATGCAATGGGTTAAATGAATTTTTGTAACAAACATGAAGAAGAAAAGTAAGAAGAGGACAATAATTGCCATTGTTCTAGGTCTTGTTAATAATAGCCTTAGTAGTCAAGTTGGTTAGAACATGTGGCATGTATATAAGAGGTGTAGAGTTCGATCCCCGCCGCCGTCATATTTTTTGTTTTAAGGGAATGACCGAAATAACACATGTTCATGAGGGGAAATTATGTATAAACGCACATATAAGGAAAAATAGACAAATATAGAAGGAAAGAAAATATATGTGTATGTGAGAATATACGCGTATATATGTGTAGGAATATATACATACAAGAGATAAAATTCAAGATAAGGCTGAAATCATAGAAATATGGCAAGAATCAAATAACGTGCAATACCATTTGAATTTTGTGGAATGGGGGTAAAATCAAACAGCTAATCAATTAGCAAACATTTTGTTTGCATCAGGATCATTGTAGTCTTGGAATTATCAACCTCACTTCCTTCAACCTTGTGTTGCTCACTAAATGGCTCTGGTGCCTTCTTTCATAGGGCTCTTCATTTGGAAAGATTGGATCTTGTTTCATCTTTACAACTCCAACCCTTTTTTGGTCCTCCACTTTCCTCCACTCTCTAGACTCTCCCCCTTTTGGGTTGGTGTTCTTTCCATTATTCAACGTGTTAAATCTCTCTTCCATGTGAAGATTGGAAATGGCGAAAATTGCTTATTTTGGCATCACATTTGGTACGAGCAGCTCTTTCTCTTAGCTATTCCCAAATTTATCCTCTCATAACCACTTTAATCCACTTTATGTTGCCACTGCTATGGGACCTGGCCCATTGGGCTTTTTCCCTCCTTCCTTTTTTGGGCTTAACACTCTAGATGAAGTTTCCTCAATTGGGTCCATCCTGCACTCCCATCGCTTATCTCCTACACAAGACTCTTTCACATAGGCTTTAGGCCCATCCAAAGGATTCTTGGTCACAGCCTGCTACAAATATATTTCCCACCCAGGCCGATGCTTCTCCTTCTCCCGCATCTAGAAATGTCATCTTCCTCCTCGTGTTATTTTCTTCCAATGGAGTTTGATCCACGGCCGTATCAACAATAAAAACAGTCTCCACCGTTTTAACATCAACGTTGACCCGGACGCGTATTTTGTAATCATCATAATGGATTACTTTCTCATCTATTCTTTGAATGCGACTTCTCATTTGTGGTTTTGGGCTACAATTAGCTCATTTCTGCTCGACTTCATCCCCTCGATTCACTCTTTCTTCAAATACTGGCACCACAAACCCCTTGGCCCGAAACTCGATTCCCTAGTGGCTTTCTTCTCCTGGCGTATTTGGTTAGAAAGAAACGCATGCATTTTCAATAGACCCGAGAAGCACCTGCTGGGGATATGTAACCATATTCTATAACTTTTCGAACTGTGGACAAACACCAGAAGGCATGCACGCTTTAGACTTTCGCTTCCAGTGCCGCAGTCTCCGGGGACTCATGGTAGCAGCTCGTTGTTCCCCTACCGATGTTATGCTTATGGGTCTCTGGTTGGACGTCTTGTATTATATGGGTTATGATATCTTTTATGCACCTTTCTGTTGTGCTGTTTATTTCATGTAATGCATTTTGGCTTGCTTTAAGGACGTATATGTCCTAGACTTTTATGCCACTGGTTGGGCCTGTCAACCAGACTATATTATTAGTGATATATATATATGCTTAATCGACTGTGTAGTTGCACGCTACACACCCGTCTTACCCAAAAAAAAATCGATCTCGATCTTTCCGCGCCAACAATCGTATAGGCCAGATTTGATAGTCGGTTATTTAACTATCAAAAAAACAATCATGAGAATGAAATGAATTTACTGATTCGGTGCTTAGCATTACTTGGCCTCTTTAATTAAAAATAATTAATGATGGTTAATTTAAAACTTTTAAATCTTCCAATATTAAGAATATATAGGTTTTCACTTCTTACTTAACATAAGATTTATTTTCAAACTATTTTATTTTCATACTTTGGAAGATATTCTATAATTATATCCAATTTTCTATCTTATTATCATTTTTAAACCATTTGCCACATCATTCTTCATTATCTATAATTGGGAAATCAATTTATCTTATCATTTGTAAAATAATGTTACGAAGTCTCTTTTGTTTCATTACTCGAAAACAATAACCAATGCTTATTCTTATAGAATAAACCTATTTAAGCACTCAACTTTACATTTCCTTTTAACTCGGAAATATCGGTATAATTTCACGCAATCCCCTTTTATTTTCCCTTACTTCGGAAACCTCATTATATATACTCAAATTTTCACCAATAATGTTGCATTATTATTTATCTAATGGAAATAATAAATTATTACTAACCTCTTTACCATTACAAACTAATATCATCCTTTGATAATCCAGAAGTCATTCAAGTTGGGGTATTTTAATTACCTCTCAAATTTTCATCAACAACGTTCTTATCTTAAGATAAATATGGGTTGTAATTCAAAAATCGGTATTTCAGTCCAATATCAAAACAAATCTCATTTAACTATTTTGTTTAAAATATGGTTTTTTAAAACATTCTTACTTTTGAAAATCTCTTCCTCGAATATAACTATTATTTCTTAATTCATTTATTATAAATTTCTTATAAACATCACCTTTTAATTTTTTCTTCTTCAGACAATTCGTTTTATGACTCGGTTTTAGTTCCAAAATCCAATTACTCATTCCTTTACCAAATTCACTTTTAACAATCCCTTTTCTAATATATTCAACCATTTTCCACTTTGAAAATCTTATTTCAATTCCCTTCACCTTACTTAATTTCATTATTAAGTATCGCCTATTTAAAATCAACATTTAAATTTCACATTCCTCTTATAAACCTTGTTTATAAACTCCGGTTTAATATAAACCCCTTCTTATCCCATTTTCTTTTCACTTAATTCAATTATTAAGTAATCATTTATTTTAAGCCATCGTATTTGCTTAAAATATCCATTATAACTTAATTCAAAAAACTCGAGTTTTAATATAAAACCCATCCATAATTTTTTTTCACAATTCCACTATATTTCATTGTAAGGTTGGTTACTTATTCAAACGATTCTTATCTAAAAGTAATCTATTAAATTAAAATAAAAAATTTACTTTAACATTAACTACTGTAAAAGTAGTTAACTGCTTTATTAACTAAAATAATTAATAAATTTCTTTTTAAATCCTTATTAAAGTTAAACAACTATTTGTTAAATTATCTCATTAGATTAGTTAAAACAAATTAATCTAATTTCCAATTTCAATTAAAATAATTGTCTTTAGCCAACTCAAACAATGATTATCTCGTTAATCAATCTCAATTAGTCCTTCCTTAAAATTAGTTAATAATATAATTAATTTAAATAAATCCCTTTTATCGCCTTGATTATTCCACTTTTAACCCTTCGGTTAAATCTCTATTCATTTTCTTATAATAATTATTATTATTATAAGAATTTGCTTTATAAACCCATTTAATAATTTTACAAACTTAAATAATAATAATGAATATAAATTTTCTTTCTAATAACCTTCAATTAAAATAATAGAACTAAAAATCTCTCCTCAGTCATATAACATATTTTATAACTTCATTTTGGTCGATATACCCAACGGTACATAAATATATATAAAATGATTGATTATAAGCCACAACCAAATACTGTCTTCTGGTTAAAAACAAACAAACGTTGAATTTCAATTCAACAATCAAATCAACCATCTAGTCAGGTTGGTTAAACAGTTCATATAATGGTAATCTTAAAATAAACAATAAATTTGAGGAATCATGTTGGATCCCTCCAACTTGTTTTTCCCTGCATCCAAATACGTTACCTCAAATAATATTATTCAATTCAATAAACAGATATGTAATATTCAATAATAAATAAATAACAGTAATTCAAGCATCCATATTTAGTTTAATACGTTATATTATTATAAACGTAACCAACAAGGTAAGTTACCTCGTTTGGAAATAATCGTTAAAATAACGATTATATTTCATTTAAAATAAGCGAACATTTAAATCTACCAATTCATCCAGTACATAAATAATTAGCATACATTTAACGAACATCAAACAATTATCAAAATAGCACACAAATATTAAACCCGACTTATATAAATATAAGCAGGATAAAAACTGTGTAAGTTATACTCACTTTGGTTCCATTTATTTTTGAACAGTTCCGGTACAGTTAAATTAAATGAGCATTTTGTTTAACTGTAAATTCCAGTTGTCTCTTGCATTCATCATCATGATTCCGGTGCAACTAGTTTCATTCCTTTCTGATACCACAATAAAAATTTATCCATGTTATAGTACAACATATAAATAAATTAATCAATTATTAATTTTCTTAATCATGACAAAAAAATGTTAATTACTTTGGTCAATGCTTGTTTACACGCCGCCTTATATTCCTTTCACCATGTTTGAAACATTAAGCCCACCTTGACTTCTGCTACTCCATTAACGAACCCGTCATATTGTTTTTTCCCAATCGTCGTTCCCCAACTGGCCTTCATTCTAGAAGAAAAATACGCTGACTTTTTATTTTCCCCACGTATGCATTGATTTGCACTTTCTCTATGTACACATTGATTTTTGTTGTTCCCTTTCCCTACTGCTATTCGAAATCATGCCCGATCTCTCTTTGTTCACGTGAAAACAAAACCCGGTCCTTCTTTATACACACCTTGTCATTCCTTCGTACCCATCGCTACCTCAACACACACATCTCCACCAACTTATCGTACCCCCTGTAGACCACCAGAGACCATCACCTTGGAAGTTCCAACGCCCTCCCCGTCCGCCATAAACGTCGATGTGGAAGTTATCCCCCTTCACTGTAGAAAACTCAAAATCTGCGCATGTTTTAAGAGCCTGCCACCACCAAGTTTCTGAACACCAAAGGATGATCTGATGGCATCAAAAGTTGCGCCTCACTTCACTCTGCGTACGCCATGAACACAGTTCATCTCAGTGCTCCCTTCCATCTGTAAAAGTCTCTCGAGGATCACAACATCTAGACGTGATTTTGGCTAGAATAATTATCGAAATTCAATCTCCACCATTCAAAATGGAGATCTTGCAGAGTACTCCAATTTCATAGTTAGGAGTGTTGAGAAGTAATTAAAGGATTATAAGATTTAATAAGAGAAAGGTTTTGAATTTTTGATCGTTTAAGTGGCAGCACAATTTCTGTTGACCACACACACTTCTTTGACCCAAAATTTAGGGTATCGGCTGTTGTTGTAGTATTTATAGGGAAGAAATAAACTAATATTTTATTTTAACGAAACTTCATCGTGAAGTATCTATAAAAACCATCACATATGATCTCCAATCGAGATGAAATTCCTAATCCTAGCATACAACATATTCCGGACATGATGGAACAAGTTTCATCAAATTCCGAGGTTAATTGTAAAAATCCCTTTATAATTCACTAGCGAAAAATCACGCATTTAAATATCCTACGATCACTAAACAAATCCAAATAACTTGAAACTTGAATCACTTTGAATACCAACTATTACAAATTTAATAGAATTAGTTTCGTTGAAAACGAAGATCGTTTGCATACCGGTTATTCTATTTTACACGTATAACAACGCTATTTTTGGACATAAAATTAACTGGTCTCCAAAAATAACAAACTATATATCTATCCTGACTTTAAATGACAATACGAATTCAACGGAATCCATTTCGCAGCTTAATTTGTCTGTTATATTGGGTTACACTCAAATTCCTTTTTAAAACGAATTAAATTTATTAAATAAATGTTATCATTTGTAAAGATTTCCATAATGACTATTTTAAAATTTGAATTGGACATAAATAACAATCTATGATATTAAATCTGAATTTTTGTCTTTCATTAGAAAACTATAATCAGCTAGATTCAAACGTTTCTTGTTTCACAGAATTCAGACTTAAAATAAATTATGTATATTCAATTGAAGTTCAAAACTCAATATTACGAACTGCCGCGCCATTACGAGCTCGATTATAATTTAAATATAAATTTAATGTTCAAACTTCGTTATATGAACAAATCATAAATTATAAATATATTTATAAATTCCAAATCGATATTTAAAATAATAAAATAAATTAAATATCTGACTAATAAAAATGCGGGACGTTACATAACTTCTAGCCTCATCAACCAGGAAATGGCAGAAATTCGGCAGACAACATGGCAAGTGAGCCATTCTCATTATGGTATATTTGTCACCAATCTAGAGAAAATTCATTTTTTTCTTTTGCTTCTGTATCTTTCGGGAAATGGTATGTCAGTACCAAATTTGGTGACAATATATTCGATACACTCAAGTTAAATGAGTGGTTGGTCATGTGTAGCTGGATTGCAAGATGTTCTTGTTGAACCCCAATGTATCCTCTTTATAGTATACTGATCGGGAGGTGGTCCCATACCTTATCATGTTAGAAATCCATTCTCCAATAAGCACCATGCGGTTTTTGATTATATACTAAGTATGTAGAGCGCGGGATGCAATCATTCTGCTAGATGGTTATTTAAATGTGGATTGATAGACACTATTATAATATTCAGATTTAGATGTAAAAAGTGTTTAGGGTTATCGTAATGTAAAAACCATCTGTGTTTATGTGTGGACTAGTCTTACGATTATCTTATTCTTACAAAAGAATTTTAGGAATCCAGTCAGATTTCTCTAACCTATTTTCTCTGCATCCACAAATGTTAGACAACATAAATAAGCAAGTTGTTTGTATTATAAATTTATCACTGAAAGTATTCCAGATTGATCCAGGTGAATTTTTCTTTGCTTCAAATGTGATTAGGTCAGATCGAGTTTATTATCAGGTTAGATTTTTTTTAGAGCTTCAAAATGGAAACTGGAGTTGAGGCGTGTATCTGTAATTTCTGGTACTAGATTATTTTCTGCTATGTGTGTTGTATTGGAATGTATGTATACTCTGATATTGTAATATATACAGTTTCATTTTATGTAAAGCATTTTAATATATTATATTTTATCCATTCCGTTGTGAAACTATGATCTTTTTATTCTTCTATTCTAATATTTCTTCTCTCTCTTCTCACCCTCTAACTTCTTTCTATAAAAAATCTGGGTTTTCATGCTTTAATCTTCGACAAGTAATTCGGAGTTATGTATTACTATCGAAAATTCGAGCAACGATATTTCTGGGTCGTTATAGTTGGTATCAGAGCATAAGGTTTAGTGATAACCTTGGCTCTGTGGCGTGACCCAATAGAGATAGAGCTAGCAATACCCTTGATTGAGTCCGAGTGTGTATATATATGAGAGCGCGTATTTGTTATTTTGTATAAAAATTATTTTAAATTATTTTTTCCTAAAATATTTTGTAAAGAAGGTAAGGTTATAAATTTTCCAAATTATTATAAATTGTTGATTTGTGGATTCAAATTAGATTAAGATGTGAAATGAGAAGTTCAATATTTACGTGCATGGTTAAATATATTGAGATGAAATGAATTGTATAAATTGGACTTGAGCTTTGAAATAAAAATTTAACTTAAGTTGATATAAAATTGACTTGAGAATATGTCCAAATTAATATATCCGAGTGTAATTGATGGAAATCTATATATTGAATAAATTAAACTTATAATGAATCTGAATGGAATGGATTATTAGAAGGATAAAAGCTGATTATAAATCCCATGTGAATTGGATAGCATATTAAATTAGATATTCTGATTGTTGTATCTATATTGGATAATGTGTGATGGATGTGAATTTTCTTGGTTATGAAATTAATGGATTTCATCTGAGATAGGAAAAAGTGCAGGAGCTAATTTTAAACCTATATGGTTAAGTTTTGAAGCTAATTAGATCCAGTTTAGCTATAGATGCATACTAAGTAAGCAAGCTCATTGCTTATCGCTAAATAATGCTTGTAAAAGGTACGCCTACGCAAAATATAAAATTTTGGGTTATGAATTGGATTTTCCGACCGTGTCGGTCAATGTATTTAGTTTTGTTGTTCCTACAATACCGCAGAAGTCCTTCCGTAAGGAGGGGCTCTGCTAAAAAAAATTCCAAAATTTAAGGTGTTTGAATTTTTTTGGAAAATTATGTTTACAGAAGTGAATTGGGTTTTCTATTAAAATTAATTGGATCAGTTTAGAAAGTGGAGCTGAAGTTTTTAACTAAGTGGTTTTTGTAAAGATAATGGGTTTGTAACATTTTTCCTACCTTACTAGTTTCGAGGACGAAATTTTTTTTGGAGGGAGGAATGTAATAACCCAGAATTATAACCATTTAATTGAACATTTAACAGTGGTTTTAAATGTTATTTTTGGAATTTAATAACTTGAATTCAATGATTTTCGAATATTTTATTAGTATAAATAACATAATGACAATTTAATTTTGAAATAGTCGGGATTAGTTGAAATTGCAATACAGTGTAAATTTGAATATAAAAGAGTATAATATAGTAGGTTTTGAATTATATTAACGAATTCACTTATTAAATGACGTTTGAATGTATAATATATAATTTAATTATAAATGACTCGCATCATCGCGGTAGTTCGTAATATTATGTTTTGAACTTTAAATGGATATATAAGATCCAATATAAGTCAGAATTCTTTGAAACAAGAATCGTCCGGATCTATTGAATAATGTTTTTCTAATGAGAGGGGAAACTCAAGTTATCATGTTGTAGATTTTGTTTTATGTCTAAATCAAATTTTCGAAAGGCTGTTATGGAATTGCTTATAAACTATAGCGATTATTAAATAAAATAAATGATTTTTGAATATCTATTTAGCCTAGAAATCAATATATTGAGCTTGAATAATGAACTAATTTATTTTTGAAATTATATAAATTCTGTTTGAATATATTTGATAATAATAATTTATTGTCAATGAATTTGTTTATTGTGAAATTAATGTATATTTTATCGATTCAATATGGAATTATAAAATAGTCAATTTCAAAATGACCTTCGATTTTAACGAAACTAATTTTGTAAAATCTGTAATCGTTAAATATTGCAATATTTCCAATTTCACGTCAATTGGAATTATTTTATGGCCGTGCGCAGTAGAAACGCATATTGTTTAACCGTTTGAAATTAAAATGGTATTTTCACAAATGATCTCGGAGTTCAACTAAACTAGATCCATCATGTCTAAAATATTATATTATTGTGTGTTTTTGAGTTTCATTTCAATCAGAGGTCATGTGCACTCATGCGAATTATAAATGCTAAATGTTATATGCTAAAAATATTATTAGCCGTTTTTGTAAAATATCCTTGGTCGCCTCAACAAAAAAATATCGGTCACCTCAAATTAAAAATCTGTCTCACAATGTGTTCAGCATTTTTTGCCTGTTGGATATGCTTGCAAAATTTCACCTACCATGTGGACCAGAAAAGATAAAGCAGAACTGTTGGACACCACATGTTATTTTATTTTTCTTGGTCGCCAAACCACCTTCTTTTATAAAATAAACCTGCATTTGTCCTCCTTCCTCAATACAACAGCAAAACAAATGAGCTTCCATCTATCTGTTCTTATCTCTTTTTATATTAAAACAACCGAATTTCACATATAAAATCAAAACAAAATGAAAACACACGCTGCCTCGATCATTAAATCCAACAAAATAAACATATGCAATGCTTCTTTTCTTTGAATTAAAACATGGTCATGCTCTTTATTCTCGTATACCAAATAGATGGTGCGCACGTGTACTGTGTTGGTCGGGAAGGTTGTCAAGGTCGCAGTTTGAGGGGAGGGTCAAGTTTCATTGCATGGGTCATAGGTGCATTCTAGCGAAAGAGGAGAAGCTGTAAGGGGGAAGGGGGTGCGTGCGTGCAGTGTTTACTCTATTCAGGAGGGGATCATTGATGTTTAAATTCACTGTGGAACAATGAGGTGCTGGGGGAACTCAGTTTGAGATGGTACTATGAGTTAGAAAAGGGGACGTTGGGAAGGTGAGGCTGGTTAAGTTTTTTATTCTCTCTCCTGGAATGAAGCGTAGGGGATGAAGAAGAAGATCACGGAAGTGGCAGTTGGTTTGTTGGCGCGTCGGATGATGGTGATGGCATGGGTCTAGGAGGCGGTGAGGAGATAATCAAAGTCAGTGATGGGTTAAGAGACAGTGGAACAAGAACGAAAAAGAAGCGTCTTTAGACATAGGAGAAGAAGAGTGCATGGGGGTAAAAGGAAGTTTTGGCCGTGAATAGTGGCATGCTGCAGGCGTTCGCGCGTGCATATGAGATGGATTTGTGTGGAATGAAGTAAAATACTATAGGGAGAAAACACAATGTTTTTTAGGGGAAGAAGAATAAGGGAAATGGTCGGTTATAGTTTCTTTGGGGTTGGGGCTTCTGGGCTTTCGAAAAAAAAAGGAAGAAAGAATGGCTTGGAAAAAAGAAATGAAAGGGGTGTGGGCCGTATGGCACTTCAGGCACATGCATGGAGTATAACGTAGACAGTGAAAAAAGGGGAAGGGAACCTGTATATTTTGATCTGGTAGAACGAAAGAGAAGAAGTGGTTAGCTGGCTGATCAAGGTCGTTAATCACAGAGGTTTGAGTTAGTTAAACGGTGATCAAGATTAATAAACTATAATTATTTTAGTTTTAATAAGATGAAATATATGTAAAGTTGTAGTTAGTCTAACGTGATCATTCGTATTCACAATTGAACGAAACTGGATTCGTTGGAATTGCAAAGACGAAGGCTACGCAGTTAAGCTGATCTGATTGGAATCGGATGCAACTAGAATTTCATGTAATTTTAAAAGTTTGTTTAAATTATATGAAACAACGTGAACCGTCAATCAGAAATAAAATGGTAAGTTAACTCTCATTCTTTTTGGAATTCTATGATGTGGTATAATTCATATAGCTAAAATTTAATGTCGATAATAGAAATTGGATGATTGGATGCTATGGATGGTTATTGGTTGCTATTGATCGACGTTTGTCGATATTTATAAATTCATCGTTTAATCGTTTATATTAGAAATTTATATTCATATCCTGTTATTATATACGATATAATGAGCTATGATGCTGGGAAGAACAGGTTGGAGGGATTCAACTGGATTCCTTAATTAAATTGTTTGTTGTTTGTTTATTTATATTATTATATATGGATTCTTCATCTCAAATAACGTTATAACCTGTTTGGACATTGATTATTTGATGGATATTGATCTTTGAATTGTAATTCAACGATCGTTGTATTTTAATCAATAGATAATATTGATTAAGTGGTTGGCAGCGAATGACCTAAAATGTGTCTTTTAGACGTTGGTTGTCGTCGAGCAAATTAACGCAGTAAATTTTATTTTATAACTGATTCAAAGGTTTTAAATTATATTTTACATAAAAATAGAAATTTTATTGATAAATTTATATTTGTAGTTATAAATGATTTGTGTGACGTTTTAATAAGTTTTTAAGTAAGAAATTTACCTACGGGTTAACATTTTGAAAACAATTGTTTTGAGAAAAACAATTGAGTGATGTTATTAAATTAATTGAGTTATTTATTTTAGACATTTAATGAAAATCAGTTAACAAGTTAACTATTGTTTATTAGTTGACCGAGTCAACTGTTTTAATTGAAGTTGATTATTAGATTAGTTAATTTTGATGAATCTAATGAAATGGTTTTGCAAATAATCATTAAAACCAATTAATGTTCATAAAGGTTAGTTAATCTTTTAATTAACCAGACATTAAAACAATCATCGAGAAATTGATTATCAATTGTATTAATTATTCACTAACCTTTAGAAGAAATTTATTATTCTATTTTAAATCAGCATTAAAATTAACTATGTTTAATTGACAATTTTTGAAAATGATTCTCTTTATATATAAATCTCATATAAGATGTAACTAAGCTCAAAATGAATATTATTGAGAAGTGTTATAAAACGGATTCATAAATGGGTTATAAAGCATATAAATAGTAAATAAGGTTACATGATATGTTTTGAGCTACAGACTCATATCTATCTTAAGATAAGAACGGGTCAATCAAGGTTTGAGAGGTAAATAGAATACCCCAACTTGAATGACTCCAATATTATCGAGAGATGATATTAGTTAGTAATGGAAAAAGTATTATAAAGGAGATTTGTGAATATATAGAAATATTTCCAAAGCAAAGTAAATACAAAAGGGTTTGAAAATGTAAAAAGACATTTCTAAAGTAAGGAATATAAATGGATTTGTGAAGAAAAGGAATATAAACAGGTTGTTTTGAAATGTGTCTATTATAGATGGTAGAAGATATAGTTCCATTTTCCAATAGTTTGAGTTCGCGCGGGAAATGAGAATGAAAGGTTATATAGGTTTTGGAATGAAATTGGATTTTTGAAATATAATAATAATTTCCATAAGTAAGATTGTAAACTGATTAATGAAGTTTAAAGTGAATGAAGCCGTTATGGTTATATTATAAGAATACGCCAATTGATGTTATTTTGGCTCAAATCAGATTTGCAATTAAACTGTACCAATTGCTTAAAACTATATATAATGATATTTCCAAGATAATGGAAAAAAGGAGGGTTCTATAATATAAAGAGATATTTTGATGTAAAGGAAAATAAAGGGAGGAGTTTGGTAAATATGGTTATTTATAATATAAGGATTGATTAAAAAATTTCATGGTAACAAAGCAGGAGAGATGGTTAAGATAAATATATGTAACCAATTTCTAAGAATCGATGAAATGTTTTAAATAAATAGTTTTATTAGAAAGGACCTGAGCAGCCAAAGAACTGATCTATACTATTGGGGTTGATAGCTAAAACCCTGACTATCAATGAGTATTATTAGACTTCTGACAAGTTAGTTTGAAGAGACCGGGATGGGAACTAGACCCAAAACCACTTCGAACCAATTGTGCATTGAAGACTAACTCGCAGGCTTATAAAAATGTAGCATTGAAGAACATGGATCTTCATGAGCGGAATAACTACTCATTACATTATTCTGGTTTGGCCACTTGAGTTATTATGACTTGAGATTCTATCGTGATCGAAATTTTGGATTGCAAGGACTACTCACTACTGATACTTAGGGTGATTCATATATAGGATGCGGTAGGAGGGTACCTTTGGTTCATTCCATTCCTGGATGACTTGTATGGACAAATGTCTGACAGAGTATTTCTTGAGGATCACGTATGATTGATTTTCACAAATATACCACGTTTGATAGCAGAGAAGACATCTTCTCTTAGCTTAACACCCAGAGTGTATTTGTGAACGTCAATTTGTGATTTCAAGGATATGACAATGTGGCATTCAAAGAATTGATGTAATGTTCTAAAAAGGCAATCGTAACCTCGAGCATCATCAACCGAGGACGGCATAAATCATGCAGGCAGCATGGTTAAGTGGGTTATTCCCATTAGGGTATATTTTTCACCGATCTAGAGAAAATTCATTTTGGTCTTCTTTCTCTTCTGTATATCCTGGGAAACGGTTATGATGGTACCGACCGTTGGTGACAATATATTCGATACACTCAAGTTGAATGAGTGGTCAGTCATGTGTAGTCGGGTTGCAAGATGTTCTTATTTAACCCTCGTGTATCCCTTCTAGAGTACATGGGTCATGAGGTGGTCCCCAATCTTGTGATGGTGGAAATCCAATCTCCATTAAGCACCATGCGGTTTTTGATTATATACTAAGTATGTAGAGCGTGAGACACAAGCGTTCTTTTAGATGGTTATTTAATTGTGGATTGATAGACACAATTATAATATTATCAGATCTTGATATAAAAAGTATTTTGGGATATCGTACAGTAAAAACCATCTGTGTTTATATATGGAATGGTCTTACGATTATCCTTTTCTTTCAAAAGAATTTTCTAAAGTTAAACAAGTTATTTTTA
Source organism: Allium sativum (assembly GCA_030737875.1). Lineage (NCBI taxonomy): Eukaryota > Viridiplantae > Streptophyta > Magnoliopsida > Asparagales > Amaryllidaceae > Allium > Allium sativum. The sequence continues at coordinate 9,773,839 of CM060923.1, forward strand.
TTATGAATTTACCACTAAAAGTATTATAGACTGATCCAGGTGAATTTTGCTTTGCTTCAAATGTGCTCGGGTCAGACCGAGTATATTATCAAGTTAGATATCTCTTGGAGCTTCAAAAGGGAAACTGGAGTCAAGACGTATATCTATAATTTCTGGTAATAGATTATTTTCTGCTATGTGTGTTGTAGTGGAATGTATGTATACTTTGATATTGTAATATATACAGTTTCATTTTGTGTAAAGCATTTTCATATATTATGTTTTCTCCATTCCATTGTAAGATTCTGATTTCTTATTCTTCTATTCTATTATTTCTTCTCTATCTTCTCACCCTCTAATTTCTTTCTATTAACAATCGAGATTTTTGATGCTTGGGTTTTTGGCCAGTAATACGGAGTTATATATGATTGTCGAAAATTCAAGCGTCGAATTTTCCAGCCCGTTACATCATTTTAAATGAGTTTATAAAAGTGTTATAAAATATGTTTGAACTGTGTTGATCAATTTTATTATAAATAATAAAATGGTTTGAATAGGATGTGTCGTGTGGCAACCATTTGCGAATTTCGACCATTAACTTCAAATTGATGTACTAAGAGTTCCGATCATCGGATTTTCTGAAAACAAAAGCATATGGGTCAAAATGAAAATTTCTTTCCAATAATATGAAAAGTTTCAAAATCCAACGGTTAGATTTTGAGATAAGTTCAAATTAAATTTGAAGAAACACAGCTTATTGTCGTTAATGACCTGAAACTAGTTTATAATAAACAGAGCTATTTTTAAATTATTAAAAATAGAGAAAATTATGATAAATCATAATAAATGATTTAAAGATGATTTGGACTAAATATATTTAGTTTTGAATAATGTAAAGCTATTTTGTGAAAACTAGCTATTTTGATAATAGTGATCAAAAAGTTTGCAAGTTAATAAGTACTTAACCAAGTTGAGTTTTTCCTGTGTATAAATTTAATTGGATTTAAATGGAAACGATCTTCGGGTATTCTGTATTGATTACTGTCATGTAGATGTTTACTATATTTAGGAATTTGGAAGATGCTTTACATCGTTATTCCACTTATAGTATTCGTTGATTACAAGAATTGGTATCGAATATAAGTTAATGTAAATTCTGTTTAACTCGTATATTCGATATAAATTGAGTTTGGATTTGTCGTCAATGGTGTCTTCAATAACATTGTTCTTTGACCCAGTTAAAAGTGAAGGTATGATTTGGAATTGATGTGACGACCCCGAATCCCGTACAGACGGAGACAAGGGTAATCTTTGGAATATAACACAGAAACAAATAATAGCAGAACAGAATTAAATAAATACACCAGATAATGAACAATATAATATACTAGATCAAAGTAATCATCAGAGTTACACAGTATACAGGATCTTACTTAGTACAAATACAGCTAAAAACAAATGTCTACAGCGGAAATAAACAAAATATGTACAATAGGAGCTGAACAACATAAAAAGAGATAAATGATAGAATCCATCTTTAGCTCCAGCTATCCAGAGGAAGCCAACTAAACCTGAATACAAGGCTGCCCGTGTAGAAAAAGGGCACCCGAGTTTGAAGGTGAAATAAACTACGAGTCATTCATGGGACTGGTATGAGAAATCTACTCAACAGATTTATAATATGGCTAATCACAGGACCACGCCACTTTCATGGAACGGGTTTACTCCATTGGATTGCCAGTGCTTTAAAACAAATCTTTCTTTTAAACATCGCAATGCTTTTTATAAAAATGAAGCCATTATAAGACTCAGTTCCCATCACATAATGCAACGCAAACCGGAGGATAGATTTTTACCTTATAATGGCCAAAATATGATTGATACGAATAAAACAAAAGCATTTGATATTATTACTAGTGTTTATAAGTTTCAAAAACAATTTCAATCATAACTATCAATCATAGACGGCATGGGTACCATATATCATGTCGCCATATATATATACAATCAAAACTGCACAGTTACGTATTTGGAAATTGGATTTCCGTCATGAACCAAGGCAAAAGATAGTCCTTACCGACTTCGAGACTCTCTAGCCCGAGCCTCCGGAACAGCCGCAACTGCCCCTTGGATCGTCAGGGCCGGTCCACTGATGTGGATTATTATGCCTGAACAATACGTTTCCCCGCCATTGTGGGCGTAAACGAGCCAACGAATGACTCCATCGGACCCGGATCGTCCGATCAAACCGAGGCGCCTCGCAACAGCAACAACCACATAGGTGAAAAGTATATAAATGTCAGGGCTGGTAGGTCACTGACACCACCCTAGCTAGAAAGAAACGCATGCCCTCCCTGAGGTCCTTCTCCCGTTTCTGGTTCATACCGGGGTGTGAGGCTCGCGAATTCACATTATACACAGAGCTACGCCACACAGGCGGTGCTTTGATCATCACCACAAGACTTTGCTTTTCAACAGAAGCCCTGATCATTTGCCACTTAGGCATGCCACACTAGCAATTCATGCCATGCGACTGATGTCCATCGATATACAACCTCTGAGCTCGTGCGCTTCAGAGAAGGGCGTTAAGTAAAAGAATAAATTCTCCACCGCCAAACAGATGTATATTTAATAGAGACCAATCAACACAGAATAAAATCCAATGTCAGACACACAGTCCATTTACAAGTCCGTTCTAGGTCTGAACGAAACCGGGGGCACTAAATACCTCGCAAACCCATCGATCACCACGTACGTCAGGACGATCACCACTCATTATCCATATTTCGGGATGCCTCCCAATCAGGACCTCGGTTACCATCCAAATGAGGTGAAGATCTACGGTCTTCGACCACCGTCTTCATCTTCGATTTCTTATCATCGATTTAGTTATTCAGAATGGGATAAACCCGGTCTTTCTGAGCAACTCGCGTATATAATAAACAAGTGCAACACTAACATACACACGCATCATTTCAATTCATTAGTCACTAACCGTCAATCAGTATGAGAACGATTTCCCGAATATTAACCCCGAAGGCCGAAACCAACATCAGATCAATACCCAAGAAACCATTCGACTTAGCCAACCTTCAGTTAATTTCTAAATTTACATCCATATCGTTTATAATATTTTATAATGATTTATCGCTATTTTTATTTATTCTAAAATAGCCAATTTATTCAAAACGACGCTTCGGGCCATAACGCGGCCGTGGCACTGTTTTCCTTCAGATTTGATTTACACATATCTGAAAATCTAACCGTTGGATCTTTGCAAAATTTACATCATTAGAAAGATCTTTTCAAAACGAATCCAACAGTTCCAGTTTTGGGAAATTCCGATGGTCGGATCTCCCGGTACAATCGTTTGAAGTTTCGATTTCAAAATACGAACTGCAGCATCGTTATTCGATTAAAAATAATTATATATATATATATATAATCGATTCTGGCGCTGTTTTTCTTCAGATTTGAATTAAACATTCCAGAAAATCCAACCGTTGGATTTTTACAAAGTTGGTGTCGTTGGAAAGATATTTCCAAGGCGAACCCAACGGTTGCGGTTTCAAGAAAATCCAATGGCCGGATTTCCCGCACTAGTTGTTTGAAATCACGGTTTCAAAACACGAACTGCACGGCCACGCTTCATTTTAATTTTATTTATATTTATATATTTATATAAATATAGTTCGTTCAATAATTTCAATATCGTTTTCACTTCAAATATTTCACTAACGCCATTAAATTTTGGAAAATTTCGCCATAACCTCCTTTGTACGGGAGGGTCTGGGAAAATTCCCAAATAGCCACACGGGCATCTCATGTCAAAAAGAAAAAGAAAAAGCCAAGCGGCTAGCCAACAGGCTCATAAAATCATCACCCAAACAAAACAGTAAATGTGTACCTATTTGTCGGGCACAAAATTTTATTCCTCTTCTCTAGCCCCTTTGCTATAACCTGTTCAATAAATATGCATGTACATATATACAGTTCTTATCACTTATCATTTTCCATTCAACTTCATATTTGATTTACTTTGGTTTAAAAACACCGGTCATTCTAATGTTGCATGCATAGGCTAGAATTATATCATTAGCTAATTAATGTATATTTCAACTCATGCATATTTATTTAAACGAGTGGCTATTTTTAACACTTCACATTTCAACAACTCATGTATATAATAAAAATGTGGTTTTTTTATTGTAAAACAATTCTTTTCAAAATACTATTCTTTTATATAGTCTATATAGATGATAAAAAGGTGATTTTTATTATAAAACAATTTATTTCAAAACAAGGTCCTTTTATATAGTCTATATAGATGATCAAAGCATGGATGATATAGTGCTGCTGGCAGAAGACGTCCTCACGGTCCCGGTGTTTTCTGTTTCATCGAATTTCGTTAACAAACGAAAAAGATATGATTTTTCAAAGGTTTGCAACACTATAGAGTGTTAAAACTGTTTAAAATTAACAAAGCCGTACCCTTTCAGTGTCTGTTCGAAATTAGGGTTGGATTTATCTTCGGATTCGTAGCACGAGAGAGCAATCGACTTTCACCACGCTGTAGAGCTTGGAGCCACGCTCCTGTCGATGGCAGTGGGACCCACTGCGATGGAGGATCGGAGGAGGAATTGGGCCTGAGGCGGCGCAACTTCGTGAGGGTGATTCCCTCGATTCACGCAACGATACTGGTGGTGGTGGGTATGGATTTGAAGGGGGTGCGGAGGGCTTTCAAGTTTTGGTGGTGGCGGCGGCTCTGGTGGCCTGTAGCGGCGGCGATGTGGCATGGAAGGTTCGAATTATCGTCGGTCGCTGAAGAGAAAGGGTTTTTCCATGGATTTTTATAATTTTAAAATAATAAATTAAAAATTCTGATTGGCCAGGTTTTATTAAAAAATTTAAATAGTGTTTTTACAAACGGACACCAATTCAAACCCAACGACTGTCACCCCTAGCGTATTACCCCCATTCCGAACACAATGGGATATGTTTCGAAGGCCCATTCGACTGTTTCAGTCAGTTTCCATTCAAATTAAAATATATAACATTCAATATTCGATTTGAACGTACATTTCAATTTGCCAGGGCCACAAACTGATTCGAAAAATTCCAGAAAAATAAATCTGGCTAGGTTTTGACGATACGGTCCCAACAAAACTAGTTTCGTCGAATTCTGAGACCGTTTGCAAAAAGGCCCATTTCTGGTCGATCCAATTTAACTATAATTGACCAAAACACATTTTCCTTTGCCACGCTCACATTTTAGCTTCAAAAATTATGAAATTTGAAACCTAGCAATAACTTCCCATCCCGGATCCAACAAAAGTGGTTTTGTCGAATTCCGAGGTCATTTGCAAAATGGCCGATTTCACGGGCTATATAATTTCCTTAGCGACCTTTCTGAAAATTCATTTGGCCATAACTTTTGCTTTCCGCTATGAAAATTCGATTTTTCAGATTCCTTAGAAAGGTATTCACTAACAGATTTAAATATTTTTGGTTTCACTCAAATCCATTTTGTTTTGCACCCGGTACAGTCCGACAAAGTTTGAATTCAATTTTTGAAACTGCAGCGACATTTCAGGCCTTGTTTATAATTATAATTAATTATATCCGTTTTTAATTGTCGATTCAAACTCCGTTTTCATTGCCATTATTTAAAATATTTATTTTAAATATTTAAAATCCATTATTTTTTGTTCAGATTTTCTGGGTCGTTACAATCTCCCCCACTTAAAACTTTTCATCCCCGAAAAGGAACAAAGTCGAAAGTGGTTTGATTAATCAACTCTACGTTCGATCTGGCTTCAATTCTCCCACTTTTCAGTTTCTGAGAATTTTCAAATTCTTCAAAAATTTGGCTAACACCCGGAATTTTCGAAAAATTTCGCCATAATCTCCTTTGCACGGGGAGGGGTTTGGAAATTTATTGGGCCGTATTAGGTACCCAATAAATCCTAATAAGCATACACATATTTATAACGATATATTCTGGTGTTTATAGGGGAGCGTGTATTGATAATAACTCCAGAGAATAAATTCTCGTCACCCTGTTCCGTGTGGATAATAAATAGTCCATGTGTCGTATCTAATAACTAGAGAGACTTGATTATTGTCAACTCCAGACCCGTGTGGGGTTTTTATTAATCTGGCAATTTATCGTTATATTTCATATAGTCCATATCAGTCATCAGTTCAACCTGTAGTATATAATCATCGCCATACAAGCCTCTCGCTCGTATGGTAAATCTTCCACCTCGTCACACAAGCTCCAATTGCTTATGTGGAATATGATGAAGTATGCCTATCGTCAAGAAGTATGCCATGTGGTGTAGTTCAAAATTAATTGTTACTATCCTATGGCGATATTTATTATTTCACACAGAAAAACCAGCACTCCGCATCCAATGGCATTCACAGGAGTTGATATAATAATATTTCGCATCCAACTCGTTAAGGTTTACCTATTTGTCGGGCACGCAAATAAAATCTTTACTCAACAGCTAATCCATTTACCTGTTCAAACATATATAATACACATGTATAGATTTCTATCTATTTCCTAATCAGTTCAATGTGTGATATAATCGAATAAATTCTACCATTAAATCTCTTATTAATTAAATTAACTATCGTTTCAATAATCTAATTAATCTAATTTACTATCACACAACACAAACAACCAATCCAATTGTTTTCAACTTTTCAAAACCATACATATTAATCCCTATTCTCTTTTAAAATCATTTAGACTATAGAGTTAAAAGTGCACATCCATGGAAAGAAAATAACAGCAGAGTAGAGAATTAAATGGTAATGCAAAGTATGGTAAATATACCTTGCACCGGAGTCAATCAGAGATATCTACTCGGCATCTAGGATAAGCTTTCTGAATGCTCTCCTCAGTTTCCCAAGTACAATCTCGCGGATCTCCACTCCATTGCACTTTGACTAAGTGAACCTTCTTGTTCCTCAGCTCTTTGGTCTCTTTGCCGATGATCTTTAGCGGCTCTCGTCTCACAGTTAGTTCTGAAGTAATTTTAATATCCTGTTGAGCTGCTTCTTCCACGATCAAGTCTGGATCATGAACATGTTTTCGAAGTTGAGATATATGAAATACATCATGAACTCCAGGCAACCAGTCAGGCAATTTGACCCTATAAGCGAGAGTTCCAATCCGTTCCAGAATAGGAAACGGACCAATGAATTTAGGCGCCAACTTACCAGTTTTATCGAACCGGATAACTCCTCTCATCGGCGATACTTTCAGATATACATAGTCGCCAACAACAAAGGATATATCTCTTCTTCTTCTATCGGCATAGCTCTTTTGTCAGCTTTGAGCGGCCAGTAATCATTTCTTAACAAAGTCGACTTTGTCGGCAGCTTCTCGAATCATGTCTGGCCCCAACACAAGTCTATTACCGGGTTCGACCCAACAAGCAGGGGATCGGCACGGTCTATCATACAATGCTTCGAATGGAGACATTGTCAGACTCGCCTGGTAGCTGTTGTTATAAGAGAATTCAGCCAAATGCAGATGGTCTTCCCATGATCCATCGAAATCTATAACACAAGCCCGCAATAGATCTTCTAAAATACGATTCACCCTCTCAGTCTGACCGTCTGTCTGAGGATGATAAGCGGTGCTCAAGTTCAGCTTCGTTCCCAGCTCGACTTGAAATGCCTCCCAGAATTTACTAGTAAATATTGTATCTCTATCACTGACTATACTGAGCGGCACTCCATGTAGTCTAACTATTTCCTTGAAGTAAATCTGCGCCAGACTCTGAGCAGTTCTGTTTGATCTGACAGGTATGAAATGGGCGGTCTTCGTGAAGCGATCTACGATCACCCAAATACTGTCATTCCCTTTTCTGGTTCTGGGCAGACCATCTATAAAGTCCATTGAAATATGTTCCCATTTCCAGCCTGGAACGTCTAGCGGTTGTAGTAATCCAGCTAGTTTCTGTTGGTCGCTTTTGACTAGCTGGCAAGTAGGGCATCGGCTAACATATAAAGAAATGTCCCTCTTCATCGACTTCCACCAGAATGTGCGTTTGATGTCGTTATATATTTTGCTTACACCCGGATGGATACTAAGTTTTGACTTGCGGCATTCATCCAGTACTTCCTTTCGGAGCTCAGGAATGTTAGGAACACAGATCCGACCTTTCAGCCTTAGAATTCCATCATTATCAACTTGAAAACTCGAGGGTTCGCCTTTACCTCTCTGATCTTCTGAATGAAGTGATCATCCTTCTGAAGAGCAGATATTTTATCTATCAATGAAGTCGTGATAATAAAACTGGCGATCATTTCATTTTTTCGGCTTAACGCATCGGCCACGACATTGGCTTTCCCTGGAGTGTATATAATTTCAAAGTCATATGCTGCAAGAAACTCCAGCTAACGTTGCTGCCTCAGATTCAAGTCTTTCTGGGTGAACAGTTACTTTAACGACTGGTGATCTGTAAACAGTTCAAATCTCTCACCCAGAAGATAGTGTCTCCAGATTTTCAAAGAGAATATGATAGCCAATAACTCAAGATCATGAGTTACATAGTTTTTCTCGTGCGGCTTCAGTTGACGGCTAGCATAAGCAATCACTTGGCCCCTCTGCATTAACACTGCGCCAAGGCCTTCTCTAGAAGCGTCAGTCCAGACCTTTAAATCCTGATTGCCATCGATGATGGTTGACACTGGAGCTGTTGTTAATCTTAACTTTAGCTCTTCAAAAGCCTCTTCACATTTTGGAGTCCACTTGAATTTAGAATGCTTCTTTGTAAGCTTCGTTAAGTGACCAGATATCTTCGAAAAGTTTTTAACGAATTTCCGGTAATAGCTAGCCAATCCGAGAAAACTACGGACTTCAGTGGGGGTACTGGGCTGTTTCCAATTCTGAATAGCTGTGATTTTGCTCGGATCCACAGCAATTCCTTCTTTAGATATGACGTGGCATAGAAATTTCACTTCATCTTGCCAGAATATGCATTTGGACAGTTTGGCTTTCAATACATTCCACCTCAGAATTTCCAGAACCTGTTCCAGATGCTTTTCATGTTCGGCCTTTGATTTAGAGAAGATTAGAATATCATCAATGAAAACCAGAACAAATTTATTCAAAACCCCTCTGAATACTCTATTCATCAGATTAACGAAGTAAGTTGGAGCGTTACATAAGCCGAACGGCATTACTAACCACTCGTAGAACAAGTCTGGACCTCTGAATGCTGTCATTGGAACACACTCTTCGGCAATTCGAAGTTGATGGAAGCCTGTAGCTAGGTCCATTCGTGAAAATACTTGTGCTCCATTTAGACGATCCAACAAATCATCTATTCGCGACAATGGATATTTGTTCTTTATTGTCTGCTTGTTCAAATCACGATAATCCACACATAACCGTAGAGTATCGTCAGACTTTGGGACAAAAACCACTGCTACTCCCCAATCAGAGAAACTAGGCCTGATCAGACCCTTTCATACTAGCTGTCGTGTTTGATTGTCTAATTCCTCCTTCTCTTTCAAGGACATTCTTCGAATAGCGTGAACTACCGGCCTTGCATTCGGAATTAAAGCAATTTTGAAATCTATTTCTCTCTGCGGAGGTAAGAGAACAACTTCCTCGAACACATCCGCATAGTTCTTGACGACAGGAATATCTTTCACTAGGTCGGGAATATTCTCTGTGATTTCAGGGATATTTTCTATTTGGGCTGGAGAAACATTCAAAGCTGCCCAGAAGTCTTTTCTATTAGCATTCTGACCTTCACAGGGAATGGTTATATAATCACCTGATTTAATCTTTGCCTTTACGACTTTGTCGGCGCATTTGACTTCAGCTTCATATTTGGTCAACCAGTCTAACCCCAAGATAAGATCAAACTCTTTAAAATTTATGACGACCGCGATGGTAGGAAACCGATAACGAGAGAAAGAAACCGGCACTCCACAAACCCAACTGAGATCAATGGAACCCCCAACCGGATTCTGGACAGTCATTGGTTCCTTGAGCTTTTTCAAATTCAAATCCAGTTTCTTAGCTGCATCCTTCGAAATGAAGCTTTGTGACGCGCCTGTGTCAAACATCACTTTAACTGGAATATCTTTGACAGTTAGCGTGCCTTCTAAAACATCTGGCCTTTCCTGAATAGCTGAGGGCTCAGAAGTTTCTGCCACTTCATTTACCTGAGCCTTATTGGTCTTTTTCGACAGCCAGCAGTCTTGCTTTACGTGACCAGCTTGATGACAAAGATTACACTTTCTATTTTCTTTAACCTTGTTATTTGATTTAGGTCCTTCCTTTCTTTGTTTCTTTAGAGATCGACAACTTATCGAGAGATGTCCTTGCTTATTGCAGTTAGAGCATACAGTTGTCGTTACTTGCCCTTTCTCAGATTCAGCCCTTTTTTTATTTGCTTTGGGCTTCTTGCTGACCTCTGATATCGTGCTGGCCTCAGGACAATCCGTTTCAGACTCAATTTTATTGCTAGAGCTGACTTCCTCTTCGTACTGTAGCTTACCTTTCTTGTCTCGATCTTCGTACTGATAAGCCATGTATATCATTTCAGCAAAGGGGAGCTTCACGTTCCTCATTACACTGTTATGATATTTTCTTTGAAGCCCGTGAATAAATATCAGATTTCTCCTCTTTGGGTCTTTAATCAGATGAGGAGCAAAGTGAGAAAGTTCGTTGAATTTCTTATGATATTCTGGGATGGTCATATCACCTTGTATCAGATAAGAAAATTCGTCGCCTAATCGCTCAGTCGCTTCTGGAGGAGTAAATCTTTCTAGGAAAATCACTTTGAATCTATCCCAGGTGATATCACCTTCTGGATTATTCTCTATAACTGAATCCCACCAGAACAAAGCTTCATCTTTGAGTGCCCAGGAGGCCAGTAATCTTTTCTGGTCATCCCTAAGCTTTAATCCTTCGAAGATTTTCTCAGCCAAACGAATCCATGTTTGTGTCCTCATAATAGATTCTTCGCCCGAGAATGGCTTTCCACCCAGATTTCTATATTTCATATATAGGGCTTCAATATCCAGGTCTGTATCACTTCTTCCGTTTCTGGCACTCATTTTCTAGTTCTTCTGCAAATAGCAGATCAAGTGTCAGGTCAACAAAAAAGATATTTCAAAATGTAGAGACAAATACTTGAATGTAAATGTGTCTATCTAGGTGTTATTTCATTCTGCTACTCATACTAGGATACTACTGATCCTATCTGTATAGAGTTGCCCATCCTAGAACACTACTGGTTCTATTTCTGACAAGTTCGCTAATATGTTATATTCCAGAACTAAGCTCAACCAAAGCTCTGATACCACGATGTGACGACCCCGAATCTCGTACAGACGGAGACAAGGGTAATCTTTGGAATATAACACAGAAACAAATAATAGCAGAACAGAATTAAATAAATACACCAGATAATGAACAATAGAATATACTGGATCAAAGTAATCATCAGAGTTACACAGTATACAGGATCTTACTTAGTACAAATACAGTTCAGCTAAACACAAATGTCTACAGCGGAAATAAACAAAATATGTACAATAGGAGCTGAACAGCATAAAAAGAGATAAATGATAGAATCCATCTTCAGCTCCAGCTATCCAGAGGAAGCCAGCTAAACCTGAATACAAGGCTGCCCGTGTAGAAAAAGGGCACCCGAGTTTGTAGGTGAAACAAATTACGAGTCGGTCATGGGACTGGTATGAGAAATCTACTCAACACATTTATAATATGGCTAATCACAGGACCACGCCACTTTCGTGGAACGGGTTTACTCCATTGGATTGCCAGTGCTTTAAAACAAATCTTTCTTTTAAACATCGCAATGCTTTTTATAAAAATGAAGCCATATAAGACTCAGTTCCCATCACACAATGCAACGCAAACCGGAGGATAGAGTTTTACCTTATAATGGCCAAAATATGATTGATACGAATAAAACAAAAGCATTTGATATTATTACTAGTGTTTATAAGTTTCAAAAACAATTTCAATCATAACTATCAATCATAGACGGCATGAGTACCATATATCATGTCGCCATATATATATATATATATATATACACAATCAAAACCGCACAGTCACGTATTTGGAAATTGGATTTCCGTCATGAACCAAGGCAAAAGATAGTCCTTACCGACTTCGAGACTCTCTAGCCCGAGCCTCCGGAACAGCCACAACTGCCCCTTGGATCGTCAGGGCCGGTCCACCGATGTGGATTATTATGCCTGAACAATACGTTTCCCCGCCCTTTGGGGCGTAAACGAGCCAACGAATGACTCCATCGGACCCGGATCGTCTGATCAAACCGAGGCGCCTCGCAACAGCAACAACCACATAGGTGAAAAGTATATAAATGTCAGGGCTGGTAGGTCACTGACACCACCCTAGCTAGAAAGAAACACATGCCCTCCCTGGGGTCCTTCTCCCGTTTCTGGTTCATACCGGGGTGTGAGGCTCGCGAATTCACATTATACACAAAGCTACGCCACACAGGCGGTGCTTTGATTATCACCACAAGACTTTGCTTTTCAACAGAAGCCCTGATCATTTGCCACTTAGGCATGCCACACTAGCAATTCATGCCATGCGACTGATGTCCATCGATATACAACCTCTGAGCTCGTGCACTTCAGAGAAGGGCGTTAAGCAAAAGAATAAATTCTCCGCCGCCAAACAGATGTATATTTAATAGAGACCAATCAACACAGAATAAAATTCAATGTCAGACACACAGTCCATTTACAAGTCCGTTCTGGGTCTGAACGAAACCGGAGGCACTAAATACCTTGCAAACCCATCGATCACCACATACGTCTGAAAGATCACCACTCATTATCCATATTTCGGGATGCCTCCCAATCAGGACCTCGGTTACCATCCAAACGTGGTGAAGATCTCCAGTCTTCGACCACCGTCTTCATCTTCGATTTCTTATCGTCGATTTAGTTATTCAGAATGGGATAAACCCGGTCTTTCTGAGCAACTCGTGTATATAATAAACAAGTGCAACACTAACATACACACGCATCATTTCAATTCATTAGTCACTAACCGTCAATCAGTATGAGAACGATTTCCCGAATATTAACCCCGAAGGCCGAAACTAACATCAGATCAATACCCAAGAAACCATTCGACTTAGCCAACCTTCAGTTAATTTCAAAATTTGCATCCATATCGTTTATAATATTTTATAACGATTTATCGCTATTTTTATTTATTCTAAAATAACCAATTTATTCAAAACGACGCTTCGGGCCATAACGCGACCGTGGCGCTGTTTTCCTTCAGATTTGATTTACATATATCTGAAAATCTAACCGTTGGATCTTTAAAAATTTCCATCATTAGAAAGATCTTTTCAAAACGAATCCAACGGTTCCAGTTTCGGGAAATTCCGACGGTCGGATCTCCCGGTACAATCGTTTGAAGTTTCGATTTCAAAATACGAACTGCAGCGTCGTTATTCGATTAAAAATAATTGTATATATATATATAAAAAAAAAAAATCGATTTTGGCGTTGTTTTTCTTTAAATTTGAATTAAACATTCCAGAAAATCCAACCGTTGGATTTTTACAAAGTTGGTGCCGTTGGAAAGATATTTCCAAGGCGATCCCAACGGTTGCGGTTTCGGGAAAATGCAATGGTCGGATTTCCCGCACTAGTTGTTTGAAATCACGGTTTCAAAACACGAACTGCACGGCCACGCTTCATTTTAATTTTATTTATATTTATATATTTATATAAATATAGTTCATTCAACAATTTCAATATCGTTTTCACTTCAAATATTTCACTAATGCCTTTAAATTTTGGAAAATTTCGCCATAACCTCCTTTGTACGGGAGGGGCTGGGAAAATTCCCAAATAGCCACACGGGCATCTCATGTCAAAAAGAAAAAGAAAAAGCCAAGCGGCTAGCCAACAGGCTCATAAAATCATCACCCAAACAAAACAGTAAATGTGGACCTATTTGTCGGGCATAAAATTTTATTCCTCTTCTCTAGCCCCTTTGCTATAACCTGTTCAATAAATATGCATGTACATATATACAGTTCTTATCACTTATCATTTTCCATTCAACTTCATATTTGATTTACTTTGGTTTAAAAACACCGGTCATTCTAATGTTGCATGCATAGGCTAGAATTATATCATTAGCTAATTAATGTATATTTCAACTCATGCATATTTATTTGAACGAGTGGCTATTTTTAACACTTTACATTTCAACAACTCATGTATATAATAAAAATGAGGTTTTTTTATTGTAAAACAATTCTTTTCAAAACACTATTCTTTTATATAGTCTATATAGATGATAAAAAAGGTGATTTTTATTATAAAACAATTTATTTCAAAACAGGGTCCTTTTACATAGTTCATACAAATGATAAAAAGGTGATTTTTACTATAAAACAATTTATTTCAAAATATGAATGCCATTCAACACATGAATTTCTATTCAACGAATGAATATCGATTCAACAAATAAAGGTTTTCTATAGTTTATATACATAGATAAAAATGTATTTTTTATATTTAAAACACAAAGACCATTCAACACATGAATTTCTAATCAACGAATGAATATCGATTCAACACATGAAGGTTTTCTATTCAATAAATAAATATAGTTTCAGCAAATGAAAATAATTCAAACACATGAATATTATTCAAAATTTCGGCAGCATAACGGCAGGGTAGTTAAAACCGGGACCGTCCCTAGTACGGCTCCTCGCTCTACCTTAAAACCTCGCGGTTTTTGACAATGGGGATTCATGCATCTAATTCGCACGTAGCCGGCATGTTTTATTTATTTCATTTCCACAAACTAATCCTATGTGGTTTTAACCGAATATTTCTCAACCACAAACGGGTATTTTTCAACCACAATCAATCAATATCAACCACAAACAATCCCAAACAACCATTCGCTATCAATCAATTTTCACACCAATCACAACCAATAAATATTGTCCATGGTTTTTGGACGAGGGGCGTATATATATATATATATATATATATATATATATATATATATATATATATATATCGCAATACACTTCTATTTCAACACATATATAATTTTTACAACGCATATATAACTTATACATCGAACATACAACTTATACAACGCTTATACAAGAGGTGTACAACGCTTGTATAACTCATACATCGACTATATAATTTATACATCGTCGTTTTCCATATCGTTTATAAATTAGAAATCTCACATTGGGTTCCACTCCACCAAAAAATAGCAGAAGGCTCAGAAAAATATGCGGTCTCTTCTAAAATGTAGAAGACGTCCTCACGTTCCCGGTGTTTCCTGTTTCATCGAATTTCGTTAACGAACGAAAAAGATATGATTTTTCAAAGGTCTGCAACACTATGGAGTGTTAAAACTGTTTAAAATTAACAAAGTCGTACCCTTTCAGTGTCTGTTCGAAATTAGGGTTGGATTTAACTTCGGATTCGTAGCACGAGAGAGCAATCGACTTTCACCACGCTGTAGAGCTTGGAGCCACGCTCCTGTCGATGGCAGTGGGACCCACTGCGATGGAGGATCGGAGGAGGAATCGGGCCTGAGGCGGCGCAACTTCGTGAGGGTGATTCCCTCGATTCACGCGACGATACTGGTGGTGGTGGGTATGGATTTGAAGGGGGTGCGGAGGGCTTTCAAGATTTGGTGGTGGCGACGGCTCTGGTGGCCTGTAGCGGCGACGATGTGGCCTGGAAGGTTCGAATGACGAGGATCGTCGGTCGCTGAAGAGAAAGGGTTTTTCCGTGGATTTTTATAATTTTAAAATAATAAATTAAAAATTCTAATTGGCCAGGTTTTATTAAAATTTTTAAATAGTGTTTTTACAAACGGACACCAATTCAAACCCAACGACTGTCGCCTCCAGCGTTTTACCCCCATTCCGAACACAATGGGATATGTTTCGAAGGCCCATTCAACTGTTTCAGTCAGTTTCCATTCAAATTAAAATATATAACATTCAATATTCGATTTGAACGTACATTTCAATTTGCCAGGGCCACAAACTGATTCGAAAAATTCCAGAAAAATAAATCTGGCTAGGTTTTGATGATACGGTCCCAACAAAACTAGTTTCGTCGAATTCTGAGACAGTTTGCAAAAAAGCCCATTTCTGGTCGATCCAATTTAACTATAATTGACCAAAACACATTTTCCTTTGCCACGCTCACATATTAGCTTCAAAAATTATGAAATTTGAAACCTAGCAATAACTTCCCATCCCAGATCCAACAAAAGTGGTTTCGTCGAATTCCGAGGTCGTTTGCAAAATGGCCAATTTCACGGGCTATATAATTTCTATAGCGACCTTTCTAAAAATTCATTTGGCCATAACTTTTGCTTTCCGCTATGAAAATTCGATTTTTCAGATTCGTTAGATAGGTATTCACTAACAGATTTAAATATTTTTGGTTTCACTCAAATCCGTTTTGTTTTGTACCCGGTACAGCTCGACAAAGTTTGAATTCAAATTTTGAAACTACAGCGCCATTTCAGGCCTTGTTTATAATTATAATTAATTATATTCATTTTCAATTGTCGATTCAAACTCTGTTTTCATTGCCATTATTTAAAATATTTATTTTAAATATTTAAAATCCATTATTTTAGCCAATTTAAATTTTTTAAATTGGTTCAGATTTTCTGGGTCGTTACAATTGACAAATCTTTTAATTAAGATATAATGAAGTCTTTTCAAAGTTAAGTATTCCAATTAATGAATTAAATTGGAATTGAATGAAAATCGATTTAGTGATAATCGACATTGGGCTCCATGGATGAAGAACTTTACTATTTAAGGAATGTAAAAGGCTTTGCCGTTATTCAGCTTACAGTATTAGTCCAATGCGAAAATTTATATCGATCGCGAGCTAGTATGATTTCCGTGAAAATTTTGTTTCTAATGGAAGTATGATTTTGGGTTTATCGTGAACGATGTTTTAAGTAACATTTGTCCTTTAATCCAGTTAAAAGAAAGATGTTTTCTCAAGTTAGAGTTTTAATAAATCTTTCAACAAAAATTTGAACGAACGAAATGGAGATTATAACTAAGTTAGTTTTAATTAATCTTTAATTAGATTTGAAATGAAAAAAGGTTAACTAAACTTACCGAAACACGATGGGTGTTAGACATGGAGTACCACCAGTTTTGCTCCATGGGTGAATGGGATAGGAATGGGATAACAATATGAGAGATTACCTTTTTGTAAGGTTCGATAATCCTGATAAGGCTTATAAACCTTGATTTGAGTTAAGTTTGTGAAAAGAAATTATACAATCTTTTGAAATGATTTCCAAGGAAAGATTTAAACAAGAAGTTTAAAGAATGTAAATCCTTGATAAGATTAAAGGGAGTAAGTTCCAATAAAATAATGATGTGATAAAAGAATATTCCGAAATAGAATGAGACTCATGATATCCTTGTATATCAGTAATGGTTTGTAATGATGCGATAATTATTTCGGAAATACCGGGTTTTGACCCATTCTGAATATCTATACAATGAGTATTGAAGTTACTTAAAGATGATGGTTGAAGACCATAGATCTTCATATTGGTTGGATTATTGCTGATGTCTCGATTAGGGTGTATAACCTAAGACGAGGTTATAAGTGGCAGTCATCCAGATGTACTTGGAGATTTACCGGATATGCAAGGGCCTCTCTCTTTAATTTGACGAGGAATAAGATGCCTTCTGTTTCGTTCAAACCCATAACATACTTGAAAATGGATGTGTGTCTGATGTTGTAATTTATAGCATAACCGATTGGTTTCTATTGATATTATATCAGTTGGTGGCAGAGAATTTATTCTCTTAGCCTAACACTCTCCTCTAAGACTTATGTACTCAAAGGGTTATATATAAATAGACACCGATTATATGTTGTGAATTGACAATGTAGCATGTTGGGTGCTGCTGGCAGATAGATCAAAGCTTCTAGTTGAAAAGAAATGCTTTGTGGATGATGATCAAAGCATGGATGATATAGTGTTGCTGTAACACCCCGTAATTCTGTTAATATTAATATTCACAAATTAAATAATAACTAATCTCAGACGTGAGAATTGTGGGAAACAGGTTGCGCCATTGTGTTCGTCTCGGAATTCTGGTTGAAATAGAGTCCGAGTTTGCGTGAATTGGACTTCGCATGAAGAAGTTATGGCCATCGGAAGTTTCAGAAAATTCAAAACAGATTTCAGAAAATTTAAAATTCAAAATTCGGAGTCAAACTGGCTAGGCGGGAAAATTCCCGCCCAGCACCCCAGGTCGCCTTGGGAGTCGACTGGGCAGTCGACCCCCCCTAGGTCGACCTGGGTGTCGACCTGTCCAGGCGGCTAGGGTTTTGACTGAGCCCAATCTTGAGCTGCTGATGTGTCTTTAGGGCTGAGTTGGCAAATTAAACGGTTCAGTTTAGTTCTGAGTTGATCTGACGGTCTAAATAAATCCTAAACTCTATAAATACCTAGGTAGTCTCTCATTCTAATTCACATGAAAAATAGAGTAGCCACCGTCATACCGCCGCCATGGAACTCAGTCTAGCCGCCGCCAACTAAGAAGGAAGAAAAGCTAATCAAAACCCTAATTCTACTAAACTCTAAAGCAAATTAGGACTCTCTTTCTCTTCTAATTGCGAGTATGATGATCTTAACAAGATTATTGTTAAACTAATTAGATTAAGTCATGAATGGATTATAAGTGAATGATGCGGATTGTCATATATGTTGTTGTAAACCTTATGCTATCATGTATGTTGTAAATCCTGTGCTATGTGATGATGATATCCTATATGTTGTAAACCATGATAGGATGATATTGTATAGGTTGTAGTTTTCTATGCTAAATTGTGATAAATCATACATGTTATAAAGTCATGATGTTATTATCTATGCTAATTAGTTCATGTTAATCAAGTCATAATGTTGATATTGTTTGGGCTATGTTGATGACAAATCATGTATGCAAGTTTAGGTTGATTAGTAAAGATTATGAACATATGCCATGACATCTATTTAGATCTAGAATTATGACATCTAGAGTTATGCTACGACATATGTGAATTCTATGTATTAGATGCTAGTTCACACCATCATTATGTTGCATAAAACCCCATATGCAAGTTTATACACAAGTTTGGGTTATGATCATATCATGTGAATTGTGACAATTAACAAGTTGACATCTTTAGATCCTTAACATGTGTAGTTTTATGCAAGTTTCACCCCTATTATGATTAGATTCATTTTAATTGTCTATATGTTGTGATAATTTATTTTTGTGCTATGAGTTAGACTATTCGAGTCTAATGTATATTCTGCGTTGAATAAGCGAACGTATAAACGTGGGGTAGGGGTAATATTAAGGATTTAATATTAAGAAGCTGGGGTGCAATTGATATGATTTTGCATGCCATGAATGGATGGCTATAATTGAGTCAATTATGGACATCATTAAAATTGGAATTAATTAATAATTTGAATAGGGATATATTCAAAACTAGGGTAAAAGATTATAAGTGATAATCAATGCTTAGGACACGAGGTTGGACTCGTTTGTGACGTAAACCTGCCCGGACCCGCTCGACAAATCCAGTGGTCACAAATGTCAGCCCAATGTGAGAGGTCCTAGGCCTAAACTAAAGCATAACAGTTGTAAAGACACGAGGTTAGACTCTTTTATGGTGTAAGACTGCCCGGACCCGCCCGGCAAATCCAGCTGCCATAAATGCCAGTCTAATGTGAGAGGTCTTTATGAGGTTATGGCCTGAATGAATTAAGAAATACTTAACCAGATAAACATGTAAGGTGGGACATGGGGGTTAAGTAGGTGCCTTGGGTAGCATGAAGAATCTAGTGGGTGCCCTTAGTGGCATGTGAAATATGATTGGTAAGACTTAACCAAACACACATGTAAATGAACATGACTAAGAGGATTAAGTGAGATGTACTAGTGGACAAGCTTAGGTGGGTAGCTTGTGGGGGCCCATTTCAACCAGTAACCCAAACATATCTTTGTGGGCTCGACCCAAGTCGAGGACGGGACACGCATACTGGGTTTGACTATAAGAGGCCAAAACGGGGTAGCGGTGGCAACGCAAGTCCAACGGGTTTCATATGCGTGTGTGGACCCGGGCTGGTAGGTAAGACGTTGTTGCATCGTGTAGGTATAAGCCGTGCATTCTCAAGTTGTATCGGGTTGCCACTTTAGGGGAGTGATACACCCCACTGTGGGGCCAGCACGGGTATCTACGAGTAGGGAGCCGATCGAAAATGGGTAGTAGGGTACACCTAGCGAAGATAGGGGCAGACGTCACCTATGTAGTCAGCTAGGGGTACGCAAGGCTATTTATATAGTTTCTGTGTGAAGCAAGTGGGATCAACCTTTAGGATGACTGGTGCGGTGCAGTGTAGTAATTATTCGTTAGTAATTAGGTGTGCCTTTAACGTTATCTTTATCTGCTCTCCCATACCTAATAGTTCATAGACATTTACTTGTTTTCTAGCTTATGCCTTAGCCTAGTTACTTTGATAATAGTATTGTTAGAATTATCATACTCGCCAGACTTTATGTCTGACCCCCTCCATTTCTATCCTTTTTCCCCCTCCAAGTCCTCAGGTTGGGCCCAGCTCTAGTGCAGTTTGATTGGATTGCTTTATCTCTCTTGGAAAGCTTGGACCGTTGAAGTAAAGTCCAGCTTGTTGTCTTCTTTAATGCTATTTGTGTAATGGGATTAAGTATTTTGTTTTATGAAGATGGATATTGTACTTGACTCTGATTTATGGTTTTATGATGTAACAAACATGTTTAATTTCCGCTTTAGATTTCCAAGTACTACTTATTATCTGTCTTGTTGTAATTTTTCTGTTCTATATTCACTTAAAACCTCCATGGAAGTTAATGCATTCCCTTTGTGAGTGACATTAATGGACGTGGGGTGTTACAGTTGCTTTGTGTCGAGACGTGACTTCGACAAACCTCACGCCTCGGTATGATGGTGAACTAATGATTAGTTTAGTATAACTTTCATGTTGAGAATTAACAATCTGTGGGTTGAGAATGAATAACTTTTATGGTTGTAATGGATTCGGTCGACCGAGATGATTTAGTTTGTGGTCGCTCCACGCTTAAAGGGATAGGTTATATCAGTGTTCCGAGCTTGGACTAAAGTTGTATGGCATGATACTTGATTCCCGGATGTAGTGTGGACGTGTATTACGGTTCTTTCCAATGGGTGGACTTAACCGTTGAGATACACACTTCCACGATAAATCTTTCGAATCAGGGACCATCATAGTTAGAATCCAAATTCCAATACGAGCTTTGCGTTTTTAGATGTATACCTATATAGAAACATAATGGGATGGGCATTATGCCGTCTAAGAATGGTACATTTATTTGTGAAAATGATTTCCACACTTTGAACTAGTAATAATAAAAGAGAATTTTCTCATATCAAGCATGTTTGGCTATTATTAGGTAAAACTCTTTCCTCTTGTTTGCGTTGCATTATGTGATGGGACTTAAGTCTTATAATAGCTTCATTTTTCAAAAAGCATTTCGATTGATTGGTATTCTTGTGGAGAAAACATGTTCCGTGTTATACGGCATGATCCCATGATATACCTAACTTTAAAATAAAGTAAGATAACTGTTTTGTTTCTCACACCAGTCCGATGAACTAATCGGAGTTTATTGTTTCCCACCTAAACTCTGGGTGCCCATATTTTCCACACGAATAGCTAGTAATTTTGGTTTTGCGGATAATTTTCTTGAGCAGGATTCTGGATTGAAGCTAGAGCTATGTCCAGAGAATTTGATAGTCTTCCACTGAATATATTTATGTTTCTGCTGTGCATTGTTTTGATTTATGCACTCTGATGTAATATTGTAATGATATTAATGAAAAGCTATTTTGTTCAATTCTTATTAGTCGTAATCCCAAGCGATACGTCTTGTTGATCGATTTAAGTCGGTTTGATGATCGATTTGAATCGGTCAAAAGGCGGGTCGTCACATTTGGCATGTTGCCTTACTTTATGGTAGAGTAAGAACTAGGCCCAAGAATGCAGAGTTACTTCATAGCGAAGTAAGGAACGTAGGATTTATATCTATCGAGATATTGGGAATAGTTAGCCTACGAGTATTAATATTTCATCAATGAACAATTGGAGATAGCGCATAAAACTAGGAGTATGAGGCATGAGTTTGCCGAGAATGGTAGATGGAAAAGAGGGTTTGCCAAGATTCAGTGATTAGTGTTAACCGGCCTTTTGGTTCGATTCCCAAAAGTACACCAAGCACGCTCGACTCAACATATCACATGACATTGAATCCCGAAGTGTCTCCAAATAAACAAGGAATATGCCTAGAAGGAGTCACGCGAACAAGAGCCTCACAACTCCTCAAAACCATGTATTAACCAAATTTCCGTATCCCATGGGATTTCGAACCCCTATGCCTCGACTCTCTCGGACCTCTTACTTTTTGTATCCCTATGCCTTGACTCTCTCAGACCTCTTACTTTGTATCCCTATGCCTCGACTCTCTCGGACCTCTTACTTTGTGTATCCCTCTGCCTCATGCCAAAATATTTCGAACCTCATGGGCTCGACTCCCTCTATTTCGAACCTCATAGGTTCGACTTCCACCAATTCGAACCCCTTAGGTTCGAACCCCTCATGCAACAAGCCTTGGCTCCCAATTCATCGCAAGAACTAGATCCCTTTGTTTTGTATCCAATGCCTTTAGATTCCAGGGTCTCGGATCCCTTAACATCGGGATGTTTTGAACCCACCTCTTTCCAATAACACTGTATCCTTAGGGATATAAACTCGTATCCCTTAGGAAGTACGAGACACTCGTATCCCCGAGGGGTGCGAGATGACTGTACCCTTAGGGATACACCATCTCGTATCCCAAGGGATACGACTTTGTATCCCTATAAAGGGATATAGGTTACTACTAGTATTACCATACAACGGTGGAAAAACTGACCGTTAAGGTGTGTTCAATATAAAATATAAAATTATTTGTTAAAACTTATTTCAAGTCGGACTTAAAAAAATTATATGGTAGTTTAACAGAAAAATGAAGATAATTAAAAAATTGGAAATTCAATTAAACTAAATTTTACATGTAAACCAACTTATACTAGAAATATACTATCATTGTATTGATCTAAATCATTCACAAACACACACATATATTTTTAATATATATCAAGGAGGATCAATGCATTGATATAATACTACTAAGCTTTCTAAATGATGATTATGAAGAATTCTTCGTGTTTTTCAAGTCTAAGAATTTTAACCCATTTGTGTATATTATTAAGGAAAAATACTACTAAGTTTACAGTTCATGTTTTCCGAATGAACAACTAAATACTTAAAGAATATAATGATATATTTTATTATTTATATCATCTTATTTTAGAATAGTAGTAAGATCCACTGAGGTAGACATTAGATATATTCATAGAAAATGAACATGTACAAGACCAAAGACTAGAAGAGTATAAAGACACATAGGCTCCATAGATCCATTTGTTTATTTTTGAAGAATAGATAGAATATAATATTTAATAGAATTGGTAAAAGTCAAAATGCCTACATAGCACATTGCAACAATAATTAATACGTGCATGGATAAGGGAAAAAGGTACCAACCAATAAAAAAGATATATTATAAAATATATAAAAAATACGGTTACTAAACCTTTCATTATCGGTTTTGACTCTTTCCATGGTTGAGAGTATTATGAAGCTTGACAATATAATATCTAACGTAAATTTATATCTGGATTCCCCATTTGTAACAAGTTAAGAAAAATAATCCATTAAGAAAATAACAACCCGCCATTAGATCAATGCTGAACTTTGCCTCTTGGGGGCTTTGCTTTACAACCTTACCGAAACATAAGCACAACAAAAATTTCAACAATTGCGCATACATATATACAATTAAAAAAAAGGTATACGACCATCACAAAACTCAGCTCTTATCTCCTCCAGATTGTACAACTTTCTCTTTAGTGTGCTGCTGTTCACACCCTCATTTAGACTTCTGTCCACCTATACTAAAGGTCACCTCTTTTTTATGTCTATCTACTTCTTTACACCACCTAAATTATTCAATTTCTAATCGGCTACAAGCTCTGCTTTTAATTCTTCATCGTTAAAAAAAAAAACGTCTTCTTCCTAAAATTTTCTCCATCGCTCTATAAGATTGAAGATTTCCCTAAATTATCAACGCAATTTCAAGCGTCCAATCAGCTGATTAACACCATCGAATCGCTCTACAACAGTATTCATCTTTTTCCCTGTTGTTTTACACCAACGAATCAGCGTGTTCTGCGAACCAAATACCCGAAATCACATTGTTTAACCAAAAAAATTGACATACACCCGGTTTTACATGAATAATAGTGATTGTAAATTAAGTACAAACTACATACTTCATCAGTTGTAAAACGATATATCAAATCAACTTTTATGTCTTCAAAGGCATTTGACCGATCATCTTGCGGCCTATTGCTATCATCCACATACTTATTAAGTTTATCATCAATCATATTATCTTCCTACAAAAAATCAAATAAAAATAATTAAAATGCTTTTTTTTTTTGTAAATTTTGACATATAAATTGTCGTTGTATGAAGAAAACCCTAAAATTCAATAACTTACAATCTCATTCTCTATTACAAGGTCATCGAAATTAATGTCTTCCAAACTCGAAGTAGAGAGAAGGGTGAAAGAAAGCTCCTACAAAAATTAATACAAAACCCTAAAAAAAAATCTATAACAACAGAATAGATTATGCAGCATGATATACAAAACTAACATCTGTTTTGTCTTTATCATTCATCCTCTATTCAGCCAAAAAAAATTATTTTTTTCTTATGGATTAGGGTTTGATATTTGAGAATTTACGTTGTTTGAAAAGAGAAGAGAAGAGACAGTACGACTGTTACTGACTGAGTGAAAAAAAATAAAATGGTGGTAGGAAGTAAGTCAGAAATAATACAATCTATTAAATTTTTAAAGGTGACCAGTAGTCTAAATGGCGGTGTGAATAGAAGCACACTCTCTTTATGCCTTCCCACAAAAATCGACCCCAAAATTCCAACTTTCTCCTTGATTGCTTTTTTTCCTCTTTGGAGTCATTCACCTGATTACTACTTGCTTGCTTCACGGATTCTTTCTGAGTGTCAATGCAGTCTTTACTCGGATTTGATGAACCGAACTGGATGCTACTTCAGCCTCTTTTTTGGCTGAAGTTGCTGCTACCGAAGTGGTTGGACTCTCTTCTTCAAACCTCAGCCTCGGTCTTTTCCTCTTAGGAGCTACAATACATCCAAATTTGATAGGCTAACATATTCCCAGGCTTTAAAAACTGAAGAACAGATCTTCAAACACACAAAAAATATCAGAATACAAATCACACCAAAAGCCTTCATAGAAAAAATAGATTGCTGCTGAGTAGATATTTGAGTTCGAGATACCGAAATTGGCGATGACAGCATGGATTTCGCTTTTGCATTCAATCCATCAGGATTGTCATCTTTATGTTTAGCTTTGCCAGCTTCTTGTATGCCAACTACAGGCAGCAGAGCTTGCCTTGTCATTCTAAATAACACTTCAGCAGTCTCTCTCTTAAATAGTAGAGGACACAGGTGGTGATTTCGCCATTTTTGGTGGTTGGTGCTTGGATCCTGTAATCGATTTCTGCAAACACTACAAATTGCATTTTTAAATAAACAAATAACATAAAATTAACAAAGTCAAGTAATTTTATATCTTTGTTTTGGAGAAAAATATGTATTGAAGAAGAAAAGCGAACGTAACTTTCAACCATAATAGCTATTTTTCTGAGTTGTTTACTTCAGGAGACAAATACACTACAAACTAGTACTTTATGGTGTTTCATGTCCTGAATATTGAAAATTTATTTTGATTTATGCATAACTGCAGATTATATGGAATATTTGAATTTGGCAAATTCTATTCAGATCCAGACATTTGCTGAGTAGTCCCCTAATTTTTTAAAAACTTTCGCATGATCAAAATATCTTTTATCTCGTAGAGTCACTATTAGGTTATGTTGCCTACCTCGTAGGGACTCTACGAGGTAATGTTACAAACCTCGTAGGGCAACTACGAGGTAATGATATTAACCTCGTAGGGCTACTACGTGGATGAATCACAATCTCCACACCCGCACTGCGTGGTTAATGAAAACGTGTAAAAAAAAAAAAAAAAAATTCAGCGAAGGTTATTTTTATTCAGCGAAATTTTAAAATAAAAAAGGGGGGCTACTCAGCAAATGCCTGGGTCTGAATAGAATTTGCCTATGAATTTTTATATTAGTGCAGATTATATGAAATACTGATCTCTTATAACTGCAGTATGTGAAGGATGGTCCGTGATAAACTTCGTTATTGGTAATGCAGTCAGTCATATAGATTAGATGCTCAAACTTTGTAGTTTCTTGGAAGACACTTCGTCATAGTTCTGTGTAACCACTTATTTGCTTGAATAGTGGCGAGGTCAAATAACGTTCTGAGAACAGCGACATGTTTGAGTTCTAATTAAACACTTGAACGTTTAATTATTATTATATTGACTAATCGAACTTAGTGGGCTGAGGCTTTTAGCCTTAAACTTTCAAAATACAAAATGAAAGTGGATCATTCCTGAGGAAATGCACATCTTACCCCAATCTTCATGCATGTCATGCCTTGGAGCAAACTTTGTTTCCTATACATTTTATTTGGTCGTTGTTCTTACTATTAAAAACTTCCCTTTTATAAAAGCATCACCAACATATCATTATGGCATTCAAGCTCACAATACACTCAGAGTAAATTATAGATTATACCTTATTTTATTGAGATGAAGACCAAAATGTAACTGAAAAAGTAAGTGTTAATAGACGATATTTAGGCGATACATTTGATTTGGTCATTGTTCATGTACTACTAAAAAACTTCACTTCAATGAAAATATTACCAACATATCTTTATCACGATATGCATATAATTCATTTTTTTTAAAATGAATATGCCATGATAAGAACGATTAACATTCCATGAATTTAACATACTTATTTTGCAGCTGCAAGATTGACTCCAAGAATTGCATCCGTTTGAGAGTTTGCTTTGCCAGCATGCCATGCCCTCCATTTGCATCAGTGGAAACTAAAGCCTTTGCTGGTTAAATCACAAGAAAACCTGAAATAAACCAGTATTATAATTAAAAGAAAATGAACCTGAAAGCAGGCACAATTAGAGATGAGCAAAGAACCAAATTTGATACAACATACAGTATGAAATACTGAATGTGAATACCTAGTAGATCGTTGAACTATGTGTACATCATTCAACTAAATTAGTGAAAACCAGTAAGTACAAATGAACCTGTGTTGTATGTTCCTACCATCAAGTTTCAGCTCAACTTACCTTATAGAGCCAAACCAATTTTGAGCTCTTTATATGTAATAGTGCCACTATTGTATGTGTCCATATTGGTAAACATCTGTTTAAACCCAATTAACATGATAGTTAAAGAAAATTGCAAATACAGTATATAAAAAATTTATCAACTTAATTTTATATGTATATATGACACTAATGTAGTAATGCCAATTTCATGTGTTTTGTATAGATGTGGTAGTGGTCTACTATAGAAGAAAGGGGTCAAAGGGTTCTAGCATATGCAATTAGTGGTAAAATCAAGAGAATTGAACCTCACATTATTATACCGCAGCAAAATTGTCTAGTTGTGAAGTCATGCCAAATCAACAAAAAGAAAGGCTGTATTAAAATTGGATAATATTGTATTAAGTTTATATGATCGCATACATCGTTGTCCTTGCATACATTTGTATACTCGATGACAAGACAACCTTATTCTTACTCATCAACAACATCTTCACGAAATGAGCATCACAAACCGACAATTAGCTAAAAAATTCCATGATGAAGCTTATTCAATCAACAAAAGTGGCAATGATATCTGTGGACAATCAATAAATAAAGTCCATTCAGTTGATATAATTCATATGATACGCTAAGAGAATCAGAAATATGTGTACATTCTTGAACTAAGCTGGTATATTTATTTCTTGTCACTAATAACTGCAGTTTTTTATCCTTTGTCATTATGATTGATGATGGTTCAAAGGTAGCTAAACTAGTTAAGGAGAATCGACAAATAATTAGTCTGCAATTCTCACGCTACATCAACTTAACATCTGTATATCCTGTTTAAGTGATTAAATAAACAGACTTTAGCACGTAAAATAAATGTGATTAATTTAAGAAGCCAAACAAGTATATCATCTTAAAATGACATGTATAGAATGCATTCTGGTGGTTCACATTTTAGCCACTAGAGAAGGCAACTGAACATTATCTACCATTGAATTGAATTTAAACAATTTAAAGACAAACCCCTACATCCATTTTCAGACTGAAAACTTTCTCATGACTTGTTAGGAAATATTCCATGAGTCGCATAAGCACTCACTTGTGCTGCAAAAATTTCTGAGGAAGACAGTTGACATGTTAGTTCTCCATTGCAATTATTAAAAACACAGATGGTGGTTTTAGTTATGATTTGAAAGATATATATAAATACACATGGGCATGCTCATAGCTAGCGTTCAATCAGAGTACGTACTCCCTGATTGCACTAAACCACCAATGATTACCACATGTCGATCTCTTGGATCTCCCTCCTCGATTCGAATATACTTGTGTTGACCTTCTCAGACTTTATTGCAAATGATATGAAGTAGCAATTTGTTAAAACATGCAAGTAATGGGAGAGCAAAAAATGAAGTAAAAGACCGAGGGTTGCCAGCCAAGCACCAATTATTGCTTATTGATAAGCTAATATAGCGGCTTTTTAAATCTTAATCACATTTTCTCAACTAATATCTAAAAGCACCTAAAAACAAAACATAACATAACTTGCCATTAATTGAGGTAGAAGCCAAACAGACTCGGTATTATTTATACTTTATTTCTAAACGTTCATGTTTGTTTTTATTTTCAATATTCATTTCTTATTAATGCTTTCATTTTGAGTGTAACAACTCTCATATATTCTCTACGTTTCTTAGTTATATATTATATATTTTATATATAACCCACCCATAATTATTCTCAACAATTAACATTTACTCACTTCAAAATATATCAATGGCACTTTAATAAGTGATAATATTTTAGGAAGCACTTAATTTTAGAAAGTAACCCAACACATCATAAATTAGCAAGTGATATAAATCTACATTCCCTATATAGAATAATTGATTAAACTTTGAACACTTACTACTGTTGATAATATTGATGCTATAGAGATTGACCACTCCTAAGTTTAGATACATGTGAATAAAAACATTTGTGATAATGATAAGTAGACTTTTATTAACTATGAGTATTGCAGCTTTCGTGAAAACTTTTATTAACTTGAATAAATAAATAAATAGAAATTTGAATACACTAGTAATATGCCTCATCACAACATACTACATTAATACAGATGAATTTTTCCACAGGCAGGCATTTTCATTGGACACTGCTTAAAGAAAAGGGCAACACATAATTAGATGGCATAACAAAATGAGTTAGGAAGATTGCATAAATCTGATCGTAATAGAGATCTTACTGCTAACATATTTTGAGAATTGCATAAATATGATCATAGTAGAGATCTTACCGCTAGCATTCCTATACATATTTTACATAAGAACAATAGATGTGAAGAAAAATATTTTATACTTCAGAGTTGCTAAGGCAACTGCATTTGAGGAAGTTTTACTTGAGCAGTCTAAGGAATTGCTGTCGATAATTGCAACTATTCAATAACACTTGGAAAGAACTACTAACTGTTCAAAGTATGAACTACTACTTTTAACTATAACTTTACATGATTTAAACAATGTACAACTAATCTTAGAGCCACAAAAATTTCATCAAGCATCTTATCTATCTCAGGTTTCAGGGTGGCAATACAACAAACACCTTGTTCACTAATGTCAACTCGACTATAGATGGTGAACCAGTAGCTGAGGTGGAGGGGCACCAACTGAACGAGCTCGGAAAGGGCACTATGTTGATGGCAGTTAGCGGCACTCCAGATGCTTAGCTCATCTGTGCACGAGAACAATTATATATGTGCACAGCAGGAAGGGAGAGTTTATCCCATTTTATGATGGGCTTGTAATATAAATTGGGCCCAGTATTATACTAAAAAATAAAGTACTGATCAGCCTATATGTTGGTGTTTCTGATCGAAGAAATGTATGTTGAATCATTTGCTTCTTCAATAAAATTCTGCCCTTCTCATTACTCTACTAATTACTGTGCCACTCTGCTACTTCTTGTATCTCAATTCTTCCATCACTCTCATCTTTCATCTCTTCTAACAATTCTACAACCATCAATTGTTGTTCTCTATAATACTCATCCCATTTCTTCACTCTTTATCTTAATTATTTCATCTGCATTGTGCTAATGATAACCAGATCACACATGAAAGAAAAGGGTCCTGACAGTAAGGTATCAGAGCCATACCCTCAAGAAACACAACTAGACAACTCAGATGATGAAGATGACGCAACAGGTGTATTGAATGCGAGGAGCCCAGGGACTGTAAGGCAAGACAGAATGTACGCCAAACATTCTTTAGCAATACGAGAACTTCAAGAAGTGAATGCTAAATTGGATGGCATCTATGAGGCAATCAACAACTTAACAAAGGATTTCCAAGAGCAGAAATCTCAATCCAAAGGTCCATACATTCCTCCTCCACAAAGAAATAGCCCCAGATAGATCCCCGAATCATCCTTGAATGATAATCAACAGACCAACCCGATGCATACCCCAAGAAATAGTCAGTTTTCTGCCATTGATGTTTCACGAAGCTTTGCAGGCATCTTCGCCAGTGCACCTGCAAATGCTTTGATAAATGATCAACCCACCAATCAGCCAAGACTCCTCCAAAACACGGTCATCAAACTAGAATTCCCAACGTTCAATGGAGAGGGCAATGTCTTTGAATGGATCAGCCAAGTTGGGCATCTCTTTCGTTATCACAATACACATGAAACAGAATGGGTTCCTACCTGTTCTTTCCAAGTGAAGCGAGAAGCGCATCTTTGGTATGGCTGGTAGGAAAAAAAGGTTAGAAACTACGAACAGTGGGTCAATTTCAAAGAAAGAACTATTGATAAGATTTTCTACTAAAGATCTACAACGTCCATATGGTGCCATTTCAAATTTAAAACAAACGACAACGGTACGTGCTTATCTCACTAAAGTTGAGGAATTGCAAGGATTGCGTGATGCTTTACCCGATCAATTTTTGTTGGAAAAATTCATTGATGGCCTAAAAGATAGCATCAAATTTGATGTTCTTGCTCTCCACCCCATTGATTTTAGAGAGGAAGTAAACCAAGCTAAGGTCTTTAAATGCAAAAAAGCCTATAAAAAGGAAAGAAGGGTTAATAATGTGACAAAACCCAACTATCCAATTACTACTAGTAAGTTAAACCCCATTGGAAATTCAAATTCCAAGATAAAAGGCTTAACCCTCAAGAAACTAATGACATGCGTAGTAAAGGGCTGTGTTATGGATGCAAAGAAAAATGACAACCTGGCCATAGATGCAAGAAAAAGCAAATTTATATAATGGAAGGAATAATGCTACTGGAAGATGATGAAATAGAGTCAGCGGACAATGAAGCCAAAGAAAATGAAGAGACAACAGATGATACAGACAAGCAAGCTGCTATTGATACAAAAGAGGAGGCATATGCTATCACTCTTTCTGCCATTATTGTATAACCACACTACATACAATAAGGGTACAAGGACAAATATGTGGCCAGAATATAAATTGCTTATAGACTCGGGGTCTACACATAGTTTTATCAACACATTATTGGCAAAAAGGCTACAACTCCCAGTTCAAGAGTCATCAAATTATTCAGTCGAAGTTGCAAATGAGGAGAAGGTACAAGGGACAGGTGTTTGCAAAGGAATAATTTTCAAATGCCAGGGATGTACCATGCCTATTGATCTGCTGTTAATACCACTGGAAGGTGGCCAAGTGGTGCTTGGTACTCAATAGATGCAGGAATTGGGTGATGTATCCTTTAATTTTTCTAATTTGCAAATTTAGTTTAATTATTCTAGGCAATACTATATTTGGCAAGGAATTCAAGGGGATAACAAATAGTGAGTGACAAACATATTACAAAGGAAAATATTCATGGGCAAGTATCCCTTGTTATGTACTCTAAAGTCTAAACAATTACAAACCCTATCTACTCCTAACACGACTATACACCCAGATGTTCAAGCTATATTATAGAGTTATCCCACAATCACTACAGCTACACCTAGTTTACCCCCCATCTCGACAATCTGATCATAAAATCACATTGCTACCAAATACCAAAACCATGTGTCTCAGACCTTATAGACACTCTCATCACATTAAAAAGGAGCTAGAAAAAATCATCAAATAATTGTTAGACACAGGGGTTATTAGGCCGAGTACCACTGAATACTCTTCACCTGTAGTCATGGCAAGGAAGAAAGACAGGGCATGAAGAATGTGTATAGACTATCGAGCTCTTAATAGTTACGCCATGAAAGCTAAATTTCCCATACCCCTAATTGATGACTTGTTAGATGAATTACATGGTTCTAAATACTTTACTAAGTTGGATTTATGCTCTGGTTATCATCATATCAGGATGCACCCTGATGACATTCACAAAACAGCTTTTAGGACTCGCGAGGGACATTATGAATTCATTATAATGCCTTATGGACTCTCAAATGCACCCTCGACTTTCAAGCATTAATGAACACTATTTTTAAACCTTACTTGAGGAAATTCACACTTGTATTTTTGATGACATTCTTATTTTTAGCCAGACTTGGTATAAGCACATGCTACATTTAGATCCAACATTGCAGGTGCTAAAAAGAAATCAATTAATTACCAAACTATCCAAGTGTTCTTTTGCCATAGACAAGGTCACCTACTTGGGACACATTATTTCAGACTGTAGACCTTGACAAGATTCAGGAAATTAAGAATTGGCCACAACCCAAGACTATCAAGGCACTTAGAGGATTTCTCGGCCTGACAGGGTACTGCAGGAAATTTATCAGAAATTATGGAAGCATTGTTAAGCCTATGACAGAGTTACTCAAGAAAAATGCCTTCCATTGGAGTGATAAAGCTACAGAAGCCTTCAGAAAGCTTAAATAATGTCTATTGGAACCCCCAATTTTGTGTATGGCTGACTTTGACAAAGATTTTGTGGTGGAATGCGATGCTAGCGGGGTAGGGATAGGTGCAATACTTACACGGTGGTAAACCTATTGCTTATCTTAGCCATGCTCTTAATGGAAAATTTTTATTGCTATCAACATACAAAAAGGAATTACTGGCTTTAATCTTGGGTACAAAAAAATGGTCACAATATTTGTTGGGTAGAAGATTTATTATAAAAACCGATCATCAAAGTTTAAAACATCTCCTAACCCAAAGGTTGACTAATGGGATCCCAGGTCGTTGGCTAGCCAAACTACATGGATTTGATTACAAAGTGGAATATAAAAAAAGGAAATAAAATATTGTAGCTGAAAAATTGTCATGTATACCTAAGGAAATAGCCAGTAGTGCCGAAAGCAAACAGTGTAAAGCTGTGACTACAGTCAAGAGCTTATGACTACCTGAATTAAAGAAATTGATGTCTCAATCAGACAAGTACACAAAGAAACTACGTAAAATACAAATAAGCCGCAGGCATTCATGAAGTACATTGTGGTTGATGGGCATATTTTCTATAAAAATAAGATATATATTGACTCACAGTTCAAGGAAGTTGTTAATATTGTACTCCAAGAATAACATTCTTCTCCTTTAGGAGGACATGCAGGCAGAGCCGGCTCTAGCATTTGGGTTGCCCTAGGCGAAATAAAATTTTGTCACCACTAAAAAAAAAAAAAAAATTTAATACCAAACATTAAGATCATGAGAAAATCATGCACAACTCTATAGCAGTAATCAACATAATGGTAGCATGTGCAAGTTTAAAATGCTGGTACCCTTTCCAATTGAAGATTTGCTGATCAGATGTTTCCTGTCTTCATTTACTGAGTTCCAGTTCCTCCTCCAGCTTTGCTATTTTCCCTTTCAATTATGATATCTCTTCCTTTCTTACAGCCATATTCCTTTCATTTTATCATAAAAAAAAACCTTTCATCCAATTTGTAATAGATTACATAAAGAGCATTGGATGATTAAATATAGAATAGGCATCAATCTTGTAGCAAATTGTCATGTCCGTCACTGAATAAAAGAACAAGGCTGAATTATGGAAAGGTCAGAGCTGACCATACACAACACCAATTAATAAAGACATGAGTTGACTTGAAATAGCTTATGAAAACCACATAGATGTTAAAACAAACAGGTTGTATGCATAATCTACAACACTACTAAAATAAAAGGAATGCAAAAGACAGTCAAAACAAGATGCATCAAATGAACCTCAAAATGTGGCCTTATCAAAGTAGGAGCATGAATTTTAGCTGATTGAACCCCTTCCATCTTGTTATGAAGCAACAGAAGCTAAGGAAGGAACAGTATTCTTGAGGACACAGGAGCATAAAAGCTTATCACAGTTCTCTAAATATCAAGGATGCCAAAACCAACATTTATTAAACCTGAAATCACTAACGAAAATTGTCTACTTCATGAAACAGCCGACTTCATTGATAAAACCTACCATGTGTACTAGTAGCACAGATTCGGTGACAGAGAGATGATTCTAGGGTTCAATTCTTCCTCTTCGTCTCATTTCTTGTTGCGCGCCTTCTTCTTTTTCCCTTTACCGCGTTTCTGAATTCTGATCGCGATTTCGAAATTAGGTTTCCTGTCTGTATTTTTTTTTCCGGGGGGTTGCTTGTAAATGGGGGGTTGCTCCAGTCCATGGCCTGATAGGCCTTGCCCTAACGCCGGCTCTGCATGCAGGCATGGAAAAGAAAAAGCATCGACTCAAACAAGATGTTCATTGGAAGGGTATGAAACCATACAGGGAGAAATTTGTAAAAGGATGTGATGTGTGCCAAAGAAATAAAAGTGAAAATATACATGTTCCTAGTCTACTGAATCCCCTGCCAATTCCTGAAGCAATTTGGATAGACATTTCGATGGATTTTGTTATTGGGCTGCCGAGGAGCCAAAGGTACACTGCAATATTCGTGGTGGTTGACAAGTTCACCAAATACTCACATTTTTTCCTCTACAACACCCTTGTACTGCTAAAGACGTGGCGAAAGTCTTCTTTGAAGGAGTGTTCAAACTGCATGGATTACCTAAAAGTATCATCAGCGACCGAGATGACATCTTCACGAGCAATTCCTGGCAGGAGCTCTTCAAGTTACAGGGGTGCATGCTCAGTCTCAGTTCCGCATATCATCCTCAAACAGATGGCCAAACCGAAGCCGTAAATAAAACACTGGAAGGTTATTTGTGTTGCTTCGTTTGTCATAAACCAAATGAATGGACACATCGGTTGCTTTTAGTTCAGTACTGGTATAATACACGCTGGTATAGCTCCACTAATGTCACCCCATTTTATGTTGTATATGGAGTTACACTGCCTTCTTTGCTTTCATACGTTCCTTATACGGCTAAAGTGCCACAAGTGGAGCAAGAACTTTTTTCCAAAGACATTGTGTTACAAATTGTCAAAGATAGTTTGAAGCTAGCTCAAGAGAGAGCTAAGAAGTTTGTTGATGCTCACAGAACTGAAAGGTCATTTGAAATAGGAGATTGGGTTTATTTAAGATTACAACCTTACCGCCAAATCATTGCAAGTAACTTAAAAACCACCAAACTTTCACCAAAATTCTGTGGGCCTTACCAAGTTGTTCAGAAAATAGGCAGTATAGCCTATAGACTTAAATTGCCTGAAGGTGCAAGAATTCATCTGGTATTCCATGTCTCTCAGTTGAAAAAAACGTCATGGCTATGGGGTGATTATTCATAATAACGTCCCAACTTACACTGAAGAGTAGTTGATGAACCTGAAGCAATTCTCAACAGAAGAATGATCCAAAGAAATAACCATGCAGTCATGCAAGTGCTGATAAAATGGAAGTAGAGGGATGAAATTGAAGCCACTTGGGAGGATTACTGGGAATTGGTAAAGAAATTCCCTACCTTTGACCTTAAGGCAGGGTCAATTTCTGAAGAGGAAGGGAGTGTTAGAGCCATAAAATTTCATCGAGCATGTTATCTATCTCAGGGTTTCATGGTGGCAATACAACAAACACCTTGTTCACTAATGTCAACTCGAGTTTGGATGGTGAACCAGTAGCCGAGGTGGAGGGGCAGGGGCACCAACTGAACGAGCTTGGAAAGGGCACTATGCTGATGGCAGTTAGTGGCACTCCAGATGCTTAGATCATCTGTGCACGAGAACAATTATATGTTTGCACATCAGGAAGGGAGAGTTTATCCCAATTTATGATGGGCTTGTAATATAAATTGGGCCCAGTATTATACTAAAAAATAAAATACTGATCAGCCTATATATAGGTGTGTCTGATCGAAGAAATGTATGTTGAATCATCTGCTTCAATAAAATTCTGCCCTCATCATTATCTCTTCTAATTACTATGTCACTCTGCTACTTCTTGTATCTCAATTCTTCCATTACCTCTTCTAACAATTCTTCAACCATCACTTGTTGTTCTCTCTAATACTCATCCCATTTCTTCACTCTTCATCTTAATTACTTCGTCTGCATTGTGCTAATGATAACTAGATCACACATGAAAGAAAAGGGTCCTGACACTATAATTATCTTTTCAGAACTGATGCTTATAAATTAAAAATCGAAGCTCAAACAACAAAAGCATCGCAAACTTGAATCATCCTTCGAAATTGGAAATTTGATTGTTTATTTCTGATTTTATTTTTTGGATTTCAAACAAGTTTTTGTGCTTTCGGGTCATAATTTTGGAATTTTGGAGTTTTGATTAAAAAAAACTGAAGGGTAAAAGATCGATGGAAACCGCAAAATGATTTGAGAAATTACGGAGAAAGATTAATCAATATTAGTTTTTCTAAACCCCGATTTGAGAGGATGATTCGAGAGGAGAGAGATCAACGGAGAAAAATTCGCTTGGGGGCACGATTCATGAGAAGAAACAGGGAAAGAAAGAATCGCTTAAAAAATTAGACGTGTGTTTTTGGCTTTAGAAAAAATTGATTTCAATCCACAGTAGACAAACCTCCCCAATGGTCGGTTTGATTATGTATAGAGAGGTGATCCGAAATTCTGGGGTGAGGCCTTCAGGGATACGAAAATGCACTGGTCTACAAATCCTACCTACTTCCACCAAATCCTTCCACTATAAATAATCCCAAGCTCACACTTCAAACGGATTGGATGTTTGGATGACTTAACATCCCATAGAGCTTCAAGAGACTCATTAGTGACATCCTTGCTTTGAGGAGGAAGGAGCATAAAAGTGATTTCTCCGAATATTCATATATGACAATTATGACCCTAAATTACATGGAAATGCTTGTAATCAAATGCCTAGATGAGGCTTATAGCTTGTAATCCATTGTTGTGAATAAAATATCAGTGGAATCCTTCAAATTCGACGTAGGCCCCTCAGGGGACCGAGCCACTATAAATCTACTGTGTCATATACTTTTTCTGCATTTATTTTCCTACGTGAAATAATATTCTTAAGTAATTAAGAATCTTTGGGTGTCGACGACATTTTTTGCCATCAACATTCTGGTGCTTTCACTCTGAAGCTCTTAGCCTCACATCCTTGTCACACATAACCATCTCGAATTGAATGCGCTTTAGATTCCTTTTCTAACCTGCCACTCAAATCTGCTTACGATAGTTAAGTGAACAAAGAACCAGATGTTCGCCTCTTCAACTACAGCTAAAGTCGGTACTTCTCAGCTACCCAAAGTGGCGGAAGACCCGATAGAAATGGAATTCCTTCCTCTTGCATATCTCAAAACCCCTGCAACTCAAGCGCAAATTTAGGCGCTTAATAAGAAGTGTGAAAATATGGTTCTTGAACTCAACCAAGCGTTGAAAAACAGCATCAACCATATGCGTCAACTTCAAGACAGTCAACTCATCATTGCTTAACTTCACCTTTCTCAAAACAATGCCCGATCGCGGCGCAATGTCTCAAAAACCACTTCTTCTGAATCTTAGAGCCCACATCAAAGAAGGAAGTCCAGCCTTAACAATAACATCATCGTCCACTCTAATGCTTACACTAACGGCCACGACAACGGAAATGGAATCGGTGATAAAACCACTTTTACTTACAATGGGGGAACGCATCACCGTGATCGCTCCCGGTTGGTTATCAGCGATGAACCGGGTTTAAGTAATTGACCTCCTCCTCGATAGAACCTAACTTTCGCTGCTCAGAATTTTGGGCCCACGCTTCTGGCAACCCGGCCGGCCCAAGTTCCACCGAATTAGGACACACACCAACCTGCTCAGCCTCATCAGCCATACCAAAACCAGACAGTCAATGTCTACGATATGGATGAAGATGACCCTGATCTGCGTCAAAGAAGGCGTCCACGGAACAGGACTCCCGAAGATAACTGAAACCAATAGATTTCACTAGAAGATGTCCATCCAGCGTATCTCCCCGACATGGTTCGAGGATCATGAGAGATATGCGGAGGAGCGCTAATGACTCGTAGGAAACCCACTTGAGGCGTAACCCCTTCACTAGGATCGTACAGGAAGCCGAATCGCCTCGACGCTTTAACATGCCAGAGATGGCATCTATGATGGCATGACTGATCCCTACGCTTTCCTGAACCATTATGAATGGAAGATGGATTCCAGTCAGGCCACCGAAGCGGTCAAATGAAAGTGCTTCCCAGTTTTCTTATCAGGCACAGCTATGCTTTGGTTCTTTCGCTCCAATCTATCAATACCTTTGGCTAGCGGGACATAAAGTTGGTTAGGCAGTTCAGAATGCACTTTCCGACTCCGAATAACGCCCTTACCCTTTCCAACCTTTACCAGGGCTTTGTAGAATCCCTCAAGAGCTACCTCG
Organism: Allium sativum; assembly: GCA_030737875.1. NCBI lineage: Eukaryota > Viridiplantae > Streptophyta > Magnoliopsida > Asparagales > Amaryllidaceae > Allium > Allium sativum. Next base: position 9,813,068 of record CM060923.1, read on the forward strand.
AGTGGTTCAATACCACCCTCGCTGAGGTCGACGGTACCGAACCTCACAACGTACTCTTCCAGCTTGCAAAAGGTGTCCTTCCTACCTCCGAGTTTGGAGTCTGGATCGACACAAAGTAGCCTAAGAGCTTAGAGGCTTTCTACGAAAGGCTGGACAATTCCTGTGTGATGTAGAAGCAAGGCGTAATCGAGTCTCTCGGCCAACCACTCCAACAACCCACACGCTGGCACCGTCCACGACAGTGTTAAAGGAAAACAGGTCATAGAGTCCTCTAACAAGGGTAAAGGAGCAGCCCCTTACAAGCTAAACCTGAACAACGGCAAACAAGGCGACCAAAACAACAACCTGGCTCTGGGGGATCCTAAGAAGCATGACTGTTATCTAAATTGCAGGAACTACACTCCATTGACATGAGGTATGAAGACAATCTACTTAGGAATCTGTAATACTCTCCAGTACAAGAAGCCTAACACAAGGGAATCCATCGACCGTGAGAAAAACTCTGGTAAATACTGCAAATTCCACGACATACAAGGGCACAATACCAACGAATGTCGCCACCTCAAGGATGCGATTGAAAAAATCATCCACGAGAAATGCCTGGAACGGTAGTTATGGACCTCTTCCTTCTAGAGCCGCTTCCGCCATTCCCTCCTCTGCCCTTTAGGGGGTGTGATGGACGCATGAGACACCGACGTGCGCTTTCCACCGTCATCCTCACTGCTTGTAATCACTGTGACCTCCTCGAGGTGAATACACTGCAACAGTTTAGAAGTGGTATTTGAGATAAGGGCCAGCAATGCCTCAGTTTCAACCTGAGCCTTCTTGGCCCCCAACTCCTCCTTTTTCTTAGCTTCTTTAGTGGCCTTCTAATGAGCCAGCTTCTTGGCCTTGGGTTGCGTAGATACATCCGCTTTAAGCTTCTTATAGACGTCCTCAGCCCTTTTATTGGCATCATCAGTGGCTTTCTTCTTCCTAGCCTCCTCAGCGGCTCTCTCGTTCTCGGTCTCATTGGCAGCTTCCTTTTTTCTGGCCTCCTCAGTGGCTCTCTCATTCCCTGCCTCAGCATCGGCCTTCTTCTTCGCCACCACCGCTACAGCTTCTTTCTTGGCTTCCTCTCGCACCACAGCTAGTGCCCCCCGTATGACTACCTCATCATGTTTCCTCTTCTCCTCATGTTCCTCAGACTTCGCTAGCATTTGAGCTTTCTGTGACTACACTAGGTCATACATCGTTTGCACACTTGCCTTAACTACACCTGTCACCTGAACACTTTGACCATCTGTTACATCACCTTCCATAAGCAAACAATTGTAGATGCTAGTTCCTGAATCCACATCCGAGAACAGATCCAGATGCTCTCCCACCTCTCTAAATTGTATTTCCTTTTACCTCAATCGAGAATCAGACACTTAAGGAAGCACGGGGCAAAGCCTGTTGTCATTTCTGCTTCAAGGGGCTACACAACAAAAAATGTGACTATTTAGTTTCTGAGGATTTAGTTCTCTCATCCTCTTCAGTTATTCACAGTAATGAAACTTTAACTCCAGGAAGGTATGGTGTAGGCATAATAGGAAGGGTGCTCGCCGTCGCAGTAAAAGTGGATCTCGCCAATCCCAACCATGGATGTGTGGGGTCATACTTAGTTGGAATATGAACTGGGACTGTGGGACTGCTATGTTGAGTCAAGATTTTCTAAGAGTTTTGATTTCTGACATAGAGATACGACATGATCGACAAAAAGAAGACAATAAAGATATTCATTGGTATTATACATTAGAGGTTGATTATTTGGTATGTTAGTAGTGTTATTTATGTTAAAATCTACCCTCAAATAATCTTACACCTTTAATCTTTGAATATATATATAAGAATATATGAGTGCACATTAACTGTGCAATCTGGACCAAACCGGTCGACCGGTCGAAACCAGGCGGTCGACCGTTTCTGCCCAGAATGCACAGATAACGTGCACAAATATACATAATGTATATATATTCAAATTCCTATCTACCGGTCCTTTTTAACCTGTCAACCGTTTTCAAACAGAAGCAACCTTTCGTATAGACACTTCCATTTCTTCAAGAGTTGCTTCCCTTTCTCTTCACCAATGATCATATCCATTGTTTGTAACTTTTCACAAATGGTTACAACTGTTTATTCCTTATATAAACATCATGGGTTCATCATTCCAATAAACCATAGTCGATATTTGTTTGTAATTGTTGATGATTACTCTCGTTACACCTGGACAATTTTCTTGGAAAACAAAAGCGATGCTTTCGAACATTTCAAATCTTACGTCCAGAAAATTCAGAAATTGAAAGGGCTTAAAGTTAAAAATATAAGAAGTGATCATGGCAGAGAGTTCGAAAATAATGAATTTGAACATTTTTGTACAAAGAAAGGTATATATGATAATTTTTCGTTTCGTAGAACTCCACAACAAACGGAGTTGTAGAACGGAAAAATTGAACCTTACAAGAATGTGCAAGAACATTATTAAATGGAACCACTCTACCAAAACATTTCTGGGCAGAAGCCGTTGCAACTGCCTGTTATGTTTTGAATCATGTATCCATTCGACCTCTCACCAAGAATACTTCTTATGAATTATTTAACGAAAGAAAGCCTAATATCTCTTACTTCAAAGTATTTGGTTCTAAGTGCTTTATCTTAAATACGAAAGACTATCTTGGTAAATTCGATCCAAAGGCCGATGAAGGTATATTTGTCGGTTATTCGGAACGAAGCAAGGCCTATCGTATATTTAAGAAACGAACCGAAAAAATTGAAGAATCACTTCATGTCTCTTTTGATGAATTCTATCAGCATCCTCGAATTATATCAGATGATGACGAAACTATACTCTGTAACACCCTGAATCTTTGAACAATCAAATTATCTAAACATAAGAATACTTAATTTCAAATGTGGGAATTAAGGGAAACAGGTCATTACATTGCGTTCGTCTCGGAATTCTGCTTAAGATAGAGTCCGAGTTTGCGTAAAACGGATACCGTATGAAGAAGATATGGACGAAACAAGTTTGGTGGCTAAATAAGAAAAAAAAGATTGCACTGGCGCACTTGGGAAGTGCGCCAGTACAAATTTACATTGGCGCACTTCCCAAGTGCACCCAGGCCGAGAGAAAACCTGCACAGCCTTCTGGTTCAGTCTGACCCATGTTCTGACTCATTTCTGAGTCCTTTCTGACTCCTTGCTGAGTCATTAGGGCTGAGGTGTCACCCTATCCCGACTGAGTGGTTTTGATTAACCCTAAGATCATCCGACGGCTATAATTAAATTGAAATTCTATATAAACATGTGTAGACCTAAACCCTAGAATCAAATCAAAAATTAGATCAGTAGCCGTCATGTTGTCACTCCAAACCCTAGAATAGCCGCCACCAACTAGACGCAAATTAAAGACAACAATTCAAATCAAGCCTAAAACTACAACAACGTAATTGTCTACAACAAGGGAACACTAATCAACTACAGAATTCAGAAACCAGAACTCAAGACCCCTTATTCGGTGAGTTCTAGTCACTTTTAGGTTTAAATAAATAAAAGTGAATTGTGGTAGACTATGATTTGGGTATATGTTGTTTGTTGTTATGCAAGTTCATTGTTGTGAATCATGAAGTTATGCAAGTTCCTTATTGTTGTGAATCATGAAATGATGCAAGTTCCTTATTATTGTGAATCATGAAGTTATGCAAGTTCATTATTGTTGTGAATCATGATATGATGCAAGTTTATTATTGTTGTGAATCATGATATGATGCAAGTTTATTATTGTTGTGAATCATGGTATGATGCAAGTTTATTATTGTTGAGAAACTATGAACCCATGCAAGTTACCTATGCAAGTTGTTGCGTTATTAATTCATGAATCTATGCTAGTTGTTATGTGATGAATCATGAACCTATGTAAGTTACCTATGCAAGTTGATAAGTTGTCAATTCATGAACCTATGATAGCTGTTATGTTGTGGATCATGAACCTATGTAAGTCACCTATGCAAGAAGTTATGTTATGAATCATGCAAGTTGTTATATTGTGAATCATGAACCCATATAAGTTGTTGATTGTGTTGAGAATCATGAACCTATGTTAGTTGTTAATTATGTTTTAATTCATGAACCTATGCAAGTTGCTATGAATCCATGCGAGTTGTTAATTATGTAGTGAATCATAATTATATGCGAAGTTATCGTGTCATTTTCCCTAGTTGTCATGCTTATGCCAAAAAAATTACTGAAAACGATCACCTTGTCATTTCCTTTATTTTATTATTATGGCGAGACTATTTTGTAGCCTCGATGACGCCAAAAACGCAAACGGTTACACTAGTTAAGAAACGGGGAAAAGGGGAATTTGTAATAGGCATAATTTACATAGTGACTATGTAAATTCGACACATGATTCAAGTAGGGAAACATATAAATAATTACCTATTATGACATGGGTAAAATGGGGGTAAAAATGGTATAATTTGAATATGACCATTTATGGATAAGAAATCCAAATTGTTAATAAGATAGGTATTGACACCTATGAAAAAGGAATGGATTAATTAATTAACTTAATTAATCAAAAGAGGGATGTTTAAGCAATTAAAGTCTGAAGATTTAATATTGAGAATTGGCATAAAATAAATTTGTGATGAAAATTGGTATGATTTTTCATACCATAAATAGATGGACATAATTTAGTCAATTATATCCATAGTGAAATTTGGAATTAATTGATAATTTGAATAGGGAAAATAATTCAAATTGGGGGATGATTAATTAGGAGTAATTAATCGTCTAAGACACGAGGTTAGGCTCTTATGTGGTGTAAGACTGCCCGGACCCGCCCGGCAAATCCAGCTGCCACAAATGCCAGTCTAATGTGGGAGGTCTTAGGCATAAAATAAATACGTAACAATTGTAAAGACACGAGGTTAGGCTCTTTTGTGGTGTAAGATTTCCCGGACCCGCCCGGCAAATCCAGCTGCCACAAATGTCAGTCTAATGTGGGAGGTCTTTATAAGGTTACGGTCTTAATGAATTAAGAAACACTTAACCAGATAAACATGTAGTGGGACATGAGGGGTTAAGTGGGTGCCTTGGGTGGCATGTGGAATTAAGTGGGTGTCTAGGGTGGCATGTGAAATACGATTAGATATTTCAATAATTAATTAATGCTGATTAAAGACTACTTAACCTAACTTAATACATATGGACTGTATGATGATAGACATAAGTTAGGGTTAAGTAAAACGAATTGCATTGTGGGTGGGTTAAGTACAACTGATGGGTAGGTGGGTAATATTAATACATATAGGCCCACATACTTAACCATTAAATAAACAGGGTTAAATCAGTTGGTGGGTTAAGTACAACTGATGGGTAGGTGGGTAATATTAGTATATATAGGCCCACAAACTTAACCATTAAATAAATAGGATTAAATCAGTGGGAGGGTTAAGTACAACTGAAGGGTAGGTGGGTAATATCAATACATATAGGCCCACAAACTTAACCATTAAAAAGGGGTTATGTAATTAAAGACACCTAATGGTATACATAACCGGGGCAGAATAGGTAAAGTTATGTATTAAAGACACCCTTAGGGGTATGCATAACTAATGGGAGTATGTAAAGTTATGTATTAAAGACACCCTTAGGGGTACGCATAACTAATGGGAATAGGTAAAGTAATGCATTAAAGACACCCTCAGGGGTACGCATAATTAATGGGAGTAGGTAAAGTTATGTATTAAAGACACCTATAGGTACGCATAACCGATAGGTAGAATAGGGGTTATGTATTAAAGACACCTATAGGTACGCATAATTGATTTAGGGCTATGTAATTAAAGACACCTCAGGGTATACATAGTCAGTAGAAAACCTAGGGGGGATACAAGACATAGGGGAGAGCTTGTATCATGTTGTATGGGACCCATTTCAGTCAGTAACCCGGAGAGGTATCAAAGTAAAAATCTCCGTACTAGGCGGGGAAGGGGCACGCTTACTGATTAATTGTAAGAGATTCAAAACGAGACGGATGGTGTGGGCGGCGCAAACCGACCGGGGACATGTGCGTGCATGGGCTGGGAAGAGGGGGACAAGACGACCGTGACACCAGTAGGTATAACTGTGCACACCTTAGGTTGCCACTTTAGGGAAGTGATACCCCCTAGTTGTGGGACCAGCACAGGGTATCTACAGAGTAGGGAGCCGATCGGGGTAAGTCTACCAATTTATAGTAGGAGGGTAGTGGGTACGACTAGTTGAGATAGGAGCAGGCGACACCTATGGCAGCAGCTAGGAATACACGAAACTACCACCATCGTTATCATTAGCGGAAGGGATCATCCCATCTTGATTTGACTAGTAATAGTGCAGAGTAGTTAGTAGTGAATCATGCATACACCTTACCTTATTTGTCCTGTCATACCTGTCATCTGTACCGTGATCCTCTTATCCACTTTGTATGCCTGTCATGTTTACCTTTATCTATTTACTGGCTAAAAGTTACTGGACTCACCAGACGTATGTCTGACCTAGTTTGTTTCTCTTCTTTTCTTCCGTTCCCCCCCCCAGGTTCTCAGGGAGGAAACACACAGGTTTAGTCAGGATTTGGATATCATCTTCTAGGAGCTTCTTCTGAAGTATGGCTCGAGTCTCTGTCTCTTATATGGCTTGCTCTTTAATCAAGGGAATGATGATTTTCTTTTAAAAACTTATGTACTCTGATGATATAAGACAGAAGTGTTTTGTTGTAATAGTTTTATGTCTCATGGTATTATGTAACAAAGTATTTTGGAGATTTAATAAAGTTATTTGTTTTCCACTGCAAAAATTTTATATCTATCTTGTGATATTCTGTGTCTGTTTACCAAAAACGCTCCACTGAAGTTAAGGCATTCCCTTTTATGAGTAACCTTAATGCAGGTGGGGTGTTACACGTGGTATCAGAGCTGAAGGTTACCAGATTAGATAAAAGTTTTTGAAAACTATTTTCAAAAGGATTTTAAAAGAAAGTATTTTCAAAAAGGAAAGCCTGTTTTGATAAACATTCCCCGAAAAGCCGTATGTAGTATCCTTCGGTCCTTTGTCTAGAATCTCTTCCTTGATAGGATAGGCGAATGCTCTCACGGCTGATGGATAGGATAGGGATAGGAAAATTTATGTAGAAAGTTTAATTTCCTTATCTGGTTATGAAGTTAAGACTCTTTTGAATTCTGGCATTGAGACTCTGCACTTTAGTACTAGTCTTGTTTCTGATCCCGTAGTTGTTTCAAACCCCCTTTGTGGTTCGGCTCAATTATTAGTGATTCGTAGGGGTTTGAAATTATCTGTGTTAGGCATCAAAAATTTGAATGTGACATTTGTGTGCTTAAGTTTACGGGCTATGGGTTGGTTTTAAATGGACCAGCTTTCTATGTAGAGGGTCGTTCTAGATTTTGAGAGGAGGGCCGTTAAGTTTCTAACTTGTCATGGGAAGACCCCAAAGTTTCTTGTGACCCACAAGGGTGTTTTATGCTTAGCTTTCTGAGAATCATTCTGTAATCTGATCTGTACCAGTAGTCTATAAGTATCTGGATATTTCTGAAGGATACGGGTTTCTACTCGAAGCATGAAGTAGATCTCCAGTTTTGACATTATTTAATGGGGGTAATTCTTTGGGTGTCAGTCTGATGTTGATTTCGGTCTTCGGAGCTGAGACTTAGGGAATCATTCTCTTAACCGATGTCAAATGGGAACAGAGCTTTTGCTTTAGTTATATCATTTGTTTATATCCCATCAACTGAATCTTCGACCTTTAGAGAGGAAATCCATGGATGTAAACATGTGCTTGGGACATGTTATGTTTGATGGTTGCAAGTGGATGCAAGTGTTTGATAGTGGTTGCTCGTGGATGCATTTACACACACATTAGGCACTAGATCGGCTCAAATCACTTTCATATTGCAAATAAATGTGTGTGCATATTTAGGTTAATGGATGATCAATGGTTGTGTTATCATATGGATGCTGCATTTTGATGAATGGTTGAGCACACATGTAGAAATAATATGCATCGATAGGATTCTTTCGCATACATAATGGACGCACAGCACTATCATGGTTTGCATTAAGGCGGTCAACTGAATCAGTAGACCGCCTGATTTTGCATTATATAAGGAACATATACACACACTTTTGGCATATGTTCATACAACATTAGAAGTTTTCTAAGGACAATGGATGCTTGTGGATGATAGTTGAGTAGATGGGTGATTGGATGGTAGGACACATTCTCTTAACTTGAAGATTTCGGGGACGAAATCCTTTAAGGAGGGAGAATGTAACACCCCGAATCTTTGAACAATCAAATTATCTAAACTTAAGAATACTCAATTTCAGATGTGGGAATTAAGGGAAACGGGTCATTCCATTGCGTTCGTCTCGGAATTCTGCTCAAGATAGAGTCCGAGTTTGCGTAAAACGGATACCGTATGAAGAAGATATGGACGAACGAAGTTTGGTGGCTAAATAAGAAAAAAAAAGATTGCACTGGCGCACTTGGGAAGTGCGCCAGTACAAATTTACATTGGCGCACTTCCCAAGTGCGCCCAGGCCGAGAGAAAACCTGCACAGCCTTCTGGTTCAGTCTAACCCATGTTCTGACTCATTTCTGAGTCCTTTCTAACTCCTTGCTGAGTCATTAGGGCTGAGGTGTCACCCTATCCCGACTGAGTGGTTTTGATTAACCCTAAGATCATCCGACGGCTATAATTAAATTGAAATTCTATATAAACATGTGAAGACCCAAACCCTAGAATCAAATCCAAAATTAGATCAGTAGCCGTCATGTTGTCACTCCAAACCCTAGAATAGCCGCCACCAACTAGACGCAAATTAAAGACAACAATTCAATTCAAAATCAAGCCTAAAACTACAACAACGTAATTGTCTACAACAAGGGAACGCTAATCAACTACAGAATTCAGAACCCAGAACTCAAGACCCCTTATTCGGTGAGTTCTAGTCACTTTTAGGTTTAAATAAATAAAAGTGAATTGTGGTAGACTATGATTTGGATATATGTTGTTTGTAGTTATGCAAGTTCATTGTTGTGAATCATGAAATTATGCAAGTTCCTTATTGTTGTGAATCATGAAATGATGCAAGTTCCTTATTATTGTGAATCATGAAGTTATGCAAGTTCATTATTGTTTTGAATCATGATATGATGCAAGTTTATTATTGTTGTGAATCATGATATGATGCAAGTTTATTATTGTTGTGGATCATGATATGATGCAAGTTTATTATTGTTGTGAATCGTGGTATGATGCAAGTTTATTATTGTTGAGAAACTATGAACCCATGCAAGTTGTTGCGTTGTTAATTCATGAATCTATGCTAGTTGTTATGTGATGAATCATGAACCTATGTAAGTTACCTATGCAAGTTGATAAGTTGTCAATTCATGAACCTATGATAGCTGTTATGTTGTGGATCATGAACCTATATAAGTCACCTATGCAAGAAGTTATGTTATGAATCATGCAAGTTGTTATATTGTGAATCATGAACCCATATAAGTTGTTGATTGTGTTGAGAATCATGAACCTATGTTAGTTGTTAATTATGTTTTAATTCATGAACCTATGCAAGTTGCTATGAATCCATGCGAGTTGTTAATTATGTGGTGAATCATAATTATATGCGAAGTTATCATGTCATTTTCCCTAGTTGTCATGTTTATGCCAAAAATTGTACTGAAAACGATCACCTTGTCATTCCCTTTATTTTATTGTTATGGCGAGACTATTTTGTAGCCTCGATGACGCCAAAAACGCAAACGGTTACGCTAGTTAAGAAACGGGGAAAAAGGGGAATTTGTTATAGGCATAATTTACATAGTGACTATGTAAATTGGACACATGATTCAAGTAGGGAAACATATAAATAATTACCTATTATGACATGGGTAAAATGGGGGTAAAAATGGTATAATTTGAATATGACCATTTATGGATAAGAAATCCAAATTGTTAATAAGATAGGTATTGACACCTATGAAAAAGGAATGGATTAATTAATTAACTTAATTAATCAAAAGAGGGATGTTTAAGCAATTAAAGTCTGAAGATTTAATATTGAGAATTGGCATAAAATAAATTTGTGATGAAAATTGGTATGATTTTTCATACCATAAATAGATGGACATAATTGAGTCAATTATATCCATAGTGAAATTTGGAATTAATTGATAATTTGAATAGGGAAAGTAATTCAAATTGGGGGATGATTAATTAGGAGTAATTAATCGTCTAAGACACGAGGTTAGGCTCTTTTGTGGTGTAAAACTGCCCGGACCCGCCTGGCAAATCCAGCTGCCACAAATGCCAGTCTAATGTGGGAGGTCTTAGGCATAAATTAAATACGTAACAATTGTAAAGACACGAGGTTAGGCTCTTTTGTGGTGTAAGACAGCCCGGACCCGCCCGGCAAATCCAGCTGCCACAAATACCAGTCTAATGTGGGAGGTCTTTATAAGGTTACGGTCTTAATGAATTAAGAAACATTTAACCAGATAAACATGTAGTGGGACATGAGGGGTTAAGTGGGTGCCTTGGGTGGCATGTGGAATTAAGTGGGTGTCTAGGGTGGCATGTGAAATACGATTAGATATTTCAATAATTAATTAATGCTGATTAAAGACTACTTAACCTAACTTAATACATATGGACTGTATGATGATAGACATAAGTTAGGGTTAAGTAAAACGAATTGCATTGTGGGTGGGTTAAGTACAACTGATGGGTAGGTGGGTAATATTAATACATATAGGCCCACAAACTTAACCATTAAATAAACAGGGTTAAATCAGTTGGTGGGTTAAGTACAACTAATGGGTAGGTGGGTAATATTAGTATATATAGGCCCACAAACTTAACCATTAAATAAATAGGATTAAATCAGTGGGAGGGTTAAGTACAACTGAAGGGTAGGTGGGTAATATCAATACATATAGGCCCACAAACTTAACCATTAAAAAGGGGTTATGTAATTAAAGACACCTGATGGTATACATAACCGGGGCAGAATAGGTAAAGTTATGTATTAAAGACACCCTTAGGGGTATGCATAACTAATGGGAGTAGGTAAAGTTATGTATTAAAGACACCCTTAGGGGTACGCATAACTAATGGGAATAGGTAAAGTAATGCATTAAAGACACCCTCAGGGGTACGCATAACTAATGGGAGTAGGTAAAGTTATGTATTAAAGACACCTATAGGTACGCATAACCGATAGGTAGAATAGGGCTTATGTATTAAAGACACCTATAGGTACGCATAATTGATTTAGGGCTATGTAATTAAAGACACCTCAGGGTATACATAGTCAGTAGAAAACCTAGTGGGGATACAAGACATAGGGGAGAGCTTGTATCATGTTGTATGGGACCCATTTCAGTCAGTAACCCGGAGAGGTATCAAAGTAAAAATCTCCGTACTAGGCGGGGAAGGGGCACGCTTACTTATTGATTGTAAGAGATCCAAAACGAGACGGATGGTGTGGGCGGCGCAAACCGACCGAGGACATGGGCATGCATGGGTCGGGCAGAGGGGGACAAGACGACCGTGACACCATTAGGTATAACTGTGCACACCTTAGGTTGCCACTTTAGGGAAGTGATACCCCCTAGTTGTGGGACCAGCACAGGGTATCTACAGAGTAGGGAGCCGATCGATTAGGGTAGTGGTTAGGGTATATCCAGATATATGCCCTAAGTCTACCAATTTATAGTAGGAGCGTAGTGGGTACGACTAGTTGAGATAGGAGCAGGTGGCACCTATGGCAGCAGCTAGGAATACACGAAACTACCACCATCGTTATCATTAGCGGAAGGGATCATCCCATCTTGATTTGACTAGTAATAGTGCAGAGTAGTTAGTAGTGAATCATGCATACACCTTACCTTATTTGTCCTGTTATACCTGTCATCTGTACCGTGATCCTCTTATCCACTTTGTATGCCTGTCATGTTTACCTTTATCTATTTACTGGCTAAAAGTTACTGGACTCACCAGACATATGTCTGACCTAGTTTGTTTCGCCTCTTTTCTTCCGTTTCCCCCCAGGTTCTCAGGGAGGTAACACAAAGGTTTAGTCAGGATTTGGATATCATCTTCTAGGAGCTACTTCTGAAGTATGGCTCGAGTCTCTGTCTCTTATATTGCTTGCTCTTTAATCAGGGGAATGATGGTTTTCTTTTAAAAATCTATGTAATCTGATGATATAAGACAGAAGTGTTTTGTTGTAATAGTTTTATGACTCATGGTATTATGTAACAAAGTATTTTGGAGACTTAATAAAGTTATTTGTTTTCCACTGCAAAAATTTTATATCTGTCTTGTGATATTCTGTGTCTGTTTACCAAAAACGCTCCACTGAAGTTGAGGCATTCCCTTTGTGAGTGATCTTAATGGAGGTGGGGTGTTACATACTCACTGATAATCCAATCATCACAAATGTTGATTCTGACTCTGAAATAATTTTTGAAAATATTCCTCAACCATGTGAGTTACGATCTCCACCAAGGAGACAATCTCTACCAAGGATACAATCACCACCGAGAATATTAAGAGATCATCCTACTCAAAATATAATCGGGGAAGTAACATCATAAGTCAGAACAAGGAGTCAACTCCATCAAATGGGCCATGTCGCATTTCTTTCAAATAACGAACCTAAGAAACCAAAAGAAGTTGTTACTGATGATTACTGGATCATTGCCATGCAGGAAGAACTAAATCAGTTAGAGCGCAATGATGTCTGGGAACTTGTTCCAAGACCCACTGATCAATCGGTTATTGGTACTAAGTGGGTCTTTAAAAATAAGGCTGATGAACAAGGTAATATTACCAGAAATAAAGCAAGGTTAGTAGCACAAGGGTATAATCAGGAAGAAGGTATTAGTTATGAAGAAACATTTGCACCAGTTGCACAACTAGAAGCTATTAGGATCCTATTATCTTTTGCTTGTCACCATGATTTCAAACTTTATCAGATGGATGTCAAGAGTGCTTTTCTAAATGGATTTATCAAAGAGAATGTATATGTCGAACAACCTCCTTTGTTCTTATATGAAAAATATCCTGACTATGTGTACAAACTTAAGCAGGCTTTGTATGGTTTAAAACAAGCACCTCGTGCTAGGTATGAAAGACTACGTATCTATCTTATTAACTCAGGATTTCAAATTGGCAAAGTCGATCAAACTTTGTTTATCAAACATTCTCGAAAAGATATTCTAATTATCCAGATATATGTAGATGACATCATCTTTGGTTCAACAAATGATAAACTCTGCAAAAAGTTTGCAAATATTATGACTCATATAGGAGAACTATCATATTTTCTTGGACTTCAAATCAAACAACTTCCAAATGGTATTTTTATTAATCAAGAAAATTACTATGGAAATCTTATCAAGTGCTTCGTATTAGAAAATACATCTAGTAAACCTACTCCCATGAGTACAACTTATCTTGAAAAAGATGAACATGGTAAGAATGCTGACCAAAAATTATATCAAAGCATGATTTGTTCTCTTCTGTATCTTACAGCTAGTCGTCCAGATATAATGATGAGTGTTTGTTTACGTGCACGATTTCAAGAAGATCCAAAAGAATCACACCTACGAGTAGTGAAACGTATAATTCGTTATCTGAATAATACCAAAGATTTCGGTCTTTTCTACCCAAAAGAATGTCCATTCAAATTAGTATCATATCGCGATGCTGATTTCGGAGGTTCTCGAATGGATAGGAAGAGTACAAGTGGTACATGCCATTTTATTGGAAAATCACTTGTCTCTTGGTTTAGTAAGAAACAAAATTGTGTTTCACACTATCAACGTGTGAAGCTGAATATATATCAGCAGCTCTTGCTGTACTCAAGTAATTTACATGCAACATACACTTCAAGATTTTGATATTCATTTATCAAATTCGATTATATACTGTGATAACACAAGTGCTATAAATCTTTCTCAGAATCCAGTGAATCACTCTCGAACCAAACACATTGATATCCGTCATCATTTCCTTAGAGATAATATCGAAAAAGGAAATATATGTCTCAAATATGTCCAAACTGATAATCAACTAGCGGACATCTTCACTAAGCCTCTACTTGAATCTAGTTTCATTAAGTTACGAAGAGAGCTTAGTCTTATTTCTCGAAAAGAACTTGATAAGTAATGTTATCACTAAGGTTATATTTTGTTAGTTCTTTTCACATCCGGTTTATGCTTACTCAAAATATTAGCTATTTTTAGCTAATTGCTATCTTTTTTTTAATATGAGCGTCTTATTTTTTCTACGGCCAATTTTTCCTAGTATTTCTCCTCCACAAGTTTATATACAGGAACTCCCATACAAGCTTGACAAAATTTCTCTTTTTTTCATCTCTCCCTATCTGAGCGTAAAGTTTAAATAGTTCATTATGGCACATATTTGTGATGAGTGTGCTCAATAATCCCATATTTCTATCACAAGTTCTGAGCCGGAAGAGTATTACTCTCCCGAAACTCCAAAACACAAATCAAAGTGTCATCGCAAATGCAATCATACTCCTGGTAATACGCCAACTTCGAAACGAGCAAAGAAAGTGTTGTTTTGTTCGCCCCGTACCAGAAAGAAGATTAATGAGATTCATCATTATCAAAAACATCAAATTGATCTTCAATGACAGCTACATTATGAGCAACAACTGACATCAGAATGACTATCGCTTTTAGAAAGAATGGCATCATTCTTTTGTGGTTCAAACAAACATGGCGTATACGAGCCAATGCAACACGTACCTTCATCCTCTAGGAGCCTAAATTCTTGGGAAAGAAACTATAATTGAAACGAAGGCGCAAAAGAAAAATGGTCGCCAAGGACACCACGCAAAAACGATGTCAAAGAGGAGTCAACCGATCATAATTCCTCTACCTCTCATTAAGATTTTTTAATTAATATTGTGATTGTATTCGCATTTATTTTTTAAGTTCTAGTAATATATGTATCTCTTTTTGAATAAATCAGTTTTATCTGGATCGTTAAACGATAGAAATAGAACAAAAATCAGAAAAAACAGCTCCCAGCAAAACCAGTCGACCGTTTTGTCTTCTGGTCAAAAACGGTCGACCTGTGAATTAACGGCGGTCGACCGATTCCGGGCTTTTCTGTTTTTAAAATACATATACGGTCATATTTTTTACTCCATCCTCTCACTTTTTCCTCTAAACGTTTTCTACTCCGAAACCCTCATAACCCTATAACTTAATTCTTCTTTCAATTTTACCCAAATGGCTCCTCCACAAAAGAAATTAAAACAAGCTTCATCATCCGAAACACAACCAATCGATCTTTCTGTCAAGAAATGGCTTGTAGATCCAATTGCAGTTAAAAGGTGGAACGAGATGAAAGATTTTAAAATCCATCCGGGTTCGTACATTAAATTCGCTAATTTATCTAATTATCATGTTCTTGGCTTAGCAAAGAATGCTGATATTGAAAACCTACTTGAATTTGATCAAAATAATGTGGCAGTTAACCATGTTATGATAAAGTTATTCTACGCTAACCTAAACTTAGAGAAATACAAGCCCGAAAATTCCTCTCAATGCCTTTGGTCCATGGTTTGTGACAAACAAGTCTTTATCTCATGTGAAAGAATGGCAAATGTCCTTGGTTCTTTCTTCTTAGGTCAAAAATTCTCTAGTAACTTTTGTAATATCCATGTACGTGATCATATTAGTCATTAGTTCATTGGAGATGATAAAGATAGTACAAAATCTATTGGATTACGACCTACTGTAAGAGTTATTCATCACACCCTTATGCACTCCCTTTTCCCGAGAATAGGAAAATTTGATGCCGTCTACAAAGAAAATTTCAAAGCATTATATGCAATCTACGGGGATATTCATATCAACTGGATTGGTATGGATTTTGATGAAATATTTCAAGTTAATGAGAGTTCTAGGCCGCATTCATTTTATAATGAATATATCATGCGTCTACTACTTGATTGTGGCATCAAACCTTCTGATTCGACTGTTTCAAAACCCAAATGCATTAACAAAGCCTCGATTTCACGGATGAAGCTTCCCGCTCCATACTTCAACATTATGCCCTTTGAACAATGGAAAGAAAAAGGACATTAAGGAGCTTCTTCACAATCATCCCGCCCAAAACCTGAGGAAGTTAAACTGCTACGATCTTCCTCTACTACAAAGGAATCGCTTGAAACTATTTCTCGCAATCAATTCCTCCTTGAAGCATGACTTAAGCGTATGGATACAAAAATGGATAACCGCTTTAACAAACTTAAGTCTTTCTTCGGATCTTTGTGGGAAGAAATATCATGTGGTGCATCATCCTCATCTATGCAAGCTCAAGACCCCGGCTCACGTCCAGCTCCTCCTTTTAATTCGACATCTTCAGAAGAGGGTGAAAGCTCAGGAACTAGTCATGGGCATGGACGTGGGAAAAGTCAGCTTGTTGAAGAAGAAGAAGAAGAGGAAGATGAGAAGGAGTCAGAATAAGATTTCTTAGTTTATCTCTGTAACTCTTTCTACGTACTTACGCCTTTATTTTGCTTTAAAACATGATCCGACACTTGTATCTAAATAGTGCCGTAGTTTATTTCGTATTAGACTTATGTGTATGATCATATTTTGTGACTCTTGATACCTCTTGTTCTATGGTAGTGGTTTATGTTGCATATAATCTAGCTCATATCATTTATGTTCTCATTTATTCATCAACCACCTTTTTGTCGATGACAAAGGGGGAGAAAATTGTGCTAACAGTGTATATGTAGGAAAATATAGATTTACAATATATGCAGGAAAATATAGATTTACAGGCACAATCTCAAGGGGAGATCATATACAGAGAGAGATTCAGAAGTATACTGTCATCAATCAAAAAGGGGGAGAAAAAAATTGTGCTAACAGTGTATGTGCAGGAAAATATAGATTTACAGTATATGCAGGAAAATATAGATTTACAGGCACAATCTCGGGGGAGATCATATATAGGGAGCGATTCAGAAGTATATTGTCATCAATCAAAAAGGGGGAGAATGTTGAGTCAAGATTTTCAGAGAGTTTTAATTTCTGACATAGAGATATGACGTGATCGACAAAAAGAAGACAATGAAGATATTCATTGGTATTATACATTAGAGGTTGATTATTAGGTTGATTATTTGGTATATTAATAGTGTTATTTATGTTAAAATCTATCCTTAAATAATCTCACACCTTTAATCTTTGAATATATATATATATAAGAACATATGAGTTCACATTAACTGTGCAATCTGGGCCAAACCAGTCGAAACCAGGCGATTAGCCGTTTCTGCCCAGAATGCACAGAGCATAAATATACATAACATATATATATACACAAATTTCTATCTACCGGTCCTTTTTACCTGTCGACCGTTTTCAAACAGAAGCAACCTTTCGTATAGACACTTCCATTTCTTCAAGAGTTGCTTCCCTTTCTCTTCACCAACGATCATATCCATTGTTTGTAACTATTCACAAATGGTTACAACTATTTATTCCTTATATAAACATCCTGGATTCATCATTCCAATTAACGAATTCTATCAATCTAATCTCTATTCTCTTGATTTCATTCTTGGAACTCTCAAGCGCTCAAATTGCTCATATTCTATTATATATCGTTTGAATCCTAGAATCTATTTAACAATTCTTTTGATTCAATACGATATCCACTTCCAAATCTTAATATATATATATACAAGTATATTATTTGAGGATAAGATTATAGGAAGTGTGCACTAACAAGTGACAAAATCGTGTTATCAAGAACACATATTGTCAACAACAAAGTATATTCGTCTTACTTGAAGTCCTTGGTGTTATAAGAGGCACGCGTTGAAGTCCTCAGTGTTGTAAGAAGCGTGAAATCCCGTTCGTCTACTAGGGTGTTATATACCCATTCCTCTAGGTGAAGTGAGGTGGTTATTAGTGAAAATCCAGATAGAAGTCTAGGACTGGACGTAGGACGGTCCTCCGAACCAGTACAAAAATCCCTGGTGTGATTTTCCTAGTTTACTGCTTCTACTCTTATATATATATATATATATATATATATATATATATATGATTAGCTATTATTTCATACTTGTGTATTATACACCATATTACACGATCCGTGTATTATAATAGCACAAACACGCATTTTCATGCTAGTCGTGGAAGATGGTGGAACTAGCGGCTGGTAAGAACTTCCTCTGCAAATTCCTAAGTGACAGTCACATTCTCAGTAGGCACAAACTTTCCATTTCAGTGGCATACTTCGCCAATCTCTCCATCTCGACATCCTCCTGCAGCAATCTCATTCCTTCCTCTAGCACCATATGCTCTTTCTCAGTCAGAAGCTCCCCCATGAGCTGGTTTTCATTCAGGGACTCCACATCCACTTGTTACAACCGAGCCTCAAACGGCACAGCCTTTCCCATGTCCGAGCCAACACTCGCGGGTAATCCCTAATCTAGGAGATCCCGTGGAGCTAAAGGCCTTGACGTACATGTTCCAAATAGGCTCCTCAAAAGAAGCCTCCACCCTGGCCTAGGTACCCTCCATCTCCTCGTTAAGACTCTCCACTTCCCTTTGATGCTCAGCTTTAGCCCTTCAAATGAGCTCAGTACGTCCCTATTGCTTGCCTCGGCCTCCTCTTTCTCCTTCTTCACCACCTCCAGCTGCCTTCTCAGCTCATCATTCTCCGTCTGCAACCTCTAAACCCCCTCATTTTTAATTTTCAGCCTCTCGTTCTCCAACACCAAGGCCTGATTATCCCTTTGAAGTTGGAATACCTTCTCATTCTCCTCCTTCAAGCGGACATTCTCCTTCACCAAATCGGCATTATCCTTCATAAGGGTCACATTCTCAATTGACACTGATGCCACCGTGTCCTTAAAACACGAAGCAGCATACTCTGCATCCTTCTTCAACTTCTCGTACTCCCTTTTCAGTT
Source organism: Allium sativum (assembly GCA_030737875.1). NCBI lineage: Eukaryota > Viridiplantae > Streptophyta > Magnoliopsida > Asparagales > Amaryllidaceae > Allium > Allium sativum. The sequence continues at coordinate 9,832,141 of CM060923.1, forward strand.
CATATGTTTTAGCAACAAATGTATAGCATATAAATGTGTTGCTCGTACACACAGAGAAAGTTACTACAAAAAATATATATGTGTCTTACTCAAAGACCCCTCTGCATTCCAAACGGCCAGCTGTTCATTCTTCACCTCCTGCCTTAGATTTGCCATATTTACGTTCTATTTAATAATAAGATTCGATAAGTGGCCATAATACTTGTAATATTTGTTACATTGGTAATAAGCCGCATAAACTTGCTACCACACTATCTCCCTATCATCACAAGGAATTGGGTTAAGATCCAAAAGCCACTTTAGCTTGTCAAAATAGTTCTTTGGAAATTTCCCTTCTAGCAGGGTCGTCCTCTCATCTATAGTAAGCTTAGGAGTTTCAGGAAACACGGGCAGCTTCCCTTTCTTTTTTGAAGCAACTTTCTTCCTCTCATCGGTATGTGCCAACACTTTTCCATTTAAGGGAGCAATTGGCGCTGCTGGCGGAACATTATAAGGAACCGTCATAGAGACATGCCCGGTACCTGTAGAAACATGTCATGTATCTGTCCCAAACGACTGAGTATATGGTGGAGGAAATACAGGGCGTTGGTATCTTTCCCTATGACGGTGCTCACTGCCTTAGCCGTGGGAATACTGAGGCTCATCACCCAAACTTGTGTCTCTTCTGAAATCGCCAAGAAAAGCGCTCCTCGGAAGCCGGTGACCCCCGGGCACATAACTGCGACCTCTGTTTCTAGCCATATCACTTGCAAAAGCAACAAATTCAAGATTAGACTCGAACACCCTATGCACATGAACAAATGTTGTGTTATGCAGTATTTATGAATGTGTATGTCCTAATTGTTCTCTCCACAAACCAAATGATGGTCTACCCGAAGGACGGACCTCCCCAATGACCAGATTTATTTCCTTTAAGGTTGAGACTCTAGGCCAAGGAAATGTAATAAGTGGGAGCTTATTTAACCCAGTAAACTGGCATTCCATTTCAAGTGAGACGGTGGTCTCAGAGGCAACCTTAGGAGACTCCAGCCTGGGCAACATCCCTACCCTTTCCTCGTCCTCCACAAGCGAAGAAGGGGTAGTCGTTAGTCCCTCGTCCCTAGGGGCCTCCTTCCCATCACTAGATTCACCTCCACTAGATTCCTCCTAAGTTTTGACGGCCTTGCGTCGCTCAAACATGCTAGGAGATCCTTTCCTCTTGCGACTGGGAGAACCTCCTCCTCCTTCAACCTCCATTTTTCCTTTAACACCAGCGACAACCAGCCTTATTATTGCACGATCAGTAGGAAGCAGGGCCACATGACTAAGATGGTCTAGGTCAAAGACACTCTCAGCAGGTCGAGCTTTAGCCGGAATGGCCAACAAGGACTTGAGACGTTGCTGATACACAAGATCCGTGGATGTAGGAAATTTCTTGTTACACAAAAACACAGTTAACTCCTAACCAATAACTCGACAAGTTTTGGAAATCAAAGTGATCCGAAATACTATCTTCCTTCCACTGATCTCCTTGCAAAGCCGGGAGGACAACGCACATAGAACTAGTCATGCTTATACACACTCAACTTGGACCACTTCCCATTAAAGAACTTAGTGCTGGGTAGGGCTTCTACGAAATACTAAGAGGGCATGACATTGGCCCTCCTCTTCAACAGAAACAGATACCGGATGTCCTCTCCGGTGGGCTCCAAGTGTAGGTACTCTCTATAGAGAATGCATGTACCAATGAGGGAAGCATATGCATTTGAATGGAGCTGCGATGAAGCGAGGCAGAAATAGTGTAATATATCCCGAATAAAGTTGTTAGGCAGGGTCATGCACCCAGAAATGCACGTTTGCCTGTTCCAAGAAGTGTACCCTTCCGTTGGTGCGTGAGCCCTATCGTCCTTCACAGGCACGCGAACATCTCTTTGTGGTATACCAAAATGTGTTTCCATGCATCTCTCCTCCGTCTCATCCATATGCGATGGAAACGAGTCTGCGGGTTCTCAAGAATAACCGAGCCCTCCATCACATCCGACGCCACAAGAGTGCTTCCTATGATGATATCTATGTGCTCTTCCTCAATGGGGTTCTCTCGGGGCCCTCCGGATACTCCTTGAGTCAATAACCCGACCGAGTGCTCGAATATGGGTTGTGGTCCTCCCGTCTTCTCCCCCTGGTCAGGTGCTTTAGGCAAGACCGATGGATTAGAAGGGGTGGACTCTCAAAAGGTCTCAAGCTCGCTTCCCTTTGAGCTAGCATAACTAGTTGAACCAGATGGGGGCGGTGAATGCTGCGAAGCTTCGGCTTTCGAAATCGACCATGTTTTCGATCTCGTGTCCATCACTTGTTATACTTTCAATATAGTTGAACTAGACATCGCATTATATGACTTATATCCCTCATGTTGGTGTAAACTAACATGTACATGCAGTGTTGTGCAGTGCCAACAGTGTAGTGCAATGCCATGCTAACAATGTTATAACATAGAAACGTAGGAAACAACGACGATCTCAGGTCCCTGATACTGTAACCATCGTCGTCGTCAACCAACGTTACTGGATTCACATTGAGTCACGACCATGTTACATTTAAACTCCAGAAAAACACGTTCAACAGTTCGTTAGTTCGGTCGAAGTCCAAGTATATGCTCTAATCCTATGTGCAGGGTCAAATTGTCGATTAAGTTTTGACTAATATAAGTCTCGGTTCAATCATACAACATCATAGAAACAATGCGAATCCCAGAATAGGAAGTCGAAAAGCCAAAGTCACTAAAGAAGAAACGTAAGGCTTCACGAAGACGGAAATTGAACCGCCTGGCTAGATACTAGATCCCCTATCGCCTTAGGGATACGAAATTCCGTATCCCATTAGGGATACAAAATTCTGTATCCCCCTAGGGTTATGAAATTTCATACCTTTCCGAGGATATGAAATTTCGTATCCCCCTAGTGGCACGAAATTTCGTATCCCCCATAAGGGGATACAAATTCCATAGCATGGGCCATCGACCCCGATTTTATCATCGAGCCCTTACTGTCTTTCTCCTTCCCCACTAGCGTTTCGACTCCCCCTTCATTCTCCTCTGAAACTCCCCTCTCCATCTCTTCTCCTCTAGATACTCACATCGACCACGAACCCGCACATCGGGGCATGGTCTCAAGTTTGACCCGAAGTCTGATCCCAAGTGTCTCGAAACCCATTCTCGAGTTCAGGCTCCCAATCGACTTCGAGACCATCGCGAGATCCACCATCGATGTTAGATCTGTCTCAGAGATCATCACCGTCTTTCGAGAAACCGAAATCAAGGAATGAGTTTAAGCCCTATATGTTCTTAGTGTTCAAGCTTATTGGGTTCGAATGTCTGAGTTACGTACATTGGTGAAAAAGCGATAAGAAGAAGAGAAAAGAGGTGGGGAAGTTATAATATATAGGGGAGAGAGGGACCGGGCTCGGCCCAATGGAGATTCATATCCCATGTACGGATACGAAATCTCGTATCCCAGTAGATACGAAATATCGTATCCCGCTGGGACATGGGATTTGTATCCCTCCATCGAACACGAAAATATCATGTCCCAAACAAAAGAAATGAGTAATATATAAAAAAATGATGATGAAAGTGAAATGCATGTACATATGTACATGGTCTTGTATATATGTTTATGCATCAATATACGAATCATACGTAAGCCTGCATGAGACAAATATGCATATGCAACAACGTCATATGCAATCCATTTCATACGCGAGCTTTCACATTCTAAACAACCAAATATGCACAAACATATACTCATACACATCCATATTCACTTATGTACATGCTTTATATTTCATTATTACTTTCCATCGCATCGCGCAGAACCACGTGGAAATGTGTTAGCCTACACACGATGACATATCAACTACATCTCATTTATGTTACAACGTAAACGAGAGTCGACAACTAACATTTACATTCATGAGTTAGCAGGAATTAAACGAATCAGAAAAAATAATTCTTTCGACTCAAAGCACATTATGTCAGGATAAATCGTATTATGGAGGGGAAATGTTAACTGGCCTTCTGGTCCGGATCACAAAAGTACACCAGGCACGCTCGACTCAATATATCGTGTGACATTATATCCCGAAGTGTTGCCAAATAACCAAGGAAACATGACTAGAAGGAGTCGCGCGAACAGGAGCCTCAAAACTCCTCAAAACAATGTGTTAACCTCATTTTCGTGTCTCTCGTATGGGATTTCGAACCCCTATGCCTCGACTCTCTCGGAACTCTCACTTCTCGTATACCTCTGCCTCGTGCCCAAATAATTCGAACCCCATGGCTTGACCCCCTCTATTTCAAACCCCATAGGTTCGACTTCCACCAATTCGAACCTCTTAAGTTCGAACCCCTCATGCAACAAACCTCAGCTCTCACTTCATCGCAAGAATTAGCCCCCCCTATTTCATAGCCAATCCCTTCGGATCCCAGGGTCTCGGATCCCTTAACATCATGAAGTTTCGAACCCCCCTCTTTCCAATAACACCATATCCCTAGGGATACGAACTCGTATCCCTTCGAAGATACGAGACACTCGTATCCCCAAGGGGTGCGAGATGACTGTATACCTTCGGGATACGCCATCTCGTATTTCAAGGGATATGACTTTCGTATCCCATCAGATACAAAATTCGTATCCTTATAAAGGGACACACGTTACTATTATGTACAGAGAGAGGATCCAAAATTCTGGATTAAGGCCTTTAGGGATACGTAAATGTATTGTAGTGGTCCCCAAACCCTACCTAATCCCACCTAATCCTTCCACTATAAATACCCCCAAGCTCACACTTCAAAAGAGTTGTATTTTTGGCTAATTTGACATCCCATAGAGCTTCAGGAGACTCATTAATGTCATCCTTGCTTTGAGGAAGGAGCATATAAGTGACCTTTTTCCCAATATTCATATATGACAATCATGACCCTAAATTACATGGAAATGCTTGTAATCAAATGCCTAGATGAGGCTTATAGCTTGTAACCCATTACTGTGAATAAAATATCAACGGAGTCCTTCAAAGTGGATGTAGGCCCCTCATAGGACCGAACCACTATAAATCTACTGTGTCATTTACTGCTTTTCTGCATTTATTTTCCCATGTGAAACGACATTCCTAAGTAATTAAGAGTCTTTCGGTGTCGATGACATTTTTGCCATCAACAATTCGGATCCTTTTTATGTCAGCTGAGACATGGTCCTAAACCTCCTAATCCTGGTGGATAGCCACATTTAGATGTTTTATCTTTTACCAAGCAGCAAAAGCAGTAGAGCATGTTTTTAAGTATATTCTGCACTCCTATATAGTGTTCTATTTTATTATTGAAAAATAGAACAGTTTTGTGTGACATTCACTTTCTAGGTGCTTGTGTTAATCACTAGAAATGAAAAAACAAACAAAACAAACATAATTTTCTAGAAACAACCAAAACGATAACTGCAATAAATGAGAACAACAAGAGAAAATAAATTCTTCCAAAATAAGTTTGGCGAATTGAAAAGGAAATTCATCACATGTAAATCGTTCTTTGAAAAAAAATAGGAATTTGGTTAGGGTAGCGATAAAAGGTTCCAAGTATGGAAAGAAGCCACGTAAAAATGAAATGGGAAAGCTTAGAATTTTCCATTACCTATTTTTTTCTAATATAAGAAATCGAATTTGGAAAATTAGATTTTTTTTCTCAAATTCAAAAATTTAAAATTGGTTGGTAGGGTTCGGATGTAGAAATTGATGAACTATTCTCTTATTCAATAAAGGTGTGGGAAAATTGGATGAAAAGATATTTTTGTTTTCAAATTATTGCATTCATGTAGAAACTGGCAATATATTTAGGTTTTGTGCATCATGTTTTCAAAAGATGTTTAAAAGAAAAGAGCATTCATATTGGAGATACCCCTTGGACATTCATTACATTCATGAATTTTCATGATGTGTTGCACTTTTCACAAGTATACAGATGGTTGCAAAATTGGATGTACTTGTGATGTTTATGAATTATGCGAGGAATTACAATAATTTTACCCTTACCAAATTTCAAGGATGAAATTTCTTAAAGGGTGGGAGAATGTAACACCTTGCATTTTTAATAATAAAAGCGATCAAAATAATTACTAAAATAATTTAGATTAAAACATACATTTCGGGATTTTCAAAATTTGGCATTAAAACGTACATCATTGTGTTCACAACAATTTTATGATTGATTTACATATATAATATGATCCAAACGGAGTTCATATGGAAAAATTTTAATTTTCAAAGTCTCGAGATGAAAAAATATTTATAAGCGTAAATGTGCAAAACTATATTTATTTCCAAAATATATACACGTATTAATTCCAGAAACAGTACGCGTTTGAATTTGAAATCAGGAAAGTGGAAAAAATGAAAGAAAGAGAAATAAAATCAAAAATAGAGAATAAATTTCATAAATAAAGTTCAAAAAAATTTAACGAATACAATATGCATGGACCAAAATAGAAAACACGAGGACCAAGCGCGTGAAAATGCGTTTGGGTCAACCCAAGCTTGGGATGGGTCGACCATAAGGTTGACCCATATATGGGTCGGGTCGACCTATATATGGGTTGAGTCCACCCATGTATCGACATAATCAAAGGATGGGTCAACCCATAACATGTATAAATGACGTGTTTCTTCTATTTTGATGGCATGGATTTTATTTCTCCGAATTGGATGGGCACCGCAAGTTTGGACATCTATAAATCAACATACAAGCCAAGCCATCAAACTCATATTTTCTCAGTGGGCGCAGAAGCCCTTCCATTTTCTTTCCCTGCCAATTCTTTAGAAATAGAAAATATTATATTTAGGCTATTTAATTCAATATTGGAGGCTGATGCAATGGATTTAAAATTAAAATGTCCAAATTTCGTGTATGTATGAGGTAAGTTATTCGTCTCTAAATTTAAATAGTTTCTTTCATCCTTATTAAATCCAAATTTATAAATTTATGAAAAATGTAGTTTGTAGATTCAAATAGGAAAGAGTACGGATAATAAATCAAAGTCCAAACCAAATCTAGAATTGGAGCGTAAATTACAGCTGAAGGGATTTAGACAATTCTTTTTAATAATGGTATATATTATTGTTTGTTTCCTGTTGAATTAAGAAATCTAAATTGTTCAGAAATATTTAGTTGTAATAATTCATTTCCTGTGTGATTTAAGTGTAGTACTATTTACAGTAGTTCACTTCTTAGTGAGAAGGTCATGATAGATCATCCTGCATGACCCAAAGTTTTCTCTAATTAACAAGGATACTTGGATCATCTCAAAGCAAGTCATGCTATCGTAAGATATCCTTTGGGGGGAAGTGTTAACCGGCTTTTTGGACCGATTCTCAAGAATAGTTAAAGACCACCCAACTCAGTCCGTCGTGTGGAGAAATAGCCCAGAAGCATTGCCGAGACTTTTAAAGACTAATTCCGGATGGAATCATGCAAAGATTTTCGGTGTGACTTGTGACGACCCCAAATCCCATACTAACGGTGACAAGGGTAGTCTTTGGAATATAACACATAAACAGATAATAGCGGAACAGAAATAAATAAATACACCAGATAATGAACAATAGATTACACTGGATAAACGTAATCATCAGAGTTACACAGCATACATGATCATACTTAGTACAAATACAGTTCAGCTATACATATATGTCTACAGCGGAAAACAAACATAATGTACAATAGGAGCTGAACAACATAAAAAGAGATAAATAATAGAATCCATCTTCAGCTCCAGCTATCCAGAAAGAGCCAGCTAAACCTGAATACAAGGCTGCCCATGTAGAAAAAGGGGCACCCGAGTTTGAAAGTGAAACAAACTACGAGTCAGTCATGGGACTGGTATGAGAAATCTACTCAACACATTAATAATATGGCTAATCACAGGACCACGCCACTTTCGTGGAACAGGTTTACTCCATTGGATTGCCAGTGCTTTAAAAACAAATCTTTCTTTTTTACATCGCAATGCTTTTTATAAAAATGAAGCCATTATAAGACTCAGTTCCCATCACACAATGCAACGCAAACCGGAGGATAGAGTTTTACCTTATAATGGCCAAAATATGCTTGATACAAATAAAACAAAAGCATTTGATATTACTACTAGTGTTTATATGTTTCAAAAACAATTTCGAATCATAACTATCAATCATAGACGACATGAGTGTCCCATGCCACTATGTCGCCATATATAGGTATACAATCAAAACCGCACAGTCACGTATTTGGAAATTGGATTTCTGTCATGAACCAAGGCAAAAGATAGTCCTTACCGACTTCGAGACGCTCTAGCCCGCCCCTCAGGAACAGCCGCAACTGCCCCTTGGATCGTCAGGGCCGGTCCACCGATGTGGATTATTATGCCTGAACACTGCGTTTCCCCGCCCTATGGGGCGTAAATGAGCCAACGAATGGCTCCTTCGACTTCACATAGTCACCGGTATATCCGAGGCGCCTCGCAACAGCAACAACCACATAAATAAAATGTCAGGCCGTGTAAAAACACCGACACAACTCCTAGCTAGAAAGAAACGCAGGCCCTCCCTGATGTCCTCTCCCGTTTCTGGTTCATACCGGGGTGTGAGGCTCGCGAATTCATGTTATACACAAAGCTACGCCACACAGGCGGTGCTTTGATCATCAACCACAAGACTTTGCTTTTCAACAGAAGCCCTGATCACTGCATCTTAGCATGCCACAAAGGCAATTCATACCACGCAACTGATGGTTATCAATCGCACAGAATGAATTCTAATGTCAGACACACAATCTATTTGCAAGTCCGTTCTGGGTCTGAACGAAACCGGAGGCACTAAATACCTCACATATCCATCGATTCCCACGTACGTCTGGATGATCACCACTCATTATCCATATTTCGGGATGCCTCCCAATCAGGACCTCAGTGACCATCCAAACGAGGTGAAGATCAGTCTTTAACCCCCGTCTTCATCTTCGACTTCTTATCGTCGATTCAGTTATTCAGAATGGGATAAACCCGGTCTTTCTGAGCAACTCGCGTATATAATAAACAAGTGTAACACTAACATACATACGCATCATTTCAATTCATTAGTCACTAACCGTCAATCAGTAAGAGAACGATTTCCAAATATTAACTCCGAAGGCCGAAACCAACATCAGATCAACACCCCGGAAACCATTCGACTTAGCCAACCTTCAGTTAGTTTCTAAATTTCACATCCATATCATTTATAAAATTTTATAACGATTTATCGCTATTTTTATTTATTTTAAAATAGCCAATTTATTCAAAACGACGCTTCGGGCCATAATGCGGCCGTGGCGCTGTTTTTCTTCAGATTTGATTTACACATATCTGAAAATCTAACCGTTGGATCTTCACAAAATTTACATCATTAGAAAGATCTTTTCAAAACGAATCCAACGGTTCAAGTTTCTGGAAAATCTGACGGTCGGATCTCCCGGTATAATCGTTTGAAGTTTCGATTTCAAAATACGAACTGTAGCGTCGTTATTCGATTAAATATAATTATATATATATATATATAATCGATTCTGGCGCTGTTTTTCTTCAGATTTGAATTAAACATTCCAGACAATCCAACCGTTGGATTTTTACAAAGTTGGTGTCGTTGGAAAGATTTTTCCAAAGCGAACCCAACGGTTGCGATTTCGGGAAAATCCGATGGTCGGATCTCCCGCACTAATCGTTTGAAATCACGGTTTCAAAATACGAACTGCAGCTTCGTTATTCGATTTCAAAGCTATATTCTTTTCATACATTTGATAAAAATTATATTTTTATCTAACTGTCTTCTATTTCAACACTTCGCTATTTTTAACAATTCATGTATATAATAAAAATGTGATTTTTATTGTAAAACAATTCATTTCAAAACACGATTATTTTATATAGTTAATATAGGTGATAAAAATAGGATTTTTATTATAAAACAATTTATTTCAAAACAAGATTATTTTATATAGTTCATATTGATGATAAAAATAGGATTTTTATTATCAAACAATTTCTTTCAAAATATGAATACCATTCAACACATGAATTTCAATTCAGCGAATGAATTTCGATTCAACACATGAAGGTTTTCTATAGTTTATATATATAGATAAAAGGGTGATTTTTATATTTAAAACACGAATACCATTCAACACATGAATTTCAATCCAACGAATGAATATCGATTCAACACATGAAGGTTTTCTATAGTTTTTATATATAGATAAAAAGGTGATTTTTATATTTAAAACACGAATACCATTCAACACATGAATTTCAATTCAACGAATGAATATCGATTCAACACATGAAGATTTTCTATAGTTTATATATATAGATAAAAAGGTGATTTTTATATTTAAAACACGAATACCATTCAACACATGAATTTCAATTCAACGAATGAATATCGATTCAACACATGAAGGTTTTCTATAGTTTATATATATAGATAAAGATGTGATTTTTATATTTAAAACACGTATACCATTCAACACATGAATTTCTATTCAACGAATGAATTACAATTCAACACATGAAGTTTTTCTTATTCAACGAATAAATATAGTTTCAACAAATGAAAATAATTCTAACACATGAATATTATTCAAAATTTCGGCAGCATAACGGCAGGGTAGTTAAAACCGGGACCGTCCCTAGTACGGCTCCTCGCTCTACCTTAAAGCCTCGCAGCTTTTGACAATGGGGAATCATGCATCTAGTTCGCACGCAGGCGGCATGTATATTTTTTTCATTTCCACAAACTAATCCTATGTGGTTTCAACCAAATATTCCTCAACCACAAACGGGTATTTTTCAACCACAATCAATCAATATCAACCACAAACAATTCCAATCAACCATTCGCTATCAATCAATTTTCACACCAATCACAACCAATAAATATCGTCCATGGTCTGTGGACGAGGGGCGTATATATATATATATATATATATATAGCATTTCACTTCAATTTCAACACATATATAATTTTTACAACGCATATACAACTTATACATCGAACGTACAACTTATACAACGCTTATACAAGAGGTGTATAACACTTATATAACTCATACATCGATTATATAATTTATACATCGTCGTTTTCCATATCGTGTATAAATTAGAAATCTCACATTGGGTTCCACTCTACCAAAAATAGCAGAAGGCTCAGAAAAATATGCGGTCTCTTCTAGAATGAAGAAGACGTCCACACGGTCACGATGTTTCCTGTTTCATCGAATTTCGTCAAGAAACGAAAAAGATATGATTTTTCAAAGTTTGAAACGGTTTAAAGGTGTTAAAACAGTTGAAAATAAAATAGGCCGTTACCTTTCTATTTTCTTCAAAACTAGGTTTCGAATTTTTGCACAAACGGTTGCGCGATAGGAGAATCGGCTCACACAGCGTCGAAGAGCTTCGAACCACCTTCCCGGCGCCGGTGGTCTCGCTCATTTCGGTGGCGCCATGGAGGCTCGGCGGCGCTCCGAAATCACTGACTTTGGGGACTCGTATCTCCCTCCTCACTTGATGATAACTAATAAACCTTAGATGGATTTAAAGAGGAGACGAAGAGCTTTGAAATGAATCAAGAATTACTCGATTTCATTGTGAAACGGGGGAGAAATCGAAGAGATAAGGTGGAGAACCCAACCCGCCATGCGCGCCTGAAGGAATACGGGGAGAGAGAAACATCTTGGCCAATGAGGATTTTTTATTTATTTATATATTTTTAAATTTCTAAAATACCCCTCTTCACGAACTAACACCAATCCAGACCCAATGACTGTCATACGTAGCGTTTTACCCCCATTCCGAACACAATGGGATATGTTTCGAAGGCCCATTCGAATGTTTCAGTCAGTTTTCATTCAGATTAAAATATAAAACATTCAATATTTGATTTGAATGTACATTTCAATTTGCCAGGGCCACAAACTGATTCGAAAAATTCCAGAAAAATAAATCTAGCTATATTTTGATGATACGGTCCCAACAAAACTAGTTTCGTCGAATTCTGAGACCGTTTGCAAAAAGGCCCATTTCTGGTCGATCCAATTTAACTGAAATCGACCAAACACGTTTTCCTTTGCCACGCTCACATACTAGCTTCAAAAATTATGAAATTTGAAACCTAGCAATAACTTCACATCCCGGATCCCACAAAATTGGTTTCGTCGAATTCCGAGGTCGTTTGCAAAACGGCCAATTTCACGGGCTATATAAATTCCATAACGACCTTTCTGAAAATTCATTTGGCCATAACTTTTGTTTTCCGCTATGAAACTTCGATTTTTCAGATTCGTTAGAAAGGTATTCACTAACAGATTTAAATATTTTTGGTTTCACTCAAATCCGTTTTGTTTTGCACCCGGTACAGTCCGTCAAAGTTTGAATTCAAATTTTGAAACTACCACGCCATTTCAGGCCTTGTTTATAATTAGAATTAATTATATTCCTTTTCAATTGTCAATTCAAACTCAGTTTTCATTGCTATTATTTAAAATAATTATTTTAAATATTTAAAATCCACTATTTTAGCCAATTTAAAAAATTTAAATTAGTTCAGATTTTCCGGGTTGTTACAATCTCCCCCACTTAAAACTTTTCGTCCCCGAAAAGGAACAAAGTCGAAAGTGGTTTGATTAATCAACTCTACGTTCAATCTGGCTTCCATTCTCCAACTTTTCAATTTCTGAGAATTTTCAAATTCTTCAAAAATTTGGCTAACACCCGGAATTTTCGAAAAATTTCGCCATAACCTCCTTTGTACGGGGAGAGGTTTGGAAATTTATTGGGCCGTATTAGGTACCCAATAAATCCTAATAAGCATACACATATTTATAGTGATATATTCTAGTGTTTACAGGGGAGTGTGTATAGATAATAACTCCAGAGAATAAATTCTCGTCACCTTGTCAAAGCCTGAGGGAGTGCGTATTTTAATTGCTCCAGAGGATAAATCCTCGTCACCTCGTCCCGTGTGGGAAATAAATATTCCATGTGCCGTATCTAATGACTAGAGAGACGTGATTATTGTCAACTCTAGACCCGTGTGGGGTTTTTATTAATCTGGCAATTTTATCGTTACAATTTATATGGTCATATCAGTCATCAGTTCAACCTGTAAAATAAAGTCATCGCCATACAAGCCTCTCGCTCGTATGGTAAATCTTCCACCTCGTCACACAAGCTCCAAATGCTTATGTGGTATATGATGAAGTATGCCTATCTTCAGAAGTATGCCATGTAGTGTAGTTCAAAATTAATTGTTACTATCCTATGGCGACGTTTATTATTACACACAGAATAACCAGCACTCCGCATCCAATGGCATTCACAGGAGTTGATATAATAATATTTCGCATCCAACTCATTAAGGTTTACCTATTTGTCGGGTACGCAAATAAATTCTTTACTCAACAGCTATCCATTTACCTGTTCAAACATATATAATGCACAAGTATATATTTCTAACTATTTTCTAATCAGTTCAATGTGTGATTTAATTGAATAAATTCTACCCTTCATTCTATTATTGATTAAATTAACAATTGTTTCAACAATTTTAATTAATCAAATCTACTATCACACAACACAAACATCAATCAATTTGTTTTTAACTTTTCAAAAGTATACTAATCAATTTCTATACTCTTTTAAAATCATTCAGACTATAGAATTAAAAGTGCACATCCATGGAAAGAAAATAACAACAGAGTAGAGAACTAATTGGTAATGCAAAGTATGGTAAATGTACCTTGCACCGGAGTCAATCAGAGATATCCACTCGGCATCTAGGATAGGCTTTCTGAATGCTCTCCTCAGTTTCCCAAGTACAATCTCGCGGATCTCCACTCCATTGCACTTTGACTAAGTGAACCTTCTTGTTCCTCAGTTCTTTGGTTTCTTTGCCAATGATCTTGAGCGGCTCTCTTCTCACAGCTAATTCTGGAGTAATTTCAATATCCTATTGAGCTGCTTCTTCCACGATTAAGTCTGGATCATGAACGTGCTTTCGAAGTTGAGATATGTGAAATACATCATGCACTCTAGGTAAACAATCAGGCAATTTAACCATATAAGCGAGAGCTCCGATCCGTTCCAGAATAGGAAACGGGCCAATGAACTTGGGCGCCAACTTCCCAGTTTTACCGAACCGGATAACTCCTCTCATCAGCGATACTTTCGAATATACATAGTCGCCAACAGCAAATGATATATCTCTTCTTCTCCTATCGGCATAACTGTTTTGTCGGCTTTGAGCGGCGAGTAATCGTTTCTTAATAAAATCGACTTTGTCGGCAGCTTCTCGAATCATATCTGGCCCCAACACAAGTCTATTACCGGGTTCGACCCAACAAGCAGGAGATCGGCACGGTCTACCATACAACGCTTCGAATGGTGACATTGTCAGGCTCGCCTGGTAGCTGTTGTTATAGGAGAATTCAGCCAAACACAGATGGTCTTCCCATGATCCACCGAAATCTAGAACACAAGCCTGCAATAGATCTTCTAAAATACGATTCACCCTCTCAGTCTGACCATCTGTCTGAGGATGATAGGCGGTGCTCAAGTTCAGCTTTGTTCCCAGTTCTACTTGAAATGCCTCCCAGAATTTGCTAGTAAATATTGTATCTCTATCACTGACTATACTAAGCGGCACTCCATGTAGCCTAACAATTTCCCTGAAGTATATCTGCGCCAGACTTTGAGCAGTTCTGTTTGATCTGACAGGTATGAAATGGGCGGTCTTCGTGAAGCGATCTACGATCACCCATATACTGTCATTTCCTTTTCTGGTTCTGGGCAAACAATCTATGAAGTCCATGGAAATATGTTCCCACTTCCAGCCTGGAACGTCCAGCGGTTGCAACAATCCAGCCAGTTTCTGTTGGTCGCTTTTAACTAGCTGGCAAGTAGGGCATCGACTAACATATATCGAGATGTCTCTTTTTAACGACTTCCACCAGAATGTTCGCTTGATATCGTTATACATTTTACTCACACCCGGATGGATACTGAGCTTAGATTTGTGGCATTCATCAAGAACATCTCTTCTGAGTTCAGGATTTTCTGGAACACAAATTCGTCTTTCTAACCTCAGAATCCCTTCGCTGTCGAGCTGGAAATCCGAAGCATTGCCTTCACGAATTCGCTGACTCATTCCTTTAATAAATTGGTTGTCCTTTTGGAGAGCCGATATCTTGTCAATCAAAGAAGTCGCAATGATAAAACTGGCGATCATTTTATTCTTTCGGCTTAATGCATCGGCCACGACATTGGCTTTCCCTGGAGTGTATAGAATCTCAAAATCATATGCTGCAAGGAACTCTAGCCAACGTTGCTGCCTCAGATTCAGGTCTTTCTGGGTGAACAGATACTTTAACGACTGATGATCTGTATACAGTTCAAATTTCTCACCCAGAAGATAGTGCCTCCAAATTTTCAAAGAGAATACTATAGCCAACAACTCAAGATCATGAGTGACATAGTTCTTTTCATGTGGCTTCAGCTGACGGCTAGCATAAGCAATCACTTGTCCCCTTTGCATTAACACTGCACTAAGACCTTCTCTAGAAGCATCTGTCCAGACTTTCAAATCCTGATTGCCATCGATGATGGTTAACACTGGAGCAGTTGTTAATCTTAACTTTAGCTCTTCAAAAGCCTATTCACATTCTGGAGTCCATTTGAATTTTGAGTGCTTCTTTGTAAGCTTCGTTAAGTGACCAGATATCTTCGAAAAGTTTTTAACGAACTTCCGGTAATAACTAGCCAATCCGAGAAAACTGCGGACTTCTGTAGGGGTACTGGGCTGTTTCCAATTCTGAATAGCTGTGATTTTACTTGGATCCACAACAATTCCTTCTTTTGATACGACATAGCCCAGAAATTTTACTTCATCTTGCCAGAATATGCATTTGGATAGTTTGGCTTTTAATACATTCCTTCTGAGGATTTCCAGAACCTGTTCCAAATGTTTTTCATGTTCGGCCTTTGATTTATAGAAGATTAGAATATCGTCAATAAAAACCAGAACAAATTTATTCAAAACCACTCTGAACACTCTATTCATCAGATCGACGAAGTAAGCTGGAGCGTTACATAAGCCGAACGGCATTACTAACCACTCGTAGAATAAGTCTGGACCTCTGAATGCTGTCATTGGAACACACTCTTCGGCAATTCAAAGCTGATGGAAGCCTGTAGCTAGGTCCATCCTTGAAAATACTTGTGCTCCATTCAGACGATCCAATAAGTCATCGATTCGCGGCAATGGATATTTGTTCTTTATGGTCTGCTTGTTCAAATCACGATAATCCACACATAGCCGTAGAGTACCGTCAGTTTTTGGGACAAACACCACTGCTGCACCCCAATCAGAGAAACTAGGCCTGATCAGACCCTTCCATACGAGCTGTCGTGTTTGATTGCCTAATTCCTCTTTCTCTTATAAGGACATTCTTCGAATAGCGTGAACTACCGGCCTTGCATTCGGAATTAAAGCAATTTTGAAATCTATTTCTCTCTGCGGAGGTAAGCGAACAACTTCTTCAAACACATCCGCATAATTCTTGACGACAGGAATATCTTTTACGAGGTCGGGAATATTATCTGTGACTTCTGGGATATCTTCTATTTGGACTGGAGAAACATCGAGAGCTGCCCAGAAGTCTTTTCTATTAGATTTCTGACCTTCACATGGTATGGTTATATAATTCCCTGATTTAATCCTAGCCCTAACAACTCTCTCGGCGCATCTAACCTCTGCTTCATATTTGGTTAGCCAATCCAATCCTAGAATAAGATCGAATTCATTAAAATTCATGACGATAGAGATAGTAGGGAATTTATAGCAGGAAAAAGAGACAGGTACTGCACAAACCCAACTGAGATCGATGGAACCCTCGACTGGATTTTGGACAGTCATTGGTTCTTTGAGCTTCTTTAAATTTAAATCCAACTTCTTAACTACATTCTTGGCAATGAAGCTTCGTGACGTGCCTGTATCAAACAGCACTTTAACTGGAATGTTTTTGACATTAAGCATGCCTTCTAGAACATCAACCCTTTCCTGACTTGCTGAGGGTGCTGAAGTTTCTGCCACTTCATTTACTTGAACCATATTGGTCTTTTTTAACATCCAACAGTCTTGCTTTACGTGACCAGCCCGATGACAAAGATTACATTCTCGGGCTGAATGAAACTTGTTCTTGGATTTAGATTCATCCTTTCTTCGTTTGTTCGAAGACTTGCAATTTATCTATCGCCAAATGTCCCTGCCTATTGCAACTTGAGCATGTGGCAGTCATTATCGGTTCTTTCTCAGATCTAGTCCTCTTCCTCATGGCTCTGGGCTTCTTACTGACCTCTGACATTGTACTGGCCTCAGGACGATCAGTTTCAGACTCAATTTTATTACTAGAGCTGACTTCCTCTTCGTACTATAGCATACCTTTCTTGTCGAGATCCTCGTACTGGTAAGCCATATAAATCATTTCTGAAAAAGGAAGCTTCACGTGCCCCATTACCTTATTCTGGTATTTCCTTTGAAGCCCGTTGATAAATCTCAAATTCTTCCTCTTCGGATTTTCAATTAGATGAGGGGCAAAGTGAGAAAGTTCATTGAATTTCTTATGGTATTCAGGAATGGTCATATCTCCTTGTATCAGATAAGAAAATTCATCACATAGTCGTTCAATTGCTTCAGGAGGAGTAAATCTTTCCAGGAAAATCACTTTGAATCTATCCCATGTGATATCACCTTCTGGATTATCCTTAACAACTGAATCCCACCAGAACAAAGCTTCGTCTTTGAGTGCCCAGGAGGCCGGTAATCTTTTTTGGTCATCCCTCAGCTTTAATCCTTCAAAGATTTTCTCAGCCGAACGAATCCATGCTTGTGTTTTCATAATTGATTCTTCACCCGAGAAGGGTTTTCCACCCAGATTTCTATATTTCATAAATAGAGCTTCTATATCCGGGTCAGTATTACTTCTTCTGTTTCTGGCACTCATTTTCTAGTACTTCTGCAAATAGCAGATCAAGTGTCAGGTCACAGAAAAGATATATCAAAATATAGAGACAAATACTTGAATGTAAATGTGTCTATCCAGGTGTTATTTCATTCTGCTACTCATACTAGGATATTACTGATCCTATCTGTAATGAGTTTCCCGTCCTAGAAACCACTGGTTCTATTTCTGACGAGTTCGTTAATATGTTATATTCCAGAACTAAGCTTAACCAAAGCTCTGATACCACGTTGTGACGATCCCAAATCCCGTACTGACGGTGACAAGGGTAATCTTTGGAATATAACACATAAACAGATAATAGCAGAACAGAAATAAATAAATACACCAGATAATGAACAATAGATTACACTGGATAAAAGTAATCATCAGAGTTACACAGCATACATGATCATACTTAGTACAAATACAGTTCAGCTATACATATATGTCTACAGCGGAAAACAAACATAATGTACAATAGGAGCTGAACAACATAAAAAGAGATAAATAATAGAATCCATCTTCAGCTCCAGCTATCCAGAAAGAGCCAGCTAAACCTAAATACAAGGTTGCCCGTGTAGAAAAAGGGGCACCCGAGTTTGAAAGTGAAACAAACTACGAGTCAGTCATGGGACTGGTATGATAAATCTACTCAACACATTAATAATATGGCTAATCACTGGACCACGCCACTTTCGTGGAACGGGTTTACTCCATTGGATTGCCAGTGCTTTAAAAACAAATCTTTCTTTTTCCCGTCACTATGGCGGCAACAAAAATAATTGTGTCAAATTGACTTGCATATTCTTCCTGTCACTATGAAATTTTAGTGTTTCAGTATCAAGCATTTTTAAATCACAATGATCAAATGCTGCTCCGTGCATAGTATCTGCCTTGAGTTCAGGCCAACCGGAATGCTTCAAAACTGCTCTATTGTCCACCTTCATATACAAATTTGTAATCAGAATAACCTCATATGACATAAGCAGTACTTTATTCATATACTCAAATATAATGGCTACCTTTTATCAGTCATTCCATTTTAGTTTAACGTTCCATAATGAAATATAATGATTTGTTTTCAATATATAGGGAATTAAGTTCAATTGTCATGCCAGCATATTGCAAATTTATGATCGATATGGTTGGAGTTACATATCTTGCCCAAAATGCAAAAAGATAGTGGTCAAGACCGATGAAGCATTCTACTGCAGCAAGTGTGAAACTAAAATTACATACCCAATTCTAAGGTAAAAATAATAATAAAGTTGGGTCATTATTTACAAATGTTATATATGACTAACCTATGATATTGCTTTTAGATACAAACTTAGTATGCTAATTGAGGATGATTCTGGATTTGTGGATTTGGTCGCTTTTGATAAGGAAGCTGAACATTTATTAAAATATACAGTAAAAGAGTTTACTGAACTCGAAGCACAGGTTATTTTCTGTATATCACAACTTTCGTATAGAATTATTTTTTTATATTTCTTTTAAATTAACTTGCAACTGTAAAAAAAAAATAGGAAAATGGAAAGGAAAGGATTGCTTCTATATTCAATGAGTTGGTTGGGGCAAAAATAGTCTTCCAAGTAAAAAAGACAGAATACTACATAAATAACTCGGAAAAGAGGGAATTTACAGCAAATAAAATTCAAAGAGTTTGCATAGATCCAAAAAATTTGAGCACCACAAAAGAAAAGAAAAAGGTAAAACTGCACTAGAAATCAAGTACTGTTGTAAATCCTTGATGATAACTTAATACATTTCTACTCATTTCAGGAGGTCAAATATGAACCACGCAAATAAAAAAGAACGCTGGAAGAAGAGAATTTGGACAAGGAAACGACTTCCTACAAGAGAAATTGCAATGGCCTAGAATAAAAACGATTTTTTTTAGTATTTTTTCCGTGTATTTGAGAATATGTTCTTTGGTAACTTAAGTCTTTATTTTAGGGCACTTTAGTGATTTCATTTGTTATAATTGATAGTACTATCTATTTGATATATTAGATCTTTAAATCTTATACCCTGTTATTTTGAACATATGTTTGAATTGCAACTAAAAAACCATTTGGTACCCAATTTAGATTATTAGTATCCCATTGCATGTGCTATTTCTCCTTTAAATTATAATAATATATTAGGATCTTCTTTCAGGTGCAAAAAGAAAACATTACAAATCACAAAGGAAAATTTCCAACATTCAATTTGTGATGACACCTTACAAGTCCCACTTATTCATTAGTATTGATATACTAAATAGTGCTAGCATCATGAAATGTGGAATGTATACGCTTGCTGCTTGCATATATTTGTGCTCACAGTTTTTACCTTTTCAAGATAGTGTTCAAGGCAAAGAACATAGTCTATGGGATTCACCATGATTTTGCTATGAACTATCATACCCAATATTCTGTCAATTGCAGCACCCTACACATAAAAATTAAATTCGGAATGCATAAGCTAAGATTAAGATCAAATATCACTATATTCAGTCAGATCGTCAACAAAGCTTTTCCTAAGCCTAATGGTATTTGATGGGACGGAAGCAACCAAATAATACCTTTGTTACTCCGACAGAATGAATCTCGACTGAATGTCTCCACTGAACAACATTTACTGCATCATTAGATATTGGGAAGTACACAAATGTTGCGGCATTTTCTAGGCTGAAGTCTTCCAATTTCCACATCTATGGATTTGTTGAAAAGAAATGAGATATCTGATGTGCATTCAATATTGTATATTGTGCGATATTAAAAGAAATAGATACCACCGTATTTGCAATTCCACACAAGTTATGTCTCGCGATTCTCAAAATGAGACCTTGCTGTCCTCTCGGTGAAGTACTAGAATACATGTTAGAGACGTTTAAATTTAGCACTAAAGGCCAATAGAAAAAGTAGTTAATTCATGTAATCTAATATTAAATACCTTAATTTGCCAACCCAGTCCATGTTTAGATATTTTGGCATTGTAGTCAACCACTCGCCATTAGTCAGGCGCACAAACATACAATTTTCTGCAGCCAGCCACATATTGAATTCTCTAAAATTTAATATATAGAAAAATATTTTTAAAAGATTAACCATGGAAAAAGAAAAGATTATTGTTTAGCAACTAAGGTATAACAGAAAAAGAAAAGATTATTCAACTCCATTCCTTTTATTTGGGCACCACCACTCCTAGAATATTCTACATAATCTGTACGTGTTCCATTGAAACCCTGCATATTACACTGAATTTTTTAGTTTGTAAGACCACATATATGTATAGTGGATAGTCAATTATCTCCGGCACTAAACAAGTTAATGTAACATGTAAAACAAGATCAACCGAACTTAAAAAAGAGACTGATGGGAATCAGAAATTTTGAAAATATTTGTTGAACAAACTAATGCATGATTTAATAATGAAAATACCAAAATGAGTAAACGATTCTTGGCTTGCAAATATCTGTCAATTGCTATTCCTACTGCAGCCTTATATTTGACATCCCAAGATAACACCACCTTAGTTTTTGCAGCATAAGTAGTTTCACTTCAAGTTTGGTTTTCGATTGAGTTCACAAAATTATTTCGTCCAGTTAGGTGAAGATATAAACATTTGAGAGTTTGAGTTTAAAGGCTATGATAATGTTTATTGTACATGCAAATGGGATGTAAAGGTTCTGACCTGACTGTGTATCCAAATTAGAAGTACAGAAGTATTTAAATACCAAATCATAGAAACAACTGATACTGATCTAAAATATCAATGTGAATATGCTTTTACAAGTTTACATACATATTCCTATTGACACCAAAATATAAAAACAGCATATGTAACCCTAAATGACAACCCATTTAGCCAAAAAAGAAAAACACATTCAATCCCAATCATGACACTAACTACATAATTTTTGAAACAAACCCAAGTGTATATGTTGTGTGATTCTAAAATTTACAAACAACACCTTTGGGGGGTTACCAAAAAAGAGAGTAAATTTCTTTGCAAGCTACACAAGTTGTGTTGTGGTAAAATGGTCGAAGCTTAATAATGACAAAAATATTTAAATCGCTGAAAGTATGTCTCGTGAAATCATTATTATCAAAATAATTCTATCAATTTTGTTTAATCCGTGTATATTATCTTAGATTTAACAGCCTCCAGAATTATATGAGAATAATTTAAAGCAACAAAAAATTTACTATTAGAAAATGAAATTGTACTAATATGAAATCAAAAGAACAAATTTAAAAAAATATCTTTTTTTTGTTTTACGGCGGTCTCTCCACTGAAAAAATTCAAAAAAAAAAGATATTTTTTTTGATCCATTGTATGATAAGTCAAATAACAGAGATATCTTAGTAGTCATATTCTTTAGGGGAGAAATTTAAATATCATATTAATATCATATTGTTACTATAAATTTCTGACTCGGTCTAACAGTAAGCACATGCTTCAGTTTTCTTTTCTTATTGTACTTTAATTATCAAGACTATTTTTCTTTTTTGTAAATACAATAAAGTACACATTATTCAAATTAGCTACTTCAGATTATTTTCTAAATGAATGCTAGATCATAATACTAATTATTCTACAGTAAAACAAAACAAAAAACTTTTTTTTTCTTTTTGGGTCTTCAGATTATATATCTCATCTCTCTCTGGTTTACCATTGGAAAAAGATCTAAACCTCTACACAAGGTATGTTTATATCTTAGTTATCAACTAGACCTACCAATATCAAAAAAAGTTCGATAAAGTTTATTTGTGTTTAAATTTCTGTTTGCAATAAATTGATTAAAAACCGTTCGACATGGTTTCGTAACCACATAAGCTGACTGGATCAAAACTTCTTAGCTAAATTAAGCCCAAAAAAACCCGTAATTTCTTCATTGTTCTACATACCATAAACTGTCATTACTTTGATGATCACCCACTTCACTTTCATATTATTTTTCATTTCCTGTGTATACTGAATGGAATTTCTTATCAGCTGCTTTCTGGTTTCCTTTGATGCATCAATAAACTGCAACAATTAATTTTTTGATGTATGAAACCCCACCTCCATTAGGGTCACTCTCAAAGGGAATGCCCTAATTTTGGTGGAGGTTTATAAGTATAAGTCACATATATACAAGACAGATATAATAACACATATTTTTGAACAGCGGAAAACAACAACTTTTATTTCTTCAAAATACGTGTTACACAAACCATGCCATAATACTTTCCAAAATCATAACTGTCTTGATTACATTATTTAAAGAAACATGAAGAAAACATAAATAAACTGCAAAAGTCCCCTAATTGCTGTCCAAAGCCATAGTCCAAAACGGAAAAGATCCAAGCAATACATTCTCTCTCTTCAAGCTGGATGTGAAAACTGGTCAAGCTGCGGTATTCCCTCCCTGAGAACCTGGGGGGGGGGGGAACGAAAGAAAAAGAGGCGAAAGGAAAAGGGTCAGTCATAAAGACTGAGTAAGTTCTAGTGACTTTCAGTGTAGAAACGGTTAAAACAACCTGTCATGTATGAACTGGAACTAAACTTAAGAATGGTGTCAAGGTGAACAAGATAGACTAAGGTGATCAGGATAAGTCAAGACAAGTCAAGTAAAGCATCACATGTTCGAGATTCGTTGCATCGACTGTACTAGTATACTAAGCCCATATCACAAGTTAATCACGAAATAAATCCCACGGCCCAATGTCATGAAATGACCCTGAAACGGGGTCTGACCCAAGTACGGGGTCCTACGGAGCGATTATCTAGTCGATCGGCTCCCTACAAGTTCTAGCTCGCCAAGTGTCCGTGTCATACGGCTAATCACGAATGTAGTCACCTGTGCTGGGTCCACCTTCGGGTGTATCAGCCCTAGGGTGTCAACCCCTGACACGATTCAAGATGCACAGATAAATCTACGGATACCCAGTGTCTGCCCCGGATACGTGCACGATCGTAGTCCACCGAACCTACACTGGCGTACCCCACTGGCGTACCCCACTGCCGTCGTTCACCTCTTACAATCAGCCCAGTAATCATGCCCCCACCCGGCCTAGCCCCAGGGTACCTTGATATATCTAGAGGGTTACTGCTGAAAGGGGTCGTGTCTAGGGTTTCGCCTAATAGATTAGGTCATGTAATTCGTGACCTAATCCGCCTAACAGATTAAGTCATGTAATTCGTGACTTAATCCTTTTCTAGTCTAGTCATGTCAAGATGGTTAAGTGTGTCATTTCAGTTCACGACTTAACCCGCCTACGTGTCATGTCAAGTTAGCTAAGTGTTGTCGTTTTCAAGTTCAGGACTTAGCCCTACAAACTATGTTCAAGTTGGTTAAGTTGTCTTTTCATGTTCATGACTTAACCCTAATTGGCATTAATTGAATTCGTTAATGCACCGAACCACTCACATTGGGTCCTGTTGTTCGTAGCCACTGGATTTGCCAGGCGGTTCCGGGCAGGTTTACGCTACGAACTCAACCCAACCTCGGGTTTCAAGCGCGATGTGACCAACTACCCACATTGGATCCTATTGTTTGTAGCAACTGGATTTGCCGGGCGGTTCCGGGCAGATTTACACTACAAACTCAACCCAACCTCGAGTTGGCCACCTTCTTGTTTTCTAAAGTCATGCCCATGTTCTTATCAGATTTTGCTATTTCCACATCATGTTCATATGTCAACTTTGTGCCCAACTAAGGCATGTTTAAAGTCAAGTTATGGCATGTTCAAGTCAAGTTTTCGTGCCATATTTCATGTTCTACTTATGCCAAATTTCACAGTTTATGCTTATTATTAATTCAAGTTTAGCCTATTCTACCCAATCGTATCCCCAACGTATATAAACGTACTTCGTTCACAAGCATAAACAAATTCAAGAGATAAAGGGGGAATAACACCAAACATGTGTTGGGCATATGTGACAATTCCAACATCACTTGCATAATAAACAGGCTATAACATATCACATGGTTGCAATGCTAGTATGATGATAACTTGGCATAGTAATGATTCCAACTTAATTTAACATGATGATTTCAACTTTACATCATAGGCATAATAATCATTGCGAGCATAATAATAATTTTATTATAAACATGAAACATTAAAGGCATAGTAATCCTAATAGGCATAGTGGATTCCAATTTAGCATTTTTAAAATAATTCTCATAGACATAATAATTCCAATTTATCATAATGATTCTCATCTAATATTATAAACATAATGGTTCCAACTTAGCATTTTTAACATAATGATTCTCAACTAACATTATAGACATAATGATTCCAATTTAGCGTTTTTAACATAATGATTCTCAACTAACATGATAGACATAATGATCCCAATTTAGCGTTTTTAACATAATTAACATGATAGACATAATGATTCCAATTTAGCGTTTTTAACATAATTAACATGATAGACATAATGATTCCAATTTAGCGTTTTTAACATAATGATTCTCAATTAACATTATAGACATAATGATTCCAATTTAGCATTTTAACATATCTAACATTATAAACATAATAATTCCAACTTTTCATCATAACCTAGCAATACCTTATTTTTCATTAATCATGATGGGTATAATAACACCACAGGCATAATTCCATCAATATTCATAGCCATGGTTTAATTAGCACCATAGGCATGGTTTAATCAACATAAAGATTTCAATAAACATAGTGATTCCATGGACATGTATTAGTCCAACTTGCCAAACAATTAAACCCAAGTGATTCATAATAACATCAAAATCATGACAAGTTTAACTTGCAACGTTGCCATAGCAATATCCAAATTATAATTCAAAGATAAACAATATAAACAATGGATTAACAATAGTTCCTAAATCCGGTTTCAATTCATGGCATGTCCATATTGTTTTAGCGTTTTTGCCTAAAAAGTAACATAGAACTTACAATATGAAGCAAATAACCCAAATAAAATAGTCCCAAATTCGTTGTCTAAAGC
This sequence comes from Allium sativum, assembly GCA_030737875.1. Taxonomy (NCBI): domain Eukaryota; kingdom Viridiplantae; phylum Streptophyta; class Magnoliopsida; order Asparagales; family Amaryllidaceae; genus Allium; species Allium sativum. Next base: position 9,858,200 of record CM060923.1, read on the forward strand.
GTCGTAGTTGTTGTAGCTTCTAGTTGTAGCCTTCAAGAATCGTCCTCCATCTTCTATAATTTTATTCTTTGTATTTTTAATTCAGAGCTCTAGGTTTAATGGCGGCGGCCTGAGGCTAAAATGAAATAGTATGATTTAGGCTAGGTCTTAGGTCCTTTTTATAATGTTTGCAAGTTGTTTTAGACCGTCGATGGAGCTTGATTCAATGATAGACGTTCGTTTGAAGGAGAGGCCAATCCGGAGCTGACACCTAGCCCTAGTGACAAGGCAAGGCTCAGAAAATCGACTAAACATAGACCAGGCCAGCCAGGGTGGGCTGGGTTCGACCTGGCTCTGGGGCCAGGTTGATAGCCCAGTCGACACCGTGTCGACTTGGCAGTCGACACGGGTGTCGACAGCCCTGTCGACCTCTAGCCCAGGTCGACAAGTAAGGGAAACTGAGTTGACCAAGGTAATCAATCAAGTAAAACATAGCATTCATGCATGTAGACTGACTAACTCGTATTAACTAGCTAATCATTTTTTTACCTGATTGGTGCTAGCAAGTTGTTTTGGATAGCAAAATTCTTTAATTTTTAGAGTGCCACATAAACATCATATCTTCATGCATGATGCATGCAGGGTAATGTGCAACAGGTAAAAGGAAAGACCTGCAATTTACAATATACCATAGGATATATGACAGTTAACCATTTAGTGGTTGTCAATGCTGTTAATAAAATTGTTTTTTTTGTCCATTTGCATTTCCCTTGTATAAATAGTTCATTGCAAAATTGTTGGTTTTAAATCAGCACAAACCCTTTTTTTATTCATGGTAACCATGAAACCACCATTTGGTGTGAGCTGAGGCTTAGGGGTATATGCAAGAGAGCACTCCACGTATAAGTTGCAATTTCTTTACTAATATCTTTTTGTTGATCAACTCATGGTCCATATTTTATAAAACATTACAATCTTTGATTGTTACTTAACATGGCAAGCTTTTATTAATAAAACAGCCTTAACACAGAAAATTAAGTGTATTAACTAAGAGAGTGATTAAACGCTTTTATCATCAAAGGAGAGCTATGCAATATTTTAAAATGCACTGCTATTTGTATGTACTGTCTTTATTTAATTATCTGCATTTAATGTTTTTTTATGTAGAAGTTACAAATCTTTTATTTTGAGAGGTCGCATTAATTGCAAGCTGTAAGGACAGTTCATATTATGTTAAGTTTAGAAATTTGGGATAACGAACAAATATATTATCAGTATAAAGGTGCATCAATTGGTAATTATATTTTTCTTTTATTTGGATTGCTATGGAGGTACTGTAAATGTGTGATTTAACACGCTAGTGAATACTATTTGATTTAGTACTGTGGTCAGATTTGGTAATTGTCTAAATATGTGAACCTGAATGATAATTTATATGGTTTACATTTATTTTGAGCATCTTTCCTATTTTTACTATGATTATAATTTTCAATATCGCTTTCCATTACTGTTACATAAGCTTTCTTAGTTTGTCCATAAAGCTGTTAATTTTCAGTGTATAATTGGTACATATCGATGTTTGATATGTAACTGCTGAACTTAATTGGATTCGAAGGAGTTAACGCAGCTTGATTGATTTGCTCATGAACTAAAGTTTTCATTCACCAGAATTATTAAGTTAGCTGCTTGAATAATCCCCTTCAAAATTTCATTCAGTAGAATCAGTATAGTTTGTACAATATTCCTGTAGTGAGACTATTTATTGAAATAAAGAAACTTGTATTGAAATTGTTACAATATTACATGAAGAAGAGATTAAATTGTTTGCTGTAAAAGATATAGGGAATAAGACACAGTCCCAACTACATGACTTAACGTTTCATAATATCCAATAATTTAAATATGTCAACTGTCGATTATCCTAGCATCATAGTGGTTTCAATAATGCATCCGTATTAAACTTTCATCGGTTTATATTGGTAAATATATATAAAATAATCTAATAAATCATTTGGATTTCTTGCCAAAAATGAGTGATACATAGATATTAATTAAATTTTTATCTAAATTTCCTTTTCAGGTAGCCAAAAATCAAATTCATCTTTTGTTCCTTCAATTTGATACATTTTCCTTGATGTAGTAAATATATTATCATGGTTGTAGAGAAAATTTAAATGACTTATCTGTTGTTAAAATAACAATACAAGTATATATAATATCGATAAACAAGCATATATGCTAAGCATTTATTGCTTTGACCCGCGACTTTATTTCAGTTCTGCTCCGTTAATAGTAAATATGAAAGCTATAAACATATGATGACCTTGACCTATATTGTGAACTACATATGCTGATTGTAACCAATATTAGAGAATGGAGGTTTCAATTTATATTTTGTTTATGATACTAAATTTTGGATTAGTATTTGTATTCATATTAAGGTATTTATTGTTTGGAATTAAAACAAAACTTGACCCTCGAATGTACATTTAGTTGTGTTTTTTTGGTTTCCTGGTCATAGTGAGCAGTAGTGAGCGACATTGTGTGAAGCTAAGGGCTGGTGTCCATGATTGACTAGTTGGTGAAGTATTTTGTAAGTTTTTTTTTGCGTACTAGCTTGCGTGTGTGGCGTGTGTATGGGTTTCATGTATGATCTTTCATTCTTTGATTAGTCTCTGCTTTCCTGTGTTTATATGTGGTACTTGGCATTCAAAAAGTTGTATATGCATGTGAAAAAGTTGAGTAAAAATTAAGGCATGCAAGATAATAATCTCATACCCAAGATTATATAAAATGTTGTATTTAGAAATTATATGATTGTTAATGTATACCGTGAAATCTTAATCTTAATAATAATAAAAATTCATGTACATATTCTTTCGCTGCATAGTAAAAAGTTGTAAAACTCTGATAATGATATGAAATTTTATTCCCTTGCAATTATTGTCCTCTGTGATTCTGTGTTTTATCATGTTTAAACCCAGTAAGCCCATAACAATCCGTCATTCTTAGCGCTTCAAGTTGGCTTAACCACCGATTTGGGAATTTTCCCGCCTTGGCCAATTGGGCCCGATTTTGAATTTTAAACTTGTTTTTCTGAGCTGTTTTCGTCTGTTTGAATTTTAACCTGAATTCTGAAACTTCCGGAGGCCATATCTTCTTCATACGGACTCCGTTTTTCGAAAACTCGGACTCTATTTCGCGTATTTTTCCGAGACGAACACAATGGCGTATCCCGTTTCCCTTAATTCTTTGATTTGAAATTAATTATACTTTAATTTGTGAATTTCACTATTATAGAATACACGGGGTGTTACATTACAATGTACATGGAATTTATAGGTTGCTCGCAAGTTGGCACCAACAACTGGTGGAGTGAAGAAGCCCCATCTTTACAGGCCTGGAACTGTCGCTCTTCGGTAAGTCTGAAAAATCTCATCCATCTCACATAGTTACCGTCATGCTATAGCATCATAATCCACTTGCTGAAGTAACTTGGATAGTTTCTTTTAGTATTTGGATTTTACACTCACATTTAAGTTGCAGGACAAAAATTGTTTTTCTTTTTCTGTAAACATAATAAAGTATGTATTTTATAAATTAGCTACTTCAGTTTATTTTTTAAATGAATGATAGATCATATTACTAATTTTTCTACAATAATCTAAACAAAAAAAACATTTTTTTTCCTTATGGATTTTCAGATTATATATCTCATCTCTGTCTGCATTACCGTTGGAAGAAGGATCTAAATCACTACAAAAGGCATGTGTATATCTTAGTTATCTACTAGATCTATCGATATCAATTAATCATGTATTGAATATATGTTGTAACTGTAATACTAAATATTTAAAATATTTTTTTAATAAAATATCATGTACATAAGCAATGAACCAATTGATAACAAATAATTAGAAACTAGATTGACGCCCATAGTTCAGAATTCATCATTCAAAAGCTTATCTCAATAAAATAATTTAAAGAAACACCCAGATGTAACTTTTTCCCATGTGTGATCTTTTTACTTCCCTTCCAGTTTAGTTGAATACTCATTCTAATTGTTTTCATTTCATCTCATGGGTACCATCAACATAGATAAATGGTTAAATCCATTAAAGAAGGTAAATCCCAGATAGCACGCAAGCACAGTACACATTTAAACATCCATAAGGATGGGAACTGGGAAGATAATGAAGACAGATACCAAAATCATACCTATCAACGATTTAAAGGACTTCAAATTCCAGCTGGCTCTTGCTCCACTTCAAATTTTGATGCCATTGAAGCAGATTGTGTTACTAGAAAAGAAGGTATAGTATTACTACAAATGCAAAAAAAAAAAAAATCACATCTATTGAAACACTCACCTTTGATACAATTGTCCATCATAGTCCAAAGGCAAAGGCGGCAAGAAAGGCGTCATATCCTTTACAACAAACGAAAGGCAAAACACATGTACCGTATTCGTAAGAATTCTGTAAACTCAATGCATATATTATGGTAATACAATAAAATACTATTTTTTGTATACTGACCTGATCATTGTTTCAAACTTAGGCTCGACTATTGCTTTGACCATGGAAACCAACAACTCTGCTTTTCCAACTGAAATAATTCAAACTGGCTTCTGTTACACTTCAAATTTTGATGCCATTGAAGAATATTATGCTATCAGTAAAGAAGGTATAGTATTTCTACAGAAGTAAAATAAATAAATCACATCTACTGAAACACTCACCTTTGATACAATTGTCCTTCGTAGTCCAAAGGCAAAGGCGGCAAGAAAGGCGTCGAATCCTATACAACAAACGGAAGGCCAAACAAATATATCATATTCGTAAGTATTTAATGAACTAAATGAATTTACTATGTTAATAGTATAAAATACTCTTTTTCTGTGCACTGGCCTGATCATGGCTATTTTAGACTCAGGCTCGCCTATTGCTTCAACCATGGAAACCAGTAATTCTGCTTCTCCAGCTACCAATGATACAATTACAAGTAAGTGAAGATGCATTTAATATCAAAATAAATTGTTCACGTACACCATATATCATACAAATTATAACATATGCTTATATTGCAGGGAAAATGTTTAAAATATGGGACTTTGGTGGACCAACGCATACATGTTCAAGCTGCAATGCCATACTATGGTACGAAGAAAGGAATAAAAAATCAAAAGTCACGCCTAAACCTGAATTTTCCCTATGTTGTCGATCAGGAAAAGTAGAACTTCCTATGTTGAAAGATTGTCCTCTATTCTTAAAACATTTGTTAGATTATAATGGTGGACCAAGAGCATCAAGATTCAGAGAAAAAATAAGGTTATACAACTCTATATTTTCTTTTACCTCTATGGGAGGTAACGTTGACAAAACCATAAATGATGGTCGTGTGCCTTATGTTTTTCGGATAAATGGCCAAAACCATCACAAAATCGGTTCACTTCTCCTAATAGACAACCAACCTAAATTTGCACAACTCTATATTTATGACACAGAAAATGAGTTATCAAATAGAATGACTGCAGTAAGGAATAATAATGCAGAACTGGATGAAGTTGTGGTTAGCGAATTAATTAGTATGTTTGATCAATGCAATGAACTCACAAAAGCATTTAGGATGGCAAGAGATCGATTCAGACAAACAATTTTCAACCTGTAAGGTTGCGATTGATCAGTTCACGACAAAATGATGGTAGAATGTATAATTTGCCAACATCTTCTGAGATAGCAGCGTTAATAGTTGGCGATGGTTTTCAAAATGATGTGGGCAGAGACATTATAATACAAGAGAAAGAGGGACTCCTAAGAAGAATAACTGAAAAGCATCCAAGTTTTATGGCGATGCAATATCCTATATTATTTCCTTATGGGGAAGATGGCTTTAGATTAAATATCGCATATAGACACATTGATGATGATGATGATGGTGATGATGAAGCAACCAATGAAGAAACAGCCAATGAAAGCGACCAAGGCAATGGGAAAATGCTTACCATGAGGGAATACTATGCATTCCGAATCCAACAAAGACCAAATGAAGGGCAAACTTTACTGAGAGGTGGTCGATTATTTCAACAATTTTTGGTGGATGCTTATACCTGCATAGAAGAAGATAGGCTAAGATGGGTACGCAATAATCAATCTAACATTAGATCTGATCTCTACAAAGGTCTTCAAGATGCAGTAATAGCAGGTGATACAAATGCATCTTCAATTGGAAAAAGAATGGTCTTACCTTCTTCATTTACAGGAGGTCCTCGATATATGATACAAAACTATCAAGATGCAATTGCAATTTGTAGAGCAGCAGGCCGGCCAGATTTATTCATTACTTTCACATGCAATCCTAATTGGATAGAGATTAAAAAGTTTCTATCATTTACTCCTGGACAAACCATCCAAGACAGACCAGATATTGTAGCAAGAGTTTTCAAAATTAAACTCAATCAGCTATTGGAAGATTTACGAAAAGGGAAACATTTTGGGTCTGTTCATGCAGGTATTAATACATTTGTCTAATTACAAACTATATATTCTACTTATATTGACTGAATGGGTATTCAATTAAATTAACAGCAAGTAATAAACAAAATTTTCATGTTCATTTAACAATGCATTTAATGTACAAAATTAAGGCCCGTCTACTGAACAAAGTAAATAAATTCAATACGAAAACAAATTATAAATGTTATTGGTGCACTTTCAAATGTTATTTAATGCAGTTTTACCATGCATTGTATGTACGCTATTTCATGAAATTTCTACAGTTTTGCTGTTAACTTTAAGCCATTTGATTCAGTTTTTTAAAGTATTCAGCAGTATTATTTATATATAATAATAATAGCTGAAATAAGTGCATGATAATTGTCGGTGACAAGTGTGCACTTTGAAATGTTATTTGATGCAGTTTTACCATGTATTCTACAGGTTAAACAGGTTTTTACATTTCTGCACTTTCAGCTCAAAAATGTTATTTCATGATATTTTTGCAATTTCATTGTCAAATTTAAGCTATTCAATTCAGCTTTTTAAAGTATTCAGCGGTGTTGTAATAAAAACAATAGTTAAATTAAGTGCATGATAATTGTTGGTGACAAGTGCACTTTCAAATGTTATTTGATGCAGTTTTACCATGTATTCTACATTTTACACAGGTTTCTACATTTTTGCACTTTCATCTCTATGTATGTTATTTCGTTATATTTCTGCAGTTTTGTTAAATAGTTTAAGCTATTCGATTCAGATTTTTAAAGTACTCAGCAGAAATATATATATATATATATATATATAATAGTTAAAATAACTGCATGATAATTGTTGGTGAGAACGAACCTAACATCACAAAATTGCATAGATTCATAAAATGCAAAATCCTATTTATCATCCAACATGAACATGCTGCTTACGAGTTTTAACAAGCATGGTATTACCTTCTCAGTCACCATATTCTTTCCATTTAAAAGCTCTGGTGCCATCCATGGTATAGTGCCATAAACTCCTCTTGACACTAATGTTCTTTGTTTTACCTTTTATAGCTCCAATCTGGAAGAAATAACATCATCAAATATAAAACAATTAAAGTTAGGTGACTATTGTTACTAAGAATATATAAATCAAACATTTCACACATAAAATTTCCTCAAATACCAATAGGGAATCAATGAATGGTGACTTCCCATAGAATTTTACCTTAAAATTTCTTACTCAATTATCTAACATTGGTATTTATTATTATTTTCATGTTTTTACAGTTGTGTACACAATCGAATTTCAGAAAAGTGGTCTGCCACATGCACATATATTATTGTTTCTTCATTCTACTGACAAGCCTAAGACAACTTCAGATGTTGATAGCATAATTACAGCTAAAATACCAAATAAAGAAGTAGATCCATTAGCATACCAATCAGTCTCACAATTTATGATGCATGGACCATGCGGTGCAGCTAATCCACAAAATTCTTGCATGGTCAAAGGTCAATGTTCAAAGCATTATCCAAAGGAAAATTATTCTGAAACCACCTTTGATGATAATGGATTCCCTGTGTATAGAAGAAGAGAAAATGCTAGGTATGTCACAACAATGGGTATGAAATTCGATAACAGATGGGTAATTCCACACAACACGGATCTTACTGTAAAATATCAAGCCCACATAAATGTAGAGATATGTAATTGAACCAGGTCCGTAAAGTATTTATTCAAATATATCAATAAGGGTTACGATCGTGCAACAGTTGTAATTGAAGAAAATACTGAAGATGGTGGACGAACTGTACGAGAAGTTGACGAAATTAAAACCTACCTCGATTGTCGATATATTTCAGCCTCTGAATCTTGCTGGCGTATATTTCAATTTGACATTCAGTTTCGCACACCAGCGGTGCAACGGCTATCATTTCATTTACCTGATGAACAACCAATTTTGTTTCATGATACTGATAATTTGGAAGATATTGCTAATTGACCTGATATCAAAAAATCAATATTTACAGAGTGGCTTGAAACAAATAGATTGAATGAAGACGCAAGAGATCTTACATATGTTGATTTTCCAACAAAATGGGTATGGAATAAAAAAAATAAAAAATGGAAAAAGAGACAAAAAGGTAATACAATTGGAAGAATTTATTATGCCCATCCAACTTCTGGCGAAAGATTCTATCTACGTATGTTGTTGAACATAGTAAAAGGACCTAAAAATTATGAAGACATACGCACTTTTAATGGTACAGTTTTCAATGATTTTAAAACAGCATGTATGGCACGAGGTTTGTTGGAAGATGACAATGAGTGGAATGATGCCATTGTAGAAGCTGGAAGATGGTCCTCGGCAAAATCCCTACGAGAAATGTTTGTTACTTTACTATTATTTTGTGAAATTTCAAATCCACTTGAGCTTTGGAACAATCATTGGGAGTTACTGTCGGATGATATTATATGGATGCAAAGAAGAGTTCTACAAGATAATACGCTAAATATGACACAATGTCAATTGCAAAATTATGCATTGTATGAAATTGAAAAAATCATGAATAAGAGTAATAGATCTTTAAAGGAATATCCTATGTTTCCCTTTCCTGATTTGATGTTTCTTGAACGGTTTCAAAACAAACTTATAAGAGAAGAACAATTGTATGACCATGATGCACTCCATGAGCAGTTCCTAAGTATGTCACGATGTCTAAATGTCCAACAACAAAAAATATTTGATGAAATCATGCATGCTGTTGATGAAAGTTTAGGAGGATTTTTTTTGTTCACGGTAGTGGTGGTACTGGGAAAACATTTTTGTGGAAAACAATAATATCAAAATTAAGATCAGAAGGTAAAATCGTATTGCCAGTTGCAACATCAGGTATAGCATCATTATTACTGCCAGGTGGTAGAACTGCACACTCACGTTTCAAAATTCCAATAAATTTAGATGAGGATTCTATTTGTGATATAACAAGACAGTCTTCATTGGGTGAGTTGATAAAAAAAACTGATCTTATTATTTGGGATGAAGCACCAATGGCACACAGAAATGCATTAGAATCATTGGAAAGAACTTTGAGAGATATAATGGAACACACGGGAAATGGTGGTGAAATTTTTGGTGGCAAGACTATCCTACTTGGTGGAGATTTTAGGCAAATACTACCAGTTATTGATAAAGGGGGGAGGGAGGCAATTGTCGGATCATCGATAAATCGATCATGTCTATGGAGTAAGTGTAAAATTTTTACTCTCTCACATAATATGCGGCTTACAAATGAATGTGCAAGCAATGAAGAGATGAATCAAACTGCGAATTTTAGTAAATGGATTTTAGATGTGGGAGATGGATTACTTCCAACTATATCGATGTATCATAATGAGGAGCCCACTTGGGTAAATATTCCAAAGGAAAACTTAATTGAATGGGATGACAATCCAATACAAAAAATTGTTGATAGCATTTATCCAGATTTCGATAAAAGGTTGAATGAACAAGGCTACTTTAAAAGCCGTTGTATACTAGCACCAACTAATGAATGCGTGGACGAAGTGAATTCATTTATAATTGAGAAAATGCCAGGCCAATTCTATACTTATCTAAGTGCGGACTCAATTAGTCCAATGTCGGAAGGCATTGAGGAACAAAATCTTTTATACCCTGTTGAATTCCTCAACACACTAAAGCTATCATCAATACCAAATCATGAACTTCATTTAAAGGTTAGAGTTCCAATAATGCTTCTTCGTAATTTAAATCAAAATTTAGGTCTTTGCAATGGTACAAGATTGATTGTCACACAGGTTGCATCAAAAGTAATAGAGGCAGAAATTATTACCGGAAATAATATTGGTAATAAGGTTCTAATTCCAAGAATAATAATGTCCTCGGCAGACACAAAGTGGCCTTTTCTCATTAGACGTCGCCAATTTCCAGTAAAAATATGTTTTGCAATGACAATCAACAAAAGTCAAGGTCAAACACTAGAAAATGTTGGAGTATATTTATCACGTCCCATATTCACTCATGGTCAGTTATATGTGGCTGTTTCTCGCACAACAACACAAAAAGGGTTGAAAATTTTGATTAAAAATAAAGATGAAGAAAGAAAGGATTACACACAGAATATTGTCTATAAAGAAATATTCAACAACCTTAAAGGTAATGCCTAAAATTTCATTTATGTCATATTATATTCCTTATTCAGGAAATAATTACTTATAATTTCAATTCCACATTCATTATATTATGTTATTTTCACAGATTAACAAGACTGAATTTTGGCTCATCTTCTCATACTGCGTTACTGCACTTGCCTGCTACAAGGAGGAGAATATCAAAGCTATATCTGCTGCATACAAGCAGCTAAATGTTTTACATCAGAGGCTGAATGGTTTTTCTACTACCCTACTTATGTGTATTTGCTTAAATCATCCATAGTTTCATTTACTTTGTTTTTTTACTTTATTTTTGATGTGTTTTTCCATCACTTTTATTCAAGTAGTTCTAAACAATTATTAAAACATCGTCATTTTAAATATAAATCTGCATAAAATTTTAAACAATTATTGAAATTTTATACTTACAAACATACAAGTTTGCATATATTTCAAACTACAGAAAGTATGCCACACAATGCATACTCACATTATTTGAAAAAGCACTCCTTATAACTGTAAACTGTTTTGCCAACAACTAAGAAAATGTATTAGATTACTAACCCACTAAAATCTCAAGAAATGAAGCCGAAGTAAACATTTCAAGCGCTATGCATCGAAGACTCCATATATCAGCAGCAGGTCCATATGGTTTCGTTGGTTCAACAACCTAAATTGATATTAAAAAAATGGTACAATGTAAGGCTCATGACATATAATATTATAACTATATAACTTAATGGACACAAGAAACTTAAAGACAAAAATTATTACTTATCTAACATTTCGAATCGCAATAAAGCAGATATATTACCTAAAATTTATTACTTAAAGAAATTGAAAATGAAAAGTAGGCATTAATGTGGAAATCTAATAAGAAGACAAAAGATATTACCTTCAATCGACGGATTTTATTCTTTTAGAGCTGATTTGTAATCTGAATATTTTTGTAGACGTACCTAAGAAAAAACATAAAAATAGTTAATAGCTGCTAACAGTAAATCATATGCATTTAAGGAAAGAACAAAGTACAACATTTACTTGCCTCATCAATGACCCTCCAAAATGAAGCTGGCCTGGAAATTAAAATAAGACCATTTAGTTCACTAAATATAAAAGAATATTACTTGACTGCAAACTGGGTTTTAGTTGCCATGTCAAATACATTCAGACGTATTTTTCCAGTATTTTTCCTCAATAAAACATCTTTTCACCCAGTTGTTGCGAACATCTTGAATTTTTGACCAATACTGCAATCTAAAGCAAATCGATAATGTGTCAAATATATATTTCATATTTTTATAATCATCCATAAATATTTATGTTTATTTATTATTTTTAATACTGTTTCACATTTAGAGTTATTATACATACACATATACATATATACATACAAACAATGAGAGAAATGTTAGAAAATTTTAGTACTGAAAATAAAACATGTCACATAGAACAAAACACTAAACATAATGCTACATAGAATAAAACTCTCTACAAAACTAAATAGTTCAGGACATAAAATGGTACATAGTACAAAACAGTACATTGATTAAAATTATTACTTATGTGCCTCTTTTTACACTTGCAACAATACTGAACTATTCACTGGATTTGACTTGAGTGACCAGCACGTGCAGAAATATATTATGCAATCCGATAAGAATTCAACAGTATTATAACATTTACGAATGCAGCCAGGTAGTAATTATTAGGGTTTTGATATTGATTTTGTATACTGCTGGAAAGGTAAAAGCAAAGGCAGAATTAACTATGAATTGGTTATAGTAAATATGAAAGCGCAACATAGCCAAGTATATTAATTACAGAGCTTTTTGAACATCGGATAAGTCCTATGTATTAAATATTATATTCACCTCAAGGTATTAATGCAAATCAAATTTGCAACCAATTCAATAAGTGAAAACTTAATGTCTCTGTTTAGTTGACTGTAAGACCTTCCTCTCTTGTGAATACGTGATTCAAAATTGATAATAAACCTTCAATCTAATATGTGAAAATTTACAAAGTCCAATGAAATATAGATATTTCTTTCATATTAGTTTACAAAATTGTTTGTCATAGCGCAGTCAGGTATCATATCAAACTACAAAAGAAAATAATTTGTGTTACCGTTAAAATTACAATAAAAGTTCAGTTTTTTTTATAATCTGAATGACAGATCTTCTTTCTCTTTTTTCAAGCTCTGTTATCATATATAAAATAAAAAACACTACATTTTCACTTAATAAAATCAATGCAAATATATAATATTCTTTGGTAGATTAATATTATAAAATTAAGAAAACTTTGTCATTTGTCAAGAAGTCCTGTGAAAAGACGATTAAAAAGCCGGAATCAATGAACGGGGATATTCATGACTTAATTAGACAATGTAGCGATAAAGAGAAACAACGTTTTAAATACACTAATAGCAATTTTACCTAATAACTACTGAGTTGTTACTATTATTCTTGGTTTATCTTTAATATTACTAACAAATGTGATTTTGGAAATGTATAAATCGAGTTAATTCCAACAAGTGCCAGATGAATTCGAAATCACAATAATGTTTAAATCGATCACATAGATCCCATACTCAGAGTTTCAAAAGCATAATAACAATGAAAAAATCTTCTTCATTACCTTTTATTAACAGATCCGATGACCTCTCCAAACAGCCATATTTAACAGATGTTGGAGATAGACATCATTATCAATGCCACATCAAATACGTTCCAGTATTTTTGTACTCTTTAGTCGCCTTTATGATAATCTTCAAAGCAAATTAATTACTATATAAATAGTCCAATCTGAAATATAATTAAATATATATATGGTATACTAATGCGATATGCTGGTTTTATCAAAATCAGAATGTGGAAATACACTAAACAACCCTCAATAGAATGCCAATTTGACTCGAATTTCAAGTCATCAACTAATGGAGATGTGTAATTATACTTTTTACAGTTTTCAGTATACCTAAAAGTCGTACAGTACTTTACCTGAAGCATATAACAAATTCACAGACTAATCATTTATAATAACCAAACCAAAGTCTAACAAAGAAAAATAAGTTATTCAATTAATTAATGAATGAAGCAAAAAATACAGTTACTTGGAAAAATAACCAATAAAATCAGTATGATAAACCTTAATATAAGAATTACTAAAAGAAAAATCACTCAAGTTCGGAAGAACTAAATCGTTTCATCCAACAACTTATCATACAGTAAAAAATACAGTTACTTTCATTCTCAGAGGTATAAATTTAATCATGTATACCACTAATTTGTAATAACAAACTAATTTATCATACAGTATAAAATAATAGAAGATTAAAAGAAGAGATTGAGAAGATACTACCTTCAATCGACATATTTTATGCTTTTAGAGCAGATCTGCAAGATTCTAAACTTCTTTGTCGATTTAATCAACGCTGCACAGAATTTTCGTTCCATTTTTCCATGGTTATTTTTGGGAGAAGAACATGGATGTGAAATAATGGTTGTCGCGAAATTAATAGTCGATTTCTTATGATAATTTCCATTTTTTCCGTGATGATGTTTGGGATAAGATTAGGGTTAGAGAACTGAAAGTGAACTCGAGGGGACTACGAGAGGTTTTTTCGCTATGTTCAATTTCCCTGCGTGTGTTGGATATTATTCTTTCCAAGCTCAAAATTTCTGTTTTGCCCTTAAGTTTCTTTCCAGATTATTCATCATCGCCTTAACATGTGATGATAGGTTTCTTTTGTGTAAAAGTATATTTTTACTTAGTATATTTACACAATATCCAATTAGTATTTACTTATTTATGGTATCCCTTTAGTAATTTTGACTTATTTTGTGTAAAATGTGACAATATCATAGATCAATAATAGCGTTACATATGGCGTTCCCTTAGTAATTTGAACATTAAAATGATCAATTAATATTGTGTTGACTATTTTATTTGTTTTATGCAAAATCAAATTTTATTTTCAATTCTATTTGATTTGAATTTCAAACTGCACCAATTAATCTTCCTTTTATATGAGCGAATTAATGGAAATTCATTAACACTAATTGAGAATAAAATCAATAAGGAAATCGTTGTTACTTCTTTACTCATTTACGATTTCATTTTAATTGACCATTAAATATGGTAATTCATCAACATAAATCAAGTTATATATTAGATATGGCATTATTTTTATATTTTAAATTTACAATTGCATAATCAAGCTATTTTTCAATAAAAAAAAGGATCAATATTAAACATATGTACATTACAGTATTAAAACGTCACTCTAATATGTACAAATATATTGCATATAACATAAATCATATTGATTAAAAAAATACCAACTTTAATTAAAAATATCCATATGTTAATTATACATTGCACTGTAAAATTCTTTTACCATCAAATACTTGCATTCCAAAATTTCTTTGTTTTTTCGAAAACAAGCGTTGTTATATTTTAATCCAAAATTTTAGCTTAATATTAACTTATCGAAATAAAATCATTGTGCTCTACATTGCAAAATTCTGTTTTTAGCGTTTATACCTTTATCACCAAAACTCCTTTAATTTTTTCTTAATATTTATTTTTGAACTCACATATTCAAATCGCTAAGGGAATCTCAAATTTAGACTATCTAAATATTCTAAGTAAATAGTAGTTAGTATATTTTTTAATATAACGTTAATAGATTCACCCATTTTGATATATCCACTAAATAAATAATAAAGTGGAAGAATTTGAAACCCCATTCTCCTACTCTTTCATTGTTTTATACTTTGATATGGACATTTTAAAATCTACACGATTATTTACATATAATACAATCATTAGCTCCTAAAATTTTATATTTAAGTTCACACATTTTAGTTAATTACATAAATCGAAATTTAAGTAAGTTTAGTTAACTAATATTTCTTTCAAACACTAAAAAATGACAAAAAGCATTTTTTTTTCGACTCAAACTACCTTCACGTCAAATTTTCTATAATAATTTAAGTCTTTCACAATTCATTTTCGACATTATACATTTAATACCATAATTTATAATTAATACATAATATTAAAACTAATTAAGTAACTTTAGCGAACTATAGTTCAATGATTCGCCTAATAAATCGCATCAAGATTAACTATATTCACATTAAAAAAAATGAGAAAAACAATGATTCCAATATATAAACACATTAATTGCATAACATAAATTATACACATAATAACAATCACATGTTTAAAATTTAACTCATTTAATTTATCCTGTGTTACATTGCAATGTTAACATTAAGAACTCATATTTCAATATTTATTTACTAATTTACAAAACACTCCACAATATCACTTAACATTGTATGTTAAAATTAATTATATGGTTTTTAATTTATCGAATAAGTTCAATCAGTAAATGTTGTTAATTCATCTAATACCGCCAAATATGATGTTTTAAAATGTATATCATGCTCATATAAAGAAAGAAGGCAAAATCAATTTTCCTTCCAAATATAAAGTTAAAAAATTAATGATTTAAATAATATATATAAACAATAATAGTAAATTTAATATATTATACATTTATCTCAATAAATTTACCATAAATTGAAGAAAACAATTATAGCTTCAAATACTCACATTTTAACACTTCCACGATTATTTATGGAGCCGCCTTAATCCTTTCATTATATTTTATAGTTAAATCCATATCTTTAAACTGCTTATGAAATCTTAAATTATAATTATTTAAATAATCTTAGTAAATAATTAGTACATTTTTCTAATAGCTCTTTAAAACATACATCAATTATTCTATGTGGATTCATATTAACAAGAGTGTATGAATCACATAATATAAATTATGTATGCCAACAACAATAATAAAGTTAATTTGTAAATCCGTTTTGATTCGTTTATATCAAAATTTTACCATTTATTATATCACAAAATCTTTTTTAATGTCAGTACCTTCACAGGAAATTTGTTTTTTTTTTTTTACTTCTTTCAATTCATTCTATTATACTATATATTTAAATTAAGTTCAAAATTTTCCTTTAACTTATTTAACAAATTCTATTAAATTATATTTCCCAAATCATAGAATAAATTACTAACATATATCAATTTCAACATGTACAGTATATTCATATTAACAAAATAACCAAAAAAGTTCTTAAATACGTACACATGCATACTACTTATGTAAGCTATAAAACATAAACTGCAAATGATAATTTTAATTAATAGTGTATATAATGCACATCAAAAATTATTCTATACTGCATAAAAAAATTGTCGTTTTAACACTAAAATATTAAATTCTATATTTAACAATGTTGTCGTGTGCAACGCACGGGTTACACACTAGTTTGTAACAAGTTAAGAAAAATAATCCATTAAGAAAATAACAACCCGCCGTTCGATCAATGCTGAACTTTGCCTCTTGGGGGCTTTGCTTTACAACCTTACCGAAACATAAGCACAACAAAAATTTTCAACAATCGCACATACATATATACAATTAAAAAAAGGTATACTACCATCACAAATCTCAGCTCTTATCTCCTCCAGATTGTACAACCTTGATTCTTTTTTTTCCCTCTTTGGAGTCATTCACCTGATTCCTACTTGCTTGCTTCACGGATTCTGTTGGGAAACAATGGCTGAGTCGCGGACTAGGTCGTTTTCTTGAAGACGATTCGGCGATCTGGTCGGAGGTGCAAACCAGTTCGTTCCTTCGCCGCCGCCTCTAAGATAAAACAGCCTCTAAAACAATAACTGATTTGCTTGCACAACAAATCAGTGCAGATTTGCACTTTCTGAATTAAAATACTGCTCGAGAATTTCTGAGAGAAAATTTTTGATGGCGGCTGAGAGAAAAAGAGAAATTGTGATTCGGTTGGTATTCTCGTCTGAAGCTAATGACAATATATAGGACGAGAATTAGGATTTGCGTTTACTGATTAGTGGGCCGCTTTAATGAAGGATAAGAAATTTTACCGTCGCAGAAATCTTTTCCATAAAAAAACGGTTTGAAAAAGGAGTTGAGTCGAGTCGGTCGCGTGTGGTGGTCATGATGCATGGTCTCCCTCCTCACAACAATGCATGTATTGGGAGCCCAAGGCCCCAACATGATTTCTTAGAAACAAGTATAAATACTTGCTTCTTTCATATAATCCCATGATGTGGGACTATTCCCATATAGAAGCCATTCATACACTTATTCAAGATTTTTAATAATTCACTTAATGTTATAAAACATTTCCAACAGATTCTTTCTGATTGTCAATGCAGTCTTTACTCGGATCTGATGAACCGAACTGGATGCTATTTCAGCCTCTTTTCTGGTTGAAGTTGCTGCTATCGAAGTGGTTGGACTCTCTTCTTCAAGCCTCAACCTCGGCCTTTTCCTCTTAAGAGCTACGATACATCCAAATTTGATAAGCTAACATATTCCCAGGCTTTAAAAACTGAAGAAGAAATCTTCAAACGCACAAAAAATATCAGAATACAAATCATACCAGAAGCCTTCATTAGAAAAAATAGATTGCTGCTGAGTAGATGCTTGAGTTCGAGATACCGAAATTGGCGATGGCAGCATGGATTTTGCTTTTGCATTCAATCCATCAGGATTGTCATCTTTATGTTTAGCTTTGCCAGCTTCTTGTATGCCAACTACAGGCAACAGAGCTTGCCTTGTCATTCTAAATAACACTTCAGCAGTCTCTATCTCTTAAATAGTAGAGGACACAGGTGGTGATTTCGCCATTTTTGGTGGTTGGTGCTTGGATCCTGTAATCGATTTCTGCAAACACTACAAATTGCATTTTTACATAAACAAATAACATAAAATTAACAAAGTCAAGTAATTTTATATCTTTGTTTTGGAGAAAAATATGTATTGAAGAAGAAAAGCGAACGTAACTTTCAACCATAATAGCTATTTTTCTGAGTTGTTTACTTCAGGAGATAAATACGCTACAAACTAGTACTTTATGGTGTTTCATGTCCTGAATATTGAAAATTTATTTTGATTTATGCATAACTGCAGATTATATGAAATATTTGAATTTTTATATTAGTGCAGATTATATGAAATACTGATCTCTTATAACTGCAGTATGTGAAGGATGGTCCGTGATAAACTTCGTTATTGGTAATGCAGTCAGTCATATAGATTAGATGCTCAAACTTTGTAGTTTCTTGGAAGACACTTCGTCATAGTTCTGTGTAACCACTTATTTGCTTGAATAGTGGCGAGGTCAAATAACGTTCTGAGAACAGCGACATGTTTGAGTTCTAATTAAACACTTGAACGTTTAATTATTATTATATTGACTAATCGAACTTAGTGGGCTGAGGCTTCTAGCCTTAAACTTTCAAAATACAAAATGAAAGTGGATCATTCCTGAGGAAATGCACATCTTACCCCAATCTTCATGCATGTCATGCCTTGGAGCAAACTTTGTTTCCTATACATTTTATTTGGTCGTTGTTCTTACTATTAAAAACTTCCCTTTTATAAAAGCATCACCAACATATCATTATGGCATTCAAGCTCACAATACACCCACAGTAAATTGTAGATTATACCTTATTTTATTGAGATGAAGACCAAAATGTAACTGAAAAAGTAAGTGTTAATAGACGATATTTAGGCGATACATTTGATTTGGTCATTGTTCATGTACTACTAAAAAACTTCACTCCGATGAAAATATTACCAACATATCTTTATCACGATATGCATGTAATTCAATTTTTTTTTTAAATGAATATGCCATGATAAGAACGATTAATATTCCATGAATTTAACATACTTATTTTGCAGCTGCAAGATTGACTCCAAGAATTGCATCCGTTTGAGAGTTTTCTTTGCCAGCATGCCATGCCCTCCATTTGCATCAGTGGAAACTAAAGCCTTTGCTGGTTAAATCACAAGAAAACCAGAAATAAACCAGTATTATAATTAAAAGAAAATGAACCTGAAAGCAGGCACAATTAGAGATGAGCAAAGAACCAAATATGATACAACATACAATATGAAATACTGAATGTGAATACCTAGTAGATCGTTGAACTATGTGTACATCATTCAACTAAATTAGTGAAAACCAGTAAGTACAAATGAACCTGTGTTGTATGTTCCCTACCATCAAGTTTCAGCTCAACTTACCTTATAGAGCCAAACCAATTTTGAGCTCTTTACACGTAATAGTGCCACTATTGTATGTGTCCATATTGGTAAACATCTGTTTAAACCCAATTAACATGATAGTTAAAGAAAATTGCAAATACAGTATATAAAAAATTTATCAACTGAATTTTATATGTATATATGACACTAATGTAGTAATGCCAATTTCATGTGTTTTGTATAAATGTGGTAATGGTCTACTATAGAAGAAAGGGATCAAAGGGTTCTAGCATATGCATTTAGGGGTAAAATCAAGAGAATTGAACCTCACATTATTATACCGTCTAGTTGTGAAATCATGCCAAATCAACAAAAAGAAAGGCTGTATTAAAATTGGATAATATTGTATTAAGTTTATATGATCGCATACATCGTTGTCCTTGCATACATTTGTATACTCGATGACAAGACAACCTTATTCTTACTCATCAACAACATCTTCACGAAATGAGCATCACAAACCGACAATTAGCTAAAAAATTCCATGATGAAGCTTATTCCATCAACAAAAGTGGCAATGATATCTGTGGACAATCAATAAATAAAGTCCATTCAGTTGATATAATTCATATGATACGCTAAGAGAATCAGAAATATGTGTACATTCTTGAACTAAGCTGGTATATTTATTTCTTGTCACTAATAACTGCAGTTTTTATCCTTTGTCATTATGATTGATGATGGTTCAAAGGTAGCTAAACTAGTTAAGGAGAATCGACAAATAATTTAGTCTGCAATTCTCACGCTACATCAACTTAACATCTGTATATCCCGTTTAAGTGATTAAATAAACAGACTTTAGCACGTAAAATAAATGTGATTAATTTAAGAAGCCAAACAAGTATATCATCTTAAAATGACATGTATAGAATGCATTCTGGTGGTTCACATTTTAGCCACTAGAGAAGGCAACTGAACATTATCTACCATAGAATTGAATTTAAACAATTAAAAGACAAACCCCTACATCCATTTTCAGACTGAAAACTTTCTCATGACTTGTTAGGAAATATTCCATGAGTCGCATAAGCACTCACTTGTGCAGCAAAACTTTCTGAGGAAGACAGTTGACATGTTAGTTCTCCATTGCAATTATTAAAAACACAGATGGTGGTTTTAGTTATGATTTGAAAGATATATATAAATACACATGGGCATGCTCATAGCTAGCGTTCAATCAGAGTACTCCCTGATTGCACTAAACCACCAATGATTACCACATGTCGATCTCTTTGATCTCCCTCCTCGATTCGAATATACTTGTGTTGACCTTCTCACACTACAAGAATGAGCTGAAATAGTGACGGACCATAGCGACGGCTAGCGACGGCTAAAAAAAGCGGCCCTCGCTAGCCGTCGCCAGCCGTCGCCCAGCGGAAGTATAACCGCGAGGCTACAGGAAACAGAAAATCATTTTCCGCCAAACCAAACCCCAAATTAAAACCCTACCCCGTCGATCTGCCGCCGCCGTCGCCTGCCACCGCCTGCCGCCGCCGTCGCCAGTCTCCTCCCCCCCTCCGGCCTTCTCAAACGTTCTCCATTCCTCCAAACTAATTTCCCTCTCTCTAAGGTATGAATTCTAACCTAATTTCTTGAATTAACTATTTAATAATGATAGAAACGTATGTGTTAGTTGATTATACAATGCTTGTTGAATTAATGTAGTTGGTTTAGTAATGATTGGAACCCTAAATTGTTGATTTAGTTGTTTATCGACATGATGTTTGATTTTGTGTTAGTGTATGTGTTAATGAACCGTTATTTTGTGCGTATGTAGTTATTGGGTATGAGATTGGTGACATGTTGTTGGATATAGGTAGTTAAAAGCGATGATTGTGAAGTTGTTGGGTTGTAGATGGGGTTTGAAAATGAATTTTATTGTGGAAATTATTGGAATGTAATGACTATGTACGTGTGCCGCAAGTAGGATTGTGTTTGATGGTTGATTTTGGTTGAAACCAAATAGAATTATTTTCATATGTTCAAGTATATTCATGTGTGATAATTTATTCATGATACAAATAAATTGCTTAGATAATAAAAATCACATTTTTATTATGTATGATAAAAATATTCATGTGTTTAATAAATTCTTTGAACAATGAAAATCAGTTTTTTATTATATGTATGAACCACTAAAAATGTTAATGTATTGAATAAATTCTTTGAACAATAAAAATAATATTTTTATTGTACGTATGAACCATTAAAAATATTCGTGCGTTGAATAAATATTTTGAACAATATATGTATGTGTTATCGAAATCACTGACATATATTTTTGAATCAGGAAAAATGTCCAATTATTACATTGACCGTAGTTGGATGTATGAAGTTAGAATTGGAATGAAAGGCTCAGTGAAAGAAGATTTCTATAATGGTGTAAATGAATTTGTTAGATTTGCAATATCTAATAATCGAAATTACGAGGAGCTTCGTTGCCCGTGTAGTAAGTGTAAACTGATGAGGTTTCATAAACCAGACATCGTTAAAGTACATTTGTACAAATCAGGTTTTGTGCCAAATTATTATTTATGGGATCGTCATGGAGAACTTGTTGCGCCTACAGTAAACCCTGTAGTGTCGGAGGTCGAATTAGTTATGACGAATCCAATAGAAGATATGGTGGAAGATGCAGCACGGTCAATGTTCCCTATCGGTCAGGTTGACGATGATGACGTCAGTATAGAAGAAGAACCGAACACGGAAGCCAGAAAAATATATGATTTATTGGCTTCAGCTAAGCGGCCATTGTGGAATGGTTGTGAAAGTGGAACTGAATTATCGGTAACCGCTGAGTACATCACCATGAAATCAAAATTTAACCTTACAGAAGCTGCATTTACAGAGGTTGTACAAGCTGCGAAAAGACATATGCCACCCAATAATCTGATGTGCGATAGTCATTACAAAGTGAAAACACTAATGTCGGCTTTTGGTTTGCCGTACCAAAAAATAGATACTTGTGTTAAAGGTTGCATGTTGTATTGGAAAGATGATATTAATCTTAGAAACTGTAAGAAATGCGGCGGAGAACGGTATAAACCTAGAAAAAAGAAAGGTAAGGAAGTTCCGTATACAAGAATGCATTATTTACCAATCATCCCTAGACTACAACGGTTATATGCATCCTCAGTCACTGCATGTCATATGCGATGGCATAGTGTGCGAACACCTGAAGATGGAACTTTGACACATCCATCGGATGGAGAAGCATGGAAACATTTTGATAGGACGTATCCAACATTTGCCGCAGAGAGTCGTAACGTAAGACTTGGTTTATGTACAGATGTGTTTTCACCATTTTCTCAGTTTGGTAGTATATATTCATCTTGGCTTATTATCGTTACTCCTTATAATTTACCGCCGTGGATGTGTATGAAAACTCCATATATGTTTCTCACTGTTGTCGTTCCTGGTCCTAATGATCCAAAACAAGGCATCGATGTTTATCTACAACCATTAATCGAAGAGTTGAAAAAACTATGGGATGATGGAGTTGAAACCTACGACATTTCAAGAAAAAAGAATTTTCGTATGTTCGCTTGCTTGTTATGGACGATTAGTGATTTCCCTGCATATGGGATGCTTTCAGGTTGGAGTACCACTGGTCGTCTATCTTGTCCTTTATGCATGGAAGAATCACAAGCATTTTTCTTACGGTATGGAAGGAAGCATTCGTGGTTTGATTGTCACCGTTGTTTTTTGCATACCAATCATACTTTTAGAAGAGATAAAAAAAACTTTAAAGCTAACAGCGGAATGACTTTGCAAGCACCCAAAATTTGGACGAGTGAAGAAATATACGATATTGTAAAGGATTATCCGAAGATCCATGAGACTGGAGTGCAGACAGAAATTCCGGGTAAATCTGACATTCATAATTGGTGTAAACAAAACATATTCTGGGAGCTACCTTATTGGAAAGATCTCAAACTTCGACATAATATCGACGTTATGCACAATGAAAAGAATGTATTTGATAACGTGTTTAATACTGTTTTGAATGTCAAAGGGAAAACAAAGGACGATATACATTCGAGACGTGACATAGAAGAATATTGTAAACGTCCAGAACTTCATATAAAGCCCAATGACAATAAAAAACCCAAAGCGTGCTATGAACTAGACAACAAACAAATAAAACTTGTACTGAAATGGGTTGAGGGACTGAAATGTCCGGATGGGATTTCTTCTAATCTTCGTAGATGTGTTGACTATAAAAACAATAAACTGAGTGGGATGAAAAGCCATGATTGTCATATCATGATGGAATATTTATTACCAGTGGTGTTCAAAGAATTGTTGCCTGTAAAAGTGTGGGGTGTTTTAACAGAGTTAAGCTTATTCTATAAACAGCTTTGTTCGGCAACGTTAAAAATTGATCGTCTCTGTAAACTTGAAGTAGAAATTCCGATATTGATTTGCAAATTAGAGAAAATCTTCCCTCCGGGATTTTTTAATGTAATGGAGCATTTACCTATTCATCTTCCATCCGAAGCTATTCTTCGAGGTCCAGTACAATATGGATGGATGTATCCTTTTGAAAGGTAAAATTTATGCTTACGATTCAAAGTGACATTAGTGCATATAAATTGAATTAATTTTATTTTAGGTATTTGAACCATCTGAAGAAAAAAGTACGACAAAAAGCACAAGTTGAAGGTTCGATTTGCAAATCTTATCTTGAAGAAGAAGCTTCGTTCTTTTTTTCTCATTACTTCAGTGATCATGTGAACCTATCATTTGTAAGTGCTCCTCGTAATGATGAAACCGTGGAACCCAATTTTTGTCCGACAATGTTATCTGTTTTTAGACAACATGGTCGATCGTCCGGAAAATGTGTAGAAATTTGGTTAGATGATAGAGATCACCATGTGGCACACACATATGTTCTTCTAAATTGTGCTGAAGTTGCACCATTTGTTAGGTACTAAATTTTTAACTTTATTACAGTTATGTGTACATAAATTGTTTGCTAGTAATAAAATCATTTATATTTGCAGTATTTACGAACCAGAAAATCCAAATGGCGATCTCAGTAAAGATTTTGCTAAATGGTTCTCGAAGTACGTTTTCGATCCAATAAACTGCGTCAATGACGAGGGTTTGCAACATCTTGCGCTTGGACCAAAAAGAAATGTTAAGACTTATCCAATATTCTTCGTCAATGGATTTAAATTCAACACCAAAGACCATGGTACTGATAGATTAACATATAACAGTGGTGTATTTGTCAAAGGTAGTGATGATCCCGAAGAGCATATAAACGACTTTTATGGCGTCTTGACACAGATTTTAGAGTTGACATATTATGTACAACCCGTTGAAAAAGTTGCTCTATTCAAGTGCAACTGGTTCAGCAATGTTCCTGGTACTGGAATCAACGTGCATAAAGATTACAAGCTTATAGAAATAAAGCACACATCGCATTACTATAAGTATGATCCTTTTGTATTGGCAAAGCAAGCATTACAAGTTTACTTTGCTCCGTATCCGTCCTTAAAAAGAGATAAAGCAGATTGGTCTGCTGTAATTAAAACAAAGGCAAGATTTACCTTTGAAGGAATTGCTATTCCAGACGATGCAGCGTATCAAACGGATGCAAATCAAAGCGATGAAATAATAATTGCTAATGATGTTAATTTAGAGTCTTTAAACGATGAATCAAATGAATTAATAGAAGCTTTTGAGAGTACAGAGGACAACGATATAGAGTATGAGACCGAGACTGAATCAGAAAATGAAGAAGAATAATGTTATTTGCATCGCTATGTTGTGAACTTGTATGATGTGCTATGTTGTGAACTTATATGATGTGCTATTTTGTGAACTTATGTGATGTACTATTTTGTGAACTTATATATGATGTGCTATGGTTATTTATTATCCGGTTCTTCTTCTTTTATGTAAATGGGTCTTGTAGTTGCATTTGACAATATATGTTGTATGAGTTTATTTGATAATGGATGTGCATAATGATGTATGTGTTATTGTGATGTTCATAATTGTTTGTGTGATGTTCATAATTGTTCATACTTGCTATATCTGATGTGAATTAACTTGTTTGTGACAGATATGCCTCCTAGACGCCGACCTACCCACAGTTCAGAGGCGGGTGCGAGCGGTACAGCACCGGATACACGTCCGGTCGTAGAGGTTGTACCCAAGTCCGCAGGGTAAGTTATTGATTTCGTAAATGCTTAGTATTCCAAAGTTATTAAATGCATGCTAATATCGTACTTTCTGCAGGGGGTTTGATATTATTCTAGGAGAGGTTGGTTTACGTGTGTCTAGACAAGTATATGTCGCTAGGTTGACAGAGGCGTGGCCTCACTGGGACGATATTCCTGTGCAGATTAGGAATGCCATCCTCGCGGAGGTTCTTGTAAGTATAAATTTATTTCTCATTTGCAAAATTATATGAAATATGTAATACAATTTGTTTGGTAATTTATAGTGTGCTGTACGGGTCCGGGACGAAGATATGGATGTTTTCCTCACCGCATGGAACCAGAAGATGAGGAAAAATTATTCAGGCAATATATACAAGGCAAAAAAAGCGACAAAGAGGCCTCCGTGGATGAGCGAGGAGGTCTACGGCGAGTTCCAGAAATTGTGGGCCACGGATGCTGCGAGGGTAATTATTTAAGCTTATTTTAAAATTTTATTTTGTATATCAATCAATTAATCATATAATTAAATATACAGCAACTTTCAGAGCAAAACCGAGAAAATAGGCTCAAAAATCCTGCTTTGCATCGGGCTGGGTCTAAGTCGTTCTCCCAGCATCGTCGCGAATTGGTACGAACGATAAATCACGTATACAAATAGTTCTAAACTTTTAAAATCGTATTGACAAATATATATTGTATCATTTCAGATGTCGACTCTCCAGCGGGAGCCTACATTTGCTGAGGTATTTACACAGACTCATGCCGTCGAGCGGACAGATGCGGAGGGTAACACCTCATATACTTGGTCGGACCCTAAGTCCTGCGAAACGATGGTTAGCATTTGTAATATTTTGTATCTCACATTGTTATTTTGAATTGAGTATTTAATGTATTCCATAATTGTCCGCTATTGCAGGACAAGTACATGGCGTCCTTAGAAGCTCGAGCGACGCAGTTGGGTCACGAGCCAGACGTGGAGGAGTGCAACCGCATCTGGAACAGAATCATCGACCCGCCTACTAGGGGTAGACGCTATGGCTTCGGAAACATTGAGGTAAAGCGTTTATAGTATATAAAAAAACTTTTGACAATGGTTTCTAACTTTTTTAATATAATTACAGATAGCGGGGACTCGGGCCTCTTATACGAGGCGTCAGGATGAGGAGGAGATCCAAATGCTCCGACGACAGGTTGCAGCCCTAGAAGATTTTCAGAAGAATAGGCTGGAGACCGTGTTGGATGCGCGGATTGCTGCATATCTTCAGCAGCATGGTGTGATGCCTCCGAGTCAGCCCGTGGAGGAGGACGATGAGGACGAGGAGGACGGTGAGAGTGACGATGAGTAGGTTAGTACTTGTTTTGTTTTTTGGACATGTTTTGTAAATATAACTTGTTGTTGGTGATGGACATGGTTTGTTTGTGGTATTTTGTGGAGACATGGTTTGTTTGGTTGTTTGGTGACGGACATGGTTTGTTTGGTTGATGGTATTGTTGACATGGTTTGTTGTGTTGATGGTTTTTTGTTAGTTTATCGTTTATATGTTTGTTTTTTGGACGTTTTGATGGTATGAGATGATTTATAGTGTTGATGAGGTGGTTGAATGTGAATGTGAGTTGATGGAATGTCAAATTGAGTGTATATGAGTTGCATTTGAACTCCATTTTGAGTTTGTGTGGTTTGTTGGCTTGATAGCTACTGAAATACAAAAAAAAAGTTCCAGATTTGCGACGGCTAGCGACGGCTTTTTGGTCACGTTGGGTGACGGTTGGCGACGGCTTGTGAGGGTTTTTCACCCAGTTTTGTCACGACTAGCGACGGCTTGTGACGGCTTATTTGCAGGGCATAGCGACGGTTAGCGACAGCTTGTTAGGGCTAAATGGTGACGGTTTGTGACGGCTTATAACCGTTTGTTTGAATTATAACCGTTTGTCCACGTGGCAAATTTGCCGTCGCTAGTCGTCGCAAATTGGGTGTCCACAGCCGTCGCCAAGGCCGACGCTATATATTTGGCGTCCGCATTATTTGTGACGGCTTATAGTGACGGTTGGCGACGGCTGGCAACGGCTTGTGACGGTTTTTTGCCGTCGCTATTTTAGCCTTTTCTTGTAGTGTCAGACTTTATTGCAAATGATATGAAGTAGCAATTTGTTAAAACATGCAAGTAATGGGAGAACAAAAAATGAAGTAAAAGACTGAGGGTTGCCAGCAAAGCACCAATTATTGCTTATTGATAAGCTAATATAGCGGCTTTTTAAATCTTAATCACATTTTCTCAACTAATATCTAAAAGCACCTAAAAAACAAAACATAACATAACTTGCCATTAATTGAGGTTGAAGCCAAACAGACTCGGTATTATTTATACTTTGTTTCTAGACGTTCATGTTTGTTTTTATTTTCAATATTCATTTCTTATTAATGCTTTCATTTTGAGTGTAACAACTCTCATATATTCTCTACGTTTCTTAGTTATATATTCTATATTTTATATAACCCACCCATAATTATTCTCAACAATTAACATTTACTCACTTCAAAATATATCAATGGCACTTTAATAAGTGATAATATTTTAGGAAGCACTTAATTTTAGAAAGTAACCCAACACATCATAAATTAGCAAGTGATATAAATCTACATTCCCTATATAGAATAATTGATTAAACTTTGAACACTTACTACTGTTGATAATATTGATGCTATAGAGATTGACCACTCCTAAGTTTAGATACATGTGAATAAAAACATTTGTGATAATGATAAGTAGACTTTTATTAACTATGAGTATTGCAGCTTTCGTGAAAACTTTTATTAACTTGAATAGATAAATAAATAGAAATTTGAATACACTAGTAATATGCCTCATCACAACATACTACATTAATACAGATGAATTTTTCCACAGGCAGGCATTTTCATTGGACACTGCTTAAAGAAAAGGGCAACACTTAATTAGATGGCATAACAAAATGAGTTAGGAAGATTGCATAAATCTGATCGTAATAGAGATCTTACTGCTAACATATTTTGAGAATTGCATAAATATGATCATAGTAGAGATCTTACCGCTAGCATTCCTATACATATTTTACATAAGAACAATAGATGTGAAGAAAAATATTTTATACTTCAGAGTTGCTAAGGCAACTGCATTTGAGGAAGTTTTACTTGAGCGATCTAAGGAATTGCTGTCGATAATTGCAACTATTCAATAACACTTGGAAAGAACTACTAACTGTTCAAAGTATGAACTACTACTTTTAACTATAACTTTACATGATTTAAACAATGTACAACTAATCTTAGAGCCACAAAAATTTCATCAAGCATCTTATCTATCTCAGGTTTCAGGGTGGCAATACAACAAACACCTTGTTCACTAATGTCAACTCGACTATAGATGGTGAACCAGTAGCTGAGGTGGAGGGGCACCAACTGAACGAGCTCGGAAAGGGCACTATGTTGATGGCAGTTAGCGGCACTCCAGATGCTTAGCTCATCTGTGCACGAGAACAATTATATATGTGCACAGCAGGAAGGGAGAGTTTATCCCATTTTATGATGGGCTTGTAATATAAATTGGGCCCAGTATTATACTAAAAAATAAAGTACTGATCAGCCTATATGTTGGTGTTTCTGATCGAAGAAATGTATGTTGAATCATTTGCTTCTTCAATAAAATTCTGCCCTTCTCATTACTCTACTAATTACTGTGCCACTCTGCTACTTCTTGTATCTCAATTCTTCCATCACTCTCATCTTTCATCTCTTCTAACAATTCTACAACCATCAATTGTTGTTCTCTATAATACTCATCCCATTTCTTCACTCTTTATCTTAATTATTTCATCTGCATTGTGCTAATGATAACCAGATCACACATGAAAGAAAAGGGTCCTGACAGTAAGGTATCAGAGCCAAACCCTCAAGAAACACAACTAGACAACTCAGATGATGAAGATGACGCAACAGGTGTGTTGAATGCGAGGAGCCCAGGGACTGTAAGGCAAGACAGAATGTACGCCAAACATTCTTTAGCAATACGAGAACTTCAAGAAGTGAATGCTAAATTGGATGGCATCTATGAGGCAATCAACAACTTAACAAAGGATTTCCAAGAGCAGAAATCTCAATCCAAAGGTCCATACATTCCTCCTCCACAAAGAAATAGCCCCAGATAGATCCCCGAATCATCCTTGAATGATAATCAACAGACCAACCCGATGCATACCCCAAGAAATAGTCAGTTTTCTGCCATTGATGTTTCACGAAGCTTTGCAGGCATCTTCGCCAGTGCACCTGCAAATGCTTTGATAAATGATCAACCCACCAATCAGCCAAGACTCCTCCAAAACACGGTCATCAAACTAGAATTCCCAATGTTCAATGGAGAGGGCAATGTCTTTGAATGGATCAGCCAAGTTGGGCATCTCTTTCGTTATCACAATACACATGAAACAGAATGGGTTCCTACCTGTTCTTTCCAAGTGAAGCGAGAAGCGCATCTTTGGTATGGCTGGTAGGAAAAAAAGGTTAGAAACTACGAACAGTGGGTCAATTTCAAAGAAAGAACTATTGATAAGATTTTCTACTGAAGATCTACAACGTCCATATGGTGCCATTTCAAATTTAAAACAAACGACAACGGTACGTGCTTATCTCACTAAAGTTGAGGAATTGCAAGAATTGCGTGATGCTTTACCCGATCAATTTTTGTTGGAAAAATTCTTTGATGGCCTAAAAGATAACATCAAATTTGATGTTCTTGCTCTCCACCCCATTGATTTTAGAGAGGAAGTAAACCAAGCTAAGGTCTTTAAATGCAAAAAAGCCTATAATAAGAAAAGAAGGGTAAATAATGTGACAAAACCCAACTATCCAATTACTACCAAGTTAAACCCCATTGGAAATTCAAATTCCAAGATAAAAGGCTTAACCCTCAAGAAACTAATGACATGCGTAGTAAAGGGCTGTGTTATGGATGCAAAGAAAAATGACAACCTGGCCATAGATGCAAGAAAAAACAAATTTATGTAATGGAAGGAATTTGTGAAAATTTGTGTAATGGAAGGACTACTACCATCACTCAGCTCCTTCATCTGATCTCGCAATTCGTCACTAAGAAGACCCGTCTTGACATCATTTAGAGTCAATGTATCCCGACCATAAATCAAACTATTTGAGAACCCAGTATAGCGTTCAGGCAACGAACATAGCAATATCATTGCCTTCTGCTCCTCCTCAATCTTCAAATCTACCGCCTTCATCTTCATTAGCAAATCATCAAACACATTTAAGTGCGCCTTTAGCGAAGTTCCTTCCTTCATCTTGTAGGTAAAGAAAGTCCGCAACAAGATCAGTCGTTTTGTGAGTGACTTCTTCATATACAACTCCTCCAACTTGTTCCAAATACCTTTAGCAGTCGTCTCACCACTAATTTCGGAAATAACATTCTCCTCCGTGGCAAGTTGAAGTGTAGTGAATGTCCACTCTTCTATTTCTTCTCTCTCTCTACATCTGAGATGTCCTCTAGCAATAAATGTGCATCAAACACCACCCGATATACCCGATTCCGCCTAAGAACCGCTTTGCCACTTTTCGAAATCATTATCGTCATTCCACTTGTCGATAACCAATTGTAAACCAGCAGCTGCATACGACCCACGTACATTAGGAGCTGCACCACTTGGACCACCTGTTGATAGATTATTTGAACATAATTCCGGCATTTCTACAACTATCTACCAACACCAATGCTCCGATACCAAATGTTGTGGAGAAATTTAGATTCAAGACCGCTTAAATCAAAAATCCCCAACGCCGAGGAAAACGAGATCGTGGTAATAGTGCAAAAACAACCAATCGAACAATCTCAATCATATCCAAGCCAATCACAATCACCAAACAATGGAAATAATAGAACAATAACGAGAAACTAAATCACATAGGGATTTATAGTGGTTCCACCGACGTCTTGTCAGTGTACGTCCATTTTGAGAGAGAAACCTTTATTAATATCAATAGAAGAGTACAAGAGATTGATTACAATGATCAAATTTACTAGAAAAATTTGATTTTTTGGAGTAAGGAATTGAAGAAGATTAGAATTGCCTAAACCCTAATTAGAATAATCTTAGATCTAATCTCTTGATTTGTGTTCCACCTCCTTTTGTATTCGATGTAGCTTATATAGGCATAGAGAAGTATATGGAAATTCCCAAAATTTCCTCCAAAATATCCTCTAGATCCAAAATATTCTCCAGATCCAAAATATCTTCTAGATCCAAAATATTCTCTAGATCCAAAGTATCCTCTAGATCCAAAATATCCTCTAGATCTAACACATAGTATCACATACTTCAACACTCCACCTCGATACTATATCCTTCTACATCACAAACTCCAATGCACCCAAGCATTTCCTTCTATCTTCAATCAAGAAAGCTTGAATGTTTCCCCAATGAACTCCGGCATAGCCATCCCCCATTGCACTTCACTAACGAGTTCAGGCATAGCCCCCACCCGTCAATGATGTGTTGAAACATCCAACTCCTAAACCAGTCTTACCAAATGACAATGTACTCGGGAGTAAAAACAAGTACTTACCATGAAGATAGAACATCAACCTCTCACCGATACTCTTCTACATCCAAGTTTCTCTCTCAAATGTGTCACCCCGTGGCACCTAGCATCTCTCCAAGCGAATTAAGTTCGAGCAATGCTCGAATTTCCCAACCGGTAACGCCTTAGTGAACATGTCCGCCGCGTTATCCTTTGTGTGCACTTTCCGAAGGCATACTTGCTTGTCTTCGTCCATGACTACTAGAAATGACTGCCTCACTTCAATATGCTTCGTCCGTGAGCTAAATGTCAAATTCTCAGCCAAGTGAATAGCGCTTTGGCTATCACATTGAACATCAACACTGTCATGTTGAAAACCCAAGTCACACAACAGTCGCTTCAAATAGAATGCTTCCTTTGCTGCCTCTACCGCAGCTATCAACTCCGCCTCCGTAGTGGATAAAACAACTACAGTCTGCAATCTCGATCTCCAACTTATGGCTGTACCACCAAGAGTGAAGACATATCCCGAAGTTGATTTTCTTCGATCCCTATCACCAGCGTAGTCCGAGTCACAGTAACCAACCAACATGCAATTCTTCTCTTTACTACCCTAAAAAACAAGGCCATGACATGCTGTACCTTTCAAGTATCTCAAGATAAGCTTCACTGCTTCCCAATGCGATTTCCCCAGATTAGCCATGAACCGACTAACCACCCCGACGGCATTTGCAATATCGGGTCTTGTACACACCATGGCATACATCAAACTTCCAACCGCACTAGCATATGGCACATTTGCCATGTAAGCCTTGTCTTTCTCCTCGATAGGTGATCCCTTACTCGAAAGCTTTATATGCAAATGTAAAGGTGTATTTGACGCTTTTGCATCCTCCATGCTAAACCGACAAAGCACTTTCTTAATGTACTCCTTTTGAGTCAATCTCAGCTCAAAACGCTTTCGGTCCCTTACAATCTCCATGCTCAAGATTTTCTTTGCTTCTCCAAGGTGTTTCATCTCGAACTCCGCCTTTAATTTCTCTTTCAACTTGTTGATTTTTGCCTTGTCCTTAGAAGCAATGAGCATATCGTCCACATACAAGAGTAAATACACCCAACAATCATTTCCTAACCTCTTGAAATAAATGCAAGCATCCTTGATGCTTCGATGGAAGCCACTTTCAAGCATGAAATGATCAAATCTCTTGTACCATTGCCTAGGTGATTGCTTCAAACCATACAGTGATTTCTTCAACTTGCAAACTAGTTCTGACTTACCTTCTACAACAAACCCTTCTGGTTGCTCCATGTAGATGTCTTCATCCAAGTCTCCATGCAAGAAGGCGGTTTTCACATCTAATTGCTCCAACTCCAAGTCGTGAATAGCAACTATGGCAAGTAATATCCGGATAGAAGTATGTCTCACAACCGGTGCGAAGATCTCATCATACTCCTTTCCTTTCCTTTGTGCAAACCCCTTAGCCGCTAGCCTAGCTTTGTATCTTCCATCGTCCTTCACCTTATATATCCATTTGCACCCAATAGCACGGTTTCCTTGAGGAAGTGGAACCAACTCCCAAGTCTGGTTCTTCATCAATGATTGCATCTCTTCCTCCATGACGCAAATCCACTTCGAGCTATCACTCGAATCCATGACGTCATCAAGGTCCATCGGCTCATCTTGGACTACTTGAAGAGCATAGTCCAAATTCTCACAAAAGCTAAGATAGTTCCAATTACCATATCTTTCTGGTGGCCTAATAGCACGACGACCAACCCGAGTAGCAATACCATCACCCGGTCTTCCTTCAGCTCCATCTTGAATTGAATCTTCTCTAGGCTCGTGCACATCACCAACACTACTAGAGGAATCTTGTGGACTATATGATGTAACATCAACCGCATTCATCTCGCAAGCACCTCCAACAACTCTACTCTCTCTAGGCCTGAAAGTGGAAATAACTTCCTTCTCCTTTTATTCACCATGAACCAAATCTGGAACATCCGATGAGCCTTCATTATCCTTGAACATAGCCGACTCATCAAAAGTAACATGACGAGAAACTGAAACCTTCTTCGTTTTCAGATTCCAAATCCGATAGCCTTTGACTCCATCCATATAACCAAGCAAAATCCCTTTGAAAGCTCTAGGTGAGAGCTTATCATTCCCCAGATCATGCACATAAACAGGACTGCCAAATACACGAAGATAACTTAAGTCAATGCTCTTCCCCTTCCACACTTCCTTCGGAATTTTGTTACTAATAGCCGAGCACGGAATTCGATTAATAATATGCACTGCGGTTGACAAAGCTTCGGCCCAAAATCCCTCAGACAAACCCGATGTCAATCTCAAGCATCGACCTTTCTCTAATAGAGTTCGGTTCATTCTCTCCGCCACTCCATTAGATTGCGGATCTCCCGGTGTAGTAAAATGCCTCTGAATACCATGATGCTTGCAAAAATTCAGAAATTCTCCGGAAATATACTCGCCGCCATTATCGGACCTAAGAACTTTCAAAGTCTTTCCACTCTCATTTTCAACAAGAGCCTTCCATTCTTTGAATCTTGCAAATGCCTCTGACTTGGCCTTCATTACATACACCCAAACCTTTCGAGAAAAATCATCAATGAAAGAAATATAATATCTTGCTCCTCCCAAAGAAGCTACAGGTGCTGGTCCCCAAACATCCGTGTGCACATACTCAATAATCCCTCTTGAATCATGTTTTCCTTCACCGAATGACACTCTAGTTTGCTTCCCCATGACACATTTCTCGCAAAACTCTAACTTGCTGAAACTCTCACCATAAATCATCTCCCGTCGACGAAGAACATCTAAACTCTTCTCTGAGACATGACCCAATCTCAAATGCCGCATCCGTGTCGCATCTAAGCCACGGGAACTATCAACACTGATACAAGTTTCGCCTTCCACGGTCACTCCTTGAAGCAAATAGATACCATGAGTTCTAGCACCCTTCATAACCACAAACATACCCTTCGAAACCCTCAAGCTATCACTCTCAATGGTGATCTTACAACCTAGAGAATCCAACTGTCCCAAAGAGATAAGTGACTTCCATAGTCCCGAAACATAGCGCACATTAGTGAGAGTACAAACCACTCCGTTAAACATTCGAATTTGCACGGATCCAATGCCTTTCGACTTGCAAACTGCACCATTTCCCATAAAATTTAATTTTCTTCTCGACCAACATAAGAAGAAAAACAATTCCTATTAGGCGTCATGTGATATGAAGCCCCCGAATCAAGCACTCAATCGCTGCCCGAAACATCCGATGCAACAGCCGACAAAACATCTATGTCTTCCTCACCAACATCTCTCTCCACCGCAACTGATGAAGATGCTACTTCCTTATTCCCCTTGTTTGGACAATCATTCTTCCAGTGACCAGGTTTCTTACATATAAAGCACTTGCCATTTCTTTCCTTCGATTTTCCTCTTCCACCGGGCTTCTTAGACTTAGAACGCCCCCGGTTTCCCTTCTTTTCTGACTTTTCTTTCTCCGCAAATAAACCTTGACCATTACCAGCACCACTACTACCATCACTCAACTCCTTCATCTGATCTCGTAATTCCTCACTAAGAAGACCCTTCTTGACATCATTTAGAGTCAATGTATCCCGACCATAGATCAAACTATTTGAGAACCCAGTATAGCGTTCAGGCAACGAACATAGCAATATCATCGCCTTCTGCTCCTCCTCAATCTTCAAATCTACCACCTTCATCTTCATTAGCAAATCATCAAACACATTTAAGTGCGCCTTTAGCGAAGTTCCTTCCTTCATCTTGTAGGTAAAGAAAGTCCGCAACAAGATCAGTCGATTTGTGAGTGGCTTCTTTATATACAACTCCTCCAACTTGTTCCAAATACCTTTAGCAGTCGTCTCACCACTAATTTCGGAAATAACATTTTCCTCCACGATAAGTTGAAGTGTAGTGAATGCCCACTCTTCCATTTCTTCTCTCTCTCTACATCTGAGATGTCCTCTGGCAATAAATGTGCATCAAACACCACACGATGTACCCGATTCCGCCTAAGAACCGCTTTCATCTTCCATTGCCACTTTTCGAAATCATTATCGCCATTCCACTTGTCGATAACCAATTGTGATCCAGCGGCTACATACGACCCACGTACATAAGGAGCTACACCACTTGTACCACCTGTTGATGGATTATTTGAACCTGATTCCGGCATTTCTACAACTATCTACCAACACCAATGCTCCGATACCAAATGTTGTGGAGAAATTTAGATTCAAGACCGCTTAAATCAAAAATCCTCAACGCCGCGGAAAACGAGATCGTGGTAATAGTGCAAAAACAACCAATCGAACAATCTCAATCTTATCCAAGCCAATCACAATCACCAAACAATGGAAATAATAGAGCAATAACGATAAACTAAATCACACAGGGATTTATAGTGGTTCCACCGACGTCTTGTCAGTGTACGTCTGCTTTGAGAGAGAAACCATTATTAATATCAATAGAAGAGTACAAGAGATTGATTACAATGATCAAATTTACTAGAAAAATTTGATTTTGTGGAGAAAGGAATTGAAGAAGATTAGGATTGCCTAAACCCTAATTAGAATAATCTTAGATCTAATCTCTTGATTTGTGTTCCACCTCCTTTTGTATTCGATGTAGCTTATATAGGAATAGAGAAGTATATGGAAATTCCCAAAATTTCCTCAAAAATATCCTCTAGATCCAAAATATCCTCTAGATCCAAAATATCCTCTAGATCCAAAATATTCTCTGGATCCAAAATATCCTCCAGATCCAAAATATCCTCTAGATCTAACACATAGTATCGTATACTTCAACACAAGTATCCCTTGTCATGTACTCTAAACAATTACAAACCCTATCTACTCTTAACACGACTATACACCCAGATGTTCAAGCTATATTATAGAGTTATCCCACAGTCACTACAGCTACACCTAGTTTACCCCCCATCTCGAGAATCTGATCATAAAATCACATTGCTACCAAATACCAAAACCATGTGTCTCAGACCTTATAGACACTCTCATCACATTAAAATGGAGCTAGAAAAAATCATCAAATAATTGTTAGACACAGGGGTTATTAGGCCGAATACCAGTGAATACTCTTCACCTGTAGTCATGGTAAGGAAGAAAGACAGGGCATGAAGAATGTGTATAGCCTATCGAGCTCTTAATAGTTACGCCATGAAAGCTAAATTTCCCATACCCCTAATTGATGACTTGTTAGATGAATTACATGGTTCTAAATACTTTACTAAGTTGGATTTATGCTCTGGTTATCATCATATCAGGATGCACCCTGATGACATTCACAAAACAGCTTTTAGGACTCGCGAGGGACATTATGAATTCATTATAATGCCTTTTGGACTCTCAAATGAACCCTCGACTTTCAAGTATTAATGAACACTATTTTTAAACCTTACTTGAGGAAATTCATACTTGCATTTTTTGATGACATTCTTATTTTTAGCCAGACTTGGTATAAGCACATGCTACATTTAGATACAACATTGCAGGTGCTAAAAAGAAATCAATTAATTACCAAACTATCCAAGTGTTCTTTTGCCATAGACAAGGTCACCTACTTGGGACACATTATTTCAGAGGGGGTATTGATGTAGACCTTGACAAGATTCAGGAAATTAAGAATTGGCCACAACCCAAGACTATTAAGGCACTTAGAGGATTTCTCGGCCTGACAGGGTACTGCAGGAAATTTATCAGAAATTATGGAAGCATTGTTAAGCCTATGACAGAGTTACTCAAGAAAAATGCCTTCCATTGGAGTGATAAAGCTACAGAAGCCTTCAGAAAGCTTAAACAATGTCTATTGGAACCCCCAATTTTGTGTATGGCTGACTTTGACAAAGACTTTGTGGTGGAATGCGATGCTAGCGGGGTAGGTATAGGTGCAATACTTACACGGTGGTAAACCTATTGCTTATCTTAGTCATGTTCTTAATGGAAATTTTTTACTGCTATCAACATACAAAAAGGAATTACTGGCTTTAATCTTGGGTACAAAAAAATGGTCACAATATTTGTTGGGTAGAAGATTTATTATAAAAACCGATCATCAAAGTTTAAAACATCTCCTAACCCAAAGGTTGACTAAAGGGATCCCGGGTCGTTGGCTAACCAAACTACATGGATTTGATTACAAAGTGGAATACAAAAAAAGGAAAGAAAATATTGTAGCTGAAAAATTGTCATGTATACCTAAAGAAATAGCCAGTAGTGCCGAAAGCAAACAGTGTAAAGCTGTGACTACAGTCAAGAGCTTATGACTACCTGAATTAAAGAAATTGATGTCTCAATCAGACAAGTACACAAAGAAACTACGTAAAATACAAATAAGCCGCAGGCATTCATGAAGTACACTGTGGTTGATGGGCATATTTTCTATAAAAATAAGATATATATTGATTCACAGTGCAAGGAAGTTGTTAATATTATACTCCAAGAATATCATTCTTCTCCTTTAGGAGGACATGCAGGCATGGAAAAGAAAAAGCATCGACTTAAACAAGATTTTCATTGGAAGGGTATGAAACCATACAGGGAGAAATTTGTAAAAGGATGTGATGTGTGCCAAAGAAATAAAAGTGAAAATATACATGTTCCAAGTCTACTGAATCCCCTGCCAATTCCTGAAGCAATTTGGATAGACATTTCGATGGATTTTGTTATTGGGCTGCCGAGGAGCCAAAGGTACACTGCAATATTCGTGGTGGTTGACAAGTTCACCAAATACTCATTTTTTTCCCACTACAACACCCCTGTACTGCTAAAGACATGGCGAAAGTCTTCTTTGAAGGAGTGTTCAAACTGCATGAATTACCTAAAAGTATCATCAGCGACCGAGATGCCATCTTCACAAGCAATTCCTGGCAGGAGCTCTTCAAGTTACAGGGGTGCATGCTCAGTCTCAGTTCCGCGTATCATCCTCAATCAGATGGCCAAACCGAAGCCGTAAATAAAACACTGGAAGGTTATTTGTGTTGCTTCGTTTGTCATAAACCAAATGAATGGACACATTGGTTGCTTTTAGCTCAGTACTGGTATAATACACGCTGGTATAGCTCCACTAATGTCACCCCATTTTATGTTGTATATGGAGTTACACTGCCTTCTTTGCTTTCATACGTTCCTTATATGGCTAAAGTGCCACAAGTGGAGCAAGAAATTTTTTCCAAAGACATTGTGATATAAATTGTCAAAGACAGTTTGAAGCTAGCTCAAGAGAGAGCTAAGAAGTTTGTTGGTGCTCACAGAACTGAAAGGTCATTTGAAATAGGAGATTGGGTTTATTTAAGATTACAACCTTACCGCAAATTATTGCAAGTAACTTAAAAACCACTAAACTTTCACCAAAATTCTGTGGGCCTTATCAAGTTGTTCAGAAAATAGGCAGTATAGCCTATAGACTTAAATTGCCTGAAGGTGCAAGAATTCATTCGGTATTCCATGTCTCTCAGTTGAAAAAACGCCATGGCCATGGGGTGATTATTCATAATAAAGTCCCAACTTACACTAAAGAGTGGTTGATGAACCTGAAGCAATTCTCGATAGAAGAATGATCCAAAGAAATAACCATGCAGTCATGCAAGTGCTAATAAAATGGAAGTAGAGGGAT
This sequence comes from Allium sativum, assembly GCA_030737875.1. Taxonomy (NCBI): domain Eukaryota; kingdom Viridiplantae; phylum Streptophyta; class Magnoliopsida; order Asparagales; family Amaryllidaceae; genus Allium; species Allium sativum. Next base: position 9,898,446 of record CM060923.1, read on the forward strand.
GAAATTGAAGCCACTTGGGAGGATTACTGGGAATTGGTAAAGAAATTCCCTACCTTTGACCTTAAGGCAGGGTCAATTTCTGAAGAGGAAGGGAGTGTTAGAGCCATAAAATTTCATCCAGCATGTTATCTATCTTAGGGTTTCATGGTGGCAATACAACAAACACCTTGTTCACTAATGTCAACTCGAGTTTGGATGGTGAACCAATAGCCGAGGTGGAGGGGCAGGGGCACCAACTGAACGAGCTTGGAAAGGGCACTATGCTAATGGCAGTTAGTGGCACTCCAGATGCTTAGATCATCTATGCACGAGAACAATTATATGTTTGCACAGCAGGAAGGGAGAGTTTATCCCAATTTATGATGGGCTTGTAATATAAATTGGGCTCAGTATTATACTAAAAAATAAAATACTGATCAGCCTATATATAGGTGTGTCTGATCGAAGAAATGTATGTTGAATTGTTTGCTTCTTCAATAAAATTCTGCCCTTATCATTACTCTTCTAACTACTATGTCACTCTGCTACTTCTTGTATCTCAATTCTTCCATTACCTCTTCTAACAATTCTGCAACCATCACTTGTTGTTCTCTCTAATACTCATCCCATTTCTTCACTCTTTATCTTAATTACTCCGTCTGCATTGTGCTAATGATAACTAGATTACACATGAAAGAAAAGGGTCCTGACACTATAATTATCTTTTCAGAACTGATGCCTATAAATTAAAAATCGAAGCTCAAAACCACAACAACAAAAGCATCGCAAACTTGAATAACCCTTCGAAATTCGGAATTTGATTGTTTATTTCTGAATTTATTTTTTGGATTTGAAACAAGTTTTTGTGCTTTCGGGTCATAATTTTGGAATTTTGGAGTTTTGATTAAAAAAATGAAGGGAAAAGATCGATGGAAACCGCAAAATGATTTGAGAAATTACGGAGAAAGATTAATCAATATTAGTTTTTCTAAACCCCGATTTGAGAGAATGATTCGAGAGGAGAGAGATCAACGGAGAAAAATTTGCTTGGGGGCACGATTCATGAGAAGAAACAGGGAAAGAAAGAATCGCGTAAAAAATTAGACGTGTGTTTTTGGCTTTAGAAAAAAATCATTTCAATCCACAGTAGGCAAACCTCCTTAATGGTCGGTTTGATTATGTATAGGGAGGGGATCCGAAATTCTGGGCTGAGGCCTTCAGGGATACGAAAATGCACTGTTGTGGTCCACAAATCCTACCTACTTCCACCTAATCCTTCCACTATAAATAACCCCAAGCTCACACTTCAAACGGATTGGATGTTTGGATGACTTAACATCCCATAGAGCTTCAAGAGACTCATTAATGGCATCCTTACTTTGAGGAGGAAGGAGCATAAAAGTGATTTCTCCGAATATTCATATATGACAATTATGACCCTAAATTACATGGAAATGCTTGTAATCAAATGCCTAGATGAGGCTTATAGCTTGTAATCCATTGCCGTGAATAAAATATCAGTGGAATCCTTCAAAGTCGACGTAGGCCCCTCAGGGGACCGAACCACTATAAATCTACTGTGTCATATACTTTTTTCTGCATTTATTTTCCCACCTGAAATAATATTCTTAAGTAATTAATAATCTTTGGGTGTCGACATTTTTTGCCATCAACATTCTGGTGTTTTCACTCTGAAGCTCTTAGCCTCACATCTTTGTCACACATAACCATCTCGAATTGAACGCGCTTTAGATTCCTTCTCTAACCTGCCACTCAAATCCGCTTACGATAGTTAAGTGAACAAAGAACCAGATGTTCGCCTCTTCAACTACAGCTAAAGTCGGTACTTCTCAGCAACCCAAAGTGGCGGAAGACCCGATAGAAATGGAATTCCTTCCTCCTGCGTATCCCAAAGCCCCCGCAACTCAAGCGCAAATTTAGGCGCTTGATAAGAAGTATGAAAATACGGTTCTTGAACTCAACCAAGCGTTGAAAAACAACATCAACCATATGCGTCAACTTCAAGACAGTCAACTCATCATTGCTTAACTTCATCTTTCTCAAAACAATGCCCGCTCGCGGCGCAATGTCTCAAAAACCACTTCTTCCGAATCTTAGGGCCCACATCAAAGAAGGAAGTTCAGCCTTAACAATAACGTCATCATCCACTCTAATGCTTATACTAACGGCCACGACAACGGAAACGATGATAAAACCACTTTTATTTACAATAGGGTAACGCATCACCGTGATCGCTCCCGGTTGGTTATCAGCGATGAACCGGGTTTAAGTAATTGACCTCCTCCTCGATAGAACCTAACTTTCGCTGCTCAGAATTTTGGGCCCACGCTTATGGCAACCCAGCCGGCCCTAGTTCTACCGAATTAGGACACACACCAACCTGCTCAGCCTCATCAGCCATACCAAAACCAGACAGTCAATGTCTATGATATGGATGAAGATGACCCTGATGTGCATCAAAGAAGGCGTCCACGGAACAGGACTCCCGAATATAACTGAAACCAATGGATTTCACTGGAAGATATCCATCCAGCGTATCTCCCAGACATGGTCCGAGGATCATGAGAGATATGCGGAGGAGTGCTAATGACTCGTAGGAAACCCACTTGAGGCGTAACCCCTTCACTAGGATCGTACAGGAAGCTGAATCGCCTCGACGTTTTAACATGCCACAGATGGCATCTATGATGGCATGACTGATCCCTACGCTTTCCTGAACCATTATGAATGGAAGATGGATTCCAGTCGGGCCACCGAAGCGGTCAAATGCAAGTGCTTCCCACTTTTCTTGTTAGGCACAACTATGCTTAGGTTCTTTCGCCTTTCGCTCCAATCTATCAATAGCTTTGGCTAGCGGGACATAGAATTGGTTAGGCAGTTTAGAATGCACTTTCCGACTCCGAATAACGCCCTTACCCTTTCCAACCTTTACCAGGGCTTTGTAGAATCCCTCAAGAGCTACCTCGAGTGGTTCAATACCACCCTCGCTGAGGTCGATGGTACCGAACCTCACAGCGTACTCTTCCAGCTTGCAAAAGGTGTCCTTCCTACCTCCGAGTTTGGAGTCTGGATCGACAGAAAGTAGCCTAAGAGCTTAGAGGCTTTCTACGAAAGACTGGACAATTCATGTGCGAAGTAGAAGCAAGGCGTAATCGAGCCTCTCAGGCAACCACTCCAACAACCCACACGCTAGCACCGTCCACGACAGTGTTAAAGGAAAACAGGTCATAGAGTCCTCTAACAAGGGTAAAGGAGCAGCCCCTTACAAGCTAAACCTGAACAACGGCAAACAAGGCGACCGCAACAACAACCTGGCTCTGGCGGATCCTAAGAAGCATGACTGTTATCTAAATTGTAGGAACTACACTCCATTGACTTGAGGTATGGAGACAATCTACTTAGGAATCTGTAATACTCTCCAGTACAAGAAGCCTAACACAAGGGAATCCATCGACCGTGAGAAAAACTCCGGTAAATACTGCAAATTCCACGACATACAAGGGCACAATACCAACGAGTGTCGCCACCTCAAGGATGTGATTGAAAAACTCATCCATGAGAAATGCCTGGAACGGTAGTTATGGACCTCTTCCTTCCAACGCCGCTTCCGCCATTCCCTCCTCTGCCCTTTAGGGGGTGTGATGGACGCATGAGACATCAACGTGCGCTTTCCACCGTCATCCTCGCTGCTTGTAATCACTGTGACCTCCTCGAGGTGAATACACTACAATAGTTTGGAAGTGGTATCTGAGGCAAGGGCCAGCAATGCCTCAGTTTCACCCTGAGCCTTCTTGGCCCCCAACTCCTCCTTTTCTTAGCTTCTTTAGTGACCTTCTGATGAGCTTGCTTCTTGGCCTTGGGTTGCGTAGATACATCCGCTTTAAGATTCTTATAGGCCTCCTCAGCCCTTTTATTGGCATCATCAGTGGCTTTCTTCTTCCTAGCCTCCTCAGCGTCTCTCTCGTTCTCGGTCTCATTGGCAGCTTCCTTTTTTCTGGCCTCCTCAGTGGCCCTTTCATTCCCTGCCTCAGCATCAGCCTTCTTCTTCGCCACTGCCGCTACAGCTTCTTTCTCAGCTTCCTCTCGCACCACAGCCAGTGCCTCTTGTATGACAACCTTATCATGTTTCCTCTTCTCCTCACGTTCCTCAGACTTCGCTAGCATTTGAGCTTTCTGTGACTACACCAGGTCATACATCGTGTGCACACTTGCCTTAACTGCACCTGTCACCTGAACACTTTGACCATCCATTACCTCACCTTCCATAAGCAAACATTTGTAGATGCTAGTTCCTGAATCCACATCCGAGAACAGATCCAGATGCTCTCCCACCTCTCTAAATTGTATTTCCTTTTACCTCAATCGAGAATCAGACACTTAAGGAAGCACGGGGCAAAGCTTGTTGTCATTTCCACTTCAAGGGGCTACACAACAAAAAATGTGACTATTTAGTTTCTGAGGATTTAGTTCTCTCATCCTCTTCAGTTATTCGCAGTAATGAAACTTTAACTCCATGAAGGTATGGTGTAGGCATAATAGGAAGGGTGCTCACCGTCGTAGTAAAAGTGCATATCACCATGAAGGTATGGTGGGGTCATACTTAGTTGGAACATGAACTGGGACTGTGGGACTGCTATGTTGAGTCAAGATTTTATGAGAGTTTTGATTTCTGACATAGAGATACGACATGATCGACAAAAAGAAGACAATAAAGATATTCATTGGTATTATACATTAAAGGTTGATTATTTGGTATGTTAGGAGTATTATTAATGTTAAAATCTACCCTCAAATAATCTCACACCTTTAATCTTTGAATATATATATATATAAGAATATATGAGTACACATTAACTGTGCAATCTGGACCAAACCGGTCGACCGCTCGAAACCAGGCGGTCGACCGGTCGAAACCAGGCGGTCGACCGTTTCTACCAAGAATGCACAGATAACGTGCACAAGTATACATAACGTATATATATTCAAATTCCTATCTACCGGACCTTTTTAACCTGTCGACCATTTTCAAACAGAAGCAACTTTTCGTATAGACACTTTCTTTTCTTCAAGAGTTGCTTCCCTTTCTCTTCACCAATGATCATATCCATTGTTTGTAACTTTTCACAAATTGTTACAACGGTTTATTCCTTATATAAACATCATGGGTTCATCATTCCAATTAACGAATTCTATCAGTCTAATCTCTATTCTCTTGATTTCATTCTTGAACTCTCAAGCGCTCAAATTGTTCGTATTCTATTATATATTGTTTGAATCCTAGAATCTATTTAACAATTCTTTTGATTCAATACGATATCCACTTCCAAATCTTCATATATACAAATATATTATTTAAGGATAAGATTATAAGAAGTTTGTACTACAAGTGACAAAATCGTGTTATCAAGAACACATATTGTCAACAACAAAGTATATTCGTCTTACTTGAAGTCCTCGGTGTTGTAAGAGGCATGTGTTGAAGTCCTCAGTGTTGTAAGAGGCGTGAAATCCCATTCGTCTGCTCGGGTGTTGTATACATGCTCATCCGGGTGAAGTGAGGTGGTTATTTGTGAAAATCCAGATAGAAGTCTAGGGCTGGACGTAGAACGGTGCTCTGAACCAGTATAAAAATCCCTGGTGTGATTTTTCTAGTTTATTGCTTCTACACTTATATATATATATATATATATATGTGATTAGCTATTATTTCATACTTGTGTGTTATACACCATATTACACGATCCATGTATTATATTAGCACATACACGCATTTTCATTTGGTATCAGAGCAAGGTTATCTTATAACCGTAACACAGTTATTTGATATATTCTAGTAATATGGAAAATAACGCAAGCACCAATACTACCACTTACACAGAAGGTTAATCGACACAAAGACCTCCATTCTTCAATGGTCTCAACTATAGCTATTGGGAAACACATATGTCATTTTTAGGCAATTAAATAGCTATGATGCCTGGAATGCTACCCAAAAAGAAATAGTGAATCCTACAACTGATTATTCAAAATGGACACCGGTTGAGAAAACGGCAGCAGCCGTAAATGCAAAAGCAATAAACATGTTGTTTTTTGCATTAGACCAAAATGAATATAACCGTGTTAGTATCTGTACCACTGCATATCAAATTTGGCAAACGCTAATAACCACTCATGAAGGTACTAATAAGGTTAAACAATCCAAAATAGCCATGCTGGAGAGTCAGTTTCAAATCTTCAAAATGAAGGCGAATGTGATAATCAATGATATGTATTCACGGTTTCAAACTATTCACCATGCACTTATTGGTTTAGGACAAAAATATTCAGATTTTGATGTTTTTTCGACAGACCTACATTCTCTGACTAGTGAATGGGAAGGAAAAGTATTAGCAATTAAAGAAGCTAACGACCTTTCCGTCATGAAGCCTGATGAATTGATAGGAAATCTAATGTCCTACGAAGCTAATTTGCAGGCTAGAAAGGAACAGAAAGAAGAAAAGAAAAATGTAGCATTTCATGCAGAAAAGATGAAGATGAATCAGATTCTAAAGATGAAGACCTAGCTTTCATTGCAAAAGGTTTCAAAAAATTCTTGGAACAACGAAAAGCTAGTCGATATAGCAAAAAGAAAACTGGATCAAATAGACCATCTTCATCCACTATAGAATGTTTCAACTGCCTTAAAAAGGGGCTGCAAAAAGATTGTTCGGAGCAAAAGAAGAAGTCATAAAATGACAAATTCAGATACAAGAAGGACAAATCAAAGAAAATAGCGTTCTCAGTTACATGGGATGATTCAAACTCGTCTTCATTAGAAAGTGAAAGTGATACAGAAAATGAACAAGCTAACATTTGTTTCATGGCAGCAGATGATGAGGTACAAATTCCTACATTTGATGAAGTACTTGATATTAATGCCGAATTGATAGTTAAATATAAAGACATAAAATGTTAATTAAAAGAAGCCAAAGCAGATTTGAATAGAGCAGAGTTTGAATGAGATATGTTAAAAGAAGAGAAGAAAATATTAGAAGAAGAACTTGAAAAACTTCAAGAGTCATCATCTAATATTGACTCTCAATTATCTCTTTTGAGTCAAGAAATTAAAACTCAAAAAGAGAAAAATGATGCTCTTACTATTGAAAATCATGAGCTTAAGGCAAAAGTCAAGATTCTGAACCTAGAAAAGGCTAGTTTACAAACTAAGTTAGATGATATTACTCAAAACGTGTCTAACTTCAACAAAGGTCAAGAAAACTTGAAAAAAATCATTGAAAGTTCACAATCTGCTTCAAACAAACAAGGTTTGGTATATAAGAAACAAGAAACCAAGAAACATCTCAAGAAAAAGAAAGATGAAGTTAAGAAAAATCCTAGTTTATTATATTCCAAACCAAAACCAATTGTGAAGTTTTAAAAGAAAAATGTCAAGACTATCAAGATATGGGTTCCTAAAACAAATAACAATTTGATTAGGAACAAATATATTCGACATTTCATGAATACTGTGCATATTAAATCTAATTATATATATAAAAGGGATACCAGACCCATATGGGTTTGGACTCCTAAGACCTAACTCTTAGGACCCCATAAAAAGTGGGTACCATGGACTTAATTTTATTTTTTGTAGGTCCCACTTAGAAAAAGAGGAAAGTGGATCTTGGACAGTGGTTGCTCAAAACACATGACTGGAGACAATAGCTTATTGACAAATATTACATATTCAGATGGTGGCTCCATCTCTTTTGGAGATAATTCAAAGGCTATATTATCGGCAAAGGCTATGTGAGCAATTGCGGTACATCTAACTTACTTCTTATTACCAATGTCATTCTAGCTAGAAATTTGAAACACAATTTACGTAGTATTAGTCAGTTATGCCACAAAGGTTTTACAATCTCCTTTTCAGATAATAAGTGTAGTATCTTAGATAAAGACCAAAATTTAGTTTTTGAAGGATATAGAGACAGAAATATATATATTCTGAATATGAATATTAATCATAATTCAGATATGTGTCTTGTGGCTAATGATAATGATTCATGGCTATGGCACAAACGCTTCTGTCATATAAACTTCAGAACTATTGACAAGCTAGCCAAAAACGATCTTGTTAGAGGACTACCCAAAATGATCTTTAAGGTTAACAACATTTGTGACGCATGTCAATTAGGAAAATTAACTAAATCATCTTCTAAATCCAAGAAAGTCATATCAACATTACAAACACTTGAGCTACTGTAAATGGATTTATTCGAACCAACTCAGGTTCAGTCAATAAACCATAGTCGATATGTGTTTGTAATTGTTGATGATTACTCTCGTTACACGTGGACGATTTACTTGGAAAACAAAAGCGATGCTTTCGAACATTTCAAATCTTTCGTCCAGAGAATTCAGAAATCGAAAGGGCTTAAAGTTAAAAATATAAGAAGTGATCATGGCAGAGAGTTCGAAAATAATGAATTTGAACTTTTTTGTACAAAGAAATGTATATATCATAATTTTTCGTTTCCTAGAACTCCACAACAAACGGAGTTGTAGAACGGAAAAATTGAACCTTACAAGAATGTGCAAGAACATTATTAAATGGAACCACTCTACCAAAACATTTCTGGGCAGAAGCCATTGCAACTGCCTGTTATGTTTTGAATCATGTATCCATTCGACCTCTCACCAAGAATACTTCTTATGAATTATTTAATGAAAGAAAGCCTAATATCTCTTACTTCAAAGTACTTGGTTCTAAGTGCTTTATCTTAAATACGAAAGACTATCTTGGTAAATTTGATCCAAAGGCCGATGAAGGTTTATTTGTCGGTTATTCGGAACGAAGCAAGGCCTATCGTATATTTAATAAACGAACCAAAACTATTGAAGAATCACTTAATGTCTCTTTTGATGAATTCTATCCGCATCCTCGAATTATATCAGATGATGATGAAACTATACTCACTGATAATCCAATCATCACAAATGTTGATTCTGACTCTGAAATAATTGTTGAAAATATTCCTCAACCATATGAGTTACGATCTCCACCAAGGAGACAATCTCCATCAAGGATACAATCACCACCGAGAATATTAAGAGATCATCCTACTCAAAATATAATCGGGGAAGTAACATCACAAGTCAGAACAAGGAGTCAATTCCATAAAATGGGTCATGTCGCGTTTCTTCCAAATAACGAACCTAAGAATCCAATAGAGGCTGTTACTGATGATTACTGGATCATTGCCATGCAGGAAGAACTAAATCAGTTAGAGCGCAATGATGTCTGGGAACTTGTTCCAAGACCCACTGATCAATCGGTTATTGGTACTAAGTGGTTCTTTAAAAATAATGCTGATGAACAAGGTAATATTACCAGAAATAAAGCAAGGTTAGTAGCACAAGGGTATAATCAGGAAGAAGGTATTAGTTATGAAGAAACATTTGCACCAGTTGCATGACTAGAAGCTATTAGGATCCTATTATCTTTTGCTTGTCACCATGATTTCAAACTTTATCAGATGGATGTCAAGAGTGCTTTTCTAAATGGATTTATCAAAGAGAATATATATGTCGAACAACCTCCTTTGTTCTTACATGAAAAATATCCTGACTATGTGTACAAACTTAAGAAGGCTTTGTATGGTTTAAAACAAGCACCTCATGCTAGGTATGAATGACTACGTATCTATCTTATTAACTTAGGATTTCAAATTGGCAAAGTCGATCAAACTTTGTTTATCAAAATTCTCGAAAAGATATTCTAATTATCCAGATATATGTAGACGACATCATCTTTGGTTCAACAAACGATAAACTCTGCAAAAAGTTTGCAAATATTATGACTCATATAGGAGAACTATCATATTTTCTTGGACTTCAAATCAAACAAATTCCAAACGGTATTTTTATTAATCAAGAAAAATACTGCGGAAATCTTATCAAATGCTTCGGATTAGAAAATACATCTAGTAAACCTACTCCCATGAGTACAACTTATCTTAAAAAAGATGAACATGGTAAGAATGTTGACCAAAAATTATATCAAAGCATGATTGGTTCTCTTCTGTATCTTACAGCTAGTCATCCAGATATAATGATGAGTGTTTGTTTATGTGCATGATTACAAGAAGATCCAAAAGAATCACACCTACGAGTAGTGAAACGTATAATTCGTTATCTTAATAATACCAAAGATTTCGGTCTTTTCTACCCAAAAGAATGTCCATTCAAATTAGTATCATATCGCGATGCTGATTTCGGAGATTCTCGAATGGATAGGAAGAGTACAAGTGGTACATGCCATTTTATTGAAAAATCACTTGTCTCTTGGTTTAGTAAGAAACAGAATTGTGTTTCACTATCAACGTGTGAAGATGAATATATATCAGCAGCTCTTGTTGTACTCAAGTAATTTACATGCAACATACACTTCAAGATTATGATATTCGTTTATCAATTTCGATTATATACTGTGATAACACAAGTGCTATATATCTTTCTCAGAATCCAGTGAATCACTCTCGAACCAAATACATTGATATCCGTCATCATTTCCTTAGAGATAATATCGAAAAAGGAAATATATGTCTCAAATATGTCCAAACTGATAATCACCTAGCGGACATCTTCACTAAGCCTCTACTAGAATCTAGTTTCATTAAGTTACGAAGAGAGCTTGGTCTTATTTCTCGAAAAGGACTTGATAAGTAATGTTATCACTAAGGTTATATTTTGTTAGTTCTTTTCACATCCGGTTTATGCTTACTCAAAATATTAGCTATTTTTAGCTAATTGCTATCTTTAATTTTTTTTTTAATATGAGCGTCTTATTTTTTCTACGGTCAATTTTTCCTAGTATTTCTCCTCCACAAGTTTATATACAGGAACTCCTATATAAGCTTGACAAAATTTCTCTTTTTTTCATCTCTCCCTATCTGAGCGTAAAGTTTAAATAGTTAATTATGGCACATATTTGTGATGAGTGTGCTCAATAATCCCGTATTTCTATCACAAGTTCTGAGCCGGAAGAGTATTACTCTCCCGAAACTCCAAAACACAAATCAAAGTGTCATCATAAATGCAATCATACTCCTGGTAATACTCCAACTTCGAAACGAGCAAAGAAAGTGTTGTTTTGTTCGCCCCGCACCAGAGAGAAGATCAATGAGATTCATCATTATCAAAAACATCAAATCGATCTTCAATCATAGCTACATTATGAGCAACAACTGATATCGGAATGACTACGCTTTTAGAAAGAATGGCATCATTCTTTTGTGGTTCAAACAAACATGGCGTATACGAGCCAATGCAACACGTACCTTCATCCTCTAGGAGCCCAAATTCTTGGGAAAGAAATTATAATTGAAACGAAGGCGCAAAAGAAAAATGGTCGCCATGGACACCACGCAAAAACGATGTCAAAGAGGAGTAAACCGATCATAATTCCTCTACCTCTCATTAAGATTTTTTAATTAATATTGTGATTGTATTCGCATTTAGTAATATATGTATCTCTTTTTGAATAAATCAGTTTTATCTGAACCGTTAAATGACAGAAATAGAACAAAAATCAGAAAAAACAGCTCCCAGCAAAACCAGTCGACCGGCTGAAATCCACCAGTCGACTGTTTTGCCTTCTGGTCAAAAACGGTCGACCTGTGAATTAATGGCGGTCGACCGGTTGCGGGCTTTTCTGTTTTTTTAAATACATATACGGTCAGATTTTTTACTCCATCCTCTCACTTTTTCCTACAAACGTTTTCTACTCCGAAACCCTCATAACCCTAGAACTTAATTCTTCTTCCAATTTTACCCAAATGGCTCCTCCACAAAAGAAATTAAAGCAAGCTTCATCATCCGAAACACAACCAATCGATCTCTCTGTCAAGAAATGGCTTGTAGATCCAATTGTGGTCAAAAGGTGGAATGAGATGAAAGATTTTAAAACCCATCCGGGTTCGTACATTAAATTCGCTAATTTATCTAATTATCATGTTCTTGGCTTAGTAAAGAATGCTGATATTGAAAACCTACTTGACTTTGATCAAAATAATGTGGCAGTTAACCATGTTATGATAAAGTTATTCTGCGCTAACCTAAACTTAGAGAAATACAAGCCCAAAAATTCCTCTCAATGCCTTTGGTCCATGGTTTGTGACAAACAAGTCTTTATCTCATGTGAAAGAATGGCAAATGTCCTTGGTTCTTCCTTCTTAGGTCAAAAATTCTCTAGTAACTTTTGTAATATCCATGTACATGATCATATTAGTCATTAGTTCATTGGAGATGATGAAGATAGTACAAAATCTATTGGATTACGACCTACTTCAAGAGTTATTCATCACACCCTTATGCACTCCCTTTTCCCGAGAATAGGAAATTTTGATGTCGTCTACAAAGAAAATTTCAAAGCATTATATGCATTTTATGGGGATATTCATATCAACTGGATTGGTATGGATTTTGATGAAATATTGCAAGTTAATGAGAGTTCTAGGCCGCATTTATTTTATAATGAATATATCATGCGTCTACTACTTGATTGTAGCATCGAACCTCCTGATTCGACTGTTTCAAAACCCAAATGCATTAACAAAGCCTCGATTTCACAGATGAAGCTTCCGGCTCCATACTTCAACATTATGCCCTTTGAACAATGGAAAGAAAAAGGACATCAAGGAGCTTCTTCACAATCGTCCCGCCCAAAACCTGAGGAAGTTAAACTGCTACGATCTTCCTCTACTACAAAGGAATCGCTTGAAACTATTGCTTGCAATCAATTCCTCCTTGAAGCATGACTTAAGCGTATGGATACAAAAATGGATAACCGCTTTAACAAACTTAAGTCTTTCTTCGGATCTTTGTGGGAAGAAATATCATGTGGTGCATCATCCTCATCTATGAAAGCTCAAGACCCCGGCTCACGTCCGGTTCCTCCTTTTAATTCGACATCTTCAGAAGAGGGTGTAAGCTCAGGAACTAGTCATGGGCATGGACGTGGGAAAAGTCAGCTTATTGAAGAAGAAGAAGAAGAGGAAGATGAGAAGCAGTCAGAATAAGATTTCTTAGTTTATCTCTTTATCTCTTTCTATGTACTTACGCCTTTATTTTGCTTTAAAACATGATCCGGCACTTGTATCTAAATAGTGCCGTAGTTTATTTCTTATTAGACTTATGTGTACGATCGTATTTTGTGACTCTTAATACCTCTTGTTCTATGGTAGTGGTTTATGTTGCATATAATCTAGCTCATACCATTTATGTTCTTATTTATTCATCAACCCCCTTTTTGTCGATGACAAAGGGGGAGAAAATTGTGCTAACAGTGTGTATGCAGGAAAATATAGATTTACAATATATGCAGGAAAATATAGATTTACAGGCACAATCTCAAGGGGAGATCATATACAGAGAGAGATTCAGAAGTATATTGTAATCAATCAAAAAGAGGGAGAAAAAAATTGTGCTAACAGTGTATGTGCAGGAAAATATAGATTTACAGTATATGCAGGAAAATATAGATTTACAGGCATAATCTCAGGGGGAGATCATATATAGAGAGCGATTCAGAAGTATAATGTCATCAATCAAAAAGGAGGAGAATGTTGAGTTAAGATTTTCAGAGCGTTTTGATTTCTGACATAGAGATATGACGTGATCGACAAAAAGAAGACAATGAAGATATTCATTAGTATTATACATTAGAGGTTGATTATTAGGTTGATTATTTGGTATATTAATAGTGTTATTTATGTTAAAATCTATCCTTAAATAATCTCACACCTTTAATCTTTGAATATATATATATATAAGAACATATGAGTGCACATTAACTGTGCAATCCGGGCCAAACCGGTCGAAACCAGGCGGTCAACCGTTTCTTCCCAGAATGCACAGAGCATAAATATACATAACGTATATATATACAAATTCCTATCTACCGGTCCTTTTTAACCTGTCAACCGTTTTCAAACAGAAGCAACCTTTCGTATAGACACTTCCATTTCTTCAAGAGTTGCTTCCCTTTCTCTTCACCAACGATTATATCCATTGTTTGTAACTATTCACAAATGGTTACAACTGTTCATTCCTTATATAAACATCCTGGATTCATCATTCCAATTAACGAATTCTATCAATCTAATCTCTATTCTCTTGATTTCATTCTTGAACTCTCAAGCGCTCAAATTGCTCATATTCTATTATATATCGTTTGAATCCTAGAATCTATTTAACAATTCTTTTGATTTAATACGATATCCACTTCCAAATCTTGATATATATACAAATATATTATTTGAGGATAAGATTATAGGAAGTGTGCACTAACAAGTGAAAAAATCGTGTTATCAAGAATACATATTGTCAACAACAAAGTATATTCGTCTTACGTGAAGCCCTTGGTGTTGTAAGAGGCACGTGTTGAAGTCCTCAGTGTTGTAAGAGGCGTGAAATCTCGTTCGTCTATTAGGGTGTTATATACCCATTCCTCTAGGTAAAGTGAGGTGGTTATTAGTGAAAACCCAGATAGAAGTCTGGGACTGGACGTAGGACGGTGCTCCGAACCAGTATAAAAATCTCTGGTGTGATTTTTCTAGTTTACTGCTTCTACTCTTATATATATACAATTTTCAAATATATATATATCTGTGATTAGCTATTATTTCATACTTGTGTGTTATACACCATATTACACGATCCGTGTATTATAATAGCACAAACACGCATTTTCATGCTAGTCGTGGAAGATGGTGGAACTAGCGGCTAGTAAGAACTTTCTCTGCAAATTCCTAAGTGACAGTCACACTCTCAGTAGGCACAAACTTTCCATTTCAGCGGCATGCTTCGCCAGTCTCTCCATCTCGGCATCCTCTTGCAGCAATCTCATTCCTTCCTCCAGCACCATATGCTCTTTCTTAGTCAGAAGCTCCCCCATGAGCTAGTTTTCATTCAGGGACTCCACATCCACTTGTTACAACCGAGCCTCAAACGGCACAGCCTTTCCCATGTCTGAGCCAACACTCGCGGGTAATCCCTAATCTAGGAGATCCCGTGGAGCCTAAAGGCCTTGACGTACATGTTCCGAATAGGCTCCTCAAAAGAAGCCTCCACCCTGGCCTAGGTACCCTCCATCTCCTCGTTAAGACTCTCCGCTTCCCTTTGATGCTCAGCTTTAGCCCTTCAAACAAGCTCACTACATCCCTATTTCTTGCCTCGGCCTCCTCTTTCTCCTTCTTCACCACCTCCAGCTGCCTTCTCAGCTCATCATTCTCCGTCTACTACCTCTAAACCCCCTCATTTTTAATTTTTAGCCTCTCGTTATCTAACACCAAGGCCTAATTATCCCTTTGAAGTTGGAATACCTTCTCATTCTCCTCCTTCAAGCGGATATTCTCCTTCACCAAATTGGCATTATCCTTCTTAAGGGTCACATTCTCAATTGACACCGAGGCCACCGTGTCCTTAAAATACGAAGCAGCCTACTCTGTATCCTTCTTCAGCTTCTCGCACTCCCTTTTCAGTTCATATGTTTCAGCAACAAATGTATTGCATATAAATGTGTTGCTCGTACACATAGAGAAAGTTACTACAAAAAATATATATGTGTCTTACTCAAAGACCCCTCTGCATTCCAAACAGCCAGCTGTTCATTCTTCACCTCCTGCCTTAGATTTTCCATCTTTACGTTCTTTTTAATAATAAGATTCGATAGGTGGCCATAATACTTGTAATATTTGTTACATTGGTAATAAGCCGCATAAACTTGCTACCACACCATCTCCCTATCATCACGAGGAATCGGGTTAAGATCCAAAAGCCACTTTAGCTTGTCAAAATAGTTCTTTGGAAATTTCCCTTCTAGCAGGGTCATCCTCTCATCTATAGTAAGCTCAGGAGTTTCAGGAAGCACGGGTAGCTTCCCTTTCTTTTTTGAAGCAACTTTCTTCCTCTCATCGGTATGTGCCAACACTTTTCCATTTAAGGGAGCAATTGGCGCTGCTGGCGGAACATTATAAGGAACCGTCATAGAGACATGCCCGATACCTATAGAACATGTCGTGTATCCGTCCCAAACGACCAAGTATATGGTGGAGGAGATACAGGGCATTGGTATCTTTCCCTATGACGGTGCTCACTGCCTTGGCCGTGGGAATACTGAGGCTCATCACCCAAACTTGTGTCTCTTCTGAAATCGCCAAGAAAAGCGCTCCTCGGAAGCCGGTGACCCCCGGACACATAACTGCGACCTCTGTTTCTAGCCATATCACTTGCAAAAGAAACAAATTCAAGATTAGACTCGAACACCCTATGCACATGAACAAATGTTGTGTTATGCAGTATTTATGAATGTGCATGTCCTAATTGTTCTCTCCACAAACCAGATGATGGTCCAGCCGAAGGAGGGACCTCCCCAATGACCAGATTTATTTCCTTTAAGGTTGAGACTCTAGGCCAAGGAAATGTAATAAGTGGGAGCTTGTTTAACCAGGTTAACTGGCATTCCATTTCAAGTGAGACGGTGGTATCAGAGGCAATTTTAGGAGACTCCAGCCTGGGCAACATCCCTACCCTTTCCTCGTCCTCCGCAAGCGAAGAAGGGGTAGTCGTTAGTCCCTCGTCCCTAGCGGCCTCCTACCCATCACTAGATTCACCTCCACTAGATTCCTCCTAAGTTTTGACGGCCTTGCGTTGCTCAAACGTGCTAGGAGATCCTTTCCTCTTGCGACTGGGAGAACCTCCTCCTCCTTCAACCTCCATTTTTCCTTTAACACCAGCGACAACCAGCCTTATTATTGCACGATCAGTAGGAAGCAGGGCCACATGACTAAGATGGTTCAGGTCAAAGACACCCTCAGTAGGTCGAGCTTTAGGCGGAATGGCCAACAAGGACTTGAGATGTTGCTGATACACAAGATCCGTGGATGTAAGAAATTTTTTGTTACACAAAAACACAGTTAACTCTTAACCAACAACTCGACAAGTTTTGGAAATCAAAGTGATCCGAAATAATATCTTCCTTCCACTGATCTCCTTGCAAAGCCGGGAGGACAACGCACATAGAACTAGTCATGCTTATACACACTCAACTTGGACCACATCCCATTAAAGAACTTAGTGCTGGGTAGGGCTTCTACAAAATACTGAGAGGGCACGACATTGGCCCTCCTCTTCAATAGAAACAGATACCGGACTTCCTCTCCGGTGGGCTCCAAGTGCAGGTACTCTATATAGAGAATGCATGTACCAATGAGGGAAGCATATGCATTTGAATGGAGCTGCGATGGAGCGAGGCAGAAATAGTGTAATAAATCCCGAATAAAGTTGTTAGGTAGGGGCATGCACCCAGAAATGCACGTTTGCCTGTTCCAAGCAGTGTACCCTTCCGTGGGTGCGTGAGCCCTATCGTCCTTCACAGGCGCGCAGACATCTCTTCGTGGTATACCAAAATGTGTTTCCATGCACCTCTCCTCCGTCTCATCCATATGCGATGGAAATGAGTCTGCGGGTTCTCAAGAATAACCGTGCCCTCCATCACATCCGACGCCACAAGAGTGCTTCCTATGGTGATATCTATGTGCTCTTCTTCAATGGGGTTCTCCCGTAGCCCCCCGGATACTCCCTGAGTCAACAACCCGACCGAGTGCTCGAATATGGGTTGTGGTCCTCCCATCTTCTCCCCCTGGTCAGGTGCTTTAGGCAAGACCGACGGATGAGAAGGGGTGGACTCTCAGAAGGTCTCAAGCTCGCTTCCCTTTGAGCTAGCATCACTAGTTGAACCAGATGGGGGCGGTGAATGCTGCGAAGCTTCGGCTTTCGAAATCGATCGTGTTTTCGATCTCGTGTCCATCGCTTGCTATACTTTCAAGATAGTTGAATTAGACATCGCATTGTATGACTTATATCCCTCATGTTGGTGTAAACTAACATGTACATGTAGTGTTGTGCAGTGCCAACAGTGTAGTGCAATGCCATGCTAACACTGTTATAACATAGAAACGTAGGAAACAACAACGATCTCAAGTCCCTGATACTGTAACCATCGTCGTCGTCAACCAACGTTACTGGATTCGCATTGAGTCACGACCATGTTACAGTTAAACTCGAAAAAAACACGTTCAATAGTTCGATAATTCGGTCAAAGTCCAAGTATATGCTCTAATCCTATGTGCAGGGTCAAATTGTCGATTAAGTTTTGACTAACATAAGCCTCAGTTCAATCATACAACATCATAGAAACGATGTGAATCCCAAAATAGGAAGTCGAAAAGCCGAAGTCACTAAAGAAGAAACATAAGGCTTCACGAAGACGAAAATTGAACCGCCTGGCCCGATACTAGATCCCCTATCGCCTTAGGGATACGAAATTCTGTATCCCGTTACCTTTCCGGGGATATGAAATTTCGTATCCCCCTAGTGGCACAAAATCCCGTATCCCCCATAAGGGGATACAAATTCCATATCATGGGCCATCGACCCCGATTTTATCATCGAGCCCTTGCTGTCTTTCTCCTTCCCCACTAGCGTTTTGACTCCCCCTTCCTTCTCCTATGAAACTTCCCTCTCCATCTCTTCTCCTCTAGACACTCACATCGACCACGAACCCGCACATCGGGGGATGGTCTCTAGTTTGACCCGAAGTTTGATCCCAAGTGTCTCGAAACCCATTCTCGAGTTCAGGCTACCAATCGACTTCGAGACCATCGCGAGATCCACCATCGATGTTAGATATGTCTCAGAGATCATCACCGTCTTTCGAGAAACCGAAATCAAGGAATGAGATTAAGCCCCATATGTTCTTAGTGTTCGGAGTGTTCAAGCTTATTAGGTTCGAATGTCTGAGTTACGTACGTTGGTAAAAAAGAGATAAGAAGAAGAGAAAAGAGGTGGGGAAGTTATAATATATAGGGGAGAGAGGGACTGGGCTCGGCCTAGTGGTGATTCATATCCCATGTAGGGATATGAAATCTCGTATCCTAGTAGATACGAAATATCGTATCCCACTAGGACGTGGGATTTGTATCCCTCCATCGAACACGAAAATATCATGTCCCAAACAAAAGAAATGAGTCATATATAAAAAAATGATGATGAAAGTGAAATGCATGTACATATGTACATGGTCTTGTATATATGTTTATGCATCAATATACGAATCGTACGTAAGCCTGCATGATACAAACATACATATGCAACAACGTCATATGCAATCCATTTCATACGCGAGCTTTCGCATTCTAAACAACCAAATATGCACAAACATATACTCATACACATCCATATTCACTTATGTACATGCTTTATATTTCATTTTTACTTTCCATCGCATCGCGTAGAACCACGTGGAAATGTGTTAGCCTACACACGATGACATATCAACTACATCTCGTTTATGTTACAACGTAAATGAGAGTCGACAACTAACATTTACATTCATGAGTTAACAGGAATTAAACGAATCAGAAAAAATAATTCTTTCGACTCAAAGCACATTATGTCAGGATAAATCGTATTATGGAGGGGAAATGTTAACCGACCTTCTGGTCTGGTTCACAAAAGTACACCAGACACGCTCGACTCAACATATCGTGTGACATTATATCCCGAAGTGTTGCCAAATAACCAAGGAAACATGACTAGATGGAGTCGCGCGAACAGGAGCCTCAAAACTCCTCAAAACCATGTGTTAACCTCATTTTCGTGTCCCTCATATGGAATTTCGAACCCCTATGCCTCGACTCCCTCGGAACTCTCACTTCTTGTATACCTCTGCCTCGTGCCCAAATAATTCGAACCCCATGGCTTGACCGCCTCTATTTCGAACCACATAGGTTAGACTTCCACCAATTTGAACCTCTTAAGTTCGAACCCCTCATGCAGCAAACCTCGGCTCTCACTTCATCGCAAAAATTAGATCCCCCTATTTCATAGCCAATCCCTTCGGATCCCAGGGTCTCGGATCCCTTAACATAATGAAGTTTTGAACCCCCCCTCTTTCCAATATCACCATATCCCTAGGGATACGAACTCGTATCCCTTCGAAGATACGAGACACTCGTATCCCCAAGGGGTGCGAGATGACTGTATACCTTCGGGATACGCCATCTCGTGTCTCAAAGGACATGACTTTCGTATCCCATCAGATACAAAACTTGTATCCCTATAAAGGGACACACGTTACTATTATGTACAGAGAGAGGATCCAAAATTCTGGATTAAGGCCTTTAGGGATACGTAAATGTATTGTAGTGGTCCCCAAATCCTACCTAATCCTACCTAATCCTTCCACTATAAATACCCCCAAGCTCACACTTCAAAAGGGTTGTATTTTTGGCTGATTTGACATCCCATAGAGCTTCAGGAGACTCATTAATGTCATCCTTGCTTTGAGGAAGGAGAATAGAAGTGACCTTTTTCCCAATATTCATATATGACAATCATGACCCTAAATTACATGGAAATGCTTGTAATCAAATGCCTAGATGAGGCTTATAGCTTGTAACCCATTATTGTGAATAAAATATCAGCGGAGCCCTTCAAAGTGGATGTAAGTCCCTCATAGGACCAAACCACTATAAATCTACTGTGTCATTTACTGCTTTTCTGCATTTATTTTTCCATGCGAAACGATATTCATAAGTAATTAAGAGTCTTTCGGTGTCGATGACATTTTTGTCGTCAACAATTCAGATCCTTTTTATGTCAACAGAGACATGGTCCTAAACCTCCTAATCCTAGTGGATAGCCACATTTAGACGTTTTATCTTTTATCAAGCAGCAAATGCAGTAGAGCATGTTTTTTAGTATATTCTACACTCATATATAGTGTTCTATTTTATTATTGAAAAATAGAATAGTTTTGTGTGACATTCACTTTCTAGGTGCTTGTGTTAATCACTAGAAATGAAAAAACAAACAAAACAAACATAATTTTCTAGAAACAAGCAAAACGATAACTGCAATAAATGAGAACAACAAGAGAAAATAAATTCTTCCAAAATAAGTTTGGTGAATTGAAAAATAAATTCATCATATGTAAACTGTTCTTTGAAAAAAATAGGAATTTGGTTAGGGTAGCGATAAAAGGTTCCAAGTATGGAAAGAAGCTACGTAAAAATGAAATGGGCAAGCTCAGAATTTTCCATTACCTACTTTTTTCTAATATAAGAAATCGAATTTGGAAAATTAGATTTTTTTTCTCAAATTCAAAAATTTTAAATTATTTGGTAGGGTTCGGATGTATAAATTGATGAACTATTCTCTTATTCAATAAAGGTGTAGGAAAATTGGATGAAAAGATATTTTTGTTTTCAAATTATTGCATTCATGTAGAAACTGGCAATATATTTAGGTTTTGTGCATCATGTTTTCAAAAGATGTTTAAAAGAAAAGAGCATTCATATTGGAGATACCACTTGGAAATTCATTACATTCATGAATTTTCATGATGTGTTGCACTTTTCACAAGTATACAGATGGTTGCAAAATTGGATGTACTTGTGATGTCTATGAATTATGCGAGGAATTACAATAATTTTACCCTTACCAAATTTCAAGGATGAAATTTCTTAAAGGGCAGGAGAATGTAACACCTTGCATTTTTAATAATAAAAGCGATCAAAAATAATTACTAAAATAATTTAGATTAAAACATACATTTCGGGATTTTCAAAATTTGGCATTAAAACGTACATCGTTGCGTTCACAACAAATTTATGATTAATTTACATATATAATATGATCCAAACGGAGTTCATATGGAAAAATTTTAATGTTCAAAGTCTCGAGATGAAAAAATATTTATAAGCGTAAATGTGCAAAACTATATTTATTTCCAAAATATATACGCGTATTAATTCCAAAAACAGTACGCGTTTGAATTTGAAATTAGGAAAGTGAAAAAAAAAGAAAGAGAAATAAAATCAAAAATAGAGAATAAATTTCATAAATAAAATTCAAAAAAATTTAACGAATACAATATGCACCGACCAAAATAGAAAACACGAGGACCAAGCCCATGAAAATGCGTTTGGGTCAACCCAAGCTTGGGATGGGTCGACCTTAAGGTTGACCCATATATGGGTCGGGTCGACCTATATATGGGTTGAGTCCACCCATGTATCGACATAATCAAAGGATGGGTCAACCCATAACATGTATAAATGACATGTTTCTTCTATTTTGATGGCATGGATTTTATTTCTCCGAATTGGATGGGCACTGCAAGTTTGGACATCTATAAATCAACATACAAGCCAAACCATCAAACTCAGATTTTCTCAGTGGGCGCGGGAGCCCTTCCATTTTCTTTCCCTGCCAATTCTTTAGAAATAGAAAATATTATATTTAGGCTATTTAATTCAATATTGGAGGCTGATGCAATGGATTTAAAATTAATTGTTCAAATTTCGTGTATGTATGAGGTAAGTTATTCGTTTCTAAATTTACATAGTTTCTTTCATCCTTATTAAATCCAAATTTATAAATTTGTGAAAAATGTAGTTTGTAGATTCAAATAGGAAAGAGTACGGATAATAAATCAAAGTCCAAACCAAAACTAGAATTGGAGCGTAAATTACAAGTGAAGGGATTTAGATAATTCTTTTTAATAATGGTATATATTATCGTTTGTTTCCTGATAAATTAAGAAATCTAAATTGTTCATAAATATTTAGTTGTAATAATTCATTTCCTGTGCGATTTAAGTGTAGTACTATTTACAGTAGTTCATTTCCTAGTGAGAAGGTCATGATAGATCATCCTGCATGACCCAAAGGTTTCTCTAATTAACAAGGATACTTGAATCATCTCAAAGCAGGTCATGCTATTGTAAGATATCCTTTGGAGGGAAGTGTTAACCGACTTTTTGGACCGATTCTCAAGAGTAGTTAAAGACCACCTAACTCGGTCCATCGTGTGGAGAAATAGCCCAGAAGCATTGCCGAGACTTTTAAAGACTAATTCCGGATGGAATCTTGCAAAGATTTTCGGTATGACTAACCCAGACTACTCCACAATAGTTCAATGTTCCAGGATTAGCCTTCGACCACGCCATGAACTTACCATGGGAATCACCGCTCCTCGAACCCTGCATATAGCATAAAAAAGTATCATCTATAGGATATGAATTTGCATCCCATCATGGGATACGAATTCGTATCCCATGATATGCATAGGGATATGAATTCTCATCCCCCCGCGGGATGCAGATTTGCATCCAACGCATACTGAGGGATGCGAATTCTTACCCCTTTGCATCGCCCGAATGCGATTTCACATCCCAATGTAGGATGCGATTTCACATCCTATTATGGGATGCGAAGTCATACCCTATCCGAAGGATATGAATTTGCATCCTATCCCTAGGATGCGAAATTTGCATTCGATATGCATGATACAAATTTGCTTGCTTCTCTCTCCAACTCACCTACTCCACTTCCAACACATTCGTATAAATAACCACTCATTTTTAATGTGAAAAGGGTTGGCTCTTGCTTTCCCCCAAATTCCAATGGCTGCCTAAGAAGGAATCATCCTTCCCAAAGCCTCCCTGATACCTTCTATCATCCAAGCAAGAAGAAGAAGCTTATTATTGGATACATGAACATGTTCTTGGACATTTGACAACACTTTTGGACATAGGACCATTTTTGGCTGTTTTTGCATTCGGGAAGAAGATATAGGAATCAACTTTGCATCTCCTTGCCAGCATAGCCATGACTGCAACAAAAAGGTTTCACGTTCATATCTCACTAAACTAAGAGTACGACTCTAATACCCTGCATTTTGATAGTCAAATATTTAATTTATTTTATTATCTTAAATATTATATTTGGAATATTATTGGTTTTTAATATTGAATTTGTTTATTAAAATGAAGTTTGAACGTTAACTTTATATAAAATTTAAAACGAGCTCGAAATGGCGTGGTAGTTCATAATACGGAGTTTTGAACTTTAATTGAATATACAAAATCCGTTTTAAGTCAGATTTATGTGAAACAAGAAACGTATGAATCTAGTTGTTTATAATTTTGACATAAAAGAGAAAAATCGAGATTTCGCGTTATTGATTGTTACTTATGTCCAAATCAAATGTTAAAACAGTCGCTATGGAATTCGTTAATAAACGATAACGTTTATTTAATAAAATAACAGGGTTCTATATACAATTTGAATATCGTTAACTCGAAAATGTTGACATTGAGTAGTATAATCCATATTGTTTATATTTGAAGCTATATGATGATTTTATTTGGATATTTATGATAATAATATATTATTATTGTTTAATTGAATTATTCGGGAATTTATTTATATTTATTTGATATTTTGTAAGCGTTAAAAATAGCAATTTTGCAAATGGCCTAAGTTTTTGATGAAATTAGTTTCATTAGAACCGTAACGTTAAATTATTGTACAAAACCAAATTTAGTGGTAAACCGATGTCGTATGTGACAACGACAACTGTAAACGCCCAATTATTTTCTATAGTGCATAATTAATTTAATTTAATTTAATAGAGGGGTATTTTTGTATAACTTGAGCAGACAATTAAATTAAGCCACAAAACCAATTCTGTTGAGTTCATATCGATGATTGGAGTCAAAATAGGTAGGTAGTTTGTTATTATTGGACATCGGATATTTTGGTGTCCAAAATAGTGTTATTTAGTGTATAAAAGTAGCATAATGGGAAACAATTTCAGAATGCGACGAAACATTGGATTCATATTAGTTATTTATTGTAGGATTTTGATTTTTGTGTCAATCGGACTTACCGTTTGATCATAGCAACGATAAACGCCTT
Organism: Allium sativum; assembly: GCA_030737875.1. Classification (NCBI taxonomy): domain Eukaryota; kingdom Viridiplantae; phylum Streptophyta; class Magnoliopsida; order Asparagales; family Amaryllidaceae; genus Allium; species Allium sativum. Next base: position 9,923,255 of record CM060923.1, read on the forward strand.
AATCGTTTATATTATTTTGGCCAATTTAGATGGGGGTAACTTTAAAAAAATAAACGCGGGGGGCAGATGAACTCCGATTTTAATGAAACAAATTTCATTGGATCCGTAAGGAAAAAGACAAGTAGAATTTCAAAGCTTTAATTTGATTGATTTATTTTGTGATCGTGGAAAATTTAAACACATGATTTTTCACCTGTGAATTATAAATGGATTTTTACAAATGACCTCGGAATTCGACGAAACCTGTCCCATTGGGTCCGGAATATTATTTTGTGCTAGAATTAGGAGTTTCATCTTGATTGGACATCGTATGTACTGGTTTTTAACACGATACTTAGCGACGAAGTTTTGTTATATTAAAATAATATTTAATTCTATCATACCGTATATAAACAATCAGCCGTAACCCTATTTTCACTGAAACCTTATACGCGTGGTCAAACTAAGTCGCGTCGCCACCATATAATTTCCACGGCCATAAACTCTTCCGTTCTTCACCAATTTATCTCCCATACCATTCACCTGTTCCAGAATCTTGTAACTACGATAATGTTTAGATAGGGGAGTTCCATAATCTGGACGGTAGCGATCAAATGATGTTAGCTATGGCGATCGAAATAGTTCTCGAAAACCTCGGGGGTTCGTAGGCTTTTACGGGCGATCTACGGGGCTGGGTGGCACAAGGCTCACGACGTGGGTCAAGGTCGGAGAGGTGCATGTTTGGGTATCATTGGATCAGGGTCCAACATGCTGAAAGTTGGCGCCGTGGAGGAAATTCAAGTCGAGCGTGGGTTTTTATTTTCAACAAAGAGAACTGTATTGATTTTGAGGATGGAAGAATACAGAGAGGAACCTCGAAGTCGTCCATATCTTTCATTAATGTGACTGAATATTATAATTAGTATAAGATAAATAAGTGATTTATGTAGTCTAATATGTGATTAATGATTAATTTTGTAACTGAATTTAGGTTGACCGATGCAGATGAAAATAAAGGCAGTAAAGAAAGAAAAGTCGGCATATGTACAGAAGTAATTAGTTTAGTGAACCAATAATTAAGAAATTAAGTATAAATTAGTTTATAATTTAGGTGATTAAGGATTTTAATATTTTAATTAAATGATGTAGGAAATTATTGGGTACTGCTGAACAAATGAAAACAGTGGGAAAAAGGATGGGGCAATGTTTTCCTCAAATCAAAAGTTGCCTGCGTGATTAATCCTAATCGAAGTAATTAAGTTATAAATGGATAGTTAAGGGTTAAATTATTAATTTAAAAATCATTAGTGTAAAATATTTATAACTTATGCAAATAATAACAGAATGGAGCAAAGCAAGAGACACCAGAAACACATTGGCGAGATCGACGCCGTAAATTGGAATTGGACAGAATTGGAATCAACTGATATTTTCAGTTAAATTAAATGATTGTTTAATTTAACTGAAACGAGCTGTTTAAACAACGAATCAGATCAAGGTGAATTAAACTCACTCATTTTTTCCCACTTATACTTTATACAAGTCGGGTTTTTATAATTTGTGTGCTATGGATGCTAATGGTTGACTGTATGTTAAATATATCTTCACATATTGATTAAACCGATGAAATTAAATGTTGTTTAATTTCATTGAAACACCATATCGTTATTTTAATGATTAGACCCAATGAAGGGAACTTACCTCATTTGTCACATTTATAAAATAACCGTGTTAAATTGTTTGAATTGATTTGTAAATTGGTTGATGTTCAATAGTTGTTATTTACTATTTCGAAATTATCTATTAAAATTGAATTGAATTATTTTATGTGAGGTAATCTATTTTAATGCGGGGAAGAAAAGGTTTGAGGGATCCAACAGGATTCCTCAAATATATTAGGTATTATTTATTCCCACATTATCATTATATGAACTATTCATACTGAGTGATTGATTTGGTTGTTGATCGTCAACAGGAAATTTAAAGTTTGTTTTGTTTTAACCAATGAGTAGAATTGGTTAAGTAATTGGCAGCAGATGGCCTAAAATTGAATCACTTTATAAATATTGATTTATCGTTAGATGAATCGACAGGAATAAAGTTATAAAATTTATTTTTGTAACTAAAGATAGATTTTGAAATATATTATTTTGAATAAAAGTTTATTATGAGGAAATAAATATTTATTATTTATTATTTAAATTTATAAGTGATTATTAAATCATCTTATAGAGAAAATTGCTTATGTTAATAAGATTTTAAAAGCAAGAGAGTAGAAAGTTAATCTAACGGTTAAGAGTTACATAACTGATCTAAGAAACAATTTAATGGAATTATTTAAATTAATTATATTGTTAATTAATTTAAAGGAAAGACAATAATTGGAATTGATTAACGAATTAATCGTGTTTTGAGTTGACTAAGTCGACTGTTTTAACTGGGGTTGATTATTAAATTATTTTGTTTTGAATTAATTTAATAAAATAGTTTAACGAATATTTGTTTTAATTTTAATAAGATTTTAATTTGTTTTAGTTAATAAAAGAAGATAACTACTTATACAGTTGTTAATGATTGAAGTAAAAATATTATTTTAATTAATAAAATTTAAGAAGAGCTATTTAAATGAAATTCATTTATCAAAGTGATTCGAGTTGAAACGAAATCTTGTTGAATTATGAATGGAGTTTATGAACGGGTTTAATATTATAAAACTCGGGTTTTCATAACGAAATTATAAAAGGAATTTTAAGCAAATGTTATAAATTAAATTAAATATTTACGAAATATGTAAAGTTAGAAAAAGGAGATTGAGATGAAAAGGGTTTATATTGAACCTAAGTTTTATAAAAAAGATTTATAAAAGAGACATGAAGCGAAAACATTAACTTTAAATTAACATTACTTAATATAGAATTAAGTTAAGTGAATAATATTGAAATAAGGTTCTTAAAAAGGGGAAATGGTTAAATGGAGTGAGAAAAGGGATTTTGCAATGGTATGGGATAGAAAGATTTTGTGATGAAAATCTGTGTTATAAAATAAATTAGTTAAAGAAATTTAAAGTAAAAAGGGAAGGTTTAATAAGCATTTACTTAATCAATGAATTAAGTAATAATAGTTGTATTTGAAAAGGCGATTTCCAAAAATAGGAAATGGACTATAAAATTATGGTTTAAGTAAAATAGTAAAATGGGATTGTGTTGATATTGGAATAAATATCAATTTTCTAATTACAACTCAAATCTCTTAAGATAAGAACGTCGTTGATCAAGGTCTGAGAGGTAAATAAATACCCTAACTTGAAGGACTTCAGGATTATCTGAAGATTCTATTAGTTTGTAAGGGAAAAGAGGTTAAGAGTAATTTATTATTTCCATATAAAAAATAATAAATCAACGTTTATTGCTAGATTTGAGAATTTATAATGGGATTTCCAAAGTAACGGAAATGGGAAGATTTGAAAATATATATAATAAATTTCCCGAAGAAAAAGAAATAAAAGGAGGTTGTGTGAAATTATAACGGTATTTTCGAGGCAAAAGGAAATGAAAATTGAAGTTTTAGAATGGATTTATTCTAAAAGGGTAAGGGTTTGTTATGGTTTTTCAAATAATGAAACAAAGAGATTTCGTTACGCTTTTTTAGGAGTGGTAAACTGAAATAATTTACCTAATTATAGATAATGAGAAATGATGTAGCAAATGTTTTGAAATGATTATTGAATAGAAAATTGGATATGATTATAGGATATTTTTTGAAGTACTAAAATAAAAATAGTTTTGAGAATAATTGTTAATCCCTTTAAAAATCATACATATGTTGACGGTTAAATCTGAATAGGGACTATGAGCTAGGTGTCATAATGCCTTGTCGTATAAACTCAGATCGAGCATTCCAAAGCTCGTTCAAACCCTGGTCAAGCAAAAAGGAGAGGTCGTTCGCACCAATAGGAGGCAAGCACAAGCTATGGATCGAGCGTAGCGTGAGAGTCGGTCATTCATATCAAAAGAGTCCAGTCGCTCATTTTGGGAAGACGCTCGCACATAGAAATAGCTCGCTCCACCCATCAGTCCAATTGAGTCATTCATCAGAACATGGCCAAAATAAGTGAATCATAGCACGGTTCGAGTGCAACCAAAGGTTTTCCGCTCTTCTGTCACGGCAAGGAATTTCGCTCGGTCCGAACAAGTCGCTAAACCGACCCAGACCGTTCGAAACGCCCTATCGTTTGAGAACACGACAAAGTAGAACGCAAACAGAAGAACATTTCATTGTATATTACAACAATGCATCAGATTACAAGAATATACATAGTATAAATGAATATTACACAGAAATATCAGAGATTTAAATTACATTTAAATACATAGCAGCGGAAAATAATACAATACACAACTAGAAGAGATATACGGATACAAAGCTTTCCGGATATCGTTCCAGCTGTAAACCAGGATCCTGTGAATATAAATCTGCAAAACCAAAACTACTAGCTGCCCGTGTCGAAAATAAGGGCACCCAGAGTTTAGGTTAAAACAATAAACTCCAGGTCAGTCATGGGACTGGTGTGAGAACTAAAACAGTTAATCTTTATTTTTAAAGTTAGGTAAATCAAGGGACCACGCCGTATAACACGGAACGGGTTTCCTCCCAAGAATACCAGTGCATAAAACAAACAGCGCAATGCTAAATAAAGAAAAATGAAGCTGTTATAAGACCCAGGTCCCATCACACAATGCAACATAGCCGAGGATAGGGTTTTCCCTTATAACAGCCAAAGAATGCTTGATACGTTTAAAACAAATCGTTTGATACTATAATAAGTGCATAGTGTATAAAACAACTTCAAATCATAAGTATCAATCATAGGCGGCATGGGTACCATATATCATGTCGCCATACTAGTTCTACAATTAAAACCGCAAATGTCACGTATTTGGAAATTGGATTTCCATCTATGAACCGAGGCAAAAGATAGTCCTCAACCGATTCGAGACAATCTAGCCCATGTCTCAGGATCAGAGCTCGAGTGACCCTTGGATCGTCAGGGCCAGTCCACCGATGTGGATTAAACTTAAACCCTGAACATGCGCTTCCCCGCCCTATGGGGCGTAGGTGAGCCAACTAAATGACTCCATCGGTTCGAGAACGACCGATCAATCCGAGGCGCCTCGCAACAGCAACAACCACATAAGTCAAACTCGTCAGGGCGTGTAAAACCACTGACGCCACTTTTTAGCTAGAAGGAAACGCATGCCCTCCCTGAGGTCCTCTCCCGTTTTTGGTTCATACCGGGTGTGAAACACGCGAGGTAAACGTTACACAAAGCTACGCCACAAAGGCCGTGCTTTGATCATCACCACGAGACTTTGCTTTTCAACAGAAGCCTCGATCAATTGCCACTTAGGCATGCCACACAGGCAATTCACTCCATGCGTTTGATATCCATCAATATATAACCCCTGAGCTCGTACGTCTCAGAGAAGGGCGTTAAGCAAGAGAATAAATTCTCCGCCGCCAAACAGATATATATTTAATAGAAATCAAACACACAGACTAAAATCCAATGTCAGACACACAGTCCATTTACAAGTCCGTTCTGGGTCTGAACGAAACCGGAGGCACCTAGTACCCCGCATATCCATCGATCTCCAAGTACGTCTGGACGATCACCAACTGTTTCCATCTTCTTGGTTGTACAGCCCAATCAAGATCATCAGTTATCACCCAAACGACGTGAAGACTTCTGGTCTTCGACCACCGTCTTCATCTTCGACACCACGTCGAATCAGTTATTCAGAATGGGATAAACCCGGTCTTTCCGAATAACTCGCGTATATTTTAAATAAGTGTTACACAAACACAACATACGCCTCATTCCAATTCAGAATATTCTTTTATTCACAAAAGCACATTCTTAGGGAAATGTTCCCATTAATTTTATCCAAGATAAAATCTTCTAAATTTATTCTTTAATCTCCTTTGAATATCAATTCAAACTAGTCGGGATTAGCGAACCACACCGAAGTATTCATTTATTTTATTTCCCAATCCCAACCTATTCATCCCATGAAGTAAAACTGGTGATACTTCATATCTAACACCACAGTGTTATCGGTAAATTCAATTACCATTTCACGTTCAAATCTAATTAAAGATTTAACCATCGCCTGGAGCAAAACTGGTGATACTACATTTTCGATCATTTCAATCTAATTAAAGATTCATTAAAACTCCACTTAGTTTTAAACTTAAACTGGGTTAAAGAATCAGTGTCATTTAAAACACGGTTCACGATAAACCCAAAATCACATTCCATTAATTATCGGGTTAAAGAACAAGTGTTATTTAAAACACTGTTCACGATAAACCCAAAAATCAATACCCATTCAATTCCAATTAAATATCGTTTAATTGGTACACTTCATTAAATCTAAATAAAAAGATTTAATTTTTTTCTCAACTGGGTTCAAGAACAGTGTTAGTGAAGACACCATTCACGACAAACCCAAATCACATTTGATATTCAATACAAGGCTCTGAATAGAAAATATATCGGCTTATATTCAATATCAAATTCTACGATTAACAAATGTCGTATTGGAAATAACGATATAAATATATATCTTTCAAATTTCCATAACAACACCTGTATAATCACGAATTCCAACATCGAAATATTCCAAAGACAATTTCGATTCAAATCCACTCCAATGCAATCATTGGAAATTCTGGTTATTTTTAAAACCCCTTTTCAAATTCAATTTATTTATTTAAAAATAAATAGAATTATATTTCTAGTTCAAAACTAGTTCATTTCGATAAAAATCTATTTTTATCTTTTCAAATATGGAGTTTTTCATCCCAATTTTTCCCCAATCATTTCTTATGATTTTACACAAATTATTACTATTTTTAATAATTTCATCAAGGCCCGTACAGTCGATTTCCATCAATGGCCATCGAACTGCACTTACAGCGACCTTTTTCAAATTTGATTTGGACATAATTCCAAATCCAACCGTTAGATTTCAAATTTCTAATATTCATTAGAAAGCTCTTTTCGATACGAACCCAACGGTTCCGGTTTTAGGAGAATCCGACGGTCGGATCTCCCGTAATGTCCGTTTGAAATAAATGGTCGAAATTCACGAACTGCCGCGGCGCGGCGCGTTCTATTCAGGCCATTATATTATATATATAATATATATAATATATATTTCGTCGATTTCTATTTAAAACGAATTATATAAATAGTTTTAAAATTCGTTTCAAAAGCAATTTCAACTTCCATTTCAATTCAAATCAAAATTGAATTCTTCTTTATAAATTCGGTTTAAAATTCATTTCTATTCAATTCAAATTTCAATTCAATTTGAATTCATTTCAATTCGTTTTCAATTCGATTTGAATTCATTTCAATTCGTTTCGAAATCGTTTTCAATTCAATTCATTTCGAAATCGTTTTCAATTCGATTCATCTCGAAATCGTTTTCAATTCGATTCATCTCGAAATCGTTTTCAATTCCATTCATCTCGAAATCGTTTTCAATTCAATTCATTTCGAAATCGTTTTCAATTCAATTCATTTCGAAATCGTTTTCAATTCAATTCATTTCGAAATCGTTTTCAATTCAATTCATTTCGAAATCGTTTTCAATTCAATTCATTTCGAAATCGTTTTCAATTCAATTCATCTCGAAATCGTTTTCAATTCAATTCATTTCGAAATCGTTTTCAATTCAATTCATCTCGAAATCGTTTTCAATTCAATTCATTTCGAAATCGTTTTCAATTCAATTCATTTCGAAATCGTTTTCAATTCAATTCATTTCGAAATCGTTTTCAATTCAATTCATTTCGAAATCTTTTTCAATTCAATTCATTTCGAAATCGTTTTCAATTCAATTCATTTCGAAATCGTTCGAATTTCAAATCTATTCAATTTCAAATCTATTCAATTTCAATTCCAATTCGAATTCATTTACAATCAATTCTTTTCAAAATATCAGATTTTGAAATCACTTTCGATATTCATTATAAAATGAATAAAATCGATATAAATATCGTTCATGTCAAAATGGCGTCAATCTAATCAACACGGCTTCATATATTGATATTTTCAAATATTCCATTTCGAATATTTCTATTTCAAATATTTCTATTTTAAAACTGGAATGAGGCCCAATCAATTTCCATATAATGTTAATTATATGGATTTTCATACATTACACCCATATAATAGCATTGCAAAATAATCAACCATCAACCAAAGTGCACTACACTGTATAAGCATCAAATATGGATATCTAACGCTTATAACAGCCTGTCAATCCATCGATCGACATATTTAATCAATCAGGATGAGTGAACTTCAAATTTCATCCCAACACCCGTGTGGGGTTTCAAACAAACAAACACAGATTTTATTTGTGCAGTTGGGCGATGTGTAAAATTTATCGACCCAATTAACGTCCTTCAAATAGGTGTACATAAACAAACCGTCTGGTTTGTAAATGAATATTGATTTATTCACATTCACGTTAAAAATTATATTTTTAACGATAAAACATTTTATTTTAACTTATGAATTTCTATTCAGTTCATTCTATAGATAAAATGATATTTTTATTTTTCTAAATTATTTTAGAAAATTTCGGCGGCATAACGGCACGATACTAGAAACGGGACGAGGCCTAGCCTTATCCCCGGTCTAGTGAAGGCCCACGCCATTCACACATCAATCAAAATCACCAAACAACCAAATTCAAATCACATCATATAACTAATCTATGCAACCAAACAAACAAGTCCATGGTCTGTGGACGATTGTGTCGGGTGCTACTAAGCACCGTCTGCATCCTAGTATATATATATAAATAGAAAAAGAAATTGAAAGGTGAGATATTCTCACCGATAGCTATCCAAACATCTTGACTCTTCCTTTGATATAAATCTTCTTCGTTCTCGCCTTTTTGTCACCTTCGTTGTCCGCTTTCACTACCTATGTAAAAATCGAATTTTTACTTCCCTTTTCCATATATAAAAATCATATTTTTATTTTGAAGTTCAATATATAAAAATCATATTTTTATTTCGAAGTTCAATATATAAAAATCATATTTTTATTTCGAAGTTCAATATATAAATTTCATATTTTTATTTCGAAGTTCAATATATAAAAATCATATTTTTATTTCGAAGTTCAATATATAAAAATCATATTTTTATTATGCTACACATTATATAAAAATCACATTTTTATTCTGCTATACATTATATAAAAATCACATTTTTATTCTTCTATACATTATATAAAAATCACATTTTTATTCTTTTATACATTATATAAAAATCACATTTTTATTATTTCTATTAATTAAAAGAAATCTCGTCTTTTAACATTATAAAAATTCAATCTTTTATCTATTAAAAATCTAAACTTTTTTCCAATTAAAAATCTAAACCTTTTAAACAAAATAATCATGTCTTTTAAATATGAAAAAAAATCGAACCTTTATAGTTCTTAAAATCATATCATTTCTAAATAAAAATCATATATAAAATCGAAATCAGAAAATACTTACATAGAATTTTCTAGGGTTTTGGGGGTTTTCGAGGCTGAAACCGCGGATGGAGGAAGCGGAGAGGGAGGCGGAGTCTTCTGCTGCTGGCGCCACATCGAACAAGGCTCGAGGCCTAGGGCTTCGCCAAGCACTCGCCAAACACCGCCGGACCTTCATCAGTGCGCCCCGATCCAACCACCCACGCGTCGCCTTCAAGTGGCCATAACCACGTTGAACCCGGTTGTCTCGCGCTCGCGACTGAAGGGGGTTTTGGGTTGGGCGATGTTCGATCGGAGGACGGAGGGTGGTTGGGGGATCTCGTCGGCGCAGGGCGCGACGCTTGGGAGGGCGACGGTGGCACGGGGATCGATCCCGATCCCCTTTTTTTTTTTATATATATTTCTGTTTCGATTTGATTTTAAAGAGGGGGGGGGGCAGAATGAATTAAGGGGAGGAGAGAAGATATTTTTAATTATTTTATTTTATTATTTAATTATTTCAAAAAGTTGACTTTTAAATACGACCTCTAAACGAGGCCCACCGCCTGTCGTCCCTAGCGTATTACCCCCATTCCGAACACAATGGGACATGCTTCGCAGGTTGATTCGATCGTTTGAATCAGTTTCCGTTGAATTTACATTTAAATCGCTATATTGAATTTTAAACGTACATTTCAAATTACCGGGGCCACATACTAACTAGAAAAATTCCAGAAAAATATTTTCTAGCTTCGTATTGATGATACGGTCCTAACAAAACTAGTTTCGTCGAATTCTGAGACCGTTAGACAAATGGCCAATTTCCAGTCGATTAAATTCAACTGAAACTGGTCAAACACGTTTTCCTTTGCCACGCTCACATATTGATTCGAAAAATTATGAAATTTGAAACCTAGCAATAATTTTACATCCCGGACCCAACAAAACTGGTTTCGTCGAAATCCGAGGTCGATTGCAAAATGTCCATTTTTAAGGGCCTGAATTCCATAGCGACTATTCAGAATTTTCAACTGGACATAACTTATCATTTATAAAGTGAAATCTCAGTTTCTTAACTTCGTTAGAAAGATATTCTCAATTAGATCCTATCATTTTTGGTTTCACTAAAATCCGGATTGTTTTGCACCCGGTACATTCAATTGAAGTTTGAAATCGAATTATCGAACTACCGCGCCATTTTCAATTCTATTTATAATTATATATAATTATTTATATTCTAACGACGACGTATATAATATATACGTTCGAATTATATTCAAAATAAATTTCTCGTCGATATTATTTAAAATAATCTATTTTAAATATTCAAAATTCGCTAAAATTGCCGAAATAAAAATTTCAAACTGGCTCGCATTTTCCGGGTTATTACAATCTCCCCCACTTAAAACTTTTCGTCCCCGAAAAGGAACAAAGTCGAAAGTGGTTTGATAATTCAACTCTACGTTCGATCTGGCTTCCATTCTCCAACTCTTCAGTTTCTGAGAATTTTCAAATTTTCAAAAATTTGGCTAACACCCTAAATTTTCGAAAAATTTCGCCATAACCTCCCCTGCACCGGGAGCATCGGGGAATTTCAAATAGCTTCCCCGGTCCTTCAGATCTCAAAAAGAAAAAGAAAAAGCCAAGCGGCTAGCCAATAGGCTCATAAATCATCATCACCCAAACAAAACAGTAAATTATGTAGTAAACATGTACCTATTTGTCGGGCAAACAAATTTTATTCTCTGCTCTAGCCTCCTTGCTATGACCTGTTCAATGATATATATGCATATGCAAGCAAATGCGACTAATTTTCAGTATAATTCAATATGTGATTCTATTAGGCTAAATGGCTAAAAATTAGCAAACAAATAAACAAACAACCAAACATCAATCAATTAGTGAATTTAACGTTTCAAATTCATAATTTTGATACCTATACAAAAATCATGTTTTTGATGCCAAATCAAAACAATAGGCCCTATCTAATTTTTGGTTCTCACACCAGTCAATAGGAAATATATAGAAATCTCACTTTCGTCACTCGAATATAAACACTGATGATGAGGCCTCATCATCTGAATCATCTCCGGGTGACTAGAGTGTGATTCTATATCTATCCAGTATATTAAAATTTCGAATACACGCGGATCAGACGTATACGCAAAATCTATATATACTGGATTGTCCACATCAATATAAATAGATAATCAAATACGAATAATTGATTTAAATTTTCAAAACAAAAATTTGTTTTCACTTTAAAAATTTACTCTTCACACTCGTTCTAGGATAGATTTGATCCCATCTCTAACGAGTCATCCCCATTGGATATTACTAATCCAATATCTGATGAATTCTTTCGTATGGTTCTAATGTGCCTTGTTCTCCGAGCTTTGTAAACCAAAGCTCTGATACCAACTGTCACGGCAAGGAATTTCGCTCGGTCCGAACCAGTCGCTAAACCGACCCAGACCGTTCGAAACGCCCTATCGTTTGAGAACACGACAAAGTAGAATGCAAACAGAAGAACATTTCATTGTATATTACAACAATGCATCAGATTACAAGAATATACAGAGTATAAATGAATATTACACAGAAATATCAGAGATTTAAATTACATTTAAATACATAGCAGCGGAAAATAATACAATACACAACTAGAAGAGATATACGGATACAAAGCTTTCCGGATATCGTTCCAGCTGTAAACCAGGATCCTGTGAATATAAATCTGCAAAACCAAAACTACTAGCTGCCCGTGTCGAAAATAAGGGCACCCAGAGTTTAGGTTAAAACAATAAACTCCAGGTCAGTCATGGGACTGGTGTGAGAACTAAAACAGTTAATCTTTATTTTTAAAGTTAGGTAAATCAAGGGACCACGCCGTATAACACGGAACGGGTTTCCTCCCAAGAATACCAGTGCATAAAACAAACAGCGCAATGCTAAATAAAGAAAAATGAAGCTGTTATAAGACCCAGGTCCCATCACACAATGCAACATAGCCGAGGATAGGGTTTTCCCTTATAACAGCCAAAGAATGCTTGATACGTTTAAAACAAATCGTTTGATACTATAATAAGTGCATAGTGTATAAAACAACTTCAAATCATAAGTATCAATCATAGGCGGCATGGGTACCATATATCATGTCGCCATACTAGTTCTACAATTAAAACCGCAAATGTCACATATTTGGAAATTGGATTTCCATCTATGAACCGAGGCAAAAGATAGTCCTCAACCGATTCGAGACAATCTAGCCCATGTCTCAGGATCAGAGCTCGAGTGACCCTTGGATCGTCAGGGCCAGTCCACCGATGTGGATTAAACTTAAACCCTGAACATGCGCTTCCCCGCCCTATGGGGCGTAGGTGAGCCAACTAAATGACTCCATCGGTTCGAGAACGACCGATCAATCCGAGGCGCCTCGCAACAGCAACAACCACATAAGTCAAACTCGTCAGGGCGTGTAAAACCACTGACGCCACTTTTTAGCTAGAAGGAAACGCATGCCCTCCCTGAGGTCCTCTCCCGTTTTTGGTTCATACCGGGTGTGAAACACGCAAGGTAAACGTTACACAAAGCTGCGCCACAAAGGCCGTGCTTTGATCATCACCACGAGACTTTGCTTTTCAACAGAAGCCTCGATCAATTGCCACTTAGGCATGCCACACAGGCAATTCACTCCATGCGTTTGATATCCATCAATATATAACCCCTGAGCTCGTACGTCTCAGAGAAGGGCGTTAAGCAAGAGAATAAATTCTCCGCCGCCAAACAGATATATATTTAATAGAAATCAAACACACAGACTAAAATCCAATGTCAGACACACAGTCCATTTACAAGTCCGTTCTGGGTCTGAACGAAACCGGAGGCACCTAGTACCCCGCATATCCATCGATCTCCAAGTACGTCTGGACGATCACCAACTGTTTCCATCTTCTTGGGTGTACAGCCCAATCAAGATCATCAGTTATCACCCAAACGACGTGAAGACTTCTGGTCTTCGACCACCGTCTTCATCTTCGACACCACGTCGAATCAGTTATTCAGAATGGGATAAACCCGGTCTTTCCGAATAACTCGCGTATATTTTAAATAAGTGTTACACAAACACAACATACGCCTCATTCCAATTCAGAATATTCTTTTATTCACAAAAGCACATTCTTAGGGAAATGTTCCCATTAATTTTATCCAAGATAAAATCTTCTAAATTTATTCTTTAATCTCCTTTGAATATCAATTCAAACTAGTCGGGATTAGCGAACCACACCGAAGTAATCATTTATTTTATTTCCCAATCCCAACCTATTCATCCCATGAAGTAAAACTGGTGATACTTCATATCTAACACCACAGTGTTATCGGTAAATTCAATTACCATTTCACGTTCAAATCTAATTAAAGATTTAACCATCGCCTGGAGCAAAACTGGTGATACTCCATTTTCGATCATTTCAATCTAATTAAAGATTCATTAAAACTCCACTTAGTTTTAAACTTAAACTGGGTTAAAGAATCAGTGTCATTTAAAACACGGTTCACGATAAACCCAAAATCACATTCCATTAATTATCGGGTTAAAGAACAAGTGTTATTTAAAACACTGTTCACGATAAACCCAAAAATCAATACCAATTCAATTCCAATTAAATATCGTTTAATTGGTACACTTCATTAAATCTAAATAAAAAGATTTAATTTTTTTCTCAACTGGGTTCAAGAACAGTGTTAGTGAAGACACCATTCACGACAAACCCAAATCACATTTGATATTCAATACAAGGCTCTGAATAGAAAATATATCGGCTTATATTCAATATCAAATTCTACGATTAACAAATGTCGTATTGGAAATAACGATATAAATATATATCTTTCAAATTTCCATAACAACACCTGTATAATCACGAATTCCAACATCGAAATATTCCAAAGACAATTTCGATTCAAATCCACTCCAATGCAATCATTGGAAATTCTGGTTATTTTTAAAACCCCTTTTCAAATTCAATTTATTTATTTAAAAATAAATAGAATTATATTTCTAGTTCAAAACTAGTTCATTTCGATAAAAATCTATTTTTATCTTTTCAAATATGGAGTTTTTCATCCCAATTTTTCCCCAATCATTTCTTATGATTTTACACAAATTATTACTATTTTTAATAATTTTATCAAGGCCCGTACAGTCGATTTCCATCAATGGCCATCGAACTGCACTTACAGCGACCTTTTTCAAATTTGATTTGGACATAATTCCAAATCCAACCGTTAGATTTCAAATTTCTAATATTCATTAGAAAGCTCTTTTCGATACGAACCCAACGGTTCCGGTTTTAGGAGAATCCGACGGTCGGATCTCCCGTAATGTCCGTTTGAAATAAATGGTCGAAATTCACGAACTGCCGCGGCGCGGCGCGTTCTATTCAGGCCATTATATAATATATATAATATATATAATATATATTTCGTCGATTTCTATTTAAAACGAATTATATAAATAGTTTTAAAATTCGTTTCAAAAGCAATTTCAACTTCCATTTCAATTCAAATCAAAATTGAATTCTTCTTTATAAATTCGGTTTAAAATTCATTTCTATTCAATTCAAATTTCAATTCAATTTGAATTCATTT
Source organism: Allium sativum (assembly GCA_030737875.1). Taxonomy (NCBI): domain Eukaryota; kingdom Viridiplantae; phylum Streptophyta; class Magnoliopsida; order Asparagales; family Amaryllidaceae; genus Allium; species Allium sativum. The sequence goes on from CM060923.1 coordinate 9,938,430, forward strand.
CAATTCGTTTTCAATTCAATTTGAATTCATTTCAATTCGTTTCGAAATCGTTTTCAATTCAATTCATTTCGAAATCGTTTTCAATTCGATTCATCTCGAAATCATTTTCAATTCGATTCATCTCGAAATCGTTTTCAATTCCATTCATCTCGAAATCGTTTTCAATTCAATTCATTTCGAAATCGTTTTCAATTCAATTCATTTCGAAATCGTTTTCAATTCAATTCATTTCGAAATCGTTTTCAATTCAATTCATTTCGAAATCGTTTTCAATTCAATTCATTTCGAAATCGTTTTCAATTCAATTCATCTCGAAATCGTTTTCAATTCAATTCATTTCGAAATCGTTTTCAATTCAATTCATCTCGAAATCGTTTTCAATTCAATTCATTTCGAAATCATTTTCAATTCAATTCATTTCGAAATCGTTTTCAATTCAATTCATTTCGAAATCGTTTTCAATTCAATTCATTTCGAAATCGTTTTCAATTCAATTCATTTCGAAATCGTTTTCAATTCAATTCATTTCGAAATCGTTCGAATTTCAAATCTATTCAATTTCAAATCTATTCAATTTCAATTCCAATTCGAATTCATTTACAATCAATTCTTTTCAAAATATCAGATTTTGAAATCACTTTCGATATTCATTATAAAATGAATAAAATCGATAAATATCGTTCATGTCAAAATGGCGTCAATCTAATCAACACGGCTTCATATATTGATATTTTCAAATATTCCATTTCGAATATTTCTATTTCAAATATTTCTATTTTAAAACTGGAATGAGGCCCAATCAATTTCCATATAATGTTAATTATATGGATTTTCATACATTACACCCATATAATAGCATTGCAAAATAATCAACCATCAACCAAAGTGCACTACACTGTATAAGCATCAAATATGGATATCTAACGCTTATAACAGCCTGTCAATCCATCGATCGACATATTTAATCAATCAGGATGAGTGAACTTCAAATTTCATCCCAACACCCGTGTGGGGTTTCAAACAAACAAACACAGATTTTATTTGTGCAGTTGGGCGATGTGTAAAATTTATCGACCCAATTAACGTCCTTCAAATAGGTGTACATAAACAAACCGTCTGGTTTGTAAATGAATATTGATTTATTCACATTCACGTTAAAAATTATATTTTTAACGATAAAACATTTTATTTTAACTTATGAATTTCTATTCAGTTCATTCTATAGATAAAATGATATTTTTATTTTTCTAAATTATTTTAGAAAATTTCGGCAGCATAACGGCACGATACTAGAAACGGGACGAGGCCTAGCCTTATCCCCGGTCTAGTGAAGGCCCACGCCATTCACACATCAATCAAAATCACCAAACAACCAAATTCAAATCACATCATATAACTAATCTATGCAACCAAACAAACAAGTCCATGGTCTGTGGACGATTGTGTCGGGTGCTACTAAGCACCGTCTGCATCCTAGTATATATATATAAATAGAAAAAGAAATTGAAAGGTGAGAAATTCTCACCGATAGCTATCCAAACATCTTGACTCTTCCTTTGATATAAATCTTCTTCGTTCTCGCCTTTTTGTCACCTTCGTTGTCCGCTTTCACTACCTATGTAAAAATCGAATTTTTACTTCCCTATTCCATATATAAAAATCATATTTTTATTTTGAAGTTCAATATATAAAAATCATATTTTTATTTCGAAGTTCAATATATAAAAATCATATTTTTATTTCGAAGTTCAATATATAAAAATCATATTTTTATTTCGAAGTTCAATATATAAAAATCATATTTTTATTTCGAAGTTCAATATATAAAAATCATATTTTTATTATGCTACACATTATATAAAAATCACATTTTTATTCTGCTATACATTATATAAAAATCACATTTTTATTCTTCTATACATTATATAAAAATCACATTTTTATTCTTTTATACATTATATAAAAATCACATTTTTATTCTTTCTATCAATTAAAAGAAATCTCGTCTTTTAACATTATAAAAATTCAATCTTTTATCTATTAAAAATCTAAACTTTTTTCCAATTAAAAATCTAAACCTTTTAAACAAAATAATCATGTCTTTTAAATATGAAAAAAAATCGAACCTTTATAGTTCTTAAAATCATATCATTTCTAAATAAAAATCATATATAAAATCGAAATCAGAAAATACTTACATAGAATTTTCTAGGGTTTTGGGGGTTTTCGAGGCTGAAACCGCGGATGGAGGAAGCGGAGAGGGAGGCGGAGTCTTCTGCTGCTGGCGCCACATCGAACAAGGCTCGAGGCCTAGGGCTTCGCCAAGCACTCGCCAAACACCGCCGGACCTTCATCAGTGCGCCCCCGTCCAACCACCCACGCGTCACCTTCAAGTGGCCATAACCACGTTGAACCCGGTTGTCTCGCGCTCGCGACTGAAGGGGGTTTTGGGTTGGGCGGTGTTCGATCGGAGGACGGAGGGTGGCTGGGGGGTCTCGTCGGCGCAAGGCGCGACGCTTGGGAGGGCGACGGTGGCACGGGGATCGATCCCGATCCCCTTTTTCTTTTTTTTCTTTTTTTTATTTCTGTTTCGATTTGATTTTAAAGAGGGGGGGCCAGAATGAATTAAGGGGAGGAGAGAAGATATTTTTAATTATTTTATTTTATTATTTAATTATTTCAAAAAGTTGACTTTTAAATACGACCTCTAAACGAGGCCCACCGCCTGTCGTCCCTAGCGTATTACCCCCATTCCGAACACAATGGGACATGCTTCGCAGGTTGATTCGATCGTTTGAATCAGTTTCCGTTGAATTTACATTTAAATCGCTATATTGAATTTTAAACGTACATTTCAAATTACCGGGGCCACATACTAACTAGAAAAATTCCAGAAAAATATTTTCTAGCTTCGTATTGATGATACGGTCCTAACAAAACTAGTTTCGTCGAATTCTGAGACCGTTAGACAAATGGCCAATTTCCAGTCGATTAAATTCAACTGAAACTGGTCAAACACGTTTTCCTTTGCCACGCTCACATATTGATTCGAAAAATTATGAAATTTGAAACCTAGCAATAATTTTACATCCCGGACCCAACAAAACTGGTTTCGTCGAAATCCGAGGTCGATTGCAAAATGTCCATTTTTAAGGGCCTGAATTCCATAGCGACTATTCAGAATTTTCAACTGGACATAACTTATCATTTATAAAGTGAAATCTCAGTTTCTTAACTTCGTTAGAAAGATATTCTCAATTAGATCCTATCATTTTTGGTTTCACTAAAATCCGGATTGTTTTGCACCCGGTACATTCAATTGAAGTTTGAAATCGAATTATCGAACTACCGCGCCATTTTCAATTCTATTTATAATTATATATAATTATTTATATTCTAACGACGACGTATATAATATATACGTTCGAATTATATTCAAAATAAATTTCTCGTCGATATTATTTAAAATAATCTATTTTAAATATTCAAAATTCGCTAAAATTGCCGAAATAAAAATTTCAAACTGGCTCGCATTTTCCGGGTTATTACATCTTCTTCTTCCTAGTCACTCATTCCCAATTCAAAGAGGTCGGTCGTACAAAGAGAGGAAAGACACTAGGGTCAGTCGTACTCTCTTCTCCTCAGACACTCGTTCAAGCTACCTCGGCCAATCATACATGGTTTTTAGGCAATTAACCAATAATACAAGCGAGTCGCCATGTATTCTTTGCCCGCCCGCATCTACAACACTAATCACTCGTTCGGTTACTGCTGCTTCAATCAGATGCTACCTCTTAGTCGATTAGATACCAATTCTTGGATGGTTGCACTTATACCTACCCTATTGCCCTGGTCGTCCACAAGCCCACCATCTGTTCGATCGTTCAACTGATCGCATGGACCAACAAAGCTTGTTCTTACATCATCTGACCACTCGCTCGCGTAAGACAGCAGAATACAGCTATTGCTAGTTGGATACAGCTAAGCGGTGGCATTTTCGTCATTAAGGAAACGAGCGATCCGCATCCTACATATGTGAAATTCAGCTCATTTCTTCATGGGAGCTGACCTATAAATAGGCCATGGCTTCCACCACAAAAGGGATCAACTCCTTGCCACCACAAAAGCGTTGCTGAATTCTTCCTTCCACCATTCCTTAAGCATTTCAACCATCATCATCTCCATTTGAAGATCTTTCATCCATTTTGGCCATGACATCCATTGAGATCACCTAAATAGCAAAGAGATTGAAGATTCTCCTTCATCCTCCTCTCGAACAAAGACATTCTTCTTCTCCTCCGCTGAATTCTCCTTCTCCTCCGCTGGTCTAACCATTTCTCCATTGAATTCCATGAATCCGAGTGAGATCTCTGTGTGTGAGAGAGAAAATCTTGTAAGAGATAGAAGATGTATACTCAAAGAGAGATTTTATGCCTTGTAAATTATGATAATACAAGCTATATTCATAGTGGACGTTAGTCTAGCCTAGGGCTGAACCACTCTAAAACCTTATCTTCATTTTACTTTCTTTGTACCTTTTACTTTTGAACATTGACGATTATGGCTCCATTTACTTTCTAACCATATTGGTGAAGTACAATTCACGTACCTCTAGAGTTTGAACCATTTTTGGTGAAAACATTTGGTACCCACCGTGGGGCCGTGGGGCCGTGTTCGCATCTCCATTCTTCACACTTCCTCCGATTCTAACCTACCAATGAAGTTCTAAACTTATTTCAACCATAGAGTCCGCGATTTTGCGACCTATACCGATTGACGAATTCACATAAAAATTCAAAGCCTTATCCAAGATCATGACTAAACCCAAAAAGACCACTAGAAAAACCAGTGAAGAAAACAACGACATTGTTAACAATGAGATTTCTCCACTCACCAGCCGCTTTGATGTAGGGGAGCCTTCGAGGCCCTCTTTGACTCGAGAGGAATTAAACGTGGTTGTAACTGACTTGAATGAAAAAATGGATGTCGCGACCAAAATGATGATGGAAAAACTTGATGCTTTGCTTAACACTCAAGCCAATCCTCCGTCTCCAAAATTTGTGGCCAATATTGACGAAAGAGAGGATTCTTCTGCCTCAGACCGTAGCCTATCCCACTTCTTAGTGGAAGACAAAGGAGAGGCCGGTGTGGAAGACTCTAAGGTTAAAGCACCATGACATGATGAGAAACGCACGACTCGGAACGCCATAAGTCTCATCAAAGGGCACCTCCAAAAAAGGTACAAGGCATTGGGACTTGAACTATAGTCATACCGATAAAAGGACTGATGCCAGCCCCGTGGAACGAAATGGCGATGAGAAGCGTATTTCAGATATGATCCAACGAATAATGAAATAAAACATGGGCCATCAGGACGATGAAAAAGAGTGGGATTTTTCATCTAGCAAAAACCCATTCACAAAGAGGATTCGTCAAGCAAAATTCCTAAGAAATTCACACCTCCGACAATAGCACGATATAGCGGGACTAGAGATCCAAACATCTTCCTATTCAAATATGATCAACACATGAATGGAGCTAGGGCTACTGATGAGATAAAATGTTTATACTTCCCCCGTATGCTTGGAAGGTGTGGCTTCACTATGGTTCACTAGACTCCCGCCAAAATGTATTGATCAGTTTGCTGATTTAACAAGGAGATTCCAAGACTAGTTCCATCTACAAACTACCAAAGTAAGAGATGTTATGTCACTTAGCAAAATGGAGCAAATGTTTAGAGAGACGATCAAAACTTTTCTTACCCGGTTCCACGCTACGGTAGCTGAGGTTATAGAACCAGGACCTTGGTACTTACTGGCAGCTTTGACAAGCGCTATCGATAAGAAATCAGAATTTGGGAAATGGCTTAAAATGAATAAACCCAAACTCTAAAAAAATCACAAGAAAGATGAAGAGTATATGAGCATGTAAGATGATCCACCTACTGCCTAGAGAGTTGCAGAAAGTAGTGCCACCAGAGAAAGCAGAGGCAGCGAGGTCCAAGCTGAGCAAAAGAATGACTCCAGGCAGAAAAGAGGAAACGAAGAAAAGGATAACAAAACACATAAGAGGGCATGGTTCTTTAAACATACAGAGTTGACTCCCCTAAATGAAACCTTAGAGAAGATTTACTCCGCTACAAAAGACTCGGGCATTTTTCCTTAGGTAAAGCCACCGAAATTTACAAAGCAGCAAGCTAACTTCGGAAAGTTCTGTCGGTTTCATAATCAACCATGGCAATGAATGTCGGCACCTAAAGATCCTAATTGAGGAGCTCATTAGAAAAAACCAGCTTCAACAATACGTGAGAAATCCACAAAATGCTCCAACTTCCTAGGGATAGAGTTATGCTACCAGTCAACCTGGATCTAATGAAAAAACTCAAGCTCCTATTGACTTACAATCGACATCGACTGACAACCGCTGATGATGACTTAACATTCGTGGCTTAGAATAAGCGATCTTCATCGCCTTTACTTTACTTTAATTTACTTTACTTTTTTATATGTTGAAAACGGTCTGTAATAATTTTACATACATTGTACCGAACAATAGCTTTATGATCCAAGCTTATCTGATTACATAAATCATACATTCACTAGCTCTTACTAAAGTTGATTTCTTAAATGTAGGAAAGGTAGGGGCAACCACTCATTTACAATTCAACCAGATATAGAAACCTCCCAAGCACATCCCGATTGGGGTAGCTCAAATATTGGAGGCCCAAAGTATCACACAATTCAATCAAAATGACTAAATGCACAACCTTGCAAATCTCACAGGAATAAGCTATCCAATGTCAAATGGTGAAAAGCGCATCAAATGGGCGTCGAGACAGAATGTTGCACCGTCCATCATAGAAAACCCTTCTTTTGTAAAAAAAAAAGAGGAGAGGGGGAAGTTAAGAAGGCAAAGGTGGAAGCAGTCCAATCTGACCCACAATTAAAAGATTGCAAGTTCCACTATAAAGGCACCTTCTTAGTTCCAGGACGCCGGTTCTTCAAATAAAGGAACTAGTGTCATCCTTGTGGGATGAAGCATCAAGTCGGAAGGACCGACAAACCTAGGCTGGAAGTACCAGTCCTAGTGCCGGAAGCACCAACAATAAGCTAGAAGGAACAGCAGTCGGAAGGATCGACAGACCTAGGCTGGAAGTACCAGTCCTTATGCCGGAAGGACCGACAATCCAAGCTGAAGGACTAGCATTAACATAAATCCCAGCCGAAAGGGGGTATCCAACAAAATCCCTTTTGATTCTGAGTTAATCAGAACAAACAGGACCAAAATTCGATTAAAACTTAAAATCCAAGTCCTCCATGGGGGCACGTATTCAAATCCAATCTCTGAAGGACTTGGGCCACCAGGTTAGCGAGAAATGGGGTTGAATATATTTTAAAAAAAGACGCATTCAAAGCCAATCTCCGAAGGACTTGGGCCACAAGGTTAGCGAGAAATGGAGTTGAATACATTTTAAAAATATATATGTATTTTCAGTCGAATCTCCAAAGAACTTGGGCCATCAGGTTGGTGAGAAATATGGTTGAAAACATTATAAAAAAATGTATAACCCTGTACAAAAGGCATGCATTCAAGTCTAATCTTTGAAGGGCTTGGATTACCAAGATAACGAGAATACGGGTAAATACATGACAAATATAAAACCCCCCAGAAGGGGGGCATGAAAATAGCGTAAATCGATCAACAAAACTGAATTCCAACTACAAATGAGAGAACTTAGAAAAAGACGATCGCTTTTAGCCTAATAAAGTTGTAACAAACTTTGGCATGGGGGCATAACCATAACATCAAAGCAAACTAACAATGGAAAATTTTCATACCATAAGTCCGTTACAACTATAAAATGTACTATGATACAAATGCAACATGAAGTAAACAACAAAATCTAGATAAGAGGCTGCAATACAACAAATAAAAACACTGTCCCAAGCAAACAAAGAAAAAGCATAGTTTCATCACAGAAAAACAAACCAGTCACCGGGCCCCAAAAGTCAACAATATAAGCATAAAATAATAAGCGAGGACCAGCACTCGCATATACAACTGGTCTAAGAATCATCATTTTTCTTTACCATCTCCGGTACATTGATTGGTGGTATCCTCCTGAATAACATGCTCATCACTAGAACGAGCTTTAGTAGCGTTTTTATTGGCATGGATAGCAGGAAGGCCCACAGGAGAAGTCTGAGAACTTGAGGCCTCAACACTAGCAGGACAGGAGACATGAACAACAATAGCGTCTGGGGTCTTTTCACCGAGGGATTGAGCTTGCTCATCTATTAATATCTTCCTGCCCATGGCCAAGGCATCACGATCCTCTGCTTCTAGGAGAGTTTCTTGGAGTACACTATCTTCTTCGCTTTTGGAGTACATAAGCACTTGTTCCTAAACAAGAGCCAAAGTTCATGGAAAGGCGTCATACAAAAAGCTTAAATTCCCGCGATTATGACAATATAAACATAAAATTGGAACAAAGTGTCATCAGTTTTAGCCTTGTCTTGTTCAAGAGCACTGGTTAGCTTCGTTTTATCTTCCTCCAGAATTTTAAGGGTTTTGATTTGAGAAATAATCTTGTCTACAAAAGTTATTTTCTCCTGTTGGTAAGAAGCTGAAGTTTGGTTTTCCAATGCCAGTTGAGATTCAGTAGGTTCTCAGGCACATTGAGCTTTGTGAACTTTATTTTTAGCAGCCTCAACCTCTCTTTTAAGCTTTTCATGTTTGTCTTCTATGCTGCTTACTCTGCTATTCCTATCCTTTAAAGATGCGATTTCATATGCTTGAGATCTAATGACATGGACCAATCTGGCCTTAACATTCTCAAGAATATTAATATGCTCAAGGTGTCAGATATTTAACCTTTGAAACTCATGGCCAAATTTGTTCCACGACTCAGACCGGCTCCCAATTGTGTCCATGGCCTTGTGCAAAAGCGTTTCAAGCTGGCACTTAGCAATATCAAGTTAGGTAGTCATACAGCTCTTTATAGTACTCAATTCTCCGCCAGCATCCTGCCTGTCACCTGGGTGTAAATCTAAATCAAAGTTCATTCCTATTAAATCTCAACCTCCAAATTGATCCTTCAGCTTTGAATTTCCAAGTACAATTTCATAAGGAGGCCTACCAAGGATCGCCCCGATCTAGATGGATGTTGGAACAATAGATTGAGAAGCTGCAAAGGGTCTTTCCGAAGAAATGAGAGGATCAGGATTTAAGAACTCAGATGATTTATGATGTCCCAGGAGCTCATCCTCACATCGTTCATCACGGTCTCCCTTCTTCTTCTTCGAGTGCTGCTCCTTGTCCTTAGCCCCGTTCTCAGATGTCTTTAAATGATCATGCTTCCTTTTCTTCCGTTGGTCAGTCAGTGAAGGTTCGAGAGTATCTCGGGTAGGGGATCTGAAGATAACTGTGAACGCTTTGAGTAGCGAGAAATACGGGACTATAGAAGATTTTGTGGGCTAACAAGACCAGCTTGTTGGGAAAAGCTGTCCAATAAAGATGGTTTCATTCCTAAATCTGGAAGAAGAAAAGAGTTAAATTTTAGTGCTTGAATTAAAGAGTGCTAAGGCAAGATGAAAAGAGCTAAAGCATCAGAATATATGGCATAAGAAAGAAAATGTATTAGTATACGTCTATCAACGAACCAATCTTAAATGGTGGTTCTAAGGCAATCCCTAGCTTTGTGAGATATTTTCCTGGTCTAGAAACGGGAGCTTTGAGAATTCCTGTATTTAAGATCTGGGGTTTAAATATTTGAACGACAGTATCACCTTGAATAAAGTCTTCGGCCAAATCAAGGACATCAAGTTCCTTAAAAGTTTCTGAACCGCCCTCCTCTTGATTATCCCGAATGACGAGATTTTAATCAAATGCATCCAAAACTTCCTTAGAAGTTACTCCACCTTCATCAAAATGCTCATTCCCTTTCGTTGGATCTAAAGCAGTTTTCGAAGAAGTTTCATTTGCATCATCCTGGTCAGTTTCCCCCGAAGAACCCAAAGAAGTACCCTTCTTCCCAATCTGATCGGACAAAATCCGGAGATTCTTACCCTCACAACACTTAGACATTGCCTTTTTAGCAGAGACCGACTTGGATCTAGGAGTTGTTTTAATGCTCTCTACAGGGATGGAATGCTTCTTTTTAGGGCCTTTTTGGCTGGAGATTTGCTAATGGCGCCTTTCTTATCAACTGAATCCACCGCGAGAGTACGCGAAGGGGAAAGTAAGTTATATTGACGAAGGAACTCTTCTGTGATCAAGAATTTCCTGCTCCTCTCACCTTCCTTAACAGCTAATAAAGAATTACATAGATCTTGATCAAAGGCGTACTCTGATCAGGAAGCACTGTAACACGGCTAAATACTTAAGTAATAGATAAAGAGGGAGAGAAATGAGATACTGAGAAGTAGATACACTCACCTCCTTCCATCCAGAAACCATAGAAGCTGTTAGGACATCGGACAAAGAAATACTGGTTCGGAAATCCTCGAACATTTTCTACTACACCAGTAATTATCATGGATCCCCGGCTTTCAAAAAAAAAATTTGGGGGATGATGATTTTTCCTCCTCTTAAAAGAATATAAAGAGCATATATCTTCAAACGAAGGCGCATGATGCTTCACTCTCATGAAAAGTATATAAAGGCTCAATAAAACAGCATAATCGTCCGGGTGCAATTGACACGGGGAATAGCTAAGTGTCAGAGAATCATCTCTAGATATGGGTTAAAAGGAGGAATTGCCTCGCTCGTAAGCATACCGCGGTTAACGGCAACATATCCGGTAGGCGGAACATCCGCGAATTCACCCTTCCCAGTCAACATGGCTTCTTCCTTTTTTGAAATCCCAAACTGATTACGCAATTGCTGAAATGAGCCAAAAGAAAGTTCTATCTCATGCCTCTCATGAGGTATATGGGAAAGCGCGCGAGGTGTTGGAAAATTTTGATTAGCATCTATCCTAGGGACAGTACTCGATGTGGTTTCAGTAGTTTGGTCAGAACTTCCAACTTTACCAGACATGTTTCGGTCATTGGGATTATGGTGGGATTCATGATGAGTTAGCATTTCTACATAAATAAATGTTATGTTACTAAAAAATTAGTACCATCAAAAGGTTCAGCAATAAAACAAAAGCTTTGGCATCTAGATAAGTCGAGCGTAGCCAGAAGGATAGGGGTTATACATGTCTGACCAAAAGCAAGGTCATGCATGACCGACCCTTACGGATCGAGCAAAAGCAACCTAACCAAGTTTAAACATGAGCAACCTAGATCTGGTCGGTCGCGCGACCCCTAACTGATCATTCACAAAGGTTTCTGACTCGTTCTCACATGTATAACCAGAACCCAGACATACACACCCCACTAGCCTTGATCGCACATGATCAATTCATGTCGTTCATGTAAGCTCGATTCAGAAGGATAGGAGTTATACATGTTTGAACAAAAGCAAGGTCATGCACGACCGACCCTTACGGATCGAGCAAAAGCAACCTGCCCAAGTTTAAACATGAGCAACCTAGATCTGGTCGGTTGCGCGACCCCTAACTGATCATTCACAAAGGTTTCTGCCTCGTTCTCACATGTATAACCAGAACCCAGACATACACACCCCACTAGCCTTGATCGAACATGATCAATTCATGTCGTTCATGTAAGCTCGATTCAAGGAAGTCGCTTATACTCAACGTCGCTCACACTCAACCAAGAGGGGTTCATTCGTGACCGACCTACATAGGAGTTGAGAAAAGACAACCCTTGCCGAATAAAATTTGAGCGACCATAGAGGCCGAGCAAAAGCGTAAACGACCGGAAAACCAAATGTTCCCAGACCAAGTATAACGCTGAACAACATGTACAAATCCCTCAATTTTGTGATACTAAGGTATATCAGTAGCATCATAATAATAACAAATGTCGTTTGAAACATTTTGACAAACAACTCACGAGCATATTACTAGAATAAGAAATTCAAAAAGGTTGTATGTGGTTCATATTCATAAGACGAGTACATATATAATTAGAGCACTTCAGTTGATACCACAAAAGTTTCTAGTCATCATGATTTCTAAAATCCGCATAAAACTTCAATTCATGCTCAAGTCTCACAAATCGAACCCCAAAAGTTTTTGAATTCATACCAAAACAAAATAAGTAAAAGGAATTCACCTGCAAATGAGCGGATCATCTTGGAATGAAAGGCAAGTTGCTTCAGTTAATCTTAAAGATCCGCTCGAGGAATTAAGCATGATGACAAGTTGAAACTTCGGAGGGCTAGTACGATTAAAATTTGGGAAACGTCAGAATAATGAGTATAATTCTCTAGAACACTGCCACCATTAAAAGCTCCTTCGGAAAGAGAGATAAGAAGCAGGAAAGCGAGGAGACAGTGTATAAGGAAATAAAGAAAAGAGAAGATTAAAAGGCTCGTCAGACCAAGGAGACACGTCAGCCCACTCAATTGTATCGGACCCAGCCTTTCCACTCGAGCCCAAGTAACTTGCTCGATTCAGATGTAAGCCCATTCGAGCCAAAGTATTTCGCTCGACCACATCATAAGCGACCCTGAACACACTTGACCATAAGAAAGGACGACCCCAACCTCGGCCAGTCATATCTACCTACATGCAACCAAAAGTTATGTACAGTCATCACATGAAAAGACAGATTTAACCTAACAAATTATGTTACGTTCAAATTATTTCAAAGTCTGTAATTTCTTGCAAATTAAAAATTACAAACTTCGAGGGGAAAATGTTATTCCCTTTAAAAATTGTACATATGTTGACGGTTTAATCTAAATAGGGACTATGAGCTAGGTGTCATAATACCTGGTCGTATAAACTCAGATCGAGCATGCCAAAGTTCATTCAAACCCTAGTCAAACAAAAAGGATAGGTCGTTTAGACAAACAGGAGGCAAGCACAAGCCAAGGATCGAGCGTAGCATGAGAGTCGGTCATTCATATCATAAGAGTCCAGTCGCTCACTTTGGGAAGACGCTCGCATATAGAAATAGCTCGCTCTACCCATTTGTCCAATTGAGTCGTTCATTCATCAGAACATGGCCAAAATAAGTGGACCATAGCACGGTTCGAATGCAACCAGTGGTCTCTCGCTTTTCTTCTTCCTAGTGACTCATTCCCAAGTCGAAGAGGTCGGTCGTACAAAGAGAGGAAAAACGCTAGGGTCGGTCATACCCTCTTTTCCTCAGACACTCGTTCAAGCTACCTCGGCTAATCATACATGCTTTTTAGGCAATTAATCCAAAATACAAGCGGGTCGCGCATATATTCTTCGCCTGCCCACATCTACAACACCAGTCGCTCATTCAGTTACTGCTGCTTCAATCAGATGCTACCACTCGGTTGATGAGATACCAGTTCCTGGATGGTCGCGGTTATACCTATCATATTGCCCTGGTCGTCCACATGCCCACCATCTGTTCGATCGGTCAACCGATCGCATGAACCAACAAAGATCGTTCTTCTGACCACTCGCTTGCACAAGATAGCTGAATACAGTTGTCGCCAGTTGGATACAGCTGAGCAGCGGCATTTTCGTAATTAAGGAAATGAGCGACCCGCAGCCTGCATATATGAAATTCAGCTCACTTCTTCATGGGGGCTGACTTATAAATAGGCCATTGCTTCCACCACAAAAGGGATCGACTCCTTGCTACCACAAAGTGTTGTTGAATTCTTCCTTCCACCATTTCTTAATCATTTCAACCATCATCATCTCCATTTGAAGATCTTTCATCCATTTTGGCCACGACATCCATTGAGATAACCTAAATAGCAAAGAGATTGAAGATTCTCCTTCACCCTCCTCTCAAACAAATACATTCTACTTCTCCTCCGCTGAATTCTCCTCCTTCGCAAATCTAACCATTTCCCAATTGAATTCCATGCATCCATGTGAGATCTATGTGTGTGAGAGAGAAAATCTTGTAAGACAGAGAAGATGTATACTCAAAGAGAGATTTTATGTGTTGTAAACATTGTTATGATAATATAAGCTATATTCATAGTGGACGTAGGCCCAGCCTAAAGCTGAACCACTCTAAAACCTTTCCTTCATTTTACTTTCTTCGCAATTCTTACTTTTAATCATTAAAGTTTGCGACTCCATTTACTTTCTAACCATATTGGTGAAGTACGATTCACGTACCTTTGGTGTTTGAACCATTTTTGGTGAAAACAATAATCTTATGTTAAATAAGAAGTAAAAGCTATGTTTGAGATATTGAAAGATTTAGAAGTTAAATTAACCATTCGTTAATTATTTTTATTATTAAAGAGCTAAGTACTGCTGAGTACTAAATCAACGAACTCATTTTATACTCATGATTATCTATTTGATAGTTAAATAACCAACTATTAAATCTAACCTAAATGATTGTTGGTACAGAAAGACCAGAATCGACTTTATATTCGAGAAACCATTCTGAACCAGCAAGTATGTGAAAATGCTGATTGAAGATGGAGCACTTGAAGACCATAGATTTTCATAAGTGGAGGGACTACAGGTCGAATTTCTCTGGCGCTATAACCAGAGTTATTTGATTTGTGATTCTTTCATGGTTGAAATATATGGATTGTAAGGACTACTCGCTACTGATCCTTGGGGTGATACCTATATAGAATGTGGTAGGAGGTGCCTTTGGTTCATCCTGTTCCTGGATGACTTTCAAGGACGAATGTCTGACAGAGTATTTCCTAAAAACCACATACTTTAATTTTTACAAATATACCTAGTCGGTGGAAAAGAGGGTACTTCTTTTATACCAGAGTATATTGTGGATGTCAATTAGTGAATTTACGGATCTGATAATGTCAAAGATGATGAAGATGTGTTGTTCTGAAGGGTAAGCTTAACCTCAAGCCTCATCAAACAGGAAATGATATAAAATCAGGTAGGTCGCATAGCTACGTGGGTCGCACCCATTGAAAGGGTATATCATTAACTGATCCGGAGAAATCAAATGACTTCAGTGGTCCCTTTTATTTTTATATGTATGCTATTGGTTTGATTGGGTGACCCTCAACCGTGGTAATGATATATTCGGTACTCTCAAGTGAAGTGAGGGGCCAGTCATGTTTAGCCTGGGTTACAAGATGTTCTTGTTAAACACCAATGTATTCATCTCCGGAGGTGCATTGTCGGAAAGGTGGTTGCCCATACCTTGCCATGGAAATCCATTCTCCAATAAGAGTCTACGGTTTTGATTGTATACTATGTATGTAGAGCGTGAGATACAAGTGCTCTGCTAGATTGATATTTATTTGTATTTAGACACTATTATAATATTAGAAAAGATATTGATCTCAAAAATGTTTTGGGTTATCGTAAGGTAAAAACCGTATGTATTTATGTATGGATTTGGTCTTACGATTATCCTCTTCTTTCAAAAAGATTTTGACTTTAAAATCAAGTTAGGTGATACCTTAAAATTTAGTGTGTTTTTCTCACTCTGGTTATCCAGACTGATCCAGCGTTGGTAATGCTCGGGTTAGACCCGGTTTTACAGGTTTATATTTGGATGCTGCGAACTTCACAAAACGAGCTGGGGGTGTTCATAAGTATTATATAGATATTATTCCGTTGTGTGTTGTATATAAGGACAGGTCATTATAGCTGTCTGGATGTGTTGATGTACTCTGGTGATTGTAAGTATTTTAAAAGCTCTCAGTACAGATTTATTTCTATATTATATTTTGTTTTGCTACGATGTGAGACTCTGTGTTGTGTTGGTTCTTTTTTTCTTCAATTTTAATATTTCTTTCTTATCTCACCCACTAATTTCTTTCTAATAACTGTCTATTTTTTTGTGCATTTTGGGTTGGACGTGAGTTGTGATTGTCGACTCAAAGGGTATGGCAAAGTCAGTATGTTACTGTGGTATCAGACCTATTCGTTTAGTAATAACCTTGGCTCTGTGGCATAGCTCGATAGATATGGGGTTAGTAATACCCTAGATTGAGTTGAGTGTATATATGGGAGAGCGTATTTGTAGATTCCATATGTAAATATTTTGTATTGTGTTATTTGATCGGTTCAAGTGTTGAGAAGCATTGAATTGGTGATGGATACAATATAGTTTTGTAAAGAGGGTAGGTGAAATAATTTGACTCAAAATATATTTTTGTATAGAAAATAAATAATTTTATTAAATTTTTGATGTATTATGTGTTGATCGATTTGAATTGGAACTTAACTTGATTAAGTGAAATTAAGTTAAAAAGGATATTAAAATTAAATGAAATAGATTTGGAATGTGAAAATTTAATGGATAATAATTAAATAGAAATCAATCGAATATTAACTGATCGATATTCAAATGTGTTAAACCAAAGTAAATATTAATGTGGAATGTAATTCAGTTGATTTGATTAAGTTGGTTATGCATTGATGATTGATTGGTTGGTTGATTGTTTGTTAAGTAGGTTGAATAAAATTCATTAAAAATTAAATGAATTAAAGCTAATGAATGAATTCCAGTATAAGTAAACTGGAATGAAATTGCATATGAATTGAAATTAATGATTTAAACTTGTATTTGCAAAGAAATTGATGCTATATGTTTGATTTTGGGAATTTGTGTGGTTATACTAGTTGATTAGTAAAATATTATTTAGTATTTCTTGTATTTGTTACTTATATATTGGATTGAGTTAAGTATAAGTGCCAAAAGGTTTTGAGGTTGATTTTGGTTGCGTAGAATGCACATAAATTGAGCAGTATGCTCAATAGCGCTCGTAAAAGGTACGCATATGCGAAAATATAAATTTTTGGGTTTTGAATTTTGTTTTCCGACCGTATGGGTCGATGTATATATATTATTTGTTTCTGCGAAATCGCAGAAGTCACTTCGTACATGGGAGACTCTACCGAATTTTTCTAGAAATTTAAGTGTTAGAATTTTTTTAATATTTTTAAAATTTATATTTATTATAAAGAATTGGTTTCTGATTTGAATAAATTGGATTTTAAAGATAATGGGATTTGCATCATTTTTCTTACCTTAGTAATTTCAGGGACGAAATGCTTTTATGGGGAAAGAACGTAATGTCCCGTATTTTGGTAGTCAAATATTTAATTTATTTTATTATCTTAAATATTATATTTGGAATATTATAGGTTTTTAATGTTGAATTCGTTTATTAAAACGAAGTTTGAACTTCATCTTTATATATAATTTAAAATGAGCTCGAAATGGCACAGTAGTTCGTAATATGGATTTTTGAACTTTAATTGAATATACAAAATCCGTTTTAAGTTGGATTTCTGTGAAATAAGAAATGTTTGAATCTAGTTGTTTATAATTTTCATATGAAAGAGAAAAATCGAGCTTTCATGTTATAGATTGTTAGTTATGTCCAAATCAAATTTTAAAATACTCGCTATGGAATTCGTTAGTAAAAGATAATGTTTATTTAATAAAACAATAGAATTTCTATGTATAATTTGAATATCGTTAACTTGAAAATGTTGATATTGAGTAGTATAAACCATATTGTTTATATTTGAAGTTATATGATGATTTTATTTGGATATTTACGATAATAATAATTTATTATTATTTAATTGAATTATTTGGGAATTTATTTATATTTATTCGATATTTTATAAGCGTTAAAATAGCGATTTGGCAAACGGGCTCAGTTTTCGATGAAATTAGTTTCACTGGAACTGTAACGTTAAATAATTCTATAAAACCAAATTTTGTGGTAAATCGATGTCGTATGTGACAACGGCAGCCGTAAAAGCCCAATAATTTTCTATAGTGCGTAATTAATTTAATTTAATTTAATTTAATTTAATAGAGGGGTATTTACGTATAACTTGAGTAAACTATTGAAGTAAACCAAGAAACCAATTTCGTTGAGTTTGTATCGACAGTTGGAGTCAGGACAGGTAGGTAGTTTGTTATTTTTGGACATTTGATATTTTGGTGTCCAAAATAACGTTGTTTGGCGTACAAAAATAGCATACCGGAAAACAGTCTCGGAATGTGACGTAAGTTGTGCCATTGGATTCATATTAGCTAGTCATTATAGGATTTCGATTTTCATGTCAATTGGACTTACCGTTCGATCATGGCAATGATAAACGCCTTAATTGTTTATATTAATTTGGCCAATTTAGACAGGGGTAATTTTAAAGGAACAAACGACTAGCCAAATGAACTCCGATTTTAATGAAACAAATTTCATTAGATTCGTAAGGAAAAGGACAAGTACAATTTCAAAGTTTCAACTTGATTGGATTAATTTTGTGATCGTGGGAAATTTAAATGCATGATTTTTCACCTTTGAATTATAAAGGGATTTTTACAAACTACCTCGGAATTCGACGAAACCTGTCCCATTGGGTTCGGAATTTTTTTTTTTGTGCCAGGATTAGGAATTTCGTCTCTATTAGACATCATATGTAGTGGTTTTTAACACGATACTTTGCGATGAAGTTTTGCTATACTAAAATAATATTTAATTCTATCATACTTTATATAAACAATCAACCATAACCCTATTTTCACTGAAACCTCATGCGTGTGGTCAAACTAAGTCGCGCCGCCACCATATAATTTCCACAACCATAAACTCTTCCACTCTTTACCAACTTATCTCACAAACCATTCGCCTGTTCTGGAATCTCGTAACTACAAAATGTTTAGATAGGTGAGCCCCATAATCTGGACGGCGGCGATCAAATGATGTTGGTTGTGGCGATCGAAATTGTTCTTGAAAACCTTAGGGGTTCGGAGGTTTTTACCGGAGATCTACAGTGCTGGGTGGCACGAGGATCAAGGCGTGGGTTAAGGCCAGAAAGGTGCATGTTTGAGTATCATCGTATCAGGGTCCGGCTTGTTGGAAGTTGGCGCGGTGAAGGAAATTCAAGTCGAGCGTGGGTTTTTATTTACAAGGAAGGGAACTGTACTGATTTTGGAGATGAAAGAATACAGAGAGAAACCTCAAAGTCGGTCGTATCTTTTATTAACATGATTGAATGCTATAATTAATATTAGATAAATAAGTGATTTATGTAGACTAATCCGTGATTAACGAAAAATTTTGTAATTGAATTTAGGTTGACCGAGGCAGATGAAAATAAAGGCAGTAAAGAAGGAAAAGTCAGCATATTTCCTATGTAAAGAAGTAATTAGTTTAGTGAACCAGTAATTGAGAAATTAAGTATAAATTGGTTTATAATTTAGTGACTAAGGATTTTAATATTTTAATTAAATGATGTAGGAATTATTGGGTACTGCTGAACAAAAGTGAAAAATGAGAAAAGGGGTCGTGCAGTGTTTTCCTCAAATCAAAAGTTCCCGACGTGATTAGTCCCGACCGAAGTAATTAAGAGTTAAATTATTAATTTAAAATTGTTAGCGTAAAATATTTATAACTTATGCAAATAATAACAGAAAGGAGCAAAGAAAGAGATACAGAATCACATTAGCGTGACCAATGCCGTAAAATGGAATTGGACGGAATTGGAATCAACTGATATTTACAGTTAAATTAAACAATTGCTTTATTTAACTGAAACAAGTTGTTTAAATAAGGAATCTAATAAAGGTGAGTTAAACTTACTATTTTTTCCAATTTATATTTTATATAAGCCGGGTTTTTATAATTTGTGTACTATGGCTGTTAATGGTTGACTATTTGTTAAAATATCTTGACATATTGTTTGAACTAATGAAATTAAACGTTGTTTAATTTCACTGAAACACCAAATCATTATTTTAACAATTAGACCCAATGGAGGTAACTTACCTTATTAGTCACATTTATAAAATAAACGTGTTAAATTATTTGAATTGATTTGTGAATTGATTGATGTTATATAGTTGTTATTTACTATTATTAAAATTATCCGTTAAAATTGAATTGAATGAATTTATGTGAGATAATCTATTTTAATGCAGGGAAGAATAGGTTGGAGGGATCCAACTAGATTCCTCAAATATATTAGATATTATTTATTCCAATATTATCATTACATGAACTATTCTGATTGAGTGATTGATTTGGTTGTTTATCATTAACTGGACATTTAACGTTTGTTTTGTTTTAACCAACGAGAAGAATTGGTTGAGTAATTGGCAGCCGATGGCCTAAAATTGAATCATTACATATATATATATATGTATATATATATATATATATATATATATATCGTCAGATGAATCGATAGAGATAAAGTTATAAAATTTATTTTTATAACTAAAGATAGATTTTGAAATATATTATTTTGAATAAAAGTTTATTAAAAGGAAATAAATATTTATTATTTATTACTTAAATTTATAAGTGATTATTAAATCATCTTATAAAGAAAATTGCTTATGTTAATAAGATTTTATAAGCAAGATAGTAGAAAGTTAATCTAAAGGTTAAGAGTTAGATAATTGATCTAAGAAACAATTTAATGGAATTATTTAGATTAATTATATTATTAATTAATTTAAAGGAAAGACTATAATTGGAATTGATTAACGAACTAATCGTGTTCTGGGTTGACTAAGTCGACCGTTTTAGCTGGGATTGATTATTGAATTATTTTGTTTTGAATAAATTCAATAAAATAGTTTAACGAATATTTTTTTTAATTTTAATAAGTTTTTAAATTTTTTTAGTTAATAAAAGAAGATAACTACTTATGCAGTAGATAATGACTGAAGTAAATTATTATTTTAATTAATAATAATTTATGAAGTGATATTTAAATGAAATTCATTTATGAAAGTGAATAGAGTTAAAACGAAATCTAGTTGAATTATGAAAGGAGTTTATGAACGGGATTTATATAAAACCCAAGTTTTCATAACGAAATTATCAAAGGAATTTTAAGTGAATGCTATAGCTTATATTAAATATTTACGAAATATGTGAAGTTAGAAAAAGGAAATTGCGATGAAAAGGGTTTATATTAAACCTGAGTTTTATAAACAAGATTTATAAAAGAGATGTGGAGTGAACACATTAACTTTAAATTAACGTTACTTAATATAAAATTAAGTTAAGTGAATAAAATTGAAATAAGATTCTATAAAAGGGGAAATGGTTAAATGGAATGAGAAAAAGGATTTTTCAATGGTATAGGATAGAAGGATTTTGTAAAAAAATCTGTGGTATAAAATAAATTAGTTAAAGAAATGTAAAGTAAAAAGGAAAGGTTTAATAAGCATTTAATAAACGAATTAAGTAATAATAGTTGTATTTGAAAAGGTAATTTCCAAAAATAGGAAATGTATTATAAAATTATGGTTTAAGTAAAACAGTAAAATGGGATTGGATTGATATTGGAATAAATATCAAATTTTGAATTACAATTCATATCTGTCTTAAGATAAGAATGTTGTTGATTAAGGTCTAAGAGGTAAATAAGTACCCCAACTTGAAGAACTTTTGGATTATCTGAGGAAGATATTAGTTTGTAATGGGAAAGAGATTAAGAATAATTTAATATTTCCTTATAAGAAATAATAATGTTACGTTTAACTGCAAAATTTGAGAATTTATAGTGGGATTTCCAAAGTAACGGAAATGAGAAGATTTGAGAATACATATATAATAAATTTCCCAAAGTAAAATAAATAGAAGCAGGTTGTATGAAATTAACATGATATTTTCGAGGCAAAAAGAAATGAAAATGGGAGTTTTATAATGGGTTTATTCTAAAGGGATAAGGGTTGGTTATGGTTTTTAAAATAATGAAACAAAGAGATTTGGTAACTTTTTTTATGAGTGATAAACTGAAATAATTTTCCTAATTATATATAATGAGAAATGATGTAGCAAATGTTTTGAAATGATAACAGAATAGAAAATTGCATATGATTATAGGTTATTTTTTTAAGTATTAAAATAAAAATAGTTTTGATAATAATCTTATGTTAAATAAGAAGTAAAAGCTATGTTCGAGATATTGAAAGATTTAAATTTTAAATTAACCATTCGTTAATTATTTTTATTATTAAAGAGGCCAAGTACGGCTGAGTACTGAATCAGTGAACTCATTTTATTCTCATGATTGTCTATTTGATAGTTAAATAACCGACTATCAAATCCGACCTATACGATTGTTGGTATGGAAAGACCGGAGTTGAATTTATAATCGAAAAACCATTTCGAACCAGCAAATACGTGAAGATGCTGATTGAAGATGGAGCCCTTGAAGAACATAGATCTTCATAAGCGGAAGGACTACTGGTCTAATTTCTCTAGCGTTGCAACTAGAGTTATTTGATTTGTGATTCTGTCGTGGTTGAAATCTGTGGATTGCAAGTATTACTCGCTACTGACCCTTGGGGTGATTCCTATAAGGATGTGGTAGGAGGGTGCCGTCTTTCATCGTATTCCTGGGTAACTTGCATGGACGAACGTCTGACAGTATATTTCCTAATAACCACGTACGTTGATTTTTACAAATATACTGAGTCGGTGGAAAAGAGGAGCACTTCTTTTACACTACACCAAACAGTCCATTTTGTAACATTTTTTCCATCTCAATTTGTAACAGTAATATCCGTTATTAAGTAGTCATGTTTATTACCATTATAATTGTTTATAATGATTATTACCGTTGCAATGGCTGTGTTGAGTGGATAAGATGGTAATTTTACCTTCCCTTCATTATTTCTGATGCTTTCCTTTTTCGTTTTGCCGTAACAGTTAAAAATTGCCCATTCTTTTCCAACATCGCCGCCTGGGGTTACTACCTCCATACATCGCCTCTGCCTCGTTCATACATCGTCGACGTTATAATTTGCGATCACCTCTGCCTCATTCTGTCAGATTTCGTAATTTCCGATTGCCTCTGTAATTTGCGATTGCTCAGGTAATTTAATTTGGGTCTTTCGTTCAGATTTCAAATCGCTCTGAGAATATATGTCAAATTTTCACTCATTTTTGTACCTTGATGAGTCAACATGGATAATAACAGTAACAAATTTCATGTAATAACAGTATCGAGTTTTATGTAATAACAGTATCGAATTGCTCAAGTAATTAGTAACGGTTATTATCAGAATTTGCCAAGTAATTTAATATTATATTTTAGCCAACGTATATGTTCCGATAGTTTCATATTCCTTATTTTTGATTATTCATTTTCATTTTCAATAATTAAATATTTGAGAGTTTGAATCATGTAAGGAAATCAGTTAACTGGGCCTATCCTCAGTGTACATTTACCGAGCCTCAGTGTAATGGGATAGATTTAGGGGAACTTTGGCCTGAATCATTAATTAGAAAATGAAATTTTTTTCTATGTTATTTTTGGTATACTGGTGTCCTTTTGTTCTTCAATGTTTCATAACTGTGTCCAAGTGAGTGAACCTAAGGAAAAATTCCTGCTATGTCATTCTATAACTTCCTGGGTAATATTAGTTAGTAGCACTAAAGGACATTAAAGAATAAATTAGCTATTGTGTTGGTTGGTTCAGAACTACCTTGTAATTTGAATGGAATATGGTTATGGAGATTTCAGTTGCCTATTTACGTGTGTTAATACTAAATAGTATTCTATTTCTGGCACCCTGAAATTAAATTAAACAGTTGACATGAGTCTCAACATTCTGATGGGTATGTAATGTGAGTTTATATCTAAACTCATCAATATAAATGGTTCAGGTAGTTTGAATTCATATTGCGATATTTCTGCAGTTGAGCCATATACCATATGAATTGAGCTATGATACCATGTGTATTGTTTTGGTTTTTCCATGGAAGTTGCTATAAATTAACAGATACCAGTAAATATTAATAGATGTAAGTAAACATTAATAGAGTTGTTGTTTTAGAGATTCTATAACTGGTTTTAGCAGCCATAAGGCAAAAATAGTTTGCTCTGCATCAAATTTATTACTATTATCCTGGAGTATATCATGTCTGTGTTTATTCCTGAATGTAAACACAGTATATTAATATTATTTTTTCTAGAGCAATAACATGTTAGTTTACTTAAATATATGCAATTACATGTAATCACAGCAGCATTTTTTCATGTTTTAAGTTACATAGTAGCATATTTTCTTGCCTTAAATGGACTGTGTGATATGGATTGGGAATATACATAATATACTTATAGATATATTATCGATCTGAGTTGCATATGTTCAGGTTTGAGCGAGAGAGAGAGTGTGTGTGTGCGCGCGCGCGCGTGCGCGCTCGTGTGTGTAGTTGCTTATTTTTAGTCTTTTCAATGTGAATAAAAAGTATGTTTTTTCTAACTGTTTTAAGTATTTATTTCAACCTTGAGAAATACAACTAGACGCTTTATATTGTCCTTAAAAAAGTTCGGTTTTTGAAGAATCTGTTGAAGGAATGTCTTCTTTTCATCACCTATTGTGTCTACAATTTTAACTATATCAGTTCCGTAAAGTAACACATTCGTTTAGAACTGTGATTTACGTCCAGATTTACGACTTTATTATTTAGTCAAGTTTTCATAATAATGCAATGGAACCTTGTGATTCTGTAAATCAAGCTGTAATGTTCGGTGCATTTCTTGTTAGTAAGAGTCACATAATGCATAATATGCATACACTTTCATGGGAAGGATAGTTAATTGTTTTGTACAAAGTCATTTAGAGTTTAAAAAAGACTTGTTCAATAATCTAAAATATAACAATACGATAACACAACAGATACATATTGTATTTTAGAAAAAAAAACATAATTAATTGCGGTACATTTCTGGCCAGGGCCAGACCTTAAAAAACTTCCAACCTGGAAGAAACCAAAGTACAAAAGCAGTTTGATAGTTAGAGTTGGTAACGTTTTTTTATAATATAATGTTCTACTTTAAGTGAAATATTTTGTTAACATATTTGATTAAAGTGTTGTGTCCATTTAATTTATGTTCCATGTAGGTATGCCTAACAAAAGGGTATGCAGTGTTCATGTTTCGAAAAAGGATTGCCATGGAGACCAGCTGTGTTTGAGGAGGAGATGCTTCAGAGGGAGAGAATTTTTGTTGGCTTTTTCTCTTGATTCAGGCTTTCAAGAAGATATTTTGAATACATATGAAAGGTATTTTTTTTTGCTTTTTATTGAAGTTTGTCTTCTTGTTTATTGGTGTTTTAGTTGATATAGTTAAAAATGTGGTCAGTGAAATCTTCTTTGTTTTGATTAACAGAGGTAAAGAAGTGAAATCTATTGATAATAATACTGTTGGATTGCTTTGATGATAATATCCAGTAAAAGGACGATACTGACAGTTTTTATCAACTCTATACAAGTTAGCTAAGTGGTAACTAAAATTCCCAGTTGTTTTGGCTATTCCTTTTATATTCTGTGATGAACATTATATAATGGAATTTGGCCATAGGTTGCAGTGACATTTTAATTGATTGGGTAGCTGTATTATTTTATTAAAAAGTGGAGTCTGTGCAAGTTCTCGTGTCCAGCAAAACATACACAGATGTATATGTATATGTAAAAGGGAAATTAATGTATCTATTTTTGCATGGAAGTTGCTGTTTCAAATGTTTCTATAAATTAACAGATATCAGTAAATATTAATAGATGCAAGTAAACATTAATAGAATTGATGTTGTTTTAGAGGATCTTAATTGGTTTTAGCAGCTCATAAAGCAAACATGGTCCAATAACTGAACTTGTAAAGTCGAGCCAGTAATGTGCGTTAGGACATCTTAGGGTTTTCGTTTCAAAACTTCTGCCTCAGAATTGAATCTGCGTTCATCAACTCCTCCACCTCCACCGCCTTCCAGCGCCACATTCACCTGGTATATTATATTTTTCTTGAATCGTATATTGTAAATGGATTGGTATTCTATCTAAGACACGGAATCAAATAGACTGTAGCTGATATCCATTATATTTCCTCGAAATTAATTCGTTTCTAGCTTTTGTTTTACTGAATCTGAATCTTCTAATTTGGTTTTTCTAGTAAATGGTTAATATTTTCAATTTTCAATATATAAATCCATTAAAGCAACTTAAAAGGTAAGTTCTTCAATGTCCTTTGTAGTTTTACTGACTCTAAATTTGTTTTGCGTTACAAAATTGAGCATGGCAATTATGGAAACTGAACCGAGTTTGATTACTTTCATTGCATCCTTTCATGCATCCTTTATCTGCACCTTTGATCGTATAACGTGGATTGATGACCCGAATTCAAGGGGGATAACCTGCAAGATAAAAAAAATTAGCAGGGTAATTTGTTCTTGTAGAATAACTTGATTTTTAAATACTGAAATGGGTGTAACGTTGTTTGATGTTTGCCAACACTCTAATGAGTTTTTTTATCCATTGAAGCGCTTTGATCTACCTTGGTAACTAGTGAGAATGAACTACACTATTCTGTGTTCAGGTCTGGTCTGAAGCACAAGTGAGAGAGGCAACTGACTAGGGCAACACTAGGGACAGGGCTATGGAAAACTGAAAAAAATGAAAATCACGTCACACCACCGCCTCCTGTCTATCCATCACATCAGGTCACAGTTCCTTAAGGTGAAACCCCTCTGGTTTTGTAGCCCTAATATTGGCTCTTACATGCCGTCGTTGCCCTCTCTACTAAGGCTTAACCTACTGATTTTCCATTGTAAGTTTTTTTTCTAATTTAGAATTTAAATAATTTATTTCATAACCTGTTAATATGTAATATGTTGGGAACCGAAAACAATAGACCATTTATTTAGTTGTTTATGGTTCCAACTTTAAGTTAGCGGTGAACTGTTAAATTAAATGAGTCATTGATTATTCTTCACTGCCTTATTTACCAGTCTTATATATCAAGTTATGAACTGGAAAATGTCAATGTTTGAAGCAAAGTATTGCAGAACAATAATTTCACTGTCACTTGAAATGTAATTGAAAATAGAAGTTCTTATCATTATTATTTGATTTGTGAATCAAATTGGTAAATAGAACTACTTGCCGGTTGTCTCAGTTGAGAAGCTATGGTAAATTAGGATATCTTGTATGCATATGTAATATAAATGACCAAATGAGAACATTTTGTGTATTATAATGTCATAATAGTATTATCATTTATTTCATACACTTGCCTTATTAAAATAAATTAAAAAAAGCAGGGTAGCATTGGATGGACATTGGTTAGAACATTTCCATGGAATTCCAGTTTTCTTGTTTGCAGACAAGATCAATAATAATGAATTGAACTATAGGTTTATAGTTTATTCATGTAGGTTGATTGTGCAGACTATTTTATTGGTTGTAAATTAGCCAATTATAAAACATTGGTATTGTCTCATTCGTGTGTTATCCATGTCACGTGTCCAGGTGAGTGAGTATTCAATTGAGTTTAGGTTGTGTGTTCATGTGTTTGTTTGCATCTACTCCGGGGTTGAGTTCATGTGGAAATGTAGGTGTGATCGAATACATCTGAGTTATATGTGTTATAGTGTGTATATTCGTGGGTATGGGGTCATTTATATTCATGGGTATGGTGTTGTGTATTGTACTCACATAGTTGAAAAATACCATTAATTGTAGAAATATTGTCTTACAGCAAATGTATGAAACATTGTTGTGGATGTAAATCGTTAGTTAGTTAATTGGCATGTTAGTCAATCAAATTTTGTTTAGGCAAATGCTGTAGACCTACTGGCATGTTAGTTAATCAAATTTTTCCTCCTAATAGAGTAAGACTGAAGTGCATAAAATCTAGCTGTCAAATTTTGAGAGTTTAGGAATTTGCCGCATGTAGCTTTCATGCATGTAATTTAGAATTCTGATAATTAAAACATAATTGGCATGGCAACTTTCATCCATACATGTAATTCTAAAGTGTTTTACACGCTTGCATGCATATCAGTTCTAAAACTTTATTTCTCTATTTAAAGGTTAGTATACATTATATATGTACGGTTTGGGATTTGTGCCTGAAGACCTCCGATTGAGTGACAGTTCCTAGACAATATGGGAGCATCTATTTATGCCTTGATGAAACTTTTTTCTAGGTACTTGTTTGACAATATGGATGCATTGCTTTGGTTTGGAGATTTGCCTTACTGCAGTACAGCCTAAGTACAACATCTGACAGGAGCAATATATGGAATCATATAAATGGTACAAGAAAATCTTTTTTATCCCATGCTTATTACTTGTGATTTTAATTGTGTTTTATTTAATACATACAGAATGAAACCAAAGTCTTGTAAGCCATATTTGATTATGAAGGTTTCCCCAGCTCCTGTGTATTTAATTTATGACGTGGAGCCAAAATAAACATACATTTTATACAATCATGAAAACTAAAGTCTTATAACCAAATTAAACATACAATTTATACTATCATTCCATATTCGATATGTCCGTGAAAACTCTTCGTAATAGTATACTCAATTGAATTTAGCTAGAATTATTATTGTCCTTTAGGATAAAAGATTATAAACACCAAAACAAGCCGGCTCAATGTTTGTGTGCTTTTGGTTATTTATCCACAATTCGAGAGTTGATGATCTCCTTTTATGTCACCATTAAAGCATCCTTATGACTTAAAAGCTACAGTTGGGACGTGTTTGGAATCTTAAATTTGAATCACTGTCCTACTTTTATTAATTTATATCAAAGTGTAATGAAACCATTGAATCAACTCTTCAGGACAGAGCATTAAAAAAGAAAAGGAAGAAGAGGAGGTTGAGTCATCATATATTCCCCCGGTAAAAACAAAACGGCAAGGATATGAGTCGGATATGATTTGGCAGATCAGTCTAATATATTCGATCGGTGGGATAATAATTCTAGCTAAATTAAGTTGAGTACATTATTACGAAGAGTTTTCACGGAGTGGAATGATTGTACAAATTGTATGTTTAATTTGGTTGTAAGACTTTAGTTTCCAAGATACTAACTTTTCTATTACTGTTAATACATGCAGTTTGTTTAATTTGGTTGTTAGCCATATTTTATTGTATAAATTGCATGATACTAACTTTTCTATTAACTTCACCTGAAAACACCAGCAATAAGATCATTTTCTAAATGTATAGGATTCGCTATGCCATCACCATTAAATTCCAACTCTTTCACCAAAATTTCCTGCATTTAGAAAGTGAAATTAGTTTTGATTGAAAATGGTTGAGTTATAGCAAGTTTTGCAAAACTATGCTAATAGTGTTATATGCAGCTCGGATTTAAAATTGTGTTAAAGCCCAATTATGCAAAACTAAGTTGTAAGTTCGTTTATTAGTGAAGTTTTCTTTTGTATTGTAAAAAAGGAAATAATAATGACAACGGGAGAAAATGAAAGATGTCTTATCTTTTATTCTAAGGTGCTTTTACTAGCTGGATTCTCTTAGGAATGTTGTCCATGCATTCCTGTCACATCCGATTGGAACAATGTGACGACCCCAAACCCCGTACTGACGGTGGCATGAGTAATCTTTGGAATATAACACATAAACAGATAATAGCAGAATAGAAATAAATAAATATACCAGATAATGTACAATTAATACACAGTATAAACATAATCATCAGAGCTACACAGTATACAGGATCATACTTAGTACAAATACAGTTCAGCTATACATAAATGTCTACAGTGGAAAACAAACATAATATGTACAATAAGAGCTGAACAGCATAAAATAGATAAATGATAGAATCCATCTTCGGCTCCAGCTATCCAGAAAGAGCCTGCTAAAACCTGAATAAAAGGTTGCCCGTGTAGAAAGAGGGGCACCCGATTTTGCAAGTGAAACAAACTACGAGTCAGTCATGGGACTGGTATGAGAAATCTACTTAACACATTATACAATTGGCTAATCACAGGACCACGCCACTTTCGTGGAACGGGTTTACTCCATTGGATTACCAGTGCTTTAAAACAAATAATTCTTTTAAACATCGCAATGCTTTTTATAAAAATGAAGCCATTATAAGACTCAGTTCCTATCACACAATGCAACGCAAACCGAAGGATAGAGTTTTTACTTTATAATGGCCAAAATATGCTTGATACGAATAAAACAAAAGCACTTGATATTACTAGTGTTTATATGTTTCAAAAAAAATTCAATCGTCACTATCAATCATAGACGACATGAGCGTCACATGCCACTATGTCGCCAAATATAGGTATACAATCAAAACCGCACAGTCACGTATTTTGAAATTGGATTTCCGTCATGAACCAAGGCAAAAGATAGTCCTTACCGAATTCGAGACTGCCTAGCCCGAGCCATAGGACCCAGACACAGGTGGGCCCTTGGAGTGACAGGGTAGGTCCACCGATGTGGATTAAAATGCCTGAACAATGCGTTTCTCCGCCCTTTGGGCGTAAATGAGTCAACGAATGACTCCATCGGTCCCGGATCGACCGATATAACCGAGGCGCCTCACAACAACAACAACCACATAGGTGAAAATAATATAAATGTCAGCCAGTTCAAGCACCGACACCACCTCTAGCTAGGAAGAAACGCATGTCCTCCCTGAGGTTCTCTTCCGTTTCTGGTTTATACCGGGGTGTGAGGCTCGCGAATTCACGTTATACACAAAGCTACGCCACACAGGCGGTGCTTTGATCATCAACTACAAGACTTTGCTTTTCAACAGAAGCCTTGATCACTGCATCTTAGCATGCCACACAGGCAATTCACACCATGTAACTGATGGCTATCAATCACACAGAATGCAAGTCCGTTCTGGGTCTGAACGAAACCGAAGGCACTATATACCTCGCATACCCATAGATCTCCACGTACGTCGGGACAATCACCACTCATCATCCATATTTCGGGATGCCTCCCAAACAGGACATCAGTTACCATCCAAACGAGGTGATGATCTCCGGTCTTCGACCACCGTCTTCATCTTCGGTTTCTTATCGTCGATTCAGTTATTCAGAATGGGATAAACCCAGTCTTTCTGAGCAACTCGCGTATGTAATTAACAAGTGCTACACAAACATGACACACACTTTATTCCAATTCATTAGTCACTAACCGTAAATTAGTAAGAGAACGATTTCCCAAATATTAACCCCGAAGGCCGAAACCAACATCAGATCAAAACCCAAGAAACCATTCGACTTAGCCAACCTTCAGTTAGTTTCTAAATTTCACACCCATATCGTTTATACTATTTTATAACGATTTATCGCTATTTTTATTTATTTATTTATAGCCAATTCATTCAGACGACGCTTCGGGCCATAACGCGGCCGTGGCGCTGTTTTTCTTCAGATTTGATTTACACATATCTGAAAATCTAACCGTTGGATCTTCACAAAATTTACATCATTAGAAAGATCTTTTCAAAACGAATCCAACGGTTCTAGTTTTGGGAAAACCCGACGGTCGGATCTCCCGGTACAATCGTTTGAAGTTTCGATTTCAAAATACGAACTGCAGCGTCGTTATTCGATTTAATATAATTATATATATATATATAATCGATTCTGGCGCTGTTTTTCTTCAGATTTGAATTAAACATTCCAGACAATCCAACCGTTGGATCTTTACAAAGTTGGCGTCGTTGGAAAGATATTTCCAAAGCGAACCCAACGGTTTCGATTTCGGAAAAATCCGATGGTCGGATCTCCCGCACTAATCGTTTGAAATCACGGTTTCAAAACACGAACTGCAGCTTCGTTATTCGATATATTTCAATTCTATTTATATATATATATATATATATAATCGATTCTTCGATTTCAAAACTATATTCTTTTCATACTTTTGATAAAATGATATTTTTATCCAACTGACAATTATTCCAACACTTCGCTATTTTTAACAATTCATGTATATAGTAAAAATATGATTTTTATTATAAAACAATTTATTTCAAAACACGACTATTTTATATAGTTCATGTAGATGATAAAAATATGATTTTTATTATAAAACAATTTATTTCAAAGCACGAATACCATTCAACACATGAATATTATTCAACGAATGAATTTTTATTCAACACATGAAGGTTTTCTATAGTTTATATATATACAATAAAAAGGTGATTTTTATTGTTAAAACAATTTATTTAAAACACGAATACCATTCAATACAATTATACATGCATATCATTCAACGAATGAATTTCTATTCAACACATGAAGGTTTTCTATAGTTTTTATATATAGAATAAAAAGGTGATTTTTATTGTTAAAACAATTTATTTAAAACACGAATACCATTCAACACATGAATATCATTCAACGAATGAATTTCTATTCAACACATGAAGGTTTTCTATAGTTTTTATATATAGAATAAAAAGGTGATTTTTATTGTTAAAACAATTTATTTAAAACACGAATACCATTCAACACATGAATATTATTCAACGAATGAATTTCTATTCAACACATGAAGGTTTTCTATTCAACACATGAATATAGTTTCAACACATGAAAATAATTCTAACACATGAATATTATTCAAAATTTCGGCAGCATAACGGCAGGGTAGTTAAAACTGGGGTCGTTCCTAGTACGGCTCCTCGCTCTACCTTAAAGCCTCGCAGCTTTTGACAATGGGGATTTCATGCATCTAGTTCGCACGCAGGCGGCATGTATATTTTTTTCATTTCCACAAACTAATCCTATGTGGTTTCAACCAAATAATTCTCAATCACAAACAATCAATTTCAACCACAAACAATTCTAATCATCCATTCGTAATCAATCAATTTTCACACCAATTACAACCAATAAATATCGTGCATGGTTTGTGGACGAGGGGCGTATATATATATATTATATATATATATTATAAGCACTTCACTTCTATTTCAACACATATATAATTTTTACAACGCGTATATAACTTATATATCGAATGTACAAATTATACGACGCTTATAAGAGAGGTGTACAACGCTTATATAACTCATACATCGACTATATAATTTATACATCGTCGTTTTCCATATCGTTTATAATTTAGAAATCTCACTTTGGGTTCCACTCCACCAAAAATAGCAGAGGCTCAGAAAAATATGCGGTCTCTTCTAGAATGTGGAAGACGTCCACACGAGTCCATGTCTCTTGTTTCTCTGAATTTCGTCAACAAATGAAAAAGATATGATTTTTACAGGGAAATCAAAAACCGTAGCGCTTTAAACTGCTATAATATAGTTTCAGCCGTTACCTCACTGATGTGTTCAAAACTAGGTCGGAGATTTTCTTGCAATCCATGAGGTTTGGTGACGATCGGAAGATGCCACGTGGAAGAGGACGGAGAGGCGCCCCCGACGGTGGTGGCCACCCCCAACTCGACGGCGTAATGGCGGCGCGGCGGAGGTTTGAAGGCGCGACCTTCGTTGGTGCGAAACTCGAGAACCACGCAATGAGGGAGGGCGTGGCAGGTATAGATTTGAAGCCCTCGACGAGTACTACAAAAGCTTCAACTGGGCCGAGGTCTATTTCTGCATGGATTGGCCGGAAAATGGATGGGAAGGGATGAAGCGGCTTCCTCCTTCGATCGTAACGGGAGAGAGAAATACGCGTATTTTTATTTTTTTTATTTAATGAAGAAATTTTCTGATTCGCCGATATATATATATATATTTATTTATTCAAAAATACCCCTCTTCACATACTAGCTCCAATCCAGACCCAACAACTGTCGTCCCTAGCTAAATACCCCCATTCCGAACACAATGGGATATGTTTCGTAGGCCCATTCGACTATTTGAGTCAGTTTTCCTTCAAATTAAAATATAAAACATTCAATATTCAATTTGAACGTACATTTCAATTTGCCGGGGCCACATACTGATTCTAAAAATTCCCAAAAAATAAATCTAGCTATGTTCTGACGATACAGTCCCAACAAAACTAGTTTCGTCGAATTCTGAGACCGTTTGAAAAATGGCCCTTTTCTGGTCGATCCAATTTAATAGAAATCAACGAAACACATTTTTCTTCGCCAGACTCACACTTTAGCTTCAAAAATTATGAAATTTGAAACCTAGCAATAATTTGACATCTCGGATTCAACAAAAATAGTTTCGTCGAACTCTGAGGTTGTTTGCAAAATGACCATTTTCACAGGCTATATAAACTCTATAGCGACCTTTCTAAAAATTCATTTGGCTATAACTTTTGCTTCCCGCAACGAAAATTCGATTTTTCAAATTCATTAGAAAGATATTCACTAACTGATTTAAATATTTTTGGTTTCACTAAAATCCGTTTTGTTTTGCACCCGGTACAGTCAGTCAAAGTTTGAAATGAAAATTTGAAACTGCCGCGCCATTTCAGGCCTTGTTTATAATTCAAGGTAATTATATTTATTTTCAACTTCGATTCAAACTTACTTTTCACCATTATTATTTAAAATATTTATTTTAAATACTTAAAATCCACTAAAATAGCCAATTAAATTTTTTTAAATTGGTTCAGATTTTCCGGGTCGTTACAATCTCCCCCACTTAAAACTTTTCGTCCCTGAAAAGGAACAAAGTCGAAAGTGGTTTGATTAATCAACTCTACGTTCAATCTGGCTTCCATTCTCCAACTTTTCAGTTTCTGAGAATTTTCAAATTCTTCAAAAAATTGGGCTAACACCCGGAATTTTCGAAAAATTTCGCCATAACCTCCTTTGTACGGGGAGGGGTTTGGAAATTTTTTGGGCCGTATTAGGTACCCAATAAATCCTATAAAGCATACACATATTTATAGTGATATATTCTGGTGTTTACAGGGGAGCGTGTATGGATAATAACTCCAGAGAATAAATTCTCGTCACCCTGTCAAAGCTTGAGGGAGTGTGTATTTTTAATTGCTCCAGAGAATAAATTCTCGTCACCTAGTCCCGTGTAGGAAATAAATAATCCATGTGTCGTATCTAATGACTAGAGAGACGTGATTATTGTCAACTCCAGACCCGTGTGGGGTTTTTTTAATTAATCTGGCAATTTGTCGTTACAAATTTATATGGTCCATATCAGTCATCAGTTCAACCTGTAAAATATAGTCATCGCCATACAAGCCTCTCGCTCGTATGGTAAATCTTCCACCTCATCACACAAGCTCCAAATGCTTATGTGGTATATGATGAAGTATGCCTATCTTCAAGAAGTATGCCATGTAGTGTAGTTCAAAATTAATTGTTACTATCCTATGGCGATATTTATTATTACACACAGAACAACCAGCACTCCGCATCCAATGACATTCACAGGAGTTGATATAATAATATTTCGCATCCAACTCATTAAGGTTTACCTATTTGTCGGGCACGCAAATAAAATCTTTACTCAACAACTATCCATCTACCTGTTCAAACACATATGATGCACATGTATATATTTCTATCTATTTTTAAATCAGTTCAATGTGTGATTTAGTCGAATAAATTTTACCATTCATTCTCTTATTAATTAAATTAACTATCGTTTTAATAATTTAATTAATCAAATCCACTATCACACAACACAAACAACTATCAATTTTATTTTTAACTTTTCAAAATCATAAAAATTAATTCATACACTCCTTTAAAATCATACAGACTATAGAATTAAAAGTTCACATCCATGAAAAGAAAATAACAACAAAGTAGAGAACAAAATGGTAATGCAAAGTATGGTAAATGTACCTTGCACCGGAGTCAATCAGAGATATCCACTCGACACTTAGGATAGGCTTTCTGAATGCTCTCCTCAGTTTCCCAAGTACAATCTCGCGGATCTCCACTCCATTGCACTTTGACTAAGTGAACCTTCTTGTTCCTCAGTTCTTTGGTTTCTTTGCCGATAATCTTTAACGGCTCTCTTCTCACAGCTAATTCTGGAGTAATTTCAATATCCTGTTGCGCTGCTTCTTCCACGATCAAGTCTGGATCATGAACGTGCTTCCCAAGTTGAGATATGTGAAATACGTCATGCACTCCAGGCAACCAATCAGTCAATTGAACCCTATAAGCGAGAGTTCCAATCCGTTCGAGAATAGGAAACGAACCAATGAATTTGGGCGCCAACTTCCCAGTTTTACCGAACCGGATAACTCCTCTCATCGGCGATACTTTCAAATATACATAGTCGCCAACCGCAAACGATATATCTCTTCTCCTCTTATCTGCATAGCTTTTCTGTTGGCTTTGGGTGGCTTGTAATCGTTTCTTAACGAAATCGACTTTGTCGGCAGCTTCACGGATCATATCAGGTCCCAATACAAGTCTATTACCGGGTTCGACCCAACAAGCAGGAGAACGGCACAGTCTACCATACAATGCTTCGAATGGCGACATTGTCAGGCTTGCTTGGTAGTTGTTGTTATATGAGAATTCAGCCAAATGTAAATGGTCTTCCCATGATCCACCAAAATCAAGAACACAAGCCTGCAATAGATCTTCTAAAATACGATTCACCCTCTCAGTCTGACCATCTGTTTGAGGATGATAGGTGATGCTTAGATTCAGCTTTGTTCCCAGTTCTACTTGAAACGCCTCCCAGAATTTGCTAGTAAATATTGGATCTCTATCACTAACTATACTGAGCGGTACTCCATGTAGCCTAACAATTTCCTTGAAATATATCTGCGCTAGACTCTGAGCAGTTCTGTTTGATCCGACAGGTATGAAATGGGCGGTCTTCGTGAAGCGATCTACGATCACCCAAATACTGTTATTTCCTTTTCTGGTTCTGGGCCAACCATCTATGAAGTCCATGGAAATATGTTCCCACTTCCAACCTGGAATGTCCAGCGGTTGCAACAATCCAGCCAGCTTCTGTTGGTCGCTTTTGACTAGCTGGCAAGTAGGGCACCTTCTAACATATATAGAGATGTCTCTTTTCAACGATTTCCACCAGAATGTTCGCTTGATATCGTTATACATTTTACTCACACCCGGATGGATACTGAGCTTAGATTTGTGGCATTCATCAAGCACATCTAATCTGAGTTCAGGAATTTATGGAACACAAATTCGTCCTTGTAACCTCAGAATCCCTTCGCTATCGAGCTGGAAATATGAAGCATTGCCTTCACGAATCCGTTGGCTCATTCCTTTAATAAATTTGTCGTCTTTTTGGAGAGCAGATATCTTGTCAATCAAATAAGTCGCAATAATAAAACTGGCGATCATTTCATTCTTTCGGCTTAACACATCGACCACGACATTGGCTTTCCCTGGAGTGTATAGAATCTCAAAATGTATGCTGCAAGGAACTCTAACCAATGTTGCTACCTCAGATTCAAGTCTTTCTGGGTGAACAGATACTTTAATGACTGTTGATCTGTAAACAACTCAAATTTCTCACCCAGAAGATAATGTCTCCAGATTTTCAAAGCGAATACTATTGCCAACAACTCAAGATCATGAGTGACGTTCTTTTCATATGGCTTCAGCTGACAGCTAGCATAAGCAACCACTTGACCTCTTTGCATTAGTACTGCGCCAAGGCCTTCTCTAGAGGCATCTGTCCAGACTTTCAAGTCCTGATTGCCGTCGATAATGGTTAACACTGGAGCAGTTGTTAATCTTAACTTTAGCTCCTCAAAAGCCTCCTCACATTCTGGAGTCCACTTGAATTTTGAGTGCTTCTTTGTAAGCTTCGTTAAGTGACTAGATATCTTTGAAAAATCTTTAACGAACTTCCGGTAATAACTAGCCAATCCGAGAAAACTGCGAACTTCTGTATGAGTTCTAGGCTGTTTCCAGTTTTGAATAGCCGTGATTTTACTTGGATCCACAGCAATTCCTTCTTTCGATACGACGTGGCCAAGAAACTTCACTTCATCTTGTCAGAATATACATTTGGACAGTTTGGCTTTTAATACATTCCTTCTCAGAATTTCTAGAACTTGATCCAAATGTTTTTCATGTTTGGCTTTTGACTTAGAGAAGATTAGAATATCATTGATAAAAACCAGAACAAACTTGAACACTCGATTCATCAGATCAACAAAATAGGCAGGAGCGTTACATAAGCCGAACGGCATTACTAACCACTCATAGAATAAGTCTGGACCTCTGAATGCTGTCATAGGAACACACTCTTTGGCAATACGAAGCTGATGGAAGCCGGTAGCTAGGTCCATGCTTGAAAATACTTGTGCTCCATTCAGACGATCCAATAAATCATCGATTCGCGGCAATGGATATTTATTCTTTATTGTCTGCTTGTTCAAATCACGATAATCCACACATAGTCGCAGAGTACCGTCAGACTTTGGGACAAACACCACTGCTGCTCCCCAATCGGAGAAACTAGGCCTGATCAGACCCTTCCATACGAGCTGTCGTGTTTGATTGTCTAGTTCTTCTTTCTCCTTTAGGGTCATCCTCCGAGTAGCGTGCACTACTGGCCATGCGTTCGGAATTAAAGCGATCTTGAAATCAATTTCTCTCTACGGAGGTAAGCTGACAACTTCTTCGAACACATCGCATAATTCTGTACGACAGGAATATCTTTGATGAGGTCCGGAATATTCTCTGTGACTACAGGGATATTTTCTATTTGAGCAGGAGAAACATCAAGAGCAGACCAAAAATCTTTTCTATTTGAATTCGGGCCTTCACATGGTATGGTTATATAGTTCCCTGATTGGGCCTTTGCCTTAACAACTCTCTCGGTGCATTTAACCTCAGCCTCGTATTTGGTTAACCAATCTAATCCCGAAATAAGATCAAATTCAGTAAAATTCATGACGATCAAGATGGTAGGGAATTTATAACAGGAAAAAGAGACAGGCACCGCACAAATCCAGCTAAGATCGAGAGAACCCCCAACCGGATTATGGACAGTGATGGGTTCTTTGAGCTTTTTCAATTTCAAATCCAGTTTCTTAACCGCATTCTTTGCAATAAAGCTTCATGACGCGCCTGTATCAAACAGTACTTTAACTGGAATATTTTTGACATTAAGTGTGCCTTCTAAAACATCAGGCCTTCCCTCACTAGCTGAGGGCTCAGAAGTTTCTGCTACTTCATTTATATGTACTGCTTCAGATTCTTTCTTTAATAGCTGGCAATTCTTCTTAATATGGCCAGCGTGATGGCACTTCCGGCATTTTCTAATTTCTCGAGCCTTCCTACTGGGTTTAAATCCATCTTTCTTCAAAGATCTACAATTTCTGGTAAAATGTCCTTCCTTATTGCGGTTAGACCATGTGGCCGTCGTTACTGATTCTTTCTCAGATCTGGCCCTTTTTCGATTGACTTTGGGCTTCTTACTCACCTCAGGCATCGTACTGGCCTCAGGGTGATCAGTTTCAGACTCACCTTTATTACTAGAACTGACTTCCTCGTCGTAACGCAACATACCTTTCTTGTCGAGGTCCTCATACTGGTAAGCCATGTATATCATTTCAGAAAAAGGAAGCTTCACATTCCTCATTACACTATTCTGATATTTTCTTTGCAGGCCATGAATAAACCTCAAATTCTTCCTCTTTGGGTCTTTAATCAGATGAGGGGCGAAATGAGAGAGTTCGTTGAATTTCTTATGATATTCCGGAATGGTCATATCTCCTTGTATCAGATAAGAGAATTCATCACATAACCGCTCAGTTGCTTCAGGATGAGTAAATCTTTCTAGGAAAATCACTTTAAATCTATCCCAGGTGATATCACCCTCTGGATTATTCTCTATAACCGAATCCCACCAGAACAAGGCTTCGTCTTTAAGTGCCCAGGATGCCAGTAATCTTTTCTGGTCATCCCTCAGCTTTAAACCGTTAAAGATCTTCTCAGCAGAACGAATCCAAGCTTGTGTTTTCATAATAGATTCTTCGCCCGAGAACGGTATTCCACCCATATTTCGATACTTAATCAATAGGGCCTCAATATCTGGT
Organism: Allium sativum; assembly: GCA_030737875.1. Classification (NCBI taxonomy): domain Eukaryota; kingdom Viridiplantae; phylum Streptophyta; class Magnoliopsida; order Asparagales; family Amaryllidaceae; genus Allium; species Allium sativum. Next base: position 9,978,205 of record CM060923.1, read on the forward strand.
TTTGCATTCCTTTTGATTCTGACACTCATTTTCTAGTACTTCTGCAAACAGCAGATCAAGTGTCAGGTCAACAGAAAAGATATTTTAAAACTTACAAACATATACTTCAAATGTAAATGTGTCTATTGGGGTGTATTTCATTCTGCTTTACTCATACTAGGATATTACTGATCCTATCTGTATTGAGTTACTCGTCCTAGAACACTACTGGTTCTATTTCTGACGAGTTCGTTAATCTGTTATATTCCAGCACTAAGCTTAACCAAAGCTCTGATACCACGTTGTGACGACCCCAAACCCCGTACTGACGGTGGCAAGGGTAATCTTTGGAATATAACACATAAACAGATAATAGCAGAACAAAAATAAATAAATACACCAGATAATGTACAATTAATACACTGGATAAACATGATCATCAGAGTTACACAGTATACAGGATCATACTTAGTACAAATACAGTTCAGCTATACATAAATGTCTACAACAAAAAACAAACATAATATGTACAATAGGAGCTGAACAGCATAAAATAGATAAATGATAGAATCCATCTTCAGCTCCAGCTATCCAGAAAGAGCCTGATAAAACCTGAATACAAGGCTGCCCGTGTAGAAAGAGGGGCATCCGAGTTTGCAAGTGAAACAAACTACGAGTCAGTCATGGGACTGGTATGAGAAATCTACTTAACACATTATACAATTGGCTAATCACAGGACCACGCCAATTTCGTGGGACGGGTTTACTCCACTGGATTGCCAGTGCTTTGAAACAAATAATTCTTTTAAACATCGCAATGCTTTTTATAAAAATGAAGCCATTATAAGACTCAGTTCCTATCACACAATGCAACGCAAACCGAAGGATAGAGTTTTTACTTTATAATGGCCAAAATATGCTTGATACGAATAAAACAAAAGCACTTGATATTACTAGTGTTTATATGTTTCAAAAACAATTTCAATCATAACTATCAATCATAAACGACATGAGCGTCCCATGCCACTATGTCGCCAAATATAGGTATACAATCAAAACCGCACAGTCACGTATTTGGAAATTGGATTTCCGTCATGAACCAAGGCAAAAGATAGTCCTTACCGAATTCGAGACTGCCTAGCCCGAGCCTCAGGACCCAGACACAGGTGGGCCCTTGGAGCGACAAGGTCGGTCCGCCGATGTGGATTAAAATGCCTTAACACTGCGTTTCCCCGCCCTTTGGGGCGTAAATGAGTCAACGAATGACTCCATTGGTCTCGGATCGACTGATATAACCGAGGCGCCTCGCAACAGCAACAACCACATAGGTGAAAATAATTTAAATGTCATCCAGTTCAAGCACCGACACCACCTCTAGCTAGGAAGAAACGCATGTCCTCTTTGAGGTCCTCTCCCATTTCTGGTTCATACCGGGGTGTGAGGCTCGCGAATTCACGTTATACACAAAGCTACGCCACACAGGCGGTGCTTTGATCATCAACTACAAGAGTTTGCTTTTCAACAGAAGCCTTGATCACTGCATCTTAGCATGACACACATGCAATTCACACCATGCAACTGATGGCTATCAATCACATAGAATGAATTCCAATGTCAGACACACAGTCCATTTGCAAGTCCGTTCTGGGTCTGAACGAAACCGAAGGCACTACATACCTCGCATACCCATCGATCTCCACGTACTCGGGACAATCACCACTCATTATCCATATTTCGGGATGCCTCCCAATCAGGACTTCAGTTACCATCCAAACGAGGTGAAGATCTCCGGTCTTCAACCACTGCCTTCATCTTCGATTTCTTATCGTCGATTCAGTTATACAGAATGGGATAAACCGGTCTTTCTGAGCAACTCGCATATGTAATAAACAAGTGCTACACAAACACGACACACGCTTTATTCCAATTCATTAGTCACTAACCGTAAATCAGTAAGAGAACGATTTCCCAAATATTAACCCCGAAGGCCGAAACCAACATCAGATCAAAACCCGGGAAACCATTCGACTTAGCCAACCTTCAGTTAGTTTCTAAATTTCACACCCATATCGTTTATAATATTTTATAACGATTTATTGCTATTTTTATTTATTTATTTATAGCCAATTCATTCAAACGATGCTTCGGGCCATAACGCGGCCGTGGCGCTGTTTTTCTTTAGATTTGATTTACACATATCTGAAAATCTAACCATTGGATCTTCAAAAAATTTACATCATTAGAAAGATCTTTTCAAAATGAATCCAACGGTTCCGGTTTTGGGAAAATCCGACGCTCGGATCTTCCGGTACAATCGTTTGAAGTTTCGATTTCAAAATACGAACTGCAACGTCGTTATTCGATTTAATTTTATTATATATATAAATATAAATATAATCGATTCTCGCGCTGTTTTTCTTCATATTTGAATTAAACATTCCAGACAATCCAACCGTTGGATCTTTATAAAGCTGGTGTCGTTGGAAAGATATTTCCAAAGCGAACCCAACGGTTTCGGTTTCGGGAAAATCCGATGGTCCGATCTCCCGCACTAATCGTTTGAAATCACGGTTTCAAAACACGAACTGCAGCTTCGTTATTCGATATATTTCAATTCTATTATATATATATATATAATCGATTCTTCGATTTCAAAACTATATTCTTTTCATACTTTTGATAAAAATGATATTTTTATCCAACTGACAATTATTTCAACACTTCGCTATTTTTAACAATTCATGTATATAGTAAAAATATGATTTTTGTTATAAAACAATTTATTTCAAAACAGGACTATTTTATATAGTTCATGTAGATGATAAAAATATGATTTTATTATAAAACAATTTATTTCAAAACATGAATACCATTCAACACATGAATATTATTCAACGAATGAATTTCTATTCAACACATGAAGGTTTTCTATAGTTTATATACAATAAAAAGGTGATTTCTATTGTTAAAACAATTTATTTAAAACACGAATACCATTCAACACATGAATATCATTCAACAAATGAATTTCTATTCAACACATGAAGGTTTTCTATAGTTTTTATATATAGAATAAAAAGGTGATTTTTATTGTTAAAACAATTTATATAAAACACGAATACCGTTCAACACATGAATATCATTCAACGAATGAATTTCTATTCAACACATGAAGGTTTTCTATAGTTTTTATATATAGAATAAAAAGGTGATTTTTTTTTGTTAAAACAATTTATTTAAAACACGAATACCATTCAACACATGAACATTAGTCAACGAATGAATTTCTATTCAACACATGAAGGTTTTCTATTCAACACACGAATATAATTTCAACACATGAAAATAATTCTAACACATGAATATTATTCAAAATTTCGGCAGCATAACGGCAGGGTAGTTAAAACCGGGGCCGTTCCTAGTACGGCTGCTCGCTCTACCTTAAAGCCTCGCAGCTTTTGACAATGGGGATTTCATTCATCTAGTTCGCACGCAGGCAACATGTATATTTTTTTCATTTCCACAAACTAATCCTATGTGGTTTCAACCAAATAATTCTCAGCCACAAACGGGTATTTTTCAACCACAATCAATCAATTTCAACCACAAACTATTCTAACCAACCATTCGTAATCAACCAATTTTCCCACCAATCACAACCAATAAATATCGTCCATGGTTTGTGGACGAGGAGCGTGTGTATATATATATACACATATATATATATATATATTATAAGTACTCCACTTCTATTTCAACACATATATAATTTTTACAACGCGTATATAACTTATATATCGAACGTACAACTTATACAACGCTTATACAAGAGGTGTACAACGCTTATATAACTCATACATTGACTATATAATTTTTACATCATCGTTCTCCGTATCGTTTATAATTTAGAAATCTCACTTTGGGTTCCACTCCACCAAAAATAGCAGAAGGCTCAGAAAAATATGCGGTCTCTTCTAGAATGTAGAAGACGTCCACACGAGTCGTCCACACGAGTCCACTATCTCTTGTTTCACTGAATTTCGTCAACAAACGAAAAAGATATGATTTTTACAGGGAAATCAAAAACCGTAGCGCTTTAAATTGCTATAATATAGTTTCAGCCGTTACCTCACTGATGTGTTCAAAACTATGTCGGAGTTTTTCTTGCAATCCATGAGGTTTGGTGACATTCAGAAGATGCCACATGGAAGAGGACGGAGAGGCGCCCCCGACGGTAGTGGCCACCCCCAACTCGATGGCGTAATGGCGGCGCGGCGGCGGTTTGAAGGCGCGACCTTCGTCGGCGCGAAACTCGAGAACCACGCAATGAGGGAGGGCGTGGCAAGTATAGATTTGAAGCCCTCGACGAGTACTACAAAAGCTTCAACTGGGTCGAGGTCTATTTCTGCATGGATTGGCCGAAAAATGGATGGGAAGGGATGAAGCGGTTTCCACCTTCGATCGTAACGCGGAGAGAGAAATACGCGTATTTTTATTTTTTTTATTTAATGAAGAAATTTTCTGATTCGCCGATATATATATTTATTCAAAAATACCCCTCTTCACATACTAGCTCCAATCCAAACCCAACAACTGTCATCCCTAGCTAAATACCCCCATTTCGAACACAATGGGATATGTTTCGTAGGCCCATTCGACTGTTTGAGTCAGTTTTCCTTCAAATTAAAATATAAAACATTCAATATTCAATTTGAACGTACATTTCAATTTGCCGGAGCCACATACTGATTCTAAATATTCCCAAAAAATAAATCTAACTATGTTCTGACGATACGGTCCCAACAAAACTAGTTTCGTCGAATTCTGAGACCGTTTGAAAAATGGCCCTTTTCTGGTCGATCCAATTTAATAGAAATCAACGAAGCACATTTTCCTTCGCCACGCTCACACACTAGCTTCAAAAATTATGAAATTTGAAACCTAGCAATAATTTGATATCCGAGATCCAACAAAAGTGTTTCGTCGAATTCTGAGGTCATTTGCAAAATGACCATTTTCACGGGCTATATAAACTCTATAGCGACCTTGCTGAAAATTCATTTGGCCATAACTTTTGCTTCCCGCTACGAAACTTCGATTTTTCAGATTCATTAGAAAGATATTCACTAACTGATTTAAATATTTTTGGTTTCACTAAAATCCGTTCTGTTTTGCACCCGGTACAGTCAGTCAAAGTTTGAAATGAAAATTTGAAACTGCCGCGCCATTTCAGGCCTTGTTTATAATTCAAGGTAATTATATTTATTTTCAACTTCGATTCAAACTTACTTTTCACCATTATTATTTAAAATATTTATTTTAAATACTTAAAATCCACTAAAATAGCCAATTTAAAATTTTTAAATTGGTTCAGATTTTCCGGGTCGTTACAAACAAAAACATCTTGTTCTAACCTGAAAACTTATATGGTATGCTAGGATTTCACTGAAAGCTAGCTAGTGTAGCGAAAATTAAAAGTCGATGAATCTTTAGGATGATGAACCACAAATTAATAAAATGTTTAGTGGGGAGCAAGCTAGGAGTTGGTTTGGTCAAATTGAATTAACCCAGAATATTACGAGCTCATAAATCTGTTTAATCAAATTGAGTTGTCCTTAAAAGTTATATTTTGTGATTCATTTTTTTAAGTTGGTTTGGAAAGGTCTTCGTTCCTCTTTACAGGTCCATTTATTCGCGAGGTTCACTGAGCCAATTGCTTCACATAGCATTTCTTTCTCCTTAAATATGACTACATGCCAAAAGCGAAGTCATACGACTACATGCATGGTATATTCATCAATAATTTGTCTCACTAATGAAATTTGGTATCACCACGCTTATTATTAACATATCTATTAATATTTTAGCAATCCTTATGCAACTATAAATAAAAGAGTTTATATTCCAAAATGTCTTGATTTACCAATTATCCAGATGTATATATCCATTCTATTCCGTGCACCATTGTTCTATGGAAAATTTCTTACATGTTAGAGATCATGTTTAATTATCAGATATAATTTCATAGTTGTACTACGAGTTTACACATGCCACTGTTTTGGCAGAAATATGGGATGCCCTTCAGGCTGCAGTAGAGGCTGATTTAACCCTGGCTCAAGCAATTGTGGACAGTGTTGGAAATATCATTGCAAATGCCGACATGACTACCTGCTATGATGAACGAGGTTAGAAAATGTGATTTCATTATATACGCTTTTTTCTTATGTCTTTGTTTTACTATATACTAAATAAATCATGATCTTCTCTTGAAGGCGCCAAATATGAACTTCCCAAATACATTTTGAGTTAAACACAAATTAATAAATTAGAAGTAATAGAGTTAACCCATTTCCACTTGAAGCACCAGGGTACATCTTTTAAATTAACTCTGCATCTATATATTTTCAGCTAAGTTGCGGTTTCACTTTAGTGCTGTAATAAAACGCATGTTTTAGAAAATCAAGGAAGAAAAAGATTTGACTGTTGGAAACCGCAGGGGCCTTTCTTATGTATTCTCTGCTAGCTGGTTAACGTAGTATGATTCTCAATTTGTGGAATGGATGGTTATGAGTATATTGTTGCAATGGAAATAAATTGATTTCTAATGTTTTATCATAATTCTCTATAGGTACAATTAAAGCTGTTTAGCAGGTTGAAACTTTCTGGACTAGTGGCGGGATTGAAGCTAATTTAGTAGATGATATGTATGTTAAAACTGAATTTAGAAGAAATACGCCGAATCTTGTTTTGAAACTTATTATGTATGTTAATGACAGTGTATAACTCTTGGTATTTTAAACTAGTATTTAATTTAATATGTTTTACATGCAATTTGTTGTTCTAATGCTATTACTGTGTATGTAGCCAACACTAGTACTGAATACATATTTATGTATATTTGATATGAAATATATGTGTTTTATGTATGCAACGTACTGTCTAGTTTCTAACAGTTATTACTGTTAGCAAGGTAAATGTTATCACGCTTATAACCGTTAGCACAGAAAATATAGTCACGTTTATTACCATTAGTAAGATAAATATTATAACATTTATAACCGTGACATAGAAAATATAGTCACACTTATAACCGTGATATTATCCTAGTATTTATCACGGTTATAACCGTGATAATTTGTGTGATAAAAATCACCAACGCCTGTTAGCTCAACGGTTATAACCGTGAGTATACATGTTACTCACAGTTATAAGCATGACAAATGGGCATTTCTGGTGTTGTGTTATACCCAGAGTATATTTATGGACATCAATTAGTGATTTGACGGATCTGATGATGTGGCATTCAAAGACGATGGAGATGTGATGTTATGAAGGGTAAGCTTAACCTCAAGCCTCATCAATCGAGAAATGGTATAAAATCGGGTAAGTCGCATGGTTATGTGGGTCGTACCCATTAAAAGTGTATATCATTAACTGATCTAGAGAAATCAAATGCCTTCGATTTTCACTTTTATTTTTGGATGTTTTCTATCGATTCGGTTGGCTGGCCCCCAACCATGGTAATGATATATTCATTACTCTCAAGCGAAGTGAGGGGTCGGTCATGCTTAGCCTAGGTTGCAAGATGTTCTTGTTGAACCCCAATGTATTCATCTCTGGAGGTATATTGTCGGAAAGGTGGTTGCCTATACCTTGCCATGGAAATCCATTCTCCAATAAGAGCCCGCGGTTTTGATTGTATACTATATATGTAGAGCATGAGATGCAAGTGTTCTGCTAGATTGATATTTATTTGTATTTAGACACTATTATAATATTAGAAAAGATACTTATTTCAAAAATGTTTTGGGTTATCGTAAGGTAAAAACAGTTCGTATTATGTGTGGATTTAGTCTTAGGATTATCCTCTTGTTTCAAAAAGATTTTGACTTTAAAATCAAGTTTAGTGATACCTTTAAACTTAGTGTGTTTTTCTCACTTTGGTTCACAAGACTGATCCAACTTTTATAATGTTCGAGCTAGACCGAGTTTTACAGGTTTAGATTTGGATGCCGTGAACTTCAGAAGACGAGATGGAGGTGTTCAGAAGTATTATATAGATATTATTCCACTATGTGTTGTATATGAGGAGAGGTTATTATAGTTGTCCAGATGTGTTGATGTACTCTGATGATTGTAAGTATTTTAAAAGCTCTCAGTAAAGATTTATTTCTATATTATATTTTGTTCCACTGCGATGTGAGACTCTGTGTTTTGTTGATTCTTCTTTTTCTTCTATTCTAATATTTCTTTCTTTCTTATCTCACCCTTTAATTTCTTTCTAATAACTGCCTGCTTTTCTGTGCATTTTGGGTTGGACATGAGTTGTGATTGTCGACTCAAAGGGTATGGGAAAGTCAGTATGTTACAAGGACCCACAGACGCTCGAAGACTCATCTTTCCACATGCATTCCTTTAGATCATGGAGAAGGGACTTCCTCCTCAACCAAGCATAACACTCGAAAAACGCTCAATTATTCCCCGAAAATCATCAAAATTCATATATAATCAGACAAGTTCCGACCCAATGTTGTAACTTGTACCAAGAGCATAATAAAAGAGCAAAACCATTCAAAGTGGGCGTAGGCTCCGATGAGCCAAACCACTATAAACTCTGTGTGATTTTTTATTTGCACTTTCACCATACGTTTCATCACTACTTACTTACTTTCCATTGCTGGACGTTTATTTTAACTCACGTGAAAATCACGAGCATTGACGACCATTTTTCGGTGTCAACCAGTATATCCAATAAATAATGGAAGCCAAACTCGAAACTTAAACTAAAATTTGCATATTTCATTAAAATCTATAAAATAACAAAAGAACAAAACCGAGATCGCAACCTTTGATAAACTATTTATTACCCCAATTCTTAGAATTCTACACCTTGAAAGAGTGCATAGATTTGCTTCAAACCACAAACGCAAGGAAAAACCAGGTTTTATTCTTACATCATTGATAACATGCGTTTTCATGTAACATATTTCCTCATGTAACTGCTGCCAATTACACGTCGTAAATCTCAAAGATAAACTATGTCAAAAAATTTGTTCAGCTACTTTTCTTCCAAAACAACAATTTTATTACTGAAAATAACGGTAATGTTTCTTATATGCTTCGATTTTCCTATACCTAACGCGGTCCATACTACAATATAGTATACTTTTTTAAGACATCCATTGGTTTCTAAAAAAATTCATGTTTAAACAAACTACTTTGTTTTTGAAGCCTTTAAATAATCAATATATGAATCTTCCTTAAAGTAAACTATAAAAATTACAAACAAAAAAATGGAATAAATGAATTATTGAATGTGTTGAAAAAATTGTATTTTCCATTTTGATGATGCTCTAATGTCAATATACACAGATTCTATGAATATTGATTTAGACACTATTCAAATGTCAACATAATAAGCTATGCGAAAAGTATGATAAAGGGTAAAAATTTAGTAAACTTACATAAATATTCTTTTATCAAATGTCTAGGTCTTGATTGAGATCAATATTTCAATGGATAAGTGTGTATAGAAATGAAATCAAGATATTTCAAAATAGCCACATACCGAAGTTTATATGAAATAATAGAACTAAAAAAAAAGATTTACTTCATCTATTTTGGCCCATAATGTGATGAGTGCAAGAGGGGAGGTGTCTTGATTGCCATATTCGTTAGAATCAACATGTTTAGTTCCTTGACTAGTTTGAGCTTCAGGTTTTTCTTAACACAAAAAGGAATATCTATCTATCTATATATATATATATATACATGTGTGACGGCCCGCCCTGCACCAACCGATATTTACACCAAAAGTGCGCTGTACACATGTCCAGTTAGCACGGGACGGTCGTCAGGAGGAAAGGAAGAAGATGAAGAATCAATAAAGGACCTGTAATATGTCTCACAGCGTATGGAATAAAATATAATCATAACATATACTTGACATAAAACAGGTGAGACAGTGCATAAGATGAAAACAAACTATCGTAGTAGCGGAGAATCCAAATACAGCTTATGTTCCACAACATCATTATTACAACTTTTAAACTGTCTCTAAAAGCAAGATAAAGAAGGTACACTACTAATGCCCAAGTAGTGACCACCAATGACACAGGGAGAATATCTGTATATATATCATACGTGGAAGCCTCCTGCTTGCCCCTGGATTAGCTACTCGTGCATCACCAACTAACATGTCTCTAGTCTGCTCGTTTAGGAGCAGCCAGAGTAATAAGAAGAGACATAAAACTCTGGGTCAGACAAAAGTCTGGTGTGAGCGATAAGCAGCTAAACAGAACAATAATAGGTATACTAAACCATATCTGAACCTGGACCTACAACCAAAGAGTTAGCACTACATACTGTACAACACTCTAAGGTGCCACTAACATATGGTGTAAAGAATACGGGGGTGGGGGTGTGCATGTCATAATGATGGCAAACAAATCAAACATAGCAATCATCCTCACATCCCTCACTCAGTGCGTAAAGCATACGATATCCACCACTTCAATCACCCAATACTTTGCTATGATCACTCTGCCCCATGAAGTCACAACGGCTTCATTGCACTGATCCACAGCCACTAACCCTTCGCTATGTCCACTTTGCCCCATGGAGTCGTATATACCCCACTGCACTGGCTCATAGCCTTACTAATCCTTTACTATGTCCACTCTGCCCCATGGATTCACAATGGCTCCACTGCACTGGCTCATAGTCTTACTACGATCACTTTGCCCCTCGAGTCATGATGAATCTACTGCACTGATATGTAGCCCATCATTCCTTTTCAATGGTGAATCGAAGTTATGAACGTCGACAACTCCTTAGCACACGTCCCGTAGCAAAGCCCAATCATGAAGTGAACTCATTGGTTCCCAACTGGATCCTGAGCTCTAACTTCCATTTGGACTACCTTTGCATCTCGGATTTTTGGTCATCACTGGATCGGTTCGGATCCTTAGCTCTTCTTCTCTGTCGGTTCAGATCGGTCTCCTCCAAGTGCTCCGGGTCGGATCGTGGCCTCCAAGTCCCTTCGTAGTACATCGGTTCGGTTCGGGTGCTCTCTGGCAGGTCGGGTAGATGCATCTTGGTTTGGTTCGGTGTACCCTTGCTCCATCGGTTTGGTTCGAGTTCCTGGTCTCTGATCCGATTCACTTCCCCTTCCTCTTCCGTTCCGATCCCCTTCTCTTCCCTTTAGTCAATCCGATTCCCCCTTCTTTAGCTCGATCTGATCCTAGTTCAACCATTGTGGCCTTCCTTTTTGCCATACTTTCCGTTGTACCAAGCCTCGGTTCGGTTCGGTGATCCCTTGCCCAGTCCACTATCTGGTCCGAGCCCATTCCCCCGATCCGATCCGAAAGCCTGCACCATTTTCCTCCAACTGTTCCATTGAGTGTTTTACGTCATTCGACGACGGTTTCCGACCATTCTAACTATTCTAATCAATCACAAAGCATACCATACAGTCATAGCAACAAGTAGAAGTGACCTCAAACATCAAAACATAAATATGATAGGTTAAAATGGATCAAACATAGCCAAAACCGTAAATTTTCCCTTAAACATGTTCAAGCATAATTAATGATAGGATTAGCAAAACGTAACCAAATTAACCCAAGTTCATATCAGAGGTCTAAAACATCATTTAAGAATTTATAAGTATTATTCCAGATTTTTATCACGTTTAAATTCGCTAATTAACACTAATTACCCTTAATTAACCATAATTAGTGAGGAACTATGTAAATCACTCACCTTAGCCACAAATAAACCTTGGATCTGAAATAAATCTCTGATATGGCGTGAATACCAATGCTAAACAGCAGCTCTAATCTTGATTTGGTGAAGATCTCCCTTGATTTGATGTTGCTAAGCTTAATCCTTGATTAGAAAGTGATTTGGAGGTGATTTAGAGGTTGGAGGCCATTTTTAGGGTTTCTAAGAGGTAAGTGGAGGCTAGAAAACTGAAATGGAATGAAACCCTAAATCTTTTCAGCCTCCCCATAACCCTAATCCCAAAATGGGTTATGGGTCCATTCATTAATCATCCTATTTGGCCCGGTTAAGCAGTTTTTCACCTTCCAAACCTTATTTCAGTCATTTCTCCCAAATGGTAAGTCCGTTTAGCTATTATGACCACTCTACGGAAATGTAAATCATCAAACGAATCTAATGGAAGTGGTTTTAGGTCAAAATTCCTTTTCGATCAAAAGTTATGGCCAAATCAGTATCAGCTAGGGGTAAAACGGTCATTTAAAAATTGGCAAAAATCATGAACATGGGAAATGACTCCAATGGTCGTTTCCCAGAGCCACATGACCATACGACTTCATATAAGAAAGAAATAAATATTCTACGATCCTTCGATGCATAGAATGCCGGTTGTTACATTCTTCCCCCCTTAAGAAATTTTGTCCCCGAAATTCCTTGACCCAAAACACACAAAGGGTCCCGCATGCCTATCAGCCATAAAACAACAATCAAACATGCAAAACAAGCAAAACAAGTCTATTCTAGCATGCGGAATAACTAAATTGCAAAGTAAATCTTACCAGGCAAAGAGTTCTGGATATGTCTTACTCATGTTCTCCTCTGTCTCCCAAGTACAGCCATTCTCGTTCTCGCCCCACTGAACCTTGACTAGCTTCATCGCCTTCCTTCGAAGTTGCTTCGTATCGTGCTCGACAATACGAATCGGCTTGCGGTTCCCAACCGCCTCGGGTTCCACTTCGAAGTCCTCTAACTGATCAGGTGTAATAGTCATATCTGGGTCGTGCACGAACTTCCTTAACGGGGAAACATGAAATACGTTGTGAATTCCAGGCATCTTATCGGGTAAGTCAACTCTATACGCCAAATTCCCAACTTGTTTGAGAACTAGGAATGGACCAACAAATCTTGGTGCCAACTTGCCTCGCCTGCCAAATCGTATCACGCTCTTCAACGGAGAAATCCTGACAAACACCAAGTCACCAACGGAGAACTTTAAGTCTCTTCTCCTCTTATCAGCATAACTTTTCTGCCTATCCTGGGCAGCCTTCATTCATTGTTGAATGATCTTAATCTTATCTGAAGTTTCCCTTACCACATCTGGTCCAAGTACAAACTTCTCACCGGTCTCTATCCAACATGATGGTGAGTTGCACGGTCTTCCGTACAAAGCTTCATATGGAGCCATACCGATACTGGATTGGTAGCTATTATTATATGCAAACTCTACTAGATGCAAATGGTCATCCCATGATCCACCAAAATCCAATATACAAGCTCTCAAGAGATCTTCCAATATACGATTCACCCTCTCTGTCTGACCGTCGGTTTGAGGATGATACGCGGTACTGAGATAAAATTCCGACCCTAAAGCCTCTTGTAAGCTCTTCCAAAATCTACTAGTAAACAACGGGTCTCGGTCACTCACAATGCTTTTAGGTACTCCATGAAATCTCACTACCCCCTTCATATACAGCTCTGCTAACTTAGGTGCCGTTCTAGTCGATTTGACTGGTATAAATCTTGCACTCTTGGTCAATCGATCCACAATTACCCAAATGCTATCATGTCCCGATTTAGTCTTTGGTAAAACATCAATGAAATCCATCAAGACTTGCTCCCATTTCCATTCGGGAATTTCTAATGGTTGCAACAAACCACTAGGCTTCTTTTGCTCGGCTTTAACTAGCTGGCAATTCATGCACTTGGATATAAACTTCCCAACGTCTCTTTTCATTCTTTCCCAGTAGTAAGTCCGCTTCATGTCTCGATACATCTTATCACCACCGGGGTGAATAGTCAGTTCTGAGTGATGACATTCCCTAAGCACTTCATCTCTCAAACCATTCACGTTGGGTACAACTAGTCTTCCATCCTTTCGAAGCCATCCTTCTCGATCAATCCCATACAAATTCATCTCCTCACCGTCGATATTCATCTCTAACTTGGAGATGATTTCCAATAGATTAGGATCGTCCCTTTGACTGGAACCAATCCGCTCAATCAAAGTGGGTCTGATCGTCAAACTAGCTAACATTTCTGGATCTAGTTCACACTTTATTCTGAAATCATACCCTGCGATATACTCCAGTTGCTTCCATTCAAGAAACATAGCCCCTAAACTGGCGTGTCTCCTACTCAAGGCATCAGCTGCCGCATTGCCTTTCCAGGTGTATATGCGATATCAAAATCATACGAAGCCAAGAACTCCAACCATCTCTGCTGACGAAGATTCAGATCCTTCTGAGAGAAGAGACACTTTAACGATTTATGACCAGTAAACAACTCAAATCTCTCTCCTAAGAGATAATGTCTCCACATCTTCAACGCGAATACGATCGCTGCCAGTTCCAAATCATGGGTAGGATACCTTTTCTTATGCGGCTTTAGTTGCCAACTAACATAAGCTACAACCCTACCTCCTTGCATCAGTACAGCACCTAGTCCGGTACCACAAGCATCTGTGTATACTGTCATCTCTTCATTCCCTTTAGGAATGGCTAACACTGGCGCACGCGTCAACTTTTCTTTTAGACTCTTGAATGCATTCTCACACACTCCGTCCCAGACGAAGGCTTGATTCTTCTTAGTCAACTGAGTCAACGGTGCTGCTATCTTGGAGAAGTCCTGGATAAACTTACGATAATATTCAGCTAACCCCAAGAAGCTCCTTATGTCTGTTGCATTCTTATGCATAGACCAATCCTGTACCGTACCCGCCTTCGCAGGGTCCATGGCAATACCATTCTCTGAAACAACATGGCTCAAGAATCTCACTTCCCTCCTCCAGAAGTGACACTTAGAAAATTTTACTTTCAATTGGTGTTTTCTCAACACCTCCATCACTATCCTCAAATGTCCCTTGTGTTCTTCCTCTGTCCTCGAGTAAACAAGGATGTCGTCTACGAACACAAGAACAAACATGCTCAACTGATCTCTGAATACCCGATTCATAAGATCCACAAAGTATACTGGTGCATTGGTCAACCCAAATGGCATGACCAACCACTCATAGAATCCAGACGGCGTCCGAAATGCCGTCATAGCTATACTATCAGCTGCTACTCGGAGCTGATGAAATCCTGTCGCGAGGTCCAACTAGGAGAACACTCTTGCTCCTTCCAGTTGATCAAACAAATCATCTATCCACGGTAGAGGATACTTATTCTTCCTCGTCATCTTATTCAACTCGCGATAGTCCACGCACAAACGAAGGGAACCATCTGCCTTAGTGGCAAACATAACTGGTGCTCCCCACTCGGAGACACTTCTTCTAATAAACCCCTTCTTCAAAAGATCGCTTACTTGCACCCCGAGCTCTCGCTGCTCCCTTGGTGCCATACGACGAAGTGGCATCACTATAGGTCTGGCATCTTTCACTAAATCAATACGAAACTCAATCTCTCGGTGTGGTGGAAGTCCGGTCAATTCCTCGAAGACGTCCGGATACTAGCGAACCACGGGCACATCTGACAACTCATCATGCGGGATGTTGAGGGAATTTATAACACTAGCCATTACCCCATCACTAGGTAGACTACCAAACACTACCCTCCGCCCATCATCCGCTCTAACTGTCACCAAAAAGCCCTCATAGTCTACCACCACCCCGTATCTTTGGAGCCAATCGACCCCCAATATAATGTCATACCCAGTAAAGCCCAAAACAAAGAAATCACAAACAAACATACATCCATGACTCGATAAGACCAAATTTCAGCAAATCATACTAAGGTTAGTCGAACCACCAATTGGGTTCGTCACAACCAACGGTCTATTGACTATCTCGGGTTCCAGTCCCAACCTATCTACCAAGTCACTAGATATGAAGGAACGAGAAGCCCCAATATCAAACAATACTCGAACAGGTATATCAAGAATAGAAAGCATACCTTGAATGACGACATTCTTTCCTTTCTCCACCGCAATTGGGGCATTCGACGAAGAAGGAACAACATTAATAGCATATGCTTTCACAATCTGCTTCTCTTTAAGAGGCTGTGGACATTTATCCTTATGATGTCCCACTTGGCCACAGTTGTAGCACTTCCTATCTGCAGGCTTGGCCCGACATTCTTTGGAATAATGGCCCTTCTTACCACAACTGAAGCACTCAACATCTTTCATGCTCTTTTTCTGGCCATTCTTAGCTTAGTTCTGCTTCCTCTTGTTCTAAGAGTTATTCTTGCCTCCACCGCCTGCTTGCGGCTTCGGCCCTTCTACAGGTGCAACCTCAGTCTTTGACTTAGGGTAAAGACTCTATGATCTCAAAGCTTTCCCCACAATCGATTCAAAAGTCTCATCGATGTGGTTGATAAGCCTTTCCCCCAAGTATCCATCCAAACCAGTAATGAACTTCTCATTCTTCTTCTCAGGAGTATCGATAAGAGATAGTCCATACTTCGACAAAGTATCGAACTCAGCAATATAGTCCGAGACTGCCCTACCATTCTGCTTAAGCTCCAAGAACTTCCTAAACAATACGGACTTCTGCGCAGCTGGGATAAACTTGTCGCTAAAGCGAGCCTTAAACTGATCCCAAGTAACCTGATCCTCTAGAGTGGCTGTCCTAATAGCATTCCACCAATTCATCGCTCGCCCTTGCAACTGACGAGACACTAGCCTTCTCTTCATCGCATCCTCGATACCCAAGTCGTCGAAGATACGATCACAGCTATCCAACCAATTCTGAACATCCGTGGCCGACTCCGTTCCGTGGAGCGGCTTCCCACCAAGGTTAGTGTAATCCTTGGACAGCTTGGCAAAATCGGCCCTAGGCGCCTGCACTACTGGACCACCACCATTACCGAGATTGGGAACTGCTCCCTGAACATCCCTAAGCATCTCTCTCATGAAGTCAGTGAACATCGTCCTCATATCAAGAGCATTCCCGTTATTGGTCCCTCTACCAGCACCACTCGTATCTCGACTCATCGTTCAATCTGTAAAGAGAAAACGATTAACTATCTCCATAGTGGTGAAAGTGCAGTACGACTTCATCCTTATACTACTAATAGTATATACATATATATAACTTTTGAAAACCAATGTAATCAAAAATACGCGCTCTCGTATATGTTTTATCTCTCACTAGTGTCTTTTCCTAGGTTAACTACACAACCTAGAGCTCTGATACCAAATGTGATGGCCTGCCCTGCACCAACCGACATTTACTCCAAAAGTGCGCTGTACACATGTCCAGTTAGCACGGGACGGTCGTCAGGAGGAAAGGAAGAAGATGAAGAATCAATAAAGGACATGTAATATTTCTCACAGCACATGGAATAAAATATAATCATAACACATACTTGACACAAAACAGGTGAGACAGTGCATAAGCCGAAAACAAACTATCGTAGCAGCGGAGAATCCAAATACAGCTTATGTTCCACAACATCATTATTACAACTTTTAAACTATCTCTAAAAGAAAGATAAGGAAGGTACAATACTAATGCCCAAGTAGTGACCACCAACAACACAGGGAGAATATCTGTATATATATCATACATGGAAGCCTCCTGCTCGCCCCCGGATTAGCTACTCGTGCATCACCAGCTAACCTGTCTCTCGTCTGCTCGTTTAGGAGCACCCAGAGTAATAAGAAGAGACATAAAACTCTGGGTCAGACAAAAGTCTGGTGTGAGCGATAAGCAGCTAAACTAAACAATAACAGGTATACTAAACCATACCTGAACCTGGACCTGCAACCAAAGAATTAGCACTACATGCTGTACAACACTTTAAGGTGCCACTAACATATGGTGTAAAGAATACAGGGGTGGGGGTGTGCATGTCATAATGATGGCAAACAAATCAAACATAGCAACCATCCTCACACCCCTCACTCAGTGCGTAGATCATACGATATCCACCACTTCAATCGCCCAATACTATGCTATGATCACTCTGCCCCATGAAGTCACAATGGTTTCATTGCACTAATCCACAGCCGCTAACTCTTCGCTATGTCCACTTTGCCCCATGGAGTCGTATACACCCCCATTGCACTGGCTCATAGCCTTACTAATCCTTTACTATGTCCACTCTGCCCCATGGAGTCACAATGGCTCCAATGCACTGGCTCATAGTCTTACTACAATCACTTTGCCCCTTGAGTCATGATGACTCTACTGCACTGATACGTAGCCCATCATTCCTTTTCAGTGGTGAATCGAAGTTATGAATGTCGACCACTCCTTAGCACACGTCCCGCAGCAAAGCCCAATCATGAAGTGAACTCATTGGTTCCCAACTGGATCCTGAGCTCTAACTTCCATTTGGACTACCTTTGCATCTCGGGTTTTTGGTCATCACTGGATCAGTTCGGATCCTCAGCTCTTCTTCTCTGTCGGTTCGGATCGGTCTCCTCCAAGTGCTCCGGGTCGGATCGTGGCCTCCAAGTCCCTTCGTAGTACATCGGTTCGGTTCGGGTGCTCTCTGGCGGGTCGGGTCGGGTAGATGCATCTTGGTTTGATTCGGTGTACCCTTGCTCCATCGGTTTGGTTTGGGTTCCTAGTCTCCGATCCGATCCACTTCCCCTTCCTCTTCCATTCCGATCCCCTTCTCTTCCCTTTAGTCGATCCGATTCCCCCTTCTTTAGCTCGATCCGATCCCAGTTCGACCATTGTGGCCTTCCTTTTTGCCATACTTTCCCTTGTGCCAAGCCTCGGTTCGGCTCGGTGATCCCTTGCCCAGTCCACTATCCGGTCCGAGCCCATTCCCCCGATCCGATCCGAAAGCCTGCACCATTTTCCTGCAACTTTTCCAACGAGTGTTTTACGCCATTCGACGGCGTTTTCCACCATTCTAACTATTCTAATCAATCACAAAGCATACCATAGAGTCATAGCAACAAGTAGAAGTGACCTCAAACAGCAAAACATAAATATGATAGGTTAAAATTGATCAAACATAGCCAAAACCCTATATTTTCTCTTAAACATGTTCAAGCATAATTAACGATAGGATTAGCAAAACTTAACCAAATTAACCCAAGTTCATATCAGAGGTCTAAAATATCATTTAAGAATTTATAAGTATTTTTCCAGATTTTTATCATGTTTAAATTCGCTAATTAACACTGATTACCCTAAATTAACCATAATTAGTGAGGAACTATGTAAATCACTCACCTTAGCCACAAATAAACCTTAGATCTGAAATAAATCTCTGATATGGAGCGAATACCAATGCTAAACAGCAGCTCTAATCTTGATTTGGTGAAGATCTCCCTTGATTTGATGTTGCTAAACTTAATCCTTGATTAGAAAGTGATTTGGAGGTGATTTAGAGGTTGGAGGCCATTTTTAGGGTTTCTAAGATGTAAGTGGAGGCTAGATAACTGAAATGGAACGAAACCCTAACTCTTTTCAGCCTCCCCATAACCTAATCCCGAAATGGGTTATGAGCCCATTCATTAATCATCCTATTTGGCCCGGTTAAGCAGTTTTTCACCTTCCAAACCTTATTTAAGTCATTTCTCCCAATTGGTAAGTCCGTTTAGCTATTATGACCACTCTACGGAAAGGTAAATTATCAAACGAATCTAATGGAAGTGGTTTTAGGTAAAAATTCCTTTCTGGTCAAAAGTTATGGCCAAAACAGTATCAGCTAGGGGCAAAACGGTCATTTAAAAATCGGCGAAAATCATGAACATGGGAAATGACCCCAATGGTCGTTTCCCAGAGCCACATGACCATACGACTTCATATAAGAAAGAAATAAATATTCTACGATCCTCCGATGTGTTGAATGTGGGTTGTTACAATATATATAACCAAAATGGAGATAACAATCTATCTCCTATGACTAACAAAAATGGACTAACAAAGAGCTAGAACCGTAAATCGACCTAATAAATGTGAAATCAGTAATAAGAAAAAAGGAAAAAAACCACTCATCTCCAAAAGAGAAAACAGCAAAGCCCCACCCACACATGCAAAACAGGAAAAAACCATCGAAGAGCTAGGCGATCCGGAAAAGGACTAGATCACCAAAACAATCGAAGGGGAGACAAGCACACAACCTCCAACCAAAATCAACAAGCAATAGGGGCAACTCCAAGGACAAGGGAACCAGACAATAAGCCCGTAACCAATCAAGCCAAAAGCCGAACCTACGTTTAGCAGAGTCCACCTCTTGAAACCAAAAGTGCACCAAAGGCCCAGTCCCAAAAGACAAAAACCTGTAGCCTACACACTAAACCAAACATCAGATCAGGGGGCGGGGGGGGAGGGGGGGAGGGGGGAGGGGGATGGAAACACAATAAAAACGAGAACCAAAACCCAAGATAGACCGACATTCCAACTCACTCAAGCAAGGGGAAAAGAAGCTCCTAAGATGTAAAAAATACGAGCCGGATGCCGAGAGCGAGCTCGAAAGAAACCTCAGAATTGTCTGCCTCAAAAAGAAAGAAATACATCATTCTTCACCTGCCTCACAATAGAGGCCGAGTTCATAGGGACATCATAGTACACTGCCTTATTCCGTGTGCACCAAATATGCCAGCAATTATATAGGGAAGCAAACGAAAAGGATAGCCCTGAGGGACTTCCCAGACATTCCTACCTGACAGAGATGTAGGAGATCAACGAAAGATGAGGCATTACCTCAGATATATACCACATTTCCAAAGAAAGGCCAAGCGGCCCTAGCATAGTAAGGGTATATCGAAAAGGACAGTCTTTTGTTTGGCTCAGTCCGAGGCTATAAGGTGTCCAGTCTGTGTACGTACGATTCTCCTATAGGACAGAGCTTGGACACACCAAGATCCAGTTCGATCCAAAATGTTCGATGTTATTCTATTGTACGAACGCTGTCCAACTTGTATGAACAGCGTCTGAAATTAATGCTTGTTTGGTTCGTGTCTGTCTGAATCTCTTATAGGATAGAGCTTGGACACACCTTCGTTCGGCTTAACCCGTTTACACCCTTGGCCCACTACAGAGAGGGAGTGAATGTAACGAACGAAAGCCTTAACAACGATAACAAAAATGGTAGGTGAAAGGGGATCTCCATGTCGCAGTCTCCCTTCTGACTTGAAAAAGTCAGTTGTAGAGCGTTTGAAAAGCATGAAAAACCAACAGCTGGAAATGAACATCCAAACAAAGTTTATGAGAGGTTCAGGAAATCGAAGGCCCCAAAAAACTCTTACGATGAAGAATCAAGATAGACGATATCAGCCTTAGACATGTAGCTTAGATGTTGCACCCATGTGAAGCTCGAAGTTGTTGGTCCACTTCTTGTAAGCCTCGTTGTGATCACAGTGCGTACTGGCCATCAAGCATTATTCGGTGGTGTGGATAGGTGTGAAATACATTGTACAAGGGAATCAAAATCAAATATGTCACTACACCAAAACAGCTAATTTGGCGCACCAGGATGCAGATATTTGATACGGATTTAAGCCGTATCAAATTTGATAGGGCTCGTAGCCGTATCAAATTTGATAAGCCGTATTAAATTTTCTTTTGCAATCCGCGTCTCCTCCAACAGTTAAAATCTCACCCTAGATCTTCACGTGTTCGGATTGTTTCTTTTTGATTAGGCTTAGACCCATATCAAATCTATAGTCTTTTTTTTGTGGTTCTTCCCTCTCCAATTTTCCATTTCGGCCGAAAAAAAAAGAATTCCCAAATGAAAAAAAATGGCGAATCCCTAAAATTTTTCTTCAATCCAAATTTTATTACAGTTCTTTCGTTTCTCTCGCCGCCATGGTGACACCTTCGATTATAAAAGATAGCTTCGATGCCCTCGAGAAGCAACGCGAGCTAATTGCAAACTGCACTCTCTTATGGAATGACCTAACTGACCACTTCTCCTCATTAAAGAAAGGCCTACAGTCAAATCCCAGAATCTCAGATCCAAGCGCAAGTCTCTCGATTTCCAAACTCCACAGTCCCTTCTTGCCCTGAGTGCCCGCGTGAAGTCCATCGATTCTTCCATCAATCTCGCCATCAGGAAAGTTGACGAAATCCACAGATTCATGAGCAACACTGATAAGGACGACGATGGTGTTTCCGAGCTTGATTTAGGCTCTAAAGTTGGCCAGTTTTGTAAAAAGATGGATGCTGATGGATTTATGGGTTTGATTAGTGGTCACAGAAAGGACATTGAAGTTTTTAAGAACGAACTGCCGAACAGGCTTTTTAATATGTGCTTGGATCCTGGGAAATTGGTGCTGGATGCCATTGAGAAAGTTTTTTCAAAGAATGATGTCGGTTGGGCTTGTGTTTTGATTTCGAGGCATTGGTTTATGCTTTGGAGGATAGGTACCATTTCTAACATTTTTTTTAAACTGTCCCTTACAGGAATAAGAAGAGGAAAAGGAAACTCAGTTTGCGGAAAACTGAGTTGCAAACTCAGTTGCGCGGCAAACTGAGTTTGCCACTCAGTTTTACGCAAACTGAGTTGCAAACTCGATTGCTACGCAACTCAGTTTTCCGCAAACTACAGGAAGTCGACAGTCGATGTTTTGCGCAACTCAAATATACAGCTTCTTGCCCAGGCAGTCGATGTTTCATTGGAAACTCGAAATATATTTTATCCTATATAGGGGGTGTATCATAGCTTTGAGATATCTTAATATGTGATTCAGTATCCTAATAGTGATGTTTTTGAAGCAACATAATTGGCATATGAAATGTTTGTTAACCTTTGGCAGTATCTCTTTGAAAAGGATACAGTTTTTCTTTTCACTACCTCATGATTACTTTGATTTATTTATTAATATTACAGCATCCATAATTTGCATATTTTATTGCTAAGTTCTGATATTACATGACAATATTGAAACTTTAACTTGCTTACAAACTGAGTTGCCATCTACCAGGCTGATCACACTGTGTACATTTTTAGCTATCTTGTCAATTCTATCCAGAAACTTGCGTCCCTTGGTTTCTTAAGCTGATGATCAGTCTCTCATCTCAGGTATTCTCACATCTTATATATGTGTTGGTGTAGTTGCTTTACTGCATGTAATATTTGTTTCTAGATTGTTCTATATAAGTTATATATTTAGAGCAGCATAATCTGATTGAACAATTCTCATTTCAGACTAATGAACTTTACCAATTGGCTGCTGTTGCTTTCTGTCTTCTTGTTGCTTGGGTTAGTCTTCTAACCGTTGGCATTGCTATTGTTATTGTTTGCTGCAAAGCACAAATAAGTTTTTTTTGTTTGGTTGATGATAATAAACATCAATAATGACGCTTGTACAAAATCAATGATTATACACAAACATCTCGTGGTTTGATATTTTTAACATAAATGGAATACGAATGTGCCACTTCATTAATGCAAGCTTATATAAAATAATTAAGAACAGAAAATAAAGAAGACAGAGCAAGAAGAGTAGGAACCTTGCTATATTTGTTAGTTGCGGAAAAGCGGAAGGATTTATCATATCTTTTTTACCATACACAAATGGTGAAATGTTGCTCTTATATGGATATGTAAAGTCCAAACTCTGTTAGAAACACGATAGGATTATGAAACTTTTTATGAACTTGTGAAGAACAAATTATAACAAAATTTGATTCTTGGTTCTAAGCATCTCTGGAAAATCCTTCTAGGTCCCTGTCTAGGCTCCGTCTAGGCACTATACTAGCCTTACCATCTAAGATTTTCCTTAGTGCACCTAAATGAGACATACTGCATTATTAAAGTATATTAACATGTTTATATGCACAATCTATGCATTAGTTTAGGCTTGATGACTCTTATAAACATCAAAATCGTCTTAAGTGATTTTATCTCCATGGTTTCTAATAGATCCATCCATATTCATGATAACTCATTTTCATAAGTTAATACTAAGAAAAATACTATCTTTTTAACAAAATGCACTAGTTCATCAAAAAACGCATAGCTTCGATTAATCCATGTCCAGGCGACTAATCCATAGTCCATGCCTACCACTTAATACCCGTCTGACGATTCTTACAACCTTGCTAAGCACATAAATGTTTGAGAAGAATGATATTTTCATTCATTCCAATAAACATTTAGAAGGAAACTTAACTTTATTGAAAATAAATTACTTAATATTAAAATTTTGGTAACGTAACGGGAAATGTTTGTACCACAATTTTCTTTGGAACATACATTATCTACTTGGAACCATGTTTACTTCGAGTTCCTAAAGTATGCACAAGATATTGCTTTATATAGACATAACTCAATGCACCAGACTTCTCGTCATGGATAAGGTTTGAGATGAAAAATCATTAATAATTAGCAGCATCTTAAAAAAAGTTTTTAAGTTTTGAATCTGAATGTCAAACGTCTCCCTAAACCTTTTTCTTCATATGAGACAATCAATTTACTTTGGCTTGAGATTTGAGCTTCTATTGGCGAATGAGATTGAAGCTCCCTCTGTCGAATGTGGATTGCCTTCTCTTTATCGTTCCTTTGAATCCTTCTATGGAATTTATGGATTCCTCTTTAAGCAAGCTTATTCTTTCATAACCAGTAGAGAGATCACTAAGTGGAATTAGCTTCATGATAAAGGATAACTCAAATGTTTTCATCGGTGTGGATTCATAATTTGAGCACAACCTTATACTTTTTTTTATTGGTAATGGGTAGTTCCCAATGGTGAATCCTTCCTGATTTTCACATATCTTATTCCTGATTCTGTTTCCCAAAAGAGGTACTGGGTTCTGTTTTTAAGCTATTACATTGCCTACCATATATAGTGTAGTTTTACTCCTTGTTGACTCCACTTTCATCAAATCAAAATGTCATGGATTGTCCTTTCTTTTTATCTTTTTTTTAATGAAGCTTATAGAGCAAGTTTTACAGATGAAATCTGTTTCATAATAACAAAAAATACTTGCTTATTTTGAAAATTATGATATTTCAGTATAGCGACAAACTGGGTCTAAGTCTAGAACTTGGTTCGTTTGCTGCTGGAGTAATGATTTCAAGCACGGACCTTGCACAACATACTCTTGAACAGGTATGATTTACTTTTACTTTCACAAAACATAGTATAGTTTGTCATATACACATGGTTTGCTACTGCTAGCACTTAATACACGATGTAAGCTTGGAATTCAAAGACGCGAATAGTATCACATATATGTGCAAATGCAGTTAATATATCATTATGTTGATATGCGGATGAAATGCAAACGTGGTATTGAATACAGTCCACTTTTCCATATATTTGCAAAACTGAATGGTTAATTCAAAACAATGCAAATGCGGAATGTTCTTTTCATGTCATGCAAGTATTTTATGCAACTTTATGATTTGGAAAGACAAATGCATTGCTGGGTTGCTTGTACAGAGAGATTAATTGGCTTCCTCCAAATTATTTTCCAACTGGTTAACGCTCTCCCTTCTTTGACTATATAGCAGTTTGGATATAGGCAAATTCCCTCACAAGTGTACCTATATAGCTTGTTAATACGAATTTTTGAAGTCTGCCACTTTAGACTATTGATGTTTTTAACTTTGATCGAGTTATATGCATAATTATATGTTATTCTTAAAGATTAAAAGTGACCACCCATATAGCAGTTTTGAAGTCTGCCACTTTTGAATTCTGCCACTTTACAATTGGCTGCTGTTGCTTTCTGTCTTCTTGTTGCTTGGGTTAGCTTCTAACCGTTGGCATTACTATTGAGTGCTATTGTTTGCTGCTAAGCACAAAGAAGTTTTTTCTGTTTGGTTGATGATAATAAATATCAATAATGACGCTTGTACAAAATCAATGATTATACACAGACATCTCGTGGTTTGATATTTTTAACATAAATGGAATACGAATGTGCCACTTCATTAATGCAAGCTTATATAAATTAATTAAGAACAAAAAATAAAAAAGACAGAGCAAGAAGAGTAGGAACCTTGCTATATTTGTTAGTTGCGGTAAAGTGGAAGGATTTATCATGTCTTTTTTATTATACACAAATGGTGAAATGTTGCTCTTATATGGATATGTAAAGTCTAAACTCTGTTAGAAACCCGATAGGATTATGAATTTTTTTATGAACTTGTGAAGAAAAAATTATAACAAAATTTGATTCTTGGTTCTAAGCATCTCTGGAAAATCCTTCTAGGTCCCTGTCTAGGCTCCGTCTAGGCACTATACTAGCCTTACCATCTAAGATTTTCCTTAGTCAACCTAAATGAGACATACTGCATTATTAAAGTAGATTAACATGTTTATATGCACAATCTATGCATTAGTTTAGGCTTGATGACTCTTATAAACATCAAAATCGTCTTAAGTGATTTTATCTCCATGGTTTCTAATAGGTCCATCCAAATTCATGATAACTCATTTTCATAAGTTAATACTAAGAAAAATACTATCATTTTAACCAAAATGCACTAGTTCGTCAAAAAACGCATAGCTTCGATTAATCCATGTCCAGGCGACTAATCCATAGTCCATGCCTACCGCTTAATACCCGTCTGACGATTTTTACAACCTTGCTAAGCACATAAATGTTTGAGAAGAATGATATTCTCATTCATTCCAGTAAACATTTAGAAGGAAACTTAACTTTATTGAAAATAAATTATTAATATTAAAATTTTGGTTACGTAACGGGAAATGTTTGTACCACAATTTTCTTTGGAACATACATTATCTACTTGGAACCATGTTTACTTCGAGTTCCTAAAATATGCATAAGAGATTGCTTTATATAGACATAACTCAATGCATCAGACTTCTCGTCATGGATAAGGTTTGAGATGAAAAATCATTAATAATTAGCAGCATCTTAAAAAAAAAGTTTTTAAGTTTTGAATCTGAATGTCAAACGTCTCCCTAAACCTTTTTCTTCATATGAGACAATCAATTTACTTTGGCCTGAGATTTGAGCTTCTATTCCCGAATGAGATTGAAGCTCCCTCTATCGAATGTGGATTGCCTTCTCTTTATCGTTCCTTTGAATCCTTCTATGGAATTTATGGATTCCTCTTTAAGCTAGCTTATTCTTTCATAACCAGTAGAGAGATCACTACGTGGAATTAGCTTCACTTTAAAGGATAACTCCGATGTTTTCATCGGTGTGGATTCATAATTTGAGCACAACCTTATACTTTTTTTAATTGGAAAATCAGGTATAATTTCGCTCTTATAAAATTTAGTTGCTTAAATTTTGTTTTTGCGACATTTTTCTTCATCATTTTTTGGCCTTTAGATATGTTTTTATGTTTTGTTAGTTATATGAGAGGTAGTTGCAATTAAACTTGATCACTTAAGTTAGTTATATGAGAGGTTACATCATCCAATAGTGATATGGTTACATCATCCAATAGTTATATGAGAGGTTACATCATCCATTTTAGTTTCAACTGAGCCGCGAGGCTCCGCAAAACTGAGCTGTAAGGCTCAGTAGAAACTGAGCCTTACGGCTCAGTTTCGCTGAGCGCGAGGCTCAGAAAAACTGAGCCCTTCGGCTCTGCGAAACTAAGCCTTACGGCTCAGTTTCGCTGAGCAGGAGGCTCATCGCAACCGAGCCGCGAGGCTCAGCGAAACCGAGCCTTTACGGCTCAGTTTTGTTGAGCCTCGCGCTCAGCAAAACTGAGCCTTACGGCTCAGTTTCGCTGAGCGCGAGGGTCAGCAAAACTGAGCCCTTCGGCTCAGCGAAATTGAGCCTTACGGCTCAGTTTTGCTGAGCAGGAGGCTCATCGCAACCGAGCCTTGTGCTCAGTGAAACTGAGCCGTAAGGCTCAGTTTCGCTGAGCGCGAGGCTCAGCGAAACTGAGCCCTTTGGCTCTGCGAAACTGAGCCTTACGGCTCAGTTTCGCTGAGCAGGAGGCTCATCACAACCGAGCCGCGAGGCTCAGCGAAACCGAGCCTTTACGGCTCAGTTTTGCTGAGCCTTTATGGCTCAGTTTTGCTAAGCCTTTACGGCTCAGTTTCGCTGAGCGCGAGGCTCAGCAAAACTGAGCCCTTCGGCTCTGCGAAACTGAGCCTTACGGCTCAGTTTTGCTGAGCAGGGGGCTCATCGCAACCGAGCCTTGTGCTCAGCAAAACTGAGCCGTAAGGCTCAGTTTCTACTGAGCCTTACGGCTCAGTTTTGCTGAGCCTCACGCTCAGCGAAACTAAGCCCATGCTAAAGCAACAATAATTATAGTGGTGGTTTTCCCTGTAATAAAGTCCCTAACAGGGTCATCTATATTAATTTCACATCTGACGTACATTGTGTTATTGTTCTAGCTATAGTATACCTTTATGTTAATGTGTGTTGTTGATATGCAATCCTGTGTCTGATCAAATCCTATTCACACTATAATGAAATGATAAATATGGATGATAAATTGATAATTTAATGTTACAGCATAAGATACAATGAATTTGTCGATATTTTTATACAAAATATTATGAAGTGGTTTCCATATCGATCACAGGTAGGGATGTTACAAAGAAAAAGCTGTGAAACAAGCATGACTTGTATGGTCATCTATACAAAATATTATATTTTGCTTTGCATATTTAGTGTTAGTTGTGAAATCAGGACTTCTTGTTGTGGAGACGAAACTAAACTGATGTTTGTTATTTTAATTTCTTTTCAGGCTTTGGAACAAGCATGACTTGTATGGGCTCGACAAGTGCAGTTTTGTTGCCTTTTTTTTTTTGAGAAAGAACTGTGAACATTATGCTTTGTATATATTTTGTATATATTTTATTATGTGGTTTGTATCAACTGAAGTTATGGTTTATGTATTAATTGAATTATGCATAGCGTATCTTCTTTATACTGTTATATGGGTGTAGCGTATCTTCTTTATTGTGCATATATATATCAACGGGTGCAGTGATTTTGTATATTGCATGTATGATATATCCATTTTGATACGGTTAAAAGCCGTATCTAATTCAGTGTTACCATTGTGGGAGTGAGGATTTAAACACGGTTTTAAGCCGTATCTAATACAGTGTTATCATTGTGGGAGTGAGGATTTAAACACGGTTTTAAGCCGTATCTGATTGATAACTTGGTACGGTTTAAAACCGTATGAAGGTGTGAATCAGATACGGCTTATAACCGTATCAGTCGAGAATTGGGCAGTGCCCCACGTACTGAATTGATTCGGTTTCAAGCCGTATCTGATTCATACCTTGATACGGTTTAAAACCGTATCAATTTATCAGTTTTATACGGTTTAACACCGTATCAAATTAAGAAATTGATACGGCTTAAAACCGTATCAAACTGATAAATTGATACGGTTTAAAACCGTATCGAATTAAGAAATTGATACGGCTTAAAACCGTATCAAAGCAACAGAGACGCCATTTTTTGATACGGCCCAGGACACTGCCAAATTGATTTTGATACGGTCATGAGCACTGTCAAATTGCCATTTTTGGTGTAGTGTGTTTAAATAAATTACATGATTAATAGATTTGATTGTTTAAATTATCATCTTAAGCACCCAAACCAGTTAAGATATGTCCTGATTTTAGCTTACTTTAGCATCTAGTAGCAAGTATGTCGTACATGTCAACGATATTTTTCGTCAACACCGAGAATAGATCTATGGAAGTGGACCTAGGGGAAAAATAGGTTGTTTAGCCTTCACAAGTTTGAGTTAGTTCACCGTCTCCTAGATATCAAGATTTAGAATCTAAAAGAATAATTACTGTTCCCTTAATGGGGTGAGTATCACGCTTAGGTGATTCAAGAACCAACAATTACCTTGGGATGAAGGATTCTTAAGCGCAACCATTAGTGACTGACTTAACAGTTTGTAGAGAGAGGTTTTGCATTGAGCTTGCGGAAGGATTTAGATGTAGCCTCATGTACATGTAGGAGGCAAACAATACGTTGCGACAACAATAACTGAGAAAATCATATATCATACTCAAAAGGAAATTTTCTAAGTATTGATTCTCGTTTTATTGATCTTTGATTTAGAATTCATGAGTAGAATAGAAAAAATCCCCAAATCAATCTAAGAAATAGGGTTTACTCTAGAGAAAAATAATACAAGAATAAGAATGATAAAATCATCCCTAAAATGTAACCCATGAGGTCTATTTATAGAGGATTCGGGTCCCCTTCTTCTGTTGGGCCATTGGGCTTGCATAAGCCTCTATCGGCTTCTTTTCTCCTTGGTCTCGGATGTTTAACTTCTGGCCGCCTTTGCGGTGCTGATTATAGCTTATGGATTGAAGGTCCCGGTTAGATGAGGCATCTTTGAGACTGATTTGAGCTTGTCGATGAAAATGGCTTTCGGAAGGCATTCGTGCTCCCGGAAGTGGCTTCCGGGTGTAGGCTTCCTTTTTTCTTATGAATACTTTGAGGAGCTTTCTCTCGTGATGTATTTAGATAGCTATTAGTTTAGAACCCATGTCGACGTTGGTATCGAGCAAATTAGTATGGATAGCCGGTGTAACACCCCGCATTTTTTTTGTGATAATTAAATAATTAAATAATACATATAAGAAAAATAAAAATCTGAAGAGCTTCCATATATTGGCCAGGGAGTAAAGTCATTACGTTCGTGGTGATTTTCTAGTCAGTTTAGACTTATGGATTGCAGAAAACCGATTTAAGATGAAAGAGATACCTTTAAATGAAGCATTACAACAAAACATGAAAATAAGAAAAATAAGGAGAACAATGAGTTACTTCTTAACAAAAGACGTCATAGCTCAGTTGGTTGAGGCATTGGACATGTAACATAGAGGTCGGGGGTTCAAACCCCAACAATGATATAATTTTTATCTTTGTTTTAGAGAGGGCCAATTGAACATACAAATATATGTATATGCATGAACATAAATGAAGGAAAAATAGTGGTAATGTATAATTTAAATAAATTCATACATTGAAGAGGAGGAAAATTAGTACAATTTTTAATGCATTAAGAAAGGTAAGAAAATTCATGCAATTAAAAGTGGTAGTGCAAGCATTAAAATGGAACATGGATATATATATATATATATATATATATATATATATATATATATATATATATATAACATAGAGGAAGGTAACACATGCTAATAAATGCAATAAGGAATATATATATATATATATGTGTGTGTGTGTGTGTGTGTGTGTGTGTGTATGTGTGTGTGTGTTTGTGTGTGTAACATAGAGGAAGGTAGCACGCTAATAAATGCAATTAGGAATAAAAAGAGGAAGCATTATAAGTTAACACATTTAAAAAAAAGTACAT
The DNA here is from genome assembly GCA_030737875.1 of Allium sativum. Classification (NCBI taxonomy): domain Eukaryota; kingdom Viridiplantae; phylum Streptophyta; class Magnoliopsida; order Asparagales; family Amaryllidaceae; genus Allium; species Allium sativum. The sequence continues at coordinate 10,009,341 of CM060923.1, forward strand.
TTGAAAAAGCATGCAATAAAAATATGAAGTAATGGCATAAGAAGGAACGCACAAGTATATATGTAAGGTATTCAAAAGAAAAACATTTTTAATATTAAAAAGAGCAGTCAATGCAAGCATTAATAAGAAAAGAAACGCCATGGAAGATAAATGCATAAGAAGGGAAGGTTAATGTGTGAATAACGCACAATAATATTTGAAAGAAATGCGTTAAAATTGTAAATTGAGGCATTAAGGAGAAAGAGTTTGAAAAGAAATAAGTCATGCATTAATTAGTTAAGAGAAGCAAAATTTGGAATAAAATAAAGGTTGTGCGCATAAGGAGGCTTTGTATACGCATAAGGATGTCTTATGTATGAAGATAATTCCAATTAAAGACAAGGATATACACACATGAAAACATGCAATTAATTAAAGAACGAGGATAGGAACAATTAATTTAAAAAGGGAGCAAAACAAGAAGCCTATTAAAAGCTGCAAAACATTAAAATTATATATGTATAGGCAGCGTAAAATAAAGTATGAAATGCAAAATGGGTGTTATTCGTAGTTGACTCAGCATTTCATGTACGACTAGATTGAAAAACCTAATATCTAACGGTTAAGGATTGGCTCTGTTAATCTATAAAAAGGGGGGCTCTCTCCCGTTTTATTCGCACAATTTTTCATCTATTTCTCTACCTCCATGACATTCTAAATTAAAAATAAAATGGGGAGATGCTGCTGGAATCTAGATTAACAAAGAAGATTCAAGATGTATTACCAACCTCCAACTCTACAAAAAGATAAAAGTCGGCTTTCTTCTATGACAACTATTTAGAATAATTTCTAGATCTACAAATGAGGTGAGTGGATTTAAGCTATATCATTTTTTATAATGATATATTATTGTTTAACATTCCTTGTTATCGTATAATGTGAATTTGCCATAATAATTAAAAGTATTGAATTGTTGTTATGACATGTTTAGATGTGATATGTTGAAATGTTTGAACACATGTTAGAAAGGATTAAAAGTGATGAATATGACATGTTGGAATAATAATATGCTAAAGATATTACTATGTTGGGAAATTTTCCAAAAAATGCGTAGCAATTACTATTGTTTCAATTCCATGTTACTTGTGACATTTATGCACTGGACCGTTAACGATAGAAATTAAGAAGATTACATGTTAAGTTAGAAAAATTACATGATTTGGCGATCACATGTTATTGTTAAATTTGAACAATTATCTGTTAATTGATTACATGATAGAATAGAATTGATTATATGTGAGAAAGAACATATAACATAAAATAAGCATAATATGATGACCAGTAAATTATAAATTACAGTGGAAATCTGAAAGAAATAGACATGCCTAGATTATATAGAAGATTTACAGTACATAAGAAACTGTAACCGCGCTTAGACACAAGGTAAGATTACACTTGTGGTAGAAGTCTGCCCGGAACAGCCCGACATATCCAGCATCCACAAGTGGTAAATCTAATGTGAGGGGTCTAAGTGCATAATTAAAACATGTAATGGTGCTAAGACACGAGGTTAAGTCGACTTGTCATAGAAGTCTACTTGGAACCACCCGGCAAATCCAACATCCACAAGTGTAGGCTTAATGTGAGAGGTCTAGTGCAAAAATAAATACATACATATATATATATTTTTTAATAGAAGGAATGATAAACAACATTAATCATAATTAATTGGAATAAATGGAATTGAAAGAAAGGTACAACAGTAAAAGAAAATGGGAATGAATGGGGAATGATAATAACCTATTATAAATAAATTACATTAATGAAAATATTGTATAATAGGTAGACTTGTCCTAGGGACAAGTGAAGATTATAACTTAGGTTATAATAAACTTGCAAGGAAATGAGATAACTGGTGAAATGAGATAAATGACACTTAATTGTAAATTAAGTAATCAGCAGATGGGGAAAACCTGAAACCAGTTGAGAAAAGGGGGAAAACTTATGAAATGAAAGAAGTATTTAATTATAAATTAAGTAATTTGAAAACTTGGAAGAATGTTATGTTAAGATTTGTCCTAGGGAAAAGTGGGAATTATAACTTAGCTTATAATAAAACAATAAGGAAATTGGAATAACTTATGTTATAGGATAAACTGTACTTAATTGTAAATTAAGTTATTTGTGAGAACGAGAATCTAAAATCTATGGATGAGGACAACATAAGTTATATTTATGGGAAGAGGAGACTTATTAGTGAACCTTAGTTAAAAGAACTAAGTTAATAAGTAGACAAAAGTTATAATGACAGCATAAGAGGGAATTATTATTAAATAAGAAAAAATGAGGCAACTCGAGAAATGAGGTAAGTTATATTTAAAGTTATATTTAATCTTAAATGTTAAGTGACATGTTAAATAGAATATAAAGGGATTGTGGATTACAGACCATGGATCACAATCTAGAGAACAACATGTTGTGGGCTTATTAATAAACTTAAATGGGTTATGCTGTATAACTGAAATTAATAAGAAAGTGGGACCCGTTCCTCATAGATATAAGGGGCTAGGAAGAACTTGGTAACATGAATAAAAAATTAAGATAACCAAGTTGAATGGAAACCTCATAAGGTAAAGTAAGAGCGCAAAAGATTGTTTAGACATAGGGTCTAATAACATATTAAAGTGAGGCGCTTGGACCAGTTCGTACATTTGAGGGTGAACAACCCAACAGCGCAGATCATCATGGTGTTATAAGGCACGAGGGGAGCGCATGTTTATCTGATTATTCTGTCAGCGCCGAAGGACTGGAAGGGAAAACACGCCGCTTCCTGAGATATGTAAGGTGCTCCTGGTACTCCTATGTGCGGTGGCAGATGTTTAGGCTGTTCTCGCAGAGGTTAGGTCTACGTGTAAGTACTAGGTGGGTGGGTCTTGATTGCAAAAGTAACTTTGCAGTCAGAATGTTGTGACGAGGTGACACCAGGGTGATTCGGCGGTCGCCTCAATGGGGAGGCGGAGGGTCATAACCAATAAGGATAGTATATCGTCGGAAACCCGTTATCGGCAGCCAGTGGGATGTGAAAAGACTAGAGCTAAACCCAATATACCATTCACGTTTCACTATCGAGGTACAGTGGTTGAGGGGAGACGCCATCTTGATGTTTAGATTGTTTGTTGTTAGGGGCATGTCGCTTAGCTCTTGTAGTCTTTATTAGTTGATAGAGGGGCCGAGGTGGGGCCATAGCCACCATGGAAAACAAACCTTAGTAATATCTGTATTTTGAGGCTCTTAAAGGCGGGCCTGTACAGATATGGAAAAACTCCCGATCGAGTTCTGTGTTTCTTGTATCGCCCTACCATGGAACTCGGTGCACATTAGAGGACGTGCGATTGAGGCATCAAGCTACAATTAACGGTACGTACGTGTGACAGTCTAGATACATGCATGTCTGCTCTGGGTGGTGTATCATAGACTTGGGGGCATTACTCTGGTATGGAATCTGATTTGAACAAAGGTGGCAGTCCGTACGTTTGCATAACATAGTAATAAAGGATATATGCGTAATGTAATATTGTTATATAGAGGTTCGTACGTCACTCCAGCGTTGGATGAGGGACTGCGTACCTTTTGGTGGTATTATAACGGGACCGTGCGAGTGGGGTACCATGGGGTGTACCTTAATATTGGGGGTAGCAACATATATACCGTATTAGGTTTATCCACTGGGAAGTAAATGGGTGCAACGTGTGTGTAAGCCTTGAGTGTTGTTAACCGAAGTAACTTAATAAATAAGAAAATACGACTGAACGGTATACGTAGTGTTATCCAAAGTGTATAATTCAAATCTAGTCACCAGAACTTGAGTTTTGACCCCTTCCTCATAACATACTCACAGGTTATATTTTGTGGCAGAGACATGATAGTTTTGGATACTGGTTAGGCAGTATTACTAATTCGGTAAGGTTATACTTTGAGTGTATTATATTTTATCCATTCTGTTGTAAGATATTTTCTGAGCTCTGACATATTTTATGTCTCCGTATTTTTTGCAGGATACCAGAGCAAACCTACACAAGTTTCGATAGATTAGAATTTTGAAAAAAAATCGATCTGTTGGAATTCGGGTTGTTACAGCCCTTATCCCCTTTAGGGTTCTAGTTTTCCTTCCGGTAGAGTCTCCGGGTATAGTTTAGTCTTCCAGAAGGTTGCTCTCAGTGATTCGTCCGTTGTCTATCAATGTGTTCCTTCAGAGTTTATGTAGTGGATGTTTCAGAAGCTGGTTCCGAATAACCCCTACATACCTTCGGCTTGATATCCTTGATGCCTTTGCCTCCTAATGTATCGGTGTTAAGTAGGCTAATATCGACAACCCTTTCATTTTTATGGATTTCGATTAGCGGAGCTATTGCCTCCCTCTTTCTTAGTTTCTGACTTAGATGACCTTCCGCTACAGAAACCCCCTACCGGATAGAGCCAGCCGGATGGACCTGTCGGTATTTAGCTTTTGAGTTCTCTTTAGTGTTTGGCTTTTACTTTTGGAGAATTCTTCCATGCTTATTTTCATCCGATTACCCCTTCACCGTCAGCCTGTTTCGGAGTTAATTTTGGTAGTAATATTTGCCTCCCTAGTGAAGGGGTATTTTCGACCTTTTAAGTCAAACTTTTTTTCTTTTCCTGAGTGTCATCTTTGAGTCTTTTGATCTTCCTCGGTTGGAAGCGTTGATTGGTTTTCGCTTGTACAGTGTGGATTAAAGGTAATTTTTTCATAATAACCATTGCTTCTTCTTCTTCATTTTTTACCTGCAATATTAAATTCTCGAACCAGATTATTTGTTCATTGAGGACTTAAAGCTTATTTCGATAATTTCTCAACTGAACCTCTGGTAAATATCTCTGTTTTGAATTCTAAATAGGAACTAAATTACTCTGCCTAAATTAATTAGGGTTTTGCATGCTAAATACAAGTTATTCGAATGTTGATGATCTAGATTATGATTTATGGAGAGCTACACATATGCTCTTTCCCCCAAATATTGATTCTTAAGGTTTTAAGATATGCAATTCGAATAAAAGAGCCCATGTTGACAATTAAGTGACATAGATGATACTATTAGCACCAGCAATTTTACTACCAAAGTCGATGACTTGTCCATTCCCCCTTTTACTAATACCAGCTCTAGTGTTTATGTAATGTGTGAGAGTCAGTTTGACTCTAAATAAGTGAACTATCCAATAGTGTTGTCAGAAGGATGATTTTTTTTCTTCTGATATCGGTAGAATTTAGGAACATTATTATTGCAACCTTTTGACTTTGGTTCTATGTGCCAGTTTTGAGAGCCAACCAGGCCTTCGGTGATGACTTAAGGTTATCCGGTTCCGATTTGACTGTTACCCTTTCCTCTGAATCTTCTTGGCATTATTCTTTGAAAAAGCCTAATCTTGTCATCACTGAGGGCTTGATTATTCCTTAACAGGTGTGAGATTTGTTGTGTGCCTTGTCTAAACAGATATTTAGAGTTATCTTAATATCCACTATCTTGACCATCTATCACTTAGTAGGTTCATATTTTGTCACTACATTATATATCAATGAGTATGACATGAATTCACGCATTTATTATACTATATAACCTAACAGTGCCATGTCTGATAAAGGGAGTTTCAACCCATCACAAACTGGTGTTCTTGACCTTTCTCCGAAGAGGGGACCTTCTTCCTTAAAGAATTCTTTGATTAATTCGCAGGATGAAGTAAATTCCACCCTTGGTAGCTTTGGAATGGACGAGGTGGATGTTATACCCACTAACTATCGTGATGAAATTATGAGTCCTCATAAAGGATATATCACGTACTCGATCATGCATATATGGCATGGAGGCTTCTTTTCTTTCCCAACCTTCATATCTCGACTTCGACGGGATCTGGAGGCTGTGCTTATCCAACTCCTACCAAGAACTTATACATTGCTTCTCTGTCTTGAGATACTCGCCCTTGAGTCGGGTCAAGCCTCTCTTACTTCTAATCTTTTCAGCACTTGATGTGTTTTTCCAAAGGTGTGACTCCCCTATATTTTGCGCCAATCCTTTGAGGAAATTTTTTAGCAATGGTGCGGGTAAGGCTATATCTTGGGAAGACCAATTCTTCTTCATCAGATGTTCTACCGGTATCTCAGGCAAATTTGCTGGTCATGGTGAGTTTTCCAACCTTTTGTGAGTGATCACTCTTCTTATATATGGCCTAATTTTAGTTTCTTTTTTAGATCCTGCTTCCAAGAAGGTTGCTTAAACCGAAAGTGAATCTCGTGTGTTTGAGTTATTTTGAAGCTACTTGAAGAGCCACAGGGTCGATCTATTTTGCTAACCAAGGATAAGTTGTGCCAATATAATCTTTTTCCTGATGGACAAAAAGTTTTGGGACGTCCACCCATTCATTTTTTAGTTTATGAGCGTTTGACGTTGGGTTCAGATACGTTTACTTCCTCTATCCCTTTGTCTTCCGGTATGCTTGCTAAATTGTCAGTTTCTTTATTGAAGCCTCTTTAATACATGAGTTTTGCATCCCTGAACCTCTCTTTGATATCTCATTTGACTAGGAATTTTGGCTTCGGAAGCTTTGACTCTTACAGACATTTTAAATTAATGCACTGTGGTTGCCATCCATAGGTTGGCTGAGCTACCTATCGAACCGCCAGCTAAGAAATTAAAACTTGATTTTTCTGTTTTACAATTCCCAAGGTCATTTTTAGTAAGGAGAGTGGAGATTGTGTCCTGTTGTTTTCTTTCCAAGTACGTTAGAAGTGGGTACACATGCTACGTTGCAAATTCTGACTTCTCCGTCTATTGAGCCTTTGATGCCTCTTGCCCCTTCAACAAATTTTGTTGACTTTCCAAAGCTTTCTCTTTCTTGTCCGGAGCTCATGGACATCTTGTTACCCTTTTCTTCTTTAGATGTGGCGGATTCCTATCAACACTTGATTAACCGACAACTTCAGGTACAAATTTTCTTCTCTTAATCTTGATTTTTTATTTCTTGCGGTTGTTGAATTAATTCTTCCACTCCTTTAGATAACCAAAAGATGGCTTTTGTCTAAGTCAATCCCTTCTCCCCCAACCCCCGAAATTGTTCAACTTCAAGAAGCTAACGAAGCTTTAAGTGGTGAATGCGAGAGGTTGAAAGCCTCTCTTGAACATTCTGAGGAGACTATAGAGGAGAAAAGGTAGACTAAGGATCTATTTTATGATAAAGTTTCGGCATTAGAACATCAGATAGCAGAAGATGTGGTAGCACATGCTGATGAGCTTCAGAAGAAGAAATAGAAGCTTTCCTGTGTTGCGCTGATAACATGTGAAGCCAAAGGCAGGATTTATGAATTTTTGCAAGTTCATCTTCCGTTAATTAAGACTGACTGTTACGAAGACAGCTTATTCTACATTCTTTCTTGCAATTTTCAGAACCTTCCTGAGATCTGAACTACCTCTATTCCACCTTTTATCAATGATAAGGTTATGGAGCAGATCATGTTGGGTAAACAGGGTGTTGAGACGCCACAGAAGGGAAGAACTAAAATTGAAGACCTTCTGTACATTGATGACCTTTCCGATGACTCCAGTGAAGGAGAAGAGACTTTTATTCTTGTTGATTATGGTGGGGATAATGGCGACGATGGTTCAGGAGGAAAGGCCTGTCGGGATGAACATGATAAGGGCAGAAATGACCCTCTGACAAGTGTCGAAGTATCTCCTGGTTGTGCAAGGCATAGTCCCGATGTTGGAGGTTCCCATGTTGCCTAGGATGTTGAACCTCCTTTGTTCTAGCAAGGTGCACTTCCGGTCTTTCGGGAAGAGAAAAACAAGTTAATTCTGAGATTCCTCTCTCTCAGGTGTAAACCTTGTTTTTACAATGTTCTTACTTTTCCTAAGTATTTGACCATAACCAGTTTCCTGTCATTATATTTGCATTATGACAGAACTTTGTTTACTTTGGGGATGCATTACGTGCGACTTGTTTACTGAAAAAGGAGTTTTTAACAAAATCCATTCATGTTTTCAAGAAAAAATGTTTTCTCAAGAAGCTTAAGAGTGTATATGCTGAATTCCCTCGGCTCTCTTTTAGCTCCTTGAGTGAAGACTATGAAGCAATTCTAAAAAGTCTAAGGGATGAGCATGACGAGACGTTATGTAAATGATATATGTATTAGTCAAGTGAAAGTGATCCTTTGTAACTCTTTTTCGATTTGTATATCACAGCGGATTAGTTTCAGATTTAACCTATGCTAAGCTTTTATGTAAGAATGGAGTTCTTTTTTGTAATTTAAAAAGATATAATTATAATTATTTTACTCTTGTGAGTAGGTAGATCGTCATGGAGCTTTCCCGTCTCGAAGTGAAGTGCCACCGGCAAAAGTGTTCTCTTTTATCTCTCAAGGAAGGAAGAGTTTACTCTAGAATTTTCCATTAAGCATTTAAATGAGAGAATGAATGCTTTGAAAGGACAATTAGGCGAAAGAGATAGAACTATTCTTGGATTGAAGACATATATAAAGACTAAACCCTCTATCAAGTTTGAGGATGAACTAAGGAGTTTACGTCAGTGCATTGTCAACTTGGAAATTGATTTTAATAATGTCAATACAAAGTGTGAGACATGGGAATATTGCTTCAAAGACATTCTTATCATGATGGGACTCCGACCTTATAGCGTTGCGACCGCATATAAGACTCTAGCCCTTCAGAAGTGTTTATACTTGAATAACCCTCCTCTCGAGCTAAAAGACTCATTCATTTTGGAGTGGTGTAAAAGAGTGATAGCAGAGATAAAGGGGACCTATGATACCAAGTTAATTAAATATTCATATGATCATGTTAGCTAGTATGTTGATCAGATTAGACACTTACTGTAACGACCCGTATTCTACGCATCACAGGATTTTTTTTCACATACGAAGTCGTATGGTCATGTAACTTTGGGAGACGACTATTGGGGTCATTTCCCATGTTCATGGTTTTTGTCGATTTTTAAATGACCATTTTACCCCTAGTTGGTACTGTTTTGGCCATAACTTTTGACTGGAAAGGAATTTTGACATGAAACCACTTCCATTGGCTCCGGATGATGGTTTGCAATTCCGTAGAGTGGTCACATTAGCCAAACAGACTCACCGTTTGAGAGATATGGATGAAACAAGTTTCAGATAGTGAAAAACAACTTAATTGGGCTTTACCGAGTGACTAACAGCTAGGCCCAATGGGGGATTTCGGGATTAGGGTTATGAGGAGGCTGAAATCAGTTAGAGAACGATCTTATCCTCATTTTCCAGCCGCCACTTTCATTCTTGAACCCTAACAATGGCCGCCAACATCAAGAAACATCCCCAAATCAGTTTCTAATCAAGTTTTGGTTTAATCTGCATCAAATTAAGGAGAGAAAACACGAAAGCAAGGTTGGAGCTGCTGTTAGACATCAGTATTCACCCAAATCAGCGAGGTTTCAGTTCTGAGGATTTTATTTGTGGCCAAGGTGAGTGACTAGCATTGTTTTGACACTAATTACAGTTAATTAAGGGTAATTAGTGAAGATTAGGGAATTTATACACTAATAAATTCTGGAAAAATATCTATAAATTCGAAAATAATATTTTATGCCTCTGGAAGAAATTTGGTTTAATTTGGTTAAGTTTTGTTAACCCTATGATTAGTTTTGCTTAAACAAGCTTAAGGAAAAAAAATGGGGTTTTGGGTATATTTGATCCATTTTGACATGTAAATTCATTGTTTTGGTGTTTGTGGTTAGTTTGCTATGTTGCTATGAATGTTTGGAATGATTTGTGGTTGATTATAATAGTTAGGTTGGTCGAAAACGTCGTCGAGTGGCGTAAACAAGTTGCTGGAAAAAGTTGCAGAAAGTTGTGTAGGGTTTCGGATGGGATCGGGTATGGGCTCGGATCGGATAGGAGAGCTGGGCAAGGAATCCGACCCGAACTGGAATCTGGCACAAAAGAAGTTTGGCAAGAAGGAAGGCCATTGCTTAGAGTTGGAGTTGGACAGAGGATCGGATCGGAGCTATGAAGCAGGATCGGATCGGAGTAGGCTAGGGAGCAGGATCGGATCGGAGTAGGCAAGCGAGGGGGATCAGATCGGAGCAGGCAAGCTGGAGCAGGAGGGACGAACCGAATGGAGCATGGCATCCGAACCGAACCGAATGGTGTGGGGCACCCGAACCGAACCGAATGGGGATCCTGGAGATGATTTATCCGAACCGAACCGACTGAAACAGATTGGGCCAAGCCGAATTGAACTTCCATCTCTTCTACGCGACGACTCTTTTGAAGACCAACTCCAATTCGATCAAAACCCGAGATGCAAAGGAATTCCAAATGAGGAGCTTTGACTCAGGATCCAGTTGGGAACCATTGAGTGGGCTTTGCTGCGGGACGTGTGCCAAGGGGCAGTCGATGTCTATGACTTTGGATCACTATGTATGGGAGGTACGTGAACGGATTCAGGGCCGCAGTGGCCTAGGTACGACTAAAGGGCTATAGACCAATGAAGTGGAGTCATTTGTAAAGATTTAGTCATGACTCCATGTGGTAAGCTTGGTAGTAGTAGTAGTTGTACAAGTTGAACTCCGCCACTACTTTGATGGGTTTAGTGATTGTCAGTGGTGGACATCGTATGCTTTACGCACTGAGCGAGAGATGTGAGGATGGTTGCTATGCTTGATTTGTTTGCCATCATTATGACATGCACACCCCACCCCCGTATTCTTTACACTATTTGAAATGGCACCATAGAGTATTGTACGGTATGTAGTGCTAACTCTTTGGTTGCAGGTCCAGGTTCAGGTATGGTTCAGTATACCTGTTATTGTTCTGTTTAGATGCTTATCGTTCATACCAGACTTTTTGTCTGACCCAGAGTTTTATGTCTCTTCTTATTACTCTGGGTGCTCACACGATCAGACTAGAGACAGGTTAGCTGGTGATGCACGGGTAGATGATCCGGAGACGAGCAGGAGGCTTCCACGTATGATATATATATAGTATTCTCCCTGTGTTGTTGAAGATCACTGCTTGGGCATTAGTAGTGCATCTTCTACTTTAGCTTTCTTTTGTTTTAGAGACAGTAAATTTGGAAAGTTGTAATAAGCGTTATTTGGATTTCCGCTGCTCTGATGTTGATGTTGGTTTTAGTTATCAGCTTATGCACTGTCTCACCTGTTTTATGTCAAGTATGTTATTATTATATTTTACTCCATGCGCTGTGAGACATTCTACAGGTTCTTGATTAGTTCGTTCTCTTCTTCCTTTTCTTCTGACGACCGTTCTGTGCTAGTCGGGCATGTGTACAGTGCACTTTTGGAGTAAATGCCGGCTGGTGCGGGGCGGGCCGTCACACTTGGTATCAGAGCTCTAGGTTGCGTAGTTAACCTAGGGAAGTTATCAGGGAGAGATAGTATACGTATACGAGAGAGCGTATTTGTGATTACTTTGGTTTTTAAAAGCTATGTATGTATATACTATTACTAGTATAAGGATGAAGTCGTACTGCACTAGCACCACTATGGGGTCATTAATCGTTTCCTTTTACAGATTGACGATGAGTCGATATGCTAGAGGTACCGGTAGAGGGGCCAATAATGGGAATGCTGCTGACATGAGGACGATGTTTACTGACCTCATGAGAGAGATGCTTAGGGATGTACAGAGGGCAGCTCCTAATGGTGGTAATGGTGGTGGTCCAATAGTGCAGGCGCCGAGGGCCGACTTCTCCAAGCTGAATAAGGATTATACTAGCCTTGGTGGGAAGCCGTTCCACGGAATGGAGTCGGCTACGGATGTTCAGGATTGGTTGGATAGTTGCGAACGTATCTTCGAGGATTTGGGTATCGAGGATGCGATGAAGAGAAAGCTAGCGTCCCGTCAGCTGCAAGGGCGGGCAATGAATTGGTGGAATGCTATAAAGGCAGCTACTCCCGAGGATCAGATTACTTGGGAGCAGTTTAAGGTTCGCTTTAGCGAGAAGTTCATTCCAGCTGCTCAGAAGTCAGTGCTGTTTAAGAAATTCTTGGAGCTCAAGCAGAATGGCAGAGCCGTCTCGGAGTATATTGCTGAATTCGATACTTTGTCGAAGTATGGGTTATCTCTTATTGATACTGTCGAGAAGAAGAATGAGAAATTTATAACTGGTTTGGATCAGTACTTGGGGGAAAGGCTTATTAACCACATCGATGAGACGTTTGAATCGATTGTGGGGAAAGCATTGAGATCAGAAAGTCTCTACCCTAAGCCGAAGACTGAGGTTGCATCTGCAGACGAGCCAAAGCCACAAGCAAGTGGTGGAGGCAAGGGTGGTTCCCAGAATAAGAGAAAGCAGAATCAGACTAAGATGGTCAGAAGAAAAAGAATAAGCAAGATGTTGAGTGCTTCAGCTGTGGTAAGAAGGGTCATTATGCTAGTAATTGTCGGGCCAAGCCAGCGGATAGGAAGTGCTTCAACTGTGGCCAAATGGGACATCACAAGGACAAGTTTCTGCAACCCCCTAAAGAAAAGCAAATGGTGAAAGCATATGCCCTTAATGTTATTCCTTCTTCGTCAAATGCCCCAACTACGGCGGAGAAGGGAAAGAATGTCATCATTCAAGGTATGTTTTCTGTTTATGATGTTCCTGTTAAAGTTTTGTTTGATACCGGAGCTTCCAGTTCTTTCATATCTAGTGACCGGGTAGATAGGTTGGGATTGGAGCCCGAGATCGTCGATAGACCTTTAGTAGTGACGAACCCGATTGGTGGTTCGACTAGCCTTAGCATGATTTGTCGTAATGAGGTCTTATCGAGTCATGGATGCATGTTTGTTTGTGATTGCTTTGTTTTGGGCTTTACTGGGTCTGGCATTATTTTGGGAGTCGATTGGCTCCAAAGATACGGGGTGGTGGTAGACTGTGAGGGCTTTTTGGTGACAGCTAGAGCGGATGATGGACGGAGGATAGTGTTTGGTGGTCTACCCAGTGAGGGGGTATTGGCTAGTTTTCTAAACTCCCTCGACATTCCGCATAGTGAGTTGTCTGGTTTGCCCGTGGTTGGCCAGTATCCGGATGTTTTCGAAGAAGTGACCGGACTTCCACCACATCGAGAGATTGAGTTCCGTATTGATTTGGTGAAAGATGCCAGACCTATAGTGATGCCACTTCGTCGTATGGCACCAAGGGAGCAGCGAGAGCTCGGGGTGCAAGTCAGCGATCTTTTGAAGAAGGGATTTATTAGAAGGAGCGTTTCTGAATGGGGAGCACCAGTTGTGTTTGCTACCAAGGCGGATGGTTCCCTTCGTTTGTGTGTAGACTACCGCGAGTTGAATAAAGTGACGAGGAAGAACAAGTATCCTCTACCGCGGATAGATGATTTGTTCGATCAGTTGAGTGGCGCGAGAGTATTTTCTCAGTTGGATCTCGCGACAGGTTTTCATCAGCTTAGAGTGGAAGCTGAGAGTATAGCTAAAATGGCATTTCGGACGCCGTCTGGATTTTATGAGTGGTTGGTCATGCCATTCCGGCTGACCAATGCCCCAGCATATTTTGTGGATCTTATGAATAGGGTATTCAGAGATCAGTTGAATAAGTTTGTCCTTGTGTTCGTTGATGATATTTTGGTCTATTCGAGGACAGAGGAAGAACACAAGGAACATTTAAGAATAGTGATGGAGGTGTTGAGAAAACACCAATTGAAAGCAAAGTTTTCTAAGTATCACTTCTGGAGGAGGGAAGTGAGGTTCTTGGGCCATGTTGTTTCAGAGAATGGTATCGCCGTGGATCCTACGAAGGTGGCTACGGTACAAGATTGGTCTACGCCCAAGAATGCAACGGACATAAGAAGTTTCTTGGGATTAGCTGGATATTATCGTAAGTTTATCCAAGGCTTCTCCAAGATAGCAGCACTGTTGACCCAGTTGACCAAGAAGAATCAAGCTTTTGTCTGGGATGAAAGGTGCGAGAATGCATTCAAGAGTCTAAAAGAGAAGTTGACGCGTGCGCCAGTATTGGTCATTCCTAAGGGGAATGAAGAGATGACGGTATACACGGATGCTTGTGGTACCGGACTAGGTGTTGTGTTGATGCAAGGAGGTAGGGTTGTGGCTTATGCTAGTCGGCAGCTAAAACCGCATGAGAAGAAGTATCCTACCCATGATTTGGAACTGGCAGCGATTGTGTTTGCATTAAAGATGTGGAGACACTATCTCTTGGGAGAAAGATTTGAGTTGTTTACTGATCATAAATCGTTAAAGTATCTCTTCTCTCAGAAAGATCTGAATCTCCGTCAGCAGAGATGGTTAGAGTTCTTGGCTTCGTATGATTTTGATATCGCATATACACCTGGGAAAGGTAATGCGGTAGCCGATGCCTTGAGTAGGAGACATGCCAGTTTAGGGGCTATGTTTCTTGAATGGAAGCAACTGGAGTATACCGCGGGGTTTGATTTCAGACTAAAGTGTGAGTTGGATCCAGTCGTGCTAGCTAGTTTGGCGATCAGACCCACTTTGATAGAGCGGATTGGTTCCAGCCAGAGGGACGATCCTAATCTTTTGGAAATCATCTCCAAGTTAGACATGGGTATCGATGAGGAGATGAACAAATATGGGCTTGATCGAGGCAGATGGCTTAGAAAGAATGGAAGACTAGTTGTACCCAACGTGAATGGTTTGAGAGATGAAGTGCTTAGAGAATGTCATCACTCAAAACTGACTATACACCCCGGTAGTAATAAGATGTATCGAGACATGAGACGGACTTACTACTGGGAAGGGATGAAAAGAGACGTTGGGAAGTTTATATCCAAATGCATGAATTGACAGCTAGTTAAAGCCGAGCAAAAGAAGCCTAGTGGTTTGTTGCAACCATTAGAAATTCCCGAATGGAAGTGGGAGCAAGTCTCGATGGATTTCATCGATGGTTTACCAAGGACTAGATCGGGATATGATAGCATTTGGGTAATTGTGGATCGATTGACTAAGAGTGCAAGATTTATACGAGTCAAATCGACCAGAACAGCAGCTAAGTTAGCAGAATTGTATATGAAGTGGGTAGTGAAATTTCATGGAGTACCTAAAAGCATTGTGAGTGACCGAGACCCGTTGTTCACTAGTGGGTTTTGGAAGAGCTTACAAGAGGCTCTAGGGTCAGAATTACATCTCAGTACCGCATATCATCCTCAGACCGACGGTCAGGCGGAGAGGGTGAATCGTATTTTGGAAGATCTCTTGAGAGCATGTATATTAGATTTTGGTGGATCATGGGATGACCATTTGCATCTAGTAGAGTTTTCATACAATAATAGCTACCAATCCAGTATCGGTATGACTCCATATGAAGCT
Source organism: Allium sativum (assembly GCA_030737875.1). Lineage (NCBI taxonomy): Eukaryota > Viridiplantae > Streptophyta > Magnoliopsida > Asparagales > Amaryllidaceae > Allium > Allium sativum. The sequence continues at coordinate 10,024,681 of CM060923.1, forward strand.
TTGTATGGAAGACCGTGCAACTCACAATCATGTTGGATAGCGACTGGCGAGAAGTTTATGCTTGGACCAGATGTGGTGAGGGAAACTTCAGATAAGACCAAGATCATTCAACAATGAATGAAAGCTGCCCAAGATAGGCAGAAGATTTATGCTGATAAGAGGAGAAGAGACTTAAAATTCTCCGTTGGTGACTTAGTGTTTGTCAAGATTTCTCCGTTGGAGAGCATGATACGATTTGGCAGGAGAGGCAAGTTGGCACCAAGATTTGTTGGCCCATTCCCTGTCCTTGAACTAGTCGGGAATTTGGCGTATAGAGTTGACTTACCAGAGAAGATGGTGGGAGTTCACAACGTATTTCATGTTTCCCAACTAAGGAAGTTCGTTCACGACTCAGATATGACTATTTCACCTGATCAGTTAGATGACTTCGAAGTAGAACCCGAGGCGGTTGAGAATCGCAAGCCAATCCGTTTTGTCGAGCATGATATGAAGCAACTTCGAAGGAAGGCGGTGAAGCTAGTCAAGGTTCAGTGGGGCGAGAACGAGAATGACTGTACTTGGGAGACAGAGGAGAGTATTAGGAAGATGTATCCAGAACTCTTCGCCTGGTAAGATTTTAACTTCGATTTAGTTTTCCGCATGCTAGGATAGGCTTGTTTGCTTGTTTTGCATGTTTGATTGTTGTATGTGGCTGTTAGGCATGCGGGATCCTTTGTATGTTTTAGGTTAAGGAATTTCGGGGATGAAATTTCTTAAGGGGGGGAGAGTGTAACGACCCGTATTCTACGCATCATAGGATCCCAGGATATTTTTTTTCACATACGAAGTCGTATGGTCATGTAACTTTGGGAGACGACTATTGGGGTCATTTCCCATGTTCATGATTTTTGTCGATTTTTAAATGACCATTTTACCCCTAGTTGTTACTGTTTTGGCCATAACTTTTGATTGGAAAGGAATTTTGACCTGAAATCACTTACATTGACTTCAAATGATGGTTTGCAATTCCGTAGAGTGGTCACATTAGCCAAACGGACTCACCGTTTGGGAGATATGGCTGAAACAAGTTTCAGATAGTGAAAAACAGCTTAATTGGGCTTAACCGGGTGACTAACAGCTAGGCCCAATGGGGGATTTCGGGATTAGGGTTATGAGGAAGCTGAAATCAGTTAGAGAATGATCTTATCCTCATTTTCCAGTCGCCACTTTCATTCTTGAACCCTAACAATGGCCGCCAACATCTAGAAACATCCCCAAATCACTTTCTAATCAAGTTTTGGCTTAATCTACATCAAATTAAGGAGAGAAAACACGAAAGCATGGTTGGAGCTGCTGTTAGACATCAGTATTCACCCAAATCAGCGAGGTTTCAGTTCTGAGGATTTTATTTGTGGCCAAGGTGAGTGATTAGCATTGTTTTGACACTAATTACAGTTAATTAAGGGTAATTAGTGAAGATTAGGGAATTTATACACTAATAAATTCTGGAAAAATATCTATAAATTCAAAAATAATATTTTATGCCTCTGGTAGAAATTTGGTTTAATTTGGTTAAGTTTTGTTAACCCTATGATTAGTTTTTCTTAAACAAGCTTAAGGAAAAAAAAAGGGGTTTTGGGTATATTTGATCCATTTTGACATGTAAATTCATTGTTTTGGTATTTGTGGTTAGTTTGCTATGTTGCTATGACTATTTGGAATGATTTGTGGTTGATTAGAATAGTTAGGTTGGTCAAAAACGTCGTCAAGTGGCGTAAACAAGTTGCTGGAAAAAGTTGCAGAAAGTTGTGCAGGGTTTCAGATGGGATCGGGTATGGGCTCGGATCGGATAGGAGAGCTGGGCAAGGAATCCGACCCGAACTGGAATCTGGCACAAAAGAAGTTTGGCAAGGAGGAAGGCCATTGCTTAGAGTTGGAGTTGGACAGAGGATCGGATCGGAGCTACGAAGCAGGATCGGATCGGAGTAGTCTAGGGAGCGGGATCAGAGTAGGCAAGCGAGGGGGATCGGATCGGAGCAGGCAAGCTGGAGCAGGAGGGACGAACCGAACCGAATGGAGCATGGCATCCGAACCGAACCGAATGGAGCGTGGCACCCTAACCGAGCCGAATGGGGAGCCTGGAGATGATTTATCTGAACCGAACCGACTAAAACAGATTGGGCCAAGACGAATTGAACTTCCATTTCTTCTACGCGACGACTCTTTTGAAGACCAACTCCAATTCGATCAAAACCCGAGATGCAAAGGAAGTCCAAATGAGGAGCTTTGACTCAGGATCCAGTTGGGAACTAATGAGTGGGCTCCATGATTGGGCTTTGCTGCAGGACGTGTGCCAAGGGGCAGTCGATGTCTATGACTTTGGATCACTTTGTATGGGAGGTACGTGAACGGATTCAGGGCCGCAGTGGCCTAGGTACGACTAAAGGGCTATAGACCAATGAAGTGGAGTCATTTGTAAAGACTTGGTCATGACTCCATGTGGTAAGCTTGGTAGTAGCAGTAGTTGTACAAGTTGAACTCCGCCACTACTTCGATGGGTCTAGTGATTGTCAGTGGTGGACATCGTATGCTTTACGCAATGAGCGAGAGATGTGAGGATGGTTGCTATGCTTGATTTGTTTGCCATCATTATGACATGCACACCCCACCCCCGTATTCTTTACACTATTTGAAATGGCACCATATAGTATTGTACGGTATGTAGTGCTAACTCTTTGGTTGCAGGTCCAGGTTCAGGTATGGTTTAGTATACCTGTTATTATTCTGTTTAGATGCTTATCGCTCATACCAGAGTTTTTGTCTGACCCAGAGTTTTATGTCTCTTCTTATTACTCTGGGTGCTCACACGATCAGACTAGAGACAGGTTAGCTGGTGATGCACGGGTAGATGATCCGGAGACGAGCAGGAGGCTTCCACGTATGATATATATATATATAGTATTCTCCCTGTGTTGTTGAAGATCACTGCTTGGGCATTAGTAGTGCATCTTCTACTTTAGCTTTCTTTTGTTTTAGAGACAGTAAATTTGGAAAGTTTTAATAAGCTGTATTTGGATTTCCGCTGCTCTGATGTTGATGTTGGTTTTAGTTATCAGCTTATGCACTGTCTCACCTATTTTATGTCAAGTATGTTATTATTATATTTTACTCCATGTGCTATGAGACATTCTACAGGTTCTTGATTAGTTCGTTCTCTTCTTCCTTTTCTTCTGACGACCGTTCTGTGCTAGTCGGGCATGTGTACAACGCACTTTTGGAGTAAATGCCGGCTGGTGCGGGGCGGGCCGTCACACTTACAGAAAGAGAGGCATGATTTGGGCATGAATGTTTTCGAGTTAAAGTAAGAAAACAAGTCTCTTAGGGCTATATGTAGAGCTTATAATAGAGCTTTGAAGCTCCAGATTAAAACTTCTGATCATCTTGATGAAGCGAGCAGAATAATGCGGAAGCTTAACAATCTCTTAAGTATTGCGCTTCTTTATGACACTAATGCCCCTTTACCTGAGGATGAAGAGGATCCGGACATTTAGTGACATTTTGTAATAATAATGTGTTAATATCCTTTGATGTAGAGCCATTTGGAGGAGGTGTTAGGGTTTGTCCTATGTGGGAAAGGCTATTATCTCAAGCGTCGAAAGCATATCGTTCCATTTCCCTTTTCAGCTTCATTATCCGCAAGGCTTCCACTTTCAGCCTTTGTTCTTCTATCACTCTTGGGTCTGTGACTTTTGACTTATCCATTTGAGATTTAGAAGACTCTTCTTGGGACCTCTTGCCCATAACTTTGCTTCTTCAAACCCTTAGTCCAATCCGGGATGGAAGGAAGATATGCGGTAAGGTTAACCAAAGGATCGGAGGTTCAAGCCCTCCTTCTAGCGCCAAAATGTTAAAGATATTTTTCGTCAACACCGGGAATAGGTCTATGGAAATGGACCTTAAAAAAAATAGGTTGTTTATCCTTCACAAGTTTGAGTTAGTTCACCGTCTCCTAAATATCAAGGTTTAGAATCTGAAAGAATAGTTACTCTTCCCTCAATCGGGTGAGTAACACGCTTAAGTGATTCAAGAACCAATAGTTACCTAAGGATGAAGGGTTCCTATGCGCAACCCTTGGTGACTGACATAATGGTTCATAGAGAGGGGTTCTGCACGGATCTTGTGGAAGGATTTGGATTAGGCTCATGTACATGTGGGAAGCAAACAATACGTTGCGGCAACAATAATTGAGAAATCATTTAACAAACTCATAATGAAATGATCTAAGTATTGATTCCCATTTTATTGATCTTTGATTTATAATACATGAGTAGAATAGAAGAAATCCCCAAATCAATCTAGGTATTAGGGTTTACTCTAGAGAAAAAGAATACAAGAATAAGAATGAGAAAATCGTCCCCAAAATGTGACCTATGGGGTCTTATTTGTTGAGGTTTCGGGCCCCTTTCTGCTGTTTGGCCATTGGGCTTGCAGAAGCCTCTGTCGGTCACTTTTCTCCTTGGTCTCAGATGTTTAGCTTCCATCCGCCTTTGCGGTGCTGATTATAGCTTTCAGAGTGAAGGTCCTGGTTAGTTGGGGCTTCTTCGAGATTGATTTGAGCTTGTTGATGTAAATGGCTTTCGGAAGGCATTCGTGGTTTTCTTATGAATAATTTAAGGAGCTTGCCCTCGTGATATATGTAGATAGTTGTCGGTTTGGTACCCCTGTCGGCGTTGGTACCAAGAAAATTAGTATGGATAGTCGGTATCCCCTTTAAGGTTCTGGTTTGCCTTCTGGTAGAGCCTTTGGATATAGCCTGGTGTTGCGAGATGTTGCTCCTAGTGATTTGTTCGTTTTCTATCAATGTGTCCCTTCAGAGTTTACGTAGTGGATGTTGTGGAAGCTAGTTCCGGACAACCCCTACGTACCTTCGGTTTGATATCCTTGATGCCTTTGTCTCCTGATGTATCAGTGTTTAGTAGGTGAATACCGACAGCCCTTCCTTCTTTCTGGATTTTGATTAGCGGAGCTGTTGCCTCCCTCTTTCTTAGTTTCCGACTTGATGACCTTCCACTACAGAACCCCCCTGCTGGATAGACCCTGCCAGATGGACCCTGTCGGTAATCTATAGCATTTGAGTTCTTCTAGTGTTTGGCTTTTGTTTTTGGAGATTTTTTCCATGCTTGTGTTCATTCGATTACCCCTTCACCATCAGCCTGCTTCAAAGTTAATTTTGGTAGTAACATTATATGATAGACAAAACTTTTCGTTCAAAAAGGTTTGAGCACATAACATTTAATCAGTATACTTCAGCAGTTTGTCCATAAAGACATAGTGAGCAAGTAAAGCAGTCCTAGTATTACAAATCAATTTATCTGATGAGCCAAGGACCATGTAATTACACATAAAAATTTTGGACGTGGAAAATATAGTTGGAAACAAAGCAATAACAAAGCACAAGTTTCCAGTTCATACATAGTAGACTAAACAAAAATATATCGAACAAAAAGGACAAAAAAAGAGGAGTGGAGGAGAGAAGTCACATTTGTTGTAAATCGGGTAGGCAGAAGGATCAAAAACAAAACAAAACTGATGTTTGAGTAGCAGGGATAATGAATCGTGGGATAATGAGCTATATTTACCTACAAGAGATAGGAAAACGTGTTTTATTACATTTACTGATGATTATACGTGATATTGCTATGTATATCTTTTGAACAATAAAGATGAAGCAATTACATCGTTTATAAAATACAAGGCTTAAGCGGTAAATCAGTAAAATAAAAAGATAAAGATACTGAGATCTGATCGAGGTGGAGAATATGAATCGCCGTTTGAGCAATTCTTTGTAAAAAATGGAATAACTCATCAAACAACAGCCCCATATTCACCACAACAAAATGGTATAGCCGAGAGAAAAAATAGACATTAGAAGATATGATTAATGCTATGCTCTTAACCTCTGTCATACCGGCAAACTTATAGGGGGAAGTCTTAAATATGCATAATCACATATTAAATAAGGTTCCTCATAGTAAAACGAAAAAAATTCAACATGAATTATGGAAAGGACACCTACCAAGCTCCAAATATATCAAAGTACGGGGGTGCTTGGCCAAAGTTCATATACCGCCTCCCAAGAATGTCAAAATTGGACCAAAAATTATAGACTGTTGCTATTTAGGACCAACCCAAAATAGTAGTGCATATAGATTTTTGGTATTCATGTCTGATATAGTTGATATTCATGTAAACACAAACATAGAATCAAGAGATTCCTTATTCTTTTTAGACGTGTTTCCACACAAAATGAATGAAGAAAATAATGTCCCTAAAAGGACAAGAGAAATATCAAGTAATTCACATGAAGATGTAACTCCTTATGAGATCAAGGAAATTGAACCCAGAAGAAGCGTAAGGGCTAGAACTTCCAAGACATTTGTTTTGAAATTCCTAACATACATATCATAACATGAACCTAAAATATATAAGGAATCAATGTCATCTTATGAATTTGCATGTTGGAAAGAAGCAACCTGAAATGAGATTAATTCAATTATAAGTAATAAAACTTGGGAATTGTTGATATTCCACCTGGAATAAAACCAATTGGTTGCAATTTGATTTTCAATAAGAAAATGAAACAAGATGGCTCTATCGATACGTATAAATCCAGACTAGTAGCCAAAGGATATCATCAAAAGGTGTAGACTTCTTTGATACATATTCGCTGGTAGCACGAATAAGCTCTATAAGAATGTTAATAGCAATTGCATCCATCTATAATTTAAAAATTCATCAAATGGATGTAAAAGTAAGACTCTTAAATGGAGATGTCAATGAGGAGATCTACATGGAGAAACCTGAAGGTTTTATTTCCAAAGGAAATGAAAAAAAAGCCTGTAAATTAGTAAAATCATTATATGGACAAAAACAAGCTCCAAAACAATGGCATGAAAAATTTGATAGTTTCATGATGAAAAATGGTTTTCATATAAACGAATGTGATAAATGAGTATATTATAAACAAGTTGGACAATCATACGTGATGGTTTATTTAAATGTAGATGGTATGCTAATCTTTCATCCTAACATTAAAATTGTAGAGACTGTAAAGAAAATGTTAATCAACAATTTCAATATAAAATACTTAGGAGTTGCAGAAGCTATTTTGGGAATCAAAATAATAAGAACACCTAGTGGAATTAAATTATCTCAGTCACACTATCTATATAAAGTGATTGAAAGATTTTAAAATTTTGGAATTAAAGGAGTACAAACACTTTTTAATCCATCGGAAGTACTGCATAAAAACATTAACCAGAGTGTAATGCAATTGGAATATTCTCTTGTGATAGGATGTCTAATGTATCTCATGAATTGCACAAGACCAGATATAGCTTATGTAGTAAGCCGATTGAGCAGGCACACATGCAATCCAGGAGAAGAACATTGGAAAGAACTAATGAGAGTGCTTGGATATTTAAAAAATACCTCAAACTATCCCTTACATTATTGGAAATATCCTGGCGTTTTACAAGGATAGAGTTATGAAACTGGACTGCTGATTTAGAGGAATCAAAATCAACTGGTTGTTACATATTTACCTTAGCTGAGGCATCAGTGTCATGAAAATCTACTGAACAAACATGCATAGATCGATCCACCGTAGAATCAGAGTTCATCGCTTTAGATAAAGCAGGCGAAGAAGCAAAATGGCTTCGTCACTTTGTATAAGATATTCCATTTTGGCCCAAACCTGTGTTGGCCATATGCATACAGTCTGATAACCAAGCAGCGCTAAGCAGAGTGCCAAACTTTGTGTATAATGGAAAGTCATGATATATCTGTAGATGCCATAACACAGTTAGACAGTTACTCGTAAATAGAACTATTTCCATATATTATGTAAGAACAAATGATAACCCAATGGATCGGTTTACTAAAGGTTTATCAAGAGAGAAAATTGACTGCGCATCGAGGGGAATGAGTTTATAAGCCTAAAACAACAAGAGTTATCTTATACGGAAACCTATCCTGGTGACTGGAGATCCCATGGACTAAAATCAATAGACAAACCAGTTATGAATAACTTAAGACGTATGCATTTTATTTGGACATAGTCCTACTCCATTCCTATGGTGCACGATATAAATGCATGCCTACAGAAGTATAACAAGGATAAAACTGTGTTTTTTAATGATGACCATATCTTGAATGTAACAAGTGAAGTATACTTAGGATACTCTTAATTGTCACGATCACCTATGTTAGTGTGAGCTGCATCGGCTCTGTGAGAATATTCAAGGCTTTAATTCCCTATTACACTCACAGAACCAAGTAGTGTCCAGGACCAAAATAAACACAATCAAGAGATTGGATGAAAAGGGAATCAATGCTTCGTATAGCTTATTGTCTGGATATACAATAACGACTGACGGTTCAAGATGAAACAATTCACTGATTAGCCAAGTAGATATGATAAGTTTTAACTACAGAAAGTTCAAAGTGAAATATCTACTTATCCACGATAAAGAATTATTCCATATTTACTCTGTGATTTTTCTCTTTTTGTGGAGAAAAGTATATTATCATTTATGTATGAGATTGTTGGAATTCATAAGTATTGAATGAAATATACTTTCTCCATTGTCCCACATCGCCATAATAAATAACTTAAGCGAAAGGTGCGACTATTCGATGAAAGGACGTAACTGTTGGAAAGCGGTTTTTAGCGAATGGATGCGACTGTTCGGTGAAAGGACATGACTGTTGGCAACGCGGCTTTTGGCGAATGGGTGCGACTGTTCGGTGAAAGGACACGACTATTGGCAGCGCGGTTTTTTACGAATGGGTGCAACCCGTTAAAAGAATAGGTGCAACTTTTGACGTAGAGGTGCATCTTTTTTTGGTAGACCATTCAATGGCAGTGAATGGATACAGATGCAACTGTACAAAGAGGTATGGATGCGATGAGTTTACAACATACTTATTGCTATCACTAGCTAATATTGAATTCTAAAGTACTGTAAATTTGATTAATAAACTTGTGCGATGAGTTTATAATTGACTATTCTCTATTTTAGTACACTAGACGTATAACAAATAGTCTATTCATGTTGCCTTGTTCAATGTCGGATTGAAGAAATCCATAGAACCGTACTTCTACAACAAATGAAAAACTGCATTTTTGCGCTGTTCACAACACCACAACAACGATAATGGTAGTGGTTTAAAATTTGGTTTCTGGTCAAACATAGAAAATAAATTATTTTTTAAGGGAATTTCGAAAATTAGTAAGTAGAAAAAAAATTAGGAGGATAAGTACCAACTCGATATGTTTTCGTAGCAAAAATCGCAACCAAAGCCATTGACAATGTGCATATTTTTATCTGAGAAGTGGATGACTTTGCCTTGTTTAAAGAAAGGATGAGCTGCATGGCTTTGTTTCTAATGCAAGAGAAGCTGAAATAGTCGAGTGTTGCAGGGCATTGATGCAGCAGCAGTAGTAGAAGTTAAATGGGAGAATGAAATAGAATCAAAATTTAACAAAAATAGCCCAGTCCTACAGATAAACCAAAAGTTGCTTCCTTCTTAAATATTAACACTAATTTGATGTCTACATAATTACAATATTTTCTGGCAAGTGTTTTGAATCCATATGAACATTCCTGTTTAAGTTGACTCTTATGCAAACTTCATCCATTAATTCTTTAAGCCATAATTAGTCAGGCTTTTCCCTGTATGATTTAGCCAAGTATATTTTACAATTTTAATGGTAAAAATTAATTTAGATAAATTTTTAACTCTACAATTTATAACATGAATGTTGTTTAATTCACTAGACTTATAGTATATATGTTAACTTCCTTTTTTTGAAATTGATTACTTTATATATAAGATTAGATAGTATACAACATATTATATGATAAGTAGGTTCAACCGTATTGAATCCATGATTTTTTGCAACATGTCCAAGTGCTCTAACAAACTTGAATAAGTATATATTGACCTTCTCCAATCATGTGTGCATTGCCAAAACCATTGCCATATACGTAATGCTAAATGTTCGATTAATTTTGGAATTTTGCATGTGTTGTGGCTTTTTGCTCTATAGAGTCATATATGTTGTATTGTTGTGTAATAACTATTTACTATATTACTTTAGTTTGGGCTTTTATATTTGTTGTATTGGGCCAACTGTTTGAGCCCATTTTATATTTTGTCTTAAATACTTTTTGGGTCTAAGAACTGAAACAGAACTCGAAATAATGGAATAACATTTGCTTTACTCTTTTCATGGTTTCAGATCTGCAGACGATTCCAGATCTAGATTTATTTCTTTAATTTCTTTTTCTTTACTTCTTGACGGCGAATAATGGATCGAATTGAATCGATTTGGAGTTCTTCCTTAGGGAAACCGGCCGATTAACTTCCATGATCCATATTATCTCTTTGACTCAGATCATCCAGGTATGTAACTTGGTAACCACATTTTTTCTGGATCGAACTATCTTAGTTAGTGTAGAACTATTAGAACGGCGTTAAGAAATAAATTGCAATTTTTCAATGGAACGCTTTCTATGTCGTTGATTGGTTCACCCGATTAGCAAAAATGGGTTAGAAATGATTATATGGTGATGTCTCGGATTCTGAATTCTATGGATAAGGTTTTGTCAAAGAGTTTTATGTTTGTTGATTCACCTACGCAAGTATGGAAAGAAATGGCAGAAATATTTGGGCAAACTACTTCTCCAAGTTTGTTTGAATTGCATCAAAGTTTAACCTCTACGTATCAAAATGAACTTAGCATTGTTGTGTATTATGGTAGATTTAAAACTATTTGGGATCAGTTACAAATGTTTGAAGGTTTTCTAGAGTGTATTTGTGGTTTTTTAAAAGATTGCTCATGTGGAATTCTGAAGAAAATACTTGAGAATGATGAATGAAACAAATTTATGCAATTGTTATCTGGACATATAAAGGAATATGATCAAGTGAAGACTAATATCTTAAATCTGATCCTTTTCCTACAGTACATAAAGCATATTATATTCTACCACAAGTTGAACATCAAAACAAGCTAGGAGAAAAAAGTGTTGATCAACCAGAGATGAGTGCTTTCAATGTCATGAAAACATCACCTAAATCAAATTTTCAGAACACAAAACGAGAGAGAAAGCATTAGTAGAGTGAACTATATTGTGAACATTGCAAAAGAAGAGGACATTCGATTGAACAATGCATCAAATTAATTGGATATCCAGATTGGTGGAATAAAGATGGTGCTGAAGCTTCCTCTGATCAAGGAATACTTGAAAATCATCATCAACCAGCCAATACTTCGAATGCAGTTGTGAACATTGTTACTTATGAAGGTGAACAATTTGATCCAGTTATTGTTTCTGCTTTGTATAAACAAGTTATGAAGATGGCTTAAGATTTGAATGCTTCTTCACATATTTAGAATAATCTACTTATATCTTCAATCAACTATGCAGGTAACTATTTTCCCAAAATTGAAAACAGTACTGCTAGTTTGTGTGATCAAAATTATGGATAATTGATATTGGATACACAGATTATATGACTTCTAACATAACATTTTTTGCTTCATTTAGAAAGTTAGAAATCCTATAAAAGTTATTCTACCTGATGGTTCCACAGTTCGTGTCAATCATATTGGAACTGTAATTTTAAATTCAGAATTATAGTTACAAAATGTGTTGTATATTCCTACATTAAAAAATAACCTCTTATCTGTAGGAAAATTCCTCGATCAAAACAAAATTGTTTGCAAAATTCACACATTCCTCTTATATTTTTAGGACCTTGAATCAAAGCAAATTCAAGCTATTGGATCAAGGATCTATGGTCTTCACAAACTCTCTTTGTCACCAGTTTTACATAGTTCTTCAGATTTATGTCAATTTCTCGTAGCAGTTGTTTTCTTTCTTCTATCAATAATACAATTACTTCTTGTAACAAACCTAGTATCGAAATTTTACATGCTAGGTTAGGCCATCCATCTGTTAACAAAATGAAACACTTTCAAAATTCTGTATCAAGCAGAATACTTAATAAAGATTTTTCATGTGAAGCATGTGTGTTAGGAAAGCACCATAAATTGTCATTTCCTCATTCTGATTCTTAAGCTGAATCTTCATTTGATTCGGTTCATATTGATTTACGGGTTAAATATCATAAATAACACTTGGTGGTGAAACTTATTTTTTTAACCATTCTGGATGATCATACTAGAAATACTTAAACATGCTTACTCTGTTCAAAGGTTCAAGTAGTCTCTGTTATTGTTGCTTCATTGAATATGTACTAACTCAATTTGAGAAAAAGCTCAAAGTTATCAGATGTGATAATGGAACTGAAATCATTTAAGAGTCATGTAGACAACTTTTTGAATCAAAAGGAATAGTTCATCAAAGATATATACCTGGCAATCCTCAGCAAAATGGTTGTGTTGAAGGAAAGCATAGGCACTTGTTAGAGACAACAAGAACAATCAGAATTTATGCTGGTATGCCTTATAAATTTTGGGGTGATTGCATTCTTGTTGCTACTCATCTTATTAATTTTATGCCAAGTTCAAATTTAAATTGGAAGACACCATATAAGTTATTGATGAACAAGGTTCCTTAGTATGAACATCTTCGAGTTATAGGATGAGTGTGTTTTCCTTTTCAAAAATTACATGATAAGTTTACTGAAAGAGCAAAGAGATGTGTTTTAATTGGGTATCCTTTTGTACTAAAAAGGTTATAAAATTTATGATTTAGACGTAATAAAGTTGTTTTTAGCAGAGATGTTCATTTTATTGAAGATGTTTTTCCTTCTAAACTCAAACAAACCATAATTCCGAATGTTGGAACATTTTGCGAATTTATTAAAAAAATTAATTAAGAATAAATAAGAATTAAGTCGTTGTAAGTTAATAACGGTAACATATATTTGAGCCATTATTATAATGCAATTAATGTAATAGAGACGTTGAAATTTATAAAGGTAATATATTTACATACATGTAAATATATTTATGAGCCATTATTGTGATTGAACATTAACGGTCATATATGTATGTGTAGAGCCGTTACAAAAAGGAAAATGAATGGTAGTTGAATATTGCATTGAATGATAATAAATTAATATTTATTATCATTTACTTCTTTTGAAACGTATGCAATTTACATGTTAAAATTGCAATTTTTTGATTGTTTCTTTTATTTTAATAATGGTATTGATTATGGTCCATTCATACCCCACTAACATAGCTGATGTTACTCTCCTTTATTGTCTACATAAAGAATAGGAGAGACCCTTACAAAAAAAAAAGAATAATCTTTTTCTTTGCTTTTTCTCTGATTAAAAAAAACTCTCTCTCTTCCTCCTCCATAGAAAGAACAACATACATGTTTTTCTATCTTCTCCTCCACCATTCTTTTACAAAATAAAATAAAATAAACTTGAGCAGTATTTTATTTTGAAAGTGCAAATCTACACTGATTTGTTGTGCAAGCAAATCAGTTATTCTTCTCAGAGGATGTTTTATCCTAGAGGCAGCGGTGAAAGTACGAACTGATTTTGCACCACCGACCAGATCGCTGAATCGTTTTCAATAAAGTGACAAACTACGCGACTCAACCATTGTTTCCCAACAATTTGAAGACGTTTTTTTTGAAACAATGGTTGTAGCCCTAAATCGGAGACTACTTTACCCTAAGTCCGAAGTCAACGCTTTCCTCACCCATTCCCTTTTATTGGAACAAGCGGTTACAGTCTTTGGGCCAATTTTATTCCCCGCTACAGTATGCTGCCAACTATATGATATACCACTTTATTCATGCGTCGCTATACCCTTTGAAGATCTTTGTTGTGGAAGTCCAACCCGGCTTTGTACTAAAAGTCAACTGTCGCTTCTGGGTGGCCTATCATCGTACTGCGCAGCTTGAGTGGACTAATTTGGAAGAAGAACTATATACTTTCATTTTAGATAATTTTTATGCAGATATTCAAGATGGAAAGGTTGAAGAGTTGGCCAAACAAAAGGAACAAATTAACAAAAGCAAATAAGATGCAGGAAAATTTGGTACTCAGGTTTGATCCTATTTTTTTAACACTACTCAATTTCACATGAAACAAATACGTTGAAGTGTGGATAGAAGGCCTTGCGTAACTATATAAATAATGTGACATGTGAGCAACACAACACATGATACAATGTGATATCCATCATGCATCTAGTTTATTTGTCATTATAGAATAATCTGGATTACACTTTAAAGTATTCCTTTATTAGAGATGCAAGATCAAATGTGTTTTATTGGACAGATGCAAATAATTAGCAATCTCTTTATGTATCATTAATACATGTACTCTATGGTATTTATGTGCAAATATGTGAATTTTTTCACTAAAATTCAGTGTTACTGTTGTGACATGTACAATGAAATTGACCTGTTGAATCCAAGAATAAGAGTGTTAAATACAATTATTTGCTCAAGCTCCTTGACAATTTTTTAAGGACAGTAGCGACCAACCCATATGGCATATGGCACAAAAGTGCCGGAACAGACTATGCCCTGCACTACAGGCTAACCTGACTAAGGAGTCTCTTACAGCTATGATTACTGAGATTCACCTTGTTGGTGGATTTGAGGGTTGGTTGGTAGACACTGGTGCTTCTCACCATGTCTGCTATGATTGTGATATGTTCACTACATACACGACTGTTGATGATTAAAAAGTGTTGTTGGGAGATTCTCACACCACTAAGTTGCAGAGATAACTGTTCTGATTTCAAGTACGTGGAAGTAAAGTCTACCTCTGTAAAGACAGTGATTATGAAAGATGTGATGCATTTTACATGTTTAAAACATTCAAAACTGAATTGAGAATCAAACAAATTAAGAGGCTTCATAGTGATAAAGGAGCAAAATATGAATTTAATTCAATTCTGGATTTTTATATGGTATAATACACGAGATAACTGCATCCTTTTCTCCTGAAATGATTGGTAAAGCTGAAAGAAATAATAGGACCTTTACCGAATTAGTAGTGGCCATTCTACTAAATTCTGTGTAGCAAAACATTAGCGGGGGATATATTATTGACTATATGCTATGTTCTGAATAAGATCCCCAAATCTAAGAATAAAATTTCACCTTATGAAATTTTAAAGAATCATAAACCCAATGTCTCATACTTTTGAATTTGGGGGCTGTTTAGCATATGTTCGCATTCCAGACCCTAAAAGAATAAAAATTGGCAAGAAGAGCATATGAATGTGTATTTATAAGATATGTTATTAGTAGCAAAGCATACAGATTTTATGACTTAAATATATATAATATAATTGAATCAAATGATACCGATTTTTTTTTTGGAACAAAATTTCTTTTTAAATTAAGAAATAGTGTAGACACTTCAAGTATGCCTTTTAGAACAGAACTAAATGAAAATTTTGAAGCTGAACCTAGAAGAAGTAAAAGTGCAAGAACCATAAAAGATTTTGGTTTAGATTTTTGTGCTTTTACTATATAGGAGGATCCCATAAACCTCCAGGAGGCCTTATCTTCTTTAGATGCCGACATTTGGCAAGAGGCTATATATACATGATGAGATGAATTCTTTAGAATCCAATAAGACTCGGCACTTGGTAGATTTATCCCCCGATTGTAAATCTATAGGCTGCAAATGGTGCTTAAAAAGAAATTAAAACCTGATGACACTATTGATAAATATAAAGCACGACTAGTAGCTAAAGGTTTTAAACAAAAAGAAAATATAGATTTCTTCGACACTTTTTCACCTATAACTACAATAACATCCATTCGGGTATTAATCTCACTTGCTTCCATTCATAATTTACTTATACACCAAATGGATGTTAAAACTGCCTTTTTAAACGGTGAATTGGACAAAGAAATTTATATGGACCAGCCTGAAGGATTCGTAGTATATGATCAAGAACATAAAGTATGCAAATTAGATAAATCATTATATGCTTTAAAACAAGCACCTAAACAATGGCATGGAAAAATTTGATAACTTAATCATTTTACATGGTTTTAAAGTTAACAAAAGTGACAAACGTATTTATTACAAATCTGAGAATGAAATTTGCACTATTATATGCCTTTATGTAGATGTCCTTCTCATTTTTGGGTCAAACATTCATGCCATAAACTCAGTCAAATCCTTATTAAGTGCCAATTTGGATATGAAAGATCTAGGTGAGGCAAGTGTAATCCTTGGTATTAAAATTACTAGGTCAGAAAAGAGACTTTGTTTGGATCAATCTCATTAGATTGAGAAGATACTAAAGAAATACAATTACTTTGACTGTAAACCTGCATGTACACCATATGATCCAAGTGTAAAGTTATTTAAGAACACCGGTGAAGGTGTAAGACAGTCTGATTATGCGAGCATCATTGGCAGCCTTCGGTGTGCCACTGATTGTACTAGACCTGACATTGCCTATGTCATGGGATTATTGTGTAGGTTTACCAGTAGACCTAGTATAGAGCATTGGCATGCTATTGAAAGGGTTATGAGATACCTTAGACGAACTATGAGCCATAGATTACATTATGAAAGGTTTCCAGCTGTACTTAAAGGATATTCTGATGCAGACAGGAATACCTTATTTGATGAGTCAAAAGCGACCAGTGGCTATATATTTAACATCACTGGAGGAGCAGTTTCTTGGAAATCCAAGAAACAGACTATTTTGGCTCAGTCTACTATACAAACTGAGATAATAACACTGTCCACAGCTAGTGAAGAAGAAGAGAACTAAAGAAATATGCTAGTTGAGATCCCTATATAGGAAAAATAGGCACCAGTGGTGTAATCGATTGCGATAGTACCGCGACTATAGCAAAAAGTATAGACCTGTTATTACAACGGTAAAAGACGACAGTCGTAATGTAAGAGAACATCACATACATAGTGATGAAAAATTGATGGCTATTGAAAAAAGGACAGAACTGTTATTATAACGGTAAGAAATGACAACCATATTCACTGTATTGTTAGAGAACATCACATATGAAGTGATGATAATTTGGCAGATCCTTTGACGAAAGGACTGACCAGAAAGAAAGTCCTTAATGATTCTAAAAGAATGGGACTATTGCCCTAAGATTGTGGAATCACACGCAATGGTAACCCGACCTAAATGACTGGAGATCCAAAGAACTAGGTTCAATGGGTAAAAACAAGTTGTGTAGTGATAGTAGATGAACATGCTGAATTTATATATTAAGAAGCATGTATTCCTGAAGTGATTAGAGGATGAGTTAATAAAAACTCTTAATGAGATCTATACTCTGTTTTGAATGGAGTACCTACCTTCAGGATTGCTCTTGATAGACTCACCTATGCGAATGTGGAAATGTGGCCGTTTCCTATGAAGTTTTGGGCAAAACTTGTAGAGCGTTCACAAAACTGGGATAGACGTGCATGGCCATTAATGCACGAGCTTATTTGATTGCACTATAGAAAAGGTTGTGTGTGGTCTGATGTCAGGAACAGAGTTCAAGACTATGTGTCACTCTAGTGAAAACTGAATCTTATCCACTATGCAAGGGTTCAAATCGGATGACGCCTTTGTTTATGCATAATCTTATATTTTTAGAAACTTCTTGAAAAATAGTTTTTTAAGAAATTCAAGTGGGGGATTGTTGGAACATTTTGTGAAATTATTAAAAAAATTAATCAAGAATAAATAAAAATTGAGCCGTTGTAAGTTAATAACGGCAACATATATTCGAGCCGTTATTATAATGCAATTAATGTAGTAGAGCCGTTGAAAGTTATAACGGTAATATATTTACATACATGTAAATATATTTATGAGCCATTATTGTGACTAAACAGTAACGGCCATATATGTATGTGTAGAGCCGTTACAAAAAGGAAAATGAATGGTAGTTGAATATTGCATTGAATGATAATAAATTAATATTTATCTCTTTTGAAACGTATGCAATTTACATGTTAAAATTGCAATTTTTTGAATGTTTCTTTTATTTTTATAATGGTATTAATTATGGTCCATTCATCCCCTACTAACGTAGCTGATGTTACTCTCCTTTGTTGTCTATATAAAGAATAGGGGAGACCATCACAAAGAAAATAAGAATAATCTTTCTTTGCTCTTTTTCTGATATAAAAAAAAACTCTCTCTCTTCCTCCTCCACAGAAAGAACAACATACATGTTTTTCTATCTTCTCCTCCACTATTGTTTTACAAAAAAAAAAAAAAAAACTTGAGCAGTATTTTATTTTGAAAGTGCAAATCTGCACTGATTTGTTGGGAAAGCAAATCGGTTATTCTTTTCAGAGGCTATTTTATCCTAGAGGCGACGACGAAAGTACGAACTGGTTTTGCAACACCGACCAAATTGCCGAATTATCTTCAAGAAAGCGATAAAGTACGTGACTCAGCCATTGTTTTCCAACATCGAATGTTATTTCTTCACCTGATATTCCCAATCTTGTTAATTGAGCTTTGGATCAACATACTTATTCCTCTCAAATTACACATTTTAATTCTAACACGGATTAACCTTTACCAATTTTCTCTATTGAAAATATTTCTTCTACCACTCCTCAACAAAATATCTCTTTTACTCATGATCAATCTTCTTCATTGAATAATGATTCTATATCTTCATGTCCTATAATTTTACTAAATAGAACTTCTTTGAGAATTTATCAAATGCCCAGGAAATATGATGATTATATTACTGGAAATCTTCCTACAAGACAACCTAGTAACAGAACGCAAAGTGATCCTGTACCTTTTAATTTATTTACTGAATCATCACTTGCTCATCTGATAACAATGATTTACATAGTCTTGCAAATGTTCTTTCTTCTTTTGAGCCTTCTTCTTATACTCAAGCAAAAGAGCATCCAGAACGGACTCAAGCCATGGAAACAGAATTAACAGCTTTAGAAAACAATGATACTTAGGAATTAGTTCATCTTCCTAGTGATAAGAAATCTATAGCTTGTAAGGAGGTTTTCTAGACAAAATTCAAACCTAATGGTGAGGTGGACTGGTATAAAGCGAGATTGGTGGCAAGGGGAGGTAAACAAGTTTCTTGTAAAGAATATAAATATACTTTTAGCCTTGTTGCAAAATTAACAACAGTAGGAGTTGTGATGACCTTAGGTGCTGTAAAAGGTTGGAATATTCAACAACTGGATTTTAATAATGCCTTTTTTACATGGACATCTCGAAGAAGAAATTTACATGTTTCCTCCTGCAAGATATAAAAGAGTTTTACCAGGTCAAGTTTGTAAATTGAAGGAATCCATTTATAGTATGAAGGATGCTTCTAAATGTTGGAACCAAGAGCTGAGCAGTTATTTTAATTCAGCAGGGATTTATTCAGTCTAAGCAAGATTATTCTATGTTTACCATCAAACAAGAATGTGATTTTATTATAATTGTGGCATATGTTGATGATCTGCTGATTACTGGTAATAACTTTTATATTATTTCTACATTAAAGGAAGCTTTACATCAGGCTTTCACCATTAAAGATCTAAGTGACATCAAATATTTTCTAAGCATTGAAGTTTCAAGGTCAAAGTCTGGTATTTTTCTTAACCAAAGAATGTTTGTTTTAGATATTACGCGATTATAATGTAGAAGGATGAAAACCAGTTGCCTCTCCTATGGCAAAAGTCTTAAAACTCAGCAAATTTTAAGGTGATGAATTGTTGGATCCAGAACTCAATCATAGAGTAATCGGTAAACTTTTGTACTTGAATTTGACTACGCCTGATATCTCTTATGCAGTTCAACAGCTAGGTCGGTTCTTCGAACTCCTAGAACTCCCCATTTTAAGGCTGCGTTACATGTGTTGTGATATTTGAAGGGAAATATTAACTTGGGTTTGAGTTTTCCAGCAAAATTAGATCTTATTCTCACTAATATTATGAAGTTGATTGGGGGCATGTATGCTGACAATGGAAAATCATTAACTGGCTATTGTATCTTTCTTGGAAATGCCTTAATCTCGTGAAAAACAAAGAAGCATAAAGTTGTATTTAAAAGCAGCGAAGTAAAATATAGGATTATGAGTTATACAACAAGCAAGATAGTCTGGATTGAACGTTTATTAGCATATTTGGATATTTCAATTTCAACTCCTATTACCATCTACTATGATAATACTTCAGCAATGCACATTACTAAGGATCCTTGTTTTCACGAGAAGGCGAAACATATGAGGACTAAACATTAAAAGATCGATGTTCATTATGTTCGAGATAAAGTTCAGTCCAATTTTCTGATCATGAAATATGTTAAATCTTCTTTGCAGTGGGCAGATTTAATGACTGAACCTCTTGGGGTTGGTCAACACAAAGTTATGGTGTACAAGCTTGGTATAGTTTGTCATATGTCTTCTCAAGATATGCCTTCTTTTACCAAGGTCAATCTTGAAGGGGGTGTAGAGTCATATATGTTGTAATGTTGTGTGCATAAGTTTTTACTATATTTCTTTAGTTTGGGCTTTTGTATTTGTTGTATTGAGCCAACTGTTTGAGCCCATTTTATATTTTGTTGTAAATACTTTTCGGGTCTAAGGACTGAAACAGAACTCAAAATAATGGAATAACATTTGCTTTACTTTTTTCATACCCAGATGTAACTATATCTGAAATTCATCTTTGTTAGGGAAAATCCAAAATATTGTGATAATATTTTATTTTAATTTTTGACTCTATTAGTAATAATTTTTTTATCAATACTTGAAATCCCCTACGTATACCAATTTCTGGTCGTTTCTACATGGTTCCCTTGTAGGATGAGGCAGGAATTTAAACATTTCAGTGGCTAAGTCTATTTTTAGCTTTTATGTATTAAAATACAATGCTCACTAGGTATAGAAAAATAAAGTAATGAAATTCGTAACTGGAGCTCCACCAAAACTTTAGAAGTAGAATTGATATTATAAGAATAAAAAATCATTACCTAACCCGAGAAGGGAATTTCATGCCTTGTTTTGGCTTGTAGGCTCTGTATCTGTACAAAAATATATTGCAAGTAGTAACCAGTCAATCGCCGTAGATGCCACAATTTTCAGAAGTATGCTTATATCGTTATCTCAAACTTAACAAAAAAAATTACAAAGAAGCTTGGTTGCAGTTTGCTATTGTTGGTTAAGTCTTAAGAAGAAAGAATTGATTCATGTGTTGCCATCCATTATGTGATATTTAGACATCATTCAATTAATCTGCAACACACTATCAATTTCTATGAATGCAAAAATGGAATAATTATGGATAAACCGGGCTTTCAAACCATGTAATTAAGGATAAACAAGGTAATTAAAAGAAATTACCAATGTTTTGAACCATGAACATGTCGAGATCTTGACATTTGCAAATCCATGGCTTTAACTACACCATCACAAAATTAAACTGTCCATAATCAGTTATCAAAGAATGAGCAAAATAGCTCACTAAACAGCCGTGCAATTTCTCCAGCAGTAGATTGCAGATGCTGATTTTATTGTTAAATGAATAGTTGATAAATATGAGGGTGGAATAATTTATTAACTCTGTTTGGTGAAAGATGCATGCATGTTTTATTAGAAGTTGGATAAAATGATCATTAATACATAGCTACATTGACTATGAATTCATTATTGCATATATGACTAGTTATGTTAGTAAGATATATATAATAATACTAATGATTGCATTATATTTTTGTCTCTTTCTATCTGATACTTGATTTATGTTGTTGCCATATATGTTATATTGTCCGTGTGGGTGACATTATTCACTTTGGATTAACTATTTTACTTATGAAAAGATTTGACACAATTTCAAATGTTCATGCAAAACTGCCGATCTCTTTTCAAACCATGTGTTTTAAGTTTTTGACCCAAAAAATGCATGATATATTTTAGCTATGAGAAAAAGATAAATTTACTATGAACTAAAGTTTTCACTTTATATATTTATGTTTCCTTGAAGGAAACAACCTACAATTCATACTATTATTAATATTTGTTAATTCATACTATTCTTCATTGGCATTAAATTTAGTGACATTAAATTTAGGTTAAAAGAAGACTAAGGAATAGATTACTTGTTGAAGTATTATTTTCTAGTAATACACGATTTTTTTCCTTAAAAATCTTGAAATTAAATGTCAAATTAGAGAAAATTAATCTACTTAAAAAGATAATAAAGTATTAAATGTTTCATACCTGTTTATCATGTTTTGAAGTATCGAACTATTTCAGAAATACAGTGCACATGCTATTATTGAGCCAAAATGAGTGTATATATAAATGCACAATACGTCACTGTATTATTCATTTGAAAATCATTGTACAAGATCATCTTACACCAGAAATAAAGTTTCATGTTCTGAATATATAAAATGCATCAAAATCTCAACTTGGTATCAGAGCAAACACTTAACAACAAATCAATTTGTTGAAAATTAATATTAACTCATCATAAAATCCTCATCATTTGAGTTCCCTTCATCAAAGTTTCACTTATCATTTGAGAGTTGATTCGACAAAAACTTTCAAGTACCGTTCCATTCATTTTCACTGGTTGCATCAAGAAAATTGTTACCAAATCTAGGGAAAAAAAAGAGCTGCAAGACTCAAAAAGTGAAAGATTCAAGAAATTAGAAAATCAATTCAATAAAGTGCCTCACCAACACTACAAGAAAAATACCCTATTGCAACTAGTTATTTGCAATAAACAACAAATGACAGTTGCAGTAAATGATATTTAGCAACAGACTTATTATAGCAGTTGCAATAGATGAGATTTAGCAACAGGCTTTTTTTCCTGTTGCGAAAAGCTTATACTTAGCAACTCCGCTTCCCTTCCTGTTGCAAAAACATACTTTTAGCAACTGTGCTTTTATAACAGTTGCAACAAATATATTATTTGCAACTGCGCTTCTAAGTCAGTTGCAAATAAATATCTTTAGCAACTGTTTTCGCCACTTGCAATAACTGTACTTTTTTACAACTAGTAAAGCTAGTTGCGAAAAACTTGCTATTTAAAATCAGCATAAGCTTTTAATGATTAACTTTTACTAATTAATTTTAAATGATTAACTACTAGTAATTATATAATAATTAAGCTTAATATTTAATAATTATTAATTAATAATAAAATTTAAGTATTATAAAGTGACACTAATAACTGATAATTAAATAATAATAATTACTAATTAACAAATAATTATAATCAACATTTAAAAAATAATAAAATAAATAAACATTACGCTGCAAATCTCAATATTTATTCTAATCCGGTTTTCCCAATGATTTCAAAATATTCAAAAAAAATCATTGATAAAAGAACGTTCATAGGTTTTTTATTTAAATAGTTTTAATAAAAGTAGCGGCAAAAACTTAAAAAAAGAACTATAATTTAGTTTAAGGTTACTTATAATTTTTTTTGTATTTAATATTATTTATTGCTCGAAACTACTTATGTGTAATGGTTTACCAAAAAGTGTAATTCTGTTTTCGAATTAATTATATTTGATTGTTTATTTAATATTTATATGGAAATGCTAAATACATAACAATGGCTCTTGCATCGATCAGCAATCCACATTTGCGATTCATTTGTTTTACAATGGCTCTTGCATCGATCAGCAATCCACATTTGCGATTAATTTGTTTTTCAACCGTTAGATAACCTATTGAACCAATGGTCCCGATTTCAACCCTACTTTCTTACTGCCTTAGAGCTTCCGCCGCTTTTTTCATTTTTTCATTATGTACGAAGAAAATTTCATTCAGATCTACTCAACTCCCTCCTTCCTCATTTCTCTGCTTGCGAGAGAAGGTCCGTTCACATCTTCTCATCAGGTCACTGGCGATGATTTGAATTCCATCGTTCTTGATTACTTTCGGTAACATCTTTTCTGCTTTCCATTTTTTGATTTTCAAAACATCCGTTCGTCTAATTTTAGTTTCAAATTAGGGTTTTGTGTCAGTTTTTTCTTTCAATTCGATTCCATGAATTTTCGTTAATCTACTATTTTTTCGTGATGACTGAATTATCTAGTTGTTATTGATTGGCTGAAATTGCTGACTTAGGTTTGTTTTTCCTTTCATTTAAGTTTTTGTTTTGATTTTGAAATGGTTAATTTCATTTCCTATGATCTATTTGAATGGATCTGATCATCACCGGTAGCAATAACATAGATTGACTTGCCTTGGCCTTAGGTAATATAATGATGATCATGGCCATGTGTATTGAGTCTGGCACACTGGAATTTTGGTTGTTTCTCATCAGTGTCGTTCTTGAACAGTCCAAAACCGAGCTAAGAAATTGATTTTGAAGACTAATTATGCTTGGAAGCGATGTTACAGGAAATAAAGTACAATGATTAAAGAAAACAAAGCACAAGGTTTTAGTACATTTTCTTACTTATTGTTGGGCTAAAGGAATCTAACAAAGTGTAGTGGTGATGGTTTGTTGATAATCTTGTAACTTTTTCTTTAAGCTCTTCTGTCACTGCGTTTGGAGAGAGCTTTTAAGCCACATAGACAAAAAGTCATATTGTGGTGGGATCTGCTTTTAAGGGATGAACACTAAAGTATGCAAAACTTCCTTTTTTTTCCTTGATTTGTTAGTATTATTTTGTGTTAATATTATTAACAGTCATGAAAATGATGAAAATCATGATATGGCTAGAGAAGGTTTAGGTAGACAATTTTGTGCATGCTTTGCTCAGAGATGTCCTCGTTTCCATTTTAGTCTACTCCACTCGATTGTTTTTTATCAGTCAAAAAGTTGCATCATTTAGTTTATTTGTTCAGAAATATTCACACACGCCCTTTTGGTACAAACTTTATATATTGGTATATGAATTAACACCTTTGTACTTCACTATGATCAATAAGGTAACGAGACCACATGATTTAGGAAAAGCTCTACATTTGAACAAAATTTCAAAAGTTTGAACACAAAACTAAATACAAACTAAGCGATAAAAAGTTTCGATCATTGGATTTTTTTTCTTCTTATATGGAGTAGTAGAATTTAGAGTGCGATTCAATAATAAAGATTAATTGTATCACTAATTGTGTCAAAATTCTGTGTTAAAAAGACTTTCCCAATTTCAAATATAAGAAAACAGAAAATAATGAGATGGATTCGGTCTCTGACCTGTAACAAAATTATTACATTGATGCTATAACAAACAACAATGGCAGACACTGATATTCGTCTTTACTATGTCTGCTTCTAATCTGTATGCTCGTTTCCACTGAGAAGGAATAACATAATTTAACATTCGTGCAAATTGGTTGGCATTTTTAATTCTGTCATTGATTCAGGCTACTATTTCAACGAGCCCCTTACATTATTATACCTCCTTGTCAAGATATCATCATACTGTATTATCTTTTACTAATTATGTTTTTTGATGTAAAAAATATTAGTTTTCCCATAGTTATGTTAACTACTCCATGATGCATTGACAATTATGTCACGACTAAAGAGTGATTAAAAAAAATAGATTTTGTAGTTTTGAAAAGATCATATCTACAATTCAACAGATACAAAAGTATTATGAGTTAAACATGCATCAGTGGTTAACTAATAGCGTTATGTTGGTTTCAGAATCACAAAGCAAGGGAAAGGCAAAAACTTAGAAGGCTTAGCATTGAGAAACATCAGTTTTTTGATAACTACAAATGGGTGGAATGCTTGGATTGGTTAATGCATTTAGTGCTGGGGCTTGCGATCTTAGTCATATATGTAGGTTGGCAAATAAGCAGGTACCATATCTTTATTTTGATTTTGAAACAAGCTGAATGTTAAATGTTACTCCATCTGGCTACATGCAGTGCTAGTTTATCTATCTGTCTATATTGAATTAATCACTGTTTTTTGGACAATTGTTTCATAATGCAGTATGCTTTGCTTCACATGTTGCAGGGAAAAAATGTCAGAAGATTACTCAAAGAGCAGCCTAAACACTAGTATGGACCTAGCCAGTACGGTGAAGCAAGCTGAGAGCCTTTTGTTGATGTCCCAGATATACACTAGATGATAGAGTAGAAATATGATTAGAAAATATTCTATTCGAAAAAAAATGTGTTGTATGGGAGAAATTGTTATACATGAGTGGTGTATGAAAATTGTAGAAATTTTTGTTGTAATTGTTTGTAGTGTTCAAACTTTGTTAAAATAAAATTTTTATTTGTTTATTTTATTTTGTGATATACAATATTACTAAAGTGAATACATTTAATATGTAATATCTATAAGCTATATTTTTTTTTATAGATTTACAGATCTATTGCAATAGGCATATATTGTTGCAAAATGATCTGTTGCAACAGCAAAAGCCTGTTGCAAAAAAGGATACCGCAACATCTTATTGCAACAGACAGAAAATGTTGCAGACTTTTAACAACTTCGGCTATACCAACAGGCGCAGACCTGTTGCAATAGGTCTACTGCAACAAATATCGCCTGTTGCGAAAAGTGTTTTTTCTTGTAGTGCAAGGAAATTCATTAGAGAAAAGAAAATTCATCAACTGAATCACAAGCTAGCTACAGCAATCCAAATCCAGAATTTGATTCTTAATTGCCTTATCAATGTATGAAACCCATGTTTCCTTACCTGACCCTCTAATTCTTCCTCTAAATTGTTCAACATCGTTGATTACAATTGATCAACCGCATCAGATAATTCCCATATTTTTTTTGTATGCATTTGGCTAAGATCCCTATTAGATTTCAAAATTAAGCTCAGGTCTAGTCCAAAACTTATTATAAATTACATCCCTATTTTCCGAAAATTCATCAAAAAAAAATCAGGTAAATTCATATTTAAATAAAACACGTAAACATAAAAAAATTCAGATGTTAAAACAGTAAAAAAACACCAAAACCCAAAACAATGAAACAACAGTTTATTGCATAAAAAAATGCATATATTTGAAATTCTTGCACACATCTATGCAACTATTTCAGTTATGCATATGTGTTGACATTTTTGCATACACGCATGCAAGTAATACAGAATTCTTGCATACAAGTATGCTTTAATTCGTTGGCATGCAAATCAGTTCATAATTATTTGCATACATGTATGCAATAAATCAGAATACTTGAATTCATGTATGCAACAATCCATAGACATAAATTTTAGTTCATGTTTACTTGCATACATGTATGCAAGAATACAAAATACTTGTATACATGCATGCTAATATTTATGCAGATTTTTCAACGTAAAATCTTCATGCATTGTTGCATACTTATGTGCAACAAATCAGAATAGTTGCATAAAAGTATGCAATTATTCATGCAGATTTTGAATAGAAAACATTGCATGAATAGTTGCATACATGTATGCAACTTTTTTTTTCGAGATCATCTCGGAATATTTGCAGATTTTTGAATTTTTGTTTTTTTATATTGTAGTGCACAAAATTCTTTCAGAACTTGTAAGTCCAAAAGGAAGGACCCGCTTTACTTTACAAACTTACCTAGGATGTCATTCTAATTTGAAACATAAATAAGTACGTTAGCCTAGTTTCCACTTCGTTTTTCCTCTAGACAGCATAACAACCCAGTTGATCAACTAATCAAAACAGTTACAAGTCCATAGATTCAACTCATCACAGTCAAGTTAGATGAGAGCAATTATTTGCTATGGAAATTCCAGGTAGAAACTATCAATAGAGGCTACGTTCTGGAGGATTATATCTATGGCACACTAGCCATTCCATTTAGATACATCACCAATCAAGAAAATAAGGTTGTTAGCAACGAAAATTATATAAAGCAACACAGATAGGTCTAGTTAATAAGTGCATGACTTATGTCATCAATAAGCAACAATTTAATGTCTCAAGTCATTGGATGCAACATTGCAATTGAGATATGGTGAAATGTTGAAAAGAACTTTAACTTACATTCAGCTGCTAAAATTATGCATTACTAAAGACAATTGCAACGCAAGAAAGGATAACATCAGTATGAGAGATTACTAGTCGAAGATGAAGACAAGTTGTAATCAACTTCAAGCAGATGGTCACAAAATATCTCAATCTGAGCAAGTTTTATCAATACTCGATGGTTTAAATGATGAATATGAGGTTGTTGTAGTTGTTATCACCACTCAAAAAGTAACTTCCCCAATGAAGGAAGTTCACTCAATTTTATTGTCCTACGAAGCAAGAATTTAAGGTAAAAGAGCTCAAGGCTCAGAAGTTTCCATTAATAATGCTAGGAATGTCAAAATCAATGATCAAAGAACAAATCAATATTCACACAGAGGTAGTTTAAGCAACAGATCAAGATGCAGAGGTAGAGGCAGTAACAGGAATAGGCCCAAGTGTCAAATATGTGAAAATTAGGGCATAAAGCATTCAAATTCTATTTAAGATTAAATCAAGGATTTACACCAATTCAAGGCTATCAAAGAAATAGCGACCCTAATTCTAACATTGCTCGAGTGCAACATGACCAAGGTACATAGGGTGATAACAGTAAAATTCAGTATCAAAATGAAGTTGCGAGACGGAACATGTTAGTGATGAGGTCTGGTGCCCTAACTTAGGTGCACAAATTACCTAACTAATAATCCTGACAACCTGAATCTTGGATGCAAAGGGTACAGAGAGAAACAGTCTATTTGCATGGGAGATGGTATGTTTATAAACATTGCTCACACTACTCATGGTTATATAAGAGGAACAAAGTAGTTACTCTTAAATAACTTACTTAGAGTACCAGAAATTAAGAAAAACCTTCTACGTGTGTCTTAGTTTGCACAAGATAATCATGTGTATTTTGAATTTTTCCCAAAATACTCGCTAATGATGTTTTGTTGTAGGGTAATGAAGTAAAGGGATTATACAAGCTTAACCAAAACCAACCATATAGTATTAATAGAAGGACAGTGCACAGTAAGTTCAGTGAAAATAAATTTGATTACGAGTAAGGACTGGTTGATGTGTGGCATAACAAGCTTGGACATCCTAATGAAAATATTGTAAAGAAATTCTTACTGAAAATAATATTTTTATTGACAATGTTCTTTACCTTTTATGTGTAAATACTGCCAGATAGGGAAAATTCACAAATTAGGATTCACTATTTCTAAAACAAAGAACACTATAAATCACTAAAAGTTATAGCCACTAATTTATGTAGTCCTACACCAATATTTTCTGATTATGGGTATAAATATTATATATCTTTTGTGGATGCTTATAGTAGATACACATGGGTTTACTTTCTAAAATCAAAGTTTGACACATACAATACTGTGATACATTTTATAACACCTGCTAAAAAGAAAACTAATTATCAAGTTAAGGCAATACAATCTAGGGGGCTCAATATAAGTCACTAAAGGGATACTTTGGTAAGAAAGGAAGTGCACAAAGAACTGCACACCGATACACAATAGAACGAAATGGGATGGTAGAAAGAAATCGGACACATTTTAGAAAGTGAAAATAAGGCACACATCCAAAAAAAGTTTGAAAACTAAAATGGCCTCCCCATGTAAAGTATTATGCAAAGCGGGTCCCTATTTTGGCCTTTATGTGTTTTTCAAAGAAATTTAGGCGCTGCACTATAAAAAAAGCAAATATTCAAGAAGAAATCTGGAAAAAAAACAAAAAAAATTGCATACATCTTACCAACAAAACTCAATAATTGCATACATGTATGCAACAATTCATCCAAAGTTTATACTAAAAATCTGGATGAATTATTGCATACATGTATGCAATTATTGCATATTTCAGCTGACATGTATGCAATTAAAGTTGAATTACTTTGCAAGGCTTATGAGTTGTTGCAGAAATGTATGCAGTTATTGTGTATAACTACTGAAATGTATGCAACAATCTAAAAGGGATGAAGGGTTATCAATATGTCCTGACTTGTATGCAGTTATTGCTTATAGTTGCTGAAATGTAAGCATCAATGCTGAAAATGGTAAAAAAAAAAAACAGGCGGAGGATGAATTATTGCATCAAAAGGGGTAATTATTGTAGTATTATTGCATACATTTCTGTAGTAATACTTCAGTTTGATGCATAACTGAAATTGTTGCTGTAACACCCCGAATTTCTAACGACACTAAAAGAGGATAAATTATAATTAATTTAAAATTCAGAATTAAGGAAAACAGACTGCGCCATTGCGTCCGTCTCGAAATTCTGGTCAAGATGGGCAATTGATTGCATAAAACGGACACCGTATGAAGAAGTTATGAAGGTTTAAAGTTTGTATACGCGCAAAAGAATTATATATGCATATATAGGGTCCAGTAATTCAAAATCTCAGTTCAAAATATTAAATCACATAAATAGGAAAAGGCGGCAAATTTCCCGCACTAGGGGGTCGACCCGTGGGTCGACCCACCTACAGAGGTGTCGACAGCCGCAAGGCTGATGTGGCATAGTCGGTTGGAGGCTGACAGCTATAAATAAAGATCCATTTTTCATGTTTTCTGTCCTGGAATGCAATGGAGGCCAAATGCTGTCAGTGACTAGACTAAATCAAATTCTATTCATCTTCTGCAAATCAAATTCTGAGATTCAAGCATATATTCAACACCTATAACTTCTCTTATATCCTATTAACAATCCAAACACTATGAGTTGGTTACTTTTAGTTTAGATGAATAAAAGTAATTTGTGAAAGACTATGATTTGGATATGTTGTAAATTATAAATCTATATTGTTATTGGATTCTAAGCTATGTCATTATAGATCTACTTTTCTAGATCTAATTCAATTGTGGTTGATCTATTACGTCACCTTTGTGGATCTTGGTTTATATCTATATTGTGGTTAGTGTAAATCCATATTCTTTGGATAGTTAGAACCTTGTTTAGATCTAATCCTTTATGTAGATCATCTTTTACCTCTAATATTGTGGCCAACTTAGATATGTCATTATTTGGACATATAAATCTTTGTTTAAACCTAAAAATGCTTGCTATGTCATCCTAATTATGTTAGATATGTTTTTTTGTCCACATTATAATTATGTTAGATATAGTTTTACCTTTGGCTGTTCACTAGATTTGTTTTATATCCACCTTATTATTATACCAAAATATGTCTATGCCAGTATATATGTTCATGTCACCTTTGTTAAATTGATCACTATTGTCATTTTCCCATCTCCTTTCCCCTTTTACTGTATATGCCTAGGCTACTTTCTAGCCTAGGTATGCCGCCAAATATATGCGAATGCGTTAGTTAGGGAACGAGAGAAAATATTAGAATTGACATAACTTGATATGAATTTGGATATATAATCCATTATGAATATAATTGGACATTTAGGCATAATTGGAAATTTGAATGTTAATTTGGTTATTAACTGGAGTAAAGAATATGAATAAATTTGGCATAAAATCAATTATGGACATAAATGGGAAAAAGGGGCGTAAAACCTATAATTGACATAGGTATAATTAATAATGCATGCCTAGGATTACAATTAGAAATTTTAATGGTACTTATGACACGATATTTGGTTGCATTAGTGATGGAAGTTAGCCCGGACCCGACTGGCATATCCAGCAGCCGCTAATGTTGTACCTAATGTGGGAGGTCTAAGTACGCAAATACGAGATGGACTATGACACGAGGTTAGACCCAACTTGTGGAATAAGGATGCCCGGACGCTACTGGCATATTCAGCATCCACAAGTTGTAGGCCTAATGTGGGAGGTCTAGCCCATTAATAACCATAAATGGACATGGTAATAATTTGGACTACTTAACCTAATCTAATTATGAACTGAAGTTAGGGTTAAGTAAAATTGATTGGACATGGGGTAGGTTAAGTAAATCTGAGTGTAGGTGGGTAATATTAGTATATATAGGCCCATAAACTTAATCGCTAAATAAACATGCTTAAATCAGTGGGAGGGTTAAGTACATCTTGGGTGGGTGGGAAATATTAGTATATATATAGGCCCACAAACTTAACCGTTAAATAAACATGCTTGAAACAGTGGAAGGGTTAAGTGCATCTTGGGTAGGTTGGTAATATTAGTATATATAGGCCCACAAACTTAACCATTAAATAAACATGCTTGAAACAGTGGGAGGGTTAAGTACATCTTGGGTTGGTGGGTAATATTTGTATATATAGGCCCACAAACTTAACCTTTTGGGATTTTGCAATTTTATGACACCAGTAGTTAGGCATAATCTATGGAAAATCTTGCAGTGGGGATGCAAGACGAAGGTGAGAGCTTGCATCATCTTGTGTATGGGATCCGTTTCAGTCAGTAACCCTTAAATAGGTATCAAACGAGTACTCCGAACTAGGTCGGAGTGGGGCACTCTTATTGGGCTGAATATAAGAGATCCAAACGTAGGGGATGGTGTCATGACGACGCGTTCCATTAGGGTCATGTGCGTGCATGACTCCGCCTGCCCGGGAAAATAAGAGGTTGTGACATTAGTAGAAATGGTTATGCACATCTTGAAAATGAAGGGTTTCCACTTTAGGAAGTGATACATCCTACTGTGGGGCCACCACCGGGTATCTACGGAGTAGGGAGCCGTTCGATTATGGTAGTAAATAGGTACATCTAGTCCTGTTTGTTTCTGTGGGGTACCTGTGTTTCTGTCTAGGCTAACACCTGTTAATTCTATTTAGGTACCGGCTAATTCTGTTTGCGTTAAAACCCGTTGCCGAGTACACATAAAACTACCATTATATTTCTGTTGGGATCATCCTGTTTCTGTTAAGCAATTAGGGAGTATGTAATCCTGTTACATATCCGTTATACTAGTATTGGTGCAGAGAATAAACAGAGAAATCCTTATGGAGGCATATAAAGTCTATCATGTTTACCTTTTCAAGCTTACCTTTTAGGGTGTTATCTTTCTTGTCCACTTTATATGCCTGTCATGCTACTTTTATTTATTTACTTGCTAAAAGTAACTAGACTCGGCAGACTTTATGTCTAACCCTTTTTGTTTCCTCTTCTTTCTTCCATTTCCCCCTAGGTTCTCAAGGCGGGAATACTCAGGCTTAGTCAAGAATCATTTATCATCTTGCTAGGAGCTTCTTTCGAAGTAAGGCTCAAGTTTTATCTCTACTATGGCTTTGTCTCTTTTTGGGGAATTATGTTTTCTTTTATGTACTCTGATGGTACAAGAAAGAAGTTATGTTATTGTAATGTGTTTTTGTATTTCAGACATGTGAGTTTTTGGACCGCAGTATTTTATGATAAATAAAGTTTTTATTCCTCTGTTATTTTATATATCTGTCTTGTAACATTTCTATTCTATTTACTTATAACGCTTCACGAAACTTAATGCATTCCCTTTATGAGTGACATTAACGAACGTGGGCTGTCACACTTGGTAGCAGAGCTAAAGGTTACCAGACTGGATAATGTTTTTAAAAATTGTTTTCAAAAAGGTTTTAAAAGAAAGCATTTTCCAAAAGAAAAAGTTGTTTTGAAAAACATTCCTTAAAAATCCATATGTAATACTCTTTGGTCCTTTGTCTAAATCTCTTCCCTTTTTCTTTTCAGCATACCTGGGGAACCAAACATTCCTAATATCCCAGAGGACACTACGATACCCGGATGGTTCCGTAAGTATTTGGAGGCCACGGCGCCTCCCGAAGGCCAAGGAAATGTTCCTCCCCGAGCTGCACCGGTCATTCATCCTTCTTCCCCTTTAAGGGTAGATAATTTCGCTAAGATCTGCAAAGACTTCCGTGCTATGGGAGGGAAGCCATTCCATGGGAACGAGACATTCGTAGAAGCACGGAATTGGCTCAAGGTGACCGAGGACTTCTTCGTAATCTTTGAAGTAGAGGATAGAAGGAAGATTCAGTTAGCCGCTTGGCTACTGAAAGATGAAGCCTCATTTTGGTGGGAAGTTACCCAAGCTAGACGTCCGGTGGAAACATAGGAAGATTTTAGACAAAGATTTGAATTGAAATTTCTTTCCCAAGCTAAGAAAAGCATGCAAATGGAAAGGTTCTTATCACTCAAACAAGGGAATGTGATTGTTAAGGAATATGTGAACAAATTCAACCAGCTAGCAAGGTTTTGATTGGAATTGGTTGACACTCCGCATAAGAAGGAGTTGTGATTTGCTAAAGGACTAAATGGACCCCTTCATGGGTTAGCCATATCCCATACTCCAATAGGAGCCACTTTTGAAAAACTTGTTGATATGGCCCTAATGCATGAAGAAGACAAGGGAGAAAAGAAGGAAGTCAAGGCTGAGGAAACAACGCAGAAAAATAAGGTATGGCCCAAGGAAGAACAACAACAAGAGGGCGGAAGGCACGACAAAGCTCAAGGCAAAAAGAAACGCCGTGGTTGTGGGAATGTGGGTCATATGGTCAAAGACTGTAGAAAAAGGAAGAATGCTTGCTTCAACTGTGGTGAAGTCGGACATTATACTAGGTAGTGCCCGAAGAAGCAAGGGCAGGGCCAAAGGGCAGGATCTTCTGGAGGGTAAGTGCATGCTCTCACGGATGATGTACCGAACATAGGTACGAAAGTTTTCTGTTGAATGTTTTATTTCTCTGTCCGAACATCCTGTTAGAACTCTTTTCGATTCTGGCTCTTCTCACTCTTTATATCTAATTCTGTAGTTGAGTCTCTACACCTTAAATACTAATATGGTAGTGGATCCCGTAGTTATCTCAAACCCCATTGGTAGTTCGGCTCGTTTACCCGTGATTTGTCGGGTTTTAAAATATCTGTGTTAGGTTTCGAATTTGAATACAACGCATATGTGCTCCAATTTATACGCTATGGGTTGATTCTGGGGATGGATTGGCTAACTAGCTATGTTTCCATTTTGGATTGTGAGAGAAGGGTTGTTAAGCTTCTGACTTTTCATGATAGAACCCTCGAGATTTCATGTGACATGCAAGGGTCTGTCATGCTTAGCTTTTTAGAGTCACTTGACGCATCTTTTGATGGTTTGCGGTATGTTACAGTAGTCCGGGAATATCTGGATGTCTTTGATGAGGTTCGGGGTTTACCCCCGAGGCATGAGATCAATTTCCACATATATTTGGTTGACAATGCAAAGCCAGTTGCACTGCCCATGTGTCATAAGGCTCTAAGGGAAAGGATGGAGCTCAGTAAACAAGTAGGGGTGCTTCTTGAGAAAGGATTTATTAGGCAAAGCATTTCTGAAAAGTGCGCTCCGGTCGTCTTTGTAAATAAGGCGTACATCTTTCTTCGGTTATGTGTGGATATTCATGATGTTTTTCCACTTCTCTTATTTATGGAAGTGCCTGCACGATACGGTAGGGGTAGTTGAGCTGAACATTCTTAAGGAAGTAGAGGTGGAATGGGAGGCAACAATTAGACGAGTTCCTAGCCGTATACTTGGATCAAAGATTAAGAAATTGTGCAACAGAGAGGTTAAGTTAATAAAAGTGCAATGGGGAGAAGACAGCGAGGATGGGACTTGGAAGACCAAAGACAAGGATCGTGCTTTATACCCTTTTTTTGACTATGTTCTTAACTTCTTTTTCCAAATCTTTCATTCACACTTGCTTCTATCATCTGAGTATATCCTATCGATCGAATCTTCGACCTTTAGGTAGGAAATCCCATGATTGTAAACATGTGTTTGAGACATGTTATGTTTGGTGGATGCAAATGGATGCAAGTGATTGCTAGTTGCTGCATGTGGATGCATATACACATACATTAGGCACTATATCGGCTCAATCACTCTCATACTGCATACGGATGTGTGCGCATTTTCATTTTCATTTTCTTTTACAAATGGAAATGGATGTATTACCATATGGATATTGCATTTGGACGAATGAGTGTGCACACATATAGAACTCACATGTTATAATAGGATTATTTGCATACATATTGGATTCATGACACTAACCTATATTTTATTAAGGAGGTCAACTGAATCAGTATACCGCATGATTTCTGCATTAGTGTTGGGACATATACACACACCCTTGCATATATTGATATAAGCATTAGAAGTCTTTACGGAAAATGGATGCCAGTGATTGATGGATGAGTAGATAGGTGATGGATGGTAGGATATGCATTCTTCTCAATTTAGAGATTTGAGTAGGGGAGAATGTAACACCCTGAATTTCTAACGACACTAAAAGAGGATAAATTAAATTATAATTATCTTAATATTCAAAATTAAGGAAAACATACTGCGCCATTGCGTCCCTCTCGAAATTTTGGTCAAGATAGACATATGGTTTGCATAAAACAACCGTATGAAGAAGTTATGAAGGTTTAAAGTTTGTATATGCGCAAGAGAATTATATATGCATATATAGGGTCCAAAAATTCAAAATCTCAGTTCAAAAATTGAAATCATGTAAATAGGAAAAGTCGGCAAATTTTCCGCTCTAGGGGGACGACCCCCCTAGAGGGGTGTCGACACAGGGGTCGACCCCCTTACAGGGTTGTCGACCCATGGGTCGACCCACCCATAGGGGTGTCCACACCCATAGGGTTGATGTGGCATAGTCTGTTTGGAGGCTGGCAGCTATAAATAAAGGTCCTTTTTTCATGTTTTCTATCGTGGAATGCAATGAAGGCCAAATGTTGTCAGTGACTGGACTAAACCTAATTCTATTCATCTTCTGCAAATCAAGTTCTGAGATTCAAGCATAGATTCAACTCTTCTATCTTATTAACAATCCAAACACTATGAGTTGGTTACTTTTAGTTTAGATGAATAATAGTAATTTGTGAAAGACTATGATTTGGATATGTTGTAAATTATGAATCTATACTGTTATTGAATCCTAAGCTATGTCATGATAGATCTTCTTTTCTAGATCTAATTCAATTGTGGTTAATCTATTACGTCACCTTTGTGGATCTTGGTTTATACTTGTATTGTGGTTAATGTAAATATGTCATCTTTGGACAGTTAAAACCTTGTTTAGATCTAATCCTTTATGTAGATCATCTTTTAACTATCATATTATGGCCAACTTAGATATGTCATTATTTGGACATATAAATCTTTGTTTAGACCTAAACATGATTGCTATGTCATCCTAATTATGCTAGATCTGTTTTTATGTCCACATTATAATTATGTTAGATCTAGTTTTATCTTTGCCTGTTCACTAGATCTGTTTATATCCACCATATTATTATGCCAAAATATGTCTATGCCAGTATATATGTTCATGTCTCCTTTGTTAGAATGATCACTATTGTCATTTTTCCCATCACCTTTCCCCTTAAACTGTATATGCCTAGGCTACTTTCTAGCCTAGGTATGCCGCCAAATATATGCAAATGCGTTAGATAGGGAAAAGAGGAAAATATTAGAATTGGCATAACTTGATATGAATTTGGACAGATAATCCATTATGAGTATAATTGGACATTTAGGCATAATTGGAAATTTGAATGTTAATTTGTTATTAATTGGAGTAATGAATATGAATAAATTTGGCATAAAATCAATTATGGACATAAATGGGAAAAAGGGGCATAAAACCTGTAATTGACATAGGTATAATTAATAATGAATGCCTAGGAATACAATTAGAAATTTTAGTGGCACTTATGACACGAGGTTAGGTTGCATTAGTGGTGGAAGTCTACCTGGACCCAACCGACATATCCAGCAGCCACTAATGTTGAACCTAATGTGGGTGGTCTAAGTGCACAAATACGTGATGGGCTATGACACGAGGTTAGGCCCAACTTGTGGAATAAGACTGCCCGGACCCGACCGGCATATCCAGCATCCACAAGTTGTAGGCTGTGTGAGGTCTAGCCCATTATAAACCATAAATGGACATGGTAATAAATTGGACTACTGTAACAACCCGTATTTTCAATAACCTGTTATAACGTAAATCGAGGCAGAATTTAATTTATAAATCTGAATCAAGGGAAACGGGCTATGCCATTGCGTTCGTCTCGGAAAAATACGCGAAATAGAGTCCGAGTTTTCGAAAATCGGAGTCCGTATGACCCGATTAAGGCCCAACGAAGTTTTCAGAAAATTTCAAAGTAAAAACAGATTTCAAATTCAAGTTTGAATTTGGAAAATTAGGTCGGATTGGGGCAGGCGGGAAAATTCCCGCCAGAGCACCCAAGTCGACAGCCCTGTCGACTTGGGAGTCGACTTGGTTGGACCCAAGTCGACAGCCCGGTCGACTTGGCTGTCGACTTGGTCCAGCCGTGCAGTTTTGCCTGGTGCACCATTTTGGGTTTGTGTTGAGCTTGGGGGCCAGATTCGGTTTTAAGGGCTGAGATTGGAACTAGGGTTTAATCCTAAGGTTGAAACTAGTCCTAATCTCTATAAATAAGGCCCTAACCTAATCCTAAATCATCATTATTCATTCATACAACTAAACTATGGAAAAATCAATCCTCTCATGGCCTCCACTCTCTTCATAAAATTCCTAAATAAATTTCTATGAGAGATTTTCCATGCATATAAGTGTTTTCAAGCTTGTATGAGCATCATTAGCTTGCATTCAAGTCAAGTTTCTATATTTGCATCATAAAGCAAGGGTTTTGATCATTTTGCTCAAGGGTTTTTCTATTGGAGCTTGCATTTTGGGTTTATTTGATTGCATAAGGGCTTTCTTATATTTGCTTATACTCATTTGAGTCCTCATAAGCATTGTAAGCCCTATTCTACTTTCATACTTAAACTCTAAAGTTAAATGTATGATATGCAAGTTTATCATGTTATGTTATGCAAGTTTGCCATGTTATGATATGCAAGTTTATCATGTTATGTTATGCAAGTTTGATATGCAAGTTCGTCATATGATATGCAAGTATGTTATGCAAGTTTGGGATGATCATTTTGTTCATGTTATCATGTTATGCAAGCTTATCTTGAGTATATGAACATAAAGCTTCAAGCTTTATGCTAAAGGTTGCATTTTGGCAACATGTAAGTTATCATATCCCTTATGATAACTTGCATGTGAGACTAAATGCGAACTTATGGCCATTTCTACATGTCATTTAGCACCATGTATCACCAATATGCCAAGTTTGGTTTTGTGCATGCTTTTGAGGCCTAAAAATGTAATATGCAAGTATATGAACATATATGCCACCATGTTAAACTTGTGGCTTCAACACCTTTATGTCGTGATTATGCCAAGTTCCCTCTTTCTATATCCTTTATGCGCTATTGCGATATGTAAGCGATTGGATTGCGTTTTGGGTTGGGTAAACTTAAAAGACATAAAAACATAAGCTTGGGAATTTACCTATTAAGTTAGGTCTACCCATTGGGAATTTACCTATTAAGTTAGGTCTACCCAATTGCTTGAAAACTTGTAACGTGCTTTGGAAACACGATGGACATGACACTTAGAAAATATAAGTGTGACCAACTCGAGGTTGGGTTGAGTTTGTAGCGTAAACCTACCCGGAACCGACCGGCTTAACTAGTTGCTACAAACAATAGGACCCAATGTGAGAAGTTGGTCATGTTGTACCTTGAACCCGAGGTTAGACCAAGTTGTGGTGTAAAGCTACCCGGACCCGCCCGGCTTAACTAGTAACCACAACAAGGTCTAATGTGAGAGGTTAAGGCGCATTAAATTAATTAATGCCTTGTGATTAGGGTTAAGTCATGGTCCACTTAATACTTAACCAATTTGGGCTTGGTAGATTAATCAGGGTTAAGTCGTGAACTCATCGTTACACTTAACCAAGTTAATCCATGATTAGCAAGAGGGTTAAACCGTACTTAACCCACTAGAAAATCCTAGCAATGGGGGTCCACTCCAGCAGTAATCCCAAGTTTGTATCATTATGACCCTAGGGACTAGGCTAGGGTGGGGGCACGATTACTGGACTTGAGGTAAGTGACCAAAAACGACGGCAGAGTGGTACGCCGGTGTAGTTCCGGGCGGACTATGGTCGTGCACATAGTCCGAAGCCGGGGAAAGCATGCACGGGTACCAGTAGATCGAGACTATGCACTTATGTTTATGTTGTCCAGGGGTTGACACCCTAGGGCTTGATACACCCGACGGGAGACCCTGCACAGTCTGACTACAGTTATGTTTGGGCCGCATTGACACCAACACGTGACGAGTTAGGCTTATAGGGAGCCGATCGACTAGACCGTTTGGTTGGACCGCGTATTAGGGTCACTTCATGTTATTGGGCCAAAGCTTGGGCCAAGGGATCAATACTTGCTTATTCAAGTCATGTTAGTTTGCTAGTACACCTGTGGTGCAAAACCTTAAACCTGATTATCTACCTTGTTGGTTAATCATCATGCTAGTATGTTGTTATCCTTATGATCCCACCTGCTTCTCATGTCAGTTAACTTTATCAGTTTACATTGATTGTAGTAGGGCTTACTCAGTCTTTTTGACTGACCTGTTTTCTTTCGCCTCTTTTCTTCTGTTTCCCCCCCAGGTTCTCAGGGAGGGAATATTGGAGCTTAGCTTGGATTTCTGATCGCTTGCTTGTGGGATTTTAGCTCATGTACGGTCTTGACATGAAGCTAGCTGTGATTATCACTTATTTTGGGGATAGTACTTATGTATTTCAGTTTTTCAGTTGATGTTGTTTTTATCTAGACTTGTTTATTTGGAAATTGACATTATGTTGTACCAGACTTGTTTTGAAATGGTTTGAAATCTTCCGCTGTTTTATCTATGTTATTTACTCTGTTTACATATATACATATGTTCTTGTTCTGCCTTGATATATCATTATGCATGTTTGCCTGATTCAAACGCCCCTCCAAAGTCAGAGTGCTTGCAAGAGCCACCCTGGCGGAGGTGGGGTGTTACATTTGGTATCAGAGCATATGGTTTACGAGAAGGAACAAAAAGGTTTTTTAAAACTTTTGGAAAACTATTTTCAAAACAAAGTATAAAGTATTTTCCGAAGAAAAGTCTAGTTTATTTTAAAGGCTATTCCCCAAAAAGCCATTAGCAAAAATTCCTTCGTTTTTCACCATTCTGAATCTGTCTTTTTCTTCATTTTCAGTATGGCCGATAACCTTGCTATTCCGGAGGGAGTACACGTACCTGTTTGGTATAGGAGACTTTTGGAGGCTAGGGCGACCGAAGCCGGCCCCGCAGATGTTCCTCCTCCTCCTCCTCCAGTAGTTAATGTTCCTCCTCCTCTTGTCGCTGAGGTTCCTCTTCCTCCTCCCCCTCAGCATCCTCAAGCTGACTTCGCAAAGACTTGCAAAGATTTCAAAGCAGTGGGTGGCAAGAACTTTCAAGGCACTGAGACTTTTGTAGAGGCCAGGAATTGGTTGAAAGAGACCGAGGATTTATTTTCTATCTTTGGGTTAGACGATCAGAGGAAGATCTTGCTGGCGGTTTGGCTTATGAAGGATGAAGCCGCTTATTGGTGGGAAGTCACCAATGGTACTAGGCCTGTTGAGACTTGGGCCGATTTCAGGGCAAGGTTCGTGCTTAAGTTTCTATCTTCTGCTGAGGAGAATCTGCAAATGGAGAGGTTCATAACTTTGAAACAAGGAGATATGTCTGTCAAAGAATATGTGAACAAGTTTAATCAGTTAGCTCGTTTTGGCTTGGATATGGTGAATACTCCTCAGAAGAAGGCTCTTCGTTTTGCTAGAGGATTGAATGAGCCGTTGCAGGGATTGGCTATGTCACATATTCCCCATGGGGCCACGTTTGAGAGCTTGGTTGATATGGCGTTACTTCAGGGAGATGTCAAAAAAGAGATCAAGATGAATGATACTCAAGCCAAGAAGACTGATTCCCAGGGGAAAGGAAATCAGTGTAATCCAAGTGGTCAGGGCAGTCAAGGCAATCAGAACAAGAACAAGAGTCAAGGCAACAAGGGGAACAACAACAAGGGCAAGAACAACAAGGGGAAGTGCCATTATTGTGGTTCAGTTGGGCATCTTATTAAGGATTGTAAGAAGAGGAAAAGGAAGAATGGTGAATGCTTTTTCTGCGGTGAGACTGGACATTTCAGTAAGGATTGCCCGAAGAAGCGAGGGCAAGGCCAGGGTCAGACTCAGCGTGCTGGACCTTCAGGAGGGCAAGTTCATGCTCTCAATATCGCTCCAGTTCCCGATCGAGGTAGTATTTCTGTTGAGAGCCTTGTATATATTTCTGATTTTCCAGTTCGTACCTTGTTTGATTCTGGTGCATCGCATAGCTTTATCTCATCTGATCTTGTTGATAGTTTGAACCTTAGTACTAGCTTGGTAGATGATCCCGTCTGTGTCTCAAATCCAATTGGGGGTTCCGCCCATTTGTCTATGATATGTGGGGATTTGAGGATCTCTATACTGAGTGTAGAGTTCTTGTGCAGTGCTTATGTTCTTGGTTTTAGGGGATACGGATTGATATTGGGCATGGATTGGTTGTCCAGATATGGAGCCATCCTTGATT
The DNA here is from genome assembly GCA_030737875.1 of Allium sativum. NCBI lineage: Eukaryota > Viridiplantae > Streptophyta > Magnoliopsida > Asparagales > Amaryllidaceae > Allium > Allium sativum. The sequence continues at coordinate 10,067,078 of CM060923.1, forward strand.
GTGAGCATAGGGTTGTGAGGCTCGTGACTCGCCTCGGAAACACCCTAGAAATTTCTTGTAATCCGAGAGGTCCCGTCATGTTGTGCTTTCTTGAATCACTCGACTCGTCAATGGAAACTCTTCAGTCTGTGAGAGTGGTTCGAGAGTATCCAGATGTTTTCGATGAAGTTAGGGGGTTGCCCCCTAAGCGAGAGATTGATTTCCGCATTTATCTGGTGGATAATGCAAAGCCGGTTTCTTTGCCCGTTCGGCACATGGCTCTGCGTGAAAGGCGGGAGCTAAGTAAGAAAGTGAAGGAGTTGCTTGAGAAGAACTTCATTAGACGAAGTATATTTGAATGGGGAGCGCCTGTGGTATTTGCTACCAAGGCAGATGGTTCTCTCCGACTTTGTGTTGACTATCGAGAGTTGAATAAGCCGACTAAGAAGAACAGACACCCGTTACCGAGGATTGATGATCTCTTTGACCAGCTTGTCGGTGCTTCTGTTTTCTCTCAGCTTGATCTTGCTACTGGATTCCATCAGCTCAGAGTAGCTGAAGATAGTATAGACAAGACTGCGTTCAGAACTCCAGATGGATTCTTCGAATGGCTTGTCATGCCGTTCGGCTTGACTAATGCACCCGCATATTTCGTGGACTTGATGAGTAGGGTGTTCAGGGAGTTCTTGAACAAGTTTGTTGTGGTCTTCGTAGATGATATTCTGATCTTCTCTAAGGATGAGGAAGAGCACGCAAGGCATCTCGTGGAGGTGATGGATACGCTTAGAGCGCATCAGTTGAAGGCCAAGTTCTCCAAGTGTCACTTTTGGAGAAGGGAAGTTAGATTCCTTGGGCATATAGTATCTAAGCAAGGCTTAGCGGTGGATCCCGCTAAGGTAGTTGCGGTTCAGGATTGGAAGACTCCAAGGAATACAACCGAAGTGAGAAGTTTTCTAGGTCTTGCAGGCTTTTACCGGAAGTTCATCAAGGACTTCGCGAAGATTTCTGCTCCTCTCACTAAATTGACGAAGAAGAATTTAGTTTTTGCTTGGAGCATAGAATGCGAGCTTGCTTTACAGAAGCTCAAGAGAGCTCTCACATCAGCACCTGTTCTAGCTTTGCCCGATGGAGGGAAGTTATTTACAGTATACACCGATGCATGTGGCACGGGGTTAGGAGCTGTTCTGATGCAAGAAGGAAGAGTGATATGCTTTGGCGGTAGACAACTCAAAGTGCATGAGAAGAATTATCCCACTCATGATTTAGAGTTGGCAGCAATAGTATATGCACTCAAGGCTTGGCGCCATTATCTTCTGGGAGAAAGATTTGAGCTTTATACCGATCACAAGTCATTGAAGTATCTCTTTTCTCAGAAGGATCTGAATCTGAGGCAACAAAGATGGATGGAATTCTTGGCGTCCTACGATTTTGAGATAGCTTATACCCCTGGCAAGGGGAATGTGGTAGCAGATGCATTGAGTAGAAAAAGGTTGACTCTGAGTCCTCTATTCGTTGAGATGAAGAATTTAGAGTATGTGGCAACCTTTGATTTCTCTTTGGCGATTGAGTCGATGACCGGTTCTTTAGCATCTCTGGAGCTCAGACCTACCCTTCTTGATCAAGTTGGGGCTTCACAGAGAGAAGACCCTCAGATAGTTGAGATTATGGATAAGCTGATTCGAGGAGAGGCGTCTAGTCATCTCGCTCGATATTCTATTGATGACAAGGGTTGGCTGAGGAGAGACGGAAGGTTATGTGTTCCAATGGTAGAAGATTTAGTAAGAAAAGTTCTTGAGGAAGCGCATCGCTCTAAGTTGACTATACATCCGGGCGGAGATAAGATGTATAAAGATATGAAGCACATTTTCTTTTGGCCTGGGATGAAGAAGGATGTGGCAGAGTTTGTCTCTAGTTGTATCATTTGCTAGCAAGTTAAGGCCGAGTCGAAGAAGCCCGGTGGGCTATTTCATCCTCTAGACGTTCCACTATGGAAGTGGGAGAGTATTTCCATGGATTTTATCGATGGGCTACCAAGGTCAAGGAAAGGGAATACAAGCATTTGGGTTATTGTGGATAGACTTACGAAGAGCGCTCATTTCATTCCAGTGAAGAGCAAGAGGACCGCATCTTGGCTAGCGTCTGTATATCTTCGTGAGATTGTGAGACTACATGGAGTCCCTTCTAGTATAGTCAGTGACCGTGACCCAATCTTTACAAGTCAATTCTGGAATAGCTTGCAAGAAGCTATGGGCACAAGGTTGAATCTAAGTACGGCTTATCACCCACAGACGGACGGTCAAACCGAAAGGGTGAATGGGTACTTGAGGATCTGTTGAGGCTTTGTATTCTGGATTTTGGTGGTACTTGGGAAGACCATCTTCCTCTTGTTGAGTTTGCATATAATAACAGTTATCAGGCAAGCATAGGGATGGCACCATTTGAAGCTTTATATGGGAGGCCGTGCAAGTCGCCTACATGTTGGTGGGAGACTACAGATAAGCTTATACTTGGGCCTGATATGATCAGAGATACATCCGAGAAGGTCGAGTTGATTCGGAGACGGATGAAAGCGGCCCAAGACCGACAGAAATCCTATGCTGATAAGCGAAGAACTGATTTGGAGTTTGATGTTGGGGATATGGTTTTCGTGAAGGTTTCTCCTTTGCAGAATGTGGTCCGATTTGGAGCCGTTGGGAAGTTAGCACTGAGGTTTATTGGACCATTCCCTATTATAGAGAGGATCGGCCAGATGGCTTATAGAGTGGAGTTGCCCGAGAAGCTTGCCGGAGTACACGATGTTTTTCATGTCTCGCATCTCCGGAAGTGTTTACATGAATCAGCAGAGGTTGTTGAGCCAAGTGTTCTGAAAGATGTGGAAGTGGAGAAAGAGGCTACCTTGAGGAGAGCTCCGATTCGTATATTGGGGACGGAAACCAAGAAGCTAAGGAATCGAGAGGTCAAGTTGGTGAAGGTTCAATGGGGTGAAGCCGAAGAAGACGCAACTTGGGAAACCGAGGAGAAGATGCGTGGGCTTTATCCATTCCTTTTTGAGGGTACACTCTCAATCTCTTTTCTTTGTTAGCATATCTTTCTCTTTGCTATCCATGTTTATCTAGTTTATCGTGTTAATCTTGTCATGAGAACCTTAGGTAGAAACCCTTTGGATGAAACATGTGTTTGAAACATGTTATGCTTGATGGTTGCAAGTGGTTGCAAGTGTTTGCAAGTGGTTACTCGTGGATGCATTATACACGTTAGGCACTAGATCGGCTCACACACTCCTCTTATTGCATATGCATGAGTGTTTACGCTTATTCATGGATGAAAATTTTTGTGTTATCACATGGATGTTGCATATGGATGTATGTTATGTGCACACATATAGATGTTATACATTATGTTAGGAATTGCATACATATGGATTCATTTCACTAACATAATTTGCATTGATGATATTTGCATTAGATAAGTACATATACACACACCTTTGCATATGTTCATACAACATTTAGAATCTTGTAAGGATAATGATTGCTCGTGGATGATGTTTTGAGTAGATGGATGATTGGATGGTAGGATACGTTCTTCCCAACTTGAAGATTTCGGGGACGAAATCCTTTAAGGAGGGAAGAATGTAACAACCTGTATTTTCAATAACCTGTTATAACGTAAATCGAGGCAGAATTTAATTTATAAATCTGAATCAAGGGAAACGGGCTATGCCATTGCGTTCGTCTTGGAAAAATACGCGAAATAGAGTCCGAGTTTTCGAAAATCGGAGTCCGTATGACCTGATTAAGGCCCAACGAAGTTTTCAGAAAATTTCAAAGTAAAAACAGATTTCAAATTCAAGTTTGAATTTGGAAAATTAGGTCAGATTGGGGCAGGCGGGAAAATTCCCGCCAGAGCACCCAAGTCGACAGCCCTGTCGACTTGGGAGTCGACTTGGTTGGACCCAAGTCGACAGCCCTGTCGACTTGGCTGTCGACTTGGTCCAGCCGGGCAGTTTTGCCTGGTGCACCATTTTGGGTTTGTGTTGAGCTTGGGGCCAGATTCGGTTTTAAGGGCTGAGATTGGAACTAGGGTTTAATCCTAAGGTTGAAACTAGTCCTAATCTCTATAAATAAGGCCCTAACCTAACCCTAAATCATCATTATTCATTCATACAACTAAATTATGGCAAAATCAATCCTCTCATGGCCTCCACTCTCTTCATAAAATTCCTAAATAAATTTCTATGAGAGATTTTCCATGCATACAAGTGTTTTCAAGCTTGTATGAGCATCATTAGCTTGCATTCAAGTCAAGTTTCTATATTTGCATCATAAAGCAAGGGTTTTGATCATTTTGCTCAAGGGTTTTTCTATTGGAGCTTGCATTTTGGGTTTATTTGATTGCATAAGGGCTTTCTTATATTTGCTTATACTCATTTGAGTCCTCATAAGCATTGTAAGCCCTATTCTACTTTCATACTTAAACTCTAAAGTTAAATGTATGATATGCAAGTTTATCATGTTATGTTATGCAAGTTTGCCATGTTATGATATGCAAGTTTATCATGTTATGTTATGCAAGTTTGATATGCAAGTTCGTCATATGATATGCAAGTATGTTATGCAAGTTTGGGATGATCATTTTGTTCATGTTATCATGTTATGCAAGCTTATCTTGAGTATATGAACATAAAGCTTCAAGCTTTATGCTAAAGGTTGCATTTTGGCAACATGTAAGTTATCATATCCCTTATGATAACTTGCATGTGAGGCTAAATGCGAACTTATGGCCATTTCTACATGTCATTTAGCACCATGTATCACCAATATGCCAAGTTTGGTTTTATGCATGCTTTTGAGGCCTAAAAATGTAATATGCAAGTATATGAACATATATGCCACCATGTTAAACTTGTGGCTTCAACACCTTTATGTCGTGATTATGCCAAGTTCCCTCTTTCTATCCTTTATGCGCTATTGCGATATGTAAGCGATGGGATTGCGTTTTGGGTTGGGTAAACTTAAAAGACATAAAAACATAAGCTTGGGAATTTACCTATTAAGTTAGGTCTACCCATTGGGAATTTACCTATTAAGTTAGGTCTACCCAATTGCTTGAAAACTTGTAATGTGTTTTGGAAACACGATGGACATGACACTTAGAAAATATAAGTGTGACCAACTCGAGGTTGGGTTGAGTTTGTAGCGTAAACCTACCCGGAACCGACCGGCTTAACTAGTTGCTACAAACAATAGGACCCAATGTGAGAAGTTGGTCATGTTGTACCTTGAACCCGAGGTTAGACCAAGTTGTGGTGTAAAGCTACCCGGACCCGCCCGGCTTAACTAGTAACCACAACAAGGTCTAATGTGAGAGGTTAAGGCGCATTAAATTAATTAATGCCTCGTGATTAGGGTTAAGTCATGGTCCACTTAATACTTAACCAATTTGGGCTTGGTAGATTAATCAGGGTTAAGTCGTGAACTCATCGTTACACTTAACCAAGTTAATCCATGATTAGCAAGAGGGTTAAACCGTACTTAACCCACTAGAAAATCCTAGCAATGGGGGTCCACTCCAGCAGTAATCCCAAGTTTGTATCATTATGACCCTAGGGACTAGGCTAGGGTGGGGGCACGATTACTGGACTTGAGGTAAGTGACCAAAAACGACGGCAGAGTGGTACGCCGGGGTAGTTCCGGGCGGACTATGGTCGTGCACATAGTCCGAAGCCGGGGAAAGCATGCACGGGTACCAGTAGATCGAGACTGTGCACTTATGTTTATGGTGTCCAGGGGTTGACACCCTAGGGCTTGATACACCCGACGGGAGACCCTGCACAGTCTGACTACAGTTATGTTTGGGCCGCATTGACACCAACACGTGACGAGTTAGGCTTATAGGGAGCCGATCGACTAGACCGTTTGGTTGGACCGCGTATTAGGGTCACTTCATGTTATTGGGCCAAAGCTTGGGCCAAGGGATCAATACTTGCTTATTCAAGTCATGTTAGTTTGCTAGTACACCTGTGGTGCAAAACCTTAAACCTGATTATGCGATGACACCTTTATCTACCTTGTTGGTTAATCATCATGCTAGTATGTTGTTATCCTTATGATCCCACCTGCTTCTCATGTCAGTTAACTTTATCAGTTTACATTGATTGTAGTAGGGCTTACTCAGTCTTTTTGACTGACCTGTTTTCTTTCGCCTCTTTTCTTCCGTTTCCCCCCCCCCCCCCCCCCAGGTTCTCAGGGAGGGAATATTGGAGCTTATCTTGAATTTCTGATCGCTTGCTTGTGGGATTTTAGCTCATGTACGGTCTTGACATGAAGCTAGCTATGGTTATCACTTATTTTGGGGATAGTACTTATGTATTTCAGTTTTTCAGTTGATGTTGTTTTTATCTAGACTTGTTTATTTGGAAAGTTGACATTATGTTGTACCAGACTTGTTTTGAAATGGTTTGAAATCTTCCGCTGTTTTATCTATGTTATTTACTCTGTTTACATATATACATATGTTCTTGTTCTGCCTTGATATATCATTATGCATGTTTGCCTGATTCAAACGCCCCTCCAAAGTCAGAGTTCTTGCAAGAGCCACCCTGGCGGAGGTGGGGTGTTACAACTACTTAACCTAATCTAATCCATAAGGATTGTATGATTATGAACTGAAGTTAGGGTTAAGTAAAATTGATTGGACAGTGGGTGGGTTAAGTAAATCTGAGGGTAGGTGGGTAACATTAGTATATATAGGCCCGCAAACTTAACCGTTAAATAAACATGCTTGAATCAGTGGGAGGGTTAAGCACATCTTGGGTAGGTGGGTAATATTAGTATATATAGGCCTCAAACTTAACCGTTAAATAAACATGCTTGAAATAGTGGGAGGATTAAGCACATCTTGAGCAGGCGGGTAATATTAGTATATATCGGCCCACAAACTTAACCATCAAATAAACATGCTTGAAACAGTGGGAGGGTTAAGTACATCTTGACCTAGTGGGTAATATTTGTATGTATAGGCCCACAAACTTAACCTGTTGGGATTATGCAATTTTATGACACCAATAGGTAGGCATAATATGTGGAAAACCTAATAGTGGGGATGCAAGATAAAGGGGAGAGCTTGCACCATCTTATGTGTGGGACCCGTTTCAGTCAGTAACCCTTAAATATGTATCAAACGAGTACTCCGAACCAGGTCGGAGTGCGACACGCTTACTGGGCTGAGTATAAGAGATCCAAACGTGGTGAATGGTGTCATGACGACGCGTTCTATTGGGGTCATGTGCGTGCATGACTCCGCCTGCCCAAGAAAATAAGATGTTGTGACATCAGTAGATATGGTTGTGCACATCTCGAAAATGAAGGGTTGCCACTTTAGGAAGTGATGCATCCTACTGTGGAGCCAGCACAGGGTATCTACGGAGTAGGGAGCCAATCGATTAGGGTATTAAATAGGGTACATATGGTCCTATTTGTTTCTGTTAGGTGCTTATGTTTCTGTTTGGGCTAACACCCGTTAATTCTGTTTAGGTACTGTCTAATTCTGTTTGGGTTAAAACCCGTTACTAGAGTACACCTAAAACAACCGTTATATTTCTGTTGAGATCATCCTGTTTCTGTTAAGAAATTAGGGAGTATGTAATCCTGTTGCATATCTGTTATACTAGTATTGGTGCAGAGAATAAACAGAGAAATCCTTAGGGTGGCATATAAACTCCATTATGTTTAATTTGTCAAGCTTACCTTTTAGGGTGTTATCTTTCTTGTCCACTTTATATGTCTGTCATGCTACTTATATTTATTTGCTAAAAGTAACTAGACTCGCCAGACTTTAAGTCTGACCCTTTTTGTTTTCTCTTCTTTCTTCCCCCCCCCTTCCCCCCCCCCCCGAAGGTTCATACGGCGGGAATACTCAGGCTTAGTCAAGACTCAGTTATCATCTTGCTAGGAGCTGCTTTTGAAATATGGCTCAAGTTTTATCTCTGCTATGGCTTTGTCTCTTTTTGGGGAATTATGTTTTCTTTTATGTAATCTGATGGTACAAGACAGAAGTTATGTTATTGTAATGGGTTTTTGTATTTCAGACATGTGAGTTTTTATACCACGGTATTTTATGATAAATAAAGTTTTTATTCCGCTGTTATTTTATATATCTGTCTTGTAATATTTCTGTTTTTTTACTTATAACGCTTCACGAAACTTAATGCATTCCCTTTGTGAGTGACATTAACGGACGTGGGGTGTCGCAATTGCCGAAATGTATGCAACAATTGCAAATAATTGCATCATTTGATGCAATATACTGCAAATTCGCTATTTTGTTGTTTTTGATACGTTTTGTGGTGGTTTTAACACATGAATTTGATGATGTTTATGTGTTTAATTTAATTATGAATTTATGTGATATTTTTTTTGATGTTTTGGTGATTTTTCGAAAAATAGGGACCTAATTTGTATAAAAATAACACAGGGACATGTGCTAAATTTCCAAACATATTAGGGATGTGACACAAACTTTCCCCTTTAGAAATTGGCTTAATTTTTTTAGCTGAAGCAAAGATGCCACTCAAATTTTGGCCATATTCCTTTGACATGTGGTATATTTGATAAATATATTACCAACCAGAGTATTAGAAGGAATCAACCCATATAGGAAACTTTTTGTTAATAAGCCAGACTGTAATTTTCTCAAAACATTTGGATGTCTATGTTACCCTAACTTAAGACCATTTAACATGAACAAGCCAGAATTTAGATCCAAGCCTTGTATCTTTATAGGGTATGCTTCTAATCAAAAAGGTTAAAAGTGTTTAGACAATAAAGGAAGGGTTTACGTAAGTAGACATGTAATGTTTAATGAAAAAGTCTTCCTATACGGTGGCTAAAGCATCAAAACAACTACTAAAGTTTATGATGCAAAAGTATCTATTTTACCATTACCTGATTACTCAGATTACTCAAGCACAAGTGTAACCGAGAAGACTAAAGAGGAGTCAACAACATAACAAACTAGACCAAATAAAGTTGAACAGTCATCTAGTCAACTCATCCAATTTCTTGCAAAGAAAATAAGTCTTAATCAAGATGTCAATGAAGAACACACATGCACTCAAGACAACACTAAAGACATATCAAGTAAAGAGTCATCTGGTGGTCAGTGACAAGTCAAGTAGTCTCACCCCATGATCCCAAGGTCAAAGAGTGGAATATTTAATTCTAAAATATACACTGCAAAAACATGAGTTGAATAACCAAGTACCATTGAACAAGCAATTTAGGACAATAATTGGAAAGAGGCAATGGAGTGTGAATATCATGCTCTTATGCAAAACATGGGAATTAGTCAAACCACCAAGAGAAAAGAATATCATTGGATGTAGGTGGACTTACAGGATTAAAAAAAGGGTACAATCTCTAGATATAAATCTAAACTAGTGGAAAAAGACTACACTAAAGAACAATGGTTTTACTACAAAGGAATTTTTTCACCAATAGTAAAGCCATCAATAATATGAGTTGTTCTAACCATTGGGATAAGCAATAAGTGGCCACTCAGACAATTGGATGTCAACAATGCATTCTTAAATGTCACACTTGAAGAAGAAGTTTACATGGAACAACCAAATTAAGCGATACATTTAGAGTTCAAAATATGTGTGCAGACTTAACAAAGCCATATATGGCTTAAAACAAGCTCCCAAAGTATGGTTTGATAGAATATAAAAAAACATTAACTAAAATGAGTTTTCAATCTACCAAACTAACAACTCCTTATTCTTTCAGTACTCTGTAATCTATATTGATCCTAATGTGATAGGAAATGATGACTCAAAGATCAACAAACTTGTACATAAGTTAAACAATCAATTCTCAATTAAAGATTTGGGGTTTTATTGAACCACTTCTCAGGAATAGAGGTCAATATAAAGCCTGAAACAAAAATCATAGTGTCCTAAAAGAAGTACATAATGGAGCAACTTGTGAATACAAAAATGAAAAAAGCAAAACCACAACCAACACCTATGATCGACAACCAACAACTTTGTAAACACAGGGAAGAACCTATAATTAGCACAAACAATACAGAAGTGTAAGCAAAAGCTATGTGGTTACAATCTCTACTAACTTAACTCAAAGTTAAAACTAAATGCAAGCCAATACTGTGGTAAAACAACCAAAGCACGGTAATATACCAACCCAATACAACACGCAAGGACAAAGCACATAGAAATAGATATATACTTTGTGAGAGAACTAGTTTTAAAAGGAAATTTGAAGATTGGACATGTACCTGCCACTTACCAATGCGCAGACACCTTAACAAAAGCTTTATCGGTCATAAATTTCATAAAGTTTCGGGATAGACTTCAAATAACAAAGATGGAGAAGAAAAGCATCCATATCAAGCCTCTAGAGATGAAATTAAAGATCAAGATAACTCAATGGGAAGTTGAAAGCCCACATACTGAAACGAAGAAGGACGACGAAGTTGAGAAACCAAATAAAGCCAATTGCAAGTCAATCAAGACATGAACTAGATATACTCGGTGCATTTGTTGGCTAATGTGCTTGATTCCATAATTCAACATGATGATTTGCAAAATTTCAAGCGAATTGCCTCCAAAACCCTAACCACAATCGGTCTGAGGAGGGAATCAATTGATACAAAGTGTAAGAAGTGCGTCTTTGTTTTTCACAGGAAAACCAATATAAGAGTTATAAATCTCGAGTGAACCGAAGCCCAACACTCTTTATTTTTCATTTCTGCGAAAAGCTTGTAACAACATGTATTTTATGTACCGGGCGGTCGTAACATAATAATATTTTATTCTGTATTGGTCAGATCATTCCTAGACTTTAATATGTTATTCATATGGATGCGATACATTTTCTGAACCTAATATTTTATTCTGTATTGGTCAGATCATTCCCAAACTTTAATATGTTATTCATATGGATGTGAGACATTTCCATGACATTTTCTGAACCTAATTATGACCATTTTTCTCTTTCGTTTACTCTTTGGAATATAACTTTTGATAGGGATCGAATCTGGTATTGAGATGGGTCTTATTGGATCAGAATGGTGGTTTAAAATTCTGTAGAGTGGTCACCAGAAGGATTTGGTTCAGTGGTTTGGGAGGAATCGTTGTTTTAAGTTTCATATGTTGTTAGGCAGACTGGTCAGCAACTAATAGGCGGAATAGCTAGGCCCATTAGACTAATGACCTGCAGATATAAATAGGGGGACTTAGGGAGAGAACACTGGGATTGTGCTTGGAATATTTCATCTTGAAATTCTCTAAGTATATAGACCGGTACCGATCCATAAAAATGGGTAGGATGGAAGTGAAATTTATGTGGTGCTTCGTGATGATGAATTAAGGCTACTGACAAATTTTCAAGTCATTCGAAGTTATTTTGGGATGGGTCGACGGTTAATTACTCATGTGCAAGGATGAGCGGCAGAGGTTTTAATAGTAATGAAAAATAGCTTGGAAAATGAACCGGTAGGAAGCACATGGGGTTAGGAGTATAGAAGTTCCAACAATTAGCCATTTCTGGCTAAGTGTATGGACCGGTACCGATCCATCAGGAAAGGCCAGGTGAGGAGCTTGTTTTTGTTGGCTTCTAGGGCTGCTGGTGAAGTTTGGTGATAAATGAATTTCAGATAATCGATGTGCAACTTAATAATGAATGGTGCTATGATTATGACTCACGTTGGAGTGGTCGGAGCCAGATTGATGTGACACTGGTCATGATTCGATATACGGTCCAGTATGATGATCGATTGGCCAAATGGGAGTTAATCATGGATGACAATGGAATGGTTCGGGAAATGAATTTAGTCGATGAGATGATAGTCTTGAACCATCAAGGAATCGTCGATAATCAAAGCGTTCTAGCAGACTCAAAGGAGGGGTATTGTGGGGATGTCCATTAGGATCAAGTTCGATAGATCGTGCACCCTGGGAAGTCATGATGGGCCTAGTTGTCTTCGTCGAGTAGGGAAAACATACGACTCACGACGGCTTATGGTTGTTTGGCTAGAACTGGGGTTTTCCACTGGCCCTTTTGATCGTCGAAAGCATGTTCGAATATCGATGGATTCAAAGCTATAGTCGGTGATAGCTAGAATATTGGATGTTATGGATGCTATGGTTGATTTTGTGCTTTCTTCTCTATTTTTCTCTTGGTAGGCTATCACCGTAGGATGCCGAAGAAAAGAGAGATTGGGGGTTCTCCTTTTCTGTTCTGTAATAGCATGTGATGGATGGTTTTCACATGTTGACTTTTTGGTTGCTGGGCAGATCGGATGGTTTATCCGCCTGTACTCATATTATCCTGTATAATTGTTGTTAGTTATTTTACTACTCACTAACACTGTTATCTGACTTAAGGTTTTATGTTTCCCTCTTGAAACACCCCACCTCCGTTAAGGTCACTCAAAAAGGGAATGCCTTAACTTTGGTGGAGCAATATAGGTAAAAGATGCAGATGAATTACAAGACAGACAAATAAAGCAGCAGAAAATAAAAATCATTTTATAAACTATGTGGTTTAGTCAAGCTTTTACAATAGTTGTCTCAGTCATACCTAAAAGTAATACATAGAACTTTTGTATTGAATTAAAACATAAAGAAGCATTAAAACAACAGTAAGGCAGCATAAATCCCCAATAAGAGAGTATCCAAAGCCATAGCCCAAGGAAAAAGATTCCAAGCAATACATCTACTCTCTTCAAGCTGGAAATGATCCGATCTAAGCTAAAGTGTTCCCTCCCTACGGACCGGGGGGAGGGGACGGAAGAAAAGAAGACGAAAGAAAATGGGTCATACATGAGTCTGGTAAGTTCAATGACTATTTAGTATGTAAACAAGAAAAAGGGTTATGGCATGACTAAACTGAATCTAGGAAAACACCCTAGAAATAAGATAATAAGGCTGAATAGGCTATCACACTCATTTCACTTCTCTGCACCACCTAACCAGTGTCCCAACTAGTAATCTATATAAAACGATAATATTGTAATGTGATCCCAATCCCCGCAATTGTGGTAGCCTTCAGTTGTACATCTATCGTGAGGATTCCACCTCAATCTGCCTAATTGCCATGAACATGTTAGATGTACCTTACTACTCTATCGATTGGCTCCTTACTCGTATTAATTTTTCCTTGTGTCTATGTCAATTGGCTCTCTCTTGCGTGTAGATACCCTGTACTGGTCCCACCATAAGGTGTATCAAACCTTATGATAGCAACCTGACACGATTCAGGATGCACAGTGTATAACTACTGGTACCCAGTGCCTACTTTTTCCCACTTCGGAGTACGTGCATGCCTGTAAACCATCGGAACCTACACTGACGTACCTCTGCCGCTATTGTGACCGCTTATAATCAGCCCAGTAATCGTGCCCCACCCTGCCTAGTTCAGGGAACCATGATACATCTATGTGGGTTACTGCTGAAATGGGTCCTTGTTACTAGAGTTTCCTACTGGTTAAGTTTGTGGGCCTATATATTCAAATATTACCCACCTACACGAGATGTACTTAACCCTCCCACCGATTCAAATATGTTTATTTAATGGTTAAGTTTTGTGGGCTTATATTTACCAATATTACCCACCAACCCGATATGTACTTAACCCTCCTACTGATTCAAGCATGTTTATTTAATGGTTAAGTTTGTGGGCCTATATATGCTAATATTACCCCCCCAACCCGATATGTACTTAACCCTTCCGCACATTATGCCATATTGGTTAAGTGTTGTCCATTCATGTTAACTTAACCCACTCATTCATCATGTCATGTTGGTTAAGTGTTTCTTATTAACTTAACCCCATGTGTTCATCATGTTGTATTGGTTAAGTGTCATCAATTTATTCAAGTTACTTAACCCACCTACTTGTCATGTTACTTTGGTTAAGTGTTGCCCTCTTGTTTTAACTTAACCTTAGTACAAATCAAGTCATATTGTTTAAGTGTTGCCCTCTTGTTTTAACTTAACCTTACCACAAATCAAGTCATATTGGTTAAGTGTTTCCCTCCTGTTTTAACTTAACCTTACCGCAAATCAAGTCATATTGGTTAAGTGTTGCCCTCTTGTTTTAACTTAACCTTACCGCAAATCAAGTCATATTGGTTAAGTGTTGCCCTCTTGTTTTAACTTAACCTTACCACATATCAAGTCATATTGGTTAAGTGTTGCCCTTCTGTTTTAACTTAACCTTACCACAAATCAAGTTATATTGGTTAAGTGTTGCCTTCTTGTTTTAACTTAACCTTACCACAAATCAAGTTATATTGGTTAAGTGCTGCCTTCTTGTTTTAACTTAACCTTACCACAAATCAAGTTATACTGGTTAAGTGTTTCTTATTACTTAACCCTACCCATTCATCATGCTATACTGGTTAAGTGTTTCCTATTAACTCAACCCTAGTCATTCATCTTATTATATTGATTAAGTGTTTCACATTAACTTAACCCTAGTCATTCATGTTATATTGGTTAAGTGTTCCTATGAACTTAACCCTTGTCATTCATCTTGTTATAGCATTAATTAATTTATTAATGCACCAACCTCTTACATTAGATATGTGTTGTTGTGGTTACTAGATGTGCCGGGCGGTTCCGGGTAGTTTTACACCACAACTCAATCTAACCTCGGGTTTTCCTAGGGCATGATGCACTAACCTCTCACATTATATGGGTGTTGTTGTGGTTACTGGATGTGCCGGGCGGTTCCGGGCAGTTTTACACCACAACTCAATCTAACCTTGGGTTAGGCATGTTCGTCTTTTACTTAATTTACATATTTTCTTTTCATATTTATATGTAAATTTTCCATAATTATTGCCATTCAAGCCGTGCCCGATTTTTCCTTCTAAATCATATTCAAGATTTTTGGTATATAAATTATACCATTTTTATGCCACTAATCCTTTATATATTTATGGGCCAAATTATGCCAATAATATAAATTAAAGATTTTTCCTAACGTTATCCTCATCATACGTTCGCAAAATTCACATAGAATGTTAGGCTCGTAACTTAGCCTAACTTATATACAAAAGGGAAAGAAGGGAACATGTGCCATTCATACAACATAATAAGGATCTAACTAAACATGTGTCATACAAATTTTTGGCACAAAACAATGAACTTGCATTTTTGGATCCAATCAACATAAGTCTTAAGCATATGAAATTACCCAAATCCAACTAGGCATGTAAATGTAAACTTTTATTTTGGGTCCAATGAACATAAACCTTAAGCATATAGAATTACACAAGTTCAACTAGACATGTGAATGTGAACTTTTAATTTGGATCCAATAATCATGAATCTTAAACATATGGAATTACACAGGTTTAACAAGGCATGTAAATATGAACTTTTTTTTATTTTGGATCCAACAAACATGAATCTTAAGCATATGGTTTTACACAAGTTTAACAAGGCATGTAAATATGAACATTTTATTTTGGATCCAACAAACATGAATCTTAAGCATATGGTTTTACACAAGTTTAACAAGGTATGTAAATATGAACTTTTTATTTTGGATCCAACAAACATGAATCTTAAGCATATGGTTTTACGCAAGTTTAACAAGGCATGTAAATATGAACTTTAGTCTTGGATCCAATTTTCATAGATCTAAATGTAAATCTAAACATAAAACATGTCTTGGCCTAATAAATTGCATGTAACATAATATGAATGAATCACCAATTTTACATGATTGGTTTACATTAACATAATAACCACATAGCCTAACAACTTGCATGTAACATAACATGAATAAATCACCAAACTTTACAAAATACATGATTGGTTTAAAACCAACATAATAACCACAATAATCTCATAAGAATATACGATAGAATCGTTACAAGAATAGGCATGAATCAACATCATCATTATCTTACAACTAGGAATAATGCTAGTTTTTATTTTATTACAAATCATAACTTCTAATCGTTCACATCTAAATAATAATAGGACTTACAAAGAAAAGAAAGTCTTGTTTTCTGGGATCTGTTTTCTGAATTTGAAAAGAAGTCCCTTGAAGAAGACTATCGACTTCTCTAAGTTAGTTTTGATTCGTAGCTTTTGACTTGTTTTCTAATTGAAGGAATGGTGGCTAGGCTAGAACGAGCATGGACAGCATGGTGGCTCCTTGGAATGAATTTGTGTGATTTAGGGTTTGAGGATTAGGGTTGCTTTTATAGAAGTTAAATCTTATGTGAGCCGTTAGATCATTTTAGGAGCAATCACAACCGTCCAGACTAGATAGAGTTATCCAGAATTGACACCTAAGCCCTAGTGACTCAGCAACAAGTCAGAAAGGACGCAACAACTAGTCAAAATCATCACATTTTTGGATCTGGGCGAGGGGGTAGGTCGACCCCCTGGTCGATTTGGCCTGGGGTAGGTCCACCCCCAAGTCGACCTGCCTTGGTATAGGTCGAACTCTAGGTCGACCTGTCTGGGTTATTTTACTATTAAATTTTCTGAATTTCTCTTGAATCTTTTGAAGGCCATAACTCCTTCATACGAAGTCCGATTTACGAAAACTTGGACTCTACTCCAAGAAGAACTCCGAGACGAACGCAATGGCGTAACCCGTTTCCCTTAATTCTCACTTTAAAAATTAAGTATTCTTTAATTTGTTCTTTTAATATTCTCAGAAAATATGGGGTGTTACACCTCTTATCACCTTGGGCTGTTCATCAATTGTGTTGATGACAGACTGAGTAGTAGGTAGGAGATTTGATGACAGACTGAGTAGTAGGTAGGAGGTAGGCGTATTATTACTACCTACTATATAGATATTTCTTTTCTATTTCCACTTATGTTGATGTTCATTGAGACTCTGAGGGATGTAGTGAGGCATATTGTATTCAGAGATCCATGCATTGAGACATATTATACTTGAGATTCTATGGTTTTATGGAGATTTGATTTTCTGTTCAGTTATGCTTGATTACTATAACCTGTTGTATATTTTATTATTATATTATATCCATGCATTGTGAGTTATATGATAAGTTCATTTCGAGTTATTTTTCCTTGATCATCGTCCTGTATCGTCCTGGCACATCATACAATGCACTTTTTCCTTAGTTTGGTGCAGGAGGTATGAGGCCGTCATCACAAAGCCTGTAACTGTGCACATAAATATATAAATGTACAATATTTCACTATATTATTCATTCGATAATCATTGTACAAAATCATCTTGCAACAACATTAAAGTTTTCTATTCTGCATCTGTCAAATTTATCAAAATCTCAACACATCAAAATCGCACTGAACAAGAAAACAAGGAAGATCAAGTTGGAAAACATTGACTCATACAAAATGAAATAAATGGATAAAACTAAAATGGGATGTAATCTAATGGGGCTTTCGAACCAAAAAAGTTCTTCAACTTTATTATTAAAGATGTCGGATGTCCATATCATATGTATTTCTTGGCTCTTTGATATCAATATCATTCATTCATTTAAGTAAATATTAACTAACAATGCACCTAAAATGAATGATGGTAATCATATAGGGATTGATTCGAAGATAGACTAATTTGTTGATTTTGTTTAGTGAGAATTGCAAGTTTTCTTTCAAGTAGGATACATATAAAATGATTATTAAATGGTAGCAATAAGACTATGTGGTCTTTGTCATACATATATGTCTAGTTATGTTGGTTACATGGTATTGATATTATGTCAGTTACATGACATTGAAATAATTTTTGCAATATAAATTTATGTCTTACACTGGTTGCAAATTTTGGACAACAAGTTCTTATTATTAATTGCAGCAAACAAAACACCTTCCCTTGTCTGTAGATCTTTACCCATTCGTTTTCTCCATTAGCTATTGTTTCACATTTTGATTTCTCAAAAATTTGGTCTCAAGACCGTTAGAATTTCAATTAACAATGCCATACTACAATCACTTTTCTAGTAGTTCTTAGTAAAAGTTGTTGACCTAATTTTAATACTTAGGCGGATTAAAGTTTCATATAAGAATTAAATCGTTTGTCTTTTCTTCCTACTTCATCTATTAATTTGAGGATTATTATTTCCACTTAGACTTCACTTATTTTGCTCAAACTAGCGTTGAATGATTAAAGTGTCTAGCCATAAGAACAAGGAAAATCCTTGTAATGGCGCGTTTTGTTAGCTGTCGAATAATTAATTTATTTAATTATTAAATATCGATTGGGCGATATCGATGACTTGAATTAAATAATATTGAATATTTAATTAAAATAAATAATATAATAATATATTATAATGTCGAAATAATCGGAAATCACCGAATTCACAATACTGTGTGAATTGGATCAGCTAAAATATTTAATTCAGTTTAGAATTGAATTTGAATAACGAATCGATTTAATAATCGACGTTAAAACGTATTAATTACATTATAATTAGAATAGAGCGCGTAACGACGCGGTAGTTCGCTATTTGGCGATTTAGACTTCAACTGAGTATACAGGGTTCGTTTTAAATCGGATTGCTGTGAAACAAGAAACGTGTGGAGGTGGAGTATATCTTTCTAGTGGAAGAGAAAAATCGGGATTTCGTCGTGTAGATTTTGAGTTAGGTCCAAATCAAATTTAGAAATAGTCGCTATAGAATCGTTATCGACTGTATCGGTTTATTCGATATAACTAGAGATCGGGTTTGAATTTAGACAAGGTTCTTTTGAGACGTAGTGATAATTTAATTTTTAGAATTTTATTGAAATTTTTAATTAATTAAATAAGCAACTTTTTATTTGGAGTATTTTGCACCCTTAATCAGCAATTTTGGGGTTACATTATATGAGTTAATCTACCGATATTATTATATTTTTGGGATCGAGGCACATTGCTGATCACAATGGTATTTCTACTTTTGTCTATTGTTGTCCGCAAAACGGAATGACTACATATTACCGAAACTAAAAGTAACGTAACAACAACGACTAGTTCATGGAAATTTCTACATGTAAACTGAACGTTCAATGTTATAATATTGCGGGCATAAGTATCATCAAGGAAACATGATGACAAAGTAAGATTCTCATGGAATGTGTATTAAAGTGGAAACCAAAACGTTTGGAGTACACTACCAAACTGCAAATTTCAAGTGATGTAAAACAAATCCACGCCATCAACTATCAAACTGCAAACCAAATCGCATTGCCATCCACTCAACCGACCCAGACTATTCAAGGCTGTAGCCCCCGAAACGTGTAAAAAGCTCAAACGTGGAAACTAAGTATAAACAATACATATTATCACTTAAACGTCGAAGAAATTTAAACACTATAAATATAATACTTGACTTCGGTTTCTTCTTTTGAAACCCATACTCCAAGTTTTTATGTCAATGAAAAATCCAAAACGAATCAAGAAAAATTCTATAAATCCTAAATCATATGGGTATGAGTCCCTGTTGAGCTCCTCTTCAATCCAGTGGAGTATTTCAGAGCTCGACGCCCACCTTCGGATGCTGAAGACCCAACAGCGGCAACTAGGGTTGATAATCTTGGAATATACAAGCTTCGATAGGAGATTCTGACGACGCAAGGGCATTCAGGGGAGGGAGGCGCCAGTCTTGGGAGATTTTGGTGAATTCCGATGAGCCTACATGTCTCACCATTCCTGTACAGTGCGTGAGGAACCAGGGGTTTACCTGAGCGTGAGTTTATGGATAATGGTGTGGTGGGGTGCGGTTTTCGATGGAGATTTGGATGGGGGAGGCGGCGCTCGGGATTGATGGCCAGAGGAGGAGAAAGTGTGGGTCAAACGTTGGACCAAATGTCGGATTGGGTTACAGGGAGGAGTGGACGCGCGATTCTCAATTTGGGAAAGAAGGACTGTGTTTTAACAGGTGCAGATGAAAGGGTGGTGGGCCAATACAAGGTGTGAGGCCCAAGTCAAAATTGATTTAAGGTTTAAATTTAATTTTTATAACGTATTAACTTATAAAATCCGTAACGTGGTGATACGGTACCAGAATCTGACGAAATAAGATCTGTTGGGATCGTATGGACGGACACTACACCATGGAGCTGACTGGAAGTGGATTCTAGCTCGTTTGAATTTATGGCGAAATAAATTGTTTGATTCAAATCAAATAACAGTTTATCGTTCTTTAACGATGAACTGCAAATGTGAGTAAATCTCACTAACTCTGAACAGTTTATAATTTCATGTTGTATTGTTAGAACTGTTAAAATTGTCTGTTTGACTGTGTGTTGATTGTTTGATTGAACTGCTAGTCAGTTAGTTAAATTTCTATATTGATTCTGTTTAACAGAATATATCATATGGAACTGAAAGTGATGTTATCTATGTTGTCTAACATCTGTGATGCAGGGAAACAGGTTGGAGGAATCCGACTGGATTCCTCAACATTTATTTTACCGTTTTTCATATATTGTGATATATGATGTGTTATGAAATCTGTTATTGATTTCATATGTTTGAATGATACCGATCATTGTTATACGACACGTTACACACCGTAGGTGATACTAGAATGTAAAAAGGGAATTTTCAATGTTTATATTGAAAATAAATCTTATTTATAAAATCGATAGGATTTTATAAAATGAAAACATTTATTTATTTAGGAAATAAATAAAGGAACATTTATTTAGATTATAAATAAATGAAATAAAGGAATATTTATTTAGGGAATAAATAAAGGAACACTTGTTGGGAAAATAAATAGAATTATACAAGGATAGATTTAAACACGTGCTTCGCACACGGTATAACACGATATGGATTTAAATGAGATATTAAATAGGAAATCTGTTTTAAACAGATAAATTGAAGTAGATTAATTTATAAATAATGTTTTATAAATTAAATAAATTATTTATCATTGATAAATGGAATATATATAAGTCTGGACTTATATAGAGAAGTAGAAACGTTATTAAAAGGACATTTATAAAGTGAAGAACCGTTACTGAAAGTAAATCTTTATAAATGGATAAACGTTGTAAAAAGTAAATCTTTATCAATGGATAAACATTGTAAAGAGGAAATCTTTTGAAATGAATAAACGTTAATAAAGGAGTTAATC
Organism: Allium sativum; assembly: GCA_030737875.1. Taxonomy (NCBI): domain Eukaryota; kingdom Viridiplantae; phylum Streptophyta; class Magnoliopsida; order Asparagales; family Amaryllidaceae; genus Allium; species Allium sativum. Next base: position 10,088,174 of record CM060923.1, read on the forward strand.
GAATTTAGTTATTCGAAATGAGTTATTCGAATTAGATATTTGCATAGAGTTAAACCCATTAGAGTGATTCGAATTACTCATTCGAATAGAGTTAAACAAAGTAATTTGTTAGGTTAACCAAAGCGAGTTAGTCGAGTTAATCAAAGTAATTGGTTAAGTTAACCAAAGTAAATTTGTTAAGATAAACTAAGCGGTTAATCGAAGTGAATTAGTTAAGTTAAACTAATTGGTAAATCAAAGTGAATTAGTTGCGTCAAACTAAGTGACTTAGTTAAGTTAAACTAATTTGTAAATCAAAGTGAATTAGTTGTGTCAAACTAAGTGAATTAGTCAAGTTAAACTAAGTGGTTAATCGAAGTGAATTAGTTAAGTTAACTAAGTGGTTAATCGAAGTGAATTAGTTGAGTTAAACTAAGTGAATCGGTTAGAGTTAATCAACGTGAATTAGCGAAGTTAAACTAAGTGGATTAGTTCAGTTGATCGAGACGAGTTAACCAGTTAGGTTAAACCATTTGAGTTAATCAGTTAGAATTGACCAGTTAGAGTTAACCAGTTAGAGTTAACCAGTTAGGTTAAACCAGTTGAGTTGACCGGTTAGAGTTATCCAAGTAGAGTTAATCGAGTAGAGTTGTCGAATATCACTTATCCGAAGTAGAGTATCAAATATAGTGTATTCGAGGGAAGAGTAATCGAATATAGTTTATTCGAGTGGAGAAATCAAATGTTATTCATTTGAGAAGAGTTACCGAACATTATTTATTCGAAGAGTAGTTATCGAATATTGGTTATTCGAAGTTAGTTAATCCAAAGGAGTATTCGAAGTTAGTCAATCCAAAGGAGTTATTCGAAGTTAGTTAATCCAAAGGAGTTATTCGAAGTTAGCTAATCCAAAGGAGTTATTCGAAGTTAGTTAATCCAAAGGAGTTAGTCGAAGAGTTAATCGAATATAGTTATTAAAAAGAAGGTGTTAATCGAATATAGTTATTCGAGTAAAGTTAAAAGAGTTAATCGAATTTAGTTATTCGAAATGAGTTATTCGAATTAGATATTTGAATAGAGTTAAACACATTAGAGTGATTCGAATTACTTATTCAGATAGAGTTAAACACGTAAGAGTTAATTGAATATTAGTTATTCAATTAGAGTTAAATCGAATTTAGTTATTCGAAAGGAGTTAGTCAATTTGAGTTAAGTTAATCGATTTGAATTAAGTTGAATCGAAATGGAGTAAACCGATTAGAATTAAGTTAATCGAGTTAGAGTAAATCGAATATTGGTTATTCGAAGGTAAGTTATTCGAATTAGTTATTCGAGGGAGTTAATCAAATGAGTCGATCCAAAGGAGTTAGTCGAATATTAGTTATTCGAATAGAGTTAAAGGAGTTATCGATTTTAGTTTGATCGAAAGGAGTTATCGATTAGTAAATCGAAGGAGATTTTCGAATATAGCATATTCGAAAGAAAGAGATCGAATATTGTTTATTCGAAAGAGAGAGATTTCGAATATGAGTTATTCGAAGAGAGATAATCGAATATAGGTTATTCGAAGAAGAGTTAATCAAATAGAGATTTCTCGAAAGAGAGTTATACGTCGAATTCGATTATAGCGAAGTCGGGAAAGTACTATTTACTTTCCACGGTTTAAATCAAGATTTAGTTATTGATTTAGAAATTAGGTGTCTGTTAAATTATTTGAGTTAGGAGATAAAGTTATTGCAGAAGTAGGAATTATAACGTTATAGTTAAAATCAAACGTTTTCATATAAGAAGTAGATTCGTAACCTGAATCCGAGAATTTGCGTAAACAGATGATTGGAAAAAGTGAGTGATGAGCTTCATCTATTTCACAGTAAAGGACGTTGTTCAATTAAGGTCTGAGAGGTAATTATACCCCAACTTGATTGACTTCAGAATTGACAAAGGAATAGTTATGGTTCGATCTAAAAGGGTGATTAGGAATAAAGTTAAGGAATAAGCGATAAATGGATTTAGCGAAACGATGTTTTATACAACGTTCATTGGAAATCCGTAAATGAGTTTTGGAAACGTTTTCCAAATATAGTCAGATATGTTTTCTGAGACGACCCGATTTCCCGTTCTCACGGAAACAAGGTTATCTTTGGAATATAACACAGAAACATATAATAGCAGAACAGAATTAAATAAATACACCAGATAATGAACAACAAAATATACTGGATAAAAGTAATCATCAGAGTTACACAGTATACAGGATCTTACTTAGTACAAATACAGTTCAGCTATACATAAATGTCTACAGCGGAAATAAACAAAATATGTACAATAGGAGCTGAACAGCATAAAAAGAAATAAATGATAGAATCCATCTTCAGCTCCAGCTATCCAGAAAAAGAACCAGCTAAACCTGAATACAAGGCTGCCCGTGTAGAAAAAGGGGCACCCGAGTTTGAGAGTGAAACAAACTACGAGTCAGTCATGGGACTGGTATGAGAAATCTATTCAACACATATATAATATGGCTAATCACAGGACCACGCCACTTTCGTGGAACGGGTTTACTCCATTGGATTGCCGGTGCTTTAAAACAAATCTTTCTTTTAAACATCGATATGCTTTATAAAAATGAAGCCGTTATAAGACTCAGTTCCCATCACACAATGCAACGCAAACCGGAGGATAGAGTTTTACCTTATAACAGCCAAAATATGCTTGATACGAATAAAACAAAGGCATTTGATATTATTGCTAGTGTCTATATGTTTTGAAAACAATTTCAAATCATAACTATCAATCATAGACGACATGAGCGTCCCATGCCACTATGTCGCCAAATGTATATATACAGTCGAAACCGCATCGTCACGTATTTGGAAATTGGATTTCCGTCATGAACCAAGGCAAAAGATAGTCCTTACCGAATTCGAGACGCTCTAGCCCGCCCCTCAGGCAAGCGCGCAGGCAAGCCTTGGATCGTCAGGGCCGGTCCACCGATGTGGATTATTATGCCTGAGCAATACGTTTCCCCGCCCTTTGGGGCGTAAACGAGCCAACGAATGACTCCATCGGACCCGGATCGTCCGATCAAACCGAGGCGCCTCGCAACAGCAACAACCACATAGGTGAAAAGTATATAAATGTCAGGGCTGGTAGGTCACTGACACCACCCTAGCTAGAAAGAAACGCATGCCCTCCCTGAGGTCCTTCTCCCATTTTAGGTCCATACCGGGATGTGAGGCTCGCGAATTCACGTTATACACAAAGCTACGCCACACAGGCGGTGCTTTGATCATCACCACAAGACTTTGCTTTTCAACAGAAGTCCTGATCACTGCATCTTAGCATGCCACACAGGCAATTCACGCCATGCGATTGATGTCCATCGATATACAACCTCTGAGCTCGTACGTCTCAGAGAAGGGCGTTAAGCAAAAGAATAAATTCTCCGCCGCCAAACAGATGTATATTTAACAGAAATCAATCAACACAGAATAAACTCCAATGTCAGACACACAGTCCATTTACAAGTCCGTTCTGGGTCTGAACGAAACCGGAGGCACTAAATACCTCGCAAACCCTTCGATCACCACGTACGTCTAGACGATCACCACTCATTATCCATATTTCGGGATGCCTCCCAATCAGGACCTCGGTTACCATCCAAACGAGGTGAAGATCTCCGGTCTTCTACCATCGTCTTCATCTTCGACTTTCAATCGTCGGTCAATTATTTGAAATGAGAATTAACTCGGCCTTTTCAAATAATTCACGTATATTTAGAATTTCAAATCAATCTATTTCAATGGTTAAATTATTCGACAACACCAATATTGTTCTTTAATGTAATTTTCACACCAAACACATTCAACCATCAAATACAACATAAATCGAGCAAATTCAGTTTATTTCCATTCCATATCGTTTATAATATTTATGACGATTTATCGCTATTTTTATTTATTTTAAAATAGCCCATATATTCAAAACGACGCTTCGGGCCATAACGCGGCCGTGGCGCTGTTTTTCTTCAGATTTGATTTACACATATCTGAAAATCTAACCGTTGGATCTTCACAAAATTTACATCATTAGAAAGGTCTTTTCAAAACGAATCCAACGGTTCCAGTTTCGGGAAAATCCGACGGTCGGATCTCCCGGTACAATCGTTTGAATTTTCGATTTCAAAATACGAACTGCAGCGTCGTTATTCGATTAAATATAATTATATTTATATATAATATAAATATAATCGTTTCTGGCGCTGTTTTTCTTCAAATTTGAATTAAACATTCCAGACAATCCAACCGTTGGATTTTTACACGGTTGGTGCCGTTGGAAAGATTATTCCAAGGCGAACCCGACGGTTGAGGTTTCGGGAAAATCCAATGGTCGGATTTCCCGTACTAGTCGTTTGAAATCACGGTTTCAAAATACGAACTGCACGGCTTCGTTTCGTTTTAATTTTATTTATATTTATATATTTATATAAATATAGTTCATTCAATGATTTCCATATCGTTTTAACTTCAAATATTTTTCTAACGCCTTAAATTTTGGAAAAATTTCGCCATAACCTCCCCTGCACCGGGAGCATCGGGAAATCGCAAATAGCGTTCCCGGTCCTTCTAATCTCAAAAAGAAAAAGAAAAAGCCAAGCGGCTAGCCAACAGGCTCAAAATCATCACCCAAACAAATCAGTAAATGTGTACCTATTTGTCGGGCACAAAATTTTATTCCTCTTCTCTAGCCCCTTTGCTATAACCTGTTCAATGAATATGCATGTACATATATATATACAGTTCTTATCATTTATCAATTTCTATTCGACTTCATATTTGATTTCTATTTGGTTTAAAACTCCATTCATTCTAATGTTACATAAATAGGTGCAAATCATTTCATTAGCTAATTAATGAATATTTCAACTCATATATGTTTATTTTGAACAAGTGGCTATTTTTAACACTTCACATTTCAACGATTTATGCATACAATAAAAATGTGATTTTTATTGTAAAACAATTCATTTCAAAACACTACTTTTCTATATAGTTCATATAGTCGACAAAAGGTGATTTTTTTATTATCAAACAATTTACTTCAAAATATGAATACCATTCAACACATGAATTTCTAAACAACGAATGAATATCAATTCAACACATGAATGTTTTCTATAGTTTTTATATATAGATAAAAATGTGATTTTTATTATCGAACAATTTATTTCAAAATATGAATACCATTCAACACATGAATTTCTAAACAACGAATGAATATCAATTCAACACATGAATGTTTTCCATAGTTTTTATATATAGATAAAAATGTGATTTTTATTATCGAACAATTTATTTCAAAATATGAATACCATTCAACACATGAATTTCTAAACAACGAATGAATATCAATTCAACACATGAATGTTTTCCATAGTTTTTATATATAGATAAAAATGTGATTTTTATTATCGAACAATTTATTTCAAAATATGAATACCATTCAACACATGAATTTCTAAACAACGAATGAATATCAATTCAACACATGAATGTTTTCCATAGTTTTTATATATAGATAAAAATGTGATTTTTATTATCGAACAATTTATTTCAAAATATGAATACCATTCAACACATGAATTTCTAAACAACGAATGAATATCAATTCAACACATGAATGTTTTCTATACAATGAATAAATATAGTTTAAGCATATGAAAATAATTCAAACACACAAATATTATTCAAAATTTCGGCAGCATAACGGCAGGGTAGTTACACCGGCACCGTCCCTAGTACGGCTCCTCGCTCTACCTTAAAACCTCGCGGTTTTTGACAATGGGAATCATGCATCTAGTTCGCACGCAGGCGGCATGTATATATTTAATTCATTTCCAAAAACTAATCCTATTTGGTTTCAACCAAATATTTTTCAACCACAAACGGGTATTTTTCAACCGCAATCAACCAATATCAATCACAAACAATCCCAAACAATCATTCGCTATCAATCCATTTTCACAACAATTTCAACCAATAAATATCGTCCATGGTTTGTGGACGAGGGGCGTATATATATATATATATATATATAGATATTTATATATAGCAATTCACTTTCATTTCACACATATATATATATATTTTTAAATCAGAAATCTCACCAATAGCTATCCAACTACGACTCTTCCTTAGAGAAATCTTCGCCTTTCTGTCGCTTTCGCCCGTATTCTCTACATATGTAAAAATCGAATTTTTACTACGCTACTCAATATATAAAAATATGATTTTTCTTTTTTTAAAGTTCAGTTTTTATTTCCTTTTTAAAAATCAGTTTTAAAATTCCTTTTAAAAAAACTGTTTTTACTTTCTTTACAAAAATCAGTTTTTAAAAATTCTTTTATAAAAATCTGTTTTTACTTTCTTTACAAAAATCATTTTTATCCTAAAAAGAAAATCAGTTTTAAACTAATTAAAATTCAGTTTTGAAATCATAACTAAAATCAGTTTTTACTTTATTTCAAAATCAGTTTTTACTTTTATTTCAAAAAATCAGTTTTTACTTTTAATTAAAATCAGTTTTAACTTTATAAAAAAAATCAGTTTAAAATTCTTTAGAAAAATCTGCTTTAAAACTTTTTTTTTCTAAAATAAACAGTTTTAAAATCCTTAAAAATAAAATAATAAAACAACAAAAACTTAACGGGGGGGGGGGGGTTTCTGTAGTTCGTCGGAGGGGAGGCTTCGAGGTGGCGGCTCGGGTCTCGAACGGTGGTGGCAGGCGGTCGTCAGACGGGAAGGGGGCTGCTCGAATCACTCGCGATGGCTGCTGGAGGACGGGGTCTTCGATCGATGCAGGGGGAGGCGAGGTCTTCGTCGGCGGCGTTCGCTCGGGGGGGGGGGGGGGCTGGCGATAGCGCTAGGGTTTTTTTTTTTTTTTTTTATTTTCTCGTTTGAAACTGAAATGAACGGGGGGGGGGCAGTACGAAGGATATGGGGAGGGAAAGTATATTATTTTATTCTTTTTATTATTATTTTTTTATTTATTTATTTCTATCTTTGCAAAAAGGTTGACTTTTACCCATGACCTCGAAACGAGGCCCACCGCCTGTCGCCCATAGCGTTTTACCCCCATTCCGAACACAATGGGATATGTATCGCAAGCTGATTTGCTTGTTACAATCAGTTTCCTTTGAATTTACATTTAAATCACTATATTGAATTTTAAACGCACATTTCAAATTACCGGGGTCACATACTAACTAGAAAAATTCCAGAAAAATATTTTCTAGCTTCGTATTGACGATACGGTCCTAACAAAACTAGTTTCGTCGAATTCTGAGACCGTTTGAAAAATGGCCAATTTCCATTCGATTAAAATCAACAGAAACTGGTCAAACGCGTTTTCCTTTGCCACGCTCACATATTGATTCGAAAAATTATGAAATTTGAAACCTAGCAATAACCTGACACTGCGGATCTAACAAAAGTGGTTTCGTCGAAATCCGAGGTCGTATGCAAAATGTCCATTTTTAAGGGCCTGAATTCCATAGCGACTATTCAGAATTTTCAACTGGACATATCTTTTGATTCCCGCTATCAAATTTCGATTGGTCGGATTCGTTGGAAAGATATTACCAATTAGATCCTAATGTTTTTGGTTTCATTAAAATCCGGATTGTTTTGCACCCGGTATATTCAATTGAAGTTTGAAATCAAATTATCGAACTACCGCCATTTTCAATTCTATATATAATTATAATTAATTATATTCGTTTTCAAATGTCGATTCAAACTCAGTTTTCATCACCATTATTTAAAATATTTATTTTAAATATTTAAAATCCATTATTTTAGCCAATTTAAAAATTTTAAATTGGTTCAGATTTTCTGGGTCGTTACAATCTCCCCCACTTAAAACTTTTCGTCCCCGAAAAGGAACAAAGTCGAAAGTGGTTTGATAAATCTACAATCCCACAATACAACAACCAATTTGTTTCTAATATTCAGAGTATCGAATAAACAATGCACAACCATGGGAAGAAAATAGCAATAGAATAGAGAATTAAATGGTAATGCAAAGTAGGGTAAATGTACCTTGCACCAGAGTCAATCAGAGATATCTCTTTTTAACGACTTCCACCAGAATGTGCGTTTGATATCGTTATACATTTTATTCACACCTGGATGGATACCGAGCTTAGATTTGTGGCATTCATCAAGCACATCTCTTCTGAGTTCAGGAATATCTGGAACGCAAATTCGTCCTTCTAACCTCAGAATCCCTTCGCTGTCTAACTGGAAATCCGAGGCATTGCCTTCACGAATTCGCTGACTTATTCCTTTGATAAATTGGTCGTCTTCTTGGAGAGTCGATATCTTATCAATCAACGAAGTTGCAATGACGAAACTGGCGATCATTACATTCTTTCGGCTTAACGCATCGGCCACGACATTGGCTTTTCCTGGAGTATATATAATTTCAAAGTCATATGCTGCAAGAAACTCCAGCCAACGTTGCTGCCTCAAATTTAAGTCCTTCTGAGTGAACAGATATTTCAACGACTGGTGATCTGTAAACAGTTCAAATCTCTCGCCCAGAAGATAGTGTCTCCAGATTTTCAAAGAGAATATGATAGCCAATAACTCAAGATCATGAGTTACATAGTTTTTCTCGTGCGGCTTCAGTTGACGGCTAGCATAAGCAATCACCTGGCCTCTTTGCATTAACACTGCGCCAAGGCCTTCTCTAGAAGCATCAGTCCATACTTTTAAATCCTGGTTGCCATCGATGATGGTTAGCACTGGAGCTGTCGTTAATCTCAACTTCAGCTCTTCGAAAGCCTCCTCACTCTCTTGAGTCCATTTGAATTTAGAATGCTTCTTTGTAAGCTTCGTTAAGTGGCCAGATATCTTAGAAAAGTCTTTAACGAACTTCCGATAATAGCTAGCCAATCCGAGGAAACTGCGGACTTCAGTGGGAGTACTGGGCTGTTTCCAATTCTGAATAGCTGTGATTTTGCTTGGATCCACAGCGATTCCTTCTTTCGATACTACATGGCCCAGAAATTTTACTTCATCTTGCCAGAAGATACATTTGGAAAATTTGGCTTTTAATACATTCCGCCTCAGAATTTCTAACACTTGTTCCAGATGCTTTTCATGTTCGGCCTTTGATTTAGAGAAGATTAGAATATCGTCAATGAAAACTAGAACAAATTTATTCAATACTCCTCTGAATACTCTGTTCATTAGATCGACGAAATAAGCGGGAGCATTACATAAGCCGAACGGCATTACTAACCACTCGTAGAATAAGTCGGGGCCTCTGAACGCTGTCATTGGAACACACTCTTCGGCAATTCGAAGTTGATGGAAGCCTGTAGCTAGGTCCATTCTTGAGAATACTTGTGCTCCATTTAATCGATCCAACAAATCATCAATCCGCGGCAATGGATACTTGTTCTTTATGGTTTGCTTGTTCAGATCACGATAATCCACACATAGACGTAGAGTACCGTCAGATTTTGGGACAAACACCACTGCTGCACCCCAATCAGAGAAACTAGGCCTGATCAGACCTTTCCATACTAGCTGTCGTGTTTGATTGTCTAATTCTTCCTTCTCTTTCAAGGACATTCTTCGAATAGCGTGAACAACCGGCCTTGCATTGGGAATTAAAGCAATCTTGAAATCTATTTCTCTCTGCGGAGGTAAGCGAACGACTTCCTCGAACACATCCGCATAGTTCTTGACGACAGGGATATCTTTGATGAGGTCGGGAATATTCTCAATGGCTTCAGGGACATTTTCAATTTGGGCTGGAGAAACATTCAAAGCTGCCCAGAAGTCTTTTCTATTAGCATTCTGACCTTCACAGGGAATGGTTATATAATCACCTGATTTAATCTTAGCTCTAACAACCCTCTCGGCGCATCTAACCTCTGCTTCATATTTGGTTAACCAATCCAATCCCAAAATAAGATCGAATTCATCAAAATTCATGACGACAGAGATAATAGGGAATTTATAGCAGGAAAAAGAGACGGGTACTGCACAAATCCAACTGAGATTGATGGAACCCCCGACCGGATTCTGGACAGTCATTGGTTCCTTGAGCTTCCTCAAATTCACATCTAGTTTCTTAGCGGCACTCTTGGCAATAAAGCTTCGGGACGCGCCTGTGTCAAACAGTACTTTGACTGGAATGTTTTTGACAGTAAGCGTGCCTTCTAACACATCGGGCCTTTCCAGAACATCTGCGGGCCCAAAAGTTTCTGCTAGTTCATTTACCTGAACTGTTTTGGTCTTTCTTAACAGCCAGCAATCTCGCTTTATATGACCGGCCTGATGGCAGAGATTGCATTTTCTATTCGCTTGAAATCCTTTCTTGGGTGGGAACTTATTCTTTCTTTGCTGGTTCCAAGATTTGCAACTTATCGCCAAATGCCCTTTTCTATTGCAGCTTGAGCACGTGGCGGTCATTATTCGTTCGTTCCCAGATTCAGCCCTTTTTCTCTTGGCACTGGGCTTCTTATTGATCTCCGACCTTGTACTGGCTTCAGGAATATCAATTTCCGACTTTTCTTTGTCACTAGAACAGACCTCTTCTTCGTCGCATAACATTCCTTTCTTATGGAGATCTTCATACTGATAAGCCATGTATATCATTTCTGAAAAAGGAAGCTTTACATGGCCCAATACTTTATTCTGGTATTTCCTTTGAAGTCCGTAAATAAATCTCATATTTTTTCTCTTCGGATTTTGAATTAGATGAGGAGCAAAGTGAGAAAGTTCATTGAATTTCTTATGATATTCGGGAATGGTCATGTCCCCTTGTATCAGATAAGAAAATTCATCACATAATCTCTCGGTTGCTTCGGGAGGAGTAAATCTTTCAAAGAAAATAACTTTGAATCTATCCCAGGTGATATCACCTTCTGGATTATCTTTAATAACAGAATCCCACCAAAACAAAGCTTCGTCTTTGAGTGCCCAGGAGGCCAGTAATCTTTTCTGGTCATCTCTCAGCTTTAAACCCTCAAAGATCTTCTCTGCAGAACGAATCCAAGCTTGTGTTTCCATAATGGGCTCCTTGCCTAAGAATGGCGATCCACCAAGATTTCGAAATCTCTTGAATAGAACTTCTATATTGGATTCTGGCTGCGGGAGCACAACTGGCTCATTAGCTGGTCGGGCCATACGATTACTTCTTCTGTTCCTGTCACTCATTTTCTAGTACGTCTGCAATTAGCAGAACAAGTGTCAGGTCAATGGAAAAGATATTTGAAAATATAGAGACAAATACTTGAATGTAAATGTGTCTATCGAGGTGTAATCTCATTCTGCTTTACTCATACTAGGATATTACTGATCCTATCTGTATAGAGTTACCCGTCCTAGAACACTACTGGTTCTATTTCTGACGAGTTCGTTCTCATGTTATATTCCAGAACTAAGCTTAACCAAAGCTCTGATACCACGTTGAGACGACCCGATTTCCCGTTCTCACGGAAACAAGGTTATCTTTGGAATATAACACAGAAACATATAATAGCAGAACAGAATTAAATAAATACACCAGATAATGAACAACAAAATATACTGGATAAAAGTAATCATCAGAGTTACACGGTATACAGGATCTTACTTAGTACAAATACAGTTCAGCTATACATAAATGTCTACAGCGGAAATAAACAAAATATGTACAATAGGAGCTGAACAGCATAAAAAGAAATAAATGATAGAATCCATCTTCAGCTCCAGCTATCCAGAAAAAGAACCAGCTAAACCTGAATACAAGGCTGCCCGTGTAGAAAAAGGGGCACCCGAGTTTGAGAGTGAAACAAACTACGAGTCAGTCATGGGACTGGTATGAGAAATCTATTCAACACATATATAATATGGCTAATCACAGGACCACGCCACTTTCGTGGAACGGGTTTACTCCATTGGATTGCCAGTGCTTTAAAACAAATCTTTCTTTTAAACATCGATATGCTTTATAAAAATGAAGCCGTTATAAGACTCAGTTCCCATCACACAATGCAACGCAAACCGGAGGATAGAGTTTTACCTTATAACAGCCAAAATATGCTTGATACGAATAAAACAAAGGCATTTGATATTATTGCTAGTGTCTATATGTTTTGAAAACAATTTCAAATCATAACTATCAATCATAGACGACATGAGCGTCCCATGCCACTATGTCGCCAAACGTATATATACAGTCGAAACCGCATCGTCACGTATTTGGAAATTGGATTTCCGTCATGAACCAAGGCAAAAGATAGTCCTTACCAAATTCGAGATGCTCTAGCCCGCCCCTCAGGCAAGCGCGCAGGAAAGCCTTGGATCGTCAGGGCCGGTCCACCGATGTGGATTATTATGCCTGAGCAATACGTTTCCCCGCCCTTTGGGGCGTAAACGAGCCAACGAATGACTCCATCGGACCCGGATCGTCCGATCAAACCGAGGCGCCTCGCAACAGCAACAACCACATAGGTGAAAAGTATATAAATGTCAGGGCTGGTAGGTCACTGACACCACCCTAGCTAGAAAGAAACGCATGCCCTCCCTGAGGTCCTTCTCCCGTTTTAGGTCCATACCGGGATGTGAGGCTCGCGAATTCACGTTATACACAAAGCTACGCCACACAGGCGGTGCTTTGATCATCACCACAAGACTTTGCTTTTCAACAGAAGTCCTGATCACTGCATCTTAGCATGCCACACAGGCAATTCACGCCATGCGATTGATGTCCATCGATATACAACCTCTGAGCTCGTACGTCTCAGAGAAGGGCGTTAAGCAAAAGAATAAATTCTCCGCCGCCAAACAGATGTATATTTAACAGAAATCAATCAACACAGAATAAACTCCAATGTCAGACACACAGTCCATTTACAAGTCCGTTCTGGGTCTGAACGAAACCGGAGGCACTAAATACCTCGCAAACCCTTCGATCACCACGTACGTCTAGACGATCACCACTCATTATCCATATTTCGGGATGCCTCCCAATCAGGACCTCGGTTACCATCCAAACGAGGTGAAGATCTCCGGTCTTCTACCATCGTCTTCATCTTCGACTTTCAATCGTCGGTCAATTATTTGAAATGAGAATTAACTCGGCCTTTTCAAATAATTCACGTATATTTAGAATTTCAAATCAATCTATTTCAATGGTTAAATTATTCGACAACACCAATATTGTTCTTTAATGTAATTTTCACACCAAACACATTCAACCATCAAATACAACATAAATCGAGCAAATTCAGTTTATTTCCATTCCATATCGTTTATAATATTTATGACGATTTATCGCTATTTTTATTTATTTTAAAATAGCCCATATATTCAAAACGACGCTTCGGGCCATAACGCGGCCGTGGCGCTGTTTTTCTTCAGATTTGATTTACACATATCTGAAAATCTAACCGTTGGATCTTCACAAAATTTACATCATTAGAAAGGTCTTTTCAAAACGAATCCAACGGTTCCAGTTTCGGGAAAATCCGACGGTCGGATCTCCCGGTACAATCGTTTGAATTTTCGATTTCAAAATACGAACTGCAGCGTCGTTATTCGATTAAATATAATTATATTTATATATAATATAAATATAATCGTTTCTGGCGCTGTTTTTCTTCAAATTTGAATTAAACATTCCAGACAATCCAACCGTTGGATTTTTACACGGTTGGTGCCGTTGGAAAGATTATTCCAAGGCGAACCCGACGGTTGAGGTTTCGGGAAAATCCAATGGTCGGATTTCCCGTACTAGTCGTTTGAAATCACGGTTTCAAAATACGAACTGCACGGCTTCGTTTCGTTTTAATTTTATTTATATTTATATATTTATATAAATATAGTTCATTCAATGATTTCCATATCGTTTTAACTTCAAATATTTTTCTAACGCCTTAAATTTTGGAAAAAATTCGCCATAACCTCCCCTGCACCAGGAGCATCGGGAAATCGCAAATAGCGTTCCCGGTCCTTCTAATCTCAAAAAGAAAAAGAAAAAGCCAAGCGGCTAGCCAACAGGCTCAAAATCATCACCCAAACAAATCAGTAAATGTGTACCTATTTGTCGGGCACAAAATTTTATTCCTCTTCTCTAGCTCCTTTGCTATAACCTGTTCAATGAATATGCATGTACATATATATATACAGTTCTTATCATTTATCAATTTCTATTCGACTTCATATTTGATTTCTATTTGGTTTAAAACTCCATTCATTCTAATGTTACATAAATAGGTGCAAATCATTTCATTAGCTAATTAATGAATATTTCAACTCATATATGTTTATTTTGAACAAGTGGCTATTTTTAACACTTCACATTTCAACGATTTATGCATACAATAAAAATGTGATTTTTATTGTAAAACAATTCATTTCAAAACACTACTTTTCTATATAGTTCATATAGTCGACAAAAGGTGATTTTTTTATTATCAAACAATTTACTTCAAAATATGAATACCATTCAACACATGAATTTCTAAACAACGAATGAATATCAATTCAACACATGAATGTTTTCTATAGTTTTTATATATAGATAAAAATGTGATTTTTATTATCGAACAATTTATTTCAAAATATGAATACCATTCAACACATGAATTTCTAAACAACGAATGAATATCAATTCAACACATGAATGTTTTCCATAATTTTTATATATAGATAAAAATGTGATTTTTATTATCGAACAATTTATTTCAAAATATGAATACCATTCAACACATGAATTTCTAAACAACGAATGAATATCAATTCAACACATGAATGTTTTCCATAGTTTTTATATATAGATAAAAATATGATTTTTATTATCGAACAATTTATTTCAAAATATGAATACCATTCAACACATGAATTTCTAAACAACGAATGAATATCAATTCAACACATGAATGTTTTCCATAGTTTTTATATATAGATAAAAATGTGATTTTTATTATCGAACAATTTATTTCAAAATATGAATACCATTCAACACATGAATTTCTAAACAACGAATGAATATCAATTCAACACATGAATGTTTTCTATACAATGAATAAATATAGTTTAAGCATATGAAAATAATTCAAACACACAAATATTATTCAAAATTTCGGCAGCATAACGGCAGGGTAGTTACACCGGCACCGTCCCTAGTACGGCTCCTCGCTCTACCTTAAAACCTCGCGGTTTTTGACAATGGGAATCATGCATCTAGTTCGCACGCAGGCGGCATGTATATATTTATTTCATTTCCACAAACTAATCCTATGTGGTTTCAACCAAATATTTTTCAACCACAAACGGGTATTTTTCAACCGCAATCAACCAATATCAATCACAAACAATCCCAAACAATCATTCGCTATCAATCCATTTTCACAACAATTTCAACCAATAAATATCGTCCATGGTTTGTGGACGAGGGGCGTATATATATATATATATATATATATATATATATATATATATATATATATATATATATTTATATATAGCAATTCACTTTCATTTCACACATATATATATATATTTTTAAATCAGAAATCTCACCAATAGCTATCCAACTACGACTCTTCCTTAGAGAAATCTTCGCCTTTCTGTCGCTTTCGCCCGTATTCTCTACATATGTAAAAATCGAATTTTTACTACGCTACTCAATATATAAAAATATGATTTTTCTTTTTTTAAAGTTCAGTTTTTATTTCCTTTTTAAAAATCAGTTTTAAAATTCCTTTTAAAAAAACTGTTTTTACTTTCTTTACAAAAATCAGTTTTTAAAAATTCTTTTATAAAAATCTGTTTTTACTTTCTTTACAAAAATCATTTTTATCCTAAAAAGAAAATCAGTTTTAAACTAATTAAAATTCAGTTTTGAAATCATAACTAAAATCAGTTTTTACTTTATTTCAAAATCAGTTTTTACTTTTATTTCAAAAAATCAGTTTTTACTTTTAATTAAAATCAGTTTTAACTTTATAAAAAAAATCAGTTTAAAATTCTTTAGAAAAATCTGCTTTAAAACTTTTTTTTTCTAAAATAAACAGTTTTAAAATCCTTAAAAATAAAATAATAAAACAACAAAAACTTACCCGGGGGGGGGGGAGGGGGAGGGGGGTTTCTGTAGTTCGTCGGAGGGGAGGCTTCGAGGTGGCGGCTCGGGTCTCGAACGGTGGTGGCAGGCGGTCGTCAGACGGGGAGGGGGCTGCTCGAATCACTCGCGATGGCTGCTGGAGGACGGGGTCTTCGATCGATGCAGGGGGAGGCGAGGTCTTCGTCGGCGGCGTTCGCTCGGGGGGGGGGGGGGGGATGGCGATAGCGCTAGGGTTTTTTTTTTTTTTCTCGTTTGAAACTGAAATGAACGGGGGGGGCAGTACGAAGGATATGGGGAGGGAAAGTATATTATTTTATTCTTTTTATTATTATTTTTTTATTTATTTATTTCTATCTTTGCAAAAAGGTTGACTTTTACCCATGACCTCGAAACGAGGCCCACCGCCTGTCGCCCATAGCGTTTTACCCCCATTCCGAACACAATGGGATATGTATCGCAAGCTGATTTGCTTGTTACAATCAGTTTCCTTTGAATTTACATTTAAATCACTATATTGAATTTTAAACGCACATTTCAAATTACCGGGGTCACATACTAACTAGAAAAATTCCAGAAAAATATTTTCTAGCTTCGTATTGACGATACGGTCCTAACAAAACTAGTTTCGTCGAATTCTGAGACCGTTTGAAAAATGGCCAATTTCCATTCGATTAAAATCAACAGAAACTGGTCAAACGCGTTTTCCTTTGCCACACTCACATATTGATTCGAAAAATTATGAAATTTGAAACCTAGCAATAACCTGACACTACGGATCTAACAAAAGTGGTTTCGTCGAAATCCGAGGTCGTATGCAAAATGTCCATTTTTAAGGGCCTGAATTCCATAGCGACTATTCAGAATTTTCAACTGGACATATCTTTTGATTCCAGCTATCAAATTTCGATTGGTCGGATTCGTTGGAAAGATATTACCAATTAGATCCTAATGTTTTTGGTTTCATTAAAATCCGGATTGTTTTGCACCCGGTATATTCAATTGAAGTTTGAAATCAAATTATCGAACTACCGCCATTTTCAATTCTATATATAATTATAATTAATTATATTCGTTTTCAAATGTCGATTCAAACTCAGTTTTCATCACCATTATTTAAAATATTTATTTTAAATATTTAAAATCCATTATTTTAGCCAATTTAAAAATTTTAAATTGGTTCAGATTTTCTGGGTCGTTACATTTTCTAAACATAGAAAATGAAATGTTTTCATGATAAGAATTTAAGAAATAGAGTTAAGCAAATTCAGAAACTAACTGGAGAGGGTAAGTTGAACGGTTTTCTAAGTGACGATCTGATGTTGGTCTCGACCTTCCGTATTGATACTTAGAGAATTGTTCTCATACTAGTTACAGTTAGGGACTGATAGTTGCGAAATAATAGTGATGTGAAAATAAGCTATGGAAATGTTTTCCAATGATTAATAACATATATTTTCTAAATATATGAAATAAGGAAATATGAACATATGATGATTGATCGATCGAATTTCCATTTGGAAATAAGATCGTTGTTTGTACACCGACATGTTTTCATTTGATAGTTGAATCACAGACTATCAAAGTTTTTACCATTTTAACGTTGTTAATATGGAGAGACCGGTTGGATTATTATCCAAAGAACCACTCTGTATCGGCATAAGCGTTGCGAGCAATATATGCCAAAGATAAATTGAAGACGGAGTAAAGTGCAAGGGCTGTTGTATAAGTCTTAGATAACAGTGACTAAGATGGATATACTGAATAGTGCCTTCGGTTTGTCCAGTCCCAGGACAACGTATATGGAAGAAGGTCTGACAGAGTATATCCAATGGATCGCGTAAGTTGATCTGTTCAAACGTATTCACGTTTGGTGGCGGAGGAATTCGTTTCTCTTAGCTGTATACCCGTGTTATTTTTGAATAAGTCAATTTGTGATTTGGCGGGTATGACGATGTGGCATTCAAAGTGAATGGTGATCAGATGTTCTGAAGATAGACGTAGCTTCTAGCCTCACACCAGGAAGTAACAAAAGTTGGGCTAGGCAGCATGGCTAGTTGGGTCATCCCCAAGCAGGGTGTATTGTCACCGATCTAGAGAATATTCATATTATTACTTCTTTTTGATTCTGTATCTTCGGATGATGGTTTGATGGCCTATAACCGTGGTGGCAATATATTCGCGACACTCAAGCTAAATGAGTGAGCGGTCATGTGTGGCCGGGTTGCAAGACGTTCTTGTTGAACCCTGAGTGTATCACCTCTAGAGTACACTATTCAGAAGGTGCTCCCATACCTTGTCTGTTGGAATCCATTCTCCGATAAGCACTCTGCGGTTTATGATTTTATACTATGTATGTAGAACGTGAGATGCAAGCGTTTCTGCTAGATTGATATCTATTTGTACTTAGACATTATTATAATATCACAATGATATTGCTTGTCAAAGTTGTTCAGATACTCATAAGGGAAAAACCCGTTCCGTATTCACGGCGTGGTCTTATGAGATATCCTATACCTGTTTTAAACTGTTTTACTCATACCAGTCCCATGACTGACCCGGAGTTTACTTTGTTGTTTTCCCTAAACTCTTGGGTGCCTAAATTTGTACGGGCAGTCAAGTAGTCGGGATTTACAGATATACATGGAGAGCTTGGAGCAGGAGGCTGCAAGATTCTATAGCTATAGTTATTTCCGCTGTGTTGTAAGTGTTGTACTCTGATAAGTGCTATTGTATATATATAACTGTTTACTTCAAAGCTATGTTATATATTATATGTTATTCGTTCCGCTGTGAGATTCGTGTTACTCTGATGATTCTGATGTTCTTATTCTTCTTCTATTCTATTAGTTCTATCTTTTCTTTCTCACCTTCTAAATTCTTTCACTAACGTCGCGGAATTTCCGACTCTCGAGGAGTCGGAAATTTCCAGCCGTTACAGTTGGTATCAGAGCTTAAGTTAAGAATTACCTTGGCTCTGTGGCATAACTCGATAGAGATGGGATTAGTAATATCCTAGATTGAGTTTGAGTGTATATATATGAGCGCGTAATTGTTATTCAATATAAAATGGTTTTATATTGTGGAGACTCATTGGTTGAGTGGCTTATGAATTCTGGTCGATCAGTTGATCCACTGTATCGATAAGGGTTACTAAACACTCGAATACGATGAACCGTCATGGTATGTTTTGAAAGAGGGTAAATGAAATAATTTATCCCAAAATATATTTGTTTATAGAAGAAATATATATCTTGAAATTAATATAGTATATTGATTGTGTTGGTTGTTATTATAATCGAAAAAGATTATAAAAGGGTGAAATGGTTATAAATGACCAATCAGAATTCATATGAATGTAATATATGAAATAGAAGTAAATCTGAAGTTAAATCAGAGTTGGAATTAAAATAAGGAAATTTTAATTTCCTGGGAGATTTTGAAATTTTTTTTCAAATTGAAAATGATATAGTATTGAACTCACTTCGATAGCTGGAAAATAGATTCTGATGATGAATCTAGACATCATCAGTGTTCATTTTCGAGTTCTAAGTGACGGATTACTACCAAAGGTTTTGTTTTTGAATTGTTTTGAGAAAACAAGTTGTTTAGAAATTCAAAGGTTTTGAATTGGCATTATGATTTCAAATTGATTTGAAAGAAACCCAGGTACTTAAGTTCTGGAATTAAAATTTAACTAATGAAGTTAAATAAAATAAGATGGTAAAAAAATAAATTGAAATTTAACTTGAACCGAGTTAAATAAAATTGAATTGGGATTAGAGATATTCTAGAATGGAACCAAATTGATAAGTCAATAATTTGGAATTTGATATTAGAGTTCGAATGAAATTCGATTTGGATTTGAGGATATGAACTGATTGGAGATCAATTGGAATGGATAACATTGGTATATGTTGAAGTGGTAGCAGATGCAAGGGAAAGAGTTGATATGCCCGACAAAAAGGTACCAGTTTATATTATATATGGATATGAGATTTATAAGCCGAATTGGCAAGCCGCTTGGCTGTTTGATTTTCCTTTTGGATTGGAGGAGGCCTAGAGAGGCGAGTTGTGGTTTGACGTATTGAGCCGTACAAAGGAGGTTATGGCAAAATTTTCCGAAAATTTAAAGTGTTAGAAAACTTTCAGAATTTTTGAAAATTTTAATTAGTCGGAAGAATAAATATTTCAGTCGATATTAAGTGGTTCGGTTGAAATCAGAAATAAGGGGTAAACCAATTTTAGGAGTTCCAATATATAGGGTCAACCTCCAACTTAGCAATTTCGAGGACGAAATTATTTTAAGGGGGGAAGTCTGTAATGGCGCGTTTTGTTAGCTGTCGAATAATTAATTTATTTAATTATTAAATATCGACTGGGCGATATCGATGACTTGAATTAAATAATATTGAATATTTAATTAAAATAAATAAGCAACTTTTTATTTGGAGTATTTTGCACCCTTAATCAGCAATTTTGGGGTTACATTATATGAGTTAATCTACCGATATTATTATATTTTTGGGATCGAGGCACATTGCTGATCACAATGGTATTTCTACTTTTGTCTATTGTTGTCCGCAAAACGGAATGACTACATATTACCGAAACTAAAAGTAACGTAACAACAACGACTAGTTCATGGAAATTTCTACATGTAAACTGAACGTTCAATGTTATAATATTGCGGGCATAAGTATCATCAAGGAACCATGATGACAAAGTAAGATTCTCATGGAATTTGTATTAAAGTGGAAACCAAAACGTTTGGAGTACACTACCAAACTGCAAATTTCAAGTGATGTAAAACAAATCCACGCCATCAACTATCAAACTGCAAACCAAATCGCATTGCCATCCACTCAACCGACCCAGACTATTCAAGGCTGTAGCCCCCGAAACGTGTAAAAAGCTCAAACGTGGAAACTAAGTATAAACAATACATATTATTACTTAAACGTCGAAGAAATTTAAACACTATAAATATAATACTTGACCTCGGTTTCTTCTTTTGAAACCCATACTCCAAGTTTTTATGTCAATGAAAAATCCAAAACGAATCAAGAAAAATTCTATAAATCCTAAATCATATGGGTATGAGTTCCTGTTGAGTTCCTCTTCAATCCAGTGGAGTATTTCAGAGCTCGACGCCCACCTTCGGATGCTGAAGACCCAACAGCGGCAACTAGGGTTGATAATCTTGGAATATACAAGCTTCGATAGGAGATTCTGACGACGTAAGGGCATTCAGGGGAGGGAGGCGCCAGTCTTGGGAGATTTTGGTGAATTCCGATGAGCCTACATGTCTCACCATTCCTGTACAGTGCGTGAGGAACTAGGGGTTTACCTGAGCGTGAGTTTATGGATAATGGTGTGGTGGGGTGCAGTTTTCGATGGAGATTTGGATGGGGGAGGCGGCGCTCGGGATTGATGGCCAGAGGAGGAGAAAGTGTGGGTCAAACGTTGGACCAAATGTCGGATTGGGTTACAGGGAGGAGTGGACGCGCGATTCTCAATTTGGGAAAGAAGGACTGTGTTTTAACGGGTGCAGATGAAAGGGTGGTGGGCCAATACAAGGTGTGAGGCCCAAGTCAAAATTGATTTAAGGTTTAAATTTAATTTTTATAACGTATTAACTTATAAAATCCGTAACGTGGTGATACGGTACCAGAATCTGACGAAATAAGATCTGTTGGGATCGTATGGACGGACACTACACCATGGAGCTGACTGGAAGTGGATTCTAGCTCGTTTGAATTTATGGCGAAATAAATTGTTTGATTCAAATCAAATAACAGTTTATCGTTCTTTAACGATGAACTGCAAATGTGAGTAAATCTCACTAACTCTGAACAGTTTATAATTTCATGTTGTATTGTTAGAACTGTTAAAATTGTCTGTTTGACTGTGTGTTGATTGTTTGATTGAACTGCTAGTCAGTTAGTTAAATTTCTATATTGATTCTGTTTAACAGAATATATCATATGGAACTGAAAGTGATGTTATCTATGTTGTCTAACATCTGTGATGCAGGGAAACAGGTTGGAGGAATCCGACTGGATTCCTCAACATTTATTTTACCGTTTTTCATATATTGTGATATATGATGTGTTATGAAACCTGTTATTGATTTCATATGTTTGAATGATACCGATCATTGTTATACGACACGTTACACACCGTAGGTGATACTAGAATGTAAAAAGGGAATTTTCAATGTTTATATTGAAAATAAATCTTATTTATAAAATCGATAGGATTTTATAAAATGAAAACATTTATTTATTTAGGAAATAAATAAAGGAACATTTATTTAGATTATAAATAAATGAAATAAAGGAATATTTATTTAGGGAATAAATAAAGGAACACTTGTTGGGAAAATAAATAGAATTATACAAGGATATATTTAAACACGTGCTTCGCACACGGTATAACACGATATGGATTTAAATGAGATATTAAATAGGAAATCTGTTTTAAACAGATAAATTGAAGTAGATTAATTTATAAATAATGTTTTATAAATTAAATAAATTATTTATCGTTGATAAATGGAATATATATAAGTCTGGACTTATATAGAGAAGTAGAAACGTTATTAAAAGGACATTTATAAAGTGAAGAACCGTTACTGAA
The DNA here is from genome assembly GCA_030737875.1 of Allium sativum. Classification (NCBI taxonomy): domain Eukaryota; kingdom Viridiplantae; phylum Streptophyta; class Magnoliopsida; order Asparagales; family Amaryllidaceae; genus Allium; species Allium sativum. The sequence continues at coordinate 10,110,917 of CM060923.1, forward strand.
AGTAAATCTTTATAAATGGATAAACGTTGTAAAAAGTAAATCTTTATCAATGGATAAACATTGTAAAGAGGAAATCTTTTGAAATGAATAAACGTTAATAAAGGAGTTAATCGAATTTAGTTATTCGAAATGAGTTATTCGAATTAGATATTTGCATAGAGTTAAACCCATTAGAGTGATTCGAATTACTCATTCGAATAGAGTTAAACAAAGTAATTTGTTAGGTTAACCAAAGCGAGTTAGTCGAGTTAATCAAAGTAATTGGTTAAGTTAACCAAAGTAAATTTGTTAAGATAAACTAAGCGGTTAATCGAAGTGAATTAGTTAAGTTAAACTAATTGGTAAATCAAAGTGAATTAGTTGCGTCAAACTAAGTGACTTAGTTAAGTTAAACTAATTTGTAAATCAAAGTGAATTAGTTGTGTCAAACTAAGTGAATTAGTCAAGTTAAACTAAGTGGTTAATCGAAGTGAATTAGTTAAGTTAACTAAGTGGTTAATCGAAGTGAATTAGTTGAGTTAAACTAAGTAAATCGGTTAGAGTTAATCAACGTGAATTAGCGAAGTTAAACTAAGTGGATTAGTTCAGTTGATCGAGATGAGTTAACCAGTTAGGTTAAACCATTTGAGTTAATCAGTTAGAATTGACCAGTTAGAGTTAACCAGTTAGAGTTAACCAGTTAGGTTAAACCAGTTGAGTTGACCGGTTAGAGTTATCCAAGTAGAGTTAATCGAGTAGAGTTGTCGAATATCACTTATCCGAAGTAGAGTATCAAATATAGTGTATTCGAGGGAAGAGTAATCGAATATAGTTTATTCGAGTGGAGAAATCAAATGTTATTCATTTGAGAAGAGTTACCGAACATTATTTATTCGAAGAGTAGTTATCGAATATTGGTTATTCGAAGTTAGTTAATCCAAAGGAGTATTCGAAGTTAGTCAATCCAAAGGAGTTATTCGAAGTTAGTTAATCCAAAGGAGTTATTCGAAGTTAGCTAATCCAAAGGAGTTATTCGAAGTTAGTTAATCCAAAGGAGTTAGTCGAAGAGTTAATCGAATATAGTTATTAAAAAGAAGGTGTTAATCGAATATAGTTATTCGAGTAAAGTTAAAAGAGTTAATCGAATTTAGTTATTCGAAATGAGTTATTCGAATTAGATATTTGAATAGAGTTAAACACATTAGAGTGATTCGAATTACTTATTCAGATAGAGTTAAACACGTAAGAGTTAATTGAATATTAGTTATTCAATTAGAGTTAAATCGAATTTAGTTATTCGAAAGGAGTTAATCAATTTGAGTTAAGTTAATCGATTTGAATTAAGTTGAATCGAAATGGAGTAAACCGATTAGAATTAAGTTAATCGAGTTAGAGTAAATCAAATATTGGTTATTCGAAGGTAAGTTATTCGAATTAGTTATTCGAGGGAGTTAATCAAATGAGTCGATCCAAAGGAGTTAGTCGAATATTAGTTATTCGAATAGAGTTAAAGGAGTTATCGATTTTAGTTTGATCGAAAGGAGTTATCGATTAGTAAATCGAAGGAGATTTTCGAATATAGCATATTCGAAAGAAAGAGATCGAATATTGTTTATTCGAAAGAGAGAGATTTCGAATATGAGTTATTCGAAGAGAGATAATCGAATATAGGTTATTCGAAGAAGAGTTAATCAAATAGAGATTTCTCGAAAGAGAGTTATACGTCGAATTCGATTATAGCGAAGTCGGGAAAGTACTATTTACTTTCCAGGGTTTAAATCAAGATTTAGTTATTGATTTAGAAATTAGGTGTCTGTTAAATTATTCGAGTTAGGAGATAAAGTTATTGCAGAAGTAGGAATTATAACGTTATAGTTAAAATCAAACGTTTTCATATAAGAAGTAGATTCGTAACCTGAATCCGAGAATTTGCGTAAACAGATGATTGGAAAAAGTGAGTGATGAGCTTCATCTATTTCACAGTAAAGGACGTTGTTCAATTAAGGTCTGAGAGGTAATTATACCCCAACTTGATTGACTTCAGAATTGACAAAGGAATAGTTGTGGTTCGATCTAAAAGGGTGATTAGGAATAAAGTTAAGGAATAAGCGATAAATGGATTTAGCGAAACGATGTTTTATACAACGTTCATTGGAAATCCGTAAATGAGTTTTGGAAATGTTTTCCAAATATAGTCAGATATGTTTTCTAAACATAGAAAATGAAATGTTTTCATGATAAGAATTTAAGAAATAGAGTTAAGAAAATTCAGAAACTAACTGGAGAGGGTAAGTTGAACGGTTTTCTAAGTGACGATCTGATGTTGGTCTCGACCTTCCGTATTGATACTTAGAGAATTGTTCTCATACTAGTTACAGTTAGGGACCGATAGTTGCGAAATAATAGTGATGTGAAAATAAGCTATGGAAATGTTTTCCAATGATTAATAACATATATTTTCTAAATATATGAAATAAGGAAATATGAACATATGATGATTGATCGATCGAATTTCCATTTGGAAATAAGATCGTTGTTTGTACACCGACATGTTTTCATTTGATAGTTGAATCACAGACTATCAAAGTTTTTACCATTTTAACGTTGTTAATATGGAGAGACCGGTTGGATTATTATCCAAAGAACCACTCTATATCGGCATAAGCGTTGCGAGCAATATATGCCAAAGATAAATTGAAGACGGAGTAAAGTGCAAGGGCTGTTGTATAAGTCTTAGATAACAGTGACTAAGATGGATATACTAAATAGTGCCTTCAGTTTGTCCAGTCCCAGGACAACGTATATGGAAGAAGGTCTGACAGAGTATATCCAATGGATCGCGTAAGTTGATCTGTTCAAACGTATTCACGTTTGGTGGCGGAGGAATTCGTTTCTCTTAGCTGTATACCCGTGTTATTTTTGAATAAGTCAATTTGTGATTTGGCGGGTATGACGATGTGGCATTCAAAGTGAATGGTGATCAGATGTTCTGAAGATAGACGTAGCTTCTAGCCTCACACCAGGAAGTAACAAAAGTTGGGCTAGGCAGCATGGCTAGTTGGGTCATCCCCAAGCAGGGTGTATTGTCACCGATCTAGAGAATATTCATATTATTACTTCTTTTTGATTCTGTATCTTCGGATGACGGTTTGATGGCCTATAACCGTAGTGGCAATATATTCGCGACACTCAAGCTAAATGAGTGAGCGGTCATGTGTGGCCGGGTTGCAAGACGTTCTTGTTGAACCCTGAGTGTATCACCTCTAGAGTACACTATTCAGAAGGTGCTCCCATACCTTGTCTGTTGGAATCCATTCTCCGATAAGCACTCTGCGGTTTATGATTTTATACTATGTATGTAGAACGTGAGATGCAAGCGTTTCTGCTAGATTGATATCTATTTGTACTTAGACATTATTATAATATCACAATGATATTGCTTGTCAAAGTTGTTCAGATACTCATAAGGGAAAAACCCGTTCCGTATTCACGGCGTGGTCTTATGAGATATCCTATACCTGTTTTAAACTGTTTTACTCATACCAGTCCCATGACTGACCCGGAGTTTACTTTGTTGTTTTCCCTAAACTCTTGGGTGCCTAAATTTGTACGGGCAGTCAAGTAGTCGGGATTTACAGATATACATGGAGAGCTTGGAGCAGGAGGCTGCAAGATTCTATAGTTATAGTTATTTCCGCTGTGTTGTAAGTGTTGTACTCTGATAAGTGCTATTGTATATATATAACTGTTTACTTCAAAGCTATGTTATATATTATATGTTATTCGTTCCGCTGTGAGATTCGTGTTACTCTGATGATTCTGATGTTCTTCTTCTTCTTCTATTCTATTAGTTCTATCTTTTCTTTCTCACCTTCTAAATTCTTTCACTAACGTCGCGGAATTTCCGACTCTCGAGGAGTCGGAAATTTCCAGCCGTTACAATCCTATTATTTGAAGTTCCTACAACTACAAATATTTTTTTGTAGGGAATTATTAGAAAAACTCCATTACTTGATTACATCCATGGAGCATGAATTGGACATGTAATTTTAGCACGATGCAGCAGTAAGTTAGTAAATTATGTATTCATTGACAAAATGACCCATTTTTTCCAAATTATATTATTAGCTTTTTCTTGACATGTGAAGACTAATTATGAGCGATTAAAAATCCACCATTCACTAATAAAACGAAGAAACTATGTTATCACTGTAGGACACTACCCCATAACTACTACTGACACTACACATGATAGATTAATATATTATGTGCATATTGTTTTTTCAAGGTTTGAAATCAATGTTGTCTTTTCCGTTCTTGTTATGTAAAATATTTGAAACCGGATACCGTTTCGGAAATTCCAAAAATTCCAATTTAATTTCGATTTGTCAATTTCGATACTTCTTTTTCTACAAATATGCAAATAAATATGCAATATTAAGGCTTTCTCTTACGCCAATTTCGTCACGCTATTTTTCTTTTCATATACAATTATGTTCAGGAATAACTGGACTTCATAATAATTTGAGTACTATAACCAAACTATACAAAATAAAAATAATGCTTGTTAGTTGATTCTCTACACTTTACAATCTGTTAAGATCATTATTTTATTCTCTTTACTTGCCTCACATATTGATGGATTTGTTCATTTTGTTTTCTTTTTTTCTACTGTGAAGTAAACCAAAGATGGTTTTCTGATTAAATTTTGATCTAGTCCACATCAGAATCGGTCCTAGATGGCCGAAAATTTGGTGTGTCGGTTGGAATTTAATACTTTGCTTTTTTTATAAGCCACATTATACTAGGTTATTGGGCTTAGACGGCAGTCCACCAAACCTTTGGGCTGGGGCATCTAGCCGTGCCAAGGTGACATAAAGATACTTTGTGTTAAAATTTATGTGTTTTTCTTTTTACAAATAATGTAGTGATGTAGTGGTATGATGCTAAGGTCACATCGCCAGACAACAGGAAAATAGTGTCAAAGACAAAGTTATGGATTTTTTCAGTCTTAAGGACTGCCATTTGAAATTCTATTCTAAAAGTTAAAATAAGATTTTAGGTATTAGTTCACAGTGCGCATGGTATCAGAATTTGACTACCAGTTTTTAAGTATCAGTTTCACAGTGTGTATGGTATCAGAATTTAGCCATTAGTTTTTAAGTATCAGTTTTTGGTGTCTATGTTATCAGTTTTACAGTGTGTATTTCCTTAAAAATAAGTTTTTAATGGATTTTCCTTAGGCTTGAAAAATTTATGAAGTTTTTCCTTCATAATAAAATCCTCCACATATAATGTGGCTAGTGTTTGAATCTTACCGACGGCTTATAATTTCGTTTTGCATAACTTTGTTTCCTTAGTGAATGTTTATTATTACTGCTTAGGGGATAAAAATATATATCAAGTTAGCTCTTAGTTGAATTTCTTCATTCAATTTTCTCCTTCATATTTTGGCATTAAGCCATCAGGTAACACCTACAGATACTGATAATAAAACTATGTATGTGGACTTACTAGCTATGTTTTTCAGCCTAATAATAAAATAGTAACTAAATTTGAAAAATGACGTTTGTATCTTTTTTTGAAGTGTCATGTATTTTAGCATTTGTTGAAGTAATTTGAGAAAATAATTGAAACTCCTGCGTAATAGGCTAGATGCTGGGCTATTTTAAATACAGACTACTCATTTTGTTTTTAAAAAAATCATACTTCAAATTTCTGTCTTTCAAAATTTATTTACCGTCAACATCTATTTTTCTATTGCTTCTCCATATTGACATTTTTTTTCAAAGAAAGATAAAACTATAAAATTTATTTGATTTAATGCCTACTTATGCAGTAAAACGTTTCTCTAAAGTTCACCACGTTGTTATCGCTGGAGTGATTGGATCAATATCGAAGAAAGTACTTTTGTCCCTCAAGGTAGTTTTTTCTACATTTATTATTGGGTTAATATTAAAGCAAGTACTTTCGCATAAATCATCCACCACACGTTATTCGATTGTGTTGAAATGTCTTTGTGTTGAAATGTAACTCAGTAATACTATGGCCATGGTTTGTGCTGAAATGCAATTGAGGCAAGCATGCCTCTCATTTTGTGTTTGTAATGACCCAAATTTTAGTACACTCTGAGTCGACTAAAACAACATAAGCCCAACTCAAATTGCACTAAAACCCAGATGTTCAAGAAAGAAATTAGAGGGTGAGCAATAGAAAGAATGAAATTTAGAATAGAAGATTAAGAAGAACAGAATTAGAGTAACACGAATCTCACAGCGGAACGAGTAACATATATTAAATAATATAACTTGAAATACAAAATTGTATTTTTACTTACATACAACATCAGAGTACAACACATATACATCACAGCGGAAATAAACTCTATGTATCTAACGCTGAAGCCTCCTGCTCCAAGCTCCTTCCAATGTATCTGTAAATCCTGAACTACTTGACTGCCCATACAAATAAGGGCACCCAAGAGTTTAGGGAAAACATAGAAAATAAACTCTGGGTCAGTCATTGGACATGTGTGAGCAAACAATTTTAAATAGCTTGATTTTAACTTTCAAAAACCTTTTTGAAAGAAAAGATAATCGTAAGACCGATCCACACATAAATACAGATGGTTTTTACCTTACGATAACCCAAATTTTTTTGAAATCAATATTATTCTGATATTATAATAGTGTCTAAATACAAATAAATAACCATCTAGCAGAACACTTGCATCTCACGCTCCACATACATAGTACACAAACAAAACCGTGGGCGCTTATTGGAAAATGGATTCCAACTATGGCAAGGTATGGGACCACCTTCCGACAATGTACCTCCACAGATGAATACATTGGGGTTCAAAAAAAACGTCTTACAACCCGGCTACACATGAACGACCCCTCATTTCGCTTGAGAGTACCGAATATATCATTACCACAGTTGGGGCCACCAAACTGAACCAATAGTGAGACGACCCCAAACCCCGTTCCATGGTGGCAAGGGTAATCTTTGGAATATAACACATAAACAAATAACAGCAGAACAAAAATATATAAATACACCAGATAATGTATATCAAAATATACTGGAAATAATAATCATCAGAGTTACACAGTATACAGGATCATACTTAGTACAAAATACAATTCATCTTTACATAAAATGTCTACAGCGGAATCAAAACATAATATGTACAACAGGAGCCGAATAGCATAAAAAGAAAGAAATGATAGACTCCATCTTCAGCTCCATAACTATCCAGAAAGAGCCTGCTAAAACCTGAATACAAGGCTGCCCATGTAGAAATAGGGGCACCTGAGTTTGGAAGTGAAACAAACTACAAGTTAGTCATAGGACTGGTATAAGAAATCTACTTAACTTATTTTACCATAAGTCCAATCACAGGGTCACGCAGCTAACGCGGAACGGGTTTACTCCATTGGATTGCCAGTGCTAAAAACAAATGAATCATTAAAACATCACAATTCTTTTTATAAAAATGAAGCCATTATAAGACTCAGTTCCCATCACACAATGCAACGTAAACCGGAGGATAGAGTTTTACCTTATAATGGCCAAAACATGCTTGATACGAATAAAACAAAAGCATTTAATATTATTACTAGTGCTTATATGTTTCAAAAATGATTTCAATTATAAATGTCAATCATAGACGGCATGGGTACCATATATCATGTCGCCAAATATAGGTTTATAAGCAAAATCGCACGATGTCATATTTGGAAATTGGATTTCCGTCATGAACCAAGGCAAGGGATCATCCTTACCGCTTCGAGACTGTCTAGCCCGAGCCTCAGGGTCAGAGCGCATTGACCCTTGGATCGTCAGGGCCGGTCCAGATAGAGTGGATTAAAATGCTTGAAAACTGCGTTTCCCCGCCCTATGGGGCGTAAACTGGTCATATACCGACCAAACCATCAGCCCCGGAGCGATCGATATAACCGAGGCGCCTCGCTATCCATCAACCACATAAGTAAAATGCCCGGGCGTGTAAAACCCAAAACACCACTCCTAGCTAGAAATAAACGCAGGTCCTCCCCGAAGTCCTCTCCCGTTTCTGGTCCATACCGGGGTGTGAGGCTCGTGAATCAACGCTAAACACAAAGCTAGCTATTTAAAGCCCTGCTTTGATCATCAACCACAAAGCTCTACTTTTCAACAAAAGCTTTGATCACAGCATCTCTGCATGCCAAGTTGTCAATATACAACATCAGACACACATCCATTTACAAGTCCGTTCTGGGTCTGAACGAAACTAGAGGCACCTTATTCCTCTCTTGTATGTCCAATACAGGAGAGAGGCCCTCGCACATCCGAACGATCAACAAGTACGTCTGGATGACCACCACTGTAACCTCGTCAGGGCAGTAACTCCCATCAAAGGCATTGGTAGCCATCCATTCGATGTGAAGATCCTCGGTCTTGCACCGTCTTCATATCTTCCACTTCTAAACGTTGATCAATTATTTGAAATGAGAATTAACTCGGCCTTTTAAAATAATTCACATATATTAAGAATTTCAAATCAATTCATTTTCATGGTTAAATTATTCGACATTCATAATTCAGTTTTCACGCCAAACACATTCAACCATCAAATATCCAATAAACTGGGTAAATTCGGTTTATTTCCATTCCATATTGTTTATAATATTTAGTCACGATTTATCGCTATTTTATTTATTAAAAATAGCCAATTTATTCAAACAACGCTTCAGGCCATAACACGGCCATGGCGCTGTTTTCTTTAAATTTGATTTACACATATCTAAAAATCTAACCGTTTGATCATTACAAATTTTATATCATTGGAAGGATCTTTTCAAAAAGAATCCAACGGTTCCAGTTTTGGAAAAATCCGATGGTCGGATCTCCCGGTATAATCGTTTGAAGTTACGATTTCAAAATACGAACTGCAGCATCATTATTCGATTTATTTTAATTAATTAATTATATATATATATAATTCATTCTGGCGCTGTTTCTATTCAGATTTGAATTAAATATTCCAGACTATCTAACCGTTGGATCTTTACAAATTTGGTGTCGTTGGAAAGATATTTCCAAAGTAGACCCAACGGTTTCGGTTTCGGGAAAATCCGATGGTCGGATCTCCCGCAATAATTGTTTAAAATCACGATTTCAAAATACGAACTGCAGCTTCGTTATTCGATTTATTTCAATTTTATTTATTTATTTATTTATATATATATATATATTAATATAATTCGTTCTTCAATTTCCAAACCATTTTCATTTCATATATTTGATAAAAATAATATTTTTACCCAACAAATATTTATTTCAACACATGTCTATTTTTAACACTTCATATATATAACAAAAATGTGATTTTTATTGTCAAAACAATTTACTTCAAACATGATTATTCTTAGCGATTCGTTTACATTATAAAAACGTGATTTTTATTGTTAAAACAATTTATTTCAAACACGATTATTTTGTATACTTCATATAGATGATAAAAATGTTATTTTTATCTTTCAAACCATTTTATTTCATACATTCGATAAAAATGTTATTTTTATCGTTCAAACCATTTTATTTTAAAAAATGAATAATTTTCCAACACATTAACATATTTCAATACAGGAATGTAAATCAAACACAATAATTTTTCAGAAAATTTCGGTAGCATAACGGTAGGGGGTTAAAAACCGGCACCATCACGAGTACGGCTCCTCGCACTACCTTACGCCTCGCAGTGTTACCTAAGGGGCTTATCCTTATAATCTAACTATTTCGATTCATTTTCATATCCCAATGGATTTTCCATAAATAATTCCAATTTTGATTCAACCACAAACAATCATTATCAACCATTCGCATTTATCGACCAAATTTCACGTCAACCAAAATCCAAACAATCAAAACCAATAAATATCGTCCATGGTCTGTGGACGAGGGGAGTATGTGTGTATATATATATATATCGATTTCATTTCAATCATTTCAATTCCATTCAACGCACATACGATTTTTACAACGTATATATAACTTATACATCACACATACAACTTATACAATGCTTATACATGAGGTGTACAACGCTTATATAACTCATACATCGATTATATAATTTATACATCATCATTCCATATCGTTTGTAATTTAGAAATCTCACATTGGGTTCCACTCCTCCAAAAACTGTAGGAAGCTCCAAAAATTCTCCGGTCTCTTCTAGAATGTAGAAGACGTCCACACGAGTCCACTGTCTCTTGTTTCAGTGGATTTCGACTACATAGAAAAAAGATATGATTTTTTTATCGTGAAATCAAAATCCGTAGCGCTTTATCAGTTTTTCAGTGCTACTATCAAAGCAAATCAATCTTCCGACATGACAAGCTAGCCAATTTATACCGACTAAAGTCCATAAAATTGTTGGAATACAATAAAAATGAACCCAAACAGGGACTTTTTTGACCTGAGCCTGTGAATTTCCTATTGACGGATCCCATTTAGTTATGATAAACATTCGTCTTCTTATGAAAATAGGATCCAATTTCAAAATTTTCTCTCTATTTGACTCATTAGAGAATTTGAAAAAATAGTGCATACCATCTGATCTAATACTAACTTCCCCATCTAATTTCCAGAAGCGATTTAAAAAATTAACAACCATGGAATATGAATAACTAACATCAAGGAAAAAACCCACCAAAAAATCACTCCAATATTGCATACCTTCAGATCTGACTGATTCAGGAATATGCTTTGGTATGCCATCCCTAGGAATATCAAAATGCTTGGGCTGATAGGCGCCCGCATTGCGAGGGAGGGTTGTGAATAGGGAAGCATAATCTTTCTTAGTGAATGTCGGATAGGAGGCATTAGAAGAAGACGGAATTGCAGCATCAGATCTAGAAGGTATTGGATCTAAAAATTCGGATCTGAGAATCAAATTGGGTGATTTGTCAGAAGAGGGTTTTCCTACCGGAGGTGGTGGATCTGGGGGGATAGGCGGCGGAGATGATCGGGAGGGGAGGGGAGGGAAGGAGGTGTCGAAGGAGAAGGAGGTGGAAGAAGAAAGTGAACCGGATTGCACAGTCGCCATTATTTCGCTGTTGTTCAAATCTGTAGCGCTTTAAAGTGCTATTAACAGTTTAAAATAAAATAAACCGTTACCTGCTTTAAACCATTCAAAACTAAGTTTAATTTTTACTTCTAATCCGTAGCTCGTGACGTAGATCGGGATACACGATGTCGAAGAGCTTGAAGGCGCGCACCTGAGGTGGTAGCACTGGTGAACTCGACGGCAACAGGAGGTGGCGGCGGCGCTTCAAAGTTCGGATGTTTGAGGGAGCGTATCTCGAGAAATACTCGATGAGGAGGGGTGTACTATGTACGGATTTGAAGAGGGGGAAGAGAGCTTCAAAAAGTTCCAAAGGGGTAGGGTGTTTTGATGAAGGGATTCACCGGAAATTGGCTAGGAAGAACGGAGCTCGTTTCCACCGTCGAGCCTAGAGCGGGGAGAGAGAAATCGAAGTTTTTTTTAATTTATGAAGAAAAAAATATGATTGGTCGGAATTTATATTAAATTCTAAAATAGTGTTTTTCCCAAAGAACTCCAATTCAAACCTAACGACTATCGCCCCTAGCTAAATACCCCCGTTTCGGACACAATGGAATATGTTTCGTAAGCCCATTCGACTATTCCAAACAGTTATTCTTCAAATTAAAATATAAAACATTCAAATATGGATTTGAACGTACATTTCAATTTGCCGGGGCCACATACTGATCCCAAAAATTCCAAAAAAATAAATCTAGCTATGTTTGGACGATACGGTCCCGACAAAACTGGTTTCGTCAAATTTGGAGACCGTTTGAAAAAAGGCCATTTTCTGGTCGATCCAAATTGACTGAAATTAATCAAACACATTTTCTTTTGCCACGCTCACATATCAACTCCAAGAATTATGGAATTTGAAAAATAGCAAAAATTTGACATCCCGGATTCAACAAAATTGGTTTCATCGAAAATGGAGGTCGTTTGCAAAATGGCTATTTTCATGGGCTATATAAACCCCATAGCGACCTTTCTGAAAGTTTAATTGGCCATAACTTTTGATTCCCGCTATGAAATTTTTGTTTTTCAGATTCGTTAAAAAGATATTCATAAACAGATCTAAATATTTTTGGTTTCATTAAAATCCGTTTTATTTTGCATCCTTTACAATCAGTCAAAGTTCAAATTCAAATTTTCAAACTGCCGCGCCATTTCAGGCCTTGTTTTACAATTAAAATAAATATATTCGCCATAACTTGAATCAAAATAGATTTTTGGTTGTTATTATTTAAAATAATTTATTTTAAATATTCAAAATCCACAAAAATAGCCAAATTAAAATTTTTAAATTGGTTCAGATTTTCCGGGTTGTTACAAATAGCATATAAATAAAAGGGACAACCGAAGGCATTTGATTTCTCCAGATCGGGTAATGATACACCCTTTTAATGGGAGTGACCTACATAGCCATGTTGCCTACCCGATTTTATACCATTTCCCAGTCGAAGAAGCTTGAGGTTAGAACTTATGGTTAGACAGATCATATCTTCATTTACTTTGAATGCCACATCGTCAAATCCACCAAATCACAAATTGACTTCCCCAAGAGCAATTACGGGTATAAAGCTAAGAGAAACAAATTCCTCCGCCACAAACGTAAATACGTTTGAAGAGATAAACTTATGCGATCTATTAGGTATACTTTGTCAGACATTCATCCATATAAGTTGTCCTGGGACTGAACAAACCGAAGGCACTATCATGTAAACAGAACAACCCTTGTATAAACTTTGTCTTCAATTGTCTTCAAAAATCTTTGACTTACAGCATATAAATCGGATCGAAGTGGAATGTATATTCCGAACTCTTCAAAACGATTATGTGGGGTCAAGAGATTTTTTAAATAATAATCAAATCAACATATTACATACTCAGATTCATCATCAGAATTTTTCTAAAAATATGTCACATATACGATTTACATTCCGGTTTAAAATAGTAAACTACACCATATGATTAATGTGTCAATGTTTAAATTAAACTATACGAGTTATAATAACATATTACTGTCAAAACAGTCAATAAATCAATTGTTGCCATATACCTAACAATTCAAGTTTGCCAATGCAATTTATTTGCTTAAACGAAATCGTACTTCTGATTTCAAACAATGGTTAATAAGGACAATTTTACTCCCGTAAGTCATGTCATCATTTTAATAATATTCAATTTTATTTGTCGTTAACTTTTTTTGAAATCATTTCTAGATTTTAAAAGAGTTATCAACACAAGTTGCTTATATTCAAATTAGTCTTAAATGTTTAATTTGAGAGATTTTAAATTATTATCGACTGTTAACCACCTTCCAAAAATCATGACATAACGTCGACTTTATTCCATACCTCGAATTTTAAACAATTATCCTATGTAGAGAACCATTCAGATAATTTCCATTTTTTTAAAGTACTCATGAGGATTCTTTAAATCTCCATGGCATAGGTTAATAACAGTACATAAAAATATTGATGAAAAACTACACATTCAGATCGCTGGCTTTTATTAATGATTCTATTTCACCATTGACTCAATATAATGTATTTTATATATATATCCTTATATAGTGTTGTTCTTATCATATTTTAAATAAACCAAACAAATTAAGTTATATGATTTGGAGATTTTTAATAAAACTATTGGTTTTATTACAAGCATTTGTTGACACTGTCTCTTCCCTTTTATATTCTATTTTTCTTATCTTACATGATTCTCTCCTTCTCTTTTACTCCCTATTTCCCTTTTCTTTACTTCTATTTCCATATTGAACTGCTGTTTACATTCTCCTTAATAACTTGTGACAACCCTCTTCCTATTATATGTTTTCTTTTTTAAATTTTGGGCCATGGCCCAAAACTGAACCCTACCTCCTAAAATGCTGTTCCTTCTCCCTCTATTTGGTTCTCTCTTCCCACGCTAAGATGCACATTGTGCATCCTGTGCACATACCCAACCACCACCGCACCCACAGTCTCACTCCGACCATCGTCACAAACCATCTCTTCCCACCTGGAACCATTCCAGACCCCAGCACCCCATTTCTTCGATCAATTAAAAACATAAGTGTGACGAGCAGGAATTTCGCTCGGTCTGAACCAGTCGCTAAACCGACCCAAACCGTTCGAAACGCCCTATCGCTGAGAACACGACAAATCAGAATGCATACAAAAGAACATTTCACTGTATATTACAACAATGCATCAGATTACAAGAATATACAGAGTATAAATGAATAACTATTACACAGAAAATATCAGAGATTTAAATTACATTTAAATACATCGCAGCGGAAAATAATACAATACACAACTAGAAGAGATATACGGATACAAAGCTTTCCGGATATCATTCCAGCTGTAAACCAGGATCCTGTGAATATAAATCTGCAAAACCAAAACTACTAGCTGCCCGTGTCAAAATAAGGGCACCCAGAGTTTAGGTTAAAACAATAAACTCCAGGTCAGTCATGGGACTGGTGTGAGAACTAAAACAGTTATTAATCTTTATTTTAAATCATTAGGTAAATCAAGGGACCACGCCGTATAACACGGAACGGGTTTCCTCCCAAGAATACTAGTGCATAAAACATAACAGCGCAATGCTAAATAAAGAAAAATGAAGCTGTTATAAGACCAAGGTCCCATCACACAATGCAACGCAGCCGAGGATAGGGTTTTCCCTTATAACAGCCAAAGAATGCTTGATACGTTTAAAACAAATCATTTGATACTATTATAAGTGCATAGTTTATAAAACACTTCAAATCATAAGTATCAATCATAGGCGACATGAATGGCCCATAACACTATGTCGCCATATATAAGTTTACAATCAAAACCGCAAATGTCGTATTGGAAATTGGATTTCCGTCTGTGAACCGAGGCTAGGGATCGTCCTCTACCGATTCGAGACTCTCTAGCCCGAGCCTCCGGAACAGCCGCAACTGCCCCATGGAGCGACAGGGCCGGTCCACCGATGTGGATTATAGTGCCTGAACAATACGTTTCCCCGCCCTTTGGGGCGTAAATGAGCCAACGAATGACTCCATCGGACCCGGATCGTCCGATCAACCGAGGCGCCTCGCAACAGCAACAACCACACAGGTGAAAAGTATATAAATGTCAGGGCTGGTAGGTCACTGACACCACCCTAGCTAGAAAGAAACGCATGCCCTCCCTGAGGTCCTCTCCCGTTTTTGGTTCACAACCGGGGTGCGAAAGTCGCGAAGTAAACGTTACACAAAGCTACACCACAAAGGCCGTGCTTTGATCATCACCACAAGACCTTGCTTTTCAACAGAAGCCTCGATCAATTGCCACTTAGGCATGCCACACAGGCAATTCACTCCATGCGTTTGATATCCATCAATATATAACCCCTGAGCTCGTACGTCTCAGAGAAGGGCGTTAAGCAAGAGAATAAATTCTCCGCCGCCAAACAGATATATATTTAATAGAGATCAATCACACGGACTAAAACCCAATGTCAGACACACAGTCCATTTACAAGTCCGTCCTGGGTCTGAACGAAACCGGAGGCACCTAGTACCCCGCATATCCATCGATCTCCAAGTACGTCTGGACGATCACTAACTGTTTCCATCTTCTTGGGTGTACAGCCCAATCAAGATCATCAGTAATCACCCAAACGACGTGAAGACTTCCGGTCTTCGACCACCGTCTTCATCTTCGACACCACGTCGAATCAGTTATTCAGAATGGGATAAACCCGGTCTTTCTGAATAACTCGCGTATATATTATAAAAGTGTTACACAAACACAACATACGCCTCATTCCAATTCAGAATATTCTTTTATCCAAATATTCCTATACTTTGGGAAAAGTTCCCATTAATTTTATCCAAGATAAATTCTTTAAATTTATTCTTTAATCTCCTTTGAATATCAATTCAAACTAGTCGGGATTAGCGAACCACACCGAAGTAATCATTTATTTTATTTCCCAATCCCAACCTATTCATCCCATGAAGTACAACTGGTAATACTTCATATCTAACACCACAGTTTTATCGGTAAATTCAATTACCATCTCACGTTTAAATCTAATTAAAGATTTAACTATCGCCTGGAGTAAAACTGGTGATACTCCATTCTCGATCTTTTCAATCTAATTAAAGATTCATTAAAACTCCACTTAGTTTTAATCGTTAACTGGGTTAAAGAATCCATGTTATTTAAAACACGGTTCACGATAAACCCAAGGTCACATTCCATTAATTTTCGGGTTAAAGAACGAGTGTTATTTAAAACACTGTTCACGATAAACCCAAAAATCAATATCAATTCAATTTCCAATTAAATATTATTTAATTGGTACGCTTCATTAAATCTAAATAAAAAGATTTAATCTTTTCTCAACTGGGTTCAAGAACAGTGTTAGTCAAGACACCATTCACGACAAACCCGAATCACATTTGATATTAAACACACGGCTCTGAATAGAAAATATACCGGCTTATATTCAATATCAAATTCTATGACTAACAAATATCGTATTGGAAATAACGATATATATATATATCTTTCAAATTCCCATAACAATATCTGTATCATCACGAAATCCAACATCGAAATATTCCGAAGACAATTTCGATTCAAATCCATTCCAATGCAATCATTGGAAATTCTGGTTATTTTCAAAACCATTTCAAATTCAATTTATTTATTTAAAAATAAATAGAATTATAATTCTAGTTCAAAACTAGTTCATTTCGATAAAAATCTATTTTTATCTTTCCAAATATGGAGTTTTTCATCCCAAATCTTCACAAATCATTTCTTATGATTTTACACAAATTATTACTATTTTTAATAATTTTATCAAGGCCCGTACAGTCGATTTCCTTCAACGGCCATCGAACTGCACTTACAGCGACCTTTTTCGAATTTGATTTGGACGTATCTCCAAATCCAACCGTTAGATTTCAAATTTCTAACATTCATTAGAAAGCTCTTTTCGATACGAACCCAACGGTTCTGGTTGTAGGAGAATCCGACGGTCGGATCTCCCGTAATGTCCGTTTGAAATAAATGGTCGAAATTCACGAACTGCCGCTGCGCGGCGCGTTCTATTCAGGCCATTATATTATATATATATAATATATATAATATATTTCGTCGATTTCTATTTAAAACGAATTATATAAATAGTTTTAAATTCGTTTCAAAAGCAATTTCAACTTCCATTTCAATTCAAATCAAAATTGAATTCTTCTTTATAAATTCGTTTTAAAATTCATTTCTATTCAATTCAAATTTCAATTCTATTTGAATTCATTTCAATTCGCTTTCAATTCCATTTGAATTCGTTTTCAATTCAATTCATTTCGAAATCGTTTTCAATTCAATTCATTTCGAAATCGTTTTCAATTCAATTCATTTCGAAATCGTTTTCAATTCAATTCATTTCGAAATCGTTTTCAATTCAATTCATTTCAAAATGAATAAAATTGATATAAATATCGTTCACGTCAAAATGGCGTCAATCTAATCAACACGGCTTCATATATTGATATTTTCAAATATTCCATTTCGAATATTTCTATTTCAAATATTTCTATTTTAAAACTGGAATGAGGCCCAATCAATTACCATATAAAGTTAATTATATGGATTTTCATACAACACATGTATATAATAGCATGGAAAAATAATCAACCATCAACCAAAGTGCACTACACTGTATAAGCATCAAATATAGATATCCAACGCTTAAAACAGCCTGTCAATCAACCGATCGACATATTCAATCAATCGGGATGAGTGAACTTCAAATTTCATCCCAACACCCGTGTGGGGTTTCAAACAATCAAACACATATTTTATTTGTGCTGTTGGGCGATGTGTAAAATTTATCGACCCAATCAATGTCCTTCAAATAGGTGTACATAAACAAACCGTCTGGTTTGTAAATGAATATTTTATTTTATTCACTTTCACTATATTCATTCTCACGTTAAAAATTATATTTTTAACGATAAAACATTTTATTCCAACATATGAATTTCTATTATTCATTTACACAATAAAATGATATTTTTATTTTCTAACTTATTTTAGAAAATTTCGGCAGCATAACGGCACGATACTAGAAACGGGACGAGGCCTAGCCTTATCCCCGGTCTAGTGAAGGCCCACGCCATTC
The DNA here is from genome assembly GCA_030737875.1 of Allium sativum. Lineage (NCBI taxonomy): Eukaryota > Viridiplantae > Streptophyta > Magnoliopsida > Asparagales > Amaryllidaceae > Allium > Allium sativum. Next base: position 10,129,164 of record CM060923.1, read on the forward strand.
ACACATCAATCAAAATCACCAAACAACCAATTCAAATCACATCATATAACTAATCTATGCAACCAAACAAACAAGTCCATGGTCTGTGGACGATTGTGTCGGGTGCTACTAAGCACCGTCTGCATCCTAGTATATATATATAATTAGAAAAAGAAATTGAAAGGTGAGAAATTCTCACCGAAAGCTATCCAAACATCTTGACTCTTCTTTAATAGAAATCATCGCCATACTCGCCTTTTGTTACCTTCGTTGTCCGCTTTCACTACCTATGTAAAAATCGAATTTTTACTTTAGTATTCAGTATATAAAAATCATATTTTTATTTCGAAGTTCAATATATAAAAATCGAATTTTTACTTCGAAGTTCAATATATAAAAATCGAATTTTTATTTCGAAGTTCAATATATAAAAATCATATTTTTCTACAAATAAAAATCCTATCTTTTCTGTAAATCAACTATATAAAATACGATCTTCTCACATTTCAAAATACGACCTTCTCACCTTTTAAAGTTCTAATCTTTTTCCATTTAAAATTCAAATCTTTTTCTATTTGAAATCTTAAAATAAAATCAGTTTTTAAACCTTTTTTAAAAATCAGTTTTAACTTTTTTTTAAAAATCTGTTTTAATCCTATTTAAAATAAATCAGTTTTTAAATGTTTATAAAAAATCAGTTTTAATCCTATTTAAAATAAATCAGTTTTTAAATGTTTATAAAAATCAGTTTTATCCTAAAAAGAAAATCAGTTTTAAACTAATTAAAAAAAATCAGCTTTAAAACTTAAAATAAAAACTTACTGCAATCAGCGAAAAGGGGGGCGTCGTCTTCGTCGGAAGGTGGGCTGAGGCGGCGGAGTGGTGGTGCGGTCGGCGGTGGAAGGCTAGGGCACGGAGGTGGCTCGGGGAGGTGCGGCAGGGGTTTGAACTCGAAGAAGGGGGGGTCTTTGGGTAGCTGCGGTTCGAATGGAGGAGGGGGGTGCTGGTGAACGAGGGGTGCGGTGGCGCGACGTCTTCGTCGGCGGCGTTCGCTCGAGGGGGGGGCTGGCGATAGCGTCGCGATGGCTTTAGGGTTTTTCTCTTTTTTTTTTCTGTATAAATGAAATGGGGGGGCCAGAAAGGAGATAAAGGAGGGAAATTAAAAATTATTTTTATTATTTTATTGTTTAATTTTGCAAAAAGGTTGACTTTTACATACGACCTCGAAACGAGGCCCACCGCCTGTCGTCCATAGCGTTTTACCCCCATTCTGAACACAATGGGATATGTATCGTAAGCTGATTTGATCGTTACAATCAGTTTCCTTTTGAATTTTCATTTAAATCATTATATTGAATTTTAAACGCACATTTCAAATTACCGGGGTCACATACTAACTAGAAAAATTCCAGAAAAATATTTTCTAGCTTCGTATTGACGATACGGTCCTAACAAAACTAGTTTCGTCGAATTCTGAGACCGTTGGAAAAATGACCAATTTCCAGTCGATTAAAATCAACTGAAACTGGTCAAACGCGTTTTCCTTTGCCACGCTCACATATTGATTCGAAAAATTATGAAATTTGAAACCTAGCAATAACTTCACATCCCGGACCCAACAAAACTGGTTTCGTCGAAATCCGAGGTCGTTTGCAAAATGTCCATTTTTAAGGGCCTGAATTCCATAGTGACTATTTAGAATTTTCAACTGGACATATCTTTTGATTCCCGCTATGAAATCTTGATTTTTCGGATTCGTTGGAAAGATAATATCAATTAGATCCTAATGTTTTTGGTTTCGCTAAAATCCGGATTGTTTTACACCCGGTACATTCAATTGAAGTTTGAAATCGAATTATCGAACTACCGCACCATTTTCAATTCTATTTATAATTATATATAAATATTTATATTCTAACGACGACGCGTATAATATATACGTTCGAATTATATTCAAAATAAATTTCTCGTCGATATTATTTAAAATAATTCATTTTAAATAATCAAAATTCGCTAAAATTGCCAAAACAAAAATTTTAAACTGGCCCAGATTTTCCGGGTTATTACAATAAGTAACAAACCAAAAATTCACGCAAACTCATATCCCAAAACCTCCTCGTACCTCCGTCTCCCACTTTTAGTCACCACCCGACTTCTACACAAGCTCATCGAAACCTCCCTCCTCCAATTCCTCATGGATCGATCTCCTGAAACTTTCCAGCATTAGAGCAGTTCGACGCTCAACCCAGGCTACCCAAAACCATGCTTCAACTCTAATTTGATTTCGTTTACTCCATTTAGGTTATAGAAAAATTATCTAATATTTTTCCTAAGTCCGCCATAACATCCAGGATCAACAAGCCAAACCTCACCATTTCCGATTTCTTCCACCAACGGAAATTGCCTATAACCCATTTTCCAATAAACCTCACATTCCTAATGAAGTACACCACTAAAAATTCTCAAATTACTCCTTAAAATCATTATTTTACTTCCTTAACAGTTTAAGAACCCTGAATCGATAAATTAAAATCATTGATTTTTGACAAAATTTGGCCATTCTCTTTGATTTTCGCACTTCTCTATGTATAGAGCATATTGGAAGCTGAAGTAAATTTTTAACGTGAACTAAATTCAATTTGGACTAATCTTTGTGTTTACACTGTTATCTAAAACATGCTAAAATTTGGGGCAGTCTAATTTTGAATGTGAGGTGCTCATCTTTAATATTACTGTGTTCATATAATAGTAAAGGGAATATCTCATTTCCAGATCTTAGTTCATATAGAAAATATATTCCAGTCATATATAAGTGTAGTCAACTAATAAACTATCGAAGTACCCACGTATATACGCACACTAGATCAGATTTAGAGAGTTTGCACTGAGTTTATTCATAAAAGATCCATCGTTTTCATATTTCGTTTCCAGATTTTGACATGAAGAACATTTAACTACGCATACATCTTTACGATTATATATGCATATATAGGGGGGGTGTGTTTGCACCATACTATATCCCATCAGTAAGAGTTTAAAAGGAAAGAGTTTGCAAATGTATTGTTATGTCTTTCTATTGTGTTTACTGTTTTCTCTATTTTTAGGTGGTTCTTTTGTCTGCTGACATGATTTATTTTCATGTGGTTGAATTACAAATGAATACAGATTTAAAAGCATATGTACACACACATGAGTTAACATCATACAATTAGCAAATCAATAGGTGGGTTAAATGGGAATATAAGTGGGAGTTTACTCATAATTATTCCTAGTTTTGCTTATTTTATTTCCATCTATTTAACTCAACAATTATTCATGGTTCATCCGTGTAAACTTAGGTGTATATTAACATATATGTTGTCTTATATTAATTGAATCAGTGTACGGAACTAGGAGATATAAAGAGTGTTTATTCACAATAGCACTCACTGCCTCAGGTTTTTAAATGTTCTGGGGATATTCAATTTTTTCAGTGATTTAATTTGCAACAATCATCATGGTTGAGAGTTATATATAGTAATATGGCCTCAGATCTATAGAGGAACATACCTAGTTTCAAAGCAACATGAACTATGTACGAGATATGGGAAAAAGATATGTTTACCCATAGTTTTATTGCTTTTGATATTATGTCATGTTCATAACTTCTAATTCATCATGTAACTTAAGTGATTGTACTATAACTGACATCATATATGACAAGCAAGCAACGATATGCATGTGCAAAGCATCAACAACAAAATAGTCAAATGGTCATTAAAAATGGAAGATTATAAGTGAGGTTTTTACTCATCTTAGATCCACTGTTTTGATCATTCCTAGTTCAAGGTTTGTTCTCAGGTTTGCATCCCTTCCCCTCATAATATTTGAGTGGTTGTCCTCTGTTTTTGTTTTTCATACACTGGTTTGCATAAATTTTCTAAATGCCATTTTCTTTCCATTTATGTTTCTGGTTTATCTTTCTGCTTTACTTCCATTTTCATCTCAAGTTTCACGGCTTTTCAAATGGGGGTTTGAGGATGAATTTGTGAATAAGCGCATGTGCATTTATAGTAGAATTCAAGAATAAAATAGTGTGTCACAGCATAGGCTTTAGTATGTAGAATAGAGGTTGATTTTATGTGATTGAAAAGAGGTGTAGAGAAGGCTAATCACATTTACTTCATAGGCTTGGCACAATAAGGCTATTTGCAGTAAAAACACACATATGTACAAGTTTAGGATAGCTATGATGTAAGTGTATAGAAGGTGCATGCAAGGAAGGTCTTTGGTTGTCCATGCTTGATTGAAAAAGGTAACTTAGGTTTTCTAGAAGCTAGGAAGGGATGTATGTACCTCTCCCTTTTATTTCTTTTAGTAGAAGGCACGGCCAGGTAATCTCAGCACATAAATATGTACATCTTGTGCTTGCTTCCGAGGAAATTAGCATATTAAATATGGGTTGATTTAAACACACATGTTGCAATGTACTTCATAATGATACTTAGCCTTTAAGGCATATCTAACTATTAATAGCTATCATCTATATAGACTTAAAACGACAAATCAATGAACAAATCAAATATTCGTATTTATTTATTTTAATTTTATCTTATTCTTATCCATTTTATGCAATATCTTCTTGCAAACATGTTTGTAAAGTAGTCGAATATTTGCTTAAGTGTTTTTTTTAGTTATTTAAATGTTTACATAAGTTAAAACAAATACCAAACAAATACAATAATGGTATAAAAGGTTTTTCATATATATATATATATATATATATATATATATATATATATAAGCTAAAGGACATCAAAACATACATTTACTTATGATTTTATAAAAAGATTAAATTCTCATGAATATTCAAAATCTAATTTTACTTAAGTAAAATTCTATTTTCACATGAATGAAAAACAAGTTTAAAACTTAAAACAAAGAGACAACGATGCTTACTTGCTGGCAAATACATATATAATAGTTAAAGAAATTCAAACGAACTTTCAAGATAAACAAAGATGTTAAAACATCATTGGCTTGTTAATATATATATATATATATATATGTATATATACATATATGATTTTAAACTAATGATTATATTTAGATCTATTTATAATATTTCAAATATAATATTATTAAATTAAATTACAGATAAATCTATAATTTGTAATCGAACGAAATTATTCAAAAATCTGGGACATTACAATCTACCCCTTTAAAAGAATTTCGTCCCCGAAATTAAAGAGTAACTAGAAATTCCTATTATATTTGAAATTGTAGACTTATATTAGATACACATATATAGTTCATATATCAACAATCACAACAAACACGGCATCCAAAATACACAAGTTATTTACCAAACAATTCACCGTAATCAAAACATTTAATTCACACATCAATAAATCACTAATTAATCAAAATCTCTGAATAGATTTCTCATTTCCAAACTCCAGTCTCTCTTGAACTGTTTCTTGAGATCTTACTTGAAGCAACCCAAACTTGCCCTTTTGTTAAAGCCCGGATTGAGTTGAGAACATGACAAATCAGAACACAAACAAAAGAACATTTCATTGCTTTTTACAACAATTACATCAGAGTACAAAAATATAACAGAGTATAAATAAATAATATACATCAGAAAATATCAGAGATTTAAATTGCATTTGAATACATAGCAGCGGAAAAAGAATACATAACACAACTGAAAGAAATACACGGATACAGAGCTTTCTGCATATAGCCCCAACTGTAAATCCAGGATCCAGTGAATATAATATCTACAAAACCAAAACTACTAGTTGCCCGTGTGGAAAATAGGGGCACCCACAGTTCAGGTTAGAACAATAAACTCTAGGTCAGTCATGCGACTGGTGTGAGAACTAAAACCGTTATTAGCTTGATTTTAAAGTCAGGAAAATCATGGGACCACGCCGTATAACACAGAATGGGTTTTTTCCCCATGAATACCAGTGCATAAAAATAACAGTGCAATGCTAAAGGAAAAAATGAAGTTGTTATAAGACTCAGGTCCCATCACACAATGAACGCAGTCGAGGATAGAGTTTTCCCTTATAATAGCCAAATATGCTTGATACGCGAAATTTCATCTTTTATTATTACTATAAGTGAAGACATCAACTTCAAATATAAATGTATCAATCATAGGCGGTGTAGGTACCATTATATTACGTTGCCATATATATGTTTACAACTAAAACCGAATATCACGTATTGGAAATTGGGTTTCCATCTATGAACCGAGGCAAAGGATTATCCTCACCGATTTTGAGAAACACTAGCAAGTGCCTCAGGATCCCCCGCAGTGAACCCTTGGATCTTCATGGCTGGTCATCTGTCGATAATTAGTTATACCATAAACTATATGTTAGCCGGTTCTATCGAACCTCTAAAATGGTGAGTATGTCGACCATATCCATCAGCCCTGTAGTGACTGATATAATATCCATCAGCCCCGCAGTGACCAATATATCCGAGGTACCTCGTCTCTCATCAAGTGATAATAGTATGCAACATCCTCATGAGTAAACAGTATGGGCACCATACCATGACGTTACTCGTAGCTTGAACTAACATATGTCCATTTCCATGCAGTCACTATCCCGTTTTTGGTTCACACCTCGGTACGAGGCTCGCGAATTAACGCTACACAAATCTTTGCTATTTAAAGTCGTGCTTTGATCCCCAACCACAAGGCTCTGCTTTTCAACAAAAGCCTTGATCATTTGCATCCCAACCTGCCTCACAGACAAGTCACGCCATGCGACTAATATCTATTGATATATAACCTCTAAGCTCGTACGTCTTAGAGAAGGGTGTTAAGCAAGAAAATAAATTCTCCGCCACCAAATAGATGTATATTTAATAGAAATCAATCAACACAGAATAAAATCCAATGTCAGACACACATCCATTTACAAGTCCGTTCTGGGTCTGAACGAAACCAGAGGCACCTTATTCCTCGTCCCATATGTCCAATACATGAGAGAGGTCCTCACATATCCGGTCCATCTCTAAGTACGTCTGGACGATCACCACTTATTACCTTGTCTTGGGTGTACGACCCAATCAAGACATCAATAATCATCCAAACGATGTGAAGACCTCCGATCTTCAACCACCGTCTTCATCATCGACTTATCGTCGAATCAGTTAATCATAATGGGTGTAAACCTGGCCTTTCCGAATAACTCGCGTATATTATAAACAAGTGCTACACAAATACAACATACGCCTCATTCCAATTCAGAATATTCTTTTATTCAAATATTCACATCATTAGGGAAAGGTTCCCATTAATTTTGTCAAAGATAAATTCTTTAAATTTATTCTTTAATCTTCCTTTGGATATATTTCAAACCAAATTAAGGTTTATCCAAACTAGTCGGGATTGCACACCATACCGAAGAAATCATTTGTTTAATTTCCCAATCCCAACCTATTCATCCTATGGAGCAAAACTGGTAATACTTCATATTAACACCACGGTGTTATCATTAAATTCAATTACCATTTCACGTTCAAATCTAATTAAAGATTTAACTATCGCCTGGAGTAAAACTGGTGATACTCCATTCTCGATCATTTCCCAAAATTGATAATTTAAATTATCAATTCACATTTCAATCTAATTAAAGATTCATTAAAACTCCACTTAGTTTTAATCTTAGTTAATGATTATTTAACTTTGGGAATTCAAACATGTCGCATCGACAATCTACACCGTACTATTGATTTCTGCCCATATATATCCTCTAAGCTCGTACGTATTAGACAAGGGTGTTAAGCAAGAGAATAAATTCTCTACCACCAAACAGATGTATATTTAGCAAAGATCAACAATACATTTTTGAAATACAATGTTAAACAGGTAATCCTGTCTTTAATTGGTTTGAAGAACTAATGTCATTTAAAACGATGTTCACGATAAACTCAAATCACATTCCATTAATTATGGAATCCTCACGGAAAATAGATCAATATATAATCGATATCAATTTCCGTATCTGGCTAATAATATAAATGGAATAACGACAAAGCCTTTTAAATTCTATATATATATATACTAACAGTCTTCCTCCACAGAAACTCACTTCGATTTTTACCAAATCGAAGTCCATACAATTCCAATTTAATCACTTTGGAAAATTTCCATTAAATCTTAAATAAAAAGATTTATAAATTCGAAATCATATTTCACTCTTAATTGGGTTACACTACACCAAAACAGGTGATTCCCAACGAGTATAACCATCGCAAACAATTTCAGCAACGCTTATTAGTGTTGCTATGGAGGGGTGGCAAATTAGTACCAACGCTTATAAGCGTTGGTAGATTTTCTTTCCCAACGATTATAAGCGTTGGTATATTTTCAGTCGCAACGCTTATAAGCTTTGGTACATTTTCTTTAGCAACGCTTATAAGCGTTGGTAGATTTTCTTTACCAACGCTTATAAGCGTTGTAAGATTTTTGTTTGCAATGCTTATACATGTTGCAATACACTTGTTTGCAATGCCTATACATGTTACAAAATTTTAATTCATAACAAATATAAATTTTAATAATAACAGAAATATGTACTAGCAACTCGCATATTCTAATATTAATAGTCAATTAATAACCAACATGATGATAATGTAGACGATATTTAATATGAATAGAAAACTAATATTAAACTCAAATACTAATAGATAACATTCATAATCACATAACGACATAGAATATCAGTTAACAATAAACAAGCACAATACATAATTAAGATGTCAAATTCAATACATAATTAGTTTGCTAAATTCAATACATAAATAAGATTCTACAAATACCGAATACGAAACTCTGGCCATATAACGAAGCCTCCATCTGAAAATTCACATAATTTATACATTCCATTTTGAGGACCATCATAAATTGGTGCATCCGGTTCAAGAACTTCAACAACCCAAATTACTTTCTCTATATTCGGTACCACTTTCCTAAAATGACAAATTGTTTGTGTTCCAAGATAACCTTTTGCTACCTCCTTCTCTAGATCATTTTACAATACACTACTACAAAAGTGGGCATATTCGACACTATTTTTATGTGGCCGTAGATCAAAAAAGCATTGTCGTAGGCCATTTTTTCAAATAGGCAACACCAGGGGGGCGTGGCATCCGCGGCCGTTGCATTAGCCACCTAAGGCAACACTTCTGCCCATCTACGGCCACGGAAAGAAAGTGTTGCATTATAGCCATAATGCAACACATTTGCACGTAATGCAACACTATTCAGCGTTGCCTTAAGCATTAGTTAGGGCCTGGCTTCCAGTGCCACCACGTCAGCTGTCTACGTGTCACACGACACGTCATCTCTCCATGTCAGCACTCCACGTGTCACATGCCACACCAGCTATCCACGTCAGCTGTGGGGTCCACGTGCGACGGGTAAGCAATTATATTTAATGTAATGCAACACCATTACAATGAAATGCAATATCAATAAAAGCTAACGCAATAGTAGAAGAAGGAAAATGCAACACTAATTTGATAGAAATACAATGCTTTAATTAAATATTTTGCAATACAGGTTTTGTACAAGAAACTCATCCAAAGCAATTGTTTTAATTATCCAAATATCAAAACTCAAAAATCAGCTACACCGTTTTGTTCATTGTATACAGTAAGCTCGAACTACTTCAAGAATAGGTGCACGACATAAGGGACATTATCCTGATCCATTCCTGGCCAATTCTTTAGCGAATTCTGAACATGTACACATGTGTCCACACCTGCAAAATGTATTACTCATTTATATATATGAATCATATATATGCAGCAATCCGATTGCAATAGGAAATATATATGTATGTTAGTATGTACATATATATGAATCATATATATGCAGCAATCCGGTCTGCAAAATGTATCCCTCTGCCTTCCAGAATTAAATATGCACCTGATCAAATGATAACAAGTTATTTGATGAGTGGTGGCATCGAATGGCCATTGGGCTTCTTAGTAAAATGTTATGAACACAATTATTACAATTGACTTACTGACCATTGGCGATTGGTCACTCATGCCAGCCAACAAATAAGCAATTTCATATGGCCATTCGTCTTCTGAGCAAAAAGTTTTCAGTTCCCATATTACTGCCACGTACAGTGTGTCACTTCATATCCTGTCAAGCTTCAGAAGCATATCGTCATCTACATCTTCAACTCCTAAACAAAACTCCATCGTCAAAAGTTAAAAAAAAACAATGGAGGACTCTTCACTATGCATCACTGCCACTGTTCTTTCAGGACATTGGACTTACGAATTTGTGCATCTCACGCTTAGGCATACGCTGAAGCTTAATGAGGAGTGGACTATACGGGTTATACCCAAAAACTCTTTTCTAATAACATGCCCATCTTACAGCATTAATGTGTGTTACATGTCAAATTGTTTGATAATTAAGGCATATAAACTCGTAGGTGGATCATATTATTTGAGAATTGAATCATATAATATATTTGGTGGATCACAAAATGTTTACAGGAATAGAAGTTTGATCATATAATATATTAGGTGGATCACAAAATGTTTACAGAAATAGAATTAACATACCTATTGAAGTTTGATCATCCAAAGATCACTTTGCCCTCCACAACAAGAAATTCTGGTTTGGTCGCTGACTATGCTCTATCCTTAACAACCACTCTGACATAGACAATGACTCTGACATGGACAATGACTCTGACATGGATGCTGGTGCTGATGCTGGTGTGGATGCTGGTGATGATGCTGGTGATGACTGGTGATGTTTGTGGATGTTGGTTTTATTCTGCTGGTAATGATTTTTGGCTTGAAATTTTGTGAATATTTGTGAAACTTTGTGTGGTTGTAGAAGTTTGTGATGACTGATGATGGATGCTGGTGAATGTTTTTGAATGTTTGTGAATGGTACGTTGTTTTGTTTGTGAATGCTGGTGATTTTTTAAAATCTCTGCGTACGTCTCTGGTGTATACTTATGATACTTGTGCGTGTATACTTGTGCGTGCCTTCAGATGGCTGCCTTATGATACTTGTGCGTGCATGTATACTTGTGCGCGCGTGTATACTTGTGCGTGTCTACTTGAGCGTGTGTACTTGTGCGTGTATACTTATGATACTTGAGCTTGTATACTTGTGATACTTGTGCGTGTATACTTGTGCGTGTATACTTATGATACTTGAGCATGTGTACTTGTGCGTGTATACTTATGATACTTGAGCTTGTATACTTGTGATACTTGTGCGTGTATACTTGTGCGTGTATACTTATGATACTTGTGCGTGTATACTTGTGCGTGCGTGTATACTTGTGAGTGTATATATGCACTGCGTGTATGATGCGTATTGTAATAAAACGAAAATGCTTGAGTGCCCGCTTCAGATTTTGTCAAAATCTGCGGTAAGAGGCTTAAAATTCGGATGTCACCGCAGTGCAAATTAACCTCAAACATACAAATTAACCGCAGTGTAAGGTATGAACCTCAAGCAGTGCAAATTAACCGCAGTCCCCATTCCTTAACTAGCTCGACCTCTAAAATAAACCAATGTCTTTTTCATGCCAGTAGCCCGGTTCTCATGGTTTATTACTGGGTATAATTTTCGAATAAACCTAAGCATAATCCCAAATCCCGAATCAATAATAAGCGCAACTAATTACTCATAAGCGAATGGGTTTTCCAAAATGTAACAAATGAACTAATTACTAATTACTCATAATCCAATCTATAATAAGCGCAACTAATTCACAGTGCAATACAAACTGAACCTGAGGGAAAAAACTGGCGATGTCAGCGCCCTGAGCAATCAAAACTAGAAAGCATTTCAAAGCTTCATCCTTTTCGGAATAGAATTTGCTGTCGAGGAGAGGATCGATACTGACGTGAATTTAGGTTTAAATTTTTGTCAATAGTAAAAAGGGGGAAAAACGATTAGATGATAGAGAAGAGAACGATTTCATGAAGGGAGAAGATCGCGCCAAAATTTCGTCAAAAGAATGAAATGACGTGGCTGTCAATGATTGGATGATGGCTAACATTAAGATCATCAGATCCATAGATGGTTTGAACCGTTGGATTAATCTTTCATCTACGGTTGGGGTTTTTATATGTTGATAACGCGGATAGCTGAGCTGGATTATATATACGTAATGCTACGCTTTTAAATGGTGTTGCACATCAGAACACTAAAATTCCCACCGCAACAGTGCATCCACGTATAATGCAACAACATATGAATGTTGTTGCAGAAGCTCGAAGAAATCATAGCTTTCGCCACACTTTTCATGCAACGCACACAAATTAGTGTCGAATATGCCCACTTTTGTAGTAGTGATAGCATTACGTATTTCTTTTCCATTGTTGATGAATGAAGATCATTAAGTGACACATTTGGAGTAACGGTTACATTATTACTTATAGGAGAATCCCTTAAATTAGAAGCACCTTCTGTACGAGGAGTGGAAGGACTTGCAACAAGTTTTTCTTGCAAATTAGGTATAAATTTCATAAAAGTTGAAGTAATTGAATTGATGGCGTTATTAACTTGAGTAGCCACTTGCCTTTCTATCTTCAATTTCCAAATGGACAAATACACGGCTTGTTTTTTATCAGCTACAGCTTTTACAGCTCGAGCCACCTTTACTTGTTTTATAGAAGAAGTAGAACTAATTGCTCGACAATAATTTTTCTTCATGTCGGAACCAAAAACTTCTGCAATTGGATCATTATCAAGATCATCTACTGCACCACTAGAACTACCATCCAATTTTCTCTTTTCTTCCGCTGCCTCTAGAAGTGCCTGCATTCATTGAATATCACATTAAATTGAAAATTTCAGTTTCTTGTTAAAAACATAAAAACATCTCGCACAAAATACCGAATTCACAAAAGTCAAAACTCAGCAAATGCTGGGCCTAACGGCTCGGCTCAGCATTAGGTAATTTCTTACAAATTATGTAATGACCCGGATTTTTAGCGACTTTGGTTATCGACATAAACTCGATGTCGATAACCAAAACATCGAAAAATCCTGGTAATTAGTGAAAGAAATTAGAGGGTGAGGAAAGATAAGATAGAAACTTAGAATAGAAGAAGAAGAAGAACACAACCTCAGAGTAACACGAATCTCACTGCGGAACGAATAACATATAATAGATAACATATCCTTGAAATAAATCATTATATGTATACAATACATTATCAGAGTACAATACTTACAACACAGCGGAAATAAACTATAGCTATATGATCCTGAAGCCTCCTGCTCCAGCTCTTCCAGTATATCTGTAAAATCCCGACTACTTGACTGCCCGTACAAATTTAGGCACCCAAGAGTTTAGGGAAAACAACAAAATAAACTCCGGGTCAGTCATGGGACTGGTATGAGTAAAACAGTTCAAAAACAGTTCGAACAAGTAAACGATATCTCATAAGACCACGCCGCATAATGGAACGGGTTTTTCCCTTATGAGAATCCAAAATAACTTTATATCAAAAACCTTTTGATATTATAATAATGCCTATCAAGCACAATAATAATAATCATCTAGCAGAAACGCTTTCATCTCACGTTCTACATATATAGTATACAATCAAAACCGCAAGCACGTATTGGGTAATGGATTTCCAACTATGACAAGGTATGGAACCACCTTTCACTAGTGTACCTCTAGAGAGGAATACACTGGGTTCAATAAGAACATCTTGCAACCCGGCCACACATGACCGACCACTCATTTCGCTTGAGTGTATCGAATATATGTCACCAACGGTTGGGATCAGCAACCGTTTCCCGAATGGGACAGCATCAACAATTGATTTTTAGAAGTAAATGAAACTCTAGATCAGGTGATTATACACCCTACTTCGGTGCGACCGACTTAGCCATGTTGCCTGCCCGATTTTTGTCATTTACCGGATGATGAGGCTAGAAGCTACGCTTTATCATCCTACCAGATTCACTTTGAATGCCACATCGTTAAATCCATCAAATCACCGATTGACGTCCTCAACCATACATTACACGATAGCTAAAAGAAGTTTCCTTCTCCGCTTCCACTCTTGGTACAGTTGGAGAAATCAATATACGTGATCGTCTGGAAATACTCTGTCAGACATCCATCCATACAAGTCATCCAGGAACAGGATGAACCGAAGGTACTATTCAGTATATCCATCTTAGGTAGTGTTATCTAAGACTTATACAATAGCCCTTGCACTTTACTCCGTCTTCAATTATCTTTGGCATATATGATTCGCAACGCTTATGCCAATACAGAGTGGTTCTTTGGATAATAATCCAACCGGTCTCTCCATATTAACAACGTTAAAATGGTCAAAACTTCGATAGTCTGTGATTTAACTATCGAATAAAAACAGGTGTGAAAACAACGATATTATTTCCAAATGGAAATTTATATCGATCAAACATCATTCAACATTTATCTCTTAATTTCATAAATTTACTTATCTCCTGTTTCCCTATATTCAATATTTCTTATTTTCTAAATTTGGAAAATATATGTTATGAACAATGGAAAACATTTCCATTTCTTGTTTTCTTTATTAGAAAACATTTCTGGTTTCTTCTTTGGAAAACATTTCCAAAGCTTCTTCATTGGACTTATACAGATGTTTAAACAAACCATCGCGATGCCAACTCAAACCATTTCCTTTACTGTCGAACCTTAACTATTCCTTAGTTAAAAACGAAGCCAATCAAGTTGGGGTAGAACTACCTCTCAGACCTTAACTGAACAACATTTCTAACTTTGAAATAGGCAAAGTTCACTTTATATTTCTTTTTCTAACTTCCTTACTTAACCCACCTTCGAATAGCTATATTCGATTGACTCTTTTCACTTAACTCTATTCGATTAACCCTTATTAATTAACTCTATTTGACTAACGCTATTGATTTACTCATTTTACTTAACTCCTTTCGAATAAACTATATTCGACAACTACTTTTACTTTCTTTTCGAATAAACTATATTCGATTAACTCATTTTACTTTATTCTCTAATCGATTAACTAACATCGATTAACTCCTTTTAACTTTATTCTCTAATCAATTAATTAACATCGATTAACTCCTTTTACTTTATTCTCTAATCGATTAACTAACATCGATTAACTCCTTTTAACTTTATTCTCGAATCGATTAACTAACATTGATTAACTTTTTTAACTTTATTCTCGAATCGATTAACTAACATCGATTAACTCCTTTTACTTTATTCTCTAATCGATTAACTAACATCGATTAACTCCTTTTACTTTATTCTCTAATCGATTAACTAACATCGATTAACTCCTTTTCGAATAAACTATTCATTCATAAAGATTTACTTTTAGTAACGGTTCTTCACTTTACAAATGATTTCCTTTTATTCTAACTTATCCTTTGATTTTATAAATATTTCTTTTATAAAAATTCTTTTCCTTTTCTATATAAAATCCATCGATTTTATATAAATAATTCATTTTCAAAATACACTTTGAAAATATTCCTTTATTCTATTTCGGTATGTTATGGTATTCAACATATCAAATCATGATGATCAAAATCGTCCAAACACATATAATCGACAACAGATTATATATCACATCATATATCACAATATATGAATCACAGTAAAATAAATGTTGAGAAATCCAGTTGGATTCCTCCAACCTGTTTCCCTGCATCACAGATGTTAAACAATATAGATAACATCACTTTCAGTTCCATATGATATATTCTGTTAAACAGAATCAATATAGAAATTCAACTAACTGACTAGCAGTTCAATCAAACAGTCAACACACAGTCAAACAGCCAATATTTAACAGTTCTAAAAATACAATATGAAATTATAAACCATTCAGAGTTAGTGAGATTTACTCACACTGGACGATCATCGTTAATAACGATAATTATCGCTTGTTTCAAACGGACAATTTATTTCGCTATAAATTGTAGCGAGCTCGGATTCACTCCCGGTCAGTCCCATTGGATAGTGTCCGCCCATACGATCCCATTGGATCTTGTTTCGCTGAAAACCGATAATGTATGTAATAGTTATTGAATTTACAAGTTTGAACTAGAAATTGAATAAATTTTACTTCACTTAAAATGAATCTGGGCCCTTACCCCCACATTTCGGCCCATTACTCCATTTGGCCCGCTCCTATCTTCATCTTCCTAAAACCGAACGTGCTCCAGCCCTCTTCCACAAACATTTCCCAATCTTTGAATCCCCTTCGTTCCTCCTTAACCCAGCCATTTCCAAAACCGACAACTCCAACATCTCCCTCGTCCAAATCTCGACACAACTGCCTCCTTATGAGGGAACTCGACGCCACCACAGGAATTCCGACCAGTCCTCCTGGCGTGCTGCTACAGTCAGCATCTCGACACCAGTATGTGTTGATCTCCACACAAATTTCCCTATAAATGTCAAATTACTTCACGACTTCAAATCCGGTAATAGAAACCCGAATCAACGCCTATAATACTTGAAATGATAACCCTAGAACCCACCGTTTGCTAAGTGAAGTCCCATACTAACCGCGCTGGTACATAGAGCAGCGAACGCAACTGCTGTGGAAACCCTCCCATACTCATATCCGCATGCACCAAGCTACCCCGCCCCTTTGCTCGGGTCCATCAACTTCCACAGTTTTCGGTTTTGACCCTTCTTTTTTTGTTTTGTTTTTTTCTTTGTGTGAAGCTTTCTGGAAAACCCGAAGAATGAGATTGTTGGTGCCCCATTTATACGGGACGAAGCTTAGTTGTTGAGGTATCGAGTGGTAGAAAGATAGCATGCGTATATGTCTTGATTCTAAGGTGCGTGTAGGCATAGGGGATCACGAACAGGTACACGCAGCTGTATATTAAGTTAAAAGGAAAAAGGAACTCCAATATACATTAATTTTTTTTCTTTTATTTAATAAAGGCATGAACTTCGATTTACTCCACTCCGCATACGTACGGGCAGCTACGGACATAAATAAATATACCGTTGTAATCAGCGAGGTGTTAGGATTCCAAAAATATAATAATATCGGTAGGTGGCCTTATATTTTGAAACTTCATAAATGTTGATTTCATGGTGCGAAATACTTCAAATAAAAAGTCGCTTATTAAATTAATTAAAAATTACAAAAAATTCTAAAAATTATATTATCACTATTTCCCAAAAGAACCTTGTTTAAATTCAAACCCGATCTCTAGTTATATCGAATAAACCGAAATGGTCGATAAACGATTCTATAACGACTATTTTAAAATTTGATTTGTACATATCTCAAAATCTACACGATGAAATCCTGATTTTGCTCTTCCACTAGAAAGATACACTCCACCAGCTCCACACTTTTCTTGTTTCACAGAAATCCAACTTAAAACGAACCCTGTATATTCAGTTGAAGTTCAAATCGCCAAATAGCGAACTACAGCGCCATTTCAAGCTCTATTTTAATTATATTATAATTCTACGTTCAAACTTTCGTTCAAATAATATATTCGTTATTCTAATTCAAATTTAAAATGAATTAAACATCACAGATGATCTAGTTCACACCATATCGCCATTTCAGCCAATTCTGATTATTTCAGAATTAAATATATTATTTAATTTATTATTTAAATTAAATATTCATCATTATTTAATTTAATGATTATTAAATTCACTATATCACTATTAACATAAATAAATTAATTACTTATAATACCTCTGCCAATGCGGGTCATTACAATCTTCCCCACTTAAAATAATTTCGTCCTCGAAATTGCTAAAAGGTAGAGAACGACCCTATCGACTGGTTAGAACATATTTGTTCACTTCTTAACTTCAGTTTCAACTAAACCTATTTAATTTCAATTAAATTTTTAATTAATTCTTATCAACGAAAATTTTCAAAAATCCTGAAGATTTTCTAACACCTTAACTCTTCGAAAAATTTCACCAGCACCTCCTTTGTACTGGTCAATACGTCAAACCACCACTCGCCTCTCCGGGCCATTTCCAACCCAAAAGAAAATCAAACAGCCAAGCGGCTTGCCAATTCGGCTCATAAATCTTATATCCAATAGAAATATAAACTTATACCTTTTGTCGGGCATATCATTATATCATTTCCTCCTGTTATCAATTCAGCGGATAAGGGTCATCCCAATCACATTCCAATCTGCTTTTATCCACAACACA
Source organism: Allium sativum (assembly GCA_030737875.1). Classification (NCBI taxonomy): domain Eukaryota; kingdom Viridiplantae; phylum Streptophyta; class Magnoliopsida; order Asparagales; family Amaryllidaceae; genus Allium; species Allium sativum. The sequence continues at coordinate 10,147,358 of CM060923.1, forward strand.
ACCATTCGCTTATATCTGAGCCAAATATCATTTCAACTCGAGTTTCTTCTCGATTCCCAACTCTTAACTAGATTATCACATTACACTTCCAATTTGAATCTCACAATCCAATTTATCTTGATATCATTCTGATTCAATCTCAGTTACCACTTTACTGGCTTTACTTTAATTTCCACTTTGCTATTACAAATTTCTGTTAAATTTGTTTTTAGTTCAAACAGTCTTTCCCTGAGAGTTTTTAAATAGTTTACTCTTTTCAAAAAATCAAATTTCCTTTTGAACATGTCACTGAGCCCTTAACTAATATTCCATTAGTTAAATCACTTCTCTATTTCTTTATCAATATTTGTTAACCAAATATTTTCAATAACCATATTGGCCTTTTATGTTATTTGGAAAACATTTCCGAATATTGCCTTCCTTTATTTTCTAAACTTTAGAAAATATATGCTATTTATAATTGGAAAATATTCCGATTACTTATCTCTTTTCCGATCTCGTTTATTTCTATACTTAGGAAATATTCTTTATCATATTTCCAAGCTTACACTATTTCGGTTAAAATGGATGTTGTGTAAAACATCGTTACGACAACCCAAATACTATATTCAACTAACTCTTATTAACATTGATCTTCGAGCCTGAAATCTTACTATTTATTTGTTAATAATGAAATCAATCAAGTTGGGGTATAACTACCTCTCAGACCTTGACTGAATAACATTTATAATGTCAAAACAGATATAACTACTTACTCGAATAATCAATACCATACAACTACTTATTCACTTTTAAACACGTATACGCTTCGTCTTTCTATTCTTACTAGATTTTATTCTTAGTCTTCCTTTTTGATTTTACTATTCTATTTCTAAGTTCGTTTCCTTATCGACTTCTATATATATACATCGATACGATGATTTCTAACTATCAAATCATCTTAAAAATATTCCAACTCCTTAAATTCCCGGAAAAATTCGCCATAACCTCCTTTGTACCAGGAGCATCGGGATATTTCAAATAGCCTCCCATGGCCCTCACCAATCCAAAAGAAAAAGAAAAAGCCAAGCGGCTAGCCGATACGGCGCATAAAATCTCATGAATTAAATACATACCTGTCGTCGGGCTTTCTATCTATTTCACTTCTATACTATGTTCCAAACCTGTCTCCTGTATATCTATACCTGCCCAATCTTTTTTAACTATACCCGATCGTTTTAACTCAATTCGTTAATTACTTTGTTAATTAACTCTTTAGTCTATTTCTCTTTTATATTTGAACATGCCATGTTCTAATATTTTTAACTTACTTATAAACTAATAAAATTCTACTTTTTTCCAAACCCAGGTTTCATATTTGATTTCGAATATCCCTTTACAAATCCAATTCACCTTTCAAAGTTCAACTTCAAATTCAAAACTCGATTAACTAATTCCTCTTCTACTTAGTTAATTCTATTCAATTTCTATTCAAATTTTATATCACTTCTATTATTCAAATCGATATATCAAATTCTATTCAAACTGTATATATTCAAATTCTATAATTTAAATTCCATTTGAATTCTATATTCAAATTCCATTTCACCATCGATATTCAAATCCTATATTACTTCCAATGAATTTCATATATTCAAACTCCCTTTGAATTTTCTCTATATTCATATCCTCTTTGAATTTTCTTATTTTAATTCTATTTCAATTCCATTGAATTTCATATATTCAAACTCCCTTTGAATTTCTATATTCAATTCTATTTCAATTCCATTGAATTTCATATATTCAAAATCCCTTTGAATTTTTATACTCAACTTCTACTTGAATTTTCTTTATTCAAATTCTATATTCAAATCTATTTGAATTCTCTTTATTCAAACTCTATGTTTGAACTTCCTTTATTCAAATTCCTTTTCAAACTTTCTTTATTCATTCTTTACATAAGTCTCGATTTCAATTCCTTTTGAAATCGATATTTCTACCTTTGGAAAATAGATTTCCCTTTAAATTTTACACTTGTATTTTTATTTCTGAATTATCCAATGATAATTCACTTCATTTATAAACTTCGTTTATAAAAGAACTTCTCGTTTTATTTCTTTTAAAACAAGTTAATATTTCAAATTCTATATTATAAATCTCATTTTGAAATTCAAAAAAACTTGTCTTTCCCAAAACAAATTCAATACAGTATCTCTGGTAGTAATTCATCACTTACAACTCGAAAATGAATACTGATGATGCAGCTGTCATCATCATAATCTATTTTCCAGCGATCGAAGTGAGTTCAATACTATAAAACAATTTCTAAACATTTCCACTTTGAAATTCATTTCAAAATATAATTCACACTGCTTGTAAAACAATTTAAAATCTCCTAGGATCTTAAATTTTCCTTATTTTTAATCCAAAATCCATTTACAAACACTTATCCCATACTCTAGAGTTTTAATTCACTTTCTGGTTTAAATTTCAGATTTTAACTCATCTGATTTCACGTATTTCACTTATATGAATTCTGATTGGTTATTTACATAACCATTTAAATTATAATCTTACTCGATTATAATAACAACTAATATATCCACTATATTATAATTTTGATATACATATCTTCTCTATATCAAGATATACCTTGGGTAAACTTACTTTAATTTACCATCTTTTCAAAACATATCGTGCCGACCCATCGTATTCGAGTGATTAGTAACTCCTACCGATACAGTGGATCAAACTGATCGACCGGAACTCATAAACAACTCAACCAATGAATCACCACAATATAAAACAAATTTTTTTATATCAATAACAAATACGTTCACTCGTATATATACACTCAACTCAATCTCGGGTATTACTAACCCTATCTCTACCGAGTCACGCCACAGAGCCAAGATAATTCACTTAACCTATGCTCTGATACCAACTGTAATGACCCAGATTTTTAGCGACTTTGGTTATCGACATAAACTCGATGTCGATAACCAAAACATCGAAAAATCCTGGTAATTAGTGAAAGAAATTAAAAGGGTGAGGAAAGATAAGATAGAAACTTAGAATAGAAGAAGAAGAAGAACACAACCTCAGAGTAACATGAATCTCACAGCGGAACGAATAACATATAATAGATAACATATACTTGAAATAAATCATTAAATGTATACAATACATTATCAGAGTACAATACTTACAACACAGCGGAAATAAACTATAGCTATATGATCCTGAAGCCTCCTGCTCCAGCTCTTCCAGTATATCTGTAAAATCCTGACTACTTGACTGCCAGTACAAATTTAGGCACCCAAGAGTTTAGGGAAAACAACAAAATAAACTCCGGGTCAGTCATGGGACTGGTATGAGTAAAACAGTTTAAAAACAGTTAGAACAAGTAAACGATATCTCATAAGACCACGCCGCATAACGGAACGGGTTTTTCCCTTATGAGAATCCAAAATAACTTTATATCAAAAACCTTTTGATATTATAATAATGCCTATTAACCACAATAATAATAATCATCTAGCAGAAACGCTTTCATCTCACGTTCTACATATATAGTATACAATCAAAACCGCAAGCACGTATTGGGTAATGTATTTCCAACTATGACAAGGTATGGAACCACCTTTCACTAGTGCACCTCTAGAGAGGAATACACTGGGTTCAACAAGAACATCTTGCAACCCGGCCACACATGACCGACCACTCATTTCGCTTGAGTGTATCGAATGTATATCACCAACGGTTGGGATCAGCAACCGTTTCCCGAATGGGACAACATCAACAATAGATTTTTAGAAGTAAATGAAACTCTAGATCAGGTGATTATACACCCTACTTTGGTGCGACCGACTTAGCCATGTTGCCTGCCCGATTTCTGTCATTTAACGGATGATGAGGCTAGAAGCTACGCTTTATCATCATACCAGATTCGCTTTGAATGCCACATCGTTAAATCCATCAAATCAGCGATTAACGTCCTCAACCATACATTACGCGTTAGCTAAAAGAAGTTTCCTTCTCCGCTTCCACTCTTGGTACAGTTGGAGAAATCAATATACGTGATCGTCTGGAAATACTCTGTCAGACATCCGTCCATACAAGTCATCCTGGAACAGGATGATCCGAAGGTACTATTCAGTATATCCTTCTTAGGTAGTGTTATCTAAGACTTATACAATAGCCCTTGCACTTTACTCCGTCTTCAATTATCTTTGGCATATATGATTCGCAACGCTTATGCCAATACAGAGTGGTTCTTTGGATAATAATCCAACCGGTCTCTCCATGTTAACAATGTTAAAATGGTCAAAACTTCGATAGTCTATGATTTAACTATTGAATAAAAATAGGTGTGCAAACAACGATATTATTTCCAAATGGAAATTTATATCGATCAAACATCATTCAACATTTATCTCTTAATTTCATAGATTTACTTATCTCCTGTTTCCCTATATTCAATATTTCTTATTTTCTAAATTTGGAAAATATATGTTATTAACAATGGAAAACATTTCCATTTCTTGTTTTCTTTATTAGAAAACATTTCTGGTTTCTTCTTTGGAAAACATTTCCAAAGCTTCTTCATTGGACTTAGACAGATGTTTAAACAAACCATCGCGATGCCAACTCAAACCATTTCCTTTACTATCGAACCTTAACTATTCCTTAGTTAAAAATGAAGCCAATCAAGTTGGGGTAGAACTACCTCTCAGACCTTAACTGAACAACATTTCTAACTTTGAAATAGGCAAAGTTCACTTTCTATTTCTTTTTCTAACTTCCTTACTTAACCCTCCTTCGAATAGCTATATTCGATTGACTCTTTTCACTTAACTCTATTTGATTAACCCTTATCAATTAACTCTATTTGACTAACGCTATTGATTTACTCATTTTACTTAACTCCTTTCGAATAAACTATATTCGATAACTCCTTTTACTTTCTTTTCGAATAAACTATATTCGATTAACTCATTTTACTTTATTCTCTAATCGATTAACTAACATCGATTAACTCCTTTTAACTTTATTCTCTAATCGATTAACTAACATCGATTAACTCCTTTTACTTTATTCTCTAATCGATTAACTAACATCGATTAACTACTTTTAACTTTATTCTCGAATCGATTAACTAACATCGATTAACTCCTTTTAACTTTATTCTCGAATCGATTAACTAACATCGATTAACTCCTTTTACTTTATTCTCTAATCGATTAACTAACATCGATTAACTCCTTTTACTTTATTCTCTAATCGATTAACTAACATCGATTAACTCCTTTTCGAATAAACTATTCATTTATAAAGATTTACTTTTAGTAACGGTTCTTCACTTTACAAATGATTTCCTTTTATTCTAACTTATCCTTTGATTTTATAAATATTTCTTTTATAAAAATTCTTTTCCTTTTCTATATAAAATCCATCGATTTTATATAAATAATTCATTTTCAAAATACACTTTGAAAATATTCCTTTATTCTATTTCGGTATTCAACATATCAAATCATGATGATCAAAATCGTCCAAACACATATAATCGACAACAGATTATATATCACATTATATATCACAATATATGAATCACAGTAAAATAAATGTTGAGGAATCCAGTTGGATTCCTCCAACCTGTTTCCCTACATCACAGATGTTAAACAATATAGATAACATCACTTTCAGTTCCATATGATATATTCTGTTAAACAGAATCAATATAGAAATTCAACTAACTGACTAGCAGTTCAATCAAACAGTCAACACACAGTCAAACAGCCAATATTTAACAGTTCTAAAAATACAATATGAAATTATAAACTGTTCAGAGTTAGTGAGATTTACTCACATTGGACGATCATCGTTAATAACGATAATTGTCGCTTGTTTCAAACGGACAATTTAATTCGCTATAAATTGTAGCGAGCTCGGATTCACTCGCGGTCAGTCCCATTGGATAGTGTCCGCCCACACGATCCCATTGGATCTTGTTTCGCTGAAAACCGATAATGTATGTAATAGTTATTGAATTTACAAGTTTGAACTAGAAATTGAATAAATTTTACTTCACTTAAAATGAATCTGGGCCATTACCCCCACATTTCAGCCCATTACTCCATTTGGCCCGCTCCTATCTTCATCTTCCTAAAACCGAACATGCTCCAGCCCTCTTCCACAAACGTTTCCCAATCTTTGAATCCCCTTCGTTCCTCCTTAACCCAACCATTTCCAAAACCGACAACTCCAACATCTCCCTCGTCCAAATCTCGACACAACTGCCTCCTTATCAGGGAACTCGACGCCACCACAAGAATTCCGACCAGTCCTCCTGGCGTGCTGCTACAGTCAGCATCTCGACACCAGTATGTGTCGATCTCCACACAAATTTCCCTATAAATGTCAAATTACTTCACGACTTCAAATCCGGTAATAGAAACCCGAATCAACGACTATAATACTTGAAATGATAACCCTAGAACCCACCGTTTGCTAAGTGAAGTCCCATACTAACCGCGCTGGTACATAGAGCAGCGAACGCAACTGCTGTGGAAACCCTCCCATACTCATATCCGCATGCACCAAGCTACCCCGCCCCTTTGCTCGGGTCCATCCACTTCCACAGTTTTCGGTTTTGACCCATCTTTTTTTGTTTTGTTTTTTTTCTTTGTGTGAAGCTTTCTGGAAAACCCGAAGAATGAGATTGTTGGTGCCCCATTTATACGGGACGAAGCTTAGTTGTTCAGGTATCGAGTTGTAGAAAGATAGCATGCGTATATGTCTTGATTCTAAGGTGCGTGTAGGCATAGAGGATCACGAACAGGTACACGCAGCTGTATATTAAGTTAGAAGGAAAAAGGAACTCCAATATACATTTATTTTTTTCTTTTATTTAGTAAAGCTATGAACTTCGATTTACTCCACTCCGCATACGTACGGGCAGCTACGGACAGAAATAAATATACCGTTGTAATCAGCGAGGTGTTAGGATTCCAAAAATATAATAATATCGGTAGGTGGCCTTATATTTTGAAACTTCAAAAATGTTGATTTTAGGGTGCGAAATACTTCAAATAAAAAGTTGCTTATTAAATTAATTAAAAATTACAGTTCTAAAAATTATATTATCACTATTTCCCAAAGAACCTTGTTTAAATTCAAACCCGATCCCTAGTTATATCAAATAAACCGATATAGTCGATAAACGATTCTATAACGACTATTTTAAAATTTGATTTGTACATATCTCAAAATCTACACGATGAAATCCTTATTTTGCTCTTCCACTAGAAAGATCACTCCACCAGCTCCACACTTTTCTTGTTTCACAGAAATCCGATTTAAAACGAATCCTGTATATTCAGTTGAAGTTCAAATCGCCAAATAGCGAACTGTAGCGCCATTTCAAGCTCTATTTTAATTATATTATAATTCTACGTTCAAACTGTCATTCAAATAATATATTCGTTATTCTAATTCAAATTTAAACTGAATTAAATATCACAGATGATCCAGTTCACATCATATCGCCATTTCAGCCAATTCTGATTATTTCAGAATTAAATATATTATTTAATTTATTATTTAAATTAAATATATTATTTAATTTATTATTTAAATTAAATATTCATCATTATTTAATTCAACGATCGTTAAATTCACTATATCACTATTAACATAATTAAATTAATTAATTATAATACCTCTGCCAATGCGGGTCATTACAAATTAGGTAAGGCTCGGCTCAGCAGTTGCTGAGCCAAAAGGCTCAGCAAATGCTGAGCCAAAACTCAGCAAATGCTGAGCCATACGGCTCAGCTTTGCTGACCCACAGCTGAGCAGCATTTGCTGAGCCTGTGGCTCAGCAAAACTGAGCCGTGAGGCCCAGCATTTGCTGAGCCAAAACTCAACAAATGCTGAGCTAAAACTCAGCAAATGCTGAGCCTTACGGCTCAGCTTTGCTGAGCGCAAGGCTCAGCTAGCTGAGCGTTAAGGCTCAGCATTTGCTGAGCCAAAACACAGCAAATGCTGAGCCTTATGGTTCAGCTTTGCTGAGCCACATCTGAGCAGCATTTGCTGAGCCGTGAGGCCCAGCATTTGCTAAGCCAAAACTCAGCAAATGCCGAACCTCGGGCTCAGCATTTGCTGAGCGGCAAGGCTCAGCTAGCTGAGCCTGTTGCTCAGCAAATCTTAGCAGTAAGGCTCAGCATTTGCTGAGCCAAAGCTCAACAAATGCTGAGCCTCAGCATTTACTAACCCAAAACTCAGCAAATGCTGAGCCGTGGGCTCAGCATTTGCTGAGCCAAAACTCAGCAAATGCTGAGCCTTACGGCTCAGCTTTGCTGAGCCACGGCTGAGCAGCATTTGCTGAGCCTGTGGCTCAGCATAGCTGAGCCGAGAGGCCCAGCATTTGCTGAGCTAAAACTCAACAAATGCTTAGCCTCAGGCTCAGCAAAGCTGAGCCGTGGGCTCAACATTTGCTGAGCCGAAACTCAGCAAATGCTGAGCGGAAAGGCTCAGCTAGGTGAGCCTGTGGCTCAACATAGCTGAGCGGCAAGGCTCAGCTAGCTGAGCTTGTGGCTCAGCAAAGCTGAGCGGTAAGGCTCAGCATTTGCTGAGCCAAAACTCAACAAGTGCTGAGCCAAAACTCAGCAAATGCTGAGCCTTACGGCTCAGCTTTGCTGAGCGGCAAGGCTCAGCTTCAAGGCTCAGCAAAGCTGAGCGGTTAGGCTCAGCATTTGCTGAGCCAAAACTCAGCAAATGATGAGCGGCAAGCCTCAGCTAACTGAGCCTGTAGGTCAGCAAAGCTGAGCGGTAAGGCTCAGCATTTGCTGAGCCAAAACTCAGCAAATGCTGAGCTGTATGGCTCGGCATTTGCTGAGAGGTAAGGCTCAGCATTTGCTGAGCCAAAACTCAGCAAATGCTGAGCCTCAATCTCAGCAAAGCTGTATATGTTTTTGGTGTTTGTAGAAACCCAACTTTATGTACTCAACATTGTTCAGGCAAAACATCATGAGTTCAGGCAAATAATGATCAGTTAAAATAATTTACTGAGCTTAACAACATATATGCAAACCTACATATGTTTCTGCGACACATGGTAGTACTTCTCCTGATTTTCTTTTATGTCAAACCTTCCAAATCGTCGTTCGTGGAATATTTGCTTCTGGATTGGATAAGACCTACAAGAAATATCAAAGTTGACAACACATAATTAATATAACATTCTACAAACAACCATTTACAAAAGATAATTTTATTACCATTTCATGGTGCACTCTATGGTAAGGTTTCCTTCCTAGAGTATGAGTAATTTGGTTTTTCGCTTTGTTTTTTGCATTTTTTTTACATTACTCCATCTTTTCATTCGTATACTCAATATCAAGGAACTTTTCCCACCACACTCTATCTATATCATCTGGACATCTGTCAATGGCAATGCGTTTAGGAATCATAGTGTCATCAACTTTAAGAAGACTTTTTTTTAATGTTGACTTCATTGATCTATAATACGGTGGGAAATGTTTCTCTAATAACGGTCGAGCTATGGTAGGGTCTACATCCATGTCAAATTCTTCCTATCACGAGAAAAGAAACAAAATAAAAGAAATCATGAAACAATCAAATATATCATAATTTAAAATTGATGATGAAATTGATATGAGTGAAAATACCAAAAGCCCTTCCCATAGTTTATCCTTGTAGAAGCTATCTACGGCCCTCCATTCTTTGTAGCCAACAGGTATATGACAACAAATTAACTCACCACTACGTGTACTCCATTTAGCTGAATCTTCTCCTACTGCACCCTCAACACCAACCGTTATAAAGTACTTTTTACCTTTGGGTGGTTGAGGTTCAATAGTCTCTGTTGTACTTAAATTTGCATTTGCGCTATTGTTTGTCATTTTAATGAAAAATCTACATTAAAAACAAACAAAATGTAAAGTTAACATAACACGTGAAAGATACTTACAAGACATGAATTAACATAACAAACTGGCAATAGTTTCAAAAGGCATCAATAAAAGAAAATCATACATTTCAAAACACAACACAATTGTACAATACATCAATAAAGGTTAATGCATGATCAAAACAAGCAAAATACATGCAAAATATTTTCAATCAACATGTTGATTTCGATTGAATACATTTCAATAATGGTTCTAAATTTGGTTGTTCTTTCAAAATAGATTGATATGTTGTTGGTACTTCATAATCATCTATGTTATCCATTATGCGTTTAGGAGAGCGTCGAACAATTGACCAGTGGGAATTGATATGTGTATTTATGATGTAAAATACTTGACCTGCTTTGGACGCAAGAATAATAGGCTCATCATATTCTCCATCGGTATTCTTGAGCTTCTTTAAGTTTACCATTAACAAATTTGTATCCGGGCAAACTTTACAACCATTTGTCTTGTCTGCAACATTCACCCAATCACAATAGAATACCACATGTTGAAAATCATAGTAATCAACTTCCATGATCTCTCTAATAACACCATACGAAGTAGTATCATCATCCGTAGGATTTAAATCTTTTGAACTTGCAACAAATGTAGTGATCGCATCCATACAGACACCACTATCTTGCATTGAAATGCTATCGTCATAATGTTGAGGAGAGAATGTATAGCCGTTCACTCTATACTTAAGAAAAGTTCTGACTTCCCACTTTGGACCATTGACATACAACCATAACATTGTGTTCATGCATTTTTCGTCCACTAACTGTTAAGAATTAACAAAATTAATAGAATATCATTAGTTAAAAAGAAATACATTGCTCTCAAGTAAATTTAGCACACCTTATTGTATAGCCAATCAACAAATTCAGATTGGACTACTACTTCTGCTTTTGTGATAGTTTTCCTTTTACCACGAAGACCGTCTTCTAAAGATAAGCGGTATGCACTACAAATTCAATATTGTGATAAATATATATATTCTTGACTAAATGTGATATACGTATTGAAAAAGGTGAAAATGTATGACCTGTAGTATTCATCTCATTCCGGTATATCAATTCTAAATAGTAACCATCGTCGAATCTGTGATCGTTGCACTCTAGATAATTTTAACGGTTTACCTTCAACGATGGAACGCTCATATATATCATCACTATTCTCATCTCAAAAGGATGCTTGTTTAGAGCTATGATTTCCATCACGTGGATTTGGCATATATTCCATTGCGTATCGAACTGATTCTGAAACAAGGTATGCTTCAGAAATTGATCCTTCTACATACCTTTTGTTACTAGGTATGATTTTGCAATCTTTCATAGACCTAGCACACAAAAATTAATATGCATACTTACAGTTAGTTACTTCATAACCCTTAGGTAAAATAATTTGAATGCAAAAACAATATTTACCATTCAAATGGATACATCCATATATAATTCGATGGTCCACAAAGCAGAGCTTGATCTGCTAAATGTACCATCAAATGGATGCTTATATCAAAAAAATCCATTGAAACATAGTGTGCCAATACACATAATGCTTCAGCAATCATATCTTTAGCCGCTTGCACATGTTCTCGAACAAGAACTTTTGAACATATTATGTTGAAGTACAAGCTTACTTGTAAAAGCGCTCGTCTTAACTCACGACTCTTTGGATATGCATGTTGAACCATGATAGGAAGAAAGTATTGGATGAGAATATGATAATCATATGTCTTTCTAATTTGCAAACCGGGTGGTTGAAGACATATAAGACTCTTTAACTTAGTTGCAAGACATGATGGAAGTTTTGCATCTTTAAGAACTTGACAACATTGCAACTTGTGATCCTAATCAAATGCAAGTTTAGAAGATTGCTTTCCTTTGTTAAACATAAAATTGATGAGATGTTCAACAACATTTTTTTCAGTATGCATCACATCAATAGTATGACGAACTTTATGATTGCTCCAATAATCCAAGTCAAACAAAATTGACTTCTTATACCATGCCGGCCTTCCTACCTCATCGACAAGACAATCTACATTATCATAAGCTTCAGAAATCAATCTCTTTTTGCTTGGTGGTATTTTGCCACGAATATATTTGATACACTCAAGCTTTTCTAAAAGAGGCGAGCCTCTTAGCCGAGTTGGAGGCTCTTTATATTCAACATCCGTATACCATCCGTGTTTTAATACTCTATATGGATGATCATTCTTCAAAAACCTTCTATATTTTGAATAGATGATCTTGTTGCCGATGTACTCTGATTCTGTCTCGGTAGCACAGACAGGACACGCTTTATAGCCATGAGTCACACAGCCAGATATGTTACCAAAAGCTGGTAAATCATGAATTCCCCATAGTAATATTGCTTTCATATTGAAAAATTCTTGCTTGTCTATGTCAAAAACGGACGCTCCTTCGTCCCAAAGATGTTTTAATTCATCGACAAGAGGTTCCAAGTATACATCAATGTCCTGCCTTGGTGCTTTTGGTCCAGGAATTAAAATACTCAACATTTGAAATTGTGATTTCATACACAACGAAGGGGGTAGGTTATAAGGTATCATATAAACAACCCAACAACTATAACTATTGGAGAGAATGCCATTTGGATTAAACCCATCCGTAGAAATACCAAGCCAAACATTGCATCCTTCAATAGCAAATTCTGGCCACTGACTTTTGACTGATCTCCATTCAGCTGAATCTATAGGATGTCGCATGGAATTCCAAGATGGTGTAGCTTTCTTGTGCCATTGCATTTTACGAGCTATCCATGGTATAGTGTACAATCTACTTAATCTTGGACTTATAGGAAAGTATCTTAAAACTTTTCTTGGTTCTTTCGTCAATTTGACCTCCCCTAACACTGTTTTTTTTGTTTTGTACCTTGTTTTATGGCATACAGGACATTCTTTCGCATCAACATTTTCTTTCCAAAAAAATATACAATCATTGACACAAGCATGTATATGCTTCACCTCCATTCCCAAATCCTTTATTATTTTCTTCATCGTGGGATACTTGTCAAGTAAATTATTTTCTTTTGGAAGCCAACGTTTTAATCGCTTCAACAGCTCAGTCACACTATTTCCCGACCAGTTAAATTCTTTTTTAAGGTTCTGAAGCTCAACAATTACACCTAATGTTGTAATCCCCTCTTCGCAAGAAGAATAAAGTTTTTTCATTTGCTTTGTCTGCGTATTTTTTGTGCTTCTCTTCAAAGTAAGTATGATAATCGTCTGTATTTGTCTGTTGAACTTCCTCTTCACTGCTAGCTTGTGGCATATTATGCACTCCAAAAGCATCGTCTATGAGATTTCTAAGACCCCCCTCTACAAATTGGTTGGTTTGAATTTGATCTTGGTTATGAGGATTTGAAATAATATTTTTTGTATGATTCATCCCCGAGTTATTGTTGCTCATCTCTCCATGGAAAAACCACCTATTATATGTTTTAATCATACCATGAATGATTAAGTGTTTCTCATCGTTTTTCAGTGAGAGCTTTTTATAGTTCTTGCACTTAATACAAGGGCAGGTGCAAATTTCAACATCGCGGGATGAGTGATTCTTCACAAAACTAATGAAGTCTCGAACGCCTTTCTTGTATTCTTCGGTATTTCTAAATGGATTTTTAATCCACTCTCTTGAACTTGAGTTAGACATAAATTTCAGATTTTACCTTTTAGACCTATCAAAGAAAAATATAGAATAAATACATTAATTTGAGCTATACATAAATGCATAAAAAACTGCACTGTTTTTTCTACAAAAACTGCACTGTTTTTTCTACAAAAAACTGCACTGTTGTTTTTGGAAAAACTGCAATGCACTTGTTTAAAAAAAACTGCACATATTTATAAAAAAAACTGCATTTGTTAAAAAACAACAGGAAGACTGGTTTCAGGTTATTTGATCACACACACTTACAATGCCTCCCACAGGCTATATTTATACACAAAGTGACACAGCCATTCGACTCCTTCAACAGACCCAAAATATTACATAAAGCCCAGTTACTGCAATTTCCAGCCCAACAAAATAACATCATATACACGCTGATTTCTGCACATACATATAGCAACCGAAGGCTTTAACTCTAATCCATGCAGCTCGGAAAAACTGAGCGCTATAGGCTCAGTTTTTCTGAGCCGATAAGCTTGGAAAAACTGAGCGCAATAGGCTCAATTTTTCTGAGCCAATAAGCTCGGAAATACTGAGCGCTATAGGCTCAGTTTTTCTGAGCCTTACGGCTCAGTTAACCTGAGCCATAGGCTCAGTTTTTCTGAGCTTATGGCTCAGCAAAACTGAGCCTATGGCTCAGTTTTTCTGAGCCTTTGCGGCTCGGAAAAACTGAGCCTATGGCTCGGTTTTTCCGAGCTTATCGGCTCAGAAAAACTGAGCCTATGGCTCAGTTTTGCTGACTCATAAGGCTCAGCAGAACTGAGCCTATGGCTCAGTTTTTCTGATCCTTTACGGCTCGAAGAACTGAGCCATAGACTCAGTTTTTCCAAGCCGTAAGGCTCAGCAAAACTGAGCCTTACGGCTCAGGTTAACCGAGCCGTAAGGCTCAGTTATGCTGAGCCTTATGGCTCACAAAACTGAGCCTTTGGCTCGGTTTTTCCGAGCTTATCGGCTCAGAAAAACTGAGCCATAGGCTTAGTTTTGCTAAGCCTTTATGGCTCGGAAAAACTGAGCCTATGGCTCGGTTTTTCCGAGCTTATCGTCTCAGAAAAACTGAGCCTATGGCTCAGTTTTTCCGAGCCGTAAGGTTCAGCAGAACTGAGTCTATGGCTCAATTTTTCTGATCCTTTACGGCTCGAAAAACTGAGCCATAGACTCGGTTTTTCCGAGCCGTAAGGCTCAGCAAAACTGAGCGCTATATGAAATATTTTGTTTTAGTTTTCTGTACCCTTTTTTTCAATAATAAAAAAACTCAAGTGTAACAGGTGAACAGATACAAAATGTTAAAAAAATTACATAACACAAATTTTTTTTCAATGAAAACTAAATCAAATTAAAAATACAATGTTAGAATAAAAATTGCATAACACAGATGTTTTTAGGCTTCATACTCTCTTCGTCGAAATTACAATACAATGTCAGAATGCAAAATTTACCACAGGCATCATTTATATCTCATTGCACAACATTTCTAAACGATATACTCCACCGAAGTGGTTTTCAAACTAATAATTAATGGCATCATGGTTGAGCATAGCCATGGCGAATGGCAATTAAAATCCAAGTCATATTTAGAATATATAAATATCTCCATTATTCTACTAACAAGTGTCAATTGAATAAGAAATGGTGAAAATTTCTTCAGATAATTCCACGAGTACAGGTAATTTTTGTAAAGTTGCATGCGTACTGGAAATTCATGTACTTTTTATCTTGATTTGCCTTGTATTCAAAAAACAGTGTACCATGGAAAAAAATGTCCTTGTATGTTGCTCGAAGTAAACAAAGTCAAGCTCATAAGAGGCTCCAATGTACCGTCAACACATTATACGTGCAGTAAATAAGTCAAAAATAATGAAACCTCGTGTACACGAAAAACAAATAAATATATCTTAACTTTAAGGAAAGAGTATTAATTTGAGGAAAAAGCAGAAGAAATAATGGTTAAGGTTAATAGAACAAAGAGTAACTATTCATTTAAAGTCAACTTTAACTAAATTTTGTGTGTACTATAATTATTAAGGGGAATCTAAATGAACCAGACCCCAAAAAAAAACTACTATAAATTGCAGTTATAAACCATTTCAAATATCGAAAACACATGGGAGAGATGTTGTAATAAAATGTACAAAACCATTTCTTATATAACATTGCACAGACATATGCTATCATTTCAGTATTATAATAATTACTTCTCAATTGGTTTAAAAATGTATTTTTATAGCATATTAAAGATACACGCGAAATATAACATATGATTGTTTCTTTATAGCACCAACAGTTATCCAACAGTTTGTGCTATTTTTCCAATATTTTCCAGCGTTTGAAATACTAAATTTCGAATTCGAATCAAAATAAAAATGCAGATCAGATTTCACCGTCATTATAGCTGAAATTGAAATGTAATTACAGTAGTGTCTGAAATTGCAAGTCTTGTAGCAAACATCTCTATAAAATCCAATTGTAATGCATAGTAAAATGCCAATCTATATATTAGTCGTATATGTATACACATACATACTAATAAAAATCACAACGAAAATTTATGTTTAACTTTATAGGTCTTATATGTAAATTTATATATATATATATATAAACAGTAACAACAAAGTTAATTTGTAAATTAACTATAAAGTTCACCACTAAAAAACTAATAACAACTATTTTTAAAAATACAGCACAAACAAAAAGAAAAAAAAAACATACATGAACCCAATAGCAATAATCTACTATTGACACTAGCGACCACCCCTACATGCATTCTAAATTAAACTCTTGTCATCAATTAAAAATTATACCCTAGAAATCTCTCAAAAAATGCTGTAAATCTCAAAGTATTAGCAGCCGGAAAGCTAAAAAACAATTAGAATATGATGAAATACGTTGAAGTTACAATAGAGAAAAGTATTGACCCACCAACGAAGTAGCACTAATCTAATAACAACATTGCTAACTGTGTAAATTCAAATTTGTCAATCTGCATGAACCATTCCACATGTGAACGAACGCTAAGTTTTTGCTATTCTATGTTACTCCTTATCAAAAAAGGGTTAATGTAAAGCGAAAAGAAAAACAAACGACGTACCTTAAAAAGCTGAAACCATTCAAATGACAACGGCAAGTAAAGTGAATCGAAGCTGTTAGGGGATTAGGGTTTCAAACGATGAAATCAGATACCTGAAATCGAAATGAACCGAAGTTGTTAGGGGAATAAGGTTTTAAACAATGTCCAAAAACGATGAAATCAGATTCGAACGATGTTATTCTAACCTGAAATCGATGAAATTAGATACCTGAAATTGAAATTCATACGATGTGCCCTGAAGCCAAATCAATTCTCCCCCAAAATTAGATTATTTGACGTCGGAACGGATCTGAACATTTTGAACAAATTCTGGGATCCGTTTTTTTTTTTTTTTTGGTTAAGGAATCGTTGGATTTGGATTTTCTGATTTAGCAGCCGATCTATGAGAAAGCGTTGGGAAAAACAAACGAGAAAAGGAAATAGGGTTATGGACGTGAGTTTACCTTTTTACCCTCAGAAAGTAGCCTTAACAACATAAATAAGCGTTGCTAATAAAGAAATTATTATTATGTATTTTTGGCAACACTTTTTAAATATAGCAACGCATATTATTGTTACTACCCTACAACACAAATAAGTGTTGCAATTGTGAAAAAAAGGGTTACCAAATGGCCATTATGGTGTAGTGTTAATGAACAAACGTCATTAAAAACACAGTTCACAATAAACCCAATAATCCTATTCTTTTATTAAATTCCAATTAAATATTAATTAATTGGAAAATTTCACTAAATCTTAAATTAAAGATTTACTCTTTTCTCAATTGGGTTTAAAAACAGTGTTATTTAAGACATCATTCACGACAAACCCAAAATCCAATTTGATATCAAATACAAGGCTCTGAATAGAAATTATATCGGCTTATATTCAATATCAAATTCTAAAACCAACAAATATCGGTTTGGAAATAACGATATTAATATATCTTCCAAATTTCCATAACAATATCCGTATAATCACGAAATCCAACATCGAAATTCTCGGAAGATGATTTACATCCAAATCCACTCCAATTCATATATTGGAAATTCTGGTTATATTAAAGCCCATTCTCAATCCAATTTATTTATTTAAAAATAATTGGATTATGATTCTAGTTAATAACTAGTTCATTTTCGATAAAAAATATATTTTTATCTTTTCAAATATGGAATTTTTCATCTCAATTCTTTCCAAATCATTTAATATGATTTTACACAAATTATTGATATTTTTAATAATTTTATTAAGGCCCTTTCAGTCGATTTCCATAAATGGTCATGGAACTGCACTTATAGTGACATTTTCCAAATTTGATTTGGACATAATTCCAAATCCAAATGTTAGATTTCAAATCTCTTATATTCGTTGGAAAGCTCTTTTCGATACAAACCTAAGGTTCCAGTTTTAGGAGAATCCGACAGTCAGATCTCCCATAATGTCAATTTGAAGTCAATGGTCGGAATTCGCGAACGGTCGCTGCGCGGTGCGTTCTATTCAGGCCATTAAATATATATATTATATATATTTCGTCTATTTTCATTTAAAACATATTTTATGAATCGTTTTAAATTTGTTTTAAAAACGATTTCAACTTCATTTTTAATTTTAAACCAAAATTGAATATTCCATATCTTTAATATATAAATGATAATATTTTCAAACATTAGATTTTGAAATCACTTCTCTTTCGATATTCATTATACAAATGAATAAAATCGATATAAATATCGTTCGCGTTAATATGGCGCATAACTAATCAATACGGCTTCACACATTTCAATATTTTCGTGTCCATCCAAAATCGGATATCTAATTCACATTTTAATCCTTTACTGAATAATATTTTAAAACATTCCTTATTTATATTAGTTATTTTAAAATCTTTATTCTTTCTGAATTGGAGTCAGACACTGTCAATTACCATATAATGTTATTTATCTGGATTTCATACAAAACATGTATATAACAATAATGGTACACAATCAACCATCATCCAGAGTACATCACACAAGTGCATAAGCATTAAATATAAATAATTAACGCTTACAATAGTCTGTCAACCAATCGATTGACATACAGCTAAATATTGGGATTAGTGTATGCCCAATATCATCCCAATACCCGTGTGGGGTTTTCAAACAACAAATACAGATTATTATTTGTGCAGTTGGGCGATGTGTAAAATTTATCGTCCCAATCAATATCAGTTAAAATGGGTGTACATAAACAAATCATCCGATTTGTAAATGAATATTTATTTTCAACACATGATGTAATGTCCCGTATTCTTACGGTATTATAATTAATTTATTTAATTATTTAAATAATGATTTAGAGAATTAAATGGTTGTTTAGTTAAATTATATTGAATATTTAATTTAAATAAATAATAGAACAATATATTTAATTTTCGAAATAGTCGGAAATAGTGTAATTCACAATATTATGTGAATTGGATCATTTATAATATATAATTCAGTTTAGAGTTGAATTATATTAACGAATATATTATTTAAACGACAGTTGAACGTATAATTATATTATAATTAAAATCGAGCTCGAAATGGCGTGGCAGTTCGTAATTTGGCGATTTGAACTTTAAACGAATGTACAAAATCCGTTTTAAGTCGGATTTCTATGAAACAAGAAGCGTTAGGAGCTGGTGAAGTATATTTTTCTAATGAAAGAGAAAAACCAGAATTTCATTATGTAGATTTCTAGTTATGACCAAATAAAATTTTCGAAAAGTCGCTATGGAATTCCTTTATAATTTATAATGATTTATTTATATTATAAATGAATTTTTCAATATAAATTGAATATCAATTCAACCGGAATTTGAATATCGAGTTATAAATCCAATTGGAGTTGTATGATATTCAATTGAGAATATATATGATAATATTTATTTATAAATATTTAATTTAATTGTTTTTAAATATATATAAATATTTAATTGGTCAATTTAGAGCTTTAAAAATAGCCAGTTTTGCAAAAGACCTCTGTTTTCGATGAAACTAATTTTGGTGGATCCGCAATATTAAATTATTGCTAGATTTCAATTTCCATGATTTTTGAAGTTAGTATGTGGCCGTACAGATTTTTAATAAGAAAAACAGTTGAGATTTTGATGGTTAAAAATATGCTGTGTGAGCAAACGGAGTCGGAATTCGACGAAACCAGTTTTGTTGGGTCCGTAATGTCGAATTGAAGGTGTATGTCCATTTTCGTGATTTTTGGATATCATGTGTGATTACAGGAATTTTTAACAATAAATACATATAGCGTTTGCTTATAAATAAATATAAAATTCGAATATAAAATTATTTAATTCTTTCTATAAATACCCTTTAACTCTCCTAACCCTAAATAAGATTTTCTTCTGGTCAAACGAGTGCGCCACTTCTTTTTCTTCATACACAGAAAAATCGTCCACTTCAGAAATCAAAATAAATTCACAAAAAAATCTATAAATTACAAAATATATATAGTTGAGCTCGTACAAGGATTGTCTTCAAACCAGTATAAGTATTTTCGAGCTCGACATCAACCTTCGTATGTTGGTTTCAAAATGCGTGAGCCCAGGGCTTGGATTCATGGATATTGTAGAGGCCAATTGACTAAATGGATATCGTGTTGGACATTAGAACGAAGTTTAGCACCTTCCTGTGAAGTATGGTATGAATTAGAGAAATTTTGGTTCGATACCTGCTGTTGTACCATGAGCGGGAGGGGTTCGACGCGATTTCAGTTGTGACTTCGAGTTGGATGAAAGTGGTACGAGGAGATGCGGTTTTGGAAGAGCAACAAAATGGCGGTGTTCGGTTTGGGATTCATGAAGTATTGAAGGGTGCGGTGGTGTTTAAAGAAGTGGAAATGGCTGAGAACAAGTGTCGGATTCGATCTGTCGGGGAAGAAGGAGGAGTGATTTGGAGCGGGTCTGGTTTTCTCAAGAGGAGAATGGGGTTTTTCATTTCGGTGAGGCCAAGTTTTGAAAAGAAGTTTAATTAGTTTAAAGTTTAATATAAATACCGTATAAACTTGTTAACGCTATAACTTGTGCATACTTTATCAGTTTTGCAAACGGTCAGATCCGTTGGGATCATATGGAAGATGGCTACACAATGGAACTGACTGGGAGTGAATTGGAGCTCATTACAATTTATAGAAAAATAAATTGTCGGATCCAAATCAATGATCATTATCGTTATTTAACGATGACCATCCAATGTGAGTAAATCTCACTAACTCTGTACAATTATATTTTTATAGATATAATCTAGCATTGATAAATGATGATTGATTGCTGTGTGTTGATTGTTTGGTTGAATTGTTGATTTATTGGTTGAAATTGTAGATAACGATATATATAAATCGTTAATCAGATATTGATTCTGTTTATCAGAATATTTCATATTGAAATGAAATCGATGTTATTTATATTGTTTAACATCTGTTAATGCAGGGAAACAGGTTGGAGGGTTCCAACTGGATTCCTCAATATTTATAATACTATTTGTTTTCATATATTATGATATATGATGTGATATATAATATGTGATTGATTATGACGGCACTGGTCATGTTATTTGATATTTTAAATACCATATCAAATAGTGGAATGTAAAAAGGAAAATTTCAAAGTGAATATTGAAAATGAATTATTTACAAATGAAATAAATAGGATATTAGAAAAGGTAATATTTGGAAAACAAATATTGGAAAAATTTAATTAAGGAAATATTTGGGAAATGAATAGAATTATATAAAAGGATTTATATAGAATAAATAGAATTATATAAAAGGATTTATATATAATAAATAGAATTTTTATAAAAGGAAATATTTATAAAATAAATAGAATTATAAAAGAAATATTGATTTAGAAAGTAAATAGAATTATAAAAGGGAAATATTTGGAAAATGAATAGAGTTTTATAAAAAGAAAATTTTACATTAGGAAGGTTTAGACTCGTGTTTCGCACACGGGTAAAACATGATATTGATTTAAATAAATATTTTACAAATAAAATATTATAAAGGAATTTGGGATTTGGAATAGGAATTTAAAATGGAAGTACTGAAATTGGAAACCGACTGGAAACTAGTTGAATTGAATGACTTTCTGGATATCGATCTGATGTTGGTTTCGGCCTTCGGGGTTAATACGTGGAGGGTTGTTCTCTTACTAGTTTACAGTTAGAGACTGATATATGTGAGAAGATAGTGATGCGTGAATCAGAAATGGAAACGTTTTCCAAAGTTAATACCGTATATTTTACTAAAATTAGAAAATAAGGATTTGATGAATATATCGAAACGAGAAATGGGGGAATGAATAAATGTTGATTGATGATTGATCGATAGAATTTCCATCTGGAAATAATATCGTTGTTTGCACACATGTTTTTCTTTAATAGTTAAATCAACGACTATCAAAGTTTTTGACCATTTCCGTTGTCAATACGGAGAGATCGGGATCAGATTCATTATCTGAAAACCACTCTGTGTGGCCGTTAGAATTGCAATCAAATAAGGTGAAGATAATTGAAGATGGAGTTATGCAAGGGCTG
The DNA here is from genome assembly GCA_030737875.1 of Allium sativum. Taxonomy (NCBI): domain Eukaryota; kingdom Viridiplantae; phylum Streptophyta; class Magnoliopsida; order Asparagales; family Amaryllidaceae; genus Allium; species Allium sativum. Next base: position 10,169,652 of record CM060923.1, read on the forward strand.
TCATGTTTACAGAATAGTGCCTTCGGGTTGTCCAGTCCTAGGATAACTTGAAAGGACGAATGTCTGACAGAGTATATCTGGTAGATCGTGTAAGTTGATCGTTTCAAACGTATTTACGTTGGTGGCAGAGGAATTCGTTTCTCTTAGCTTATACCCATGGTATTTTTGGGGAAATCAATTTGTGATTTGATTGGTATGACGATATGGCATTCAAAGTAAATGAAGGAGTGATCTGTTAAAAGATACGTTATGACCTCAAGCCTCATCAACTGGGAAATGACAGAATTCGTGCAGGTAGCATGGTTAAGTGGGCCGCACCCAATTAGGGTACATTGTCACCATCTAAAGAATATTCACATTTGTTACTTCTTTTGTTTCTGTATCTCCCGGGAACGGTTATGTTGGTATACTAACCATAAGGTGATAATATATTCGGAACATTCAAGAGAAATGAATGGTCGGTCATGTGTGGCCGAGTTACAAGGTGTTCTTGTTGAACTCCAGTGTATCGCTTCTAGAGTACATTGATCAGAAGGTGGTTCCATACCTTGTCGTAGTTGGAAATCAATTACCTAATAAGAGCCTGCGGTTTTGATTATATGTTATATATGTAGAATGTGAGATGAAAGCGTTTCTGCTAGATTTTCATTTACTTGATCTAAACATTATTATAATATCAGACAAGTATCGTTTTAGAAAAATATTTTGGGTTATCGTAAGGTAAAAACCATCTGTGTTTATGTGTGGATCGGTCTTACGATTATCCTTTGGTTCAAAAGATTTTTGAAAGTTAAATCAAATGATTTGAGTTTACTCACACCAGTCACATGACTGACCCAGAGTTTTTTTGCTTTGTTTTCCCTAAACTCTTGGGTGCCCAATTTTGTACGGGCAGTCAAGTAGTCAGAATTTACAGATACTGGGAGCTTGGAGCAGGAGACTTCAGGATTATATAGCTATTGTTATTTCCGCTGTGTTGTAAGTGTTGTACTCTGATAATGTTACTGTATACATATACTAATTTTATTTCAAAGTTATGTATCTATTATCTATTGTTCATTCCGCTGTGAGTTTCGTGTTACTCTAACGATGATGTATGTTCTTCTCCTTCTATTCTAAGTTTCTATCTTATCTATTCTCACCCTCTGTTTTCTTTCTATTAGTTTTCTGGTTTCCAGTGCAATTTCGGTTGGACTTGTGTTATTTGGTCAGCTCAAATGGTATCGGAAATTTGGGACACTACAATTGGTATCAGAGCTGAAGGTTAACTGATTACCTTGGCTCTGTGGCGTGGCTCAGTAGAGACATGATTAGTAATACCCTAGATTGAGTTGAGTGTATATATACGAGCGAACATATTTGTTACCTGATATAAAATGATTTTATGCCATGTAGATTTATTGGTTGAGTTGTTTATGGGTTCTGGTCGATCAGTTTGATCCACTGTATCGGTAGGGGTTCATAAACACTGAATACGATGAACCAACACTGTTTGTTTTAAAAAGAGAGTAAATGAAATAATTTTATCCAAATTATATTTTGATATAAAAGGATGATTAATATTTGAAGTATTATCGTATATTGGATGTGTTGGTTGTGTTTACAATCAGATAAGATTATAATTGAAAAGGTCATGTAAATAACCAATCAAAATTCATATAGGTGTTACGAAATGAATTAAAACGGAATTTGAACCAGAATTTGAATAAAAACCTTGGAAATTTGAATAAGTGTTTGTAAACGGATTTGGATTAAATATATGGGAATTTCAAAATCCTGGGGGATTTTAAATTGTTTTACAAGCATTGTGAATGCTATTTTGAAATGTATTTCAAAATGGAAGTGTTTAGAAATGGCTTTGAAAGTGATATAGTATTGAACTCACTTCGATCGATGGAAAATAAATTCCGATGATGAAGTCGACCATCATCAGTGTCGTTTTTCGAGTTGTAAGTGACGGATTACTACCAAAGATATTGTTTTTGGAAATGTTTGAGAAAACAAGTTGTTTTGATATTCCGAAATGAATATTTGATTTTTGAAAAGCAAAGTTGTTTAAAAACTCCCAGAAACAAATTGTTTGAATTAAAACAAATTAGATGGAAATTTGTGAAACTAAATTGAAAATCAAGAATCGTACTTGAGATTGATAATGGAATTTGGCTTGGATAAACGAATGGTTGTGTTGGAGATAAAGTTAATTGGAGTTTGGTTGGGATAAAACTGGTATATGTAGAATTGGCAAGCCGCTTGGCTATTTGATTTTCTTTTGGGTTGGAGAAGGCCCAGAAAGGCGAGTTGGAGTTTGAGCTATTAACCAGTACAAAGGAGGTGCTGGCGAAATTTTTCGAAAAGTTAATGTGTTGGAAAATTTTCAGGATTTTTGAAAATTTTCGTTGGTAAGAATTAATTAATATTTTAATTGAAATCAATTGGTTCAGTCGAAACTGAAGTTAAGAGGTAAATAAATAAGTTCTAACCGGTCAATAGGGTATGTTTTCTACCTTAGCAATTTCGAGGACGAAATTATTTTCAGGGGGAAAGAATGTAATGTCCCATATTTTTTCGGTATTATAATTAATTTATTTAATTATTTAAATAATGATTTAGAGAATTAAATGGTTGTTTAATTAAATTATATTGAATATTTAATTAAAATAAATAATATAGCAATATATGTAATTTTCGAAATAGTGGAATTCACAATATTGTGTGAATTGGATCATTTATAATATAGTTTAGAGTTGAATTATATTAATGAATATATTATTTAAACGACAGTTGAACGTATAATTATATTATAATTAAAATCGAGCTCAAAATAGCGCAACAGTTAGTAATTTGGTGATTTGAACTTTAAACGAATATACAGAATCGGTTTTAAGCAGGATTTCTATGAAACAAGAAACGTTAGGAGCTGGTGAAGTATATTTTTCTAATTGAAGAGAAAAAGTGGGATTTCATTGTGTAGATTTTTAGTTATGTCCACATCAAATTTTCGAAAAGTCGCTATGGAATTCCTTTATAATTTATAACGATTTATTTATATTATAAATGAATTTTTCAATATAAATTGAATATCGATTCGACTGAAATTTGAATATCGAGTTATAAATCCAATTGGAGTTGTATGATATTCTATTGAGAATATATACGATAATATTTATTTATAAATATTTAATTTAATTGTTTTTAAATATATATAGATATTCTATTGAGAATATATACGATAATATTTGTTTATAAATATTTAATTTAATTGTTTTTAAATATATATAAATGTTTAATTGGTCTATTTAGGGCTTTAAAAATAGCCAGTTTTGCAAACAACCTCCGTTTTTAACAAAACCAATTTTGTTGGATCCGCAATATTAAATTATTGCAAGATTTAAATTTCCGTGATTTTTGAAGTTAGTATGTGGCCGTAACGATTTTTAATGAGAAAAACAGTCAATATTTTGACGGTTAAAAATATGCTATGTGAGCAAACGGGGTCGGAATTCGACGAAACCAGTTTCGTTGGGTCCGTAATGTCGAACTGAAGGTGAATGTCAATTTTCGTGATTTTTGGATATCATGTGTGATTATAGGAATTTTTAACAATAAATACATATAGCGTTTGCTTATAAATAAATATAAAATTATTTAATTCTTTCTATAAATACCCTCTAACTCTCCTAACCCTAAACAAGATTTTCCTCTGGTCAAACGAGTGCGCTGCTTCGTTTTCTTCATACACAGAAAAATCGCCCACTTCAGAAATCAAAATAAATTCACAAAAAAATCTATAAATTACAAAATATACATAGTTGAGCTCGTACAAGGATGCTCTTTAAACCAGTATAAGTATTTTCGAGCTCGACATCAACCTTCGTATGCTGGTTTCAAAATGCGTGAGCCTAGGGCTTGGATTCATGGAGATTGTAGAGGTTTATTGACGAAATGGATATCGTAATGGGTGAAGTTTAGCACCTTGCTATGAAGTTTGGTATGAATTGGAGAAATTTTGGATTGATACCTGCTGTGAACAGCGAGCAGGAGGGGTTCGACGCGATTTCAGTTGTGACTTCGATTTCGATGAAAGGGGTACGTGGAGATGCGGTTTTGGAAGAGCAACAAAATGATGGTGTTCGGTTTGGGATTCATGAAGTATTGAAGGGTGCGGTGGTGTTTAAAGAAGTGGAAATGGCTGAGAACAAGTGTCGGGTTCGATCTGTCATGGAAGAAGGAGGAGTGATTTGGAGAGGGTCTAGTTTTATCAAGTGGAGAATGGGCTTTTTCGTTTTGGTGAGGCCCAGTTTTGAAAAGAAGTTTAATTAGTTTAAAGTTTAATATAAATACGGTATAAACTTGCTAATGCTATAACTTGTGCATACTTTATCAGTTTTGCGAACAGTCAGATCTGTTGGGATCGTATGGACGATGGCTACACAATGGAACTGACCGGGGGTGAATTGGAGCTCATAACAATTTATAGCAAAATAAATTGTCAGATCCAAATCAATGATCGTTATCGTTATTTAACGATGACCATCCAATGTGAGTAAATCTCACTAACTCTGTACAGTTATATTTTTATAAATATAATCTAGTATTGATAAATGATGATTGATTGCTGTGTGTTAATTGTTTGGTTTAATTGTTGATTTATTGGTTGAAATTGTAGATAATGATATATATATATATATATATATATAAATTGTTAATCAAATATTGATTTTGTTTATCAGAATATTTCATATTGAAATGAAATCGATGTTATTTATATTGTTTAACATCTGTGAATGCAGGGAAACATGTTGGAGGGATCCAACTGGATTCCTCAATATTTATAACACTGTTTGTTTTCATATATTGTGATATATGATGTGATATATAATCTGTGATTGATTATGATGACATTAGTCATGTTATTTGGTATTTTAAATACCATATGACATACTAAAATGTAAAAAGGAAATTTTCCAAGTGAATATTGAAAATGAGTTATTTATATATGAAATAAATAGGATATTAGAAAAGGTAATATTTGGAAAACAAATATTGGAAAAATATAATTAAGGAAATATTTGGGAAATGAATAGAATTATATAAAAGGATTTATATAGAATAAATAGAATTATATAAAAGGATTCATATAGAATAAATAGAATTTTTATAAAAGGAAATATTTGTAAAATAAATAGAATTTTAAAAGGAATATTGATTTAGAAAGTAAATAGAATTATAAAAGGGAAATATTTGGAAAATGAATAGAGTTTTATAAAAAGAGAATTTTACATTAGGAAGGTTTAGACCCGTGCTTCGCACACGGGTATAACATATTGATTTAAAGTAAATATTTTACAATAAAATATTATAAAGGAATTTGGGGTTGGAAATAGGAATTTAAAATGGAAGTACTAAAATTAGAAACTGACTGGAAATTAGTCGAATTGAATGACTTTCTGGGTATCGATCTGATGTTGGTTTCGGACTTCGGGGTTAATACGTAGAGGGTTGTTATCTTACTAATTTACAGTTAGAGACTGATATATGTGAGAAGAAAGTGATGCGTGAATCAGAAATGGAAACGGTTTCTAAATTTAATAAATTATATTTTTCTAAAATTAGAAAATAAGGATTTGATGAATATATGGAAACGAGAAATGGGGAAATGAATAAATGTTGATTGATGATTGATTTACAGAATTTCCATCTACAAATAATATCTTTGTTTGCACACATGTTTTTCTTTGATAGTTAAATCAACGACTATCAAATTTTTTGACCATTTCCGTTGTTAATACGGAGAGACCGGGATCAGATTCATTATTTGAAAACCACTCTGTGTGGGCGTTAGCATTGCGATCAAATAAGATGAAGATAATTAAAGACGGAGTTATGCAAGGGCTGTCCTGTTTACAGAATAGTGGCCTCGGGTTGTCCAGTCCCAGGATAACTTGAATGGGCGAATGTCTGATAGAGTATATCTGGTAGATCGCGCAAGTTTATCGTTACAAATGTATTTACGTTGGTAGCAGAGGAATTCGTTTCTCTTAGCTTATTCCGTGGTATTTTTAGGGAAATCAATTTGTGATTTGACAGGTATGACTATGTGGCATTCAAATTAAATGAAGGAGTGATCTGTTAAAAGGTACATTATGACCTCAAGCCTCATCAACTAGGAAATGACAGAAATCGGGCAGGCAGCATAGCAAAGTGGGCCGCACCCAATTAGGGTATATTGTCACCATCTAGAGAATATTCATATTTGTAACTTCTTTCGTTTCTGCCTCTCCCGGGAATGGTTATGTTGGTATACCAACCGTAGGGTGATAATATATTCGGAACATTCAAGATAAATGAATGGCCGATCATGTGTGGCCGAGTTACAAGATGTTCTTGTTGAACTCCAGTGTATCGCTTCTAGAGTACATTGATCGGAAGGTGGTTCCATACCTTCTCATAGTTGGAAATCAATTACCCAATAAAAACCCGCGGTTTTGATTGTATATTATATATGTAAAACGTGAGATGAAAGCGTTTCTGCTAGATTTTTATTTACTTGATCTAAACATTATTATAATATCAGACAAGTATCATTTTAGAAAAATATTTTGGGTTATCGTAAGGTAAAAACCATCCGTGTTTATGTGTGGATCAGTCTTATGATTATCCTTTGGTTCAAAAGATTTTTGAAAGTTAAATCAAATGATTTGAGTTAACTCACACCAGTCACATGAGTGACCCAAAGTTTATTTTATTTTGTTTTTCCTAAACTCTTGGGTGCCCAATTTTGTATGGGAAGTCAAGTAGTCGGGATTTACAGATACTGATAGCTTGGAGCAGGAGGCTTCAGGATTATATAGCTATTGTTATTTCCGCTATGTTTTAAGTGTTGTACTCTGATAATTTTACTGTATACATATAATAGTTTTATTTCAAAGTTATGTATCTATTATATATTGTTCATTCCGCTGTGAGTTTCGTGTTACTCTGATGATGATGTATGTTCTTCTTCTTCTATTCTAAGTTTCTATCTTATCTATTCTCGCCCTCTATTTTCTTTCTACTAGTTTTCTGGTTTCCAGTGCAATTTGGATTGGACTTGTGTTATTTGGTCAGTTCAAATGGTACCGGAAATTTGGGACACTACACATGACCATTTTATATGGTTCATATATTCAATAAAAATTATATTTTTATTGTTCAAATATTTTTTTCCATACATGAATATTTTATATATTTTATTCATTCAATAAAAATGATATTTTTATTGTTCAAATATTTTATTCCATAAATGAATATTTTATATATTTTATTCATTCAATAAAAATAATATTTTTATTATCAAATATTTTATTCCATACATGAATATTTTACATATTTTATTCATTCAATAAAAATGATATTTTTATTGTTCAAATATTTTATTCCATACATGAATATTTTATATATTTTATTCATTCAATAAAAATGATATTTTTACTGTTCAAATATTTTATTCCATACAATACATCCAACAACCACAATACAGTCCATTCAACTCAAAGAAACAATCATGGTTTGTACAATAAATGGTGTCAGGTGCTGCTCAGCACCGTCTGCGTCCTAGTATATTTTTAACTGTAAAATAATGAGAGTGAAAAGTATTTCTCACATTCGGTTTCCTCTCCGCCAGTTTTATTTCTGAATTTTTGAACCGTATAGATTTTGAATTTGACCTGAATTCTAACATGCTCCAAATTGGACCTGGTTAGTCTTGTTGTGAAGCTCTCGTCCCCACGATCGCAATGGATCATGTTTCACTGGATTTCGACTTCGTATGAGAAAAATATGTTTTTTTCAAAGGTTAATGACAATTTGAATTTAATTAACGAAGTGATTAGTTTAAAATTAGACCTCCTTCTCCTTCTACTAAACACAGCCGCAACTTTCAACCCCAGGTTCAAAACTACGGTTCAAGATTGCGATCAACGCACTCAACTTCATGACAATCAGACAGTGCCATGTTGAAGAGCCTCGAGAGGCACGCCAGGGGGTCCCCACCTTGTCGAACTCGATCTAGTGGTGGAGGAGCAAATCAGCGGAGAACGGTGGATCTTCGAGGTGACGGTTCTCTTTGAATACAGAACGACAGGAGGCGAGGCCTACATGGATTTGAAGAGGATAAAATTCTCTACAAAATCCCCTCAAAAATTTCATGATTTCATTAAGTGAATTAAAAGTTATGGGGGAGGGAAGGATTGAGTAGATTCTGCCATTCTTAATTGGAGAGGGTATGGTTTTTCAAGAAATGAATAAAGTCAACGATGAATTCTGATTGGCCATATATTTATTTAATTTATTTTTAATTCCTTTTAATTCCAAAAATAATGTTTTTCCATTCGAACTCCAAAAAAGATCCAACGAGTGTCGTCCCTAGCTAAATACCCCCATTCCGGACACAATGGGATATGTTTCATAAGCCCATTCTACTGTTTCTTTCAGTTTTCGTCAAAATCAATATATAAATTAATATAACGTTCAAAATTGAATTTAGTATACATTTTAATTTACCGGCACGTTCTCTTTCAATAAAGAATGTGGACATTTCCTAACCCCCTTACTTTAATCAGATATACTCTCTTTTCTACCTGCTTAATTTTTTAACCCCCCAAATTCTCCTTGTTTGTGTTTCCATTAAAACCCTCGATCCACACCTACTGACTCCAAAAATTCCAAAAAAAAAATCTACCTATGTTTTGATGATACAGTCCTAACAAAACTAATTTTGTCGAATTTGCAGACCGTTTGAAAAATGGTCATTTTCCAGTCGATTAAATTCAAACTGAAATTACCAAACGCGTTTACATTCACCACGCTCACATATTAATTCCAAAAATTATTAAAATTGGAATCTGGCAATAATTTGACATTTCGGATCCAACAAAAGTGGTTTCGTCAAAAACGGGGATCGTATGCAAAATGGCTATTTTTAAGGACTTTATATATAAATATATATATATATATTCCATAACGACAATTCTGAATTTTCAACTGGACATAACTTTTTATTCCCGTTATGAAATCTGGATTTTTCTCATTCGTTAAAAGATATAATTAAATAGATTCAAATATTTCTGGTTTTACTGAAATCCGATTCATTTTGAATCCTATACATTCATTAGAAATTTAAAATCGAATTTTCAAACTACCGCGCCATTTCAAACTCTATTTATAATTAATACAAATCTATACATTCTAACTTCGATTAAAATAAATTTTTAGTCATTATTATTCAAAATAAATAATATTCAAAATCCATTAAAATAGCTAAAATAAAAAATTTAAATTCATTCTGAAAATCCAGGTTGTTACAATATTCCATTTTACCTCAGGTAGTTTCATCATCTTACTTTGGAGTCACTTCTTATCTAAATCAATGATACAGACTGAATATTTGATCTTAGTCAAATCTAGTTCGAAATCCAAGTCTCATTGTCCTGATGATTTCCAAATAATCATCTCCGCTTATGGGATACGTGGAGCACATCACCAAACTCTTACGTTTTCTTACCTTGTTCTTGACAAATTATTGATGAAATCCATATTTATAAAAATTGATTTTAAATCAATTCATTATCTTTATTTAGCTCATTTGGTTTCAATATAAATAAGTTAATAAATTTTTAATTACCAAACTTTTTATTAGAAATAAATTCTTGAAAATTCATCAGCATCTCTCTTATATGGTTTCATCGCATAACCCCAAAATTCACCTTTCTAGGCCATCTCTAATCATTGAAGAATCCACAAAACCAACCAGTTTTTCCAAATAGGCTTAATACATCTAATCAAAATACTAACTTGTATCTTCTGTCGAGTATTCAACTTTTATCTCCATACGTTGCCATCCATATGCATCCATCACTTCAAACACATTCAATTTCATACCTAAAAATATCTGTTATTATAGTTGGAAAGCATTTCCATATCTTATTTACCCATCTTTATTTTGTAGTATTCATCAGTTCTTGACCGTAAATTGGTAAGAAAATAATTCTCTAAGTATTAACCAAGAAGACCAAAATCAACATCAGATCAGTACTCAAAATTCGTTTCACTCAAAATTCGTTTCACTCAACCAATTTCCAGTTAGGTTCCAATTTCTTTAATTTCTCATCTTAATTCATTATCAACCCATATTACTGAATTTCCTATTTCAAGAAGACATCTCATATTATATCAAAAAAATAATTCCAACTTGTTTATTTTTGAATCAACTTATTCAAATATTTTTATCAGCTTCAAATTTCCTCTTTAAACTATAATCCAGGTTCCATTCACCAATTCAATTTACTTAACTCGGTTAAGTTTATCCTTTTTTCCATTAATTAATTTATTCACCAACTTCCCAAGTTTTCAAATTCAAATTCTGGTTTGTCTTATTTGTATGTTTATTCTTATACAAATTCAATTCGGTTATACATAACCATCTCATTGTTATAATCTAATACCAGATTATAATAGCAATTAACATAGCCATTAATAATTTCGGACAATTATCCTTTTATATCAAAATAAATTTTTGTGTAAAATTATTTCATTTATCCAGCTTTTAAAACAATACTCTGTCGAAGTACTCCATTCAAGTGTTTAGAAACACCTATCGATACGATTTCGACTTCCATATCGACCAGAATTCATAAACCTCTTAACAAACCAACTAACACAATATAAAACAATTTTTATATCAACTAACAAATAAGTGCTCATATATATATATATATATATATACATTCAAACTCAATCTAGGGTATTACTAATCCCATCTCTATCGAGTTACGCCACAGAGCCAAGGTTTTTCTCGACCTTATGCTCCGATACCAAATGTAACGACCCAAATTTTAGTACACTCTGAGTCGACAACATAACCCCAGCTCAAATTACACTAAACCCAGATGTTCAAAAAAGAAATTAGAGGATGAGGAATAGAAAGAAAGATATTCAGAATAGAAGATTAAGAAGAACAGAATTAGAGTAACACGAATCTCACAGCGGAACAAGTAACATATATTAAATAACATAACTTGAAATACAAAATTGTATTTGTACTTACATACAACATCAGAGTACAACACATATACATCACAGTGGAAATAGACTATATGTATCTAAAGCTGAAGCTTCCCGCTCCAAGCTCCTTCTAGTGTATTTGTAAATCCTGAACTGCTTGACTGTCCGTACAAATTTGGGCACCCAAGAGTTTAGGGGAAAACATAGAAATTAAACTCTGGGTCAGTCATGGGACTGGTGTGAGCAAACAATTTTAAATAGCTTGTTTTTAACTTTCAAAACCTTTTTGAATGAAAAGATAATCGCAAGACCAATCCACACATAAATACGGAAGGTTTTTACCTTATGATAACCCAAAACATTTTGAAATCAATATTATTTTGGTATTATAATAGTGTCCAAATACAAATAAATAACAATCTAGCGGAACGCTTGCATCACACGCTCCACATACATAGTATACAAACAAAACCGCGGTGCTTATTGGAGAATGGATTCCAACTATGGCAAGGCATGGGACCACCTTCCGAGAATGTACCTCTGGAGATGAATACATTGTGGTTCAACAAGAATGTCTTGCAACCTGGCTACACATGGTCGCCCCTCATTTCGCTTGAGAGTACCGAATATATCATTACCACAGTTGGGGGCCACCCAACTGAACCAATAGCATATAAATAAAAGGGACAACAGAAGGCATTTGATTTCTCCGGATATGGTAATGATACACCTTTTAATGGGAGCAACCCACATAGCCATGTTGCCTACCCGATTTTATACCATTTCGCAGTTGAAGAAGCTTGAGGTTAGAACTTATGGTTAGACAGATCATGTCTTCATTTACTTTGAATGCTACATCGTCAAACCCACCAAATCACAAATTGACTTCCCCAAGAACAATTACGGGTATAAAGCTAAGAGAAACGAATTTCTCTGCCACAAACGTAAATACGTTTGAAGAGATCAACTTACGCGATCTATTAGGTATACTTTGTCAAACATTCGTCCATATAAGTTATCCTGGGACTGGACAAACCGAAGGCACTATCATGTAAACAGAACAGCCCTTGTATAAACTTCGTGTTCAATTTTCTTCAAAAATCTTTGACTTACAGCATATAAATCAGATCGAAGTGGAATGTATATTCCGAACTCTTCAAAACGATTACGTGGGGTCAAGTGATGTTTTAAATAATAATTAAATCAACATATTACATACTCAGATTCATCATCAGAATTTGTATAAAAATATGTCACATATACGATTAACATTCCGGTTTAAAATAGTAAACTACACCATATGATTAATGCATCAATGTTTAACTTAAACTATACAAGTTAGAATAACATATTACTGCCAAAACAGTCAATAAATCAATTGTTGCCATGTACCTAACAATTCAAGTTTTCCAATGCAATTTATTTGCTTAAATAAAATCAAACTTCTGATTTCAAACAATGGCTAATAAGGACAATTTAACTCCCTTAAGTCATGTCATCATTTTAATAATATTCAATTTTATTGTCATTGATTTTATTTGAAATCATTTCTAGATTTTAAAAGAGTTATCAACACAAGTTGCTTATATTCAAATTAGTCTCTTCAATGTTTAATTCGATACATTTTAATTTATTATCGACTATTAGGCACCTTCCAAAAATCATGAGATAACATCGATTTTATTCCACACCTAAGATTTTATACAATTATTAACTATTCATATAATTTTCATTTTTTTTAAAGTACTTATGAGGATACTTTAAATCTCCTTAACATAGGTTAATAATAGTATACACAAATATTGATGAAAAACTACACATTCAGATCGCTGGCTTTTATTAATGATTATATTTCACCCTTGACTCAATATAATGTATTTTATATATCCTTATACATTATTGTTCTTATTATATTTATATAAACCAAACAAATTAAGTTATATGATTTGGAGATTTTTAATAAAACTATTAGTTTTACTACAAGCATTTGTTGACACTCTCTCTTCCCTTTTATTTTCTATTTTTCTTATCTTACATGCTTCTCTCCTTCTCTTGTACTCCCTGTTTCCGTTTTCTTTACTTCTAATTCCATATGGAACTGCTGTTTACATTCTCCTTAATAACATGTGATAACCCTCTTCCTATTATATGTTTTATTTTCTTTTTTCTTTTTTACATTTTGGGCCACAGCCCAAAACTGAAGCCTAACTCCTAAAACATAGCTGCTTTTCCCTCTATTTGGTTCTCCCTTCCCACGTTAAAATGCACATTGTGCATCCTGTGCACATACCCAACCACCACCGCGCCCGCAGTCTCACTCCGACCATCGTCACAAATCATCTCTTCCCACCTGGAACCGTTCCAGACCCCAGTACCCCATTTCTCCGATCAATTCAAAACAACGTAACAGACCGAAAAATCACACAAACTCATCGTCCAAAACATCCTCGCTCCGCCGCCTCCCACTTTTATTCACCACCCGACTTCAACCCAAGCTCATCAGCACCTCCCTCCTCTAATTCCTCATGGACCAATCGCCTGAAACTTTCCAGCATTAGAGCAGTTCGACGTTGAACCCAGGCTACCTAAAACCATTCTTCCACTCTAATTTTATTTCATTTACTCCATTTAGGTTATAGAAAAATTATCTAATATTTTTCCCAAATCCGCCATGACATCCAGCATCAACTCGTAAAACCTCACCCCTTTCGATTTCTTCCACCATCGGAAATTGCCTAGAAACCATTTTCTGATCAATCTCACATTTATAATGAAGTACACCATTAAAAATTCCTGAATTATTCCTAAAAATCATTATTTTACTTCCTTAACAGTTTAAGAACCCTGAATCGATATATTAACATAATTGAATTTTGACAAAATTTGGCCATTCTCTGTGATTTTCACACTGCTCTATGTATAGAGCATATTAGAAGCTGAAGTAAAATTTTAACGTAAACTAAATTCAATTTGGACTAATCTTTGTGTTTACACGGTTATCTAAAACATGCTAAAATTTGGAGCACTCTATTTTTGAATGTGAGGTGCGCTCATCTTTTATATTACTGTGTTCATATAATAGTAAAGGGAATATCTCATTTCCAGATCTTAGTTCAAATAGAAAATCACTTCCAGTCATATAGAAGAGTACTCAGCTAATAAACTATCGAAGTACCCATTGCTATACCCACACTAGATCAGATTCAGAAAGTTTGCACCGGGTTTATTCACAAAAGATCCACTGTTTTCATATTTCGTTTCCAGATTTTGACATGAAGAACAATTAACTACCCATACATCTTTACGATCTTATATGCATATATAGGTGTGTGTATTTGCACCATACTATATTCCATTAGTAAGAGTTTAAAAGGAAAGAGTTTGCAAACGTACTCCTGTGTCTTTTTATTTTTTTTATTGTTTTCTCTATTTTTAGATTGTTCTTTTTGTCTGCTGACATGATTTCACTACAAAAAAATACTGAATTAAAGACTGACAATTTCAGTTTTTAATCAACCAATTCAGTCTTTAAATCATAATTAAAGACTGATCAAATACTGAAATTTTAGTCTTTGATTTCTTAGTCGCAAAAAAATATTAAGACTGAGATTTCAGTCTCAAATTGTAAAGACTGATACTGCAGTCTTAAATTATATTTGAAACTGAGATTTAGAAACTGAAATTTTGTCTTTAGTCGGTCTTAAATTTGTTATTTTTAAACAATAAAATATCCACAATGATAAACGAATATCATGGATTCACTATATCGTCACTACAATTTCATACATATCAAAATATATTCACTTATATAGAAATTACTATTCATGAACACATGCAATGTACATATATTAACAGGAAAGCAAAGATGTATGTCCAAAACACATTTCATTAAAACAAAGTCGGTCCAGCATGTTCACAAAACAAAGATACATACAACTGTTGAGACAAAAACAAAAGAAACAAGTAGCACACTAACATGTATGTAGATGCATACGATCCTTCAACAAGAAAAACAAAGCAAGCAAAGTTGAAACGCCAATTCACTCCATACCTTCATGATGACGGTGTTCTTCGCGATTTTGAGGCGACTGATAAGGCATAGAAGGTCCTGCATATTGTTGCATATGTGGAAATTGTTGCATATATGGCAGTTGTTGCATTAGCTCAAAAAATGGCATGCTTTGTTGCGTGGTCCTGAAAGCGTTCGAATGCATAGGCGAATGTGATGGATATGCCCCTACTGGCATAGACCCGTGACCTGATAAACAAAATACATACAAATTACTATGAGAACAACGGTTAATATAAGATTGTTTATTATGAAAATCCATTACTAGCCTACAAGTTAACATGTTACTGTGATTTGACATAGCATATTTGTGTGCATCGACTTGTACATAGATTGTAATAAACAAGCTAGACACAACAACTTTGTATGCCTTAATTTCATATGCATTACAAGTTTCGTGTATACAAAACAATCTCATTGAGTACAGTAACATGCACGCAAAGCTGTGATGGAAGACAATACAAAAACTTCTTTTATGATGTTCGATTTCCTAGTATATTAAACATACATACTACTTGCTTAAACTTTCAGTTTTTTTATTAGTAATGTCATTATTTTACCGTATACTGACAAACTGCCTTCGCCCATAAGTTGTACATCCGCAACATAATCAACAAAAAAAGTTAGTTCTACTTCATTAAATTTCTCAATCTCATCGCACATCGTAATTTACTTCTCTTCGTTATACATTGATCGCTAAACAGTGAACAAAAGCGTATTATGATGAATGATATTTGTATGGAACTCAATAGAGTATAGTACATGGTGGTTTATTTCCTTGCTGATGTCGAATAGCTAATTTGAAATGTCTCAAGGAAGACAGAAGGAAGACAAAGAAAGAAAACTCGGTATGGTTGGGTGACTTTTGTTAGAATTTGGAATTCAAACAAAGACCGACTAGTGGCTATGATTTGCTGTGTGATTTTCCTAGCTAACCTTAGTACTAGTCCAACAAAACGGGGTTTGAAATTGTTCCTGTTTTCATTTAGTTTTCCTTCAATCAGTGCTGGCTCAAGCTGAAATGTTGCCCGAGCCGAGATCTATAAAAAATGCCCTAAGAAAAATAGTAAATGTGATGAGAATTAAACTCTTACTGTTTGTTGTATTAAGCAATGAATAAACCATATGAGACATAATACAATTCATAATTGCCCCCCAAAAAGAATCATGAAGATCAACTTAAAAAAAAGAACAAAAATAGGAAGAATAAAAGAGAGGCTGGCACAAAATAATTTGAAGTCTTATGACTCTTATCAAGCCTATGCAGGAAACCAAAGCAGAACAGAATTTTACCAAGCACAAATAGAATTTCCAAAAAATCTTCTAACAGTACTTTTCATGTGCAAAAGGACAGAACAGTTGAGATAAGTTGGTCTAAGCAGATGAGGGACAAACTCAGTACTACAAGAAATCAAAAAATAGCCACTGTTCAATTATCTAAAGTAAATTTGACATGACAAAATGTAATAAAACAAATCCTAAATTTGTAAAATAGGCTTTGGTTATAACATGCCTGAAGTTATAATAGGATTTGGCTATAACATTAACTAAATTATGCTAATTAGTTTTAAAAAATAAACATTGCACTATAAATAAAAGTACACAAAACCAGACTCAGCACTTTACAAATTTTTAAAACTGACATCACTTTTAAACCTTTCTGCTGTTTATATATTATAAAAAAAAATCAAAAATCTCCTATACAAAATACAATTGGCTAATCAAATATGATTTTTTGCATTATATAATTGTTTGATAATATCGATTTCATTACGAAGTACGTAGCTTGCAATAGCGATAATAACAGAGCTGTCCAAATTGCCTGCTTTTATGAAACGCACACTATTGTATTGTTGCCATTTTATGTTAATGGGCTCAATGCATATTGGCTCATGTACGCTGCTGCCGGCCCTACTACTAGATACCAAGCATCAAAAGCACATTTCAGCAAGCATCGCAATATGGATTGAATGTTGTTAGGACTTGGGCTTTTAACGACGGCGGTTATAGGGCGCTTCAGACCATTCCTAGAGTTTACAATGAGGATGTGTCCATAATATATTTTCATATAATATAGAGATCTCCGCACACGAGGATATGTCAAGAAATGGAAATCAATTGTGGAACTCAAGGATGATAGGAAATACAAAGACGGTGAGGTGCAGACAGTGTCGGCCCAAGAATATCTACTGCCCTAGACGAATATTTTTTTTCTTCCAATTTCATTGCCCCAGTTTTTCCAAAACATCGATATTTTTATTTGTAAAGCAAAAATACAGTTCAATTTAAAATTAACATAGATCAAAAAATATAAATCAAAAGGATTTACATTTTAGAATATCAAAATACCCACATGGTATCAAAAATATCAATACATATTGATACAAACAACTTCTTCCATTTTTTTAAAAATTAACTTGCATATAACATCTTTATTATGTTCTGATGGTCTCGATCAATAGCTGAACTCATGGTCTTCAATATTTTTAAAGAGGTAATTGATCATTTTTGTCTTCTTCTTTCTCATCTCTATGTATAAATACCGGACATATGTAAAGCATGGTACTTCTTTGGTTGGCATGTAGGTGATAATACGTATTAACTTTATGTGAAAATGCAGTATTAACTTGCACATAATATCTCTGGTTGGCATGTAAGTGATAATACAGTATTAACTTGCACGTAATATATGTGGTTGGTATGTAGAAAGGTCTTATTCTTCCAACTTCCATATAAACTGCTGTTTTACTATAGACAGAAAAGCATTCACTAAAATAAAAAAGCTCATCCTCTATACTGGATAGGAATAACCCCAACTATCTAAGTTTCTTCTTGAATACTACAATGCACATGATAAACTACTACTCTTTTTTGACAATTTTACAAAAATCAATTTGATTGAGAGATTATCTCAATAGATAAATCATATATGGACTGACAATAGGATCGTAACAAGACTCAAGTATTTTTATCGTTGATTTGCAAACACCCAAAATATCAATAGGCATCATAACAAGACAATTTCTACATCGCTAATATAATTCATTCACTGAATAATGAAATTAATATTATTCATTCACAAAATAATAAAATTTATTGTCTTTGCCAGGAATTTATTGTAAAACGGTTTCATCTACATTATTGAAATATACATAGTCTGTTACAAAATCATAAATAAATTTACCGTAAATCTATAAAAGATTGTACAATTTTTAATTAATAGCAATTGCAATAAATGAAAGACTTACAGTTCAATCAATCTAGACAATAGGAATTGAAAAAAATATTAGGTTAAATTAAAGGAGCATTACAGTAGCAACTGAGGTAGTAGGCGAGAAGAAGGTGGTGTGCGGTTCTTGATGGGATGCAATGGATCGATGATGGTGGAAAGCTAAGGATTGAGAAGCGAGATATTTTTTGTTGCCCCCATCCATCGCGTTGCCCTAGGCATTATTCTTGCTTGCCTAGGCTACGGGCCGGGCCTGGGCGCAGAGAAGTGCATGGCAGATCTAGATTGTGCATGGTGGGGGCGAGAGTATTATGTAGCTAGTGTATGCCATGGCAATAGGAAAAGAGAAAACTAGAGCAAAGGCAGAAAAAAAAAACAGAGGCAGAATTAAAAAAAAACATAAAAGTGGATCACGGAGGAAAATTTATGAGGCAAAGGGGGAAGTGATGAATAAACAAGAGGAAAGGAATCTAGAAGAAGAAAAAAGGTGGAACCCTAACCCCATTAAAAGTCTACATTGAAGGTTCGTTCTATTTATGTACTTGTATAAAACAACTAGTCTCATTTTCCACTATCAAATTTGATAAGCATGTATAAGTTCAACTTTGTAGAGAGTGGAACATCTCACGTAAATTATGTAAAAGCCATAATGAATAACAGAAACTGTGAATAGAAGTATACTAACCTGTCAAATGAGGAAATGTACCATTGAACGAAGAAAGCCCCATTTGTTGTAACTGCGTAGGCATGGTGGTCTGTGCAGGCACGTTGGACTGATCAGAAATATAAGGTGATGTTGGCACAGTTGGTTGAGAAGACGTTACGACATGATCAGTGGTTGGCTGTGCAGTGGTTGGCTGTGCAGTGGCCTGCATAGGTATATCAGGGGATTGCTTCAATCTATCCAATACCCTATTTAAACATAATATATGAATTAGAATTAGATAACCACATAAAAATTCAGCATTCATTCTAAATTTCATATTTATAGCTCATACCGTTGAACAACTTCTTCCAATGAAAACTGCGGATGTATTGGCTGGTTAGATGATCCCTGATGAGCACTGGCTGAAGAAGACTGAGAACCTCCATATAAAATATTAGTATCTACATGAGGTGCTCCATAAATCTTCCCTTTTGTCAGTCCACCTGACGAATCCACCCAATGTTGTGGATTGAAAACATCCATTGCTTCCTCAGACTCGGTCTTCTTCTTGATATAATTCTCCTAAGTAATAAAAAAATCATTAATACTGCCTTTTTTTTGCTTTGCATAAGAACAAAATTCATCAAGCTCCAATTTGAAATCATCACAAACAAAAAAAAAATGAACAGCTTACAATAGTTTACTTGACGAATAATTATTGAAAATGTATGACTTACAATTTGTTCATTATGCGAGGCAATTGAAACAGAACCGGCACAATGACGGGTATAGGTCCCTTCTTTCGGCGTCAGGCGATTCTTTCGCATTACTTCTCTTCTTTTCTCAAACTCCTCTTGCGCCCAACGGACATCAATCATATGGTTCCATATATCGGGAGGAATCCAAGCTGGTGGATGGTCCTTGCATTTCGTAATATTAGTCGTCTTATTAGCTCTTTTTGCTGCTTCACGTGCACGGTTTAGTTTTTTCTTCAAATTTTCTTTTGCTGTAGCCTCCCATATTCTTCGAACCGTCGGTTCATGAGTTTCATCATAAGAGAAATGTCTCTGCATAAAAGATCTTGTTACTCTTGGGAAATACACAATATATGAGAGTAATACACGACTAATAATACTGTCACATTGTCATTTTGTTGGATGTTTTGGTCAATATTACTGTTTAATTAAACTTTTATGTTCATGAAAAAAAAACTGAAAATAAATAATGCCAAATTATTCAAGTCTGATTTACGAACGTTACATGAATTGAGAGAAAACAATTGTTGTTACATGTGTAAACTGATTTCCAATGTGTTTGGAATCAGTTGAATAAAAGGTATCACCGGCTTAAGAAGATTTCTATCTATGAGAAGCGTAGTTATATGAATTACTGAGATACAAGTAAAATCAGGCATACATCATAATCCAAAATTGCATAAATTTAAATTAACCATGTTTACAAGTAAAACCAGGCATTACTATAGCAGCGTGCTATGAATTATTGAGATATAAGTAAAACGAAGTGTGCCATGGAAGCATAATCCATAGTATGACAAAATTAAGCATGCATAACCGTTAGAGTTATAACAACCAATAAGGAAATTTGAATGTTATCAACAAAGGACGAAAAAGAATGCAAGATTGATTTTCCTGTGTAGAAATTAGAAACTGTTATTATATTAGTTATACACATAATTATACACCACTTGTCTTTTAAATTTATCATACATAGAAAATGACTAGCTGAAAACTTATCCTGTGTAAAAACTTATTATCATCATCTTCTCTTTAGTCGTTTCCATTTATTTTTTCTTTCTCATTTTTATTTTCATTTTATTTTGAAATCAAAAACTGTTATTATACTACATAACGAAGATGCCTCTTTTAATGTTAAATTAATCGTGTCTAAGATATGATGTTTGAATCTTAAATTTATAGTGAAACTAACTTACAAAATATTACAAAAGTCAAATGGGGGATGAGGCAAGTTCAGTTTACAGCATTTGGAAACTGGTAAAATTACTACGATGATGATGTTTTTGTATCTCAGTATTTCGATTCCACTATCCAACCTGATTTGTATAAAGTAGGATATCACAGCTCTTATGGTCATAGTCAAGAAGTTGATCTTTTCAAAGTCCCTGCTAGTCCTCTTATCACTTATTATCAAAGCCAAAAACTCAAAATGGAGAAAAAAAGGGAGAAGAGAAGCAAAACAGAGCAAAAGATGATCAGTTTACGAAAAGTCCGGGAAGGGTTCATGACCTGACAATGCATAAGCAAATGAATCAAAGTAGAGTTTGTAAAGCTGTAGATGAGCATTTGTATAGGATCCCTCCTGAATTATTATACAAAAAACAAAAGAAGGGTAGGATGCTGAAGAAATAGTGGTCAGGTTGCTTGTCACATTTTTATTTTATAACCAGAACATAGATGATCATTCATGCTAAAAATGTCGGCAACCTAAAAGCAGATATTACACATAATGTCGGCAACCTAAAGTCTTTGTGTAGAAAAATGTTTGGCTTTATTTGGTTTTCTAAGCTCAATTTTGTGAAAAAATGATTTGAGTAGACGAACTTTGCGAGCTGAGTATGAGAAAACCTAGTGTCAAGCAAGAAATCCATCTTATGTTTTATGACAGTCATCGGATTGTCTGAGGGCTTAAAAGAGAAATTAGTGCAGAATTTTGCGATTTGGGGATCCGTGAATTCGCATGATTTGAGAAGTTCAGTAAGTGAAACGATTGTATTATTTCCTCTTGATGAAGACAGAGCTTCTTGGATTCGATTTGCATGAATTCGCGGAACTGACGGATATGTTAATTTAAATTGCCTGAAAGTGTTTAGGTATAGGAAATTGCGTCTCTAACAACAATTCTACTATGGAGAAGAGCAAACACTGCAACTGAACAAAATAAATAGTTGGCTGATGCGAAACTTACAGTGCCAGTGTTCTTCGGGTTTCTGCTTTTTCCATTGGTAAACGTACAATGAGAACTTAGGAAGAAGAACCCGCTAATATTTAGGTCGCTTGTCACTTGGTTGTATTGCTTAATCATGAAAGAACATATTAAACTGTCTAGGTCCTGTAAGTTTTTAAACTATTGTACCTATGCAAAATCTGTTCTATGCAGAAAGAAAAAATTTAACTCACAAAAAAAGATAAAACGAACAAGAGTTCATACATATAATAGAATTTAATTATATGTAAAGGCGATATTTTTGAATTCTTTAAAACTTGAACTTGTTAAAACTTAATGCACTCATGTAAAATTACAATAATATAAATAACTTTATAATTTCTCTTATGGAAAAACAATAAATGGTTGAAGAAATATACCTTGAATTCATCAAACAGCACGCTTCTAATTTCTTGAGGTACCAACTTAAATTCATACCATGGCCCCGTAAAACGTCTAGACCATATATCTCCAATTATACGCGAGGCCTTTTGGTTTAGAAAACTACAAAAAATGGTGTTGAATTAAACAATATAATCAATTATCTATATCTAAATGAGTATTCAGAAGTAACATAAAAAAAAATTACCAATTTCCTTTCCATTCCAATGGAGGTTTCTTTGTGATCGGATCAATAGCAGGATTGTAACCCTGGGTAGGAATTGTTTCAGAATCTTCTTCAACTTCTTCTCCATCATCAACATTGTTCGTCCTCTCTAACTCTTCTTCATTCGATGGGCCACCATTACGTTGAGAAATAGATGTGTAAAAATTATTTGGTTGGTTCGAATAAGTTCTTCTTTGAAGAAGACGAGTTACGGATCCACCTGGCATTATATCTTCACAAAAAAATACAGTAAACATAATTAGATCGTGTAATCCATAGAAACAATTCGTTGAATTCATATATCTTATACATACATTAGTCGGTAAGTAAAGGGTTTCGAAAGCAATAGCACCTAATAAAGCATAATGTCAAGAGAATAATTTGCTTTTCAATAAAAGTGGATATGTGACATTACCCAAAATGTAGACTAATATAATGGGATTAAGATTCAAAAATAAAAGTGCAATCATTGGTTTCAGATGTTGAATTATTGGTAAGCTTTTCATTCAACAGGCATTCGATTCCATCATTAAAAAGTGTCAAAACAAATTGTAAAATCACATTGCATGTTCAAACAATCTTAAATATTCAAGTACGGGATATATATTTCAAAAATAACAAGCATAACAGCAAATATGAAAGACCAAAAATACAACCTTTGTGTACTTCACATCATTTACTTCCATGAACATGAGTTATCAAACATGTTGACCAATCCCCAAACCCATACATGAAATAGGTTGTAAAAAACAGCAGTTGAGATTATAATTTGCATTGAAAATTTAATGGTGTAGATAAAAAAGCAAAAAGAACATGTACTATTAGACAATGCATCAAGTCACTAAAAAAAATGGAAATGTACAACAAAAACTACAAAGTTATTTTAAACTAATGTACTCGCATAAATTTTATTCAGTGTTGTATATAACGGATGTTGTATACACAATTATATGTTTTTTGTTTGATGATAACAACCAAATAAATATTATGTATACAATGTGTTTGATATTGTACTGTTATTATACATCACAGACTGGAATATAATATTTATATTTAAATAAAATACGACTGTACAGAAATATAAATATTCACACAGTATTTTATTTAAATATAAAATTTTATTTCAGTATCAAAACAGTACAAACTTATAAACTCCACTGTTTATACATTTCCCTTATATTCACTACATTACAATACATTCACAGACTCATTTTACTTTTTCATGTTCATATATACATTCGTCCACTGTTATATACACTGACACTGCAATATACTTGTCTTCTGTCTTCTGCTTCAGTCAGTCCAGTCTTCAGTCTCCACAGCACTTCACTGTCAGTTCAGTCATCATTTGCTTACCTGTCACAATGAAACACACACACAGTATACTGCAATAGAATTTAAACTGAGTATATGCGAATATAAATTTTATTTTTGAAATTTTATTTGCCTCAGAATTTCGGTGTGTTTCTCATCATTTTTCTGACTCGATCTGATTTGATCAGCCTCGACATAATCACACTAGTTTGCTGATTTTTGATCAGCCTCAACATAGTGTGACTAGTCTGCTGATATATCTTATACAAAATGCCAAAAAGCATGGTCAAAATTGACATAAGAAAAGTCAAAGCCAGAAGCTCAAAAGTCAACATGCAAGTTTTTCAAGAAACAGCAAAATCAGAGTACAACATGGAGCAAGTACATGCTCATGCAAGCACAAACCAGAAACTCAATAGCAAAGCATGATTCAAGCCAACAAAGAGTAAAAATGGTCGAGAGCTCAAACATTTTTTCAAAGCAACAAAGTCAACTCAGCATTGACAAAGTGGTCGAGGCAATCAAAACAAGTAGCATAATCAAGCAACAGTAGACAAACTTATCAAATGAAGCAGCATGGTCATAAGTGCAACTATAACACAACAAGGAGACTTGCATGGCATGTACAAATGAAATATGTTCAGTCAATATCAATAAAGAAGCATGGATGACAAGAATACTATTTCTGAAGGTTCTGGAGGTCAAGCATGTATACAGGTTGCAATTTCAAGTCTATTCAATGGTGCAATCAAAGACCAGGATGTTAGACAATGTTCAGATCAGCATATATATATAACATTGGTGTATTCAGTTTCAAATCTCGAAGTGCCCAACTACATCTTTTACAATTTCATGGCAGCAAAACAGTTTGGTTAAGGGTGCAACATGTCTTGATCAAGACAGTACAGATGAAACAATGCAAGCAAGTTCATATGCATACACAAGCAGATAGTGGTACATGGTGATGCAATTGCAGGTGTATGTGTGCACTTCATATCATACAC
This sequence comes from Allium sativum, assembly GCA_030737875.1. NCBI lineage: Eukaryota > Viridiplantae > Streptophyta > Magnoliopsida > Asparagales > Amaryllidaceae > Allium > Allium sativum. The sequence continues at coordinate 10,194,522 of CM060923.1, forward strand.
ATGACAATAAGCAAGCTGGAAAAACAAGTATGATCAGAAAACATATGCAAATGAATGGAGAAGCAAGTGACTCAGCAATTCAAAGCATTCAAGTGAATGTAACATAGTATCAGCAGCATGGCAAGTTACAAAGCAGACACAATGTGATCAAGGCATGGGGATGGCAGCTGTTCTAAAAAAGTCAGAGCAACAATAGTGGTCGAGACAGTGGTGAAATTAGCACCAATTCACACAGCATGTACAACAATGTGGCATTTCAACACAGCATGATAAATGAAAAATCATGGTGGCAGCATGTACAAATGCGTACATATCCATTTATGAACAAAGTGACAAATGCATGAAGAAATGAAACATATATGGCAAAGGATCATTTCAGATTTAAACCATTTGGTCTTGCAATTAGCAACTCGGCAAAGTTTTTTTTTTTTCAAGCATTGATTTCTAAAAACATGACCTGTGGCAAGTTTTTTTTTAAAGGATTTCAAAACTGCACAGTATTAATGTTTTCCAGAGAATCAAGTTTTAGTATGCCATACTCAAATATACTTCAAGAATTCACTGAAGGAATTTTAGGCAACAAATGGAAATATCATGCAAGCATTTGTAGCCAAGCAAATCAACTATAAATTGGAGACAGTTTTGGGAAATGAAAATCATTTTTTTTGGCAAGATTTTATTTTTATTTCCAAAATTTCCTCAAGTGTTTATGGTAGGAAATCTGCTAATTAGTGTCCAGTATTTCCAGTGATGATTCAGCATTCACAGTTCTTTTAAGTCAATACAGTGGGAACAACAATACAAATTCACGCAAGAATTTTTTTAAGGGGCTGATTCAATCAGGTTTAATCACGCAAGGGACCACAAATAAATTCTTTCCATTACTTCTCATTTCATCAAAGCAGTTTCAAATTATATCGAGGAAATCAAGTGGTCAAGGAATTCATCTCATTCAAGCCGCAAATCAGAAAGGGAAAGCCATTGAAGCCAAGAAATTCATATCCATTCAAGAAAGTCAAAGGGAGGAAACAAACCGCAAATTATCAGCCAAGTCATCAATCGTGAAATTAGAGTGTGATTTAGGATTTTATAATCCTATATTTACACCAATTACATCATCGGCTAAAAAGTATCGAAAACTAACAACAAAATCAAGAGCAATCAGAGAAACAAAAATTCGAATAACTCACAATTTTCACAAGAGTTTCAATCGCCTGAAAGCCACAAATCAGTGAGCAAGAAAGCATCAGAAAGCCACGACAACTCGACGGCACAGAGATTCAGTTCCAAGAAGCGAGCGATTCAATTTGGGAAGAAACCCTAGTTTGATATCGGCCGCCATTTTTATTCTCAGAGGATAAGAGACATCGAACTAAATAAAAAAGGAAAGGGGCCAGCCTAATGGGGTTAAACCTAGCCAAGTGTTTTAATAAGGGGATGACCCTTTGTTTTTAATTCCTAGGGTTTTAATTTTGATTCTACTTTGTGTCATTTTAAATTGTGTTGTGAAATCGATCAAACAGTTTCTAGAAGTCTGTAAAATTCTAGGATTTAGTTAAGGGTAACTGACAGTTTCAGAGTCTGTAAAATTGGGGTTACTGATTACGGGGTTGTAATCAGGGGAAATCTGATCGAGTGGATATTGGTCAGTCTAGGGATTTGAGCGTAGGGTTAGAATAGGAGCAGGGTTTGCGAGTGTACATGGTCTTGTATGCGGGATCTGTTCTATCACCTAGTAGAAACCTTAGAAATGCAGCAGTAGGCAGGGTTTTGCCGAAGCTGGGTATATCTGTGTGTGGTTTATTTTCTGCATTTCTGTTTCTGCTATAATCTGTGATCTATTTATTATTTTAATATCTCGTTAGAATTTAATTCAGTTAAAAATTGTGATAAACCCTATTCACCCCCCCTCTAGGGTTAATCTAGATCCAACAAGTGGTATCAGAGCAGGTATTTTTTTAACTCTAGAGTCATGGGTAACCCTAGTTGTCTGTCTAGCGAGAGTCAGTCCAGTTCATCTCCAACTATTTTCACTGGAACAGATTTTTTAAACTGGAAATCCAAAATGGAATTTTATTTAAAATCTGTTAATATAAAATGTTGGGATGTTGTTATCAATGGGTACGATATGGTAGATAAAGTTTTTAATTCTCGTGCTACACATATTCTTTATTCTCATCTTGATGATAATCAATACAGTCTGATTTCCCATTGTTTAACTGCGCAGGAAATTTGGACAGCTCTCAATACGAAGTATGGTCAAATTGACAACTCCAGCTCAAAACCCCAGATTGTCAACTCAGATTCAGAATTCTGTTTAACAGGATTTACAAATGAGAATTCAGAAGGATCAGATGATGGAGAATCAACGGATGCTGAAGTTGAAAATTTACCATACGAAGATTTGGTTTATATGTGTGTTGATTTAACTAAATCTGTTGATAAACTCAAATCTAAAAACAAAACTCTAAAATCTAGGAATTCTGAGTTGACCAGCAAAATTGATGATTTGGAATCACAGCTTGAATATTTTAAAAACCTTTCAGATTCAGATTGTAAAAATTGTTTGAAATTGAAAACCAATCTTGTTCATCTCAATAAAAATATTCAAAAGTTTGAAGATGAAATTTTGATCTTAAAAGCAAACAAGATTGAGTTATCAAATTTGAACAATCATCTGCAAAAGGAATTTGAAATTTTTAAAACTAATATTCATTCCAAACTTGAAATTGCAGAAAAGGAAAATTTGTTGAAATCGAATTCGATTTTGAAAGAACTTGAAAACGAGATTGAAAATTTCAAGAAATTTGAGTCTGAAAGTCGAAAACATTTTCAGTCTGAGATTGCTGAGTCCCAAACCAAAATAAAGTTACTCAATGATGAAAATTTGGTTTTGAAATCTGATTTTGAAGGATGTGAGATCACTAAAAATCATTGTTCAGATTTAGTGAAAGAAAATGGTGATCTTAAAACTGAAATTCAACAACTTGAAACAATCTTGTCTAATTTTTCAAACGGTGAAAAATCTTTGAATATGTTGTTGAAAAACCAATTTTCTGTTCAAAATAAACGTGGACTTGGGTTTGAGAAAAATAATGTTTTTGAAAGACGAATTTCGAATGATTTGAAAAATCCTTCAAACAACCTTGAAAAGAATCAATTTGAAAATTTGAACTCTTATAATTTCAAAGGTTTTTTGAGTCAAAATCAAAATGAGAAATTGTTTTATAATAATCCTTCTAAACAATCCTGGATCCCAAAAGGAAATAAACCAAACTTCGTGAAATTCAAACAGATTTGGGTTCCTAAGGGTACAAAGGTTTATTCTGATGGTTTGTTATATAAACAGGTTTGGGTACCAAAACGGACAAATACAACTGTTAGTGGTTTTACTGCCTTTGTTAGACCACTCAATCCTCTAAACAGTTAGCTACCAAAGGAGGCTGAGGAACAACTGTGCTGAAAAGAGAAACTGATTCAAACTGCTTCACATCATTGAATCATCTACTGTTCCTTAGCAAAGTCTGATGAGTTAGAGATCCACAACGCTTTCTGTGAATCAGGTATGATTTCTGACCTCAACCTTGTAAATATTTTTTATTGTTTATTCCTGCTTCTTCTACCCCTTTCTATTTTATTTTCTTCTATTTGTCTTTATTTGATTTGTCACTTCCATATCTCTTTGTTTATTCTGTGCTTCTTAAACTTCCAGTTGCAGAATTAATGATTTTCTGGAAATTTGCCTTACTTGTATAAAATCATCATGTGTTAATTGTTTCCATATCCTGAATTTGAACTTGTATATATCTGCAATTGTTTTGAAGTTTATTTTCTGATTTTTGAATTCATAACAGTGTTGATGCATCCATATCATATCTTGAACACTGTTAACTAGAATTCTAAATTTTTGAAGATCTGAATAATTAATGAAATTTCACACACTTATACGGTTTTGAGTCCCTTCCAATTCATTTTGGAAACGCTTAAAGTATTATACTCATTACAGCACTGTTACTTCTCAGTTGTGATAATCTCATTAATTTTTAGATTGGCTTGATTATTTCTGACTTGAAAAATATTTGGGTTAAATCAGTGATACATCTAGAATTTCATCCTTATTCATGATTATTATGGTTGAAATTAGTTTAGTTTGAAATCATCTGAAATTCCTGATATTTTGAATCTCACACATCACTTAAATCTGAAATTATTAACCTTGTGTGACTGATTCATTATATCTCAAAATTTGACATTGATTCAAATGATTTCAAATAAATTATTTTTATTCTTTGGATCATGAATATCTCACAAAAATTGATGTAGACGATCTGAAATTTCTTGAGGACTTGTCAGAAAATTCTTGTGAAAATTCTTTGAAAATCCGGTCTTGAATTTCTCTGTTATTTCATGGTTATATGATTTAAGTATTTGTTTGTTTAAAATCATTTGAAATTATTGATTTATTGAGTCACACACATATTCTGAATGTGAAAATAATGATTTGGTGTGATTGATTCATTGAATCTAGAGATTTTTCATATTCCTCAAATGATTTCAAATAAACGGTAGTTCTAATCTTGGATCATGAAAGTTCTTATGTGACCATCCCCAGACAAGTCTGAGGTGATATTGTGTTCTGCACTGCTCTGATACTGTTCTTAGATAATTGCTTATTGTTTGATTTGTCTGCTTGGGCTTTAAATTTCTGTTGTCTGTGATATCATAGTTTGTCTCCATTGTCTTGGTAAAATTCTCGAGAAAGCGAGAACAAGTGGTATCAGAAGTGCTTATATTTGTTTCACCCATCTGTACTGAGATTCAAATTTTCACCTTGTATAGATCCATACATTTTTTTCCCTTATACAAATAAATGTGCTAAATTTGTCTGGCTGGATTTGTGTTTAAATTTCTTTGGTCTGAGATGTCCATGATGGTCCATCAGGGTGTAATTAAAATCCTCGAGAGGGAGACTACAATTGGTATCAGATGTGTTGAATTTTTTTTTGTATATATTTTAATCACTCTTGTCCTGTCTAGCTCTTTATATTCCTCTTGTAATTAATTTTCAATTTTAAGATTATTTATTTTTTATTCATTCAGAAATTGAAATCAATATCCAAATTGTTCTATATTTATAATTCATCAAAATATATCAGAATCTGAAATTGTGATGAATTATGACTGCAATATATTTCACAATAAGAGGAGATTTTTATTTAGATTTTCATGATGGCTGAACATTTATTATAATATCTTTGAATTGGCAATTATTTCACGACCATCACCTTTATCTATCATCATTCTGACATCTATCATATTTTTTATATTAATATGGAGAGTTTAATTTTTTTTTTCATAATTTTTTTAATAAACAGTGGAAATATTCGTGATGGAAATGTGACGGTGTTATTATTCAGAATTAGTGAAATTGAGAATTTTCAATGATCCCGGTACAGTTGTTCATATTTCATAATATAATTAATTTAGAATTTTTTTTTCACAGTCCATCTCTGTACCTACCACTTTTCTATCATTCATATTGGTTTTATATACCGAGGAGTTTTTTTTTCCTTTTAAAGTTGAAAATAATAAATATAATTAATATATAAGAGTGTCTCTAACCTCATTTAAAAATCCAAGCTCTGGTTATGCATGGTTATGAGACGTCTTATAATTTAAGTTGCGACTGATCCCATTTAAAAATCCAAGCTCTGGTTATGCATGGACAGTGTGCTCTTAATAAATAAAAAGGAAATAAAGTGCTAAAAATAGAAATAAATTTGAATTTTTCCTCTGTGTATAAAAACTAGCCTATCAATCCATCTTCTAATCTATGAAATGTGTTAAATCTTATGACGTATTATGATTTGTTGATTGATAGGTATTGGGATTTGAGATCATACGATTTTGTCACTTGAATTGAATTATTAATTATAGTCCAAATCCATCACGGTTTTTGTGCTTTATTTTTTTTAAAAAAAAAAATGATTGGAAATGATTTGTTTTTAAAACTCTCTCCATTATGTATGAAATTCATCGTAAATCAGTCATTCTCTGAAATGTGAAATATGCCACCTGTTCTCAGAATATTATGATTTTTGTTTGACTGATTGAAATGTATGATGACCGTTCTTTCTCTTAAGCTGATATAGTATTTGTTAGTCATTTTTCATCTATGTTTTAAACTCTGTATCCTTTTGATGATAACAAAAGGGGGAGAATGAAAATTAGATTTTGATTTATGAGTGAATGTTTTATAAATATTTTTAACTTTGAAAATTTAATAAACTCATTCACTTCACTCGTGCACAGTTATAGGGGGAGTTGTCTGTTGTATGGGGAGCTAATAAATAGGGGGAGTTCAATATTCATTGCCAAACACATCTATTGTATACAAAATCTTTATTTGTTTGTCATCATCAAAAGGGGGAGATTGTTGTATATAACGGATGTTGTATACACAATTATATGTTTTTTGTTTGATGATAACAACCAAATAAATATTATGTATACAATGTGTTTGATATTGTACTGTTATTATACATCACAGACTGGAATATAATATTTATATTTAAATAAAATACGACTGTACAGAAATATAAATATTCACACAGTATTTTATTTAAATATAAAATTTTATTTCAGTATCAAAACAGTACAAACTTATAAACTCCACTGTTTATACATTTCCCTTATATTCACTACATTACAATACATTCACAGACTCATTTTACTTTTTCATGTTCATATATACATTCGTCCACTGTTATATACACTGACACTGCAATATACTTGTCTTCTGTCTTCTGCTTCAGTCAGTCCAGTCTTCAGTCTCCACAGCACTTCACTGTCAGTTCAGTCATCATTTGCTTACCTGTCACAATGAAACACACACACAGTATACTGCAATAGAATTTAAACTGAGTATATGCGAATATAAATTTTATTTTTGAAATTTTATTTGCCTCAGAATTTCGGTGTGTTTCTCATCATTTTTCTGACTCGATCTGATTTGATCAGCCTCGACATAATCACACTAGTTTGCTGATTTTTGATCAGCCTCAACATAGTGTGACTAGTCTGCTGATATATCTTATACAAAATGCCAAAAAGCATGGTCAAAATTGACATAAGAAAAGTCAAAGCCAGAAGCTCAAAAGTCAACATGCAAGTTTTTCAAGAAACAGCAAAATCAGAGTACAACATGGAGCAAGTACATGCTCATGCAAGCACAAACCAGAAACTCAATAACAAAGCATGATTCAAGCCAACAAAGAGTAAAAATGGTCGAGAGCTCAAACATTTTTTCAAAGCAACAAAGTCAACTCAGCATTGACAAAGTGGTCGAGGCAATCAAAACAAGTAGCATAATCAAGCAACAGTAGACAAACTTATCAAATGAAGCAGCATGGTCATAAGTGCAACTATAACACAACAAGGAGACTTGCATGGCATGTACAAATGAAATATGTTCAGTCAATATCAATAAAGAAGCATGGATGACAAGAATACTATTTCTGAAGGTTCTGGAGGTCAAGCATGAATACAGGTTGCAATTTCAAGTCTATTCAATGGTGCAATCAAAGACCAGGATGTTAGACAATGTTCAGATCAGCATATATATATAACATTGGTGTATTCAGTTTCAAATCTCGAAGTGCCCAACTACATCTTTTACAATTTCATGGCAGCAAAATAGTTTGGTTAAGGGTGCAACATGTCTTGATCAAGACAGTACAGATGAAACAATGCAAGCAAGTTCATATGCATACACAAGCAGATAGTGGTACATGGTGATGCAATTGCAGGTGTATGTGTGCACTTCATATCATACACATGACAATAAGCAAGCTGGAAAAACAAGTATGATCAGAAAACATATGCAAATGAATGGAGCAGCAAGTGACTCAGCAATTCAAAGCATTCAAGTGAATGTAACATAGTATCAGCAGCATGGCAAGTTACAAAGCAGACACAATGTGATCAAGGCATGGGGATGGCAGCTGTTCTAAAAAAGTCAGAGCAACAATAGTGGTCGAGACAGTGGTGAAATTAGCACCAATTCACACAGCATGTACAACAATGTGGCATTTCAACACAGCATGATAAATGAAAAATCATGGTGGCAGCATGTACAAATGCGTACATATCCATTTATGAACAAAGTGACAAATGCATGAAGAAATGAAACATATATGGCAAAGGATCATTTCAGATTTAAACCATTTGGTCTTGCAATTAGCAACTCGGCAAAGTTTTTTTTTTTTTCAAGCATTGATTTCTAAAAACATGACCTGTGGCAAGTTTTTTTTTAAAGGATTTCAAAACTGCACAGTATTAATGTTTTCCAGAGAATCAAGTTTTAGTATGCCATACTCAAATATACTTCAAGAATTCACTGAAGGAATTTTAGGCAACAAATGGAAATATCATGCAAGCATTTGTAGCCAAGCAAATCAACTATAAATTGGAGACAGTTTTGGGAAATGAAAATCATTTTTTTTGGCAAGATTTTATTTTTATTTCCAAAATTTCCTCAAGTGTTTATGGTAGGAAATCTGCTAATTAGTGTCCAGTATTTCCAGTGATGATTCAGCATTCACAGTTCTTTTAAGTCAATACAGTGGGAACAACAATACAAATTCACGCAAGAATTTTTTTAAGGGGCTGATTCAATCAGGTTTAATCACGCAAGGGACCACAAATAAATTCTTTCCATTACTTCTCATTTCATCAAAGCAGTTTCAAATTATATCGAGGAAATCAAGTGGTCAAGGAATTCATCTCATTCAAGCCGCAAATCAGAAAGGGAAAGCCATTGAAGCCAAGAAATTCAAATCCATTCAAGAAAGTCAAAGGGAGGAAACAAACCGCAAATTATCAGCCAAGTCATCAATCGTGAAATCAGAGTGTGATTTAGGATTTTATAATCCTATATTTACACCAATTACATCATCGGCTAAAAAGTATCGAAAACTAACAACAAAATCAAGAGCAATCAGAGAAACAAAAATTCGAATAACTCACAATTTTCACAAGAGTTTCAATCGCCTGGAAGCCACAAATCAGTAAGCAAGAAAGCATCAGAAAGCCACGACAACTCGACGGCACAGAGATTCAGTTCCAAGAAGCGAGCGATTCAATTTGGGAAGAAACCCTAGTTTGATATCGGCCGCCATTTTTATTCTCAGAGGATAAGAGACATCGAACTAAATAAAAAAGGAAAGGGGCCGGCCTAATGGGGTTAAACCTAGCCAAGTGTTTTAATAAGGGGATGACCCTTTGTTTTTAATTCCTTGGGTTTTAATTTTGATTCTACTTTGTGTCATTTTAAATTGTGTTGTGAAATCGATCAAACAGTTTCTAGAAGTCTGTAAAATTCTAGGATTCAGTTAAGGGTAATTGACAGTTTCAGAGTCTGTAAAATTGGGGTTACTGATTACGGGGTTGTAATCAGGGGAAATCTGATCGAGTGGATATTGGTCAGTCTAGGGATTTGAGCGTAGGGTTAGAATAGGAGCAGGGTTTGCGAGTGTACATGGTCTTGTATGCGGGATCTGTTCTATCACCTAGTAGAAACCTTAGAAATGCAGCAGTAGGCAGGGTTTTGCCGAAGCTGGGTATATCTGTGTGTGATTTATTTTCTGCATTTCTGTTTCTGCTATAATCTGTGATCTATTTATTATTTTAATATCTCGTTAGAATTTAATTCAGTTAAAAATTGTGATAAACCCTATTCACCCCCCCCCCTCTAGGGTTAATCTAGATCCAACATTCAGCACATAATATTTTCATGTTGACTATAATGCAAACTCGTCTTCAGTGTCTTCATCATAACCATCTTCATTCTGATAACCATCTTCATTTTCTTCCTCATCATTGAGGTCAACATCCTCATCAAAATCCACCTCAGCATCACTTGCATTTTCATCATCTTCTGATGACCCAGAATAATAAGCATTATCTGACTGCATTACACGTTCCAACTCTTCTTCATTAACCGCATCAAAATCTTCCGGTACAAATGGTTGATCTAAGCTATTGTCGACGGTAACTGTAGAGGGCTGATAAATCTCGTCCACTTGATCGACATCGGCAACGTCCTCCATTAAGTTAGGACTCAACAATTCACTTGCAAATCGACTTCTTGCTGCAGTTTTAATTACCGTCACCCATTCATTCAAGCCACTGCCAGGCTTGGACAATAAATACATTTGTTGGCATTGTTGGGCAAATACGAAGTTATCATCGGTTTGTAGTCGAGGATTTCTATTCAATTCTATTAATCCGTTTGTATGGTGCACTTTGATTCCATTTCTACTCAATGTATCGAACCATTCACAATTAAATATAAATATTTCATTTTCCTCTCCAAGATATCTAACCTTTATGACTTCTTTTAACAGTCCATAATAATTGTTTTCTAAATCATTGTAACAACTTCCTTTCACACAAACAACACTATTCATCGTCGCCTTGTTTTTTCCATAATTCAGTGTATGAAATTTAAAACCGTTTACATAATAGCCACTATAGCACTCTACTTTATAATCTGGTTTTTGTGCAAGTAAAAACAACTGATGTCCAATACCGCTCGGTTGAAATGGAATCTATTTACCAAAAAAGAGAATCAGTAATTGTATTCAATTTATTATATAATTACGAGCTACTTTGTAATAAGAATACTTACACGATTTTTTAACCAATCAGGAAATATGGATTCAAGCTGCGCAACAATGAAACTTTCATTTTCCATAGGGTACTGACTTATTAACTCATTTTTGCATTCACTGTAAGCAATAGAAATAAAGTTAAATTATAGTATATATGCTCCAAATACTTTGCTATAAAATATAAAACACATACTTCACATAATCTTCTACTTCTGTGCAGTTGAAAAGCACATACTTATGAATGGCATGATGTTCAAATTGAGAAAGATTCCGTCGAACAAACGCATTAGATAATACTTTTCCTGGATGGGAAAATATAGACAAACGTCCATTCAATATAACTTCCCCTCCATCATCATTTCTTGGAGGTTGATTCCAAATTGTTTCGATATTTGGGCCAAAATAACATGATGCAAAGTTTGAAATCTCATCAATGACATATGCTTCAGCAATGGATCCTTCAACATGTGCTTTATTAGCTACTTTTCGTTTTAAATAAAATAGATACCTACATTGTATTAAAAGATGTGGTTGAAATATTAATAATAAAGCATGAAAAAAGTTTCAAAAATTATGGGAAGAACATACCGCTCAAATGGATACATCCAGTGGTATCCAACTGGACCGCATAACATAGCCTCATATGGTAGATGTACAACTAAATGTTCCATAGAATTAAAAAAACCAGGTGGAAATATCTTCTCAAGTTTACAAGAAATCTCGATGATATTCTTATTTAGAAGTACCATATTTTCCATATTTATAATTTTTGCGCAAAGTTCACGGAAAAAGTTGCTTAAATCAACCAAAGTTTCCCATACATTTTTTGGTACAAATGGTTGGAATGCGGTAGGAAGGAGTCTTTGCATAAACACACGACAATCATGGCTCTTAAACCCACTTATTTTTGTTTCAGACTCATTAACACATCTTCTTATGTTAGAAGCATATCCATCCGGAAATTTAATCGATTTAATCCACCTACAAACATCTTTCTGATTGGCTTTTGTAAGGCAGTAAGGAGCTTTCGGCTTGTAAAAGCGACCATTGTGATTTTTGACCAAGCTCATCCATCGTGTTCTACTGCAATACTTTTCAAGATCAATTCTAGCTTTTAAATTGTCTTTTGTCTTATCAGTATCCATTAGAGTCTCAAATATATTATCAAAAAAGTTCTTCTCCACATGCATTACGTCTATAGTGTGACGAATCAAATTACTTTCCCAATATGGAAGGTCCCAAAATATACTTCTACGAAGCCAATTGTGTGTTTCACCGAAGCCTACTATTTTTCTATTTTCCGATTTAAACCCAGGTGCAACATAAGGCAATTGCGACACAATATTTTTCAATTCATTGCCGGAACGTTTGATTGGAGCATCATCTAATTAAATTTTATTTTTCAAAAACTTGTCTTTTTGTTTCCTAAATGGATGATCCAATGGTAGGAAACATCGGTGACAATCGAACCACGAAGGCTTGCCCCCCTTCTCAAGAATAAATGATTTTGTTTGCTCCATACAATAAGGACATGCTAATCTACCATGTGTACTCCAACCAGACAACATTCCATAAGCTGGAAAGTCGCTAATGGTCCACATCAGTGCAGCTCTTAAAAGAAAATTTTCCTTTCTATGCACGTCATAAGCTGTTATACCGAGCCATAAATCCGATAACTCATCAATCAAAGGTCGTAGAAAAACATCCAAGTTTTTTCCTGGATTTTTCGGACCTGGGATGATCATGTTTAAGAACATGAATGGTTTCTTCATACACTTCCATGGTGGTAAATTATACACAACTAGAATCATAGGCCAACATGAATAAGTAGTCGATCGAGTGCCAAATGGGCTAAAACCATCTGTACAAAGTCCAAGCCTAACATTTCGTGGAGAACTGGCGAAGTCGGGATAACACTGATCAAAATGCTTCCATGCCTTACCATCAACTGGATGAGCCAATTTACCGTCGGTGGAACGATTATAATAATGCCATGTCATGTCCTTAGCATGCTTTGAAGACATAAACAGTCTTTTTAGACGTGGTATGATAGGAAAATAACATAATCGTACTTCGGATTTTTTTTTCTACAACCACTAGAATTGGTAAGCTTATATCTTGGCTCTTTACAAATATCACAGAAAATCTTTGTTTCATTCTCCTTGTATTATAGCATGCAAAAATTATGACACACATCGATTTTTTCGTAACCAAGTCCCAACGGTTTCAACATCTTCTTCGCCTCATAAAAATTATTATTTAATTTATTGTCTTCTGGCAAAAAGTTCTTTATCATGGAACTGGCAAAATTAAAACCTGCTTGTGTCAATCTTGTTTGGGCTTTTAACACCATCATATTTACACATGCTGACAATACTGTCTCTGTTTTGCAACCGTTATATAAAGGCTCGCTAACATCTCTCAACATGTCATAGAATTTTTTAGCTTCAGAATTAGGTGCTTCATCATTAACATAATCAAAGTCTTCATTATTATCGACTTAATTTTCACCCATCGCATCCATAAGCATTTCCCTATATGGATTAGCACTAACATTATTATGTGAAGATTCTGGTAATGATGTTTCTTCTGTGCCAGCCTCCCCATGATATATCCAACGGAAATAATCTGAAGTAAACCCTTTCCGCAGCAAATGCTCTAAGACAACCTCTTTATTTTGAAATTTTCTATTATCGCATTTCACACATGGACATCTAACAACTGTCACTGGTAATGCTTGAGAGAATGCAAAATTAACAAAAATTGTAATACCATCATAAAATTCTTGAGTTACGAAACCATCACAAACTCTATGATACATCCACTGTCGATCATCCATTAATATAATGATAATCCTACAACACGATGAATTTTCAACATTAAAATAAACTGATATTAGTAAATTAGTACTGCAAAACTATACAAATCTATAGTTCGTAATAATACAAACTCCTTTATAATAATACGATTGAATATCTCAATATTAAAACACAATTTTAATGTTTGGATGATATTTCATTTTATTGATTTGCAGGATGAAGGCTTTGAATAATGAAAATGAAATATGATATCGCATCAAAAAAAGAAAGGGTTTGTCTTCTACTACACGCTTAAACTATAATCATGTTCAAAACAAACCATTTCTACTAATAGCAAGAAATATTAAAATTTCCTACAAGATTAATTTTTTATATTTAATAGAAAATGAACTGCAAGCAGGTAGTTGAAACATTCCGAAACAAATTCTTTTTTCATTCGATTTGTCATAGAAAAAAGGACGCATACCTGAAATTCTATTAGCATTTGTCAAGTGTATATAATTTATCTACAGCAGTGTTTAATCTTGTTCAAAACATTACTTGACTGTGATTTATCATGTTTATTTTTTAACATAGCGTGTTTATGAATTATTATAGCATTATTGCCGCAACCATTATTGCTAAGAAGAGGTGGAACATAAAGCATATTTGTCAATAATGATAAAAGTAATAACCATCTACTTTCTTTTTTCATTTTTTCCTACTTCTTTTTAGACATTTGTTAATCATTGTATACTGTGATTCCCGGAAATAATTTTTATTGACCTCGACTGTTTTGGTTGACTTCAAAATGTATTAACATGTATTTTAGCTTTGATTTCAATTGGTTGTGATTTATTTTTTAATCGTTCCTTATAATTTCCTGCTAACGCTGATTTAAAATTTACTTTCTCCATATGAAAGTACAAATTTGGAATGTGAAAGTATTATATCAATTATCAATATAAAATTGGCATACTCCCATATAATTTAAATAGTTCATTTTAGTGTAGTGAAAATTGAGAATTACTTCTATAGTTGATACATATAACGAAATTTTTGATGGGTATCAGTTGGATAATGGGTAAAATTCAATATTGTATTATAAATATATAGTTGGTGAATTGATAAAAGTCGGTATTGTATTAGAAGATGCTTTGAATCAAATTATAAACCAGTTGATCAAACAGACAAAACCAAAATTTAATTCAAAAATTCAAAAGTCGGTATGGTATTAGAAGTTTCAGTGACTTAAGTACAGCATGCAATCTTTAGCTCGTATGGAGACTAATCAACAGCAAATCAATGTGGGCTAGATGGATTACAAACAAGCACATTAAGGAGTAACTTAATGGAATATAACAACCAAATCAGATCAGTCAAAGACTCAACATGAAACAAGAACATAGATATAACCAAAAAATGTTATCATAAGTATGGGATAATAATGAGTGATACTGGGTTTGATACTTGATGTAATAATGAGTGATTAACATAAGTATGGGACTGGAACAACTTGATTATTACAGGCAATGCTAAAGCTATAGTGGCAGATATAATTATCACTGATCAATGGTGTCCAAAAAATCATGAAGCAACAGGAGCATACAACAATATTATTAAAAAATTGCTCGTGGATCTAATTGCAGAGCAAGCCTTGATTATATGGCTTGATATCTAGCCACTAGTAAACGTATTTTCACTTCATTTCATGTAAAAGAACTTTAACAAATTACAAACCCAGTGCAAATTCAGCGCAAATAACGAACTTTAACCATTACAAACTCAGCTGATATCTAGAAGTTAATTTTAAACAATTCAAAGTACCAACTTTAACCAATTACAAAGTCGGTGCAAACAGAAAGCTCATCAAATGATTCTAACTCAACTCAAACAATAGAGTGAAACTAATTTGATTTTCAGATTACCTTTTCAGAACTCCAGATGTTAAACGGTGGATGAAGTCGGCGCTGAAGAGGTGATCAAGCCACTAGGTTTTTGAAGTACAAATGAATGAAATCTACAGCAATCAAAATCGGTAATAAGATGTTAAACCAATATCTCCATCAGTGCTACCCATTTATAATCAAAAAAAACCTACATAAATAATCAAGTTTTAGAAAACACATAAAAAAATTACCTCGTCATTATGCTTCGAAGATATGGTGAGCGAAGATTGCTGGAGAATCGATGATAACTGGATACAGCAAGAATCGTGGGAAAGAGGGAAAATTTCCTTTTAGCGCGAAAGAAAACGAATTCATCGTCGATTTGCCGCTAAGATCGGATCTGTGATTTCGTGAAAGGGGGAAATAAAGAGATCGAGGGCAGATACTTCTAATTCACCAGTGCATCTGAATACCTAATATTTGTAATTTACTTTTTTGCACCTCAATATTTTCATAATTACTTTTTTGCACCTCAATATTTTCATAATTAACTATTTACAGAAGTACCAAACATCTATTTTGGTATATCTCAATTCTCACATGCAAAATTAATGACCATCAATATTGTAAAGTTTAAAAGCGAACAAACAACGTTAATTAGTTATTTGAAATGCAAAACTAAGGGATGGAGCGCAAAGTTTATAAGTTTATGTGCGTTACAACACGCGTGCGACCTGCCATGACATATGTTTTGCATCTCAATTATGCTTCTAATTTTTTTATATGTTTAACAAATTCAATAGAATAATTTGAATTTTTAGTTATTTGTTTGAGATGAAATCATAAGTAGTTTTAATTATTTTTAGTTATTTGTTTAGCTTGAAATTTATTTCTAAATTCTAAGCGGCAACATCTTTTTTTTTTAACTTTTAACTTTTAATAGTGTCATTAATTAATGGAGAATAGTATTATAAAGAAATTTTTTAAATCATATTTTTAGTGACATTAAGATTCCTTCATATTTGCAGAAATTAATGTTGAATTTGTAAAAATGGTTTAACTGGTAGATCCTAAGTTTGAGTGATACACAAACACAAATCAAATACAAATATCTAAGATAATTTCCGAAGTTCACTGTTAAACCAAAAGTTTTATGCTTCGAAGGCAATTATTATTAAACACGTAAAAATTTAGTGTGAACTTATAAGAATTGTTTGACTACTAGATTCTAATTTTAAGTGATATGAAAATAAAAATATTTAAGGGAAATTTCACAAGTTCATGGTTGGATCAAAAGCTCACGCTTCAAAGGAAAATATTAATAACGAGTAGTATAGCACGTGTTTCGCATGTGATAAAGATAGGTGCTCTGCTCTTGTATAATTTCTCTACAAAGTGTATATTTACACACATGCAAGAGATAGTGATTTGTAAAAATCTTTAACTATGTTTTGATGTCAAAATCATTTTTTGTTAGTTTAGACTTTATTTTTAAATTGTAGCAATATTAATTGGGCACGAATCTTTTATTTAAATTATTAATTAATAAATGTCATATTTTTAAGCGATATTAAGTTTGCTGATGAAAATTTTGGAATTTAAAAAAAACATGTTTGTTAGACCATATTTTAAATGATTTTAAGATATAAAGTATCTGTAGGAAGACATTTTGAATTTATAAAAGAAATTAAATTATTAGATCCTATTTTCTTGCATTGAAATCATATTGTTAGGTTAAAATTTATTTTGAAGTTTGCAGTGTCTTTCTTTTCTCAAGTTTGAATTTTATTTATATAATTAATCAATAATTTTTTTGATAGATTTTATTTTAAGTGATTTTCAAGTTTTAATGGCATTGGTCAATGAGAGTTTTGAATCTGCAAAATAGTTTTATGTTTTAGATCGTAATTTATAGTGATGCTAAGATTTAAAAATAATAGTAGGTGATCATTTTGAATTTGTGATTAAAATCAAACTGGTAGATCCTGTTAGGGGCGAGGATCAATGATCTTAATGCAAAACTAACACTAGAAGGGGTGAATAGTGCTTTAAAGAATTTATAGAAAGCTTAAACAATTAACAATTACTCAAACTACTATATGAATCGCAGAATGAATATCACAACAGAAACAATCAGCCACATAGATGTAAGTCTGGCAGATATATTGATCCATTATTCAAGGGCCAACGCATACATAAATGAAGTTTTAAAAATAAAAAAAATAAGCCACACATATCCTACTTTTATGGGATAGTTTTTATCTCAATTAAAGGGTAATTTTTGAAGTTCGCGGTCAAACTAAAAGCATGTGTTTTCAAGACAATTATTAATACAAATACAAAATATAGAAATTAAATATGAATTCGTATAACTTGTTTAATTACTAAATCTTAATTTTAAGTGATATTAAAACTAATTATGGTTGTTTTAAAATTTCAAAAATAAGAAAACTTGTCCACGATCGTCATAAATATTTGCAATGAATTTAATTCAAATCACCAATAAAATGTGCCTTTACTATTGAATTACAAGATTTTACATGAGTAATATTGAATTCATACACTTAGCACTCCTCAAATCAATATTGAATTACATGATTTTGAAATTGAGTTTTGTTTATACAATTAAACAACTAGTTGAGTTTATAATATTGAGACGAAGCTCATCAAATGGTCCGAAAATAGTGGGTCGTGACCTCGCTAGGATGAATCAAAGATCATCAATAAAATCAAATGAACCAAAGTTCCTTAGATGATCCAAAGATCATCGATATAATCAAATGAACCGAAGTTCCTCAGGATGATCCGAAGATCATCGATGTAATCAAATGAAATGAAGTTCCTCGGGATAACCCGATGATCACCCATATAATCCAATGAACTGAAATTCCTCGGGATGATCGAAAGATCGTCAAAATGATCCAAAGATCCACTAGAACCAAAGTTCTTTGAAAGATGATCCGAAGATCATAGATGATCAAAATTTATCAAGAATAGTGTAAAATACAACAAGCTAGTAAATATAAGAGTCAAGCTACATGTCTCATAACCACTTGCTCTAGTCAAATAGTTACAAATAAGTTGTATATTCCACTAGAAATACAGAATGATCATTATAACCATTTTCAATTGAACGAGTCAAGAATTAACCGTTGAAGCAAACACAAGGTTCATAGTCCTTGTTTTTACTAAGGCGTTTAATTGGATTTCTCATACGAACGAGGAAAAGGTGAAACACCCCACCTTCATTAAGGTCACTCACAAAGGGAATGCCTTAACTTTGGTGGAGGTTTATAAGTAAAAGTCACAGATAAACACAAGATAGATATATAAACACACACACACACATATATATATATATATATATAAGCAGCGGAAAACAAACAGACTTTTATTTCATAAATACGTGTTCATACAAAACATTTCCATTACTGTCACATAATAACTTCCAAAACATTACATCATCATTTCTGTCTTGGTTATTAAATAAAGAAGCATAAAACATAATTAAAACTGCATAAATCCCCATAGAATGTGTCCAACAGCCATAGCCAAGGAAAGAGAGTCCAAACCGTACATCTACTATCTTGAAGCTTGCAAAGAGCCTGACTAAGCTGGGTTGTTTCCTCCCTGTGGACCTGGGGGGAGGGGGGATGGAAGAAAAGAAGACGAAAGAAAATAGGGTCAGACATAAAGCCTGGTAAGTCTAGTGACTCTTCAGTATGAGAATAAGAAAAAGGACGTGATAGGTATAAACTGGAAATAGGAAAGTGTCTTAAACTAAGATAAAGTAGTTTAAAACGAATATACTATCGCACCCCACACTAAATCTCTGCACCTACTTGCATTGCCTCAACTGGCACCCCATGATCGGGGTGAAAAGATCCCTTTTTTTCTAAAGATCGGCTCCTACTCGCATAATCATTTGTGTCTTACGGCCCCCAAAGATTGTAGATACCTATGCTGGTCCCACCATGGGTGTATCAAGTCCCATGGTGGCGGCCTGACACAACTCTAGAATGCATAGGTTATACTACTGGTGCCCCCAGTGCCCTGTTTGTCTGCTCCGAAGTGTGTGCACGCCCGCACTCCATTAGGACCCACACTGTTGCATCCATCGCCGTCGCTTTTGACCTCTTACAATCAGCCCAGTAATCGTGCCTCACCCTGCCTAGTTTCAGGGTACCATGATACCTAATTGGGTTACTGCTGAAATGGGTCCCCGTTACTAGGGTTTTCTAGTCAAACATGTTAAGTGGTTAAGTGTCTGTATTTACCTAACCCCACCCATCAGTTTAATTAACATGTTGAATTGGTTAAGTGTTTTAATTAACTTAACCCTACCATCCTGACTTGTCTATCCTTAACCTTTTAAAGCACCGACCACTCACATTAGACAGGTATTGTTACGGTTACTGGATGTGCCGGTCGGTTTCGGACAGGTTTACACCGTAACTCAGTCTAACCTCGGGTCCTTATTGGGCTCAATGCTTAACCACCCACATTGGATAGGTACTGTTGTGACTACTGGACAGTCGGGTGGGTTCGGGCAGGTTTACATCACAACTCAATCCAACCTCGTGTTAAGCATACTCGTATTTTCTAAATTTACATATTTGTCTCTATTACTTGTTATATGTAAATTTGCTAACAATTAAATGTTATGGCCCACTTTCCAGGTTTAACATTTTTGGTATAAGAATTTATACCATTCAAGTGCCACCAATTTTTGGCATGTGACAAACATGCCAATTTCATATATTCTTGTTTTACTTTAGTTTTGGCTCGTCTCTAAGCTTTCTCTAACTGACGGCTACTCTTAGTTTCCTCCCAGTAGCATGACGGCTCTAGTTCTATATTATTTGTGTGAATTTAGGTTGAGTGTTGAGTTGTATTTATAGAATTTCAGATTGATTTGATCCGTCAGATGATCATAGAGTGAATCTAGACCATACACACAAAGAGAAGCCAATCAGAAAGTGACAACTCAGCCCTAGTGACACAGCCAAGCTCAGAAATTCGACCAGAAACCGACCAGGCCAGCCAGGGCCAAACCAGGTCGATCGGGCAGGTCGACCTGGTGCCTGGGCGGGAATTTTCCCGCCCATCCCAGTTTGGGTCTATTTTTCGAATTTCGAACCGAATTCGAACTGTTTGAATTTTAATTTAATTCTGAAAACTTCCGGAGGTCATAACTCCTTCGTACGGAGTCCGATTCACGCAAACTCGGACTCTATCTCAGGCAGAATTCCGAGACGAGCGCAATGGCATAACCCGTTTCCCTTAATTCTTTCATTTAGAATTAATTATACTTTAATTTGTTAATTTACTATTAACAGAAAATTCGGGGTGTTACGAAAGGTTTGTATATATATACACTAGTAGATTGGAAAACAATTTGTAAAATAACTTTATATAATGAAGTAGGATTATAAACTATTTTAATAAAGGATTTGGTATCTACTAATAATGTAAAAACTCTTTATAGCTTGAAATGACAAATCTCGTAAAATATCGATTGAAATATCAATCGATCTCAAAATTAGCTTTTTAATAACGTATATCAAATCTCAAGACTGTCGATTTTAAATTCGTTCACCACGAATGAATCGAAAATCGATAAAAATTAAACAGTAGAAATATGTGAATTAGAGAAACTGAAAAGTCACAGGAAAATGCCAAACGGGCTAAAACTCGATTGGGAAAGAGCCTATAACAGCCTAATCTATTGACCGTGGTTTCCACCGGTCAACAGCTGAAAACATATTTAGACGTTGAAATTTTCAATTCAAACGTCTTACTTATGCACAAATAATGTGCACAGTGTAATATTAAATTCAGTCGTTTAAATTTTTAATTCAAACATTTGAATTTGATGATATTGAAACAGAAAGCAACCCAAAAGTTCGGATGTCTGACCCATATATTCAGCCGTTTGAATATTATGTAGGGCATGTGTTTACCTAGCTAAGTGTATGTAAATTTATTTTGAATGATCGGCGATGGCTCATAACATTTCCTTAATGAAAATGATGCCTCTCAAACTTATGAAACCACACTCGACCATATACAAAGATTTATACTAGAAATCATCGAAATGAATTCAAAACTCATCAAATGAAATATTATCACACAAACAACGTAAACACACAATTTTCATGCAATATATACATGCTAAGGGGAAACTAAACAAGCATATAGCTTGAGGCATAGATGCAAGTTCTCCAAGAACTCACATTTGATCTTGATAAGGAAGGAGAGGTTCCAAAACAAAGCAAAGTCAACCTCTTCTCAACCAGAACTCAAGAATCTTCAATCTAAATACATATAAATGAATTTCTAAAAGTTCGGTTTAGAAAAATCTCAGAAATCGAAGAAAGAACAAGACGGAGAAGATGGAGATGGACTTACACAAATTTCTGCTTTAATTTTCCACTTGATTTGAGCTACTAATTGCAATCCCTAGGTTAGGAATATTAATTTCTCATTCCCTCTCCCCACTTTCTATATTTGCTAAGTTTAGAATGAATGAAGAAGGAGAGTGGGCATAGCCTACTTATGACTTAGTGGGTTAATGACTTGTTTGACCAAACCAGATCCAACTCAAAAGTCTCAATTTTCACTAACTCCAAACATATCGATGTTTACAGTTTTTGTTGTCGTAAACAGCATTTTAAACTCAATGGAAATGATCTTGTAACAACCCGTATTTTCAATAACCTGTTATAACGTAAATCGAGGCAGAATTTAATTCTAAAATCTGAATCAAGGGAAACGGGCTATGCCATTGCGTTCGTCTCGGAAAAATACGCGAAATAGAGTCCGAGTTTTCGAAAATCGGAGTCCGTATGACCAGATTATGGCCCAACGAAGTTTTCAGAAAATTTCAAAGTAAAAACAGATTTCAAATTCAAGTTTGAATTTGGAAAATTGGGTAAGATTGGGCCAGGCGGGAAAATTCCCGCCAAAGTACCCAAGTCGACAGCCCTGTCGACTTGGGAGTCGACTTGGTTGGACCAAGTCGACAGCCCTGTCGACTTGGCTCAGCCGGGCAGTCCTGCCTGGTGCACCATTTTGGGTTTGTGTTGAGCTTGGGGGCCAGATTCGGTTTTGAGGGCTGAGATTGGAACTAGGGTTTAATCCTAGGGTTGAAACTAATCCTAATCTCTATAAATAAGGCCCTAACCTAACCCTAAATCATCATTATTCATTCTAGCAACTAAACTATGGCAAAATCAATCCTCTCATGGCCTCCACTCTCTTCATAAAATTCCTAAATAAATTTCTATGAGATTTTCCATGCATACAAGTGTTTTCAAGCTTGTATGAGCATCATTAGCTTGCATTCAAGTCAAGTTTCTATATTTGCATCATAAAGATAGAGTTTTGATCATTTTGGCTCAAGGGTTTTGCTTGCATTTTGGGTTTATTTGATTTCATAAGGGCTTTGTCATATTTTTGTGCCTTCATAAGCATTGTAAGCCCTATTCTACTTTCATACTTAAACTCTAAAGTTAAATGTATGATATGCAAGTTTATATGCAAGTTTACTATGCTATGATATGCAAGTTTATCATGTTGTAATATGCAAGTTTATATGCAAGTATGCCATGCTATGATATGCAAGTTCATCATGTCATGTTATGCAAGTTTACCATGTTATGCTATGCAAGTATGCCATGTTATGATATGCAAGTATGTTATGCAAGTTTGGGATGATCATCTTGTTCATGTTATCATGTTATGCAAGCTTATCTTGAGTATGTGAACATAAAGCTTCAAGCTTTATGCTAAAGGTTGCATTTTGGCAACATGTAAGTTATCATATCTCTTATGATAACTTGCATGTGAGGCTAAATGCGAACTTATGGCCATTTCTACATGTCATTTAGCACCATGTATCACCAATATGCCAAGTTTGGTTTTATGCATGCTTTTGGGGCCTAAAAATGTAAATGCAAGGGTATGAACACATGAACATTTCATATGCCACCATGTTAAACTTGTGGCTTCAATACCTTTATGTCATGATTATGCCAAGTTCCCTCTTTCTATCCTTTATGCGCTATTGCGATATGTAAGCGATGGGATTGCGTTTGGGGTTGGGTAAACTTAAAAGACATAAAAACATAAGCTTGGGAATTTACCTATTAAGTTAGGTCTACCCATTGGGAATTTACCTATTAAGTTAGGTCTACCCAATTGCTTGAAAATTTGTAACATGTTTTGGAAACATGATGGACATGACACTTAGAAAAGATAAGTGTGACCAACTCGAGGTTGGGTTGAGTTTGTAGCGTAAACCTACCCGGAACCGACCGACTTAACTAGTTGCTACAAACAATAGGACCCAATGTGAGAAGTTGGCCATGTTGTACCTTGAACCCGAGGTTAGACCAAGTTGTGGTGTAAAGCTACCCGGACCCGCCCGGCTTAACTAGTAACCACAACAAGGTCTAATGTGAGAGGTTAAGGCGCATTAAATTAATTAATGCCTCGTGATTAGGGTTAAGTCATGGTCCACTTAATACTTAACCAATTTGGGCTTGGTAGATTAATCAGGGTTAAGTCGTGAACTCATCGTTACACTTAACCAAGTTAATCCATGATTAGCAAGAGGGTTAAATCGTACTTAACCCACTAGAAAATCCTAGCAATGGGGGTACACTCCAGCAGTAATCCCAAGTTTGTATCATCATGGCCCTAGGAACTAGGTTAGGGTGTGGGGCACGAATTACTGGGCTGGAGGTAAGCGACCAATAAACGACGGCCGGGTGGTACGCCGATGTAGTTCCGGACGGACTATGGTCGTGCACGTAGTCCGTATTTGGAGAAGTCACCCATGGGTACCAGTAGATCGAGACTGTGCACTCATGTTTATGGTGTCCAGGGGTTGGCACCCTAGGGTTTGATACACCCGAAGGGTGGACCCGGCACAGTTCGACTACAATTATGTTTGGGCCGTATTGACACCAACACGTGACGAGTTAGGCTTATAGGGAGCCGATCGACTAGACCGTTTGGTTGGACCTTGTGTTAGGGTCACTTCATGTCATTGGACCTTGTATTAGGGTCACTTCATGTTATTGGGCCAAAGCTTGGGCCAAGGGATCAATACTTGTTTATTCAAGTCATGTTAGTTTGCTAGTACACCTGTGGTGCAAAACCTTAAACCTGATTATGCGATGACACCTTTATCTACCTTGTTAGTTAATCACCATGTTAGTATGTTGTTATCCTTATGATCACACCTGCTGCTCATGCCAGTTAACTTTATCAGTTTACATTGATTGTAGTAGGGCTTACTCAGTCTTTTTGACTGACCTGTTTTCTTTCGCCTCTTTTCTTCCGTTCCCCCCTCCCCCCCAGGTTCTCAGGGAGGGAATATTGGAGCTTAGCTGGATTTCTGATCGCTTGCTTGTGGGATTTTAGCTCATGTACGGTCTTGACATGAAGCTAGCTATGGTTATCACTTATTTTGGGGATAGTACTTATGTATTTCAGTTTTTCAGTAATGTTGTTTTTATCTAGACTTGTGTATTTGGAAAGTTAACATTATGTTGTACCAGACTTGTTTTGAAATGGTTTGAAAATCTTCCGCTGTTTTATCTATGTTATTTACTCTGTTTACATATATACATATGTTCTTGCTCTGCCTTGATATATCATTATGCATGTTTACCTGATTCAAACGCCCCTCCAAAGTCAGAGTGCTTGCAAGAGTCACCCTGGCGGAGGTGGGGTGTTACATTTGGTATCAGAGCATATGGTTTACGAGAAGGGACAAAAAGGTTTTTTTAAGACTTTTGGAAAACTATTTTCAGAACCAAGTATAAATTATTTTCCAAAGAAAAGTCTAGTTTATTGTAAAGGCTATTCCCCAAAAAGCCATTAGCAAAATCCCTTCGTTTTTCTCTATTCTGAATCTGTCTTTTTCTTCGTTTTCAGTATGGCCGATAACTTTGCTATTCCGGAGGGAGTACACGTACCTGTTTGGTATAGGAGACTTTTGGCGGCTAGGGCGACCGAAGCCGGCCCCGCCAATGTTCCTTCCCCTCCTCCGGTGGTTAATGTTTCTCCTCCTCCTCCCATAGCTGATGTTCCTCCTCCCCCTCAGCATCCTCAAGCTGACTTCGCAAAGATTTGCAAAGACTTTAAGGCGATGGGTGGCAAGAATTTCTTTGGAACCTTGACTTATGTAGAGGCAAGGAATTGGTTGAAAGAAACCGAAGATCTTTTTGCCTTCTTTGATATAGATGACCGTAGGAAGGTTTTATTAGCAGTGTGGTTGCTAAAGGAAGAAGCTGCACGTTGGTGGGTGGTCACCACCGTTACTAGGCCAATTGAGACTTGGGATGACTTTCAAGGAAAGTTTGGACTAAGGTTCCTATCACTGAAGCAAGGGGACATGACTATTAAGGAATACATAGATAAGTTTAATCAACTGGCTCGGGTCGGTTTAGACTTGGTTAACACAGCTCAGAAGAAGGCCCTATACTTTGCTCTAGGGTTAAATGAGCCATTACATGGTTTAGCCATAACTCATATACCCTTAGGGGCAACTTTCGAGAGCTTGGTGAATATGGCCCTACTCAATGAAGAGAATAGGAGTGACAAGAGAGAGATCAAGATGAATGATACTCAAGCTAAGAAGACTGATTCCCAGTGGAAAGGAAATCTGGGTAATCCAAGTGGTCAGAGCAGTCAAGGCAATAAGAACAAGAACAAGAGTCAAGGCAACAAGGGGAACAACAACAAGGGCAATAACGACAAGAGGAAGTGCCATTATTGCGGTTCAGTTGGGCATCTTATTAAGGATTGTAGGAAGAGAAAATCGAGGAGTGGTGAATGCTTTTTCTGCGGTGAGACTGGACATTTCAGCAAAGATTGCCCGAAGAAGCAAGGGCAAGGTCAGACTCAGTGTGCAAGACCATCTGGAGGGCGAGTTCATCCCCTCAACATCGTTCTTTCATCTCATGATCGAGGTAGTGTTTCTGTTGGAAGTCTTGTTTATATTTCTGATTTTCCTGTTTGTACTTTGTTTGATTTTGGTGCATCGCATAGTTTATTTCATCTGATCTAGTTGAAAGTTTGCACATAAGTACTAGTCTAGTGAATGATCCCGTGTGTGTTTCAAATCCAATTGGGGGTTCCGCCCATTTGTCTATTATCTACGTGGATTTGAAAATCTCTATCTTGAGTGTAGAGTTCTCGTGTGATGCTTATATTCTCGGTTTCATGGGGTATGGGTTGATTTTGAGCTTGGATGGGTTGTCCCGTTTTGGAGCCATCCTTGATTTTTTGAGCATAGGGTTGTGAGGCTCATGACTCGCCTCGGTAATACCCTAAAAATTTCTAGTAACCCTATGAGTCCCGTCATGTTGTGTTATCTTGAACCCCTCGACTCGTCTATCGATAGTTTGCAATCGGTGAGGGTGGTCCGAGAATATCCTGATATCTTGGGTGAAGTGAGGGGGGTTACCCCTAAACGAGAGATAGATTTGCGCATTTATCTGGTTGATAATGCCAAAATAGTTTCGTGGCCGGTAAGGCACATGGTCCCGTAAGACGGGAGCTAAGTAAGCAAGTGAAGGAGTTGCTTGAGAAGAACTTCATTCAATGAAGCATTTCTGAGGAAGGTGCTCTAGTAGTATTCGCTACTAATGTGGACAGTTCGCTTCGCCCGTGTGTTGATTATCGTGAGTTAAACAAGAAGAATAGACAACCATTACCAAGGATCGATGATTTGTTCAGCTTGTAGGAATATCTGTTTTCTCTTAATCTTGCTACTAAATTCCATCAGCTCAGGGTAGCTGAAGATAGTATAGACAAGACTGCGTTCAGAACTCTAGATGGTTTCTTAGAATGGCTGGTCATGCCATTCGGTTTGACTAATGCACCCGCCTACTTCGTGGACTTGATGAGTAGGGTGTTCAGGGAGTTCTTGAACAAGTTTGTCGTGGTCTTCGTAGGTGATATTCTGATCTTCCCAAAGGATGAGGAAGAGCACGCAAGACATCTCAAGGAGGTGAGAGATACGCTTAGAGCGCATCAGTTGAAGGCCAAGTTCTCCAAATGTCATTTTGGAGAAAAAGAAGTTAGATTTCTTGGGCACATAGTTTCTAAGCAAGGCTTAGCGGTGGATCCCGCTGAAGTGGTCGTGGTTCAAGACCGGAAAGCTCCGACGAGGACAATTGAAGTAAGAAGTTCTCTCAGTTTAATTAGTTAGTTAGCGTCCCTTGAGCTTAGACCTACCCTTCTGGATCAAGTAGGGACTTCGCAGAAGGAAGACCCGCAGTTAGTCGAGATCATGAACAAGTGATTCGAGGTGAGATGTTAAGTCACCTCGCTATAGATGACAAGGGATGGCTAAGACGCAATGAGAGAAAGAAGGCTCTTGAAGATGGGCATCACCCGAGGAGGTGGCCGAGTTTGTCCCAAGGTGCATGTTGTGCCAACAGATTAAGACCGAGTCTTAAAAAGCCCGGTGGGCTATTACATCCATTGGAGGTCCCCGCAATGGAAGTAGTAAAGCGTCACGAAGGATTTCGTGGATGGACTGCCTAGATCAAGAAAAGGGAATACGAGCATATGGGTCATAGTAGGTAGACTCACGAAGGGTGCTCATTTCACTCCGGTAAAGAGCGAAAGGACTGCATCATAGCTAGCGACAGTTTACTTTCAAGAAATAAAGCGGTTGCACGGGGTTCCCTGAAGTATAGTTAGTAACCATGGCTCAATCTTCACTAGCCAGTTTTGGGATAGTCTACAGGAAGTCATGGGCAAACGGCTGAATCTAAGTACGACCTATCATTCGCAGGCGGATGGTTCATTTTGTTCAAGCATGGGTTATAGAAAATCACGTTAGTAAGAGCAATTGGCAACGTGGATTGGTATTTTCAAGAAAAGTTCTGCTGCGTGGAATACTTTATAGTAAGTGAACGAGATCCAGGATTCACTAGTGAATTTTGGAGAGCTTGCATGAAATCATGAGGTCATGGTTATGTTTAAGCCAAGAATGATAGTAGAGTAAGTGAAAGAGGAAGACGAGAGGCGACAATGAAATGGGTTCCAACTCATATTTGGAAATAAGAGTTAAGAAGCTAAGAAATCATGAGGTAAAAGATGGTCAAAGCACAGTGGGGTTAAGCTCAAGGAAACGTGACTTAGAAGACTGAATGCTAGATATGCGCATCATATCTCTTTCTAAGAGCATATCCTTGATCCTTGTTTTCCTGTGGAACTTACTCGCATGTTATCTTTTTACGTATATCCTCTCGGTCCCATTCTCGGTCCTATTTCTGTCGGGGGGTATGACTTATTTGCTAGTAATACATGTAAGGGTTTGAAGGGGTCCGTTAGGTTGACTAAACCTTTTGGGCTTTTATAGAGTATGGGTTGGGTTAGGAAGGGATTTCTTGTAATCCGAAAGGAGTATATCCTGTTTATCTTCCCGATCTCTTTGTAACATATCTTTTGCTATCCATGTTTGTCTGGATTATCTAGTATATCGTGAGAACCTTTGGTAGAAACCCTTTGGATGAAACATGTGTTTGAAACATGTTATGCTTGATGTTTGCAAGTGGTTGCAAGTGTTTGCAAGTGGTTACTCGTGGATGCATTATACACGTTAGGCACTAGATCGGCTCACACACTCCTCATATTGCATATGCATGAGTGTTTACGCTTATTCATGGATGGTAATTTTTGGTGCTATCACATGGATGTTGCATATGGATGTATGTTATGTGCACACATATAGATATTATACATTATGTTAGGAATTGCATACATATGGATTCATTTCACTAACATAATTTGCATTGAAGATAATTGCATTAGATAAGTACATATACACACACCTTTGCATATGTTCATACAACATTTAGAATCTTGTAAGGACAATGATTGCTCGTGGATGATGTTTTGAGTAGATGGATGATTGGATGGTAGGATACATTCTTCCCAACTTGAAGATTTCGGGGACGAAATCCTTTAAGGAGGGGAGAATGTAACAACCCGTATTTTCAATAACCTGTTATAACGTAAATCGAGGCAGAATTTAATTCTAAAATCTGAATCAAGGGAAACGGGCTATGCCATTGCGTTCGTCTCGGAAAAATATCCGAAATAGAGTCCGAGTTTTCGAAAATCGGAGTCCGTATGACCCGATTATGGCCCAACGAAGTTTTCAGAAAATTTCAAAGTAAAAACAGATTTCAAATTCAAGTTTGAATTTGGAAAATTGGGTAAGATTGGGCCAGGCGGGAAAATTCCCGCCAAAGTACCCAAGTCGACAGCCCTGTCGACTTGGGAGTCGACTTGGTTGGACCAAGTCGACAGCCCTGTCGACTTGGCTCAGCCGGGCAGTCCTGCCTGGTGCACCATTTTGGGTTTGTGTTGAGCTTGGGGGCCAGATTCGGTTTTGAGGGCTGAGATTGGAACTAGGGTTTAATCCTAGGGTTGAAACTAATCCTAATCTCTATAAATAAGGCCCTAACCTAACCCTAAATCATCATTATTCATTCTAGCAACTAAACTATGGCAAAATCAATCCTCTCATGGCCTCCACTCTCTTCATAAAATTCCTAAATAAATTTCTATGAGATTTTCCATGCATACAAGTGTTTTCAAGCTTGTATGAGCATCATTAGCTTGCATTCAAGTCAAGTTTCTATATTTGCATCATAAAGATAGAGTTTTGATCATTTTGGCTCAAGGGTTTTGCTTGCATTTTGGGTTTATTTGATTTCATAAGGGCTTTGTCATATTTTTGTGCCTTCATAAGCATTGTAAGCCATATTCTACTTTCATACTTAAACTCTAAAGTTAAATGTATGATATGCAAGTTTATATGCAAGTTTACTATGCTATGATATGCAAGTTTATCATGTTGTAATATGCAAGTTTATATGCAAGTATGCCATGCTATGATATGCAAGTTCATCATGTCATGTTATGCAAGTTTACCATGTTATGCTATCCAAGTATGCCATGTTATGATATGCAAGTATGTTATGCAAGTTTGGGATGATCATCTTGTTCATGTTATCATGTTATGCAAGCTTATCTTGAGTATGTGAACATAAAGCTTCAAGCTTTATGCTAAAGGTTGCATTTTGGCAACATGTAAGTTATCATATCTCTTATGATAACTTGCATGTGAGGCTAAATGCGAACTTATGGCCATTTCTACATGTCATTTAGCACCATGTATCACCAATATGCCAAGTTTGGTTTTATGCATGCTTTTGGGGCCTAAAAATGTAATATGCAAGGGTATGAACACATGAACATTTCATATGCCACCATGTTAAACTTGTGGCTTCAATACCTTTATGTCATGATTATGCCAAGTTCCCTCTTTCTATCCTTTATGCGCTATTGCGATATGTAAGCGATGGGATTGCGTTTGGGGTTGGGTAAACTTAAAAGACATAAAAACATAAGCTTGGGAATTTACCTATTAAGTTAGGTCTACCCATTGGGAATTTACCTATTAAGTTAGGTCTACCCAATTGCTTGAAAATTTGTAACATGTTTTGGAAACATGATGGACATGACACTTAGAAAAGATAAGTGTGACCAACTCGAGGTTGGGTTGAGTTTGTAGCATAAACCTACCCAGAACCGACCGGCTTAACTAGTTGCTACAAACAATAGGACCCAATATGAGAAGTTGGCCATGTTGTACCTTGAACCCGAGGTTAGACCAAGTTGTGGTGTAAAGCTACCCGGACCCGCCCGGCTTAACTAGTAACCACAACAAGGTCTAATGTGAGAGGTTAAGGCGCATTAAATTAATTAATGCCTCGTGATTAGGGTTAAGTCATGGTCCACTTAATACTTAACCAATTTGGGCTTGGTAGATTAATCAGGGTTAAGTCGTGAACTCATCGTTACACTTAACCAAGTTAATCCATGATTAGCAAGAGGGTTAAATCGTACTTAACCCACTAGAAAATCCTAGCAATGGGGGTCCACTCCAGCAGTAATCCCAAGTTTGTATCATCATGGCCCTAGGGACTAGGTTAGGGTGTGGGGCACGAATTACTGGGCTGGAGGTAAGCGACCAATAAACGACGGCCGGGTGGTACGCCGATGTAGTTCCGGACGGACTATGGTCGTGCACGTAGTCCGTATTTGGAGAAGTCACCCATGGGTACCAGTAGATCGAGACTGTGCACTCATGTTTATGGTGTCCAAGGGTTGGCACCCTAGGGCTTGATACACCCGAAGGGTGGACCCGGCACAGTTCGACTACAATTATGTTTGGGCCGTATTGACACCAACACGTGACGAGTTAGGCTTATAGGGAGCCGATCGACTAGACCGTTTGGTTGGACCTTGTGTTAGGGTCACTTCATGTCATTGGACCTTGTATTAGGGTCACTTCATGTTATTGGGCCAAAGCTTGGGCCAAGGGATCAATACTTGTTTATTCAAGTCATGTTAGTTTGCTAGTACACCTGTAGTGCAAAACCTTAAACCTGATTATGCGATGACACCTTTATCTACCTTGTTAGTTAATCACCATGTTAGTATGTTGTTATCCTTATGATCACACCTGCTGCTCATGCCAGTTAACTTTATCAGTTTACATTGATTGTAGTAGGGCTTACTCAGTCTTTTTGACTGACCTGTTTTCTTTCGCCTCTTTTCTTCCGTTTCCCCCCCCCCCCCCCCAGGTTCTCAGGGAGGGAATATTGGAGCTTAGCTGGATTTCTGATCGCTTGCTTGTGGGATTTTAGCTCATGTACGGTCTTGACATGAAGCTAGCTATGGTTATCACTTATTTTGGGGATAGTACTTATGTATTTCAGTTTTTCAGTAATGTTGTTTTTATCTAGACTTGTGTATTTGGAAAGTTAACATTATGTTGTACCAGACTTGTTTTGAAATGGTTTGAAAATCTTCCGCTGTTTTATCTATGTTATTTACTCTGTTTACATATATACATATGTTCTTGTTCTGCCTTGATATATCATTATGCATGTTTACCTGATTCAAACGCCCCTCCAAAGTCAGAGTGCTTGCAAGAGTCACCCTGGCGGAGGTGGGGTGTTACAGATCTCGAGTCCAAATTCATTCGTATGCAAAAAGTGATTTTTCGGACATACACTCGACTAACGATGTTATAATTAAATAAAAAATTGTGAAATATGCGGGTTGTTATGAAATATATATTAAAAGATATTAAATATATATTAAAAGATGTTAAATATATATTAAAAGATCTTAAATATATATTATCATGCGTAAACAGACTTGTTATTTAAACGATGATAAGTTTAATGGCATTACCATGAATTATCAATTAATCATTGAGTTTTCATATGATAATAATGTTTAATAGTTTTTAAGACTCCTTAAATACTGAATTAAAGACCGAAATAAAGACTGATGTTTGGTCTTTAAGTAGTCTCAACGATTACAAACAGATCTGAGACTGAATTTCAGTCTTAAACATGAAATTTTAAAGACTACATTTTTCGGTTTTTTTTCAGTCTTTATTTAAAGACTAAATAATTTCAGTCTTTATTTTTCAGTCTCTATATGGATGTTTTTTAGTAGTGTTTATTTTCATGTGGTTGAACTTACAAATGAATGCATATTCAGAAGCATATGTACACACACATGAGTTAACATCGTACAATTAGCAAATCAATAGGTGGGTTAAATGGGAATATAAGTGGGAGTTTACCCAGAATTATTCCTGGTTTTGCTTATTTTATGTCCAGCTATTTAACTCAACAATGATTCATGGTTCATCCGTGTAAACTTAGGTGTGTATTAACATATATGTTGTCTTATATTAATTGAATCAATGTATGGAACTAGGAGGTATAAAGAGTGTTTATTCACAATAGCACTCACTACCTCAGGTTTTTAAATGTTTCATGGATATTCAATTTGTTTCAGTGATTTAATTTGCAACAATCATCATGGTTGAGAGTTACATATAGTAATATGGCTTCAAATCTATAGAGGCACATACCTAGTTTCAAAGCAACATGAATTATGTACGAGATAAGGGAGAAAGATATGTTTACCCATAGTTTTACTGTTTTTAACATTCTGTCATGTTCAGAGCTTCTACTTCATCATGTAACTTAAGTGATTATAATATAACTGACATCATATATGACAAGCAAGCAAAGATATGCATGTGCAAAGAATTAACAACAAAATAGTCAAATGGTTATTTAAAATAGTAGATTATAAGTAAGGTTTTTACTCACCTTCGATCCACTTTTTTGATCATTCCTACTTCCAGGTTTGTTCTCAGGTTTGCATCCCTTTCCCTCTTAAGATTTGAGTAGTTGTCCTCTGTTTTTGTTTTCCATACACTGGTTCGCATAAATTTTCTTACTGTCATTTTCTTTCCATTTATGTTTCTGGTTTATTTTTCTGCTTTATTTCCATTTTCATCTCAGGTTTCACGGCTTTTCAAATGGGAGTTTGTGGATGAATTTGTGAATAAGCGCATGTGTACTTATAGTAGAATTCAAGAATAAAATAGTGTGTAGCTGCATAGGCTTTAGTATGATAGAGTAGAGTTTGATTTAATGTGGTTGAAAAGAGGTGTAGAGAAGGCTAATCACATTTACTTCCTAGGCTTGGCACAGCAAGGCTATTTGCAGTAAAAACACACATATGTACAAGTTTAGGTTAGCTATGATGTAAATGTATAGAAGGTGCATGTAAGGAAGGTCTTTGACTGTCCATGCTTGATTGAAAAGGGTAGCTTAGGCTGTCTAGAAGCTAAGAAGGGATGTATGTGTAACGACCCAGAAAATCTGAACCAATTTAAAATTTTTAAATTGGCTAAAAAAATGGATTTTAAATATTTAAAATAAATATTTTAAAAAATAGAGATGAAAAGTGAGTTGAATCGACAATTGAAAAGTGATTTGAATTCAAACTTTGCCGGACTGTACCGGGTGCAAAACAAAACGGATTTTAGTGAAACCAAAAATATTTAAATCTGCTAGTGAATACCTTTCTAACGAATCTGAAAAATCGAATTTTCATAGCGGAAAGCAAAAGTTATGGCCGAATGAATTTTCGGAAGGGTCGATATGGAATTTATATAGCCCGTGAAAATGGCCATTTTGCATACGACCCCGGAATTCGACGAAACCACTTTTGTTGGATCTGGGATGAGAAGTTATTGCCAGGTTTCAAATTTCATAATTTTTGAAGCTAGTATGTGAGCGTGGCAAAGGAAAACGTATTTTGGTCAATTACAGTTAAATTGGATCGACCAAAAATGGGCCTTTTTGCAAACGGTCTCAGAATTCGACGAAACTATTTTTGTTGGGACCGTATCATCAAAACATAGCTAGATTTATTTTTTTGGAATTTTTCGAATCAGTTTGTGACCCTGGCAAATTGAAATGTTCGTTCAAATTAAATATTGAATGTTTTATATTTTGATTTGAATGGAAACTGACTGAAACAGTCGAATGGGCCTACGAAACATATCCCATTGTGTTCGGAATGGGGGTAAAACGCTAGGGACAACAGTCGTTGGGTTTGAATTGGTGGTCGTGTCAGAAAACCCCTTTAAAGACCCACCGACCAATCAGAATTTAGGAAAGAAAAAAAAAGAAAAATCCTCAGACCCCCCCCCCCCATCGACGGCGATAAAGCTTCCCCCCCTTCTCTCCTCCTCCGCCGCCGCTACAGGCCACTAGAGCCGCCGCCACCACCCCCAGTCGAAGCGCCTCCCTCCCCCCTTCAAATCCGACCTGGCCCCACCCTCTCTCCCTCCGCCTACCTCGAGAACGAAGCCCGCAAAGTCAACGACTTTGTCACCGTCGTTCTCCGCCGTCTGACCACCGGAATTGCCGCCGCCACCACCATCTGACGCGCCTCTCCTCCCTCTACGACGTCCAGCGACCTGATCGAGGTATAGCGCGACGGATTCAACGATTTCTTCAAAACTAATTTCGAACCCACAAACGAGGTACACGGCTATGTTTAAAATTCGTGAATTCGACGCTCTAAAACCGTTGCAAACTTTGAAAAATCATATCTTTTTGCTGTGCTAACGAAATTCGATGAAACAGGAAGCATCGTGACCGTGTGGACGCCTTCTACATTTTAGAAGAGACCGCATATTTTTCTGAGCCTTCTGCTATTTTTGGTGGAGTGGAACCCAATGTGAGATTTCTAATTTATAAACGATATGGAAAACGACGATGTATAAATTATATAGTCGATGTATGAGTTATATAAGCGTTGTACACCTCATGTATAAGCGTTGTATAAGTTGTATGTTCGATGTATAAGTTATATATGCGTTGTAAAAATAAATATATATGTGTTGAAATAAAAGTGAATTGCTATATATGAATAAATATATATATATATATACGCCCCTCATCCACAAACCATGGACGATATTTATTGATTGTGATTGTTGTGAAAATTGATTGATAGCGAATGATTGTTTGGGATTGTTTGTGGCTGATATTGATTGATTGTGGTTGAAAAATACCCGTTTGTGGTTGAGAAATATTTGGTTGAAACCACATAGGATTAGTTTGTGGAAATGAAATAAATATATACATGCCGCCTGCGTGCGAACTAGATGCATGATCCCCATTGTCAAAAACCGCGAGGTTTTAAGGTAGAGCGAGGAGCCGTACTAGGGACGGTCCCGGTTTTAACTACCCTGCCGTTATGCTGCCGAAATTTTGAATAATATTCATGTGTTTGAATTATTTTCATTTGCTGAAACTATATCTATTCATTAAATAGAAAACCTTCATGTGTTGGATCGATATTCATTCGTTGATTAGAAATTCATGTGTTGAATGGTATTCATGTTTTAAATATAAAAATCACATTTTTATCTATATATAGAAACTATAGAAAACCTTCATGTGTTGGATCGATATTCATTTGTTGATTAGAAATTCATGTGTTGAATGGTATTCGTGTTTTAAATATAAAAATCACATTTTTATTTTATGCATGAATCGTTGAAATGTGAAGTGTTAAAAATAGCCACTCGTTCAAATAAATATATATGAGTTGAAATATTCATTAATTAGCTAATGATATGATTTGTGCCTATACATGCAACATTAGAACGAATGGTGTTTTTAAACCAAAAGAAATCAAATATGAAGTTGAATAGAAAATGATAAGTGATAAGAACTATATATATGTACATGCATATTTATTGAACAGGTTATAGCGAAGGGGCTAGAGAAGAGGAATAAAATTTTGTGCCCGACAAATAGGTACACATTTACTCCTTTGTTTGGGTGATGATTTTATGAGCCTGTTGGCTAGCCGCTTGGCTTTTTCTTTTTCTTTTCGACATGAGACGCCCGTGTGGCTATTTGGGAATTTTCCCAGCCCCTCCCGTACAAAGGAGGTTATGGCGAAATTTTCCAAAATTTTAAGGCGTTAGTGAAATATTTGAAGTGAAAACGATATTGAAATTGTTGAATGAACTATATTTATATAAATATATAAATATAAATAAAATTAAAACGAAGCGTGGACGTGCAGTTCATATTTTGAAACCGTGATTTCAAACGATTGTACCGGGAGATCCGACCATCGGATTTTCCCGAAACCGCAACCGTCGGGTTCGCCTTGGCAATATCTTTCCAACAGCACCAACTTTGCAAAAATCCAACGGTTGGATTGTCTGGAATGTTTAATTCAAATCTGAAGAAAAACAGCGCCAGAAACGATTACATTTATATATAAATATAAATATAATTATATTTAATCGAATAACGACGCTGCAGTTCGTATTTTGAAATCGAAACTTCAAACGATCGTACCGGGAGATCCGACCGTCGGATTTTCCCGAAACTGGAACCGTTGGATTCGTTTTGAAAAGACCTTTCTAATGATGTAAATTTTATGAAGATCCAACGGTTAGATTTTCAGATATGTGTAAATCAAATCTGAAGAAAAACAGCGCCACGGCCGCGTTATGGCCCGAAGCGTCGTTTTGAATAAATTGGCTATTTTAAAATAAATAAAAATAGCGATGAATCGTTATAAAATATCATAAACGATATGGAATGGAAATAAACTGAATTTGCTCGATTTATGTGGTATTTGATGGTTGAATGTGTTTGGTGTGAAAATTACATTAAAGAAAAAAATTGGTGTTGTCGAATAATTTAACCATTGAAATAAATTGATTTGAAATTCTAAATATACGTGAATTATTTGAAAAGGCCGAGCTAATTCTCATTTCAAATAATTGACCGACGATAAGAAATCGAAGATGAAGACGGTGGTCGAAGACCGGAGATCCTCACCTCGTTTGGATGGTAACCGAGGTCCTGATTGGGAGGCATCCCGAAATATGGATAATGAGTGGTGATCGTCCAGACGTACGTGGTGATCGATGGGTTTGCGAGGTATATAGTGCCTCCGGTTTCGTTCAGACCCAGAACGGACTTGTAAATGGACTGTGTGTCTGACACTGGATTTTATTCTGTGTTGATTGCTCTCTATTAAATATACATCTGTTTGGCG
Organism: Allium sativum; assembly: GCA_030737875.1. Lineage (NCBI taxonomy): Eukaryota > Viridiplantae > Streptophyta > Magnoliopsida > Asparagales > Amaryllidaceae > Allium > Allium sativum. Next base: position 10,232,403 of record CM060923.1, read on the forward strand.
GCAGAGAATTTATTCTTTTGCTTAACGCCCTTCTCTGAGACGCACGAGCTCAGAGGTTGTATATCGATGGACATCAGTCGCATGGCATGAATTGCCTGTGGGGCATGCTAAGATGCAGTGATCAGGGCTTCTGTTGAAAGGCAAAGTCTTGTGGTGATGATTAAAGCACCGCCTGTGTCGCGTAGCTTTGTGTATAACGTAAATTCGCGAGCCTCACGCCCCGGTATGAACCAGAAACGGGAGAAGGACCTCAGGGAGGGCATGCGTTTCTTTCTAGCTAGGGTGGTGTCAGTGACCTACCAGCCCTGACATTTATATACTTTTCACCTATGTGGTTGTTGCTGTTGCGAGGCGCCTTGGTTTGATCGAGCGATCCGGGTCCGATGGAGTCATTCGTTGGCTCGTTGACGCCCCAAAGGGCGGGGAAACGTAGAGTTCAGGCATAATAATCCACATCGGTGGACCGGCCCGGACGATCCAAGGGACAGTTGTGGTTGTTCCTGAGACACGGGCTAGAGCGTCTCGAATTCGGTAAGGACTATCTTTTGCCTTGGTTCATAACGGAAATCCAATTTCCAAATACGTGACTGTGCGGTATTGATTGTATACCTATATATGGCGACATAGTGGTATGGGGCATTAATGCCGTCTATGATTGATAGTTATGATTTGAAATTGTTATCAAAACATATAAACACTAGCAATAATATCAAATGCCTTTGTTTTATTCGTATCAAGCATATTTTGGCCGTTATAAGGTAAAAACTCTATCCTCCGGTTTGCGTTGCATTGTGTGATGGGAACTGAGTCTTATAATGGCTTCATTTTTACAAAAAGCATAGCGATGTTTAAAAGAAAGATTTGTTTTAAAGCACTGGCAATCCAATGGAGTAAACCCGTTCCACGAAAGTGGCGTGGTCCTGTGATTGGCCATATTTTATATGTGTTGAGTAGATTTCTCATACCAGTCCCATGACTGACTCGTAGTTTGTTTCACTTTCAAACTCGGGTGCCCCTTTTTCTACCACGGGCAGCCTTGTATTCAGGTTTAGCTGGTTCTTTCTGGATAGCTGGAGCTGAAGATGGATTCTATCATTTATCTCTTTTTATGTTGTTCAGCTCCTATTGTACATATTTTGTTTGTTTTCCGCTGTAGACATTTATGTATAGCTGAACTGTATTTGTACTAAGTAAGATCCTGTATACTGTGTAACTCTGATGATTACTTTTACCCAGTATATTCTATTGTTCATTATCTGGTGTATTTATTTAATTTTGTTCTGCTATTAGCTGTTTCTGTGTTATATTCCAAAGATAACCCTTGTCTCCGTCTGAACGGGATTTGGGGTCGTCTCAACGTGGTATCAGAGCTTTTGTTAAGCTTAGTTCTGGAATATAACATTTGAACGAACTCGTCAGAAATAGAACCAGTAGTGTTCTAGGACGGGTAACTCTATACAGATAGGATCAGTGATATCCTAGTATGAGTAAAGCAGAATGAAATTACACCTCGATAGACACATTTACACTTGAAGTGTATGTTTCTATGTTTAAAAATACCTTTTCTGTGACCTGACACTTGTCCTGCTAATTGCAGAAGTACTAGAAAATTGAGTGCCAGAAACAAAAGGAATACAGAACCCGATCTAGAGGTTCTATTAAAGAGATACCGAAATCTGAACGGAGCACAGTTTTCGGGCAATGAATCAATAATTCAAACTCAAGCTTGGGTGAGCTCTGTCGAAAGAATTTTTTAGCGTATCCAGCTGAGAGATGACCAGAAACGGTTAGTAGCATCTTGGGCGCTCAAAAAAGAAGCTTTAATCTGGTGGGAAACAATCATCAAAGATAATCCAGAAGGTGATATCACCTGGGACAGATTCAAAGTGATTTTCTTAGAAAGATTTACTCCTCCCGAAGCTACGGAGCGATTATGTGATGAATTTTCTTATCTAATACAAGGTGATATGACCATCCCAGAATATCATAAGAAATTCAACGAACTCGCTCACTTTGCTCCTCATCTGATTCAAGACCCAAAGAGGGAAAATCTGAGATTTATTCATGGCCTGCAAAGGAGATATCAGAATAGTGTAATGAGGAATGTGAAGCTTCCTTTTGCTGAAATGATATACATGGCTTATCAGTATGAAGATCTCCATAAGAAAGGAATGTTGCGTGACGAAGAAGAAGTTTGTTGTAATGACAAGGAAGAGTCGGAAACTGATATTCCTGAAGCCAGTACGAGGTCTGAGGTCAATAATAAGCCCAGTGCCAAGAGAAAAAGGTCCAAATCTAAGAAGGAACCAGTAAAGACCGCCACTTGCTCTAACTGCCATCTAAAGGGGCATTTGTCGATAAACTGCGGACCCTTAAAGAAGCGATTAAAGGGTGGACTTCAATCCAAAGAAGGACTTCAAGCGAATAGAAATTGCAATCACTGCCATCAGGCTGGTCACGTAAAGCAAGATTGCTGGCAGTTGAAAAAGAATGAAATTGTTCAAGTGAATGAAATAGTAGAAACTTCTGGGCCCTCAGATGTTCTGGAAAGGACAAATGTTTTAGAAGGCACGCTCACTGTCAAAAACATTCCAGTCAAAGTACTGTTTGACACAGGCGCGTCACGAAGTTTCATTGCCAAAGATGCAGCTAAGAAACTAGATTTGAATTTGAAAAAGCTTAAGGAACCAATGACTGTCCAGAATCCGGTTGGGGGTTCCATTGATCTCAGTTGGATTTGTGGAGTGCCGGTTTCTTTCTCTCGTTATCGGTTTCCTACCATCGCAGTCGTCATGAATTTTAAAGAATTTGATCTTATCTTGGGGTTAGACTGGTTGACTAAATATGAAGCTGAAGTTAAATGCGCCGACAGAGTGGTAAAGGCGAAGATTAAATCAGGTGATTATATAACCATTCCCTGTGAAGGTCAGAATTCTAATAGAAAAGACTTCTGGGAAGCTTTGAATGTTTCTCCAGTCCAAATAGAAAATATCCCTGAAGTTGCAGAGAATATTCCCGACCTGGTGAAAGACATTCCTGTCGTCAAAAACTATTCGGATGTGTTCGAGGAAGTTGTTCGCTTACCTCCGCAAAGAGAAATAGATTTCAAAATTGCTTTGATTCCTAATGCAAGGCCGGTAGTTCACGCTATTCGAAGAATGTCCTTGAAAGAGAAAGAGGAATTAGACAATCAAACACGACAGCTAGTATGGAAGGGTCTGATCAGGCCTAGTTTCTCTGATTAGGGTGCAGCAGTGGTGTTTGTACCAAAATCTGACGGTAGTCTACGGCTATGTGTGGATTATCGTGATTTAAACAAACAGACAATAAAGAACAAATATCCATTGCCGCGGATTGATGATTTGTTGGATCGATTAAATGGAGCACAAGTATTTTCACGAATGGACCTAGCTACAGGCTTCCATCAACTTCGAATTGCCGAAGAGTGTGTTCCAATGACAGCATTCAGAGGTCCCGACTTATTCTATGAGTGGTTAGTAATGCCGTTCGGCTTATGTAACGCTCCATCTTACTTCGTCGATCTGATGAATAGGGTGTTCAGAGGGGTTTTGAATAAATTTGTTCTGGTTTTAATTGACGATATTCTAATCTTCTCTAAATCAAAGGCCGAACATGAAAAGCATCTGGAACAAGTTCTAGAAATTCTGAGACGGAATGTATTAAAAGCCAAATTTTCCAAATGTATATTCTGGCAAAATGAAGTGAAATTTCTGGGACACGTTGTATCGAAAGAAGGAATTGCTGTGGATCCAAGCAAAATCACAGCTATTCAGAATTGGAAACAGCCCAGTACTCCCACTAAAGTCCGCAGTTTTCTCCGACTGGCTAGTTATTACCATAAATTCATTAAAGACTTTTCGAAGATATCTGGTCACTTAACGAAGCTTACAAAGAAGCACTCTAAATTCAAATGGACTCCAGAAAGCGAGGAGGCTTTTGAAGAGCTAAAGTTAAGATTAACAACAGCTCCAGTGTTAACCATCATTGATGGCAACCAGGATTTGAAAGTCTGGACTGATGCTTCTAGAGAAGGCCTTGGCGCAGTGTTAATGCAAAGGGGGCAAGTGATTGCTTATGCTAGCCGTCAACTGAAGCCGCACGAGAAAAACTATGTAACTCATGATCTTGAGTTATTGGCTATAGTATTCGCTTTAAAAATCTGGAGACACTATCTTCTAGGTGAGAGATTTGAACTGTTTACAGATCACCAGTCGTTAAAGTATCTGTTTACTCAAAAGGACTTGAATTTAAGGCAGCAACGTTGGTTGGAATTTCTTGCAGCATATGACTTCGAAATTATATATACTCCAGGGAAAGCCAATGTCGTGGCCGATGCGCTGAGCCGAAAGAATGTAAAGATCGCCAGTTTTATTATCACGACTTCCTTGATTGACAAAATATCTATTATTCAGAAGGAGGATAACTTTATTAAGGATATGATTAAAAGGATTCAGAAAGGCGAACCCTCGTGTTTTCAAATAGATAACGACGAGACCTTGAGGTTAAAAGGAAGGATTTGTGTTCCCGATGTCCCGGAGTTAAAAAGGTAAGTGTTAGACGAGTGTCACAAGTCCAAGCTAAGTATCCATCCTGGGGTGGCCAAAATGTACAACGATCTCAAATGAACATTCTGGTGGAAGGCTATGAAAAGGGACGTTTCAATATACGTTAGCCGATGCCCTACTTGCCAGCTAGTCAAGAGCGACCAACAAAAACTGGCTGGATTGTTGCAACCGCTAGAAGTTCCAGGCTGGAAGTGGGAACATATTTCTATGGATTTCATTGATGGTCTGCCCAGAACCAGAAAAGGAAATGACAGTATTTGGGTGATCGTAGATCACTTCACGAAGACCGCCCATTTCATACCTGTCAGATCAAATAGAACTGCTCAGAGTCTGGCGCAGATTTACTTCAGGGAAATAGTTAGACTACATGGAGTGCCGCTCAGTATAGTCAGTGATAGAGATACAATATTCACTAGCAAATTCTGGGAAGCATTTCAAGTCGAGCTGGGAACGAAGTTGAACTTGAGCACCGCTTATCATCCTCAGACAGACGGTCAGACTGAGAGGGTGAATCGCATTTTAGAAGATCTATTGCGGGCTTGTGTTATAGATTTCGGTGGATCCTGGGAAGACCATCTACATTTGGCTGAATTCTCTTATAACAACAGCTACCAGGCGAGTCTGACAATGTCGCCATTCGAAGCATTGTATGGTAGACCGTGCCGATCTCCTTCTTGTTGGGTCGAACCTGGAAATAGACTTGTGTTGGGCCCTGATATGATTCGAGAAGCTGCCGACAAAGTCGATTTTATTAAGAAGCGTTTACTCGCCGCTCAAAGCCGACAAAAGAGCTATGCCGATAGGAGAAGGAGAGATGTATCCTTTGCTGTTGGCGACTATGTATATTTGAAAGTATCACTGATGAGAGGAGTTATACGGTTCGGTAAAACTGGAAAATTGGCGCCCAAATTCATTGGTCCGTTTCCTATTCTGGAACGGATCGGGACTCTCGCTTATAGGGTTAAACTGCCTGATTGGTTGCCTGGAGTTCATGATGTATTTCATATATCTCAACTTCGAAAGCACGTTCATGATCCAGACTTGATCGTGGAGGAAGCAGCTCAGCAGGATATTGAAATTACCCCAGAATTGGCTGTGAGACGAGAGCCGCTAAAGATCATCGGCAAAGAAACCAAAGAGCTGAGAAACAAGAAGGTTCACTTAGTCAAAGTGCAATGGAGTGGAGATCCGCGAGATTGTACTTGGGAAACTGAGGAGAGCATTCAGAAAGCTTATCCTAGATGCCGAGTGGATATCTCTGATTGACTCTGGTGCAAGGTACATTTACCATACTTTGCATTACCATTTAATTCTCTATTCTGTTGCTATTTTCTTCCCATGGATGTACACTATTTATTCTATACTCTGAATGATTTTTTAAAGGAATACAGGAGTTGATCAGTATATTTTTGAAAGGTTAAAAACAAATTGGTTGGTTGTGTTGTATGATTATAGATTTATCAAACCACTTTCGACTTTGTTCCTTTTCGGGGACGAAAAGTTTTAAGTGGGGGAGATTGTAACGACCCAGAAAATCTAAATCAATTTAAAAATTTTAAATTGGCTAAAAAAATGGATTTTAAATATATAAAATAAATATTTTAAAAAATGGAGATGAAAAGTGAGTTGAATCGACAATTGAAAACGAATATAATTTATTATAATTATAAACAAGGCTTGAAAAGGCGCTGTAGTTTCAAAAATTGAATTCAAACTTTGCCGGACTGTACCGGGTGCAAAACAAAACGGATTTTAGTGAAACCAAAAATATTTAAATCTGTTAGTGAATACCTTTCTAACGAATCTGAAAAACCGAATTTTCATAGCGGAAAGCAAAAGTTATGGCCGAATGAATTTTCGGAAGGGTCGATATGGAATTTAAATAGCCCGTGAAAATGGCCATTTTGCATACGACCCCGGAATTCGACGAAACCACTTTTGTTGGATCTGGGATGAGAAGTTATTGCTAGGTTTCAAATTTCATAATTTTTGAAGCTAGTATGTGAGCGTGGCAAAGGAAAACGTATTTTGGCCAATTACAGTTAAATTGGATCGACCAAAAATGGGCCTTTTTACAAACGGTCTCAGAATTCGACGAAACTAGTTTTGTTGGGACCATATCGTCAAAACATAGCTAGATTTATTTTTCTGGAATTTTTCGAATCAGTTTGTGACCCTGGCAAATTGAAATGTTCGTTCAAATTAAATATTGAATGTTTTATATTTTGATTTGAATGGAAACTGACTGAAACAGTCGAATGGGCCTACGAAACATATCCCATTGTGTTCGGAATGGGGGTAAAATGCTAGGGACGACAGTCGTTGGGTTTGAATTGGTGGTCGTGTCAGAAAACCCCTTTAAAGACCCACCGACCAATCAGAATTTAGGAAAGAAAAAAAAAGAAAAATCCTCAGACCCCCCCCCCCCCCCCCGATCGACGGCGATAAAGCTTCCCCCCCTTCGCTCGTCCGCCGCCGCCGCTACAGGCCACTAGAGCCGCCGCCACCACCCCCAGTCGAAGCGCCTCCCTCCCCCCTTCAAATCTGACCTGGCCCCACCCTCTCTCCCTCCGCCTACCTCGAGAACGAAGCCCGCAAAGTCAACGACTTTGTCACCGTCGTTCTCCGCCGTCTGACCACCGGAATTGCCGCCACCACCACCATCTGACGTGCCTCTCCTCCCTCTACGACGTCCAGCGACCTGATCGAGGTATAGCGTGACGGATTCAACGATTTCTTCAAACCTAATTTCGAACCCACAAACGAGGTACACAGCTATGTTTAAAATTCGTGAATTCGACGCTCTAAAACCGTTGCAAACTTTGAAAAATCGTATCTTTTTGCTATGCTAACGAAATTCGATGAAACAGGAAGCATCGTGACCGTGTGGACGCCTTCTACATTTTAGAAGAGACCGCATATTTTTCTGAGCCTTCTGCTATTTTTGGTGGAGTGGAACCCAATGTGAGATTTCTAATTTATAAACGATATGGAAAACAACGATGTATAAATTATATAGACGATGTATGAGTTATATAAGCGTTGTACACCTCATGTATAAGCGTTGTATAAGTTGTATGTTCGATGTATAAGTTATATATGCGTTGTAAAAATAAATATATATGTGTTGAAATAAAAGTGAATTGCTATATATGAATATATATATATATATATACGCCCCTCGTCCACGAACCATGGACGATATTTATTGATTGTGATTGTTGTGAAAATTGATTGATAGCGAATGATTGTTTGGCATTGTTTGTGGCTGATATTGATTGATTGTGGTTGAAAAATACCCGTTTGTGGTTGAGAAATATTTGGTTGAAACCACATAGGATTAGTTTGTGGAAATGAAATAAATATATACATGCCGCCTGCGTGCGAACTAGATGCATGATCCCCATTGTCAAAAACCGTGAGGTTTTAAGGTAGAGCGAGGAGCCGTACTAGGGACGGTCCCGGTTTTAACTACCCTGCCGTTATGCTGCCGAAATTTTGAATAATATTCATGTGTTTGAATTATTTTCATTTGCTGAAACTATATCTATTCATTAAATAGAAAACCTTCATGGGTTGGATCGATATTCATTCGTTGATTAGAAATTCATGTGTTGAATGGTATTCGTGTTTTAAATATAAAAATCACATTTTTATCTATATATAGAAACTATAGAAAACCTTCATGTGTTGGATCAATATTCATTCGTTGATTAGAAATTCATGTGTTGAATGGTATTCGTGTTTTAAATATAAAAATCACATTTTTATTTTATGCATGAATCGTTGAAATGTGAAGTGTTAAAATAGCCACTCGTTCAAATAAATATATATGAGTTGAAATATTCATTACTTAGTTAATGATATGATTTGTGCCTATATATGCAACATTAGTATGAATGGTGTTTTTAAACCAAAAGAAATTGAATATGAAGTTGAATAGAAAATGATAAGTGATAAGAACTATATATATGTACATGCATATTTATTGAACAGGTTATAGCGAAGGGGCTAGAGAAGAGGAATAAAATTTTGTGCCCGACAAATAGGTACACATTTACTGCTTTGTTTGGGTGATGATTTTATGAGCCTGTTGGCTAGCCGCTTGGCTTTTTCTTTTTCTTTTCGACATGAGACGCCCGTGTGGCTATTTGGGAATTTTCCCAGCCCCTCCCGTACAAAGGAGGTTATGGCGAAATTTTCCAAAATTTTAAGGCGTTAGTGAAATATTTGAAGTGAAAACGATATTGAAATTGTTGAATGAACTATATTTATATAAATATATAAATATAAATAAAATTAAAATGAAGCGTGGACGTGCAGTTCGTATTTTGAAACCGTGATTTCAAACGATTGTACCGGGAGATCCGTCCATCGGATTTTCCCGAAACCGCAACCGTCGGGTTCGCCTTGGCAATATCTTTCCAACGGCACCTACTTTGCAAAAATCCAACAGTTGGATTGTCTGGAATGTTTAATTCAAATCTGAAGAAAAACAGCGCCAGAAACGATTATATTTATATATAAATATAAATATAATTATATTTAATCGAATAACGACGCTGCAGTTCGTATTTTGAAATCGAAACTTCAAACGATCGTACTGGGAGATCCGACCGTCGGATTTTCCCGAAACTGGAACCGTTGGATTCGTTTTGAAAAGACCTTTCTAATGATGTAAATTTTATGAAGATCCAATGGTTAGATTTTCAGATATGTGTAAATCAAATCTGAAGAAAAACAGCGCCACAGCTGCGTTATTGCCCGAAGCGTCGTTTTGAATAAATTGGCTATTTTAAAATAAATAAAAATAGCGATGAATCGTTATAAAATATCATAAACGATATGGAATGGAAATAAACTGAATTTACTAGATTTATGTGGTATTTGATGGTTGAATGTGTTTGGTGTGAAAATTACATTAAAGAACAAAATTGGTGTTGTCGAATAATTTAACCATTGAAATAAATTGATTTGAAATTCTAAATATACGTGAATTATTTGAAAAGGCCGAGCTAATTCTCATTTCAAATAATTGACCGACGATAAGAAATCGAAGATGAAGACGGTGGTCGAAGACCGGAGATCCTCACCTCGTTTGGATGGTAACCGAGGTCCTGATTGGGAGGCATCCCGAAATATGGATAATGAGTGGTGATCGTCCAGACGTACGTGGTGATCGATGGGTTTGCGAGGTATCTAGTGCCTCCGGTTTCGTTCAGACCCAAAACGGACTTGTAAATGGACTGTGTGTCTGACATTGGATTTTATTCTGTGTTGATTGGTCTCTATTAAATATACTTCTGTTTGGCGGCAGAGAATTTATTCTTTTGCTTAACGCCCTTCTCTGAGACGCACGAGCTCAGAGGTTGTATATCGATGGACATCAGTCGCATGGCATGAATTGCCTGTGGGGCATGCTAAGATGCAGTGATCAGGGCTTCTGTTGAAAGGCAAAGTCTTGTGGTGATGATCAAAGCACCGCCTGTGTCGCGTAGCTTTGTGTATAACGTAAATTCGCGAGCCTCACACCCCGGTATGAACCAGAAACGGGAGAAGGACCTCAGGGAGGGCATGCGTTTCTTTCTAGCTAGGGTGGTGTCAGTGACCTACCAGCCCTGACATTTATATACTTTTCACCTATGTGGTTGTTGCTGTTGCGAGGCGCCTCGGTTTGATCGGACGATCCGGGTCCGATGGAGTCATTCGTTGGCTCGTTGACGCCCCCAAAGGGCGGGGAAACGTAGAGTTCAGGCATAATAATCCACATCGGTGGACCGGCCCTGACGATCCAAGGGGCAGTTGCGGCTGTTCCTGAGACACGGGCTAGAGCGTCTCGAATTCGGTAAGTACTATCTTTTGCCTTGGTTCATGACGGAAATCCAATTTCCAAATACGTGACTGTGCGGTTTTGATTGTATACCTATATATGGCGACATAGTGGTATGGGGCATTAATACCGTCTATGATTGATAGTTATGATTTGAAATTGTTGTCAAAACATATAAACACTAGCAATAATATCAAATGCCTTTGTTTTATTCGTATCAAGCATACTTTGGCTGTTATAAGGTAAAAACTCTATCCTCCGGTTTGCGTTGCATTGTGTGATGGGAACTGAGTCTTATAATGGCTTCATTTTTACAAAAAGCATAGCGATGTTTAAAAGAAAGATTTGTTTTAAAGCACTGGCAATCCAATGGAGTAAACCCGTTCCACGAAAGTGGCGTGGTCCTGTGATTGGCCATATTTTATATGTGTTGAGTAGATTTCTCATACCAGTCCCATGACTGACTCGTAGTTTGTTTCACTTTCAAACTCGGGTGCCCCTTTTTTTACCACGGGCAGCCTTGTATTCAGGTTTAGCTGGTTCTTTCTGGATAGCTGGAGCTGAAGATGGATTCTATCATTTATCTCTTTTTATGCTGTTCAGCTCCTATTGTACATATTTTGTTTGTTTTCCGCTGTAGATATTTATGTATAGCTGAACTGTATTTGTACTAAGTAAGATCCTGTATACTGTGTAACTTTGATGATTACTTTTACCCAGTATATTCTGTTGTTCATTATCTGGTGTATTTATTTAATTTTGTTCTGCTATTAGCTGTTTCTGTGTTATATTCCAAAGATAACCCTTGTCTCCGTCTGAACAGGATTTGGGGTCGTCTCAGTATGTACCTCTCCCTTTTATTTCTTCTAGTGGAAGGCATAACCAGGTAATCTCAGCACATAAATATGTACAGCTTGTGCATGCTTCAAAGGAAATCAGCATATTAAATATGGGTTTATTTGAACACATATGTTGCAATGCACTTCACAATGATACTTAGCCTTTAAGGCATATCTAACTATTAATGGCAATCATCTATATAGACTTAAAATGTCAAATCAATGAACAAATGAAATATTCTTATTTATTTATTTTGATTTTATCTTATTCTTATCAATTTTATGCAATATCTTCTTACAAAAATGTTTGTGAAGTTGTTGAATATATGCTTAAGTGTTTTCTATTTATTTATTTAAATGTTTACATAAGTTAAAACAAATACCAACTAAATACAATTATGGTATTAAAGGTTTTTCATATATATATATATATATATATATATATATATATATATATATGTATGTATGTTTGTATGTATGTATATGTATGTATACATACATAAGCTAAAGGACATCAAAATATACATTTACTTATGATTTTATAAAAAGATTAGGTTCTCACGAATATTCAAAATCTAATTTTACTTAGGTAAAATTCTATTTTCACATGAATGAAAAACAAGTTTAAAACATAAAACAAAGGGACAACAATGCTTACTTGCTTGCAAATACATATATAATAGTTAAAGAAATTCAAATGAACTTTCAAGATAAACAAAAATGTTAAAACATCATTGGCTTGTTAATATATATATATAACACAAATATATACATATATGATTTTAAACTAACGATTATATCTAGATCTATATATAATATTTCAAAGCTAATATTATTAAATTAAATTAAATTATAGAAAACTCCATAATTTGTAATCGAACAAAATTAGTCAAAAATCCAAGACATTACAGTGTTGCAATGTAAGCAAGGCATTGCCTCAGTTTGTAATCGAGGCATGCACGACTTTGGTTGTGCTGAAATAGTGTAGTCAGTGTGAAAGCATTAGTTGTACTAAAGGCACTGCTGAAATGAAAGACTTTTGATTGACATGAAAATGTGTTTATTTTATGCTCCTATATCTTATCTTTTGTATATAAATAAATATTACTTGGGTATTGTTTTGTCACTTTTACAGATATTCCAACCCAGCCCGCATGCAACCAGAAAAGTAGAGAAATGGAGATCAGATTGCTATATATTTACATTTTGAAGAATTGTAGATGAAGATTTCACATCTAGTTGTCGTTGGACAAGAAAATGATTGATAAAAGGTCATGCACATCTCAAATTAAAGGAGGCTTGCAACAGAAAAGGAGAAAAGGCCTAGAACTTGTTCCAAATGACAAAAGGCCTAAAATTTATTTGAAATAGCTAGGCCCATTTGTAAATAGGGTTAGGGTTTTGGTTATCTCCTATAAATACCCTTGTAATATCCTTGTAGCCACCATCCCATTTTCTATTTCTTCTCCATTAATAAAGTCCTTCTTCTTCGTTTTATTTTCTGCAATTTTCTATTTCTTAGCAATTAGTGCCTTCTACAAAATTAAATTTGGTAGAGTACTAATTGTATTTTACATTTATTTTCATTAGTGATTGACCGTCTGATTAGATTCAGCGGTAATCCTAATTTTAATTCCTGCTTGTTATTTTAATTTCTGCACTCTTAATTTCTGTTCTTTTTATTGCGTTCTTAGGTCATATTGTGTTGAATATAGATTTGATTAGATTCAGATCTGTACTCAATTCAATAATAGTTTTATTGTTTTTCAAAATCAATCCTCAAGCTTCGTCTAACTCGCCTAAGAAATTATTTAAATAATTTGATTTAATTTGTCTCCCTGTGTTCGACCTGTATGCTACACACCTGTGCGCTTGCAGAATTTATTACAAATATCACGCTTTTCTAGCGTCGATCGAGTTTTTTGGCGCCGTTGCCGGGGAGGCAAAAATTAAGTTTTATTATTTATTTAATTTTTGATTCGTGTTATTTTTTATTTTTATTTTATTTTTCTTTTGTTTTCTTGTACATATATTTATATATATAAAAAAAAAATTGATTGGCTAGATTTGGTATTGCCCAATGATACCGTGATCTTCCAAATAAGTAAGAAAAAAGAAAAAAAAACTTGCCATTTCATCTTTGATTTTTTTCCTTTAATTTCCTCCCCTTTTGTTAATACATTAGTTTCTTCTTTATAACAATTCCAAAAAAAAAAACCATTTTTTATATAGAATCATTCTTTTGCATTCTCTTTCCAATATCTACATTTCTTTCCATTTTCTTGTTCCTTTCTAATCTCTTACATTCTCTTTTCTTGTATAAATCTTCAATATATATATATATATATATATATATATAATCCATCTGCTATTTTCTTGTAGTGGAACGATTCACCATCGCAATTGCCTAAAGCTCCACACAACTTCATCATCTCCTCTACCATACCCCTCTCAACATCTTCCTGATCATTACATCACCAAAAAACCATGTTGCCATCCTCTCAACATCTTCTCCTTACCCTTTCAGTCCATGTAATCAAATACCAGACCCAATATCCACACCGTACCCAGTCCACACAAAATTCACACCACCATACAACTGTTTCACCATTAACCAGCCCTTTTTTCAATTGATCACAAGTCCCTCTCAAAAACCAAAGGTCTCCAACCATCTTCCGCCAATACCCAGCCTCATCCTCACCATACCTCAGATCAAATACCCCACCTTCTGCCAAAACATCCCATCGAACTGCAAAACACCTTTCTTCCCTCAATAACCTAATCACACAAACCCAAACTGCCATAACACCCAGATCCAAACCCAATTCAACATCGCAGCACAGTCCCAATACAAACCCCGTTCACCGCATACACCATCACCTTGCTATTCACCAAACTCACCACACCCAGTTCAAACCCGAAAACATCACCGCAGTTGAGATCGCACCCTATTTGAACTCGAGCACAGACCCATATACACCATATACCGCGACGGAACCTTCACCACAACCGCAGTCCGCAAATACAACAACAAAATCACTTCCCTGTACTCACAGCCTTCCATCCTCATCAATCATCCCATCGACGTCCATATCTGACCTACTCACACACGCTTCAGCACCCTCAACCTTTTGCACAACTTCTACCAGCAAACCCCAAATTCAATAACAATTGAACCCTTAATTCCCCCAAATTTCTGAAGCCAATTCGAAAAGAAAACCCTAGAAATCCGAATAGGAATTACGTGATTCGGCTGCCTTAAGAAAGGAAGGGTGGTACTGTGCTTTGTGGGAATTGGTTTACTGTGAAAGGAAGAAGGGGACTTTTGTTCCTAAAGATTTTGCAGTGGCGTGATTTGTTTCCTGATTTCATTCTTTTGGCAAGATTTATGTTTCCCTGATTTCGTTGGGATTTACTTCCCTGAGAAACAATTAAGTATACAGGGGGGCGTAGCCAATTAGTATTTTTTTTGGAGTTAATTGCGGTGCTTATTAAAACAAGGTATCCGACATTTCTTTCTGTGGATGAGCTGGTCTTGGATTTTGGTACTTTAGGTTTTGAGATTTGGTTTATATTTTGTTGAGTGCTTGGGATGTTATTCTGGTTTTATTCTGGTTGAGTTTTGATTTTGGTTGAGTCAAGTTTTCTTGAGTCAGTTTTCTTGAGTCAAGTCAGTTTGTTAGTTTTTTTTTAAGGATTTTGTTCATTTGCTTTCCTCGTCCTACAAAAATAAATAAATAAATAAATAAATAAATAGGAGAAGTTCAATTGATTAAAGGCCATTGGAAGGAAACAGTTCAAGCCACTCAACTGCACTCAACAGACTGCCATACCCCACTGTAAAATTTTCTGAACTCTATAGGTGCTCTGCTACTTTGAAAAATATAGAAATTGCTTGTAAAATTCTTCTGCAGGGGCAGCGGCTTGCTTGTAATTTTTTTTTTCAATTCTATTATTATTCTCTGACTGTTATGTGACTGATATTTCTGAATCTGTCTGTGAGAAACGAATTTCCATAACTCATCACTCTCGTCATTTTTCAATTGTAGAACTTGATTTGATTTGCAAAATAATATAATTGAAAAGTGGTGTTTTGTGAAGTTGACAGTCTCGTATAATTGGATCGCGGATATATAGTAGTTCAATTTATTGAACTATTAGCAAAAGAGGTTGCATACTACCCGTAAAACATTGGTCGTATCCCTTAGTATTTATACTATACGTGAACGACCATAAGACCCTATTCCCCCTTCTAATTGAGTCAGTTAATTAATAGAGCACAACTCATTCTTTTATACTATTTTGAACTAAGAATAATTTCTGTCTTGTCTTGATTTCATTTCAAATGTCTAATTCAAAAAAATCCTTGAGAGAATTGTGGGATAATAGTCGGAGTTGACGTCCGCTTGAAGAGTATGAGTACGAATTACAACTCATGAGGCAAGATTTTCCAAAATTTCATGAGTCCAATGCCAACAATTTTCAAAATTTTCCAAATGACCAACATTTTCAAAATCATGGATATGATCGAAATTACGATTTCAACTCAAATTTCAATAATTTCGATTATGGGCCACATCCACATCAAAATGGCTTTGAATCCCAATATAGCTTTGATCCACATCAATATGGGGTTGTAAACCAAAATTTTCAAAATTATAGCCCATATCAACGTCCTGAAAATAACCAAAATCACCCAAATTTTAACAGTTTTGGTTACGAACATAATTTTTATGATCAAAATGATTTCCAATATCATTGCCATTTTTCTGAAAATTCAAAACAACCACCACATTGGAAATAATTTTGATTGTGAAATTGATGTGGACTATAATTTTGAGAATCAAGAAATCCAAAATGAGAGCTCTCATATCAACGATTACAAAGAATGTCATTTTGATGAGAGGGAAGAAAGGCTAAATAAAAAGATGGATGAACTTCTTTGTTTAATGGCATCTTTGAAAGAACAACGAGAGCAATAAAATCAAATTCAAACAAGCGATGAATCAGAAAATAATCCATTCTTTACTGACAGTGAAAATTTTCAGATAACAACTTTCGAACTTGAGAATAACGATCTAAATGAAGTTGTTCAAAATTCAAGAAATGATGTGGACTTCGATTCTTTTCAGGAAAAAGATTTAAGTTTAGATTTTGATCTTCCTCTTCCGGGCTGCTAGAAACTTGAAATTTTAGAAATTAAACAGAATAGAAATGTTGAATTTTTCGAAAACTCAAAATTGGAAAAGGATTTTAACGAACATGAATTCTTTGGATTGTATGAGGATGAGTTGCCAATTGAGGAAGAAGTAGATTCACATCACGAGTTCAAAAATTTTAACTTTGAGAAAACTTCAAACGAACTTGAAATTGTCAGTGTCGAAAATACGTTGTCAATTAATGATGAGAAATGTGATAACATATTATTGAAAAACACTCAGATTTCAAATTTCACTGAATTCATATACGATCACAAATTTTTGAAAAATTACACTGATAAATTTGTTGAACACATGAACTATTTTTGGAATGTTAGCCTTGTTGAAAAACTTCATGTTAGGACGACCCTGAACATTCATTTACTGGACTATAAATCGAGGTATAAAGATGAGATGGTTTTCAAAAACTCTTGCTTGTTAGAAAACATGCCTAGACATAGTGGGAACAGAATTCATCGAGCTAGAACCAAGTGTGGGGGAAATGGTTGGTGGCATTCTTTGCATCGCATGCATCGTAAACACATATATCATTGTACATATGATCCATTCATACATATAGTTAGGCTGCATTTCATTCTGCAAATCATTTTGCATTTAATCCATCTATGGGTTTTATCATTCAAATTTAGGAAACGTGCTACAGTGTGGACACTGTTTAGTTCTAGTGTGGGGGGAGTCTGCATTTCGTTCATTTTCAATTTTTTTCTTTATTTTTCTTTCTTTTCATTTTCAGCCATTTAAATAGGACCATCATGCATTTTAGATTGTAGTAACATGCCATATTTTTTTTGAAACATGACTCATTTTAGATTGATACAACAAAATAAGTTAAGGATTATTAATCAGTTGAAAGTATTTTTTTCTCTCAACTTAGATCGAATAAGAAATATAATGAAAAGTTTAATTTTGAGGGATAATAGTGTAACCGGTACATAGGGAGATTCTTAGGTGATGGCCATGAAGTTTATTCTAAATTGTAGTCTTTGTTTAATTAGTGGAGGACTTAAAACACTTATATTGGCTTTTCGAATCATTAATACTAAGTTGTGTAAAGCTGAATTCGCATAACTCTCTTTTGTGCTTATATTTTCAATAATAATAATAATCATCTAAGGATATCCAACATTGCTTGTATATCTAGCGTTGGTGTGCAAACCCGCCAAGCTCTATCCGACATATTGTTGACAAAGTCAGCGTTGGAATATCTTGGTCTCATTTTATGAGATTGGACACCTAAGGATTACCGACATGTTGTTGACAAAGTCAGCGTCGGTCTGCACAATCCGCCAAGCTCTGTTCCAACTCTCCGTCAGTCCGCAAGGCAGTGTATGGGTGGTATACCTTGGTCTTTTAGTTAGGTGTATGTAGTTAATCATAAATTTTAACTTTTATAGAGATAGAGAATAAGCGAGGATGCCCAAACAATTCTTGACCTTATTGATTTGACTAGCCATACACAAGGAAATTAGAATGCCACTTCACAAACTGTGACAAGCAAACTAAGAATTTATTTCATGGCTGCACTATGTTATCGACCGAACTAACTGGCCAAACTGGAATTTAACATTTGAAAAATTGATTTATATTGAAAATTTGTGACAAGTTGGGATATCTAAAATAAAATCAATTGAATAGAAATTGTTAATTTAGTTTGTTGTACCACTTTCCTGAAATAAGTCGTGTTTTCATTTTCAATTGCATAAGTCCTCTGCATTCATGTAGTTACATTAGAGACATAGCATACCGCATTTGGATTTTGTGGGTAGTATCCGCTGAAAAGCCTCACGAGACACCACTCGTCCTACTAGGGACACCTAGAGGTTTAACGACTTGTTGCATACACTCAATGCAATCGTGTTCCTTCGAAAGTGTGACCAATCCTTTTTATCTTTTTAATTTTTTTCATTTTTCTTTTTACTCGAGGACGAGTAAAAGATAAGTGTGGGGGTATTTGATTGACATGAAAATGTGTTTATTTTATGCTCCTATATATTATCTTTTGTATATAAATAAATATTACTTGGGTATTGTTTTGTCACTTTTACAGATATTCCAACCCGGCCCGCATGCAACCAGAAAAGTAGAGAAATGGAGATCAGATGGCTATATATTTACATTTTGAAGAATTATGGATGAAGATTTCACATCTAGTTGCCGTTGGACAAGAAAATGATTGATAAAAGGCCATGCACATCTCAAATTAAAAGAGGCTTGCAACAGAAAAGGAGAACAGGCCTAGAACTTGTTCCAAATGATAAAAGGCCTAAAATTTATTTGAAATAGCTAGGCCCATTTGTAATTAGGGTTAGGGTTTGGTTATCTCCTATAAATACCCTTGTAATATCATTGTAGCCACCATCCCATTTTCTATTTCTTCTCCATTAATAAAGTCCTTCTTCTTCGTTTTATTTTCTGCAATTTTCTATTTCTTAGAAACTAGTGCCTTCTACACAATTAGATTTGGTAGAGTACTAGTTGTATTTTACATTTACTTTCATTAGTGATTGACCGTCTGATTAGATTCAGCGATAATCCTAATTTTAATTCCAGTTTATTATTTCAATTTCTGCAGTTTTAATTTCTGTTCTTTTTATTGCGTTCTTAGGTCATATTGTGTTGAATATAGATTTGATTAGATTCAGATATGTACTCAATTCAATAATAGTTTTATTGTTTTTCAAAATCAATCCCCAAGCTTCGTCTAACTTGCCCAAGAAATTATTTAAATAATTTGATTTAATTTGCCTCCTTGTGTTCGACCTGTATCCTACACACCTGTGCGCTTGCAGTATTTATTTAAAATTTGCGCTTTTCTATTCCTTAGAAAGCGACAATCAACTTTTGAAATTGCTTTATTTTGTATGTGGATGAGGCATTGATGAAGTTGTTCAAGAACTTGTTACTGGAGGCACTAGAGGTACTGGAGGCAGTAGAGGCCCTGAACGCACTGGAGGCTCATGCTATATTTTGAAATTGTTTTAGTTTGACGTAAACATGAATTTAGTACTGGCTGTGTTTGTAGCTACTTTGTAAAACTGAATTTATTGGCTATGTTTTGTTATTTTGTAGTTGACCAAGTAGTACTTGTGTTACTGGTTAATTTGAAATGAAAGGTTCTTTGTTAATTTCAGTGGGTATGTTAATTGTTGTTATGTTTACAGTATGTTATGTAATGTTCCATAGCTATGATATAATGTTGCAGTATGTGATGTTAAATGTTGTCGTAGCTATGATATAGTGTTGTCATTGCCATATATTTATGCATGTGGTCCCCACAATAGGATTCTGTGAACCCGACCTACAGATTTTAGTGGTCCCCCTATGTAGTAACCCGGATTTTCAAGGGCTTTGGTTATCGACGTAAGCTCGACGTCGATAACCAAAACATCGAAAAATCCCGGTAATTAATGAAAGAAATTAGAAGGTGAGAATAGATAAGATAGAAACTTAGAATAGAAGAAGAAGAAGAAGAACACAACATCAGAGTAACATGAACCTCACATCGGAACGAATAACATATAATATATAACATAACTATGAAATATAACAGTTATGTATACAATAGCACTTATCAGAGTACAGCACTTACAACACAGCGGAAATAAACTATAGCTATATGATCCAGAAGCCTCCTGCTCCAGCTCTTCAAGAGTATCTGTAAAATCCCGACTACTTGACTGCCCGTACAAATTTAGGCACCCAAGAGTTTAGGGAAAACAACAAAGTAAACTCCGGGTCAGTCATGGGACTGGTGTGAATAAACTCAAATCATTTAAACGGGTATATGATAACTCATAAGACCATGTCGTGAATACGGAACGGGTTTTTCCCTTATGAGAATCCAAATAACTTTTCAAAGCAATATCATTCTGATATTATAATAATGTCTAAGTACAAATAAATATCAATCTAGCAGAAACGCTTGCATCTCACGTTACTACATATATAGTATACAATCAAAATCGCAAGCACGTATTGGATGATTGGATTTCCAACTATGACAAGGTATGGAACCACCTTCCGATCAGTGTACTCTAGGAACGATACACTGGAGTTCAACAAGAACATCTTGCAACTCAGCCACACATGACCGACCACTCATTTCGCTTGAGTGTATCGAATGTACATCACCAACGGTTGGGATCAGCAACCGTTCCCGTATATATATATGGGACAGCATTGATAGATTTAAGAAACAAATGAATATTCACTAGATAGGTGATTATACACCCTACTTCGGTGCGACCGACTTAGCCATGCTGCCTGCCCGATTTCTGTCATTACCGGATGATGAGGCTAGAAGCTACGCTTTATCATTACAATAGATTCACTTCGAATGCCACATTGTCAGATCCATCGGAAATCACTAATTGACGTCTACAACAATACATTACGTGTCAGCTAAAAGAAGTTTCCTTCTCCGCTTCCACTCTTGGTACAGTTGAAGAAATCAATGTACGTGACCTTTCTGGAAATACTCTGTCAGACATCCATCTTCATTCACTTAAAATGTCACATCGTCATACCCGCCAAATCACAAATTGACTTATCCAAAATTAACACGGGTATACAGCTAAGAGAAACGAATTCCTCCGCCACCAAACGTGAATACGTTTGAACAGATCAACTTACGCGATCCATTGGATATACTCTGTCAGACCTTCGTCCATACAAGTTGTCCTGGGACTGGACAAACCGAAGGCACTATTCTGTAAACAGTATAGCCCTTGCATTTTACTCCGTCTTCAATTATCTTTGTCATATATGATTCGCGACGCTTATGCCAATACAGAGTGGTTCTATGGATAATAATCCAACCGGTCTCTCCATATTAACAACGTTAAAATGGTCAAAACTTCGATAGTCTGTGATTTAACCATCAAAGAAAAACAAGTGTGCAAACAACGATATTATTTCCAAATGGAAATTTTATCGAACAAACATCATTTAACATAAATCTCTTTAGTTCATTTATTTACTTATCTCCTGTTTCCCTATATTCTAGATTCTTATTTTCTTTTATCAGAAAACATTTCGGATTCTCGTTTGGAAAACATTTCCAAAACTCCTTTACGATCAAACCTTACCATTTCTTAGTTAAGAAGGAAGTCACTCAAGTTGGGGTATAATTACCTCTCATACCTTAACTGAACAACGTTATAACTTCGAAATGGTCAAAGTTTATCTTTTAATCTTTAACAACTTCTTTACGCCTTTCTCGGATCCAATTTTACTAATCTACTTCTATATTTAAAACATTGGTTATAACGATAACGTTATAATCCCTACTTTCGAATTATCTAACTTTAATTATAACTTCTATTCTTATTAGTGAATAATTAACCTAACACTTATTTATTTATCAATAAATAAATCTCTATTTAAACACTGGAAAGTATAAGTACTTCCCGAATTCGATATAATCGAATTTGCCGATTAACTCTCTTCGAGAAATCTCTATTTGATTAACTCTTCTTTGAATAACCTATATTCGACTAACTCCTTCTCGAATAAACGATATTCGATAACCTCTCTTCGAATAACTAATATTCGATAACTCTTCCCTTCAAATATCCCATATTTGAAAATCTCACTTCGATTAAACTATAATCGATAACCCCCTTCGATGAAACTAACATCGATAACTCCTTTCGATGAAACTAACATCGATAACTCCTTTCGATGAAACTAACATCGATTTATTTAACTCGACGAACTTAACTCGACTAACTTAACTTGACTCGACTAACTCGACTTACTTGGTTCGACCAATTCGATTCGATTAACTAGGCTCGACTAACTCTATTGGTTTAACTCTAATCGGTTAGTTCTATGGTTTAACCCTAATCGATTAATTCTATTTGACTAACCCTATTCGGCTAACTCGACTAACTTGGTTCGACCGACCAGGTTTGACTAACCTGACCCATTTGGTTTGACTGACCAGGTTTGGCTAACCTGACCCATTTGGTTTGACTGACCAGGTTTGGCTAACCTGACCCATTTGGTTTGACTGACCATGTTTGGCTAACCTGACCCATTTGGTTTGACCACTGGGCTTGACTACTTGGTTTGACCATTTGGTTCGAATACCATATTCGACTAACTCCTCTTGATTCATTAAAACCCGTTAAACTCATCTCGATTGACTAAATCAATTAACTCCTATCGATTAACTAAATCGATAAACTCCTTTCGATTAACTAAGTTTGATTTACTCGACTCGACTGACTCGGTTCGACTAACTTGACCAGCTTGACTCGATTGGTTCGACTCGACCAGCTCGACTCGGTTGGTTTGACTCGACCATCTTGACTCGATTGGTTCGACTCGACCATTTCGACTCGGTTGGTTTGACTAGCTTGACTAGTTTGGTTCGACTAGCTTGGTTTGACCACTTAACTAACTTGGTTCGAATATTTATATCCGACTAACTAACTTTTATTTCTATTTATTTTAACTTCTATTTATTTCCTAAATAGATTTCCTTTTGTATAATCTATTTATTTTTCTAAATAGATTTTCCTTTATAACTCTAATTATTTAATCCCTAATTAAATATCCTTTATTCTATTTATTTAATCTACATAAATATTCCTTTATTTTATTTATTTATTTCTAAATAAATATCCTTTTATAAAATCCTTCGATTTTATAAATAGATTCATTTTCAATATAAATATTGAAAATCCCCTTTTCTACATTTCCAGTGTTTTCTATTGTTTTTAAACAACCAACTGTCAATGATCAATATCATCCAAACATATACAATCAACAACAGGTTATAATTCACATCATATATCAAAATATATGAAAAACAATAAAATAACTGTTGAGGAATCCAGTCGGATTCCTCCAACCTGTTTCCCTGCATCACAGATGTTAGACAATATAGATAACATCACTTTCAGTTCCATATGATATATTCTGTTAAACAGAATCAATATAGAAATTTAACTAACTGACTAGCAGTTCAATCAAACAATCAACACATAGTCAAACAGACAATTTTAACAGTTCTAATAATACAACATGAAATTATAAACTGTTCAGAGTTGGTGAGATTTACTCACATTGGCAGTTCATCGTTAAAGAACGATAAACTGTTGTTTGATTTGAATCAAACAATTTATTTCACGATAAATTCATACGAGCTCCATTCCACTCTCGGTCAGTTCCAGTGCGTAGTGTCCGTCCATACGGTCTCGACGCAACTTACGGTTTGAAATTCTGATAAAGTATGAGGATGTTATCATATTTACAAGTTCATGTATATTTTATAATAAACTAAACTAACATTATTGAATAAACGGGCCTTTACCACCTTTGATTTCTCCCCGGCCCAAACAAAACCGTAGGCCCATTTCCACTTCAAAGCCCACCACTTTATTTGGTTCGGTCCTCCTGCTTCCACGATGCCAAAAAAAATGCCGTGACCTGGTGATTGCTCTCACCATTTCGAATAGCTTCCTCCACCCCTAACTCGGTCAATCCTCCACCGAATCACCCACACAAGCCACCATTGCCTTGCTCTTGCCGAGCTCATCCTCCCCCATACCCTTTTTCCTCTACTCGATCTCCTCCTGTCTTTTCCGTCGAAACCCATCCCACGCCAGTACAGGAAGTCGAGCGACAGTCTTCAGCACCAACGACCCCAAAAAAATCCATATGAGTTCGGTTTTCACTCCTCATGCCAATTCGGACCTTCAAAACCCCCAACGATGCTTCGATTTTCAGTCCACTACAACCCTAGCCTCCACGGTTGATTTTCGATCCTCCAGGTATTTCATCGCAAGCAACAAATGGCATCTCAGAAGAAAGGAAATCCTTATACGAACTCAACGATGTTGGTGTTTGGATTTTTGGGATTTTCGTTGAATTGATTTTGATTTTTAAAGTTGAGGTTTTTACTGTAGAAAATTTCTCTGAGTGGCGGCGCATAGTTTTGGTTGTGGAAAAATATCTTAGGGTTAGGCTGATGATAATGGCATTATATAGAATGGAAATAATATTTTTTTATTCGATTATTTTATTTTTATTTTAAACAACCGCTGTTCTTATGTGTCTTCTAAAATTCCTGCGACCACATACGATACTCACAAATCACGAAAATGGACATGCACCTTCAGCTCGACATTACGGACCCAACGAAACTTGTTTCGTCGAATTCCGACTCCGTTTGCTCACACAGCATATTTTTAAAGGTCAATTTATCGACTGTTTCTCACTCTAAAAATCCGTATGGCCACACAGTGACTCTAAAAATCACGAAACTGGAAATCTAACAACTATTTGACATTGCGGATCTAACAAAACTAGTTTCGTTGAATTCCGACTTCGTTTGCAAAACCGGCTATTTTTAAAGCGCTGAATAGACCATTTAAATATATAAATATATTTAAATAAATTAAATTAAATATAAATAAATTTATATTATCGTATATATTCACATATGATGTCATACGGCTCCAGAATATCCTATCAAAATTTTCGGCTTGATATTTCAGATTTCAGATTATCTCGATATTCAATTTATATTGAAAATAGATTTATAACGTAATTAAAGCGTCGCAAATTATAAAGGAATTCCACAGCGACTTTTCTAAAATTTGATTTGGACGTAAATCAAAATCTACACGACGAAATCCAGATTTTTCTCTTCCACTAGAAAAATATACTCCACCAGCTCCACACGTTTCTTGTTTCACAGAAATCCGGCTTAAAACGAATCCTGTACATTCAGTTGAAGTTCAAATCGCCAAATAGCGAACTGTCGCGTCGTTACGCACTCTATTTTAAATTATATTATAATTATACGTTCAAACTGTCGTCGATTGAATATATTCGTCAATATAATCCAACTCTAAGTTGAATTATATCTTTGGGATGACCTCATTCACAGAATATTTGTATTTCCAATATTTTTGATTATTTCGACATTATAATATATTTTATTATATTATAATTATTAAATTAAATATTCAATATTATTTAATTCACGTTCTCGATATCGATAAATCGATATTTAATAATTAAATAAATAAATTATTCTACAGCTAAAAAATGCGGGTTACTACAATCTTCCCCCCTTAATAAAATTTCGTCCTCGAAATTGCTAAGCTAGGGGACGACCCTATCTTCTGGGTAAAAATTTGTCTGTTTACCTCTTATCTCTGGTTTCAACTGAACCAATTAATATCGACTAAAATATTAATTTATTCCGACTAACTAAAATTTCAAAAATTCTGAAAATTTTCTAACACCTTAACTTTTCGAAAATTTTTGCCAGCACCTCCTTTGTACTGGTCAATATCTCAAACTCCAACTCGCCTCTCTGGGCCTTCTTTAACCCAAAAGAAAATCAAACAGCCAAGCGGCTTGCCAATTCGGCTCATAAATCTCATATCCATATATAATATAAACTGGTACCTTTTTGTCGGGAATATCAACTCTATCACTTCCATATGCTATCAACTCAACATATACCAGTGTTATTTCCATCAAATTCCAATCAGTTCATATCCTCAAAACCAAATCGAATTTCAATCAAACCCGAATATCAAATTTCAAATTCTTAACTCATCAACCCAATTCCATAACATATTATTCTCTAATCCAATTCAATTCTATTTAACTCAGTTCAAGTTAATATTTCAATTTATTTCTACTATCTTATTCTATTTAACTTCATAAGTTAAAATTAAATTCCGAAACTTAGTTTCCTGGGTCTATTTCAAATCAATTTGAAATTTCAATGCCAATTCAAAACCTTTGAATTTCTAAACAACTTGTTTTCTCAAAACAATTCAAAAACAAAACCTTTGGTAGTAGTCCGTCACTTAGAACTCGAAAATGAACACTGATGATGTCGCGATTCATCATCAGAATCTATTTTCCAGCTATCGAAGTGAGTTCAATACTATATCACCTTCAGTTTGAAAAACGTTTTCAAAATCTCCCAGGAACTTAAAATTTCCTTATTTTAATTCCAATCTGATTTAAATTCAGATTTTTCTTCATTTTATTTCATATACTTTACTTATATGAATTCAGATTAGTCATTTATAATCATTTTACCTTTTTATAATCTTACTCGATTATAATAACAACCAACACAACCAATATACTATATCAAATATATTCGGGTAAAATTATTCCATTTACCCTCTTTCAAAACATACCATGACGGTTCACCGTATTCGAGTGTTTAGTAGCCCCTATCGATACAGTGGATCAAACCGATCGACCAGAATTCACAAACAACTCAACCAATAAAACTCCACAATATAAAATCATTTTATATTAACTAACAAATACGTTCACTCGTATATATACACTCAAACTCAGTCTAGGATATTACTAATCCCATCTCTACTGAATCACGCCACAGAGCCAAGGTAATAACTAAACCAATGCTCTGATACCAACTGTAGTAACCCGGATTTTCAAGGGCTTTGGTTATCGACGTAAGCTCGACGTCGATAACCAAAACATCGAAAAATCCTGGTAATTAATGAAAGAAATTAGAAGGTGAGAATAGATAAGATAGAAACTTAGAATAGAAGAAGAAGAAGAACACAACATCAGAGTAACACGAACCTCACAGCGGAACGAATAACATATAATAGATAACATAACTTTGAAATATAACAGTTATGTATACAATAGCACTTATCAGAGTACAACACTTACAACACAGCGGAAATAAACTATAGCTATATGATCCAGAAGCCTCCTGCTCCAGCTCTTCAAGAGTATCTGTAAAATCCCGACTACTTGACTGCCCGTACAAATTTAGGCACCCAAGAGTTTAGGGAAAACAACAAAGTAAACTCCGGGTCAGTCATGGGACTGGTGTGAATAAACTCAAATCATTTAAACAGGTATATGATAACTCATAAGACCACGCCGTGAATACGGAACGGGTTTTTCCCTTATGAGAATCCAAATAACTTTTCAAAGCAATATCATTCTGATATTATAATAATGTCTAAGTAAAAATAAATATCAATCTAGCAGAAACGCTTGCATCTCACGTTACTACATATATAGTATACAATCAAAATCGCAAGCACGTATTGGATGATTGGATTTCCAACTATGACAAGGTATGGAACCACCTTTCGATCAGTGTACTCTAGGAACGATACACTGGAGTTCAACAAGAACATCTTGCAACTCAGCCACACATGACCGACCACTCATTTCGCTTGAGTGTATCGAATGTACATCACCAACGGTTGGGATCAGCAACCGTTCCCGTATATATATATGGGACAGCATTGATAGATTTAAGAAACAAATGAATATTCACTAGATAGGTGATTATACACCCTACTTCGGTGCGACCGACTTAGCCATGCTGCCTGCCCGATTTCTGTCATTACCGGATGATGAGGCTAGAAGCTACGCTTTATCATTACAATAGATTCACTTCGAATGCCACATTGTCAGATCCATCGGAAATCACTAATTGACGTCTACAACAATACATTACGTGTCAGCTAAAAGAAGTTTCCTTCTCCGCTTCCACTCTTGGTACAGTTGAAGAAATCAATGTACGTGACCTTTCTGGAAATACTCTGTCAGACATCCATCTTCATTCACTTAAAATGTCACATCGTCATACCCGCCAATTCACAAATTGACTTATCCAAAAATAACACGGGTATACAGCTAAGAGAAACGAATTCCTCCGCCACCAAACGTGAATACGTTTGAACAGATCAACTTACGCGATCCATTGGATATACTCTATCAGACCTTCGTCCATACAAGTTGTCCTGGGACTGGACAAACCGAAGGCACTATTCTGTAAACAGTATAGCCCTTGCATTTTACTCCGTCTTCAATTATCTTTGTCATATATGATTCGCGACGCTTATGCCAATACAGAGTGGTTCTATGGATAATAATCCAACCGGTCTCTCCATATTAACAACGTTAAAATGGTCAAAACTTCGATAGTCTGTGATTTAACCATCAAAGAAAAACAAGTGTGCAAACAACGATATTATTTCCAAATGGAAATTTTATCGAACAAACATCATTTAACATAAATCTCTTTAGTTCATTTATTTACTTATCTCCTGTTTCCCTATATTCTAGATTCTTATTTTCTTTTATCAGAAAACATTTCTGATTCTCGTTTGGAAAACATTTCCAAAACTCCTTTACGATCAAACCTTACCATTTCTTAGTTAAGAAGGAAGTCACTCAAGTTGGGGTATAATTACCTCTCAGACCTTAACTGAACAACGTTATAACTTCGAAATGGTCAAAGTTTATCTTTTAATCTTTAACAACTTCTTTACGCCTTTCTCGGATCCAATTTTACTAATCTACTTCTATATTTAAAACATTGGTTATAACGATAACGTTATAATCCCTACTTGCGAATTATCTAACTTTAATTATAACTTCTATTCTTATTAGTGAATAATTAACCTAACACTTATTTATTTATCAATAAATAAATCTCTATTTAAACACTGGAAAGTATAAGTACTTCCTGAATTCGATATAATCGAATTTGCCGATTAACTCTCTTCGAGAAATCTCTATTTGATTAACTCTTCTTTGAATAACCTATATTCGACTAACTCCTTCTCGAATAAACGATATTCGATAACCTCTCTTCGAATAACTAATATTCGATAACTCTTCCCTTCAAATATCCCATATTTGAAAATCTCACTTCGATTAAACTATAATCGATAACCCCCTTCGATGAAACTAACATCGATAACTCCTTTCGATGAAACTAACATCGATAACTCCTTTCGATGAAACTAACATCGATTTATTTAACTCGACGAACTTAACTCGACTAACTTAACTTGACTCGACTAACTCGACTTACTTGGTTCGACCAATTCGATTAGATTAACTAGGCTCGACTAACTCTATTGGTTTAACTCTAATCGATTAGTTCTATGGTTTAACCCTAATCGATTAATTCTATTTGACTAACCCTATTCGGCTAACTCGACTAACTTGGTTCGACCGACCAGGTTTGACTAACCTGACCCATTTGGTTTGACTGACCAGGTTTGGCTAACCTGACCCATTTGGTTTGACTGACCAGGTTTGGCTAACCTGACCCATTTGGTTTGACTGACCATGTTTGGCTAACCTGACCCATTTGGTTTGACCACTGGGCTTGACTACTTGGTTTGACCATTTGGTTCGAATACCATATTCGACTAACTCCTCTTGATTCATTAAAACCCGTTAAACTCATCTCGATTGACTAAATCAATTAACTCTTATCGATTAACTAAATCGATAAACTCCTTTCGATTAACTAAGTTTGATTTACTCGACTCGACTGACTCGGTTCGACTAACTTGACCAGCTTGACTCGATTGGTTCGACTCGACCAGCTCGACTCGGTTGGTTTGACTCGACCATCTTGACTCGATTGGTTCGACTCGACCATTTCGACTCGGTTGGTTTCACTAGCTTGACTAGTTTGGTTCGACTAGCTTGGTTTGACCACTTAACTAACTTGATTCGAATATTTATATCCGACAAACTAACTTTTCTTTTATTTCTATTTATTTTAACTTCTATTAATTTCCTAAATAGATTTCCTTTTGTATAATCTATTTATTTTCCTAAATAGATTTTCCTTTATAACTCTAATTATTTAATCCCTAATTAAATATCCTTTATTCTATTTATTTAATCTAAATAAATATTCCTTTATTTTATTTATTTATTTCTAAATAAATATCCTTTTATAAAATCCTTCGATTTTATAAATAGATTCATTTTCAATATAAATATTGAAAATCCCCTTTTCTACATTTCCAGTGTTTTCTATTGTTTTTAAACAACCAACTGTCAATGATCAATATCATCCAAACATATACAATCAACAACAGGTTATAATTCACATCATATATGAAAATATATGAAAAACAATAAAATAACTGTTGAGGAATCCAGTCGGATTCCTCCAACCTGTTTCCCTGCATCACAGATGTTAGACAATATAGATAACATCACTTTCAGTTCCATATGATATATTCTGTTAAACAGAATCAATATAGAAATTTAACTAACTGACTAGCAGTTCAATCAAACAATCAACACACAGTCAAACAGGCAATTTTAACAGTTCTAACAATACAACATGAAATTATAAACTGTTCAGAGTTGGTGAGATTTACTCACATTGGCAGTTCATCGTTAAAGAACAATAAACTGTTGTTTGATTTGAATCAAACAATTTATTTCGCCATAAATTCATACGAGCTCCATTCCACTCTCGGTCAGTTCCAGTGCGTAGTGTCCGTCCATACGGTCCCGACGCAACTTACGGTTTGAAATTCTGATAAAGTATGAGGATGTTATCATATTTACAAGTTCATGTATATTTTATAATAAACTAAACTAACATTATTGAATAAACGGGCCTTTACCACCTTTGATTTCTCCCCGGCCCAAACAAAACCGTAGGCCCATTTCCACTTCAAAGCCCACCACTTTATTTGGTTCGGTCCTCCTCCTTCCACGATGCCAAAAAAAATGCCGTGACCTGGTGATTGCTCCCACCATTTCGAATAGCTTCCTCCACCCCTAACTCGGTCAATCCTCCACCGAATCACCCACACAAGCCACCATTGCCTTGCTCTTGCCGAGCTCATCCTCCCCATACCCATTTTCCTCTACTCGATCTCCTCCTGTCTTTTCCGTCGAAACCCATCCCACGCCAGTACAGGAAGTCGAGCGACAGTCTTCAGCACCAACGACCCCAAAAAAATCCATATGAGTTCGGTTTTCACTCCTCATGCCAATTCGGACCTTCAAAACCCCCAACGATGCTTCGATTTTCAGTCCACTACAACCCTAGCCTCCACGGTTGATTTTCGATCCTCCAGGAATTTCATCGCAAGCAACAAATGGCATCTCAGAAGAAAGGAAATCCTTATACGAACTCAACGATGTTGGTGTTTGGATTTTTGGGATTTTCGTTGAATTGATTTTGATTTTTAAAGTTGAGGTTTTTACTGTAGAAAATTTCTCTGAGTGGCGGCGCATAGTTTTGGTTGTGGAAAAATATCTTAGGGTTAGGCTGATGATAATGGCATTATATAGAATGGAAATAATATTTTTTTATTCGATTATTTTATTTTTATTTTAAACAACCGCTGTTCTCATGTGTCTTCTAAAATTCCTGCGACCACATACGATACTCACAAATCACGAAAATGGACATGCACCTTCAGCTCGACATTACGGACCCAACGAAACTTGTTTCGTCGAATTCCGACTCCGTTTGCTCACACAGCATATTTTTAAAGGTCAATTTATCGACTGTTTCTCACTCTAAAAATCCGTATGGCCACACAGTGACTCTAAAAATCACGAAACTGGAAATCTAACAACTATTTGACATTGCGGATCTAACAAAACTAGTTTCGTTGAATTCCGACTTCGTTTGCAAAACCGGCTATTTTTAAAGCGCTGAATAGACCATTTAAATATATAAATATATTTAAATAAATTAAATTAAATATAAATAAATTTATATTATCGTATATATTCACATATGATGTCATACGGCTCCAGAATATCCTATCAAAATTTTCGGCTTGATATTTCAGATTTCAGATTATCTCGATATTCAATTTATATTGAAAATAGATTTATAACGTAATTAAAGCGTCGCAAATTATAAAGGAATTCCACAGCGACTTTTCTAAAATTTGATTTGGACGTAAATCAAAATCTACACGATGAAATCCAGATTTTTCTCTTCCACTAGAAAAATATACTCCACCAGCTCCACACGTTTCTTGTTTCACAGAAATCCGGCTTAAAACGAATCCTGTACATTCAGTTGAAGTTCAAATCGCCAAATAGCGAACTGCCGCGTCGTTACGCACTCTATTTTAAATTATATTATAATTATACGTTCAAACTGTCGTCGATTGAATATATTCGTCAATATAATCCAACTCTAAGTTGAATTATCTCTTTGGGATGACCCCATTCACAGAATATTTGTATTTCCAATATTTTTGATTATTTCGACATTATAATATATTTTATTATATTATAATTATTAAATTAAATATTCAATATTATTTAATTCACGTTCTCGATATCGATAAATCGATATTTAATAATTAAATAAATAAATTATTCTACAGCTAAAAAATGCGGGTTACTACACCCTAGGTTGGGACCTAGATTGTGAGCCCACATTTTTGTAAATTTAGTACCTATGGCAACACCTATACCGATATTGCCTTAGGGTCACAATGATGTTGCCTCTGACTCTTAAGGCAACACAGCAAAATACAACACCAAGAAAGCGTTGCTACAAATCATTTTTGGCTCATAGCAACATTTTTATGGCACTTCCTGAACCACTTCTCTGGTGTTGCAGTGCGCAATCTATGACGTAGTGTATGTTGTATTTTGATTCAATATTTGATGGTTTATATTTCAGAATACCAAATAGCCATTGTGAAAATTTGTTACTATCCATTTTGGGTTTTTACCTTTTTGACTTATAGTCGTTACTATGCCAAAAGAACTTTTGACCTTTCAACTTTTTAAAAGTAAAAGCACATATCGTATAAGCTTAAGCACTTCTGCTATGAATTGCCAAATAGGCCATTAACTTAATATGTTCTAAGTTCATTAATATGCCCAGTGACACAGCATGTTGTTTCTTAGATTATAATTAATGAAAGTAATGTACTACCTATTATCCTCGGATTGCAATTAACGAAAGTAATCTACAACCCATTTCCCTCTAGATTGCAAATAACGAAAGTAATCTACAACTTTTTTATTCTTGGATTGTAACTAACGAAAGTAATCTACAACTCCTTTATATTACCATGTCACTTATTGTCCAATTACAAGTTACAATTTACAATAGCTTGTTTTTCTTAATGTATAAATAAGTATATCTTACCCAATTCACATGTTTTCTAATGACATGTCAACTTGATATATAATTAAATACAACCTATTCCGATTCACATGTTTGCATATTAATGTCAAATTAACATGTTTTCCAAATTAATGTCAAATTAATATGTTTACAAATTAATGTCAAATAACATGTTTTTCAAATTAACGTCATTTGAACATAAACTATAAATTAACATGTTTCTCAAATTAACATATTCTCCAAATTAATGTCAATTGAACATAAATGACAAATCAACGTGTTTCTCAAATCAACATGAACATATTTTCCAAATTAATGTCAATTAACATGTTTCTCAAATTAACATGAACATATTCTCCAAATTAATGTCAATGAAAAATTAACATGTTTCTCAAATTAACATGAACATATTTTCCAAATTAATGGCAATTGAACATAAATGACAAATTAACATCTTTCTCAAATTAACATGAACATATTTTCCAAATTAATGTCAATTGAACATAAATGACAAATTAACATGTTTCTCAAATTAACATGAACATATTTTCCAAATTAATGTCAATTAACATGTTTCTTAAATTAACGTGAACATATTCTCCAAATTAATGTCAATTGAATCCTCAATTAATTAATTTATTAATTATTGTTTGTTAAAAATTCGAGTTGTTACAACCCTCCTCGAGTGGTTTCCGTCGCCATGCTTCGAAAACGTATAAGACCTCTATTGCCATGCTACGAAAGCGTATTAAGCTGCGCTACGAAAGTAAAGGGGATCCTACCGCTGCACCATAAGAGTGCTCAAAACCTAAGTTCTTTCATGGAACTCGGTCAGGGTCTTTTTATATCTGTAAAGGATAGATTCATTAGATCTACATTACAAATATTCATCAATTGGTCTGCCTCTTTCGGTGGCTATGGCCCCACCTGGCCTTCCTCTAACTAATGAAAGACCATTCAGAGAGCTAAGTGACCGCCCTAACAAACAATCTAAATATCCATGTGGTCCATCATCCAATGACTCGATAGTGAATATCATTGGCCTCTAGGTTTAGCCCCTGCCTTTCTCATACTCGCTCCGACTGAAGATGACAGGTATCCGACAACCTACTATGCTTTGTTGCATCCTGACCACGAAGCCTCCGTCCTTAAGGCAGCCGCTGAATCGTCCTTGAGATAATCCCAATCACAAATGTAGCCAAGGCATACTCCATATATGGTATCGTACAAACCATGCCTCTGTGGATACAGCTTCGTTAGGCCTACCACTGTTGACCATCACGAAGTATCCTCACGTCCCATAGAAGTCACGCACTATCTTCAAGTCCCATTGAATAAGATGGACATGCTCTCATTGCGTCTCGGGACTCCTACGATTTCAGGGGTCATAGCTATTTATCCTATGGTCAAGTGATACTTAAATTTAATTTTAGTATTTCAAGAGTGGATATATATCATTTCAATCAAAATCAGGGGTCATAGTTATTTATCATTTCGACCTTTGTTCTTAATTCATTTAAATGATAAATCTCGGGTTTGTTTGATGCCTGTAGTATCTAAGGTAAATGGTTAGGGATAATCAACACTAATAACCGTTATACATAAATATGGTGAATAACTGGGTGAATCATAGAATTAAACATTGATATATCAACAATGTCAATCCAAGGCATCCATTAAACTCAATCCATCCAAACAGTTCAAGATCGCATCAATTTACTAGTTATCAGGTCTTTGATTTAATTAGCAATTAATTTCGAATTTAACCTAACTGTAAAAATTAAATTGGAAATTAAATTAAATTATATTATAAATTCAAATAAATATGAAAGTGCATTTTAAACTACCAAATATAGTAGCTAATACAATCATATCAGTACATTATTTTAATCTAACTAACAATCAAATATTTTAGCAAAATGTGAATGGGTTTAATTACTCACCACTGACTTCTGAGTCCATAAGAAACTCCAATATAGACCCAAAATTCAATAGCTTTGAACTCGTCTAAATTAGTGCCAAAATGTTTAGGATTTTGATACGATCTGAGTGCAACTGATGGTGTGCCAATCTGACTCTGTACGAACTGGATATCGCATTAACAAGTTAATACACAATTCAAAATACAATTAACTTATTTATTTCAATCATCTAAAGCCTCGCCTCCTTAATTACGTGATACCACCACTTCATATTCCTTCTTTAATTCAAAAGCCCACCTGCCATAATATGCACTATGCAACCATTGTGCATCATTGACCAACAAACTGAGCAGTAATTCATGATACCGCACATGGACTTCGCCATCACGTCTCACATCACGAACCAAAACTACTGACCCCCTCCACGGCCAACTCGCACACCTATAGAAAATTTCGACTATATCCCTAGGCCGTCGACGTCCTCTAGATGTGCTTCATCCCGGACCACCATTTATCACCAAACGACCACCGTTCAACTCGCCTTACCACGATGAACTCACCTACACCGTCAAAATCCCCCCGACATCTTGTATCAAATTGCGATCCTGGCCCTACCTCACTGCTAAAAATGTCGAGCTCCAGATATTTCGATCGCACCCTATATTTTGCACACAACATGTAGTTATCGAGTATAGGATTCCAATGGATCCGAAATCGTTCCATTTTGTTGCTTATATTGTGGGTTTTAATTTTTAGATGAATTTAGAGATGGCGGCTTCTTTTTATTCACAGGAGATGACGAAGTATATTTAGATTTTAAGAAATGAAGCATTATTTACAAGCGATAAGTTTTTAGATATTTTCAATTTCATATTCAATTATATTATCATCACGCGTTTAAAGCCCTCTTGACCACTCTGAACCTCCAATCACCATGAAACTTAATACTATTCTATATTTCAATATTCCAGGCTCGATGAAACTGGTTTCGTTGAAACACGAGATCGTTTGAAAAAACGCTATTTTCTTGTATTATTAAAATCAAATAAATACAAAAAGATTTCAAAACAATTCAGTTCTTCAATAATAAATTATCATTATCATTCACATTCAAATGGAGCTTTACACAAGCTCTAAATAAATTTAATTTCGTATTAAATTCAAGGTTCACTTATGCGATAAATATCAATATTTAAATTGCTATTTCATAATTCAGTTATATTACGTAATTAGTATATTTTGAATTCAATTTATTAAACTTCAAATCTAGTCATCTTCGTATTTAAATAAATTAAATATTATATTACTGGAAAATCAGAGTTGTTACAATACCTTAATGCAGCCGTATCCCACCACTCGGCAGATCCACCGACCGTACCCTGTTGCACATTATAGTAGCCACCTGAAATTTGTAGCATGTTATTCAGCGACCTCCACTCAGGTTTTAAATCGTCGAACTTATTCTTCATTTGCCCAGCATTGTAGTGCAAGCCAATTTGTTTGTTGAATAAAGCGGTAATCTCCCGATACCAATACGCAACATAATGAGCACGCATATCAATGTTTTCAAGACAAACATCAATGAATGTGTTCGTACGATCGTCGTGCCAATCGATGATGGTGTGTATGGATGAAGCAGTAGATTGGCTATACATTCTGGAAAAAGAAAAAAAAATACCTAGAAAAAATTGGAAATAATATATATGGAAGATAAGAAAATGAAAAACAAGAATATAAATTTTTTTCCCAAAACTATTGAAGATGAAGAAATAAAAAGTTATTGAATTTTTGGATCATATGCATATATAGTTTGGCGATTTACGAAATGAAATTGTGTTATATAAATGCAGGAAGAAAGAAGATGGCTATTTTGATTTTATTCATTCGCGCCTGACGTCTTCCGATGCAAACGGATAAAATCTCAATGTTTCATTTGACAAGTTGCTCAGTGGGCCTATGTCCGACGCGTCGGACGCAGATGCGAACTTGAACTATCCAAGATATGGAAAGAGCGCTACATAAGTCGACTGTTGTGGAAACTTCATCCATTAAATCTTTAACCCATAATTAGTCATGTTATGATTTAGCCTAGCATATTTTACAATATTACTAGTAAAAATTAATTTAAATAAAATTTCAACTCTACCATTTATCACTTGAATGTTTTTTAATTCACCTAAACTTATAGTGCATCTTATCACTTTTTTTTTAAATTGATTACTTTATAAACAAGTTTAAATAATATACAGCATACTACATTACAAGTGGGTTCGACCCAGTGAGACTTGAATTGAACCTGTAATCTCTTATAACATATTCAAGGGTTCTAATTAGTTTGGACAACGTGATAGTCAGTATATATTAACCTTCTTTAATCATATTTGCATTGCTAAAACCATTAACATATGCATAATACTAGGCTTCTGACATGCGCTGTGTCTTTTTACTAAGGTGTGACTACATCTGAAATTCATATTTGTTAGAAGCAATCCAAAATAATGCGATAACATTTGATTTTGATTTTTCTCTGTATTAGTGTTCGTTTTTTTATCAATACTAGAAATCCCATATGATGAGGCAGGAATTTAAACATTTTAAGCAAAGTGTGTTTATAGCTTTTAAACAGTGCTCACCCTATAAGTACAAAAATAAGCATAAAGTACAGAAATTTGTAACTGGAACTAACCTAAACTTCAAAAGTAGAACTGATGTTACAAGAATCTAAAATTATTGCTCGAGCCTTGCTTTGGCACGGTCTCTATATCTATACAAAAATGTTTTACAAGTCATAACTAGTTAGACATAGAAGATGCCACAATTTTGGGAGCTACGCTTATATGCAGAAAAAATATGAAAAAGAAGGTTAGTTGGAGTTATTGTGATTCATGATATTAAATCGCATGAACGGTGAAGATAGAGATGTGTGCTTTATAGCGGAGAAGAGGATACTCGAATCGGAGACCGGAGAAAAACAAAGCAACAACTAGCAATTCAAGGGGAGGAAGAAAACATAGTAGGGGGTCAAACGTCTGAGGAGCTAGTTCAGACATTTGACCTGAAGGGAAGTTATTTCTCGAATGCTCAATCAGACGTCTGACAATCTCGGATAGACGCCTGAGTCAGTGGATTTCTGTTATTGACCACGTTTTCTATAATATATTTTGTGATATTTCTGAGGGGCAAAAGGGTATTTTCCTAGGTTTTCTATTTTCCTACATAAGCAGATTTCAGGATTAGATCAAGAGGCATATGAGTGGGAAGGAATTAGGACTGAGAGAAATTGTTCATACTTAGTGCTAACAGAAGCATTTTGTGCCTCCGGTGTATGACTAAATTGGGTTGATAGAAACTAGAAAAATATGAGCTAGGGTTTACCATTGTTCGTCATGGTTCTTCTTCTCCAACAATATTAATCATTTAGATATTCTTTCTTTTGTCAATTAGGTTATTGATTCAATGGTATTTTGTTTATTTTTGGTTCATTCTGATCAGTGCAAACAAAATTCGTTTTTGATGAATTAGTAAAGAGGATGGTTGGGTGGAATATCTTGTGTTGATTGCATATCTATCTTGTTTTTCTATCAAAGTTATGTCTTTGTGATGGATGAATAAGTTCATGGCGTAATTGCTTTTGCAAAAGGTGCATATTTCCACAACATCAGTTTGTTATTGCTCGTTAAATCTTAAGAAGCAAGAATTAATTTATCTTTCGTCATCTATTATGCAATATTCATATATCATTCTATTAATCTGCAACACGCGGTTAATCTCTTGGGATGCGTTTGCGGCAAACAGTAATAGGGTATTTTAACCAGGCAGTTAAGAGGAATTAAGAGTTAAACGGGGAATGTATTTGCAGTTTCTAATTGGTATTTAAATGGGATAATTATGCATATACAAAAAGGGTAATTAGGGGTAAAATGTTTTTTCAAATGGGATAATTTGAGGTAAACAAGATAACTAGGAATAAACATGGTAATTGGAAGAAATTAGGGCTAAATGGTCAGATCATGATCTTGACATTTGTAAATCCATGGCTTTAACTCCACGGTCACAAAATCAAACCGTCCATGATCAGTCACCAATGAATGAGCAGCACAGCTAACCAAACAGCCGTGCAGTTTCTCCAGCAGTAGCTTGCGGATGCTTATTTTATTGATAGATGAATAACAGATAAATATGAGGGTGGACTCATTTACTAACTTGGTTTGGTGAAAGTCGCGTTCATGTTTTTTTTAAAATTAGATAAAACGGTCATTAGTATATAGCTACCGTGAATTCTTTATTGCATAAATGACTGGTCATGTTTGTAAGATATAATAATACTAACGATTGCAATATATTTTTGGCTCTTTTTATCTAATGCTTGAGATTTGGTTTATGTTGTAGCCACATATGTTATATTGTGGTTGAGGATGATATTGTTTACTCAGATTAACTATCTTATTGACAAGCATCCTTGTCTCAGCTGGTTAAGACTAGGATACAATAGGTCATTGGTTCGATTTTTATCCAATTTCAAAAAAAAAACTATTTTACTTATGGAAAGATTTAACAAAATTTCAAATGATCATGCATAACTGATGGTCTCTTTTCAAATCATGAGTTTTGCATTTTTGGCCAAAAGAAATGCATGTTATTTTTTGGTTACGAGCAAAAGATAAATTTACTGATGGACTAATATTTTTATATATTTCTGTTTCCTTGAAGCAAACAATCTACAGTTCATACTATTATTAAAATTTGTTAATTCATACTGTTCTTCATTTACATAAAATTAAGGTTAAATGAAGTCTTAAGGAATAAATTAATTATTGAAGCGTTATTTCCTAGTAATACGTAATTTTTTTCTTCAAAATATTGAAATCAAATAAGAAATTAGAGGAAATTAATTTACTTAAAGATAATAATGTACTAAATGTTTCATACCATACTCATCATGTTTGAAGTAGGTAAATTTTATTCTAATACACATTTTTAATTAGTTAATCCACCACATAAAATAGAATCTTTAAAATTTAATTAGTTTATCCAACTAAAAACGTCAAATATGTTTTCTTGTTTGCTTTGAATGGTTCTTCTTCCGAAAATCCTACATCTAATAATATATGTTCGTATTTTTTTGTGAGAATTCATCTATAACGGAAGCCTGTATCTAATAGCCATATATCCTCGAAATAATTAATGTCATTGACTTAAGCACAGAAATTTTACTAGTTTGAATTGGTTTTCTGTTATTGTCAATGTGTGGATTCTTACATAAGTACCAAAATCCTCAGGTGTGTGCTTTGCTGTGGATTAAGAATGAGAGGGAGATATTGAGTTCGCATGGGTTAACTCAAAATCAGTTAACACTTTGAAAGTATCCTTTTATGGCTAAGGTCGCCGAGCTTACTAGTCATACTTCTCGTGTTTTGTTCATGGCTCGTAGTCCTGATGGGTGCATTGTGGCATTGGCTATAGGAATTGAGACAATGAGATTCTGGAATGTTTTTGGGACGCCACAACTTGATAAACATG
This sequence comes from Allium sativum, assembly GCA_030737875.1. Taxonomy (NCBI): domain Eukaryota; kingdom Viridiplantae; phylum Streptophyta; class Magnoliopsida; order Asparagales; family Amaryllidaceae; genus Allium; species Allium sativum. The sequence goes on from CM060923.1 coordinate 10,273,237, forward strand.
TAACCAAAGCTACTTCTGGACTGTTTAGCAGCTACAATCATCTTAGGTATTCAATTGGTTGACGAATGTGATGACTGAAGGATTGAAATGAAGTTTGATCAAGAAGTTGATGCTCACAGAGCAGAGTTGTCCATAAACTGAACTTGACATGATTTGCATTACGCAAAAATCAGGCTATAGTATTATGAATTGGAGAAGGAGAGACCAATATACAAACATAGACTAGTTAAAAGTTTTACATCAAGTAATCATCTAGCTGAAGTTTCTTGTAACGACCCGCATTCTACGCATCATAGGATCGTAGGATATTTATTTCTTTCACATATGAAGTCGTATGGTCATGTGACTTTGGGAGACGACTATTGGGGTCATTTCCCATGTTCATGATTTTTCCCGATTTTCAAATGACCATTTTACCCCTAGTTGGCACTATTTTGGCCATAACTTTTGACTGGAAAGGAATTTTGACCTGAAACCACTTCCATTGGCTCCGGATGATGGTTTACAATTCCGTAGAGTGGTCACATTAGCCAAACAGACTAACGGTTTGGGAGATATGGCTGAAACAACTTACAGATGGTGAAAAACAGTTTAATTGGGCTTAACCGGGTGATTAGCAGCTAGGCCCAGAGGGGAATTTCGTGTTTAGAGGTATAGGAGGACTGATTAGGGTTAGGAAATCACTTTCATTTCAGTTTTGAGCCGCCACAAACCTTCTTGAGACCCTAGTAATGGCTTCCACCCTCTAAAACCACTCCAAAACACATTTTTAATGAAGATTAAACCTAAACTACATCAAAGCAAGGCCAAATAGCAACAAAGCAAGGTTGGAGCTGCTGCTATACATAGGAATTCGACCCAAACAGAGAGTATTTCAGATTTGGTGTTTTATTTTGTGGCAAAGGTGAGTGATTTGCATAGTTTTTGCACTAATTACAGTAATTAAGGGTAATTAGTGAAGATTAGCGAACCTATACACTAATAAATTCTGGAAAAATGTTTGGAAATTCTTAAATAACAATTTATGCCTCTGGTAGAAATTTGGTTTAATTTGATTAAGTTTTGTTAACCCTATGATTAGATTTACTTAAACATGTTTAAGGGAAAATAAGGGGTTTTGGGCACATTTGATCCATTTTGACATGTAAATTCATTGTTTTGGTGTTTGTGGTCAGTTTTCTATGTTGTTATGACTATTTGACATGATTTGTGATTGATTAGAATAGTTAGATTTGTCAAAAACGTCGTCGAACGGCGTAAACAAGTTGCTGGAAAAAGTTGCAGAAAGTTGAGCAGGGCTTCGGATCGGATGAGGGCTCGGATCGGATATGTGAACTGGGCAAGAAAACCCGACCCGAACTGGAGTTTGGCACATAAGAGACTTGGCAAAAAGGAAGGTCGATTACTTAGAGTTGGAGTGGACAAGGGGATCGGATCGGAAGAATAATGGGGGCCAGATCGGATCGACTTAAAAAATGAAAGGCTACGACTGGAGTAAGGCGAAGGGATCGGATCGGGTCGGAGTTGATGGAAAATGAGGGAGCTGATCGGAGAAGGAGCATGAACTGGAAGGAAGACAGCAACCCGACCCGACCCGGAGGAGGACACCGACCCGACCCGTAGTGGAGTACCCGACCCGAACCGAATGGAAAGATGACAAGGATGGAGGACCAAACCGAACCGACGAGGGTAATGACTACCGAACCGAATCGAATTCTAGGGCTGCTACTGCACGACAACTCTTTTGAAGACCTACTCCAATTCGACCAAACCCGAGAGGCAAAGGAAGTCCAAATGAGAAGCTAGAGCTCAAGATCCAGATGGGAATCAACGAGTTCGCTTCATGATTGGGCTTTGCTGCGGGACGCATGCTAAGGGGTTATCGATGTCTATAGCTTTGGACCACTATGGTAGGAGGTACGAAGGCAGATTCAGGGCCATTATGGCATTGGTAGGACCAAGGGCTACGACCAATGAGGTGGGTCATTGAAATGTTTGGTCATGACTCCATGTGTTTAGCTTGGTCACAGCAGGGTTTCTACAAGTTGGGATTCGTCGTTACCTCAATTTGTCTAGTGTTCCAAAGTGGTAGATATCGTATGCTTTACGCATTGAGTGAGAGATGTGAGGATGGTTGCCATGGATGATTTGTTTGCTATTATTGTGACATGCACACCCCACCCCCGTATTCTTACACTATTTATTATGGCACCTTAGAGTATTGTACGGTATATGGTACTAACTCTTTGGTTGCAGGTCCAGGTTCAGGTATGGTTTAGTATACCTGTTATTATTCTGTTTAGATGCTTATCGCTCATACCAGGCTTTATGTCTGACCCAGAGTTTTATGTCTCCTCTTATTACTCTGGGTGCTCACACGAGCAGACTAGAGACAGGTTAGCTGGTGATGCACGGGTAGATGATCCAGTGACGAGCAGGAGGCTTCCACGTAATATATATAGTATTCTCCCTGTGTTGTTGAAGATCACTGCTTGGGCATTGGTGGTGCATCTTCTACTTTAGCTTTCTTTTGTTAGAGACAGTAAATTTGAAAAGTTGTAATAAGCTATATTTGGATTTCCGCTGCTCTGACGTTGATGTTGGTTTTAGTTATCAGCTTATGTACTGTCTCACCTGTTTTATGTCAAATATTTTGTTATTATATTTTATTCCATGCGCTGTGAGACATTCTACAGGTTCCTTGATTAGTTCATTCCCTTCTTTCCTTTCTTCCGACGACCGTCCCATGCTAGTCGGGCATGTGTACATCGCGCTTTCGGAGGAAATACAGGCTGGTGCGGGGCGGGCCGTCACACTTGGTATCAGAGCTCTAGGTTGCGTAGTTAACCTAGGGAAGTTATCAGGGAGAGATAATATACGTATACGAGAGAGCGTATTTGTGATTACTTTGGTTTTTAAAAGCTATATATATATACTATTACTAGTATAAGGATGAAGTCGTACTGCACTAGCACCACTATTGAGTCGTTAATCGTTTCCCCTTTACAGATTGACGATGAGCCGATATGTTAGAGGTACCGGTAGGGGGCCAATAATGCGAATGCTGCTGACATGAGGACGATGTTTACTGACCTCATGAGAGAGATGCTGAGGGATGTGCAGAGGGCAGCTCCCAATGGTGGAAATGGTGGTGGTCCAATAGTGCAGGCGCGGAGGGTCGACTTCGCCAAGCTAAATAAGGATTATACTAGCCTTGGTGGGAAGCCGTTCCATGGAACGGATTCGGCTACGGATGTTCAGGATTGGTTGGATAGTTGCGAACGTATCTTCGAGGATTTGGGTATCGAGGATGCGATGAAGAGAAATCTAGCGTCCCGTCAGCTGCAAGGGCGGGCAATGAATTGGTGGAATGCTATAAAGGCAGCTACTCCCGAAGACCAGATTACTTGGGAGCAGTTTAAAGCTCGCTTTAGCGAGAAGTTCATTCCAGCTGCTCAGAAGTCAGTGCTGTTTAACAAATTCTTGGAGCTCAAACAGAATGGCAGGGCTGTCTCAGAGTATATTGCTGAATTCGACACTTTGTCAAAATATGGGTTATCTCTTATTGACACTGCCGAGAAGAAGAATGAGAAATTCATAACTGGTTTGGATCAGTACTTGGGGGAAAGACTTATTAACCACATTGATGAGACGTTTGAATCGATTGTGGGGAAAGCATTAAGATCAGAAAGTCTCTACCCTAAGCTGAAGACTGAGGTTGCATCCGCAGATGAGCCAAAGCCACAAGCAAGTGGTGGAGGCAAGGGTGGCTCCCAGAATAAGAGGAAGCAGGATCAGACTAAGGATGGCCAGAAGAAAAAGAATAAGCAAGATGTTGAGTGCTTCAGCTGTGGTAAAAAGGGCCATTATGCTAGTAATTGTCGGGCCAAGCCAGCGAACAGGAAGTGCTTCAATTGTGGCCAAATGGGACATCACAAGGACAACTGTCCACAGCCCCCTAAAGAAAAGCAAATGGTGAAAGCATATGCTCTTAATGTTATTCCTTCTTCGTCGAATGCCCCAACTGCGGCGGAGAAGGGAAAGAATGTCGTCATTCAAGGTATGCTTTCTATTTATGATGTTCCTGTTAGAGTTTTATTTGATACCGGAGCTTCCAGATCTTTCATATCTAGTGACCTGGTAGATAGGTTGGGATTGGAGCCCGAGATTGTCGATAGACCTTTAGTAGTGACGAACCCGATTGGTGGTTCGACTAGCCTTAGCATGATTTTTCGTAATGTGGTCTTATCGAGTCATGGATGCATTTTTGTTTGTGATTGCTTTGTTTTGGGCTTTACTGGGTTTGGCATTATTTTGGGAGTAGATTGGCTTCGAAGATACGGGGTGGTGGTAGACTGTGAGGGCTTGTTGGTGACAGCTAGAGCGGATGATGGGCGGAGGATAGTGTTTGGTGGTCTACCCAGTAAGGGGGTATTGGCTAGTTTTCTAAACTCCCTCGACATTCCGCATAGTGAGTTGTCAGGTTTGCCGTGGTTGGCCAGTATCCGGATGTTTTCGAAGAAGTGACCGGACTTCCACCACACCGAGAGATTGAGTTCCGTATTGATTTGGTAAAAGATGGCAGACCTATAGTGATGCCACTTCGTCGTATGGCACCAAGAGAGCAGCGAGAGCTTGAGGTGTAAGTCAGTGATCTTTTGAAGAAGGGATTTATCAGAAGGAGTGTTTCTGAATGGGGAGCACCAGTTGTGTTTTCTACCAAGGCGGACGGTTCCCTTCGTTTGTGTGTAGACTACCGCGAGTTGAATAAAGTGACGAAGAAGAATAAGTATCCTCTACCGCGGATAGATGATTTGTTCGATCAGTTGAGTGGCGCGAGAGTATTTTCTCAGTTGGATCTCGCGACAGGTTTTCATCAGCTTAGAGTGGAACCTGAGAGTATAGCTAAAATGGCATTTCGAACGCCGTCTGGATTTTATGAGTGGTTGGTCATGCCATTCGAGCTGACCAATGCCCCAGCATATTTTGTGGATCTTATGAATAGGGTATTCAGAGATCAGTTGAATAAGTTTGTCCTTGTGTTCGTTGATGATATTTTGGTCTATTCAAGGACAGAGGAAGAACACAAGGAACATTTAAAAATAGTGATGGAGGTGTTGAGAAAACACCAATTGAAAGCAAAGTTTTCTAAGTGTCACTTCTGGAAGAGGGAAGTGAGGTTCTTGGGCCATGTTGTATCAGAGAATGGTATTGCCGTGGACCCGGCGAAGGTGGCTACGGTACAGGAATATAGCAGCACCATTGACCCAGTTGACCAAGAAGAATCAAGCTTTTGTCTGGGATGAAAGGTGCGAGAATGCATTCAAGAGTCTAAAGGACAAGTTGACAAGAGCACCAGTGTTAGTCATTCCTAAGGGGAATGAAGAGATGACGGTATACACGGATGCCTGTGGTACCGGACTGGGTGCTGTATTGATGCAAGGCGGTAGGGTTGTAGCTTATGCAAGTCGGCAATTGAAGCCGCACGAGAGAAGATACCCTACCCATGATTTGGAATTGGCAACGATCGTTTTCGCGTTGAAGATGTGGAGACACTATCTCTTAGGAGAAAGATTTGAGCTTTTTACAGATCATAAGTCGTTGAAGTATCTCTTCTCCCAGAAGGATTTAAATCTCCGGCAACAAAGGTGGTTAGAATTCTTGGCTTCCTATGATTTTGACATCGCATATACACCGGGAAAGGGCAATGCGGTGGCTGATGCATTGAGTAGAAGACATGCCAGTTTAGGGGCTATGTTTCTAGAATGGAAGCAACTGGAGTATATCGCGGGGTTTGATTTCAGACCAAAGTGCGAGTTGAATCCAGAAATGTTAGCAAGTTTGACGATCAAACCCACTTTGATTGAGCGGATCGGCTCTAGTCAGAGGGACGATCCTAACCTATTGGAAATCATCTTCAAGTTAGAGATGAGTATCGATGAGGAGATGAACAAGTATGGGCTTGATCGAGATGGATGGCTTAGAAAGAATGGAAAGCTTGTTGTACCCAATGTCAATGGATTGGGAGATGAAGTGCTTAGAGAATGTCACCACTCAAAACTGACTATACACCCTGGTGGTAACAAGATGTATCGAGACATGAAGAAGACCTACTACTAGGAAGGGATGAAAAGAGACATTGGGAGGTTTATATCCAAATGCATGAATTGCCAGCTAGTTAAAGCTGAGCAAAAGAAGCCTAGTGGGTTGTTACAGCCATTAGAAATTCCCGAATGGAAATGGGAGCAAGTCTCGATGGATTTCATCGATGGTTTACCAAGGACTAGATCGGGACATGATAGCGTTTGGGTGATTGTGGACCGATTGACTAAAAGTGCAAGATTTATACCAGTCAAATCGACCCGAACGGCAGCTAAGTTAGCAGAATTGTATATGAAGTGGGTAGTGAGATTTCATGGAGTACCTAAAAGCATTGTGAGTGACCGAGACCCGTTATTCACTAGTGGGTTTTGGAAGAGCTTACAAGAGGCTCTAGGGTCAGAGTTACATCTCAGTACCGCATATCATCCTCAGACCGATGGTCAGACGGAGAGGGTGAATCGTATTTTGGAAGACCTCTTGAGGGCATGTATATTGGATTTTGGTGGATCATGGGATGACCATTTGCATCTAGTAGAGTTTGCATATAATAATAGCTACCAATCCAGTATAGGTATGGCTCCATTTGAAGCTTTGTACGGAAGGCCGTGCAACTCACCATCGTGTTGGATAGAGACTGGCGAGAAGTTTATGCTTGGACCGGATGCGGTGAGGGTAAGATCAAGATCATTCAACGACGAATGAAGGCTGCCCAAGATAGGCAGAAGAGTTATGCTGATAAGAGGAGAAGAGACTTGAAATTCTCAGTTGGTGACTTGGTGTTTGTCAAAATTTCTCCGTTAAAGAGCGTAATACGATTTGGCAGGAGAGGCAAGTTAGCACCAAGATTTGTTGGCCCATTCCCTGTTCTTTAACTAGTCGGGAATTTGGCATACATAATTGACTTGCCAGAGAAGATGGCGGGAGTTCACAACGTATTTCATGTTTCCCAACTAAGGAAGTTCGTTCACGACTCAGATATGACTATTTCACCTGATCAGTTAGAGGAATTCGAAATAGAACCCGAGGCGGTGGGGAACCGCAAGCCGGCCCGTATTGTCGAGCACGACATGAAACAACTTCGAAGGAAGGCGGTGAAGCTAGTCAAGGTTCAGTGGAGCGAGGAGGAGGATGATTGTACTTGGGAGACAGAGGAGAACATTAGGAAGACACACCCAGAACTCTTTGCCTGGTAAGATTTTGACTTCGATTTAGTTTTCCGCATGCTAGGATAGGCTTGTTTACTTGTTTTGCATGTTTGATTGTTGTATGTGGCGGTTAGGCATGCGGGATCTTTTGTATGTTTTGGGTTAAGGAATTTCGGGGACGAAATTTCTTAAGGGGGGGAGAGTGTAACGACCCGCATTCTACGCATCATAGGATCGTAGGATATTTATTTCTTTCACATACGAAGTTGTATGGTCATGTGACTTTGGGAGACGACTATTGGGGTCATTTCCCATGTTCATGATTTTTCCCGATTTTTAAATGACCATTTTACCCCTAGTTGGCACTATTTTGGCCATAACTTTTGACTGGAAAGGAATTTTTACCTGAAACCACTTCCATTGGCTCCGGATGATGGTTTACAATTCCGTAGAGTGGTCACACTAGCCAAACAGACTAACCGTTTGGGAGATATGGCTGAAACATGTTCCAGATGGTGAAAAACAGCTTAATTGGGCTTAACCGGGTGATTAACAGCTAGGCCCAGAGGGGAATTTCGGGTTTAGAGGTATAGGAGGACTGATTAGGGTTAGGAAATCACTTTCATTTCATTTTTGAGCTGCCACAAACCTTCTTGAGACCCTAGTAATGGCTTCCACCCTCTAAAACCACTACAAAACACATTTTTAGTGAAGATTAAACCTAAACTACATCAAAGCAAGGCCAAATAGCAACAAAGCAAGGTTGGAACTACTGCTATACATAGGAATTCGACCCAAACAGAGAGTATTTCAGTTTTGGTGTTTTATTTTGTGGCAAAGTTGAGTGATTTGCATAGTTTTTGCACTAATTACAGTAATTAAGGGTAATTAGTGAAGATTAGCGAACCTATACACTAATAAATTCTGGAAAAATGTTTAGAAATTCTTAAATAATAATTTATGCCTCTGGTGGAAATTTGGTTTAATTTGATTAAGTTTTGTTAACCCTATGATTAGATTTACTTAAACATGCTTAAGGGAAAATAAGGGGTTTTGGGCACATTTGATCCATTTTGACATGTAAATTCATTGTTTTGGTGTTTGTGGTCAGTTTGCTATGTTGTTATGACTATTCGACATGATTTGTGATTGATTAGAATAGTTAGATTTGTCAAAAACGTCGTCGAACGGCGTAAACAAGTTGCTGGAAAAAGTTGCAGAAAGTTGTGCAGGGCTTCGGATCGGATCGGATGAGGGCTCGGATCGGATATGTGAACTGGGCAAGAAAACCCGACCCGAACTGGAGTTTGGCACATAAGAGACTTGGCAAAAAGGAAGGCCGTTTACTTAGAGTTGGAGTGGACAAGGGGATCGGATCGGAAGAATAATGGAGGCCAGATCGGATCGACTTAAAAAATGAAAGGCTACGACTGGAGTAAGGTGAAGGGATCGGATCGGGTCGGAGCTGATGGAAAACGAGGGAGCTGATCGGAGAAGGAGCATGAACTGGAAGGAAGACAGCAACCCGACCCGACCCGGAGGAGGATACCGACCCGACTCGAAGTGGAGTACCCGACCCGAACCGAATAGAAAGATGACAAGGAAGGAGGACCAAACCGAACCGATGAGGGTAATGACTACCGAACCGAATCGAATTCTAGGGCTGCTACTGCACGACAACTCTTTTGAAGACCTACTCCAATTCGACCAAACCCGAGATGCAAAGGAATTCAAAATGAGAAGCTAGAGCTCAAGATCCAGATGGAAATCAACGAGTTCGCTTCATGATTGGGCTTTGCTACGGGACGCGTGCTAAGGGGTTAACGATGTCTATAGCTTTGGACCACTATGGTAGGAGGTACGAAGGCGGATTCAGGGCCATTATGGCATTGGTAGGACCAAGGGCTACGACCAATGAGGTGGGTCATTGAAATGTTTGGTCATGACTACATGTGTTTAGCTTGGTCACAACAGGGTTTCTACAAGTCGGGATTCGTCGTTACCTCAATTTGTCTAGTGTTCCAAAGTGGTAGATATCGTATGCTTTACGCATTGAGTGAGAGATGTGAGGATGGTTGCCATGGATGATTTGTTTGCTATTATTGTGACATGCACACCCCACCCCCGTATTCTTACACTATTTATTATGGCACCTTAGAGTATTGTACGGTATATGGTACTAACTCTTTGGTTGCAGGTTCAGGTTCAGGTATGGTTTAGTATACCTGTTATTATTCTGTTTTAGATGTTTATCGCTCATACCAGGCTTTATGTCTGACCCAGAGTTTTATGTCTCCTCTTATTACTCTGGGTGCTCACACGAGCAGACTAGAGACAGGTTAGCTGGTGATGCACGGGTAGATGATCCGGAGGCGAGCAGGAGGCTTCCACGTAATATATATAGTATTCTCCCTGTGTTGTTGAAGATCACAGCTTGGGCATTGGTGGTGCATATTCTACTTTAGCTTTCTTTTGTTAGAGACAGTAAATTTGAAAAGTTGTAATAAGTTGTAATAAGCAATATGCATTCATGGCTTGTGCTGGTTGCAAATCTTGGACAACAAGTTCCTGTTATTAATTACAGCAAACAAAACACTTTTCTTCGTCTATAGATCTTTACTGATCCATTTCCTTTATTAGCAGCTGTTTCTCATTTTGATTTGTCGAAAATCTGGTTTCAAGACTATCAGAATCTTAATTTACAAATGCCGTACTACTATCACTTTGTTGGAATTTCTTAATTAATAAAAGTTGTTGATTAGAAGTTTAATACTTAGGAAGATTAAAGTTTCATATAAGAATCAAATCGTTGGTCGCTTCTTCTTATCTCATCTATAATTAATTTTAGGATTATTATTTCCACTTAGACTTCACTTATTTCGCTCAAAATAGCATTGACTGATTAAAGTTTCTGGCCACAAGAATAAGGGTCATTCTATTGTTTAAAGTTCCTGCATTTTCTATTTTTGTCGTAGATATTATTGCAAATGTTTTTTTTCCTAGGGAATTGTTACAAAAACACCACTCCCTGATTGAATACAGGGAGCATGAATTGGTAGTGTAATTTTAGCGTGATGCAGCAGTAGGATAATAAACTGAGAGTATTCATTTTCCTTATTCAACTATGTCACCAAATTGTAGTCACGTTGCCTTTGATTTGGTATTAAATGCTGAAAACATTGTTAGTATAAAACTCGAAATCAACATAGGAACTGACAGAGTTGGTCGACACATGGTTAGAGCACGTTTATCTTTTGAACTTACACTAAATTAGAACTAATTATATGGAATATTTACATTGGACACGAGGTAGTAAATAGGACAAAGCTAGCGTGCTTTCTATTTGGCAAGTAGCAAAGATATTGTTTACAATAATGCACTGTAATATGTGCCCTTTTTTTGGAACACAAAGTGTGGTTTGTTAATGATTTGGTATGCCCTTTATTTGCAATTAAGACTCTATAAGAACTTAGACATAATTCCAATTTCTTAACGTGCACCATGGATTTTTTTTTTTTTCCTTTTCCTTTTTTCTTTTTCTAATCACATGTGTAGCTATTAGAAAAGGTTGTTATTTATATATGCAAAGCGAAAGTCGAGGCCAGTCCCTGGAATACAGAAGTTACATTGGAAGATGCAGAGAAATGTAAGGAACTTTTCCTAATCCAGAAGTTGGATGTCATAGTGTATAGAATATATAAGTACGATTCATCATTTCAGTAGCATTTGAAGTTTTGTCGATTAAAGTTTTTAATTAGATTTCCGCACTGCTAATACATCATGCTTGTGATTTCACATTATTTACTTTGGAACCGATTAATTTTAAACATGCCTCCTAATAATGTAGATCCTATTTTAAAACAAAACGTTGTTGAGCATGCATGGTTATTTTTAATATTTTTCTGCAAACAAAATAACCCATTTTTCTTAATTACATCATTGGGTTTTTTTGACATCATGCTTTTTTAGGTCTTAAAATACAGTGCTCGCGCTAAGTACAGAAAAAAGCATAAGGTAATGAAATGTGTAACTGGAACTAAACCAAAACTTATTAAGAAGTAGAACTGACATTACAAGAATCAAAAATCATTACCCAACCCAAGAATGGAACTTCATCCCTTGTTTTGGCAGTTTGTTATGAAGAAGCTTGGTTGCAAAAGTAATCCAGACGTTGGATTAAAGGAAATGTCGGCTACCTCTTATCTGTTGAGATTTATATCAACTTATAACTAATAATTGGGCTGGGCTGTTATTGCTTTTATTTCACTCTTTGTATTTCCTAGCCCAACCAAGACTATTATATATTGTTGCCGCTATGTACATCAATTATTATCAGTTCAAAAACATAATAATAAAGCTTTTACATTTCCTCAAACTGTTATACAATTTACACAAAAGCTTTCTTGGTATCAGAGCAAAAAAAACAGCCTCACGGCATATCAAGATCCTGAAACAAAGTTTGTTAATCTTCATATCCATCAGATTATATCATCATCATATGGATATGGCTCATCAGAGAAGATTCCTCATCATTTGAGAGAAGATACACCATATTTGATTCAGTACCTCGCCTGAAATCAGAGTTTTCAAGGCTGCATCTGAACAAATACAACATATCTTCTGTTTTCAGTAACAAAGATCGCCAGAAAATAAATCAAGAATCAAGAAAAACATCTAAACAAGTAAGAGCCTTGCCAAGAGAAACCTTCAGAATAAAGGTACTTTCAGATCCAGTTACTATTCATCACTAGATTTCTCCAGCTGCTACATACCTGTTCGAGAATTCCTCAAATTCTTGGTTAATCACGGCATTCTCTTGTTCTGATTTTCTTGATAATACTGTCTTCATCTGCCTGTCATAATGGTTGAGACAACACCATCTTCAGCATCAAACAATGGCCAGAATGTCTCTACTGATGCTGGGCCTATAAATCCAACAACAAAAACTGTGATTAGTCTTAAAAGTCAATTAATCACAATACATCTTGAAGAAGATAATTACCTCCTCTGGAAATTGCAAGTTGAGACGGCCATTCAAGGATATGGCCTTGAAGGATATATACTTGGCACTGTTGATATACCAGCCAAGTACATTACAGATGCAAGCAATAGGACAATTGCTAATGAAAAGTATGTTCAGTATCACAGGCAAGACAGACTCATCAGTTCTTGGTTGTTGTCATCTATAAGTGCAAGTTTGTTACCACAAGTCAATGGATGTACCTCTGCTTATGATATTTAGGCTACAGTAGAAAAAGAATTCAATAATCAATATTCTGCAAAAGTCCTCCACTACAAGAACCAATTACGAAGTGTTAAAATGGAAAACTTGCCCATGAGAGAGTATATTGCAAAAGTTAAAAGACTATGTGATCTACTGAATGCAACTGGAAACAGAGTATCTAATAGTGATCAAGTATTATACTTAGTCAATGGTCTTAACAATGATTATGAAGCTGTTATTGCTGTTATAACCTCTCAAAAGGTGGTTCCTGCTATCGATGAAGTACACTCTATCTTACTCTCTCATGAGGCAAGATTAAATGCCAAGAAAACTCAAGAAATTGATTATGCTGTGAATTTTACTACTGGATTCAAAGGTAAAAGTCAAAACAGTAATAACAATAGGAATGATCAATATTACCCAAGGGGTGGTAGTGCAAGAAGAGGACGTGGCAGAACTAATACCAACAGGCCAAAGTGTCAAATTTGCGAAAAGATGGGTTACACGGCTTTGAACTGCTACTTCAGATTCAATACTAACTACACTGCTAATCAGAATCAGAGAAACAATGGTAACCCTAGTGTGAACATGGCTCTATCTCAGTCTGAAAACAGCAGTCAAGACAACACTAGAAAAAATGGAAATCAAAATGACACTGCAAAGCTTGAAACCATACAAGATGATAGCTGGTACCCAGATTCTGGAGTTACTCACCACATAACAAACAATCTTGACAGTTTAAATCTGGGATGTAGAGACTACAGAGGTAATCACTCTATTTTATTAGGCAATGGTAAAAGTATTAGTATTACTCACATTGGCAATGCTAGTCTGAGTGGTAAAAGACAGTTATATCTACACAATCTCTTAAGAGTACCAAAGATCAAAAAAAAAAAATTAATAAGTGTTTCTCAGTTTTCTCTCGACAACAATGTCTTTTTTGAATTTTACCCTAAATATTGTGTAGTTAGGGACATTCTAACTAGAGAACCCATTTTACAGGGTAACATGACAGGAGGCCTTTACATGTTCAACACTGTCAAAAATAACAGTGTGATAAAAAGAGAAAAATGTTGTAATTTGAATGTTCTTGACCAGACTGAGAGCAGCAAAAAAGTTTTTGATCTTTGGCATTATAAACTTGGTCATCCAAGTGCTAAGATTGTTATGAAAATATTAGATGAAAACAACATTCAGTATGACAATATTTCTTTACCATACATTTGTGAATATTGCCAAGTAGGTAAAAGTCATAGATTACCATTTGTTGACTCTGAGACTGTTTACTCTGAACCACTGCAATTAATTGCAACTGACTTATGGGGTCCTGCTCCTATAAATTCAGATTTTGGATTCAAGTAGTATATTGCTTTTGTGGATGCATACTCTAGACACACTTGGATTTATTTTTTAAAAGCAAAATCTGAAACTATTAATGCAGTTACAAACTTCATCCCTATGGCTGAAAGACAATTTAATACCCTAGTTAAAACAATTCAGTCTGATGGTGGAAGTGAATTCAAGAGTTTAAATCAATATTTTACTAAGAAAGGTATTGTTCACAGAATCACTTGTCCATACACTTCACAACAAAATGGGCTAGTTGAACGTAAACACAGACACATTGTTGAGTCTGATTTAACCTTACTGGCACAAGCTAAATTACCACTAAAGTTTTGGCCAGAGGCCTTCAGTACAGCTGTGCACTTAATTAATAGGCAACCTACAAAGGTAGTGAAAGGTACAACACCAATAGAGAAATTGCATAACATAAAACCAGATTATAACAGCTTAAAAACTTTTGGATGTCTGTGTTTTCCTTTCTTAAGACCTTACAACTCTAACAAGCTAGATTTCAGATCAAAACCCTGTACATTCTTGGGATATACCACTAGACAAAAGGGATACAAGTGTCTAGATGAAACTGGTAAGATATACATAAGCAGGCATGTTATATTTGATGAAACTGTGTTTCCCTTTAGTAGCAAAACTGTATCAACTACAAGCAAGGTAAGAAATCCAGGTGTTTCAATACATGAGATCCCAATTTATTCTGAAAATTGGGACAATATTGATGAAAGTGAGGCTGCTGAGTCCAATAAAACATCACAAACTCATCCTAAAGAAGGTGATGAATCACTACAACCCAGCCTCGCCTTGCACAATCCTGAAAATCCATAAAATCAAGAGTTAGAAGAAAACACAGGTTCACAAAGCACAAGATCAGAATATTCATCAAATTCAGACAATGACAGCAACTCACCATCACCTAAACAGCCAATTCAGACTGGTCATCCTATGGTTACTAGGGCAAAAAGCGGTATTTTCAAGACAAAGGCATATATAGCCTCATCCAGTGATTGTGAACCTGATTCTTTTGAAAAGGCAATCAAAAACAAAAACTGGAAGAAAGCCATGGATGAGGAGTATAATGCACTCATCAGAAATAAAACTTGGGAACTTGTATGTCCACCTATCAATAAAAATATTGTTGGGTGCAGATGGACATACAAGCTCAAAAGAAACCCAGATGGGTCAATTAATAAGTACAAGGCCAGTTTAGTTGCAAAAGGTTTTACTCAGGAATATGGGTTTGACTTTAATCAAACTTTCTCACCTATAGTAAAACCCACCACTATTAGACTCATACTTACTATTGCCTTATGTAAAAAGTGGCATGTTAAACATTTAGATGTTAACAATGCTTTCTTAAATGGTATACTTAAGGAAGAAATATATATGAGGCAACCACAAGGCTACAATGTCAATCAAAATCTAGTATGTAAACTGAATAAAGCTATTTATGGTCTTAAACAGGCCCCTCGAGTCTGGTTTGATAGACTGAAAAATAAACTAACTAAATTGGGATATCAGTCTACCAAATCAGACTGTTCTTTATTCACCAAGATAAATAGCTCCACAACTATTTACATACTAGTATATGTAGATGACCTCATTATAACTGGAAATAATTCAAATGATATTGACAAGCTAACTCAGTACTTAGATCAGCAATTTTCAATTATAAATTTAGGTGAACTAAACTATTTTCTGGGCATAGAAGTATCCAGAACTGATTCAGAAATGATTCTATGTCAAAGAAAATATATAACTGAGTTGCTTGTCAAAACAAAAATGATAAATGCCAAATCCCAACCTACTCCTATGGTGAGTAGTCAGAATTATTCCAAGTATGGGGGAGAGGCCATTTTAAATATAACTGAATACATGAGTATTATTGGTGCACTTCAATATGCAACAATAACACGTCCTGACATATCATATAGTGTAAATAAACTTTCTCAATTTATGCAGAATCCCACCGACATACACTGGAAGGCAATCAAAAGAGTTCTACGTTACTTAAAGGGAACCATTAACTATGGACTCATACTAAAGACCAGTCAACATTTACACATAACTGGATATGCAGATGCTGATTGGGCTTCAGATCCTGATGATCGTAGATCAACCAGTGGTTACAGTATATATTTTGGTTGAAGTCTAATATCATGGTGTTCAAAGAAACAACCTACAATCTCAAGATCTAGTACAGAGGCTGAATACAGGAGTATAGCTAATGCTACAGCCGAGATCAAGTGGCTTCTATCTCTACTGTCTGAACTTAAATTAAAGCCTACAGTAAAGCCAATTCTATGGTGTGATAATAAAAGTGCTGTGTACATGACTGAAAATCCAATACAACACGCTAGAACAAAGCACATCGAGATAGACATTCATTTCGTCAGAGAAGCAGTTCAAAAAGGAGAGTTACAAGTTAATCATATACCTGGGTTTTACCAGCGTGCAGACATGTTAACTAAAGCTATATCATTGAAAAACTATACCAGATTCCGAGAGGATTTCAACGTCACCGATCAAGCAAGCACTCAAAAGGAGAGTACTGGAGGCGGAATCAACCTGAGTGTCACAACCTTCGAGAAAAATCCACACATAACTCGAAATCGTGAAATCAAAGGCAAAGATTCAACAGATTTGCCAACAAAATCAAGCAAGCCATCAAATAGTGTCAATAATGGGAGATTTGAGATAAAGAAGTATGATAAAGAGAGAGAAAATTGAGGCGCCGGTCCAGCTTGATGATTTCTCAGACCGACATCATGGCAAAATTAAGGCTTCAGGAACCCTAAATTTTGTGGGGGAGTAAAGGAAATGTCGGCTGCCTCTATCTATTGAGATTTATATCAACTTATAACTAATAATTGGGCTGGGCTGTTATTGCTTTTATTTCACTCTTTGTATTTCCTAGCCCAACCAAGACTATTATATATTGCTGCCGCTATGTACATCAATTATTATCAGTTCAAAAACATAATAATAAAGCTTTTACATTTCCTCAAACTGTTATACAGTTTACACAAAAGCTTTCTTGGATGTCTCGTACTTACCCAAAAAAAATAAAAAATGAAGAAGCTTGGTTGCAGTTTGTTACTGCTCGTAAAATCTTAAGAAGCAAGAATTGATTCATGTGTTATCATCCATTATGCAATATTTTGACATCTTATATTAATCTGCAAAACACTGACACTGAAACACCGTTGGAAGTTAAATGAAGAGTAGGTTTCGGTTTATAAGGGGTATTTAGAAGAGAGTTAGAGATACTCAAATAGAGTAATTATGGATAAACTGGGCTTTCAAATGGTGTAATTAAGGATAATTATGATAATTAAAAGAAACTAGGGTCAAATGGACATTGTTTGTGATGTGGATGCGTCACAAACAATGTCTGACCAGTTTTGATTCAAGAACTGTACCTATGTTTCGAACCATAAACAAGTCGAGATCAAGACATTTGCAAATCCATGGCTGTAGCTCCACCATCACAAAATCAAACCGTCCACAATCAGTTACCAACAAATAAGCAGCATAGCTCTCCAAACGGCTGTGCAGTTTCTCCAGCAGTAGTAGCCTGATTTTATTGATAGATGAATAGTAGATAAATATGAGGGTGGACTAATTTGTCGTCGACTCTGTTTAAAGTTGCATGAATTATTAAAAGTCAGATAAAATGACTACTAATACATAGCTATAGGGATGAGTAGGAAAACCGAAACCGAACCGCAACCGCATAAAATCGATAAAAACCGCATCTTAAAAAACCACACCAAAGTAAAACCGCAAAACCGATGAAACCGCATCATTAGTATGGTCCGGATTCGGTTTTTATCCTTTTTCAATCCGCAAAACCGAAACCGCACTGAATGTTACTTATAGTAAATTTTAACGCTACCTTCCCAAATTTAGCTTTAGGCAAATCTGCACGTTCACTACTTGGCAATCATGGAAGCAAAAGAGCAGTAATACATTCTGCAGCACTCTAACTGCACGGCTATATTGACTCAAGTTGCCAAGATTAATCATGACGTGTTGATGGAAATGTCTGATCATAGAAAGGATCTACAAAAGAAAAGAAAACTAATATTGAACACCTTGAGAAGCTATCAAGACCTGCCACCAGACAAAGCTCTTACTGTATTAGCTATAGAGGTTAAAAATAGGCGATATGCTACTGCTGAAAAGCATCTAGAACAAGTTTTACATACTGCTTTCGGTTCATCAGAATTATGATTTGGATTACATCTTTTGTCTTGATGTCATTTATAGTAAGATGGTATTAGGATTGGACCGAATGGTCATTACAGTAAAAGAGTTTTCATTTGCATGTAAAGATCAATATCACACACTGGACAAATAAAAAAGCCTTTGCCTCAGCTTTAAACATTTCATGTGCATTACCATCTAAGGGAACGATGTTTTTTTTGTTAATTGGTTTTGAAACCGAAACCGCACTTTTAAAAACCGAACCCGCACTTTTAAAACCGAACCGCACCAATAGTTTTTGGTCCGGTTCCGGTTCCTACTTTTGAAAACCGCACGCTAGCGGTTCCTGGTGCGGTTTTAAGTCAAAACCGCACCGAACCACACCAGGCTCATCCCTAGATAGCTACATGACTATTAATTCTTTATCGCATAAGTGACTAGTTATGTAAGTAAGATATAATAATAATAATAATAATAATAATAATAATAATAATAATAATAATAATAATTGCATTATATTTATGGCGCTTTTCATTTGATACTTAGATTTGATATAGGCTGTTGCCACATATGTTATATTAATATTTGCAGTTGAGGATGATATTATTCACACGGAATTAACTATTTTTCTTATGAAAGATTTGACACAATTTCAAATGATCATGCCGAACTGCTGATCTTTTTCTAAATCATGTCGTTTACGTTTTTGGCCTAAAGAAACGCATGTTATTTTTTAGTTACTCGAAAAAGATGAATTTATTGATGAACTAACATTTCCTTTTTATATATTTCTGCTTTCTTGAAGGCAGCAGACTACAATTTGTATTATTATTAAAATTTGTTTATTCATACTATTCTTCATTGACATTAAATTCAAGTTAAAAGAAAACTAAGGAATAAATTAATTGTTGAAGTGTTATTTGCTTGTAATACCTTTTTTCTTCTTCAAAATATTGAAATTAATGAGAAATTGGAGAGAATTAATCTAGTTGAAAAATAATAATGTATTCTAATATGTATAAGAAAATGTTTCATATCGCATTCATCATGATTTGAAGTATCAAACTGAAATTTTGAAGTTACAGCGGCAATGTATTTATTGAACGAGCCGAAGTAAATCGGTTTTACTTACAATGAAAAGAAAAAACAACCACCAAATTGTACTGAACAAGAAACAAACTAGTATCCAGCTGAAAAACATTGACTAGTATCACTACCAACATTAAGACAATAGGGGCACCACATTAAAGTCAAATGAACGTTTTGCCCCTAATAATACCCTGTTATAGGCAGAAAATGCGTCCATCCAAAAGATTATTTCAAGTGATAAATGTTACCGCCCCTAAAGAGCAATAGAGGCAGAAGTACAGTTCGTCTTCGCTGTTACCACTTAGGGCGAAATCAACCGCCCCTAATCCACCAAATAAATAATCCAGCTCGCGCTCAAATATTTATGAATTCAAGCCAATTCATTTATCGTTCTCCACTTTGTACCACTTATGTTCTAGATGATCAGGATTGCTTTCTGACGTGATCTGGAAATTTATACAATTTCGAGGTATATGATTCTACTTTTGATTCAATTATCAATCAAACCCTATTGGAAGTCGATTGTTTTATTGATAGAAAATTGATACAGGTGGATCGTTGGTTTGATTTTCTGATTCGATTATACATTATGCAATTTTTTATTGTCCAGATTCTCAACTTTGCTGTATTTTTAATATCATTTTCCTGGCCCGACTTGATTAATACTGTCGTTTTACTAATTATCGGTACAGTTCTTTGCTTATTATGTATTTTTTTTTTGGATTATGTAGTATTTTAAATATGATTCACTACAACTGATGAGCATGATTTAGAAACGACAAAAGTGAAATACATTGGAAGATGATGCGTTTTTTAGGTATTTAGTTTTATTGGAGATAGATCACATGAGAAGAACAAATTTGTTAGAGCATGGTCACAAGAAGAACCAAACTTCTTCCCAGATCTGGTCAGGGATTCCGACTTCAGGTCTAGCACTAGGAGTTTAGGTTTAGGTTTTTGACCCATTGGAGAAGTCAAAACATGGCGAGAAAGGAAGAGTGGGCGAAGGGAAGCAAGGGAAGGAGGGGGAGGCGACGTTAGTAAGTTGAGTTGAGAGGAGATGAAGATGACAAAATAAGTCGCAGGTACTAAAGAGGCGGCTGCCATTTAAATGTCACTATGTTTTATCTTATTTTATTTTATTTTTTGAATCTCAAAGAATAAGGCTATTTATTTATGCATTCTTTAAATTGATGATGAGTTGAAGAATGCAAATGACAAGCTTATTTGTTCACTCATTCAAAGAAATGTACATCGGTTAAAATATGCATTTGGAAAATAGATAGAAGTTGTAACATTTTAATTCTACTCCACCAATCAATCACATTTTTTAGGATGACGGTCAGATATGACCGGAAAACGTTATGTTCAGGAGAAACCCGAACTCGTCGGGAATTGGTGGGCCGACTCTGTTACTCTGAAGGACCATGCATTGAGTCATGGGACATATGTTATACTGTCCTGAACAGTTAAGGATGATTATTTTCCTTGGTCATTGATGGAAATCCAATTTCCAATGTGTGCCTTGTATTTTCAGTTGTAAACTATATGGGGACATAATAGGATGTGGTATTAAGTCGTCTAAGACTGATACATTTATTATCGAAATTGATTTCCACACTATGCACTAATAATAATAAAAGAGAAATTTCGCGTATCAAGCATGTTTGGCAATTATAAAGTTAAACTCTATCCTCCGGTTTGCGTTTGCATTGTGTAATGGGACCTGAATCTTAGGTTTCGTTCTCAACGAACGGAAACAGGGCATTTGAGCGTGAGCATTTGGGTGGGGAATTTGAGTGTAGTACTGTAGCAAACGGGGAATGCGTTTTTAGCTACGAACGGGGTATTTGAGTGTGGTATTTGAACGGGGTATTTAATTGTTAATTTAATTGTTTTGGATTAAACTTATCTGTTTAATTTTAATTTATGTTTCTTATGTGCATAACAACATTGTAATATTAGTTCCACATTGCTAAAAAATTAAAAATAGCTTGGTATATATATAAGCATGCAAACTATAAACACAATTGAAATAAAATCAAATGGGCTAAATTAAACATAAGGCTATATATGTACACATGTATATTAAAAATGTCAAAGATGGGCACTTGGGGCACGAGGTCGCGTGCGTGCATTAACATAAATTAAAACCGGTTTAGCCAAAATGGCCTCGTTATCAAACACGCCCAAAAACTGAACGGACCCTTTTCCTCCATCCTCCCAGCGTTCTTCTGGGCATGGAACAAATCTCACGGCGTCCGACGCTTCGGACGCGTCAGGCGTCACGCGAATGCCAACTGCGCTTCTCATTTGCTACAAACGCACCTTTATAATATCTTCATTTTTCAAAAAACATTGCGAGTTTTTATGATTGGTATTCATGTGGAGAAAACCAGTTACGTGTTATACAGCATGGTTCCGTGATTTACCCAGCTTTAAAATGAAGTACAATAATTGTTTTGGTTCTCATACCAGTCCCATGAGTGACCTGGAGTTTATTGTTTTTCGCCTAAACTCTGAGTGCCCATATTTTGCACACGGGCTGCTAGTTGTTTTGGTTTTGCAGATATTTTTGAAGCAGGATTTTGGATCATGGCTGGAGCTATACTCTGGATTACTTCGTATTCCTTCACTAAATGTATTTGTGTTTCCGCTGTGTATTGTAATTTACCATCCTCCGATATTTTTCCACTGTGAATCAATTATTTGTACTGTGATATATTCTTGTACTCTAATATATAATTGTTGTAATAATAATAAAATGTTATTTTATGTTTTATTCTGATGTGTTGTATCCCATAACGGTTCGAGGATTTCTGCTGTTTGGATCAGACTTATGTGGCTTATAGCCGATTCAAAAGGGTGTGATTTTCAGGTCGTTACATCAACGAAAATAATTTGATCGAATCCATAGTGATTAACTATTATAAGATTTCAATTTTCAAGACTTTTGAATTTATTTTGTGATCGTTTGAAATTTAAACGCGCATTGATTCACGTTATGCAATTATAAAGTAAGTTTTACAAATGAACTCAGAATTCAACGAAATTAGTTCCATTGTATTCAGAATATTCAAATTTTTTAGGATTTTAATTTTCATTTCAATCGGAGGTTATATAAGGTAGTTTTTACGCGAAGCTTACGGCTTAAGTTTCATAAAATAATTAAATAATAATAAACTTCCCCATATAACTGTAACCCATTTGAAACCCTAATATTGGGTCAAAATCGAACATGCGTGGTCAGCGGACCATATACTCGCCTCCACTCTTTCATCGCAAATGACTGAATTCTTCGATCACCCTCCTTCAATTATATCCCGATCCATAAATCAAATCTGAAAAGCTTTTAGATCAAAATAATCGAGCTCGATTAGAGCTATTCAATGGAAGGTCAAGATTAGAAAATTCGAATCATGGTGGCTGGAAATTTGTCAGAAAGGTGCTACATTTGAAGTTGATCTGGCTGCGAATGGATGGGAGGGGCTGTTCGAAACTTTGGTTGAAAGTGGAGAAGGGTACGACGCCTGTGTCGGCGATGTTAGTTAGGGGTCCGAATGTCCGGTGATGGCGTGGTGATGATAATCTCGTACGTGATAAGCTTTGAACAAAGTACCAAGAACAATAGGGATTGTTGGTTTGGAAAGAAATCGTGAATGATGGAAACAATATCGGCTTGGGTTAGATTAAAAAGTAATTAAATATTGTTAAATTTTGGTTATGGAAATTAATAATTTTAATTAAATCCTAAATTCTTATAATCGTATAACTCTTACCTATGTGGACAGAATTGAACGAAACGAATGGCGTTGGGACCATATTATTGAACTCTACGTTCTGGAACTATTTTGGACAGAATTGGAAGCATCTGAAAATTATAATTAAATTAAACGCTGGTTTAATATAATTAAATCGAACCACTTTATTGACAAATGGAAACCAATGTGAGTTTACTCACTCAGTTTTCCCCATTTATTTATTTTATATAAGTCGGTTTACTATTTGTGTGCTATGGTTGTTTATTATTGCTGAATAGATATTTACATATATTGACAGTACTGATTAAATTAAACGTTCATTTAATTCAATTCAAGTAATTTTTAATGATTGTATCCAATTGAGATAACTTACCTTGTTAGTCACGTTTATAATAGTATAAATGTGTTACATTAAAAGATGGATGCTTGTATGGTTGTTATTGGTTGATTATTATCGGTTGAACCTATTATTTCTGCTTACCAAAGTGGATAACAGTCATTATATTTTCATATTTTATGTTCAAGGTAGCCTATTTGGATGTAGAGAAAAACTGGTTGGAGGTATCCAGTTGGATTCCTCAAATATACTGAATGATATTTAATTTCATATTATAGATAAACTGTTTAACCAATCTGATTAGATGATTGATTTGGTTATTAATTGTTGAATTCAAAGTCAACGTTGTTTTGTATTAACCAATGGGCAATATTAGTTAAGTATTGGCAACAATGGTCTAAAAATCTTGTTCTTAAGATGTTAATTCACTGACAGGTGAATCGACGTATTTGAAGTTGTAATTTTTTTATATAAATTAAGTGAAGTTTAATTTATATTTTATTAAAATATAAGTTTATAAATAATTCGATATCTATAAATGGTTTTCATAAAAATAGTTATAGAATATTATGTATAGTGATTTAATGTTTTAGCATGTTTTATAAGTATAGAAATCATAATTCAACATATGGGTTAATGTTGGAAATAGTTATTTTTAAGGAAACGATTAAGTGATATTATTAGATTAATTATATTAATCTAATAGAAAGAAGTAACTGGAATCAGTTAACAAGTTAAATGATTACTTTAAGTTGACTAAGTTGAATGTTTTAATCGGAAGCGATAATTAGATTAATTAATTTTCGATTAATCTAATGAAAATAGTTTAATGAATATTTTTTATTTTAACAAGATTTCTTAAATATAATTCACTTTTTAATTAACGTTATTTAAAAATTATTTTTGAATTGAAAATCATTAATGTAGATGGTTATTGTTTAATTACATGATAATCTTCGAAGTATGAAATTTGGTAAAGTCATTTCGGTTTATATAATAAAAAAATATGTCACTTGACATTATTTTGGGCCATATCAGAATTGGTAATTGGACTTATACCACTGAGTTAACATATACATCGATATTTCCAAAGTAAAGGGCATACAAAGAAGATTTTGTAAACATAAAATATTCCCAAGATAAAGGAAATAAAACGGGTTCTATGGAAATATATCGATATTTTCGAGTGAAGGAAATAAAAAAGGAATTTGATAATACTTTTATTCTTAAGGAAGTAGTATTTTTTTCCAATAACGGGAAAAAAGAGAATTTGTCCAGATAAGTAAATGAAACAATTTCAAGTCAATGAAATGATTTTTAAGATCGTTAAAGAGCTTTAATGAATGTTTTAATAATAAAAGTCGTTGGGACATCATAAAGAATATGTCATTTGACATTTCATAAATATCAATCCTAGGCGGCATGGGTACCATCTATTATGTCGCCATACTAGGCTCTACAATACCAATTGGTTAGTTATATATAGCAATATTTTTCCAACGTAGGGGAAATAGACAGGAATTTGTAAATATATTTCCAAAATAAAGAAATAGAAATGGGCTTGTGGAATTTTTGCGATGTTTTCAATTAAAGAAATATATCAAGTGATTTGATAAATATATTTATTTTAAAGAGGCAGGTAGTGGTTAATATTTTCAAAATAATGAAAATGGGATGGTTATGTTGAAACGAATATAGAGATCGATTATCAGAATTGATAAAAAGGTATTAACAAATGAATTCAATCAAAAATATATGTGTTGCCGATATACTTGACAATAGTATTGTTAAATTGATAGTCAAACCCCGAATATAAATGAAATATCTTATTGAACCTTCTAACATGTTGTTTCGAAGAGACCGAGATGAGAACTTGACCCAAACCACTTCGAGCCAACGTTGCGCTCGAAGCTAACTTGCAGGGAATAAAGATGGAGCATTGAAGACCATAGATTTTCATAAAATGGAAGAACCATTTATAATCTCTGACTTGTGACTAGAAATACACTGTGCTTCTGTCGTGGTTTGAATTCTACGGATTTGCAAGGACTGCTCGCTACTGATCCTCGTGGCGATTCCTATATAGGATGTGGTAGGAGGGTGCCTTTGGTTCATCATGTTCATGGATGACTTGTATGAACGGGTGTACGATAGAGTATTTCTTTAAAAGTCATGTATGTTGATTTTTACAAATATACAAAGTTTGGTGGAGGAGAAGGCAATTTCTCTTAGCTTAACATCTAGAGTATATTTGTGGACGTCAATTAGTGATTTGACCGATCTAACGATGTTGTATTCAAAGAGTGATGTGTTGTTCTCTAAAAGGTAATCGTGACCTCAAGCCTCATCAATCAAGAAAATGACAGAAATCGAGAAAGCAACATGGCTATGTGGGTCATTCCCATTATGGTGTAGTGTCACCATCTAGAGAAATTTCATTGTTGTTCTTCTTTCGCTTTCGTGTCTCCCTAGAAACGGTTATATAGGATCCAACCGTAGGGACAATATATCTGATACACTCAAGTTGAATGAATGGTCGGTCATATATGGCTAGTTGCAAGATGTTCTTATTGAACCCTAGTGTATTGCTCTCTAGCGGTATACTTTTGGAAGCTGGTCCTATGTCTTGTCATAGTTGGTAATTCAATCTCCAATAATCGCTATGCGACTTTTGATTATATATTATATGTATGTGGAGCGTGAGATGCAAGAGTTCTGCTTGACGGTTATTTATTTATGGATTGATAGACTCTATTATAATATCATCAGATTTTGACATATCAAAAATATTTTAGGTCATCATAAGGTGAAAACCATACGTGTTTATGTGTGGACTGCTCTTACGATTATCCTTTTCTTTAAAATGATTTTTCTAAAGTTAAGCAAGTTGGATGTTACTTAAACTTAGTGAGTTTTTCTTATGCTGGTTCACTAGACCGATCCGTGGCGTTTGCAATGCTCGGGTCAGACCGAGCTTTACAAGTTCAGGTTAGGACGCTATGAATATCAGAAGGCATGCTGAATGAGTCCAGACGTATTAATATATATATATATATATATATATATATTCCGCTGTGCATTGTATATGATGACAGATTGTTATAACTGTCCATATTGTCTGCTGTACTATGATGGTTGAAAGTATCTATACAGTTGTTTATAAACGTTTGTTTCTATATAATATTTTGTTCCGCAGCGATGTGAGACTCTATGCTGTACATTTTCTTCTTCTTTCTTCTATTCTACTATTTCCATCTTTCTTTCCTCACCCTCTAATTTCAATCTATCAACTATCTGTTGGTTTCGATACTTGGGATTTGGAAAGTAATATGTAATTATGTATTATTGTCAAAGTTTGAGCATCAAATTCCCGCCGGGCGTTACAGGCTTCTCCTTATGATACCTGAAAGTGCTTGATACATGAAAATCCTCTGATACTATTACTAGTGCATAGTGTGAAAAATTCATTTCGCAAGTAAATGCATCAATCCTAGCCAACATAGGCACCATATACTGTGCGGACGTATAATATACAACTAAAATCGTAAGGGTTCGTATTGGAGAACGGATTTCCAACAAATGACCAGGCTAAGGAACTTCCTTATCTGATGATTACACCTCTAGAGGGATATCCCGAGAACCAACTGGCTCTTTGCCAACACAAGCTCGGGTTATATCTTAATTGGATAACTTAGATCACGCCTAAGTATTCCACCTCTTGGTCATTCCTAACCTTTAACCGGGCGCCTACGTCATCAACATCCACATAAGTAGAAGTTGCCACATAAGTAATAGCTAGGCTTCATACCATGGTACATGGTTTATCTAGAAGGAAACAACATACCAATAACCTTGCTGCATCTTTTCTTGTTTTGGCCTTTTTTGGGGTGTGAGGCTTGCCGAAGTCTCGTTACACAAAGCTACGTTTTATCCTAAAGTCATGCTTTGATCATCAATAGATCAATCACTTAATATGCCACATTGACATTTCATAACATATAACTGATAATCACTAACCATATCACCTTTAAGCTCGTATGTCTCAAAGAAGAGTGTTAAGCTAAGAGAACATATTCTCCGCTGCCAACAGAAATATGTTTAGTAAAGATCAACCAATATATTAAAAAACAGAATGTCAGACACACATCCATACAAGTTCGTTCTAGGTTTAAACGAAACCGAAGACGCTTTATTCCTTGTCCAATAAAGGAGGGAATCCCTTGCAAATCCGAAAATTCTTCAGATACATTTGGACCACTACTATATATAATCTCATAATTGAAGCTAACTGCGGCATTAACAAGCAGTCCTTTTGCTGTGAAGATTCCTAGTCTTCAACCACACTCTTCAATATCTTCATTTTCTCTATTTCATCGTAACATTATTTGAAATGGTTCTTGGATAGAAATCTGATCTCGGTCTTTTCGAATAATGAGCGTAATTTTAAAATCATATGGAAATACAAGATTAATCAAGTTTATTTCCATTTAAATTTGGTAAATTGAAACCTTCTTAAAACATTTCTCCATTTCTTATCCTTT
This sequence comes from Allium sativum, assembly GCA_030737875.1. Taxonomy (NCBI): domain Eukaryota; kingdom Viridiplantae; phylum Streptophyta; class Magnoliopsida; order Asparagales; family Amaryllidaceae; genus Allium; species Allium sativum. Next base: position 10,300,998 of record CM060923.1, read on the forward strand.
AACAAAGTCCTCATTTGAAAACTTGTTGATGATTAAGCCTTTTTAATCTTGATAATCACTCCTTAAATCTTTAAACCAAGATTTATCTTACTTAAGGTTCGTTTTAAAATTCACATTCCAAAAATTCATTTCATAAATTCATCTTTTAAACATATCTTTTTAAATCAAAGATAATCAGGCATAAAAAATCTTAATAATCATTAATCAATTCTTTATGAAGATTCACTAGTTTTTTATGCCTTTGTTTTCCTTTTAAAAACTCATCTCTAAATCAAGATCATTAAGCTTCATCTTAATCAGCCTTTAAAAGATCTTAATCTTTTTAAACTTCCAAATCATAACTTTATCTTAGTTGGGTTAAAGAATGACATTATTTAAGGCACCATTCACAACAAACCCAAAACCAATTGATATTAAATATAAGATTTAGGTACACATTATATTAGCTTATATTTAATACAATTCTCATAATCAACGAATACTACAAATGGAATAATGCGATATAAGTATCTTTTAAATTTCTCAAATAGTATACTTCCTAACTACAAAATTCTATATCAAATTTCAGAGAATTATTTCCAACCAAATCTAATGAATTTAAAATTGGAAAGCTTCAATTAATTTTAAAATTAGATTTCCAAAACATCATTTTTACAATATTTGGTTAGTTAGGCTAAAACCCCCAAATTCAAACTATAGTTTAAAACTTCATACATCTTACCCAAATCTCTTTAAAATCATTTATTATGATCTATCATAATTTTTTTCATATTTTTAATAAATTTTATAAAGCTGTTTCTAACGATTTCCAATTACAGTCGCTGAATTGCAAAACCACGATTTTATTTAAAACTTATTTTGGACATAATTGAAAATCTATAATTAAAATCTGAAATTTCTTTTTCTATTTAAAAGCTATTATCATTAGAAATCAAATGTTTTTCATTTTAAGGAAATCTGATTCAAATTGCATTCGATATAATCGTTTGAAGTTTATGGTCGAAATTCGCGAACTACCGCAGCGCGACCACCTCTATTTAGGCCATACCATAACTTTGAATTAAAATTCATCCAATTCACTTCAAATATGTTTATAAACTTTTTTAAAACTTGTGTACTCTTATTATATAACATTATTTCCAAATTTAAACTTCAAATTGAGTTATTCTCCAAAACTGAATATTTTAATAGTATAATATTAATAACTCTTATTGTTTTGAAATACAAACTTTGCAGAAATCAAATTAAATGTTATATAAAATTATTGGAATAATCAATTTGAGTATAAAACATTGTTTATATGGCAAACTCAATTTCAATTTCAAAATCAAAATCGATTTCATTTATTTCAATTTGAACAAGCCATTTCATATCAAAATCTTATTCAAATAAATTTTTGCATTTACAAAAGATTTTCATAAACACTTTAATTTCAATTCTATCTAGTTTCTGACAAAAAAATCCCAACTTTCTTTTTTTACAACCTATTTCACTTAAATGAATAAAATATTCATTTATGTTATCCAAATGGAACGAGACTTAACCAATAACCATATTACTCCATTTATATGGGTGTAATGTGTGAACAATCATAATATCATTCACAACAACTAATCATCTATATCGCAGTATTTATAATATAAGCATTACAATAGTTAACACTTATACGTACACGAAAAATAATAACAACTGTAATAGCATCCATCAATCACGAAGCAACCATAACAACCACAAAGCAACCAATATATAATCAGATTATGATTACAACCAATATTCCAAACTTAGTCAAAGTATTTTTCTCAATAATAAATATTCCAATATAATTTAAGAAGTTCTCACCTTGATTTTTATCATTGAAATAACGACTAATTTCGTTCAAATTAAACAGATGATTCACTTAAGCAAAATTTCCACCTAGCTCCAAACACTCCAATCCAAGTTCCATTGTGTAGTGTTCGCTGATGTGATTCAATACACCTCGTTTTACTTCGATCTATTAAAGTGCAAACATGCAATTTTCGTGACAAGTTTTAATCGATTATTCATAATAAAAAATAATTTAAATCTAATCATTATTATTAAGGAATAATTGCCCTAATTGGTGGATACAATTTTCGTTACAAATTTTAATCGATTATACATACTAAAAATTAATGTGATTAACACTCGTTAACCAACTTACTCATTCGTTCGAATTTCCATCTTTGAACTCGTTCATCACACGACATTTCAACCTCAACCGCACCGTCCTGGAGCCATCAGACACTCAGCCGACCCCTCCTTTGCCTTCACCGATGCGAGCAGGTCCTATAGTCACCTATACAACCTCCTACGACGAGTTATAATGCTGGAAATGAAAGCACATGAATTCCATTCGTTTTGATCCCAGCGCCGCCTCTGACCACCATAGGTCACCAAAGTTCTTCAACATGTCCCCCTCACAACCCTCTTCCAATCTCCAGTCGATACCTTCACCTGAAAACATCTCCACCTCCTTGAAATTGGAAAAATACGAAAATTGTACCTTAAAGTTTAAGCACAGATCTATGCCAATCCAGACCTCTGATCGATGATCCAACCATATGGATTTGAAGAGATTGAAGAGCTCTACAACTTTCATGTTGGAGCCATTATCTGAATGTGAGTGGATTAGGGGAGACTAGCAAAAGAAGAAGGACCATTTTCGACCATTGAAATGGTAGGTGTCGGCTAGTGTAAAATATGAGGGTTAGAGTTGGATTTGAGATAATTTATAGGCTTATTTTTTTATTATTTTATTCACCCTTTAATGTTGAAATACCACGAACTCCTAATGAAGTGCAACGACTATCGTTCCCAGATAAATATCCGTATTCCAAAAACAATGGAACTTGTTTCAGAAGCAAATTCAGTTGCTTATAACAGTTGTTCTCAAAATCAAATTATATGTTTATAGTAATTTAAAATCGATCTTCAACCATAGATCTAGACAAAAGGAAGCTTCCAATTTCCTTCTCACTTCAGATCTCTTAATTCTGAAGTGAGATTGATGATATTCCTGAGCAATTTAAGGAAGACTATTTTGACTTGAGTATATCGGTGAATCTAGGGTTTGCTGCATGACAACCTTAAGAAAAGAGATGGTGAAGTCCTGTCTTGCTTTAGCTTCTGCTCTTCTATTTTAGGATGATCTTCACGATCTAGTGAGACATAGCTATGGCAGGTATACGACTGACTTATATTTATAGCAGTATCAATTTCTGTGATGCATAGATTTTTTCTGAAATGATTAAAGTTATGTGTTGGTAATGATTTGTTAAGATATCAACACTTTGATGTGTGTTTGGTATATGATTGATATGGATCTTCCCTTGTAATACTTTCTTTCTGACAAAGTATAAGTCCAGCTCTATATGCTTAGTACCAAAATGTAGTATAGGATTAGCAGTCAAAGCCACTGTGCTTAGATTATGACACCATAATGTTGTTGTGTCTTTCTGCACATTGATTTCACTCGGGAGAGATTTAATCCACATAATCTTTGTCGTCGCACTTGCCTCACTTTTGAATTCAGCTTCTGTACATAATCCCAACAACGTAACGTTAACGCAAAAAAGGCACTAACACTAGATTTTAGCGAAAGCACCACCCCTTTACAGGGATATCAATGTAGAAAATATAAAAACAAATGGAAAAAGGTAAGAAGTAGAAAGTAAAGAGAGAGAGAGACACACAATTTTATTGTGGTTCAACCATTGATAAGCCTGTATCCACATTATCTTTTATTATGGTCCTTGTCACACCAATTACAATATGTTATGAATGATTAAAGAGTTCCCCAAAGTAAAGATTAACACATTATCACTAGTACTATTGGTTATCAGAGAATCACAATAACCATCCTAGGTGGCCTTGATTTGTTATCTCTGGAGAAGAAGCTTTGTTGTTAGAGAAGAGTAATGGATGCTGGAGATGAGCAATGGCTATTAGAGATGAAGATATATTCTTCCAGATCTTTGGCATCATCGTAGTATGGCAAAAATTGGACCTCCTTTGATGTTGGAGCTCGGGGGTATTTTATAGGTGTTTTGGAGGGAGTTGAGCCAAGCCCATTTGCAGAGTGCCTTAGAATGGTCTGCCATTCCAAGCCTATGAGTTTCACAACATAAAACCCTAACAACATGGGTCGGTGCCGACCCATCATGGGTCGATACCGACCTAATGTGTTAGCCTATTTTTGGTGCCAGCGTACATGGCCATGATGCACGTATCTCATTTTGCTTCTTGAAGTTCAATCCATAACTTCCTTGTAGTTTAACTAAATGATCTAAAAATTCACACATGTATAGTACATGAGTAGAGTGATCTCTCACATAAATTTCATGCCATTTGGGTCACCCCTCAATATCTGAATTCTGCCTGTAAAACTAGCATAATTCAACAATGATTTGTCCATAACTCATCAATACTTATCTGATCGAGCTGAAACTTGGGGGAAATCTTCAGAATGATGTATTGGAAGTACAATACAGATATCATAATGTAGGGCCTACCGTAGATGGGTCGGTGTCGACCCATGGGGTATGGGCCGATGCAGACCCATGAGATTAACTCCAAATCTCATGAAACTATTTTGGAACCTTCCTTTGTGTATTTTTAGTGTTGTTTCAAAATTTCAAATCATTCTGAGTTTGTATGTGCTCTGTAGGTTCAGTTCAAGTTGCCTGGGTCCAAAACCGGTAAACATTTGCCACCTAGAGTACATTTTGTTGAAAACATGATGTGCTCTAGAATAATGACACAATCATGCTTTGCAGCTAAATCGTATGGAATTGAGAAGTTTGCCTTCCTTGGGAAATCATTATTTACGTATGGTGGAAAGTTCTACGCTTCTGGACTATATTTTATAATTTTCATAACAAGGCCCTAGGAGTTGGCATAGGCTTTGAAACCGTAACATATGTATTGGACCTAGGGGTTCGAACTTGGTTTGCGCAAAGTTTCCAGGCTTAGTTAGTTGGACATTTGGAATTTAATCAACAATGGACATGGTGCCAAGGGATTACCTTTGACTTATTAGATGACTACTTGCACATTTTGACCTGGACCGTCTTTGTTTATTACAGCATTGTAACTTCGGCCTTAATCCTTTAGAGGTGCTTTAGATTGGTTGATAGATAATGTGTTGGATGTTTATGTTGAGTGGGATCAAAAGAATACACTAATTATTCAATGTCAAGTCTGGTGCTTTAAGGATTTCTTGAGAAAAGTCCTTCTCTCTTCTTGAGTTTCAGGCTTGATTCTTTCTGCTTACGTCATTTTGGTGGACTCTTATTCTAGATCAACGTCGTGGATTATACTCGAATTTACGATATGTTTTGGTTGGCATTAGAGTCTAGACATTCCTTTGGGATCACTAAATGGTGTCCATGTTAATCCGAGCATACTTACAGCATTTCAATTTTTGTATTGCCTTTGCCTATCCAAGGTCCTGTGAAATGGGAAAGCTTTCCAAGCCACTTGTGGTGATGGATTTGTTATCGATTGTTTCGACTGACAATGTGTAAGTTCCACAAAATAGAAGAGACAATGGTATAAATTGCATTACTAAGAAATATGGACCATGTTGGCAAGATTCCCCAGTCGACGTATAGAATTCAATTGACAAACAAGAGCAATTTCCTTCCCGAATTCAATGCATTTTTCATTCATGGTTTTATTTTGAAATAAAATGTACTTGACCGCTCTGATCGTAAGGCTTACTGTGTAAAGTGCGTCGTTTTCAGGATCTTGAGTTAGGCAGTAATGTGATCTTGGTCAATGGCATGACTTATCTTCCAATTTGAATTTTAACTGACAATTAGTTTATATTGAACTGAAATTTAGAATGCATTCGAGCTTCTAACCCCTTATCTTTGGATTTTTGGGTGTTTTGAAGATTCAATCCAAATGTTGCTTAGCTAAGATCATCTTGATGCTTCAATTCAGGAACATGAAATTGACTAGTCTTGAACATGGACTGATCTGCCTTGTCATGAAACTTTACCGATCAGGTGTAATGCATAGGACTATATTTGAGTTGCTTTGTCCTCGAAAATGACTCATTGATCTTCGAATCGGGTTTTAGGATGAAGAAACATGCTTTTGCAATATCCAATGCCCCATAACTCCATAATTTGAGACTCATAGAACTTATGATTGCTTTGACAATATTTAACCAAGTCTTGATAATCAGATGAAGTGTAGCTTATCTCTATTTCTGAGGTCCTCCTTTTAATGTGCCAACACGTTTGACGAACCTGAATGTTCTAAGTATGAACTTCCTTGTGTTGGGTGGCATTGAAATATCTGACATGCGAACATTCTAGAGGGACGACTCTACCTAATCCAAATTTGGATCGGCTTCAGCCACGTACTCCTCCTTAGTTCACATCGGGATCTCCTCTCTTGAATTATTGAAAGAGAATTACTTTAATAGGGAATGTGCCTGACTTTTCATGCCCAATGTTTGGGCTCATTTCAGATCCGCCATGTAGATGTCGTTATGTGGTCGCACATCGAATGCTTTGGCATGTGTGCTTTCAGTTCGGGATTCCTAAAGGTGATGGACAACTGCCGATTTAGGGTGAAGCCATTGATCATCCCCTCCTGATTTTACTCCTCTCCATTACCGCACGTGCTTAAACGAGGCTATTGTAACATCCCACACCTCCGTTCACGCAAGATATTGTCCCTAACTTAGCCACCATATAGGTGTGGGTTTTTGTTCCTCAAAAGGCCTCGGCTAAGTTTCGAGATCCGCCAACACATGGTGTTGCCACATAGGCTAAGCCAACCTCCCTACTAACACCAATATTGTCCCTACTTTGCCACCTCTCAGGTGTAGGGTTTTCCATCACTAGGCCTCGGCGTTAGTAAGAGATGGGCTCTACTATATAAGTACCCACTTCACATAGGCTTCCACGATGTGGGACTTAGGGGTGTTACATTCTCCCCTCATACAGAGCCCAACGTCCTCGTTGGCTCACAAACACCTCACCCAGGCGCTGTGGTCCACACAGGAGCCACAATTCCGGCTGGGTAACCTGGCTCTAATACCACTGTAACATCCCGCACCTCCGTTCACACAAGATATTGTCCGCAACTTAGCCACCGTATAGGTGTGGGTTTTTGTTCCTCAAAAGGCCTCGGCTAAGTTTCGAGATCCGCCAACACATGGCGTTGCCACATAGGCTGAGCCAACCTCCCTACTAACACTGATATTGTTCCTACTTTGCCACCTCTCAGGTGTAGGGTTTTCCATCACTAGGCCTCGGCGTTAGTAAGAGATGGGCTCTACTATACAAGTACCCACTTCACATAGGCTTCCACGATGTGGGACTTAGGGTTGTTACAGCTATTCCTCCAATTGTCCTTGCTTACTAGATATGCTTCAGGAGTTTGGAATTGAATCATATCCGTTTTGCTAAAATGGGTACGCCGTTTAACTGGGATAGCTTTGCAACATTAACGGTGCAATCTTTGATTATGTAATTGTTGTCGCTATTCCTTCTAGTCGGGTCATAGGCTTTTCTCCGATCTTCTAGGAGTTATAATCCACCCTCTGGTATGGCATTCTGCTATTGTTGTGGCTAATCGAGTTACAGAGAGCCCGTCTTCGATTGAATGTGTCACAACTTGGTGTGCAATTGCTTTTGAGACTGACGTCGCTTCTAAATTGCTTTCAATCTCGCAGCTTTCCATTGGCTTGTACGCACTAATGGAATGATGCTTCTATTTCTCATTTGTTTTACGCACTCCTTTCATATGGAGCTAAACTTCATTGCTTCGCATTTGAAAGGATCTTTCCATCTTTTAGGCAATTATCGTTGGTCGATTGACCCTTGGCTTATATTTATCCAGGACCTAATGAATTCTTAACCAATCTTAACATCTTCCCTTTGTAACATAACATGCATTCTATAGATTTTGTTACGTTCTCTGATTAGTGTATAAATTCTTTACTTCTGACTTTCTGGACCGTCGTCATTGGAGGGAATATATTCTTGAATTTCATAATGTCCATAATTGGTAGTGAAGATTGGTTGTGCTTTAGATGAATGCCTATAGCTTTAAGACCGAGCCTTTCTTTTTCCGGATTCGTATGTCCCTTTCTGTGAATTCGGCCAAGTCCCTTTATTCATCCAGACCCAAGCACAAAGAATCGTTGGAACCCAATACAGTCGATGATTCACAATACCATCTTTTTGTTTTTCTGCTTTCATGAGAACCTATAAAGAAGTGTTTGCCATGTCTTTTTGGACAAAGGCTTCATGGTCATTTCCTAATTGACAAAGGGTTAGTTTTGAGAGAGTAAAAAAAGACAAAGTATAAGTTACTTCACTTTTCTCATCATGTGTTATCTACGCGTGACGACCTATTTATGGCGCTTGAGCGCACCAGACCTGCTCTGCCCAAATAACACATTGTATATGCTCTAGCTGATGCTAAGAATCCACATGGTGACTATCTGTTAACTTTTCTTGGATTCCAAGCATTGTTTATATGGGTTTGTAATTGAAAATAAAACATACCTGACAGCCTCGATGTGTAGTATCATTGTCTGGAATGACTTTTTGCCAGTCATTTTCATTTTTGGTGAAACAGTATTTTCTCCTCTCAAGATGAGTTCCTACTTTAGCTTATGTAATATTGAGCAACATCCGAGGTGTACTAGTCCACTTTGTATATTGCATGCTAAACTTTTAATGGAGCTCGTCACCTAGGCGCTTGGTCTCTAGGCTTATATAATGGCCAATTATCAGGTGGTGGCTTATTTGTCTGCCTTAGCCTGAAAATTCCCTTTGGTCCCTATTAGGACTGGAGCTATGCAATGCTTCATGCCTTTCAGTTTACTTTGTTTTACTCCAACTTAAACTCTTGTAGCTCCTAAGTTGCCAACATCCATGTAAAGGGTTTACTACAGTTTCATTGAAGTTTAAAGTTCAAAGCATATATTTCGAACTTCTTTGAGTACGCTTGCCCATTATGCCATGGTCAAAGCGGATTTATATTTTTACCTCTCCATGGTTTAGGTTAGGCCGACGTTTCACACATGCAGTGCTTGTGGTTTATCCTATACCTAAAAGACATTAGCAATGAAAGATTAGTTTTTCCTAACGTGATCATGATTGCATAAATTTCATGTGTTTTGTGTGTTGTGTATAGCAGCTTGTGCATGTGACTTGATGATACAAGTGGCAGTTTATTAAATCATATAGCAATGATTTTTATGGGATATGCTTATGTATCACATTCTAGTATTTATGAGGATTTTGATTGATTTCATGTGTTTGCGTCGGTTGGGAGATAAATGTTTATGACTACAAGAGTTCTTGTTTTTGTCAGGAGATTAGATACTCTAAGAAATTTATTTAATTGCCCCTAGTTTATTTTGTTTGACCGCTCATATCCTTATAATTTAGATCTCATGCTTGTGACCATTTTATCATGATCACATATTTTCCGCCTTCTCGCTACAACCTTAGTTGCACCTAGTTACTTTGTCTGGTGATTTACGCGGGGACAATTTGGTTTTGGAGCATCTTCTCAATGTTGCATAACTTCTTGTTTGTTTTCTCTGTATGTCTGTTCATGTTTTTGGGGAACTGATCATCTGGCGTTTTGGTTCCATCCGACATTTGGGTGTGATGCTGGTTTTGGACAGCCCTACGGTTCATTCATATTTTTAGAGTTAGGGATGCGATTACACTCCAATTTCGAATATAGAAGTATGTAGACCCTTGATTCGGTTGTGGGGTCTATTTGCTTATGCAGAGGCTCATACTTATGTTTCACTAGCATACAATCCTCTTTCTATATCTAAGCTTGATGATTTTTATTTATTAAGATGCATCGATGAAATAACAGATTGTCTATTTAATGACAGAAGTCCTCATAGTTTGATGTCTTCCCACCATCTTTTGAATTCATCAATGTTGGCGTTATCTTTACCGCCCTCAACTATCGTTTGTCATATCCATCACGTTTGCTAGCACCATCAATGTTTCTAATTTGAAAACTAGGATCGTACTAGGAACAGGTTGCTGCACTACTAAACTTGGATGACCTTTCAGGGTAATTAATAGGAAATTGTGATAGAACTGGATCTAAGGGACTTAGAGTGAATGCCAGCAGGGTAACATAGGAGAAGGACATAGAGGAGATTCAAGAAGAGCCTAAGCATAGGACAGTCCCTTGGGAAGCCAAGAGCATGAATCATTAGAAGAGGCTGTGAGTGGAACTAGGATGGCCTTTAGTTATGTATGAGTCAGCATTCTTATCTCTGTTTCCATTGGCGAGATTATTCTAGTTTGATTTGGGAAGCAGCGAACGTTGCAGCCTGGTTTTGTGTACTAGTTCGACTAACGTGGGGTGAGAGATGAGTTAAGCTTCACACTTCCGTTATTTTCTCTTATACATGTTGTGTTGAGTTCATGTTTCCACCTTTCCAATTCATCTGGGCTAGGATAGTGTTGAATTATTTTGTTCCCTTTATTGTATTTGGATCAATGTCGGAATTTATTGTTGGATGTAATACGATTGCAGTACAATTCATCTCAGCCTCATTTGCCTGATTGCTCGAGCGTAGACTAGCCCTCATGTCATAGGACCATGTCTTGAATTTTCCATGACTTGTTTTGTTTTATTTTACAGTCATGCACAATGTGTATTTCACTTTTTCTTGGTCAGGACTGTGCAGGCACCAGTTCAATGCATCTAGATAAGTGTGTGTTGGTATATGCATGCAGCACGGTAATGGGCTGTTGTTGCTTGTTGTATGGCTTTGACTTATCTAGTTTGAGTTTCAGTGTTCTCGATATGCGTCGGTTGCATTTTATTTTCTTGTAACGTCTTCTTTAGCCAGAGATGTAGGGGTACTGCCTTAACCTTTGAGTTAATTGCACCAATGTGAAGTGACGCTATATGCAAATACGATCACTTTCGCTTGTCGTATATCTTTGTATCCATTTAATCTTTGTAGTTTTTAGCTTCCTACTCTGATATAGTATTATATTCTTTATTATTGCGCTTCCTATTCATCACAATGCCAAGATATGCCTATTATATGCTTTACCCTAATGCCATTTAAGGTCATTATGGGTAGTGTTGCCCCCATACCATGGGTCATCGCTGATTGGGATGAAATTTTATTCCATATACATTGCGTGTGGCCGACAGCTTAGAATGATTATTGCTCCTGTTAACTTTTTTGGCGTCTTAGGTTTCTAGTTATTCTAATGGGTATCACCGGTCTCAATTTTCAAGGGTTTGACTTCAACCCGGGTAACGATAACATCTTTTCACTAGGAAAGTTTGATTCCAGCGATCGAGTGAATCTCGAATTTGTGTGAGAGGGGTTTACTTCGAAGTCGTATCTATAGAAAATTGGCGCTCACTCTTATTTAAAGACGAGGATACTTGTTCAGGAGTCACAATCTCTCCCTTGGACATGCTGATTTTGAACGATGGATTCTTTTACCTAACGTCATCGATCATTTCACGCCTTTTCTTTTGGGTATTTCTAATCAATCACCAATGGCCGATACTTTTCCCATGCCGCATTTATTTGGCGTCTAATCAGGCATCATTGTGTAGCAGGCTCTTTATGATGCCATCGAATGCTTTGTAGGAGCTAGGTTTTTACCCTCTTGATGTTTACCAATAGTCATATGGCTTTGATCGGGGTTGGGACCAACTTGTATGGGTTGCGTTTCCCGGGGATTAGCTCATCTCAATGTATATCAAATGTGCCTCGTAAGGACAAGGTCTTTTTACTCTCAATTTTTAACCAGTGGTCGCATGGCCAGGTAGGAATTGCGTGTCCCGGGGCCTGACTAAGCGCGATCGGGAGTGCCTCATACAGATGAGGTCTTTTCCTTGATTTTAACCGGTGGTTGTTTCCCAGGCCAAGATCGTCTTTCCCGCGGCCTTAACTTAGTGACAACATCAAGGTGCCTCATAAAAGCGAGGTCTTTTTCTCCTCGATTTGTATCAGTGGTGGCCAGGCCGAAACCGTACCTCCTGGGGCCTTAACCTAGCACGATGTATATCGAGGGTGCCTTGTAACGACAAGGTCATTCTCACTCAACTTATATTGAGTGCCTTTTAAGAGCAAAGTTTTTTGCGTGCCCCATCTTTGGTGAGGTCTTTTGATAATCCAGCTTGGGTGAGGTCTTTGGATGCCTGCATATATGAAAAGGATTGGATGTAATGTTGACAGCATTAGGATGACATCACAAATTCATGATGTTGGGAGTCTTTGGGTAACACCGATAGCATTGTCCGCCATAGGAAAAATTTTATTGCTTGGTGACGCTATTCATTTTCGGACAATGCTCATCTTGTTACAATGATGATATTCCGTGATGAGGTTGCTTCTTAATACACCAATCTTAAGGAATGCTAGGAACTACACCTAATGTCACAAGATTAACACCTTTGTTCATGAACTTTTCGCCTATATTCTCTGGCATTTGTCATGTCATGTTTGAGGATGAAATGTCCAATCCCAGAGGTTTGATGGTGAGATCTAGCGTTCGAATGCTTCATCTCCTTTCCTTGGTCTTTTTCATCCTCGGCTTTGCTTCTCTGTTGGGTATCAGCGGAGTGGGTTCAACCAAAGGTCTTGAGAATTTGCAGGCCCTTCACTCTTTTGGTGTATCCTGACCATTTATTGAATTTTTATCGAGAATGCTAGTCTTGCCTTCCTGCTTTTGCACATGGCATGTAGCATTCGCTATGAAGAGGTTCTTCCCCTCTTCCATTGGTTATGCAATGTTAGGCAGGCTTCATATCATCGGTAGCACTTTGTTTTTTCTGATCTTGAACGATTCTTGAGGGCCTTGCATCCGACTACAATGACTAAAATTGCTTTAGCCATAACCTAGTGATACCTGCACAATGTAAACAATTTCAGATCAACTATGTTACTATAAGAAAAGATAGCTAATGTAATATGTTTATTAGGATATCATATTATCAAGATCTTATTGGTGAACAACAATCGAGAAGGCAAGAATTTGCATTTCTCCACCCCCTTGTTTCTTTCTTGAGTCATCATTATGAGACCTGAGTTGATTATTCGCTCGGGTACACATTTCATCCATTTATGTTTTCCGGAATTTCTACCCCGTTTTGGCTGGTTATTTGTGCAACTTTCTTGTGGTAAACTCATACTACGCAGAAGGGTTCAGGGCTAGGTCGTCTGATCCGTTAAAGAGAAATTATTTCTTTTCTTCTTAGTTTTCCATTGTGAATTGTTCTCTATCTTTCCATTTGAATGTTCTTTGAACTAACTATGACGCCCTCTGAACAACGGAGAAATGCACTCTAATATGAACTAATTTGATGGGTCGGTGCCGACCTATCGTCTATGGGTCGATGCCGACCTATGGAGTTAACTTATTTTTGCACAGTTTTTCCTTCAAGCAATGCGATGACATGGAAGAACCGATCCATGAAGCTGAAATCACTTCTAGCTTTACCCTTATGGGTCGGTGTTGACCCATAGGGTATGGGTGGGTGTCGACCCATATACTTAGACAAATTTTCATCTTCTTCTTTTCTAAGGTAACTTAGAAGGCCTGATTGCCTGTTTCATGGAGTCGAACGTGATGCTAGGCTCATTCTCATGGGTCGGTAACGACCCTTGAAGATAGGTCGGCACCGATCCTTTAACTCGGCATATTTCTGGCTTAACTTTTGTAGGTCTTCTCTTCAGGTGGTCCTAAGTGCATATGTGAAGTTTACTATAAATCCAACGTCAGTGGCTTTCTGGAACGTGCGATCTTTTACAAGCGAGATCTTCTATTTGATTTGGATACACGAACCTTACACGACATTTATAGTTCTTCTAATAGCTTGAGTTGTCATCGACTTATAAATTCTTCCTGATTCCTGCAATAGATCTGAGATCCAATGTTTATATGGCATTAGCATTTGCTCAGATCTTCATAGATCTTAACAGTAGATCTACCTTTCCTGACTCGATTTTGATTGGTTAGTTCTGATAGGAGGACGTTTTATTCCATTAGAGATGGCAGTGAATTCCATCCTTCTCAAGATGTTTCTCAGTCTTACACTATAAACGCATGCCTTATTTACTGATTAGATCAAAAGTGCAAACGACTTTCTTTGATTTTGATTGCCAGTGTTGAATCATGAATTAAACCAATCTACGTGTAAATTTTATTCGACTCCAATTGGAAGTGGAGGGTCCAGCCGGAGTAAAAGACGTTTCCTAGATTTTTGCTGGATAAGAGATACAGAGATCCATGATCCTACAGGTTGCATGGTTTTTTCTCCAAGCTAAATTTTTTAGAAGCTGCAATTGAATTAACCTTCTCACGACATAAGTTATAAATATGATTTACTGCCTTTTTTCATAGCTTCTTTCATATATCCGCCTTAACAAATCTTCGTAGCTTCTGTTAATAGATCTGCCAAGCCGACTCTTCGTGGATTTTGGCAATAGTCTTGTCTAACCAACCATAAACTAAGATTACCAGGGTATGAATTGTATATGTGAGTTATAACCTTTCTCATAGCTTTTTCTTGCAGATCTGCCTTCTAGACCATGTGGATCCATGGCCGATAGTCCAGATCTAGGCCTTAAATTCATTTCCCAGTGAAAGCAACAATTGTTAATGCCAAAAATGGCACTAACACCAGATTTTAGCTAAAGCACCACACCTTTATGAGGAAAACAATACAGAACATATAAAAATAAATGGAAAAAGGTAAGAAGTAGTAAGTAAAGAGAGAGACATAATTTTTATAGTTGTCCAGCCATTGATAGGCCCATATCCACTTTAAATAACTTTTATTATGATTCTTGCCATGCCAATTAAAATATATATTATGGATGATGATAGAGTTCCCCAAAGTAGAGATTAACAGATTATCACTAGTACTATTGGTTATCGGAGAATCACGATAACCATTCTAAGTGACCTATATTTGCTATCTTCGGAGAAGAAGCTTTGTTGTAGGAGAAGAGTAATGGTGGATGGAGATGAAGTCTTGCTGCTGGAGATGAGCAATGGCTATTAGGGATGAAGATCTATTCTTCCAAAGCTTTGGCAGGATCTTAGTATGGCAAAAATCGAATCCATTTTGATGTTGAAGCTTGGGGGGTATTTATAGGTGTTTTGGAGGGAGTTTTGCTAAGCCCATTTGCAGAGTGCCTTATAATAGTGTGTTGATCCAAGTCTACGAGTTTCACAACATAACACCCTAATGGCATGGGTCGGTGCCGAACCATCATGGGTCGGTACCGACCCAATGTGTTAGCCTATTTTTGGTATCGACCTACATGGCCAATGATGCACATATCTTGTTTTGATTCTTAAAGATCAATCCCTAACTTCCTTATGCCTTAACCAAATGATCTAAAAATTCACACATATATCGTAGATGAGTAGAGGGACCACTCAAATAAATTTCATGTCATTTAGGTCACTCCTCAGTATTAGGATTCTGCCCGTGAAACTAGCATAATTCAGCAATGATTTGTCCATAACTCACTCAATTCTTATCCGATCGACCCGAAATGGGGATGTCTTCGCAGATGGGTCTCATAATGCAGGGTCCACTATAGATGGGTCGGTGTCGACCCATCAGGTATGGGTCGGTGTTAACCCATGAGATTAACTCCTAATCTCATGAAAATTTTTGTGACCTTCCTTTTGTCTTGTGAGTGTTCTCCCAAAAATTCAAGTCATTACGTGTCTGTATGTGCTCTGTAGCTTCAGTTCAAGTTGCCTGGATCCAAAACCGGGTAAACATATAGTTTGCTTCTTTGAACACCATCAGACTAGATTCTAACCCAAATAAATGCAATACCCACTTGTAGATCTTTTACCATCTATGCCACTACACAAGTCAACATTAGCAAAGCCACATATATTTGTAATAATGCAAGTTTTAAAAATTAAACCGTGGTTTAGTGTTCCTCTAAGATATTTAAGGATCCTTTTGACATCCTTCCAATGCTGATCTAAAGGATCCTGAACGAACTGGCTAATTTTGTTCACAGTTTAGGAAATTTTAGGTCTTGTAATTATCACATATTGAAGTGCCCCTACAGTGCTTTTATACTGCTTTGCATTTTGAATAGGCTCTCCTTTTTATTTTGATAAATATAGATTAGTAATCATGGGTGTTAAACTTTTGGCTGCGTCAATTTTACTTTTGTTGGAATTTCTAAAATGTTCTTTCTTTTCTGATTCTGAAACTGTTTTTACTTCTATCCCAAGGAAGATTTCTAGTTGACCAAGGTCTTTGACTGAAAATTCTCTGTCCAAGTGCTTAACTAGTGTGTTGATTTCATTGTCACTATTTGCAGTGATAACAAAATCATCCACATAGATGAGTATATATATATGGTTGACTTATTATCAGCTTTTATAAATGGAGAATAGTCATACTTCGCTGGCTTAAACTTTAACTTGACTAATGTTGACTTTATCTTTTCGACCAAACCCTTAATGCCTGTTTAAGCCCATTGATGGCTTTATTTAATTTGCATACATTGTATGTCCCTTCGTTTTGAATATACCCAGAAGGTTGTTCCATGAACAACTCTTCTTGAAGCACCCCATTGAGAAAAACATTACTGATGTCGCCTTATATTCCCTTTTTTTGTAAAGACCAAAGTCGGTATAATCCTTATAGTAGTTTATTAAACCACTAGTGAAAAGGTCTCAGGGAAGTTCAAAACCATGCTGCTGGGAATAACCCATGGCAACCAGCTTGGATTTATATCTTTGAATGTATAATCTTCAATTCTTTTTAACTTGAAAGTCCACCCTGCATCCAACAACATTTTTATGTTTTGGTAGTCTAACTTTACTTCATGTATTGTTGTTGTTGAGTGTTTTATATTTACTATCCACGGCTTCTTTCTAGTTTATATTTTGGTTGTCCTTCTCATAGTTGCATGGTTCTTCTATATTTATGTCTAAGTTGTAGGCCTTTGGCTTAAAATACCACATTTAGCTCTTGTCATCATATGATACCTTATTGGTTGAGTAGTTGTTTGGGGTGCAGTTTGATTGGTGACTGCATTTTCCTCATTGTTGTGTTCTGAAGTAGTTTCCACCTCACTATCAGTATTTTATTGTGAGGTAGAGTGATCATCAGTATCCTTGAGTGATGTAGTTTGACAATGCCCTTTTCTTTGATTAGTAGAACTTGGTCCTGTGTCATTCAGACAACTTTGACATGTGTCAGTATTGGAATAATCGTAGACTAGAGGTACAGAAGAGATAAAAAAATTGTGTTGTATATTTTAGTGGTTGTTTTTATTCTCTTTTCTTTGAATGGGAAAACATGCTCATTAAAAATAACGTGCCTTGAAATATATACCTTCCTATTATTGTCAAGGCATTTATACCTTTTGATATTATTTGCATATCCTATGAATGTACAAGAAGATGATCTAAAATTTAGTTTATGTGTCTTGTACATTCTTAGGCAGGGAAAACATAAACAACCAAACACCTTTAATCACTGCAAGAAAAGTTACCTTTCAACGCAATTATAGTAAGCGTTTCACTTGCAAATGCTGATAAAGGAACGTGAAAATGAAAAATAAGGACACCCTAACGTTGTTTAAGGGTTCGTTTGTTTTTTATAAAAAGTTCTGAATGTAAGTTCTGATTTATAAATCAGAACTTTATAGCTTGTTTGTTTTTTGTGTTTGTTTTGAATAAAGCTATCCATTCAGACAAAACTATTCAGAACATTTTTTGTGCTTATTTTTTATTCTGAATGCTGAATATTGTTTTTTGTTCTGAATGAAAACAAACAAGTATTTGATTATTCAGAACTCAGCATTAAGCAATCAGCAATCAGAATTCAGAATTCAGCAATCAGACTTCAGAATTCAGCGAATCAAACAAACAGAGCCTAAAAGTAGGCATCTTTATTTCGATTTTTTTTCAATATGCGGGTTTCTCCCCGCCTTTCTTCCTAATTAGAACAAGAGATGTACCTTAAATCCGTTCATCTCTTAATCTCGCCCGTAATATCAGTTCACTCAAGCCTTAATACTCCTCTAATCCGTCCTTGGCAAACAAAAGAGCATGAGTCTAGTTCCACATTCAGTCAACAATCAAGAGCACCACCATTGAAGAATTCTTAGTCTATTCTCTTTAGAAACCTAATTTGAGGTAACTAATTTAACTTTTAGATGCAACCCTTGAAATCACAATTTTATTATTATTATTGTGCTCTAATTTCAGTCAATATATTTATGCTATGATATCTACCAGGACATATAACTTATTTTAGGTAATTTATGTTGGATAATTGAGGTATCACTAAGTTAACTTGAGATATCTACCAAGATACATGATATGTTTTAGGTCATCATATCCTATTATCAGTAGGAATTGAACTAATTAAGAACCAAGTTTAATGGCCTTCATGTCTTTTGTAATAATACATCTATATAAACATGATACGTATAAGTATTAAGTTCCTATTTTTTTACTGACTTTCAGCATCATCTGCGAAGTTGCCATATAGGTACATAGTGTGCTTCACTATATGTAAAGTATGGATGCAGACCAATATAGGACATTTACACGTATCTAAAATCTAACCACCTCCTGATCATAACCAACATAATTTAATTAGAACAAAACTCATGGCACATCTACCTATATTTCACTATACGTATTTATTGTTACTACTATAAATTACACTACATGTCCACATTATTGTGATATTGAACAACACTTAGCTGAAAATGGTTCGACATGGATGAATGTTTAGAACTATGAAAACTTACCTAAAGCCATAAATGACTAGCCTGAGAAGATGACTGCAGATATATCAATAATGGTTTCGGTTCTTTGGCCAATTCTTTAAGTAATCCATTTCCATATGTCGTTTGCAAGTCGATTTGCAAGCCTGCACATCACTCATCCTAAATAACTTGTGTAATGATACCTCCAATTTATCATGAACAAATAAACACTTATTTATGGTGTTTTGCATTTGTTGGATTTTTTCTTGTAACTATTCAGAATCAATTGAGTTAACTTTTATACCTCATAGTTCAAATGTGATTTTAACAAAGCCAAAAAGTATACAGACCAAGTTGTATTATTCGTTACGCCAACGATTACCTTTCTTGTGTTTATTCAACTGATTCTTCATTGTCTTTCTCTTCAATCAGTGATTTAGCCTCACATATATACTGTTTTACTGTACCTGCCATTTTCTTATTCCTTTAAGGATGGAAAGTGACAATACCAATATGTTTGTTCAAGGTATTATTTCAACAGTCTTTTATTATTTCTTGCATGTTTTGTATAGTTTGTAACAACTGGAATCCGCTACAACTTTGCAAAATTTTATTTGATAACCTGCTTGATTTTCTCCAGGACTCCATCGATTTGATGGCCACATCCCTGAAAACATCAAAGATCATGGACGTCCGAACATTCCTAAGCATCACAATACATGAGAAACTACTCAATTCAAAGATGGTCTCTGCTTGATCTATAAAACTGAGCACTGATCGATCTATAAATGGAGCATTTCTCAGTTTTAAAAACATAGCAAGTGCTCCGTTTTCAAACTGATCATGATCAATGCTCCATTTTCAAACTGAGCATGAGCAATGCTTAGTTTTAAAACCGAATACCATGCTTGGTATTAAAACCGAGTGCATTTCCATTGCTCAGTTTTAACACTGAGCAAGAGCAATACTCAGTTTTTAGAACTGAGCACTGCAATTGGAGTTTTGCTGCCAAACTCCATAGAGAAGTTACAAGAGCTTTATGGCATGAATAGCAGGTACACATTAATATCAACTTTTCATTCTCCATGAACTTTGTGTAAAATTTTGCATAGACTAAATGGACATTTAGCTTTAATTAATAGATTAGGGTGTATGAACTATAAGCTGAATGCTTTTTTTTTAACTTCATTTTTGTTGACTAACATATTATCTCCTCTGTTTCATAGGTTGCATACTATTGTTTCAGTTTTGTTTAAACATCATGTCTAAGCATCGGAAATAGAAGTAAGATGGAATGATATACTACCGTAGGACTATATTATGGATGTATTTTTCAATTGCTTCACCCAATTTTAAGAATTTTGACATCATTATAATTAAGAATTTCTGTGATTCTTGTCCCATTACATTACTTAAAAATATTGTTACCAACTTCTATAATGGTAATTATTATTACTTTTGACAGTGAGTCAGAAATTTTGGTTTTGTGTTTTGCTGTTGATTTGGCCTTTTCTTTGGCTTTGTTGATTTCAACTACAATGGCATTTCTTCATTGCTTTTCATTTTGGAAGATAGCGATAATGACTCAGAAATTTTACAAAAGAATGTACGAATCTATTCCCGTTGAAATTAATTTTAACTATAAAAGCTGTTGAAGATTTATTTGAAAATGAGGAAAAGTATCTATCTCTAATTGCTTACCATATTAATAAACAACAGAACAAAAACATCTTTATTGCTCTAGTAAACAGTAATGAACACTGAATGCTAGGTTATTCTTGTGATGACTTTATTTTGTTTCCAACTAAAAAAAATTAAAAATAATAAGGTTGTGATGTGATTCAGGGTTTAATTAAAAAATTGGCTATGAAATCCTAAGGTTGTGATGTGGCTTGTGTCAGGGTTAAGACAAAGGGTATGGTCGAGGCCATGGAAGGGGGCGTGGAAGAGGTCATGAAGAATTCATATCGAATGGACCAGTTCATGCTGCAGCAACTCCAACAGCAAACGGTGAGGCCTAAAGCTATTGGCAAGCTCCTTATAGCTTTCTATCATTGGATGACTGCTCATGCTTTCTCTTATTATTATTTATGTTGTCCTTGTTTTTAAGTTCCCAGCACCCAGTTTTACAAGCAAGTGGTTCTTGTTTTATCCGTGTTCGGTTTACCTATGCTTTCAAATTCCTATATTCCATACCCATTAGATAAAACAATATCGTATCATTTCTTTTGTAGAGCAGTACATTGTTTTATTCTTTCTAAGAAATGTCTTGTGTTTATACCAAGGTTCTAAATTCCGGCCGGCACGCTGGAACTCCGGCCATTCCGGTCCGGTTCCGGCGGTGACCGGGCCGGAAAACACCCAAATTTCCGTTCCGTTCGCGTAGGTTAAAAAAGTTCAAAAAAAATGTCGCTGTAAAATTGCTCATTATAGAAATCTAAGAACACAATAATTCAATTGTTATACGTCTAGTATACCAAAACAGAGAATAATCAATTCTAAACTCGTCACACAAGTTTATAAGTTGAATTTCCACTACTTTGGAATTCAATATTCGCAATAAGTATGTTGTAATCAATTTACAACAACAACGTTATACTATTTTAAGTAATAGCACAACATAGAGAAAGGAGAGATTATAGAATAATGTATATAAATATACAAATAAACTTGAAGTCTAACCCGATGATGCCTGAGGCTTGTCGTAACAATTTCCTTAAGAATTTTATTTCAAAATTCTCCCAAGATACAACAGACATATTCTGCACGAGATTGTAATGAGTATGTCACTCTGTGATTATTTATAAGAGTACTACAGAAGAGAGAAGGAAGTTCGAATTGGAAATTCAGTGAGGAAAGTGATCAGGTTTCCTCCTTATTTATAGTTTATCCGCATCCCTTCTGAACGGTCGCACCCGTATCACTTCGTACGATCGCATCTCTTCTGAACGGTCGCACCCGTACCTCTTCGTAACGTACATATCTTTCGAACGGTCGTACCCGTACCTCTTCGTACAGACGCATCTCTTTCTATGAAAGGAAGTGTCTTTTCGCTGAAATGTAACCGTTTGGCGAAATGAAGTGCCTTTTCGCGAAGTGTCTTTTCGTGAAGTGTCTTTTCGCGAAGTGTCTTTTCGCTGAGATATGACCGTTGGAAAATATGACCGTTGGTGAAAGGAAGTGTCTTTTCGCGAAGTGTCTTTTCACGAAGTGTCTTTTCGCGAAGTGTCTATTCGCGAAGCGTCTTTTCACGAAGTGTCTTTTCGTAAAGTGTCTTTTCGCGGAAAAGCATGCTTCTAATAGTCACATCCTTTCACTTAACAGTCGCACATGTTCGCTTAATGGAAAAAGTATATTTCATTCAGTACTTACGAATTCCAACAATCCCCCACATGAATGATAATATTCTTTTCCCCCACACAAAGCGAAATATCACATAGTACATATGGAATAATGCTTTATCGTGGATAAGTAGATATTTCACTTTGAACTTTCCCTAGTTAAGACTTATCGGATCTACTCGGCTAATCGGTGAATTATTTCATCTTGAACCGTCAGCCTTTATTGTATATCCAAACAATAAGTCTTACGAAGCATTGATTCCCTTCTCATCCAATCTCTTGGTTGTGTTCATTTTGGTCCTGAACATTTTTTGGTTCTGCGAGTGTTATAGAGAATTCAAGCCTTTTAAAATTCTCATAGAGCCGACCCAGCTCACACTAACATAGGTGATCGCAACCTTTACGAGTATCCTACCTATACCCCACTTGTTTTTTTTTTATTTTCAAGATATGGTCATCATTAAAAAACATAGTTTTAACCTTGTAATACTTCTGTAGGCATGCATTTATATTGTGCACCATAGGAATGAAGTAGGACTGTGTCCAAAAATGCATTACGTCTTGAGTTATTCATAACTGGTTTGCCTATTGATCCTAGTCCGTGGGATCTCCAGTCGCTAGGATAGGTTTCCGTATAAGATAACTCTTGTTGGTTTAGGCTTTCAAACCCATTCCCCTCGATGCGCAGTCAATTTTCTTTCTTGATAAACCTTTAGTAAACGGATCCGATAGGTTATCATTTGTTCTCACATAATCTATGGAAATAGTTCCATTTGAGAGCAACTGCCTAACTGTGTTATGGTGTCTACGAATATGTCATGACTTTCCATTGTACACAAAATTATGCGCTCTACTTAGCGCTGCTTGGTTATCACAGTGTATGCATATGGCTGACACGGGTTTGGACCAAAAAGGAATATCTTCTATAAAATGGCGAAGCCATTCTGCTTCTTCGCTTGCTTTATCTAAAGAGATGAACTCTGATTCCATAGTGGATCGAGCTATGCAAGTCTGTTTAGTAGATTTCCATGACATTGCTGCCCCTACTACGGTAAATACATAACCACTCGTTGATTTTGATTCCTCTAAATCAGCAATCCAGTTTGCATCACTATATCCTTCTAAGACGACAGGACCATAATGTAAGGAATATTTTGTGATATTTTTTAAATATCCAAGCACTCTCATTAGTGCTTTCCAGTGTTCTTCTCCTGGATTGCTTGCATATTCTGCTTAATCAACTTACTGCATAAGCTATATCTGGTCTTGTGCAATTCTTGGGAGGCGAAACTGGAACTTTTTCCAAGCACCCCCACACTTTGAGGTATTTAAAGCTTGGTTTATGCCCTTCCCATAACTCGTATGGAATTGTTCCTGTTTTATTGTGAGGAACCTTGTTTAAAATATGATTAGACATATTTAAGGCCTCCCCCCATAAGTTCGTCAGTAAACCAGAGGTCAATAGCATCGCATTAATCATATCTTTTAATGTTCTATTCTTTCTCTCGACAACACCATTTTATTGTGGTGAATATGAGGCTATTGTTTGATGAATTATTCCATTTTCTGCACAGAATTGTTCAAACGGTGATTCAAATTCTCCACCTCGATCATATCTCAATATCTAGATCTTTTTATTTAACTGATTTTCTACCTCAGCCTTTGTTGACAATTCAACTGTTGCCATCTCTGTTTTAGTAAGAAAACAGAAATAAAATTCTTAAGATGTTATACGTCTAGTATACCAAAACAGAGAATAATCAATTCTAAACTCGTCACACAAGTTTATAAGTTGAATTTCCGCTACTCTAGAATTCAATATTCGCAATAAGTATGTTGTAATAAATTTACAACAACAACGTTATACTATTTTAAGTAATAGCACAACATAGAGAAAGGAGAGATTATAGAATAATGTATATAAATATACAAATAAACTTGAAGTCTAACCCGATGATGTCTGAGGCTTGTCGTAACAATTTCCTTAAGAATTTTATTTCAAAATTCTCCCAAGATACAACAGACATATTCTGCACGAGATTGTAATGAGTATGTCACTCTGTGATTATTTATAAGAGTACTACAGAAGAGAGAAGGAAGTTCGAATTGGAAATTCAGTGAGGAAAGTGATCAGGTTTCCTCCTTATTTATAGTTTATCCGCATCCCTTCTGAACGGTCGCACCCGTATCACTTCGTACGATCGCATCTCTTCTGAACGGTCGCACCCGTACCTCTTTGTACGATTGCATCTCTTTCGAACGGTCGTACCCGTACCTCTTCGTACAGACGCATCTCTTTCTATGAAAGGAAGTGTCTTTTCGCAAAGTGTCTTTTTGCTGAAATGTAACCGTTTGGCGAAATGAAGTGCCTTTTCGCGAAGTGTCTTTTCGCGAAGTGTCTTTTCGCTGAGATATGACCGTTGGAAAATATGACCGTTGGTGAAAGGAAGTGTCTTTTCGCGAAGTGTCTTTTCACGAAGTGTCTTTTCGCGAAGTGTCTATTCGCGAAGCGTCTTTTCACGAAGTGTCTTTTCGCGGAAAAGCATGCTTCTAATAGTCACATCCTTTCACTTAACAGTCGCACATGTTCGCTTAATGGAAAAAGTATATTTCATTCAGTACTTACGAATTCCAACATCAATCACATAAGAAAATGCGGAATCTTTATGCTTTAAACCCACTCAATCAATTCGATTTGGTCTTTCAGCAAAAACCAAATTCGCAACAGAAACACCACATGAAATGGAATAAAAATTGTACCATAAAATAGTAGAAACCAAGGAAATTATTATAAATAATAATAATAATAATAATAAACAAAGGAAAAAAAAACTAATCTGCTATTCTATTTTTGCTTCATCTTCAATCTCTTCTTCGTTTCTTCTTCGAAGCTTCGTCTCAATTAATCTCGAATAGCATCTGCCGAATCTATTGTATTTTCGTTTTTCATCAATTGTTGATTTAGCCGTTCTGCCGCAACTGTGAATGCTAATTGTTGAATGAGAATGTGGTGACTGCAGGAGTGTGAAAACAAATTAGGTTGGATGGGCGTGTTATTATTTGGGCCGAAGCATAAGACTAATTTAGACCCATAGATGGTCTGTTTATTAATTTAAACCACGCTTGTATTACACCTACTTATTAAATGAGACAAAAGCTTATAGTGCAGTTTGCATCATGTAATCAAAAACAGTGTTATCGTTTCTGGTATTGGAATTATTTATGTTGTATATTGTTTCACCATCTACGTTGTACGACGTAAATTTGTGTTAGTATTGAATATTTATTAATGTATTACATAAAACAATTACCGGAATTTAAAAACCGGAATTAAAATGGAATCTCCGGGATTTTCGAAACAGAACCGAAATTTACAAAATCACCGATGACCGGAACGGAAACGGAAAGCGGAACTTCGAACCTTGGTTTATACGTTAAAAGAAAAAAAAAAGATATGCTTCCTAGGCAAAGAATTAAATCTAATACTAATTCAGGAAGTGAATAATTCTGAAAATTCCTATCTAACTCCTTAATTAATAATATTATTACATATGAAATAAACTATCACTATGTATAATATTTTATAGGAATGGCTGATTGTTCAGTGTCTGTGTATCTGCTAGTTGAATGTCCATACTAGTGTAATTATGGATGTGCATTTATGTTTATATATGTGCAAAATGCTATGTAGCAGATTTGCTACACTAGGTTATTGCACCTGTAGTTTGAGTCCATACTAGTGTAATGCTATGTAGGCATCAATAAAGGCAATATACTATTTAAACCCATAGTTTGAGTCCCTAGGTGCCGAATCCCATAAATCTGTGGCAACTAACTCTAACGCCTTCTGAAACTTAGTTTCATAATTTTTGAAAGGTAGCCTATGACTTTTGCCTAGTTGACAGAAGGTACAAATCTGTGTTTTAGAATTTTTATCAATACAGATTTTATTACTATCAAGAATTCTTGAAACAATATTCATGCTTGGATGACCAAGCTTAACATACCAAATATCAAAGTTTTTGCTGCTCTCATTCATTTCACACACATTATAGTTATCAACAGTAAATAAATCAATGATATTATCATTGGCCTTATTCACACTGCAACACATCTTTGCGACAACACTCTTCTCAGAGTCTCCAAGGGTAAATTATATAATCCCTTATCAACTTTACCCCGTAAAAAGGATTTTCTTAGTTAGAATGTCCCTAACTAGGCAACAATGTAGGTAAAATTCAAAGTATGCATTATTGTCGCATGCTAATTGTGAAACACTTATCAAGTTTTTCTTGATTTATGCAACTCTCAACATATTATTTAGAAAAAAATTCCCGTTACCTTGAATTAATGCATTTCCAATATGTGTGTTATGTGTAGATTGACCATTACCTATTTGAATACAATGTTAACCTTTGTATTGCTTGTTTCCAAATTTGAGAGATTATTTGTAACATGATTGGTGGCACCTGAATCCAGGAACCATGCCTCATCACTATATCTTCAACCTTGGCTGATTCTGGATTCTTTGCACTGTTTGATTGGTTTCTAGAGTCCTGTTGTATGTTTGTCATGTTTGCACTGTGATTGTTGCTTCTCCGATTTGCCTGATTTGAGTTGTAGCTTGAGTCATATCTGAAATAACACTTGTTTCTATGCACCCAAATTTCTCGCATATTTGGCATCTTGGTCTGTTGCTGTTATTGCCCCCATCTGCCACCACCTCTCTCTCTCTCTCTCTCTCTCTTTTCGAGGTTTGTTGACTTGATTTCCCCTTTGACTGTTATTGTTATTATTGTTCCTTTCTTGACCTTTAACTTTGCTAGATGTTGCAAAATTCATTACACTACAAGAAAAATACCCTATTGCAACTAGCTATTTGCAAGTGGCGGCACACGATAGTTGCAGTAAATAATATCCAGCAATAATCCTTTGTAGCAGTTGCAATAAATGAGATTTAATAAAGACCTTTTCATTCTGTTGCGAAAAACATATTTTTTGCAACTTTGCTTCCCTTCGTGTTGCAAAAAAATACTTTTAACAACTGCGCTTCCATAATAGTTGCAACAAACATAATATTTTCAACTTCACTTCCAAACTTGTTGCAAAAAATATCTTTAGCAACTGTTTTCGCCACATGCGATAACAATCTTTTTTTTTTACAATTGGTAAAGCCAATTGCAAAAAACCTACTTTTAAAAATTAGTTTTTCCCACCTTTTGGTGAGCATAATTACCATTAAATACAGAAGTACAAAGTAATAAGTAATATGAAGTTATAATATAATAAGAATTAAGTAGTAATTAACATGAATTAATACTTTAATAATTTATTATGGTTAGTTATTAATAGTGTGTAAATTGTATTTACCAATTTCTAGTTACAATTAATAATTAATAAATCTAATTAACAACAAATGTCAAATAATCAATAAGATATTCATAACATTAAAATACTAATAATTAAATAATTAATAAAATATTCATAATAGTTAATAAATAATTTACTTTTAGTAATTGCATAATAATTAAGAATAGAATTTAATATGGTAATTGGTAAGAAAATTAAATTATTATAAAGCAATATTTATAGTTAATAATTCTAGATGCTCTTACCACATGTGAAAAACATATTTTTAACAACTAAACTTTTCCGCCAATTGAAGTAAATATATTTCTAACAGTTGTGCTTTTAGTCAGCTGCAATAAACAAATTTAATAATATACTCTATTATGTTATAAACAATATACAATAAGAAAGGCATTAGAGGAGGACAAAAAGGATACTTTTATTCATTCCAGAATCAAAGAGGATACTTTTATTCATTCAAGAAATTTTTATACACAATTTACATTACATGAGCTCCTTATATAAAGGCTTGGGAGCATGGAGTAAAACTTATCCACCAATGTGGGACTAAACCATATATGACAAAAGCATAACACACATATATTTTACAACACTCCCCCTTGAATATGCATATATAAAGATGATCAGATTAATTGCCTCGTTAAAAACCTTTTTATGAAAAACCCTGTGGGAAAAATCATAAACAAGGAAAAGAGTACAATTTTATTTCATCTCTAGGTAACATATTATCAATGTTTCAATGAGGGTTGATACTTCTGGATCAAAATAATGCCTCATTAAAACCTTACCAATAAAAACCCAGTAGGAAAAATATTAGTAAAGGAAAAGAGTACATTACAGCATAATATATGCTCCCACTGATTCGTAACACATTATTCAAATAGTTTAATGATGCAAGCGGCGCATACCAATTTTATGTATCATCTTCTGCAACGTTGATTTTGGAAGTGCCTTCGTGATCGGATCTACTGGATTTTCTTAAAATTGGATTTTCTTCACTTCTATCTTATTGTCCCTTTTTGGAGCTCATGTGTGAAAAGAATTTGGGAGCAATGTGTTTTGTCCTATCACCCTTGATATATCATGCTTGAATCTGAGCTACGCATGCTGCATTGTCTTCATAAATAATTGATCTTTCTGTAGTTGTGGGAAGTTGACATGTGTAATGTTTGCTTTGTAGATCTCCACGAAATAGTTGCATTGTTGTTTTAAACACTATCCAGTTTGTGATTTTGCTTTATGTGGATCAGAAAGGTAACTTTAACACTCTTTGAATATGTGTCTTCAAATTCTTGAATGCTTCTTATAGTAGCTTGAAATTATCCCCTTTGAAAGATTACTGCTCCCACTCATAGTATATTACTTGCAGATATCTATTCGGATGACATAGATATTGTTTGTTGCCTCACTAAAAAGCTCTATTAGGAAATCCCAATGGGAAAAACCTTGAAAGAGGAAAAGAGTGTAACTCTTGAAATTACATTAAAATGATATTTCTTCTAAGATTTCGATACTTCAGGATCGATGTAATGCCTCATTAAAAACCTTACTAAGAAAAACCCTATGGGAAAAATCTTAGTGAAGGAAAAAGAGTACAAAAAATATTTTCAATAATTTACTGCATTAAATGTAGAATGATACTTCTGGATCATATAATTCTTCAGTAAAAACCTTACAAAGGAAAACCCAGTGAGAAAAACCTTAGTTAAGGATAAAAATACAGATTAACTTAAATAATATATTTGAGATGTTATTCCTTGATGTGGTGCTTGATTCTTCTAGATCAAGATACTGCGTCGTTTAAACTTTCAAATATTACTTTGAGGATAATACTTCTTTGATATCTCAAATTTCGTTATAGATAATTCTGGATCCATAAATTTGTATCTCATTGACAATATTACTCAAACAAATCTTGTATAGAAAATAAAATCAAGATATAATAATCTTTAGTCTTCATACTTCCGATGTTCATCATTTATTAACATTTACCTCATTAAAAACCTTCACAATGGAAAACCCTATGGGGAAAAACCAAAGTGAAGGAAAAAGAGTACAACATCACAAGATAATTCTTAATGAACTTTTCTTTAAAAACTTTTGTGTGCATTTTCATACTTCAGGCATGTTTTCTTATTTAAAGCACCTTTTGTTTGCGCCTGCTTGCTATACACTTCGAGTGTTTACAATTTTGTGCTTCAATCAGGTTTGCACACTGCAATACATTTGCAATGAAAAATAATAGTTTCATTACAACAATACTTAAAAGCAGGAAGTAATCTACTCATCTTGAATTATATCAAGATTTTCATTACAACAATACTTAGAAGCATGTTGTAATCTATATTCTATGTTCTTTGCATTCTTTATAATTAATAAAGTTATTTATGTTCTTCAGGAACCTGTACACTTCAATGAATTTTGCATATGTTCTTCAGGAACCTGTATACTTCAATGAATTTTGCATATCACAACTGTACTCAGAAGTATATTAAATGTTCTATTACAACAATACTTAAAAGCAGGAAATAATCTACTCATCATGAAGTACATCATGATTTTCATTATAACAATACTTAAAAGAATGTTGTAATCAACTCTCTTTATTCTTTATATTGTAGATAACCAACAAAGTAGTTTATGTTCTTCAGGAACTAATATTCTTTCATCATTTAGTGTGATTTCACAAATATTCTTACCTTCGAGGTTTATTCACTACTTTGCGGACTACAGGTCCACATTTCTCAATTAGAGAAGGATTCATGATGGCCAATCATGATTTAACATAAGCACTTTACTTTTTATAAATTTATCATCGATGATTATATATTGTCAGTTCTAGATATAATTTATTGAGATCTCTTTATTTATCTATTTTAGGTACCTAAACCACTTCTGGGGTTATTTGACAATCATGTTATGGATCTCCTCAAGAGACTCCTTAGGTGTTTCTTCAAGAACACTCACCTCCTTCATTTGGCATATTTATTACTTACTTCAAAAGTATTTCGAACTGACTTTTAAACCAATCTTTAAACGTGGTTTACGCATTTTGATCCTTCAGGGATTCAAATATATATTTAAGTAAGTCTACAAGGGATATTATTTATAATTTATTCATGTGTCAATTATTTAACACTGATACTCAATATGAAATTGTATCCTTTTATCCTCCCCCTCAATGTTGACAAACATTGTCACACTAAATAATAATCATCATGGGATTCTCATTTTGATCCATTATCACATTGCTGCTAGCAAATATATTATATGTATATCGATTGTAGGAGGATAACCTTTTAATTAGTTGATAAGATGCATTCATTTTTTTTAATTACTTATTCTCTTTCATTGATCAGCAGTATTGGGGGAATTTTCTTATTATACAAATCATTTAAATACACATATGACTTCAGGTCATTCAACATTCATGTTGATTGAAATTTAAATCACTAAATAATATTTATGCATAATCTATAAATAAGCTTATAACAAACTTCAGGTTGTTAGTTAAATATTTACAGATATGAATATATAATTACGTGCGTCCACGTATTATAAATTTGCATAGTCTTTATCATTTGAGTTAGTGATTTTAGAATAAATTATTACAAAGATCAAACTATTGATTTCAATGTATTGATCAATGTCATTACAAATTCTTCAGGATCGTATGATAATGTTCAAAACTTCTGGTTTGAAAACATATCGAACTTCTGGTCCAAAAAAAATATGAACAACTTCAAGTTGTCAAGTTGATGGAGTTTTAGTATCACTTCTGGGATAATCCATAAACACCATCTGTGGAGTTTTAATACATATTTTCTCTTTTAGGAGAAATTTATGTACTATTCTACAAATATTTATCACTATTAATTGTAGAAATCTCTTCTGGAGATATTTTATGTAACGACCCGCATTCTACGCATCATAGGATCGTAGAATATTTATTTCTTTCACATACGAAGTCGTATGGTCATGTAACTTTGGGGGACGACTATTGGGGTCATTTCCCATGTTCATGATTTTTCCCGTTTTTTAAATGACCATTTTACCCCGAGTTGGCACTGTTTTGGCCATAAGTTTTGACTGGAAAGGAATTTTGACCTGAAACCACTTCCATTGGCTCCGGATGATGGTTTCTCTTTCCGTAGAGTGGTCACATTAGCCAAACGGACTCACCGTTTGGGAGATATGGCTGAAACAAGTTTCTGATGGTGAAAAACAGCTTAATTGGGCTTAACCGGGTGATTAACAGCTAGGCCCAAAGGGGAATTTCGGGATTAGGAGTTTAAAAGGGCTGTTAGGGTTTGGAGAATACCTTTTTCTCATTTTTTCAGCCGTCACTATTCATTCCTTTTGATCTAGCCATGGCCTCCACTCTCTAAATCTCTCTAAAACACCCAAGATCACTTCCTAATCAAGGATTAAGGCTTAGAGGCATCAAATCAAGGAGGATTAGCACAAGGACCGAGGTAGAGCTGCTGTTATATATTGGGATTCGTGCAAATCAGAGGTTCACTTCAGATCTGAAAGTTTTACTGTGGCAAAGGTGAGTGATTTGCATAGTTTTTGCACTAATTACGGTAATTAAGGGTAATTAATGAAGATTAGCGAATTTATACACTAATAAATTCTGGAAAAATATTTAGAAATTCTTAAATAATATTTTATGCCTCTGCTAGAAATTTGGTTCGATTTGATTAAGTTTCGTTAACCCTATGATCGGTTTTACTTAAACATGCTTAAGGGAAAATAAGGAGTTTTGGCCACTTTTGATCCATTTTGATTCATTTGAATGGTTGTTTGCTGTTTGTGGTTGCTATTACATATTGCTATGACTATATGGTGTGTTTTATGATTGATTAGAAGTGTTAGATTTGTCAAAAACGCCGTCGAATGGCGTAAACTGCTCACTGGAAGAACTGCAGGAAATCATCCGAACCGGACCGGATCGGTGGAAGTGAGGGCGATCTAATCCGATGGCGCGACCCGATCCGTCGACGACTGAAGACCCCGATCCGATGGTGCTGATCCGATCCGATCAAGACTTCGCGAGACGACCCGTGTTGCTCCACGAAGAGGTGACCCGATCCGCCCCTACCTTTCACGATCCATTCCAGCCTGGGTGTCACGATCCGCCTGAAGGAACACGTCACGACCTCAGCAAGGTGGCACGACCCGAACCAATGGGTATTCACGATCCGACCCGGAGCTCGTAGGGCGAACCGATCCGGGCCACGTGAAGCGATGGCCGATCCGATCCGATGGGGTTTCTACGACCCGATCCGCGTAGGTCATTCCGATCCGATCCAGTAAGGGATGATGAGAGCCGATCCGAACTGATGCAGCGCCACGATCTGATGCTGTGGGACATGCACGACCCGAATGATGAAGACCGATCCGGATGAAGATGATGACTAAAACCCGAGATGCAAAGGTAGTCCAGTACGGGAAGCTAGAGCTCAGGGTCTAGTTGGGAACCAACGAGTTCGCTTCATGATTGGGCTTTGCTGCGGGACGCTTGTTAAGGGGTTATCGATATCTATAGCTTTGGACCACTATGGTAGGAGGTACGAAGGCGGATTCAGGGCCATTATGGCATTGGTAGGACCAAGGGCTACGACCAATGTGGTGGGTCATTGAAAGGTTTGGTCATGACTCCATGTGTTTAGCTTGGTCACAGCAGGGTTCTACAAGTCGGGATTCGTCGTTACCTCAATTTGTCTAGTGTTCCAAAGTAGCAGATATCGTATACTTTACGCACTGAGTAAGAGATGTGAGGATGGTTGTTATGGTTGATTTGTTTGCTATCATTATGACATGCACACCCCACCCCCGTAATCTTACACTATTTGCTATGGCACCTTAGAGTACTGTACGGTATGTGGTACTAACTCTTTGGTTGCAGGTCCAGGTTCAGGTATGGTTTAGTATACCTGTCATTATTCTGTTTAGATGCTTATCGCTCATACCAGGCTTTATGTCTGACCCAGAGTTTTATGTCTCCTCTTATTACTCTGGGTGCTCACACGAGCAGACTAGAGACAGGTTAGCTGGTGATGCACGGGTAGATGATCCGGAGACGAGCAGGAGGCTTCCACGTAATATATATAGTATTTTCCCTGTGTTGTTGAAGATCACTGCTTGGGCATTGGTGGTGTATCTTCTACTTTAGCTTTCTTTTGTTTAGAGACATTAAATTTGGAAAAAATTGTAATAAGCTGTATATGGATTTCCGCTGCTCTGATGATTTATGTTGATTTTAGTTATCAGCTTATGCACTGTCTCACCTGTTTTATGTCAAGTATGTTGTTATTATATTTTATTCCATGCGCTGTGAGATATTCTACAGGTTCCTTGATTAGTTCATTCCCTTCTTTCTTTTCTTTTGACAACCGTTCCGTGCTAGTCGGGCATGTGTACAGCGCACTTCCGGAGGAGATGCAGGCTAGTGCGGGGCGGGCCGTCACACTTGGTATCAAAGCTCTAGGTTGCGTAGTTAACCTAGGGAAGTTATCAGGGAGAGACAATATACGTATACGAGAGAGCGTATTTGTGATTACTTTGGTTTTTAAAAGCTATATATATATATATACTATTACTAGTATAAGGATGAAGTCGTACTGCACTAGCACCACTATGGAGTCGTTAATCGTTTCCTTTTTCAGATTGACGATGAGCCGATATACTAGAGGTGCTGGTAGGGGAGCCAATAATGGGAATGCCGCTGACATGAGGACGATCTTTATTGACCTCATGAGAGAGATGCTTAGAGATGTACAGAGGGCAGCTCCCAATGGTGGAAATGGTGGTGGTCCAATAGTGCAGGCGCCAAGAGTCGACTTTGCCAAGCTGAATAAGGATTATACTAGTCTTGGTGGGAAGCCGTTCCACGGAACGGAGTCGGCTACGGATGTTCAGGATTGGTTGGATAGTTGCGAACGTATCTTCGAGGATTTGGGTATCGAGGATGCGATGAAGAGAAAGCTAGCGTCCCGTCAGTTGCAAGGGCGGGCAATGAATTGGTGGAATGCTATAAAGGCAGCTACTCCCGAAGATCAGATTACTTGGGAGCAGTTTAAGGCTCGCTGTGAAGACCCGCAACTTCCCCGTAAAGGAAAGCGTCGGATAGTTCGAGAACAAACCACAACAGAACGCATACAGAAGAACATTTCATTGTATATTACAACAATGCATCAGATTACAAGAATATACAGAGTATAAAGGAATATTACACAGAAATATCAGAGATTTAAATTACATTTAAATACATAGCAGCGGAAAATAATACAATACACAACTAGAAGAAGATATACGGATACAAAGCTTTCCGGATATCGTTCCAGCTGTAAACCAGGATCCTGTGAATATAAATCTGCAAAACCAAAACTACTAGCTGCCCGTGTCAAAATAAGGGCACCCAGAGTTTAGGTTAAAACAATAAACTCCAGGTCAGTCATGTGACTGGTGTGAGAACTAAAACAGTTATTAATCTTTATTTTAAATCATTAGGTAAATCAAGGGACCACGCCGTATAACACGGAACGGGTTTCCTCCCAAGAATACCAGTGCATAAAACAAACAGCGCAATGCTAAATAAAGAAAAATGAAGCTGTTATAAGACCCAGGTCCCATCACACAATGCAACGCAGTCGAGGATAGGGTTTTCCCTTATAACAGCCAAAGCATGCTTGATACGTTTTAAAACAAATCATTTGATACTATTATAAGTGTGTAAAACAACTTCAAATCATAAGTATCAATCATAGGCGGCATAAGCGCCCCATCCCACTATGTCGCCATATATAGGATTACAATTAAAACCGCAAATGTCACGTATTTGGAAATTGGATTTCCGTCTATGAACCGAGGCTAGGGGCAAGATCCTCAACCGATTCGTGACTCTCTAGCCCGAGCCACAGGTCAGAGCTCGAGTGACCTTGGAGCGACAGGGCCGGTCCACCGATGTGGATTAAAATGCCTGAACACTACGTTTTCCCACCCTATGGGGTGTAAGTCTGGTCCGTCAGCCGACCAGAATGCATTCGGCCGAAACCGATATAACCGAGGCGCCTCGCAACAGCAACAACCACATAAGTCAAACTCGTCAGGGCGTGTAAAACCACTGACGCCACTTCTAACTAGAAAGAAACGCATGCCCTCCCTGAGGTCCGTCTCCCGTTTTTGGTTCATACCTGGTGTGAAACACGCGAGGTAAACGTTACACAAAGCTACGCCACAAAGGCCGTGCTTTGATCATCACCACAAGACTTTGCTTTTCAACAGAAGCCTTGATCATTTGCATCTTAGCATGCCACACAGGCAAACCATCCTATGCAACCGATATCAGTCACACAGAATGAAATCCGATGTCAGACACACAGTCCATTTACAAGTCCGTCCTGGGTCTGAACGAAACCGGAGGCACCTAGTACCCCGCATATCCATCGATCTCCAAGTACGTCTGGACGATCACTAACTGTTTCCATCTTCTTGGGTGTACAGCCCAATCAAGATCATCAGTAATTACCCAAACGACGTGAAGACCTCCGGTCTTCGACCATCGTCTTCATCTTCGACTTATCGTCGTATCAGTTACTCAGAATGGGATAAACCCGGTCTTTCCAAATAACTCGCGTATATTTTAAATAAGTGTTATACAAACACAACATACGCCTCATTCCAATTCATTAGTCACTAACCGTAAATTAATCAAGAGAATAATTCCCCAAATATTAACCCCGAAGGCCGAAACCAACATCAGATCAATATCCAGAAAACCATTCTGCTTGGCTAACCGCCAGTTAGTTTCTAAATTTCACATTCAAATCTAATTAAAGATTTAACTATCGCCTGGAGCAAAACTGGTGATACTCCATTCTCGATCTTTTCAATCTAATTAAAGATTCATTAAAACTCCACTTAGTTTTAATCTGTGACTGGGTTAAAGAATCAGTGTCATTTAAAACACGGTTCACGATAAACCCAAAGTCACCTCCCATTAATTATCGGGTTAAAGAACAAGTGTTATTTAAAACACTGTTCACGATAAACCCAAAAATCAATATCAATTCAATTCCAATTAAATATTATTTAATTGGTACACTTCATTAAATCTAAATCAAAAGATTTAATCTTTTCTCAGCTGGGTTCAAGAACAGTGTTAGTGAAGACACCATTCACGACAAACCCAAATCACATTCGATATTCAATACAAGGCTCTGAATAGAAAATATATCGGCTTATATTCAATATCGAATTCTACGACTAACAAATGCCGTATTGGAAATAACGATATAAATATATATCTTTCAAATTTCCATAACAACACCTGTAATATCACGAATTCCAACATCGAAATATTCCGAAGACAATTTCGATTCAAATCCACTCCAATGCAATCATTGGAAATTTTGGTTATTTTCAAAACCATTTCAAATTCAATTTATTTATTTAAAAATAAATAGAATTATAATTCTAGTTCAAAACTAGTTCATTTCGATAAAAATCTATTTTTATCTTTTCAAATATGGAGTTTTTCATCCCAAACTTCCCAAATCATTTCTTATGATTTTACACAAATTATTACTATTTTTAATAATTTTATCAAGGCCCGTACAGTCGATTTCCCACAATGGCCATCGAACTGCACTTACAGCGACCTTTTTCGAATTTGATTTGGACGTATCTCCAAATCCAACCGTTAGATTTCAAATTTCTAACATTCGTTAGAAAGCTCTTTTCGATACGAACCCA
Organism: Allium sativum; assembly: GCA_030737875.1. Taxonomy (NCBI): domain Eukaryota; kingdom Viridiplantae; phylum Streptophyta; class Magnoliopsida; order Asparagales; family Amaryllidaceae; genus Allium; species Allium sativum. The sequence goes on from CM060923.1 coordinate 10,338,243, forward strand.
ACGGTTCCGGTTTTAGGAGAATCCGACGGTCGGATCTCCCGCAATGTCCGTTTGAAATAAATGGTCGAAATTCACGAACTGCCGCGGCGCGGCGCGTTCTATTCAGGCCATTATATTATATATATAATATATATAATATATACTTCGTCGATTTCTATTTAAAACGAATTATATAAATAGTTTTGAATTTGTTTCAAAAACATTTTCAACTTCCATTTCAATTCAAATCAAAATTGAATTCTTCTTTATAAATTCGTTTTAAAATCCATTTCTATTCAATTCAAATTTCAATTCAATTTGAGTTTATTTCACTTCGCTTTCAATTCAATTCGAAATCGTTTTCAATTTAATTCATTTCGAAATCGTTTTCAATTCAATTCATTTCGAAATCGTTTTCAATTCATTTTGAATTCGTTTTTAAAATCGATATAAATATCGTTCACGTCAAAATGGCGTCAATCTAATCAACACGGCTTCATATATTCCTTTATTTTCAAATATTCTATTTCAAATATTTCTTTTTCAAATATTTCTTTTTCAAATATTTCTTTTTCAAAACTGGAATGAGGCCCAATCAATTACCATATAAAATTAATTATATGGATTTTCATACAACACATGTATATAATAGCATTGAAAATAATCAACCATCAACCAAAGTGCACTACACTGTATAAGCATCAAATATAGATATTCAACGCTTATAACAGCCTGTCAATCAATCGATCGACATATTTAATCAATCAGGATGAGTGAACTTCAAATTTCATCCTAACACCCGTGTGGGGTTTCATACAATCAAACACATATTTTATTTGTGCAGTTAGGCGATGTGTAAAATTTATCGACCCAATCAACGTCATTCAAATAGGTGTACATAAACAAACCGTCTGGTTTGTAAATGAATATTTATTTATTCACATTCACGTTAAAAATTATATTTTTAACGATAACACATTTTATTTTAACATATGAATTTCTATTCAGTTCATTCTTTAAATAAAATGCTATTTTTATTTTTCTAACTTATTTTAGAAAATTTCGGCGGCATAACGGCACGATACTAGAAACGGGACAAGGCCTCGCCTTATCCCCGGTCTAGTGAAGGCCCACGCCATTCACACATCAATCAAATCAATTTCATCTCACCCAACAATTCAATTCAAACAAATAATTCAACTAATCTATGCAACCAAACAAACAAGTCCATGGTCTGTGGACGATTGTGTCGGGTGCTACTAAGCACCGTCTGCATCCTAGTATATATATATAACTAGAAATAAAATAGAAAGGTGAGAAATTCTCACATATAGCTATCCTAGCTCCACGGCTCTTCTTTTGCAGAAGTCTTCGTCGTTTCGCCTTTTTGTCACCTTCGTTGCTGCTTTCACTACATACGTAAAAATCACATCTTTACTTCGCTATTCAATATTCATAAAAATCGAATTTTTACTATGTTATTCAATATATAAAAATCACATTTTATTTCGAAGTTCAATACTTAAAAATCGAATTTTTATTTCAAAGTTCAGTATATAAAAATCGAATTTTTATTTCAAAGTTCAATATATAAAAATCGAATTTTTATTTCAAAGTTCAATACTTAAAAATCGAATTTTTATTTCAAAGTTCAATATATAAAAATCGAATTTTTATTTCAAAGTTCAATACTTAAAAATCGAATTTTTATTTCAAAGTTCAATACTTAAAAATCGAATTTTTATTTCAAAGTTCATTATATAAAAACTATATTTTTATCTTCTACTATAATAAAAATTATATTTTTTCAATCTTCTTGCTTTTCAAAATCACTTACTTTTTGTTGTTAAAAATCCCATTTTTATTCGCACACGTACATAAAAATCATAGATTTTATTTAACGTTAAATACACATATAAAACTGATTTTTAAAATATGTTCTTAACTTAAATAAATTCAGAATTTAAGAAAAAAATATATAAAAGCTTACCTTTGGATTTTTGGTGGCGGAGAGGGCTCGGGGGAGGGGCTAACGTGGCGCAAAAGTCGATGAGGGGGGGGGGGGTTTCTTCTGCTGTTTTGGGTCTGAGGGGAGGTGATGGGCTCGTCGGAGGGTCAGGGGGTGCGCTGGGGTCAAACAGGGCGGCGCATGCGAGGTGGAGTCGGGGGGAAAGGTGGGCGGTGGTCGCGACAGGCTAGGGCAAAGGTGGGTTGCGGGTTTGGGTGATTTAGGGTTTACGGGGCTTGATTTTTGGGCGGAAGAGGAGAGGGAGATCGTAGGGGGTGGGGGGGGGGGGGGTCGCCAGAGTCGGCGATGACGGAGGGGGCGGCGACGTGGCGGTGGATGAGGGACGGCGGTGGCGGCTGTTTCCTCTTTCTTCTTTTTTTTTTTTTTTTTTTAATTTTTTAAATGGTCGGGGAGAGAGAAAGGGAGTGAGGGGGGGTTTATTTATTTTAATTTTATATTATTTTTTTTTGTTTCTAAAAGTTGACTTTTACTTCAAACACCAAACGAGACCCAACGACTGTCGCCCCCAGCTAATTACCCCCATTCCGAACACAATGAGATATGTTTCGCAAGCCAATTCGGCTGTTACGCTAAGTTTCCATCAAATTTAAAATATAAATCTTTATATATTCAATTTAAACGCACATTTCAAATTACCGGGGTCACATAATAACTCTAAAAATTCTCGAAAAAAATATTTTCTAGCTTCGTATTGACGATACGGTCCTAACAAAACTAGTTTCGTCGAATTCTGAGACCGTTTGAAAAATGGCCAATTTCCAGTCGATTAAAATCAACTGAAACCGGTCAAACGCGTTTTCCTTTGCCACGCTCACATATTGATTTGAAAAATTATGAAATTTGAAACCTAGCAATAACTTGACATCACGGACCCAACAAAACTGGTTTCGTCGAAATCCGAGGTCGTTTGCAAAATGTCCATTTTTAAGGGCCTTATATATATAAAAATATATATAAATTCCACAGCGACTATTTCTAATTTTCAACTGGACATATCTCTCAATTTTTAAAGTGAAATCTCAGTTTCTTACATCCGTTAGAAAGATATTATCAATCAGATCCTAATGTTTTTGGTTTCACTAAAATCCGGATTGTTTTGCACCCGGTACATTCAATTGAAGTTTGAAATCGAATTATCGAACTACCGCGCCATTTTCAATTCCTTTTATAATTATATATAATTATTTATATTCTAACGACGACGCGTATAATATATACGTTCGAATTCTATTCAAAATAAATTTCTCGTCGATATTATTTAAAATAATTCATTTTAAATATTCAAAATCCGCTAAAATTGCCAAAATAAAATTTTCAAACTGGCTCGCATTTTACGGGTTGTTACAATCTCCCCCACTTAAAACTTTTCGTCCCCGAAAAGGAACAAAGTCGAAAGTGGTTTGATTATTCAGCTCTACATTCGATTTGGCTTCCATTCTCTAACTTTTTAGTTTCTGAGAATTTTCAAAATTTCAAAAATTTGGCTAACACCCTAAATTTTCGAAAAATTTCGCCATAACCTCCCCTGCACCGGGAGCATCGGGAAATTGCAAATAGCGTTCCCGGTCCTTCAGATCTCAAAAAGAAAAAGAAAAAGCCAAGCGGCTAGCCAATAGGCTCACAAAATCATCATCACCCAAACAAAACAGGAAATTATGTAATAAACATGTACCTATTTGTCGGGCAAACAAATTTTATTCTCTGGCTCTAGCCTCCTTGCTATGACCTGTTCAAAGATATATATGCATATGCAAACAAATGCGACCAATTTTCAATACAATTCAATATTTGATACAATTAGGCGAAATGGCTAAAAAAAATTAGCAAACAAATAAACAAACAACACAAACATCAATCTATTCGTGAATTAGAGTTTCAAATTCATAAATTTGATACATATACAGAAAATCTTGTTTTTGATGCCAATTCACAACAATAAGCCCTATCTAATTTTGGTTCTCACACCAGTTAATAGGAAGTATATAGATATTACACGTTCGTCTCTCGAATATAAATTCTAATGATGGAGCTCCATCATCAAAATCATCTCCGGGCGATTAGAGTGTAATTCTATATCTATCCAATATATTAAAACTTCGAATACACGCGGATCAGACGTATACGCAAAATCTATATATACTGGATTGTCCACCTCAATATAAATAAATAATCAAATACGAATAATTGATTTAAATTTGCAAAACAAAATTTGTTTTCACTTTAAAAATATACTCTTCACACTCGTTCTAGGATACTACTGATCCTATCTCTAACGAGTCATTCCCATTGGATATTACTAATCCAATATCTGATGAATTCTTTCGTATGGTTTTAATGTGTCTTGTTCTCTGAGCTTTGTAAACCAAAGCTCTGATACCAACTGTGAAGACCCGCAACTTCCCCGTAAAGGAAAGCGTCGGATAGTTCGAGAACAAACCACAACAGAACGCATACAGAAGAACATTTCATTGTATATTACAACAATGCATCAGATTACAAGAATATACAGAGTATAAAGGAATATTACACAGAAATATCAGAGATTTAAATTACATTTAAATACATAGCAGCGGAAAATAATACAATACACAACTAGAAGAAGATATACGGATACAAAGCTTTCCGGATATCGTTCCAGCTGTAAACCAGGATCCTGTGAATATAAATCTGCAAAACCAAAACTACTAGCTGCCCGTGTCAAAATAAGGGCACCCAGAGTTTAGGTTAAAACAATAAACTCCAGGTCAGTCATGTGACTGGTGTGAGAACTAAAACAGTTATTAATCTTTATTTTAAATCATTAGGTAAATCAAGGGACCACGCCGTATAACACGGAACGGGTTTCCTCCCAAGAATACCAGTGCATAAAACAAACAGCGCAATGCTAAATAAAGAAAAATGAAGCTGTTATAAGACCCAGGTCCCATCACACAATGCAACGCAGTCGAGGATAGGGTTTTCCCTTATAACAGCCAAAGCATGCTTGATACGTTTTAAAACAAATCATTTGATACTATTATAAGTGTGTAAAACAACTTCAAATCATAAGTATCAATCATAGGCGGCATAAGCGCCCCATCCCACTATGTCGCCATATATAGGATTACAATTAAAACCGCAAATGTCACGTATTTGGAAATTGGATTTCCGTCTATGAACCGAGGCTAGGGGCAAGATCCTCAACCGATTCGTGACTCTCTAGCCCGAGCCACAGGTCAGAGCTCGAGTGACCTTGGAGCGACAGGGCCGGTCCACCGATGTGGATTAAAATGCCTGAACACTACGTTTCCCCACCCTATGGGGTGTAAGTCTGGTCCGTCAGCCGACCAGAATGCATTCGGCCGAAACCGATATAACCGAGGCGCCTCGCAACAGCAACAACCACATAAGTCAAACTCGTCAGGGCGTGTAAAACCACTGACGCCACTTCTAACTAGAAAGAAACGCATGCCCTCCCTGAGGTCCGTCTCCCGTTTTTGGTTCATACCTGGTGTGAAACACGCGAGGTAAACGTTACACAAAGCTACGCCACAAAGGCCGTGCTTTGATCATCACCACAAGACTTTGCTTTTCAACAGAAGCCTTGATCATTTGCATCTTAGCATGCCACACAGGCAAACCATCCTATGCAACCGATATCAGTCACACAGAATGAAATCCGATGTCAGACACACAGTCCATTTACAAGTCCGTCCTGGGTCTGAACGAAACCGGAGGCACCTAGTACCCCGCATATCCATCGATCTCCAAGTACGTCTGGACGATCACTAACTGTTTCCATCTTCTTGGGTGTACAGCCCAATCAAGATCATCAGTAATTACCCAAACGACGTGAAGACCTCCGGTCTTCGACCATCGTCTTCATCTTCGACTTATCGTCGTATCAGTTACTCAGAATGGGATAAACCCGGTCTTTCCAAATAACTCGCGTATATTTTAAATAAGTGTTATACAAACACAACATACGCCTCATTCCAATTCATTAGTCACTAACCGTAAATTAATCAAGAGAATAATTCCCCAAATATTAACCCCGAAGGCCGAAACCAACATCAGATCAATATCCAGAAAACCATTCTGCTTGGCTAACCGCCAGTTAGTTTCTAAATTTCACATTCAAATCTAATTAAAGATTTAACTATCGCCTGGAGCAAAACTGGTGATACTCCATTCTCGATCTTTTCAATCTAATTAAAGATTCATTAAAACTCCACTTAGTTTTAATCTGTGACTGGGTTAAAGAATCAGTGTCATTTAAAACACGGTTCACGATAAACCCAAAGTCACCTCCCATTAATTATCGGGTTAAAGAACAAGTGTTATTTAAAACACTGTTCACGATAAACCCAAAAATCAATATCAATTCAATTCCAATTAAATATTATTTAATTGGTACACTTCATTAAATCTAAATCAAAAGATTTAATCTTTTCTCAGCTGGGTTCAAGAACAGTGTTAGTGAAGACACCATTCACGACAAACCCAAATCACATTCGATATTCAATACAAGGCTCTGAATAGAAAATATATCGGCTTATATTCAATATCGAATTCTACGACTAACAAATGCCGTATTGGAAATAACGATATAAATATATATCTTTCAAATTTCCATAACAACACCTGTAATATCACGAATTCCAACATCGAAATATTCCGAAGACAATTTCGATTCAAATCCACTCCAATGCAATCATTGGAAATTTTGGTTATTTTCAAAACCATTTCAAATTCAATTTATTTATTTAAAAATAAATAGAATTATAATTCTAGTTCAAAACTAGTTCATTTCGATAAAAATCTATTTTTATCTTTTCAAATATGGAGTTTTTCATCCCAAACTTCCCAAATCATTTCTTATGATTTTACACAAATTATTACTATTTTTAATAATTTTATCAAGGCCCGTACAGTCGATTTCCCACAATGGCCATCGAACTGCACTTACAGCGACCTTTTTCGAATTTGATTTGGACGTATCTCCAAATCCAACCGTTAGATTTCAAATTTCTAACATTCGTTAGAAAGCTCTTTTCGATACGAACCCAACGGTTCCGGTTTTAGGAGAATCCGACGGTCGGATCTCCCGCAATGTCCGTTTGAAATAAATGGTCGAAATTCACGAACTGCCGCGGCGCGGCGCGTTCTATTCAGGCCATTATATTATATATATAATATATATAATATATACTTCGTCGATTTCTATTTAAAACGAATTATATAAATAGTTTTGAATTTGTTTCAAAAACATTTTCAACTTCCATTTCAATTCAAATCAAAATTGAATTCTTCTTTATAAATTCGTTTTAAAATCCATTTCTATTCAATTCAAATTTCAATTCAATTTGAGTTTATTTCACTTCGCTTTCAATTCAATTCGAAATCGTTTTCAATTTAATTCATTTCGAAATCGTTTTCAATTCAATTCATTTCGAAATCGTTTTCAATTCATTTTGAATTCGTTTTTAAAATCGATATAAATATCGTTCACGTCAAAATGGCGTCAATCTAATCAACACGGCTTCATATATTCCTTTATTTTCAAATATTCTATTTCAAATATTTCTTTTTCAAATATTTCTTTTTCAAATATTTCTTTTTCAAAACTGGAATGAGGCCCAATCAATTACCATATAAAATTAATTATATGGATTTTCATACAACACATGTATATAATAGCATTGAAAATAATCAACCATCAACCAAAGTGCACTACACTGTATAAGCATCAAATATAGATATTCAACGCTTATAACAGCCTGTCAATCAATCGATCGACATATTTAATCAATCAGGATGAGTGAACTTCAAATTTCATCCTAACACCCGTGTGGGGTTTCATACAATCAAACACATATTTTATTTGTGCAGTTAGGCGATGTGTAAAATTTATCGACCCAATCAACGTCATTCAAATAGGTGTACATAAACAAACCGTCTGGTTTGTAAATGAATATTTATTTATTCACATTCACGTTAAAAATTATATTTTTAACGATAACACATTTTATTTTAACATATGAATTTCTATTCAGTTCATTCTTTAAATAAAATGCTATTTTTATTTTTCTAACTTATTTTAGAAAATTTCGGCGGCATAACGGCACGATACTAGAAACGGGACAAGGCCTCGCCTTATCCCCGGTCTAGTGAAGGCCCACGCCATTCACACATCAATCAAATCAATTTCATCTCACCCAACAATTCAATTCAAACAAATAATTCAACTAATCTATGCAACCAAACAAACAAGTCCATGGTCTGTGGACGATTGTGTCGGGTGCTACTAAGCACCGTCTGCATCCTAGTATATATATATAACTAGAAATAAAATAGAAAGGTGAGAAATTCTCACATATAGCTATCCTAGCTCCACGGCTCTTCTTTTGCAGAAGTCTTCGTCGTTTCGCCTTTTTGTCACCTTCGTTGCTGCTTTCACTACATACGTAAAAATCACATCTTTACTTCGCTATTCAATATTCATAAAAATCGAATTTTTACTATGTTATTCAATATATAAAAATCACATTTTATTTCGAAGTTCAATACTTAAAAATCGAATTTTTATTTCAAAGTTCAGTATATAAAAATCGAATTTTTATTTCAAAGTTCAATATATAAAAATCGAATTTTTATTTCAAAGTTCAATACTTAAAAATCGAATTTTTATTTCAAAGTTCAATATATAAAAATCGAATTTTTATTTCAAAGTTCAATACTTAAAAATCGAATTTTTATTTCAAAGTTCAATACTTAAAAATCGAATTTTTATTTCAAAGTTCATTATATAAAAACTATATTTTTATCTTCTACTATAATAAAAATTATATTTTTTCAATCTTCTTGCTTTTCAAAATCACTTACTTTTTGTTGTTAAAAATCCCATTTTTATTCGCACACGTACATAAAAATCATAGATTTTATTTAACGTTAAATACACATATAAAACTGATTTTTAAAATATGTTCTTAACTTAAATAAATTCAGAATTTAAGAAAAAAATATATAAAAGCTTACCTTTGGATTTTTGGTGGCGGAGAGGGCTCGGGGGAGGGGCTAACGTGGCGCAAAAGTCGATGAGGGGGGGGGGGGTTTCTTCTGCTGTTTTGGGTCTGAGGGGAGGTGATGGGCTCGTCGGAGGGTCAGGGGGTGCGCTGGGGTCAAACAGGGCGGCGCATGCGAGGTGGAGTCGGGGGGAAAGGTGGGCGGTGGTCGCGACAGGCTAGGGCAAAGGTGGGTTGCGGGTTTGGGTGATTTAGGGTTTACGGGGCTTGATTTTTGGGCGGAAGAGGAGAGGGAGATCGTAGGGGGTGGGGGGGGGGGTCGCCAGAGTCGGCGATGACGGAGGGGGCGGCGACGTGGCGGTGGATGAGGGACGGCGGTGGCGGCTGTTTCCTCTTTCTTCTTTTTTTTTTTTTTTTTTAATTTTTTAAATGGTCGGGGAGAGAGAAAGGGAGTGAGGGGGGGTTTATTTATTTTAATTTTATATTATTTTTTTTTGTTTCTAAAAGTTGACTTTTACTTCAAACACCAAACGAGACCCAACGACTGTCGCCCCCAGCTAATTACCCCCATTCCGAACACAATGAGATATGTTTCGCAAGCCAATTCGGCTGTTACGCTAAGTTTCCATCAAATTTAAAATATAAATCTTTATATATTCAATTTAAACGCACATTTCAAATTACCGGGGTCACATAATAACTCTAAAAATTCTCGAAAAAAATATTTTCTAGCTTCGTATTGACGATACGGTCCTAACAAAACTAGTTTCGTCGAATTCTGAGACCGTTTGAAAAATGGCCAATTTCCAGTCGATTAAAATCAACTGAAACCGGTCAAACGCGTTTTCCTTTGCCACGCTCACATATTGATTTGAAAAATTATGAAATTTGAAACCTAGCAATAACTTGACATCACGGACCCAACAAAACTGGTTTCGTCGAAATCCGAGGTCGTTTGCAAAATGTCCATTTTTAAGGGCCTTATATATATAAAAATATATATAAATTCCACAGCGACTATTTCTAATTTTCAACTGGACATATCTCTCAATTTTTAAAGTGAAATCTCAGTTTCTTACATCCGTTAGAAAGATATTATCAATCAGATCCTAATGTTTTTGGTTTCACTAAAATCCGGATTGTTTTGCACCCGGTACATTCAATTGAAGTTTGAAATCGAATTATCGAACTACCGCGCCATTTTCAATTCCTTTTATAATTATATATAATTATTTATATTCTAACGACGACGCGTATAATATATACGTTCGAATTCTATTCAAAATAAATTTCTCGTCGATATTATTTAAAATAATTCATTTTAAATATTCAAAATCCGCTAAAATTGCCAAAATAAAATTTTCAAACTGGCTCGCATTTTACGGGTTGTTACACTCGCTTTAGCGAGAAGTTCATTCCAGCTGCTCAGAAGTCAGTGTTGTTTAAGAAGTTCTTGGAGCTCAAGCAGAATGGCAGAGCTGTCTAGGAGTATATTGCTGAATTTGACACTTTGTCAAAATATGGGTTATCTCTTATTGATACTGCCGAGAAAAAGAATGAGAAATTCATAACTGGTTTGGATCAGTACTTGGGGGAAAAACTTATTAACCACATCGATGAGACGTTTGAATCAATTGTGGGGAAAGCACTAAGATCAGAAAGTCTCTACCCTAAGCCGAAGACTGAGGTTGCATCCGCAGAAGAGCCAAAACCACAAGCAAGTGGTGGAGGCAAGGGTGGTTCCCAGAATAAGAGAAAGCAGAATCAGACTAAGGATGGCCAGAAGAAAAAGAATAAGCAAGATGTGGAGTGCTTCAGCTGTGGTAAGAAGGGCCATTATGCTAGTAATTGTCGGGCCAAGCCAGCGGATAGGAAGTGCTTCAACTGTGGCCAAATGGGACATCACAAGGACAAGTGTCCGCAACCCCCCAAAGAAAAGCAAATGGTGAAAGCATATGCCCTTAATGCTATTCCTTCTTCGTCGAATGCCCCAACTGCGGCGGAGAAAGGAAAGAATGTCGTCATTCAAGGTATGCTTTCTGTTTATGATGTTCCTGTTAGAATTTTGTTTGATACCGGAGCTTCCAGTTCTTTTATATCTAGTGACCTGGTAGATAGGTTGGGATTGGAGCCCGAGATTGTCGATAGACCTTTAGTAGTGACGAACCCGATTGGTGGTTCGACTAGTCTTAGCATGATTTGTCGTAATGTGGTCTTATCGAGTCATGGATGCATGTTTGTTTGTGATTGCTTTGTTTTGGGCTTTACTGGGTTTGGCATTATTTTGGGAGTAGATTGGCTCCGAAGGTACTGGGTGGTGGTAGACTGTGAGGGCTTTTTGGTGACAGCTAGAGCGGATGATAGGCGGAGGATAGTGTTTGGTGGTCTACCCAGTGAGGGGGTATTGGCTAGTTTTCTAAACTCCCTCGACATTCCGCATAGTGAGTTGTCAGGTTTGCCCGTGGTTGGCCAGTATCCGGATGTTTTTGAAGAAGTGACCGGACTTCCACCACACCGAGAGATTGAGTTCCGTATTGATTTGGTAAAAGATGCCATGCCTATAGTGATGCCACTTCGTCGTATGGCACTAAGGGAGCAGCGAGAGCTCGAGGTGCAAGTCAGCGATCTTTTGAAGAAGGGATTTATCAGAAGGAGTGTTTCTGAATGGGAGCACCAGTTGTGTTTGCTACCAAGGCGGATGGTTCCCTTCGTTTGTGTGTAGACTACCGCGAGTTGAATAAAGTGACGAGGAAGAATAAGTATCCTCTACCGCGGATAGATGATTTGTTCGATCAGTTGAGTGGCGCGAGAATATTTTCTCAGTTGGATCTCGCGACAGGTTTTCATCAGCTTAGAGTGGAAGCTGAGAGTATAGCTAAAACGACATTTCGAACGCCGTCTGGATTTTATGAATGGTTGGTCATGCCATTTGGGCTGACTAATGCCCCGGCATATTTTGTGGATCTTATGAATAGGGTATTCAAAGATCAGTTGAATAAGTCTGTCCTTGTGTTCGTTGATGATATTTTGGTCTATTCGAGGACAGAGGAAGAACACAAGGAACATTTAAGAGTAGCGATGGAGGTGTTGAGAAAACACCAATTGAAAGCAAAGTTTTCTAAGTGTCACTTCTGGAAGAGAGAAGTGAGGTTCTTGGGCCATGTTGTATCAGAGAATAGTATTGCCGTGGACCCGGCGAAGGTGGCTACGGTACAAGATTGGCCTACGCCCAAGAACGCAACAGATGTAAGAAGTTTCTTGGGATTAGCCGGATATTATCGTAAGTTTATCCAAGGGTTCTCCAAGATAGCAGCACCATTGACCCAGTTGACCAAGAAGAATCAAGCTTTTGTCTGGGATGAAAGGTGCGAGAATGCATTCAAAAGTCTAAAGGACAAGTTGACAAGCGCACCAGTGTTAGTCATTCCTAAGGGGGATGAAGAGATGACGGTATACACGGATGCCTATGGTACCGGACTGGGTGCTGTATTGATGCAAGGCGGTAGGGTTGTAGCTTACGCAAGTCGGCAATTGAAACCGCACGAGAGAAGATACCCTACCCATGATTTAGAATTGGCAGCGATCGTGTTCGCGTTAAAGATGTGGAGACACTATCTCTTGGGAGAAAGATTTGAGCTGTTTACATATCATAAGTCGTTAAAGTATCTCTTCTCTCAGAAAGATCTGAATCTCCGTCAGCAGAGATGGTTAGAGTTCTTAGCTTCCTATGATTTTGACATCGCATACACACCGGTAAAGGGCAATGCGGTGGCTGATGCATTGAGTAGAAGACATGCCAGCTTAGGGGCTATGTTCCTTGAATGGAAGCAACTGGAGTATATCGCGGGGTTTGATTTCAGACCAAAGTGCGAATTGGATCCAGAAATGTTAGGAAATTTGACGATCAGACCCACTTTGATTGAGCGGATCGGCTCTAGTCAGAGGGACGATCCTAACCTATTGGAAATCATCTCCAAGTTAAAGATGGATATCGATGAGGAGATGAACAAGTATGGGCTTGATCAAGATGGATGGCTTAGAAAGAATGGAAAGCTTGTTGTACCCAATGTCAATGGATTGAGAGATGAAGTGCTTAGAGAATGTCATCACTCAAAGCTGACTATACACCCCGGTGGTAAAAAGATGTATCGAGATATGAAGCAGACTTACTACTGGGAAGGGATGAAAAGAGACGTTGGGAAGTTTATATCCAAGTGCATGAATTGCCAGCTAGTTAAAGCCGAGCAAAAGAAGCCTAGTGGGTTGTTACAACCATTAGAAATTCTCGAATGGAAATGGGAGCAAGTCTCGATGGATTTTATTGATGGTTTACCAAGGACTAGATCGGGACATGATAGCATTTGGGTAGTTGTGGATCGACTGACTAAAAGTGCAAGGTTTATACCAGTCAAATCGACCAGAACGGCAGCTAAGTTAGCAGAATTATATATGAAGTGGGTAGTGAGATTTCATGGAGTACCTAAAAGCATTGTGAGCGACCGAGACCCGTTGTTCACTAGTGGGTTTTGGAAGAGCTTACAAGAGGCTCTAGGGTCAGAGTTACATCTCAGTACCGCATATCATCCTCAGACCGACGGCCAGACGGAGAGGGTGAATCGTATTTTGGAAGATCTCTTGAGAGCGTGTATATTGGATTTTGGTGGATCATGGGATGACCATTTGCATCTAGTAGAGTTTGCATATAATAATAGCTACCAATCCAGTATCGGTATGGCTCCATATGAAGCTTTGTACGGAAGACCGTGCAACTCACCATCATGTTGGATAGAGACTGGCGAGAAATTTGTGCTTGGACCGGATGTGGTGAGAGAAACTTCAGATAAGATTAAGGTCATTCAACAACGAATGAAGGCTGCCCAAGATAGGCAGAAGAGTTATGCTGATAAGAGGAGAAGAGACTTAAAATTCTCCGTTGGTGACTTGGTGTTTGTCAAGGTTTCTCCGTTGAAGAGCATAATACGATTTGGCAGGAGAGGCAAGTTGGCACCAAGATTCGTTGGCCCATTCCCTGTTCTTGAACTAGTCGGGAATTTGGCATATAGAATTGACTTACCAGAGAAGATGGCGGGAGTTCACAACGTATTTCATGTTTCCCAGCTAAGGAAGTTCGTTCACGACTCAGATATGACTATTTCACCTGATCAGTTAGAGGACTTCGAAGTAGAACCCGAGGCGGTTGGGAACCGCAAGCCGGCCTGTATTGTCGCGCACGACATGAAGCAACTTCGAAGGAAGGCGGTGAAGTTAGTCAAGGTACAGTGGAGCGAGGACGAGAATGATTGTACTTGGGAGACAGAGGAGGACATTAGGAAGACACATCCAGAACTCTTTACCTGGTAAGGTTTTGACTTCGATTTAGTTTTCCGCATGCTAGGATAGGCTTGTTTGCTTGTTTTGCATATTTGATTGTTGTATGTGGTTGTTAGGCATGCGGGATCCTTTGTATGTTTTGGGTTAAGGAATTTCGGGGACGAAATTTCTTAAGGGGGGAGAGTGTAACGACCCGCATTCTACGCATCATAGGATCGTAGAATATTTATTTCTTTCACATACGAAGTTGTATGGTCATGTAACTTTGGGGGACGACTATTGGGGTCATTTCCCATGTTCATGATTTTTCCCGTTTTTTAAATGACCATTTTACCCCGAGTTGGCACTGTTTTGGCCATAAGTTTTGACTGGAAAGGAATTTTGACCTGAAACCACTTCCATTGGCTCCGGATGATGGTTTCTCTTTCCGTAGAGTGGTCACATTAGCCAAACGGACTCACCGTTTGGGAGATATGGCTGAAACAAGTTTCTGATGGTGAAAAACAGCTTAATTGGGCTTAACCGGGTGATTAACAGCTAGGCCCAAAGGGGAATTTCGGGATTAGGAGTTTAAAAGGGCTGTTAGGGTTTGGAGAATACCTTTTTCTCATTTTTTTCAGCCGTCACTATTCATTCCTTTTGATCTAGCCATGGCCTCCACTCTTCAAATCTCTCTAAAACACCCAAGATCACTTCCTAATCAAGGATTAAGGCTTAGAGGCATCAAATCAAGGAGGATTAGCACAAGGACCGAGGTAGAGCTGCTGTTATATATTGGGATTCGTGCAAATCAGAGGTTCACTTCAGATCTGAAAGTTTTACTGTGGCAAAGGTGAGTGATTTGCATAGTTTTTGCACTAATTACGGTAATTAAGGGTAATTAGTGAAGATTAGCGAATTTATACACTAATAAATTCTGGAAAAATATTTAGAAATTCTTAAATAATATTTTATGCCTCTGTTAGAAATTTGGTTCGATTTGATTAAGTTTCGTTAACCCTATGATCGGTTTTACTTAAACATGCTTAAGGGAAAATAAGGAGTTTTGGCCACTTTTGATCCATTTTGATTCATTTGAATGGTTGTTTGCTGTTTGTGGTTGCTATTACATATTGCTATGACTCTATGGTGTGTTTTATGATTGATTAGAAGTGTTAGATTTGTCAAAAACGCCGTCGAATGGCGTAAACTGCTCGCTGGAAGAACTGCAGGAAATCATCCGAATCGGACCGGATCGGTGGAAGTGAGGGCGATCCGATCCGATGGCGCGACCCGATCCGTCGACGACTGAAGACCCCGATCCGATGGTGCCGATCCGATCCGATCAAGACTTCGCGAGACGACCCGTGTTGCTCCACGAAGAGGTGACCCGATCCGCCCCTACCTTTCACGATCCATTCCAGCATGGGTGTCACGATCCGCCTGAAGGAACACGTCACGACCTCAGCAAGGTGGCACGACCCAAACCAATGGGTATTCACGATCCGACCCGGAGCTCGTAGGGCGAACCGATCCGGGGCACTTGAAGCGATGGCCGATCCGATCCGATGGGGTTTCTACGACCCGATCCGCGTAGGTCATTCCGATCCGATCCAGTAAGGGATGATGAGAGCCGATCCGAACTGATGCAGCGCCACGATCTGATGCTGTGGGACATGCACGACCCGAATGATGAAGACCGATCCAGATGAAGATGATGACTAAAACCCGAGATGCAAAGGTAGTCCAGTACGGGAAGCTAGAGCTCAGGGTCTAGTTGGGAACCAACGAGTTCGCTTCATGATTGGGCTTTGCTGCGGGACGCGTGTTAAGGGGTTATCGATATCTATAGCTTTGGACCACTATGGTAGGAGGTACGAAGGCGGATTCAGGGCCATTATGGCATTGGTAGGACCAAGGGCTACGACCAATGTGGTGGGTCATTGAAAGGTTTGGTCATGACTCCATGTGTTTAGCTTGGTCACAGCAGGGTTCTACAAGTCGGGATTCGTCGTTACCTCAATTTGTCTAGTGTTCCAAAGTAGCAGATATCGTATACTTTACGCACTGAGTAAGAGATGTGAGGATGGTTGTTATGGTTGATTTGTTTGCTATCATTATGACATGCACACCCCACCCCCGTAATCTTACACTATTTGCTAAGGCACCTTAGAGTATTGTACGGTATGTGGTACTAACTCTTTGGTTGCAGGTCTAGGTTCAGGTATGGTTTAGTATACCTGTCATTATTCTGTTTAGATGCTTATCGCTCATACCAGGCTTTATGTCTGACCCAGAGTTTTATGTCTCCTCTTATTACTCTGGGTGCTCACACGAGCAGACTAGAGACAGGTTAGCTGGTGATGCACGGGTAGATGATCCGGAGACGAGCAGGAGGCTTCCACGTAATATATATAGTATTCTCCCTGTGTTGTTGAAGATCACTGCTTGGGCATTGGTGGTGTATCTTCTACTTTAGCTTTCTTTTGTTTAGAGACAGTAAATTTGGAAAAAATTGTAATAAGCTGTATATGGATTTCCGCTGCTCTGATGATTTATGTTGATTTTAGTTATCAGCTTATGCACTGTCTCACCTGTTTTATGTCAAGTATGTTGTTATTATATTTTATTCCATGCGCTGTGAGATATTCTACAGGTTCCTTGATTAGTTCATTCCCTTCTTTCTTTTCATTTGACAACCGTTCCGTGCTAGTCGGGCATGTGTACAGCGCACTTCCGGAGGAGATGCAGGCTAGTGCGGGGAGGGCCGTCACATTTTATTACTTTCAAATAAATAGATCTCTTTTAGAGATATCTTACCATTTCCAAATATACAAATATCCTCTAAAGATATTTTGTTATCACCGCTTTTAGGATGAACTTATCTTCTCCAGAGATAAATATATACAAACTATTGATATGTCATATCAATATACAAAAAGACATATCAAACTTTAAATGCGGTAACAAAATTAGATGCATTAAATAAAAATAAGATTCAAAAAAAAAAATACCACTTCTCGAGTGTATGATATTCCTTCAGGGAACATATCTTTTATTTATGTAATTGCAATGCAACAAATAAAAATCTCTAACATCTCTTCTAGGATGTTCGATTTTCTACATAAAAATAAATCTCTAGAACATCTCTTCAAGAGATTAATATGCATGTTATATCTTCAGGATATTCAGTTAATATAAATTGTACATGAAAGACGTCAGTTAGATGAAACCCGTTTAGAGATTTTCTATTGAATCCAATATTATTGCCACATATTATTATGTGTGTGCCTCTTTTAACTTCTTCTGGAAGTATAATCCTTTCATGTCACAACTTCAAGAAAACTTTGGGTTTCTATTTCTTGAGTATTATGATTTAATTATTTCCTTTAACTTCTTTAGGAAGTAAAATCTTATCATTTTACATAATTTCAACATACCTTCAGGCTACTTATTCAAGAACTTAAAGTTCATTTTTTTAAATGTTTTCCTAAGAAACAACAAAATATTTCTTTTAGAAATATAATATGTTCTAAAATGACTATAATAAAACTTCAAGTTTTATCATAATCCATATATCGTTATTGTATATTTTAAATTGAAGCATCTTTTCTAGAAAGTGATTTTGATCACATAGGAGAGTCTTTTTACTATTTTTCTTCAAGAAAATAGTATTTATTATAAGTAATTATCTCATTTAACAATAAATTTCTTTAAGAAATTATGTGTAGCAATGAAACTTTTCCTTCCATTGCCTTTTCAAATCCTTTTCTATTACATGTCATTTGCTATAAGAAAAAATTAAATGCAATTACATGCTTCGAGGATTTTATTTCATCTTTCTCATTTGCATATGAACTTCAGGTTCCTCATTTGCATACGAACTTCAGGTTCCTCATTTGAAAAAGTTTGTTTACATGATGAGTTTTCAATTTCACTTCTGGTGATAAAATCAATATTGCTATTGAGCTTAAATGCTACATCATCATATTTTATACACATAATACTTTTGGGTGTACATAAAAAAATCATACTTATTTTATCTTCAAGCTATCCAAAAGAATTACATGCAAAAAAGTAATAGTAGATCGAAAAGGATAATACTAGATCTACCTCTACATCATCAATAATGAATATAATATATATACAATCGAATCTCCATCAAATTGGATTTGAAAATTTCAAAATTAGATCCGCAAAGGAAATGAAAGAATACATCTACACATATTTAGGATCAACAAAAATAATTAGATCTAAAAAGTTAGATCCATTAGACTACAATCTAGATCTACAAAAAAACATACAGGAAAAGAAATCTAGAAGTTTGAGTCAAATCTAAAAGAACTGAAGATATGACAAATTCATAGATTCATTGATCTAATATTCTCAAACAGAAAATAATTATATAAAAAATATATAAATTCATGAATTGATATCTTCAAATAAAAATTACTTACATGATAGATCCATATATATTGAAACACCCCACCTCCGTTAAGGTCACTCACAAAGAGAATGCCTTAACTTTGGTTGAGGTTTATAAGTAAAAGCCACAGATAAACTCAAGACAGATATAAATACACAGATTTTAAACAGCGGAAACCAAACAGACTTTTATTTCATCAATACGTGTTCAAACAAAACATTCCATGATTGTCTCAAAATACTTCCAACATTACAACCTCATTACTGTCTTGATTATTAAAGAAGCATAAAACATAAATAAAGTGACAAAAATCCCATAGTGATATCCAAAGCCATTATCCGAGCAAAAGAGATCCAAATCATACATCTACGGTCTTGGAGCTTGTAAAGAGTCTGACTGAGCTGAGTTGTTTCCTCCCTGTGGACTTGGGGGGGGGGGAGGGGGAACGAAAGAAAATAAGACGAAAAGAAAATAGAGTCAGACATAAAGCCTGAGTAAATCTAGTAACTCTTCAGTATGTGAATAAGAAAAGGGCATGATAGATATAAACTGAAAACAGGAAAGTGTCACCAGCTAAGGAGGTGACGTTTAGAATCGAATGTACTATCGCACCCACACTATATATCTCTGCACCTACTTGAGTTTATTCTAACTGGCACCCCATGCTGAGGGTGAAGTGATCCCCATTTTTATTTAAAGATCGGCTCCTACTTGCGTAAACACGTGTCATACGACCCCCAAGAATTGTAGATACCTATGCTGGTCCCACCATGGGGTGTATCAAGACCCATGGTGGTGGCCCCGACACAAATTCTAGAAGGCAGGTCATATTATTGGTGCCCCCAGTGCCCTGTTTGTCTGCTCCGGAGTGTGTGCACGCCCGCACCCCGTTAGAATCTACACTGTTGCACCCACTGCCGTCGCTTTGACCGCTTACAATCAGCCTAGTAATCGTGCCCCACCCTGCCTAGTTTCAGGGTACCATGATACCTAACTTGGGTTACTGCAGAAATAGGTCCCTCGTTACTAGGATTTTCTAGTCAAACATGTTAAGTGGTTAAGTGTCTGTATTTACCTAACTCCCACCCATCCATTCTTGTTAACATGTTGAATTTGGTTAAGTGTTTATAGTTGACTTAACCCTACCATCTGTCCTTAGCCTCTTAGAGCACCAGACCACTCACATTAGACAGGTGTTGCTACGGTTACTAGATGTGCCGGTCGGTTCCAGGCAGGTTTACACCGTAGCTCAGTCTAACCACGGGTCATTATTGGGCTCAATGCTTAAGCACCTATATTGGATAGGTATTGTTGTGACTACTGGACAACCAGGCGGGTCCGGGCGGGTTTACATCACAACTCAATCCAACATCAGATTAAGCATATCGTGTTTTCTAAATTTACATATTTTATTACTTCTCAATTATATATGTAAATGTCATATCTTTTATTCTTGGGTATATCAATTCATACCGCTTAAATGTCATTGTCGTTGGCATGTGCCAACCATGCCAACATATATTTTTCATGTTTTACACCCAACGTTATTACCCCCGTTTTTCGCAACATTATAACATGTGTTGGCCTTGTCACAATTCAGCCCAACTTTATAAACGTGAGGAAAGAGGAAATCAAGCACATGTAACATTTACAATATATAAAGGTGTGTGGCGCATGAACTTGCAATTTAGCGATTCAACTAACATAAATTATGGGTCATGTGAACTTGCATTCAAATCAAAGTATAACTAAATAGGTGACATATGAAATGGCATAGTTTTAGGCTTATACAAACTTGTGTTTAAACATGTTTAACTTGGCATAATGTCAACAACAAAACTAGCATGTTGTAAATTCACCAAAATGTACAATTTTAACATCTAATCATATAGCCTATTTCAACATGAACTTGCACAGTTTATGAAACCCAAACGATACTTAACATAGATCCAATTATACTTGCAAATAAACATAAGAATGTGTTAATAGATTTTGGGTCATGTAGGCAGGTCGACACTATGGTCGACCCTATGGTCGATCTGGTCTCTGGGAGGGAATTTTCCCGCCCAGCCCAGTTTGAACCTGTTTTTCGAATTTCGAATTTTAAACTGAGCTGTTTGAATTTAAATTTTATTTTGAAACTTCCGAAGGTCATAACTCCTTCATACGGAGTCCGATTCGCGCAAACTCGGACTCTATCTTAAGCAGAATTCCAAAACGAACGCAATGGCGTAACCCATTTCCCTTAATTCTTTCATTTAGAATTAATTACACTTTAATTTGTGAAGCTTAATGTTATAGAATTCACGGGGTGTTACATTCTCCCCCACTTAAAAGGATTTCGTCCCCGAAATCTTCAAGTTAGGAAGAATGTATATCCTACCATCCAACAGTCCATCTACTCAACCAACAAACACAGGCATCCACTGTCCTTAAAAGACTTCTAATGCTTCGTGATCATATGCATAGTGTGTGTACATGTCCTTATCCAATGCAGAAATCAGGCGGTCTACTGATTTAGTTGACCTCCTTATGTGAATCATGTAAGTGTCATGAATCCATTATGTATGCAAATTTTTCCTACTCATGATTCTATATGAGTGCACAACTATTCATACAAATGCGACGATCATATGACAACATATCAAGTTTCAACCATATACAAATGAGAATACATATATGCATATGCAATATGAAGTGACTGAGCCGATCTATAACCTAGGGTGTGTTTGTGTATGCATCCACGAGCAACCACTAGCAATCACTAGCAACCATTTGCAGCCATCATCCATAACATGTTTTCAAATACATGTTTGCATCCATTTGTTTTCTACCTAAGGAGTTAGGAAAAGGACCCAGGAGAAATACCTAAAAAGATAGATAAAGCATAACTTAAGGAAAAAGAGAGATCAAAGATGTACCCTAAAAAAGAAGAGGGTAGGCAGTGTGTATTCTGTCCTCAGTTTCCCAAGTCGCGTCTTCCTCGGCATCGCTCCACTGAACTTTAACGAGTTTGACTTCGCGGTGGCGTAGCTTTTTCACTTCAGTTCCTAAGATGCGGGTTGGAACTCTCCTCACAGTTGCTTCACATTCCACTTCGGCTTCTTCTAGAATGCTAGGTTCCACCACTTCCGCAGACTCATGCAAACACTTCCGGAGGTGGGAAACATGAAAGACGTTGTGAACTCCGGCCAGTCTCTCGGGTAGCTCTAATCTATAGGCCATCTTCCCAACCTTCTCGATGATAGGAAACGGTCCTACAAATCTTGGTGCTAGCTTTCTTGCGGATCCAAAGCGAACGACGTTTCTTAAAGGAGATACCTTAAGGAGAACCCTATCCCCAACCTCAAACTCAAGGTCGGGCCTTCTTTTGTCGGCTAGGATTTTTGTTTGTCTTGGGCTGTCTTCATCCTTCTCCGTATCAAGTCCACTTTCTCCGAAGTCTCTCGAATCATGTCTGGCCGAAGTATAAGCTTATCTGTAGACTCCCACCAACAAGTTGGTGATTTGCATGGTCTTCCATACAAGGCTTCGAAGGGCGCCGTACCGATAGTAGCTTGGTAGCTGTTGTTGTAGGCAAACTCCACTAAAGGAAGGTGATCCTCCCAAGTCCCTCCAAAGTCAAGAAAGCAAAGTCTCAAAAGATCCTCTAAAACTCTATTCACCCTTTCCGTCTGGCCATCGGTTTGGGGGTGATAGGTCGTGCTCAAACATAACTGTGTGCCTACAACTTCTTGCAGACTCCGCCAAAACTCACTTGTGAAGATAGGGTCTCGGTCACTAACAATGCTGGAGGGTATCCCATGGAGTCGAACTATTTCCTTGAGATAAAGAGATGCTAGAGATGAGGCAGTCCTTCTACTTTTAATGGGTATGAAGTGGGCGCTCTTAGTAAGCCTATCCACTATTGCCCAAATGCTAGTATTGCCACTTCTCGACCTAGGTAGTCCATCAATGAAGTCCATTGAAATGCTATCCCACTTCCACTGTGGGACCTCTAAAGAGTGAAGTAGTCCTCCAGGTTTCTTCTGTTCCGCCTTGACCCGTTGGCCTGTCATGCACTTAGAAACAAAATCTGCCATGTCTTGCTTCATGCCGCTCCAAACGAAAGTCCTTTTTATATCCTTGTACATCTTATCACCGCCAGGGTGTATAGTCATCTTGGAATGATGCGCTTCCTCGAGAACTTTCTTTGTCAACTCCCTTGCTTGTGGGACGCATAATCTTCCATCTCGCCTCAGCCAACCCTTATCATCGATGGCGTATCTACTGAGGTGACTAGAAGTCTTACCCCTAATAAGTCTATCAATCACATCAACAAGCTGAGGGTCTTCACGTTGTGCGGTCCCTATTGAGTCCAAGAAAGTAGGGCGTACTTTGAGAGATGCTAACAAACCCGGTATAAAATCAGAGGAGGGCCTAAAGTTAAAACTGGCTATATACTCCAGGCTTTGCCTTTCCACAAAGAGCGGGCTTAAGGTCAGTTTCTTTCGGCTCAACGCGTCTGCTACTACGTTGCCTTTGCCAGGAGTATAAGAAATTTCAAAGTCATACGAGGCAAGAAACTCCATCCATCTTTGCTACCTCAAGTTAAGATCCTTCTGCGAGAAGAGATATTTCAATGATTTGTGGTCAGTGTATAATTCGAACTTCTCACCTAGGAGATAATGGCGCAAAGATTTAAGTGCAAAGACGATGGCGGCCAACTCAAGATCGTGGGTTGGGTAGTTCTTTTCATGAACTTTCAATTGTCTTCCACCATAAGCTACTACCCTTCCTTCTTACATTAGAACAGCGCCTAGTCTCGTTCCACATTCATATGTGTATACTGTGAACATTTTGCTTCCGTCAGGTAGAGTTAGAACTGGAGCTGTTGTAAGAGCCCTTTTTAATCGTTGGAAAGCAATGTCATAGTCCAAATCCCAAGCGAATGCTAGATTCTTCTTTGTTAGCCTTGTGAGTGGGGCTGAGATTTTCGCGAAATCCCTAATAAACTTTCGGTAAAAACCGGCTAGCCCAAGAAAGCTTCGAACTTCGGTGGCATTTCTTTGTGTCTTCCAATCTTGCACTGCCACCACTTTCGCGACGTCCACCGCCAACCCCTCTTTGGACAATATATGCCCCAGAAATCTTACCTTCTTTCTCCAAAAGTGGCACTTGGAGAATTTGGCTTTTAGCTGATGTGTACGGGGAGTTTCCATGATTTCTTTCAGATGCTGAGCATGCTCTTCCTCATTCTTTGAGAAGATTAAGATATCATCTACGAAGACAACCACAAATTTGTTGAGGAATTCTCTGAACACCCTGCTCATTAGGTCTACGAAATAAGCGGGTGCATTTGTCAAGCCGAAAGGCATGACAAGCCACTCGAAGAAACCGTCTGGGGTTCTGAATGTCGTTTTATCAATGCTGTCTTCAGCTACTCTCAACTGATGGAACCCAATTGCCAGATCAAGTTGGGAGAAGACTGACGCTCCTACAAGCTGATCAAACAAATCGTCGATTCGGGGAAGAGGGTGCCTATTTTTCTTGGTCAATTTGTTTAACTCCCTATAGTCGACGCAAAGGCGAAGCGAACCGTCCGCTTTGGTTGCGAACACCACTGGAGCACCCCATTCCGAAATGCTCCATCTAATGAACCCCTTTTCGAGAAGTTCTTTAACCTGCTTACTGAGTTCCTTTCTCTCCTTTGGAGCCATGTGTCTGACAGGTAAAGCTACAGGCTTTGCATTATCTACAAGATATATGCGGAAGTCTATTTCCCGCCTCGGAGGTAAGCCTTTCACCTCCTCAAAGACATCCGGATATTCCCGGACTACTCTAACTGGTTGCAAATTCTCATCAGAAGCATCAAGCGACTCTAGATAACTAAGCATAACAACATTCATGGGATTACAAGAAATTTCTAGAGTGTTACCAAGCCGAGTCAAGAGTCTAACTACTCTTTTCTCACAATCAAGGATGGCACCATTACTGGATAACCAGTCCATGCCTAAGATCAAACCATATCCCGAGAAGCCCAAAACAAAGGCATTACAACTAAACTCAACGCTGAGAATAGAGATTTTCAAACCCAAACAAACCATTGACAAGTAAGCAGAGCCCCCAATTGGATTTGAAACTACTAAGAGATCTTCTACCATACTAGTGTCTAGATGCAGAGATTCTACTAAGGCATATGAAATAAAAGAGTGTGATGCGCCAGAGTTAAAAAGTGTGCGAACTGGATGATCATAAAGATAAACTACACTTTCTACAGAAATATTACTACCTCGTTCCTGCTGAGGTGCCACTAGCGCATGAACCTGACCCCCTGAAGTGGATCCGGCTTTCTGTCCCTGCCCTTTCTTCATTGGGCAGTCCTTAGCTTGGTGCCCAGTCTCTCCACAATGGAAGCAACCACCCATCTTCGCCTTCCTTTTTCGGCAGTCTTTTGATATATGCCCCACAATGCCACAGAAATTGCACCTTCTCTTCTCACGGGGCTTATTGTTCTTCCCTCCATTCTTGAAGTCTGTTTTCTTTGCTTGTAGGCCCTCTTTCTTCTCTTCCACCTTAATTTCTTTCTTGCCGTGGTCTTCCTCGTGTAGCAACGCCATGTCCACCAAGCTTTCGTAAGTCGCTCCCGTAGATACATGGGTCATAGCAAGGGTGTGTAGAGGCTCATTCAAACCTTTGACGAAGCGAAGCGCCTTCTTGTGTTGGGTGTTTACTAAGTCCGGCCCAAATCTGGCCAGTTGATTAAACTGATTAACATACTCCCTGATTGTCATACTTCCCTGTTTCAGAGTTAGAAACTTCTCCATTTGCAGACTTCTTTCGGGTTGGGAGAGGAATTTCATCTCAAACCTTGTCCTGAAATCTTCCCATGTTTCCACCGCCCTCTGAGCATTGGTAATTTCCCACCAATAGGAAGCTTCATCTTTAAGAAACCATACTGCTAGTTGTATCTTTTTCCTATCATCAACTCCGAAGATGACAAACAGATCCTCAGTCTCTTTTAGCCAGTTTCTTGCTCCTACAAAGGACTATGTCCCATAAAAGTCTTTTCCACCCATAGCCTTGAAGTCTCTACATGTTTTTGCGAAGGCATTTCCACGAGGAGGAGGAGAAGGAACCGCGGCCACTAGAGGAGGGATGTCTACTGGGCCCGCGCCATTGGCCCTCGCTTCTAAATACCTCCTAAACCAGCCGGGTATCGGTACTCCCTCAGGAAGGTTAAGGTCTCCAGACATGCTGAAATAGAAAGGAAAGATTCAAAACGAAGGATAGAGAGAGATAGTGCATATGGCTTTGGGGGATTATGTCTTTTAAAATATAACACTTTTTTCTTGAAAAATGCTTCTTTAAACTTTCTTTTTGAAAACAATTTCAAAAACTTTTATCTTATCTGGTAAACCTATGCTCTGATACCAAGTGAAACACCCCACCTCCGTTAAGGCCACTCACAAAGTGAATGCCTTAACTTTGGTGGAGGTTTCTAAGTAAAATCCACAGATAAACTCAAGACAGATATACATACACATATTTTAAACAGCGGAAACCAAACAGACTTTTATTTCATCAATACGAGTTCAAACAAAACATTCCATAATTGTCTCAATATACTTCCAACATTACAACCTCATTACTGTCTTGATTATTAAAAAAGCATAAAACATAAATAAAGTGACAAAAATCCCATAGTGATATCCAAAGCCATTATCCGAGCAAAAGAGATCCAAATCATACATCTACGGTCTTGGAGCTTGTAAAGAGTCTGAATGAGCTGAGTTGTTTCCTCCCTGTGGACCTGGGGGGAAATGAAAGAAAAGAAGACGAAAAGAAAATAGAGTCAGACATAAAGCCTGAGTAAATCTAGTAACTCTTCAGTATGTGAATAAGAAAAGGGCATGATAGATATAAACTGAAAACAGGAAAGTGTCACCAGCTAAGGAGGTGACGTTTAGAATCGAATGTACTATCGCACCCACACTATATATCTCTACACCTACTTGAGTTTATTCTAACTGACACCCCATGCTGAGGGTGAAGTGATCCCCCATTTTTATTTAAAGATCGGCTCCTACTCGCGTAAACATGTGTCATACGGCCCCCATGAATTGTAGATACCTATGTTAGTCCTACCATGGGGTGTATCAAGACCCATGGTGGCGGCCCCGACACAAATTCTAGAAGGCATAGGTTATACTACTGGTGCCCCCAGTGCCCTGTTTGTCTGCTCCGGAGTGTGTGCACGCCCGCACCCCGTTAGAACCTACACTGTTGCACCCACCACCGTCGCTTTGACCGCTTACAATCAGCCCAGTAATCGTGCCCCACCCTGCCTAGTTTCAGGGTACCATGATACCAAACTTGGGTTACTGCTGAAGCGGGTCCCTCGTTACCAGGATTTTCTAGTCAAACATGCTAAGTGGTTAAGTGTTTGTATTTACCTAACTCCCACCCATTAATTCTTGTTAACATGTTGAATTTGGTTAAGTGTTTATAGTTGACTTAACCCTACCATCTGTCCTTAGCCTCTTAGAGCACCAGACCACTCACATTAGACATGTGTTGCTACGGTTACTGGATGTGCCGGTCGGTTCCGGGCCGGTTTACACCATAGCTCAGTCTAACCTCGGGTCATTATTGGGCTCAATGCTTAAGCACCCACATTGGATAGGTATTGTTGTGACTACTGGACAGCCGGGCGGGTCCGGGCAGGTTTACATCACAACTCAATCCAACCTCGGATTAAGCATAACGTGTTTTCTAAATTTACATATTTTATTACTTCTCAATTATATATGTAAATGTCATATCTTTTATTCTTGGGTATATCAATTCATACCGCTTAAATGTCATTGTCGTTGGCATGTGCCAACCATGCCAACATATATTTTTCATGTTTTACACCCAACGTTATTACCCCCGTTTGTTCGCAACATTATAACATGTGTTGGGCTTGTCACAATTCAGCCCAACTTTATAAACGTGAGGAAAGGGGAAATCAAGCATATGTAACATTTACAGTACATAAAGGTGTGTGGCGCATGAACTTGCAATTTAGCGATTCAACTAACATAAATTATGGGTCATGTGAACTTGCATTCAAATCAAAGTATAACTAAATAGGTGACATATGAAATGGCATAGTTTTAGGCTTATACAAACTTGTGTTTAAACATGTTTAACTTGGCATAATGTCAACCACAAAACTAGCATGTTGTAAATTCACCAAAATGTACAATTTTAACATCTAATCATATAGCCTATTTCAACATGAACTTGCATAGTTTATGAAACCCAAACGATACTTAACATAGATCCAATTATACTTGCAAATAAACATAAGAATGTGTTAATAGATTTTGGGTCATGTAGGCATAAAAAGGGTCTCAAATCTAGAACATGTTTACATAAATTCTAACTTAGATTAAGGGAGTATACATAGTCCATGCCATCGACATATTCATAAAGGGATTAATTTCTAGTTTTTGCCACAACTTGCTATTGTTATTACTTTCATATACAAATGTCTAATAGGCTTGCATCAATCAATTTATGCCACAAATATCAATACACAAGTCATGACAGAATTATTACAATACACAGAATTCATACAATAACACAATTCTATTTTCATTTACATTGAATCACATCACAGTTTTTATTCATATTCTGAAAGGTCACTATACTTGCAACGAATGCAGAATCTTGAATTCTGGATTCTGAATTCTGAAATTGAGATGCGCTCCTTTGGGTAGATTAACGTTGCGTTGAATTAATTTGATTATGCTTTTATCTTCTTCTTATTTTGATTCGTCTCTAGGCTTTTCTCTCTTTACGGCTATGCTCAATTCCTCCCTGGCAGCATGACGACTCCCATCTTATTTTTTTGTGTGAATTTTTAGTTGAGACTTAGGGAGTATTTATAGATTTTTAAATTGTTTTGAGCCGTCAGATGAAGACAGGAGGAATCTAGACCACACAAAGTTCAAAGAGCCAATCAAGAGGTGATATGTCAGCCCTAGTGACACACCGAGCCACAGAAATTCGAGCCAGAGCCAAACCTAGCCAGCCAGGTCGACCAGGTAGGTCGACTGGCAGGTCGACACCCAGGTCGACACTATGGTCGACCTGGGGGGGCTAGGTCGACACCATGGTCGACCTGGTCTCTGGGCGGGAATTTTCCCGCCCAGCCCAGTTTGAACCTATTTTTCGAATTTCGAATTTCGAATTTTAAACTGAGCTGTTTGAATTTAAATTTTATTCTGAAACTTCCGAAGGTCATAACTCCATTATACGGAGTCCGATTCGCGCAAACTCGGACTTTATCTCAAGAAGAATTCCGAGACGAACGCAATGGCGTAACCCATTTCCCTTAATTCTTTCATTTAGAATTAATTACACTTTAATTTGTGAAGCTTAATGTTATAGAATTCACGGGGTGTTACAGATATAGATCTAGAATATTTCAAACAATAGCTCTAATAGAATCTCGTGCTGATAACGTGTTATAAACAATATACAATAAGAAAGGCATTAGAGGAGGACAAAGAGGATACTTTTATTCATTCCAAAAAATTTTATACACAATTTACATTACATGAGCTCCTTATATAAAGGCTTGGGAGCATGGAGTAAAACTTATCCACCAATGTGGGACTAAACCATATATGACAAAAGCATATTCACACATATATTTTACAACATATTATTAATAATATAAGTATTATTTAATATTTAATATATAATTATAATTAAGAAGTAGCAAACAACTACTTTTAATTAAATGTTAATAAATAAGTAGTAGTTATTAATGATTAACTTTTAATAATTAGTTTAAATGGTTACTATCATATATTAACTATTAGGAATTATATAACAATCAAGATTAATATTTAGTAATATTAATTAATAGTAAATTTAATTATTACAAGGTGAAATTTATAATTAATTAAACAAATAATAATTAAAATGTAATAAAACAAATAAATATTATTAACTAATGATACAAACTAATGGATAATAGTTAATAATTTATTAGAAATGAAATAATATGCCAAATTATAATCAAGATATTTTTAAAAACTATTTGTTTTACCCATTTCTAATAGAGAAGTATAATAGCTTATTATTTTTTACTACTGTAATTATTGAATAACTGACGATTATATTAAATAATTACTACTAAATAATAAACAACCAACTTTTGCTAATTAAAATCTAATATTTAATAATTAACCAATAAATATAAATTAACTGACATTTTATCATAAAATTTTCGTTTAGTTAAACGAGGTTCCGTTTTTGTCTTCCCGTTTCCAAGCGGTGAAAATTTCGAGTTCCGCTACAAATTACTTACCTGCAGAGCGCAAGCCATCAATGCTTACCGAACTCCAAATCAGCAACACAAAATTAAGTTCTCCGCTGCTTCCACGTTCTTCAGATATGTTTGCAGAAATCATGTCATTCCTTCAGCAAAAATGCAAAACAAATTGAAATAAGGTCAGTCAAAAACGGATTTAAATCGCCTGGTCCCATATTCCATATATTGATTTCAGTGGGATCCACCTAAAATCAGGAAGTCGGGTTGTTTTGTTCCAGGAGGACCAGCGAATTTTGGACTAGGTGATTTCAAATTGGAGGAATTTCTTTTAAAGGACAAACTTGCCAAAAAATTTAGCTAAAAGTTTACAAAGTTTTGAAATTGGTGAGAAGGACAAAACTTAGGCAAAAGTGGAATTTAGGGGACCCACTTCCATTTTCACATTTACCCTACAACTTGTCCTTCTCCCCAATTTTAAAACTTGTCATGCTTTTGGCTAAAAAAATTGATAACTTTGTCTTCTCCCTATTTTCCACTTCAACAAATTGTCAAAAACTGCACCAGTAACATAAATTTTGGTGAACCGACTGAAATTGACAGTCTTGTCCCCTGAAATGAATTACTCAATTCTGTACTTACCGCAATTTTTGATCGGTAGTTTCGTTGGTCCGAGTAGCATTGTTCGGTCGCCTTCTTTTTCCTTCTTCCATATTCTCGTCTATATCATCTCGCAACCACTCCCTATCAATCCGTCATATCCTTCCCTACCCAGCTTTCCTTATTACGTGCTTTTTTCCATGTTATGAGCCAATTCAGGCGCAGATCTGGAAATTTATTTTTCAGATTTATTTTAGTTTTTAGTTTCTCTGCTCCGCCTAGTTTTTTCTTCGATCGTGCCTCTTTGCCTTCCCTTTTTTTTAATGTTGTTTTTACCTCAGACTGGTAATGACCTGTAAAATGCCCACAAAAGCGAAGCTACCTACTCCTTTTGCCTCCTCCTGTAGTGCAGTTACCTTTCGAGTCTCAGTGTGCTTTCAGATTGAGGTGTGACAAGCTTGGTGCTCATTTTTTGGTCATTAAGGTTTCAAGGGTAATTTTGTTTCGCGGATCTGGTTTTGGAGCTGGCAGAAGGAGGGAGAATCGCGTGGGAGATGCGTTTACGGTTTGCTGTTGCTCCTTATCGATGGCTTGTTTTTGATAATTCATGGTATATAATTTGCTTAATTTTCTTATGCAGGAATTAGGCTACAATGAATATTATCTTCCAAGCAGAGTTTACGAAGACTGATAGGAAAAGAAGAAATTGGCGATGGCATCTTACTTCTGAAGTTATTACCTGCAGGCTCTAGCCTTTTCAAGTAAGTAGAATGTTGAGATTTGTGATACGCAAATCACAAAATTGTAGGCAACAAATTTTCTATGTGGATCCATTTTTGGTGGAGATATTTGTTACTACTTTTGTGGGATACTTGAAAATGAAGGCAAGGATTATTTGGTGCTTATCCAAATAGATATATTTGAGATATATGAGGATATATTTGAGATATATGAGGATAATTTGGGTGACAAGTTACTCTATAAAAGGCCTACATGATATCTTCATTATGTGGTGGAAAAATTTGCCATTGTTCTTCATTATCTTTCTCCTCAAATTGTTTAGCCATTAGATATTCTCTACCTATTTCTCAATAAGGTTATTGATTCAAGTTGTGTTTGTTTAACGATAGTTGAGATCGGTTGTAAACAATATTTTGGTGAATCAATAAAGAGGGTGGTTGGGTGGAATATCGTGTGTTCATATTTCCGATATTTTTTTGTGTTGTTGTTTGTTATTCAATCACATTCATTTTCAAGTGATTGGGTGAAAAAGATTCATTTTGTTTTTGGGTGTTTTGTCAAAACTTCCGTTGCGCACAAAACCCCAACAGTTGGTATCGGAGCTCAGATCACCGCATAGCTTGGAGTGTTTGTTGGATTGAAAGAAAAAAAATTGATTTTTTGTATGAAAAAAATTGATTTTTTGATGTCGGAGATGATGACGTTGTCGAAGATGGCTATTTTGAATGGGAGGAATTGGGGTATATGAAAGCCGAAGATGGAGGACGTTCTATATCTCAATGATTTGCATGATCCCATTGATGGAAATGGGGAGAAGCCCTCGAATATGGATGAGGAAAAGTGGAAGAAAATGGACAAAAAGGCGATTGCGTTGATTCGCCAATATTTGGATGATTCTGTGTTCCACCATGTGGCTAGTTGTGAATCCGCAAAGGCGTTGTGGGACAAATTAGTATCGCTGTATGAGTCAAAGAGTGCTACAAGCAAGGCTTATCTGGTTCGAAAGTTGGTGCAACTTCGATTGGATGAGGAGAAGTCTGTTGTAGAGCATTTGAACGAGTTTCAAGATGTCATCAATCAATTAGCAAACATGAAGGTCAATTTTGATAATGAGTTGCAGGCTGTTTTGTTGATGAGTTCTCTTTCGGAAAGCTGGGAGACTTTGGTTGTTTCATTGAGCAATTCCAATGCTAATGGAATTATCTCTTTGGAAACGGTTCGAAGCAGTCTTTTGAATGAGGAGCTAAGGAGAAAAGGGTCGGAGTTGAAATCGGTTCAAACTGAGGCGATGGTAGCAAGGGACTCAGGTAAAGATACAAGGAAGAAGAAAGGTGCTATCTTTTGTCATTATTGTGGTAAAAAAGGCCATAAGTGCAATGATTGCTATTCATATATACGAGATATGAAGAAGAAGAAGGCGCAAGGTGATAATAATAGTGATGAGGCACAAGCAGGCTTTGTTGAAGGTACCGAAGGCGATTCTTCATGTGATGTCCTACTTAGTGTTGTGGAGCCTTGGAAGATGGATTCAGGAGCCAGTTTTCACATATGTCGAGATGTGAAAAGTTTTTCTTCGTATGAGAAGAGTGTTGGCATGATAAAGACGACCAATGGAGTAGAGCTACCAATTTGTGGAGTTGGAGCTGTTAGGTTTCAGATGCATGATGGAGTGGAGAGAGAAGTTGCCGGTGTGAGGCACATACCCACTTGTTCGCATAACCTCATATCTCTCGGTCAGTTAGATCGCCGCAGGTGCACTTATGAGACTCAAGGTGGAGTTTTGAGAGTGAAGAAGGGTGGTCGTGTGATGACGCGAGGAGTTTTGGAGGAGGGGAACCTATATAGTTTGGTCGGTTCAGTGGTCAACAGTGGAAGGCGGGTGACGGTTGAAGAACCTAGTCCACAGCAAGGTGGAGAGGTTAATATGGTCACTGCTGATGGTCCTAAGGTGGAGGATCATGGTATCGACAAGGGTCTAGATGTTGATGATGCTCGAGGGATCCCGGAGATGAAGAGATCATGTCAAGCGGAAGACGGATGTCGAGTTGTGAAATCCACAAAGACAAGATGGAGGTCTTTGTGGTATTACAAACGCTTTTGAAGATCGCTATTGGTGTGGTGCAGGATGAGGGAGGTGCACAATTTGTGGGCGATGGTGGAGGTTTGTAATGATGTTAATTGAGAAAAGAAGGTTGAAAGTGAGAGCTAAGTTGGCTAGTGTTGAGTGGAGGAGATGTTGTGATTTGGAATCAAGGTGGAGTGTTGAGATTTGTGATACGCAAATCACAAAATTGTAGACAACAAATTTTCTATGTGGATCCATTTTTGGTGGAGATATTTGTTGCTACTTTTGTGGGATATTTGAAAATGAAGGCAAGGATTATTTGGTGCTTATCCAAATAGATATATTTGAGATATATGAGGATATATTTGAGATATATGAGGATAATTTGGGTGACAAGTTACTCTATAAAAGGCCTACATGATATCTTCATTACGTGGTGGAAAAATTTGTCATTGTTCTTCATTATCTTTCTCCTCAAATTGTTTAGCCATTAGATATTCTCTACCTATTTCTCAATAAGGTTATTGATTCAAGTTGTGTTTGTTTAACGATAGTTGAGATCGGTTGTAAACAATATTTTGGTGAATCAATAAAGAGGGTGGTTGGGTGGAATATCGTGTGTTCATATTTCCGATATTTTTTTGTGTTGTTGTTTGTTATTCAATCACATTCATCTTCAAGTGATTGGGTGAAAAAGATTCATTTTGTTTTTGGGTGTTTTGTCAAAACTTCCGTTAAGCACAAAACCCCAACATAGAATTGTTTAAAGATTTAAGAAATTCCCTAATCTTTACCGTGTTAGTTGATAGATTATTGTAGTTTCCAAAAAGGGGAAAATGAATAGAAAGACAAAACAGGTCGCTTGTTTGGTTACTTTTTTTTTCTTTCAATTTCTATCAGGCTTAATTTAGTTTTTTAAACTCTTGATATTGGATTTCTTTCACTTTGTTGCTATTCTTAGATCGAAAATGCTAATTCACCCGAAAACATGTTTGTCAGATCTCGCGAAACATTATTAGCCGCACGATGTATCTTGTCCTTGGCAAATTCTATTTGAACCCAATAATTTGCTGAGTAAACCCAGCAAATCCGAAAAAACAAGGTGAACCCAATGTTTTGCTGAGTTCACCAATGTATTATTTAAAAAAAGACATTTTTATCCTCCTTCGTAGGATCCCTACGAGATTCTTTACTCCACCTCGTAGAGCCCCTACGAGATTCTTTACTTTACCTCGTAGAGTCCGTACGAGGTAAAGTAAAGAATCTCGTAGGGGCTATACGAGGTTGAGTAAAGTAACTCGTAGGAGTCGTACGAGGTATGCTGAAAATTGAAAAAAAAAAATTGCAAAGTAAGGGCAGTTTTGTCACCGTTTTTTCTGGGTATACTCAGCAAATTCTTGGGTCCAAATAGAATTTGCCCTTGTCCTTTCTGCTTTTCCCTCTGAAATTACAATAATACCCCCATGAATTACACTAATTCAGCTGAATCGGGTATTTTGATTAATAATTTTTCGGTTATAGTAGCACAACTCTTCTTAGATATATGGCTGGATTATGTCCCAAAATCTATATCAGATTTATGTTTTTTTGGGATCAGATTGTTACTTGTTCATTAACAGTTGAAGTTGTTCACTAAAAATTAGGTCTTCTGTATTTTATACTAGATGCTAATTTTAAGTCTTTTGATCTTATATTATGTATTTGTTGATGATGATTTTTTCTTTCATATTTGGTCCGATGAAAGGAATTGTAGCAGTAGCCTAGTATACGTCACTATATCTTTTTCATCGTAGTTTGGAAACACTTTCAAAAGTGCTTATATTTGTCAGTTGGACGTAAATCATATATACTTTGTACATGTCTGTAAAATCTCAAAAATGTAACAAAGCAAAAGGTATATTGAAATTCATCACGAAATGCAGTAGCAACATCACCAGCATCATATATGTTTTTGGTAGATGCATATTTTTTTAGTATTACAATTGAAATCGACCACATAGTTTTTATTAGGGGTTCGATGCACTTGCTTTTTTGTTATAATGCATGTTCTGTGCTAAGTTTGAATGCCTCATATCGTTCTCGTTGATTACAAGAATATAGTTAGTTGATATTGTTCTCGTTGATTACAAGAATATAGTTAGTTGGTTCTAGGCTTCTAGACCCTGGAAATTTTGTTTGCAATTTAAAACAGTATAGATGACAATGAGCTTACACAAGGGGTCAATTCTTCTGTACCCAACTCCTCTATTCCCGTGTGTCCGACAAATCACCACCACACATCAACCGCACATATTATTAATAATCTAATGAACGGATCCTACAATCCACTCAAAATCATTAGATTTTGTGCAAATCATTGGATAAGATTGATCCGGCACATGGGAACACCCAATTTAGGTATAGAGCAATTCATCCCCTTACACAAAGGGGATTGTTAAAGGGACTCCACTTTTGATTAAAGGGAGTACCATTTTCAGTTTATTTTAAAATTGTTAAGAGGGTTAAAATAAATTAGCCACTCCTTAAACATATTAATAAAATTTCCAATGCTAATCCTATACTATTCATTAATGCAACCTTAAAACATAAACTCCAATTTAATTCTGCACATAAAAAAATGATAATACGTGAAACATAAACGTTCTATACACATGAAAATAACATATTCAATCATTGTTTACTTTAGTTTTCACTACCAAAGTAAGCATGAAACACAATAACAATAAATAAACACATACAAAACACACTAGCCACAAATGAAAAAAAAAGTAACAACATAGACATATGCTTAACACAACATGAAAATAAGCATAAATTCACTTAACAAACATTTGTTTTAATGTTGGAATATGTACACTTTTTATTGTAATTACTTTTGACAAATCATCTCTCAGCGATGTCCTTTTTGTTATCAAACTGTAAGATCTAAACCATAACACACTGTATTCACCCTCAAACAAAATCCAAACTTTCCATTAGGAACTGTATTCATCATTCGCGCAAATGAATGAAATTCATCCACTTTCTGCAAATTGTATTCATTTTTTCAACAAAATCTAAAACTTCATAAAGGGTATTTATCAACGTTTGAGTTGCTTTTTTTTTAACCTTACGGCGCGTTTGGATCGAACCGAAATTGAATTTTGATCGATATGGTTTAAGGGATGATGAGGCCGGGGTACTTTAGTCTATATTTTATTTTATTTTTAAATTTTCCGACCTCTCCTTAATAAATTAAAAATAAGATGGAGTCCCTTTAAATT
Source organism: Allium sativum (assembly GCA_030737875.1). Taxonomy (NCBI): domain Eukaryota; kingdom Viridiplantae; phylum Streptophyta; class Magnoliopsida; order Asparagales; family Amaryllidaceae; genus Allium; species Allium sativum. The sequence goes on from CM060923.1 coordinate 10,374,971, forward strand.
TATCATACCCTTAACAAAAACTGAAGTCCCTTTAATAATCCCCTACACAAACTATGTAGCATTTGTGGTCTATTAAGGAATATTTTTTAAGGATGTACATTTTGTATCCGTGAATCATGCATTGCTGAATGTGCGTTAATGCAATCAAGTACTTGTGCATTGGGTATGTGCCCAACGAATTACTATCATGTTTGATGTTAATCTTCTTTACAAATGGTGTTCAGGCTTAATTGTTAAACTTATTTTCCATAATTCAATTTTGGATTTGGTATCGAGCTACTATCAGATTTCAGTTGATATACCGAAGCAGAACAGTTACTGGACAGCGTTGTTTCACTTATACACAGGGTACAAATATATGGAATTTATTCTTTTTTTTATATATTCTAAATAATAACTATACTGTAGAACCAAACTACGATGATAAAAGTCCTTGTTGTTTGCACATTGTTGAAGAGAAACTGAACTCAAATTTCGTGCCACCTAGTTGATAGGAAGCGACACTTAGGGCTGACAATTAGAACCGAGAACAGAAAACCCGAACCGGACTGATCCGAAAAGAACCGAACCCGATAGGTCTTAGGTCGGGTCTGAGTGATGAAAAATACAATAAATACCCGATAAACCCTACCCGAACTGATCTGACCTGAAAGACATGACCGAAGAGAATTGAAATATACGTAATTTTAGTGTTATTGCCTACCCGAACCTGAACCGACCCGAAGCTTGGGTCGGATCGGGACCAAATTTTGGAAATGTATGTTTGGATCCGACAAAACCCGACTCGTCTAGACCCGAGACTTGTCGGGTCGGGTCCGGATCTATCGGGTCGGGTCTATCGGCTCGGGTCTAATTGTCACCTCTAGCTGCGCTGAAGTGCTGTAAACCCTGTAGGAATGTTTGTGAGTCATCATAAATATTGCATTTGAGTTCATAATAGAGTTTGTTTGAACATTGCTGATTTATGTTGGAAATTTTATGAATTATTTAAAATATGAAATAAGTTTATGATGCCTCCTATTTGTTAATAGTCCCACATCATGGGATTATAAGAAAGATGCAAGTATTTATACTTGTTTCTAAGAAGTCATGTTGGGGCCTTGGGCTCCCAATGCATGCTTTGTTGTGAGGAGAGAGACCATGCATCATGACCACCACACGCGCACGACCGACCGACCGGCCCGGGATTGGGCTTGGGCCTTGGCTATGTGGTGTAGACACTTATATTTTTGGTTCAGAAAACACTGCATTTTTCGAATCAGTTTTTTAAATACAAAATTTTTTCTGAGCCGACTTTTATTATGAAGCAGTAAACTTTTGACCAAGTATTTCGCAGATCCTATTTTCCTCCACTGACCAGTATTTTCGTTCAGCCCTAATCCCATATATATATTATCATCAGTTGTAGACGAGATTGGTACACAGAAAAAAACTGTTTTCTCTTCCTCAGCAATTAAAAAAAATTACTCTTTCAGAAATTTTCGAGCAGTTAAATTCGAAAGTGCAAATCTGCACTGATTTGTTTATGCAAATCAAATCGGTTATTCATTTTAGAGAGGCTGTTTTATCCTAGAGGCGGCGGCGGAAGTACGAACTAGTTTTGCACCACCGACCAGATCGCCAAATCGTCTTCAAGAAAGCGACAAAGTACGTGACTCATTCATTGTTTACCAACAATTTGAAGACGATTCGAAACAATGGCTTCGACAACAACCATAGATGATGATGCTCCTTCCTCTGCATTCCCGATCCCATTGGTGACTACTGCCCCGTTTCGTTTCGAAGGTCTGCACTTCAAACGATGGCGTCAGAAAATAGAGTTCTACCAGACGATGAGGAAGGTGGCTACTGCTCTGACCACCGACAAACCGCAGCTGCCAGACAAGCCTGACGGAGCTGATGAAGCGCAGATGACATCCTGGACTGAACAATCGAAGCAGTTGCAGACCTGGACTGAACAGGATTATCTGTGCAAGAATTTTATTCTGAACGGACTGAGCGATGATCTGTATGATTACTATAACTCGGAGGACAAGACAGCAAAGCAGATCTGGGAAGCACTGCAGAAGAAATACGATACAGAGGAGGCAGGGGCAAAGAAGTATGTTGTAAGCCGCTATCTCAAGTACCAGATGACAGACGATAGGTCAGTAGAGATGCAGTCTCATGAGCTGCAGAAAATAGCTCATGAGATCATCTCCGAAGGTATGGTTTTGGATGAACAGTTTCAAATTGCTGTTATTGTTGACAAACTGTCCCCAGGTTGGAAAGACTTTAAAAAAAAATTTACAGCTTAAGACTAAGGAATTTTCCTTAGAGAGTTTGATCACTCGCCTTTGCATTGAGGAGGCGGCACGCAAACAGGACCAGAAAGAGGAAGTGTTGTTTGTTTCAAACAACAACACTAAAAAGACCAAACCCGCAGTTCTGAAACCAAACCAGAAGTCTTTTATGAATCAGAACAGACGCAACAAACAGAATGGGAATCCGCAAGGAAACCAAAAAGGACAGCAAAAATCAGCCCAAAAGAATGACTCTGGACAGTTGTTTCTATGTTACAACTGTGGAAAACCAGGTCATATGGCACGAAAGTGTCGGAACAAGCCTAGTTCTGTACCACAGGCTAACTTGACTGAGGAGGAGCCTCTTATGGCTATGATTACTGAGATTCACCTTGTTGGTGGATCAGAGGGTTGGTGGGTAGACACTGGTGCTTCTCGCCATGTCTGATATGATCGTGCTATGTTTTCCACATACACGGCTGCTGATGATCAGAAAGTGTTGCTGAGAGATTCTCACACCACTAAAGTTGCAGGGATTGGAAACATGGAGATCAAGTTTGCCACTGGAAAGACTGTGATCCTCAAAGATGTTTTGCATACTCCAGAGATGAGGAAGAATCTGGTGTCTGGCTACCTCCTTAATAAGGCAGGGTTTACTCAATTTATTGGGGCTGATTTGTATACCATAGTGTATAAGGGAAACTTTGTAGGAAAGGGTTATGCTTGTGAGGGAATGTTCAAATTAAATGTTGAATCTAATAAAGTGAATAATTCTGCTTATATGTTGTGTGATTTTAATATTTGGCACTCTAGATTATGTCATATTAATAAATGAATAATTCATAACATGAGCACTCTAGATATGATACCTAAGATAGCAGAATCTGAATCTGATAAATGTGAATTTTGTACACAAGCAAAAATCACAAAGAAACCTCATAAATCTGTTGATAGAGAATCTGAACCCTTAGACTTGATTCATTTTGACATATGTGAACTTGATGGCACATTGACTAGACATGGACATCGTTATTTTATCACTTTTATCAATGATTGTTCTGATTTCACATATGTTTATCTTATGAAAAATAAAAGTGATGCTTTTGACATGTTTAAAACATTCAAAACTGAGATTGAAAATCAAACAAATAGGAAAATCAAGAGATTTCGTAGTGATAGAGGAACAGAATATGAATCTAATTCAATTCTGGACTTCTATAAATTACATGGTATTGTACATGAGAGAACTGCACCCTATTCACCTGAAATGAATGGTAAAGCTGAAAGAAAAAATAGGACTTTTACCGAATTAGTAGTTGCCATCCTACTAAATTTTGGTGCAGCAAAACATTGGTGGGGGGATATTTTATTGACTGTATGTTATGTCCTAAATAGAATCCCTAAACCTAAGAATAAAATTTCACCTTATGAAATTTTAAAGAATCATAAACCCAATGTCTCATACTTTAGAACTTGGGGTTGTCTAGCTTATGTTCGCATTCCAGACCCTAAGAGAATAAAATTGGCAAGTAGAGCATATGAATGTGTATTTGTAGGCTATGCTATTAATAGCAAAGCATATCGATTTTATGATATAAATGCACATAACATAATTGAATCAAATGATGCCGATTTTTATGAAACTAAATTTCCTTTTAAATTAAGGAATAGTGGGGGCACATTAAGTACGCCTATTAGAACAGAACTTAATAAAAGTTCTGAAGCTGAACCTAGAAGAAGTAAAAGAGCAAGAACCGTAAAAGATTTTGGTTCGGATTTTAGCGCTTTTACTATAGAGGAGGATCCCTTAAACCTCCAAGAGTCCTTATCTTCATTAGATGCCGATTTCTGGCGAGAGGCTATAAATGATGAGATGGATTCTCTTGAATCCAATAAGACTTGTCATTTGGCAGATTTAACCCCTGGTTGTAAATCTATAGGATGTAAATGGGTACTTAAAAAGAAACTAAAACCCGATGGTACTATAGATAAATACAAAGCACGACTAGTAGCTAAAGGTTTTAGACAAAAAGAAAATATAGATTTCTTCGATACTTTTTCACCTGTAACTAGAATAACATCCATTCGAGTATTAATCTCACTTGCTTCCATTCATAATTTACTAATACACCATATGGATGTTAAAACAGCTTTTTTGAACGGGGAATTAGACGAAGAAATTTACATGGACCAGACTGAAGGATTTGTAGTACATGGTCAAGAACATAAAGTATGCAAATTAGATAAATCATTATATGGTTTAAAACAAGCACCTAAACAATGGCATGAAAAATTTGATAACTTAATCATTTCAAATGATTTTAAAGTTAATGAAAGTGATAAATGCATTTATTACAAATTTGAGAATGACATTTGCACTATTATATGCCTTTATGTAGATGACCTACTCATCTTTGGGTCAAACATTCATGCCATCAATTCAGTCAAATCCTTATTAAGTGCCAATTTTGACATGAAAGATCTAGGTGAGGCGAGTGTAATCCTTGGTATTAAAATTACTAGGTCAGAAAAGGGATTTTCTTTGGATCAGTCTCATTACATTGAGAAGATACTAAAGAAATATAATTACTTTGACTGTAAACCTGCATGTACACCATACGATCCAAGCGTAAAGTTATTTAAGAACACTGGTGAAGGTGTAAGACAGTCTGATTATGCGAGCATCATTGGCAGCCTTCGGTATGCCACTGATTGTACTAGACCCGACATTGCCTATGTCGTGGGATTATTGTGCAGGTTTACCAGTAGACCTAGTATAGAGCATTGGCATGCTATTAAAGGGTCATGAGATACCTTAAACGAACCATGAACCTTGGATTACATTATGAGGTGTTTCCAGCTGTACTTGAAGGATATTCTGCTGCAGACTGGAATACTTTATCTGATGATTCTAAAGCGACCAGTGGCTATATATTTAGCATCGCTGGAGGAGCTGTTTCTTGGAAATCCAAGAAACAGACTATTTTGGCTCAGTCTACTATGGAGTCTGAGATGATAGCACTAGCCACAGCTAGTGAAGAAGCAGAGTATTTGAGAAACCTGCTAGCTGAGATTCCCTTATGGGAAAAACCGATACCGGCTGTGTTGATACATTGCGATAATACCGCGGCTATTGCAAAAGTTCGGAACCGTTATTATAACGGTAAGAGACGACAAATACGTCGAAAGCACAGCACGGTTAGAGAACTGCTTTCCACAGGTACCGTTAGAGTGGATTACGTACGTAGTGAAGAAAATTTGGCTGATCCTTTGATGAAAGGACTGTCAAGAGAGAAAGTCCACAATTCTTCTAAAAGAATGGGACTATTGCCCTTAGATTGTTGAGTCACGCACAATGGTAACCCGACCTAAATGACTGGAGATCCCAAGAAATAGGTTCAATGGGTAAAAACAAGTTGTGTAGTGATAGAAGTTGAACATGCTATATGAAAAAACTAAGAAGCATGTATTCCTGAAGTGATAGATGATGAGTTAATAGAAACTCTTAATGAGATCTATACTCTATTTGGAGTGGAGTACCTACCTTTAGGAGTACTCTTGATAGACTCACCTATGTGAATGTGGAAATATGGCCGTTTCCTATGGAGTTTTTGGGGCAAAACTTCTAGAGCGTTCACTAAACTGGGATAGACGTGCATGGCCATAAACGCACGGGCTTATTTGATTGCACTATAGAAAAGACTGTGTGTGGTTTGATGTCAGGAATAGAGTTCAAGACTACGTGTCACTCTAGTAAAAACTGAATCTTATTCACTATGCAAAGGTTCAAGTCGGATGACACCTTTGTTTATGCACAGTCTTAATTACGTTTTTAGAAACTGCTCGATAATATTTAAAAAAATTCAAGTGGGGGATTGTTGGAAATTTTATGAATTATTTAAAATATGAAATAAGTTTATGATGCCTCCTATTTGTGAATAGTCCCACATCATGGGATTATAAGAAAGATGCAAGTATTTATACTTGTTTCTAAGAAGTCATGTTGGGGCCTTGGGCTCCCAATGCATGCTTTGTTGTGAGGAGGGAGACCATGCATCATGACCACCACACGCGCGCGCGACCGACCGACCGACTCGACCCGGCCCGGCCCGGCCCGGTTCGGTTCGAGATTGGGCTTGGGCCTTGGCTATGTGGTGTAGACACTTATATTTTTGGTCCAGAAAACACTGCATTTTTCGAACCAGTTTTTTAAATACAAAAATATTTCTGAGCCGACTTTTGTTATGAAGCGGTAAACTTTTGACCAAGTATTTCGCAGATCCTATTTTCCTCCATTGACCAGTATTTTCGTTCAGCCCTAATCCCGTCTATATATTATCATCAGTTGTAGACGAGATTGGTACACAGAAAAAAACTGTTTTCTCTTCCTCCGCAATTAAAAAAAAATTACTCTTTCAGAAATTTTCGAGCAGTTAAATTCGAAAGTGCAAATCTGCACTGGTTTATTTGTGCAAAGCAAATCGGTTATTCATTTTAGAGAGGCTGTTTTATCCTAGAGGCGACGGCGGAAGTACGAACTGGTTTTGCACTACCGACCAGATCGCCGAATCGTCTTCAAGAAAGCGACAAAGTACGTAACTCAGCCATTGTTTCCTAACAATTTATAATATTAATAGAAGGTTCATTGTGAACTGAGTTGGTTTTATGGACCGTGGTCAATAAACTGCAACTTGCAGAGTTGCATAATGTACATTCTGTGTAACACTATTTTTATCATTATAACATTGTCTTTAGAATAGCTTTATTTTATGCCGAAAAAAGCTATACTGCAGAACCAGGGATTTAGAATACTGAATGTCATATGGTGTTTTAAAACTACATACGAACTCTTGCATAAATTTGGACTGAAATACAACAGGAATTACATGTATGAACCTCAAGGTAATATCGTCATAACGAATATCTGGCTTCAAGTCCAGTGTCCTTTACATTGAATGCTGCAACCATGAAGTCTTCTCCACAAACACATGTATGCAGGTAATTCAAAAAAAAAAGGCAAGTTATATAACATGTATATACGTAACTCCAGTGACATTTAAATACATTAGGTCTTTTTTTCATGTATATCGAACCAGTGCACTGCTTCATGCATGACCTGTTCCACCGCCCATAAGGCAAAATTGCACCTGCTTAGAACTTCCATCAGCAGAGCTCTCATCTTGCATTTCACATTTTGGCATTGCTTCCCCTGCCTAACACTTTATAGAATGTGATTTTAGTTCTCCAAACTACAACAAACTACTCATGCTTTAATACTCCAAACTTACACGATAGGCTACATATATTTCTAATAACGCAACAATACACCAAACTTACACGACAGTAGTTTAACAAGTACGTAAAAAGGGAAAGACTAAGAAACAATAAAAAAAATTCAACCTTCAGCATTTTGTTCTTGAATGGAACTATAGAATCTTTCCATTGTCCAATTGTATGGATGGTTTGAAAGAATGTCATATGCAATTAGTCCTCTCATCTTTCGTATTACATCTTCAGATGCATCTTCACCAACATTCGTTCACATCACTCTTCTTTCCATATTTAGCATTACAAAAAGACCACAATCAACACTTTAAGCATGCTCGAACATGTTGCTGAATTGGCAACTAACATTTGAAGCTTCTGCTGCTGCTACTTGTGGAACGCTAATTACCGTGCATTTGAACTGTAAGCACCCCTTTTCTAGTTTTACACGTCTTCTTGCCTCCGAAACCTCATCCGAATTTTTTATCAAATGCAACCATTTTGTCATTCAGCAAAGGTAGTCATCTTACAATTCAAATATGAACAGATAAGCTTCAAGGCCTTGTTTATGTTGCTCGTCATCTCAAGTACCCAGAGTGTAGAAAATATTTTTAAGGAGAAAGATGAAGAAATTTTGTTAGAATATTGATTGGAGAGGAAGACAGATTGTATTGCTTGTTTTTTTCTTAATTTCTTTGATTGACAAATACATTGCAAATCTATAGCCTTTTTATACATGTTTCATTCTTATCCATTCTAGATAAGTCTATTCTAGCATTTATCACAATCGATAATTCAATTCCAAATATAACCAAATATCCAAATTAGGCAATATATATTGTAATTAACAAATGCCATATATAATGACATTTATTGCAATTTAATTTATTGCCAACAATGTCTCCCCTAAATTAAACTTGCTCCTTACTCCCAATATTTCTGCGTTTCTCCTGAAACTTTGTTTGCTTCGCGCCTTGGTAAAATTTCAGCACCTTTCTTCAGACTTCAAAGCTTATGAGAACATCTAGACTTTGACTGATTTATATCTCACATGCTTTGGCAAGAAAAAGAACGATATTATCCAGACTTTCTTAATCATCAGCTCCTCTACTTTTGCTTCTTCACTAGTAGGGACTTTAGGTTTTACTTTAGCTGTTTGTTTTGATTTTGGCTCTTGCTTTTCTACCACCTTCTCATTGCCTACGTTGCCTGCTGAAGCTCCTTGTTTGAATACTGCATACTCCTGTCCAAATAGCTCAAATTTTCCTAAAAAATTGTTGTCATTCACCCTTGCTTTCTCTCCTACATACACCTTCTGCTTGCCTTCTCCACTGACGATCGTTGCTTGCATAGCTGTTCCATATGCTACCGCTTCATCCGGGTTAATGTCCTTGCAGAACTCCTTCCCATTGAAGAAATCCTGAAACAGCTGCTGCACTTTAAAAATTCTAGTAGAACCACCAACAAGCACTATGTCATGCACCTGACTCTTGTCCATCTTCGCACCCCTTAAGCATTTCTCAACTAGATCCATGCATTTCCTAAACAAATCCATGTTCAGCTCCTCGAACCTTCCTCGAGTGATGGTGGAGTAGATGTCCATTTCTTCAATAGCAACATTAGTCACAGCCTCTTCTGCTTTTTCATTCTCTTCAACTTTGTCTTCTTCATGTTCTTTTTCGTTAGATTTGTTATTAAAATCTGCAGTAACTTTTTGATTTTCCTCATCTTCGTATTCAATTTCTTCATTCTTTGTATTTTCATTTTCACTGTTTTCATCCACAATTTCTTTACTCCCAATATCTTCTTTTTCAACTCCTCTGTTTTCGTCCGCTTCTTCGTTCTCTTCTTCGACCTCCTCTTCATCTTCTTCTTGTTTTCCTTTCTTTTCCTTTTGTTTTTTCTTCTCTTTCTTCTTCTCTGCCTCATTGCCTTCATCTCCATTTTCTTCATTTTTGTCCTTCATTTCTTTCCCTTTTTTCTTTTCTTTTTTCTCCTTTGTGTCATTGCCCTCACTTTCGTCTTCTTCTTGATCTTCATCAACAATCTTCTTTTCTTTCTCTTCTTCAACTTTTTCATTTTCTTCTCCGATGAATGAGCTTTGCAAAATCTCCCAAGCTTGCTTTGTAGAAGTGGCACGATATATTTTGTCAAAAGCGTCATCATAGTATCTATTCCCTGATAGATACAATACAATGCTTGTTTGTCTTTCATTTTCAATGTTCTCAATTTATCATTTTCAGTTTGTGTTAAATTTTCCTTATCTTCAACTTCGGTATACCCGCTTTCAACAATCTCCCATAATTCTTGAGATCTAAGAAGAACTTTCATTTGCACGCTCCATTCACCATAATTTTCTTTGGTTAACTGAGGAACAAAAGAAATAACGAAAGAACTGTTCATTTTGATCGAACAAGGCTCTGATACCAATTTGTAGAAAATATTTTTGAGGAGAAAGATGAAGAAATTTTGTTAGAATATTGATTGGAGAGGAAGACAGATTTTATTGTTTGTTTTTTTCTTAATTTCTTTGATTGACAAATACATTGCAAATCTATAGCCTTTTTATACATGTTTCATTCTTATCCATTCTAGATAAGTCTATTCTAGAATTTATCACAATCAATAATTCAATTCCAAATATAACCAAATATCCAAATTAGGCAATATATATTGCAATTAACAAATGTCATATATAATGACATTTATTGCAATTTAATTTATTGCCAACACAGAGAACCAACACAACACTCTTAAACATACCAACACTCACATAAGTCGACATCAAATTGCTGTTGGTAATCAAACCAGGAGAACATCTTCCACCACTTCCATAGCCGGATCGAATCCAGAGATATAATTCACAATAGTGGTGTCCTTTATTCAAATTTTGCAAGCGAAACGCATAAAAAACCATAGCAGAATTCCAAATTTTCTCTTAATATAAACATTGAAAAAATAACATTGTTTAAGGACATTTACCTTTCCTTCCTCGCAGCAAGCACTCTAAAGTGAATAGTACAAAAGGATCCGACCGAAGTATTCACGGATTAAGAAGAACATGATCTAATCTTGTTTTGTTAATCTGAAGAAAATTTAAATATGAACGGATAAGCTTCAAGGCCTTATTTATGTTTCTCGTCATCTCAAGTACCCAGAGAACCAGCACAACACTCTTAAACATACCAGCACTCACATAAGTCGACATCAAATTGCTGATGGTAGTCAAATCAGGAGAACGTCTTCCACCACTTCCATAGCTTTCCTTCCTCGCAGCGAGTACTCTAAGAGTGAATAGTACAAAAGTATCCGACCAAAGTATTCACAGAGTAGGAAGAACATGATCTAATATTGTTTTGTTGATCTAAAGAAACTGCGGAATCTGAATAATTTTTAGATAATGATTTGAAGTTTCAGAGGATTTGGATTTGAGGAAGATGTATTTGATGACTATTTTGTAATGAGAAAAATGAACATGCACTCAATATCTGGTTCCAAGACAGTTGCAGGTCAATATTAAACTCTCGAAATCTTGGAGTGCGAGTTTGTTCACATTTTTTAAGGGATGTGAACAAAACACTCGGCCTCTATTGGTGGAAATCAGGGGGCGCATATGGATTCTTCTGATTTCCACCCATAGGGCCTGAGTGTTTTGTTCACATTTTAAAAAAAGATGTGAACAAACTCGTACCGGAAATCTTGTGTGCTTCATTTATCTCTTGAAATATTGATGTAGAATTTTCCTAATCCTTTTTCTTGTCTAGGTGCCATTTCAAAGCAAGACATATATTATTAGACTGAATAGTGTTATCAATAGCATTATAATCAACTTCTAGTAGTTTGTTCGTGGAACCGTTGCTTGAGTTTGTGGCTACTGATTATGTACCTAAGGATTATATGTTTTGATATGTTAGAACTTTGAATGTATATCAATCTTTGAATTGAATATTAGAAATTAATGAACATAATTTTTAAATTTGTAGAAATTAATGTATAACAACCTCAGGATTATGAGCATATCTGCATATGTTCTGTTTGAGTAGGGTCCAGATTTTTAGATGTTCATTTTCTAATATACTTACATTATGCTTATTTTGCAGATTGCCTAATATCACTAAAACAAAAACACTATGTTACAACTTTAATTTTACAACGGTGGTAAAAGCACCGTTGTAATAAATGTTTTTTTACAACTATTTTTCAGAAAACTTGTAATAAACTTATTTTTAACAAGTGTGTTATTTTGACAGTTGTAATAAAAGCCTATCACAACTTTTATTTTTTGACTGTTGTAATATATGACTGTGTTATTTTGACATTACAACTGTGTTATTATAACCCTAAAATTATATTGATCTCAATTATATATATATGTATATATGTATATATATATATATTTAGGGTGGATAAATGAATAAATAAATAAATAATTTATTTATGTACATATTGAATATATAAAAATTGTACATTTTTAAAATTGTGAACAAATATACATGCTAATTTGTATATTATGTGTGTGCGAGGCATGGAAATTAGTCTAAGTGTTGTAAACATTGATTTAAGTATTATAAAATGGCTTAAGGGTTATAAAGCCCAATAAAACCCTAGGAGCAAAGCTGTCAATTGGCAGGAAAATAACACTAGCCGTGTTAATGTAAGAAAGGAGAAACGAGCCAATCATATTTCATTAATCTCGTTCAAAATAAAAGAAAACAATAATGGCCGAAGCCCTAGCAATTGGAAATTAGGGAAAAATCGATCAATCCGACGCCTCACATCAAATTTGGAGTCGGATTCGTGATGGAGACGAACTCGAGGGCGAAAGCAGCGAGTCTAGGAGGATCTCGCGGCCAAATCGAGATCTCAAAAGGGATAAAATCGAGATTAAACCCACGGTGAGTGCATTTTCCCCTTTCCCTTTGGCACTAAGTCCTCTGTAGGCTGGCATGTTGTTTGTACATCTTCCAGTATGCTTGTTTAGTGAAACCCCTATGTTGAATGCTTGATTTACGGTGAGTGTATTTTTTATATGCTCAGCACAAATAAGTGAAGGATAAAATCTGGTTAAGTGTAAAGTCTATGTAAAGTATTAAATTAAATTTTATAAAAAGCCTGAATGTTTAACTGGGCTAGTTTATTAAAGCAAGAATGTAATTATTCTACATTACCTAACAACTCAATCAGGACCTTATAAATTTGTTCATTTTGAGAAAATGATTTTAGAAGAGAAGAACAAGTTTAGTCGTTTTAATCTTGTTAAGATGTGTGTGATTAATTATTATTTATAGATGGTCTAATATCCTTTACTATTTAATTTAACTCTGATATAAGTAAAGGAGACTTGTATATCTCCATATATACAAGTTATAATTTATGAACTATATCGATATTTTTATGTTGGTGTTAAGTGATCCTGGATGTGCTTTGGTTACAATAGAGAAGTGGACCCTGTCTATTTCTATAAATAATATATATAATTGATTTTAATTATGGTGAAATTTTTTGGGTCTCTTCATGGAGCTTGTTTCTTTCCCTTTTTATTTTTTAATTCCAGATAACTGTACATGTATAGGATGGCTAAGGTGATTTGGCTATCAAGAGCTTTAATGGCAATATAACCAATACGAGGACCCATACTTGTTTTTCTTCATTTTTATTACCATTTATAGTTTGCATTGTTTATATCTTGTTTCTGTGTATTATTATTACTCTATTATGCATCCATTATTTTGCATTATTTTATCTTCAGAGATGAAGAGTTCAAGGATGAGAGTGGAAGTAGCCGTCACGGAAGCTATATGGCGTTCAAGCCTAACATTGATGACCTGGAGATGTTATTAGAGGCTTATTTTGTTTAGATAGATGTCATATTAAATAAGCTCTCCAAGGTGGGTTCTTCTTATTATTATTCCCTTGCAAACTTATTTTCCTTCAACATATGTAAACAGATGAAAATGCTGTCATGGTATTATTTTATTTTGCTTGACTACTAATACATAACTAATGTTACATTTATATTTAATATGATCAAAGCTAAGGGAATACGAGGATAACACAGAAGATTTGGTGTATAGAATGTTAGTTATGTTTGATGCTATTAAGATTTGGTAATGTTTGTTTAAAAACACCTTTTGTTCTTTTTCCTAACAACAGATATATTCTTATGCAACAGGTTTAATCATTGCAGTGAACTTGCACCAAAATGGCGTAAAGATTTCGTTGTCTTCGATTAGTGTACTCCCGTAGGATATGCAAATTTTTGTGGATAACTTGTGCTTGTACTAAGTTGCTTTGTAAAGGTCAAGTATGTAATAATGCACGAAATGTTGTCTAAAATTTATTGTTTGTAATACTGAATATTTGAGTATTTTAATAAATTAGTTTGCAAATAATTGTAATATCTAATTTGCTTATGGAGTATAGCTATATTTAGTGTATTGTTTGTCTATTTTTTTTAAAACCCAGATGTCAATCACAACGGTGCATAACAGTTGTAGTAGATATTATTACAACGGTGCACAACTGTTGCAATAAAGTTTATTGCAACGGTGGAAAAAAGTTGTAAAATATACATATTACAACAGTGTTGCAACGGTGCAAAAACGTTGTTAAAGATTTTAGTCTATTACAACTTCTTAATACACGACGGTTAGCCTAGCGTTGTAAAATGTATATTACAACGGTTTTTCACCGTTGTAATATGGTCATTTTGTTGTAGTGTATCTAAGGTTGTAATTTTTTTACGAATGTCCGATGTCTGTTCGTGTCCGTGACTGAAATACGTCTGTCTGAGTCCGTCCGATTTTCATTTAGGACATGAGTTAGGACAACGAAATTTGTATGAGAAAAATCACGTCCGGTCCATGTTCGATTGAATTCGTCCGAATTCCGTGTAATTTGATACATGGTTGAAATAAAATCTAATAAAAAATTCAAAATGTAATATAAATAGCCATGTCCGACAGAGTTCGTTCGTGTCCGTGTCCGACCTATTTTATTTAGGACAATAAAATTTATCCGAGAAAGAATATAATCCAATCCATGTTCGATCCGATTTTTTTTTATGATAGAAACTGAACACACTTTCGTTTGGTCTGGTTCAACTGATTTACATCCCTATTAATATCTAACAGTAAGCATTACAACGCAAGCATTCACTACAAGAAAAATAGGCTTTGGTTACTCATGTTGGTTGCGTCTATCGTTAAATGCAAGCAGTAATGTTTCATCCAGGCCTGTTAGACGCAGCCAAATATTGGTGACCCATGCCGCCCTACGAAATTTTGGCGGCTACAATCTTTTTCCCCGCTTTCTCTGGTCACCTTTTCCTCAATGTCCAACCTTTCTTTGATACCATCAAATATTTTCCCCCATTTTCCCTTCAGAAAATTCATGATTCCTCCGACTTAAGTGTCAATCGCGCTTGCCCTCTTCATCCTTCTCAACTATTTTATTCGAGTGTCATATATTGCCTGATATTTCTACGTAAACCCTAAATACGTATAACCTTCATATATCAATTTTGGTGAAGGTTTGTTCGATGATTGACTGAGTATTTGCGGTTGTAAATTTGTTCAAAGTGTGGTTGCAAGTTTGGATGGTTGAGGGGTTGCGATTTCAAGTGATCGACAGTTTGAAGCCGCAGTCTCTGTTTGACGAAGAAATGTTGGGTTGAGATAGTTAGGTTTTGGTATAAGGGAGATGATATCAGGTGCCGAAGGAGGAGGTGACTGGGGTTGTTGCTGAAGTAGTTTATTGGTGTGCTGATTGGATTTGAACTGGCGTTTGTAGGTCACAGGTGTGTTTCAAGTGGAGCAGTGGTTGATGGATGTCTGGCAGAGGAAGAGGTGTAGTGGAAGGACTTAGTTGAAGGTTGGTACTTCGAAGGGAGATTGAAGTCAACTGATTTGTGGATTGTAGAGGTTGGAGCTGTGGTTGGCTTGAAAGATATTGAAGTTGGAGGATGTGAAGCTTGATGGGTGTTTTTAAGGTACGGTTTGCTGATTGAAGCAGTGATGATAGGCGGGATGCCTGATGTAGGAGGAAAGTATAGCGCTGCTGAAGTCGAGGCAGGGTGATGTATTGCTTGTGTGATTGTAGTACGAGAAATGTTGGTTGATGTATGGATTGTTTGGTTATTGTACGCTGATCCGAGGAGGTGATTTTTTATCAACTACTTTTTTTTGACACGTTTAAACATCGGCGCTTAAACACAATCCGTTTGGAAAGCAGGTTCTAACGAAGATTGGCTTGAGGAAGTATCAAGCAGTGTTATAATTTCCGTTCTTTATAGAAAACACTTGATGAAGGTTGTGTGTTAATAAATTGTGTTGATATGCTATTTATAATCTGTAAATTAGCTAAATATTGCAGTGCTAATTTTCATTTATGCAGGTATGAGTGCACCATCATCAAGGAGTCATTTAAATGAAGTTCATCTGTGCTTGAAGTTCATGGCACCTCCCAGCCTGATGTTCATCAGCATCTCACCTTGCCTCAGTTGCATGACTGCCTGAAATGCACCCCTATCATATAATAGCTTGATCATTTTGCCTTATAGCCTTCATGTGCACAAATAAATTCTTCCCCTTGTAGCGGTTCAGTATGGTACAGTTTAAATGCAGTTCATCAAAATAGTGAATATCTCATCCTAGTATTGGCATGTCATGTTAATATTTTTCACAACTTTCTCTATTATTCTGTGATGTATACAGATGAGGTCGATGTGGCATGGAGGAATGGCATTGCATGTGCATATCAGTTAACTGCTTAGCTTCCTGGTACAAGGTTATATGTTCACCTAGATGTTTTTCTTATTCTTTTATTTGAATGCAGATCAGAGATTCAACTGTATTTGCATTTGGTTCATTTATTTTGTTGTTAAGTATAGCTGGAATGCCTGCACATGTAAAGGAATTAGAGGCATCAGCCACAATTTCAATTTTTATAGCATTTGGTTGAGTAATCTGAGTGGCATTTTTGTGCTAATTTTATTCTCACATATTTAGTTTCATTTTATGTAGAAGGTTATGTAAATTGACCATGCTTTGTGCGTGTATTTTTGCATGTGGAATTGAACATACACTTATGAACAACAATCTTTTTGCTTGGGCATGTTCTATCTTCAGTAGAGAATTATTGTTGCAGTGCAACGATGTATAGACTAGTTCTTACATTCGGTATTGCTTGTATAATGGTCATGTATTTATTGGAGAGTTGATCAATTTAATAATGTCCCAAGTTTCTAACTATATATTTTTTGCATGGAGATATGACGAAAAGCTTGGAATGCGTTGGCTAGTAATTAAAAATTCTTGTTATATCCCAACTTTGCTTTGTAAGTATGTTTTTAATGCTTGGATGTTCTAAACATGAGATTGAACGTTAACATTTATCTACTGAATGTTACAATCTTGTTTGTGTTAAATATTGTCTTTTGTTTTCTAGGCAAAAGATTACGTTCATATTCACTTTCCTCACTAGCGTCACCGGATTGAGCCTTCTTATTGGAATGTGAAATGGACTGGACACATTGTGTGGGCAGGCGTATGGGGAAAGGCAATTCAAAAAGGTATCAATTCATGCATATAGTGCCTTTACATCTCTTCTACTAGTTTACATTCCAAACTCTTTCTTCTGCAATAATGATATGGTAAATATTGCGTTTTACAGTTTTACATTTTTTTTTGCTTACATTCATATCACAAGCCCATTCGGTTTTACTTCCATAAGTCCCATCCTGTTCCAGTCTCTCACACTTATTCATGTTTAATTAAGCACATTAGGTTATTATTTATAACATTTTTCTCAATTAGGTAAACTAGAAGATTTTTTTTAGAAATAGTAGTTGATAATCAGGGAGAGATATGTATGGTAAATAACACTTGTTTGATCTTAGATAAACATAAATATTAAATCAACTTTAAAAGTAAAGGTAACAATTGATGGCTAAGCTTGAAAAAGATTGCTAGTATACTTGATGAGCACAGGATAAAACCTGACCTTATGCTACAACTCCAAATAGAAGAGAAGATGCTAAGGTTGTACGGGTACTGGTCTATGTCACTTATCATTGTTTTTAGACCATATCCTATGAATTTAAAAAGTTAATGGTAAATATAGATAAAGTACCTTGAATTCTAGACATCTGGTTTCCATTGACTAGTAAAGCTAGTTAAGTCAACAAATACTAAATAATTCGACAATTATTAAATAATTCATCAGTTATTAAACTCAAACGTACAACTAATTGGCACAGTGTCTTTTATATTTTTGTCCATGAGATCAATTTGAGGAATCTCCAGATGAGAACATGTCAGTTTTTCTAGAAACTTTGTTTTTCAAGTATGTTGATAAACTGTCTATGAAGATCTCATTTATGATATAAAAACATGTAAACCATAGTTTCAAGAATAAGATAAAAATCATGAATGACATAGATAAACTATACTTGAGCCCTCTTAAAGGTTTAAACACAATAACATACGTTGATATCCTTACAAACAGTGCTCGCTATGTCACTGTATTAGTCTGCCTGAAGCCAAAACATATGCATAATGCAGATGACAGGTTCATAAAGAAAATTAATATTATTTTCACTCTTGATAAGAAATGGAATATGTTATTCAATAAAACATGCAAAATTTTCAGACTTAATATACAGGAGAACCTTTTACGCACGAATGGTCCTTAATTTGTAAATACAAACTATAGTTTAAGCAACATTAATTCAGGTGTCCAAATGAATGCAAAACATATCTGGGAAAAATAACAATTAGTAGTCTGTCCTGAAAGTTGGTCTATGCAACCAACACCTAAGCTGCAATATCCATACTTTAAGTCAGTATTGTCGAAAATTAATTGACAAATTAAAATCATCTACGTTGTATATTGAAAACCTCACTGGATTAACTTTATGTCAATAGCGTCATGGAAATTTTACACATCGTGGAAAATTTGCATATTACAGACTACAAGAACTCAAAAGCAATTATACCTGGAAATATATCCGGTCCTATATAAGCCGAACTTCACTCGAGCCCATGTTAGGTGATCATAAATTTAATGATTTTTTCAACATTACTTGGGGAAATGCTATTTCCATTGTTTGTTAAACTGTGTCAATATTATTTGACTTATGGAAAAACTTTAATTTGTCAAGTAAATTAACTATGTCTACAAATCTTCTAGACTTGCATAGAATCGAAGAGCAGCTGGATGGTCATGAATACAACGAGATATTGGAATTTGTGATAGATGTCTAGATAATGCTTGAGTCTATTGTTCAATACAGCATCTATTCACATGAGGTAGCGAAAGAAGCAAGAACACCGTAGGACATCTTCTTAGAAACCCTTGAATCAACATTCCTAAATGAGGACTACCCACGCGGACAAATTCCAGTTATGGATCGGACCAACCAGGTCGGGTCATCCAAGTCCTCTTCGGAGTCCAATCTGTCTCATCCGGGGGAGCTGGTTTTCTGCATGAGGAAGTAGAAAGACAGGGAGAAGCAGAGAGTAAGTCCCCTATGTCCAGCCAGTCACTTCTTATTGAGCCCTCGTCGTCTCCATGCCTGCATGATGTTCAGAAGGCCAAGCCCGTTAAGAGGATCAGATCGGATACCTGGAAGAGGAGGTATAACATAACTAGTAATGGTTACTATAAGGTCAGACAATCTACATCATTGTAATTAGAACATTATTATACATGATCATTTGAAGAAGAAAAAAAATGTTGGTGGACAAGTTGGATGTTATATATGTTTTGTCAAATTGGATGATACTGTCAAATGAGAAACCGATATACTTAAAACTTTAAAGACACTTTTACCTCTTCGATTTTAAAGATAAAAGGTGTGGTTAAACCTTGGTTCAATTTTGAAAGAACTCTGCAAGATTTTTTTTCCAGAATTGGAGTAAATCAAACCATCATGCAAGCATATTGAGTTACTGGTTCTTATATTTGAATAACAGATAGATACAGTAAACATATCATCCACAAGTGATAAAATCTTATATTTCCAAATAACTGAAACTATCAGACATTTTTATGTAATATGTAATAAGACTTAGTTATTTAGAAAAAGTGTAAAAGTTATTTTATTTTGTTGGCAAATTAACGATCTGTATCATTTAATAGGTTAATGCCCACTTATTTGTCTTCTATGTTTTCTCTTTCTATTTCATTCTATAATTGTATAAATGGATTTCAATATTATGAGAAGAGAATGAAGTAATTTATCATTAGTGAATGCCAATTAGAGAGCATGCTAGCGAGATATTGTAAAATATCGTTGGAAACGCACACAAATATATGTGTATCACTCTCAGTACATATATAATGTGTTCTGCGTCATTGGCGCCTTCTCTGGGTTTTTGACCGATAGCTTTGATTTTCTCCCTGTTCTATTTCGTATCATCTTTTATTGTCCCAGGTGATTGCTTAGTCAATGGTGGATCTTACTTTGTTGATGCTTGTGGAGCTTCGGTTGATTTGGGCCGCCCTGGGTTTTCTCTTGTCGACATGTTGAAATTGTGCTCGACTGTGGCTTTGCAATATGTTTTTGTCTTTGTTGGAACATGTCTGTTCCAGACTATTGTTTTCACCGTCCCAGTGTTGGAGTTCTCTTCACTTTATTTCCTTTGTTTCACAATTGTTGGATTTGGGAATTGAGTCCGGGTTGTGCTCTGTATGCTTCGAATTATGCTATCACGATGTGAAGCTCTTAGCTCCATTTTCGTATCAATTTAGCGGTTTCTTTTTGGTAAAAAAAGGGTATGTATGTTCATATATATAGTTGAACATGTTGACGAACACATTACGTGCACTGGAAGCTAAAGGAAACGGTGTATTTATCGATAAAAAAAGGATAATATTTATTACTTAACACCAGGATAGCTGGAGTTATTTATACGAATATGAATAATCAACCACATTGGGTTGTATTGTGGAATATTGATTATCTACCTCTCATCATTTTACTCCGTTTTTTAAAATAACTTTAACCATATTTCTTTGACCTTGTTGATTTATCTGCTAAAATTATAATCCATATGAGGAAGTTGAATATATTACAATTAGTATATAGGTAGATTGATAGATAAATAGTGGTATCTAATCTATGAGGAACAGATTGCTGAACTGGCCAGATCAGACATGAGACACCGGCATCCATTGCAAGTTACAAATAAGGACATAATATCACATTTTGTCCTTTGACTTATGTACTGAAGAACCTAAGTTTCTTACAATATGAATCTCCCTTTTATGTTAACTCCGTAACTTATGATTATTTTTCTTTAATAAATTAATTTACTATTGTAACATTCCAGTGAAGAGTTGAGAACGGGTTTATTTCAACGGGGACAACACATTTTCGCTACAGATTTCGAGCTGAAAGCTATGATTCACAGGTGCATGTTACTGACTTTTTAAAGCAGTCTGTTTGATTGGATATAATGTAGTAATATTTTTATGGTCTGTTTAAATTCATGTCGTGCCAAAAATTATTATGTCGGAATCAAGTCCTACAGACGATGAGGTCTGTTGACTTTAAGTATATTAATTTCGCATTGTGCGTCTTATTACTTGTTATATACTATCAGGAAATTTCATGGAGTCTCTCAAGGACAAAATATATTTTCACATATCCTTGGCTTTAGGTATATTAATTTCGCATATCCTTGGCTTTTTCATTGACCACCGCTTATCCTACTATTATTTGCCTTTCTGACGGCTTCGCTTATGCTATTATCCTGAACACCAATGTTGTTTCCAAGCGACCATTGTTGCTTCTCAACCGCTAGCCAGCTATGTAATTTCTGCTACTATTTTCTCTTGAAGATCTCCTCCATTTTAGGTTATTACTAGTAGCAATATGAGATTTTTATTTTATTTATATATCGACTGAAAAACAGATAACAGAGAAGGTAAATCCAGATTTAGGGGTCGAGGAAGATGAATGAGGTAGATGTTGAGATAAATAGCCATTCATTCAACTTTCTAAATAGTGAACAAATATCAATGACCCAAAGTGAGCGGCAATGTGAGATGTTGATCTGGATCCAGTGTCTTGTATTGCATTTCAAATCTTACATGGGTTGCCAGATTTACACCACTGTGGAAAGCTGCTTAAATTGGGACCTTGATATTGAAAAATATACTTGTGGAGAGCCATTGCAAAATGAACTAACAAGTGTATTTAGTAGTACTAAACAATGGAGGATTTGGACCTCATTCTTGGTAATGGTTTCCTGGCCAATAATCTGCATGGGTAAATTTCACTATAGTGAAAACTGACAAGTCTGCAATTTTTTTAGATGTATACTTTTGCAAACATAAAATTCTCTCTGGTTTAAACATAATAAAGTGTTCCATGATTGAATTTAGTATGTTGTATGTAGGTAAAGCGATGAATATCTTTTCATCATGGGAAAACTCTGACTAGTTGAAGTTATATAGAGCTGATTTGAGAGAGGAAGGAAGTTTTGATGAGGCAGTAAAGGACTGCATAGGCGCATTTCACGTAGCTGCATCTATGGAATTTGGCACATCAGCCATTGAAAACATCGGTATTAACTTCAACACTAGGACGCTTTATTAATTTAACTAGACAAACATAACACACTTAAAAAATAACTTGGTTTGATATATAAGTGCTTAATACATCTAATGTATTTGAGCTCTAGGCACTTTGTGATAATTATTTTATCTACTGTAGACATGAGATACAATTACTATTTTACCTCCAATTGTCTGTAAAAGGAGCTATTTGAATTCTTAATTCGGCATCCTTGGTTACATATTTTGTAGATTATCATTTATTTTTTGCTCATGATCATCTGTCATTGTTTCATTTTTCTTTTATATTTTAAGAGGCTTGTAGCAGTTACATATGTAATCTAGTTACTTTTCACCCTAACGATGCACAAAAGGAAACAATTAGCATTTTCTCTAAAGACTAAAAATGAGATTTAGGGTTCAATAGCACATTTGTTATACCACGTAATCTAGTTACATATGCAATCTAGTTACTTTACTATTGCATTATACCATATAACTGAATATGCACATTTATAATCGTTTATTTTGTTGTTCTGTTAGTTTCACACATGATGTTAAAACACACTTCATGTTATAGATAAAATATATTGACTGTCAAACCTATTGTTGGACTGCCTATTATAAATGCTATTCATCCTTCTTATATTGGGGACGATTTTTGTTTTTCGTTCCGGAATATATGTGACCTGATATGTACTCGTTAGGAAGGTAGTCATGATATTGGGCTGAACTAAGTCGAGTTAAGAAAGACAGGAAGCAAAACTAAATCTTGAGACTTATGTCTTTCATCAATTATTATATTGTCGTTTCATCTGCATTTGTAATTACTTATCGGATGTATCACAGGTCGGGCCTTGTTATTTTTCTAACATTCTTTTTTTTTCTTTTTTGTTACAACTAACACCATCCTTTTCAATGCGAGTTTTATTTCAATAGTTATAAATAATTCATTAGACTGATAACATTTTGTTTGCTTCAGATTGCGAGTTAGTGATTACGACATAGTAATACTATCCTTTGATGTTTTGAATAAGATTACAAAGTTAGTTCAACAGCAGGCTATGGCCATGTATACATGAGATAAACTCACTAGGCAGTAATTTTTTTCACTGGACAGCTGATTTCTTGAATGATAATTAATCAGTCGACCCTTATGTTACACTCAATCTGAAATTGTTGGAATTGGCTGACAAATCTACGTGGGATAACAAATATTATTGCATTTTCAGTCATGAGAGTATTTCAGGCCATGATTTTATGAATATTGAATATCATTTTGAGTGCAGTGATGGCCAAACATTAATCTAAGAATCATCAAAAGATCTATAATAGAATAGAGCTCCATTTTTTTGTTAGGCTGTTCACTATATTTTCATTATGCAGTACAGGCGAATGAACGGGGGGCTCGAAACCCAGAAGCAGCTAAAAGAACCATTAGATTTGTAATGATCTTGGCAGTTACAGAAGCCTTAACCATTTCTGTAACTCTCTTTTTAAAGCGAAGAGTTGTCAGATATGCTTACAATAGTGTGGAAGAGGTTATAAACTATGTTATGCAGATGGTCCCTCTTGTTAGACTTTCCACTATTGTGGATAGCGCACAAGAATTTCTATGAGGTTTAAGTGTTTATCGTTCACAATAATTTGATGTCTCAATCATTATGACAACGAGTATGCTTTCATGACCCTGTTATAAATGTTAGGCATAAAAGCTTATGATTGTACACATTAAAGATAAAATATATTTTCTCAGTTGATTTATAATAAATTAACTAAGTTAACCAAGATAATGAGAATCAACTAAGTTTTTTTAATATTAAACAAGTTTTATATAATTAACCACGTTTAAGTTAACTAAATTTTATAAATGATAATAATAATATAATTAATATAATAAAGTTTAACAAATAATGATGATATTATATTTAGGTAATTTTAATTGTGTCACACTTTCAATCCAAATTTTTCCTTTTATCTTTTCTAAATCTTCAAAGCCTAAATCCTAATTTACTTAACCCAGTTCATGAACGTGATGATGTTTGATGCGCATGTGCAGCCTTGCAATACTCTTTCATAGTGGCTCCAGATTTACAAACACGACTTAATTCATAAAAAATGGTGAAATCGTACTTACATTCAAGTTAGGTGGACTGAAATTGTGAAAGCATACTTTAATTTACATTCCTGTTACGTGGACTAAAACAGTGAAAACTACTTTAATTTATATTCTCTAGTATCGTAAAACAATGGTGAAAGCATACTTACATTCTTGTTAGGTGGACTGAAATTGATGTTGCTTGTTCAATTTTTATATAAGATAGTCATTCTAATTATTAAGTTCATGACCAAGTAAACAACAGAAGTTAGATAGCTAATATAATGACATGAGCTATGAAATGTTGTGAACTTGATAGCTTGATTGTTGTGTGCTTGTTTGAATAATAATCTATTAATATGTTTTAATGTTACTTGATTATTCATGGAAAATTCTTATTGTTTATTATCAACCTTGTTTACAACTAATTAGTTTTTCCAGAGTGAAGACCATCGGCAACAATCGACATGACTTCAATTGTTATATGTATTATGATATTTGTTAGTACTGCTTGTGTAAACTTGTTTGTGAATGCTTATGGTATGTGGATTTTCTCATTTTGTCAAATAAATATTATCTAAATGATTATGCATGTTCTCAATTATTTGAATATGTTGGTTATATGATTAATTGATTGATTGTTGCGGAATTAAATATGATTATTATATAATTGGTTGTTGGAAATAACAGAAGCCATTAACAGTATGTGGTAGTATTTATATATGCTACAAAACAATCAGCTCGTTTTAGTAGCGTTTAAAAAACGCTACAGAAACAAATTTAACACATCGCTTGAATTTTTATTAGCATAAAATAAATGCAACAAAATTTTTTTAGTAAAACAAAATAAACGCTACAAGAAAGCAAAAAAAGACCCACATACAAATCTTCAATAGCGTTTGGGAAGCACAACTGTACAGAAGATTGGTAGCGTTTATCAAAACGCAACAAAAAATGACAAGGCTTTTAGTTGCGGGACCTGTAGTAGCGTTCACTAAAACGCTACCAAAAGGTTTTCGTAGCATTTTTCAAACGCTACTAAAGGTCTTTTTTGGTGTTAAGTTTTTACTTACTTATAGGGCGAGGCTCCCAACCTAAGCTATATGCCAGAGTGTCTTTGCTGCACTTATCATCATATAAGTTTCATATTAACTTTAGTTCCACAAATATTTAATCACATGCATTCTATGTGAATGGTAAATTTTTGTGTGATAGTTATGATATACCAATCAAAACTTATTTATTTTAAACCATAAACCAATTCATCTTTACTCACCTAAACATCTATGGATGACGTAAAACATCTATATAGAATATGTGGCATCTAAGTATTAAGTTCTTAGCTTTCTCCCTCACATTCTCCACTATAGAGTATATTTTTCCACTTGTGTCTGTCAAAAATATTCAATCTGTCCGCTTCTTCATTGAAACAGACTATGAGTTTATATGTTATGCATTCATGCTTTATTCGTTCCGTTAAATTAAAATTTAGCTTCTGTTAGATTTACTACCATGTAAAATTGAACCAAAACATGAAATAAAATGAAACAAATGATGGGTTAAAATTCTAAAATAGATCTTGCCAGACATGGGCATCGTGTCCTCGCTAACGCACGTACAAAATTTCCTACTAGTGCACAAAAGGCGAGCAAATGGTAGTTTTACTAGGACTCAATTGTTCATTGAGTCTAATGTTTTGTAAAATAAAATTCAGATTACTTTTATGTATAGAATCTTCATTGTTTTTGATAAATTTTGTCTGATTACCAATTGTCAAATCAATGTATGCACTTATAGAAGAAGAAAAGGAAAAGAGGAATCTGGACGTACATCATTCAAGAGGCTGCTCAAACAACGTGGTTGACACAAAGACTTTGTTTCACTAGAGCAGTGTTTGCTTTTTAGCATTAAGATATTTGTGTTGTACTATATTTTGGAATTGTCGGTATGGTATGCGTTTACGTAATATGTATGAATTATGTTCGTTATTATGGTCAAACAATGTACCTTTAACTAATCTTTTGGAATGTGTTAAAAGCTAGTTAACCTATTGTCTTGTCAATGCCTTTTGTAATGTATGTTTATTTTTTCATAATATATATTTTCGTTATCACAGTAATTTTTTTGATGTATGTATTGGTGTTGACCAGCTTTCTAGTAAAAGCCGTCACAACTCAAAGTCAAGACTCAACGTCAGATATCGAAGCAACTCTTCATCTTTAAGGTCGATCCTAAACTTAGGTCGACCATTCATAGTTCAAACCGAGCCGATCATATAGCAAAAAGATGCTTCTTCCCTCAGAATGAGCGCTCTTCCTAAAGCCAGAAAGCAAATCGACCAATAAGATCATCTACCGATTGATCGAATCATTCCTGAAACAACAACAGGAAATGATGGGCAACTTTATCGCTCGGATGTAAAAGAGACCGAGCATTCCAGCATCACTTCCTACACCTGGCGAAACTGAGGCAATAACCAACCTCCAGGATGATGAAAACCAAGCCTTAGATCGGTCTACACCTTTGCTTCCTCCTGGATTATCTTCACTTCCCGATCGATCGATATTTAGATTGCCACTCCCGGCAATCCCCCGAGCTATAGTAGCTGCAGATTCTCAGGTTGGTTGCAGCCAAGATCAAGGTCGTCCAACCATTTTGCCTCCGGTCCGGGGATCGACTCAACTCCCTGGAAAAATAGAGCAACCTCTGGGTTGACCAGAACATGAAACAGTGCAACTTCCAGTCCGACCCAGCATCTTACGGTATACTTGTCTTATGCAGCCTTCGACGCAGCCTTCCTAGCTTGACGATCCAAGTAGAGCTGGGGGCATCAACCCTCTGTGTCAATAAGACCACTCTACCAAGCCAGACCAGGGTAGAACGGAGGGACACACTATCGAAGACCATCATGATATCACCCTGGGCGGGGGTAATACTAGGCCTCGAACAGATAATGCTATCCCTAGCCGGCCTAATCTTCCCAAAGCGACTATGTTTCGGTCCAATACTCAGTTTAACCAAGCGACCCCAGTTACTCCTGAATCAAGGCCTGAGGTTGGGGACCACCTTCACTCAACTTTCGTGGGCCGAACCGAACTGACCCCAAGGACTCGGGGCATGCTTTCACCCAGTATTGGGAGTCTTTCCGATGTCCCCGGTGCAGAATTGGATTCGTGGCAAAGACTTCTCGAAGATGGAAATCACCTCGCCAGTATCATCAAGCGCTTCACCCGGGGAGTTACCTCTCAGCATGACGTAGATAACGTCCAACGCAACCCTTTCACGCAACTCAATTCCTCACTGCTAGACATATACCTCAATGTACAAGGATCTCCACCTTTCCCCAAGCCTCCCAAGAGGGAGCTGACCCAAAGAGAACGTGAATCCGGCAAGCACTACATGTTTCATGATATGGCCATACATAGTACCAATGATTGCGGACACTTGCGCAACCTCATTGAAGCTCAGGTCAGACAAGGAGAGTTACCCGAATATGTTAAAAAATCTGCAGCATCCGCACCACCTCAACCTTAGATCGACCTAGATTTGTTTTGAGATAGCTTAAGCATAAATAAAAATGTATTTCTCAAGGATGGATTATGTTTGGTCGATTCATGTATCTTGTCAGGATTTAGCAAGATCCTCAATCTAAGCCTATCATGGTTAATGCTCGCCACCATTTCTAAGCCGAATATGGTTAATGCTAGCCACTTTCTTAAGCCGAGTATGGTTAATACTCGTCACCATTTCTAAGTCGAGTATGGTTAATGTTGGGCACCATTTCTAAGCCGAGTATGGTTAATGCTCGTCACCCTCTCTTAAGTCGAGTATGGATAATGCTTGCCGCCCTCTTTAAACCGAGTATGGTTAACGCTTGCTACCATCTTTAAACCGAGTATAGTCAACGTTCACCACCATATCTAAAAACGAGTATGGCTTATGCTCGTAGATAAAACAGATGGCATTGCCCGAACTTGGCATATTCATCTTAAATTGTGCAAGTAATGTGTGGCTCGACAAGAACACGATCTTTATGCTTCTCTTCAAAATCGGTCTGACATGATCAATCAATTACTCGGCATTCATGGATTCCTGGCCTTAATACGATCATCTATAGTTGTCAGTTTTCTGGCCTCAATACGATCCTCAGCAATTGTTGGTGTTCCGGCCTTAATACAACCATCAGTGATCTTGAGTTTTCAGGCCTTCACTTAATATGGTTCGGCATAACCATGGGTTTATGTCCTTCTGTATCTTGGGACTTCTATTCATCATCCTTTATAAAATTCAGAACATACCTTCCTCTACCAAAAAAGATATGTTCTGAGGGGCAAAGTGTTGACCAGCTTTCTGGTAAAAGCCGTCACAACTAAGAGTCAAGGCTCAACTTCAGATACCGAAGCAGCTCTTCATCTTTAAGGTCAATCCTCAACTCAGGTCGACCGATCACAGTTCAAACCGAGCCGATCATATAGCAAGCAGAAGCTTCTTCTCTCAGAATGGGCGCTCTTCCTAAAGTCAGAAAGTAAACCAATCGATCACGTATCATCTACCGATCGATCGAATCATTCCTGAGAGTATGGATCAAGCCTGCAACATCGGGTCATTCCTACAATATCGGATCGAGCCTAAAGCACCGGATCTAACCTGAAGTATTCAGAGAAATATACGCTACCAGACGAAGTCCTATTCCTAAGGCTACAGAGTCGGATAAGCTTTGACCAGCACTTTTTTTATACGCCAGACTCGAGCTCCATGTAGGCCATTTTCGAGGAGAACTATTCTTTAGTAGTGGAACGGGTCCCGTTGCCTACATCTATTTCACGGGATCAAGTTGCACGTGGCTGACTCTGAAAAAGTGGCAAGCCACGTTGAATACAACTCGGTCCTCCGTCTTCCTTCCTATAAATATACCATTGCCGTAAATAGGAAGACATTCTGAATTTTCCATAAAAAAGCTCATGCTTGGCATACTTAAAGCATAAAGCCGTTCGCTGCAAACAATACAAGGATTTTGTGTATAAACCACTTTCTTTCTCTACTTTCTTTCAAAAGTAAAGAACTGTAACTTGTAATTAGCAGTATAAACAGAGATTATAAAGTGGACATAGGCTTGTATTAAGCCGAACCACTTTAAAAATTGTTGTGAGCTCCCTGTCTTTATTTACTTTTTTGTACTCTGTGATTGTGATCATGTTTGAATAACACACATTTGGGGGTTGACTGTCACTGTGCCAACTTTTGACGTCAACAATTGGTGGATTGTATTTAGCATGTGCAACTATCAGTTGCAGGTGAGTCATTTGCGACAACAAATAACCGTTGTACTTAAAAGACATAGTGTTTACAGAACCTTGAATACAATTCGAGAAATAAAACCTTGAATGAGATCGAAATAGAAAAGCACTGCAATGACCGGAATATCAACTAAGATAGCAGCCATACTGTTGAAAAACAACTGTAGGCGAGGCTAGATGACTGGTTGATATTTGATAGCAAGCGTGGTGGACGGAAAAACTGTATCAGGCTGTTCAGATGATGAGAACACTCTGATCATCTGCCCGCAGCTGCAGCCTACGGTAGATGATGAAGATACTCTAATGCTGTGAAGGCGGGGTAGCTGTGTGATGATAGATGAATTAAAGACTCCGATACCAAGTTAGATTTCTTGATTAGAGAAAGAAATCAAGGAGAGCAAAAGGAAGATAGAAGAAACAGTAATTTTGTATTATTGTAAACTAAGTTAAAAAAAACTGTACCAGCAGCAGCGTATTTATAATAGACAAATTCTATTCAAACACCGTAAATTGCTTTACTTACACCATGAGATTTTAAATAAAATTTCAGACCCAAATGACCTTATTAAAAAGAATCAATATTAAAGAATGAAAACATATACAATTCTTCCTTGTTTGCATTATGTATACTCTATATAATTTCTCATCTAAAGTCAGTAAATTATAAATTAATTTATATCACTAGTTAAATTAAATTTATATTTCTTTTGAGGATTTAAATATATGTGTATTATTACAAGCAACATTTATATACAGTCTATTTTAACAGTTTTCACTTTAATTAAATATAAAAATTAAAATTTAAAACTAATTGCTAAAATTCATGTTACACAGAGTACTAAAAATTCTTCATTTTTCTTTCAAATCTTATCGTGTTCAAATTTAACTCCAAAATTTAACTAGTTTAACTTTCTAATATTTAAAAAAAATAAGTTCAAATTTTCATCGTCTAAAATTAAAAGTGATTTAAAAATAAAATAATCAAATAATTTAAAATACCAATGTTAAAAAATAAAGTTTTTTTTAATTTTAGGTAAATATATTGCAATGAATTCCCAGTTTTATGTAATTTAGTTTTAAGGTTAAAGAGGAAAGGTGATGAAAATATAAATGGGTAATTTTGTGAAATACATGGTGTATGAAAAGAAATTTTTGATGTATGCTATTTTATTTTATTTTACGGTGTGTGTTAAGGAATGATAGGTGTATGAATAGAATTAGCCTTTATAATATTATATACATTGGTTTTGGGCTATTTGCCCAATGGGTACTGAACTCATCATATTAAATGTAATAAGCTAAGTATCAATTGATACATTTGACCGCATTATCTTTATTTCATTTTACTGAGACGTTTCACCCATCTGAAGCTCGATGTCGTTGGACCACTTCTTGTAAGTCTCCGTGCCATCACATGTGCATACTTGGCTGTAATGCGTTATTCGGTGGTGCAGATAGGTGTGAAATACATAGTATGAGGAAATCAAAACAAAACATGTCTTAATAAAGTACATGTTTCGTAGATTTGATTGTTCAAATTACCATCTCAATTACCTAAACCAGTTAAGATGTGTCCTGATTTTAGTTTACTTCAGCATCTAATAGTAAATACATTTTATAGGTAAGTCAAAACTTTTCGTTCAATAGCTATGCCAAAAAAAAAAACTTTTCGTTCAAAATGGTTAGAGGCACATAATATTTAAAACAATATCAACCACAAACAATTATTCAACCATTCGTATTTTTCATCCAATATTTCACACCAATTCACCACAATAAATATCGTCCATGGTTTGTGGATGAGGGGAGTATATATATATATATCTATATATATATATTATATTATAATTCACTTGCATTTCATCACAGTTCAAAGCATATATGTTTCATTCAACGCTTGTATAATTTATACATCGCTAATATAACTTATACACCACATGTACATGAGGTATACAATGCGTATATAATTTACACTTCGCTTATATAATTTATACAACACGATTTCATTCACACAATTAGTTTAGATTCCTCACATTGGTTATTGCAGTGCTAAAAATCGTAGGAAGATCAGAAAAATCCGCGGCTTCTGAGTTCTCTGGTTTCTTTGCCAACAATCTTTAATGGCTCTCTTCTGAGTGATAATTCTGGAGTTATCTCCACATCCTGTTGCGTTGCTTCTTCTACAACAAGATCCGGATCATGCACATGTCTTCTAAGTTGAGATACGTGAAATACATCGTGCACTCCAGGCAACCAATCTGGTAATTGAACCCTATAAGCAAGAGTTCCAATTCGTTCGAGTATAGGAAAGGGACCAATAAATCTCGGTGCCAACTTCCCGGTCTTGCCAAATCTGATTACTCCTCTCATCGGAGAAACCTTCAAATAAACATAATCGCCAACGGCAAATGATAAATCTCTCCTTCTAGAGTCTGCATAACTTTTCTGTCGGCTTTGGGCGGCTTTCAATCGTTTCTTGATGAAGTCGACTTTATCAGATGCTTCTCTAATCAAATCGGGTCCTAACACAAGTCTGTTGCCAGGTTCTACCCAACATGCTGGAGATCTGCAAGGTCTGCCATATAATGCTTCAAATGGCGACATTCCCAAACTCGCTTGATAGCTATTGTTATATGAGAATTCTGCCAAATGCAAGTGATCTTCCCATGACCCACCAAAATCAATTATACAAGCCCGCAATAAATCTTCTAGAATTCTATTCACCCGCTCAGTTTGGCCATCTGTTTGAGGGTGATAAGCGGTGCTCATATTCAGTTTTGTTCCCAATTCTATCTGGAAAGCCTCCCAGAACTTGCTAGTAAATAGGGGATCTCTATCACTGACTATGCTGATGGGAATTCCATGCAGCTTAACAATTTCTCTGAAATATATCTGTGCTTGACTTTGAGCAGTTCTATTGGATCTGACAGGTATAAAATGGGCAGTCTTCGTGAAGCGATCTACGATTACCCAAATGCTGTCATTACCTTTCTTGGTTCGCGGCAAACCATCTATGAAATCCATGGAAATATGTTCCCATTTCCAACTTGGGACTTCCAACGGTTGCAACAGTCCAGCTAGCTTCTGTTGGTCACTCTTGACCAATTGACAAGTAGGGCATCTGCTTACATACAAAGAAATATCTCTTTTCATTGCCTTCCACCAAAAAGTGCGTTTGATATCGTTGTACATTTTACTCACCCCAGGATGGATGCAAAATTTGGATTTATGGCATTCATCTAACACTTCTCTTCGAAGGCCTGGAATATTTGGAATGCAAATCCTATTATTTAACCTGAGAACCCCCTTATTGTCAATACGAAAACTCGTGGTTTCACCTTCTTTGACCCTCTGACTGATTCTCTGAATGAACTCATCGTCTTTTTGAAGAGCTGAAATCCTATCAATCAATCCAGGTGTAATTATAAGATTGGCAATGATTGCGGTTTTTCTACTAAGCGCATCCGCTACTACGTTAGCTTTCCCCGGCGTATACATGATATCAAGATCATACGCTGCAAGAAATTCTAGCCAACGCTGCTGTCTCAAATTCTGATCTTTCTGGGTATATAAATACTTCAACGATTGACGATCTGTGTACAGTATAAATTTCTCGTCCAATAAATAATGCCTCCAGATTTTCAATGCAAAAACGATGACTAGCAACTCAAGATCATGAGTCACATAATTCTTCTCATGCGGTTTCAGTTGGCGGCTTGCATAAGCGACTACTTGGCCTCTTTGCATTAACACTACACCAAGACCTCTAATAGAAGCATCTGTCCAAACCGTTAAATCCTGATTGCCATCAATAATAGTTAACACTGGAGCGGTGGTCAGCTTCAATTTCAATTCCTGGAAAGCTTCTTCACAGTCGGAAGTCCACTTAAACTTCTCATGTTTCTTTGTGAGCTTCGTTAACGGACCGGATATCTTCGAAAAATCCTTAACGAACTTTCGATAATAACTAGCCAACCCCATAAAACTTCTAACTTCCGTGGGAGTAGTGGGTTGTTTCCAGTCTTGAATCGCTGTTATTTTGCCTGGGTCAACAGAATTTCCTTTCTCTGACATGACATGGCCATGAAATTTCACTTCTTCTTGCCAGAAGACACATTTAGAGAATTTGGCTTTGAAGACGTTCTTCCTTAGAATCTCCAATACTTGTTCTAAGCGTTTTTCATGCTCGGGTTTTGATTTGGAGTAGATTAAAATATCATCGATGAAGACGAGGACAAATTTATTCAGAACTCCCCTGAACACTCTATTCATTAGATCGACAAAGTATGTTGGAGCGTTGCATAGGCCAAACGGCATTACTAACCATTCATAAAATATGTCTGGACCTCTGAAAGCTGTCAAAGGAACACACTCTTCTGCTATTCTCAATTGATGAAAACCTGTAGCTAGGTCCATTCGGGAAAATACTTTCGCCCCATTCAATTGGTCTAGCAAATCATCGATGCGGGGTAATGGATATTTGTTTTTAAGCGTCTGTTTGTTGAGGTCTCGGTAATCAACGCATAATCTAAGAGTACCGTCTGACTTTGGGACAAAAACAACAGCTGCACCCCAATTAGAAAAACTAGGTCTGATTAGACCCTTCCACAACAGTTGACGAGTTTGATCGCCTAATTCTTCTTTTTCTTTCGGAGTCATTCTGCGAATTGGATGCACCACTGGTCTGGCATTGGGAATTAGATCGATTCGGAATTCTATTTCTCTTTGCGGAGGTAAGTTTTCAACTTCTTCAAACACATCCGCATAGTTTCTAACAATCGGAATCTTTTCTATGGAAGTGGGGATAAGTTCTAATGCCGACCAAAATTCTTCTCTATACGGATTCGAACCATGACAGGGTATATATATATGTCCAAGCTCCGTTCGAATTTTTACGATTCTTTCCGCACATTTCACTTCGGCTTCATACTTCGTTAACCATTCTAACCCAAGGATAACGTCGAATTCGGGAAAATCCATAACAATCAAATTAATGGGAAATTTGTAGAAAGAATAAGAGATTGGCACTCTACAACATGTACTGAGAGTAATAGGACCCCCTATCGGGTTATGTACTTCTACCGATTCTTTAAGCTTTCTCTGTTTTAACATCAATTTGTGCATTGTGTGTCTAGCAATAAAACTACGCGATGCACCTGTGTCAAACAATACAGAAACATGAATATTTTTAATTGTAAGGGTACCTCCCAAAACATCAGGTTTACCTGCTCCGTCGGAAGCAGCTGGCGGGCTCGACCCGTCATAGACGTGAGCTACTGTAGCTTTCTTCAGCAAAGGACAGTCTTTGACCAGATGGTCGGTCTTGCGACAGTTGAAGCACGAGCGAGGGTTCTGGGAGCCTTGGCTCGAGCCTTGAGAATTTGTCTTCTGCCTCTTCGGAGCTGTGCAGACGTTTGAGTAGTGGCCCAGCTTACCACAGTTAAAGCAATTTCCTCTTGGCGGCTTGCCAGTCTGAGGTTTTGAAGATGCTTCTTGGCTTGACTCGCCTTGATTTACAGCAGGCTTGCACTTGTTTCCGGCTTGGCTTCTAGCGCGATCCTGATCCAGATGCCTTTGATCAAGGTCTTCATAGTTGCATGTCATTTCCACCAGCTCGTTGAATTCCAGCTTGACATGGGCCATGGCTCTATCATGATATTGTCGTCTTAGCCCAAGGATAAACCTCTTATTTTTGGATTTCGTAGTGGCGACGAGCTCCGGAGCATAGGGCGACAACATTGTAAATTTATTCAAATAATCTTGCACGGAAAGATCCCCCTGCTGGAGATTGGCGAAGTCATCGTGCATTCTTTCTAGATCTTGTTCTGGGACATATTTCTCCTTGAAGAGTTCTTTGAATCCATCCCATGTTCTTCCAGCTTCTCTATTCCCGGCGGTAAGAGATTCCCACCATAATTCAGCTTGTTCCTGCATAAGCCAGGCGCCCATAATAGCTTTGTCTTCGTCTCCAAGCCTTAGGCCTTCAAGAATTTTCTCGCATGTTTTGAGCCATGCAAGGGCCTCTATCACTGTGCCAGTTCCCGAGAAGGTCTTGCCTCCTAAGTTTTTATATCTCTTAGCTACACGGTCAAGCTCGAAGTATTGAGCTGCCGGAGGTTGTATCAAAGGTCCTTCTTGAGGTGGGACTTCTCCCCTTCCTCGGCCTCGGTCGGCACGGCCTCCTCTAGCGGCGGCTGCTCTGGTAGCCATTTGTCAAATTCTGTATAAGCAAAGGAAAAGTCAGCTAACAGAAATGATAGTCTATTGCATAGTTAAGCAGAAAATTTTACGGAAAGATAACAATGGACTGATCAATTGTTTTTGCTATTCTGCTTAGCTCATTCTAGGACCTTTCTAGTCCTATCTCTAATGAGCGACTCGCCTTAGAATACTACTGATTCTATTTTGACGAAGTGTTTAATGTGTTAGACTCCAGAACTAAGGTTAACCAAAGCTCTGATACCAAATGAGACGACCCCAAATCCCGTACAGACGGAGACAAGGGTAATCCGTGGAATATAACACAGAAACAGATAATAACAGAAAAGAAATAAATAAATACACCAAATAATGTACAATAGAATATACTGGATAAAAGTAATCATCAGAGTTGCACAGTACACAGGATCATACTTAGTACAAATACAGTTCAGCTATACATAGATGTCTACAGCGGAAAACAAACAAAATATGTACAATAGGAGCTGAACAGCATAAAAAGAGATAAATGATAGAATCCATCTTCAGCTCCAGCTATCTAGAAATAACCAGCTAAACCTGAATACAAGGCTGCCCGTGTAGAAAAAGGGGCACCCGAGTTTGAAAGTGAAACAAACTACGAGTCAGTCATGGGACTGGTATGAGAAATCTATTCAACACATATATAATTTGGCTAATCACAGGACCACGCCACTTTCGTGGAACGGGTTTACTCCATTGGATTGCCGGTGCTTTAAAACAAATCATTCTTTTAACCATCGCAATGCTTTTTTTATAAAAATGAAGCCATTATAAGACTCAGTTCCCATCACACAATGCAACGCAAACCGGAGGATAGAGTTTTTACCTTATAACGGCCAAAATATGCTTGATACGAATAAAACAAAGGCATTTGATATTATTGCTAGTGTTTATATAGTTTTGAAAACAATTTCAAATCATAACTATCAATCATAGGCGGCATGGGTACCATATATCATGTCGCCATATATATATACAATCAAAACCGCACAGTCACGTAATTGGAAATTGGATTTCCGTCATGAACCAAGGCAAAAGATAGTCCTTACCAAATTCGAGACGCTCTAGCTTGCCCCTCAGGATCAGAGCTCGAGTGACCCTTGGATCGTCAGGGCCGGTCCACCGATGTGGATTAAAATTCCTGAACACTGCGTTTCCCCGCCCTTTGGGGTGTAAATGAGCCAACGAATGGCTCCATCGGACCCGGATCGTTCGATCTAACCGAGGCGCCTCGCAACAGCAACAACCACATAGGTGAAAAGTATATAAATGTCAGGGCTGGTAGGTCACTGACACCACCCTAGCTAGAAAGAAACGCAGGCCCTCCCTGATGTCCTCTCCCATTTCTGGTTCATACCGGGGTGTGAGGCTCGCGATTTTACGTTATACACAAAGCTACGCCACACCGGCGGTGCTTTGATCATCACCACAAGACTTTGCTTTTCAACAGAAGCCCTGATCACTGCATCTTAGCATGCCACACAGGCAATTCATGTCATGCGACTGATGTCCATCGATATACAACCTCTGAGCTCGTGCGTTTCAGAGAAGGGCGTTAAGCAAAAGAATAAATTCTCCGCCGCCAAACAGATGTATATTTAATAGAGATCAATCAACACAGAATAAAATCCAATGTCAGACACACAGTCCATTTACAAGTCCGTTCTGGGTCTGAACGAAACCGGAGGCACTAAATACCTCGCAAACCCAACGACCACCACGTACGTCTGGACGATCACCACTCATTATCCATATTTCGGGATGCCTCCCAATCAGGACCTCGGTTACCATCCAAACGAGGTGAAGATCTCCGGTCTTCGACCACCGTCTTCATCTTCGATTTTCAATCGTCGGCCAATTATTTGAAATGAGAATTAACTCGGCCTTTTCAAATAATTCATGTATATTTAGAATTTCAAATCAATTTATTTCAATGGTTAAATCATTCGACAACACCAATTTTCTTCTTTAATGTAATTTTCACACCAAACACATTCAACCATCAAACACCACATAAATCGAGCAAATTCAGTTTATTTCCATTCCATATCGTTTATAATATTTTATAACGATTTATCGCTATTTTTATTTATTTTAAAATAGCCAATTTATTCAAAACGACGCTTCGGGCCATAACGCGGCCATGGCGCTGTTTTTCTTCAGATTTGATTTACACCTATCTGAAAATCTAACCGTTGGATCTTCACAAAATTTACATCATTAGAAAGGTCTTTTCAAAACGAATCCAACGGTTCCAGTTTCGGGAAAATCCGTCGGTCGGATCTCCCGGTACAATCGTTTGAAGTTTCGATTTCAAAATACGAACTGCATCGTCGTTATTCGATTAAATATAATTATATTTATATATATATATATATATAAATATAATCGTTTTTGGCGCTGTTTTTCTTTAGATTTGAATTAAACATTCCAGACAATCCAACCGTTGGATTTTTACAAAGTTGGTGCCGTTGGAAAGATATTTCCAAGGCGAACCCAACGGTTGCGGTTTCGGGAAAATCCGATGGTCGGATTCCCCGCACTAGTTGTTTGAAATCACGGTTTCAAAACACGAACTGCACGGCCACGTTTCGTTTTAATTTTATTTATATATTTATATAAATATAGTTCATTCAAAAATTCCTATATCGTTTTCACTTCAAATATTTCACTAACGCCTTTAAATTTCGGAAAAATTCGCCATAACCTCCTTTGTACGGGAGGGGCTGGGAAAATTCCCAAATAGCCACACGGGCGTCTCATGTCGAAAAGAAAAAGAAAAAGCCAAGCCGCTAGCCAACAGGCTCATAAAATCATCACCCAAACAAAACAGTAAATGTGTACCTATTTGTCGGGCACAAAATTTTATTCCTCTTCTCTAGCCCCTTCGCTATAACCTATTCAATAAATATGCATGTACATATATATAGTTCTTATCACTTCTCATTTTCCATTCAACTTCATATTTGATTCCATTTGGTTTAAAAACACCATTCATTCTAATGTTGCATGTATAGGCAAAAATCATATCATTAGCTAATTAATGAATATTTCAACTCATATATATTTATTTGAACGAGTGGCTATTTTTAACACTTCACATTTCCACAATTCGTGTATATAATAAAAATGTGATTTTTATTGTTAAACAATTCATTTCAAAACACTATTATTTTATATAGTTTATATAGGTGATAAAAATAGGATTTTTATTGTAAAACAATTTCTTTTAAAACGAGATTATTTTACATGGTCCATATAGTCGATAAAAGGTGGTTTTTATTATCAAACAATTTATTTCAAAATATGAATACCATTCAACACATGAATTTCTAATCAACGAATGAATATCGATTCAACACATGAAGGTTTTCTATTCAATGAATAAATATAATTTCAACAAATGAAAATAATTCAAATACATGAATATTATTCAAAATTTCGGCAGCATAACGGCAGGGTAGTTAAAACCGGGACCGTCCCTAGTACGGCTCCTCGCTCTACCTTAAAACCTCGCGGTTTTTGACAATGGGGATCATGCATCTAGTTCGCACGCAGGCGGCATGTATATATTTATTTCATTTCCACAAACTAATCCTATGTGGTTTCAACCAAATATTTCTCAACCACAAATGGGTATTTTTCAACCACAATCACCAACAATCTCAAACAACCATTCGCTATCAATCAATTTTCACACCAATCACAACCAATAAATATCGTCTGTGGTTTGTGGACGAGGGGCATATATATATATATATATATATATATATATATATATATATATATATATATATATATATATATATATATAGCAATTCACTTCTATTTCAACACATATATAATTTTTACAACGCATATATAACTTATACATCGAACATACAACTTATACAACGCTTATACAAGAGGTGTACAACGCTTATATAACTCATACATCGACTATATAATTTATACATCGTCGTTTTCCATATTGTTTATAAATTAGAAATCTCACATTGGGTTCCACTCCACCAAAAATAGCAGAAGGCTCAGAAAAATATGCGGTCTCTTTTGTTGCGAAGCTCTCGTTGAGACGAGTCTGACGCTTCTGAAATCTTCGAATTTCGTTCTAGCATGAAGAAGTTACGACAGTTTTTCAATTCATCACAAAAATGGAGATAATAATTAAATATTAATTAATTTCTTTAATTCCTCTTTTACCCCTTCCTCCTTCTTTCTGGTCTCAGCCGACTTCCGAACCCAAACACTCCAAACCCTTCATCGATTTGTGCGCGCCACCTGGAGGATCGGATGCCGATCAGAGACTGGAACTCGAAAGGGGGTGGCACCGCCTACCAGCGCCTGAAGCGGCGGTGCGTTCGACGGCTACTGCGCCTCGAGAACCGTGAACAACTTCCGCCCCTTTCCACCTCGATTTCTTCCAAACCACCACACTACAGGCGATCTTAACCGTCGGATGAGAAGATCTCCCCACCCTCTACGATTTTGCTTTGGGAGATTTGAGTATAATTGATTGGATTGAGAACGGTGAAGGAAGGAAGATCGGAGCTCGTGGGCCTTTCATTTTCAAACGGCGGCTGAAGCAATTTGTTAGCTAGGGTTTAAGGGGTGTGCTATTTATATTAAATATATATAATTAATTTATTCTATTAATTGTTTTATTATGAAAATTTGTATTCGAACACCAAATCGAACCCAATGACTATTGCCCCTAGCTAATTACCCCCATTCCGGACACAATGGAATATGTTTCGTAAGCCATTTTGATTGTTACAGTCATTTATTCTTCAAATTAAAATATAAAACATTCTATATTTAATTTGAACGTGCATTTCAATTTGCGAGGGCCACAAATTGATTCGAAAAATTCCAGAAAAATAAATCTAGCTATGTTTTGACGATACAGTCCCAACAAAACTAGTTTCGTCGAATTCTGAGACCGTTTGCAAAAATGCCCATTTCTGGTCGATCCAATTTAACTGTAATTGACCAAAAACACATTTTCCTTTGCCCCGCTCACATACTAGCTTCAAAAATTATGAAATTTGAAACCTAGCAATAACTTCGCATTCCGGATCCAACAAAAGTGGTTTTGTCGAATTCCGAGGTCGTATGCAAAATGGCCAATTTTACGGGCTATATAAAATCCATAACGACCGTTCTGAAAATACATTTGGCCATAACTTCTGCTTTCCGCCATGAAAATTCGAGCCAAAGACCATGTAATTACGCATGCAAATTTTGGACGTTGAAAAATATAGTTGGAAAACAAAGCAATAACGAAGCACAAGTTTCCAGTTCATACACACTGGACTAAACAAAAATACACTGAACAAAAAAAAGAGGAGTGGAGGAGAGAAGCCGCATTTGTTGGACTAAACAAAGAAAACGAAACTGACGTTTAAGTAATAAGTAGCAGGGATAACAAACAGTGGGACGATGAACGGTCTATGCCTATTCTCTGTACGGAAAAAAGATTGCCGGCCGTTCTCACTTTCAGAACAGTAAGTTGTTACCACTTCCATGTCCCAACTCCCAATAATGTAAAACTACCATTAAGGGGATGAACTTAGTTGACAGATACAATATCAATTTTATTGGAAATTTTATGTGAATTATTAAAATATTGAGATAAGTTTATGAATGGCTCCCTTATGTGAATAGTTCCACATCATGGGATTATATGAAAGAGGCAAGTATTTTCCATTAACCCTAATCTTCGCCTATATATTTATCTTCAGTTGTAGACGATATTACTACAGAAAAAAATATACTATTTCTCTCCTCCGCCATTAAGAATACCTAGAGGCGGCGGCGGAAGTACGAACTGGTTTTGCACCACCGACCAGATCGCTGAATCGTCTTCAAGAGAGTAATCTAGTCCGCGACTCAGCCATTGTTTTCCAACAAATTTCTAATTGAAATAAACGCAATATACAAATCATGTTTTCAGAAAATTAAAGTTAGATAAGGAAGGTAAAATCCAGTGTCCATACGAATACAATCGAACCTGTTCTGCTTACGGTCCTTAATTCCAGCAATTGCCTTGCGGTGAAAACAATTTTTGTAATCTCAACACTCTCGATCGGTTTTTGAAGATTCAATGGATTGAAACCGAGAACTAATATAGATTAAGGTCGAGTGTCACACTTACGTTTTTACGGTGGTTTTAAATTGTACATAGAAATTGGTTCCAAACATCAATCCCCTAATTTGATCTTTAGTAAGTAAATAGTTGAATACTTTAAGATTGATATAAACTGATTTTATGTGCTGGATTCGTTACCTTTTAACTTAATAGAAAACGTTGAGTAACTCATACATGCTATAAATTAATTCTTGAACCTATTAAATAATATGCTTAGCAATAGTTATCCAACAAAACTATCTAACTGCATTGAAAGTGTTATGCTTGTTCATATATTGCTGTGATCGTTGTTTTATTTTTCTTCTCTATGGACAATTCCTGTTCTTTGTTATGTTTAACTTTATGTATTTTTTGATCATATTATGCATG
This sequence comes from Allium sativum, assembly GCA_030737875.1. NCBI lineage: Eukaryota > Viridiplantae > Streptophyta > Magnoliopsida > Asparagales > Amaryllidaceae > Allium > Allium sativum. The sequence continues at coordinate 10,417,232 of CM060923.1, forward strand.
CTTAGTACTTACATAGTTTAACCTTAATTTTGACATTACAAGCAAAGAAAGATGATCAAAGTTATAGTTCCTATCGATTATTAGAAATTAAGATTCATTTACGTGCACACAACCTTCTAATTAATCTTCTTTATTTACTATGTGCTACTTGTACTGATGTAATTATATTCACTAATATCAATGAACATATTATATATTTGTCCAAATAAAATTACATTACCATGGCAATTCAACATTATATTTTTCCAAATAAAATTACTTTTACACGTTTTAGGAAAAAAAAATATCACATCAATGTTTTCAAATGTATGGATTGGGCATAGTTGGTATAATCTCAATTTAAAAAAAAATGATTTTTATGGGCGTTTATCTAGTATTGTCACAGTCCAGATCGCAAATTGACGAAAAAATAAAAGCAGGTTTCAAAAGTAGAAAATAGTGGTAATTTGCATTGTCCATGAATAATGTTCCTATGGAGCATGTTATAAAATTAACACCACCGTTCAAATTTGTAAATTTAACACAATATGTAAATTTGGGCAAAAAAATTGAATATATACAATCGAAAATAGATGTTGAGCAAGTTCTCCGACAGAAGTCTATTAGACTGACCAACGACGATGGTTGATTCCTACACCATTTCAGTCGCAAAGCCGCAAGACAATGGGGAAAAAGAAGACTGAATGCTTTTAATTCATCTAAGTTTTGTAGATCAGGATAGATTCCTTCATAGCCTCGACTAGGACTGCATGTATAACCAAACTTAAGGTCTCTACATGAACCATACGAATTGACACATGCATAGTTCCCCAACTTGTTCAACTTTGCTTCTTTACAGGTCTCCTTTCCTAAAACCCGTTCTAGCAAGCCTTATCAAATAGTCTATCCAAGTTGCCTTGTTCATTGTCGGATTGTAGAAAGCCGTAGAACTGTTCTTTTGCAACAAATGCAAAACTGCATTTTGTGCTTTTCACAACACCACCACTACGATGATCGTGGCAGTTTAAAATTTGATTTCGGGTCAAATGTAGAAAATAAATTATTTTTTAAGGGAATTTCGAAAATTAGTAAGTAGAAAAAAAAAAATATGTGGAAAAAGCACCAACTCGACATGTTTTTGTAGCAAAAATCAGAACCGAAGCCATTGACAATGTGCAGATTTTTATTTAAGAAGAAGTGGATGACTTTGCCTTGCTTGCTGAAAGAAAGGACGAACTGCATGGCCTTGTTTTTAGTGTTGCAGCAAAAGTTAAAACGGGAGAATGAAATAGAATAAAAATTAACGTAAACAGCCCAGTCCTACGGATAAATCAGAAGTTGCTTCATTCTTAAATATTAACACTAACTTGATGCCTGTTTAGATCGACTCTTGTGTAAACTTCATCCCTTGATTCTTTAAGCCATATTAGTCAGGCTTTTTCCCTGTATGATCATTTAGCCAAGTATATATTACTATTTTAATAGTAAATATACGTCTAAAATTTTAAATAAAATTTTAACTCTGCCATTGATCACTTGAATGTTGATTAATTCACCTAGACTTATAGTATATATGATAACTTTCATTTTTTTTAAATTGATTGCTTTATATACAGGTTTAGACAGCATACAATATATCACATGGTAAGTGGGTTCTTCTCAATAAGACGTTATCGAATCCATGATTTTTTGAACTATGTCCAAGTGTTTTAACCAATTTGAATAAAATATTAGTTAGTATATGTTGACCTTCTTCGTCATGTGTTCACTGCCCAAGACCATTGCCATTTATGTAATACTAAATGTCTGATTAATTTTGGAACTTTTACATGGGTTGTAGCTTTTGGCTCAGGTGTAAATGTATCTGAAATTCATCTTTGTTAGGGACAATCCAAAATATTGTGATAATATTTGATTTTGATTTTTGACTCTATTAGTATTTGTATTTGGATAAAACGGGGTAATTAAAAGAAACTAGGGTCAAACGGCCATTATTTGTGACGCGTCACAAGCAAAGTCTGACCAGTTTTTAGCCAAGAACGGTACCTATGTTTTGAACCATGAGCAGGTTGAGATCTTGACATTTGCAAATCCATGGCTTTAACTCCACCATCACAAAATCAAACCATCCATTATCAGTTACCAACGAGTGCGCGGCATTGCTAATCAAACAGCCGTGTAGTTTTTCCATTAGTAGCTTGCATATGCTGATTTTATTGATAGATGAATAGTAGATAAATATGTGGGTGGACTAATTTGTTAAATTTGTTTGGTGAAAGTTGCATGCATATTTTATTAAAAGCTGGATAAAATAATTGCTAATAGATAGCTATGTGACAATTAATTCTTTATGGCATTAAATTACCAGTAAGATATAATAATACTAATGACTGCATTATATTTTTGGCTCTTTTTATCTGATATTTGAGATTTGATTTATCCAGTAGCCACATATGTTATACTGTGGTTAAGGATGATATTGTTTACTCGGATTAACTGTTTTACTTGTGAAAAGATTTGACACAATTTCAAATGATCATGCAGAACTGTTGAACTCTTTTCAAATCATGAATTTTACGTTTTTGACCGAAAGAAATGCATGTTATTTTTTTAGTTGCGAGCAAAAGATAAATTTACGGATGAAGTAATACTTTCACTTTATATATTTATGTTTCCTTGAAGGCCGCAACCTACAATTCATACTATTGTTAAAATTTGTTAATTCATACTATTCTTTTTGACATTGAATTCAGGTTAAAAGATGTCTAAAGGATAAGTTAATTGTTGGAATGTTATTTTCTAGTAATGCATAATTTTTTTCTTCAAAATGTTGGAATTAAATGAGAAATTAGAGGAAATTAATTTACTTAAAAAATAATAATGTATTAAATGTTTCATACCGCGCTCGTCATGTTTCGAAAATACAGTCGACATGCTGGCTTTAAAGGAACCAAAATGAAACAGAAGTACTACGTTTTACTTGTAACGAACAAGAACACAGAAGACCCAATTGGAAAACGTTGACGGATACGACTTGAAATAAATTTATAAAACTAAGATGGGATGTAATCCAGAGGAGCTTTTGAACAAAAAGCTTCTTCCACTTTGTTATTGAAGATGTCAATCAAGAATTTGTAATTCTTGTAATAGTTTGTAATAATAGTGCAAGAGTAATTTTCAGAGAGTAATTTTCAGAACGTAAAGAAAATATACAATCAGAGGTACAAATATATACAAATGTATGTAGGCCTGTGATAAATGTCTTCAACTCAACCCCATACGAGAGAGAATGTAACCCGTTGACTAAATAATATAAAGCAACTTAGATAGTAAGGGAAGAATCCATTGTTTAAAGTTCCTACGGTTTCTAATTTTGTCATAGATATTATTGCAAATGTTTTTTCCTAGGGAATTGTTAGAAAAACTCCACTACTTATTACATCTAGGGAGCATGAATTGGTCGTGTAATTTTAGCATGATGCAACAATAGTAGGATAGTAAACTGGGTATTCATTTGTTGAATTCCTTTGGTTTACATATTACATTATTGTTTCATATCATAAAAAAGAGGAGGTTTTATGTAAGTTCCTCATTATTGTAAAAACCATTTTGCAAAAAGGAATACGTTAAATAACATATTACTCATGCTTTTATGGTTGCAGATTTGATTGGATTTAGTATAGTAGCTGTCATGGGCATAATATCTGGAAAATTTTCCTCAAAGAGTCAGCAAATCAATCATATTGCCCATTATGCTCGAGGATAAGAAAGCGTAAATTCTGGAATAGCAGCGGTCATTTTAGCAGCGTTCACTGCCATTTTCTTGTTCAACTATGTCACAAAATTATAATCACGTTGCCTTTAACTTTGTATTAAACACTGGAAACATTGTTAGTATAAAACTCGAATCAATGTAAAAAAAGTGAATATAAGAGCACTCCCAGTATAACAACCCGAAAAATCAGAACCAATTTAAAAAATTTATTTTAGTAATTTTAATAAATTTTGGATATTTAAAATGAATTATTTTAAATAATAACAATTAAAAATTTATTTTAAACGAAGTTAGAACGTATAAATTTATTTTAATTATAAAACAAGCCTGAAATGGCGCGGTAGTTTGAAAATTCAATTTCTAATTTCAAATGAATATATATAATTCATTATAAGTGAGAATTGGACGAAACAAGAAATATTTGAATCTGATTAACAATATCTTTCTAACGAATGTAAGAAACTGAGATTTCACTTTAGAAATTAAAAGTTATGTCCAGATTAAAATTTAGAAAAGTCGCTGTGGAATTTATATATGTTTTAATATAATATATAGCCCTTAAGAATAACCATTTTGTAAACGATCTCCGTTTTCAATGAGGCCACCTTTGTTGGATCCGGAATGTCAAATTATTGCTAGATTCTAAAATTCATAATTTTTGGAATTAATATGTGAGCGTGAAAAAAGAAAACGTGTTTTGCCAATTTCGGTTAATTTGGATCGACCAGAAAATGACCATTTTTCAAATGGTCTCCATATTCGACGAAATTAATATTGTTAGGACTGTATCGTCAAAACAAAGCTAGATATAATTTTTCTGTAATTTTTGGAGTCAGTATGTGGCCTTGGTAAATTGAAATGTACGTTAAAAATTCAATATATAAATTTATATTTTAATTTTGAAGAAAACTGATCGAAACAGTCGAATATGCTTACGAAACATATTCCATTGTGTTCGGAATGGGGGTAATTAGCTAGGGGCGACAGTCGGTGAGTTCGATTTGGAATTCGAAATAAAAGTTACCTTTTGAAATTGAAAATTAAATTAATTATATAAGCCCTTCCCCCTCCTTTTTCTCTTTCCAGTCAACGCTGAGATAAAAAAACAAAATAAAACCGCTTCCCCCTAATCGAACGCGACGTTCAACCACTCCACTGCCGCCCAGGCGCTGCCACGATCCCCCATCTCCAACGACCGTCGCCCCCTTCTCCCTCTAGCTGCTACCTCCAAGAAACCCCCCTCCTTCTTCAATTTAAAACCCGCTGCCCCAAATTCCACATCGTCTGGCGCCAGCCAATGAACCTACCTCCGACCTGCGCCTCCACCGCCGGGGCTCCCCTTCGCCGCCGCCGCCTGCTGACCTCGGCGCCACCCCCTATGAGTTTATTTCCATTTTTACTTATGCATGAGAAAAAATATATGATTTTTAATTGAATTGTCATGAAGTAAAGGTATGATTTTTAATTATAAAAAGGTATGATTTTTAATTATAAAAAGGTTTGATTTTTATTTATAAAAAGATTTGTTTTTTAACAATAAAAAGATATGAACTTTAATAATATAAAGATATGATTTTTATAATATAAAAAATATGATTTTTATTATATAGGAAGCGAAATAAAAATATGATTTTTATTATATATGAAGCGAAATAAAAATTCGATTTTTATTATATATGAAGCGAAACAAAAATATGATTTTTATATATGAAGTAGCGCTATAAAAATATAATTTTTTTTATATATGAATTAGCATTATGAAAATATGATTTTTATAATATAATAGCGGTTTAAAAATATGGTTTTTATTATATGAATAATAATATAAAAGTACGATTTTTATATATATATAATAGCATTGTAAAAATATGATTTTTAATGTGTACACGGCATTGTAAAGATGTGATTTTTACATAATATAGCGTTATTAAAAATGTGATTTTTAATATAAATTGCGTAAAGCAGATTGCGATGGAACTAGTTGGAAACAAATCCCTGTCTAAACCGTTCAGAAATAAAGAATGGAGGAGTGGATCCCAAAGGTGAGAACTTCTCACTCTAATCTTGTTTCTAGTTAAATATATACTAGGATGAAGACAGTGCTTAGTAGCACCCGACACATTTGTTTGAACCGATGGATGTTTGGTTGTTTGTTTGGATTGATAAATTGGTTGAATTTGATTTGGGATGTAAATTGAATTGATTAGAATTCAATTTGTATATGGCATGAACCATTATTAGGTGAGGGATAAGGCTAGACCTTATCCGGTTCTAGTATCGCGCCGTTATACTGCCGAAATTTTCAAAAAAATGTTAGAACAATAAAAATATCATTTTTATTGCATAAATGAACTGTATAAAATATTCATGTGTTTAAATAAATATTTATCATTAAAAATATAATTTTTAATGAGGATATGAATGAAAATAAATATTCATTTACAAATCGGACGATTTGTTTATGTACATACATTTGACTGATATTGATTGGGACGATATATTTTACACATCGCCCAGCTGCACAAATAAAATCGGTGTGTGTTGATTGAAACCCCACACGGGTATTGGGATGATATTTGACGTACACTAATCCCAATTGTTTAGTTGTATGTCAGTCGATGGGTTGACAGACTGTTGTAAGCGTTAGTTATCTATATATAACACATATGTAGTTGTGTAATGCACTCTGGATGATGGTTGACTGTGTTTGATTATTGTTGTGTACATGTGTGTATGAAATCCATATAAATAGAATTATATGGTAATTGACTGTGTCTTATTTCAGTTCGGAAAGAACAAACATTTTAAATTAACAAATATTTTAAAAATGACGAGTAGTGAATATTTTAAAATAACTAACATTTTAAAATAATATTCAGTAATGGATCAAAATATGATTTTGATATCCGATTTGGGATGGACACGAAAATATTTAAATATATAAAGTCGTGTTGATTAGTTATGTTCCATTTTGACGCAAACGATATTTATATCGATTTATTCATTTTTATAATGAATATCGAAAAGGAAGTGATTTCAAAATCTAATGTTTTGAAAATATTATCATTTATATATTAATGATATGGAATATTCAATTTTGATTTAAAATTGAATATGGAGTTGAAATCGTTTTTGAAACGTATTTAAAATGATTTATAAAATGCGTTTTGAATGGAAATTGATGAAATATATATAATATATATTATATATATTTAATGGCCTGAATAGAATGCGACGCACCACGACCGTTCGCGAATTTCGACCATTGACTTCGAATTGATATTACCGGAGATCCAACCGTCGGATTCTCCTAAAACTGGAACCGTTGGGTTTGTATCGAAAAGAGCTTTCCAATGAATATAAAAGATTTGAAATCTAACGGTTGGATTTGGAATTATGTCCAAATCAAATTTAGAAAAGGTCACTGTAAGTGCAGTTCAATGACCGTTTATGGAAATCGATGGTACGGGCCTTGATAAAATTATTAATAATTTGTGTAAAATCACTATAAATGATTTGGAAAGAGTTTGGATGAAAAATTCCATGTTTGTAAAGATAAAAATATGTTTTTATCAAAATGAACCAGTTATGAACTAGAATTATAATCCAATATTTTTAAATAAATAAATTGGATTTGATATGGTTTTAAAAATAACCAGAATTTCCAATATATGAATTGGAATGGATTTGAATCGAAATTATCTTCAGAATATTTCGATATTGGATTCCGTGAATATACGGATACTGTGGAAGAATTTGGAAGATATGTATGTCATTATTCCCGATACGATATTTGTTGATTTCAGAATTTGATATTGAATATAAGCTGATATAATTTCTATTCAGAGCCTTGTATTTGATATCAAATTGGATTTTGGGTTTGTTATGAATGGTGTCTTAAATAACACAATTCTTATACCCAGTTCAGAAAAGAATAAATCTTTAATATAGATTTAGTGAAGTTTTTCCAATTAATTAATATTTAATTGGAATTGAATAAAAGATTTGGATTTTGGGTTTGTCGTGAATGGTGTCTTAAATAACACTATTATTAAACCCCGTGTGAAAAGAATAGATCTTTGAATTAATATTATTAGAGTTTCCAGTTAATTAATATTCAATTGGAATAAAATGGGTTGTGAATTGGGTTTATTGTGAACTGTGTTTTTAACGACGTTTGTTCTTTAACCCGATTTACAGTGAAATGTGATTTGGAATTTATAAATCTTTTATTAAGATTTAATGGAAATTTTCCAAAGTAAAGTTTTCCAATTTAATATATTAAATTGCAATTAAATGGAATTCGATTTGGTAATAATCGAAGTGAGCTTCTATGGAGGAAGACTGTTAATATATATATGGAATTTAAAAGGCTTTGTCGTTATTCCATTTATATTATTAGTCGGATACGGAAATTGATATCGATTATATATTGATCTACTTTCCGTGAAGATTCCATAATTAATGGAATGTGATTTGGGTTTATCGTGAACTGTGTTTTAAATGACATTAGTTCTTTAACCCAGTTAAAGACAGAATTTATTTCCTAAAGTTGAATAATCATTAATATTGATTTTTGGGAAGATTAAAACTAAGTGGAGTTTTAATAAATCTTTAATAAGATTGATATGCGATAATTTAAATTATCAAATTTGGTAAATGATCGAGAATGGAGTACCACCAGTTTTACTCCAAGCGATAGTTAAATCTTTTATTAGATTTGAACGAGAAATGGTAATTAAATTTACTGGTAACACCATGGTCTTAGATATGGAGTATTACCAGTTTTGCTCCATGGGATGAATAAATTGGGATTGGGAAATATAATAAATGATTACTTCGGTAAGGTTCACTAATCCCGACTAGTTTGGATAAACCTTAATTTGCTTTAGAAATGATATCCAAAGAAAGATTAAAGAATAAATTTAAAAGAATTTATCTTTAATAAAATTAATGGGAACCTTTCCCTAACGATATGAATATTTGAATAAAAGAATATTTTGAATTGGAATGAGGCGTCTGTTGTGTTTGTGTAGCACTTGTTTATTATATACGCGAGTTATTCGAAAAGGCCAGGTTTATACCCATTCTGAATAACTGATTCGACGATAAGTCGACGATGAAGACGGTGGTTGAAGACCGGAGGCCTTCACATTGTTTGGATGATTACTGATGTCTTGATTGGGCTGTATACCCAAGACATGGTAATAAGTGGTGATTGTCCAGACGTACTTGGAGATCGACCGGATATGCGAGGACCTCTCTCCTGTATTGGTCATATGGGATGAGGATTAAGGTGCCTCCGGTTTTGTTCAGACCCAGAACGAACTTGTAAATGGATGTGTGTCTGACATTGGATTTTATTCTATGTTGATTGATCTCTAATAAATATATATCTGTTTGGTAGCGGAGAATTTATTCTCTTGCTTAACACCCTTCTCTGAGACATACGAGCCCAGAGGTTATATATCGATAGACATCAGTCGCATGGAGTGAATTGCCTGTGTGGCATGCTGAGATGCAAATGATCAATGCTTCTGTTGAAAAGCAGAGTCTTGTGGTTGATGATCAAAGCACGGCTTTAATATAGCATAGCTTTGTGTATAGCGTTAATTCGCGAGCCTCGCACCTCTGTATGAGTCAAAAACGGGATAAGGGACCCAAGGAGGACATGACGTTTCTTTCTAGCTATAGGTGGTGTCATGGTATATAGCCCAGACATTTATTATTTTTACCTATGTGGTTGTTGGATTGCGAGGCGCCTCGGATATATCGGTTACTACGGAGCTGATGGATAGGTCCTATAAGACCGGGAAACGTGTGTTCAGGAATTGCCAATCCTCAAATGTAAGAGAGGACCGGTCTTGGAGGATCCAGGGGTTGCCTAGAGTGTGTAGTCCCGAGGCATTTGCTAGAGTGTCTCGAAGCGGTTAGAAGTACATCCCTTGCCTAGACTCATGACGAAAATCCAATTTCCAATACGTGACATTTCGGTTTTGATTCTAGAGCCTAGTCTGGCAACATGATATATGGTACCCATGCCGTCTATGATTGATACATTTATATTTGAAGTTGTTTTGGCACTATACACTTATAATAGTATCAAATGATTTGTTTTAAACGTACCTAGCATGTTTGGTTATTATAAGGGAAAACCCTATCCTCCGGCTTGTGTAGCATTGTGTGATGGGACATGGGTCCTATAATAACTTCATTTTTCCAAAAAGCATTGAGTTGTTTGTTTTATGCACTGGTATTCTTGGGTGGAAACCCGTTCTGTGTTATACGACGTGGTCCCTTGATTTACCCTACTTTAAAAACAAGTTAATATCTGTTTTAGTTCTCACACCAGTCACATGACTAACCTGGAGTTTATTGTTTTAACCTAAACAATGGGTGCCCCAATTTTCCACATGGGTAGCTAGTAGTTTTAGTTTTGAAGATTTATATTCACAGGATCCTTGTTTACAACTGGAGATATATTCGGAAAGCTTTGTATCCGTGTATCGGTTTCAGTTGTGTTATGAATTATTTTTCCGCTGCTAATGTAATTTAAATCTCTGATATTTTTCTGATGTATAATATTTATTCATACTCCGAAATATTCTTGTACTCTAACGTAAATTGCTGTAATAAGTAATGAAATGTTCTTCTGCTCGTGTTATGATTTGTCGTTTCTCAACTCAATTCGGACTTTCCTGTAGGGGCGAGTTTGGGTCGTTTCATCCAACAGTGTCCATATGAACTGAAATATGGAGGATCGATGCTTTAATTTGCAAAACCGTATTCCAGCAGAGTAAGTTCAGAGGTGGGGAAGAGATTGAAATGGCGAGTGTCGCCATTTGGAAATTTGAGTGGCGATTGGGAAACAGTTTTCTAAAAACTGTATATAGTTAAACGGTTTTTAGAAAACCGTTTAACGTATAAACGGTTTTTAGAAAACCGTTTATAATATATGTTCCATTGTGTTTAAATGCACATCCTTCTGCTTGTTTTTGTTCCACATTTTCTACATTTTTGGTTGATTATTGTTTATAGTTTCTGAATTTTGTTTACAAAGACTTATGTTTAAATTTTTAAATGAGTTTTTTATTTTTGAAATTTTTAAACATTTTAAGTTTATAAATTTTTTCCTATTTTTTAATTATTTAAGTATTTTAAGTTTGTAGATAATTTTTTTAAATTCGTTAATTCTTTTTAGTTTGTAAATTTGTTTCCTATTTTTAAATTCATTGATTTTTGAAGTTTGTAAATATTTTTTTTAAATTTCTTAATTCTTTTAAAGTTTGTAAATTTGTTTTTTATTTTAACATTAGGTTTCTTATTTTTTATAGTTTTAAAATTATAGTTGTAACTTTGTTTTTTATTTTTAAGTTTTTAAACTGCTTTTACATCGCAGAATTACCCGAACTCCTTTTTCATTTTTGCCCTGTATTTGAAATTATATACGCATAATTAACTATTTTAAATTTTTTGTTTTCCTTAAGCACTTTATATCTTTCTAGTTTGATAGTTGGCAGTTGATATAACATATGTTAGTTATTAAAAATGTTATCAACGGCATTAATTCCAAAAAACACTTGCGATACAACAGATGTTCATCATAACATCACTAGCTAAAAGTAGGATACAAGAGAATAACTAAATACTAGCCACTAAAATATAGGATACAAGAGATGTTAACTAGGAATTTCAGTACGCAAGCACATTAATTTTTATGTTCGATTTCAAGGGATTCTAAAGAGGTTCGAAGTCGCCTAATCTCTTGTTATAACTCGTTGGCATAAGAAATACCCCTTGGACATAAACGGTCGTATATCCACTCAAAATAATTGCATCTGTTAGGCCATAACGAGCATGACTGGATCCTACGACCAGTATTCTCTTCGTCCGCCCATACTACTACCTCCACCGCGTAAACACAGTGGCAACAAATGGGATATGAGTTAACCTCCTGCTCGTTAGGAGTCTGGTTAACTGAAACTTGTTATACCTCTTGTTCATATGGACGTCGAACTACCGAGAAATGATCTATCACTTCCACAGTCGGAGGACGGGGGACAATAGCTGCTCGTAAGTGTTCTTCATTTACAGTTTGGACTACTTGATGACCTGCATCTGGAACATGAGCAATAGGTGGATGAATCGTCAGGCAGGCCAGCTCCGTGTAGTCATGACACACGTCCTCCTAGTGCTGCTCTTAGTATTCAATATTCCAATCAATATCTGTTCTTGGACTCGATGGCGGACGCGTAGCAAAGTTTTGATCATAATTCGAATCCATTGACGAGGACCATGACAATCAAAGCATTTTTTATCTTGATGGAAATTTTGGTTCTAGACAACTAAAAAGTAGTAACCTTAGATATTTATAGGGGCAATATGTGGAGTAAACATACAACAAAATTGATGGAGCAACCTTAGACTAGTCAATGCAGGGTTATAGCAGTGTGCAGGTGACGACCCCTTTAATTAAGGAGTTATTAATCGTTCCTGATAAGCCTAGTCAGTGTAGGGTTAAAGCAGTGTACATGTGACGACCCCTTAAACTAAAGTACAGTTTTTCGGGGTTGAAGTGATATGACGACTCAGTATGATAGTTATAGGGCTGAAGCGATAGGACTAGTCAATGGGCTCACATCAGAAAATGTCCCCTATAGTGATAGAAACACTATAACATTGTAGCATTGGAGCACTATAGTGATAGGAACACTGTAACAATACAACACTGGAGCAGTGATAGGACTACTCACTATACTCAGTGTACATGTATTTATACGCCCAAGTTTTATGCTCTGTAAGCTTATAATCCATTCACTCAACATTAACAATTTGAGCATGGACAACTGTTATGATGCTGACGAGCTATCAAGGAATTGTCCACAACTGAGAAGGGATAAATCACCGAACCCCAATCGAACTGTTCCGCTTAGCCTAAATCAAATATGGCCTCCAAATATCCCAGACTAATAGTGCCATTTGTTGTAGTAAAAAATAGAGTACCCATCATATACAAAACAAAAATGCGGGCAATATGACTTTTGTTATCACTGGCCTCAAGATAATCGTCATGAAAGTACTTCACAAGATGCGATAAAGCAATGTTTCCCACCCGAGTATCTTTCTCCTCAAGAAGTGGCAATAGTTGCCTTACATTTTCAAATTTCCCCCAACTCTCATCATACGATATCGTTAGATTATTCATTCCCATGGTAATGGATGTCAACATGGTAAAATCTAACGGTGTAAACCCGATCTTTGTACTAGGAAATAAAAAGGTACGCATACTCGGCCACCAATGCTCAACAATAGCATGTATGCATCTGTTGTCAGATTTTTTCAATTCAATATCCATAAATTTTCCAAATATATTCACTACCGGATCTCTAATTTGAGGATACATGTTAACTTTCCTCCACCATTTCAACTTGTCGTAAATGCTCCATGACATCTCATGTAGTCGCAGTTCTAGTTATAAAATTAAATCATGTAAATAATTTTTTCATGTCGAATAATTTTAGTTAAAACACTTTGAAACAAAAAATAAATATACTGTAGGCTCTTTTCTGGTGTTGTAAATATGTGCAACTCCATCTTATAGACTAGTGATAGACATGAATGGAAATGCCAGGTCAATTATTGTCTCCTTCCTTGCTCCATGGCCACCTTCTTCGCCTTCAATCGTTCTTCGATTTTTTCGCGAAACTTTTCTCCTACGTAACCCACTCGCGGCGCTAGTGCCTTCAGTTTTTTCCTCTTCCATCATCAACCAATTACACTAATTTGCTAAACCCATAAAATTGGAAAATTTGATATTTTAAGGTGGAGAATGAAGGAAATATTGTGCTAAAGTGATGAGAAAGAGTAGATATTGACTTTTTTGAAATTGTAGAAAAAATCCTTTTTTTCAAAGAATTAGTTGATTAGGGTTTTGATATTTTGGGGTTTTCTGAAAACTGACATAAAGACTCGGCTTTTGTTTACAGAGAGGAATGACTTTGTAAACAAAAGCTTTCGACTTATATATGTATATGTATATGTGTGTATATATATATATTTATGGGGCTAAACGGTTTTATTAAAATCGTTTAGTCACTACACGGTTATCATAAAATCGTTTAGTGTTTAATTTAAAAAAAAACATAATTCCCAGCGTCCCCCCCACCGACTACTGGAACGATGGTGGGTATCCACGCTTAACAATGCTAATTCACGCTTCAAAAACTTTAAGCTGCTGGGAATGCTCTAAGTACAATTCATAATTTCAGTAGCATTTGAAGTTTTGTTGATTAATGTTTTTAAGCTGACTTACCCATTGCTAATATACATCATGCTCGTGATTTCACATTATTTACTTTGGAATTGATTGATTTTAATCATGCCTCCTAATAATCAGGGGTGGTCCTGTAGGCAGCCCACCAAGCCCACGGGCTGGGGCAACCATCGGGGTGGGGGCAACAAAAAATAAAAAGTTATTTGTATATATTTTATTTTGTTTATAGATTTCATATGTATTAGAAGTTAAAAAACATGTGTTTGTTCAAGTATTTAGCATATGTTGATAATTGTTAAGATGTTAAGAGTTCATTCATGCTATTGTGATTTTAATTTACATTTTAACAAAAAAATTAAGAGTAAATTTCATTCCGATCTCTATAAACATTATTATAAACAACTTAGCAGTGAACTACATTGTTATTTTCTTGTTATGGAATATAGGTAACCTTTGAAGAAGTACTCGTCAATCTCGATGAACGTGCTTTGATTAATTACAAGGATGTGCATCCATAGGACCACAACATATAGTATAATTTAGAATTATATATCAATCAAAAATTCATTAGTACATGTATGCAATGTCATTCCAAGAATATAATCAATTGCATCAAAAGAAAATTATCTTCAAAAAATTAGAATATTTCATCAATTATGTATTTTATGTTTATCATCATATTATGCATTTTAAATTTTAATGCATAATAAGAATCATGTCATATAAATATGATGTATAATTAGAATGATATTTGACAATGTATTATTACATATTTTAAAGTTCCATAAAAATGTAAATGCAAAATAATATTTACATTTTGTTTTTGATAATTAATAATCGGTCTTTATATATCTTTGCCCCGGTCATTTTTCTTTCAAATACTTTAATATATTCCCATTACCCATTGGTTTAAGAAAAATCAATGTGATGAGAAAATTAGTCAAAACTTCCCCCAAATATTATAATGCATTATTACAATTTATTTTTTGAGAACAAATACTTGTTGATAATAAAATATATAACATGAAATACACATATTTTATGTTTTGTTGTAATACCATAACGTGGATTTTACTGGATATTTTTACTCTTTTATCTAATTTAATGTTTTTGTGCTAAAAATTTGGGGAAACAAACTTTTTCTTGTGCTCGGGTAGCCCATTCTATTGGGCCGCCACTGCTAATAATGTAGGTCCTATTTTAAAACAAAATTTTGTATAGCACGCATCGTTAATTTTAATACTTTTCTACAGACAGAATAACCTATTTTATAAAATTATACTATTAGATTTTTTTGACGTCATGCTTTTAGGTCTTAAAATAAAGTTCTCGCTGAGTACAGAAAAAAGCACAAAGTAATGAATTTGTAACTGGAAATAAACCAAAACTTCAGAAGTAAAACTGACATTATAAGAATCGAACATCGTTACCCATCACAAGAAGGGAACTTCATGCCTTATTTTGGCGTGCAGGCTCTGTATTTGTACAAAAATATATTACAATTTGTAACTAGTCAAACGTAGAAGATGCCATAATTTTCAGAACTATGCCTATGTGGATGGCTCAAACTTATCGGAAAAGAAAAAATTATAAAGAAACTAGGTTGCAGTTTGCTATTGTTCGTTAAATCTTAAGAAGCAAGAATTGATTCATGTGTTGTCATCCATTACGCAATATTTAGACATTATTTTATTAATCTGCAACACACCGCCCATTTCTATGGATGTATTCGCGGTAAACCGTAATGATTATTTTAACGGGATATTGAAACACAGTAGAAAGTTAAACGAAAAATGTGTGTGGTTTATAAGAGGTATTCAAATGAGAAAATTAAAGGTACTCAAATGGATTAACTATTTTTGGCTCTTTTTATTGCATTATATTGATTATTTTAAAGGGGTATTGTAACACACCGTCCATTTCTATTTTTGGCTCTTTTTATCTGATTATTTTAACGGAATATTGAATATTTTAACAGAAATGAATTTGTGGTTTATACGAGCATGATATTGTTTATCCGTAATTATCTATTTTGCTAATGAAAAGATTTGACATGATTTCAAATGATCATGTAGGACTGCTGATCTTTTTATAAATCATGTCTTTTACGTTTTCGACCTAAAAAAAAGCATGTTATTTTTTAGTTACTAGCAAAAGACGAATTTATTGATGAATTAACATTTCTTGCTGATGAACTAACATTTCTTATATATTCCTGCTTTCTTGAAGGCAACAAACTACAATTCATATTATTATCAAAACTTGTTTATTCATATTATTCTTCATGTTGACATTAAATTCAAGTTAAAAGAAGGCTAAGGAATAAATTAATTGTTGAAGTGTTATTTGCTAGTAATGCATTTTCCCCCTTCAAAATCTTGAAATTAAATGAGAAATTAGAGGAAATTAATTTGTTTGGCTTAATGGTCACCACTACTTGCTATAATCAACAGTGTCAAATCATCATGCTACCTACCAAATGGGAAAAAGAAAAGTTTACTCTATTTCTGTTATGCAATAAAAAATTCATTGGTCTCGTATTGAACGAATGAAATTGTAGAGTTTTCAAGCACAAGATTAGAAGTAAGGAAGAGCTTTGGTGTTGGCCAAATCATGATATTTTGAGGCATTTACTCTTGTGTAATTACACGTTTGACACCACCCTTGTTGACACTTGGTCGTGGTGAGGGTTTTTGTTTATTAATCCTTCTTATGTATTTGTAGTTGTACATGTGTGCTTTTTGATTGTTTTTCAATAAAATGAGATAGGGGACCTCTCAACCACTCTAGCATTTAAAAAAAAAAAAAATTCGTGCCGCGTTCATCATGACTTAATGTATCAAACTGAAAATTTGGAAGTACAGTGCAAATGCAGGTGTTGAACGAGACGAAACGAGTCAAAAGAAATCGGGTTTACTTATAATGAAAAGAAAAATGAACCACCAAATCGCACTGAACAAGAAACCTACTAGTAACCAGATGAAAAACATTGACTCATATGAAATGAAGTAAAAGCATAACACTAAAATGGGATGTAATCTCATTGAGCATTTGAACAAAAAAATTCTTCTAATTTATTATTAACGACCCATACACTACCAGAAAATGCATGTATTCCGACAAGAGGGCCGACGGTTTTCAATGGGACGTCAACGACCGTCGAAACAGTCGGAAAATCGCAAATAATAGAACGCAAATGAGCCTTTTCCTCCTTAATTCTCTTCTTGCTCCAATAAGAATCCAATTTTCAAAATATCCCAAACCCAAAATTTCAACATCCAAACGTCATTAAAACCTCCCCGACTTCAGTATTAATGTTTGGAATAATCTATTTAAGACATAATGACTGATTTTCAATATAAATCAAGTTTTTACCCTAAGTCTATGTATGCATAAATTGTAAAATTTTAGTTATTTATCGATTGCAATTGTTTCTAATAGTGTTGTAGTGGTTTATTGCATACCCTTGTGTGCGTATTTCATATGGTATTGTCAAATTGAATATTGTATGTACAATTTATGGCTATTTGTGTATATGTAAACCATTGCATATATGTATTAATGCTACCATTGTGCGGTTTTAATTGAAATAAGATAAAATGCATGCATAAGTTAGGAATATTATATTGCTCTTAGCTTGACTTATACAACAAAGTTGAATGCACGAGTGTAAAAGCGAGTTGAGTTTGTTGGAAAATGACTACAATACTACAACAACCTTAAGTCGATGAAATACGTTGTACAGTATGATAAATTGAAATATATATATTTCTAAATAAAATCACATCTTAATTTATGTCTCTTAGTGAGTTTTTGGCTCCGTCCGACGGTGTTGTACATAATCGCTATATAAATGGTCGCTTTGTTCACAAAACGGCCATTTATTCATCTGATACAATGCTTGTCGAATTCATCCCCATATTTGGACAAGTTATAAACCAGTAAGAAATTATATTCCGAATATTACTTTGCCTAAATGGTTCACAAAATGTTATCATAACTTTCTTAATTTGTTTCCTACGTACATGCATTTGTGTACAATGTAGAGAGAAAAAAGGGAATACTGTCAAAATTTTGTTGAATCATTTGGAATGAATTATAAGTGTTTACTGTATTTTTAATGGGAAGTAGGATGACTGATCATGGAAAAAAGATGAACTTTTGTATTGATACGTTAAAAAAATAAAATGTGTCATATTTGAAAATATTTTTGAATTTTTGAAATAGTTATCTAAATCAAATATTATAAATGTGTAATGCAACCATGAAATAATTTTTTTTTCTAATTTATATTCTTGATAAATATTAATTTTGAACTTGTGACTCATTTTTTCAAATAAGAAAAAATTGATTGATTATTTTTATTAGCGGAAGAGATGGATGTATCAAAGAAAAGGACTGGGAGACTCAATAAAAGAAATTTTTTGTAATGGTATTAACGTATTTGTTGATTTTGGTTTAAGTAATAATGGAAACGTCCCAGAATTTCGTTGTCCGTGCAGCAAGTATAGACATTTGAAGTATTTGTTATATGATATTGTGAAAGTCAATTTGTGCAAAAACAGTTTCTTATCTGAGTATTATGTTTGAGATCACCATGGAGAAATTGTAGTAGATACTTTTGTACAGTCAGAATTAGAAAGTGATGTTAATGAAACTATTATGACAACCTATATATAAAATATGGTCGAAGATGTAGCACGATCAATGTTTCCTATGATGGAAGTTGAAGAAGATGATAGAAAGGTTGAAGTATCAAATATTGAGACAATTTTTTTTATGTTTTACTGAATGCTACTAAGAAAACTATTTGGAATGGTTGTAAAAGTGGCACTCAACTGCCAGTAGTCGCAGTATATATTAGGATGAAGTCAAAATACAACATCACTAAAGTCGGGTTTACTGCTATTGTATAAGGTGAAAGAAGACATATGTCATCCGAAAATTTAGTTGGTGAAAATCACTATGAAGTTAAAAAACTTATTTCCGCTTTTAGTTTAAATTATCAGAAAATAGTTACATGTTTAAATGGCTGCATGTTGTTCTAGAAAGAAGACATAAACCTTAGAATTATAAAATATGTAATCAGGAAAGACATAAACCAAGAAAAAAGAAGGGGGGAAAAGTTCCGTATAAGCGTACGCATTACTTATCAATCACTCCGAGGCTTTAAAGATTATATGCATCTTCTATAACAGCGTCTCATATGAGATAACATGTTATGAGAAAGGATGTGACGACCCGCCTTTTAGCCAATTCAAATCGATCGTTAAACCGACTTAAACCGATCAACAAGACATATCGCTTGGGATTACAACTAATAAGAATTGGACAAAACAACTTTTTCATTAAAATCATTACAATGTTACATCACAGTACATAATATATCAGAGTAATTACAATACAAAACGGAAAACATTGGAAACAACATTACATTATATTCAGCGAAAGACTATCAAAAATGCTTTGGACACAACTTTAGCTTTAATTCAGTATCTGCTTATAAAATCTACAAACCAAAACTACTAGACTACCCATATGGAAAATATGGACCCCAGAGTTTAGGTGGGAAACAACAAACTCCGAGTCGGTCATGGGACTGGTGTGAGAACTAAAACAGTTATAAATCTTTATTTAAAGTAGGGTAAATCACATGACCACGCCGTATAACATGGAACAAGTTTTCTCCACATGAATACCAATCATAAACAACTATCACAAATAGACTTTTGGAGCCTACGATGCAACAACCAATATGCAATTCCTCAAACTTCTTATAATGTCCCATATTTTTTGTACTCAAATATTTAATTTATTTTATTATTATAAATATTGATTTGGAATTTTAAATAGATTTATAATATATAATTCATTTATATAACGAAGTTTAAACGTTTAATTTATATTTAATTATAAACGAGCCCATAATGTCATGGTAGTTCGTAATTTACGATTTGAACTTCAATTGAATATACAAGATCCGAAATAAGTCGGAATTTTGTGAAATTGGAAACGTTTGAATCTATTCGATTATAGTTTTCGAAAGTAAGAGAAATTGGAGACTTCATATTATAGATTGTGAGTTATGTCCAATTCAAATTTTCGAATAGTCGCTATGGAATTCGTTAATAAACGATAACGTTTATTAATTAAAATATATGAAATTTTTATATGTATTTGAATATCGTTTAACCCGAGATTTTAAATATTGAGTTTAAAATCAATATTGATTTATTTTGAAGCCATATAAGATTTCATTTGGAGATATACGATGATAATAATTTATTATTATTTTTTGGATTGAACTATATTTTATCGATATTATATAGGTCTTAAAAATGTTTATTTTGCAAACCGCCTCCGTTTTCGACGAAACAAATTTAATTGGAATACGCATAACTAATTATTGCTAAATTTCTGGTTTGGAGCCAATCGGAGTTGTTTTATTCATGTGTGCAATTTAAGGGTGAACCGATGAATAAATTGAAATTAAAATGACGCCGTTGTGCAAATGGAGTCGGTATTCAATGAAATTAATTTCATTGAGACTGGAACGTTAAGACGTAGCAGTATGCCCTTTTTCATTTCGTTTGGTTTTCGTGTATGGTGTACATATATTAAGCGTTTACTGGTAAACAATGATTTGCAGTTAAATTTAATACCGTATTAAAATAAATATGTTAAACTTAACCCTTTAGTAAAAGGTGTGCACCCTACCCTACCTCTATAGTTTAACATCGCGTAGAAGCTATATTTGAAATTAACAACTCATTTTTGTACCAACACATTAAGATTTGATACCACCATAACCTATTTTCATTAGCCTTATGCTATCTTCCTTGTTTAGTTTCCATCAAGCCTATTTACAAGACAATACGCGCACAACTATTCTTCCATCTTCCTATTACTGAAGTTGAACATGGATAACGAAAGGAAAATACCTTGCCTACATTATATCACTATCAACTCTAATTAAATAAAATGGACACTGCCTACCCTCTAACTCTCCTGCATGCCTACACCAGCCGACGTTGTTCTTATCTCTTTTTCCCCTATAAATATGCAGTGCTTCGTTACTCCTGAAACCATGAACTTGAATGGCTTTTTAAAGAAAATTTAATTAAATACAAATGAAATCTCCATTTTACTAAACCAAATGCAGAGCCTTCAGCTCATTTCGTACTGTGAAATGGAGTGCGAGTTCCACTGCAGATATGGGTTGCTCGAGGTTGGACGGGGAAAGGGGCGACGTGGGGTCTCTGTTGAAGAGAAATGTTGTACAGAAGCAGTGCATGGGAGTATCTTTCCCAGTTTAGAAAAAAAGGAAAAAAAAAAAATGGTGAAACTGGTGCATGGCTTTTGTAGTAACCCGGAAAATGTGAACCAATTTAAAATTTTTAGAATTGATTATTGTTAAAGAATTTACTTTGTTATAAATGCACTAGCAATCACTGGAGTAAACCCGTTCCACGAAAGTGGCGTGGTCCTATGATTTGCTTATTACTGTTGTTTAAACTGTTAAATAGATTCCTCTTACCAGTCCCCATGACTGACTCGTTGTTTGTTTCACTTTGCAAACGCGGGTGCCCTCATTTTCACACGGGCATCCTAGTTCACAGGTGACAGGTTGTTTTTGGCTCTGCACTGTTGCATAGAGTACATTTTGGCTCATGGCGAGGCTGACTTCACAGATATGACTTTGACTTTTTCCGCCATTATTGTACTTATATTATGATTCCGCCACAGGCGATGCAGACTGCTTTACTTTCAGTATTTATTCTCGTATGTTTATATACCGCCTTCGGCGATGTAGACTGATACCCTTATTATGTCTCACTGCATGTATGTATTCCGCCTCTGGCGATGGTGACTGATCACTTCCCTTTTATTTACTAAGTTATATCCTACGCTGTGCTATTCTGATGTTGTTACATGTTGTGATTCCGCTGTCATATTCATGTAAATTATTCTATTTATTGTTTTTGCTATTATCTGTACTCTGCTATGATGATTAATGTGTTATATTCCAATGATTATCCTTAATACCGCCCCTCGGATTTTGGGATCGTCACAGCTTTGAACGGAAGTGGTAGGATGGGTAGTAGCAGGGTGGATTTTTCGAAAATATATAACGAAGAAGAAGGGGAAGCTCGCATGCGTTAGGAAGAAGGTGGGAAGGCGTACCGTGGTTGATGGAATCACGGTGAGGAGCAGGTTTCAAAAATATATAAATGGGAGGGCATGCAAATGAAAAAGTGGAAATGCAGTTACAGTAGAGAAGGTTTCAGGAATATAAAAACAATGAAGAAAAAGGTAATTAAGTGTGCCTAATCCAATCTTACTTCTACCTAGTTATCTATATATTATAATTATGGTGCTACTATTCACACCCCGGTTTGCACTTCCGGCTACCAAAACTAAAAGCACCCCAAATATTTCAAATATCCACTCCTGGCCACCATTTACCTAAAATGGAGAGGCCACCAGCACCTACATCTACACGAACGTTTCCTTTTTCACTTAGAGCTCTTCCACTGCGAATCAAATACCTAAAGTCAAATATTTCAAGAAAAAATTAACATAATCCATTTTCATAACCACATTAGCAATTTTAATTTTTATAAATGAGTACTTACTTCGTAGGTTGTGAAATGATTCGTCAAATCAACATTTATGTCTTTTGAGTCATTTAATCGAACATTTTGCATCATATTATCACAACCATCATGATTTTCGTCTAATTTATCATCGTTCAAATACTCCATCTATCAAACGACAAAAAAAATGTATCAATTTGTAAAAGAAGGTACGTAAGTTATACAGATAAAAATCCTACAAATAAAAACTTATATTGTCATTCTCTATTACAACATTGTCAAATTTAGTGTCCTCCAAGCTTGATATTTCCAATATAGCAGAAAAATATCCTAAAACATAATGGAAAACACTAACCATTAAAAAAACCTAACAGCATATTCAATATCATAGTAGAAAACAATAAAAATCAAGCAATTCTAACCTCTTTTTTATCTTTATCTTCCATCTCTAATGGATACATAAGAATATTTTTTTTGTTAGGGTTTGAAATTGTAGAGAAGTACGTGCTTTTTAGGAGAAATGTAGTGGTGATTGACTGAGTGAAGGAATAAGATATGGTAGCCAGGAGAATATAAAAAATAATAATTTGTATTAATTTTATAAAGGTGGCCAGAAGTGTAAACCGGTGTATGAATAGTAGCACCCTATAACTAAACCCATATTTAATAATGGCCTAATTCTATTATAATCACACTGATTATATATGGACACGCCTGATTTTATTTAAAACCTTTGTAAAGCCAAACGCATACAAAAGTATTGTGCCCGGTTAATATTTTTTATAAGTGCCTAATAGTGGCAAATTGGTAATTACTTAACCAATGTTTATTTTTCATACCCAACTATGATACACGAGCCCAGTTTGTGTAAGCAAGAATATTAAGGTGGCCAACATCGTTTAAAATGTTGGTTAACGACCTGATTATAATTATAAATATTAATATTAAGGTATGTATGCATGAGACTGATTTGTTTGAAAACATACGATTAACAGTTTGATTACTATTTAAATTAAGGTTAATTAAAAAAAATAGTTAAATAAATTTCAATTAAACTATAATTATTTAAGTTAATTTCGGGTATAACTTATAACGTCCACATATATTAACAGAACTGGACAAATCAGGTGATGTTGGAATCATCATGACAGGCACTTCATTCTGGAACAGATTTGAATGCATTTGAATGCAACTGGTTTTTTCAATTAAATTAAATGCACGTTTAATTAAATTGAAATGATCGCTATCTCGACAAACGGAAATCAAGGTGAGTTCAACTCATTCAGTTGTATCCCACTTATATTTTATAAATCGGGTTTGCTATTTGTGTGCTATGATTGTTAATTTTTTGATAAATGCTGAATATATATATATATATTTATATGGGTTGACTGAACAAGATTAAATTAAGTGATCGTTTAATTTAATTTAAATCAATCGTTATTTTCAACGATTGTAACCAATTGAGGTAACTTACCTTGTTGGTCACGTTTATAATAATATAAACGTATAAAATAAATAATTGGGTGCTTATATTAATGTTATTGGTTGATTACTGAAATTATATCTAAATATTGAATTGAGTTATATTATTTGAGGTAACCAATTTGGATGTAGGGCAAAATAGGTTAGAGGGATCCAACTGGATTCCTCACATGTATTAACTGTTATTTACTTTCATATTATAATTATATGAACTGTTCTAATTAGATGATTGATTAAGTTGTTGATCGTTGATTTGAAATTCAACATTTGTTTTGTTTTAACCAATGGGCAGTATTGGTTGATTAATTGGTAGCATATGGCCTATAAATCAATTTTTTTTTATAAATATGGATTTACTGTTAGGTAAATCGATAGAAATGAAGTTATAAAATTTATTTTTATAACTGATGATGGATTTGAAATCTATTATTCTGAATAAATGGAAATTATTATTTATTATTTAAGTTTGTAAGAGATTATTAATTTCTTTTATAAAGAAAATGCTAATGTTAATAAAATTTGTAAGCGAATGAGCTAAAATTGATGTAACGGTTAAAAGTTTGGTTAATTATTTATAAGAAACAATTAAGTGGAATTATATGAATTAATTATATTATTAATTAATTTTAAGAAGGAAGAACTGATTAGAATTGGTTAACGAAATAATCATATTTTGAGTTGACTAAATCAACTGTTTTAAATGGGATTGATCATTAAATTAATTGTTGTTAATTAATCTATGGAAATGATTTAAGGAATATTTGATTTATTATTATATGAACTTAAATAGAAATTTAATACTTATTATAGTAAGTGAGGAAGAAAATTATTAATTTAATTAATAATTTAAGTAAGTGCTTCTTAAATGAAATCCATTTAAGTAAGTAAACAGTTTTGGAATGGAATATAGTTATGTTTTGAAAGGTGGTTATGAACGAGTTTTTTTTATTAAATCCAAGCTTTTTTAACGAAGTAATAAAAGAGATTTTAAGCAAATATGATAGTTTAAAATAGATGGTTTACGTAATATTTGAATTAAGCAAGAAGAGATCGAGATAAAAAGGTTTTACATTAAACCTGAGTTTTATAAATAAGGTTTATAAAAGGGTGCAATGCTGAACCAATGAACTCATTTTTATTTTCATGACTAAATAGTTGTTTATTTGATAGTTAAATAACTGACTACCAAATCTGACGTATACGATTATTGGTATGCAAAGACAGGGATCAAATTTATATTCGAAAACCATTCCAACCAGCAAACAAGCAATCATCGAAGATGTAGATTGAAGACGGAGCCGTGAGGATCATGGACCTTCATAAGAAAAAGAACGAATTATCAAATTTCTCTGGCATGCATCTAGAGTTATTTGATGTGTAATTCTGACGTGACTGGAATCTGCGGATTACAAGGACTACTCGCTGCTGATCCGTTGGGGGAATCCTAGGATGTGGTAAGAGGGTGCCTTCAGTTTGTCCAGTCCTAGGACAAATTGTATGGACGGATACATGACAAAGTATTTCCAAAGGAATCACGTACGTTGACTTCTTCAAACGTACAAAAGTTGGTGGCGGAGAAGGGCAGTTCTTTTAGCTCAACAACCTGAGTATTTTTGCGAGAATCAATTAGTGTTTTCTGACAGACTGGATGATGTGGAATTGAAAGTGAATGTTGATATGCTATTTAAAAAGGGTAATTCAAACCTCAAGCATCTTCAACCAAGAAATGACAAAAATCGTGCAGGTAATATGGCTAAGTGTGTAACAACCCGGAAGTTCCGAGCCAATTTAAAAATTTTATTTTGGCAATTTTGACGAATTTTGAATATTTAAAATGAATCATTTTAAATAATAACGACGAGAAATTTATTTTGAATAGAATTGGAACGTATATATTTATTTGAATTGTAACACCCCACCTCCATTAAGGTCACTCACAAAGGGAATGCCTTAACTTTGATGGAGCGTTTTAGTAGACAGAACATTAATTTACAAGACAGATAAAACAATACTTGAAAATTTTATAACTTTACTACAACAGAAACCGAAGCACGTTTGGTTACATCTTTTCAAATCACAATATCAGAATTCAAGTACAAAAATATCAGTCTTGTACAAAAGCCTTCAGAATGCATAGTTTTTAAAATCGTAATCCCCACAGAAGCTGCCATAAGGAGTCAAGCCATACTCTAAGTACTTCAAGAAGAAGAAATCTGGATTAAGCTAAAGTATTCCCTCCTTGGAAACCTGGGGGGGGACGGAAGAAAAAGGGGCGAAAACAAGCAAGGTCAGACATAAAGTCTGGCAAGTCCAGTGACTTTCAACATATGAACATATAATAATAATAATAAGATGAAAATAAGCTGGATAAGAGATAACAGTAACAGGAGCAGCAGATATACTTAGGTTAAACAGAAGAAAATGAATAATATTACTTTTCACCTCTCTGCACTAATACTAGTATAACAGGATTAGGTGTCACCCCAATGTCTAAACTGAAACAGAAACGGGAACAGAATAATTTCCACAGAAGAGAATGCTAGTAATGGGCCTTTACCACCCCAACAGAAACTGACAGAAACAGAATGCTAATAATGGGTCTTTAGCACCCGAACAGAAGGTACAGAAATAGAAACAGATTAATCCCTACGGAAACAGAATGTAGAATTAGGTGTACACTAGTAAATGGGCCTTTACCACCTGAACAGACGGTACCACGCACAAACAGACAGGTGTTACCACCCAACAGAAACAGACGATACCAACAGAAACAGACAGAACTAAGTGTACCCTAAAACCCTACCCCAAGTGATCGGCTCCCTAATACATAAATACCCTGTGCCAGCCCCACAAAAGGGTGTATCACTCCCCAAAGTGGCAACCTTTAAATGACGCAGACCTATTTACAGATGTCATGGCGTCTTACATCCTCAGAGGTAGACCAGGATCCATGCACGCACATGACCCGGTTGGAACGCACCATCAACACCCCTCGCCATTATCAGAATGAACCGCTTATAATTAGTTCAGTAAGCGTGCCCGGACCCTACCTAGTGTGGGGTCAAAGTTTTGATACCAGAAAGGGTTACTGACTAATATGGGTCCCAAACAACAGATGACACAAGTAATTTCCCTCCTAACCTTGTGTCCCCAGACTAACAGATTTCAGATTAACTTGTTTACAAGTTCAGATATACAGTGTTCGGATCAACTAGTTCACAGATCAAACAAGTTTTCAGACTAACGGATCATATATACGGATTTAACAGATTTACAGATTTGTCTAACTTTGTAATTGGGCCTACAGATTCACGAAACGGGTTTGTTTAATTCATTAGTCCAATTGGTTTAACGCTATCCACCCAACACGTTTTAGACATCATATTTATCTTAGATTTGTAAAAATTAATGCGCAGACCTCTCACATTAGACTGACAGTTTGCGGCCATTGGTTAGGTCGGTTGGTTCCGGGCAGGTTTTTGCTGCAAACTGAGTCTAACCTCAGGTTTCAAGCATGTTATGACTAACTTCTCACATTAGAACCTATTGTTTGCGGCCACTGGATGTGCCGGGCGGTTCCGGGCAGGATTACGTCGCAAACTCATTCTAACCTCAAGTTAGCCATGTTTCAAGTTTAGCTAATGCATTCATTCACAGACTACGCTAATATCAGACTAATCATGCTAATTTAACAAATTAACTTCTGTATAAGTTACAACAGATTATTCGAGGTTCTATTAACAAGTTTTGCTCAATTTTAAATCGAGCCTACAGATTTACATACTTCAAATTTCAGCATTTCAGTTCCAACAGATTATGCCATTCAACAGATTAAACAGATAACAGAACTTGCAGATTAGGCGATTTAGCAGATTTAGCAGATAAAGCAATTTAACATAATTAACAGATTAGGCAATTCAATCTAATTAGCAGTTTAGGCAATATAACAGAACTAGCAGATTAGTCAGTATAACAGATTTAATCATTCCTTAAAGTTTCATTGACATATCTTGCCTAATTATAAATTTGGCCTAAGTTTGCATGCCTAAATAGTTGTCATGATTCACCATATGATCATATACGCCACGTTTGCATTGAATTTACATGGCACAGATTATGGTCATAATTTACCATATAACACATGTCCCAATTTTAGTTAAACTTGCCTAGTACAAAAGATTCACATATAAATTATACCAAATATAGCCAGCAATTTCAATGCATGTCATATATGCAAAAATCTCCCACGTAGGTGTTATTCACATTTAACAGTTATCAAATCTTAATATAGATCTTCACACCTAAGTCATATTCTCTTTTTATCTCAAGTCATGAATCGTTATATAAAAATATACCCAACAGTCTAGAACTTTAAATTTTAACAGATCTTAATTCAAAATATGTGTTATGTCCAAAGTCTCAAGTCACATGTTAACATACAATGGTTCCTCTTCTTCCAATTCACAGAATATGCATAGATCAAAATCTAGTTTACAACATCGGTCACAGATTAGCCATGTCCAATTATGCCATCATTCATTATTTGTCCCAAAGTTTAGCGTTTGTGCGTTAATCTCTTATGAGATGTGGCACAGGCTCGTGGTAGCCTGGCTATAGAACAGAAAGAAGAAAGAGATACAGAAAAAAAATATCAGGACAGAACGTACACAACCTCAAATTCAGATTTACAATCATGTCACAATTATAATTAAAGTTTATATCGGAAAATAACTGTACTTGCCTTTCGTGGTTTTAAGAAAGGATAATAAACTGTTGTTGATGCAGAAATGCTGAATAACTCCTCTTTAATTTTGTTGTGTCTCTAAACTTTGATTTGAGATTTGATTTAGCTTTTAATTCTATTCAGGTTGGAAGAAGATGCATCAGTACAAGTTTTGATTCCAGCAGAGTAGCGACGCCATTTTTATTATAAATTAGAACAGAGATAGAGTATAGACAGAATGAAATTGTGTAGAGAAAATGAGGCTAGGGGCTATTAATATAGGATTAGGCAGACGAATCTAGACAGAAAACGAGACCGAATACATCAGAATGAACCAGGTTCAAAAACTGGGTTTCGGGAGCAGGTCGACCCCCAGGTCGACACTATGGTCAACCTGGCCCCTAGGAGGTTGACTCTATAGTTGACCCCCAGGTCGACCTAGTCCATGGGCGGGAATTTTCCCGCCCAGCCTGTTCTGGGATTTTGAATTCGAATTTGAATTCGAATTTTCGAGCTGTTTTCGAATCTGAAAATCTCTGAAACTTCGGAGGGTCATATCTCCCTCATACAGACTCCGTTTTTCGAAAACTCGGACTCGTTTCCAAGCAGAATTTCGAAAAGAACGCAATGGCGCATCCCGTTTCCCTTGATTATTATTTTAAAAATTAATTATTCTCTGATTTTTTACTTACACGTTCACAGAAAATACGGGGTGTTACATTCTCCCCTCCTTAAAGGATTTCTTTCCCGAAATATTCAAGTTAAGAAGAATGTGTCCTACCATTCAGTCATCCATCTACTCAATCATCATCCACAAGCATCCATTTTCCTTAGAAACTTCTAATGTTGTATGAACATATGCAAAAGTGTGTGTATATGTTCCTTATCTAATGCAAAGATCAGGCGGTCTACTGATTCAGTTGACCACCTTAATGCGAATTATGTCAATGCCATGACTCCAACGTGTATGCAATTTTCCTATTTGATACATATTATTTCTAAATGTGTGCACAATCATTCATCCAAATGCAACATCCATGTGATGAGTCAACCATTTTGCATCCACAAAAATTGAAAATGCTCATACATCCATATGCAGTATGAGAGTGTTTTCGAGCCGATCCAGTGCCTAGTGTGTGTATATGCATCCACTAGCAACCACTTTCATCCACTCGCAACCATCAAACATAACATGCCTCAAAAACATGTTTACATCCATAGGATTCCTATCTAAAGGTCGAAGACTCGATCGATAGGATATAGTCGAATGATGGAAGCGAGAAAAAATAAAAACTTGGTTCCCATTATACCTTGGTTGAGAAAATAATTCCCCTAAGTATTAACCCCGAAGACCAAAATCAACATCAGATTGATACCCAGAGGATTACCCTCTTTAGACAATGTCAAAAATGGAAATCTTAATCTTATCAGAAATATTCAGATTCTTACAGACTACTGGTACAGATCAGATCACCATTTGATTCTTAGGAAACTAAGCATGATAAAACCCAGAATGTATGCGTCCTACTTGACGCCTAACACAGATATCTCTCAAACCCCAATCTATCACAAGCAGATGAGTCCTAACCCTTATGGGTTTGAGCCTATAGTGGAATCAGAAACAACACTAGTATTAAAGTGCAGAGTATCGGTTACAGAATCAAAATGCCAGAATCAGAAAGAGTTTCAACTCAATAATCAGGTAAAGAAATTAAACCTCCCACAGAAAGTTTTCCTAATTCTATCCTATCCACTAGCCTCGAGAGTGTTCGCCTGCCCTCCAGAAGTTGGTCCTGCCCTCTGCCCTTGCCCTCTTTTTTTGGGGCAGTCCCTAGTGAAGTGTCCCATCTCACCACATTTGAAGCAAGTGCCCTTCCTTTTTCTGCAATCCTTGTTCAGATGAGTCGAGCTTCCACACGTAAAACACTTTTTCTCCTTCTTATCTTCAGACTTCTCAATTTTCTTTTGTGTTTTCTTTTTGGGCCATGCTTTCTTGTTCTGTGGTTCTTCCTTCTTTGCCTCTTCCTTGCCCTTGTCTTCCTTGTGCAGTAGTGCCATGTCCACCAATCTCTCGTAAGTCGCTCCCATGGGTACATGGGTCATGGCTAGACTGTGCAGTGGCTCGTTCAATCCTTTAACAAAGTGGAGAGCCTTTTTATGCTGAGTGTTGACTAGATCCAGTCCGAACCTAGCCAGTTGGTTGAACTGGTTGACGTATTCCTTGACCGTCATACTTCCTTGCTTAAGAGATAAGAACTTTTCCAGTTGTGGACTTCGTTCAGCTTGCGAGAGGAATTTCATCTCAAACCTTGTTCTGAAATCCATCCATGTTTCAACTGGCCTCTCGGCGTTAGTGACTTCCCACCAATAGGAAGCTTCGTCCTTGAGTAACCATACCGCCAATTGTACCTTATGCCTATCGTCTACCTCGAAAATGACGAACAAATCTTCGGTCTCCTTCAGCCAGTTCCTTGCTTCCACGAAGGATTTAGTTCCACAGAAGTCTTTTCCACCCATAGCCTTGAAGTCTCTACACATCTTTGCGAAAGCATTTCCATGAGGAGGAGGAGGTGGTACCGCTGCCACTGGGGGAGGAATATCTGCTGGGCCTATACCGTTGGCCCTAGCCTCTAAGTACCTCCTGAACCAGCCAGGTATTGGCACACCCTCTGGAAGGTTAAGATTCCCAGACATGCAGAAACAAAAGAAAAACAATTCAAAACGGAGAACTGAAAAGATAGATATATGGCTTTCGGGGATTATGTTTTTCAAAATAAGCTTTATTTTTGAAAATATTTCCTTTTAAACCTTTTTGAAAATAGTTTTCAAAAACTTTACCCAATCTGGTAACCTTCAGCTCTGATACCAAGTGTAACACCCCACCTCCGTTAAGGTCACTCACAAAGGGAATGCCTTAACTTTGATGGAGCATTCTAGTAGACAGAACATAAATTTAAAAGACAGATAAAACAGTACTTGAAAATTTTATAACTTTATTACAACAGAAACCGAAGAAAGTTTGGTTACATCTTTTCAAATCACAATATCAGAATTCAAGTACAAAAATATCAGTCTTGTACAAAAGCCTTCAGAATGCATAGTTTTTAAAATCATAATCCCCACAGAAGCTGCCATAAGGAGTCAAGCCATACTTAAGCACATTATGTAGTTCAAGCAGAAGAAATCAGGATTAAGCTAAAGTATTCCCTCCTTGGAAACCTGGGGGGGAACGGAAGAAAAAGGGGCGAAAACAAGCAAGTTCAGACATAAAGTCTGGCAAGTCCAGTTATTTTCAGCATATGAACATATAATAATAATAATAATGACATGAAAATAAGCTGGATAAGAGGTAACAGTAACAGGAGCAGCATACATACTTAGGTTAAACAGAAGAAACAAAATAATATTACTTTTCACCTCTCTGCACTAATACTAGTATAACAGGATTAGGTGTCACCCCAATGTCTAAACTGAAACAGAAACGGGAACAGAATAATTTCCACAGAAGAGAATGCCAGTAATGGGTCTTTACACCCCAACAGAAACAGACAGAAACAGAATGCTAATAATGGGCCTTTACCACCCGAACAGAAGGTACAGAAACAGAAACAAATTAATCCCTACGGAAACAGAATGTAGAATTAGGTGTACACTAGTAAATGGGTCTTTACCACCCGAACAGACGGTACCACGCAGAAACAGACAGGTGTTACCACCCAACAGAAACAGATGGTACCAACAGAAACAGACAGAACTAAGTGTACCCTAAAACCCTACCCCAAGTGATCGGCTCCCTAATACATAAATACCCTGTGCCAGCCCCACAAAAGGGTGTATCACTCCCCAGAGTGGCAACCATTAAATGACACAGACCTATTTACAGAGGTCACAGCGTCTTACATCCTCAGAGGTAGACCGGGATCCATGCACGCACATGACCCGGTTGGAACGCACCATTAACATCCCTCTCCATTATCAGAATGAACCGCTTATAATTAGTTCAGTAAGCGTGCCCGGACCATACCTAGTGTGGGGTCAAAGTTTTGATACCAGAAAGGGTTACTGACTAATATGGGTCCCAAAAAACAGATGACACAAGTAATTTCCCTAACCTTGTGTCCCCAGACTAACAGATTTCAGATTAACTTGTTTACAAATTTAGACATACAAAGTTCAGATCAACTTGTTCACAGATCAGACAAGTTTTCAGACCAACGGATCATATATACAGATTTAACAGATTTACAGATTTGTCTAACTTTGTAATTGGGCCTACAGATTCACGAAACGGGTTTGTTAAATTCATTAGTCCAATTGGTTTAACCCTATCCACCCAACGCGTTTTAGACATCATATTTATCTTAGACTTGTAAAAATTAATGCGCAGACCTCTCACATTAGACTGACAGTTTGCGGCCACTGGTTAGGCCGGTTGGTTCCGGGCAGGTTTCTGCCGCAAACTGAGTCTAACCTCGGGTTTCAAGCACATTATGACAAACTTCTCACATTAGAACCTATTATTTGCTGCCACTGGATGTGCCGGGCGGTTCCGGGCAGGATTACGCCGCAAACTCATTCTAACCTCGAGTTTGCCATGTTTCATGTTTAGCTAATGCATTCATTCATAGACTATGCAAATATCAGACTAATCTTGCTAATTTAACAATTTAATTTCTGTACAAGTTACAGCAGATTATTCGATGTTCTATTAACAAGTTTTGCTCAATTTTAAATTGAGCCTACAGATTTACATACTTCAAATTTCAGCAATTCAGTTCCAACAGAGTACGCCATTCAACAGATTAAACAGATAACCGATCTTGCAGATTAGGCGATTTAGCAGATAAAGCAATTTAACATAATTAGCAGATTAGGCAATTCAATCTAATTAGCATTTTAGGCAATATAACAGAACTAGCAGATTAGGCAATATAACAGATTTAATCATTCCTTAAAGTTTCATTGACATATCTTGCCTAATTATAAATTTGGCCTAAGTTTGCATGCCTAAATAGTTGTCATGATTCACCATATGATCATATGCCCCACGTTTACATTGAATTTACATGGCACAGATTATGGTCATAATTTACCATGTAACACATGTCCCAATTTTAGTTAAACTTGCCTAGTACAAAAGATTCACATATAAATTATACCAAATATAGCCATCGATTTCAATGCATGTCATATATTCAAAAATCTCCCACTTAGGTGTTATTCACATTTAACAGTTATCAAATCTTAATATAGATCTTCACACCTAAGTCATATTCTCTTTTTATCTCAATTCATGAATCGTTATATAAAAATATACCCAACAATCTAGAACTTTAAATTTTAACAGATCTTAATTCAAAATATGTGTTATGTCCAAAGTCTCAAGTCACATGTTAACATACAATGGTTCCTCTTCTTCCAATTCAACGAATATGCATAGATCTAAATCTAGTTTACAACATCGATCACAGATTAGCCATGTCCAATTATGCCATCATTCATTATTTGTCCCAAAGTTTAGCGTTTGTTTGTTAATCTCTTATGAGATGTGGCGCAGGCTCGTGGTAGCCTGGCTATAGAACAGAAAGAAGAAAGAGATACAAAATAAAATATATCAGAACAGAACGTACACAACCTCAAATTCAGATTTACAATCATGTCACAATTATAATTAAAGTTTATATCAGAGAATAACTGTACTTGCATTTCGTGGTTTTAAGAAAGGATAATAAACTGTTGTTGATGCCGAAATGCTGAATAACTCCTTTTAATTGTTGTTGTGGCTCTAAACTTTGATTTGAGATTTGATTTAGCTTTTAATTCTATTCAGGTTGGAAGAAGTTGCATCAGTCCAAGTTTTGATTCCAGCAGAGTAGTGACGCCATTTTTATTTTTAATTAGAACAGAGACAGAGTATAGACAGAATGAAATTGTGTAGAGAAAATGAGGCTAGGGGGCTGGTTATATAGGATTCGGCGGACGAATCTAGACAGAAAACGAGACCGGATACATCAGAATGAACCAAGTTCAAAAACTGGGTTTCGGGAGTAGGTCGACCCCCATGTCGACCTGGTCCACAGGCGGGAATTTTCCCGCCCAGCCTGTTCTGGGATTTTGAATTCGAATTTGAATTCTAATTTTCGAGCTGTTTTCGATTCTGAAACTTCGGAGGGTCATATCTCTCTCATATGGACTCCGTTTTTCGAAAACTCAGACTCGTTTCCATGTAGAATTTCGAGACGAACGCAATGGCGAAACCTGTTTCCCTTGATTCTTATTTTAAAAATTAATTATTCTCTGATGTGTTACTTACACGTTCATAGAAAATACGGGGTGTTACATGAATAGATGTTAGAATATAAATATTTATTTTTAATTACAAAAGGAATTGAAAATGGCGCGGTAGTTTGAAATTTCGATTTCAAATTTCAAATGAATTTACAGGATTCAACATAAACCAGATTTTAGCGAAACCAAAAATATTAGAATCTAAATGAAAATATCTTTCCAACGAATCCAAAAAATTGAAATTTCATAGCGGGGATTAAAAGTTATGCCCAGTTGAAAATTCAGAATAGTCGCTATGGAATTCTGGCCCTTAAAAATGGAAATTTTGCAAACGACCTCTGTTTTCGATGAAACTACTTTTGTTGGTTCCGGGATGTCTAATTATTGCTACATTCCAAAATTCATAATTTTCTAAATCAACATGTGAGCATGGCGAAATAAAACGTGTTTTAACAGTTTTGGTCAATTTCGATTGACCAGAAAATGGCCATTTTTCAAACGGTCTCGGAATTTGATGAAATTAGTTTTGTTAGAACCGTATCGTCAATACGAAGCTAGAAAATATTTTTCGGGAATTTTTAGAATCTGTTTGTGGCCTCGATAATTTAAAATGTACGTTTAAATTATATGTATATATATATATATATTGATCTATATTTTAATTTAAAAGAAAACTGATCGAAACAGCCGAACTGACCTATGATACATATCCCATTGTGTTCGGAATGAGGGTAGTTAGCGAGGGGAAACAGTCGTTGGGTCTCTATTGGAGTTCAAGTGTAAAGTCAACTCTTTTAGGAATTAATTAATTAATTATTAAAATAATATATATATTTTCCCTTAACCCCCCTCTCCTTTTCGTTCAACCACTCAGAGAAAAGTTAAATAAAAAAAGGGGAAAAGAGGGGGGGGGGACGCTGAGCAAATCCCGTCGCCTTCCCCTTCAGTCCACCGCGCCACCCATCGCCGGTCCCCACCACGTCGCAACCCTCCCCAAGCCGCCACCAGACCCGATCGAACCCTCCCCTCTCCCCATTCCCGATTTGAACACCCCTCCAACCTCAAATCGAGATTTCTAGTACCCTAGAAGCCGCCTCCGGCTAGGCCGCTACCTCCCCCCTGACTCCCCGACCCCGGCGTCTCTCCACCGACCATAGATCTGACATGAACCACCTACTACATCCAAAAATCCAAATTTTACAAAGAAAAGGTGTGTTTTTTAATTTGATTTTTATTTCAATTTTAAAGATATATATTGCGTTATAAAAATATGTTTTTGGATATATATGTTTTCATAGAATAAGAATAGGATTTTCATTGTAGATAAAAATACGATTTTTAGCATAGAAAAGATTAGATTTTTAGAATAGAAAAGGTCAGATTTTTAAATAGAAAAGGTCAGATTTTTAAAATAGAAAAGGTCGGATTTTTAAAATAGAAAAGGTCGGATTTTTAAAGACATAAAGGTTTAATTTTTATTTATAAAAAGTTTGATTTCTGTTTGTAAAAAGATTTGATTTTTAATTGTATAACAATAGAATTTTTAGTGTTGTAAATATATAATCTTTTCTATACATGTAACAATGTTAAAAATGAAATTTTTAACATATACCGCATGAAACAGATCTCGTTAAAAACACGGCGATGATTTTCTACATACGAAGAGTCGTTGTGTTTGGTTAAGCTTATAGGTGAGAACTTCTCACTTTTAATTTATTTTCTAGTTGAAATATATACTAGGATGCAGACGGTGCTTAGCAGCATCCGACACTCGTCGTCCACAGACCATGGATGATTTGTTTGTTTAATTGATGTGTTGTGAAAGTTGATTGTGTGATTGGAATGGAATAAAATATTTTATAATTAAAAATATAATTTTTAATGTGTATATAAAATAAATATTTATAAATGAATCAGATGATTTGTTTATGTACACACATTTGACTGATATTGATTGGGACGATAAATTTTACACATCGCCCAACTGCACAAATAAAAATCTGTGTTTGTTGATTGAAACCACACACGGGTATTGGGATGATATCTAACGTACACTAATCCCGATTGTTTAGTTGTATGTCAATCGATAGGTTGACAGACAATTGTGTAGTGCACTTTGGATGATGGTTGATTATTTTTCATTGCTATTATATACATGTGTGGTATGAAATCCATATAATTAACATTATATGGTAATTGGCTGGGCCTCATTCCAATTTGGAAAATTAAAGAATATTATAAAATAAAGATTCATGTGTTGAATAGAATAAGTATTCATGTGTTGAATAAAATATATATTCATGTGTTGAATAAAAGAAAATTGATGTGTTGAGAAAAATCTCTAAACGATAAAATTTACATCTTTATCATATATAAAATTAGAAACTAATTGGAAACTAGTTAAGATGAGTGGTTTCCTGGGTATTGATCTGATGTTGGTTTCGGCCTTCGGGGTTAATATTTAGGGAATCATTTTCTTACCAATTTACGGTTAGAGGCTGATTAAGAATTAAACGATATAAACCACAATTTTATCAAATATATAAATTAAACAAAATATTCATGTGTTGACAATACTCATGTGTTGAGAATATTCATGTGTTGAAACGATTCATGTGTTGAACGAAATATTTATACAATAAAATTCACATTTTTATTGTAAGTAAGAATTAATAAATATTCATGTGTTGAAAGAAATATATATTCATGTGTTGAAGAAAATATTCATTTGTTGAATAGAATAACGAAGTTATTGAAATATATAAAGCCGTGCTAATTAGATTTATGCCATTTTGACGCGAACGATATTTATATCGATTATATTCGTTTTTGTAATGAATATAGAAAAGGAAGTGATTTCAAAATCTAATATTTTGAAAATATTATCATTTATATATTAATGATATGGAATATTCAATTTTGATTTAAAATTCAATATGAAGTTGAAATCATTTTAAAAACGAATTTAAACGATTTATAAAATACGTTTAGAATTGAAATCGACGAAATATATAATATATATATATTATATATACTAAATGGCCTGAATAAAACGCACCGCGTCGCGGTAGTTCGCAAATTTCGACCATTGACTTCGAATTGACGTTGCGGGAGATCCGACCGTCGGATTCTCCTAAAACCAGAACTGTTGGGTTCGTATTGAAAAGAGCTTTCCAATGAATATTAGAGATTTGAAATCTAACGGTTGGATTTGGAATTATGTCCAAATCAAATTTGGAAAAGGTCGCTGTAAGTGCAATTCGATGGCCGTTATGGAAAACCGACTGTATGGGCCTTGATAAAATTATTAAAAATATTAATAATTTGTGTAAAATCATAATATATGAATTGGAAAGAACTAGGATGAAAAATTCCACATTTTAAGGACAAAAATATATTTTTATCGAAATGAACTAGTTTATAACTAGAATAATAATCCAATTATTTTTAAATAAATGAAATGGATTGAGAATGCTTTTAAAATAACCAGAATTTCCAATATATGAATTGAAATGGATTTGAATTGAAATTATCTTCGGAATATTTCGATATTGGATTTGGTGATTATACGGACATTGTGGATGAATTTGGAAGATATATATATATATATATATCGTTACTCCAATACGATATTTGTTGGTTTTAGAATTTGATATTGAATATAAGCCGATATATTTTCTATTCAGAGCCTTGTATTTAATATCAAATGGGATTTTGGGTTCGTCATGAATGGTGTCTTAAATAACACTGTTCTTGGACCCAGTTTAGAAAAGAATAAATCTTTTAATTAAGATTTAGTGAAATTGTCCGGTTAATTAGTATTTAATTGGAATTGAATTTAAATTGGTTTTTGGGTTTATCATGAGCGATGTTTTGAATAACACCTGTTCTTTAACCCGATTAACATTGGAATGGGATTTTGGGTTTGTCGTGAACCGTATTTTT
Source organism: Allium sativum (assembly GCA_030737875.1). Lineage (NCBI taxonomy): Eukaryota > Viridiplantae > Streptophyta > Magnoliopsida > Asparagales > Amaryllidaceae > Allium > Allium sativum. Next base: position 10,456,297 of record CM060923.1, read on the forward strand.
AAATGACATTGGTTCTTTAACCCAGTTAAGATAAGATTAACTTCTTAGCTTTGAATAACCATTAATATTGATTTGTGGGAAGATTAAAACTAAGTGGAGTTTTGATGAATCTTTAATTAGACTGAAATGATCGAGAATGGATTATCACCAGTTTTGCTCCAAAGCAGTAGTTAAATCTTTAATTAGATTTGAACGTGAAATGGTAATTAATATTTACCGATAACACTGTGGTGTTAGATATGCAGTATTACCAGTTTTGTTCCATGGGATGAATAGGTTGGGACTGGGAAATAAAATAAACAATTACTTCGGTGTGGTTCGCTAATCCCGACTAGTTTGGAAAACCTTAACATGGTTTGAAATGATATCCAAAGGAAGATTAAAGAATAAATTTAGAAGAATTTATCTTTGATAAAATTAATGGGAACTGTAACACCCCACGTCCATTAATGTCACTCGCATAGGGAATGCATTAACTCCCATGGAGCATTTTAAGTGAATATAGAACAGAAAATCACAACAAGACAGATATAAAGCAGTACCTGGAAATTTAAAACTTTATTTATTACAGCAGAAGGTAAATATGTTTGGTTACATCATCAAAAACCAAAAACCAAAGTCAAGTACATAATATCCATCTTGATAAAACAAAGTACATAATCCCACTACTACAAATAGCCATAAAGAAAATGATTGGCTGAACTTTACTTTAGCAATCCAAATCCAAGTGCTCCCAAAGAGATCCCAATCAAGCTCCACTATTACTAGTCCCACCCATAGAACCTGGGGGGGGGGGAGGAAGAAAAGAGGTGGAAACAAAGGGGGTCAGACATAAAGTCTGGCGAGTGTGATAACTCTAACAACATAATTATTAAAGCAATATGATAAGATATAAGCTGGAGAATAAGGTAATGACTGTGTGAACCACATGGGTATGGCAAGGCAATCAAGAGAAACAGAGATAACGTTGATGGCGCTTCCTAATCAATATAGGATAATTACTATACTCTACCGTACTGTACTGTACAATACTGTACTAACACTAATTGCACCCCTACTAGTCACCCTAGAAATTTGATCCCTCTTGGCTAAATGGAACGATGATAGCTTCGTGTACTACTAGATGTACCCACTTTCCTCCATTTTTGACTATATATCTTTAGTTGCTATCATAAGGTACCCAGCGTGTACCTATCCCCACTAGATGTACCCCTTCAATAAGTAACAATGGTAATTCTATGTATTCCTAGCTGACGTCATAGGTGTCGCCTGCTCCTATCTCCACTAGGTGTACCCCCTTAATAATAGTGGTAACTTCGTGTACCCCTAGCTGACTACATAGGTGTCGTCTGCTCCTATCTCCACTAGGTGTACCCACTACCCTGCCCCATTCGATCGGCTCCCTAACTCGTAGATACCTGTGCTGGTCCCACAGTGGGGTGTATCACTCCCCAAAGTGGCAACCCGATACCACCAATAATGCACGGCATATACCTACACGATGCAACAACGTCTTACCTACCAGCCCGGGTCCACACACGCATATGAACCCGTTGGACTTGCATTGCCACCGCTAACCCGATTTGGCCTCTTACAGTCAATCCCAGTATGCGTGTCACGTCTTCGACTTGGGTCGAGCTCACAAAGATACGAATGGGTTACTGGTTGAAATGGCCCCCCACTACTTGACATATGCTATCCACCTAAGCTTGGCCCCCTCTAGTATATCCCACTTTACCCACTTCATGTCCACTTACATGTTTTACCTTGGTTAAGTGTTACTAATCGTATTTCCTCATGCCACCTAGGGCACCCACTAGATGCCACATGCCACCCAAGGCACCCACTTAACCCCCTCATGTCCCACTACATGATTATTTGGTTAAGTGTTTCTTAATTCATTAAGACCGTAACCTCATAAAGACCTCTCACATTAGACTGGCATTTGTGGCAGCTGGATTTGCCGGGCGGGTCCGGGCAGTCTTACACCACAAAAGAGCCTAACCTCGTGTCTTTACAATTATTACGTATTTAATTTATGCCTAAGACCTCTCACATTAGACTGGCATTTGTGGCAGCTGGATTTGCCGGGTGGGTCCGGGCAGTCTTACACCACAAAAGAGTCTAACCTCGTGTCTTAGACGATTAATTACTCCTAATTAATCATTCCCCAATTTGAATTACTTTCCCTATTCAAATTATCAATCAATTCCAAATTTAACGATGTCCATAATTGACTCAATTATGCCCATCCATTTATGGTATGTAAAATCATACCAATTTTCACCACAAGTATATTTTATTCCTTTAAATTTAATTACATCCCTTTTTAGGCCATTACATGCCAAATTCACAATATGTATGTATCCACTATTACTCCCATCGTACCCCCGTCATTCGTTCGCTTAACACGTCATATACATATTAGAGTAGCAAATAGTCTAATACTAAAAAAAAGGGAACAAACGTCACAAAGTCACATACACACAATAATAGATCTAATTTGCTTCTAACTTGCAATTAAGAATTACAACATACTTGCATAGTCTTTGTATAATCAAGGATCTAAAAATCATAAATCTAAAAGGTGTGAACTTGCATGTATGAACATAGTTTTACACCCAACTAGCCTAGGTAATTATCATAAACTTAAATAAACTATGTATATCGTCAACCTAAACATAAAGGTATCATATTGCACAACTATGGATCCAATAAAAGGTGTTTACTTGCATAACTATGCATGTCATAGTTTCAACATAAAGATGTCAACTTGAAAATGGATCTAAACTTTAAAGGTGTGAACTTGTATATATGTGAACCCAATTATCACTTAAACTTGCATATGAACATAATCCTTATACGAACTAGCATATGTTCCACATTCGTATTCGCATAAAAACTGATGTTATAAACCTAGATGATTGGATTATAAAAAGGGATTCATTGACACAAGTTAACATCATGAACTGCTAGCATATATTTTACATCCAACTTACATAACTTCATATAACTCGCATACAATTTACGTGATCTTATTAACTTGCATAACATCCTATGTACAACTTGCATAATCATATTAACTTGCATAACATCATATATGAAACTTGCATAATTATATTAACTTGCATAACATTATACATGAAACTTGCATAACATTATATATAAAACTTGCATAACATCATATGTGAAACTTGCATAACATCATATATAAAACTTGCATAACATCATATATAAAACTTGCATAACATCATATATAAGATTCGCATAACATCATATAATATGAATCAAGCTAACATACATGATTAAACATATGAATTAGATTCACAACCACAACTTATAATCCAACGTATATCACATCATAATTGATTTAGCAATTATTTTGTTAAAGTGATCGAACTCACAACTCAAAAGCGGTCTTGAGTTCTGAATTCTGATTTCTGGAGTTGTATTAGTTCTCCTTTGAAGAAGATTTGTTGTTAAGGTTGAATAGAACTGATTTGATTTTCTGTTCTTCCTCTTTAATTTTTGGTGGCTACTCTAGGGTTTAAGACGACAGCATGACGACAATAGTTTCAGTTTTAATTCTGATTTAGGGTTTGAGTCTATGAGTCTTTTTATAGAGTTTTGAATTAATTTAAGCCGTCGGATGTTCTTAGGGTTTTACATAGCCATTCAGTCAAGATAGGGTGATGAGTCGGCCCTAATGACTCAGCAAGGAGTCAGAAAGGACTCAGCAACGAGTCACAACACAGATCGGACTGAACCAGAAAGCTGTGCAGATTTTTCCCTCGGCCTGGGCACACTTGGGAAGTGCACCAATGTAAATTTGTACTGGCGCACTTCCCAAGTGCGCCAATGCAAATATTTTCTTTTCACCAAATTTTGTTCGCCGTACCCATTTCCCGCAAACTCGGACTCTATTTCAACTAGAATTCCGAGACGAACACAATGGCGTAACCCCATTCCCATAATTCTCACGTCTGAGAATAATTATTCTTTATTTTAGTTAATTCGATTATTCAAAAATCCGGGGTGTTAATTCTCCCCTCCTTAAAGGATTTCGGCCCTGAAATCTCCAAGTTAAGGAGAATGCATATCCTACCGTCCAACAACCATCTACCCAACCATCAAACACGGGCGTCCATTGTCCTTATAAAATTTCTAATTCTATATGAACATATGCAAGAAGTGTGTGTATATGTTCCTTATCTAATGCAAAATCAGGCGGTCTACTGATTCAGTTGGCCTCCTTAATGCAAACCATGATAGTGCCATGCGTCCATTATGTATGCGAAAGAACCTTATCGATACATGATGGTACAACCATTATTCATCCATTAACTTAAATATGTACACACATTTATATGCGATATGCAATATGAAGTGACTGAGTCGATCTAGTGCCTAAAGTGTGTGTATATGCATCCAAGAGCAACCACTAGCAAACACTTGCATCCACGTGCATCCATCATACATAACATGTCTCAAACACATGTTTCAACCATAGGACTACCCTATCCAAAGGTCAAAGATACTAGCGAGAGGACATACTAGAGATAAGATAAGTACAAGGTAAGAGATGAAGGAGAAATTTAAAAGACATACCCTTGAAAAGAAAAGGGCACAATGAACGCATCTTCTCTTCCATCTCCCAAGTAAAGTTGCTCTTGTCATCTCCCCATTGCAATTTGACTAGTTTGACCTCTCGATTCCTCAACTTCTTAATCTTCGATCCAAGAATGCGCGTAGGAGCTCGTCGAATCATCGCATCACGCTCGATCTCCACCTCTCTAAGCAAGCTCAGCTCTACCACTTCCGCGGTCTCGTGCAAGCACTTCCTCAAATGTGATACATGGAATACGTCATGTACACCACTAAGTCTCTCGGACAACTCCACTCTATACGCCATCTATCCAATCCTCTCCTTAATAGGAAACGGCCCTACGAACCTTGGTGCTAACTTCCCAACGGGCCCAAAGCGAACGACGTTCCGTAATGGAGACACCTTGACAAAGACCATGTCCCCAACATCAAACTCAAGATCTGACCTCCTCTTGTCCGCATAAGATTTTTGTCTATCTTGCGCCATCTTCATCCTCCTTCGAATCAAATCGATCTTTTCTGAAGTCTCTCTAATCATATTGGGTCCAAGCAAGACCTTGTCTGTAGACTCCCACCAACATGTAGGCGAACGACACAACCGTCCATATAGAGCCTCGAACAGTGCCATGCCAATGCAAGACTGAAAGCTATTATTATATGCAAACTCCACCAACGGAAGATGTTCATCCCATGTACCTCCGAAGGCCAAGACACATAACCTCAATAGGTCCTATAGAATATGATTCACCCTCTCGGTCTGACCGTCCGTCTGAGGATGATATGCGGTTCTCAAACATAACTGAGTCCCTACCGCCTCTTGCAAGCTTTTCCAAAATTCGCTAGTGAAAATAGGATCGCGGTCGCTCACTATGCTAGAAGGAACACTGGGCAAACGAACTATCTCTCGAATGTATACGGAGGTTAACCGTGGAGCAGTCCTCTTACTCTTTACGAGATTGAAATAGGTGCTCTTAGTAAGTCTTACTACCACGACCTAAATCCCCGTATTACCCTTCCTCGATCTTCGTAATCCATCAAAAAAATCCATCGAGACGCTTTCCCACTTCCATTGTGGAACCTCCAATTGGTGACGTAATCCACCGGGCTTCTTTTGCTTTGCTTTTACTTGTTGGCACACCAAGCATCTAGTGACATACTCGGCTACATCCTTCTTCATGCCGACCCAAAAGTAAACTCGTCTCATGTCCATGTACATCTTGTCGCCGCCAAGATGAATGGTCATCTTCGAACGATGTGCATCATCAAGAATGGTCTTCCTTAAATTCTCGTCCCGTGGTACACAAAGTCTACCGTCCCTACGCAACCAACCCTTATCATCTAAGGTATACCTACGGAGATGGCTCGATGACTCCCCTCTTTAGAGGTTATCTACTAACTCAACCAACTGTGGGTCATCTTGCTGTGCCTCACCAATCCGTCCCAAAAGCATAGGTCAGACCTCTAAGGACGCTAGCAAACTGGGTACAAAATCAATGGATGGTCTAAAGTCAAAGGTAGAGATAAACTCTAAGCTACGCCATTCGACAAACAAAGGACTCAATGTCAACTTTTTCCTACTCAAGGCATCCGCCACAACGTTACCCTTGTCAGGGTATATGCTATCTCGAAATCGTAGGACGCCAAGAACTCCATCCACCATAACATATCACCCTTCCCTAGAGATCACATGCCCTAAAATCCTCACTTCTTTCCTCCAAAAATGGTATTTTGGAGAACTTAGCTTTAAGCTGGTGCGCTTGTAGGGTCCCTAAGCTTTCCCTAAGATATAGGGCATGCTCTTCTCTGCTTCTAGAGAAAACCGGAATATTATTCCATGCAAAATCATCACAACTATCCATCTCTCACACAGACCATCCTAGTCGAACTCGACATCCCCTAAGTGCAAACCCCAAAGGCCTAAACCAATATAAGACAAACACCCAAGGGATACCTCCTTCGAATTCAGATGACCTACGTGAGATGATACTAGTAAGACGACCAACCAATAGAGCACTTTACCGACTCTGGCTGTCCTTGCCAGTCTTGCTCCAAAACCACCGCTGATCACATAAATGGCTTTGCTTAATCTATTAAGCACATACGAAAACTTATTTCGCGCCTCTGGGTAAACCCCGCACTTTATCAAAGATGTCTCCATACTCACAGACCACTCAAACAGATTCCCAATCATCGTTGGATGTGTCAGAAGATTCTAGGCAGCTAAGCATCACTGAACCCCTAGGGTCACAAGAAATATGAGGGTCTTTCCATAACGAATCAATAATCTAACTACCCTCCTTTCACAATCTAGGATGGCACCCCGCCTGGCTAGCCAATCCACCCCTAGAATCAAACTATAGCCCTTGAAACCTAGGATGAAGGCGTTGCATTCAAATCCAACGCCCAAGATAGACACCCTCAAATCCCGACAAACCATTGAAGGATGAGCCGAACCACCAACAGGATTTGAGACTAGGATGGGATCCTTAACTAGACTAGTATTTAGGTGGAGTGTTTCAACTAACGAAGCAGATATTAACGAGTATGAAGCACCAGAATCAAACAAAGTTCAAACAGGATTATAAAGAAAACCAAATTTCAACTTAGACGGTCCTACCCCCATCAGGTATACCAGCCGTGAGGGAATACAACTACCCTCCAGAAGATCCTGTACTTTGTCCTTGCCTCTTTAGACAATCCTAAGGTGACCTATTTCTCCAAAACAACTAGCCTTCTTCTTCACACTCTCCATTCGTGACCTCCCACCAAGATGAGGTTTCGTCCTTTGTTAACCAAACAGCTATTTGAACCTTTCTCCCATCGTCTATCTTAAAGGTACCAACAAGCCCTCCACTTCCTTGGGCTAACTTCTAGCCTGACAAACGTCTAAGTCCCTTGAAGTGGTTCTCCGTCCTTCGTACGGAAGTCCTTATTTATCTTAGAAAAAGCATCTATACTCGGAGGGGGAGAAAGAACTCAAAAAAGAGAAAGAGAAGGAGATTCAAAACGGAGAATCGAAGGAACGATATATGGCTCTTGGGGATTATGTTCTTAAAATAAACCTTTCTTTCAAAAATACTCTTCTACAAACATATTTTTGAAAGTATTCTTTATAAAAATGCTTTTGAAAAATAGTTTTTCAAAATATCTTATCTGTTCTAGTAACCTTCAGTTCTGATACCACGTGTAACACCCCATGTCCATTAATGTCACTCGCAAAGGGAATGCATTAACTTCCATGGAGCATTTTAAGTGAATATAGAATAGAAAATCACAACAAGACAGATATAAAGCAATACTTGGAAATTTAAAACTTTATATATTACAGCAGAAGATAAATATGTTTGGTTACATCATCAAAAACCAAAAACTAAAGTCAAGTACATAATATGCATCTTGATAAAACAAGGTACATAATCCCACTACTACAAATAGCCATAAAGAAAATGATAGGCTAAACTTTACTTCAGCAATCCAAATCCAAGTGCTTCCAAAGAGATCCCAATCAAGCTCCACTAGTACTAGTCCCACCCTTAGAACCTGGAGGTGGGGGGGGGGAAGGAAGAAAAGAGGTGGAAACAAAGGGGGTCAGACATAAAGTCTGCCGAGTGCGATAACTCTAACAACATAATTATTAAAGCAATATGTTAAGAATAAGCTAGAGAATAAGGTAATGACTGTGTGAACCACATGGGTATGGCAAGGCAATCAAGAGAAATAGAGATAACGTTAATGGCGCTTCCTAATCAATATAGGATAATTACTATACTCTACCGTACTGTATCGTACTATACTGTACTAACACTAATTGCACCCCTACTAGTCACTCTAGAAATTTGATCCCTCTTGGCTAAATAGAAAGATGATAGCTTCGTGCACTACTAGATGTACCCATTATCCTCCACGTTTGACTGTATATCTTTAGTTGTTATTATAGGTACCCAGCGTGTACCTATCCCCATTGGATGTACCCCTTCAATAAGTAATAATGGTACTTCTATGTACTCCTAGCTGACGTCATAGGTGCCGCCTGCTCCTATCTCCACTAGGTGTACCCCTTTAATAATAGTGGTAGCTTCGTGTACCCCTAGCTGACTACATAGGTGTCGTCTGCTCCCATCCCCACAAGGTGTACCCACTACCCTGCCCCATTCGATCAGCTCCCTAACTCGAAGATACCCGTGCTGGTCACACCGTGGGGTGTATCACTCCCCAAAGTGGCAACTCGATACCACCAATAATGCACGACATATACCTACACATTGCAACAACGTCTTACCTACCAGCCCGGGTCCACACACGCATATGAACCCGTTGGACTTGCGTTGCCACCGATAACCCGGTTTGGCCTCATACAGTCAATCCCAGTATGCGTGTCCCGTCCTCGACTTGGGTCGAGCTCACAAAGATACGAATGGGTTACTGGTTGAAACGGCCCCCCACTACTTGACACAAGCTATCCACCTAAGCTTGGTCCCCTCTAGTATATCCCACTTAATCAACTTCATGTCCACTTACATGTTTTACCTTGGTTAAGTGTTACTAATCGTATTTCCTCATGACACCCAAGGCACCCACTAGATGCCACATGCCACCCAAGGCACCCACTTAACCCGCTCATGTCCCACTACATGTTTATCTGGTTAAGTGTTTCTTAATTCATTAAGACCGTAACCTCATAAAGACCTCTCACATTAGACTGACATTTGTGGCAGCTGGATTTGCCGGGCGGGTCCGGGCAGTCTTACACCACAAAAGAGCCTAACCTCGTGTCTTTACAATTGTTACGTATTTAATTTATGCCTAAGACCTCTCACATTAGACTGGCATTTGTGGCAGCTGGATTTGCCGGGCGGGTCCGGGCAGTCCTACACCACAAAAGAGTCTAACCTCATGTCTTAGACGATTAATTACTCCTAACTAATCATTCCCCAATTTGAATTACTTTCCTTATTCAAATTATCAATCAATTCCAAATTTAACGATGTCCATAATTGACTCAATTATGCCCATCCATTTATGTTATGTAAAATCATACCAATTTTCACCACAAGTATATTTTATTCCTTTAAAATTAATTACATGCCTTTTTAGGCCATTACATGCCAAATTCACAATATGTGTGTATCCACTATTACCCCCATCGTACTCCCGTCATTCGTTCGCTTAACACGTCATATACATATTAGACTATCAAATAGTCTAATACTAAAAAAAGGGAATAAATGTCACAAAGTCACATACACACAATAATAGATCTAATTTGCATCTAACTTGCAATTAAGAATTACAACATACTTGCATAGTCTTTGTATTATCAAGGATCCAAAAATCATAGATTTAAAAGGTGTGAACTTGCATATATGAACATAGTTTTACACCCAACTAGCCTAGGTAGTTATCACAAACTTAAAAAAACTATGTATGTCGTCAACCTAAACATAAAGGTATCATCTTGCATAACTATGGATCCAATAAAAGGTGTTAACTTGCATAACTATGCATGTCATAGTTTCAACATAAAAATGTCAACTTGAATATGGATCTAAATTTTAAAGGTATGAACTTGTATATATGTGAACCCAATTATCACTTAAACTTGCATATGAACATAATACTTATACGAACTAGTATATGTTCCACATTCATATTCGCATAAAAACTGATGTTATAAACCTAGGTGATTGGATTATAAAAAGGGATTCATTGACACAAGTTAACATCATGAACTACTAGCATATATTTTAGATCCAACTTATATAACTTCATATAACTCGCATACAACTTACGTGATCTTATTAACTTGCATAACATCCTATGTACAACTTGCATAATCATATTAACTTGCATAACATCATATATGAAACTTGCATAATCATATTAACTTGCATAACATCATACATGAAACTTGCATAACATCATATATAAAACTTGCATAACATCATATGTGAAACTTGCATAACATCATATATAAAACTTGCATAACATCATATATAAAACTTGCATAACATCATATATAAGATTTGCATAACATCTTATAATATGAATCAAGCTAACATACATGATTAAACATATGAATTAGATTCACAACCACAACTTAAAATCCAACGTATATCAAATCATAATTGATTTAGCAATTATTTTGTTAAAGTGATCGAACTCACAACTCAAAAGCGGTCTTGAGTTCTGAATTCTGATTTCTGGAGTTGTATTAGCTCTCCTTTGAAGAAGATTCATTGTTAAGGTTGAATAGAACTGATTTGATTTGCTGTTCTTCCTCTTTAATTTTTGGCGGCAACTCTAGGGTTCAAGACGACAGCATGACGGCCATAGTTTCAGTTTTAATTCAGATTTAAAGTTTGAGTCTATGGGTCTTTTTATAGAGTTTTGAAATAATTTAAGCTGTCGGATGATCTTAGGGTTATTCATATCCGTGCAGTCAAGATAGGGTGATGAGTCAGCCCTAATGACTCAGCAAGGAGTCAGAAAGGACTCAGCAATGAGTCACAACACAGATCGGACTGAACCAGAAAGCTGTGTAGATTTTTCCCTCGGCCTGGGCGCACTTGGGAAGTGCACCAATGTAAATTTGTACTGGTGCACTTACCAAGTGCGCCAGTGCAAATATATATATTTTTTCACCAAACTTTGTTCGTCTATAACTCCTTCATCCGGTACCCGTTTCCCGCAAACTCGGACTGTATTTCAACCAGAATTCCGAGATGAACACAATGGCGCAACCCCATTCCCTTAATTCTCACGTCTGAGATTAATTATTCTTTATTTTAGTTAATTCGATTATTCAAAAATCCTGGAAGTTACAGGAAACTTTCCTTAAGAATGTGAATATTTGAATAAAAGAATACTTTGAATTGGAATAAGGCGTATGTTGTGTTTGTGTAATACTTGTTTATTATATACGCGGGTTATTCGGAAAGGCCGGGTTTATACCCATTCTGAATAACCGATTCGACGATAAGTCAAAGATGAAGACAGTGGTTGAAGACCGGAGGTCTTCAAATCATTTGGATGATTATTGATGATCTTGATTGGGCTGTACACCCAAGAGGAGGGATTCAGTTGGTGATCGTCCAAACGTACTTGGAGATCGATGGATATGCGAGGAATAAGGTTCCTCCGGTTTCGTTCAGACCCAGAACGAACTTGTAAATGGACTATGTGTCTGACATTGGATTTTATTTGTGTTGATTGATCTCTATTAAATATACATTTGTTTGGCGGCTGAGAATTTATTCTCTTGCTTAACGCCCTTCTCTGAGACGTACGAGCTCAGAGGTTGTATATCGATGGACATCAGTCGCATGGAGTGAATTGCATGTGTGGCACGCCTAAGTGGCAGATGATCAAGGCTTCTGTTGAAAAGAAAAGTCTTGTGGTTGATAATCAAAGCACGGCCTATGTGGCATAGCTTTGTGTATGGCGTTAATTCGCGAGCCTCACACCTCGGTATGAGTTAAAAATGGGATAGTGACTGCAGGGATAGCACGACATTTCTTTCTAGCTATGGGTGATGTCAATGACCTACCAGCCCTGACATTTGTATACTTTTTACCTGTGTGGTTGTTGGATGCGAGGCGCCTCGGATATAGGTCCTATAGGACCGGGAAACGTGTGTTCAGGAATAACTAATCCTCAAAAGTAAGAGAGGACCGACCCTGAAGATCCAAGATCATTGTGTGTGGTGCTGAGACATTTTCTAGAGTGTCTCGAACGGAGAGGAGCTTGCCCATTGCCTCGAATCATGACGGAAATCCAATTTCCAATACGTGACATTTCGGTTTTATTTGTAGAGCCTAGTATGGCGACATGATATATAGCACCCATCTCGTCTATGATTGATACATTTATATTCGAAGTTGTTTTCTTCACTTATAGTAATAATAAAAGATTAAATTTCGCATATCAAGCATTCTTTGGCTATTATAAGGTAAAACCCTATCTCCGGCTTGCGTTGCATTGTGTTATGAGACCTGGGTCTTATAATAGCTTTATTTTTCTTTATTTAGCATTGCGTTGTTTGTTTTATGCACTGGTATTCTTGGGAGGAATCCCGTTCCGTGTTATACGGCGTGTTCCCTTGATTTACCTAACTTTAAAAATAAAGATTAATAACTGTTTTAGTTCTCACACCAGTGACATGACTGACCTGGAGTTTATTGTTTTAACCTAAACTCTGGGTGCCCTTATTTTTCGCACGGGCAGAGAGTAGTTGGGTTTTGCAGATTTATATTCACAGGATCCTGGTTTACAGCTGGAATGATATTCGAAAAGCTCTGTATCCGTGTATTTCTTTCAGTTGTGTGTTGTACTATTTTTCCGCTGCTAAGTATTTAAATGTAATTTAAATCTCTGATATTTATCAAATGTGTAATATTGATGCATATTCTGTGATATTCTTGTATTCTGGTGGAATTGTTGTAATAAGCAATGAAATGTTCTTCTGTTTGCGTTCTGATTCGTCTTGTCCTCAAAGTAATTCGTCCTTTCTCTTCTCCTCGGAGATTGGGAAAGTTCGAGTCGCTACAAAGTGTGTCGCTCCCAAGTAGGGCGTATAATTACCTATATGGAGAAAATTCATTTCCTTCTTTATTCTATTCAATGTTGTCCCTTTCAGGAAATAGTTGCCGATCCCAACCGTTGGTGATATACATTCGATACACTCAAGAAAAATGAGTAGTCGGTCATGTGCGACCAGTTTGTAAGATGTTCTTGTTGAGCCCAGTATATTCCACTCTAGAGATACACTATCGGCGGGTGGTTCCACTCCTTGTCATAGTTGGAATCCAATCTCCAATAAGCGCCCACAGGTTTGATTGTATACTATGTATATGAAGCGTGAGATGCAAGCATTCTGTTAGATTGTTATTTATTTGTATTAGACACAATTATAATATCAAAATAAGATATGATTTCAAAAAAAAAATTTGGGTCATCGTAAGGTAAAAGCCATCCGTGTTTATATGTGGATTGGTTTAATGATTATCCTTTTCTTTTGAAAAGAAATGATTTTGACTTAAAATCTAAGTTGGATGATATTATAAACTTAGCGAATTTTCTCACTCTGGTTCACCAGTCTGATCTGGCGTTTGTAATGCTCGGGTTAGACCGAATTTTACAAGTTCAGGTTTGGATGATACAGATTTAAGAAGATATGCTGGAGGAGTTCAGACATATTTATTCCTTTGTGTGTTGTATATGAGGACATATTATTGTAATTGTCCAAGTGTATGGGTTGGTAAGTTGTACTATGATGATTGTAAGTACTATTTCAAGCTCTCAATAAAGATTTATTTCTATATTATATTTTGTTCCTGTTAGATCCAATAATGGTTCTAACACCCAAACTAATGATAATTCTATATGAAATGAAAAATAAAAATGAAGAAAATACACAATTTATAGTTGTTCGGCATTAAAGAGCCTACGTCCACTTTGAATTTCTTTGATTGATAATAGGAATACAAATACAATAATTGTTTTCACTCAATATCACTTTTACAATAGATAATTTCACTCAACACTCGATGAAATGTTCTTCAGAGAATGGTGATGATCTGATTAAGATGATGAAATTCGGATGTAGCAGGTATTTGAGTCAAGAATTTTCCAAAAGCTCCTCTCCAATGATCCTTGGTGGTATATTTATAGGTGGACAATCTCCCTAGGAGGCCTTCGATTTGACACAAGTGGCAAGAATTCCGTGTGTTTCAGTGATGGGAGCTTTGGAGATGACGCCAGCGCACAGCAGTGGTGGGTGAACGTGGGATGATGGGTAAGTAATCGCTCCACACTTTAAGGGACCGTGGAGAGTAGTTGCAGTCCAGTCGCCTTAGGGTTCGGATCGGAAATGCGGAGAAAAAAGGGAGCGGGTCGGATACTTCCAAATCGAACCGATTCTGCCTCCATACTTCTGCTTTTTGCTTCATAATATATCGGTTCAGTTCGGGTCTCCGAACTGATCCGGGCCTCTTATATGCACTCTTCCAGTCAACACTCTCCATCAAGTGATCCTTTGGCTTTGTGCAACCTAGTTCACAAAATAGGCTAACATTTTGCCCCCTCGAAGTGCGCTTTTATCGAAGATGAAGTGTGCTTCGAAATAATCTATTCGTTAACTTCTGAATTAGCATCATTGAATAGTTGCATCCATTCATTTGTAGAGATGTGTTTCTTCATCAAGTTGCATTCTTCATTGTCTATAAATACGTCGTGGAATACATAAACTGCTTTTGTTTTTTGAAATAGCTTTGAGAACTTCGTTTAGTGTCCAAGTGATGATTCTAGGTAAGCTTTTGTATATTCCTCATTTGATTCATTTCGTATGCTAAATTAATATTAATAACCTAGCATTGGTTTGGATCGGATCCGTCTAACCTTGCCAAGTTTTCCACACCTTCATGCTAACAGGCTAAATGGTCATGGGCCTGCTTTCCGTCTTGGCCAGAGAGGAGTGTCACATCGGTGGGAATATATGGAGCCACTTCCTAAACACATATATTTACTCCTTCTTCATCCTCACTCCTTTCCTTTGTTTCCTCCCTTCTCCGAAATCACACATGAGAAACCCCAATTTCAAAAAACTCCAGAATTCCTTCTTGTTTTCAAATTGAATACATAAGTAGGTTAATAGCTTTAATTGATCTCCGCTTTAATTGATTTAACCATAATTCAAGAGCAATTTAGATGATTTGGCCTGCCATCCTATCCACCTCGGCGCTGCACCCCTTGTCCCTTCGCCATTGTCGTTGGTGGTCTCATCGCCACCTCGAAACGGCTGTGGAGGAGTTCGAAGCCAGCATTGGCCATGTCAACTCGTAGATGTTCAGTTACGAGTTAATTTTTTGGCAAGTGCGAAGAGGATTGGTGGTGCTAAAGGGGCGGAAAGAAAGAAGAAGGGGGAAGCAGGACCGGTTAGGGGTGAATTTCTCAAAGGGACAAGGAGTAGCAGCCAACTATGGAGGATGAATTCAGTTCGGATCGGAAGATAGTGCAGGGAATTGATGCAAGGTCGGTTCGGATCGGTGGGACTTCCTAAAATAGGACATTAGCTTCTAAGGGTGTGCTTCGATCCTAATAGGTGTCAATTAATTTTGAATTGCTTTGAACTTGCCAGATTCGATCCGATCCGATCCGGATCTGTTCAGTTTCCATCCCCGAATCGATTACACATGTGGCAAGCATCCGAACCGATCTGAATACAAAGTAATAAAAATTCGAACTGATTCATGCTTGTACATCATGTCACACAACCATACTATAAATGACTTGCCAATACTGAGCATGGTTTGCGATTTCATGAACAGTAAGGATAGAGCCTTATAATCATGACCGAACTTTTAAGGCTATCATGAACACATAACTGCTTCGTCAATCTCTTGCATTGCATTCTTATATGCTTACTTTGTACTTCATTAATTCTGTTACTACACACACATTGGCACACACATGTACGGGGGACACGGGAAATTTTACTCTAACTCCTGCTATTACTTCTTAAATAGTTTAGCAACCATGGATGAGAGAAGCTCATCTAGATTATCCGAAAGGAGAGAAGCTACCAGGTAGTCTGAGAATCCACCCATTGAAGACATTTCTTCCACTTCAAATTTGGGTTCGAATAGTACAGGTCCAGACTATGAAATGGGAACTCATGAAAGTGATGTATCATCCGGGGGTGATGTCTCTTTAGGCAAGGAAGAAGAAGGAGGGGTAGGAGATAATCGTGCCCCAGACAAGCTTGGGAATGTTGCTATTTTAGAACTGCCAAAGGACCGAGTCGATTCAACAATCGACAGTGACAGACTCGTACGGATATGCCTAAAACATGGGATTTTTTGAAGAGATACCGAGTTGCCCTCGAAAATAGATCATCCTCATAATCCGCCGGAAGAGTATATGACTATTACCAGATTGATGTGCCTTGTTAGGGCAGTACCTCCATTTCCACCATTTGTCGTCTATTTTCTGAGACAATTGTGGGTTGCCCTCATGCAACTTCATCCCAACTCCTATGCTTATCTGTATACTCTGTACATAGCTTATAAGGAAATTCTAGGTATGGAGCTAACTTTTGAGGATATCCATTTCTTTTACAATTTCAAGAATCGAACCAACGACACCCCATCTTTTGTATATTTTGAATCGGTGCCAAAAAGGAAAATCATCACTGTTCCAATTAGTAGCAAGGCTGGGGACCCGAAACCTGAATGGTTTTATATTAAGCAACAGCCTGGGTGTGCCAGAAGATGAATTAAGTCAAGTAAGGACCTCGGTTTTTATGTTCTAGTTCCATCCTTTATCATAAATACACTAAGCATTGCTTGTTTTCACTTGCAGTTCCTAACCCACACCAAGAGAAGCATCCAGTGCAGTTTGATCACTTGAATCGGTTACTAAATGGTGACCAAAAATTCTCGACCATCAAGGACTACTTAGTAGATGAATATCTCCATCGGCATCGTCTAGTTGCTATAACTCGTAGCATGGGCCATCGGGAAGGCCCTTATGTGTACATACCTCCATTAGAAGGGCCAATTGACACTTCACTTGAGAGGGGAGAAAGTTCAAAAGACCCAATAGTGCCCCTTAGGGATCCTCCTTCTCCCTCTATGACTTAAGATGATATTTTAGCAAATATAGTAGAAAAAGATAGAGATAAGTATATTACTCCTTAGGATGCTGCCACTCCGGAAAAGCAGATATCTCCAAAAGAGTTTCCGTTAGATGCTTTTCAAGGAGACGCTGCCACTGTTGATGATTCTACATTTCAGGGTTTAGGAAATCTTCCCTTTCCCGAGACCCTTTACACTTTAGAAGATTTCAGAACGAATCCTTTGACTTTTACTTCCTCAGAGGAAACCACTCATGTGAAGACTAAGGAGACCACACATACTAGCCTAACTTCGTGCTCTGGTGGGTTAGGGGGAATATCACTTAGGATGTGCACAACACATTAGCACTGCATGTCACAACAGTTATGCTATGTATTGGTCCTGAACTCTACATACCTTGTTTTGCAGGAACCATGATACGTCCCTGCTACGATGTTAGGAAAATCCGCACCAGTGTGCCCAGATATGATTCCGACACCGAGCGTGACCATCGTGAAAGCCGCGGCAAGGATGATAGGACGTATTATGATTCTAATCGTCCTCATTCTTTGCACTTTCATTCTCCTCGTCGGTCCGACTCAGAAAAGTACAAGAGCCAGCAAGATCGCCGTGAAGGGGACAAACCACCTTCCAAAGATTTGACTCCTCCTAAAGAGAAGCGTCCTCAAGAGAAGCCATTGTCAAAGCATGCTTGTTTACAGGATAAACCTAAAGTTCCTGAGAAGAGGTCGGGCAAAGGTGATATGTCCATTGTACCTATCAAGCAGAGAAATATTGAATTATCCATATCCAAACCCGTGTCGCTCGATTCCGAGACCAAGACAAGACTATCATATCTGGAAAAAAAATTCCATATCGTTATTTTGATCATATGGTGTTTGTTCCCGCACTTGAGCCTATTCCTTCGAAATGGGCAGATGATGCTAAAGCAAAAATTGATTTAGTGGACAGGCAATATACGGAGATGTATAGATATTTGCGCAATCTTTCTAAGATTATCTATGATCTCATCACTAATATTAACCATATGAAGGAAATGGCTGATCATGACGCAAGCATCTTGGAGAATTCGGAGAAAGATTTGGAAGATGCACAGGCTCAGTCTACTCTCGCTCAACGAGATGCCGACAACTATAAAAAACAACATGAAGAACTACAAAGATGTTATCACACTTGCTTGGAATCTCATAGCCAAGAGCGCCTAGATCTAAAGAAGCAAGCTGAAGATGCTAAATACGGGAGTGTCAAAGTACAGTTGGCTTGCTCTACCCTTGAACGAGAGAAGGTTGAGTTAGAGAAGAAAAATATTGATTTGGCAAAGCGGAATGCCGAACTGAAAGCCAAACTACTAGAGGCTAAATCCAGAGCAGTCTTGGCCGAAGGGAATACAAGCATTACCGTTAAATCTGCTGAAGAAGTTCAAGAGAAGCTTTCCGAGGCATAGAAGGAATTGGACGGCTATAGCGAGCTGATGATAGAGTTATTTGCTCAAGTGATCCGTCGTCGGGACATTTCTTGGATTGAGGATTATCGGACAACTCTGGTTGACGTGTGGGACCAAATCGTCGAATGGGAAAAGAAAGAACTCAAAGTAGACTCCATCGATGAAAACAAACTTATAGAGAAGTTCCTTAGCGGTGAGGAGCCGGCACGCCTGGCCAAAGAGCGTCGACTTATTGCGGCTGCCATGGAGGAAGAGAGACGTCAGGCCAAAGGAAAAAATATCACTGAAACTGGTTCTTCTTCTTCTGCCCGGGGGCTACCGGAATAGAGGGATATGATCTCGAGAACCCGGGAATTCCTAGGGCGTCCCTTTTGTCTCCTAACCCGAATCGGCACCAGAGATTTTAGGCACTCCAATCAAGAAATCATCTTAAGGTATCTCTTCTTTTTCACCCTAATTTGTTTGGGCTATTTCAACTTTTCGCCACATTATTGGACAATCAATTGAAGTTCCCTCATTTTCTCCGAAGATAATACCAGTTAACTCTCATTCTATAGGTGCATAGCCAGTTGAAAAGGCTGATGAGCAACAGAGAGAAACCACTGACACGAGGTCTACTGAGGAGATCCAAGAGTAACATGTTGAAGGCAGTGGCTCAAAACCTGTGGAAGAGGACAAGGATAAGGATGATGGTGCTGATAAGATCTCCATGCCATCTACCACTGAAATCCTCTGAGAAGAAGATGTAATAGATGCTCTAAAAGAAGATGATGGCAACAATGGGCATGAATAAGAGGATGATAATGTGGTCATGACTGGAGACTCGGGGAACATTGACGACATGAATTTGGCCGAGATGAAGGCCAAGCAGGATAAGCGCATGCAGCTAAAAGTTGAGGAAACAGACCCCGAAAGTTTTAAGCCTCTTGCGGTAGTACCTCCTGGATCAAGGTTAGTTGTCAAACTTTCAGTTAGGTCAATCACGGAGGAACATGCTAAAAAATCTTCTATTGATCCCAGTGCTCCAATTTCAAGGAAGAAGACCATTGATTCGAGCACTCCAATCCCCGAGAAAAAGAAGCCAAAGTGTATTTTTACTGAAGCTGAGAAAGAGGAGAAAGTAAAGCTTAAGGCAACCAAGAAGTCGAAGTCTGCTCCTAAGTCCAAATAAAGGGCCGCTTTGTCCTTTATTTTATTTTTCTCCTAACCCGTTGTTGTTGTTGCGAGTGTGGCCCTCGCATTTGTTTGTTTAGTTCTTTTGTATAAACCTACACTTGTGTAAATAAAGTAATTCATTTCCCACTATGTCAAATGCTTGCAAGTTCGTTAATTGTTTCTATTAGTGTCGAGAAATTGACAAACATAAGTAATGATTCAAGTCATAATCGCGCTTTCCTGCAAGTGCATAGACAAAGAAAATGTAATTCATAGAAATTATGGTTTAAATAAATAAATAAACAAGGTTAATGAACAATGGCTTGGTGCGTGATGTATATGCTCCCAATTATTCTTGAACATAACACTTAGCTAAGGCTTATTCGAGATTGATTAAATTGCCTCCAGGTGTTTTGAGGGATAAAATTCTTTTTCGTTGGTACATGTTCTTTGTACCTTTATACTCTCCTGTCGTATAGTCAGGTTAGAGTAGATTCAAGGTGGTCTTTTGCCATGGTGCACCGTCATGCGTTGAGGATGTCGTCTTCCAGTCCTTTATACTCTCTCTCAACTTGTAAGAGTTAGAGTTCGGAACGTCATCTCCTCGTCCTTTTTATATCGTTAGGCAAATGGTCATTTCATTTTCTTTCATACTGATTCAAATGTTTGACATTTTAATCTACGTTATGGCAAGCATAGGAAAAATACAAAATAAAGCTCGAACAGGTAAAGTAAATCACACACACAGTATTTTATAGTGGTTCGGCGAAGTCGTGACCTATATCCACTTGATAATTCATTGTTTATATTAACCAGACTTTTCTAGGCAAGTCGTGCCTTTTTACATGGCCTATAAAACAAAAGAAAATAATACAATTTCAAGTCAAGTATCACCGCAAATGTTGGGCGTTCCAAGCTCTAGGAATTTCTTCGCCATCCACAGTCGCTAACTTGAATGCTTCCGTATCAAATTTCCGTTGGATGGTGAATGGTCCTTCCCACTTTGAGCGTAGATGAACGGGAGGTGGAAAGACTTGCTTCAGCACCAGGTCTCCAGGTTTGAAAGTCCTAAAGTGAACCTTTCTGTCATAATAGCGTGCCACTTTGCATCGATGCCATGAAGCACGCAAGTCTGTTTCATCCCTCTTCTCTTCAACCATGTCCAGGGACTCTAGGAGGAGTGCTTTATTCGTCAATGGATCATAACATGTCACCCTATGAGAGGGGACTTTAAGCTCCACTGGAATTACTACTTCTGACCCGAAGGAGAGTGAAAAAGGAGTATGACTAGTAGCCGTCTTAAAGACTGTTCGATAGGCCCACAAAGCTAGCGGCAATTCATCAAGCCACATAGCTTTTGCTCGCTCCAACCACTTTTTAAGAAAAGACTTAATAACTTTGTTTATTTCTTTAACCTGTCCATTCGACTGTGCGTGAGCTACGACGGTATATCTCTTATCAGTTTTATACTTCTAACAGAAGTTTCTAAATTCCGCGCTGTCGAATTGGATTCCATTATAAGTTATATTTGTCTTCGGTATCCCAAATCGACAAATAATATTTCTGACAACAAAGCTTATCAACTTTCATGTCGTGATCGTGGTTAACTGTTTGGTATTACAACCCAAAATCCCCCTTATGGGAAATCCCGGATTGTACTGTGGACAAGACGAATCAGAACATAAATAGAAGAACATTTCATTGCTTATTACAACAATTTCATCAGAATACAAGAATATACAGAGTTTGAACAAATATTACACATTTGAAAAATATCGGAGATTTAAATACATTACTGCAGCGGAAAAATAATACAAAACACAACTGAAAAGAATATACGGATACAGAGTTTTCCGGATATCATTCCAGCTATAAACCAGGTTTCTGTGAATATAAATCTGCAAAACCAAAACTACTAGTTGCCCGTGTGGAAAATAGGGGCACCCAGAGTTTAGGTTAAAACAATAAACACCAGGTCAGTCATGTGACTGGTGTGAGAACTAAAACAGTTATTATCTTGGTTTTAAAGTAAGGTAAATCAAGGGACCACGCCATATAACACGGAATGGGTTTCCTCCTAAGAATACCAGTGCATAAAACAACAGCGCAATGCTAAATAAAGAACAATGAAGCTATTATAAGACCCATGTCTCATCACACAATGCAACGCAAGCCGGAGGATAGGGTTTTACCTTATAATAGCTAAATAATGCTTGATACGTGAAATTTCATCTTTTATTATTACTGTAACTATATAGTGTCAAAACAATTTCAATCATAAGTATCAATTATAGATGGCATAAGTGCCCCATACCACTATGTCGCCATATATAGATTTACAATTAAAACCGCAAAATGTCGTATTGGAAGTTGGATTTCCATCTATGAACCGAGGCAAGGGATCGTCCTCACCGCTTCGAGACACTCTATCCCATATCTCAGGACCCAGACTCAGGTGGGCCCTTGGATCGTCAGGGCCGGTCCGCTCGATGTGGATTAAAATGCCTAAACACGGTGTTTCCCCGCCCTATGGGCGACAATGAGCCAAATGACTCCATCGGTCCCGGATCGACCGATATAACTGAGTCGCCTCGCAATCCATCATCCACATAAGTAAAATGTCAGGGCTAGTAAAAAGCTGACCCCACTCCTAGCAAGAAGGAAACGCATGCCCTCCCTGATGTCCTCTCCCGTTTCTGGTACACACCGGGGTGTGAGGCTCGCGAATTAACGCTGCACAAAGCTACGCTATATAAAATCCATGCTTTGATCATCAACCACAAGACTCTTCTTTTCAACAGAAGCTTTGATCATTTGCATCTCAACATCCCACACTGGCAATTCATGCTATGCAACCGATGTCTGTCAATCACACAGAATGAAATCGAATGTCAGACACACATCCAATTACAACTTCGTTCTGGGTCAGAACGAAACCGGAGGCACCTTATTCCTCCCCCATATGTCCAATACAGGGGAGAGGCCCTCGCACATTCGTCGATCTCCAAGTACGTCTGGACGATCACCGCTTATTACCTCGTCTTGGGTGTATAGCCCAATTAAGACATCATTAGTCATCCAAACCATGTGAATACCTCCGGTCTTCAACGACCGTCTCCATCCTCGACACATCGTCGAATCAGTTATTCAGAATGGGATAAACCCGGTCTTTTCGAATAACGCGCGTATATAATAAACAAGTGTTATAAAAACACAACATACGCCTTATTCCAATACAGAATATTCCTTTATTCAAATATTCTTTTACTTTGTGAAAGGTTCCCATTAATTTTATCAAAGATAAATTCTTTTAATTTATTCTTTAATCTTCTTTTGGATTTCAATTCAAACCAAATTATGGTTTATCTAAACTAGTTGGGATTAATGAACCTTACCGAAGTAACCATTTGTTTTAAAATTTCCCAATCCCAACCTATTCATCCCATGAAGTAAAACTGGTAATACTTCATATCTAACACCACAATGTTATCGATAAAATTAATTACCATTTCACGTTTAAATCTAATTAAAGATTTAACTATCGCTTGGAGCAAAACTGGTGATACTCCATTCTCAATCATTTCAATCTAATTAAAGATTCATTAAAACACCACTGGGTTTTAATCTTCCCAAAAATCAATGTTAATGATTGTTTAACTTGGGAAATCATATCCTGTCTTTAACTGTGTTAAGAACCAATGTCATTTAAAACACGACTGACGATAAACCTAAAATCAAATTCTATTCCATCAGCCTTTAACCGTAAATTAGCAAGTGAACCATTCCCTAAGCGCTAACCCCGAAAGATGAAACCAACATAAGATCAATACCCAAGAAACCATTCAACTTAACTAATTTCCTGTTAATTTCTAATTTTCTTAACTCCGTTGGGGTCTAAGAACAGTATTGTTAAAGATACCATTCACGACAACCCAAAATCACATAACATTAATGAGAGAATCTTTATGGAAAACAAATCGATATATGATCGATATAAACTTCCATATCCGACTAATAATATAAATGAAATAACGTCAAAGCTTTTTAAATGCCATATATATTAGCAGTCCTCATCCATAGAAATTCACTTCGATTATTACCAAATCGAATTCCATTCCATTCCAATTTATTTTATTAAATTTGAGAACTTTACTTTGGAAAATCTCCTTTAAATCTTAACAAAAGATTTATGAATTCCAGATCCCATTTCACTGTAAATCGGGTTAAAGAACGAATGTCGCTAAAACACAGTTCACGATAAGCCCAAATTCACATTCCATTAACGATCGGGTTAAAGAACAAGTGTTATTTAAAACACCGTTCATGATAAACCCAAAAATCGATTCCAACTAAATATTATTTAATCGGTATACTTCATTAAATCAAATAAAAAGATTTAATCTTTTTCTCAACTGGGTTTAAGAACAGTGTTAATGAAGACACCATTCACGACAAACCCAAATCCCATTTGATATTAAATACAAGGCTCTGAATAGAAAATATAACGGCTTATATTCAATATCAAACGCTACAACCAACAAATATCATATTGGAAATAACGATATAAATATATCTTTCAAATTTCGATAACAATATCTGTATAGTCACGAAATCCAACATCGAAATATTCCAAAGACAATTTCGATTCAAATCCATTTCAATTTATATATTGGAAATTCCGGTTATTTTTAAAACCATTTCAAATCCAATTTATTTATTTTAAAAATAATTGAATTATAAATCTTGTTCAAAACTAGTTCATTTCGATAAAAATCTATATTTATCCTTTCAAATGTGGAATTTTTCATCCCAATTTTTTCCAAATCATTTCTTATGGTTTTACACTAATTATTGATATTTTTAATAATTTTATCAAGGCCCGTACAGTCAATTTCCATAAACGCCCGTCTAACTGCACTTACACCGATTCAGGTTTTAGGAGAATCCGACGGTCGGATCTCCCGTAATATCCATTCGAGGTCAATGGTCGAAATTCGCGAATTGTCGCAGCGCGGCGCGTTCTATTCAGACCATTATTTTATATATATATATAATATTATATATATTTCATTGATTTCCATTTAAAACATATTTTATAAATCGCTTTAAATTCGTTTTCAAAACGATTTCAACTTCATATTCAATTTCAAATCAAAATTGAATATTCCATATCATCGATATATAAATGATAATATTTTCAAAACATTATATTTTGAAATCAATTCCTTTTCGATATTCATTATAAAAACGAATAAAATCGATATAAACATCGTTCACGTCAAAATGGCGTTAATCTAATCAACACGGCTTTATATATTTAAATATATCTGTGTCCATCCCAAATCGGACATCAAAATCATATTTCGATTCTTTTCTGAATATTATTTGAAAATATTCGTTATTCTAAGATAATCGTTATTTTAAAATATTCATTCATTTCTGAACTAGAATCAAACACAATCAATTACCATATAATGTTATTTATATGGATTTCACACAACAAATGTGTACAACAACAATAATAAACAATTAACCATCATCCAGTGGTGCATTCTACACTGCATAAGGAACAAATATAAATATTCGACGCTTACACAGCCTGTCAATCAATCGATCGACATACAACTAATTATTGGGACTAGTGTATGTCATATATCATCCCAATACCCGTGTGGGGTTTCAATCAACAAATAATGAATTTTAGTTGTGCAGTTGGGCGATGTGTAAAATTTATCGTCCCAATCAATATCAGTCAAATCTGTGTACATAAACAAATCATTCGATTTGTTTATGAATATTCATTTTATTCATATACACGTTAAAATTTATATTTTTAACTATAAAATAATTTTAACTATAAAATATTTTATTCCATTCCACATCACACAATCAGCTTTCACAACAAAATCAAACAAACAAACTAGTCGCCCTGGTCTGTGGACAACGGGTGTTGGTTGCTGCTAAGCACCGTCTGCATCTCAGTATATATTTTAAGTAGAAAATAAATTAAAGTGAGGAGTTCTCACCAAGGGTTCCACTCCTCCATTTTATATCTGAAATTCAGAACAGTCTGGATTTTCTCGCACTTCCAACGCAGTCTTCTCGACGCTGCTCGTATTAAAAATCACATTTTTATAATGGCACCTCATATATAAAAATCATATATTTTTACAATGCTTCTTTCTATATAAAAATTATATTTTTATATTTCTACCCCTTATATAAAGATCAAATTTTTATTTCAATGATATCCATATAAAGATCGTATCTTTATCATAATGAAAACATTATAAAAATCATATTTCTATTTATAAAAATCACATTTTTATAATTCTTCCTACAAGATAAAAATTATATTTTACTTCGCCACATCATATATAAAAATCTAAATTTTTTCTATCTATATAATATAGAAATCATATTTTTATTGTCTATATAATATAAGAATCATATTTTTATTGTCTCTATAACATAAAAATCATATTTTTATTATCACTATAATATAAAAATCATGTTTTTATTATCTCTATAATATAAAAATCATATTTTTATTATTTCTACATAAATAAAAATCCTATCTTCATACGATTAAAAATCGTAATTTTACACTTCCTTTACAAAAATCAAATCTTTTTGTTTTGAAAAATCTAATCTTTCCACTACGCTATATATAAACAAAACCATACATGTAAAAAAATCGGATTTTTATAACGCTACTATACCAATAAAATCACATTTTTATCTAGGTAAAAATTGTATTTTTAATTACATAAATAAATGAAAATAAATAAACAAAGACTCATCGCGATTGTTTTGTGGCGGAGGAGGCTCGAGGTAGCAATGGTGGCTGACGACGACACCCAAATTGGCCGGGGGTTTCGCGGTTTGTTGATTTGGCTAGGGGAGGTGCGGATTTTAGGACTTAAACGAAGAGAGGGGCGATGTGGCTAAGGGAGGATGGTCGGAGAAGGGAGGGAAAGGGGCGGCGGACCCCTGGTGGTCGGCTAGGGCAAGGTGGTGGTGGGTTTCTGGCGATTTGGGCTGAGGTGCTCGGAATTAAAGAGGAGAGAGAAGGGGGCTGGGCACGGGTGGGACGCCGGAGCTTGGGGCTCCACCTGCGGTGTCGCGACGGGCTAAGCACGGTGGGAGGGCGATGGGAAGCAGTACACTGGTTTTTTTTATATCGTGGCTTTCTGATTTGGGGAAGAGGAGGTTACAGGGGGGCTTATGTAATTATATATATATATATATATGTATTCTTTTTAATCCCCAAAAAGTTGACTTTTATTCCGAACTCCAAACGAGACCCACCGATTGTCGTCCCTAGCTAATTACCCCCATTCCGAACACAATGGGATATGTCCGATAAGCTGATTCGACAGTTTCGATCAGTTTCTATCAAAATACAAATCTATATATTGAAATTGAACGCACATTTCAATTTAGCGAGGCCACATACGAACTCTAAAACTTCCCCAAAAATATTTCCTAGCTTTGTATTGATGATACGGTTCTAACAAAACTAATTTCATCAAATTCTGAGATCGTTTGAAAAATGGCCATTTTTTATCGATCCAAATTGACTGAAACTGTCAAAACACGTTTTCTTTTTCCAACTCACATATTGATTTAGAAAATTACGAATTTTGGAATCTAGCAATAAATTAACACTACGGATCACAAAAGTGGTTTCGTCGAAAACAGAGGTCGTTTGCAAAATTTCCATTTTTAAGGGCCAGAATTCCACTGCGATTGTAACACCCCACCTCCGCCAGGGCCACTCACGAGAGAATGCACTAGCTTTGGAGGGGTGTTGTCTAGGTAAACATGCACAGAGATATCACAAGACAGAACATAGATAAATAAATAAGTAAAGCAGCGGTAGAAATTTAAAAACCATAGTTAACCATTTCAAAACCAAATAGTCAACTTACATCAAAGTACTTAGTCATTATTTTCCAACTACCATAAGTCTAGAAAACATAAACTGAAAATAACATAAAGTAAACTATCCCCAAGATAGATGTGGTGAAGCCATAGCAAGCTCAAGTCCAAACCGTACATTAGCTATCGAGAAAGCAAGCCAAATGTCCAAGCTAAGCACTAGTGTTCCCTCCCTGAGAACCTTGGGGGGGGGAACGGAAGAAAAGAGGCGAAAGAAAAAGGGTCAGTCATAAAGACTGGTAAGTCCTACCTACTATTAGTATAAAAACTAATGAAGTTAACTAAACATGAGAAACTGAGATGAAACATAAAGACGGTAACTAACTGGCATGATAAACAGATAACAAGGTAGATCCAATGTGGAATCGCATATACAAGGTTTAGTTTTGCAACAAAAGTACTAGTATTCCAACCCATGTCAAGTATAAACAAGAAATGATCCCTTGGACCAATATCACGAGTTGACCCAAGTCAAGATCCAACTATACAATCTAGTCGATCGGCTCCCTATAAGCCTAACTCGTCGAGTGTCGGTGTCATACGGCCCAATCACGGAATGTAGTCGAACTGTGCTAGGTCCACCCTAGGGTGTATCAAGCCCTAGGGTGCCAACCACTGACACGAATCAAGCACGCACTGTCTAAACCTACTGGTGCCCATGTCTGTTTTATTCAACTCCGGACTATGTGCACGACCATAGTCCGCCTAAACCTACACTGGCGCACCTACTCTGCTGTCTTTCTGGTCGCTTACAATCGCCCAGTAATCGTGCCCCACCCTAGCCTAGTCCCTAGGGTATCGTGATAAATCCAAGAGGGTTACTGCTGAAAAGGACCACGTAACTAGAGTTTCCAAGGGGTTAAGTGTGGTTAACCCTATCCAATCATGTATCAAGTTGGTTAAGTGTATCCAAGTAGTTCATAACTTAACTCTAACATGTGGCATTAATTAATTTAATGCACCCAACCTCTCACATTAGACTTTGTTGTGGTTACTGGATATGCCGGGCGGGTCCGGGCAGCTTTACACCACAACCTAGTATAACCTCGGGTTTCAAGCGCGATATGACCAACTTCTCACATTGGGTCCTATTGTTTGTAGCCACTGGATTTGTCGGGCGGTTCCGGGCAGATTTACGCTACAAACTCAACCCAACCTCGAGTTGGCCACTTTATGGTTTTCTACATGTCATGACCACATTCACGTTTTCAAGCATAATCAAGTTTCATGTCACATTTCAAGTCATGTTTTTCATGTCATTTCAAGTTTGCCTAACTACCCATAACGTATTCCCATTCGCACGTAAATTCGCATCAATACAAATAGATCAAGAAGGGGAACATAGCAACATGACAATGATGGGCATAAGGTGATAAAGTTGGTCATAAGATAAACATGATGATATTTGAGGCAAAGGTGTTCATCACAACTAGCATATAGGATTATTGGCCTCAAACATGTATGACATCAAACTTAGCAAATAAACTTGTGAGTAGCATGTAGTTCAACATCATAGGCAAAGGTGATAACATGATAATAGTTGACATAGAGTGATAAACTTGTGGGTAGCATGTAGTTCAACATCATAGGCAAGTTAACATCAAGGTTATGAGGGGTTCTATGTTGCACTATGCATAATCCCCAAATAAAGCTCATAGCTTTCTACCCAAAAATCAAGATGAACGGTACTAGGTTCATGATAGTTCCACAATCATAGATCAAAAGAGTCATAAATGGATCTATGTATACAAATATAGCCCCAAGACAAGTATTACACCAAAAATCCCATTTCAACTTGCTACATGTTCATATTAATTTCATAGTTTAAATCTAAGAGTAGAGTGGGGCTTACAAATCGTGGCTATGAGAACTAGAACCAAATAGAACAAGATAGAGACGTTGTAGAAGCTCTAGGAATGATCTAACAACACTAGAAGCCTTGAGAATAAGTAGCTCCTTTGATTTGATGAAGAAAGATTGATCCTTTTTGCCTTAGAAGCTCTCAAGATGAAGATGGAGGCCATGATTAGGGAGCATTTTGGCAGAATTTAGTTGTTAGGATGATTTGTGATGGTTTAGGCTAGGTCTTAGGGTGTTTTTATAGGTGTAGAGACTAGTTTAGACCATAGGATTAACCCTAGTTTTGATCTGAACCATTAAATCCCGTCATAGGCTAGCTGAGCAGACCCAAAGGAGCAAACAGGTGCACTAGGAAAACATGGCCGACCAGGGAGGTCGACCCTGTAACGACCCAGATTTCGAGCGACTTTGGTTATCTACATAAACACGATGTCGATAACCAAAAGGTCGAAAAATCCTGGTAATTAGTGAAAGAAATTAGAGGGTGAGGAAAGATAAGATAGAAAATTAGAATAGAAGAAGAAGAAGAACACAACATCAGAGTAACACGAATCTCACAGCGGAACGAATAAATATATTTCATAACATAACTTCGAAATACATACTTGGTACTTGAATATACATATCATTATCAAAGTACAGCACTTACAACACAGCGGAAATAACTATAGCTATATGATCCTGAAGCCTCCTGCTCCAAGCTCTTCCAGTATATCTGTAAATCCCGACTACTTGACTGCCCGTACAAATTTAGGCACCCAAGAGTTTAGGGAAAACAACAAAGTAAACTCCGGGTCAGTCGTGGGACTGGTATGAGTAAAACAGTTTAAAAATAGTTCGAACAAGTAAACGATATCTCATAAGACCACGCCGCATAACGGAACGGGTTTTTCCCTTATGAGAATCCAAAATAACTTTATATCAAAAAACTTTTGATATTATAATAATGCCTATCAATCACAGTATATATAATCATCTAGCAGAAACGCTTTCATCTCACGTTCTACATATATAGTATACAATCAAAACCGCAAGCACGTATTGGGTAATGGGTTTCCAACTATGACAAGGTATGGAACCACCTTTCGCTCGTGTACCTCTAGAGAGGAATACACTGGGTTCAACAAGAACATCTTGCAACCCGGCTACACATGACCGACCACTCATTTCGCTTGAGTGTATCGAATGTATATCACCAACAGTTGGGATCAGCAACCGTTTCCTGAATAGGACAGCATCAACAATAGATTTTTAGAAATGAATGAAACTCTAGATCAGGCGATTATACACCCTACTTCGGTGCGACCGACTTAGCCATGCTGCCTGCCCGATTTCTGTCATTCACCGGATGATGAGGCAAGAAGCTACGCTTTATCATCATACCAGATTCACTTTGAATGCCACATCATCAAATCCATCCAATCACTGATTGACGTCCTCAACCATACATTACACGTTAGCTAAAAGAAGTTTCCTTCTCCGCTTCCACTCTTGGTACGGTTGGAGAAATCAATATATGTGATCGTCTGGAATTATTCTGTCAGACATCCGTCCATACAAGTCATCCAGGAACAGGATGAACCGAAGGCACTATTTTGTAAACAGGATAGCCCTTGCATAACTCTGTCTTCAATTTCCTTTGGCATATATGATTCGCAATGCTTATGCCAATACAGAGTGGTTCTTTGGATAATAATCCAACCGGTCTCTCCATATTAACAACGTTAAAATGGTCAAAACTTCAATAGTCTGTGATTTAACTATCGAATAAAAACAGGTGTGCAAACAACGATATTATTTCCAAATGGAAATTATATCGATCAAACATCATTTAACATTCATCTCCTTAGTTCATAAATTTACTTATCTCCTGTTTCCCTATATTCAATATTTCTTATTTTCTAAATTTAGAAAATATATGTTATTACCATTGGAAAACATTTCCATTTCTTGTTTCCTTTATTAGAAAACATTTCGGGTTTCTTATTTGGAAAACATTTCCAAAGCTTCTTCATTGGACTTAGACAGATGTTTAAACAAACCATCGCGACGCCAACTCAAACCATTCCCTTTTACTGCCGAACTTTAACTATTCCTTAGTTAAAAACGAAGCCAATCAAGTTGGGGTAGAACTACCTCTCAGACCTTAACTGAACAACATTTCTAACTTTGAAATAGGCAAAGTTCACTTTATATTCCTTTACTAACTTCCTTACTTAACCCTCCTTCGAATAGCTATATTCGATTGACTCTTTTCACTTAACTCCTTTCGATTAACCCTTATCAATTAACTCTATTCGACTACCACTATTGGATTAACTCTATTTGACTAACGCTATTGATTTACTCATTTCACTTAACTCCTTTCGAATAAACTATATTTGATAACTCCTTTTACTTTCTTCGAATAACCTATATTCGATTAACTCATTTTACTTTCTTCGAATAACCTATATTCGATTTACTCATTTGCTTTCTATTCATATAACTATATTCGATTAACTCTTTTGCTTTCTATTCGAATAACTAACATTGTTTAACTTCTTTTCTTGACTCTAATCGATTTAACTAACATCGATTAACTTCTTTTCTTGACTCTAATCGATTAAACTAACATCGATTAACTCCTTTTTACTTTATCTCTAATCGATTAACTAGCATCGATTAGCTCCTTTTTACTTTATCTCTAATCGATTAACTAACATCGATTAGCTCCTTTTTACTTTATCTCTAATCGATTAACTAACATCGATTAGCTCCTTTTGATAAACTACGTTTTCCGTTACAACTATTTCCTTTTTATAACGTTCACTTACCGTTACAAATATTTCCTATTTATAACTTCTATTTACCGTTACAAATATTTCATATTTATAACTTCTATTTATTTTCTAATTAAATATCCCTTTTATAAAACCGTGTTCGTTTTATAAATATTTCCTTTTATAAAATCCTGTGATTTTATAAAATTCCTTTATTTCAATATACATTGAAATAAATTCTTTTTACATCCCAGGGTCTTTTATGATATTTAAAATATCGAATAAAAATGATCAACATCATTCCAACACCCATAATCCATAATAGATTATATAACACATCATATATCACAATATATGAAAACAGTAAAATAGATGTTGAGGAATCCAGTTGGATTCCTCCAACCTGTCTCCCTGCATCACAGATGTTAAACAATATAGATAACATCACTTTTCAGTTCTATATGATATATTCTGTTAAACAGAATCAATATAGAAAATTTATCTAACTGACTAGCAGTTCAATCAAACAGTCAACATACAGTATCAGCCAATATCTAACAGTTCTAAAAATATAACATGAAATTATAAACTGTTTAAAGTTAGTGAGATTTACTCACATTGGCGCGTTAATCGTTAAATAACGGTTTGCGTTATTTGATTTTCGACGGACAATTTATTTCGCCATAAATTGTAACTAGCTTGGATTTACTCTTAGTCAGCTCCATGGTGTAGTGTCCGTCCACACGATCGCAACGTGACTGACGGTTCGTGATTCTGATATCATATGACCGAGATATAAGGGTTACAAGTTCATTCACTATTTAAATAAAACTAACTTAAAACTTTAATTACTAATTGGGCTGAAACAAAGGACCAAGGCCCATACCCATTTGAAATATCCAACCCGTACGCACCCTTCTTCCTCTATCAGCTTTGAACCCGACCGTAGCTCCTCCATTACCGTTTCTTTCTCCACCGAATACCACATCATTGCTTAACGGAAATCAAAATAGACACCACCGTGTTCTTTCTCATCTCGACCTCTTCCCAACCATACCACCATCCTACCTCTCGGTGCTCCCAGGTGAAATGCATCCCAGCTTCCTCGCGAATGAACAGTACTACATCCGACCCAAATTTGCACCGAGTCTTCCATAAATCTGTATACAAGCTCCGCTTTTCCACAACAAATGCAACTACGGTACTCATTTCATCTATTGATGCTCAACCAATTCCAGAACTCGATCCCTAGAACAAGACGTGAACCACTGGAAATTTCTAGCGAACAGTAGTTGTTCGTACCTCACTGAAACCCATATTAAAACGATGAGCATACACGCAGGAACCCGAATATACAAGATTCTTGATTTATAGAATTAGGTTTGATTTTCTTTTGATTCTTGAGAGATCGAAATGTTTACTGGAGAATGAAAACGTTTGTGGCGGCTAAAAAAACTTATATAAGGGTGGAAGAATTTGTGTGGCTGAACAATGAAGGATGTGGCAGCTTAGTTATTCACAAATCTTGGTTTAGATATTTTATTTTATATTGGCTTATGCACTCTAAAAATCCCCACGAACACATACGATGCCTGAAAATCGTGAAAATTGACATGTAGCTAAAGTTCGACATTACGGTCCCAATGAAACTGGTTTCGTCGAATTCCGACTTCGTATGCTCACACATCATATTTTTAACCATCAAAATATCGACTGTTTTTCACTCTAAAAATCCGTACGGTCACACAGTGACTCTAAAAATCACGAAACTGGAAATCTAAGAACTATTTGACATTGCGGATCCAACAAAACTAGTTTCGTCGAATTCCGACTTCGTTTGCAAAAGTGGCTATTTTTAAAGCTCTAAATAGCCTATTTAAATATATAAATATATTTAAATATAACTGAGTTAAATATTTAAAATTAAATATCAACGTCTATATTGACATGGAATACCGTACAGCTTCAGAATATTCCTATATGGATTTCTAACTCGATATTCACTTCTGGGTCAACCCGATATTCGATTTATATTGAAATTCCTTTTAAAAATATAAATAATTCCTATATAAATTATAAAGGAATTCCACAGCGACTTTTCTAAAATTTGATTTGGATGTGAATCAAAAACTACACGATGAAATCCCGATTTTTCTCTTCCACTAGAAAGATATACTCCACCAGCTCCACACGTTTCTTGTTTCACAGAAATCCGGCTTAAAACGAATCCTGTACATTCAGTTGAAGTTCGAATCGCCAATTTACAAACTGCTGCGCCATTTCGAGCTCGTTTATAATTATATTATAAACTATACGTTCAACTGTCGACGATTGAATATATTCGTTATTCAAATTCAATTCCAAGCTAAATTAAATATCATAGATGATCCGGTTCACACCATATCGTCATTTCGGCCAATTCTGTTTATTTCAGAATTAAATATATTATTTAATTTATTATTTTAATTAAATATTTACCATTATTTAATTCCACGACCATTTAATTCACTATCCCACCATTGATATAATTAAATAAATTAATCATAATACCTCTGCCAATGCGGGTCATTACAGACCCCCAGGGAGGTCGACCTCCAGGGAGGTCGACCCCCAGGTCGACACCCAAGTTGACTGGGCAGTCGACTTGGGCTGGGGCAGGTCGACTCCCCAGTCGACTCCCCAGTCGACCTGGGGTTGGGCGGGAAGATTTCCCGCCCAATCTGTTTGGAGCTGATTTTGAATTTCGGGCTGAAATTTGAATTTTCTGAAATCTTCTATGGGCCATAACTTGGTCATACGGACTCCGATTTACGAAATTTCGGACTCGTTTTCAAGCAGAATTTCGAGACGAACCCAATGGCGTAACCCGTTCCCATTGATTCTTAACTTATGATTTAATTCTGCCCTGATTTCTTGTTTTAACATGTTATTAAAAATTCGGGTTGTTACATTCTCCGCACCTTAAAGGATTTCGTCCCCGAAATCTCCAAGTTAGGAAGAACGTATCCTACCATCCATCATCCATCTACTCAAACATCATCCACAAGTAATCATTGTTCTTAAAAGATTTCTAATGCTGTATGAACATATGCAAAAGTGTATATACACCTATCTAATGCAAAAATCGGGCGGTTACTGACTCAGTAAACCTCCTTAATGCAGAATATGTTAGTGAAATGAGTCCAGATGTATGCAAACTCCTAACATAATTTATAATCTCTACTTGAGTGCACATAACATTCATTCATATGCAACGTCCACATGATAGCATAACAAGTTTCATCCATGAATAAGCATAAACACTCATGCATATGCAATATGAAAGTGTGTGAGCCGATCTTAGTGCCTAACGTGTATCATGCATCCACGAGTAACCACTTGCAAACACTTGCAACCATTTGCAACCATCAAGCATAACATGTTTCAAATACATGTTTCATCCAAAGGGTTTCTACCTAAGGTTCTCATGACAAGATTAACGAGATAACAAGATAAACATGGATAGCAAAAGAAAGATATGCTAACTAGGAAAGGAGATTGAGAATGTACCCTAAAAAAGAAATGGATAAAGCCCACGCATCTTCTCCTCGGTTTCCCAAGTCGCATCTTCATCGGCTTCACTCCACTGAACCTTTACTAACTTGACTTCTCGATTCCTCATCTTCTTGATCTCCGTTCCCAAGATACGAATCGGAGCTCGCCTCAGGGTTGCCTCTTTCTCTACCTCCACGTCTTCAAGAATGCTAGGCTCAACTACTTCGACTGATTCATGTAGGCATTTTCGGAGATGCGAGACATGAAAGACATTGTGCACTCCAGCTAGCTTCTCGGGCAATTCCACCCTATAAGCCATTTGCCCAATCTTCTCGATGAAAGGGAAGGGTCCAACGAACCTTGGTGCTAGCTTTCCGAATGCTCCAAAACGAACCACATTTCGCAAGGGAGAAACCTTCACAAAGACCATATCTCCAACTTCAAACTCTAAGTCTGTCCTTTGCTTGTCTGCATAGGATTTCTGTCTGTCTTGGGCCGTTTTCATCCGCCTTCGAATCAACTCAACTTTCTCGGATGTGTCCCTTATCATGTCGGGCCCAAGTATAAGCTTATCCGTCGTCTCCCACCAACATGTTGGTGACTTGCACGGCCTCCCATACAAAGCTTTGAATGGTGCCATCCCTATGCTTGCTTGGTAGCTGTTATTATAAGCAAACTCTACGAGAGGAAGGTGGTCTTCCCAAGTGCCACCAAAGTCAAGAATGCATAGCCTCAGTAGATCTTCTAGTACCCTATTCACCCTTTCGGTCTGACCATCAGTCTGTGGGTGATAGGCTGTACTTAGATTCAATCGCGTACCCATCGCTTCTTGCTAACTATTCCAAAATTGGCTAGTGAAGATTGGGTCACGATCGCTAACTATGCTAGAAGGAACTCCATGTAATCGCACTATCTCTCGAAGATAAACAGATGCTAGCCATGATGCGGTCCTCTTGCTCTTCACTGGAATGAAATGAGCGCTCTTCGTGAGTCTATCCACTATGACCCATATGCTAGTATTCCCCTTCCTAGATCTCGGAAATCCATCCAGAAAATCCATAGAATTACTTTCCCACTTCCATTGCGGGACGTCCAATGGATGCAGTAGCCCACCAGGCTTCTTCGACTCGGCCTTTACTTGTTGGCAAACAATGCATCTAGAAACAAATTCTGCAACATCCTTTTTCATCCCATCCCAAAAGAAATTGCCCTTCATATCCCGGTACATCTTATCCCCTCCGGGATGTATGGTCATCCTCGAGTGATGTGCCTCCTCAAGAACTTTATTTACTAAGTCTCCCACTTGTGGGACACATAGCCTTCCATCACGCCTTAGCCATCCCTTATCATCAATATTATATCTAGCGAGGTGACTTGAAGTCTCACCACGAATTAACTTGTCCATGATCTCGACTATCTGCGGGTCTTCCCTCTGTGCAGCCCCAACTTGATCAAGAAGTGTAGGTCTAAGCTCAAGGGATGCTAACGAACCAGTCATCGACTCAATAGCAGGTGTAAAATCAAAGGTTGCCAAGAACTCTAGGCTCTTCATCTCAACAAACAAGGGACTCAAAGTCAACCTTCTTCTACTTAGCGCATCCGCTACAAGATTACCCTTGCCAGGGGTATAAGCTATATCGAAGTCATATGATGCCAAGAATTCCATCCACCTCTGTTGCCTTAGATTCAAATCTTTGTGCGAGAAGAGGTACTCGAGCGACTTGTGATCAGTATATAACTTAAACCTTTCACCTAGAAGATAATGGCGCCAAGATTTGAGTGCAAAGACGATCGCCGCCAACTCCAAATCATGAGTGGGATAGTTCTTCTCATGAACTTTGAGTTGCGTACCCCCAGAGCATATCACTTTCCCTTCTTGCATCAGGACATTGCCTAATCCCGTGCCACATGCATCGGTGTACACGGTAAACAACTTCCCTCCATCGGGTAATGCTAAAACTGGAGCTGTGGTGAGGGCTTTCTTGAGTCTTTGAAAAGCAAGCTCACACTCTAAGTCCCATGTAAAGACTAAGTTCTTCTTCGTTAACTAAGTAAGAGGGGATGAAATCTTAGCGAAGTCTTTAATGAACTTCCTATAAAATCCTGCCAGACCGAGAAAGCTTCTCACTTCAGTTGCATTCTTCGGAACTTTCCAGTCTTGTACCTCCACTACTTTAGCGGGATCCATAGCTATGCCTTGCTTAGAAACTATATGCCCAAGGAACCGAACTTCCCTTCTCCAAAAATGGCATTTGGAGAACTTGGCTTTTAACTGATGAGCTCTAAGCGTATCCATAACCTCCTTGAGATGGGTAGCATGCTCTTCCTCATCCTTAGAGAAGATCAGAATATCATCCACGAAGATAACCACAAACTTGTTAAGGAACTCCCTAAACACCCTACTCATCAAATCAACGAAGTATGCAGGTGCATTAGTCAAACCGAACGGCATGACGAGCCATTCAAAGAATCCATCTGGAGTCCAAAACGCAGTCTTGTCAATACTATCCTCAGCCACTCTAAGCTGATGGAATCCGGTAGCTAGATCGACTTGAGAGAAAACAGAAGCACCTACAAGCTGGTCAAAGAGATCATCAATCCTCGGTAACGGGTGCCTATTCTTCTTTGTCAGCTTGTTTAACTCACGATAATCAGCACATAGACGAAGCGAACCATCCGCCTTAGTAGCGAATACCACAGGAGCACCCCATTCAAAAATGCTTCGTTTAATGAAAATTTTCTCAAGCAACTCCTTGACTTTCTTGCTAAGCTCTCTTCTTTCTCGCGGGGCCATGTGCCTAACAGGCAATGAAACTGGCTTAGCATTATCAACAAGATAAATACGGAAGTCTATCTCGTGTTTAGGGGGTAACCCCTTCACCTCATCAAAAACATCAGGATATTCTCGGACCACCCTCACAGATTGAAGATTGTCAATAGACGAGTCGAGGGATTCAAGATAACGTAACATGACGGGATCCATAGGGTTACAAGAAATCTTTAGGGTATTGCCAAGGCAAATCATAAGCCTCACTACCCTATGCTCACAATCGAGAATGGCTCCATAACTGGACAACAAATCCATGCCCAAAATCAACCCGTATCCCATGAACCCGAGAACATAAGCATTACATATGAATTCTACGGTCAAGATAGAAATCCTCAAATCCATACAAATCATAGATATATGGGCGGAACCTCCAATTGGATTTGAAACACTAACGGGATCCTCAACTAGACTAGTACTTAGGTGCAAACTTTCAACAATGTCAGAAGAAATAAAGGTATGCGATGCGCCAGAATCAAATAAAGTTCGAACAGGAAAACCAGAAATGTAAACAAGGATTTCTACAGAAATACTACCTCGGTCCGGAGCTGGAGTGGTGTTGAGAGCATGCATCTGCCCTCCAGAAGGTCCTGCTCGCTGAGTCTGTCCTTGCCCTTGTCCTTGCTTCTTTGGGCAATCCTTAGTGAAGTGTCCAGACTCTCTGCAATGAAAGCATTCTCCCAACTTCCTCTTCTTCTTCCTACAATCTTTGATTATGTGTCCAGTGATCCCACAGAAGTTGCATTTCCTTGTCTCCCTTGCTTGTTGTTGTTGGCCTTGTTACCCTTGTTGTTCTTGTTGTTCTTGTTGTTCTTGTTGTTCTGGTTGTTCTGGTTGCTCTGGTTGCCTCCCCACTTGGAGTCCGCCTTCTTGGTTTGAGTCTCATTAAGCTTAACTTCTTTCTTGCCATTCTTATCATCTCCTTGAAGCAAGGCCATATCCACTAAGCTCTCAAAAGTGGCCCCCATAGGTATATGAGACATGGCCAAACCTTGCAATGGCTTATTCAATCCTCGAGCAAAGCGTAGAGCCTTCTTCTGAGGTGTGTTAACCATGTCTAAACCGAATCGAGCAAGCTGGTTAAACTTATTCACATACTCCCTTACGGTCATGTCCCCTTGCTTCAAAGATATAAACCTCTCCAATTGTAGATTTTCTTCAGCAGATGATAGAACCTTAAGCCCAAACCTCATCCTAAAGTCGGCCCAAGTCTCTATAGGTCTAGTAGCGTTGGTGACTTCCCACCAATAAGCAGCTTCCTCTTTCAATAGCCATACTGCCAACAGAACTTTACTACGATCTTCTACATCAAAGATAGCAAAAAGGTCTTCAGTTTCCCTTAACCAGTTTCTTGCCTCAACAAAAGTCTCTGTCCCAAAAAAATTCTTGCCACCCATTGCCTTAAAGTCCTTACAAATCTTCACGAAATCAGCTTGTGGACCCTGAGGAGGAGGAGGAACCTCAGGTACGGGAGGAGGAGCGGGAGTTTTTGCTGGGCCCGCATCGTTGGCCCTAGCTTCCAAGTACCTTCGGAACCATCTGGGTATGGGTACTCCCTCGGAAAGGTTAAGATCGGCCATGCTGAAAAAGGAAAAGATAGATTCAGAATGAGGAAACGAAGGATAGTGCTAATGGCTTTTTGGGGAATAGCCTTTTAAAATAAACTAGACTTTCCTTGGAAAAATACTTAATTGGTTTTGAAAATATTTTTCAAAAGGGTTTTTAAAACTTTTGTCCGGTCTAGTAAAACCTCATGCTCTGATACCAAATATAACACCCCACCTCTGCCAGGGCCACTCACGAGAGAATGCACTTGCTTTGGAGTGGGGTTGTCTAGGTAAACATGCACAGAGATACCACAAGACAGAACAAAGATAAATAAATAAGTAAAGCAGCAGTAGAAATTTAAAAACCATAGTTAACCATAGTTAACCATTTCAAAACCAAATAGTCAACTTACATCAAAGTACTTAGTCATTATTTTCCAACTACCACAAGTCTAGAAAACATAAACTGAAAATAACATAAAGTAAACTATCCCCAGATAGATGTGGTGAAGCCATAGCAAGCTCAAGTCCAGACCGTACATGAGCTGTCGAGAAAGCAAGCCAGTCCAAGCTTAGCACTAGTGTTCCCTCCCTGAGAACCTTAGGGGGGGACGGAAGAAAAGAGGCGAAAGAAAAAGGGTCAGTCATAAAGGCTGGTAAGTCCTACCTACTATTAGTATAAAAACTAATGAAGTTAACTAAACATGAGAAACTGAGATGAAACATAAAGATGGTAACTAACTGGCATGATAAATAGATAACAAGGTAGATCCAGTGTGGCATCGCATATACAAGGTTTAGTTTTGCACCAAAAGTACTAGTATTCCAACCCATGTCAAGTATAAACAAGAAATGATCCCTTGGCCCAATATCACGAGTTGACCCAAGCCAAGGTCCAACTGTACAATCTAGTCGATCGGCTCCCTATAAGCCTAATCGTCGAGTGTTGGTGTCATACGGCCCAATCACGGAATGTAGTCGAACTGTGCTAGGTCCACCCTAGGGTGTCTCAAGCCCTAGGGTGCCAACCACTGACACGAATCAAGCACGCACAGTCTAAACCTACTGGTGCCCATGTCTGTTTTATTCAACTCCGGACTATGTGCACGACCATAGTCCGCCTGAACCTACACTGGCGCACCTACTCTGCCGTCTTTCTGGTCGCTTACAATCAGCCCAGTAATCGTGCCCCACCCTAGCCTAGTCCCTAGGGTATCGTGATACATCCAAGAGGGTTACCGCTGAAAAGGACCACGTAACTAGGGTTTCCAACGGGTTAAGTGTGGTTAACTTTATCCAATCATGTATCAAGTTGGTTAAGTGTATCCAAGTAGTTCATGACTTAACCCTAACATGTGGCATTAATTAATTTAATGCACCCAACCTCTCACATTAGACTTTGTTGAGGTTACTGGATATGCCAGGCGGGTCCGGGCAGCTTTACACCACAACCTAGTCTAACCTCGGGTTTCAAGCGCGATATGACCAACTTCTCACATTGGGTCCTATTGTTTATAGCCACTGGATTTGTCGAGCGGTTCCGGGCAGATTTACGCTACAAACTCAACCCAACCTCGAGTTGGCCACTTTATGGTTTTCTACATGTCATGACCACATTCACGTTTTCAAGCATAATCAAGTTTCATGTCACATTTCAAGTCATGTTTTTCATGTCCTTTCAAGTTTGCCTAACTACCCATAACGTATTCCCATTCGCACGTAAATTCGCATCAATACAAATAGATTAAGAAGGGGAACATAGCAACATGACAAAGAAGGGCATAAGGTGATAAAGTTGGTCATAAGTTAAACATGATGATATTTGAGGCAAAGGTGTTCATCACAACTAGCATATAGGATTATTGGCCTCAAAACATGTATGACATCAAACTTAGCAAATAAACTTGTGGGTAGCATGTAGTTCAACATCATAGGCAAAGGTGATAACATGATAATAGTTGACATAGAGTGATAAACTTGTGGGTAGCATGTAGTTCAACATCATAGGCAAGTTAACATCAAGGTTATGAGGGGTTCTATGTTGCATTATGCATAATCCTCAAATAAAGCTCATAGCTTTCTGCCCAAAAATCAAGATGAACGGTACTAGGTTCATGATAGTTCCACAATCATAGATCAAAAGAATCATAAATGGATCTATGCATACAAATATAGCCCCAAGACAAGTACTACACCAAAAATCCCATTTCAACTTGCTACATGTTCATATTAATTTCATAGTTTAAATCTGTTAGACCCAAAAGTGGTTCTAACACCCAAATTGATTAAAAGCAAAATGAAATGAGATAAAAATAAAAATGAACACACAGGATTTATAGTAGTTCGGCGAAGAAATGCCTACGTCCACTTATCTTTTACTATATTCACTGATTCAGTTGCAAATACAATGTAAGATTCACTCAATTCCACTCACAACTCACTTATATTCACTCAATTGACTAAAACAAAAATGAAAGATGATTTGGATTCTCCGGGAGTATTGGAGTTCGGACTATGGAGGTGGTTGAATTCTTGAAATGCCTCAAAAAAGATCCTTTTCTTTGTCTCCAGACGGGGTATTTATAGGTGTGAATTTGCTCAAAATACGATCCGGATCGGATCCACGCGTCGTCCATCCCATTAGCCTCGGGTTTGGATGAATTATTGTGTTGACAACGCATCAGAGTAATGAACGTTATGGGTAGGAACTGGTCATAGCCGATCCGGATATCCAGGCGCTTTTGCTGGAGAATAATATGGAACATGGGCTCGGGTCGGAGACACACATATAAGGGGGTCGGATCGGGATACCCGATCCGACCCGGATTGGCTTGGATGCAACGCTCTCTTCTTCTTTAATCTGCTCTGCTCCGATCTATTTCCTTGGCAACCAGGTGGCTTTCCGATCCGATTGAGATTATATTGTCCTCCGATCCGAATAGCTATGCCTTACCAATTTCCTCAGCAACAGTTCACCGATCCGAACAGAAGATTTTATCCGAACCGATATGTTGCTCTGATTAAAAAGGCTCTTCAATGTCTGATTTCTTGACTTTGTGTTGCCTAGTTCACAAAGTAGGCTAACACTTTGCCCCCTCAAAGGATGCTTCTGTTGGAAACGGAGCATGCTTTGACTGCCATAGCACAAAAGCTTCATCCTTCCTTTTGAATTCACATGCCAAGTTGTCGTACTTCATCCTGTTCGGTTCGGATTCCGATCCGAACGGACTTCTGCTTTGGGTTCCGACCCGAACTGATCTCCTTCTTCTCTGCAATGTATTAGTGGGCCAAGCTGCGTCATTGGGCTTTTCGAACCGGTCCGA
This sequence comes from Allium sativum, assembly GCA_030737875.1. NCBI lineage: Eukaryota > Viridiplantae > Streptophyta > Magnoliopsida > Asparagales > Amaryllidaceae > Allium > Allium sativum. The sequence continues at coordinate 10,499,930 of CM060923.1, forward strand.
TCGGGAATACGAATAGTCAGCTTGTTTTTTATATAAATTCACTTCACTTTTCTTCCTTTCTCTCATTCACCGTTTCTGCTCATCTGAACTGATTCCACATCGAAATTTTAGTCTTTCCAAGAAACTTCAAAATTCTCGCTTCAATCTTTGAATCAAATACATAGGTAGCCTTGTAATCTTGAATCTCGTTGCCATAACTGTTTCTAATTTATATCCGAAGTTAAGATAAACGATTCTAACAAGGTAATTGATTAATTCCATCGCCATGGCTTCCTTCATCCTCCCCCTTCGTCGCTGATGGCATCGACGCCATTTCGAGGCGTTGGTGGAAGATGTTGAAACTCGTCGTTGAATACTTGAATGCTTTAGCACTTGGCTTTAATTAAGGCTTGGGATATCAAGTTGGGTTTGCTACTTAAGAGAAGGAAGAGGAAGGAAATTGAAGGAGATCGGTTCGGGTGGGAGAACAGTAAGAGAAAAAAGGGAAAGAGAGAAATTCACAGATCCGGACCGGGTCGGGGCAATAGGACAAGGAAATGGGACTTAACTCGTTTAACCAGGTCGGGTCGGAGCTAGGAATAAAATGGAGGTTAAGACTATTTAAAAGATATTACTTCCAACTTCATGAACAGTTAGGATAGTGCCTTGCGGACATAAATGAACATTAAGAACTACTCTGACTATCACTTTCTCTTCAAAGTTTCGTCTTACATTGTTGCACTTTTACTTTGCATTTCTCACATTCGCTGCACACATTTTAGTTCACACACATACACAGGGGGGTACGGGCTAATTTACTCTAATCCGTGCTATTTCTTCTTCAATAGTTCTATGACAATGAGGCCCAGATGCTCTTCCAGACTAGCTGAGAAGAAAGAAGCCCCGGAAACTTCTAACAAAATCACTCTCGAGGATATATCTTCTTCTTCGGATCCAGAATGGGACAGCGAGGGTCCAGATTACGGGGTTGGACATCGGGAAAGCGATGAGGTGTCTTCAGAGAATGAAGTTTCTCTGGGTTTTGAGGAGGAAGGAGGGATTGGTGATGATCGAGCCCCTGATGAATTTGAATCGGCCATTATATTGGAATCACCTCCAGACTCCGTTGAATCAACAATCGACAATGATCGACTTGTCCGAATTTGCTTAAAGTACGGAATAATGAAAAGGGACACTCTAGTGCCTTCACGCTCTGATCGTCCCCACAACCCTCCAGAAGGATATATGACGGTCACTCGACTGATGTGCATGGTCGGCGCCATTCCTCCATTCTCTCCCTTCATCGTTGACTTTTTAAGACAAATGCGGATTGCCCCCATGCAATTGCATCCCAATTCATATGCCTATTTGCATACCTTGTACATAGCATATCGTGAAATCTTAGGCATAGAGCTCACGTTCGATGACGTTCACTTCTTCTATAATTTCAAGCATCGGACTCGGGAGACTCCATCTTTCTGCTACTTTGAGTCAGTTCCAAAAAGGAAGATAATCTCAGCACCATTAAGCAGTAAAGCTGGAGATTCCAGACTAGAATGGTTCTACGTGAAGCGACAGCCTGGATGCGCCAGGAGGTGGACAAAATCAAGTAAAGCACTGATTTTCCAAATCCGGGCTCTATACACTTGAATCATCACCTTGACTTGTTTTCCTTTTTGTTTGCAGTCGACAATCCCAAACAGATATCAGATCAGGTGTTTTTTGATCGGATGCACCGACTTCTTAATGGCGATCAGAAATTCTTGACTATCGACGAAGTCCTTAAAGACGAATACCTTCACTTTCATGGGCTGTTATCTGTTTTTCGTAGCATCGGTCATGGGACGGTCCCTTACGCATACATTCCTCCAGTGGAGGTAGTTCCAGAGACAGGAGAAGGCTCGGGAATACCTACAGTGCCTCTTCAAGCTTCATCTTCTCCATCTTCTACACAAGATGACGAATTGGCTAACCAGGCCAAAAGGCATCGAGAAGGATATGCTGCCCCCGAGGAGGCTACTTCTCTAGAAAAGTCAACATCCCCAGCAGAGTCGCCACTTAATGCTTCCGAGGGGAATATTCCTAGTACTGATGAGCAAATATTTCAGGGTTTGGGGGACCTCCCCTTACCCGAGACTATATACACTTCAGAGGATTTCAGGAAGGATCTTTTAGTCTTCACCTCTTCTGAAGAGACCACTCCCGCTAAGGCTAAAGAGCCTACTCGTACTAGTCTAGCTTCAGACTCGGGTCGGTTGGGGGGAAACACACCACTTAGGATACACTTTACACAACAGCATTAGCATTCATTGCACCTCTTTCTTCGTGAATCCATTAACTCTAAACTTCGTTTGTTTTACCGTGCAGGTACGATGTCTCGATCTTACTATGATATAAGAAAGCTTTGTCGCAGCATGTCCAATCCTCCTCAGGATGTCGAATATGATCGTCGTGATGATCGCGGCAGGGATGAGAGAAGGCCTTACGATCCTTATCGCTCTCGACCCTCACGTTCTCGCTCACCAGTTCGGCCAGAACAAGAGAAATACAAGGGTTATCAGAGCCGCAGGGAAGAGGACAGACCACCATCTAAAGACTCCACTTCTTCCCATGAAAAGCGCAGTAGAGAGAGAACTCCTCCAAAAGAAACTGGGTCTCGAAGTAAGCACAAGGTCCCTGCCACTAAACGACCTAGAACGGACAAAGAGACTACTGAATCCTATTCACACAGGGACACCGAATTATCAATTCCCGCTCCTCCCCCACTAGATGCGGGAACTGCAGTAAAGCTGGCATATTTAGAGGAGCAATTTCCCGAGCACTACTTCGAGACCTTGAATTTTTTACCTGCTCTTGAACCTATTTCTTCTAATTGGGCAGATGAAGCCAAAGCAAAGATTGATGCGGTGGAAAAACAATATACCGAGATGTTCAAGTATTCACGCAATCTTTCTAGAATCATCCGCACTCTAATCACAAATACCAATTCAATGCAAAAGACCGCGGAGGAGGATGCTAAGGCCTTAAAAGCTCTAGGAAAAGATTTAGAAGACACCCAAGCTCAGTTAGCTGTCGCTCAAAGGGACGCTTCTAACTTCAAACAACAATTCGAGGACATGCAAAAGCGTTATCATGACTTGCTTGAATCTCACACTCAGGAGCGCTCTGAACTAAAAAAGCAAGCTGACGAGGCCAAGTCAGAAGCTGCTAAGACACGCCTTGCTTATGCTGAGCTTGAACGGAAAAACGCCGAGTTAGCAGAGAGGAGTGCTGAATTAGAAAAGAAGAATGCCGACTTGGCTTCAAAGCTGCTGGAGGCAGAGAATAGGGTTGCCCTGGCCGAGGGCAATGTGGAGTGTGCTATTAAATCTGCGGAGGAAGCCCGCAAGCAACTATCAGAGGCGGAGGCTGATATTCAGGGTTTCGGCGAACTAATGATTGAATTCTTCGCACATATTATTCGTCGCCGAAACATTTCTTGGATCGAGGACTATCCATCCACTCTAGTTCAAGTATGGAATCAGATTGTCGAGTGGGAAAAAGAGGAACTTAAGGTCGATTCCCTCGATGAAGATAAACTAATGGAGAAATACTTGAGGGATGATGAACCGGAGCGCCTGGCTGAAGGGCGCCGCCTTATTGCTGAGGCCATGGAAGAAGAGAGACGGAAGTCTAAACAAAAAACTGTTCTCGAAGCTGGTTCCTCTTCTTCTGCCCCTGCAACTTCTGAAGTAGAGGGATATGACCCTGAAAATCCGGGAATTCCCCGAACAACTCTGCTATCCCCTATTCCTGAAACAACATCAGAGGTAGTAGCCACTCCCGCGGAAAAGTCTTCGGAAGGTATCCCTACCTTTTCTCCTCAATTTGCCATGGCTATTTCCACCTTTCGCCACGTGATTGAACAATCGATGAAAGACCCATTGTTTTCGCCTGAGTTGATAACTGTTGCTTCTCATTCTGTAGGTGTTGAATCATCCGTAAAGACAGATGTGACTCAGGGAGCCACCGCTGGGACAAAGCCCGCAGATAAGGCCAAAAAAGGGGAAGACAAGGCTGCTTCTACAGACTTGGGGGAAGGAAGTGAGCCAACTAAGGTCGCCACTCCCCATGATGAAGAAATGATAGCAGCTTTGAAGGACGATGGCGGAGACGGAGGGCATGAAGAGGAACCAGAAGTTGCAATAGTCGGGGAGTCAAAAAATGCTGATGACGTTAACTTGGCTGCAATGAAAGCCGATCAAGACAAACGCTTGCAACTAAAAGCTGAAGAGCTAGACCCCGAAGTCCTCAAACCCCTCGCAGTCGTGGATGCGGGATCAAGGTTAGTTGTTAAGCTCTCAACTAGATCTATTACGGAGGAACTCGCTAAAAAATCTTCTCTTGATTCCAGCGCCCCGCCCTCCGGGAAGAAGTCTACTGGCTCCAGCACCGCATCTTCAGGAAAAAAGAAGTCAAAACGAATCTTGACGGAGGCTGAGAAAGAAGCAAAGGACGCGGAGAAAGCCGCCAAGAAATCCAAGGCTCATTCAAAATCTAAATAGTGGATTGCCCTGTATCGTTTTAGCATTTTGTGAACCAATAATTGCTGCTACAAGAGTAGCTCCTGCATTTTCTTTTTTAGCTATTTTCCTGTACAAATTCATTCATTTGTAAATAAAAATAATTCACTTTTTGCAATGCTTGTTTGTTAGTAGTTCTGCACTTATGTAAAAATGCATGTCTATAGTGATGAAACGAAGTTGTGAAGGAGGGAAATATGCGTATACATATGTGTCCCCAGTCAATTCCCACAAATTATTTAATGCTTAATCAAGCAATCTGAATGCTCCTGATTCTCTGACGGGATAGCACTTCCTATTTCGTCAGTACCTGTCGTTTTTTCTGGCATTTGTTTTATACTCTCTCTCTTTCTCTTGAGAGTTAGAGTTTGAGCTCGGTTATCTATTTATTCCCCGGTCTTTCAACGGAGAAAGATTTCTTTCTCAGCGCTCAGTCGGAGACGCCTTTATACTCTCTTTCTCTCTGGAAAGTTAGAGTTAGGAGGAGAATTTCTTTTTCAGCGCTCAGTCGGAGACGCTTTTATACTCTCTCTCTCTCTGGAGAGTTAGAGTTAGGAAGAGAACTTCTTTTTCAGCGCTCAGTCGGAGACGCTTTTATGCTCTCTCTCTCTCTGGAGAGTTAGAGTTAAGAATGTCGTTTTCTCATTCTTTTATGTCTTATCGCACAAATAGTCGTTGTGCTTCTTTTTATGTCTAAACTGTTTTCAACCTTTTTAAGCTGTGAGTTATCCTGTATCTTATAATCACAAAAGAATAACTGATAAATGTATATACGTAATGCATAAAAGTAAATAACACACAGTATTTTTATAGTGGTTCGGCTAAGTCGTAGCCTACATCCACTTTATAGTTCTTCATTCATATCGTCAGATTTTCCCAAGGCAAGTCGTGCCTTATTACAGAGTTCATAAGAAAAATAACACAAAGTACAGCATTTCTAATCCAAATATCGCATTAAGTGCTGGGCATTCCATGCTCTGGGGACTTCTTCGCCATCTACGGTCGTTAACTTGAAGGTTCCTTTTTCAAGTTTCCGTTGGATGACAAAGGGTCCTTCCCATTTTGGGCCGAGGTGAGGAAGGGATGGAAAAACTCTCTTTAGCACCAAATCTCCTGGTTCAAAAGTCCTGAGGCGAACTTTTTTGTCATAATAGCGTGCCATCTGACGTCGATGTCTTGCCGCACGCAAATCCGCTTCATCCCTTTTTTCTTCGATTTCATCAAGAGACTCAAGTAAGAGCGCCCGATTCGTCATCGGGTCATAATATGTCACCCTGTGGGAAGGAACTTCCAGTTCAACTGGAATTACTGCTTCTGAGCCAAAGGAGAGAGAGAAAGGGGTATGACCGGTGGCTGTCTTAAATGTTGTTCAATATGCCCACAAAGCTAGGGGCAATTCGTCAACCCATCTTGCCTTTGCACGCTCTAACCGTTTCTTGAGGATGGATTTTATTACTTTGTTTATTGCCTCTACTTGCCCATTTGACTGCGGATAGGCAACTGCAGTATATCGCTTGTCTATCTTATACTTCTGACAGAAATTTATGAATTCAGTACTATCAAACTGGGTTCCGTTGTCATTTATAATCGTCCTTGGGATCCCGAACCGGCATATAATATTTCTGACCACAAAACTTATCACCTTTCTTGCTGTGATCTTGGTCAAGGGCTCAGCTTCCACCCACTTCGTAAAATAGTCCACGGCCACTATTGCATACTTAGCTCCTCCTTTAGCAATTGGTAGAACTCCAATGATATCAATTCCCCACATGGAAAATGGCCAAGGACTCACCATTGATTTAAGTTGGGTCGACGGTACCCTGGGGATTTTGGCGAATCTCTGGCACTTATCGCAGCGTCGTGAATAATCAGCTGCATCTTTATTGATCGTAGGCCAGAAGTATCCGTACCGCAATATCTTCTTTGCTAAAGTTTGACCTCCTGTATGATCTCCACACTCACCTTCGTGTACCTCTCTTAGTACACGCTTGATGTCGTCGTGTGCTATACATCGTAACAGGGGCATAGAAAATCCTTGCCTATAAAGAGTATCATCTTGTATGACATATCTGGTAGCTTTGCGAACTATAGCTCTTTTCTCACTCTTCTTTGATGGGAGTGTCCCATTCTTAAGGAAATTCTTAATTGGAGTCATCCACGACTCCTTCTCTGGTTCCGCTTCAAAGGCGAATTCAATTTCCATTGACTCAAAGCTTGGTGATTCCAACGTTTCAATTGGAATTATTTCAGTCTCCTCTGGATTGTCGGAACTAGCCAGCTTTGCCAGCCTATCCTCTTTCTGGTTTTCAACTCTGGGAATGTGCGTTATGTTGTACCGCTCTAAGCTATTCAATAGCTCTCTCACTTTCCCGAGGTAGGCGATAAGTCGAGCTCCTCGAGCCACAAATTCCTCTCGCACTTGGCAAACAACAATTTTAGAGTCACAGAATATGTCTAACATTTTTACTCCGAGGTCTTTAGCAAGATTCAGCCCGGCAATTAGGGCTTCATATTCAGAGTCATTGTTAGTCGCCGAAAATTCTAATCGCAGGGCGTAATATAACGAGCGTCCTTCGGGAGTGACTAAGACGATTCCAGCTCCGGACCTTCGGTCGTTCTTGGCTCCATCTGTATATAGTTTCCACGGATTTATCTTTAGCTCATCCTCGGACTTAACCACTCTGTCATTGATTACTTCCTCCTCTGGAATGGTGAACTCCGCAATAAAGTCTGCTAGGGCTTGCCCCCTGATTGACTTTCGTGGTTGAAAATTCAAATCAAACTGACTTAGTTCTATGTTCCATTTGATCAGCCTTCCCGATGCTTCGGGTCTCTGCAACACCTGCCTTAAGGGCTGGTCGGTGTATATGGTTATTGGATGGGCTTGGAAATATTGATGAAGTTTTCGGGATGCGATCAGGAGGCTGTAAGTGAGCTTCTCAATTTTTGGGTAGTTGCGCTCTGCCGCCGCTAATTTCTTGCTTACATAATACACTGGCCTTTGTTCTTTATCTTCTTCTCGAACCAGGGCTGTACTGACGGCGTGAGCCGAGACTGCCAAGTAAACAAACAATTCTTCGTGATCTACGGGCTTTGATAAAATGGGCGGTTTCTCTAGCAGTTCCAATAAATTTCGAAAGGCCTCAACACAGTCCGGAGTCCACTCGAAGTTCTTCTTTCCTTTTTTAATAAAATCAAAAAACGGAACACATTTGTCTGTGGCTTTGGAGATGAATCTACTCAGTGCCGCTACTTTCCCTGCAAGACTTTGGACGTCTTTAATTCTCCTCGGCTCTTCGATATTTCTAATTGCTGCTATCTGGCTAGGGTTGATTTCAATTCCTCGGGAACTCACAATGAAGCCAAGGAACTTTCCCGATGCCACTCCAAATGAGCATTTCAGAGGATTCAATTTCATCCGGTACTTTCGCAGGATACCAAACATTTCCGCCAAGTCTTGCGTATGGCTGGAGGACTGTTTCGATTTGACAAGCATATCATCCACATAAACTTCCATAGTTTTTCCTATTTGATTATAAAACATTCTGTTCACCAAGCGCTGATAAGTAGCTCCAGCGTTTTTCAATCCGAATGGCATTACAACATAACAATATAATCCCAAATTCGTAATGAAGCTCGTATGTTCTTGGTCTGGTACGTGCATAGGAATTTGGTTATATCCAGAATATGCGTCCATGAAAGAGAGAAGTTCATGACCTGCTGTCGAGTCTACAAGCTGGTCAATCCTGGGAAGTGGGAAACTATCTTTTGGGCAAGCCTTGTTTAAATCTGAAAAGTCAATGCAAGTCCGCCACTTTCCATTTGGCTTCTTTACCAAGACGGGATTCGATATCCAGTCGGGATACGTCGAATCTCGAATAAATCCATTCTGCTTCAACTTCTCTACTTCCTCTTTGAGGGCGGCCGACCTCTCTGGGCCCAGCATGCGTCTCTTTTGCTTCACAGGCGGATGTTTCGGGTTTACATTCAATTTGTGACTTATAATGGATGGCGATATCCCACACATGTCAGCATGGGTCCAGGCAAACACGTCTAAGTTTGCCTTCAAGAAGTCCGTTAGTTCTTTAGCTCGACGTGGATCCAATTAAGAACCAATTTTCAAAACTTTTGTCGGATCAGTTTCATCAATGGGAATTTCCACTGTCACTTCATTAGGAGTTGCATTCCTAGCCTCTGGTTCCTCGTCTTTTCTGGGGTCCAGGTCTTCAGGCGTTCCTTTGGGCAACTCCTTTGGGGTCAATCTCTCTAATTGCTTTGCCGAGCCCCCCTTTGAGGGAGACGAGACATCTTTACTTTCAACGTTAAGTCCTTTCATCAACATCTTTAATTCGGCCACATAGCAGGCCCGTCCGGATACTTGATCCCCTCTCATTACTCCAGTTGCGGCTTCGGTTGGGAACTTAAGTAACAAACACCAAGGGGCGATACAAACTCTGAATTCAGCAAGGGCAGGCCTCCCCAAAAATGCATTATAAGGCGAATCTACGTCCAATACTACGAACTGGAGCATCCGCACTCTTCTACGTTCTCCTTGCCCCAGGGTCACGGGCAACTCTATGTATCCCATGGGAGCTGTCGACGCCCCGTTGAAGCCTCTAATCCATCCTTCACACGGCTTCAAATCTTTAGATTCAAGCTTCATCTGATCGAATGACTTTTTAAATAAAATATTGACAGAACTTCCGTTGTCTACTAATACCTTATGGACCAAGGCCGGCCCAATGGTGGTAGTAATAACCAGCGGATCATCAGTGGGTGATTGGATCCCGGTATTGTCTCGGCTGCGGAATACCACGTCGTCAAACATGGTCTTCTGTTGTTTTATGGGGGTGATATCTTCCAAATCATCACCCTCGTTCACATCCAGGTGCTTGGCAGCATTTACATATTGATCCATTGATCTGAAACTTCGGATTGCCGGGTGAGGTCCGCCTACTATAGAGTTGATAACAATTCCTTTACCTTTCTGCTGCGCTGTAGGCTTAGGAGCAGGTAGAATCTGTTTTGGAGCCTGCTCTCCTTGCCCCCTGTCCCTCGGGGCAACCTTGTATTCATCCAACTTCCCTTCACGCAGCAGCTTCTCAATCACATCCCTCAAATGCCGACATTCATTGGTTGAATGCCCATGAGTTCCATGAAACAAACAAAATTTCCCTGTCGCCATTTCTTTCTCGGTCGAATCACGAGGTGGCGGTCTTTTGTACTGTAACACATTGTACGTATCTAGGTGGATATTTTCCAGGGTGTCGTTCAATGGTGTATAATTCTCGTAGTTCTGGAATCGGGGCCTTTTGTTAGGATCACTCCCCCTATTTTTGTTTCTTCTGTTACCGTTCGGATTACGGTTATTGTTGTTGTTACCCCCGCTTCCTGCATTGCTGTTTCCACCCTTGTTTCCTACATTTACTTCAACCTTGCCAGAACTTTCTCCAGACTGCTTTACGGCGATATTACTCTGCACATTCTCCTTTGAAGCCGTCTCAAACTTTCTCTTTCGGCTTGCCCTGGCCTCCTCTCGCCTTAGATAAATATCGGCTTTTTCGTAGAATATCTCCCTTGTGGAGGGTGTCTTTCCAGAAAGATAGTCCCCGAACTCGGATTCGGGATCAACTCCTTCCTTCAATTCCATCAGAATAGTGGGCTCATGCGGGTCGCTGACCTCAGTCACAGCTTGGTTAAAACGGTCAAGATATGCCCTCAATGACTCTCCTAGTGCCTGCTTGATCCTCGATAATTCAATAACACTTTTGGACTTTCGGGCATGGAGTCGGAACTGGTTCATGAAACGCCCGCTTAGTTCCTTGTAATTCGAAATCGAATGAGGAGGAAGTCGGGTAGACCAGAACAGCGCCACATCTTCTAAGTAGATTGGGATTGCTTTGCACTTCACTTCATCAGGGGCAGCAGCAGCATTCATGAGCCACGAGTATCGCATCAAATGTTGTCCCGGATCAGTCCTTCCGTTGTACTTGTCCATCTATGGCAAGTTAAAGCATCGGGGAAATTGGAAGTCGAGGATATCGTCGGTGAAGGGAGTATGGCTTCGCTCAATGCCATAATCTTCATTTGTATAGTTCCGGCTCTCGGACATGATCTGGCGAACCATTGCCTGCACATCAGCATTAGTTAGGGGCCGCTCAAGTTCCCTGGCCCTAATATCCGAGTTCCTTCTGGGCTCTTGTTCAGGAGATTCCCTTCTTCTTCGAGCTGCCTCTGCTCGATTCCGTTCCCTGCGCTCCCGGTCGATCTCGGGAGGAGGGGACTGGAGTCTTTGCCCCCGAGTGGGGTCATTGTTTCCTAACGCTCGTGCAATATCCTCACGAGATCCCAAAGATCCAAATGTCAGCTGCTCCACGTTCTGAGGTCGTTCGAGTGGCCTTCGTTCACGGGGCCGCTCTTCCTCGGAAGATGAAGATTGATCCACTGGTGTGTGACGAACCTGTGATGGAGTTCTCTGTCGACGGAGTTCACTAATCTCCCGACTCATGAGCCTCATATTTTCCTGCATCATGAGATTAGTGCGCTCGTGAACTTTCATGGCCTCCCTTGTGCTCTCAAGCATGTCAAGTAGGCGCGAGAAATCTCCTTGAGTGATGGGCGCAGATGGATTGACCTGATCACCAACCCTGGTGGCTGGAATCGGAGCATTCGTAGGGACTCGAGTAGAGGTTCCAGCTTCACCAAGCATCGGGTCGGATCGGAGGTAGGAGGTCGGGTCGGTTCGGAGCTGGGGAGCCTGGTCGGATCGGTACGTGGCAAGCTGCTCGGGTCGGTTCAGACTGGGGGAATGCACTGCTTCAGAATCTCCTACCCGGATCGGAGCTCTCCCCCTGCTGGCGGCTCGGATTTCCTGCATTGGTTCTTCCTGCTGCTGAACTCTGCCCCCGAGACCTTGTTACAACCGCATTTTGCTGATCTTCGCCAGCTCCATTTCCTCTACCAGATTAAACTTCTTTGCCTTTTCCTTTGGCCATGATTCTTTGACAATCACTTCAACAAATATAAAAGAGCGGAGAAACTTAAGGATTAACTTCTTTGAACTCAACGGTCCAAAAAGTAGAAAGAAATCCCGGAAAATGAAGACTTCAAATGAGAATTTCTCAGTGAAAGCACCAAAATGTTAGACCCAAAAGTGGTTCTAACACCCAAATTGATTAAAAGCAAAATGAAATGAGATAAAAATAAAAATGAACACACAGGATTTATAGTGGTTCGGCGAAGAAATGCCTACGTCCACTTATCTTTTACTATATTCACTGATTCAGTTGCAAATACAATGTAAGATTCACTCAATTCCACTCACAACTCACTTATATTCACTCAATTGACTAAAACAAAAATGAAAGATGATTTGGATTCTCCGGGAGTATTGGAGTTCGGACTATGGAGGTGGTTGAATTCTTAAAATGCCTCAAAAAAAGATCCTTTTCTTTGTCTCCAAACGGGGTATTTATAGGTGTGAATTTGCTCAAAATCCGATCCGGATCGGATCCACGCGTCGTCCATCCCATTAGCCTCGGGTTTGGATGAATTATTGTGTTGACAACGCATCAGAGTAATGAACGTTATGGGTAGGAACTGGTCATAGCCGATCCGGATATCCAGGCGCTTTTGCTGGAGAATAATATGGAACATGGGCTCGGGTCGGAGACACACATATAAGGGGGTCGGATCGGGATACCCGATCCGACCCGGATTGGCTTGGATGCAACGCTCTCTTCTTCTTTAATCTGCTCCGCTCCGATCTATTTCCTTGGCAACCAGGTGGCTTTCCGATCCGATTGAGATTATATTGTCCTCCGATCCGAATAGCTATGCCTTACCAATTTCCTCAGCAACAGTTCACCGATCCGAACAGAAGATTTTATCCGATCCGAACCGATATGTTGCTCTGATTAAAAAGGCTCTTCAATGTCTGATTTCTTGACTTTGTGTTGCCTAGTTCACAAAGTAGGCTAACAAAATCTAAGAGTAGAGTGGGGCTTACAAATCGTGGCTATGAGAACTAGAACCAAATAGAACAAGATAGAGACATTGTAGAAGCTCTACGAATGATGTAGCAACACTAGAAGCCTTGAGAATAAGTAGCTCCTTTGATTTGATGAAGAAAGATTGCTCCTTTTTGCCTTAGAAGCTCTCAAGATGAAGATGGAGGCCATGATTAGGGAGCATTTTGGCAGAATTTAGTTGTTAGGATGATTTGTGATGGTTTAGGCTAGGTCTTAGGGTGTTTTTATAGGTGTAGAGACTAGTTTAGGCCATAGGATTAACCCTAGTTTAGATCTGAACCATCAAATCCCGTCACAGGCTAGCTGAGCAGACCCAAAGGAGCAAACAGGTGCACCAGGAAAACATGGCCGACCAGGGAGGTCGACCCCCAGGACGACACCCAAGTCGACTGGGCAGTCGACCTGGGGTTGGGCGGGAAAATTTCCCGCCCAATCTGTTTGGAGCTGATTTTGAATTTCGGGCTGAAATTTGAATTTTCTGATATCTTCTATGGGCCATAACTTGGTCATACGGACTCCGATTTACGAAATTTCGGACTCGTTTTCAAGCAGAATTTCGAGACGAACGCAATGGCGTAACCCATTCCCATTGATTATTAACTTATGATTTAATTATTCCCTGATTTCTTGTTTTAACATTTTATTAAAATTTCGGGTTGTTACAGTGATTATTCTGAATTTTCAACTGGGCGTAACTTTTTATTCCCGCTATGAAATTTCAATTTTCCAGATTCGTTGGAATGATATTCGCAAATAGATTCTAATATTTTTGGTTTCGCTAAAATCCGGCTTATTTTGAATCATATACATTCATTTGAAATTTGAAATCGAATTTTCAAACTACCGCGCCATTTCCAATTTCTTTTATAATTAAAAATAAATAATTATATTCTAACGTCGATTCAAATAAATATATACATTCTAATTCTGTTCAAAACAAAGTTCTTGTCGTTATTATTTAAGATATTTATTTTAAATATTCAAAATTCACTAAAATTGCCAAAATAAATTTTTAAATTGGCTCGGATTTTCTGGGTTATAACAATCTCCCCCACTTAAGATCTTTTCATCCCCAAAAAGGAACGAAGCTGAAAGTTGTTTTACAAACCAACTCAACTTTCATTATTTTCATTGTGGCTTAAGTTCTTCAACTTTTCGGTTTCTAAGAAATTTTCAAATTCTTCAAAAATTTGGCTAACACCCTAAATTTTCGAAAAATTTCCACATAATCTCTCTTGCATGGGAGAACCGGAAAAATCCTGAAATTGCCATACATGCCTCTCCAATCCAAAAAGAAAAAAAACAGCCAAGCGGCTCATAAAATCATCCAAACCCAATAAATTTGTAAACATGTACCTATTTGTCAGGTATACAATTTTATTCCTCTGCTCTAGCCTCCTTGCAATGACCTGTTCAATGTATACACATGTATATGCATGCTATTCCAAACAATTTTCAATACAGTTCAATATTTGATACAATTTGGTTATATGCACTGTTCTTTCACATATGGTTTAAAGGAATAATCATACAACACAACCATCAATCAATTAGTTGATTAGCTTTTCAAATTCATAACTTGATACATAGTCCAAAAATCATATTTTTGATGCTAAATCACAACAATAAGCCCTATCTAGTTTTGGTTCTCACACCAGTCAATTGGAAATATACAGAAATCCCACTTTCGAAACTCGAATATAAATTCTGATGATGTACGTACTATAGCAATCATCAGAACCATCTCCGGGCGACTAGAGTGTAATTCCATATCTATCCAGTATATTTGGGACTTCGTATACACGCAAGCTAGGCGTATATGCAAAATCTTCATATATCAGATTGTCCAAATTCAATACAAATAAAGTACTCAAATACGTAAATAGTTTAAATTTTCAAAACAAAAATTGTTTTCATTTTAAAGATACACTCTTCACACTCGTTCTAGGATACTACTGATCCCATCCTTAACGAGTCATTCTCATTGAATATTACTAATCCAATTTCTGATGAATTCTTTCGTATGGTTCTAATGTGTCTTGTTCTCGAGCTCTGTAAACCAAAGCTCTGATACCAAACTGTTACAACAAGAAATCCCCCTTATGAGAAATTGCGGATTGTACTGTGGACAAGACGAATCAGAACACAAACAGAAGAACATTTCATTTCTTATTACAACAATTTCATCAGAATACAAGAATATACAAAGTATGAATAAATATTACACATTTGAAAAATATCAGAGATTTAAATACATTACTACAGCGGAAAAATAATACAAAACGCAATTGAAAAGAATATACGAATACAGAGCTTTACGGATAACATTCCAGCTGTAAACCAGGTTCCTGTGAATATAAATCTGCAAAACCAAAACTACTAGCTGCCCGTGTGGAAAATAAGGGCACCCAGAGTTTAGGTTAAAACAGTAAACTCATGGTCAGTCATGTGACTGGTGTGAGAACTAAAACAATTATTATCTTGGTTTTAAATTAAGGTAAATCAAGGGACCACGCCGTATAACACGGAACGGGTTTCCTCCCAAGAATACCAGTGCGTAAAACAACAGCGCAATGCTAAATAAAGAACAATGAAGCTATTATAAGACCCAGATCCCATCACACAATGTAACACAAGACAGAGGATAGAATAGCCAAATAGTGTTTGATACGTGAAATTTCATCTTTTATTATTACTATAAGTGTATAGTGTCAAAACAATTTCAATCATAGACGACATAAATGCCACGTACCAATATGTCACCATATATAGATTTACAATTAAAACCGCAAAATGTCGTATTAGAAGTTGGATTTCCATCTGTGAACCAAGGCAAGGGATCGTCCTCATCGCTTCGGGACGTTTTAGCCCGTGTCTCAGGACCCAAACTCAGGTGGGCCCTTGGATCGTCAGGGCTGGTCCACTCGATGTGGATTAAAATGCCTGAACACTGCGTTTCCCCACCCTATAAGTGTCAATGAGCCAAATGACACCATCGGTCTCGGATCGACCGATATAACCGAGGCTCCTCGCAATCCATCATCCACATAAGTAAAATGTCAGGGCTAGTAAAATGCTGACACCACTCCTAGCTAGAAGGAAACGCATGCCGTCCCTGATGTCCTCTCCCGTTTCTGGTTCACACCAGGGTGTGAGGCTCGTGAATTAACACTACACAAAGTTACGCTATATTAAAGCCATGCTTTGATCATCAACCACAAGACTCTGCTTTTCAACAGAAGCCTTGATCATTTGCATCTCAGCATGCCACACAGGAAATTCACGCTATGCAACCGATGTCTATCAATCACACAGAACGAAATCCGATATCAGACACACATCCATTTACAACTTCGTTCTGGGTCTGAACGAAACCAGAGGCACCTTATTCCTCCCCCATATGTCCTATACAGGGGAGAGGCCCTCGCATATTCGTTGATCTCCAAGTACGTCTGGTCGATCACCACTTATTACCTCGTCTTGGTATACAGCCCAATCAAGACATCAGTAATCATCCAAACGATGTGAAGACCTCCGGTCTTCGACCACCGTCTCCATCCTCCACACATCGTCGAATCAGTTATTCAGAATGGGATAAACTCGGTCTTTCCGAATAACTCACGTGTATAATAAACAAGTGTTATAAAAACACAACATACGCCTTATTCCAATCCAGAATATTTCTTTATTCAAATATTCTTTTACTTTGGGAAACGTTCCCATTAATTTTATCAAACATAAATTCTTTAAACTTATACTTTAATCTTCTTTTGGATTTCAATTCAAACCAAATTATGGTTTATCCAAACTAGTCGGGATTAAACCGAAGTAACCATTTGTTTTAAATTTGCCAATCCCAAACTATTCATCCCATGAAGTAAAACTGGTAATACTTCATATCTAACACCACGGTGTTATCGATAAAATTAATTACCATTTCACGTTTAAATCTAATTAAAGATTTAACTATCGCTTGGAGCAAAACCGGTGATACTCCAATCTCGATCATTTCATTCTAATTAAAGATTCATTAAGACTCCACTGGGTTTTAATCTTCCTAAAAATCAATGTTAATGATTGTTTAACTTGGGAAATCATATCCTGTCTTTAACTGGGTTAAAGAACGAATGTAATTTAAAACATGACTCACAATAAACCCAAAATCACATTCTATTCCATCAGCCTTTAACCGTAAATTAGCAAGTGAACCATTCCCTAAGCGTTAACCCCGAAGGCCGAAACCAACATCAGATCAATACCCAAGAAACCATTCAACTTAACTAATCTCCAATTAGTTTCTAATTTTCTTAACTCCGTTGGGGTCTAAGAACAATATTATTAAAGATACCATTAACGACAACCCAAAATCACATTCTATTAATGAGGAAATCTTTATGGAAAACAAATCGAATTCCATTCCATTCCAGTTTATTTTATTAAATTGGAGAACTTTACTTTGGAAAATATCCTTTAAATCTTAACAAAAGATTTATAAATTCCAGATCCCATTTCACTGTAAATCGGGTTAAAGAACGAATGTTGCTAAAACACAGTTCACAATAAGCCCAATTCACATTCCATTAACCATCGGGTTAAAGAACAAGTGTTATTTAAAACACCGTTCACGATAAACCCAAAATTCAATTCCAATTCAATTCCAGTTAAATATTATTTAATTGGTATACTTCATTAAATCTAAAAAAAAAGATTTAATCTTTTTCTCAACTGGGTTTAAGAACAGTGTTAATGAAGACACCATTCACAACAAACCCAAATCCCATTTGATATTAAATACGAGGATCTAAATATAAAATATATCGGCTTATATTCAATATCAAATGCTACAACCAACAAATATCGTATTGGAAATAACGATATAAATATATCTTTCAAATTTCCAAAACAATTTCTGTATAGTCACGAAATCCAACATCGAAATATTCCGAAGGCAATTTCGATTCAAATCCATTCAAATTTATATATTGGAAATTCTAGTTATTTTTAAAACCATTTCAAATCCAATTTATTTATTTTAAAAATAATTAAATTATAATTCTACTTTAAAACTAGTTCATTTCAATAAAAATCTATATTTATCCTTCCAAATATGGAATTTTTCATCCCAATTCTTTTCAAATCACTTCTTATGTTTTTACACTAATTATTGATATTTTTAATAATTTTACCAAGGCCCGTAAAGTCGATTTCCGTAAACGGCCATCAAACTGCACTTACAGCGACCTTTTCCAAATTTGATTTGGACTTAATTCCAAATCCATCTGTTAGATTTCAAATTTCTAATATTCGTTAGAAAGCTCTTTTCGATACGAACCCAATGGTTCCTATTTTAGGAGAATCCGACGGTCGGATCTCCCGTAATATCCGTTCGAAGTCAATGGTCGAAATTCGTGAACTGCGGCAGCGCGGCGCGTTCTATTCAGACCATTATATTATATATATAATATATATTTCATCGATTTCCATTTAAAATGTATTTTATAAATCGTTTTCAAAACGATTCCAATTTCAAATCAAAATTAAATATTCCATATCATGATATATAAATGATAATATTTACAAAACATTATATTTTGAAATCAATTCATTTTCGATATTCATTATAAAAATGAATACAATCGATATAAATATCGTTCACGTCAAAATGGCGTTAATCTAATCAACACGGCTTTATATATTTTAAATATATCCGTGTCCATCCCAAATCGGACATCATAATCATATTTCGGTTCTTTTCTGAATATTATTTGAAAATATTCGTTATTCTAAAATAATCGTTATTTTGAAATATTCATTCTTTTCTGAACTGGAATCAGACACAATCAATTACCATATAATGTTATTTATATGGATTTCGCACCACAAATGTGTATAACAACAATAATAAACAATCAACCATCATCCAGTGGGGCATTCTACACTGCATAAGCAACAAATATAAATATTCGATGCTTACACAGCTTGTCAATCAATCAATCGACATACAACTAATTATTGGGGCTAGTGTATGTCATATATCATCCCAATACCGGTGTGGGGTTTCAATCAACAAATAATGAATTTTATTTGTGCAGTTGGGCGATGTGTAAAATTTATCGTCCCAATCAATATCAGTCAAATCTGTGTATATAAACAAATCGTCCGATTTGTTTATGAATATTCATTTTATTCATATACACGTTAAAAATTATATTTTTAACCATAAAATATTTTTAACTATAAAATATTTTATTCCATTCCACATCACACAATCAGCTTTCACAACAAAATCAAACAAACAAACAAGTCGTCCATGGTCTATGGACAACGGGTGTCGAGTGCTGCTAAGCACCGTCTGCATCCTAGTATATATTTTAAGTAGAAAATAAATTAAAATGAGGAGTTCTCACTGAGGGTTCCACTCCTCCATTTTATTTCTGAAATTCAGAACAGTCTGGATTTGCCCGCACTTCCAACGCAGTCTTCCTTACGTTGTTCATATTAAATTCACATTTTTATAATGGCACCTCATATATAAAAATCATATATTTTTACAACGCTTCTTTTTATATAAAAATTATATTTTTATATTTCTACCCCTTATATAAAGATCAAATTTTTATTTCAATGATATCCATATAAAGATCGTATCTTTATCATAATGAAAACATTATAAAAATCATATTTTTATTTATAAAAACAAATTTTTATAATTGTTCCTACAAGATAAAAATTATATTTTACTTCGCCACATCATATATAAAAATCAATTTTTTTTCTATCTATATAATATAGAAATCATATTTTTATTGTCTCTATAATATAAAAATCATATTTTTATTATCTTTATAATATAAAAATCATATTTTTATTATCTCTATAATATAAAAATGATATTTTTATTATCTCTATAATATAAAAATCATATTTTTATTATTCCTACTAAATAAAAATCCTATCTTCATACGATTAAAAATCGTATTTTTATACTTCCTTTACAAAAATCAAATCTTTTTGTTTTGAAAAATCTAATCTTTCCACTTCGCTATACATAACAAAACCATAAATGTAAAAAAAATGGATTTTTATAACGCTACTATACCAATAAAAATCACATTTTTACCTAGGTAAAAATCGTATTTTTAATTACATAAATAAATGAAAATAAATAAACAAAGACTCATCGCGATTGTTTGGTGGAGGAGGAGGCTCGAGGTAGCGATGGTGGTCGATGACGGCACCCACATTGGCCGGGGGTTTGACGGTTTGGTGATTTGGCTAGGGGAGGTGCGGATTTTAGGACTTAAACGAAGAGAGGGGCGAAGTGGCTGGGGGAGGATGGTCGGAGAAGGAAGGGAAAGGGGCGGCGGACCCCTGGTGGTCGGCTAAGGCACGGTGGTGGCGGGTTTCAGGCGATTTGGGCTGAGGTGCTCAGAATTGAAGAGGAGAGAGAAAGGGTCTGGGCACAGGAGGGGACGCCGGAGCTTAGGGCTCCACCTACGGCGTCGCGACGGGCTGAGCACGGTGGGAGGGCGACGGGAGAAGTGCGTTGGAGTTTTTTTTATATCATGGTTTTCAGATTTGGGGAAGACAAGGTTACACGGGGGCTTATGTAATTATATATATATATATATTCGTTTTAATTCCCAAAAAGTTGACTTTTATTCCGAACTCCAATCGAGACCCAGCGACCATCGTCCCAGCTAATTACCCCCATTCCGAACACAATGGGATATGTTCTATAAGCTGAATCGACTATTTCGATCAGTTTCCATCAAAATAAAAATATAAATCTATATATTGAATTTAAACGCACATTTCAATTTATCGGGGCCACATACGGACTCTAAAAATTCCCGAAAAATATATTCTAGCTTCGTATTGACGATACGGTTCTAACAAAACTAATTTCGTCAAATTCTGAGATAGTTTCAAAAATGGCCATTTTCTGGTCGATCCAAATTGATTGAAACTGTCAAAACACGTTTTCTTTTGCCAGCTCACATATTGATTCAGAAAATTACGAATTTTGGAATCTAGCAATAACTTAACAATACGGACCCAACAAAAGTGGTTTCGTCAAAAACGGAGGTCGTTTGCAAAATTTCCATTTTTAAGGGCCAGAATTCCATAACGACTATTCTGAATTTTCAACTGGGCGTAACCTTTTATTCCCGCTATGAAATTTATATTTGTTGGATTCGTTGGAAAGATATTCCCAAATAGATTCTAATATTTTTGGTTTCGCTAAAATCCGGTTTATTTTGAATCCTGTACATTCATTTGAAATTTGAAATCGAATTTTCGAACTACTGCGCCATTTCCAATTCCTTTTATAATTAAAAATAAATAATTATATTCTAACGTCGATTCAATAAATATATACGTTCTAATTATGTTCAAAACAAATTTCTTATCGTTATTATTTAAAAATAATTCATTTTAAATATTCAAAATTCACTAAAATTGCCAAAATAAAACTTTTAAATTGGCTCGGATTTTTCGGGTTATTACAATCGGCCTCCACCCATTTCGTGAAAATATCCACAGCCACGATCGCGTATTTAGCTCCTCATTTAGCAATCGGTAGGGTCCCGATAATGTCTAGTCCCTACGTTGCAAATGGCCATGGACTGACCATTGATTTGAGATGCCTTGGGGGTGCTCTCGGAACTTTAGTGAATCTTTGGCATTTGTCGCAGCGTCGTGAGTAATCAGCTGCATCTTTGTTCACAGTATGCCAAAAAAACCATATCGCAATACTTTCTTTGCTAGAGTTTGACCCCCGTTATGATCCTCACACTCACCTTCATGTACTTCTTTCAGTACACGTTTGATGTCGTCGTGTGCTATACACCATAACAGAGGTATGGAAAACCCTTGGCGATAGAGGACGTTGTCCTGTAAAATGTATCTTGCGGCTTTACGTGTTACAGCTCGTCTCTCGCTCTTCTTTGACAGGAGAATTTCGCTCTTAAGGAAGTTCTTAATCGGTGTCATCCATGAATCCCTTTTTGGCTCAGCTTCCAGAGCTAATTCGACTTCCATTAGGTCAAAGCTTGGTGATTCCAACAATTCTGTTGGAACCATTTCGGTTTCCTCAGGGTTGTCAGAACATGCTAGCTTAGCAAGTTAATCTGCCTTCTGATTTTCTGCTCTTGGAATGTGTGTTATACTGTAATGCTCCAGGTTACCCAGTAACTCCTATACTTTTTCAAGATAACTAACAAGTTGAGTTCCCCTGGTCACAATTTCCTTTTGAACTTGGCAGACTACTATTTTGGAGTCATAGAATATGTCCAATGTTCTTACCCCTAATTCCTTGGTGAGTTTCAGCCCAGCAATCAAGGCCTCGTACTCAGAATCTTTGTTGGGGGCGGAAAATTCCAATCTCATGGCGTAGTAAATGGATCGTCCTTCAGGAGTGGTTAAGACAACTCCGGCATCGGATCTTCGATCATTCCTGGCCCCGTCCGTATATAATTTCCACGGACTAAGCTCTAAGTCATGCTCTAAAGTAACAACTTTTCATCCACAGTTTCTTATTTAGGTATTGTGAATTCTATTATGAAGTCGGCTAAGCCCTGCCCCCTTATTTACCTTCTTGTTTGAAAATTCAAATCAAACTAGCTCAACTCGATATTCGACTTAAGTAATCGCCCCGATGCTTCGGGTCTTTGTAATACTTGTCTTAGAGGTTGATCAGTGTATATGACTATCGGATGAGCTTAGAAATAATGGCGGAGCTTTCAGGAGGCAATCAAGAGGTTATAAGCAAGCTTTTCTATTCTTGGATAATTGCGTTCCATAGTTGCTAACTTCTTACTTACATAATATACTGGCCTCTGGACCTTGTCTTCTTCACGCACTATGGCTGTGCTGACAGCGTGAGATGACACCGCCAGATAGGCGAACAGATCTTCATGATCCATCGGTTTTGACAATATTGGGGATTTCTCCAATAAATCCAACAGATTTTGGAAGGCGTCTACACAGTCGGGAGTCCATTCGAAATTACGTTTTCCTCGTTTGATTAAATTGAAGAATGGGATACACTTGTCCGTGGCTTTGGAAATGAATCTGCTTAATGTGGCGACCTTCCCTGCTAGGCTTTGAACGTCCCTAATCTTTCATGGCTCTTCTATGTTCTTTATTGTCGCTATCAGGTTAGGATTAATCTCAATCCCTCAAGAACTTACGATGAAACCGAGAAATTTTCCTGATGCCACCCCAAACGTGCACTTTAAGGGGTTCAACTTCATCCCGTACCTCTGTAGAATATCAAACATTTCTGCCAAATCTTGTGTATGATTAGAAAATTGTCTGGATTTCACGAGCATGTCGTCTACGTAAACTTCCATAGTTTTCCCAATCTGGTTATAGAACATTCAATTCGCCAGGCGCTGATACGTGGCTCTGGCATTCTCTAGTCCGAACGGCATCACACATAGCAGTACAATCCCAAATTTGTTATAAAACTCGTGTGCTCTTGATCCGGCACATGCATGAGGATCTGGTTATATCCTGAATATGCGTCCATGAAGGAAAGAAGTTTGTGTCCAACTGTTGAGTCCACCAACTGGTCAATTCTAGGAAGTGGGAAACTATCTTTTGGACAAGCTTTGTTTAAGTCCGAAAAATCAATACACGTTTGCCATTTCCCATTTGATTTCTTGACCAAAACAGGATTTGATATCCAGTCAGAATACGTCGAATCTCTAAAGAACCCATTATCTTTCAACTTCTCCACTTCTTTCTTTAGGGATGCCGACCTCTCCGGGCTTAACATACGTCTCTTCTGTTTAACGGGTGGATGTTTTGGATTAATAATCAATGAGTGACTCATAATGGAGGGAGATATCCCAAACATACCAACATGGGTCCAGGCAAATACATCCAAATTTGCCTTTAAAAAATCAATCAATTCCTTTGTTCGGAATGGATCCAACTGGGATCTGATCTTCAAAACCTTTGTTGGATCAACGTTTTCAATGGAGATGTCCACAGTTGTTTCATTGGAGGTCGCCTTTCTGTCCCTAGGCTCTTCATCCTCTCTAGGATCTATATCCTCGGGCAGTTCGCTGGGAGACTCCCTTAGTGCTGGTCCCTTTAATTGCTATGCTGAACCCTCCTTCGCAGGGGAGGAGGCGTCTTTAGCCTCGGTGCTTAATCATTTCAACAACATCTTCAGTTCGGCTATGTAATAGGCTCGTCCGGTGGCATGATCTGCTCTCATTACTCCCACTTCTGCTTCGGTTGGGAATTTCAACAATAAGAACTAGGGCGCAATTCAAGCCCTGAATTCCGCGAGGGCTGGTCGGTCCAAAAAGACGTTATAGGGTGAGTCAATATCCAAAACTACAAATAGGAGAATTCTCAATCTCCGGCGGTCTCCTTGTCCCAATGTCACTGACAATTCTACATATCCCATTAGAGCAGTCGATGCCCCATTGAAGCCACGTATCCATCCCTTGCAAGGCTTCAAGTATTTCGCTTCGAGTTTCATTTGATCAAATGCTTTTTTAAAGAGAATATTAACTGAATTCCCATTATCCACTAACAATTTATGAACTAAAGCTGGGCCGATATTGGTAGTGGTCACCAATGGGTCTTCGGTGGGTGATTGAACTCCAGTATCGTCTCTATCACGAAATATTGTAGGATCTAAATTAACCCTAGAGGGGGGTGAATAGGGTTTATCGCAGATTTTCACAGAGTAATTAAATAATCACAACACAGATAATAATCAGAATAAATGCGGAAAATAAATAACACATAGATATACCCAGCTTCGGCAAAACCCTGCCTACTGTTGCATTCCCCAAGGTTTCTACTAGGAGTTAAAACAATCTCTACGCTTACAATCCCCTGTAAACTCGTGACACTCGCTCCCAACTGTTCTTAACCCTACGCTCAAAACCCTGCACTGGTTTTTATCCCCAAAACCAGATTTCCCCGAATTACAAACCCTGTAATTTGTCTCCCTAGTTTTAGAGACAAACTAGAAAACTCTAGACTTGATAACAAATTGAAATTAAAGACGAACAAAAACAAAACAATAAAAGACCCCTTAAAAACTTTGAAAAAACCCTAGTAATTAAATAGGGGTTATCCCCTTTAGTTAAAAACTTGGCCGTCCCCTTTCTTATTTGCTTCACCCTTTTTCTTTCGAGCCCAATCACTTTTGTTATTCTCTGAAAAATGGCGGTTGGAAAATAGGGTTTCTCCAAATCCCTAAATCGCGTTTGTATGATTAATTCTATGATGCTCGAGTCTGTTTGGCTTCGATCTCTGGAGGCTGGCGCTTTTTCTAGGGTTTGTGCTTCTCGTTAAACTCGACTTCGACGGCTCTAGGGTTTCGATTCTATTCAACTTGAGGTCGCCACATTCTCGTGTGATGAGTTCGAGTTATTCAGTGGCTATCCTCTTCTTCGATCGAACATTGATGAGTGTTGAACTGGATCCAAGTAATCTCCTTTTTACTGGTATGAATTTAATTCGGATTTTTTCTTTTTGCTTGTTCGAACTTGGATGATTTACTGCCGATGAGGATTGGGTGTTTATATAGGATTAAAGGTCCTTAAATTTTGCTCTGATTTCATATGGATTAGACTTGGTTTGATTTGGACTGATATATGCTGAAATATTGGGTTGACTTTGAATTGATCTGTTGCCTCTTGATACTTCTTCGATTTAAAGCCTGAATGTATATTGCTTAAATCGTGATTTCTGGAATTTGAAATCTTCAACCTTGCGTGAGAAACTTGCATTTGATTTTGAATTTCTCCCTGCTTAAACAAAACCGAATATTTTGCGAGATAAATTCTTTCTTGCCTCGTATGCTTCTGGAACTTTGAATTGGTCTTGAATTCTGGAAAGATTTAAATTTGAGTTTTGCTGCCTTTTAAAAAAAACTTTGATTCAAACACTGTTTTGTTCGAGAATTTTTCTTCCAAAAAAAATGCTAACTTTATGGAACCATAATAACCCTTGATTGAAAACTGAAAACACACATTGCTCTTGATTACTTTTTAAATAAGAACAGATACTATCCTTGAGCATGCAACAAATACTGTGCTTGACATTTACCCCTGTATACTTGACTTTTGAACTGATGTTTCTCTTTGATAAGAACAAAAACTATGCTCGAACTTGTTATGCAATTCGACTCCATGCATTTGTATAGGACCAAATTATATGCCGCACCACCATTTCCTTTTGACCAAACCGCACTGTGATTTTGATTTTTTTTTATACTGATAATATTGGAATTCCTGTTAGAATAACTGCATAATTTCTTTATACTGATAATATTTTCCTTTGATTACACTTGATGCACCGTGACTTGAATATTATTGTCATTTCATCTTGAGACTGCTTCATGCCAAACATGTGCTGCCTCGGCCATGTGCTTGTCTTTAGAACTGCTGCACTACCTTTAAAAACTAAAATGCTTATTCTATGCTGCACCTTATTTCATTGTATATATCTGTTTGTATGTGCCATGCAGTTTGCACACCTATGTTCTCTTGTTCACTTGTACGTATTGCCATTCATATACTTGTGTTTGTTGTATTTGAATTTAGCTTGAACTTGAGGTCTTGAACACCACTGTACACGCTCCCATGACTTTTGACCCGTTTACATTTGTACTGGACCACTCTTACCTTGTGACTGTACACCCTCTTATATCTTGACTAGTTTCCTTGTACTGTTTGAATATTGATCTATACTGTGTTCTCAATTCTTGTATGCTATCCTCTGATTATCTCTTGTTGCACCTATACTTGCCGCGCCATTGTGCTTGGCCATTGTTCTATGTATGTACTTCTTTTGTCTTGCATGTATTACACCATGTCTTCATTTGTATTACTGCCTTATACATGTTGTTTTGAACTGTGCTACTTCTTTGATATTTGTATTCATGCTATTTTTTCAATCTTCATTGCTACTTTTTATTTCTACTATGTTTCATTCATGTTTGACTTGCCTATGACTCTCTTGTGTGTTGACTTGTCAACCATTTTACTTTTGCTTTTGACTTTGTTCATGTTCATGAGTATATTGCGCTGAGTCGAGATGGTCCAAGTGGCTACTCCTCAGTCGCGACACTGGATTGGCGTGGCAGTGCACACGTGTATACACGTGTGTATATGCAGCCATCCAGACAAGTTTTTCTGTCCCTGCATATCAGACCAAGTCTAGAAAAGTGATGAGAAACACACCGTAATTCTGAGGCAAATAAAATTTAAAACTAAATTTTTATTTGCTTGCATTTGAATTTATTTTTATTGTAGTCTACTAAGTGTGTGTGTTTCTTGTGACAGGTATGAAGACAGGACTTGACTGGAGCTTGCGAAGACATAAGATGGAAGACAGTAAAAATAACAGTGTCAATGTATAAAGTGATTGTATAAGTAATGAATGAACTGCAATGAGGAGCTGTGAAAGAATTGTACTGATTGTATAAACAGATTTCGTTGAAATAAAATATTATTTTATTGTGTTCAATTCAATCTGTTTGTTTTTTATTTGAATCTTTTAATAGTACATGGTCTGTGATGTGTTAAATGTGTCATGACAAAAATATTCAGAGATATTTGAAAGTGTAAATAGTGGTGTGTTGTATATGTACTATTTCAAATGTTGAAAATAAAATATTTATTCGAATAAAAACACAGTTTGGATATTCAATTCTGTATAGTAGTGTTCTATTCAATAAATATTTATTACTGTGTGTAAAATATAGAATAGTACTATTTACGAACACATTTTAAAAAAATATATATATGTTTGTTATCATCAAACAAAAATCACACTGTTATACTCAACAATCTCCCCCTTTTGATGATGACAAACATACACAAGATTTTGAATGTGTTAAATGTGTTTGTACATGAAATATATTACTCCCCCTACAACTGAACTCCCTCTATAAATGTGAAAAAATATAAATGATGAAATCCAATTGACCATTCTACCTCTAGATATTTAATTTCCAATCTTAAAATATTTTTGAATTATATACCCATCAATCAAAATCTTGACCATTCTCTCCCTTTTGTTATCATCAAAAGGAAAATAGAAATCGAAACAGTGATGAATATAGGCTAAAAATATAAATTCATATTCAGAGAGAGAATATATATCGTAAAACCCATTTAATCAAACAAAAATCATAATAATCATTAAATCAGAAGCAAATTTCACTTTCAGAATGAATGGATTTACGATGGATTTTATGGAATGAGGAGAGTTCAATAAAAATTGAATATTTGAATATGAATTTTAAAGATTTTAAATATGCTTAAAAAGTGTTAAGCACTTTTTAACCATGCATAGCCCATAGGTATTTTAAATGGGGTTAGTAGTAACTTAACTTTATCCTCTCTAATGAGTTCCACCCATGCACAGCCCGAAGGTCTTTTAAGTGAGAATGGAAGCACATAGAAATTAAGGTAATTCACCTACGCATAACCGCGAGGATTTTTAAATAGGAGTGAATACCAAGGATAAATTATTTATTTATTTATTTTTTAATTTCAAGAATAATTAGAACTCCCCAAATTAAATAAAACCATGATGAATGACAGAAACATGGTAGATATAGAAGATGGTCGTGAAATAAGCTCTAATTCAAAGATATTATAAAATTTGTCCAATCATCATGTGATTTAAAATAATATCTCCTCCAGTTAAGAATTATACTGTAATCACAACTCATCACAATTTCATAAATCTATTAACGATTTTGATGAGTCACAAAATGGTTCAAATTAATCAATAATTTCAATTTTTGAATAAATAATCAAGAATAATTTTAAAATTGAAAATATTAATTTAAAGAGGAGTTTTTGAAAATGCAAGTTGAAAATCAGCTTAAAAAAATCAATCAGTTAAAAAAATGAAATTTTCTAATATTTTTAACACTGATTGCTCCTAGACAATTTTTAAAACCATTTATATATTAATTTAATTCAAATTGCCTATGAATTTTAACTAAATCCAGTCACTGATTTTCCAACTTATCATTTAATCACCAATGAATCAAATCAATTTCCTTATCAGAGCAGCACAAGATTATTTTCAAAACAAGAATCACAAGTGACATCCTCAGAGAATTTTTAAACATGCATAAGAACCATTCAACGATCAAATCTGAAAATAATTATTTGAAATCACAAAAAAAATCTTTTTTTTTAAATCTAGGAAATTCAACAATAAATAAGGAATGATTTCAAATCCAGCCAAGTAATCAATAAAGAAAAATAAAAGAAATAAAAACTAAAAAAGGAAAAATAAACTAAAAAAGGAAATAAAATAAAATTACGAGTTTTAGAGATCATACCTGACTTACCATAATCGATGTGAACCAATGAATCTCCAACTCTGAATCTTTGGCTAGGGAACTTCAAACAATTCAATAAAGTGGAACAACTTGAATTATATCTCTTTTAAGCACAGTTGTTCCTTAGCCTCCTACGATACCTAAATGTTTATATGATCGAGTGGTCTAACAAAAGTTGTTTTACCACTCTTATCTTTGTTTACACGTTTTGGTACCCAAACCCGTTTATATAACAATCCATTACTATTCACTAGCGTACCCTTTGGAACCCAAATTTGTTTAGATTTGCTTAAATTTATTTTGTTAATTTTTGGAATCCAAACAGATTTAAATGAATTGTTTTTAAACGAGCTATCAATTTGTTTATGATTTAAAAACCCTTTGAAATTATTAAATTTCAAAAATTCAATTTGATCGTTTTCAAAGCCAATTAAAGGATTTTTAAAATCATTAATTTTTTTTTTCAACTTGATTAGATTCAAATCCAAGTCCCTTTTTATTCTGAACAAAAAATTGATTTTTTAACAACATATTCAACGATTTTTCTCCTTTAGAAAATTTAGTCAAAGCTGACTCAAGTCATTGAATTTTAAATTTAAGATCGCTATTTTCTTTCATTAAATTTGAACAACAAATGATAGCGATTTTCCTCTTTTCAACATCAGTTTGTTTTAAAACCAAATTTTCGTTTTCAAGTGCTTTGATTCTAGCATTGGACTTGGAAATTTCAATTTCAAATTGTTTTCGTTTTTCAAAATCAAGTTTTTCAGATTCTCTAAACTTTTCAATTACCTTTTCAAAATCAAGATTTTCATTTTTCAAATTCATGTTTTCACTTTTAAGTAACTCAAGATCAGTTTTTAATTTCAAAAAATCGTTACTCAAAAATTGACATTTTTCACAATATGAAAACGGTGAATTCTTACCCTTTTCAAGTTTTCTTTCTAAACTGTTATTTTCTTGAACTAGTTTTGACCTATCAGATTTCAATTTCTTAACTTTTAGCTCAAGAGAATCAATAGTTTTCGTGAGATCGTGACACATTAAAATTAAATCTTTATAAGTAAAATTCGATACCTCACTAGAATCCTCTTCACTACCTTCTGAATCAGATTGTGCCATAAGACACAAATTAGCTTCTTCTTCATCACTTTCAGAAGCTTCTTCTCCTTCCTCATCATCCCATGTAGCAGCAAAAGCCTTCTTCTTCCTTCAGAAGTTTCTTGCAATTGTAGCAAAACACTTCATTGTCTGAACTATCTGAACTTTCGGACTTGTCGGTTTTTGAATTCTTCTTTCGTGGTTTGTATTTTCCTTTGGCCCACTTTTTTAAAACCCTAGCTTGCTCTTCAGCGGGATCATCATCATTACTTTCAACAGAATTATTTAGAGCGATCGTCTTTTTCTTTGATTCAGAATCCTTTCGTTCTTCTCTTGCTTTTAACACCATCTCGTAAGTGATGAGATTTCCGATCAACTCTTCCATGCTTACTTTGTTCAGATCTTTTGATTCTTGTATCGCTGTCACCTTATCTTCAAAATTCATTGGTAGCACTCTCAATATTTTTCTGATCAATTCAACTTCAATATAGGTTTTGCCAAGAGCTTTTGCATTGTAGACTAGTGACGAGAAGCATCCATACATCTCTTTTATATCTTCGTCTCTTTGCATAGAGAAATTTTCATATTCGTTGCTGAGTAGAGCGTGACGAGATTCCTTCACTTGAGATGTACCTTCGTGTGTAACCTCCAACGTATGCCATATTTCTTGCGCAGTCTCACAATGAGAAATTCGATTAAATTCAGTTTTATCAAGAGAACATATTAAAGCATTCATCGCTTTGGCATTAGTTGAAAATAATTTTTTATCATTAGCATCCCACCTGTCTTTTGATTTAGGAATTTCAACACCACTAACTATAATAATGGGAGATCTATAACCCGTTTCAATAATATCCCATACATCATAGTCGACTGAACTCAAATAAATTTTCATCCTAGCTTTCCAATATGCATAATCAGTTCCATTAAACATTGGTGGCCTAGCTATGGACTGACCCTCAGAAAACGCGTTATTGGACAGATTCATGACTCTAGAGTTAAAATAAAATAAAAAATACCTGCTCTGATACCACTTGTAGGATCTAAATTAACCCTAGAGGGGGGGGTGAATAGGGTTTATCGCAGATTTTCACAGAGTAATTAAATAATCACAACACAGATAATAATCAGAATAAATGCGGAAAATAAATAACACACAGATATACCCAGCTTCGGCAAAACCCTGCCTACTGCTGCATTCCCCAAGGTTTCTACTAGGAGTTAAAACAATCTCTACGCTTACAATCCCCTGTAAACTCGCGACACTCCCTCCCAACTGTTCTTAACCCTACGCTCAAAACCCTGCACTGGTTTTTATCCCCAAAACCAGATTTCCCCGAATTACAAACCCTGTAATTTGTCTCCCTAGTTTTAGAGACAAACTAGAAAACTCTAGACTTGATAACAAATTGAAATTAAAGACGAACAAAAACAAAACAATAAAAGACCCCTTAAAAACTTTGAAAAGACCCCTTAACAATAAAAAAATCTTTTCATGGCGTCCTCGTTCTTTAATGGCGTCCAGAATTTCATGGCGTCAGCTTCCAGCATCATTCAAGAAAATCTTTTCGCAACAGATCCTTCATCCTTTAAACAACACGTGACTTACAAAGAGGCTCTATTAAACAATCCAGCTCCATTTATCGAGAAAAACAAAACGCAGTATTCAAGAACCGATTCATATTCCTCCAAATTGAATTATGTCAAATCAAAGAAAGGCTGCTTCAGGTGTGGAGAATCAGATCACTGGGTTAGAGATTGCAGAAACCCAATTATATGTTTCAAATGCAAAAAAATAGGTCACAAAGGGTATCAGTGTTTTGAGACAAAGAAACCGCTTAGAAATCCGCAAAGAAATCCTTCAAATTCTTCTGATCCTCTGCCTGAAGTAACTACGCAGAGATCGCAAAAACCGCAGCAAAGAAAGAGGAGAATGGTGATCGGTAACGAGATCCATATTTCACAGTTCACAGG
Organism: Allium sativum; assembly: GCA_030737875.1. Taxonomy (NCBI): domain Eukaryota; kingdom Viridiplantae; phylum Streptophyta; class Magnoliopsida; order Asparagales; family Amaryllidaceae; genus Allium; species Allium sativum. The sequence goes on from CM060923.1 coordinate 10,531,921, forward strand.
CGATAACGATTTGGAGAGGCTTAATTCTTGGGTGGTTATTTCTATAGTTAAAGGTGAATTCTCGATGAACCATGTGGAGCAGTGTTTAAAGAAGGAGTTTAGCAAGTTACATCGGTGGGTCTGGAGTATGAAACGTTTTAACAATGACTTTGTGGTGAAGTTCCCTCGAAATTTCTTGGAGGGTGAACGAATCTTGAATGTGGAGAGGGGAGTTCTTTGTCTGAGGCCATGGAGTCTTCGTTTCAACTCTGCTAAACCCAAGGAGATGACTAAAATCTGGATTACTCTGAAGAATCTTCCGCTTATCTTTAGAAATCAATGGATGGTTAGCTTGATTTTGATGAAAGTGGGGGAGGTTACGAACTTGCAACAGAAGATTTGGGATGTTGTGGATCTGTCTTATATTAGGGTGGAGGTTGAGGTCCCTATGCCAGTGTATTTGCCATCCCTGTTGAGAATTTTTTCACGCAGATCATATCATGAAGTGGAGATCAGCAGGTACTTTGGGAATCCAAACGAATTGCCAGATCCGAATGAGTTCAAGAATGTTGTATTCAGAAAGGACTCTGAGGGGATTTTGAAAACTTGGAAGGCCAAAAGTGATGTTCACCTTCAGAATGTCTTTCTGAATATTCCTGAGAGGTGGGGAGAACCTTCTAATGTCTTTGGAAGGTTTTCTGGCGTTGGGGATGTTCAGGAGGCTATGGAGGATTTGCATGTTGATGAAGAAAGGTTGCATGTGGAGGAAAGGATAGAGGATATGCTTGAGAGTGAGGATCAGAACAATGAGCAAGTGGTGGATACTCATACTGCTCCTGTCATGGTAGATAGTTCCAGTAAAGCATTCAAAGGCAAAGGAGTGGCTGGATCATCTGGTGTGACACTGCTTAGGAGGAGTGCACAGAGGAATCAGAACTCGGAGCATCCGCTTGAAGGTAGTGTTTTTGTTCCTGCTTTTTTAAATAGCTTGTCGAATGATCAACTATATGACTTAGCTGCTAAAGCAGGTTTTAACATGAGTAGCATTGATGCTAGTATTGCTGATTTTAAGGAAAAGGAATTAGAGAGGGTTAATTCAAATAAATGATTATAGTGTCCTGGAATGTTCGTGGTTTAGGCAAACCCAAAAAATGCCTTAGGGTTAAGAATATTCTGTTTTCTCTTAATCCTGATGTTGTTTTCATTCAAGAATCTAAGATTGCTAATGCTGATAATTTCTGTTTCATGAATTTGGGTGGCTCAATGTTGAATGGGTGGAGCCACTTGAATGCTTCTGGCAGTTCAGGTGGTCTCATGATCGGTTTGAATTGTGATAAATGGGAGTTAAAACAGGAGTTAAAAGATGTGCATTGTTTGCATGTGGTGCTGTGTTTGAGAAGTTCTGGAGTTATCTACTACTTCACTAATGTATATGGTCCGCAAACCAGAGAAGAGAGAAAAATTCTTTGGGCTGAATGTTCACAATTTGATAAATCTTTTCATGGACCATGGTTGATTGGTGGGGACTTTAATGTAACAAGATTCTCTTTTGAGAGAAATTAAAGAGTTGATAACTATGGTGAGGAGATGGAGGATTTTGGGGAGTGTGTTAGGGAGTGTAATTTGATTGATCTGCCTCTAAACAATCGTAATTACACTTGAAGTAGTGGAAGGGAGGATCCAACTTTAGTAAAGCTTGACAGATTTTTTATAAATCCTGAGTTTGAAGACCTTCATCCTCTTTCATCTCAAAAGGGCTTTGCATCATTGATCTCTGATCATTGTCCAATCATTTTTTATTCCGGGGATCGTCTAGCTAAGAAGTCTTTGTTCAGATTTGAGAAAATGTGTTGTTTGGAAGAGGGTTTTGATGTTATGTTGATGAACAAGTGGTCTGAATTCTCTAATTTGAATGAGGCTGCTAGTTCAATAAGAAGAAAATTGAAGCTTTTGAGGATGTTTTTGAAGAAGTGGAATAATGAAGTTTTTGGATCCATTAAAAAAAGAAAGGAGAACCTGGAGAATGAGATTCTAAATCTAAATATTACAGCTGAATAGAGATTGCTATCAGACTAAGAAAAAGTTACTTTGAAAGATAAGGAAAAAGAGCTTTTGAAAGTTATTGATCAAGAAGAAGTGTACTGGAGACAAAGATCTAGAGATCAATGGATTAAGGAAGGAGACAAGAACACTGGCTATTTTCATCGAATAGCCAATGGAAGAAGACGCTCAAATATGATATGCAGCATTGATCATGATGGTGTGGAGATTGCTAAGCAAGAAGATTTGAATAAAGTGTTCACAGATTTTTATGGGAACTTTTTGGTTCAAATAGAAGTGTTAGTCTGGAGGTTGACTGGAGACAATTATATCCAGTGAATTTGGATATATCTTGTTTAGATTCTGATTTTTCTGAGGAGGAGATTTTTGCCGCTCTCAATGAAATGCCTAATGATAAAGCACCAGGTCCAGATGGTTTTCCAAATTTTTTCTTTAAAAAATATTGGAATTGGATTAAGTTGGACATCATTAAGATGTTCACAGATTTGGAGAATGGTTCCATTAATTTTGAAAAGATTAGCTATGCAAATATTGTTCTCATTCCAAAGAAAGAGGGCTCCTTATCTCCTTCTGATTTCAGACCAATTAGCTTATTAAACAGTACTTACAAGTTAATTACTAAAGTACTCGCCAATAGGCTAAAAGTGGTCATGGAGAGTCTCATTGACAAGTCACAAACCGCTTTTATTAAAGGCAGGCATATTCTTGAAGGGGCAGCCATGGTGCAAGAGATTGTATCCTACTGCTCACATAATTCTTTGCCTTGTGCTCTGTTAAAGCTGGACTTTGCCAAAGCTTTCGACACAGTGGACTGGAATTTTATTCTGAAATTGCTGGAAGCCAGAGGCTTTGGCAGGAGATGGATCAGTTGGATTGATGGTATTTTTAAGGCAAGCAAAGCTAATGTGTTTGTCAATGGTGTGGCGGGAAAGACTATCAGTTCTAAGAGGGGTTTAAGGCAAGGTGATCCATTGTCACCGTTGCTTTTTGACCTGGCAGCTAATGTCTTTACTCAAATTTTGAAGCTGAGCTGTGTGAATGGGATTTTGAAGAGTTTTGGGGACGATATTGTGATGGGAGGGATCACATCTTTGCATTATGCTGATGATACGATTATCTTTAGTAAGCCTGATTGTAAGTATATAGCGGCTCTCAAATTTATTTTGTATGCATTTGAAAATATCTTTGGATTGCAGATTAATTTTCATAAAAGCTCTGTTTTAGTAGTGGGGACTCATTGCAGAATTGCTAATGATATTGCTGAAATGCTGAATTGCAAAGTAGGCTCTTTTCCCTTGAATTACCTTGGGCTTCGTATTAGACCAGGTAAATTGTTAAAGGATGATTGGTATACTCTCATTAATAGAGTTGATTCAAGATTATCCAAGTGGAAAGGTAGATCTTTATCCAAAGCAGGAAGGTTAATTCTGGTTAACTCTGTTCTCTCAGCTACTCCTTTGTACTGGCTGTCTTTTTATAACTTTCCAGATTGGGTTATCAAAAGATAGATGCTGTGCGTCGAAGTTTTTTGTGGTCAGGGGATAGAAAAGTTAGTGCTGCTGTTTGCTTAATTTCTTGGCAACAGGTATGCAAGGCTAAAGAGCAAGGGGGTTTGGGTGTTTTGAATTTGGTGGAGATGAATATTGCATTACTATGTCGATGGTTATGGAGTATTTCTTCTCACAAAGATACTTTGTGGGGTGAATGGATAGCCAATGCTTACTATGATGGTGCTTTCTCAATTCATAAAAATGTTGATCATCCTTCAGCTTTTTGGAAGGGTGTGCTAAGATGCTCTCAGATCTTTAAGGTGCATTTTAATTTGAAGGTGAACAATGGGAGGTGGAGTTATTTTTGGCTAGATAAATGGCTTCTCCCTATTGCATTAATATCAGAATTTGATTCTCTATATGAAATTTCGTGTGACAAGCTGGCTACAATTTCAGAGGTTTATGATTCTTCAGCGGTTGGTTTCAAGTGGAGATTGAGCTTTAATAGAATTATTGAAGGAAGGGCACTTTCTCAGCTTTTGGAGCTTTTCAGAATTTTGGAGAATGTGAATCTTAATGAGGAGAAGGATGAATGTTTGTGGAGAAGCAAAGGAAAATTCTCAGTAAAGCAATGTTACGAGCTTATGAATTTTGGTGGTAGAAAGCTTGCGTGCTTTTCGTGCATGTGGTGTTTTAAGGTCCCAATGAAGGTTCGAATGCATATGTGGACTGTTCTGCATGGGAAATTGAATACTAAAAGTTTGCTGAGAAGAAAGAATTTAAATGTAGATGCTGCATGTGTGTTGTGTGGAGCTGAGGATGAAGACAGTACACATTTATTTCATGGCTGTGATTTTGCTTTCTATATTTGGGTTAAATGTTTAGTTAATGCTAACATTGACTTGAAGTGGAAAGATTCTCTATCTGACCAGTCCCTGTTTTGGGAGAATATCCCTTCTATTCAACTTGCTTTTTTGAATTTGTCTTTTTGTTGGGCTATATGGTATGAAAGGAACAATAGGTGCTTTCGAAATGCTGCTACTTCATCGAATGCAGTGTTGTTTCAAGTTTTGAAATTTTTCTATAAATGGATGGGTATTGACAATTGGTTATTTGTTGATTTTCTTACAGATGGCAGCGGAGCTTAATGATTGGCTCCAAGCTGCTGGGAAGGAGGATGTTGGCCATTTTACTTTTGCTGTTTTGTAGTTGTTATATGTAGTGGATATATGTAGTATGTTTGTAGTGGTTATATTTTGTACGCTCCTGCGTGAGCGGTGGTTTTTACTTTGTTTTGCTGTCTTTTGGCACATATGTGTGCGGTTTGTGTTGTAATTTGGCCAACTGGACTTTGTTTCTTTTATGCAGTATTTATACATGGCGGGGCAATGTATATTGCCTCTACCTTTCTGCTCAAAAAAAAAAAAAAACCCTAGGAATTAAATAGGGGTTATCCCCTGTAGTTAAAAACTTGGACGGCCCCTTTCTTATTTGCTTCACCCTTTTTCTTTCGAGCCCAATCACTATTGTTATTCTCTGAAAAATGGCGGTTGGAAAATAGGGTTTCTCCAAATCCCTAAATCACGTTTGTATGATTAATTCTATGATGCTCGAGTCTGTTTGGCTTCGATCACTGGAGGCTGGCGCTTTTTCTAGGGTTTGTGATTCTCATTAAACTCGACTTCGACGGCTCTAGGGTTTCGATTCTATTCAACTTGAGGTCGCCACTTTCTCGTGTGATGATTTCGAGTTATTCAGTGGCTATCCTCTTCTTCGATCGAACGTTGATGAGTGTTGAACTGGATCCAAGTAATCTCCTTTTTACTGGTATGAATTTAGTTCGGATTTTTGCTTTTTGCTTGTTCGAACTTGGATGATTTACTGCCGATGAGGATTGGGTGTTTATATAGGATTAAAAGTCCTTAAATTTTGCTCTGATTTCATATGGATTAGACTTGGTTTGATTTGGATTGATATATGCTGAAATATTGGGTTGACTTTGAATTGATATGTTGCCTCTTGATACTTCTTCGATTTAAAGCCTGAATGTATATTGCTTAAATCGTGATTTCTGGAATTTGAAATCTTCAACCTTGCGTGAGAAACTTGCATTTGATTTTGAATTTCTCCCTGCTTAAACAAAACCGAATATTTTGCGAGATAAATTCTTTCTTGCCTCGTATGCTTCTGGAACTTTGAATTGGTCTTGAATTCTGGAAAGATTTAAATTTGAGTTTTGCTGCCTTTTAAAAAAAACATTGATTCAAACACTGTTTTGTTCGAGAATTTTTCTTCCAAAAAAAATGCTAACTTTATGGAACCATAATAACCCTTGATTGAAAACTGAAAACACACATTGCTCTTGATTACTTTTTAAATAAGAACAGATACTATCCTTGAGCATGCAACAAATACTGTGCTTGACATTTACCCCTGTATACTTGACTTTTGAACTGATGTTTCTCTTTGATAAGAACAAAAACTATGCTCGAACTTGTTATGCAATTCGACTCCATGCATTTGTATAGGACCAATTTATATGCCGCACCACCATTTCCTTTTGACCAAACTGCACTGTGATTTTGACTTTTTATTTATATACTGATAATATTGGAATTCCTGTTAGAATTACTGCATAATTTCTTTATACTGATAATATTTTCCTTTGATTACACTTGATGCACCATGACTTGAATATTATTGTCATTTCATCTTGAGACTGCTTCATGCCAAACATGTGCTGCCTCGGCCATGTGCTTGTCTTTAGAACTGCTGCACTACCTTTAAAAACTAAAATGCTTATTCTATGCTGCACCTTATTTCATTGTATATATCTGTTTGTATGTGCCATGCAGTTTGCACACCTATGTTCTCTTGTTCACTTGTACGTATTGCCATTCATATACTTGTGTTTGTTGTATTTGAATTTAGCTTGAACTTGAGGTCTTGAACACCATTGTACATGCTCCCATGACTTTTGACCAGTTTACATTTGTACTGGACCACTCTTACCTTGTGACTGTACACCCTCTTATATCTTGACTAGTTTCCTTGTACTGTTTGAATATTGATCTATACTGTGTTCTCCATTCTTGTATGCTATCCTCTGGTTATCTCTTGTTGCACCTATACTTGCCGCGCCATTGTGCTTGACCATTTTTCTATGTATGTACTTCTTTTGTCTTGCCTGTATTACACCATGTCTTCAGTTGTATTACTGCCTTATACATGTTGTTTTGAACTGTGCTACTTCTTTGATATTTGTATTCATGCTATTTTTTCAATCTTCATTGCTACTTTTTATTTCTACTATGTTTCATTCATGTTTGACTTGCCTATGACTCTCTTGTGTGTTGACTTGTCAACCATTTTACTTTTGCTTTTGACTTTGTTCATGTTCATGAGTATATTGCGCTGAGTCGAGATGGTCCAAGTGGCTACTCCTCAGTCGCAACACTGGATTGGTGTGGCAGTGCACACGTATATACACGTGTGTATATGCAGCCATCCAGACGAGTTTTTCTGTCCCTGCATATCAGACCAAGTCTAGAAAAGTGATGAGAAACACACCGTAATTCTGAGGCAAATAAAATTTAAAACTAAATTTTTATTTGCTTGCATTTGAATTTATTTTTATTGTAGTCTACTAAGTGTGTGTGTTTCTTGTGACAGGTATGAAGACAGGACTTGACTGGAGCTTGCGAAGACATAAGATGGAAGACAGTAAAAATAACAGTGTCAATGTATAAAGTGATTGTATAAGTAATGAATGAACTGTAATGAGGAGTTGTGAAAGAATTGTACTGATTGTATAAACAGATTTGGTTGAAATAAAATATTATTTTATTGTGTTCAATTCAATATGTTTGTTTTTTATTTGAATCTTTTAATAGTACAAGGTCTGTGATGTGTTAAATGTGTCATGACAAAAATATTCAGAGATATTTGAAAGTGTAAATAGTGGTGTGTTGTATATGTACTATTTCAAATGTTGAAAATAAAATATTTATTCGAATGAAAACACTGTTTGGATATTCAATTCTGTATAGTAGCGTTCTATTCAATAAATATTTATTTCTGTGTGTAAAATATAGAATAGTACTATTTACAAACACATTTTAAAAAAATATATATATGTTTGTTATCATCAAACAAAAATCACACTGTTATACTCAACAAATATGACATTATCTGACATCATTTTCAGTTGCTTCACTGGAGCAGTGTCCTCGAGGTTATTACATTCCCCTATTTCAAGGTGTTTGGCTGCGTTTACATACAGGTCCATTGCTCTATAGCTATGGCCGGCTGGATGGACCCCCCACTATAGTGTTAATGACAATTCCTGTGCCTTTTTGCTGAGCTGTGGGTTTAGGGGCAGATTGATTTTGATTCGGGGCTTGCCCTCCTTGCCCCCTATCTCTTGGGGAAACCTTGTATTCGTCTAACTTTCCTTCCCGTAGCAGCTTTTTGACAACGTCTCTCAAATGCCGACATTCATTAGTAGAATGTCCGTGGGTTCCATGAAACAGACAAAATTTTCCAATAGCCACCTCCTTCTCCGTGGAGTCTCTGGGCGGAGGATTTTTATATTATAAGATGTTGTAAGTATCCAGGTATATGTTTTCCAATGTGTCATTCAGCGGTGTGTAGTTTTCGAAGGTTTGGAATCGAGGTCTTTTGCCTGAGTTGTTTCCTCAATTCCTATTCCTCCTATTGTTGTTTCCATTCCTGTTGTTACTTCCTTCGTTTTTGCTGCCATCATTTACCTCAACTTTCCCCGAACTGTCACCGGACTGCTTGACAGCAACATTACTTTAGATATCTTCTCACGAAGCTCCATCAGGTATTCTCCTTCGAATGGCGTATATCTCTTCTCGTCTTAGACGGATATTTTCCTTTTCGTAGAAATCCACCCTAGTCAATGATGGCTTCCCAGCTAAATAACCTCTGAATTCAGTATCTGGATTGACCCCATCAATCAAGGCCATCAAAATAGTTGGTTTGTGGGGATCGCTTATTTCAGTAACTGCTAGGTTGAAGCAATCCAAGTATGATTTCAGAGATTCTCCAAGGGCTTGTTTGATTCTGGATAGTTCGATAACACTTTTAGCTTTTCGGGCATGGAGTCGGAACTATTTCATAAAAAGCTCGCTTAGTTCTTGAAAACTCGACACTGACCGCCGGGGAAGTCGCGTAAACCACATTAATGCAACATCTTCTAAATATATCAGGAAGGCTTCAAACTTTACAGCGTCAGGTGCAGCTGCAGCGTTCATATACCACACATACCTTATCATATGCTATTTCAGATCTATTCTTCCAACATACCGATCCATTCGTGGCAAATTGAACCGTCGAGGGAATTGGAAATTCAGGACGTCATCAGTAAATGGGGTGTGACAGCGTTCAATACCCCAATCTTCATTGGTATATTGGTGACTATCGGCCATAATTTGATGCATCATCGCTTCTACTTCCGCATTAGTTAGAGCTGGTTCAGGTTCCCTGCTCCTTTCTCTTCTCTTGCGTCTATCACCTGCTTCAGGTGACTCCCTTGAGTTCCGGTTGTAACTGAAGCTCCTCACCTCCTGCGGTCCTGGTCATTCACAGGACAAACAGGTTGAAGGAGTTGCCCTTGGGTGGGATTGGTAATATTTGGATCCCTCGGGAGAACATGTGATCCTCGCATTGGTAACAACATTGGTTCCCTCAAACTAGGACCGTCGGGTCCCAGAACACAGGCTGCGTCTTCACGGGACCCTAATGATCCGAATGTCAGCTGGTCAAGATTTTCGGGCCTCTCGTACGGCCTTCTTTCACGTGGGCACTCTTCATCAGAATATGATGAATGGTCCATAGTATGATGATGAACCAGAGAGGACTCTTTGCCTGCGGAGTTCACTTATTTCTTCATTCATAACCCTCATATTTTCCCTCATGAGAACACTATCATGTTTGTGATCCTCCGAAGCATCCCTAGTGCTCTCAAGCATATCAAACAAGCGGGAAAATTCCCCATGGGTTACGAGTGCAGAAGGTGTAGGTTGATCATCAGTTTCCACAGCTGGTATCATAGCATTTGTAAGAGCTCGAGTTGAGGTACCAACTTCAGCCAGATTCGGTTCGGATCGGCCTCCCCTGCCTCTGCGGGTCGAATCGGTGGAGAGCTGCCAACAACTTTCTGGGGAGCAGATTGGATCGGTTCAGAGCGTTCGGTTCGGATCGAAGCCTGTTCAGATAGAGTTGGAGATGTCCTACCGGATCGATTAGCTCTTGAACCCTGTCATGTCGACCTATTAACAACCACAGCTTGCTGATCTTCACCTACTCTGCTTTCCCGCGCATTCTGCACTTCTTATCTTTTTCCCTTAGTCATAATATCCAATTTTTCGAAATCTTTTTTGAAGATAATTTCAGAAATATTGACTGTATAGACTATCTTCTTTGGATATACAAACCCAAATAGTAGAATGGAAGCCCAAAATGTAGAGAACTCGTAACTTCTCAGTGAAAGCACCAAAATGTTAGATCCAAAAATGGTTCTAACACCCAAACTAATGATAATTCTGAATGATATGAAAAATAAAAATGGAGAAAACACACGATTTATAGTGGTTTGGCGTAAAAGAGCCTATGTCCACTTTGAATTTCTTTGATTAATAATGGGAATAAAAATACAATAATTGTTTTCACTCTGTATCACTTTTACAATAGATAATTTCACTCAACACTCAATGAAATTTTCTTTAGAGAATGTTGATGATCTGATTAAGATGATGAAATTCGGATGTAGCAGGTATTTGAGTCAAGAATTTTCAAAAAGCTCCTCTCCAATGATCCTTGGTGGTATATTTATAGGTGGAAAATCTCCCTGGGAGGCCTTCGGTTAGGCACATGTGGCAGGAATTCCGTGCGTTTCGGTGATCGAAGCTTTGGAGATGACACCAGCGCACAACAATTGTGGGTGAACGTGGGATGATGGGTAAGTAACCGCTCCACACTTTAAAGGATCATGGAGAGTAGTTGCAGTCCAATCGCCTTAGGGTTCGGATCGGAAATGCAGAGAAAAAGGGAAGCGGGTCGGATACTTCTGAACCGAACCGATTCTGCCTCCACACTTCGACTTTCTGCTTCATAATATATGGGTTCAGTTCGGGTCTCCGAACCAATCCAGGCCTTTGATATGCACTCTTCCAGTCAACACTCTCTATCAAGTGGTCCTTTGGCTTTGTGTAGCCTAGTTCACAAAATGGGATAACAGTTCCGTTGCTTTATGATACTTTGATTATGTTTTGTTATTCTTCCTCTTTTTATTATATTCTAATATTTCTTTCTTTCTTATCTCACCCGCTAATTTCTTTCTATTGACTATCCGGTGTTTTCGATACTTGTGTTTTGGCAAGCTAATACGAGTTTTATGTATTGTTGTCGAAATTCGGGCATCAAATTCGTCGGTTCATTACAGTGGTATCAGAGCATTAGGTTTAGTAATAACCTTGGCTCTGTGGCGTAAGTCGATGGAGATGAGGTTAGTAATACCCTAGATTGAGTTTGAGTGTGTGTGTGTATGAAAACGTATTTGTAAATTTTGTATACAAATGTCTTATATTGTGTTATTTGATTGGTTCGCTTTTGAACTAGCAGTTGATACAATATTGTTTTGAAAAGAGGGTAAATGAAATAATTTTACCCAATTATATTTTTGTACAGAAAATAAATAATTTTATCAAATTATTAAGATGTTGATGTGTTTGATTGATTTGAATGGAATTCAAATTGGATTATGATTTAGAATGGCTTAATATAAGAAGACATCTCATATTAGTAAATGAGATTCAATGATTAAAAATATAACTTGAAGCTAAGTTAAATAAGAACAAAATGGATGATTTTTGAATTAAAATCAGAATTAGAGTTGTGAAATGGGAGTAAAATAATTTGAGAATCAATTGGTTAATTGAATATGGAGTTGAAACTTAACTTGGTTAAGTTAAGAATGGATATTGGAATTAAATAAACTTGATTTGGGATTTGAAAATTGAATGAATAATAATTAAATGATAATCAATTAGATATTAATCGATTGATAACCCAATTGAATGTAAACAAGTGAATATTAATATTGAATATAAATTCAATTAATTTTAAGTTAGTTCTGCATTGATTGTTGATTGTTTGTTAGATTGATCGAATATAATTTATGAACGATTTAATATAAAACTTGAATGAATTGGTTTTATATACATGAACGATTTAATATAATTTATGAACGATCGAATATAATTAATCGGATTATCTCTGATACCACGTAAACAAACAAGATGCAGAGGTAGTAGAAATAATGATACTTAGATTTATTATGTAAAAACTGATTACACTTTATAAAGATGGACTTATTTATATACATGTTGATAATAGCCAATATGTTATGTACAGATTTACAATTTTACCCTTAAAACCCTAGAATATATATTTGTTGTTGATAGATATGCATCTCACAATAAGGGCGCTTTTTTTGATCCTTGGATTTTCCCTTGTATATTCAGGGGAATTCAGTTTGTTAGGTCAAAGTTTTTTCTGCAATTCAATATTTAGACTTTGAATACAACTCTGGTGGAGTTGCTCTTACTAGTTATGTTTGTCAACCTAATAATAAAATAGTAATTAAATTTGAAAAATGACCTTTGTATCTTTTGTTGAAGTGTCATGTATTTTGTAGTTCAAAAATAGTTAGCATCACTACAACTAATTTGACCTTTAATGTTGTAAATAACTATCACTGAAAATAAGGTTTGCGTCACAAAAAATCTTTAGCATCATAATATTTTCCGCTGCTCTACCGTCGTAAAAGATGGTGATGCGAGAAAAACTTTACGTCACCAAAGGCATATCGTTTGCGACAAATTATATGTTGTCAAAGGTTCTTAAACATTGCAGATTTATTGCATCGCAAATTGGACAAAACTTCTCTGTTAATATTTGCAACAGAGTATTATTATCGCTAGAGAGTGTTAGTTGCGACGGAAATTTTCGCTGTGAATTGTTGACTTATTACCGATGGATTTTAGCGTCGTAAGTAATTATATTTCTACCAACATCTTATGTGTCACTAATAAGTATACTTTTAGCAACACATAATGTGGTTACTAATGATTGGTGGAAGCTTAAATGAAATACCATTATTTACGACGTTTGTTCTGTCACAATTGTTGCCGCGACCTCCACAATAGCCACATTCAATTAGCTTCATGCTCATCACCACATACCTTTATATTTGTAGTATTAGTGAGATTGAAGATATTGTTAAAAGTTGAAAATAAAATTTAATAATTAAACATTTTAATGTCATTATTGTTGATTAATTAACTAGAACAATAAAAACAGAAGTCAAAAATAAAATAAAAAAATATTACAACTTAGAAATCAGAATTCAAAATAATTACACATGACACAGTTCATTTTTTCTTAATATGTTAAAACTATACAATTTTTAAAAATATAATTCGTGTATTATGATCATGGCAATCACATGCCATAATGCTTTGTACTTGCTAAAGACACTGTGTGTGCATGCTATAGGAGACTATTCTTCCGTTAAGTTGTCCTTGCAATACAAACAAACACTCAATTCTTATTATAATTGAAGGGTTGATATCAATGTTACAAAAAAGACCTTAGATATTGCAAATATATTTGCAATATAGAATAATTTAACTAAGCGATCATATTGCGGATTAGGAACAAAAATGTTTAAGAAGAAGTCTAACACATGTGTGCTATTTGTGTGGTAGAAGTGGTGTATTGTTTATTTTAGTGGCTTAAGTTTAGGAGTAGTTTGTTATTTTATTATCTATTTATATCGTTGTATTTCCTGTATCTTTTAATAAGCAATAACAATGTAGTTCTCTCGAAATTTTACGTTTATAGATCTCTCTTTCTCCTCTTAATATCAAATTCTAACATACCATGCATGTGAAGACAGGTAAGTCGGAAGACAGGCAAGAGACCAAGCCCGGGGGACAGGTTATGTATGATGGTAATGATGCATCTACCCACTGAGATATTTCTTGCAAAAGGTTTTTCTTCTCATGCTAAACTTAAACTAAAGCAACGCAATGATACACCCTGGTTCCAGTGTTTTACTGTGTATTAAGTACATATAAAAGCATCCATCAATTTGTTACATAGCATATTCATCATTTCAAGTAAACGTTGGTGCTCTACAAAATACATAATTCAGCTCAGTATCGAAAATATGTAAATGTGAATCTGAAATTACACATATCATTTAATGATCTCTTTCCATCAATCAACCATCTATTCAAAGATAACCAAAGTAACCAGGGGATGCTAGTACAGCTTCAAGTCTGTGGTCCAAGAGGAAAAAATATCTGCAAGAACACGTTGTTTTTAGCTAACATAATCATGAAATAAATAGTAGTCCAAGCAAATAATCATGAAATACACGTGTCATTTAATGATCTCTTACTATGGAGTGTTGGTTGCTAAAAGTTTGTTGTCCTTCTGTGATGTTTGAAGGCATAAACAGTAAATGACCATACGTGTCAAATTGATATTTCCCCTAAAATACACAGTTTAATACATGCTATTGCTGGACTTAAACCACATTGCAAGTATTTTCAAACTTATATTTACAGCTACTTACTAGGTATGTATTTAGATTCTAAAAAAGGGACATAGATGGCTTGGGCTCAGGCCCGACCCAAGGCAAAGGCGTGCAAGGCCACTGAATAGAGCAGCGCGGCCGGAGGCGGTGGAGGGGGCAACAAAATGGTGTATATGCTTTTAAAAGTAGTCATTTATAATTGATGCAGGGTTACAATTTTGCAACATTGTTAATGGTTTAGTGGTTGGAAACTTGAATAACAATGGAGGAACAGGGATCAATCCCTAATAGTTGCATCCTATTTTTCCTGTTTTTTTCTTCCTGCTTCCCACCTTAACTTTAACTAGGGCTCCACACTACATTGGGCCGGCGCTGACAATACCATCGACGATCATCGTGCTAACTTCACCAGCACTCCCGAACGAACAAAGCCAAAAGGAGCAGACATTGCGATAACCCTGCGTTCATTCACTATCAGCACTTACCTTTCCACTATGACTAATCTATTACACGTTCACCCTCTTATCCTTCTCAACCGCCTACTCAGTATGCTTCGTTTCTCCTGCACTTATACTATTTCCGCACTCCTTTCCTACCAGTCCTACAACAGGCTTACTTACATGTCAACCTTCAGATTAACATTACTCAACTTTTTTAAGAAACCTATGGACCAACAATCCCCACCACATACATATCCATTATATAGGTGTACCACTATCAAATGATTACATTGACCCATCCAATTGTACATTACTATCTACTATAGGAACAATACGAGTTTATTGACACTTTTTTAACGTGAGTCACCATGACACCACTAACGGTGTTAGTGATGTGAGACTATGATTACCCCCTTAATTCCATCTTTTTGATTCCAGCCACACAATCACCAACACCGTTAGTATGTCATGGTGACACACGTTAAAAAAGTGTCAACAAACTCACACTCCTATAGGAAGAGCAAAGCTAATTCGATCTAATGATTACAATATATTGGTTGCTTATGTACTATATACGCAGTTCTATTTTAATGAAATAGATAAAATGTACATGGTCAATTTTCTGGGTTAGAAAAATCATAAAATCGTGTGGGATTTTTTATGTAGACCAAAACCAGAAAGTGAGATTATTTATAGATTATTCCGTTCTTCAACAAACAGCAGAGATGAAACCACTATAGACATTGCTAACAAAACAATGTATCACAAGTAAGTGGATAAATAATGTATACATGTAAAATCAATAACTTCAGGTTATGGATATCAGCAACAATTTCCCATGCACTATGAATCATTGTTTTAAAGACCAATCCCAACCTCGGTTCAACCACAATTAACCTCCAACCTTAAAGTGCTACGGCTCTGAAAATGAAATAGCCTTACGCGTGCATGGACCCGCGATCTAACCTCAGAACCCTAAAAAAGACCTCTAGACCAACTTTTTTGAACCTCATAGTTCTTCAAACTTGAAAAAAGAACATCGTTTCACTTTTTATTTTTTCACATAATCAATTTAACTAATAACCAATGTGCATTATTATTGTAAATTTTATGAATCGTTGTTGAATTGAACAACTTTTGTATTCACAAATAAGAAATATTATAATTTTGAACATGCAAATTAAAATAAATTAATTCAAAAAATATTTTTCACGAATTGCTCAAAATTAATCGCTTTAAAGTAAATTGTATTTACTATAATTACTTAATTTTTTGCCTTAATTGAAATAATTTTACATTTGAATTGAAAAAAAAAAACAATTCAAATGGTTATCATAGTCTAACCGATTCGAACACCATAACCTTTAACCTTTCACCAACACGGTTCAGATCACGGTTTGGTCTTCGAAACTGTGCCGTGAAGTGCTTTCTGAAAGTTGGAGATATAACAGTGAGGCTAATGCAATAAGTAATTGTAAATGGCCAAAAGTAATAGTTCATATTATTACCATGAAGAAGGTCTGCCACCATTGAAATTTCTCATAAAGTCATCCCAACGAGCTGCTATGGTGTTATGCCAGTTTTCTAACTCTTCAATTTTATGATTTCATTCTTGCACCTTCAGATTTTATTCTTTTGATTGTGTCGTGAGTTCGTCATTGTAGCTTTCTGTAGTCTGCCCTTGAAATAACATCGCCCAAATCAAAATGACATCAACTTGAAGCTGGAGATGGTAGCACGTCATGACAAAGACCTTTTATATATCCAGGCCTTGTACCTAAAACTTGATCACACACCTCGTCATCGGTCATTGAAGTGGGTTCTTTTTGGACCTACCACATGGGCACATCACTCTATCCATACTATCTTTATTATTATGGACACTCTTTGAGAATTCTTTAATGCATTTACGTATTCGGGCCTGTGTCTATTATGCAAGTAGACCCAATTTATACCCATTTTTGCTTAATACAACAAAACAATAATACTCATGTAGCCAGAATTACAAGTAATATTACAAATAGAAACATAATTCGTAATTTGGAGGTATATTTTGATTTTATAATATTGCTTGCTAATTTTTAAGCATAAGGAAGACAACTCCAACTCCCATGCGAAAAGAAAATTATTATTTAGGTTGAGAAAGTATTTTTGGGAATGAAAACGTAGAAGTTCAAGATATACAATGTTACCATGTAAATGAGAATGATCAAACACATTTATACTATATTAAATTATTGTTACAATATGCTAAACAACATGATATAAGTTTAAAAAGTGAACTCAAAAAGTTAAACAAATGACATAAAATGAATAACAAATCGAATCCCCTAAAATAATAACCGAATCCATTTATGTATCCATGTTCAAAATTTGTAATTTTGCGCATAACTGATGTACCAATCATGTCTTGTGCCCACGGTAAAATTGTAATTTATTATGCTAGTGTATAATATGCATAGCGCACGTAAGCGTGCACGTGATATAGACAATAAGTGAAATAGGAAAATTTAAGGGTTATTTACTTATCTTTGTCAAAATTAGAAAAGACTACACACCAATGCATTATACACAATTAATTCCCTTTATTAGTATTTTACAAGCGAAGATAGAGATTGAGATGTGTAATGATAAGTTGTTATTGATTTACCTTTAACAGGGTAATAGAAAATACGATAATAGGAGACAGAAGATGCGTGCAATGATTTACCTGAAAATAAATTATTGCTACAACTTTTGGCAAAAATGCAACTGGCTTGGTTTCATTATAGATCTATTTTGTCAAGCCCCTACAAAAAAAATGGATATTAGTTATTTACTTATATCAATGATTTTTTAGGAAGCGCACGTAAGCTGAACAACAAATGCCAAGTATTTAATGGACACGGTTACACCATGCATACTAGAACAAAGAGTGGACCTTAATTTTGATGACACACTTCATTACAGACTGAACAATGAAAACATTCAAAAAAGAAAATAATAGCATGGCAAGTTGAAATGTAATCAATATGAAAGGTCAATTGTCAGAGTCTTGATCCAAGTTACTAAAATATATGTACTTTTCCTCATGGCATATATTTAATGATATAACGAACTATGTTCTTCCCAAAAATGAGGTCAAAAGTGAGGTGAACAAACTACTACACCATAAAAGAGATGCATAGGAAGATATAACGAACTATCATAATCTCACAGTTGATCTTGTCTTTCAGTTGTAAAATGAAAAGGATAGACAAATATAACACACCTCAGTGTTACAAGATTAATATTAAAATGCACATGTAATATTCAAAAAACTACAACATAATCTAAAAAATGGAAATCATAATTTTAAAGACAACAACAAATACATGATTTTTTTTATTTTATTTTTGCAAGGCAAGCGGGATTGAATGACCCCTACCATATTTATTAAACCAATACCATTACAAAGTACACACTATCAAACACAAAAACATCAAATACATTTAATGATAGAGCGGACCAATACTTGTTTAGAAATGGAAATATTACTAAACACTCTAGTGTTCCGCTCCATCCATAAAAAGTAAAGAGTTTTCTTCAACACTTTCAAAAGTAAACATCCACTTATGTTCTTCCATCTAGTTGCTTTACAAATACATGATTTGACTCAACATAGATTAAAGTCTAAAACCAAAAAAATGACTAATTATCATAAGGAAATATGAAATGCATTATAAATTTGCATTATTTATTAACCGTGTAGCAACCTGAAACTTCGGCCAGTAAATATTTAAATATCGAGGTTATTTAAATATTTAAATCTTGGATTTAATGGTTATAAACTTGATTACATCCCTTTATAAATAATAATTAATAAGGAGAAAACATGTTGTTGAGTTTTTGTTTACAAAGATAAGTAGTTCGAAGAAATATCGATAATGTGACCAAAAACAGTTTTGCCGATAAACGAAGTTTTACTTGTTAAAAATTGTTAGAACATCATGTGCATCTAGTAACAATAGAAGAATACATATATGTATGTACATAGCATACAAATAAAATACAAATGGTATACATACATACATACATACATATGGCTTAAAATGATAGGGACACGTGTCATCAAATGAATGGTACACATGTCTTGGAATTAAAGAAGATAAAGACACATAAACACATTAGGTGTCCATGTGTAGAAAAATATTAAGACACCTAAGGGAGAATGTGTCTACATCCTAAAGCTTACATGAAGATAAGGTGGACAAGTGTCCAAAACCAAATTACCAAACTAGCCTTTAGAAATGCTATATAAAGGGTGGAAATGTTCATTTCTTTTTATGCATTCACAAATCAAAAACAAAGTAAGATAAAGCGGAG
This sequence comes from Allium sativum, assembly GCA_030737875.1. NCBI lineage: Eukaryota > Viridiplantae > Streptophyta > Magnoliopsida > Asparagales > Amaryllidaceae > Allium > Allium sativum. The sequence continues at coordinate 10,550,865 of CM060923.1, forward strand.
AAGTTTAAGATAATCCAAGAGAACAAATACAAGTTCAATCTACAATTCTAAGGTGAGAAAAACAATTTAATTACATGTATTCATTTCATATTATGAAGAAGAGTTGTGAAATTTGAGAATGAATGATTGGTCTCGAACCTATGAAAATGACGTTCGGCATTTTGACCATAACTCTTTATCAAACTGGAAAGCTAACTCAGAGGCCTACAAATTTCACTCTGATCACCTTTTCAAATTAGATCATTTGTGTACTTGAAAACTGGATGCAAAGTCAGGTAAAAATCTGTCTGAAATGGACATGTTAGAAATGTCTCATGATGTTGAATTTTATATGTTAATTAGATAAATGATTTTAAGGGTTTCTATTTATGGTCATTAAGTAAACAAAGTGAGCTTCTTACTATTGAAAATTTGGCGTCAAAAACTATGTTTATCACAGAGAAATAGAATCAAACATTTTGCTAAAAAACTGGTCAAAAATCTGAATTTCAGAACTTTTCGTAGCTTTCCGAAACGCTATATTTTCTCTGAATTATTTATGAAGCACTTTACCAAGGACAGAACTTGTCATAGCATTTCAGAGACGCTGTCTTGTCTCTAAATTATTTATAAAGCACTTTAACAAGTCCAGAAGATTTCACACCGCACCAGAAACGTTGTAATATCTGTTTTTGTAACGACCCAGAAAATCTGAACCAATTTAAAATTTTTAAATTGGCTAAAATAATGGATTTTAAATATTTAAAATAAGTATTTTAGATAATAGAGATGAAAAGTGAGTTTGAATCGACAATTGAAAACGAATATAATTTATTATAATTATAAACAAGGCTTGAAAAGGCGCTGCAGTATCAAAAATTGAATTCAAACTTTGTAGGACTGTACCGGGTGCAAAACAATCCGGATTTTAGTGAAACCAAAAATATTTAAATCTGTTAGTGAGTACCTTTCTAACAAATCTGAAAAATCGAATTTTCATAGCGGAAAGCAAAAGTTATGGCCGAATGAATTTTCAGAACGGTCGCTATGAAATTTATATAGCCCGTGAAATTGGCCATTTTGCATACGACCTCGGAATTCGACGAAACCACTTTTGTTGGGTCCCGGATGGGAAGTTATCGCTAGGTTTCAAATTTCATAATTTTTGAAGCTAGTGTGTGAGCGTGGCAAAGGAAAATGTGTTTTGGTCAATTACAGTTAAATTGGATCGACCAAAAATGGGCCTTTTTGCAAACGGTCTCAGAATTCGACGAAACTAGTTTTGTTGGGACCGTATCGTCAAAACATAAATAGATTTATTTTTCTGGAATTTTTCGAGTTAGTATGCGGCCCCGACAAATTGAAATGCACGTTCAAATTAAATATTGAATATTTTATATTTTAATTCGAAGGGAAACTAACTGAAACAGTCGAATGGGCCTTCGAAACATATCCCATTGTGTTCGGAATGGGGGTAAAACGCTGGGAACGACAATCGTTGGGTTTGGATTGAGGTTCGCGAGAGGCAAGGGGTATTTTCGAATTTTTAAACTTTATAAATAAATAAATAAATAAATAAACTACTCGTCCACGTCAGAACCCCCCCCCCTCCCCCGCTTCTCTCTCCCCGATCGCGATATACGGCGGAAAACCGCCCGTGCCTTCTCTCCTCCGTTTCTCCTCCCACAAGCAAAATTAGCCCCTCTCCCAGTTGAAGATTTTGAAGAGCTCAAGAAGATCTTCAAATCCATATGTAGTTTGTATTATTTCGTGCATCATTCGAAGAGATATCGAGCTCGAAAGTTCCGAGCTTCCAACCGCCGCCGCCGTCACCAGAAGCCACCGAGTTGACCCCCCTTCCTGGCGCACGTGCACCTCACGTAGCTCTTCGACCCTGCGCAACCCGATCGTGGAACCATTGCACGGATTGATCGAAAAATCGAAACCTAGTTTCAAACAGTTCTGAAAGTTATCGGCTGTTTTAATTTAAAACTGATTTTAACAGTTTAAAACCGTTGCAAACTTTGAAAAATCATATCTTTTTGCTATGTTAACGAAATTCGATGAAACAGGAAACATCGTGACCGCGTGGACGTCTTCTACATTTTAGAAGAGACCGCATATTTTTCTGAGCCTTCTGCTATTTTTGGTGGAGTGGAACCCAATGTGAGATTTCTAATTTAAAAATAATATGGAAAACGACGATGTATAAATTATATAGTCGATGTATGAGTTATATAAGCGTTGTACGCCTCTTGTATAAGCGTTGTATAAGTTGTACGTTCGATGTATAAGTTATATATGTATTGTAAAAAAAATGATATATGTGTTGAAATAAAAGTGAATTGCTATATATATATATATATATATATATATATATATATATATATACGTCCCTCGTCCACAAACCATGGACGATATTTATTGATTGTGATTGGTGTGAAAATTGATTGATAGCGAATGGTTGTTTGGGATTGTTTGTGGTTGATATTGATTGATTGTGGTTGAAAAATACCCGTTTGTGGTTGATAAATATTTGGTTGAAACCACATAGGATTAGTTTATGGAAATGAAATAAATATATACATGCCGCCTACGTGCGAACTAGATGCATGATCCCCATTGTCAAAAACCGCGAGGTTTTAAGGTAGAGCGAGGAGCCGTACTAGGGACAGTCCCGGTTTTAACTACCCTGCCGTTATGCCGTTCAGCTCGTATTGTACATATTATGTTTGTTTTCCGCTGTAGACATTTATGTTTAGCTGAACTGTATTTGTACTAAGTAAGATCCTGTATACTGTGTAACTCTGATGATTACTTTTATCCAGTATATTCTATTGTTCATTATTTGGTGTATTCATTTAATTCTGTTCTGCTATTATCTGTTTCTGTGTTATATTCCAAAGATAACACTTGCCACCGTCAGTACGGGGTTTGGGACTTTGAATCTGTCCCAGGTGATATCACCTTCTGGATTATCTTTAATAACTAAATCCCACCAAAACAAAGCTTCTTCTTTGAGCGCCCAAGACGCCAGTAATCTTTTTTGATCGTCTCTCAGCTTTAAGCCCTCAAAGATTTTCTTAGAAAGATTTACCCCTCCAGAAGCGACCGAGCGATTTTGCGACGAATTTTCTTATCTGATACAGGGTGATATGACCATCCCAGAATATCATAAGAGATTCAACGAACTTTCTCACTTTGCTCCACATCTGATCAAGGAACCAAAGAGGAAGAATCTTAGATTTATTCACGGGCTTCAAAGAAAATATCCGAATAGTGTAATGGGGAACGTGAAGCTTCCTTTCTCAGAAATGATTTATATGGCTTATCAGTATGAAGATCTCGACAGGAAAGGTATGCTACAGTACGAAGAAGAAGTCAGCTCTACTAATAGGAGTGAGTCTGAAACTGATCGTCCTGAGGCCAGTACAAAGTCTGATGTCAGTAAGAAGCCCAGTGCCAAGAGAAAAAGGGCCAAATCTGAGAAGAAACCAGTAACGACAACTGTATGCTCTAACTGCAATAAACAAGGACATCTCTCGATAAGTTGCAGATCTCTAAAGAAACGAATCAAGAGTGGATCTAAATCAGAGAAGAATTTCCAAGAGAAAAGAGGTTGCAGTAAATGCAGGTAGACTGGTCATCTTGCAAAGGATTGCTGGCTCTTAAAGAAGCCTGAAGTAGTTCAAGTGAATGAAGTAGCAGAAACTTCTGATCCCTCAACAAGTCAAGAAAGGGCTGATGTTTTAGAAGGCACGCTAACTGTCAAAGACATTCCAGTCGAAGTACTGTTTGACACAGGGGCGTCACGGAGCTTCATTTCAAAGGATGTAGCTAAGAAACTGGATTTGAATTTGAAAAAGCTGAAGGAACCAATGACTGTCCAGAATCCAGTTGGGGGTTCCATTGATCTCAGTTGGATTTGTGGAGTGCCGGTTTCTTTCTCTCGTTATCGGTTTCCTACCATCGCAGTCGTCATGAATTTTAAAGAGTTTGATCTTATCTTGGGGTTAGACTGGTTGACCAAATATGAAGCTGAAGTTAAATGCGCCGACAGAGTCGTAAAGGCGAAGATTAAATCAGGTGATTATATACGATTACAGTATTATTATTTTTGATTTTTATGCTTTTTAATATTAATTTTGACACATAGGTGACGATTAATATATGCTTAAATAACTAAATTTACTTAAAATATTTATTATAATGACGACAATTATTAAAATATAATAAAAGTTCGATTAATTTGGTTAAATCGATAATCGAAATTAATATTTTTTCGGACCAATTACAAATTATTTTAATTTCAAAACTGAACCAAGCTGGCCAAAATAAATTGGTTAGGTTGGTTTATTTGGTTTAACCAAATAATGCTCACCCCTATCCTCCTCTTTCCCCTCTCTTCTCCTCTTTGTTTCGAAAATGAAAGCTGCTTTGAAAAAAGGATACGTGAAGGGAAAAGAATTCATCGATTAGCAAAAACATGATGAGTGGGCAATGGAGACAAAAACTGAAACTTGGTTGGAGTTGAGGGATTGGTTGCAGGTCATGGGCTTGAGGGAGTTGTGGTGATGCTGATGATCGTGGTTGAGGTGGTAGTTTTCAAATGGTATTTGGATGCTGTAGGTGATTGATTTAGTGAGTCAAAGTTTGCGTCAAGATGACAGGATAGTGAATGGTGGAGGGTGCAGTGGAAGTTGAACGCAAGACTGTGGTTGCAAGCGACTATGAGTCTAAATGATTTTTTAGGAAGCGCACGTAAGTTGAACAACAAATGCCAAGTATTTAATGGACACGGTTACACCATGCATACTAGAACAAAGAGTGGACCTTAATTTTAATGACACACTTCATTACAGACTGAACAATGAAAACATTCAAAAAAGAAAATAATAGCATGGCAAGTTGAAATGTAATCAATATGAAAGGTCAATTGTCAGAGTCTTGATCCAAGTTACTAAAATATATGTACTTTTCCTCATGGCATATATTTAATGATATAACGAACTATGTTCTTCCCAAAAATGAGGTCAAAAGTGAGGTGAACAAACTACTACACCATAAAAGAGATGCATAGGAAGATATAACGAACTATCATAATCTCACGGTGGATCTTGTCTTTCAGTTGTAAAATGAAAAGAATAGACAAATATAACACACCTCCGTGTTACAAGATTAATATTAAAATGCACATGTAATATTCAAAAAACTACAACATAATCTAAAAAATGGAAATCATAATTTTAAAGACAACAACAAATACATTTTTTTTTTTTTTTGCAAGGCAAGCGGGATTGAATGACCCCTACCATATTTATTAAACCAATACCATTACAAAGTACACACTATCAAACACAAAAACATCAAATACATTTAATGATAGAGCGGACCAATACTTGTTTAGAAATGGAAATATTACTAAACACCCTAGTGTTCCGCTCCATCCATAAAAAGTAAAGAGTTTTCTTCAACACTTTCAAAAGTAAACATCCACTTATGTTCTTCCATCTAGTTGCTTTACAAATACATGATTTGACTCAACATAGATTAAAGTCTAAAACCAAAAAAATGACTAATTATCATAAGGAAATATGAAATGCATTATAAATTTGCATTATTTATTTATTAACCGTGTAGCAACCTGAAACTTCGGCCAGTAAATATTTAAATATCGAGGTTATTTAGATATTTAAATCTTGGATTTAATGGTTATAAACTTGATTACATCCCTTTATAAATAATAATTAATAAGGAGAAAACATGTTGTTGAGTTTTTGTTTACAAAGATAAGTAGTTCGAAGAAATATCGATAATATGACCAAAAACAGTTTTGCCGATAAACGAAGTTTTACTTGTTAAAAATTGTTAGAACATCATGTGCATCTAGTAACAATAGAAGAATACATATATGTATGTACATAGCATACAAATAAAATACAAATGGTATACATACATACATACATATGGCTTAAAATGATAGGGACACGTGTCATCAAATGAATGGTACACATGTCTTGGAATTAAAGAAGATAAAGACACATAAACACATTAGGTGTCCATGTGTAGAAAAATATTAAGACACCTAAGGGAGATTGTGTCTACATCCTAAAGCTTACATGAAGATAAGGTGGACAAGTGTCCAAAACCAAATTACCAAACTAGCCTTTAGAAATGCTATATAAAGGGTGGAAATGTTCATTTCTTTTTATGCATTCACAAATCAAAAACAAATTAAGATAAAGCGGAGAAGTTTAAGAGAATCCAAGAGAATAAATACAAGTTCAATGTACAATTCTAAGGTGAGAAAAACTATTTAATTACATGTATTCATTTCATATTATGAAGAAGAGTTGTGAAATTTGAGAATGAATGATTGGTCTCGAACCTATGAAAATGACGTTCGGCATTTTGACCATGACTCTTTATCAAACTGGAAAGCTAACTCAGAGGCCTACATATTTCACTCTGATCACCTTTTCTAATTAGATCATTTGTGTACTTGAAAACTGGATGCAAAGTCAGGTAAAAATCTGTCCGAAATGGACATGTTAGAAATGTCTCATGATGTTGAATTTTATATGTTAATTAGATAAATGATTTTATGGGTTTCTATTCATGGTCATTAAGTAAACAAAGTGAGCTTCTTACTGTTGAAAATTTGGCGTCAAAAACTATGTTTATCACAGAGAAATAGAATCAAACATTTTGCTAAAAAACTGGTCAAAAATCTGAATTTCAGAACTTTTCGTAGCTTTCTGAAACGCTATATTTTCTCTGAATTATTTATGAAGCACTTTACCAAGGACAGAACTTTTCATAGCATTTCAGAGACGCTGTCTTGTCTCTAAATTATTTATAAAGCACTTTAACAAGTCCAGAAGATTTCACACCGCACCAGAAACGCTGTAATATCTGTTTTGATTCTTGTAAACTACACAGAACTTTTCACAGTGCACCTGAAACGCTGTAATATGTGTTTTGAGTCAAAAACAAATATAAACTACCCAGAACTTTTCAAAGCGTAAAAGAAACACTGTAAAACTTTTTGAGTATAAAACCATGGTAAACTACTCCAAATACTCTCAAATTAGGACTTGAGCTTCCTCATCGTATCATAGAAAACTATCAAAATTGGGGTTGTTAAATCAAAATAGGTTGACGTGAGTTTTGCAAAACTACGAGGATTCGAGGAAGATATTTTATAGCTTTGGGGTGATGATAGGTATTGTATTATGTTCTACAAAGCTTTTACATGAAGATAATATGGAGTACTGTGAGTATACTCATCATCTAATTATTTCTTAAGCTTGTGTTTAAATTTAATATTGCACATGACTTCGATATACTGTATTGACTGTAATCTTTGCTTCGGTAAGCTAACAACATATACGACTGATGATTGAGGATGTTGATGACTCAGTATGACTTGCTGTAACATACTGTCTTTCGTCCACTTCAAGCTGGTAATTAAACCAACTTGAACTATTCGAAATGACAGAATGATATTAGCTTCTGAGGTAAATAGAATAAATCATAGAATCATTGACACAGAAAAACAGAATATCTCGCAGCGGAATAAATAAATTATACAATAGTAGTTCATGAAGCTACTAAATAAAAGTCAAAATTTATACATAATATCAGAGTTACAAAATTTAATACAGCGGAAGTATAAATACAAGAATTTCTAATACAAAGGAGAAATAGCCAAAATCAACAGGTAGAGGTGATATCTTCAATAGTCTCCAGCTTCAAAAGGTGAAATCTCAACACTGCAATACTCGATCTGACCCGAGCAATGATGAAACAAAACAACTCGGATTAGGACTAACATTCTCATGGAAATAAATCAACTTAAACGAAATGTTCAATGAAATGCATCAAAAACATAAAGGATGTTTGGGATCACCATCCTCTAAGGATCCGTTTAAATAATATCATATAATATAATACGCTATTATAATAGTGTCTATGTTTAAATACAACATATTAACATAGCGTAAGCGGGATTACATTTTTACCCTTACACTATTTATAAACATTATCGTAAACATTTCATATAAAACGCCAGTAACGGTTGGTGGATAGGGATGCGCCACTATATGACGACGTCAAATCAAAATCGTAAGGGGCTCAATCAGGATAATATGACAAGGCACACGAGGAATGCCCAGAGTAGGAACATACTAGTTGCACGCCCGGACTGCTGGCAATGAATAGCCGTGACTACCGTCCACCTCGAACAACACTCCCAAATCAAGATGCGCATCAAATCAATCAAACCGAGGGACTTTAGTGATAAAGGAAGAAGTGTTGCCGATGGAGGTAGCTAACCCCACTTAGTCCGGTATAGCCTTGTTTTAGTCATTTTAATTATGACCCGAAGGTAAAGGACATCCATTAACGTTCTCTTTCTTCAAATCGAGTAATCGCCTCTAGATCAACCTACTTCATTATGGAACTCCACCACGTACACAGTTGTTAAAGTGGTTTTCGGTATTGGTAGAGAGTATGACAATATCCGATCCCGGTCTCTTTAACAACCAAACGTTTACATTTTTCACACCGTGGCCATTTTATAAAATCATATCATTAAATAAATTGATTTAAGAAATTTCTTTAATTCAAACCAAACAGTTTATGAATCAATTCCATATGTAAAATTACTTCAATTCATATTCAATCAATTTATAATCGAATTCATATATTCATATTACTTGTAAATTCAAATTCCAATTAATTACGAAGTTCATGTTCATTTCCTATAAAGTTCATTCAAAATTCACATCTAGTTGAATTAAAATCAAATTTATTGAATCAAGTATCGTTATATAAATTTAAATCTTTAAACCTCGAATTTAATTCGAAAAACAAAACTTATCCACCTATTGAGTTTATTATTAAAGTTTATAAAATATATGTACAATAAGCATTGAAAATATATTTATAAATTATAAATTTATATAGAAAATAGTTTTATAAACATATACAAGTTTAAAATAATTTAGAAATAGGTTTAAAAAGAATAATTTATTATACTATATTAATTTAAAGTTAAAAATACATATATAATTAAATTATACAGTTTAAAATAAATAAATTATAAGTAAAATCTTAAATAAGCATTTAAATACATTTTTACTCAAAAAATCATTTTAAAACATATAATATAAAAATTTACAAAATTTAAGTATAAATCTTTAAAATATAAAATATAAGATCTTAAATTAATATTGTTACAATCAAATTTTCTAAATCATTTTAATTCGAAAACATGACCAACGGTGTCCGTATATAGTTTTCTACCCTATGGTCAGGTGATACGTATATTTATCATTTCAACCCGCAATTTATAAAATTTCTACGGGTTTATCATTTCAACCTGCAATTCAAAAATCAGTAAAAATCGTTCGGGTCTATCTATCATTTCAACCCATTATGATTTTTTTCTAATCTAATGTCCGTTCGGGTATGTATCATTTCAACCATTGGTGATTTTTCCTAAATTAGGGTTATCTACAACATAACAAATCATCACATATCATTGATCACATCATAGTCATATATAATCAGTGTACATACATGTCATATGAATATCGTGTCACATATGAAACTGTACATTTTAAACAAACATTTTCTACTGGCACTCTTATAAATTTCATAACAGTTCATTTAGCTGATCTAACATCTATGAAATAATGTGAGTCAGGTGTGAGATAAATTCACCTTTCATGGCACAGAACTGGAGACAAAAGACGGATTTACACTGAATGAATCGACAATTTCCAAGCACGGTTCAGAATAGATTGAACTCGATGAACATTAAATATTTATTTATTTTAATAAGAGGAGGCTAGAGAATTTTCAGTGGATCGGTATAGCTATTTGGGTTTTGGAACGGTTCTCAAACTCAACACCAAACTTGACTCAAAATAAATCCAATAAATAATTTTTTTTTAATAATATATATATATATATATTAACAAACAATGAAAAAATGAAATAAATGTTGAAATCGCTTTTGAATCTAAATATATATATATATATATGTGTATATATATATATTTTATCTCATCGTATAAAACGAACACAATATAACAGTCCTTTCATTTATATATAACAGATATATTTAGAAACCATACAGTACACAACTTTTTTTTATTGTCAAACCCTTTTCCAAATTATATGTATACACACACACGTGCTCTAACACACGCGTAAACAACCAAACAGACGCAATACACAACACGACATTCAACAGTATACACGAACCCAATACACCAAAATCGATTATATATATATATATATTATAAATTATATACCTACCTCCAAAAGCCAATACATAGACACGTATCTAAATTCATTTTATAAAATATTATATAAATATATCTATATATGTAAACATACAATAAAATTATAAAATATATATATATATATTTGAAATTCAATGCACACCGCAAACACACAACCCAAATTATAACATATATATGTATATAGATGCATGTATGTATGTATGTATTTAAAACTTCGATGCACACCAAAACCAATTATATATTATACATAAATACCCAATGCAACACACATAATAAAACGTATATATATTTTAAAATTCGACACCCACCAAAACCAAGTACATGTGTATATATATATATATTTAAAACACACACACCACACAATACATTAAACTATATATATATTATAAATTATACAAATACATGTATAAACACACATCGAATTATATATATAATATATATAAATCTTAAAATAAAACACAACAACTTTACATTATATATTTTTTCTATATAAAAATCAACTCACGCACCATACATTACAAAAGCAAACAACTCTACACCATACTCATGCATGCCAAACACGGCTCAAACAAACTCACGCATACATTTCACACAACACACACAGAAATCCCAAAATATAACACATCAAGGCTTTTCCAAGGATTTTTTTTCATCACACGCACTCAACGCATGCACGCACACCAAGTAGGGAAACGAAAGAGACACAGAGCATGGTGGGCAGCGCTGGTTTGAAGGGAAATGACGTTGGTTTTTATTTCTTCTAGATCTTAGGTTTATATTGATGGAGAAGGGGAAGGAGAGAGGCAATTGATCGGCGATGGTAGGAACAATGGCGTGTGTGGTGGAGCTAGCGATGGAGAGGCGGCGATTGGAGTGGTAGGCTGCATAAAAACAGTGGGTGGAGGGATGTGAATTGGTTTGTCATGAAATGTAAAAACTCCTCTTGAAATTCTTGAATGCTACCGGAAAAGAAAGAAAATGAAGAGACTAGTACATGAATGTTATGCACGTTTTGTATATTTTCCTTCTTTCTTATTTCATGCATATAATTTTTTTTAAAAAGAAGTTGTAGCCTCATTTTGCTTTTGTGAAAGAAAATACGTATGAGAGAGACAAAAGGGATGGAGCAGTTTTTATTTCACCAAGTCAACACTTGTGGAAAAGGAAAAATTAATGGAGTGATTTGTGAAAATGTGGAATGGAACATGACTGTTTATTTTCTTTTTCCATATATTTTTATATAAGTATACCCAGAAGAAATGGCGGCACTATGGAATTGAGCGAAGTTTTAGGGAAACACGCACCGACTTTATGATCCCATCCAAAATAAACATTTGGTTTAAAAATTCCAAAAAGCAAAGGACATGGTTAAAATTGAAACCAAAAGAAATAGGAGTCACAAAAAAGGCAATGAATAATTTCATAAGGAAAATAAAATATATTTATCACCAAATCTGGGAACCAAAATAAATGAATGGACGGTTAAATTTTTAAAATAATGAACATGCAAGGAAAGAAATTATGCTAACAAATGGACGTTGAATTTTAAACAGCAAACATTGATTGCAAAAAAAAAAAAAAATCATAAAATGTAAACAAATAAAATAAATAAACCAAAATTTTAAATTAAACCAATAATTAAAATACTCTAAAATTGAGCACTACAACAAAAACACCATATTACAACTTTAATTTTACAACGGTGCGTAAAGCACAGTTGTAATAAATGCTTTTTTACAACTGTACAAAACACACTGTTGTAATAAATGATTCTTACAACTGTGAAATAATCACTGTTGTAATAAACATATATATATCACAACTTTTCGTTTTATTGGTTGTAGTAGAGATGCCTAGTGCAAACTTCATGTTTATAATATCTATATTTAATAACTAATTATATTGATATTTAATAATAATATTTAATAATAATAATCAATAATAAACTTGGTAATCAATAATATTTGTCAATTATTATTAAATAATTAATAGTTAATAAGTAGTAATTTTTTTAATAGTTAATGTATGTTAACTTGCTGCTTTATTAATTAACAGTAACATAAGCTCTTAATAATTATTACTTTCGATTATAATTAACTAAGCAGAAAATAAGTAAAATCAATTAATTAATAACTATTATTAATAAGTAATATTTGATTTGGTAGTAACTATTTCAGCAGTTTTAATAAATACAAATTTGGAAAATTTGTTTGTTCAGTAGTTAACAACCGCGCTATAGTTTGTGCGCTTTTGATATTTTTTTCATTTATGTGTAAACTTAATGTTGTAAGTAGTCTGTGGCATTGCATTTTATCTGCCGGCTTTTGACAATTTTAATTACAAAGTAATATTTAATATTTGGCAATTAAATTATATAATAATTCATAAAAATATTAACAATAAATATAATATTTATTATAATTAATAAATAGTATTTTAATAAACAATAAAAATTAAATACAAATATATAATAATTAATAACTAAGACTAAATAATAATTATTAATTTGAAATGTGGCACAATTCATGTTGAGTCAAGAACTTTTAATGATCGTTTTGATTAATGACAAGAAGAAGCTTCATGATCGACAAAAAGAAGATTCAATGGTTTCATAGGTTAGAAGTTGGTTATTTAGAGTATTTTATGTTAAAATCTATCCTCAAATAATCATACTTCTCATTGCTTTCAAAATTATGCATGAAAACTCGTTTTTACTGTATATTGACAAAAACAGGTCAACCTGTAAAAAATAATAGGTCAACCTATTTTTAAATATAACAGGTCAACCTGTTAAAATTAACAGGTCAACAACTTTTTGAAATAACGGTCAAAAACCTGTCAACCTATTAATTTTTCCTGTCGACCTATTTTTGAATTTCATGAAGAGTCATCTTCTTTCTTGAAAAGTTGCATCCATTTCTCTTCATTTAAATCATTTCTTTTGATTGTAACTTTTCACCAACAATTGCAACTTCTCAATTACTATAAATACATCAGTTTTCAATCAATCAAATCACCGAATTTTCTCACCATTCTCTGATCTATATTGTATTATTCTTAGCATTCAAAAAGCACTCAAAAGAATTCAATCATCGTTTGAATCTCCAAGCATATTTAATATACTTGTGATTCAACTCGATAATACACTTCCAAATCTTTGCAAACATCAATATATATTTGAGGATAAGATTATAGGAAGGTTGTACTCAATCATTGACTAATCAGTGTTGAAGAAAGAACAAATTCAAGGTCAAACTCTTGTAATCGTCTTGTGGGTAAGCTTGTAGCCCGTGAAATCAAGTGGGTAAGCTTGTAGCCCGCAAATCAAGTAGTGTTGTGAACCTGTTCCTTCGGGTGAAGCGAGGGTGTTGTTTAGTGAAAAGCCGAAGAGGAGCTTCGGGACTGGACGTAGGATGGGAGGTTCGAACCAGTATAAAAATCCTGGTGTCGTTACTCTACTTTACTTTACTTTACTACATTTATAGTTATTTGTGATATATATCTTGTTTGCGAATTTTTACCTGCATAACTACTGAATAGCTTAAGTTATCACATACATTCCGCATAGCCATATTATAGATCCTGCACAAGTCGTACACACTCGGACTTTTCAATTGGTATCAGAGCAAGGTCATCATATAACCGTAACACAGTTATTTGATATATTCTACTAATATGGCAAATAACGCAAGTACGAGTAACACCACTTACACTGAAGGTCAATCGACACAAAGACCTCCTTTCTTTAATGGCCTAAACTATAGCTATTGGGCAACACATATGGCTTTTTATATGCAATCAACAAGTTATGACGCTTGGAATGCTACTCAGAAAGAAATAGTTAATCCAACAACTGAGTATGCAGAATGGACTCCTGCTGAGAAAACAGCAGCTGTAAATGCAAAAGCAATAAATATGTTGTTTTGTGCATTAGACCAAAATGAGTATAATCGTGTTAGTATCTGTACCACTGCTTATCAAATTTGGCAAACACTAAAGACCACTCATGAAAGTACTAACAAGGTTAAACAAGCAAAAATAGCTTTGTTGAAAAGTCAATTTCAAAATTTTAAAATGAAGCAAAATGAAACAATCAATGAGATGTATTCAAGGTTTCAAACTATTCATCATGCTCTTATCGGGTTAGGGCAAAAATATTCTGACTTTGATGTAGTTTCAATAGTCCTACATTCACTGACTAATGAATGGGAAGGAAAAGTATTAGCCATAGAAGAAGCTAATGATCTTTCCACCATGAAGCCAGATGAATTGATAGGAAATCTTATGTCCTATGAAGCTAACTTGCAGGCTCGAAAAGAACAATAAGAAGAAAAGAAAAATGTAGCTTTTCATGCTGATGAAGACATCTCAGATTCCGAAGATGAGGATCTAGCGTTCATTGCAAAAGGATTCAAAAAATCCTTAAAGCAACGAAAAGCTAGTCGATACAACAGAAAGAAGTTCGGATCAAACAGACCATCATCATCGAATGTAGAATGCTTTAACTGTCATAAGAAGGGACATATGCAAAATGATTGTCCAGAACAAAAGAAGAAGACAGAAAATGACAAGTTCAAACACAAAAAGGACAAGTCAAAGAAACGGGCATTCTCAGTAACTTGGGATGATTCAGATTCATCTTCATCCGAAAGTGAAAGCGACTCAGATAATGAACAAGCAAATATATGCTTTATGGCTAAAGAAGATGAGGTACAAATTCCTTCTTTTGAAGAAGTTCTTGATATAAATGCTGAGTTGATATATAAACTTAAAGATATGAAACGACAATGCAAACAAGCTCAAGCTGATTTAAGTAGAGTAGAATTTGAACGAGATATGTTAAAAGATGAAAAGAAAATATTAGAAGAGGAACTTGAAAAGGCTCAAGAATCATAATCTAATATTGACTCTCAACTATCTCTTTTGACTCAAGAAATTGAAGTTCAAAAAGAGAAGAATGATACTCTTACTACTGAGAATCATGAGCTTAAAGCAAAAGTTAAATCTCTAGATCTGAAAAAAGCTAGTTTACAAACAAAGTTAGACGATATTACTAAAAATGTTTCTAACTTTAACAAAGGTCGAGAAAATTTGTCAAAAATTATTGAGAGTTCACAATCAGCTACAAATAAGCAAGGGTTGGGATATAAGAAACAAGTTATCAAGAAACATCTTGGTAAAAGAAAAAGGAAAAATAAGGTAGTACAAGAAACTGAAGCTAAGAAAAATCTTAGTTTATTATATTCCAAACCAAAACCGATTGTGAAATTTCAAAAGAGGAATGTCAAAACTATAAAAATATGGGTTCCTAAAACAAATAAAAATTTGATTAGGAACAAGTATACTCAAAAAAATTTGAGTACTGTGCATCATAATCCTAATTTTTTGTATAAAGGGGATACCGGACCCGTATGGGTTTGGATTCCTAAGACCTAACTCTTAGGACCCCATAAAAAGTGGGTACCATGGGCTTAATTTTATGTTTTGCAGGTCCCACTTAAGAAAAGAGGAAAGTGGATACTGGACAGTGGTTGCTCAAAGCATATGACTGGAGACAAGAGCTTATTAACAAATATTACTTATTCGGATGGTGGCTCAGTCACTTTTGGAGACAATTCAAAAGGCTATATCATCGGCAAAGGCGATGTGAGCAATTTTGGTACATCTAACTTACCTCTTATTACAAATGTCATATTAGTTAAGAATTTGAAACATAATTTATTAAGTATCAGTCAATTGTGTGACAAAGGTTTTACCATTTCTTTTTCGGATAATAAATGTAGTATTTTAGATAAAGATCAAAATATAGCTTTTGAAGGACATAGAGATAAAAACATCTATATTCTAAATATGAATATCAATCATAATTCAGATATGTGTCTTGTAGCAAATGACAATGATCCATGGCTATGGCACAAACGTTTCTGTCATATAAACTTCAGAACTATTGACAAGCTAGCCAAGAACTAAACCAGTTCGAGCGCAATGATGTATGGGAACTTGTTCCAAGGCCGACTGATCAATCAGTTATAGGAACTAAATGGGTATATAAAAATAAGGCCGATGAACAAGGGAACATTACTAGAAATAAAGCAAGATTGGTAGCACAAGGATATAATCAGGAAGAAGGTATCGATTATGAAGAAACCTTTGGTCCTGTAGCTCGATTAGAAGCTATTCGAATATTACTATCCTTTGCATGTCATTATGATTTCAAACTTTATCAAATGGATGTCAAAAGTGCTTTTTTAAATGGGTTTATCAAAGAGAATGTATATGTCGAACAACCTCCTTTGTTCGTACATGAGAAATATCCGGATCATGTATATAAACTTAAGAAAGCTTTATATGGATTGAAACAAGCACCTCGTGCTTGGTATGAACGATTAAGAAGCTATCTCATAGATTCTGGATTTCAAATTGGAAAAGTTGATCATACTTTATTCATTAAACATTCTCGAAAAGATATATTAGTTATCCAAATATATGTAGACGACATTATCTTTGGTTCAACAAACGATGAACTTTGCAAAGAATTTGCAAATATTATGACCAAAGAATTTGAAATGTCACATATGGGAGAACTATCGTATTTCCTCGGTCTTCAAATCAAACAGCTTTCAAATGGTATGTTTATCAATCAAGAAAAATATTGCGGAAATCTAGTTAAACGCTTCGGACTAGAAAATACCTCTGGTAAACCAACCCCTATGAGTACGACCACACATCTTGAAAAAGATGAATTTGGAAAGAATGTTGACCAGAAGTTATATCGTAGTATGATAGGTTCTCTATTATATTTAACAGCTAGTCGTCCTGACATTATGATGAGTGTTTGTTTGTGTGCACGTTTTCAAGCCGATCCTAAAGAATCACACTTACGAGCAGTGAAACGTATAATTCGCTATCTTAATAAAACCAAAGATTTCGGTCTTTTCTATCCAAAAGAATGTACATTTGAATTAGTATCATATAGTGATGCTGATTTCGGAGGATCACGAACGGATAGAAAGAGCACAAGTGGTACGTGCCATTTTATTGGAAAATCACTTGTCTCTTGGTTTAGTAAGAAACAAAATTGTGTTTCACTTTCGACGTTTGAAGCGGAATATATATCAGTGGCACTAGCATGTACACAAGTTATATATATGCAACAAACACTTACAGACTTCGGTATAAACTTATCGAATTCTATTATATATTGTGATAACACGAGTGCAATAAATTTATCCAAAAACCCAGTTAACCACTCTCGGACTAAACACATCGATATTCGACATCATTTTCTGAGAGATAACATTGAAAAGGGTAATATAAATCTCGAATACGTAAATATGGAAAATCAACTAGCTGATATATTCACAAAGCCTCTACTGGAATCAAGTTTTGTCAACTTACGTAGAGAGCTAGGGTTGGTTTCAAGAAGAGAACTCGAAGAGTAAAAATCTTTTTAACATATATCAAGAGTTCGTACATTTTTTTTTCCAAAAACCAATGCCTTTTTTTTTACTATATTTAGAAGAGAATTTTTCTATGGTTAAACAAATACGAACCATCTCTTTTCTTTCTCCAAATAGAAAATTCCTTCCATATATATGTTTATATTTTTTTTTGAGTGCTCTCATACAACTTTTCTCTCTAATCTCCATTAAACAACGTATTATCATGGCTCATATCTGTGATGAATGTGCACGAAAATCGCACATCACCATAACAAGTTCCGAGTCCGAAGAACACTACTCCCCTAAGACACTGGAACACCCTCCTGGTTTTCATCAGAATTCTCGTACACCTGGAAATACTCCAACATCAAAACGATGCAAGAATGCTCTTTTCTATTCCCCACGAACCAAAGAAAAAATTGACGAGATACACCACTATCAAAAACACCAAGTCGATCTCCAAAGGGAGATGTACTACGAGCAGAGACTAACTTCTTCTCGCTTAACGTATCTCGAACAGCTAGCTTCACTTTTCTGTGGTTCAAACAAGAATAATGTTCATGAACCCACGCAAATGCCATCATCATCAACAAGAACACCGAACTCGTGGGATAAAAATTTCAACAAAAATGAAGGCGCTAGTTGGAAATACTCTCCGTGGGAACCAAGAAAATGAGTTCTTTATAACGGATCAAAGGAGATGCTTTATAATGTTTTTAATAATGTTTTTATTTCTTACTTCATGTATTTGTTATATATTTTTATGATAATACTTTGTTTTGCATTGAATTCGATCAACAAAAGGCTGAAAATTCATTTCCATCAAAAAACGGTCGACCGGTAGATAATTTTCGGTTGACCGGTTTGTACACTTTTAATTTCCAGAGAATTATCTAGGTCGACTGGTTGAAAAAAAGATGTCGACTGGTCTCTTGAAACACGAACAGGTCGACCGGTAATAATTTTAGGTCGACCGGTTTTTAAGACACAAAAATTTCCAGAGAGTTTTCACGGTCGACTGGTCATAAATTTTATGTCGACCGAAAAAGTTTCAGCAAAATATGAAAAAAAGTGTCGACCGAAATTTTTGCACAGGTCGACCGGTCTCTTACATTTTTGAAATTTAAAACCATAGAATCCGGTCGACCGGTCACAATTTTATGTCGACCGATTTTATCATTTTTTCTTCGATTTCAAACCAGAAACTAATTAGGTCGACCGGTATACTATTTTAGGTCGACTGTTTTCAGATTATGTTGTTTTTAAACATCCAATAGTCGGTTTAACCTCCTATATCAACACACTATTTCGTTTTTTAACCTCTTCATTTCTCAAATCAACACTTTTCTTCAAATCCTAACTCCTCAAACTCCATTATCTTCTCTTCAATGGCTCCAAAATCAAAGAAATCAAAAACTTCTTCTTCTACTTCTCAACAACAACCCATAGATGCTCAAATCAAACATTGGCTTAAGGATCCGATTGCTATAACAAGATGGAATAAGATGAAAGATTATACCATTCATGAAGGGATGTTTATCAAATACTTCGATTTTCTCCTCTATGATGTTAAAGAAATTGCAACCAAAGCAAAAATAGCATCTCTTCTTAGTTTTGAGGACAATAATGTTGAGATAAATCACATTATGATAAAATTATTCTATGCTAATCTCAATTTGGAGAAATACAAGCCAGCAAATTCATCAAATTTCTTATGGTCAGTTGTATGTGATCAACAAGTATTCATCTCCAAGTCCCGAATGGAAGAAGTTTTTAAATCTTCAGATAATGGTACAAAATTTTCTTCTGATTTCTGTCCCATTCATATTAGAGACAAAATTAGCCATTTATTCATTGAAGATCACAAGTCAAGTGCTAAAGGAATAAATTTGAGACATACGGCTAGAATTCTCCATCATTGTATTACTCATTCTCTCTTGCCACGAACCGGTAATTTTGATGCCATCTACAAAGAAAATTTTAAGGCGTTATATGCTATATATGGTGATATCATTATCAACTGGATTGATATGATTCTTGATGAGATATCGTTGGTAAATGAACGTTCTCGCAAACATTTATTTTACAATGAATATATAATGCGTCTCCTCATGAATTGCGGAATAAAATCTCCGGAATCCAAGATTTCAACACCTAAGTGTATTGATAAAATATCAAAGAAGAGAATGAAACTTCCGGATCCATGCTTGACCATTATTCCATTTGAGCAATATAAACATAGAGGTCCTCCTGAAGCATCTTCATCACAAGCTCCTACTCCAAGACCGGAAGATGTTAAGATTCCTTCGCCAAATTCTACAACAAAGGATTCTCTTAAATAAATAGCAAGAAATCAATTTCTGTTAGAAGCAAGACTCAAGCGAACCGATACCAAGCTCGATCGGTTAGACACCAAAATGGATAAACGTTTTAACAAGCTTAAGTCTTTCTTTGGCATTCTTTGGGATGCAATTTCTTGTGGACCTTCATCTTCAGCCACACATGTTCAGAATCCGGGAAAACGTCCAATGCCTCCTACTTTTACATGGTCTATTTCGGAGGAAAGCACTAGTTCTGGAGCGAGTGCCCATGTTGGTCGTGGACGTGGTACTTCATACATTGAGGAAGGAAATGATGAGGAAGAGGAACAAGATGAAAAGGAGGAATCAGACGAAGAAGAAGTAGACGAGACTGATTCAGATGTGCCACCTCAGTGATTCGATCTATCCTTTTATATTCTGTTTTATGTTAAAACACTCTATTAGTACTTGTATGTGATTGATGCTATGTTTAATTAGGTAAGGTTGCTACTTAGGTCATTTTGTTTTGTTATGATCCTTAATATGTAAAACACTCTACGTATGCTGCTCAATGTTGTTGGATCTTTAAAGATGTTTCATATACCCTTTTTTGTCGATGACAAAGGGGGAGAGAATGATTACTAACCTTCTTTTTGCAGAGATTTAGTTATTTTTTTGTCTAGGAAGATCATGTACTCAGGGGGAGTTAGAGCATATATACAGGGGGAGATAGCAATGGAGATCATATTTTAAAAGTTATGTTGTCATCAATCAAAAAGGGGGAGAATGTTGAGTCAAGGACTTTTAATGATCGTTTTGATTAATGACAAGAAGAGGCTTCATGATCGACAAAAAGAAGATTCAATGGTTTCATAGGTTAGAAGTTGGTTATTTAGAGTATTTTATGTTAAAATCTATCCTCAAATAATCATACTTCTCATTGCTTTCAAAATTATGCATGAAAACTCGTTTTTACTGTATATTGAAAAAAACAGGTCAACCTGTAAAAAAATAACAGGTCAACCTATTTTTAAATATAACAGGTCAACCTGTTAAAATTAACAGGTCAACAACTTTTTGAAATAACGGTCAAAAACCTGTCAACCTATTAATTTTTCCTGTCGACCTATTTTTGAATTTCATGAAGAGTCATCTTCTTTCTTGAAAAGTTGCATCCATTTCTCTTCATTTAAATCATTTCTTTTGATTGTAACTTTTCACCAACAATTGCAACTTCTCAATTACTATAAATACATCAGTTTTCAATCAATCAAATCACCGAATTTTCTCACCATTCTCTGATCTATATTGTATTATTCTTAGCATTCAAAAAGCACTCAAAAGAATTCAATCATCGTTTGAATCTCCAAGCATATTTAATATACTTGTGATTCAACTCGATAATACACTTCCAAATCTTTGCAAACATCAATATATATTTGAGGATAAGATTATAGGAAGGTTGTACTCAATCATTGACTAATCAGTGTTGAAGAAAGAACACATTCAAGGTCAAACTCTTGTAATCGTCTTGTGGGTAAGCTTGTAGCCCGTGAAATCATGTGGGTAAGCTTGTAGCCCGTGAAATCAAGTGGGTAAACTTGTAGCCCGCAAATCAAGTAGTGTTGTGAACATGTTCCTCCGGGTGAAGCGAGGGTGTTGTTTAGTGAAAAGCCGAAGAGGAGCTTCGGGACTGGACGTAGGACGGGAGGTTCGAACCAGTATAAAAATCCTGGTGTCATTACTCTACTTTACTTTACTTTACTGCATTTATAGTTATTTGTGATATATATCTTGTTTGCGAATTTTTACCTGCATAACTATTGAATAGCTCAAGTTATCACATACATTCCGCATAGCCATATTATAGATCCTGCACAAGTCGTACACACTCAGACTTTTCAATTCAAAGCATAATGTTGAAAATGTTTTTTGAGAATACTGGAACATAACTTAGCTCCAAACTGATTTCTCACCCCTGACACTTAACAAAATTTCCATCGGTTCAATTAGTCTTCCCACTGTGGATGAAACGTTGTGCCTTTTGACATCGGTTCACAACATTTCAATCGTATTCCGTCGGTTGACAACATTTCCTTTTCCATCGGTTCACAATACATTTTCTTTTCCATTGTATTCCACTGTAAACCTTAATTCCCCTTTTGATAATCAGGTCGGCATAGCGATCTCCTCCACTTCACATCGCCATTTCTCCATCGCCGCTGCTCTCTATTTCCGTCGTCCGCTGCTCGATCGCCTACGTATCTTGCCTGCGTTCTCTCATTGGTAAATTTTTATTCGTTGTTTCAATTGCATGTGATTGTAATTTTATTGTTTTCCTCCGCTATTGCATTCGTGTAATTTTACTGTTTCCTTCTCGCTGATAATCATGAGAATACTCCCCGTCATTATTTCCCATATATCCAATACCTTACACATGCAAAGCTTGACCAACTTTTTGGCTCATGCTACTGTGTCATATTGATTGTAACAATGCTCCTTTTAGGTTGAACTTTGTATATAATTTGATGACAAACCACAATAATGACCAAGAAACTAATACACGTTTATAGGGTATGTTGTATTATCACTTATTTTATTTATATTTATGCTAAGGAAAGCTGAGGAAGTCATAGAGATGAATTAGTTGTTGACTCTATCCTTGGAATAGCTATTATAAAGTTCAGATTTTAATGTTAGATGTAAAAATTAATTGTACTGAAACTGTTAGTTTCCATGTGAAATCATAACAATTCATTGTCATTAATACTGTACATTTCCTTCTTAATCTGTCCATCTCTTGACAAATTACAATGGCAAACATCTACATTTCCACTGCTGCTTATTTTCCCCTTCTTTACTACCCGTTATGTTTCTTCGATCTCACCAAACCCTGTCATCCATTTATTATTTGTTTATTTTCATCTCCATATTTCTTCATCCAAGTGTAATTCCTTTCCATTTGCAGTCACACTCATTTTGGAGGTAAAATATGAAATTCGATCATATATATGCATACACACGTGCACATATGTATAAACATGTATTTGGTCATACATTGAGTTTGTATATTTAGTTTATGATATTGACTTTTTGAATTTTACGGGTTTGGCTAATCACTAACACGAGTTCCACTTAATCACTAACATGCACAGCAGGACTCGAGGTGCATAGCTGCATAAATGAATATAGCTAACTACATAAATAGATTGCCTCTCTCCAGGATGTTATTAATTTGAAATTCCATGTCACATTCAAAAACTAATCACTAAAGTAAACCTGCATGCCTTGTATGACTCTGTGGGGCTAGAGTATTTACCATAAAGCAGTATGTTAGAATGACCAAAGTTTGTTCGCTTGCATTTCATACTTTGTACCGCGGTACTGACTTTACAGGCTGGAATATATATACATTATATCAACATTATTTTGTACACAGTCAGGATTAAGTTCAACCACAAAAAAACATGGGTTAATACTGGTTAATCATTTATTAAATATACACCTATACATATACAAATATATACGTAATTGGCGAGACCTTAAACCGGGTTCATATATGTATATGCTGTTAAGACGGGGTAATATATGTATGTATGTATGTGTGTGTGTGTGTGTATCTGTGTGTGTGTACGCATCTGTATTGGGCATGCTTATATATTTTTGCATTTGGTCTACATTGAGATTCATACAACTACATTGTTGTTAAATTAACATGCATTGTCCCTTGTGGTCATCTTGATAAGTTTTGTTAGCCTTGTTAAAGCCATTATCTAAATTGTTTCACCACGTAAATTCTGCCTTGATTTGTAAAGATGAAACACTCATATTGTTTGGTTAAAACTGAAAACACAAACTTGATTTTAGCTATACATAATTATTGCTGCACTAGTTTGTACTTGTGGGACTAGTTGAAAACTGAATATATGTCACACTATATGTTAGGTAGAAACATGTAGGCATGTTAGTTTAGCATGTACACGGCTGCCTTGTCATGTATTGTCCAACTAAATCATAGTGTATTTAAAGAAATTTTATAAAACTATTTCCAATGTAGTTTTACAAAATGAGTAAACATGTTTGGTCCTAGAACTTCTGATTAAATTCTTTCCCATAACCTTCCTGCTAACTTCTAAAGTATGGTACACCGGTGGTTTGTTGTCTCGCCCATATTGACATCCAACCTATATTAATGAGTACACTTTGACATTTGCTAAGTTATATGTATATATATATATATGGGTTGATATATTGGCATGCTGAAATATTAGTATAACCTAAAAAGAAAAAAATCTAAGCATTTGTTACCTTGTGTATTTAGAAACCAGAAGTCATGTATGTACTTAGTTTTGTCCCCTACATATCAGGCCCGGACCACAAGAATGTTGTCGATGTGCATCCTTGATGAATTAAACTGGAAGTATATTTGTTACATGTATCTCATGTCTTATTTGATAGATATTCTTGCTAAGTGTACTTGTACTTTATATATATACCCTAAGTTTGTTATAAATACACTTGTAACATAAGTATGCTTGTTAATTGTATATCCATGTTGCCCATGAATAATTGATATATAAGTATCTACCTCTTTATGAGGCTAAACATATGTTTCGGGATCTTCTCTAAATTAAAAAGATCAGCAATGCTTTGGGATCTTCTCTGAATTATCGTATTTTTATTGCCTAATTTAACAACTTCATCATCACACTTTTTATTTGTTTGATACTGTCTCCAGTTCCTGCTTATATATAAAATGTTAAAATTGTTAAACAGAGTAAATAATAAATATACTAGATAGGCAGTGTGTTGGTTTGTATGCTGATCTGGCGGAGCAGTTTTGGTTTAGTTCCCTTGGAGCTGGTCATCTAGGTGGAGATAGGGTGATCAATGGGTTGGTTGCCATGGAGTTATCTCTAGTATGTGATTTACGTTGCGTACACTTTCCAGTTATGTTAGTTATGGTCTACTGACAGGAGCTAGAATGATAATGAGAGAAATATAAATAAACATTAACCATGGAGAAAAACAACAGACCAGCAAATACGAAACTATCAACTTCATTACTAAGTTTGGAAACAATCGTTATTAAATTTGGAAATGAGATATGAAAGAGAGAGAGAGAGAGAGAGAGAGAATAAGGATATGGATGTATGAAACTATCAACTTCATTACTAAGTTTAACCAATTCATTAATGAACTGTTGCACCATATATGATCATTTGAGATATAAAATTCTAACAAATATTTAAGTTAATATTTGTTACATAAGAGGGGTAGTTTACCAAGATGGCTGCATATAACCAAGTTGTACAATAATGTTGAGCATAATTCTTTCCAGTAGGTCCAAAAATTAGAGGCGTTGTTTTACCAAGATGGACCAAGCATGGGTCAATCTACCAAGGTTTCATCATTTTGGCTGTTACTTCCATAAGTATAAGTAGTTTGACGCTAAGGGCACATCATTTTCCTCTTACTAATACCACGAATAAAAATAATAAGTACAATAAATTTTATGAACTTCCTAAATAAATATAAGTATTTATGAATGAGTTTGGTGTTAGGAAGCATGTAGTATAAAATTTTGGTATTAGCAAGAAGAAAACGAGGTGCACTAGCATCACACTATAAGTATTTAAGAATGATTATTAATACATTTTTTGTTTTGTAGAATGACAAGCGAATATAGGCAAGCTGTGGAAAATTTTGTATATGGGCATGCTGCAGTGAAGGGAATCCCAAAAAAATTAGATGCCCCTATCGTAATTGTAGGAATCTAATTTGGCAAACATCAAGGGAAGTTGTGTCACACTTGATTTGTTTTGGAGTGCACCCATCCTATTATATATGGTTTTTTCATGGAGAAAAATGGCCATCACAAAATAAAAGTGAGACTGATACTTATAGAATGTATGTTGATGCGCATATCTATGATGAGGAGGTAGAAGCCAATGTTGAAGAAAGACATGGGGAAGGTATTAAGGAAATGATGGAGAATGCCGAAATTCCTTTGTATCCCGGTTGTGCAAGCCACACAAAGTTGTCTACTACAGTACTTCTTTTCAAGCACAAAGCGCGAAATGGTATTTCGGACACGGCTTTTACAGAGCTTCTTAAACTTCTAACAAATATGTTGCCTAAAGTAAACATGCTTTCCGAATCTACATATGCAACAAAGAAGTTGCTTAAGTCATTTGGTTTAGGCTATAGGCATATACATGCATGTGTAAATGATTGTTGTTTATTTAGAAAAGTGCTTGCAAATAATGATTTCTGTCCTAAGTGTGGTAAGTCTCGCTAGAAAAAAAAAACAAGACTACTAAAGATGGGAAGCAAACCATAATATCTATGAAGGTTTTGAGATACTTCCCACTGATACCAAGACTGAAAACAATGTTTGCATCCTCAGAAACATCAGAACAACTGAGATGGCATAGCAGTCATACAAGTAAAGATGGTAAATTGTGTCATCTAGTGGATTCTACTCAGTGGGCTATGATTGATAGAATGTATCATTCTTTTGCTTTCGATCCATGAAATTTAAGGCTTGACTTTGCATCTGATGGCTTTAATCCTTTTGGTGATTGGAATTGTGGATATAGTTGTTGACCAGTGTTTCTTATTGCTTACAACTTTCTTCAGTGGCTTTGTATGCACAAAGATAATATGATGCTATCGTTGTTAATTCCTGGGCCACGGGAACCGGGAAATGACATTGATGTATACTTGCAACCACTTATTGAAGATTTGAAAAAATTGTGGGATAAAGGGGGTGAAAGTGTACGACGCTTACAGTCATGGTGAATTTAGATTACATGCTATTCTTTTGTGGACAATCAATGATTTTCCAGCTTACGAAAATTTAGCTGGTTGCACTGTAAAAGGTAAGAGAGCATATCCTATTTGTGGTGTCAATAGCTACTCAATAAGACTACCATTTAGTAAAAATTGTGCATACATGGGTCATAGACGATTCCTTGAACCTAACCATGAGTATCGTCAACGGAAAAACTTATTTGATGAAACTATAGAGAATAGACAAAGGCCTCAAATACAAACTGGTGTTCAAATCTTTGATGATGTTCAAGATATTATTAATGATTGGGGGAAAAAATTAAAAAAGGAAGAGAAAGGTGAAAGGAAAAGGAAAACTATAATGAAAAAAGGATGTAAAATGTGGAAAAAGAGGTCCATTTTCTTTGACTTGCCTTATTGGAAGGTGAAATTTAACTAGATACACATTGTTTTTCGTTTTCTATTCATGTTTGCTACTTAGTACTTAATTATTTGTGTTTTTTCCAATTTCTAGGCACTTCCTTTGCGGCATAATCTAGATGTGATGCATATTGAGAAAAATATTGGTGAAAGTATTATTGGTACAATTCTTGATATCAAAGGAAAATCAAAAGATGGCCTCAAATCACGACAATATCTAGAAGCAATGGGCATTAGAAAAAAATTGCATCCTATAGACATTGGAAACAACGTATTGCTCCCAGCCGCACCGTGCACCTTATCCGATCAAGAAAAAGAGATCTTTTATAGTAGAATGAAGAACTTGAAAGTGCCTGATGGATATAGCTCAAATATTGGAAAATGTTTTGCAAAAGAAGACAAGATATCAAACCTTAAGTCTCATGATTATCATGTATTGATACAACAACTATTGTTCGTTGCATTAAGAGAACTTCTACCTACAGGGATAAGGAATGCACTACTACGACTATGTTCATTTTATAATGACATATGCCAAAGAGTGCTTGATAGGGATAAACTAGAATTAATGGAGTATCAAGTTGCATTAACACTATGTGATCCAGAGAGGTTCTTTCCCCCTTCCTTTTTTGATATCATGATTCACTTAACAATACATTTAGGGAGAGAAGCAAGAAGTTATGGGCCGGTCCAATATCGATGGATGTATCCATTTGAGAGGTAGTATTTATTATAAATAATTGATGGTTAAAAGTATGTATAGTTATGAAAGTAACTTGTTTATTCATTTTGGTTATAGATATATGAAAATATTAAAAGGATATGTTAAAAATCAAGCACGGCCTGAATGGTGCATTGTTGAGTGCTATGCTGCCGAAGAATGTATGAAATATTGGTCTGGATATATTAAAGATGAATTACAAATTGGAGAGAGGAAAAACCGAAATGAAGTGGAACAAAATGATTTTATACTTGAGGGGGCGTCCTATTTTCAAAGGAAAACCTACTACAGTCGATGAGGAGGTGATTAATGCTACTCATCGATACGTTTCGTTTAATACGGAAGAAGTAGAGCCTTATTTAGAGTAAGTATAAGTCCAACTTAACTATGACATACAAAATAAATTAGATCCTTAGTTACATATATGTATGAAGAATGCACAAAGAGGAGCTAAAATGTTTGCATCCTCATCTTGCACAAGACGATTTGGAACTATCAAAATTGCAATCAGAGACTTTTAGTTTGGAAAAAAGTTGATAGTTATATCTTAAAAAACTATTAATGATGAAAGTAATAGATCAACATAAATCTTTATTTAATATATTTCATTTTTCCAGGTTAGAGAGGATAGACGTATATCCAATGTCAGCAACATAATAAAATGGCTTTCATATGGACCTCATTCGCAAATAATTTCTTATTCTGGTTATATTGTTAATGATCAACGTTTTCATACGAAAGACTATGAGAAGGCTACAAAAATAGCGGTGTTTCCATTGAGGCAGGTACTGTTTGTGTAGATGGATCTATTGAAAAAGTAATACATTATGGGGTCTTGCATGAGATTTTCTTGTTGGATTATCGTCAATTTCGAGTTGCCTTGTTTAAATGTGATTGGGTAAATATGTATCGTGGAGTCAAAGTTGAAGATGGATTTACATTGGTCAATTTGCATCAATTTCAAAATAAGTTTGAAAGAGACCCGTTTATCTTAGTAACACAAGCGGTTCAAGTTTTCTTCTCTAGAGAAGGAAGTTCTTCAAATTATTATGTTGTGTTGAGAGCGCCCTCTAGAGGGTTTCATGAATTGGAAAAATACGATGAGGATGAAGAATTAACTCATAAACCATTGGATGAGTCACAACTTGATGATAGAGACGTAGATAATGGGGATGAAAGTTACATAAGGGAGGGTTGTAACGGTATTTTGGTATGTTATAAGCGTATTTTATTGATTTTTTTTATTTTATGCATGTTTATGTATACCATAAAATATGTTGTTAGATGGTAAAAAAAATCTGATATAGATTGACATCTTAGCGTGTATCAAAATAATTTTATTTTCTATTGTATGTGTTCTTTGCACATGTATTTTATTTTGTACATGGTTGTTACAAAGTAGTGCTATATTTAGTGTGATGTTCTAATCCTTTGTAAATCATTATGTTTTTTATAGGTCGATGAGGAAGATTGATCTTATATTATCGACGAGGAAGATGGTGCTACATGATGCAGAGGTATTCAAGTTACATATGCATTTTTTACCACATGCTTTTTTTTACTTTAGCCTTATTTTGTTTCTGTCGGTACATTGTGTTGAGGTACTCGGCCATCGATGCACATATGATATTAAAAAAAAAAACCATTCACAGTATTAATTAAAAAAAGGAAGGAATTCCACTTTTTATTTCTCACGTTGCACTTGAATTGATTTTGGGTGTGAAAAACAAGAAAAGCAAGAGTTTTCCTTGGTAAAAGAGAAAGTCTTCTAGGATTCTAATACTACATTTCTTTTTATTTGAAGACACTAAACCTTTAGAAGTTTATTTAAGATCATTGGAATTTTGAGATATCCAGATAATGTAAATATATGTTCACCCCTTACATGTAAATATCTCTCTTATGCCTTAGAAGCTTTTAGCATATGCTAATTACTTCATGAGGAAAAGAGTGTTCTTATATGATCACTAGACAAATGCACAAATGTTGAAACAATTTATTTTAAATAAGAAGCTATTTATTGACAAAACGATATTTGGTCGCAATATCCACATTTTTCCTCAAAGTACTTATTATTGTAAACAAATTTCAAAACAAGTTTCTTATCATTTTACGTTAACTATAACATGTTTATTATGGTTATAGAATCTCATTTATAACGTTTAACTATATCTCAGACCATTCAGACATTTAAAGTGGAAGTGTTTGAATTTTCAGACCGCCCCATATTTGTTATATTTGAATATATGTCAATATTTATTATTACATGTGTATAAATTTAAGTTTATACTAGATTATTTTTGAATTACTTGCAAAACTGTGTATTTTCTAAATAATTATAAAACATTATTACTCGTTCAGAAAATATGTTTACATACATTTATTTTGCAAATACCATTGAAATAGGTAAATTGCCTTTTAATTTTTCTAGGTGTGTTATTTTGATACACATGTATCTCTTCTTCATTACAAATTGATACACCTTTGTATTTGTCTTTGACCATCCGCTATTTATGACTGAAATATCTTTGGGATTTAATAGCTAATTACTTGGTAAGAGAACTATAAATGTGGAGAGAAATGGATTCCCATGCGAGACAATATATCCTAATTAATAATATTAATAAAAATACAATTTTTAGATTCAATTTTTAAATTTAAAAAACACACTTATGAATATAAATTAGAGATTGCTGGTTTAGATCCTGCTTAAAACAAAATTAAGTATTTTCATATGAATTTTTTGTACATAAATTATATCACAAGTTCAAATTATAATCTCAACATGATTTTCATAATATTTTTCTTTATAATTTTAAGCTCTCGCTTATCAAAGAAATATTTTGAAAAAAAGAGAGAGAGATGTAGTCCTATTCAAAATAACATCTATTTTCAAATGAAATATTTTATGTATAAATTTGAGAGATAGTTTGGATAAGATCTTTGTTAAGTTTCAAAATACATAAAACATCATTGTCGAAAAACATACGAATATCACGTCCATCTTTTTCGAAAATCATAAAAAAAACATTAAATATAAACGTAAAATACTACCAAACTTCAGAACTTAATTCATTTTAATTATAAACATCTGTGTATTTATGTTAGAAAAGTATAAAAAAGCACAAAAATGAACAGAAAAATCAAGTTTCAGCAAAACTTTTAAGAACAGATGCAGTTTGTTGAAAAATTGCAGACATTAACCTGATTATAATTTTTTTTTGCATATATTTATGTAATTTTTGCTAAATGCTTTAAAATTTCAAATTTAATGTCGATATTTATTCAGCATTGCATTTTTGCAGAAAAATCATTAAAAACTTAACGTAAATTGCATACAAATGAAAAATGACTCATTTACGAAGAAAATGTAAACAAATAAACAACTTTATCGAATAACTACAGACATGTTATTAAATACTAAGTTATATTTACGGATATGTTTGCATTTTTTCGCCATAAATGCAGACTTGCAATTTTTACAGACATGTTATTGGAAACGATGACTCAAACATTTTATCGTATTTCCTCCTACGTAAGAAAATTAAATAGTTTGAAGACGAACTCTGATACGTCAAACGCGTTGTCAAATAGAACATGAGATGTCAAGAGTTATTTAAACAAAACTGAAAATTTTGATACGTACTCATCTCATTTTTCTGATTCCCCTGCCCTTTTTATTTAACAAAAAAGCAATTTTTCTTTCATCAAATTTTTCCATGACAATACAACGCCCTTTAGGTGGGTGCCTAAGAAAGCGCCCTCTGCAATAAAGAAGTCGTAACCCCTGCCGCTGTGTACACGTCATTATCTAAGAATGGTTGTAACACCTTTAGATTCACGAATACATGTTTAGCCATATCGAAGAAAAAGGAGGCATTTAATACCGAACAACTTGATTTTGTACCAGGGACGCTGATTGTTGAATACAAAAGTGGTAAAATAGAATAGTTTTAATAAAAACATTAAACGGTACCACCAGTATAAATTTATGTTCCGCTAAGTACACAAATGCCTCATTTGGCTAAACATTAATTAAAGCCACCCGAAAGCTGCCCAAACATTTCATTTGCTTTTGTGTTTTTATACCTTTCAAAGTCCAGCATTGATTAAAACTATAATCCAGTATTATTTTTCAATGTATATATTATTATGCAATATTATTCCGTACGGAAGGCCTCGCCGTTCCTATCTTCATCCGTCGGTCGTCAAAATATCAAAAGAGCTTTTCCGTAAAAGTCTAGTCGGATGCGTTATTATTCCCGTCTTGTTGTTGTCAACTACCCTTGTAATATAGCACCTGTTTTAACAAATGTGTTCTTACCTGATTAATATCTTGTAGATTACAGCTATAGCGGTTACTGGGATGTTATTTTCTAGATTACAGCTATAACGTAGTTAATGTTCCAAACTTGGATGTTATTTTATGCTATAGTATAATAAACCTCTACAGCATAATGGAAACATAACTGAACTTAAATTTAAGGAATAAGGGAAGTGGCTTCACTCATTTACTGCACGAACTGCAAAATAACTTACATAATTTCAGTTGGTTTTTATTTTATGCCTTATATATTTCATAAACATTTGATTGATTGTAAGAAGTTGGTAACTTTTTAAAGCCTAACTTTACAGCACCGGCAGTAGACTGCTTTTATGATGAATCTAATTAGAATGTTTGCCCTATGGTTACTTTAATATGATGTTTCTTAAATTGGCAATAGATCAATATTGGTAGAACTGATATTGCTATTGTGGATTTGGTACAAATGTTTTTTCTATTATTGAATTCCTGATTAATTTGTGTATTTTGTTTAAAGTAACTTAAAGTTTTTGTATTTTGTTTCTAATTATATTTCAAAATGTTAGCATATGAATACTGTATTTTAAAGAATATCTATGAAAAACAATATTATCGTCATATTTGTTCATTTTTGATAATTTAATAAACAATTTTTTGATAATTTATAAACAGCGGGATGAAAGAAAATTTAATTTAAATCAAATTGCTTATTTTTGTTTATTGATTTATTATAATTAGCGGACATCCGTTTGTATCTATTAATGTAGATGTTTGATATCTAAAAATAACTTTTAATGTTGCCTATTTCATACTTCGAGTTGCCTATTTCATACCTCGAGTTGCCTATTTTATACTTCGAGTTAGATCAGCCTCTTTTATCGCTATTTGTCTGTTTTTGAACACCACGGTTACAAAGACTTAACTACTGAAAACTGACTTAAGATTTTTATTTTTTAGAGCTCGAAAGTACCAAAAAAAAGAGCAAAAAAGCAAAGTTTAGCTGCACTTGCAGCTGCCAATGCTGATAATGAGAGGATGGTTGGGATTAAAATCAGCGAACACCTAAGTGGACCAATTCCGTTGCTTCATGATTTAAATATTGCTATAAGAAGATCTCCTCAAAAGCATGTTGAATACCCAATACGCACTTCTTGTAAAAATGGAAGCAACCTTGGCCACACTACAAAACGAATGCAGCCCCCTCCTCCTTCCAATAGCATCCCCGTCGATACTACAAACCTGATTCAGTCCCCTCCTTCCAGTACAACCCCGTCGACACTACAAACCAGATTCAGCCCCCTCCTTCCAGTAACAGCCCCTTTGACAATACAAACCAGCACAGCCTCATGTCCGTCAACTAAACTTCCAGCAAACTACAGCCACCTCAGATTCCAGTCCAAACAAACTTCAACTGGATTCTAGTGAAGGTCATGGATTGACGCAACCTAGAAAAAAGAGAGGCAAAGTGATGTTGAAATCATTAGCTATGATACCGGATTAGAAGCCGGAGGTTGAATTCAATGAACGCGGACAAGCAATAGGTACTAATTCCAAACATTTTTCGTCATATATTGGTACTCTAGCAAGGGAGATGGTACCTTTTACCATTAGCTCATGGAGGAAAGTCGATGACGATTTGAAGGATGATCTATGGACTTGTATACAGGTATTAATATTTGACTTGTATATACCATCTGTTGGCGATAACACGAGAAAGTGAATAATAAAATCTAACTTTCAATTGTATTTAATTTTACTGATTCTATATTATTTATGTTATAGTACCTATATGTCTTAATATTCAAAGCAACATATTGTATACCTGCTCCAGTTCTCTCTATGTGCAATATGCATTATGCACATGCCTGTGGTACAACATTGCATTTTGCAATACTGTTAGAGACTAATTTACGTTTTTTTTGGGTGCAGTCAAGATTCAAGGTAGATATAGTGTATAAGGATTACTTGTTAATGATAATAGGACAACGATGGAAGGAGTCGAAATCAAGGTTAGTTGCAGCTATCAAAAAATCGTCTCAAAATCCCGACTCTACCAATACTTTAGCAGGCCTAAAACCGTTAAATATAAAGAGCGCTGACGAGTCGAATGCTTTTCTAAATGAAAATTTGTCAGAAAAGTTTGAGGTGGTTATTTTTGTCTGATTAATTTTAACTGTTAAATATATAACATTTTCCTATATCATATTTATTGAATTGCTCTTATAGGCAACAAGCCAAAGATTCAAAAGCATTAGAGAAAAGAATAAACTTATGCACACCATGAGCAGAAAAAGTTATGCAAGATTGGAAGAAGAAATGGTAAAAAAATATTGTTAAAGCAATTTTCATTTGTTATCACTTATACAGTTTTAAGCTGTTGATTATGCTATTTTTGCATAAAAAGGAAAAGGCAACATCTAGTATCACTAGAGACGAATTGTGGTGCAAAGGTCACACTAAAAAAGATGGAAAACCTCCAAATTCAGTTATTACCAAATGCATAGTAAGAAAAGTTCAAATATACAATATAAGAAACTGTTGCTATTGTTTTTAATTTTAATTTCTAAATATTGGTTGTTTTTCAATTTGTAGTCTAAGATAACAGAGCATCATAATGCCGCAAGTCAGAATTCTCAGGGAGGAACATAAGTTACTCAAGATGGCATGTCGAAGCTTTTTGGTCAGGAGCATGAAGGATATGTAAGAGGGCTTGGTTTTGGGGTTGTACCATCTCAGCTTCGTATTCGGGGTAACTCATCAGGTGAAGTACATGCATTGTGAAACCAAGTTAGTGGCTTGGAGACCAAAGTACAGGAGCTTACTTAGATGTTGATGGAAAGTGTTAATTAGAAATTATTTTAACAGTGATTTTTCCAGTTTTCCTGTTAATTAGAAACCAAGTTATTGTCCGCACCAGGTGTGGCTATTGCCCTCAGTTTGCTGCCAAATTCATTAATTTTAAGATTAGTTTTAAGATTTTTCCTGTTTTCCTGTAGTAAACCATCATCTGAAAAGGAAATGAACTGTTCTTAAATTTTCGGCTTCCCACTTGTGCTAGTTTTATATGACCATAATCATATTTATTCTGTGCTAATTTTATATGACCTATGTATATACAACGAACCATACCCTGTATATAGCCTATATATTTTGGATCCTCCTTGCTCATTCAATCATTTTAAAATCCCTCATGAAATTTTACATATTTGTATACCTCATAGAGGCAATATGTTCAAAATCAAAGGAGTGATAAGTAATTTCCGGCCCATTCAGAGCCAATGGTCAAAACGAGTATTTTCGATTATTTGCATTAATTTGTGATTTTGAAGGATTCAAACTTTCGAAATAAACTAAACCATTTAGAAAAATTCCTAAGAACCGATAAACTGTTTAAAAATACGCGTTGATGCCAGGACATACACAAAGTCAATTATGAGGTGACGTAGCGGATGTCTATTCATTATGGGTTCTTTTGAATTTATCTAACATGATAAATTTGATATTTTAAGTTTACAATGATTGATATCTGATTTGAAGGTAGAATCCAATGCTATGATGCTTGTTGTGAACCGGCGACTAACAATCCACTTCATAAGCGTCATTGTCAGTAGATGACGCTTATGTGATGGGAACAGAATGTATAAAATGAAGTAATTTATAGTTTAGGGGGACTTTTTTTAATAATTGGACTGATATATTTATTTATTGTTGAGTATAGTTTTCAGTCCGTGCAATCTTTAAAGGAGCTAAAAGAAAAGAAAGCCAGTAATGCAGGAAATCCAGCAAATCCTGATCCCAATACACCTCAGGTACCCTTTTTTATTGGTATAATTGATAGAAAGCTGTAACATTTCAGGATCTATGGGATTCGAATATTGCTGTTAAAATGCATCAACCTTTTTTGACAATGCAAGTTTAATTCTTTGGTGACATGTTTTGTGAACATTGAAATGCTTTTAACCGGGGCTGTGAAATTTTAGGGTGATTTTAAGGACAGTAAATGGAGGGGGGGTTGGGTACTGTTAAAAAGGTATTTCGACGGGGTTTGGGTAAATTGAAAAATGGGTAAAATGAGCCCCTAATGTGGCACTGTCTTGTGTGGGTACCAGATCTCCCTTAAATCTGCAATGTTTGGAAAGAATTTCGAAACACTTTATTTTTACAGATTCAGAAACGCCAAGAAAGCACAACAAATTCAAGTTTTTTCATCCTCTTCTCCTTGCTTATGTCTTTCAACACTATTTCGTTTTGAGATTACAAATTCAGTGCTCTTATCTTTACGGTCAATTCAACAGATTGTTTGAATCGGTCTCACAGTATTACCACAATTAATTAAGAAGAGTAATCCTGTTGACTTCATAGTAATTTGAAAATCAATTTTCTTTAAATTGCAGCACCAATTTGTTTGTTTAAATGATTGGTGAAAGAAAATAACGTGTTAAGCAAAATATTGTCGCTTTGCCACTTCATCATATATCTAGAGTTCACACCAACTTATATGTGTTATATAATGATCCAGAATTGGACTGGTTTAGATAGATTTTTTTTAAAAAAAAAACAAATGGAAATAGAGTAAAATTACACTACAAGCAGGTTTTTATTTTTATTTTTATGGAAAGAAAGGGGAGAGAGGGATACAACACGCTACATGTACAAAATAAAAAAATATGTCATTGAGGTTTCTCCCAGACTTGATTATACAGTGATAATAACCATGATCATACATCGATAATGGCGCCCAAGTATTCCAAAAATGCAAGAATTAGCTGACCAAAACTGTACATGCACACAGTGCGTTCCCAGTTTTCTCAACCCTGTATATCTTAACCATCTGTTGATCATTTAAATGACCTCATATGGTTTGTAAAAGAATATATAAGACCGGAATCGCTCCTGTCTGCTTCTCCTCCTCCTGAATTCACTTGTCTTTAGTGATTTTGTTAGTGAGTTACATCGTTGAGTGGCAGTACTGGGTAAATAATGGAATGCAAATACATTTCATTTACTTGTGAAGTAAATATATAACCAAATCTGTTAATTATTGTTAACTGTTTCATTTTGGGCTTTGTAGTACAAGTCTTGTTCTCTTCAATTCCCGAAAATAAGATTTGGATCCAAATCTGTTAATTTAACTAGTAACCATTAATATACTGCTTGTGTTCAAATTTTTATATGCTAAAACAGAAGAGCAAAGAATAAAGGGGGGAACAAAGTCTTATAAATTATAGTATTAGTATGAAGTTGTGGCCAAAGGTAGAACAACATTATGTGTTAAAAATTTAGTGGCTTTCGTTTAACTTTGACCGTAAATGGCAATCTGAAATATTTTGGCTGTTGAGATCTGGTATCCATATGGTCCCTGTATCTACGTTGTACTGTTATGTTTGATTCTTCTAATTTTACTTACCACTTTATTCAATTAGTTTTGCACTGAGTTTTGCACGCTGTAAAGAGAGGAGTCATTTTTCAGTTCATTCACAATCTTGTTATACTGAACTTATTTTTTTTCCGATCACATCGTGGAAGCAATAACTTGACAGTTCAATAGTCTAAACAAATTGCACAGCAAGCAGCTGAAAATGAAAAGCAAGCAGTTGAAAATGAGGCCAGAAAAACAGCTCAGCAGTCTATACAAAATGGAAAGAAAGCTGAAAATGATCGGGGTAGAAGACCAGTTCAACAGTATAAACAAATTGGAAAGAACACTGAAAATGATCACGCTGAAGAAAATGAGGGCAGAAAATGTAAAATATTGAATTGGGACAAACAGGTAGTTGTAGAAGGAACATTGGTATCCACTGATCCAGATGCTTTGGGCACTTTAAAAAAATTGGAACGCAAGATTGGAAAGTATGGATTGATGCGGCGGTGGATGCAGAAGCTTTCTTATGGAGGCCGAATTCCGAAATGACTACTATTGGAGAAGCAGTTGGATCGACTGTGGCCTGTAATAAAAATTACGTTGCCTTCAGCTAGAGTGCTTTCGTAGGGTATGCAACTTTTTGTAGACAAAATTTCGTCTTTCTTATGTATATTTTGGGTTAGATCATATGTATTTTGAAACGGTTATGTTTTTTGGTGACGGGTTAAGTTGGTGATGTACTACGTACGTTTGTTTTATGTTGATCGAATATTATGTTAAGTAATATATATGAATGATTCCGTGTAATAATATTTGTTGCATTGAAATGTGAATCATATTATTATTAATATATATGAATTTATTTTACTAGTCAGGTCTATATAAATTACAACAAAAAAGAAAGTTGTAATAGGCCATGTTACAACGGTGAAAAATGTTGTAATATCAGGGAAGTCACAACAGTGTAAAAAAGTTGTAATATTAAGGAACTCACAACGGTGTAAAAGTATTGTTATATCTATGATCTCACGATATTACAATATCTATAACAATGGGGATAAAAGTTGTAATATAGTTTATTACAACGTTGTAAAAATGTTGTTATATCTATGATCTCACGATATTGCAATATCTACAACAATGGGGATAACAGTTTTGATACAGTTTATTACAACGGTGACAAAAGTTTTTATATGTATGCTCTTACTTTACTATAGCATATACAACAACGAAGAACTAGAGTTGTAATAAAATTTATTACAACGGTATATAACTATTGTTAAATAACCCAATTATAATGGTGTTGCAACAGTGCAGAAAAGTTGTAAAAAAATTGAATATATTACAACATCTGCATACACGACGGTGGAGGCAACGTTGTAAATGATATTACAACGGTTTTATACCATTGTTATAGGGTCAATTTGTTGTAGTGGAGGTTGTTACAATTTCCTCTACTTAAACCTTTTCGTCCCCGAAAAGGAATGAGATAGGAAAATAGTAATTAAATAATTAATATATTTAAACCAAATGGTTCATATTTATTTTCATACCTATATATATATATTTAGAAATATATAAATAAATCAAAAAAATTTCCCAACATTTCAAAATAGTTTTAAGTATTCACTCGACGTCTCGATTGGCTAAATATATTTATCCCACTTTCGAAACCTGAAAATAGACATCGATGATGCCGCGGTCATCATTAGGATTATTTTCAAGCAACTAGAGAATGACTCTATATCTATCTAATACACATGGAATTTAACATGTACGTTGATCAGACGTATACCCAAATCATTAAGTACTCGATAGGCCAATTTTAATGTCAAACAAATTCTCAAAACATTTTTCTATATTTAAACAATATATATACCAAATTTTCAATCATTTATTATATGTAATATATATCAAATCATAAGAAATAAAATTTTAAGTAGGGAAAATTATATGTCTCCCCTACTCATTTATTTAAATTCAACATCAATCCATAATAAATATACAAACAATATTATTATTAAATCAAATAAAAAGAATATTATACAATCAAGATAAAATCAATTTCTTACAAAATCTAAATCTTTAAATCTTATTCAAAATATATAGTTTATAAAATCTTAAAGTATAAACATCAATTATTTCCAAAATATTGTTATTACCAAAACAAAATGTTATTTACAAAATATATATAACAAAATTGCCTCAATAAAACTTATATTATAATACCTTTCAAAATACCAATTTCAAATCAATATTACATAAGAATGGACTCGCTAGAAGTCTTATACTCTTCTTCTACATCCTACCTTGTTATAAACAAGGATAAATTATGAAATTCGAGTTAAAAGTTGAACGAACGAAAGAACCTAATCAAAAAGGATCTACAAAGGAAGATGGATTCAAATGAAAGGGAGATTTCAAAAAGCATTTTAAATACTGAACAAAATTTTATATCTAAAATATTTGTTTAAACACATTTTAAAACCATTAAAAACTACTTATACTTTAAAAATACGCTCTCTCTCAAGAAGGATTCTGTGACTGATTCCACTCATTCTAGGGTATCGCTACCCTGTCTCTAATTAGCTTTTACCCCATAGGCTAAAGCTTTGATAAACCAAAGCTCTAATACCAAATGTAACATACCGTCTTTCATCCACTTCAAGTTGGTAATTAAACCAACTTGAACTGTTCGAAATGACAGAATGTTATTAGCTTCTGCGGTAAATAGAATAAATCACAGAATCACAGACACAGAAAAACAGAATATCTCGCAACGGAATAAATAAATTATACAATAGTAGTTCATGAAGCTACTAAATAAAAGTCAAAATTTATACATAATATCATAGTTACAAAATTTAATACAGCGGAAGTCTAAATACAAGTATTTATAATACAAAGGAAAAATAGCCAGAATTAACAGGTAGAGGTGATATCTTCAATAGTCTCCAGCTTCAAAAGGTGAAATCTCAACACTGCAATACTCGATCTGACCCGAGCAATGATGCAAAATAAAACAACTCGGATAAGAAATAACATTCTCATGGAAGTAAATCAACTTAAATGAAATGTTAAATGAAATGCATCGGTAACATAAAGGATGTTTGGGATCACCATCCTCTAAGGATCCGTTTAACTAATATCATATAATATAATACGCTATTATAATAGTGTCTATGTTTAAATATAACATATTAAAATAGTGTAAGTGGGATTACATTTTTACCCATATTTTGCTTATAAACGTTATCGTAAACATTGCATATAAAACACCAATAACGATCGATGGATAGGGATGCGCCGCTTTACGACAACGTTAAATCAAAATCGTAGGGTGCTCGACCAAGATAATATGACAAGGCGCACGAGGAATGCCCAGAATAGGAATATACTAGTTGCACGCCCGAACTGGTGGTAACGCATAGCCGCGATTACCGCCCACCTCGAACAACACTCCCAAATCAAGGATGCGCATCAAATCAAATCAATCAAACCGAAGAACTATAGTAATAAAGGAAGCAGTGTTGCCGATGGAGGTAGCTAACCCCACTTGGTCCGGCATAGCCTGCTTTAGGCATTTTAATTATGACCAAAGGTCAAGAATTTCCCTTATCGTTCTCTTTCTTCAAATCCAATAATCACCTCCAAATCAACCTACTTCATTCTGGAACTCCATCGCGTACACAGTTGTTAAAGTGGTTTTCGGTATTGGTAGAGAGTATGACAATATGCGATCCTGGTCTCTTTAACAACCAAATGTTTACATTTTTCACACCATGGCCATATTATAAAATCGTATCTTGAAATAAATTGGTTTAAGAAATTTCTTTAATTCAAACCAAACAGTTTATGAATCAATTCAATATATAAAATTACTTCAATTCATATTCAATCAATTTATAATCGAATTCATATATTCATATCAATTGTAAATTCAAATTCCAATTAATTACGCAGTTCACGTTCATTTCCTAAAGTTCAATATCTAAGTCAATTCAAAATTCACATTTACTTGAATTAAAATCAAATTCATTGAATCAAGTATCGTTATATAAATTTAAATCTTTGAACCTCGAATCTAAATCGAAAACCAAAACTTATACACCTATTGAGTTTATTATTAAAGTTTATAAAATATATATAAAATAAGCATTGAATATATATAAGTTATAAATTTATATAGAAAATAGCTTTATAAACATATACAGGTTTAAAATAATTTAGAAATAGGTTTAAAAAGAATAATTTATTAAAATATATTAATTTAAAGTTAAAAATACATATATGATTAAATTATATGGTTTGAAATAAATAAATTATAAGTAAAATCTTAAATAAACATTTAAATACACTTTTACCCATAAAATCATTTTAAAACATATAATATAAAATTTTACAAAATTTAATTATAAATCTTTAAAATACAAATATAAAATGTAAGATCTTAAATTAATATTATTACAATCAAAATTTTCAAATCATTTTAATTCGAAAACATGACCAACGATGTCCGTATATTGTTTCTACCCTATGGTCAAGTGATACAGATATTTATCATTTCAACCCACAATTTATAAAATTTCTACGGGTTTATCATTTCAACTAACGAATTTTTTCTAATCTAATGTCCATTCGGGCATGTATTATTTCAACCCTTAGTAATTTTTTCTAAACTAGGGGTATCTACAGCATAACAATCACATATCATTAATCACATCATAGTCATATATAATCAGTATACATACATGTCATATGAATACGGTGTAACATATGAAAGTGTATATTTTAAACAAACAATTTCTACTGGCACTCATATACATTTCATAACAGTTCGTTTAGTTGATCTAACATCTATGAAATAATGCGAGTCAGGTGTGAGATAAACTCACCTTTTGTGGCACAAAATTGGAGACAGAAGACGGATTTACACTGAATGAATCGACAATTTCCAAGCATGTTTTAGAAAAGATTCAACTCGATGATCATTAAATATTTATTTATTTTAATAAAAGGAGGCTAGGGAATTTTCAATGGATCGGTACGGCTATTTGGGTTTTGGAACGGTTCTCAAACTCAACACCGAACTTGACTCAAAATAAATCCAGTAAATAATTATTATTTTTTAATAATATATATATATATATATATTAACAAAAAATACGGGAAATGAAATAAATGTTGAAACCGCTTTTGAATATATATATATATATATATATATATATATATATATATATATAATCTCATCGTATATATAAAAGGAACACAACATAACAGTCCTTTCATTTATATATAATAAATATATTTAGAAACCATACAGTACACAATTTTTTTTATTGTCAAACCCTTTTCCAAATTATGTATATATATACACACACACGCGCTCTAACACACGCATAAACAAACAAACACGCACAATAAACAACGCGGCATTCAACAACATACACGAACCCAATACACCAAAATCGATTATATATATATATATATTATATAAATTATATACCTACCTCCAAAAGCCAATACATATACATA
Organism: Allium sativum; assembly: GCA_030737875.1. NCBI lineage: Eukaryota > Viridiplantae > Streptophyta > Magnoliopsida > Asparagales > Amaryllidaceae > Allium > Allium sativum. The sequence continues at coordinate 10,594,038 of CM060923.1, forward strand.
TATCTAAATTCATTTTATAAAATATTATATAAATATATATATACGTAAAAATTTTATAAAATATATATATATATATTTCAAATTCAACACACACCACAAACACACAACGCAAATTATAATACATATATATATATGTATATATGTGTGTGTGTATATATATATATATATATATATATATATATATATATATATATATATATATATATATAACTTCAACACACCAAAACCAATTATATATTATATATTATACATAAACACCCAGCGCAACACACACAATAAAACCATATAACGTATATATGTATTTTAAAATTCGACACCCACCAAAACCAAGTACATGTGTATATGTATATTTAAAACACACACACCACACAATACTTTAAAATATAAATATATATATATATATATATATATATATTATAAATTATACAAATATATGTATAAACACACAACGAATTATATATATATATAATATATAACAGTCTAAATAAAAGAACAACTTTACATAATATATTTTTTCTGTATAAAAATCTACTCACGCACCATACATCACAAAAGTAAACAACTCAACACCATACTCATGCATGCCAAACACAGCTCAAACAAACTCACGCATACATTTCACACAACACACACAAATCATAAAATATAATACAACAAGGCTTTTCCAAGGATTATTTTTCATCGCATGCACTCAACGCATGCACGCACACCAACCAGGGAAACGAAAGGGACACTGAGCATGGTGGGCAGCGCTGGTTTGAAGGGAAGTGAGGTTGGTTTTTATTTCTTATAGATCTTAGGTTTATACTGATGGAGAAGGAGGAGGACGGCGGCAATTGATCAGCGATGGTAGTCACGGTGGCGTTGCGGTGGAGCTAGCGATGGAGAGGCGGTGATTGGAGCGGTAGGCTGCATCAAAACAGTGGGTGGAGGGACGTGAATTGGTTTGCCACGAAATGTAAAAGCTCCTCTTGAAATTCTTGAATGCTACAGAAAAAGAAAGAAAATGAAGAGACTAGTGCATGATTGTTATGCACTGTTTTTATATTTTCCTTCTTTCCTATTTCATGCGTATTTTTATTTTTTTTAAAAAAAAAAGCTGTAGCCTCATTTTGCTTTTGTGAAAGAAAATGCGTATGAGAAAGATAAAAGGGATGGAGCAGTTTTTATTTCACCAGGCCAACACTTGTGGAAAAGGAAAATTTAATGGAGTGATTTGTGAAAAGTGGGATGGAACATGACCGTTTATTTTCGTTTTCCATATATTTTTATATAAATGTATCCATAAGAAACGATGGCACTATGGAATTGAGCGAAGTTTTAGGGAAACACGCACTAACTTTATGATCCCATCCAAAATGAACGTTTGGTTTAAAAGTTCCAAAAACCAAAGGACATGGTCAAAATGGAAACCAAAAGAAATAGGAGTCACAAAAACGGCAATGAATAATTTCATAAGGAAAATTAAATATATTTTTTACCAAATATGGGAATTAAAATAAATGAATGAACGGTTAAATTTTGAAAACAATGAACATGCAAGGAAAGAAATTATGCTAACAAATGGACATTGAATTTTAAATGGTAAGCATTGATTGCAAAAAAAAAAAAAAAAAAAAATCATAAAATGTAAACAAATAAAATAAATAAACCAAAATTTTAAATTAAATTAATAATTAAAATACTCTAAAATTGAGGTTGTTACACTTGCATAAAATCTTGAAATCAAGAATGTAAGGATTAGTAGGGGATTGGGATAGACATAGAATACCTACAGTTTGATAGTCATAATTGCATTACTTTGACAAATGTTTTATCTAAAACAATATTTTCAAGTGTTCCATTTCTTGATGATTAGTTTGGAGATATAATCTGTTTTATCATGAAGGGGTTTCTTGGTATTTAAAATAGAAGAGGTTTATCTTTTGAAAATGAGTTCTATAAGAGATATATAGATATCTTTCAAAACGAATATTTGCAGAGTGTTTTTCCAATGTGGTTAATATTTTGAACCGTTATTGGAAATTAGATGGTGAGGTAGGTATCAAATCGGATGGTATACATTTTTATTTCAATTTTTCTAATGAAATGGATAGAGAGAAAATCCTTAAGTCTAACCCTATTTTTATTAGAGGCCATATGTTTATTATTACACGATGGGATCCTACCATTTGCAATTCACAAGCACAGATTAAAAAAGTGCTTGTGTGGGTTGATTTCTATAGAATTCCTAGTATTCTTTGGACCCTACTATGGATTAACTGGCTTGCTTGTCACGTTCGGAAGCTAATTTGTTTTGATAGCAGCACTGAAAAATTGAAAAGATTTCGATATGCTTAAGCTTTAATTGAATTATCATCTGAATTCGAATTACCAGAGAAAATAGTGGTTGATGGGCTAGGAGAAAATTGTCCTTTGGTTAATTAAGTTAGCATATGATTGGAGACCTCATATTTGTACTTCATGCAAAGATTTGGCCATGACACTAATAAATGTGAACTCGATGATAAGGCTAGGATGGAAAATGAGGTGCCAGAGCAGGGTGACATGAGAAATCTAGCTTCTATAGATTAGAATTATAAGAAGGCTCCGACTAATGCCAATCAAAGTAACTGGGTAAAAGTGAACTCAAAAACAAAGAAATATTGGGAAAAAAGGAGTGAGTATTGAGGGTGTTAAAACTAAGGAGGGTAAGGCAAATATGACTCCATTTGAGGCTTTTGACCCTGATAACATTGAAAATAGCAAAGGGGATGAAGCAGTTTTAGCTGAACAGGAAACTCAGGTTAACTTGGAATCTCAGAATAATATTGGAACTAATAATGAGGAGGAGGATGGATTAACAGCTCGGGATATTTTAGTTAATAATGGAAAAGAGATTGATCTAAACAATGCTTGTAGTAATGCATGTGATGATTCTATTGTGGGAAATTTATATAGTGAAATTGAAAAGGATTTGACTAATAATGATTTGGGTACCACTTCTTCAGTACCATCCCCATCAACAAGCTACATGGGCTCAACTTTCAGTCAATATTTCACTTAAGTTCTCTCGGCTCATGCTTCTTTATCAACTCATTCTACTGCTAGTATTATATGTACTGCAATGTCATCAGCCTCGCCCTATTCACATTTGGCTCCTCCATCTCATTTCATTCTTCCTCCACCGCCCAATGCAAGTTCAATTGCTTCACCGCATAAGACAACATCCACGAGTAGTAAGCAAAAAGGTAAAAAGCAACAAATTTATGAAGATTTGAATGATGGGTTTGATTATAATCCTGAGGATGTTATGCCACTAACTAATGCTTGGAAGTCTGGAAGACATACGAGAAGCAACCCCCTATTTAAGCTTGGATATCTTGAATTTAAATCAGTTTACTGTCTTTGGAGTTTCTGGCAATATGTGGTTTTGTTAGATGACTATAGTGGAATTTTGATTGCTCTTGCTTTTGTCAGAACATGATGTTAGACATTCCTTGCCTGGTGACTCTTTCCTGTTGCAATTTTGATTAAATGAACTGAAAATAGGTGCTCTAGAGTAATGGTTCTCAACTGTGGTCATTGCGTCTAACAATAATGCCACTCAGCAAACTACATTGGTTATTACAGCAATTGTGGTGCTTTTATATTGATACTCAATATGTGGACATTCTAGTTGCACTGTTAAACATTAGTAAGCAGTTTTGTTAATTCATAGGCTAGGAAATATCAAGAGGATTTACTAGCTTTATTTACATTTTTTGGTTGTAACTCTTGATGTTGTGAATAAATTTTTTTACTTGCCTTTCAAAAAATAGTATTTTTGGAAGTAAATATTGATTTTAACTGTTTTGTGTAAGGAAGAACTACGTCGGTTTGATCTTGTATCTAATTGCTCATCCAATTAGATAAGGTATGTAGGCAGTCACAAGTGGTAGTGATGCATCTTCTATATTAATAAAAATATTTTTTGTTTACTATTGGTTATTACATCTTGTGTTGGTGCATCATTTATATTTAAAATTTTAAACCATACGAAAATATTTATCATGAATACAGGAATGAATATTGATGTCCATTCCATCAGAGTTACATAAAAGTAGATTTATGGTAATTGTGTTTAATTTGTATTTAAGAACACCTTGTGAATTAAATGAATATTCTGATAAGTGATATTTATTAAAATTATATCCAATGCATTTAGTGATATTGTATATTTATTCAAATAAAGTGGTAGCTATCATTATTTGTTTTAGATGGAAGGATTTTCGGCGATTTTGACTGGTCCGAAATTTCCAGGGCGTTACAGTTATAGACAAATTACCTTAAAATATTAATGTTGCACCATATTAATCATCGAGATTTAGATAATAACTAACACAAATTGGCCATTGAATTCAATGGAATAACTAATAAGATATATCTAACAATTTAAAAAAAAAAAAAAAAAAAATCTTACCATCAATGATGTATCATAAAGGAAATTAACCAACATGCATGGTCATTAAATTCAACGGAGCAATCTACGCACTATGTCACTTATTTTCCTTATCAACAATGTTTCACCACATTGATAATCGAGATTCAGATAATAACTAATACGAATTGGATATTGAATTCAATAAAGTAATTAATAAGATATAGCGAAATCGAGATTAAGATAATAACTAATACAAATTGGACATTGAGTTCAACAAAGCAATTAATGGGATATATCAAATAATTTGAATTTTTTCCTTACCACTAATGGTGTATCATAAAAGAAATTAATCAATGCACATTGGTTATTAAATTCAACGGAGCTATTAACGCAATGTGCAAGGGCGGAGCTAGCCCCGGGCGGGCCTACGCTGCAGCCCAATGTAAAAAAAAAGTACATTACTACTTACTCAATGTCAAAATTATAAAATGTATTACTATTAAACTTTATATTATTAGCCAAACTATAAATCAACCCATCCCTTTGTTAATTCCCGGGTTCGCCCATGTGTCAACAGCTTTATAAATTTCAAAATCATTAATTATGTACCATAATATTCAGAATTAAGAAATTTACCATTAAAAATAAGTAATTTACTTCAATCAGTAATTGATTTCTCTGGATGTCGACTGTTGAAAGATGTGATGTCAGGCTATACCATCACATTTAATTTCTCCCCTAATTAGTATTTTGAAGACACAAAGCTTTTGAAGTCCTACACCTGCAATAATGAAGGAACAACTGACATTCCTGGAACATATATCAAGTAGAAGGAGGGCACGAATATTTCAAATGGTGCAAACCCTAAGAAGAAGTGGTCTAAAAGACCAGCAAATGAAGAAAGTTTCTTTACTTCGTTCGGCAAGACGAATCTGACTATTCAAATGGAAGGAATGTCTGATGAGGTGGCGGAAGTATTAAAAGAATATTTGTCGCTTAATCCTTTGAGATACTTCAACAATGAAGCGAATGATGAAGAGTTTGATGGAGATGAAGAATACGACGAGAACGATGAAGAGGGTGAAGAAGATGAAGGATAAGTTTAAAGTTCTTCCAATAGTGGTTTTATTATTAGATTATTATTCATACTCTTGTACGTGCTGAGATACTTGCTTCATGCAGACCGTTTTAATTTATGTTTCCTTATAGGAAAATTCACTTATACACCAATAATTTTTTAACATACATCAATGTTTTAATAAAAAAAACCATCGCTATGTTACCCTTACCGTTAATTGTATTTTCAGCCCTTCCTCATAATGCATCTAATAAAACTTTAAAACTGATAATATATGATTAAATCTATAGAAATTTATGGAGTTAATAAAACCTAAGATATTAATTTAGACAACTTTTTATAGCTAAGCACTCTAATTCAAATGTGTTCTATCATCTATAAATGGAGCCGATTTTTAAAATAAAAACAATCAAATAATTTACAATACTAATGTTAAAAATTAAAGTTTTTTTTTTTTTTGAAATTTAGGTAAATTTATTGCAATAAATTCCAAGTTTTATGTTATTTAGTTTTAAGGTCGAAGAGGGAAGATGAAGAAATTATAAAAGGGTAATTTTGTGAATGACATGCCGCACGAAGAGAAATTTTTGGTGTATACTATTTTATTTCATTTCACGTTATGTATTAAGAAATTATGGATGTATGAATAGAGTTAGCTTTTATTCTATTTGTTGCACTTTTGGATAGGACATCATTATGTGCTAGCAAATGTGCGTGGGTGTCATTTAAAAAAAAATTAAAGTCAAATATTTTGAGAAGTATCCTAGTTATCATTATTGAACCATAAAAGGCCAAAATTTAGTAACAAACTAACGTAGAGTGGCCACTTGATTTAATGAAGCAATTAATAAGTAAGGAATCAAAAATACAAAGCTAATCCTTAATAAATCAATTAATTTAAAGAAAAACATATGTAAAGAAGCTTAAAGGGACACCACAATGATACTTTAGTTCATTAAAAGTAATAAATATCAAATTAACAACCATAAAAGTAATAAAAAAAAGTAGTAAAGTGGCATTGGAAGCAAATAAATTTAAAGCAGATGTAGGAAAAAGCAATTAAAATGGCATTCAATTTCAAGAATAGCTGAGAACGATGCAGAATAAAAGCAAAAGGTGCAATAAAAATCTATATGAAAGCAGTACTAATTTTGATTACTGTAGCAACAGCAGTAGCGGAGTAGCAGACTTTGTAGAAGACATATACATCCAAAAAAAAATTTGAAATTTCCTTAGCACCAATGTTGTACCAATATGGCAAGACTTTATAAATTACACTACTACAAAATATGCTTATTGCTTCATCTTATTTGCTTCGGTTGTCCTTACAACCAATGCAAATAGTCATATGTGCATCTGTTTTTGAGAAACAGATGCAAATAAACCAAATCCAAAAGTGTTATTTGTATTAGTTGTCCTTACAACCGATGCAAATAATGTTTTTTGCATCGATTACTGTAACGACCCGTCTTTTCGCCCGATTCATGCCGGTAATTAAAACAACTTGAACCGTTCACAAAGCTGGATTGTTATGGGTATATACATATAATGAACAAAATAGTAGAACTTTTCATTGCACAATACAATATTTCATCAGAGTTACATGAAATATCAGAGTTACAACATATACAGCGGAAGAAAAGTAAATATACTTTCAGCGGAAGAAACCGTATGATATAGCGGAAGCTCCAAACTCTAGCGTGAAATCCAACTCTATAAGATCTCTGAATCCTTCTCCAATGACATATAACTACAAAACTAAACTGCTAGCTGCCCGCGTGAAAATTAATGGGCACCCAGAGTTTAGGAAGGAACAATAAACTCCAGGTCAGTCATGGGACTGGTGTGAGAACATAAAACAATTGCTTTAAGATTTATTTTAAAGCTGGGAAATTCACCGGACCACGCTACTAACACGGAACGTGTTTACTCCATGTGAATGCCCGTGCACATAAATTCGCAATGACTTTTGGAAAATGAGGCTATCATAAGCTCGTCCCACATCACACAATGCAAGCGCACACCAGATGGGCGAGCTTTATCTTATAATAACCAAACATGCTTTCATACGTGAAAATCTTCTGTTTATATTATTATTACATAGTGTGGAAAACCATTTCACATATAAATGTATTAATCCTAGACAGCATAATGCCCATATATTATGTCGCCATATATATATATATATATATATATATATACACACACACAACCAAAACCGTGTGGAACATATTGGAGATTTGGGTTTCCAACTTGATGATACCTGGGATGAAAGATCAACCGGAATACAAACGAAATGTAATCACGGCTTTTTCTTCCAGACACGGACACCAATACAAATCGCGAGGTAGATCAACGGTTTTCGTCCAGACACGGACCCCCGAACATACCCTATTCCTCAAGTTCATAAGTGGTTTCCCACTGCTGTAGCTTCCATCATCAATTCATATATACATACACAACCTAACCGCCAGTTTCTCATCATCCGGGGTGTGAGGTTTGTCGATGTCGCGTCATACTCAAAGCATGCCTAGATAAGCAATGTCTTGATCGTACAAGCTCATTTCATTCTTAAGTATGTCACATTGTTCATTCACAACATGATCACTGATTTCCTTCATTTCATAACCACTTCAAACTCGTACGTAACATACCAGATATATATCAATGAGAATCAGTGTTATGCCGTCAATTACAATGTCAGACACACAATCCATACAAGTCCATTCTGGGTCTGAATGGAACAGAATCCGAAATTCTCTAAATACGTTCAGACTTTCTGCCACTTTGGTAATAGGGGCATCTCTCTACTGTAGCTATCAGTAAAGAAACCAATCAGCAGGCAGTCCGCTCGATGTGAAGAACCACGGTCTTCAATTGTCATCTTCATATCTTCATATATTACGTCATATGGTTATTTCAAATGGTTTTCGGAAAATATATTCCGATCCCGGTCTTTCCAAATAACTAGTGCTTCATTTTTCAAAACAAGTTCTTTCCGTCATCTATAGATAACCAAATTCTTTAGAATTGATCGTCTATATAAAATCAACTAGGTTTTCCTTAACGATTTACTTCCAACAATTATTTCACTATTTCTTCAATTCAAACTCGTTGCATTCATTGAAACTAGGATTCATCACATTCGAATCAAGGATCTGGGAAGGAAACAATTCCAAATTAAAGTATTTGTATATTTATATAGGTTTTCATCTATTTAAACATTATATGTTAATTTCAAAAGTTAACCAACTTAAACCGTTCATAAAGACGAATTGTTATGGGTACATACATATATTGAACAAAATAACAGAACATTTATTACATCAGAGTTACATGGAATATCAGAGTTACAACATATATACAGTAGAAGAAAAGATATAAATATACTCTCAGCGGAAGAACAAAGTGATACAATAGAAGCTTCAAACTCTAGCATGGACTCTTACTCGGAAAGCGCTTTGAGCCTCGCTCCAACGAATCATAACTGCAAAACTAAACTACTAGCTACCCTTGTGAAAAATTAATGGGCACCCAGAATTTAGGAAGGAACAATAAACTCCAGTCCAGTCATCGGACTGGTGTGAGAACATAAAACAGTTGCTTTAAGATTTAATTCAAAGTTGGGAAATTCACCGGACCACGCCGCTAATGCGGAACGGGTTTACTCCATGTGAATGCCCGTGCATATAAATACGCAATGACTTTCGAAAATGAAGCTATCATAAGCTCGTCCCACATCACACAATGCAAGCGCACACCGGATGGGCGAGTTTTATTTTATGATAACCAAACATGCTTTCATACAAGAAAATCCTCTTTTAATTATTACATATAGGGTGGAAATCATTTGCAAATAAATATAGAATCATAGCCCCCATAACCACGATTGGTTATATTGACATATAGGTATACAATCAAAATCCGTATGGCTCGTATTGCAGATCTGGGTTTCCAACTTGATGATTCCTGGCACGAAAGATCAATCGGAGATACGAAGCGAAGTGTAACACAGCTTTTTCGTCCATCTCGGACACCAACAACAAATTGCAAGGCAGATCAACGGTTTTCAACCAGACACGACCCCCCGAACATACCCAATTTCCCCAAGTTCATAAGTGGTTTCCCACTGCAGCAGCTTCATCATCAATCACATATAAGTATACAACCTAACTGCCAGTTTCTCATCAATCCGGGGTGTGAGATTTGTCGATGTCACGTCATACACAAAGCATGCCTAGATAAGCAATGCCCTGATCATACAAGCTCATTTCATATATTAAGTATGTCACATTGTCCATTCACAACATGGCCACTGATTTCCATCTATACATAACCACTTCGAGCTCATACGTCACAAACCAGATACATATCAACAGAAATCAGTGTTATGCTGTCAATTACAATGTCAGGCACACAATCCATACAAGTCCATTCTGGGTCTGAACGGAACAAAATCCGAAAATCTTCAAATATATTCAGACCTCATGTCACTTATAACCTCATTTCAGGTGTATGACCTGATTTGAGACATAAACAATCCATCCAAATAAATTCAAGTATTCTCAGTCTTCATTCGTCGATTCCAAGTCTTGAATTTGCTTCATGCGTCGTATTATTACTTGGAATGGTTTTCGGACTTAAATCTGATCCCGGTCTTTCCAAGTAATAAACGTATTCTTAAAACAATAGTTATAGACCGACCACGCAGTTTTTTTTGGGTTCAATCTCCTTCCAATCATTATCAATTCATTTAAGGTTGGGTCCATTTCAAAATCCTTTAATCCCGTTAACATCTTAATTCCTTTACAAATCTAAAATTGGTTTAACAACCTTAAATTTAAACATAATTTCCTTATGTTAGTTATCATTTCCAAAATTCCTTTAAAACCTTCCAAAATATTTCACAAATCCCCTTTGGTTTTAAACCATAGTTCATGATTTATAGATTTCAAAATCATACCCTTTCCATAGAAATGTAAAAGCATTCTTGAAGCACTATAGAAAAATTATAAATTGAAATTATTCAAAATCCATATTTTTCTGCTCAATCATTTAAAATATGATTTAATCGAATTTTCCCAAATTTTCAATAACTCATAACCCATCTAACTTGATTTTCTTATTACAGTCGCCAAACGGTAACTATAGCGCCCCCTTTCCATAACTTAAGAATCATACGTCGGAGTTCGAAAATTCTTTCCAATTCAAAAGTTATCATTAGTAGAAACCAACGTTTTCTTTACTTCTCATAAATCCGATTTAGCGCATTCAAATTATAGCTTTGTTCAAAATCAATATTTGCAAACGGATGCTATACGATGTTCATTAAATTCTAAATTCAAATAGTTTTCCAAATCATCATTGAAACTTAAGAAAATATTTTATATTCCTATTCTAACTTTATTTCAAAAATCCTCATTTGAAATTCGAAACTTTCATTTCAAACTAAAATAATAATATTTTCTTCAAAACTCATTTGATTATTTTTCCCAAAGCCGTTATGAAATCAATTGGTCATATAAAATCCATCACTTGAGTATATAGCTCAAAGTCACCTTCTTCATAGATTTCAAAACAAGTTTACTTTCAAATCGCTGTCTTTTACGAACATCGTCTAAAACAATTGAAATCTAACTCAAAATTTACTAATAATCAAATATTATTATTCAATCAAAAATTTCTCCCCAATAGAAATTCTGACCAGATTATTGAAACACTTCCAAACACATCCAACACCGTTTGAAATTTACAATCAAACTTACTTTCCAACAATTATTTTAGTATTTAAATAATCGTTTATAGGAAGGAGATTTAAATCAATTATCTGCATAATTCCATAACTACGGTGTGTGCAAGACAACCAATCCATAAAACAACCATATGAACATTGATCATTCATCGCCAAACAATTATAAATGGTGCACAAGCGTTACATTAAATAACGCTTAGTGTTTGGTGTGTTTATCTATGAACATCCATCGCATGCAATAGCAACCATTGAACAATCAATTTCTTTGTGCGCCAACGTGTTACGACGCATAGTGTCTCATGTGTTTAACTATATGAACATTTGTCAACATTACACACCACAACTATGAAATTGATAAGCAATCAACTAATGTTACCCATTATACTCATCAACCAATTAAAATATACTATTTATACTAATTTAAAAAAAATAAAAGTAATTTAAATTAGATGTTGTCACCCAAAGCTCTACGAATTCCTTCGCTGACGAACTCCCATATTATATGCAAATCTCATGAATGGACGCCACGCACTACTCTTTTTGGGCAACTAGCACCACTTCTTTGCCAGCTACCCTAGTAAAATCTCTTCATATGCGTTACTTGCCATTTCCCATATCAAACTACAACTCTAACAGCATGCATGCACACATGTTCTTTTATACTTATATATATATGTATATATTACTTTATTTATTTATTTTCTGAAAATTTTATTTTTTAACTTTTCATAAGTGGTGTATTTGAAATATATATGTTGCACTTGTACGTTGTATATTTGAGTTTAAAATTTAATAGCATTTGAAAGTGATTTAAACGATTCTATAAGGAAATATCAGTTTTCTCATGCTATTTAAATCAAGTTTTGATGACCGATTTGCGGTAGTGACAACCGATATATTACAATTAATAATAAAATTTGAAATTTTTAGGTGTTTGATATAGGTTCTGTAGATGACGACTAATACTATTTGAGGAATTGATCAAATGGTAACCAAGTTTTGAATATAAAAATTAATAAGATATCATACTTACACATGTAAATGAGTGCTAAATAAATAGATTCGAACCTATACCTAGCATGAATTGTAAACAATAGAACGAGGTTCCGGAATATAATGATCGAGAGAGCGTACTCTAAAAATAAATTTTTGAAACAAGTAAAGTGTTTTGAAGAATGTAATCATTTTGAAAGATAACTATTATCAAGAATTTTCGAGTATTTTATTCGACGTCAAGATTGGACTATAAGTATGAGAAGATTTCGAATATACGCCGGCCAGTGTATGTACGAAGTCCAATATATACTAGATAGATAAAGAACCCACAGGTCCCAGGATCGTTACAGTTACCGAGGAACCGATGCAAATGCATTGAAGCAAATAGTGTTATTTGCATCGATCCCTAGGAATCGATGCAAATGCATGGAAGCAAGCAGTGTTATTTACATCCGTTCCTCAGAAAGCGATACAAATGCACTAAAGCAAATACTGTTATTTGCATCGGTTCTTTTGGAACGGATGCAATTGCTAGTTTTTTTGGTAAAGTTTTGCTAGTTATTTTAATGGAAGCAAATACACGTATTAATGATCACAGACAACAACTTATATATGCCATCATTTATAATTTGTTATAAATAATGATTATCGATAGATAATTTATAATTGCAAATTGTTATTAATAATCCATGGTTATTTTCTATATTTAATAATTTATTGTAGTTAATTACTAATAATTAGTAAATTGTAATTTATATTTATTATTACATTATTTAATAATTAATAAATATATTTTATATTAAATAATCAATATTTAATAATAATTTTTAGTATTTACTATTTAGTTAATAAATAATATATAACAATTAAGAAGTAATACATAGAATTTAATACTTAATTAAATTTTTATAATTGTTATTAAATAATTATTGATTAATAATTATATAATAATCCAGACTTATATTTAATAAATAATAATTAGTACTAAAATTGTGTACTGACGAATTGATATTTAGTGTTCAATAATTAATAATAAATATATAATTAATAATAACTTATAAGAAAAATATATTATAATTTATAATGAATAAGAAGTTCGAATAACTGAGAAGTTGTGTAGTTAAATCGCTTAGCGGTTTTATAGTGGCGAAGGCGCAAAAATATGTAGCGGGGATATAGCGGAGGCGCGGAAAATTTAATTAGATGTAAAACAAAATATTTAAAAATTAATTAACCATCTTTCTCACATTATATATATGCAAGAAACTAATATTATTAATTAATCTTATATAACAAAATCATGGAATATCACAGTTATACATGCTAAATTTGATGAGTATAAATGATTGTCACCAATATTAGGCACTTATGCCTTAGATTTAGCCCTTTACGCTAACTTTACTGATTTTTTGAAAAGAGAACTAGTCAAATCAAGTTCTATAGATTAATATTGTTAAAGCAGACGCTAAAAAGTCTTGATTTAGAGGATGCAGCGGAAAATTGCGGGGCAAAAAGCGAATCTGCTGTTCATCAGCGCTAAATTGAAATAGCGTAGCGGTTAAAGAGCACTATGGGCTATGGCGGGATATTACGGGGCTTTAGTGGGGCTTTATCTGCATAGTTGAGAAGTAACATCTAACATTTAATATCTTTTAGTTGCAATCAATATTTATACTTAATATTAACTAAGTAAAAAAATTGAAAATATATTGCAATATGTTCATTGCTGAGGTACTTGTTGTTCCCTTTTTTTAATTTCAGTTATTTTCATATTATTGGTTATTGTGTTGTTTTCCTATTTGATTATTTTGTTTCTTAATTGATTTTGCCTTAATTATCTTCCCAGTGACCATAAAATTTAGTGATGATGCCGATCTCCCCATTTCATGGTGATCGTGCATGTTTTTCTGATTAATGCTATTATCAAATTCAGTTCATACTATCTATTAGAGCTTAGCTGGTTGTATGATTTACAATGTCCATTATGAGTTACTGAATAATACCCTTTGTTATAATTTTTTTGCATAATATAGTGCTTAAAACATGGGGTTTATAATTCCTATGATAAACATTTAACACTTCATATTTCTAAAAATTAGAAATTGATAATGTTGTTATTTACTGGAAAAACATAATTATTATAAAATAAGAAGACATTTGATAAAATCTGCACTTCATATTCGTTCATGTTATTTAATTTTTATTTGAACTTTAAGATGTTTTTTTTGAAACATTGTGATATCTAATATAATTCTGTAGATAAAATCAAAAAGACTATATATTCTATAATTTACAAAAACGTAATTAGCTTTTATCTTCTTTAACTCAAAAACACGATTACTACAGAAAAATATTTATATTTACAATAAGATAAATCATTCTAGCCATTAGATAGTTTGTTTATCATAATTATAGCAAAATCAAAATAAAAATTGCAAGTATTTGAAATAATACTAATATTTTATAGTTAAATTTATTTTCATCTTAAAATTTCTAAATCCTAATAGAGTGAAATCAAAATTTTCTCCCTTTTCTTGCTTGACATCAATTTACATAAATGCAAACAACTTGGGAATCCTTGAAATTACCTATTTTTTCATTTCTTTCTTCCTATGTTTCTAATGAGAGAACAATCTAGTAACCAGGCTTCAACCCGTGTCTTTTGATTGGTAACCAAATCACACCATCCACGCATCAATCCAACGCGTATAGATAATAATTATGGTGTGTTTGGTGCAAGAAGAAGCGGATAATTTGAGCGGAGATTTTAAGCGGAGAATTGTAGTTAGCAGAGAATGTGTTCGACGCGTTAAGCGGAGAATTTGAGCGGAGAATTAGAGCGGAGTATTTTATTTTTATTTTGTAATTTAATTATTTAATGATTAAAACTTAAAAATATAATTAATGCAAAATAACACATTTAATCAAACATATCATTTCAATACATAATAATATTTCATAACAGTTCACTACATAATAATAAAACGAAAACATAATAGCTCGGTACATAATAAAAAAACGAAAACATCCAACAAATACTGATGTCGGCGGAACTTTGAATAAACCATGTACCCCACCAACTCCATATCAGGTAAGGTCTCCACCATCTCCAAAATAGACCAATCGTGGTGAAAAATCTCAATGATCTCCCACTTGTCGACATTAATGATGAGCGAGAGAAGGACATAGCATCGGTACACCACCATGGAGAAACGATCTGTCTGAACGAAGGACGGTTATGGAGGAGGTGCCATACTAGATGTGGCGCGCGTCGACTGTCTCCTTGCAGTCGACTGCATATGTGCAGACTGAACTAGCAGTGGACTGAAGGGCTATGGTGCAGATGCCTGTGTAGGGGGAATCTGGTAACTGCAGGTGCCTGTGCCAATGCATCCCCAAAAAGCTGGTTTTGCTCCCTGAACTTTAGAGGCGGCTATCTCCTAAACTTTTGGTATAGGCGTGTAGGTCCATGCCACCAATCGTCTGATCCATCCAAACGGTCCTGCGAAGCATCCAAAATCCCACAGAAATATATAACAGAGTGTTCCAAGAAGTTCAGAACCAGAGATAGAAGAATGTGCCATTTGACAGGTAAAAAGAAAAACTAATAAAAAAACATAAACAAAATATAGAAAAGATTAAAAAAAAATCTGAAGCTGGTAAACGAAGCATAAGGAGAAGGAAGAAGGAAGAAGTGAGGAGAGTTCTAGCCGTTGGCTCTCGACGCGTCAACGGGTCAAATTCCAGCCGTTGGCTCAACGGCCGACAATTTCTCAGATCCAACCATTTCCTTAAACCCTAATTTCCATCATGGATTCATGGCACCCAAAACTGAAAAGAAATGCATAGAGGAGAACTTGTAGTAGAGAAACAACCGACGAGGAAACGCCAGCAGGTAAGAAACCAAGAGCCAAGAAGAAGCTCCTTGCCTAAGAATCGTCCGCAAGCGCTGAACAGAAGGCGAAATATACTGAAACCTGAAAGATTTACATTATCAAATTGCAAAAAAATGCGCATCCTAATATTGATGTATTGCTTCATCGATAATATTTTTGAGAAGAAGAATCCCTAAATTGATAAAGTATAATAAGAAAACAACAATCAGTCTGTCTTGTTGTCCCTAACAAGCATGCCAAACAAATTGTATCCGAAAACACCAAGGCCATGGAAAAGCTAACTAACGGTTAGATATGAAAGTAGCTGCTTATTTATGATTTTTAATTAACTTACATTTAAGCCGTAATGAACATGAACGAACAGTTAGATCTAAAATTGATATATATATATATATATATATATATATATGTAAGTTTTCCATTCAGTTAATCATCACCTGTTTAATCCATAATGAATTGTGTGGTTTTGAAAAGTTTCAATGTTTTTTTTGAAATAGTAAAAAAACAGACTTTGGCCCAAGGCCCATACCCACTAACGTGGTACATAACATAACATATCATCTCTCATAAACCCTAGCCGACATAACAAACTAGGGTTAAAGCTCTCTGTCCCTGGCGACTGACCAAATCTTCCTCGAATCAACTCTCTAGTGCTTCAAAAGGCTAGAAAATTGGCAGGAGATCCTACGGCGGTTTCCAGCTAACTGCTTTGGTCTTCTCTTCCGTCTTTATGTCATCAATCAGCTTACAATTAACTTCAATCCTTTCTCTAGCAGAGTTTCTACTGTTAGAAGTACTACTCTCGCCTTTACTCCTACAAGATAAGTGGTATTTTTGGTTATTGAGCTTGCTAACATCGTGATTGATGTCCACTCTTTGATCATTTATGTCTTTAATGCTCCAATCTTCATTCTTTGCAACAGATCTGCCTTCCGATATGCTTTTGGGGCTCCAATCTTCCAAACTGTAATGTACAGGTATTTTCTGGTTAGCCCTATCGCTCTTTGAACAACTGAACTCGTTATTTATACTATTAATCATACTTCCCTGTGTAGATTTGGAAGAAAATATGTTGTGTGTATCTCCAAAAAGGATGTCTGGTGGATTTGAGTTCTCAGCAGCCATCCAGTGATTATCAAAGTGTCTGTTGATGGCATGGCTGTTGGTCTCTTTGCATCTGTCACCAGGAACACTGTTGAGGATGTTTTTACCAAGCCTGCACATATCAGGTACACTATGAATAGATAAATGTCTCTCACTATTATTATAAAGATTATTAATTATATAATTTTCACTTCCCTTTATAGGAATATCCCTGGTACACTTGGCATAACTCATGTCCTCAAGAAGGGAGCCTGATGATGAGTTATCATGATTGTCCATCCTGTGCCTTTCATGATTGCAAAAATTGTTGTTGTCGGATCTGCCCTTGGAAATATCCAAAGGATATTTGCCCCCTTGTAAGTATGCTTCAGCTCTGTTTTCATAATTGTCTATATCACAAGTATTGATATTGTTGCTTTAACTATGATTATTATTGATGGCCTTGAAAAGAATAATATTACAACCAGTTTCGATTTGTCTCCACAATTGAAAGCAGTCCATTTCCTTGCTGTTTTAAAGTCTATTGTTTCTCTCCTTCCACAAAGAATATATAATTGTAGTTAGAACCACACTGGCATTATCTAACATGTCCTTTTTACCTATGAAAGCCTGTAGAAAGTAGTCAATACTATCCCTAACATTTTGAATGTTGATCTTAGGATATATCTTGAGTTTTCTCTTAGCAATAAACCAAATTTTCATTGAGTAGGAACAATTAAAAAATAAGTGGTTAATATCCTCAGGCTCTTCTTTGCAAAGAAGGCATTTAGAAATCTCTTGTTCGCTCCATTTAGAGCATCTATCCCTTATAGGTAACCTGTTAATGATAGCAAAGTAAGTGCAGTATGCCATCTTTGGACAATTTGAATTGTTCCAAACTATTTGATGCCACTCCACCTCACTTTCATTAGCTTTTATGTAATTCCAGGTATTCTTGAAAGATAATTTCTCTTTAATAGAAAGATTCCATATCCAACAGTCCTTCTCTATATTACCATCAATCTCAATATTTTTGATAGCAGACTTATATATCTGAGTAGCTCCATGGTTTTCAGGTCTCCAGGCATTATTTTCAATAATGTGAGAAACTTTTTTGTCAGCTCCTCCAAAAATATTAAGATTATTCCAACCCATAAGATCCAAAAGAGATTTACTATTAATCCATGGATCAAACCAAAGATTAGTATCTTTGCCATCTTTAAACTTTCTAGAAATTAATTTTTTCCTAGTATCCCTTGAATTTAAGATGCTTTTCCCAGTATGAGAATAGTGGTTCTCCAATGGCATGTTCCAGAAATTCTTGTTTTTCACATATTTTGCCCTCATCCATTTAGCCATAAGGAATTCCCTTCAAGAAATTTCCAGAACAACTTAAGGTTGCAAGCTTCATTAATGTCTCTTAGGTTTCGCAGACCTAAACCACCATATTATTTTGGTTTTGTAATAACATTCCAAGCAACCTTGTGATAATTACCATTCCATATAAAGTTGGCACGGGTCCTCTCTATTCTTTCAATGGCTTTGATAGGAATATTATGAGACTGCATCCAATACATTATTATAGCAGTAATAACAGTATGGGCGAGTTCAATTCTACCAGCAATTGACAAAAATTTGGTAGACCAAGTATCTATTTTGCTTTGAATAATCTCTTGAAGCTTTGTACAATCTTTGTCTTCGATCTGATTAGAACTAAGAGGAAGCCCTAAATACTTAACTGGAAGATTGCCCTCTTGAAATTTAAGGAAATCTAAAATTTTATCTTTATCCTTGCAATGATTACTGAAGTAAATTTTACTTTTGCTCTCATTAATCTTTAACCCAGCATACAACTCCATGTTTCCGAAAATGTTTTTAATAGCAATAGCATTATCCATATCTGCATTTAGAAAAATAAGCAAGTCATCAGCATATAGGAGATGAGAAACATATGGAATAATTCTATTTATAGGCTTAATATTATTGGACATAATTTCTAAGTTGATTTGATAGGAAAGGTATTCCATAGAAAGAGTAAATAAATAAGGGGATAATGGATCCCCTTGTCTTATGCCCATATTGCTCTTGATAAAACCACTGGGAGAGCCATTAATGAGAATATAAAAGTAACATTAGAAATACATTCTTCTACCAGAGAACAGAACTTGGTATCAAAACCAAATTGTTACATAATATGAATAATGAATTTCCTATTAACCTTGTCAAAAGCTTTATGTAAATAAATTTTAATGCATATCTTGTTTTTAGACCCATGATTGAAGTTTCTAAGCATTTCATGAGCAAGTAAGGTATTCTCACTAATAAGTCTCCCAGGAATAAAAGCACTTTGATTTTTGGAGATAATATACTACAAAAAAACTTTAATCCTATTACTCAGGATATTGGCAATGATTTTATAGATAAAATTGCAACAGGCAATAGGCCTATAATCACTTAAGGAATTAGGCACTTTAATCTTAGGAATTAAATTTATGAAAGTGTGATTCAGATTCTTCAGATTTTTTCCTGAGAGAAAAAATTCATTAACAACATCATAAATCATGTTTTAAATATCATCCTAATGCATTTTGAAGAATTTAGCCCCAAAGCCATCTGGCCCAGGGCTTTTATCATCATTTGCATTGAAAATAATGTTTTTGATATCATGCATTAACACAGAAGCAAGAAGAATTTCAGAACAATTAACACTTAAAACATATTTAGGGCAAATTCTAGGGGAATCCGTGTGGCTATCCTCAAAGTTATACAAATCAGTAAAGTAATCATTGGCTTCCTTTTTGAGCTGAGCTACATCATTCACAATTTCACCCTTACTGTTAATAATTTTACCAATGTCATTTCTATGTTTTTTGCTAGACATTTTGGCATAAAAGAATTTACTACAAGTGCCCCCCGTAGAAAGCCAGTCAACTTTTGATTTTTGTCTGAGGTTCACAGTTTCAATATGAAGAGCATTATTAAGATTTTTTTTACATCTGAAAGAATTTTTGATAGTGTCCTTATCAGAATTGTCAGAATCAATTATGTTTTAAAGGTTCTCACATTCCAATCTAGTAGAAGAGATGCAGTTAACTTTATTTCTGTTGTTCCAGTCCTTTAACTTAATCTTAGCATTACTTATTAACTGCTTCAATTTAAATTGAGCAGTACCATAAGAAGAGAAATTTTTGAAAGAACTTTGAACAACAGCTTTGTAATCTTTATCTAAAGCCCACCCATTTTTATATCTAAAAGGGAAATTGATATTATTAATGGGATTAGCATAAAAAAACACTTGAATGTGGGTGTGATCACTGGTAGCTTGAGGGAAAGTCTGATAGGAAAATAGGGAAATAAATCAGTGAAAGAGTGATTAATTAGCACTCTGTCCAACTTACAATGAATGTTTCTATATTCCCTTGATTTCCGAGTATATTTGTTACCTTTCAGCTTTGGTTCAATTAAACCAGTTTTGTAAATGAAATTAGAGAAAATCTCTAACTTATGAAAAGGAATATAATTACCCCTCTCTTCTCAAAGGCCCAAATAATAGTGTTAAAATCACCCAAAATAATCCAAGGAGATTTAATAGTATTGTTTAAAAGCTCAAGGTGATTCCAGAGAATTAATCTATCCTTCTCAATATTGTAGGCATAAACAAAGGTAAGATTAATAGATAAACCACCTTTATTCTTAAAACTACAATGAATATATTGGGGATTGATGAAGTGTTTAGTTAAATCCCAAACAGATTTGTCCCAGATGACAATAATCCTACCTTTGTCATCAGTAATATTAGTATCGGCGATACCCCATGTTATCCATCTGATCGATCCAAGTGAATATGGGTCGGTTTTAAGCGTTTTGAAGAAGGGATCGGTCCTGCCGTTATTAAAAGGGAGCGGTCGTAGCGCAAGATTCCTGGTCGTCCTAAAGCTGGTCGCTCCAGAAGCCAAAGAAATCTGGTCGTTCCAGAGACAAAAGGCACCCGGTCGCTCCAAAGAGTAGAAGAACCTTGATCGTCCCAAGGATTCTGATTATTCCTGAGGATAGAGACTCCTGGTTGCTCTCTTTTATGCGCTGACCCGATCGTTCCAAAAGCTAAAGAAAGCTGGTCGTTCCAAACTTGGTCGCCCGCTAGTCTCTGATCACTCCAAATACAAAGGGCAGCTGGTCGTCCTTCTCTGGAGACCGACCCCATGTTTGAGGGAACCAATTCCGATGTGTTCTCGATCCTGGTCGCACATTTCTGGAGGGTATTCTTTGGTCGGTCCGCTCCGCATTCTAGCCTCCTGGTCGTCCTTTCTTCTGGCGGAAGCTCCTGGTCGGCCAAAGCGCTAGAAACGACCTGTGATGGCATGACAGCTGGAAACAACTGGTGACAACTGGCAGTGGCATTTCCGTAAATACCGAAAATACCGACCAAACCCCTGAATACAAGATTTCAGCCATTTCTCCGCCTATAAATAGGACCCTACCTCCATCATTTTGAGGGGACTTTTTCTGGAACTACGAGGAGGTGCTGCCTAATTGCTTTCGGGATTTCTTCAAGCATTCTTACATCTCTTCTCTATCATCAATCATAAGTCTATGGAACATTGGAGCATGAGGAGCATAGTTGGCATGGAGGAACAAGCATAAGCATTTCACGCACTTCTTCATTTCTTCTTGATCATTCACCCAAAGATCTAAGGAGCTTTCATCCATGGCATCCATGGAGGGATTGGCATAAAATACTTCAAGCCTTCATCCATTCTTTCAATCGGTTGTAAGGACAAATGCATGTCAAAGGAGCTTGTATGAATGTATAATGGAGCAAATGTTGTAATCTTTTGGTGATTAATGAAATCCAATCTTCAAAGTGGACGTAGACTCGAATAAGAGTCGAACCACTATAAAATTCTTGTCTTCTTTCTTTATTTTGGTATTTTGATGCTTTTGAATGTTGGATATGGCCTCACATAACTCTAAAGGTTTTCTAACGCCCCGCCTCTGAAAAGGTGACGTGCTTTCTAAGCATCTCGCCTCTGATTAGGTAACGTGTTTAGAAATACCATTTTGGTTGTTATACCAATTTCCGGTATCAACAATTAGGCGCCCACCGTGGGGCCAGATCTACTTTCTGGCATCAAATATATTACGAAGATCTTGAGATCTTGAAGCTAAGCCTTAAAATAGCTCGCTCCCGCTTGCGATTTGGACCTTCCGATGAACTCTCCTCAAAGT
The DNA here is from genome assembly GCA_030737875.1 of Allium sativum. NCBI lineage: Eukaryota > Viridiplantae > Streptophyta > Magnoliopsida > Asparagales > Amaryllidaceae > Allium > Allium sativum. Next base: position 10,616,471 of record CM060923.1, read on the forward strand.
TCAAGTTGCTTTCTGAAATAATGCCGCCAAAAGCAAATAAGGAAGCTAGAATTAGAATCTCTAACGGAGAAAATCGGGATGAGACCACCGTGGCTAACCAAATTGAAGTGGGAGGGACATCTAATGGAGGTGTGAATGTCACAAGAGGCGAGCTTGATCAAGCTGTCGCTGGATTGACGCAACAGCTAGAGATAGCTAACAAAGCCATGTTGACAAAACTTGATTCGCTCTTTGCTCTTCAGGCCGCTAGGGCAAAGGTGGCCTCTAAGCCCATTCGTGCAGAGGATGCTGGTTCTTCTTCTTCCAGTCCAAATCGGGAAAAATCTTTTCAAGAAATCTCCGATCCTGATAAAGGAAAGCATGAGACTTCGAAGCAAGCTGATCGGAACCGCACTGCAGGGATCACTTCTCATCAAGCGGCCAATTCTGCCAAAGGGGCACTTTCCAACCAAGAAAGGCCAGTGCCCCTAAGTCGCAACCGCGATGGTTTGCTCAAGCAAGCCTCCGGTCAAGACAAAGGTGTCCGCCCCGCAGATAGCCTCCCTGAGAAGGAATGCCTCAAGAAAATGGTCCAACAGCTTATGAAGGAAAGCCAATCTCGAAACGATAGTGAGGCTGAATGGGAATTCGCACCGTCCAAAACCCTCCTCACTGAAAGGATTAAAAAGACAACTTTCCCACGCAAATTCAAACCTCCTTCAATCCAAGCTTATAACGGGACAGGCGACCCCAATGTGTTCTTGTTTCGATACGATCAACACATGGATGGGGCACAAGCAACTGACGAACTTAAGTGCTTGTACTTCCCGGTGTATTTGGAAGGGGTTGCGTCATTATGGTTCACAAGGTTGCCTCCCCGATCTATTGATGACTTTGCCACATTGGCAAGATGCTTCCGAGACCAGTTCCGCCTCCAAACAACAAAGGTTAGAGATATCATGTCCCTCAATGAACTAGAACAAGCTCCTGGTGAAACGATAAGGTCTTTCTTGAATCGTTTTAATGCTGCTGCTGCAGAAGTAGGGACCCAAGAGCCAAGGCTAATTCTAATGGCCTTAAAGGGGGGCATTGATAAGCTGTCTGAGTTCGGAAGGTGGCTAAAAAGAAAGAAACCTGAGACGCTAGAGAAATTTTATGACAAAGCCGAGGAATACATGTGTCTTGAAGATGATCCTATCTATTCCGTTGGCAATGTCAAAACTAAGGTGGTCCCGGAAAGGAAGGAAGCTCCCAAAAAGAATAGTCAAGAAAATTTTGGGGAAGGTCAAAAGAGAGGAAGCAGTAATGATGCTAGAAATGATAAGGATTCCAAGAAAAGGCGTTTCTTCAAGCCAACAGATTTTACTCCGTTGAATGATTCAATCGAGCACATATATATGGCAACGAAGGATGCAGAGGGCTATTCGAGCCCAAAGCCAGTAAAGGTGTCCGAAGAAGCTGCAAACTCAGGGAGGTTCTGTCGATTTCACAATCGACCGGGACACGACACTAATGAATGTCGACACCTGAAAAACTTGATTGAAGAATTGATAAGGCAAAATCGTCTCCAAGAGTATGTAAAGCGTTCATCAGATACCGAGCCTGCCCAGGGGCAGCAGGTCCATCCAAGTCAAGACAGAAGAACACCTGCGAATATTCCTCAACCTGTTATCAATATAATCAGTGGCGGACCTCATCCTGCAGGGGATACTTGGGAGGATATGATCAGGTATACTAATGAACCAAGAAGCATTCTAAAAGGAGACGGTTTTGAGGTTTGCAATAATTCTCTTCGTCGAAAAATGCCTAAAACATCCTGCGAAGATGTTATCTTCCGGGATCGGGATTCCGACGGAATGTTGGTTCCAACTGTTGACCCAATAGTGATCACCATTGGCTTGGGTCCGGCAATAGTAAAGAAGGTGTTGATTGATAACGGAGCATCCGTGAACGTTCTGTTTTACAATACTTTCTCTAAAATGGGTCTATCCATGGATAATGTGCGAGCTAGCAAAGACAAAATACACGGGTTCACTGGCGTACCAACTCAGCCAATCGGTGTGATTGATCTCCTTGTAGAGCTAGGGGAGGGAGAGAGGCAAGTCTCCATGATACAATCTTTCGTTATAATTGACTCACCTTCAGGGTACAATGCATTCTTGGGAAGGCCAACACTTGCCGACTTCAGGGTAGCTCTTGCTCCTTGGTGCTTGATGATGAAGTTCCCGACCGCAAATGGGGTGGGAGTTATCAAAGGGGATCCTCAGGAATCGAGAGAATGCTATATGGCAGAACTGATTGAAGCTCAGAGATACGAAATTCAGAAGGATGCGGAGACTCCTCTCTGCATCCATGAAGCTCCTTTATAGCAATTAATGACCATCCCCTGCGCTGGAACATATAACGACATGCAGGAAGATATGGACCCACGAAAAATCAGTGCAGGGGATGAAAAGGTAGCACCAGCTGAAGCTACCATTTCCATAGAGATCCATGATAGTGATACAGATAAGCTAATAAAGATAGGCTCCCAATTGAACCCTATGCTGCAAAAGGAATTGATTAGTTTTTTGAAAGCAAATTTGGATGTCTTCGCTTGGAGTCACTCAGATATGTGCGGGATACCTCCAGACGTAATAGTGCATAAGCTGAATATTGACCCCAACGTGCGCCCGGTGAAGCAGAAAAGACGGATGCAGGGCCCAGAAAGGTCTGAAGCTTTGAAAGATGAAGTGGATAGGCTATTGACGAATGATTTCATTCGAGAATCCACCTATCCTAATTGGGTGTCCAATCCGGTCCTTGTGAAAAAATCAAACGGCAAATGGCGAGTGTGTGTTGATTATTCTGACTTGAATAAGGCTTGCCCAAAAGATAGTTTCCCCTACCTCGAATTGATCAACTTGTTGATGCAACAGCGGGGCATGAACTATTGTCTTTCATGGATGCATATTCTGGATACAATCAGATTATGATGCACGAGCCAGACCAGGATAGTACCAGTTTCATAACTGATCGTGGTTTATATTGTTATAAGGTAATGCCGTTTGGTTTGAAAAATGCAGGTGCCACCTACCAACGCTTGGTGAACGCAATGTTCAAAACTCAAATTGGAAAGACTATGGAGGTCTATGTTGACCACATGCTCGTAAAATCCAAAGAGGCAAAGAATCATATAGAGGATCTTGATGAAATGTTCCAAATCCTGAGGAGATACGGCATGAAGCTCAATCCACTTAAGTGCTCGTTCGGCGTAGCATCAGGAAAATTTCTTGGTTTCATGGTAAATGCTCGGGGCATTGAAGCAAACCCAGCACAAGTGATTGCTTTACGAGAAATGCAAGCTCCACGGACTAAGAAAGAACTCCAATGCTTAAATGGCAAGGTAGCAGCATTGAGCCGCTTCATCACAAGGGCAACGGACAGGTGCATTCCCCTATTTGATGCATTAAAAAAGGAAAAGAAAAGCTTCCAGTGGACTCCCGAATGCCAGCAAGCATTTGAAGATCTCATCAAGCACATGGAATCCCCTCCGATGCTATCAAAGCCTAGGGATGGAGAAAGCTTGCTCTTATACCTTGCTGTGTCATCCCATGCGTTGAGCGCAGCACTCGTTAGGGAGGAAGACAAAGTGCAGTGGCCAATATACTACATTAGCAAAAGGTTTACCGGGGCAGAGATGAATTATCCAAGGATAGAAAAGCTTGCATATGCCTTGCTCATCGCATCACAAAAGCTCAGACCCTATTTCCAATCCCACTCTATTAAAGTCCTTACCGACCAACCCTTGAAACAGGTATTGTTCCGTCCGGAAACTTCGGGGAGACTCCTGAAATGGAATATTGAACTCAGCCAATATGATATCACTTACTACCCCAGAAAGGCAATAAATGGACAAGCTTTGGCCGACTTTATCGCTGAATTCACTGACAGGGGAGAGGAAATGGAGGAAACTAACGAATTGGCTGTTAGGTGGAAACTTTTTGTTGATGGCGCTAAGAATGAATATTGTGCTGGGGCAGGGATAGTATTCGAAACCCCAGAAGGGCGACATGTATGCTGTGCTCTGCGATTTGAATTCCCCATCACCAACAACGAGGCCGAATATGAAGCGTTACTCGGAGGATTGCGGGTTGCAAAAGAATTAAGCTTGAAAAGTCTATTAATATTCAGCGATTCACAGCTTATGGTTTCCCAAATCAAAGGTGAATTCCAGACTAAGATGGGAAGGCTTCCGACATATCTGCTTAAATCCAAAGAACTTCTCGACAACTTGGAATATTATTCTATCTCTCATATTCCTCGCAGAGAAAATTAGAAGGCAGATTCCTTATCAAAGCTAGCTAGCACCGGAGATCCTCAAATCTTCGATCCAGTTCCTGTGGAAGTATTATCTAGTTCCAGCATTGAGGAATCCGATATAGACTGGGTTATGGAAACAACCAACGAGCCCGACTCGTGGATGACCCCTATAAAAAACTATATACTTCACGGAACACTTCCTGAGAAACCAAAGGATCGCAGAAAACTGGTCCGAAAGTCTCGCCTATATCTTGTCCAAGATGGTCATTTATACAGGAGAGGATATTCAACGCCATTACTACGGTGTGTAACAAAGGAGGAATCTAAAGCGATTTTGGCGGAGATACATGAAGGAGATTGTGGAGGTCATGTTGGTGGACAGACTCTGCCAAAAAGGTCCTTCGATATGGTTATTTTTGGCCCGATGTAAACTTCGACTCAATGACATTCACTAAGAAATGCGACTGGTGCCAGAAATTTGCAAAAATTCCAAGAGCTCCGTCAACTGAGTTGACACAGATGTTGAGTCCTTGGCCATTCGCTGTCTGGGGCATAGACTTGATTGGAGCACTACCTACCGCAAAATCGAGCTTCAAATATGCTATAGTGGCCGTGGATTACTTTACCAAATGGGCTGAAGCTGAACCATTGGCAACTATCACATCGAAGAAGGTAATCAACTTTGTGTTGAAAAATATCATATGCAGGTTTGGGGTTCCACAGAAAATTATCACCGACAATGGCACGCAATTTGAAAGTGATGAATTCAAGGATTTCTGCAACAAATATCATATTCAGAAAAGTTTTGCAGCAGTTGCCCACCCGCAGGCCAACGGGCAAGTTGAGGCAGTCAACAAAATCCTGAAGTCCACCATTAAAAAGCGTCTCGAGAAAGCTAAAGGCAACTGGATTGAAGAATTGCCACTTGCCCTATGGGCTTATCGTACGACTCATAAAACTGCAACTGGGCATACTCCGTTCTCCTTGGCATATGGTTCGGAAGCAATGATACCTGTGGAGTTAGAGGTTCCAACTCACCGCAGAATTCATTTTAACCAAGAAGAGAATGAAAAGCTGCAACTTGAGGCTCTTGATTTACTCAAGGAGAAAAGGACTGAATCAGAACTTAGAATGGTCGCCCATCAGAGAAGAATTGCTCGACACTTCAATCAAAAGGTCAGGCATAGAACATTCGAAATGGGAGACCTGGTGTTAAAGAAAATCATGACCGCAACAGGAGTCTTTGGCCCCAATTGGGAAGGTCCATTTGTCATCGACCAAAAGCTCCTCGACGGTACCTTTAAGCTCAAAACTACAGATGGAGTAGAACTCCCAAGGGCCTGGAACAGTGATCACCTTCGTCGCTATTTTAAATGATTTTCTAACTCATATTCTTTTGTATTTTTCTATGAATATGGTAAATACTTTGTATGAAATTACATGAATATAAATCCAGTAGCACTTCTGATTCTGTCAAAGCTTTATATTCGCATCCAAAAGATGCATAGCTATGGTTACAGGACACGATACCTTCGTCATCCTGTTTTCCGGCATAAAACTCGCCATAGCTTTACTGAAGAAATATGGTCCAAAAGCAGGCGCAATCTTAACCCAAACCCTCTCCGAGGATTCTCAGTCGAATAATAAACTGAGTCTTCTCCAGGGGTGCTCGGTTAAATAACCCAAAGTCAGACAAAATCTGATCGCGTTATAACCGAGTTTCTTAACCCAAACCCTCTCCGAGGATTCTCAGTCGTATAATAAACTGAGTCTTCTCCAGGGGTGCTCGGTCAAATAACCCAAAGTCAGACAAAATCTGATCGCGTTATAACCGAGTTTCTTAACCCAAACCCTCTCCGAGGATTCTCAGTCGAATAATAAACTGAGTCTTCTCCAGGGGTGCTCGGTCAAATAACCCAAAGTCAGACAAAATCTGATCGCGTTATAACCGAGTTTCTTAACCCAAACCCTCTCCGAGGATTCTCAGTCGAATAATAAACTGAGTCTTCTCCAGGGGTGCTCGGTCAAATAACCCAAAGTCAGACAAAATCTGATCGCGTTATAACCGAGTTTCTTAACCCAAACCCTCTCCGAGGATTCTCAATCGAATAATAAACTGAGTCTTCTCCAGGGGTGCTCGGCCAAATAACCCAAAGTCAGACAAAATCTGATCGCGTTATAACCGAGTTTCTTAACCCAAACCCTCTCCGAGGATTCTCAGTCGAATAATAAACTGAGTCTTCTCTAGGGGTGCTCGGCCAAATAACCCAAAGTCAGACAAAATCTGATTGCGTTATAACCGAGTCTCTTAACCCAAACCCTCTCCGAGGATTCTCAGTCGAATAATAAACTGAGTCTTCTCCAGGGGTGCTCGGCCAAATAACCCAAAGTCAGACAAAATCTGATTGCGTTATAACCGAGTCTCTTAACCCAAACCCTCTCCGAGGATTCTCAGTCGAATAATAAACTGAGTCTTCTCCAGGGGTGCTCAGTCAATAAATCAAAGTCAGATAAAACTTGACTACGATATTACTGAGTCTTTAACTTAAGACACCTTCAAGAAGCACTTCCTCACCTCTCAGATATCTAATACCTTCAGATACAAAGGATGAGAGATTATGGATGACACATGTAAAGGTCGTATGAAGAATGAAAAAGCTCCAAATGTCACAATGCAATGACAGACGCTTTCTAAATTCTGATCACAGCTTAAAAACATCCAAATCTCAAATCTATTTTCAATATATTAAAGTTGAAATATCCCATTGGTGCGGGGGCATATAGCAAAAGCAGCTCCTTGATTTCTCACATACCAAAGGATCATCTCAACCGTTTATAAGTGGGAAATTCATAAATAAGCAAAATGTGTAAGGTGTGGTGTGCAAGCATAATGTACAAACTAGAATGCGCAGAAGAAAGTAATAACAAGGTTAAAAGCACCAAAACACAGAACATCGTCACATACACATACCAAAATAAAACTACCAGTGTCGCGTACACAACCAAAAGTAGGTGACAAAAAGATTTCATACACATCAGTCAGTCAAGCATTTGCACAAACAAGTCGTGATCGCTGCGAAAATGACATAGAAATTGCTCATTTTGAAATCATCACTCCCCTATTCCATTAGGGTGACTCGGTTAAAACTGCGCTCAAATGATTAATGATGTCAACAACGAAGGTTTACAAAGGATTATTGTGACTTCTTCCTCAAACTCATTCTACTCCAAACTCAAAGTCAACGTTGGAATGCATACAACGTACCTGGGATTTGGAAGAATAGTTCGGGTTGGTAAAGCAGCAGCTTGAATCGGCAAGGAAGTAAGCTAAAGATCGAGCAATTTGTTTTTTAAAGAATGGAAAGCCACCATTGATGAAGATTTTGACCAAGAAGAAATGGAGAAGGAAATGACGGGATGAATTAATTATATAGGTTTAATTTGGTCTCTCCGTATTTTTAGGAATTGTCTCTTCGTCTTCCAGAATTTGGCTTTTTCGTGCGTTCCAAAACTGGAGAAAAGACCGACCCCCCAAGCTAATTCCAGAACCGACCCATGAGAATTGCGCCCAAGACCGACCCTTAATTGAACCAGATCGATCCACTAATGTTTCGAAGCCCACAGTTTTTATAAAAACTATGAAACTTCGAGGGGCAAAATGTTATCCATCTGATCGATCCAAGTGAATATGGGTCGGTTTTAAGCATTTTGAAGAAGGGATCGGTCCTGCCGTTATTAAAAGGGAGCGGTCGTAGCGCAAGATTCCTGGTCGTCCTAAAGCTGGTCGCTCCAGAAGCCAAAGAAATCTGGTCATTCCCGAGACAAAAGGCACCCGGTCGCTCCAAAGAGTAGAAGAACCTTGATCGTCCCAAGGATTCTGATTGTTCCTGAGGATAGAGACTCCTGGTCGCTCTCTTTTATGCGCTGACCCGATCGTTCCAAAAGCTAAAGAAAGCTGGTCGTTCCAAACTTGGTCGCCCGCTAGTCTCTGATCTCTCCAAATACAAAGGTCAGCTGGTCGTCCTTCTCTGGAGACCGACCCCATGTTTGAGGGAACCAATTCCGATGTGTTCTCGATCCTGGTCGCACATTTCTGGAGGGTATTCTTTGGTCGGTCCGCTCCGCATTCTAGCCTCCTGGTCGTCCTTTCTTCTGGCGGAAGCTCCTGGTCGGCCAAAGCGCTAGAAACGACCTGTGATGGCGTGACAGCTGGAAACAACTGGTGACAACTGGCAGTGGCATTTCCGTAAATACCGAAAATACCGACCAGACCCCTGAATACAAGATTTCAGCCATTTCTCCGCCTATAAATAGGACCCTACCTCCATCATTTTGAGGGGACTTTTTCTGGAACTACGAGGAGGTGCTGCCTAATTGCTTTCGGGATTTCTTCAAGCATTCTTACATCTCTTCTCTATCATCAATCATAAGTCTATGGAACATTGGAGCATGAGGAGCATAGTTGGCATGGAGGAACAAGCATAAGCATTTCACGCACTTCTTCATTTCTTCTTGATCATTCACCCAAAGATCTAAGGAGCTTTCATCCATGGCATCCATGGAGGGATTGGCATAAAATACTTCAAGCCTTCATCCATTCTTTCAATCGGTTGTAAGGACAAATGCATGTCAAAGGAGCTTGTATGAATGTATAATGGAGCAAATGTTGTAATCTTTTGGTGATTAATGAAATCCAATCTTCAAAGTGGACGTAGACTCGAATAAGAGTCGAACCACTATAAAATTCTTGTCTTCTTTCTTTATTTTGGTATTTTGATGCTTTCGAATGTTGGATATGGCCTCACATAACTCTAAAGGTTTTCTAACGCCCCGCCTCTGAAAAGGTGACGTGCTTTCTAAGCATCTCGCCTCTGATTAGGTAACGTGTTTAGAAATACCATTTTGGTTGTTATACCAATTTCCGGTATCAACACCCCAATTAGTCATATATCTCCTATGGAAATCACTAGTACTAGTATTACTCATCTTCTGTTCCAATATACCAACTATGCTTGGTCTATTAGAGGCAATAAGATTGGTAAAATCTAATTTTCTTTCAGGGGAATTAAAACCCCTTACATTCCAGGCAATGATATTCATTGATAATATATATATATATATAAAGGATATTATAAAGTATATTGCCCTTGTCCTGACACTTCAGGACTATCCCCATCTTCCATAGATGTTGTATCTTCTGTATCATCAAATACTTCAATATGGTCTGCAGCTTTAATCTTTTTCTTTTTGCATTTTTTTGGCTTGATTTTCAAATGATCTTCCTAGTCTGAATTCTTGACTATGTATTTTTCTTTGAATTTTTTCCTGGAAGAGATATTACCATCTTTATTGCCTATTACTTCTTGCATACTCTACTGTTTTGCTTTTTTCTTCCTTTTAACGTTTGCAGGGGAAGATGAAGTGGTCAAGAAATGAGTAGCTTCTTCAATAATTTTATCATTATTGCTGCTGGAGACTTGGTTCAACAATAAATTTTCAAGACAGGCTGATTTAGGATTTAATTCCTTACCCTTCTGATATTTGTCTGTAATAATGCTTGGATCTGTTTCTGGGGGAGGATGATCCATGAACTGTGTAAATTTATCCCCTGAGTTTTCTTTTTTGTTTGATTGATCTTCATTGTTTTCTTTGCCATTTGACACTTCAGACACAGCGGAGAATGCATTTTGCTGTGTTGTGTCTTTGGCTAAATCAACATATTCGAATTTGTTCTGATTTCGGGCGTCTTTAGTATCAAGATCCGGTTTATCACCAGGCTCATTTAATCCATTATTTTCAAATTTTTTGAGATTTTCAAAGAAACCAATTTTCTCAGAAATTTTACCTTGATCATTCTGTAAGTTTTCCGTAGGAGGATTGATATCCGTTTACATTTGAACATTTTCAGAGGGTTCTTTTCCTACTGCAACGCTGTCTTCTTGAGAAGTTGCGACATTTCTTGAAACTGAAGAAAAAACGGTCAGATCTTGATTTTTAGAATTATCATTAGTAGCCATATCTTTTTGGGGAAACTTTTCTTGCCAAACTTGTTTTGTAGGACATTTTTCTGTAATGTGCCCGAAACATACACATTTCAAACATCTAGGCGTTTTCATATAAAATAGGCTGAAGAGCGATGTGGGCTTCATTTGGCAGATCTGAATCTGCTTTAATCTCAACAAGAGTTCGTTCATAACTAAGTCTAGTTTCTTTAGCTGTAGGCTCATCTAAATTTAACGAAATACCTACCAAACTAGCTATTACACTAAAAATTTCTTTATCCCAGAGTTGGAGGTTCAATTCTGGTAAACGAATCCAAAATGGCATAGTGGAAATAACATCCCTGTCAAGAACCATGTTCTTATTCCATTTCTTTAGAATAATTAATTTTCCACCAATAAAGAAAGGTCCACCCCTAACAACATTTTCACAATCTGAACTGTTCGCAAATCGTATAATAAAAAATCCGTTATCTCTTGTGAAGATTTCGAAATAACCTATAGGGCACCATGTTTTCTCCACAAAATTTCTGAAGTGATGGTAATAGGGTCACGGTCGCACCACGTAAGCAACTATAGAATTTGTAACACCCCACCTCCGCTAGGGTCACTCACAAAGGGAATGCACTAGTTTTGGTGGAGTATTATCTAGGTAAACATGCACAGAGACATCACAAGGCAGAACATAAATAAAGCAGCGGTAGAAATTAAAAACCAACTTTTTATTATTTCTAAGAAAAGAGTCAAAAGCTCTTGTATCCAAGATACAAATTATTCCATTACATCAAGTTCATAGTAAAGAAGCATAAACTTTAAAACAAAAGTAAATTATTCCCCATAAATAGCAGAAGCAGCCATAGCATAGCCCATGACCAAACCGTACATGAGCTGTCAGAAAGAAAGTTGAATCCAAGCTAAGAGCTAGTGTTTCCTCCTTGGAAACCTGGGGGGGGAAACGAAAGAAAAAGGGTCAGTCATAAAGACTGGTAAGCCCTAGTGACTTTCAGTATGAAAACTAGTAAAGGTAACATGATATGTGAAAACTGGAATTAAACATAAGGATGATAACAGAACTAGTTGGATAATTAAGATAACAAGATAAGTCAAGTCTGGCATCGCATGTTCAAGGTTTGCTGCACCAACTGTACTAGTATTCTAACCCATATCAAGTATTAACCATGAAATGATCCCTTAGCTCAGTGTCATGAAGTGACCCATTATGGGGTCCTACGGTACGATCCACTAATCGATCGGCTCCCTACAAGTCCTAGCTCGTCATGTGTCAGTGTCATACGGCCCTATCCAGAAATGTAGTTACCTGTGCTAGGTCCACCATATGGTGTATCAAGTCCTATGGTGCAAACCACCAACATTAATCAAGCACGCACAGTGTAAATCTACGGGTGCCCAATGCCTGCTTTTTCAACTCCGGACTACGTGCACGACCATAGCCCGCCTGAACCCACAATGGCGCACGTACTCAGCTGTCGTTCTGGTCGCTTACAATCAGCCCAGTAATCGTGCCCCACCCTACCTAGTCCCAGGGTATCGTGATACATCTAAGTGGGTTACTGCTGAAAAGGACCGCGTAACTAGGGTTTCTAATGGGTTAAGTGTTGTCATTCAAATTCGTGACTTAACCCTATCCAGATCATGTATCAAGTTGGTTAAGTGTGTTCAAGTAGTTCATGACTTAACCCTATCAAGTCATCATGTCAAGTTGGTTAAGTATATTCAAGTGGTTCATGACTTAACCCTATCATGTGGCATTAATTCATTAGTGCAAGCCAACCTCTCACATTAGACTAACTGTTGTGGTTACTGCATTTGTCGGGCGGTTCCGGGCAGATTTACACCACAACATAGTCTAACCTCGGGTTTTTATGTGCGATATGACCAACTACCCACATTGGATCTTATTGTTTGCAGCCACTGGATTTGCCGGGTGGTTCCGGGCAGATTTACACTGCAAACTCAACCCAACCTCAAGTTGGCCATTTTCAAGTTTATCTAACTGTCGTGCCCACGCTCAAGTTTTCATGTTTAGATTCATGTCGAGTTTTCAAGTCATGTTTTATGTCAAATCGTGTCAAGTTCATGTCCATTTTAAGGTTCAAGTCATAATAATGTTCATGTTCAAGTTTAAAGCTAGTTCATATTTTACCTAATCTACCCAAATCGTATTCCCATCGCACGAAGGTTCGAATCGATACAAATAAATCTAATTAGGGAGTGACATAGAAAGAAATGGGTATAAGGTGTCAAGAGTGATTACTAGCATAACATGATATGGCATGAAATAAAACATTACTGGCATATGAAATATTGGCCTCAAACATAAAGATTCCAAATCTAGCAAGATAAGGTACTAGTCAAAATAACAGTTGTCACAAGGTGATAGTGTAGTCATGGTAACGACTATCATAAGGTGATAGTATAGTCATAGTAACGATTGTCATAAGATGATAGTATAGTCACGGTACGACTGTCATAAGGTGATAATCATAAACATGTGGCTAATAACAAGTTCGACACGATAATAAGAGGGGTTTCTCTTTTTGATTTACAACATGAATATGCCCGAAATCGATGTCAAAGTAATATTCAAGAGTCAAGATCCAAGATGAACAAGAATGAATGTAAACAGTCATCATACATAGGTTCAATTTCAATTTTTCATCATATTCATGATACATTTACAGTTTAAATCTGAAAATAACTGGGGCTTACAGATCGTGGTTCGAGAATTAGAAAAAGAGAGTCGTTTGTTGCTTAGTCAAGTCCTAATAGAAGTCCCCTAATCATCAATTCCTTTAACGCAGTCTCAACGTAGTAGAAGCAGTCCCTCTCTCAAACTTTTCAACCAGAATCAGAGCAGCATAAGGTCAGAAAGAAATTTGGTGTAGAGAGACTGGTGTTAGGGGCTGTATTTATAGGGTCAGGTCAACGAATGTGGACAGAAATGAGGCCACATACATCAGAGTGAATCTGGCTTCAGAAATGGGCTCGGGCACCTGGTCGACCCCCAGGTCGACACTATGGTCGACCTGGCCCTGGGTAGGTCGACTACATAGTCGACCCCCAGGTCGACCTGGTCCTGGGCGGGATTTTTCCCGACCAGTCCATTTAGAGGTTTGAAATTCGAATTTTGAATTCGAATTGAGTCTGTTTTGAATTTGGAAATTTCTGAAAACTTCGAATGGTCATAACTTAGTCATACTGACTCCGATTTTCGAAAACTCGGACTCGTTTCCAAGCAGAATTTCGAGACGAACGCAATGGCATAACCCGTTTCCCTTGATTCTTATTTTAAAAATTAATTCTGCCTTGATTTATGGTTATTACACGTTATAAAAACACGGGTTGTTACAGAATCACTCCATTTTGCAATGGTCCTCTTGTTAGCTTCTTCTTTCACAACAATTATCTTCTTATCTCCTATCTTCATTGGAGATATAAATTCAACATCGAAATTGGGGGATATACCACCATTTTTAACCATATTTTCCCATGTTGATGAAGGTCTATAAACCTTTTGAGATGCAGTAATTTCTGGACCACTGTAATTAAGTGGTTTATTCCATAATGGATTCTTGATACGATTCTGAGATTGCTGGTTATTGCCATTTTGAGCCTGAACTTTCTGATTTTGCCCTGAATTCTTGGAAGAATTGTTTCGAACATAAGGCAGCCCATTAAATCTGAAAATAGGGGGGTTTCTTTTTCTAGATTTAACGGTTTGGAATCCATTAGAATCCACATCAGATGTTTATCTTTAGGATTAATAGAAGAGAGTGTAGGATTAAGGTTAGAATTAGAGGGATTAGAGAAAGAAGCCCTCAAATTCTGACCTTGAAAATTGGAAGCCATTCGAGAAGGTTCTTGGGGCTTATTTAGGGGAAACTATAGAGGTTAAAAAAAGTTTCAATGTTTGTTTGAGGTTAATAGGTTGCTAATCGCATATACAAATTTTAAGTAAATAGGTCACTAATCGCATATACAAATTTTTTTCAGCTAGTTAAGTGCCATGCTTGTCAATACATACAGGTGATATTTCTGTTGTCATTTGTATTTTCTTTATATTAGTAAAAATGTAAAATCAAATGAATTGCGCATGTTATGTTATGTAGAAAACGTATATGTGACTTTCGAAATATAGTCTGTATATTTTTTTTATTAAATTATACATACAGAATTTTGAAAGACATATCATGTTTCTGGAAATTATCTTATCATATCAAGAGTGGTACTTAATTTTAAAGCAGAACACTCATTTTAAAATAGTGCTTAAATTATCATATTCTGGTAGTAAAAGTAATAGCAATAATAGTAACAACTTGCTTTGGATCTATTTTCTTTTTCAAACTTGGGTTACGTTCTTATATGGAAGGTGGTTCTAAAATCACAAAAGGATTAGCATGTATTTTATCATAATTGTGGTTTTGGGCTTAACTGAATATGAAGTTGAATTGTGAGATATGAATATTCACATACACAATGGCCAATAAATGGCCATTTATGTGATTTGTTGAACACAGTTGTTCATAATGCTGACTATTAACCAAATATTTTTAGGCGGAAATGACTCTATAATCTTTGGAGTATGACATTGATGTCTTCCTGACGTTTGTCATCATAGTTCATTTACAATTTCTATTCTTTTCTATAATATAAAATATTGAACTATTTTCTAATTGCATTTTTTACATTTGGCAGATTCTATCCAAACTAACCAAATTGCTGAGTTGCCCCCCAAAATCCAAAAAAACATAAAATCCCCCTGTTTTTCTGAGTAGCCCCCTTTCTTTTAAAATAAAAAGAAAAAAATGCCCTCCCTCGCAGTGCGACTGCGAGGTTATCTCATGTACCACGCAGGGACACTGCGTGGTACATGTAGGAACCTCGCAGTGCCACTGCGAGGTTACTTCATGTACCAAGCAGTGCCCCTGCGTGGTACATGAGATAACCTCGCAGTCGCACTGTGAGGTAACCTGCCGCGTTGAAAAAAAATAAACACACGAAAAGGGTACTTTCGTCATCAGAAGTTCTGAAGAAAAGGAGGGGCAACTCAGCAATTCCATGAGTCTAAATAGAATTTGCATTTACATTTTGCAGAACTTGGGAAGGTCTAGGATGAATTTTTTATTTCCATAGCAGGTATTACGTATTACAAGTTAGATATTATATGAGGAAATGATGAAATTTTTGGAAAAAAATTAATATGGATATTTTTGTAGGTAAATTACAAACTGAACTAGGGATGAATTGGGCTACTGCAGTGATTGCAAGGAGAATGCAAGGATTGATTTAATTCAGTTGGAGAATTGCCATAAACCAAAGCTTGAGATGTTGACAAGTGATGTACGTTAATACTACTGTACGTGCTTGAACTCAGTTTGAGATATCCATGAATGATGACAGTTGCTTTGTATTTTTGTTTAGTATAAAATATAAATGTATATAATTTAATATAAAAAGTAACCAGTTTCATGTCTTTATTTTATATTCCTGTTTTAGTCACCGCATACATTTAAGGGTGATCAGGTTCCATGTGATAGAAGTAACATTAAGATAGCATTTTATTTTCGAAAGAGGCACGTTAAGTTCAAATCCACGTCCAAAGCGTCCGACGCAACGACGTAGGACCCACATGAAATACCCCTTCAAGATGAATGGTTGAAAAGGAAGTTTTCGAATCGGAAGCGTCCGACGTGAAAGAAAAATCAAACATTAGTGCTCATTTTTATTTTGGCACTGTCTAAGTCTACTTCAGGTTACTACGTCTAATTCTATTTTAGGTTACTACGTCTTCATGTCTATTTTAACCTTTACGATTCAAGGAAATTTTACCTAACTTTATTTTAATGTGCTGAACATGCGGCACTTTTTATGCAACCAAATTAATGTGCTGACATGCACTTTTTATTGGTTAACAAGCCAAATTAATGTGCTGACGTGCACTTAATTAGTACTGAACAGTGTATTGAATAAACGTTACTTTATTGTTGCTTGCAACTTTTTTAAATAAATACAGGAGTACAGTGTATTAAAGAAAAAGCGTATAGTTTAGGTCAAAAAATTGTGTATTGAAGAAAAAGTGTATTACAATGTTCATTGTATTCTGTATTTTATATTTGCATTTTAAATTCTGCAATTTGTATTCTGCAATTATGTAAATTTAATTCTACAATTTGGATTCTGCAATTTGTATCCTGCATTCTACTATTTTGTTCAACAACAAACACAAATAGATACAAACAATTAAAAATAATATATATAAAAACAATAAAATAATTCATTTTCCCCTTCCAATATGCTCCTTACAAAAAAATACATTCTCTGTTTGCAACAATTTTCCTTCAAATACCCCTTCAAAATAACCCTTCCAAATAACTCTATCCATTCAAAATTAAACGGACCCTAAATAAAGTTGTTAATTTGTGATCCGAAATTCTCATTAGAATTGGTCCAGCCGATGTCACCTAAAGGATCTTATCTAGATCCTTAATTTACTCTCATGATTGAGATATTTTCATCAACTTCATTTAAAGGATAAAGGAGATCTTTAATTTACTCTCAAGATTGAGATATTTTCAGCAACCTCATTTAAAGGATAAAGGAGATCCTTAATTTTCTCTTTCTCTCCTTATTTGGCTGCATGAAAGTAGAATATAAATTTGGATTGCTATGGTTTGTATGTAAGCAGCTTGTAAAACTCCATCAATTAATTAATAAAGTTTGCCTTTCTCCCGTGGTTTTTTCCCGAAAAGGGTTTTTTCCAAGTTAAATCTTGTTTGTGTTTCTATTTTTGCTTGCTTCATTGATCATTTATTTATTAACAAGTGGTATCAGAGCGCTGGTTCGTTCAGCATGGCGTCATTAAAGTGTGATCTTCCGCTATTGGATCCGAACACTCGATTCTCATTGTGGTAAGTGAAGATCCGGGCGTTGCTCGCACAAGCTGATTATGATGATGCATTAGATGGATTCGGGAACAAGAGATTTGAACTATGGACCGATGATGAGAAGAGAAAGGATCGGAAGGCTCATGAGAAGAGAAAGGATCGGAAGGCTTTGTCACAAATTCAGCTTCATCTACACAGTAATATTTTGCAAGAAGTTTTGAACGAGAAGATAGCTGCTTCTCTTTGGCTGAAACTGGAGTTAATTTGCATAACCAGGGATCTCACAAGTAAGATGCATCTCAAAAAGAAGCTGTTTCTGCACAAATTGCAAGAGGGAGGTAATTTGCTCGACCATATTTCTGATTTTAAAGAGATTGTGTTTGACTTGGCTGCAATGGAAGTCAAATATGATGATGAAGATTTGGGTATAATCCTTGTATGTTCTCTTCCCAGTTCTTACTCAAATTTTAGAGATTCCATATTATATAGTCATGATACTCTCACTCTAAATGACGTTTATGAAGCCTTACACGCTAAGGAGAAAATGAAACAACTGGTGTCTTCAAATGGATCAAGCTCTCAAGCTGAAAGCTTGTCCGTTCGTGGCAGGACAAAGGAGAAAAATTCAAATAATGGATCTCGAGGTAAAAGTTCCAATGCCTATAAAGGTCGATCTAAATCTAAAGGCAAATACAAGTCTTGCAAATATTGTAAGAGGGATGGACATGAAATATCCGAATGTTATAAGCTGCAGAACAAGGAAAAGAGAAATGGCACATACAAACCAAATGATAACAAAGAAGATGACGTTAATGCCAATTGTGCTCGTAATGATAGTTCTAATAGTGAGGTGCTTGTTATTACCGTGTTTGCTGGATGTGCTGAGATTAAGGATGAATGGATACTTGACACTGCTTGCACTTTCCATATGTGTCCTAATAGAGATTGGTTTACAACCTTAGAACCCACTAATGATGCTGGTTCAGTTTTGATGGGTGATGATTCAGCATGTGAAGTAGCAGGAATTGGTTCTATTCAGATCAAGATGTTTGATGGCGCAATCATAACTTTAACAGATGTTCGGTTCATTCCCAACATGAAGAGAAATCTGATTTCTTTAAGTGTTCTTGATGACAAAGGGTACAAATATTCAGGTGGAGGTGGTATCCTGAAAGTCACAATTGGTTCTCTTATTATAATGAAGGGAAATCTTAGGCAAACAAATGGCCTTTATTATCTTCAAGGCACTACTGTTTCAGGTAATGCTACCCCTGTTATCTCAAATAATATTTCTGATTGTGATACTGCTAATCTTTGGCATATGCGTCTTGGACATATGAGTGAATTAGGTCTGTCAGAGTTGAACAAGAGAGGACTTCTTGATGGGTACAATGCAGGCAAGCTGAAGTTCTGTGAGCATTGCATTTTTGGAAAACATAAGAGAGTGAAGTTCAACACTTTAGTTCATAAAACAGAAGGCATTCTAGATTATGTGCTTTCAGATTTATGGGGACCGTCTTGGAAAGCATCCATGGGCGGTGCTTGTTACATGATGACAATTATTGATGATTATTACAGAAGAGTTTGGCCTTATTTTTTGAAACATAAATCTGAATATTTTTCAGTTTTCAAAGAGTGGAAGACTATGGTTGAAAGACAAACTGAAAGGAAGGTAAAGAAGCTTCAGACTGATAATGGGATGGAGTTTTGTTCAGATGAATTTAACTCATTTTGCAAGGCTGAAGGCATTGTTAGGCACCACACCATACCTCACACTCCTCAGCAAAATGGGGTTGCCAAGTGTATGAACAGGACTATCATTTCTAAGGCTCGCTGCATGTTGTCAAACGCAGGATTGGATAGGCATTTTTGGGCTGAAGCTGCTTCCACAGCCTATTATCTCATTAACCGCTCTCCCTCTGTTGCTATTGGTAAGAAAACTCCGATTGAGGTATGGTCTGGTTCTCCAACAAATTATTCTAAATTGGAAGTTTTTGGTTGCATTGCTTATGCTCATGTTGATAATGGAAAGCGAGTGCCAAGAGCTGTTAAATGCATTTTTCTTGGTTATAAGTCTGATGTTAAAGGCTATAAATTATGGAATCCTGAAACAAGTAAGGTTGTAATTAGCAGAAATGTCGCGTTTAATGAATCTGCTATGTTACATGATATTCCATCAACTAACGATCTTGTTGAGAGTAAGAAGAAATCAAATATCTAGGTGGAGCATATTATTGATTCATATGCTACATCAAATGCAGAAATTGAGAGACAGGATGAGCACCCATTATTGAGGATCCTCCAGCAGTTATGCAACTACCACAGCAATCTATTGCAACAAGCAGACCTAGAAGGAACCCAAAACCAGTAAGAAGGTTTATTGAGGAAGCAAATGTTGTTGCTTATGCGTGTGCTGTAGCAGAAGAAATAGAAGGTATTGCTGAGCCTTCTTCATATTCTGAGGCTGTTATCTCTAGTGATTCTGATAAGTGGATGGCTGTTATGCATGATGAGATGAAGTCACTTGAAAGAAATGACACATCGGACTTAATCAAGTTCCCTAAAGAGAAGAAACCTATTCATTGCAAATGGGTTTTCAAGAGAAAAGAAGGTGTTTCTCCAAACGATGAGAAAAGGTACAAAGCAAGATTAGTTGCAAAAGGTTACAGTCTGATTCCAGGTATTGACTATAATGAAGTTTTTTCCCCTGTTGTGAAACATAGCTCAATTCGCATTTTACTCAGTATTGTTGCTATACATGATTATGAGTTTCAACAGTTAGATGTAAAAACTGCATTTTTACATGGTGAATTAGAAGAGGATATTTATATGCATCAACCTGAGGGTTTTATCATGCCTGGAAAAGAAAATCTCATCTGTAAATTAAAGAAATCTCTTTAGATTAAAACAGTTACCTAGGCAGGGGTATAAAAGATTTGACACTTTTATGCTTTCTCAAGGTTTTAAAAGGTCCAATTATGATAGTTGTGTCTATTTGAAAATTACTACACATTCAGCCATTTATTTGCTACTTTATGTCGATGATATGTTGATTGCTTCAAAAGACAAGGCAAAAATTGAAATTTTGAAAAGGCAGTTGAGTAGAGAGTTTGAAATGAAAGATTTGGGGGATGCTAAGAAGATTCTTGGCATGGAGATAACAAGAGATAGAACTTTTGTAAAATTGTACCTAAGTCAAAGTGGTTATGTTAGAAAAGTGCTTCGCCATTTTAATATGCTTGATGTCGAGCCTATAAGTACTCCTCTTGCTGCACATTTCAAATTGTCATCAACCATGTGTCCACAATCAGACGAGGATATTGAGTACATGTCTAGAGTTCCCTATTCTAGTGCAGTTGGTACACTTATGTATGTCATGGTTTGTTCGCGTCCTGATTTATCACATGCTTTGAGTGTTTTCAGTAGATTCATGGCCAATCCTGGAAGAGAGCATTGGAATGCAGTTCAATGGATTTTCAGATATCTTCATGGCACTATGAAACACCCCACCCTCCATTAAGGTCACTCACAAAGGGAATGCCTTAACTTTGGTGGAGGTTTGTAAGTACAAGTCATAGATAAAACACAAGACATATATCAACACATATATATAAGCAGCGGAAAACAACAGACCTTTAATTTCATAAATACGTGTTCATACAAAACATTTCCATAACTCTCTCATAATAACTCCCAAAAACATTACATCATCATTTCTGTCTTGGTTATTAAATAAAGAAGCATAAAACATAATTAAAACTGCATAAATCCCCATGATTGTGTCCAACAGCCATAGCCAAAGCAAAAGAGTCCAAACCGTACATCTACTATCTTGAAGCTTGCAAAGAGTCTGACTAAGCTGAGTTGTTTCCTCCCTATGGACCTGGGGGAGGAGGGGGGAAGAAAAGAAGACGAAAGAAAATAGGGTCAGACATAAAGCCTGGTAAATCTAGTGACTCTTCAGTATGAGAATAAGAATAAGGGCATGATAAGTATAAACTGGAAATAGAAGAGTGTCATAAACTAAGACAAAGCAGTTTGAATCGAATATACTATCGCACCCTATACTATATCTCTGCACCTATTTGTATTATCTTAACTGTCACCCCATGCTGGGGGTAAAGTGATCCCCTTTTTTAAAGATCAGCTCCTACTCGCATAATCATCTGTGTCTTACGGCCCCCAAAGATTGTAGATACCTATGTTGGCCCCACCATGGGGTGTATCAAGTCCAATGGTGGCGACCCGACACAAAACTAGAGATGCATAGGTTATACTACTGGTGCCCCCAGTGCTCTGTTTGTCTGCTCCGAAGAGTGTGCACGCCCGCACTCCTTTAGAACCCACACTTTTGCACCCACCGCCGTCGCTTTTGACCGCTTACAATCAGCCCAGTAATTGTGCCCCACCCTGCCTAGTTTCAGGGTACTGTAACAACCCGTATTTTTAAATAACCTGTTATAACATAAATCGAGGCAGAAATTAATTCTAAAATCTGAATCAAGGGAAACGGGATATGCCATTGCGTTCGTCTCGGAAAAATACGCGAAATAGAGTCCGAGTTTTCGAAAATCGGAGTCCGTATGACCCAGTTAAGGCCCATTGAAGTTTTCAGAAATTTCCATATTAAAAACAGATTTAAATTTTAAGTTAAAAACAAGGGTTAGGGCACAACTGGCGTCAGGCGGGAAAACTCCCGCCAAGACCCCACAAGTCGACAGGCATGTCGACAGGGGTCTAAGGGTGTCGACTGCCCTGTCGACAGCCCTGTCGACACGGGGTGGCCGGGCAGTTTTGCCTGGCGCACCATTTCTGATCTGGGCTTGGTTGTGTGGCTTGGTTCTAGAGAATTCCGAAATCTGATGGACCTAATTCAACCTAGGGTTAATCCTAGGGCTAAAAACACTCTAATCTTCTATAAATATGACCCTAATCCTACCCTAAAACCCCATTATTCATTCTAGCAACCAAACTATGTCAAATTGATTTCTCAAATGGCCTCCACTTAAAAACCCTAGCCTCCACCCTCTTCATAAATCATTCCTATGAAGATTATGATGTTCATACAAGCATTTCTAAGTTGTATGAATGATCATTAGCTTGCATACACCATCAAGTTGCAAGTTTTATTTGCTAAGCTAGAGTTTTTGGGATTTTTGTTAAGGGTGTTTCTTATTGGAGCTTTGTTTTGGGTTTTTATGCTTGCATAAAGGGCTTCTCAATCTTTATTAGTAGATTTGTGTCTTCATAATATTTGTAAGCCCTCTTACCTTCATTTTAGAAACTCTAAAGTTAATATGTGATGAAAGTTGGGATTTATGCATGTTTAATAAGTTATGCATGTTTATGCAAGTTCACTATGCCATGATTTGCAAGTTTAACAAGTTATGCATGTTTATGCAAGTTCACTATGCTATGATTTGCAAGTTTAACAAGTTATGCATGTTTATGCAAGTTCACTATGCCATGATTTGCAAGTTTAACAAGTTATGCATGTTTATGCAAGTTCACTATGCTATGATTTGCAAGTTTAACAAGTTATGCATGTTTATGCAAGTTCACTATGCCATGATTTGCAAGTTTAACAAGTTATGCATGTTTATGCAAGTTCACTATGCTAAGTTATGCAAGTCCAACATGTTATGCATGTTTATTATGATATGTAAGATTCATCATGTATGTTGTGCCAAGTTCCCTCTTTCTATCCTTTATGCGTTATGACGAATATGTAAGCGATAGAATGACGTTGGGGGGTTTGGGTAAAACTTAAAATACATGAAAATATAAGATTGGGAATTTACCTATTAAGTTAGGTCTACCCCTTGGGAATTTACCTATTAAGTTAGGTCTACCCAAGTATTTGTTAAACTTGTAATTATGTTTTGAAATTAAAGTGGACATGACACTTAGAAAACATAAGTGTGGCCAACTCGAGGTTGGGTTGAGTTTGTAGCATAAACCTACCCGGAACCGACCGGCTTAACTAGTGGCTACAAGCAATAGGACCCAATGTGAGTAGTTGGCCATGTTGCACGTGAAACCCGAGGTTAGACTAAGTTGTGGTGTAAACCTACCCGGACCCGCCCGGCCTAACTAGTAACCACAACAAGGTCTAATGTGAGAGGTTGGGTGCATTAAATTAACTAATGCCTCATGATTAGGGTTAAGTCATGGCCCACTAATACTTAACCAATTTTGGGGATACGAGGGATTAAATGGGGTTAAGTGGTGAACTGTTGGTTACACTTAACTAATTTAATCCATGATTAGTGAGGGGTTAAACCACACTTAACCCTCTTAGAAAACCCTAGCAATGTGGTCTGTTCCAGCAGTAATCCCAGTTTGGTATCATTCACAACCCTAGAGGCTAGGCTAGGGCGGGGCACGATTACTGGACTAATGTAAGCGACCAAAGCGACGGCTGAGTGGTACAGCGGTGCGGGTCCAGGCGGGCTACGGACGTGCACGTAGTCCGATGTTGGACAAACTCGAGGCACGGGTACCAGTAGGTTTAGACTGTGCATTATTGCTTAGGTGTCTGGGGTTGACACCCGAGGGCTTGATACACCCGAAGGTGGACCCAGCACAGTCTGACTACAACCATATGTGGGCCGTATGGACACCAACACTTGACGTGTTAGGGTTATAGGGAGCCGATCGACTAGACCGTTGGGCTGGACCTTGTATTAAGGTCACCTCATGTTATTGGGCCAAAGTTTGGGCTGAGGGATCAATACATGTTATGTTAGTTTGCTAGTACACTGTGGTGCAAAGCTTAATCTTCTTTATGTGATGACACCTTTATCTATTGCCAGTATGTTCATCTCAGTTTCCATCATGATGCTAACTTTATTAGTTTATAGACTGATCGTAGTAGGGCTTACCAGTCTTTTTGACTGACCTGTTTTCTTTCGCTTCTTTTCTTCCGTTTCCCCCCCCCCCAGGTTCTCAGGGAGGGAATAGTGGTGCTTAGCTTGGATCGCTTGCTTGTTTGCTGGATAGCTCATGTATGTCTGGACATAGAGCTCGCTATGGTTTATCATCTTTATTTTGGGGATAGCACTATGTATTTTCAGTATTTCTGTTTATGATGTACTAGACATGTTTATTTTGGCAGTTGACTTTATGATGTACTAGACTTGTTTTGAGATGGTTTGAGATATTCCGCTGTTTTATTCTCACTTACTCTGTTTTACATATATTTATGTTCTTGTTCTGCCTTGATATATCATTATGCATGCTTACCCAGTTATAACGCCCCCCAGAAGCTAGTGCCCCCGAAAGAGTGACCCTAGCGGAGGTGGGGTGTTACAAATTTGGTATCAGAGCATATGGTTTACAAGAAAGAATAAAAAGTTTTTAAAAGACTTTTGAAAAACTATTTTCAAACCAAGTATAAAGTATTTTCTAAAGGAAAGTCTAGTATTTAAAAAAGGCTATTCCCCAAAAAAAGCCATTAGCGTTATCCTTCGTTCCCTTGACCTAATCTTATCTTATCTTTCGTTTCAGTATGGCTGAGAATCTTGCCATCCCGGATGGAGTAAACGTACCACTCTGGTATAGGAGACTTCTAGAAGCTAGGGCGGCAGCTGGCCCTGCAAACCCTACTCCCACTCCTCCTCCTGTAGTTGAGAATCCTCCCCCTAATGTCCCTCCTCCGGTGGTTCCTGTTCCTTCTCCTCCAGTTGCTGAGGCTCCTCCTCCTCCCCCTCAGCATCCTCAGGTTGAGTTCACGAAGGTTTGTAAAGACTTCAAGGCGATGGGAGGCAAGAATTTCCTAGGCACGGAATCTTTTGTTGAAGCTAGGAATTGGCTGAAAGACACTGAGGACTTGTTTGCTATCTTTAGGATTGATGACGAGAGGAAGATCTTATTGACAGTGTGGCTTTTGAAGGACGAAGCAACCTATTGGTGGGAGGTCACCAATGGGACTAGGCCCGTCGAGACTTGGGCCGATTTGAGGGCTAGATTTGTGGCCAAGTTTCTATCCCCTGCTAAGGCAAATTTACAGATGGAGAAGTTCATTGCATTAAAGCAAGGTGATATGTCTGTCAAGGAGTATGTGAACAAGTTTAATCAGCTGGCCCGTTTTGGTTTGGATATGGTGAACACTCCTGAGAAGAAGGCTCTTCGATTCGCTAGAGGGTTGAATGAGCCGCTGCAGGGTTTGGCGATGTCACATATTCCGCATGGGGCTACTTTTGAGAGTTTGGTCGATATGGCTCTACTTCAGGGAGATGGAAAGAAAGAGGTCAAGTCGAGTGATACTCAAGCAAAGAAGACTGATTCTCAGGGTAAAGGCAATCAAGGTGGTCAAAGCAGTCAGGGGAGTCAGAGCAAGAACAAGAAGGGGAACAACAACAAAGGCAAGGGAAAGTGTAATTACTGTGGTGCGCTTGGACACTTTGCTAAGGATTGTAGGAAGAAGAAAAGGAAGCTTAGTGGTGGATGTTTTTCCTGTGGTGAGACTGGACACTTCAGCAAGGAATGCCCGAAGAAGAAGGGGCAGGGTCAGATTCAGCATGCTGGACCTTCAGGAGGGCAAGTTCATGCTCTCAATACCGCTCCAGTTCCCGATCGAGGTAGTGTTTCTGTTGAGAACCTTGTTTATGTTTCTGATCTTCCAGTTCGTACCTTGTTTGATTCTGGTGCATCACATAGCTTTATTTCATCTGATCTTGTTGATAGTTTGCACCTTAGTACTAGCTTAGTGGATGATCCCGTTTGTGTTTCGAATCCCATTGGGGGTTCTGCTCATCTATCTATGATATGTGAGGATCTGAGGATCTCTATACTCAGTGTAGAGTTCTTGTGTAGTGCGTATGTTCTTGGTTTCAGGGGATACGGATTGATTTTGGGCATGGATTGGCTGTCTAGACATGGAGCCATTCTTGATTGTGAGCATAGGGTTGTGAGGCTTGTGACTCGCCTTGGCAACACCTTAGAGATTTCATGCAATCCGAAGGATCCCGTCATGTTGTGCTATCTTGAATCTCTCGACTCGTCAGAGGAAACCCTTTAGTCCGTAAGGGTGGTCCGAGATTATCCAGATGTTTTTGAAGAAGTTAAGGGGTTGCCCCCTAAACGAGAGATTGATTTTCGCATTTATCTGGTGGATAATGCTAAGCCTGTTTCTTTGCCCGTTCGACACATGGCTCCGCGTGAGAGACGGGAGCTCAGCAAGCAAGTAAAGGAGTTGCTTGAGAAGAACTTCATCAGACGAAGTATATCCGAATGGGGAGCGCCTGTGGTATTTGCTACCAAGGCGGATGGTTCTCTTCGACTTTGTGTGGACTATAGAGAGTTGAATAAGCTGACTAAGAAGAACAGACACCCATTACCGAGGATTGATGATCTTTTTGACCAGCTTGTTGGTGCTTCTGTTTTCTCTTAGCTTGATCTTGCTACTGGATTTCATCAGCTCAGAGTGGCTGAAGATAGTATAGACAAGACTGCATTCAGAACTCCAGATGGATTCTTTGAATGGCTTGTTATGCCGTTCGGTTTGACGAATGCACCCGCGTATTTCGTGGACTTGATGAGTAGGGTGTTTCGAGAGTTCTTGAACAAGTTTGTCGTGGTCTTTGTGGATGATATTCTGATCTTCTCTAAGGATGAAGAAGAGCACGCGAGGCATCTTGTAGAGGTGATGGATACGCTTAGAGCGCATCAGTTAAAGGCCAAGTTCTCCAAGTGTCACTTTTGGAGAAGGGAAGTTCGGTTCCTTGGGCATATAGTATATAAGCAAGGCTTGGCGGTGGATCCCACTAAAGTAATTGCTGTGCAGGATTGGAAGACTCCAAGGAATGCAACCGAAGTGAGAAGTTTTCTAGGTCTTGCAGGTTTTTACCGGAAGTTCATCAAGGACTTCGCGAAGATATCCGCTCCTCTTACTAAGTTGACGAAGAAGAACTTAGTTTTTGCTTGGGATATGGACTGTGAGCTTGCTTTTCAGAGACTCAAGAGAGCCCTTACCTCAGCACCAGTTCTAGCTTTACCCGATGGTGGTAAGATGTTTACCGTGTACACTGATGCTTGTGGCACGGGATTGGGCGCCGTTCTGATGCAAGAAGGCAGAGTTATATGTTTTGGTGGTAGGCAACTTAAGGTGCATGAGAAGAATTATCCCACTCATGACCTAGAGCTGGCAGCGATAGTATATGCACTCAAGGCTTGGCGTCATTATCTTCTGGGAGAGAGATTTGAGCTGTATACTGATCATAAGTCTTTGAAGTATCTCTTTTCGCAGAAGGATCTGAACTTGAGGCAGCAAAGGTGGATGGAATTCTTGGCGTCCTACGATTTTGATATAGCCTATACCCCTGGCAAGGGGAATGTTGTAGCGGATGCGTTGAGTAGAAGAAGGTTGACACTAAGTCCTCTATTTGTTGAGATGAAGAATTTAGAGTTCTTGGCAACCTTTGATTTCTCTTTGGCAATTGAGTCGATGACCGGTTCTTTAGCATCTCTTGAGCTCAGGCCTACCCTTCTGGATCAAGTTGGGGCTTCGCAGAAGGAAGACCCTCAGATGATTGAGATTATGGATAAGCTAATTCGAGGGGAGACATCTAGTCACCTTGCTCGATATTCTATAGATGATAAGGGTTGGCTGAGGAGAGACGGAAGGCTTTGTGTTCCGATGGTGGAAGACTTGGTGAGGAAAGTTCTTGAGGAAGCACATCGCTCCAAGCTGACTATACATCCGGGTGGAGATAAGATGTATAAGGATATGAAGCGCATTTTCTTCTGGCCTGGAATGAAGAAGGATGTGGCAGAGTTTGTCTCTAGATGTGTTGTTTGTCAAAGAGTAAAAGCCGAGTCGAAGAAGCCCGGTGGGCTATTGCATCCTCAAGAGGTCCCGCTATGGAAGTGGGAGAGTATATCTATGGACTTTGTTGACGGATTGCCAAGGTCAAGAAAAGGGAATACAAGCATATGGGTCATTGTGGATAGGCTTACGAAGAGTGCTCATTTCATTCCGGTGAAGAGCAAAAGAACCGCATCTGGACTAGCATCAGTATATCTTCGTGAGATAGTACGACTACATGGAGTCCCTTCTAGCATAGTCAGTGACCGAGACCCCATCTTTACTAGTCAGTTCTGGAACAGTTTGTAGGAAGCTATGGGCACGAGGTTGAACCTGAGTACGGCTTATCACCCACAAACGGACGGTCAGACAGAAAGGGTGAATAGGGTACTTGAGGATTTGTTGAGGCTTTGCATTCTGGATTTTGGTGGTACTTGGGAAGACCATCTTCCTCTTGTGGAATTTGCTTATAATAACAGTTATCAAGCGAGCATTGGGATGGCACCATTTGAGGCTTTATATGGGAGACCATGCAAGTCACCTACATGTTGGTGGGAGACTACAGATAAGCTTATACTTGGACCTGACATGATTAGAGATAGATCCGAGAAGGTCGAGTTGATTAGAAGACGGATGAAGGCGGCCCAAGACAGACAGAAATCTTATGCTGATAGGCGAAGGACTGATTTGGAGTTTGATGTTGGGGATATGGTTTTCGTGAAGGTTTCTCCTTTGCGGAATGTGGTTCGGTTTGGAGCAGTAGGAAAGTTAGCACCAAGGTTTGTTGGACCGTTTCCAGTTGTAGAGAGGATCGGGCAGATGGCCTATAGAGTGGAATTGCCCGAGAAGCTAGCTGGAGTGCATAATGTTTTTCATGTTTCGCATCTCCGGAAGTGTTTGCATAAGTCAGCAGAGGTAGTTGAGCCAAGTGTTCTAGAAGATGTGGAAGTAGAGAAAGAAGCTACCTTGAGAAGAGCTCCGATTCGTATCTTGGGGACAGAGATCAAGAAGCTAAGGAATCGTGAGGTCAAGTTGGTGAAGGTTCAATGGGGTGAAGCCGAGGAAGACGCAACTTGGGAAACTGAAGAGAAGATGCGTAGGCTTTATCCATTCCTTTTTGAGGGTACACTCTCAATCTCTTTATCTTTCCATGTCTATCTAGTTTATCTAGTTCATCGTGTCTATCTTATCATGAGAACCTTAGGTAGAATCCTTTGGATGAAACATGTGTTTGAGACATGTTATGTTTGATGGTTGTAAGTGGTTGCAAGTGTTTGCAAGTGGTTACTCGTGGATGCATGATACACATTAGGCACTAGATCGGCTCACACACTCCTCATATTGCATGTGCATGAGTGTTTATGCTTATTCTTGGATGAAATTTGTATGCTATCACATGGATGTTGCATATGGATGTATGATTGAGCACGCATGTAAATATTATACATTATGTTAGGGATTTGCATACATATGGATACATTTCACTAACATATTTTGCATTGATCTTTGCATTAGATAAGTACATATACACACACTTTTGCATATGTTCATACAGCATTTAGAATCTTTTAAGGACAATGGTTGCTCGTGGATGATGTTTTGAGTAGATGGATGTTGGATGGTAGGATATGTTCTTCCTAACTTGAAGATTTCGGGGACGAAATCCTTTAAGGAGGGGAGAATGTAACAACCCGTATTTTTAAATAACCTGTTATAACATAAATCGAGGCAGAAATTAATTCTAAAATCTGAATCAAGGGAAACGGGCTATGCCATTGCGTTCGTCTCGGAAAAATACGCGAAATAGAGTCCGAGTTTTCGAAAATCGGAGTCCGTATGACCCAGTTAAGGCCCATTGAAGTTTTCAGAAATTTCCATATTAAAAACAGATTTAAATTTTAAGTTAAAAACAAGGGTTAGGGCACAACTGGCGTCAGGCGGGAAAACTCCCGCCAAGACCCCACAAGTCGACAGGCATGTCGACAGGGGTCTAAGGGTGTCGACTGCCCTGTCGACAGCCCTGTCGACACGGGGTGGCCGGGCAGTTTTGCCTGGCGCACCATTTCTGATCTGGGCTTGGTTGTGTGGCTTGGTTCTAGAGAATTCCGAAATCTGATGGACCTAATTCAACCTAGGGTTAATCCTAGGGCTAAAAACACTCTAATCTTCTATAAATATGACCCTAATCCTACCCTAAAACCCCATTATTCATTCTAGCAACCAAACTATGTCAAATTGATTTCTCAAATGGCCTCCACTTAAAAACCCTAGCCTCCACCCTCTTCATAAATCATTCCTATGAAGATTATGATGTTCATACAAGCATTTCTAAGTTGTATGAATGATCATTAGCTTGCATACACCATCAAGTTGCAAGTTTTATTTGCTAAGCTAGAGTTTTTGGGATTTTTGTTAAGGGTGTTTCTTATTGGAGCTTTGTTTTGGGTTTTTATGCTTGCATAAAGGGCTTCTCAATCTTTATTAGTAGATTTGTGTCTTCATAATATTTGTAAGCCCTCTTACCTTCATTTTAGAACCTCTAAAGTTAATATGTGATGAAAGTTGGGATTTATGCATGTTTAATAAGTTATGCATGTTTATGCAAGTTCACTATGCCATGATTTGCAAGTTTAACAAGTTATGCATGTTTATGCAAGTTCACTATGCTATGATTTGCAAGTTTAACAAGTTATGCATGTTTATGCAAGTTCACTATGCCATGATTTGCAAGTTTAACAAGTTATGCATGTTTATGCAAGTTCACTATGCTATGATTTGCAAGTTTAATAAGTTATGCATGTTTATGCAAGTTCACTATGCCATGATTTGCAAGTTTAACAAGTTATGCATGTTTATGCAAGTTCACTATGCTAAGTTATGCAAGTCCAACATGTTATGCATGTTTATTATGATATGTAAGATTCATCATGTATGTTGTGCCAAGTTCCCTCTTTCTATCCTTTATGCGTTATGACGAATATGTAAGCGATAGAATGACGTTGGGGGGTTTGGGTAAAACTTAAAATACATGAAAATATAAGATTGGGAATTTACCTATTAAGTTAGGTCTACCCCTTGGGAATTTACCTATTAAGTTAGGTCTACCCAAGTATTTGTTAAACTTGTAATTATGTTTTGAAATTAAAGTGGACATGACACTTAGAAAACATAAGTGTGGCCAACTCGAGGTTGGGTTGAGTTTGTAGCATAAACCTACCCGGAACCGACCGGCTTAACTAGTGGCTACAAGCAATAGGACCCAATGTGAGTAGTTGGTCATGTTGCACGTGAAACCCGAGGTTAGACTAAGTTGTGGTGTAAACCTACTCGGACCCGCCCGGCCTAACTAGTAACCACAACAAGGTCTAATGTGAGAGGTTGGGTGCATTAAATTAACTAATGCCTCATGATTAGGGTTAAGTCATGGCCCACTAATACTTAACCAATTTTAGGGATACGAGGGATTAAATGGGGTTAAGTGGTGAACTGTTGGTTACACTTAACTAATTTAATCCATGATTAGTGAGGGGTTAAACCACACTTAACCCTCTTAGAAAACCCTAGCAACGTGGTCTGTTCCAGCAGTAATCCCAGTTTGGTATCATTCACAACCCTAGAGGCTAGGCTAGGGCGGGGCACGATTACTGGACTGATGTAAGCGACCAAAGCGACGGCTGAGTGGTACAGCGGTGCGGGTCCAGGCGGGCTACGGACGTGCACGTAGTCCGGTGTTGGACAAACTCGAGGCACGGGTACCAGTAGGTTTAGACTGTGCATTATTGCTTAGGTGTCTGGGGTTGACACCCGAGGGCTTGATACACCCGAAGGTGGACCCAGCACAGTCTGACTACAACCATATGTGGGCCGTATGGACACCAACACTTGACGTGTTAGGGTTATAGGGAGCCGATCGACTAGACCGTTGGGCTGGACCTTGTATTAAGGTCACCTCATGTTATTGGGCCAAAGTTTGGGCTGAGGGATCAATACCTGTTATGTTAGTTTGCTAGTACACTGTGGTGCAAAGCTTAATCTTCTTTATGTGATGACACCTTTATCTATTGCCAGTATGTTCATCTCAGTTTCCATCATGATGCTAACTTTATTAGTTTATAGACTGATCGTAGTATGGCTTACCAGTCTTTTTGACTGACCTGTTTTCTTTCGCTTCTTTTCTTCCGTTCCCCCCCCCAGGTTCTCAGGGAGGGAATAGTGGTGCTTAGCTTGGATCGCTTGCTTGTTTGCTGGATAGCTCATGTATGTCTGGACATAGAGCTCGCTATGGTTTATCATCTTTATTTTGGGGATAGCACTATGTATTTTCAGTATTTCTGTTTATGATGTACTAGACATGTTTATTTTGGCAGTTGACTTTATGATGTACTAGACTTGTTTTGAGATGGTTTGAGATATTCCGCTGTTTTATTCTCACTTACTCTGTTTTACATATATTTATGTTCTTGTTCTGCCTTGATATATCATTATGCATGCTTACCCAGTTATAACACCCCCCAGAAGCTAGTGCCCCCGAAAGAGTGACCCTAGCGGAGGTGGGGTGTTACAGGTACCATGATACCTAATTGGGTTACTGCTGAAATGGGTCACCGTTACTAGGGTTTTCTAGTCAAACATGTTAATTGGTTAAGTGCCTGTATTTACCTAACCCCACCCATCAATTTCATTAACATGTTGAATTGGTTAAGTGTTTTAGTTAACTTAACCCTACCATCCTGACTGTCTGTCCTTAGCTTTTTAAAGCACCGACCACTCACATTAGACAGGTATTGTTACGGTTACTGGATGTGCCGGTCGGTTCAGGGTAGACTTACGCGGTAACTCAGTCTAACCTCGGGTCCTTATTGGGCTTCATGCTTAACAACCCACATTGGATAGGTATTGTTGTGACTACTGGACAGCCGGGCGGGTCCGGGCAGATATACATCACAACTCAATCCAACCTAGGTTTGATCATATTCGTATTTTCTAAATTTACATATTAGTCTTTAGTACTTAATATATGTAAATTTGTCAACAATTAAATGTTATGGCCCAAATTCCAAGTTTAACATTTTTGGTATAAGAATTTATACCGTTTAAATGCCACCAATTTTGGCGTGTGACAAACATGCCAATTTCATATATTGTTTATGTCAAGTTTTACTAATATTCCCAACGTTACCCCGTTTAAACGTTAGGCTAACAATCTTAGCCTAATTTTCGTTCACATAGTTTTAACATATAATATTAGGCTAAAAACTTAGCCTAATTAACGCACACAAATAGGCATAAGGGAATTCATAAACATAAACATGACATAGGTGTAAACTTGGCATTTTTGGCATAGTCAATATGAACATCATAGGTATGAACTTGCAAAATAGTCAACATGAATGTGAACTTGCAACATGGCCTAAATCAACATATATGTGAACTTGCATTGAAATAGGTATCTAACCAAATAGGTGTCACACAAATTATCATATGATTTAGATAACATAAGCCTAAACTTGTTTTTGGATCTAGGCATAACATCGAACATCACTAGCATATGACAAGAATATGGCATTTTCATAAATATGTATAACTTTATGACAAGGGTGTGAACTAGATCCAATCGCATATCTAATTACAACATGAAACATGTACTAAAGTGGATCTTGACATGGATTCAATTAGGAACTTGCAACTTTTGTATAAACGTAGGGCCATGCATATGAACATAACCATTTAGGCATAAAGGTTCTAGCATAATTTATATACATGAGGTTCTAATCACAAACAACCTATATAATCACATAAACATGAGCTATACAACTTGCTTGTGATGTTGTTGTCATTCTAAAAGTACAATAGGATCAACATCAATCTTAATTATACCACAAACATCCCAATTTCATTTGCAACACAATCATTTCAATACATAGAGATGAATTAACATCGTCGTTACATAATAGCACAATTCCACTTCCAATTTACATCGAATCAAGTCTTAGTTTTATTCTCATCGGAAAAATCACTATACTTACAATGTACGATGAACTTGGATTCTGGATTCTGAATTCTGAATTTGATATGCTTTCCTCTGGGTAGACTAACGTTGTTTTGATTCGTGTTTTACTTTAGTATTGGCTTGTCTCTAAGCTTTCTAACTGACGGCCATTCCTAGTTTCTTTCCAGCAGCATGACGGCTTTAGTTCTATATTGTTTGTGCGAATTTAGGTTTAGACTTGAGTTGTATTTATAGAATTTCAATCTAATTTGAGCCATCGGATGATCTTAGGGTTATTCATAGCCATTCAGGCAAGATAGGGTGATTAGTCAGCCCTAATGACTCAGCAAGGAGTCAGAATGGACTCAGCAATGAGTCACAATATGGATCAGACTGCACCAGAAAGCTGTGCACGTTTTCTCCTCGGCCTGGGCGCACTTGCGAAGTGCACCAGTGTATTTTTGTACTGGCTCACTTCCCAAGTGCACCAGTGGAATTTTTTTTCTATCTCCTTCTTTCTAGTTTTTCTATCTGACTTCGTTAGTCCATATCTCCTTCATACGTTACCCGTTTTACCCAAACGCGGACTTTATCTCAACCAGAATTTCGAGACGATCGCAACGGCGAAACCCGTTTTCCTTAATTCTTTCATTTAGAATTAATTATACTTTAATTTGTTAAGCTACAGTTAACAGAAAATTCGGGCTGTTACATTCTCCCCTCCTTAAAGGATTTCGTCCCCGAAATCTTCAAATCTAGGAGAACGTAAGTCCTAACATCCAATCGTCCATCTACTCAACCAACAAACACAGGCGTCCATTGTCCTTAAAAGACTTCTAATGCTTTATGATTATATGCACAGTGTGTGTATATGTCCTTAACTAATGCAAAATCAGGCGGTCTACTGATCCAGTTGACCTCCTTAATGCAAACCATGTAAGTGTCATGAATCCATTATGTATGCAAATTTGTCTTTACTCATAATTCTACATGAGTGCGCAACCATCAATACAAATGCGACATCCATATGACAACATACCAAGTTTCAACCACATACAAATATGAATACATATATGCATATGCAGTATGAAGTGACTGAGCCAATCTAGAATCTAGGGTGTGTGTGTATATGCATCCATGAGCAACCATGAGCAATCACTTGCAACCACTTGCAACCATCAACCATAACATGTTTCAAATACATGTTTACGTCTAAAGGGGTTTCTGCCTAAGGATAAAGGATAATATCGAGGAGATATACCTAAAAAGATAGATACAAGCACAACTTTAGGAAAAAGAGAGATCAAAGATGTACCCTAAAAAAGAAAAGGGTAGGCTGCGCGTATTTTGTCCTCAGTTTCCCAAGTCGCGTCTTCCTCGGCGTCGCTCCATTGAATTATAACGAGCTTGACTTCGCAGTTGCATAGATTTTTCACTTCAGTTCCTACGATTCGAGTTGGAATTCTCCTCACAGTTGCTTCGCGTTCTACTTCGGTTTCTTCTAAAATTCTTGGCTCCACCACTTCCGCAGATTCATGTAGACATTTCTGGAGATGAGAAACGTGAAAGACGTTGTGAATTCTAGCCAATCTTTCAGGCAGCTCTACTCTATAAACCATCTTACCAATCTTCTCGATGATAGGGAACGGTCCTACAAATCTTGGTGCTAGCTTTCCTGTGGATCCGAAGCGAACGACATTCCTTAAGGGAGATACCTTAAGGAATACCCTGTCCCCAACCTCAAACTCAAGGTCGGTCCTACTTTTGTCGGTATAGGATTTCTGTCTGTCTTGGGCCGTCTTCATTCTCCTTCGTATCAAGTCCACTTTTTCTGAAGTCTCTCTAATCATCTATGGCCCAAGTATAATCTTATCAGTAGACTCCCACCAACAAGTTGGTGATCGGCACGGTCTTCCATACAAAGCTTCGAAGGGCGCCATACCGATGGTGGCTTGGTAACTGTTGTTATAGGCGAATTCCACTAAAGGAAGGTGATCCTCCCAAGTCCCTCCAAAGTCAAGAACGCACAGTCTTAGAAGATCTTCTAGTACACTATTCACCCTTTCTGTCTGACCATCAGTTTGGGGGTGATAGGCCGTGCTCAAGCATAACTGTGTGCCGACAGCTTCTTGCAGACTCCGCCAAAATTCGCTCGTGAAGATGGGATCTCTGTCACTCACTATGCTGGAGGGTATTCCATGGAGTCGAACCATTTCTTTGAGGTAAAGAGAAGCTAGAAACGAAGCAGTCCTTCTACTCTTGATAGGTATAAAGTGGGCGCTTTTAGTAAGCCTGTCCACTATTACCCAAATGCTAGTATTGCCTCTTCTTGACCTAGGCAACCCGTCAATGAAGTCCATTGAAATGCTATCCCACTTCCATTGCGGGACTTCTAGAGGATGAAGCAGTCCTCCAGGCTTCTTCTGTTCTGCCTTGATCTGTTGGCATGTCACGCACTTAGAAACGAAATATGCCACGTCCCTCTTCATGCCACTCCAATAGAAAACTCTCTTTACGTCCTTGTACATTTTGTCTCCGCCTGAGTGTATTGTCATCTTGGAATGATGTGCCTCCTCGAGAACCTTCTTCACTAAATCCCTAGCTTGTGGGATGCATAGCCTTCCATCTCGTCTCAGCCAACCCTTATCATCGATGGAGTACCTATTGAGGTGACTGGAAGTTTCACCCCTAATTAGTTTATCAATCACATCCACAAGCTGAGGGTATTCACATTGTGCAGCCTCTATCGAGTCTAAAAGAGTGGCCCGTACTTCTAGGGATGCCAATAAACCAGGTATAAAACCTGAGGAGGGCCTAAAGTCAAAACTGGCTATATACTCCAAGCTTTGCCTTTCTACAAAGAGAGGGCTTAGGGTCAGCTTCTTTCTGCTCAACGCGTCTGCTACTACGTTGCCTTTGCCAGGAGTATAGGAAATTTCAAAGTCATACGAGGCAAGGAACTCCATCCACCTTTGCTGCCTCAAGTTAAGATCTTTCTGCGAGAAAAGATACTTCAACGATTTATGGTCAGTATATAATTCGAACTTCTCTCCTAGGAGATAATGGCGCCAAGACTTAAGCGCAAAGACGATGACGGCCAACTCAAGATCGTGGGTCGGGTAGTTCTTTTCATGCACTTTCAATTGTCTTCCACCATAAGCTACTACCCTCCCTTCTTGCATCAGAACAACGTCTAGCCCCATACCACAAGCATCCGTATATACTGTGAACATTTTGCTTCCATCCGGCAAAGTCAGAACTGGGGCTGTTGTAAGAGCCCTTTTTAATCGTTGGAAAGCAAACTCGCAATCCAAATCCCAAGTGAATGCCAGATTCTTCTTTGTTAGCCTTGTGAGTGGAGCTGAGATTTTCGCGAAATCCCTAATGAACTTTCTGTAAAAACCGGCTAGCCCAAGAAAGCTTCGGACTTCAGTTGCATTTCTTGGTGTCTTCCAATCTTGCATTTCCACCACTTTCGCGAGGTCCACGGCTAACCCCTCTTTGGACACTATATGTCCAAGAAATCTTACTTCTTCTCTCCAAAAGTGGCACTTCGAGAATTTGGCTTTTAGCTGATGAACTCGAAGAGTTTCCATGATCTCCTTCAGATGCTGAGCATGTTCTTCCTCATTCTTTGAGAAGATCGAAATATCATCCACGAAGACCACCATAAACTTATTGAGGAATTCTCTGAACACCCTGCTCATTAGGTCCACGAAATAAGCGGGTGCGTTTGTCAAACCGAAAGGCATGACAAGCCACTCGTAGAAACCGTCTGGGATTCTGAATGCCGTTTTATCAATGCTATCTTCGACTACCCTTATCTGATGGAACCCAGTTGCCAGATCAAGTTGGGAGAAGACCGACGCACCAACAAGCTGATCAAAGAAGTCGTCTATTCGGGGAAGCGGGTGTCTTTTTGGTCAGCTTGTTTAGCTCCCCATAGTCCACACAAAGACGTAGTGAACCATCTGCTTTGGTGGCGAACACCACTGGAGCACCCCATTCTGAGATACTTCTCCTTATAGACCCCTTCTCGGGAAGCTCCTTAACTTGCTTACTG
Organism: Allium sativum; assembly: GCA_030737875.1. Lineage (NCBI taxonomy): Eukaryota > Viridiplantae > Streptophyta > Magnoliopsida > Asparagales > Amaryllidaceae > Allium > Allium sativum. The sequence goes on from CM060923.1 coordinate 10,654,515, forward strand.
AGCTCCTTTCTCTCCTTTGGATCCATGTGCCTAACAGGCAGAGCTACGGGCTTTGCATTATCAACAAGATATATGCGGAAGTCTATTTCCCACTTCGGAGGTAAGCCTTTCACCTCTTCAAATACATTCGGATATTCCCGGACCACTCTAACCGACTGCAAATTCTCAATAGAAGCGTCAAGCGACTCTAGATAACTAAGCATAACAACATTCAATGGATTACAAGAAATCTCTAGAGTGTTACCGAGCCAATTCAAGAGCCTAACTACTCTTTTCTCACAATCAAGAATGGCACCGTTACTGGATAACCTGTCCATGCCTAAGATCAGTCCATATCCTGGGAAGCCCAAAACAAAGGCACTACATCTAAATTCAACACTTAGAATAGAGATTTTCAAATCCAAGCAAACCATCGACAAATAAGCCGATCCCCCAATTGGATTCGAAACAACCAAGGGATCTTTTACCATACTAGTGTCTAGGTGTAGAGATTCTACTAAAACAGATGAAATAAAGGAGTGTGATGCACCAGAATTGAAGAGAGTGTGAACTGGATGATCATAAAGATAAACTAAGCTTTCTACAGAAATATTTCTACCTCTTTCCTGTGGAGGTGCCACCAGCGCGTGAACCTGTCCCCCTGAGGTGGATCCAGTCCTCTTTCCCTGCCTTTACTTCTTTGGGCAGCTCTTAGCCAAGTTTCCAGTCTCTCCACAACTGAAGCAACCACCATTCATCTTTGCCTTCTTCTTTCTGCAGTCTTTTGCTATATGTCCCACAGTGCCACAGAAATTGCACTTTCTCTTTTCACGGGATTTGTTGTTCTTCCCGCCTTTCTTGAAGTTTGTTTTCTTAGCCTATAAACCCTCCTTCTTTTCTTGAGGCACTCCCGCCTTTTCCTCTTTCTTTCCTTTATGTTCCTCGTGTAGTAGCGCCATGTCCACCAAGCTTTCATAGGTCGCTCCCAAGGGTATATGGGTCATAGCAAGGCTGTGTAGAGGTTCATTCAGACCTTTGACGAAGCGAAGGGCCTTCTTGTGTTGGGTGTTTATTAAATCCAGCCCAAATCTGGCCAGTTGATTAAACTGATTTACATACTCCTTGATTGTCATACTTCCTTGTTTAAGGGTCAGGAACTTCTCCATTTGCAGGCTTCTTTCAGCTTGGGAGAGGAATTTCATCTCAAACCGCATTCTAAAATCTTCTCAAGTCTCTACTGGCCTTTCAGCATGGGTAACTTCCCACCAATAGGAAGCTTCATCTTTCAGCAACCATACTGCTATCTGTATCTTTTGCCTGTCGTCAAGTTCGAAGATGATGAACGAGTCCTCGGTCTCCTTTAGCCAGTTCCTTGCTACTACAAAGGATTCAGTTCCATAAAAGTCCTTTCCACCCATAGCTTTAAAGTCTCTACATATCATAGCGAAAGTATTTCCATGAGGAGGAGGAGGAGGTGGAGGAACCGCTGCCACTTTTGGAGGAGGAATGTCTGTTAGGCCCGCACCATTGGCCCTAGCCTCTTGGTACCTTCGGAACCAGCCAGGGATCGGTACTCAGTCTGGAAGGTTAAGATCTCCAGACATGCTGGAACAAAAAGAAAAGTATTTAGGACAAAGGATAGAGAGATAGTGCATATGGCTTTTGGGGAATTATGCCTAAAAAAACAACGCTTTTCTTGAAAACAATGCTTCTTTAAACTTCTTTTTGAAAATATTTTCAAAAAATTTTATCTAGTCTGGTAAATCTGTGCTCTGATACCAAGTGAAACACCCCACCCTCCATTAAGGTCACTCACAAAGGGAATGCATTAACTTTGGTGGAGGTTTGTAAGTAAAAGTCACAGACAAAACACAAGACTGATATAAACACACACACATATATATATATATAAGCAGCGGAAAACAACAGACCTTTTATTTCATAAATACGTGTTCATACAAAACATTTCCATAACTGTCTCATAATAACTCCCAAAAACATTAACATCATCATTTCTGTCTTGGTTATTAGATAAAGAAGCATAAAACATAATTAAAACTGCATAAATCCCCATGATTGTGTCCAACAGCCATAGCTAAAGCAAAAGAGTCCAAACCGTACATCTACTATCTTGAAGCTTGCAAAGAGTCTGACTAAGCTGAGTTGTTTCCTGCCTGTGGACCCCGGGGGGGGGGGGGGGACGGAAGAAAAGAAGACGAAAGAAAATAGGGTCAGACATAAAGCCTGGTAAGTCTAGTGACTCTTCAGTATGAGAATAAGAATAAGGGCATGATAAGTATAAACTGGAAATAGAAGAGTGTCATAAACTAAGACAAAGCAGTTTGAATCGAATATACTATCGCACCCCATACTATATCTCTGCACCTACTTGTATTATCTTAACTGTCACCCCATGCTGGAGGTAAAGTGATCCCCTTTTTTAAAGGTCGGCTCCTACTCGCATAATCATCTGTGTCTTACGGCCCCCAAAGAATATAGATACCTATGCTGGCCCCACCATGGGGTGTATCAAGTCCCATGGTGGCGACCTGACACAAAACTAGAGATGCATAGGTTATACTACTGGTGCCCCCAGTGCCCTATTTGTCTGCTCCGAAGTGTGTGCACGCCCGCACTCCGTTAGAACCCACACTGTTGCGCCCACCGCCGTCGCTTTAGACCGCTTACAATCAGCCCAGTAGTCGTGTCCCACCCTGCCTAGTTTCAGGGTACCATGATACCTAATTGGGTGAGACGACCCGAATTCCCGTTCTCACGGAAACAAGGTTATCTTTTGAATATAACACAGAAACATATAATAGCAGAACAGAATTAAATAAATACACCAGAATGAACAACAAAATATACTGGATAAAAGTAATCATCAGAGTTACACAGTATACAGGATCTTACTTAGTACAAATACAGTTCAGCTATACATAAATGTCTACAGCGGAAATAAACAAAATATGTACAATAGGAGCTGAACAGCATAAAAAGAAATAAATGATAGAATCCATCTTCAGCTCCAGCTATCCAGAAAGAACCAGCTAAACCTGAATACAAGGCTGCCCGTGGAAAAAGGGGCACCCGAGTTTGAGAGTGAAACAAACTACGAGTCAGTCATGGGACTGGTATGAGAAATCCACTCAACGCATATATAATTGGCTAATCACAGGACCACGCCACTTTCGTGGAACGGGTTTACTCCATTGGATTGCCAGTGCTTTAAAACAACTCTTTCTTTTAAACATCGCTATGCTTTTTATAAAAATGAAGCCATTATAAGACTCAGTTCCCATCACACAATGCAACGCAAACCGGAGGATAGAGTTTTACCTTATAATGGCCAAAATATGATTGATACGAATAAAACAAAGGCATTTGATATTATTGCTAGTGTTTATATGTTTTGAAAACAATTTCAAATCATAACTATCAATCATAGACGGCATGGGTACCATATATCATGTCGCCATATCTATATACAATCAAAACCGCATGATGTCGTATTTGGAAATTGGATTTCCGTCATGAACCAAGGCAAAAGATAGTCCTTACCGAATTCGAGACAATCTAGCCCATGTCTCAGGCAAGCGCGCAGGCAAGCCTTGGATCGTCAGGGCCGGTCCACCGATGTGGATTATTATGCCTGAACAATACGTCTCTCCGCCCTTTGGGGCGTAAGTGAGCCAACGAATGACTCCATCGGACCCGGATCGTCCGATCAAACCGAGGCGCCTCGCAACAGCAACAACCACATAGGTGAAAAGTATATAAATGTCAGGGCTGGTAGGTCACTGACACCACCCTAGCTAGAAAGAAACGCATGCCCTCCCTGAGGTCCTTCTCCCGTTTTAGGTTCATACCGGGGTGTGAGGCTCGCGAATTCACGTTATACACAAAGCTACGCCACACAGGCGATGCTTTGATCATTACTACAAGACTTTGCTTTTCAACAGAAGCCCTGATCACTGCATCTTAGCATGCCACACAGAATAAATCCTATGTCAGACACACAGTCCATTTACAAGTCCGTTCTGGGTCTGAACGAAACCGGAGGCACTAAATACCTCGCAAACCCTTCGATCAACACGTACGTCTGAACGATCACCACTCATTATCCATATTTCGGGATGCCTCCCAATCAGGACCTCGGTTACCATCCAAACGAGGTGAAGATCTCCGGTCTTCGACCATCGTCTTCATCTTTGAATTTCAATCGTCGGTCAATTATTCGAAATGAGAATTAACTCGGCCTTTTCAAATAATTCACGTATATTTAGAATTTCAATTCGATTTATTTCAATGGTTAAATTATTCGACAAAACCAATTTTGTTCTTTAATGTAATTTTCACACCAAACACATTCAACCATCAAATATCTCATAAATCAAGCAAATTCAGTTTATTTCCATTCCATATCGCTTACGATATTTTATAACTATTTATCGCTATTTTTATTTATTTTAAAATAGCCATTTTATTCAAAACGACGCTTCGGGCCATAAGGCGGCCGTGGCGCTGTTTTTCTTCAGATTTGATTTACACATATCTAAAAATCTAACCGTTGGATCTTCACAAAATTTACATCATTAGAAAGGTCTTTTCAAAACGAATCCAACGGTTCCAGTTTCGGGAAAATCCGACGGTCGGATCTCCCGGTACAATCGTTTGAATTTTCGATTTCAAAATACGAACTGCAGCGTCGTTATTCAATTAAATATAATTTTATTTATATATATAAATAAATATAATCGTTTCTGGCGCTGTTTTTCTTCAGATTTGAATTAAACATTCCAGACAATCCAACCGTTGGATTTTTACAAGGTTGGTGCCGTTGGAAAGATTATTCCAAGGCGAACCCGACGGTTGAGGTTTCGGGAAAATCCAATGGTCGGATTTCCCGTACAAGTCGTTTGAAATTACGGTTTCGAAATACGAACTGCACGGCTTCGTTTCGTTTTAATTTTATTTATATTTATATAGTTATATAAATATAGTTCATTCAACTATTTCAATATCGTTTTCACTTCAAAAAAATTTCTAACACCTTAAATTTTGGAAAAATTTCGCCATAACCTCCCCTGCACCGGGAGCGTCGGGAAATCGCAAATAGCGTCCCGGTCCTTCTAATCTCAAAAAGAAAAAGAAAAAGCCAAGCGGCTAGCCAACAGGCTCAAAATCATCACCCAAACAAATCAGTAAATGTGTACCTATTTGTCGGGCACAAAATTTTATTCCTCTTCTCTAGCCCCTTTGCTATAACCTGTTCAAAGAATATTGCATGTACATATATATACAGTTCATGTCATTTTTCATTTTCTATTCAACTTCATATTTGATTTCTATTTGGTTTAAAAACACCATTCATTCTAATGCTACATAAATAGGTGCAAATCATTTCATTAGCTAATTAATGAATATTTCAACTCGTATATGTTTATTTTGAACAAGTGGTTATTTTTAACACTTCCCATTTTAACGATTTTATACATACAATAAAAATATGATTTTTATTGTAAAACAGTTCATTTCAAAACACTACTTTTCTATATAGTTCATATAGTCGATAAAGGGTGATTTTTATTATCAAACAATTTATTTCAAAATATGAATACCATTCAACACATGAATTTCTAAACAACGAATGAATATCAATTCAACACATGAATGTTTCTATAGTTTTTATATATCGATAAAAATGTGATTTTTATTATCGAACTATTTATTTCAAAATATGAATACCATTCAACACATGAATTTCTAAACAACGAATGAATATCAATTCAACACATGAATGTTTCTATAGTTTTTATATATCGATAAAAATGTGATTTTTATTATCGAACTATTTATTTCAAAATATGAATACCATTCAACACATGAATTTCTAAACAACGAATGAATATCAATTCAACACATGAATGTTTCTATAGTTTTTATATATCGATAAAAATGTGATTTTTATTATCGAACTATTTATTTCAAAATATGAATACCATTCAACACATGAATTTCTAAACAACGAATGAATATCAATTCAACACATGAATGTTTCTATAGTTTTTATATATCGATAAAAATGTGATTTTTATTATCGAACTATTTATTTCAAAATATGAATACCATTCAACACATGAATTTCTAAACAACGAATGAATATCAATTCAACACATGAATGTTTCTATAGTTTTTATATATCGATAAAAATGTGATTTTTATTATCGAACTACTTATTTCAAAATATGAATACCATTCAACACATGAATTTCTAAACAACGAATGAATATCAATTCAACACATGAATGTTTCTATAGTTTTTATATATCGATAAAAATGTGATTTTTATTATCGAACTATTTATTTCAAAATATGAATACCATTCAACACATGAATTTCTAAACAACGAATGAATATCAATTCAACACATGAATGTTTCTATAGTTTTAAGCAAATGAAAATAATTCAATCACACAAATATTATTCAAAATTTCAGCAGCATAACGGCAGGGTAGTTACACCGGCACCGTCCCTAGTACGGCTCCTCGCTCTACCTTAAAACCTCGCGGTTTTTGACAATGGGAAACATGCATCTAGTTCGCACGCAGGCGGCATGTATATATATTTATTTCAATTCCACAAACTAATCCTATGTGGTTTCAACCAAATATTTCACAACCACCAATGGGTATTTTTCAACCACAATCAACCAATATCAATCACAAACAATCCCAAACAATCATTCGCTATCAATCAATTTCACAACAATTCCAACCAATAAATATCGTCCATGGTTTGTGGACGAGGGGCGTATATATATATATATAGATATTAATATATAGCAATTCACTTTCATTTTCACGTGCATATATATATAATTTATAAATCAGAAATCTCACCAATAGCTATCCAACTTCAAGACTCTTCTTAATAGAAATCTTCGCCTTTTGTTGCTTTCGCCCGTATTCTCTACACATGTAAAAATAGAATTTTTACTATGCTATTCAATATATAAAAATATGATTTTTACTTTTGCTTCCAACATATAAAAATATGATTTTTTCAACATATAAAAAAATGTTTTTTTTTTCTTTTGCTTTCAAAATCAGTTTTTCTTTGTATCAAAAATCAGTTTTCCTTTACTTCAACAATCAGTTTTCCTTTTATCTAAAAATCAGTTTTTCCTTTACTTAAAAATTCAATTTTTATTTGTATCAAAAATCTGTTTTTCTTTTACAAAAACAGTTTTAACTTTTCTAAAAATTTCAGTTTTTTTTTTTTTTTTTTTTTAAAATCAGTTTTTATTATTAAAACCCAAATCAGTTTTTAAATCTTTTAACATCAGTTTTAAACACTTAAAAAAAATCGGTTTTTCATATTTAAACAAAACAGTTTTGTACTTTTTCAAAACAAATCAGTTTTATTTCTAAAACAAAAAATCTCAGTTTTTACTTTATATAAATCAGTTTAAACCTTTTTTAAAAAATCTCAGTTTATATATAAAATAAAAATAAAATAAATAAAAATAAAATACAATTTAAAACTTACAGAGGGGGCTCGAGGTTCGAACGGGGAGGCGGCTGAAGGTGGCAAGGCGTCGCTGCCTCGGGGTTGCGCTCGATGCCTTCAGGGCTCGAACGGGGGGGTTGCTTCGTCGGTGCGGTCTTGAGGGGGAGGGGGGGCTGCTTCGTCGGTGCGGCGGTCTTGAGGGGGGCGGCGGCGCTCCAGGGGGGCTTCGTCGGAGTTCGTGCGAGGGGGGGGGGGGGCTGGCGATTTAGGTTTTCCTTTTCTTCTTTTTTTTTTTTTTCCTCTGTATAAATCGAAATGAGAAAAGGGGGGGGGGGGGCAGAACAAAGATAAAGGGGGGGAGGGAAATGATTTTTTTATTTATTTGTTATTTAATTTAGCAAAGAGTTGACTTTTACATATGACCTCGAAACGAGGCCCACCGCCTGTCGTCCATAGCGTTTTACCCCCATTCCGAACACAATGGGATATGTATCGCAAACTGATTTGATCGTTATAGTCAGTTTCCTTTTGAATTTTCATTTAAATCATTATATTGAATTTTAAACGCACATTTCAAATTACCGGGGTCACATACTAACTAGAAAAATTCCAGAAAAATATTTTCTAGCTTCGTATTGACGATACGGTCTTAACAAAACTAGTTTCGTCGAATTCTGAGACCGTTTGAAAAATGGCCAATTTCCAGTCGATTAAAATCAACTGAAATCGGTCAAACGCGTTTTCCTTTGCCACGCTCACATATTGATTCGAAAAATTATGAAATTTGAAACCTAACAATATCTTGACTCTGCGGACCCAACAAAAGTGGTTTCGTCGAAATCCGAGGTCATCTGCAAAATATCCATTTTTAAGGGCCTGAATTCCATAGCGACTATTCAGAATTTTCAACTGGACATACCTTTTGATTCCCGCTATCAAATTCCTATTGGTCGGATTCGTTAGAAAGATATCATCAATTAGATCCTAATGTTTATGGTTTCACTAAGATCTGGATTATTTTGCACCCGGTATATTCAATTGAAGTTTGAAATCGAATTATCGAACTACCGCGCCATTTTCAATTCTATATATAATTATAATTAATTATATTGGTCTTCAAATGTCGATTTCAACTCAGTTTTCATCGCCATTATTTAAAATATTTATTTTAAATATTTAAAATCCATTATTTTAGCCAATTTAAAATTTTTAAATTGGTTCAGATTTTCTGGGTCGTTACATTGGGTTACTGCTGAAATGGGTTCCTGTTACTAGGGTTTTCTAGTCAAACATGTTAAGTGGTTAAGTGCCTGTATTTACCTAACCCCACCCATCAATTTCATTAACATGTTGAATTGGTTAAGTGTTTTAGTTAACTTAACCCTACCATCCTGACTGTCTGTCCTTAGCTTTTTAAAGCACTGACCACTCACATTAGACAGGTATTGTTACGGTTACTGGATGTGCCGGTCGGTTCCGGGCAGATTTACACCGTAACTCGGTCTAATCTCTGTTCCTTATTGGGCTTCATGCTTAACCACCCACATTGGGTAGGTATTGTTGTGACTACTGGACAGCCGGGCGGGTCCGGGCAGATTTACATCACAACTCAATCCAACCTCGTGTTAAGCATATTCGTATTTTCTAAATTTACATATTTTTCTTTATTACTTAATATATGTAAATTTGTCAACAATTAAATGTTATGGCCCAAATTCCAAGTTTAACATTTTTGGTATAAGAATTTATAACGTTTAAATGCCACCAATTTTGGCATGTGACAAACATGCCAATTTCATATATTTTTATGTCAAGTTTTACTATTATTCCCAACGTTACCCTGTTTAAACATTAGGCTAACAATCTTAGCCTAATTTTCGTTCGCATAGTTTTAACATATAATATTAGGCTAAAAACTTAGCCTAATTTAGCGCACACAAATAGGCATAAGGGAATTCATAAACATAAACATGACATAGGTGTAAACTTGGCATTTTTGGCATAGTCAATATGAACATCATAGGTATGAACTTGCAAAATAGTCAACATGAATGTGAACTTGCAACATGGCCTAAATCAACATATATGTGAACTTGCATTGAAATATGTATCTAACCAAGTAGGTGTCACACAAATTAGCATATGATTTAGATAACATAAGCCTAAACTTGTTTTTGGATCTAGGCATAACATCGAACATCACTAGCATATGACAAGAATATGGCATTTTCATAAATATGTATAACTTTATGACAAGGGTGTGAACTAGATCCAATCGCATATCTAATTACAACATGAAACATGTACTAAAGTGGATCTTGACATGGATCCAATTAGGAACTTGCAACTTTTGTATAAACATAGGGACATGCATATGAACATAACCATTTAGGCATAAAGGTTCTAGCATAATTTATATACATGAGGTTCTAATCACAAACAACCTATATAATCACATAAACATGAACTATACAACTTTCTTGCGATGTTGTTGTCATTCTAAATGTACAATAGGATCAACATCAATCTTAATTTTACCACAAACATCCCAATTTCATTTGCAACATAATAATTTCAATACATATAGATGAATTAACATCGTCGTTACATAATAGCACAATTCCACTTCCAATTTACTTCGAATCAAGTCTTAGTTTTATTCTCATCGGAAAAATCACTATACTTACAATGAACGACGAACTTGGATTCTGGATTCTGAATTTGATATGCTTTCCTTTGGGTAGACTAACTTGTTTTGATTCGTGTTTTACTTTAGTATTGGCTTGTCTCTAAGCTTTCTAACTGACGGCCATTCCTAGTTTCTTTCCAATAGCATGACGGCTTTAGTTCTATATTGTTTGTGTGAATTTAGGTTTAGACTTGAGTTGTATTTATAAAATTTCAATCTAATTTGAGCCATCGGATGATCTTAGGGTTATTCATAGCCATTCAGTCAAGATAGGGTGATGAGTCAACCCTAATGACTCAGCAAGTAGTCAGAATGGACTCAGCAATGAGTCACAATATGGATCAGACTGCACCAGAAAGCTGTGCAGGTTTTCTCCTCGTCCTGGGCGCACTTGGGAAGTGCACCAGTGTATTTTGTACTGGCGCACTTCCCAAGGGCGCCAGTGCAAATCTTTTTTTTCCTTTCTCCTTCTTTATGGTTTTTCTATCTGACTACGTTAGTCCATATCTCCTTCATACGGTACCCGTTTTACCCAAACTCGGACTCTATCTCAACCAGAATTCCGAGACGATCGCAACGGCGAAACCCGTTTCCCTTAATTCTTTCATTTAGAATTAATTATAATTTAATTTTTTAAGTTACAGTTAACAGAAATTTCGGGGGTGTTACACACTGGAAGTGCTTGTTTGAAGTTTGGTAAATCTAAAGATGAACTTGTTGGTTATGTGGATTCTGACTTTGCTGGTGATTTGGATAAAAGGAGATCATTAACAGGTTATGTTTTCACCATTGGTGGTTGTGCTGTGAGTTGGAAAGCAACCTTGCAAACTACCGTAGCATTATCTACTACTGAGGCCGAGTATATGGCTATTTCTGAAGCATGTAAAGAAGCTACTTGGCTGAGAGGTGTATATTTTGAGCTTTGTGGAGATACATCTTGCATTACTATATTTTCTGATAGCCAGAGTGCTATATGCCTTACAAAGGATCAAATGTTTCATGAGAGAACTAAACATATAGATGTTAGGTATCACTACATTCGAGATATTATTGCTAACGGTGGTGTTAAAATTTGCAAGATAAGTACTCATGACAATCCCGCTGACATGATGACAAAGTCAGTTCCAATTACTAAGTTTGAGCTTTGCTCAAGCTTGATTGGTGTTACAGTATAGTCTTTAGGGACTATTGGAGCTAGGCAAATATTTATTTGTTGAAGGAGTTCGTTTTTTGTAGTTCATTTTTACTTCAAGATGAGAATTCGTCTCAAGGTGGAGTTTGTTAATTTGTGATCAGAAATTCTCATTAGAATTGGTTCAGCTGATGTCACCTAAAGGATCATATCTAGATCCTTAATTTACTCTCATGATTGAGATATTTTCAGCAACCTCATTTCAAGGATAAAGGAGATCCTTAATTTACTCTCATGATTCAGATATTTTCAGCAACCTCATTTAAAGGATAAAAGAGATCCTTAATTTTCTCTTTCTCTCCTTATTTTGCTGCATGAAAGTAGATTATAAATTTGGATTGCTATGGTTTGTATGTAAGCAGCTTGTAAAACTCCATTAGTTAATTAATAAAGTTTGCCTTTCTCCCTTGGTTTTTTCCCGAAAAGGGTTTTTTCCACATTAAATCTTGTGTATGATTCTATTTTTGCTTGCTTCATTGATCATTTATTTATTGACAAAAGTGATACATATTCCATAAACAGATGACGAGAAAATGTTTGAATACAATACATGTCTACTGTCTTATTATTATATTATTAAAAGCAGTTATCTCATTCCTAGCTAATAAATAATAATAATGAATTATATAAATAATAATACTGTGTGGTTTAGATAAATGATTTACCACTGTCTGTAATTTATACGACCATATGTAAAGAGAAAAGAGAAAGAGACAAAATAGAAATTGGGATAGACTCAATGACTGACTTATATAATGTTTGGATAGACAAGAGTTGAACTATGTGAGTTCTTAACGTAATTTATAGTTAAGTTAACTGGTTAAATCGTCTAAAATGTACGAAGTAAAATCATAGATGAAATACTGAAACTGCGGTTATCACAAGGTTAACTTATACTAATCATTACTTGTGATTACTAAACTATGAAACTGAAACTGTAAAACTATGTATAATGTAATTTAGTTCTTGTATACATTTACCTTGTTGTTACTTGTAATTTACTGAAAGAGAAAAAACTATGAAATTATGGAACAAGCATTCTAGTCAGATGTAAGAATATTTTAATGTTCATGTGGCTTATGTGTCTTATGGTTTAATTGTGAGAATTAAGTTCATATTATGTGTTGGAGTTTTAACATTATAGTCGACATCGTGATGGATCGATTTCGGTTGAAGTTGTTAAAATTCGGGGTATTTATCATCCCTCATCCCTTGCCTAATTATGTTTTAATGTGTTCCCTTTTGTGAAATAGTATTCGCGTTTTATAAATAAGGCAGTTATTGTCATATAACTGATGCAGTTATGAGCAAAATTAAATTTGAAAAAACAAACGCAATATAAGGAGAGCTGTATCTTTTGCCATAAATGTAACTACACCATAACTGTCATATAAAAGGAAGATTGGTTCTATCCGTTAAAGAAATTAAAATACAGAAAATAGAAAGGCAAAGGGAGGAAAACATATTAGCACTGACAAGGCTAACATGAACACAGAATCAGGTTTGTGATTCAGTTTTCCTTTTGTGATATTTAATGGGTTGAATCATATTAAGTTTAGATTCACTTGAATTTATATTTCATGACTGAAATATACATTAAATTTCTTTCAATTGATATTAGAGCAACTTAAACCTGAATGATTCACCTGTTATTGACTAGCATTGGATGATTTTTGTAACGTCTCACATTTTTGATAGTCAATATTTAATATATTTTATTATTTTAAATATTGAATTGGAATTATATATGGATTTGTAACATGTAATTTATTTATATAACGAAATTTGAACGTATAATTTATATAATTATAATCGAACTCGTAAACGTTGTGGTATTTCGTAATTTACGATTTGAAATTCACGTATATCGGTATGAATATAAAACGCTCAACGACAATTGACGATGAAATTAAATAATAATAATACGAAATAGAATGTTTAATTCAATGCGTTTCTTACGTTATGATGAGGCCCGTGCTTCGCACATGGGATATTGTTCGATATAATATATAGGTCATTAAAATTGCTTTCTTTTCAAACGGTCTCCGTTTTCGATAAAAACGAGTTTTTTTGGAATGCATATAATTAATTATTGCTAGATTTCCAATTTTGAGTCAATTGGAATTGTTTTATCGGTGCGTGAAATTTAAGGTGAACCGATAACTCAAAATAGCGACGTTGTGCAAATGGATTCCGTTCTCAATTAATTTCATTGGGACAAGAATGTCAAGATGTAGCAGGATGTTCAATCTCATGAGTTTGTGTGTGTCTATGCGAATTTAATGGTGGGCGTTAAATAACGGTAGTGTGTAAATTAAACCTACCCATATACAACATAAAATTTGAGATTACCTTAATTTGGCTACGTCAGTACACATGTTTTTGTTAGAAATTTTGCCAACCCCAAAAGAACGGTGTATTGTCTATTCAATACTACCCTAAGGAGATACATGCCAGGCTAAATGAAGTGAGAAAACATCATAGTCTTTCCGCAAGCTAAAATTCTATGCACAAGTTCCCTGAAACCACCGCCTTCATTTGTCTCCATCACCGAAAACCAGAGAAATGAAATCTCACCAATACATGTAGGTCTAGGAATGCATTACCCACTCATAAAGCCAACTACCACTACATAAAAGAAAACACGTGCTTTGTACCCTAAGATTTAAAACAAGTCGGGAGCCTACCTAGTACAAGAAAACGTGGTGCAACCATAACCTTCACATTTACCCTATTTAACACATGCACAACTACTGAATTGAAAACACATGGCCATCCTTCTCCTATCTTGTCAAATGAGCCATCTCGCACGCACATAAATACCCATCAGTGAAAACACACAGCACGACCATGAAATGAAAATACAGCGCAATCTAGAAATAGGAAAAGAAATCACTACTGTAGTTAACTGTAGCATTGGAAAGAGGTTGTTCCAATCCAAGAATTCTTCCCACTATATATATGTTACCGTTCGCCATTTCTTCCTCCCAGCAAGCAGTGTAAACCCAAACGCAAGCCTCCAGTTAATATATATATATATATATATATATACACATACATATATAAATAGAAATTCTAAGTTTCCCTTCAAAGTAAAATTTAAAACATCCGTGTTACTCCAAGCAATTCGCATGCATGAACCCCAAAGCTCCACCGTTTTGAAACCCATTTCACTGATCAGTACATAAATATATACCGACCTTCTGTAAATAAACAATAGAAACTCTGCTCACTTACGGAAACCGTGCGTTGGGAGAGTGGGCGGACTGTTTGGACGTGAAAACCCAGTGGAGAGGTTTGGTGCAAGTCTGGTCCGGGTGATTCATGAATGGGGATGAAGTTCATGAATGCGGTATTTCGTGAATGGGTTCGCTGCTTGGTGGAAGTAAAAGGAAGCAATGAATAGTAATTAAAGTTGGGCATTTTTATGTGAACGTATGAATTGAGGCGGGTTGTTTGGGAACAGAGCTGTTAGCATTGGCAGGGCGGAAAAGTGAAGGCACTGTGTTTTTGAAGTGGTGCATGAGAGAGGCGTTGGGTTCAAACCTGAGTTGGTCGGGTATGGTAGGTGGTGCGACGTTCGGTATGGGGGCGGGGGCAGTGGCTCGTGAGGCGGAGCACGGTGGAATGGGGTCGTGAGGGTTGCGTGTAGTTACTTTTAGTGGGGAGGGAAGTTTATGCGTGGGTAAGATTTGGTTAACTAGAGAGGAGGTGTTCGAAAATGAGCTGAAGAAGATGTACAGTGAAATTGTAATATTTCTTTTGGGCTTAGTTAATAACGCAAGCATAGTTTAGCTTTAACATGTATATCAAATTAATAATAGTTATAATGGACTGAAGTAATTTGTAAAGACCTGAGCACGGTTTAGTTAAAATATATATTCAGATTTAGTAAATAACTTTATTGGCCTGTACATATACACCACAACGTGGCCTACCTAATACTTTAATTATGCCTAAGCATGGCTACACCCTACACTAACGTAAGTTTAGAATTTGTTTAGTAATATATATATTATTACGTTATTAAATTTATAACATGCCTAATCGAATTGACTTTGTCTCATCATGCTTAGTAAACAATTTAAGGTCTGGACTGGGTATAGTTTTGTATATGCACCCACTTAAGATACTATGACTAATGTCAATAGTACATGGCTAGTTTTAATGTATTATGAAACATGCACAGTTACGCCTAAACAAATTTATACCGTGCCTAACTGGGATGGTATAAGCGTAAGTAAGTTGTTAAAACCTGCCTAACCAGATTTTAATTAATGTAAGTAATGGTCTAGTTAATAATATTTTACTTACGTATTTATAATATTATTGAGTAGTGTGTAACATATGAAACTTATATCGTGGTCATAGTAACGAAACTGGATGAAACAAATGACATCGAGTCCGTATCGACAAGCACGACGTGATGAAGCTAGTTTGATCAAAGTTGGTAGCTATGGGAATTTGTAATTAAATAAAACGCCCGATTAGTTTAATTAAAACAAACTTTTCCAATGACTGATGAAAACCAAGGTGAGTTCAACTCACTCAGTTTTATCCCACTTATATTTTATATAAGTCAGGTTTAAATATTTGTTTGATTAATTGTTAATTGGTTGATGGATGCTAATATATTTACATGTTCACTGAACTTATTAAATTAAACGCTTGTTTAATTTAGTTTAAAACGAAACATTATTTTTAATGATTATTTTCAAATGAGGTAACTTGCCTCGTTAGTTACGTTTATAGTAATAGAAACGTACTAAACGGAGATGTGAATGTTGGATTCCCATTATTGCTTGATTGATAAGTATTATATCGGTTTATTGAAATAAATGATATTGTTGAGTTAACGTATTAGGATGCAGGGAAAACATATTGGAGGGATCCAACTGGATTCCTCAAATCTATTGTTTATTTCCATGTTACAATTCATGAACCATTTAACCCACATGATTGGATGATGGTTTAGATCATTGATTGTTGAATCTAAATTCGACGGTTGTTCTGTTTTAACCAATAGGCAGAATTGGTTGAGTAATTGGTAGCAGTTGGCCCAAAAATATATTGGTTTACCATAAGGTAAATCGACGGTAATGAAATTTTAAAATTTATTCTATAATTGAAAATGGATTTGAAACCGATATATTTGAATAAAGGTTTTTAATAAAAGGAAATTCATTTGTATTAATTATTGTTTAAGATCCTTAAGAAGTTATTAAATGATTTTTACAAAGAAAATTCTGTTATAATAAGATTTATGAGCAGACGGGCAGAGATTAACGCAATGGTTAAGAGTTGGGTTAATTATTTTAAAGAGACAATTAGATGGAATTATTTAAATTAATTGTATTTTTAATTATGTAATTAATTAATTTAAAGGAAGGGATAATTGGAGTTAATTAATGAGATAATCATGGTTTAAATAGACGAAGTGAACTAATTTAACTGGAATTAGTTATTTGAGTAATTTATTTTTATTTAATCTACTAAATAGATTAATGAATATTTATTTTAATTTAATAAGATTTAAAAAGAAATTTATTATGTATTTCAGTTAATAGAAGATTTAACTACCCCAGGTTAGTTAATGAGGAAATAAATTATTATTTTATACTAATGTAAGTAATTACTTCTTAAATTTATTTCATTTATGTAAGTAATCAAAATGGATAATAATATATAAGTTGAAATTTGAAAGGAGTTGGTGAAGGTTTATATTTAAAAACCAAGTTTTATAACGAAGCCATAAAAGAGAATTAAACAAAATATGATAGCTTAAATATAAAATTTACTTAATATTTAAATTAAATAAAGAAAAGCAGGAAAAAGAGTTTTATATTAAATCAGAGTTTATAACAAGGTTTATAAAAAAGGGGCGTGAGGCTAAACGTTAAGTTTAAATTAACAATGGAATTTGGAATGAGATTTTCAAAGTGGAAAATGGTTAAATAAATTAGTGGTGGAATATAATGGGATGGTGACGATTTAAGATAAGAAAGTTGTGAGAGCTTCGAAGTAACTAAAAATACTCAATTTGAATGACTTCAAGATTTGTCGAGAGATGATATTAATTGAAATGGCAAAGATGTGAAAGGGAGTTTATTTTAAGAAATAAAAATGTAATGTTATTTAAAGAATTTGGAAATATATATAATGAATTTCAAAATAAAAGGAAAGTAAAATGGGCTTGAGGATATGAAATGATATTTCCATAAGAAAGGAAATAAAGGAGTTCTGTGAAAATATAATGATTTATTTCAAAATAAGAAGATAGGATTTAGAATGGTTTATTCTAAATAGTAAGAGACGATTATAGTGTTTAAGTAACGAGCCAAAAGAGGATTTACAACTAACAAGTTAAATCGATGATAAAAATTTAATGGTGTTGTAACTAATATTTTGAAATAATAGTAAAATAGAAATTGGATATGGTTATTAATAATTTTTTGGAATATTAGATTGAATATTAACTTAATATCATGTTTAAAAATATGGAAATGCTTCTAGAAGTTTAAAATTAACCATTAGTAATTTAGTTTTAAGGGCCAAGTGATGCTGAATACTGAACACGTGAATTCATTTTTATTTGCATGATTGAATGGGTGTTTATTTCATAGTTAAGTAACCGACTATAAAATCTGACCTATACGATTGTTGGCACGGAAAGACCGAGATCGAATTTATATTCGAAAACCATTCCGTCCAACAAATATGAAATATTGAAGATATCCAATACTAATCAAGACGAAGAAATTGAAGACCGTGGATCTTCATAAAGCGGAAGGATTACTTATAATCTCTGGATTAGAGGCCCGAGATACATTGTGATTCTGTCATTTTTGGAATCCACATATTGCAAGAACTACTTGCTACCAATCCATAGGGTGATTCCTAGAATGTGGTAAAAGGGTGCTTTCGGTTTGTCCAGTCCCAGGGCAACTTGTATGGATGGATGTCTAACATATTATTTCCAAAGGGGTCACGCACGTTGGTTTCTTCAAATGTATTTCTGTTGATGGCAGAGAAGGCCGCACACCTTCTCTTAGCTAAACAACAGAGTATTTTTGTGGATGTGAATTAGTGATATCTGGCCGATTTGATGATGTGACATTTAAAGTAAATGGTGGCCAGATGTTCTAAAGATAAATTCTAGCCTCAAGCCTCATCATGCGGGAAATGACAAAAATCGGGCAGGCAACATGGCTATGTGGGTCTCTCAGATTAAGGTGTATAATCACCTATCTAAAGAAAATCCATTTGCTTCTTTAATCTCATTCGATGCTATCCCTTTTTGGGAAATGTTTGCTGATCCCAACCGTTGGTCATATATATTCGATACACTCAAGCAAAATGAGTGGTTGGTCATGTGTGGGCTGGGTTGCAAGACGTTCTTTTTGAACCCAGTGTATTCGCCTCTAGAGATACACTATCGGCAGGCGGTTGCATACCTTGTCATAGTCGGAATCCAATCCTCAATAAGAGTCCACGGTTTTGATTGTATACTATATATGTGGAGCGTGAGATGCAAGCGTTCCTCTAGATTGATATTTATTTGTATTTAGACACTATTTATAATATCAGAAAAGATATTGATTGCAAAATGTTTTGAGTTATCGTAAGGTAAAAATCGTCTGTATTTATGTGTGGATTTGGTCTTACGATTATTCCTTTCTTTTGAAAAAATTTTGAACTTTAAAATCAAGTTGGATGATTCCCCTTAAAACTTGGCGAGTTTTTCTCACTCTGGTTCACCAGATTGACCCGTTATTTGTAATGCTTGGGTTAGACTGGGTTGTACAGGTCTAGGTATTGGGTGCCACAAAGTCTAGAGACGAGCTGGAGGTGTTCAGAAGTATGCTATCTAGTATTTATACCGTTGTGTGATTGTATATAAGAATATATTATTATAACTGTCCAGACGGGTGATGTACTCTGATGATTGTAAGTTTAATTTCAAGCTCTCAATAAAGATTTATTTATGTATTATATTTTGTTCTGCTACGATGTGATACCCTGATTCTGTTGTGTTTTCTTCTTCTTATTTCTTCTATTCTAATAAATCTTTCTTTCTTATCTCATCCTCTAAATTCGTTCTATTGGCATCTGGGTTTCCATTACAATTTGGGTTGGACTGGTGTTGTTTGGTCAGCTTAAAAGGTACCGAAAATTTGGGTCGTCACATTTGGTATTAGAGCAAGGTTGAGTAATAACCTTGGCCCTGTGGCATAACTCGATAGAGATGGGGTTAGTAATACCCTAGATTGAGTTTGAGTTTATATATATAATGAGAGCGTATTTGTAAATTTTATATAAAATGTTTTTATTGTGTTATTTGATCGGTTCAATATCGAATTGACAAGTAGTGCAATAATGTTTTGTAAAGATGGTCAAATGAAATAATTTTGACCAAATTATATTTTCATATAGAAAATGGAATAATTTTAACAAATTATTGATATTGAGATGCTTGATTCATTGGATGGAATTCAAATTTGAAATGGTTTAATATAACTAGGAAATTTCATTAGCAAATAAGGATTTATTATAATTGAATGAATCGGTATTTATCTAATAAAAGTTAAATAGAAATGTATGAATCAGAATTTGAATTTGAAATGAAAGTTAATAAATTTAATATTTAATTGAATATGAATTTGGAACTTAATTTGGTTAAGTCCAGTTGATTTAAGAATGGATATTAGAGTTAAAAAGGATTTTGGAGTTAAATGAAATCAATTTAGAATTTGGAAACTAAGTAAATTATAAATTAATTGGTTTGGTTAAGTGGTAGTGTATTGATTATGGTTGTGCATTGACTGTTGATTGTTTGTTAGATGGATTGAATAGAATTTATAAGTGGTTTAGTAACAGAATTTAATGAACTGAAACTAAATTCCAGTATAATGAATTTGAATAAAATATGATTATGAAATAAAACTGAATAACCCTATATTTATTACGTGCATTGAAAATGAGTTAAGCACAAGTTGGTTGGTAAAGGACGAGTTGTTAATTGCTATGCTTTGGGATAAGAGTTTGGTTTCCCGACAAATAGGTAAACCTTAATTATATTGATTGGTGATTGATTGTATAACCCTGTGATGGATTGCCGTTTGGTTTTGGTTTTTCTTCCAGGTGATGTGGGGCCCGCAGTGGCGTTTGTAGTCATTCCAATCGAGCTATACAGCGGAGGTGCTAGCGAATTTTTCGTAAATTTATATGAGATAGAAATTTTTGATGATAATTTTGCGATAATTATTTTGAAAATAATTGGGATTTAAACATTTATCTTATTTGAGTAATTTTGGCGACAAAATTCTTTTAAAGGGGAAAGAATGTAACATCTCACATTTTTGATAGTTAATATTTAATATATTTTATTATTTTAAATATTGAATTAGAATTATATATGGATTTATAACATGTAATTTGTTTATATAACGAAATTTGAATGTATAATTTATATAATTATAATCGAACTCGTAAACGTCGTGGTATTTCGTAATTTACGATTTGAAATTCATGTACATCCGTATGAATATAAAATGCTCGACGACAATTGACGATGGAATTGAATAATCATACGAAATAGAACATTTAAATTAATGCGTTGCTTAACTTATGATGAGGCTCGTGCTTCGCACACAGGAAATTGTTCGATATATTATATGGGTCATTAAATTAGCTTACTTTTTAAATGGTCTCCGTTTTCTATAAGACGAGTTTTATTGGAATTCATATAATTAGTTATTGCTAGATTTCTAGTTTGGAGTCAATCATAGTTGTTTTATCGGTGCGTGAAATTTAAGGTGAACCGATAGTTCAAAATAGCGACGTTGTGTAAACAAAATCAGTTCTCAATAAGATTAATTTCATAGAGACCGGAATGTCAAGACGTAGAAGGATGTTCATTCTCATGAGTTTGTGTGTGTCTATGCGAATTTAACGGTGCGCGTTAAATAGAGGTAGCGTGTAAATTAAACCTACCCATATGCAACATGAAATTTTAGACTACCTTAATTTGGCTACGTCAGTACACATTTTTTTGTTAGAAATTTTGCCAACCCCAAAAGAAAAGTGTATTGTCTTTCCAATACTACCCTCAGGAGATACATGCCAGGCTAAATGAAGTGAGAACACATCACTGTCCGCAAGCTAAAATTCTACGCACATGTTCCCTGAAACCACCACCTTCATTTGTCTCCATCACCGAAAAACAGAGAAATGAAATCTCACCAATACATGTAGGTCTAGGAATGCATTACCCACTCATAAAGTCAGCAACACCTACATAAAAGAAAACACGTGCCTTGTACCCTAAGATTTAAAACATGTCGGCAACCTACCTAGTACAAGAAAACGTGGTGCAGCCATAACCTTCACATAAACCCTATTTAACACACGCACAACTATTGAATTGAAAACACATGGCCATCCTTCTCCTATCTTGTCAAATGTGCCATCTTGCACGCAAATTAACACCCACCAGTGAAAACACACAACAAGGCCATGAAGTGAAAATACAACGCAATCTAGAAATAGGAAAAGAAATCACTTCTATAGCTAACTGTAGCATTGGAAATTGGTTATTCCAATCCAGGAATTCTTCCCACTATATATATTACTGTTCGCCATTTCTTCCTCCCAACAAGCAGTGTAAACCCAAACGCAAGCCTCCAGTTAATATATATATATATATATATAAATAGAAACGGTAAGTTCCCCTTCAAAGTAAAATTTACAACATCCGCGTTACTGCAAGCAATTCGCATGTACGAACTTCGAAAATCCACCCTTTTGAAACCCATTTCACTTATCATTACATAAATATATACCGACCTTTTGTAAATAAACAACAGAAACTCTACTCACTTATGGAAATCGTGCATTTGGAGAGTGGGCAGACTGTTTCGACGTGGAAACCCAATGGAGAGGTTTGGCGCAAGTCTGGTCCGGGTGATTCGTGAATGGGATGAAGTTCATGAATGCGGTAGTTCGTGAATGGGTTTGTTGTTTGGTGGAAGTAAAAGGAAGCAGTTAATAGTAATTAAAGTTGGGCATTTTTATGTGAACGTATGAATTGGGGCAGGTTGTTTGGGAGCAGAGCTATTAGCATTGGCAGGGCGGAAAAGTGAAGGCGCTGTGTTTTTGAAGTGGTGCATAAGAGAGATGTTGGGTTCAAAGCTGAGTTGGTCGGGTCTGGGATGTGGCGCGGCGTTCAGTATAGGGACAGGGGCAGTGGCTCGTGAGGTGGAGCAGGGTGGAATGGGGTCGTATGGGTTGCGTGTAGTTACTTTTAGTGGGGAGGGAAGTTTATGCGTCGGTAAGATTTGGTTAATTGGAAAGGAGGTGTTCGAAAATGAGCTGAAGAAGATATATAGTGAAATGGTAATATTTCTTTTAGGCCAACTTAATAACACAAGCATAGTTTAGTTTTAACATGTATATCAAGTTAATGCTAGTCATAGCGGACCAAAGTAATTTGTAAAGGCCTAGGAACTATTTAGTTAAAATATATATTTAGATTTAGTAAATAACTTTATTGTCCTATACATATACACCAGAATGTGGCCCCTAGAAGTAATGAATGTACCTAATATTTTAATTATGCCTAAGCATGGCTACAACCAATACAAACGTAAGTTTAGAATTTGTTTAATAATATTTAAATATATGTTATTACGTTATTAAATTTATAACGTGCCTAATCAAATTGAATTTGTCTCATCATGCTTAAGTAAATAATTTACGGTCTGGACTAGGTATAGTTTTGTATATGCACCCACTTAAGATACTTTGACTAACTTCGGTAGTACATGGCCTGTTTTAATGTATTATTAAATGTGCACAATTACGCCCAAACAAATTTATACCATGCTTAACGTGGATGGTATAAGCGTAAGTAAGTTGTTAAAACCTGCCTAATCAGATGTTGATTAATGTAAGTAAGGGTCTAGTTAATAATATTTTGTTTAGGTATTTATAATATTATTGAGTAGTGTGTAAAATATGAAACTTATATCGTGGTCATAGTAATGAAACTGGATGAAACAAATGACGTTGGGTCTGTCTCGACGAGCACGACGTGACGAAGCTGGTGTGATCAAAGTTGGTAGCTATGGGAATTTGTAATTAAATTAAATTCCCATTTAATTTAATTAAAACAAACTGTTGTAGCAACTGATGAGAATCCAAGGTGAGTCCAGTTCACTCAGTTTTATCCCACTTATATTTTATATAAGTCGGTTTAAATATTTGTTTGCTATAATTGTTAATTCGTTGATGGATGCTGATATAATTACATTGTTAGCTGAACTGATTAAATTAAACGCTTGTTTAATTTAATTTAAAACCAATCGTTATTTTTAACGATTATTTTCAAATGAGGTAACTTACCTCGTTGTTTACGTTTGTAGTAATTTAAACGTACTAAACGGAGATGTGAATGTTGGATTCCCATTATAGCTTGATTGATAAGTATTATATTGGTTTATTGAAATAAATGATAATGTTGAGTAAACGTATTTCGATGCAGGGAAAACAGGTTGGAGGGATCCAACTAGATTCCTCAAATTTATTGTTTATTTCCATATAATAGTTCATGAACTGTTTAACCCATATGATTGGATGATGGATTAGATCATTGATTGTTGAATCTAAATTCAACGGCTGTTCTGTTTTAACCAATAGACAGTAATGGTTGAGTAATTGGTAGCAGTTGGCCGAAAAATATATTGGTTTACCATTAGGTAAATCGACGGTAATGAAATATTAAAATATATTCTATAACCGAAAATGGATATGAAATCGATATGTTTGAATAAAGGTTTTTAATAAAAGGAAATTAATATGTATTAATTATTGTTTAAGTTCTTAAGAAGTTATTAAATGATTTCTGCAAAGAAAATTCTTTTATAATAAGATTTATGAGTAGATGAGCAAAGATTAATGCAACGATTCAGAGTTGGGTAAATTATTTTAAAGAGACAATTAAATGGAATTATTTAAATTAATTGTATTATTAATTATATAATTAATTAATTTAAAGTAAGGGATAATTGGAGTTAATTGATGAGATAATCATGATTTAAATAGACGAAGTGAACTAATTTAACTGGAATTAGTTATTTGAGTAATTTATTTTTATTTAATCTAAGCTGAAATTGAAGTCATAAAAGTGGATAATAATATCTAAGCTGAAATTTGAAAGGAGTTGGTGAACGATTTATATTTAAAAACCGAGTTTTTATAACGAAGTCATAAAAGAGAATTTAAGCAAAATATGATAGCTTAAATATAACATTTACTTAATATTTAAATTAAGTAAAGGAAAGCGGGGAAAAGAGTTTTATATTAAATCATAGTTTATAACAAGGTTTATAAAAAGGGGCGTGAGGCTAAACGTTAAGTTTAAATTAACAATGAAATTTGGAATGAGATTTTCAATGTGGAAAATGGTTAAATAAATTAGTTATGGAATACAATGGGTTGGTGACGAGTTAAGATAAGAATGTTGTGGGAGCTGAGAGGTAATTAAAAATACCCAACTTGAACAACTTCAGGATTTGTCGAGAGATGATATTAATTGACATGGCAAAGATGTGAAAGGGAGTTTATTTTGAGAAATAATAATGTAATGTTATTTGGAGAATTTGGAAATATATATAATGAATTCCAAAATAAAAGGAAATTTAAACGGGCTTGAGCATATCAAATGATATTTCCATAAGAAAGGAAATAAAGGAGTTTTGTGAAAATATAATGAAAGTAAGAAGATGGGATTTAGAATGGTTTATTCTAAAAAGTAAGTGATGATTATAGTGTTCAAATAACGAAACCAAAAGAGAATTTACAAATAAAAAGCCGAATCGATGATAAAAATTTAATGGGGTTGTAACTAATGTTTTGAAATAATAGTAAAATAGAAATTGAATATGGTTATTAATATTTTTTCTGAATATTAGATTGAAATGGTTTTGAGAAGATTAACTTAATACTATGTTTAAAAATATGGAAATGCTTTTATAAGTTTTAAATTAACCATTAGTAATTTATTTTTAAGGACCAAGTGATGCTGAATACTGAAATAGTTAATTCATTTTTATTTCCATGATCGAATGGGTGTTTATTTGATAGTCAAATAACCGACTATAAAATCCAACCTATACGATTGTTGGTACGGAAAGACCCGGATCGAATTTATATCCGAAAACCATTCCGTCCAGCAAATAAGAAATATTGAAGATATCCAATACTAATCAAGATGAAGAAATTGAAGACAGTGGATCTTCGTAAAGCGGAAGGATTACTTATAATCTCTGGCTTAGCAGCCCAAGATACATTGTGATTTTGTCATCGTTGGAATCCACATATTGCAAGGACTACTTGCTACCAATCCATAGGGTGATTCCTAGGATGTGGTAGAATGGTGCCTTCGGTTTGTCCAGTCCTAGGGCAACTTGTATGGACGGATATCTGACAGATTATTTCCAAAGGGGTCACATATGTTGATTTCTTCAAACGTATTTCTATTGATGGCGGAGAAGGCCATACACCTTCTCTTAGCTGAACAACAGAGTATTTTTGTGGACATCAATTAGTGATATCTGGAGGATTTGATGATGTTGCATTCAAAGTAAATGGTGGCAAGATGTTCTAAAGATAAATTCTAACCTCAAGCCTCATCAACCGGGAAATGACAAAAATCGGGCAAGCAGCATGGCTATATGGGTCGCTCCAATTAGGGCGTATAGTCACCTATATAGAGAAAATTCATTTCCTTCTTTAATCTATTTCGATGCTATCCCTTTCAAGAAATGGTTACTGATCCCAACCGCTTGTGATATACATTTGATACGCTCAAACGAAATGAGTAGTCGGTCATGTGTGGGCTGGGTTGCAAGACGTTCTTGTTGAACCCAATGTATTTGCCTCTAGAGATACGCTAACTGCAGGTGGTTCCATACCTTGTCATAGTCGGAATCCAGTCCCCAATAAGAGCCCGCGGATTTGATTGTATACTATATATGTGGAGTGTGAGATGCAAGCGTTCCACCAGATTGATATTTATTTGTATTTAGACACTAGTATAATATCAGAAAAGATATTGATTTCAAAATGTTTTGGGTTATCGTAAGGTAAAAACCATCTGTATTTATGTGTGGATTTAGTCTTAAGATTACCCTTTTCTTTAGAAAAAAAATTGAACTTTAAAATCATGTTGGATGATTCCTTGTAAAACTTTGCGAGTTTTTCTCACTCTGGTTCACCAGACTGACCCAGTATTTGTGATGCTCGGGTAAGACCTGGTTGTACAGGTCCAGTTTATCGGATGCTGCGAAGTCTAGAGATGAGCTGGAGGTGTTCAGAAGTATGCTATCTAGTATTTATTCCGCTGTGTGATTGTATATAAGGATAGATCATTATAACTGTCCAGATGGGTGATGTACTCTGATGATTGTAAGTTTAATTTTAAGCTCTCAATAATGATTTATTTATGTATTATATTTTGTTCCGCTATGGTGTGAGACTCTGATTCTGTTATGTTTTCTTCTTTTTATTAGTTCTATTTTGATAAATCTCTCTTTCTTTTCTCATCCTCTAAATTTTTTCTATTGGCGTCTGGGTTTCTAGTACAATTTGGGTTGGACTGGTGTTGTTTGGTCAGCTCAAAAGGTACCGGAAATTCGGATCATCACAATTTTGGTCTGAGTTCATCACTGCACATCATGGTACTTTTTCCATAATGGTTGTCATGCACCTATATTTGCTACAGTGACCAAATAAGTTTTATGTCATGCATTATTGAATGCTTTATTAGTAGCAGGTGTTTGTTGCCATGAATTTTGTTTCATACCATTACAGTACTCTGATTACTGTACTTTTTCAATTTTCATTTTCTTTTTGGGTTTCAATATCACCATATTTGGCATAACCCATGTAAGGTATTTGAAATATACTAAGGCTGTGTAATTTGAGCAATGGAAATGTTAGTATATTGTAAGAATAATTTTACTCATTAGTGTTCAATGTCTACATTATATGTAACATGTTAGTCACTAAAGTGATCTTGTTATATCATATTTAGACATTAAAATTAACAGTACAATTCGATTGATCATGATTATAGAGATGCTATGAAATGTCATAAAAGTTTTAAATGATCAATTGTTTATTATCTATATTCTATGAGAACGCCCAAAGGTTAGCAATTTAATGTGGTTAACAAGATAAAAGGAATTAGTCGTAATTACATAGGTTGAATAGTGTGTATATCCAAAGATAACATTCATGTTCGGTTTATGTATGTTGTGATCAGTTATTAAAGTATAATAATTAGCTTCAATGATAGTATTGTGCTTGAGTATTGCCCAAAGGTTACTTAAATGCATGATTTTAAGATTAAATGGAATTTTTAATCTTTACTAGAGTTTTCATAGCACTAATAGGTAAGCATGTATTAATGTTTGCAGGTTCATCAAATTTATTTGCAACAACAAACTCTGTCATGAAATTCAATGGGCTTAACTATGATGAATGGTCTGAACAGATCTGGTTTACACTAGGTATAATGACATTGGACCTTGCAATATTAACAGAGGAACCTACAACCATTACTGATGATAGCTCTGATTCTGAAAAGTCTCATTATGACGCATGGGAGCGAACTAATAGGTTGAGTTTAAACCTCATGAGGATGACGATGTTTGATAACATTAAGCCATCTACGCCTAAGACAGAGAATGCAAGGGATTTTATGCGTATGATTAAGGAGTGTTCACAATCGGATTTGGCCATAAGTCAATTTTAGGAAGCCTCATGTGTCAGCTAACTACAAAGAAGTTTGACTGGTCTCAGCCTATTCATGATCATGTAACACATTTGTCTAACTTGGCAGCAAAGTTAAACACGATGGGAATGGAGGTTAATGAAGCATTCTTGGTTCAATTCATCATCAACTCTCTACCTTTTGAGTTTGGTCAGTTCCAGGTTAACTACAACACCATTAAGGATAAATGGAACTTTCAGGAATCGAAGGCCATGTTGGTTCAAGAGGAAGGGAGATTAAAGAAGATGAAGGATCATGCAATTCATCTCATAGGTCATGATGGTGCGGACATCAATAAATGAAAAACCAAGTAAGAAGGACAAGAAAAAGGACAAAGCATCCATAAAATGACCCGAAGGTCAAATCCGAAGGGACAAGCGGAAGTGTTTCTTTTGCAAGAAAATGGGACATTTCAAGAAAGATTGTCCAAAAAGGAAGGCTTGGTTCGAAAAGAAAGGTACACATTATAGTTTTGTTTGCTTTGAATGAAACCTTATAAAAGTTCCTAATAATACTTGGTGGTTAGATTCTGGTGCTATTGCTCATGTATCTCACATTAAATAGGGATTCAATTCGATCCAGCCCATAAAAGGAGCTAAACAGTACTTGATTATGGGGAACATGACGAAGGCACATATTAAGGGCATTGGGACTTATAGATTGATTCTTGACATCGGTTTTCATATAGATCTTGAGGGATGCCTTTATGTACCTGAGTGTGCTAGAAATCTTGTTTCTATAAGTAAAATGGATAATGTAGATTTTTATATTATGTTTGGGCATGGTGGGTTTTCACTGTATCGAAATAATTATTATTATGGTTTTGGTACTTTGATTGATTCACTTTATAGGTTCAATCTTGATATTAAATTTTCTGAATCACTGTTAAATGTTGAAGTTCAAGGTATTAAGCGTTGTGCATCTAATGAAAGTTCTGCTTTCTTATGGCATCAAAAATTAGGTTATATTTCCAAGGAAAGAATAAAGAGGTTGGTAAAGAGTGAAATTCTTCCTCGATTGGATTTTAGTGACTTAGATGTGTGTGTGTTTATTGCATTAATGGCAAGTAGACTAAGCACACAGTTAAGAAGCTAGCCATGAGAAGTACTCAAGTACTTGAATTAATTCACATCGATATATGTGGCCCTTTTGACGCTCCTTCATGGAGGGGTGAAAAATACTTTATCACCTTTATTGATGACTACTCACGTTATGGATATGTATATCTACTACATGAAAAGTCTCAATCTGTGAATGTCCTAGAGGTATTCACTAAAGAAGTTGAAAGGCGGTTATATAGAAAAATAAAGGTAGTTAGATCTGATAGAGGTGGTGATTTTTATGGAAAATTTAACGAAAGTGGCCATGTCCAGGTCCATCTGCAGAGTTGCTTGAAAGTAGAGGCATTTGTGCGCAATATACAATGATTGGTACACCTCAGCATAATGGGGTAGCTAAGAGGCGGAATCGAACATTAATCGGAATGGTCAGGAGCATGTTAAGTAATTGGCCATTACCACTTTCATTATGGATGTATGCATTGAAGACTGCAACATATGTGTTTAATCGGGTTCCTAGCAAGGTAGTTCCTAAACCCACTTATGAGCTGTGGACAGGAAGGAAACCTAGTTTACGATATCTTTGTGTTTTTGGTTATCAAGCAGAAGTAAGGTTATATAATCCACATGAAAAGAAACTCGATAATAGGACAGTCAGTGTGTTTTTTATTGGCTATCCTGAAAAATCGAAGGGGTATATACTTTATTGTCCAAACCATAATACGAGAATAGTTGAGAAGGGAAATGCTAGGTTCATTGAAAATGGTCAAACTAGTGGGAGTGGTGAATCGCAAAAATTGGACATTCAAGAGATTCAGGTTGAACTTCCTTCATTTGTTATTTCTTTAAAAGTAGTTGTACCCATTGTTGCATCACAATCAAATGATATAATGGAACAACATGATGATGTTCAAATCCCAAAAGACGAAGTTATGGTTGATGAACCGGTCAAAAATCAAGAAGAATATCATGAACCATGTGAACCGTTAAGGTGATCTATAAGGGAAAGAAGATCCACTATTCAGATGATTATGTAGTTTATGCTGTTGGAAGTGAATATGATTTAAGCCTTGATGAAGGCCCAATCTCATTTAAGAAAGCCATGGAAAGTGATAATTCTGAAAAATGGTTGACTGCCATGAAAGAAGAAATCAAGTCAATGGGTGATAACAAAGTCTGGGACTTAGTGGAGTTACCTAAGCATTCCAAAACTATTGGTTCTAAATGGGTCTTTAAGACTAAACATGACTCAAAGGAAAACATTGAAAGATATAAAGCTAGACTTGTTGCTAAAGGTTTCACTTAACAAAATAGCATTGAATATAAAGAAACCTTCGCTCCAGTATCCAAGAAGGATTCTTTAAGATTTGTTTTGGCTTTGGTGTCTCATTATGATCTCGAGCTTTACCAAATAGATGTGAAAACCGCCTTTCTGAATGGTGAGATTGAGGAAGAAGTATATATGGACCAACTTGAAGGATTTGTGGTCACAGGAAATGAAAACAAGGTGTGTAAATTAAAAAAAGTCAATATATGGAGTAAAACAAGCTTCTAGACAATGGTATTTAAAGTTTTACGATATTATCACGTCATATGGTTTTGTAGAGACGATCGTTGATTGGTGTATATATATTAAAATTAGTAGGAGCAAGTTTGTGATTCTAGTCTTGTATGTTGATGACATTTTGCTTGCTGCAAATGACATATGTATACTATGTAATGTAAATAAGTATCTCTCTAATAACTTTAAAATAAAGGATATGGGTGAGGCATCATATGTGATTGGAATAGAAATAATTCGAAATAGATCACAAGGATGGCTAGGGTTGTCTCAGAAAGCTTATATCAATAAGGTCTTAGAAAAATACAGCATGGATAAATGCTCCGCAGGAATAGTTCCTATATAGAAAGGGGATAAGTTCAGTAAGAACCAATGTCCCAAGAATGATTTGAAGCGAAAGGAATGGAAAGAATCCCATATTTATCAGTGGTAGGGAGTTTGAACTATGTTCAAACTTGTACTCGACCAGAGATCAGCTTTGCTATAGGTATGTTAGTCGAAATCAAAGTAATCCCGTAATGGACCACTGGAAAGCTGCAAAGAAAGTTCTCAGGTATTTGCAAGGTACCAAGGAGGCCATGCTTATATACAGGAGATCCGTACATTTAGAGGCCATTGAATATTCAGATTCAGATAATGCCATATGCAAATACAGTAGAAAATCAACATTTGGCTGCTTGTTTTTATTAGCCGAAGGGGCAGTATCACGGAAGAGTGGAAAAAAGTCTATCATTGCTACTTCCACTATGTAGGCTGAATTTGCGGCATTCTTTGAGGCCACTATTCAAACATGTGGATGCAAAATTTTATTTTGGGACTTGGGATTGTCGATTGCATAGCCAAACCATTAAGAATTTATTGTGATAACTCCGCAGCCGTTTTCTTCTCGAAAAATGACAAGTATTCTAAGGGTGCTAAACACATGGAGTTGATGTACTTGTCTATCAAGGAGGAGGTGCAGAAACGTAGAGTGTCTTTTGAGCATACTAGAACAGATTTGATTGTAGTGGATGCATTGATAAAGGGACTACCATATGAGGCATTTATTGGCCATGTAGACCGCATGGGTCTTATAGATAAAGCCTTGCTATTTTAATTGTGATACGCTCATTATGTTTGTGACACTATGAATCCATTTATAATTTCATTTCTGCTTTATAGAACATGTTTTTATTATAGTATAAGTATACATTTATGGTTGTTAGATGACACATGATCAATTTTGAGAATTACAATATCTCTTAACTGAAATTGAAATTGAAATTGAGTTTGGATTAGTTTGTGATACATGGAAGTGATCATGTCGCTTAAATAACATAGGATTGCCATGATCCAATCAGTTCTGATTCGATTAATGATTATTTGAACCTGAAATAAAAATATGCATTAATGTTATTGAATCACTAATTAGACACAAAGGCCAAGTGGGAGAATGTACACTACACCATCTATGCTAATGAGGCTGTGTTTTTAGCCGTATCTAAAGCATTTAGGCACGGTAAAAAGCCATATAAAAAATGGCATGTTAAATTTTTAGATACGGCTCAAAACTGCATCCCAATGTGATAACATACGACTATTGGCTGTATCTAAAGCATAAGTAGATACGGCTATAAACCATATCTTATACGTGTGTGTGTGTATATATATATATAAGCAGAAACTGCAGCACATACTATTTGTAACACAAAGCATATATAACACAGGATACACTAATTCACAATTGTAATAGTAAATGAAACGATTGTATGAAATATTTCATTACATTACAATATATAGTGATACATGCTATTTGATTACATTAAAATAAATAAGATACACGCTATTTCATTACATTAAAGAAGATACATAATGCTAAATTACAATAAAGAAGATACGTAGCTAATGCATTCATCAAGTTGAAGGTGTAACTTTCTGTTTAAGAATTTACTGGGTGATTCACCAGGTAGATGCACTTTAGCTCATGGTTCGGGCATTTATCTTAACTTATGCATTTAACTAAGCGCCAAGACTAGCAAAGGGGATAATATATCAAGTGTCATATGCTGCTTCACTAAACCTTAGGAAAAAGCATTTGGCACTTGATATTATCCCCTTTGCTAGACTTGGCACTCAATTAAATGAATAAGCTGGGATAAATACCCGAACCGGCGTCGTGAGCTAAAGTGCAGCCACTTGTTGAATCATTACTTCCTTCAAGTAGAACATCCTCCAAAACAGACAAAAGATTGTACACCAGCCAAGCAACATTGCATTCTACCAGGAATACAACAATACTACTCCACAAAAGCATAACACCATGCACCCTCAGAAAACAATACCAAGGTAATCTCAAACCAAACAAGAACCACTGGTAGAATCAAGCTCCGGAAAACTTCAAAAGCCAGCAACTATGTAACAACCCGTATTTTTGAATAACATGTTATAACATAAATCATGGCAGAATTAAACTGAAAAATCTGAATCAAGGGAAACGGGCTGTGCCATTGCGTTCGTCTCGGAAAAATACGCGAAATAGAGTCCGAGTTTTTGAAAATAGGAGTCCGTATGACCAAGTTATGGCCCGTCAAAGTTTTCAGAAAATTACAAGTTCAAAAGCAGTTCGAATTTGAATTTAGAATTCAAATTCAGCCAAAACAGACTGGGCGGGAAAACTCCCGCCCAGACAGGTCGACAGGGGGGTCGACACTAGGGTCGACCTCCCCCCAACCAGGTCGACACTAGAGTCGACCTGGGGGTCGACCTGGGGGTCGACCTCCCTGGTCGGCCAGGTCGGCCTGGTGCACCTATTTAGGCTGTTTGGACCTGTTTTGGAGGCTTGTGACGTGATTTGATGGCACGGATTGGATCTAGGGTTAATCCTATGGCTAATACTATCCTAATCTTCTATTAAATGACCCCTAAGCCTAGCCTAAATCATCATTATTCAACTCTACAACTAAACTATGCCAAATTTGTTCCTCTCATGGCCTCCACTCTCATGCTAAAATTTCTAAGTTTATTTATATGAGAGATTTTGAGTTCATACAAGTGTTTTCAAGCTTGTATGAGTGTTCTTAGTTTGCATTCAAGACAAGTTGCAACATTTCTATTACAAAGCAAGGGTTTTTATTGATTTGGCTCAAGGGTTTTTCATTTGGAGCTTTCATATTTGGGTGATTGCATAACGGCTTCGTCTCAATCTTTATAATAAATATTCATTTGTGTCTTCATAGCATTGTAAGCCCTTTTCTACTTTCTTTTTTTGAACTCTAAAGTTAAATGAATGATGCAAGTTTGGGTTGATCATTGTGATATGCAAGTTTGGTTGATCATTATGTTATGCAAGTTGGTTTAATCATTATGTATGACACATGTTGCTATGTTATGCAAGTTTGGGTTGATCATTATACACATGTTATCATGTTATGCAAGTTAAACTTGAGTTTGTGAGCTTAAAGCCTCAAGCTTTATATTAAAGGTTGCATTTTGGCAACATGGAAGTTATCATATCCATTATGATAACTTGCATGTGAGGCTAAATGCGAACTCCTAGCAACTTCTACATGTCATTTATCACCATGTATCACTTATATGCTAAGTTTGGTTTTATGCATACTTTTGAAGCCTAATAATGCAATATGCAAGTATATGAACATATGTACATCTCATATGCCACCATGTTAAATTTGTGGCTTCAACACCTTTATGTCATGATTATGCCAAGTTCCCTATTTTATCCTTTATGCGTTGTTGCGATTATGTAAACGATGGGATTACGTTGGGGTTGGGTAACATTATGACATGAGCATGGTTTTTATAACATGACATGATATGTTAGCTTGTAATTATGTTTTGGAAACATAATGGACATGACACTTAGAAAATATAAGTGTGGCCAACTCGAGGTTGAGTAGAGTTTGTAGCATAAATCTACCCGGACCCGCCCGGCTTAACTAGTGGCTACAAACAATAAGACCCAATGTGAGAAGTTGGTCATGTTGTGCTCGAACCCGAGGTTAGACCAAGTTGTGGTGTAAAACTACCCGGACCCGCCCGGCTTAACTAGTAACCACAACAAGGTCTAATGTGAGAGGTTAAAGCACATTAAGTTAATTAATGCCTCCTGATTAGGGTTAAGTCATGGTCCACTTAATACTTAACCAATTTGGGCTTGATGGGTTAATCGGGGTTAAGTCATGAACCTTGGGTACACTTAACCAATTTAATCCACGTTTGGATCGGGTTAACCACATTTAACCCGTTAAGAAACCCTAGTTGCGTGTTCCTTTTCAGCAGTAACCCTCTTGATAGTATCATAAGACCCTAGGGACTAGGCTAGGGTGGGGCACGATTACTGGGCTGACATGTAAGCGACCAAAACGACGGCTGAGTAGGTACGCCAGTGTAGGTCCAGGCGGACCAGGGTCGTGCACATAGTCCGGAGTTGGAAAATCAGGCACGGGTACCAGTAGATCTAGATTGTGCGTACTTGATTGGTGTCCGAGGTTGACACCCTAGGACTTGATACACCCTAGGGTGGACCTAGCGCAGTTTAACTACATTTCATGTTTGGGCCGTATGACACCGACACTTGACGAGTTAGGCTTATAGGGAGCCGATCAGTTAGACCGTGTAGTTGGACCTTGATTTAGGTCACCTCATGATGTTGGGCCAAGCTTGGGCCAAGGGATCAATTCTTGTTTTTACTTGACATGTTAGAATGCTAGTACACCCGTGGTGCAAAACTTAACCTTGATTATGCAATGACACCTTTATCTATCTTGATAGTTAATCATCATGCAAGTATGTTGTTATCCTTATGTTCATCTCAGCTTCTCATGCCAGTTAACTTTACTAGTTCATGGACTGATAGTAGTTAGGGCTTACCAGTATTTTTGACTGACCTGTTTTCTTTCGCCTCTTTTCTTCCGTTTCCCCCCCCTCAGGTCCTCAGGGTGGGAACGTTGGAGCTTAGCTTGGATCTTTATAGCTTGCTTACTGGATTTGCTCATGTACGGTTTTGGACATTGAGCTAGCTATGGTTTATCACTTTACTTTGGGGATAGTACTTTATGAATTTCAGTTTTTCAGTTTATGCTTTTCTCTAGACTTTGTTTGTTGGAAAATAATGACCAAGTACTTTGTTGTAACTTAACTATGGTTTTGAAATGCCGGTTTTATCCGTTGCTTTACTACTCTGTTTTACTGATATGTTCTGTCTTGTGATATCTGCATGCATGTTTATCTTGTTTAACACCCCTCCAAAGCTAATGTCCTTGCAAGAGTGGCATCAGCGGAGGTGGGGTGTTACATTTGGTATCAGAGCATAAGGTTTAGAAGATTTGAGCAAAAGTGTTTTTGAAACTTACCTTTTGAAAAACTATTTTCAAAACCAATTAAGTATTTTCCAAGAAAAGTCTAGTTATTTTAAAAAGGCTATTCCCCAAAAGCCATAGCACTATCCTTCGTTTCTTCGTTCTGAATCTATCCTTTTCTTCGTTTTAGTATGGCCGATCGCTTTAACATCCCGGAAGGCGTACAAGTACCCATCTGGTTCCGGAGATTTATGGAGGCAAGGGCGAATGAAGCCGGCCCCGCGAACATTCCTCCTCCTTCCCCCGTCGCTAACATCTCTCCTCCTCCCGTAGCTGAGGTTCCTCCTCCCCCTCAGCATCCGCAAGAGGATTTCGCAAAGCTTTGCAAAGACTTTAAGGCGATGGGTTGCAAGAATTTTGTCGGAACGGAGACTTCTGTGGAGGCAAGAAACTGGTTAAAGGAAACGGAAGACCTCTTTGCTATCTTTGATGTGGAAGATCGTAGAAAAGTTCTGTTGGTGGTATGGCTATTGAAAGGGGAAGCTGCTTATTGGTGGGTAGTCACCACCACTACTAGACCAATTGAGACTTGGGATGACTTTAGGAGAAGGTTTGGACTAAAGTTTCTATCATCGACAGAAGAGAAACTTCAGATGGAGAGGCTCCTATCTCTAAAGCAAGGGGACATGACAGTTAGGGAATACGTGGATATGTTTAATCAACTTGCTCAGTTCGGTCTAGAATTAGTGAACACAGCTCGGAAGAAGGCCCTACACTTTGCTCTAGGATTGAATGAGCCATTGCGCGGTTTGGCCATGTCTCATATACCCCTGGGGGCGACCTTCGAGAGTTTGGTGAATATGGCCCTACTTCAAGAGGAAGATAAGAGTGGCAAGAAGGAGGTCAAGGCAAATGAGTCCCAAGGCAAGAAGGAAGATACCGAGAAAAGAGACAAGAACAACAAGACAAAGGACCCAAGGAAATGCCACTACTGTGGAATTGTTGGGCACAAAGCTAAAGACTGTAAGAAGAAGAAGAGGAAGTTGGGCGAATGCTTTCATTGTGGAGAATCTGGACATTTTAGCAAGGATTTCCCCAAGAAGCAAGGACAAGGGCAAGGACAAACTCAGCAAGTAGGACCCTCTGGAGGGCATTTGCAGGCTCTCCTCACTCTTCCTGCTTTTGATCGAGGTAGTGTTTCTGTAAAAAGTCATGTTTACATTTCTGATTTCCCTGTTCATACCTTGTTTGATTCTGGCGCATCGCATAGTTTTATTTCTTCTGACATTGTTGAAATTTTGCACTTAAGTACTAGTCTAGTTGAGGTCCCGTTAGTGTTTCAAATCCAATTGGGGGTTCCGCCCATCTACCTGTGATTTGTATGGATTTGAAAATCTCTATCTTGAGCATAGAATTCATGTGTAATGCTTAGGTTCTCGGGTTTATGGGATACGGGTTGATTTTGGGCGTGGATTGGTTGTCCAGTTATGGAGCCATTCTTGACTGTGAGCATAGGGTAGTGAGGCTCATGACTCGCCTCGGTAATCCCCTAGGAATTTCTAGTAACCCTATGGGTCCCGTCATGTTATGTTATCTTGAATCTCTTGACTTATCCATCGATGATCTGCAATCTGTAAGGGTGGTCCGAGACTATCCTGATGTCTTTGAAGAAGTAAAAGGGTTACCCCCTAAACGAGAGATAGATTTCCGCATTTATCTAGTAGATAATACCAAGCCAGTATCATTGCCCGTTAGGCACATGGCCCCGCGAGAAAGAAGAGAGCTTGGCAAGCAAATCAAGGAGTTGCTTGAAAAATTTCATTAGGTGAAGCATTTCAGAATGGGATGCTCCGGTGGTATTCGCTACTAAGGAGGATAGTCCATTTCACCTAAGCATGGGTTAGAGAAATCACCCTAGTAAGTACATTTGGCAACATGGATTGGCACTTGTTTTCAAGAGATAGTTTTCTGCGTGGGATACCGTATAGTATGTAAACGAGATCCAAGATTCACTAACGAGTTTTGGAAAGCTTGCATGAAACCATGAGTACGCAGTTATGTTTAAGCCAAGAATTTTAGGCAAAGAATAAGTGGATGAGGAACGAGAGGCAACGGTGAAATGGGTTCTAACTCATATTTTGGAAATAAGAATTAAGAGCCACGAAATTGTGGAGTTAAAAGACGGTCAAGGCACGATGGGATTAAGTACAAGAAAATGCGGCTTAGAAGATTGAAGACTAGATGCGTGCATTATATCTCTTTTTAAGAGTATATCCTTGATCCCTATTATTCTATAGAGCTTACTCGCATGTTATCTTTTAAGTATATCCTCTCGGTCCTATTCTCAATCTTAGCTCTGTTGCAAACCCAATAAGGAGTATGACTCGCCTGTTTGTGATTTATAGTTGGGGTGAAGATGTCCATTAGGATGACCAAACTATTTGGGCTTTATGGATATGGGTCATAGTCGACAGACTTACGAAGAGTGCTCACTTCATTCCAGTAAAAAGCAAGAGAACCGCATCATGGCTAGCATCTATTTATCTCCGAGAGATAGTGCGGTTGCATGGAGTTCCTTCTAGCATAATTAGCGATCGTGACCCAATTTTCACTAGCCAGTTCTGGAACAGTTTGCAAGAAGCGATGGGTACGCGATTGAATCTGAGTACAGCCTATCACCCCCAGACGGATGGCCAAACCGAAAGGGTGAATAGAGTGCTAGAAGATCTCTTGAGGCTTTGTGTTCTCGACTTCGGTGGTACTTGGGAAGACCACCTTCCTCTTGTAGAGTTTGCTTATAATAATAGCTATCAAGCCAGCATAGGGATGGCACCATTTGAAGCTTTGTATGGGAGGTCGTGTAGGTCACCATCTTGTTGGTGGGAGACAACAGATAGGCTTATACTTGGGCCCGATATGATACGGGACACATCCGAGAAAGTTGAATTGGTGAGAAGACGGATGAAAGCGGCCCAAGATAGACAGAAATCCTATGCTGACAAGCGAAGGGCAGATTTGGAATTCGAAGCGGGAGACATGGTTTTCGTGAAGGTTTCTCCTTTGCGTAATGTGGTACGTTTTGGAGCAGTAGGGAAGCTGGCACCAAGGTTCGTAGGACCCTTCCCAATCATAGAGAGAATTGGAAAGATGGCCTATAAGGTGGAATTGCCCGAGAAGCTAGCCGGAGTGCATAATGTCTTTCATGTCTCGCATCTCCGAAAGTGCCTACATGAGTCCGCTGAGGTGGTTGAACCAAGCATTCTTGAAGACGTGGAGGTAGAGAAAGAGGCAACCTTGAGGAGAGCTCCGATTCGTATCTTGGGAACAGAGATCAAGAAGTTAAGGAATCGAGAAGTCAAATTGGTGAAAGTTCAGTGGAGTGAAGCCGATGAAGACGCAACTTGGGAAACCGAGGAGAAGATGCGTGGGCTTTATCCATTTCTTTTTGAGGGTACATTCTCGACCTCTTTCTTAATTAGCATATCTTTCTTTTTGCTATCCATGTTAATCCATGTTTATCTAGTTTATCTTGTTTCGTAAATCTTGTCATGAGAACCTTAGGTAGAAACCCTTGGTTGAAACATGTATTTGAAACATGTTATGCTTGATGTTTGCCATTGGTTGCAAGTGTTTGCAAGGGGATACTCGTGGATGCATGATACACGTTAGGCACTAAGATCGGCTCACACACTTTCATACCGCATATGCATGAGTGCTTACACTTATTCATGGTTGAAACTTGTACGCTATCACATGGATGTTGCATATGGATGGATGTTATGTGCACTCATGTAGAGACTATAAGTTATGTTAGGAATTTGCATACATATGGACTCATTTCACTAACATGTTTTGCATTAAGGGGGTTTACTGAATCAGTAACCTCCTGATTTTCGCATTAGATAAGTACATATACACACACCTTGGCATATGATCATACAGCATTTAGAATCCTTTAAGGACAATGACTGCACGTGGATGATGTTTTGAGTAGATGGATGATGGATGGCAGGATACGTTCTTCCTAACTTGGAGATTTCGGGGACGAAATCCTTTAAGGAGGGGAGAATGTAACAACCCGTATTTTTGAATAACATGTTATAACATAAATCAAGGCAGAATTAAACTGAAAAATCTGAATCAAGGGAAACGGGCGGTGCCATTGCGTCCGTCTCGGAAAAATACGCGAAATAGAGCCCGAGTTTTCGAAAATCGGAGTCCGTATGACCAAGTTATGGCCCGTCAAAGTTTTCAGAAAATTACAAGTTCAAAAACAGTTCGAATTTGAATTTAGAATTCAAATTCAGCCAAAACAGACTGGGCGGGAAAACTCCCGCCCAGACAGGTCGACAGGGGGGTCGACACTAGGGTCGACCTCCCCCCAACCAGGTCGACACTAGAGTCGACCTGGGGGTCGACCTCCCTGGTCGGCCAGGTCGGCCTGGTGCACCTATTTTGGCTGTTTGGACCTGTTTTGGAGGCTTGTGACGTGATTTGATGGCTCGGATTGGATCTAGGGTTAATCCTATGGCTAATACTATCCTAATCATCTATAAAAGGACCCCTAAGCCTAGCCTAAATCATCATTATTCAACTCTACAACTAAACTATGCCAAATTTGTTCCTCTCATGGCCTCCACTCTCATGCTAAAATTTCTAAGTTTATTTATATGAGAGATTTTGAGTTCATACAAGTGTTTTCAAGCTTGTATGAGTGTTCTTAGTTTGCATTCAAGACAAGTTGCAACATTTCTATTACAAAGCAAGGGTTTTTATTGATTTGGCTCAAGGGTTTTTCATTTGGAGCTTTCATATTTGGGTGATTGCATAAGGGCTTCGTCTCAATCTTTATAATAAATATTCATTTGTGTCTTCATAGCATTGTAAGCCCTTTTCTACTTTCTTTTTTTGAACTCTAAAGTTAAATGAATGATGCAAGTTTGGGTTGATCATTGTGATATGCAAGTTTGGTTGATCATTATGTTATGCAAGTTGGTTTAATCATTATGTATGACACATGTTGCTATG
Source organism: Allium sativum (assembly GCA_030737875.1). Lineage (NCBI taxonomy): Eukaryota > Viridiplantae > Streptophyta > Magnoliopsida > Asparagales > Amaryllidaceae > Allium > Allium sativum. The sequence goes on from CM060923.1 coordinate 10,695,665, forward strand.
TTATGCAATTTTGGGTTGATCATTATACACATGTTATGCAAGTTAAACTTGAGTTTGTGAGCTTAAAGCCTCAAGCTTTATATTAAAGGTTGCATTTTGGCAACATGGAAGTTATCATATCCATTATGATAACTTGCATGTGAGGCTAAATGCGAACTCCTAGCAACTTCTACATGTCATTTATCACCATGTATCACTTATATGCTAAGTTTGGTTTTATGCATACTTTTGAAGCCTAATAATGCAATATGCAAGTATATGAACATATGTACATCTCATATGCCACCATGTTAAATTTGTGGCTTCAACACCTTTATGTCATGATTATGCCAAGTTCCCTATTTTATCCTTTATGCGTTGTTGCGATTATGTAAACGATGGGATTACGTTGGGGTTGGGTAACATTATGACATGAGCATGGTTTTTATAACATGACATGATATGTTAGCTTGTAATTATGTTTTGGAAACATAATGGACATGACACTTAGAAAATATAAGTGTGGCCAACTCGAGGTTGAGTAGAGTTTGTAGCATAAATCTACCCGGACCCGCCCGGCTTAACTAGTGGCTACAAACAATAAGACCCAATGTGAGAAGTTGGTCATGTTGTGCTCGAACCCGAGGTTAGACCAAGTTGTGGTGTAAAACTACCCGGACCCGCCCGGCTTAACTAGTAACCACAACAAGGTCTAATGTGAGAGGTTAAAGCACATTAAGTTAATTAATGCCTCCTGATTAGGGTTAAGTCATGGTCCACTTAATACTTAACCAATTTGGGCTTGATGGGTTAATCGGGGTTAAGTCATGAACCTTGGGTACACTTAACCAATTTAATCCACGTTTGGATCGGGTTAACCACATTTAACCCGTTAAGAAACCCTAGTTGCGTGTTCCTTTTCAGCAGTAACCCTCTTGATAGTATCATAAGACCCTAGAGACTAGGCTAGGGTGGGGCACGATTACTGGGCTGACATGTAAGCGACCAAAACGACGGCTGAGTAGGTATGCTGGTGTAGGTACAGGCGGACTAGGGTCGTGCACATAGTCCGGAGTTGGAAAATCAGGCACGGGTACCAGTAGATCTAGATTGTGCGTACTTGATTGGTGTCTGAGGTTGACACCCTAGGACTTGATACACCCTAGGGTGGACCTAGCGCAGTTTAACTACATTTCATGTTTGGGACGTATGACACCGACACTTGACGAGTTAGGCTTATAGGGAGCCGATCAGTTAGACCGTGTAGTTGGACCTTGATTTAGGTCACCTCATGATGTTGGGCCAAGCTTGGGCCAAGGGATCAATTCTTGTTTTTACTTGACATGTTAGAATGCTAGTACACCCGTGATGCAAAACTTAACCTTGATTATGTGATGACACCTTTATCTATCTTGTTAGTTAATCATTATGCCAGTATGTTGTTATCCTTATGTTCATCTCAGCTTCTCATGCCAGTTAACTTTACTAGTTCATGGACTGATAGTAGTTAGGGCTTACCAGTCTTTTTGACTGACCTGTTTTCTTTCGCCTCTTTTCTTCCGTTTCCCCCCCCTCAGGTCCTCAGGGTGGGAACGTTGGAGCTTAGCTTGGATCTTTATAGCTTGCTTACTGGATTTGCTCATGTACGGTTTTGGACATTGAGCTAGCTATGGTTTATCACTTCACTTTGGGGATAGTACTTTATGTATTTCAGTTTTTCAGTTTATGCTTTTCTCTAGACTTTGTTTGTTGGAAAATAATGACCAAGTACTTTGTTGTAACTTAACTATGGTTTTGAAATGCTTGTTTTATCCGCTGCTTTACTACTCTGTTTTACTGATATGTTCTGTCTTGTGATATCTGCATGCATGTTTACCTTGTTTAACGCCCCTCCAAAGCTAATGTCCTTGCAAGAGTGGCATCAGCGGAGGTGGGGTGTTACAAACTAAATCTCAAAGCAGAGAAAACTGACAACTAAATAAACCCCTCCAAGACAAGGAACCCTTCAGGAAGATCAACACACTCAAATCTCTCAAAGAACTACTCAGATCTAAGAAAACTTCAATATGCCTTGTAATAATTAGCTTGGATAGCATATAGCTTGTACACTAAAAAGACATGTATAAAAGTACAAACCGCATAGTTCAGGATAGGATCTGTTCACATTATTATTTTCATTAGTCTCTGAATACTGCAAGTCTACAACATTTTTACTTGTTCAGTCGAGACTGAGTCTCGATTAAAGACAGTTGCATGATTATTGTCCCATAAACAACTGACAAACCCTGAAAAATTTGACTATAAAGTCAATGGAATAGAGTCACAAAAGGAGAAAGGGAATTGTCAACTGAGAAATACATAGGATTGTGTTACACATTTGATGTGCATGTTGCAACACATGTTATAATAGTCGGCTTCTATTTTTGCCATGGATTGACTAAAAAAAATGATTGGTTACGTGAGCACAAAGCAACTTGGTTCAAGGCAGCAAGTCATAAATGGAAAAGCAGTTTTACGCCTTTACTCACATGCAGTGTGACACAAATGACACACCAAATAAATTGACTAAATCTCAACCTATAAATGCCATTCTATTTTCATTCATGCATCCTTCACCGACATTTCTACTCAATTAATACATGCAGCTCAGTCAATAGAACTAGTATGCTTTAGTTCTCAAATCATACCACGTGATTTTTTTTGGCACAAGCCAGAAATGATACATGCACTTCAGATCAGTAAGGATCAGTGTACATGGTGCAATAATTCACACAAATGAGCAGGGCATCACAAGTAAACGTGTCTGAATCCAAGGTAGACAAGTACAGAACAAGTAAATGATAGCAAATACACTGCCGCACTATAAAACTGGGGATAATACCCAATTTAAGTACAATAGCAGCATGAATTCTAGGTAGACAAGCACATGCAACTATCTATTATTCATATTTTTGAACTAAGGCATGGAAATTCAAATTAAACGCAATTTAAACCCAATTCGAATTCAAATTAAACCCAAATTAAACCTAGTTCATATTTAAATTTAACCGTGATCTAGTACTCACCTCTAGTGGTGACGAGAAGGATAGACAACGATGGACTAGGGCTTCGCCGATCAGCTGAAGGCAGCGCGAGCTGACGATAACTCATGGACTGCGGTGGATGGCTTATTTACAAAGGAAGTCGGTCGAGTACCAAAACACTAATTTGGGTATTCGATGGTCGCCATTGCAAAATAAAAAGAAGGACAATTCGGCCGAAAGTTTTGATGTGGCAAAACTCGATTGTGCCAGAATGGAGGTATGGTGGGAAAAATTTGATATGCATTTCATACGGTCCAAAGTTGTATCAAATGAACTGATCCGGGGCTTCGTCGATGGAGGGTCAGATTAAGGGTGTTTTAGGGTGGTGCGGATCACAAAATGTAGTTTGATATGGATTTGAGCACTATCAAATTAGATACAGCTTATAGATGAATTGTATATCGGCATCCCTATATGCCAAATTCGCTGATATGGTGTAGTGGTAAGAATATTTTGATGTTCATATGGCCTACGTGTCTTATGGTTTAATTATGAGAATTAAGTTCGTATTATGTGTTGGAATTTTAACATTAAAGTCGACATGGTGATGGATCAGTTACGGTTGAAGTTGTTAAAATCGGGGTATTTATTATCCCTCTTCCGTTGCCTAATATTGTTTTAATGTGTTCCATTTTGTGATGAAAAAGTATTTGCAGTTTTATAAATAAGGCAGTTATTGTCATATAACTGATGCAGTTATGGACAAAATTAAATTTGAAAAAACAAACACACAATATAAGGAGAGAAGTTTCTTTTGTCATAAATGTAACTGCACCATAACTGTCATATAAAAGGAAGATTGGTTCTATCCATCAAATAACAAAAAAGACATAAAAGAGAAAGGCAAAGGGAGGAAAACATATTAGCAGTGACAAGGCTAACATGAACATGGAATCAGGTTAGTGATTCGATTTTCCTTTTGTGATATTTAATGGGTTGAAACATATCAAGTTTAGATTCACTTAAATTTATATTTCATGACTAAAATATACATTAAATTGCTTTCAATTATATCTTATAGTTTTGTAAACGTTTACCTTGTGATTATTTATTTGAGTATACAAATCTTTTGCCAGCTGAAACCGTGAAACAAGCTCACAAGTCTGCTTTATTTTTTACATCTCATGCCATAGCTTATAGATTATTAATGTATACAAATCTGTGTCAACTGCTCTTCAACGTGTAACATTGAAATATTTTAGGAAGCTAATATAGTGTTGATTGGTAATTTAATTGTACTTTGTATGGAATATGAACCTGTAATTCCTAACTGAAATCATAGAGAAGCACATGTTATAAGCCAGGTTTGATTAATTTTTTTTGTTAAGTCACAATAGGTGAATGACTGTTGGCTTTCAAATCAACATCTTCAATTAAATGCTTGATGTCAGGTTTAACAGAATTTTTGTGCACACTGTTAATAACTTACCTAAGTTCAACTGAAAATGTAATTCCCCTAGATTCAGTGTTTCTTCTTTATGTGTGCAATTTCTCTAAGTATTGCACTTTTCAACATGAACTACAACATGTACATTTTGATGCATTAATTTATTTTGAATTGCAGTATCTTCATTATTTGAAGAACTGTTGGAAGAAGGTTCCTTGGCATCAAAATAAAAGTTTAAAGGAGAATTTCTTGTGTTGATATTTTCTTCTTTTGGACCATCGTTAGAGCCTGATCGTCTTATTATTGGATTATATTTCCCTTTTTAAGGTGAACCGAATGTTGTAAGAACTTGATTGTATTTTTATTTTTAATGTGAACAGACTTGCTTCATGGTTGCAGTTGTATGTGAACTTGCATTGTATTGAGTTATATTTAGAAAGAGATATTATTGGGAAAATACATCTTTAGGAAAACAATTGTTAGCAAATATCCTTTTCGATATTTATCTATTTGTCTCCTGTTTTCTAGATTTGGACATGATTTCAGGGATAAGATATTTGCTTTCTTTTTTCTAGATTTGGACTTGATTTCAGGGATAGGATACTTGTTTCCTGTTTTCTAGAATTGGATGGGATAGGACATTTGGTGTGCTTATATTATAAATATACTGTTTCGTGATTGAAATAAAGAAAATCAAGATTCATCAATTCTTCATGGTATCAAACCAAGGTTTAATTCGTGTGCACAAGCCACACTTGCCCATGTCATCCCTAAGATAATTTGAAACAATGAAAAAATAGCAAATGAATTGTTAGACTTGAATTAACTTAGGAAAATTAATGAAAATGAATAAAACAATTAGGAAATAGAATAAATTAATAATATAACTCCGATGAAATATTGGTTTAATATGGAAAATAAGTCGATAGGATTTTTGGAAATACAGATAAAATTGAATATGTAATAATGGCTAAGTATATGAATGTTATATCAATAATTTATATTCAACTATTAATAGAAGTTAACATTCTCAAAGTTAAATTTAAATTTTGTTATTAAAAATATATGAATGGATAACTTCCTTACTTTTTTCCTTTTCGGAGACGAAAATTTTTTTGTGGGGGAGAGTGTAACAATCCTAAAATTTTGATAATTAAAATTTTGCCAATTTAAATTTATTTAGGATTAGTGTTGTGAAATTTAAAGGACATAAGGTTCAAATATAAGAAATTAAGCTAAGGAAATTTATTTTAGTTTAAATATGGGACATAACTTGGAATTGTTAAGAAAATATATTAGCATGCATTGATTTAGTTTCACATGTATATACTAGGAATAAGAATATTTAGATTTGTGCGTTATGACCAATTTCATTTGAATCCATTAATTAATATATTATAATCAAACTTGGCAAATGAAATTTAAACATTGTGATTTATGGCAATTAAAAAGGTGATATTTAAGAATCAATTTAAACTGTAATTCATTGGTAAGGATTTGGATGTAATTAATTGAGAAAAGACATTTGTTAATATATGTTATCTTCTTATTAAAGAGTGAAATTAATTTGGGACAATTTACGATTTATGTAGTTAATTATGACATTTATACGAAATAAAACTTTAAGTGTAGAATAGTGATTTGATGAATTTAAACCGTTGTAAATTTATTCGTTCAAATTAAATACAAGTGTTTGTATTTATTGAATTAGCCCATTTATTTGAATTTGATTTTTTTTTTTGAAAACAAGCCAATTCTTTTTGTTATTTTGAATTCCAATTAGGCGTCAAAAGAGAATTTACGAACGTAATATGGATTTAGGGAATTCAAATGGTTATCAATAATTGTTGCAATTTAATATGAATAAAGATCATGTTAGCATGAAGTTAATGACATATGTAAGTAAACAAAATGTTGCTATGTAATTGTCGTAATTTGCTAAAAAATTGAATTTGAGTTTATATGTAAACAAAAATAATTTTACAACACCATTAAAGGACTATTTGATTTGTAATAACATACATGGTAAATATATTTTTAAGTAAAAAGTGTACTTGAATTCATTAATTATAAAATGTTACGATAAAAAAAAGGGTGTAACAGGATGGAAATTAAAACGTTTGACTATATAGAAAGTTTAGTTGAAATTAATTCCAAATTTAGATGTTAATATCATTTAACAAAAATGAGTGAACAAGGATTTATACATGCAAAAATGAATTTAATATAGTGTCAAATAAAAATATAAAATGCTAGTTTATGTTTGTATGAATAAAACAACTTGTTGTAATGGAAATTCAATTGGAAAGTTATTGTAATTAGTTACCATTTATTCTAAATGCTCGGTTTCAAAATTTAGTGAATAGGAATTAACATTACTTTTACTAATTAAAACTATAACTAATAAATTTATTTTGGAATTTAAACAAATTATGGTTAGCATAACGTTTACATGTTCACGACATTAAATGTTATCCCATTTATTCACGTTTCTTTCTGTACTTGATTCATCTTTTTCCTCTTATTCTTCTGTTCTACTTGAATCGCTTCTACCCCTCATTTATATCCGCGTATTTTTACTCCTTCAGTAATTATCATTCCCCTCTTTTCAAAATCGAATTCCTTCCCCTTCTTCTGTAAAATTCCTTGATCCTTTGTTTTAAAAAAAAAGGATGTCTGGAGATGTTCATGAAAAGGAGAAAGGTTGGGAGCACGAGCATCAGAGGGTGACGTGAGTTTTGTGTTAGTAAAAAAAATGAATAATCATTGCCATGTTTTGCAAAGCTGGACTAGAGATGGTAGAAAATGAGTGATGTTGTAGCGACACAAACTTCCCCTTACGGGAAAGCCCGGATTGCTTTGAGAACACGACGCATCAGAACACAAACATGGGAACATTTCATTGCTATTACAACAATTTACATCGGAGTACAAGAATATAACAGAGTTCAAATAATATATAGCAAAAAAATATCAGAGATTTAAATTGCAAAATAGCGGAAATATATAGATAAATGTAATGTTCAGCAATACATCAACTACCACAACTGAAAGAAATACACGGATACAAATCTTTCCAAATATAGATCCAATGCGAAAAACCAAAACTACTAGCTGCCCATGTGGAAAATATGGGCATCCAAAGTTTAGGTAGAAGTAATAAACTTCGAGTCTGTCATGGGACCGGTGTGAGAACTAAAACAATTATTAAATCTTTAATTTAAAAGTTGGGAAATCATGGGACCATGCTGTATAACACGGAACGGGTTTACTCCACATGAATCTCAGTTTAAAACAAAAATAACCCTATGCTTTTTGGAAAATGAGGCTATTATAAGACTCAAGTCCCATCACACAATGCAATGCAAGCCGGAGGATAGAGTTTTACCTTATAATAGCCAAACATGCTTGATACGCTTTAAAACAATTCATTTTTGATATTACTATAAGTGCATAGTGTCAAAAATAACTTCCAATATAAATGTATCAACCATAGACGACATGAGCATCTCATGCCACTATGTCGCCATATAGGTTTACAACCAAAACCGAAAAGTCGCGTATTGGAAATTGGATCCACCTTTGAGTCGGGGCAAGGGGTGGCTCCTCACGATTCGAGTCAATCTATAAAATGCCTCAGGATCCCCCGCAGTGAACCACGTGAAATGTAGGGCCGGTCCACACTTACTTTAGTGGATTAATAACTCCTGAACAATATGATTTCTGGTCCTATCGGACCTTCAAATAGGTCAGTACGTCGACCCTATGAGCATATAGCCCTATATCTGAGGCACCTCACAATCCATCATCCACATAAGTAAAAAGTCTGGGCTCCATACCATGACACCACTTCTAGCTAGAAAGAAACGCAAGTTCTCCATACGGCCACTATCCCGTTTTTGACTCATACAGGGTGTGAGGCTCGCGAATTAGCGTAAAGTCGTGCTTTGATCATCAACCACAAGACTCTTCTTTTCAACAAAAGCATTGATCATTTGCATCTTAGCATGCCACATTGACAATTCACGCCATACAACTGATGTCTATTAATATATAACCTCTAAGCTCGTACGTCTCAGAGAAGGGTGTTAAGCAAGAGAATAAATTCTCCGCCACCAAACAAATATATATTTAATAGAAATTAATCAATACAGAATGAAATCCAATGTCAGACTCACATCCATTTACTAGTCCGTTTTGGGTCTGAACAAAACCAGAAAAACACCTCAAATGGCGGTGGTTTGGAGCACGAAATTGGCTCCTACGTTGAATAAAAACAGATCACCACCGTTGGATTTATAGATCCTAACAATCGCTTGAATCTCGAGACGTTCCTCGAAGCAAGAGCTCTTCAATTTTTGTTTTATAGGTTTGGTTTAATTCGTTGTGGATTGAAAGATCCAAGGAAGAAAGAATTGAACGAAAATCGCCGTTCGTTCAGAAGAAAACGCGGCGGCCAGAATAATGAATTGAAATTAGCGTTTCCATGAATATATATATATATATTATATTTATTATTATTTAATTCCAAAACTAGTTCGTTTAATCACCGAACTCCAAATCAAACCCAACGACAGTCGCCCCTAACCAAATACCCTCATTCCAAACACAATGGAATAAGTTTCGTAAGCCAATTCGACTGTTTCAATCAGTTTTTATGAAAATTAAAATATAAATTAATGTAACGGTCAATATTGAATTCAACGTACATTTTAACTTACCGGGGCCACATACTCACTCAATAAATTACAAAAACTGAAATCTAGCTATGTTTTGATGATACGGTCTTAACGAAACTAATTTCGCCGAATTTGGAGATCGTTTGAAAAATGTTCTTTTTTCCAGTCAATTAAATTCAAACTGAAATTACCAAACACATTTAAATTTATCACGCTCACATATTAATTCCAAAAATTATGAATTTTGAAACCTAACAATATTTTGACATTACGGATCCAACAAAAGTGGTTCATCGAAAACGGAGGTCATTTGCAAAATGGCTATTTTTAAGGGTTATATATATTTGAAATTTAATTAAAATTTCATAGCGACTATTTTGAATTTTAAACCGGGCATAACTTTTAATTCGTAAAGTGAAATCTCAATTTTTCACATATGTTAGAAAGATATAATTAAATAGATTCTAACATTTCTTATTTTACTGAAATCCGATTTATTTTGAATCCTATACATTCAACTGAAATTTAAAATCAAATTTTCAAAATATTTCAAGCTCCTTCTTGTAATTAGGATTAATTGTCAAGAATAATCCGAAGTTTAACGTGTTTTCCCATAATAATCCCAAGTTTGGATTATTTCTAAATAATCCAAAGTTTGGGGGTGTCTTCCAATATTGATCCCGATGACTTTTTGACGTGTTATTTTGGGATCAATATGGGAAGACACCCCCAAACTTCGGATTAATATGGGAAGACCCACGTAAATGGGATTAATATGGGAAGACAACCCCCAAACTTCGAATTATTCAGAAATAATCCAAACTTGGGATTATTATGGGAAGACACGTTAAACTTCGAATTATTCTTGATAGTTAATCCTTAAAATTAAATTAAACATATATTTTCTAACTTCGATTTTACTAAATTTTTGGTCATTAATATTTAAAATAAATCATTTTAAATATTCAAAATACTTTAAAATAGCTAAAATAAAAATTTTAAATTGGTTCAGAAATTCCGGGTTGTTACAATCTCCCCTATTTAAAATCTTTTCATCCTCGAAAAGGAACGGAGCTGAAAGTTGTTTAACTAACCAACTCAACTTTCATTCTGGCTTTCATTCTTCAACTTTTCAGTTACTAAGAATTTTCTAATTTATCAAAAATTTGGCTAACAACCTAAATTTTCGAAAAAAATCGCTATAACCTCCTTTGTATAACCCTATCGGTAAAACCACAACATGCCTCACTGGGCCCTTGCCAATCAAAAAGAAAAAGAATAAGCCAAGCGGCTAGCCAATCGGCTCATAAAATCATCAAAGCCCAATAAATACAGTAAATATGTACCTATTTGTCGGACATACAATTTTATTCCTCTTCTTAGCTCCCATGCTATGACCTGTTCATTATATACACATGTACATATATGCAATTTCAATCAATTTTCAATTCAGTTCAATATTAAATTCGATTTGGCTTAACTTAACATTCATTCTCATATTGGTTTAATTACTTATCATTCCAATATTTTTATTAGTTAAACTAATAATCATACCACACAACCAGCATTCAGATAGTTGATTAAATTTTCAAACATATATCTTTCTATATATACTTAAAAATCATATTTTTAGTGCCAAATCACAAACAATAAATTTTAACTAAGTTTTAGTTCTCACAACAGTCAATTAGAAATATATAGATATCCTACTTTCGATACTCGAACATAATTCTGACGATGTCCGGACGATCATCAGAATTATCCCCGGGCGACAAGAGTGTAATTTTATATCTACCCAGTATATTTTAGGCTTTGAATATACGTTTGCAAGGCGTATATGCAAAATCTTCTTATACCCGATAGTCCAAATAAAATATAAAATAAAATATGAAATAAAATACTCAAATACGTATAATAAGATATAATTTTAAAAACTAAATTCAAATATTTTATTATTATAAATAACACTCTTCCAACTCATTCTAGGATGCTCCTGACCCTGTCTCTAACGAGTTATTCTTATAGGATGTTACTAATCCTATATCTGATGAATTCTCTCGTTTGGTTCTAATGTGCCTGGTTCTCTAGCTTTGTAAACCAAAGCGCTGATACCAACTGTAGCGACCCGAACTTCCCTTTACGGGAAAGCCCGGATTACTTTGAGAACACGACGAATCGGAACCCAAACATGAGAACATTTCATTGCTATTACAATAATTTACATCAGAGTTCAAGAATATAAGGGAATTCAAATAATATGCAGTAGAAAAATATCAATGATTTAAATTACAAAACAACAGAAATATATACATAAAAGTATTGTTCAGCAGAAATACATCAACTACCAAAACTGAAAGAAATACATGGATACAAAGCTTTCCGAATATAGCTCCATCTGTAATCCAGGATCCTAGGAAAAGAAATATCTGCGAAAGACCAAAACTACTAGATGCCCGTGTGGAAAATATGGGCACCCGGAGTTTAGGTAGAAACAATAAACTCTGAGTCAGTCATGGGACTAGTAGGAGAACTATAACAGTTATTCAATCTTTAATTTAAAAGTTGGGAAATCATGGGTCCACGCCCTATAACCCAAAACAGGTTTACTCCACATGAATCTCAGTTTAAAATAAAAACAACGCAATGCTTTTTGGAAAAGGAAGCTATTAGAAGACTTAGGTCCCATCACACAATGAAACGCGAGCCGAAGGATAGAGTTTTACCTTATAATAGCCAAACATGCTTGATACACTTTAAAACAAATCACTTTTGATATTACAATAAGTGCATAGTGTCAAAAACAACTTCCAATATAAATATATTAATCATAGACGACATGAGCGTCCCATGCCACTATGCCTCCATATAGATTTACAACCAAAACCGAAAAGTCGCGTATTGGAAATTGGATTCCACCTAAGAGTCAAGGCAAGGGACGACTCCTCCCGATTCGAGACACTCTAGCAAATGCCTTATGATCCCCCGCAGTGAACCCTGTGAACGGTAGGGGCGGTCCACACTTACTTTAGTGGATTAATAATTCCTAAACAATACGTTTTCCGGTCCTATCGGACCTCCAAACAGGTCAGTACATCGACCTTGTTGGTATATAGCCCAATATCTGAGGCGCCTCGCAATCCATCATCCACATAAGAAAAAATGTATAGGCTCCATACCATGACATAGCTTCTAGCTAGAAAGAAATGCATGTTCTCCCTACAGTCACTATCTCGTTTTTGACTCATACCAGGGGTGAGGGTCGCGAATTAACGCTATACATGAAGCCATGCTATTTAAAGCCGTGCTTTGATCATCAACCACAAGACTCTGTTTTTCAACAAAAGCCTTGTTCGTTCGCATCTTGGCATGCCACATTGACAATTCACGCCATACAACAGATGTCTATCAATATATAGCCTCTAAGCTCTTATGTCTCAAGAAGGGTGTTAAGCAAAAGAATAAATTCTTCGCCACCAAACAGATATATATTTAACAGAAATCAATCAATACAGAATGAAATCCAATGTCTGACACACATCCATTTACAAGTCCGTTCTGGGTCTGAATGAAACTAGAGGCACCTTATTCCTCATCCCACATGTCCAATACAGGAGAGAGGTTCTCGCTTATCTGGTCGATCTCCGAGTACATCTGGACAATCACCACGTATTACCGTGTCTTGGGCGTACAGCCCAATCAAGACATCAGTAATCATCCATACGATGTGAAGATCTCTGGTCTTCAACTAGCGTCTTCATCGTCGACTTTTAGTCATCGTATTAATTATTCAGAATGGGTTAAACCCGGTCTTTTCAAATAACTCATGTATTTTATAATCAAGTGCTATAAAAACACATATACGCCTCCTTCCAATTCAGAATATTCTTTTATTCAAATATTCGTATCATTAGGGAAAGGTTCCCATTAATTTTATCAAAGATAAATTCTTTTAAATTTATTCTTTATTCTTCCTTTGGATTTCAATTTCAAAAGATTTTATTTTATCCTTTTACAATTCTAAATCCAATTAAGGTTTATAAACTAGTCGGGATTAACGAGCCTTACCGAAGTAATCATTTATTTATTCCAATCCCAACCTATTAATCCCATGGATCAAAACTAGTAGTACTCCATATCTAATACCCATTGTGTTATCAGTAAAATTAATTACCCTTTCATGTTCAAATCTAATTAAATATTTAACTATCACCGGAAGAAAAACTGGTGATACTCCATTCTCGATCACTTCTCAAATTTGGCAAATTTAATTTCCAAATTAACATTTCAATCTAATTAAAGATTCATTAAAACTCCACTTAGTTTTAATCTCCCAAAAATCATTATTTAATTATTATTCAAATTTAGGAAATAAATCATGTCTTTAACTAGGTTAAAGAACCAATGTCATTTAAAACACAGTTCATGATAAACCCTAAAATCATATTTCATCAAAATGGAATCTTCACGGAAAATAGATCAATATATATAATTTATATAAATTTCTGTATCAGACTAATAATATAAATGGAATAGCGACAATGTTGTAACAACCTGGATTTTTAGAACCAATTTAAATTTTTTCTTTTGGTAATTTTAATGGATTTCGAATACTTAAAATGATTTATTTTAAATAATAGCGACTAAAAATTTATTTTTATCGAAATTAGAACGTATAAAATTATTTTAATCATACAACGAGACTGCAATGGCGCGGCAGTTTGAAATTCAATTTCAAATTTCAATTGAATGTACAGGATTCAAAATAAATCGGATTTCAGTAAAATAAGAAATATTAGAATCTGTTTAATTATATCTTTCTAACGAAGGCGAAAAATCCGGATTTCATAACGGGAATAAAAAGTTATGTCCAGTTTAAAATTCAGAATAGTCGTTATGGAATTTATATATATTTTATATAATATATAGCCCTTAAAAATAGCGATTTTGTAAACGACCTCCATTTTCGATGAAACCAATTTTATTGGATCCAGAATGTCAAATTATTGCTATATTCCAATTTTCATAATTTTTGGAATTAATATGTGAGCGTGGCAAAGAAAACGTGTTTCGTCAATTTCAATTGAATTGGATCAACTAGAAAATGACCATTTTTCAAACGGTCTCTAAATTCAACGAATTAGTTGTGTTAGGGCATTATTGTCAAATCATAGCTAGATTTATTTTTCGGGAATTTTTGGAGTAAGTATGTGTCCCTAATAAATTAAAATGTACATTTAAATTAAATATATATTGAATTATATTTTAATGTGAAGGAAAACTGATCATAATAGTCGAATTGGCTTAATGGACATATCCATTGTGTTCGGAATGGGGGTAATTTGCTAGGGGCGACGGTCGTTGGGTTCGATTTAGAGTTCGAATGAAAAATCACCTTTTTGGAATTTAAATTGAATAATATATATATATATATATATATATTTGTATATACTCTCCTCTCTCTTTTTCACATGGTCAACCACCCCTTACTGTTCAAAATCGAATTCAGAATGAAAAAATATATTAGAAAAACCCGCTGTTGCCCCTGCTCCACGCCACCGGAGTTCACCGCGCTCAGCCCGTCGCGCCGCTAGGGGCCGCCGCATCTCCCCCCTCTTCGGCCGATCCTCCTTCTCCCCTTCCCCCTTTCCCCTCCCCCATCGATTTGAAGAACCGCGACCCCTTTCCCCCTCCTCTGACGCAACGCCGCCGCCTCCCCCCTCAGATCTGCCACCGCCATCCCCCCCGACCCCAGAGCTCCTGCGCAAGTCCCCCTCCTCTGGAAAAATCGAAAACAGTAAGTTTTTATTTTATTTTATTTAGTTTTATTAATTTAAAATTTTGGTTTGTATGAATATCAAAATATACGTTGTTTAACAAATATAAAGATATGAATTTTGTATAATATAAAGTTAGGATTTTTATTTGTATAAAGTTATGATTTTTATTGTTCGA
The DNA here is from genome assembly GCA_030737875.1 of Allium sativum. Taxonomy (NCBI): domain Eukaryota; kingdom Viridiplantae; phylum Streptophyta; class Magnoliopsida; order Asparagales; family Amaryllidaceae; genus Allium; species Allium sativum. Next base: position 10,710,745 of record CM060923.1, read on the forward strand.
ATGGAATTATAAAAATACGATTTTTGTTGTTCGAATGGAATTATAAAAACATGATTTTTATAATTTGAATAGCAAGATAAAAATTTGATTTTTAATTATATGAATAACATATAAAAATATTTCTACTATATGAATAACGACATAAAAATTTAATTTTTATTATATATAAAGCACTATAAAAATATACTTTTTATATATGAAGTAGCATTATAAAAATATGATTTTTATAATATAATGGCGATTTAAAAATATGGTTTTAATTATATGAATAACAATATAAAAATACGATATATATATATAATAGCATTGTAAAAATGCGATTTTTAATGTATACATAACATTGTAAAAATATGATTTTTAATGTATACATGGCATTGTAAAGATGTGATTTTTATATATGTAGAGAATATAAAAATGTGATTTTTATATATATAGTGTTAGAATATAAAAAAATTGATTTTTATTTATGTAGTAGCTGAATGAAAATTTGATTTTTAAATAAATAGCACTGTATTAAAAATGCGATTTTTAATATAAATCGTTTGAAAACAGATTGCGATGGAGCTGTCTGGAATCGAATAGAATCCAAACCGTTCAATTAAAGAATGGTGGAGTGGAAACCGAAGGTGAGAACTTCTCACTCTGATTTTGTTTACAGTTAAATATATACTAGGATGCAGACGGTGCTTAGTAGCACCTGACACCATTGATTGAAACCATGGATGTTTGATTGTGTGTTGGATTGATTTATTTTCGAATTTGGTTTGGGATGTGAACTGAATTGATTGGGATTGGTATGTGTATGGCGCGAGCCAGTATTAGGCGAGGAACAAGGTTAGACCTTATTCCAGTTCTAGTATTGCGGCGTTATGCTATCAAAATTTTCTAAAATATGTTAGAACAATAAAAATTTCATTTTTATTGTATAAATGAACTAAATAAAATATTTTATCGTTAAAAATATAATTTTTGACATATATATGAACAACATACAATTTTCCTGAAATGAAAATAAATATTCATTTACAAATCGGACGATTTGTTTATGTACACTCATTTGACTGATATTGATTGGGACGATATATTTTACACATCGCCCAACTGCATAAATAATATTCAGTATTTGTGGTTGAAACCCCACACGGGTATTGCGATGATATTTGACATACACTAATCCGAATCGTTTAGTTGTATGTCAATCGATTGGTTGACAGACAATTATAAGCGTTAATTATTTATATTTAATGCTTATGTAGTTGTGTAGTGCACTCTGGATGATGGTTGATTGTTTATCATTGTTGTTGTATACATATGATGTATAAAATCCATATAAATAATATTATATGGTAATTGATTGTGTCTGATTCCAATTTAGAAAATAATGAATATTTTAAAATAATATTCAGTAAAGGATTAAAATGTGAATTTGATATCCGATTTTGGATGGACACGAAAATATTAAAACATATGAAGCCGTGTTGATTAGATATGCGCTATTTTGACGCGAACGATTTTTATATCGATTTGATTCATTTTTATAATGAATATCGAAAAGGAAGTGATTTCAAAATCTGATGTTTTGAAAATATTATCATTTATATATATTAATGATATGGAATATTCAATTTTGATTAAAAATTGAATATGAAGTTGAAATCATTTTTAAAACGAATTTAAAACGATTTATAAAATACGTTTTAAATGGAAATCGACGAAATATATATAATATATATATTATATATATTAAATGGCCTAAATAGAATGCGCTGCGCCGCGACCATTCGAGAATTTCGACCATTGACTTTGAATTGAAGATACGGGAGATCCAACCGTCGGATTCCCTTAAAACTGGAACCATTGGGTTCGTATTGAAAAGAGCTTTCCAATATAAGAGATTTGAAATCTAACTGTTGGATTTGGAATTATGTCCAAATCAAATTTGGAAAAGGTCGTTGTAAGTGAAGTTCGATGACCGTTTATGGAAATCGACTTAAATGGCGTTAATTAAATTATTAAAAATATCGATAATTTGTGTAAAATCATAATAAATGACTTGGAAATAACTGGGATGAAAAATTCCACGTCTGTAAAGATAAAAATATATTTTTAATCAAAATGAACTAGTTATTAACTAGATTTGAAATGCAATAATTTTTAAATAAAATAAATTGGAATTGAGAATGGTTTTAATATAACCAGAAATTTCCAACGAACAAATTGGAATGGAAATAATCTTCGGAATATTTCGATATTGGATTCCGTGATTATACTGGTAACATTATGGAAATTTGGAAGATATATTTTATATCGTTATTTTCAATACGATATTTGTTGGTTTCGAAATTTGATATGGAATATAAGACAATATAATTTCTATTCAGAGCCTTGTATTTAATATCGAATTGGATTTTGGGTTTGTCATGAATGGTGTCTTCATTAACACTGTTCTTAAACCCAATTGAGAAAAGAATAAGTTTTTTAAGTAAAATTTAGAGAAATTTACCAATTAACTAATATTTAATTGGAATTGAATTAGGAATTGGATTTTTGAATTTATCGTGAACTGTGTTTTTAATGACATTCATTCTTTGACCCGATTAACAGTGAAATATGATCTGGAATTTATAAATCTTTTTATTAAGATTTAATGGAAATTTTCCAAAGTAAAATTTTCCAATTTAATATATTAAATTGGAATTAAAGGGAATTTGATTTGGTAATAATCGAAATAAGCTTCTGTGGAGGAAGACTGTTAATATATATAGAATTTAAAAGGCTTTGTCATTATTCCATTTATATTATTAGTCGGATACGGAAAATGATATAGATTATATATTGATCTGTTTTCCGTGAAGATTCCATAATTAATGGAATGGGATTTTGGGTTTATCATGACTCTTGTTTTAAAAGACATTGGTTCTTTAACCCAGTTAAAGACAGGATTACATGTCTAACATTGTATTTCGAACTGTATTCGTTGCTCTCTGCTAAATATATATTTGTTTGGTGGCAGAGAATTTATTCCCTTGCTTAACACACTTCTCTAAGACGTACGAGCGTAGAGGTTATGTTTCGGCAGAAATCAATGGTACAGTGTAGATTGGCGACGCGGCATGTTTAATTTCCCAAAGTTAAATAAACATTAATATTGATTTTTGGGAAGGTTAAAACAAATTGGAGTTTTAATGAATCTTTAATTAGATTGAAATGTGAATGTGATAATCTAAATTATCAACTTTGGGAAATGACCGAGAATGGAGTATCACCAGTTTTGCTCCAAGCGATAGTTAAATCTTTAATTTGGTTTGAACATGAAATGGTAATTAAATTTACCGATAACACCATGGTGTTAGATATGGAGTATTACCAGTTTTTCTCCTTGGGATGAATAGGTTGGGATTGATAAATATAATAAATGATTACTTCCGTAAGGTTCGCTAATACCGACTAGTTTGGATAAAGCTTAATTTGGTTTGAATTGAGATCCAAAGTAGAATTAAAGAATAAATTTTAAAGAATTTATCTTTGATAAAATTAATGGGAACCTTTCACTAATGATGTGAATATTTGAATTAAAGGATATTCTGAATTGGAACGAGGTGTATGTTGTGTTTGTGTAGCACTTGTTTATAATATACGCGAGTTATTCGGAAATGCCGGGTTTATACCCATTCTGAATAACTGATTCGACGATAAGTCGATGATGAAGACGGTGGTTGAAGACCGAAGGTCTTCACATCGTTTGGATGATTACTGATGTCTTGATTGGGTTGTACACCCAGGACAAGGTAATAAGTGGTGATCGTCCAGACGTACTTGGAGACCAACCGGATTTGCGAGGACCTCTCTCCTGTATTGTACATATGGGACGAGGAATAAGGTGCCTCCGTTTTTGTTCAGACCCAGAACGAACTAGTAAATGGATGTGTGTCTGACATTGCATTTTACTCTGTGTTGATTGATCTCTATTAAATACATATATGTTTGGTGGCGGAGAATTTATTCTCTTGTTTAACACCCTTCTCTGAGACGTTTGAGCTCAAAGGTTATATATTGATAGACATCAGTCGCATGTCGTGAATTGCCTGTGAGGCATGCTAAGATGAAGATGATCAAGACTTTTGTTGAAAAGCAGAGTCTTCTGGTTGATGATCAAAGCACGGCTTTAATATAGCATAGCTTTGTGTATAGCGTTAATTCGCGAGCCACACACCTCGGTATGAGTCAAAAAGGGATCCTGGAGGACATGACGTTTCCTTCTAGCTATGGGTATTTTTACTTATGTGGATGATGGATAGCGAGGCGCCACGGATATATCGGTTACTACGGAGCCGATAGATAGGTCCTATAGGACTGGGAAACGTGTGTTCAGGAATAACTAATCCTCATACGTAAGGGAGGACCAGCCCTGCAAGTTCCAGGGGTCCTTGCGAGGAATCCTGAGGCATTTGCTAGAGTGTCTCAAAGCCGGTGAGGACGATTCCTCGCCTCGACTCATGACGGAAATCCTATTTCCAATACGTTACATTTTGGTTTTAACTGTAGAACTAGTATGGCGACATAGTGGGATGCGGCACTATGCCGTCTATGATTGAAACATTTATATTTGAAGTTGATTTCTTCATTTAAGGTAATAATAAAAGATAAAATTTCACATACCAAGCATTATTTGGCTATTATAAGGTAAAACTCTATCCTCCGGCTTGCGTTGCATTGTGTGATGGGACATAAGTCTTATAATAGCTTCATTTTCTTTAATTAGCATTGCCCTTTTTGTTTCATGCACTCGTATTCTTGGGGGTAAACCTGTTCTGTGTTATACGGCGTGGTCCCTTGATTTACCTAACTTTAAAATCAAGTTAATAAATGTTTTAATTCTTACACCAGTCCCATGACTGACCTGGAGTTTATGGTTTTAACCTAAAATCTAGGTGCCCCTATTTTCCAAACGGGCAGCTAGTAGTTTTGGTTTTGCAGATTTATCTTTCCAGGATCCTGGTGTACAGCTGGAGCTATATTCGGAATGCTTTGTATCCATGCATCTCTTACAGTTGTGTTATGTAATAATTTTCCGCTGCATTGTAATTTGAATCTCTGATATCTTCTGCTGTATATTATTTATTCGTACTCTGTGTTATTCCCGTACTCTGATGTAATTGTTGTAATAGCAATGAAATGTTCTTCTGTTTGTGTTCTGATTTGTCTTGTTCTCAACTCAATCTGGGCTTTCCCGAAAGGGCGAGTTTGGGTCGTTACAATTGTGGTATCGGAGCTTTGGTTTACATAGCTCGAGAACAAGGCACATTAGAACCAAATGAAAGAATTCATCAGAGATTGGACTAGTAATATCCATTGTGAATGACTCGTTAGAGATGGGATCAGAAGTATCCTTGAACGAGTGTGAAGAGTGTTACTTTTAAAATAAAAGTAAAAACAAATTTTGTTTCGAAAATTTAAATCTTATTATACGTATTTGAATATTATTTTTATATTGATTTTTGGACAACCTAATATAAAGAGATTTTGCATGCCTTGCAAACGTGTACACAAAGCCTCAAATATACTAGATAGAAATGGAATCACACTCTAGTTGCCCGGAGATGATTCTGATGATCGGTCGACCATCATCAGCGATTATGTTAGAGTTTCGAAAGTGGAATATCAATATATTTCCAATTGAATGGTGTGAGAACCAAAACTAGATAGGATTTATTGTTGTGAATTGGCATAAAAAATATGATTTTTGAATATATTAAAGTTATGTGTTTGAAACATTAATCAACTAATTGATTGATGGTTGTGTTGTATGGTAATTGGTGCGACTAAATAAAAATATTGGACTAATAAAACCAATATGAAAATGTAAGGGAAATTTAGCCAAATGGAATTAAATATTTAGTTGAATTGAAAATTGATTTGAAATGCATGCATGTACATATATATATGTGTGAACAAGTCATAGCAAAGAAGCTAAGAAGAAGAATAAAATTGTATGCTCGACAAATAGGTATATATTTACTAATTTATTGGGTTTGGATGATTTTATGAGACGCTTTGCTAACCGCTTGGCTTTTCTTTTTTCTTTTGGATTGATGAGGGTCCTATGAGGCTAGTTGCGGTTTTAAAGGTCTCCCCGTACAAAGGAGGTTATGGCGAAATTTTTCGAAAATTTCGGGTGAGCCAAATTTTTGAGAAATTAGAAAAATTCTTAGAAACTGAAAAGTTGAAGAATGAAAGCCATAATGAAAGTAGAGTTGGTTGGTTAAACAAATTTCAGCTCTGTTCCTTTTCGAGGACGAAAAGATTTTAAGTGGGGGAGATTGTAACAACTTGGATTTTCAGAACCAATTTAAAATTTTATTTTGGCAATTTTAACGGATTTTTAATATTTAAAATGATTTATTTTAAATAATAGCAACTAAAAATTTATTTTTATCAAAGTTAGAACGTATAAATTTATTTTAATTATATAACGAGCCTTAAATGGTGCGGCAGTTTGAAATTTCGATTTCAAATTTCAATTGAATGTACATGATTCAAAATAAATTGGATTTCAGTAAAACAAGAAATATTAGAATCTGTTTAATTATATCTTAATAACGAGGCAAAAAATCTATATTTCATAACAGGAATAAAAATTTATGTCCTGTTTAAAATTCAGAATAGTCGCTATGGAATTTTTATATATTTTATATAATATATAGCCCTTAAAAATAGAGATTTTGTAAACGACCTCCGTTTTCGACGAAACCAATTTTGTTGGATCCGGAATGTCAAATTATTGCTAGATTCCAATTTTCATAATTTTTGGAATTAATATGTGAGCGTGGCAAAAGAAAGCGTGTTTTGTCAATTTCAATTGAATTCGATCGACCGGAAAATGGCCATTTTTCAAACGGTCTTTAAATTTGACAAAATTAGTTGTGTTAGGACCATATCGTCAAAACATAGTTAGATTTATTTTTCGGGAATTTTTGGAGTCAGTATGTGGCCCCAGTAAATTAAAATGTACGATTAAATTAAATATATATTGAATTATATTTTAATTTAAAGGAAAACTGATCGTAACAGTCGAATTGGCTTACCGGACATATTCCATTGTGTTCGGATTAGGGGTAATTAGCTAGGGGCGACAGTCGTTGGGTTCGATTTAGAGTTCAAATGAAAAATCAACTTTTTGGAATTTAAATTGAATAATATATATATATACTCTCCTCTCTCTCTCTCTCACACGGTCAATCCCCCACTTACCATTCAAAATCGAACTCAGAAAGAAAAAATATTAAAAAAACCGACGCGGCCCTTGCTCCATGCCACCAGAGTTCACCGCGCTCAGCCCGCCGCGCCGCTAGGAGCCACCGTATCTCACCCCCTCTTCTACCGATCCTCCTTCTCCCCTTCCCCTTTCTCCTCCGCCGTCGATTTGAAGAACCGCGACCCCTTTCCCCCACCTCTGATGCAGCGCCGCCCCCTTCCCCCTTAGATCCGCCACCGCCATCCCCCCTACCCCAGACCTCCTGTGCTAGCCCCCCTTCTCTGGGAAAATCAAAAACAGTAAGTTTTTAATTTATTTTATTTAGTTTAATTAATTTAAAAAATTTGTTCATGTGAATATCAAAATATACGTTGTTTAACAAATATAAAGATATGATTTTTTTCTAATATAAAGTTAGGATTTTTATTTTTATAAAGTTATGATTTTTATTGTTCGAATGGAATTATAAAAATATGATTTTACTGTTCCATTGGAATTATAAAAATATGATTTTTATTATTTGAATAGCACGATAAAAATTTGATTTTTAATTATATGAATAGCATATAAAAATATTTCTATTATTTGAATAACGACATAAAAATATAATTTTTATTATATATAAAGCGCTATAAAAATATACTTTTTATATATGAAGTAGCGTTATAAAAATATGATTTTTATAATATAATGGAGATTTAAAAATATGGTATTTATTATATGAATAACAATATAAAAATATGATATATATATATATATATATAATTGCATTGTAAAAATGCGATTTTAAATGTATACATAACATTGTAAAAATACGATTTTTAATGTATACATGGCATTGTAAAGATGTGACATTTATATATGTAGAGAATATAAAAATGTGATTTATATATATATAACGTTAGAATATAATAAAAAAGTGATTTTTATTTATATAGTAGCAGAATAAAAATGTGATTTTTAAATAAATAACACTGTATTAAAAATGTAATTTTTAATATAAACCGCTTGAAAACAGATTGCGATGGAACCAACTGGAAGCGAACAGAATCCAAACTGTTCAATTAAAGAATGCCGGAGTGGAACCGAAGGCAAGAACTTCTCACTCTAATTTTGTTTACAGTTAAATATATAATAGGATGCAGATGGTGCTTAGTAGCACCTGACACCTTTGATTGAGACCATGGATGTTTGGTTGTGTATTTGAATTGATTTATTTGTTTGAATTTGGTTTGGGATGTGAATTAAATTGATTGGGATTGGTATGTGTATGGCACGAGCCAATATTAGGCGAGGTATAAGGCTAGACCTTATTCTGGTTCTGGTATCGCACCGTTATGCTGTCAAAATTTTCTAAAATATGTTAGAACAATAAAATATCATTTTTATTGTATAAATGAACTAAATAAAATATTCATGTGTTGAATAAAATATTTTATCGTTCAAAATATAATTTTTAACGTTTATATGAACAACATAAAATTTTCCCGAAATGAAAATAAATATTCATTCACAAATAGGACGATTTGTTTATGTACAATCATTTGACTGATATTGATTGGGACGATATATTTTACACATCGCCCAACTGCACAGATAATATTCGGTATTTGTGGTTGAAACCCCACACGGGTGTTGGGATGATATTTGACGTACACTAATCCCAATTGTTTAGTTGTATGTCAATCGATTGGTTGACAGACTGTTGTAAGCATTTATTATTTATATTTAATGCTTATGCAGCTGTGTAGTGCACTCTGGATGATGATTGATTGTTTATCACTGTTGTTATATACATATGATGTATAAAATCCATATAAATAATATTATATGGTAACTGACTATGTCTGATTCCAATTCAGAAAATAACGAATATTTTAAAATAATGAATATTTTAAAATAATATTCAGTAAAGGATTAAAATGTGAATTTGATGTACGATTTTCGATGGACACGAAAATATTAAAACATATGAAGCCATGTTGATTTGATATGCGCTTTTTTGACATGAACGATTTTTATATTGGTTTTATTCATTTTTATAATGAATATCGAAGAGGAAGTTATTTAAAAATCTGATGTTTTAAAAATATTATCATTTGTATATTAATGATATAAAATATTCAATTTTGATTAAAAATTGAATATGAAATTGAAATCGTTTTTAAAACGAATTTAAAATGGTTTATAAAATACGTTTTAAATGGAAATCGATGAAATATATATAATATATATATATTATATATATTAAATGGCCTGAATAGAACGCTTTGCGCCGTGACTATTCCGAATTTCGACCATTGACTTTGAATTGACGTTATAGGAAATCCGACCGTCGGATTCCCCTAAAACAGAAACCGTTGGGTTCGTATCGAAAAGAGCTTTCCAACAAATATAAGAGATTTGAAATCTAATGGTTGGATTTGGAATTATGTCCAAATCAAATTTGGAAAAGATCGTTGTAAGTGTAGTTCAATGATCGTTTATGGAAATCGACTGAAAGGGCCTTAATAAAATTATTAAAAATATCAATAATTTGTGTAAAATCATATTAAATGATTTGGAAAGAATTGGGATGAAAAATTCCACGTTTGTAAAGATAGAAATATATTTTTATCAAAATAAACTAGTTATTAACTAGATTTGAAATCCAGTAATGTTTAAATAAAATAAATTGGATTTGTGAATGGTTTTAATATGAGCAGAAATTTCCAACAAACAAATTGGAATGGATTTGGAATGGAAATAATCTTCGGAATATTTCGATATTGGATTCCGTGACTATATGGATATTGTCATGGAAATTTGGAAGATATATTTTATATCTTTATTTCCAATACAATATTTGTTGGTTTCAAAATTTGATATTGAATATCAACCGATATAATTTCTATTCAGAGCTTTGTATTTAATATCAAATTGGATTTTGGGTTTGTCGTGAATGGTGTCTTCATTAACACTTTTCTTAAACCCAGTTTAGAAAAGAATAAATCTTTTAATTAAGATTTAGAAAAATTTACCAATTAATTAATATTTAATTGGAATTGAATTAAGAATTGGATTTTTGGGTTTATCGTGAACTATGTTTTTAACGACATTCGTTCTTTGACTCGATTAACAGTGAAATGTGATTTGGAATTTATAAATCTTTTTCTTAAGATTTAATGGAAATTTTCCAAAGTAAAGTTTTCCAAATTAATATTTTAAATTGGAATTGAATGGAATTCGATTTGGTAATAATCGAAATAAGCTTCTGTGGAGGAAGACTGTTAATATATATAGAATTTAAAAGGCTTTGTCGTTATTCCATTTATATTATTAGTCGGATATGGAAATTGATACATATTATATATTGATCTGTTTTCCGTGAAGATTCCATAATTAATGGAATGTGATTTTGGGTTTATCGTGAATCGTATTTTAAAAGACATTGGTTCTTTAGCCCAGTTAAAGATAGGATTACATGTCTAACATCATATTTTGAACTGTATTCATTGATCTCTGCTAAATATGTATCTGTTTGGTGGCGGAGAATTTATTCTCTTTCTTAACACCCTTCTCTAAGACGTACGAGCTTAGAGGTTATATATTGGCAGAAATCAATGGTACAGTGTAGATTGGCGATGCGGCATATTTGATTTCCCAAAGTTAAATAATCATTAATATTGATTTTTGGGAAGGTTAAAACTAATTGGAGTTTTAATGAATCTTTAATTAGATTGAAATGTGAATGTGATAATCTAAATTATCAACTTTGGGAAATGATCGAGAATAGAGTATCGCCAGTTTTGCTCCAAGTGATAGTTAAATCTTTAATTAGATTTGAACGTGAAATGTTAATTAAATTTATAGATAACACCGTGATGTTAGATATGGAGTATTACCAGTTTTTCTCCATGGGATGAATAGGTTGGGATTGGGAATATAACAAATGATTACTTCGGTAAGGTGCTCTAATCCCGACTAGTTTGGATAAACCTTAATTTAGTCTGAATTAAGATCCAAAGGAAAATTAAAGAATAAATTTTAAAGAATTTATCTTTGTTAAAATTAATGGGAACCTTTCCCTAATGACGTTAATTTTTGAATAAAAGAATATTCTGAATTGGAATGAGGTCTATGTTGTTTTGTGTAGCACTTGTTTATAATATACCCGAGTTATTCGGAAATGCCGAGTTTATACCCATTCTGAATAACTGATTCCACGATAAGTTGACGATTAAGATGGTGGTTGAAGACCGAAGGTCTTCATATCGTTTGGATGATTTATGATGCCTTGATTGGGTTGTACACCTAGGACAAGGTAATAAGTGGTGATCGTCCAGACGTACTTGGAGATCGACCAGATTTGCGAGGACCTCTCTCCTGCATTGGACATATGGGACGAGGAATAAGGTGCCTCCGGGTTCGTTCAGATCCAGAATGAACTAGTAAATGGATGTGTGTCTGACATTGGATTTTACTCTGTGTTGATTGATGTCTATTAAATATATATCTGTTTGGTGGTGGAGAATTTATTCTCTTGCTTAACACCCTTCTCTGAGACGTACGAACTCAGAGGTTATATATCGATAGACATCAGTCGCATTGCGTGAATTACCGGGGTGGCATGCTGAGATGCAGATGATCAAGGCTTCTGTTGAAAAGCATAGACTTGTGGTTGATGATCAAAGCACAGCTTTAATATAGCATAGCTTTTTGTATATCATTAATTCGCGAGCCTCACACCTCGGTATGAGTCAAAAATGGGATCAAGGACGCAGGGAGAACATGACGTTTCCTTCTAGCTATTGGTGGAGTCATGGTATGGAGCCCAGACATTCATATATTTTTACCTATGTGGATGATGAATAGCGAGGCGCCTCAGACATATCGGTTACTACATAGCCGATGGATAGGTCCTATAGGACCGGGAAACGTGTGTTCAGGAATAACTAATCCTCAAACATAAGGGAGGACCGGCCCTGCAGGATACCGGGTTCCTTATGAGGAATCCTGAGGCATTTGTTAGAGCGTCTCGAAGCCGGTGAGGACGATCCCTCGCCTCGACTCATAACGAAAATCCAATTTCCAATACGTGACATTTCGGTTTTAATTGTAGAACTAGTATGGCAACATAGTGGGATAGGGCACTATGCCGTCTATGATTGATACATTTATATTTGAAGTTGATTTCTTCATTTATAGTAATAATAAAAGATAAAATTTCATGTACCAAGCATTATTTGGCTATTATAAGGTAAAACTCTATCCTCCGGCTTGCGTTGCATTGTGTGATGGGACTTGAGTCTTATAATAATGTTGATCTCGAAATTCGACTCAACACCAAGGGTGTATCAAAACACTTCACCAAATTGGTAAGGAAGAACAAAGTGAGGCCGCAATCGCAAACATACCAAAAACATAAAAATACGAACACAGAGTTTTTATAGTGGTTCGATCCAGTGAGGATCGACATCCACTTTCGTATAAGATTCCATTATCAACATGTCCATTACAAGGTTTGGTTCACTTTTACAACAAGTTTAATCACTCTCTCACATAGAGATCTCACTTGAATTCACCAAAAATGGCGGAGAAGTAGAATGACCAGTGGAGATATAGTATGATTTGACAAGAATCAGAAGGATTTCTCCAAATGTTTGGACTTGGATGATGAACCTTCTATTCTTAGATCACTTAGATGAATCTGATGGAAGTCATGATCAATTGATGATTGGATCTTCACTTGGTGGTGATGATGAGTGTTAGAATTCTTTGAAACGGTAGAGAAAAGATTTCAGCAGTACTTCATGGCCATTGAAGCCATCCCCCCCCTCAATGAAGAAGTGTGGGGGTATTTATAGGTAATTATTAGACCAGGTGGCAATCCAGTAATTTCTCTGAACTCCCTTTTTGGGCCGTCTTGCGGGCTAAAAGCTTCTAAAGCATATCGGCACGATCTACACAATGCGGAGAGATCTAGGTCCTTTGCAGCACAAGCCCAGAAGGCGGAAGGGGCTAAAGGACGCAGGGCGACCTAGAGATAGCTGATGCTGGGCGGCGGCGAGCTAAGAAATGCTAAGTGGGTCAAAGCCGCATGTATTATGGTGGCGCGAGCTAGTATGAAGCAGAGCGACCCAAGCATACTTTGGATGGGCTAAACTAGGACATAACAGCTTAAACCTTGATGGGGCGATCTAAATCCTTCAGCGGGCTAGCGGCATGAAGAACTGGCGACCCAAGACCTTTGCGGGTTAAAACTTGGCGCAATAAGGAGAATCGATGCTAGAAGCCTTCTAGAGGGCTAAGGGGCCTGACGTCCTGAAGAGGATTAGCGAGCCAAAGAGCTTATATGAGCTATGATGGGACAACAGCCTAATATGCTCAAAAGAATTAAAGTTTCCAGAACATCCTGTAATATCTGAACGAACCAAGATACTGTAACGATTTAGGGCACTTAAGAGACCTAAGGAGCTCAACGACCTAGAGGACCCTTAACGATCCAAGGAGCCTATCGACCCAAAGTCATAGAATGACTTAAACATGCTTATTATTCTCTGAAACATATTTTATGGGTTAACATTTGCCCCTCGAAGTTTTTGTATATCAAAGATAACACGGGCTTCGAACTTGGTAACCTTAGCAAGTTGTCAGGTTGGAATTTTAGATTGCTACGGCCTTTAAGTTATTTCAGACCTTAGGTCATTCCAGACCTCAACTTTTCAACTCAAGTCATGACATGATTTTAGGTCGCAGTTATGTCTTGGATTGTTGATGGGCCTCGAAGATGGATTTAGCTCGCTGGCGCTTTAGGCCCGCTTGAACTTAACCTTTCTCATACATTCTTTGTTGCAGTTCATTATGGACCTTAGGTCGCCGAGGGTCTCAGAATTTTACTTAGGTCGTCTCGGGCCTTCAATTTACGGACAAGCTCTCAACTTAAACTCGGCCCAACAAACCTTTTTCCCTTATATTTAGTTCCAGAACCTTCCTTTTATTTTTCACCTTTTTTCTTCGAAACTTGTCAATGGCGGCACCTTGGACTCAAAAATCTCTCATCCCAAGCTCTTGCTGAATTTGATTATCTTGTGAGATCATTAAGGTCGAATCACGAAGCAAGTCGTCAATCCAACAAAAATATGGGATCGTCCTTTGTCAAGTTCGATTCTTTTCATATTCAATCTTTGAACGGCAAATTTTGATCTTCCATAACATATATATTCTGTTGGACATAACTCCTCAAAGCATGTCATTTAACGATTGTCGAAATGATACCTCTTTTTTTTTATCTTCATCTCAATTTTGCAATTATGTTTGTGGTTTAAAATGGAGCTCTATTATGGTCACGACCTATGGTAGTGTGTTTCAACCTGTAAGCCTCACCGAATATTGAAAGCCTCTTGTTCATTTGAATCAACTGCATATTTTGGGTCGTCATTTTTGCTTTAAGTTTTTCAAACCGCGACCTCACTCTGGGTCGTTATGACAACTCAAGGCCTTAGGTCGTTATTTCAATCCCCAGCATTGGGTCGTTTCCAACTTATAGTCTAAAGTATTAGCATGTTTTGGCGACCTTAAGTTTGAATGGAACCCATTAAAGCTTTGAAAGGTTCAGTACGACCTAAAACCTTGATTGGTCTCAACGACCTAAAAACTTGATTGGGTTGAACACTCCTACACATGTTTTCTTTGTTCCTCTTTTTCTTTATATATTTATGAACGAAGTTTCTCATGCAGGATGTCTACTAGCCATAACAAGATAAAAGGTCCTTTTAAGGAAGATGATTCTCGGAAGCATCATAAATCAAATGAGTCACCTGTAACAGATGCTTATTCATCATCTAACCCTCCTACTTGTAACACTCCATCTCTTGAAGACCTTCGAGCTATCATGGATAGACCTCGCCATGTTTCTGAACCATGCCACCCTGAGCTTACTAGTCGATTAGAAGGGTGGTGTCTGCAGGGGGCACGTGTTGAGGTGGACATTTATCCACTCGACAAACAGACTGTTCCTGACGACATAGATGCCATACAGCGTAGTGCACTTTCTCAGCTTGACAACACCAGGGACTGGTTTGAAAAGAACACCAATCTCCTTGAGAATTATACTACGAAGAAGATGATTGGCTGGAACATGCTTGCCTATGACCTCCAGAGATTGAACAGGGAACAGCTTGAACGGATTTCTATTTTGGAGGATGACAAGACCATGCTTATCCAGGCCTTGAAGTTTAGAGATACGGTCATTGCCGAGCTTTTGGGTCAGGAAGGAAAGATGGGGTCACCTTCCTCTTATTCTGCTTAAGAAGTGACCTTGTGATGGGTAGAAATCATGACTTTCTTGTTCTACCTATGGAACCTTATGCATGTAAATTATTAGACTGGATTGTTCTATGTGAGTGCCAGTCCTTGCTTATGATTCTAGCTTATGTACTTGACTACGTGTTTGACCTGCTTCACGGATGAAGTAGTTTTTGGCTATGTATACCATATGCTACTTGATCAGACTTCCTGTTCCGCATTTCACTCTTGTATTCTTTCCTTGTTTGCATCACGAATTCTTTTTGTCACAAGCCTTTTTGTTTCGCAATGTTTACGACTTCGTGTTGCTTCTTTATAAACTCAGTTTTTACTGTAGTCAGGAGTCATTGTTAGCTGAATTTATGTAACCAATTTTACCATTGAATTTCCTCGATAAAGCAATTTTCGTTACTTCTTTTTCTGTGAACAATCACTTTTGTGTTTATCACGGCGTCGAAGTTTTCAAGTTTGCTATGGTCGTTTCAAGGCTTAACTTCATTGGTTAAGGCAACCCTTGCAGATGTTAAACCTTTACTCTAAGGTTGTGACGAATTTGTGGTATGTTTTAAGAGACAAGTGTTATTAGATTTCTTTAATGTGGCAGTAATGTCCCCATACCAAAATTTTGCCACATACTTTAAAGTTTAAACATTACGTTCTGAGATCAACTTTGTTTGGAATCTTTTGGTCATGCGTTTTTGCCGCTGCTGAATTTCTTGGCATGATGATGGTTAGAAGATTCCAATATGGTCGGTCGGGCTTACATCTTTTTACGGAGATGTATTTCCGTTATCGTGCCCCTTCTTGAGGGGTCTTATTTTGCTCCTCTGAAGAGGTATTTATGAACTCGTTATTCGTTGTGACTGAATGACTCGGTCACTTGTAGAATTTGTAGGGCGCCTCCGAGGAGGTCTTTGGGTCCGTCACTAACCGAATTTGGAAGACCTGACATATGATCGGATGCCCCGTAAGGGTCTATTAAAATCCGTTAGTAATTGGGTTTGGAAGACCCAGAATCAATAGCTGAATTTGAAAGATTCAGCATCTGATCGGATGCCTCTCAAGAGGTCTTTTAGAACTCAGTGTTTATATCTTTATCCGGCCATGTATCAATGGCATCGACGATGAACCGAGTGCCCCTCGGGGAGTTCTTGGGTTTAAAAGCCCAGTGTTTGTCATAATTGGAACATGTAATCATGGCACTGACGATCGAATGGGTGTCCCTCAGGGAGGTCTTTGGTTCAAAATCCCAGTGTTTGTCATAATCGGACCATGTAATCATGGCACTGATGATCAACTGGGTGCCCCTCGGGGAGGTCTTTGGTTTTAAAACTCGGTGTTTATATTGCTATCCGGCCATGTATCAATGGCATCGGCGATGAGCCAGGTGCCCCTCGGGGAGGGTTTTGGTTTTAAAACCAGGTGTTTATATCTCTATCCAGCAATGTATCAATGGCATCGGCGATGAACCAGGTGCCCCTCGGGGAGGTTTTAAGTTGCATTGTTTCACGGGGCATATGCTAGTTAATTTATTGGGCTTTACCATGATTTGTTAGAACTAGGGCCTAGGACCTTGCAATTAAGAAGGCGCCCCTTCGGTGAAGCTTGCAACTTTGTTTGTAGCTTTGAACACCACGCCATTTAACCATTCAGTCCCTGGTGTCGCTTTCTTGCATTTCTGTGCTACACATCATTGATTTGATTGTAAGTGATGTTTTAAGCATTAAGCAATGGGTGTTTGAACTATCTTGGCCGGGATGTGCTTGGGTAATCACCAGGTCTTATTAGGCCAAAAATGCGTTAACACTCTTTTAATGGACCTGCGATCAAAATAGAATTTTAGCAAACTGTTCGCAAACCATACGATTTAGGCAAGTAAAGTAATTTATTTCATTAGTATGTACAAAGCTTGAAATGATGTTGCACGGTATTCACAATGCATGGTATTTACAACTTTATCAAATCATATGAAAGAATTATTAAATGAAGTAGTGATGGAGGTGTATGGCATTCCACGCTCTCGGAAGTTGGAGTCCATCCGTTGTTTTTAGATCAATAGTTCCGTTAGAGAATTTCTGGCTAATCACATATGGCCCCTCCCAGTTAGGTCCAAGTACCCCAGTTGCTGTCATGATCATTTTCAGGACAAGGTCCCCAACTTGGAAGGTTCTAAGTTTTACTTTAGAATAGAAATGACGAGCTATTCTTCTCTGATGCGCTAGGACTCTGAGTTCCGTTTCTCTTCTCCTTTCCTCGAGAAAATCGAGTGCTTCGAGTTGCAAATTCTCATTCTCTACTTGGTTAAAGTGGATTCTTCTATGAGTTAGAACTTCTAGTTCCACTGGAATCGTAGCCTCGGATCCAAACGCAAGCGAGAATGGAGTATGTCCTGTTGCAGTTTTATGAGTGGCACAGTATGCCCATAGTGCAAGCAGAAGCTCGTCTACCCAAGCGCCCTTAGCTTTTTCTAGTCGCTTCTTAATAGTTGACTTTAAGATTTTGTTGATTGCTTCAACCTGCCCGTTGGCTTGCGGATGGGCAACAGCTGCAAAACTCTTCTTGATTTTGTATCTAGCACAGAAATCTAGAAATTCTCTACTCTCTAATTGTGCTCCATTGTAGATGATTATTTACTGTGGCACACCAAATCTGCAGATGATATTCTTCAAAACAAAATTGATCACCTTCTTTGAAGTGATAGTGGCTAGTGGTTCAGCTTCAGCCCATTTAGTGAAATAATCAACTGCCACTATTGCGTACTTCATATTTGATTTGACTGTAGGTAATGCTCCGATCAAATCTATGCCCCAGACAGCAAATGGCCATGGGACAGCAAATGGCCATGAGCTAACCATTTGAGTCAATTCAGTAGGAGGTGCTCTTGGAATTTTTGCAAACCTTTGGCATCCATCACATTTTGTAACATAGGTCATCGCATCCAGGTTCACATCGGGCCAAAAGTAGCCATATCGCAGAATTTTTTAGCTAGTGTTTGACCGCCTATGTGACCTCCACAATCTCCTTCATGTAACTCTGCTAAGATTACTTTTGATTCCTCCTTTGTTACACATTGAAGCAACGACATAGAAAATCATCATCTGTATAATCTTCCATCCTGAATAAGATATAATGGGGCCTTGTGTAATATTTTCCTTTGCTTTTTTGGCTCTTCAGGGAGTGTCCCCTTAAGGATGTATTCCTTGATTGGATTCATCCATGACACGGGTTCTTCGTCCATTTCCAGAACCCAGTCAATGTCTTCTTCCTCGATGGCGGGAGATGAAAGGACTTCTACAGGAATAAGACCGAGCAACTGTGCATCCAAAGAGCTAGCATACTTGGCAAGAGAATCTTCCTTTGAATTCTCTTCCCTCGGAATGTGAGATATAGTGTAGTGGTCAAGATTGTTGAGAAGTTCCATAGCTTTGATGAGATAAGAAGGGAGGTTTCCGAGTTTAGTTTGGAATTCTCCAAGGACCTAACACACCACGAGTTGCGAATCACTGAAGATTTGCAAAGTTTTCAGATTCAGTTCTTTTGCTAATTTCAACCCTACTATTAATGCTTCGTATTCGGCCTCATTATTTATCAACGGGAATTCCAATCTTAGAGCATAACACAGAGAGTGACCATCTGGAGTTTCCAATACAATTCCGGCCCCACAACAATAATCATTCCTGGATCCGTCGAAGTACAGTTTCCAGTTTGTTGTTGTCTCTGCTTGTTCTCCAGCCTCCTCTCCCCGAACTCAGCAATGAAATCCGCTAAGGCTTCCTATTAATAGCCCTTTGGAGGTGATATGTGATGTCTTATTGGCTAATCTCAGTGTTCCATTTCAATGACCTTCCCGAAGTTTCTAGGCGGAATAGAACTTGCCTTAGCGGTTGATCAGTGAGAACTTTTATCGGATGGGATTGGAAGTACGGTCTTAACTTCTTTAAAGCAATAAGCAGATAATATGCGAGCTTCTCCAACTTTCGGTAGTTTAATTTTGCTTCAGCGAGCCGTTTGCTGATGTAATAAGCTGGCCACTGGACTTTAGCATCCTCTCGGACAAGTGTGGCGCTTAAGGCATGTGATGAGATGGCCAGGTACAAGAAAATCTCTTCTCCATCTCTAGGTTTGGAGAGCATTGGTGGTGAATCCATATGCTTAATCAATTCCTCAAAAGCTGTTTGACACTCTGAAGTCCACTGGAAGTCTTTCCTTCCCTTCTTCAGAGCATCAAAAAGTGGAATGCACCGATCGGTTGCTCTAGAGATGAACCGGTTAAGGGCAGCAATTTTCCCATTCAAACTTTGAAGCTCTTTCTTCATCCTTGGAGTTCGCATTTCCCGTAATGCTGTGACTTGTGAAGGTTTCGCTTCAAGGCCCCTACCGTTGACTATAAATCCAAGGAACTTCCCGGATGAAACTCCAAATGAACACTTCAGAGTATTCAACTTCATACCGTACTTTCTAAGGATGTGAATCATCTCGGCTAAGTTCTCAAGGTGATTCTCCACCTTTCTGGATTTTACTAGCATATCATCTACATAAACCTCCATAGTGTTCCCTATTTGGGATTTGAAAATGGAATTTACCAAGCGCTGGTAGGTTGCTCCCGCATTCTTCAATCCAAACGGCATAACTTTGTAGCAATATAAACCTTTGTCGGTTATGAAACTTGTGTTTTCTTCGTCTGGTTTATGCATCATGATCTGATTATAGCCGGAGTATGCATCCATGAATGGAAACAGCTCGTGCCCTGCTGTCGTGTCAACGAGTTGGTCAATTCTTGGTAATGGGAAACTACTTTTGGGACATGCTTTGTTAAGATCCGAGTAATCTATGCACACTCTCCATTTACCGTTGGATTTTTTAACAAGGACTGGATTGGACACCTAAGCAGGATATGTTGATTGTCGTATAAAATTGTTTTTAAACAATCTGTCTACTTCTTCCTTTAGTGACACAGATCTTTCATGTCCTTGCATTCGTCTTTCTTGCTTTACAGGAGTCAAACTAGGATTAATATTCAACTTGTGAACAATTACATCTGATGATATTCCGCACATGTCAGAGTGAGTCCATGAAAATATGTCTAAGTTTTCTTTGAAAAACAATATTAAATCATTCCGCTATTTCGGGCCCAACTGAGAACCTATCTTGAGGACTCGGTAAAGATCTTTATCATGTACTGGAACAGAGATAGTGTCCTCAGCCGGCGCCACCCTGTTTTCCCCTATACTAGTTTTTCTCGGATAGATTTCCTTCTGGGCTCCGCTGTGCTCACCAGTATGGGGGCCCCGCCTTAATTGCTATAAGGGGGAGTCGTGGATACGGGGCGGAAGCCCAACATCCTTTTTCACTTCTTTCCTTCTAGCCTCCGCCATTTCGGCCAGATAACATTCTCTTGCCGCCTGTTGGTCACCTTTTACCACGCCAACTTCGTTTTCGGTAGGAAATTTCATTGTTAGACACCATGGAGCCATTGTTATCCTGAATGCTACGAGGGTTGCTCTCCCATGGAAGGCATTATAAGAGGACAACTCATCAATTACAACAGAGTCCTGCTTTTGAGTAGCTTTTTACTCCCCTTCTCCGAGCTCAACGAGCATGTTGATGACTCCGACTGGCTGAACATCTTGCCCCGTGAATCCACGGGTTTTGTTCTGGCATGCTGTCACATCTTCCATGGAGAGCTTCATCCTATGAAAGGCACTGATGAAAAGGACATTGACGGATGCTCCGCTGTCAACAAATACCCATCTGACAATAGTAGGACCCAAGCCTATGGTTATCACCTTTGGATCCACAGTTGGAGTTATCAAACCTTCCGAGTCTCGATCTTTGAAGACAATATCATCCCAGGGAGATCTTGGTATTTTTGATGAAAATGCTTCATCCATAATCATGAGTTCTTCTCCTTTTGAGAGGTTCTTCATCTCATTGGCATATTTTACAATGTCCTCCCAGCTTCTTCCAGATGAATGTGGACCTCCTGAGATGGTATTAATGATCAACCTTGGCATGATGACATTTGCAGCATTCTCACCTTGCCCCGGTTGCCCGGTGGACATTCCCTGATTTCGAGGAGCTTGGGTATTTTGTGGATTCTTTGCGTACTACTGAAGTCTAATCTTCCTTATCAGCTCCTCGATTAGGCTCTTTAGATGTCTACGTTCATTTGTGCTATTCCATGGCTGGTTATGAAAACGACAAAATTTCTCTGATTTGATTGTTGCATCACTAACATTTATTTGCTTCGGAACTGGGTATTCCTCGGTCTCTTTGGTGGCCATGAAAATGATTTCCACAGTATCATTCAATGGAGTCAACTTCGAGTTTTCATAAAAACGAAAAAATTTGTTGCTTCAGTTGTTTTTACCATCATTGCTCCTTTTTTGACTTCCGGGGTTCTTTTGGCTGTTGTCTGCATCATTAATCTTCTTTTCAGGTTGTATGCTGCTTTCTGGAATATCCAAGGTGTAGGTCAGATCTTCGTCCACGCCTATATATTCTTTTTTGCTTTATCAAATGATTCCTCAAGTGTACTTGGCTTCTTCTTTTTGATCCACCACCCAAGCTTAGTCTTTTTGCTTATGGCCCCCTTTAAGGCCATTAAAGCTAGGTGAGGCTCATAATTGCATACCTTGGCAGCAGCTGCATTGAAGCGAGTGAGAAAGGCTCTGATTTGTTCTCCCAGCCTTTGCTCAAGCTCATTCAACTCCATAATGTATCGCACCTTTGTTGCTTGGAGCTTGAACTGCTCTCCAAATAATTTGGCCAAGGTAGAAAAGTCACCTATAGATCTGGGTAGTAGCTTTGTGAACCAAAGCAATGCCATGCCTTCGAGATAAGTCGGAAAGTACAAGCACTTCAACTCATCAGTGGCCCGTACCCCGTCCATATGCTGATTATATTTGAATAGAAACATGTTGGTGTCACTTGTTCCATTGTAAGCTTGGATTGATGGTGGTTTGAATTTGTTTGGATACGATGCCATCTCTATCCTTTCTATAAGTGGGTTTTTGGTGATAGCAGGTCCCCAATCTTTCTCATCATTCGGCTTCTTCGAGGTCTTTTCCATAATTCTATGCACCACATCCGTTATGTGTTCTTCTTCGTTGAGGCGAGCCACGGAGCAGGTGCCTTCTTCCCATTCCGATGTTTGCCTAAGCAAACGGTCGCGGCCTGGAATCTGGGGCCCTTCGTCTCCCTCTTGGGGAGGTGCTCCTTTGGTGGCACCGAGCGCTTGTGGAGAAGTCACTTTATTGGGACGATCGCGTGTTTGAGGCTTTGCTTCTTTTCGAGGGCTATTAGGATCTGTGACCACTTGGATGGAATTCCCTCGATTCAGACTCGAAGAAGAGGAAGCTGCGTCTTCAGTATGATCTACTTGGGCAGACTTAGCTCGTGCGGTTCCTATGGTGACTTTGGTCGTAGTAGCTTGCTCGACGAACATTCTTCAAGCCTCTTCATCATAGCTTTATTTGTAATGTCCATTTGGCTTGCTAAACCGGCCATCACTTCATCGAGCTCCCTCCTTGTCACCGCTTCTCCAGCCTTAGAAGTTTCTCCATGCTCATATTGGTTGGTCGGAGGAGTGTTCTCTTTGTCATCGGCGTTATCATCATTCTCGACATTTTGACTTGTGACCCTCTTCGGTGGTCTTCCTGGTTTACCCCATAGTTTCAGGCAAAAACTTGAATTAAATCGCAGTGAGATGGACTTAAACTCTTAATGCAAGGACTTGATCCTTATGAAAGAGTGTGAGAGAACAGAAGATTGAATTGGCCCCACGGTGGGCGCCAAATGTTGATCTCGAAATTCGAATCAACACCAAGGGTGTATCAAAACACTTCACCAAATTGGTAAGGAAGAACAAAGTGAGGCCGCAATCACAAACATTAAAAAACATAAAAATGCAAACAAAGAGTTTTTATAGTGGTTCGATCCAGTGAGGATCTACATCCACTTTCATATAAGATTCCATTATCAACATATTCATTACAAGGTTTGGTTTGCTTTTACAACGAGTTTAATCACTCTCTCACTTAGAGATATCACTTGAATTCACCAAAAATGGCGGAGAAATAGAATAACCAGCGGACATATAGTATGATTAGACGAGAATCAGAAGGATTTCTCCAAATGTTTGGACTTGGATGATGAATCTTCAATTCTTAGATCACTTAGATGGATCTGATAGAAGTCATGACCAATTGATGATTGGATCTTCACTTGATGGTGATGATGAGTGTTAGAATTCTTTGAAATGCTTGAGAAAAGATTTCAGCAGCACTTCATGGCCATGGAAGCCGTCCCTCCTCAACGAATAAGCGTGGGGGTATTTATAGGTGATTTTCAGACCAAGTGACAATCTTGTAATTTCTCTGAACTCCCTTTTTTGGGCTGTCGGGAAGGCTAAGAGCTTCTGAAGCATATCGACACTATATACACAATGCGGAGTGATCTAGGTTCTTTGTAGCACAAGCCAAGAAAGTGGAACGAGCTAAAGGACGTGGGGAGACCTAAAACTACCCGATGTTGGGCGGCGGCGAGCTAAGAAATACTAAGCGGGTCAAGGCCGCATGTACTATGGTGGCGCGAGCTAGTATGAAGCAGAGCGACCCAAGCATACTTTGGACAGGCTAAACTAGGACCGATCAGCTTAAACCTTGATGGGGTGATCTAAATCCTTTAGTGGGCTTGCGGCATAAAGAACTTTTGACCCACGAGCTTTGCGGGTTAAAACTTGGCGCACTAAGGAGAATCGATGCTAGAAGTTTTCTAGAGGGCTAAGGGGCCTGACGTACTGAAGATGGTTAGCGAACCAAAGAGCTTGCATGAGCCAAGATGGCACAATGGCCTAATATGGTCAAACCAATTAATGTTTCCAAAACATCCTATAATATCTGAACGAACCAAGTTACTGTAACGATTTAAGGCACTTAAGCGACCTAAGGAGCTCAACGACCTAGAGGACCCTTAATGATCCAAGGAGCATATCGACCCAAAGTCATAAAACGACTTAAACATGCTTATTATTCTTTGAAACATATTTTACGGGTTAACAAATAGCTTCATTTTCTTTAATTAGAATTGCGTTGTTTGTTTCATGCACTGGTATTCTTGGCGGTAAACCCGTTCCATGTTATACGGCGTGGTCCCTTGATTTACCTAACTTTAAAATCAAATTAATAACCGTTTTAGTTCTCACATCGGTCCCATGACTGACCTAGAGTTTATTGTTTTAACCTAAACTCTGGGTGCCGCTATTTTCCACACGGGCAGCTAGTAGTTTTGGTTTTGTAGTTTTATCTTTCCAGGATCCTGGTATACAGCTGGAGCTATATTCAGAGCGCTCTGTATCTGTGTATCTCTTACAGTTGTGTTATGTATTAATTTTCTGCTGCATTGTAATTTGAATCTCTGATATCTTCTGCTGTATATTATTTATTCATACTCTGATGTAATTGTGGTAATAGCAATGAAATGTTCTTCTGTTTGTGTTTTGATTTGTCGTGTTCTCAACTCAATCTGGGCTTTCCGAAAGGGCGAGTTTGGGTCGTTATAAAATCCTTTTAAATTCCATATATAGTTACGGTCTTCCTTTACAGAAGCCCATCTCGATTATTACCAAATCAAAT
Source organism: Allium sativum (assembly GCA_030737875.1). Lineage (NCBI taxonomy): Eukaryota > Viridiplantae > Streptophyta > Magnoliopsida > Asparagales > Amaryllidaceae > Allium > Allium sativum. Next base: position 10,735,921 of record CM060923.1, read on the forward strand.
TCCATTCAATTCCAATTTAATATATTAAATTGGAAAACTTTACTTTGGTAAAATTCCATTAAATCTTATTAAAAGATTTATAAATTCCAAATCATCTCTTCGCTGTTAATTGGGTTAAAGAACAAATGTTATTTAAACTACCATTCACAATAAACCCAAAATCCAATTTGATATTAAATAAAAGGCTCTAAATAGATATAGGCTTATATTCAATATCAAATTCTGAAACTAACGGATATTATATTAGGAATAACGATATCTATATCTTCCAAATTCCTCAACAATATTCGTATAATTACAAAATCCAATATTGAACTATTTCAAAGATTATTTCCATTCCAATTGATACGTTGGAAAATTCTGGTTATATCAAAACCATTTCAAATCTAATTTATTTATTTAAAAACATTGGATTATTATTCTAGTTAGTAACTTGTTCATTTCGATAAAAATATATTTTTATCTTTCCAAACTTGGAATTTTTCATCCAAAAACCTTCCAAATAATTTGTTATGATTTTACACATTTTTTTACATATTTTTAATAATTTTATTAAGGCCCTTAGAGTCGGTTTCCAATATCGGCCACCGAACTGCATCCATAGCGACCTTTTCTGAAATTGATTTGGACATAATTTATAATCCAATCGTTCAAATTTAAATATCTTATATTCGTTCGAAAGCTCTTTTCAATACGAACCCAATGGTTTTGGTTTTAGGAGAATCCGACAGTCGGATCTCCTGCTACATCAATTTGAAGTTAATGGTTGAAATTCCCGAACGGTCGCTACGTGGCGTGTTCTATTCAAGCCATTATATATATATATATATATATATATATAGTATATCACCGATTTCCATTTAAAAAGTATTTTAAAAAATATTTATAAATTTTTTTTAAAACAATTTCAATTCAGTTTCAATTTTAAATCAAAATTGAATACTTCATATCATTATAATATTAAAATGATAATATTTTCAAAATATTAGATTTTGAAATTCATTTCTTTTTCGTATTCATTATCATATGAATAACATCGATCGATAAACCAGTTCGGGTTAAAATGACGTTTACTACTTAACCCGACTTCATATATTTTTATGCATTTTCGTGTCCATCCAAAATTGGACACCAAAATCATATTTTTATTATTCACTGAATTTTATTTTAAAATATCCATTATTTCTGAATCGGAATGCAACTCAATCGATTACCATATAATTTCAGTTATATGGATTTCATACATCACATGTATTCAACAATAATGATAAATAATCATCCAACGGTCAATTCACATCCCGAGTGCAATTTACAACTGTAGAAGCATTAAATAATTAAATAACGCTTATCACAGTTTGTCAACCAATCAATTGACATACAACTAAATATTGGGATTAGTTTATGTCAAATATCGTCCCAATACCCATGTGGGGTTTTCAAACATAAACAGTCTATTCAAAATAATCACTGGTTAATAAATTTAACCAGTTCTAGTTCAATTTGAATTATTTTTCTAATTAACAAATTTTGACAGTTTAAATTATAAATGGATATTTATATTTTAATTTCAACTACCATATTAATGTCAAACATTTTGGCATCACAATCAAAACACAATAAAGTCAGTTAAATTGTCCATGGTTTATGGACGAGGGAGGTGAGCTAACAAGCACCATATACAATTTATAATGATTAAAACTGATAAAAACCTACATTGGCAATTTTATATATTTTTATAAATGAATACAATAACATGATGAAATAATTTTGAGTGAGAAGGAGTTCTCACTTTGGTTTCACTCCGTTAGTCTTTATTTGATGATCGTATTTTTCAACTAAATTAAACGCGCATTTAATTTAGTTGAAAATCCAATTTTCTCCATTTCCGTTCTGGTCTGTTCCATGTTGTAGTATTCGTTGTCACAATTCCAACGTGAATGAAATCGTCAGATTTCGACCTCGTAAGAAATAGATATGATAAATTAAACCTTAATCACTTAATTATAATTAAATAATTGATTAATTAAATAATTAACCTAAACCACAATGCTTTTTAAAATCGTTGCCATTCCTTTTCCCTTTCTATTTTTCCGGAAAAAAATATCGAACCCTCGTCGATTTGAATTTCCACCTAAGCCGCCTCCCCCAGTTGACCAGAGTCCGATCAGCTACTGCCAGTCGACGTGCCGCCATGCCCTCCTCCAATTCCTTGAACTGCGTGCTACCGATGCCGCCTTTTCTTCGGAAAACCACCTCGAACGGCGGTTGTTTGGAGCACAAAATCGGCTCCTACGTTGAATAAAAACAGATCACCATCGTTGGATTTGTATATCCCAACGAGCTCTTCAATGTTTGTTTTATAAGTTTGGTTTAATTCGTTGAGGATTGAAAGATCCGAGGGACGAAAGAATCAAATGAAAATCGCTGCTTGTTCAAAAGAAAACGCGGCGGCCAGAATAATGAATTGAAATTAGGGTTTCCATGTATATATATTATATTTATTATAATTTAATTCCAAAAATAGCTCGTTTAATCAAAAACTCCAAACCAAACCCAACGACTATCGCCCCTAACCAAAAACCCTATTGTGGACATAATAGAATATGTTTCGTAAGCCAATTCGACCGTTTCAATTTGTTTTTACTAAAATTAAAATATAAATTAATATAACGGTCAATATTGAATTCAACGTACATTTCAACTTACCAGGGCCACATACTGACTCCAAAAATTACGAATATTAAAATCTAGTTATGTTTTGACGATATGGTCCTAACGAAACTAATTTCGTAAAATTTGGAGACCGTTTGAAAAATGGCCTTTTTTCCCAGTCGATTAAATTCAAATTGAAATTAACAAACACATTTACATTTACCACGCTCACATATTAATTCTAAAAATTATGAATTTTAAAACTAAACAATAATTTGACATTACGGATCCAACAAAAGTGATTTCATCGAAAACAGAGGTCATTTGCAAAATGGCTATTTTTAAGGGCTTATATACATTTAATATTTAATTAAATTTCACAGCAACTATTTTGAATTTTAAACTGCGCATAACTTTCAATTTATAAAGTGAAATCTCAATTTTTTATATTCGTTAGAAAGATATAATTAAATAGATTCTTACGTTTCTTGTTTTACTGAAATCCGATTTATTTTGAATCCTATACATTTAATTGAAATTTAAAATCGAATTTTCAAACTACCGCGCCATTTCAAGCTCCTTTTTATAACTAAATTAAATATATATTTTCTAACTTCGATTTTGATAATTTTTTGGTTGTTATTATTTAAATTAATCATTTTAAATATTCAAAATACATTAAAATAGCTAAAGTAAAAATTTTAAATTGGTTCAGAAATTCCGGGTTGTTACAATCTCCCCTACTTAAAATCTTTTCGTTCTCAAAAAGGAACGGAGCTAAAAGTTGTTTAACTAACCAACTCAACTTTCATTTTGGCTTTCATTCTTCAACTTTTCAGTTTCTAAGAATTTTCTAATTTCTCAAAAATTTGGCTAACATCCTAAATTTTCGATGTCATGAAATATCAATAATCATAAACAAAATGACAACTATATAAATATAACATCCATGCCTAACCTAGCATGCATGATATTATCCTACATAGTTTGACACATCAACTCAACAAATTTGGTTGCCATCCCATATTGAGAATATCAATCCAACATCTCGCATCAACGCACTACGCCATAGATTGCATACTACAACACCAGAGAAGTGATGCAGTAAGTGCCAAAATGTTGCTATAGGCCAAAAAGATGCATGGCAACACTTTCTTGGTGTTGCGTTTTGTCGCCTTGCCTTAGAGTCAAAGGCAACACCTTTGCGACCCTGTGGCAACATCGATAAAGGTGTTGCCACAGGTACCACTACAACAAAAAAATACCCTTTCACAACTGTCAAAAATAGTTGTAATATGTCTATTACAACTGGCATGCGCCAATAGTTATATCTCAATCATAATAAAGTCAACGTTTTTTACAACTGTCTCTAGCAGTTCAACTGAGAAATTATACCTTAACGGCTATTAGTCAAAGATTTCATAATAATATAATTATAATCGCTATTTTTTTAACAATAACATAATTACTCATATTAAGAAAAAAACAATTTAAGTTTACACCATTTGTGAATTAGTAACTTCGTTACAAAAATAGCTGAATTAAATACATATATCAATAAAAGTACATACACTTATTAAATGGGAAGTTTTCAACATGGTTTCATGACAACTTTACTTTCAGTTATTACACAACAACACAACACAATAATCATAATAAATTTCTTTTAAATAAACGTGATCTAATACTTCTATACCAGCATTTCTTCTTCTGCTATACACGTCCAGGTCCAAAGAAGAAGAAAAATAGATTAGTCAGTTAAGGCTCAGGTTGTGGGCTCCATCACCACAACCTAGAACATTTTGGTGGTTTAGATCTAGAAGTTGTGTAGATCTGGAAGTTATATAGAATGATACATGAATATTTCAAACATACCTTTTCATATATGTTTCTATCTGCTTAGCTATTACATGATACTACAACAACACATACATGTTAAAAAATTTAAAACCCGATAAGCATTGATACAATTGACACAGAAACCATTTATGTAATAAAATGGAATTACCATGCACATAAGAGGCTTTTTGATCCTAAACCATTTGAAAATGGTAAAAGAATCAGCTTTAAATTATATATTCGAAATAAAAGTAAAGTAAACGACAATTATGTATATAAAATCCTACATCGAGTATTGGATTGCATCAATAGCATTAGTTGCAGGTAGAAAATTGTCGATAACAACCTCCTTTTCTCGTTTTTCTTGTCAAGTTCGTACTTGAATTTGCTTCCACTCAGAATTTCAATAACCTATAGGTTATGGGTAAGCGGATAGCTGAATAAGTCAGTTTTATGCCTTTACAAATAAACATTTTAATGTAGTCCAACGGAAAACTGAATTTTAAAGCTTGGTTATAGCCTTATAATTATATGAGGTAGATTCATAGGCATTGGCATTAGTCCTGGTGCTTTCACGTACAACATTTCTGGAAGTCTACCCGTCGTGCGTTTACTTAAACATGCTGGTAATAGTCACGATGCATTGACTCAACAAAGCAACAATACTACCCATAATGGATGAGTCGTGCTTAGAGTCAACGCCAACAGGCAACTTCATTCTTGAATGTTTCGTAACATAGGGATACCCATACTGCTCCAAATCCTTAAAAAACAAATCAAAATATGGGGTTATAAACTAGAATAATGTGTATTAAATATCATATGCATACCTATTGCAATTGATGCCTGGTCTCCACTTGTAATGGACATTTCTCACATGGCATACAAGCGGGCAGGGCTAAAAGCTAGTATGTTGTTGATAGGAATACTTGTTTGGACTAAAAGCACCAAGCACCGGCATGCAGCACGCCGATCAGCTTAGGCCGTAATGCCAGCACGAAGTCTGACATTCAATTGCAACAGGCTAGAAAATCACCTCCGCCATTGACCTAGTTCTCGCATGGTCTTGCAAAGCAGTACACGCTGGTACATGATATCTGAGTTTCTACATTCTATGCCACAGATAAAATCAGTGATAGAATTATTAAAGCTAATGCTGCCATTTGATATAGTGGAAGTTGTGTTGGTTGACTGGTCTTTGCTGCAAATTGTGTACATTTAGTTGATGTGAGGGGTGCGTGAGCTTATGTATATACAAAGACTCACAGACAACTTGTGATGGACGCAGTCTGGTGGAGGTACACTTGTAAGGCACCAACGTCATAGCCGGTTTGCTTTGGTCATTACTGGTGCATTGTTTGGTTGGTTTATGTATAACCATAGCTGAGACAAACTTGAAGCTTTAAGATGAGACAAACGGATATTACTATGTATGACAAGTACATTCCAGTACACCATTGCATTCACAATAAATTTCAATGCCAGAAGGCATGCATTACAAACTCCTCTATTGCTAGCAATCGCCAAGGAGACGAGCGATGGAATAGTGTGAATCAAATAAAAACTCAACCCAAGGTAGAACTACTGATCCAACTTAATGTTCTGAACATATTAGTAACGATGGAAAAATAACGACCAAATCCCCAAGAAGATAAACCCATATCTAATACTTTACAAGACAGGTACTCGCAAGTAGCCATTGCAAGCAACATACCTCAACAATAGATCTGAATCCAGGCCCCTCCACACCAGAACCATGCAAAAAAAAAACTAAATTTCCCCAAGCACGTCGAGAAGTACTTGATCCAAAACCAATACGTTGCGACAAGGTTCAGCATTCTAGGCACAATAACGAGGAATAGTCGGTTAGTTTTGGCTAATAGGGAAAGCAAATAAGAACACTAAGGAGAGGAGTGTTTAGGGCTGAAGACATTCATGAAACCGGTCTCAAAAAGGAGAAGCATAGAAAACAAAGAAGTATGAGGGAAATGGCAGTTAGAAGAGACACAATTCAAAGCAGTAACAATATAAGCTAGGGTCTAGGAGTAGGGAGAGCAAGAGAAAAGGTTGAGGGAAGAGGAACGCTATTAAGAAAGCAGATGAAGTTTGAAGAAGGAGGATAATGAAGATAGGAGGGACAGAAAATGACATTAAGAACAGATAGGTTACAATCGCTGATAGATCCATGAGAAATCTGATTTAGGGTTTTTAAATACTGTTTTTTTTTCTTATTTGGGGATTTTGTAGATCCACTAGAAGTTGAGAATGAAATCTAAGAAGTTTAGAAAGAGGAATGAAATGGCTTGATTTCCTATTGGTGGTGTAGAATTTTAATGGATTAGTGAGGTGCCAACTACATATGTTGTTTTTAAAAGGTAAATTGACAAGTAGATATGCATGTTTTTATAGGTGTGGATTGATGACGTGGAAAATTAGACTTATAAGTTTATAACTATAGTTACTGCAACAAAATTTGATATCTATGCTAACACATTGAAGCATGTGATGCAATAGACAAAAATCAGCATAGTTGTGGCAAAATTTTAACTGGCAACACCTTGGATTTTCGTTGTAGTAGGTCATCTATGACGTAGTGACGAATCAGATATGGCAAGAGTGTTGTCATACTATTCTCAATTCCTTGGCAACCTATTGACAAAAACCATCGATAATTGTTCCCGTGTCTTATCACAACCCTCAGTAGTATAGTAAACCACTTGACACTTCTTATTCCACTGTTATGGATAAAAATTGTCAACACCAAGTTTAACGTGCATCAATGTATATAAAATGGAATTTAGAGTATAATAAATCAAAAGGATGTTAAATGATAATTTAGCCTCAACAAGCTCATCTTATTTTGCCATTTCCTAGATATCAAAACCATAAGTCTGAATATTAGTTACTCTTCCTACAAGAGGCGAGTATCACGCTTGCGAGACTTAAGAATCGACCGTTACCTTGGGATAAGGGTATTATAGGCTTATTGAAGGTTGAGAACTTCATTAACACAATGACCCGCAGATTCAGGATAGAATAATACACATTGTGTACGGAAGAAATAGGTAATGCATTACAACAATGGATCTTATGGAACATCATAACCCCTTTTTACTTAGAATGATATTTCCACATCGAACCAACCTGTAAGGAGGCCCTGGTTGTGTCGGTAATCATTTCATGTAGTTACATAGATCCTTCCGTTGTGTTGTGTTACATTAAGCTTATGATGGAATGTTTGAGACGCGTGTTAGAGTTACAAGGACGAATTCAATGAGTTTAATCATTGAATTTCCCTTTTTAGATGTATCAACGTCTCAAGTCTTCCACGAAAAAGAGGTTAGTGATAACTCCTTGTTCGATCAAGATAAACACAATATGATTATCGAATTGAGAAATATTTAAGACTCAGACTTCTCCTTTTATTCATTTTGAGTATATTACAAGAATTAAAGAAATCCTTAATTTAATTGTGAAATTAGGGTTTGCTCCGAAAAAAAGAGTACAAGATTATTGAAAAAAAAATCCCCCTAAAATGTGACCCTTAGGGTCTTATTTATAATCAAACCGGACCCCTTTTTGTCATCGGGTCGGCAAAAGCCTCTTTCAGATGTGGCACCTGGCTTTTGGCCGCTATGCACCTTTCGGTTATAGTAATCATGGTTTCGGTTGTCTTTCATTCTACGTAGAATTGTTGTTGGGTCCGATCGGGCTTTCGAAGTGTCAATCTCGGCTTTCGGAGCTTAACCTTGATGTTGTTTTTCATATGTATCAATGCCAAGTCCCTTGGTATAGATAGCGTTCGGAATTGCTTTCGGTCTTCAATGACAAGATCTGGTTTTGGCTTTGATGTTTTGTAACATTTCTCTTGTGATTTCGTCTCTTTTGACTTCAGATCCATCATCTCTTCCAGTATTGACACTAATCAAGTTAGTGTGGATTACCCTTTTTCTTTTGAGCTTCGGTTTACTTTTAGTTTTCTTTATTATTGGCTTTTGGATGTCGTGTCCCCTGACTTTGGCATCATTTCTCCTTTTAGCATTCTTTGTTTTGGAGATAAACACCTGGTGTTGGCTTGTCTTTGAAAGTACATTTCCTACTTTTTCTTTATGATGCTTTCGCCATCGCCACCAAGCTGATGTTGATAGTAATAGCACTCTTGCTGGAGCTTCCGCCTTCTTCTAGTCATGAAATTGTGCTTTCGGTGCTTGAATTCCTTCCAGTAGTCGGTGGCCTTACTCATTCTTAAGCTAGTGGCTTTGATTCTTCTTGAGTGGCACTATGTTTTGGTACTGAAACAAGTACTTCTAGTTATTTCATCTCACTTTCGGATATTGGCTTCCACCTTTCGGGTATAGTCTCTCACTTTCAAATATCAGCTTTCACCTTTTGGATATGGGTTTCTGCACAATACCCCTTCTCTCTGGCTTGCTTATGGCATTGAAATCTGGTAGTAACATCCCTTCAAGGAAGGGGTATCTCTGACTTTTCAAGTCGAGCCTTCCTTCTCAACTTGTGACATCCTTGATGAAACTTTTATCAGTGTTTCTCCTGCATAAATTTCAACAACTAATATTTCTCGTTAGTCTTTTAATTTTAATTTTTTTATAGCAATCTCGCCAGTATCCTATTAGGCATTATTTGTGTGACGGCCCGCCCCACACCAGTCGACATTTCCAATGAAAGTGCGCTGTATCGATGCCCGACTAGCACGGGACGGTCGCCAAGGGAAGGAAAAGGAAGGAATTTGAACTAACAAGGAACCTGTAAAATGTCTCACCGCGCATGGGATAAAATATAATAATAAAATAACTTTGACATAAAACAGGCGAGACAGTGCATAAGCTGGAAACTAAACATCATAGCAGCGGAAAATCCAAAATTACAGCTTATGTTCCACATCGTCATTATTACAACTTTAAAAACTGTCTCTAAAGCAAAGTAAAGGAAAGGTACACAACTAATGCCCAAAGTAGTGACCAGCAGCGACATAGGGAGAATATCTATATATATATATCATACGTGGAAGCCTCTTGCTCGTCTCCGGCACAGCTACTCGTGCATAATCACCTGACCTGTCTCTAGTCTGCCCGTTTAAGAGCACCCAAAGTAATAAGAAGAGACATAAAACTCTGGGTAAGACAAAAGTCTGGTATGAGCGATAAGCAGCAAAATAGAACAATAACAGGTATACTAAACCATACCTGAACCTAAACCTGCAACCAAAGAGTTAGCACATAAGACATACAATACTCTAAGGTGACACAAACATATTATGTAAAGATACGGGGGAGGGGTGTGCATGTCAGAGTGATGTCAAACAATAAAGAATAGCAACCATCCTCACATCTCTCACTCAGTGTGTAAAGCATACTATATCCACTGCTTTGACCACCCAAATCCTTTGTTATGATCACTCTACCCCATGGAGTCATGGTGGCTCCACTGCCCTGATCCATAGCCACTAATCCTTTGCTATGTCCACTCTGCCCCATGAAGTCGTGACGACTCCACTGCACTGGCTCATAGCCATGCTACGATCACTCTGGCCCATGGAGTAATAACTACCCCACTGCACTGATCCGTAGCCTAACATCCGTCTTAGTGGTGAGTCAAAGTTATGGACGTCGATAACCCCTTAGCACATGTCCTATAGCAAAGCCCAATCATGAAGTTGACTCGCTGGTTCCCATCTGGATCCTAAGTACAAACTTCTCCTTTGGACTTCCTTTGCATCTCGGGTTTTGATCTTCATCTGGATCGGTTCGGACATGGGTAGTGCCACAATCGTCATCAGCTCGGTTCGTGATCCGCATACGGTTCGTGAGATTCTACCAAAGTCGGATTGGTTCGTGACACATTCTTCAATCGGCTCAGGTCGGCTCGTGGCACAGGTTCGGGGTTGGAGATAGTACCCCGGTCTAGGTCGTGTCCTTCCATTAGTTCGTGGTCCCTCCAGGCATCAGTTCGTGGTGCATCGGATCGAAGGAGGTGGTTCGTGATAGCTTCGGGTCGTGGTCTCCAAGTGCGAGCAGATCGGGTTGAAGAGCTTAAGATATGAACGGTTCAGGTGTCCCATAAGCAGATCGGTTCGGAGCCTTCAAATGTGGTTCGGTTCGTGCTTCCTCCTACCGATCCGATCCGGTCCGGGTCCAATTCCTGCAACTTTTCCAGCGACTGTTTTACACCATACGACGGCTTTTTCGACCATTCTAACTTTTCTAATCAATCATGAATCATACCAAACAGTCATAACAACATATAACATCAACCATAAACACCAAAACAACAATATGATATGTTAAAATGGATCAAACATACCCAAAAACCCTTATTTTTTCCTTAATCATGTTTAAGCATACAATTAGCAAAACTTATCCAAATTAGCCCAAATTTCTATCAGAGCCCTAAAATAATATTTTACAAATTTACAAATTTTTCTAGATTTTTCTGAGCCATAATTTCGCTAATTATCACTAATCACCCCTAATTAGCCGTAGTTAGTGAAAAACAATGCAAATCACTCACCTTGGCCACAAATAAAATATTAAATTTGAACTATCCTCTGATTTGGGTTGAATCTCTATGCAACACAGCAGCCCTGCTCCCAATTTGATGCTAATTTGCCTTGATTTGACGTAGCTTGGCTTGATCTTCAATTAAAAAGCGATTAGGAGCGATTTGGGATGAAATTAGAAGGTGGAGGCCATGGCTAGGGTTATAGAAATGTTTTAGGTAGCTGAAAAATGAAATAAAATTCGTTTCCTAACTGTTCTCACTCTCCCCATAACCCTAATCCCGAAATGGGTTATGGGCCCTCTTGCTAATCACCCTAATTAGGCCCGGTTAAGCTGTTTTACACCTTCCAAACCTTATTTCAGCCATATCTCCCAAATGGAGAGTCCGTTTGGTAATATGACCACTCTACGGAAAGGTAAACCATCATCCGGATCTAATGGAACTGGTTTCAAGTCAAAACTCCTTACCAATCAAAAGTTATGGTCGAAACAAGATCAGCTAGGGGTAAAATGGTCATTTAAAAATCAGCAAAAATCATGAACATGGGAAATGACCCCAATAGTCGTCTCCCAAAGTTACATGGCTATACAACTTAGCATGAGAAAGAAATAAATATTCTATGACCCGTTGATGCATAGAATGCAGGTCGTTACATTCTCCCCCCTTAAGAAATTTCGCCCCTGAAATTCCTTAACTAAGAAACAAATAAAGGATCCTACATGCCTAGCAACCATTCAAAAAATCAAACATACAAAACAACTAACAAGTCTATACTAGTATGCGGAAAACTAAATCACAATTAGAATCTTACCAGGCAAAGAGTTCTGGATACGTCTTCCTAATGCTCTCCTCTGTCTCCCAGGTACAGTCATTCTCATTCTCGCCCCACTGAACTTTGACTAGATCCACCGCTTTCCTTCGAAGTTGCTTCGTATTGTGTTCGGCAATACGAATCGGCTTGCAGTTCCCAACCGCCTCGCGTTCTACTTCGACATCATCCAACTGATCCAACGGAGTCGTGCACAAATTTCCATAACTGGGAAACATGAAATACGTTGTGAACTCCCGCCATCTTGTCGGTAATTCAACTTTATATGCCAAATTCCCAACTTGCTCAAGAACTGGGAATGGACCAACAAATCTTGGTGCCAAAACAAATCTTGGTGCCAACTTTCCTCTCCTACCAAATCGAATAGCATTCTTTAATGAAGAGACCTTGACGAATACTGTAACACCCCGAATTTTCTATTAACAGTAAATCAACAAATTAAAGTATAATTAATTCAAAGTGAAAGAATTAAGGGAAACGGGTTACGCCATTACGGTCGTCTCAGAATTATGCTTGAAATAGAGTTTGAATTTGCATGAATCGGACTCCATACGAAGGAGTTATGACCTCCGGAAGTTTCAGAATTCAATTTAAAATTCAAACAGTTCAAATTCAGTTCGAAATTCGAAAAACAGACCCAAACTGGGCTGGGCGGGAAAATTCCCGCCCAAGCACTAGGTCGGCCAAGGGGTCGACCTGGGGGTCGACCTGCCCAGTCGACCGGGTTTGGCCTTGGCTGGCCTGGTCGGTCTCTGATCGAATTTCTAAGCTTGGCTATGTCACTAGGGCCAATTTGTCACTTTCTGATTGGCTTCTCTTGAGATGGATGGCCTTGATTAACTCTAGCTTCATCGACAGCTCTAATTAGTTTAAAATTCTATAAATACAACTCAACACTCAACCTAAATTCACACAAATAATATAGCTCTAGAGCCGTCATGCTGTTGGAAGGAAGCGAAGAGTAGCCGTCAGTTAGAGAAAGCTTAGAGAGAGCAAAATTAAAGTTAAAACAAGAATCAAACAACGTTTGTATTCCCAAAGGAAAGCATTGCAAATTCAGAACTCAGAAATCAGAAAACAAGACTGTCGTTTGTTGTAAGTATAGTGATTTTTCCGATGGGAATAAAATTAAGATTTGATTCGATGTAAAATGGAAATGGAATTGTGCTATTGTATAATGACGATGTTAATTCATATCTATATGTTGCAATGATTGTGTTATGAATGGTATTGGGATGTTTGTGGTATAATTGATTTGATGTTGGATCCATTAGAATGTTTGTGGATTAATCTAGTTGATGTTGGATCTATTCAAATTCACATACAAGTTATTTGGTTCATATCTACACCTATATGTTTATGTGATTATGTAGGTTGTATGTGACTAAGATCCCATGTATATACTTTATGCTAAAACCTCTATGCCTAAATGATTAAGTTCATATACATGCTCATATGTTTATACAAAAGTTGAAAGTTCATAATTGGATCCATGCCAAGATCCATTTTAATACAAGTTTCATGTTATAGTAGTAAAGTGATTGGATCTAGTTCACACATGTGATAAAATTATACATACTTTATGGACATGTCATATTCTTGTCATATGCTAGTGATGTTCGATGTTATGCCTAGACCTAAACATGTTTAGGCTTATGTTGTCTAAATCATATGCTAATTCATGTGACACCTGTTTAGTTAGATTCCCCTTTTTAATGCAAGTTAACATGACAAGTTGAAACCCATGATTCAGTCTATGTTGCAAATTCACATATATGTATATTGACTATTTTGCAGGTTCACACTTATGATGTTCATATTGACTATATCGATAATGCCAAGTTTACACCTATGTCATGTTTATGAATTTCTTTATGCCAATTTTGCGTATGCTAAATTAGGCTAAGTTTTTAGCCTAATATTATATATTAAAAATCATGCGGACGAAAAATTAGGCTGAAATTGTTAGCCAAATATTTAGTCGGGGTAACATTGGGAAAAATTGGTTATTATAGGAATCTTGACATAAATTGGCGAAAAATATATGTATTGGCATGTTTGGCACATGCCAATAATTAGTGGCATTTAAATGGTGTAAAATTCTTATACCAAAAATGATGAACTTGGAAAGTGGACCACAACATTTAATTGTTAAGAAATTTACATATAACAAGTAATAGAGACAAATATGTAAATTTAGAAAATACGAGTATGCTTAACCCGAGGTTGGATTGAGTTGTGATGTAAACCTGCCCGGACCCGTCCGGCTGTCCAATAGTCACAACAATACCTATCCAATGTGGGTGGTTAAGCATTGAGCCCAATAAGGACCCGAGGTTAGACTGAGTTACGGTGTAAACCTGCCCGGAACCGACCGGCACATCCAGTAACCGTAACAATACCTGTCTAATGTGAGTGGTCGGTGCTTTAAAAAGCTAAGGACAGACAAATCAGGATGGTAGGGTTAAGTTAACTAAAACACTTAGCCAATTCAACATGTTAATTAAACTGATGGGTGGGGTTAGGTAAATACAGACACTTAACCACTTAACATGTTTGACTAGAAAACCCTAGTAACGGGGACCCATTTCAGCAGTAACCCAATTAGGTATCATGGTACCCTGAAACTAGGTAGGGTGGGGCACGATTACTGGGCTGATTGTAAGCGGCCAAAAGCGACGGCGGTGGGTGCAACAGTGTGGGTTCTAACGGAGTGTGGGCGTGCACACACTTCGGAGCACACAAGCAGGGCACTGGGGGCACCAGTAGTATAACCTACGCATTCTAGAATTGTATCGAGCTGCCACCATGGGACTTGATACACCCCATGTTGGGACCAGCATAGGTATCTACAATCTTTGGGGGTCGTAAGACACATATGATTATGCGAGTAGGAGCCGATCTTTAGAAAAGGGGATCACTTAGCCCCAATCATGGGGTGCCAGTTGAGACAATGCAAGTAGGTGCAGAGATATAGTGTGGGGTGCGATAGTATATTCGATTCAGACTGCTTTATCTTAGTTTACGATACTTTCCTATTTCCAGTTTATACCTATCATGCCCTTTTTCTTATTCTCATATTGAAGAGTCACTAGACTTACCAGGCTTTATGTCTGACTCTATTTTTCTTTCGTCTTCTTTTCTTCCGTTCCCTCCCCCCCGGTCCACAGGGAGTAAACAACCCAGCTTAGTCAGACTCTTTGCAAGCTTCAAGATAGTAGATGTACGGTTTGGACTCTCTTTCCTTGGTTATGGCTGTTAGACACATTCTATGGGGATTTATGCAGTTTTAATTATGTTTTATGCTTCTTTATTTAATAACCAAGACAGAAATGATGATGTAATGTTTTGGAAGTTATTATGTGACAGTTATGGAAATGTTTTTGTATGAACACGTATTTATGAAATAAAAAGTCTGTTTGTTTTCCGCTGCTTTTATATATGTGTTTATAGCTGTCTTGTGTTTTATATATGACTTTTACTTACAAACCTCAACCAAAGTTAAGGCATTCCCTTTGTGAGTGACCTTAATGATGGGTGGGGTGTTACCACATTAGATAAAGGTTTTTGAAACTATTTTCAAAAAGAAGTTTAAAGAAGCATTCTTTTTGAAGATAAAGCATTGTTTTTAAAAGGCATAATTCCCCAAATACATATGCACTATCTCTTTATTCCTTTGTCTTGAATACTTTCCTTTTTGTTCCAGCATGTCTGGAGATCTTAACCTTCCAGAAGGAGTACCGATCCCTGGTTGGTTCCGAAGGTACCTAGAGGCTAGGGCCAATGGTGCGGGCCAACCAGACATTCCTCCTCCCACAGTGGCAGCAGTTCCTCCTCCTCCTCCTCGTGGAAATACTTTTGCTAAGACATGTAGAGACTTCAAGGCTATGGGTGGAAAGGACTATGGAACTGAATCCTTTGTGGCAGCAAGAAACTGGCTGAAGGAGATCGAAGATTTGTTCGTCATCTTCGAAGTTGACGACAGGCAAAAGATACAGCTAGTAGTGTGGTTGCTCAAAGACGAAGCTTCTTATTGGTGAGAAGTTACCCATGCTGAGAGGCCAGTGGAAACTTGGGAAGATTTCAGGATGAGGTTTGAGATGAAGTTCCTCTCCCAAGCTGAAAGAAGCCTGCAGATGGAGAAGTTCCTAACTCTTAAACAAGGAAATATGACAATCAAGGAGTACGTCAATTAGTTTAATCAGCTGGCCAGATTTGGGTTGGATTTAGTAAACACCCAACACAAGAAGGCCCTTCGCTTCGTCAAAGGTCTGAATGAGCCTCTACACAGCCTTGCTATGACCCATATACCCATGGGAGAGACCTATGAAAGCTTGGTGGACATGGCGCTGCTACACGAGGAAGATAAAGGCAAGAAAGAGGCAAAGGTGGAAGTGCCTCAAGAAAAGAAAGAGGGTTTACAGGCTAAGAAAACAGACTTCAAGAAAGGCGGGAAGAACAATAAATCCCGTGAAAAGAGAAAGTGCAATTTATGTGGCATTATTGGACATATAGCGAAAGACTGCAGATAGAAGAAGGCAAAGATGAATGGTGGTTGTTTCAATTGCGGCGATACTGGACACTTGGCTAAGGACTGCCCAAAGAAGCGGGGGCAGGGACAGAGGACTGGATCCACCTCAGGGGGACAGGTTCATGCGCTGGTGGCACCTCCTCAGGAACGAGGTAGAAATATTTCTGTAGAAAGCTTAGTTTATCTCTATGATCATCCAGTTCGCACTCTCTTTGATTCTGGTGCATCACACTCCTTTATTTCATCTGCTTTAGTTGAATCTCTACACCTAAACACTAGTATGGTAGAAGATCCCTTGGTTGTTTCAAATCCAATTGGGGGCTCGGCTTATTTGTCGATGGTTTGCTTGGATTTGAAAATCTCTATTCTAAGTGTTGAATTTAGATGTAGTGCCTTTGTTTTGGGCTTCTCAGGATATGGACTGATCTTAGGCATGGACTGGTTATCCAGTAATGGTGCCATTCTTGATTGTGAGAAAAGTGTGGTTAGACTCTTGACTCGGCTCGGTAACACTCTAGAAATTTCATGTAATCCCTTGAGTGTTGTTATGCTTAGTTATCTAGAGTCGCTTGATGCTTCTGTTGAGAATTTGCATTCGGTTAGAGTAGTCCGCGAATATCCGGATGTCTTTGAAGAGGTAAAGGGCTTACCTCCGAAGCGGGAAATAGACTTCCGCATATATCTTGTTGATAATGCAAAGCCCGTAGCTCTGCCTGTTAGACACATGGCTCCAAATGAGAGAAAGGAGCTCAGTAAGCAAGTTAAGGAGCTTCTCAAGAAGGGGTTTATAAGGAGGAGTATCTCGGAATGGGGCGCTCCAGTGGTGTTCGCCACCAAACCAGATGGTTCACTACGTCTTTGTGTGGACTATAGGGAGCTAAACAAGCTGACTAAGAAGAATAGACATCCGCTTCCCAGAATAGACGATTTGTTTGATCAGCTTGTAGGTGTGTCAGTCTTCTCCCAACTTGATCTGGCTACTGGGTTCCATCGGCTAAGGGTAGCTGAAGAGAGCATTGATAAAACGACGTTCAAAACCCAGAGGGTTTCTTCGAATGGCTTGGCATGCCTTTCGTCTTGACAAACGCACCCGCTTATTTCGTAGACCTAATGAGCAGGGTGTTCAGAGAATTCCTCAATAAGTTCGTGGTGGTCTTCGTAGATGATATTTTGATCTTCTCAAAGAATGAGGAAGAACATGCTCAACATTTGAAGGAGATCATGGAAACTCTTCGAGTTCATCAGCTAAAAGCCAAATTCTACAAGTGCCACTTTTGGAGAGAAGAAGTAAGATTTCTTGGACATATAGTGTCCAAAGAGGGGTTAGCTATTGACCTCGCGAAAGTGGTGGCAGTGCAAGATTGGAAGACACCAAGAAATGCAACCGAAGTCCAAAGCTTTCTCGGGCTAGCAGGTTTTCACCGGAAGTTCATTACGAATTTCGCGAAAATATCAGCTCCACTCACAAGGCTAACAAAGAAGAATCTAGCATTCGCTTGGGATTTGGACTGTGATATTGCTTTCCAATGCCTAAAAAGAGCTCTTACAACAGCTCCAGTTCTGACTTTGCCTGATGGAAGCAAGATGTTCACAGTATACACGGATGCTTATCGTACGGAACTAGACACTGTTCTGATGCAAGAAGGGAGGGTAGTAGCTTATGGTGGAAGACAATTGAAAGTTCATGAAAAGAACTACCCAACCCATGATCTTGAGTTAGCCGACATCGTCTTTGCGCTTAATTCTTGGCGCCATTATCTCCTAAGTGAGAAGTTCGAATTATATACTAACCATAAATCATTGAAGTATCTTTTCTCGTAGAAACATCTTAACTTGAGGCAGCAAAGATGGATGGAGTTCCTTGCCTCATATGACTGAGATTTCCTATACTCCTGGCAAGGGCGACGTAGTAGCAGACGCGTTGAGCAGAAAGAAACTGACCTTAAGCCCTCTCTTTATAGAAAGGCAAAGCTTAGAGTATATAGCCAGTTTTGTACCTGGTTTATTGGCATCACTAGAAGTACGGCCTACTCTTTTAGACTCAATAGGTGCCGCACAACGTGAAGACCCTCAGCTTGTGGATGTGATTGATAAGCTAATTTGGGGTGAAACTTCCAGTCACCTCAATAGGTACTCCATCGATGATAAGGTTGGCTGAGGCTAGATGGAAGACTATGCGTCCCACAAGAAAGGGATTTAGTAAAGATGGTTCTCGAGGAAGCACGTCATTCCAAGATGACAATACACCCAGGTGGGGACAAGATGTACAAGGATGTAAAGAGAGTTTTCTATTGGAGCGGCATGAAGAAGGACGTGGCAGAATTCATTTCTAAGTGCATGACATGCCAACAGGTCAAGGCGGAACAAAAGAAGCCTGGAGGACTGCTTCATCCTCTAGAAGTCCCGCAATGGAAGTGGGATAGCATTTCAATGGACTTCATTGATGGGTTGCTTAGGTCAAGAAGGGGCAATACTAGCATTTGGGTAATAGTGAGCAGGCTCACAAAAAGCGCCCACTTTATACCTATCAAGGGTAGAAAGACTACCTCGTCTCTAGCTTCTCTTTATCTCAAAGAAATAGTTCGACTCCATGGAATACCCTCCAGCATAGTGAGTGACTGAGATCCCATCTTTACGAGCGAATGTTGGTGGAGCCTGCAAGAAGCTGTAGGTACACAGTTATGCTTGAGCACGGCTTATCATCCCCAAACTAATGGTCAGACAGAAAGGGTGAATAGAGTATTAGAAGATCTTTTGAGACTATGCGTTCTTGACTTCGAAGGGACTTGGGAGGATCATCTTCCTTTAGTGGAATTCGCCTACAACAACAGTTACCAAGCCACCATCGATATGGCGCCCTTCGAAGCTCTATATGGAAGACCGTGCCGATCACCGACTTGTTGGTGGGAGTCTACAGACAAGCTTATACTTGGGCCAGACATGATTAGAGAGACTTCAGAAAAAGTGGACTTGATACGAAGGGGAATGAAGACTGCCCAAGATAGACAGAAATCCTACGCAGACAAAAGAAGAACCGACCTTGAGTTTGAGGTTGGGGACAGGGTTTTCCTTAAGGTATCTCCTTTAGGGAACGTCGTTCGTTTTGGATCCGCAGGAAAGCTAGCACCAAGATTTGTAGGACTGTTCCCTATCATCGAGAAGATTGGGAAGATGGCTTATAGAGTAGAGCTGCCCGAAAGGTTGGCTGGAATTCACAACGTCTTTCACGTTTCTCATCTCCAAAAATGTCTACATGAATCTGCGGAAGTGGTGGAGCCAAGCATTCAAGAAGAAGCCAAAGTGGAACGTGAAGCAACTGTGAGGAGAGTTCCAACTCGAATCGTAGGAATTGAAATCAAAAAGCTACGCAACCGCGAAGTCAAGCTTGTCAAAGTTCAGTGGAGCGACGCCGAGGAAGACGCGACTTGGGAAACTGAAGACAGAATACGCGCGGCCTACCCTTTTCTTTTTTAGGGTACATCTTTTGATCTCACTTTTTCCTTAAGTTGTGCTTGTATCTATCTTTTTAGGTATATCTCCTCGTTATTATTCTTTATCCTTAGGTAGAAACCCCTTTGGATGTAAACATATATTTGAAACATGTTATGGTTGATGGCTACAAGTGGTTGCAAGTGGTTGCTAGTGGTTTCTCGTGGATGCATATATACATACAACCTAGGTTTTAGATCAGCTCAGTCACTTCATACTGCATATGTATATATGTATTCATATTTGTACGTGGTTGAAACTTGATATGTTGTCATATGGATGTCGCATTTGTATGAATGGTTGCGCACTCATGTAAAGGAAAAAAATTTGCATACATAATGGATTCATGACACTGCATGATTTGCATTAAGGAGGTCAACTGAATCAGTAGACCGCCAGATTTTGCATTAGATAAGAACATGTACACACACTTTGCATATGATCATGAAGCATTAGAAGTCTTTAAAGGACAATGGTCGCCTGTGTTTGTTGGTTGAATAGATGGATGATTGGATGTTAGGATATACGTTCTTTCAGACTTGAAGATTTCGGGGACGAAATCCTTTAAGGAGGGGAGAATGTAACACCCCAAATTTTCTATTAACAGTAAATTAACAAATTAAAGTATAATTAATTCAAAATGAAATTATTAAGGGAAACGGGTTATGCCATTGCACTCGTCTCGGAATTCTGCCTGAAATAGAGTCCGAGTTTGCGTGAATCGGACACCGTATGAAGGAGTTATGACCTCCGGAAGTTTCAGAATTCAATTTAAAATTCAAACAGTTCAAATTCAATTCGAAATTCGAAAAACAGACCCAAACTGGGCTGGGCAGGAAAATTCCCGCCCAAGCACCAGGTCGACCAGTGGGTCGACCTGGGTAACCAGGTCGACCATAGGGTCGACCTGGGGGTCGACCTGGTTTGGCCCTGGCTGGCCTGGTCGGTCTCTGGTCGAATTTCTGAGCTTGGCTGTGTCATTAGGGTCGATTTGTCACTTTCTGATTGGCTTCTCTTGAGATGGATGGCCTTGATTAACTCTAGCTTCATCGACGGCTCTAATTAGTTTAAAATTCTATAAATACAACTCAACACTCAACCTAAATTCACACAAATAATATAGAACTAGAGTCGCCAATCTGCTGGAAGGAAGCTAAGAGTAGCCGTTAGTTAGAGAAAGCTTAGAGACGAGCAAAATTAAAGTTAAAACAAGAAACAAACAACGTTTGTCTTCCCAAAGGAAAGCATTGCAAATTCAGAACTCAGAAATAAAAAAACAAGACCGTCGTTTGTTGTAAGTATAGTGATTTTTCCGATGGGAATAAAATTAAGATTTGATTCGATGTAAAATGGAAATGGAATTGTGCTATTATATAACGACGATATTAATTCATATCTATATGTTGCAATGATTTTGTTGTGAATGGTATTGGGATGTTTGTGGTATAATCGATTTGATGTTGGATCCATTAGAATGTTTGTGGATTAATCTAGTTGATGTTGGATCTATTCAAATTCACATACAAGTTATTTGGTTCATATCTACACATATATGTTTATGTGATTATGTAGGTTGTATGTGATTAAGATCCCATGTATATACTTTATGCTAAAACCTCTATGCCTAAATGATTAAGTTCATATACATGCTCATATGTTTATACAAAAGTTGCAAGTTCATAATTGGATCTATGCCAAGATCCATTTTAATACAAGTTTCATGTTATAGTAGTAAACATGATTGGATCTAGTTCACACATGTGATAAAATTATACACACTTTATGGACATGTCATATTCTTGTCATATGCTAGTGATGTTCGATGTTATGACTAGATCTAAACATGTTTAGGGTTATGTTGTCTAAATCATATGCTAATTCATGTGACACCTATTTAGTTAGATTCCCCTTTTTAATGCAATTTCACATGACAAGTTGAAACCCATGATTCAGTCTATATTGCAAATTCACATATATGTATGTTGACTATTTTGCAAGTTCACACCTATGATGTTCATATTGACTATGTCGATAATGCCAAGTTTACACCTATGTCATGTTTATGAATTTCTTTATGCCAATTTTATGTACGCTAAATTAGGCTAAGTTTTTAGCCTAATATTATATGTTAAAAATCATGCGGACGAAAAATTAGGCGAAGATTGTTAGCCTAATATTTAGACGGGGTAACATTGGGAAAAATTGGTAATTATAGGAAACTTGACATAAATTGGCGAAAAATATATGTATTGGCATGTTTGGCACATGCCAATAATTGGCGGCATTTAAATGGTGTAAAATTCTTATACCAAAAATGATGAACTTGGAAAGTGGGCCACAACATTTAATTGTTAACAAATTTACATATAACAAGTAATAGAGACAAGTATGTAAATTTAGAAAATACGAGTATGCTTAACCCGAGGTTGGATTGAGTTGTGATGTAAACCTGCCAGGACCCACCCGGTTGTCCAGTAGTCACAACAATGCCTATCCAATGTGGGTGGTTAAGCATTGAGCCCATTAAGGACCCGAGGTTAGACTGAGTTACGGTGTAAACCTGCCCGGAACCGACCGGCACATCCAGTAATCGTAACAATACATGTCTAATGTGAGTGGTCGGTGCTTTAAAAAGCTAAGGACAAACAAGTCAGGATGGTATGGTTAAGTTAACTAAAACACTTAACCAATTCAACATGTTAATTAAACTTATGGGTGGGGTTAGGTAAATACAGACACTTAACCACTTAACAAATTTGATTAGAAACCCTAGTAACGGGGACCCATTTCAGCAGTAACCCAATTAGGTATCATGGTACCCTGAAACTAGGTAGGGTGGGGCACGATTGCTAGGCTGATTGTAAGCGGCCAAAAGCGACGGTGGTGGGTGCAACAGTGTGGGTTCTAACGGAGTGCGGCCATGCACACACTTCGGAGCAGACAAACAGGGCACTGGGGGGCACTAGTAGTATAACCTATGCATTCTAAAATTGTTTCGGGCTGCCACCATGGGACCTGATACACCCCATAGTGGGACCAGCACAGGTATCTACAATCTTTGGGGGCCGTAAGACACATATGATTATGCGAGTAGGAGCCGATCTTTAGAAAAGGGGATCACTTCACCCCAATCATGGAGTGCCAGTTGAGACAATGCAAGTAGGTGCAGAGATATAGTGTGGGGTGCGATAGTATATTCGATTCAAACTGCTTTATCTTAGTTTATGATACTTTCCTATTTCCAGTTTATACCTATCATGCCCTTTTTCTTATTCTCATACTGAAGAGTCACTAGACTTACCATGCTTTATGTCTGACTCTATTTTCCTTTCGTCTTCTTTTCTTCCGTTCCCCCCTGCCCAGGTCCACATGGAGGAAACAACCTAGCTTAGTCAGACTCTTTGCGAGCTTCAA
Source organism: Allium sativum (assembly GCA_030737875.1). Taxonomy (NCBI): domain Eukaryota; kingdom Viridiplantae; phylum Streptophyta; class Magnoliopsida; order Asparagales; family Amaryllidaceae; genus Allium; species Allium sativum. Next base: position 10,759,194 of record CM060923.1, read on the forward strand.
GATAGTAGATGTACTGTTTGGACTCTCTTTCCTTGGTTATGGCTGCTGGACACATTCTATGGCGATTTATGTAGTTTTAATTATGTTTTGTGCTTCTTTATTTAATAACCAAGACAGAAATGATGATGTAATGTTTTGGAAGTTATTATGTGACAGTTATGGAAATGTTTTTGTATGAACACGTATTTATGAAATAAAAAGTATGTTTGTTTTCCGCTGCTTATATATATGTGTGTTTACATCGGTATGAATCTTGCCTTTTCCTGGTGTATATGCGATATCAAAATCATACGAAGCCAAGAACTGTAACCATCTCTACTTACGAAGATTCAAATCCTTTTGGGGGGATAGAAATTTTAACGATTTATGATCAGTAAACAACTCGAATCTTTCCCCCAAGAGATAATGTGTCCACATCTTCAACGCGAATACGATCGCAGCCAATTCCAAATCATGGGTAAGATATCTTTTCTCATGCGATTTCAGTTGCCGACTAGCGTAAGTTACAACCCTACCTCCTTGCATTAACACAACACCTAGTCCGGTACCACATGCATCCGTGTATACTGTCATCTCTTCATTCCCTTTAGGAATTACTAACACTGGTGCACACGTAACTTTTCCTTTAGGCTCTGTAATGTATTCTCGCACCTTTTGTCCCAAACAAAAGCTTGATTCTTCTTGGTCAACTGAGTCAACGGTGCTACTATCTTGGAGAAGCCTTGGATAAACTTACGATAATATCCAGCTAATCCCAAGAAACTTCTTATGTTTGTTGCTTTCTTGGGCGTAGACCAATCTTGTACCGTAGCTACCTTCGCAGGGTCCACGGCAATACGATTCTCTGAAACAACATGGCCCAAGAATCTCACTTCACACCTCCAGAAGTGACACTTAGAAATTTTTTCTTTCAATTGGTGTTTTCTTAACACCTCTATCACTATCCTCAAATGTTCCTTGTGTTCCTCTTTTGTCCTCGAATAAACCAAGATATCGTCCACGAACACAAGAACAAACTTATTCAACTGATCCCTGAATACCCAATTCATAAGATCCACAAAATATGCTGGTGCATTGGTCAACCCGAATGGCATGACCAACCACTCATAGATTCCAGACGGCGTCCGAAATGTCGTTTTAGCTATACTCTCAGCTTCCACTATAAGCTTATAAAAACTTGTCGCAAGATCCAAATGGGAGAACACTCTCGCGCCACTCAACTGATCAAACAAATCATCTATCCGCGGTAGAGGATACTTATTCTTCCTCGTCACATTATTCAACTCGCGGTAGTCCACACTCAATCGAAGGGAACCATCGGCCTTGGTAGCAAACACAACTGGTGCTCCCCACTCAGAAACACTACTTTTGATAAATTTCTTCTTCAAAAGATCACTCACTTGCAACCCGAGCTTTTGCTGCTCCCTTGGTGCCATACGACGAAGTGGCATCACTATAGGTCTGGCATCTTTCACTAAATCAATACGGAACACAATCCCTCGCTGTGGTGGAAGTCCGTTCACTTCCTCGAAATATCCGGATATTGTCCAACAACAGGAATTCCTGCTAACTCGTCCTGCGGGATGTCGAGGGAATTTAGAAAACTAGCCATCACCTCATCAGTAAGTATGCCACCAAACACTACCCTACGCCTATCATCCGCCCTAATAGTCACCGAAAATCCCTCATAGTCTACCACCACCCCATATCTTTGGAGCGAATCGACTCCCAAAATAATGCCAAACCTAGTAAAGCCCAAAACAAAGCAATCACAAGCAAGCATACATCCAGGACTCGATAAGACCATATTACGACAAATCATACTAAGGCTAGTCGAACAACCAATCGTGTTCGTCACCGCTAAAGTTCTATCGACTATCTCGGGTTCCAATCCCAACCTATCTACCAGGTCACTAGATATGAAGGAACAGGAAGCCCCAGTATCAAACAGTACTTGAACAGGAACATCATAAACATAAAGCATACCTTGAACGACGACATTCTTTCCTTTCTCCACCGCAGTTGGGGCATTCAACGAAGAAGGAACAGCATTGATGGCATATGCTTTCACTATCTGCTTCTCTTTCAAAGGTTGTGGACACTTATCCTTTTGATGTCCAACTTGGCCAAAGTTGAAGCACTTCCTGTCTGTTGGCTTTGCTCGACATTCTTTAGCATAATGGCCCCTCTTTCCATAACTAAAGCACTCAACATCTTTCTTATTCTTCTTCTTCTGGCCATCTTTGGTCTGATTCTACTTCCTCTTACTCTGAGAACCATTCTTGCCTCTACCGCTCGCTTGCGGCTTTGGCTCTTCTGCAACTACAACCTCAGTCTTTGACTTAGGGTATAGAATCTCTGATCTCAAAGCTTTCCCCACAATCGATTCAAACGTCTCATCGATGTGGTTAATAAGCCTTTCCCCCAAGTATTGATCTAAGTCTGTTATGAACTTCTCATTCTTGTTCTCAGGAGTGTCAATGAGGGATAATCAATACTTCGATAAAGTATCGAACTCAGTAATATACTCCGAGACTGCCCTACCATTCTGCTTAAGCTCCAAGAACTTCCTAAACAATTCTGATTTCTGAGCAGATAGTATGAACTTATCACTGAATCGGGCCTTATACTGATCCCAAGTAACTTGATCCTCAGGGGTAGCTGCCTTAATAACATTCCACCAATTCATAACCCGTCTGTGCAGCTGACGGGATGCTAGCTTCCTCTTCATCGCATCATCGATCCCTAAGTCCTCGAAGATGCGCTCACAGCTATCCAACCAATCCTGAACATCCGTAGCCGACTCTGTTCCATGGAACGGCTTTCCACCAAGGCTAGTGTAATCCTTACAGAGCTTGGCGAAATCGGCTATAGGCACCTGCACCTCTGCACCACCACCATTAGCAGCATTGGGAACTGCCCTCTGAACATCCCTAAGCATCTTTCTCATGAAGTCAGTGAACATCGTCCTCATATCAGGAGCATTCCCATTATTGGCTCCTCTACCAGTATTCCTTGTGTATCGGCTCATCGTTCAATCTGTAAGGAGAAAACGATTAAGCATCTCTTCAGTAGTGCTAGTGCAGTGCGACTCCATCCTTAGATATACTAATAGTATATATATAGCTTTAAAAAAAACAAAATATAACAAATACGTGCTCTCATATACGTACTATCTCTCCCTGGTGTCTTTCCCTGGGTTAACTACGCAACCTACAGCTCTGATACCAAATGTGATGGCCCGCCCCGCACCAGTCGACATTTCCAATGAAAGTGCGCTGTATCGATGCCCGACTAGCATGGGACGGTCGCCAAGGGTAGGAAAAGGAAAGAATTTGAACTAACAAGGAATCTGTAAAATGTCTCACAGCACATGGGATAAAATATAATAATAAAATAACTTTGACATAAAACAGGCGAGACAGTGCATAAGCTGGAAATTAAACATCATAGCGCAGAAAATTCAAAATTACAGCTTATGTTCCACATCATCATTATTACAACTTTTGAAATTGTCTCTAAAGCAAAGTAAAGGAAAGGTACACTACTAATGCCCAAAGTAGTGACCAGCAGCAACACAGGGAGAATATAGCTATATATATATCATACGTGGAAGCCTCCTGCTCGTCTCCGGCATAACTACTCGTGCATAATCATCTGACCTGTCTCTAGTCTGCCCGTTTAAGAGCACCCAGAGTAATAAGAAGAGACATAAAACTCTAGGTCATACAAAAGTCTGGTATGAACGATAAGTAGCAAAACAGAACAATAATAGGTATAATAAACCATACTTGAACCTGGACCTGCAACCAAAGAGTTAGCACACAAGACGTACAATACTCTAAGGTGACACTAACATATTGTGTAAAGATACGTATGCATGTCATAGTGATGTCAAACAATAAAGCATAGCAACCATCCTCACATCTCTCACTCAGTGTGTAAAGCATACGATATCCACTTCTTTGACCACCCAAATCCTTTGCTATGATCACTCTACCCCCATGGAGTCATGATGGCTCCACTAAACTGATCCATAGCCACTAATCTCTTGCTATGTCCACTTTGCCCCCATGAAGTCATGACGACTCCACTGCATTGGCTCATAGCCATGCTACGATCACTCTGCCCCATGGAGTAATAACTACCCCACTGCACTGATCCGTAGCCTAACATCCATCTTGGTGGTGAATCAAAGTTATGGACGTCGATAACCCCTTAGCACATGTCCTGCAGCAAAGCACAATCATGAAGTTGACTTGTTGGTTCCCATCTGGATCCTGAGTACAAACTTCTCCTTTGGACTACCTTTACATCTCGGGTTTTGATCTTCATCCGGATCAGTTTGGACATGTGTAGTGCCTCAATCGTCATCAGTTTGGTTCGTGATCCCCATACGGTTCCTGAGATTCTACCAAAGTCGGATTGGTTCATGACATATTCTTCAATCGGCTCGGGTCGGCTCGTGGCACAGGTTCGGGGTTAGAGGTAGTACCCCGGTCCGGGTCATGTCCTTCCATTGGTTTGTGGTCCCTCCAGGCATCAGTTCGTGGTGCATCGGATCGGAGGAGGTGGTTCGTGATAGCTCCGGGTCATGGTCTCCGAGTGCGAGCGGATCAGGTTAAAGAGCTTCAGACATGAACGGTTCGGGTGTCCCACAAGCAGATCGGTTCGGAGTCTTCAAATGCGGTTCGGTTCGTGCTTCCTCCTACCGATCTGATCCGGTTCAGGTCCAATTCCTGCAACTTTTCCAGTGACTGTTTTACGCCATACGGCGGCGTTTTCGATCATTCTAACTTTGCTAATCAATCATAAATCATACCAAACAGTCATAGCAATATATAACATCAACCATAAACACCAAAACAACAATATGATATGTTAAAATGGATCAAACATACCCAAAAACCCTTATTTTTCCCTTAATCATGTTTATGCATACAATTAGCAAAACTTATCCAAATTAGCCCAAATTTCTATCAGAGCCCTAAAATAATATTTTAGAATTTTTCCATATTTTTCTGAGCCATAATTTGACTAATTATCACTAATCACCCCTAATTAGCCGTAATTAGTGAAAAACAATGCAAATCACTCAACTTGGCCACAAATAAAATATTAAATCTGAACTAACCTACGATTTGGGTTGAATTTCTATGCGACACAGCAGCCCTACTCCCAATTTGATGCTAATTTGCCTTGTTTGATGAAGCTTGGCTTGATCTTCAATTAGAAAGCGATTATGAGCGATTTGGGATGAAATTAGAAGGTGGAGGCTATGGCTAGGGTTAGAGAAATGTGTTAGGCAGCTGAAAAATGAAATAAAATTAGTTTCCTAACGGTTCTCAGCCTCCCCATAATCCTAATCCCGAAATGGGTTATGGGCCCTCTTGCTAATCACCCTAATTAGGCCCGGTTAAGCTGTTTTTCACCTTCTAAACCTTGTTTCAGTCGTATCTCCCAAACGGTGAGTCCGTTTGGCTAATGTGACCACTCTACGGAAAGGTAAACCATCATCCGGGTCTAATTGAAGTTGTTTCAGATCAAAAATCCTTACCAATCAAAATTTATGGCCAAAACAAGATCAGCTAGGGGCAAAACGGTCATTTAAAAATTAGCAAAAATCATGAACTTGGGAAATGACCCCAATAGTCGTCTTCCGAAGTTACATGGCTATATGATTTCGCATGAGAAAGAAATAAATATTCTACGACCCCTAGATGCGTAGAATGCGGGTCGTACAGTTTGGGCCTAAGTCCAATAGCACACTAAGCCTACAACAAAGGCTTCATAAATAATAGTTTATACCTAATTGGAAGAAATAATGAATAAGTCTTAAAAAACTTCCTGGTTGCCAAAATGTGAGTAGACTCTATCCTTATTACCGAACTCTGTAATGAAGTATTCAAGATACCAAACAGATGGTGGGTTTCAAAAATCTTTATTGGATGTAGTACGGATCACTTGAAAACCCATATTTGTGTGCCCATAATAGAAGGCTAGAATTCAATTTATGGAATTAAGAGAAGTCCCGAACCAATCCAAATTCGAGTACTAAACATAGAAGATTAGAAATCTATCTAGTATTATAGAAGTCTTGAACCAACCCTGATTCGGGTATTTTATAGAAGACCAGAAATCTTCTTCTGGTTTTAGGTAGAAGTGTCAAACTAACCCAGATTCAGGTATTGAAGTTAAAAGACCAGAATTTCTCTTCTGTTTTTAATTAGAATACTCGAACCAACCTAGATTCGGGTATTAGAGATAGAAGACCATAAATTTTCTTCTGGTTGTAATTATAAGTTCCAACCAACCCAGACTTGGGTATTAACGTCATTTCTAGGCTTGCTCTTTATAGTAGAAATTGTTTGTGCGTTGTTCCCTTCCTACGGGACACTTGTGTAAGAATAAGCGACTATATGCTTAGAATGCTCCTCTAGTGCTTTTGTTCACTTCTCTTGGGATTAGATGTAAGCAGAGGATGTACGTGCTCACTAGGCCACACTTTGGGGTCTCGTTCACTAAAGCAGAGGATGAACGTGCTTTGTTAACCACTCTTCGGGCTTCATATTGTCAAAGCAGAGGATGTACGTGCTTTGTTCGCCACTCTCCGGGGTTTAGATTGTCAAAGAAGAGGATGTATGTGCTTTGTTAGCCACTCTCTGGGCTTTAGATTGTCAAAGCATAAGATGTATGTGGATTGATTATTCCCTTCCGCAGAAAGAGACATAAGTAGAAGTAGAGCGTGCTCTTCTGCGAGTAGAGACAGAACGTATTTAGTCGAAGCAGAGGCAGAGCATGCTCTTTTGCGGGCAGAGATAGGGCGTGCTTGATTCGCTCCATTCTACGGGAAACGGGAAACACAAATGGATTTAGGACGTGCTCTTCTGTGAGCAGAGGTAGGACGTGCTTAGTTCATAGCAGAGGCAGGGCATACTCTTCTACGCAGAGGTAAGGCATGCTAAATTAGATGCTCTGTCTCAACCATGTATGGCATGGATCGGAGGCTTATGCTTTTGATTCTTTAACCAGGCCCTTTCTGATTTTGGATGCGGATAAAGGCTTGCACCCCACCTCCCTTTGGAAGATGCCTTTCCCTGGACATCTTGGAGGTGAAAAGGGGTTTTAACCATTGTAGGTTATGTTACCTATTTGGGGTTATTCCAAGCTTCGAGAGGACTTCTGTTTCCTTAATTATGTAGATGTTCTTAAGATGACTTTTTTCACTCATTTGTTGATGAGAAGTATTGTCTCAAGTGTTCTACATTCCATGTTCTAGGTATGAGATCACCATTTGGTTTACAGAATCAGTATGCTCTAGGTGCGAGTTCTTGATGTATGATTAAGGGTCCCTCTCGGTTTGGGCCAAGAGGACCATCCATTGGATTCTTAGTACTGCCGTTACCCTTCGTAATACCAAATCTCTTTTTCGAAAGGCCCTTGTTCCCACTTTTGAATTGTAGTATTTGGTGATTCTTCTCTGATATTTAGCTGTTCTTATGGTTGCTTCGTCTCTTAATCCTTGGATTAGGTCTAAGGATTCCTTCTTTAAATCTTGATTTGGATCAAAAGCATAGTCCATCCTTCTGTATGAGGGGGTCTCAACCTCGATTGGAAGCATAGCTTCATATCCGTACGTTAGGGAATATGGAGTATGTCATGTTGCTGTCTTAACGGAAGTTCTACATGCCCAAAGCACTAAGGGTAATACATCTGCCCAATTTCCTTTAGCTTGGTTAAGTGGTTTCTTTAAAATTGTCTTTATGGTTCTGTTTGCACCTTCAATGGTACCATTTACCCATGGATGTGCGACAAAGGAAAAACTTTTTATGATTCCGTTCTTCTCACAAAATCATGTGAACTCTTCGCTTTCAGATTGTGTTCCACTATCTGATATGATCTTGTAGGGAATTCCAAAGCGTGTGACGATATTCTTTATCACAAATCTCAACACCTTTTAGAGGTGATTATTGGAACGGGTTCTGCTTCCACCCACTTGGTAAAGTAATCAATAACTACCACAACATACTCAGCTCCACCCTTGGAGATTGGTAGAGGTCCAATCAAGTCTATCCCCCATACATCGAAAGGCCACGGGCTTGAGACGGTAGTCAAGTCATTTGGAGGTAATCGGGGTTTCTTTGAATACCTTTGGCATTTTTCACACTTATTGACATACTCAATTGCTTGGTTGCCATTTGCGGCCAATAAAAGCCTTATCAATATCTGTCTTGGCTAACTTAATTATGTTTGAATGATATCTGCATAGACCCTCATGTGCTTCTCTTAACAAACCAAGACCATCCTCAAGGTTTACGCATCTCAAATAGGGAAGTGAATGTCCATTCTTGTAAAGTACTTCATTCATGATTAAGAAGGTAGGGGCTTGGTGCTTAACCTTCCTAGCATCTTGCCTATTAGTGGGCAGGGTTCCTCTCAAGAGATAATCTATGATGGGAGCCATCCAAGTGATTTCATAATGGGCACTTCTCTCAATATGTAGGGGTTCCTCATAAGGAATGACATCATTTTCCTTTTCAGCTTCTTCTGCTAAGGCTTGGGATCAAGTTCAAAGTAACAATTCCCTTCCTACTTCAGATGGTTCCTGCTCAATGCTAGGTTTTTCCTGATATCCTACAAGGATTATTCGAGTCTAGGGTGCCCCTCGAGAGCTAGCCAATTTGCTAATGAGAATTCTTGGGAATTATCCCCTCTTGGGATTTGATGTATGAAAAAGTCCTCGAACTAAGAAAGCATCATTAGTATCCTTTTCACATATAGGGCCGACCGAGCATTTTTGGTTTGGTAGGTTTACTTGCTTGTTTTACCAAAAAATTTGAGTCGTTAAAGATCTCTATCCGAGGTATTTTCAGTTGGAGTGTTAAACTCAATCCTGCTACCATCGATTCATTTTTCATGATGTTGTTGGTTGCTGCAAATCCCAGCATCATTGCGTGATGCAAACGATGCCCGTCAGGGGTAATTATTATATATCATGCCCCAGCTCCTTGTTCACTTAAGGCTCCATCCAAAAACAACTGCCATTTTTCCTTTATATCGTTTTCCTTTGTCGATTGCTTTGTAATTAAGCTTGTACACTCATTCACAAAATTCGCGAGAGCTTGTCCTATAATAGCTGATCGAGGTTGGAATTCTATTTCATATTGCCTGAGTTCAATTCCCCATTTCACCAACCTTCCTGAGGTCTCTGGCTTGCTGAAAATTTGCTTGAGTGGGAAGCAAGTTAAAATATTAATGGGATCTGAAAGTAACCCCTAAGCTCATGTGTTGTAAGTAATAGGAAATAACCTAATTTTTCCACCATAAGGTATCAGTTTTCTACATCTTTTAGCCTTCTGCTAACATAATAGATTGGAAATTGCATTCCATTATTTTCTCTCATGAGAACTGAGGTAACCGCATATTCTGAGACAACCATGTAAAGGTATATATCCTCCCCTCTTTCGGGGCTAGATAAAATCAGAGACTTTCCCGTATAATCCTTTAACTCATGGAATGCCTTTCTTCATTCCTCGTTCCATTCAAAATTCTTCTTTTTCTTTATTACATCAAAGAAATGAACACAATTATCAGTTTCTTTAGAGATGAATCAACTCAGGGCTACTACCTTTTTGTTTAAACTCAAACTTCTTTACTTGTCTTAGGTTCCTCCATATCTTTTATGGCTTTAATTTGATCGGGGTTGGCCTCAATCCCTTGTTCGCTAACAACATGTCCTAAGAACTTCCCAAATTGAACTCCGGACGAACACTTTTGAGGGTTTAGTTTCATTTGGTATTCTCTTAGGATGTTGAACATTTTTTCCAAATCCTTTAGATGACTCTCTTCCTTGGTAGATTTCACTAGCATGTCATCTACATATATCTCCATGTTTCATCCTATTTGATCCTAAAACATTCTGTTAACCAACCTCTGATATATTGCACCAACATTTTTCAATCCATAGGGCATTACCCTGTAGCAAAAGGTTCCCCGATCGGTAATCAAACTTGTATGTTCCTCATCGGGTTTGGGCATATCGATCTTATTATACCCCAGGTAAGCATCCCTGAGAAATAGCAACTTATGCCTGCTAGTTGCATCTACCAATTGATCTGTCCAGGGAAAAGGATAACAATCATTTGGGAAAGCTTTGTTTAGGTCCGTGTAATCAACGCAAGTCCTCCACTTCCCATTAGATTTCTATACCAAAACTGGATTAGCCAACCACTTGGGGTAAAAGACTTCCCGAATAAATTTGTTCATAAGCAACTTCTTGACCTCTTCTCTCTTGTATTCTGACCTGTCTCTATTGCATTGCCTTTTCTTTTGTCAGATATGGGTTATATAGTGATTATGTTCAGGGCATGGCTCATGACTGAAGGGTTAATTCCTACCATGTCTGAGTAGGTCCAAGCGAATACATCCTTATTATGTTATAGGAATTGAATCAAATCACTTCTTAAGGGTTCCTCTAATATCTTTCCTACCTTGATGGTTTTAGCTTTATCGGTTGAATCAACACTTATTTCATCCAAATCTTCTACTGATTTGATTCTTTCTGTATCCCCTCGGGAATTTAGTTCTATCACAATTTCTTCTTCTTCCGTTAAGTTTACTTCATTGATTCTTTTTCTCCTCAAGGAAGTGTACCTACCATTCATATGATTATTAGTTTTATTGATTATTATTTTATCTTTAAATTTCGGAAGTAAGAATCCGTTATCCAAAGGTTGAAAAACTGTAGAAGAATCGAAATAAGCAGAATAATCCCTTTTGTATTGGTCAACGGCTGTGAAATGCAATTCACGAGAGCTAAAATGCACCCTACTGATCATACCCCAGCCTTGCTCAGTCAGGAATTTCATCATTATATATTTGGATGAGACAAAAGCATCCATTTCATCGAAAGAAGGTGATCCAAAGAAAGCGTTGTAGTATGAAGGTTGTCAATGACGACAAAGAGCGTCTCGAAATTTCTGCAGAGAGGAGATAACCCAACTTGTACCAGAAGCTTGATTTTCCCTATCGAGGTTGATTCTTTATTGTTGAAACCAAAGATAGGCTCATCGCTTGGTTCAGATTTGTGCTCATAGATCCGCATTTGGACGAAAGCATGCTTAAGATTACATTCACTACGCTCCCAGTATCAAGAAGAATTTTGGCAACTACAGACAGTCCAATTTGTGCAAGTATCATAAGAGGGTCATTGTACGGATGACGAACCCCCTTTTGCATCTCATTTAGGGAAACCATAAGGCTATGCATATTGATGTTGTAGCGAGCATTCTTCAATGATGGCTCCTCTTGAACAGAGAATATCCCTTCGTCGGCCTCTCTAAGGTACTGGTTCTAAGTTGCTTGACTATTACCGGTAGGGTGTAGCCCGCCATAAAACACATTAATTCGGTTTATTGATGGGCCCAAATCTAGTTGACCTTCCTCACTTGGAGCTTCCTCAAAATTAGTTGAAGCTTTTTTGTGCCCGTTGGTATGTTGGGTTACCGGTTGCTTATACAGGAAAAATTCTTTCAAGTGCCCTTCACGAATGAGCTTCTGTATTATGTCCTCCAACACTTTTCATTCGCCAGTCTTGTGTCCGTTGTCTTGTGTTATTCGCAATATTTTCCTCCACCATAGGGTTCTGGGTAGTTCTCGGCATTAAAAGATACTGGAAATAGTTTACTTTTTCTTTGGCCATGTCATATACAAAGGAAATGGGCTTATTCAATGCTACTGAGTTAGAATTATATTCTTCCCATCTTGGTTTCTTCGGGTTTCCATCGGACCCAAACCTTCGCCCTTGAGGCCTTCGGTTAAAGCCTGGTTTCACCCTTTCCCCACGGGTAACAAATTTCTTCTTTGTATAGTACAGCTCATCCAAATGGATAAATGTGTTAGCTTGGAAATGGAAATCCTATAAGTCTTTGCACCCTTGTATATACAACTCCTTCTAGAAAGGTGTGTTATCGAAAAGTCCTGAGTGGACTGCAATGAGCTTGTCTTTATTATTCTTGTCTTTATCTTTCAAATCTTCCACATTGAACTTCTTTAAGTACTCTCCCAAGGATTACCCTTATCGCTGCTCGATGTTGGCGATGACGGTATGATCTACCGTTGGGTCCCTGCAAATACAGAATTGTACAGAGAATTCATAAGAGAATTGCTTCCATGAATAAATGGTATTGTCCCGGTAATGGCGATACCACATGGCAGCTGCCCTTGGAGTGTTACTGGGAAGAGTCGACATCGAACGGCTCCTGAAGCATTAGAATCATCCATTTTGCTGTCAGAATCCATTAGGTGGTTATTTGGATTTGTGGTCCCCTGGTACTTCATAGTCCGAATTTTCACATGGGCTAGTATTATAGTATTCATAATCTCATCAGTAAAGGGAGCCACCTTTTCATTGTTATTGATCCTTTCATCCAAGTTACTTTTTCCTCTACTTTTAAGAAAATCCTTAATAGCTTTCTTGGTTATGTCTATGAGGTAAGCTTCTATATTGTAATAGTATGACATCTTAGGATTGTACCCTTTAGTAGTAGAGCTTCTGGACAATTCCCTGTCATGCTTATTTCCTTGATGGTCAATTTTTGATGCACAAAGTCTTTATTTTTGGAGGAAGTGGCTTTGACCTTTTACTTTCGCTCAGACTGTTGGTTTAGACCATTTCTTCTTGCAGATTCAATTTCTTCCTCCCGACTTGTCAACTCTAGAGGATTTTATTGTTTGAGCAGTATCCCAACGAGTTTGCATTTCAAGGATCCGTTCCTCTAGAGCCTTTAATTTGATGGAATTTTCCTCTACAACATTCGAGTTTGGAGGTTGTACTGGATTAAAGGTTCCTCCTACTTCAGCAACATTTAAGTCAAATGTTTGATTTATGTTTTCCTTAAGGGTTACTTCTATTGCTGATCCCCTCTTGAGTTCTTCCAATATTTTCGAATTCATCTTTTCTGGCCATCAAGAGATAATTTCAAAAAATAAGAATATAATTAAATAAAGGAAGATGGAGGTTCAAGCCTTCCTTCTAGCGCCAAAATGTTAACGATAAAAATCATCAACACCTGGTTTAAGGTTCACCAATGTATATAAGATAAAATTTAGAGAGTAGTCAATCTAAGGAATGCTAAATGATAATTCAGCCTCAACAAACTCAGCTTATGTTGTTGTTTCCTAGATATCAAAACCCTTCGAGAGGTGAGCATCACATTTGCAAGACTTAAAAATCGACAGTTACCTTGGGATAAGGGCATTATAGGTTTACAGAAGGTCAGGAACTTCAATTAAACAATAACCCCCAGATTCAGGATATAATAATATACATTGTGTAGGGAAGAAACAGGTAATGCATTACAACAATGGGTTTTATGGCATATCATATCCCCTTTTTACTTAGAATGGTACTTCCACATCGAACCAACTAGCAAGGAGGCCTTGGTTGTGTCGGTAATTTTGTTGTAGGGTTACAATAGACCCTTCCGCTATGCTGTGTTACACTAAGATTATAGTGGAAGGTTTAAGATGCATGTTAGAGTTACAAGGACGATTTCATTTAGTTTAATCATTGACTTTACCTTTTTATACATATCAGTATCTCAAGTCTTCCATGAGAAGAGGTTAGTGATAACTCCCTGTCTGATCAAGATAAATGTAATATGATTATTGAATCGAGAAATATTCAAGATTCGGACTTCTCCTTTTATTTATTTTGAGTATATTACAAGAATCGAAGAAATCCCTAATTTAATTGAGAAATTAGGGTTTGCTCCCAAAGAAAAGAGTGCAAGGTTATCGAAATGAGAATCTCCCAAAAATGTGACCCTTGGGGTCTTATTTATAGGCAAATCGGACCCCCTTTTGTCATCGGCTCAGTAGAAGCCTCTTTCGGATGTGGCACCTGGCTTTTGGCCGCTATGCACCTTTCGGTTTCGGTAGTCGTGGTTTCGGCCACCTTTCTTTCTAGTTAGAGTTGTTGTTGGGTTCGATTTGGCTTTCGGAGTGTCAGCCGCGACTTTCGGAGCTTAACCTTGATGTTGTTTTTCATGTGTATCGATTCCAAGTATCTTGGTATAGATAGCCTTTAAAACTACTTTCAGCCTTCAACAACAAGCTCTAGTTTTGGCTTTAGGCTTTTGTAGCATTGCTCTTCTGCTTTCATCTCTTTTGACTTTGTTTCCATCCTCTCTTGCAGTATCGACACTAAGCAAGTTAGTGTGGATAGCCCTTCTTCTTTTAAGCTTCAGTTCACATTCGGTTTTCGTTATTGCTAGCTCTCAAATGTCATGTCCCCTGATTCTGGCATTATTTCTCCTTCGAGCCTTCTTTGTTTCGGAAATGAACACCTGGTGTTGACTTGTCTCCGAAAGTAGATTTCCTACTATTTCTTTATGACGCTTTCGGCATCACCACCAAGCTGATGTTGGTAGCGATAACACTCTTGCTGGAGCTTCCACCTAGTCTTGATATTGTGCTTTCGGTGCTTGACATCATCTTTTTGCTAGTGTCCACAATAAGTCCTTCCAGTAGCCAATAGCGCCTTACTCATTATTAAGCTAGTTGTTTTGGTTCTTCTTGAATGGCACTATGTTTCAGTACCGAAACTAATGCTTTTAGTTATTTCACCTTGCTTTTGGATATTGGCTTCCACCTTTCAGGTATAGTCTCTTTTTGACACCCCACATCCGTTAATGTCACTCTTTATCAAAATGCATTTAGTTTCGTGAAGCATTATAGGTAAATAGAAACAGAAACATTACAAGACATATATAAAATAACAGAGGAATTTAAAACTTTATTAAATAGAAAACATCATGGTCCAAAATATGGTTACATCATAAGTCTAAAATACTAAAAACATAAAACTTCTACCTTGTACAAAAACCATCATCAGAGTACAATAATACATAAAAGAGCATAATCCCTAAAATATAGCCATAGTATAGCCAATACAAAATCGAGCAATACATCTAAGCAGCTCCAAGCAGAATGAAAGAAAAATCCTGATCAAGCTTGAGTATTCCTACCGTGAGAATCTTGGGGGTGGGGGGAACGGAAGAGAAAGAAGAGGAAACAAAATAGGGCGAGTCCAGTTACTTTTAGCATACAAATAAGTAAAAGCATTATGAGAGGCATATAAGTTGAAGAGAGATAACAGTGTCATAAGGCAGGTATAACAAGGTAAACAGGATAAACAGAACAGAACATGCATTGCGCTTCTCTAATACTTTTCGCGGCAGCAACACTAGTATAACAAGAACAAGATGATCCCAACAAGTACAAGATGGTAGACTTAGGTGTACTTTTAGTGAGAGGTTTTACACCATACAATAACAGGTAGCCCAATAGAACTGATAGGTGTTAACCCCAACGACAATAATGGGCTCCTAAACAAGCTTGAATAGATGTACCCTAATTACTACCCCTAGTCAATCTACTCCCTAACTCATAGATACCTTGTGTTGGCCCCATAGTAGGATGTATCAGATCCTCAAAGTGGCTAACTTTTTCTTACAAGATGTGCACAAACCATATCTACAGATGTCACAGCGTCTTATCTTCCATAGCAAGCAGACCCATGTTTGTATATAACGGTGTTGTATACACAATTATATGATTTTTGTTTGATTATAACAACCAAATATATATTATTATAAATGTGTTTGTTATTGTACTGTTTCATATACACATCACAGACTAGAATATAATATTTATATTTAAATAAAATACGACTGTGCAAACATTCAAATATTCACACAGTATTTTTTTTGAATATAATATTTTATTTCAACATTTAAATAGTACAACTATTTATAACTCCACTATTTGAACACATCACATTTCATATTCACTTCACATGAATTTTTACTTGTAAATAAAATGAATACAATAGACAAGTTTGGTTAAACACAATAAATTGATATTCTATTTCAATCAACTTTGTCTATTACAAATACCAGTACAATTTTCTATTTTCTGTACATCAGCTCTTCACTACATCACTCAACACTCATTTATATATATATATACTGACTCATTCTTTCACTGACACTTATATACAACTACTGCTTTAATCTTCTGTCTTCTATATTCTGTCTTTATAGCATCCTTCATTTAGTCCAGTCATCCATACCTGTCATTTACAGAAACACACACACAGTATCTGGAATAGAAATTATTTCAAAATTTATGCAAATATGAATTTTATTCTTAAAATTTTATTTGCCTCGGTCTTTTGGTGTGTTTCTCATCAATTTTCATGACTTGATTTGATTCATCTGTGTCTGGTAAGTTTGTATATAGTACAGGGATAGGAATTCTTGTCTGATGGCTGCATATACACACATGCATAAATATACACGTGTGCACTGCCTCACCAATCAACATACAGTGTGCATCCGAGGAGTAGCCACGTGGACCATCTCAACTCAGTGCACAACTCAACACATTCCAACAGTGAAGCTATCAACAAATACAACAATTGTCGAGGCAGCTCAACAAAGAGGTCAAATTATATATATGAGCGAAGCATGTTTAACACAGCCAAGAATAGGCCGAACATATGTATATGGTCAACACAAAATGCAAACATATGGACTGGCACAAGACAGAGCAGCAATGGTGCAACAGGGATATGTAAATGCAACCATGATGAAGTCCAGACATGCACAAGACAACAAGTTTTTTTTCCAACTACTCAAACTCAAGAATATAGGGGACAAGGCAGAAAATGTCAAAGCATTTCTTTTGGCAAGTCTACATGTATACAAACAGTAAACATGTTCATGGCAGATTACAAGCATGCATGGTGCCATCAAGTGATGATGGTGCGGCCAAGTGTACAAGTGTACCAAGGTTTATATTGGTGCATAGCTCAACATGTTCAAAGCAGTTTTTAAGTGGTGAGAATGGTCGAGCCAAATCAAGCACATATACTCATGAACATGGCAGGTGCAGAACTAAAGTGAAGTGGCATGGCAACATTTTTATTCAAGTAAAGTCATGCCAAATATAAGTACACACAAACAAATATGTCAATATTGCAAATGGCATTTTCAGCAATGGTACAAAGGGAGTACATGTTGATTCTAGTATAAGACAAGCTTAGATGTGCACTTTCATGGGTAAGAACAGCAAGGCCACAAGAAATTGCAGCATAGAAAATGAACAGTGCATGTGCTCAAGATTGTTCATGTATACATGCATATAGTTTTAGTTTCAAGTGAGTGAGCACAAAGCATTCGTAAATGTTTACAAACATGTACATGGTGGTAGCAACATGGTTTAGCAATAAGGTTGCACAGTTCAGTGCATCACAAGTAAATGACAGCTATAAATGGTTCAACACAACATGCATAAAGTCGAGCACAAATAATGCAGATGGGAAAATATAAAAGTGCAAGTGCACATTCAAGAAAACAACATGGTAGCGATTCAAGTTAGTACAAGTGAATGCATGAAAACAAGTCAGCACTGTGTACTTATGGACATATATGCATGGAAATGTGTCGAGCCAGATTGGCAAGTGAGCAATCAAACATTCAGAAATTTCAGAAAAACAATTTTTGGCAAGAAAACTCAATTCTAGAAATCAAGCTGCAATTATGGATAAGAATCAGACCAGCTAAGTATATTTTTTTGGGGACAATCTATTTCCAGTTTTACACTGTCATGCATTGGACATTAAAATTGGATTTCATCATATATGGAATGCTGATTGAGAATGAATCAATCTATTTCATTTAGTTTTCCAGAAATAAACACAATTACTCTTTCATGCATGTGACAGCAATATTTTGGCATGGTTTAAATCGGTTCAAAAGTGCAGCTAACAAATACATGGCAAGAAACAAATATATATTTCCAGTTTTTGAATATGCCAAGTTTTTTTTGGTCAAGGGAAAAGTTTCTTTTTATTCTGGAATCTCATTTGAGTTCATGGACATGTTTCAAGACCAGGTTCACGTCTTAAAGTCGAGCAATTCAAGGAAACAAACTTCATCAATTTCAACCGAGAATATCAATAAGGGAAACACGAGATAAATCCGCACAAATCAGATCCAATCAATTATATACGAAATCAGAGTTTTAAAGGATTTGAAATCCTATATATTTACACCATTCTCATCATCGACAGTCATCGAAAACCAACCCAACATTTCAAATCGAATCCAAAAAGAACAAATTCAAAGAGAGAAAATTCAGAAGAACTCACAAAATTCCATCTAGGATTCGATCGCCACAACTTTCCAAAATCAATCGAGAAAGCTACAAAGTCTCGAGTCTTCAGAAATCATTTTCCAGAATAAATATCAACATCTGCAATCGATTTGGGAGTGCATTGAAACCCTAAATTTTTTTTTTTACGCCGCCGCCATGATTATCAAAGGAAAGAGATCGGATAATAAAATGAACCAAGGGTGGAGTCTATGTTGAATCGGCTGGCCTAGTTGAAGTGATAAAAGGGAGATTTAAATTCCTTTTTAAATCTAGGGTTTTTAATTGGTTTATTTTCGTTGTATTTTCAATTTCATTTGAAAACCGTTGTATCTGTTTTCTAGTTTTTTTCTGTAAAAACTATGTGATCTAGTTAGGGATTTAACTTGCGGTTTACTAGAATATGTAAAAGCTAGGGATACAGGTTACAGGTTTGTAATCTAGGAAAATCTAATCTAGGGGTTTAGATCAGTCTAGGGTTTTGAGCGTAGGGTTAGTACAGGAGCAGGGATTGCGAGTTTACAGTATCTGTAAGCGGGATCTGTTATTAACTCCTAGTAGAAACCTTAGGAATGCAGCAGTAGGCATGATTTTGCTGAAGCTGGGTATCTCTGTGTATTATTTTCCTTCTGCTTTTTATTTCTACTGTACTTTGTGATCTTTTTATTATTTAATATCCTATCAGATTTTTAACTCAGCGAAAAACTGTGAAAAACCCTATTCACCCCCTTATAGGGTTATTCTAGATCCAACAAGTGGTATCAAAGCCTGGTAATTTCATTAACCCTAGAATCATGGATCCTATTTGTCAGTCTTTAGAGAGTCAGTCCAGGGATATTCCAATTATTTTCAATGGGACAGATTTTTTATTTTGGAGATCAAATTTTGAATTATATTTAAAATGTGTTAAAATATTGGAATATTATTGAAAATTTGGGAGATATATTAGATAAGAGGAATAAAGTTTTAAATGCTCGTGTTATGCATATTATTTATTCTTTTCTTGGTAATGATCAATTAAAATTTATCTCTTGTTGTTTAACTGCGCAGGATATTTGGAAAACTCTCAGCACGTTGTATGGAAAGTCAGACGGCTGCTCAAAACCCCAGAATGGCAACTCAACTTCAGATCTATGCTTGACAGGTTTTACAGAAGATAACTCAGATGGATTAGCTGATGGAGACTCAACAGGAAATGAAATAGAAAATTTCTCTTATGAAGATCTAGTTTACTTTTGTGCTGATTTAACTAAATCTGTTGATAAACTCCAATTGAAAATTAAATCCTTGAAATCTAAGAATCTTCAGTTGACTAGGAAAAATCAATGTTTGGAATTAAAATTTGAAAATGCCATGAAATTTGAAAATTCTGATTGTAAGCTCATCTCAGTAATAACATTCAAAGGCTTGAAGAAGAAATTTTAATTTTAAAAGATAAAGAGATTGAGTTGAAAGATGCAAAAAATTGTTTACAAAAAGAATTTTTAAATTTTTAGGGTACCAAAAATTCCAAACATGATATTGCTGAAAATAATAGTTTGTTGAAAGCAGATTTGGTTTTGAAAGAGCTTGAAATCGAAATTGAAAAATTGTAGAAACTTGAATCTGAGAGTCGAAAACATTTTGATTTTGAAATGGCTGAGTCCCAAACCAAAATTAACTTGCTTAATGATGAAAATTTGGTTTTGAAATATGAGTTTGAAAGATGTAAGATCACTAAAAATCGGTGTTCAGATTTAACAAAAGAAAATGATGATCTTAAAACTAAAATTCAACAACTTGAAACAATTATGAGTAGATTTTCTGATGGAGAAAAATCTTTGAATATGTTGCTAAAAAACCAATTTTCTGCTAGAAATAAACATGGTCTTGGTTTTAGGATAAACAATGCTTTTGAAAATCGAAATTCAAATGATTTGAAAAATCCTTCAATCAGTTTTGAAAAGAATCGATATGAAAATATGAACTCTGATAATTGCAAAAGTTTTTTGAATTAAACTCGTAATGTGAAATTGTTATGTAATAATCCATCTAAACAAAGATGGCTAGGGAACTACTGTGTTGAAAAGAGTTTAAATTCAAGTTGTTCTATATTTTTGTTTTCTTTACAGTTCCTTGGACAAGATTTGTTGAGTTAGAGATTAATTTACTCACATCAGTTTCAGGTATAACCTCTAAACTCATCTTTGTAAATATTCTTTGTTTATTTCTCCCTTTGTCCCTTCTGTTTATTTTTTTGTTTTATTTGTCATTGTCATATCATTGTAACTTCTTTCGGACTTCCTTGAACTTCCAATTGTAGAATTCATATTTTTTGGAAATTCACTTCATTTGTATAAAACTCTGATGTTTTAATCATTTCCAGATTTTGAATCTAAACTTGTAAATATCTGCAATTGATTTGAAGTTTATTTCTGATTTCTGAATTCCTAATAGTGTAGATTTATTCGTGTCATATATTTAATACTGTTAATTTTGAATTCTAATTTTTTTTTAAGATCTGAATATTTAATGAAATTTCACACACCTCTGTTGTTTTGAGTTTCTTCTAATTTGTAACGACCCGTATTCTACACATCATAGGATTGTAGAATATTTATTTCTTTCCCGTGTGAAGTCGTATGGTCATGTAACTTTGGGAAACATCTATTAGAGTCATTTCCCATGCTTATGATTTTTGTCGATTTTTAAATGACCATTTTGCCCCTAGTTGGTACTGTTTTGGCCATAACTTTTGATTGGAAAAGAATTTTGACCTGAAACCACTTCCATTTGATTCGTTTGATAGTTTCTCTTTCCGTAGAGTGGTCATAATAGCCAAACGGACTTACCGTTTGGGAGATATGGCTGAAACAAGGTTTGTAGGGTGAAAAACTGCTTAACCGGGCCAAATCGGGTGATTAGTGAGTAGACCCATAACCCATTTCGGGATTAGGGTTATGGGAGGGCTGAAATGAGATGGAGAATCATTCCATTTCAGTTTTCTAGCCTCCACTTATCACCAAGGATCCCTAAAAATGGCCTCCAACCTCTAAATCACCTCCAAATCATCTTTTGGTCAAGGATTTGGCTTAGCAACTCCTAATCAAAGAAGATCTTCACTAAATCAACCTTGGAACTGCTGTTAGCATTGGGATTCGCATCAAATCAGAGCATTATTTCAGATCTTGGTTTATTTTGTGGCTAAGGTGAGTGATTTGCATAGTTTTGCACTAGTTATGGCTAATTAGGAGTGATTAGTGTTAATTAGCGAATTTAAGCGTGATAAAATTCTGGAGAAATATTTATAAAATTCGGAATGATGTTTTAGACCTCTGATATGAATTTGGGTTAATTTGGTTAAGATTTGCTAATCCTATCATTAGTTTCACCTAAATATGCTTAGGGGAAAATATGGGGTTTTGGGTATGTTTGATCCATTTTAACCTATTATGTTGATGTTTTGGTGTTTGGGGTTGATTATGTATGTTGCTATGACTGTATGGTATGCTTTGTGATTGTTTAGAAGTGTTAGTTTGGCCAAAAACGCCGTCGAATGGCGAAGAACAGTCGCTGGAACGAAGTGCAGGAAATACCTCGAACCGGATCGCCCCTACCCCATGCGAACCGATCCGATTGAAGCTCGCGCCACGAGACGACCCGATCCGCTCCACTTCGAAGGTCACGATCCGACCATTCGCGAAGGAGGAACCCCGATCCGATCCGAATGGGTGAAGCACGATCCGATGATGGCGATCCAACCATTCGCGAAGGAGGAACCCCGATCCGATCCGAATGGGTGAAGCACGATCCGATGATGGCGATCCGACCATTCGCGAAGGAGGAACCCCGATCCGATCCGAATGGGTGACCACGACCCGATCCGTATGGAGGACCACGAGCTGATGATGTTACTCGACCCGAACCATGGTGACGAGGAACGGGACTCCGAACCGATCCGCTGAAGAATGTGAAGGCTGATCCGATCCGATTCGATTGTGATGACCAATAACCCGAGATGCAAAGGTAGTCCAAATGGAAGCTAGAGCTTAGGATCCCGGAACCAGTTGGGAACCAATGAGTTCACTTCATGGTTGGACTTTGCTGCGGGACGTGTGCTAAGGAGTTGTCGACGTTCATAACTTCGATTCACCACTCAGAATGAATGATGGGATACTTATCAGTGCAGTAGGGTCATTATGACCTGAGGGGCAAAGTGATGGTAGCAAGACTATGTTATCAGTGCAGTATGGTCATTATGACCCGAGGGGCAAGGTGATGCGTAGTAAGACTATGAGCCAGCGCAGATGGGGTGAATAACTCCATGGGGCAAGTGGACATAGTAAGGATTAGTAAGGCTATGAGCCAGCGCAGATGGGGTGAATAACTCCATGGGGCAAGTGGACATAGCGAGGAATTAGTGGCTACGTTATCAGTGCAGTGAAGCCATTTATGACTTCATGGGGCAAAGTGATCGTAGCAAGGAATGTTGGGTGATCGAAGTGGTGAATATCGTATGCTTTATGCGCTGAGTGAGAGATGTGAGGATGGATGCTATGTTTGATTGTTTGCCATCATTATGACATGCACACCTCCCCCACCCCCGTATCTTTACACTGTTTGATATGGTACCTTAGAGTGTTGTACAGTATGTAGTGCTAACTCTTTGGTTGCAGGTCCAGGTTCAGGTATGTTTTAGTCTACCTGTTATTGTTCACTTTAGATGCTTATCGCTCATACCAGGCTTTATGTCTGACCAGAGTTTTATGTCTCCTCTTATTACTCTGGGTGCTCACACGAGCAGACTAGAGACAGGTTAGCTGGTGATGTGCGAGTAGCTGATTCGGAGGCGGGCAGGAGGCTTCCACGTATGATATATATATATATATATATATATATATATATATATATATATATATATATATATATGCACATTCTCCCTGTGTCGTTGATGGTCGCTACTTGGGCATTACCTCTTTTATGTTGCTTTTGTTTTGAGACAGTTTGGAAGTTGTAATAAGTTGTGTTCTGAATTTCCGCTGCTTTGATGTTTAGTTCTGGTTTTCAGCTTATGCACTGTCTCTCCTGTTTTATGTTAAGTATGTTACTATTATATTTTGTTCTATGCGCTGTGAGACATTCTACAGGTTCTTCGTATGTTCATTTCCTTCTTCCTTTTCCTTCTCACGACTCATTCCGTGCTAACTGGACATGTGAACAACGCATCTTTGGAGTAAATGTCGGTTGGTGCGGGGCGGGCCGTCTCACTTGGTATCAGAGCTCTAGGTTGCGTAGTTAACCTAGGGAAAGACACTAGGGAGAGTTAGTATGTATATGAGAGCGCGTATTTGTGATTACTTTGGTTTTCAAAAGCTATGTATATATATACTATTAGTAGTATAAGAATGAAGTTGCACTGCACTAGTACCACTATGGGGTCGTTGATCGTTTTCCTTTTTCAGATTGACGATGAGCCGACATGTTAGAGGTACCGGTAGAGGGGCCAATAATGGGAATGCCGCTGACATGAGGGCGATGTTTACCAACCTCATGAGAGACATGCTTAGAGAAGTGCAAGGGGCAGTTCCCAATCCCGGAGTTGGTGATGGCCCAGTAGTGCAGGCGCCTAGGGTCGATTTCGCCAAGTTGTGCAAAGATTACACTAATCTTGGTGGGAAGCCGTTCCACGGAACGGAGTCGGCCACAGATGTTCAAGATTGGATGGATAGCTGTGATCGTATCTTTGATGACTTGGGTCTTGAGGATGCGATGAAGAGAAGGCTAGCGTCTCGTCAGCTGCAAGGGCGAGCGATGAATTGGTGGAATGCCATTAGAACAGCTACTCCAGAGGACCAGGTTACTTGGGTTCAGTTCAAGGCTCGCTTTAGCGAGAAGTTTATTCCAGCTGCCCAGAAGTCGGTGTTGTTCAAGAGGTTCTTGGAACTCAAGCAGGGTGGCAGGGCAGTTTCTGATTATATTGCTGAGTTCGACACTTTGTCGAAGTATGGACTGTCTCTCATTGATACTCCTGAGAAGAAGAATGAGAAGTTCATTACTGGTTTGGATGGATACTTGGGGGAAAGGCTTATTAATCACATCGATGAGACTTTTGAATCGATCGTGGGGAAAGCTTTGAGATCAGAGAGTCTTTACCCTAAGTCGAAGACTGAGGCTGCATCTGCAGAAGGGCCAAAGCCGCAAGCAGGCGGTGGAGGCAAGAATAACTCTCAGAATAAGAGGAAGCAGGACCAATCTAAAGGTGGCCAGAAAAAGAGCAAGAAGGATGTTGAGTGCTTCAGCTGTGGAAAGAAGGGCCATTATGCTAAGGAATGTCGGGCCAAGCCAGCGGAAAGGAAGTGCTACAACTATGGTCAAGTGGGACATCAGAAAGATAAGTGTCTGCAACCTCTTAAGGAGAAGCAGATTGTGAAAGCGTATGCTCTTGATGCTATTCCTTCTTCGTCGAATGCCCCAACTGCGGCGGAGAAAGGAAAGAATGTTGTTATTCAAGGTATGCTTTCTATTTATGATATACCTGTTCGAGTTTTGTTTGATATTGGGGCTTCCCGTTCCATCATATCTAGTGACCTGGTAGATAGGTTGGGACTGGAACCCGAGATAGTCGATAGACCATTGATAGTGACGAACCCGATTGGTGGTTCGACTAGCCTTAGTATGATTTGCAGGAATTTGGTCCTATCGAGTCATGGATGTATGCTTGTATGTGATTGCTTTGTTTTGGGCTTTACTGGGTATGGCATTATATTGGGAGTCGATTGGCTCCAAAGATACGGGGTGGTGGTAGACTGTGAGGGCTTTTTGGTGACAGTGAGGGCGGATGATGGGCGGAGGGTAGTGTTTGGTAGTCTACCTAGTGATGGGGTTATGGCTAGTTTTGTAAATTCCCTCGACATCCCGCAGGATGAGTTGTCAGATGTGCCCGTGGTTGGCCAGTATCCGGACGTCTTCGAGGAGGTGACCGGGCTTCCACCACACCGAGAGATTGAGTTCCGTATTGATTTAGTGAAAGATGCCAGACCTATAGTGATGCCACTTCGTCGTATTGCACCAAGAGAGCAGCGAAAGCTCGGGGTGCAAGTCAGCAATCTTTTGAAGAAGGGATTGATTAGAAGGAGTGTCTCCGAGTGGGGAGCACCAGTTGTGTTTGCCACTAAGGCAGATGGTTCCCTTCGTTTGTGTGTGGACTATCGCGAGTTGAATAAGGTGACGAGGAAGAATAAGTATCCTCTCTACCGCGGATAGATGATTTGTTTGATCAGCTGGAAGGAGCAAGAGTGTTCTCCCAGTTGGACCTCGCGACAGGATTTCATCAGCTAAGAGTGGCGGATGAGAGTGTTCCGAAAACGGCATTTAGGACGCCGTCTGGATTTTATGAGTGGTTGGTCATGCCGTTTGGGTTGACCAATGCACCAGCCTATTTTGTGGATCTTATGAATCGAGTATTCAGAGATCAGTTGAATAAGTTTGTTAGTGATGGAGGTGTTGAGGAAACACCAATTGAAAGCGAAATTCTCTAAGTGTCATTTTTGGAGAAGGGAAGTAAGATTCTTGGGTCATGTTGTTTCAGAGTGTGGTATTGCCGTGGACCCTGCGAAGGTGGCTACGGTACAGGATTGGCCTACGCCCAAGAATGCAACAGATGTAAGAAGTTTCTTGGGATTAGCTGGATATTATCGTAAGTTTATCCAGGACTTCTCCAAGATAGCAGCACCGTTGACTCAGTTGACTAAGAAGAATCAGTCCTTCGTCTGGGACGGAGTATGTGAGGATGCCTTCAAGAGTCTAAAGGAGAAGTTGACGCGTGCGCCAGTGTTAGTCATTCCTAAAGGGAATGAAGAGATGACGGTATACACGGATGCTTGTGGTACCGGACTGGGTGCAGTATTGATGCAAGGAGGTAGGGTTGTAGCTTATGCTAGTCGACAGCTAAAGCCGCATGAGAAGAAGTATCCTACCCATGATTTGGAATTGGCAGCGATTGTATTTGCGCTGAAGATGTGGAGACACTATCTCTTGGGAGAAAGATTTGAGTTGTTTACCGATCATAAATCGTTAAAGTATCTCTTCTCTCAGAAAGATCTGAATCTCCGTCAGCAGAGATGGTTAGAGTTCTTGGCTTCGTATGATTTTGATATCGCATATACACCTGGGAAGGGTAATGCGGTAGCCGATGCCTTGAGTAGGAGACATGCCATCTTAGGGGCAATGTTTCTTGAATGGAAGCAACTGGAGTATATCGCGGGGTTTGATTTCAGACCAAAGTGCGAATTGGATCCGGTTATGCTAGCTAGTTTGACGATCAGACCCACTTTGGTAGAGCGGATTGGTTCTAATCAAAGGGACGATCCTAACCTATTGGAAATCATCTCCAAGTTAGAGATGGGTATCGATGAGGAGATGAATGTGTATGGGCATGATCGAGATGGATGGCTTCGGAAGAATGGAAGATTAGTTGTGCCCAACGTGAATGGTTTGAGAGATGAAGTGCTTAGAGAATGTCATCACTCAAAACTGACTATACACCCCGGTGGTAATAAGATGTATCGAGACATGAGACAGACTTACTACTGGGAAGGGATGAAAAGAGACGTTGGGAAGTTTATATCCAAATGCATGAATTGCCAGCTAGTTAAAGCCGAGCAAAAGAAGTCTAGTGGGTTGTTGCAACCATTAGAAATTCCTGAATGGAAATGGGAGCAAGTCTCGATGGATTTCATCGATGGTTTACCAAGGACTAGATCGGGACATGATAGCATTTGGGTAATTGTGGATCGATTGACTAAGAGCGTAAGATTTATACCAGTCAAATCAACCAGAACGGCAGCCAAGTTGGCAGAATTGTATATGAAGTGGGTAGTGAGATTTCATGGAGTACCCAAAAGCATTGTGAGTGACCGAGACCCGTTGTTCACTAGTGGGTTTTGGAAGAGCTTACAAGAGGCTCTAGGGTCAGGATTACATCTCAGTACCGCATATCATCCTCAGACCGACGGTCAGACGGAGAGGGTGAATCGTATATTGGAAGATCTCTTGAGAGCTTGTATATTGGATTTTGGTGGATCATGGGATGACCATTTGCATCTAGTAGAGTTTGCATATAATAATAGCTACCAATCCAGTATCGGTATGGCTCCATATGAAGCTTTGTACGGAAGACCGTGTAACTCACCATCATGTTGGATAGAGACTGGCGAGAAGTTTGTGCTTGGACCAGATGTGGTGAGAGAAACTTCAGATAAGATTAAGATCATTCAGCAACGAATGAAAGCTGCCCAAGATAGGCAGAAGAGTTATGCTGATAAGAGGAGAAGAGAATTGAAATTCTCCGTTGGTGACTTGGTGTTTGTCAAGATATCTCCGTTGAAGAGCGTGATATGATTTGGCAGGAGAGGCAAATTAGCACCAAGATTTGTTGGCCCATTCCCTGTTCTTGAACTAGTCGGGAATTTGACATATAGAGTTGGCTTACCAGAGAAGATGGCGGGAGTTCACAATGTGTTTCATGTTTCCCAACTAAGGAAGTTCGTTCACGACTCAGATATGACTATTTCACCTGATCAGTTGGAGGACTTCGAAGTAGAGCCCGAGGCGGTTGGGTACCGCAAGCCGATTCGTATTGTGGGGCACGATACGAAGCAACTTCGAAGGAAGTCGGTGAAGCTAGTCAAGGTTCAGTGGGCCGAGGACGAGAATGATTGTACTTGGGAGACAGAGGAGAGCATTAGGAAGACACATCCAGAACTCTTTGTCTGGTAAGATTTACTTTGCGATTTAGTTTTCCGCATGCTAGGGTAGACTTGTTTTGTTTGTTTTGCATGTTGATTGTTGTTTTATGATTGATAGGCATGTGGGACCTTTGTGTGTGTTTGGATTAGGGAATTTCGGGGGCGAAATTTCTTAAGGGGGGGAGAGTGTAACGACCCGTATTCTACACATCATAGGATTGTAGAATATTTATTTCTTTCCCATGTGAAGTCGTATGGTCATGTAACTTTGGGAAACATCTACTAGAGTCATTTCCCATGCTTATGATTTTTGTCGATTTTTAAATGACCATTTTGCCCCTAGTTGGTACTGTTTTGGCCATAACTTTTGATTGCAAAAGAATTTTGACCTGAAACCACTTCCATTTGATTCGTTTGATAGTTTCTCTTTCCGTAGAGTGGTCATAATAGCCAAACGGACTTACCGTTTGGGAGATATGGCTGAAACAAGGTTTGGAGGGTGAAAAACTGCTTAACCGGGCCAAATCGGGTGATTAGTAAGTAGGCCCATAACCCATTTCGGGATTAGGGTTATGGGAGGGCTGAAATGAGATGGAGAATCATTCCATTTCAGTTTTCTAGCCTCCACTTATCACCAAGGATCCCTAAAAATGGTCTCCAACCTCTAAATCACCTCCAAATCATCTTTTGGTCAAGGATTTGGCTTAGCAACTCCTAATCAAAGAAGATCTTCACCAAATCAACCTTGGAACTGCTGTTAGCATTGGGATTCACATCAAATCAGAGCATTATTTCAGATCTTGGTTTATTTTGTGGCTAAGGTGAGTGATTTGCATAGTTTTGCACTAGTTATGGCTAATTAGGAGTGATTAGTGTTAATTAGCGAATTTAAGCGTGATAAAATTCTGGAGAAATATTTATAAAATTCGGAATGATGTTTTAGACCTATGATATGAATTTGGGTTAATTTGGTTAAGATTTGCTAATCCTATCATTAGTTTCACCTAAATATGCTTAGGGGAAAATATGGGGTTTTGGGTATGTTTGATCCATTTTAACCTATTATGTTGATGTTTTGGTGTTTGGGGTTGATTATGTATTTTGCTATGACTGTATGGTATGCTTTGTGATTGTTTAGAAGTGTTAGTTTGGCCAAAAACGCCGTCGAATGGCGAAGAACAGTCGCTGGAACGAAGTGCAGGAAATACCTTGAACCGGATCGCCCCTACCCCAAGCGAACCGATCCGATTGAAGCTCGCGCCACGAGACGACCCGATCCGCTCCACTTCGAAGGTCACGATCCGACCATTCGCGAAGGAGGAACCCCGATCCGATCCGAATGGGTGAAGCACGATCCGATGATGGCGATCCAACCATTCGCGAAGGAGGAACCCCGATCCGATCCGATCCGAATGGGTGAAGCACGATCCGATGATGGCGATCCGACCATTCGCGAAGGAGGAACCCCGATCCGATCCGAATGGGTGACCACGACCCGATCCGTATGGAGGACCACGAGCTGATGATGTTACTCGACCCGAACCATGGTGACGAGGAACAGGACTCCGAACCGATCCGCTGAAGAATGTGAAGGCTGATCCGATCCGATTCGATTGTGATGACCAATAACCCGAGATGCAAAGGTAGTCCAAATGGAAGCTAGAGCTCAGGATCCCGGAACCAGTTGGGAACCAATGAGTTCACTTCATGGTTGGACTTTGCTGCGGGACGTGTGCTAAGGAGTTGTCGACGTTCATAACTTCGATTCACCACTCAGAATGAATGATGGGCTACTTATCAGTGCAGTAGGGTCATTATGACCTGAGGGGCAAAGTGATGGTAGCAAGACTACGTTACCAGTGCAGTAGGGTCATTATGACCCGAGGGGCAAGGTGATGCGTAGTAAGACTATGAGCCAGCGCAGATGGGGTGAATAACTCCATGGGGCAAGTGGACATAGTAAGGATTAGTAAGGCTATGAGCCAGCGCAGATGGGGTGAATAACTCCATGGGGCAAGTGGACATAGCGAGGAATTAGTGGCTACGTTATCAGTGCAGTGAAGCCATTTATGACTTCATGGGGCAAAGTGATCGTAGCAAGGAATGTTGGGTGATCGAAGTGGTGAATATCGTATGCTTTATGCGCTGAGTGAGAGATGTGAGGATGGATGCTATGTTTGATTGTTTGCCATCATTATGACATGCACACCTCCCCCACCCCCGTATCTTTACACTGTTTGATATGATACCTTAGAGTGTTGTACAGTATGTAGTGCTAACTCTTTGGTTGCAGGTCCAGGTTCAGGTATGTTTTAGTCTACCTGTTATTGTTCACTTTAGATGCTTATCGCTCATACCAGGCTTTATGTCTGACCCAGAGTTTTATGTCTCCTCTTATTACTCTGGGTGCTCACACGAGCAGACTAGAGACAGGTTAGCTGGTGATGTGCGAGTAGCTGATTCGGAGGCGGGCAGGAGGCTTCCACGTATGATATATATATATGTATATATATATATATATATATATATGCACATTCTCCCTGTGTCGTTGATGGTCGCTACTTGGGCATTAGTAGTGTACCTCTTTTATCTTGCTTTTGTTTTGAGACAGTTTGGAAGTTGCAATAAGCTGTGTTCTGAATTTCCGCTGCTTTGATGTTTAGTTCTGGTTTTCAGCTTATGCACTATCTCTCCTGTTTTATGTTAAGTATGTTACTATTATATTTTGTTCTATGCGTTGTGAGACATTCTACAGGTTCTTCGTATGTTCATTTCCTTCTTCCTTTTCCTTCTCACGACCCGTTCCGTGCTAACTGGACACGTGAACAGCGCATCTTTGGAGTAAATGTCGGTTGGTGCGGGGCGGGCCGTCTCATAATTTATTTTAGAAAGGCTTGAAATAATATACTCGTTACAGCACACTAATATTTTGAAAGGCAGTAAAATATTATTAACACTTCAACAATTACAAATGTTGTACAAGCAACTGAGATATATACATGATCATATAACTATACAAATGACAATAGCCTTGAGGAAAAAAGCTAAGAAATGAACAAGAAAAATAGAAAAAAATGAAGCTGTACATCATGAAAATAGTCTCTACAAGATCTAAAACCATTAGCATGCACACACCAGCTAAGAGTAAATGACCACAGTCAACAAAGAATTATTCCGAATTCAATTTCCTGCATATAGCACCATGAATCAATGCAAAAATACCATCATCACTTAGAAAATCTGAGCTGAAAATCCTCTTATTCCTCTCACACCAAATTTCATAAACACAATTTTTCAACACCTTCAATAACAGCAAACCATTAGTTGACTTCCATCTCGTAGCCTTGAACAAGCTAAACCACTCATCTCTACTACACTGAACAGGATTGTGAAACTTGAAAGTATCTAAAATTCTCCTCCACAGACCAAAAGTACAATTGCATTCAAAAAAGAGGTGAGTGTTACACTCAGATTCAGCATTACAAAAACAACAAGTATCATTTGGAATGATCCCAATTTTAAAGAGTTTATCCTTGGTACTAATAGCATTAGACATGACCTTCCATAAAAGAAAATTATGTTTAGCATTACTCATTAGATTTCATATCCTCTTATGCCATGGAAAAATGTTTTTTTCACCATTTAATAAATCATAAACCATACTAATTGAATGCTTTTTGCCCATCCAAGTTATAACATCATTACCTGGTTTGAACGTTGAAAGAATCTCAGACCAAAGACTCCTTAAAACTAATGAACTACTATGCAGCAAACTCACTTCATTATTATGAATATATTCACCAATCTTGGCAGTTTCAGAGACACCACAATTCCTTCTCAAGTTGTAGTGAACAATATCACTTAAAATCTAACCATTAGCTGCCCAAGGAGAATTCCAGAAAGATAAAGATGGAGTTATAGAAGCATTACATTTAACAAAAGGAAGAAATGACCTTCTAAGCTTAATAATTTGCCTCCAGCTCTAGCTACAATTATTAGAAATAGGCATGGTCCAAAAATCCTTCTTTCCAATAAGATTACTCTTAACAAACATAGTCCAAAGACTTTTATCTGAATGTAACTTGTCAATATACAGAAATTGCAGCTTTATTCCAATGAGATAAGTTCAAAATACCAACTCCACCATGCTTCTTGTCTTCAGTCAATTTAGAAAAAGCAATAGGAATGATCTTCTTTGCAAAAGGATCTCCATGCCACAAAAATTTGTTAATAGCACTAATCACCATGTTTATAAGCTTCACATGAAGAATGTAATGCCTTGTACAGTAAGTAGTCATTGAGGTAATAACAGATTAAAGAGTAGTTAATCTACCGGCTTTAGAAAGCTTGCAGGAAGGCCACTGCCTCAACTTATCAATGATCTTCTCATATAAAGGCATACATTGTTCTTTAAATATTCTACCAGTAAAAAGTGGTAAGCCCAAATATAAATAATTATCTGGTAGAATCTTCAAACCAGAAAAAACTATCACTTCCTCCTTATTATATTGAGATAAACCACCAATCTTGATATGAGACTTTGACAAGTTAATTTGAAGGCCAGTAATATTATTAAAAACTTTCATAATAGAAAGAATGCATTGAATATTCTGGATAGTTGGTTTGGTAAAAATGATAAGGTCATAGGCAAAAAGTAGATGGGTAATGAGGGGTTTTTTACAGCGAGGATGAATATCAATTTTACCCAAATTAACTTGATTAACAATCAAAGAATTAAGGAGCTCCATGACAAGGATGAACAATTGAGAGGAAATACGATCACCTTGTCTTACTCCTCGTTTCCCTTTGAAGTATCCATGAAGCATCCCATTCCTAGAAATAGAAAACATTGGTGTGGAGATACAGGTAAAGATCCATGCTAAAAAGGTTTGGGGAAGTTCTTCCTAGACATAATGGCAATAATATATGACCATAGCACACTATCAAAAGCCTTCCTGATGTCCAATTTCAACATACAACGAGGGGAAATGTTTTTCCTATCATAACCATGCAGCAATTCTTGAGTGATAAGAATATTATCACTGATTAATCTTCCAAGGACAATGGCAGATTGATTATTTGAAATAATGAATAGGAGGGTACTCTGCAATCTGTTGGCTAAGACTTTAGCAATAATTTTACAAAAAAAACTACAATAGGATATGGGTCTAAAATCAGAAACTGAGGTAGAATTGTTAACTTTTGGAACTAAAGCAATAAAGGTGGAAGTCAGAGAAGGAGGTAAAACATTATTAAGGAAAAAGAACTGAACAACTTTGATAATGTCATCTCCAATAACCATCCAACATTTTTGTAGATAAAATGCATTAAAACCATCTAGCCCACCAGAACTGGTTGAATCCATTGCAAACACAGCTGACTTGATTTCATCACCAGTGATAATATTAATAAGTTCATGAGATTGTTTATCAGGTAGAAGGGGAAGATCAATATAATAAAGTGGATCAACTGTACTAGGAGGAATGTAATCAGGTGACAATATAGAACTGAAATAATCCACAAAAGCCTTATCGATATTAGTCTGAGAGTCAAGGATATTACCATCAGCATCCTTGATCATGTAGATAGTCTCTCTGATTTTGTTAGCCTTCAATGATTCATGAAAACAAATTGTATTCCTATCATCTTGCAATTCCTTCTTAGAACTAGAACATTGTCTTGCAGAATGAAATTCTATATCAAGCAATGACTTAAGTTTACTCTGCAAGTCTCTTTCCAGTAAAAGAAGCTGTTGATCAAGAGGACAAGACTCCAAATCCTTTTGCACTTTAATAAGCTCAGTCCTTACCAAATAGGATTGCTTGATAGTATCACCAAAGTTATGACTTGACCAAGCCTTGAGATGAAATTTCCGTAACCTTAATTTGAATAAAAGTTTGTCCATAGGATTCCCACTACAACAATGATTCCAAACTTGCATTAAAAGTTTTGAAAAATCTTTATGTGAACACCAAAAATTAAAAAAATTAAAAAGAAGACTTCCCTTTTGCAATAGCATCCGACCTTCCCCAATATAAAAGCAATGGACAATGATCAGAAATAGTGGAAGGAAGGATACGAAAAAGGAGTTTTAACAAGCAGAAATAAAAGCAGAATTAACAAAAATGTGGTCAAGCTTGCACAATGCATGTGCACTAGAATGGCTTTTATTAGTCCATGTGTAAGAAGAACCAAAGCTATTTAAAGGGAAAAGATTTGAGGAAATGATGGCTTGATTAAGTGGGGCAATATTTATCAGTGGTGATAATTTCATTATTTTTTAGATTGCCTTGGATATGTTGATTATTTCTTGAATTATAGTGATACATCTAGAAATTCATCTTATATTCATGATCATCATGGTTGAAATTGGTTTGTTTGAAATCATCTGAAATTCTTGATATTTTGAATATCACATACCTCTTAAATATGAAATTATCAATCTTGTGTGACTAATTCATTATATCTCAAACTTAACATTGATTCAAGTGATTTCAATTTTTTTTTTTTTTGGGATCATGAATACCTCTCAAACTTGATGTATATGATCTGAAATTTCTCTTATACTTGTCAGAGATAATTTTGAAAATTCTTTGAAAAAATGTCTTAAATCTCTCTATTATTTCATGGTTATTTGATTTAAATATTTGTTTGTTTAAAATCATTTGAAATTATTGATTTACTGAATCACACACATAGCTAGAATCAATAATTTATAATCTGGTGTGATTGATTCATTAAATTCTGATATTTTTCCAAATGATTTAAAATAAACAGTATTTTTAATCTTAGATCATGATTCATCTTATGTGAATGTCATCCTGACAAGTTTTTCTTTGAAACTGTTTGTGCTGCCTTGATATTGACTTTAAAAAATTGGTAACTGCTTGCTTTGATAAAAAAATTGTTGGTCTGCTGCTTTGCTAGAAGGAACTGCTTTTGAAAGTGTTTGGTGATTGTTTGTTTTGGTATCAAATATATACCATGCTCTGATAGATGAAGTTAAATTGCTTGATTTGTTAACCGTGTTTGCTTAGGCTTTGTGATTAGGATTATGTTGTTCGAGATATCTTTGTACGTCTCCAGTGTCATTTTTAAAATCCTCATGAATAGTGACATCAAGTGGTATCTGTTCAAATGTGCTGAATTTTTTTTTGTATATATTTTTAATCCCTCTTGTCCTGTATAGCTCTTCATATTCCTCTTTTAATTGATTTTCAATTTTAAAATTATTTATTGACTATTCATTCAGAAACTGAAACCAATATCCAAATTGGACTATATTTATAATTCAACAAAATTATTATCAGATTTTGAAATTGTGACGAATTATGACTGCAGTATATTTCACAACAAGAGGAGATTTTATTTAGATTTTAATGATAGTTGAACATTTATTATAATATCTTTGAATTGGCAATTATTTCATGACCATCTTCTTTATCTTCCATTATTCTGCCATCCATCATGTTTTTGTATGTTAATGTGGAGAGTTTAATGTTTTTTTTTTTTAAAAAATCTTTTTGAATAAACAGTGGAAAATTTTTGTGATAGAAATTGGACTATGTTATTATTCAGAATTAGTGATAATTGAAAATTTTCAATGATTCCGGTATAGTCGAGCATATTTCATAATATAATTAATTTAGAAATTTATTTCACAAACCATTTCTGTACCTGTCACATTTCTATCATCCGTATTGAATTTATATACTGCGGAGTTTTTTCATTTTGAAACTGAAAATAATAAAATAATAATCATAAGTGTTTCTCTACCCTCATTTAAAAATCCAAGCTCTGGTTATGCACGGTTATGATAATACTTAATTTTAAGCTGTAACTGACCTCATTTAAAAATCCAAGATCTGGTTATGCGTGGTCAGTGTGCTATTAAATAAAAAAATAAAAAAAAAATTGAATAAGTAAAAATTTCTATGAAATTCTCCTTGGTGTATAAAAACCTGCCTATCAATCCACCTTTCTAATCTATGAAATGTGTTGAAATCTTATGAAGTATTATGATTTGAGATTATACGATTTCATCACTTAAATTGAATTATTAATTATAGTCCAAATCCATCACTGGTTTTTTTGCTTTATTTTTGAAAATCTTATTGGAAAATAATTGGAATCATTTGTTTTAAAACTCTCTCCATTATATATAAAATTCATCATAAATCCATCATTCTCTACAATGTGAGATATGCCACATATTCTCAGAATATTATGATTTTTGTTTGACTGATTGAGATTTTTGATGATCGTTCTTCCTCTTAAGCTGATATTGTATTTGTAGTCATTTTTCATCTATATTTTAAATTCCATATCCTTTTAATGATAACAAAAGGGGGAGAATGAGTTGAGATTTTGATTTATAAGTGAATATTTTATAAAAAAATTACTATTGAAAATTCCATTCATTTTTTATTCACTCATGCACAATTATAGGGGGAGCATTCAAATAGGGGGAGTTCAGTTCTCATTTTTTATTCACTTATGCACAGTCATATGGGAAGCATTCAAATAAGGGGAGTTCAGTTCTTCACTGTCAAGCACATTTATTGTATTCAAAATCTTAATATTTGTTTGTCATCATCAAAAGGGGGAGATTGTTGTATATAACGGTGTTGTATACACAATTATATGATTTTTATTTGATGATAACAACCAAATATATATTATTATAAATGTGTTTGTTATTGTACTGTTTCATATACACATCACAGACTGGAATATAAAATTTATATTTAAATAAAATACGACTGTACAAACATTCAAATATTCACACAGTATTTTATTTGAATATAATATTTTATTTCAACATTTAAATAGTACAACTATTTATAACTCCACTATTAGAACACATCACATTTCATATTCACTTCACATGAATTTGTACTTGTAAATAAACTGAATACAATAGACAAGTTTGGTTAAACACAATAAAATGATATTTTATTTCAATCAACTTTGTCTATTAAAAATACCAGTACAATTTTCTGTTTTCTGTACATCAGCTCCTCACTACATCACTCAACACTCATTTATATATATACAGACTCATTATATCACTGACACTTATATACACTACTGCTTCTGTAACACCCCATGTCCATTAATGTCACTCACAAAGGAAATGCATCAATGTCCATGAAGCGTTATTGTTGTATAGAATAGATAAATTACAAAAATAAATAAATAAAACAACACAGCGGAAGATAAAACTTATTTCATAGCATCATAACTCAAAACAAGCTTACATAAGTATTTTCCAAAACCATTACAACAGGATCAATAGTCTTTTCCAAAAACTTCAAAGTACATAAAGAAGCAAATACATAAGTAACATAAATGCATAAATCCCCACTGAGCATAAGCAAAGACATAAAGATGAGAGAGTCCAAAGCGATACATCTACTCTTTTCAAGCAACTCTAACCGATTGCAAATTTTCAACGGAGGCATCTAGCGATTCAAGATAACTAAGCATAACCGCATACGAGGGATTTCAAGAAATTTTCAAAGTGTTACCGAGCTGGGTTAGGAGCCTAACAACCCTTTTCTCACAATCAAGGATGGCCCTATTACTGGATAGCCAATCCATGCCCAAAACCAAACCATATCCCGAAAAGCCCAATATAAAGGCACTACATTGAAATTCTACGCTTAGAATAGAAATTTTCAATCCCAAACAGATCATAGACAAATGAGCTGGGCCCCCAATTGGGTTTGAAACAATTAAGGGGTCCTCTACCATACTAGTTTTTAGGTGCAGAGATTCTACTAAAGCAGACGAGATAAAGGAGTTTGACGCGCAAGAATCAAATAAAGTGCGAACGGGGTGATCATAAAGATAAACTACGCTTTCTACAGAAGTATTTGTACCTCGCTGTTGCAAAGGTGGCGCTTCTAGCACATGAACCTGTGCCCCTGAGGTGGATCCAGCCCCCTGCCCCTGCCCTCGTTTCTTTGGGCAGTCCTTAGCCCTGTGGCCTGTCTGACCGCAAGAAAAGCACCCACCATTCTCCTTGGCCTTCTTTTTCCGGCAGTCCTTTACTAAGTGCCCCACTTTGCCACATAAATTACACTTCCTCTTCTCTTTGTTGCCTTTCCCACCTTTCTTAAAGTCTGTCTTCTTAGGCTGCAAACCCTCTTTCTTCCCTTGAGAGCTTTCTGCCTTTGTCTCCTTCTTGCCCTTATCTTCTTCATTCAGCAATGCCATTTGCACCAATCTTTCATACGTGGCTCCCATGGGTATATGGGTCATGGCCAAACTGTGTAATGGCTCATTCAACCCTTTGACGAAACGGAGAGCCTTCTTGTGCGGGGTGTTGACTAGGTCAAGCCCAAACCTAGACAGCTCATCGAACTGATTCACATACTCTCTGACTGTCTTGTCCCCTTGCTTAAGAAATAAGAATTTTTCCAACTGCAAACTTCTTTCCGCATCTGAGAGAAATTTAGTCTCAAACCTTGCCCTAAAGTCCTCCCATGTCTCCACTGGTCTTTCAGCATTAGTGACTTCCCACCAGTAGGAAGCCTCGCCCTTCAATAGCCACACCGCCAATTGTACTTTTTGTCTATCTTCTACCTCAAAGATGATGAATAGGTCCTCCGTTTCTTTCAGCCAATTTCTAGCTGCCACGAAGGACTCAGTTCCATGGAAATCCCTTCCTCCCATAGCTTTAAAATCTTTACATATCTTAGCAAACGTGTTTCCCCGAGGAGGAGGTGGAGGAAAAGGTGCCGCTGCAGCTGGATGATTTCCGGCAGCTGGGGGAGGAGGAACGGTAGGACCTGGCTGAGTGGCTCTTGCTTCTAAGAACCGCCTAAACCAACCAGGTATTGGCACCCCTTCTGGCAAGTTAAGGTCTTCAGACATGCTGAAACAAAAAGGATAGATTCAAAACGAAGGATAAGAGATAGTACCTATGGCTTTGGGGAGTGGACTTTGCCTTTTAGAATAAAATAATATTTTTCTTTTAAAAATGCTTCTTTAAATTTCCTTTTTTGAAAATAAATTTTCAAAACTTTTTATCTTATCTGGTAAACCTATGCTCTGATACCAAGTGAAACACCCCACCTCCGTTAGGGTCACTCTCAAAGGGAATGCCCTAATTTTGGTGGAGGTTTATAAGTATAAGTCACAGATATACAAGACAGATATAAGAACACATATTTGTAAACAGCGGAAAATCAACAAACTTTTATTTCATGAAAGCAAATACGTGTTACAACAACATCACCATAATTGTCTTACATCTTTTCCAAAAACATAACACTTTCATAATCTGTCTTGATTACATTATTTAAAGAAGCATAAATAAAACATAGATAAACTGCAAAAGCCCCATAGAGTTTGTCCAAAGCCATAGTTTCAAACGAAAAGGGTCCAAGCAATACATTTCTCTTCTTCAAGCTGGATGTTAAGGCTGGTCAAGCTGCAGTGTTCCCTCCCTGTGGACCTGGGGGGGGGGGGAAACGGAAGAAAAGAAGACGAAAGAAAAGTAGAGTCAGACATAAAGCCTGAGTAAGTCTAGTACTATTCTGTCTATGAATAAAGAACTGAGTATGATAAGTATAAACAAGAAGTGGGAAAGCACTATAACTTGGTTAAGTTGTCTAGGGTCGAATATACTATCGTACCCCATGTAAATCTCTGAACCCATATAAACTAGTTCCCAACTGACACCCCATAATCAGGGTGATGTGATCCATTCTATGATGATCGGCTCCTACTCGCATAGTTACATGTGTCTTACGGCCCCCGATGTTGTAGTTACCTATGCTGGTCCCACCATGGGGTGTATCAAGTCCCATGGTGGCGGCCCGACACAATCCTAGAATGCACAGGTATGCTACTGGTGTCCAGTGCCTTATTTTTCTGCGCCGGAGTGTGTGCACGCCCGCACCCCGTTAGAACCTACACTGCTACACCACCGCCGTCGATTTGACCTCTTACAATCAGCCCAGTAATCGTGCCCCACCCTGCCTAGTTTCAGGGTATCCTGATACACCTTCTAGGGTTACTGCTGAAAAGGGTCCCCCGTTACTAGGTTTTCTATCTCTTGCCAACATGCTAAGTTGGTTAAGTGTTTTCTAACCTAACCCCCCACCAGTCCGTTTAGTTTAGCATGTTCCATTTTGATTAAGTCTTTAGTTCACTTAATCCTAACAATCCTGACTCAGCCTTAATTGTCTTATTAAAGCCTTGACCTCTCACATTAGACAGGTATTGTTGTGGCTGCCTGTTGCCGGTTGGTTCCGGGCAGCTTACGCCACAACTCAGTCTAACCTCGTGTCCTTATTGGGCTCCATGTTTAACCTCCCACATTGGATAGGTATTGTTGTGACCACTGGACAGCCGGGCGGTTCCGGGCAGGTTTACATCACAACTCAATCCAACCTCGGGTTAAACACATCGTTTGTTCTACATTTACATATTTTGTCTTTCTTCTTTATTTTCTTATATGTAAATATTTGCGGCCCATTATTAAGTTAATGGTGTAAAGATTTACACCAATCATGGGCCCAACCCATTCTTGAATTTGGGCCCCTTTACTTTATCTTTTCATTTATTAATAAATTTAACCCAACGTTATTTTCCCCCGTTTAATACGTCCGTTTATTATATATATATTGGGCTTAGCCTTTTTAAGCCCAACCTAGCCATGCGAAAAGGGGAGGCTTAAAGCGTGATTACATACACAAAAAGGGGAATGTGAACGCATGAACTTGCAACATAACGTTGGAACTACAAAATAGAAACTGGTGTACTTGCATAGTAGTAACATATACTTTGGTCATAAAGCATAAGTGACATGAATCAAACCATGTAAACTTGTAGTTAAGTTAAGAATATCACTATTGACACATAGGCTTAACTACAACATAAACCTATATTTTATTTAGGCATAATGTCAAACATAAGCAAATCATGTTTATAAGATTACTACATGTTTACAAAGGTGCTTACTTTTGTGACTAATACAAAAGTATAATTCAACTAGAATTAATCCAACTTAATCATGATTTTAAATCTATTCACATAACCATGGCACACATATACTTATGGCATAAATATTTCTAACATGAAATCATGATTTTTACTTTAGTCATGCAAACTTGCAAAGGGATTTTGAATCTAACCTAGCTATGTACCACATATGTCACCATATAATTCTTGTTAACAACTTCAATTATGCAAATTATCAATCATAGCCTAGTCATATTCAAAAGTTTGCAAATAGGTGTTCTAGTATAAAAGCATGGCTTAATTACATGATGCCAAATTCCCAACATAATTTCATATGGATTATAATAACCCAAACTTATTCCAATTACTCACAAAAATGATTTTTGTACAAAAATACATATTATGATGGCATAGTAGCAAAGCCCCAAACTTACATGAATTTCAATCAACTACATACATGTAGCTTCAACATGGATTACATAATTTGCGAATATTCCAAACGTATACTTGCATAGAACTACCGCATGTAGTTCTTTATAATGAATAACATAATTCAAGAATATCCAAACGTATACAATATTTCAAATCAATAATAATCATAGTAACGCACAAATTATGAATTATTTATCACCAGAATCAAGTATACAAACCAACACAGTTATTTGTTCATACCAAAGTAATACTCTACTTACAATGGTGTGGCGAATTCTCCAATTTAGGGATTTGGAGATGCGATTCCTTGTTGATTTGATTTGTTTAGGTTGCTTTATGCTTTAGAATTTTCCTCCTAATCTTCTCTCCAATTTGGTGGCTACTCCTAGACGCTCCTCAGCAACATGGCGGCTTTGTTCTTATTTTTGAATGAATAGATTAGGGTTTAGTCTAGGGTTGTTTTTATAGAGGTAATGAACTGATTAGAGCCATCGATGTTGCCTGGATTGATCGTAGCCATTCATTCTAAAGAGAGACCAATTAGAGCCTGCCACCTAGCCCTAATGACAAAGCAGACCACAGAAAATCGGCCAAACACAGACCTGGCCAGCCAGGGTTAGACCAGACCTGGCCAGCAGGTCATTTTTGACCTGGGCGCACTTGGCAGGTGCGCCAGGTCAAAAATGTACTGGCGCACTTCACAGGTGCGCCAGTTCATTTTTGTTCTGGCGCACTTCCCAAGTGCGCCAGTGCATTCTGACCCTTCTCCGGTTTTTCGCCCAACTTCGTTCGTCCATAACTTCTTCATACGATATCCGTTTTTCGAAAACTCGGACTCTATTTCGCGTATTTTTCCGAGACGAACGCAATGGCGTATCCCGTTTCCCTTAGTTCTTTGATTTGAAATTAATTATACTTTAATTTGTGAGTTTCACAGTTATAGAATTCACGGGGTGTTACATTCTCCCCCACTTAAAAGGATTTCGTCCCCGAAATCTTCAAGTTAGGAGGAATGTATATCCTAACATCCAATCATCCATCTATTCATCCATCAAACACGAGCATCCATTGTCCTTAAAAGACTTCTAATGCTTCATGATCATATGCGAAATGTGTGTGTATACATGAACTTATCTAATGCAAAATCAGGCGGTCTACTGATTCAGTTGACCTCCTTAATGCGAATTATGTAAGTGCCATGAATCCATCATGTATGCAAATTTTCCTATTCATGATTCTACATGAGTGCACAATCATTCATACAAATGCAACATCCACATGGCAACACATTAAAGTTCAACCATATACGAATGCAAACATATATGCATATGCAATATGAAGTGACTGAGCCGATCTAAAACCTAGATTGTGTGTGTATATGCAACCACGAGCAACCACTAGCAATCACTTGCAACCACTTGCAACCATCATCCATAACATGTTTCAATTACATGTTTCCATCCAAAGGGTTTCTACCTAAAAGATAAGATAGATAAAAGCGCGACTTAAGAAAAAAGAAAGATCAAGGATGTACCCTCGAAAAGAAAAGGGTAGGCAGTGCGTATTCTAGCTTCAGTTTCCCAAGTCGTGTCTCCCTCAGCGTCGCTCCACTGAACTTTGACGAGCTTGACTTCGCGGTTGCGTAGCTTCTTCACTTCCGTTCCTAATATGCGGGTTGGAACTTTTCTTATGGTTGCTTCGCGTTCCACTTCAGCTTCTTCTAGGATATCTGGCTTTACCACTTCAGCAGACTCATGTAGACAATTTCGGAGATGTGAAACGTGAAAAACGTTGTGAACTCTGGCCAATTTTTCGGGTAGCTCTAATCTATAGGTCATTTTCCAAATTTTCTCAATGATAGGAAATGGTCCTACCTAAAGGTATAGTCGAACGATAGAAGCAAGTAAAAACTTTGTGCCCATTAGGCAATGTCAAAACTGGAAATCTATGCCACATATATATTGATTAGGAGAAGAACTCTCTGAGCATCAGCCCCGAAGACCGAAATCAACATTAGACTGACACCCAAAGAATTACTCAACCCAACCACCATATATGATTCTAGGAAATTAAGCATGATGGACTCCTTTTAGGTCACAAGGGAGTCCCTTCCTAAGACAAACCCGTATCCTATAAAACCCAAAAACTTTAGTCAAACCAATGAACACCCTCGAGCCCCAACATGTGTTACTAACAGATGAGTCATACTCCCTATGGGGTTTGCAACAGAAATTGGATTAAGAATAGGACCGAGAGGATATACACAAAAGATAGCATGCAAGTGAGCTTTACAGGAAGAGAGGGATCAAGGATATACTCTTAAGAAGAGATATGACGCACGAATCTAGTCTTCGATCTTCTAAGTCGCATTTCCTTGAGCTTAACTCCATTATGCTTTGTCCGTCTTTAACTTCACAATTTCGTAGCTTCTTAATTCTTGTTTCCAAAATATGAGTTGGAACCTATTTCACTGTTGCCTCTCGTTCCACTTTCACTTACTC
This sequence comes from Allium sativum, assembly GCA_030737875.1. NCBI lineage: Eukaryota > Viridiplantae > Streptophyta > Magnoliopsida > Asparagales > Amaryllidaceae > Allium > Allium sativum. The sequence continues at coordinate 10,803,046 of CM060923.1, forward strand.
TCCTTCTAGTATACTTGGCTCAAGCCTAACTGCGTACTCATGGTTCCATGCAAGCTCTCCAAAATTCACTAGTGAATCTTGGATCTCGTCCACGCATTATCAGGTATTCCACGTAGCAGAACTATCTCTTAGAAATAAATGCCAGCTATGTTGCCAAATGTACTTACTAAGGTGATTCTCCACAACTCATTCATAAGCGAAATGAACCTTCTGCCTTAGTGGCGAACACTACTGGAGCGCCCCATTCTGAAATGCTCCTCCTAATGAACCCCCTTCTCAAGAAGCTCTTTAACCTGTTTACTGAGCTCTTCCCTCTCCCGTGGAGCCATGTGTCTAACGGGCAACGCAACGGGCTTTGCTTTATCTACAAGATATATGCGGAAGTCTATTTCCCGCTTCGGAGGCAAGCCCTTCACCTCTTCGAAGACATCCGGATATTCCCGGACCACTCTAACCGATTGCAAATTTTCAACGGAGGCATCTAGCGATTCAAGATAACTAAGCATAACCGCATACGAGGGATTTCAAGAAATTTTCAAAGTGTTACCGAGCTGGGTTAGGAGCCTAACAACCCTTTTCTCACAATCAAGGATGGCCCTATTACTGGATAGCCAATCCATGCCCAAAACCAAACCATATCCCGAAAAGCCCAATATAAAGGCACTACATTGAAATTCTACGCTTAGAATAGAAATTTTCAATCCCAAACAGATCATAGACAAATGAGCTGGGCCCCCAATTGGGTTTGAAACAATTAAGGGGTCCTCTACCATACTAGTTTTTAGGTGCAGAGATTCTACTAAAGCAGACGAGATAAAGGAGTTTGACGCGCAAGAATCAAATAAAGTGCGAACGGGGTGATCATAAAGATAAACTACGCTTTCTACAGAAGTATTTGTACCTCGCTGTTGCAAAGGTGGCGCTTCTAGCACATGAACCTGTGCCCCTGAGGTGGATCCAGCCCCCTGCCCCTGCCCTCGTTTCTTTGGGCAGTCCTTAGCCCTGTGGCCTGTCTGACCGCAAGAAAAGCACCCACCATTCTCCTTGGCCTTCTTTTTCCGGCAGTCCTTTACTAAGTGCCCCACTTTGCCACATAAATTACACTTCCTCTTCTCTTTGTTGCCTTTCCCACCTTTCTTAAAGTCTGTCTTCTTAGGCTGCAAACCCTCTTTCTTCCCTTGAGAGCTTTCTGCCTTTGTCTCCTTCTTGCCCTTATCTTCTTCATTCAGCAATGCCATTTGCACCAATCTTTCATACGTGGCTCCCATGGGTATATGGGTCATGGCCAAACTGTGTAATGGCTCATTCAACCCTTTGACGAAACGGAGAGCCTTCTTGTGCGGGGTGTTGACTAGGTCAAGCCCAAACCTAGACAGCTCATCGAACTGATTCACATACTCTCTGACTGTCTTGTCCCCTTGCTTAAGAAATAAGAATTTTTCCAACTGCAAACTTCTTTCCGCATCTGAGAGAAATTTAGTCTCAAACCTTGCCCTAAAGTCCTCCCATGTCTCCACTGGTCTTTCAGCATTAGTGACTTCCCACCAGTAGGAAGCCTCGCCCTTCAATAGCCACACCGCCAATTGTACTTTTTGTCTATCTTCTACCTCAAAGATGATGAATAGGTCCTCCGTTTCTTTCAGCCAATTTCTAGCTGCCACGAAGGACTCAGTTCCATGGAAATCCCTTCCTCCCATAGCTTTAAAATCTTTACATATCTTAGCAAACGTGTTTCCCCGAGGAGGAGGTGGAGGAAAAGGTGCCGCTGCAGCTGGATGATTTCCGGCAGCTGGGGGAGGAGGAACGGTAGGACCTGGCTGAGTGGCTCTTGCTTCTAAGAACCGCCTAAACCAACCAGGTATTGGCACCCCTTCTGGCAAGTTAAGGTCTTCAGACATGCTGAAACAAAAAGGATAGATTCAAAACGAAGGATAAGAGATAGTACCTATGGCTTTGGGGAGTGGACTTTGCCTTTTAGAATAAAATAATATTTTTCTTTTAAAAATGCTTCTTTAAATTTCCTTTTTTGAAAATAAATTTTCAAAACTTTTTATCTTATCTGGTAAACCTATGCTCTGATACCAAGTGAAACACCCCACCTCCGTTAGGGTCACTCTCAAAGGGAATGCCCTAATTTTGGTGGAGGTTTATAAGTATAAGTCACAGATATACAAGACAGATATAAGAACACATATTTGTAAACAGCGGAAAATCAACAAACTTTTATTTCATGAAAGCAAATACGTGTTACAACAACATCACCATAATTGTCTTACATCTTTTCCAAAAACATAACACTTTCATAATCTGTCTTGATTACATTATTTAAAGAAGCATAAATAAAACATAGATAAACTGCAAAAGCCCCATAGAGTTTGTCCAAAGCCATAGTTTCAAACGAAAAGGGTCCAAGCAATACATTTCTCTTCTTCAAGCTGGATGTTAAGGCTGGTCAAGCTGCAGTGTTCCCTCCCTGTGGACCTGGGGGGGGGGGGGGGGGGGGGAACGGAAGAAAAGAAGACGAAAGAAAAGTAGAGTCAGACATAAAGCCTGAGTAAGTCTAGTACTATTCTGTCTATGAATAAAGAACTGAGTATGATAAGTATAAACAAGAAGTGGGAAAGCACTATAACTTGGTTAAGTTGTCTAGGGTCGAATATACTATCGTACCCCATGTAAATCTCTGAACCCATATAAACTAGTTCCCAACTGACACCCCATAATCAGGGTGATGTGATCCATTCTATGATGATCGGCTCCTACTCGCATAGTTACATGTGTCTTACGGCCCCCGATGTTGTAGTTACCTATGCTGGTCCCACCATGGGGTGTATCAAGTCCCATGGTGGCGGCCCGACACAATCCTAGAATGCACAGGTATGCTACTGGTGTCCAGTGCCTTATTTTTCTGCGCCGGAGTGTGTGCACGCCCGCACCCCGTTAGAACCTACACTGCTACACCACCGCCGTCGATTTGACCTCTTACAATCAGCCCAGTAATCGTGCCCCACCCTGCCTAGTTTCAGGGTATCCTGATACACCTTCTAGGGTTACTGCTGAAAAGGGTCCCCCGTTACTAGGTTTTCTATCTCTTGCCAACATGCTAAGTTGGTTAAGTGTTTTCTAACCTAACCCCCCACCAGTCCGTTTAGTTTAGCATGTTCCATTTTGATTAAGTCTTTAGTTCACTTAATCCTAACAATCCTGACTCAGCCTTAATTGTCTTATTAAAGCCTTGACCTCTCACATTAGACAGGTATTGTTGTGGCTGCCTATTGCCGGTTGGTTCCGGGCAGTCTTACGCCACAACTCAGTCTAACCTCGGGTCCTTATTGGGCTCCATGTTTAACCTCCCACATTGGATAGGTATTGTTGTGACCACTGGACAGCCGGGCGGTTCCGGGCAGGTTTACATCACAACTCAATCCAACCTCGGGTTAAACACATCGTATGTTCTACATTTACATATTTTGTCTTTCTTCTTTATTTTCTTATATGTAAATATTTGCGGCCCATTATTAAGTTAATGGTGTAAAGATTTACACCAATCATGGGCCCAACCCATTCTTGAATTTGGGCCCCTTTACTTTATCTTTTCATTTATTAATAAATTTAACCCAACGTTATTTTCCCCCGTTTAATACGTCGGTTTATTATATATATATTGGGCTTAGCCTTTTTAAGCCCAACCTAGCCATGTGAAAAGGGGAGGCTTAAAGCGTGATTACATACACAAAAAGGGGAATGTGAACGCATGAACTTGCAACATAACGTTGGAACTACAAAATAGAAACTGGTGTACTTGCATAGTAGTAACATATACTTTGGTCATAAAGCATAAGTGACATGAATCAAACCATGTAAACTTGTAGTTAAGTTAAGAATATCACTATTGACACATAGGCTTAACTACAACATAAACCTATATTTTATTTAGGCATAATGTCAAACATAAGCAAATCATGTTTATAAGATTACTACATGTTTACAAAGGTGCTTACTTTTGTGACTAATACAAAAGTATAATTCAACTAGAATTAATCCAACTTAATCATGATTTTAAATCTATTCACATAACCATGGCACACATATACTTATGGCATAAATATTTCTAACATGAAATCATGATTTTTACTTTAGTCATGCAAACTTGCAAAGGGATTTTGAATCTAACCTAGCTATGTACCACATATGTCACCATATAATTCTTGTTAACAACTTCAATTATGCAAATTATCAATCATAGCCTAGTCATATTCAAAAGTTTGCAAATAGGTGTTCTAGTATAAAAGCATGGCTTAATTACATGATGCCAAATTCCCAACATAATTTCATATGGATTATAATAACCCAAACTTATTCCAATTACTCACAAAAATGATTTTTGTACAAAAATACATATTATGATGGCATAGTAGCAAAGCCCCAAACTTACATGAATTTCAATCAACTACATACATGTAGCTTCAACATGGATTACATAATTTGCGAATATTCCAAACGTATACTTGCATAGAACTACCGCATGTAGTTCTTTATAATGAATAACATAATTCAAGAATATCCAAATGTATACAATATTTCAAATCAATAATAATCATAGTAACGCACAAATTATGAATTATTTATCACCACAATCAAGTATACAAACCAACACAGTTATTTGTTCATACCAAAGTAATACTCTACTTACAATGGTGTGGCGAATTCTCCAATTTAGGGATTTGGAGATGCGATTCCTTGTTGATTTGATTTGTTTAGGTTGCTTTATGCTTTAGAATTTTCCTCCTAATCTTCTCTCCAATTTGGTGGCTACTCCTAGACGCTCCTCAGCAACATGGCGGCTTTGTTCTTATTTTTGAATGAATAGATTAGGGTTTAGTCTAGGGTTGTTTTTATAGAGGTAATGAACTGATTAGAGCCATCGATGTTGCCTGGATTGATCGTAGCCATTCATTCTAAAGAGAGACCAATTAGAGCCTGCCACCTATTCCCTAATGACAAAGCAGACCACAGAAAATCGGCCAAACACAGACCTGGCCAGCCAGGGTTAGACCAGACCTGGCCAGCAGGTCATTTTTGACCTGGGCGCACTTGGCAGGTGCGCCAAGTCAAAAATGTACTGGCGCACTTCACAGGTGCGCCAGTTCATTTTTGTTCTGGCGCACTTCCCAAGTGCGCCAGTGCATTCTGACCCTTCTCCGGTTTTTCGCCCAACTTCGTTCGTCCATAACTTCTTCATACGATATCCGTTTTTCGAAAACTCGGACTCTATTTCGCGTATTTTTCCGAGACGAACGCAATGGCGTATCCCGTTTCCCTTAGTTCTTTGATTTGAAATTAATTATACTTTAATTTGTGAGTTTCACAGTTATAGAATTCACGGGGTGTTACAATAACGTTAAAGGCACCCCTAATCACTATAGGATAATTACTATACTGCACCACCACTAGTCACCCTAAAGATTGATCCCGCCTACAAAATTTAATAATGATAATGGTAGTTTTGTGTACCCCTAGCTACCTCCATAGGTGTCGTCTGCCCCTATCTCCACTAGGTGTACCCACTACCCCCATTCGATCAGCTCCCTAACTCGTAGATACCCGTGCTGGCCCCACAGTGGGGTGTATCACTCCCCAAAGTGGCAACCCGATACTACCGAAAATGCACGGCTTATATCTGCACGATGCAACAACGTCTTACCTACCAGCCCGGGCCCACACACGCATATGAACCCGTTGGACTTGCGTTGCCACCGGTGACCCGTTTTGACCTCTTACAATAAAATCCAGTATGCATGTCCCGTCCTCGACTTGGGTCGAACCGACAAAGATACTTAATGGGTTACTGGTTTGAAAAGGGCCCCCATGCATGACACAAGCTTTCCACCTATGCTTGGTCCCCTCTAAGGTTTTTCCCCACTTAACCCCATTCTTATTCATGTATACTTACATGTTTCAATCTTGGTTAAGTTCATCTAATCGTATTTCAAATGCCACCCAAGGCACTAACTAAATTCCACATGCCACCCAAGGCACCCACTTAACCCCGTCATGTCCCACTACATGTTTATCTGGTTAAGTGTTTCTTAATTCATTAAGACCGTGACCTTGTAAAGACCTCCCACATTAGACTGGCATTTGTGGCAGCTGGATTTGCCGGGCGGGTCCGGGCAGTCTTACACCACAAACGAGCCTAACCTCGTGTCTTTACAACTGTTACACATTTAATTCATGCCTTTGACCTCTCACATTAGACTAGCATTTGTGGCAGCTAGATTGCCGGGTGGGTCCGGGCAGTCTTACACCCCAAAAGAGTCTAACCTCGTGTCTTAGGCGATTTATTATTACATATTTCATTTAACCACAAATTGGATTAATATCCCTAATTTGAATTGTCAATCAATTCCAAATTTAACTATGTCCATAATTGATACCTTATTTATGTCCATCTATTTATGGTATATAAAATTATACCAATTAACATCACAAATTAATTATATACCATTTTAAGGCACTTAAGCCAATTCTCCATATTAAATATTTTGATCTTATCCCATTGCCCCACATTGTACGTTCGTTCGTTTAACGTGTTAGACTCGAATAGTCTAACTTATGGAATAAAGAGAAAACATCACAACATGCATAGAATATAAATTAGATCTAACTTACAAATATAAGTCGTAACATGAATTGGCATATAGATCTAAACATAAGGGGTGAACTTGCATGTGTGAACAAGGTGTTTCATCTAAACTTGCATAGACAATGGGTGTATAACACATGTACTTTCATAACTTATGTAGTTTTAACATAAAGGTATGAACTTGCATAGGAATCTCAAACTTTCATTACATGATTCATGCCCCAAACATATATATACTTACATATGTGATTTATGCAACATAAACTATGATGTAAACTTGCACCTAAACATGTAAATTAAGATCTACATGTAAACTAACATATTAAATTTTGTATAATCCGCATACATACTTGCATATAACTCACATATATCTTAACCTAAACTTTAGATCCAAACTTACATATAAAATAGATGTCATGAAACATGTAAGGATTGTATATGATTCTCATCAACTTGCATATGATTCCTATATAAGTTAACATCCAAACTTGCATATAGAACTATGAATCAAGTTGAGCATAGGTGATTGAGCATATGATAAAGATCCACAACACAAATAAACTAAAACTATCATTATGAACAACTAGCATATATCCACCCAATATTACATTTTCCAATGCTTCACAAACATAGCCATATAATCCAATTTATATCTCAACCCAATTAACATATTAATTATCTTATTAAAGAAATTGAACTCACAACTCAAAGAAGGTCTTGAGTTCTGAAACTGATTTAGCTCTCCTTTGAAGAAGACAAATTCGTTGTTGTTTAGATTTGAGTTGAATAGAATTGAGTTGATTAGCTTTTCTTTCTCCTAAATGGTGGCAAAAGCTACTCTAGGTTGCAAGGTGACAGAATGGAGACCATGGTTCTAATTTTTATTTGACTTTAGGGTTTGAGTCTACATGTGTTTATATAGAGTTTAAAATTAATTTGGGCCATCCGATCAACCCAGAATTAACCACAGCCATTCAGACCAGATGAGAACTATCCAGAAACCCTAATGACTCAGCAACCAATCACAAAGTCGCCATTTTTCAAATCTGCCTAGGGGGGCAGGTCGACCCCCTGGTCGACCTGTATGGGTAGGTCGACCCCCAGGTCGACCCCCTGGTCGATCTGGCCTCTGGCGGGAATTTTCCTTTCTAGCCCAATCTGAGTCTAAATTTGAACTTTTGAAATCTGTTTGAATCTTTTTTGAAACTTCTGATCACCATAACTTCTTCATACGAAGTTTAATTCACGCAAACTCGGACTCTATCTCAACCAGAATTCCAAGACGAACACAATGGCGTAACCCGTTTCCCTTAATTCTCACATTTAAAATTAAATATTCTTTAATTCGTTACTTTAGTATTAACAAAAATATGGGGTGTTACATTCTCCCCTACTTAAAGGATTTCGTCCTCGAAATCTCTAAGTCAAGAAGAACGTATCCTACCATCCAATCATCCATCTACTCAACCATCAAGCACAATCAATCATTGTCCTTAAAGAAAATTTCTAATGCTTTTCATGTACATATGCATAGTGTGTGTATATGTTCATATACTAATGCAAAATCAGGCGGTCCACTGATTCAGTCGACCTCCTTAGTGCAAATAATGATAGTGCCATGTATCCATCATGTATGCAAAGAGCCCTATACATATCATTACTACATATGTGCACAACCATTCATTTAAATGCAACATCCATATGATACACACATTCAATGTACATTCATTTTACTAAATACATCCATTTATATGCAATATGCAATATGAAAGTGACTGAGCCGATCTAGTGCCTAAAGTGTGTGTATATGCATCCACGAGCAACCACTAGCAAACACTTGCATCCACATGCATCCACTATACATAGCATGTCTCAAACACATGTTTCAACCATAGGACTACCTTACCTAAAGGTCAAAGATACTAGTGAGAGGACATACCAAAGATAGAACAAGTAAAAGCTAAGTGTTAAAGGAGAAATTTAAAGACATACCCTCGAAAAGAAAAGAGTACAATGAACGCATCTTCTCTTCCGTCTCCCAAGTAGCGTCGCTCTCATCATCTCCCCATTGCACTTTGACTAGCTTGACCTCTGGATTCCTCAACTTCTTAATCTCCTACCCAAGAATGCATTTAGGAGCTCATCGAATCGTCGCATCACGCTCTACCTTCACCTCTCTAAGAAAGCTCGACTCTACCACTTCCGCGGTCTCATGCAAGCACTTCCTCAAATGTGATACATGGAATACGTCGTGTACACCACTAAGTCTCTCGGGCAACTCCACTCTATACGCCATCTGTCCAATCCTCTCCTTAATAGGAAACGACCCTACGAAACTTGGTGCTAACTTCCCAACTGACCCAAAGCGAACAACATTCCGTAATGGAGACACCTTGATAAAGACCATGTCCCCAATATCAAATTCAAGATCTGTCCTCCTCTTGTCCGCATATGATTTCTTCCTATCTTGCGCCGTCTTCATCCTCCTTCGAATCAAATCAATCTTTTCCGAGGCCTCTCTAATAATATCGGGCCCAAGTAAGACCTTATCCGTAGATTCGCACCAATATGTAGGTGAACGACAAGGCCTTCCATAAAGAGCCTCGAAAGGTGCCACGCTAATGCTAGACTGAAAACTATTATTATACGCGAACTCCACCAAAGGAAGATGCTCCTCCCATGTATCTCGGAAGTCTAAAACACATAGCCTCAAAAGGTCCTCTAGAATACGATTTACCCTCTTGGTCTGGCCGTCCGTCTGAGGATGATATGCGGTGCTCAAACATAACTGATTCCCTAACGCCTCTTGCAAGCTCTTCCAAAACTCACTAGTAAAGATAGGATCGCGATCGCTCACTATGCTAGAAGGAACACCATGCAAACGAACTATCTCTCGAATGTATACGGAGGCTAACCATGGTGCAGTCCTCTTACTCTTCACGGGAATGAAATGGGCGCTCTTAGTAAGTCTGTCTACCAAGACCCAAATCCCCGTATTACCCTTCTTTGATCTCGGTAACCCGTCAACAAAATCCATCGAGACACTCTCCTACTTCCATTGTGGGACCTCCAATGGGTGAAGCAACCCACCGGGCTTCTTTTTCTCTGCTTTTACTTGTTGGCACACCAAGCATCTAGTGACAAACTCGGCCACATCCCTCTTCATACCAGCCCAAAAGTAAACTCGTCTCATGTCCATGTACATCTTGTCCCCGCCGGGATGAATGGTCATCTTCGAACGATGTGCATCATCAAGAATGGTCTTCCTCAAGTTCTCATCTCATGGTACACAAAGTCTACCGTCCCTACGTAACCAACCCTTATCATCTAGTGAAAACCTACTGAGATGGCTCGATGACTCCCCCCTTATGAGATTCTCTATCAACTCAACCAACTGTGGGTCATCTCGCTGTGCCTCCCCAATCCGTCCCAAAAGCGTAGGTCTGACCTCTAAGGATGCTAGCAAACCGGGTACAAAGTCAATGGAAGGTCTAAAGTCAAACGTAGAGATGAACTCTAAGCTTTGTCGCTTAACAAACAATGGACTCAAGGACAACCTTTTCCTACTTAAGGCGTCTGCCACAACGTTACCCTTGCCAAGGGTATATGCTATCTCGAAATTGTAGGACGCTAAGAATTCCATCCACCTTTGCTGCCTTAAGTTCAAGTCCTTCTGAGAGAACAAGTATTTTAGCGATTTGTGGTCTGTGAACCATTCGAACTTCTCGCCAAGAAGATAATGGCGCCAAGACATAAGTGCGAAAACAATAGCGGCCAACTCTAGGTCAGGTGTAGGGTAATTTCTCTCATGCACTCTCAACTGCCTTCCTCCATAGGCTATTACCCTCCCCTCTTGCATTAAGACTGCGCCTAGTCCTCTCCCACAAGCATCGGTATAAACGGTAAATGGCTTACTCCCATCTGGCAACACTAAGACTGGGGCTGTGGTCAAAGCCCCCTTTAAACGTTGGAACACATCATCACAATCTATGTCCCACGTGAAAACTAGGTTCTTCTTCGTCAAGTGTGTCAATGGGGCTGATATCTTTGCAAAGTCCTTGATAAACTTCCTATAGTAGCCTGCCAACCCCAAGAAACTCCTTACCTCAGTAGCCTTTTTAGGGACCTTCCAATCTTGGATGGCCACCACCTTCGCGGGATCCAAAGCTATCCCTTCTTTTGAAACCACGTGCCCTAAGAATCGCACTTCCTTCCTCCAAAAGTGACATTAGAAAATTTAGCTTTAAGGTTATGCGCTCGAAGGGTCTCCAACACTTCCCTAAGATGTAGGGCGTGCTCTTCCTCGCTCTTAGAAAAGATCAAGATGTCATCCACAAAGACCACCACGAATTTATTAAGGTACTCCCTAAACACCCTACTCATCAAGTCAACAAAGTATGCGGGGGCGTTTGTCAAACCAAAGGGCATTACAAGCCACTCATAAAAACCATTCGGAGTCCTAAAGGCAGTCTTGTCTATGCTATCCTCAGCCACTCTCAACTGATGGAAACCAGTGGCTAAGTCCAACTGCGAAAACACTTAGACTCCAACTAACTGATCGAAGAGATCGTCAATCCTCGGCAGTGGGTGCCTATTCTTCTTAGTAAGTTTATTAAGTTCTCTATAGTCCACACAAAGTCTAAGGGACCCATCCGCCTTCGTGGCAAATACTACTGGAGCACCCCACTCCGATAAGCAACTCCCCTACTTGCTTATTGAGCTCCCTCCTCTCATGAGGAGCCATGTGGCGTACTGGAAGAGATACTGGTTTTGCATTGTCTACAAGATAAATACGAAAGTCTATCTCACGTTTTGGGGGTAGACCCCTCACCTCATCGAAGACATCAACATATTCACGGACTATACGAACAGAATGTAAATCATCATTGGATGCATCAAGTGACTCAAGATAACTAAGCATCACTGATCCTCTAAGGTCACAAGAAATATCAAGGGTCTTTCCACTACGAGTCAACAATTTTACTACCCTTCGTTCACAATCAAGGATGGCACCATATCTGGCTAGCCAATCCATCCCTAGAATCAACCCATAGCCTATGAAACCAAGCACAAAAGGATTACATTCAAAACCAACGCCTAAGATAGACAATCTCAAATCCCTACAAACCATGGATAAATGAGCCGACCCACCAATAGGATTTGAGACTACAATGGGATCCACAACAAGACTAGTATTTAAGTGCAGTGTTTCGACTAATGATGCAGAGATAAACGAATGTGATGCGCCAGAATCGAATAAAGTACGGACAGAGTGATCAAACAGAAAACTAAACTCTCAACGGAAATGTTTCTACCTTGTTCTTGTAGCGGTGGGACCGCAAGAGCCTTGACCTACTCCCTTGCCTGCTCCTGTGCCATGAGAGCCTGAAGCTGCCCTCCAGAAGTTCTTTGCCCTTGTCCCCGTTTCCTTGGGCATTCCTTAACTAGATGGCCTGCCTCTCCACAGTGGAAACAGCCAGTCTTCTTCTTTTTCCTACAGTCTTTACTCAGATGGCTTGGTGTCCCACAATTAAAGCACTTATTCTTTCCTTTTCCATTATTGTTCTTCCCGCCCTTCTTGTTTTGTTGTTGTGGTTTCTTCGTATCTCCTTTCTTCTCAGGTGCCTTATTTGCATTGGCGCCTTTCTCCTCTTCATGCATAAGCGCCATATCAACTAGTCTCTCAAAGGTGGCCCCCATAGGGATGTGGGTCATAGCTAACCCATGTAGTGGCTCGTTCAAACCCTTAACAAATCTCAGGGCCTTCTTTTCGTGTGTATTCACCAAGACCAAGCCAAATCTCGCCAACTGAATGAACTTGTTGACGTATTCTTTCACTGATAGATTCCCTTGCTTCAACGCCAAAAATCTTTCCATATATAAATTCTCTTCAGCCCGTGAGAGAAACTTTGCCTCAAACCTATGCCTGAAATCTGGCCATGTATCAACTGGACGCTCTCCATTGGTGACCTCCCACCAAAAAGAAGCTTCGTCCTTCATCAACCAAGCAGCCAATTGGACCTTCTTACAATCGTCCAAATCGAAAATGCCAAACAAATCCTCCACTTCTTTCAACTAGTTTCTAGCTTCAATGAACGTTTCAGACCCACTAAATGATTTTCCACCCATCGAAGGAAAGTCTTTACATATCTTGGAGAAAGTATCTCCACGCGGAGGAATGACTGGAGCTGGGGGAGGAGGAGGAGGAACGTTGGCCGGACCTCGGCAACGACCCTAGCCTAGAGATATTGACGAAACCAACCGGGTACATGAACACCCTCTGGTATCTCAGATGCTCCAGACATGCTGAAAAGAAAACGAAAGAGTTTCAAAACAAGGGAAGCGAAAGAGAGATGTATGGCTTGCGGGGATTATGCTCTTTAAAGTAAACTTTCCTTGAAAATAGCTTCTTTAAAACAAGTTTTCAAAAATACCTTCTAGGAAAATAATACTTTTGAAAACACTTTTCAAAACATTTTATCTGTTCTTGTAACCATAGCTCTGATACCACATGTAACACCCCATGTCCATTAATGTCACTCACAAAGGGAATGCATCAATGTCCATGAAGCATTATTGTTGTATAGAACAGATAAATTACAAGAATAAATAAATAAAACAACACAGCGGAAGATAAAACTTATTTAATAGCATCATAACTCAAAACAATCTTACATAAGTAGTTTCCAAAACCATTACAACAGGATCAATAGTCTTTTTAAAAAACTTCAAAACACATAAAGAAGCAAATACTTAAGTAACATAAATGCATAAATCCCTACCGAGCATAAGCAAAGACATAAAGATGAGAGAGTCCAAAGCGATACATCTACTCTTTTCAAGCAACTGAAAGAAATCGGCACTAAGCTATAGTATTCCCTTCTTGCAAACCTGAGGGGGGGAAGGGGAGAAAAGAGGTGGAAACAAGGGGGTCAGACATAAAGTCTGGCGAGTGCAATAACTTTGACAATATAATCATTAAGTAACTAGGATAAGGCATAAGCTAGAAAATAGGGAAATGATTGTGAACAATTGGGTATGACAGAGCAAACAAGGAAATAAGACGAATAAGATAACGTTAAAGGCGCCCCTAATCACTATAGGATAATTACAATATTGCACCACCACTAGTCACCCTAAAGGTTGATCCCGCCTACAGAACTTAATAATGATAATGGTAGTTTAGTGTACCCCTAGTTGCCTCCGTAGGTGCCGTCTGCCCCTATCTCCACTAGGTGTACCCACTACCCACATTTGATTGGCTCCTTAACTCGTAGATACCCGTGCTGGCCCCACAGTGGGGTGTATCACTCCCCAAAGTGGCAACACGATACTACCAAAAATGCACGGCTTATATCTACATGATGCAACAACGTCTTACCTACCAGCCCGGGCCCACACACGCACATGAATCCGTTGGACTTGCGTTGCCACCGCTAACCCGTTTTGACCTATTACAATCAAATCCAGTACGCGTGTCCCATCCTAGACTTGGGTCAAGCCAACAAAGATACTAAATGGGTTACTGGTTTGAAAAGGGCCCCCATGCATGACACAAGCTTTCCACCTATGCTTGGTCCCCTCTAAGGTTTTTCCCCAATTAACCCCATTCTTATTCATGTTTTCTTACATGTTTCAATCTTGGTTAAGTGCATCTAATCGTATTTCAAATGCCACTCAAGGCACCCACTAAATTCCACATGCCACGCAAGGCACCCACTTAACACCCTCATGTCCCACTACATGTTTATCTGGTTAAGTGTTTCTTAATTCATTAAGACCGTAACCTTGTAAAGACCTCCCACATTAGACTGGCATTTGTAGCAGTTGGATTTGCCGAGCGGGTCCGGGCAGTCTTACACCACAAACGAGCCTAACCTCGTGTCTTTACAACTGTTACGCATTTAATTCATGCCTTTGATCTATCATATTAGAATGGCATTTGTGGCAGCTGGATTTGACGGGCGGGTCCAGGCAGTCTTACACCACAAAGGAGTCTAACCTCGTGTCCTAGGCGGTTTATTATTACATATTTCATTTAACCACAAATTGGATTAATATCCCTAATTTGAATTGTCAATCAATTCCAAATTTAACTATGTCCATAATTGACACCTTATTTATGTCCATCTATTTATGGTATATAAAATTATACCAACTAACATCACAAATTAATTATATGCCATTTCAAGGCACTTAAGCCAATTCTCCATATTAAATATTTTGATCTTATCCCATTGCCCCACGTTGTACGTTCGTTCGTTTAACGTGTTAGAATCGAATAGTCTAACTTATGGAATAAAGAGAAAACATCACAACATGCATATAATATAAATTAGATCTAACTTACGAATAAAAGTCAAAACATGAATTGGCATATAGATCTAAACGTAAGGGGTGAACTTGCATGTGTGAACAAGGTGTTTCATCTAAACTTGCATAGACAATGGGTGTATAACACATGTACTTTCATAACTTATGTAGTTTTAACATAAAGGTATGAACTTGCATAGGAATCTCAAACTTTCATTACATGATTCATGCCCCCAAACATATATATACTTACATATGTGATTTATGCAACATAAACTATGATGTAAACTTGCACCTAAACTTGTAAATTAAGATCTACATGTAAACTATCATATTAAATTTTGTATAATCCGCATACATACTTGCATATAACTCACACATGTCTTAACCTAAACTTTAGATCCAAACTTACACATAAAATAGATGTCATGAAACATGTAAGGATTGCATATGATTCTCATCAACTTGCATATGATTCCTATATAAGTTTACATCCAAACTTGCATATAGAACTATGAATCAAGTTGAGCATAGGTGATTGAGCATATGATAAGGATCCACAACACAAATAAACTAAAACTATCATTAAGAACAACTAGCATATATTCATCCAATATTACATTTTACAATGGTTCACAAACATAGCCATATAATCCAATTTGTATCTCAACCCAATTAACATATTAATTATCTTATTAAAGAAATTGAACTCACAACTCAAAGAAGGTCTTGAGTTCTGAAATTTATTTAGCTCTCCTTTGAAGGAGACAAATTTGTTGTTGTTTAGAATTGAGTTGATTAGCTTTTCTTTCTCCTAAATGGTGGCGGCTACTCTTGGTTGCAAGGTGACAACATGGCGGCCATGGTTCTAATTTATATTTGATTTTAGGGTTTGAGTCTACATGTGTTTATATAGAGTTTAGAATTAATTTAGGCCATTCGATCAACCTAGAATTAACCACAGCCGTTCAGATCAGATCAGAACTATCCAGAAACCCTAATGACTCAGCAACCAATCACAAAGTCGTCATTTTTCAAATCTGCCCGTAGGGGGGGGCAGGTCGACCCCCTGGTCGACCTGTATGGGTAGGTCGATCCCCTGGTTAACCTGGCCCCTGTTCCCTGGCAGGAATTTTCCCGCCTAGCCCAATCTGAGTCTGAATTTGAACTTTTGAAATCTGTTTGAATCTTTTCTGAAACTTCCGATTGCCATAACTTCTTCATACGAAGTCCAATTCATGCAAACTCGGACTCTATCTCAACCAGAATTCCGAGACAAACACAATGGCGTAACTCGTTTCCCTTAATTCTCACATTTAAATTTAAATATTTTTTAATTCATTACTTTAGTGTTAACAGAAATACGGGGTGTTACAGCTTCAATCTTCGGTCTTCTATATTCTGTCCTCACACATCCTTCAGTTAGTCCAGTCATCCATACCTGTCATTTACAGAAACACACACAGTATCTGGAACATAAATTATTTCAAAATTTATGCAAATATAAATTTTATTTTTAAAATTTTATTTGCCTCAGTTTTTTGGTGTGTTTCTCATCATTTTTCATGACTTGATCGGATTAATCTGTGTCTAGTAAGTTTGTATATAGTATAGGGAAAGGAAATCTTGTCTGATGGTTGCATATACACATGTGTATAAATAAACACGTGTGCACTGCCTCACCAATGAACATACAGTGTGCATCTGAGGAGTAGGCACGTGGACCATCTCAATTCAGTGCACAACTCAACACATTCCAAGACAGTGAAGCTATCAATAAATACAACAGTTGTCGAGGCAGCTCAACAAAGAGGTCAAATCATATATGCGAGCCAAGCATGTTTAACACAGCCAAGAATGGGCCTAACATATGTATATGGTCCACACAAAATGCAAGCATATGGACTGGAACAAGACAGAGCAACAATGGTGCAATAGGAATATGTAAATGCAACCATGATGAAGTCCAAACATGCACAAGACAACAAGTTTTTTTTGCCAACTACTCAAACTCAAGAACATAGGGGACAAGGTAGAAAATGTCAAAGCATTTCTGTAACACGCCGTAATTTTAAATATTAAAGTTAACAAATTAAAGAATACTTAATTTTAAATGTAAGAATCAAGGGAAACGGGTTACGCCATTGTGTTCGTCTTGGAATTCTGGTTGAGATAGAGTCTAAGTTTGCGTAAATTGGACTTCGTATGAAGAAGTTATGGCTGTCGGAAGTTTCCATAAAATTCAAATAAATTCAAGCAGCTCGAAACAAATTCAAAATTCAAATCAGAAGTCAGAAGCGGGATGGGTGGGAAAATTCCCGCCCAGGACCCAGGTCGACCAGGGGGTCAACCCTAGTGTCGACCTCCCCCCTACAGGTCGACCTGGGGGTCGACCTGCCCCCCCCCCCTCCGGGGCAGATCTGAGAGATGATGATTTTGTGACTCAGTGCTGAGTCATTAGGGCTGAGGTGTCACTCTATCTTGACTGGATGGTCTTGATTGATTCTAGGTTGATCGGATGGCCTAAATTAATCCTAAATTCTATATAAACACATGTAGACTCAAACCCTAAAACCAAATCAAAATTAGAACCATGGCCGTCATGCTATCACCTTGCAACCTAGAGTAGCCGCCACCAACTAGAGGAAAGTGAAGCTAATCAACTCAATTCAACTCAAATTTATAACAACAACAACAACAACGAATTTGTCTACTTCAAAGGCGAGCTAAATCAATTTCAGAACTTAGGTTCCAGAACTCAAGACCTTCTTTGAGTTGTGAGTTCAATTTCTTTAATAAGATAATTAATAAGTAAATTGGGTTGAGTTATAAATTGGGTTATATGGCTATGTTTGTGAAGCACTGGAAAAATGTGATATTTTGTGAATATATGCTAGTTGTTCATAATGATAGTTTTTTTGTGGAACCCTTTTCATATGCCAAATCACCTATGTTCAACTTGATTCACGTTTGACATCATTTCATACGCAAGTTTGGGTGTAGATTATATGCTAGTCTCTATATGAATTGTACACAAGTTTACATGTGAATCAAATAAAGTGACTATATGCAAGTTTAGGTAGAAATTGGATTCACATATATGCAAGTTTACACCTTTAGATTTAGATCTATAACGTACATAGTTTCATGCAAGTTTGTGACTATGGCCTATGCAAGTTTTGGATGAAAACTATATTATATACATGCAATTTCACACCTTTAGGCCTATGTTTAGATTCATGACAATAACAAGTTCATGCTAGATATGTTGTAATCCTTATTTGTAAGATTAGATCCAATTTGTATGTTATGCAAATTTGCGGTGTTTCTTCTCATTTATGTGTTAAACTAATTGCTAGTCTAATATATATATATATATATATATATATATATATATATATGTCATGATAAACGAACAAACAACGTGGGGACGATGGGGGTAATATTGAATATACACCTATTGAGAATTGGCATAAATGGCCTGAAAAAAAGGCATATAATTAATTTAAGACATTAATTGGAGAAATTGGCATTTACGGACATAATTTTAAGAGACAATTATGGACATAAGTATATTTGGAATTTATTAACAAATTTGAATAGGGATATTAATCCAATTTGGGGTTAAATGAAGATGTGTAATAATAAACCGCCTACGACACGAGGTTAGACTCTTTTGTGGTGTAAGACTGCCCGGACCCGCCCGGCAAATCCAGCAGCCCAAAATGCCAGTCTAATGTGAGAGGTTAAAGGCATGAATTAAATGCGTAACTGTTGTAAAGACACGAGGTTAGACTCGTTTGTGGTGTAGGACTGCCTGGACCCGCCCGGCAAATCCAGCTGCCACAAATGCCAGTCTGATGTGGGAGGTCTTTACATGGTTACGATGTTAATGAACTAAGAAACACTTATACAGATAAACATTTGATGGTACATGAGGGGGTTAAGTGGGTGCTTTGGGTGGCTTGTGAAATTAAGAGGGTGCCTTGGGTGGCATGTGAAATACGATTAGATGCACTTAACCAAGATTGAAACATGTAAGAAGACATGAATAAGAATGGGGTTAAGTGGGGAAAAACCTTAGAGGGGACCAAGCATAGGTGGAAAGCTTGTGTCATGCATGGGGGCCCTTTTCAAACTAGTAACCCACTAAGTATCTTTGTGGGCTCAACCCAAGTCGAGGATGGGACACACATACAGGGTTTGATTGTAAGAGGTCAAAACGGGTTAGCGGTGACAACGCAAATCCACGGGGTCATATGCATGTGTGGGCCCGGGCTGGTAAGTAAGACGTTGTTGCATCATGTAGATATAAGTCGTGCATTTTTGGTGGTATCGGGTTGCCACTTTGGGGAGTGATACACCCCACTGTGGGGCCAGCACGTGTATCTACGAGTTGGGGTGCTGATCGAATAGGGGTAGTGGGTACACGTAGTGGAGATAGGGGAAGACGACACCTATGAAGGCAGTTAGGGGTACACGAAACTACCATTATCATTATTATGTTCTGTAGGCGGGATCAACTTTTAGGGTGTTTGGTGTGGTGCAATGTAGTAATTATCTTATAGTGATTAGGTGCGCCTTTAACGTTATCTTTGTTCATCTTATTTCCTTTGTTTGCTCTGTCATACCCATTTGTTCACAGTCATTTCCTTATTTTCCAGCTTATGCCTTATCCTAGTTACTTAACGATTATATTGTTAAAGTTATTGCACTCGCCGGACTTTATGTCTGACCCCCTTTGTTTCCACCTCTTTTTTTCCTCCCCCCCCCCCTCCCCAAGTGCTCCGGGTGGGACTAGTACTAGTGGAGCTTGATTTGGACAGCCTTATCTCTTTCTTTTGGAAGTTGCTTGGGTCGCTGAAGTAAAAGTTTAGCCTATCTTATTTATGGCTATTTTACGTTGGGGTTATGTCTTTCATTTTATGTACTTTGATTTAGTCAAGATGGATACTATGTACTTGACTCTAATCTTTGGTTTTTGATGATGTAATCAAACTTATTTGTTTACGGTTGCAATGAATGAAGTTTTAAATTTTTAAGTACTGTTTTATATCTGTCTTGTTGTTAAGTTTCTGTTCTATACACACTTAAAATGCTCCATAGAAGTTAATCCATTCCCTTTGTGAGTGACATTAATGGACATGGGGTGTCACACATGGTATTAGAGCTAAAGGTTACCAGAACAGATAAGATATTTTGAAAAACTATTTTTCAAAAAGCACTTTTATAAAGAAATACTTTCAAAAATACGTTTTAAGGAGAATATCTTCAAGAGAAAAGTTTATTTTAAAAACATAACCCCCAAGAGCCATATATATTTCTTTCGAATTCTTCCTTTGAACCTCTTCATTTTCTTTTCAGCATGTCTGGAATTCCCGAGATACCCGAGCGGATACCGATACTAGGATGGTTTAGAAGGTATCTATAACACCCCACCTCCGTTAAGGTCACTCACAAAGGGAATGCCTTAACTTTGATGGAGCATTTTAGTAGACAGAACATAAATTTACAAGGCAGATAAAGAAGTACTTGAAAATTTTATAACTTTATTACAACAGAAACAAAAATAAGTTTGGTTACATCTTTCCAAATCACAATATCAGAATTCAAGTACAAAATATTGGTCTTGTGCAAAAGCCTTCAGAATGCATAGTTTTTAAAGTCATAATCCCCAACAAAAACTGCCATGGAAAGATAGATCCAAAGCCAAGCAATACTTCAAACACTTCAAGCAAAGAGAATCTAAATCAAGCTCCAACGTTTCCACCCTAAGCACCTGGGGGAGAGGGGGAAACGGAAAGAAAAGAGGCGAAACAAACTAGGTCAGACATAAAGTGACTTTCAGTATATAAACAGATAATAGTATCATGACATGTAAATAAATCTGGATGAGAGATAACCGTAACAGGAATAGCTGGTTAACAGAATGATAGAGACTAAGCTAAGCTTCTTACTTAGTCTTCACTTCTCTGCACTAATACTAGTATAACAGGATTAGGTGTTACCCTAATGTCTAAACTGAAATAGAAACGAAAACAGAATATTCTCTACAAAAGCAGAATGCTAGTAATGGGCCTTTACCACCCGAATAGACAGATGGTACAGAAGCAGAATACTAATAGTGGGCCTTTACCACCCCAACAGACAGAAGGTACGGAAATTGAATCGGAAATGGAATCAGAGACGGAAACAGAATAATCCAAATGGAAACAGAATGTTAGAATTAGGTTACACTAGTAATGGGCCTTCGCCACCCCAACAGACGGTACCACGCAGAAACAGACAGGTGTTACCACCCAACAGAAACAGACGGTACCAACAGAACAGACAGAACTAAGTGTACCCTAAGTCCTACCCCAAGTGATCGGCTCCCTAATACATAAATACCCTGTGTCGGCCCCACCGTAGGGTGTATCACTCCCTAAAGTGGCAACCTATTGGCACAGACCTATTTACAGATGTTATGGTGTCTTACATCCTCAGAGCTAATCGGATCCATCCATGCACATGACCCGATTGGAACGCATCATCAACACCCATCGCCATTATTAGAATGAACCGCTTATAATTAGTTCAGTAAGCGTGCCCGGACCCCTACACAGCGTAGGGTCAAAGTTTTGATACCAGAAAGGGTTACTGACTAATATGGGTCCTAAACAACATATGACACAAGTATTTCCCCTCCTAACCTTGTGTCTCCAGACTAACAGATTTCAGATTAACTTGTTTACAGATTTCAAACAGAGTTCAGGTTACTAGTTCACAGATCAGACAATCAAGTTAACAAGTTTTCAGACTAATGGATCAGATACAAGGATTAACAAGTTCTCAGACTAACAGATTAGATATACAGATTAAAAGACTTATAGATTGTTTTACCTAACTTTGTATTGGGCCTACAGATTTACAAAACGGGTTTATTAGATTCATCAGTCCAATTGTTTTAACCCTATCCACCCAACACGTTTTAGGTATCTTATTTATCTTAGATTTGCATTAGTTAATTATTAATGCACAAACCTCTCACATTAGGTCGGTAGCTTGTGGCCGCTGGATATGCCGGGCGGTTCCGGGCAGACTTCTGCCACAAGCCAGACCTAACCTCGTGTCTAAGCATATTTTAGTTATGCCTACGACCTCTCACATTAGACCGACAGTTTGCGACCGCTGGTTAAGCCAGTTGGTTCCGGGCAGGCTTCCACCGCAAACGGAGTCTAACCTCGTGTCATAGCCAATTTATTCCAATACAGATATCAGACTAATTTATGTCCATTTAACAGATTAAACTCCCTTAAGGGTTACAGCAGATTAATCAAATTTCCATGTTTTACTCAATCTTAGATCGAGCCTACGGATTTTCATACCCAAATTACAATTATTTAGCTTACAACAGATTTAACCAATAACAGAATTTGCAGATTTGACAATTCAACAGATTTAGCAGATAACAGTTTTGGCAGATTAGGCAATTCAACAAACTTAGCAGATAACAGATTTGGCAGATTAGGCAATTCGACAGATTTAGCAGATTAGGCAATTCAATAGATTATTCATTTCTAAAATTCTATTTATATATCTTGCCTAATCATAAATCATGGTCATAATTCATAATACGACCTATGCCCCAAATTTTAATTAAACTTTGCACAGTACAGAATATTCTCTAAAAAGTCCCAAACAATATGAATTATGCCAAATTATAGCCTATGATGCCAAATATCCTAAAATCCATATTTAGGCGCATTCACATTAATAATTAACCTATTTTAATATAGATCTTTACGCCTAAGTCACATATTTCTTTTTTTTCTTTTCAAGTCGTAGATCGTGAAACAAAATATGCCCAAAATCTAGATCTTAAATTTTAATCATGTATTATGTCCTCGAAATCAGATCTTGCATTATAATATGCATTATATTCCAAATCCCAAGTCATATGCTATCATATAATAATAATTCTTCCAAATCACAGTCTATTATACATAGTATGCAATGATTCTAGATCTTAATTTACAACCTATGTTCTTTTCTCAAATCAGTCACAGATTAGTCATGTCCAATTATGCAATATTCATTATTTGTCCCAAAATTAGCGTTCATGCGTTAATTCCTTATGAGATTTGGCGCAGGCTCGTAGTAGCCTGCCTATAAAACAGAAAGAAAAAGGAGATACAGAATAGTCATAGAAAAACAGATCTGACAGATGAGAATATGCATAACCTCAGATTCAGATTTATAACCATGCCAAGATCATAATAAAAGTTTATATCTGAAAATAACTATACTCACAAAAAGGGAACGATTCTTGTATTCTGCAATCTGTGTTCTGACACTGAATAGCACTCCTTTGATGTAGACTAGTTGTTCTTTTAATCCTATTCAGTTTGGAAGAAGATGCACTAGTTTTATCCTAGGTTTCAGCAGAGTAGTGACGCCATTATTTTATTTCCTAAGAGGGAGAGAGCTATGAGGCTAGATAATAGTGTAGGAGATTTAGGTTTTGGCTTAGGGATGTATTTATAGGAGAATAGAAGTGTCCAGAGCCTTAGATATTAACCGAGAACCAATCTAGACCATCAGAACAGCCAAAACCACGTCACACGCCGAAGAAAATCGGATCTGGGCAAAACAGGTCGACCTGTAGGGGGGAGGTCGACCACCAGGTCGACCTACCCAAGTCGACCCCCGGTCGACCTGGGTCCTGGGCGGGAAATTTCCCGCCCAGCCCGCTTCTGGGTTCAGATTTTTGAATTTCGAATTTGGAATTTATTTTCGAGGTGTTTTATATTTTCAAAAACTTCCGAAGGCCATAATTTCTTCATATGGAGTCCGATTTACACAAACTCGGACTCTATCTCAAGAAGAATTCCGAGATGAACGCAACAGCGTAAGCCATTTTCCTTAATTATTACATTTAAAATTAATTATACTTCATTTTGTTACTCTTATGTTCACAGAAAATTCGGGGTGTTACATTCTCCCCTCCTTAAAGGATTTCGTCACCGAAATCTTCAAGTTAGGAAGAATGTGTCCTACCATCCAATAACCCATCTACTCAACCATCATCCACAAGCATCCATTGTCCTTAGAAAACTTCTAACGTTGTACGAACATATGCAAAAGTGTGTGTATATGTTCCTTATCTAATGCAAAGATTAGGCGGTCCGCTGATTCAGTTGACCTCCTTAATGCGAATTATGTCAGTGCCATGAGTCCAACATGTATGCAATTTTCCTATTTAATACATATCATTTCTATATGAGTGCACAACCGTTCATTCATATGCAACATCCATGTGCTGAGTCGACCATTTTTCATCCACAAAATTGAAAAATGCACACACATCCATATGCAGTATGAGAGTGTTTTTGAGCTGATCTAGTGCCTAGTGTGTGTATATGAATCCACGAGCAACCACTAGCAACCACTTGCATCCACTTTCAACCATCAAACATAACATGTCTCAAACACATGTTTACACCCATTAGTTTCTACCTAAAGGTCGAAGATTCGGTTGATATGATAAAGTCGAGTGATAGAAGCAAGTATAATTAAAACTAAAGCTAGGTTCCCATTAGACATCGGTTTAAGAGAATAACCCCCTAAGTATCAACCCCAAAGACTGAAATCAACATCAAATTAACACTCAGATAATCACTCCCATTAAACAAATGCCCAACTGGAAATCTATTTCACGCTTTGAGTAAAAACTCCTATCCTTTTCAGAAATATTCAGATACATACAGACTACCGATACAGATCAGATTACCAAATGATTCTTAGGAAACTAAGCATGGTAAAAACCTAAAATATATGCATCATAGTCAACTTAACGCCCAACACAGATACCCTCAAACCCCAACTTATCACAAACAGATGAGTCATAATCCTAATGGGTTCGAGTCTATAACAGGATCAGAAACAAGACTAGTATTAAAGTGCAGTGTTTTGATTACAGAATCAAAATGCCAGAATCAGAAAGAGTATTAACACCACAATCAGATAAGGAAATTAAACCTTCTATAGAAATTTTTCCTATTTCTATCCTATCTACGAGCCTCGAGGGTATTCGCCTATCCTTCAGAAGTTGGTCCTGCCCCCGGGCCTTGTCCTCGTTTCTTTGGGCAGTCCCTAGTGAAGTGCCCCATTTCTCCACAGTTGAAGCAGGTGCCCTTCCTTTTTCTGCAATCCTTGTTCAGATGGGTCGAGCTTCCACAAGTAAAGCACTTCTTCTCCTTCTTGTCTTCAGACTTCTCATCCCTCTTTTGTGTTTCCTTTTTGGGCCCCGCTTTCTTGTTCTGTGGTCCTTCAAGCTTTTCTTCTTTCTTCTCACTTTTGGTTTCCTCTTCATGCATCAATGCCATGTCAACTAATTTCTCGAAGGTAGCCCCCATTGGAATGTGGGACATTGCCAATCCGTGTAGCGGCTCGTTCAAACCTTAGTGCCTTCTTATGCGGTGTATTTACCAAATCTAAGCCGAATCTTGCCAACTGATTAAACTTGTTGACATACTCTCTCAATAATAAATTCCCCTGCTTCAATGCCAAGAACCTCTCTACGTATAGACTCTCTTCCGCTCGTGAGAGAAGTTTCATCTCAAACCTATGCCTGAAATCCATCCATCTCTCTACCGGACGCTCTCCTTTTGTGACCTACCACCAAAAAGAAGCTTCATCCTTAAGCAACCATACTGCCAATTGTATCTTCTGCCTATCATCCACCTTGAAGATAATGAACAAATCTTCAGTTTCTTTGAGCCAGTTCCTTGCCTCCACGAAGGATTCAGTTCCATTAAAGTTCTTTCCATCCATGGCTCGAAAGTCTCTACATATCTTCGGGAAAGTATTCACGCGCGGACGAGGAGGAGGAGGAGGAACCACTGCAGCTGGAGGAAGAGGGACGTTTATTGGGCCCACATCATTAGCCCTAGCTTCTAAGTACCTCCTGAACCAGCCAGGTATCGGTATGCCCTCCGGAAGGTTAAGATCCCCAGACATGCTGAAACGAAAGAAAAGGAAAGATTCAAAACAAAGAATAGAAAGATAGGCTATGGCTTTGGGGATTATGTTTTTCAAAATAAACTCTACTTTTGAAGATACTTCCTTTTTAAATCCTTTTTGAAAATAGTTTTCAAAAACCTTTTATTGAATCTGGTAACCTTCAGCTCTGATACCAAGTGTAACACCCCACCTCCGTTAAGGTCACTCACAAAGGGAATGCCTTAACTTTGATGGAGCGTTTTAGTAGACAGAACAGAAATTTACAAGACAGATAAAGCAGTACTTGAAAATTTTATAACTTTATTACAACAGAAACAGAAATAAGTCTGGTTACATCTTTCCAAATCACAATATCAGAATTCAAGTACAAAATATCGGTCTTGTACAAAAGCCTTCAGAATGCATAGTTTTTAAAGTCATAATCCCCAATATAAACTGCCATGGAAAGATAGAGCCAAAGCCAAGCAATACTTCAAACACTTCAAGCAGAGAGAATCTGAATCAAGCTCCTACGTTTCCACCCTAAGCACCTGGGAGGGGGGAATGGAAAGAAAAGAGGCAAAATAAACTAGGTCAGACATAAGTGTGGTGAGTCCAGTGACTTTCAGTATATAAACAAATAATAGTATCATGACATTAAATAAAACTGGATAAGAGATAACCGTAACAGGAATAGCAGGTTAACAGAATGATAGAGACTAAGCTAAGCTTCTTACTTAGTCTTTACTTCTCTGCACTAATACTAGTATAACAGGATTAGGTGTTACCCTAATGTCTAAACTGAAACAGAAACGGAAACAGAATAATCTCTACAAAAATAGAATGCTAGTAATGGGCCTTTACCACCCGAACAGACAGAAGGTACAGAAGCAGAATACTAATAATGGGCCTTTACCACCCCAACAGACAGAAGGTACGGAAATAGAATCGAAAACGGAATCAGAGACGGAAACATAATAATCCCTACGGAAACAATGTTAGAATTAGGTGTACACTGGTAATGGGCCTTTACCACCCCCAACAGATGGTACCAGCAGAAACAGACAGGTATTACCACCCAACAGAAACAGACGGTACTAACAGAAACAGACAGAACTAAGTGTACCCTAAGTCCTACCACAAGCGATCGGCTCCCTAATACATAAATACCATGTGTCGTCCCCACAGTAGGGTGTATCACTCCCTAAAGTGGCAACCTATTGGCACAGACCTATTTACAGATGTCATGGTGTCTTACATCCTCAGAGCAGACCGGATCCATGCACGCACATGACCCGGTTGGAACGCACCATCAACACCCATCGCCATTATCAGAATGAACCGCTTATAATTAGTTCAGTAAGCGTGCCCGAACCCCTACATAGCGTGGGGTCAAAGTTTTGACAGCAGAAAGGGTTACTGACTAATATGGGTCCCAAACAACAGATGACACAAGTATTTCCCCTCCTAACCTTGTGTCCCCAGACTAACAGATTTTAGATTAACTTGTTCACAGATTTCAGATAGAGTTCAGGTTACTAGTTCACAGATCAGACAATCAAGTTAATAAGTTTTCAGACTAACGGATTAGATATACAGATTAACAAGACCTCAGACTAACAGATCAGATATACAGATTAACAGACTTACATATTGTTTTACCTAACTTTGTATTGGGCCTACAGATTTACAAAACAGGTTTATTAGATTCATCAGTCCAATTGTTTTAACCCTATCCACCCAACACGTTTTTGGTATCATATTTATCTTAGATTTGCATTAATTAATTATTAATGCACAGACCTCTCACATTAGGTCGGTAGCTTGTGGCCGCTGGATATGCCGGGCGGTTCCAGGCAGACTTCTGCCACAAGCCAGACCTAACCTCGTATCTAAGCATATTTTAGTTATGCCTATGACCTCTCACATTAGACTGACAATTTGCGGTCGCTGGTTAAGCCGGTTGGTTCCGGGCAGGCTTCCACCGCAAACGGAGTCTAACTTCGTGTCATAGCCAATTTATTCCAATATAGATATCAGACTAATTTATGTCCATTTAACAGATTAAACTCCCTTACAGGTTACAGCAGATTAATCAAATTTCCATGTTTTACTCAATCTTAGATCGAGCCTACGAATTTTCATACCCAAATTACAATTATTTAGCTTTCAACAGATTTAGCCGATAACAGATTTGGCAGATTTGACAATTCAACAGATTTAGCAGATAACAGATTTAGCAGATAACAGATTTAGCAGATAACATATTTGGCAGATTAGGCAATTCAACATATTTGGCAGATAACAGATTTGGTAGAATAGGCAATTCGACATATTTAGCAGATAACAGATTTAGCAGATTGGACAATTCAATAGATTATTCATTTCTAAAATTCTATTTACATATCTTGTCGAATCCTAAATCACGGTCATAATTCATAATACGACATATTCCCTAAATTTTAATTAAACTTTGCACAGTACAGAATATTCTCTAAAAAGCCCCAAACAATATGAATTATGCCAAATTATAGCATATGATGCCAAATATCCTAAAATCCATATTTAGGCACATTCACATTAGTAGTTAACCTATTTTAATATAGATCTTTACGCCTAAGTCACATATTTCTTTTTTTCTTTTCAAGTCATAGATCGTGATATAAAATATGCCTAAAATCTAGATCTTAAATTTTAATCATGTATTATGTCCTCAAAATCAGATCTTGCATTATAATATGCATTATATTCAAATCCCAAGTCATATGCTATCATATAATAATTCTTCTTCCCAATCACATTCTATTATACATAGTATGCACTGATTCTAGATCTTAATTTACAACCTATGTTCTTTTCTCAAATCAGTCATAGATTAGTCAAGTCCAATTATGCAATATTCATTATTTGTCCCAAAATTAGCATTCATGCGTTAATCTCTTATGAGATTTGGCGCAGGCTCGTAGTAGCCTAGCTATAAAAAAGAAAGAAAAAGGAGATACAGAATAGTCACAAAAAAACAGATCTGACAGATGAGAATATGCATAACCTCAGATTCAGATTTATAACCATGCCAAGATCATAATAAAAGTTTATATCTGAAAATAACTGTACTCACAAAAAGTGAACGATTCTTGTATTCTGGAATCTGTATTTTGACACTGAATAGTGCTCCTTTGATGTAGACTAGTTGTTCTTTTAATCCTATTCAGTTTGGAAGTAGATGCACTAATTTTATCCTAGGTTTCAGCAGAGTAGTGACGCCATTATTTTATTTTCTAAGAGGGAAAGAGCTATGGAGGCTAGAGAATAGTGTAGGAGATTTAGGTTTTGGCTTAGGGATGTATTTATAGGAGAATAGAAGTGTCTAAAGCCTTAGATATTAACCTAGAACCAATCCAGACCATCCGAACAGCCAAAACCACGTCATACGCCGAAGAAAATCAGATCTGGGAAAAACAGGTCGACCCGTAGGGGGGGAGGTCGACACTAAGGTCGACCCTATGGTCGACCTGCCTACCCAGGTCGACCTGGGTCCTAGGCGGGAAATTTCCCACCCAGCCCGCTTCGGGGTTCAGATTTTTGAATTTCGAATTTGGAATTTATTTTCGAGCTGTTTTATATTTTCAGAAACTTCCGAAGGCCATAACTTCTTCATACGGAGTCCGATTTACGCAAAATCGGACTCTATCTCAAGCAGAATTCCAAGACGAACGCAATTGCGTAACCCGTTTTCCTTAATTCTCACATTTAAAATTAATTATACTTCATTTTGATACTCTTATGTTCATAGAAAATTCGGGGTGTTACAGTATCTGGAAGCTAGGGCCCATGTCGCAGGCCCAGCAAATGCTCCTCCCCCTCCTCCTCCTCCCCGTGTTGACACTTTCGCAAAGATATGCAAGGACATTCGGGCAATGGGCAGGAAACCTTTTCACAGGTCGGAGACATTTGTTGAAGCTCGAATTTGGCTAAAGGAGGTGGAAGAATTGTTTGGAATCTTTGAGGTAGAAGAGGGAATAAAGGTCCAGTTAGCTGCCTGGTTAATGAACGATGAGGCCTCGTTTTGGTGGGAGGTCACTAATGGAAAGCGTCCTGTTGATAATGGCCGGATTTCAGGCGTAGGTTTGAGGCAAAGTTTCTCTCACGAGCTGAAGAGAATCTATACATGGAAAGGTTTTTGGCATTGAGGCAGGGGAATCTATCAGTGAAAGAATACGTCAACAAGTTCAATCAATTGGCGAAATTTGGCTTGGACTTGGTGAATACACCCGAAAAGAAGGCCCTGAGATTTGTTAAGGGTTTGAACGAGCCGCTACAAGGGTTAGCTATGACCCACATCCCTATGGGGGCCACCTTTGAGAGACTAGTTGACATGGCGCTTATGCATGAAGAGGAGAAAGGCGCCAATGCTAATAAGGAACCTAAGAAGAAAGGGGATTAAAAGAAATAACAACATCAGAACAAGAAGGGTGGTAAAGACAACAATGGTAAGGGAAAGAAAACATGCTTTAACTGTAGGACACCAGGCCATCTAAGCAAAGACTGTAGGAAGAAGAAGAAGACTTGTTGTTTCCACTATGGCGAGGCAGGACATCTGATTAAGGACTGCCCAAAGAAAGGGCAGGGCCTACCTCTGGAGGGTAGATTCAGGCTCTCATGGCACCAGGGCAGGCAAGAGGGGCAGGTCCAGGTTCTCGTGGTCCCACCGCTGCAAGAACGTGGTAAAGCGATTTCCGTTGAAAGTTTAGTTTATCTTTTCGATCATCCTATTCGCGCACTCTTTGATTCTGGCGCATCGCGCTCTTTTATATCCACTGCTTTAGTTGAGACACTACACCTAAACACCAGTATAGTAGAGGATCCCTTAGTTGTTTCAAATCCAATTGGGGGCTCAGCCTATTTATCGATGATTTGTTTGGATTTGGAAATTTCTATACTTAGCGTTGGGTTTAGATGTAATGCTTGTGTTTGGGGCTTCACAGGCTATGAGTTAATTTTGGGCATGGATTGGCTATCCAGTAATGGAGCCATCCTAGATTGTGAAAAGAGAGAGGTTAGGCTTATGACTCGCTTGGGCAACACTCTCGAAATCTCTTGTAATCCCATGAAAATTTTGTTATGCTAAGTTATCTAGAATCGCTTGACGCGTCTGTTGAAAATTTGCAGTCTGTTAGAGTGGTCCGTGAATACTCGGATGTCTTCGATGAAGTTCAAGGTTTACCCCCGACGCGTGAGATAGACTTTCGAATGTACTTAGTAGATAATGCAAAGCCAGTTGCATTACCAGTGCGCCACACGGCTCCGAGAGAGAGAAGAGAACTCAGTAAGCAAGTGAAAGAATTGCTTGAGAAGGGGTTCATAAGAAGAAGTATTTCGGAGTGGGGTGCTCCAGTCGTTTTTGCTACAAAAGCCGATGGTTCACTTAGATTGTGCGTGGACTATAGAGAGCTGAATAAGCTAACAAAGAAGAACAGACACTCGTTACCGAGGATAGACGATTTGTTCGATCAGTTGGTGGGTGCTTCGGTTTTCTCGCAACTGGATTTGGCTACAGGGTTTCATCAGCTAAGGGTGGCCGAAGATAGCATCGATAAGACTGCATTTAGAACTCCTGACGATTTCTTCGAGTGGCTCGTCATGCCTTTTGGTTTGACGAATGCACCCGCATACTTTGTTGAATTAATGAGTAGGGTGTTTAGGGAGTTTCTGAACAAGTTTGTGGTAGTCTTTGTAGATGATATTCTGGTTTTCTCTAAAAATGAAGAAGAGCATGCCCTACATCTTAGGGAAGTCTTAAAGACCCTACGAGCAAATCAGCTAAAAGCTAAGTTCTCCAAGTGCCATTTTTGGAGAAAAGAAGTGAGGTTCTTAGGACACGTGGTCTCTAAGGAAGGGATAAATGTGGATCCCACTAAGATAGTGGCAATCCAAGATTGGAAAACGCCTAAGAACGCAACCAAAGTAAGAAGCTTTTTAGGGCTGGCTGGCTATCATAGGAAGTTCACTAAGGACTTCACGAAGATATCAACCCCTCTCACTCGATTAACGAAGAAGAATTTGACTTTTACTTGAGACGTTGACTGTGACAATGCTTTCCAACGTCTGAAGAGAGCTTTGACGACAACTCCAGTTTTAGTTTTGCCAGACGGGAGTAAGGCATTCACTGTATATATCGATGCTTGCAGGACAGGGCTTGGCGCAGTTTAATGCAAGAGGGAAGGGTGATATGCTATGGAGGAAGACAGTTGAAAATCCACGATAAAAATTACCCTACCTACGACTTGGAGTTGGCGGCCATAATTTTTGCGCTTAAGTCGTGGCATCATTATTTGCTTGGCGAAAGGTTTGAGTTATATACAGACCATAATCGCTAAAGTACTTATTCTCTCAGAAGGACCTAAACTTGAGGCAACAGAGATGGATGAAGTTTTTGGCATCCTACGATTTTGAGATCGCATATACCCCTGGCAAGGGTAACGTTGTAGCTGACGCCTTAAGTGGAAAGAAGTTAACTTTAAGTCCTTTGTTTGTAGAGGGGCAGAGTTTGGAATATATATCTTCCTTTGACTTCAGACCCTCTGTCGATTATGTACCCGGATTGTTGGCATCATTAGAGGTGCAACCTACACTTTTGGGTCGAGTTGGAGAGACACAGCGGAACGACCCACAGTTTGTTAAGATAGTAGGCAAGCTTATAGTAGGGGAGTCCTTAAGACATCTGGATAGATATGTTATAGATGAAAGAGGTGAGCTACTTAGAGATGGAAGACTTTGCGTACCACAAGACGAAAGTTTGAAGAAGGCAATTCTTGAAGAATCACATCGCTCTAAGATGACCATACATCCCGGTGGTGATAAGATGTATAGGGATATGAAGCGAGTTTTCTTTTAGGCCGGAATGAAAAAGGACGTGGCCGACTTCGTTGCTAGATGCTTTGTGTGCCAGCAAGTCAAGGCAGAGCAAAAGAAGCCCAGAGGTTTGATCCATCCCTTAGAGATTCCGCTTTGGAAATGGGAAAGCGTTTCCATGGATTTTGTAGATGGGTTACCAAGGTCGAGGAAGGGTAATACGGGGATTTGGGTAATTGTAGCCCGACTTACTAAAAGTGCCCATTTTATTCCCGTCAAATATATAAGGACCGCCGCATGGTTAGCATCTGTTTACCTTTGAGAGATAGTTCATTTGCACGGCATACCCTCCAGCATTGTGAGCGATAGAGATCCTATTTTCACAAGCGAATTTTGGAAGAGCTGACAAGAGGCGGTTGGAACGCAATTATGCTTAAGTACTGCTTACCATCCTCAGACGGACGGCCAGACCGAGAGGATTCTAGAAGACCTCAAGGCTATGCATTCTAAACTTTGGAGGAACATGGGAAGAACACCTTCCACTAGTAGAGTTCGCCTATAATAATATTTTTCAGGCTAGCATTGGCATGGCACCTTTTGAGGCTCTTTATGGACGACCGTGTCGATCACCTACATGTTGGTGGGAATCCACGGATAAGGTTTTGCTTGGACACGACATGATTAGGGAGACTTCGGAGAAGATAGACCTGATTCGACGGCGAATGAAGACGGCACAGGACCGACAGAAGTCATATGTTGATAAGAGACGAACCGATCTTGAGTTCAATGTTGGGGACATGGTTTTTATTAAGGCGTCACCGTTGAGAAACGTAGTCCGCTTTGGATCGGTAAGGAAGTTGGCACCAAGGTTCGTAGGACCCTTTCCAATTACAGAGAGGATTGGGCAGATGGCGTACAGAGTAAAGTTACCAAAGAAGCTCAGCGGAGTTCATGACGTGTTTCACGTTTCACATTTGCGTAAGTGTTTACATGATACGGCGGAAGTGGTGGAGCCGAGCACGCTAGAAGAAGTGGAAGTAGAGCGCAATGCCACGATCAGACGTGCTCCTGCATGCATTCTCAGATCATAGGGCAAAAAGCTTCGCAACAAAGAGGTCAAGTTGGTCAAAGTGCAATGGGGAGATGATCAAAGAGACGCGACATGGGAGACGAAAGATAAGATGCATACGTTGTACCCTTTCCTTTTTGAGGTTACTTTTAATTTCTCCTTTTTCTACCGCTTTGTTGATACTTGTCCTATCATTTAGTATTATCTTTGCGATGACATCTTCGACCTTTAGTTAGGAAGAACCCTATGGTTGAAACATGTGTTTGAGACATGTTATGTCTGATGGATGCAAATAGATGCAAGTGGTTGCTAGTGGTTGCTTGTGGATGCATATACACACACCTTAGGCACTGGATCAGCTCAATCACCTTCATGTTGCATATAAATGTGTGTGCATATTTAATTTAATGGAAGTATAATGGTTGTGTCATCATATGGATGCTGCCTTTTGATGAATGGTTGTGCACACATGTAGAAATAATATGTATCGATAAGATTCTTTCGCATACATAATGGACGCATAGCACTATCATGATTTGCATTAAGGAGGTCAACTGAATCAGTAGACTGCCTGATTTTGCATTAGATAGGGAACATATACACACACTTCATGCATATGTTCATACAACATTAGAAATTTTGTAAGGACAATGGATGCCTGTGTTTGATGGTTGAGTAGATGGATGATTGGATGTTAGGATATGCATTCTCCTTAACTTGGAGATTTCGGGGGCGAAATCCTTTAAGGAGGGGAGAATGTAACACCCCGTAATTTTAAATATTAAAGTTAACAAATTAAAGAATACTTAATTTTAAATGTAAGAATCAAGGGAAATGGGTTACGCCATTGTGTTCGTCTCAGAATTCTGGTTGAGATATAGTCCGAGTTTGCGTAAATTGGACTTCGTATGAAGAAGTTATGGCCATCCCAGAAAATTCAAATAAATTCAAACAGCTCGAAAGAGATTCAAAATTCAAATCAGAAGTTAGAAGCGGGCTGGGCGGGAAAATTCCCTCCTAGGACCCAGGTCGACCCTAGTGTCAACCTCCCCCCTACAGGTCGACCTGGGTGTCGACCTGCACCCCCCTCCCCCGGCAAATCTGAGAGATGACGATTTTGTGACTCAGTGCTAAGTCATTAGGGTTGAGGTGTCACTCTATCTTGACTGGATGGTCTTGATTGATTCTACATTGATCGGATGGCCTAAATTAATCCTAAATTCTATATAAACACATGTTGACTCAAACCCTAAAACCAAATCAAAATTAGAGCCATGGCCGTCATACTATCACCTTGCAACCTAGAGTAGCCACCACCAACTAGAGGAAAGTGAAGCTAATCAACTCAATTCAACTCAAATTTATAACAACAACAACAACGAATTTGTCTACTTCAAAGGCGAGCTAAATCAATTTCAGAACTCAGATTCCAGAACTCAAGACCTTCTTTGAGTTGTGAGTTCAATTTCTTTAATTAGATAATTAATAAGTTAATTGGGTTGAGTTATAAATTGGGTTATATGGCTATGTTTGTGAAACATTGGAAAAATGTGATATTTTGTGAATATATGCTAGTTGTTCATAATGATAGTTTTGTTGTGGATTCCTTTTCATATGCCAAATCACTTATGTTCAACTTGATTCACGTTTGACATCATTTTATATGCAAGTTTGGGTGTAGATTATATGCTAGTTTCTATATGAATTGTACACAAGTTTACATGTGAATCAAATAAAGTGATTATATGCAAGTTTAGGTAGAAATTGGATTCACATATATGCAAGTTTACAAATTTAGATTTAGATCTATGACGTACATAGTTTTATGCAAGTTTGCGACTATGGCCTATGCAAGGTTTGGATGAAAACTATATTATATATATGCAAGTTCACACCTTTAGGCCTATGTTTAGATTCGTGACAATAACAAGTTCATGCTAGATATGTTGTAATCCTTATTTGTAAGATTAGATCCAATTTGTATGTTATGCAAATTTGCGGCGTTTCTTCTCTTTTATGTGTTAGACTAATTGCTAGTCTAATATATATATGTCATGATAAACGAACGAACAACGTGGGGACGATGGGGGTAATATTGAATATACACCTATTGAGAATTGGCATAAATGGCCTGAAAAAAAGGCATATAATTAATTTAAGAAATTAATTGGAGAAATTTGCATTTATAGACATAATTTTTAGAGACAATTATGGACAAAAGTATATTTGGAATTTATTGACAAATTTGAATAGGGATATTAATTCAATTTGGGGTTAAATGAAGATGTGTAATAATAAACTGCCTAAGACACGAGGTTAGACTCTTTTGTGGTGTAAGACTGCCCGGACCCGCCCGGCAAATCCAGCAGCCACAAATGCCAGTCTAATGTGAGAGGTCAAAGGCATGAATTAAATGCGTAACAGTTGTAAAGACACGAGGTTAGACTCGTTTGTGGTGTAAGACTGCCTGGACCCGCCCGGCAAATCCAGCTGCCACAAATGCCAGTCTAATTTGGGAGGTCTTTTACAAGGTTACGGTGTTAATGAATTAAGAAACAATTAACCGGATAAACATGTTGTGGGACATGAGGGAGTTAAGTGGGTGCTTTGGGTGGCTTGTGAAATTAAGAGTGTGCCTTGGGTGGCATGCGAAATACAATTAGGTGCACTTAACCAAGATTGAAACATGTAAGAAGACATGAATAAGAATGGGGTTAAGTGGGCAAAAACCTTAGAGGGGACCAAGCATAGGTGGAAAGCTTGTGTCATGCATGGGAGACCTTTTCAAACCAGTAACCCATTAAGTATATTTGTGGGCTCGACCCAAGTCGAGGATGGGACACGCATACTGGGTTTGATTGTAAGAGGTCAAAACGGGTTAGCGGTGGCAACGCAAGTCCAACGGGGTCATATGCGTGTGTAGGCCCGGGCTGGTAAGTAAGACGTTGTTGCATCATGTAGATATAAGCCGTGCATTTTGGTGGTATCCGGTTGCCACTTTGGGGAGAGATACACCCCACTGTGGGGCCAGCACGGGTATCTATGAGTTAGGGAGTTGATCGAATGGGGGTAGTGGGTACACCTAGTGGAGATAGGGGCAGACGGCACCTATGAAGGCAGCTAGGGATACACGAAACTACCATTATCATTATTAAGTTCTGTATGCGGGATCAACTTTTTGGGTGTTTGGTGTGGTGCAATGTAGTATGTATCTTATAGTGATTAGGTGCGCCTTTAACGTTATCTTTGTTCATCTTATTTCCTTTGTTTGCTCTATCATACCCATTTGTTCACAGTTATTTCCTTATTTTCCAGCTTATGCCTTATCCTAGTTACTTAATGATTATATTGTTAAAGTTATTTCACTCGCCAGACTTTATGTTTGATCCCCTTTGTTTCCACCTCTTTTCTTCCTCCCCCCCCCTCAGGTGCTCAGGGTGGGACTAGTACTAGTGGAGCTTGATTTGGACAGCCTTATCTCTTTCTTTTGGAAGTTGCTTGGATCGCTGAAGTAAAAGTTCAGCCTATCTTATTTATGGCTATTTTATGTTGGGGTTATGTCTTTCATTTTATGTACTCTGATTTAGTCAACATGGATATTATGCACTTGACTCTAGTCTTTGGTTTTTGATGATGTAATCAAACTTATTTGTTTACCGTTGCAATGAATGAAGTTTTAAATTTTTAAGTACTGTTTTATATCTGTCTTGTTAAGTTTCAGTTCTATACACACTTAAAACGCTCCATAGAAGTTAATGCATTCCCTTTGTGAGTGACATTAATGGACGTGGGGTGTCACAATTTCTTTTGGCAAGTCTACATTTATACAAGCAGTAAACATGTTCATGGCGGATTACAAGCATGCATGGTGCCAGCAAGTGATGATGGTGTGGCCAAGTGTACAAGTGTAGCAAGGTTTATATTGGTGCATAACTCAGCATGTTCATAGCAGTTTTTAAGTGGTGAGAATGGTCGAGCCAAATCAAGCACATATACTCATGAACATGGCAGGTACAGAACTAAAGTGAAGTGGCATGGCAACATTTTTATTCAAGTAAAGTCAGGCCAAATATAAGTATACACCAACAAATCTGTCAGTTTTGCAAGTGGCATTTTCAGCAATGGTTCAAAGGGAGTACATGTTGATTCCATTACAAGACAAGCTTAGATGTGCACTTTCATGGGTGAGAACAACAAGGCCACAAGAAGTTGCAGCAGAGAAAATGAACAGTGCATGTGCTCAAGATTGTTCATGTATACATGCATACAGTTTCAGTTTCAAGTGTGTGAGCACAAAGCATTCATAAATGTTTACAAACATGTACATGGTGGTAGAAACATGGTTTAGCAATAAGGTTGCACAGTTCAGTGCATCACAAGTAACTGACAGCTATAAATGGTTCAACACAACATACATGAAGTCGAGCACAAATAATTCAAATGGGAAAATATACAAGTGCAAGTGCACATTCAAGCAAACAAAATGGTAACGATTTAGGTTAGTACAAGTGAATGCATGAAAACAAGTCAGCACTGTGTACTTATGGACATATATGCATGGAAATGTGTCGAGCCAGATTGGCAAGTGAGCGATCAAACATTCAGAAATTTCAGAAAAACCTATTTTAGCAAGAAAACTCAATTCTAGAAATCAAGCTACAATTATGGACAAGAATCAGACAAGCTAAGTATATTTTTTTTGGCACAATCTATTTCCAGTTTTACACTGCCAAGCATTGGACATTAAAATTGGATTTCATCATATATGGAATGCTAATTGAGAATGAATCAATCTATTTCATTTAATTTTCCAGAAACAAACACAATTACTCTTTCATGTATGTGACAACAATATTTTGGCATGGTTTAAATCGGTTCAAAAGTGCAACTAACATATACATGTCATGAAACAAATATTTATTTCCAGTTTTTGAATCGGTCAAGTTTTTTTTGTCAAGGGAAAATTTTCTTTTTATTCTGGAATCTCATTTGAGTTCATGGACGTGTTTCAAGACCAGGTTCACGTCTTAAAGTCGTGCAATTCAAGGAGACAAACTTCATCAATTTCAACCGAGAATATCAATAAGGGAAACACGAGATAAATCCGCACAAATCAGATCCAATCAATTATATACGAAATCAGAGATTTAAAGGATTTGAAATCCTATATATTTACACCATTCTCATCATCGGCAGTCATTGAAAACCAACCCAACATTTCAAACCGAATCCAAAAGGAACAAATTCAAAGAGAGAAAATTCAGAAGACCATGCAAAATTCTATCTGGGATTCGATCGCCACAACTTTTCAAAATCAATCGAGAAAGCTACAAAGTCTCGAGCCTTCAGAAATCATTTTCCAGAATAAATATCAACATCTGCGATCGATTTGGGAGTGCATTGAAACCTTAGATTTTATTTACGCTGCCGCCATGATTATCAAAGGAAAGAGATCGGATAATAAAATGAACAAAGTGTGGAGTCTATATTGAACTGACTGGCCTAGTTGAAGTGATAAAAGGGAGATTTAAATTCCTTTTTAAATCTAGGGTTTTTAATTGGTTTATTTTCGTTGTATTTTCAATTTCATTTGAAAACCGTTGTATTTGTTTTCTAGTTTTTGTCTGTAAAAACTAGGTGATCTAGTTAGTGATTTAATTAGCAGTTTACTAGAATCTGTAAAAACTACGGATATGGGTAACGGGTTTGTAATCCAGGGAAATTTGATCTAGGGGTTTAGATCAGTCTAGGGTTTTGAGCGTAGGGTTAGTACAGGAGCAGGGAGTGCGAGTTTACAGTGTCTGTAAGCGGGATCTGTTATTAACTCCTAGTAGAAAC
The DNA here is from genome assembly GCA_030737875.1 of Allium sativum. NCBI lineage: Eukaryota > Viridiplantae > Streptophyta > Magnoliopsida > Asparagales > Amaryllidaceae > Allium > Allium sativum. The sequence goes on from CM060923.1 coordinate 10,842,747, forward strand.
CTTAGGAATGCAGCAGTAGGCATGATTTTGCCGAAGCTGGGTATCTCTGTGTGTTATTTCTTTTCTTCCTTTTATTTCTGTTGTATTCTGTGATCTGTTTATTATTTAATATCCTATCAGATTTTTAGCTCAGCGAAAAACTGTGAAAAACCCTATTCTGCCCCCTCTAGGGTTATTCTAGATCCAACACTATGCACGCACATGACTACATTGGAACGCGCTGTCAACACCCTTACTCAAGTGACCTCTTATCATCAGCTCATTAAGTGCGCCTAGACCCCGACCTAGTTCGGGTTTCCCCATTTTATTCCAAGATGGGTTACTAACTGAAATGGGTCCCACATAACAGATGATACAAGCTTCCCGCTAGGCTTGCATCCCCACTACTAGGATTTCAATAGGTTATGCCTACTGGTTTAACAAGATTGCATAACCCCTACACGTTAACTTTGTCAGGTTCATATGTATAACCTGTCCCCACATATTTAACAAGATTTACTTAACCTGCCACTGAATTAAGCAAGTTTACTTAACCCCTACTCAAGTTAACAGGTTCATGTTATCCCTATGGATTCAAATAGGTTAAGTATTACCAGTTCATCATCGTTCATTCATTTATGGTTATAATGCACTAGACCTCCCACATTAAGTCTACCACTTCTAGATGCTGGTTATGCTGGTTAGGTCCGGGTAGACTTTTTCCACAAGTCGGACTTAACCTTGTGTCTTAGCATCGTTACGTGTATGTTTTTGCACTTAGACCCCTCACATTAGATTCACCACTTGTGGACGCTGGATATGTCGGACGGTTCCGGGCAGACTTCTACCATAAGTGTAATCTAACCTCGTGTCTACGGGCGTTTGCAGTTTCTAATTACTGTAATTATAGGCATTTTCATTCCCAACCAATTTTAATGTTTATTATGCCCCAAATCCCCGTCCGATCTACGATACAAGTTATGCCCCCGATTAAGGTTTAGATCAAGATATAGATTATGCCCCAAAAATCCAATTTTTGGCTCAAGGTACAATTTATGCCCAAAATTCCCAATCATGTTTACAATATGAATTATGTCCCAAATTAATCATTCCCAAATTTATGCGTTTGCGTATTTCAACGATAGGCCTAGGCTTGAAGGTAGCCTGGCTATAAATACAAAAAGGGAAAGAGGGAGAGAAGAGAACAAGAATAGACATGGTAAATTAAACTGGCGTATGATGACATAATTAAGCAAACTAACATAATAGGCATAAGATAACATGATTAGGCAAACTAATAGAATAGGGATATCATGAGTAGGCATATAAGCACTAATCAATATATCAAGTGTACAAGTAATGACGGATCTGATATGATTCAGGTTACTAACAGGCATAGGCTTAGATCCGAACTTATTAAACATGTCAAGATTACATTTTAGGTGTTTATATCTAAAAGCAACATAAACTCACTATGATTGGATTTAAAGAACAGAAGATTGATGGCAGATGTCGTAGTACAGATCGTATAACTTGTTGTTGAAGAAGAATAGGCTAGATCAAACTAAGTTGGGGAAGCACCTCATTGTCTTCATTGTTTTTGGTGAATAAAAACAATGAGAATGAAGTCCTATTTATAGCCTAAGGTCAATGAATTTAGTCAAGAAACGAGTCCACGTTCAGAAGCTGAATTATGCCCAGATCTCGGGAGGGGGGGTCGACATAGGTGTTGACACCACTGTGTTGGTGTCGACCCATGGGTCGACACCCTTAGTGCTGGTGTCGACCCCTAACAGACCAATTTCCCCTATTTTCCTGCTTCTAATTTTGATTTTCTGGAATTGTTTTTTATATATATAAATGGCTTATATGTATATATACTACAAGCCTTAATATCTTCTTCATACGATGTCCGTTTTATGCAAACTCGGAGTCTATCTTAAGTAGAATTCCGAGAAGAACGCAATGGCGTAGTCCGTTTTACTTAATTCCAAATATTTTATTAAGTATTTTTTAGTTTATAATTTTATTGTGTTGCATAAACTACGGGGTGTAACATTCTTCCCTTCTTAAACTATTTCGTCCCCGAAATCTCTTAAGTTAAGAAGAATGCATATCCTAACATCCACCACCCATCTACTCATCCATCAATCACATGCATCCATTGTCCTTAAAAAATTTCTAATGCTTATATGAACATATGGAAAGGTGTGTGTATATGTCCCTATACTAATGCGAAAGATCGGGCGGTCTATTGGTTCAGTTGACCTCCTTAACGCAATGTATGTTAGTGCAATGAATCCAACATGAATGCAAATAATCCTAATATATCACGCAAAGGTTATATGCGTGCACAATCATCCATTCAAATGAAATATCCATATGATAATACACCCATTTCTATCCATTAAAATAAGAACAATATGAACACGCATCCATATGCAATATGAGAGTGATTAAGTTGGTCTAGTGCCTAATTGGTGTGTATATGCATCCACGAGCAATCACTTACATCCACTTGCATCCATCAAACATAACATGTCTCAAACACATGTTTACATCCATTGGAATCCTATATAAAGGTCGAAGATTCGCTCGATAGGATATACTTAAACTATAAAAACTAGCATAAATAAAGCTTTGGAAAAGGAAGTTAAGAACTACCCTTGAAAAGAAAAGGGTATGCAGCGCGAATCATGTCTTCAGTTCCCAAGTTTCATCTTGTTGGTTATTTCCCCACTATACTTTCATCAACTTGACGGTTGCATAGCTTCTTAACTTCCGATCCAAGAATACAGGAGGAACTCATCTAACTGTCGCCTCCCGTTCCACCTCTACTTTCTCAAGCATACTTGGCTCAACTACTGTTGTGGTATCATGCAAACAGTTCATTAAATGAGAAACATGGAAAGCCTCATGAACGCCGGACAATCTCTTCGGTAGATTTACTCTATAGGCCATTTGGCCAATCCTTTCTGTTATGGGAAATGGCCCTGCAAACCTTGGTGCCAATTTCCCTAAAGATCCAAAATGAACTATATTCCTCAAAGGTGATACCTTGATGAAAGCCATGTCTCCCACCTCAAAATCAATGTTGGTCTTTCTCTTGTCTGTGTAGGACTTCTTCCGGTCTTGAGCTGTCTTCATACACCTGCGGATAAGATCAATCTTTTCTGAAGTTTCTCTAACCATCTCAGGTCCAAGTAGAAGTCTTTCTTTAGATTCCCACCAATAAGTCAGTGATCTATAGGATCGTCCGTACAATGCTTCGAAGGGTGCCATGCCAATACTAGCCTGGTAACTGTTGTTGTAGGCAAACTATACTAAAGGAAGATGCTCTTACCAAGTCCCTCCGAAGTCTAGGATACACAGCCTAAATAGATCCTCAAGGACTGTATTTACCCTTTCCGTCTGTCCATCGGTCATGGGGTGATAAACGGTTCTCAAACACAACTGTGTATCTAATGCTTCTTGCAAGCTCCTCCAAAACTCACTGGTAAATATGGGGTCATGATCACTCAAAATACTGGAAGGTACTCCATGCAGACGGACTATCTCATGAAGATAAACTGCTGCCAACCATACTGCTGTCCTCTTACTCTTAACAGGGATGAAATGAGCGCTCTTCGTAAGCCTGTCGACTACAACCAAAATGCTAGTGTTACCTTTCATTGATCTAGGCAAACCATCAATGAAATCCATAGAGACGCTCTCCCACTTCTACTGTGGGACTTCTAAAGGATGAAGTAAACCACTAGGCTTCATTTGCTCAGCTTTGAATTGCTAGCAAACCAAACATCGAGAAACAAACTCTGTCACATCTTTCTTCATCCCAGCCCAAAAGAAAACCCTCTTTATATCCCTATACATCTTATCACTACCTGGATGAATAGTCATCCTAGAATGATTGGCTTCCTCAACGACTGTCTTCAACAAACTCCCAACTCGGGGAACACAAAGCCTTCTATCTCGTCGCAACCATCCTCTATCATCCGTGGAATATCTATTGAGGTAACTAGAAGTCTCCCCTCTACAGATCCTATCCAAGATATCTTCTAGTTGTGGGTCATGTCGCTGCAAAGTTCCTATCTGGTCCAATAGATTAGGTCACACCTCTAATGATGCCAATAAACCAGGGGTAAACTTGCTGAAGGGTCTAAAATCAAAAGTCGATATTGTAACAACCCGTATTTTCAATAACCTGTAATAATGTAAATTGAGGCAGAATTTAATTCTAAAATCTGAATCAAGGGAAACGGGCTATGCCATTGCGTTCGTCTCGGAAAAATACGCGAAATAGAGTCCGAGTTTTCGAAAATCGGAGTCCGTATGACCCAGTTAAGGCCCATTGAAGTTTTCAGAAAATTCCTAAGTATAAACAGATTTAAATTTCAAATTAAAAACAGAAATAGGGCAACTGGGCAGGCGGGAAAAATTCCCGCCCAGGACCCCATGTCGACAGGGGTCTTGGCATGTCGACTGCCCTGTCGACAGCCCTGTCGACAGGGGGTAGCCAGGCAATGTTGCCTGGCGCACCATTTTGATTTGGGCTGGGTCTTGTGGCTTGCTTCTAGAGGATTCCGAAATCTGACGGGCCAAAACTCATCTAGGGTTAATCCTAGGGCTAAAAACACTCTAATCTTCTATAAATACAACCCTAATCCTACCCTAAAACCCAATTATTCATTCTAGCAACAAAACTATGCCAAAATCCAAACTCTCATGGCCTCCACCCTCTTCATGAATCCTTCCTATAAAGATTTTGATGTTCATACAAGCATTTCTAAGTTGTATGAATGATCATTAGCTTGCATACATCATCAAGTTGCAAGTTTCATTTGCTAAGCTAGAGTTTTTGGGGTTTTGTTTCTTATTGGAGCTTTGATTTTGGGTTTTATGCTTGCATAAGGGGCTTCTCAATCTTTATTAGTAGATTTGTGTCTTCATAATATTTGTAAGCCCTCTTACCTTCATTTTAGAAACTCTAAAGTTAAATGAGTTATGCATGTTTATGCAAGTTTGCTAAGCCATGATTTGCAAGATTAATGAGTTATGCATGTTTATGCAAGTTTACTAAGTCATGATTTGTAAGTTAAATGAGTTATGCATGTTTATGCAAGTTTACTAAGTCATGATTTGCAAGTTAAATGAGTTATGCATGTTTATGCAAGTTTGCTAAGCCATGATTTGCAAGTTAAATGAGTTATGCATGTTTATGCAAGTTTACTAAGCCATGATTTGCAAGTTAAATGAGTTATGTATGCAAGTTCATTATGCCATGTTATGCATGTTTGACAAGTTGTGCATGCTTATGCAAGTTAAAAATGACAAGTTGTGCATGTTTGACAAGTTATGCATGCTTATGCAAGTTTAAAAATGGCAAGTTGTGCATGTTTGACAAGTTATGCATGTTTATGGTAAAATGCAAGTTCACTATGCTAAGTTATGCAAGTCTAACATGTTATGCATGTTTGTTGTGATAAGCAAGTTCATCATGTATGTTGTGCCAAGTTCCCTCTTCCTATCCTTTATGCGTTATTACGAATATGTAAGCGATAGAATGACGTTGGGGGTTTGGGTAAACTTAAAATACATGAAAATATAAGATTGGGAATTTACCTATTAAGTTAGGTCTACCCCTTAGGAATTTACCTATTAAGTTAGGTCTACCCAAGCATTTGTTGACTTGTAATTATGTTTTGAAATAAAGTGGACATGACACTTAGAAAACATAAGTGTGGCCAACTCGAGGTTGGGTTGAGTTTGTAGCGTAATCCTACCCGGAACCGACCGGCTTAACTAGTGGCTACAAACAATAGGACCCAATGTGAGAAGTTGGTCATGTGGTGCCAAAACCCGAGGTTAGCCTGAGTTGTGGTGTAAACCTACCCGGACCCGCCCGGCCTAACTAGTAACCACAACAAGGTCTAATGTGAGAGGTTAAGGTGCATTAAATTAATTAATGCCTCATGGTTAGGGTTAAGTCAGGGTCCACTAATACTTAACCAATTTGGGGATTCGAGGGATTGAAATGGGGTTAAATGGTGAAACTATTGGTTACGCTTAACTAGTTTAATCCATGATTGGTGAAGGGTTAAATCACACTTAACCCTCTTAGAAACCCTAGCAGCGTGGTCCGTTCCGGCAGTAATCCCAGTTGGGTATCATTCACAACCCTAGAGGACTAGGCTAGGGCGGGGGCACGATTACTGGACGGATGTGAGCGACCAAAAGGCGATGGCTGAGTGGTACAGCGGTGCGGGTTCAGGCGGGCTACGGACGTGCACGTAGTCCGGTGTTGGACAAACTCGAGGCACGGGTACCAGTAGGTTAGGGCTGTGCATTATTGCTTAAGTGTCCGGGGTTGACACCCGAGGGCTTGATACACCCAAAGGTGGACCCAGCACAGACTAACTACAACCATATGTGGGCCATATGGACACCAACACTTGACGTGTTAGGTTTATAGGGAGCCGATCGACTAGACCGTTGGGTTGGACCTTATATTAAGGTCACTTCATGTTATTGGGCCAAAGTTTGGGCTAAGGGATCAATACCTGTTATGTTGGTTTGCTTGTACACCGTGGTGCAAAACTTAACCTTGTTTTATGCGATGACACCTCTATCTATCTTGTAGTTGATTTATCATGCCAGTATGTTGTTATTTATGATCATTTCAGTTTCCATCATGATGTTAACTTTATTAGTTTATAGACTGATCGTAGCAGGGCTTACTCAGTCTTTTTGACTGACCTGTTTTCTTTCGCCTCTTTTCTTTCGTTTCCCCCCCCCAGGTTCTCAGGGAGGGAATAATGGAGCCTAGCTTGGATTTTAGCTGCTTCCTTGGATAGCTCAAGTATGCTTTGGACTTGAGCCGCTATGGTTTATCACTCTTATTTGGGGATAGTACTTATGTATTTTTCGGTTTATCAGATGATGTATTTATCTAGACTTGTAATTTTGGGAAATTGACATTTTGATGTACCAGACTTGTGTTTTGAAATGGTTTAAAAATCTTCCGCTATTTTATCTACTTACTCTGTTTATTTACATATACATATATGTCATGTCCTGCCTTGCTATATCATTATGCATGTTTACCTTGTTTTAAAAACGCCCCGCCAAAGTCAGAGTTGCTCGCAAGAGCCACCCTGGCGGAGGTGGTATTTATCTAGACTTGTAATTTTGGGAAATTGACATTTTGATGTACCAGACTTGTGTTTTGAAATGGTTTAAAAATCTTCCGCTATTTTATCTACTTACTCTGTTTATTTACATATACATATATGTCATGTCCTGCCTTGCTATATCATTATGCATGTTTACCTTGTTTTAAAAACGCCCCGCCAAAGTCAGAGTTGCTCGCAAGAGCCACCCTGGCGGAGGTGGGGTGTTACATTTGGTATCAGAGCATATGGTTTACGAGAAGGGATAAAAAGGTTTTTAAAACTCTTTGAAAAACTATTGTCAAAACCAAGTATAAAGTATTTTCCAAAGAAAAGTCTAGTTTATTTTAAAGGCTATTCCCCAAAAAGCCATTAGCACTATCCTTTGATCCCTCGTTTGAACTCTTTTCTTTTCGTTTCCAGCATGTCTGATAATCTCATCTTGCCCGAAGGGGTAACAATACCCGATTGGTTTCGTCGGTACTTGGAAGTCACGGCGCCGGTCCTGGGTGTCTCTAGTGTTGTCTTTCCAGTCAAGGCCGCTGTTCCTCCTCCTCCTCCTTCCGTAGCTGATGTTCCTCTTCTCCCTCAGCCTCCACAAGCGGATTTTGCGGAAACTTGTAAGAACTTTAAGATGATGGGTTGCAAGAATTTCTTTGGAACCGAGACTTTAGTAGAGGCAAGGAATTGGTTGAAAGAGACCGAAGATCTTTTAGCCACCTTTGATATAGGTGACCGCAGGAAGGTTTTATTGGCAGTATGGTTGCTAAAGGAAGAAGCTGCACGTTGGTGGGTAGTCACCACCGCTACTAGGCCAATCGAGACTTGGGATGACTTTAGAGGAAGGTTTGGACTAAGGTTCTTATCACTAAAGCAAGGGGACATGACTATTAGGGAATACATAGATAAGTTTAATCAACTGGCTCGGGTCGATTTAGACTTGGTTAATACAGCTCAGAAGAAGGCCCTACACTTTGCTCTAGGATTAAACGAGCCATTACATGGTTTGGCCATGTCTCATATACTGTAACACCCCGAAAATTCTATAACTGTGAAAGTAACAAATTAAAGTATAATCAAATTCAAATCAAAGAACTAAGGGAAACGGGATACGCCATTGCGTTCGTCTCGGAAAAATACGCGAAATAGAGTCCGAGTTTTCGAAAAACGGAGTCCGTATGAAGAAGATATGGCCTTCGGAAGATTTGAATTAAATTTAAAACTCAAACAGAATAAAATAATTAAATATTCCGAAGTGGGGCCCATTGGGCCAGAAAAGCGCCGCCTGGGCCACCCAGGTCGACTGGGCTGTCGACCTGGGCTACCCATGTCGACAGGGCTGTCGACAGCCCTGTCGACAGGGGTATCGACCTGGTCGAGCCCAGTCAACCTGGCTGGCCAGGTCGGTGTGTGGTCAAATTTCTGTGGTCTGCTTTGTCATTAGGGCTAGGTGGCGGGTTTTTATTGGTCTCTCTTCCTAATGAATGGCTATGATCTAACCTAGCAACATCAAGGGTCCTAATTAGTTCCTAACCTCTATATAAACAACCCTAGACCAAACCCTAATCTATTCATTAAAAATTAAGAACATAGCCGCCATGTTGCTGAGGAACGACAAAGCATAGCCGCCAACTAAAGAGAGGATTAGGGAGGAAGTTCTAAGGCCTAAAGCAATTCAAAGAAACCTAAAGCTAATCAATTCAACAAAGGAATTTGCGTCTTCAATCCCTAAACTAGAGAATTCATCAAACCATTGTAAGTAGAGTATTACTTTGGTATAATAAACAACTGTGTTGATGTGTATGCTTGAATTGTGGCAATGGAAGTAATTCATGTTTGTGCAAAATTATGTATTCATTATAAAGGACTACATGCGGTAGTTCTATGCAAATAAACGTTTGGGATATTGCGCAAATTGTGTATAAATCATTATATGATGTATGATCGTTATGTGATTAAATTCATGCAAATTTGAGGCTTTGTTATTATGCCATTATGATGTATGTTTTTATGTATAAATCATTTTGCAAGTAATGGAAACAAGTTTGGTTATTATAGTTCATATGAAACTATGTGGAATTTTGACACCATGTATTAGTCATGCTTTTGCAAACTTATGAATATGGCTAGGAATAATATTTGGCATAATTGAGATCTATGATTAAGTCTATCTTGTTTTAAAGAATTATATGATGACATATGTGAGACATGGTTAGTTTAGACTCAAAAATCCCCTTTTTGCAAGATTAAAGCAAACACCATGATTAGGAATATTTATGCATAAGTATGTTTATACCATCGTTATGTGATTAGGCTTAAATCATGATTAAGTTGAATTATGCTATGTTCATCCCAGAAGTATTTTATGCCATGCCTATACAATATGCCATGTTTATGCTAAAAGTATTTAGGCCATGCTTATGTTTGACATTATGCCTAAATAAGAATATAGGTTCATGTTGTAGTTAAACCTATGCAAGTTTACATGCCTTGATTTATGTCACCTATGTTTATGACCAAAATACATGTCACCACTATGCAAGTACACCAATTTCTATTATGTATTTTCAACGTCATATGCAAGTTCATGCGCTCATTTTCCCCTCTTTGTGTATACGCCATAAGCCTCCCCTTTTCGCATGGCTAAATTGGGCTTTAAAAGGCTAAGCCCAATATATATAAACGGACGTGTAAAACGGGGGTAAATAACGTTGGGCTAAATTAATTTAATGAATGAAAACTAAAGTAAAAGGGCCCAAATTCAAGTATGGGTTGGGCCCATGGTTGGTGTAACCATTACACCATTAACATAATAATGAGCCGCAAATATTTACATATAAGAAAAATGACAAAATATGTAAATGTAGAAAAGACGATGTGTTTAACCCGAGGTTGGATTGAGTTGTGATGTAAACCTGCCCGGAACCGCCCGGCTGTCCAGTAGTCACAACAATACCTATCCAATGTGGGAGGTTAAACATGGAGCCCAGCAAGGACCCGAGGTTAGACTGAGTTGTGGCGTAAGACTGCCCGGAACCAACCGGCAACAGGCAGCCACAACAATACCTGTCTAATGTGAGAGGTCAGGGCCTTAATAAGACAATTAAGGCTGAGTCAGGATTGTTAGGATTAAGTAAACTAAAGACTTAATCAAAATGGAACATGCTAAACTAAACGGACTGGTGGGGTTAGGTTAGGAAACACTTAACCAACTTAGCATGTTGGCTAGAGATAGAAAACCTAGTAACGGGGGACCCTTTTCAGCAGTAACCCTAGAAGGTGTATCAGGATACCCTGAAACTAGGCAGGGTGGGGCACGATTACTGGGCTGATTGTAAGAGGTCAAAAATCGACGGCGGTGGTGTAGCAGTGTAGGTTCTAACGGTGTGCGGGCGTGCACGCACTCCGGCGCAGAAAAATAAAGCACTGGACACCAGTAGCATACCTTTGCACTCTAAGGTTGTGTCGGGTTGCCACTATGGGACTTGATACACCCCATGGTGGGACCAGCATAGGTAACTACAGACATCGGGGGCCGTAAGACACATGTAACTATGCGAATAGGAGCCGATCATCGTAGAATGGATCACACTACCCTGATTATGGGGTGCAAATTGGAAACTAGTTTATATGGGTTCAGAGGTTAACATGGGGTACGATAGTATATTCGACCCTAGATAACTTAACCAGGTTCATAGTGTTTGCCCACTTCCTGTTTTACTTATCATACCCAGTTCTTTATTCATAGACAAAGTAGTACTTGACTTACTCAGGCTTTATGTCTGACTCTATTTTTCTTTCGTCTTCTTTCTTCCGTTTCCCCCCCCAGGTCCTCAGGGAGGGAACACAGCAGCTTGACCTACCTCAACATCCAGCTTGAAGAAGAGAAATGTATTGCTTGGACTTTCCTGTTTTGAACTATGGCTTTGGACAATTCACTATGGGGCTTTGGCAGTTTATCTATGTTTTATTCATGCTTCTTTAAATAATGTACTCAAGACAGATTATGAAAATGTTATGTTATGTTTTTGGAAAGGATGTAAGACAATCATGGTGATGTTTTGTGACACGTATTTGACTTCATGAAATAAAAGTTTGTTGTTCTTCCGCTGTTTACAAATATGTGTTCTTATATCTGTCTTGTATATCTGTGACTTGTACTTATAAACCTCCACCAAAATTAGGGCATTCCCTTTGAGAGTGACCCTAACGGAGGTGGGGTGTTTCACTTGGTATCAGAGCATAGGTTTACCAGATAAGATAAAAAGTTTTGAAAAATTTATTTTCAAAAAGGAAATTTAAAGAAGCATCTTTAAAAAGAAAAATATTATTTTATTTTAAAAAAAAAAAATGGCAAAAGTCCGCTCCCCAAAGCCATAGGTACTATCTCTTATCCTTCGTTTTGAATCTATCCTTTTTGTTTCAGCATGTCCCAAGATCTTAACTTGCCTGAAGGGGTGCCAATACCTGGTTGGTTTAGACGTTTCTTAGAAGCAAGGGCCACTCAGCCAGGTCCTACCGTTCCTCCTCCTCCAGCTGAAGGAAATCATCCAGCCGCAGCAGCACCTTTTCCTCCACCTCCTCCACGGGGAAACACATTCGCTAAGATATGTAAGGATTTTAAAGCTATGGGAGGAAGGGATTTCCATGGAACTGAGTCCTTCGTAGCAGCTAGGAATTGGCTAAAAGAAACGGAGGACCTATTCATCATCTTTGAGGTAGAAGACAGACAAAAAGTACAATTGGCGGTGTGGCTATTGAAGGGCGAGGCTTCCTACTGGTGGGAAGTCACTAATGCTGAAAGACCGGTGGAGACATGGGAGGACTTTAGGGCAAGGTTTGAGACCAAATTTCTCTCAGATGCAGAAAGAAGTTTGCAGTTGGAAAAATTCTTATTTCTTAAGCAAGGGGACAAGACAGTCAGAGAGTATGTGAATCAGTTCGATGAGCTGGCTAGGTTTGGGCTTGACTTAGTCAATACCCCGCACAAGAAGGCTCTCCGTTTCGTCAAAGGGTTAAATGAGCCATTACACAGTTTGGCCATGACCCATATACCCATGGGAGCCACGTATGAAAGATTGGTGCAAATGGCATTGCTGAACGAAGAGGACAAGGGCAAGAAGGAGACCAAGGCAGAAAGCTCTCAAGGGAAGAAAGAGGGTTTGCAGCCTAAGAAGACAGACTTTAAGAAGGGCGGAAAAGGCAACAAAGAGAAGAGGAAGTGTAATTTCTGTGGCAAAGTGGGGCACTTAGTAAAGGACTGCCGGAAAAAGAAGGCCAAGGAGAATGGTGGGTGCTTTTCATGCGGTCAGACAGGCCACAGGGCTAAGGACTGCCCAAGGAAACGAGGACAGGGGCAGGGCACTGGATCCACCCCAGGGGCACAAGTTCATGTGCTAGAAGCGCCACCTTTGCAACAGCGAGGTATAAATACTTCTGTAGAAAGTGTAGTTTATCTTTATGATCACCCCGTTCGCACTTTATTTGATTCTGGCGCATCACACTCCTTTATCTCGTCTGCTTTAGTAGAATCTCTGCACCTAAAAACTAGTATGGTAGAGGACCCCTTAATTGTTTCAAACCCAATTGGGGGCCCAGCTCATTTGTCTATGATCTGTTTGGATTTGAAAATTTCTATCCTAAGTGTTGAATTTCTATGTAGTGCCTTTGTTTTGGGCTTTTCGGGGTATGGTTTGATTTTGGGTATGGATTGGCTATCCAGTAATGGGGCCATCCTTGATTGTGAGAAAAGGGTTGTTAGGCTCCTAACCCAGCTCAGTAACACTTTGGAAATTTCTTGTAATCCCTCGTATGCGGTTATGCTTAGTTATCTTGAATCGCTAGATGCCTCTGTTGAAAGTTTGAAATCAGTTAGAGTGGTCCGGGAATATCCGGATGTCTTCGAAGAGGTGAAGGGCTTGCCTCCGAAGCGGGAGATAGACTTCCGCATATATCTTGTAGATAATGCAAAGCCCGTTGCGTTGCCCGTTAGACATATGGCTCCACGAGAAAGGAAAGAGCTCAGTAAACAAATTAAAGAGCTTCTAGAAAAGGGGTTCATTAGGAGGAGCATTTCAGAATGGGGCGCTCCAGTGGTGTTCGCTACAAAGGCGGATGGTTCACTCCGTCTATGTGTTGACTATAGGGAGCTCAACAAGCTAACGAAAAAGAATAGGCACCCTCTCCCTAGAATTGACGATTTATTTGACCAGCTTGTAGGAGCGTCTGTTTTCTCCCAACTCGATTTAGCAACCGGTTTTCATCAGCTAAGGGTGGCTGAAGATAGCATCGATAAAACGGCTTTCAGAACCCCAGACGGTTTCTTTGAATGGCTTGTCATGCCTTTCGGCTTGACAAATGCACCTGCTTACTTCGTGGACCTAATGAGTAGGGTATTTAGAGATTTCCTCAACAAATTCGTAGTGGTCTTCGTGGATGATATCCTTATCTTCTCAAAGAGTGAAGAGGAACATGCTCAGCACTTAAGGGCAATCATGGAAACTTTGCGAGTCCATCAACTAAAAGCCAAATTCTCCAAATGCCACTTTTGGAGAGAAGAGGTGAGGTTCCTTGGGCACATAGTATCCAAACAAGGGTTAGCGGTGGACCCTGCTAAGGTAGTGGCGGTACAGGACTGGAAGACACCAAGGAATGCAACTGAGGTCCGAAGCTTTCTAGGACTAGCAGGTTTCTATCGAAAATTCATAAGGGATTTTGCGAAAATTTCAGCTCCGCTCACGAAATTGACCAAGAAGAATCTAGTATTCAATTGGGACTTGGACTGCGAGTTTGCTTTCCAACGGCTGAAAAGGGCTCTTACAACAGCCCCAGTTTTGACGCTGCCAGATGGAAGCAAGATGTTCACTGTTTATACGGATGCATGTGGGACAGGGCTAGGCGCCGTCTTAATGCAAGAAGGAAGGGTAGTAGCGTATGGCGGGAGGCAATTGAAGGTGCACGAAAAGAACTACCCAACCCACGATCTAGAGCTAGCCGCCATCGTCTTTGCACTCAAGTCTTGGCGACACTATCTCCTAGGTGAGAAGTTCGAACTTTACACTGACCATAAATCGTTGAAATATCTTTTCTCGCAGAAGGATCTTAACTTGAGGCAACAAAGATGGATGGAGTTTCTTGCCTCGTACGATTTCGAAATCTCCTACACTCCGGGCAAAGGCAACGTAGTAGCAGACGCATTGAGCCGAAAGAAATTGACACTAAGCCCGTTGTTTGTTGAAAGACAAAGCCTAGAGTTTATAGCCAGCTTCGACTTTAGGCCCTCCTCCGATTTCGTACCGGGCTTGCTTGCATCTCTCGAAGTGCGCCCAACTTTAGTAGATTCAGTAGGGGCAGCACAACGCGAAGACCCTCAGCTTGTGGAAATAATTGATAGGCTAATTAGGGGTGAGACTTCAAGTCACCTCAACAGATACTCCATTGACGATAAGGGTGTACTAAGGCGAGATGGAAGACTATGCGTCCCACAGACGAAAGATTTAGTAAAGAAGGTTCTCGAAGAAGCACATCACTCCAAGATGACGATACACCCCGGCGGAGATAAAATGTACAAAGACATAAAAAGGACTTTCTTCTGGAACGGCATGAAAAAGGACGTGGCAGAATTCGTTTCTAAGTGTATGGTGTGCCAACAGGTTAAGGCGGAACAGAAAAAGCCTGGCGGACTACTACATCCTCTAGAGGTCCCGCAGTGGAAGTGGGATAGCATCTCAATGGACTTCATCGATGGGCTGCCTAGGTCTAGGAGAGGCAACACTAGTATTTGGGTAATAGTGGATAGGCTTACTAAAAGCGCCCACTTTTTACCTGTCAAAAGTAAAAGAACCGCCTCATCCCTAGCATCACTTTACCTCAAGGAGATCGTTCGACTCCATGGAATACCATCTAGCATCGTTAGTGACCGAGACCCCATCTTCACCAGCGAGTTTTGGCGGAGTCTGCAGGAAGCAGTAGGAACGCAGCTATGCTTGAGCACGGCCTATCATCCCCAAACCGACGGCCAAACAGAGAGAGTGAACAGAGTTTTGGAAGACCTTTTAAGGCTATGCGTCCTCGACTTCGGAGGGACATGGGAAGACCACCTCCCTTTGGTGGAATTTGCCTACAACAACAGCTATCAAGCAACCATCGGAATGGCGCCCTTCGAAGCTTTATATGGAAGACCGTGCCGATCGCCCACTTGTTGGTGGGAGTCCACGGATAAGCTCATACTTGGACCAGACATGATCCGAGAGACCTCAGAGAAAGTAGACTTAATACGAAGAAGGATGAAGACGGCCCAAGACAGACAAAAGTCCTATGCCGACAAGAGAAGGACCGACCTTGAATTCGAGGTTGGAGACAGAGTTTTTCTCAAGGTATCACCGCTAAGGAACGTTGTTCGTTTTGGAACCACAGGAAAGCTAGCGCCAAGATTCGTAGGGCCATTCCCTATTATCGAGAAAATTGGGAAAATGGCTTATAGATTAGAGCTACCCGAGAAGTTGGCTGGAGTCCACAACGTTTTTCACGTTTCACATCTCCGAAAGTGTCTACATGAGTCTGCTGAAGTGGTAGAGCCAAATATCCTCGAAGAGGCTGAAGTGGAACGCGAAGCAACCATAAGAAGAGTTCCAACCCGCATCTTAGGAACGGAAGTAAAGAAGCTACGCAACCGCGAAGTCAAGCTCGTCAAAGTCCAGTGGAGCGACGCCGAGGGAGACGCGACTTGGGAAACTGAAGCTAGAATCCGTACAGCCTACCCTTTTCTGTTCGAGGGTACATCCTTGATCTTTCTTTTTCCTTAAGTTGCGCTTTTATCTATCTTTTTAGGTATCGACCTTATCTTTAGGGTAGAAACCTTTTGGATGAAAACATGTAATTGAAACATGTTATGTATGAATGGTTGCAAGTGGTTGCAAGTGATTGCTAGTGGTTGCTCGTGGTTGCATATACACACACAATCTAGGTTTTAGATCGGCTCAGTCACTTCATATTGCATATGCATATATGTTTGCTTTCGTATGTGGTTGAACTATAATGTGTTGTCATATGGATATTGCATTTGTATTGAATGGTTGTGCACTCATGTAGAATCAAGAATAGGAAAATTTTGCATACATAATGGATGCATGGCACTTACATAATTCGCATTAAGGAGGTCAACTGAATCAGTAGACCGCCTGATTTTGCATTAGATAAGTACATACACACACACACTTTGCATATGATCATGAAGCATTAGAAGTCTTTTAAGGACAATGGATGCTCGTGTTTGATGGATGAGTAGATGGATGATTGGATGTTAGGATTTACATTCCTCCTAACTTGAAGATTTCGGGGACGAAATCCTTTTAAGTGGGGGAGAATGTAACACCCCGAAAATTCTATAACTGTGAAAGTAACAAATTAAAGTATAATCAAATTCAAATCAAAGAACTAAGGGAAACGGGATACGCCATTGCGTTCGTCTCGGAAAAATACGCGAAATAGAGTCCGAGTTTTCGAAAAACGGAGTCCGTATGAAGAAGATATGGCCTTCGGAAGATTTGAATTAAATTTAAAACTCAAACAGAATAAAATAATTAAATATTCCGAAGTGGGGCCCATTGGGCCAGAAAAGCGCCGCCTGGGCCACCCAGGTCGACTGGGCTGTCGACCTGGGCTACCCATGTCGACAGGGCTGTCGACAGCCCTGTCGACAGGGGTATCGACCTGGTCGAGCCCAGTCAACCTGGCTGGCCAGGTCGGTGTGTGGTCGAATTTCTGTGGTCTGCTTTGTCATTAGGGCTAGGTGGCGGGTTTTTATTGGTCTCTCTTCCTAATGAATGGCTATGATCTAACCTAGCAACATCAAGGGTCCTAATTAGTTCCTAACCTCTATATAAACAACCCTAGACCAAACCCTAATCTATTCATTAAAAATTAAGAACATAGCCGCCATGTTGCTGAGGAACGACAAAGCATAGCCGCCAACTAAAGAGAGGATTAGGGAGGAAGTTCTAAGGCCTAAAGCAATTCAAAGAAACCTAAAGCTAATCAATTCAACAAAGGAATTTGCGTCTTCAATCCCTAAACTAGAGAATTCATCAAACCATTGTAAGTAGAGTATTACTTTGGTATAATAAACAACTGTGTTGATGTGTATGCTTGAATTGTGGCAATGGAAGTAATTCATGTTTGTGCAAAATTATGTATTCATTATAAAGGACTACATGCGGTAGTTCTATGCAAATAAACGTTTGGGATATTGCGCAAATTGTGTATAAATCATTATATGATGTATGATCGTTATGTGATTAAATTCATGCAAATTTGAGGCTTTGTTATTATGCCATTATGATGTATGTTTTTATGTATAAATCATTTTGCAAGTAATGGAAACAAGTTTGGTTATTATAGTTCATATGAAACTATGTGGAATTTTGACACCATGTATTAGTCATGCTTTTGCAAACTTATGAATATGGCTAGGAATAATATTTGGCATAATTGAGATCTATGATTAAGTCTATCTTGTTTTAAAGAATTATATGATGACATATGTGAGACATGGTTAGTTTAGACTCAAAAATCCCCTTTTTGCAAGATTAAAGCAAACACCATGATTAGGAATATTTATGCATAAGTATGTTTATACCATCGTTATGTGATTAGGCTTAAATCATGATTAAGTTGAATTATGCTATGTTCATCCCAGAAGTATTTTATGCCATGCCTATACAATATGCCATGTTTATGCTAAAAGTATTTAGGCCATGCTTATGTTTGACATTATGCCTAAATAAGAATATAGGTTCATGTTGTAGTTAAACCTATGCAAGTTTACATGCCTTGATTTATGTCACCTATGTTTATGACCAAAATACATGTCACCACTATGCAAGTACACCAATTTCTATTATGTATTTTCAACGTCATATGCAAGTTCATGCGCTCATTTTCCCCTCTTTGTGTATACGCCATAAGCCTCCCCTTTTCGCATGGCTAAATTGGGCTTTAAAAGGCTAAGCCCAATATATATAAACGGACGTGTAAAACGGGGGTAAATAACGTTGGGCTAAATTAATTTAATGAATGAAAACTAAAGTAAAAGGGCCCAAATTCAAGTATGGGTTGGGCCCATGGTTGGTGTAACCATTACACCATTAACATAATAATGGGCCGCAAATATTTACATATAAGAAAAATGACAAAATATGTAAATGTAGAAAAGACGATGTGTTTAACCCGAGGTTGGATTGAGTTGTGATGTAAACCTGCCCGGAACCGCCCGGCTGTCCAGTAGTCACAACAATACCTATCCAATGTGGGAGGTTAAACATGGAGCCCAGCAAGGACCCGAGGTTAGACTGAGTTGTGGCGTAAGACTGCCCGGAACCAACCGGCAACAGGCAGCCACAACAATACCTGTCTAATGTGAGAGGTCAGGGCCTTAATAAGACAATTAAGGCTGAGTCAGGATTGTTAGGATTAAGTAAACTAAAGACTTAATCAAAATGGAACATGCTAAACTAAACGGACTGGTGGGGTTAGGTTAGGAAACACTTAACCAACTTAGCATGTTGGCTAGAGATAGAAAACCTAGTAACGGGGGACCCTTTTCAGCAGTAACCCTAGAAGGTGTATCAGGATACCCTGAAACTAGGCAGGGTGGGGCACGATTACTGGGCTGATTGTAAGAGGTCAAAAATCGACGGCGGTGGTGTAGCAGTGTAGGTTCTAACGGTGTGCGGGCGTGCACGCACTCCGGCGCAGAAAAATAAAGCACTGGACACCAGTAGCATACCTTTGCACTCTAAGGTTGTGTCGGGTTGCCACTATGGGACTTGATACACCCCATGGTGGGACCAGCATAGGTAACTACAGACATCGGGGGCCGTAAGACACATGTAACTATGCGAATAGGAGCCGATCATCGTAGAATGGATCACACTACCCTGATTATGGGGTGCAAATTGGAAACTAGTTTATATGGGTTCAGAGGTTAACATGGGGTACGATAGTATATTCGACCCTAGATAACTTAACCAGGTTCATAGTGTTTGCCCACTTCCTGTTTTACTTATCATATCCAGTTCTTTATTCATAGACAAAGTAGTACTTGACTTACTCAGGCTTTATGTCTGACTCTATTTTTCTTTCGTCTTCTTTCTTCCGTTTCCCCCCCCCCCAGGTCCTCAGGGAGGGAACACAGCAGCTTGACCTACCTCAACATCCAGCTTGAAGAAGAGAAATGTATTGCTTGGACTTTCCTGTTTTGAACTATGGCTTTGGACAATTCACTATGGGGCTTTGGCAGTTTATCTATGTTTTATTCATGCTTCTTTAAATAATGTACTCAAGACAGATTATGAAAATGTTATGTTATGTTTTTGGAAAGGATGTAAGACAATCATGGTGATGTTTTGTGACACGTATTTGACTTCATGAAATAAAAGTTTGTTGTTCTTCCGCTGTTTACAAATATGTGTTCTTATATCTGTCTTGTATATCTGTGACTTGTACTTATAAACCTCCACCAAAATTAGGGCATTCCCTTTGAGAGTGACCCTAACGGAGGTGGGGTGTTTCATATACCCTTGGGGGCGACTTTCGAGAATTTGGTGAATATGGCCCTACTTCAAGAAGAAGATAACAATGACAAGAAAGAGGTCAAGGCGAATGAGTCTCAAGGCAAGAGAGTAAATTCCGGGAAACGGGGCAAGAATATGAAATGCAACTTCTGTGGTAAAGTTGGACATATAGCCAGGGAATGTAGGAAGAAGAAGAGAATGCGGGGCGAATGCTTTCATTGTGGTGAGTCTGGGCATCTGAGCAAGGATTGCCCGAGGAAACAAGGGCAAGGTCAGACTCAGTGTGCAGGACTATCTGGAGGGCGAGTTCATCCCCTCAACACCGTTCTTCCAGCTTATGATAGAGGTAGTGTTTCTGTTGAAAATCTGGTTTACATTTTCTGATTTTCCCTGTTCGAATTTTGTTTGATTCTGGCACATCGCATAGTTTTATTTCATCCGATCTAGTTGAAAGTTTTGCACCTAAGTACTAGTCTGGTTGATGATCCCGTATGTGTTTCAAATCCAATTGGGGGTTCTGCCCGTTCGTCTGTGGTCTGAGTGGATTTGGAAATTTCTATCTTGAGTATAGAATTCTCGTGGGATGTTTATATTCTCGGTTTCAGGGGATATGGGTTGGTTTTGGGCATGGAATGGTTGTCCTGTTTTGGGCCATTCTGGGTTTTTGTATATAGGGTGTGGGGCTCATGACTCGCCTCGGTAATACCCTAGAAATTTCTGGCAACCCTATGGGTCCCGTCATGTTATGTTATCTTGAATCCCTCAACTCGTCTATCGATAGTTTGCAATCTTTGAGGGTGGTCCGAGAATATCCTGATATCTTGGGTGAAGTGAAGGGGTTACCCCTAGACGTGGGATAGATTTCCGCATTATCTGGTTGGTAACACCAAGCCAGTTTCGTGGCCGGTTAGGCACGTGACCTCACGAGATGAGAGTTAAGAAAGCAAGTCAAGGAGTTGCTTGAGAAGAACTTCCTGAGACGAAGCATTTTCGAGTAGGGTGCTCCAGTAGTATTCGTTACTGATGTGGACAGTTTATTTCGCTTATGTGTTGATTATCGTGAGAGGATTAGATAACCGTTACCAAGGATCAATGATTTGTTTGATCAGCTTGTAGGAGCATCGGTTTTCTTTTGATCTAGCTACCGGATTCCATCAGCTTAGGATGGCTGAGGATGGAATTGACAAGACTACGTTTAGGGCTCTAGATGGGTTTTAGAATGGCTAGTCATACTATTTAGTTTGACTAATGCACCCGCATATTACGTAAACTGGATGGGTAGGGTGTTTAGGGAGTCCTTGAACAAGTTTGTCATGGTCGTCATAGACGATATTTTGATCTCCTCAAAAGAACGAGGAAGAACATGCTATACATCTCAAGAAGGAGATGGATACGCTTAGAGCCACCAGTGGAAGGTCAAGTTCTCCAAATGTCACTTTGGAGGAAAGAAGTTGGATTTCTTGGGCACATAGTTCCTAAGTAAGGCTTAGCGGTGGATTCCGCTAAAGTAGTTGCGGTTTAAGACCAGAAAACTCTGAGGAGGGCAATTGAAGTAAGAAGCTTTCTCCGTTTGGCTAGTTAAGTTAGCATTCCCTGAGCTTAGACTTACTCTTCTGGATCAAGAAGGGGGGGTTTCGCAGGAAGAAGACCCGCAGTTAGTCAAGAACATGGACCAGTCGGTTCGAGGCGAGATGTTAAGTCACCTCACTAGATATATTATAGATGACAAGGGATGACTAAGGCACAATGAGAGATTATGTGTTCCTCGAGTGGAAGACTTGGTAAAGAAGGTTCTTACAGATGCGCATCACTCGAGGAGGTGGCCGAGTTGGTCTCGGGATGCATGTTGTGCCACCAAGTTAAGGCCAAGTCATAGAAGCCCAGTGGGCCATTACCTCTATTGGGGGTTCCGCAGGGGAAGTGTGAAAACATCTCGATAGATTATGTGGATGGACTACCTAGATCAAAGAAAGGGAATACGGGTATGTGGGTCAAAATGGGTAGACTCACGAAGAGTGCTCATTTCAGTCCGGTGAAGAGCAAGAGGACTAAGTCATGGTTAGCAACAAAAAGTTGGCCAGTTTTGAAATAGCCTATAGGAAGCCATGGGTAGGCAAATTGAATCTAGGTATGGCCTATCACTTATAGGCGGAGGGTTCATTTCGATTAAGCATGAGTTATAGAAAATCACGTTTATAAGGGCAATTGGCAACGTGGATTGGTATTTTCAAGAAAAGTTCTGCTGCGTGGAATACTTTATAGTAAGTAGACGAGATCCAGGATTCACTAGTGAATTTTGGAGAGCTTGCATGAAATCATGAGGTTATAGTATGTTTAAGCCAAGTATACAGAAGGAAGAATAAGTGGAAAAGAAAGACGAGAGGCGATAATGAAATGCGTTCCAACTCGAATTTGGGAAATAGGAGTTAGGAAGCCAAGGAATCATGAAGTGAAAGATAGTCAAAGCACAGTGGAGTTAAGCTCAAGGAAACGTAACTAAGAAGAGTGAAGACTAGATACGCGCATCACATCTCTTTTTAAAAGTGCATCTTTGATCCTTGTTTTCCTGTGGAGCTTGCTTGCAAGTTATCTTTTGTATATATCCTCTCGGTCCCATTCTCGATCTTATTTCTGTTGTAAACTCCATAAGGGGGTTAAGACTCATCGGTTAGTACTATATGTCAAAGTTTGAATGGATTTCTTGTAAATCCAAAAAGGAGTTTATCTAGTTTATCGTGTTTATCTTGTCATGAGAACCTTAGGTAGAAACCCTTTGGATGAAACATGTGTTTGAAACATGTTATGCTTGATGGTTGCAAGTGGTTGCAAGTGTTCGCAAGTGGTTACTCGTGGATGCATTATACACATTAGGCACTAGATCGGCTCACACACTCTTCATGTTGCATATGCATGAGTGTTTATGCTTATTCATGATTGAAACTTGTTGTGCCACCACATGGATGTTGCATATGGATGAATGTTATGTGCACTCATATAGATGCTATGAATTTAGGAATTTGCATACATATGGATTCATTTCACTGACATACATGTGCATTAAGGAGGTTTACTGTATCAGTAACCGCCTGATTTACATACATATGCATTTAAGGAGGTTTACTGTATCAGTAACCGCCTGATTTTTGCATTAGGTAAGTACATATACACACACTTTTGCATATGTTCATCCAGCATTTAGAATCTTGTAAGGACAATGATTGCTCGTGGATGATGCTTTGAGTAGATGGATGATTGGATGGTAGGATACGTTCTTCCTAACTTGAAGATTTCGGGGACGAAATCCTTTAAGGAGGGGAGAATGTAACAACCCGTATTTTCAATAACCTGTAATAATGTAAATTGAGGCAGAATTTAATTCTAAAATCTGAATCAAGGGAAACGGGCTATGCCATTGCGTTCGTCTCGGAAAAATACGCGAAATAGAGTCCGAGTTTTCGAAAATCGGAGTCCGTATGACCCAGTTAAGGCCCATTGAAGTTTTCAGAAAATTCCTAAGTATAAACAGATTTAAATTTCAAATTAAAAACAGAAATAGGGCAACTGGGCAGGCGGGAAAAATTCCCGCCCAGGACCCCATGTCGACAGGCCTGTCGACAGGGGTCTTGGCATGTCAACTGCCCTGTCGACAGCCCTGTCGACAGGGGGTAGCCAGGCAATGTTGCCTGGCGCACCATTTTGATTTGGGCTGGGTCTTGTGGCTTGCTTCTAGAGGATTCCGAAATCTGACGGGCCAAAACTCATCTAGGGTTAATCCTAGGGCTAAAAACACTCTAATCTTCTATAAATACAACCCTAATCCTACCCTAAAACCCAATTATTCATTCTAGCAACAAAACTATGCCAAAATCCAAACTCTCATGGCCTCCACCCTCTTCATGAATCATTCCTATAAAGATTTTGATGTTCATACAAGCATTTCTAAGTTGTATGAATGATCATTAGCTTGCATACATCATCAAGTTGCAAGTTTCATTTGCTAAGCTAGAGTTTTTGGGGTTTTGTTTCTTATTGGAGCTTTGATTTTGGGTTTTATGCTTGCATAAGGGGCTTCTCAATCTTTATTAGTAGATTTGTGTCTTCATAATATTTGTAAGCCCTCTTACCTTCATTTTAGAAACTCTAAAGTTAAATGAGTTATGCATGTTTATGCAAGTTTGCTAAGCCATGATTTGCAAGATTAATGAGTTATGCATGTTTATGCAAGTTTACTAAGTCATGATTTGTAAGTTAAATGAGTTATGCATGTTTATGCAAGTTTACTAAGTCATGATTTGCAAGTTAAATGAGTTATGCATGTTTATGCAAGTTTGCTAAGCCATGATTTGCAAGTTAAATGAGTTATGCATGTTTATGCAAGTTTACTAAGCCATGATTTGCAAGTTAAATGAGTTATGTATGCAAGTTCATTATGCCATGTTATGCATGTTTGACAAGTTGTGCATGCTTATGCAAGTTAAAAATGACAAGTTGTGCATGTTTGACAAGTTATGCATGCTTATGCAAGTTTAAAAATGGCAAGTTGTGCATGTTTGACAAGTTATGCATGTTTATGGTAAAATGCAAGTTCACTATGCTAAGTTATGCAAGTCTAACATGTTATGCATGTTTGTTGTGATAAGCAAGTTCATCATGTATGTTGTGCCAAGTTCCCTCTTCCTATCCTTTATGCGTTATTACGAATATGTAAGCGATAGAATGACGTTGGGGGTTTGGGTAAACTTAAAATACATGAAAATATAAGATTGCGAATTTACCTATTAAGTTAGGTCTACCCCTTGGGAATTTACCTATTAAGTTAGGTCTACCCAAGCATTTGTTGACTTGTAATTATGTTTTGAAATAAAGTGGACATGACACTTAGAAAACATAAGTGTGGCCAACTCGAGGTTGGGTTGAGTTTGTAGCGTAATCCTACCCGGAACCGACCGGCTTAACTAGTGGCTACAAACAATAGGACCCAATGTGAGAAGTTGGTCATGTGGTGCCAAAACCCGAGGTTAGCCTGAGTTGTGGTGTAAACCTACCTGGACCCGCCCGGCCTAACTAGTAACCACAACAAGGTCTAATGTGAGAGGTTAAGGTGCATTAAATTAATTAATGCCTCATGGTTAGGGTTAAGTCAGGGTCCACTAATACTTAACCAATTTGGGGATTCGAGGGATTGAAATGGGGTTAAGTGGTGAAACTATTGGTTACGCTTAACTAGTTTAATCCATGATTGGTGAAGGGTTAAATCACACTTAACCCTCTTAGAAACCCTAGCAGCGTGGTCCGTTCCGGCAGTAATCCCAGTTGGGTATCATTCACAACCCTAGAGGACTAGGCTAGGGCGGGGGCACGATTACTGGACGGATGTGAGCGACCAAAAGGCGATGGCTGAGTGGTACAGCGGTGCGGGTTCAGGCGCGCTACGGACGTGCACGTAGTCCGGTGTTGGACAAACTCGAGGCACGGGTACCAGTAGGTTAGGGCTGTGCATTATTGCTTAAGTGTCCGGGGTTGACACCCGAGGGCTTGATACACCCAAAGGTGGACCCAGCACAGACTAACTACAACCATATGTGGGCCATATGGACACCAACACTTGACGTGTTAGGTTTATAGGGAGCCGATCGACTAGACCGTTGGGCTGGACCTTATATTAAGGTCACTTCATGTTATTGGGCCAAAGTTTGGGCTAAGGGATCAATACCTGTTATGTTGGTTTGCTAGTACACCGTGGTGCAAAACTTAACCTTGTTTTATGCGATGACACCTCTATCTATCTTGTAGTTGATTTATCATGCCAGTATGTTGTTATTTATGATCATTTCAGTTTCCATCATGATGTTAACTTTATTAGTTTATAGACTGATCGTAGCAGGGCTTACTCAGTCTTTTTGACTGACCTGTTTTCTTTCGCCTCTTTTCTTTCGTTTCCCCCCCCCCCCCCAGGTTGTCAGGGAGGGAATACTGGAGCCTAGCTTGGATTTTAGCTGCTTCCTTGGATAGCTCAAGTATGCTTTGGACTTGAGCCGCTATGGTTTATCACTCTTATTTGGGGATAGTACTTATGTATTTTTCGGTTTATCAGATGATGTATTTATCTAGACTTGTAATTTTGGGAAATTGACATTTTGATGTACCAGACTTGTGTTTTGAAATGGTTTAAAAATCTTCCGCTATTTTATCTACTTACTCTGTTTATTTACATATACATATATGTCATGTCCTGCCTTGCTATATCATTATGCATGTTTACCTTGTTTTAAAAACGCCCCGCCAAAGTCAGAGTTGCTCGCAAGAGCCACCCTAGCGGAGGTGGGGTGTTACAGATATAAACTCCAAGCTCTTCCTCTCCACAAACAAAGGACTACATCTCATCCTTTGCCCACTCAATGCGTCGCCACCACATTACCCTTGCCAGGGATATAAGCAATCTCGGAGTCATAGGATGCTAGGGACTCCATCCATCTTTTTTGCCATAAATTAAGATCCTTCTGCGAGAACAAGTACTTGAGAGATTTATGATCGGTGTACAACTCGAACACCTCTCCTAGTAGATAATGATCGGTGTACAACTCAAACACCTCTCCTAGTAGATAAAGATCGGTGTACAACTCGAACACCTCTCCTAGTAGATAATGATCGGTGTACAACTCGAACACCTGTCCTAGTAGATAATGATCGGTGTACAACTCGATCTAAGGTATTACTAACCCCATTTTTATCAAGTCATGCTACAGAGCCAAGGTTATTATTGAACCAATAGCTCTGATACCATTGTAATGACCCGGCAAAAGAATTCGATGCCCTAATTCCGACAATAATACATAATCTCGTATCACTTGCCAAAACTCAAGTATCGAAAACACCAGATAGTTATTAGAGAGAAATTAGAGGGATAGATAAGAAAGAAAGGAATATTAGAATAGAAGAAGAAGAAGAACCAACACAACACAGGGTCTCACATCGTAGCGGAACAAAATATAATATAGAAATAAATCTTTACTAAGAGCGTTTTTTTAAAACACTTACAATCATCAGAGTACATCAACACATCTGATAATTAAAATAATATGTCCTTATATACAGCACACAGCTCAATAATATAACATCATACTTCTAAACCCTTCCAGCTCGTCTCTTCATAGTATTCAATAACCTAAACCTGTACAACCTGGTCTAACCCGAGCATTACAAACACATGGTCAGTGTGGTGAACCAAAGTGAGAAAAACACATTAAGTTTTAAGGGTATCATCCAACTTCATTTTAAGGTCAAAATCTTTTTGAAAGAAAAGTATAATCGTAAGACCAATCCACACATAAACACGGACGGTTTTTACCTTACGATAACCCAAAATATTTTTGAAACCAATATCTTTAATGATATTATAATAATGTCTAATTACAAATAAATAACAATCTAGCAGAACGCTTGCATCTCACACTCAACATATATAGTGTACAATCTAGACCGCAGGCTCTTATTGGAGAATGAATTTCCTGGCAATGTATAGGACCACCTTCCGACAGTGTATCTCTAGAGAGAAATACTTTAACGACCTGCGAGATTCGACGTCTGAATTCTAACAATAATTCATAAATTCCATATTATTGCAAAAACTCAAGTATTGAAAACATAGATAGTTATTAAGAAGAAGTTGGAGGGTGAGATAAGAAAGAAAGAAATATTAGAATAGAAGAAGAAGAACCACGACACAGAATCAGAGTCTCACATCGCAACGGAACAAAATATAATATAGAAATAAAACTTTATCGAGAGCTTTGAAATAATACTTACAATCATCATAGTACATCACACATCTGGACAGTTATAATAACCTGTCCTCATATGCAACACACAGCGGGATAAAAACTAAATATCATATGTCTGAACATGTCTAATTCGTCTCTTCACAGTATCCGATAACCTAAACCTGTACGACCCGGCCTAACCCGAGCATTACAAACGACGGGTCAGTCTGGTGAACCAGAGTGAGAAAAACACATTTAGTTTATAGGTATCACACATAAATTGATTTTCAAGTCAAAATCCTTTTTGAAGAAAAGGATAATCGTAAGACCAAATCTACATACAAATACGGACGGTTTTTACCTTATGATAAACCAAATATGTTTTTAAATCAATATCATCTCTGATATTACAATAGTGTCTAAATACAAATAAATATCAATCTAGAAGAACGCTTGCATCTCACGCTCTACATATATAGTATACAATCAAAACCGCGGGCGCTTATTGGAGAATGGATTTCCATGGCAAGGTATGGGACCACCTTCCCGACAATGTACCTACGGATATGAATACATTGGGGTTCAACAGGAATATCTTGCAACCCAGGCTAAATATGACCGACCCCTAACTTTTTTTTTAGAGTACCAAATATATCATCACCAAGGTTGGGGGCCAGCCAACCGAACCAATAGCATAATTACAAAAATAAAAAGGAACAACCGAAGGCATTTGATTTCTCTAGATCAGGTAACGATATACCCTTTTGATGGAGTGCGACCCACATAGCCATGCGACCTACCCGGTTTTGTACCATTTCTTTAATGTCCCGGGTTTTTAAACTAAATATTTTTAAAACTGTAAATCAATGATTTCATTAATAACTAATTTAATTAATGAAATTGATCCCATTCATGTAATTAATAAAATGTAACTAACTTTTTCTTCATGCATATACATTTGTTTATGAGAATTGCTCACTTTTGTATACACGACATTTTGATAATATGTAAGCAACTTAGTTAATGTACTAAGCCAATGTATTTAGGATTTAAATTACTTAAGTAAAGTCCTTAATAGTTACTTCATGCTTAAGGAAGTATTGAAAAGAGCCATGTCACTTAAATGTTCTAAACAAGATATGATGGAAGTATAGTTTACTTTCTATCATGAAAGACTAGACACTATTTGTTCATGAAGATTTAAATGCAAGTTTACTTAACAGCTAAGATTTGTATTTAAAGCAAAACATATTAATATGTGGAAAACAAACCTCTGCCGAATGATGATAAAGTGAATAGAGCATCTAGCTCTTAAGAGAACAATCTTATTTGTTCCATCATGTGTGTAAGAAGAAGAATGTATATTTATTTCCATAAGGTACTAGTGCATTTACTGTTTTTGTCAAATTATAAACAAGATTGGACAATGGAAGACTTTGTTGTCCGTTAAGTACATGAATATAAACATGCGTAGGCCATTCATAAACCAAACTAGACACAGGCTACTAAAGTATAGGAGAAACGTTTCATTCTCTACATCAGAACATTCTGCACATATTAAAGAGTGCCTTCCCCATGTTAGCTTTGAATACACCTCATTAATTTAATAATTTGTTGCATCTATAAATAGGAGCATGACTTGCAAGATTTTACTCCACATTTTTTTCGATCTAAGAAGAATTACAAACCAAGAATATCTTATTTCAAAGTTCAGCTAGAATTGTGAGTAAACACTTACTGTTTATTCCTTATAAATCAGTGCATGATACACCTATATGCTACTGTATGTATGTATTGTAAATCATATTTGCTGAACCCATGGTTGCTTGATCACGCACCTAGGATACCCTCTGCTAGTTGAAACTGTGCATAACCTATGTGATGATAAACTCTGTTTTATTTCAACACTCACTATTTACCTATTAAAATCCATGCAAGTTTCATACTAAACGGAATGAAATCCACTGTACTCAATATTTCTTGTTCCACTATACCCAACCAATCAGGATCCTCTGAATTGCACCTTTTTATAATTAAGCCCTCAGACTTAATTGAAAGAAAGTGGAAATTAGGGATCTTGGTTGATTGAGTACAGAGAGGACAGAGGATTTGGGTACAGGGGATTTGTTCTCATATTAAATATGTTGCAACTTGTCATGATACTATTAAAAACCTCATTTGTTGAAAACCATATGTATTGACTGATCATATTGAGGTATGTACTGATTGTTAAACTGTGTATACGTGGTTTAAACCCTCTATCATTTCGTATTTGTTAAATATACACCCTGTTCTTTCCAACTGAACCTCACGTATGGTTCTAGTACATGGGAACTTTGTTTCCTATATGAACACTAGCAATTAGATCACCAGTTTTGATTTAAAAGGGAGTTGTTATGTAGTTAACAAGTGCGGTTCAGCACACTACAAGAGAAGTACGTTTTTCCGATGGCTGCCAACCGTCGGCGGCCGTCGGAAAATATTGAAAGCCGTCAGGAAATGCCATCGCAATTTGAGGCGTTGATAAATAGAGTTTCTGACGGCTAGTGACAACAGCCGTCGTTGCCATTTCCTACGGGTTGTTGCGGGTTGTAACGGCTTCCGACGGTTTCCGACGGGCGTCGCTAGCCGTTGGAAACCGTTGCAAACTTTGACCAATAAACCGTTGGAGCCGTCGGAAACCGTTACCTATATTTGAACCCGTAGGCCGTCCCAAGCCGTCGGAAGACGTCGCTAAATATGGGTATTTTTTTTATATTACAGCAGCTACTTAGCCTTCCAACACACATTCATCTCACACCATTTCAATTCACCCATTCAGACCATTGGTTTATAACCACAGCACAACATTTCATACACAAGTCACAACATTTCATTCAAAAATAAAGAAAACCACACTATTTCAACAAAAAAATCATGAAAACAAAAAAACCATATAAAACATCAAGTCTACCATTGCAACATCACATAATATATCAAGTCTAGTACATTAACCCACAATATCAAGTCTACCGTCAAAATACATGTAAAATGTCATACCAAAGTCACACCCATCCCATACTAGTAGCAACCTAGTCATATATATACATGCCACACTAGAAAACATACCTATCCATCACTGATCATGATCATCATCATCTGCAGAAGCAGTTGATGATGGGAAGTACCCATACTCCTGTGCAAACTCCGTTAGGCGTCAATCAAGAAGCTGAGTCGTCTCAATAGCTTGGCGGCGATTCTGATCCTCAAGTTGTGCCACCCTAGCTCTCAACTCATCAATCTCTGCGGCATCTATAGCAGCTCTAGTACGTCTGCCCTGTGCCTGCTGACTGGTGGACTGTAACACTTATTTAAAAATATTTTAATCATGTAAGCTGCTCACGTCCAGTCTCAGCTAGACGCATCTGACGGCGCTGCATAAACTTCTCCTGCAAGACCAAATAAGAATGTATATAAATTTAATATAATGATATTGTATTTTATAGTAATTTAACAATTATTGCATAAACTTCTACATAAAATGAAATTTTACGTGACTCTTCCTAGATTTCTCGTCATGCCATGTGTATGTGATGTTCCCGTCAGAGTCGACATGCTCGATGGCATGCGTATGGGCAAACACGTCCATATACGAGACTGGACCCTCCCCCTGAGCCTCCTGAATTTTATTACACATCATTTTTACAAGTGTTCAAAACTATATAGCATATTAATTTTTGTATAAGTCGCATTTTAAAAATAATTTACCAACTCCTGCCGATATTGCTGAAATGACTTGGATCCTCCCCGATGAGTGACTGGATTTTTATTTATATTTGCACTGTTTCTTTCGGCCTCTGCCTATACATTTAAAATTTGATAATTATTGACTAAATTTTTTTATATTTTTAAAAAAAATTAGTACACTAACCTTCGCTGCATCACTCTCCCAATATCTCAGAAATCCACTCCAAGCGGTATCTCCCATCCATGGAGGTTTTTTCATTGTTTTCTTCATTGCTGATATAGCATCTTTATAATTTTTCCTCATCTTTTGCATCCAGTATATCCGAGCCAGGGCTAAATCATGTGTCTGTATATCCACTTCGGCCTGTATTTCACGTTAAACAAACATTACTAGTAAAATATGTACAGTATCTCAGTGATTATAAGGAATTAAAATGCCAAAAATATATAAGAAAATACTTACTAGGACATCCTGCCAGATGACTTCCTGTATGTGAGGTGGGATCAAATCCCACTTAGGCCAACATCCCGTTATCCTATCCCTATATGCTACTCTCGAAGCGTCCAAAATAACCCTCGAAGACTGAAGGTCGAAAACCCTGCGTTAAATGTGATAAACATAAGTGTACAGTATAAAATAATTAACATGCTAAGTAAAGTTTAATTTTTACCCAGCACTCGTAGGAACCAAGGACATGACTGGACGCACAGTGGGTTGTGAGCCAGAACCCTCGCCTAAAGAATTTCCTCTTGATGACATACCTGTCACAAACAAATCATTTCAAAAGATGTAAGCTAACTTACACAAACGATATAAGCTGCTAAATAAGTGACATAAAAGATGTAAAAAATGACATAAATGAGAAATTGTTTATACTTGTATTTGATTGGGTCTCATATTCCAAGAACTAACATTTTACATTGCAGAATTAAGATAAATAAATATGAAAAACTGCATATGACATAAAAGATGTAAAAAACGATCATAACATTCAAATATTTAACAGAGTTACATGAATTGCAAAATAAGTTGGGGTTTACTCCATACATACATTACAACTAGAAAGATAGTACCCATCATCTACATCAGTCATCATCTTCTTCAGATTTAGATTCGGCCTCAGATTCTATAATATCTTCCTCCGCACTTTCAAATGCATCTACCAAAGCATTTATCTCATCGACCAGAGGTCCAAAATCTGCATTATTGTCTTCAATTATTATTTCATTGTTGTGTTCGAGTTCTGCCTGATAGACTCCTTCATCTGGAATATTCTTCCCGTCGAACGTAAATATGGCCTTTGTTTTAAAAACTGCCGACCAATCTGCTTGATCTCTTTTTAGACACGGATAAGGAGCGTAGTAGACTTGTAATGCTTGTTTGGCTAGTACAAAAGGATCATACTTGTAATAGTGCGATGTATGCTTTATTTCAATCAGATTAAAATCCTTATGTACATTAATCCCAGAACCCGGATTACTGCTAAACCAATCGCATTAAAATAGGAACAGCTCCTCCGCGGGTGTGATAAATATGTCAGTTGTAAAATTTGTGTTAAAACGCCATAAAAATCATTAATGTGATTTTCAGGATCGTCACTGCCTTTAACGAATACACCAGTATTGTTCGTTAATTTTTCAACACCGTATTCTTTCGTGTTAAATTTATATCCATTAACATAATATATTGGATATGTCTTGACCAATCTTTTTTGTCATAGTGCAAGATGTTTCAACCCTTCATCAACAACACAATTTTTGGGTTCATAAACATAATTTGTTAACCAAGCGGAAAATTCTTTGCTGATATCTCCGTTCGGATGTTCACGTTCATAAACGCTGTAAATACAAATAGAGTTTTACATTAAATTATACACACGCAAAAATGTAGAAATGAAAAAAGAACTAATTGATATTTCAGATTACCTAACAAATGGTGGAACTTCAACACAATTTAGAAGAATATAAGTGTGAGCTACATGAAGATCTTTATCATTTAGCCATACGTCAACACATTTCCCAGAAGGTCGACCATGTTGTCTAAAAATAGACAAAATTGTTTGAGATGATTCTTGTTCGTCTCCTTGGTCGTTTTGAGGAACATTTTCAAATGAAATTTTCACATGATCACTAAAATAATGAGAGAAAAAGAACGAAGCTTCTTCTTCGATGTAAGATTTACATATCGAGCCTTCAACTCGAGCTTTTTGTCTCACTTTTTTCTTCAAATGATTCAAATACCTATGCAAAATTAATTTACATTATTTCATAGTTTTAAATGCAATTAAATTAATGGTTAACATGTTTATATTTACCTCTCAAATGGATACATCCATCCATATTGGACGGGACCTCGATATCGTGCTTCAGCTGGAAGGTGAACAGGTAAATGCTCCATTACATTAAAAAAACCTGGCGGGAATATTTTCTCCAGTTTGCAAAACAATATTAGAATACCTACTTCAAATTTACATAAATGTTCCACTTTCAAAGTAGTCGAACAAAGCTCTTTATAAAACGAACTAAGCTCCGTTATTATCTTCCAAATTTTTAGCGGTAGTAGTTCTTTGAACATAACAGGAAACAAATGCTCCATCATAATATGACAATCGTAACTTTTCATTCCACCCAATTTACCATTTTTGAAGTCAACACATCTACGAAGGTTTGATGAAATCCCATCAGGAAATCTTAACCCTTCAACCCATTTTAACACAACTTTAACCTAATTATTATCTAATTCATAACATCCTTTGGGTTTTTTTATTGTCATTTGGTTTCATATGAAGCTCGGGACGTTTGCATAATTCTTCTATATCGCGCCTTGATTTCAAATCATCTTTAGTTTTCCCTTTAACATTCAAAATTGTGTTAAAGACATTATCAAATACATTTTTCTCATTGTGCATCACATCAATATTATGACGAAGCAGAAGATGTTTCCAATGCGGCAACTCCCAAAAAATAGACTGCGTACACCAATTGTGATAGATCGATTTGCCTTTAATTTCTATTTGAACTCCATTTTCATGTATCTTCGGATGATTTTCAACCATTTCAAATATTTCTTCGCTAGATCATAGTGTTGGAGGTTGTCTAGTTTCTACTCTGTTAGCCAAAAAGATTTTCTTGTCTACTCTAAAAGGATGGTTTACATGGAGAAAACATCGATGGCAGTCAAACCATGAATTTTTTTTACCATGCGGTAAGGAAAACGCTCGAGTCTCTTCCATGCAATATGGACATGATAGACGACCAGCAGTACTCCATCCTGAAAGCATTGCATAGGCAGGAAAATCACTTATAGTCCATAATAAAGAAGCAAAACATACAAAAAAAAATTCTTCTTCGAAACATCGTATGTTTCTACTCCATCGTTCCATAATGATTTCAATTCTTCTATTAACGGTTGTAAATAAACATCAATTCCTTGTGCCGGATCGTCGGGGCCAGGAACAACAACAGTAAGAAACATATATTGCGTTTTCATACACATCCATGGAGGTAAATTATAAGGTGTGATAATAATGGGCCATGATGAGTATTTAGAACCAAATTGAGAAAATGGTGAAAAACCATCCGTACATAAACCTAATCTGACATTACGACTCTCCGCTGCAAAATTCGGATAAGTTTTATCGAAATTCTGTCAACATACCTTCTTCCGATCTCACCTTATGCCATCTCATATGAGATGCAGTTACAGGAGATGCATACAGTTTTTGAAGCCTCGGAGTAATGGGTAAGTAATGCATACGTTTGAATGGAACTTCCTTTCCCTTCTTCTTTCTTAGATTATATCTTTCTTCATTACAAAATTTACAATTTCTAAGGTTTACGTCATCTTTCCAAAACAACATGCATCATTTTATACATGTATCTATTTTCTAATAAGGTAAACCAAATGCCGACATAAGGTTTTTAATTTCGTAGTGATTTTCACACATTAAATTATCCGGCGGCATGTGCCTTTTTGCAGCTTGTACAACAGCTGTGAACCCAGCTTCAGTGATATTGTATTTTGACTTCATCGCAATGTATTCTGCGATTACCGATAGCTGAGTGCCGCTTTTACAACCATCCCAAATAGGTTTCTTAGCATTATCCAACAAATCATAAATTTTCTTAGCTTCAATATTCGGTTCTTCTTCATTTCCATCATCGTCGTCAACTGCATTCATAGGAAACATTGATCGTGCTGCGTCCTCGACCATATTTTCAATACGAGGCGTACTAATATTTTCATCAACAGCACTTTCTACCTCAGTCTCTACAGGAGTATTCGATAGAACTTCTCCATGACGATCCCAAAAATAATACTCGGGTACGAATCCGTTTTTGCACAAATGGACTTTCACAACATCGGGTAACAAATATTTCAAATCTCTACACTTGCTACACGGACAACGAATTTCAGGATCTCTTCCGTTA
Source organism: Allium sativum (assembly GCA_030737875.1). Classification (NCBI taxonomy): domain Eukaryota; kingdom Viridiplantae; phylum Streptophyta; class Magnoliopsida; order Asparagales; family Amaryllidaceae; genus Allium; species Allium sativum. The sequence goes on from CM060923.1 coordinate 10,878,381, forward strand.
TTACTTAAAGTGAATTCAACAAAGACATTTATACCATTATAAAAATCTTCTTTTATTGAACCTCTCTGTCCTCTTCTTTGGTACATCCAACTCCTACGATCAACAAAATAATCAATCATTTTTTCTATTTGACAAATTTAGGCACAATTTCAAAAATTAATATTTATTTTCAAGAATCTGAATTCCAAGAAGAAACTTGTTTTTAATTATGGTCATAAAACGCACGTATATATAACGGTTGAAAGAAAATAACATTTTCATTAAGTTTAAAAAAAAATCTAATTTGGCACTTTTTAATTGCAATTCTTTTACATGGTCAGGCATCCTACTTCCCATTATAAACAGAGTAAACAATCACAAATGTATGCTACTTCGTCTCAAACGATTCAACAAAATTTCGGCAGCATTTCCCTTTTGTTTCCTGCATTTTGTACACATGTACGCAGGAAACAAAAAGAAAAATTGAACCGAAATCTTGTGAATCTTTTGAAACGAAGTAGTATACAAAATGTAAATGCTTACTGCGTTTATAACTTGTCCAATACAAGGACAAATCCAACAAATATTGTACCAGATGAATATAAATGGTCGTTTTTTATTTTGATAAAAACGACTATTTTTATAACGATCATGTACAACACTCGTCGGACGGGCCGAAAACACTCTAGGGGGTATTAGTCAATTAAATGTGCGTATTTTACTATTACAGTACGTTTTACAGCAACACAATTCTTTATCACATCTGCTTGACATTTCAATCAACTTAAAGCAAATACTATTATCGTCGATTCAGTAGGTACAACTAGAATTTACACTCATGCTTTATAGTGCATAAGTCAAAATTTTCTCAAAGTACTTTTCCTAGTTCATCCACTCATATTTTTTTTGTATGCCAACTAACACATACAAGAATGACAAGCGCACAACGGCGCACATGTACACAAATATTCAAAATTATACAATGGCAAAAAGCAAGCTAAATTGAAACACGTACATACACACATACATACACACACGCACATACATTTTTAATTTGATCTGTGAATACACTAAAATCGTCATTTACGTATCTAACCATTGTTATGACCACTGCCACAACAACCTATCCAAAACAAGCCTAATTTTCAATGTAACACACACAAATATCCAAATTTTTGAAATAAATCATTCAATTTCAGTGTATAGGACATGAAATACACATATATTATGATGATATAACATACTACAACATCATATGAAACAATTGCAAGCATTCAATTTCAGTTTATAGAAAATTTAGGCTTAGGTAAAAATTGAAATTTTAATCAAAAAACGAGATCATACCTTAAATCGCTTTAACTGGAAGCTTGTGTGGACGTCGGGAACAATTGAAGGTGGAAATTTTGGTGTTTGGAGGCGAAAAATCGCGGATTTGGGGGTTTAGGGTTGAAAAATCGGGCTGAAAATAAAAGAAAGAGGAAGAGGAATGGAGCTGGAAGCTATCGGCAGAGAAATATCTCGTTAATAGCCGACGGTTTCCGACGGCCGTCTACGGCCCGACGAAAACCGTCGGAAACCGTCGGTCACCTCTGTCTGTATTTTTAATGTTTCTTGTAGTGTCATGATTGTATTGAACCACTGTTGTGTTTAGTTTTCAGTTGAGACTACCCGGTAAAAGCAAAACTAAGCATATCATGATGAAAACCTTTCTTTGTTCGTCTAAATTCTAACTACTAGTTGCCAAAGAGAAGTTTAGCTTTAGTTCTCTAAGTGGAAATATTCAGGTCTGTTATAATATGAAGCAATGAACACTAAAATATAAAATGGATATGACTTGTAATAGCATACAGTAAAACAGTTTTTAAACTACTTTGTTGTGAGACAGATCGAATGTCGGGAAACTTGGGAAGGGTACGACATCAGAAAAATGGTGACGAGAGTGTGCGGTCGATCGATGATGGGTATTGACGGCGTAAAACATTTCTTTGTGCATAAGAATGTTTTGTTTCGGCAAACCCGTCGACGTATCCGTTTCCGAACGCAGACTGTCGAAGGGGGTCCGGGCAGTGCACACGGCTTCAGTCCAAATCATACACGTATGGAAGGTGTAAAGATGCGTAGCAATGAGGTTCACTGAAGTCTGAAATGATGGATGTGCGGAGCAAGTTTGAAACATGGTAGGAAGTATTGGTTTAACAGAGAAATGGGTTCACAACAAATGGCGTATGGGTGCTTAAGGCGCAACATCCACTGGTGCAGGAGTACAAGTTCCAAGGGGTATAAGGTGGGAAGATTAACACTAGAAATTGCAACAGATAGGAATAAAAACAAGAGAAGAAAACAGTAGCAGGTCTCCGCGCAAACCATATTAAAGAAAGTATGGGTGTTTCCCATTTCATGAATGATCACTACAACAAAAATGTTTTCTAACGACGCAAAAGGGTGCGTCTTTTACGATGCTTATGCGACGCTATTAAAATAAGCGTCGCACAAGCGTCGTAAAAGACACTCCCTTTTGCGTCGTTAAAGACTAGTTTTGTTGTAGTGTGCCACACAAGTGGCAGTAAAAATCAAACCATTAAATAGCAACGAGTTAAAGAAATGCAAAAAAATTGACAAATAGAAATGAATCCAAATGTAAATGGACCCTGGACTTCTAGTAGAAAAATGTTAGAAGAAGAGAGGGTACGCAAGTAGTAGGATTTGCAGTTATCAGGAATGGAGAAATAAGGTTGTTCATGGCAGAAGTAGGGAGTGAAAACGGAAAAAGCAAATGGAAGGGTGGTGGGCCACGTGAACTAAATGGACGCTGGCTGTCTTACTTTGAGCCATGCAAGTTTGGAGAACATGGTGAACTAGAGCAGCACGGTAGGAAAAAAAATGTTAGTAGCAGGTCCTTTTTTTTTCTTTCGTTCCAAAAGAATTTGGCCACGCAACTTTAAAAAGGGAGGGGTTTGGATTTAATGGACAGAAATTTGGGCCAGGTTAGTGGGCCAGCAAATAAATAAGATTAAATTTAAAGTAGCAAATGTTCATGGAGAAGGAAGGATTAGTTTTAATTATATTTTTAGACATTGTTTTAAATAAAGTTCCTAATAACTTAACAATGATTTGTTTTTCAAAAAAAAGAAGAAAAATTATGATTTATAACTTTGAAAATTTAGCGTTATAAGGAAAAAATATAACGAATGTAATGTAGATGTTATATACACTTTTAGGTATATGTTTATATGGAATCAAATTTGTATTAGTTAACTTAAATTATTCATATTAATAATTAAATCAAAATAAAAAGGATATGGTTATTTGTTCATTTCAATACTAAGAAATAAATAAAGAGTTGATGAGTTAAATTAAACTCAATGATTTACCGCGAAGGTGATTTAACTGTCAACATTAATTCAAATGTTTGAATAAACATCATTGTATTATTTTATCGACTTAAGTTGATAAATCTTTTCAACATTTAAAGGAATGGAATTAATGATAAATAAAAGTGAATATTTAAGATTTAATTTTGTATTATAATCTGATCCATTTAAATATTACTTATCCCTAAAAGATATTAACGTCGACCGTTTCGAAGAGTCCGAAATATATATTCCGCTTCGATCCGAATTCTACGTTGCAAGTCGAAGATTATCAAGGATAATAAAAGATGGAGTTATGCAAGAATTGTTTTATAAATCCTAGGTAAAAATTGTCTAAGATGGGTTTATAAAATAATATCTTCGGTTTATCCAGACCCAAGACAACTTGTATGGACGAATGTCTGACAGCGTGTCCCTAACTAATCACGTACATTGATCTTTTCAAACGTAGTTATGGGTGGCAGAGGAATTCATTTCTGTTGCTTTATTCTTGTAATTTATTTTTGGAGAAGCCAATTAGTAATTAGCGGGTTTGACGATGTGACGTTCAAAACAAATAAAAAGCGTGTGTCAAAGTAAGTTTAGCCTCAGCCTTCACAACCAAGAAATGACAAAAATCGGGCAGGCGGCATGGCTATGTGGGTAGCTTCCATTAGGATGTATTATCATCTATCTAGAGATATTCTTTTTGTTCTTATTCTATCGATGTTGTCCCATTCAGAGAATGGTTGCCGTGCACAACCATTGGTGATATACATTCGATACACTCAAGAGAAATGAGTGGTTGGTCATGTGTGGTCGGGTTACAAGAAGTTCTTGTTGAACCCAGTGTATTCCTCTCTAGAGGTACACTATAATAAGGTGGTTGCATACCTTGTCATAGTTGGAAATCCATTATCCATACGCATTAAGCAGTTTTGTTTGTATATTATGTATGTAATGTCCCGATTTTTTTGACGACTTTGTTTAGTAATAAACACTGATTTATTAATAAGACAATTTAATCAAAAATTAATAAACAAACTTGAATTAAGAACCTGTGTGTGAATATAATATTGTATATATTATAAGAAATAAATATATGTATATTTTGGAATTTTAGAACTTGATTCTATCTTGCTTAAATAATCTCTCATATAAAATCCTATGGAAAGGAACATATGTATAGACAAATGTTTAAAAACAATATAAGCTAATGTATATGTTAATGTATATATAAAGGTATAGGAAAATGCATAAAGTTATGTTCTAACCTGAAATACATAAATCTTGCAACTAAAAACCCTACATTAGAGTTATATACAAGTATAACATAATGTATATATAATTGTATATGATATGGCATTTGAAAAAAAAACTTTGATTTAGGAACCAATGTAGACAGTAAAGGGAAACATATGCAAAGAGTATCCATAAATGTTAAATGTAAATGTACCACGTGTTTGATAAAATGCCCAAACAAAATATCAAAGTGTTTGCTCATGTAACAACAAAGCAACAGTCAAAACATAGGTATGAACATATAATGCAACTTGTATGTTATATATATATATAGAGGGTCCTAAGCCAAGCTAGGATTAAACAGTATTATGAATGGTTACATATAAATTATACTGTAATGAACACCAATAGTATGACGAAATGCCTCAACCAAAAAAAAAAAAAAAAGAGTAGTGCCATGATCAACTTATTAATGTGATTAAACAGCATGAATAGTGTGGCTCAGATATAGGCAAACCATTCCCTAAAAACTAGCAATACAAACTTTCATGTATAAAATATATTTTTAAAACAAAATATCATTCATGAAAAATCTGTTTTATGCCAACAAAATCCAAGATCATTCGGCCACATTAATGAGGCATGGCTGGACTATTTCCAGAAGCAAGAAAGTGACAGGAATATGTAAATATCTAGCATAAAATACACTTACTATATATATATATTTTAGTCAAATAGGATTGAGGTGTTGGGGATTTTGTGGTAATGGAGGAGAATAAAAGTCGTACTTCTGACTTCAAGGATTTGCGTAGCAAATTCTTTCAGACAATAGTTCAACCCAGCAGGTACAAATGGGTTAACGAACTATTAACCTCAGGATTCAATGAAGCCTTGAAACAGCGTTATCGGATTCAAAGTTTGTACGACTCTGATCCGACCAAGAACACTCCAGATTCAATTTTCTGATGATGCAAATATGGTAGAGAACAAAGAGAAGAAGAATAAGATGATTCTGCAACGTTGTTGCAGTATTTGTAACGCCTCAGAAGCGTTACAGATTCGAACAGCGTTTGAAACGCTTTAACATCGTTGCAGAATAAGGAGGAAGAAGAAGATAATTTTCGAGATGATCCGAAACAGTTTTCTGGCGTTGTATTTATAGCCAGCGAACGGAAGTGTCCATCTGTGAATAACCGCGACTATTTGCGACGGTCGTATCTGTTTCATTTCGATTCGAGATCGCCGTATCCATTCAGTTTTGCAACGCTTCCGAAGCATTACACCCTTTTAGATTGAAACCAGTCGACCGCCCAAAATTCACAGGTCGACCATTTTCAAACAGAGAACAAAACGGTCGACTGGTTGAGTTTTGGTCTGTCGACTGATTTGTTTCAGTAGCCTAATGGATCACGAGACCCCAAGAGCCCCAAGGCCCAAGGCCCATCTTTTGACATTTTAAATATTATTATCTATGCCAAGTTCATGCTCAAGGCCCATTTCCTTATCTCTCCTTCTCTTCTTTCTTTTGTTATTATACATCATGTCTTTACATATATAGAGGAAACCCTTTGCATTTTCCATGATGTGGGACAAAACATATTTGCCCATTCCTTCTTCCTTTTATTCTTCATTCTCTTCAAATAATACCCAAACCCAAATCATTTGTTTTGAAAATTTTACAACAATCTCCCCCAATTTTCAAAATCAGAAAATAAATAAAGTGGACGGCTAAGTTACTAGTGTGACTTCCTACATACCCAAGTGGGATCAAGCCTATGTAGTTCCAAGGTCAAGTTTTGCTTCATCGTGGAAACAACACATAAATAAAAGTATCTTTTGGATTTGAACTTTTACTTAGTGTAAACCATTCAAAGTTCTATCGAGATTCAATGGTGAACGAATCTTGAACCAAGTATCCCTTAATGATAAAACCGGAATAATCACACATGCTGTATTCCGTAGTTAGAGTGTTCTGTATTGCTCAGCACGTTAATGGCCATGTGCTTAAATCCTGGTTCATGAGTCTACTTAGAAAGCGGTCTTACTTTCCTAGGAAACGGCGTGATTTCCATACTCATATAGGTAAGTCACTTAAGGTGTTTCTACGAGACACCTTTTAGGGTTTTTAGACTTATTAAGGATTTTTATCCATCCTTTGTTCATGTAGAATCCAACACTAAACATTATGGGATTTTTGATTTAGTGTTCCATAATCATTTCCATAACTTGTTGGTACCCATTGAACTTTGTCTATCCTTTTTAAGACACAAGTTGGGTTTCTGTTAAGGATGATCAATCTTCATTCACAGACCTTAGTCCCATTTCTTTTGACTTTATAGAAACTATAGCCTTTGGAAGACTCTTCGTAAGTGGGTCAGCCAAGTTTTTCTTTGTTTCTATGTAGTCAACAGTTATAACTCCACTTTTGAGTAACTGTCTCACCATGTGATGTCTTAGACTTACATGTCTAGACTTTCCATTATATGTTTTATTAGAAACATTATATATCGTTGCTTGATTATCACAGTTAATCAAGACTGCTGGAGATGGCTTCTTCCACAATGGGATTTCTACTAACAAATTTCTAAGCCATTCCGCTTCTTTACATGCGTCTGCTAATGCAATCAATTCTGACAACATATTTGAATCAGATATACAGGTCTGCTTCTTGGAAGCCCAAGACACAGCAGCGCCTCCTAGTGTAAATATCCACCCAGTCGTAGACTTGGATTTCGATTCTACATTGTTCCAGGGTGCATCACTATATCCCTCAATTATAACAGGATATCCTTTATAAGATAAACCATAGTTTATGGTTCCCTTTAAATAAGCTAAAACTCTGGAAATAGCTTTCCAGTGTTCAAAACCTGGATTACTCGTAAATCGACACAATACACTTATAGCATGTGCGATATCTGGTCTAGTGCAATGCATAGCATACATAAGACTCCCAATAATACTGGAATATTCCAATTGAGAAATGATACGTCCAGTGTTCTTTTCTAACTTTATACTTGGATCTAAACGAGTTGGTGCTGGTTTGACATTATAATGATTATACTTCTTTAGGAACTTCTCAATGTAATGAGAATGAGTTAGTAATAACTCCCCCGTTTTTCTAATGATTTTAATTCCTAAAATTACATCAGCCTCTCCCAGATCTTTCATATCAAATTTAGAAGATAGAAACTTCTTAGTTTCATTTACACAGGATATGTTGGAACCAAATATCAGCATGTCATCAACGTATAAACATATTATAACATAACCGTTGTTATCCGATTTGCTATAGATACATTTATCTGCATCATTAACAATGAATCCAAATGACAGTGCAACTTTATCAAACTTCTCATGCCATTGCATGGGAGCTTGCTTCAGCCCATAAAGAGATTTAACTAATTTACAAACTTTCTTTTCTTGGCCTGGGGTTATGAAACCTTCGGGTTGTTCCATGTATATCTCTTCTTCTAAATCTCCATTTAGAAAAGCTGTCTTTACATCCATTTGATGTATGACCAAGTTATGAATTGATGCAAGTGCTATTAAACAACGTATCGAAGATATGCGAGCCACTGGAGCATATGTATCAAAATAATCTACTCCTTGTCTTTGTTTATATCCCTTAGCAACTAATCTGGCTTTGAACTTATCAATGGATCCATTTGTATTCAATTTTTTCTTGAATATCCATTTACATCCTATAGGTTTAGCACCAGGAGGTAAATCGCTTAATACCCAAGTTTGGTTTAACATTATGGAATTCATTTCATCATTGATAGCTTCTTTCCAGAAACTAGAATCTCTAGAACTCGTAGCCTCAGAATAAGTTTTGGGATCATCATCGACGTTCATTACATATCTTGTCACATTAAGGACTTCGTCCTTATTGCCTTCTACAAGATATGTTATGAAGTCAGGACCATAGTCCTTCTCTATTCTCGCTCTTTTACTCCTCCTGTGTTCAGTACTATTATCTGGTACTGACACTTCCTTACTGTTTTGAGCAGGAGCATATTCATCATCATTTGTATCATTAGTCTCAGTTAGTTCTGGACTAGACGATCTTAATGGATTCTCAACAATTTGATTTTCAAAAAATTCTACATCTACAGATTCTAGGACTTCTAAGGTATCAAGAATCATAAATCTATAAGTTATACTATTAAGAGAATACCCAATGAAAACACATTTAAAAGCTCTATTACCTAACCTTGGTCGTTTAGGGTCTGGTTTTCTAACATAAGCTAAGCAAACCCAAACTTTGATTCTAGTAAGATTAGGTTTTCTATTAAACCATAATTCATAAGGAGAAATATTATTCTTCTTAAGTGGTACTCTATTTAAAATGTAACATGCAGATAATATAGCATCTCCCCATAAGTTATAAGATAAATTAGAACTTATGATCATGGCGTTAACCATTTCTACTAAAGTTCTATTTTTCCTTTCAGCAACACCATTTTGTTGTGGTGTATAAGGGGCAGTACATTGGTGAATAATACCATTTTGTTTGCAAAACAAAGTAAACTCATTTGAAAAATATTCACCACCACGATCTGAACGTAACACTTTAATTTTGATTCCTAATTGTGTTTCGACTTCTGCTTTGTAAATTTTGAATTTATCAAAGGCTTCATCTTTAGATTTCATTAGATATACATAAGCATATCTAGAATAATCATCAATAAATGTTATATAGTACTGGTTACCACCATAGGTGATATGACTTTTCAAGTCACCCACATCACTATATACCAAATCAAGCAAACCAGTTTTCCTTTCAACAGATTTAAAGGATTTTCAATGTATTTTTGCTTGAACACATATTTCACATTTAGAAATGGATTCGAAATCACAATCAGAAATTAATCCTAATTTATGCATATTTCTAAGTGACTTATAATTAACATGTCCTAATCTACCATGCCTTAAATTAACAGAGTCAACAATATAAGCAGAAGATTTTTTCATTAGATTCAACTTAATCATGCCGTTACAAGAATATCCCTGTCCAATAAATTTTCTGTTCTTGGACAACACTAATTTATCAGACTCATACACCATCTTGAATCCTCCTTTGTTAAGAAGGTATTCAGAAATCAAATTCTTACACATATCAGGTACATAAAATACATTGACTAAAGTAAGAACTTTCCCAGAGGTGAATGTCAATTCAATAGTGCCTTTTCCCAGAACTTTGCTTGCAACTTTGTTTGCGCTAGTTACTTCGCTGGATTCTCCATTATTCTCATCGTAAGTCTTGAACAGATTACGGTCTTTGCAAATATGAATAGTCGCTCCAGTATCGAGCCACCAATCATTGTCAATGCCACTAACGGAGTTCGCCTCTTTTACGACAGCCACAAGCTTTTCTTCGACCATATTCACTTTTTGTTGTTTCTTCCGAAGACGACAGTCTCGGGCATAGTGGCCGGGTTTGTGACAATAGAAACAGTCACCCTTTTTCTTATTCTTGGAATTAGTACCCTTCTTTTTGAACTGTGTCTCATTTTTAGGCTTCAACTTATCTTTAATTTCAACATTATTAGCCTTAGATTGAGACTCAGTTTGTGGATTATCATCTAGTTCGCATTTACGAGAATCCTCTTCAATACGAAGATGACGCTGTAAACCGTCTAAATCATAATCTGTTTCCGCATGCTTTAATTTTTTCTTATAATCATTCCAAGAATTCAGGAGCCTCGAAATAATAACTCCAACAACAAATGATTCAGGGAGATCAATACCGGCATCCTTAAGTTGATTTACTAACAGCAGTATTTCACTTACTTGTCCAATTATGGATTTGTTAGTGACCATTTTGAAATCCATAAAATTGCATATAAGAAATTTCTTATTACTTGCCTCAGAGATGCGATATTTGCTTTCTAGCGCAGTCCAGAGTGCCTTCGCGGTGTCCAAGGTCCTATGAGCATTGTATATCGGAGTAGACAATGCATTCAGAATGTGGCCTCTGCATAGAAAATCTTCCTCTTTGCGCTTTGCCCTTTTAGCTTTTAGTTCCGCACTATCCTTATCGGTTTCCTCCGGTATTTTCTCCAATCCATCTTCGAGAATATGAAATAATTTGATCGTGATCAGAAAGAATTTCATAGTCTCTTGCCAACGAGTGAAATTCTCTCCATCAAATCGCTCTAACTTCGTCAAATGTTGATTCATCACTTGCAACGCGCTCAAACCTTCCATGGTTGAACTATTGTCTGAAAATTTGTTGGGGATTTTGTGGTTTGAGACATTAATGGAGGAGAATAAAATCCGTACTTCTGACTTCTGACTTCAAGGATTTGCGTAACAAATTCTTTCAGACAATAGTTCAACCCAGCAGGTACAAACGGGTTAACGAACTATTGACCTCAGGATTCAATGAAGCCTTGAACAGCGTTATCGGATTCAAAGTTTGTACGACTCTGATCCGACCAAGAATGCTCCAGATTCAATTTTCCGATGATGCAAATATGGTAGAGAACAAAGAGAAGAAGAATAAGATGATTCTGCAACGTTGTTGCAGTATTTGTAACGCCTCGAAAGCGTTACAGATTTGAACATCGTTTGAAAAGCTTTAACGTCGTTGCAGAATAAGGAGGAAGAAGAAGATTATTTTTGAGATGATCTGAAATAGTTTTCTGGCATTGTATTTATAGCCAGCGAACGGAAGTGTCCATCTGTGAATAACCGCGACTATTTGCGACGGTCGTATCTGTTTCAATTCGATTCGAGATCGCTGTATCCTTTCAGTTTTGCAACGCTTCCGAAGCTTTACACCCTTTTAGATTAAAACCGGTGAATTTTGTTCTCTGTTTGAAAACGGTCAAGAGCCCCAAGGCCCAAGGCCCATCTTTTGACATTTTAAATATTATTATCTATGCCAAGTTCATGCTCAAGGCCTATTTCCTTATCTCTCCTTCTCTTCTTTCTTTTGTTATTATACATCATGTCTTTACATATATAGAGGAAACCCTTTGCATTTTCCATGATGTGGGACAAAACATATTTGCCCATTCCTTCTTCCTTTTATTCTTCATTCTCTTCAAATAATACACAAACCTAAATCATTTGTTTTGAAAATTTTACAACATGAGGTAGGGATGTAAGTCTAAAACAATACTGTAGCGCCTACAAACCTTAAGTATTAAGAAATGAATTGTTTAACAGAGAAACCTTCATATGAGTAGCACCTGAGCTTCCCTATGTCTCACGCATATAATAGAAAACAAGTAATAATATAGCAGAAGAACAGAGCTTTTAGAAATTGATATGTTTCTCATACAAGAACAGGGGAAGCTAAGCAATGTGAGTAAACTAACTTGTACAATCTTTATTTTAAAGTTTCTGTTTATAAGCTAATGCGAGTATTGGTATAGAACTATGTATGTATCATATTAAGGATGATAAACTTGTATGTGAGTAAACTTCATCCCTTATTTCACTTTTTTTTTATGTTAAGTAAACATACATATATATAACTTTCATGCATTCATAAATCTTGTCAAAAACCTGAAATGATAACCTGTATGCACAAAATAGTAAACCATTATGTGAGTAAACCATGCATTTTTCCTTTCAGATTTACTTTAGCCTTTGTGATTCTATTGGATATATGCATGTTAATCACTTGTGTATTGAATTTAAGGATGCTTTACGGGTAGGAAACAAATGACTGAAGAATGAAAACAGACATGAATTCTTCTGAGTCTTCTAAGTAGGCGTGTAAAACATTAAGCCTTTTCTATTCGACACATTTTAACTTCATTTTCTTCTACTTAGTTTGGTGCTAATAATTTTTAACTAAGGAGGATGGACGAGATGTTTCTGGGGTATTGGAAGGGGATTCGAAGTATGGTGTTTGATCGGGGTGTATAGATGTTAGGAGCGATCGAATTCAACATAAACTAGACTAGAGGAGGTCGGAAGCATGGGGAGACAAACGGCGATGGTGGCAGATGAACTTATGGTCGGAGCTGGCAGGAAGAGCTTTGTTTTGAGATCTGCCTACTGAGTGCTTTTCAAGTTTGAATGGCGGCGAAGTGAATTTGAGAAGGAAGACACGTGGAGACATGGCGGTGGGTAGATGATGACCTGGGGTGGTGTTGGGGTTTGCGGAAGGTGGTTCGGTGGCTGTTCGACGACCATAGCGGTTGTGCATGTGCACATGTACACAAGTGTGCACTATGAATGATCAGTAAAACAAGAAGGTAGAGGTAGGTGAAGTTTGTATGACAGTGGTGGAGGCTTTTGAATATGGTTCGCCGAGAAGTTTGTGTCGAGTGGTGAAGAATTTAGTTGGCGTGAGGAGAGCTTCTAACCAAGGAGTGGTGGTTCAGAGTGTGAAATGTAAAGCAAGGGGCACAGTAGGTAACCAAGGGAAGAAAAGTGGGCAACAGTAACAAGAAGAAAAGGGAATGTTTTCGTGAAGATGACTGTGTGTGAGGCTTGCGGTGAGAAAGACTAATGGAACAAACATGTTTGTTTGTACTTAAAAAGTTCTCTGAAGTAGTGAAACAAAATTAGAAAAAAGAAACTTAGTATTCCAGGACAACAGATGCTTTACTGTGTAATGCATTAATAAGAAAGGGATGTAAAATAAAAATAAGAATGGGCCAGGTGGCAAACGAAGAGAACGGATCAACGTTCTTTTTAAGTGTCAGAAGATCCACGTTTTTTGTAGATGCAAGAAATGTAAGTAACGGAAAAAAAGGGAAATAGGTAAGGGAGTTTTGTACTGGGCTGATCCCGGGTATTTGGGCTTTGGGCCTTAAATATAAAATATAAAATATATTTGTATATGTGATAAATGTGGTTCTAAGATCCCTAGTTTTAAATAAAAATATATATATTTCCATGCAAGGATGAGGAAAGGAGGACCATTGTAGGACATGGCCTGTCGGGAAATAATTATATAAAAAGAGAAATAATGTTTGTTTTAAAAATTCAAAGTTCCTCTTAAAAATGCCAAACGTTATTTTATATAATTTAAGAAGTGTAAATTTATCTAAGTAATAACAAACTTGATAAAGGTATGACATGCAACTAAGGAAAATGAAGTTATCGCGCAAGAAGAAAAGAAGTGACCGGGCAATGGAAATGAAGTGATCGCGCAAGAAGAAAAGAAGTGATCGGGCAAGGAAGATTAAAGTAAAGAAAAAAAAATAGAAATTAAATTATCAGAGTTATTTAGAAATGAAACGGTGATGTACAAAGTGAGACAAAAGGTGTTAATGGCAAATCATCGTCATATAAACAAGTTAACATTTGTGAATAAATTACCGTGTGCGACGCACACGCTTTAGTCGTCCTTTTGTAAAAGATAGTCAAAATGTCTGGCTTTAATCAATGCAGACATATACCATTCTCTTTGGTTGAAGCTCGTAAAATAAAGGGCATATAAAATAAATTGCACTTAAATCAGTTCATTTTAAGTTGATAACTACTTCTTTGAACAAGAAATGTTTGAGATAAAATATTGAAATATGTTCTTAAGTATCGTCTAACCAAAAAAGACATTACGCTAATCATTTCGAAGAGTTCGGAATTAATATTCCACTTCGATTTGATTTATACGACGCGTGTCAGAGATTTTTGAAGGTAATTAAAGACGGAGATGTGCAAGGGCTATTTTTACAGAATAGTGCCTTCGGTTTGTCCAGTCCCAGAACAACTTGTATGGACGAATATATGACAGAGTATTTCCAAAGGGATCACGTACGTTGTTTTCTTCAAACGTACCATTTGCTGGCACAGTAGGAAAACTTCTTTAGCCTGACAACCAGAGTATTTTTGTGGAAATCAATTAGTGATTTTCGATGGATTTGACGATGTGACATTCCAAGTGAATGGTGGACATGTGTTATGGAAGATAACGTATCCCCTAGCTTCACAATCAGGAAATGACAAAAATCGGGCAAGCAACATGACTAGGTAGGTCATTTCTTAGCAGGGTGTATTATCACCATCTAGAGAAATTCCTATTTGTGTCTTAAATCTCTTTTCGCTGCTACAACTTTCGGAATACGGTGGTTTGAGCCCAACCGTTGGTGGTAATATATTCGCAACACTCAAGCTAAATGAGTGGGCGATCATGTGTGGCCGGGTTACAAGACGTTCTTGTTGAACCCCAGTGTATCCCCTATAGAGTACACTGATCGGCAGGTGGTCCCACACCTTGTCTGTTGGAATCCAATCTCCAATAAGAGCTCGCGGTTTTCGATTTTATATTATATATGGACGTGAGATGCAAGCGTTCCGCTAGATGGTTATTTATTTGATACAAACTATTATAATATCAGATGATTTTGATATCAAAGATATTTTGGGTTATAGTAAGGTAAAAACCGTCCATGTTTATGTGTGGGCTGGTCTTACTATTATCTTTTCTTTCAAACATTTTTCAGAAGTTAATTAAACCAATTGTTCTGTATTTCATAAGGGAAAAACCTATCCGTTTTTACGGCGTGAGATAAACTGTGCTAATCAAGCTGTGTTTTGAATTGTTTACTCATACCAGTCCCCCGACTGACCCAGAGTTTATTTTCTGTGTTTTCCTAAACTCTTGGGTACTCATAACACTTGTTATGGGTAGACAAGTGATCAAGGTGACTAATGGAATCCTTTTGTGACGACCCCAAAATTTTGTACTATAAAAGCCAGGATAACCATAAGAGCATGACATGATTACAACAATAATAGATCTCAGACAATAACATAACACATAAACCATTTCGGCGGAAATAAGAATGTCATCACAACATAACATCAGAGACATCAGAGTACGCAGTTATAGGTTACACTTAGCAAATAGAAGTCTCAACAAAGAAAGAAATAAGTCTCAATCTCCACCAAATACATCGAAGATTAATAATGTCTAAATGTCTCAAGAAACAATAAAAGTAAAAGGGAAAATGTTCTTCATCTTCTTCCTTATGCAAGGTATAATCCAGAATGCATCCATACCTAAACCTGTCATTTGGCTGCCCATGTGGAAAGAGGGCACCGAGTTTGCATAGTGGAACAAACTACGAGTCAGTCATGGGACTGGTATGAGAAATCTTTCTTAACTTACAATATGGCTAATCACAGGACCACGTCGCTAACGCGGAACGAGTTTACTCCATTGGATCGCCAGTGCGTATGTTTAATAAAAAATTATATTTTAAAAACAAAGCAATGTTTTTTAGAAAATGAGATCATTATAAGACTCAAATCCCATCACACAATGCAACGCAAACCGAAGGATAGAGTTTTACCTTATAATGATAAAAACTGCTTGATACGTAGAAAAAAAAATATTTTTAATATTGTTATTAGTGTCTAATCAATTTCAAAAATACTTCAAAGTAAATGTATCAATCCTGGATGGCATAATACCCCATCCTGCTATGTCGCCATATATAGGTTTACAATCAAAACCGTAATGTCGTATTGGAAATTGGGTTTCCATCATGAGTCAAGGCTAGGGATGATCTCCTTAACGATTCGAGATACTCTAGTAATGTCTCAGGATTCAGACGCTGGCGAACCCTTGGATGGTCCACAAATACTTTAGTGGATTGACAATTCCTGAACACACGCTCCTCGGTCCTATTGAATATATAAAATGGTCACAATCGACCAATAAATCCGAGGCACCTCATTCCTGTTGTATATAACAGTGTTGTATACACAATTATATGATTTTTGTTTGATGATAACAATCAAATATATTTTATTATTGAATGTGTTTGTAACTGTACTGGTATACTACACATCAGACAGGAATATAATATTTCTAAATACAACTATACAGAAATTTAAATATTCACACAGTATTTTATTTGAATAAGAATATTTTATTTCGATATTTAAACAGTACAGATTTACAACTCCACTATTTGTACATACATCACTGATATACATTTCAATATATTCAATTTCGTACTTAGCTCCTCTTTACAACACTTACACTTTCATACACACTACATTTCTATACAGTTCACTCGTATATACTGACACATATGAATATCATCATCTTCAGTCTTCTTGACTTCACAGCATTCCACAGTCAATCCAGTCATCTTCATACCTGTCACATACAGAAGAACACACACAGTAGACTGCAACAAAAATAAAAATAAATAAAAGCAAATAAAAAATTTATTTTTAATTTTTATTTGCCTCAGATTTGCGGTGTGTTTCTCATCATTTTTCTAGACTTTGTTTGATATGCAGGGACAGAAAAATCTCGTCTGATGGCTGCATGTACACACGTATACACGTGTGCACTGCCATGCCAATCAATATGCATCTGAGGAGTAGCCACAAGGACCATCTCAACTCAGTGCATATGGTCGAGAGTGCTAAATCAAAACAGCAAAAACAAGTGGTCGAGCATAATGAAAAATGCGAGTACAAAGTAAAAACATGATCAGCAATAAAGAATCAAAAAGAAAATCATTTTTTTTTTTTTTTGAGAGCAACTCAAGGCAGGCTTAAATCAAGTATTTCAAAAATCATGCAAAGAAAAACATCTCAGTTTTAAGGTCATGTCCAAACAGCAAGACAATATGGTGTGCAAACTGCATGGCACATATACATACAAGTGGATGTCTCAAGGGTCAAGTATATATATATATATGATCAGTGTGTATGGCCAAACAAGACAATGACAGAGTACACAGATGGTTAGAAGAACAATGAATATAGTATAGCAGTTCATCAGGCCAGTCTATTTTTAGTTCATGATTCATTCTGAAAACACAAGAGTAAAGCACCAGTTCAAGAGTTTTGGAAAATCAAAGGGAAATATCTGTTCTTATCAGTTCAAATAAACAGAAGATTTCAAAGTCATGATACAAGTTTAAGGTACGAGCATGAAGAAAACAAAAGTGTTTCAGTCAAAACTAAAGTGGCCAGGACCAAGACCAATGACACAACAAGGATATTTCAAATAGTCAAAGCCACAACCAGACATGAACAAGTTTCAGTTCAAGTACACAAGATGGCATGAACAATTTATGACAGTTTCAAGATACAAGATACAAGCAAGGATGACACAGTAGTGAAAGTAAAGCCATACAGGTCCAAGATGGTGCAAGCACAACAAATAATGAAAACAACAAAACTACAAGATCAAATAAAGCATTTGTTCATATCATTTTTTTTTGAAACCAATTACAAGATCAAGACAGTTTGTATGACAAGAGCAAGTGGAGTATAGTAGCGTTTTTTTTTTCAATATAATATCAGTAAGGAAAATTTCTAGGACCACGCAAATCAATGTTTAATATACAGCAAGTCAAGCACAAAAGGGAAATACAGACAACATGCTAACAGGAAAACAGTTTAAAGTCGGAATGCAAGGCAATGTTAAGCAGAAGTATAAGTTCAAATTCAAGTAGAAGAATGTTATCTGGCAAGTTCAAGTATTGTTCAAAGGAAGATCAAGGCAGCACTACAAGGTCAAGCAAAAATATTCAAAGTACTAAACAGTTTCAATTACAATAGGGAGGCAGACGCAACACCAAAGGATTCAAGTATCTGTTCTTATCAAGTTAAACATCTCCACCACAAAGACATGCATTATGTTAAAAGTACTGGCGAATTAAAAGAAGCATATCAGTTTTTTTTTTGGTTGTTTGAATAATTCAAAGTACAGTTCAAAAGGTTCAGAAATCAGGGGAAGAAAACTCAAGTTCAAAACATAAAATCGAATGCAAGTTTATCACGTAAGTTTGAAGATTTCAAATTCCAGAAATCACGCTAATTCAAAGCCAAAGACCAAGACTTAAGCAATATACCTTCAGGTTTTAAATCGAAGAAATTTCCAGAAGTTCAAGAACAAATAAAAGCCAATTTCAATAGCCCCAAAATTTTCGAATATATCAAATCAAGAGTTTCAAAGATCAAGACTTAATCAAAAAAAAATTCCAGAACATACGATGATTTAAAGTTCCAATATTTCCGTATAATACGAAATCAGAGCAGAAAATTAGGGTTTCAAAACCCTATAAGAACACCCACATCATCATCGGCTATTATCATCCAAGATCGAAGAAATTAAAAGAGAAACTCGAATTAAAAATCATACTAGAGAACAAGTAAGCAACTTGGACCAAAATCGAAGCATTTGAAAGCAACTTCGAAATCGCGCATCAAAGAATCGCACTCCATCACTCAAGCGCAGAGATTTGGGGGAAGACTAAAGAAACCCTAGGAATTTCTCAAGAGCCGCCGCCATTTCTTTATTTCAGAGAAAAGAGTCGGGCTAAAGTGAAGTGGTGTAGCACAAGTGAAAATAAAAGGAGGCCGGCCAAGTGTTAAAACGGGATAACCTCTTATTTTAAGTCCTAGGGTTTTTCTATTTCTTTATTTTTGTTTTTTTTGTTTAATTCATAAAAACAAACAAATAGTTTCTAGATCTGTAAAATCTAGGGAAGACGAATTACGGGAATTGTAATTCGGGGAAATCTGGTTTTGGGGATAAAAACCAGTGCAGGGTTTTGAGCGTAGGGTTAAGAATAGTTGGGAGCGAGTGTCGCGAGTTTACAGGGGATTGTAAGCGTAGAGATTGTTTTAACTCCTAGTAGAAACCTTGGGGAATGCAGCAGTAGGCAGGGTTTTGCCGAAGCTGGGTATATCTGTGTGTTATTTATTTTCCGCATTTATTCTGATTATTATCTGTGCTGTGATTATTTAATTACTCTGTGAAAATCTGCGATAAACCCTATTCACCCCCCCTCTAGGGTTAATTTAGATCCTACAAGTGGTATCAGAGCAGGTATTTTTTTATTTAATTTTAACTCTAGAGTCATGAATCTGTCCAATAACGCTTTTTCTGAGGGTCAGTCCATAGCTAGGCCACCAATGTTTAATGGAACTGATTATGCATATTGGAAAGCTAGGATGAAAATTTATTTGAGTTCAGTCGACTATGATGTATGGGATATTATTGAAACGGGTTATAGATCTCCCACTGTTATTGTTAGTGGTGTTGAAATTCCTAAATCAAAAGATAGGTGGGATGCTAATGATAAAAAATTATTTTCAACTAATGCCAAAGCAATGAATGCTTTAATTTGTGCTCTTGATAAAACTGAATTTAATCGAATTTCTCATTGTGAGACAGCACAGGAAATATGGCATACGTTGGAGGTCACACACGAAGGTACATTTCAAGTAAAGGAATCTCGTCTCGCTCTACTCAGCAACGAATATGAAAATTTCTCTATGCAAAAAGACGAAGATATAAAAGAGATGTATGGACGCTTCTCATCACTGGTCTACAATGCAAAAGCTCTTGGCAAAACCTATACCGAAGTGGAATTGATCAGAAAAATACTGAGAGTGCTACCGATGAATTTTGAAGCAAAGGTGACGGCGATTCAAGAATCAAAAGATCTGAATAAAGTAAGCATGGAAGAGTTGATCGGAAATCTAATTACTTACGAGATGGAGTTGAAAGCAAGAGAAGAACGAAAGGATTCTGAATCAAAGAAGAAGACGATTGCTCTAAATAATTCTGTTGAAAGTAATGATGATGATCCCGCTGAAGAGCTAGCCATGGTTTTGAGAAAGTGGGCCAAAGGAAAATACAAGCCACAAAAGAAGAAAACTGTCAAATCTGAAAGTTCCAAAAGTTCAGACGATGAAGTATTTTGCTACAATTGCAAGAAACCCGGACATATCAAACCAAATTGTCCACAGCTCAAAAATGAAAAGAAGAAGAAGTTCAGAAGAAAGAAGAAAGCTTTTGCTGCTACATGGGATGACGAAGAAGGAGAAAAAGTTTCTGAAAGTGAAGAAGAGGAAGCTAATTTGTGTCTTATGGCTCAATCTGATTCAGAAAGTAGTGAAGAGGATTCAAGTGAGGTATCGAGTTTTACTTATAAAGATTTAATTTTAATGTGTCACGATCTCACAAAAACCGTTGATTCTCTTGAACTAAAAGTTAAGAAATTAAAATCTGATAGGTCAAAACTAGTTCAAGAAAATAACAGTTTAGAAACAAAACTTGAAAAAGTTAAGAATTCACCGTTTTCAGAATGTGAAAAATGTCAATTTTTGAGTAACGATTTTTTGAAATTAAAAACTGATCTTGAGTTACTTAAAAGTGAAAACATGAATTTGAAAAATGAAAATCTTGATTTTGAAAAGTTTAGAGAATCTGAAAAACTTGATTTTGAAAAGCGAGAACAATTTGAAATTGAAATTTCCAAGTCCAATGCTAGAATCAAAGCACTTAAAAACGAAAATTTGATTTTAAAACAAACTGATGCTGAAAAGAGGAAAATCGCTATTAATCGTTGTTCAAATTTAATGAAAGAAAATAGCGATCTTAAATTTAAAATTCAACGACTTGAGTCAGCTTTGACTAAATTTTCTAAAGGAGAGAAATCATTGAATATGTTGTTAAAAAATCAATTTTTTGTTCAGAATAAAAAGGGACTTGGATTTGAATCTGATCAAGTTGAAAAACAAATTTTTAATGATTTTAAAAATTCTTTAATTGGCTTTGAAAACGATCAAATTGAATTTTTGAAATTTAATAATTTCAAAGGGTTTTTAAATCATAAACAAATTGATAACTCGTTTAAAAACAATTCATTTAAATCTGTTTGGATTCCAAAAATTAACAAAATAAATTTAAGCAAATCTAAACAAATTTGGGTTCCAAAGGGTACGCTAGTGAATAGTAATGGATTGTTATATAAACGGGTTTGGGTACCAAAACGTGTAAACAAAGATAAGAGTGGTAAAACAACTTTTGTTAGACCACTCGATCATATAAACATTTAGGTACTGTGGGAGGCTGAGGAACAACTGTGCTTAAGTTAGATAAAATTCAAGTTGATTCATATATCGAATTATTTGGAGTTCCTTAGCCATAGATTCGGAGTTGGAGATTCATTGCATCACGTTGATTATGGTAAGACAGGTATGATCTCTAAACTCGTACTTTTATTCCTTTTAGTTTATTTTCACTTGGCTGTTTTTTTTTTTGAAATCATTCGTTATGAATTGTTGAAATTCTTGGATTATAAAAAAATTGATTTTTTTAGGTGATTTCAAACAATCATCTTCAAATTTGATAAGTTGACTGTTTCTTGAGTTTGTCTAAAAATTCTCAGAAAATATCACTTGTGATTCTTGCTTTGAAAATAATCTTGTGCTGCTCTGATAAGGAAATTGATTTGATTCATTGGTGATTAAATGATAAGTTGGAAAATCAGTGACTGAATTTAGTTAAAATTCATAGGCAATTTGAATCAAATTAATATATAAATGGTTTTAAAAATTGTCTAGGAGCAATCAGTGTTAAAAATATTAGAAAATTTCATTTTTTTTAACTGATTGATTTTTTTTAGGCTGATTTTCAACTTGCTTTTTTCAAAAACTCCTCTTGAAATTGATATTTTCAATTTTAAATTTATTTTTGATTATTTATTCAAAAATTGAAATTATTGATAAATTTGAACCGTTTTTGGGACTCATCAAAATTATTGATAGATTTATGAAACTGTGATGAGTTGCAACTATGGTATAATTCATAACTAGAAGAGATATTATTTTAAATTTCATGATGATTAGACATATTTTATAATATCTTTGAATTAGAGCTTATTTCACGACCATTTTCTATATCTACCATATTTCTGTCATTCATCATGGTTTTATTTAATTTGGGGAGTTCTAATTATTCTTGAAATTAAAAATAAAATAAAATAAAATAAATAAATAATTTATCCTTGGTATTCACTCCCATTTAAAAATCCTCGCGGTTATGCGTGGGTGAATTACCTTAATTTCTATGTGCTTCCATTCTCACTTAAAAGACCTTCGGGCTGTGCATGGATGGAACTCATTAGAGAGGATAAAGTTAAGTTACTACTAACCCCATTTAAAAGACCTTTGGGCTATGCGTGGTTAGAAAGTGCTTAACACTTTTTTAGCATATTTAAAATCTTTAAAAATTCATATTCAAATATTCAATTTTTATTGAACTCTCCTCATTCGATAAAATCCATCGTAAATCCATTCATTCTGAAAGTGAAATCTGCTTCTGATTTAAAGATTATTATGATTTTTGTTTGAATAAATGGGATTTGCGATATATATTCTCTCTCTTATTTTGAATTTATATTTATAGTCAATATTCATCACTGTTTCAATTTCTATTATCCTTTTGATGATAACAAAAGGGGGAGAATTGTCAAGATTTTGACTGATGAGTATTTAATTCAAAAATATTTTAAGATTGGAAATTAAATATCTAGAGGGAGAATGGTCAATTGGATTTCATCATTTATATTTTTTTTCACATATATAGAGGGAGTTTAGTTGTAGGGGGAGCAAACAAATAGGGGGAGTAATATATTTCACGTTCAAAACACATTCAAAATCTTTTATTTGTTTGTCATCATCAAAAGGGAGAGATTGTTGTATATAACAGTGTTGTATACACAATTATATGATTTTTGTTTGATGATAACAATCAAATATATTTTATTATTGAATGTGTTTGTAACTGTACTGGTATACTACACATCAGACAGGAATATAATATTTCTAAATACAACTATACAGAAATTTAAATATTCACACAGTATTTTATTTGAATAAGAATATTTTATTTCGATATTTAAACAGTACAGATTTACAACTCCACTATTTGTACATACATCACTGATATACATTTCAATATATTCAATTTCGTACTTAGCTCCTCTTTACAACACTTACACTTTCATACACACTACATTTCTATACAGTTCACTCGTATATACTGACACATATGAATATCATCATCTTCAGTCTTCTTGACTTCACAGCATTCCACAGTCAATCCAGTCATCTTCATACCTGTCACATACAGAAGAACACACACAGTAGACTGCAACAAAAATAAAATTAAATAAAAGCAAATAAAAAATTTATTTTTAATTTTTATTTGCCTCAGATTTGCGGTGTGTTTCTCATCATTTTTCTAGACTTTGTTTGATATGCAGGGACAGAAAAATCTCGTCTGATGGCTGCATGTACACACGTATACACGTGTGCACTGCCACGCCAATCAATATGCATCTGAGGAGTAGCCACAAGGACCATCTCAACTCAGTGCATATGGTCGAGAGTGCTAAATCAAAACAGCAAAAACAAGTGGTCGAGCATAATGAAAAATGCGAGTACAAAGTAAAAACATGATCAACAATAAAGAATCAAAAAGAAAATCATTTTTTTTTTAGAGCAACTCAAGGCAGGCTTAAATCAAGTATTTCAAAAATCATGCAAAGAAAAACATCTCAGTTTTAAGGTCATGTCCAAACAGCAAGACAATATGGTGTGCAAACTGCATGGCACATATACATACAAGTGGATGTCTCAAGGGTCAAGTATATATATATATGATCAGTGTGTATGGCCAAACAAGACAATGACAGAGTACACAGATGGTTAGAAGAACAATGAATATAGTATAGCAATTCATCAGGCCAGTCTATTTTTAGTTCATGATTCATTCTGAAAACACAAGAGTAAAGCACCAGTTCAAGAGTTTTGGAAAATCGAAGGGAAATATCTGTTCTTATCAGTTCAAATAAACAGAAGATTTCAAAGTCATGATACAAGTTTAAGGTACGAGCATGAAGAAAACAGAAGTGTTTCAGTCAAAACTAAAGTGGCCAGGACCAAGACCAATGACACAACAAGGATATTTCAAATAGTCAAAGCCACAACCAGACATGAACAAGTTTCAGTTCAAGTACACAAGATGTCATGAACAATTTATGACAGTTTCAAGATACAAGATATAAGCAAGGATGACACAGTAGTGAAAGTAAATCCATACAGGTCCAAGATGGTGCAAGCACAACAAATAATGAAAACAACAAAACTACAAGATCAAATAAAGCATTTGTTCATATCATTTTTTTTTGAAACCAATTACAAGATCAAGACAGTTTGTATGACAAGAGCAAGTGGAGTATAGTAGCGTTTTTTTTTCAATATAATATCAGTAAGGAAAATTTCTAGGACCACGCAAATCAATGTTTAATATACAGCAAGTCAAGCACAAAAGGGAAATACAGACAACATGCTAACAGGAAAACAGTTTAAAGTCGGAATGCAAGGCAATGTTAAGCAGAAGTATAAGTTCAAATTCAAGTAGAAGAATGTTATCTGGCAAGTTCAAGTATTGTTCAAAGGAAGATCAAGGCAGCACTACAAGGTCAAGCAAAAATATTCAAAGTACTAAACAGTTTCAATTACAATAGGGAGGCAGACGCAACACCAAAGGATTCAAGTATCTGTTCTTATCAAGTTAAACATCTCCACCACAAAGACATGCATTATGTTAAAAGTACTGGCGAATTAAAAGAAGCATATCAGTTTTTTTTTTGGTTGTTTGAATAATTCAAAGTACAGTTCAAAAGGTTCAGAAATCAGGGGAAGAAAACTCAAGTTCAAAACATAAAATCGAATGCAAGTTTATCACGCAAGTTTGAAGATTTCAAATTCCAGAAATCACGCTAATTCAAAGCCAAAGACCAAGACTTAAGCAATATACCTTCAGGTTTTAAATCGAAGAAATTTCCAGAAGTTCAAGAACAAATAAAAGCCAATTTCAAAAGCCCCAAAATTTTCGAATATATCAAATCAAGAGTTTCAAAGATCAAGACTTAATCAAAAAAAAATTCCAGAACATACGATGATTTAAAGTTCCAATATTTCCATATAATACGAAATCAGAGCACAAAATTAGGGTTTTAAAACCCTATAAGAACACCCACATCATCATCGGCTATTATCATCCAAGATCGAAGAAATTAAAAGAGAAACTCGAATTAAAAATCATACCAGAGAACAAGTAAGCAACTTGGACCAAAATCGAAGCATTTGAAAGCAACTTCGAAATCGCGCATCAAAGAATCGCACTCCATCACTCAAGCGCAGAGATTTGGGGGAAGACTGAAGAAACCCTAGGAATTTCTCAAGAGCCGCCGCCATTTCTTTATTTCAGAGAAAAGAGTCGGGCTAAAGTGAAGTGGTGTAGCACAAGTGTAAATAAAAGGAGGCCGGCCAAGTGCTAAAAGGGGATAACCTCTTATTTTAAGTCCTAGGGTTTTTCTATTTCTTTATTTTTGTTTTTTTGTTTAATTCATAAAAACAAACAAACAGTTTCTAGATCTGTAAAATCTCGGGAAGACGAATTACGGGAATTGTAATTCGGGGAAATCTGGTTTTGGGGATAAAAACCAGTGCAGGGTTTTGAGCGTAGGGTTAAGAATAGTTGGGAGCGAGTGTCGCGAGTTTACAGGGGATTGTAAGCGTAGAGATTGTTTTAACTCCTAGTAGAAACCTTGGGGAATGCAGCAGTAGGCAGGGTTTTGCCGAAGCTGGGTATATCTGTGTGTTATTTATTTTCCGCATTTATTCTGATTATTATCTGTGCTGTGATTATTTAATTACTCTGTGAAAATCTGCGATAAACCCTATTCACCCCCCCCCCTCTAGGGTTAATTTAGATCCTACAATTCCATTAACCACATAAGTAAAATGATAGGGCTTGCAAAACCCTGATACCACTTCTAGGTAGAAAGAAACGTGTGCACTCCCTGCGTTCCCTTGTCCCGTTTCTGACTCTTACCGGGGTGTGAGGCTCGCGAGATAACGTTATACACAAAGCTAAGCCGAAATAGGCTATGCTTTGATCATCATCCACAAGGCTCTGCTTTTCAACAAAAGCCTCGACCAATTGCATCTTGGCATGTCACATTGATAATTCACGCCATGCGACCGATAACTACTAATATATAACCTCTAAGTTCATGCGTCTAAGAGAAGGGTGTTAAGTAAGAGAATAAATTCTCCGCCAACAACATATATATATTAAATAGAAATCAATTTACATGGAATGAAATCCAATGTTGGACACACATCCATTTACAAGCCGTTCTGAGTCTGAACGAAACTGAAGTCACCTTATTCCTTGTCCTGTATGTCCAATATGTTAGAAAGGTGCTCGCATATCCTGACAATCAACAAGTACGTCCAGATAACAACCACTTTAACCCTTTACTGGGAGCTAATCAATGCCGGGCATCAGTAGTTATCCTTTCGATGTGAAGATTGTCGGTCTTTAATCGCCCTTTTTAGGATCTTCAATTTAGATCGTCGTATAATCATTTGAAATGAGATTGAACTCGGTATTTTCAAATGATTCTCGCATATATATATAGTTTAAAATCATTTCATATCGTTAATAGTATTTAATAACAGTTTGTCGCTATTTTTATATATAAAAAGTTAGCTAAATTAATTTAATGACGCTTCGGGTCAATAGGCGGCTCTAGCGCTGTTTTTATCAAAATTTGATTTACACTTATCTCAAAATTTTACTGTTGGATTTTAACAAAGTTTATATTGTTGGAAAGATCTTCCCAAAGCGGTCCTAACGGTTCCAGTTTTGGGAAAATCCGACGGTTGGATCTTTCGATATAATCGTTTAAAGTTACGATTCCGCAACGCAAACTACCCACGCGATTCGTTTTAATTTTAATTAATATTTGTATATAATTATATATAAATTTATACCATTCGACGATTCCAGAAACATTTTTAATATGCCAAATAAAAGAACGTTTTTATTGGCATATCATATCTATGTACTGTCATGCAAAATATATTTCATTTACATGAAAATTGATCCAATGACAAGTTAACTTTGCATATAAATCCTAATATATGCAATGTAAATATAAATGTTGTTTTAACTGTGCATATAAATTCTGATATATGCATTGTAAATAAAAATGGAGTTTTAACAATGCATATAAGTTCTAGTATATGCAATGTAAATATAACTGTAATTTAAACAATGCATATAAATCCTTATATATGCAATGTAAATATAAATGAGATTTAAACAATGCATATAAATTCAAATATATGCAATGTAAATATAAATGTGTTTTTATCCATTTCATTAAAAACAAAATTTTTAATGTAAACATATTTTATTCTGAAAACATGCATGTTTTTCTCTAGATTCTATGATTACATTAAAATGTGAAATTTTAATGTAAAACATTTCTTATTTTAAAACATGAACCTTTTCCTATATTCCTATTTATTACATTAAAAGTGAATTTTTAATGTAAAACATGTTTTTACTTTTAAAACATGAACATTGTCCAATTTTCAAATATTACATTTAAAAGTGAAGTTTTTAGGTAATCATGTTTTGATTTTAAAACATGAATCTTTTTCTATATTTTTATTATTACATTAAAAGTGAGTTTTTAATGTAAAACATGTTTTCATTTTAAAACATGTATCTTTTCACTAATTTCTAACATTACATTAAAATGTATATTTTTAATGTAATCATGTTTTGATTTTAAAACATGAATCTTTTCACTACTTTCTAAAATTACATTAGAATGTATATCTAAATGAAATCATGTGTTGATTTTGAAACATGTACATTTTTCTTATTTTTAATATTACACTAAAAACGTACATTTTAATTGAAATCATGTTTTGATTTTAAAACATGTACATTTTTCTTATTTTTAACATTACATTAAAAATGTAATGAAATCATGTTTTGATTTTAAAACATGTACATTTTTCTTATTTTTAACATTACATTAAAAATGTATATTTTTAATGAAATCATGTTTTGATTTTAAAACATGTACATTTTTTTCACTACTTTCATTCTTGACACTAAAATATGAAATTTTTAATGAAATCATGTTTTTATTCAAAACATGAACATTTTCTGTTTTTGTATTCTTGTCATTAAAAATGTAAATTTTTAATGAAATCATGTTTTTATTCAAAAAATGTACATTTTCTATTTTTTTGTTCTTGACATTAAAAATGTAAATTTTTAATGAAATCATGCTTTTATTAAAAACATGTACATTTTCTATTTTCTAACATTACATTAAAAATATGAACTTTTTAATGTAATGTATTATTTGATTAAAAACATGAACATTTCTATTTTTTTAATAATTCCATAAAATGATAGAAATTTATATTTCAGTTTTATTGAAAATTTTAATTCAATAAAATGACAAATTTTGATAGTTCATTTTGATTGAAAATCCTAACTCAATCAAATAACAAAGCTGTATATTTCATTTTGATTGGAAATTCTTATTCAATCAATTAACAAAGGTGATATTTATTTTTGATTGAAAATTCTAATTCAATCAAATAACAAAAGTGATATTTTTCATTTTGATTGAAATTCCTAATTCAATCCAATAACAAAATGTATGATTCATTTTTGTTCGAAAATTAGATTCAACACAAATGTATAAAAGGAATATTTCATTTTAATTGAAAGTTCTAATTCAATCAAGGTGACAAAATGTATGATATATTTTTATTGCAAATTTAATTCCAACCAAATATAATAAAGGTGATACTCCATTTTTGTTGAATATTTTGATTCAACAAAATGACAACAAAAATGTTTGATTCATTTTTATTGCAAATTTAATTCTAACAAAATATAATAAAGGTGATACTACATTTTTGTTGAATATTTTGATTCAACAAAATAACAACAAAAATGTTTCATTCATTTTTATTGCAAATTTAATTCCAACAAAATATAATAAAGGTGATACTCCATTTTGTTGAATACTTTGATTCAACAAAATAACAACAAAAATGTTTGATTCATTTTTTGCAAATTTAATTCCAACAAAATAAAATAAAGGTGATACTCCATTTTTGTTGAATATTTTGATTCAAAAAAAATGTTTGATTCATTTTTATGGCAAATTTAATTCCAACAAAATATAATAAAGGTGGTACTCCATTTTTGTCGAGTATTTTGATTCAACAAAATAACAACAAAAATGTTTAATTCATTTTTATTGCAAATTTAATTATAACAAAATATAATAAAGGTGATACTTCATTTTTGTTGAATATTTTGATTCAACAAAATAACAACAAAAATGTTTGATTCATTTTTATTGCAAATTTAGTTATAACACAGTAACACCAAAATAACAGATCTACATAACATGTTAAATACAGTTCAAATCACGTTGCATAGCATGTGGTAATTTACAGCGGATCGATGATAATACAATCATGATTAATTCTAATTATTTAAAGAAATAAAAATAAAATAGAATTCTCACTGTCATTTGAATCTGAATGGTTCAGATCTGCAATTTCGGCCAAATTTTGATCAGCTCAGAATTGGTTCTTTTCGGTCTAGAAACGCAGATCTCGGGCTCACGATCGCAACGCTTCGAAATTTGTTCAGTTCTGAGTTCATATGAGCGAGTTATGATTTAATTTGTATTAATAACATTTTAAAATTAAATTAAATAAATAATATAATTTCAAAACCACCTTCTTCTACACTCAGAAACACAGGCCGTGACTTTTCTAATTGGTTCCAAAGTTGGGTCGAATCTTGCTTTTAAATTAGCAGGCTTCAGGACAATCGGATGCCGCCACGACGAAGAGCACAGGGAGGCGCACGCAAGTGCCCACCTCTGGCCAACTCGATCGTGGGTATTGGGGGGTGCGGCTCTGCGAACGACGCGACTTCGGGGTGTCGGTTCTCGAAGTTCGTGCCACCAAAGGAGAATCAATCCGTATGGAATTGTAGAGGAGGAGAATCTCTACGATATTGTCTAAAGGAGTGAAGGATTTAGAGGCGTGAATCGATGGAAATTAATGGAGAAAGGCTGGAGCGTTCACGACCATTGTTCGATGAAGGTGGCGGCTACAGGAAAATAGGGTTTGGAAGAAGACAAAAAGGATTTTTATAGTATTTTATTTCTAATTTTTACAAATAAATCCGTAAATTCTTAACAACTCCAATTTCAGTCCAACAGGAGTTGTTTTTGCCTAATTGCCCCTGTTTTGGAACTAATGGGCTAGGTCCCGTCAGCCCGAACGATTGTTTTTGGCTTGATTTCTCTAATTTAAAATTTAAATCCTTTATTAAATTAATTCGATCGCATATTTAAATTCACCGAGGCCATATACGGACTCCGAAAATTTCCGAAAAATAAATTTAGCTATGTTTTGATGATACGGTCCTAACAAGATTAATTTCATCGAATTTGGAGACTGTTTGAAAAATGTCCTTTTTAATGGTCGATCAAATTCAATAGAAATTATCGAATCATAGTTTAATTTACAACGCTCACAAATTAATTCCAAAAATTCTGGAAAATAGACTTAGCAATAATTTGGCATTCCAGATCCAACAAAAGTGGTTTCGTCGAAAACGGAGGTCATATGTATAATGGCCATTTATACGTGCTATAAATTAAACTATATTCCATAGCGACTATTCTGAATATTCATCTAACCATAACTTTTTATTCCCGCTATGAAATTTTGATTTTTCAGATTCATTGGAAAGATATTTTTAAACAGATTAGATGTTTTTGGTTTCACTAAAATCTGTTTAATTTTGAATCATGTACATTCAGTCAAAGTTCAGATTTGACTTTTCAAACTACCGTGCTATTTCTAATTTCTGTTGAAATTAAAATAAATATACTTGTTCTAACTTCGATTTAAATAAATTTTTAATTGTTATTATTTAAAATAAATTATTTTTACTATTCATAATTCCTTGAAATAGCCAAAATAAAAATTTTAAATTGGTTCTGATTTTTTGGGTTGTTACAATCTCTTCCACTTAAAAGCTTTTCATCCCCGAAAAGAAAACAATAATAAAGTAGGAAATAAAACGGAAAATGCAAGGTATTGTAAATGTACCTCAACACAATAGTCACTCGGAGATGTCCACTCTGCACTTGGGATAAGCCTATTTGATGCAATCCTCAGTCTCCCATGTACAGTCTCTAGGATCCCCGCTCCACTGCACTTTGAGTAGGTGGATCCTCTTGTTCTTCAGAACTTGGGTTTCTTTGCCAACTATTTTCACTGGCTCCCTTCTCACTGCTAAGCTCGGGGTAATCTCCAAAACTTGTTGTGCTGCCTCCTCCACAACTAAGTCTGGATCATGAACATGCTTCCGGAGTTGAGACACATGGAATACATTGTGAACCCCTGGCAACCAGTTGGGCAAATGCACCATATAAGCGAGAGTTCCAATCCTTTTGAGAATAGGAAATGGACCAATGAATCTCGGAGCTAATTTCCCAGTCTTCCCAAATCAAATTACACCTCTCAATGGGGAAACCCTCAAGTATACAAGATCACCAACAGAGAATTCCAAATCCCTTCTTTGTGCGTCTACATAGCTCTTCTGTCGGTTTTGAACAGCCAGAAATTGCTTCCTAATAAAATCAACTTTATCTGCTGCTTCATGAATCATGTTGGGACCCAATACTAATCGATTGTCGGGTTCCACCCAACATGTGGGAGTTCTGCATGGCCTGCCATATAATGCTTCAAATGACGATATCTGCAAGCTTGCTTGGTAACTGTTATTATAGGAGAACTCAACCAAGTGCAAATGATCTTCCCATGACCTGGCAAAATCAAGAATGCATTCTCGCAACAAGTCTTCCAATATGCGGTTCACCCTCTCAGTCTGGCCATCTGTCTGAGGATGATAAGCGGTGCTCATATTCAACTTAGTCCCAAGCTCCTCTTGGAATGCTTCCCAGAACTTTCTAGAAAATATCAGATCGCGGTCACTAACGATGCTACTGGGAACTCCATGTAGTCCGACAATCTCTCTGAAATAAAGCCGTGCCAAACTTCGAGCTGTTCTATTAAATTTGATAGGGATAAAATGGGCAGTCTTTGTGAAGCGATCTACAATCACCCCATATATTGTCATTGCCTTTTCTAGTTCGGGGAAAGCCATCAATAAAGTCCATAGAAATTTGGTCCCACTTCCAACCTGGAACCTCTAGCGGTTGCAACAATCCTGCTAGCTTTTGCTGATCGCTTTTGACTTGCTAGCAGGTGGGACATCTAGCAACATATATAGAAATGTCTCTCTTCCTCGCCTTCCACCGAAAGGTGTGCTTAAGATCATGATACATCTTGCTTACTCCTGGATGAATGCTGAGCTTATATTTGTGACATTCATCCATAACTTCTCTTTTTAGCTCAGGAATATCTGGCACACATATTCGCCCTCGTAGTCTAAGGGTCCCATTGATGTCTATTTGGAAGCTTGATGCTTCGCCCTTTCGAACTCGCTCACTAATCATCTGAATGAATTTATAATCTTTCTGAAGAGTAGAGATCTTATCCATTAATGTAGGCATAATGATAAGACTGGCGATCATAAGATTGGTGCTGGCTGTATTCTTCCTGTTGAGCGCATCGGCTACAACATTGGCTTTTCCTGGAGAATATAAGATGTTCAGGTCATAGGCCGCAAGAAATTCAACCCAACATTGCTGCCTCAAGTTCAAATCTCTTTAGGTGAACAGTTACTTCAAGGATTTGTGATCAGTATACAGTTCGAACTTCTCACCCAAGAGATAGTGCCTCCATATCTTTAGAGCAAATACGATGGCCATTAACTCAAGATCATGAGTGGGGTATTTCTTCTCATGTGGTTCCAACTGGCGGCTAGCATATGCGACTACTTTGTCCCTTTGCATTAGCACCGCACCAATACCCTAAATAGATAGAAGGATAACATGTTAAAATAAGATTTGACATTAAAAAAACGTCTTCTCTGACATGTGTATTTAGATAAAAAGAATAACCTTCTCTAGAAGCATCTGTCAAGACTTTCAAATCCTGATTGCCATCAATAATGGTCAACACAGGAGCAGTGATCAATCTCCGTTTCAGCTCTTAGAAAGCTGCCTCACATTCGGGTGTCCAAACGAACTTTGTATGCTTCTTAGTCAGCTTCGCCAATGGACAAGGTAATTTCAAAAAATCTTTAATGAATTTCCGATAATAGCCTGCCAGTCCTAAGAAACTTCTGACTTTTGTAGGAGTACTAGGCTGCTTCGAATTTTGGATGGCTGAGATCTTTCCTGGATCTACTGAAATGCCTTCCTTCGATGCAACATGGCCGAGGAAGTTCACCTCTTCTTACCAGAGTATGCATTTAGAGAATTTGGCTTTCAACACATTCCTTCGCAAAATCTCCAAAACTTCTTTTAGATGCTTTTCATGTTCAGCAGTGGATTTAGAAAAGATTAGGATGTCATCGATGAACACCAGCATGAATTTGTTTAAAATATCCCGGAATACTCTGTTCATCAGATCAACAAAGTATGCTGGAGCGTTGCATAAGCCGAAGGGCCTTACTTTCCATTTATAGAATAAGTCTGGCCCTCTTAAAGCTGTTAAAGGAACACATTCTTCGGCATTTCATAATTGGTGGAAACCTATAGCTAGGTCCATCCTAGAGAATACTTGTGCTCCATTCAAGCGGTCCAACAGGTCATCAATGCGTGGCAGTGGATATTTATTTTTCAACATTTGCTTATTTAGGTCACGGTAGTCCACATATAGTCTGAGGGTACCATCTGACTTTGGGACAAACACCACTGCTGCACCCCAGTTTGAGAAGCTAGGCCTGATCAGACCCTTCCACAAAAGTTGTTTAGTTTGATTGCTCATCTCCTCTTTTTCTTTCAGAGCCATTCTCCGAATAGGATACACAATGGGCCTTGCATTCAGAACAAAGTCAATCCTGAAGTCGATTTCTCTGTGCGTAGGTAAGCTGTCAACTTCTTCAAACACATCCGCATAATCTCTGATGAAAGGAATATCCTCAATAAAAGTAGGAGTAACTTGTAGAGAAGACCAAAATTCTTTCCTATCTGTGGCTGAGCTGTGGCATGGTATAGTCATCATATTTCCGAATTTGGTTTTAATTCTGACTACTCTTTCAGCGCATAGTAACTTAGCCTCATACTTTGTTAGCCAATCTAGCCAAAGTACGATATCATATCCCGACAAACTCATAACGATCAAGTCAAAAGGAAACTGGAAGTAAGAATAAGAAATAGGCACTCTACAAAACCGATCGAGCATAAGCGAACCTCCTATCAGATTATGAGCTCTAATCGGTTCTTTAAGTTTTCTTGGTTTCTGTTTTAGCTTTTTAATCGTGTCACTAGAAATAAAACTTCTTGATGCACCAGTGTTAAACAAAACTTTAATAGGAATGTTTTTAATATTAAGAGTACCTCCTAAAACATCAGGTTTACCTGCTCCTTCGGAAGAAGCCGGTGTAGCCACTCCATCATAGACATGTGCTACCTCAGTTTTCTTTAGCAATGGACAATTTTTGATCAGATGCCCTGCTTATGGCAATTAAAGCACTCCCTGGGGCCACGAGAATTATGTCCGCTATTCTGGCCAGGCCCAAATTCATTTCTTCTTGGTCTCTTCGGGGCTCGGCATTCATAGTCAAAGTGCCCTTGTAACGTCTCGCCTTTTTGACCGCTTCCAATTGGTAATTTAAACCAACTTAATAAGTCCAAATCGACGGATCGTTATTTAGCTTACAAAGTTTAAAACAGAATCTACACGGAAAAAAACACAGAATAAATAACACAGTATTAAACAATGAAATAAAACTTTTATATATAATCAAAATTTTAAATACAAGATTTTTTTTCTTTATACAGCGGAATTTTAAAACAACTTGAATACAAGAAGATATTTACTGTTTTTGAAACTTCAAAGTGCGCGTCTTCGGGATTCCCAGCTTTGCCAATCTTCGAATCCTGAACTGTGATATCTAAATCTATAACGCTCAGGGTCTGACCCGAGCGTTCTATGCAAAAAACATAAAACACTCGAGTCAGGATTAAATCATAGTTCAAGTAAATTAATTTCAATAGAAACTGGAATATAATAGTTTATTCTATCATCCAAATATACAAAAAATGAAAGTTATTTATTATCCGTCAATATCCATTCTATATCGATGACGAGATCAAATGCGACATCTGTTCCTATCAGTTTTATATAAATGACGAGATTTAATGCGACGTCTGTTCCTATCAGTTTTATATAAATGACGAGATTTAATGCGACATCTATTCAAAAATCAAGTACCAGAAATGTGCTTAGTAGTTTCTTTCCCTTAGGGACAAAATGGCCACGGTGTAACATGGTTTAACCTTGACTGGACTGGGAATCTACACATGCCCGAGCTCACCTTAGTGCAAATGAACAAACAATAGCTAAATACCAAGACCGCAACTATGTATATGAAAATGTGAAGTAACTAAATAGGATTTCAAACAATTGGTCTAACTGAAATTCTTTACTCATGAATCTAGATATGTATATGAGCAACGACAAGCATCCAGACATGTGTTCATGGGGACAAAACAGTTGAGGCAAGTCATGCATGCCATGATTAAGGGCTATTTTGCCACTAAATGAGTTAAAGACTCCATATACAAATTCTGAAATGCAACATGGACTGGGTATATATATACACATACCCTTAAATCTAATGAATATATAAAACCAAGGGACATAATACACACATATATCTACTTCAGTCAGGAATTATTTCACGCAAATGCACAACAAAGGTTAAGTGCCAACTAACTTCAGATACATGCTCATTTTCGAAATCCCTGGTTGGTGCTCACTACGCAATAGCAGTTTCCACAATTCATCTTTACAACATACCTTACTAAAGACGAAATTAAGGACACACAAATTTCTTTGTTCTACATATCAGTAAAATCAGTCGTTCTTCCACATCTGGTCTAAAATATAAATTGGTGTTGCAACAAACTGCTCACGAATATATATAAAAATCAGTTTAACAAATGTCAATTTAAGTAACTTAACAATATTTCATCTCAAATTCAAAGATGATAATTGATACAAACACCATAAAGGAGCAAACTTTATTCCTGGTTGATCAAAATTTCCAAAATGGCTTATGTATATACATACGTAATATATTGACTTCATGCGTGCCTATTTGCTTGTCTATGCAAAGATAATCTAATGAAAATTAAATAATAATGATCCTTTTACTTGACAAAATAAACTACAAGAATATTAAAGGTACGCAGATGCAACCATAAGTGGGAATAAAATAAAGTTAACATGGTAACCATCTTTAATATCATAATTTGTATGGCAATTAACGCTACAAGAAAATGATACATTGATGACGAACAAGGATGACACGAAAACCTGCCTTGGCATAATTAGATGGTTAGCGAAAGTTTAGGGTAAACAACAACTTGTGTTCACGCTATAATTAACGAAAAGAACAAATTGCCAGTCAAACATTAAAATTTCCTCCTTCATTTTCGTCGCCGCCCAAAATTCCTTTTCACCTTCACTTCCAAAAACCCTAACTTGCTAACTTTCAAACCTCACTATGATGTCTCTGTCACTCACGAATCTTTTCTTCCATAAGGAATCCCTTCTCACTCTAAAACTCTGCCTGCTCCACTGCCGATTACTGCGATTATTTACAAAACGCGATCCTCCGTCGAAGGTCAATTTCTCAATAAATCTCAAATCCTTCAATGAAGCTGAAGCATGGAACTTTGCGAATCTGAACCTTTAGGTATATATATATATATATATATATATATATATATATATATATATATATATATATATATATATAATATATATATATATATATATATATATATATATATATATATATATATATATATATATATATATATATATATATTCAATGGAGCGTTGAGTTGTTAAGTATGTTAATTAAGCCTCAAGTCCCATTTCATTTGACCATCGATGATTTTCCTTTTTATTTCTTCAAAATATCATCTCTATGTGCTGTGGAATTACCTAGTCACATTAACTTGTTTGTTAACCGATTAATCTAGAATATTCCTTGTAGTTAGTTGTAGAGGTTTGTGGTCTAAAGAGAAAAGCAGAAGGCTTCAAGGATGGTAGGTTGTGGTAATAACCCTACCTCCGTATAAAATCGAGCTCTGCTAGCTCGCTGTCGGGAAGCCTATATACGATGATGATGCGTAGGGCGTCCCTGGGATTAGGAGCACAAGCAGCGATTGCGTACAAAGATCTGTTTTAAGTGAACATGAGTAAAGAAGGTGGGCGTATGGAAGGATCTGATGGATTTGATGTTTTTCATCCCAGATTTTGTTCTTCCATTTCCTATTCTGTGGATTTTGGTGGTTCCATGCAGTTGGTTCATGGATTTTAAGGAACTAATCCACCGAATAGAAGGTGAAATATATTTTTTTTTCTATAAATAATGATTTTATACGAGTCATGATTATTAGTTTCATTCACATTATATTTATTTGTCTAACAGTATGCTTCAGGCAAGAGCAAAAATATAGGACTTTGTTTATTTATAGTTGCTTTGTTTAATTTACTTGGTTTTTTTTGACTCTGTCCAATATTCCTTCAATAGCACGTGTGTTAATAACTAATCTACAATTGCAGCAGCAACTGTAGGATGTAAAAGTCGATTTTGTTTATTGCCTGCTAAGAATTCATGTTGTGCTATTACTTATGGTGGTTTTGTTCTGTTTCCACAGTTTATAATTTTTTACAGTTTTTTTTTAGTATTTGCATGTTTTTCCCTGTGACAGATTGCTTCTCAGTTTCAAGTTATTGTTCTCTCCTTTCAATACCCATCCTAAGGTGTTTTTTTTTTTTTTTTTTTTTTTTTTTTTTTTTTTTGGGGAATTAGTTAAAGGGGAAACTTTTGAGTTATTGATTAATGTATTTATCTCTATCATGAATGCAATAGTGAAAGGGTTTAGGGTGCGTTCGCAGCCAAAATTTGGCACGCTAATTTTTTTTTTGGCGTCCGACGCGTCGGACGCTAGCAAATTTTACCCCTTCCAGATTCCACGATTCTCGAACGTTAGAAAAGTAACTGTTGGCGTCTGACGCGTCGGACGCCAACGGTTAATTTTCCAACGTATCCTTTCGCTGGCTATAAGAACGCACCCCCCCTTTTTCTCCCCATTCCAACCCGAAACCTCTCCCCTTTTATCCCATATTTCGAATTTTTTGAGCAATTTCGAGCTGTAAAAAGGGTAAAAATTTTTATAGTTGAGTTTATTTTTCAATTCTCTACCATATATATTTTTTTTTGATTTTTTTTTTCGCAGATGGCTTCCACTTCCACCACTGCTACCTCGCAGCCATTTGCGAATTGGACGGACGATCGGGAGTCCGCTTTCATAGATGTTTGCGTTGAGTTCATAGCGCAGCGCGATACAAGCGTCAGTGGGTTCTACGCAACAGTCGCAACAACAATGAACAACCGTTTTAATCTGAAGTTCACAGAAAACCAGATTAAAAACAAATGGGACAGCATGAAGCGAGCTTTTCGTGATTGAGACATGCTGCTTAGAACACCTGGGGGTGTATGGAATGCAGAGTTCGATTATCTAGATGGTCCTGATGAATTTTGGAGTACCGGCGGTGGCAGACGATTCAGAAAATTTAGGAAGCACTGCCGATGAAGTTTCGAGAGCAGGACATTATGTTCGAGGGCTGTTTGCGGAAAGATACTTGTGCGTATCCGATTCCTCCGGTTGCACCTCCTACTGCACCAGCACCTCCACCAGCGTCTGTGCCAGCTGCTTCTTTCTCCCCTGCCGACGAGGGTTTCTGTACCGGTTGGATGGCTTCGGGCGATCCCCTTCTGGTAAGCCCTCTAGGCGCAGACATGCAGCGCGTGCCAGCTCGTTTATGACCGACGATACGAGACAGCTTGCTGCTCGTTGCTTGGAGCTTCTTCAGAGATCGGCTACGCGTGCGGACCTTTGGGATATTCTGACGATTTTCCGCAATGATGAGCGGAATGTGGATATTGTTCAGGAGCTTAGCGATGAGGGTATATGTGGGTTTATTTCAGCGGCGTTGACTAAGTTACCTCATCGTCGTTTATTTTAGATTTTCATGTACTTGTTTTAGTTCCAGTCTTGGTGTGTTTGCTATGTTTTATGAAAAATGTTGTCGTTTATTTTATGAAATATGTTGTCGTTTTGTTTGATGCAATTAGAATTTAATTAAATCAGAAGTCATTAATTTAACAATTAAATATCACGCTCAAATACCACGTTCGTAGCTAAAAACACAATTCCCCTTCGCTACAGTACCACGCTCAAATGACACGCTCAAATGCCACGCTCAAATGCCACGTTCATGTTCGTTAAGAACGCAACCTTAGTCCAATTCAGTTTTAGCTGTCCTTTTCTATCATGTTTGTAAATAATAAAGTACATGTATTTTCCACTGTCTAAAATTTTGCTGAAATGTTACTATAATTTCCGTACAATGCGACATATCCTTATGCACCCTACAATCATATCAAACTTCTAGGGTACTATTGCTTACCTCATTGTGTTTGTCACCCCATGTTAAATTTTATATGGGTATACATTAGACTTAATATGTATTTTAGAGTCCGTTGTTTTACGAAGCTACTTTAGCAAGTGCAAATTTAGTAATGCTGCAGACCATCACAATTTGTTTGAACTCTTAATTAACATAACTTACTATTTTATAAGTGGCAATTTTTAAAATAATTGTTCTGCATATTTAGTAACAATCCAAGTCATCATGTTTTGTTTAGTTGGACTCTTAATTAGTATTGCTTATTATCCTTAAGTGTACGATGAATGTTAGATTGAATTGAAACTATTATCATTTCATTTTTATTCAAAGAACATTGGTTTGTAGATTGTGATAACAGAAGCATGGCTCCTGTATGATTGCTCGGTTTCAATTCTGTTAGTTAGTGAATTTTAAACCAAATTTTAATATGTTAAATATTTGAAAAATGTTAATAACTGAAAAAAAATGAGTAAATGATTTTGCAGGCAAGTAGCTAAGAAAGAGAATAAAAAGCTATTGTGAATACACAACCTAACATGGATTGGAGGATTAAGGCCCTTTAGGTTAGTTTTTCAATACATAATGAAACAAATATTCAACTTCATTATCTCATGCTTCCTTTTCATCGGTCATATGAAGTACATGCTTTAGCCAAAGATTTTGGAAGATAATTAGATGCATTAATTTATTTCTAAGAATTCTTTAATAAATACGCATGCTAGAGTATCTAGCCCAAGCTCTGTAGCAACTAACTCATAGTAGATGTCTTATTATTTCTCTCATTGGTAGCTACATTTTATGTGAGAAAAATAATCATATTATATTTTTTTCCTAACATGAATCGATTGTTTAGATTACTTATTCATTATAATCTTGCCGTAAAATTCATCAACGCTTGCTCTTATTCATAGAAGCACATGAAGTAATGCTAATGTTCT
Organism: Allium sativum; assembly: GCA_030737875.1. Classification (NCBI taxonomy): domain Eukaryota; kingdom Viridiplantae; phylum Streptophyta; class Magnoliopsida; order Asparagales; family Amaryllidaceae; genus Allium; species Allium sativum. Next base: position 10,919,179 of record CM060923.1, read on the forward strand.
TTTGTGGTGGTTCTCCTAGAGTATTTCAATCAGAATACTATTAATCAACTATTATTGATTCAGATATGAAACTAATCGTGTTTTGTGTGGACAAACTTCTCACATGAATTTCCAAGTACGGTGTTTTATACTATATATATGGACAAGTTCCAACCATTGTGACATGATAAGCTTACTTCATTTCTGTTGGTATGCTTATAACACCATATGTTGCTATTTCTTGGTATAATTTTGGAACCTGTCATTATGTTATGAAATGTTTATTTGGCAATGCTATGTTATGTTATGAAATGTTATTCATAATTAAATATTAAACATGACCTTTTGACAGTTTAAGAAGTGTGGATAAACAAAATATAATCTTTGACCTGCTTATTCATGATTGTTTTTTAATTAGACGTGCATTGTTTCTAGTCTACTATTTGATTCTTTCTACTTGCATATTAACTTTTTTTTAAAGATTGTGGCTATTAATAAATTCTTCATCCCGGTTTTAAATTTTGAGTTATCAGTTAATGTATTAATCTCCATCAAGAATGCAATATTGAAAAGGTTTAATACAAATTCATTTTTAGCTGTCCTCCTTTTCTATCGTGTTTGTAAATAATAGACTACATATATTTTCCATGTCTAAAATTTTGCTGAAATATTGCAATTATTTTCATACAATCCAACGTATCCTTATGCACCCTACAATCATATCAAACTTCTAGGGTACTATAGCTTACCTCTCTGTGTTTGGCACCACACACATGGTGAATTTTATTTGGGTATACATTTGACTTGATATTGTATTTTAGAGTCGGTTGTTTTGCGAAGCTACTTTAACAAGTGCAGAAGACCTTTGATCGTTTTACTAGCTAAAATACATTTTGTTAAATCCTTTGTCATTTACATACAAATTTAATGCTACACCCTTCTGTATCAGATTGCATATGATAACCATTGCTCTTAGAACTCTTACATGAATTGAATGCACTTTTCTATAAAGTTTCTCCCGCTAAGATTTAATTTGTAAATTTCAATGCAAAACTAACTTTAAAATACAATTGAGAAAAATCATTCACTTCATGTTTAAAAAAAATCACAAAAACTTTTACTGGAATCTACATTTTTTTTCGTTCTATAGAAAAATGAAGATGAAGTTAAATGTAATGAATTTCAGTATCAAAATTGAGTTGTTAACCTGTTTTCTTCTTAACACTTGTTGTTTTTTTTTGGTTGCATTACACAAGTCTTAGTAGATTTCTTAACAATTTGCCTTTTCAAAAATTTATTATCAGTGTCATCATTTCATTTCCTATTTCTTCAGAATGCAGCTTGAAAGAAGCTTTCCTTTTGCCTTAAAAATAATATCCACTTCAAAGGCCTTATTCATCTGTTTAGCCCTTCCCCATTTGGACAAATGGCTTATTGGAACAATTAAATGATCGCCCTACGTAAATTTAGGATTAATAGATCAAAACTCTACAGAAAATGGTTTTGAACTCAATGAATCAATTTTATTGAAGTTCACGGTGAAACATTATACAAGGTTTGATCAATACATTGAGTTCTTTTGGCATTAATATAAAAAAGGAATTCATGTATATTGCTAATATATTTAAATTTTGTTTGGGACGGTTGAAAAACAATAGATACTAAATTTACTATAAGATTCATTCAAAGTTTCAAACCGAAACAACCTATGTTCTTTGATGTCAAGGACGTTAGTGTTAGAGAAAATTTTAATTTTGAATTCTTGCTCAGGTAGAGACTAATAACATGAATTCAACATTTGAATTTATCCATTTATCTCTAAATTGTTTGAGGTTGTCAAGGTTACAGGTGTTGGTGGTGAGATGAAATCTATGATGTCCACTTTGTTTGTTATAACGTCATATGATACTCACATAGGAAGGTGTAAGCTCAGATGGTGAAATATTTCTGTGCTATAAATATACTATCAAAAAATTTCTTTTACAAGATAACATGGGATTTTGTACATTAACGGATCATGATGGTAACGGTGCATAGTTACTGTCGCCCTACTTCTGTCAGTCACATTATTTATTTCAAACATATTTCATTTAGGTATAAATAAGTATTATTTAGACAGTTCTCTAAGACGTTTTATCCTTTACATTTGCAGCTAGCAACTAGACGCATGCTGTATATAGTCAACTAATTCACAATTCAAGGTAGTTCCCAATGTATTTTAGTATTTACAGAGGTTAAGAGATGCATGCGTTAGATGCTTGCCGGGATAAAATAATAGTAGCCATGATTTGTTATTTACCAGAGAAAAAAGAAATCCCTTTTTGGATTTTGAGTACTGTGCGGTTAAATGTTCATTGAATGCGGTTAAATGTCCATTTACGTTTTCATTTTCGTTCCTGCTAGTTATTATTACAACCTAACGTGCTGTTTACTTTTTAATATGCATCAAAATGGTAGTTTGTTGGATGATAGATCAACCGGTATACTGAAAGTTTGCTTGCCATTTTGAAATAGATAATTTGTTAAATTCTTTTTTATTTTACATATACTGACTAACATAAGTATGTTTGTGCTTCTTTTTGACAGGTATTGTATGATGCTTTTTGAGGTTGAAACAAGATGTCACTCCATCTTCTTCAAATCGATCATGCTTGCCCACGTTTATGAAAATATTTTGTATGTATCTGTTTTGGTTTGCTACAGTTGTATATATTGTTAATTTATCATAGATCTATGTTTATTGTTACATGTATAAAATATTATGGATATATATTTTTTGTGATTTGGCTTATGACTCCATTTGTCTACGTATATTAATGTGATAATTGTGGTTTCTTGAATTGTTATAATATATTAGTATAATTGAAAATTATAAGTTTTGAATGTTATGACAACAAAAATGTGCAATAGAAATATTTTTATTAGCTTTGTTATACTATAGCCTCATGCTAGTGTCATAAAAAATATTTTGCAAGAAGTAAACAGTTTTTGTAGCAACAATTGTGCCCCCCACCCTAGCCTAGTCCCTAGGGTCTTAATGATACAAACTTGGGATTACTGCTGGAGTGGACACCCATTGCTAGGATTTTCTAGTGGGTTAAGTACGGTTTAACCCTTTTACTAATCATGGATTAACTTGGTTAAGTGTAACGATGAGTTCACGACTTAACCCTGATTAATCTACCAAGCCCAAATTGGTTAAGTATTAAGTGGACCATGACTTAACCCTAATCATGAGGCATTAATTAATTTAATGTGCCTTAACCTCTCACATTAGACCTTGTTGTGGTTACTAGTTAAGCCGGGCGGGTCCGGGTAGCTTTACACCACAACTTGGTCTAACCTCGGGTTCAAGGTACAACATGACCAACTTCTCACATTGGGTCCTATTGTTTGTAGCAACTAGTTAAGCCGGTCGGTTCCGGGTAGTTTTACGCTACAAACTCAACCCAACCTCGAGTTGGTCACACTTATATTTTCTAAGTGTCATGTCCATCATGTTTCCAAAACACATTACAAGTTTTCAAGAATTTGGGTAGACCTAACTTAATAGATAAATTCCCAATGGGTAGACCTAACTTAATAGGTAAATTCCCAATCTTATGTTTTTATGCCTTTTAAGTTTACCCAACCCCAAACGCAATCTCATCGCTTACATATCGCAATAGCGCATAAAGGATAGAAAGAGGGAATTTGGCATAATCATGACATAAAAGTGTTGAAGCCACAAGTTTAACATGGTGGCATATGAAATGTACATATGTTCATATACTTGCATATTACATTTTTAGGCCTCAAAAGCATGCATAAAACCAAACTTAGCATATAAGTGATACATGGTGATAAATGACATATAGAAGTTGCCAAAAGTTCGCATTTAGCCTCACATGCAAGTTATCATAAGGGATATGATAACTTACATGTTGCCAAAATGCAACCTTTAGCATAAAGCTTGAAGCTTTAAGCTCATAAACCCAAGATAAGCTTGCATAACATGATAACATGAGCAAAATGATCAACCCAAACTTGCATAACATAACTTGCATATCATATGGCAAACTTGCATATCATAACATGATAAACTTGCATAACATAACATGGCAAACTTGCATAGCACAACATGGTAAACTTGCATATCATAACATGGCATACTTGCATAGCATAACATATCAAACTTGCATAACATGACATAGTAAACTTGCATATTATGGCAAACTTGCATATCATAATGATCAACCAAACTTGCATCATTCATTTAACTTTAGAGTTTAAATATGAAAGTAGAAAAGGGCTTACAATGCTTATGAAGACACAAAAATATATATAGATTGAGAGAAAGCCCTTATGCAATCAAATAAACCCAAAATGCAAGCTCCAATAGAAAAACCCTTAAGCCAAAATGATCAAAACTCTTGCTTTATGATGTAAATATGGAAACTTGACTTGAATACAAGCTAATGACACTCATACAAGCTTGAAAACACTTGTATGCATGGAAAATCTCTCATAGAAATAACTTAGGAATTTTATGAAGAGAGTGGAGGCCATGAGAGGAATGATTTTGCCATAGTTTAGTTACTTGAATGAATAATGATGATTTAGGGTTAGGTTAGGGGCTTATTTATAGAGATTAGGATTAGTTTCAACTTTAGGATTAAACCCTAATTCCAATCTCAGCCCTTAAAACCGAATCTGGCCCCAAAACCTAACCAAAACCCCAAAATGGTGCACCAGGCAAAACTGCCCGGCTGAACCAAGTCGACAGCCAAGTCGACAGGGCTGTCGACTTGGGTCCAACCAAGTCGACTCCCAAGTCGATAGGGCTGTCGACTTGGGTGCCCTGGCGGGAATTTTCCCGCCTGGCCCAATTTGACCGTTTTTCGAATTTTGAACCCGAAATTCGAAATCTGTTTTGAACATGAAATTTTCTGAAAACTTCATTGGGCCTTAATCGGGTCATACGGACTCCGATTTTCGAAAACTTGGACTCTATGTCGCGTATTTTTCCGAGACGCACGCAATGGCATAGCCCGTTTCCCTTGATTCAGATTTTAGAATTAAATTCTGCCTCGATTATGTTATAACAGGTTATTAAAAATACGGGTTGTTACATATAAGGTAAGCCGCTTGGTTTTTTTTATTTTCTTTTGGATTGAAGAAGGCCTAGAAAGGCGAGTTGTGGTTGTGGTGCAGAGGAGATGCGACCGAAATTTTTCAGAATTTAAAGTGTTAGAAAATTTTCAGAAATTTTGAAAATTTTCGTTAGTAAGAATAAATTAATATTTTAATTGAAATAAATTGTTCCAGTTAAACTGAAGTTAAGAAGTAAACAAAAAGGATTTTTGGACCTAGTTAGTTGGGTATGTAACATCTTTTTCTACCTTAGCAATTTCGAGAACGAAATTATTTTAAGGGGGAAGGAATGTAATGACCTGGATTTTCAGCTGTTGAATTCTGAATATTTAAATTTGTTTTAAATGTCTTATTTTAATTTTATCTAAGGATTTATAAGGAATTTATTTAATAAAACGATATTTAAATGTATAATTTATAATATAATTTAAAACGAGTTTAAAATGGCGCAGTAGTTCGAATATTCGATTTCAAATTTCAAATGAATGTACAGGATTCAAAATAAATCGGATTTTAGCGAAACAAGAAATATTTGAATCTGTTTGAAAATATCTTTCCAACAAATGTGAAAATTCCAGATTTCATGGCGGGAATAAAAAGTTACGTCCAAATTAAATTTTGAAATAGTTGATGTAGAATCGTTTATGGACCATAACGGTTTAGTTAATATAACTAGAGATTGGTTACGAATTTGGACAAGGTTCTTTTGAGTCGTAGTTATAATTTAATTTTTAGAATTTTACTGTAATTTTTAATTAATTAAATATGCAACTTTTTATTTGGAGTATTTTGCACCCTATATCGATATTTCGGGGTTTCATAATATAAGTTAAACTACCGATATTATTATATTTTTGGGATCGTGGCGTATTGCTTGTCACAATCATATTTTTATTTCTGTCCGGAGCCATCGATAAAGTAGAAAAAAAAGGGTAGTGACTTAAATACACCACTTTATAGACAAATTTTGTTTTCATTTCGATGCTTGTTTCATCGTCCCATGCTGTAAATCACGCAGCTCATTTTCAAAGACCAAACAAAATTAAAAATATCCTTCCTTATACGTTTCAGTCATGCGGCCCATGTATATTTTATTTTACTGTTATTTTTTTTCCAATACCGTGTTCTCCAATCCATTACTTCCCGTGCATGCCAAGCTTCCCTACATCTGTGCGTCCCAAGTAAATTCAATGTCGTGCTTTCCACGTTTGTAAACCGTGCATGTTACGCAACTGCATTACTTGCTTGCCATGCTGACTAAAATACTTTCGTACCAAAACAACTGAAGCCGTGCTACCCAAGCTGTATTACCTTTAAATACTGGGTACTTCATTTACTTTCGCCTTTAGAAAGAAAAAATAAAGGGAACCAAACCAGACTCTTCCTCCAAGAATGGTCCTCATCACCCCAAATAAATCTGCATCGATTTTTCCCGATCCATAATTCGACATGGGCCCTGAACGAAAAAGGCTCGCCTTAAGAACCTCTAGGTTCGGCCGAAGTTACGGGAGGTTCGGTGATGGCGTCAAACGGCAGGGGCTTCGTGAAACATGTGGCGGTTTTGAGGTTTAGTGAGAGATGGAGTTGCTAAATTGGAGTATGGACCTGGGGAAGTTAACGGAGGTGGAAGACGCGGGTATCGATGGAAGTTGATCGGTGGTCTGGGAAAGGAGAAGGAAACGGGGTTGAGTAAATTGAAGGAGTGAATAATAGAAGGTTATCGGAGGAAAAGGGGGTTTAAACGAGTTGAGGCGTACTGGTATGGGGAGGAGGCATGTTATTTGGGAAGAAAATACGGGATGCTGATGGTATTAGGATGGTGGTCAAATGGGAGAAGTCGGATCTATTAGTGGCATGGTTTTGTTCAAAGAACGGTGGAGGGATCGCAGCATGACAGTAAGGGGTTGAAACGTTGGGTATTGTTTTTGTTTCCTTCTGGAAATTTATGTTGGTGGAAAAATGGTGCTGGGGGTTGAATTCATTTTTATACAAGCAGCTGAAGCTTTGTGAAGGGTAAGTTTTGACTGAAGCGAGAAGTTGGTCTCGCTCTACTGAACAAAGAAGATGAGTACGCTTTTCTTAAACATGATTAAGGTTACGTATTGAACTTATAGATTCAGAAGAAAAAAAAATATACGCAAGACATGTTTCCCAGAACAAGTAGATGTTTGGAGGAAGAAGGAGCTAATCGCGGTATTGAAACTGTAGGAGGTAATCAGGCCGGTCTTATTATACATTAAACAAGGGGTAATTAATTAAATTGATTCTTAATTAAAGAATTAAGTTAAAAACATGTTTTAAATTTCTATTATGCCGTGAACAGGTGCGCAGGTGTATTCAATTTCAGGCGATGTGAAAAGGAACGATTTAGTTTGTGGAGAAGTTCTTTAAACAGTACAATGATTAAGGCCTTAAAATCATGGCTTAATGGTACGAATTTAGTTAAGGACAAAGAGGAAGTTTTGCACGATAGTTGAAGCAGACAGAGTATGGGAAATGAGTTGCTTTGGCAAACGTTGGATTCCTAAGCACGGTGCATGGTATCGGACAGAAGGAACAACCATGGAGAAAACATATGGGCTTAACACATTATTATCAAAATTATTAATATATTTATTATGAAATTAGTTAGTTAATTTAAAACATATAAACTAAAACGTGGATAACCTTTTATTCTGTAAACAAAATTGAACAATGTCAGTTACGTCAGAATCATCACAACGGAATTTACATTGTGGGCCTGACGCGACGGAGAATAGAGATACTTGAATTTCATGATAAAATCAAACACTTTTTGATTTCAAACGAAACAAAGGCAAAGCCGCCAACTTCTAAACAAGGTGAGTAAACTCACTAGCTCCGCCTCATTTATATTTTTATATAATCGAGTTATAAATTTATTTATAGTAGTTTATATTGGGTGATGGTTGATTGATTGAAATGGTTGATAAAATGGTTGATATAGTCATATCATTGATCGATTATAAATTATGTCCACCATGATATTTCATCCTAATGAGAAATTAATATTATCGATGTGATTAACATCTATGAATGCAGGGAAACAGGTTGGAGGGATCCAACTGGATTCCTCAACATTTTAATTACTGTTGTATTTATTTATAGTGATATATGACGGTTTATTGATTTTGCTGTGGTTGAATTACACTGGCCCCATAAATTTTGTTATTTAAATACCGTAAAATATTTTAGGATGTAGAAAAGGGATTTGAGCTTTAAAAAGAAATTATTACCAAAATAGAAATTAGATTTCAAATGGAAAAAAAATTGAAACTTGTTTAAGTGAATTAAAAAAAGAAGTTATTTATAACGATGTTTATAAATAAATAAAATATGTATCATAGGATAAAGTAGAATATAAATTCAAGTCGAATTTATATAAGCAAAGTGGTAATCGGTGTTGATACCGATATTTGAAGTGGGATTTGAATGCAATAGTTGTAAAGGAGAGTTGAGTGGGAAAATTGGGTTCGAAAGAAACGATGGGTTATATTCCAAAAAAATGGGAATATAAAATTAATTGAGATAAACCCAATGGAATTTTAAATAGAAATTCGACTATGTCGAATTTTACAAATTATTTATGTCTCGAAAGGATATTTAAATTTATTTAACATGAACTATAATTTATTTTAAGTACATTAAGAGGGTAATATTCAATTAATTCTATAGTTTGCAATAATATATATAAAAGGGATTTATAGAAATCCAATTGATTTAATTTCAGAAGTTAAAAGAATGTGTCGCTTGTAAATACATTTAAAAGAGAACTCGAATTGTTTAAAATAAACAGAGTTTATAAATGAATAATGGAGGCGTGTGCGTCACACACGGTACTTTATTTAAAAACAGCGATTATAACGCTACTGTTATAATAAATTTTTTAAATCTAAACATCGACTTTAGCGTTGTTGTTATAGTAAATATTTTTTAAATCTATATAGCGATTTTAAACGTTGCCGTTATAGTAACTGTTTCGTAAATCTAAACAGCTATCTTAAGCTATTGTTATAATAAGTGTTCCATAATTCTCAACAACGATTGTAACGCTGTTGTTAAAAGTAATGTTTTATAAAACAAATATTTGGAAACAGCGATTATAACGCTACAGTTATAACCAAAGTTTTTCCATGAAAGAAGTATGTTCTTAGATTGGATCCGAAGGTCGTGTAAGCGATGTTTGGTTTAAAGTTGTGACCTTTGACTATTTCAAAATTGAGAATGTTGTTCAGTTAAGGTCTAAGATGTAAATATACCCCCACTTGATTGACTTCATGATTGATGGAGAAATGGTTAAGGTTCGATAATGAGGACCGGTTAGCATTATGGTTAGTAAATAAGTGGTTAATGTTTTGAGTTATAGTAACGGTGTTTTATAACATCGCGTTAATTTAAAAGAATTTGAAATGTTTTTCCCAAATAAATTGAGAGATATTTTCTACGTATAGAGAATGAAATGAATTGGTAAACGAGGAATTAAGAAAAGGAATTTGGAAATATTTCCGATATTAATGCGGTATATTTTCTTAATATAGAAAAAAAGGATTCGTTAATGTATATAGAATTGTTTTTCTAACTGGAATAAGAGATATTTTCTCGAATAAAGAAATAGATATTAGAAATGTTTTTCAAAGAATCGAGAGGGGAAATTGAGCTTCAAAAGGATACAAAAGATAGGGAAACAGGAATTGGAAATAATAATATGATCAACAATTGATTTAAAGGGGCCCAGTATTGTTTGGTGGTTGATTGGTAGAATTTCCAATTGGAAATATGACCGTTGATTGTATGGATGTTTCTTTGATAGTTAAATCAGCGACTATCAAAGTTTTGATTTATTTTATACCTCCGTTGTCAATATGGAGAGACCGGCCGGATCAGATTTAATATCTAAAACCACTCTGTATTGGCATAAGCGTTTGAATCAACTTATGCTGAAGATAATTGAAGACGGAGTAAAATGCAAGGGTTGTTCTGTTAAACCTAGGTAGAAATTGCCCAAGATGGATTAATAGAATGGTGCCTTCATTTTGTCCAGACCCAGGACAACTTGTATGAACGAGTGTCTGATAGAGTATTTCCAAAGGGATTACGTATGTTGATTCCTTCAAACGTACGAAGTTGGTGGCATAGAAGGGAAACTTCTTTAGCCTAACAATCTGAGTATTTTTGTGGGAACCAATTAGTGATTTCCAATGGATCTGACGATGTGGCATTCAAAGTGAATTGTGGCCAGATGTTCTGGAAGATAATTCAGACCTCAAGCCTCACAACCCAGAATTGACAAAAAATAGGGCAGGCAGCATGGCTATGTGGGTCCCTCCCATTAGGATGTATAATAACCTATCTAGAGAAATTCCATTTGCTTCTTTAATCTACCGATGTTGTCCCTTTCGGGAAACGGTTGTTGATCCCAACTGTTGGTGATATACATTCGATACACTCAAGCGAAATGAGTGGTTGGTTATGTGTGGGCCGGTTGCAAGATGTTCTTGTTGAACCCAGTGTATTTGCCTCCAGAGATACACTATTGGCAGGTGGACCCATACCTTGTCATAGTTGGAATCCAATCTCCAATAAGCGCCATGCAGTTTTTGATTTTATATTATATATGGAGCGTGAGATGCAATCGTTCTGCTAGATTCTATTTATTTGATGTAGACATTATTATAATATCACTGGCTTTGATATCAAAAATAATTTTAGTTATCGTATGGTGAAAACCATCCGTGTTTATGTGTGGATCGGTCTTACGATTATTATTTCTTTCAAAAGGATTTTTAAAAGTTAAACCAATGGTTGGAGTTTACTCACCCCAGTCCCATGACTGACCCATAGTTTATTTTGTTTGTTTTCCCTAAACACTTGGGTGCCCAAATTTGTACGGGCAGTCAAGTTGTCGGGATTTTTCAGATTAACTTGGAGGAGCTCGAAGCAGGAGGGTTCACCAGTTAGCTATAGACTATCATATTTTCCATTCTATACTATGTTGTATCTGAAACAGGTGTTTATAACTGTTCCAGGGATAACCGTTGTGCTCTGATAATGGTATGTATATAAAGTTACTGATTTGTATTTCAAAGTTTATGTTATCTACTATATTTTATTCGTTCCGTTGTGAGTTTGTGATCTTCATTTTCTTCTATTCTAATATTTCTTTCTTTCTATTTCTCATCCTCTAACTTATTTCTAATAATGATTCGTATTTCTGTGCAATTTGGGTTGGGCGTGTGGTGTTATTAGTCGACCAAAAGAGTACGGAAATTCGGGTCATTACAACAGGGAAAAAACTGGTCTCGCCGAATCATGCTGGTCTGTCCCAGTCTTTAGGTTGCCTTATTATTGCAACCAAGGCATACCCTTCACTCATCTAACGCATACCTTAACCTTTGTGAGCCCAGGAGGATCATCTGCAGCCTCACAAAGGGATACCAAGAGCACCCTCACGTCCCCTCGAAACTGCGTGCTTCGTAACCCAGTTAGTTGGAGCCTTCTTCATGATCAGATGGACATTCGATCCTCCTCGTATTCTACTTCGTTTTCTTGACTAAGGTTTACTATTTAGTTCTCATAACTAAGGTTTACTACTTAGTTTCCTGAATCATTCGTTTTCTTAACTAAGGTTTACAACTTAGTCCTCTTAACTAAGGTTTACTACTTAGTTCTCTTTCTCGTCATATTGGATTGGTTAAATGTCATCAGTCAATTCAAGTTAACTTAACCCATTTACTTGTCATGTTAAATTGGTTAAGTGTTATCCAGTAGTTTACGTTGACTTAACCTACCCATATATCATGTCAAATTGGTTAAGTGCTCCTTAACCTTACTCGTTTATCAGGTTATATTGGTTAAGTCTTTCTCATTAACTTAACCCTTTTCATGCTATAACGGTTAAGTGTTCTAAGTGTACTTAACCCCATCTTCTGGTTTGGTTAACATGTTAGACATTTACTTAACCTTACCCACTTGTCTAGTTAACATGTTATAAAGGTTAAGCATTTCCTTAGTTACTTAACCCCCACAAATCTTGCCTTGTTAACATGTTAAGTTGGTTAAGTGTCCAAATTTACTTAACCCCTATTAATCTTGTATAGTTAACATATTCAATTGGCTAAGTGTTTTTCTCAATTACTTAACCCCACCCTCCTTGTCTTGTTAACATGTTAAGCTGGTTAAGTGCTTCCTTGATTTCTTAACCTCACCATTTCTAGCTTGATTGTTCATGAGCTTTAATTAATTAATTAAAGCACCAACCACTCACATTAGACAGGTATTGTTGTGGTCACTGGATGTGCTGGTCGGTTCCGGGCAGTTTTACACCACAACTCAGTCTAACCTTGGGTCTTTCTGGGCTTGATGCACTAACCTCTCACATTAGATAGGTATTGTTGTGGTTACTGGATGTGCCGGTCGGTTCCGGGCAGTTTAACACCACAACTCAGTCTAACCTCGGGTTAGGCATTTTCCTTTTCTCTAATTTACATATTTACCATTCATGTAAACTTTTCCATAAATCAATTTAGCCTAGATCATATTCATTTGTCATGCAAATTAACATACTTATATTCTATGCCCAAAACTTGATTTACCTATTAATTAACCCAACTTGCAGTTTATACCAATTTAGATTTAATATTCCCCTTTTACAGTTCATGCCCAATCTAGATTAATATCCCAATTTACATTTCATGTCAAAACTAGATTTAATATTCTATTTTATCATTTATGTCCAAAACTTGGTTTACATGCCAATTACATAATTTGCGGCCAATTAAAATTTATCATTTGTGCCCAAGTCTAATATGCATGTAAATTATTCACTATTGTAGCCAATTCTGATCATGCCAACATATTTATTATGCAAAATTATCTTAATTAAGTTGTGCCCAATCCCCACATCATAATCATACGTATAACATGATTTCACAAGTTTTCTAAGTACTCATGAAATGGCACTAACAAAAGGAATAGGGGATAAGCACAAGAATTGATACAAAAGAATAGGCATGCAAAAATAATGGCTCCAATAGGTTCGATGTACATAATAGTGAATAGGAATAAACTTGGCCAAGTTACACACTAAATATGAGATCCAACATAATTAAGGGAATATGCATAGGTGATTTGATCCAACATAATGCCAGTTCAACGTACAACGTGATTGGTTAATCGTAACAATGGGAATAGGCAAAAGCAACTAACAACAATAGTTATAGGCAATTAACCACAATAGTCATGGGCAACTAATCACAATAATTTCTTAATAAATGACATAGGCAATAGTCTCATAGTTTTGAATCATAGTCGTGGGCAACAGTCTTATAGTCACGAATCATAGTCATAGGCAAAAGTCTTATAGTCATAGGCAATAGCTTCATAGGCAACAGTTTCATAGTCATAGTCTTAGGCAAAAGTCTCATAGTCACAGTCGTGAATCAAATCCAAAGGCATAGATAACTTTAGATTTGACATAAGCATGAATCAAAGATAATCAACTTGCAAATAGGTACAGTTCTATATTTTGATTTATTACATTCATGATTCCAATTACACGTTCAAATCCAGAGAATAACCGAACTTACAAAGAAGGAATTCTTGATTTCTGGAATCTGAATTCTGAAGTTGGAATGCTCGCCTTTGATGTAGATCATTGTTCTTTTAATTCAGATTTGATTCACTTCGTAGCTTTTTAGTTTTCTTTTTAGTTGAAAGAGAATGGTGGTTGTCCTAGGTTGAGTATGGCGGTATGACGGCTCTTGGAATGAATTAGTGTGATTTTAGGGTTGAGTGTTAGGTTGTTTATATAGAATTTCAATTTAATTAGAGCCGTCGGATGAACCTAGAGTTAACCACAACCATTCAATCAGGATAGGGTGACATCTCAGCCCTAATGACTAAGCAAGGAGTCAGAAAGGACTCAGCAATGACTCACAGCATGGATCAGTACACACAAAAAAGCTGTGCAGGCTTTCAGCCTGACCTGGGCACACTTGGCAGGTGCGCCGGTGCAATTTTTGTACTGGCGCACTTCCTAAGTGCGCCAGTGCATTTATATTTTTTTCTCTCTTCTTCTGGTTTTTTGCCTAATTTCATTCGTCCATATCTTCTTCGTACGGTATCTGATTTGTGCAAACTCGGACTCTATGTCAAGCAGAATTCCGAGACGAACGCAATAGCATAACCCGTTTCCCTTAATTCTCTCATTTGAAATTAATTATTATTTGATTATATCTTATGTCCCGATTTGAAAACTTTATTCTCCCATCCTTAAAGGATTTTGTCCCCGAAAACTCTAAGTTAAGAAGAATGCATATCCTATCATCCAACATCCGTGTACTCAACCATTCAATCACTGGCGTCCATTGTCCTTAAAAAAATTTAATTCTTCATGATCATATGCATAGTGTGTGTACATGTCCTTATCTAATGCAAAATCAGGCGGTCTACTGTTTCAGTTGACCTCCTTAATACAAATCATGTCAATGCCATGCGTCCAATATGTATGCAATCCTAATGATACATATTATTTCTATATGAGTGCACAATCATTTACTCAAATGCAACGTACATAGGATAACACAACAAGTTCAATCCATAAACAAATACATATATGCAAATGCAATATGAAAGTGACTGAGATGATCTAGTGCCTAATGTGTGCATAAGAATCCCTGATCAACCACTTGCAACGATCAATCATAACATGTTTCAAACACATGTTTACATCGATTAGCTTCTACTTAAGGATCGAAGATGGGACCGAGAGTATATACTTAAAAGGTAAAGATTAGCATGCAAATAAACTTTACAGAGAAAGAGGAATCAATGATACACCCTTAAAAGGGTATGATGCGCGTGTCTAGTCTTCTAAGTTGCATCTTCTTGAGCTTCACTCCACTGTACCTTATCTAGTTTAACTTTACGGTTGCGAAGCTTCTTGACCTCCATTTCCAAAACCCACTAGTAAAGATAGGACCTCGATCACTTACGATGCTAGAGGGTATCCAATGTTGTCGAACTATCTTTCCAAGATAAACAGATATTAACCATGATACCAAGTGTATATCCTAAGATGATTAGAGGTCTCTCCTCTACTTAGCTTATCCATCATGTTGCAGATCTGAGGGTCTAAAGCTAATGGTTACTACGTGCTTTTTACCTCTCTTAATGTCAGTCTAACTTAGGGTGCTAGCCCCAACCATTTGTTTCTCACGCAAACCATCCTAGTCGAACTCGACATCCCTCAAGTACAAACCCCAAAGGCCTAAACCAATATCAGACAAGCACCCAAGGGATACCTCCTCCGATTTTGGATGATCTATGTGAGATGATACTAACAAAACAACCAAACAATTGAGCACTTGTAATGACCCGCATTTTTAGAAGTCAAATAATTTATTTATTTAATTATTAATTATCGATTTAACGATACCAATAACTGGAATTAAATAATATTTATATTTAATTTATATAAATAATAGAATAATATATATTTTCGAAATAATCGGAAATAACAGAATCCATGATATGGTGTGAATTGGATGATATAAAGTATATAATTCAGTTTATATTGAATTATATTGACAAATATATTATTTAAACGAAGTCTGAACGTATCAAATATATTATAATTAAAATCGAGCTCGAAATGGCGCGACAGTTCGCGATTTGGCGATTTGAACTTCAACTGAATATACATAATTCGTTTTAAGCCGGATTTCTGTGAAACAAGAAACGTATGGAGCCGGTGAAGTATATTTTTCTAGTGGAAGAGAAAAATCGAGATTTCGTCGTGTAGATTTTGATTTATGTCCAAATCAAATTTTAAAATAGTCATTATAGAATCGTTTATCGACCATTTAAATTTAGACAAGATTCTTTTTAGTCGTTATAGAAAAATAACGGTTTATTCGATATAAACAGATACCGGTTTCGAATTTAGACAAGATTCTTTTAAGACGTAGTGATAATTTAATTTTTAGAATTTTATGGTAATTTTTAATTAATCAAATGAGCAACTTTTTATTTGGATATTTTGCACCCTGTAATCAATATTTTTGAGTTTCACAATGTGAGTTAACCAACCGATATTAGTACATTTTTGAGATTGTGGCAGTTTGCTCGTTACAATGGTATTTTTGTTTTCGTCCATGGGAGTCCATAACCGAGTGAGGTTTTATATAAATACGGTACACTAAAATATTAAATACATTTCTCCTTTCTCTTATTAAAACAACCATCCATGTTTACTTGTTCTTAGCCACCCGTTATTCCATGGTGTCCAAGCCAAATCGTGGCCTTCCAAGATCCGCAAATTTCATCCCAACGTTGTCCTATAAATCCTTTAAAACCTAGAAACAGTTAACATAATTCTGGTTTCATTTTCTGCCGCCAAGAGAAACAGAAGTTCTCTGCAAAACAAATTGCAAGAAAAGTAATGAGCTTCAAAATCAAAGAGAAATACAAAGAAAAGTCAATAAATCAAAGTATGGTGATTTTGGGGTTTGTCTTCAACTTAGCTTCAATTCGATACTCATGTTTCTGGGTCAGATGCATTTCGGGTTCACTATTGTTTTTCTCAGTGAAGGCTAGGTTCCAGGTCTTCGGTCGATTTAAGCTCCGCAAGGGATGGAGATGGGAAATAGAAGAGTTAGAAGTTTTCGATTTGGGAAACGTTTGTGATATTGGTGAAGGTATGGGTGCGAAAGTAGTTCATGAAGAAGATGGGTGCTCAAATATGGAACGCGGTATAGTTTATGATGGGTATAAAATGCAAAGGGAAAGGTCACGCCTATACAATATGATCTGTGACCACTTTTTGTTTGACTAATATTGGAAAATGCTTCCGTGCAAAAGAAAAGAGGGCTAGCCGTGTTATCAGGAAGGGAAGGGTTGTTTTAAGTTTTGGGGAAGACAAACTTTTGTGCTGTTTGGGTTTCCTACTTAGCGGATGGGCCGAGAAGTAGTGGTGAGGCCCAACTATGATTATAGTTTAAGTTTAATTTAAATTTATAAAATTTATTAACTAATTATTGTGATAACTCATGCATACGAACGCCGTGACGAACGGCTGGTCACGCTGGGATCGTAGTGACGGACACTATACGATGGAACTGACTGGAAGTCCATCAGAGCTCGTTACAATTTATCGCAAAATAAATTGTCCGTCTGAATCAAGCGATGGTTATCGTTACCAATGATGATCGTCCAATGTGAGTAAAACTCACCAACTCTGAACAGTTATATTTTTATAATTTATTTTTTAGAACTGTTAATCATCTGTTGATTGCTATATGTTAAC
Organism: Allium sativum; assembly: GCA_030737875.1. Lineage (NCBI taxonomy): Eukaryota > Viridiplantae > Streptophyta > Magnoliopsida > Asparagales > Amaryllidaceae > Allium > Allium sativum. Next base: position 10,936,613 of record CM060923.1, read on the forward strand.
TGTTTGGTTGAATTGCTTATGTATTGGTTGAAATTATTGATAACGATATATATATATAAATCGTAAATCAAATATTGATTCTGTTTGGCAGAATATTTCATATTGAAACGAAGTCGATGTTAATTATATTGTTTAACATCTGTGATGCAGGCAAATAGGTTGGAGGGGTCCAACTGGACTCCTCAATATTTATAATACTGTTCTATTCATATATTGTAATGTATGATGTGATATAAAATATGTTGTGGATTCTGTGTGTTGAATGATATCGATCACGGTTAATTGTTATTTTAAATACCGTAAGAAATACTGGGATGTAGAAAAGGGGATTTTCAAAGTATATTTTAAAAATAAATTATTATATAAAATCAATGGATTTTATATATAAAAGGAAAATGATTTTTTAAAAGGAAAATGATTTTTTAAAAGGAGATAATTAAAACATCAAAGAGTTGAAAAGGAAAGAGATTTGTAAAACAAATATAAAGGAAATTATTTGTAAAACAAAGATAAGGGATTATTTATTTTTAAACAAATAAAATAGAAAGATGAATATTTGTAAAACATTTACAAATAAAATGGAAAGAGAAATATTTGTAAACCATTTACAAATAGAATCGAAAAGGAATTAATTTATTTGGTAAATAAATAAAGTGAAAAATAAAATATTTGTTTGAAAAATAAATATGATAATGGAAAAAAAGAACTATTTATTTAGAAAATAAATAGGATAATTATAAAAGGAAATAAAGGGAAAAGAATTATTTATTTAGAAAATAAATAAATATAAAAGGGGAATTTATTTGAGAAAATAAATAGAATTATATGAAGGAAATATTTATATGAAATAAATATAGACAAATAGGAAAGGAAGTATTTGTAATCGAATAGAGTTAGTCGACTAGAGTTAACCAGTTAGAATTAATCAGTTAGAGTTAACCAATTACAATTAATCAGTTAGAGATAATCAGTTAGAGTTAACCAATTAAAGTTAAATTGATAGAGTTAATTGAATAGAGTTAATCAAATTTTAGTTATCGAATATTAGTTATTCGAATAAAGTTAAAAGGAGTTATCGAATATTAGTTATTCGAATAAAGTTAAAAGGAGTTATCGAATATTAGTTATTCGAATAAAGTTAAATGGAGTTATCGGATATTAGTTATTCGAATAAAGTTAAAAGGAGTTATCGTATATTAGTTATTCGAATAAAGTAAAAAGGACTTATCGATGTTAGTTTAAATCGAAAGGAGTTATCGATGTTAGTTTAAATCGAAAGGAGTTATCAATATAGTTTATTCGAGAAGAGTAATCAAATATAGTTCATTCGAGGAGATTTATCGAATATAATTTATTCGAAGTGAGTTGATCGAATATAATTTATTCGAAGTGAGTTAATCGAATATTGGTTATTCGAAGTGAGTTAATCGAATATTGGTTATTCGAAAGGAGTTATCGAATCTAGTTATTCGAAAGGAGTTAATCGAATATAGTTTAATCGAATAGAATTAAAGGAGTTAATCGAATATAGTTTATTCGAATAGAATTAAAGGAGTTATCGAATATAGTTTATTCGAAGGAGTTAAGTGAAAAGAGTTAATCCAATAGAGTTAATCAAATAGAGTTAATCGATTAGAGTTAAATCAAAAGAGTTAATCCAATAAGAGTTAATTGATAAGAGTTAATTGAATAGAGTTAATGGAATATAGTTTATTCAAAGAACGGATTTCAAATCTAGTTATTCGTAAGAGAAATTATCGAATATAGTTATTCGAAGGGAGGAGTTATCGAATAGAGATTTTTCGAAAGAGAGTTACGTAAGGAAGATTGTTAAAGGTTTAAAAGATAAACTTTGACTATTTCGAAGGTAAAGCGTTGTTCAATTAAGGTCTGAGAGGTAATTATACCCCAACTTGATTGACTTCCTTCTTAACTAAGGAATGGTAAGGTTTGATAGTGGATGATGGTTGAGTGAATTTAGTAAATGGTTTGAGTTGGCATAGCGATGTTTTATTTAAACATCCGTTTAAATCTAATGAAGGAGCTTTGGAAATGTTTTCCAAAGAAGAATCAGAATTGTTTTCTAATATAGAAAATAAGAATTGGAAATGTTTTCCAGTGTTAATAGAAATGTTAAATATATGGAAACAGGAAATGACAAATGAGATAAATTAATGATAAATTAATTTAAAGGATAAAAGTTGTTGATCGATGTAATTTCCAATTGGAAATAAGATCGTTGTTTGCACACGTGTTTTTCTTTGATAGTTAACTCACCGACTATCGAACATTTTGACCATTTTAACGTTGTTAATATGGAGAGACTGGTTGGATTATTATCCGAAGAACCACTCCGTATTGGCATAAGCTTTGCGAATCATATATGCCAAAGATAATTGAAGACGGAGTAAAATGCAAGGGCTGTTGTATAAATCTTAGGTAAAGATTGCCTAAGATTGTTGTACTGAATAGTGCCTTCGGTTTGTCCAGTCCTAGGACGACATGTATGGAAGAATGTCTGAAAGAGTATATTTAATAGATCGCGTAAGTTGATCTCTTCAAACGTATTTACGTTTGGTGGCGGAGGAATTCGTTTCTCTTAGCTGTACACCCATGGTATTTTTAGGGAAATCAATTTGTGATTTGGCGGGTATGACGATGTGACATTCAAAGTGAATAAATGTGTGATCTGTCAGAGATAAGCGTGGCCTCTAGCCTCACAACCGGGAAATGCCAAAAATCGGGCAGGTAGCATGGCTATGTAGGTCGCACCTATTAGGGTGTATAATCACTTGATCTAGAGCTTCATTTACTTCTAAAAATCTATTGTCGATGCTGTCCCATTTGGGAAACGGTTGCTGATCCCAACCGTTGGTGATATACATTCGATACACTCAAGCGAAATGAGTGGTCGGTCATGTGTGGTCGGGTTGCAAGATGTTCTTGTTGAATCCAGTGTATTCCTCTCTAGAGGTACACTAGCGAAAGGTGGTTCCATACCTTGTCATAGTTGGAAATCCATTACCCAATACGTGCTTGCGGTTTTGATTGTATACTATATATAGAACGTGAGATGAAAGCGTTTCTGCTAGATGATTATTATTGTGGTTGATAGACATTATTATAATATCAAAAGGTTTTTGATATAAATATTATTCTGGATTCTCATAAGGGAAAAACCCGTTCCGTTATACGGCATGGTCTTATGAGATATCGTGTAATGGCTCAAACTGTTTTAAACTGTTTTACTCATACCAGTCCCATGACTGACTCAGAGTTTATTTTGTTTTGTTTTCCCTAAACTCTTGGGTGCCCAATTTTGTGCGGGCAGTCAAGTAGTTTGGATTTACAGATATACTTGAAGAGCTTGGAGCAGGAGGCTTCAGGATTTTATATAGCTATGGTTATTTTTCCGCTGTGTTGTAAGTGCTATACTTTGGAAATTATATGTATATTCAAGTACAAATTTATATTTCAAAGTTATGTTATATATTATATGTTATTCGTTCCGCTGTGAGGTTCGTGTTACTCTGATGTTGTGTTGTTCTTCTTCTTCTATTCTAAGTTTCTATCTTATCTATTCTCACCCTCTAATTTCTTTCATTAACTACCGGTATTTTTCGATGTTTGGTTAGTCGTCGTTGAGTTTATGTTAATAACCAAAGTCGCTAAAAAACCGGGTCGTTACAGTTGGTATCAGAGCGAGGTTAAGTTATTACCTTGGCACTGTGGCGTGACTCGGTAGAGATGGGGTTAGTAATACCCTAGATTGAGTTGAGTGTATATATACGAGTGAACATATTTGTTATTGATATAAAAATGTTTTATATTGTGGAGCTTTGTTGGTTGAGTTGCTTATGGTTTCTGGTCGATCAGTTTGATCCACTGTATCGGTAGGAGTTTATAAACACTCGAATACGATGAACCGTCATGGTATATTTTGAAAAGGGTAAACGAAATAATTTTACCCAAGATTATATTTTGATATAAAGGATTTATATTGGAATTATTATAATATACATTGTATATGTTGGTTGTTATTATAATCGAGTAAGATTATAAATTAAATGGTTATGTAAATAACCGATCAGAATTCATATAAGTGAAATATATGAAAGCAAATGAATTAAATCTGAATTCAAATCTGAATTTAAATTAAAACCCTGGAAATTTGAATAAGTGTTTGTAAATAGATTTGAAGTGATTATATGAGGATTTTAAAATCCTGGGAGATTTTAAATTGTTTTACAAACAGTGTGAATGGTATTTTTAAATAATTTTCAAAATGGAAATATTCAGAAATGGTTTTGAAAGCTTATATAGTAATGAACTCACTTTGATAGCTGGGAAATAACTCTGATGATGCTGGCCACATCATTAGTGTTCATTTTAGAGTTCTAAGTGACGGATTACTGCCAAAGGTATTCAATTTGAATTGTTTTGAGAAAAACAAGTTGTTTTGAATCCTAAAAAGGAAAGTTTGATTTTTGAGAAAAGCAAAACTATTTAAAACTTCCAGGTAGAGACTGTTTGAATTAAAAACAAATTAAATAGAAATTTGTGGAAGTAAATTGAAATTGAGTTAAAGCCAATTAAGTGGAAACAGTATTGAAATGGAGCAATATCAAGTAGAATTGGAATTTGGTATATTATTGGACTCGACTGAGTTAATGGATTGATTTTTAAAATAAAAAAAATAGTTTTGTGATTTTGGGATGAAGATAACCGATTAAAGGAATTAATTAGTTAATCAAATATGGAATGGAGCTTAACTAAATATATTGATTGGTGAGTTGAGAAATTGAAAATCAAGAATGGAATTTGACTTCGATTTAAACAAATAATTGTGTAGAGGATAAACAGGTTGGAATTTGATTGGGATGACATGGGTATATGCTGAATTAACAGCAGATGGAAAGGATATAATGGTATGCCCGACAAAAAGGTACAAGTTTATAATTTGTATGAGTTTGAGGTTTTGATGAGCCGATTTGGCAAGCCGCTTGGCAGTTTGATTTTCTTTTGGGTTGGAGATGGCCCAGATAGGCGAGTTGGAGTTTGAGCTATTGACCAGTACAAAGGAGGTGCTGGTGAAATTTTTTGAAAAGTTAAGGTGTTAGAAAATTTTCAGGATTTTTAGAAATTTTCGTTAGTATGAATAAATTAATAATTTAATAAAAATAAATTGGTTTAGAGAAACTGGAGTTAAGAAGTGAAGAAATAATTTTAACCCAGTTGGTGGAGTTGGTTTTCTACCTTAGCAATTTCGAGGACGAAATTATTTTAAGGGGGAAAGATTATAATGACCCACATTTTTAGTAGTCGAATAATATATTTATTTAATTATTAATTATCGATTTAACGATATCGATAGCTAGAATTAAATAATATTTATATTTATTTTATATAAATAATAGAATAATATATATTTCCGAAATAATCGGAAATAACAGAATCCATGATATGTTGTGAATTGGACGATATAAAGTATATAATTCAGTTTATATTGAGTTATGTTGACGAATATTTTATTTAAACGAAGTCTGAACGTATAATATATATTATAATTAAAATCGAGCTCGAAATGGCGCGGCAGTCCGCGATTTGGCGATTTGAACTTCAACTGTATATACAGAATTTGTTTTAAGCTGGATTTCTGTGAAACAAGAAACATATGGAGCCGATGAAGTATATTTTTCTAATGGAAGAGAAAAATCGAGATTTTGTCGTGTAGATTTTGATTTATGTCCAAATCAAATTTTAAAATAGTCGTTATAGAATTGTTTATCGACTATAACGGTTTATTCGATATAACCAGATACCTGTTTTGAATTTAGACAAGATTCTTTTAAGACATAGTGATAATTTAATTTTTAGAATTTTATGGTAATTTTTAATTAATTAAATGAGAAACTTTTTATTTGGATTATTTTGCACCCTGTAATTAATATTTTTGAGTTTCACAATGTGAGTTAACCTACCGATATTAGTACATTTTTGAGATCGTGGCAGTTTGGTCGTTACAATGGTATTTTTGTTTTCGTCTATGGGAGTCCGTAAGTGAGTGAGGTTTTATATAAATACGGTACACTAAAATATTAAATACATTTCACCTTTCTCTTATTAAAACAACCATCCACGTTCACTTGTTCTCAGCCACCCGTTATTCCATGGTGTCCAAGCCAAATCATGGCCTTCCAATATCCATAAATTTCATCCCAACGTTCTCCTATAAATCCTTTAAAACATAGAAACAATTAACCTAATTCTAGTTTCATTTTCCGCCGCCAAGAGAAATAGAAGTTCTCAGCAAAACAAATCGCAAGAAAAGAAATCACCTTCAAAATTAAAGAGAAATATAAAGAAAAGTCAATAAATCAAAGTATGGTGATTTTGTGGTTTTCTTCAACTTAGCTTCAATTCGATACTCATGTTTCTAGGTCCGATGCATTTCGGGTTCACTGTTGTTTTTCTCAGCGAAGGCTAGGGTCCAGGTGTTCGGTCGATTTAGGATCCGAATCGCAAGGGATGGTGATGGGAAATAGAAGAGTTAGAAGTTTTCGGTTTGGGAAACGCTTGTGATATTGGTGAAGGTATGGGTGCAAAAGTGGTTCATGAAGAAGATGGTTGCTCAAATATGGAATGCGGTATAGTTTATGATAGGAATAAAAATGCCAAGGGAAAGGTCACGCCTATACAATATGATCCATGACCACTTTTTGTTTGAGTAATATTGGAAAATGCTTCCGTGCAAAAGAAAAGTGGGCGAGACGTGTTATCAGGAAGGGAAGGGTTGTTTTAAGTTTTGGGGAAGACAAACTTTTGTGCTATTTGGGTTTCCTACATAGCGGATGGGCCGAGAAGTAGTGTTAAGGCCCAACTATAATTATAGTTTAAGTTTAATTTAAATTTATAAAATGTATTAACTGCTTATCGTGATAACTCATGCATATGAACGCAGTTTGACGAATGGCTGGTCACGCTGGGATTGTAGGGACGGACACTATACGATGGAACTGACTGGATGTCCATCAGAGCTCGTTATAATTTATCATAAAATAAATTGTCCGTCTGAATCAAGCGATGGTTATTGTTATTAATGATGATTGTCCAATTTTACAACTCACCAACTCTGAATAGTTATATTTTTATAATGTATTTTTAGAACTGTTAATCATCTGTTCATTGCTATGTGTTAACTGTTTGGTTGAATTGCTTATGTATTTGTTGAAATTATAGATAACGATAAAAATATATATATATATATATATATATATATATATCACAAATCAAATATTGATTCTGTTTGACAGAATATTTCATATTGAAATGAAGTCGATGTTAATTATATTGTTTAACATCTGTGATGCAGGGAAACAGGTTGGAGGTGTCCAACTGGACTCCTTAGTATTTATAATACTGTTCTGTTCATATATTGTAATATATGATGTGATATAAAATTTGTTGTGGATTCTGTGTGTTGAGTGATATCGATCACGATTAATTGGTGTTTTAAATACCGTAAGAAATACTAGGATGTAGAAAATGGGATTTTCAAAGTATATTTTGAAAATAAATTATTATATAAAATGTAACAACCCGAAAATCCGGGCCAGTTTAAAATTTTTATTTTGGCAATTTTAGTGAATTTTGAACATTTAAAATAGATTATTTTAAATAAAAACGACCAGAAATTTAATTATAATAGAATTTGAACGTATATATTATATACGTCGCCGTTAGAATATAAATAATTATATATAATTATAAAGGAATTGAAAATGGCGCGGTAGTTCGATAATTCGATTTCAAACTTCAATTGAATGTACCGGGTGCAAAACAATCCGGATTTTAGTGAAACCAAAAATATTCGAATCTAATTGAGAATATCTTTCCAACGAATCCGAAAAATCAAAATTTCATAGGGGGATCAAAAGATATGTCCAGTTGAAAATTCTGAATAGTCGTTATGGAATTCAGACCCTTAAAAATAGACATTTTGCAAACGACCTCGGATTTCGACGAAACCACTTTTGTTGGGTCCGTGATGTCAAATTATTGCTAGGTTTCAAATTTCATAATTTTTCGAATCAATATGTGAGCGTGGCAAAGGAAAACGCGTTTGACCAGTTTCAGTTGATTTTAATCGACTGAAAAATGGCCATTTTTCCAACGGTCTCGGAATTCGGCGAAACTAGTTTTGTTAGGACCGTATCGTCAATATGAAGCTAGAAAATATTTTTCTGGAATTTTTCGAGTTCATATGTGACCCCGGTAAATTGAAATGCGCGTTCAAATTCAATATATAGAGTTATATGTTGATTTTGACGGAAACCGATCGAAACGATTGAATCAGCCTACGATACATATCCCATTGTGTTCGGAATGGGTGTAAAACGCTATGGACGACAGGCGGTGGGCCTCGTTTAGAGGTCGTATGAAAAAGTTACCTTTTTGAATTAAATTAATTAAAGATAATAATTATATAGGGTTGGCCCCTCCCCTTGTTTCCCTCAGAAGTCGGTCAACTGAAATAAATAAATAAAAGAAGAGGGAAAAGGAACGGCGGAGAAGACCCATCGCTCGACGACGCCTCCTGGCGCCTGAGCGCCGCCCACCGCCGCGGAGGACAAGCCTCTCCGATCTGCTCCCCCTCCGCCTTCTCTTCTCCCTCCCTTCTCCGTAGTGGAAATCGCAAACCCTCCCCCCTTCTTCGAATAGAACCGCGCCACCAGCAACGGGGTGGCCCGCCTCTGGCCATCCGCCACCACACCGACCCCCTGCGCGCCCTTTCCTCTCCCCCTTCTCCAGCGTGAGCCCCAAGACCCACAACCCAGGAAACCAGCGCTTTCAGCCGCTGCTCCAACCACCTCGTCCGAACCAGCAAGCACACCGACCCCCTGCACACACCCTCTACCTCCGATGTTCCCTTGCTCCACCTCGTCGACCACTTATATGTAACTAAATTTAAATTTAATTTAATTTTCAGTTTTTATTTATTTATTTTAATGTAGATTAAATAAAAATTATAGATTTTTCTAAAATAAAAAGAATAGAGTTTTTATTATGAACTTAGAGAGATAAAAATATAATTTTTATTAAGGTAGAGTAGTAAAAAAACATGATTTTTATATAGTAGCGAATATAAAGATTTGGTTTTTATATTACAGAGATTATAAAAATATAATTTTTATATATCAGAGATTATAAAAATATGATTGTTATATAATGAGGATAATAAAAATATGGTTTGTTTATGTACACCTATTTGAAGGATAGAAAAGACGATATTTTTAAAACAGAAAAGATGATATTTTGAGATGAGTAGTGAAGTAAAAATATGATTTTTACTTCGAGAAAAATATAATTTTTATATAGGTAAGTTAGAAAAAATATCATCTTTATATGTGTAGCAAACCAAAAATGTGATTTTTATAATGATATTTTTGAAAAGGCGAGACCTTTATATAGAGAATAGCGATACAAAAATATAATCTTTATTATATGAATACCGTTGTAAAAATAGAATTTTTTTATCTATATAGCTACGGTGTGAAAATGGAAATTTTATCCATATAGCGAAGTAAAAATTCGATTTTTATATATTGAATAGCATAGGAAAAATTCGATTTTTATATACTGAATAGCGAAGTGAAAATTCGATTTTTAAATGTATGAAGCGATTTTAAAAATATGATTTTTAAATTGAAAGTGAACAGATAAAAATGTGATTTTTATTTCAAAGACATCAAAATATAAAAATGTGTGATTTTTATATATGTAGTGGCTACGGGCAAACGAAGGTGACAAAAAGGCGAGAACGACAAAGATTTCTATAAATGAAGTGTCGTGGAAGTTGGATAGCTATCGGTGAGAATTTCTCACCTTTCAATTTCTTTTTTTCTAGTTATATATATATATACTAGGATGCAGACGGTGTTTAGTAGCACCCGACACAATCGTCCACAGACCATTGACTTGTTTGTTTGATTGCAAAAATTAGTTAGAGTATTTGATTGAAATTTGATTGTTTGATGAAATGAAATTGATTTGATTGATGTGTGAATGGCGTGGGCCTTCACTAGACCGGGGATAAGGCTAGGCCTCGTCCCATTTCTAGTATCGTGCCATTATGCCGCCGAAATTTTCTAAAATAAGTTAGAAAAATAAAAATATCATTTTATTTAAAGAATGAACTGAATAGAAATTCATATGTTAAGATAAAATGTTTTATCGTTAAAAATATAATTTTTAACGTGAATATGAATATACGTGAAAGTGAATAAATAAATATTCATAAACAAATCGGTCGATTTGTTTATATACACTGATTTGACTGATATTGATTGGGTCGATAAATTTTACACATCGCCCAACTGCACAACTAAAATCTGTGTTTGATTGTTTGAAACCCCACACGGGTGTTGGGATGAAATTTGAAGTTCACTCATCCTGATTGATTAAATATGTCGATCGATTGATTGACAGGCTGTTGTAAGGGTTAGATATTTATATATGATGCTTATACAGTGTAGTGCACTTTGGATGATGGTTGTATCGTTGCTATTATATGCATGTGTGGTATGGAATCCATATAGTTAACGCTATATGGTAATTGATTGTGCCTCATTCCAATCAGGAAAATCAAGAATATTATAAAATAAAAGTTCATGTGTTGACCGTACTCATCCGTTGAGATTAGTCATGTGTTGAACGAAATATTTTAATAACAAAATTTACATCTTTATCAATATAAAATAAAGGTTCATGTGTTGACTGTACTCATCCGTTGGGATTAGTCATGTGTTGAACGAAATATTTTAACAATAAAATTCACATCTTTATCATATATGAAATTAGAAATCAACTGGAAAATAGATAAGATGAGTGGTCCCCTGGGTATTGATCTGATGTTGGTTTCGGCCTTCGGGGTTAATATTTAGGGAATCGTTCTCTTACTAATTTACGGTTGGAGTCTGATTTGATATCAAATGATAGATACCCTAATTTTTATAAAATATATTAAATAACAAAAATAGTCACACGTGGACAATACTCATTCGTTGAGATTAGTCGGGTGTTGACAAAAATAAATATTCATTTGTTGAATAGAATATTTGAAAATAGAAATATATGAAGCCGTGTTGATTAGATTGACGCCATTTTGACGTGAACGATATTTACATCGATTTTATTCATTTTGAAATGAATATTGAAAAGCGATTTCGAAATGAATTGAATATAAAACGATTTCGAAATGAATTGAATATAAAACGATTTCGAAATGAATTGAATATAAAACGATTTCGAAATGAATTGAATATAAAACGATTTCGAAATGAATTGAATATAAAACGATTTCGAAATGAATTGAATATAAAACGATTTCGAAATGAATTGAATATAAAACGATTTCGAAATGAATTGAATATACAACGATTTCGAAATGAATTGAATATAAAACGATTTCGAATCGAATTGAAAACGATTTCGAATTGAATTCAAATGAATTCAAATGAATTCAAATTGAATTGAAACTTGAATTGAATAGAAATGAATTTTAAAACGAATTTATAAGGAAAGATTCAATTTTGATTTGAATTGAGATGGAAGTTGAAATTGTTTTTGAAATGAATTCAAAACTATTTATAAAATTCATTTTGAATGGTAATCGACGAAATATATATATATATATATATATAATATATATATTATATATATAATGGCCTGAATAGAACGCGCCGCGCCGCGGCAGTTCGTGAATTTCGACCATTTATTTCAAACGGACATTACGGGAGATCCGACCGTCGGATTCTCCTAAAACCGGAACCGTTGGGTTCGTATCGAAAAGAGCTTTCTAACAAATATTAGAAATTTGAAATCTAACGGTTGGATTTGGAGATACGTCCAAATCAAATTTGGAAAAGGTCGTTGTAAGTGCAGATCGATGGCCGTTGATGGAAATCGACTGTACGGGCCTTGATAAAATTATTAAAAATAGTAATAATTTGTGCAAAATCATAAGAAATGAGTGGGAAAATTGGGATGAAAAACTGCATATTTGAGAAGATAAAAATAATTTTTTTATCAAAATGAACTAGTTTAGAACTAAATTAAAAACCCATTTATTTTAAATAAATAAATTGGATTTGGAATGGGTTTTAAATAGAATTGATTAGTGGTTTATCGTGAAGGGTGTTTTAAATAACACTTGTTCTTTAACCCGATAATAAATAGAATGTGATTTGGGTTTATCGTGAACTGAGTTTTAAAAGACATTAGTTCTTTAACCCAGTAAAAGGAGTTTTAATGAATCTACAATTAGATTGAAGTGTGAATTGATAATCTAAATCATCAAATATAGAAAATGAGCGAGAATGGAGTATCACCAGTTTTGCTCCAAAGCGATAGTCAAATCTTTAATTAGATTTGAACGTGAAATGGTAATTAATTTTACCGATAACACCGTGGTGTTAGATATGGAGTATTACCAGTTTTGCTTCATGGGATGAATAGGATGGGATTGGGAAATAAAATAAATAATTACTTCGGTGTGGTTCGCTAATCCCGACTAGTTTGGAAAACCATAATCTGGTTTGAAATGACATCCAAAGGAAGATTAAAGGATAAATTTTAAAGAATTTATCTTGGATAAAATTAATGGGAACCTTTCCCTAAGAATGTGAAATCTAGAAACTAGCTGTAGGTTAGTTAAGAAGAATGGTTTCCTGGGTATTGATCTGATGTTGGTTTCGGCCTTCGGGGTTAATATTTGGGAAATTGTTCTCTTGCTAATTTGCGGTTAGTGACTGCTGAATTGGAATGAGGCGTATGTTGTGTTGGTGTGACATTTGTTTTAATATACGCGGGTTGTTCGGAAAGGCCGGTTTATACCCATTCTGAATAACCGATTCGACGATATGTCGAAGATGAAGACGGTGGTTGAAGACCGGAAGCTTCACATCGTTTGGATAATTACTGATGATCCTGATTGGGCTGTACACCCAAGAGGATGGAAATAGTTGGTGGTCGTCCAGACGTACTTGGAGATCGATGGATATGCGAGGAAAGTGCCTCCGGTTTCGTTCAGACCCAGAACGAACTTGTAAATGGATTGTGTGTCTGACATTGGATTTTATTCTGTGTTGATTGATTTCTGTTAAATATATATCTGTTTGGCGGCGGAGAATTTATTCTCTTGCTTAACGCCCTTCTCTGAGACGTACGAGCTTAGAGGTTATATATTGATAAATATCAATCGCATGGCATGAATTGCCTATGTGGCACGCTGAGTTGCATAGATCAAGGCTTCTGTTGAAAAGCAAAGTCTTGTGGTTGTTGATCAAAGCATGGCCTTTGTGGCGTAGCTTTGTGTATAGCGTGGATTCGCGAGCCTCACACCTCAGTATGAGTCAAAAACGGGATAAGGACCCAAGGAGTGCATGACGTTTCTTTCTAGCTATGGTGGTGTCAGTGACTTACCAGCCCTGACATTTATATACTTTTCACCTATGTGGTTGTTGGAATGCGAGGCGCCTCGATTATAGGTCTGTAAGGACCGGGAAACGTGTGTTCAGGAATAACTAATCTCTAATGTAAGTGAGGACCGGTCTTGGAGGATCCAGGGTTGCCCAGAGTGCGTAACCCTGAGACATTTGCTAGAGTGTCTCGAACGCGGAGAGGAGCTTGCCCCTTGCCTCGACTCATGACGGAAATCCAATTTCCAATACGTGTACTGCGGTTTTAATTGTAGAACTAGTATGGCGACATGATATATGGTACCCATGCTGTAACACCCCACCTCCGTTAAGGTCACTCACAAAGGGAATGCCTTAACTTTGGTGGAGCATTTTAGTAAACAGAACAGAAACTTACAAGACAGATAAAACAGTACTTGAAAATTTTTTACTTTATTACAGCGGAAACAGAAATTAATATGGTTACATCCTTTCAATTTCAGAATTCAAGTACAAAATATCAGTCTTGTACAAAAGCCTTCAAAATGCATGGTTTAAAATCATAATCCCCATGGAACGGAAGCTATACAGAGCCACGCCATACTTTAAGCACTTCAAGCAAAGAGGAATCCGGGTCAAGCTAAAGTTTTTCCCTCCTTGGATAACCTGGGGGGGGGGGAAACGGAAGAAAGGAGGCGAAACAACAAGGGTCAGACAAAAAGTCTGGCAAGTCCAGTGACTTTCAGCATATGAACCGATAATAATAATATGATATGAACATAAAACTGGATGTGAGATAACTATAACAGGTGTAGCAGATATAACAGAAAAACAGAATGATATAAACTATTGTTTTACACTTCTCTGCACTAATACTAGTATAGCAGAATTAGGTGTCTCCCTAATGTCTAAATTGAAGCAGGAACGGGTACAGAATACTTTAACAGAAACAGAATGCTAATAATGGGCCTTTACTACCCGATCAGAAACAGACAGAAGCAGAAACAGATTTATCTCTACGGAAACAGAATGTGGAATTAGGTGTACACTAGTAATGGGCCTTTACCACCCGAACAGACGGTACCACACAGAAACAGACAGGTGTTACCACCCAACAGAAACAGACGGTACCAACAGAAACAGACAGAACTAAGCGTACCCTAAAACCCTACCCCAAGCGATCGGCTCCCTAATACATAAATATCCTGTGTCGGCCCCACAGTAGGGTGTATCACTCCCTAAAGTGACAACCAATTGGCACAGACCTATTTACAGATGTCACGGCGTCTTACATCCTCAGAGGCAGACCGGGATCCATGCACGCACATGACCCGGTTGGAACGCACCATCAACACCCCTCGGCATTATCAGAATGAACCACTTATAATTAGTTCAGTAAGCGTGCCCGGACCCTACCTACTGTTGGGTCAAAGTTTTGATACCAGAAAGGGTTACTGACTAATATGGGTCCCAAACAACAGATGACCCAAGTAATTCCCCTCCTAACCTTGTGTCCCCAGACTAACAGATTTCAGATTTATTTGTTTACAAGTTCATACATACAGAATTCAGATTTACTAGTTCACAAATTAAGTTAACAAGTTTTCAGACTAACGGATCAGATGTACAGATTTTTCAGATTTGTCTAACTTTGTATTGGACAGGTTTACTACACCTATTAATCCCGTTGGTTTATCCCTATTTTCCCCAATACGTTTTAGACGTCATTCTTATCTTAGATTTGCATTAATTAATTATTAATGCCCAGACCTCTCACATTAGGTCGCTAGCTTGTGGCCGCTGGATGGGCCGGGCGGTTCCGGACAGACTTCTGCCACAAGCCAGACCTAACCTCGTGTCTTAAGCAGGTTATGACTAACTTCTCACATTAGAACCTATTGTTTGCGGCCACTGGATGTGTCGGGCGGTTCCGGGCAGAATTACGCCGCAAACTCATTCTAACCTCGAGTTAGTCACGTTTATCTTTGCGGCCAATTAATTAATAATTTACCGTTTATGCGCACGCCCAATATATATGCCAATTCAGATTATATCAATAACAGGATGATTATATCAACACAGCAGATAACAGATTTTAGCAGATAACAGATTTTATATGACTTAACGGATTTAACAGATTTAGCAGATTTTGGCATATAACAGGTTAGGCATTTCAACCGACAAATTTAACAAATTAGGCATTTCAATCTAATTAGCAGTCTAGGCAATATAACAAAACTAGCAGTTTAGGCAACTTGGCAAATTAGCATATTTAGCAAATTTAATATTTCTAAAGGTTTTATTTACATGCCTTGCCTAATCATAAATTGGCCTAAATTCATATGCCTAAATAATTGTCGTGATTCACAATAAGATCGTATACTTCCATGTTTGCATACCTTTACATAGCGCAGAATATGGACATAATTTACCCTATAACATATGTTCCAATTTTTGTTAAACTAACCTTATACAGCAGATTCACATATAAATTATACCAAA
This sequence comes from Allium sativum, assembly GCA_030737875.1. Taxonomy (NCBI): domain Eukaryota; kingdom Viridiplantae; phylum Streptophyta; class Magnoliopsida; order Asparagales; family Amaryllidaceae; genus Allium; species Allium sativum. The sequence goes on from CM060923.1 coordinate 10,952,572, forward strand.
TATGATCATTAATTACAGTGCATGCCATATATGCAAAATTCCCTATTTAGGTGTAATCACAATAGTAGAGATCCTAATTAATGTAAATCTTTTACACCTACGTTTCCATATCCTTCTTCTTATTAAGTCATGAATCATTATGCAAAATATACCCAACAATCTAAATCATATCTTCTAAAAAAAATCAGATCTTGACTTTTATATGCATTTTGTCCAAAGTCTCAAATCATATGTAATCATACAATGGTTCCTCTTTTCTTCTATCATAGAATATGCATAGATCCAAATCTAGTTTACAACATATGCTCATCTTTTTTTTTCTAATTAATTACAGATCTAAATTACAACATAACTATGCATACAACATGCATAAATTATATGTTCATAGTCAAATTTATGCATCCAATCCCAAGTCACATGTCCAATATATTTTATGCCTCAGACCTAAAGTCATACATTCAATTTAGTCTTGTCAAGTTTCGCATCATTCATCCCAAAATTTGCGTTCATACGTTCATCTCTTATGAGATTAGGCACAGGCTCGTGGTAGCCTGGCTATAGAAACAGAAAAGAAGAAAAGGGATACAGAACAGTCACAGAAAAACAGATCTGACAGAAGAGAATATATATACAATCTCAGATTTAGAATTAAAAACATATCAAAATTATAATTAACGTTTATAGCGGAAAATAACTGTACTTGCCTTGATTGGATTAAAGAAAGAACTTTAGTTGTTACAGATTTGTTGCAGAAGCTTTTATCTCAAATTTGAATGTTGATTGACTTCTAGTTTTGATTCTAGCAGAGTAGCGACGCCATTTTTATTTTTAATTAGAAGAAGAGAGCAATGGAGGCTAGAGAATTGTGTTAGAGACTTAGGTTAGGTAGAGTCTAGGGCCGTTTTTATAGAGTTTATGAACTGATTAGGACCATCGATATTGCTTGGATTGATCGTAGCCATTCATTCGAAAGAGAGACCAATTAGAGCCTGCCACCTAGCCCTAATGACAAAGCATGCTTCTGAAAATCGACCAACATAGACTAGGCCAGCCAGGGTGGACTGGGTTCGACCTGGGTCTGGACCAGGTCGACAGCCCTGTCGACCTGGCTAGACCAGGTCGACAACCCAGTCGACCTGGGTGTCCTAGGCGGGAATTTTCCCGCCCTGGCCAATTGGGCCCCATTTTTAATTTTAAACTTAATTCAGAAACTTCCGGAGGCTATATCTTCTTCATACGGACTCCGTTTTTCGAAAACTCGGACTCTATTTCGCGTATTTTTCCGAGACGAACGCAATGGCGTATCCTGTTTCCCTTAGTTCTTTGATTTCAAATTAATTATACTTTAATTTGTTAATTCCACAGTTATAGAATACACGGGGTGTTACACTCTCCCCCACTTAAAAGGATTTCGTCCCCGAAATCTTCAAGTTAAGAAGAATGTGTCCTACCATCCAATCACCCATCTACTCAACCATCATCCACAAGAATCCATTGTCCTTAGAAAACTTCTAATGTTGTATGAACATATGCAAAAGTGTGTGTGTATATGTTCCTTATCTAATGCAAAGATCAGGCGGTCTACTGATTCAGTTGACCTCCTTAATGCGAATTATGTCAGTGTCATGAGTCCAACATGTATGCAATAGAATTCTGATGATATATATTATTTCTATATGAGTGCACAACCATTCACTCAAATGCAACATCCATGTGCTGAATCAACCATTTTGCATCCACAAGAATTGAAAAATGCTCACCCATCCATATGCAGTATGAGAGTGTTTTCGAGCCGATCTAGTGCCTAGTGTGTGTATATGCATCCACGGGCAACCACTAGCAACCACTTGCATCCACTTGCAACCATCAAACATAACATGTCTCAAACACATGTTTACACCCATTAGTTTCTACCTAAAGTTCAAATATTCGATCGATAGGATACAGTCGAATGATGGAAGCGAGTACAGATAGAACGAAAATTTGGTTCCCATTAGACATGGGTCCTAAGTATCGGCCCCAAAGACCGAAACCAATGTCAAATTGACACCCAGAGGAGTACCTTCTTTAGACAATGTCAAAACTGGAAATCCTATAAAAAGTATTTAGATATTTACAGACTACTGGTACAGATCAGGTTCCCTAATGATTCTTAGGAAGCTAAGCATGATAAAATCATACCCTACGAAAACTCAGAATGTATGCGCCATACTTGACGCCTAACACAGATATCCCTCAAACCCCAATCTCAAACAGATGATCCATAACCCTTATGGGTCTGAGTCTATAGCGGAATTCAGAAATAATACTAGCATTAAAGTGCAGAGTATCGATTACAAAATCAAAATACCAGAATCAGAAAAAAGTCACAATCAGATAAAGAAATTAAACCTACTATAGAAATTTTCCTATTTCTATCCTAGCCACTAGCCTCAAGAGTGTTCGCCTGCCCTCCTTGTCCTCGTCTCTTCGGGCAGTCCCTAGTGAAGTGTCCCATCTCCCCACAGTTGAAGCAAGCGCCCTTCCTTTTTCTGCAATCCTTGTTCAGATGAGTTGAGCTCCCACAAGTGAATCACTTTTTCCCCTTCTTATCTTCAGACTTCTCATCCTTCTTTTGTGTTTCCTTTTTGGGCCCCGCTTTCTTATTCTGTGGTTCTTCCTTCTTTGTCTCTTTCGGGCCATTGTCTTCCTCGTGCAATAGTGCCATATCCACCAATTTCTCGTAAGTTGCTCCCATGGGTACATGGGTCATGGCTAGGCTGTGCAGTGGCTCATTCAATCCTTTAACAAAGCGGAGAGCCTTTTTATGCTGAGTGTTGACTAAATCCAATCCGAATCTTGCTAGTTGGTTGAACTGGTTGACGTATTCCTTGACCGTCATACTTCCTTGCTTAAGAGACAAGAACTTTTCCAATTGTAAACTTCGTTCAGCTTGCGAGAGGAATTTTGTCTCAAACCTTGTTCTGAAATCCATCCATGTCTCAACCGGCCTCTCGGCGTTAGTGACTTCCCACCAGTAGGAAGCTTCGTCTTTGAGCAGTCATACTGCCAACTGTACCTTCTGCCTATCGTCCACCTCGAAGATAACGAATAGATCCTCAGTTTCTTTGAGCCAATTCCTTGCTTCTACGAATGATTCAGTTCCCTTGAAATCCTTCCCACCCATGGCCTTAAAATCTCTACAGATTTTTGAGAAAGCAATTGCACGAGGAGGGGGTGGAGGAGGGGGATCATTTGCTGGACCTGCAGCGGCGGTCCTAGCCTCAAGATATTGACGAAACCAACCGGGTACATGAACACCCTCTGGTATCTCAGATGCTTCAGACATGCTGGAACGAAAAAGGAAAGGTTCAATACAAAAAGGACTGAAAGAAAGATATATGGCTCTTGGGGATCATGTTTTTCAAAATAAGCTTTATTTTTGAAAATACTTCCTTTCAAAACCCTTTTTTTTATTTTATTTTTTTTTATTTTTTTTTATTTTATAAAATCTGGTAACCTTCAGCTCTGATACCAAGTGTAACACCCCACCTCCGTTAAGGTCACTCACAAAGGGAATGCCTTAACTTTGGTGGAGCATTTTAGTAAACAGAACAGAAACTTACAAGATAGATAAAACAGTACTTGAAATTTTTTTACTTTATTACAGCGGAAACAGAAATTAATATGGTTACATCCTTTCAATTTCAGAATTCAAGTACAAAATATCAGTCTTGTACAAAAGCCTTCAAAATGCATGGTTTAAAATCATAATCCCCATGGAACGGAAGCTATACAGAGCCACGCCATACTTTAAGCACTTCAAGCAAAGAGGAATCCGGGTCAAGCTAAAGTATTTCCCTCCTTGGATAACCTGGGGGGGGGAACGGAAGAAAGGAGGTGAAACAACAAGGGTCAGACAAAAAGTCTGGCAAGTCCAGTGACTTTCAGCATATGAACCGATAATAATAATATGATATGAACATAAAACTGGATGTGAGATAACTATAACAGGTGTAGCAGATATAACAGAAAAACAGAATGATATAAACTATTGTTTTACACTTCTCTGCACTAATACTAGTATAGCAGAATTAGGTGTCTCCCTAATGTCTAAATTGAAGCAGGAACGGGTACAGAATACTTTAACAGAAACAGAATGCTAATAATGGGCCTTTACTACCCGATCAGAAACAGACAGAAGCAGAAACAGATTTATCTCTACGGAAACAGAATGTGGAATTAGGTGTACACTAGTAATGGGCCTTTACCACCCGAACAGACGGTACCACACAGAAACAGACAGGTGTTACCACCCAACAGAAACAGACGGTACCAACAGAAACAGACAGAACTAAGCGTACCCTAAAACCCTACCCCAAGCGATCGGCTCCCTAATACATAAATATCCTGTGTCGGCCCCACAGTAGGGTGTATCACTCCCTAAAGTGACAACCAATTGGCACAGACCTATTTACAGATGTCACGGCGTCTTACATCCTCAGAGGCAGACCGGGATCCATGCACGCACATGACCCGGTTGGAACGCACCATCAACACCCCTCGCCATTATCAGAATGAACCACTTATAATTAGTTCAGTAAGCGTGCCCGGACCCTACCTACTGTTGGGTCAAAGTTTTGATACCAGAAAGGGTTACTGACTAATATGGGTCCCAAACAACAGATGACCCAAGTAATTCCCCTCCTAACCTTGTGTCCCCAGACTAACAGATTTCAGATTTATTTGTTTACAAGTTCAGACATACAGAATTCAGATTTACTAGTTCACAAATTAAGTTAACAAGTTTTCAGACTAACGGATCAGATGTACAGATTTTTCAGATTTGTCTAACTTTGTATTGGACAGGTTTACTACACCTATTAATCCCGTTGGTTTATCCCTATTTTCCCCAATACGTTTTAGACGTCATTCTTATCTTAGATTTGCATTAATTAATTATTAATGCCCAGACCTCTCACATTAGGTCGCTAGCTTGTGGCCGCTGGATGGGCCGGGCGGTTCCGGGCAGACTTCTGCCACAAGCCAGACCTAACCTCGTGTCTTAAGCAGGTTATGACTAACTTCTCACATTAGAACCTATTGTTTGCGGCCACTGGATGTGCCGGGCGGTTCCGGGCAGAATTACGCCGCAAACTCATTCTAACCTCGAGTTAGTCACGTTTATCTTTGCGGCCAATTAATTAATAATTTACCGTTTATGCGCACGCCCAATATATATGCCAATTCAGATTATATCAATAACAGGATGATTATATCAACACAGCAGATAACAGACTTTAGCAGATAACAGATTCTATATGACTTAACGGATTTAACAGATTTAGCAACTTAGCAGATTTTGGCATATAACAGGTTAGGCATTTCAACCGACAAATTTAACAAATTAGGCATTTCAATCTAATTAGCAGTCTAGGCAATATAACAAAACTAGCAGTTTAGGCAACTTGGCAAATTAGCATATTTAGCAAATTTAATATTTCTAAAGGTTTTATTTACATGCCTTGCCTAATCATAAATTGGCCTAAATTCATATGCCTAAATAATTGTCGTGATTCACAATAAGATCGTATACTTCCATGTTTGCATACCTTTACATAGCGCAGAATATGGACATAATTTACCCTATAACATATGTTCCAATTTTTGTTAAACTAACCTTATACAACAGATTCACATATAAATTATACCAAATATGATCATTAATTACAGTGCATGCCATATATGCAAAATTCCCTATTTAGGTGTAATCACAATAGTAGAGATCCTAATTAATGTAAATCTTTTACACCTACGTTTCCATATCCTTCTTCTTATTAAGTCATGAATCATTATGCAAAATATACCCAACAATCTAAATCATATCTTCTAAAAAAAATCAGATCTTGACTTTTATATGCATTTTGTCCAAAGTCTCAAATCATATGTAATCATACAATGGTTCCTCTTTTCTTCTATCATAGAATATGCATAGATCCAAATCTAGTTTACAACATATGCTCATCTTTTTTTTTCTAATTAATTACAGATCTAAATTACAACATAACTATGCATACAACATGCATAAATTATATGTTCATAGTCAAATTTATGCATCCAATCCCAAGTCACATGTCCAATATATTTTATGCCTCAGACCTAAAGTCATACATTCAATTTAGTCTTGTCAAATTTCGCATCATTCATCCCAAAATTTGCGTTCATACGTTCATCTCTTATGAGATTAGGCACAGGCTCGTGGTAGCCTGGCTATAGAAACAGAAAAGAAGAAAAGGGATACAGAACAGTCACAGAAAAACAGATCTGACAGAAGAGAATATATATACAATCTCAGATTCAGAATTAAAAACATATCAAAATTATAATTAACGTTTATAGCGGAAAATAACTGTACTTGCCTTGATTGGATTAAAGAAAGAACTTTAGTTGTTACAGATTTGTTGCAGAAGCTTTTATCTCAAATTTGAATGTTGATTGACTTCTAGTTTTGATTCTAGCAGAGTAGCGACGCCATTTTTATTTTTAATTAGAAGAAGAGAGCAATGGAGGCTAGAGAATTGTGTTAGAGACTTAGGTTAGGTAGAGTCTAGGGCCGTTTTTATAGAGTTTATGAACTGATTAGGACCATCGATATTGCTTGGATTGATCGTAGCCATTCATTCGAAAGAGAGACCAATTAGAGCCTGCCACCTAGCCCTAATGACAAAGCATGCTTCTGAAAATCGACCAACATAGACTAGGCCAGCCAGGGTGGACTGGGTTCGACCTGGGTCTGGACCAGGTCGACAGCCCTGTCGACCTGGCTAGACCAGGTCGACAGCCCAGTCGACCTGGGTGTCCTAGGCGGGAATTTTCCCGCCCTGGCCAATTGGGCCCCATTTTTAATTTTAAACTTAATTCAGAAACTTCCGGAGGCTATATCTTCTTCATACGGACTCCGTTTTTCGAAAACTCGGACTCTATTTCGCGTATTTTTCCGAGACGAACGCAATGGCGTATCCCGTTTCCCTTAGTTCTTTGATTTCAAATTAATTATACTTTAATTTGTTAATTCCACAGTTATAGAATACACGGGGTGTTACACATGCCGTCTATGATTTATATTTATGATTGAAAATGTTTTGACACAATACACTTATTATAGTATCAAATGATTTGTTTTAAACGTACCAAGCATGTTTGGCTATTATAAGGGAAAACCCTATCCTCCGGCTTGCGTTGCATTGTGTGATGGGACCTGGGTCTTATAATAGCTTCATTTTTCGAAAAGCATTGCGTTGTTTATTCTATGCACTGGTATTCTTGGGAGGAAACCCGTTCCGTGTTTTACGGTGTGGTCCCTTGAATTACTCTCTTTTAAAGTAAAGTTTCAAATAACTGTTTTAGTTCTCACACCAGTCACATGACTGACCTGGAGTTTATTGTTTTAACCTAAACTCTGGGTGCCCCTATTTTCCGCACGGGCAGTTAGTAGTTTTGGTTTTGCAGATTTATATTCACAGGATCCTGGTTTACAGCTGGAATGATATCCGGAAAGCTCAGTATCCGTATATCACCTTCAGTTGTGCTTTGTATTATTTTCCGCTGCTATGTAATTTATTGTAATCTCTGATATTTATCGAATGTAATTTATTCATTTATACTCTGTGTATTCTTGTATCTGATGGAATTGTTGTAATAACAATGAATTAACGCTATACACAAAGCTATGCTGTATTAAAGCCGTGCTTTGATCATCAACCACAAAACTCTGCTTTTCAACAGAAGCCTTGATCATTTGCATTTCAGCATGCCACACAGGCAATTCATGCCATGCAACTGATATTTATCGATATATAACCTCTGAGCTCATTCGTCTCAGAGAAGGGCGTTAAGCATGAGAATAAATTCTCCGCCGCCAAACAGATATATATTTAATAGAAATCAATTAACACAGAATAAAATCCAATGTCATACACACGTCCATTTACAAGTTCGTTCTGGGGCTGAACGAAACCGAGGCACCTTATTCCTCGTTCCGTATGTCCAATACAGGAGAGAGGTCTTCGCATATCCGGTCGATCTCTAAATACATCTGGACGATCACCACTTATTACCTTGTCTTGAGTGTACAGCCCAATCAAGACATCAATAACCATCCAAACGATGTGAAGCCTTCCGGTCTTCAACCACCGTCTTCATCATAGATTTATCGTCGAATCAGTTATTCAGAATGAGTATAAACTCGGCCTTTCCGAATAACCAGCGTATATAATAAACAAGTATTTTAAAAACACAACATACGCCTCATTCCAATCCATAATATTCTTTTATTCAAATATTCATATACTTTGGGAAAGGTTCCCATTAATTTTACCAAAGATAAATTTTTTAAATTTATTCTTTAATCTTCCTTTGGATATCATTCAAACCATATTAATGTTTTCCAAACTAGTCGGGATTAACGCACCTTACCGAAGTAATTATTTGTTATATTTCCCAATCCCAACCTATTCATCCCATGGATCAAAGCTGGTAACACTCCATATATAACACCACGGTGTTATCGATAAAATTAATTACCATTTCTCGTCCAAATCTAATTAAAGATTTAACTATCCCTTGGAGCAAAAATGGTGATACTCCATTCTCGATCATTTCCCAAATTTGACAATTTAAATTATCAATACCCCTTTTTCAATCTAATTAAAGATTCATTAAAACTCCACTTAGTTTTAGTCTTCCCAAAAGTCAATATTAATGATTATTTAACTTTGGAAACACAAACATGTCGCATCGACAATCTATACCGTACTATTGATTTCTGCCGATGTATAACCTCTAAGCTCGTACGACTTAGAGAAGGGTGTTAAGCGAGAGAATAAATTTTCCGCCACCAAAAAGATATATATATATATTTAGCAGGGATCAACCATACAGTTCGAAATACAATGTTAGACATGTAATCCTGTCTTTAACTGGGTAAAAGAACTAATGTCATTTAAAACACAGTTCACGACAAACCCAAATCACATTCCATTAATCATGGAATCTTCACGGAAAACAGATCAATATATATAATCGATATCAATTTCTGTATCCGACTAATAATATAAATGGAATAACGACAAAGCCTTTTAAATTCCATATATATTAACAGTCATCCTCCACAGAAGCTCATTTCGATTATTATCAAATCGAATTCCTCTCAATTCCAATTTAATACATTAAATTGGAAAACTTTACTTTGGAAAATTACCGTTAAATCTTAAATAAAAGATTTATAAATTTCAAACCACATTTCACTATAAATCGGGTTAAAGAACGAATGTCGTTAAAATACAATTCACAATAAACCCAATTCACATCCCATTTTATTCCAATTAAATGTTAATTAACTGGAAACTACAATAATCTTAATTAAAAGATTTATTCTTTTCACATGGGGTTTAAGAACGGTGTTAATAAAGACACCATTCATGACAAACCCAAAATCCAATTCTATTCAATTCCAATTAAATATTGATTAATTGGTAAACTCTTCTAGATCTTATTTAAAAGATTTAATCTTTTCTCAATTGGGTTTAAGAACAGTGTCATTTAAAACACAGTTCACAACAAACCCAAAATCCAATTTAATATTAAATACAAGGCTCTGAATAGAAATTATATCGGCTTATATTCAATATCAAATTCTGATATCAACAAATATCGTATTGGGAATAACGATATATATATATATATATATATATATATATATCTTCCAAATTCCTCCACAATATCCGTATAATCACGGAATCCAATATCGAAATATTCCGAAGATATTTTCGATTCAAATCCATTCCAATTCATATATTGGAAATTTTGGTTATTTTTAAAATTTCAAATCCAATTTATTTATTTAAAAATATTGGATTATAATTCTAGTTCATAACTAGTTCATTTCGATAAAAATATATTTTTAACTTTTCAAATATGGAATTTTTCATCCCAATTCTTTCCAAATCATTTACTATGATTTTACACTAATTAATAGTATTTTTAATAATTTTATCAAGGCCCGTACAGTCGATTTCCATAAACAGTCATCGAACTGCACTTACAACGACTTTTTCCAAATTTGATTTGGACATATTTCCCAATCCTACCGTTAGATTTCAAATCCTTTATATTCCTCAGAATAGTAAATGTTCAAAAATTGTGATTACACCAAAATTCCCTATTTAGGCGTAATCACAATAGTAGAGATCCTAATTAATGTAAATCTTTTACACCTACGTTTCCATATCCTTCTTCTTATTAAGTCATGAATCATTATGCAAAATATACCCAACAATCTAAATCATATCTTCTAAAAAAAATCAGATCTTGACTTTTATATGCATTTTGTCCAAAGTCTCAAATCATATGTAATCATACAATGGTTCCTCTTTTCTTCTATCATAGAATATGCATAGATCCAAATCTAGTTTACAACATATGCTCATCTTTTTTTTTTCTAATTAATTACAGATCTAAATTACAACATAACTATGCATACAACATGCATAAATTATATGTTCATAGTCAAATTTATGCATCCAATCCCAAGTCACATGTCCAATATATTTTATGCCTCAGACCTAAAGTCATACATTCAATTTAGTCTTGTCAAATTTCGCATCATTCATCCCAAAATTTGCGTTCATACGTTCATCTCTTATGAGATTAGGCACAGGCTCGTGGTAGCCTGGCTATAGAAACAGAAAAGAAGAAAAGGGATACAGAACAGTCACAGAAAAACAGATCTGACAGAAGAGAATATATATACAATCTCAGATTCAGAATTAAAAACATATCAAAATTATAATTAACGTTTATAGCGGAAAATAACTGTACTTGCCTTGATTGGATTAAAGAAAGAACTTTAGTTGTTACAGATTTGTTGCAGAAGCTTTTATCTCAAATTTGAATGTTGATTGACTTCTAGTTTTGATTCTAGCAGAGTAGCGACGCCATTTTTATTTTTAATTAGAAGAAGAGAGCAATGGAGGCTAGAGAATTGTGTTAGAGACTTAGGTTAGGTAGAGTCTAGGGCCGTTTTTATAGAGTTTATGAACTGATTAGGACCATCGATATTGCTTGGATTGATCGTAGCCATTCATTCGAAAGAGAGACCAATTAGAGCCTGCCACCTAGCCCTAATGACAAAGCATGCTTCTGAAAATCGACCAACATAGACTAGGCCAGCCAGGGTGGACTGGGTTCGACCTGGGTCTGGACCAGGTCGACAGCCCTGTCGACCTGGCTAGACCAGGTCGACAGCCCAGTCGACCTGGGTGTCCTAGGCGGGAATTTTCCCGCCCTGGCCAATTGGGCCCCATTTTTAATTTTAAACTTAATTCAGAAACTTCCGGAGGCTATATCTTCTTCATACGGACTCCGTTTTTCGAAAACTCGGACTCTATTTCGCGTATTTTTCCGAGACGAACGCAATGGCGTATCCCGTTTCCCTTAGTTCTTTGATTTCAAATTAATTATACTTTAATTTGTTAATTCCACAGTTATAGAATACACGGGGTGTTACACATGCCGTCTATGATTTATATTTATGATTGAAAATGTTTTGACACAATACACTTATTATAGTATCAAATGATTTGTTTTAAACGTACCAAGCATGTTTGGCTATTATAAGGGAAAACCCTATCCTCCGGCTTGCGTTGCATTGTGTGATGGGACCTGGGTCTTATAATAGCTTCATTTTTCGAAAAGCATTGCGTTGTTTATTCTATGCACTGGTATTCTTGGGAGGAAACCCGTTCCGTGTTTTACGGTGTGGTCCCTTGAATTACTCTCTTTTAAAGTAAAGTTTCAAATAACTGTTTTAGTTCTCACACCAGTCACATGACTGACCTGGAGTTTATTGTTTTAACCTAAACTCTGGGTGCCCCTATTTTCCGCACGGGCAGCTAGTAGTTTTGGTTTTGCAGATTTATATTCACAGGATCCTGGTTTACAGCTGGAATGATATCCGGAAAGCTCAGTATCCGTATATCACCTTCAGTTGTGCTTTGTATTATTTTCCGCTGCTATGTAATTTATTGTAATCTCTGATATTTATCGAATGTAATTTATTCATTTATACTCTGTGTATTCTTGTATCTGATGGAATTGTTGTAATAACAATGAAATGTTCTTACGTCTGCGTTATGATTTGTCCTGTTCTCAAACGATCAGGGGTTTCGAACGGTCTAGATCGGTTTAACGACTGATTCAGATCAAGCGAAATTCCCGGCCATCACATAAAATCAATGGATTTTATATATAACCGGAAAATGATTTTTTAAAAGGAAAATGATTTTTTAAAAGGAAAATGATTTTTTAAAAGGAGATAATTAAAAAATCAAAGAGTTGAAAAGGAAAGAGATTTGTAAAACAAATATAAAGGAAATTATTTGTAAAACAAAGATAAGGGAATATTCTGGGCTTGCAGCCTCCTTTATCCCCTATGACTGATTGGCACAAACTTTATCCGCAACCTACACACTTATCCATTGACCAACCTTTCACTGAACATGAAATCTGGATGGCCCTTAAGGGGATGGCGTTGGACAAGGCCCCCGGCCCGGATGGATTTGGCCCATCGTTCTTTAAACATTATTGGCCCACGATTAAATGTGACCTGATTGGAATGTGTTCTGAATTTTATTCTAACCCCTCATCAATTGCCAAGATCAATTATGCTAATACCATCCTTATCCCTAAATTTCCTGGTGCTAATTCACTTCCCTCATTCAGATCGACCAGCCTCCTCAACACTACTTTCAAAATTATCACCAAAATCTTAGCCAACTGACTTCAAAATCACATTTCTGAGATAGTGGGCAAGGAAAAATCGACTTTCATTTTGGGAAGAAATGTTTTAGACTATGTAGCTGCTACCCAAGAAGTTATCTCCTTCTGTCACTACACCAACACCCCTGGAGTCCTCCTTAAACTTGACTTCTCAAAAGCATTTGATTCAGTCAACTGGAACTTCATATTAGAACTCATGATTCATAGAGGATTCTCAATGAAATGGTGTAACTGGATTAAACACATCCTTACCTCTAGCTATTCCGTAATCAGCATTAATGGCGAATCTGGGGGTAAAATAAAATCTAGAAGAGGCTTGAGACATGGTGATCCCCTATCGCCCTTAATTTTTGTCTTGATCGCTGATGCCTTTAACCAAATGGTGAAACTAGCCATATCCAACAACATTCTTTCGGGTATTACACTACCAAATGGTATCCCTTACCACTTCTAACTTGCAATTTGCTGATGACACTATTCTTTTCACTTCCCCCACTCCTCAAAACATTCACTGCCTGAAAGTCCTTCTTTACTCCTTTGAGCTCATCTTTGGTCTCTCCATCAATTTCAACAAGAGTTCCATCATCATGTTAGGCAATTCCACCCACCTTGGTACCTCAATTGCAAAATGTCTCAATTGTATGGAAGGTTCATTCCCCATTAGCTATCTTGGCATTCCTTTGCACCCCACCAAACTTCACAAATCAGAATGGGCTCCTCTCATTTCCAAAATTGAATCTAGGCTCGCAGCTTGGAAAGCTAATTCACTATCTGTAACAACCCAGGTTTCAACAGACCGAATTTTTCAAAATCCAATCCATTGGACCCTGAGTTGGGTGCTCTGGTATCCTGCAGAAAAGACAAAGAGTGTCAGAGTTCGAAAAGCAGCTCACAGCGGAAGGAATAAAATATAATTTATTCAAAATAGCAATACCTTAATAATAATACTGCCAAGCCAGTAGTCAAGTAATACTATCTCTGTCATGAACTTAACCTGCGCATGTTGTGCGGAGGGGGTCAGAACATAAGTTCTGTGTGACTGGACTATAATAAACTCTTGTGTAACCCTACATAAACCGTTCAGTTATAACTTCTTGTTTATTAGGTTATTCATAATATTAGCACCCAAGGCCAAACCCATGTCATTCTCGTCCACTTACTAGTAGACTTAACCTAATACATCGTATATGTAATTTTTTCCCCAACTCGTATAATCCTTTCCATGTATACGTACAGTCCCTTGCCGTATATCGTATGGGCTTTATCACGTAATTTTATACTACTTCAACATAGTGCCACCATTCTTGAAATCGTTTGGACTGCCACCGTTGATCTGGCTAGGTTTCCTTATCATGAACTATCGAGTGTTCAACTAGGATTTATGCCACCTAGGACCACTAGGAATTATGCTACCTATAGAATGTTTTCTAGATTCGATTAGGGTTTATGCCACCTAGGACTACTAGGGATTATGCTACCTGTCGAACAGCGCCCTTTTCGTGAATCGTTTCCGATGTCTAGGTGCACATGTACACTATATGTGCGGCCAGAGTCCCGTGACAGGGCTAAATCAAGAAATACGGAACTCAGTCGGGAGCTTTAAGTTATCTGCCGATGCAGATGCTAAGGTCTGTTTTTCTACTAGTGGTTATGGTCCCACGTGACCCCTCCCTCAACTAATGAAAGGCAATCCAAGAAAATCAAGCACGAGAACTGTACTCCTACCACCTATGCCCCACTTTCCTATTGGCATCCTCACCCATAACTAGATAGCAAGTATATGGTCTGTTGGGATTTCTCTGCTTTTCCGTATACGTACTACGATTGACTAAAGATGGTAGGTAGTCGACGACGTGCTATCATAGGGATAAACTAAGTATCGACGACTCACGCTGGTCCACCCTAGTCTTTAGGTTGCCTATACTACAACCAAGGCATACCCTTGGTTCTTCTACCGCAGACCTTAACCTCTGTGAGTCCAGGAGGATCATCTGCAACCTCACAGGGGGATACCAAGAGTACCCTCACATCCCCTGAAGCTACGTGCTTCGTAACCCAGTCCGCTGGAGCCTTTTACGAAATCAGATAGACGTTCGCTCCTCCTCGTGTGCTTGTTAAGCGATGATCTACCGTATCGGGTTATTCATCTATTTATGGACTAGCTCAGTTTCCTTGACTAAGAATTATTACTTAGTTGTTTTAACTAAGGTTTACCACTTAGTTTCCTTTCCCGTTAATCTTGTTAACTAAGGTTTACCACTTAGTCCCCTTAACTAAGGATTACAACTTAGTTCCCGTTCTCGACCGTTTTCTTAACTAAGGTTTACTGCTTAGTTCCTATTAACTAAGGCTTGTTACTTAGTTATCATTCTCATTGTTTTACTTAGTCAATTCTCGTTACCTTAGACATCAGACCACATATTCTCGCTTTATAATTCAACTTGTTGACTAAGGTTTTCCCATGAATTCAAGCATAACTTAAGTTCTCTTTTATTCGGTGATAGCGCATGGGTGTTTTCCCACAGTTTTTGCTTAGCTTACCCCATATTATAGGTTATCCCACCCTTCAGGTCTTACTTTACATCTTAAGTCATAGTCTTTCTCTGTCCCTAGGACAGGTTTACCCCCTAATTAACCCTTCGACTATTTCAAATTTTATTTATAATAGGTAGTTAACATTCCTTATTTCCGTTTTTGGTTAAGTTTTGTTCATATGTTTGTGTCGACTTAACCCCATCTCCTTATAACGTTCATTCACAAATTTGGTTAAGTGTTGTCTTTGAATTCATGACTTAACCCTATGAATCATGTGCCATTAATTAATTATTAATGCACCACAACCTCTCACATTAGACCTGTTGTTGTGGTCACTGGTTATGCTGGGCGGTTTCGGGAAGAATTACACCACAACTCAGTCTAACCTCGGGTTTCAAGCGCGATATAACTAACTTCTCACATTAGGACCTATTGTTTGCTACCACTGGTTAGGCCGGGCGGTTCCGGGCAGGATTACATCGCAAACTCATCCTAAACTCGAGTTAGCCACGTTTCATGTTTGGTTCATGTCTATTCTATTTGGCGTATGTCAAGTTCATAATCATGTCAAAAAATATTAAGTTCATGTTATGCCAATTACCCAACTTACAAGCATGTTCTTATAAATGTCAACTATCAATTCATGCCATGTTCGCGTTCGTTTTAGATGTCAAGTTCATAAGCATATTCTAAATGTCATATTTTCAAGTTTCATAATCTTGTCCATATTTACATTACACAAATTACTCAACCATGTTCATGTTCAATGCATTTCAATAGTGCCATAATTCAAGTATCAAGTTCAATCTAGATGTCAAGTGTCAATTTTCCAAATCCAAGCTTTACCCAAAAACCCCAATTTATATTCATGCTTGTAATCCCATTAACAGGTTACGTCTATCATTAAATTCATAATTCTTATTCATGTCAATTTCATGTTCAAGTTCTAGATGTAAACTTCATGTCAAATTCCAGATGTCAATTCATATCAAGTTTGTGTTCTTATCCAAATTCAAGTTATAATACAGGTTTTATTCTAGAGACATGTGCCCATTAACAAATCCATAAGTCAATTTCATGCTTAAATCAATGATGTCAATTCTACGCCAAACCCCAAATCATGTTCATGGGTATAATTTTAAATTTGGTTTATGCGTTCAAGTTTTGTCAATGTTATATTATGCCCAACCCTCTATGTAATTTATAACCAAACCCTCTAGTTCATGTCACAGCCCAAAATCGAGTGTTTCCCTTTTTCGCTTGCAATAATCATTCAATCTATTTATTTTATGATAGATCTAGGCTCGAGATAGCCTAGCTATTAAAAATCAAAAGGGAAAGAATAAAACGAGGAACATAATCGTAGGCATAATAATTAAAATCGAGCACATGATAATGTTAAACATTATGGATTCAATAATTTCATTTCATGTTTACATAGGGAATGTTTGAACGATAAATAATAATTTTACAAAAAAAGTGCATTATAACTCCACTCATAGTGTTTGTCATCTTCAAAATAGGAACGAGATTAATCTTCGAACTGATTTTCCCCCTTTTTGTTGCTTTTGATTCATCTTTGATTGATTTCATGTCCAATTCAATTTATCTTTGATTTCATATGCGGCGTAGGTTGCAGATCTGAATTCCTTCTCTTTGCGCATTGATTTAGATCTAAGCCTCTTTTCTTTTTATTCATGGTTGTAGTAATTCTAGATCTCATTCTTTTTAATTTTAAGAATAGATGTTGTAGAGAAAAGAGAGAAGAATAGATCTAAGATTTATTTAGATCAATAGCTTGAGGAGCAAGAAGAAATCAAGTTCGAAGAGAGCCATGGCCTTTCCATGAATTGTTGTGGAGTTTACAATGAGCCTAGGATGTTTATATAGGTGTTAGACCAATGTACCAGGCCCAAAAACTCATCCAGGTGCTCAAAAATGAACCTGGACAGCTTCTGGGGCAAATTTCCTGCTTCTGGACCAAAATTCCTGCTCCAGGTCGCTACAGGTCGACCTCCCCAAGGGGGGATCGACACTATGGTCGACCTCCCCCCTGGGTGGTCGACCTGGTCATTTTTTTTTCTGTTCTGGGCTGGGCTATTTTCTGATTTTTCGCTGAAACTTCAGAAGGTCATAACTCCTTCATACGGACTCCGATTTTCGAAAACTTGGACTCTATTTCATGCAAAATTTCAAGAGGAACACAATGGTAATGTCCATTTTACTTAAATCCTGATATTTAAATTAAATATCCTTATTTTACTATCTTCTCCGTTATACACACCATTATCGAATTAATTTTTCTTCTCTTACATGTATTAATTAATTATCATTACACATCACCATTATTTACCTATCTAACCATATTTTCATAAATTTTATTTCATTTTTAATTATATTAAAAATGCGGGGTGTTACACTATCCTCAGCCGGCCGACTTGTTCTTCTAAAAAGTGTCCTATCTTCATTGCCAATGTACTGGATGTCATTTCACAAACTGCCTATTTGGGTTATTAACAAAATTGATTCCACTCGAAGTTCTTTTCTTCGGAATGGTGACAAACTCAAGAGACTGATAAATTGGCAAACTGTATGCCATCCCTATACACATGGTGGTTTAAACGTACCTCATCTTTCAACATATAATCTTGCTCTTTTGACTAAATGGATCTGGAGAGTACTCTCTCCCTCCAACTGTATTTGGAAAGACTGGATCTTACTGCGTCACTACAATTCTAACCCCTTTTGGATCCTTCACTTCAGACCTTCCTCACGTCCATCTCCTTTCTGGAGTGGCATTTTTTCCGCTCTACCAAGGGTTATGATACTTTTCCATGTTAAGGTGAACAGTGGCAAATCGTGTCTGTTTTGGCAAGACATCTGACATGGCGAGATCCCTTAATCTTCATCTTTAATCTGTCTTGGACCTATTAATAACTCCAGCCCACAAACACTAGCCGATGTATACAGTTTGAGTCTGATGGGCTTATTTCCTAGTTCATGGGTTAGGCTTCCAACCCTTCAGGAATTTATTAGTATAGGGGAACTTTTAAATTCCTTTCATCCATCGCCTGGGCCTGATTCTTTTCTTTGGGCTTTGGGCTCCTCTAGCTAATTCTCGGTCAAATCGTGTTACACCTATCTCATTCACCCTGGCCGATGCTTCTCCTTCTCCAAAATTTGGAAAACTCGTCTTCCTCCTCGAATTATCTTTTTCCAGTGGCTTCTGATTCATAACTGTATTAATACGAAGGACATGCTTCGTCGTTTCAACATCGATGTTAACCCAGTTTGCGTACTCTGCAATCTCGAGAATGAATCTCTCAATCACTTGTTCTTCGACTGCGACTTCTCTTTCGTTGTATGGGCCGCTATCAGCTCATTCGTCCTTGGTTTCATCCCCTCAATTCACTCCTTCTTTGATTACTGGAAGCACTCCCCCCGATCCATATCTAGATTCTCTTGCGACAATCTTCTCTTGGTGTGTCTGGTTAGAGCGCAATGCTTGCGTCTTCGGCAAGCCTAAAAAGCTAATGATGGGAACTTGTTACCACATTTTGCATCTCTTCGAACTCTGGACAGGCACAGCCAGGCACAGCCAGGCATGCTCGCTTCAGGCTCTCTCTGCCAAGGCTGCATTCGCCAGGAACTCAGGGTAGCATCTCCTTGTTCCCTTTCTGATGGGGAGTATCTAGCAGTTTATTTTGGTTGTGTACTGCTCACCGCTATATGGTGTAGCTATGCCATTTTGGTTAATTATATTACTGTTATCATAGGCATGTTATGTATATATACTATCTGTATGCCTTAGGCTGACTACTTTAGACTATCTTGGTCTGCTTTATGCTTGCTACTGGTTGGGCCAGTCAACCAGATATTATTATATTTGCATCTACTCGTAATCGGCTGAGTAGCTCCATGCTACACACCCGTTTTCCTCAAAAATGATAAGGGAATATTTATTTGTTAAACAAATAAAATATAAAGATGAATATTTGTAAAACATTTACAAAAAAATGGAAAGAGAAATATTTGTAAACCATTTACAAATAGAATCGAAAAGGAATTTATTTATTTGGTAAATAAATAAAGTGAAAAAGGAAATATTTATTTAAAAAATAAATATGATATTGGAAAAAAAAGAACTATTTATTTAGAAAATAAATAGGATAATTATGAAAGGAAATAAAGGGAAAATAATTATTTATTTAGAAAATAAATAAAGTTAAAGGGGAATTTATTTGAGAAATTAAATAGAATTATATGAAGGAAATATTTATATGAATTAAATTTAGACAAATAGGAAAGGAAGTATTTGTAATCAAATAGAGTCAGTCGATTAGAGTTAACCAGTTAGAATTAATCAGTTAGAGTTAACCAGATAGAATTAATTAGTTAGAGTTAATTAGTTAGAGTTAACCATTTAGAGTTAAATCAATAGAGTTAATTGAATAGAGTTAATCAAATTTGAGTTATCGAATATTAGTTATTCGAGTAAAGTTAAAAGGAGTTATCGAATATTAGTTATTCGAATAAAGTTAAAAGGAGTTATCGAATATTAGTTATTCGAATAAAGTTAAAAGGAGTTACCGAATCTTTGTTATTCGAATAAAGTTAAAACGAGTTAAAAGGAGTTATCGTATATTAGTTATTCGAATAAAGTTAAAAGGAGTTATCGATGTTAGTTTAAATCGAAAGGAGTTATCGATGTAAGTTTAAATCGAAAGGAGTTATCGATATAGTTTATTCGAGAAGAGTAATCGAATATAGCTCATTCGAGGAGAGTTATCGAATATAATTTATTCGAAGTGAGTTAATCGAATATAATTTATTCGAAGTGAGTTAACCGAATATTGGTTATTCGAAGTGAGTTAATCAAATATTGGTTATTCGAAAGGAGTTATCGAATCTAGTTATTCGAAAGGAGTTACCGAATCTAGTTATTCGAAAGGAGTTAATCGAATATAGTTTATTCGAATAGAATTAAAGGAGTTAATCGAATATAGTTTATTCGAATAGAATTAAAGGAGTTAATCGAATATAGTTTATTCGAATAGAATTAAAGGAGTTATCGAATATAGTTTATTCGAAAGGAGTCAAGTGAAAAGAGTTAATCCGATAGAGTTAATCAAATAGAGTAAATCGATTAGAGTTAAGTCTAAAGAGTTAATCCAATAAAAGTTAATTGATAAGAGTTAATTGAATAGAGTTAATCAAATATAGTTTAATCGAAAAAGGTTTTCGAATCTAGTTATTCGTAAGAGAGATTACCGAATATAGTTATTCGGAGGGAGGAGTTATCGAATAGAGATTTTTCGAAAGAGAGTTACATAAGGAAGATTGTTAAAGGTTTAAAAGATAAACTTTGACTATTTCGAAATTAAAACGTTGTCAGTTAAGGTCTGAGAGGTAATTATACCCGAACTTGATTGACTTCCTTCTTAACTAAGGAATCGTAAGGTTTGATAGTGGATGATGGTTAAGTGAATTTAGTAAATGGTTTGAGTTGGCATAGCGATGTTTTATTTAAACATCTGTTTAAATCCAATGAAGGAGCTTTGGAAATGTTTTCCAAAGAAGAATCATAATTGTTTTCTAATATAGAAAACAAGAAATAGAAATGTTTTCCAGTGTTAATAGAAATGTTAAATATATGGAAACAGGAAATGACAAATGAGATAAATTAATGATAAATTAATTTAAAGGATAAAAGTTGATTGGTCATTGATCGATGTAATTTCCAACTGGAAATAAGATCGTTGTTTGCACACGTGTTTTTCTTTGATAGTTAACTCACCGACTATCGAAGTTTTTGACCATTTAAATGTTGTTAATATGGAGAGACCGGTCGGATTATAATCTGAAGAACCACTCTGTAACATCCCACTTCCATTAATGTCACTCACAAAGGGAATGCATTAACTTCTATGGAGCGTTTAAGTAAGTATAGAACAGAAACTTAACAACAAGATAGATATAAACAGTACTAAAACTTTAAAATTTTATTTCATTGCAGCGGAAAACACATATGTTTGATTACATCCCCAAAATCCAGAGTTAAAGTACATAATATCCATCTTGACTACACCAAAGTACATAAATTGAAAGACATAACCCCAGTACAAAATAGCCATAAATAAGAGAGGCTGAACTTTACTTCAGTGATCCAAGCAATCTTCTAAAACCAAGAAATACAGCTGTCCAAAATCAAGCTCCACTATTGCTAGTTCCAACCTGAGCACCTTGGGGGGGGGGGGAGGAAGAAAAGAGGAGGAAACAAAGGGGGTCTAACATAAAGTCTGGCGAGTGCGGTAACTTTAACAATATATTTACCAATATAACTAGGCTAAGGCATTAGTTGGAAAATAAGGAAACGACTGTGAATAATTGAGTATGGCAAAGTAAACAAGGAAAAAAGATGAACAACGATATCGTTAAAGCGCACCCTAACCACTATTTGATAATTACTATACTGCACCACCACTATAAGATATTTGCTATACTGCACCACCTCTAGTCACCCTAAGGTTGATCTCGCATACTGAACTTAATAATGATAATGGTAGTTTCGTGCACCCCTAGCTGCCTTCATAGGTGCCGTCTGCCCCTATCTCCACTAGGTGTACCCAATACCCCCAAGCGATCGACTCCCTAACTCGTAGATACCCGTGTTGGCCCCACAGTGGGGCGTATCACTCCCCAAAGCAGCAACCCGATACAACCAACAATTTACGGCTTATACCTACACGATGCAACAACGTCTTACCTACCAGCCCGGGTCCACACACGCATATGAACCCGTTGGACTTGCGTTGCCACCGCTTACCCGGTTTGGCCTCTTACAGTCAAGCCCAGTATGCGTGTCCCGTCGTCGACTTGGGTCGAGCCCATTGAGATACTTATGGGTTACTGGTTGAAACGGGCCCCCATTACTTGACACAAGCTATCCACCTAAGCTTGGTCCCCTCTAGTACATCCCACTTAACCCACTTCTTATTCATCATCACTTACATGTTTCAATTTTGGTTAAGTGTTTCCAATTGTATTTCCAATCCCACCCAAGGCACCCACTAGATTCCACATGCCACCCAAGGCACCCACTTAACCCCCTCATGTCCCGCTCCAAGCTTATCTGGTTTAGTGTTTCTTAATTCATTAAGACAGTAACCTCATAAAGACCTCTCACATTAGACTGGCATTTGTGGCAGCTGGATTTGCCGGGCGGGTCCGGGTTGTCTTACACCAAAAACGAGCCTAACCCCGTGTATTTATAATTGTTACGTATTTAATTTATGCATAAGACCTCTCACATTAGACTAGCATTTGTGGCAGCTGGATTTGCCGGGTAGGTCCGGGCAGTCTTACACCACAAAAGAGCCTAACCTCGTGTCTTAGACGATTAATTACTCCTAATTAATCATCCCCCAATTTGAATTACTTTCCCTATTCAAATTATCAATTAATTCCAAATTTAACTATGGCCATAATTGACAAAATTATGTCCATCTATTTATGGTGTGTAAAATCATAACCATTTCACCGCAAATTTATGCTATGCCTTTTAAGGCATTTATGCCAATTAAATCCTTTAATATTATCCCCTTTACCCCACGTTGTACATTTATTCGTTTAACGTAAAATATACGATAGACTCGAATAGTCTAACTCATGGAATAAAGAGAAAACATCACAACATACACATAATTAAAACCAGATCTAAACAAAAGGGGTGAACTTGCATGTGTGAATAATGTTCTACATCTAAAACTTGCATAGGCCAAAGTTACAACTTGCATAAACTACATATGTCAATGATCCAATTCTAAAGATGTGAACTTGTTTAGGCAATAGTCATAAACTTGCATAAATCATGTATGACATAGATCTACATCTAAAGATGTGAACTTCCATAACATGATTCCTATTCAAACACATGTATTCATATAAACTTGCATATGTGATTTATGCAATATAACGATGGTGAAAACTTACATCTAAACATGTAAACTAGCATGTAGGATTTTTCATATAACTCACACATGTCATAGCCTAACTTTAGATCTAAAATAGATGTCATGTAAAGTTGTAGATAATTTTCACTAATCATATGATTCATGTCTTAATTAACATCCTAACTTGCATAAGTACATATGATTTATCACATGAATCAACATAACCAAACTAGCATATGAACAACATGATGATTTGATTATATAGAATTACAACATAGATGATAGCATCATAATTTTACAACATGGATGATAATATCACAACATAACATCATAGAGTTTACAACTTGTATGACAACAACAAAATTTTACAACATAATTATAACATGCAATCAATAATTCACATCAAATCCATATAATCCACATCATAACTTAATCCAATTAAATTACTAATTATTTTATTAAAATTATTGAACTCACAACTCAAAGAAGGTCTTGAGTTCTGAATTCTGAGTTCTGAAGTTGTAAAAGCTTTCCTTTGAAGAAGATTGGTTGTTAAAGTTGAAAAGGATTGATTTAGACTATCTTTCTTCCTCTCTAATTGGTGGCGGCTACGCTGAGTTGTTAGGTGACGGCATGGAGGCCAGGAATCTAATTTTGTTTTTATTTTTAGGGTTTGAGTCTAGAGGTGTTTTTATAGAGTTTAGGATTAGTTTATGCCGTCCGATCAACCTAGAATTAATCCTAGCCAATCAGAGCAGTTCGGAAACCCTAATGAGTCATCATCTAGTCACAAACAAGTCATCATTCAAATCTGCCCGAGGGGGGGGGGGGGGAGGGGGCAGGTCGACCCCTAGGTCGACCTGGTTAGGGTAGGTCGACCTGGCCCTGACGGAAATTTTCCCGCCTATCCTGTCTGACTCTGAATTTTTGAAATTTGAAATCTGTTTTTAATTTTCTGAAACTTCCGATGGCCCTAACTTCTTCATACGAAGTCCAATTCACGCAAACTCGAACTCTATCTCAACCAGAATTCCGAGACGAACAAAATGGCGCAACCCGTTTCCCTTAGTTCTTACGTCTAAGATTAGTTATTCTTTAATTTGTGAACATTAGTGTTAACAGAAATACGGGGTGTTACATTCTCCCCTCCTTAAAGGGTTTCGCCCTCGAAATCTACAAGTTAAGGAGAATGCAAATCCTAACATCCAAACAACCATCTACTCAGCCATCAAACATAGGCATCAATTATCCTTATAAAATTTCTAATGTTGTATGAACATATGCAAGAAGTGTGTGTATATGTTCCTTATCTAATGCAAAATCAGGCGGTCTACTGATTCAGTTGACCTCCTTAATGCAAACCATGATAGTGCCATGCATCCATTATGTATGCGAAAGAACCCTATCGATACATATTATTTCTACATGTGTGCACAACCATTCGCCAAAATGCAACATCCATATGATGGTACAAGCATTATACATCCATTACTTAATTATGTACACACATTTATATGCAATATGCAGTATGAAGTGACTGAGCCGATCTAGTGCCTAAAGTGTGTGTGTATATGCATCCATGAGCAACCATTAGCAAACACTTGCTTCCACGTGCATCCATCATACATAACATGTTACAACCATAGGATTACCATATCTAAAGGTCAAAGATACTAGCGAGAGGACATACTAAAGATAAGATAAGTACAAGCTAAGCGATAAAGGAGAAATTAAAAGACATACCCTCGAAAAGAAAAGGGTACAATGAACACATCTTCTCTTCCGTCTCCCAAGTAGTGTTGCTCTCATCGTCTCCCCATTGCACTTTGACTAGCTTGACCTCTCGATTCCTCAACTTCTTAATCTCCGACCCAAGAATGCGCGTAGGAGCTCGTCGAATTGTCGCATCGCGCTCTATCTCCACCTCTCTAAGCAAGCTCGGCTCTACCACTTCAGCAGTCTCGTGCAAGCATTTCCTCAAATGTGATACATGGAATACATCTTGTACACCACTAAGTCTCTCGGGCAACTCCACTCTATACGCCATCTGCCCAATCCTCTTCTTAATAGGAAACGACCCTACGAACCTTGGTGCTAACTTCCCAATGGACCCAAAGCGAACGACATTCCGTAATGGAGACACCTTGACAAAGACAATGTCCCCAATATCAAACTCAAGATCTGACCTCCTCTTGTCCGCATAAGATTTCTGCCTATTTTGCGCCGTCTTCATCCTCCTTCGAATCAAATCGATCTTTTCCGAAGTCTCTCTAATTTTATCGGGCCCAAGCAAGATCTTATTTGTAGACTCCCACCAACATGTAAGTGAACGACACGGCCGTCCATAAAGAGCCTCGAACGGTGCCATGCCAATGCTAGACTGAAAGCTGTTATTATATGCGAACTCCACCAACGGAAGATGTTCCTCCAATGTACCTCCGAAATCTAAGACACATAACCTCAATAGGTCCTCTAGAATACAATTCACCCTCTCGGTCTAGCCGTCCGTCTGAGGATGATATGCGGTGCTCAAACATAACTGAGTCCCTACTGCCTCTTGTAAGCTCTTCCAAAATTCGATAGAAAAATTGGATCGCGGTCGCTCACTATGCTAGAAGGAACACCATGCAAACGAACTATCACTCGAATGTATACGGAGGCTAACCATGGATCAGTCCTTTTACTCTTCCCGGGAATGAAATGGGCGCTCTTAGTAAGTCTGTCTACCACGACCCAAATTCCCGTATTACCCTTCCTCGATCTCGGTAATCCGTCAACAAAATCCATCGAGATGCTTTCCCACTTCCATTGTAGGACCTCCAATGAGTGAAGCAATCCACCGGGCTTCTTTTGCTCTGCTTTTACTTGTTGGCACACCAAGCATCTAGCGACATACTCAGCCATATCCTTCTTCATGCCGGCCTAAAAGTAAACTCGTCTCATGTCCATGTACATCTTGTCCCCGCCGGGATGAATGGTCATCTTCGAACGATGTAAATCATCAAGAATGGTCTTCAAATTCTCGTCCCGTGGTACACAAAGTCTACCGTCCCTACGCAACCAACCCTTATCATCTAGGGTATACCTACGGAGATGGCTTGATGACTCCCCTCTTTTGAGCTTTTCTACTAACTCAACCAATTGTGGGTCATCTCGCTGTGCCTCACCAATCCGTCCCAAAAGCGTAGGTCTAACCTCCAAGGATGCTAGCAAATCGGGTACAAAGTCAATGGAAGGTCTAAAGTCAAACATAGAGCTGAATTCTAAGCTTCCCCGCTCCACAAACAACGGACTCAAGGATAATTTCCGACTTAAGGCGTCTGCCACCATGTTACCCTTGCCAGGGGTATATGCTATCTCGAAATCATAGGATGCTCAGAATTCCATCCACCTTTGCTGCCTTAAGTTCAAGTCCTTCTGAGAGAACAAATATTTTAGCGATTTGTGGTCAGTGAACAATTCGAATTTCTCGCCAAGAAGATACGCCAAGACTTAAGCGCAAAGACAATAGCGGCCAACTCTAGGTCATGTGTAGGGTAATTTCTCTCATGCACTCTCAACTGGCTTCCTCCATAGGCTATTACCCTTCCCTCTTGCATTAAGACTGCGCCTAGTCCTATCCCACAAGCATCGGTATAAACGGTAAATGGCTTACTCCCATCTGGCAACACTAAGACTAGGGCTGTGGTCAAAGCTCTCTTCAAACGTTGGAACGCATCATCACAATCTACGTCCCATGTGAAAACTAGGTTCTTCTTCGTCAAACGTGTTAAAGGGGCTGATATTTTTGCGAAGTCTTTAATAAACTTCCTATAGTAGCCAGCCAACCCTAAGAAACTCCTTACCTCGGTAGCATTTTTAGGGACCTTCCAATCTTGGATGGCCACTACCTTCGCAGGATCCACAGCTATCCCTTCTTTGGAAACTACGTGCCCTAAGAATCGCACTTCCTTTCTCCAAAAGTGACATTTAGAAAATTTAGCTTTAAGGCTATGCGCTCGAAGAGTCTCTAACACTTCCCTAAGATGTAGGGCATGCTCTTCCTCACTCTTAGAAAAGATCAAGATGTCAAGACTACCATGAATTTATTAATGTACTCCCTAAACACCCTACTCATCAAGTCAACAAAGTATGCGGGGGCGTTTGTCAAACCAAACGGCATCATAAGCCACTCGAAGAAACCGTCTGGAGTCCTAAAGGCAGTCTTGTCTATGCTATCCTCAGCCACTCTCAACTGATGGAAACCCGTGGCTAAGTCCAACTGCGAAAACACTGAGGCGCCAACTAACTGATCGAAGAGATCATCAATCCTCGGCAGTGGGTGTCTATTCTTCTTAGTAAGCTTATTAAGTTCTCTATAGTCTACACATAGTCTAAGGGACCCATCTGCCTTCGTTGCAAATACTATTGGAGCACCCCACTCCAATATACTACGTCTGATGAACCCTTCTCAAGAAATTCCTTTACTTGCTTACTGAGTTCTCTTCTCTCTCTTGGAGCCATGTGGCACACTGGCAATGCAACTGGCTTTGCATTGTCCACTAGATATATTCGAAAGTCTATCTCACGTTTTGGGGGTAAACCCCTCACCTCATCGAAGACATCAACATATTCACGGACTATGGGAACATAATGTAAGTCATCATCGGATGCGTCAAGGGACTCTAGGTAGCTAAGCATTACTGGACCTCTAGGATCACAAGAAATATCAAGGGTCTTTCCACAACGATTCAACAATCTAACTACCCTTCTTTCACAATCTAGGATGGCCCCATATCTAGTGAGCCAATCCATACCTAGAATCAAGCCGTAGCCCATGAAACCAAGAACAAAGGCATTGCATTCAAACTCAATGCCCAAGATAAACACTCTCAAATCTCGACAGATCATAGAAAGATGAGTCGAACCACCAATAGGATTTGAGACTACTAAGGGATTAGTAAAAAGACTAGTATCTAGGTGCAGTGTTTGAACTAATGATATAGAAATAAATGAATGTGATGCGCCAGAATCGAATAAAGTACGGACATGATGATCAAACAGAAAAATTAAACTTTCAATGGAAATTGCTCTACCTCGTTCTTGCATCGGTGGGACCACAAGAGCCTGAACTTGTCCCTTGCCTGCCCTGGTGCCATAAGAGCCTGCACCTGTCCTTCTGAGGTAGACCCTGCCCTCTACCCTTTCTTTGGGCAGTCCTTAATAAGATGTCCCGCTTCGCCACAGTGGAAACAACCGGTCTTCTTTTTCTTCCTACAATCTTTGCTTAGATGGCCGGGTGTCCCACAGTTAAAGCATCTTTTCTTTCCCTTAGCATTGTTGCCTTTTCCACCTTTCTTGTTCCGTTGTTGCTATTACGGCTTCTTCTGATCCCCTTTCTTCTCGGGTGCCTTATTAGCATTGGCGCCCTTTTCTTCTTCATGCATAAGCTCCATGTCAACCAATCTCTCAAAGGTAGCCCCCATAGGGATGTGGGTCATAGCTAACCCATGAAGCGGCTCGTTCAAACCCTTAACAAATCTTATAGCCTTCTTTTCTGGTGTGTTCACCAAGTCCAAGCCAAATCTCTCCAAATGATTGAACTTGTTGACGTATGTGACGACCCCGAAACCCCGTACTACGGTGTCAAGGGTAATCTTTGGAATATAACACATAAACAGATAATAGAAGAACAGAAATAAATAAATACACCAGATAAAGAACAAATAATCACTGGATAAACAATAATCATCAGAGTTACACATTATACAGGATCATACTTAGTACAAATACAGTTCAGCTATACATAAATGTCAACATCGGAAAACAAACATAATATGTACAATAGGAGCTGAACAGCATAAAAAGAGGTAAATGATAGAATCCATCTTCAGCTCCAGCTATCCAGAAAGAGCCCACTAACCTGAATACATGGATGCCCATGTAGAAATGGGGGCACCCAAGTTTGCAAGTGAAACAAACTACGAGTCAGTCATGGGACTGGTATGAGAAATCTACTTAACACATTTTATAATTTGGCTAATCACAGGACCACACCACTTTCGTGGAACGAGTTTACTCCATTGGATTGCCAGTGCTTTAAAACAATTAAATCCTTTAAACATCGCAGTGCTTTTTATAAAAATGAAGTCGATATAAGACTCAAGTCCCATCACACAATGCAACGCAAACCGGAGGATAGAGTTTTACCTTATATCGACCAAAATATGCTTGATACGAGCAAAATTAATCATTTCAAATGTAATCCTTGTCGTTTAATTCTTAATCAGACTCCAACTGTAAATTAGCAAGAGGACGACCTCCTAAGTATTAACCCCGAAGGCCGAAACCAACATCATACCAATACCCAGGAAACCACCCATCTTAGCTCATTTGCAGTTAGTTTCTAATTTTATACACAATCATAAATATCAATCATAGACGGCATGGGTACCATATATCATGTCTCCATATATAGGTATACAATCAAAACTGCACAGTCACGTATTTGGAAATTGGATTTCCGTCATGAACCAAGGCAAAAGACAGTCCTTACCGACTTTGAGACAATCTAGCCCATGTCTCAGGCAAGTACTCAGTCAAGCCTTTGGAGCGACAGGGCCGGTCCATCGATGTGGATTAAAATTCCTGAACACTATGTTTCCCCGCCCTTTGGGGTGTAAGTGAGCCAACGACTGACTCCATCGGTCCCGTTTCGACCGATATAACCAAGGCGCCTCGCAACAGCAACAACCACATAGGTGAAAATAATATAAATGTCAGCCAGTTTAAGCACTGTCACCACCTCTAACTAAAAAGAAACGCATGTCCTCCCTGAGGTCCTTCTCCCGTTTCTCGTTCATACGGGGGTGTGAGGCTCGCGAATTCACGTTATACACAAAGCTACGCCACACAGGCGGTGCTTTGATCATCAACCACAAGACTTTGCTTTTCAACAGAAGCCCTGATCACTGCATCTTAGCATGCCACACAGGAAATTCACACCGTGCAACTGATGGCTATCAATTACGCAGAATGAATTCCAATGTCAGACACACCGTCCTTTTACAAGTCCGTTCTAGGTCTGAACGAAACCGGAGGCACTATATACCTCGCAAACCCATCGATCTCCACGTACGTCTGGACGATGACCACTCATTATCCATATTTCGGGATGCCTCCCAATCAGGACATCAGTTACCATCCAAACGAGGTGAAGATTTTCGGTCTTCGACCACCGTCTTTATCTTCAATTTCTTATCGTCGATTCAGTTATTCAGGATGGGATAAACCCGGTCTTTCTGAACAACTCACGTATACAATAAACAAGTGCTACACAAACACACCATACGCCTTAGCCCAATTCATTATTCACTAACCGTAAATCAGTAAGAGAACGATTTCCCAAATATTAACCCCGAAGGCCGAAACCAACATCAGATCAAAACCCAGGAAACCATTCGACTTAGCCAACCTTCAGTTAGTTTCTAAATTTCACATTCCATATCGTTTATAATATTTTATAATGATTTATCGCTATTTTTATTTATTTAAAAATGGCCAATTTATTCAAACGACGCTTCAGGCCATAACGCGGCTGTGGCGCTGTTTTTCTTCGGGTTTGATTTACACATATCTGAAAATTTAACTGTTGAATCTTCACCAAACTTATATCATTAGAAATATCTTTCCAAAACGAATCCAACGGTTCCAGTTTTGAGAAAATCCGATGGTCGAATCTCTCGGTATAATCGTTTGAAGTTTCGATTTCAAAATACGAACTGCAGCGTCGTTATTCAATTTAATTTAATTATACTTATGTATATATATAATCGATTCTGGTGCTGTTTTTCTTCAGATTTGAATTAAACATTCCAGATGATCCAACCGTTGGATCTTTGCAAAGTTGGTGTCGTTGGAACGATATTTCCAAAGGGAACCCAACAGTTTCAGTTTCGGGAAAATCCGATGGATGGATCTCCCGCACTAATCGTTTGAAATCACGGTTTCAAAACACGAACTGCAGCTTCGTTATTCGATTTATTTTAATTATATTTATATATTTAAAAATATAATCAATTCTTCAATTTCAAAACTATATGCTTTTCATACATTTGATAAAAATGATATTTTTATCCAACAGACATTTATTTCGACACTTCACTATTTCTAACAATTCATTGGTATAATAAAAATGTGATTTTTATTGCAAAACAATTTATTTCAAAACACGACTATTTTATACAATTGAAATAGATGATACAAATAAGATTTTTCTTATAAAACAATTTCTTTCAAAACATGACTATTTTATATAGTTCATATAGATGATAAAAATATGATTTTTATTATAAAACGATTTATTTCAAAACACGAATACCATTCAACACATGAATTTCTATTCAACGAATGAATCTCTATTCAACACATGAATGTTTTCTATAGTTTATATATATATATAAATAAAAAGGTGATTTCTATATTGAAAACAGTTTATTTAAAACACGAATAACATTCAACACATGAATTTCTATTCAATGAATGAATTTCTATTCAACACATGAAGGTTTTCTATAGTTTATATATATACAATAAAAATGTGATTTTTATTGCAAAACAATTTATTTCAAAACACGACTACTTTATATAGTTGATATAGATGATAAAAAAATGATTTTTATTATAAAACAATTTATTTCAAAACACGAATGTCGTTCGACACATGAATTTCTATTCAACACACGAATATAGTTTCAACACATGAAAATAATTCTAACACATGAATATTATTCAAAATTTCGGCAACATAACGGCAGGGTAGTTAAAACGTGGGTCGTCCCTAGTACGGCTCCTCGCTCTACCTTAAAGCCTCGCAGCTTTTGACAATGGGGATTTCATGCATCTAGTTCGCACGCAGGCGGCATGTATATTTTTTTCATTTCCACAAACTAATCCTATGAGGTTTCAACCAAATAATTCTCAACCACAAACCGGTATTTTTCAACTACAAACAGTTCTAATCAACCATTCGTAATCAACCAATTTTCACACCAATCACAACCAATAAATATCGTCCATGGTTTGTGGACGAGGGGCGTATATATTTATTTATTTATTTATATAGGCATTTCACTTCTATTCAACACATATATAATTTTTACAACGCATATATAACTTATATATCGAACGTACAACTTATACAACGCTTATTCAAGAGGTGTACAACGCTTATATAAGTCATATGTCGACTATATAATTTATACATCATCGTTTTCCATATCGTTTATAATTTAGAAATCTCACATTGGGTTCCACTCCACCAAAAATAGCAGAAGGCTCAGAAAAATATGCGGTCTCTTCTAGAATGTAGAAGACGTCCACACGAGTTCACTGTCTTTTGTTTCACTGAATTTCGTCAACAAACGAAAAAGATATGATTTTTACAGTGAAATCAAAAACCCTAGCGCTTTAAAGTGCTATAGAATACAAAATAAAATAAACTGCCGTACCTTTTCTATTTTGATTCAAAACTAGATTTGCGGATTTCACAAAATCCGTAGCATGATACAACGATCAGCTTGTACCACGTTGACGGGCCTCGAGAGGCGCACAGGCGCCACCCTACGTTGGCGAACTCGAATTGGGTAAGGAGGGGGTACGGCGGCTTAAACGTCGGAAGTTTAGAGGGGTGATTCTCTCTGGTGGAGCGACTAAACGGGGTGTAGTTGATGTTGATTTGAAGAGGGGAGGGAGAGCTTCAGAAAACTCAACGGTGGCAGGGGGTTTCGTTGATCGGGGTGGCCAGAAATTGGACAGGAAGGTGGGAGCAAGCAGCGCTGTCGAGCAGGAAGGTTAACGAGGGCCTGAACGGAAACGATAAAGTAATGCAGCAAATTTTCATTGGCCCCTAATTTATATATATATATATATTTATTTTCTTTTATTTTCTAAAATACGGTTTTCTTAGACGAGCGCCAAATCAAACCCAACGACTGTCGCCCCCAGCTAAATACCCCCATTCCGAACACAATGGGAAATGTTTCGAAGGCCCATTCAAATGTTTCAGTCAGTTTTCATTCAAATTAAAATATAAAACATTCAATATTTGATTTGAACGGACATTTCAGTTTGCCGGGGCCACATACTGATTCTAAAAATTCCTGAAAAATAAATCTAGCTATGTTTTGACGATACGGTCCAAACAAAACTAGTTTCGCCGAATTCTGAGATCGTTTGCAAAATGGCCCTTTTCTGGTCGATTCAATTTTATAGAAATCGACCAAACACATTTTCCTTTGCCACGCTCACATACTGGCTTCAAAATTTATGAAATTTGAAACCTAGCAATAGTTTAACATCCCGGACCCAACAAAAGTGGTTTCGTCTAATTCCGAGGTCGTTTGCAAAATGGCCAATTTCTGGTCGATCCAATTTAATAAAAATCGACTAAACACATTTGCCTTTGCTACGCTCACATACTAGCTTCAAAAATTATGAAATTTGAAACCTAGCAATAGTTTAACATCCCGGACCTAAAAAAAGTGGTTTCGTCGAATTCCGAGGTCGTTTGCAAAATGGCCAATTTCTGGTCGATCCAATTTAATAGAAATCGACCAAACACATTTTCCTTTGCCACGCTCACATACTAGCTTCAAAAATTATGAAATTTGAAGCCTAGCATTAATTTGGCATCCCGGATCCAACAAAAGTGGTTTCATCGAATTCCAAGGTCGTTTGCAAAATGGCCATTTTCACGGGCTATATAAACTCTATAGCGACCTTTCTGAAAATTCATCTGGCCATATCTTTTTCTTCCCGCTATGAAACTTCGATTTTTCAGATTCGTTAGAAAGATATTAACTAACAGATTTAAATATGTTTGGTTTCACTTAAATCCGTTTTGTTTTGCACCCGGTACAGTCAGGCAAAGTTTGAATTCAAATTTTGAAACTACCGCGCCATTTCAGGCCTTGTTTATAATTAAAAATAATTATATTCATTTTCAATGTCGATTCAAACTTGCTTTTCATCGTTATTATTTAAAATATTTATTTTAAATATTTAAAATCCACTAAAATAGCCAATTTAAAAATTTTAAATTGGTTCAGATTTTCCGTGTCGTTACAACGTATTCTTTCACTGACAGATTCCCTTGCTTCAATACTAGAAACCTTTCCATGTATAGATTCTCTTCAGCCCGTGAGAGAAACTTCGCCACAAACCTCCGCCTAAAATCTGGCCATGTATCGACTGGACGTTCTCCATTAGTGACCTCCCACCAAAACGAGGCCTTATCCTTCATTAACCAGGCAATTAACTGGACCTTTCTTCCATCATCCACTTCAAGGATTCCAAAAAGTTCTTCCCCCTACTTCAGCCAATTACGAGCTTCAACAAATGTCTCCGTCCCATGAAAAGGTTTTCCACCGATTGCCCTAAAGTCCTTACATATCTTCGCGAAAGTATCGACACGAGGAGGAGGAGGTGGAGCATTAGCTGGACATGCAGTGGTGGCCGTAGCCTCCAGATACCTCCTGAACCATCCTGGTATCGTTATTCATTCGGATATCTCGGGAATTCCAGACATGCTAAAACCAAAAAGGAAAGACTCAATACAAAAGAACTGAAGGAAAGTTATATGGCTCTTGGGGTTATGCTTTCTAAAATATACTTTTCTCTTGAAAATACTTTCCTTAAAACATACTTTTGAAGGTACTTCTTTATAAAAGTAGTTATGAAAAACAGCTTTTCAAAATTCATATCTGTTCTGGTAACCTTCAGCTCTGATACCACGTGTTAACACCCCACTTCCATTAATGTCACTCACAAAGGGAATGCATTAACTTCTATGGAGCATTTTAAGTAAGTATAGAACAGAAACTTAACAACAAGATAGATATAAACAGTACTAAAACTTTAAAACTTTATTTCATTGCAGTAGAAAACACATATGTTTGATTACATCATCAAAAACCAGAGTCAAAGTACATAATATCCATCTTGACTAAACCAAAGTACATAAATTGAAAGACATAACCCCAGTACAAAATAGCCATAAATAAGAGAGGATGAACTTTATTTCA
The DNA here is from genome assembly GCA_030737875.1 of Allium sativum. Classification (NCBI taxonomy): domain Eukaryota; kingdom Viridiplantae; phylum Streptophyta; class Magnoliopsida; order Asparagales; family Amaryllidaceae; genus Allium; species Allium sativum. The sequence continues at coordinate 10,987,937 of CM060923.1, forward strand.
GCGAAGCAATCTTCTAAAAGCAAGAAATACAACTGTCCAAAATCAAGCTCTACTAGTGCTAGTTCCAACCTGAGTACCTGGGGGGGAGGGGGGGGGGGGAGGGGAGGGGGAAGGAAGAAAAGAGGAGGAAACAAAGGGGTCAGACATAAAGTCTGGCGAGTGCGGTAACTATAACAATATAATTACCAATCTAACTAGGTTAAGGCATAAGTTGGAAAATAAGGAAATGACTGTGAATAATTGAGTATGGCAGAGTAAACAAGGAAACAAGATGAACAACGATATCGTTAAAGCGCACCCTAACCACTATAAGATAATTACTATACTACACCACCACTATAAGATATTAGCTATACTGCACCACCTCTAGTCACCCTAAGGTTGATCCCGCCTACTGAACTTAATAATGATAATGGTAGTTTCGTGCACCCCTAGCTGCCTTCATAGGTGCCGCCTACCCCTATCTCCACTAGGTGTACTCACTACCCCCAAGCGATCGGCTCCCTAACTCGTAGATACCCGTGCTGGCCACCATAGTGGGGTGTATCACTCCCCAAAGTGGCAACCCGATACAACCAACAATGCACGACTTATACCTACACAATGCAGCAACGTCTTACCTACCAGCCCGGGTCCATACACACATATGAACCCGTTGGACTTGCGTTGCCATCGCTAACCCGGTTTGGCCTCTTACAGTCAAGCCTAGTATGTGTGTCCCGTCCTCGCCTTGGGTTGAGCCCACTGAGATACTTGTGGGTTACTGGTTGAAACGGGCCCCCATTACTTGACACAAGATATCCACCTAAGCTTGGTCCCCTCAAGTACATCCCACTTAACCCACTTCTTATTCATGTTCACTTACATGTTTCAATTTTGGTTAAGGGTTTCTAATCGTATTTCCAATGCCACCCAAGGCACCCATTAGATTCCACATGCCACCTAAGGCACCCACTTAACCCCCTCATGTCCCACTACATGCTTATCTGGTTAAGTGTTTCTTAATTCATTAAGACTGTAACCTCATAAAGACCTCTCACATTAGACTGGCATTTGTGGCAGCTGGATTTGCCGGGCGGGGCCGGGCGGGGCCGGGCGGGTCCGGGCGGGTCCGGGCAGTCTTACACCACAAACGTGCCTAACCTCGTGTCTTTACAATTTTTACGTATTTAATTTATGCCTAAGACCTCTCACATTAGACTGGCATTTGTGGCAGCTGGATTTGCTGGGCGGGTCCGAGCAGTCTTACACCACAAAAGAGCCTAACCTCGTGTCTTAGACGATTAATTACTCCTAATTAATCATCCCCCAATTTGAATTACTTTCCCTATTCAAATTATCAATTAATTCCAAATTTAACTATGGCCATAATTGACACAATTATGTCCATCTATTTATGGTATGTAAAATCATACTCATTTCACCACAAATTTATACAATGCCTTTTAAGGCATTTATGGCAATTAAATCTTTTGATATTATCCCGTTTACCCCACGTTGTACGTTTGTTCATTTAGCGTAAAATATACATTAAACTCGAATAGTCTAACTCATGGAATAAAGAGAAAACATCACAACATACACATAATTAAAACCAGATCTAAACAAAAGGGGTGAACTTGCATGTGTGAATAATGTTCTACATCTAAAACTTGCATAAGCCAAATTTACAACTTTCATAAACTACATATGTCATAGATCCAATTCTAAAGATGTGAACTTGTTTAGGCAATAGTCATAAACTTGCATAAATCATGTATGTCATAGATCTACATCTAAAGGTGTGCACTTGCATAACATGATTCCTATTCAAACACATGTATTCATATAAACTTGCATATGTGATTTATGCAACATAACGATGGTGAAAACTTACATCTAAACGTGTAAACTAGCATGTAGGATTTTTCATGTAACTCACACATGTCATAGCCTAACTTTATATCTAAAATAGATGTCATGTAAAGTTGTAGATAATTTTCACTAATCATATGATTCATGTCTTAATTAACATCCTAACTTGAATAGGTACATATGACTTATCACATGAATCAACATAACCCAACTAGCATATGAACAACATGATGATTTGATTATATAGAATTACAACATAGATGATTGCATCATAACTTTACAACTTGGATGATAATATCACAACATAACATCATAGAGTTTACAACTTGTATGATAACATCAAAATTTTACAACATAATTATAACATGCAATCAATAATTCACATCATATCCATGTAATCCACATCATTACTTAATCCAATTAAATTACTAATTATTTTATTAAAATTATCGAACTCACAACTCAAAGAAGGCCTTGAGTTCTGAATTTTGAGTTCTGAAGTTGTAAAAGCTTTCCTTTGAAGAAGATTCGTTGTTAAAGTTGAAAAGGATTGATTTAGACTAGCTTTCTTCATCTCTAATTGGTGGCGGCTACGCTGAGTTGTTAGGTGACAACATGGAGGCCATGAATCTAATTTTGTTTTGATTTTTAGGGTTTGAGTCTAGAGGTGTTTTTATAGAGTTTAGGATTAGTTTAAGCCGTCCGATCAACCAAGAATTAATCCCAGCCAATCAGAGCAGTTCAGAACCCATAATGAGTCAACATATAGTCACCAACAGGTCATCATTCAAATCTGCCCGAGGGGGCAGGTCGACCCCCAGGTTGACCCTATGGTCGATCTGGTTAGGGTAGGTCGACCCCCTGGTTGACCCTATGGTCGACTTGGCCCTGGAGGGAATTTTCCCGCCTAGCCTGTCTGACTCTGAATTTTTGAAATTTGAGATCTGTTTTGAATTTTCTGAAACTTCCGATGGCCATAACTTCTTCATACGAAGTCCAATTCACGCAAACTCGGACTCTATCTCAACCAGAATTCCAGGATGAACACAATGGCTTAACCCATTTCCCTTAATTCTTACGTCTGAGATTAGTTATTCTTTAATTTGTGAACATTAGTGTTAACAGAAATACGGGGTGTTACACATTCCTTATTGGCACAAGTGTTGCGAATCATATATGCCAAAGATAATTGAAGATGGAGTAAAGTGCAAGGGCTGTTGTACAAATCTTAGGTAAAGATTGCCTAAGATGGTTGTACTGAATAGTGCCTTCGGTTTGTCTAGTCCCAGGACGACCTGCATGGAAGAATGTCTGACAGAGTATATTTAATAGATCGCGTAAGTTGATCTCTTCAAACGTATTTACGTTTGGTGGCGGAGGAATTCGTTTCTCTTAGATGTATACCCGTGGTATTTTTGGGGAAATCAATTTGTGATTTGGCGGATATGACGATGTGATATTCAAAGTGAATAAATGTGTGATCTCTCAGAGATAAGCGTGGCCTCCAGCCTCACAACCGGGAAATGACAAAAATCGGGCAGGCAGCATGGCTATGTAGGTCACACCTATTAGGGTGTATAAACACCAGATCTAGAGTTTCATTTACTTCTAAAAATCTGTTGTTGATGCTGTTCCATTTGAGAAATGGTTGCTGATCCCAACCGTTGGTGATATACATTCCATACACTCAAGCGAAATGAGTGGTCTGTCATGTGTGGCCGGGTTGCGAGATGTTCTTGTTGAACCCAGTGTATTCCTCTCTAGAGGTACACTTGCGAAAGGTGGTTCCATACCTCGTCATAGTTGTAAATCCATTACCCAATACGTGCTTGTGGTTTTGATTGTATACAATATATGTAGAACGTGAGATGAAAGTGTTTCTGCTAGATGAATATTATATTGTGGTTGATAGACATTATTATAATATCAAAAGGTTTTTGATATAAAGATTATTCTGGATTCTCATAAGGGGAAAACCCATTCCGTTATACGGCGTGGTCGTATGAGATATCGTGTAATGGCTCAAACTGTTTTAAACTGTTTTACTCATACCAGTCCCATGACTGACCCGAAGTTTATTTTGTTTTGTTTTCCCTAAACTCTTGGGTGCCCAATTTTGTATGGGCAGTCAAGTAGCCATGATTTACAGATTTACAGATTTACAGATATACATTCTCACCCGAAGTCTATCTTATCTATTCTCACCCTCTAATTTCTTTCATTAACTACCGGTATTTTTTCGATGTATGGTTAGTCGTCATTGAGTTTATGTCGATAACCAAAGTCGCTAAAAAACTGGGTCGTTACAGCAATTTACGACTCTGACTATCCTTGCCAATCTTGCTCTAGAATTATCATTGATCGCATTAATGGCTTTGCAGTGTCATCTAGATACATGCAGAAGTCTGTCCGAAGTTTTAGGGGGAAAACCCCTAACCTAATCAAAGCATCTTGCGTACTCATGGACTACTCCAACGGATCGAAAATCGTCGATAGATAAATAAAGTGATTAAAGGTAGATAAGAAAAACTGATCCCTTAGGATCGCACGAAATCTCGAGGGTATTTCCGAGGTAAGTCGAAAGTCTAACTACCCTTGTTTCAAAATTACTAGCTAACCAATCAATGCCTAGAATCAACCCATAGCCCAAGAAACCAAAAACATAAGCATAAATATAGCTATTCTCAAATCCTCACAAGTCAAGGATAAATGAGTCGAACCAGCAATTGGATTTGAGACTATAATGGGATCCTCTACTATACAATATCTAGGGTGCAGAGACTCAAATATGGAAGCAGATATATACGAATATGAAGCGCTAAAATCAGAAGGAGTACTAACAGGATAATCAAAAAGGAAAAACTCTTTCAACAAAAATCTTACTGCCTCTCTCTCGGGTATGCTGGCGGCGAGAGCATGCACTTGCCTTCCGGAAAATCCTATCCCTTGTTGTAGCCCTTGCCCTTAATTATACAACCCGTTATACCAAAATAAAGATACTTCCTCTTGTTTTAGGTTTTACTATTCTTTCCTCCCCTCCTTTGTGAACCAAGTCCATATCCATGGGTTCTTCATCCTTGTGTTGTGCTCCTTAGCCAAACCCCCTCATTCTCAACTTTGCCATCCTTGTGTAACTCGTTGACATGTCTCTCAAAAGCTGTACGACTATAGATGGAAGTTAGGCACTTATTTACCCTTTGACAGGTATCGTAGTCTCTTTAAGCCTACGGGATCATGACGCGATGAGGTTACCTCCCAGAAAGCCAAGAGCCCCGAAGACTCAGGAAAGAAGGAAAAAAGGATTCAAAAAGAGGATCAAAAGATAGTGCATATGGCTTTGGGGAATATGCCTTTAAAACAAAAACTTTTCATTTGAAAATGCTTCTTTTAAAATCATTTTGAAAATAATTTTTCAAATCTTTTTATCTGATCCGGTAACCTTCAGCTCTGATACCAAGTGAAACACCCTACCTCTGTTAAGGTCACTCACAAACGGAATGCCTTAACTTCGGTGGAGCATTTTTGGTACAAGATGCAGAAAAATTACAAGATAGACAAATAAAGCAGCGGAAAATAAATAACTTTTATTGATTAAAACAACTTGTACAAAGATTGTCTTATAACACCAATACTTATTACAACAAAGCATCTGTCTTGTTTAATATAAAGAAACAGAAACTGACAATGATATTCCCCAATAAAGCATGAGCCAGCCACAGCAATAGAAAATGGAGTTCGAAGCAATGCGTCAAAAAATCTTCAAGCTCGGAAAGAGTAACGGTCCAAAATGAGCTGAGCTATTCCCTCCCTGACTACCTTGGGGGGGAGAGGAGAATGGAAGAAAAGAGGCGAAAGCAAACTGGGTCAGACATAAAGCCTGGTAAGCTCAGTTATTCTTAGCATTTAAACGAAGAAAAAAGTCATGACATGAATAAACTAAATATAAGACGGAACCATAGTAAGAAGATAACATAGGATAAGCATGGGATGTGATATGGCAAGATAAACTGAATGTACCTATAAACTAGATATACTGAATATACTGATAAACAGAATGCGCTTCTACTCCTTCTCTGCTTCGCGACTACCCTGTTATGCTTATTTCTATATCTCTGCACTACCTAACTAGTGTCCAAACTAGTAATCTATATAAAATGATCATATAATAACGTGATCCCAATCCCCGTAATTGTGGTTGCCTTCAGGTGTACATCTATTATGGGGATTCCATTTATTACCTAGATCTAATCTAGGGTTTACTATCAAGTGCTTCCTAGATTCAACCAGGGTTTATGCTACCCAGGGCCACTAGGGTTTATGCTACCTATTGAACGCTTCTCGGATTCAGGGTTTACGCAACCTAGTTCCAACTAGGGATTATGATACCTATCGAACGATGCCCCCTAGTCTAGGACACACTACCCAGAGCGGTATATGTTCCTAGACCTTCCTTACGTATGTGTCGTGAATCGTTATCGGTGTCTAGATGCACATGTCCTCTATATGTACGACCCGAGTCCTGTGGCAGGGCTAGTCAAGAAATATGGAACTCGGTCGAGAGTTTTCAGATATCTGCCGATTGCAGATACTAGGGTCTGCTTTTACAGTGGCTATGGTCCCACTAGACCCCTCCCTCAACTAACAAATGAAAGGCACCCAAGAAAATCCAGAATGAGAACTGTACGCAGGCCCCTCTATGCCCCCACAAACCTTTGGGTCAACCGCCCCATAACTAAATAGCAAGTATATGGTCTGTTGGAGTTCTCCGCCTTTCCGATTCATGTATTTCGACTGACTCAAGATGGTAGGTAGACGACGAGTTGCTATCACAGGGAAAAAACTGGTCTCGCCGAATCACGCTGGTCCATTCCAGTCTTTAGGTTGCCTTATTATTGCAACCAAGGCATACCCTTGGCTCCTCTATCGCATACCTTAACCTCTGTGAGCCCAGGAGGATCATCTGCAGCCTCACAGAGGGATATCAAGAGTAACCTCACGTCCCCTCGAAGCCACATGCTTCGTAACCCAGTTCGTTGGAGCCTTCTTCACGATCAGATGGACGTTCGCTCCTCCTCGTATTCTACTTGGTTTTCTTGACTAAGTCTTACTACTTAGTTCTCTTAATTAAAGTTTACTACTTAGTTTCCTGAATCATTCGTTTTCTTAACTAAGGTTTACAACTTAGTCCTCCTAACTAAGGTTTACTATATAGTTCTCTTTCTTGTCATATTGGTTCGGTTAAGTATCATCAGTCAATTCAAGTTAACTTAACCCATTCACTTGTCATGTTAATTTGGTTAAGTGTTATCCAGTAGTTAACGTTGACTTAACCTACCCATATATCATGTCAAATTGGTTAAGTGCTCCTTAAACTTACTCGTTTATCAGGTTATATTAGTTAAGTGTTTTTCATTAACTTAACCCTATTCATGCTATAACGGTTAAGTGTTCTAAGTGTACTTAACCCCATCTTTTGGTTTGGTTAATATGTTAGACATTTACTTAACCTTACCCACTTGTCTAGTTAACATGTTATAACGGTTAAGCGTTTCCTTAGTTACTTAACCCCCACAAATCTTGCCTTGTTAACATGTTAAGTTGGTTAAGTGTCCAAATTTACTTAACCCGTATCAATCTTGTCTAGTTAACATATTGAATTGGCTAAGTGTTTTTCTCAATTACTTAACCCCACCCTCCTTTTCTTGTTAACATGTTAATCTGGTTAAGAGTTTCCTTAATTACTTAACCTCACCATTTCTAGCTTGATTGTTCATGAGCTTTAATTAATTAATTAAAGCACCAACCACTCACATTAGACAGGTATTGTTGTGCTTACTGGATGTGCCGGTTGGTTCCTGGCAGTTTTACGCCATAACTCAGTCTAACCTTAGGTCTTTCTGGGCTTGATGCAATAACCTCTCACATTAGACAGGTATTGTTGTAGGTACTGGATGTGCCGATCGGTTCCGGGCAGTTTTGCACCACAACTCAGTCTAACCTTGGGTTACGCATTTTCCTCTTCTCTAATTTACATATTTACAATTCATGTAAATTTTTCCATAAATCAATTTAGCCTAGATCATATTCATTTGTCATGCAAATTAACATACTTATGTTCTATGCCCAAAACTTGATTTACCTATCAATTAACCCAACTTGCAGTTTATACCAATTTAGATTTAATATTCCCCCTCTTACAGTTCATGCCCAATCTAGATTAATATCCCAATTTACAGTTCATGTCAAAAATAGATTTAATATTCTAGTTTATTGTTTATGTCCAAAACTTGGTTTACATGCCAATTACATACTTTGCGGCCAATTAAAATTTATCATTTGTGCCCAAGTCTAATATGCATGTAAATTATTCACTATTATAGCCAATTCAGATTATGCCAACATATTTATTATGCCAAATTATCTTAATTAAGCTACGCCCAATCCCCGCATCATAATCGTATGTATGACATGATTTCACAAGTTTTATATGTACTCATGAAATGGCACTAACAAAAGGAATAGGGGATAAGCACAAGAATTGATATAAAAGAATAGGCATGCAAAAATAATGGCTCCAACGGGTCCGATGTACATAATTGTGAATAGGAATAAACTTGGCCAAGTTACACACTAAATATGAGATCCAACATAATTAAGGGAATAAACATAGATAATTTGATCCAACATAATGCCAGTTCAAGGTACAACATGATTGGTTAATCATAACAATGGGGATAGGCATAAGCAACTAACTACAATAGTTATAGGCAATTAACCATAATAGTCATGGGAAACTAATCACAATAATTTCTTAATAAATGTAATAGGCAATTGTCTCATAGTTTTGAATCATAGTCGTGGGCAACAGTCTCATAGTCACGAATCATAGTCATAGGCAAAAGTCTCGTAGTCATAATCATAGGCAATAGCTTCATAGGCAAGAGTTTCATAGTCATAGTCTTAGGCAAAAGTCTCATAGTCATAGTCGTGAATCAAATCCAAAGGCATAGATAACTTTAGATTTGACATAAGCATGAATCAAAGATAATCAACTTGCAAATAGGTACAGTTCTATATTTTGATTTATTACATTCACGATTCCAATTACACGTTCAAATATAGAGAATAACCTAACTTACAAAGAAGGAATTCTTAATTTATGGAATCTGAATTCTGAAGTTGGAATGCTCGCCTTTGATGTAAATCGTTGTTCTTTTAATTCAGATTTGGTTCACTTCGTAGCTTTCTAGTTTTCTTTTTAGTTGAAAGAGAATGGTGGTTGTCCTAGGTTGAGTATTGCGGTATGACGGCTCTAGGAATGAATTAGTGTGATTTTACGGTTGAGTGTTAGGTTGTTTATATAGAATTTCAATTTAATTAGAGCCGTCGGATGAACCTAAAGTTAACCACAACCATTCAGTCAGGATAGGCCGACACCTCAGCCCTAATGACTCAGCAAGGAGTCATAAAGGACTCAGCAATGACTCGCAGTATGGATCAGAACACACCAGAAAGCTGCGTAGGCTTTCAGCCCGACCTGGACGCACTTGGCAGGTGCACCAGTGCAATTTTCATACTGGTGCACTTCCCAAGTGCGCTAGTGCATTTTTTTCTCCCTTCTTTTGGTTTTCTGCCTAACTTCGTTCGTCCATATCTTCTTCGTACGTTATCCGATTTACGCAAACTCGGACTCTTTCTCAAGCAGAATTCTGAGATGAACGCAATCGCGTAATCCGTTTCCCTTAATTCTCATATTTGAAATTAATTATTCTTTGATTATATCTTACGTCCCGATTTACAATTGCAGGGTGTTACATAAATCTTTAATAAGATTTGAATGTGAAATGATAATCAAATTTTCCGATAACACTGTGGGTGTTAGATATAGGGTACTACTAGCTTTGCTCCATGAGATGAATAGGTTGGGATAAGGATTAATAAATAAATGATTACTTTGGTAAAGTTCGCTAATCTCGACTATTTGATAAACCTTAATTTGGTTCATAATTCATAAAGAATAAAATTAAATCTTTCGAAATGATATCCAAAGGAAGATTAAAGAATAAATTTCAAAAAATTTATCTTTGATAAAATTAATGTGAACTTTTCCCTAACGATGTGAATATTTGAATAAAGGAATATTCTAAATTGGAATGAGGCGTTTGACGTGTTTTATAGCACCTGATAATTGATTATAAAATAAACGAGTTATTCGGAAACACCGGGTTTATCCCATTATGAATAATTAATACGAAGACTAAAAGTCGACGACGAAGACGGTGGTTGAAGACCGAAGTTCTTCACATCGTTTAGATGATTACTAATGTTTGATTAGGTCGTACACACCCAAGACAAGGTAATAAGTGGTGATCGTCCAGACGTACTTGGAGATCGACTGGATATGTGAGGAACTCACTCCTGTATTGGACATATGGGATGAGGAATATGGTGCCACCGATTTCGTTCAGACACAGAATGGACTTGTAAATGAATGTGTGTCTGACATTGGATTTTGTTATGTGTTGATTGATTTCTATTGAATATATATCTATTCGGTGGCGGAGAATTTATTCTCCTGCTTAACATCCTTCTCTGAGATGTACGAGCTTCGAGGTTATATATTGATAGACATCTGTTGCATGGCGTGAATTGTCTGTGTGGCATGTTGAGATGCAAATGATCATAGCTTTTGTTGAAAAGCAGAGTCTTGCGGTTGATGATAAAAGCACGACTTTAAATAGCATAGCTTTATGTATAGCGTTAATTCGCGAGCCTCACACCCCGTATGAATCAAAAATGAGATCATGACTGTAGGGAGTGCATGCATTTCTTTCTAGCTAGAAGTGGTGTCATGGTATGGGGCCTAGACATTTTTACTTATGTGGATGATGGATTGTGAGGCGCCTCGGTTCGAGTCCCTAGTGGCTCTAGATATTGGTCGCTACTGGTCATATGATAGGTCCGATAGGACCGGGAATTGTATTGTTCAGGAATAACCACTCCACTAAAGTATGTGTGGATCGGCCCTGAAGATCCAAGGGTTGCCCGTAGGTGTGATCCTAAGGCATTTGCTAGAGTTTCTTAAATTGGTGAGGAGCCATCCCTTGCCTCAACTCATAGATGGAAACCCAATTTCCAATATGCAACTTTTCAGTTTTAATTGTAGAACTAGTATGGCGACATAGTATATGGTAGTTACGCCGTCTATGATTGATACATTTATATTTGAAGTTGTTTTATACACCGTACACAAATAGTAATATCAAAATATTTGTTTTAAACATACCAAGCATGTTTGGCTATTATAAGGTAAAACTTTATCCTCCAGCTTGCATTGCATTGTGTGACGGGACCTGAGTCTAATAATAGCTTCATTTTTCCAAAAAGCATTGCGCTATTATATTTTAAACAGGGATTCATGTAGAGAAAACCCGTTCAGTTTTATACGATATGGTCCCATGATTTCCCCAGTTTTAAAGTAAAGATTTAATAAATGTTTTTGGTTCTCACACCAGTCCCATGACTGACCCAGAGTTTATTGTTTTGACCTAAACTCTAGGTGCCTATATTTTCCACATGGGCAGCTAGTAGTTTTGGTTTTCGTAGATATTTCTTTTCCTAGGATCTTGGATTTGCAACTGGAGCTATATTCGGAAAGCATTGTATATGTTTATTTATTTCAGTTGTGTTATATATTATTCTTCCGCTGCTATGTAATGTATTTTAATCTCCGATATTTTTCTAATGTATATTATTTATTCATACTCTGTTATATTCCAGTACTCTGATGTAAATTGTTTTAATAATAATGAAATGTTCTATTGTTTGTGTTCTGATTTGTCGTGTTCTCAACTCAATCCGGGCTTTCCTATAGGGGCGAGTTTTGGTCTTTTCATTGTGCTATCAGAGCTTTGGTTTACAGAGCTCGAGAACAAGACAAGTTAGAACCAACCGAAAGAATTCACCAGAGATTGGATTAGTAATATCCAATGAGAATGACTCTTTTGAGATGGGATCAGTAGTATCCTAGAATGAGTTTCAAAGAGTGTTATTTTTAAAATAAAAATGAAAAAAAGTTTTGTTTTGAAAATTTAAACCTTATATATGTACTTGAGTATTTTATTTTATATAGATTTCGGACTATCGGGTATATGGAGATTTTAATATACGTCTGATCCACGTGTATTTGAAGTCTCAAATATACTAGATAGATATAGAATCACACTCTAGCCGCCTAGGCATGATTCTGATGATGGCGTGCCATCATCAGCATTTATGTTTGAGTCTCGACAGTGGGATATCTATATATTTCCAATTTACTGGTGTGAGAACCAAAACTAGATAGGGTTATTGTTGTGATTTGGCACTAAAAATATGATTTTTAAGTATATATGTAAACAGATATGTTTGAAAATTTAATCAACAAATTGATTATTGGTTGTGATGTGTGATTATTAGTTCAACTAATTTATAACATTGGAATGATAAAAACAAAAAGAGAGTAAAAGGTAATTTTAGCCAAATTGATTCAAATATTGAATTAAATTAAAAATTTATTGCAATTGGATATATGTACATGTGTATATAATGTACAGGTCATAGCATGGATGCTAAGAAGAGGAATAAAATTATATACCCGACAAATAGGTACATGTTTATTGTATTTCTTGGGGTTCGATGATTTTATGAGCCGATTGGCTTTTTCCTTTTCTTTTGGATTGATGAGGGCCCTGTGAGGCAAGTTGCGGTTTTAAATATCAACCCGTACAAAGGAGGTTGTTGCGAATTTTTTCAAAAATTTAGGTTGTTAGCAAAAATTTTGAGAAATTAGAAATTCTTAGAAACTGAAAACTTGAAGAATGAAAGTTGAGTTGGATAGTTAAACAACTTTCGACTCCATTCCTTTTCGAGGACGAAAAGATTTTAAGTGGGGGAGATAGTAACAACCTAGATTTTCAGAACCAAATTGAAAATTTTAATATTTAAAATGATTTATTTTAAATAATAACGGCTAAAATTTATTTAAATCGAAGTTAGAATGTATAAATTTATTTTAAATATAAAACAAGCTTGAAATGGCGCGGTACTTTGAAAATTCGATTTTTAAATTTCAAATGAATATGCAGAATTCAATATAAGTTAGAATTGGATGAAACAAGAAACGTTAGAATCTAATTAACTATTCTTTCTAACATATGTGAAAAACTGAGATTTCACTTTATGAATTAAAAGTTATGTCCAATTTAAAATTTGAAATAGTCGCTATGGAGTTGATATATTTTACTATAATATATAGCTATTAAAAATAGCCATTTTTCAAACGATTTCCGTTTTCGACGAAACCACTTTTGTTGGATCTAGAATGTCAAATTATTGCTAATTTTCAAAATTCATAATTTTTGGAATTAATATGTGAGCGCAGTGAATTTAAACGCGTTCGGTCATCTTAGTTTGAATATAATCGACTGGAAAATGACAATTTTTCAAACGATCTCCAAATTCGATGAAATTAGTTTTGTTAGGACCATATCATCAAAACATAGCTAGATTTATTTTTCTGGAATTTTTGGAGTCGGTATGTGGCCCCGGCAAAATTAAAATGTACGTTGAAATCAATTTTGAACGTTATATTAATTTATATTTTAATTTTAATGAGAACTGAATGAAATAGTCGAATTGGCATGCGTACATATCCCATTGTGTTTGGAATGGGGGTAATTAACTAAGGTCGACGGTCGATGGGTTCGATTTGCAGTTCGAATTAAAAAGTAACTTTTTGGAATTAAGAATAATAAATTATATAAAGTCAACCTTCCCTCACATTCTCTCTCACCATTCAAATTAGAAAAAAAGAATAAAAAACGACGGAACCCCTTCAGTGTCGCCGTCGCCGCTCCCTAGGCCGCCCTCGTCGTCGCTGGAACACCCCCCCACCCCCCGCGCCTCTGCCTCCTCCTCCCCGTCGCCTCTCTCTTTCTCCCCTTCTCCGAAGTAATCCCCAAACCCTAGTTCACCATTGCCGCCACCACTGCACAGCCGCCGCTACCCCCTTCCGCGTCCCTAGCGCCTACGCCACCTACCCCAACCCCCAGCGCCACCATGGACTCCCCTCCTTTTAAAAATCCGATTTTTATATTTTCAGTTTTACATTAAACACCCTTAGCTTCCACAGCCCACATCTCTCCAATAGAGCGCTTCTGGCCAAGACTCTATAGTACCAAAATCGAACAGCACGATGTTCTCTTCGATTTGAGTATAAGGAAGTCGTACTTTGGAATTCAGAGGCGTCCGGAAAACGCGTCCAAAGTTTACTGCCCAAATAATGTCTTTTCGCGAATTTCATCGAAATGGAGCGTTTTCGGAAGAAAGGCCACTAGGCGAAAGTTGTCCGGAATGGCGCTTTTAAGCTAGAAAAAGAGATGTTGTGAAGATCGGATCTCGTTTGCAAATTCTGGAACCAGAACAGCAAATCACAACGTCAGAAATCAACGGCGAAGTGGATCCCAATGTGAGAACACCATCTCACTCAATTTATTTTAGTATTAAATATATACTAGGTTGCAGATGAGGCTTAGTAGCCCCTGACACTATTTATTGTACAAACCATGGTTGTTTGTTTGGATTGTATAGTGGAAAATTGGATTGCGATTGTAAAATTGATTTCGATATGCTTGTGGAATTGTTTGGATTGATTGTGATTGGTGTGTACGGCGCGAGCCAGTATCAGGAGAGGGGTAATGTTAGACATTACTCTGTTTCTAATATCACGCCATTATAATGTCGAAATTTTCTAAAATAAACCTTATTCATTAAAAATATCATTTTTATTGAATGAATGAACTATATAAAATATACATTTGTTGAATAGAATGTTTGAACAGTAAAAATATCATCTTTATTTTATAAATGAACTATGTAAAATAGTCAAGTGTTGAGATAAATAATTTACCATTAAGAATATAATTTTTAACGTATATATGAATGGCATAAAATTCTCCTAAAATGAAAATAAATATTCATTTACAAGTCGGACGATTTGTTTATGTACACCCATTTAACTGATATTGATTGGCACGATAAATTTTGCATATCGCCAATTGCACAAATAATATTCAGTATTGATTGGTTGAAACCCCACACAGGTATTGGGATGATACTTGACGTACACTAATCCCAATTGTATAGTTGTATGTCAATCGATTGTTTGATAGACTGTTGTAAACGTCAATTATTTGTATTTATTGCTTATGTAGTTGTTTAATGCACTCTGGATGATGGATTATTGTTTATCATTGTTGTTGTGTACATGTTATGTATGAAATCCATATAACTACCATTATATGGTAATTGATAGGGTTTGATTCCAGTTCAAAAATAACGAATATTTCAAAAATAACGAATATTTTAAAATAATATTCAGTAAAGGATTAAAATGTGAATTTGATGTCCGATTTTGGATGGACAAGAAAATATTCAAATGTCTGAACCCATGTTGATTAGATTTGCGCCATTTTAACGTGAATGATATTTATATCAATTTTATTCATTTTCGTAATGAATACCGAAAAGGAAATTATTTCAAAATCTGATATTTTGAAAATATTGTCATTTAAATATTATAATTATAAGGAGTATTCAATTTTGACATAAAATTGAAATAAAAGTGGGAATCGTTTTTAAAATGAATTTATAAAATATGTTTTGAACGAAATACATGTTATATATATTATATTTATATTAATGGTTTGAATAGAAAGCCCGCGCCGCGACCATTCACGAATTTCGACCATTAACTTCAAATGGACGTAATAGGACATCCGACCGTCAGTTTTCCTAAACCCGGAACCGTTGGGTTCGTATAGGAAAGAGATTTCTAATGAATATAAGAGATATGTAATCTACTGGTTGGATTTGGAATTATGTCTAAATCAAATTTGGAAAAGTTCGTTATGGATGCAGTTCGGTGACCGTTATTGGAAAATGACTGTATGGACCTTAATAAAAAAAAAATTAATAATTTGTGTAAAATCATAATAAATGATTTGGAAAGAATTTGGATGAAAAATTCCACGTTTGCAAAGGCAAAAATATATGCTTATCAAAACGAATTAATTAATAACTAGAAAGACAATCCAACATTTTTAAATATATTAATTGGATTTGTGAATGGTTTTAATCTAACTAGAATTTTCTAATATATGAATTGGAATGGATTTGAATAGAAATCTTCTTCGGAATATTTTGATATTGGATTCCGTGATTATACGGATATTGTGGTGGTAATTTCAAAGATACAGATATCGTTATTCCCAATATGATATCCGTTAGTTTCAGAATTTGATATTGAATATAAGTCGATATAATTTCTACTCAGATCCTTATATTTAATATCAAAGTGGATTTTAGGTTTGTCGTGAATGTTGTCTTCAGTAACACTATTCTTAAACCCCGTGTGGAAAGAATAAATCTTTTAATTAAGATTATTAGAGTTTCCAGTTATATTCAGTAATTGGAATAAAATGGAATGTGAATTGGGTTTATTGTGAATTGTGTTTTTATCGACATTCGTTCTTTAACCAAATTAACAGTGAAATGTGATTTGGAATACATGAATCTTTAATTAAGATTTAATGAAAATTTTCCAAAGTAAAGTTTTCCAATTTAATATAGTAAATTTGAATTGAATGGAATTCGATTTAGTGATAATCGAAGTGAGCTTCCGTGGAAGAAGACTGTTAACATATTTTGAATTTAAAAGGCTTAGTTGTAATTCCATTTATATTATTTGTCGGATACGGGAATTGGTATCGATTATATATTGATCTGTTTCCCTTGAAGATTCCATGGTTAATGGAATGTGATTTTGGGTTTATCGTGAACTCTGTTTTTAAATGACATTGGTTCTTTAACCTAGTTAAAGACAGGGTTATATGTCTAACATTGTATTTCAAACTGTATCTTTGATCTCTATTAAATATACATCTGTTTGGTGGCAAGGAATTTATTCTCTTGCTGAACACCCTTCTCTAAGACGTATGATCTTAGAGGTTATATATTGGAAGAAATCAGTGGTACGGTGTAGATTGTCGATGTGGCATGTTTGTGTTTCCAAAGTTAAATAATAACTAAATAATGATTGTTGGAAAAATAAAATTAATTGGAGTTTTAATGAATCTTAAACTAGATTGAAATGAGAATGGGATAGTTAAATTTATCGAATTCATGAAAAGATCGAGAATGGAGTACCACTAGTTTTACTCTGGGCGATAGTTAAATCTTTAATTACATTTGAACGTGAAATGGTAATTAAATTTACCGATAACATCGTGGGTGTTAGATATGGGGTACTACCAGTTTTGCTCTATGGGATGAATAGGTTGGGATAAGGATTAGTAAATAAATGATTACTTAGGTAAAGTTTATTAATCCCGACTAGTTGATAAACCTTAATTTGGTTTAGAATTGATAAAAGATAAAATCAAATCTTTTGAAATGACATCCAAAGGAAGATTAAAGAATAAATTTCAAAGAATTTATCTTTGATAAAATTAATGGTAACCTTTCCATAATGATGTTAATATTTGAATAAAGGAATATTATGAATTGGAATGAGGCGTATGATGTATTTTTATAGCACCTGATTGTTTATTATAAAATACGTGAGTTATTCGGAAAGACCGGGTTTATCCCATTCGGAATAATTAATACGACGACTAAAAGTCGACGAAGAAGACGGTGGTTGAAGACCGGAGTTCTTTACATTGTTTGGATGATTACTATTGTCCTAATTGGGCCGTACACCCAAGACAAGGTAATAAGTGGTGATAGTCGAGATGTACTTGGAGATCGACTAGATATGCGAGGACCTCTCTCCTATATTAGACATATGGGACGAGGAATAAGGTGCCTCCGGTTTCGTTTTGAACTAGAACGGACTTGTAAATGGATGTTTGTTTGACATTGGATTTCATTCTATGTTGATCGATTTCTATTAAATATATATCTATTTGGTGGTGGAGAATTTATTCTCTTGCTTAATAACCTTCTCTGAGATGTGCAAGCTTAGAGGTTATATATTAATAAACATCATTATATGGCGTGAATTGTCAGTGTGGCATGCTGAGATGCAAATGATCAAGGCTTTTGTTGAAAAGCAGAGTCTTGTGGTTGATGATCAAAGCAGGGATTTAAATATCATAGCTTTGTATATAGCGTTAATTCATGAGCCTCGCATCCGGTATGAGTCAAAAACAGGATCGTGACTGCAGGGAGTGCATGCGTTTCTTTCTAGATAGAAGTGGTGTCAGGGTATAGAGCCAGGATATTTTTACTTAAATAGATGATGGATTGCGAGGCGCCTTAGTTTGAGTCCCTAATGGCCCTAGATATTGGTCACTGGCCAAGTGATAGGTCTGATAGGACCGGGAAACGTATTGTTCAAGAATAACCAGTACACTAAAGTATGTGTGAACCGACCCTTAAGATCTAAGGGTTGCCCATAGCTGTGATCCTAAGGCATTTTCTAGAGTGTCTCGAATCGGTGGGGAGCCATACCTTGCGTCTACTCATAGATGAAAATCCAAATTTCAATACGCGACTTTTTGTTTTTAATTGTAGAACTAGTACGGAGACACGGTATATGGTAGCTATGCCATCTATAATTGATACATTTATATTTGAAGTTGTTTTATACACTATACACTTATAGTAATATCAAAATGATTTGTTTTAAACTTACCAAGCATGTATGGCTATTATAAGGTAAAACTCTATCCTCCAGCTTGCGTTGCATTGTGTGATGGGACCTGAGTCCTATAATAGCTTCATTTTTCCAAAAAGCATTGCGTAGTTTTGTTTTAAACTGAGATTCATGTGGAGTAAACCCGTTCTGTGTTATACGATGTGGTCCCATGATTTCCTAACTTTTAAAGTAAAGATTTAATAACTATTTTTACTTCTCACACCAGTCCCATTACTGATTCGGATTTATTGTTTTAACCTAAACTCTTGGTGCCTATATTTTCCATATGATCTCGACTTCTAGGTCTTCATACTGCTTTGGAGATACCACTACATTCGAATTGTGCATGCACTTCCATATAAACGACACGTGAAAAAATTATGTACACTCGACATATTCTCGGGTAAATCCAGTCTATACGCAAGCTTTCTAATCCGCTTGACAATCGAAAACGGTCCAACAAACCTAGGAGCTAACTTTCCTTTACTTCTGAATCGAACAACATGCTTTAACGACCAAATCATCACGAAAACCATGTCATCAACGTCGAATTCCAAATCTTTTCGACGGTTATCGACGTAACTCTACTCATTGTCTTGGGCTTCCTTCATCCATTGCTGAATGATTTCGATACAATTTGAAGTTTCTCTTACCATCTCTGGCCCAAGTATCATCTTATCTATAGTTTCCACCAACATGCCAGAGAATTACACGGACTCCTATATTGTAACGACCTGGATTTTTCAGCTATTTGAATTTTAATATTTAAATTTAACTTAAATATTACATTTACAATATTAATGGATTTAATATTGAATTCGTTTATAAAACAACGATTAAACATTTATTTTTATATTTAATATAAAACAAACTCGAAACGGGACGATTGTTAAGTTTTGAACTTCAATTGGGTATACAAAATCCGATTTAAGTCAAAATTCTGTGAAACAAGAAACGTTTGAATCTATTTGATTATAATTTTCTAATGAAAGAGAAAATTCGAGATTTTAGCTTATATATTGTTTGTTATGTCCAATTCTTATTTAAAATAGTTGCTATGGAAATCATTTATAAACGATAACGTTTATTTAATAATTTAAAAAGGAATTTTTATATATTTTCGATATAGTTTAACTCGTAAATATAAATAATGGGTTATAATTCCATATTGGTTTATATTTGGAATTGTATATAATTTAATTTGGATATATAGGATAATAATTTATTATTATTAGTTGGAATTGTTTTACAATTTAATTTATATTGTAGTGATGTTATATAAGCCGTAGAAATAGTTATTTTTCCAAATGACATCCATTTTCGATGAAAAAAATTTATTGGAATACTTACGGTTGGTTATTGCTAGATTTCTAGTTTGGAGCAAATTGGACTTGTCTTGTCGTAGACAAATTTTAAAGATGAACCAATGGATAAATTGATATCTAAATAGCGTTTTTAGTTACATACGGAGACCGTAACATCAAATTATACCATGAAGTCCATTTTCTTTATTTTTGGAGTTCATGTGTCTCAGTGCGATGTTAACGGTCGATGTAATATAGCGATAAAATAACATATAACATGTAAAATCAAATGTACAAAATCAATGTATAATTTAATGATATAAAATAAAAATCTTCCTACCCTATCACTCAGTATGGTACGAAAATATTCAGCTGTTTATTTTCTTCTTCTACCGAGCTAGTGTAACCTATTGCTTTCTTTTTTTATCCTATGCACGTGAAAACCTCAAACGATCTTGTGCAAATTTCTAAAGAATTTGTCTCCAAGCTTTTCCTCGTACGCACCAGCCTATAGTTGAAAATGAAAACATACTGGGCTAATGAGATAAAATCAACCAACGCAGATAACGGTGTATTCAAATGGTTCTTGTCCATGGTACATATCAATATCACACAAGCAAAAATATATGCTTATACTTCATGTTTATGAAATTAGGGTGCAACCCTATAGTTTGTGCAAAGACTAACCTATTCTTCTCACTTCCATCATGTACGTAGCTAAACTAGGGATACTACAGACCTAAGTTTTTAAGCAGCTACTCTTTCTTTTCCTATATTTTCAAATTTGCACATGCCATGTCCTCTCGTTTTCATTTCTGTATAGCACGTTGTTCTGCCAACCTAGGGAAACTGAATCACCATAGCATGTACTAGTTTGAATTTGACATCGATTCTATCCCAAAGCTTCATTCGTGATAGTCAAGCCATCTTGCATTATAAATATTGGGCTATCTCTTCTCAAAACCCAAGCTATGTTTCATGAACAAACCTGTAGCGAGTAACATCCTTCCTAAGCGTGCTACTTTCTCCAAATAAAAACAGTACGGATCTGCTAAACGGGGACAATCACCTAAGAGAAAGAATACAAGGTCAGAAACGAGGCTGGAGAGAGGAGGAGTAGGGGTCGGAGCTGCAGTGGCGCGGCACAGAAGGACTCACGCATGGTGTTAAGGACGAGTGTGTAGCATGGGAAAAGAGGGTATATTGTTTGTTTCGGTTACAGGCGTGGGTTCCCTTTTGAAGTTGGAGAAGAATAGGTAAGGGCTCGTTGATGTGTATGGGTATGTTAAAAAAAGAAAAAAAGAAAAAAAAAGAATGAAAACAAGACTGAAAAGAAAAGGAAATGGGAAGTGGCAGGGAATGTTAAAGGGAGGTAGGGAAGAAGAAGTTAAACAATTGTTGCGTTATTGGGTTTTCTTGCATCATGGACTTTGGCCCATTTAAGAATGAAAAAAAAGAGGGGGTAGAAAGCTCAAACGGGACTGGGAAGGTGTAACAACCCGCAAATTCTGAACCGATTTAAAAAATTTATTTTAGAAAATTTTAATGAATTTTGAGGATATAATATGATTTTTTATTAATAATAATGGCTAGAATTTATTTTTATCGAAGTTAGAGCAAATAAATTTAATTTAAATATAAATGGAGTTAGAAATGGCCCAGTAGTTTTAAAATCAGATTTTGAACTTTAACTGAATGTACAGGATTCAAAATAAATCAGAATTGAGTGAAACTAGAAATATTTAAATCTGTTTAATCATATCTTTCTAATGAATTTGAAAAATTGAAATTTCATAGCGGAAATCAAAAGTTATAGCTAATTCAATTTTTAGAAAGGTCGCTGTAGAATTTATATATATATTATATATGGCCCGAAAAGCTACTTTTCACATATGTAGGAATTTGGACTCGAAACCACTTCCATTAAGTCTGGAATGATGTTTCTGCATTTAAAAAGTATAAACACTTATATATTTTGAGTTTCTGAAATTATTTGTTTAAAAATGTATTTTTAATATTAAATATATTGGCCTTAAAAATAGTCATTTTTCAAACGACCTCTGTTTTCTACAAAACCACTTTTGTTGGAACAAGAATGTCAAATTATTGCTAGGTTTCAATTTTTAGAATTTTTCGAATTAATATGTGAGCGTGGCAAAAGAAAATGTGTTTCGACTATTTTAGTTCAATTTAAACGACCTGAAAATAGCCATTTTTCAAACAGTCTCAGAATTCGACGAAAATAATTTTGTTGGATTCGTATCGTCATAAGAAAGCTAAAAATATTTTTTTTAGAATTTTCTGAGGTCATATGTGGCCCCGGCATATTTAAATGTACGGTCAATATATAATTAATTATTTTTTGATGGGATTTTAAATAAATTTTCTACAAATTTCGGAATTGGACCCCTAGACCCATCCCATTGCGTTCAGAAGGCCTCAAAACGTTAAGATCAATAGTAAGCAAGCCCAATTCGGAGACAATCCGAAAATATACCTTTATAACACGTTTTTCGAGAATTTATATTATTAAATAATTAAAAAATAAAACCCTAACCCTAATTTCTGAGCCAGCCGCCGCCTATTCCTTTCAATGGCCAGAAATCTCCCAACTTCAAACATCAATTTCTCTCAATCCGTTCAGTGAAAATCTACAAACTATATATCAAATCGAAGAGGACGGAGAGCTCTACAAATCCATACGGTTAAGATCAGTTTTCAGTGCACGGATTTCGCGAATTCTGGCGAGGAAGAGGCCGCATTCGGGTTCGGATTTCGAGGTGAGGAGGGGGCCGAGCGTGGTGGCCTTCTGGGCGGTGGT
Organism: Allium sativum; assembly: GCA_030737875.1. Taxonomy (NCBI): domain Eukaryota; kingdom Viridiplantae; phylum Streptophyta; class Magnoliopsida; order Asparagales; family Amaryllidaceae; genus Allium; species Allium sativum. The sequence goes on from CM060923.1 coordinate 11,010,657, forward strand.
GGCTCGCGGGCGGAGCTTCGGAGTGGCGGAGTCTGATCGGGTCCTAGTCCCTCGGAGGGGCGCGCGCAAGGGGGGTTGCGCGATGGAAGTTTGGGTTCGGCTGTAGCAACGTGAAAACGAGGAAGAAGAAGTATATTTTAATATTATTTTATTTATTTAATATTTAATTTATCCGATCTTTAAAAATCAATATCTCTTTCATACGAGATCCGTTTCTCGAACCGTCAGTTGCGTTGGACTCGTCTTTCAGAGATCTTCGCGATGGCGCAGACCAGAGCTGAATCCGAGACAGTCGAATTTTCAGCCATATCAATGTGAGAATTCTGAATTTTATTATTTAATTAATTATAAATTATTTTTCTTGCATTACAAATAATTGTATTATGATGTAATTCAGATTTGAAATGTTCTGTGATTGATGAATAGTTGATTTTTGTTGGTGGTTAGTTTATTGCTCATGTTATGCTAGATCCGCATTGAAATCTCATACATGGTTGAATTTTATTTGCGATTAGAAAATAAATCTAAATTTAGATTTAAATCATATTTTATTCAGATCTAGTTATTCTAATTTATTTAAAAAAATATTATTTTTATTATTCTGAGATGAACAACAGAAAATGAACAATAAATAAAACCTTCCTTTTATTTGTTTACTTTGCAATAAGTTTTGAACGACAAATAAAATATTATTTTATTTGTTTATTTACAATAGAATATGAACAAATAGAATATATTTTTATTTGTTTACATTACGACAGAATTTGGCTAACTAATAAAAATCCTATTTTTGTTTGTTTACATTTAGAACACGGTTTATGAATACAATAAAAACATAAAATGTTCATTTGTTTGAATTGAAACCATGTTAGCGATAAAATTTACATTTTTATCGTATATATAGAATAGATTAAAAATGTTCATCTATTTGAAATGGAAACATGAAACATTAAAAATCTTATTTTTAATGAAAAGAATTATTCGTATGAAAATTATTCATGTTAAAATAAAAGTGTTGAAACAAAAAAAAATCACATTTTTACTGAATGATTCATATGAAAATTGTTTATGTTAGAATTGTCGAAAAGAAAAACAAAGTTATCCTTTTTATTTGTTTTTTTTGAAATGTTAGAAATTAATCAAAAAGATTACATTTTTAATATAATTAGAAATAAATTAAGAAGATTACATTTTTCAATGTAATTAAAATTGAAATAAAATGATTACATTTTTCAATGTAATTAAAATTGAAGTAGAATGATTACATTTTCAATATAAATAATATTGAAATAAAAATAACATTTTGGTTAAAGCATAAGTATTGAAATAAGAGATCACATTTTTGGCCAAACTTTATTAGTGAACATTTTTGGCCAAACCTTTATTAGTGAAATGAAAATATCACTTTTGTTGAAACTTGATTATTGAATCGAAATTTTCATTTTGTCAAAACCTGGTTATTGAACTGAAAATATCATTTTTGTCAAAAATTGATTGCTGAAATAAAAGTAACAATTTTGTTTACATTTTTATGTAAATAAGAAATTATTTTCAGAAGTTACATAGAAATTGGGTAGATATTTTATTCATATTTTTCAACGCAAATAAACATAGAATTTAAAAGGTTGCTTTTCATTTGCACTTTTCAATGCAAATATAGCATGAAACAAAATTCATTTTTTTTTTTGCATCTCACAATGCAAACAATAACTTGAAAATAAGAAGTTTTGTTCTTTATTTTGTGTTCAAAAATATAAATATATTTTGAAAATAAAGTTTGTTCTTCTATTTACATTCAGCCATGCAAATATATATAGAAAATAGAAATTGTTCCTTTATTTGCATTTACCAATGCAAATGTATATTGAAACAAATTATTCATTTGAACTCATCAATGCAAATACATACATATATTGAAAATAAAGTTTATTTCTTTGTTTGCATTTATCAATACATATATGCATTGAAATTAAGGTTTATTCTTTTATTTGCATTTATCAATGCAAATATTCAATGAAACTATAGTCTATTTTCTTTATCTACATTTACCAACACAAATGTACACACTTTTATACATTTAATAGAATTTGTTTAAATTATACTTTGAAAATAAATTTTGTTCTTTTATTTACATTCACTAAAGTAAATATAATTTAAAAACAAAACTATTCTTTTTTTGCATTCATAAATGCAAATACTCTTTTAAATAGAATTTGTTTCTTTTATTTACATTCACTAATGTAAATACACATTGGGAATGAGTTCCCTTTTACATTCGCTCAAATATATTTTTAAATAAAAAGTTACATTTGTTAATTGCTTTCCTTGCCGCAAATAAAACATTAAAATAAAAGTTTCATTTTTTGTTTGCAATCCTACATGCAAACAAAACATCAAAGGGTAAGTTACATTTGTGATTTGCTTTTTTGAGATGAATAAAACATCGGTTTAAAGTTGTATTTTTATTTGCATTCCTTAATGCAAACAAACCATGAATTGAAAGTTTCATTTTACTTTCAAAATAAAGAGTTACCCTTTTATTCACATTTTTAGACATAAATAAAGGATAGAATTTAAAAGTTACATTTTAATAACTAAACATTCACATTTTTATCATTAAAGTAAAATAGACCAAAGACACGCATTTTGTCTAAATTAAAAGAATGAAACAAAATATAGCATTGGCATATTTTATTAGAATTGAAACACAAATTATTCATTTCTGTAAATTTATATTAGTTAAAAAACAATTATTCATTTTTGTTAATTTACATTAGTTAAAAATAATTATTCATTTTAGTCAATTTATACTAGTTAAACCAAACTATACATTTTTTCAGAAATATTCATTTTTGTCAAAATGAATTAGTTGAAGTAATTTATATATAGGTATATATATATATATCTTAGGTTTGGCAAGATGTATATTTGTCAAGATAGGTTAGTTAAATCAAAATATTTATCATTTTGTCTTATTAGAATGGCCAAAACAATATAACCATTTTTGTTTGAGTTTTAAACTAGCGAAATAGAAATTGTCAATGGAGACGAAGTTGTTATTCTTATTCATTCATTGCAATAGAGATATTTTCTTGTCATGGTTATATATTGTGTATTACACTTCCATTCACAAGTTACCCGACTTGTTTATGTGATTGGTACGATTATTTTCACACATCGCCCAAGTGCACAAATTAGTTTATTATTTGTTTGATGGTTGAAACCCCACACGGTTGTTGGGATGAAAATATACATACACTAATCCCGATATTCAGTTGTATGTTGATCGTTAGATCGACAGTCTACGATGAGCATTATTATTTAATTTTAACGCTTACACAGTGGAAATTACACTTTGGATGTAATGGATGACTTGATGATTATACTGTTATTATCATATATATGATGTGTGTGAAATCCATATAATCCAATTTATCTAGTAAACGATTGAGTCGCATTTCGTTTCAGGTGTTCTTTTAAATAAGAATATTTTTACGTTTGAAATCCTTTTTATATAAAGTGCATATATTTTCATAATATATTTTTAATCAACTATATGTTAATACAAAGAATATTTGTAAACGAAAGAATTTGTAATATAAAGAATACTTCTCATTTAGAATCTTTTATATAAAGAATATTTTTAATGATTATTTTTAAGTATGTGTTTTAAAGATTATTAGGATTTGCAATTATATTTTGTGATATGAAATAAATTGAGATGTGAAGTGGATTTATCGTGGACGGTGTTTTAAACGACATTTGTCCTTTAATCCGATTTACATTGAAATTATTATTTGGAATTTATAAATCTATTTTATAGATTTGAAATAAGTGATCTTGTAATAATGATTTTTGATATTAAATCAAAATTGGAGTTTTAATAAATCTTTTAAGGAAGATTTAAGATTTTATTTTCAGTGTTTATCTTTGATAAAATTAATGAGAATCTTTTAAAACGAATATCTTATTAAAAGAATATTCGGAGTTGGAGTGTGGCGTAATGTGTGATTTTTCAATATTTTCTTTTTAATCACAAAATACGCGTGTTATTCAGAAAGACCGGGTTTAACCCATTCTGAATAATCATCACGACGATCAAGAGTCGAAGATGAAGACGGCGATTGAAGACCGAAGGTTTTCACATCGTTTGGATGATGATGACTGGTATCTTGAATTGGGATTGGCCATCCAAGGCAAGGTATTTGGTAATGATCGTCCAAACGCATTTGGAGATTGACGGACACGTTGTTTCGCTCAGACCCAGAGCGGACTTGTAAATGGATTGCATGTCCGACATTATATTCATTTCTACTGTATTTGTTGAACGCTACTGATTATATATTTCGGTTTGGTGGTAAAGAATTTATTCTTTAATTATCAACCTTCTCTAAGACGTATGAGCTTAGAGGTTATATATATATATTGGTAGATGATCAATAATATGGTAGGGTCTGACAATGTGACATGCTAAGATGCCAATGATCAAGGCTCTGTTGAAAAGCAGGCCTTGTGGTTGATGATCAAAGCACGGTCTCTTTAGGCATAGCTTTGTGTATATCGTGACTTCGCGAGCCTCACACCCCGGTATGAGTCAAAAACGGGATATGAACCGTAGGGAGTGCACACGTTTCTTTCTAGCTAGGAGTGGTGTTTGGGCTTTAACACGGCCCGACATTTTACTTATGTGGATTATGGATTGAGGTACCTCGGGTTTTTATATGCCAGAAGTGGTCATACTATAGGTCTAAAGGGACCGGGAAACGTGTGTTCAGGAATTGCCAATCCCCTACCATTAGGTGGGGACCGACCCAACCGCTCCAAGGGTTGCCCATAGGTGTGATCCTGAGGCATTTGCTAGAGTGCCCCGAATCGGAAGAGGATGATCCCTAGCCTCGATTTCATGACAGAAAACCAATTTCCAATACCACATCACGGTCTTGATTGTAAACTTATATACATCGACATGGTATATGGTACCTATGCCGTCTAGGATTGATATTATATTTGAATGTTTTAAATATATATATACACACTAATAATAATATCATTTTTACGTATCAAGCATCTTTTGACCATTATAAGGTAAAACCCTATCCTCTAGTGTGCGTTGCATTGTGTGATGGGACCTGGGTCTTATAATGGTTTCATTTTTCTAAAAAGCATTACGTTATTTGACGATTTAATTTAATTATGCACTGGCAATCCAATGGAGTAAACCCGTTCCACGTTAGCGGCGTGGTCCTGTGATTAGCCTACTTATTAGATAGGTTAAGTTAAGAATTCTCACACCAGTCCCACGACTGACCTGTAGTTTGTTTCACTTTGCAAACTCGGGTGCCCTCTTTCCACATGGGCAGTCGAGTAGCTTTTTGTAGATATAGTTAAGCAGGATCCTAGATTGATGTCTGAAGCTGGGTCCAGAATATTGATGGCCTTCCACTGAGATTAGTTCCGCTGCAATGTATTTAATTTATTGTAAATGTATCTTCCGTTGTATTATTTATCGATGTACTCTGATTTATTCTGTACTCTGATGTAACATTTATTATTGATGTTATATAAGTCTGTGTTGTTGTTTTGATGTGTTGTATGCCCAAAGTTAACGTACACGGGTTTTGAACGGTCTTAATCGATCTTGCGATCGATTGGGGTCGGGCGAAATCCGGGTCGTTACCGAAGGATGGCTCATGAACGTGGGGAGTGATTAGCGGACATAAGCAACAAGTGGTCACGTGGGACGTGGGGAGGCTGAGTTTGAACCATGCACCGAAATGAATTTTTTTAATAGAATGGGTAGATGGCAGAAGAATATAGGACCATATAATATTGGTAAGGCCGTTTATTTTTCTTATATAAAATTTAAAGTTAAATTTAAATAAAATAGTACAGTAACTTATAAATCCTATGTCTAACTCACATGTTAACAGAAATGAACGCAGGTGGCCACATTGGAACCGTATCTACGGAGGTAACGGGATGAAGCTGGTATAGTTGGCATTAGAAACTACCAGAATTTTTAATAAAATCAAACAAGGGTTTAAGTTTTTTAAAATGACTCGTCTTAACGATGAATGAAACCAAGGTGAGTTAATCTCACTCAGTTTCGCCACTTATAAGTATTATAAGTCGGGTTTATTACTTATATGCCATGTTTGCTAATTGTTGTTTGATTTGATGATTGTTTGGATGTTGTTAAATATTGTTATATCGTATATTTAAATTAAACGTTGTTTAATTTAGATGAAACGACATAGTTATTTTTAAAGATTGTTTCCAATAGAGGTAACTTACCTTGTTGGTTACGTTTATAATAATATAAATGTAATTAAATTAAATTGGATGCTTGAATTATTATTATTAGCTATCTGCTATCAGCTGAATTGATTATTTATCTACATAGGATAATTATATGAACTGTTAAACCCATGTCATTGGATTATTGGTTTGGTTACCGAGTTTTGAATCCAAATTCAACATTGTTTTGATATTAAGCAATGGGTAGTACCGGTTCAGGATTTGGCAGTAGATGGCCTAAATTGTATATCGTTTTATTTACAATTGATTTACCATTAGAGAATAAAGTTATAAAATTTATTTAATAACTGACAACAGGTTTTGAGATATATTATTTTGAATGAAGTTTATAAAAAGGAATTAAACCAACCACACACACACACACATACATACATACATATATATTGTTTGTTTTAACCACCAATCATCATTTTTGTACCAAAATCTTCCGTGTGCGAGGCATGTACCTCATCTTAATTATTAAATGATTTATAAAGCTAATTCTTATGTTACTTAGATGGATAAGCAAGTGAGCAAGGATTAATGCAACGATTTATAACTGAAATTAATTATTTTTAAGTAACAATTAAAATAAAATTATATTGAATAGATGATTATTTGTTTAATAGTAATCGAATTATATGGGATTGTTTAAATTAATGATATTATTTTAATGAAAGGACGAGTTAGAGATGATCAACAAGTTAATCAGTTTTCAGATTTGACCATGTCAACGGTTTTAACTAAAATTGATTATCAAATTTGATTGGTTTATGCCGATTAATCTAAGGGGATAATTTGACGAATAATTGTTTAACTTAATGAGGTTTTAAAAAGGAATTTTAATATTATTTCAGTTATCGATATAGTAAATTATAATCTTAAATTAATAATGACTTAAAGAAATAACTTCTTAAATGAAGTTCATTTAAGTAAGTAATTGAACTTAGTAATAAAATATAAATTGAATTTCAAAATGAGGTTATGAACGGGTTTACCTTTAAATCGATTTTGGTAAATTAAGTTATAAAGGTATTTTAAGAGAATACGATAAGCTTAAAATAAATGTTTGAGGTGAGAAATGGAAATCGAGACGAAATGGGTTTATATTAAACTAAATTTGTATAAACGAGTTTATAAAAAGAGTTGGGAAGCCAAAGCATAAATTTCAAGTTAACGTTACTTAACGATGGCATTAAGTGAAATGAATGAGTTTTGAAAAAAGATTTCTCAGAGGGAATGAATGAAAGGTTAAGAAAAAGGATTCTTGTAATTGAATTTGGTAAAAGATCGAGTAGTAGCACTTGTAATAAAATCCGGATGATGAAGCAAACAATTTAAAGAAGCTGAGGTTTAAAAGTCGATATTTTATTTATCATTTACTTATAAATCAACGAATTTAGTGATAATAATAATATGTTTAAAAAGGAGATTTCAAAAATAAGAAAGTTTTATAAAATCATATTTTAAATAAAATAATGAAGTGGTGTTTGTTGGTTTTGGAATGAATATGAGTTTTTGAATTACAATTCATATCTAACTTAAGATAAAACATTGTTGATCAAGGTCTGAGAGGTAATTGAAATACCCCAACTTGAACAACTTTAGGATTATTGAGGATGATATTAGTTGTAACGGTGAAGGTGTAAGAAGTAATTTATTTTGAGAAATAATAATGTAATGTTATTTGAAATTTGGAAATATGTATATTATGGGATTTCAGAATAAAAGGAAATAAAAATGGCTTGAGAATATGAAATGATATTTTCATAGTAAAGAAAAAAATTAGGAGATCTTTGAAAATATAACGATATTTTCAATTTAATGAGATGAGATTTTGAACGGGTTTATTCAGAAAGGGTAAGTGACGATTATGGTGTTCAAATAACGAAATTAAAGGGGATTTCATAACAATTGGTTAACAATGATAAGTTGAATCGATCTTGTATTTATAGATGATAAGTAATGTTGCGGAAAATGTTTTAATGGGAAATTGAACATGATTTTAAGGTATTTTTCTAAGTATTAAAATAAAATGATTTGAAAGTATTAATATATTAAAGTTGATACATTATTTTGGTATTACAAGTAATATACTATTATAAATGGCCAAGTAACACTATATATTGAACCAGTTGGTTTATTTTATTTTTATGGTTGTTTATTTTGATAGGTAAAAAACCGACGATGAAAATCTGACCCAACGTGTATGGTACAGAAACATCTGGATCGAATTTATATTCGAAAACTATTCCGAACAAATGAATACGTAAACAAAGAAGATATCAAGAGTTGATCGAGATGGAGCAATTGAAGATCGTAAATCTTCATGAATGAAAGAACTATTGTTCAGTTTCTCTAGATGATCCTTAGAGATATTTGACAGTGATTATGTTGTGATTTAAATCTACAGATTTCAAGGACTATTCGCTACTGATCCATATGGTAATTTAAGGATGCGGTAGGAGGGAGCCTTTGGTTTGTCCAGTCCCAGGACAACTTGTATGGATGGATGTCTGACACAGTATTTCCGAAAGGATCACGTACGTTAAATTCTTCAAACATTTCTTATTGGATAGCAGAGAAGGGCACTTCCCTTAGCTTATGAACCCGAGTATTTTTGTGGAAATCAATTAGTGATTTCTAGAGAATCTGACAATGTGGCATTCAAAGTTAATGGTGGTGTGCTATCAGAGAAGAAAATTCAAACCTCAAGCCTCATCAACTGGGAAATGAAAGAAATCGGGCAGGCAGCATGGCTATGTGGGTTGCTCCCATTAGGGTGTATAATCACCTATCTAGAGAAAAACCATTTCATTATTTAATCTATTTTCGATGCTGTCCTTTTTTGGGAAACGGTGGGTAGCTCCCAACCGTTGGTGATATACATTCAATACACTCAAGCAAAATGAGTAGTCGGTCATGTGTGGCCAGGTTGCAAGATGTTCTTGTTGAACCCAGTGTATTCCTCTCTAGAGATAGACTATCGGCAAGTGGTTCCATACCTTGCCATAGTTGGAATCCAATCTCCAATAAGAGCCCGCAGTTTTGATTGTATACTATATATGTGCAGCGTGAGATGCAAGCGTTCTTCTAGATTGTTATTAATTTTATTTAGACGTTATTATAATATTAGAATAAGATATTGATTTCAAAATGTTTTGGGTTATCGTAAGGTAAAAGTCGTCCGTATTTACATGTGGATTTAGTCTTAAAATTATCCTTTTCTTTCGAAAAGTTTTTAACTTTAAAATCACGTTAGATGATATTATAAACATAGCGAGTTTTTCTCACTTTGGTTCACCAGACTAACCCAGTATTTGTAATGCTTGGGTTAAACCGAGTTGTATAGATTCAGGTTATCCGATGCTATGATGTCCAAAGATGAGCTGAAGGTGTCCAGATATCTGTTATTATCTGGTATTATTCCGCTGTGTAATGCATTTGAGGACAGATTATTATAATTGGCCCAGTGTATTGATGTACTCCGATGATTGTAAATTTTTATTTCAAAGCTCTCTATAAAGTTTATTTACATATTATATTTTGTTCCGCTACGATGTGAGATTCCGTGTTATATTGATTCTTCTCATTCTTCTATTCTTAACTTTCTTTCTTTCTTATCTCACCCTCTAATTTCTTACTATTAGCTTTCGAGGTTTTCGATAATTGTGTTTGGAAACGTTTTGTGTTAGTGTCTGGATTCAAGTGTCGAAATTCCGGGGCCGCTATAGTTGGTATCAGAGAAATGGTTTAATGATAACCGTAGCTCTATGGTGTAACTCGATAGAGATTGGGTTAGTAATAATCTAGATCGAGATTGAGTGTGTATATATATGAGAGAGCGTATTTGTCAATTTTATATACAAATGTTTTGAATTGTGTTGTTTTATCGATTAAAGTTGAACTGACAACTGACCCAATATTGTTTTGTAAAGTGGGTAGATGAAATAAATTTGCCCAAGTTATATTTTTATATATAAAAGAAATGGTTTTGTTAAATTATTGATATAATGGTGTGATTGATTGATTTGAATGAATTCAAATTGGATTATAAATTTGAGTGGGTTAATAAAAACCAGAAGGGAATTTAAACTATGAGATTTTTGGATAAAAATTTAATATATGGAATTAAATGAATTAGAAGTTAAGTTAAAAGTAAGTTAATATGGATGATGGTGTTATTTGGACTGTGATTGATTGCTTATTAAATAATAAATTGTTTGGATAATGAAATTCATCAACTGTTAAATGAATTGAGAACTAAAGAAATAAATTTCTAGTATTGTTAATTTTAATCAAATCAGTCATGAAACGAAACTGAAATGATTTAACCCTGCATATGTAATTGGCATTGGAAATTGAGTTTTGCAGGTTGACAAAAGGAAGAGCTGTTAATTGATTTTCTTTATGACTAGAGTATTGATTGCCCGACAAATAGGTAAAACTTATTATATTGATTTAGATGATTGATTTTATACCCCTGATTTGGGTAGGCATTTGTTTTATTTTCTTTTGATTGACGTAAGGCCTGGAGTGATGAGTTGTAGTTGTTCAGATTAAGCCGTAAAGAGGAAGTGCTGGCGAATTTTTCATAAAATTTTAAACTTAGATATTTTTTATAATATTTTGAATTAATAATTATTTGAAAATAATTGGATTTGGAACGTTCTTCTAACTTACTAACTTCGGGAACGAAATTCTTATAGGGGGGAGAATGTAACGACCCAGATTTTTAGGCTATTTGAATTTGAATATTTAAATTTATTTTAAATATTATATTTATAATATTAATGGATTTAATTTTGAATTCATTTATAAAACAATGATTAAAAATTTATTTTTATATTTAATATAAAACGAACTCGAAACGGACCGCTAGTTCGTAGTATTGAGTTTTGAACTATAATTGGATATACAGAATCCGTTTGTCTGAATTCTATGTAACAAGAACTGTTTAAATCTATTTGATTATAATTTTCTAATGAAAGAGAAAATTCGAGATTTCAGCTTATATATTGTTAGTTATGTCCAATTCAAATTTTAAAATAGTTGCTATGGAAATCGTCTATAAACAATAACGTTTATTTAATAATTTAAAAAGGAATTTTTATATATTTTCGATATAGTTTACTCGTAAATATAAATAATGGGTTATAATTCCATATTGATTTATATTTGGAATTTTATATTATTTTATTTGGATATGTAGGATAATAATTTATTATTATTAATTGGAATTGTTTTAGAATTTAATTTATATTGTATCGATGTTATATAAGCTGTAGGAATAGTTATTTTTTCAAACGACTACCATTTTCGGCGAAACGAATTTTATTAGAATACGTACGGTTGGTTATTGTTAGATTTCCAGTTTGGAGCCAAGAGTTGTTTTATCGGTAGACGAACTTTAAAGATGAACCGATGGATAAATTGATATCTAAATAGCACTGTTGTTGCAAACAGAGACCGTTTTCGACGAAATTATTTTCGTTGGGACCGTAACATCAAATTATACCATGACGTCCACTTTCGTTATTTTTGGAGTTCGTGTGTCTCAGTGCGATTTTAAAGGTCGATGTAATGTAGGAGTAAAATAACATATAACCTGTAAAATCAAATGTACAAAATCAATGTATAATTAAACAATTTAAAATAAAAATCTTCCTACCCTATCCATCAGTATGATACTAAGACATTTAGTTGTCTATTTTCTTTTTCTACCCAGCTAGCCTAACCCATTGCTTTCCTTTTTTTTTTAACCTATGCACATGAAAACCGCAAACGATCACATGCAAATTTCTGTAGAAACCGTCTCTAGGCTCTTCCCCATACACACCAACCTATAGTTGAAATTGACCACACACTGGGCTTATGAGATAAAATCAACCGACGTAGACAACGGTGTATTCAAATGGTTCTTGTCCACTGTACATATCAATACCACGCAGGACAAAATATATGTTTATACTTCATGTTTAAGAAATTATGTTACAAACCTATAGTTTGTGCATATACAAACTATTCTTCTCACTTCATCATGTACGCAGCTAAACTAGGGACAATGTAAACCTAAGTTTTTCAGCAGCTACTCTTTCTTTTCCTATATTTTCAAATTTGCACATGCCATGTCCTCCCGTTTTCATTTCTATACAGCTCGTTGTTCTGCCAACCTAGAGAAAATGTATCACCATAGCATGTACTAGTTTGAATTTGACATCAATTCTATCCCAAAGCTTCATCCATAATAGTCAATCCATCTCGCATTATAAATACTGGGCCGCCTCTTCTCAAAACCCAAACTATCTTTCACGAACAAACCAGTAGCGAGCAACAGCTTTCCTAAGCATGCAACTTTCTCCAAATAAAAACAGTACGGATCTGCTAAACGGGGACAAGAACATAAGAGAAAGCAGATACTGCCAGAAATGGGGCCGAAGAGAGGAGGGGCAGGGGTCGAAGCTGCGGTGGCGTGGCACTGGAGGAACCGCACGTGGTGTTAAGGATGAGTGTGTAGCAGGGAAAAAGAGGGTATACTGTTTATTTTGGTTACATGCATGGGTTCCCTTTTGAAGTTGGAGAAGGGGAGGTAAGGGCTCGTCGAGTTGTTTGGGCATGTTAAGAAAAAAAAGAATGAAAATGAGACTGAAAAGAAAAGGAAATGGGAAGTGGCAGGACACGTTAAAGGGAGGTGGGGCAGATGAAGTTAACCAATTGTTGCGGTATTGGGTTTTCTTGCGTTATGGGCTTTGGCCCATTCAAGAAAGAAAAGAAAAAAAATAGGGGGAAGAGATCCCAAATGGGACTGGTAAGGATGGCTCAAGAACGTGGGGAGGGAGTTGGGGACATAAGCAACAAGTGGACACATAGGACGTGGGAAGGCTGAGTTTGAACCATGCACCGAAATGAATTTTTTTAATAGAACAGGAGGATGGCAGAAGAATTGAGGACCGTATGATATTGGTAAGGCAGCTTATTTTTCTTATATAAAATTTAAAGTCAAATTTAAATAAAATTGTATAGTAACTTGTAAATCCTATGTCTACAGAAACGAACTCGGTTGACCACATTGGAACCATATCGTGGGTGGCAACGAGATGAATCTGGACTGTTCGACATTAGGAACTACTAGGATTTTTTATAAAATTAAACAAGGGTTTAATTTTATTAAAACAACTTGTCTTAACAACGAATGAAACTAAGGTGGGTTAAACTCACTCAGTTCCCCACTTATAATTATTATAAGTCGGGTTTATTATTTATATGCCATGTTTACTAATTGTTGTTTGATTTGATGATTGTTTGGATATTTTTAAATATTGTTATATCATATATTTTAATTAAACGTTGTATAATTTAAATGAAATGACATCGTTATTTTTAATGATTATTTCCAATAGAGGTAACTTACCTTGTTGGTTACGTTTATAATAATATAAACATATTTAAATTAAATCGGATGCTTGAATTATTATTATTGGTTGGCTGCTATTAGTTGAAATTATTATTTATTTGCATAGGATCATCGTATTAACTGTTTAACCCATATGATTGGATTATTGGTTTTGTTACCAATTTTTGAATCCAAATTCAACATTGTTTTGATATTAACCGATGGGTAGTATTGAGGATTTGGTAGTAGATGGCCTAAATTATATATCGTTTTATTTAAAATTGATATACCGTTAGAGAATAAATTTATAAAATTTATTTTATAACTGAACATATGTTTTGAGATATATTATTTTGAATGAAATTTATAAAAAGGAATTAAACCAACCACACACACACACTCTCTTATATATATATGTATGTATGTATGTATATGTATATTGTTTGTTTTAACCACCAATCATCATTTTTGTACCAAAATCTGCCATGTGCGAAGCACATACCTCATCTTAATTATTAAATGAGTTAATTCTTATTTTACTATGATGGATAAGCAAGTGAGTAAGGATTAATGTAATGATTTATAACTAAAATTAATTCTTTTTAAGTAATAATTAAAATATAATTAATTTGAATCGATGATTATTTATTTAATAATAATCGAAATAAATGGGATTATTTAAATTAATGATATTATTTAACTGAAAAGACGAGTTATAGCTGATCAACAAGTTAATCATGTTTTAGATTTGACCAAGTCAACGGTTTTAACTAAAATTGATTATTAAATTGGTTTATGTAACAACCCGTATTTTCAATAACCTGTAATAATGTAAATTGAGGCAGAATTTAATTCTAAAATCTGAATCAAGGGAAACGGGCTATGCCATTGCGTTCGTCTCGGAAAAATACGCGAAATAGAGTCCGAGTTTTCGAAAATCGGAGTCCGTATGACCCAGTTAAGGCCCATGGAAGTTTTCATAATTTTCCATAATTAAAAACAGATTTAAATTTAAATTAAAAAGAAGGATTGGGCACAGCTGGCGTAGGCGGGAAGACTCCCGCCAGGGGCCCCATGTCGACAGGCCTGTCGACAGGGTCCCCAGGGTGTCGACTGCCCTGTCGACAGCCCTGTCGACAGGGGGTAGCCAGGCAGTATTGCCTGGTGCACCATTTTGGTTTGGGCTTGGTTGTGTGGCCTGGTTCTAGAGCATTCCGAAATCTGACGGGCCAAAATTCACCTAGGGTTAATCCTAGGGCTAAAAACAATCTAATCTTCTATAAATACAACCCTAATCCTACCCTAAAACCCAATTATTCATTCTAGCAACCAAACTATGCCAAAATCAAACCTCTCATGGCCTCCAATCTCTTCATGAATCATTCCTATGAAGATATGATGATCATACAACCTTTTCCATGTTGTATGAATGCTTAATAACTTGCATACTT
Organism: Allium sativum; assembly: GCA_030737875.1. Classification (NCBI taxonomy): domain Eukaryota; kingdom Viridiplantae; phylum Streptophyta; class Magnoliopsida; order Asparagales; family Amaryllidaceae; genus Allium; species Allium sativum. The sequence goes on from CM060923.1 coordinate 11,025,798, forward strand.
CATTAAGTTGCAAGTTTGATTTGCTAAGTTTGTGTTTTTGGGATTTTGCAAAAGGGTTTTCTTATTTGAAGCTTTGTTTTGGGTTTTCAAAGGGCTTCTCCATCTTATTTGGTGGATTTGTGACTTGTTTATATTGGTAAGCCCTCTTACCTTCATTTTAGAAACTCTAAAGTTAATATGTGATGCAAGATTGGGATTTATGTAAGTTTATTGAGTTATGCATGTTTATGCAAGTTTGTTAAGCCATGATTTGCAAGTTTATTGAGTTATGCATGTTTATGCAAGTTTGTTAAGCCATGATTTGCAAGTTTATTGAGTTATGCATGTTTATGCAAGTTTGCTAAGCTATGATTTGCAAGTTTATTGAGTTATGCATGTTTATGCAAGTTTGTTAAGCCATGATTTGCAAGTTTATTGAGTTATGCATGTTTATGCAAGTTTGTTAAGCCATGATTTGCAAGTTTATTGAGTTATGCATGTTTATGCAAGTTTGCTAAGCTATGATTTGCAAGTTTATTGAGTTATGCATGTTTATGCAAGTTTAAAATGACAAGTTGTGCATGTTTGACAAGTTGTGCATGTTTATGCAAGTTTAAAATGACAAGTTGTGCATGTTTAACCATGTTATGCATGTTTATGGTAATATGCAAGTTCACTATGCTAAGTTATGCAAGTTTAACCATGTTATGCATGTTTATGGTAATATGCAAGTTCACTATGCTAAGTTATGCAAGTTTAACCATGTTATGCATGTTTATGGTAATATGCAAGTTCACTATGCTAAGTTATGCAAGTTTAACCATGTTATGCATGTTTATGGTAATATGCAAGTTCACTATGCTAAGTTATGCAAGTTTAACCATGTTATGCATGTTTATGGTAATATGCAAGTTCACTATGCTAAGTTGTACAAGTCTAACATGTTATGCGTGATTGTTGTGCAAGTTTATCATGTATGTTGTGCCAAGTTCCCTCTTCCTATCCTTTATGCGTTATTACGAATATGTAAGCGATAGAATGACGTTGGGGGTTTGGGTAAACTTAAAATACATGAAAATATAAGATTGGGAATTTACCTATTAAGTTAGGTCTACCCCTTGGGAATTTACCTATTAAGTTAGGTCTACCCAAGCATTTGTTGACTTGCAATTATGTTTTGAAATAAAGTGGACATGACACTTAGAAAACATAAGTGTGGCCAACTCGAGGTTGGGTTGAGTTTGTAGCATAATTCTACCCGGAACCGACCGGCTTAACTAGTGGCTACAAACAATAGGACCCAATGTGAGAAGTTGGTCATGTGGTGCCAAGACCCGAGGTTAGACCTAGTTGTGGTGTAAAGCTACCCGGACCCGCCCGGCTTAACTAGTAACCGCAACAAAGTCTAATGTGAGAGGTTAAGGTGCATTAAATTAATTAATGCCTCATGATTAAGGTTAAGTCAGGGTCCACTAGTACTTAACCAATTTGGGGATTCGAGGGATTGGAATGTGGTTAAGTTGTGAACCGTTGGTTACACTTAACTAGCTTAATCCATTTGGGAGTTCGAGGGATTGAAATGAGGTTAAGCCACACTAAACCAGTTTAATCCAGGATTAGTGAAGGGTTAAATCACACTTAACCCTCTTAGGAAACCCTAGCAGCGGGTCTGTTCCGGCAGTAATCCCAGTTTGGTATCATCACAACCCTAGAGACTAGGCTAGGGCGGGGCACGATTACTGGACGGATGTAAGCGACCAAAGGGCGATGGCTGAGTGGTACAGCGGTGCGGGTCCGGCGGGCTACGGACGTGCACGTAGTCCGATGTTGGACAAACTCGAGGCACGGGTACCAGTAGGTTAGGGCTGTGCATTATTGCTTAAGTGTCCGGGATTGACACCCGAGGGCTTGATACACCCAAAGGTGGACCCAGCACAGACTAACTACAACCATATGTGGGCCATATGGACACCAACACTTGACGTGTTAGGTTTATAGGGAGCCGATCGACTAGACCGTTGGGCTGGACCTTATATTAAGGTCACTTCATGTTATTGGGCCAAAGTTTGGGCTAAGGGATCAATACCTGTTATGTTGGTTCGCTAGTACACCGTGGTGCAAAACTTAACCTTGTTTTATGCGATGACACCTCTATCTATCTTGTAGTTAATTTACCATGCCAGTATGTTGTTATCTATGATCATCTCAGTTTCCATCATGATGTTAACTTTATTAGTTTATAGACTGATCGTAGCAGGGCTTACTCAGTCTTTTTGACTGACCTGTTTTCTTTCGCTTCTTTTCTTTCGTTTCCCCCCCCCCAGGTTCTCAGGGAGGGAATAGTGGTGCTTAGCTTGGATCGCTTGCTCGTTTGCTGGATAGCTCATGTATGCCTGGACATTGAGCTCGCTATGGTTTATCATCTTTTATATGGGGATAGCACTATGTATTTCAGTATTTCAGCTTATCAGATGATGTTTTTATCTAGACTTGTAATTTTGGGAAAATGACATTTTGATGTACCAGACTTGTGTTTTGAAATGGTTTAAAAATCTTCCGCTGTTTTATCTACTTACTCTGTTTATTTATATATATGTCATGTCCTGCCTTGCTATATCATTATGCATGTTTACCTTGTTTTTAAAACGCCCCACCAAAATCAGAGTTGGGCTCCTGGCGGAGGTGGGGTGTTACATTTGGTATCAGAGCATATGGTTTACGAGAAGGGATAAAAAGGTTTTTTTTAAACTTTTTGAAAAACTATTTTCAAAACCAAGTATTAAGTATTTTCCAAAGAAAAGTCTAGTTTATTTTAAAGGCTATTCCCCAAAAAGCCATTAGCAAAAAAATTCCTTCGTTTTTCTCCATTCTGAATCTATCTTTTTCTTCGTTTCCAGTATGGCCGACAACTTTGCCATTCCGGAGGGAGTACACGTACCTGTTTGGTATAGGAGACTTTTGGAGGCTAGGGCGACAGAAGCCGGCCCCGCAAATATTACTCCTCCTCCGGTAGTTGATGTTCCTCTTCCTCCTTCCCTTCAGCATCCTCAAACTGACTTCGCCGAGATTTGCCAAGATTTTAAGGCGATGGGTTGCAAGAATTTCTTTGGAACCGAGACTTTTGTAGAAGCAAGGAATTGGTTAAAAGAGACCGAAGATCTTTTAGCCACCTTTGATATACGTGACCGCAGGAAGGTTTTATTGGCAGTATGGTTGCTAAAAGAAGAAGCCGCACGTTGGTGGGTAGTTACCACCGCTACTAGGCCAATTGAGACTTGGGATGACTTTAGAGGAAGGTTTGGACTGAGGTTCTTATCACTGAAGCAAGGGGACATGACTATTAGGGAATACATAGATAAGTTTAATCAACTGGCTCGGGTCGATTTAGACTTGGTTAATACAGCTCAGAAGAAGGCCCTACACTTTGCTCTAGGATTAAACGAGCCATTACATGGTTTGGCCATGTCTCATATACCCTTGGGGGCGACTTTCGAGAATTTGGTGAATCTGGCCCTACTTCAAGAAGAAGATAACAATGACAAGAAAGAGGTCAAGGCGAATGAGTCTCAAGGCAAGAGAGTAAATTCCGGGAAACGGGGCAAGGATAACAACAACCGCAAGGACAAGCCAAGAGGGAACATGAAATGCAACTTCTGTGGTAAAGTTGGACATATAGCCAGGGAATGTAGGAAAAAAGAGAAGAGAAAGCGGGGCGAATGCTTTGATTGTGGTGAGTTTGGACATTTCAGCAAGGATTGCCCAAGGAAGCAAGGGCAAGGTCAGACTCAGTGTGCAGGACTATCTGGAGGGCGAATTCATCCCCTCAACCCCGTTCTTCCAGCTCATGATAGAGGTAGTGTTTCTGTTGAAAATCTTGTTTACATTTTCTGATTTTCCCTGTTCAAACTTTGTTTGATTCTGGCACATCGCATAGTTTTATTTCATCTGATCCAGTTGAAAGTTTTGCACCTAAGTACTAGTGTAGTTGATGATCCCGTATGTGTTTCAAATCCAATTGGGGGTTCTGCCCGTTTGTCTGTGGTCTGAGTGGATTTGAAAATTTCTATCTTGAGTATAGAATTCTCGTGGGATGTTTATATTCTCGGTTTCAGGGGATATGGGTTGGTTTTGGGCATGGAATGGTTGTCCTGTTTTGAAGCCATTTCTGGTTTTTGTATATAGGGTTGTGAGGCTCATGATCCGCCTCGGTAATACCCTAGAAATTTCTAGTAACCCTATGGGTCCCGTCATGCTATGTTATCTTGAATCCCTCAACTCATCTATCGATAGTTTGCAATCTGTGAGGGTGGTCCGAGAATATCCTGATATCTGGGGATAGATTTCCGTATTATCTGGTTGGTAATACCAAGCCAGTTTCGTGGCCGATTAGGCGCATAAGCAAGTCAAGGAGTTGCTTGAGAAGAACTTCCTGAGACGAAGCATTTTCGAGTAGGGTGCTCCAGTAGTATTCGTTACTAATGTGGACAGTTTGCTTCGCTTACGTGTTGATTATCGCGAGAAGAATAGACAACCGTTACCAAGGATCGATGATTTATTTGATCAGCTTGTAGGAGCATCTATTTTCTTTTGATCTAGCTATCGGATTCCATCAGCTTAGGATGGCTGAGGATGGAATTGACAAGACTGCGTTTAGGACTCTAGATGGGTTTTAGAACGGCTAGTCATACTATTTGGTTTGACTAATACACCCGCATATTGCGTGAACTTGATGGGTAGGGTGTTTAGGGAGTCCTTGAACAAGTTTGTCATGGTCGTCTTAGACGGTATTTTGATCTCCTCAAAAGAACGAGGAAGAACATGTTATACATTTCAAGGAGGAGATGGATACGCTTAGAGCCACCAGTTGAAGGTCAAGTTCTCCAAATGTCACTTTGGAGGAAGGAGGTTGGATTTCTTGGGCACATAGTTCCTAAGTAAGGCTTAGCGGCGGACTCCGCTAAAGTGGTTGCGGTTTAAGACCGGAAAACTCTGAGGAGGGCAATTGAAGTAAGAAGCTTTCTCCGTTCGGCTAGTTAGTTAGCATTCCCGGAGCTTAGACTTACTCTTCTGGATCAAGAAGGGGGTTTCGCAGGAAGAAGACCCGCAGTTGGTCAAGAACATGGACCAGTCGGTTCGAGGCGAGATGTTAAGTCACCTCTCTAGATATATTATAGATGACAAGGGATGACTAAGGCGCGAGGAGAGATTATGTGTTCCTCAAGTGAAAGACTTGGTAAAGAAGGTTCTTGAAGATGCGCATCACTCGAGAAGGTGGCCGAGTTGGTCTCAGGATGCATGTTGTGCCACCAGGTTAAGGCCAAGTCATAGAAGCCCAGCGGGCCATTACCTCCATTGGAAGTTCCGCAAGGGAAGTGTGGAAACATCTCGATAGATTATGTGGATGGACTACCTAGATCAAAGAAAGGGAATACGGGTATGAGGGTCATAATAGGTAGACTCACGAAGAGTGCTCATTTCAGTCCGGTAAAGAGCGAGAGGACTGCATCATGGTTAGCAACGGTTTATCCTCAAGAAGTTGGCCAGTTTTGAAATAGCCTACAGGAAGCCATTGGTAGGCAACTGAATCTAGGTATGGCCTATCACTCATAGGCGGATGGTTCATTTCAATTAAGCATGAGTTATAGAAAATCACGTTTATAGGGCAATTGGCAACGTGGATTGGTATTTTCAAGAAAAGTTCTGTTGCATGGAATACTTTATAGTAAGTAGACGAGATCCAGGATTCACTGGTGAATTTTGGAGAGCTTGCACGAATCATGAGGTTATAATTATGTTTAAGCCAAGTATACAGAAAGAAGAATAAGTGGAAAAGGAAAACGAGAGGCGATAATGAAATGAGTTCCAACTCGAATTTGGAAAATAGGAGTTAGGAAGCCAAGGAATCATGAAGTGAGAGACAGTCAAAGCACAGTGGAGTTAAGCTCAAGAAAACGTGACTAAGAAGAGTGAAGACTAGATACGCGCATCATATCTCTTTTTAAGAGTGCATCCTTGATCCTTGTTTTCCTGTGGAGCTTGCTTGCAAGTTATCTTTTGTATATATCCTCTCGGTCCCATTCTCGATCTTATTTCTGTTGTAAACTCCATAAGGGGGTTAAGACTCATCGGTTAGTACTATATGTCAAAGTTTGAATGGATTTCTTGTAATCCAAAAAGGAGTTTATCTAGTTTATCTAGTTTATCTAGTTTATCGTGTTTATCTTGTCATGAGAACCTTAGGTAGAAACCCTTTGGATGAAACATGTGTTTGAGACATGTTATGTTTGATGGTTGCAAGTGGTTGCAAGTGTTTGCAAGTGGTTACTCGTGGATGCATTATACACATTAGGCACTAGATCGGCTCACACACTCTTCATGTTGCATATGCATGAGTGTTTATGCTTATTCATGATTGAAACTTGTTGTGCCACCACATGGATGTTGCATATGGGTGAATGTGATGTGCACTCATATAGATACTATGAATTTAGGAATTTGCATACATATGGATTCATTTCACTGACATACATATGCATTAAGGAGGTTTACTGTATCAGTAACCGCCTGTTCTACATACATATGCATTAAGGAGTTTACTGTATCAGTAACCGCCTGATTTTTGCATTAGGTAAGTACATATACACACACTTTTGCATATGTTCATACCACATTTAGAATCCTTTAAGGACAATGATTGCTCGTGGATGATGTTTTGAGTAGATGGATGTTGGATGGTAGGATATGTTCTTCCTAACTTGAAGATTTCGGGGACGAAATCCTTTAAGGAGGGGAGAATGTAACAACCCGTATTTTCAATAACCTGTAATAATGTAAATTGAGGCAGAATTTAATTCTAAAATCTGAATCAAGGGAAACGGGCTATGCCATTGCGTTCGTCTCGGAAAAATACGCGAAATAGAGTCCGAGTTTTCGAAAATCGGAGTCCGTATGACCCAGTTAAGGCCCATGGAAGTTTTCAGAAATTTCCATAATTAAAAACAGATTTAAATTTAAATTAAAAAGAAGGATTGGGCACAGCTGGCGTAGGCGGGAAGACTCCCGCCAGGGGCCCCATGTCGACAGGCCTGTCGACAGGGTCCCCAGGGTGTCGACTGCCCTGTCGACAGCCCTGTCGACAGGGGGTAGCCAGGCAGTATTGCCTGGTGCACCATTTTGGTTTGGGCTTGGTTGTGTGGCCTGGTTCTAGAGCATTCCGAAATCTGACGGGCCAAAATTCACCTAGGGTTAATCCTAGGGCTAAAAACACTCTAATCTTCTATAAATACAACCCTAATCCTACCCTAAAACCCAATTATTCATTCTAGCAACCAAACTATGCCAAAATCAAACCTCTCATGGCCTCCAATCTCTTCATGAATCATTCCTATGAAGATATGATGATCATACAACCTTTTCCATGTTGTATGAATGCTTAATAACTTGCATACTTCATTAAGTTGCAAGTTTGATTTGCTAAGTTTGTGTTTTTGGGATTTTGCAAAAGGGTTTTCTTATTTGAAGCTTTGTTTTGGGTTTTCAAAGGGCTTCTCCATCTTATTTGGTGGATTTGTGACTTGTTTATATTGGTAAGCCCTCTTACCTTCATTTTAGAAACTCTAAAGTTAATATGTGATGCAAGATTGGGATTTATGTAAGTTTATTGAGTTATGCATGTTTATGCAAGTTTGTTAAGCCATGATTTGCAAGTTTATTGAGTTATGCATGTTTATGCAAGTTTGTTAAGCCATGATTTGCAAGTTTATTGAGTTATGCATGTTTATGCAAGTTTGCTAAGCTATGATTTGCAAGTTTATTGAGTTATGCATGTTTATGCAAGTTTGTTAAGCCATGATTTGCAAGTTTATTGAGTTATGCATGTTTATGCAAGTTTGCTAAGCTATGATTTGCAAGTTTATTGAGTTATGCATGTTTATGCAAGTTTAAAATGACAAGTTGTGCATGTTTGACAAGTTGTGCATGTTTATGCAAGTTTAAAATGACAAGTTGTGCATGTTTAACCATGTTATGCATGTTTATGGTAATATGCAAGTTCACTATGCTAAGTTATGCAAGTTTAACCATGTTATGCATGTTTATGGTAATATGCAAGTTCACTATGCTAAGTTATGCAAGTTTAACCATGTTATGCATGTTTATGGTAATATGCAAGTTCACTATGCTAAGTTATGCAAGTTTAACCATGTTATGCATGTTTATGGTAATATGCAAGTTCACTATGCTAAGTTATGCAAGTTTAACCATGTTATGCATGTTTATGGTAATATGCAAGTTCACTATGCTAAGTTATGCAAGTTTAACCATGTTATGCATGTTTATGGTAATATGCAAGTTCACTATGCTAAGTTGTACAAGTCTAACATGTTATGCGTGATTGTTGTGCAAGTTTATCATGTATGTTGTGCCAAGTTCCCTCTTCCTATCCTTTATGCGTTATTACGAATATGTAAGCGATAGAATGACGTTGGGGGTTTGGGTAAACTTAAAATACATGAAAATATAAGATTGGGAATTTACCTATTAAGTTAGGTCTACCCCTTGGGAATTTACCTATAAAGTTAGGTCTACCCAAGCATTTGTTGACTTGCAATTATGTTTTGAAATAAAGTGGACATGACACTTAGAAAACATAAGTGTGGCCAACTCGAGGTTGGGTTGAGTTTGTAGCATAATTCTACCCGGAACCGACCGGCTTAACTAGTGGCTACAAACAATAGGACCCAATGTGAGAAGTTAGTCATGTGGTGCCAAGACCCGAGGTTAGACCTAGTTGTGGTGTAAAGCTACCCGGACCCGCCCGGCTTAACTAGTAACCGCAACAAAGTCTAATGTGAGAGGTAAAGGTGCATTAAATTAATTAATGCCTCATGATTAGGGTTAAGTCAGGGTCCACTAACCAATTTGGGGATTCGAGGGATTGGAACGTGGTTAAGTTGTGAACCGTTGGTTACACTTAACTAGCTTAATCCATTTGGGAGTTCGAGGGATTGAAATGAGGTTAAGCCACACTAAACCAGTTTAATCCAGGATTAGTGAAGGGTTAAATCACACTTAACCCTCTTAGGAAACCCTAGCAGCGGGTCTGTTCCGGCAGTAATCCCAGTTTGGTATCATCACAACCCTAGAGACTAGGCTAGGGCGGGGCACGATTACTGGACGGATGTAAGCGACCAAAGAGCGATGGCTGAGTGGTACAGCGGTGCGGGTCCGGCGGGCTACGGACGTGCACGTAGTCCGATGTTGGACAAACTCGAGGCACGGGTACCAGTAGGTTAGGGCTGTGCATTATTGCTTAAGTGTCCGGGATTGACACCCGAGGGCTTGATACACCCAAAGGTGGACCCAGCACAGACTAACTACAACCATATGTGGGCCATATGGACACCAACACTTGACGTGTTAGGTTTATAGGGAGCCGATCGACTAGACCGTTGGGCTGGACCTTATATTAAGGTCACTTCATGTTATTGGGCCAAAGTTTGGGCTAAGGGATCAATACCTGTTATGTTGGTTCGCTAGTACACCGTGGTGCAAAACTTAACCTTGTTTTATGCGATGACACCTCTATCTATCTTGTAGTTAATTTACCATGCCAGTATGTTGTTATCTATGATCATCTCAGTTTCCATCATGATGTTAACTTTATTAGTTTATAGACTGATCGTAGCAGGGCTTACTCAGTCTTTTTGACTGACCTGTTTTCTTTCGCTTCTTTTCTTTCGTTTCCCCCCCCCCCCAGGTTCTCAGGGAGGGAATAGTGGTGCTTAGCTTGGATCGCTTGCTCGTTTGCTGGATAGCTCATGTATGCCTGGACATTGAGCTCGCTATGGTTTATCATCTTTTATATGGGGATAGCACTATGTATTTCAGTATTTCAGCTTATCAGATGATGTTTTTATCTAGACTTGTAATTTTGGGAAAATGACATTTTGATGTACCAGACTTGTGTTTTGAAATGGTTTAAAAATCTTCCGCTGTTTTATCTACTTACTCTGTTTATTTATATATATGTCATGTCCTGCCTTGCTATATCATTATGCATGTTTACCTTGTTTTTAAAACGCCCCACCAAAATCAGAGTTGGGCTCCTGGCGGAGGTGGGGTGTTACAGTTTATGCCGGTTAATCTATGGGAATAATTTGATGAATAGTTGTTTAACTTTATGAGATTTTAAAAAGGAAATTTAATATTATTTCAATTATTGATGAAGTAAATTATAATCTTAAATTAATAATCATTTAATGGAATTACTTCTTAAATGAAGTTCAATTAAGTAAGTAATCAAAGTTAGTAATAAAATACAAATTGAATTTCAAAGTGAGGTTATGAACGGGTTTACCTTTAAACCGATTTTGGTAAATTAAGTTATAAAGGGATTTTAAGCGAATGCGATAAGCTTAAAATAAATGTTTGAGGTAAGAAAAGGAAATCAAGACGAAAAGGGTTTATATTAAATCAAAGTTGTATAAACGAGTTTATAAAAAGAGATGGGAAGCCAAAGCGTAAATTTCAAATTAACAATACTTAATGATGGCATTAAGTGAAATGAATGAGTTTTGAAACAAGTTTTCTTAGAGGGAATGAATGAAAGGTTTAGAAAAAGGATTCTTGTAATTGAATTTGGTAAAAGATCGAGTAGCAGGATTTGTAATAGAATGCGGATAATGAAACAAATAGTTTAAAGAAGCTGAGGTTTAAAAGTTGATATTTTATTTATCATTTACTTATAAATCCATGAATTTAGTGATAATAATAGTAAGTATAGAAAGGAGATTTCAAAAATAAGAAGGTTTTGTAAAATTGTATTTTAAATAAAATAGTGAAGTGGTATTTGTTGGTTTTGGAATGAATATGGGCTTTTTAATTACAATTAGTATCTATCTTAAGATAAGAACGTTGTTGATTAAGGTCTAAGAGGTAATTAAAATACTCCAACTTGAACGACTTCAGGATTATCGAAAGATGATATTAGTATTAATGGTGAAGGTGTAAGAAGTAATTTATTTTGAGAAATAATAATTTAATGTTATTTGAAATTTGGAAATATATATTATGGGATTTCAAAATAAAAGGAAATAAAAATGGCTTGAGAATATGAAATCATATTTCCATAGTAAAGAAAGAAAAAAAGGAGATCTATGAAAATATAATGGTATTTTCAATTTAAGGTGATAAGATTTTGAACGGGTTTATTTTGAAAGGGTAAGTGACGATTATATTGTTCAAGTAACGAAATAAAAGGGGATTTCGTAACACTTAGTTTACGATGATAAGTTGATTCAATCTCGTAATTATAGATGATAAGTAATGTTGTGGAAAATGTTTTAATGGGAAATTGAATATGGTTTTAAGGTGTTTTTCTAAGTATTAAAATAAAATGATTTGAAAGTATTAATATATTAAAGCTGATACATTATTTTTGTATTACAACTGATATACAATTATAAATGACCAAGTAACGCTGTATACAGAACTAATAGGTTTATTTTATTTTTATGCTTGTTTATTTTGATAGTTAAATAACCGACTATCAAAATCTAACCCAATGTGTGTGGTACGGAAAGATCGGTATCAAATTTATAGTCAAAAATCATTCCGAACCAATGAATACAAAAACAAAGAAGATATCAAATGCAGAACGAGACGGAGCAATTGAAGACCGTAAATCTTCATGAATGAAAGAACTATTGTTGAGTTTCTCTGGCTGATCACCAGAGATATTTCAGTGTGGTTCTGTTGTGATTGTAATATATGGATTGCAAGGACTACTCGCTTCTTATCCATAGGGTAATTCAAGGATGTGGTAGGATTCGGTTTGTCCAGTCCCTAGACAACTTGTATGGACGGATGTCTAACAGAGTATTTCCGAAAGGATCACGTACGTTGAATTCTTCAAACATACCATAATTGATACTGGAGAAGGGCACTGCTCTTAGCTCAACAACCTGAGTATTTTTGTGGAAATCAATTAGTGATTCCAGGAGGATCTGACAATGTGGCATTCAAAGTGAATGGTGGTATGCTATAAGAAAAGGTAATTCAAACCTTAAGCCTCATCAATTGGGAAATGGTAGAAATCGGGCAGGCAGCATGGCTATATGGGTTGCTCCCATTAAGGTTTATAATCACCTATCTAGAGAAAATCCATTTCATTCTTTAATCTATTTTCGATGTTGTCCCTTTCCGAGAAACGGTGGGTAGCTCCCAATCGTCGGTGATATACATTCGATACGCTCAAGAGAAATCAGTGGCTGGTCATGTGTGGCCGGGTTGCAAGATATTCTTGTTGAACCAAGTGTATTCCCCTCTAGATATAAACTATCGGCAGGTGGTTCCATACCTTGTCATTATCGAAATCCAATCTCTAATAAGAGCCCGCGGTTTTGATTGTATACTTAATATGTAGAGCGTGACGTGCAAGCATTCTGATAGATTGTTATTAATTGTATTTAGACACTATTATAATATCATAGTAAGATATTGTTTTCAAAATGTTTGGGGTATCGTAAGGTAAAACCGTCCGTATTTATGTGTGGATTTGATCTTGTGATTATCCTTTTCTTTCGAAAAGGTTTTAACTTTAAAATCAAGTTGGATGATATTATAAACTTAGCGAGTTTTTTTCACTCTAGTTCACCAGACTGATTAATTGAAGTCCAAACGATATATAAGTGTTCAGACGTATGTTATTATCTAGTATTATTCCACTGTGTGATGCATATGAGGACAGGTTATTATAATTGTCCTGGTGTATTTATGTACTCTGATGATTGTAAAAAAAAATTCAAAGCTCTCTTTAAAGTTTATTTATATATTATATTTTTTTCCACTGCAATGTGAGACTTTGTGTTATATTGGTTCTTCTCATTCTTCTATTCCTAACTTTCTTTCTTATCTCACCCTCTAATTTCTTTCTATTAGCTTTTGGGGTTTTCGATACTTGAGTTTGGACACGGTTTGTTTTAGTGTCTGCATTCGAGTGTCGAAATTCCCGGGCCGCTACACTTGTGACGCCTCGTATGGTGTCTTCCCAATGCTCGACTGGTAACTTTTATTGTATTTAAACTCGACTAAATGTAGATGGTCTTCCCATGATCTTCCGAAGTCCAATAAACAAGCCCTAAGGAGATCTTCCTAAACTCGGTTAACTCTTTCAGTCTGACCATCAGTTTAAGGATTATAGGGTATACTAAAACACAATTCAGTTCCCAAAGCTTCTTGCAAACTCTTCCAAAAACCGCTCGTGAATAATGGACCTCGATTACTCACTACGCTCTTCGGGGTATCATGAAATCGAGCTATCCATTTATGTAAAGATCAACCAACTTTGATGTTGTCCTAGTTGATCTGAGAGAAATAAATCTGGCGCTTTTGGTTAAGCGGTCCACTATATCCCAAATTCCTTCGTTTCCTACCCTTGTTCTAGGTAGTTCATCGATAAAAATCCATCGTTATCTGCTACCACTTCCACGTAGGAACTTCCGATGGCTTAACGAACCCACTCTTCTTTGTACGTTCAGCTTTCACCAACTGACAGTTCATGCACATGGAAATAAACTTTCCAACATCCCTCTTCATAACTTCCCAGTAGTAAGATCGCTTCATTCCCTAATACATCTTATTACCACCAGGATGAATCGTCAACTTTGAGTGATGACATTCCCTCGGAACCTCATCGATCAATCTGTTGATATCGAAAACAACTATTCATCCTTGCTTCTGAAGCCAACCTTGTCTATCGACCTCGAATTCCTTATCCACTGGTTCCAACTTCTGGATAATCTCAACAAGCTTTGCATCACGCTTCAAGCTCTCGCCAATCCTTTCGATGAGAATAGGACTTAACGATTAGCTTGCCAACATTTCAAGTTCCAACTTACATCGTAGTTTGAAATTAAATCCTGCCATGTACTCGAGGCGTTTCCATTCTGAGAACATCACTCCCAAATTTGTGTGTCTTCGACTAAATGCATCTGCCACTGTGTTACCTTTACCACGAGTATAAGCTATAGCAAAATCATATGATGCCAGAAACTCTATCCACTGTTGGTGCCGAAGATTCAAATGCTTTTGGGAGAAAAGATATTTAAATGACTTGTGATCTGTAGACAACTCGAATTGAACTCCCAAACGGTAATGTCTCCACATCTTTAGAGCAAACATGATCGCCGCCAACTCCAAATCATGAAATGGATAATTCATTTCGGGTGGCTTCAACTGTCGACATGTGTAGGCCATAGCATTATCCTTTTACATTAGCAATGCTCCAAGTCTACTACCACATGCATCGATGCATACACCCATTTCTTTATTCTCACTTGGAATCGTTAAAACAGGAGCACTCGTCGGTCTCTCTTTCATGGATTCCAAAAGCTTGCTCAAACTTCGCATCCCATGTGAACACTTGATTCTTTCTCGTCAATCCTATTAATGGTGCATCTATCTTGGATAAATCCTTGATAAACTGTCAATAATATCCTACCAACCCAAGGAAACTTCTCACATCCGTCGCATTCTTAGGTACATCCCAGTCCTGGATTGATGCCACCTTAGCGGGGTCAACGGTTGTTCCATTATCGGAGATAACATGGCCTATGAACTTCACTTCGTTCTTCCAGAAGTGACACTTAGAAAACTTAGCCCTCAGTTGATGCTTTCCAAAGATTTATAACACAACTCTCAACGATCCATCGGCCTTGGTTGTAAACACAACTGTTGCATCCCATTTGGACTTATTCCACCGATTGAATCCTTTTCCTCAAAAGGTCATATACTTGCACCTCTAACTCTTGATTATCCTTAAGAACCATCCGCCTAAGGACATAACGATCATTCTAGCACCTTTGACTAGATCGATTCTGAACTCAACCTCCCGATCCGGTGACAACCCTTTGACCTCCTTAAAGACATCATCAAATTCGCTTGCGATCGGCACCGATGACAAGTCTTCCCGTGGAACCACAAGCAAATACAAATAGCTCACCAAGATGCCATCTTCTAGCTTTCATCGAATGACAACCATTCGTCCTTCCACATTCCCGACTGTCACCTCCATCTTCTCGCAATCTACTTTGGTTGCATACCTCTTGAGTCAGTCTATACCCAAAATAATCCCAAACCTAGCGAAAGTCACAATAAACAATCGTTCATAAAAGATCGAACATGACTAAATAAACTAGACCATGACAAGTCATACAAGGAGTAGATTAACCCCACAATGGATTAGTTACGATCAAAGATCTATTACAACCTCAGTTCTTGAACCCAGCCATATAATCTTATTATAGGTAAAAGAAGATGGTTCTCTAGTATGAAATAGAACTGAAACAAACACTAATGGCAGAAAGCATATCTAAAATAATAACAGCATTCTATTAATTTTCATAAGGAATGCAATAGGAAATCGGGATAACTTCCAGAACACGTGCTTCCTCCGGTTGCTTATTCTTCAGAAAATCTAGGCAGTCTTTCTTCTTCTGTCCAGGCTTGTCGCAGTTAAAGCACTTCCGCTTAGTTTTCGGCTTCTTATAATCCTTGGAATAATGGCCCTCTAGCTGATAGTTGAAGAAGATAACATCCTTCCTAGGTTTTTCTTTTGGCCATCATTCCCTTTCTGTTGTCTTTTCTTTTTCTTATTCAGCTTCTTCGTTGCACCGGTGCTAGTAAAAGTTTCTTCAAGTGGTTCATGCCTGATTCTACAAACCTCGTCCCAAGAAGCAATAATTCCTTCTTTTTGCTCCTTAACTTGGCGTTGAAGTTGCACCAAAGTTATACCTCATCTTAACCCATCTTCTTCATCCCTAAGAGAATAATTCCTCTGTCGCCTCGCGGAATCAACCTTAGGTACATGCATAAGAGCACCACAATCTTCTACTGCTTCTGGAATGGGCATACTAAGTATGATCATTGCCATCGTGGCCCCGAATATAAATTATTACTGCCAAAATTGACCCCAAATATAGGCTGATAGTGAAGGGGTATCAGAAAAGCACAGGCACAGAAACATCTTCTGAAAGCAAAAAGCTGAATAATAGAAAAGACCGAAAGCAGGAAAGAATGATCTGAGAGCAGCATAAACCGACACCTCCTAAGAAGAAAAAAGTTCAAAGCCTACATAATGCCAGCGAAGTTTTTCCGGTAGGGTCTATGCAACAGGATCTATCCGACGGGGAGTTCTGTAGCAAAAGGTTACCTAAGTCAGAAAACAAGAAAATGGAAGACATGAGCTCCACTTATTGAAACCCGTAAGGGCTATCGGTATTAACCTACTTAGTACCAACACGTCATAAAGCGTAGGTATAAAGGGTATCAAGCCAGAAGTACATAAAGATTATCTAGAACCAATTTCCGTACGTTTACTGCATAAATAAAGAAAGATCACATTGTTATACAACAGAAACATCATCGGGAGCTTCCTTCTAAAAAAACAAGATTATCCCAAAAGCTCCACCAGAAGGCTAACTAGGACCCTAGTGGAGATACAGGCTATCCGTACTAATCTACCTAGTACAAACAACAACAACGGTTTCAAACCAGCAGCTATCTACATACATCGTGAGGGCAAGCTTCTCTAAGTATTCACGAGAAAGCCGGAAGAGCACATCTAGAAGCTTGCGTCCGAGAGCCTACACCTAGGAGCTGCTATAGGGATTTCAAATGCCATCCGAAAGTCACCACATCGACAAGCCAATATCAATCCCAAAGAAGTCCTAGTTGACTGGCACCCTCACTTTGAAGATTATAATTAGCGTCACAAAGATGGCTGGAAGCCAAACTCCGAGACCAACGAAAAAGCGGCCGGCAAAGGCCCTTGCAGGCCCAATAGCCTAATAGCAGAAGGGGACCCGATATTCCTATAAATAAGACCCTAGCAGTCACATGCAGAGGGAAGAATTTCTTGTTTCTCAATCTTGTTCTTTCTTTTTTGAGGAACGAACCCTAATTTCCAAATCGGATTAGGGATTTCTTCAACTCTTGTAATACATCTACAATTTATGAATGAAGAATTTTGAGACTTGAACATCTTGCAATTTGATAATCTTGTTGTGCCATTATGATGAAACGGGGAGTTAACCCTAACCATTCGTATGAGAGACTTGATCATAGCACTTTCGTAAAAGAGTAAGGGATTCATAGAAATTCGAAGTCCTCCTCCTTTACTCTTGAGAGTTTTGCAACGCTGATCAACACTTTCATAGTGAGCCTAATGCTTCCTAACCTCAGGAAGAAGATTGTCTGCAGACTTATAATTTGATCTTTGATGTAGTCGAGGGCCTTCGGGCCGGTTCAATGCGGAATGGTCATTTGAGTTAATAAGCATTGCGATACCCTCTTTCCCGAAAATGGAGAAGCATTAGCCTGTTTTTTTCTTATCACAATATGTGTCATCACATTTGTGATCTTGGGAGTAACCAAATTCATGAGGCCTTAGTTGTGTCAAACTAAGTAAACCTTCTTCAAATCATTTCGAAACCCCACTGTACTATAAGTGTGCTATTCAACCCTTGTGGGAAGGATAAGTAACCTTCAGAATCGGGATTCTGATGATTAAGGAAAGTTAAATTCAACTAAGCAACACTGGTCTTTAAATATCCTTCAGTAACCCTTGATCATGACTGAGTCAAATTCCTTAAACACATGTCCTATATAGCTTAATCTGGGTATTGACCAAAAATAACGTTAACATTTTCATGCTAGAAGGAGGGCTTGAACCTCCGTCCCTGTGGTTAATCTATCAAAAAATAACTTGGTAAATTTATTTCTCCATGGCAGTAAAGATGAAAACAAAAGGATTGGAAGATCGAAACAAGGAACCGGCTCCTAATTCTATCCTTGAAGGAAACATGGATCTAATGCTTAATCCGAACAATAACAAAAGTGGAGCCACATCCATCCTAACACAACCACCAAATTTCATGGAAGAGAGTGTCACAATAATTATGGCCTTGGTGGTGCAACTCTAAGAGATGCAAGCTCAGATAAATGCTGCACAAGCTCAAGGCGACTTCCTCCAAGAAGAAGAAGTCCCATTTGATAGGAATAGACCATCATGGAAATCAATGCGAGCAGGAACAATCCGGGAGTTCCACTTCAAAAGGTTATATCCCAAGAAACTATAATAACATGGAAGCTTATCTTAAAGACATCGCTCAGAGGATCATTAACGACTTGCTAGGAAGCAAAGGGAAGAGGACCCAAGATGACAGAGTTAACGACAAGGAAAGGGTAGCTCCTTTCATTGATGAAATTATGAACACCATAATACCATCGAGAGTGAAGGTTCTAACCATAAAGTATCTTGGGACAACTGGACCCCGACGATCATCTGATGACTTTCGACAGCCAGACGGATATCTATAATGTTTCTGGTGTCGTCAGTTGTCGTCTTTACTCGGTGACCTTTCAAGGGGAAACATCAAAGTGGTATCTTCATTATATGGAGAACACCATTTATTCATGGAAACTGTTCTCCTACGAATTTCCGCACAATTGTACATTTGCAAAGATCCAATAGCTGACTACACAGTCATGCTAACATCAAAAAGAGGCCAGGTGTAACAACCCGAATTCCGATAGACCGATTTTTTTTTTCAAAATTCCAATCTATCGAAACTAAAGTTGGTTTGCACTGGTATCCTGCAGAAAAGACAGAGACATAAAATATGTCAGAGCTCAGAAAACATCTCACAGCGGAATGGAAAAAATATAATATACTCAAAGTATATCCTTACTGTATTAATAATACTGCCTAACTAGTATCCAAAGCTATCATATCTCTGCCATAAATCTAACCTGCGAGTATGTTATGAGGAGGGGGTCAGAACACAAGTTCTGGTGACTGGATTTAAATTATAAACTTTTGATAACACTACATATACCATTCAATTATATTTTATTATTTATTAGGTTACTTAGGTTAACAGCACTCAAGGCTTATACACACGTCGCACCCATTTACTTCCCAGTGGATTAACCTAATATATGTAGCTACCCTCAATATTAAGGTACACCCTATGGTACCCTACTCGCACGGTGTCCACCGCAACATAATCGAAATATAAGGAGTCCCTCATCCTACGCCGAAGTGACTTATGGATAACAATATTACGTTCCGCATATATTTTTCATTACTGTGCTACGCAAACATGCGGACTACCATCTTTGTCTGAATCAGGATTCATACCGGAGTAACGCCCTCAAGTCTATGATACACCACTCAGAGTCGTCATGCATGTATCTAGACTGTCCATAATACGCATCTTCAATTGTAGCTCGATGCCTTAATCGCACGTCTTCTAATGTGCACCGAGTTCCATGGCAAGGCGATACAAGAAACACGGAATTCGATTGGGAGCTTTTCCATATTTGTACAGGACCGTATTTAAGGGCCTCTACAGATATTCCTAGGGTCTGTTTTCATTGTGGCTATGGCCCTACCCCGGCCCCTCCCTCAACTAGTAAAGACTACAAGACCTAAAAGACTTCCCCTAAAGAAAAGAATCTAAACATCCATTTGGCATCTTCCCTCAACCACTGTACCCCGATAGTGCAGGATGAATGGTCTATTGGTTTTAGCTCTAGTCTTTCCGCATCTCACTGGCTACCGATGACGGGTATTCGACAATCTACTATCCTTTTTGGTCGTGACCCTTCGCGTCCTTGTTGAGTCAACCGCCAAATCACCGTGGTGTCACCGCATCACAACATTCTGACTGCATAGCTACTTCTATAGTCAAGACCCACCCACCTAGTACTTACGCGCAGAATCAACCTCTGCGAGTATAGCCTATAACATCTGACACCACACAGAGGACTACTTGAAGAACCTTACATACCTCAGGAATCCGTGTGCTTCCCCTTCCAGTCCTTCAGAGTTGTTAGAGCAATCAGATGAATGTGTGCTCCCCCTCGTGAATTATAACGCCACTTTGATCTACCCCATAGGGTTATTAACCCTCAAACATGCAGACTGGTCCAAGCGCCTCACTTTAATATGTTGTTAGACCCCATGTCAATTTTTTTTTACCCGCTTGCCTTACCTTATCAGTTTTCCATTTAACTTGGTTATTCTCATTCATATTAAATTCTTAATCAAGTTGCCAAGACCCTCTTGCTTATTAGTTTCAGTCACATAACTTAACCCATTTAAGTTTATTAATAAGCCCACAACATGTTATTCCCTAGATTGAGGCCCAAGGTCTATAATCCACAGTCTCTTTTATATTCTTTTTTGTTACAATAACATGTTCTACTTAATATGTAATCAAGTATATCTCAATTCAATTGTTTTCTTGTTTAACATGTCAGTCATTATTTATGGTTAAATATAACTAATTTCATAATTTTCTTCATTCTTTCTTATTTAATCATAATTCCATTTTACATTGTCAATACAACTTATCATTTTTACTTATTAACTTAGTTCTATTAAATAAGGCCCATTAATAAGTTTCTCAACCCATTTATTATAATCTATGTTATAATTTAATCTTGTCCCTAAGACAAATCTAAACATGTTATCCTTATCAGCGGGTTTCAGACTTCTAGATTACTTAATTTATAATTAAGTATTTCATAAATTTTACCCCTTCTACTGATTACTTAATTTAAAATTAAGTGCCTCTTATCTTATTATACAAGTTGTCTCATTTCTTTACAAGTTAATTGTAACCAAAGTTATAATTTCCATTTGTCCCTAGGACAAAGCTACCTGTTATATAGCATTCTTATTACTATAATTTATCCATAATAGGTTGTTATTATTTCACCATTTATTTCATTAAATTCTCATTTATTACCATTAATTACCATTAATTATGCCTATCTGTCCCACCATTTACATATATTATATATATGCTCCCGTACTAGACCCCTCACATTAAGTCTACACCTGTGGATGTTGGATTTGCTGGGCGGTTCCGGGCAGACTTCTTCCACAAGTTGACTTAACCTCGTGTCTTAGCACCGCTACATACTTATTATGCACTTAGACCCCTCACATTAGATTTACCACTTGTGAATGTTGGATATGCTGGTCGGTTCCGGGCAGACTTCTATCATAAGTGCAATCTAACCTCGTGTCTAAGCGCTGTTAAATTTCTTATTTATCGTAAACCTTCTATACAGTCTAGGCATGTTTATTTCTTCCAATTATCCATTGTAATTTTTAATTCACATGTAATTGTATCATGTCTATTATAATTCTTCACATATAATCAATTCCTTCCTAACACATAATGAATTGATCAAATAATTGTTTAAATCACATAAACAAATATGTACCATTATCAATTCTTACAGTTAATGGCCTGGGTACACAATTTACACAAATTGACATGACATCGGTAATTACTATGCAAGATTTGACAAGTTCATATACCAACAAATTAATATTTGGCTTATCAATTATTTCTACTTCACACCTATCACTTTAGGCATTATTAACATATGTTACATTTCTCAACATATTGCATTTCAATTATACATATAGGGGAATGGTAAACGATAACATATTTTATCTAAACTGTATAGCTTAAATCCACTCACCTTCCATGCTTTCCCAAAATTTTGGATCTAATCCCATTTTAGCATCCATGGTTTTTCTTTACCATTTAATTTGATTTAAAACCTAAAAACCATGGATTGATTATTTTCATTAAAAGAGAAGGCAAAGAAAAAGTAAGAATTTGAATGGATTGAATCCAGAATTTTTACCTTGTTTTTCATGATTTCGAATAATCTTTATATTAATGCCGATCCCCTCTTCCCGATCTTGAATTTTAAATTCTCGCTGCTGTTGACTTCTGAATTTGTAGTTGTTGATGACAATTTTATTTTTAAATCTTCATTATAATTAATTATTATTTTTATTTAGAAATTACATAGAGGAAGGAGTGAAGAAAAACTAAAATGAGAATGAAGAGCTATAGGTCTCCTTATATAAGAAGTTTAAATCAATGCTAACCATATATTTTCCTTGATGGAATCTACTCTCTCCACATCGTATTGCCAACCAGAAGTTGCCATGTCATCAAAAATTTGAATTGAACTAATTGGGTCAAGCCAACTAAGAATGCATTATCATATCTTATCAATCAAGTATGATTATTAGGCACCACCTTAAATTTTTAAATTAATTCTCTATTTTTTTCCGTCTTTATTTTGAAATTGATATACTTTTATTTCTTTCTTTTATTCTTTATTCGCGCATAACCTTCCATTCGAATCATGTTCACTCATGGGCAATTCTTATGTGTATACTATGTTTCTACATGCGAACAATTCTTTACTTTGTTCCACATTTAATTTTCTCAAATCAATTAATATCCAACTTTTCTCTTTTTAATCATCCTTCCTATTATACTTTTTTTAATTAAGCTAGTTTTATATAAAACCGTTTTCACACTAAACTGCTTCTAATAAAAACCCCTTTCACATTAAATCTTTACTCCTCTTTTTAAGCTTCTTTCTTAATTTTAATGCATTAACCTTCTTTCTACTATTTTTAACTTCCTCTAAAATTTCCTCCTTGCATTCACACATGCAATATTTTCTTTTTGTTTAATGCATCATTTTAACGTATTTGTTTTTTACATGTCAACCTTCTCTCTTTATTCATGATGTTTCTTTTCTTTGCTTACTTCAATTGCTCACTTTCTTTTTTACATGCATTAAATTTTCCATGCTTTATTGCATACATTTCTAATGTTCCTTTTTAAATGCGTTAATGCTTTCTTTATTTTTCATTTGCATATTATTAATTAATGCATCCTTATCATACATTCCCTTCAATGCATTCCACCTTCCTCTTTTCTCTTATGAAATTTTCATTGTATTACATTCATCTTTCTTTTAAATATGTAACTTTATTACTATGCATGCCTCCTTTCCTTTGATTTTGATTTTTATTATCAATGCATGCATTACGTTTACTAATTCATTTTTACTTATGTTTATGCATATATCTCAATATGCACATTTTTAATTGCAATAAAAATACGGGGTGTTACATTCTCCCACCCTTAAGGAATTTCGTCCCCGAAATTCAATGAGGGTAAAGTCAAATAACCCTGGCATAATATTCATCCATCATGTATGCATCCAATTTTTGCAAACATTGTGCACATGTGCAAAGTGCAATACATCGTAGTAATGCATGTATGCCTAAGCGGTACCTCCTATATGTATGCAAATTTTTCAAAAATCCTTTTAAAACTTGATGCTTACATCCTAAATATACTGGCAGTTCTATATGAATGCTATATTTTGAAAATCAAAACGCCTTTTTCATCCAAATTTTCCCCCGCTCTTACTGAATAAGAGCATAGTTCATTCATTTGTTGCATCCAAAACCCTACCGACCATCATTAAATTTCGAAATTTAGAAAAAACTAATTTTCCAACTTTGATTTCCTTTGTTACTAAAAGGTATAAAATGGAAAAATTCACATCTTCCGTTTTTCTTTTATGTACTTTATCTAATTGTACTTGGATTTTTACATAATTATTCTATATAGATTTCCTATTTTCTTATCCAAGCACAACTTCATAAGAAAACTTTCTTTTCTTTTTCAACTTATCTTGGAATATTTTTTTTCATTTTTATTCATCTTTTCTTAAAAAAATTCATTTTCTTTTCCCGTCTTGTTTGTTGCTTCTCTGGATTTATTGTTTTCTTTTTAGTTAGGCTATTTTTCTTTCTTAGGTTATTCTTTTTTTGCTTTTTTTGTTTTCAAATAAGCCTTACCATCTTTCAACATCCTACACAGCTACTACCAAGGGCCAAGAATCTTAAGACTATTTCACTAAAGAAAAGTCCAGCCGCAAACTCTCAACACTTACTTGCCCTTCACTATCTAGTAGTCACTACTAGTCCTTGCCTTGCATTACTATCATATACTCTTTTTTTTTCAAGCAACAATCCTAGACCTCTTTATGCTTATGCACTCCACGAGAGCTTACAATAATTCAAAGATAATCCTCGCTACCTATTTCATTGCCTCTAACTTTTCCCACCTTCCCTAGGTACTAATCCTTATCTACTCCATCACTTTTGAAAACATGGTTTGGCCCCTTCTTCCTTCCACTTTTCTTTCAAAATTTAAAAGTATCAAAACTTTATTTTCCTTATGAAAACTTATTTTTCTCAAATAATACTTATTTTTGCAAAACCATAAAAACATGTTACAACATAAAAAAATGAAACACATTTTTTTCAAATCACAAAAATTGGAGTAGACGAGGACAACTATCTCCCTATCATGTTTATATTGTTTCTACTTACAATGTTAGTTCAACTTCTTACTATAAGGTGCAAACATCTACTCAATTCTTAATTTTATACAATTCATTTTGTCCACCCAACAATTTTTTTTTAAAACAATAATCAAAATTTATTGTCAAAAGAATAGAGATTTCAAAACCTTCTTTACAAAATGCAACCTTTTCATGAGAGAATTCTTTTTAAAACAAGAAATCGTTGTTTTCCAAAATATACACTATTTTACTTTAAAACTCAATATGTATACTTTACATATTTAAAACTATAACTTTTAAGATTAAAATTTGAAAACACCATAAACCCTTTGAAGACACGTATTGACTGAAGAAGGTGAAATCATCATGGACTTAAATTCTAGAGGGTACATTAAAAGAATAAAACCAATAAAAGACGTGGAAGAGGTAAAAATTGATTCAAAGGATAAATCGAAGGTCATCAACATTGGTAAAAGGCTGACAGAGCCCCTTAAGAGTGACTTAATTCAGTTCCTACAACTCAACAAGGATTTTTTTCTTAGACCCATTCAGATATGATCGGTATCAATTCTTCTATTATGATTCATGCCTTAAACATTGACTCTTCAATGATCCCGATTCGCCAAATGAAAAGACAATATAATAGACACCCGTTAGAAGCCTTGAAGGAGGAAGTCAAGAGGTTAGAAACTAACGAGATTATCCGGGAAGTCCTTAACCAAAAATGGTTAGTTAACCAGGTGCTACTGAAGAAGTCCAATGGGAAGTGGAGAACGTGGGTTGATTACACGAATTTAAACAAGGCTTGCCCGAAATATTGCTACCCCTTCTGCGGATCGACCAGTTAGTTAATGCCATGAGTGGTCACAAGATACTATCCCATATGGTTTCTTACTCATGGTACAACCAAATTCTGATGCATGAACCCGATGAGGAGCATACAAAATTTATCACTGATTGGGGAACATTTTTCTATATATTGATGCCCTTTGGGTTGAGGAATGCGGGAGCAACATACCAAAGACAAGTAAACATATAGGGCACAATATGGAAGTATATGTGAATGACATGCTAGTGAAGTCCACAAAAACAGAGAACCATCTAAAGGACTTGGAAGAAATGTTCAATGTCTTAAGGAGTTATCGAATGAAGTTAAATCCGCAAAAGTGTTCTTTTGGGGTTCACTATGGAATGTTCCTGGGATATAGGGTAAGTGAGCAAGGGATTGAAGCTAGTCCGGAACAAATCCAAGCCATAAGAGACATGGAAGATCCTAGGACAAACGAAGAAGTCATGTGTTTAAATGGGAAGGTGGCATCCCTCAGTAGGTTTATTTCCAAAGCCACTGACAAATGTGTCCATTTCTTCAATGTTATAAAGAGAAAGAAGAATTTCCAATGGAATGAATAATGTAGAAAAGCATTTCAAGAATTGAAAGCTTATATGGGAACTCCCCCGATTTTTTCCAGTCCCGAGAAGGAAGAAGATCTAAACCTATATATGGATGTTTCAAAACATGCGATAAGCTCAGTCCTAATAAGATAAAGTAATGGGACTCATCATCTCATTTACTACGTTAGCCAAAGGCTAAAGGGCGCAGAAACCTGATACCCTGTAATAGAGAAACTAACATATTTCATAATACTCACTGCACGTAAGCTCAGAGGATACTTCCAAGCTCAAGCCGTTAGGGTTTTAACTAGCTTTCCGCTCAAGCAAGTGTTCAATAATCTGGAAAACTCAGGGAGGTTAATCAAATGGGAAATTGAGCTCAGCCAATATGAAATTGAGTTCCATCCTCGGGCGGCAATTAAAGGGCAAGCCCTCGCAGACTTCGTGAATGAGTGCACAAGCTTCATTTCAAAACAATCAGTTAAAGAGAATGGCTTAAAGACCAAGTGGAATTTTTTTGTAGATGGAGATTCTAACGATCAGAGAGCAGGGGCAGGTTGTATTATAATCACCCCTGATGGACACCGCTTGCACTACGCCATGAAGTTAGGATTCACAGCAACTAACAACGTAGCCAAGTATGAGTCAATGATAGCTTGTTTGAATTTTGCACTGCAATTGAAGATAACTCGGATAAAAATCTTTAATCATTCATAAGTAATGGTAAACCAAATAAAGCAAACCTATCAAACCAAGGATGCACAGATAACCTTATATGTGAAGAGGTTATTAAAGATACTTTCCAAGTTTCAGGACCTCTTAGTTCATCTAATACCTCATGCGGAGAATACTCAAGTGAATTCACTAGCCAAATTAGCCAATTCTCGGGGCCCTCGAAAGTCGAGTAATTCCCCTGGGTTACCAGGAAAGGCCTAGTATTGAACGTGAAGAATCGGAAATGGGGAAAGAAGAATTAGTTCTAAATAGGTCCCAAGCCTTGAGAAGGGGGAACGAAGGAAACAAAGAGGAGAACTCCAATATGGAACCTCCCTTAATGGAAACAAATAGCCACCATGAAGATACGTTGATGACTCGCATGATAGACTATCTCCTGCCCCTTAGTAAGCAAGACGCGAGAAAGATAAAACACCAAGCTCCTACCTTTGTGATTACGGAAAATATACTTTATAAAAAGGGACACTCGCTTCCTTACGTAAGATGTGTAAGCTTCAAAGACGAGCTTAACCTGTTGAAAGAAAGTCATGAAGGATGGTGTAGAGACCATTCCAGTGGAACTAAGGTGGCCAAATGGGTCATGCGACAAGGTTGTTATTGGCCATAGGTTATGTTAAAAAATGTGAAAGGTGTCGAAATTACTCTAAGGTGCCTCGGTACCCTCCTAGCGAGCTAACCACTATCTCAAGCCCTTGGCTATTCGACGTATGGGGGATAGAATTAAAATACCCTTACCAATCTCCAAAGATGGAGGTAAGTATGTTATAGTAGCCATCGACTATTTCACCAAATGAGTGAAGGCAGAACCACTTCCGACAATCACGTATAAAAAGGTGTTAACATTTGTAATAAAGAATATTGTTACCCGATTTGGAATCCCTCACAAAATCATATCGGATAATGGAACACAATTTGAGAGCCAAGAATTCACTCGGTTTTGTGAGAAAAATGGAATCATCAAAAGTTTCTCCTCGGTGGCCCATCCAAAAACTAACGAAGCTGTGGAGGCTGCCAATAAAACCATAAGGACAGTTCTTAAAAAAGGCCCAAGGACTTACCCGACCTCCCTCCAAGAAGCGCCTTATTCAGGCCATCGTAGGTGATGATAAGGTCGTAGAAACTTAGACGGGGCTTAGACGGGGCTATCTTAGGCACAGAATTAAGGATTACTCTTTTGATGCTCTATACTAACCATTGTATGTATTGATAAAGGCTTACAGGCCAGTCCCCTCCGAGGGGTGCCCTATCCCAACCATCGTAGGTGATTATAGAGGTTTGTGTTCCCTTCTGCGGGTAACGCAAAACATAAGCAGAGGTAGGATGTGCTCTTCTGCAAGTAGAGGTAGGACGTGCTTAGTTCTAGCAGAGGCATGGCGTACTCTTCTACGAGCAGAGGTAGACAGGAAGGGGTTTCCAGTCGTTTATCTATACCGGAATCTAGGTTGACTCGATTCCTCATAAATGACAGAAGGGGTTTCCAGTCTTCTATCTATATAAATACCCGAATCTGGGTTGATTCGACTCTTCACAAATACTGGAAGGGGTTCACGGTCTTCTATCTATATTAATACCCAAATCTAGGATGATTCGGCTCTTCACAAATACTGGAAGGGGTTTCCAGTCTTCTATCTATATTGATACCCGAATCTGGGTTGATTCGGCTCTTCACAAATACCGAAAGGTGTTTCCGATCTTCTACCTATACTAATACCCGAGTCTGGGTTGATTCAATCCTTCACTAATCCTGAAAGGTGATTTCTGATCTTCAGGTTATCCAAGTAATGGTTGGTTTAAAACAGCTATTAAAGCATGAAACTGACCATTGGCTCTCAATCATTAGCGAACAGGAAAGAGTTAACCCAAAAGCGGTGCCTTGTAGGTTTCGTGATGTGATCTAGCATTAAGGAAATAATACACAAATGAATAGAAAAGAATCCGGAAAGAAAAGTTTGACTTGGAAAGTTGAAGACACCCCTTTACTAGGGGGCAAATGTTACTACCAAAATTAACACCAAACATAGGTTGACAGTGAAGGGTTATCGGAGGAACACAAGCACAGAAGAATCTTATGAAAGAAAAAAGCCAAATAATAGAAAAGACCGAAAGCAGGAAAGAATGATCTGAAAGAAGCATAAACCGACACCTCCCAGGAAGAAAAGAGTTCAAAGCCTACAGAATGCCAGCGAAGTTTATCCGGTAGGGTCTATCCGTCAAGGTCTGCCCGGCGGGGAGTTCTATATCGAAGGGTCACAAAAGTCTGAAAGCAAGAAAGAGGAAGACATGAGCCCCACTTATTGAAACCCAGAAGGGAAATCAGTATTAATCTACTTAGTACCAACACGTCAGAAAGCGGAGGCATAAAGGGCATCAAGCCATAAGTACATAAAGATTATCCGGAACAAACTTCTGAAAATTTACTGCATAAATGACAAAATGTCACATTGATAAACAACAGAAACATCACTGGGTGCTACCTTCTAGAAAAACCAGACTATCCCAAAAGCTCCACCGGAAGGCTAAACGGGACCCTAGCGGAGATTCAGGCTATCCGTACTAATCTACCTAGGATAGAGACCAACAAGGATTTCAAACTGACAGCTATCTACATACATCCTCAGGCCAAGCTCCTCTAAGTATTCATGAAAAAGCTGGAAACCTACACCCAGGAGCTGCTACTAGTACTTCAAAAGCCATCCAAAAGTCACCACATTGACAAGCCTATATCAATCCTAAAGAAGCCCCAATTGACCAGGACCCTCACTTTGAAGACTATAATTAGCACCACAAAGATGGTCAGAAGCCAAGCATCCAAGACCAAGGGAAAAAGTGACCGACAAAGGTCCTTGCAGGACCAATAGCCTAACAACAGAAGGTGTCCTGAATTCCTTATAAATATGTCCCTATGAGTCATATGCAGGGGGACGAATTTCTCATTTCTCAATCTTGTTCTTTCTTCTTTAATGAGCAAACCCTAATTTCCAAATCGGATTTAGGGGTTTCTTCAACACTTGTAATACATCTACAATTTACAAATGAAGAATTCTGAGACTTAAAGATCTTGCGAGTTGATAATCTTGTTGTGCCATTATGATGAAACAGGGAGTTAACACTAACCTTTCATATGAGAGAGTTGATCATGGCACCTTCTTAAAAGAGGAATGGCTTCATAGAAATTCTAAGTCTTCCTCCTTCAATCTTGAGAGTTTTGCAACACTGGCCAACACTCTCATACTGAGCCTAATTGTTCCTATCCTCGGGAAGGAGGTTGTCTACAGACTTATAACTTGATCTCTGAAGCAATTAAGGCTATTTGGGCCAGTTCAATGCAGAATGATCATTTGAGTTAATAAGCATTGCGATACCCTCTTTGCCGAATATGGAGAAGCATTAGCATGTTTTCTTTTTATCACAGTATATGTCATCACATTTGCGATCCAGGGAGTAACCGATTTCATGAGGCCTTAGTTGTGTCAAACTAAGTAAACCTTCTTCAAATCATTTCGGAACCCCATTGTACAATAAGTGTGATATTCACCCCTTGTGGGAAGGATAACTAATCTTCAGATCGGGATTCCAATGCTTAAGGAAAGGTAAATTTAGCTAACCAACTCTAGCCTTCGATTATCTTCAGTAACCCTAGATCATGACCTCGTCAAATTCCTTAAACACATGTCATATATAGCTTAATCCGGGTGTTGACAAAAAATAACGTTAACATAACCAGATATTCTAGTATACAACTGAAGCTCCCAGCTGGCTACCTTCTCCTACCCCTCCACTCGCAGACTCATCTCTGTTAGTGTTTCCAGCAATTTGATGACCCATTCTAAATCTAAAAATAGAATGATTAGTCAACGTATGAGATAAACGCAAATGGAGTTCAAACACTATTATACTATACGCTATCATATAATATACATCCATTAGAAATTTACAAATACGTCTCTCATACGTAATTAAGTCTTCGAAATTTGACTAAAATCGATAACCAGAGCTCGAATACCAAATATGACGACTTCCCATAACTCCCGCACTTAACAAGGGAAATAATGCGCTAAAAGATGTGCTAGGCAGGGAAATAATGCACTGAAAAACATCTTCTTCGGCGTAAGACAATCTACGTGAGATGGTACAAGAAAAACAATCAACATCCATGAATCTAGCTATCACCGCCAATCCTTCTTCATAACAATCGTTAATCATATGACGACCAACCCTATTATGTGTCAAGGGCTAATTGTAACCCAGGTTCTAGCAAAAACTACATATGCCTTTCAACGATATGTATCTAGGCCTTTTGACGATACCTAGGGTACTCGACTAACAACCCTCCAATCTTTTAGGTTCCCTGTTTTACCCTTTCTTTAAGCCTGCTAGAACCTACGACAACAGTAATCTCTCAACCTTCAATATCTATATTCTTCCTTTCGATGATTATTCATAGCTCAAGCAACCCTCTCGAGCAACCATTATCCATCAACTCTTCACTTTGAGTCATAGCTCAAGCAACCTTCTCGAGCAACTATTGTCCATTGACTCACCACTTGAAGTCCCCTTCACATTTGTTGCATTACGATGTTCAACGAAAACTTCATGATGCTTCAGACATTCGTCCTCGAATTCGCGTCGAAGCTAGAACCATCGTTGACTCAAAAACAAGCTTCATTTGGTCGATACTACATTTCATAGAATAACCAGCTTTTTTGCTATGAAAAACTAGCCAAAATGTTAAAATAGCCTTTTACAGCGTTTCTGAAATGCTATCATAACTCATGGTTCAATTCTGGCACTCCCTGGCACTTGCCGCTGTCATTTGGAATTCTAGCACTTGGTACTGTGAAAACAGTATAAATCCCTAGTGCACACCTTGGAAAATCACAAATTTTACCGTGTGCAGCACGTGTGGTACTTGGTATTCTGGCATTTTGTACTCTGACACTTGGTACTTTGGCATTTAGCCCGATCCATACCATAGCATTTAGCCCAATCCATGGTGCTGTATTAAGCCCGATCTCTGAAAATTTCCCGATCCAGAACATTTTGCACGATCCATGCTATGAAAATTGCCCGATCCATGCAATGAAAACTGTCCGATCCATGAAAATTGCCCAATCCGTATCATTTTGCCCAATCCATGCTATGAAAACTGCCTAGAAAATTCAACTTTTGCCAGATCCATCAAAACTTGCCCAATCCTTCATTTTTTTCATGCCGATCACAGATTTTTGCTTGCGAAACACGCCCAAGCACCAAGAAAATTCATCTTTTTCCATATCCATCAAAACTTGCCCAATCCATCATTTTTCATGCCGATCACAGATCTTTGCTTGCGCAACATGCCCAAACACCCGAAAAATTCAGATTTCTTGTTCGTCATTCCCGATCACCGATTTTTGCTTACGCAATAGGCGCAAACACCTAGAAAATTCTTAAACATCACTGATCAACAAATCAACCATTGAATCAAGCAATAATCAATAAACATTAAAAAAACGATTTAATAAATTATCAAATCAATAAATGGATCGAAACATAGAATTAACATATGAAATTATCGTTTACAAGTTACTAGATTAGATTCCATGGTGATTTGAATTAAAATCATACTTACATAGATTAGATCTATGCAAAAACAACTTTAAATGACGAACACAAGAAAAAACAACTGTAACTCCCTAAAATTTTAACGACACTAAAAGAGGATAAATTAAGTAATAATTAATTTAATATTCAGAAATTAAGGGAAACAGACTGCGCCATTGCGTCCGTCTCGACATTCTGGTCAGGATAGACATTTGGTTTGCATAAAACGGACACCGTATGAAGAAATTATGAAGGTTTGAAGTTTGTATATGCATAAGATAATTATATATAGGGTCCAGGAATTCAAAAATCTCAGTTCAGAATTCAAAATCGCATAAATCAGGGGAAGCGGGAAAAATCCCGCCTAGTGGAGTCGACCCCATAGGAGGATTGTCGACCACGCGGTCGACCCCTCAAGGGGGGTGTTGACCCCTGGGTCGACCCCCTAAATGGGGGAGGGGTCAAACCCTCTGTGGCTGAGGTAACAGACGGTTTCAGGAGGTTGGCAGCTATATATCGATTTCCAATTCTCTTGTTTCTTCATTGAGAATCAATGGAGGCCAAAACGCTACCGGTGACTGAACTGAACTGAATTCTTTTTCTTCTACAACTATCAAATAAAGCTAATAAATTAGAGATTCAAGATCCATTCGTCTTCTAGTACTAATTTTCTAATCCAAACACTTTGAGTTCTTAGTTGCTTTTAGATTTAAATACTTAAAAGTAAACCTGATATTACTATAGTTTGGATTTATTCCTGTGACTAAATTATACTGGATCCATTGTAAATTGTAAACATATGACATTCCGAATTCATTATTACTTGGATCTAAATCTCTATCTAGCCGGATCTATTGTAACTTCTGTGATATTCTATAATGTGGATCCTAAACCTTATTTGTATCAGATCTACTCTTAACTATTGATCTGAATTATGTAGACATCTAAATTATTAACCAGATCTATCTTATTATTTAGATCTCCTTGAGTTTATCATATTAGATCTGAGCCTGGTAGACATCTAAATTAATATTTAGATCTTGTCATGCTTATCTTAACATCTTTGCCATGTTAAAACTAGTTAACTTCCATAAGTTCATTGGATCTATGGTTATATGTTCATCTTATCACCATGTTAGTATAAGTTTATGCCAGTTATGTTAGGACAATTATTTTTGTCATATTCCCATCACCTTCCCCTTTTTATCGTTTATAACTAGACAATTATCTAGACTAGGCATGCCGCAAATTATGTGAATGTGCTAGTTAGGAAACGGGGGAAAAAGATTAGTGTTGGCATAATTTGAATAATGCTTATAAACATGAATTGGACATATAATTCAATATAGGGGATAAGGGCATGGAAACCTATAAGGGAATAGGTAACATTTGATAAAAATTAAAATGTCTAGGATTACAATAATTAGAAACTATAACTGCACTTATGACACGAGATTAGATTGCATTTACGATGAAAGTCTGCCCGGACCCGACTAGGATATCCAGCAACCGCAAATGTTGAATCTAATGTGAGGGGTCTAAGTGCACAAATACGAGATGGGCTAAGACACGAAATTAGGCCTAACTTGCGGAAGCCGTCTGCCCGAACCCGACTAGCATATCCAGCATCCACAAGCTGTAGGCCTAATGTGGGAGGTCTAGCCCATTACAACCATAAATGGACATAGTAACGAATTGTAATACTTAACCTAGTTGAATCCATAAGGATTTTATGAATATGAACTAAAATTGCGGTTAAGTAATTTGGTTGAACAGCGGGTGTGTTAAGTAAATCTGATGGGGTGGGTAATATTTACATATAGGCACACAAACTTAACCTAATAAGGTTACTAATTAAAGACACCTTGTGGTATACATAACCGGAGGAAATAATAAATTTATGTAATTAAAGATACTTTTAGTAAGCATAACTTGTAGAAATAATAGGATTATGTAATTAAAGACACCTAGTGGTATACATGGCCAATGAAAACCTACTGGGGGATACAAGACATAGGGGAGAGCTTGTATCATATTGTGTGGCACCGTTTTAGCCGGTAACCTGAAGATGGCATCAAAATTATACTCCGAACTAGGTCGGAGAAGGGGCACGCTTACTGGACTGATTGTAAGAGATCCAAACGTGGAGGACGTTGTGGGCGGCGCAAACCGACCAAGCCATGTGCGTTCATGAGCCAGGCAGAAGGGGATAAGATGACCGTGAAACCTATAGATATGGTTGTGCACATTATTAAGATGAGGGGTTCCCACTTAGGAAGTGATACCTCCTACTGTGGGGCCAGCATAAGGTATCTACGCGGGTTAGGGAGCCGGTCGATTCGGGTAGTAGTTAGGGTACATCTGGACATATGACTAAGTGTAACACCCCATATTTCTGTTAACACTAAAGTAACGAATTAAAGAATATTTAATTTTAAATGTGAGAATTAAGGGAAACGGGTTATGCCATTGTGTTCGTCTCGGAATTCTGGTTAAGGTAGAGTCTGAGTTTGCGTGAATTGGACTTCGTCTGAAGAAGCTATGGCGATCGGAAGTTTCAGAAAAATTCAAATAGATTTCAAAAGTTCAAATTCATACTTAGATTGGGCTAGGCGGGAAAATTCCCGCCAGGGGGTCGGCCTACCCATACAGGTCTACTAGGGGGTCGACCTACCCCCCTCCCCCCGGGCAGATTTGAGTGATGACGATTTTCTGACTCTTGGCTGAGTCGTTAGGGCTGACTTGTCAACCTATCTTGACTGAATGTCTGTGGCTTATTCTAGGTTGATCGGATGGCCTAAATTTATCCTAAATTCTATATAAACACATGTAGACTCAAACCCTAAAACAAATAAAAATTAGAACCATGGCCGTCATGCTGTCACCTTGCAACCTAGAGTAGCCGCCACAAATTAGAGGGAAAGTAAAGCTAATCAACTCAAATCAACTCAATTCCATTCAACTCAAATATAAACAACAACGAATTTGTCTTCCTCAAAAGAGAGATAAATCAATTTCAGAACTCATATTTCAGAACTCAAGACCTTCTTTGAGTTGTGAGTTCAATTTCTTTACTAAGATAATTAATATGTTAATTGGGCTGAGATATAAATTGGATTATATGGCTAAGTTTGTAAAGCATTGGAAAATGTAATATTGGGTGAATATATGCTAGTTGTTCATAATGATAGTTTTAGTTTATATGTGTTGTGGATCCTTATCATATGCTCAATCACCTAGGCTCAACTTGATTCATAGTTCTATATGCAAGTTTGGATGTTGATTTGTATAGGAATCATATGCAAGTTGATGAGAATTATATACAATCCTTACATGTTTCATGACATTTATTTTATGCGTAAGTTTGGATCTAAAGTTTAGGTTAAGACATGTGTGAGTTATATGCAAGTATGTATGCGGATTATACAAAATTTAATATGATAGTTTACATGTAGATCTTAATTTACATGTTTAGGTGCAAGTTTACATCATAGTTTATGTTGCATTAATCACATACGTAAGTATATATAAGTTTGGGGTATGAATCATGTAATGAAAGTTTCAGATTCCTATGCAATTTCATACCTTTATGCTAAAACTACATAAGTTATGGAAGTACATGTGTTATACACCCATTGTCTATGCAAGTTTAGATGAAACACCTTATTCACACATGCAAGTTCACCATTTATGTTTAGATCTATATGCCAATTCATGTTATGACTTTTATTTGTAAGTTAGATCTAATTTATATTCTATGCTTGTTGTTATGTTCTCTCTCTATTCCATAAGTTAGACTATTCGAGTCTAACGTATATTTCACGTTAAACGAACGAACGTACAATGTGGGGCAATGGGATAAGATCAAAATATTTAATACGGAGAATTGGCTTAAGTGCCTTAAAAAGGCATATAATTAATTTGTGATGTAATTGGTATAATTTTATTTACCATAAATAGATGGACATAATTAAGGTGTCAATTTTGGACATAGTTAAATTTGGAATTGATTGACAATTCAAATTAAGGATATTAATCCAAATTGGGGTTAAATGAAATATGTAATAATAAACCGCCTAAGACACGAGGTTAGACTCGTTTGTGGTGTAAGACTGCCCGGACCCGGCCGACAAATCCAACAACCACAAATGCCAGTCTAATGTGGGTGGTCTTAGGCATAAATTAAATGTGTAATAGTTGTAAAGACACGAGCTTAGGCTCGTTTGTGGCGTAAAACTGCCCGGATCCGCCCGGCAAAGCTAGTTGCCACAAATGCCAGTCTAATGTGGGAGGTCTTTACAAGGTTACGGTGTTAATGAATTAAGAAACACCTAACCAAATAAACATGTGGTAGGACATGAGGGGGTTAAGTGGGTGCCTTGGGTGGCATGTGAAGTCAAGTGGGTGCCTTGGGTGGCATTTGAAATACGATTAGATGCACTTAACCAAGATTGAAACATGCAAGAAGACATGAATAAGAATGGGGTTAAGCGGGAAAACCTTAGAGGGGACCAAACATAGGTGGAAAGCTTGTGTCATGCATGGGAGCTCTTTTCAAACCATTGACGCATTAAGTATCTTTGTGGACTCGACCCAGGTCGAGGACGCGACACGCGTACTGGATTTGATTGTAAGAGGTCAAAACGGGTCAGGGTGGCAACGCAAGTCCGACGGATTCATATGCGTGTGTGGGCCTGGGTTGGTAAGTAAGACGTTGTTGCATCGTGTAGATATAAGCCGTGCATTTACGGTAGTATCGGTTTGCCACTTTGGGGAGTGATACACCCTACTGTGGGACCAGCACGGGTATCTACGAGTTAGGGAGCCGATCGAATAAGGGTAGTGGGTACACCTAGTAGAGATAGGGGCAGACGACACCTATGAAGGCTGCTAGGGGTGCACGAAACTACCATTATCATTATTAAGTTTTGTAGGCGGGATCAACCTTTAGGGTGACTAGTGGTGGTTAAGTATAGTAATTATCTTATAGTAGTTTAGGTGCGCCTTTAACGTTATCTTTGTTCATCTTATTTCCTTTGTTTGCTCTGTCATACCCAATTGTTCACAGTCATTTCCTTATTTTCCAGCTTATGCCTTATCCTAGTTACTTAATGATTATATTGTTAAAGTTATTGTACTCGCCAGACTTTATGTCTGACCCCCTTGTTTCCACCTCTTTTCTTCCCTTCACCCCCACCCCAAGGTGCTCAGGGTGGGACTAGCATTAGTAGAGCTTGATTTTGATAGCTTTATCTCTTTCTTTGGAAGTTTCTTGGATCGCTGAAGTAAAAGTTCAGCCTATCTTATTTATGGCTATTTTATGTTGGGGTTATGCCATTCATTTTATGTACTCTGATTTAATCAAGATGGATATTATGTACTTCACTCTAGTCTTTGGTTTTTGATGATGTAATAAAACTTATATGTTACCGCTGCAATGAATAAAGTTTTAAACCTTTAAGTACTGTTTTATATCTGTCTTGTTGTTAAGTTTCTGTTCTATACACACTTAAAACGCTCCATAGAAGCTAATGTGTTCCCTTTGTGAGTGACATTAATGGACATGGGGTGTTACACATGGTATCAGAGCTGAAGGTTGCCGGAACAGATATGAATTTTGAAAAACTATTTTTCAAAAGCACTTTTATAAAGAAATACTTTCAAAAGTATGTTCTAAGGAAAGTATTTTCAAGGGAAAAGTTTATTTTAAAAACATAACCCCAAGAGCCATATATTTTTCTTTCGAATTCTTTGTTTGAATCTCGTCATTTTCTTTTCAGCATTCTGGAATTCCCGAGATACCCAAAGGGATACCGATACCCGGATGGTTTAGAAGGTATCAAGAAGCTAGGGCCAATGTCGCAGGCCCAGCAAATGCTCCTCCTCCTCCTCCTCCCCCTCCTCCTCCTCCTCGTGTTAACACTTTCGCAAATATATGCAAGGACTTTCGGGCAATGGGCGGGAAACCTTTTCACGGGTCGGAGACGTTTGTTGAAGCTCGAAATTGGTTAAGGGAGGTGGAAGAATTGTTTGGAATCTTTGAGGTAGAAGTTGGAAGAAAAGTCCAGTTAGCTGCCTGGTTAATGAAGGATGAGGCCTCGTTTTGTGGGAGGTCACTAATGGAGAGCGTCCAGTTGATACACGGCCGGATTTCACGCGTAGGCTTGAGGCAAAGTTTCTCTCATGGGCTGAAGAGAATTTATATATGGAAATATTTTTGGCGTTGAAGCAAGGGAATCTATCAGTGAAAGAATACGTAAACAAGTTCAATAAGTTGGCCAGATTTGGCTTGGACTTGGTGAATACACCCGAAAAGAAGGCCCTGAGATTTGTTAAGGGTTTGAACGAACTGCTACATGGTTTAGCTATGACCCACATCCCTATGGGGGCCACCTTTGAGAGACTAGTTCACATGGCGCTTATGCATGAAGAGGAGAAAGGCGCCAATGCTAATAAGGCACCTGAGAAGAAAGGGGATCAAAAGAAACCACAACAACAAAACAAGAAAGGCGGGAAGAACAATAATGGCAAAGGAAAGAAGAAGTGCTTTAATTATGGGACACCAGGCCATCTGAGTAAAGACTGTAGGAAAAAGAAGACTGGATGTTTCCACTATGGAGAGGCAGGTCATCTAGTTAAGGACTGCCCAAGGAAACAAGGACAAGGGAAAAGAACTTATGGGGGGCAGCTTCAGGCTTTCATGGAACCGTGGCAGGCAAGGGAGCAGGTCCAGGCTCTCGCGGTCCCAACGCTACAAGAACGAGGTTGAAACATTTCCGTTAAGAGTTTAGTTTTTCTGTTTGATCATCCTATCCGTACTTTATTCGATTTTGGTGCATCACATTCGTTTATCTCTACATCATTAGTTGAAACACTGCACTTAAATACTAGTCTCGTTGTGGATCCCATTGTAGTCTCAAATCCTATTGGTGGGTCGGCTCATTTATCCATGGTTTGTAGGGATTTGAGATTGTCTATCTTAGGCGTTGGTTTTGAATGTAATGCTTTTGTGCTTGGTTTCATGGCCTATGGGTTGATTCTAGGGATGGATTGGCTAGCCAGATATTGTGCCATCCTAGATTGTGAACGAAGGGTAGTAAAATTGTTGACTCGTAGTGGAAAGACCCTTGATATTTCTTGTGACCCTAGAAGATCGGTGATGCTTAGTTATCTTGAGTCACTTGATGCATCCAATAATGATTTAAATTCTGTTCGTACGGTCTGTGAATATGTTGATGTCTTCGATGAGGTGAGGGATCTACCCCCAAAACGTGAGATAGACTTTCGTATTTATCTTATAGACAATGCAAAACCAGTATCTCTGCCAATACGCCACATGACTCCTCGTGAGAGGAGGGAGCTCAATAAGCAAGTAGGGGAGTTGCTTTAGAAGGGGTTCATAAGACATAGTATATCGAAGTGGGGTGCTCCAGTAGTATTTGCAACGAAGGCGGATGGGTCCCTTAGACTTTGTGTGTACTATAGAGAACTTAATAAACTTACTAAGAAGAATAGACACCCACTGCCGAGGATTGAAGATCTCTTCGATCAGTCAGTTGGCGCCTCAGTGTTTTCGCAGTTGGACTTAGCCACTGGTTTCCATCAGTTGAGAGTGGCTGAGGATAGCATAGACAAGACTGCCTTTAGGACTCCGGATGGTTTCTATGAGTGGCTTGTGATGCCCTTCGGTTTGACAAACGCTCCCGCATACTTTGTTGACTTGATGAGTAGGGTGTTTAGGGAGTACCTTAGGTGGTCTTTATGGATGACATCTTGATCTTTTCTAAGAGCAAGGAAGAGCACGCCCTACATCTTATGGAAGTGTTGGAGACCCTTCGAGCGCATAACCTTAAAGCTAAATTTTCTAAATGTCACTTTTGGAGGAAGGAAGTGCGATTCTTAGGGCATTGGTTTGCAAAGAAGGGATAGTTATGGATCCCGCATAGGTGGTGGCCATCCAAGATTGGAAGGTCCCTAAAAATGCTACAGAGGTGAGGAGTTTCTTGGGGTTGGCCGGCTACTATAGGAAGTTTATCAAGGACTTCGCAAAGATATCATCCCCATTACACGCTTGACGAAGAAGAACCTGGTTTTCACATGGGACGTAGATTGTGATGATGCGTTCCAACGTTTAAAGAGAGCTTTGACCACATCCCCAGTCTTAGCGTTGCCAGATGGGAGTAAGTCATTTATCATTTATACCGATGCTTGTGGGACAGGACTATGCGTGGTCTTAATGCAAGAAGGGAGGATAATAGCCTATGGAGGAAGGCAGTTAAGAGTGCATGAGAGAAATTACCCTACACATGACCTAGAGTTGGCCGCTATTGTTTTCACGCTTAAGTCTTGGCGCCATTATCTTCTTGGCGAGAAATTCGAATTGTTCACAGACCACAAATCTCTAAAATACTTGTTCTCTCAAAAGGACTTGAACTTAAGGCAGCAAAGGTGGATGGAATTCTTAGCATCCTACGATTTCGAGATAGCGTATACCCCTGGCAAGGGTAACGTGGTGGCAGACGCCTTAAGAAGGAAAAGGTTGTCCTTAAATCCGTTGTTTGTTGAGCGACGACGCTTAGAGTTCATCTCTACGTTTGACTTTAGACCTTCCATTGACTATGTACCCGGTTTGTTAGCATCCTTAGAGGTCAAACCTACGCTTTTGCGATGTATTGGTGAGGCACAGCGAGATGACCCACAGTTGCTTGAGTTGGTAGAGAAGCTCATAAGGAGGGAGTCATCGAGCCATCTAAGTAGGTATAACCTAGATGACAAGGGTTGGTTACGTAGGGATGGTAGACTTTGTGTACCACGAGATGAGAACTTGAGGAAGACCATTCTTGATGATGCACATCATTCGAAGATGACCACTCATCCCAGAGGGGATAAGATGTACATTGACATGAGATGAGTTTACTTTTGGGCCGATATGAAGAGGGATGTGGCCGAGTTTGTCGCTAGATGCTTGGTGTGACAACAAGTAAAAGCAGAGCAAAAGAATCCCGGTGGGTTGCTTCACCCATTGGATGTCCCACAATGGAAGTGGGAGAGTGTCTCGATGGACTTTGTTGATGGGTAACCGAGATCGAGGAAGGGTAATACGGGGATTTGGGTCATGGTAGACAAACTTACTAAGAGTGCCCATTTCATTCCTGTGAAGAGTAAGAGGACTGCTCCATGGTTAGCCTCTGTATACATTCGAGAGATAGTTCGTTTACACGGTGTTCCTTCTAGCATAGTCAGCGATCGCGACCCTATCTTTACTAGCGAGTTTTGGAAGAGCTTGCAAGAGGCGGTAGGGACTCAGTTATGTTTGAGCACCGCATATCATCCTCAGACGGACGGCCAGACCGAGAGCGTGAATCGTATTCTAGAGGACCTTTTGAGGCTATGTGTTTTAGATTTCGGAGGTACATGGGAGGAGCATCTTCCCTTGGTGGAGTTCGCGTATAATAATAGTTTTCAGTCTAGCATTGGTATGGCACCTTCCGAGGCTCTTTATGGAAGGCCTTGTCGTTCACCTACATGTTGGTGGGAATCTACAGATAAGATCTTACTTGAGCCCGATATGATTAGATAGACTTTGGAAAAGATCGATTTGATTCGAAGGAGGATGAAGACGGCGCAAGATAGGCAGAAATCATATGCGGACAAAAGGAGGACAGATCTTGAATTTGATATTGGGGACATGGTCTTTATCAAGGTGTCTCCATTACGGAATGTTGTTCGCTTTAGGTCCGTTGGGAAATTAGCACCAAGGTTCGTAGGGCCGTTTCCTATTTAGGAGAGGATTGGACAGATGTCGTATAGAGTGGAGTTGCCCGAGAGACTTAGTGGTGTACACGATGTATTCCATGTATCACATTTAAGGAAGTGCTTGCATGAGACCACGGAAGTGGTAGAGCCGAGCTTGCTTAGAGAGGTGGAGGTAGAGCATGATGCGACGATTCGACGAGCTCCTACATGCATTCTTGGGTCGGAGATTCAGAAGTTGAGGAATCGAGAGGTCAAACTAGTCAAAGTGCAATGGGGAGATGATGAGAGCGACGCTACTTGGGAGACGGAAGGGAAGATGCGTTCATTGTACCCTTTTCTTTTCGAGGGTATGTCTTTTAATTTCTCCTTTATCGCTTTGTTTGTACTTGTTCTATCTTTAGTATGTCCTCTCACTAGTATCTTTGACCTTTAGATAGGGTAGTCCTTTGGTTGAAACATGTGTTTGAGACATGTTATGTATATTGGATGTGTGTGGATGCAAATGTTTGCTAGTGGTTGCTCGTGGATGCATATACACACATTTTAGGCACTAGATCGGCTCAGTCACTTTCATATTGCAAATTGCATATAAATGGATGTATTTAATAAAATGAATGTACATTGAATGTGTGTATCATATGGATGTTGCATTTAAATGAATGGTTGTGCACACCTGTAGTAATGATATGTATAGGGTTCTTTGCACACTATCATTATTTGCATTAAGGAGGTCGACTGAATCAGTGGACCGCCTGATTTTGCATTAGTATACGAACACGTACACACACTATGCATATGTACATGAAAAGCATTAGAAATTTTTTTTACGACAATGATTGCTTTTGGTTGATGGTTGAGTAGATGGATGATTGGATGGTAGGATACGTTCTTCTTGACTTAGAGATTTCGAGGACGAAATCCTTTAAGTAGGGGAGAATGTAACACCCCGTATTTCTGTTAACACTAAAGTCACGAATTAAAGAATATTTAATTTTAAATGTGAGAGTTAAGGGAAAGGGTTACGCCATTGTGTTCGTTTCGGAATTCTGGTTGAGGTAGAGTCCCAGTTTTCGTGAATCGGACTTCGTATGAAGAAGTAATGGCGATCGGAAGTTTCAGAAAAATTCAAATAGATTTCAAAAGTTCAAATTCGGGCTCAGATTGGTCTAGGAGGGAAAATTCCCGCCAGGGGCCAGGTCGACCAGGGGGTCGACCTAGGGGTCGACCTACCCATACTGGTCGACCAGGGGGTTGACCTGGGGGTCGACCTGCCTCCCCCCGGGCAGATTTGAGTGATGACGATTTTCTGACTCTTGGCCAAGTCATTAGGGCTGACTTGTCACCCTATCTTGGCTGAATGGCTGTGGTTTATTCTTGGTTGATCGATGGCCTAAATTAATCCTAAATTCTATATAAACACATGTAGACTCAAACCCTAAAATCAAATAAAAATTAGAACCATGGTCGTCATTCTGTCACCTTACAACCTAGAGTAGCCGCCACAAATTAGAGGAAAGTGAAGCTAATCAACTCAAATCAATTCAATTCTATTCAACTCAAATCTAAACAACAACGAATTTATCTTCTTCAAAGGAGAGCTAAATGAATTTCAGAACTCATATTTCTGAACTCAAGACCTTCTTTGAGTTATGAGTTCAATTTCTTTAATAAGATAATTAATATGTTAATTGGGCTGAGATATAAATTGGATTATATGGCTATGTTTGTGAAGCATTGGAAAATGTAATATTGGGTGAATATATGCTAGATGTTCATAATGATAGTTTTAGTTTATTTGTGTTGTGGATCCTTATCAT
This sequence comes from Allium sativum, assembly GCA_030737875.1. Taxonomy (NCBI): domain Eukaryota; kingdom Viridiplantae; phylum Streptophyta; class Magnoliopsida; order Asparagales; family Amaryllidaceae; genus Allium; species Allium sativum. The sequence continues at coordinate 11,069,333 of CM060923.1, forward strand.
ATGCTCAATCACCTAGGCTCAACTTGATTCATAGTTCTATATGCAAGTTTGGATGTTGATTTATATAGGAGCCATATGCAAGTTGATGAGAATTATATACAATCCTTACATGTTTCATGACATCTATTTTATGTGTAAGTTTGGATCTAAAGTTTAGGTTAAAACATGTGTGAGTTATATGCAAGTATGTATGCGGATTATACAAAATGTAATATGATGGTTTACATGTAGATCTTAATTTACATGTTTAGGTGCAAGTTTACATCATAGTTTATGTTGCATAAATCACATATGTAAATATATATAAGTTTGGGGTATGAATCATGTAATGAAAGTTTGAGATTCCTATGCAAGTTCGTACCTTTATGTTAAAACTACATAAGTTTTGAAAGTACATGTGTTATACACCCATTGTCTATGCAAGTTTAGATGTAACACCTTATTCACACATGCAAGTTCACCCCTTATGTTTAGATCTATATGCCAATTCATGTTATGACTTTTATTCGTAAGTTAGATCTAATTTATATTCTATGCACGTTGTGATGTTTTCTCTCTATTCCATAAGTTAGACTATTCGAGTCTAACATATATTTCACGTTAAATGAATGAACGTACAACGTGGGGCAATGGGATAAGATCAAAATATTTAATATGGAGAATTGGCTTAAGTGCCTTAAAATGGCATATAATTAATTTGTGATGTTAATTGGTATAATTTTATATACCATAAATAGATGGACATAATTAAGGTGTCAATTATGGACACAATTAAATTTGGAATTGATTGACAATTCAAATTAGGGATATTAATCCAATTTGGGGTTAAATGAAATATGTAATAATAAACCGCCTAAGACACGAGGTTAGACTCGCTTGTGGTGTAAGACTGCCCGGACCCGCCCGGCAAATCCAGCAACCACAAATGCCAGTCTAATGTGGGAGGTCTTAGGCCTAAATTAAATGCGTAACAGTTTTAAAGACATGAGGTTAGGCTCGTTTGTGGTGTAAGACTGCTCGGACACGCCCGGCAAATCCAGCTACCACAAATGCCAGTCTAATGTGGGAGGTCTTTACAAGATTACGGTGTTAATGAATTAAGAAACACTTAACAAGATAAACATGTGGTGGGACATGAGGGGGTTAAGTGGGTGCCTTGGGTGGCATGTGAAGTCAAGTGGGTGCCTTGGGTGGCATTTGAAATACGATTATATGCACTTAACCAAGATTGAAACATGCAAGAAGACATGAATAAGAATGGGGTTAAGCGGGAAAACCTTAGAGGGCACCAAGCATAGGTGGAAAGCTTGTTTCATGCATGAGGGCTCTTTTCAAACCATTGACACATTAAGTATCTTTGTGGGCTCGACCCAGGTCGAGGACGGGACACGCGTACTGGATTTGATTGTAAGAGGTCAAAACGGGTCAGGGTGGCAACGCAAGTCCGACGGGTTCATATGCGTGTGTGGGCCTGGGCTGGTAGGTAAGACGTTGTTGCATCGTGTAGATATGAGCCGTGCATTTTTGGTAGTATTGGGTTGCCACTTTGGGGAGTTATACGCCCCACTGTGGGGCCAGCACGGGTATCTACGAGTTAGGGAGTCGATCGAATGGGGGTAGTGGGTACACCTAGTGGAGATAGGGGCAAACGGCACCTATGAAGGCAGCTAGGGGTACACGAAACTACCATTTTCATTATTTAGTTCTGTTGGCAGAATTAACCTTTAGGGAAACTAGTGGTGGTGCAGTATAGTAATTATCTTATAGTGGTTTAGGTGTGCCTTTAACGTTATCTTTATTCATCTTATTTCCTTTGTTTGCTCTGTCATACCCAATTGTTCACAGTCATTTCCGTATTTTCCAGCTTATGCCTTATCCTAGTTACTTAGTGATTTTTTTGTTAAAGCTGTTGCACTAGCCAGACTTTATGTCTGAGACCCTTGTTTCCACCTCTTTTCTTCCCTTCCCCCCCCCCCACAGGTGTTTAGGGTGGGACTAGCACTAGTGGAGCTTGATTTGGACAGCTTTATCTCTTTCTTTGGAAGTTGCTTGGATCGCTAAAGTAAAAGTTCAGCCTATCTTATTTATGGATATTTTATGTAGGGGTTATGTCTTTCATTTTATGTACTCGGATTTAATCAAGATGGATATTATGTACTTGGCTCTAGTCTTTGGTTTTTGATGATGTAATCAAACTTATCTGTTACTGCAGCAATGAATAAAGTTTTAAACCTTTTAAGTACTATTTTATATCTCTCTTGTTGTTAAGTTTCTGTTCTATACACAATTAAAACGCTCCATAGAAGTTAAATCATTCCCTTTGTGAGTGACATTAATGGACATGGGGTGTTACACTAAGTCTACCATTTTAGAGTGGAAAGGATCATCTCATTCTGGTTATACTACTAATAGTGCTGGGTAATCATTAGTGAAGCGTATATACTCCATCATGTTACCTTGCCAAGATCACCTTTTATGATGTTATCCTTCTTATCCATCTTATATGCATGTCATGCTACTTTTTCTTATTTACTTACTAAAAGTAACTGGACTCGCCATATTTTATGTCTGACCATTTTTGTTTCCTCTTCTTTCTTCTGTCCCCCCCTCCCCAGGTTAGCAGGGAGGGAATTGTCAGGCTTAGTGAAGACTCGGTTATCATCTTGTTGGAGCTTCTTTTGAAGTATAGCTCAAGTTCTTATCTCTACTATGTCTTAGCTCTTTTTTTGGGGGATTATGCTTTTTATATATTTATGTACTCTGATGGTACAAGATAGAAGATATATTATTGTAATGGTTTTTGTGACTTATGGTATTTTGGACCACGATGTTATGATTTATGTTTGAAATAAAAATTTGAATTTCCGCTATTATCTTATTTATATCTGTCTTGTAATATTCTGTGTCTGTTTACTTATAACGCTTCCTGGAACTTAATGTATTCCCTTAGTGAGTGACATTAACGGACTGGGGTGTCACACGTGGTATTAGAGCTGAAGGTTACTGGATTAGATAGAAGTTTTTGAAAACTATTTTCAAAAAGGTTTTATAAGAAGCATTTTCAGAAAGAAAAGTCTAGTTTGAAAAACATTCCCCAAAAAGCCATAAGTAATATCTTTCGATCCCTTGTTTAACTCTCTTTCCTTTTCTTTTTCAGCATGTCTGGGGAACCGAATATCCCAGAGTGCGTTATAATACCAGGATGGTTCTATAGGTATCTAGAGGCCACGGTGCCTACCGAAGGCCACGGGAACGTTCCTCCCCAAGCTGCACCCGTTGTTCCTCCTCCTCCTTCGCATGTAGACAACTTCTCTAAGATCTGCAAAGATTTCCGCGCTATGGGAGGGAAGCCATTTCATGGAACTGAGACATTTATGGAGGCAAGGAATTGGCTCAAGAAGACCGAGGACTTGTTTGTAATCTTTAAAGTAGAGGATCGAAGGAAGACTCAGTTAGCTGCTTGGCTACTGAAGGATGAGGCTTCGTTTTGGTGGGAGGTAACCCAAGCAGGCCGTCCAGTGGAAACTTGGGATGACTTTAGACAAAGTTTTGAAATGAAATTTCATTCCCAAGCTGTGAAAAGCATGTAAATGGAGAGGTTCTTAGAACTCAAACAAAGAAACTTAACAGTTAGAGAGTATGTGAACAAATTCAACCAACTGGCAAGATTTGGACTGGAACTCGTAGACACTCTACATAAGAAGGCTTTGCGGTTTGTTAAAGGGCTAAACGAACCCCTTCATGGGTTAGCCATGTCTCATATTCCAATGGGAGCTACCTTTGAAAGGCTTGTTGACATGGCCTTGATGTATGAGGAAGAGAAAGGAGAAAAGAAGGAGGTTAAAGCTAAGGAAACAACGCGAAATAAGAAGATATTGCCCAAGAATGGACGCAGCAGCAGCAGCAGTAACAACAATGAAAGAAAGGAGGAAAGAATGACAAGGGTAAGGATAAGAGGAACTTTCACAGTTGTCGGCGTGAGGGTCACTTGGTGAAAGATTGCAAAATAATAAAGAATTCTTGCTACAATTGCGGAGAGATTGGACACTTGCTAAAGAGTGCCCGAAGAAACAGGTATAAGGTCAAAGAGCAGGAACTTCTAGAGTGTAGGTGCATGATCTCGCGATCAGTGCTCCTGATAGAGGTAGAAAAATTTATGTGGAAGGTTAAATATCTCTTTAAAATCATCCTACTAGAACACTTATTGATATCTAGTTCTGTGGTTGAATCTCTGCACTTAAATACTAGTATGGTCGTAGATCCTGTAGTTAACTCAAACCCATTGGTGGTTCGGCTCATTTATCTATGATTTGTAGGGGTTTGAAAATATCTGTGTTAGGTGTTGAATTTGAATGCAACGTGTATGTGCTCAGTTTCATGGGCTATGGGATGATTCTAGGAATGGACTGGCTAGCCACGTATGGTGTCATTCTAGATTGTGAGGGAAGGGTCGTTAGGCTTCTAACCTATCATGAGGGGGACCCTCGAGATTCCTGTGACCCACAAGGGTCTATTATGCTTAGTTTCCTAGAATCTTTTGATGCATCTATCAATGATTTGCGATATGTTCCAGTAGTCCGAGATTATTCAGATGTTTTTGATGAGGTACGGGGTTTACCATCGAGGCGCGAGATCGATTTTCTGTACATCCGGTGGACAATGCCAAGCTTGTTGCATTACCAGTCCGCCATATGGCTCTGAGAGAAAGGAAGGAGTTGAGTAAGCAAGTAGGGGAGCTAACTGAGAAAGCATTTATCAGACAAAGCATATCTTAATGGGGTGCTCCAATTTTATTTGCAACTAAGGCGGATGGTTCGCTTCGTTTATGTGTGGACTATAGAGAGTTGAACAAACTCACAAAGAAGAATAGGCACCCACTTTCGAGGATAGATTACTTATTTGACCAACTTTTTGGTGCCTCGGTATTTTCTTAGTTAGACTTGACCATGGGATTTCACCAGTAGAGGGTGGCCGAGGACAGTATAGACAAGACTGTTTTTAGGACTCCGGATGGTTTCTTTGAATGTCTAGTTATGCCTTTTGTGCTGACAAATGCACCCACTTATTTTGTCTATTTGATGAGTAGGGTGTTTCAGGAGTTTCTAAATAAATTTGTCGTAGTCTTTGTTGATGATATTTTGATCTTCTCCAAAAGCGAAGGGAGCATGCCCAACATTTGAGGGTGGTTATGAAAAGTTTCCGTGAGCACCAGCTTAAGGCGAAGTTCTCCAAATGCCATTTTTGGAGAAAAGAGGTGAGATTCTTCAGGAATGTAGTCTCCGAAGACGGGATAGTTGTGGATCCCGCGAAGGTAGTTGCAGTACATCATTGAAAAATGTCGAAAAATGCAACAGAGGTGAGATGTTTTCTAGGATTGGCAGGTTACTATAGGAAGTTCATTAAGGACTTCGCAATGATATCAGCCCCTCTCACCAGGATAACAAAGAAGAACATGGCATTTCCATGAGATATAGATTGTGATGGCGCTTTCCAACGTTTGAAGAGGGCTTTGACAACAGCTCCAGTCTTGACTTTGCCCGATGGGAACAAAGTGTTTACGGTTTACACAGATGCATGTGGTATAGGGCTTGGTGCGGTTCTTATGCAAGAAGGGAAGGTAGTGTGTTATGGGGGAAGACAGTTGAGAGTTCATGAGAAGAACTACCCCACCCATGTTTTAGAGCTAGCTGCCATAGTATTCGCGATAAAGACGGGGCATCATTATTTACTTAGAGAGAAGTTCGAGTTATACACTGATCATAAATCTCTCAAGTATTTGTTCTCGCAGAAGGATCTTAATTTAAGGCAACAAAGGTGGATGAAATTCTTAGCTTATGATTTTGAAATTGCTTATACGCCTAGCAAAGGTAATGTGGTGGCTGACGCACTAAGTAGGCAGAGGATGTCCTTAAGTCCTTTGTTTGTGGAGAGGAAGAGCTTGGAATTCATATCAACCCTTGTCTTTAGACCCTCCATCGAGATTTTGCCTTATTTGTTTGCATTGCTAGAAGTACAACCAACTCTTATGGATCAGATAGGAGCTTCATAGCAAGGTGACCCATAGATTTTAGACATCATGGGTAAGCTCAGAAAGGGGAGACTTCTAGTCACCTCAGTAGATATTCCATAGATGAAAAGGGTTGGTTGCGATGAGATAGAAGGCTTTGTGTTCCTCAAACTGGAAGCTTGATAAAGGCAGTCCTAGAAGAAGCCCACCATTCCAAGATGACCCTTCATCCAGGCGGTGATAAGATGTACAAAGACATGAAGAGGGTTTTCTTTTGGGTTGGGATGAAGAAAGATGTGGCAGAGTTTGTTTTTAATGTTTTGTTTTCTAGCAAGTTAAAGCTGAGCAAAAGAAGCACGGTGGTTTACTTCATCCTTTGGAGGTTCCACAGTGGAAATGGGAGAGTGTCTCTGACGGCCCGCCCCGAACTAGCCGACATTTCCCTATAAATGCGTTGTACCAATGACCGACTATCACGGGACCGTCGTCAAAGGAAAAGTATTAAAACGATAAATTACCGAAGAACCTGTAGTATATCTCACAACGCATGGAATAAAGTATAATAACAACATAACTTGATAAAAAAACAGGTGAGATAGTGCATAAGCTTAACTAAATCATCGTAGCAGCAGAATCCAAAATACAGCTTACGATCCAAACCATTATTACAACTGCAAAATATTATCTCTGAAGCAAAATAGAAAAGATACACTACTAATGCCCAAAGCAGTGACCAGCAACAACACAGGGAGAATACATGTAAATAGTACGTGAAAGCCTCCTCTCGTCTTCGGATAGTTATGCATGCATACCACCTAACCGTCTCTAGTCTACTCGTTTAGGAGCACCCAGAGTAATAAGAAGAGACATAAAACTCAGGGTCAGACAAAAGTATGGTATGAGCGATAGCAGCAAAACAGAACAATAATACGAATAAATAATCATACCTGAACCTGGACCCGCAACCAAAGTCTTAGCACAACAAGATGTACAGTACTCTAGGGTAACACTAACATAAAATGTAAACTGGAAGTGTGAATGTCATAGTGATAACAAACATTAAACATAGCAATCAACCTCACATCTCTCACTCAATGCGTAAAGCATACGTTATCCACCACTTTGATTACCCAAATCCTTTGTTACGACCACTTTGCCCTTGGGGTCTTGATGACCCCATTGCGCTGGTCCATAGCCCCAAATCCCTTGCTACGATCACTATAACTCCCCACGTCCATTAATGTCACTCTCAAAGGGAATGCATTAACTTTCATGGAGTATTTTTAGTATATTGAACATAATATAACAAGACAGATACATATATTGGTACTTGAAAATTTTAAGACAACTTTTATTGCAACGGAGAAATAGTTTGATTACAACAACTTCATAAACAAACAGTAAAACAAGTACACTTAATATCCATCTTGACAAATTGTTTTCTGAGTACATAAAGTAAAAAGGATAACCCCAACATAAGTAGCCATAAAAGAGATGAGCTAAACTTTACTTTCAGCAATCCAAGCACTTCCAAAAGAGAGAGAGAGAAAGAGGTCCAAATCAAGCTCCACTAGTACTAGTCCCACCCTGAGAACCTGGGGGGGAGGAAGAAAAGAGGCGAAAACAAGGGAGTCAGACATAAGTCTGGCGAGTACAATAACTTTAACAATATAATTATTAAAGTAGTTAGGATAAGGCATAAACTGGTAAAACAAGGAATGACTGTGAAACAAGTGGGCAAGACAAAACAAACAAGAGGAATATTCTGGCGTTGATCTCGTTCCTAATGACTATAGGATTATTACTATACTGCACCATTACTAGTCACCTTAAAAGTTAATCCCGCCTACTGAACATAATAATGATAATGGTAGTTTCGTGTACTCCTATCTGTCTTCATAGGTGCCGCCTACCCCTATCTCCACTAGTTGTACCCACTACCCCCATGCGACCGGCTCCCTAACTCGTAGATACTGGTGCTGATCCTACAGTGGGGTGTATCACTCCCCAAAGTGGCAACCCGATACCACTAAAGATGCATGGCTTATATCTACACGATGCAACAACGTCTTACCTACTAGCCCGGGCCCACGTACGCATATGACCCCGTTGGACTTGCGTTACCACCGTTAATCCGTTTTGACCTCTTACGATCAAACCCAGCAAGCGTGTCCCGTCCTCGATCTAACTCGAGCTCAAAAAGATACTTAATGGGTTACTAGTTTGAAAAGGGTCCCCCATGCTTGACACAAGCTTTCCACCTATGCTTGGCCCCACTAGAATTTCCCACTTAACCCCTTCTTATTCATGTCTTCTTACATGTTTCAATTTGGTTAAGTGTTTCTAATTGTATTTCACATGTCACCCATTTCACCCACTTATCCCCCATGCCCCACCACATGTTTATCTTGGTTAAGTGTTACTTAATTCATTATAACTATAACCTTGTAAGACCTCTCACATTAGACTCCCGTTTGCGGTTGCTGGATTTGCCGGGCAGGTCCGGGCAGTCTTATACCACAAACGTATCTAACCTCATGTCTTTACAATTGTTACACATTTAATTTATGCCTTCGACCTCTCACATTAGACTACCGTTTGTGGTTGTTGGATTTGCCGCGCTGGTCCGGGTAGTCTTACACCACAAATGAGTCTAACCTCGTGTCTTAAGCGTTATTATTACACATAATTATTTCACCCCAATATGAATTAATTGTCCCTATTCAAACTGTCAGTAATTTCCAAATTAACTACGACCATAATTGTCACCTAAATTATGTCCATACTTCTTAGGTATATAAATTATACCAATTAATGTCTCAATTCAATTATATGCTTTTAAAACCATTTTATGCCAATTCACAATATGTATTATTAATATTTTCCCATTATCCCCACGTCATTCGTACGTTTTAACATGAAATATGTTAGACTCGCAAATAGTCTAACTTATTAAAAAGAAAAGCAACATCACAATTTGCATAACACATAAAATAGATCTAACTTGCGAACAAGAATTATAACATAAGTTTGCATAGTTAATAACTTGCATAGGCAATGAACATATAGAACATAAATTTGCATAAACTACCATGGATCTAAATATAGATCTAAACACGAAATTGTGAACTTGCATAGATGAATATGGGTTTCACCTAAACTTGCATATATGGAATATAGTTTTCACCCAAACCTGCATATGTGAATATAGTTTTCACCTAAAAATATGAATATAGTTTTCACCTAAACTTGCATATGTGAATATTGTTTTCACCTAAACTTGGGAATATAGTTTTCACCTAAACTTGCATATGGATTTTCTACAAACTTGCATATGAATTTATCACATGTTTGCATATAAACTAGAATATGAATATACTTGATTCACATATAAACTAGTGTATAATCCACATACAGACTTGCATAAGATTCACATACAAACTAGCATATGATTTAACATCCCAAACATGCATAATATTCACATACGAACTAGCATATGTATACACAGACTTGCATAAGATTCACATACAAACTAGCATATGATTTAACATCCCAAACTTGCATAAGATTCACATATGAACTAGCATATGATTTTCATCCCAAACTTGCATAAAATGAATCAAGTTAAACATGTATAATTGGACATATAAAATAGATCTACCAATATAAGATAACAAAACTGTCATATGTTCACCAACAAATGATAACAAAGTTAAATAACATCACATGATTCAACAGTCATGTTCTCATAATCCAAATTATAACTCATCACAATTAATTTATTAATTATTTTGTGAAAGAAATTGTACTCACAAAGACAGGTTAGAGAAAAGAATGATTCGTTCGTCCTTTGAACTAGAATTCTGACATGCTAATCACTAAGCTTTAGGAAGAAGAACTATCCTAGCAGCAACATGGTGGCCAAGAGACTAATTTAGTTTAGGTTTAGGGTTTGAGTCTAGGCATCCTTTTATAGAAGTTTAAATCAACATAAGCCGTTAGACTAAGATAGAATTAATCCGGACCATCCAGAGAAGATAGAGTTATACAGAACAGCCACATCAGCCCTAGTAACTCAGTAAAGAGTCAGAATCGTCAGATTTCAGATCTGCCCCGGGGGGGGGGGGGGGTAGCTGGACACCCAAATCGACCCCCGGTCGACCTGGCCATAGGAGGGAAAATTCCCGCCCAGCCCGCTCCCTGTTTTGGATTCGAATTTTGAATTTCTGAACCTGAGATATTTTTAATTTATTTAAATTCTTAAACTTCGGAAGGCCATAACTTCTTCATACAGGTTGCAATTCACGCAAACTCAAACTCTATCTCAAGCATAATTCTGAGACGAACGCAATGGCATGACCCATTTGCCTTAATTCTCACATTTGAAATTAAGTATTCTTTAATTCGTTAATTTTAATATTTAAAATCATGGGGTGTTACATTCTCCCCTCCTTAAAGGGATTTCACCCCCGAATTCTCCAAGTTAAGGAGAAAGTATATCCTAACATCCAATCACCCATCTACTCAACCATCAAACACAGGCATCCATTGTCCTTATAAGATTTCTAATGCCATATGAACATATGCAAAAAGTGTGTGTATATGTTCCTTATCTAATGCAAAATCAGGAGGTCCACTGATTCAGTTGACCTCCTTAATGCAAATCATAATAGTGCCATGCGTCCATTATGCATGCAAAAGAGTCCTAACGATACATATTACTTCTACCTGTGTGCACAACCATTCATTAAAATGCAGCATCCATATGATAACACAACCATTATACATTCATTAATTTAAATATGCATACACATTTATATGCAATATGAAAGTGATTGAGCCAATCTAGTGCCTAATATGTGTGTGCATGCATCCACGAGCAACCACTTGCAACCACTCGCAACCATCAATCATAACATGTTTCAAATACGTGTTTACATCCATTGGTTTCTACCTAAGGATAAAGACTGAGGAGATATACATAAAAGATAGATATAAGCATGAATAAACTTATGGAAAAAGAGATCAAGGAGGTACCCACAAAAAGAAAAGGGTAGGCTGCGCGTATTTTCCTCTCAGTTTCCCAAGTCGCATCTTCCTCAGCATCACTCCATTGAACTTTAACAAGCTTGACTTCACGGTTGCGTAGCCTTTTGACTTCCGTACCCAAGATACGAGTTGGAACTCATCTCACAATCACTTCTCGTTCTACTTCTACTTCCTCTAGTATACTTGTCTCCACCACTTCCGCATATTCATGTAAGCAATTTCGTAGTTGAGAAACATGAAAAACATTATGAACTCCAGCTAGTCGCTCGGGTAGCTCTACTCTATAAGCCATTGTCCTAATCCTTTCAATGATAGGAAATGGTCCTACAAATCTTGGTGCTAGCTTTCCTATGGACCCAAAGCGAATGACATTCCTCAAAGGAGATACTTTAAGGAACACCCAATCTCCAACCTTAAATTCAAGGTTGGTCCTTCTTTTTTCTGCGTAGGACTTCTGTCTGTCTTGTGTAGCCTTCATTCGTCTTCTTATCAAGTCCACCTTTTCCGAGGTTTCTCTAATAAAATATGGCCCAAGTACGAGCTTGTCTGTAGACTCCCACCAACAAGTTGGTGATCGACATGGTCTTCCATATAAAGCTTCGAAGGGCGCCATGCCTATGGTGGCTTGGTAGCTATTGTTGTAAGCGAATTCCACCAAAGGAAGATGATCCTCCCATGTCCCTCCAAAGTCCAGAATGCACAATCTCAAGAGGTCTTCCCATACCTTGTCCACCCTTTCCGTCTGACCATCGGTTTGGGGGTGATAGGCCGTGCTTAAGCATAATTGTGTGCCTATAGCCTCTTGCAAACTTTTCCAAAACTCGCTCGTAAAGATAGGATCTCGGTCAGTCACTATGCTGGAGGGTGTCCCATGGAGTCGAACTATCTCTTTAAGATAAATGGATGCTAGGGACGAGGCTGCCCTTCTACTCTTAACAGGTATAAAGTGAGCGCTTTTAGTGAGCCTGTCCACTATTACCCAAATACTGGTATTGCCCCTTCTTGACCTAGGCAACCCATCAACAATGTCCATTGAAATGCTATCCTACTTCCACTGTAGGACCTCCAGAGGATGAAGCAGATCACTAGGCTTCTTCTGCTCCGCTTTGACTTGCTGGCATATCAAACACTTAGCGATGAACTCAGCTACATCCCCCTTCATGGCATCCCAAAAGAAAACCCTTTTTATATCTTTATACATCTTGTCTCCTCCTGGGTGTATGGTCAGCTTAGAATGGTGTGCTTCTTCGAGAACCGTCTTCAATAAATCTCTTACTTGTGGGACGCATAGCCTTCCATCCCGTCTCAACCAACCCTTATCATTGATGGAGTATCTAGTGAGGTGACTAGAAGTCTCACCCCTAACTAGCTTATCCATCATGTCAACTAGCTGAGGGTCTTCTCGTTTCGTGGTTCCTATTGAGTCCAAAAGAGTAGGCCGCACCTATAGCGATGTTAATAGACCAGGTACAATTTCATAGGAGGGTCTAAAGTTAAAGTTTGCTATGTACTCCAAGCTTTTCCTTTCTACAGAGAGAGGACTCAAGGTCATCTTCTTCCTACTCAAGGCATCTGCTGCCACATTACCCTTGCCAGGGGTATAGGAAATCTCAAAATCCTATGAGGCCAGAAATTCCAGCCACCTTTGTTGTCATAAATTAAGGTCTTTCTGTGAGAAAAGGTACTTTAATGATTTATGGTCAGTAAACAATTCAAACCTTTCTCCTAGTACGTAATGACGCCATGACTTTAGAGCGAAAACAATGGCAGCCAGTTCCAAATCATGAGTTGGGTAGTTCTTCTCATGTACCTTCAATTGCCTTCCACCATAACAAACTACTTTGCCTTCTTGCATCAAGATAGCGCCCAATCCTGTACCGTATGCGTCTGTGTGTACGGTAAACATTTTGCTCCCATCAGGCAATGTCAGAACTGGGGCTGTTGTTAGAGCCCTTTTCAAACGCTGAAAAGCAATATCGCAATCCAAATCCCAAGCGAAAGTTAGGTTCTTCTTTGTCAATCTTGTGAGCGGGGATGAGATTTTTGCAAAGTCTTTAATGAACTTTTGGTAAAAGCCAGCTAGCCCGAGAAAGCTTTGGACTACGGTTGCATTCCGTGGAACCTTCCAATCTTGCACCGCAACTACTTTTGTGGGGTCAACAGCCAACCCCTCTTTGGACAACACATGTCAAAGAAACCTCACTTCTTCTCTCCATAAATGGAATTTGGAGAATCTGGCTTTCAGTTGATGTGCACGAAGGGTATCCATGACTTCCCTCAAATGCAAAGCATGCTCTTCTTCATTATTCGAGAAAATCAAAATGTGGTCTACGAAGACCACCACAAACTTATTAAGGAACTCCCTGAACACCCTGCTTATCAAGTCAAGGAAGTAAGCGGGTGCGTTTGTTAAGCCGAAAGGCATGACAAGCCATTCGAAGAAACCATCCGGGGTTCTGAATGCGGTCTTAATAATGTTGTCTTCAACCACTCTTAGCTGATGAAACCTGGTGGCCAAATCTAATTGGGAGAAAACCGACACACCTACAAGCTGATCAAACAAGTCGTCTATTCTTGGAAGTGGGTGCCTATTTTTCTTGGTCAGCTTGTTTAGCTCCCTATAATCAACGCATAGACGAAGTGATCCATCCGCTTTGGTTGTGAATACTACTGGAGCACCCCATTCAGAAATACTCCGCCTTATAAACCCCTTTTCGAGCAACTCTTTGACTTTCTTGCTGAGCTCTTTTCTCTCCCTTGGAGCCATGTGCTAACCGGTAGAGCTACGGATTTTGCATTATCAACAAGGTATATGCGGAAGTCTATCTCCTGCTTCGGAGGTAAGCCCTTCACCTATTCAAATACATCTGAGTATTCATGGACTACTCTAACGAACTGCAAGTTTTCAACAGACGCTTCAAGAGATTATTGGTAGTTAAGCATAACATAATGTACGGGGTTACAAGAGATTTCGAGAGTGTTGCCGAGGCAAGTCATAAGTCTAACCACTCTCTTTTCACAATCGAGGATGGCACCATTACTGGATAACCAATCCATACATAGAATCAACCCATAGCTCGGGAAGCCAAGAACGAAGGCGTTGCATTCAAACTCAATGCTCAAGATAGACACTCTCAAGTCCCGACAAATCATTGAAAGATGAGCTGAACCACCAATAGGATTTGAGACAACTATGGGATCCGTAACTAGACTAGTATTTAGGTGCAGTGTTTCAACTAACGAAGCAGATAAAAACGAGTGTGAAGCGCCAAAATCAAACAAAGTATGAACAGGATGATCAAACAGAAAAACCAAACATTCAACAGAAATGTTTCTACCTCTCTCCTATCCAGGTGCCATGAGAGCCTAAATCTGCCCTATTGCCTGCCTTGGTGCCATGAGTGCCTGAATCTGCCCTCCAGAAGTGGACCCTGTTCTTTGCCCTTGCCCCTATTTCCTCAGGCAGTCTTTAATTAGATGTCCTGCCTCTCCACAGTGGAAACAGCCAGTTTTCTTCTTCTTCCTACATTCCTTGCTCAGATGGCCTGGTGTTCCACAATTAAAGCACCTTTTCTTTCCTTTGCTATTGTTGTTCTTACCACCTTTCTTGTTTTGTTGTTGTGATTTCTTTTGATCCCCTTTCATCTCCGGTGCCTTATTAGCATTAGCACCTTTCTCCTCTTCATGCATAAGCGCCATGTCAACCAGTTTCTCAAAGGTAGCCCCCTTTGGAATGTGGGTCATAGCCAACCCACGTAGTGGCTCATTCAAGCCTTTAACGAACCACGGGGCCTTCTTCTCAGGTGTGTTCACCAAGTCTAAGCCAAATCTTACCAACTGATTGAACTTGTTGACGTACTCATTTACTGATAAATTCCCTTCCTTCAATGCTAAGAACCTCTCCATGTATAAGTTCTCTTCTTCTCGTGAGAGAAATTTCATCTCGAACATATGCCTGAAATCCATCCATGTCTCTACTGGACGCTCTCCATTCGTGACCTCCCACCAAAACGAGGCTTCGTCCTTCATTAACCAAGCAGCTAATTGGACCTCCATTCCATCTCCTACCTCGAAGATACAAAACAAATCGTCCACATCCTTAAGCAAATTTCGAGCTTCAACAAACGTTTCTGATCCGTGAATAGGTTTCCCGCCCATTGCCCGAAAGTCCTTGCATATCTTTGAAAAAGTATCGACACGGGGAGGGGGAGGAGGAGGAGCGGCTGCAGCTGAGGGAGGAGGAACATTTGCTGGGTCTGTGGCGGTAGCCCTAGCCTCCAAATACCTTCTGAACCAGCCCGGTATCTCGTGTAACCCAGACATGCTGAAAAGAAAAAGGAAGAGATTCAAAACGGAGAATCGAAAGAAAGATATATGGCTCTTGGGGGTTATTTTTTTAAAACAAACTTTTCTCTTGAAAATACTCTCCTTAAGACATAACATATTTTTGAAAGTATTTCTTAATAAAAACGCTTTTGAAAAATAGTTTTTCAAAAGCCTTTATCTGTTCTGTTAACCTTCAGCTCTGATACCATGTGTAACACCCCACGTCCATTAATGCCACTCTCGAAGGGAATGCATTAACTTTCATGGAGTATTATTAGTATATACAACATAATATAACAAGACAAATACATATATTGATACTTGAAAATTTTTAAACAACTTTTATTGCAGCGGAGAAATAGTTTGATTACAACAACTTCATAAACCAAAAGTAAAACCAAGTACACTTAATATCCATCTTGAATTTTTTTTTTCTAAGTACATAAAGTAAAAAAGCATAACCCCAACATAAGTAGCCATAAAAGAGATGAGCTAAACTTTACTTTCAACAATCCAAGCACTTCCAAAAGAGAGAGAGAAAGAAGTCCAAATCAAGCTCCACTTGTACTAGTCCAACCCTGAGAACCTGAGGGGGGGAGGAAGAAAAGAGGTGAAAACAAGGGGGTCGGACATAAGTCTGGAAAGCACAATAACTTTAACAATATAATTATTAAAGTAATTAGGATAAGGGATAAATTGGTAAAACAAGGAATGACTGTGAAACAAGTGGGCAAGACAAAACAAACAAGAGGAATATTCTGGCATTAATCTTATTCCTAATCACTATAGGATAATTACTATACTGCACCATTACTAGTCACCTTAAAAGTTGATCCTGCCTACTGAACATAATAATGATAATGGTAGTTTCGTGTACCCCTAGCTGTCTTCATAGGTGTCGTCTGCCCCTATCTCCACTAGTTGTACCCACTCTACGGAAAGGTAAACCATCATCCGAATCCAACGGAAGTGGTTTCAGGTTAAAACTCCTTACCAATAAAAAGTTATTGGCGAAAGAAGATTCGCCAGAGTTAAAACGGTCATTTAAAATTCGACAAAAATCGTGAACAAGGGAAATAACCCCAATAGTCATCTCCCAAAGTTACATGACCGTACGACTTAGTATGAAAATGAAATAAATATTCTACGATCCCCTGATGCATAGAACGTGGGTCGTTACACTCTCCTCCCCTTAAGAAATTTCACCCCCGAAATTCCTTAATCAAAACATACAATACAGTCCCGCATGCCTATCAGTCATTCACAAGCAAACAAACATACATGATATCACAACAATCCAGTCTTAGCATGCTGTTTACTAACAAGGGAATAACTATCACTATTAAAATCTTACCAGGCAAAGAGTAACAGATGCGTCTTCCTTATGTTCTCCTCTGTTTCCCAAGTACAATCGTTTTCATTATCATCCCATTGGGCCTTAACTAGTTTCACCTTCTTCTTTCGAAGTTGCTTCGTATCATACTCGATAATACGAATCGGTCTGCGACTCCCAACCATCTTGGGCCCTACCTCGATATCATCTAATTGATCTGGTGAAATAGTCGTATCAGGATTGTGCACGAACTCCCTTAACTGGGAAACATGAAATACGTCGTGAACTCCAGCCATCTTATCAGGCAACTCTACTTTATACGCTAAATTCCCAATTTGTTCGAGAACTGGAAATGGACCAACAAACCTTGGTCCCAACTTTCATCTCCTACCAAAATGAATAACACTCTTTAACAGAGAAATTTTGGCGAATACTAAGTCACCAACAGAGAATTTCAAATCTCTTCGTCTTTTATCAGCATAACTCTTCTGCCTATCTTGGGCAGCCTTCATTCGTTGTGGAATAACCTTGATCTTATCTAAAGTTTCTCTTATTACATCTGGCCCAAGCATAAACTTCTCACCGGTGTCTAACCAACATGATGGTGAGTTGAATGGTCTTCCGTATAAAGCTTCAAATGGAGCCATACCAATACTGGACTGATAACTTTTATTATATGGGAACTCAACCAGATGCAAATGGTCATCCCAATATCCTCCAAAATCCAATATACAAGCTCTCAAGAGATCCTCTAATACATGATTCACTCTCTCTGTTTGACCGTCAGTTTGAGGATGGTATGCGGTAGTGAGATGTAATTCTGATCCTAAAGTCTCTTGTAAGCTCCTCCAAAACCAACTAGTAAATAATGGATCTCTGTCACTCACAATGCCTTTAGGCACTTCATGAAATCTCACTACCCACTTCATATACAGTTCTGCTAACTTAGTTGTCGTTCTATTTGACTTGACTGGTATAAACCTTGCACTTTTGGTTAGTCGATCCACGATCACCCAAATACTATCATGGCCCGATCTAGTCCTTGGTAAACCATCAATGAAATCCATTGACATTTGTTCCTATTTCCATTCAGGAATTTCCAATGGTTATACCAAATGACTTGGCTTCTTTTGCTCGGCTTTAACTCGCTGGCAATTCATGCACTTGGATATAAACTTCCCAACGTCTCTCTTCATCCCTTCCCAATAATAAGTCTACTTCATGTCTCGATACATTTTGTTATCACCAGGATGTACAGTCAGTTTTGAGTGATGACATTCTCCAAGCACTTCATCCCTCAATCCATTAACATTGGGTACAACTAGCATCCCATTCTTTCGAAGCCATCCTTCTTTATCTAGTCCATACTTGTTCATTTTTCACCATCGATACCTATCTCTATTTTGGAGATGATTTCCAATAGGTTTGGATCGTCCCTCTGACTGGAACCAATCCGTTCAATCAAGGTCATCCTGATCGTCAAACTTGCTAACATCTCTGGATCCAATTAGCACTTAGTTCTGAAATCATATCCTGCGATATACTCCAGTTGCTTCCATTCACGAAACATAGCCCCCAAACTGCCATGTCTCCTACACAATGCATCAACTACCGCATTGCCCTTCCCGGGTGTGTATGCGATATTGAAATCATATGAAGCCTATAACTCTAACCATTTCTGTTGATGAAGATTTAAACCCTTTTAAGAGAAAAGATATTTTAATAACTTATGATCGGTAAACAACCCGAATCTTTCTCCCAAGAGATAACGTCTCCACATCTTCAACGCGAACACGATCGCTACAATTTCCAAATCATGGGTAGGATATCTTTTCTCATGTGGTTTCAATTGCCGACTAGCATAACCTACAACCCTACCTCCTTGCATCAGTACAACACCTAGTCCGGTACCACAGGCATCCGTCTATACCGTCATCTCTTCGTTCCCTTTGGGAATAACTAACATTGGTGAACACGTCAACTTTTCCTTTAGACTCTTAAATGCATTCTCACACTTTTTGTCCCAAACGAAAACTTAATTCTTCTTGGTCAACTGAGTTAATGGTGCCATGGAGAAGTCTTGGATAAACATACGATAATATCCAGCTAACCCCAAGATTGTTGTATTCTTGGGCGTAGACCAGTCTTGCACCGTAGCCACCTTTGCAGGATCCATGGCAATACCATTCGCTGAAACAACATGGCCCCAGAACCTCACTTCCCTCCTCCAGAAGTGACATTTTCAAAATTTCGCTTTCAATTGGTGTTTCCTCAACACCTCCATCACTATCCTCAAATGTTCCTTGTGTTCTTCCTCCATCCTCGAAAAAACAAAGATATCATCCACAAACACAAGAACAACCTAATTCAATTGCTCCTAGAATACCCTATTCATAAGATCCAAAAAATATGCTGGTGCATTGGTCAACCCAAATGGCATAACCAACCACTCATAAAATCCAGACGGTGTCCGAAATGCAGTTTTAGGTATACTCTCAGCTGTTACTCGGAGCTAATGAATTCCTGTCACAAGATCTAACTGGGAGAACACTCTCGCTCCATTCAACTGATTAAACTATCGTCTATCCTCGGAAGAGGGTACATATTCTTCCTCGTTACCTTATTCAACTCGCGGTAGTCCTCACATAAGCGGAGGGAACCATCGGCCATGGTAGCAAATAAAACTAGTGCTCCCGACTCCAAAACACTCCTTCTGATAAATCCCTTCTTGAAAAGATCGCCAACTTGCACTTCAAGCTCTCGCTGCTCCCTTGGCGCCGTACGACGAAGTGGAATCACTATAGGTCTAACATCTTTCACTAAATCAATTTGAAGCTCGATATCTCGTTGTGGTGGAAGTCACGTCACTTCCCGGACGATGTCCGGATACTCGCCAGTAATAGGCACATCTGACAACTCATCATGCAGGATGTCAAGAGAATTTAGAAAACTAGCCATCATTCCGTCACTAGGTAGGCAACCAAACAGTACCATGCGCCCATCATCCGCTCTAATAGGTCTATTGACTCCTAAAATTATGCCAAACCCAGTAAAGCCCAAAACAAAGCAATCACAAGCAAACATACATCCATGACTCGACCAAATTATGACAAATCATACTAAAGTTAGTCGAACCACCGATCGGGTTCGTCACAACTAAAGGTCTATCGACATTCTCGGGTTCCAATCCCAACCTATCTACCATGTGACTATATATGAAGGAATGGGAAGCCCCAGTATCATACTGTAACAACCCTGAAAATCAAAACCAATTTAAATTTTTTATTTTGGCAATTTTAATGAATTATGATTATTTAAATTGATTTATTTTAAATAATAACGACGAGAAATTTATTTTAAATAGAATTAGGACGTATATGTTTATTTGAATCGACGTTAGAATATAAATATTTATTTTAATTATAAAAGGAATTGATAATGGCGTGGTAGTTTGAAAATTCGATTTCAAATTTCAAACGAATGTACAGGATTCAAAATAAACCGGATTTTAGTGAAACCAAAAATATTAGAATCTAATTGAAAATAACTTTCTAACAAATTCAAAAAATTGAAATTTCATAGGAATAAAAAGTTATGCCCAGTTGAAAATTAAGACTAGTCGCTATGGAAATATAGCCCTTAAAAATGGAAATTTTCAAACGACCTCTGTTTTCGACGAAACTACTTTTGTTGGATCCAGGATGTCAAATTGTTGCTAGATTCCAAGATCCATAATTTTTGGGATCAATATGTGAGCGTGGCACAAGAAAACTTGTTTTGACAGTTTTAGTCAATTTGGATCGACAAGAAAATGACCATTTTTCGACCGGTCTTCAAATTTGACGAAATTAGTTTTGTTAGGACCGTACCGTCAATATGAAGCTAGAAATATATTTTTTGGAATTTTAAGAGCTAGTATGTGGCCCTGGTAAATTAAAATGTGTGTTCAAATTTAATATATATTGATTTATATTTTATTTTTAGCTAAAACTGATCGTAACAACCAAATTAGGTTTTGAAACACATCCCATTGTGTTCGGAATGGGGGTAATTAGTTAGAGGCGACAATCGTTGGGTCTCGTTTGGAGGTCGAAATTAAAAGACAGCTTAAAGGATAATTAAAAATAATATAAATAAAATTATAAAACCCTGGGCCCCCTTTTATTCTCAGAACCCGCTACCCTCCCCTTTTTTCACAAAACCCGCTCCACATCGCTCACCAAAATCCGCAACCGCACCTCCGGCGTTCCCTCCCCCACGTCGGCCGCTCCTCTTACCCCCTCCAGCAAGCCTCCCCGATGCTCTTCCCTTCTCGATTTCAACCAAACCGAAACCCCTACCACATTCGAACAAAATCCGGCCACCACTGGCTAAACCCCGACCAGCGCCACCCCCCCCCCCCCCCCCGACACCTCAGCACCCCTTCCTGCGCCACCTTAGCCCAACACCGACCCCGTGGAACCCTTTTGGCCAAACACCCTATTTTTGGAAATTTTCAGTTCGTCCATTTCAGTTCTTGACCTTCCAACCACCTACTCTGACCCCTTAGCAACCCTAGCCACCACCGTGGACTTCTCCGGCCATAAAAATGTGATTTTTTATAATTTTTAATTATAAAAATAGGATCTTTATTATGTGAATGACATTATGATGGTAGGATTTTATTTATTATGAAGTAACAAGTATAAAGATATGATTTTTATCATGAAGTAGCGAATAAAGATTAGATTTTTTTAACAAAGGAAAGATACAATTTTTAATTCATTAAAGATTAGATGATTAATCGTTTAAAAATGAGATTTTTGTTTTTATAAAGATTTGATTTTTATTTATATGGATACCATATAAAGAAGCGATTTTATATACATAGCAACCATATGAAGAACTGATTTTTTTAATATATATAGAGAAGTAAAAATATGATTTTTATATAAAGTAATGAATATAAAAATTAGATATATATATATATATTAGCAAGGTAAAAATATAATTTTTAAATATTCATATAGCAAAGAAAATTTGAATTTTTATTTATGAGTTGACAATATAAAGATGTGATCTTTATATATGTAGCGATATAATAAAAATGCGATCTTTATTATATGTATAGCAATATAAAAAAATATGATTTTTCTATATGAAGTGGCATGATAAAAATGTGATTTTTATATATGGAGTAGCGAATTAAAAATATGATTTTTAATATAAAAATTCATGTGAAACAGATTGCGATTATATGGACTAAAAGCGAAACGGAATCCAGACCGTTCAAAAAAAATACTGGCAGAGTGGATCCCTATGGTGATAAATCCTCACTATAATTCTCTTTATACAGTTATTTACTTTATAATTGCATATATGAACTGTTCCCCGTCGTCCACAGACCATGGACGACTTGTTTGATTATTTGGTTTAGTTGATTAGAATGTTTGGTTGGATTTGGTTGTTTAGGTGAAATGAATTGATTAGAGTTGTTGTGTATGTATGGCGCGAGCCAATATAAGGAGAGGGGTAATGCTAGACATTACCCGATTATCGCGTCGTTATGTTGCCAAAATT
Organism: Allium sativum; assembly: GCA_030737875.1. NCBI lineage: Eukaryota > Viridiplantae > Streptophyta > Magnoliopsida > Asparagales > Amaryllidaceae > Allium > Allium sativum. The sequence continues at coordinate 11,091,607 of CM060923.1, forward strand.
TTCTAAAATATGTTAGAACAATAAAAACATCATTTTTATTGTATAAATGAACTGAAGAGAATATTCATATGTTGAATAAAATATTTTATCGTTAAAAATATAATTTTTAACGTTGATGTGAATAAAATAAATATTCATTTACAAATCATATAATTTGTTTATGAACACCCATTTTACTGATATGGACTGGGGCGATAAATTTTACGCATCGCCCAACTGCACAAATAAAATTCATTATTTGTTGATTGAAACCCCACATAGGTATTGGGACGATATTGGACATACACTAATCCCAATAGTTAGTTGTATGTCAATCGATTGGTTGACAAGCTGAGTAAGCATTAAATATTTATATTTAATGCTTATAAAGTGTAGAATGCACTCTGGATGATGGTTGATTGTTTATTATTGTTGTTATACACATTTGTTGTGTGAAATCCATACAAATAACATTATATGGTAATTGACTGTGTCTGATTCACCTAAACCCGGATCGTTGGGTTCATATCGAAAAGGGCTTTCTAAAGAATATTATAGATTTGAAATCTAATGTTTGTATTTGGAATTATGTCCAAATCAAATTTGGAAAAGGTCGCTGTAAGTGCGGTTCGATGGCCGTTTATGGAAATCGACTGTACGGGCCTTGATAAAATTATTAAAAATATTAATAATTTGTGTAAAATCATAAGAAATGATTTAGAAAGAATTAGGATGAAAAATTCCATATTTGAAAGGATAAAAATATATTTTTGTCGAAATGAACTAATTTTGAACTAGAATTATAATCCAATATTTTTAAATAAGTAAATTGGGTTTGAAATGGTTTTAAAAATAACCAGAATTTCCAATATATGAATTGGAACGGATTTGAATCGAAATTATCCTCGGAATATTTCGATATTGGATTCCATGATTATACGGATATTGTGGAGGAATTTGGAAGATATATATATATTTATATCGTTATTCCAATACAATATTTGTTGGTTTTTGAATTTGATATCGAATATAAGCTGATGTATTTTCTATTCAGAGCCTTGTATTTAATATCAAATTGGATTTTGGGTTTGTCGTGAATGGTATCTTTAATAATACTGTTCTTAAACCCAATGAAGTTAACAAAATTAGAATCAGACAGGAGATTAGTTAAATTGAATGGTTTCCTGGGTATTGATCTGATGTTGGTTTCGGCCTTCAGGGTTAATACTTAGGGAATTGTTCTCTTACTAATTTACGGTTAGAGACTGATGCGATTTTGGGTTTGTCGTGAACTGTGTTTTAAATGGCACTGTTCTTAAACGCAGGTTGAAAAGAATAAATCTTTTAATTAAGATTGTTAGAGTTTCCAATTATATTTAATAATTGGAATAAAATAGAATGTGAATTGGCTTTACTGTGAACTGTGTTTTTAACGACATTCGTTCTTTAACCTGATTTGCATGAAATGTGATTTGGAATTTATAAAACTTTTTATTAAGATTTAAAGGGAATTTTCCAATGTAACAGTTTTCCAATTTAATATATTAAATTGGAATTGAATGGAATTCGATTGATAATAATCGAAGTGAACTTCTATGGTGGAAGATTGTTAATACATATGGAATTTAGAAGGGTTTGCCGTTATTCCATTTATATTATTAGTCGGATACGGAAATTGATATCGATTATATATTGATTTGTTTTCCGCGAAGGTTCCATAATTAATGGAATGTGATTTGGGTTTCTCATGAACAGTGTTTTAAATTACACTTGTTCTTTAATCCGATTAACGATGGAATTCAATTTTGGGTTGTCCTGAATGGTATCTTTAATAATACTGTTCTTATACCCAATGGAGTTAAGAAAATCAGAAACTAACTGGAGATTAGTTAAGTTGAATGGTTTCCTGGGTATTGATCTGATGTTAGTTTCGGCCTTCGGGGTTAATACTTAGGGAATTATTCACTTGCTAATTTACGGTTAAAGGCTGATGGAATGGAATGTGATTTTGGGTTTATTGTGAACCGTGTTTTAAATGACATTGGTTCTTTAACCCAGTTAAAGACAGGATATGACTTCCTAAGTTAAATAATCGTTAATATTGATTTTTGGGAAGATTAAAACCAAGTGGAGTTTTAAAGCATCTTTAATTAGATTGAAATGATATCCAAAGGAATATTAAAGAATAAATTTAAAGAATTTATCTTTGATAAAATTAATGGGAACCTTTCCCAAAGTATAAGAATATCTGAATAATGGAATATTTTGGATTGGAATAAGGCATATGTTGTGTTTTATAGCACTTGTTTATTATATATGCGAGTTGTTCGGAAAGACCGAGTTTATCCCATTCTGAATAACTGATTCGATGATGTGTCGAGGGTGAAGATGGTGGTTGAAGACCAGAGGTCTTCACATCGTTTGGATGATTATTGATGTCTTGATTGGGATGTACACCGAAGACGAGGTAATAAGTGGTGATCGTCCAGATGTACTTGGAGATCGACGGATATGCGAGGACCTCTCCCTTGTGTTGGACATATGGGGGAGGAATAAGGTACCCCCAGTTTCGTTCAGACCCAGAGCAAACTTGTAAATGGATGTGTGTCTGACATCAGATTTCATTCTGTGTGATTGATAAACATTGGCTGCATAGCGTGAATATCCTGCGTGGCATGCTGAGATGCAAATGATCAAGGCTTCTGTTGAGAAGCAGAGTCTTGTGGTTGATGAACAAAGCACGACTTTAATATAGCGTAGCTTTGTGTAGCGTTAATTCGCGAGCCTCAACCCCGGTGTGAGCCTGAAATAGGAGAGGACATCAAGGAGGGCATGCGTTTCTTTCTAGCTAGGAGTGGTGTCAGCATTTTACTAGCCCTGCCATTTTACTTATATGGATGATGGATAGCGAGGTGCCTCGGTTATATCGTTCGATCTGAGGCCGATGGAGTCATTTGGCTCATTTACGCCTCATAGGGCGGGGCAATGTAGTGTTCAGGCATTTTAATCCACATTGGGTGGACCCGCCCTGATGATCCAGGGCTTGTCTGCGCGCTTGCCTGAGACATGGTAGGCTAGATTGTCTCGAAGCGGTAAGGACGATCCCTTACCTTGGTTCACAGACGGAAATCCAACTTCTAATATGTGACATTTGCGGTTTTGATTGTAAATCCTAGTATTGGCGACATGATATATGGTACCCATGCCGCCTAGGATTGATACATTTATATCTGAAGTTGTTTTATACAATATGCACTTATAATAGTATCAGATGATTTGTTTTAATGTACCAAGCATGTTTGGCGATTATAAGGGGAAACCCTATCCTCGGCATGCAGTGCATTGTGTGATAGGACCTGGGTCTTATAATAGCTTCATTTTTCCAAAAAGCATTGCGCTGTTTTATTATATGCACTGGTATTCTTGGGAGGAAACCCGTTCCGTATTATGTGGCGTGGTCACTTGATATATCTGATTTAAAATAAAGTTTTAAATAACTATTTTAGTTCTCACACAAGTCACATGACTGACCTAGAGTTTATTGTTTTAACCTAAACTCCAAGTGCCCCTATTTTCCACACGGGCAGCTTGTAGTTTTGGTTTTGCAGATTTTTATTCACAAGATCCTGGTTTACAGCTGGAATGGTATTCGGAAAGCTCTTTATCCGTGTATCTCTTTCAGTTGTGTTTTTGTATTATTTTCCACTGCATTGTAACTTGTAAATCTCTGATATTTAGAAAATGTATAATAGTTATTCATAATCTGTTATATTCTTGGATTCTGATGAAATTGTTGTAATAAGCAATGAAATGTTCTTCGGTTTGTGTTCTGATTCGTCTTGTCCTCAGTACAATCCGTGATTTCCCGTAAGGGGGATTACGGGTCGTTACAGTTTGGTATCAGAGCTTTGGTTTATAGAGCTCGGAGAACAAGACACATTAGAACCGAATGAAAGAATTCGTTAGAGATTGGATTTGTAATATCCAATGAGAATGACTCATTAGAGATGGGATCAGTAGTATCCTAGAATGAGTCGAAATAGTGTTGTTTTCAAATAAGAATGAAAACCAATTTTGTTTTGAAATTTTAAATTTTGTTATACGTATTTGATTATTTATTTTATTTTGAATTTGGACAATCAAGTATATAAAGATTTTGCGTATACGTCTGATCCATGTGTATTCAAAGTTTTAATATACTGGATAGGTATAGAATCACAATATAGTCGCCCGGAGATGATTCTGATAATGGATGTCATCATCAGCATTTGTGTTCGAGTTTCGAAAGTGGGATATCTATATATTTCCAATTGACAGGTGTGAGAACCAAAACTAGATAGGGCGTATTGTTGTGATTTGGCATCAAAAATCTGATTTTTGGACTATATATCAAAATTATGAATTTGAAAAGATAACCAACTAATTGATTGATGATTGTGTTGTGTGATTATTCATTCAAACCATTATGTGAATGAAAGGTAAATTTAGCCAAATTGTATCAAATATTGAACTGTATTGAAAATTTATCGCTTTGGCATACATGTACATGTACATGCATTGAACTAGTCATCACAGGAAAGCTAAGCAGAGAAATAAAAATTGTATGCCCAACAAATAGGTACATGTTTACTAATTTCTTGGGGTTTTTAATGATTTTATGAGCCGATTGGCTAACCGCTTGCTGTATCTTTTTATTTTTGGATTGGAGAGGCCAGTGTAGCAGTTTGGGAATTTTCCCAGTGCTCCCATACAAAGGAGGTTATGGCGAAATTTTTCGAAAATTTACGGTGTTAGCCAAATTTTTGAAAAATTTGAAAAGTTCTTAAAACTGAAAAGTTGAAGAACTTAAGCCATAATTAAAATAATGAAAGTTGAGTTGGTTAGTTAAACAACTTTGAGCTCCGTTCCTTTTCTAGGACGAAAAGATTTTAAGTAGGGGAGATTGTAACAACGCGGAAAATCAAAACCAATTTAAAATTTTTATTTTGGCAATTTTAATGAATTTTGAATATTTAAAATAATTTATTTTAAATAATAACGACGATAAATTTATTTTGAATAGAATTAGAATGTATATATTTATTTGAATCGATGTTAGAATATAAATATTTATTTTAATTATAAAAGGAATTGAAAACGGCGCGGTAGTTTGAAAATTCGATTTCAAATTTCAAATGAATGTATAGGGTTCAAAATAAACAGGATTTTAGTGAAACCAAAAATACTAGAATCTAATTGAAAATATATTTCCAATGAATCCGAAAAATTGAAATTTCATAGCGGGAATAAAAAGTTATGCCCAGTTGAAAATTCAGAATAGTCGCTATGGAAATATAGCCCTTAGAAATGGAAATTTTGCAAACGACCTCCATTTTTGACGAAACCACTTTTGTTGGATCCGGGATATCAAATTATTGCAAGATTCCAAGATCCATAATTTTAGGGATCAATATATGAGCGTGGCACAAGAAAACGTGTTTTTACAGTTTCAGTCAATTTGGATCGACCAGAAAATGGTCATTTTCCAAACTGTCTTCAAATTTGACGAAATTAGTTTTGTTAGGAACGTATCGTCAATACGAAGCTAGAAATAATTTTTCGGGAATTTTTAGAGTTAGTATGTGGCCCTAGTAAATAAAAATGTGCGTTCAAATTCAATATACTTGGATTTATATTTTATTTTTAGCGGAAACTGATCGCAACAACCAAATTGGGTTATGACACACATCCCATTGTGTTCGGAATGGGGGTAATTAGCTGAGGGTGACAGTCATTGGGTCTCGTTTGGAGGTCGAAATTAAAAGTCAACTTAAATGAGAATTAAATATAATATAAATAAAATTATAAAACCCTAGGCACCCCTCTTATTCTCAGAACCCGCTACCCTCCCCTTTTTTTCACAAAACCCGCTCCACGTCGCTCCTCAAAATCCGCCGCCGCCTGACGTCCTCCGACCACCGCTGTGACGGCCCGCCCCGCACCAACCGACACTTCCTCCAAGTGTGCGTTGTACACATGTCCAACTGGCACGGAACGGTCGTCATAAGAAAAGAAAGAAGAGAATGAACTAATCAAGGAACCTGTAGAATGTCTCACAGCGCATGGAATAAAATATAATAATAAAATACTTGACATAAAACAGGTGAGACAGTGCATAAGCTGATAACTAAAATCAACATCCATCATCAGAGCAGCGGAAATTCAAATACAGCTTATTACAATTTTCCAAATTTACTGTCTCTAAACAAAAGAAAGCTAAAGTAGAAGATGCACCACCAATGCCCAAGCAGTGATCTTCAACAATACAGGGAGAATACTATATATGTATATTACGTGGAAGCCTCCTACTCGTCTCCGGATCATCTACCCGTGCATCACCAGCTAACCTGTCTCTAGTCTGCTCGTGTGAGCACCCAGAGTAATAAGAGGAGACATAAAACTCTGGGTCAGACATAAAGCCTGGTATGAGCGATAAGCATCTAAACAGAATAATAACAGGTATACTAAACTATACCTGAACCTGGACCTGCAACCAAAGAGTTAGTACCACATACCGTACAGTGCTCTAAGGTGCCATAATGAATAGTGTAAGAATACGGGGGGTGGGGTGTGCATGTCATTATGATAGCAAACAAATCAACCATAGTAACCATCCTCACATCTCTCACTCAGTGCATAAAGCATACGATATCTACCACTTTGGAACACTAGACAAACTGAGGTAACGACGAATCCCGACTTGTAGAAACCCTGCTATGACCAAGCTAAACATATGGAGTCATGACCAAACATTTCAATGACCCACTTCATTGGTTGTAGCCCTTGGTCCTACCGATGCCATAATGGCCCTGAATCCGCCTTCGCACCTCCTACCATAGTGGTCCGAAGCTATAGACGTCGATAACCCCTTGCCACGCGCCCCGCAGCAAAACCCAACTATGAAGTGAACTCGTTGATTCCCATCTGAATCTTGAGCTCTAACTTCTCATTTGGACTACCTTTGCATCTCGGGTTTTCTGTCATCACCGGATCGGTTCGGATCCCCTCTTTGCCATCGGTTCGGTTCGGATCCCTTCTTTGCCATCGGTTCGGTTCGTGGCCCTCATCTCGTGGCGGTTCGGATCGGTCGTGGCCAATCCTGGCGGATCGGGTCGGTCTTCGAATCCAATCGTCACCCATCGGTTCAAGTCGGAGTAGCTCGTGCTCACGAGAGGCGGATCGGGTCGGGTGGTGTGAGCGGGTCGGTTCGGATAGTGTGCTCCAACTTGTGATCCTCCATGGCTATCAATTCGCAAGCTTCCAGGTGGTTCGGACCGGTCTCCATCACCACAAGCGGTTCGTAGGGACGGCTTCACAACGGTTCGGTTCGGGCCTCCCATCCGATCCGATCCGGTTCAGGTACTTTCTGCACCGACTTTCCAGTGACTGTTTTGCGCCATACGACGGCGTCTTCGACCAATCTAACTATTCTAATCAATCACAATTCATGTCAAACTGTCATAGCAACATATAACATCAATTGCAACACCATAACAACAATTTGATGGATTAAAATGGATCAAACATAGCTAGAACCCCTCATTTTCCCTTAATCCCTCTTAATCATGTTTAAGCATACAATTAGCAAAACACATCGAAATTAACCCAAATTTCTAACAGAGCCTTAAAACATTATTTTAGAATTTTAAGAATTTTTCCAGAATTTATTTACGTATAAATTTGCTAATCTGCCCAAATTACCCTTAATTACCGTAATTAGTGCAAAAACTATGCAAATCACTCACCTTTGCCACAACTAAAACCCCAAAACTGAAATATCCTCTGATTTGGCGTTGTTCCCAATCTTACACAGCAGCTCTACCTCGGTTCTCGTGCTAATATTCCTTGATTTGATGTTTGCTAAGCCTAATCTTCAATTAGAAAGTGATTTGGGGTGTTTTAGATGTAGGAAGCCATTGTTAGAGTGTCTAAGGATGAAAGTGGCGGCTGGAAAATGTCTAAAGAAATGTTTTCTAACCCTAATCAGCCCCTATATACCCCTAAACCCGAAATTCCCCTTTGGGCCTAGCTGTTAATCACCCGGTTAAGCCCAATTAAGCTGTTTTTCACCATCTGAAACTTGTTTCAGCCATATCTTCCAAACGGTGAGTCCGTTTGGCTAATGTGACCACTCTACGGAAAGAGAAACCATCATCCGGAGCCAATGGAAGTGGTTTCAGGTCAAAATTCCTTTCCAGTCAAAAGTTATGGCCAAAACAGTGCCAACTAGGGGTAAAATGGTCATTTAAAAATCAGGAAAAATCATGAACATGGGAAATGACCCCAATAGTCGTCCCCCAAAGTTACATGACCATACGACTTCGTATGTGAAAGAAATAAATATCCCACGATCATATGATGCGTAGAATGCGGGTCGTTACACTCTCCCCCCCTTAAAAAATTTCGCCCCCGAAATTCCTTAACCCAAAACATACAAAGGATCCCGCATGCCTAACAACCATATACAACAATCAATCATGCAAAACAAGCAAACAAGTCTATCCTAGCATGCGGAAAAACTAAATCGAAGCCAAAATCTTACCAGACAAAGAGTTCTGGGTGTGACTTCCTAATGTTCTCCTCTGTCTCCCAAGTACAATCATTCTCGTCCTCGCTCCACTGTACCTTGACTAGCTTCACCGCCTTCCTTCGAAGTTGCTTCATGTCGTGTGCGACAATACGGGCCGGCTTGCGGTTCCCAACCGCCTCGGGTTCTACTTCGAAGTCCTCTAACTGATCAGGTGAAATAGTCATATCTGAGTCGTGAACGAACTTCCTTAGTTGGGAAACATGAAATACGTTGTGAACTCCCGCCATCTTCTCTGGTAAGTCAATTCTATATGCCAAATTCCCGACTAGTTCAAGAACATGGAATGAGCCAACAAATCTTGGTGCCAACTTGCCTCTCCTGCCAAATCGTATTATGCTCTTCAACGGAGAAATCTTGACAAACACCAAGTCACCAACGGAGAATTTTAGGTCTCTCCTCCTCTTATCAGCATAACTCTTCTGCCTATCTTGGGCAGCCTTCATTCGTTGTTGAATGGTCTTGATTTTATCTGAAGTTTCCCTCACCACATCTGGTCCAAGCATAAACTTCTCGCCAGTCTCTATCCAACATGATGGTGAGTTACACGGTCTTCCGTACAAAGCTTCAAACGGAGCCATACCGATACTGGATTGGTAGCTATTATTATATGCAAACTCTACTAGATGCAAATGGTCATCCCATGATCCACCAAAATCCAATATACATGCTCTCAAGAGATCTTCCAAAATACGGTTCACCCTCTCCGTCTGACCGTCGGTCTGAGGATGATATGCGGTACTGAGATGTAACTCTGACCCTAGAGCCTCTTGTAAGCTCTTCCAAAACCCACTAGTGAACAACGGGTCTCGGTCGCTCACAATGCTTTTGGGTATTCCATGAAATCTCACTACCCACTTCATATATAATTCTGCTAACTTTGCTGCCGTTCTGGTCGATTTGACTGGTATGAATCTTGCACTCTTAGTCAACCGATCCACAATTACCCATATGCTATCATGTCCCGATCTAGTCCTTGGTAAACCATCAATGAAATCCATCGAGACTTGCTCCCATTTCCATTCGGGAATTTCTAAAGGCTGTAACAACCAACTAGGCTTCTTTTTCTCGGCTTTAACTAGCTGGCAATTCATGCACTTGGATATAAACTTCCCAACGTCTCGTTTCATCCCTTCCCAGTAGTAGGTCTGCTTCATATCTCGATACATCTTATTACCACCGGGGTGTATAGTCAGCTTTGAGTGATGACATTCTCTAAGCACTTCATCCCTCAATCCATTGACATTGGGTACAACAAGCTTTCCATTCCTTCTAAGCCATCTATCTCGATCAAGCCCATACTTGTTCATCTCCTCATCGATACCCATCTCTAACTTGGAGATGATTTCCAATAGGTTAGGATCGTCCCTCTGACTAGAGCCGATCCGTTCAATCAAAGTGGGTCTGATCGTCAAACTTGCTAACATTTCTGGATCCAATTCGCACCTTGGTCTGAAATCAAACCCCGCGATAAACTCCAGTTGCTTCCTTTCAAGGAACATAGCCCCTAAGCTGGCATGTCTTCTACTCAATGCATCAGCCACCGCATTGCCCTTTCCCGGTGTGTATGCGATGTCAAAATCATAGGAAGCTAAGAACTCTAACCATCTCTATTGACGGAGATTTAAATCCTTCTGGGAGAATAAATACTTCAACGACTTATGATCTGTAAACAGCTCAAATCTTTCTCCCAAGAGATAGTGTCTCCACATCTTTAACGCGAACACGATCGCTGCCAATTCTAAATCATGGGTAGGGTATCTTCTCTCATGCGGCTTCAATTGCCGACTTGCGTAAGCTACAACCCTACCGCCTTGCATCAATACAGCACCCAGTCCGGTACCACAGGCATCCGTGTATACCGTCATCTCTTCAGCCCCCTTAGGAATGACTAACACTGGTGCGCTTGTCAACTTGTCCTTTAGACTTTTGAATGCATTTTCGCACCTTTCATCCCAGACAAAAGTTTGATTCTTCTTGGTCAACTGGGTCAATGGTGCTGCTATCTTGGAGAAACCTTGGATAAACTTACGATAATATCCACCTAATCCCAAGAAACTTCTCACATCTGTTGCATTCTTGGGCGTAGGCCAATCTTGTACCATAGCCACCTTTGCTGGGTCCACGGCAATACCGTTCTCTGATACAACATGGCCCAAGAACCTCACTTCCCTCTTCCAGAAGTGGCACTTAGAAAACTTGGCTTTCAATTGGTGTTTTCTCAACACCTCCATCGCTACTCTTAGATGTTCCTTGTGTTCTTCCTCTGTCCTCGAATAGACCAAAATATCATCAACGAACACAAGGACAAACTTATTCAACTGATCTCTGAATACCCTATTCATAAGATCCACAAAATATGCTGGGGCATTGGTCAGCCCAAATGGCATAACCAACCATTCATAAAATCCAGACGGCGTTCGAAATGCCGTTTTAGCTATACTCTCAGCTTCCACTCTAAGCTGATGAAAACCTGTCGCGAGATCCAACTGAGAAAATATTCTCGCGCCACTCAACTGATCGAACAAATCATCTATCCGCGGTAGAGGATACTTATTCTTCCTCGTCACTTTATTCAACTCGCGGTAGTCTACACACAACCGAAGGGAACCATCCGCCTTGGTAGCAAACACAACTGGTGCTCCCCATTCAGAATCACTCCTTCTGATAAATCCCTTCTTCAAAAGATCGCTGACTTGCACCTCGAGCTCTCGCTGCTCTCTTGGTGCCATACGACGAAGTGGCATCACTATAGGCCTGGCATCTTTTACCAAATCAATACGAAACTCAATCTCTCGGTGTGGTGGAAGTCCTGTCACTTCTTCGAAAACATCCGGATACTGGCCAACCACCTGCAAACCTGACAACTCACTATGCGGAATGTCAAGGGAGTTTAGAAAACTAGCCAATACCCCCTTACTGGGTAGACCACCAAACACTATCCTCCGCCCATCATCCGCTCTAGCTGTCACAAACAAGCCCTCACAGTCTACCACCACCCCGTATCTTTGGAGCCAATCTACTCCCAAAATAATGCCAAACCCAGTAAAGCCCAAAACAAAGCAATCACAAACAAACATGCATCCATGACTCGATAAGACCACATTACGACAAATCATGCTAAGGCTAGTCGAACCACCAATCGGGTTCGTCACTACTAAAGGTCTATCGACAATCTCGGGCTCCAATCCCAACCTATCTACCAAGTCACTAGATATGAAAGAACTGGAAGCTCCGGTATCAAACAAAACTCTAACAGGAACATCGTAAACAGAAAGCATACCTTGAATGACGACATTCTTTCCCTTCTCCGCCGCTGTTGGGGCATTCGACGAAGAAGGAATAGCATTAAGAGCGTAGGCTTTCACCATTTGCTTTTCCTTAGGGGGCTGTGGACACTTGTCCTTGTGATGTCCCATTTGGCCACAGTTGAAGCACTTCCTATCCGCTGGCTTGGCCCGACAATTACTAGCATAATGGCCCTTCTTACCACAGCTGAAGCACTCAACATCTTGCTTATTCTTTTTCTTCTGGCCATCCTTAGCTTGGTTCTGCTTTCTCTTATTCTGGGAACTACCCTTGCCTCCACCACTTGCTTGTGGCTTTGGCTCATCTGCAGATGCAACCTCAGTCTTCGACTTAGGGTAGAGACTTTCTGATCTTAATGCTTTCCCCACAATCGACTCAAACGTCTCATCGATGTGGTTAATAAGTTTTTCCCCCAAGTACTGATCCAAACCAGTTATGAATTTCTCATTCTTTTTCTCCGCAGTATCAATAAGAGATAACCCATATTTTGACAAAGTGTCAAATTCAGCAATGTACTCCGAGACAGCTCTGCCATTCTTCTTGAGCTCTAAGAATTTCTTAAACAACACTGACTTCTGAGCAGCTGGAATGAACTTCTTGCTAAAGCGAGCTTTAAACTGCTCCCAAGTAATCTGATCTTCGGGAGTAGCTGCTTTTATAGCATTCCACCAATTCATTGCCCGCCCTTGCAGCTGACGGGACGCTAGCTTTCTCTTCATCGCATCCTCGATACCCAAATCCTCGAAGATACGTTCGCAACTATCCAACCAATCTTGAACATCCGTAGCCGACTCCGTTCCGTGGAATGACTTCCCACCAAGACTAGTATAATCCTTATTCAGCTTGGCGAAGTCGACTCTTGGCGCCTGCACTATTGGACCACCACCATTTCCACCATTGGGAGCTGCCCTCTGTACATCTCTAAGCATCTCTCTCATGAGGTCAGTAAACATCGTCCTCATGTCAGCAGCATTCCCATTATTGGCTCCCCTACCAGCACCTCTAGTATATCGGCTCATCGTCAATCTGAAAAAGGAAACGATTAACGACTCCATAGTGGTGCTAGTGCAGTACGACTTCATCCTTATACTACTAATAGTATATATATATAGCTTTTAAAAACCAAAGTAATCACAAATACGCTCTCTCGTATACGTATCTTATCTCTCCCTGATAACTTCCCTAGGTTAACTACGCAACCTAGAGCTCTGATACCAAGTGTGACGGCCCGCCCCGCACCAACCGACACTTCCTCCAAGTGTGCGCTGTACACATGTCCAACTGGCACGGAACGGTCGTCATAAGAAAAGAAAGAAGAGAATGAACTAATCAAGGAACCTGTAGAATGTCTCACAGCGCATGGAATAAAATATAATAATAACGTACTTGACATAAAACAGGTGAGACAGTGCATAAGCTGATAACTAAAATCAACATCCATCATCAGAGCAGCGGAAATTCAAATACAGCTTATTACAATTTTCCAAATTTACTGTCTCTAAACAAAAGAAAGCTAAAGTAGAAGATGCACCACCAATGCCCAAGCAGTGATCTTCAACAATACAGGGAGAATACTATATATGTATATTACGTGCAAGCCTCCTGCTCGTCTCCGGATCATCTACCCGTGCATCACCAGCTAACCTGTCTCTAGTCTGCTCGTGTGAGCACCCAGAGTAATAAGAGGAGACATAAAACTCTGGGTCAGACATAAAGCCTGGTATGAGCGATAAGCATCTAAACAGAATAATAACAGGTATACTAAACCATACCTGAACCTGGACCTGTGTAATGACCCGGGTTTTTCAGGAATAGAATATTTAATTTATTTAAATATAAATATGATTAAATTAGAATTTTATTTCAACTGAATCATAAAATAGGAAATTTAATGTTGAAATTACTGAAATAAACCGAATCGGAAATTTAATATGAAATTAAATTGAGTTTGTATGTTATGAAAAATTCTGTTCGAATAGAAACGATAACATTCACTTATTATCGAAGAATTTGCAATGTTTTAAAATCGATTTAATATTATTTCAATTTTAAAAGAACACGTAAAAATAATGAATTCACAAACAGTTTCAGAATTTGATGAAAACGGTTTTATCGAGTCTGAATTGGTGTAGTGTAGAAGTATAACAAATTTCGTGGAAATCGGATTTGGTATGAAGTCGTACGAGGTTAAAATGTCGAACAAGATTATAATGGAATATTTTATTCAAAAATATCCCCATAAAATATCTAACCCCTTAACCTTATAAATACCCTCACTCACCCCTAACCCTAAAATAAAGTCCACGCTTCACAAATCTCAGCCGCCACTGATTCCTTCTTCAACATAAAATCGCACCTTTCATAAATTAGTGGAAATTCAAATCAAACTCCTTAAATCTCGAAACCCATATGTTCGTGATCTTTGTAAGGCGCTCAACACTCGGGTATGGGTTTCATTGGGTTTCGACAGTTCAATTTTCGCTGTCTTTGTGAACAGTGTGGTGATTCCCGATCTAGGGTTCATCGTCTCTTGGTTTTTGGGGTAAACTAAAGCATCGTTTTGGGTTTGGTCATGGCATCTGGATTTGTATGGATGGATGGACTAGAGCGTGTTGTTGGCTTCTGGAGATAGACCGCTCCGATCAGCGGAGACTGGTACGATTTCAGGAAGATAGGGGTCGCCAGTTTTCTGTTGGCCACAGTTTGGGGTCACGACGAAATACGAGATGCCGACTTCGACTTAGGGTCTGTGCGAGAGAATGGGGAGGATATTGGGGAAGGTAGTTCGCCGGATGGTGGTCTCTGGTGGAGAGATGAGGACGGGATTTTCTATTCCTGGAGTTTGTGAAGACGTAGAGTAGAGGAGGGAGATGCGATAGGAGCTGTTGGAGGAGGAGGGAGGTCGGAAATGCTATATTGTTTAACAGTATGTACCTGAGATGATTTAACTGAAGTAGATAAACATGGGATAAGGTGAACAGATGGTTTAAGTTTCATTTTTGCAATTTTAAAACATTTATTTTAATCAGTAAAAAAATGCATATCTGGGTAATGATATTGGAAAAATGTTTGGGGTTTCCATTGAAATCTGGAAACGGGGCTCTGTTGTGAAGTTAGAACGCAGTCATATGGTAGTGAGGAGATGTAGTATTGGAAGGGGAGTTCGTTGTTAGCTTTGGTTAGCAGAACGGTGAAGTGATTTAGGGAGAAAGGGGGTTCGAAGTGGACTGTAATGGTGATGAAAGGCCGTTCGATGCAGGAGTGAATAGTGGTTCGAGCACTTGATTTTAGTGATGAGGCTGTGGAGATGTGGTATGAGAAGATCAAGGTGGGTTTTGTTCTTGGTTTCATGTTGTATGGAAAGTGAGTATGGAGGTCAAAGGATCAGTTGTGGTGAGGAACAAAGTCTGGAGTTCGATCTGTGTATTTGGGGTAGAGGGAAAGAGATGGTGAGGCTTTTAAAATGGGCTGGATAGTGTTGGGCTGAGTTACAAAGGTGACGGCCTATCAAAATATTAAATCCAAGTTTAATTCTATTTAAAATGTACTCAACTTGTTAATTTAATAACTGGATCATATCTTATCGGAATTTAGCAAACCAGGATCTGATACGAACGTATGAACGGAAGCAACAACTTGGAATGGGTTGGGAATGATTCGGAGCTTGATAGAAATTATGACGGGGTAAAACGTCGGTCTGAACCGACGACAGTTTATCGTACTTTAACGATGAACTGCAAATGTGAGTAAATCTCACTAACTCTGAACAGTTTATAATTTCATGTTGTATTTTTAGAACTGTTAGATATTGGTTGATTTACTGTATGTTGACTGTTTGATTGAACTGCTAGTCAGTTAGTTAAAATTTCTATATTGATTCTGTTTAACAGAATATATCATATAGAACTGAAAAGTGATGTTATCTATATTGTTTAACATCTGTGATGCAGGGAAACAGGTTGTTCCTCCAACTGGATTCCTCAACATTTATTTTACTGTTTTCATATATTGTGATATATGATGTGTTATATAATCTGTTATGGATTAGGGGTGTTAGAATGATGTTGATCATTGTTATTCGATATTGTAAATATCATAAAAGACCCTGGGATGTAAAAAGAAGTAGTTCAATGTATATTGAAATAAAGGAATTTTATAAAATCACAGGATTTTATAAAAGGAATTATTTATAAAACGAACACGGTTTTATAAAAGGGATATTTATTTAGAAAATAAATTGAAATAGAAAAGAAATATTTATTTAGAAAATAAATAGAAGTTATAAATAGGAAATATTTGTAACGGTAAATAGAAGTTATAAATAGGAAATATTTGTAACGGTAAATAGAAGTTATAAATAGGATATATTTGTAACGGTAAGTAAACGTTATAAAAAGGAAATAGTTGTAACGGAAAACGTAGTTTATTAAAAGAAGTTAATCGATGTTAGTTAATCGATTTGAGTTAAAGTTAAAAAGAAGTTAATCGATGTTAGTTAATCGATTAGTGTTAAAGTAAAAAGAAGTTAATCGATGTTAGTTAATCGATTTGTGTTAAAATAAAGGAACTAATCGATGTTAGTTAATCGATTAGAGTTAATGTTAAAAAGAAGTTAATCGATGTTAGTTAATCGATTAGTGTTAAAGTAAAAGGAACTAATCGATGTTAGTTAATCGATTAGAGAATAAAGTTGAAAGGAGATAATCGATGTTAGTTTAATCAATTAGAATTAAAGCAAATGAGTTAATCGAATATGGTTATTCGAATAGAAAGTAGAATGAGTTAATCGAATATGGTTATTCGAATAGAAAGTAAAAGGAATTATCGAATATAGTTTATTCGAAAGGAGTTAAGTAAAATGAGTAAATCAATAGCGTTAGTCAAATAGAGTTAATCCAATAGTGTTAGTCCATTAAAGTTAATTGATAAGGGTTAATCGAAAGGAGTTAAGTGAAAAGAGTAAATCGAATATAGCTATTCGTAGAGGGTTAAGTAAGAGGGTTAGTAAAGAAATATAAAGTGAACTTTGTCTATTTCAAAGTTAGAAATGTTGTTCAGTTAAGGTCTGAGAGGTAGTTCTACCCCAACTTGATTGGCTTCGTTTTTAACTAAGGAATAGTTAAGGTTCGGTAGTAAAGGAAATGGTTTGAGTTGGCATCGCGATGGTTTGTTGAAACATCTGTCTAAGTCCAATGAAGAAGTTTTGGAAACGTTTTCCAAATAAGAAACCAGAAATGTTTTCTAATAAAGAAGACAAGAAATGGAAATGTTTTCCATTGTTAATAACGTATATTTTCCAAATCTAGAAAATAAGGAATATTGAACGTAGGGAAACAGGAAATAAGTAAATTAATGAAATAAAGAGATAAATGTTGAATGATGTTTGATCGATATAATTTCCATTTGGAAATAATATCATTGGTTGCACACCTATTTTTATTCGATAGTTAAATCACAGACTATCGAAGTTTTGACCATTTTAACGTTGTTAATATGGAGAGACCGGTTGGATTATTATCCAAAGAACCACTCTGTATTGGCATAAGCGTTGCGAATCATATATGCCAAAGATAATTGAAGACGGAGATATGCAAGGACTATCCTGTTTACAGAATAGTGCCTTCGGTTCATCCTGTTCCTGGGTGACTTGTATGGACGGATGTCTGACAGAGTATTTCCAGACGATCACGTATATTGATTTCTCCAACCGTACCAAGAGTGGAGGCGGAGAAGGAAACTTCTTTTAGCTAACACATAATGTATTGTTGTAGACGTCAATCGGTGATTTGATGGATTTGACGATGTGGCATTCAAAGTGAATCTGGTGTGATGATGAAAGCGTAGCTTCTAGCCTCATCATCCGGTAAATGACAGAAATCGGGCAGGCAGCATGGCTAAGTCGGTCGCACCGAAGTAGGGTGTATAATCACCTGATCTAGAGTTTCATTTACTTCTAAAAATCTATTGTTGATGCTGTCCCATTCGGGAAACGGTTGTTGATCCCAACTGTTGGTGATATACATTCGATACACTCAAGCGAAATGAGTGGTCGGTCATGTGTGGCCGGGTTGCAAGATGTTCTTGTTGAACCCAGTGTATTCCTCTCTAGAGGTACACTAGAGAAAGGTGGTCCCATACCTTGTCATAGTTGGAAATCCATTACCCAATACGTGCTTACGGTTTTGATTGTATACTATATATGTAGAACGTGAGATGAAAGCGTTTCTGCTAGATGATTATATATATACTGTGGTTGATAGACATTATTATAATATCAAAATGTTTTTGATATAAAAGGTATTTTGGATTCTCATAAGAGAAAAACCCGTTCCGTTATGCGGCGTGGTCTTATGAGATATCGTTCACTTGTTCGAACTGTTTTTAAACTGTTTTACTCATACCAGTCCCATGACTGACCCGGAGTTTACTTTGTTGTTTTCCCTAAACTCTTGGGTGCCTAAATTTGTACGGGCAGTCAAGTAGTCGGGATTTTACAGATATACTGGAAGAGCTTGGAGCAGGAGGCTTCAGGATGTTATAGCTATAGTTATTTCCGCTGTGTTGTAAGTGCTGTACTTTGATAATGATATGTATATGCAAGTACAGATTTGTATTTCAAAGTTATGTTATGAAATATATTTATTCGTTCCGCTGTGAGATTCGTGTTACTCTGATGTTGTGTTGTTCTTCTTCTTCTATTCTAAGTTTCTATCTTATCTTTCCTCACCCTCTAATTTCTTTCACTAATTACCAGGATTTTTCGACGTTTTGGTTATCGACATCGAGCTTATGTCGATAACGAAAGTCGCTCAAAATCCGGGTCGTTACAGTTGGTATCAGAGCTTAAGTTAAGAATTACTTGGCTCTGTGGCGTGACTCGGTAGAGATAGGGTTAGTAATACCCTAGATTGAGTTTGAGTGTATATATACGAGTGAACGTATTTGTATTTGATATAAAAATTTATTTTATATTGTGGAGATTCATTGGTTGAGTTGTTTATGAGTTCTGGTCGATCAGTTTGATCCACTGTATCGGTAGGAGTTACTAAACACTTGAATACGATGGTCGACACGATATGTTTTGAAAAGAGGGTAAATTAAAATAAGTTTACCCAAGGTATATCTTGATATAGAGAAGATATATATATATCAAAATTATAATATTTTGGATACATTGGTTGTGATTATAATCGAGTAAGATTATAAATTAAATGGTTATGTAAATAACCAATCAGAATTCATATAAGTGAAATACGTGAAATCAGATGAGTTAAACCTGAAATTTTAAACCAGAAATTGAGTTAAAACTCTGGAGAATTGGATAAGTGGTTGTAAATGGATTTGAATTAAAAATAAGGAAAATTTAAGATCCTGGGAGATTTTAAATTGTTTTACAAGCAGTGTGAATTATATTTTGAAATGAATTTCAAAGTGGAAATGTTTAGAAATGGTTTTATAGTATTGAACTCACTTCGATCGCTGGAAAATAGATTCTGATGATGACAGCTGCATCATCAGTATTCATTTTTGAGTTGTAAGTGACGAATTACTACCAGAGATACTGTTTTGAATTTGTTTTGCGAAAGTCAAGTTGTGTTGAATTTCAAAATGGGATTGAAAATATAGAATTTGAATTTTTAAATAGATTTGAAATATTGACTTGTTTTAAAAGAAATAAAACAAGTAGTTCCTTTATAAACGAAGTTTATAAATAGTTCTTTTATAAACGAAGTTATAAATGAAGTGAAAAGAATTATCATTGGATAATTCAGAAATAAAGATACAAGTGTGAAATATAAAGGAAATCTATTTTCCAAAGGTAGAAATATTGATTTCAAAAGGAATTGAAATCGAGACTTATGTAAAGAATGAATAAAGAAAGTTTGAAAGGGAATTTGAAGAAAGGAAGTTCAAACATAGAATTTGAATATAGAAAATTCAAAGGGGATTTGAATATAGAAATTCAAATGAGATTTGAATAAAGAAGATTTAAATAATGGAAAATTGAATATAGAATTCAAATAGTTTAAAATGAAATTTGAATGTCGAGGATTCAAATAGAATTGAAAATGAAATTTGAATAAAGAGGATTCAAATAGAATTAAAATTGAAATTTGAATATAGAAGATTCGAATAGAATTGAAATGAAGTTCAAATATACAATTTGAATAAGGAAATTGAAACGGAATTCAAATATAGAAATTGAATAGAATTAACTAAGTCGAGAGGAATTAGTTAATCGAGTTTTGAAGTTAAAGTTGAACTTTGAAAGGTGGATTGGATCTGTAAATGGATATTCGAAATCGAATATAGAACATAAAATTGAAATGAAATTCAATTAGTGGATAAACAAGTTAAACCTATATTTGAACATGTATATTCAAATAAAAAGGTGAAATGGCAAACCAAGTAATTTGAAAATCACTTAACGAAATAAGTTAAAACGATTGGATTAAGTTGGAATGAATTAGAAATGTATGGATATACATGAGATATGTATGGATAAGGTATGAAGGTATATAAATAGAATGCTCGACGAAAGGTATGTATTTAATTCATATATATGAGATTTTATGCGCCGTATCGGCTCGTCGCTTGGCTTTTTCTTTTTCTTTTGGATTGGTGAGGGCCATGGGAGGCTATTTGAAATATCCTGATGCTCCTGATACAAAGGAGGTTATGGCGAATTTTTCCAGGAATTTAAGGAGTTAGAATATTTTTAAGATAATTTGATAATTAGAAATCAACGTATCGATATATATATATATATATATATATATAGAAGTCGATAAGGAAACGAACTTAGAAATAGAATAGCAAAATCAAAAAGGAAGTCTAGAATAAAATCTAGTAAGAATAGAAAGATGAAGCGTATATGTGTTTAAAAGTGAATAAGTAGTTATATGGTATTGATTATTCGAGTAAGTAGTCATATCTGTTTTGACGTTATAAATGTTATTCAGTCAAGGTCTGAGAGGTAGTTATACCCCAACTTGATTGATTTCATTATTAACAAATAAATAGTGAGATTTCAGGCTGGACGATCGATGTTGAATAAGAGTTAGTTGAATATAGTATTTGGGTTGTCGTAGCGATGTTTTACACAACATCCGTTTTAACCCAAATAAGTGTAAGCTTGGAAATACAATAAAGAATATATCCTAGGTATAGAAATAAACGAGATCGGAAAAGAGATAAGTAATTGAAATATTTTCCAATTATAGATAGCATATATTTTCTAAAGTTTAGAAAATAAAGGAAGGTGATATTCGGAAATGTTCTTTAAATAACATAAGGAGCCAATATGGTTATTGAAAATATTTGGTTAACAAATATTGATAAAGAAATAGAGAAGTGATTTAACTAATGGAATATTGATTATATGCTCAGTTGAATTTCAAAAAGGAAAATTTGATTTTTGAAAAGAGTAAACTGTTTGAAAACTCCCAGGGAAAGACTGTTGAATTAAAACCAAATGAAATAGAAATTTGTGAAAAACAAATTTGAATGTAAAGTCAGTTAAGTGGTAACTGAGATTGAATTTGAATGATATCCAGACAAATTGGATTGTGAGATCCAAATTTGAAGTATAATGTGATAATCAAGTTAAGAGTTGGGAACCGAGAAGAAACTCGAGTTGAAATGATATTTGGCTCCGATATAAGCGAATGGTGGGGTTGGAGATAAAAGTAATTTCAGAATTTGATTGTGATAACATTGGTATATGCTGAGTTGATAACATATAGAAGTGATAGAGTTGATTTACCCGACAAAAGGTACAAGTTTATATTTCTATAGGAGATAAGATTTATGAGCCGAATTGGCAAGCCGTTTGGATGTTTGATTTTCTTTTGGGTTGGAGATGGCCCAGAGAGGTGAGTTGGAGTTTGACCGATTGACCAGTACAAAGGAGGTGCCGGCGAAATTTTTCGAAGAGTTAAGGCGTTAGAAAATATTCAGGATTTTTGAAAATTTTCGTTAATAAGAATGAATTAATATTTTAATTAAAATTAAATTGGTTCAGTTAAAACTGAAGTTAAGAAGTAAACGAATATGTTCTAATCAGTCGATAGGGTCGTTCTCTACCTTAGCAATTTCGAGGGCGAAATTATTTTAAGTGGGGAAGAATGTAATGACCCGGGTTTTTCAGGAATAGAATATTTAATTTATTTAAATATAAATATGATTAAATTAGAATTTTATTTCAACTGAATCATAAAATAGGAAATTTAATGTTGAAATTACTGAAATAAACCGAATCGGAAATTTAATATGAAATTAAATTGAGTTTGTATGTTATGAAAAATTCTGTTCGAATAGAAACGATAACATTCACTTATTATCGAAGAATTTGCAATGTTTTAAAATCGATTTAATATTATTTCAATTTTAAAAGAACACGTAAAAATAATGAATTCACAAACAGTTTCAGAATTTGATGAAAACGGTTTTATCGAGTCTGAATTGGTGTAGTGTAGAAGTATAACAAATTTCGTGGAAATCGGATTTGGTATGAAGTCGTACGAGGTTAAAATGTCGAACAAGATTATAATGGAATATTTTATTCAAAAATATCCCCATAAAATATCTAACCCCTTAACCTTATAAATACCCTCACTCACCCCTAACCCTAAAATAAAGTCCACGCTTCACAAATCTCAGCCGCCACTGATTCCTTCTTCAACATAAAATCGCACCTTTCATAAATTAGTGGAAATTCAAATCAAACTCCTTAAATCTCGAAACCCATATGTTCGTGATCTTTGTAAGGCGCTCAACACTCGGGTATGGGTTTCATTGGGTTTCGACAGTTCAATTTTCGCTGTCTTTGTGAACAGTGTGGTGATTCCCGATCTAGGGTTCATCGTCTCTTGGTTTTTGGGGTAAACTAAAGCATCGTTTTGGGTTTGGTCATGGCATCTGGATTTGTATGGATGGATGGACGAGAGCGTGCTGTTGGCTTCTGGAGATAGACCGCTCCGATCAGCGGAGACTGGTACGATTTCAGGAAGATAGGGGTCGCCAGTTTTCTGTTGGCCACAGTTTGGGGTCACGACGAAATACGAGATGCCGACTTCGACTTAGGGTCTGTGCGAGAGAATGGGGAGGATATTGGGGAAGGTAGTTCGCCGGATGGTGGTCTCTGGTGGAGAGATGAGGACGGGATTTTCTATTCCTGGAGTTTGTGAAGACGTAGAGTAGAGGAGGGAGATGCGATAGGAGCTGTTGGAGGAGGAGGGAGGTCGGAAATGCTATATTGTTTAACAGTATGTACCTGAGATGATTTAACTGAAGTAGATAAACATGGGATAAGGTGAACAGATGGTTTAAGTTTCATTTTTGCAATTTTAAAACATTTATTTTAATCAGTAAAAAAATGCATATCTGGGTAATGATATTGGAAAAATGTTTGGGGTTTCCATTGAAATCTGGAAACGGGGCTCTGTTGTGAAGTTAGAACGCAGTCATATGGTAGTGAGGAGATGTAGTATTGGAAGGGGAGTTCGTTGTTAGCTTTGGTTAGCAGAACGGTGAAGTGATTTAGGGAGAAAGGGGGTTTGAAGTGGACTGTAATGGTGATGAAAGGCCGTTCGATGCAGGAGTGAATAGTGGTTCGAGCACTTGATTTTAGTGATGAGGCTGTGGAGATGTGGTATGAGAAGATCAAGGTGGGTTTTGTTCTTGGTTTCATGTTGTATGGAAAGTGAGTATGGAGGTCAAAGGATCAGTTGTGGTGAGGAACAAAGTCTGGAGTTCGATCTGTGTATTTGGGGTAGAGGGAAAGAGATGGTGAGGCTTTTAAAATGGGCTGGATAGTGTTGGGCTGAGTTACAAAGGTGACGGCCTATCAAAATATTAAATCCAAGTTTAATTCTATTTAAAATGTACTCAACTTGTTAATTTAATAACTGGATCATATCTTATCGGAATTTAGCAAACCAGGATCTGATACGAACGTATGAACGGAAGCAACAACTTGGAATGGGTTGGGAATGATTCGGAGCTTGATAGAAATTATGACGGGGTAAAACGTCGGTCTGAACCGACGACAGTTTATCGTACTTTAACGATGAACTGCAAATGTGAGTAAATCTCACTAACTCTGAACAGTTTATAATTTCATGTTGTATTTTTAGAACTGTTAGATATTGGTTGATTTACTGTATGTTGACTGTTTGATTGAACTGCTAGTCAGTTAGTTAAAATTTCTATATTGATTCTGTTTAACAGAATATATCATATAGAACTGAAAAGTGATGTTATCTATATTGTTTAACATCTGTGATGCAGGGAAACAGGTTGTTCCTCCAACTGGATTCCTCAACATTTATTTTACTGTTTTCATATATTGTGATATATGATGTGTTATATAATCTGTTATGGATTAGGGGTGTTAGAATGATGTTGATCATTGTTATTCGATATTGTAAATATCATAAAAGACCCTGGGATGTAAAAAGAAGTAGTTCAATGTATATTGAAATAAAGGAATTTTATAAAATCACAGGATTTTATAAAAGGAATTATTTATAAAACGAACACGGTTTTATAAAAGGGATATTTATTTAGAAAATAAATTGAAATAGAAAAGAAATATTTATTTAGAAAATAAATAGAAGTTATAAATAGGAAATATTTGTAACGGTAAATAGAAGTTATAAATAGGAAATATTTGTAACGGTAAATAGAAGTTATAAATAGGATATATTTGTAACGGTAAGTAAACGTTATAAAAAGGAAATAGTTGTAACGGAAAACGTAGTTTATTAAAAGAAGTTAATCGATGTTAGTTAATCGATTTGAGTTAAAGTTAAAAAGAAGTTAATCGATGTTAGTTAATCGATTAGTGTTAAAGTAAAAAGAAGTTAATCGATGTTAGTTAATCGATTTGTGTTAAAATAAAGGAACTAATCGATGTTAGTTAATCGATTAGAGTTAATGTTAAAAAGAAGTTAATCGATGTTAGTTAATCGATTAGTGTTAAAGTAAAAGGAACTAATCGATGTTAGTTAATCGATTAGAGAATAAAGTTGAAAGGAGATAATCGATGTTAGTTTAATCAATTAGAATTAAAGCAAATGAGTTAATCGAATATGGTTATTTGAATAGAAAGTAGAATGAGTTAATCGAATATGGTTATTCGAATAGAAAGTAAAAGGAATTATCGAATATAGTTTATTCGAAAGGAGTTAAGTAAAATGAGTAAATCAATAGCGTTAGTCAAATAGAGTTAATCCAATAGTGTTAGTCCATTAAAGTTAATTGATAAGGGTTAATCGAAAGGAGTTAAGTGAAAAGAGTAAATCGAATATAGCTATTCGTAGAGGGTTAAGTAAGAGGGTTAGTAAAGAAATATAAAGTGAACTTTGTCTATTTCAAAGTTAGAAATGTTGTTCAGTTAAGGTCTGAGAGGTAGTTCTACCCCAACTTGATTGGCTTCGTTTTTAACTAAGGAATAGTTAAGGTTCGGTAGTAAAGGAAATGGTTTGAGTTGGCATCGCGATGGTTTGTTTAAACATCTGTCTAAGTCCAATGAAGAAGTTTTGGAAACGTTTTCCAAATAAGAAACCAGAAATGTTTTCTAATAAAGAAGACAAGAAATGGAAATGTTTTCCATTGTTAATAACGTATATTTTCCAAATCTAGAAAATAAGGAATATTGAACGTAGGGAAACAGGAAATAAGTAAATTAATGAAATAAAGAGATAAATGTTGAATGATGTTTGATCGATATAATTTCCATTTGGAAATAATATCATTGGTTACACACCTATTTTTATTCGATAGTTAAATCACAGACTATCGAAGTTTTGACCATTTTAACGTTGTTAATATGGAGAGACCGGTTGGATTATTATCCAAAGAACCACTCTGTATTGGCATAAGCGTTGCGAATCATATATGCCAAAGATAATTGAA
Source organism: Allium sativum (assembly GCA_030737875.1). Lineage (NCBI taxonomy): Eukaryota > Viridiplantae > Streptophyta > Magnoliopsida > Asparagales > Amaryllidaceae > Allium > Allium sativum. The sequence continues at coordinate 11,117,441 of CM060923.1, forward strand.
GATGGAGATATGCAAGGACTATCCTGTTTACAGAATAGTGCCTTCGGTTCATCCTGTTCCTGGGTGACTTGTATGGACGGATGTCTGACAGAGTATTTCCAGACGATCACGTATATTGATTTCTCCAACCGTACCAAGAGTGGAGGCGGAGAAGGAAACTTCTTTTAGCTAACACATAATGTATTGTTGTAGACGTCAATCGGTGATTTGACGGATTTGACGATGTGGCATTCAAAGTGAATCTGGTGTGATGATGAAAGCGTAGCTTCTAGCCTCATCATCCGGTAAATGACAGAAATCGGGCAGGCAGCATGGCTAAGTCGGTCGCACCGAAGTAGGGTGTATAATCACCTGATCTAGAGTTTCATTTACTTCTAAAAATCTATTGTTGATGCTGTCCCATTCGGGAAACGGTTGTTGATCCCAACTGTTGGTGATATACATTCGATACACTCAAGCGAAATGAGTGGTCGGTCATGTGTGGCCGGGTTGCAAGATGTTCTTGTTGAACCCAGTGTATTCCTCTCTAGAGGTACACTAGAGAAAGGTGGTCCCATACCTTGTCATAGTTGGAAATCCATTACCCAATACGTGCTTACGGTTTTGATTGTATACTATATATGTAGAACGTGAGATGAAAGCGTTTCTGCTAGATGATTATATATATACTGTGGTTGATAGACATTATTATAATATCAAAAGGTTTTTGATATAAAAGGTATTTTGGATTCTCATAAGAGAAAAACCCGTTCCGTTATGCGGCGTGGTCTTATGAGATATCGTTCACTTGTTCGAACTGTTTTTAAACTGTTTTACTCATACCAGTCCCATGACTGACCCGGAGTTTACTTTGTTGTTTTCCCTAAACTCTTGGGTGCCTAAATTTGTACGGGCAGTCAAGTAGTCGGGATTTTACAGATATACTGGAAGAGCTTGGAGCAGGAGGCTTCAGGATGTTATAGCTATAGTTATTTCCGCTGTGTTGTAAGTGCTGTACTTTGATAATGATATGTATATGCAAGTACAGATTTGTATTTCAAAGTTATGTTATGAAATATATTTATTCGTTCCGCTGTGAGATTCGTGTTACTCTGATGTTGTGTTGTTCTTCTTCTTCTATTCTAAGTTTCTATCTTATCTTTCCTCACCCTCTAATTTCTTTCACTAATTACCAGGATTTTTCGACGTTTTGGTTATCGACATCGAGCTTATGTCGATAACGAAAGTCGCTCAAAATCCGGGTCGTTACAACCTGCAACCAAAGAGTTAGTACCACATACCGTACAGTGCTCTAAGGTGCCATAATGAATAGTGTAAGAATACGGGGGGTGGGGTGTGCATGTCATTATGATAGCAAACAAATCAACCATAGCAACCATCCTCACATCTCTCACTCAGTGCGTAAAGCATACGATATCTACCACTTTGGAACACTAGACAAACTGAGGTAACGACGAATCCCGACTTGTAGAAACCCTGCTATGACCAAGCTAAACATATGGAGTCATGACCAAATATTTCAATGACCCACTTCATTGGTTGTAGCCCTTGGTCCTACCGATGCCATAATGGCCCTGAATCCGCCTTCGCACCTCCTACCATAGTGGTCCGAACCTATAGACGTCGATAACCCCTTGCCACGCGCCCCGCAGCAAAACCCAACTATGAAGTGAACTCGTTGATTCCCATCTGAATCTTGAGCTCTAACTTCTCATTTGGACTACCTTTGCATCTCGGGTTTTCTGTCATCACCGGATCGGTTCGGATCCCCTCTTTGCCATCGGTTCGGTTCAGATCCCTTCTTTGCCATCGGTTCGTGGCCCTCATCTCGTGGCGGTTCGGATCGGTCGTGGCCAAACCTGGCGGATCGGGTCGGTCTTCGAATCCAATCGTCACCCATCGGTTCGGGTCGGAGTAGCTCGTGCTCACGAGAGGCGGATCGGGTCGGGTGGTGTGAGCGGGTCGGTTCGGATAGTGTGCTCCAACTTGTGATCCTCCATGGCTATCAATTCGCAAGCTTCCAGGTGGTTCGGATCGGTCTCCATCACCACAAGCGGTTCGTAGGGACGGCTTCACAACGGTTCGGTTCGGGCCTCCCATCTGATCCGATCCGGTTCAGGTACTTTCTGCACCGACTTTCCAGCGACTGTTTTGCGCCATACGACGGCGTCTTCGACCAATCTAACTATTCTAATCAATCACAATTCATGTCAAACTGTCATAGCAACATATAACATCAATTGCAACACCATAACAACAATTTGATGGATTAAAATGGATCAAACATAGCTAGAACCCCTCATTTTCCCTTAATCCCTCTTAATCATGTTTAAGCATACAATTAGCAAAACACATCGAAATTAACCCAAATTTCTAACAGAGCCTTAAAACATTATTTTAGAATTTTAAGAATTTTTCCAGAATTTATTTACGTATAAATTTGCTAATCTTCACTAATTACCCTTAATTACCGTAATTAGTGCAAAAACTATGCAAATCACTCACCTTTGCCACAACTAAAACCCCAAAACTGAAATATCCTCTGATTTGGCGCTGTTCCCAATCTTACACAGCAGCTCTACCTCGGTTCTCGTGCTAATATTCCTTGATTTGATGTTTGCTAAGCCTAATCTTCAATTAGAAAGTGATTTGGGGTGTTTTAGATGTAGGAAGCCATTGTTAGAGTGTCTAAGGATGAAAGTGGCGGCTGGAAAATGTCTAAAGAAATGTTTTCTAACCCTAATCAGCCCCTATATACCCCTAAACCCGAAATTCCCCTTTGGGCCTAGCTGTTAATCACCCGGTTAAGCCCAATTAAGCTGTTTTTCACCATCTGAAACTTGTTTCAGCCATATCTCCCAAACGGGTAGTCCGTTTGGCTAAGGTGACCACTCTACGGAAAGAGAAACCATCATCCGGAGCCAATGGAAGTGGTTTCAGGTCAAAATTCCTTTCCAGTCAAAAGTTATGGCCAAAACAGTGCCAACTAGGGGTAAAATGGTCATTTAAAAATCAGGAAAAATCATGAATATGGGAAATGACCCCAATAGTCGTCCCCCAAAGTTACATGACCATACGACTTCGTATGTGAAAGAAATAAATATCCCACGATCATATGATGCGTAGAATGCGGGTCGTTACAACCGCACCTCCGGCATTCCCTCCCCCACGTCGGCCGCACCTCCTACCCCCTCCAGCGAGCCTCCCCGATCCTCCTCCCTCCTGATTGTAACCAACCCGAAACCCTACCCCATTCGAACAAAATCAGGCCACCACTAGCCAAACCCCGACGGGCGCCCCCCTCCCGCCACCTCAGCACCCCTTCATGCGCCACCTCAGCCCTGACCCCGTGGACCCCCTTTTGGTCAAAAACCCTATTTTTGGAAATTTTTAGTTCGCCCATTTCAGTTCTTGACCTTCCAACCACTTACTCTGTCCCCTTAGCAACCCTAGCTGACACCGACGACCACCGTGGACTTCTCCGATCATAGAAATGTGAGTTTTTATAATTTTTAATTATAAAAATAGGATCTTTATTATGTGAATGACATTATGAAGGTAGGATTTTATATATTATGAAGTAACAAGTATAAAGATATGATTTTTATCATGAAGTAGCAAATAATGATTATATTTTTAACAAAGGAAAGATATGATTTTTAATTCATTAAATATTAGATTTTTAATCGTTTAAAGATGAGATTTTTGTTTTATAAAGATTTGATTTTTATTTATATGAATACCACATAAAGAGGCGATTTTTATATACGTAGCAACCATATGAAGAGGTGATTTTATTAATATATATAGAGAAGTAAAAATATGATTTTTATATAAAGTATCAAATATAAAAAATTAGATTTTTATATACTTATCAGCATGGTAAAAATATAATTTTTATATATTCATATAACAAAGAAAAATTAAATTTTTATTTATGAGTTGGCAATATAAAGATGTGATCTTTATATATGTAGATTTTTATTATATGTATAGCAATATAAAAAAAATACGATTTTTCTATATGAAGTGGCGTGATAAAAATGTGACTTTTATATATGGAGTAGCGAAATAAAAATATGATTTTTAATATAAAAATTCATGTGAAACAGATTGCAATGAAACAGACTGAAAGCGAAACGGAATCCAGACCATTTAGAAATAAAGACTGGCGGAGTGGATCCCTAAGGTGCGAACTCCTCACTATAATTCTCTTTGTACAGTTATTTATTTTATAACTGCATATATGAACTACACCCCGTCATCCATAGACCATGGACGACTTGTTTGATTGTTTGGTTTAGTTGATTAGATTATTTGGTTGGATTTGGTTGTTTGGGTGAAATGAATTGATTAGAATTGTTGTGTGTGTATGGCGCGAGCTAATATCAGAAGAGGGGTAATGATAGACATTACCCGATTTTGATACCGCTCCATGCCGCCAAAATTTTCTAAAATATGTTAGAACAGTAAAACATCATTTTTATTGTATAAATGAACTGAAGAGAATATTCATGTGTTGAATAAAATATTTTGTCGTTAAAATAAATTTTTTAACGTTGATGTGAATAAAAAAATATTCATTTACAAATCAGACGATTGTTTATTTACACCCATTTTACTGATGTGGATTAGGGCGATAAATTTTACACATTGCCTAAGTGCACAAATAAAATTCTTTATTTGTTGATTGAAACCCCACACGGGTATTTGGACGATATTGGACATACACTAATCCCAATAGTTAGTTGTATGTCAATCTATTGGTTGACAAGTTGTGTAAGCGTTGAATATTTATATTTAAAGCTTATGCGGTGTAGAATGCACTTTGGATGATGGTTGATTGTTTATTATTGATGTTATACACATTTGTTGTGTGAAATCCATATAAATAACATTATATGGTAACTGACTGTGTCTGATTCCAGTTCAGAAAGGAAAGAATATTTCAAAATAACGAACATTTTAAAATAATGAATATTTTAAAATAATATTCAGTAAAAGATCAAAATATGATTTTGATGTCCGATTTGGGATGGACACGAATATATTTAAATATATAAAGTTGTGTTGATTAGATTAATGCCATTTGGACGTGAACGATATTTATATCGATTTTATTCATTTTTATAATGAATATTGAATGGGAAATGATTTTGAAATATAATGTTTTGGAAATATTATCATTTATATCTCGATGATATGGAATATTCAATTTTGATTTGAAATTGAATATGAAGTTGAAAACGAATTAAAATGATTTATAAAATACGTTTTAAAAGGAAATCGACGAAATATATATTATATATGTTATATATATAATATAATGGCCTGAATAAAACACATCGCGCTGCGGCAGTTCATGAATTTCAACCATTGACTTCGAACGAACTGTGATGACCCGTTACTTCCCCGTGAGGGAAAGAGCAGATACTTTGAGAACAACACACAACAGAACGCAGACGGAAGAACATTTCATTGCTATTACAACAATTCCATCAGAATACAAGAATATACAGAGTATAATGAATGAATTACATTCGATAAATATCAGAGATTACAGTAAATTACATAGCAGCGGAAAATAATACAAAACACAACTGAAGGTGATATACGGATACAGAGCTTTCCGGATATCATTCCAGCTGTAAACCAGGATCCTGTGAATATAAATCTACAAAACCAAAACTACTAGCTACCCGTGTCAAAATAGGGGCACCCAGAGTTTAGGTTAAAACAATAAACTCTAGGTCAGTCATGTGACTGGTGTGAGAACTAAAACAGTTATTTAAAACTTTACTTTAAAAGAGAGTAATTCAAGGGACCATTCCGTATAACACGGAACGGGTTTCCTCCCAAGAATACCAGTGCATAGAAAAGACAACGCAGTGCTTTTTCGAAAAATGAAGCTATTATAAGACCCAGGTCCCATCACACAATGCAACGCAAGCCGGAGGATAGGGTTTTCCCTTATAATAGCCAAACATGCTTGGTACGTTTAAAACAAATCATTCGATACTATAATAAGTGTATAGTGTCAAAACATTTTCAATCATAAATATCAATCCTAGGCGGCATGGGTACCATCTATCATGTCACCATACTAGGCTCTACAAATAAAACCGAGATACACGTATTGGAAATTGGATTTCCGTCATGAGTCGAGGCAAGGGGAAAGCTCCTCTCCGCTTCGAGACACTCTAGCAAATGTCCCAGGACTACACACTCTGGGTAACCCTTGGATCTTCAGGGCCGGTCCTCTCTTATTTTTGCGGATTAGTTATTCCTGAACACACGTTTCCCGGTCCTTACAGACCTAAAATCGAGGCGCCTCATCCAACAACCACATAGGTTAAAAGTATATAAATGTCAGGGCTGGTAAGTCACTGACACCACCAAAGCTAGAAAGAAATGTCGTGCTCTCCCTGTAGTCCTTATCCCGTTTTTAACTCATACCGAGGTGTGAGGTTCGCGAATTCACATTATACACAAAGCTGCCACGTAAGCTGTGCTTTGATCATCAACCACAAGACTTTTCTTTTCAACAGAAGCCTTGATCCATGCAACTCAGTATGCCACACAGGCAATTCATGCCATGCGACTGATGTCCATCGATATACAACCTCTGAGCTCATATGTCTCAGAGAAGGGCGTTAAGCAAGAGAATAAATTCTCCGCCGCCAAACAGATGTATATTTAATAGAGATCAATCAATACAGAATAAAGTCCAATGTCAGACACACAATCCATTTACTAGTTCGTTCTGGGTCTGAACGAAACCGGAGGCACTTTCCTCGCATATCCATCGATCTCCAAGTACGTCTGGACGACCACCAACTATTTCCATCCTCTTGGGTGTACAGCCCAATCAGGATCGTCAGTAATTATCCAAACGATGTGAAGACTTCCGGTCTTCCACAACCGTCTTCATCTTCGACTTATCGTCGAATCGGTTATTCAGAATGGTTATAAACCCGGCCTTTCGAACAACCTGCGTATATTAAAAACAAATGTTACACAAACACAACATACGCCTCGTTCCAATTCATTAGTTGTTAACCGTAAATTAGCAAGAGAACAATTTCCCAAATATTTACCCCGAAGGCCGAAACCAACATCAGATCAATATCCAGGAAACCATTCTTCTTAACTAACCTACAGCTAGTTTCTAAATTTCATATTCTTAGGGAAAGGTTCCCATTAATTTTATCCAAGATAAATTCTTTAAAATTTATCCTTTAATATTCCTTTGGATATCATTTCAAACCAGATTATGGTTTTCCAAACTAGTCGAGATTAGCGAACCACTCCGAAGTAATTATTTATTTTATTTCCCAATCCCAACCTATTCATCCCATGAAGAAAAACTGGTAATACTCCATATCTAACACCACGGTGTTATCGGTAAAATTAATTACCATTTCACATTCAAATCTAATTAAAGATTTAACTATCGCTTTGGAGCAAAACTGGTAATACTCCATTCTCGCTCATTTGCCAAATTTGATAATTTAAATTATCAATTCACATTTCAATCTAATTGCAGATTCATTAAAACTCCCGTTTCTGGGTTAAAGAACTAATGTCATTTGAAACACAGTTCACGATAAACCCAAATCACATTCTAATTATTATCGGGTTAAAGAACAAGTGTTATTTAAAACACCCTTCACGATAAACCCACGAATCAATTCTATTTAAAACCCATTTCAAATCCAATTTATTTTTTAAAAAAATAAATGGGTTTTAATATTAGTTCAAAACTAGTTCATTTCGATAAAAATCTATTTTTATCTTTTCAGATATGGAGTTTTTCATCCTAATTTCTCCCAAATCATTTGTTATGATTCTACACAAATTATTACTATTTTTAATAATTTTATTAATGCCCGTACAGTCGATTTCCAACAACGGCCATCGAACTGCACTTACAACGACCTTTTTCAAATTTGATTTGGACGTATCTCCAAATCCAACCGTTAGATTACAAATTTCTAATATTCATTAGAAAGCTCTTTTCGATACAAACCCAACGGTTCCGGATTTAGGAGAATCCGATGGTCGGATCTCCCGTAATGTCCGTTCGAAGTTAATGGTCGAAATTCGCGAACTGCCGCAGCGCGGCGCGTTCTATTCAGGCCATTATATTATATATATAATATATATTTCGTCGATTTCTATTTAAAACGAATTTTATGAATAGTTTTAAATTCGTTTCAAAAACATTTCAACTTCCATTTCCAATTCAATTCAAATCTCGATTCATTCTATATTCAATTCAATTCGAATTTGGTTTATATTCAATTCAATTCGAAATTGGTTTATATTCAATTCAATTCGAAATTGGTTTATATTCAATTCAATTCGAAATTGGTTTATATTCAATTCAATTCGAAATTGGTTTATATTCAATTCAATTCGAAATTGGTTTATACTCAATTCAATTCGAAATTGGTTTATATTCAATTCAATTCAAATTCGTTTTCTATTCAATTCAGTTCGAATTCGTTTTCTATTCAATTCAATTCGAATTCGTTTTCTATTCAATTCAATTCGAATTCGTTTTCTATTCAATTCAGTTCGAATTCGTTTTCTATTCAATTCAGTTCGAATTCGTTTTCTATTCAATTCAATTCAAATTCGAATATAATCGATATAAATATCGTTCGCATCAAAATAGCGCATCTCTAGTCAACACGACTTTATATTTTTCAATAACTTCGTTATTCTATTCAACAAATGAATATTTATTCTATTCAATATGTGAATCTATATTTTTTGTCATCACATGTCTAATCTCAACGGATGAGTACTGTCCACGTGTGACTATTTTTGTTATTCAATATATTTTATAAAATTATGATATCTATCGTTTGATTTCAAATCAGACTCCAACCGCAAATTAGTAAGAGAACGATTCCCTGAATATTAACCCCGAAGGCCGAAACCAACATCAGATCAATATCCAGAAGACCACTCATCTTATATATTTTTCAGTTAGTTTCAAATTTTATATGTGATAAAGATGCAAATTTTATCATTTAAATATTTCGTTCAACACATGACTAATCTCAACGGATGAGTACTGTCAACACATGAACCTTTATTTTATAAAGATAAAGATGTAAATTTGATTGTTAAAATATTTCTTCAACACATGACTAATCTCAATGGATGAGTACGGTCAACACATGAACCTTTATTTTATAATATTCTTTAATTTCCCAATTGGAATGAGGCCCAATCAATCACCATATAAAGTTAATTATATGGATTCCATACAACACATGTATATAATAGCAACGATAAATAATCAACCATCATCCAAAGTGCACTACACTGTATAAGCATCAAATATAGATATTTAACGCTTATAACAGCCTGTCAATCAATCGATCGACATAAAACTAATTATTGTGATTAGTGTATGCCGTATTTTATCCCAATACCCGTGTGGGGTTTCAAATCAACAAACATAGATTTTTTTTATTTGTGCAGTTGGGCGATGTGTAAAATTTATCATCCCAATCAATGTCAGTCAAATTAGTGTACATAAACAAATCGTTCGATTTGTAAATGAATATTTATTTATTCACGTTCACGTTAAAAATTATATTTTTAACGACCAAATTATTCTATTCAACCTACGAATATTCTATTCGGTTCATTTATTAAATAAAATGATATCTTTATTTTTCTAATTTATTTTAGAAAATTTCGGCGGCATAACGGCACGATACTAGAAAGGGGACAAGGCCTAGCCTTATCTCCGGTCTAATAATGTCCCACGCCATACACATATCAATCAAATCCATTCCATTTCACCAAAACAATCAAATTCAAATCAAATAATCTAACCAACTACACAACCAAACAAACAAGTCCATGGTCTGTGGACGATGGTGTCGGGTGCTACTAAACACCGTCTGCATCCTAGTATATATTTATAACTAGTAAAGGAAATTTAGAGTGAGAAGTTCTCACCAAAGCTATCCCAACTCCACGACACTTCAGTTGTAGGAAATCATCACTGTTCTCGCCTTTTGTCACTTTCGTTGCCCGTAGCCACTACATATATAAAAATCACATTTTTATATTGTTGCTATGTAGATAAAAATCATATTTTTATACTACTACTATATGAATAAAAATTCCATTTTTACACCGCTACTATATAAATAAAAAATTCTATTTTCACATCGCTATTATATTTTTATCACGCTATTCCTCATATAAAGATTTCGCCTTTCATATATAAAAATACGACCTTTTCATTTATAAAAGATTTCACCTTTCATATATAAAAATTTTGCCATTTCATTATATAAAAATATTAACTTTCATATAATAAAAATCTATTTTTTCTAACTATAAAAATATAAACTTTCTAACTTAAAAATCTGACCTTTACCATGTTAAAAATCCGATCTTTGTAATTCTAAAACTGAGAATAAATTCAACGCTTTATATTTATAGATCGAACACCTTTAAAATAAGGTTATTTCAATTAAAAATCATATTTTTAATTACATTACATAAATAAAATAAAGTAAATAAAACAAAATAAAATTTACCGTTCAAGGGGGGAAGGAAACGGCGGCTGTGGCGGCTCAAGGAGGCGCGCGGGGCAGCTGGGGGTCTTCGATTGGACAGAGGAGAGAGCATCGAGGGGGCGGCGGTCCTTGTGGGTGGCGGAAGGGGGACTGGCGGCGCTGGGGTTTGAACGGTGGCCAGGGGCTAGGGTTTTGGGTGGTGGCGGCTACAGGGAGAAGAAGAGAGAGAGCGTCGCGTGGAGGAGGGAAGAGGAAGAGAGGCGGGAGGGTGCAGACGAAGGTCGGAGTGGAGACGCCTGCTCCGGCGGAGGCGCGTTCGACGAGGCTCAGAGGCTGAGGGCGCGATCGACATTTCTTCCTTTTTTTATTTTGTTTTGATTTCTGATCGGAGAAGAATGAGGGGGGCATATAATAAAATATATATTAATTTATTTTAATTTCTATTTAAAAAGTAACTTTTTATTTCGAAGTCGAAATCAAACCCACCGCCTGTCGTCCATAGCTAATTACCCCCATTCCAAACCCAATGGGATGTGTACCGTAGGCTGATTCGTTCGTTTCGATCAGTTTTCGTCAAATTCAACATATAACTCTATATATTGAATTTGAACGCGCATTTCAATTTTCCGGGGCCACATACTAACTCGAAAAATTCCTAAAAAATATTTTCTAGCTTCGTATTGACGATATGGTCCTAATAAAACTAATTTCGTCAAATTCTGAGACTGTTTGAAAAATGGCCATTTTCCATTCGATTAAAATCCACTAAAACTGGTCAAACGCGTTTTTCTTTGCCACGCTCACATACTGAATTGAAAAATTATGAAATTTGGAATCTAGCAATAATTCGACATCACAGATCCAACAAAAGTGGTTTCGTCGAAATCCGAGGTCATTTACAAAATTCCCATTTTTAATGGCCTGAATTCCATAGCGACTATTCAAGATTTTCAACTGGACATATCTTTTGATTCCCGCTATGAAATATCGATTTTTCGGATTCGTTGGAAAGATATTCTCAAATAGATTCTAATATTTTTGGTTTCACTAAAATCCGGTTTATTTTGCACCCGGTATGTTCAATTGAAGTTTGAAATCGAATTATCGAACTACCGCGCCATTTTCAATTCCTTTTATAATTTAAAATAAATATTTATATTCTAACGACGACGTATATAATATATACGTCGAATTCTATTCAAAATAAATTTCTCGTCGATAATATTTAAAATAATTCGTTTTAAATAAGCAAAATTCGCTAAAATTGCCAAAATAAAAATTTTAAACTGGCTCGCATTTCCGGGTTATTACTATCTCCCCCACATAAAAATTTTCGTCGCCGAAAAGGAACAAAGCCGAAAGTTGTTTTACTAATCAACTCAACTTTCATTATTTTCGTTACGGCTCAAGTTCTTCAACTTTTTAGTTTCCAAGAACTTTTCAAATTTTTCAAAAATTTGGCTAACACCCAAATTTTCGAAAAATTTCGCCATAACCTCCCCTGCACCGGGAGCACCGGGAAAATCCCGAAATTGCCATACAGGCCTTCTGATCTCAAAAAGAAAAAGAAAAGGCCAAGCGGCTAGCCAATCGGCTCATAAAATCATCATCACCCAAACAAAACAGTAAATTATAGTAAACATGTACCTATTTGTCGGGCAAACAAATTTTTATCCTCTGCTCTAGCCTCCTTGCTATGACCTGTTCAATGTAAGTACTTGTATATGCAAGCAAATGCGACCCATTTTCAATACAATTCAATATTTGATGCAATTAGGCATAACAGTTCAAAATTATCAAACAAATAAACAAACAACCCAAACATCAATCAATTAGTGAATTGGAGTTTCAAATTCATAACTTTGATATATATACAAAAAATCATGTTTTTGATGCCAAATCACAACAATGTATTCTAGCTATATTTTGGTTCTCACACCAGTCTAATGGAAATATACAGATATCACACCTTCGAAACACGAAAATAAATACTGATGATGCACGTGCTATCATCAGTACCATCTCCGGGCGACTAGAGTGTGATTCTATATCTATCCAGTATATTAAAACTTCGAATATACGTTCATGACGCGTATATGAAAAACCTTTATATACTAGATTGTCCAAATCAATATTAATAAATTATTCAAATACGTATAAACGATTTAAATTTCAAAACAAAATTGTTTTCATTTGAAAAATATACTCTTCACACTCGTTCTAGGATACTACTGATCCTATCTCTAACGAGTCATTCTAATTGGATATTACTAATCCAATATCTGATGAATTCTTTCGTATGGTTCTATTGTGTCTTGTTCTTGAGTTCTGTAAACCAAAGCTCTAATACCACTGTGATGACCCGTTACTTCCCCGTGAGGGAAAGAGTGGATACTTTGAGAACAACACACAACAGAATGCAGACGGAAGAACATTTCATTGCTATTACAACAATTCCATCAGAATACAATAATATATAGAGTATAATGAATGAATTACATTCGATAAATATCAGAGATTACAATAAATTACATAGCAGCGGAAAATAATACAAAACACAACTGAAGGTGATATACGGATACAGAGCTTTCCGGATATCATTCCAGCTATAAACCAGGATCCTGTGAATATAAATCTGCAAAACCAAAACTACTAGCTGCCCGTGTCAAAATAGGGGCACCCAGGGTTTAGGTTAAAACAATAAACTCCAGGTCAGTCATGTGACTGGTGTGAGAACTAAAACACTTATTTAAAACTTTACTTTAAAAGAGAGTAATTCAAGGGACCACGCCGTATAACATGGAACGGGTTTCCTCCCAAGAATACCAGTGCATAGAAAAGATAACGCAATGCTTTTTCGAAAAATGAAGCTAGTATAAGACCCAGGTCCCATCACACAATGCAACGCAAGCCGGAGGATAGGTTTTTCCCTTATAATAGCCAAACATGCTTGGTACGTTTAAAACAAATCATTTGATACTATAATAAGTGTATAGTGTCAAAACATTTTCAATCATAAATATCAATCCTAGGCGGCATGGGTACCATCTATCATGTCGCCATACTAGGCTCTACAAATAAAACCGAGATACACGTATTGGAAATTGGATTTCCGTCATGAGTCGAGGCAAGGGGCAAGCTCCTCTCCATTTCGAGACACTCTAGCAAATGTCCCAGGACTACACACTCTGGGTAACCCTTGGATCTTCAGGGCCGGTCCTCTCTTACGTTTGAGGATTAGTTATTCCTGAACACACGTTTCCCGGTCTTTACAGACCTAAAATCGAGGCGCCTCATCCAACAACCACATAGGTGAAAAGTATATAAATGTCAGGGCTTGTAAGTCACTGACACCACCAAAGCTAGAAAGAAACGTCGTGCTCTCCCTGCAGTCCTTATCCTGTTTTTAACTCATACCGAGGTGTGAGGCTCGCGAATTCACGTTATACAAAAAGCTGCCACGTAAGCTGTGCTTTGATCATCAACCACAAGACTTTGCTTTTCAACAGAAGCCTTGATCTATGCAACTCAGCATGCCACATAGGCAATTCATGCCATGCGACTGATGTCCATCGATATATGTAACAACCCGAATTTTATAACATGTTAAAACAAGAAATCAGGGCAAAATTAAATTATAAAATAAAAATCAAGAGAAACGGGTTGCGCCGTTGCGTTCGTCTTGGAATTCTGGTTGGAAACTAGTCCGAAATTTCATAAATCGGAGTCCGTATGACCGAGATATGTTCTCTAGAAGTTTCACGAAAAATCAGAAAACGAAAACAGTTCAAATACGAATTCGAATTTCGAATTTAGCCCCAAACAGACTAGGCGGGAAAATTTCCCGCCCAGGACCCATGTCGACTGGGGAGTCGACTGGGTAGTCAACCTCCCCAAGACCAGGTTGACTGGGCAGTCGACCTGGGTGTCGACCTGGGGGTCGAACCCCCTGGTCGGGCCAGGTTGGCCTGGTGCACCTGCTTGCTTGTGTGGTCTGGTGGGTTGGCCTATGATGATATTCAGTGGTTCAGATCTAAACTAGGGTTAATCCTATGGCCTAAACTAGTCCTAACTTCTATAAAAGCACCCTAAGACCTAGCCTAATTCACTACAATTCATTCTAACAACGAAGTGCTGCCAAAATGCTCCTAAATCATGGCCTCCATCTTCATCATTGGGAGCTTGAGAGTTCTAGACTAAAGCTAAGGCAAAGGAGCAATCTTTCTCCATCAAATCAAGGAGCTACTTATATTCTCAAGGCTTCTAGTGTTGCTACATCATTCCTAGAGCTTCTACAATGATTCTATGACGATTCTTGCTCCTAATTCACTAGCCACGCTTTGTAAGTTCTAGATGCTTTTAGATTGAAACGATAACTTGAATATGACATGTGATAAAGTTGGAATTGGATTTATGCATGATATTCAATCCATGCTCATTCCTGTTCATTTTGGATCTTGACCTTTGGGGATGTCGCTATGACATCAATTTGAACCTATGCATGTTGCAAATCACTTTTTCATGTTCTTATCATGCATGTAATGATGATTTTCTCTCGGATCTTGTTTAATGAAAAGTTTCTACCTTCCCCTATTTATTTTCTTTTGATGAACCTTGGTCCATTTCGGACCTAGGCCTAAACTACGATTTAAGTGCGATTTGTATACAGGGGAATATTGGGATTTCACCTATTTGGATATAGGTGTGGGTGGTCGAATTTGTGCATAACATGAACAAGGAAAATTTGGGGTATTGCCAATATTATTTGCAAGTTTGGGCATACATGAGTTGACATATGAATTAAATCACGGGTTTTGACATTATGCAAGTTAAATCAAGGGCTTGGGCTTACGTTAACTAGGCATAAGTAGAATTGGAAACATGAACCATGATTTGGGTTTATTTGGGCATGAACTTGACAACATGTAACTTTGGCTAGAACTTGATAGGGTTGGGATGTCATAAACTTGGCATACATGCAAATAGGCGAGAATTGGACATATGTAAAGTGGCTAGAATTGGGTACATATTTTCATGGGCATGTAATGTGGAACTTGGGCCTATGTTTATTAATATGTAATGTGGGGATCTTGGCTTAGATGAAACATATGTAATTAACAATCTAACGGACGCCTTCGACACGAGGTTAGACTTGAGTTGTGGTGTAATTCTACCCGGAACCACCCGTCATATCCAGTGACCACAACAATAATAGTCTAATGTGAGAGGTCGTAGGCAAAGATTAGATTGTGGTAATGCTTGAACCCGAGGTTGGAATGGGTTTGCGGTGTAATTCTGCTCGGAACCGCCCAGCATATCCAGTGACCGCAAACAAGCCCAATGTGAGAGGTTGATGCATTAATAAATAATAAATGAATATGACATGGACGGGTCGCTTAAGTAACCTGTTAGACTAATGACACTTATCCAATATGACATGGACGGGTGGGTTAAGTAACTTGATTAGACTAATGACACTTAACCAATATGACATGGACGGGTGGGTTAAGTAACATGATTAGACTAATGGAACTTAACCAATATGACGTGGATGGGTGGGTTAAGTAAAACCGGACTTGATTTCTTGATGACACTTAACCATATATCACGATTAGATGATGGGTTAGTTTAACCTGAATGGATCGATAACACCCGACTAGTATAACGTGATGCATGGTAAGGTTAAGCAAACTCACAAGGGTAACACTTAACCGTTATAATTTGACTAGTGGATGGGGTTAGGTTAATATATACTTAACCAATTTAACATGATAACTTGATGGGGTTAAGTCATGAATCACTTGAATATACTTAACCAATCTAACATGATAACTTGATGGGGTTAAGTCATGAATCTCTTGAATATACTTAACCAATCTAACATGATAACTTGATGGGGTTAAGTCATGAATCGCTTGAATATACTTAAACAATCTAACATGATAACTTGATGGGGTTAAGTCATGAATCGCCTGAATATACTTAACCAATCTAACATGATAACTTGATGGGGTTAAATCATGAATCGCTTGAATATACTTAACCAATCTAACACGGTAATTTGATGGGGTTAAGCTTAAATATACTTAACCAATCTAACACGGTAATTTGATGGGGTTAAACTTGAATATACTTAACCAATCTAACACGGTAATTTGATGGGGTTAAGATTAAACATACCTAACCAATTTGACACGATGATTTGGATACGGTTAAGTCATGAATCAATGGAATACGCTTAACCAACTTGACACGTGATTCGTAGGGCTAAGTCATGAACTTGAACGACAAAACTTAGCCAATTTGACATGACATGTAGACGGGTTAATTCACGAACTTGAATGACCACACTTAACCAACTTGACATACTAGACTGATTAGGGTTAAGTCTCTACACTTAACCTGCTGGACGGAAACCCTAGTTACGCGGTCCTTTTCAGCAGTAACCCTCTTAGATTCATCACGATACCCTAGGGACTAGGCTAGGGTGGGGCACGATTACTGGGCTGATTGTAAGTGACCAAAATGACGACTGAGTTTGGTGCGCCATTGTAGGTTCAGGCGGACTATGGTCATGCACGTAGTCCGGAGTTGAAAAAGCAGGCGAGGGCACAAGTAGTTGTACACTGTGCGTGTTTGGAAATGGTGTCAGTGGTTGACACCCTAGGGCTTGATACACCCTAGAGTGGACCTAGCACAGAGTAGCTACATTCGTGATTGGGCCGTATGACACCGACACACGACGAGTTAGGACTTGTAGGGAGCCGATCGATTAGATCGATACGTGGA
Organism: Allium sativum; assembly: GCA_030737875.1. Taxonomy (NCBI): domain Eukaryota; kingdom Viridiplantae; phylum Streptophyta; class Magnoliopsida; order Asparagales; family Amaryllidaceae; genus Allium; species Allium sativum. The sequence goes on from CM060923.1 coordinate 11,134,783, forward strand.
AAAAGGGCGTTGTTCGATAGGTAGCATAATCCCTAGTGGTCCTAGGTGGCATAAACCCCGATCGAATCTAGAAAGCATCCAATAGGTAGCATAATCCCTAGTGGTCCTAGGTGGCGTAAATCCTAGTTGAACACGCGATAATTCATGATAAGGGAATCTGGCCATAACAAGGATGGCAGTCCAAGCGATCTCAAGGATGGTGACACTACGTTGTAGTGGTACAGAATAATGTGGTGGAACCCGTACGATGTACGGCAAGGGACTATACATATACATGGAAGGGATGATACGAGTTAGGATGCTAGTACGGTTGGTGCAGAGGACGTTAGACATGCGATGCTATTCCGAGTTTATCTTGTTATCCTGTTACCTTGGTTATCCTGTCACCTTGGTTATCTTGTTACTTTAGTTTATCTTGTTATCTTAGTTTGATCTGTTTATCTTGTCATCATGTTTATGTTCACTTTCAGTTTATACATGTCATGTTACCTTTACATGTTTTTAGGCTGAAAGTAGCTAGGACTTACCAGTCTTTATGACTGACCCCGTTTTGTTTCGCCTCTTTTTCTTCCGTTCCCCCCAGGTTTACAGGGAGAAAGTGTTGCTACTTAGTGCGGATTTTCTGCTTCAAGATCATCATCTATGGCTCGGACTTTTCTTGGCTATGGCTATTTTACTGTTTTACTTGGGGAATAATTTATTACTATGGTTTTATGCTTCTTTATTATTGCAAGACAGGTTTCGATGTAAGTAATTTAATGGTACTTTGATGTAAAAGGTTTTAGACCTTACTACTTTTATAAAGTAATGAAATCATGCTTTCTTCCGCTGTTTTATATGTTCTGTCTTGTAATATTTCTGTGCATGTTTACCTAGATAATACTCCACCAAAGCTAGTGCATTCCCTTTGTGAGTGACCGTAGCGGAGGTGGGGTGTTACAATATACAACCTCTGAGCTCGTACGTCTCAGAGAAGGGCGTTAAGCAAGAGAATAAATTCTCCGCCACCAAACAGATGTATATTTAATAGAGGTCAATCAACACATAATAAAGTCCAATGTCAGACACACAATCCATTTACTACTTCATTCTGGGTCTGAACGAAACCGGAGGCACTTTCCTCGCATATCCATCGATCTCCAAGTACGTCTGGATGACCACCAACTATTTCCATCCTCTTGGGTGTACAGCCCAATCAGGATCGTCAGTAATTATCCAAACGATGTGAAGGCTTCTGGTCTTCCACCACCGTCTTCATCTTCGACTTATCGTCGAATCGGTTATTCAGAATGGGTATAAACCCGGCCTTTCCGAACAACCCGCGTATATTAAGAACAAATGTTACACAAACACAACATACGCCTCATTCCAATTCAATAGTCGCTAACCACAAATTAGCAAGAGAACAATTTCCCAAATATTAACCCCGAAGGCCGAAACCAACATTAGATCAATATCCAGGAAACCATTCTTCTTAACTAACCTACAGCTAGTTTCTAAATTTCATAATCTTAGGGAAAGGTTCCCATTAATTTTATCGAAGATAAATTCTTTAAAATTTATCCTTTAATCTTCCTTTGGATATCATTTCAAACCAGATTACGGTTTTCCAAACTAGTCGAGATTAGCGAACCACTCCGAAGTAATTATTTATTTTATTTCCCAATCCCAACCTATTCATCCCATGAAGAAAAACTGGTAATACTCCATATCTAACACCACGGTGTTATCGGTAAAATTAATTACCATTTCACATTCAAATCTGATTAAAGATTTAACTATTGCTTTGGAGCAAAACTGGTAATACTCCATTCTCGCTCATTTGCCAAATTTGATAATTTAAATTATCAATTCACATTTCAATCTAATTGCAGATTCATTAAAACTCCCGTTTCTGGGTTAAAGAACTAATGTCATTTGAAACACAGTTCACGGTAAACCCAAATCACATTCTAATTATTATCGGGTTAAAGAACAAGTGTTATTGAAAACACCCTTCACGTTAAACCCAGAAATCAATTCTGTTTAAAACCCATTTCAAATCCAATTTATTTATTTAAAAATAAATGGGTTTTAATATTAGGTCAAAACTAGCTCATTTCAATAAAAATCTTTTTTTATCTTTTTAAATACGGATTTTTTCATCCTAATTTTTCCCAAATCATTTCTTATGATTTTACACAAACTATTACTATTTTTAATAATTTTATCAAGGCCCGTACAGTTGATTTCCAACAACGGCCATCGAACTGCACTTACAACGACCTTTTCCAAATTTTATTTGGACGTATCTCCAAATCCAACCGTTAGATTTCAAATTTTTAATATTCGTTAGAAAGCTCTTTTCGATACGAACCCAACGCCGGTTTTAGGAGAATCCGACGGTCGGATCTCCCGTAATGTCCATTCGAAGTTAATGGTCGAAATTCGCGAACTGCCGCAGCGCGGCGCGTTCTATTCAGACCATTATATTATATATATAATATATATTTCGTTGATTTCTATTTAAAACGAATTTTATGAATAGTTTTAAATTCGTTTCAAAAACATTTCAACTTCCATTTCCAATTCAAATCTCGATTCATTCTATATTCAATTCAATTCGAATTTGTTTTATATTCAATTCAATTCAAAATTGGTTTATATTCAATTCAATTCGAAATTGGTTTATATTCAATTCAATTCGAAATTGGTTTATATTCAATTCAATTCAAATTCGTTTTCTATTCAATTCAGTTCGAATTCGTTTTCTATTCAATTCAATTCGAATTCGTTTTCTATTCAATTCAATTCGAATTCGTTTTCTATTCAATTCAGTTCGAATTCGTTTTCTATTCAATTCAGTTCGAATTCGTTTTCTACTCAATTCAATTCAAATTTGAATATAATCGATATAAATATCGTTCGTGTCAAAATAGCGCATCTCTAATCAACACGGCTTTATATTTTTCAATAACTTCGTTATTCTATTCGACAAATGAATATTTATTCTATTCAATATGTGAATCTGTATTTTTTGTCAACACATGACTAATCTCAACGGATGAGTACTGTCCACATGTGACTATTTTTGTTATTCAATATATTTTATAAAATTATGATATCTATCGTTTGATTTCAAATCAGACTCCAACCATAAATTCGTAAGAGAACGATTCCCTGAATATTAACCCCGAAGGCCGAAACCAACATCAGATCAATATCCAGAAGACCACTCATCTTATCTATTTTTCAGTTAGTTTCAAATTTTATATGTGATAAAGATGCAAATTTTATCGTTTAAATATTTCATTCAACACATGACTAATCTCAACGGATGAGTATTGTCAACACATGAACCTTTATTTTATAAAGATAAAGATGTAAATTTGATTGTTAAAATATTTCGTTCAACACATGACTAATCTCAACGGATGAGTACGGTCAACACATGAACCTTTATTTTATAATATTCTTTAATTTCCCAATTGGAATGAGGCCCAATCAATCACCATATAAAGTTAATTATATGGATTCCATACAACACATGTATATAATAGCAACGATAAATAATCAACCATCATCCAAAGTGCACTACACTGTATAAGCATCAAATATAGATATTTAACGCTTATAACAGCCTGTCAATCAATCGATCGACATACAACTAATTATTGGGATTAGTGTATGCCGTATTCTATCCCAATACCCGTGTGGGGTTTCAAATCAACAAACATAGATTATTCTTTTATTTGTGCAGTTGGGCGATGTGTAAAATTTATCATCCCAATCAATGTCAGTCAAATCAGTGTACATAAACAAATCGTTCGATTTGTAAATGAATATTTATTTATTCACGTTCACGTTAAAAATTATATTTTTAACGACCAAATTATTCTATTCAACCTACGAATATTCTGTTCGGTACATTTATTAAATAAAATGATATCTTTATTTTTCTAATTTATTTTAGAAAATTTCGGCGGCATAACGGCACGATACTAGAAATGGGACAAGGCCTAGCCTTATCCCCGGTCTAATAATGGCCCACGCCATACACATATCAATCAAATCCATTCCATTTCACCAAAACAATCAAATTCAAATCAAATAATCTAACCAACTACACAACCAAACAAACAAGTCCATGGTCTGTGGACGATGGTGTCGGGTGCTACTAAACACCGTCTGCATCCTAGTATATATTTATAACTAGTAAAGGAAATTTAGAGTGAGAAGTTCTCACCAAAGCTATCCCAACTCCATGACACTTCAATTGTAGGAAATCATCTCTGTTCTCGCCTTTTGTCACTTTCGTTGCCCGTAACCACTACATATATAAAATTCACATTTTTATATTGTTGCTATGTAGATAAAAATCATATTTTTATACTACTACTATATGAATAAAAATTCCATTTTTACACCGCTACTATATAAATAAAAAATTCTATTTTCACATCGCTATTATATTTTTATCACGCTATTCCTCATATAAACATTTCGCCTTTCATATATAAAAATACGACCTTTTCATTTATAAAAGATTTCACCTTTCATATATAAAAATTTCGCCCTTTCATTATATAAAAATATTAACTTTCATATAATAAAAATCTATATTTTCTAACTATAAAAATATAAACTTTCTAACTTAAAAATCCGACCTTTACCATGTTAAAAATCCGATCTTTGTAATTCTAAAACTGAGAATAAATTCAACGCTTTATATTTATAGATCGAACACCTTTAAAACAAGGTTATTTCAGTTAAAAATCATATTTTTAATTACATTACATAAATAAAATAAAGTAAATAAAACAAAATAAAATTTACCGTTCAAGGGGGGAAAGAAACGGCGGCTGTGGCAGCTCAAGGAGGGGCACGGGGCTGCTGGGGGTCTTCGATTGGACAGAGGAGAGAGCATCGAGGGGGCGGCGGTCCTTGTGGGTGACGGAAGGGGGACTGGCGGCGCTGAGGTTCGAACGGTGGCCAGGGGCTAGGGTTTTGGGTGGTGGCGGCTACAGGGAGAAGAAGAGAGAGAGCGTCGCGTGGAGGAGGGAAGAGGAAGAGAGGCGGGAGGGTGCAGACGAAGGTCGGAGGGGAGACGCCTGCTCCTGCGAAGGCGCGTTCGACGAGGCTCAGGGGCTGAGGGCGTGATCGACATTTCTTCCTCTTTTTTTTGTTTTGATTTCTGATCGGAGAAGAATGAGGGGGGCATATAATAAAATATATATTAATTTATTTTAATTTCTCTTTAAAAAGTAAATTTTTATTTCGAAGTCGAAATCAAACCCACCGCCTGTCGTCCATAGCTAATTACCCCCATTCTGAACCCAATGGGATGTGTACCGTAGGCTGATTCGATCAGTTTTCGTCAAAATCAACATATAACTTTATATATTGAATTTGAACGCGCATTTCAATTTACCGGGGCCACATACTAACTCGAAAAATTCCTGAAAAATATTTTCTAGCTTCGTATTGACGATACGGTTCTAATAAAACTAATTTCGTCAAATTCTGAGACCGTTTGAGAAATGGCCATTTTCCAGTCAATTAAAATCCACTAAAACTGGTCAAACACGTTTTCCTTTGCCACGCTCACATACTGAATCGAAAAATTATGAAATTTGGAATCTAGCAAAAATTCGACATCACGGATCCAACAAAAGTGGTTTCGTCGAAATCCGAGGTCGTTTGCAAGATTCCCATTTTTAAGGGCCTGAATTCCATGGCGACTATTCAGGATTTTCAACTGGACATATCTTTTGATTCCCGCTATGAAATCTCGATTTTTCAGATTCGTTGGAAAGATATTCTCAAATAGATTCTAATATTTTCGGTTTCACTAAAATTCGGTTTATTATGCACCCGGTATGTTCAATTGAAGTTTGAAATCGAATTATCGAACTACCGCGCCATTTTCAAATCCTTTTATAATTTAAAATAAATATTTATATTCTAACGACGACGTATATAATATATATGTCGAATTCGATTCAAAATAAATTTCTCGTCGATAATATTTAAAATAATTCATTTTAAATATGCAAAATTCGCTAAAATTGCCAAAATAAAAATTTTAAACTGGCTCCCATTTCCGGGTTATTACACGGATATTACGGGAGATTCGACCGTCGGATTCTCCTAAAACTAGAACCGTTTGGTTCATAACGAAAAGATCTTTCTAACGAATATTATAGAATTGAAATCTAACGGTTGGATTTGGAATTATGTCCAAATCAAATTTGGAAAAGGTCATTGTAAGTGCAGTTCGATGGCTGTTAATGGAAATCAACTATACGAGCCTTGATAAAATTATTAAAAATATTAATAATTTGTGTAGAATCATAAGAAATGATTTGGAAAGAATTGGGATGAAAAATTCCATGTTTGAAAGGATAAAAATATATTTTTATCGAAATGAGCTAGTTTTGAACTAGAATTATAATCCAATATTTTTAAATAAATAAACTGGTTTTGAAATGGTTTTAAAAATAACCAGAATTTCCAATATATGAATTGGAATGGATTTGAATCGAAATTATCCTCGGAATATTTCTATATTGGATTCCATGATTATACGGATATTGTGGAGGAATTTGGAAGATATATATATTTCATTATTCCAATAAGATATTTGTTGGTTTCAAAATTTGATATTGAATATAAGACGATATATTTTCTATTCAGAGCCTTGTATTAATATAAATTGGGTTTTGGGTTTGTCATGAATGGTATCTTTAATAATACTGTTCTTAAACCCAATGAAGTTAAGAAAATTAGAATCTGACCGGAGATTAGTTAAGTTGAATGGTTTCCTAGGTATTGATCTGATGTTGGTTTTGGCCTTCGGGGTTAATACTTAGGGAATTTTTCTCTTACTAATTTACAGTTAGAGACTGATGCGATTTTGGGTTTGTCGTGAACTGTGTTTTAAATGGCACTGTTCTTAAACCCAGGGTGGAAAGAATAAATCATTTAATTAAGATTGTTAGAGTTTCCAATTATATTTAATAATTGGAATAAAATATAATGTGAATTGGGTTTATTAGGAACTGTGTTTTTAATGACATTCATTCTTTAACCCGATTTACGGCGAAATGTGATTTGGAATTTATAAATCTTTTTATTAAGATTTAACGGGAATTTTCCAAAGTAACGGTTTTCCAATTTCATATATTAAATTGAAATTGAATGGAATTTGATTGATAATAATCGAATTGAACTTCTGTGGAGGAAAACTGTTAATACATATGGAATTTAGAAGGCTTTGCCATTATTCCATTTATATTATTAGTCGGATACGGAAATTGATATCGATTATATATTGATTTGTTTTCCCGTGAAGGTTCCATAATTAATGGAATGTGATTTGGGTTTGTCGTGAATTGTGTTTTAAATAACACTTGTTCTTTAACCCGATTAACGATGGAATGTGATTTTTGGTTGTCGTGAACGGAATCTTTAATAATACTGTTCTTAGACCCAATGGAGTTAAGAAAATCAGAAACTAACTGGAGATTAGTTAAGTTGAATGGCTTTCTAGGTATTGATCTGATGTTGGTTTCGGCCTTCGGGGTTAATACTTAGGGAATTGTTCACTTGCTAATTTACGGTTAAAGGCTGATGGAATGGAATGTGATTTTGGGTTTATCGTAAACCGTGTTTTAAATGACATTGGTTCTTTAACCCAGTTAAAGAAAGGATATGATTTCCAAAGTTAAACAATCGTTAATATTGATTTTTCGGAAGACTAAAACCAAGTGAATTTTTAAAGCAGGTTTAATTAGATTGAAATGATATCCAAAGGAAGATTAAAGAATAAATTTAAAGAATTTATCTTTGATAAAATTAATGGGAATCTTTCCTAAAGTATAAGAATATTTGAATAAAGGAATATTCTGGATTAGAATAAGGCGTATGTAGTGTTTATAGCACTTGTTTATCATATACACGAGTTGTTCGGAAAGACCGAGTTTATCTCATTCTGAATAACTGATTCGACGATGTGTCGAGGGTGAAGACGGTGGTTGAAGACCGGAGGTCTTCACATCGTTTGGATGATTACTGATGTCTTGATTGAGCTGTACACCCAAGACGAGGTAATAAGTGGTGATTGTCCAGACATACTTGGAGATCGACGGATATGTGAGGACCTCTCCCCTGTATTGGACATATGGGGGAGGAAAAAGGTACCTCCGGTTTTGTTCAGACCAAGAACGAACTTGTAAAAGGATGTGTGTCTAACATCGGATTTCATTCTATGTGATTAATATACATTGGTTGCGTAGCGTGAATTGCCTGCGTGGCATGCTGAGATGCAAATGATCAAGGATTCTGTTGATAAGCAGAGTCTTGTGGTTGATGATCAAAGCACCGCTTTAATATAGCGTAGCTTTGTGTAGCGTTAATTCGCAAGCTTCAACCATGCTGTGAACCAGAAACGGGAGAGGACATCATGGAGGGCATGCGTTTCTTTCTAGCAAGAAGTGGTGTCAGTGTTTTACTAGCCCTGGCATTTTACTTATGTGGATGATGGATATCGAGGCGCCTTAGTTATATCAGTCGATCCGAGGCCGATGGAGTCATTTGGCTCATTTACGCGCCCATAGGGTGTGGAAATGTAGTGTTCAAACATTTTAATCCACATCGAGTGGGCCGACCCTGACGATCCAAGGCTTGTCTGCGCGCTTGCCTAAGACATGGTAGGCTAGATTGTCTCGAAGCGGTAAGGGCGATCCCTTGCCTTGGTTCACAGACGGAAATCCAACTTCCAATACGTGACATTTGCGGTTTTGATTGTAAAGCCTAGTATTGGCGACATGATATATGGTACCCATGCCGCCTAGTGTAACGACCCGGAAAAAGGCGATCTTGGTTATCTAATATACAACACATATCGAACATCCAAGGATCGAAAATAACCGGAAAGTTAATAGAAAGAAGTTAGAGGGTAAGAATAGATAAGATAGAAACTTAGAATAGAAGAAGAAGAAGAACACAACATCAGAGTAACACGAATCTCACAGCGGAACAAATAACATAATATAGATAACATATCCTTGAAATAAAATCATTATATGTATACAGTATATTATCAGAGTACAACACTTACAACACAGCGAAAATAACTATAGCTATATAATTCTGAAGCCTCCTGCTCCAGCTCTTCAAGTATCTGTAAATCCTGACTACTTGACTGCCCGTACAAAATTAGGCACCCAAGAGTTTAAGGAAAACAAAACAAAATAAACTCCAGGTCAGTTATGGGACTGGTATGAGTAAAACAGTTCAAAACAGTTTGAACAAGTAAACGAAATCTCATAAGACCAAGCCGTATAACGTCGGATTTCCAAAACATCTAGCAGAAACGCTTTGGAAATCCAAAACATCTTTGTATCAAAAACCTTTTGAGATCTCTTATGAAAATCCAAAACAAGTAAGAGATATCCCTTATGAGATATCTTTGTAAACGATATCTCATAAGAACAAGCAAACGATATCCCTTATGAGATATCTTTGTAAACGATATCTCATAAGAACAAGTAAACGATATCCCTTATGAAAATCCAAAACATCTTTGTATCAAAAACCTTTTGATATTATAATAATGTCTATCAACCACAATATAATAATCATCTAGCAGAAACGCTTTCATCTCACGTTCGACATATATAGTATACAATCAAAACCATAAGCACGTATTGGGTAATGGATTTCCAACTATGACAGGGTATGGAACCACCTTTCGCTAGTGTACCTCTAGAGAGGAATACACTGGGTTCAACAAGAACATCTTGCAACTCGGCCACACATGACTGACCACTCATTTCGCTTGAGTGTATCGAATGTATATCACCAACGGTTGGGATCAGCAACCGTTTCCCGAATGGGACAGCATCAACAATAGATTTTTAGAAGTAAATGAAAATCTAGATCAGGTGATTATACACCCTAATAGGTGCGACCTACATAGCCATGCTGCACGCCCGACTTTTGTCATTTCCGGATGTGAGGCTAGAAGCTACGCTTATCTTTGACAGATCACACATTTATTCACTTTGAATGTCACATCGTCATATCCGCAAAAAATCACAAATTGATTTCCCTAAAAATGCCATGGGTATACAGCTAAGAGAAACGAATTCCTCCGCCACCAAACGTGAATACATTTTAAGAGATCAACTTACGCGATTTATTAGATATACTCTGTAAGACCTTCTTCCATACAAGTTGTCCTGGGACTGGACAAACCGAAGGCACTATTCAGTACAACCATCTTAGGCAATCTTTACCCAAGATTTATACAACAGCCCTTGCACTTTACTCCGTCTTCAATTATCTTTGGCATATATGATTCGCAACGCTTATGCCAATACGGAGTGGTTCTTCGGATATTAATCCAACCGGTCTCTTCATATTAACAATGTTAAAATGGTTAAAACTTTGATAGTTGGTGAGTTAACTATCAAAGAAAAACAGGTGTGCAAACAAGGATATTATTTCCAAATGGAAATTCTATCAATCAATCATTAATCATACATATATATATCTATAACTATATATATATATATATATTCATATTTTCCTTATTTTCTATGTTTAGAAAATATACGTCAACGCTAGAAAACATTTCCATAACTTATTTATGTATCACTATTCTTCTACAACTATCAGTCTTTGATTGTAAACTAGTATAAGAACAATTCCCTAAGTACCAATCCCGAAGGTCGAAACCAACATCAGATAGACACTTAGGAAACCATTCAGCTTAACAAGTCTCCAGTCAATTTTTGATTTAGCTTAACTTCATTTCTTAACTCCTTATACATGAACATTTCCTTTTCTAATTCATATTTCCAATTTCAATATTTGATTACTTTTCTGATTTAATTTGGAAAACATTTCCAAATCGTCTTTACTTGGATTTAAACAGATGTTTAAATAAACATCGCGATGACAACTCAAACCACTATACTTATTTACTAAATTAACTTAACTACTTTCACTCTCGAAACTTAGCCATTTCTAAATTTAAAACGAAGTCAATCAAGCTGGGGTATAACTACCTCTCAGACCTTAACTGAACAACATTTCAAATCTCGAAATAGGGTAAGTTCATCTTTTAACTCTTTAACACTTCCTTACGTAACTTCTGAATATAATTTACGAGTCCAACTCCTTTGCAGAATCATTTGATTATAACAGTGGTGTTATAATTTCCTGCTTCTGAAATATAATAACTTCAATCTAACTCTTATTTCCTAACTCGAATAAATAACGAACAACTAATTTATCAACTCCTATTTGGTTAACTCTTATTCTATAACTCTTATTCAAATAACTCCAATTTAATAACTCTTATTCGATTTACTCTAACTCTATTTAACTCTTAATGGATTAACTCTTGTTCGAATAACTTGTATTTGATAATCTCTCTTCTTCGAATAAACTATATTTGATTTAACTCCTGTCGAATAACTAGATTCGATTAACTCACTTCGAATAACCAATATTCGATTAGCTCACTTCGAATAACCAATATTCGATTACCTCACTTCGAATAACCAATATTCGATTAACTCACTTCGAATAAATTATATTCGATAACTCACTTCGAATAAATTACATTCGATAACTCACTTCGAATAAATTGTATTCGATAACTCAACTCGATTTTCTCCATTTGAATAACTCTAACTAGTTAACTCTAACTCCAGCTCTAACTGGTTAACTCCAACTGAATAACTGATATTTGATTAACTCATTTCGATTAACACTTTTGAATTAACTCCTTTGATTCTATTCCTTTGGATTATCCCCTTTGAATTATTCCTTTTTCAAATTCTACTTATTTAACCAATAAATAATTCTTTTTAATCCTATTTATTTAACAAATAAATATCTCCTTTTTAATTCTATTTATTTAACAAATAAATATCTCCTTTTCGTTTCTATTTATTTCCTAAATAAATAAATAATCCCATTTAATCTATTTGTAAATATTCTACAAATATTTCCTTTTCAATTCCATTTGTCAATGTTTTACAAATGTTTACTCTTTCTATTTTATTTGACAAATATTCCTCTTTCTATTTTATTTGACAAATATTTTCCTTTCTATTTGTTTTACAAATATTTTCCTTTATAACACTTATTTATTTTCTCAAATGAATAATCCCTTTATACTTCCATTTATTATCCCAATAAATATTTCTCGTTATAAAATCGTTTGATTTTATAAATAATTCCCTTTTCATCTTTATCATATTTATTTTCAATAAATATTTTCTTTTCAAAACTCTTTCGATTTTATGAATGTTTTCTTTTATAAAATCTGTTTTTCCTTTTCTATATATAATCCATTGATTTTGTATAACTAATTTATTTTCAAAATATACTTTGAAAATTCCCTTTTTCATCCCAGTATTTCTTACGGTATTTACAATACCAAATCACGATGATCGATATCATTTAAACACACATCATCATCGACAGATTTTATATCACATCATATATTACAATATATGAAAACAGTAAAATAAATGTTGAGGAATCCAATTGGACCAGTTTCCCTGCATCACAGATGTTAAACAACACGAATATAAAATATTCTGTTAAATAAAATCAATATTCGATTTAACGATTAGATATATATATATATCGTTATCTATGATTTCAACCAATACATAAGCAATTCAACCAAACAGTTAACACACAGCAATCAACAGATATATTGTCAGTTCTAAGAATACGTTGTAAAAATATAACTGTTCAGAGTTGGTGAGTTTTACTCACATTGGCAGTTCATCGTTAAAGAACGTTAAACTGTTCTGTTTGATTTGAATCAAACAATTTATTTCGCCGTAAATTCAACTGAGCTCTAATGGACTTCCAGTCAGTTTCATTGTGGAGCGCTTGTCCATACGATCCTAATGAATCTTGATTTTCTGAATTTCGTTAACGTATGCTCAAGTTATAACATTTCAAAGTTTGAACACTTATTAAATATAAAAATAAACTTATATTAAAACTTCTAATGGGCTTTTACCCGTAATCCTTGGACCATCCTCACTAATAAGAACCCGACCGTAATTGCTTTCTTCCCAAATGTAAAAATCCTGATTCCTCCTATCAGCTCATTGAATTCACGAGCCATTTCCGCCCCCTTTGAACCTCCTATACTCCATCATCACTTCTGACATCCTGGGCCCATCGCAACCATCCCATCGCAACCGCCCCACCTTTAAACGTCGAAGTCAGAACCCATGGCCTCCAGAACTTGGCCAGTCACCAGAAGTTCCGCCTTGAACGTAAACCCTTCCTCGCCAGAAATTGGCGAACTCAGACCCCTATAGCCGACTGCACTTCCAGCAGTGGACTCACCACCGTCTCCCTCCTCTGTTTCTCTTCAGCCAGCTTCCCCTAAAACTGATACTAACTCCGACGTTCCTCCCAACCGGCGACGTTGATGGGAAAAGTTTGAACAGTTTAACTGTTGAACTGAGCAAAACATATGGCATTCACACCCCATAAAAACCATACCAAAACAAGAAGCACCTCATCAGAAACTAAATATATTTGATTTGGATTGTTACTATTTCTTTTTGATTTTGTTTGGGATTTATTGTTTTTCTCCAGTAAACGAACGAGGCCAATTGGGTGAGCTTCAGTATATTTTTAGATGGTAAATGCTTAGGTGCCAAGAAATGGTACACAAATATACATCTGGTGAGTTGATCATCCACGACAGTTCTTCTTTTGAAAGGGAAAAGTCTGCGTGGTTTACTTAGGGAGTAAGGCATTCAAAATTTGTATTTATATAATTTATATATAAATTAGATTATAACTAATGGCTATTTGAAAAGATAGGGTGTACCAAATCCTTTGCTACCAAGTAATGTATATTTGGTAAGATGTGTACAGAGAACTTGAAACATTGAGATGGCTCATGTTATGCGTTGTATGCATTCATTATGTTGTGTCTTGCAAGAGTTAAATCTTTTGGATGTCCCATTTCGTGAAGCTTACTGACCGCTATCGAAAAAACTAAGATATTGTGGTGACGAGCAATGTGCCACGATCCCAGAAATATAATAATATCGGTAGGTTGAATCATATTGTGAAACCCTAAAATATTGATTACAGGGTGCAAAATACTCCAAATAAAAAGTTTCTTATTTAATTAATTAAAAATTACAGTAAAATTCTAAAAATTAAAATATCGCTACATCTCAAAAGAACCTTGTCTAAATTCAAAACCGATATTCAAATATATTTAAATAACCGTTAAGGCCATGAATGAATATACCGCTGCTTTTCTGAATATTTAATTTGGACATAACTAAAAATCTATACAACGAAATCCCGATTTTTCTCTTCCACTATAAGAATATACTTCACCAGCTCTGTACATTTCTTGTTTCGCAGAAATCCTATTTAAAACGGCTTCTGTATATTCAGTTGAAGTTCAAATCGCCAAATTACGAACTACAGCGCCATTTCAAGCTCGATTTTAATTATAATATAATTATACATTCAAACTGTCGTATATATAATATATTCGTTATTCTAATTCAATTCTGAACTGAATTATATATTTTGAATTTCCCAATTCACACCATATCGCCATTTCGGCCCAATTTGATTATTTTAGAATTAAATATATTATTTAATTATTATTTAAATTAAATATTCATTCTTATTTAATTCAACGACCATTAAATCCTCTAAATCTCTATCTTAAATAATTAAATCAATTAATTATTATACCGCTGAAAATGCGGGTCATTACATTCTTCCCCACTTAAAATAATTTCGTCCTCGAAATTGCTAAGGTAAAAAACAAACACTATTGACTGGTTAGAACTTATCTGTTCACTTCTTAATTTCAATTTCAACTGAACCAATTTAATTTCAATTAAAATATTAATTAATTCTTATCAACGAAAATTTTCAAAAATCCTGAAAATTTTCTAATGCCTTAACCTTTCGAAAAATTTTGCCAGCACCTCCTTTGTACTGGTCAATAGGTCAAACTCCAACTTGCCTCTCTGGGCCTTCTCCAACCCAAAAGAAAATCAAACAGCCAAGCGGCTTGCCAATTCGGCTCATAAATCTTATATCCAATAGAAATATAAACTTGTACCTTTTTGTCGGGCATATCATTATATCCTTAATATCTGCTGCTAATTCAGCATAAACCAATGTCATCCCAATCAAACTCCAATCACTTTTATCTCCAACACAACCATTCGCTTATATCCATGCCAACTATCATTTCAAACTCGAGTTTCATTCTCGATTCCCAACTCTTAACTTGGTTACCAAATTACACTTCAAATTCGAATCTCCCAAATCCAGTTTGTCTCGATATCATTCAAATTCAATTTTAGTTACCCCTTAACTGACTTTATTTTAATTCCAATTGGCTTTCCCAAATTTATGTTCAAATTTGGTTTTAAATCAAACAATATTTCCCGGGGAATTTTTAAATCACTTAGCTTTTCAAAAACCAAATATTCCTTTTCGGATTTCAACAACTTATTTTTCTCATAACAAATTCAAAACAAAACCTTTGGTAGTAATCCGTCACTTAACACTCGAAAATGAACACCGATGATGTCATGATTGTCATCGAAATCTATTTTCCAGCTATCGAAGTGAGTTCAATACTATAACACTTTCAAAACTCATATTTAAACATTTCCATTTTGAAATAAATTCAAAATATCATTCACAAATGCTTGGAATACAATTTAAAATCTCTTAGGATCTTAAAATTTACATAAATTTGATCCAAGTCTATTTACGAACACCTTTCCAAATTTCTGGGATTTTAATTCCAATTCTGATTTAAATTCAGATTTAATTCGCTTCGTAACACTTATACGAATTTTATTTGGTTATATATATAACCATTTTACTTTTATAATCTTACTCGATTATAATAACAACCAATATATCCAATGTATTATAATCATTTCAATATAAATCCTTTATATCAAAATATAATTTGGGTAAAATTATTTCATTTACCCTCTTTTCAAAACATACCATGTCGGTCCACCGTATTCAAGTGTTTAGTAACCCCTATCGATACAGTGGATCAAACTGATCGATCCGAATCCATAAACAACTCAACCAATAAATCTCCACAATATAAAACAGATTTTATATTGAATAACAAATACGCTCTCGTATATATACACTCAAACTCAATTTAGGGTATTACTAACCCTATCTCTACCGAGTCACGCCACAGAGCCAAGGTAATTCACTTAACCTTAAACTCTGATACCAACTGTAACAACCCAGAAAAAGGCGATCTTGGTTATCCGATATACAACACATATCGAACATCCAAGGATCGAAAATAACCGGAAAGTTAATAGAAAGAAGTTAGAGGGTGAGAATAGATAAGATAGAAACTTAGAATAGAAGAAGAAGAAGAACGCAACATTAGAGTAACACGAATCTCACAGCGGAACGAACAACAAAATACAGATAACATATCCTTGAAATAAAATCAGTATATGTATACAGTACATTATCAGAGTACAATAGTTACAACACAGCGGAAATAACTATAGCTATATAATCCTGAAGCCTCCTGCTCCAGCTCTTCAAGATCTGTAAATCCCGACTACTTGACTGCCCATACAAAATTGGGCACCCAAGAGTTTAGGGAAAATAAAACAAAATAAACTCCAGGTCAGTCATGGGACTGGTATGAGTAAAACAGTTTAAAACAGTTTGAATAAGTAAACGATATCTCATAAGACCAAGCCGTATAACGGAATGGGTTTTCCCCTTATGAAAATCCAAAACATCTTTGTATCAAAAACCTTTTGATATTATAATAATGTCTATCAACCACAATATAATAATCATCTAGCAGAAACGCTTTCATCTCACGTTCTACATATATAGTGTACAATCAAAACCACAAGCACGTATTGGGTAATGGATTTCCAACTATGACAGGGTATGGAACCACCTTTCGCTAGTGTACCTCTAGAGAGGAATACACTGGGTTCAACAAGAACATCTTGCAACTTGGCCACACAAGACCGACCACTCATTTCGCTTGAGTGTATCAAATGTACATCACCAACGGTTGGGATCAGCAACCGTTTCCCGAATGGGACAGCATCAACAATAGATTTTTAGAAGTAAATGAAAATCTAGATCAGGTGATTATACACCCTAATAGGTGCGACCTACATACCCATGCTGCCTGTCCGACTTTTTTCATTTCCAGATGTAAGGCTAGAAGCTACGCTTATCTTTGACAGATCACACATTTATTCACTTTGAATGTCACATCGTCATATCCGCAAAAAATCTCAAATTGATTTCCCTAAAAATGCAACGGGTATACAGCTAAGAGAAACGAAATCCTCCGCCACCAAACGTTAATACGTTTGAAGAGATCAACTTACACGATTTATTAGATATACTCTATCAGACCTTCTTCCATACAAGTTGTCCTGGGACTGGACAAACCGAAGGCACTATTCAGTACAACCATCTTAGGCAATATTTACACAAATTTTATAAAACAACCCTTGCACTTTACTCCGTCTTCAATTATCTTTGGCATATATGATTCGCAACACTTATGCCAATACGGAGTGGTTCTTCGGATAATAATCCAACAGGTCTCTCCATATTTACAACATTAAAATGGTTAAAACTTTGATAGTCGGTGAGTTAACTATCAAAGAAAAACAGGTGTGCAAACAACGATATTATTTCCAGATGGAAATTCTATCAATCAATCATCAATCATATATATCTATATATATATATTCATATTTTCCTTATTTTCTATGTTTAGAAAATATACGTTAACGCTGGAAAACATTTCCATAACTTATTTATGTATCACTATTCTTCTACAACTATCAGTCTCTGATTGTAAACTAGTATAAGAACAATTCCCTAAGTACCAATCCCGAAGGTCGAAACCAACATCAGATAGACACTTAGGAAACCATTCGACCTAACAAGTCTCCAGTCAATTTCTGATTTAGCTTAGCTCCATTTCTTAATTCCTAATACATGAACATTTCCTTTTCTAATTCATATTTCCAATTTCAATATTTGATTACGTTTCTGATTCTATATGGAAAACATTTCCAAATCTTATTTACTTGGATTTAAACAGATGTTTAAATCAACATCGCGACGACAACTCAAACCACTATACTTATTTACTAAATTCACTTAACCACTTTCACTCTCGAACCTTAACCATTTCTAAATTTAAAACGAAGTCCATCAAGTTGGGGTATAACTACCTCTCAGACCTTAACTGAAAAACATTTCAAATCTCGAAATAGGGTAATTTCATTTTTAACTTTTTAACACTTCCTTACGTAACCTCCAGATATAATTTACGAGTCCAACTCCCTTACAGAATCATTTTATTATAACAGTGGTGTTATAATTTCCTGCTTCTAAAATATAATAACTTCAATCTAACTCTTATTTCCTAACTCGAATAAATAACGAATAACTAATTTATCAACTCCTATTTGGTTAACTCTTATTCTATAACTCTTATTCGAATGACTCCAATTTAATAACTCTTATTCGGTTTACTCTAACTCTATTTAACTCTTACTGGATTAACTCTTATTCGAATAACTGACATCCGAATAACTTATATTTGATAATCTCTCTTCTTCGAATAAACTATATTTGATTTAACTTCTGTCGAATAACTAGATTCGATTAACTCACTTCGAATAACCAATATTCGATTAACTCACTTCGAATAACCAATATTCGATTAATTCACTTCGAATAAATTATATTCAATAACCCACTTTGAATAAATTATATTCGATAACTCACTTCGAATAAATTATATTTGATAACTCAACTCGATATGCTCCATTTGAATAACTCTAACTAGTTAACTCTAACTGGTTAACTCTAACTCTAACTCTAACTGGTTAACTCCAACTGAATAACTAATATTCGATTAACTCATTTCGATTAACTCTTTTGAATTAACTCCTTTGATTATATTCCTTTGGTTTACCTCCTTTGAATTATTCCTTTGAAATATTCCTTTGAATTATTCCTTTTTCAAATTCTACTTATTTAACCAGTAAATAATTCTTTTTAATTCTATTTATTTAACAAATAAATATCTCATTTTAATTCTATTTATTTAACAAATAAATATATCCTTTTCATTTTTATTTATTTCCTAAATAAATAAATAATCCCATTTACTCTATTTGTAAATATTCTACAAATATTTCCTTTTCAATTCCATTTGTCAATGTTTTACAAATGTTTTCTCTTTCTATTTTATTTTACAAATATTCCTCTTTCTATTTTATTTGACAAATATTTTCCTTTATATTTGTTTTACAAATATTTTTCCTTTATAACTCTTATTTATTTTCCCAAATAAATAATCCCTTTATACTTCTATTTATTATCCCAATAAATATTTCTCGTTATAAAATCATTTGATTTTATAAATAATTCCCTTTTCATCTTTATCATATTTATTTTCAATAAATATTTTCTTTTCAAAACTCTTTCGATTTTATGAATGTTTTCTTTTATAAAATCCCTTTTTCCTTTTCTATATAAAATCCATTGATTTTATATAACTAATTTATTTTCAAAATATACTTTGAAAATTCCCTTTTTCATCCCAGTATTTCTTACGGTATTTACAATACCAAATCACAATGATCGATATCATTTAAACACACATCATCATCAATAGATTTTATATCACATCATATATTACAATATATGAAAACAGTAAAATAAATGCTGAGGAATCCAGTTGGATTCCTCCAACCTGTTTCCCTGCATCACAAATGTTAAACACATGAATATAAAATATTCTGTTAAACAAAATCAATATTCGATTTAACGATTATATATATATATATATCGTTATCTATGATTTCAACCAATACATAAGCAATTCAACCAAACAATTAACACATAGCAATCAACAGATAAATTATCAGTTCTAAGAATACGCTGTAAAAATATAACTGTTCAGAGTTGGTGAGTTTTACTCACATTGGCAGTTCATCGTTAAAGAATGATAAACTGTTTTGTTTGATTAGAATCAAACAATTTATTTCGCCGTAAATTCAAACGAGCTCCAATGGACTTCCAGTCAGTTTCGTTGTGGAGTGCTCGTCCATACGATCCTAATGAATCTTGATTTTCTGAATTTCGTTAATGTATGCTCAAGTTATAACATTTCAAAGTTTGAACACTAATTAAATATAAAAATAAACTTAGAATAAAACTTCCAATGGGATTTTACCCGTAATCCTCGGCTCAGCCTCACTAATAAGAACCCGACCGTAATTGCTTTCTTCCCAAATGTAAAACCCCCAATTCCTCCTATCAGCTCATCAAATTCACGAGCCATTTCCGCCCCCTTTGAACCTCCCATACTCCATCATCACTTCTGACATCCTGGGCCCATCGCGACCATCCCATCGTAACCGCCCCACCTTTAAACGTCGAAGTCAGAACCCATGGCCTCCAGAACTTGGCCAGTCACCAGAATTTCCGCCTTGAACGTAAACCCTTCCCCGCCGGAAATTGGTGAACTCAGACCCCTATAGCCGACCGCACTTGCACCAGTGGACACGCCACCGTCTCCCCCCCTCCGTTTCTCTTCAGGCAGCTTCCCCTAAAACCGATCCTAAATCCGGCGTTCCTCCCAACCTGCGACGTTGATGGGAAAAGTTTGAACAGTTTAACTGTTGAACTGAGCAAAACATATAGCATTCGCACCCCATAAAAACCATACCAAAAGAAGAAGCATCTCATCAGAAATTAAATATATTTGATTTGGATTGTTACTATTTCTTATTGATTTTTTTGGGATTTATTGTTTTTCTCCAGTAAACGAACGAGGCCAATTGGGTGAGCTTCAGTATATATATAGATGATAAATGCTTAGGTGCCAAGAAATGGTACACATATATACATCTGGTGAGTTGATCATCCACGACAGTTCTTCTTTTGAAAGGGAAAAGTCTGTGTGGTTTACTTAGGGAGTAAGGCATTCAAAAATTGTATTTATATAAATTATATATATATTAGATTATAACGAATGGCTATTTGAAAAGATAGGGTGTACCAAATCCTTTACTACCAAGTAATGTATATTTGGTAAGATGTGTACAGAGAACTTGAAACATTGAGACGGCTCATGCTATGCGTTGTATGCATTCATTATGTTGTGTCTTGCAAGAGTTAAATCTTTTGGATGTCCCATTTCGTGAAGCTTACTGACCGCTATCGAAGAAACTAAGATACTATGGTGACGAGCAATGTGCCACGATCCCAGAAATATAATAATATCGGTAGGTTGAATCATATTGTGAAACCCTAAAATATTGATTACAGGGTGCAAGATACTCCAAATAAAAATTTGCTTATTTAATTAATTAAAAATTATAGTAAAATTCTAAAAATTAAATTATCGCTACATCTCAAAAGAACCTTGTCTAAATTCAAAACCGATATTCAAATATATTTAAATAACAGTTATGGCCACGAATGAATATACCGCTGTTTTTCTGAATATTTAATTTGGACATAACTAAAAATCTACATGTCGAAATCCTGATTTTTCTCTTCCACTAGAAAAATATACTTCACCAGCTCCGTACATTTCTTGTTTCATAGAAATCCGATTTAAAACGGCTTCTGTATATTCAGTTGAAGTTCAAATCACCAAATTACGAACTACAGCGCCATTTCAAGCTCGATTTTAATTATAATATAATTATACGTTCAAACTGTCATATATATAATATATTCGTTATTCTAATTCAATTCTGAACTGAATTATATATTTTGAATTTCCCAATTCACACCATATCGCCATTTCGGCCCAATCTGATTATTTCAGAATTAAATATATTATTTAATTATTATTTAAATTAAATATTCATTCTTATTTAATTCAACGACCATTAAATCCTCTAAATCTCAATCTTAAATAATTAAATTAATTAATTATTATACCGCTGAAAATGTGGGTCATTACACCTAGGATTGATACAGTTATATTTGAAGTTGTTTAATACACTATGCACTTATAATAGTATCAAACGATTTGTTTTAACGTACCAAACATGTTTGGCTATTATAAGGGAAAACCTTATCCCCCGGCTTGCATTGCATTGTGTTGTACCTGGGTCTTATAATAGCTTCATTTTTCCAAAAAGCATTGCGCTGTTTTGTTATATGCACTTGTATTCTTGGGAGGAAACCCGTTCATGTTATGCGGCGTGGTCCCTTGATATATCTTATTTAAAGTAAAGATTTAAATTACTGTTTTAGTTCTCACACCAGTCACATGGCTGACCTGGAGTTTATTGTTTTAACCTGAACTATGTGTGCCCCTATTTTCCACATGGGCAGCTAATAGTTTTGGTTTTGCAGATTTGTATTGACAGGATCCTAGTTTACAGCTGGATTGTATTCGGAAAGCTCTGTATCCGTGTATCTCTTTCAGTTGTGTTTTTGTATTATTTTCCGCTGCATTGTAACTTGTAAATCTATGATATTTAGTAAATGTATAATATTTATTCATACTCTATTATATTCTTGTATTCTGATGAAATTGTTGTAATAAGCAATGAAATGTTCTTCTGTTTGTGTTCTGATTCGTCTTGTCCTCAATATAATCCGTGATTTCCCGTAAGGGGGATTTCGGGTCGTTACACAAACAATACTCGAACAGGAAGATCATAAATGGAAAGTGTACTTTAGATAACGACACCCTTTCCTTTCTCCGCCGCGGTTGGGGCATTCGACGAAGAAGAACAACGTTTATAGAATATGCTTTCACGATCTTCTTCTCTTTAGGGGGTTGTGGACATTTATCCTTGTGATGTCCCACTTGGCTGCAATTGAAGCACTTCCTGTCCGTTGGCTTTGCTCGACAATCTTTGGCATAGTGGCCCTTCTTGCCACAACTAAAGCACTCAACATATTTCTTATTCTTCTCTGACCATCCTTTGTATGATTTTGTTTCCTCTTATTCTGGGAATTATTCTTGCCTCCACAGCTTACCTGCGCCTTTGGCTCTCCTGCAGATGTAACAGCAACCTCGGCCTTTAACTTAGAGTAAAGGCTCTCAGATCGCAATGCTTTCCCTATAATAGACTCGAATGTCTCATCTATATGATTTATCATCCTTTCCCCTAAGTACTCATCAAAGCCAGTTATGCACTTCTCATTCTTCTTCTCGGCAGTATCGATAAGAGATAATTCATACTTCGATAAGGTATCGAATTCAACAATATATTCTGAGACTGCCCTACCATTATGCTTAAGTTCCAAAAATTTCCTAAATAATTTTGATTTCTGAGCAGTTGGGATAAACTTACTACTAAAGCGAGTCTTAAAACTGATTCCAAGTAACTTGATCTTCGGGAGTTTCCCCTTTAGTAGCACTCCACCAATTCATAGCCCGTCCTTGAAGTTGACGCGATGCTAGCTTTTTCTTCATTGCATCATCGAATCCCAAATCCTCGAAAATGCGCTCACAACTATCTAGCCAATCTCGAACCTTTGTATCCAATTTTGTTCCATGGAACGGTTTTCCACTAAGACTAGTATAATCTTTGCATAGCTTGGCGAAATAGGCCTTAGGCGCCTGCACCGCTATGCCACCACCGTTAGCAGCATTAGGAACTGCTCCCTGAACATCCCTAAGCATCTCTCGCATGAAGGTAGTAAACATCGTCCTCATATTAGGGACATTCCTATTATTGGCCCCTGAACTTGTACTCCTTGTATATCGGCTCATCGTTCAATCTGTAAAGAGAAAACAATTAACCATCTTCATAGTGGTGCCAGTGCAGTGCGACTTCATCCGTAGATATACTAATAGTATATATGTAATTTCTGCAAACGAAAATATAACAAATACGCACTCTCATCTACTTGTACTCTCTCTCCCTGATGTCTTCCCCTAGGTTAACTACGCAGCCTAGGCTCTGATACCAAGTGTGACGACCCGCCCTGAACCAGCCGACATTTCCGTAGAAATGCGTTGTACCAATGCCCGACTAGCATGGGACGGTTGTCAAAGGAAAAGGCTTAGAAACGATAAATCGCCAAAGAACCTGTAGTATATCTCACAGTGCATGGAATAAAATATAATAACATAACTTGACATTAAACACGCGAGACAGTGCATAAGCTGAAAATTAAATCATCATGGCAGCGGAATCCAAAATACATCTTATGATCCAAACCATTATTACAACTTCAAAATACTGTCTCTAAAGAAAAATAGAAAAGGTGCACTACTAATGCCCAAAGCTGTGACCAACAACAACACAGGGAGAATATATGTAAATAGTACGTGGAAGCCTCCTGCTCGTCTCGAGACAGTCATTCGTGCATACCACCTAACCTGTCTCTAGACTGCTCGTTTAGAAGCACCGAGAGTAATAAGAAGAGACATAAAACTCTGGGTCAGAAAAAAGTCTAGTATGAGCAATAACAGCAAAACAGAATAGTAACAGGTATAAATAATCTTTCCTGAACCTGGACCTGCAACCAAAGAGTTAGCACAACAAGATGTACAGTACTCTAAGGTAACACTAACATAAAGTGTAAAATGGAAGCGTGCATGTAATGGTGATAACAAACGTCAAACATAGCAATTAACCTCATATCTTTGACTTAGTGCGTAAAGCATACGATATCCACTACTTTGATCACCCAAATCCTTTGCTACGACCACTTTTCCCTTGGGGTCTTGATAACCCCATTGCGTTGGTCCATAGCCACTAATCCCTTGCTACGATCACCTTTCCCTTGGGAGTCCTAACGATCCCATTGCGTTGATCCACAGCCATGCTATGATCACTTTCCCTTGGGAGTCTTAACGACCCAATTGTGATGATCCATAGCCGCTAATCCATCTCAAAGTGGTGAACCAAACCTATAGATATCGATAACCCCTTTGAAAATGTCCCATAATAAAGTCCAACTCATGAAGTTAACTCGTCGGTTCCCATCTGGATCCTGAGTAATAACTTTCATTCGGACTTCCTTTACATCTCGGGTTTTGGTTGAATTGGAGTTGGTCTTCATAAGAGTCGTCGTGCAGAAGTAGTCCCAATTCCGGCGCAGTTCGGCGCTCATAGCCCAAGCCCAGGTTTGTTTCAAATATTCATAATGCTCCAGTCATCATTGGTTCGGTTTTGGCCTCTCACGCCTCGGCTCGGTTCGGATTTCATTCGGTACGTGGCTCATTGACCGGTTCGGTTCGCAACGCTCGGTTCGGTTCGGGGTCCTTATTTCGCTCTGTACTCTCCACTTTGATTTGGCTCTCTGGTTCGGTTCGCCCCCTCCGATCCAATTCAAACCCTAGCTCGATTTTAATGGACTTCCTTGTTTCCTTACTGCTGAAGATCTTACCACTAATCAGGTTCAATTCGGATATGTCCGATCCGATCCCCTTATCTCGATCCGATCCGAAATCCTTGCACTTTTCGAGCAAGTTTGTATCGTCCATTCTCACCCTACGATGGCTTTTTCAACCATTCTAACTTTACTAAACAATCACAAAATATCACAAACAATAGTAATAACATATGGGTTCAATCAAAAAGATCAAAACATCAAGCATATGGGTTACTTAGGATAAAAAACTTACCCCAAAACTATGAATTTCCCCTTAATTCCTTTAACCATGTTTTAACTATAGGATTAGCAAACTTAATCCAAATTTTTATCAGAGCCATAAAATATTATTTCAGAATTTTTACATATTTTCCAAATTTTTCTGATTCATAATTTCGATAATATCACTAATCACCCCTAACTAGCCGTAATTAGTGAATAAAAGTGCAAATCACTCACCTTAGCCACAAATAAATTTCATATCTGGAACTCTAACTTATTTGGCAGGGTTCCCAATGTATTCCAGCAGCACTATCTTGATTTCTATGCAAATCCGCCATAATTTGATGTAGATTTGCTTAATATTGGATTAGAAAGTGATTAGGAGGTAGTTTAGAAGGTGGAGGCAATTACTAGTGTTAGATGAAGGTAAGTGGCGACTAGAAAACTAAAATGAAATGTTTTCCCAAACCCTTTTAGTCTTCCCATAACTCTAATCCCAAAATGGGTTATGGACTTAGTTGTTAATCACCCCGTTATGCCGAATTATTTCGTTTTTCACCTTCCAAACCATATTTCAGCCATATCTCCCAAACGGTAAGTCCGTGTGATTAATGTGACCACTCTACGGAAAAGTAAACCATCATCTGAATCCAATGGAAGTTGTTTTAGGTCAAAACAACTTACAAACCAAAAGTTATAGGCGAAACAAGATTCGCCAGGGGCAAAATGGTCATTTAAAATTCGGAAAAAATCGTGAACATAAGAAATGACCCCAATAGTCGTCTACCAAATTTACACGACCATACGACTTCATATGAAAATGAAATAAATACTTTACGATCCCCTTATGAGCAGAATGCGAGTCGTTACAGCGTCTCCATTGACTTCATAGATGGTTTGCCCAGATCAAAGAAAGGCAACACCAATATTTGGGTTGTAGTGGATAGACTGGCTACGAGCGCTCATTTCATTCCAGTTAAGATTCAGAGGATGACATCATGGTTGGCAGCATTTTATGTTCGTGAGATAATCCATCTTCATGTAGTACCTTCCAGCATCGTAAGCAATCGTGACACCATCTTTACCAGTGAATTTTGGGGGAGGTTGCAAGAAGCATTAGGTACACAGTTGTGTTTGAGCACCGCTTATCATTCTCAGACTGATGGACAAACGGAGAGGGTGAACATAATTCTATAGGATCTTTTACGACTCTGTATGCTAGACTTCGGAGGGACTTAGGAAGAGCGCCTTCCTTTAGTAGAGTTTGCCTACAACAACAACTATCAAGCCTGCATCGGCGTGCACCCTTTGAGGCATTGTACGGACGACCCTATAGATCAACAACATGTTGTTGGGAATCAACAGAAAGATTATTACTTGGACCTGATATGGTTAGAGAAGCGTCCGAGAAGATTGACCTTATTCGACGGTGGATGAAGACAGCTCAAGATAGGCAGAAATCTTATGCAAACAAGAGAAGGACTGACATCGAATTTGAAGTGGGGGACTTAGTTTTCATTAAAGTATCACCTCTGAGGAATTTGGTTCCCTTCGGATATGGAGGGAAGTAGGCACCCAGATTTGTGGGACCATTTCCCATAACCGAAAGGATTGGCCAAATGGCCTATAGAGTAAAGATCCCATAAAATCTATCCGGTGTTCATGATGTTTTCCACGTTTCTCACCTGTGAAGTTGCTTGCATGACACCATGAAAGTTGTTTAGCTAAGTATATTAGAGCAGATAAAAGTACACCGGTGGAAAAAGTTAGACGAGTTCCTAATGTAACACCCCAAAATTTTAACGACACTAAAAGAGGATAATTTAAATAATAATTAATTTAATATTTGAAATTAAGGTAAGTTGACTGCGCCATTGTGTCGATCTCGACATTCTGGTCAAGATAGACATTTGGATTGCGTAAAACGAACCCCGTATGAAGAAATTATGAAGGTTTGAAGTTTGTATATGCGCAAGAAAATTAAATATATAGGGTCCAGGAATTCAAAAATCTCAGTCCCAAATTTGAAATCGCAGAAATCAAGGGAAGTAGGAAAAATCTCGCCTAGGGGAGCCGACCCCATAAGAGGGGTGTCGACCCCAGAGTCGACCCCTCAAGGGGGGTGTCGACTCCCCTAGGACTACGGTGGCAGACGGTTTCAGGAGGCTGGGGGCTATATATAGAGGTCCAATTCTCTTGTTTTTTCATTGGGAATAAATGGAGGCCAAAACGCTGTAAGTGACTAAACTGAACTGAATTCTTTTTCTTCAACAACAAACAAATAAAGCTAATCAGTTAGAGATTCAAGATCCATTATTCTTCTAGTTCTATTTTTCTAATCCAAACACTATGTGTTCTTAGTTGCTTTTAGATTTAAATATTTGAAAGTAAACCTGATATGACCATAGTTTGGATTTGTTCCTGTGACTAAATTATGCTGGATCCATTGTAAATTGTAAAATATGACATTCCGTATTGGTTATTACTTGGATCTAAATCTCTATCTAGTCGGATCTATTGCAGCTTCTGTGACATTCTGTGATGTGGATCTTAAACCTAATTTGTATTAGATCTACTCTTAACTATTGGATCTGAATTATGTAGACATCTAGCTTATTATTTAGATCGCCTTGAGCTTATCATATTAGATCTGAACCTGTTAGACATCTATATTAATATTTAGATCTTGTCATGCTTATCTTAACATCTTTGCGATGTTAAAACTAGTTAACTGCCACAAGTTCATTGGATCTATGCTTATATAGTCACCTTATCACCATGTTAGTATATGTTTATGCCAGTTATGTTAGGACAATTATATTTGTCATATTCCCATCACCTTTCCCTTTTTATCGTTTATGACTAGGCTATAATCTATCCTAGGCATGCTGCGAATTATGGGAATGCGCTAGTTAGGGAATGAGGTAAAAAGATTAGTATTGGTATAATTTGAATAATGCTTATAAACATGAATAGGACATATAATTCAATATAGGGAAAAAGGGCATGGACACTTATAAGGGAGTAGGTAAAATTTGATAATAATTAAAATGCTTAGGATTACATTAATTAGAAACTGTAACTGCACTTATGACACGAGGTTTGATTGCATTTGCGATGGAAGTCTGCCCGGACCCGACCGGCATATCCAGTAACCACAAATGTTGAATCTAATGTGAGGGGTCTAAGTGCACAAATACGAGATAGGCTATGATACGAGGTTAGGCCCAACTTGTGGAATAAGTCTGCCTGGACCCGACCAGCATATCCAGCATCCACAAGCTTTAGGCCCAATGTGGGAGGTCTAGCCCATTATAACCATAAATGGATGTGGTAATGAATTGTAATACTTAACCTAGTTGAATCCATAGGGATTGTATGAATATGAACTGAAATTAGGGTTAAGTAAATTTGGTTGAATAGTGGGTGGGTTAAGTAAATCTGAGGGGGTGGGTAATATTTACATATAGGCCCACACACTTAACTTAATAAGGTTATGTAATTAAATACACCTAGTGGTATACATTACCGGAGGAAATAATAAAGTTATATAATTAAAGACACCTTTTATGGTAAGCATAACTTGTATAACTAATAGGTTTATGTAATTAAAGACACATAGTGGTATATATAGCCAATGAAAACCTAATGGGGGATACAAGACAAAGGGGAAAACTTGTATCATATTGTGTAGGACCCATTTCAGCCAGTAACCCGGAGTTGATATCAAACATATACTCCGAACTAGGTCGGAGAAGGGGCACACTTACTAGACTGATTGTAAGAGATCCAAACGTGGAGGACGGTGTGGGTGGCGGAAACCGACTGGGCCATGTGCGTGCATGAGCCGGGAAGAAGGGGATAAGACAACCGTGACACCTATAAATATGGTTGTGCACATTATTAAGATGAGGGGTTCCCACTATAAGAAGTGATACCTCCTACTGTAGGGCTAGCACCAGGTATCTACGTAGGTTAGGGAACCGATCGATTTGGGTAGTAGTTAGGGTACATCTGGACGTACGCCTAAGTCTAGTATTTTAGAGTGGAAGGGATCAATTCATTCTGGTTATACTAGTAATAGTGCAGTGTAATCATTGGTGAAGCGTATATACTCCATCATGTTACCTTGTCAAGCTCACCTTTTGTGATGTTATCTTTCTTATCCATCTTATATGCCTGTCATTCTACTTTTGCTTATTTACGTACTAATAGTAACTGGACTCGCCAGACTTTATGTATGACCTTTTATGTTTCCTCTTCTTTCTTCCGTTCCTCCCCCCCCCTAAGGTTAGCAGGGAGGGAATTCTCAGTCTTAATCAAGACTCAGTTATCATCTTGTTGGAGCTGCTTATGAAGTATAGCTCAAGTTCTTATCTCTACTATGGGTTAGCTCTTTTTTTTTGGGAGGGGGGATTATGCTTTTTATATATTTATGTACTCTGATGGTTCAAGATAGAATTTATATTATTGTAATGGTTTTTGTGACTTATCATATTTTGGATCATAATGTTATGATTTATCTTTGAAATAAAAATTTGAATTTCCGTTGCTATCTTATTTATATCTATTTTGTAATATTTTGTGTCTGTTTACCTATAATGCTTCATGAAACTTAATGCATGCCCTTAGTGAGTGACATTAACGGACGTGGGGTGTCACAACAACCCATATACTTGATTGAATCCGTTTAAGAGACGCTTATCACTCATCAATTCTTTGAATTAACTTGAAATCGCTAAATTCCTAATCCAAACAGCAAAGAATTATCTCAAAATCGCTTGATTTTATGCGATCTCCCTTGTCTCAATGTAGGCCGAGCTTCGCTTTATGTAGATCTAAAATTTTAATGGTGAAAAGTTGTATTTGATTAAGCAAGGAGAATCACAAGCTCAACCAAATGACAGAATGATGAAAAGCAACCCTCTCTCCATCACTCTAACCCCGTATTTGTAGCCAAAACCCACTAATGGGCCACACCAATTCGTCTCATTAATAGCTAACAAACCCGAACAGAATTTTGTGAAATCTTAAAACAATGATTCCCCCCAAACCGCTGAACCAAATCTTTAATTTGATCACTCCAATAAAATTGATCCCAACACCTGATTCGATCCAAGTTAAAAGTTATGCCCTGTACAAAACTGATAGGGGCAAAACAGTCAGAAGTAAAATTGGTAAAAATTATGGACATGTCTCACATCCCCATAAACAACATATCAAAATATTAGAATGATCCAATCCTTAGGGAATTAAATAAAAATATTTTAAGATCCTCTGATTTGTAAAATGCGGGCTGTTACATTAGCGATATCGCATCACTAGGTTTCTCTTCTTCGAGAGTGATCTTGACCTTCATCTATGATGATGGTTAGAGTTCTTAGCCTCCTAGTGCAGATGTTGTGTTAGAACTAGAGGTGTACTAGTTTAGAAGCGATACTCCAATATGGGATGAGGCTCATATTTATTTCTAGTCATAACCCCAAAGTTTGAAGTGATGTTACGCAGACTTGACCGATGTGGCTGGTTCCATATAGAAGAGGTTGGTGTTGTTCTTGGCATTGTTGGAAGGATTATTAGGCACTCTTATCATATGTTACAAAGATCAGTTAGTAATGCTATTATTACTATGAGATTTCAACACTATAAGCAAGTCATAGTGAAGGGGTATTGTGTAGAAACCCATATCCGAAAGGTGAAAGCTGATATCTGAAAATGAGAGTATAACACCCCATAATTTATGCAACACATTAAAATGATAAACTAAAGAATACTTAATTAAATATTTGGAATTAAGTAAAATGCACTGCGCCATTGCGTTCGTCTCGGAATTCTGCTTAAGATAAACTCCGAGTTTGCATAAAACGGACAACGAATGAAGAAGATATTAAGGTTTGAAGTTTATATACATATAAACCATATATATACACATATATAAAACAATTCCAGAAAATCAAAATAAGAAGAAGGAAAATAGGGGGAAATCGGCCCGTTAGAGGTTGACCCCAGCCCTAAGGGTGTCGACCCATGGGTCGACACAAACACAGGGTGTCGACACCTATGTCGACCCCCCCCCCCCACGAGATCTGGGCAGAATTCAGCTTCTGATCGTGGGCTCATTTCTTGACTAGATTTATTGACGTTAGGCTATAAATAGGACCTCATTCTAATATTTTTTATTCACCAAAAATAATGGAGACAATGAGGTGCTGCCCCAACATAGTTTAATCTAGCCTATTCTTCGTCAACAACAAGTTATATTATCTGTGATATGACATCTAGAATCAGTCTTCTATTCTTTAGATCCAATCACAGTGAGTTTATGTTACTTTTAGATATAAACACCTAAAATGTAATATTGACATGTTTAATAAGTTTGGATCTAAGCCTATGCTCGTAAGTAGCCTGAATCATATCAGATCTTCCATTACTTGCACATTTGATCTATTGATTAGTGCCTATGTGCCTATTCATGATATCCCTATTCTGTTAGTTCACCTAATCATGTCATCTTATGCCTATTATGTTAGCTTGCCTAATTATGTCATCATATGCCAGTTTTATTTAATATGCCTATTCTTGTTCTCTTCTCTCCCTTTTTCCCTTTTTGTTTTTTTAGCCAGGCTACCTTTGAGCCTAGGCCTATCGTTGAAATACGTGAACGCACAAATTTGGGAATGATTAATTTGGGGCATAATTCGTACTGTAAACATGATTGGGGATTTTGGGCATAAATTATACCTTGAGCCAAAACTTGGGATTTGGGGGCACAATCTATATCTTATCTAAACCTTAATCAGGGGCATAACTCGTATTGTATATCGGACGGGGATTTGGGGCATAATAAACATGAAAATTGCTAGGAATAAAAATGCCTAGATTACCAGTAATTAGAAACTGTAACTGCACCTAGGCACGAGGTTAGATAACACTTGTGGTAGAACTCTATCCGAAACCGCCCAGCATATCCAGCGTCCACAAGTGGTGAATCTAATGTGACGGGTCTAAGTGCAAAAACGTACATGTAATGTTGCTAAGACATGAGGTTAAGTCCGACTTGTGCAAGAAGTCTGTCTGGACCCAATCGGCATATCCGGCATCCACAACTGGTAGACTTAATGTGGGAGGTCTAGCGCACTATAACCATAAACTAATAAATCGTGATGAACTGGTAATACTTAACATGTTTGAATCCATAGGGATTACATGAACCTGTTAACTTGAGTAGGGGTTAAGTAAACTTGATTAAATCAGTGGAAAGTTAAGTTAATCTTGTTAAATATGTGGGGACAGGTTATGCATATGAACCTGACAAACTTAACCTATTAGGGTTATGCAATCTTGTTAAACCAGTAGGAATAACCTGTTGAAATCCTAGTAGTGGGGAAGAAACCCTAGAGGGAAGCTAGTATCATCTATCGTGTGGAAGTCGTTTCAGTCAGTAACCCATCATGGTATCAAACGGGGAACCCCGAACTAGGTCAGGGTCCGAGCATGCTTACTGAGCTAATTATAAGAGGTCACTTGAGTGAGGGTGTTGATGGCGCATTCCAACGAAGTCATGTGTGTGCATGGATCCACTTGCTAGGGAGGATAAGACACTGTGACATATGTCAGTATGGTTTGTGCACATCTTGTAAGCAAAGGGTTGCCACTTTAGGAAGTGATACATTATACTGTGGGGCCAGCACAGGGTATCTATGAGTTAGGGAGCCAATTGATTGGGGGTAGTAATTAGGGTACATCTCGTCTTGCTTGTTTAGGAGCCCGTTATTGTCATTGGGGGTTAACACCTGTTAGTTCTATTGGGCTACCTGTTATTGTGGGACGACCGCCCATAACCCCCGAACTATACAAGAGGAATAATGCGATGAAGGTTGTGCTAGGAAGTCATGGACGATCATCAGAGTAGGTAAACACAAGCGGAACCTGTCGTAAACTCATAGCGCAAGGATAAAATATAATAGAACATATACAACAGGTAGTAATAGTGAAGCAGAAACACTAGACTTTCATACAACTAGAAAGTAATATCCACAACTTGGAAATAGTGTTTATACAAAGTTGCCTTAATACATCACTCCGAAAATCAAACAGCGGAAATCCAATTATTAGATACTAGTAGAACTGGTACGTGAGCATCCTGCACACCATCGATCAGCATCGTCGTCCTCACTAAAGCATTACCTGTCACCTGTTACTTAGTTCCGCAACCCGATGAACAGCCTAAGGTAATAAGAGGAAACATATAACCTTGAGTCAGACAACAGTCTCAGTGAGCGATAAAATAGCTAACAAACTTCAATAATAAAGTGTATGAGAAGGGATAGATAAGTATACTAATCTACCCACAACACCAGAGAAGAACTCAACCTTATCTTCCCCACGTCGGACAATGATAGCCTTTACAATCCATTCAACCAAAGGAATAACAATTCATACATGGGAACCGGAACAACCATTGATAACATTCATAGCATCCAGATTACATTGGTCTCACATAGACAACCCTAATAGAGTTTAACATCCCCCAAGTACTCTCTCCATAGGCCTAACCCAATATCATTTGAGCACTCAAAGAACATCTCCCTCGACTTTGGATAATCTACGTGAGATAGTAAAAACAGAACAACCAATCATCCATGACTGACTCTGGCTATAACCGCCAATCCTGCATTGAAACACTCATTAATCGTATGACGGCCAACCTTGATATATATCAAGGGCTAATGGTAACCCTAGTTCTAGCATAAACTCCATATGTCCAACCTTGACAACTAGGCCTTTCCCCAAGACCCAGGGTACTAGAACTTACAACAATGATAATCCCTCAACCTTCTCATCTCTAGCCATCCATCTTGAATTCTTTTCATAGCTTGAGCAACCTTCTCGAGTAACAATTATCCACCAACTGATGGCCTTTGAGTTGAAACTACATTCGTTGCATCTTCCCGACCAACGAACACCCCAACACATCGAACATCCCCTTCTAGACTCTCGTCGAAGCCACTACCATCATTGAACCAACCAACATCTTTATAAGGTTCAAAGCAATCCATAGCATTATTTCAGCACTTCCTAACTTCCCAATTTAATTTACTTTAAAGGCACATCATCAACATAAATGTCCGCCAAGAAAAACTTACCCAGAAATGGCTGTCCAGAATGGTCCGATCTAAATTTGGTCCGATCCGACTATGGTCCAATCCAACTTTGGTCCGATCCAACTTTGGCTGATCAACTTATGGTCCGATCCAACTTTGGTCCGATCCAACTTTGGTTCGATCCAACTATGGTCCGATCCAATTTTGGTCCGATCCAACTATTGTTTGATCCAACTTTGGTCCGATCCAACTTTGGTCTGATCCAGCTTATGGCCGATCCAGCTTATGGCCGATCCAACTTATGGCCGATCCAAAACCTGCATATTGCAATTCAACTCCGATTTCGACCAAAACTTCGCTAAACAACAAAACCAACTCAAACAAAATCATCAAACACAATCATAAACATATCATAACACTCTAATCACATGAATATGACGATTACCACAAAAATGATGTAAATCTCACCAAAAACCATTAAAATGAACATATGATCAAAACGAGAGATCTAACTAACATAAACATGTAAAATAACATGAAATTAACGAGTGAAACTTGTTAGATTAGATCATAGGGTGATGCATATGGAAATGGACCTATAATGGTGTAAATCTATGGTAAAGCATTCGTATTTAATGAGAAACGTGCACAAACACTCATATACTTCATTGCATTCATGTGAGAGATGTAAATCACTCACTGATTCTCCAAAACAAGCAAAAATGATAGAAATAAAAGTTCGAACAGTGAATACTTCGAACCAAACTCCTTGCTCCGATGAATTTGCACTTAAAACAATGTAGATCTATCCTTGAATGTTAAGATCTTCGTTTTCCCTCCTTAGAGTTGGATTTTTAATGGTGGAAAAGTGTAGGAGGAAGAAGGAGAGAAATGCCTTCAAATGATAGAATAGGAAAGCAAACTTTTCCCTCCACTCTCACCCCCTATTTATATGATTCCACTAAGGCTCCAAAACCTGAACAACCAACTGAAATCCTTAAAACAGCGATTTCTCCCAAACCGCTGAGCCTAATCATTAATGTAACCACTCTACATAAAGGCAATCATAAATTCATTTCCAATAGCATAGCTCTCACCCTTTGATTTGATCTGAGTCAAAAGTTATGCCCTGTGCAAGACTGAAAGTGGAAAAATGGTCACAAACAAAATCGGTAAAAATTATGGACATGTTTCAAATCCCCATAAGCAAAATATTAAAAGATGAAAATTTTCCAACCCCAAGGAATAAAATAAAACTTATTTTACGATCTTCCGATGTGTAAAATGTGTGTTGTTACATTCTCCTCCCCTCTTTCCCCCTCAAGAATTTCTTCCCCGAAATTCCAAGTAAACATAAGCAATCACAGCAATTCTGCATGCCTATCACCCATAAGAAGCCAATTCTATCATCCAAACTAGCAACCATCAAGCCATGCATCCATAGCCTTATCTTAGCACTAGGAATTCTACCATATAACCACAAGATACAACGATATAACGATGATACGATATCAAAGAGTCCTACCGATAAAGATTTCTGGATGACTCGCCTTGATACTCTCTTTTGTTTCCCACGTACAATCATCGCTATCTTCACTCCATTGTACCTTGACTAGCTTAACCGTCTTCCTCCTAAGTTGTTTCATGTCATTTCCCACAACACAAAGCGGCTTACGAGATTTCGGAACTGCAGTCTCTACTTCTAGGTCTTCGTACTGGTCTGGAGATACCAACACATTCGAATCATGCACAAACTTCCGTAGAAACGACACATGGAGCACATTAGGCACACTCGACATTTTCTCGGGTAACTCCAATCTATATGCGAGCTTTCCAATTTGCTCGACTATTGGAAACGATCCAACGAACCCAGGAACCAAATTTCCTTTACTTCTGAATCGAACCACATGCTTTAATGGAGAAATTTTCACTAAAACCATATCACCTACGTCAAATTCCAAATCCTTACGACATTTATTGGCATAACTCTTCTGATGATCTTGGGCTACCTTCATTCATTGCCGAACAATCTCGATACAATCCGAGGTTTCTCTAATCATCTCAGGCCCAAGTACCAACTTATCTCCAGTTTCTAACCAACATGCTGGAGAATTACACGGTCTTCCATACAACGCCTCGTATTGTGCCATCCCGATGCTCGACTGGTAGCTATTATTATATGCAAACTCAACCAGATGTAGATAGTCTTCCTATGATCTTCCGAAGTCTAACACACAAGCCCTTAGGAGATCTCCTAAAACTCGGTTGACTCTCTCAGTCTGAACATTAGTTTGGGGATGATATGTCGTACTCAAGCACAACTCGGTTCCCAAAGCTTCTTGCAAAGATTTCCAAAA
This sequence comes from Allium sativum, assembly GCA_030737875.1. Lineage (NCBI taxonomy): Eukaryota > Viridiplantae > Streptophyta > Magnoliopsida > Asparagales > Amaryllidaceae > Allium > Allium sativum. The sequence continues at coordinate 11,171,894 of CM060923.1, forward strand.
TCCACTCATGAATAATGGATCTCAGTCACTCACTATACTCTTTGGGACACCATGGAATCGAACAATCCATTTCACATAAAGTTTAGCCAATTTCGATGCCGTCCTAGTCGACTTGATAGGAATGAATGTCGCACTTTTGGTCAAACGGTCCACGATGACACAAATCCTTTCGTGTCCTGCCCTAGTTCTAGGTAGTCCATCGATAAAATCCATCGATACTTTCTCCCACTTCCACGTTGGAACTTCCAATGGCTGAAGAAAACCACTTGGCTTCTTCTGTTCAGCTTTCACCAACTGACATTACATACACTTGAAAATGAACTTTCCAATATCTCGCTTCATCCCTTCTCAGTAGTAGAGTCTCTTTATGTCCTGATATATCTTATTGTCACCAGGATGAAACATCGGCTTCGAGTGATGACATTCTCTTAGAACCTCATCCCTCAATCCGTCGATATCAGGAACAACTAATCGCCCTTGCTTTCAAAGCCAACCTTCTCGATCGACATCGAACTCTTTATCTTCTAGTTCTAGTTTATGAATGAACTCGACAAGATTCACATCTTTCTTTTGGCTCTTGCCAATCCTTTCGATAAAAGTAGGTCTTATCGACAAGCTTGCCAACATTTCAGGTTCTAACTCACACCATGGCCTGAAATCAAACCTTGCCAAGTACGCGAGGCTCTTCCATTCCGAATACATCGCTCCCAAACTTGCATGTCTTCGACTAAACGCATATGCAACTGTGTTACCCTTGCTAGGAGTACAGGCTATGCCAAAATCATATGACGCCAGAAACTCTAACCATCTTTGCTGCCAAAGATTCAAATCCTTTTAGGAGAAAAGATACTTCAACGACTTATGATCCGTAAACAAGTAAAATCGAAAGGTAATGTCTCCACATCTTCTGTGCAAACACAATTGTCGCCAACTCCAAATCATGAGTCGGGTAATTCTTCTCATGCAGCTTTAGCTGTCGACTCGCGTAGGCCACAGCCTTATCCTTCTGCATTAGTACTGCCCCATGTCCAGTACCCCATGCATCGGTATATACCACCATCTCTTCATTCCCGTTTGGAATGGTCAACACAGGTGCACTCGTCTATCTCTCCTTTAGGATTCCGAAAGCTTGTTCACACTTTGCATCCCATGTGAACACTTGGGTCTTCTTTGTCATTCCTATCAATGGTGCAGCTACCTTGGAGAAATCCTTGATAAATCTTCGATAATATCATGCCAACCGAAGGAAACTCCGAACATCCGTCGCACTCTTAGGTATATCCTAGTCCTGGTTTGCTGCAACTTTAGCGGGGTTAACCACTATCCCATTTCTAGAAACAAGATGACCTAAGAACCTCACTTCACTCCTCCAGAAGTGACACTTGGAAAACTTAGTTCTCAGCTGATGCTTTCGCAAGATCTCTAACACAACTCTCAAGTGTGTCTTATGTTCTTCCTCATTTTTAGAATAAAACAGAATATCATCCACGAACACAAGCACAAACTTGTTCAACGGGTCTCTGAATACTCTATTCATAAGATCCACAAAATACGCTGGCGCATTAGTCAACCTGAATGGCATCACTTACCATTCGAAGAATCCGGATGGTGTCCTAAAAGCAGTCTTTGGTACACTATCCTTAGCAACCCTCAACTGGTGAAATCTCGTTGCCAAATCCATCTGAGAAAACACTTTGGCTTCGTGAAGCTGATCGAACAAGTAATCTATCCTAGGCAACGGATACTTGTTCTTCTTTTTCACCTTGTTTAGCTCACGATAGTCTACACACAATCTTAACGAGCCATCCGCCTTGGTTGCAAATACGACTGGTGCACCCAATTCGGATACACTCCTCCAAATGAATCCTTTTGCTAAAATGTCTCTAACTTGCACCTCCAACTCTCGCTGTTCCTAAGGCGCCATCTGCCTAAGTGGTATAAGGATTGGTCTTGCATCCTCGACCAAATCGATCCTAAACTTGATCTCACGATGTGGCGGCAATCCTTTGACCTCGTCAAAGACCTACATATTCATTAGTGATCAGCACTGATGATAGGTCTTCTTGTGGAATCCTAAGAGAATATAGATAACTCACGATGACCCCATCTTCACGCTTACATCTAATCAACACCTTTTGCCCTTCCACATCCCCGACCCTCACCTCTAGCTTCTCGCAATTCACCCTCGTTGCATACCTCTTGAGCTAATCCATGCCCAAGATGATCCCATACCCAGTGAAGTTAAGAACAAAGCAATTTCACACAAAAGAGCAACCATGACTCGACAACACTAGACCACGGCAAATCATGCACAAACTGGACGAACCCCCAACTGGATTAGTCACAATCAACAGTCTATCACAAATCTCGGGTTCCAAACCCGAATGACAAACAAGCTCATTGCAAATGAAAGAATGCGATGCTCCAGTATTGAAAAGCACACGAACTAAATCACCATTAACAGAAAGAGTACCTTGCACCACGACACCCTTTCCTTTTCCCTTGCAGTAGGAGCTCTCGAAGAAGATGGCATGGCTTCGAAAGCATATTCTTTCACAATCTGCTTGCCCTTAGCTTATTATGGACAATCCTTCTTTTCATGCCCAGGCTTCCCACACTTGAAGCAATTCTTCTCAGCTTTAGGATTCTTGCACTCACTAGCAAAATGTCCTTTCTGTTGGCAGTTAAAGTAAACCACCTCACTCTTGGGCTTCTTTTGTCCATTTTTACCTTCTGCTGTTGCTGCTTCCTATTCTTATTATTACCACCCTGCTGTGGCTTCTGAACCTTTTTAGTTAGAGCGAAAACATTTGCTTCTTTAGGAAACAAGCTCTCGTGACGAATAGCTTTATCCACAATCTTCTCAAATGAATCATCGAGATGGTCCACTAATAGCTTTCCGATATAAGCATCCAAACCCAAGACAAATTTCTCTTTCTTCTGATAGGGTGTATCAATGTATGAACGAGCATATCTATACAAAGCTTCGAAATCAGAAATATAGTCGAGCACAGAACGACCATTCTGTTTCAGCTCTACAAACTTCTTGAATAGAGCAGATTTCTGAGCTGTGGAGACAAAACTTGCTTCAAACTTAGCTTGGAATTACTCCCATTAAATTTCTTCCTTTGGGGTCTCGAGTGTAATAGAATTCCACCATTCCATGGCCCTGCCTTGCAGTTTCCTTGATGCAAGCTTTCTCTTTATTGCATCCTCAATATCCAAGTCTCCAAAGATTCGAACACATGAATCCATCCACCTTTGAACTTCTTCAGCTGGTTCAATTCCCTTGAATGGTTTTCCCCTTAGAGATGTAAAGTCCTTGCACAGCTTTGCAAAATCTACAACTCTAGGAACACGCACACCTACATCTACCATTGCTGCCACTGGAGCGGGTACCCTTCGCATAATTGTTTCTACCATGGCTTCAAACATGGCTGGGTATTTAGGTTCACCACCATTTCCCCCTCTAGTATTAGCTCCCCTAGCAGCGTGTCTTGATTGTCGTTTATTCATTCTAAATCTGCAATTTTGAATAATTAGTCACTTCCAAGAAAAACTGCTAAAGAGATACAACCGCTACTACTATATATGTTAATATTTATAGTAAGTATCCAACTGAAATCTACAAATGAGTCTCTCATACGTAATTACCTCTTCGAACCTTGACCAAAAATCGTTGACTAGAGCTCTGATACCAAATGTGATGACCGCCCATAACCTCCGCACTATACCACAGAAATAAGGCATAGAAGGGTGTGCCAGGAAGTCATGGACGATCATCAAAGTAGGTAAACACAAGCGGAACCTGTCGTAAACTTGCAGCTCAATGATAAAATATAATAGAACATATACAACAGGTAGTAATAGTGAAGCAGAAACACTAGACTTCCATATAACTAGAAAGTAATATCCATAACTTGGAAATAGTGTTTGTACAAAGTTGCCTCACTACATCACTCAAAAAAGCAAACATTGAAAATCCAATTGTTAGATAATAGTAAAAATGGTACGTGAGCCTCCTGCACGCCATCGATCGGCATCGTCGTCCTCACTAAAGCATTACCTGTCACCTGTCACTTAGTCTGCCCATCGACAACTGGATGAACGACCCAAGATAATAAGAGGAAATACAAAACCTTGAGTCAGACAATAGTCTTAGTGAGCGATAAAACAGTTATCAAACTTCAAAAATAAAGTGTATGAGAAGGGATAGATAAGTATACTAATCTACCCACAACACCAGAGAAGAACTCAACCTTATCTTCCCCACGTCGGACAGTGATAGCCTTTACAATCCATTTAACGAAAGGAATAACAACTCATACATGGGAAGCAGAACAACCATTGATAACATTCATAGCATCCAGATTAAATAGGTCTCACGTAGACAAACCTAATCGAATTTAACATCACCCAAGTTCTCTCCCCAGAGGCCTAAACCAATATCAGTTAAGCACTCAAAGAACATCTCCCTCGACTTTGGATAATCTATGTGACATAATACAAATAGAACAACCAATCATCTATGACTGACTCTGGCTATCACTGCCAATCCTGCTTTGAAACCATCGTTAATCGTATGACGACCAACCTTGCCATATGTCAAGGGCTAATGGTAACCCCAGCTCTAGCATAAACTACATATGTCCAACCTTGACAATGTCCAACCTTGACAACTAGGCCTTTCCCCAAGACCCAGGGTACTAGAACTTACGACAACGATAATCCCTCAGCCTTCTCATCTCTAGCCATCCATCTTGCGACTTTTCATACCTCGAGCAACCTTCTCGAGTAACCATTATCCACCAACTCACGACCTTTGAGTTGAAACTACATTCGTTGCATCTCCCCGACCAACGAACACTCCAACAGTTCGAACATCCCCTTCTGGACTCTCGTCGAAGCCACCACCATCGTTGAACCAACCTACATCTTTATAAGGTTCAAAGAAATCCATAGCATTATTTTAGCACTTCCTAACTTCCCAATTGAATTTCCATTGAAGTCACATCATCACCAGAAATGTCCGACCAGGAAAACATGCCCAGAAATGGAAAAAATGGCTGAACAGAAATGGCTGTCCACAATGGTGCGATCCAACTTTGGTCTGATCCAACTTTGGTCCGATCCAACTTTGGTCTAATTCAATTTTGGTCTGATCCATCTTTCGTCCAATCCAACTATAGTCCGATCCAACTTTGGTCCGATTCAACCTTGGCTGATCAACTTATGGTCCGATCCAACTTTGGTCCGATCCAACTTTAGTCCAATCCAACTATGTTCCGATCCAACTTTGGTCCGATCAAACTTTGGTCCGATCCAACTTTGTTCCGATCCAACTATGGTCCGATCCAACTTTGGTTCGATCCAACTTTGGCCGATCAGCTTATGGCCGATCCGGCTTATGGCGGATCCATCTTATGGGCAATCCAGCTTGTGGCCAATCCACCTTATGGACGATCCAACTTATGGCTGATCCAACTTATGGCCGATCCAACATATGGCCGATCCAAAACCTGCATATTGCAATTCAACTCCGATTTCGACCAAAACTTCGCTAAACGACGAATCCGACGAAACTAACTCAACCAAAATCATCAAACACAATAGTAAACATATCATAACACTAATAACCACATGAATAGGACGATTACCACAAAAATGATGTAAATCTCACCAAAAACCATTAAAATGAACACATGATCAAAATGAGAGATCTAACTAACATAAACATGTAAAATGACATGAAATTAACGGGTAAAACTTATTAGATAAGATCATAGGGTCATGCATATGGAAATGGACATGAAAAGGTGTAAATCTATGGTAAAACATTCCAATTTAATGAGAAACATGCACAAACACTTATATACTTCATTGCATTCATGTGAGAGATGTAAATCACTCATCGATTCTCCAAAACAAGCTAAAATGGTAGAAATAAGAATTCGAACAGCGAATACTTCAAACCAAACTCCTTGATCCGATGAATTTGCCCTTGAAACGATGTAGATCTAGCCTCGAATGATTAAGATCTTCGTTTTCCATCCTTAGATTTGGATTTTTAATAGTGGAAAGGTGTAGGAGGAAGAAGAAGATCAATGCCTTTCAATGAGAGAATGGAGAAGTAAATTTTTTCCCTCTACTCTCACCCCCTATTTATAGGATTCCACTAAGGCTCCAAAACCTGAACAGTCAATTGGAAAACCTTAAAAAAGCGATTTCTCCCAAATTGCTACCAAATCATTAACGTAACAATTCTAAGGAAAGAAAATCATAAATTCCTTTCCAATGGCACAGGTCTCACCCTCTGATTCGACTTGAGTCAAAAGTTATGCCCTGTACAAGATTCACAGGGGCGAAATGGTCATAAACAAAATTGGTAAAAATTATGGACATGTCTCACATCATTATAAGCAACATAATAAAAGAAGAAAATGTTCCAACCCTCAAGGAATAAAATAAAAAATATTTTACGATCTTCCAATACGTAAAATGCGGGCTGTTACATATTGTACGGGGTAAAACCTCTCACTAGAAGTACGCCTACGTCACCATCTTGTTCTTGTTATACTAGTATTGGTGTAGAGAAAAGTATTAGAGAAACGCAATGCATTTTCTGCTCTTTTTATCATGATTACCTCGTTATGCCTACCTTATGACATTGTTATTTCTCTCCAACTTATATGCCTATCATGATGCTTTTACTTATTTATATGCTAAACGTAACTGGACTCGCCAACTTTATGTCTGGCCAATTTTGTTTCCTCTTCTTTCTCTTCCGTCCCCGCCCCCTCAAGGTTCTTAGGGTGGTAATACTCAAGCTTGATCAGGATTCTTCTTTCATTCTGCTTGAAGATGCTTAGATGTACTGCTCGTTTGTGTATTGGCTCTACTATGGCTATATTTTGGGGATTATGCTCTTTTATGTATTACTGTACTCTTATGATGATTTTGATACAAGGCAAAAAAATTAGGTTTCTAGTATTTCAGACTTATGATGTAACCATGTTTTGTAACACGATGTTTTCTGTTTAATAAAGTTTTAAATTCCGCTGTTATTTTATATCTGTCTTGTAATGTTTCTGTTTACCTGTAACGCTTCATGAAACTTAATGCATTCTGATAAAGAGTGACATTAACGGACATGGAGTGTCATATTTGGTATCAGAGATGAAGTTTACTAGATCAGATAAAATATTCTGAAAATTGTTTTCAAAAAGGTTTTAAAAAAAGTATTTTCACGGAAAATACTTTTTTGAAAAACGTATTCCCCAAAGCCATATGAAATATCTGTCAATTCTCTATTTGAATCCCTTTTCCTTTTCGTTTCAGCATGTCTGGGGAACCTAATATTCCCGAGGGCGTACAGATACCAGCTTAGTTCTATAGGTATCTTGAGGCTACGGCTCCTGCCGAAGGCCAAGAAAACACCCCTCCCCAATTGCAGCCGTTGTTCCTCCTCCTCCTACTCCATGTGCTGATAATTTCTCTAAGGTATCCAAAGATTTCTATGATATGGGAGGAAAGCCATTCCGAGGAACTGAGACTTTTGTAGAAGCAAGGAATGGGATCAAAGAGACGGAGGATTTGTTTGGAATTTTCGAAGTTGACAATCATAGGAAGATTTAGTTAGCCATTTCACAGCTGAAAGATAAGGCTTTATTCTGGTGGGTAGTGATGTAAGCATGGCGTCTAGTCGAGACCTGTGTTGATTTCCAACGCAGATTCGAGTTGAAGTTTCTTTCTCAGGCCGAGCAAAGTATGCAAATGGAAAGGTTTTTGGCGATTAAGCAAGGAGGCATGTCTATTAGAGAGTATGTTAATAAGTTTAATCAATTGGCGAGGTTTTGTTTGGAACTAGTAGATACCCCGCACATGAAAGTTTTGAGGTTTGCTAAAGGATTGAATGAAACCCTCCATAGGTTGGCTATGTGTCATATTCTGATGGGAGCAACTTTTGAGAAACTCGTTGATATATCATTAATGCATGAGGAAGATAAAGGTGAAAAGAAAGAGGCTAAGGTTGAGGAAACAAAAAACAAGAAAGTGTGGCCCAAGAAGGAACAACGGCAACAAAAGAAGTGCGGTAATAATGGCAAAGCTCAAGATAAGAGGAAATGTCATCATTACGGGCACGAGGGTCATGTAATCAAGGATTGCAAGAAATGAAAGAACGCTTTTTTCATTGTGGAGAAGTCAGACATCTTGTTAAGGATTCCCCAAAGAGGCAAAGACAGGGTAGAAGGGAAGGATCTTCTGGAGGGCAGGTGCATGCTCTCGTGGCCAGTGCGCCAGATAGAGGTAGGAAAGTTTCCATTGAAGGTTTGATTTCTCTTTCCAATCATCTAGTTAGAACATTTTTTTGATTCTAGCTCTTCGCATTCTTTTATATATTATTCTGTGGTTTAGTCTCCAAACCTTAGTACTATTATGGTTTTAGATCCCGTTGTTGTCTCAAACCGCATTGGTGGTATGTCTCATTCGTCTATGACTTGTCAGGGTTTGTTGACGGCAAAAAATGTCGTAAACACCAAAGATTCCTATTACTAGGAATAGCTAATTTGGTCGCAAGACTAAGTAGGAGAAAGCGGTAAATGACACGAGAATTTATAGTGGTTCGGCCGTGGATTCGGCCTACATCCACTTTGGAAGGATGTTGAACTTTTGTTAATCACTCAAGAATTAAAAGGTAGAGCCATGCTCATTACATTCACTTCCATAATTGCCATATGCTAGGTATTTGGGGAAAAGAATTTTAATTCTCCTTCTTCCTCAAATAGGAGATGTCATTAATGGGGCTCATGAAGCTCTAGGAAGGTCTCAAGTGAAGAAAATCCAACCCATTTGAAGTATGAGGCCAAGGGCTATTTATAGGAGTGGGGATAGGAAGGAATAGGTAAAAATTGTGGACCATATGAAAAATTTCGAACCCACCACTAGCAGGTGCAGAAATATCAAAACTGGGGCTGGGTTCAAAATTTCGCACCCGTTGGGTTCGAAATTTTGAACCCAATGCTGGGTTCGAAATTTCGCACCCTCTAGGTTTGAAATTTCGAACCCAGGGCTGGGTTCGAAATTTCATGGTGCGTGTGGACTGCAGGTTCGGGCACTTCGAGACATGTGATTCCTTTAGGATTTGAGGTCTCGGCTTAGGAACGGTTCGGACTGCGAGGCCTTTATTTGGCAATGTTTGGGGGAGCGGCGAGGTTTGCAGAAGTTGTTGGCTGAATCCTGACTTTGAGTCAATCTGGTGATTCTGGGCAACACACCTATTGGCGGAAATCGGATGGATCGGGCGATGCCCACGGTTTCGACATAACCAACTAGCTCGATCGCCACCGGGACTTTGTGGCCTTAGACCCCCACCGGCGCTGTGCCCAGGTCCGCAGGATGGCTCGCCTTCGGCTCGGAGCACATCTCGCCTCCAGCTCGGCTGCGAACGGATACTAATGGAGGTCGCGTTCGAGGGATGAAACATTCTGCTAGTGGCCAGAATTAAGTCTTCTGGTACTGGCAATGCCTCTGGGCTATAATATCACGCGATATGCTGAGTTGAGCGTGTCTTACGTACTTTTGGGAACCGGACCAAAAGGCCGGTTAACATTTGCCCCCTCAAAGTTTGTTCTGTTTTAACGGGGCGTGCTATGAAGTGAGATGAGTCTAGTATAGGCACAAACATCTCCATACGGTGCTTGGCGATTGGTTATGACCTTCCTCTTGAGTTGTATACCAAGAGCGCAGTGTTTTGGAGTGGTTGGGACTCTTTGTCGGAATGTGCTGGTATGAGCTTAGGATTCCAACATTGCTAAGAGTTTTGACTTGTTTGAGTTGGAAGTTATCCAATGTATTCAGTTCCTGTAGATTAAAGACAATAAACGTTAGTTGCCAATACACAATTGCATCGAAGTGCAAATGGCTCGTCATCGGGTCGTAATCGCGTATGCGATCACGAGTTTGCATGTTGTTTTGTGCGATGCAGTATGAGCTGGGATAGGTAGCATGGAGGTGAATTGTATGTCCTGGGCTTGCGATTGTGCAATTTTAGCCTTCGAAATGTCAAAGGGTTGGCAAAATCACTTGTATTTGTGAACCCAAGGTCGTTCAATGTTTCGGGCTAGTTCTATCGATTAAAGTTTCGAAAACTTATATACGTGTATGCCATTGTTAGGACAATACTTGTCATATGTCATGGCATGTATTCATATAGGTTTTCCTTTGGGGCGAGATCGGACCCAAATGCTAGGCGCGTGCACTTTGATGATTGAGCACTTGGTTAGTACACAATTGGTCGCTGAGTGGCGATTGACTTAGTAGTTAGAGCTTCGAAATACGATTGTAGCTTCATATACGATACTGAATTCCGATCTCGGAACATTCATTTGGGGCATACCGGTCCTCTGATTGTAGTTACTTCCTTTCTTCTCTTCTCCGGACAGAAAATCATCATAAGGCATGGAGGATGACGAAATACTTCTTTTTTACTTTGGAAGTTCGAGGTGTTATTAGGTTTTTGAGAGAAGGGAAGAGATACGGAAGGTAAGAGGGATTTCGAATTTGGTACTCAAGAATGTGGAGTAGTGGATCGTGGGAAACAGAATTAGGAATTCGGATAACGATCGCCAAGTATGCGTGAATACGGGAGTGGGATTCGTATTCAGGACACTTAATAAACCCTCCTGGTTTTTCGAGAGGTCGAAGCTGGTTTGAGGGACGTGATAATCTAGCAAGTGCGTGGGAGCATGACGCATAACTTTGCACTTTGTTATTTTGTCTTGGCTCCAAGCTTGGGTTAGTAACTTTGAATATTTGCATGGCGCCCGATGAGCGGATGGTGATCATTGAGTTTTGGTCGAGGAATGAACTTTCTTGGATTGCCAGCCCAAATGCGTATGTAGGATGTCTACACATAGTTGAACTGTTAGGCTCGGGATCCAATCAATAACCGAAGAATGACACAGTTACATCTTGACTCAGGTGTTGCGCCGACGATTGGCGATGGCCATGGCGTTAGTTGTTGAGGCTAAAGGTTGCCACCATGTTCTGGAATGTCTGCTTTTTGTGGAGTCCGGGCACTAATGGAAAGCTGAAAAGCCTCTAGGGCTCGGAATCTGGCTCTGGATTGCCTTCATTGCGAGGTGAAGGCGCTCTCAAGATGGTGGCTCCATGGGATGTTGTGAAGATGACGCGAGTGCAGGGACTGAAGGGATCTGATCGGGTCTTGAGATTTCCAGGCCGGTGCGATAATCGGTAGAGGGACGCCCCCTAGCCCGAGTATCTGTTAGATTTTGCTCGACGTTAGGGACGAGCTAGCAAGTTCGGATCGTTATTGAATGTTTCATGCCTGGTTTGTAATTGAAGTTCAATGTAACACAACTGGCCGGCGAATGATTATGGAAATGGACTTATTCGAGCTGACTACTCGGGTATGCACACAATATGTAAACATACGATTGAGTCGTTAGTTCCAGCCCAATTATGTTGTAACCCTTTTTCGACCTGAGAATGGTGTTGATGATTGCCGGGAATCACTGTCATAGTTATTAAAACTAGGTGTCGTGTAACACCCCGTAATTTTAACAAATTAAAATGACAAATTAAAGAGTACTTAATTTTTAGAAGAAGAATTAAGGGAAACGGGTTGCGCCATTGCGTTCATCTCGAAATTATGCTTGGGGTAGAGTCCGAGTTTGCATAAAATGGATACAGTATGAAGAAGTTTGGAGGCTTAGAAGATTTCAGTTTAAAGCAGAATTTAATTAAATAATAATTAAATAACCAGAGCAGTTCAAAATTCGAAATTGAACCCAAAATAGTTGAGCGGGAAATTTCCCGCTCGTGGGTGTCAACCCCCCCAAGGGGAGTCGACTGGGAAGTCGACCCCCCATATAGGGGTGTCGACTGGGGAGTCGACCCCCTTATAGGGTGTCGACTCCCTCGGCCTAGATTTGGCCGATGTGTTTTGTAGTATGACGTGTTTTTATGGGATTGGCTGGATGACATGTTTTCTGGTCTTGATGGTTCGGATGGTCCCTAATCAAATCTAAGGGTCCTAATGCACCTATAAATAAACACATAAACCTAACCCTAATCCTATTGTCTTCATCCATGGCGCCTCCATGCTGCTCTAATATAAACTAGCCTTTCTTCTCCACCAAAACAAATCAGAATATGAGTATTTCAATTAGAAGATCAGATCTATAAACAATCAAAGTAGAGATTATTCATGATCAGAATTGCTAAAACAACACCTAATTCTCTTTTCTAAGATTCTTATCGCTTTGAGTCTATGTCACTTTCACATATAATTAAAATAAAAAGTAATTGTGATAAGATTGTAAGTTGGATCTAATGTATATGCCTGTAAATAAGATGAATCATATCAAGTTATATCAAGTTTTGTAACTAGTTATCTTTTAAATTCATACTCAATTGCTATTATTATATGTCGGTCTGATCTATTTTGTGTTATTCATTTCACATGCCTATTTATGTGGTTATGCCAGTTTTGATTCTCTTCCTTTCTTCTTTTCCTTTTTCCTTATGAGATTAGGCTAACTTCGAGCCTAACATATTGCATTGAGATTTGCAAACGAATAACACTGGATTGTTTGGGAAAAGTTGGGAAATATATAATAAAATGAGATTATTGGCATAAATTGTTGTTAACCATGGAAATTGGTTTGGGCGTAATTGAGTATAACTTGTATACATGAGATTTGGCATAAATTGGTTTGGGCATAATTGAGTATAACTTGTATACATGAGATTTGGCATAGATTGTTAATAACTATGAAAATTGGTTTGGGCATAAATTGCCCCAACTTATACACATGAAATTATAGGCATAATTTGGATTTAAAATTATAAACATAATTTAGATTGGAAAATATGGGTAATTGGAATATATTATAATCCAAGATTTGAAATTGGGACTTGAATCGAGAAAGTGATAATGAACACCTAAGACACAAGGTTAGATTCGGATTGCAGTATAAGCCTGCCCAGAATCTCCCGGCATATCCAGCAACCGCAATTTGGTAATCTAATGTGAGAGGTGAAAGACAGAAACTAGATGCGTAATAATGCAAAGACACGAGGTTAGATTCGGATTGCGGTATAAGCCTGCCCGGAACCGGCCGCATATCCAGCAACCACAAACGGTAATCTAATGTGGGAGTTCTTGGAAGATTACGGTTACAATGAATTAATGAACACTTAACCAAGATAAGACATGTGATAAGAAATGGGAATAATAAAGGGTTAAGTGGGTAACATGGGAAGCATGTGAAACATAATAAAAACACTTAACTAAGATGAGACATGTGATAAGACATGGGGATAAAAAGGGGTTAAGTGGGAATTCCTAGTGGGGACCAAGCTTAGGAGGGAAGCTTGTGTCAAATGTGTGGACCTTTTTCAACCAGTAACCCATTTTAGTATCTATATGAGCTCGAACTAGGTCGAGGACAGAGACACGCTTTCTAGGGTTAATTGTAAGAGGTCAATAAAGAGTTAGTGGTGGCAGTGCAAGTCCAACAGAGTCATGTGCGTGCGTGGGTCCGGGCTGGCAGGTAAGACACTGTTGCATCGTGTAGGTATAAGTTGTGCATTTCAGTAGTATCGGGGTTGCCACCTTAGGGAGTGATACACCCTATTGTGGGACCAGCACAAGTATCCACGAGGTTAGGGAGCCTATCAAATAGGAAGGGTAGTGGGTACAACTAGTGGGGATAGGAGCAAGTTGGCACCTATGATAGTAACTAGCAGTACACGAAACTACCATCATTATGTTTGTTTAAGAGGGATCATCTTTTAGTATGTAACTAGTATGTTGGCACGGTGTAGAGCGTATCTTACAATAGCTAGAAGCGCAGTTGATGTTCTATCTTACTTATCATGTTCAACTTGTCATATCTGCTTATGTTACAGTCATCTCTTATATCCAGTTTGTGTTCTTATCCTGTTACTTTACTAATTATATTGTTAAAGTCACTGGACTCGCCAGATTTTATGTCTGACCCTTTTTGTTTCGCCTCTTTTCTTTCTTCCACCCCCCCCCAAAGGTCCTCAGAGTGGGATTAGTGGAGCTTGGCTCGGATTTCTTTCTTCTTGAAGTGCTTGGAAGTGTTGAAAGTAATGCTTAGCTTTATCTCTTTTTCATTATGGATATTTGGAGTGGGATTATGGGTTTTCCTTTTATGCACTCTAATAATAATTTTGTTCAAGATGGATATTTGTGTACTTGGCTTTAGTATATGGTTTTGTTGTTGTAACCAGACATGTTTTGCTTTTCCGATACAATGAATAAATTTTGAATTTTCTTAAGTACCATTTTATATATCTATCTTGTGATATTCTATTCTATACTCTTATAATACTCCATGAAAGTTAATGCATTCCCTTAGTGAGTGACATTAATGGACGTAGGATGTTACACGTGGTATCAGAGCTGAAGGTTACCAGAACAGATAAAATATTTTGAAGACCATTTTAAAAAAGCATTTTTAAAAAGAAGTATTTTCAAAAGCATGTTTTGAAGAGGGTATTTTCAAGAGAAAGGTTTATTATGAAAACATAATCCCCAAAAGCCATATATCTATCTTTCGATCTGCTGTTTTGAATCTCTTCCTTTTTCCTTTCAGCATGTCTGAGGAACCCGATATACTTGAGGGCGTACAGGTACCAGGATGGTTCAGAAGGTATCTGGAGGGTAGGGCTACTGCCGCAGGCCCAGCAAACATACCTCCTCCCCCAGCCGCAGCCGCTCCTCCTCCCCATGTAGACGTTTTCTCTAACATATGGAAAGACTTCCGTGCGATGGGCAGAAAACCGTTTTATAGAACTGAGACGTTTGTTGAGGCTCGGAATTGGATCAAGGAAGTGGAGGACTTGTTTGGTATTTTTGAGATAGACGATGGAAGGAAGGTTCAGCTAGCTACTTGGTTGACGAAGGATGAACTTTATTTTGGTGGGAAATAACTAATGGAGGACGTGCAGTGGAGACGTGGATGGATTTTAGACAAAGGTTCGAGTTGAACTTCTTTCACAAGCAGAGGAGGGTTTATACAAGGAGAGGTTCTTGGCTTTGAAACAAGGGAGTTTGTCTGTGAAGGAGTACGTTAAAAAATTTAACCAGTTAGCAAGATTTGGTATGAAATTAGATAATACACCACATAAGAAGGCCTTGAGGTTTGCCAAGGGTCTGGATGAACCATTACACGGGTTGGCTATGTCCCACATTCCTATGGGGGCTACTTTCGAAAATCTTATTGACATGGCATTGATACATGAAGAGGAGAAAGGTGCTAATGTAGATAAGGCATAGGATAAGAAAGGGGATCCAAAGAAGGCACAGCGACAACAAAGGAAGGGCGGTAAGGGAAACAAGGGTTCAGAGAAAAGAAAGTGTCACAATTATGGAATACCTGGCCATTTGAAGAAGGACTATAGGAAGAAGAAGAGGACGGGTTACTTCCAATGTGGTGAGGAAAGACATATGATTAAAGACTGCCCAAGGAGGCAAGGGCAAGGCCAAGGACAGGATCTAATTCTGGAGGGCAGGTTCATGCTCTCATGGCATCTACGCAAGAGAGAGGTTGAAATGTTTATGTCAAAAGTTTTATTTTCCTTTTTGATCATCCTATACGTACTTTGGCGCTTCACATTCGTTTATATCCGCTTCTTTTGTTGAGTCTCTACACCTAGATACTAGTATAGTTGTGGATCCATTGTTGTCTCAAATCCTATTGGGGGTACGATTCGTCTATCTATGTTATGTCGGAATTTGAGAATATCTGTGTATGGCGTTGAGTTCGAATGCAACGCTTTTGTGCTTGATTTCATGGGTTATGGGTTGATTCTAGGAATGGATTGGCTAGCCAGGTATGGTGCCATTCTCGACTGTGAAAAGTGGGTAGTTAGACTATTAACTAGTTTGGGTAATACTCATATCATGCGACCCTAAGGATTCTGTTATGCTTAGCTACCTAGAATCTATTGACACATCTATTGATGATTTGCAATCTGTTCGAGTAGTCCGTGAGTATGCAGATGTCTTTGAGGAGGTTAGGGGATTACATCGAAAACGCGAGATAGACTTCCGTATATACTTGGTGGAAAATGCAAAGCCAGTTGCATTGCCTGTGCGCGACATGGCTCCAAGAGAATGGAGGGAGCTTAGTAAACAAGTGAAAGAGTTGCTTGAGAAAGGGTTCATAAGAAGAAGTATCTTGGAGTGGGGTGCTCCAGTTGTTTTTGCTACGAAGGCTAATGGTTCGCTTAGATTGTGCATTGAATATAAGGAGCTGAATAAGCTCACAAAGAAGAACAGACATCCATTACCGAGAATAGATGACTTGTTCGATCAGTTGGTTAGTGCTTCGGTTTTCTCGTCGTTGGATTTAGCTACAGGATTTCATCAGCTAAGGGTGGCTGAGGACAGCATAGATAAGACTGCATTTAGAACTCCCGACGGTTTCTTTGAATGGCTCGTCATGCCTTTTGGTTTGATGAATGCACCTGCATATGTCATAGACTTGATGAGTAGGGTGTTTAGGGAGTTTCTAAACAAGTTCGGGGTGGTCTTTGTGGATGATATCTTGATATTCTCTAGAAGCGAGGAAGAATATGCCCTACATCTTAGGGAAGTCTTAGAGACCCTTCAAGCACATCAACTCAAAGCCAAATTGTGCAAATGCCATTTTTGGAGGGAGCAAGTAAGGTTCTTAGGGCACGTGGTCTCTAAGGAAGGGATAGCAGTGGATCCGACGAAGGTGGTAGCAATCCAAGATCGGAAGGTTCCTAGAAATGCAGCGGAAGTAAGAAATTTTCTAGGATTGGTGGGCTATTATAGAAATTTCATCAAGGACTTTGCTAAGATATCAGCCCCACTTACACGGTTGACGAAAAAGAATTTGACATTTTCTTGGGATGTTGACAATGACGATGCTTTTCAACGTTGGAAGAGGGCTTTGACGACAGCTCCAGTTTTAGTTTTCCCAGATGGAAGTAAACCATTCACAGTGTATACCGTTGCATGCGGGACAGGGCTGGACGCAGTTTTAGTGCAAGAGGGAAGGGTGATATGTTATGGTGGAAGGCAGTTGAAGGCACATGAGAAGAATTACCCTACTCACGACTTAGAATTAGCTGCCATAGTTTTTACGCTTAAATCTTGGCGCCACTATTTGCATGGAGAGAGGTTTGAGTTGTATACATATTATAAGTCACTTAAATACTTGTTCTCTTAAAAAGATCTAAACTTAAGGCAATAATGGTGGATGGAGTTCTTAGCATCCTACGATTTTGAGATTGCATATACCCCTGGCAAGGGTAACGTTATAGCTGACGCCTTGAGTAGAAAGATGTTGACTTTGAGTCCTTGTTTATCGAGCGGCAGAGTTTAGAGTACATATCTATCTTTGATTTTAGACCCTCTATCGATTATATACCCGGTTTGTTGGCATCGTTAGAGGTGCGACCTACGCTTTTGGGATAGATAGGAGCAGCACGGTGAGATGACCTACAGCTGATAGAGATAGTAGACAAGATCATAAGAGGGGAGTCTTCAAGCCATCTTAGTAGGTATACTATAGATGATAAAGGTTGGTTGCGTAGAGATGGTAGGCTTTGCGTATCACGTGACGAGAGTTTGAGAAGGAAAATCCTTGAAGAAGCACATTGTTATAAGATGACCATACATCCCAGTAGTGACAAGATGTATAAGGACATGAAGCGAGATTTCTTTTGGGCCGCAATGAAGAAGTATGTGGCTGAGTTCGTTTCTAGATGCTTAGTGTGCCATCATGTCAAGGCTGAGCAAAAGAAGCCTGGTGGTTTTCTTCACCCTTTATAGGTTCCACAGAGGAAAGGGAAAGTGTTTCCATGGATTTCGTCAATGGGTTGTTGAGGTCAAGGATGGGTAATACAGGAATTTGGGTAGTAGTAGATAGACTTACTAAGAGCGCCCATTTCATTCCTGTTAAGAGTAAAAGAACAGGAATATGGTTAGCATATGTTTATCTCTAGGAGATAGTTCGTCTACACGGTATACATTCTAGTATCGTAAGCGATCGAGATCCCATTTTCACTAGTGAGTTTTGGAAGAGCTTGCAAGAGGTGGTAGGAACGCAATTGTGTTTAAGCACTGCTTATCACCCTCAGACAGATGGCCAAATAGAAAGAGTGAATAGGATTCTAGAAGATCTTTTGAGGTTATGCATCTTGGACTTTGGAGGGACATGGGAGGAACATCTTCCATTAGCAAAGTTCGCCTACAACAACAACTATCAGACTAGTATTGGCATGGCACCTTTTGAAGCTCTATACGGACGACCTTGTCTATCACCGACTTGTTGGTGGGAACCTACGGATAAGATTTTGCTTGGGCCCGAGATGGTTAGGGAAACTTCGGAGAAGATAGACTTGATTCGAAGACGCATGAAGACGACACAAGACCGGCAAAAGTCATAGGCTGATAAGAGACGAACCGATCTTGAGTTCGATGTTGGAGACACGATATTTATTAAAGTATCACCATTGAGGAACGTAGTTCGCTTTGATCTGTTGGGAAATTGGCACCAAGGTTCATGTGTCCATTCCCCATTACAGAAAGAATTGGACAGATGTCCTACAGAGTGAAGTTGCTTGAGAAGCTTAGTGGTGTTCATGATGTTTTTCACATACCGCATTTAAGGAAGTGTTTACATGATACCGCGGAATTAGTAGAGCCGAGCGTGCTTAGAGAAGTGGAAGTAGAGAGAGATGCCACGGTTAGACGAGTTCCTACATGCATCCTTGGATCGGAGGTCAAGAAGTTACGCAACCGAGAGGTCAAGTTGATTAAAGTCCAATGGGGAGATGATCAAGGAGACGCGACTTGGGAGATGGAAGACAAGATACGTGAGTCGTACCCTTTCCTTTTTAAGGGTATATTCTTAACTTCTCCTTTTTCTATCGCTTTGTTTATACTTGTTCTATCGTTTAGTGTATCCTCTCGACTATATCTTCCTCCTTTAGATAGAAAATCCTATGGTTGTAAACATGTGTTTGAAACATGTTATGTTTGGTGGAGGCAAGTGTTTGTTAGTGGTTGCTCGTGGATGCATTTACACACACTTTAGGCACTAAGATCGGCTCAGTCACTTTCATATTGCATATTGGATAAGAATACATATGTTTGTATATTGACTGAAATTTGATGTGTTATCATGTGGATGTTGCATTGAGTAAATGATTGTGCACTCATATAGAAGTTATAAAGTGCATTAGGAGTAATTGCATACATGTTGGACTGATGGCACTAACATAATTTGCATTAAGGTGGTCAACTGAATCAGTAGACTGCCTGATCTTTGCATTAGATAAGGAACATATACACACACTTTTGCATATGTTCATATAGCATTAGAAATCTTTTAAGGACAATGGATGCTTGTGGATGATGGATGAGTAGATGGATGGCTGGATTGTAGGATATACATTCTTCTTAACTTGGAGATTTCGGGGACGAAATCCTTTAAGGAGGGGAGAATGTAACACCCCTTAATTTTAGAATATTAAAATGACAAATTAAAGAGTACTTAACTTTTAGAAGAAGAATTAAGGGAAACGGGTTGCGCCATTGCGTTCGTCTCGGAATTTTGCTTGGGCATAAAATGGATAAAGTATGAAGAAGTTATGAGGCTTAAAAGATTTCAGTTTAAAGCAGAATTTAATTAAATAACCAGAGAAGTTCAAAATTCGAAATTGAACCCAAAATAGCTAAGCGGGAAATTTCCCGCTCGTGGGTGTCTACCCCCCCAAGGGGAGTCCACTAGGGAGTCGACACCCATATAGGGTATCGACTGGGAAGTCGACCCCCCTATAGGGTATCGACCCCCTCGGCCCAGATCTGACCGATGTGTTTTATGGTTTGACGTGTTTTTCTGGGATTTTCTGGATGACATGTTTTTCTGGTCTGGATGGTTCGGATGGTCCCTAATCAAATCTAAGGGTCCTAATACACCTATAAATACACACCTAAACCTAACCTTAATCTCATTGTCTTCATCCATGGCGCCTCCATGTTGCTCTAATCTAAACTAGCCTTTCTTCTCCACCACAACAAATCAGAATAGGGGTATTTCAATTAGAAGATCAGATCTACAAACAATCAAAGTAGAGATTATTCATGATCAGAATTGCTACAACAACACCTAATTCTCTTTTCTAAGAATCCTATTGCTGTGAGTCTATGTCACTTTCACATATAATTAAAAAAAAGTAATTGTGATAAGATTGTAAGTTGGATCTAATGTATATGCCTATAAATTAGATGAATCATATCAAGTTTTGTAACTTGTTACTATTATTATATGCCTGCCTGATCTATTTTGTTGTTATTTATTTCACATGCCTATTTATGCGGTTATGCCAATTTTGATTCTCTTCCCTTCTTCTTTTCCTTTTTCCTTATGAGATTAGGTAAACTTCGAGCCTAACATATTGCATTGAGATTTGCATACGAATAACGTTGGAATGATTGGGAAAAGTTGGGAAATATGTAATAAAATGAGATTATTGGCATAGATTATTGGTAACCCTGGAAATCGATTTGGGCATAATTGAGTAGAACTTGTATACATGAGATTTGACATAAATTGGTTTGTGCATAATTGAGTATAGCTTGTATACATGAGATTTGGCATAGATTGTTAAGAACTATGAAAATTGGTTTGGGCATAAATTGCCATAACTTGTACACATGAGATTATAGGCATAATTTAGATTTATAATTATAAACATAATTTAGTTTGGAAATTATGGGTAATTGGCATATATAATAATCCAAGATTTGAAATTGGGACTTGAATCAAGAAAGTGATAATGAACGCCTAAGACACAAGGTTAGTTTCGGATTTCGGTATAAGCCTGCCCGGAACTGCCCGCATATCTAGCAACCGCAATTTGGTAATCTAGTAAGAGAGGTCAAAGGCGGAAACTAGATGCGAAATAATGCAAAGACACGAGATTAGATTCAGATTGCGGTATAAGCCTGCCAGGAACCGGCTGGCATATCCAGCAACCACAAACGTAATATAATGTGGGAGGTCTTGCAAGATTATGGTTATAATGAATTATGAACACTTAACCAAGATAAGACATGGGAATAATAAAGGGTCAAGTGGGTAACATGGGTAGCATATGAAACATAATAAAAGCATTTAACCAAGATGAGACATGTGATAAGGCATGGGGATAAAAAAGGGTTTAAGTGGGAATTCCTAGTGGGGACCAAGCATAGGAGGGAAGCTTGTGCCATGTGTGTGGACCCTTTTCAACTAGTAACCCATTTTAGTAACTATATGAGCTTGAACTAGGTCGGGGACAGGGACACTCTTACTGGGTTGATTGTAAGAGGTCAATAAAGAGTTAGCGATGGCAGTGCAAGTCCAACAGAGTCATGTGCGTGCGTGGGTCCGGGCTGGTCGGTAAGACACTGTTGCATCGTGTAGGTATAAGCCGTGCATTTTCAATAGTATCGGGGTTGCCACCTTAGGGAGTGATACACCCTATGGTGGGACCAGCGCAGGTATCTATGAGGTTAGGGAGCCGATTGAATGGGAA
Organism: Allium sativum; assembly: GCA_030737875.1. NCBI lineage: Eukaryota > Viridiplantae > Streptophyta > Magnoliopsida > Asparagales > Amaryllidaceae > Allium > Allium sativum. Next base: position 11,193,506 of record CM060923.1, read on the forward strand.
GGGTAGTGGGTACAACTGGTGGGGATAAGAGCAAGTTGGCATCTATGATAGTAACTAGAAGTACACGAAACTACCATCATTATGTTTGTTTAAGAGGGATCATCTTTTAGTATGTAACTAGTATGTTGGCACGGTGTAGAGCATATCTTATAGTAGTTAGGGGCGCAGTCGATGTTCTATCTTGCTTATCTTGTTCACCTTGTTATATCTGCTTATGTTACAGTCATCTCTTATATACAGTTTATGTTCTTATCCTGATATTTTACTGATTATATTGTTAAAGTCACTGGACTCACCAGACTTTATGCCTGACCCTTTTTGTTTCGCCTCTTTTCTTTCTTCCCCCCTCCCCTCAGGTCCTCAGGGTAGGATTAGTGGAGCTTGACTAGGATTTTTTCTTCTTGAAGTGCTTGGAAGTGTTAAAAGTAATGCTCAGCTTTATCTCTCTTTCATTATGGCTATTTGTAGTGGGATTATGGGTTTGCCTTTTATGTACTCTGATAATAATTTTGTTCAAGATGGATATTTGTGTACTTGGCTTTATTATATGGTTTTGATGTTGTTACCTGACATGTTTTGCTTTTCGGCTGTAATGAATAAATTATGAATTTTCTTAAGTACTATTTTATATATCTGTCATGTGATATTCTGTTTTATACTCTTATAATACTCCATGAAAGATAATGCATTCCCTTAGTGAGTGACATTAATGGACGTGGCGTGTTACATGTCGTCACCACATTCTGATGCGCTTGTAAGTAGGAAACCGTTGCATCGAGAGGTGTAATCAACTTCACGTTGCGTTTAAGTATGAGCTTGCTGGCAAGGCGCAGAGACTTTGGGAAACCAGTGAACCGGCCGTGGAAACCCCAGAACTTGCATCGAGATATGAATTTTTTATTTTGCGTACTGAGAACTTATCTAAATTCCCATGTTCCTCGGGGAACTAGAGATTGTGTAGCTCCCCCTGTCTTTCGGTTTGGGCCTCTATGCCCAGCCTGCCTAGTATTAGCGGGAGGTTAGAAGTTTCTAAGACCTGAGCTTTCGGGTCTGGATCATCCTTGTGGCGAGGTGTAGGTTCCTCTTTAGAATGGTTGTTCCGAAGGTTGTGGTGATGGAAATGACAGCGTAGGAGCTGGTGGAGATCTTCCTCAGGTCCTGCGACGAGTAAGCTAGCGAAAGGATAGGTGGGGGACTGCCCTCGAGCTCGAGTACTTGCCAATTGAAGAGGATGCAAACGGAGACCCTTTAGGAGTCCAATAGTTGCCTCTTTTGCTAGACAACCCACCTTGGAGCGGAGGCGACACCAGGATTTGCCCCCGCGCTTCCTCAAGCGTCCAAGTATCGGCTGGAGCTACAGTGACACTAATCTGGAGAAGTAGGAGATCCCGTAGCCTAGGGATCTCACATTTATGTAAGTCTCTTTGGAGGAGGAGAAGTTCTGGTTGGCCGAAGTGCTTGTGTGATGGACATAGCTGACGTAAGTTTGCCAACCATTCAAGCTACAGTGGAAGACTAGGAAGCCCGGCTGGTGGCAAAGTCCGAGGAGCCGAAGGGGAGGAGGGACAGGACGAGGCTGCCATACAAGATGCACGGGCAAAGGTTAGGCAGGATGTCGAGGAGAAATCTGTCGCTGCGGTGGCAAAGATGTAGGCCGATATTGAGATGGCGTAGGAGAGGGCCTCTGAGTAGGCTAAGAAAAAGAAAAATCGTCGATGATGCCCACCAAAATAGGGCGAAGGGACCCTTGGCAAACTCGAAGTAGATGAAATTATGCGACTCCAGGCTAGGGAGCTAGGTGATTAGAAGACTGCCGAAGATGCTGAGAAGAGAGCGGAGTCGGGCGCCAAGAAGACTTGGGGAGAAAACCCAGGCTGCATTGGTCCTCGCCTTTGACACCATCCCTGGGCTGTTGCTGTGTATCGCTCTCGGGGAAGTTACGATAATTACAAGCAGCGAGGACAATGGAGGGAGGCGTGCATCGATGTCTTACAAATGTGTTACTCTTGTGAAGAGTAGAGGAGGAGGAATCAATTCTGGAAGGAATGGGACCATCGCTGGTGGTGACGTGTCAAGTGCCGAACCTGTACAGAAAAAGGAAAAGACAAGAGAAGGATGAGTAGCATCAATAATTGTTAAAGGAATTATAGATACACTGGGTGAGGTAGACCGATAGCCTATGCGAGTGTGGTCCTCGCTTTCGGTTCTTAAAGACATGGTGTGGTATTCATGTATACCCTGTCATCAGAGAGAAAAGATAATAGACATGTAATCTGTTTTAATGTGTGTGTGTTTGAAAATGAAATATGAATTAGTAAAGATCACAATTTGTGTTAAGTGTTTGGATGTTCTTTTTATGTTTTCAGGCGTCCCGTACTTGCATAAGCATACTTATCGTTACACCTAACAAAAAGCGATTGTGTACCGCGCTCTGGGTTAATTATTCCAGAGGGTTGTGATTGTGTACCGCGCTCCGCGTCAATTATTCCGGAGGGGTGTGATAGATCACTGGCTTCTAGTAAGTTTCCCTCAGCTTAGGAAACCCGTAGCTTGTGAAGCCAGGCTGAGCGCCTGCTGTGTTTGGGTTTCGTGGGGTAAATGTTAAGTGTAGCGAAGGCGTATGAGTCGCGTTGTGTGTTCCGTCTGGTACGTGTCTCTCCCGTCGTTCATCAGCTTGGAGCGAGCCGCCAAGCGTCGTTTATTTGCCGGTGTAGAAAAGCTATGATCATCAACCTGTAGGGTACGATCGTAGCCGTGAGCTGCACCTAAGCCTTTAGGGCTTCGGGGAGAAACGATTTAAGGTCGGTCTTGGTGCTGCGCCAAGATTCGATAGGCACCCATAACCGGTGAAGAGAGACTTTCATCACTCTTAGTTAGCCATTGGGTGACGGCGCCAAGTCGCCTGGACTTGGGCGCAGAAAGATTTATCCTCGGTCTCGGCACGGGGCTAAGGTTCGAGTTAGTGGTTATTTATACTCGGTCACGCCGCGGGCCGGCGACTCAAGTAGCGTTGCCGGCTCCCGTGCTTGGGGTGCCGGACGTAGCCAATGTTGTTTAGACTCGATATTGGATTGAGTTTTGGATGGCAGCTCCTGTGGTGGGGCGCCGATGTGGCGATCGAATGTTTATACGCAAGCTGTTTGTCAGAATTAATCAAACACGTGATGAATGTCATGCAGGGAGTAAACATGGAAAGGAGTTAATAAACTGAACATCATTTCTATGGACAATTCTGGTATTAGTGGCCTTTACAATGCGTAGAATTGTAGGAAAGCAAAACTTCGTTGGAGGGGGTGAATCGATTGTACACTAAGTTATGTAGAGTAAAAGTGGAGATATTCGTTGTTCCATTCCCTTGGGAGTACGGCTCCGTCCATGGTTAAGAATTTGTCAGTTCCATCGCTGAGCTTTCGTTTTATGAGTATGGACCTTCCTACCGAGGAGGGAGGCTTAGAGGTGGAGGAAAGGCCCGTTTGAAGGCGAGGCCGCCAATGTTCGTTTGTGTGGGCTCTCAGCCGAGCTTCCAAACATGCCCCAAGTGGTCGTAGTATTAGTTGGAGAAGGATGGTTACGATACAGCAAAGAGGAGGTGTGTCTTAGAGAAGTGGTCTTGCTTTGCGTTTGCATTTCTTTTTTCTTTTTTTTTGGCAGGCCTAAATATACATATGCCGGAATGAGGCATCTATCCATGAATGGGTTATTCTATTCGAATTGCAACGGTAATGACTATTGGAAAAGTTGCGACCCTTTACCAACAGACATCTCTGTCGGCAACTGCATCCGAGGTCCCCTTTTTTTGATGACGTGTATCTCTTCTTTATGATATTGAATCATCTCCCTCGCCTCCTCTATATACTTTTGTTATGGGCGAGCTGATGGTGTTAATGAGTCGATGGTCGATTTCTCCAATAATAACCTCGGGGATTGGTGTATCGTAGACGACGGTCTTGGGGATGACAGAGAACTGGAATTCTTGGGCTCGTTCACGAACGTTCCCCCAGTAATGCCTACCAACGTGCCTCCTGCTAGTTAGTGGAGGCTGGGAGCGCCTTATGGAGGACAAAAAAGGACACGACACAGCGAAAAGGAAGTGTCTTTTATAGGAGAAAGTTTGCCTTTAGTTTCTGTTTTGCTTCCAATGAGGGCAGCATAGACAGAGAGGAGTTGCAACTGGTACCTCCGATGACAACCTAAAGTCAAATGCTCCATGAAAGCTGTAGTCCTGACGAGTTGGGGGATGATCTTGAGGGATTAGTTGTCGGTCGAGGTCATGTTTGGTGGAAACCTTTGATGAGCACTGAGTAGATCAGAGATCCAATGCAATAAGGATCCTCGATGAGCAATGAGTGGCTCGAAGGTCCCACGTAGTGAGAAACTTTGATGAGCGTCAAGTGTTTCGGAAACCCCGTGTAGTGGGAGTTTTTAATGAGCGTTGAGAGGCTCAGAGTTCCCATGCGGATGAGTTCCTTGCTATCGTTATGCAAGTGATGAAACATGTTTGTGTTGTATCCGCGGATGTTGTAGAACTGACAATATTCTGTAGAGTTCCTTGGTGTGCCCGTCGGACTTTCAGGTCTTGGCCTTCTGCATGGTTGGGAATTACAGATTGCAAGATGGATTTTCTCGGGGGTGTTGCTAAGAGCAGTATAGCTACGGAAAGATGGGAGTCGAAGACTATTCCGTCCATTGCTATGACTACCTTTGATGTTGTCGGTGCGAGAAAGAGTGCACAGAACGAAAGAATTAGAGTTGTTGGAGCTCCGAATGTCGTCAAGAGGCAGGATGTTGAGGGTAGCTGCATGATTCCTTTACGCTAGATTTCGGCGTAGGAAGTAGCCGACATTAACTAGAAGATCTCCTGAATATTTGATTGCTTCTGATCGGTCCGTGCTCTAAGTTCGGAATCAGGTGGTATGCCATTTGTAAGCTAGATGAGTGCGATTCGAGGGGTAGGTTTCTCGACTTCAGTCAAGGCGGTGTGGGATAATGCAAGACAGCCTTTGAGGGTTTTACGGGCGTCTTGGTAAATGTTCAAGACTGAAAGGATAATTCTTGTCATTACAGCGTGCATCCTGGACTGCGTGACCCATCTTCTAGTGAGTTAGTCGAGAGTTGGGGTAGTTCAAGGTGGAAGTTGAGAGAACCTGGATAGAGTCGTCTTGGATAAGGATGGGGAATCATTTGCACTTTATGGAGCGGGCGATATGTAATGAACCCACGTGCTATTTGTGGAGGCTAACGAAAATTCGGAAATCATGGCTTCCTTAAGTATGGGGCGAGTATCGATATGTCGGAGCACTTGCACCATTTGGTATTAAGAGTGGTCGGCGCGAACGGGTTATGCCTTGTATTAGTTTTGCAAACGTCGCGGCCATGCCACCGTGGTTCCCTCAACATTCCATGAGTCGTGTCGGTGATAATCGGAGGTTGGGCTCTGGCCGCATTATAGAGGTCGTGATCTAGTCCAGGAATTTGGAGCCTAGCATGCCTACTTGACGGAAGGTCTTTGGTAATCATTGGGTTTCCAACTCCGATTACCCGATGCTATGGATGCCGGTTGAAGTGAACTTGGGCCCAGTTGGATGCTAGAAGCGCAGGTGACAAGTTTGGACTTATAGCAATTTGAGTCCGCCTAGCGGATACTCGAGTGTGCCAGGGACGGCTGGGATGACGTGTTCCATTTCTGATGGTGACTCTGACATTGCCGAGATTAGAGGTCAGTCGTGCCTTCATAGAATTCCACATGTGGTGTTGAAACGTCAGGGCCACTCAGCTTTGTGTACAATCCTATTAAAAGGATTAAGCATCAAGTGGGTTTCTCTTGAGTGGTCGGCGTTTCTTCGCATACCTTTTTTGATTATTCGAACTACGTCTGGGGTATATGCCAATAGAGGATTTTCTAATGGAATCCATTAGTTTTGATGAATTTTGGGAGTTCCATCCCGTTGATGTCTTCTGTTGTACACCTCTGGCTCGCCCTCTTCCCTATCATGGATGGTCTGGCTGTCGAGGTTGGGCGAGCTAGTGTGCACCCTGGTCTGGAATTACCCGGCGAGTTACTAGAAGAGTGGGACTCTGATTGTGAGTGGCGACAGTTGGGCTCTTCCGAGTAGAAGGTTGGTTACTCGAACCTGGTTTGCTACTGTTCTCCTTGGCCGCAAGTGATGATGGTTCGATCATCATCTTATTTTGGTTGTCATTGCTATCGCCGTACGAATGTTGGAGCGGACGGTGATGTTTTTAATGAGGCTGAACCTTGTTCCTCGACGTGGGCCCCTAGCTTCGAAAGAAGAAATTCCCGATGCGGTGTGCCATGAGCAAGCGTGGTTCTGAGCGAGCTGAAGTAAAATGATGATGCGTTGACTTTCTGGAAGTTGGCGTGTAAGGTTGATGTTAATCCGCGGTGCCTAGCACGAGAGCTGCATTCTCACATTTCTTATTGAGCATGTGAATTTGTGCTTGATTCGCAGGAGCTTCGGGGTCCACGAGTGGAAGGAGATCTGTTTCCAACGGGGCCTCTGCCGCTTAGGGCTGGTGAGAGGTACCATCATCAAATGCGGCCAACGGGGTAAGCGTTAGGTTTGCCAGAAATCTGCTTAATTCCGGTGAGAGTCATGATGCTTTTTGGAAGTACTGCTCAAGGCGTTTCTCACGGATAAGCTTTTCGATTGTATCTTTGAGTTGATGATAGTCATTGGTATTATGCACGTACATGTCATTCGATAGTACTTGCCAGTATTCCTCTCATGATTAGTGGATTCCTTGTTGTACGGCTTCTTGTATTGAAGCGTGTTGCACGTTTTCCGGTATATTGTTTCCAAGTCTTCATTTAGTAGATTGTAGTTCTTGTATGCCCGGTGAGGGCCGGGGTTTTTGGGTTCCATAGGAACCTGGCCATTATTGCGGCCGCCTTGCATTTGTTTGCAGGATCCTGCCACCATGTCCTTATCGAAGACCTTCGCTACCTATTTCCCTTTGATGCTGTCATTTATGGTATTCGCATGTGGATTGATAGGAAGACCGGCCCTAGAGAGTCGGTTTCGTCTTGCTTCATTTTGACATAAGTATTGCCTAGTCTTCTCATGGAAAATGTCAAGGCTTTTTGGCCGCTTTCGATCGATCCATGTCCCGAATTCGGAAGTAGGGAGAACGCCTTTTGCTAACTGGAAGAGTATGGTGCGGGGGTCTGGATCCTCGACCTCGGTTAGGGCGACACTGAACCGGGAGAGATAGCTTTTGAGAGACTCGACGGGTCCTTGGTATAAATTGGACAAGGTGAGGGCATTTTTTGGAGTTGGAATATGCATCCTGAATTATTTGACCAACTGTGTCGCTAACTGGCCAAAGTTGTCAATGGAACCAAGTGGGAGACGAGAGAACCATAATAGAGCGGTCCCTGATAAGAAGACTGGGAAGCACTTGCATTTGACTGGATCGTTGCCACGGCTCGAGTCCATTTGCCATTCATATCGATTTAGGAAGGCACAAGTATCAGTGGTGCCGTCGTAAAGTAGCATCTGTGGCATGTTGTAGTGCCGTGGCCACTCAGCTTCGCTCACCCTTCTTGTAAAGGGATTACGCCTAATGTGCGCTTCCCATGAATCATGCACATTTCCTCGCATTTTCTTCATGATTCTTCGGGCCATGTGGGGAAGGTAAGTTGGATGAGGTTCCGCCATTGGGACCGATGGGTTATAGCGAGGTTCCGGAGTTCTGATACGAGGGCGTCTTCCAGGATGGATGCTCGGATCGTCTTCCTCCATATCCTCGACATCTATGATTGGGTCTTGATGTGGATGGTTAGGTGGAGCGAGGTGATGTGGATCCTGTTCTCGAGGAGCACAGGTCGTTAGGATAGAGGGCCCATCACCCTGATTAGCGACCATCGAGTTGTGTCAAGGAAGAGGTTGGTTTGTAGGATCTGGTCCGTCGTTGATAATCAACCGAGGGCGGTCTCGATACTGTCCGCCCTCGCTATATATGGCTGTAGTTCGGTCGTCGTTGTCGTTGGCATGACCGTTACCGTTATCGAGGGCACTGGTACGAACGGCGACGTTGTTGATGAGACTAAACCTCCTCCTTTGGTGTGGGCACCTTGACTCGGAAGAGGAAATTTCCGAGGCAGTTGGTCGAGGTCGAGCATAGTTACGAGTTAGTTGAAGATGGGTAACGACGCGTTGACTTTTTTGAAGTTGCCGCATAAGGTCGATGTTATTACTTAATGCTTGGTTGAGCTCGACCGTGGTGTTCTCATATCTTTCATTAAGCGCACGAATTTGGGCTTGCGCAACGGGCGCTTCGGGGTCCACAATAGGAAGGACGGTTCCATTAGTGGCCGGGATATCTACCGGTTAAGGTTGTTGTGAGGTACCGGCCTCGGCTGCAGCTGAAAAGCTGACCATAGTGTTCTTTGACTTCTTTACCATCGTAAGCGAAATCGACAGCAGGTTGAGCAAGGAACCTTAAGCTTGTCGGCATCGAGATGGTAATATGAGAGAAAGACGCAAATCTTGAGTTCAGATTTCTCAGTGAAAGCACCAAATGTTGACGGCAAAAAATGTCGTAAACACCAAAGATTCCTATTACTAGGAATAGCAAATTTGGTCGCAAGACTAAGTAGGAGAAAGTGGTAAATGACACGAGAATTTATAGTGGTTCGGCCATGGATTAGGCCTACATCCACTTTGGAAGGATGTTGAACTTTTATTAATCACTCAAGAATTACAAGGTAGAGCCATGCTCATTACATTCACTTTCATAATTGCTATATGCTAGGTATTTGGGAAAAAAATATTTAATTCTCCGTCTTCCTCAAATAGGAGATGCCATTAATGGGGCCCATGATGCTCTAGGAAGTCTCAAGTGAAGAAAATTCAACCCCTTTGAAGTGTGAGGCCATGGGCTATTTATAGGAGTTGGGGAAGGTAGGATTAGGTAGGAGTAGGTAAAAATAGGGGACCACATGCAAAATTTCGAACCCGCCACTAGCAGTTACAGAAATTTCGAACCCGGGGCTGGGCTCAAAATTTCGCACCTGTTGGGCTCGAAATTTCGAAATTTCGCACCTGTTGGGTTCGAAATTTCGAACCCGTGCTGGGTTCGATATTTTGAACCCGGGGCTAGGTTCGAAATTTCACACTTGTTGGGTTCGAAATTTCGAACTCGGAGTTGGGTACGAAATTTCACACCTGCTAGGTGTGAAATTTCGCACCTACGGGGTGCGAAGTTTGCATTTCGGGGTGCGTGTAGACCGCAGGTTTGGGTGCTTCGAGACTCGTGATTCCTTTAGGATTTGATGCATCGTCTCGGTATGGTTCAGACTACGAGGCCTTTGTTTGGCAATGTTTAGAGCAGCGGCGAGGTTCGTGGGAGTTATTGGCTGAACCCTGACTTTGAATCGATCTGGTGATTTTGGGCAACACACTTATTGGCAGAAATCGGATGGATCGGGCGATGCCCACAGGTTCGGACTGTGGGGCCCCGGAACCCCACCGGCGCTGCACCTGGGCCCGCTAATGGCTAGCCTTCGGCTCGGAGAACGGCTCGCCTCCGGCTCGACTGCGAACGAATACCGATGGAGGTCGCGTTCGAGGGATGCGACATTCTGCTGGTGGCCAGACTCGGGTCTTCCAGTCGGGCAATGCCTTCGGGCGGTAATATCACGTGATATGCTGAGTCGAGCGTGTCTTATGTACTTTTGGGAACCGGACCAAAAGGCCAGTTAACCGGGTTTGAGAATATCCATGTTGGGTGTCGAGTTTGAATGCAACGCATATGTGCTTGGTTCTGGAGGTTCTGGACTATGGTTTGATTCTAGTAACTGATTGGCTAACCAAGTATGGTGCCATTCTGGACTGTGAGAGGACGGTCGTTAGACTTTGACTTGCAATGGGAGGACCCTCGAGATTTCTTGTGACCCTAATGGGTCTGTCATGCTTAGTTTCCTAGATTCGCTTGATGCACCTATCGATGATCTACGATCTGTACCAAAAGTCTTTGAGTATCCTGATGTTTTTGAGGAGGTTCGGGGCTTACCTCCGAGGCACGAGATTGATTTCCGTATATACTTGGTGGATAAAGCAAAGCCAATTGCATTGCCTATGCTCCATATGGCTCTAGGAGAAAGAAGGGAGCTTAACAAGCAAGTAGGGAGTGTAATGTCCCGTATTTTTTATAGCCAAATATTTTGTTTATTTATCGTTTTAAATATTATATTTGGAATATTAATGGATTTTCATATTTAATTCGTTTATAAAACGAAGTTTGAACGTCACAATTTATAATTAATTTAAAATGAGCTCGAAATAGCGCGGTAGCTCGTAATGTTTAGTTTTGAACTTCAATTGAATATACATAATCCGATATAAGTCAGAATTCTGTGAAACAAGAATCGATTGAATCTTGTCGATTAAAATTTTCTAATAGGAGAGAAAAATCCGTATATCGAGTTATATATTGTTAGTTATGTCCAATTCAAAATTCAAAATAGTCGTTATGGAATTCATTAATAAACGATAACGTTTATTAAATAAAATATAAAGGGTTTTCATATATTTTGAATAACGTTTTTCCCAAAATAGTAAATGTTGAGTTTAAAATATGTATTGGTTTATTATGAAGCTATGTAACATTTTATTTGGAGATATACGATAATAATTTATTATTATTTTAAATATAATTATTTTGGATTTAAATATATTTTATCGTTATTATATACGCCTTAAAAATAATTGATTTTTTAAAAACAATCTCCGTTTTTGACGAGATGAATTTTATTGGAATACATATAGTTAATTATTGCTAGATTTCCAGTTTGGAGTCAATTAGAGTTGTTTTATCTGTATGTGCAATTTAAAGGTGAACCGATAAATAAACTGAAATTAAAATAACTCCGTTGACATCAAAAGTTGGTCACTTGTGACGTTCAACCCCCAATCGTGTGAAGATCACACGAATACTGATTATAAAATAGAAAAAAATAAAGAAAACGGGGAAAACACACAACTTTTTATAGTGGTTCGGCGAAGATTGTGCCTACATCCACTTTATATATTATTTCTGCTTTAGATTACAAGTTCAATGCTTTTTCTATTTGAAGAAAAGAGAGAAGACGACTATTTTTCTCTTCCAAATAAAGTCTCTCTGGGACGAAGAAGAAGTTGAAGTCGAAAAAAGGTAAAAGGTCTTCCTTTCCTCTTAAAGCCTAGAGGTATTTATAGGGGGAGAAGGCGACTTGGGCTGTTGCAGCGTGGCCCGGCCTTTCTGGGAAGACTTGGATGCATGGAGTCCATTCCTTGGATAGAATAGCAGCTGGAAAACTAATTCCTTTATTCATAAATAGTACCCTCGGAAGTTGCGGCTTACGTGGCAACCATGGTGAGGTGTATCAAAAGTAGAGCTTTGTCCGGATGTTGTTGACCACCTTTTCTTCCTTGAAAGTCGGGTTAAGTATTTCCATGTGGATCCGAGATATTCGGTCGATATGCCTTATAGAAGAGCGGTTCTCTCGGTCGACCGGGAGAGCGAGTCTTCCGGAGTGAAATATTGGCTTGGTTGAGAAGCGGCTTGGCCCAATACATGATTACCTTGTACCGAGCTTCTGCTTGGCTTCCCGGAGTGCGATCTGTCTAATTTGGCTGGCTGCGCATTTTGGGCTTCGATCTGACCTGTTGTGGCTATTGCCAAAAAGGGAGCTAACAAACACCATTGTGCAGACGGTGTCAGTTTTCAACGAAGTTAATTTCATTTAGACCAGAACGTCGGGTCGTAGCGATACACCCATTTTCGTTAGGTTTGGAGTTCAAGTAGTCGGTGTAAATAGTAAACGATCAACGTATATAGAGGTAAGTAGCAATATATTAAATACCGTATAAAAACAATGTATAAATCAGAACTAAATACATATTAGTTTTCTTTCATATAAAGGAACTAGAATTAGGCCCATGCTTCGCACACGGTCGGTTATGGAACTGAAAATTGTTGAATGTTAGTGGTGAAATTAACTTGGTAGTATTTGGGTTTAGCCAGTTGTATAGGTTTGCATTTGTGTATGGACTAGTTATAAGCATAATGGAAAACCATAAGTGTAGAAGCTGTAAAATAAGTACAACAGTTTTACTTAGCTATTATGATAAATTATTGGATATCTATTCACATTAGTATGTATCGTAGCAATTGGAATAACTGAAAACTAATAATCATCCAATACCTTAGTACAATAGCGAAGCAATGGAAGACTGAAAAAAAAGTATACTTCACGGTTAAGAAACCAAAATAGTACACACCTAACTAACTTCAGTAAACACAGCCTATGCTATGTCTTGTATTTTATAAACTACACAGCTACCCTACTTAAGAACTAACGCTAGCAGCTAAAACCTTGTTTAGTCTTCCATGAAAAGAAAACACCTATTTATGTATTAAAACTATCTACTCTAAGAAATCTAACCCGCAGCTATTTCTCTCCCTACTCTATGCATGGTCCTCATCACATGAATGGATCCATCAACACAGCTATATCCTAGTTCACAGCCCTACGCAGTCTACCTCGTACTAAATGATACGACATTGTTCCTATCCGAAAATTCATTCGTCTATAAATATAGCTAAGCTCGTTCATTCCACTTCCCAATAGCGAGCAAAAAACGGAAACCTTCATATAGCTTTAAAAATCGAAACAAACATTTTAGCTCCTCAACCATGATATACGCCAAGGCTCTCAATAGCAAGTCCAGCTTCCAGTATGGCGCATGGGGTTCCGGCGAAGTTCTGATGGTTAAGTAGGGGTTGCAGTGGGGAAGCTTTAGATTTTTGGCATATTGGGAGAAAAGGGAAACTGTGTTGAACGAAGGAAGGGGGTTCGAAGCTGATGTGGCACAAGCGTGGTGGCGCGGCGATGGGGAGAGGAGGCATCAGAGTTGGTGTCAAAGGGGATGTACGACGGTGGTGCAGTTCGCTTGGATGTGGTGGACAATAGTGGGGTAAATGGAGGAATGCAGAGGCTCCAAATGGGGTTAGCAATGGATGTGAGAGTTGCCGGTGATGAGAGTTGGCGGCAAGTGGGAAGGAATATGAAGGGGAGGGGACGTACTGCCAGTTTAGGCTTCAACGAAAAACAAACGAAAGAAGCAGGTGGGAAGAATGAAAGAGCTGCAGGGAGATTTGGGGAGACGCAGATGTTCATTTTGGGTTTGTGGCACAGCTTTTGGGTTTGGTAATGTGGGCCTTGGGCCTTAAGAATTCTAAAAACAAATCAACATATGAAGTTGGTTCAAAAATTTAACCAGCGCAAGAAATTAAAATAAAAGGGACTAAGATGAAATAAAAGTTGTATGGCATTGGTAATAGGAGTTTTATGGTATTGGTATCAGGAGAATGAAACAAAGAAAGCAAGTGAGGAAGCGCCACATGAAGAATAACGGGATTGGCAACCGCAAAACAAGAAAAGAAAAAAAGATGGCATGGTGAAGTAGCAGGTCGAATATATATGCACCTATAAGTTCAAATTAACCAATCATTTAATATTTAATTTAAATGTTAAATAACCAATAGTTAATTAAATTTTATTTAACCCAAACAATTTAGGTAAATTTAGAGGGTAACTTATTTTTATATATCGTTCATTCCATGTTAGAATCGAGCAAGATCAGAGAGTGGGAACCATATTGAGGAGCATTACATTATGGAATTAGAACGGATGGAGCTGGAAGCAGTCAGAGACTTTAATTAAATTAAACGCATGTTTAATTAAATTAAAACAAACTATTTCAATGACAGAAACAAGGTAAGTTAAATTCACTCGGTTCTTCGCACTTATATTTTATATAAGTCGTGTTTTATAATTGTGTGCTATGGTTGCTAATGGTTGGTTGTTTGTTAAATATATATTCATATATTAGTTGAACCAATGAAATTAAACACTTTTAATTTTAGTGTAAAACCAAATCGTTATTTTAACAATTGGAACCAATTGAGGTAACTTACCTTGTTGGTCATGTTTATATTTACATAAACATGTTAAATTAAATAGCTGATGTCAAATTATTCTTATTGGTTGATTTTTGAATTTATATCGATATATTGAATTGAATAATTGTATTGAGGTAATGTATTTGGATGCAAGGAATAACAGGTTGGAGGGATCCAACCGGATTCCTCACTAGTAGATGTGAATTTCTGTTATATTATTTTATATGTTAAAATGTAAACAGGAAATGTAGGGATTGACAGGTTGGAGAAATCTAGCAGGATTTCTCACTAATATTGATAATCTTTATCAATGTGATTTGTTGTGTTCATTTGGACATGAAATTGGTTTATGTTTCATGGTTCGGTACTTTAGCAGATATTTACCTCTTTAGTACCATTGATAAATTTAAGTGAATTTTGAATCGATATTAAATCGATTGTGAACATTTAGAAAGTTATATATAATACGATATTTATTTAAAATATAAACATCGAAGATTTATTCATGTTTTTTAAACTATTTAAGTCATATATTAAATAATGGAAATTCCTATATATTAATAAATAAATGGTTACATGGTATAAAAAAAATGGAAATGTTAAAATAGTTCCGAAGAAGGGTTTAAGTAGCGTAAAGAGAATTTTAAAAGATGTTAAGATATTAGACTATACAAATGGAAGTGGAATACACGAGAATTGATTTAATGAGCTGAACAATGGTTTTTTCATAACTGATGAATATTTTTATAAACGTTGTTTACAAATATATGAAATGTGATATAAATGGTTTTTCGTGAATAAGATTAATGAAACAATGGAACTGGAGATTAATATTGATTTGGGAATGAGATTTCATATTTTTAAATCAAATCAGAGTTGATGATATGAAATCGAATTTTTAAAATGGAATTGAATTTATAAAATGGAATTGAATTTACAAATGGAATTTGAATTTATAAATGGGAATGGAGTTGAAATGACAGATATGGATTCATAATTGGATTTAAATCTGATAGTTAGGAATATAAGCTAAGTTAAAGGGTTGAAAATGACAATGAATATTAGTTGTCGATAACGAATTGCAAATGGAATTTTCAAATGAATTTAAGAGTTTGGAATGGGATCGAATATTAGTCGTCACTAATGAGTTACAAATGATATTTGTAGATGAAAGTAGATGTTTTGAAACATGATGTGTGACATTTGTTACAAATAATAATAAATTTAATTAATTAATTAATAAACAGAAGATATTTGTAAAAGATCGTTATATGAATTATACAACGAATAAGTTGTTGGAATTGATTTTGAAAGGATATAGTAAATAAAACTAAGGGTTGTGAAAGTAAAATTTCTAACATTGTTATAGACGTTAAATGGAGTGATTTGAATTAATAGTATATAAGATTTGTAAAGAATAATTATATAAGAATGGTAAAGATATTTATATTAGAAATGTAAACGATATTTACATATAATTTGAAATGTATATATAAAGGGATACTTTAAGAGATTCATCAAGGATTCTATTTATAGAATCGAAGCTAGTATGAAATGTTGTAAAGGATTAATAAAGTAAAAGGAAGAGCTTGAATAAGAGTTTACTTATGAATTTATTTAGTAAATGTGTTGAGATTTAAATAAACTTTTCAAAGGGAGACAGGTGGGTTAATAAACTTCTATCTATTTTGAAGATGAGAATGTTGTTGATCAATGTCTAAGAGGTAAATATAATACCCCAACTTAAATGACTTTATGGTTATCTGAGGATGATATTAGTTATAAACGAGAGGAGTTGAGGGAAATAAGGTACGATGTTCATAAATGTTATTATAAACTATATTGAAAGGTTTATAAGTAAAATGAAATGATTTGAGAATATTCTTATGTTTAATAAGAAGCAAAACTCCGTATCCCAAATATTGGAAGATTTAAAGAGTAAAATTAATGGATGATTAATTAAAAGGCTAAATGATGCAGGGTATTGAATTAGTGAATTCATTTTTATTTTTATGGATGAATGGTTGTTTATTTGATAGTTAAATAACGACTACAAAATCCGGCCAATCCGATTGTTGGTCAAAAAGACCGGGATCAAATTTATAACCATTCTGAACCAATAAATACATGGAAGACGCTGATTAAAGATGGAGCAATTGAAGACCGTTGATCTTTAGGAGTGTGATAATTATTTGTTGAATTTCTAAGGGTAGCTCCCGATGACATTCTAAATAGTGACTCTGCCATGATTGGAATCTTTGGATTGCAAGGACTACTCACTACTGATCCATAGGGTGATACCTTGGATGTGGTAGGAGGGTGCCTTCAGTTCATCCTATTACTAGTTGACTTGTATCAACGAATGTCTGACAGAGTATTTCCAAAGGATTCACGTACGGTGATTTCTTCAAATGCATTTTTTTTCTTGTGGCGGAGAAGGGCACTTCTCATAGCTTAACAACTAGAGTATTTTTGTGGACGTCAATTAGTGTTATCTGGCGGATCTGACAATGTGGCATTCAAAGTGGATGAAGATGTGCTGTTCTGAAGGATACACTTAACTTCTAGCCTCATCAACTGGGAAATGGTATAAAATCAGGTAGGTCGCATGGCTATGTGGGTCGCACCCATCAAAAGGGTATATCACTACCTGATTTGGAGAAATCGAATGCCTTCGGTTATAAAATTGGGTTGGGACCATTCTTCTTTGCTTAGTAATTTCGGGGATGAAATTCTATTAAGAGGGGAAGAATGTAACAATCCGGATTTTTCGGCTATTTGAATTTGAATATTTAAATATATTTTAAATATTATATTTGAATTCTTTTGGATTTTAATATCGAATTCGTTAATTTAAACGATGATTGAACGCTTATATTTATATTTAATGTAAAACGAGCCCGAAATGTCGTGGTATTTCGAAATATTGGGTTTTGAACTTCAGTTGATTATACAGAATCCGTTTTAAGTCGGAATTCTGTGAAACAAGACACGTTAGAATCTATCTGATTATAATTTTCTAATGAAAGAGAAAATTATAGATTTTATCTTATAGATTTTAAGTTATGTCCAAATCAAATTTTGGAATAGTCGCTATGGAAATCATTTTTAAATTATATCGTTTATTTAATAAGGAGTTTCTATATATTTGGAAATCGATTAACTATGGAATATTAATATCAAGTTGTAAATCCATATTAGTTGAGTTTGAAGTGGTATATTATTTTATTTAGATATATTCGATAATAATAATAATTTATTATTATTATTTAATTAAATTGTTTTTGGATTTAATTTATATTTTATCGATGTTTTATAAGCCGTATGAATATATTATTTTCAAACGACCTCCGTTCTCGACGAAACAAATTTTATTGGGATACGTATCGCTAGTTATTGCTATATTTTCAGTTTGAGGCTAATCAGAATTGTTTTGTTGGTAGGCGAGATTTTATAATGAATCGGTGAAATAATTCAGATTTAAAATAAGTTATTTTTCCAAATGGAGTCTGTTTTCAACGAAACAAGTTTCATTGGGAGCGTATCATCTATACATAACAGCACGCCCATTTTCGCTGCATTTGGAGATCATGTGCGATTGTGCGAATACTAAACATTTAATGTATATACAATAAATTCAACTATTATTATAATAATAAAAGAAATCAATAAATTGGAAATAAGTCTATTTAAACTTCCATACTAAGTAACAAATATGTACAAACCTAGCCTAAACTATCTAACACAATCAGTAGCCTATCCTGACACAAATTAGACTACTTTTGCACATGCTTGTACTGAATTCTTTCATAGCCTGTCACTTTTACAAACAAAGAAACACACAGCTATACAAGTTGAAATAGGACACTACAAACCTATATAACAAACTACACATGCCTATGGCCCTCACACACACTGCCTTCTGATGGAAGGAAAACCCTACCCTAGATATTACCATACCGTGTATACCACGTATAACATAATTTCACGAGCCAATAAATGAATATGCATAGCTAGTCTAATGTATGCTACTGACCTATTTATATATAAAATTATATATGCAAACATGGGGTAACACCCAAAGTTTATATATATATACATAAACTAAAAACTTCCTTTCCCACCCTCGAAAATGTGAAGGAGCTGAAGCTCCATGAGTGCTGGTGTTTGTTGGAAGGTTCGGCGGCTTGAGGAGCTGATGATCGGGAGTTCGAACAACTGGGTTGTTTGTAGGAATTATACATCTGGTCGTGGAGTAGCTTCGACGTGAACGAGGCAGCAAAGGTGCAGCTAGCTGGCGGTTCGTGATCTTGGATGGTGAAGTCGAGGTCGGGAAGCAACGTCAACGGCAGTGTGCTGCTGGGTTTTCAGTGAGGTGTTCGGATGGGTTTTAGGTTATGGCGTGGGTTCGGAGATGGAAGAAATAAATATGTGGGGTGGCGTGAGTTCTTTATGGTGATTATGGCATGAGTGGTAACAGAATGTGGAGGTGGCGCGTTGTGAGAAGGGGGTGGACTATTGATGTGCAGATCGAATGTGGAGAGAAAAAACTGGGGGACTAAGTACCGATCGGAGGAGCCTCCAGGGAGGAGTGTGAGGAGTGTAAGTGATGGTGGGGAGAAGAAGTGGCGCTTGTGGTTGCGTTTTGATCGGAGCAGATGGCACGAGTTGAAGGAGCAAAGCATGCGAATGATAAAACATAGGGAAAAGTTGTGTTTTTACTTTTCTGGTTTGCATACGATAAATCAAGGAAGAAGGAACAACAGTACAACATTTGTGAAGGATGCGGGCTTGTTTATTGATGGAAAATGGAGGGTTGGGCTTGGCCATTGTTGTAAAAAAAAAAAAAAAATTGTGCTTGACATTTTTGTAGAAGGGGATGGGAAGAAGTGGTGCGATGACCAAAAGGTGCATGTCCATTTCTTTTTGTTCTGGGAAAATGCTTGATAAAAAAAGGAAAGGCATAGGGAAGGGTAAGTTAGAAGGAAGAAAATGGGGGCGTGGTGTATTGTTCTGGGCGTGGGCTTTAAGCCCCTTTATATAAAAAATAGAAAAAATGGGAAGAAAATGGTGGCGTTCGTTTCCTCTACCTGGAAAGAAGAATATTGGAACAAAACTTGCAGGTGGGGGAACAAAAGAAGAAGAGGACGTGTGCATTAAAAAAGTGGGCTTTGGGTCCATCCGAAAAAAGAAAAAAAAAGTTTGGCCGGGTAGTTTTCTTCTGAAGCAGGTTAAATACAATAAAAAAAGAAAGTATATCTGCATATGGAAGGATAGGGCACAGTGCGTTTCAGACGACCATCGTGTTTTCTTTACTTTACCAAAGGGGATCATCGGGTTAATTATGCTTGCTTGGATATGGAATGGTGACGTGAATCCAGATCTGCACGAGAGTAATGTAGCACTTGTTTTGATAGTTAAGGCAATAATGGTTTTAGTGATTAATTTAAATAATTAATTGTTAATTAGTTAGATGTTAGTTTATTAAGACTGTATACCAAAAATATTTATAACTTGGTCATTCATTATCAGATTTAAACGAAACAAAAGGAGATGGAATTGTGGTTGCGAGCACTACAGTATCGAGTTGGAGTGGTCGAAGCGGGAAGCTACTAGGATTTTTGATAAAATTAAACAACCGTTTAATTTATTTAAATAAACAGTTTTAATTGACGGATTAAAGCCAAGGTGAGTTGAACTCTCTCAGTATCCCACGTATATCTATATAAGTCGAGTTTAAATATTTGTGTGCTTGTTTGTTAGTTGTTTAATGATTTTGATGGTTGTTTGCATATATACTGATATAACTGATTTAAACTAAACATTTTTTAATTTAATCAAAACCAATCGTTATTTTTAACGATTATTTCCAATAGAGGTATCTTACCTTGTTGATTACGTTTATATCAATATAAACGTATATAATTTACTTGGAAGTTTGAATTGTATTCTTTATCGACCGTTATCAGTTGAAGGTATTAATATTGTTTATTTTCATGTTATCACTATATGGATTGTTTACTAAATATGATTGGGTGATTTATTATTGAATCCAATTTCAACAGTTATTGTGATATTAACCAATGAGAATTATTTGTTGGGAAATCGGCAGTTGATGGCCTAAATATACATTGTTTATAAAAAGATAGATTTACTGTTAGGTAAATTGATAGAAATGAAATTATGGAATTTATTTTAAAACTGAATATAGATTTTTGTTTAAATATATTATTTTGAATGGAGTTTATAAAAAGAAAATAAACCAACCACACACACACACAAACACACACACACACACACATATATATATATACACTAATTATTTTAACCACCAATCACAATTTTTGTATCAAAAATCTATTGTGTGCGAAGCACATGCCTTGTCTTAATTATTACATGATTTATAAAGTTAATTCTTGTAAATCCAAAATCTATCGCATGCGAAGCACGTGCCATGTGTGAAGTAAATGAGCAAGGATTAATGTAACGATTAATAACTGAGATTAATTGTTTTAAATAGTAATTAAAATGGATTATATTGAATCAATTATTATTTATTTATTAATAATCGAAGTGAACGATATTATTTAAATTAACTATATCATTAATTAATTGAAATGGAAAAGAGGAGTTAGAGTTGATCAACGAGTTATCATGTTTTGAAGTTGACTAAGTCAACTATTTTAACGGAAATCGGTTATTTATTTAAATTAGTTTGTGCATAATTTAATTATATCATTTAACGAATAGTTTATCTTTATAAGAACTAAAAATGGAATTTAATATTTATTCCAGTGATTGATGAAGTAAATTATAGTTATAATTAATATAATTTAAAGGATTACCTCTTAAATGAAGTTCATTTAAGTGAGTAATCGAAATTGGTAATGAAATATAATTGAATTCAAAAGTGAGTTGATGAATGGGTTTATATTTAAACCGAGTCTGTTAAAGTAAGTTATAAATGGTTTTTTAGCGCATACAATATGCTTATAATAAATGTTACTTAATATTTGAAGTAAAGGAAATTGAGATGAAAGGGTTTTATATCAAACCAGAGTTGTATAAACGAGTTAATAAAAAGAGATGGGAAATTAAAACGTTAATTTCAAATTAATGTTACTTAATAATGACATAAAGTGAAATGAATGAGATTTGAAATGAGATTATCGAGAGGAAATGATTGGAAGGTTTAGAAAAAGGATTTTGGTAATTGGATCTACTAAAAGATCGAGTAATAGATTTGTAATAAAAATCCGGATAATAAAATAAATAGTTTAAAGATGGTAATGTTTAAATTTGATGTTTTATATATCATTTACTAAATCAACAAATTTAGTAATAATAGTATATTTAAAAAGGAGAACTCAAGAGTAAGAGGATTTTATAAAACCGTAATGTAAATAAAATAGTGAATGGTAATTGTTGGTATTAGAATAAATATGGGTTTTGAATTATAATTCATATCTATCTTAAGATAAGAATGTTGTTGATCAAGGTATGAGAGGTGATTAAAACACCCCAACTTAAACGAATTCAGGATTATTGGAGGATGATATTTGTTGTAATGATAAAGATGTTCGAAGAAATTTATTTTGAGAATAGTAATGAAATGTTATTTGAAGGAATTGAGCATAGTATAATGAGATTACATTATAAAGGAAATAAAAGAATTTAAGGAAATATATATTGATATTTCCAAAATTTCGGAAATAAAATGGGCTAGAGAATATGAAATGATATTTTTATAATCAGGGTAATAAAAGGAGTTGTGAAAGTATAACAATATGAAGAAAAGAGTTATAGAATGAGTTTATTCTAAAAGGATAAGTGACGATTATTGTTTTCAAATAACGAAACACAAGGAGATTTTGAAATAACTGGTTTACGAATGGTAAGTTGAATCGATTTCCATCGATATAGATAATAAGTAATGTTGTAACACAGGATTTAAATGATAATTGGATATGACTATAAGATATTTTCCTACGTATTTAAAAGAAATGGTTTGAGACTATTTGTATATTGAAATAAGAAGTGAATATTATGTTGAAAGATTTAGAAGTTTAATTAACCATTCATAAATTATTTTGAATTAGAAAGGGCCAAGTGATGCTGTGTACTCAACCAGTAGTTCCATTTCATTTTTGTTTATTTGATAGTTAAATAACTAACTATCAAATCTTGCCCATGCGATTGTTGGTATGGAAAGACCGGAATCGAATTATATTCGAAAACCATTCCAAACCAGCAAAATACATGAGAGATGTTGATTAAAGATGGAGCAATTGAAGACCGTAAATCTTCTTGTGCGGAAGAACTATTGTTTAATATCTTTGACTGATCCCTAGAGTTCACAATGATTCTGTCGTGATTGGAATCTACGGATTGCAAGAACTACTCGCTACTGCTTTATAGGGTGATTCCTAGAATTTGGTAGGAGGGTTCCTTCGGTTCATCCTGTTCCTGGATGACTTGTATAAACGATTGTCTGACAGAGTATTTCCAAAGGGATCACGTACGTTGAATTCTCCAAACGTACCATAGTTGGTGGCGGAGAAGGGCACTTCTCATAGCTTAACAACTAGAGTATTTTTGTGGACATCAATTAGTGTTATCTGGCTGATCTTACAATGTGGCATTCAAAGTGGATGGAGATGTGTTGTTCTGAAGGATACACTTAACTTCTAGCCTCATCAACTGGGAAATGGTATAAAATAGGGTAGGTCGCATGGCAATGTGGGTCGCACCCACAAAAGGGTATATCATTACCTGATTTGGAGAAATCAAATGCCTTTGGTTGTTCCATTTTATTTTTGTAAGTATGCTATCAGTTCGGTTTGCTGGCCTCCAACCGTGGTGATGATATATTCGGTACTCTCAAAAGAAAGTGCAGGGTCGGTTATGTTTAGTCTGGGTTGCAAGATGTTCTTGTTGAACCCCAATGTATTCATCTCCGGAGGTACATTGTCGGGAAGGTGGTCCTATACCTTGCCATGGAAATCAATTCTCCAATAAGCGCCCGAGGTTTTGATTGCATACTATATATGTAGAGCGTGAGATGCAACCGTTTTTCTAGATTGATATTTTTTGTATTTAGACACTATTATAATATCAGAGAAGATATTGACTTTAAAAATGTTTTGGGTTATCGTAATGTAAAAATCGTCAGTATTTATATGTGGATTTGGTCTTACAATTATCCTTTTCTTTAAAAAGGATTTTGACTTTAAAATCAACTTATGTGTGGTACTTATAAACTTAGTGTGTTTTTCTCACTCTGGTTCACCAGACTGACCCGTCGTTTGTAATGCTCGGGTTAGACCGGGTCGTACAGGTTTAGGTTATCGGATGCTGTGAAGAGACAAGTTGGAGATGTTCATACATATGATATTAGTTGTTATCCCACAGTGTTGTATATGAGGACAGGTTATTGTAACTGTCCATATGTGTGATGTACTCTGATGATTGTAAGTATTATTTCAAAGCTCTTGATAAAGTTTTATTTCTATATTATATTTTGTTCCGTTGCGATGTGAGACTCTGATTCTATGTCGTGGTTCTTCTTCTTCTTCTTCTATTCTAATATTTCTTTCTTTCTTATCTCACCCTCCGACTTTTTCCTAATAACTATCTATGTTTTCGATACTTGAGTTTTGGAAGTAATATGGAATTTGGTATTATTGTTAGAATTCGGACGTCGAATTGTCGCTGGTCGTTATAGTGGTATCAGAGCAATGGTTTAGTAATGACCTTGGCTTTGTGGTATAACTCGATATATTGGGTTAGGAATACCCTAGATTGAGTTGAGTGTATATATATATATATATGAGAAAGCGTATTTATAAATTTTATACAAATGTTTGTGTTGTGTTGATTGATCGGTTCAAGCTGAACTGCAAAATTGGTACAATATTGTTTTGTAAAGAGGGTAAATGAAATAATTTTACCCAAAACTATATTTTTATATAGAAAGGAAATATTTTTTCTCAAAATTATTGATATTGGTTTGTTGATTGATTTGAATGGAATTCAAATGAGAATGTAAGTGGTTTAATAGAACCCGAAGAGAATTTAAAACATTAAATTTGCGAATAAGAGTTTAAATATATGAATAAATAAATTGGAATTTAACTTTAATTAAGTTAAATAAATTTGAAAAGAAAATGGAATAGTTTTGATAAGTTGACTGTTGAATTGTTTGTTTATTGGATGATATATTGGTTTGAGGATAAAATTCATTATTAGAATTGAATAAAAAACTAAAAAATAAATTCCAAAATAATGAATGCGAATAAAATCATGTGCGAAACAAAACTAAATAATTCAAAATTGTATATGTTACTTGCAATGTATATTGAGTTGATTAGTGTAGGTTGGAAGAGAAGAGAGCAGTTAGTGTTTTACTTCGTGGTTAGAGTTTAATTGCCCGACAAATAGGTAAACCTTTATATGTTGATTTAGTATTTGATTTTATACCCTGAGTTGGATTGTCGCTTGACTTTGTTTTCTTTTGATCGATGTGAGGTCCGAGTGGCATTTGTAGTTGTTTAGATCAAGCCGTACAGAGGAGGTGCTGGCAAATTTTTCGAATTTTTTTATGATTATAATATTTTTGATAATATTTTGAAATAATTATTTTAAAAATAAATGGGTTTGGACCATTCTTCCTTGCTTAGTAATTTCAGGGAAGAAATTCTATTAAGAGGGGAAAAATGTAATGACCCGGATTTTTTGGCTATTTGAATTCGAATATTTAAAAATATTTTAATTATTATATTTGAATTCTTTTGGATTTTAATATCGAATTTTTTAATTTAAACAACGATTGAACACTTATATTTATATTTAATATAAAACGAGCTCGAAATGCTGCGGCAGTTCGAAATATTGGGTTTTGAACTTCAATTGATTATACAGATTCCATTTTAAGTCGGAATTCTGTGAAACAAGACACGTTAGAATCTATCTGACTATAATTTTCTAATGAAAGAGAAAAGTTTAGATTTTATCTTATAGATTTTAAGTTATGTCAAAATCAAATTTTGGAATAGTCGCTATGGAAATCGTTTTTAAATTATATCGTTTATTTAATAAGGAATTTCTATATATTTGGAAATCGATTAACTCTGGAATATTAATATCGAGTTGTAAATCCATATTAGTTGAGTTTGAAGTGGTATATTATTTTATTTAGATATATTTGATAATAATAATTTATTATTATTTAATTAAATTGTTTTTGGATTTAAATTTATATTTTATCGATGTTTTATAAGAGGTATGAATATATATTTTTTCAAACGACCTCCGTTCTCGATGAAACAAATTTTATTGAGATACGTATCGCTAGTTATTGCTATATTTTCAGTCTGAGGCCAATCAAAGTTGTTTTGTTGGTAGACGAGATTTTATCATGAATCGATGAAATAATTCGGAATTAAAATAAGTTATTTTTCCAAATGGAGTCCGTTTTCAATGAAACAAATTTCATTGTTAACGTATTGTCCAGACATAACAGCACGTCAATTTTCGTTGCATATGGAGATCGTGTGCGATAGTGCAAATACTAAACGTTTAATGTATATACAATTAATTCAACTATTATTATAATAATAAAGGAAATCAATAAAATGGAAATAAATATATTTAAACTTCTATACTAAGTAACAAATATGTACAAACCTAGCCTAAACTACCTAACACAATCAGTAGCCTATCCTAACACAAATTTGACTACTTTTGCACAATGCCTATATTGAATTCTTTCGTAGCCTGTCACTTTTACAAAGAAAGAAACACACAGCTATGCAAGTTGAAATAGGACACTGCGCCTCTATATAACAAACTACACATGCCTATGGCCTTCACACACACTGCCCTATGAAGGAAGGCAAACCCTACCCCAGATATTACCATACCGCGTATACCATGTATAACATAATTTCACAAGCCAATAAATAAATATGCACAACTAGTCTAATGTATGCTAATAACCTATTTTTATATAAAATTATATATGCAAACGTGGCGACCATGAAATTCTCTAATTATAAATACATGCGATGGTTGTTTCTTTCCCCATTTGATTCCAGGAGAAAAAACGAAAAGTTATTCTCTTCACTGAAAACAATTGCTTTACGCAATTATGCAAACCCAAAGTTTATATATACATAAACTAAAAACTTACTTTCCCAACCTCAAAAATGTGAAGGAGCTGAAGCTCCATGAGTGTTGGTGTTCGTTGGAAGGTTCGACGGCTTGAGGCGTTGATGATCGGGAGTTCAAACAACCGGGCTATTTGTGGGAATTATACTTCTGGCCGTGGAGCAGCTACGACGTGGACGAGGTGGCACAAGTGCAGCTAGCTGGTGGTTCGTGATCTGGGATGGTGAAGTCGAGGTCGGGAGAAACGTCAACGGCAGTGTGTTGCTGGGTTTTTGGTGAGGTGTTCGGATGGGTTTTAGGTTATGGCGTGGGTCTGGAGATGGAAGAAATAAATATATGGGGTAGTGTGAGGTGTTTATGGTGATTACGGCGTGAGTGGTAACAGAATGGTGAGGTGGCGCATAGTGAGAAGGGGGTGGACAGTTGATGTGCAGATCGAATGTAAAGAGAAAAAATTGGGGGACTGGGTACTGATCGGAGGATCCGCTAGTGAGAGGTGTGAGAAGTGGAAGTGATGGTGGAGAGAAGAAATTTTGGTTGCATTTTGATCGGAGCAAATGGCGTGAGTTAAGGAGTGAAGCATGCAGATGGTAAAACGTGGGGAAAATCTGCGTTTTTTTACTTTTCTAGTTTGCATATGATAAATCAGGGAAGAAGAAACAATAATACAATGTTTGTGAAGGACGTGGGCTTTTTTAGAGATGGGAAATGGAGCGTTGGGCTTAGCCGTTGTTGTAATAAAAGGTGCATGTCCATTTCTTTTTGTTCTGGGAAGATGCGTGATAAAAAAAGGCAAAGGCTTGGGGAAGGGTAAGTTAGCAAGAAGAAAACGAGGGCATCGGGTATTGTTATAGGTGTAGGCTTTAAGCCCCTTTATATAAAAAAAACAAAATAGAAAAAATGGGAAGAAAATGGTGGCGTTCATTTTCTCTACTTGGAAAGAAGAATATTGGAACAAAACTTGTAGGTGGGGGAATAAAAGAAGAAGAGTACGTGTGCATTAAATAAGTGGGCTTTGGGTCCATCTGAAAAAAACAAGTTTGACGAGGTAGTTTTGTTTTGAAGCAGGTTAAATACAATAAAAAAAGAAAGTATTTCTGTATATGTCGGGATGGGGCACAGAGCGTTTCAGAAGACCATCGTGTTTTCTTTATTTTGCCGAAGGGGATCATCAGGTTAATTATGCTTGCTTGGATAAGGAATGGTGACGTGAATCCAGATCTACACGAGAGTAATGCAACACTTGTTTTGATATTTAAGATAATAATGGTTTTAGTGATTAATTTAAATAATTAATTGTTAATTAGTTAAACGTTAATTTATTAAGACTGTGTACCGAAAATAATTATAACTTGGTCATTCATTATCAGATTTAAATGAAACAAAAGGAGATGGAATTGTGTTAGTCAGCACTACAGTATAGAGTTGGAGTGGTCGAAGCGGGAAGTTACTAGGATTATTGATAAAATTAAACAACAATTTAATTTTATTAAAATAAACAGTTTTAATTGATGGATTAAATCCAAGGTGAGTTAAACTCGCTTAGTATCCCGCTTATATCTATATAAGTCGGGTTTAAATATTTGCCTGCTTGTTTGTTAGTTATTTAATGATTTTAATGGTTGTTTGCATATATACTGATATAACTGATTTAAATTAAGCAGTTGTTTAATTTAATCAAAACCAAACGTTATTTTTAACGATTATTTCCAATAGAGGTAGCTTACCTTGTTGGTTACGTTTATATCAATATAAACGTATTTAATTTACTTGGACGTTTGAATTGTATTCTTTATCGACCGTTATCAGTTGAAGGTATTATTATTGTTTATTTTCATATTATCACTATATGGATTTTTTGCTGAATATGATTGGGTGATTTATTATTGAATCAAAATTAAACAGTTATTGTGATATTAACCAATGAGAATTATTGTTTGGGGAATTGGCAGTTGATGGCCTAAATATACATCATTTATAAATGAAATTATGGAATTTATTTTAAAACTGAATATATATTTTGTTTATAAAAAGAAAATAAACCAACCATACACACACACGGAGGTATATATATGTGTATATATATATATTGATTGTTTTAATCATTAATCACCATTTTTGTATCAAAAATCTGTTGTGTGCGAAGCACGTGCCTTATCTTAATTATTACATTATTTATAAACTTAATTCTTATAAATCAAAAATTTGTCGTGTGCGAAGCACGTGCCGTGTGTGAAGTAAGCAAGCAAGGATTAATGTAACGATTAATAACTAAGAATAATTATTTGAAGTAACAATTAAATTGGATTATATTGAATCTATTATTATTTATTTATTTATAATCGAAGTAAATGATATTATTTAAATTAACTATATCATTAATTAATTTAAATGGAAAAGAGGAGTTAGAGTTGATCAATGAGTTATCATGTTTTGAAGTTGACTAAGTCAACTATTTTAATGGAAACTGGTTATTTAATTAAATTAGTTTGTGCTTAATTTAGCTATATCATTTAACGAATAGTTTAACTTTATAAGAATTAAAAAAGGAATTTAATATTTATTCCGGTGATTGATGAAGTAAATTATAACTATAATAGATATAATTTAATGGATTACCTCTTACATGAAGTTCATTTAAGTGAGTAATTGAAGTTGGTATTGAATCATAATTGAATTCAAAAGTGAGTTGATGAGCGGGTTTATATTTAAACCGAGTCTGGTAAAGTAAGTTATAAATGTATTTTAAGCAAATACGATATGCTTAAATGAATGTTACTTAATATTTGAATTAAGTAAAGGAAATTAAGATGAAAGGATTTCATATCATACCAGAGTTGTATAAACGAGTTTATAAAAAGAGATGTGAAATTAAAACGTTAATTTCAAATTAGTGTCACTTAATAATGACATAAAGTGAAATGAATGAGATTTGAAATGAGATTATCGAGAGGAAATGATTGAAAGATTTAGAAAAAGGATTTTGGTAATTGAATCTAGTAAAAGATCGAGCAATAGATTTGTAATAAAAATCCGGATAATAAAATAAATAGTTTAAAGATGGTAAGGTTTAAAAGTTGATGTTTAATTTATCATTTACTAAATCAACGAATTTAGTAATAATAGTATATTTAAAAAGGAGATTTTCAAGAGTAAGAGGGTTTTATAAAACCGTAATGTAAATAAAATAGTAAATGGTAGTTGTTGGTATTAGAATAAATATGGGTTTTGAATTACAATTCATATTTATCTTAAGATAAGAATGTTGTTGATTAAGGTCTGAGAGGTAATTAAAATACCTCATCTTGAATGTCTTCAGTATTGTCGGAGGATGGTATTTGTTGTAATGTTAAAAATGTTCGAAGAAATTTATTTTGAGAATAATAATGAAATGTTATTTGAAGGAATTGAGGATAAGTATAATGATATTTCATTATAAAGGAAATAATAGAATTTAAGGAAATATATACTGATATTTCCAAAGTTTCAAAAATAAAATGGGCTAGAGAATATGAAATGATATTTTCATAATCAAGGTAATAAAAGGAGTTGTAAAAGTATAACAATATAAAGAAATGAGTTTTAGAATGAGTTTATTATAAAAGGTAAGTGGCGATTATTTTTTTCAAATAACGAAACAAAAGGAGATTTCGTAACGATTGATTTATGAAAGGTAAGTTGAATCGATTTCCATTGATATAGATAATAAGTAATGTTGTAACACATGATTTGAAATGATAATTGGATATGATTATACGATATTTTTCTAAGTATTTAAAAGAAATGGTTTGAGACTATTTGTATATTAAAATAAGAAGTGAATATTGTGTTGAAAGATTTAGAAGTTTAATTAACCATTCATAAATTACTTTGAATTAGAAAGGGCCAAGTGATGTTGTGTACTCAACCAGTAGTTCCATTTCATTTTTGTTTATTTGATAGATTAATAACCGACTATCAAATCTTGCTCATACGATTGTTGGTATGGAAAGACCGGAATCGAATTTATATTCGAAAACCATTCTGAACCAGCAAATATGTGAGAGATGTTGATTAAAGATGGAGCAGTTGAAGATCGTAAATCTTCATGAGCGAAAGAACTATTGTTAAATATCTCTGGCCGATCCCTAGAGTTAACAATATTTCTATCGTGATTCGAATCTACGGATTGCAAGGACAACCCGCTACAGATTTATAGGGTGATTCCTAAAATGTGGTAGGAGGGTGCCTTCGGTTCATCCTATTCCTGAATGACTTGTATGGACGAGTGTCTTACAGAGTATTTCCAAAGGGATCACGTACTTTGATTTCTCCAAACGTACCACAGTTGGTGGCGAAGAAGAGCACTTCTCTTAGCCTAACAACTAGAGTATTTTTGTGGACGTCATTTAGTGTTATCTAGCGGATCTGACAATGTGGCATTCAAAGTGGATGGAGATGTGTTGTTCTGAAGGATACACTTAACTTCTAGCCTCATCAACTGGGAAATGGTATAAAATCGGGTAGGTCGCATGACTATGTGGGTCGCACCCATCAAAAGGGTATATCATTACCTAATCTGGAGAAATCAAATGCATTTGGTTGTTCCTTTTTATTTTTGTAAGTATGCTATCGGTTCGGTTGGTTGGCCCCTAACCGTGTTGATGATATATTCGGTACTCTCAAGAGAAAGTGAGGGGCTGGTCAAGTTTAGCCTGGGGAAATGTTCTTACTGAACCCCAATGTATTCATCTCCGTAGGTACATTGTCGGGAAGGTGGTCCCATACCTTGCCATGGAAATCCATTCTCCAATGAGCGCCCGCGGTTTTGATTGTATAATATATATGTAGAGCGTGAGATGCAAGCATTTTGCTAGAATGATATTTATTTGTATTTGAAACTATTATAATATCAGAGAAGATATTGATTTCAAAAACGTTTTGGGTTATCGTAAGGTAAAAACCATCCGTATTTATGTATGAATTTGGTCTTACGATTATCCTTTTCTTTAAAAAGGATTTTGACTTTAAAATCAACTTGTGTGTGATATCTATAAACTTAGTGTGTTTTTCTCACTATGGTTCACCAAACTGACCCGTCATTTGTAATGCTTGGGTTAGACCGGGTCGTACAGGTCCAGGTTATTGGATGCTATAAAGAGACGAGTTGGAGATGTCCAGACATATGATATTTATTTGTTATCCCGTCGTGTGTTGTATATGAGGATAGGTTATTATAACTGTCCGGATGTATGATGTACTCTGATGATTGTAAGTATTATTTCAAAGCTCTCGATAAAGTTTTATTTCTATATTATATTTTGTTCCGCTGCGATGTGAGGCTCTGATTCTATGTCCTGGTTCTTCTCCTTCTATTCTAATATTTCTTTCTTTCTTATCTCACCCTCCGACTTCTGCCTAATAACTATCTATGTTTTTGATATTGAGTTTTGGCAGTAATATGGAAATTATGTATTATTGACAAAATTCGGACGTCGAATTCTTGTAGGTCGTTACAGTGGTATCAGGGCAATGGTTTAGTAATAACCTTGGCTCTGTGGTATAACTCAATATAGATTGGGTTAGGAATACCCTAGATTGAGTAGAGTGTGTGTGTGTGTGTGTGTGTATATATATATATATGAGAGAGCGTGTTTGTAAATTTTATACAAATGTTTTGTATTGTGTTGTTTGATCGGTTCAAGCTGAACTAACAAATTGATACAATATTATTTTGTAAAGAGTGTAAATGAAATAATTTTACCCAAAACTATATTTTTATATAGAAAGGAAATAATTTTTCTGAAAATTATTGATAGTTGATTGATTTGAATGGAATTCAAATGAGAATGTAAGTAGTTTAATAAAATCCGAACAAATTTAAAACATTAAATTTGTGAATAAGAGTTTAAATATATGAATAAATAAATCAGAATTTAACTTTAAGTAAGTTAAATAAATTAGAAAAGAAAATGGAATAATTTTGTTATGTTGACTGTTGAATTGTTTGTTTATTGGATGATATATTGGTTGGAGGATAAAATTCATTATTAGAATTAATTAAAAAACAAAGAAATAAATTCAAAAATAATGAATGCGAATAAAATCATTTGCGAAACAAAACTAAATAATTCAAAATTGTATCTGTTACTTGCATTGTATATTGAGTTGATTAGTGCAAGTTGGAAGAGAAGAGAGAGAAGTTAGTGTTTTGCTTGGTGATTAGAGTTTAAGTGCCCGACAAATAGGTAAACCTTAATATGTTAATTTAGTGATTGATTTTATACCCTGAGTTGGGTTGCCGCTTGACTTTGATTTTTTTGATCGATGTGAGGCCGGAGTGGCGTTTGTTGTTGTTTAGATCAAGCCGTACAAAGGAGGTGCTGGCGAACTTTTCGAAATTTTTTAAGATTATAATATTTAATATAATATTTTGAAAATAAATGGGTTTGGAGCATTCTTTTTGCTTAGTAATTTCGGGGATGAAAATCTATTAAGAGGTGAAGAATGCAACGACCCGGATTTTTCGGCTGTTTGAATTCGAATATTTAAATATATTTTAAATATTATATTTGAATTCTTTGGGATTTTAATATTGAATTCGTTAATTTAAACGGCAATTGAATGCTTATATGTATTTTTAATATAAAATGAGCTCGAAATGTCGCAGCAGTTCCAAAATTTAGTTTTGAACTTCAATTGATTATACCGAATTCGCTTTAAGTCGGAATTCTATAAAACAAGACATGTTAGAATCAATCTAATTATAATTTTCTAATGAAAGAGAAAATTTTAGATTTTATCTTATAGATTTTAAGTTATGTCCAAATCAAATTTTGGAATAGTCGATATACAAATCGTTTTTAAATTATATCGTTTATTTAATAAGGAATTTCTATATATTTGGAAATCGATTAACTCTGGAATATTAATATCGATTTGTAAACCCATATTAGTTGAGTTTGAAGTGGTATATTATTTTATTTAGATATATTCGATAGTAATAATTTATTCTTATTTAATTAAATTGTTTTTGGATTTAATTTATATTTTATCAATGTTTTATAAGCGGTATGAATATATTTTTTTCAAACGACTTCTTATCTCAACGAAATAAATTTTATTGGGATACGTATCGCTAGTTATTGCTATATTTTTAGTTTGAGGCCTATCAGAGTTGTTTTGCCTGCTGCGGGAAGAAACCATGCTTCGAACTCCTCTTTGAATCTTCCCCAAGTAAAATCATCTTCTGGAACATTCGTTGTCTGTGCGTCCCACCAGATTGCAGCAGCTCCTTGAAGTTGCCACGAAGCGAGAAGACGTTTCTTCTCATCATTCAAATTCAGTCCTTTGAAAATCCTCTCACAAGATCTCAGCCACGCTTGAACTTCAATGAACGATTCAGTTCCTTTAAAAACCTTCCCGCCTAAAGTACTATACTTCTTACAGGTAGTTGCAAAATTCGATCTCGGTTGAATTAGCGCAACTTCTTCCACGGTTTCTACCGGGTTCTGAGTAGTGTTACGACCATTGGTAGTGGTGGTTCAACTAGCTCAGCCTCTTCGTGGATGGGTACTTATACTTAATCACCTGAATATATCAGGTCGATAATCAAAATTTGATCGGATGGTAATATTCTTAATTATATAACTTAAGTCGATCCCTCCTAAGTATGTATGTATATTATATATAATAATATCCAGTTTCAAATACGCTCTCTCAATACTCACCCAAAGCCTAGGTATTCAGTACCCTAAGCTCTAATACCAACTGTAACGACCCAAATTTCGAGCACCTCGTTAGTTGTATCATTATATCAGAATAAAAGATAGGTAAAAGATAAAACTAAAGAAAACATCAGAATCTCACAGTGGAACTTGAACATAACATAATAACCCAAAATATTACATATCATAAGTCAAGTACATTAGAGTACTTCAAACATATGGATACATGTCATCACAAATTACATACTTAACATTTGTGATACTAACTTGCAGATAATTATACATAACATCATGGGTAACACAACTTGCAAATAATTATATATAGATAAGCCAACGTTCAGATCCTTCCAATCCAGCTACTCCAAAAGTTAAGTCAAGACCTGGATCACTTTTCTACCTATAACAAGTGTTATGAGTACCCAAGAGCTAATGGAAAACACAATAAAATAAACTCTGGGTCAGTCTGGGACGGGTGTGAGTAAAGGATTTTAAAACAAGATAAGAAATAAAATCATACTCATAAGACCACGCCGCAAATACGGAACGGGTTTTTACCTTATAAGAATCAAAGCAGTTTGTATATTTAAAACAAATATTATTATAATGTGTTACGACCCGAACTTCTCCATTAAGGAAAGCACGGAATGTACTGAGGACAAGCCACATAGGAACACAGACAGAAGAACATTTTCATTGCTTATTACAAAAATTCCATCAGAATACAAGAATATACAGAGTATGAATCAATATTATACATCAGAGAAATATCAGAGATTTAATTACATTACTACAGCGAAAAAATAATACAATACACAACTGAAAGAGATATACGGATACAGAGCTTTCCGGATATCGTTCCAGCTGCAAATCAGGATCCTATGAATATAAATCTGCAAAACAAAAACTACTAGCTGCCCATGTCAAAATAAGGGCACCCAGAGTTTAGGTTAAAACAATAAACTCCAGGTCAGTCATGTGACTGGTGTGAGAACTAAAACAGTTATTAATCTTTATTTTAAAGTTAGGTAAATCAAGGGACTACGTCGTATAACACGGAAAGGGTTTCCTCCCAATAATACCAGTGCATAAAACAACAGCGCAAGGCTAAATAAAGAACAATGAAGCTATTATAAGACCCAGGTCCCATCATACAATGCAACACAAGCCGGAGGATAGGGTTTTAACTTATAACAGCCAAAGAATGCTTGATACGTTAAACTTTATCTTTTATTATTACTATAAGTGTATAGTGTCAAAATAATTTCAATCATAAGTATCAATCATAGATGGCATAAGTGCCCCCATACCTCTATGTCGCCATATATAGGTTTACAATCAAAACCGCAAATGTCACGTATTGGAAGTTGGATTTCCATCTGCGAACTAAGGAAAGGGATCATCCTCACCACTTTCGAGACAATCTATCCCATGTCTCAGACAAGCACGTAGGCAAGCCTTGGATCGTCAGGGTCGGTCCACTCGATGTGAATTATTATGCCTGAACACTGCATTTCCCTACCCTTTGGGGCGTAAATGAGTCCTATGCCTCCATCGGCTCCACGTAGTCACCGATATATCTGAGGCGCCTCGCAATCCAACAGCCATACAGGTGAAAATAATATAAATGTCAGGGCTAGTAGGTCACTGACACCACCCTAGCTAGAAGGAAACGCATGTCCTCTCTGAGGTCCTCTCCGTTTCTGGTTCACACTGGGGTGTGAGGCTCGCGAATTAACGCTACACAAAGGCTGTGCTTTGATCATCAACCACAAGACTCTGCTTTTCAACAGAAGCCTTGATCATTTGCATCTTAGAAAGCCACACAGGAAAACCACTCTATGCAACCGATGTCCATCAATCACACAGAATGATATCCAATGTCAGACACACAGTCCATTTACAAGTCCGTTCTGGGTCTGAATGAAACCGGAGCACCTTGTACCTCGCATATCCATCGATCTCCAAGTACGTCTGGACGATCACCAACTAATTCCCTCCTCTTGGGTGTACAGCCTAATCAAGATCATCAGTAATTATCCAAACGATGTGAAGACCTCTGGTCTTCGACCACCGTCTTCATCCTCGACACATCGTCGAATCAGTTATTCAGAATGGGATAAACCCGGTCTTTCTGAATAACTCACATATATAATAAACAAGTGTTACACAAACACAACATACGCCTCATTCCAATTCAGAATATTCTTTTATTCAAATATTCTTATACTTTGGGAAAGGTTCCCATTAATTTTATCAAAGATAAATTCTTTAAATTTATTCTTTAATCTTCTTTTGAATATCAATTC
Source organism: Allium sativum (assembly GCA_030737875.1). NCBI lineage: Eukaryota > Viridiplantae > Streptophyta > Magnoliopsida > Asparagales > Amaryllidaceae > Allium > Allium sativum. Next base: position 11,229,654 of record CM060923.1, read on the forward strand.
AAACCAGATTATGGTTTATCCAAACTAGTTGGGATTAGCGAACCTTACTGAAGTAATCACTTGTTAAATTTCCCAACCCCAACTGATTCATCCCATGAAGTAAAACTGGTCATACTTCATATCTAACACCACGGTGTTATCGGTAAATTCAATTACCATTTCACGTTCAAATCTAATTAAAGATTTAACTATCGTCTGGAGAAAAACTGGTGATACTCCATTCTCCATCAATTCAATCTAATTAAAGATTCATTAAAACTCCACTTGGTTTTAATCTTCCCAAAAATCACTATTAATGATTATTTAACTTGGGAAATCATATCCTGTCTTTAACTGGGTTAAAGAACCAATGTCATTTAAAATGCAGTTCACGATAAACCCAAAATCAAATTCCATTCCATCAGCCTTTAACCGTAAATTAGCAAGTGAACAACTCCCTAAGTAATAACCCCGAAGGCCGAAACCAACATCAGATCAATATTCAGGAAACCATTCAACTTAACTAATCTTCAATTAGTTTCTGATTTTCTTAACTCCGTTGGGTCTAAGAACAGTATTATTAAAGATACCATTCACGAAAACCCAAAATCACATTCCATTTACAATGGAATGTTTATGGAAAACAAATCGATATATATAATTGATATAAACTTCCATATTCGACTAATAATATAAATGGAATAGCAGCAAAGCCTTTTAAATTCTAGATGTATTAGTTGTCTCCCTCCACAGAAATTCACTTCGATCATTACCAAATCGAATTCCATTCCATTCCAATTTATTTTATTAAATTAGAAAACTTTACTTTGGAAAATATCCTTTAAATCTTAACAAAAGATTTATAAATTCCAAATCACATTTCACTGTAAATCGGGTTAAAGAATGAATGTCGTTAAACCACAGTTCACGATAAACCCAATTCACATTCCATTAATTATCGGGTTAAAGAATAAGTGTTATTTGAAACACCGTTCACGATAAACCCAAAAATCAATTCAAATTCAATTCCAATTAAATACCATTTAATTGGTATACTTCATTAAATCTAAATAAAAAGATTTAATCTTTTTCTCAACTGGTTTTAAGAACAGTGTTAATGAAAACACCATTCACGATAAACTCAAATCCTATTTGATATTAAATACAAGGCTCTGAATAGATAATATATCGGCTTATATTCAATACCAAATTCTACGACCAACAAATATCGTATTGGAAATAACGATATAAATATATCTTTCAAATTTCCATAACAATATCTGTATAATCATGAAATCCAACATCGAATTATTCCAAAGACAATTTCGATTCAAATCCATTCCAATTCAATTATTGGAAATTCTGGTTACTTTTAAAACCCTTTCAAATCCAATTTATTTATTTCAAAAATAAATAGATTATAATTCTAGTTCAAAACTAGTTCATTTCGATAAAAAATCTATTTTTATCTTTTCAAATATGGAATTTTTCATCCCAATTCTTTCCAAACCATTTCTAATGATTTTACATAAATTATTGTTATTTTTAATAATTTTATCAAGGCCCGTATAGTCGATTTCCATCAACGGCCATCGAACTGCACTTACAGCGACCTTTTCCAAATTTGATTTGGACATAATTCCAAATCCAACCATTAGATTTATAATTTCTTTTATTCTTTAGAAATCTCTTTTCGATATGAACCCAACGGTTCCAGTTTTAGGAGAATCCGACGGTCGGATCTCCCGTAATATCCATTCGAAATCAACGGTCGAAATTCGCGAACTGCCGCAGCGCGACGTGTTCTATTCAGGCCATAATATATAAAATATATATATTATATGTATTTCATCGATTTCCTTTCAAAACGTATTTTATAAATCGTTTTAAATTCATTTTCAAAACGATTTCAACTTCATATTCACTTTCTAATCAAAATTGAATATTCCATCTCATTAATCTATAAATGATAATATTTTCAAAACGTTATATTTTGAAATCACTTCCTTTTTTATATTCATTATAAAAATGAATAAAATCGATATAAATATTGTTCACGTCAAAATGGCGTCAATCTAATCGACAGTGCTATATATATTTAAATATATTCGTGTCCATCCCAAATCGGACATCAAAACCAAATTTTGATTCTTTTTTGAATATTATTTGAAAAATATTCGTTATTTTAAATAATCGTTATTTTAAAATATTCATTCTTTCTGAACTGGAATCAGACACAGTTAATTACCATACAATGTTGTATATATGGATTTCATACACACACGTACACTACAACAATTAAACACAGTCAACCATCACCCAAAGTGTGTTCTACACTGCATAAGCATCAAATATAAATATTTAACGCTTATAACAGCTTGCCAATCAATCGATCGACACACAGCTAATTATTAGGATTTGTGTATGTCCAATTTCATCCCAATACCCGTGTGGGGTTTTCAAACAACGATCACAAATTTATTTGTGCAGTTGGGCGATGTGTAAAATTTATCGTCCCAATCAATATCATTCAAATGTATGTACATAAACAAATCGTCCGATTTATTTATAAATAATTATTTTATATACACGTTAAAAATTATATTTTTAACTATAAAAAAATTTCAACTATAAAATATTTTATTCCATTCCACATCACACAATCAACTTTCACAACACATCAATTAAACAAACAAGTCATCCATGGTTTGTGGACAACGGGTGTCGGGTGCTGCTAAGCACCGTCTGCATCCTAGTATGTATTTCAACTAGACAATAAATTAAAAGTGAGGAGTTCTCACCTTTGGGTTCCACTCCTCCATTCTTTATTTCTGAATTTCTAAATGGCTTAAATTTGCCCGAAATTCCAATGCAATCTTTTTCACGCTGTTCACATAAAAAATCACATTTTTATATCACTATATATAATAAAAATCAGGTTTTTATTTCTCTCTAAATATAAAAATTATATTTTTATATTCTCTATTATATAAAAATTCTATTTTCAATCCGCTACTCGTATAAAAATCGAATTTTTATTTCGCTACAACATATATAAAAATCTAATTTTTACCTAGCTAAAAATTATATTTTTATTCCGCTATGATATTATAAAAATCATATTTTAAACATGCCATTCGTATAATAAAAATCGTATTTTTATATCGATCTTTTCATTGTAAAAATCATATTTTTACTTTGCTAATCTAACAATAAAAATCATATCTGTTTTCCCCTCTAGATGATAAAGATTATATTTTTTAATACGCTACTTCATACACAAAAATCTCACTTTTCAAAATTAAAGATCTAATCTTTTCCCATCTAAAAATCTAATCTTTTTATAAATATAAATCTAATCTTTTTATAAATAAAAATATAATCTTTTGCTGATTAAAATCCCACCCTTCTATTTTTAAAAATCCTGCCATTTCCTAGCATAAAAATCATATTTTTATTCGCTAAAAATATATAAAACTGAAAATAAAATTCAAATTCAAATCTACTTACATCGAATCAAGGAAAAGGGGGTTTTTCTCGTTGTTCGATGGGCGGTGTGGCTATTGTTCGATGGGCGGTGGAGGAGCTCGCAGTAGTCGAAGGGTTTTGGCTTGGTAAAGGCTGATTTGGGTTTGAAGGGGGGCGCTGGTCTTCATGTGGAAGGCGGGGCCTCGGGGTCGAAACTGGTGGTCAGATGGGCGGTGAGGTAGGGGCGAAGCGAATTGGGGGTGCGGGTTTTAGGGGTTTCGATTTCAGCAGAGGGGGAAGGCGGAGAGAGGGGGTTGTGGCGTCGGAAGGGGGAAGAGCGGAGGGGTACACTGCCTAAGGGAGATGCGGCGGCCGGTGGTTCAACCTGTGGAGGAAGGCGATGGGTAAAGGCGTGGTTTTCTTCCTCTTTTTTTTATTTGGATCTGAGAGGTGAGAGAGAGAAATGAGCGTAAGGGGTCTTTAAGTAAATATATATTATTATATTAATAATTTCAAAAAGAACCTTTTTATTTTGTCTCGAAATCAAACTCACCGACTGTTGTCCCTAGCTAATTACCCCTATTCTGAACACAATGGGATATGCATCGTAAGCTATTTCGATCAGTTTCTGTCAAAATCAAAATATAAATCTATATATTAAATTTAAACGCACAATTCAGTTTACCGAGGCTAGATACGGACTCTGAAAATTCCAGAAAAATATTTTATAGCTTCGTGTTGACGATACGGTCCTAACAAAGCTAATTTCGTCAAAATATGAGATCGTTTGAAAAACGACCATTTTCTGGTCGATCGAAATTGACTGAAACTGTTAAAACACGTTTTCCTTCGCCACGCTCACATATTGATTTAGAAAATTACGAATTTTGGAATCTAGCAATAACTAGACATCCTGGATCCAACAAAAGTGGTTTCATCGAAAATCGAGGTCATTACCAAAATTTTCAATTGTAAGGGTCAAAATTCCATAGCGACTATTCTGGATTTTCTACTGGGCATAACCTTTTATTCCCGCTATGAAATTTCAATTTTTGGATTCGTTGGAAAGATATTCTCAAATAGATTCTAATATTTTTGATTTCGCCAAAATCCTGTTTATTTTGTATCCTGTACATTCATTTGAACTTTGAAATCGAATTTTCGAACTACCGTGCCATTTCTAATCCCTTTTATAATTAAAATGAAATATTTATATTCTAACGTCGATCTATATAAATATATTCATTCTAATTCTATTCAAAATAAATTTCTCGTCATTATTATTTAAAATAATTCATTTTAAAATATTCAAAATTCATTAAAATTGCCAAAATAAAAATTTAATTTGGCTCGGATTTCCGGGTTATTACAATCCCCCCACTTAAAACTTTTTGTGCCCGAAAAGGAACGAAGCTGAAAGTTGTTTTATTAACTAACTCAACTTTCATTGTTTTAATTACGGCTTAAGTTCTTCAAATTTTCAGTTTCTAAGAACTTTTCAAATTTTTCAAAAATTTGGCTAACACTCTAAATTTTCGAAAAATTTCGCCATAACCTCCCCTACAGGGAGCATCGGGAAAATCCCGAAATTGCCATATAGGCCTCTCCAATCCAAAAAGAAAAAGAAACAGCCAAGCGGCTAGCCAATCGGCTCATAAAATCATCAAAAATCCAAAGAAATACAATAAACATGTATCTATTTGTCGGGCAAACAATTTTATTTCTCTTCTCTAGCCTTCTTACTATGACCTGTTCAATGTAAGTACATGTATATGTATGCAAATGCGGCAAATTTTCAATAAAATTCACTATTTGGTTCAATTTGGCTAAAGGTTCAATATTTAATTAATCAAACAACACAACCAGCAATCAATTAGTTAATTATCTTTTCAAATTCATAACTTGGATACATAGTCAAAAAATCACATTTTTGGTGCCAAATCACAACAATAGACCCTATCTAATTTTGGTTCTCACACCAGTCAATTGGAAATATATAGAAATCCCACTTTCGAAACATGAACATAAATACGGATGATGTCCGGACATCACCAGCATTATCCCCGAGCAACTAGAGCGTGATTCTATATCTATCCAGTATATTAAAACTTCAAATACATACGGATCAGACGTATACGCAAAATCTTTATATACTTGATTGTCCAAATCAATACAAATAAATATTCAAATACGAATGATTGAATTTTTCAAAACAAAATTTGTTTTCAATTTTATTTTCAAAATATCACTCTTCACACTCGTTCTAGGATACTACTGATCCCATCTCTAACGAGTCATTCTTATTGGATATTACTAATCCAATCTCTGATGAATTCTTTCGTTCGGTTCTAACGTGTCTTGTTATCCGAGCTCTGTAAACCAAAGCTCTGATACCAAGCTGTTACGACCCGAACTTCCCCATTAAGGAAAGCACGGATTATACTGAGGACAAGCCACATCGAAACACAAACAGAAGAACATTTTCATTACTTATTATAACAATTCCATCAGAATACAAGAATATACAGAGTACGAATCAATATTATACATTAGAGAAATATCAGAGATTTAATTACATTACTGCAGCAGAAAAATAATACAATACACAACTGAAAGAGATATACGGATACAGAGCTTTCTGGATATCGTTCCAGCTGCAAATCAGGATCCTATGAATATAAATCTGCAAAACCAAAACTACTAGCTATCCGTGTCAAAATAAGGGCACCCAAAGTTTAGGTCAAAACAATAAACTCCTGGTCAGTCATGTGACTGGTGTGAGAACTAAAACAGTTATTAATCTTTATTTTAAAGTTAGGTAAATCAAGGGACCACGCCGTATAACACGGAATGGGTTTCCTTCCAAGAATACCAGTGCATAAAACAACAACACAATGCTAAATAAAGAACAATGAAGCTATTATAAGACCCAGGTCCTATCACACAATGTAACACAAGTCGGAGGATAGGGTTTTACCTTATAATAGCAAAATGATATGCTAAACTTCATCTTTTATTATTACTATAAGCGTATAGTGTCAAAACAATTTCAATCATAAGTATCAATCATAGATGACATAAGTGCCCCATACCACTATGTCGCCATATATAGGTTTACAATCAAAACCGCAAATGTCACGTATTGGAAGTTGTATTTCCATCTGTGAACCGAGGCAAGGGATCGTCCTCACCGCTTTCGAGACAATCTAGCCCATGTCTAAGGAAAGCGCGGAGGCAAGCCTTGGATCGTTAGGGCCGGTCCACTCGATGTGGATTATTATGCCTGAACACTGCGTTTCCCTTCCCTTTGGGGCGTAAATGAGTCATATGACTCCATCGGCTCCATGTAGTCACCGATATATCCGAGGCGCCTCGCAATCCAACAACCACACAGGTGAAAATAATATAAACGTTAGTGCTGGTAGGTCACTTACACCACCCTAGCTAGAAGGAAATGCATGTCCTCCCTAAGGTCCTCTCCCATTTGTGGTTCACACCGGGGTGTGAGGCTGGCGAATTAATGCTACACAAAGCTATGCCACAAAGGTCGTGCTTTGATCATCAACCACAAGACTCTACTTTTCAACAGAAGCCTTGATCATTTGCATCTCAGCATGACACACAGGAAAACCACTCCATGCAACCGATATCCATCAATCACACAGAATGATATCCATTGTCAGACACACAGTCCATTTACAAGTCCGTTCTGGGTCTGAACGAAACCAAAGGCACCTTGTACCTTGCATATCCATCGATCTCCAAGTACGTCTGGACGATCATCAACTGATTCACTCCTCTTGGGTGTACAGCCCAATCAAGATCATAAGTAATTATCCAAATGATGTGAAGACCTCCGGTCTTCGACCACCGTCTTCATCCTCGACACATCGTCGAATCAGTTATTCAGAATGGGATAAACCCAGTCTTTCTGAATAACTCTCGTATAAAATAAACGAGTGTTACAGAAACACAACATACGCCCCATTCCAATTCAGAATATTCTTTTATTCAAATATTCTTATACTTTGGGAAAGGTTCCCATTAATTTTATCAAAGATAAATTCTTTAAATTTATTCTTTAATCTTCTTTTGAATATCAATTCAAACCAAATTATGGTTTATCCAAACTAGTCAGGATTAGCGAACCTTACTGAAGTAATCACTTGTTAAATTTCCCAACCCCAACCTATTCATCCCATGAAGTAAACTAGTCATACTTCATATCTAACACCACGGTGTTATCGGTAAATTCAATTACCATTTCACGTTCAAATCTAATTAAAGATTTAACTATCGCCTAGAACAAAACTGGTGATACTCCGTTCTCGATCATTTCAATCTAATTAAAGATTCATTAAAACTCCACTTGGTTTTAGTCTTCCCAAAAATCACTATTAATGATTATTTAACTTGGGAAATCATATCATATCTTTAACTGGGTTAAAGAACCAATGTCATTTAAACGCGGTTCACGATAAACCCAAAATCACATTCCATTCCATCAGCCTTTAACCGTAAATTAGCAAGTGAACAACTCCCTAAGTAATAATCCCGAAGGCCGAAACAACATCAGATCAATACCCAGGAAACCATTCAACTTAACTAATCTTCAGTTAGTTTCTGATTTTCTTAACTCCGTTGGGTCTACGAACAGTATTATTAAAGATACCGTTGACGACAACCCAAAATCAAATTCCATTTACAATGGAATCTTCATGGAAAAAAAATTGATATATATAATCAATATAAACTTCCATATCTGACTAATAATATAAATGGAATAGTGGCAAAGCCTTTTAAATTCCAGACATATTAGTTGTCTTCCTCAACAGAAATTCACATCGATCGTTACCAAATCGAATTCAATTCCATTCCAATTTATTTTATTAAATTGGAAAACTTTACTTTGGAAAATCTCCTTTAAATCTTAACAAAAGATTTATAAATTTCAAATTGCATTTCACTGTAAATCAGGTTAAAGAACGAATGTCGTTAAAACACAGTTCACGATAAACCCAATTCACATTCCATTAATTATCGGGTTAAAGAATAAATGTTATTTAAAACACCGTTCACGATAAACCGAAAAATCAATTCAAATTCAAATTCAATTCCAATTAAATACCATTTAATTGGTATACTTCATTAAATCAAATTAAAAAGATTTAATCTGTTTCTCAACCGGGTTTAAGAACAGTGTTAATGAAGGCACCATTCACGACAAACCCAAATCCCATTTGATATTAAATACAAGGCTCTGAATAGAAAATATATCGGCTTATATTCAATATCAAATTCTACGACCAACAAATATCGTATTGGAAATAACGATATAAATATATCTTTCAAATTTCCATAACAATATCTGTATAATCACGAAATCCAACATCGAAATATTCCAAAGACAATTTCGATTCAAATCCATTCCAATTCAATTACTGGAAATTCTGGTTACTTTTAAAACCCTTTCAAATCCAATTTATTTATTTCAAAAATAAATGGATTATAATTCTAGTTCAAAACTAGTTCATTTCAATAAAAAATCTATTTTTATCTTTTCAAATATGGAATTTTTCATCCCAATTCTTTCCAAACCATTTCTTAGGATTTTACACAAATTATTGCTATTTTTAATATTTATATTAAGGCTCGTACAGTTGATTTCCATCAACGGCCATCGAACTGCACTTACAGCGACCTTTTCCAAATTTGATTTGGACATAATTCCAAATCCAACCGTTAGATTTCTAATTTCCTGTATTTGTTAGAAAGCTCTTTTTGATACGAACCCAACAGTTCTGGTTTTAGGAGAATCCGACGGTCGGATCTCCCGTAATATCCATTCAAAGTCAATGGTCGAAATTCGCGAACTAGCGCAGCGCGGCGTGTTCTATTCAGGCCATTATATAATATATATATATATATATTATATATATTTCCCGAATTACTTTCGAAACGTATTTTATAAATCATTTTAAATTCGTTTTCAAAACGATTTCAACTTCATATTCAATTTCTAATCAAAATTGAATATTCCATATCATTAATCTATAAATGATAATATTTTCAAAACGTTATATTTTGAAATCACTTCCTTTTCTATATTCATTATAAAAATGAATAAAATCGATATAAATATTGTTCACGTCAAAATGGCTTCAAGCTAATTGACACGGCTATATATATTTAAATATATTCGTGTCCATCCCAAATCGGACAACAAAACCAAATTTTGATTCTTTTCTGAATAGTATTTGAAAAATATTCGTTATTTTAAAATAATCGTTATTCTAAAATATTCATTCTTTCTAAACTGTAATCAGACACAGTCAATTACCATACAATGTGATTTATATGGATTTCATACACACACGTGCACTACAGTAATCAAACTGTAACACCCCGTAATTCTGTTAATATTAATATTCACAAATTAAAGAATAACTAATCTTAGACGTGAGAATTGCGGGAAACAGGTTGCGCCATTGTGTTCGTCTCGGAATTCTGGTTGAAATAGAGTCCGAGTTTATGTGATTTGGACTTCGTATGAAGGAGATATGGCCATCAGAAGTTTCAAAAAATTCAAAATTCAAAATTCGAAGTCAAACAGGCTAGGCGGGAAATTTCCCGCCCAGCACCCCAGGTCGACTGGAGAGTTGACTGGGCAGTCGACACCCCCAGGACCTGGTCGACTGCGCAGTCGACCTGGGTGTCAACCTGGTCCAGTCGGCCAGGTTTTGGCTGAGCCCAATCTTGAGCTGCTGATGTGTCTTTAGGGCTGAGTTGGCTAGTTTAACGGTTCAGGTTAGTTCTGAGTTGATCTGACGGTCTAAATAAATCATAAACTCTATATATACCTAGGTAGTCTCTCACTCTAAAATCACATGAAAATTAGAATAGCCGCCGTCATGCCATCGCCATGGAACTCAGTGTAGCCGCCGCCAACTAAGAAGGAAGAAAGCTAATCAAAACTCTAATTCTACTCAACTCTAAAGCAAATCAAGACTCTCTTTCTTTTCTAATTGTGAGTATGATGATTTTAATAAGATTATTAGCAAACTAATTAGATTAAGTTGTGATATGGATTATAAGAGGATGGTGTGAATTATTGATTATATATGTTGTAAATCTTATGCTATCGTGTATGTTGTAAATCCTATGTTATGTGATGATGATGTTATATATGTTGAAAGTATCTACGCTAAGTTGCGATGTTACAAAGTCATGATGTTATTATTTATGTTATAGTTAGCTTATGCTTGATCAAATCATGATGTTGATTATATATATGTTTGGGCTATGATGATTCACGTGATAAATCACATGTACCTATGCAAGTTTAGATTGATTAGTATGTATAATCTCACATATCCTATGACATCTATTTAGATCTAAAATTAGGTTATAACATGTGTGAGTTCTATGGGTTAGATGCTAGTTTTCACCATCATTATGTTGCATAAACAACATATGCAAGTTTATACATGAATTTGGATTATGATCATATTATGTAAATTGTGTCATTTTACCAAACAAGTTGACACCTTTAGATCCATGACATGTGTAGCTTTATGCAATTTGTAGTTTTTGCCTATGCAAGTTTAGGTGTTGGACATCTATCACACATGCAAGTTTCACCCCGTTTATGATTAGATCTATTTTAGTTGTATATATGTTGTGATAACTTCTCTTTATGCTATGAGTTAGACTATTCGAGTCTAACGTATATTTTGCGTTGAATAAGCGAACGTATAACGTGGGGTAGGGGTAATATTAAGGATTTAATATTAAGAAATTGGGGTGCAATTGATATGATTTTGCATACCATAAGTGGATGGCCATAATTGAGTCAATTATGGACATCATTAAAATTGGAATTAATTAATGATTTGAATAGGGATATATTTAAAACTGGGGTAAAAGATTATAAGTGTTAATCAATGCTTAGGACACGAGATTGGACTCGTTTGTGACGTAAAACTGCCCGGACCCGCCCGGCAAATCCAGTAGTCACAAATGTCAGCCCAATGTGAGAGGTCCTAGGCCCAAATTAAAGCATAACAATTGTAAAGACACGAGGTTAGACTCTTTTATGGTGTAAGAATGCTCGGACCCGCCCGGCAAATCCAGCTGCCATAAATGCCAGTCTAATGTGAGAGGTCTTTATGAGGTTATGGCCTGAATGAATTAAGAAATACTTTACCAAATAAACATGTAAGGTGGGACATGGTGGTTAAGTAGGTGCCTTGGGTGGCATGAGGAATCAAGTGAGTGCCTTTAGTGGCATTTGAAATACGATTAGTAAGACTTAACCAAACACACATGTAAATGAAAATGACTAAGAGGGTTAAGTGGGATGTACTAGTGGGGACAAGCTAAGGTGGATAGCTTGTGGTAAGTAAAGGGGGCCCATTTCAACCAGTAACCCAAACGTATCTTTGTGGGCTCGACCCAAGTCGAGGACGGGACATGTATATTGGGTTTGACTATAAGAGGCCAAACGGGTTAGCGGTGGCAACGCAAGTCCAATGGGTTTCATATGCGTGTGTGGACCCGGGCTGGTAGGTAAGACGTTGTTGCATCGTGTAGGTATAAGCCGTGCATCCTCAAGTTGTATCGGGTTGCCACTTTAGGGGAGTGATACACCCCACTGTGGGGCCAGCACGGGTATCTACGAGTAGGGAGCCGATCAAAAGTGGGTAGTGGGGTACACCTAGCGGAGATAGGGGCAGGCGACACCTATATAGTCAGCTAGGGGTACACGAAGTTATTTATAAAATTTCTAAGTGAAGCAAGTGGGATCAACCTTTAGGGTGACTGGTGTGGTGCAGTGTAGTAATTATTCGTTAGTAATTAGGTGTGCCTCTAACGTTATCTTTATCTGCTCTTCCATACCCAATAGTTCATAGACATTTCCTTATTTTCTAGCTTGTGCCTCAGTCTAATTATTTTGATAATAGTATTGTTAGAATTATCATACTCGCCAGACTTTATGTCTGACCCCCTCCATTTCTATCTTTTTCCCCATCCAGGTCCTCAGGGTGGGCCCAGCTCTAGTGGAACTTGATTGGATTGCTTTATCTTTCTTTTGGAAAGCTTGGACCGTTGAAGTAAAGTCCAGCTTGTTATCTTCTTTAATGGCTATTTATGTAATGGGATTATGTATTTTGTTTTATCAAGATGGATATTGTACTTGACTCTGATTTATGGTTTTATGATGTAACAAACATGTTTAATTTCCGCTGCAATGAAATAAAGTTTTAGATTTCCAAGTACTACTCATTATCTGTCTTGTTGTAATTTTTCTGTTCTATATTCACTTAAAACCTCCATGGAATTTAATGCATTCCCTTTGTGAGTGACATTAATGGATGTGGGGTGTTACACGTGGTATCATAGCTTAAGGTTACCAGAGTAGATAAAAATTTTAGAAAAACTATTTTTCTAAAGTATTTTTGGAAGAAGTGTTTTCAAAAACATGTCTTGATGAGTAATTTAAAGAGAAAGGTTTTTATGAAAAACATAATCCCCAATAGCCATATATCTTTATCTTTCGAATTCTCCATTTTGAATCTTTCCTTTTTCGTTTCAGCATGGCTGAAGATCTTAACCTTCCGGAGGGTGTAACGATACCAGGATGGTATAGGAGGTTATTAGAGGCTAGGGCCGCTGCAGGTCCAGCCAATGTCCCTGCACCACCAGTTGCACCCGCTCCTCCTCCTCCCCCTCCTCGCGCTGATACTTTTTCAAAGACATGCAAGGAATTTAAGGCTATGGGTGGAAAACCTTTTCAAGGGTCAGAAACGTTTGTGGAAGCTAGAGATTGGCTTAAGGAGGTGGAAGAATTGCTAGAAATCTTTGAAGTAGAAGAAGGGAGGAAATCAAATTAGCAGCTTGGTTAATGAAGGGAGAGGCCTCGTTTTGGTGGGAGGTCACTAATGGGGAGCGTCCTGTTGACTCTTGGGCAGATTTCAGACCTAGGTTTGAGGCAAAGTTTCTCTCAAGGGCAGAAGAGAATCTATATATGGAAAGGTTCTTGACATTAAAGCAAGGAAGCTCATCAGTGAAAGAATATGTCAACAAATTTAATCAGTTAGCAAGGTTTGGCTTGGACTTAGTGAACACGCCGGAGAAGAAGGCTCTGAGGTTCGTTAAAGGCTTGAATGAGTCGTTGCAAGGGTTGGCTATGACCCACATCCCTATGGGGACCACCTTTGAGAATCTAGTAGACATGGCACTCATGCACGAGGAGAAAGGCGCTAATGCTAATAAGGCAACCGAGAAGAAAGGGGATCAGAAGAAACCACAACAACAAAACAAGAAGGGTGGTAAAGACAATAATGGCAAAGGAAAGAAAAGATGCTTTAACTGTGGGACACCAGGCCATCTCAGCAAGGATTGCAGAAAGAAAAAGAAGACTCGTTGTTTTCACTGTGGTGAAGCGGGACATCTAGTGAAGGACTGCCCAAAGAAGGGGCAGAGGGCAGGGTCTACCTCGGGAGGATAGGTGCAGGCTCTTATGGCACCAGGGCAGGCAAGGGGACAAGTTCAGGCTCTCGCGGTCCCACCGCTGCAAGAACGAGGTAGAACCATTTCTGTTGAAAGCTTAGTTTTTCTGTTTGATCATCATGTCCGTACCTTATTCGATTCGGGCGCATCGCATTCGTTTATCTCTACATCATTAGTTGAATCACTGCACTTAAACACCAGTTTAGTAGAGGATCCCTTAGTTGTTTCGAATCCAATTGGGGGCTCAGCTTATTTGTCCATGATGTGTTTGGATTTGAAAATTTCTATACTTAGCGTTGAGTTTAGATGTGATGCTTATGTTTTGGGCTTCACGGGCTATGGGCTAATTTTAGGAATGGATTGGTTATCCAGAAATGGGGCCGTTCTTGATTGTGAAAGGAGAGTAGTTAGGCTCATGACTCGCCTTGGCAACACTCTCGAAATCTTTTGTAATCCCATAAATTCCGTTATGCTAAGATATCTAGAATCGCTTGACGCGTCTGTGGAGAATCTACGATCTGTTAGAGTGGTCCGAGAATATTCGGATGTGTTTGAGGAGGTGAAGGGCTTGCCTCCGAAGCGGGAGATAGATTTTCGAATATATCTTGTGGATAATGCAAAGCCAGTATCTTTGCCAGTACGCCACATGGCTCCTCGTGAAAGGAGGGAACTCAATAAGCAAGTGAAGGAGTTGCTTGAGAAGGGGTTTATAAGACGAAGTATATCGGAGTGGGGTGCTCCAGTAGTATTTGCCACGAAGGCGGATGGGTCCCTTAGACTTTGTGTGGACTATAGAGAACTTAATAAGCTTACTAAGAAGAACAAACACCCACTGCCGAGGATTGACGATCTCTTCAATCAGTTAGTTGTCGCCTCAGTGTTTTCGCAGTTGGACTTAGCCACTGGTTTCCATCAGTTGAGAGTGGCTAAGGATAGCATAGACAAGACTGCCTTTAGGACTCCGGACGGTTTCTATGAATGGCTAGTGATGCCCTTCGGTTTGACAAACGCCCCCGCATACTTTGTTGATTTGATGATTAGGGTGTTTAGGGAGTACCTAAATAAATTCGTGGTGGTCTTTGTAGACGACATCTTGATCTTTTCTAAGAATGAAGAAGAGCATGCCCTACATCTTAGGGAAGTGTTGGAGACTCTACGAGCGCATAACCTTAAAGCTAAATTTACTAAGTGTCACTTCTGGAGAGAGGAAGTGCAATTCTTAGGGCACGTGGTTTCCAAAGAAGGGATAGTTGTGGATTCATGAAGGTGGTGGCCATCCAAGATTGGAAGGTCCCTAAAAATGCTACCGAAGTAAGGAGTTTCTTGGAGTTGGCTGGCTACTATAGGAAGTTTATCAAAGACTTCGCAAAAAAATCAGCTCCATTGACACGCCTGACGAAGAAGAACCTAGTCTTCGCGTGGGACGTAGATTGTGATGATGCGTTCCAACGTTTAAAGAGAGCTTTGACCTCAGCCCCAGTCTTAGTGCTGCCAGACGGGAGTAAGCCATTTACTGTTTATACCGATGCTTGTGGGACAGGACTAGGAGCAGTCTTAATGCAAGAGGGAAGGGTAATAGCCTATGGTGGAAGGCAGTTAAGGGTGCATAAGAAATATTACCCTACATATGACCTAGAGTTAGCCGCAATTGTTTTCGCGCTTAAGTCTTGGCGTCATTACCTTCTTAGCGAGAAATTCGAATTGTTCACTGACCACAAATCTTTAAAATACTTATTCTTTCAGAAGGACTTGAACTTAAGGCAGCAAAGGTGGATGGAATTCTTAGCGTCCTACGATTTCGAAATAGCATATACCCCTGGCAAGGGTAACGTGGTGGCAGACGCCTTAAGTAGGAAAAGGCTGTCCTTGAGTCCGTTGTTTGTTGAACGACGAAACTTAGAATTCATCTCTAGGTTTGACTTTAGACCTTCCGTTGACTTTGTACCCAGTTTGCTAGCATCCTTGGAGGTCAGACCTACGCTTTTGGGACGGATTGGTGAGGCACAACGAGATGACCCACAGTTGGTTGAGTTAGTGGAGAAGCTCAAAAGAGGGGAGTCATCAAGCCATCTCTGTAGGTATACCCTAGATGATAAGGGTTGGCTACGTAGGGATAGTAGACTTTGTGTACCAAGAGACGAAGACTTGAGGAAGACTATTCTTGATGATGCACATCGTTCGAAGATGGCCATTCATCCCGGCGGGGACAGGATGTACAAAGACATGAAGCGAGTTTTCTTTTGGGCCAGTATGAAGAGGGATGTGGATGAATATGTCGCTAGATGCTTGGTGTGCCAACAAGTAAAAGCGGAGCAAAAGAAGCCCGGTGGGTTGCTTCACCCATTGGAGGTTCCGAAATGGAAGTGGGATAGTGTCTCAATGGATTTTGTGGATGGATTACCAAGATCAAGGAAGGGTAATACGGGGATTTGGGTTATAGTAGACAGACTTACTAAGAGCGCCCATTTCATTCCTGTGAAGAGTAAGAGGACTGCTCCATGGTTAGCTTCTATATACGTTCGAGAGATAGTTCGTTTGCATGGTGTTCCTTCTAGCATGGTAAGCGACCGTGATCCTATCTTCACTAGCGAATTTTGGAAGAGCTTTCAAGAGGCGGTAGGGACTCAGTTATGTTTGAGCACCGCATATCATCCTCAGACGGACGGCCAGACTGAGAGGGTGAATCGTATTCTAGAGGACCTTTTGAGGCTATGTATCCTAGACTTTGAGGGTACATGGGAAGAGCATCTTCCGTTGGTAGAGTTCGCATATAATAACAACTTTCAGTCTAGTATTGGCATGGCACCTTTCGAAGCTCTTTATGGACGAACTTGTCGTTCACCTACATGTTGGTGGGAATCTACGGATAAGATCACACTTGGGCCCGATATGATTAGAGAGACTTCGGAAAAGATCGACTTGATTCGAAGGAGTATAAAGACGGCGCAAGATAGGCAGAAATCTTATGCAGACAAAAGGAGGACAGATCTTGAGTTTGATGTTGGGGACATGGTCTTTATCAAAGTGTCTCCATTACGGAATGTTGTTCGCTTTGGGTCCTTTGGGAAATTAGCACCAAGGTTTGTAGGGCCGTTTCCTATTAAGGAGAAGATTGGACAGATGGCGTATAGAGTGGAGTTGCCTAAGAGACTTAGTGGTGTACACGACGTATTCCATGTGTCACATTTGAGGAAGTGCTTGCACGAGACCGCGGAAGTGGTAGAGCCGAGCTTGCTTAGAGAGGTGGAGATAGAGCGTGATGCGACGATTCGACGAGCTCCTACATGCATTCTTGGGTCGGAGATTAAGAAGCTGAGAAATCGAGAGGTCAGACTAGTCAAAGTGCAATGGGGAGATGATGAGAGCAACGCTACTTGGGAGACAGAAGAGAAGATGCGTTCGTTGTACCATTTTCTTTTTGAGGGTTTGTCTTTTAATTTCTCCTTTATCGCTTAGCTTGTACTTATCTTATCTTAAGTATGTCCTCTCGCTAGTATCTTTGACCTTTAGTTAGGATAATCCAATGGTTGAAACTTGTGTTTGAGACATGTTATGTATGATGGATGCAAAGTGGATGCAAGTGTTTGCTAGTGGTTGCTCGTGGATGCATATACACACACTTTAGGCACTAGATCGGCTCAGTCACTTCATATTGCATATTGCATATATATGGATGTATTTAGTAAAATGGATGTATGAGGATTTTTTTTAACATATGGATGTTGCATTCAGATGATGATTGTGCATGCATATAGAGATAATATGTAGCATTGAGGAACTTTTGCATACATAATGGACGCACGGCACTATCATGATTTGCATTAAGGAGATCAACTGAATCAGTGGACCGCCTGATTTTGCATTAGATATGGACATATACACACACTGTGCATTTAAACATGAAAGCATTAGAAGTCTATAAGGACAGTGGATGCCTGTGTTTGATGGTTGAGTAGATGGACGATTGGATGTTAGGATATACATTCTTCTTGACTTGAAGATTTCGAGGTCGAAATCCTTTAAGGAGGGGAGAATGTAACACCCCGTAATTCTGTTAATATTAATATTCACAAATTAAAGAATAACTAATCTCAGACGTGAGAATTGTAGGAAACGTGTTGCGCCATTGTGTTCGTCTCGGAATTCTGGTTGAAATAGAGTCCGAGTTTGCGTGATTTGGACTTCGTATGAAGGAGATATGGCCATCGGAAGTTTCAGAAAATTCAAAATTAAAAATTCGAAGTCAAACAGCTAGGCGGGAAATTTCCCGCCCAGCACCCCAGGTCGACTGGGGAGTCGACTGGGCAGTCGACACCCCCAGGACCAGGTCGACTGCGCAGTCGACCTGGGTGTCGACCTGGTCCAGTCGGACAGGTTTTGGCTGAGCCCAATCTTGAGCTGCTGATGTGTCTTTAGGGCTGAGTTGGCTTATTTAACAGTTCAGGTTAGTTCTGAGTTGATCTGACGGTCTAAATAAATCATAAACTCTATATATACCTAGGTAGTCTCTCACTCTAAAATCACATGAAAATTAGAATAGCCGCCGTCATGCCATCGCCATGGAACTCAGTGTAGCCGCCGCCAACTAAGAAGGAAGAAAGCTAATCAAAACTCTAATTCTACTCAACTCTAAAGCAAATCAAGACTCTCTTTCTTTTCTAATTGTGAGTATGATGATTTTAATAAGATTATTAGCAAACTAATTAGATTAAGTTGTGATATGGATTATAAGAGGATGGTGTGAATTATTGATTATATATGTTGTAAATCTTATGCTATCATGTATATTGTAAATCCTATGTTATGTGATGATGATGTTATATATGTTGAAAGTTTTTATGCTAAGTTGCGATGTTACAAAGTCATGATGTTATTATTTATGTTATAGTTAGCTTATGCTTGATCAAATCATGATGTTGATTATATATATGTTTGGGCTATGATGATTCACGTGATAAATCATATGTACCTATGCAAGTTTAGATTGATTAGTATGTATAATCTCACATATCCTATGACATCTATTTAGATCTAAAATTAGGTTATAACATGTGTGAGTTCTATGGGTTAGATGCTAGTTTTCACCATCATTATGTTGCATAAACCACATATACAAGTTTATACATGAATTTGGATTATGATCATATTATGTAAATTGTGACATTTTACCAAACAAGTTGACACCTTTAGATCCATGACATGTGTAGCTTTATGCAAGTTGTAGTTTTTGCCTATGCAAGTTTAGGTGTTGGACATCTATCACACATGCAAGTTTCACCCCGTTTATGATTATATCTATTTTAGTTGTATATATGTTGTGATAACTTCTCTTTATGCTATGAGTTAGACTATTCGAGTCTAACGTATATTTTGCGTTGAATAACCAAACGTATAACGTGGGGTAGGGGTAATATTAAGGATTTAATATTAAGAAATTAGGGTGCAATTGATATGATTTTGCATACCATAAGTGGATGGCCATAATTGAGTCAATTATGGACATCATTAAAATTGGAATTAATTAATGATTTGAATAGGGATATATTTAAAACTGGGGTAGAAGATTATAAGTTTTAATCAATGCTTAGGACACGAGGTTGGACTCGTTTGTGACGTAAAACTGCCCGGACCCGCCCGGCAAATCCAGTAGTCACAAATGTCAGCCCAATGTGAGAGGTCCTAGGCCCAAATTAAAGCATAACAGTTGTAAAGACACGTGGTTAGACTCTTTTATGGTGTAAGACTACCCGGACCCGCCCGGCAAATCCAGCTACCATAAATGCCAGTCTAATGTGAGAGGTCTTTATGAGGTTATGGCCTGAATGAATTAAGAAATACTTAACCAGATAAACATGTAAGGTGGGACATGGGGGTTAAGTAGGTGCCTTGGGTGGCATGAGGAATCTAGTGAGTGCCTTAAGTGGCATTTGAAATATGATTTGTAAGACTTAACCAAACACACATGTAAATGAACATGACTAAGAGGGTTAAGTGGGATGTACTAGTGGGGACAAGCTTAGGTGGATAGCTTGTGGTAAGTAAAGGGGGCCCATTTCAACCAGTAACCCAAACGTATCTTTATGGGCTCGATCCAAGTCGAGGACGGGACACGCATACTGGGCTTGACTTTAAGAGGCCAAACGGGTTAGCGGTGGCAACGCAAGTCCAACGGGTTCATAAGCGTGTGTGGACCCGGGCTGGTAGGTAAGACGTTGTTGCATCGTGTAGGTATAAGCCATGCATCCTCAAGTTGTATCGGGTTGCCACTTTAGGGGAGTGATACACCCCACTGTGGGGCCAGCATGGGTATCTACGAGTAGGGAGCCGATCGAAAGTGGGTATTGGGGTACACCTAGCGGAGATAGGGGCAGGCGGCACTTATATAGTCAGCTAGGGGTACACGAAGTTATTTATAAAATTTCTAAGTGAAGCAAGTGGGATCAACCTTTAGGGTGACTGGTGTGGTGCAGTGTAATAATTATTCGTTAGTAATTAGGTGTGCCTTTAATGTTATATTTATCTGCTCTTCCATACCCAATAGTTCATAGACATTTCCTTATTTTCCAGCTTGTGCCTCAGTCTGATTATTTTGATAATAGTATTGTTAGAATTATCATACTCGCCAGACTTTATGTCTGACCCCCTCCATTTCTATCTTTTTCCCCCTCCAGGTCCTCAGGGTGGGCCCAGCTCTAGTGGAACTTGATTGGATTGCTTTATCTTTCTTTTGGAAAGCTTGGACCGTTGAAGTAAAGTCCAGCTTGTTATCTTCTTTAATGGCTATTTATGTAATGGGATTATGTATTTTGTTTTATCAAGATGGATATTGTACTTGACTCTGATTTATGGTTTTATGATGTAACAAACATGTTTAATTTCCGCTGCAATGAAATAAAGTTTTAGATTTCCAAGTACTACTCATTATCTGTCTTGTTGTAATTTTTCTGTTCTATATTCACTTAAAACCTCCATGGAAGTTAATGCATTCCCTTTGTGAGTGACATTAATGGAAGTGGGGTGTTACACAAACAAAGTCAACAATCACCCAAAGTGCATTCTACACTGCATAAGCATCAAATATAATTATTTAACGCTTATAACAGCCTGTCAATCAATCGATCGACACACAACTAATTATTGGGATTAGTGTATGTCCAATTTCATCCCAACATCCGTGTGGGGTTTTAAAACAACGAACACAAATTTATTTGTGCAGTTGGGCGATGTGTAAAATTTATCGTCCCAATCAATATCATTCAAATGTGTGTACATAAACAAATCTTCCGATTTGTTTATAAATATTTATTTTATATACACGTTAAAAATTATATTTTGAGCTATAAAATATTTTCAACTATAAGATATTTTATTCCATTCCACATCACACAATCAACTTTCACAACACATCAATTAAACAAACAAGTCATCCATGGTCTGTGGACATTCGGTGTAGGGTGCTGCTAAGCACCGTCTGCATCCTAGTATATATTTCAACTAGAAAATAAATTAAAAGTGAGGAGTTCTTACCTTTGGGTTCCACTCCCCGATTCAATTTCTTAATGGCTTGAATTTGCCTGAAATTCCAATGCAATCTTTTTCACGCTGTTCACATAAAAAATCACATTTTTATCTCACTATATATAATAAAAATCAGGTTTTTATTTCGCTACATATATAAAAATTATATTTTTATATACTCTATTATATAAAAATTCTATTTTCAATCCGCTACTCGTATAAAAATAGAGTAACCGGGAGGTGTGGCTGTTGTTCGTCAAAGGGTGGAGGAGATCGCAGTAGTCGAAGGGTTTTGGCTTGATGAAGGCTGATTTGGGTTCGAGG
The DNA here is from genome assembly GCA_030737875.1 of Allium sativum. Lineage (NCBI taxonomy): Eukaryota > Viridiplantae > Streptophyta > Magnoliopsida > Asparagales > Amaryllidaceae > Allium > Allium sativum. Next base: position 11,251,455 of record CM060923.1, read on the forward strand.
GGGGCGCTGGTCTTCAGGTGGAAGGCGGGGCCTCGGGGTCAAAACCGGCAGTCGGATGGGCGGCGAGGTAGGGTCGAAGCGAATTGAGGGTGCAGGTTTTAGGGATTTCGATTTCAGCAGAGGGGGAAGGCATAGAGGGGGTTGTGGCGTCGGAAGGGGGAAGAACGGAGGGGTGCACCGCCTGTGGGAGGCTCGGCGGCCGGTGGTTCAACCTGGGGAGGAGGGCAACGGGTAAAGGTGCGGTTTTCTTCCTCTCTTTTTTATTTGGATCTGTGAGGTGAGAGAGAGAAATGAGGGTAAGGGGGCTTTAAGTAAATATATATATATATTATTATATTATTAATTTCAAAAAGCACCTTTTTATTTTGACTCGAAAACAAACCCACCGACTGTTGTCCCTAGCTAATTACCTCCATTCTGAATACAATGGGATATGTATTGTAAGCTGATTCGGTCGTTTCTATCAGTTTCCATCAAAATCAAAATATAAATCTATATATTGAATTTGAACGCACATTTCAATTTACCGAGGCCACATACGGACTCTGAAAATTCCAAAAAAATATTTTCTAGCTTCGTATTGACGATACGGCCCTAACAAAGCTGATTTCGTCAAATTCTAAGATCGTTTAAAAAATGACCGTTTTCTGGTCGATCGAAATTGACTGAAACTGTTAAAACACGTTTTCCTTCGCTACGCTCACATATTGATTCAGAAAATTACGAATTTTGGAATTTAGCAATAACTAGACATCCCGGATCCAACAAAAGTGGTTTTGTCGAAAACCGAGGTCGTTTGCAAAATTTCCATTTTTAAGGGCCAAAATTCTATATTGACTATTCTGGATTTTCAACTGGGCATAACATTTTATTCCCACTATGAAATTTCAATTTTTCAGATTCGTTGGAAATATATTCTCAAACAGATTCTAATATTTTTGGTTTCGCCAAAATCCGGATTATTTTGAATCCTGTACATTCATTTTAACTTTGAAATCGAATTTTCGAACTACCGCGCCATTTCTAATTCCTTTTATAATTAAAATAAAATATTTATATTCTAACGTCGATCTATAAAAATATACTCATTCTAATTCTATTCAAAATAAATTTCTCGTCGTCATTATTTAAAATAATTCATTTTAAATATTCAAAATTCATTAAAATTTCCAAAATAAAAATTTTAAATTGCCTCGGATTTCCGGTTTATTACATAATGTCTAGGGTTTCCACAAATAATTTAGAATCTAGTAGAATGTTTTCATCTCACATTCTACTTACATAATACAAAAACAAAACCGCTTAACGCGTATGGATGATGGATTTCCAATTATGACAAGGTATGCAACCACCTTCCGATAGTGTACCTGTAGAGAGGAATACACTGGGTTCAACAAGAACTTCTTGTAATCCAACCACACATGACCAACCACTCATTTTTCTTGAGTGTGTCGAATGTATATCACCAATGGTTATGTACGGCAACCATTTCCCGAATGGGACTGCATCAACAGAATAAGAACAAAAAGAAAATCTCTAGATAGTTGATAATACACCCTAATGGGAGCTACCAACATAGCCATGTTGTCTGCCTGATTTTTTTCATTTCCTGGTTGTGAAGCCTAAGGCTAAACTTACCTTCACACACGCTTTTTATTTGCTTTGAACATCACATCGTCAAACCGGCTAATTACTAATTAACTTATTCAAAAATAAATTACAAGTATAAAGTAAGAGAAACGAATTCCTCTGCCATAGATAACTACGTTTGAAAAGATCAATGTACATGATTAGTTAGGGATACGCTATTAGACATTCGTCCATACAAATTGTCTTGGAACTGGAAAAACCGAAGATATTATTTTATAAACCCATCTTAGGCAATTTCTACCTAGGATTTATAAAACAATTCTTGCATAACTCCATCTTTTATTATCCTTGATAATCTTCGACTTGCAACGCAGAATTCGGATCGAAGTGGAATATATATTTCGGACTCTTTAAAACGGTCGACGTTAGTATCTTTTAGGGATATTTGATATTTAAATGGATCAGATTATAATACAAAATTAAGTCTTAAATATTCACTTTTATTTGTCATTAATTCCATTCCTTTAAATATTGAAAAGAATTATCGACTTAAATTGATAAAATAATACATTGATGTTTATTTGAACATTTGAATTAACATTGAGAGTTAAATCGCCTTCATTTCTTCGCTATAGATCATTGAGTTTAATTTAACTCATCAACTCTTTTTTTATTTCTTAGTCTTGAAATGATTAAATAAAACATATCCTTTTTATTTTGATTTAATTATTAATATGAATAATTTAAGTTAACTATTACAAATTTGATTCCATATAAACATATACTTAAAAGTGTATATAAGATCTACATTATGTTCGTTATATTTTTCCTTATAATGCTAAATTTTCAAAGTTATAAACCAAAATTTTTCTTTCTTTTTTATTTAGAAACATATCATTGTTAAGTTATTAGGAACTTTATTTCATACAATGTTTAAAATATAATTAAGACTATACCTTCCTTCTCCTTAAACATTTGCTACTTTAAATGTAATCTTATTTATTTGCTGGCCAACTAACCCTGGCCCAAATTTCTTTCCATTAAACCAACCCCCCCTCCCTTTTTTTTTAAAGTTACGTGGCCCAATTCTTTTGGAACAAAAAAAAAGACCTGCTACTAACATTTTTTTTCTTGCCGTGCTGATCTAGTTCACCATATTCTTAAAACTTTTATGGCTCAAAGTAAGACCGCCAGTGTCCATTTAGTTCACGTGGCCCGCCACCCTTCGATTTGCTTTTTCCGTTTTCACTTCCTACTTCTGCAGTGAACAAACTTATTTTTTTCATTCCTAATAACTACAAATCCTACTACTTGTGCACCCTCTCTTCTTTTAACATTTTCCTAACTGCTAGAAGTCTACGTCCATTTACATTTGGATTCATTTCTATTTGTCAATTTTTTTTCCTTTTCTTTAACTTGTTGCTATTTAATGGTTTGATTTTTACTGCCACTTGCATGGCCATCATTCATGAAATAAGAAACACCCATACTTGCTTTAATATGGTTTGCGCAAAGACCTACTACTGTTTTATTCTCATGTTTTCATTCCTATCTGTTGTAATTTCTAGTGTTAATCATCCCACCTTATACCACTTGGAACTTGTACTCCTATCTTATGCATAATGAAATGTTTTACGCCATCAATAATCATCATCGATCAACTGCACACTCTCGCCGCCGTATTTCCGATGTCGTGCCCTTCCCGATTTTCTCGACATTCGATCGTCTCACAACAAAGTAGTTTAAAAACTGTTTTAATGTATGCTATTACAAGTCATATCCATTTTATATTTTAGTGTTTATTGCTTCATACTATAACAAACCTGAATGGTTATTTCCACTTAGAGAACTAAAGTTAAACTTCTCTTTGGCAACTAGTATTTAGAATTTAGACGAACAGAGAAAGGTTTTCATCATGATATGCTTAGCTTTGCATTTACCGGGTAGTCTCAACTGAAAACTAAACACAGTAGTGGTTCAATACAATCATGATGAGCCGCACTTGTTAACTACATAACAGCTCCCTTTTAAACCAAAACCGGTGATCTAATTGCTAGTGTTCATATAGGAAACAAAGTTCCCATGTACTAGAACTACATGGGAGGTTCATTTGTCAAGAAAAGGGTGTATATTTAACAAATAGGAAATGACAGAGGGGTTAAACCATGTGTACACAGTTTAACAATCAGCACATACCTCAATATGATCAATCAATATGTATGATTTTCAGTAAATGAGGTTTTTAATACTATCATGACAAGTTGCAGCATATTTAATATTAAACTTGCATGGATTTTAAAAGGTAAATAGTGAGTGTTGAAATAAAACAGAGTTTGTCATCATACAGGGCATGCACAGTTTCAACTAGCAGAGGGTATTTTGGGTGTGTGATCAAGCAACCATGGGTTTAGCAAATATGGTTTTCAATACATACATGCAGCAGCATATAGGTGTATCATGCATTGATTTATAAGAAATAAACAGTAAGTGTTTACTCATAATTCTAGTTGAACTTTGAAATAAGAGATTCCTGGTTTGTAATTCTTCTCAAATCGAAAAAAATGTGGAGTAAAATTATGCAAGTGCATGCTCCTATTTATAGATGCAACAAAATATTAAATTAATGAGGTGCATTCAATGCTAGCATGGGGAAGGCACTCTTCAATATGTGCAGAATGTTCTGATGTAAAGAATGAAAGGTTTTCTCCTATACTTTAGTAGCTTGTGCCTAGTTTGGTTCATGAATGGCCTGCGCATGTTTAAATTCATGTACTTAACACACAGCAATTTCTTCCCTTGTCCAATCTTGTTTATGATTTGACAAAAACAGTAAATGCACCAGTACCTTATGGAAATAAATATACATTCTTCTTCTTACGCACTTGATGGAACAAATAGGATTGTTCTCTTAAGAGCTAGATGCTCTGTTCATTTTGTCATCATTCGGCAGAGGTTTGTTTTCCATATATTAATATGTTTTGCTTTAAATACAAATCTTAGTTGTTAAGTAAACTTGCATTTAATGCTTCATGAACAAATAGTGTCTAGTCTTTCATGATAGAAAGCAAAGTATACTTCCATCGGATCTTGTTTAGAACACTTAAGTGACATGGTTCTTGTCAATACTTCCTTAAGCATGAAGTAACTATTAAGGACTTTACTTAATTAATTTAGTTCCTAAATACATTGGCTTAGTATTTTAACAATGAAGTTTACTTACATATTATCAAAATGGCATATATACAAAAGTGAGCAATTCTCATAAACAGATGTATGTGCATGAAGAAAAAGTTAGTTACATTTTCTTATTTACATGAATGAGATCAATTTCATTAATTAAATTAATTATTAATGAAATCATTGATTTACGGTTTTAAAAATATTTAGTTTAAAAACCCGGGACATTACAATCTAACCACCTTATAAAAATTTCGTCCTCAAAATTTGTAAACAATAGATATATAAAGCCAAAAGGTGATATGTCATAAACCATAATGTCGGTTACTACATATAGTACGATAATAAGTGTTATACTCGACTAGCTCGAGTTAAAGTCAGATAAAAGCCCTGTGTACAAATATAACAAACTATCCTACTCGGAGTCATCACTACTGATCTCAATCACGTCATCCACTTCATCAGTAGAAATATTGATGACCTCCACTACATCGTCATCTTCATCCACATCCCCATCATCTAATATGTAAATGACCTTGGCAAGTAAAGGCATGTACAACGTCATGTCTGGATAAGCAAAGTCCCATAGAAACTCCTGACTACCCCTTGCAGTATGGAACTCCAACAAGTCGTGTACAATCTGCACCCACAGAGCAGTCAACTGGTCGTTTGGCTCCACCGGTGGAGTCTCTACTATTAGGTCAACCTGCGTCGATTCCAGTATGACCTCCTCTTCTTCTTCCGGCTCTTGCTCCTTCATCTCCTCGTATTCCTCTATTTTCTCAAATCCCATATCTAAGTCGTCGTCGTCATCGCTATTGTTGTTTCCCTCTCCATCACCATCAAAACCCATCTGCTGGCCTACATCGTCCTCTACATCTTCTTGGTCCTCAGAAAAATCCATGGTCTCCTCCTTTGACATAGGCTCTGCCTGGCCTGCACCGGACTCGTCTGAATCCATGTCTCTACCCTCATCATAGCGGGGCTGTACTATCTTAGTACTATCGCTCTAATCTACTACCTCATGAATATGGATACCGTCACAGAGCCTCAGTATCTGTAAGGGGGCCAACTTCTTACTAGCAGTCCTTTCGAACACTGGTGCCATCTGATAATAAGGAATATATACCAGAAAGTGAAAATAAACTGTAAAAGTTCATAAGCCCTAAGAATAGTTGAATCCTCAATAAACAAATGCTGATAAAATGAAAAGTCCATAATTTCATTTCCAACATAGGGTAACATCCAAAACAATACATATGATAACATCCAGCATATGATAATATCTAATCAAACATACAATAAACCAACACTTAGTTTATAACAAAGTATGAATAAAACTCCTTGAGGTGCTTCTTTGTCTCCCAAGTACAGTCGTTTGGGTTCTCCCTCCATTGTATTTTAAGTAGCTTCACAATCTTCCTCCAGAGTCGCTTCTCTTCTTTATCAACTACATAGACTGGATATCGAATCATAGTCATGTCTGGTTCAATCTCAAGATCTTCCTGAATGGATGGTTCCAAAATCAAATTCGTGTCGTGAACACACTTCCGAAGATGGGACACATGAAAAACAATGTGAATCCCTTCCATCCTTTCTGGTAATTCCACTCTATAGGCAAGAGATCTAATCTTTTCAACAACATAGAAATGTCCTATAAATCATGGAGCTAACTTCCCTGTTTTACCAAATCTAACTGCTCCTTTGATAGGTGCAATCTTCATATGCACTAGATCTTCAATAGAAAATATAAGATCCCTTCGCCTCCTGTCTGTGTAGCTCTTCTGTCGATCCTGGGCTTCTTTCATCCTACTCTTAACTAACTCAACCTTCTCCGTTGCCTCTTGGATAATATCTGGACTGAGAAAAAGTTTATTACCGGACTCAACCCAACAAGTTGGCGATATACACGGTCTTCCATAGAGAGCTTTGTAAGGTGCCATACCTATACTAGCTTAATAGCTGTTGTTGTAGGAGAATTCTACTAGATTCAAGTGATCTTCCCATGATCCCCCAAAGTCAAGAATACACGCTCTTAACTGGTCTTCTAAAATTCGGTTCACCCTCTCCGTTTGGCCGTTTGTTTGAGGATGGTATGTTGTGCTCAGATTCAGCTTGGTACCCGAAGTTGTTTAAAGCGCTTCCCAGAATTTACTAGTAAAATGGGATCTCTATCGCTTACAGTACTTACTGGAACTCCATGTATTCGTACAATCTCTCTAATAAAAATCTCGACAAGCGAAGCTGCAGTTCGTGACGGTTTCAACGCAATGAAATGTGCACTCTTCGTTAGTCGGTCTACGATAACCCAAACTCCTTCATATCCCCTTCTAGTCTTGGGTAACCCATCGATAAAATCCATTGATATCATTTCCCATTTCCAATTGGGGTTCTCCATTGGTTGTAGTAATCCTACTGCTTTCTGATGATCACCTTTGATTTGCTGACAGTTCAAACAATTATTCACATGAGTCAAAATGTCCTTCTTCATTCCAGGCCACAAAAATACTCGTCTCATGTACATCTTGTGAATACTCAACTTTGATTTATGGCATTCGGTAAACACTTCTTGCCTTAGTCTGTCAATATCAGGAACACACAGCCTTCCATTTATCCTGAGAACACCTTGATCATACAATTCAATATCTGAATCCTTTTTCTTTATAACTCCTTGAATTGATTTTTCCAGAATAGCATCTCTTCTTTGGTGTCCAATTATTAATCCTTGGAGCATCGGAGTAACTTCCAAAAGGGATAAGATTGCATTTCTGCTCAGAGTGTTAGCCACAACGTTAGCTTTTCCTGGTGTATAGATAATATCTAGGTCATTTGCTGCAAGGAAATATAACCATCTTAGCAGTCATAGATTTAGATCTTTCTGAGTGAACAGATACTTCAAAGGTTTGTGGTTTGTGAAAATCTCAAACTTCTCTCCTAACAGATAATGTCTCCACATCTTTAGTGCAAAGACAACTGCCAAAAGTTCTAAATTGTGTGTAGCGTAATTCTTCTCATGTAGTTTCAATTGTCTACTAACATATACAATTACACGTCTACTCTACATTAAGACTGCGCCAAGTCCAACTACACAAGCGTCAGTATATACTATAAATCCACTCTTTCCATCGGGAACAGGTAGAGCTGGTGCTTCTATTAACTTCTCCTTTAATTCCTTGAAAGCCTCTTCGCATTTCAGAGTCCAAATAAATTTCTCACCCTTCTTAGTTAACTTAGTTAGATAAGAGGATATCATAGAATAATCCTGGATGAACCTCCTATAGTATCCTTCCAATCCTAAGAAACTACGGACTTCCGTTGGCGTTCAGGGTTGTTTCCATTCTTGCACCGCTTCTACTTTGATTGGGTCCACAGAGATACCTTCTCCATTTACAATATGCCCCAAGAATCTCACTTCAGAACGCCAGAAATGACATTTGGAAAACTTCGCCTTCAACACATGCTTCCTTAGAGTTTCTAATACTACTCTAAAATGATATATGTGTTCTTTAGTCTTTTAATAAATTAGGGTATCATCAATAAAAATTAAGACAAACTTGTTTAGAATTTTCCTAAAGACATGGTTCATCAGGTCAACAAAATACGTCGGTGCGTTGGTTAGTCCAAATGGAATTATTAACCATTCATAAAAGAAATCCGATCCTCTGAAGGAAGTTAAAGGAATACTTTCTTTGGAAATTCTTAACTGGTGGAAACCTGTTGCTAAATCCATTTGGGAAAATACTGTAGCTCCATTCAATAGATCGAAAAGGACGTCGATTCGAGGTAAAGGATATTTATTTCTAATGGTCACTCTATCTAATTCTCTATAGACAATACACAATCGTAGTGAACCATCAGACTTAACCACAAAAACTACTACTGAACCCTAGCTTGAAAAACTTGGTCTGATTAATCCTTTAGTTAATAAATCTTGAGTCCACCCCTCAAGTTCCCTGACTTCTCGTGGTGCCATTCATCTTTTTGGTTGAACTAACGGCCTTGCTTCTGGAATTAAATCGATTCGGAACTCTATCTCGCGATGTGGAGGTAAACTAGTAACCTCTTCAAATATGTCAAAGAAATCTCTGACTATTTCTACCGTCTCCAGATTTTCTTGTGGTGCTTCCAAGGCATACAAGAAACTACACGTATGAATACAGGGTTTCCCACACGGTATCCTAGCTTTTCTACCAATACTAGTTATTAGAATTGTGATTTCTTTGTCGCATTTTATCTTAGCTTGGAATTTACTCAACCAGTCTAAACCGAGGATAAAATTAAATCCTTTAAAATCCAAAACATAGAAATCAAACAGGAAGAAATGTGAAAGGTATAAGAGGGCTATGTTATCGCAAAACATTTTTAATTCCATCTTCCCACCAATGGGATTAGATACGCAAATCAGATTTGTGGAAATTTTTGGGATAAAATGAAATTTTGCTATGGTTCCAGATGAAATGAAACTATGCGAGGCGCTGGTGTCAAATAAAACATGAACATCAATTCCATTTAAATTTACGGTGCCTTATAAAACTCCCTTCCCTTTCACATCCTTGGAAGTTGATGCTTCATTCTTAATAGCATAGACCTTGGTTTGTTGTGCCCTCTTCATAAGCGGATAATCTTTGATCAGATGTCCAGGCTGGTGAGAATTGAAGCATAGAGTCTTCATAACCATGGAATTTCCAGGTCCTTACTGTTGTTGACACAGTTGAGGTTGATGCTGAGGTTAACGTTGTGACAGCCCGCCTTGCACCAGCCGACATTACCTCGGAATGCGCTGTGCAGATGTCCAACCAGCACGGGACGGTCGCCAAAGAAAGGAAAAGAAAGGAAATTGAACTAACAAGGAACCTGTAGAATGTCTCACAGCGCATGGAATAAAATATAATAATAACAGAACTTTGACATAAAATAGGCGAGGCAGTGCATAAGCTGAAAACTAAACCATCATAGCAGCGGAAATTCCAAAATACAGCTTATGTTCCACATCATCATTATTACAACTTTTGAAAACTGTCTCTAAAGCAAAGTAAAGGAAAGGTACATACTAATGCCCAAAGTAGTGACCAGCAGCGACACAGGGAGAATATCTATATATATATCATACGTGGAAGCCTCCTACATGTCTCCAGTATAGCTACTCGTGCATACCACCTAACATGTCTCTAGTCTGCCCGTTTAAGAGCACCCAAAGGAATAAGAATAGACTTAAAACTCTGGGTTAGACAAAAAGTCTGGTATGAGCGATAAGCAGCAAAAACAGAACATAACAGGTATACTAAACCATACCTGAACGTTGACCTGCAACCAAAGAGTTAGCACAACAGGATGTATGATTCTCTAAGGTGACAGTAACGTATGGTGTAAAGATACGAGGGAGGGGTGTGCATGTCATAGTCATGGCAACTCCAATGCACTGATTCATAGCCACTAGTCCTTGCTATGTCCACTCTGCCCCCATGAAGTCATGATGACTCCACTGCACTAGCTCATAGCCATGCTATGATCACTCTGCCCCATGGAGTAATAACTACCCCACCGCACTGATTCGTAGCCTAACATCCGTCTTGGTAGTGAATCAAAGTTATGGATGTCGATAACCCCTTAGCACACGTCCCACAGCAGAGCCCAACTCATGAAGCTAACTCGTTGGTTCCCAACTGGATCCTGAGTATAAACTTCCTATTTGGACTACCTTTGCATCTCAGGTTTTGGTCATCATCGTCCTAGTTCGATCCCCATTCGGTTCGTGATCACCATATAGGTTTGGGTCTTCCATCGTTTCCTGAGTACATCCGGTTCGAGGCCACCAAGCGGTTTGGGTCATGGTGCCTCACTCGGTTTGGGTCGGCTCGTGGCACCAGTTCGGTGAAGCTTCGGATCGTGAACTCCAGGCCCTACTTCCTCATCGGTTCGGCTAGTGATCCCTGGCATCGATTCGGATCGTGACATCTCTCTAGAGCGTCGGGTCGTGATCTTCCAATGCAAGCAGGTCGGTTTGGTTCGTGATGGTGTTTGATGACTTCATGCAGGCGGTTCGGTTAGTGCACTTGAGGCGGCTCGTGGGTGGGCTACACGACCCGACTCAGTCCTCCCCCACCGATCTAATCCGGTCCCCTGCGTAATTTCATGCAGTTTCCAGCGACTGTTTTACGCCACATGACGGTGTTTTCGACCATTCTAACTATTCTAGGCAATCACAAAACATTCCAAACAGTCATAGCAACATGTATAATCAACCACAAACATCAAAACAACAATTTCAATAAGTTAAAGATGGATCAGACCTGCCCAAAACCCATTTTTACCCCTTAATCATGTTTAAGCATAACTAATGGTAGGATTAACAAAACTTAACCGAATTAACCTAAATTTCTAACAGAGGCATAAAATGATGTTTTAGAATTTGAAAATTTTTACCAGATTTTTCTGAGCCATAATTTCGCTAATTAACACTAATCACCACTAATTAGTCGTAATTAGTGTAAAAAGATGTTAACCACTCACCTTAGCCACAAATAAACTCAGATCTAAAACATTTTGACAAAATGGTTCGAATTCCAATACACTCCAACAGCTCTACCTCGATTTTTGTGCTAATCTGCATTGATTTGATGTAGATTTGGCTTAATTAGCGATTAGAAGGTGATTTGGGGTGTTTTAGCAAGTGGAGGCCATTGCTAGGGTTCAAAGTGTAACACCCCGTAATTTTAAATATTAAAGTTAACCAATTAAAGAATACTTAATTTTTAATGTGAGAATCAAGGGAAACGGGTTACGCCATTGTGTTCGTCTCGGAATTCCGGTTGAGATAGAGTCCGAGTTTGCGTAAATTGGACTTCGTATGAAGAAGTTATGGCTGACGGAAGTTTCTAGAAAATTCAAATAAATTCAAACAGCTCGAAACAGATTCAAAATTCAAATCAGAAGTCAGAATCGGGCTGGACGGGAAAATTCTCGCCCAGGACCCAGGTCGACCAGGGGGTCGACCCTAGTGTCGACCTCCCCCCCACAGGTCGACCTATGCCCCCCCCCCCGGCCAGATCTGAGAGATGATGATTTTGTGACTCAGTGCTGAGTCATTAGGGCTGAGGTGTCTCTCTATCTTGACTGGATGGTATTGATTGATTCTAGGTTGATCGGATGGCCTAAATTAATCCTAAATTCTATATAAACACAAGTAGACTCAAACCCTAAAACCAAATAAAAATTAGAACCATGGCGGTCATGCTATCACCTTGCAACCTACAGTAGCAGCCACCAACTAGAGAGAAAGTGAAGCTAATCAACTCAATTCAACTCAAATTTATAACAACAACAATGAATTTGTCTACTTCAAAGGCGAGCTAAATCAATTTCAGAACTCAGATTCCAGAACTCAAGACCTTCTTTGAGTTGTGAGTTCAATTTCTTTAATAAGATAATTAATAAGTTAATTGGGTTGAGTTATAAATTGGGTTATATGGCTATGTTTGTGAGACATTGGAAAAATGTGATATTTTGTGAATATATGCTAGTTGTTCATAGTGATATTTTTGTTATGGATCCCTTTTCATATGCCAAATCACCTATGTTCAACTTGATTCACGTTTGACATCATTTTATATGCAAGTTTGGGTGTAGATTATATGCTAGTTTCTATATGAATTATACACCAGTTTACATGTGAATCAAATAAAGTGACTATATGCAAGTTTAGGTAGAAATTGGATTCACATATATGCAAGTTTACACCTTTAGATTTAGATCTATGACGTACATAGTTTAATGCAAATTTGTGATTATGGCTTATGCAGGTTTTGGAATGAAAACTATATTCATATATGCAAGTTTTAGGTGAAAAACTATATTATATATATGCAAGTTCACCTTTAGGCCTATGTTTAGATTCATGACAATACAAAGTTTATGCAAGTTATGTTGTAATCCTTATTTGCAAGATTAGATCCATTTTGTGTGTTACGCAAATTTGCAATGTTTCTTCCCTTTTATGTGCTAGACTAATTGCTAGTCTACTATACATATATGTCATGATAAACAAACGAACACCGTGGGGACGATGGGGGTAGTATTAAATATACACATATTGAGAATTGGCATAATGGCCTTGAAAAAGGCATATAATTAATTTAAGACATTAATTGGAAAAAATTGGCATTTATGGACATAATTGAGACAATTATGGACATAAGTATATTTGGAATTCATTGACAAATTTTGAATAGGGACATTAATCCAATTTGGGGTTAAATGAAGATGTGTAATAATAAATCGCCCAAGATACGAGGTTAGACTCTTTTGTGGTGTAAGACTACCCGGACCCGCCCCGCAAATCCAGCAGCCACAAATGCCAGTCTAATGTGAGAGGTCAAAGGCATGAATTAAATGCGTAGACACGAAGTTAGGCTCGTTTGTAGTGTAAGACTGCCCAGACCCGCCCGGCAAATCCAGCTTCCACAAATGCCAGTCTAATGTGGGAGGTCTTTAAAAGGTTACGGTGTTAATGAATTAAGAAACACTTAACCAGATAAACATGTGATGGGACATGAGGGGGTTAAGTGGGTGCTTTGGGTGGCTTGTGAAATTAAGAGGGTGCCTTGGGTGGCATGTGAAATACGATTAGATGCACTTAACAAAGATTGAAACATGTAAGAAGACATGAATAAGAATGGGGTTAAGTGGGGAAAAACCTTAGAGGGAACCAAGCATAGGTGAAAAGCTTGTGTCATGCATGGGGGCCCTTTTCAAACCAATAACCCATTAAGTATCTTTGTGGGCTCGACCCAAGTCGAGGACGGGACACGCGTACTGGGTTTGATTGTAAGAGGTCAAAACGAGTTAGCGGTGGCAACGCAAGTCCAACGGGGTCATATGCATGTGTGGGCCCGGGATGGTAGGTAAGACATTGTTGCATCATGTAGATATAAGCCGTGCATCTTGGTATCGGGTTACCACTTTGGGGAGTGATACACCCCACTGTGGGGCCAGCACGGGTATCTACGAGTTAGGGAGCCGATCGAATGGGGGTAGTGGGTACACCTTGTGGAGATAGGGGAAGACGACACCTATGAAGGTAGCTAGGGGTACACGAAACTACCATTATCATTATTAAGATCTGTAGGCGGGATCAACTTTATGGTGTTCGGTGTGGTGCCGTGTAGTAATTATCCTATAGTGACTAGGTACGCCTTTAACGTTATCTTTGTTCATCTTATTTTATTTGTTTACCCATTTGTTCACAGTCATTTCCTTATTTTCCAACTTATGCCTTATCCTAGTTACTTAATGATTATATTGTTAAAGTTATTGCACTCGCCAGACTTTATGTCTGATCCCTTTGTTTCCACCTCTTTTCTTCCTTCCTCCCCCCCAGGTGCTTAGGGTGGGTGAAACGACCCGAACTTCCCCGGTAAGGAAAGCCCGAATAGAATTGAGAACAAGCCACATCGGAACGCAGACAGAAGAACATTTCATTGTTAATTACAACAATTCCATCAGAATACAAGAATATACAGAGTATGAACAAATAATATACATTCGATAAATATTAGAGATTACAATACATTACATATCAGCGGAAAATAATAGAATACACAACTGAAAGAGATATACGGGTACAGAGCTTCCCGGGTATCATTCCGGTTGTAAATCAGGATCCTGTGAATATAAATCTGCAAAACCAAAACAACTAGCTGCCCGTGTCGAAATAAGGGCACCCTGAGTTTAGGTTAAAACAATAAACCCCAGGTCAGTCATGTGACTGGTGTGAGAACTAAAACAATTATAAATCTTTATTTTAAAGTTAGGTAAATCAAGGGACCACGCCGTATGTAATGGCGCGTTTTGTAAGGTATAATAATTAAGTTATTTAATTATTTAAATAACGAATATATTAAATAAACGATAGTTGAACGTATAAATTATAATAATAATTATAATCGAGCCCGTAACGACGCGGCAGTTCGTTATTTGGCAAGTTGAACTTCAACTGAAAATACAGAATTCGTTTTAAGCCGGATTTCTGTGAAACAAGAAATGTGTGGAGCTGGTGGAATATATCTTTCTAGTGGAAGAGAAAAATTGATATTTCGTCATATAGATTTTGAGATATGTCCAAATCAAATTTAAAAATAGTCGATATGGTATCGTTTATCGACCGTAACGGTTAATTCGATATAACTAGTTATCAGATTCGAATTTGAACAGGGTTCTTTTGGGAAGTAGTGATAATTTAATTTTTAGAATTTTATGGTAATTTTTAATTAATTTAATAAGCGACTTTGTATTTGAAGTATTTCGCACCCTAAAATCAATATTTTGTAGTTTCAAAATATGAGTCCATCTACCGGTATTATTATATTTCTGGAGTCGGGACACCTCGCTCATCACGATGGTGTTTTTATTTCTGCCCGTAAGTTACGTACATACGAAATTTTACGTTATGAACACTAGACTCTATGAACCCTTACACACAAATATCTACATTCCTTTAACAATATATCTGGACCAAACAAGGTCCACGCCTTTTGAGTGGCAACCACCAGTTTCTCCTTGGTCTAGAAACACAACCGTGGCCTGAGGAAAAATCTATAACAGATTCAAAACACTATAAATAAACCCCTAACATGTTTAATGACCTAATTTCTATCGTTCTTCATCAAACTAGAAAAACAAGCCGCCACTCCCATTTCCTTCTACAGCTGAAAACGTGAGAAAAGAGATCCAAGAAAATCCACTAAAATTCGTACAAAATTCTCTTAATACTGAAACAAACTTCATTGATTTTCTTATACCAAGATCATCGATCTAGTACCGGGTTCGTTGAGTTCGATTTGGACAGAGCGATGGTGGGCGGAAGTCACGACAGTGGAAGACGAAGTCGAGTTCGAAGTTGAGTACTTGCCGGGGGTCGTCGCAGAGCTGTAAGGCGACGGAGAATGAGAAGTTGGTCTCAGATATGGCTAGGTTGTGGGCGCGTCAGAGTAGGGTGGTGCGGCAACCTGTACTTCACCGGTGGTGGAGCAGAATTTGGCGAGAGGGAAGATTGGATCCTTGAGAAGAGTTCGGATATGGTATTTCTGGCGTGAAGAGCAGCAGTGTACTTCAAGGAAGATGAAGTTGGATAGCAGCGAGATTTTTTGGTGAGCGTTGGGTGATGTGGGTTTTGTGAATTTCACGGTGTTAGTTTGGAAAGTGAGGATGGGTTTCTGAGGGCGTAAATGGCTTTGGAAAAGAGCAGACAGTGTTCGAATTCTGTGTTTGCGGGATGGATGAGAAGTGAATGGAAATGGTGTAGAAATAGGAGCAGGTCATGCTCTGTGTTTTGAAAGAAGATGATGGTAGTCTTGATAAAGAAAGGAAGCTTGTGTAATAAGGAAGAAGATGGCCATGAAGAAGTACTGTTGAAATATGGGTTCAAACATTGGGACATGCGTTGGTAAAGGGGATCAAATGAGTTGAGTGTTTTGGCTGCAGTGAAAAGGAAGAAAAGATGAGCACGCGGGTTCAGGAAGAAGGAAGTAGCGAACATATATTTTGGGTGATGGGCCGTATGTCTTAGGGTAAGGCCCAGTATAGATTAATAATCTAAGTTTTTATTTAATTCTATAATGTATTCTAACTTGAAATTTTAATATCTCATCCGTACGTTGTTAGTTTCACGAACGGTTGGTCACGTTGGGATCGTATGGACGGGAGCAACACAATGAGACTGACCGGGAGTGAATCAGTGCACGTTACAATTTATGGCGAAATAAATTGTCCGACTGAGTCAAATAACGCAAACCGTTATTTAACGGCTAACGCGCAAATGTGAGTAAAACTCACCAACTCTGAACAGTTATATTTTTATAATGTATTTTTAGAACTGTTAATCATCTGTTGATTGTTGTGTGTTGGTTGATTGATTGAACTGCTAGTCAGTTAGTTAAATTCCTATATTGATTCTGTTTAACAGAATATATCATATGGAACTGAAGGTGATGTTATCTATATTGTCTAACATCTGTGATGCAGGGAAACAGGTTGGAGGAATCCGACTGGATTCCTCAACAGTTATTTTATTGTTTTTCATATATTGTTATATGATATGTTATAAAATCTGTGGGAAATTATATGTGCTTGGATGATATTGAACATCGTGATTTGATATGATTGAATACCATAACATACCGAATGTTGATAAGGGGATTTTCAATGTTTATATTGAAAATGAATCTTATTTATAAAATCGATAGGATTTTATAAAAGGAAAACATTTATTTAATTAGAAAATAAATAAATGAAAAAGGAAACATTTATTTAGAAAATAAATGAAATAAAATAGAAACATTTATTTAGAAAATAAATGAATTAGAATATAAAGGAATATTTATTTTAGGAAATAAATAAAGGAACATTTATTTAGATTATAAATAAATGGAATAAAGGAATATTTATTTAGGGAATAAATAAAGGAACACTTGTTCGGAAAATAAATAGAATTATACAAGGATAGGTTTAAAACCCGTGCTTCGCACACGGTATAACACGATATGGATTTAAATGAGATATTAAATAGGAAATATGTTTTAAACAGATAAATTGAAGTAGATTAATTTATAAATAATGTTTTATAAATTAAATAAATTATTTATCGTTGATAAATGGAATATATATAAGTCTGGACTTATAATAGAGAAGTAGAAACGTTATTAAAAGGACATTTATAAAGTGAAGAACCGTTACTAAAAGTAAATCTTTATAAATGGATAAACGTTGTAAAATGTAAATCTTTATCAATGGATAAACGTTGTAAAAAGGAAATCTTTTGAAATGAATAAACGTTAATAAAAGGAGTTAATCGAATTTAGTTATTCGAAATGAGTTATTCGAATTAGATATTTGAATAGAGTTAAACACATTAGAGTGATTCGAATTACTTATTCGAATAGAGTTAAACAAAGTAATTTGTTAGGTTAACCAAAGCAAGTTAGTCGAGTTAATCAAAGTAATTGGTTAAGTTAACCAAAGTAAATTAGTTAAGATAAACTAAGCGGTTAATCGAAGTGAATTAGTTAAGTTAAACTAATTGGTAAATCAAAGTGAATTAGTTGCGTCAAACTAAGTGACTTAGTTAAGTTAAACTAATTTGTAAATCAAAGTGAATTAGTTGTGTCAAACTAAGTGAATTAGTCAAGTTAAACTAATTGGTTAATCGAAGTAAATTAGTTGGGTTAATCAAAGTGAATTAGCTGAGTTAAACAAAGTAAATCGGTTAGAGTTAATCAAAGTGAATTAACTAAGTTAAACTAAGTGGATTAGTTTAGTTAATCGAGACAAGTAAATCAAGCTAGGTTAAACCATTTGAGTTAACCAGTTAGGTTAAACCATTTGAGTTAACCAGTTAAAGTTTACCAGTTAAAGATAAACAGTTAGAGTTGACCAGTTAGAGTTGACCAGTTAAAGTTGACCAGTTAAAGTTGACCAGTTAGAGTTGATCAGTTAGAGTTACTCAGTTAGAGTTGACCAGTTAAAGTTGACCAGTTAAAGTTGACCAGTTAGAGTTGATCAGTTAGAGTTACTCAGTTAGAGTTGACCAGTTAGAGTTGACCAGTTAGAGTTATCCAAGTGGAGTTAATCGAGTAGAGTTGCCGAATATCACTTATTCGAAGTAGAGTTATCGAATATAGTGTATTCGAGGGAAGAGTAATCGAATATAGTTTATTCGAGTGGAGAAATCAAATGTTATTCATTTGAGAAGAGTTACCGAATATTATTTATTCGAAGTTAGTTAATCCAAAGGAGTTATTCAAAGTTAGTTAATCCAAAGGAGTTATTCGAAGTTAGTTAATCCAAAGGAGTTATTCGAAGTTAGTTAATCCAAAGGAGTTATTCGAAGTTAGTTAATCCAAAGGAGTTATTCGAAGTTAGCTAATCCAAAGGAGTTATTCGAAGTTAGTTAATCCAAAGGAGTTAGTCGAAGAGTTAATTGAATATTAGTTATTCAATTTGAGTTAATCGAATTTAGTTATTCGAGAAGAGTAAATCGAATTAGTTATTCAAAGGAGTTAATCAATTAAGTTATTCGAATTAGTTATTCGAAGGAGTAAATCAAATTAAGTTAATCGATTAGAGTTGAGTTAATCGATTTCGGTTAAGTTAAGTTATCGAGTTAAGTAATCGAGTTGAGATAATCGAGTTAAGAAAATCAAGTTAAGTTAATCGAAAAAGTTATTCGATAAGAGTAAATCCATTTAAGTTAAATCGGATGTTAGTTATTCGATAAGAATTGACACATTTAAGAAAATCGAATATTTGTTATTCGATAAGAGTTAATGAAATAGAGCCAACCAAGAAGAATTATTCGAATATTAGTTATTCAATAGGAGTTAATCGAAATAGAGTTTATCGAATATCAGTTATTAAAAAGGGAGAGTTAATCGAATAGAGATTACTCGAAAGAGAGTTATACGTCGAATTCGATTATAGCGAATTCGGGAAAGTACTATTTACTTTCCAGGGTTTAAATCAAGATTTAGTTATTGATTTAGAAATTAGGTGTCTGTTAAATTATTCGAGTTAGGAGATAAAGTTATAATTTAGGTTAGACATTGCAGAAGTAGGAATTATAACGTTATAGTTATAATCAAACGTTTTCATATAAGAAGTGGATTCGTAACCTGAATCCGAAATTTTGCGTAAACAGATGATTGGAAAAAGTGAGTGACGAGCTTCATCTATTTCACAGTAAAGGACGTTGTTCAATTAAGGTCTGAGAGGTAATTATACCCCAACTTGATTGACTTCAGAATTGACAAAGGAATAGTTGTGGTTCGATAGAAAAGGTTGATTTGAAATATAGTTAAGTAATAAGCGATTAATGGATTAAGCGTAACGATTACAACGTTCATTGGAAATCCGTAAATGAGTTTTGGAAACGTTTTCCAAATATAGTCAGATATGTTGTCTAAACATAGAAAATGAAATGTTTTCATGATAAGAATTTAAGAAATAGAGTTAAGCAAATTCAGAAAATGACTGGAGAGGGTAAGTTGAACGGTTTTCTAAGTGACGATCTGATGTTGGTTTCGACCTTCCGGATTGATACTTAGAGAATGGTTCTCATACTAGTTACAGTTAGGGACTGATAGTTGCGAAATAATAGTGCTGTGAAAATAAGCTATGGAAATGTTTTCCAATGATTAATAACATATATTTTCTAAATATATGAAATAAGGAAATATGAACTTATGATGATTGATCGATCGAATTTCCATTTGGAAATAAGATCGTTGTTTGTACACCGACATGTTTTCATTTGATAGTTGAATCACAGACTATCAAAGTTTTGACCATATTTACGTTGTAAATATGGAGAGACCGGTTGGATTATTATCCGAATAACCACTCCGTATTAGCATAAGCGTTGTAAATCAAGTACGCTGAAGATAATTGAAGACGGAGTGAAGTGCAAGGGCTATTGTGAAAAGCCTAGGTAGGATGGATTCACTGAATAGTGCCTTCGGTTTGTTCAGTCCCAGGACAACGTATATGGACGAGTGTCTGACAAAGTATTCTTAACGAATCATATATGTTGATCTCTTCAAACGTATTACATTGGGTGGCGGAGAAATTCGTTTCTCTTAGCTTTTATACTCGTGATGCCTTGAGAAATCAATAATGATTTGGCGGGTATGACGATGTGGCATTCAAAGTAATTGAAGAAATAATCTGTCAAAGTGATAAACGTGACCTCAAAACCTCACAACCGGAAAATAACAGAAGTTGGGCTAGGCAGCATGGCTAGTTGGGCCATACCCAAGCAGGGTGTATTATCACCATCTAGAGAATATTCAATTGTACTTCTTTATAATCTATTTCAATGCTGTCCCTTATCGGGAAGGATGGTTGCTGATCCCAACCATCGGTGATAATATATTCGTTACACTCAAGCTAAATGAGTGGACGGTCATGTGTGGCCGGGTTGCAAGACGTTCTTGTTGAACCCTAGTGTATCTCTTCTAGAGTACACTGATCGGGAGGTGCTCCCATACCTTGTCTGTTGGAATCCAATCTCCAATAAGCGCTCACGGTTTTATTTGTATACTATGAATGTGGAACGTGAGATGCAAGCGTTCTGCTAGATTGATATCTATTTGTATTTAGACATTATTATAATATCAGAAAGATATCCTTTATTTAACCAAGTGTTGGAGTTTTATTCACACCAGTCCCATGACTGACCCGGAGTTTATTTTGTTTGTTTTCTCTAAACTCTTGGGTGCCTAAATTTGTACGGGCAGTCAAGTAGTCAGGATTTTACAGATACACTTGGAGAGCTTGGAGCAGGAGGCTTCAGGATTATAGCTATTATTATTCCGCTGTGTTGTTAAGTGTTGTACTTTGAAATGGTATGTATATACGAGTACTGATTTGTATTTCAAAGTTATGTTATATTTTATTCGTTCCGCTGTGAGATTCGTGTTTACTCTGATGATGTAAGTTCTTCTTCTTCTTCTATTCTATTAGTTCTATCTTTTCTTCCTCGCCCTCTACTTTCTTTCACTAACGTCGCGGAATTTTCGACTCTCGAGGAGTCGGAAAATTTCCAGCCGTTACAGTTGGTATCAGAGCTTAAGTTAAGTGATTTCCTTGGCTCTGTGGCATAACTCGATAGAGATGGGATTAGTAATATCCTAGATTGAGTTTGAGTGTATATATATGAGCGCGTAATTGTTATTCAATATAAAATGGTTTTATATTGTGGAGACTCATTGGTTGAGTGGCTTATGAATTCTGGTCGATCAGTTGATCCACTGTATCGATAAGGGTTACTAAACACTCGAATACGATGAACCGTCATGGTATGTTTTGAAAGAGGGTAAATGAAATAATTTTTCCCAAAATATATTTGTTTATAGAAGAAATATATATCTTGAAATTATTATAGTATATTGATTGTGTTGGTTGTTATTATAATCGAATAAGATTATAAAAGGGTGAAATGGTTATAAATGACCAATCAGAATTCATATGAATGTAATATATGAAATAGTTTGAATTAAATATGAATTTAAATCAGAATTTGGAATTTAAAATAAGGAAATTTTAAGTTCCTGGGATATTTTGAAAATGTTTTTCAAATTGAAAATATAGTATTTCGATAGCTGGAAAATAGATTTTTATGATGAATCTAGACATCATCAGTGTTCATTTTCGAGTTCTAAGTGACGGATTACTACCAAAGGTTTTGTTTTTGAATTGTTTTGAGAAAACAAGTTGTTTAGAAATTCAAGGGTTTTGAATTGGCATTATGGTTTCAAATTGATTTGAAAGAAACCCAGGAACTTAAGTTCTGGAATTAAAATTTAACTAATGAAGTTAAATAAAATGAGATGGTAAAAATAAATTGAAATTTAACTTGAACCGAGTTAAATAAAATTGAATTGGATTAGAGATAATCTAGAATGGAACCAAATTGATAAGTCAATAATTTGGAATTTGATAATTAGAGTTCGAATGAAATTCGATTTGGATTTGAGGATATGAACTGATTGGAGATCAATTGGAATGGATAACATTGGTATATGTTGAAGTGGTAGCAGATAGAGTTAAATTCCCGACAAAAAGGTACAAGTTTATATCATATATGAGTTTGGATTTTATGAGCCGAATTAGCAAGCCGCTTGGCTATTTTGGTTTCCGTTTGGATTGGTGAAGGCCTAGAGAGGCAAGGGGTGGTTTGTCCTATTGACCAATACAAAGGAGGTTACGGCAAAAAATTTCGAAAATTCCAGGCGTTAGAACATTCTCATGATTTATGGAAATTCAGTTAGCCAGAATGAATTAATATTTAAATTGAAAATTTAATGGTTCAGTTGAAACAGGAGTTGAGAAGTAAACTAAAAGATATTTGAATCTAGTTAGTAAAGTTGGTAGCATTTTCCTAGCTTAGCAATTTCGAGGACGAAATTATTTTAAGGGGGGAAGTCTGTAATGGCGCATTTTGTAAGGTATAATAATTAAGTTATTTAATTATTTAAATAACGAATATATTAAATAAACGATAGTTGAACGTATAAATTATAATAATAATTATAATCGAGCCCGTAACGACGCGGCAGTTCGTTATTTGGCGAGTTGAACTTCAACTGAAAATACAGAATTCGTTTTAAGCCGGATTTCCGTGAAACAAGAAATGTGTGGAGCTGGTGGAATATATCTTTCTAGTGGAAGAGAAAAATTGATATTTCGTCATATAGATTTTGAGATATGTCCAAATCAAATTTAAAAATAGTCGCTATGGTATCGTTTATCGACCGTAACGGTTTATTCGATATAACTAGTTATCAGATTCGAATTTGAACAAGGTTCTTTTGGGAAGTAGTGATAATTTAATTTTTAGAATTTTATGGTAATTTTTAATTAATTTAATAAGCGACTTTGTATTTGAAGTATTTCGCACCCTAAAATCAATATTTTGTAGTTTCAAAATATGAGTCCATCTACCGGTATTATTATATTTCTGGAGTCGGGACACCTCGCTCATCACGATGGTGTTTTTATTTCTGCCCGTAAGTTACGTACATACGAAATTTTACGTTATGAACACTAGACTCTATGAACCCTTACACACAAATATCTACATTCCTTTAACAATATATCTGGACCAAACAAGGTCCACGCCTTTTGAGTGGCAACCACCAGTTTCTCCTTGGTCTAGAAACACAACCGTGGCCTGAGGAAAAATCTATAACAGATTCAAAACACTATAAATAAACCCCTAACATGTTTAATGACCTAATTTCTATCGTTCTTCATCAAACTAGAAAAACAAGCCGCCACTCCCATTTCCTTCTACAGCTGAAAACGTGAGAAAAGAGATCCAAGAAAATCCACTAAAATTCGTACAAAATTCTCTTAATACTGAAACAAACTTCATTGATTTTCTTATACCAAGATCATCGATCTAGTACCGGGTTCGTTGAGTTCGATTTGGACAGAGCGATGGTGGGCGGAAGTCACGACAGTGGAAGACGAAGTCGAGTTCGAAGTTGAGTACTTGCCGGGGGTCGTCGCAGAGCTGTAAGGCGACGGAGAATGAGAAGTTGGTCTCAGATATGGCTAGGTTGTGGGCGCGTCAGAGTAGGGTGGTGCGGCAACCTGTACTTCACCGGTGGTGGAGCAGAATTTGGCGAGAGGGAAGATTGGATCCTTGAGAAGAGTTCGGATATGGTATTTCTGGCGTGAAGAGCAGCAGTGTACTTCAGGGAAGATGAAGTTGGATAGCAGCGAGATGTTTTGGTGAGCGTTGGGTGATGTGGGTTTTGTGAATTTCACGGTGTTAGTTTGGAAAGTGAGGATGGGTTTCTGAGGGCGTAAATGGCTTTGGAAAAGAGCAGACAGTGTTCAAATTATGTGTTTGCGGGATGGATGAGAAGTGAATGGAAATGGTGTAGAAATAGGAGCAGGTCGTGCTCTGTGTTTTGAAAGAAGATGATGGTAGTCTTGATAAAGAAAGGAAGCTTGTGTAATAAGGAAGAAGATGGCCATGAAGAAGTACTGTTGAAATATGGGTTCAAACATTGGGACATGCGTTGGTAAAGGGGATCAAATGAGTTGAGTGTTTTGGCTGTAGTGAAAAGGAAGAAAAGATGAGCACGCGGGTTCAGGAAGAAGGAAGTAGCGAACATATATTTTGGGTGATGGGCCGTATGTCTTAGGGTAAGGCCCAGTATAGATTAATAATCTAAGTTTTTATTTAATTCTATAATGTATTCTAACTTGAAATTTTAATATCTCATCTGTACGTTGTTAGTTTCACGAACGGTTGGTCACGTTGGGATCGTATGGACGGGAGCAACACAATGAGACTGACCGGGAGTGAATCAGAGCTCGTTACAATTTATGGCGAAATAAATTGTCCGACTGAGTCAAATAACGCAAACCGTTATTTAACGGCTAACGCGCAAATGTGAGTAAAACTCACCAACTCTAAACAGTTATATTTTTATAATGTATTTTTAGAACTGTTAATCATCTGTTGATTGTTGTGTGTTGGTTGATTGATTGAACTGCTAGTCAGTTAGTTAAATTCCTATATTGATTCTGTTTAACAGAATATATCATATGGAACTGAAAGTGATGTTATCTATATTGTCTAACATCTGTGATGCAGGGAAACAGGTTGGAGGAATCCGACTGGATTCCTCAATAGTTATTTTATTGTTTTTCATATATTGTTATATGATATGTTATAAAATTTGTGGGAAATTATATGTGCTTGGATGATATTGAACATCGTGATTTGATATGATTGAATACCATAACATACCGAATGTTGATAAAGGGATTTTCAATGTTTATATTGAAAATGAATCTTATTTATAAAATCGATAGGATTTTATAAAAGGAAAACATTTATTTAATTAGAAAATAAATAAATGAAAAAGGAAACATTTATTTAGAAAATAAATGAAATAAAATAGAAACATTTATTTAGAAAATAAATGAATTAGAATATAAAGGAATATTTATTTTAGGAAATAAATAAAGGAACATTTATTTAGATTATAAATAAATGGAATAAAGGAATATTTATTTAGGGAATAAATAAAGGAACACTTGTTTGGAAAATAAATAGAATTATACAAGGATAGGTTTAAAACCCGTGCTTCGCACACGGTATAACACGATATGGATTTAAATGAGATATTAAATAGGAAATCTGTTTTAAACAGATAAATTGAAGTAGATTAATTTATAAATAATGTTTTATAAATTAAATAAATTATTTATCGTTGATAAATGGAATATATATAAGTCTGGACTTATAATAGAGAAGTAGAAACGTTATTAAAAGGACATTTATAAAGTGAAGAACCGTTACTAAAAGTAAATCTTTATAAACGGATAAACGTTGTAAAAAGTAAATCTTTATCAATGGATAAACATTGTAAAAAGGAAATCTTTTGAAATGAATAAACGTTAATAAAAGGAGTTAATCGAATTTAGTTATTCGAAATGAGTTATTCGAATTAGATATTTGAATAGAGTTAAACACATTAGAGTGATTCGAATTACTTATTCGAATAGAGTTAAACAAAGTAATTTGTTAGGTTAACCAAAGCAAGTTAGTCGAGTTAATCAAAGTAATTGGTTAAGTTAACCAAATTAAATTAGTTAAGATAAACTAAGCGGTTAATCGAAGTGAATTAGTTAAGTTAAACTAATTGGTAAATCAAAGTGAATTAGTTGCGTCAAACTAAGTGACTTAGTTAAGTTAAACTAATTTGTAAATCAAAGTGAATTAGTTGCGTCAAACTAAGTGAATTAGTCAAGTTAAACTAATTGGTTAATCGAAGTAAATTAGTTGGGTTAATCAAAGTGAATTAGCTGAGTTAAACTAAGTAAATCGGTTAGAGTTAATCAAAGTGAATTAACTAAGTTAAACTAAGTGGATTAGTTCAGTTAATCGAGACAAGTAAATCAAGCTAGGTTAAACCATTTGAGTTAACCAGTTAGGTTAAACCATTTGAGTTAACCAGTTAAAGATAAACAGTTAGAGTTGACCAGTTAAAGTTGACCAGTTAAAGTTGACCAGTTAGAGTTGATCAGTTAGAGTTACTCAGTTAGAGTTGACCAGTTAAAGTTGACCAGTTAAAGTTGACCAGTTAGAGTTGATCAGTTAGAGTTACTCAGTTAGAGTTGACCAGTTAGAGTTGACCAGTTAGAGTTATCCAAGTGGAGTTAATCGAGTAGAGTTGCCGAATATCACTTATTCAAAGTAGAGTTATCGAATATTGTGTATTCGAGGGAAGAGTAATCGAATATAGTTTATTCGAGTGGAGAAATCAAATGTTATTCATTTGAGAAGAGTTACCGAATATTATTTATTCGAAGTTAGTTAATCCAAAGGAGTTATTCGAAGTTAGTTAATCCAAAGGAGTTATTCGAAGTTAGTTAATCCAAAGGAGTTATTCGAAGTTAGTTAATCCAAAGGAGTTATTCGAAGTTAGTTAATCCAAAGGAGTTATTCGAAGTTAGCTAATCCAAAGGAGTTATTCGAAGTTAGTTAATCCAAAGGAGTTAGTCGAAGAGTTAATTGAATATTAGTTATTCAATTTGAGTTAATCGAATTTAGTTATTCGAGAAGAGTAAATCGAATTAGTTATTCAAAGGAGTTAATCAATTAAGTTATTCGAATTAGTTATTCGAAGGAGTAAATCAAATTAAGTTAATCGATTAGAGTTGAGTTAATCGATTTCGGTTAAGTTAAGTTATCGAGTTAAGTAATCGAGTTGAGATAATCGAGTTAAGAAAATCAAGTTAAGTTAATCGAAAAAGTTATTCGATAAGAGTAAATCCATTTAAGTTAAATCGGATGTTAGTTATTCGATACGAATTGACACATTTAAGAAAATCGAATATTTGTTATTCGATAAGAGTTAATGAAATAGAGCCAACCAAGAAGAGTTATTCGAATATTAGTTATTCGATAGGAGTTAATCGAAATAGAGTTTATCGAATATCAGTTATTAAAAAGGGAGAGTTAATCGAATAGAGATTACTCGAAAGAGAGTTATACGTCGAATTCGATTATAGCGAATTCGGGAAAGTACTATTTACTTTCCAGGGTTTAAATCAAGATTTAGTTATTGATTTAGAAATTAGGTGTCTGTTAAATTAGTCGAGTTAGGAGATAAAGTTATAATTTAGGTTAGACATTGCAGAAGTAGGAATTATAACGTTATAGTTATAATCAAACGTTTTCATATAAGAAGTGGATTCGTAACCTGAATCCGAAAATTTGCGTAAACAGATGATTGGAAAAAGTGAGTGACGAGCTTCATCTATTTCACAGTAAAGGACGTTGTTCAATTAAGGTCTGAGAGGTAATTATACCCCAACTTGATTGACTTCAGAATTGACAAAGGAATAGTTGTGGTTCGATAGAAAAGGTTGATTTGAAATATAGTTAAGTAATAAGCGATTAATGGATTAAGCGTAACGATGTTTTATACAACGTTCATTGGAAATCCGTAAATGAGTTTTGGAAACGTTTTCCAAATATAGTCAGATATGTTGTCTAAACATAGAAAATGAAATGTTTTCATGATAAGAATTTAAGAAATAGAGTTAAGCAAATTCAGAAAATGACTGGAGAGGGTAAGTTGAACGGTTTTCTAAGTGACGATCTGATGTTGGTTTCGACCTTCCGGATTGATACTTAGAGAATTGTTCTCATACTAGTTACAGTTAGGGACTGATAGTTGCGAAATAATAGTGATGTGAAAATAAGCTATGGAAATGTTTTCCAATGATTAATAACATATATTTTCTAAATATATGAAATAAGGATATATGAACTTATGATGATTGATCAATCGAATTTCCATTTGGAAATAAGATCGTTGTTTGTACACCGACATGTTTTCATTTGATAGTTGAATCACAGACTATCAAAGTTTTGACCATATTTACGTTGTAAATATGGAGAGACCGGTTGGATTATTATCCGAAGAACCACTCCGTATTAGCATAAGCGTTGTAAATCAAGTACGTTGAAGATAATTGAAGACGGAGTGAAGTGCAAGGGCTATTGTGAAAAGCCTAGGTAGGATGGATTCACTGAATAGTGCCTTCGGTTTGTTCAGTCCCAGGACAACGTATATGGACGAGTGTCTGACAAAGTATTCTTAACGAATCATATATGTTGATCTCTTCAAACGTATTACATTGGGTGGCGGAGAAATTCGTTTCTCTTAGCTTTTATACTAATGATGCCTTGAGAAATCGATAATGATTTGGCGGGTATGACGATGTGGCATTCAAAGTAATTGAAGAAATAATCTGTCAAAGTGATAAACGTGACCTCAAAACCTCACAACCGGAAAATAACAGAAGTTGGGCTAGGCAGCATGGCTAGTTGGGCCATACCCAAGCAGCGTGTATTATCACCATCTAGAGAATATTCAATTGTACTTCTTTATAATCTATTTCAATGCTGTCCCTTATCGGGAAGGATGGTTGCTGATCCCAACCATCGGTGATAATATATTCGTTACACTTAAGCTAAATGAGTGGACGGTCATGTGTGGCCGGGTTGCAAGACGTTCTTGTTGAACCCTAGTGTATCTCCTCTAGAGTACACTGATCGGGAGGTGCTCCCATACCTTGTCTGTTGGAATCCAATCTCCAATAAGCGCTCACGGTTTTATTTGTATACTATGAATGTGGAACGTGAGATGCAAGCGTTCTGCTAGATTGATATCTATTTGTATTTAGACATTATTATAATATCAGAAAGATATCCTTTATTTAACCAAGTGTTGGAGTTTTATTCACACCAGTCCCATGACTGAACCGGAGTTTATTTTGTTTGTTTTCCCTAAACTCTTGGGTGCCTAAATTTGTACGGGCAGTCAAGTAGTCGGGATTTTACAGATACACTTGGAGAGCTTGGAGCAGGAGGCTTCAGGATTATAGCTATTATTATTCCGCTGTGTTGTTAAGTGTTGTACTTTGAAATGGTATGTATATACGAGTACTGATTTGTATTTCAAAGTTATGTTATATTTTATTCGTTCCGCTGTGAGATTCGTGTTTACTCTGATGATGTAAGTTCTTCTTCTTCTTCTATTCTATTAGTTCTATCTTTTCTTCCTCACCCTCTACTTTCTTTCACTAGCGTCGCGGAATTTTCGACTCTCGAGGAGTCGGAAAATTTCCAGCCGTTACACCGTATAACACGGAACGGGTTTCCTCCCAAGAATACCAGTGCATAAAACAACAACGCAATGCTAAATAAAGAAAAATGAAGCTATTATAAGACCCAGGTCCCATCACACAATGCAACGCAAGCCAGAGGATAGGGTTTTACCTTATAATAGCCAAAGAATGCTTGATACGTTTAAAAACAGATTATTTGATACTATTATAAGTGTATAGTGTCAAAACAATTTCAATCATAAATATCAATCATAGACAGCATGGGTACCATATATCATGTTGCCAATACTAGGCTCTACAATCAAAACCGCAAAGTCACGTATTGGAAGTTGGATTTCCATCTATGAACCGAGGCAAAAGATAGTCCTCACCGATTCGAGACTGTCTAGCCCGAGTCTCAGGAACAGAACGCATCGTCCCTTGGATCATCAGGGCCGGTCCACCGATGTGGATTATTATGCCTGAACACTACGTTTCCCCGCCCTTTGGGGCGTAAATGGCCAACAAATGACTCCATCGGCTTCACATAGTCACCGATATATCCGAGGCGCCTCGCAACAGTAACAACCACATAAGTCAAACTCGTCAGGGCACGTAAAACCACTGACGCCACTTCTAGCTAGAAGGAAACGCATGCCCTCCCTGATGTCCTCTCCCGTTTCTGGTTCACAACCGGGGGTAAGGCTCGCGAATCAACGCTACACAAAGCTACGCCACAAAGGCCATGCTTTGATCATCAACCACAAGACTTTTCTTTTCAACAAAAGCCTTGATCATTTGCATCTTAGCATGCCACACAGGAAAACCACTCCATGCAACCGATATCCATCAATCACACAGAATGATATCCCATGTCGGACACACAGTCCATTTACAAGTCCGTTCTGGGTCTGAATGAAACCGGAGGCACCTAGTACCCCACATATCCATCGATCTCCAAGTACGTCTGGACGACCACTAACTGATTCCCTCCTCTTGGGTGTACGGCTCAATCAAGATCATTAGTAATCACCCAAACGACATATCCGGCCTTCAACCACCGTCTTCGTCTTCGACTCAACGTCGAATCAGTTATTCAGAATGGGATAAACCCGGTCTTTCTGAATAACTCGCGTATATATTAAACAAGTGTTACACAAACACAACATACGCCTCATTCCAATTCATCAGCCACTAACCGTAAATTAGTAAGAGAACAACTCCCCAAATATTAACCCCGAAGGCCGAAACCAACATTAGATCAATACCTAGGAAACCATTCATCTTAACTAATCTTTAGTTAGTTTTCTAAATTTCACATTCTTAGGGAAAGGTTCCCATTAATTTTATCAAAGATAAATTATTTAAATTTATTCTTTAATCTTCTTTTGAATATCAATTCAAACTAGTCGGGATTAGCGAACCACACCAAAGTAATTATTTATTTTCCTTCCCAATCCCAACTTATTCATCCCATGAAGTACAACTGGTCATACTTCATATCTAACACCACGGTGTTATCGGTAAATTCAATTACCATTTCACGTTCAAATCTAATTAAAGATTTAACTATAGCCTGGAGCAAAACTGGTGACACTCCATTCTCGACCATTTCAATCTAATTGAAGATTCATTAAAACTCCACTTGGTTTTAACCTTTAACTGGGTTAAAGAACCAATGTCATTTAAAACACGGTTCACGATAAACCCACATCAAATTCCATTCTATCAGCTTTTAACCGTAAAATAGCAAGTGAGAAATTCCCTATGTATTAACTCCGAAGGCCGAAACCAACATCAGATCAATACCCAAGAAACCATTCAACCTAACTAACCTCCAGTTAGTTTTTGATTTTCTTAACTCGGTTGGGTCTAAGAACAGTATTATTGAAGATACCGTTCACGATGACCCAAAATCACATTCCATTAATTATCGGGTTAAAGAACAAGTGTTATTTAAAACACTGTTCATGATAAACCCAAAAATCAATTCAAATTCAATTCCCATCGAACACCATTTAATTGGTACACTTCATTAAATCTAAATAACAAGATTTAATCTTTTTCTCAACAGGGTTTAAGAACAGTGTTAATGAAGACACCATTCACGACAAACCCAAATCACATTTGATATTAAATACAAGGCTCTAAATAGAAAATATATCGGCTTATATTCAATATCAAATTCTACGACCAACAAATATCGCATTGGAAATAACGACATATATATATCTTTCAAATTTCCATAACAATATCTGTATAATCACGAAACCCAACATCGAAATATTCCAAAGACAATTTCGATTCAAATCCATTCCAATTCACGTATTGGAAATTCTGGTTATTTTCAAAACCCTTTCAAATCCACTTTATTTATTTTAAAAATAAATGGAATTATAATTCTAGTTCAAAACTAGTTCATTTCGATAAAAAGCTATTTTTATCTTTTCAAATATGGAGTTTTTCATCCCAATTCTTCACAAATCATTTCTTATGATTTTACACAAATTATTACTATTTTTAGTAATTTTATCAAGGCCCAATTTCCATCAACGGCCATCGAACTGCACTTAAAGCGACCTTTTCCAAATTTGATTTGGACACAATTCCAAACCCAACCGTTAGATCTTAGATTTCTAATATTCATTGGAAAGCCCTTTTCGATACGAACCCAACGGTTCCGGTTTTAGGAGAATCCAACGGTCGGATCTCCCAAAATGTCCATTCGAAGTCAATGGTCGAAATTCGTGAACTGCAGCGGCGCGGCGCGTTCTATTCAGGCCATTATATATATAATATATATATATATTATATATATTTCGTCGATTTCCTTTCAAAACGTATTTTATAAACCGTTTTTAAATTCGTTTTCGAAACGATTTCAACTTCATTTCAAATTCAAATCAAAATTGAATTTTTCCTTATAAATTCGTTTTAAATTCATTACAAATTGATTTCAATTCAAATCAATTTTTAATTAAATTTCAGTTCGTTTTCAATTCAATTTAAATTTTAAATTCATTCAATTTCAATTCGAATTCATTTCTATTCAATTTAAATTCGAATTCATTTCTATTCAATTTCGATTCGAATTCAATTCTATTCAATTTCAATTCGAATTCATTTCTATTCAATTTCAATTCGAATTCATTTCTATTCAATTTCAATTCGAATTCATTTCTATTCAATTTCAATTCGAATTAATTTCTATTCAATTTCAACTCGAATTCATTTCTATTCAATTTCAATTCGAATTCATTTCTATTCATTTTCAATTCGAATTCATTTGTATATATTCGATTTTGAAATCACTTTCTATATTCATTATAAAACCGACAAAATTCCCGTTCGTGTTAAAATGGCGTGTAACTACTTAACACGGCTTCACATTTCAATATTCAAAGAATATTATTTTTAAATTATTCAATAATTCTGAACTGGAATCAGACACAGTCAATTACCATATAATTTCAGTTATATGTATTTCATCAAATTCATATATACAATAATGACGCTAAACAC
Source organism: Allium sativum (assembly GCA_030737875.1). Lineage (NCBI taxonomy): Eukaryota > Viridiplantae > Streptophyta > Magnoliopsida > Asparagales > Amaryllidaceae > Allium > Allium sativum. The sequence goes on from CM060923.1 coordinate 11,284,437, forward strand.
CCAACCATCGTCCAAAGTGCGTTCTACACTGTATAAGCATCAAATATAAATATTCAACGCTTATAACAGTCTGTCAATCAATTGATCGACATACAGCTAATTATTGGGACTAGTGTATGTCGTATATCATCCCAATACCCGTGTGGGGTTTTGAACAATCAAACTCAGATTGCATTTGTGCAGTTGGGCGATGTGTAAAATTTATCGTCCCAATCCATATCAGTCAAATGTGTGTATATAAACAAATCGTTCGATTTGTTTATATTTATATATTTCATTTTATATACACGTTAAAAATTTCTATTTTCAACTATAAAGTATTTTTAACTATATAAATATTTTATTTCATATCACATCACACAATCAACTACACATCAGAATCAATCAAACAAACAAACAAGCCGTCCATGGTCTGTGGACGACGGGTGTCGGGTGCTACTAAACACCGTCTGCATCCTAGTATATATTTTAACTAGAACAAGAAAATTTAAGGTGAGGAGTTCTCACCGACTAGCTAATCCAATACCACGACTCTTCTTATGTAGAAATCTTCGCCGTGCTCGCCTTTCGTCAATTTCATTGTCCGTAGCCACTACATATATAAAAATCAAATCATAACTTCACTTCTATAAAAATCATATTTTTATTCTTTCTATAATATAAAAATCGAATTTTCATTCTTTCTATAATATAAAAATCATATTTTTATTCTTTCTATCATATAAAAATCATATTTTTATTACTCTACTTAAGAAAAAATCATATTTTTACATTGCCACTTTATAAATAAAAACCATATTTTTATCTTGTTAAAAATCATATTTTTATGAAGCTAAATAATATATAAAAATCATGACTTTCCTTATATAAAAATCTTGACTTTTCTCAATTAAAAATCTTATCTTTATATTTATATTCATACAAAACCAGATTTTAACTAAATAAAATAAAATAAAACTGATTTTATAAAATAAAAATAAAGAAAATCACCTTAATCGGTCGAAGGAGGGTGCTCGGATTAAGGAGGAAGGGGGCGGAGGGCTGAAATGTGGACTTCGCGACTTCGTGGGGTGGTGGTTCGAACTCTCGGACGTCGGAGGGGGTATGGCGGCTTCTGCAGGTCAAGGGGGAGGCGGGGCTGACCATGGGTGGCGCTGGTGGTGCGGAAGAAGGAGCAGGAGGTGTCGGGGTGGTTGATTTGGGGGCTTTTCGAGATGGGGTGGCGGTTTAGAGGTGTGGAAGAAGAACAAGAAGGGCGGAGGGTAGGTTGGCCGGACTTGGGGAGGGCGACGGCGCCTAGCGCCGGCGGTGGTAGGACATCGGGGGGGCGCGAGATCGGTTTTTTTTTTTTATTATTTCTTTGAATTGAATCTAAACCGGGGGCGCTGAAGGTTGTAGGAGGAAGAGGGTTTTTTTATTTTTTTATTTTATTTAATTTTTTACTTTCAAAAAGGTACTTTTTATTTCGACCTTGAAATGAGGCCCACCACCTGTCGTCCATAGCTAATTACCCCCATTCCGAACACAATGGGATAAGTATCGCAGGCTGATTCGACTGTTTCGATTAGTTTTCGTCAAAATCAAAATATAACTCTATATATTGAATTTGAACGCACATTTCAATTTATCGGGCCCACATACAGACTCTAAAAATTCCCGAAAAATATTTTCTAGCTTCGTGTTGACGATACGGTCCTAACAAAACTAATTTCGTCTAATTCTGAGACCGTTTGAAAAATGGCCATTTTCCAGTCGATTAAAATCAACTAAAACTGGTCAAACGTGTTTTCCTTTGCCACGCTCACATATTGATTCGGAAAATTATGAAAATTGGAATCTAGAAATAACTTGACATCCCGGATCCAACAAAAGTGGTTTTGTCGAACACCGAGGTTGTTTGCAAAATTTCCATTTTTAAGGGTCGGAATTCCATAGCGACTATTTTGAATTTTCAACTGGGCATATCTTTTGATTCCCGCTATAAAATTTTGATTTTTTGGATTCGTTGAAAAAATATTCTCAATTAGATTCTAATATTTTAGGTTTCACTAAAATCCGGTTTATTTTGCACTAGGTACATTCATTTGAAATTTGAAATCGAATTTTCAAACTACCGTGCCATTTTCAATTCCTTTTATAATTAAAATAAAATATGTATGTTCTAACGTCGATCTATATAAATACATATGTTCGAATTCTATTAAAAATAAATTTCTCATCGCTATTATTTAAAATATTGAAAACTCACTAAAATTGCCAAAAAAAAAAATGGCTTGGATGTCCTGTTATTACAGTGGGACTAGTACTAGTGGAGCTTGATTTGGACAGCTTTATCTCTTTCTTTTGGAAGTTACTTGGATCGCTGAAGTAAAAGTTCAGCCTATCTTGTTTATGGCTATTTTATGTTGGGGTTATGTCTTTCATTTTACGTACTCTGATTTAGTCAAGACGGATATTATGTACTTGACTCTAGTCTTTGGTTTTGATGATGTAATCAAACTTATTTGTTAACCGCTGCAATGAATGAAGTTTTAAATTTTTAAGTACTATTTTATACCTATCTTGTTGCTAAGTTTCTGTTCTATACACACTTAAAACGCTCCATAGAAGTTAATGCATTCCCTTTGTGAGTGACATTAATGGACGTGGGGTGTCACACGTGGTATCAGAGCCGAAGGTTACCAGAACAGATAAGATAGTTAGAAAAAACTATTTTTCAAAAGCATTTTATAAAGAAATACTTTCAAAAGTATGTTTTAAGGAGAATATCTTCAAGAGAAAGGTTTATTTTAAAAACATAACCCAAAGAGCCATATATCTTTCTTTCGAATTCTTTGTTTGAATCTCTTCATTTTCTTTTCAGCATGTCTGGAATTCCCGAGATACCCGAGGGGATACCGATACCAGGATGGTTTAGAAGGTATCTGGAAGCTAGGCCCCATGTCCCAGGCTCAGCAAATGCTCCTCCTCCTCCCCGTGTTGACACTTTCGCAAAGATATGCAAGGACTTTTGGGCAATGGGCGGGAAACCTTTTCATGGGTCGGAGACGTTTGTTGAAGCTCGAAATTGGCTAAAGGAGGTGGAAGAATTGTTTGGAATCTTTGAGGTAGAAGATGGAAGAAAGGTACAGTTAGCTGCCTGGTTAATAAAGGACGAGGCCTCGTTTTGGTGGGAGGTCACTAATGGAGAGCGTCCAATTGATACATGGTCAGATTTCAGGCGTAGGTTTGAGGCAAAGTTTCTCTCACGCGCTGAAGAGAATCTATATATGGAAAGGTTTTTGGCATTAAGGCAGGGGAATCTATCAGTGAAAGAATACATCAACAAGTTCAATCAGTTGGCAAGATTTGGCTTGGACTTGGTGAATACACCCGAAAAGAAAGCCTTGAGATTTGTTAAGGGTTTGAACGAGCCACTACATGAGTTAGCCATGACCCACATTCCTATGGGGGCCACCTTTGAGAGACTAGTTGACATGGCGCTTATGCATGAAGAGGAGAAAGGCGCCAATGCTAATAAGGCACCTGAGAAGAAAGGGGATCAAAAGAAACCACAACAGCAATAGCAGAATAAGAAGGGTGGTAAAGACAACAATGGTAAGGGAAAGAAAAGATGCTTTAACTGTGGGACACCAGGCCATCTAAGCAAAGACTGTAGGAAGAAGAAGACTAGTTGTTTCCACTGTGGCGAGGCAGGACATCTTATTAAGGACTGCCCAAAGAAATGGCAGAGGGCAAGGCCTACCTCTGGAGGGCAGATTCAGGCACTCATTGCACCAGGGCAGGCAAGGGGATAGGTCCAGGCTCTCGTGGTCCCACCACTGCAAGAACGAGGTAGAGCGATTTCCGTTGAAAGTTTAGTTTATCTTTTCGATCATCCTGTTCGCACATTATTTGATTCTGGCGCATCGCACTCTTTTATATCCACTGCTTTAGTTGAGACACTGCACCTAAACACCAGTATAGTAGAGGATCCCTTAGTTGTTTCAAATCCAATTGGGGGCTCAGCCTATTTGTCGATGATTTGCTTGGATTTGGAAATTTCTATACATAGCGTTGGGTTTAGATGTGATGCTTATGTTTTAGGCTTCACAGGCTATGGGTTAATTTTGGGCATGGATTGGCTATCCAATAATGGAGCCGTCCTAGATTGTGAAAAGAGAGAGGTTAGGCTTATGACTCGTTTGGGCAACACCCTCGAAATCTCTTGTAATCCCATGAATTCTGTTATGCTAAGTTATCTAGAATCGTTTGACGTGTCTGTTGAGAATTTGTTGTCTGTTAATGTGGTCCGTGAATACTCAGATGTCTTCGATGAAGTTCGAGGTTTACCCCCGAGGCGTGAGATAGACTTTCGAATATACTTAGTAGATAATGCAAAGCCAGTTGCATTACCAGTTCGCCACATGGCTCCGACAGAGAGGAGAGAACTCAGTAAGCAAGTGAAAGAATTGCTTGAGAAGGGGTTCATAAGAAGAAGTATTTCGGAGTGGGGTGCTCCAGTCGTTTTTGCTACAAAAGCTGATGGTTCACTTAGAATGTGCGTGGACTATAGAGAGCTGAATAAGCTAACAAAGATGAACAGACACCCATTACCGAGGATAGACGATTTATTCGATCAGTTGGTGGGTGCTTCGGTTTTCTCGCAACTAGATTTAGCTACAGGGTTTAATCAGCTAAGGGTGGCTGAAGATAGCATCGATAAGACTGCATTTAGAACTCCTGACAGTTTCTTCAATTGGCTCGTCATGCCTTTTGGTTTGACGAATGCACCCGCATACTTTGTTGACTTAATGAGTAGGGTGTTTAGGGAGTTTCTGAACAAGTTTGTGGTAGTCTTTGTAGACGATATTCTGGTTTTCTCTAAAGATGAAGAAGAGCATGCCCTACATCTTAGGGAAGTCTTAGAGACCCTACGAGCACATCAGCTAAAAGCTAAGTTCTCCAAGTGCCATTTTTGGAGAAAAGAAGTAAGGTTCTTAGGACACGTGGTCTCTAAGGAAGGGATAGCTGTGGATCCCTCTAAGATAATGACAATCCAAGATTCGAAAATGCCTAAGAATGCAACCGAAGTAAGAAGCTTTTTAGGGCTGGCTGGCTATTATAGGAAGTTCATTAAGGACTTCGCAAAGTATCAGCCCCTCTCACTCAATTAACGAAGAAGAATTTGACTTTTACTTGGGACGTTGACTGTGACGATGCTTTCCAACGTCTGAAGAGGGCTTTGACGACCGCTCCAGTTTTAGTTCTGCCAGACGAGAGTAAGACACTAACTGTATATACCGATGCTTGCGGGACAGGGCTTGGCGCAGTTTTAATGCAAGAGGGAAGGGTGATATGCTATGGTGGAAGGCAGTTGAAAGCCCACGAGAAAAATTACCCTATCCATGATTTAGAGTTGGCGGCCATAGTTTTTGCGCTTAAGTCATGGCGTCATTATTTGCTTGGTGAGAGGTTTGAGTTGTATACAGACCATAAGTCACTAAAGTACTTATTCTCTCAGAAGGACCTAAACTTGAGGCAACAGAGATGGATGGAGTTTTTGGCATCCTACGATTTTGAGATCGCATATACCCCTGGCAAGGGTAACGTTGTAGCTGACGCCTTAAGTAGAAAGAAGTTAACTTTAAGTCCTTTGTTTGTAGAGCGGCAGAGTTTGGAGTATATATCTTCCTTTGACTTCAGGCCCTCTATCGATTATGTACCCAGATTGTTGGCATCATTAGAAGTGCAACCTACGCTTTTGGGTCGAGTTGGAGAGGCACAGCGGAAAGACCCACAGTTGGTTGAGATAGTAGGCAAGCTTATAGGAGGGGAGTCCTCAAGACATCTTGATAGATATGCTATAGATGAAAGAGGTTGGCTACGTAGAGATGGAAGACTTTCCGTACCGCAAGACCAAAGTTTGAAGAAGGCAATTCTTGAAGACTCACATCGCTCTAAGATGACCGTACATCCCAGTGGTGATAAGATGTATAGGGATATGAAGCGAGTTTTAATTTGGGCGGAATGAAGAAGGACGTGGCCGAGTTCGTTGCTAGATGCTTAGTGTGCCAGCAAGTCAAGGCAGAGCAAAAGAAGCCCGGAGGTTTTCTCCATCCCTTAGAGATTCCACTTTGGAAATGGGAAAGCGTTTCCATGGATTTTGTAGATGGGTTACCAAGATCAAGGAAGGGTAATACGGGGATTTGGGTAATTATAGACCGACTTAATAAAAGTACCCATTTTATTCCCGTCAAAAGTAAAAGGACCGCCGCATGGTTAGCATCTGTTTACCTTCGAGAGATAGTCAATTTGCACGGCATACCCTCCAGCGTTGTGAGCGATAGAGATCCTATTTTCACAAGCGAATTTTGGAAGAGCTTACAAGAGGCGGTTGGAATGCAATTATGCTTAAGTACCGCTTATCATCCCCAGACGGACGGCCAGACCGAGAGGGTGAATCGAACGCTAGAAGACCTTCTGAGGCTATGCATTCTAGACTTTGGAGGAACATGGGAAGAACACCTTCCACTAGTGGAGTTCGCCAATAATAATAGTTTTCAGGCTAGCATTGGCATGGCACCTTTTGAGGCTCTTTATGGACGACCGTGTTGATCACCTACATGTTGGTGGGAATCCACGGATAAGGTTTTGCTTGGACCCGACATGATTAGGGAGACTTTGGAGAAGATAGACCTGATTCGACGGCGAATGAAGACGGCATAGGACTGACAGAAGTCATATGCTAATAGGAGACGAACCGATCTTGAGTTCGACATTGGGGACAGGGTTTTTGTTAAGGTGTCACCGTTCAGAAACGTAGTCCGCTTTGGATCAGTAGGGAAGTTGGCACCAAGGTTCGTAGGACCCTTTCCAATTACAGAGAGGATTGGGCAGATGGCGTACAGAGTAAAGTTACCAGAGAAGCTCAGCGGAGTTCGTGACGTGTTTCACGTTTCACATTTGCGTAAGTGTTTACATGATATGGTGGAAGTGGTAGAGCCGAGCACGCTCGAAGAAGTGGAAGTAGAGCGCAATGCCACGATCAGAAGAGCTCCTACACACATTCTCGGATCGGAGATCAAAAAGCTTCGCAACAAAGAGGTCAAGTTAGTCAAAGTGCAATGGGGAGATGATCAAAGAGACGCGACTTGGGAGATGGAAGATAAGATGCGTACGTTGTACCCTTTCCTTTTTGAGGGTATGTTTTAATTTCTCCTTTTTCTAACGCTTTGTTGATACTTTTCCTATCTTTTAGTATTATCTTTGCAATGACATCTTCGATTCTTTAGTTAGGAAGAACCCTATGGATGAAACATGTGTTTGAGACATGTTATGTCTGATGGATGCAAATGGACGCAAGTGGTTGCTAGTGGTTGCTCGTGGATACATATACACACACCTTTGGCACTAGATCGGCTCAATCACCTTCATGTTGCATATAAATGTGTGTGCACATTTAATTTAATGGATGTATAACGGTTGTGTCATCATATGGATGCTGCATTTTAATGAATAGTTGTGCACACATGTAGAAATAGTATGTATCAATAGGATTCCTTCGCATACATAATGGACGCATAACACTATCATGATTTGCATTAAGGAGGTCAACTAAATCAGTTGACCGCCTGATTTTGCATTAGATAAGGAACATATACACAGACTTCTTGCATATGTTCATACAGTATTAGAAATTTTGTAAGGACAATGGATGCCTGGGTTTTATGATTGAGTAGATGGATGATTGGATGTTAGGATATGCATTCTCCTTAACTTGAAGATTTCGGGGGCGAAATCCTTTAAGGAGGGGAGAATGTAACACCCCGTAATTTTAAATATTAAAGTTAACAAATTAAAGAAAACTTAATTTTAAATGTGATAATCAAGGGAAACGGATTACGCCATTATATTCATCTCGGAATTCTGGTTGAGATAGAGTCCGAGTTTACGTAAATTGGACTTCGTATGAAGAAGTTACGGCTGTCGGAAGTTTCCAAAAAATTCAAATAAATTCAAACAGCTCGAAACAGATTCAAAATTCAAATCAGAAGTCACAATCGTGCTGGGCGGGAAAATTACCGCCCAGGACCCAGGTCGACCCTGGTGTCGACCTCCCCCCATAGGTCGACCTGGGGGTCGACCTGCCCCCCTCCCCCCAGGCAGATCTGAGAGATGACGATTTTGTGACTCAGTGCTGAGTCATTAAGGCTGAGGTGTCAGTCTATCTTGACTGGATGGTATTGATTGATTCTAGGTTGATCGGATGGCCTAAATTAATCCTAAATTCTATATAAACACATGTAGACTCAAACCCTAAAACCAAATAAAAATTAGAACCATGGCCGTCATGCTATCACCTTGCAACCTAGAGTAGCCGCCACCAACTAGAGAGAAAGTGAAGCTAATCAACTCAATTCAACTCAAATTTATAACAACAACAACGAATTTGTCTACTTCAAAGGCGAGCTAAATCAATTTCAGAACTCATATTCCAGAACTCAAGACCTTTGAGTTGTGAGTTCAATTTCTTTATTAAGATAATTAATAAGTTAAATGGGTTGAGTTATAAATTGGGTTATATGGCTATGTTTGTGAGACATTGGAAAAATGTGATATTTTGTGAATATATGCTAGTTGTTCATAATGATAGTTTTGTTGTGGATCCCTTTTCATATGCCAAATCATCTATGTTCAACTTGATTCACGTTCGACATCATTTTATATGCAAGTTTGGGTGTAGATTATATGCTAGTTTCCATATGAATTATACACCAGTTTACATGTGAATCAAATAAAGTGACTATATGCAAGTTTAGGTAGAAATTGGATTCACATATATGCAAGTTTACACCTTTAGATTTAGATCTATGACGTACATAGTTTTATGAAAATTTGTGATTATGGCCTATGCAAGTTTTGGAATGAAAACTATATTCATATATGCAAGTTTTAGGTGAAAAACTATATTATATATATATATATGCAAGTTCACACCTTTAGGCCTATGTTTAGATTCATGACAATACAAAGTTTATGCAAGTTATGTTGTAATCCTTATTTGCAAGATTAGATCCATTTTATGTGTTATGCAAATTTGTGATGTTTCTTCCCTTTTATGTGCTAGATTAATTGCTAGTCTACTATACATATATGTCATGATAAACGAGCGAACAACGTGGGGATGATGGGGGTAATATTGAATATACACATATTGAGAGTTGGCATAATGGCCTTGAAAAAGGCATATAATTAATTTAAGACATTAATTGGAAAATTGGCATTTATGGACATAATTGAGACAATTATGGACATAAGTATATTTGGAATTCATTGACATATTTTGAATAGGGATATTAATCCAATTTGGGGTTAAATGAAGATGTGTAATAATAAACCGCCTAAGACACGAGGTTTGACTCTTTTGTGGTGTAAGACTGCCCAGACCCACCCGGAAAATCCAGCAGCCACAAATGCCAGTCTAATGTGAGAGGTCAAAGGCATGAATTAAATGTGTAACAGTTGTAAAGACGCGAGGTTAGGCTCGTTTGTGGTGTAAGACTGCCCGGACCCGCCCGGCAAATCCAGCTGCCACAAATGCCAGTCTAATGTGGGAGGTCTTTATAAGGTTACGGTGTTAATGAATTAATAAACACTTAACCAGATAAACATGTGGTGGGACATGAGGGGGTTAAGTGGGTGCTTTGGGTGGCATGTGAAATTAAGAGGGTGCCTTGGGTGGCATGTGAAATACGATTAGATGCACTTAACCAAGATTGAAACATGTAAGAAGACATGAATAAGAATGGGGTTATGTGGGGAAAAACCTTAGAGGGAACCAAGCATAGGTGGATAGCTTGTGTCATGCATGGGGGCCCTTTCAAACCAGTAACCCATTAAGTATCTTTGTGGGCTCGACCCAAGTCGAGGACGGGACACGCGTACTGGGTTTGATTGTAAGAGGTCAAAACAGGTTAGCGGTGGCAACGCAAGTCCAACGGGGTCATATGCGTGTGTGGGTCCGGGCTTGTAGGTAAGACGTTGTTGCATCGTGTAGATATAAGCCGTGCATCTTGGTGGTAATGGGTTTCCACTTTGGGGAGTGATACACCCCACTGTCGGGCCAGCACGGGTATCTACGAGTTAGGGAGCCGATCGAATGGGGGTAGTGGTTACACCTAGTGGAGATAGGGGCAGACGGCACCTATGAAGGCAGCTAGGGGTACACGAAACTACCATTATCATTATTAAGTTCTGTAGGAGGGATCAACTTTTAGGGTGTTCGGTGTGGTGTAGTGTAGTAATTATCCTATAGTGACTAGTTACTTAATGATTATATTGTTAAAGTTATTGTTAAAGTTATTTAATGATTATATTGTTAAAGTTATTGCACTCACCAGACTTTATGTCTGAGCCCTTTGTTTCCACCTCTTTTCTTCCTCCCCCCCGGCCCCTAGATGCTCAGGGTGGGACTAGTACTAGTGGAGCTTGATTTGGACAGCTTTATCTCTTTCTTTTGGAAGTTGCTTGGATCGCTGAAGTAAAAGTTCTGCCTATCTTATTTATGGTTGTTTTATGTTGGGGTTATGTCTTTCATTTTATGTACCCTGATTTTACAAAGATGATTATTATGTACTTGACTCTAGTCTTTGGTTTTTGATGATTTAATCAAACTTATTTATTTACCGCTGCAATGAATGAAGTTTTAAATTTTTAAGTATTATTTTATATTTGTTTTGTTGTTAAGTTTCTATTTTATACACACTTAAAACGCTCCATAGAAGTTAATGCATTCCCTTTGTGAGTGACATTAATGGACGTGGGGTGTCACACAATGGTTGTAATTGGCGGCTAGAAAATGAAATAAAACTGAATTACTAACTCATCTCAGCCCTCCCATAACCCTAATCCTGAAATGGGTTATGGGCCCTCTTGCTAATCACCCTAATTAGGCCGGTTAAGCTATTTTTCACCTTCCAAACATTGTTTCAGCCATATCTCCCAAACGGTAAGTCCGTTTGGCTATGGTACCACTCTACAGAAAGGTAAACCATCATCTGGATCTAATGGAAGATGTCAAAACTCCTTTCCAATCAAAAGTAATGGCCGAAACAAGATCAGCTAGGGGGAAATGGTCATTTAAAAATCGGCAAAAATCATGAACATGGGAAATGACCCCAATAGTCGTCTCCCAAAGTTAAATGGCTATATGACTTCACATGAGAAAGAAAGATACATTCTACGATCCTTTGATGCGTAGAATGCGGGTAGTTACATTCTTCCCCCTTAAGAAATTTCGCCCTCGAAATTCCTTGACTAAGAAACGAATAAAGGATCCCGCATGCCTACCAACCATTCACAACAGTCAAACATTCAAAACAATAAACAAGTCTATCCTAGCATGCGAAAAACTAAATCGCATATAGAATCTTACCAGGCAAAGAGTTCTGGATACGTCTTCCTCATGTTCTCCTCTGTTTACCAAGTACAGTCTTTCTCATCATCACCCCATTGAACTTTGACTAGTTTCACAACTTCCTTCGAAGCTGCTTAGTATCGTTGTCGACAATACGCATCGGTCGGCAGTTCCCAACCACCTCGGGTTCTACTTCGATATCGTCTAACTGATCTAGTGAAATAGCCACATTAGGGTCGTGCACAAACTTCCTTAACTGTGAAACATGAAATATGTTGTGAACTCCCGCCATCTTGTCAGGTAACTCAACTTTATATGCCAAATTCCCAACTTGTTCGAGAACTGGGAATGGACCCACAAATCTTGGTGCTAACTTACCTTTCCTACCAAATCGAATCACACTCTTCAACGGAGATATCTTGACGAATACTAGGTCACCAAAGGAGAATTTTAAGTCTCTTCGTCTTTCATCAGCATAACTCTTCTGCCTATCTTGAGTGGCCTTCATTCGCTATTGAACAATCTTGATCTTGTCTAATGTTTCTCTTATTGCTTCTGGTCCAAGCACATATTTCTCACCGGTCTCTAACCAACATGACGGTGAGTTGCACGGTCTTCCATACAAAGCTTCAAATGGAGCCATTCCAATACTAGATTGATAACTATTGTTATATGCGAACTCCACTAGATACAAATGGTCATCCCATGATCCACAAAAATCCAATATACAAGCCCTCAAGATATCTTCTAAAACACGATTCACCCTCTCTGTTTGACCGTCTATTTGAGGATGATATGCGGTACTGAGAAATAATTCTGACCCTAGAGCCTCTTGTAAGCTCTTCCAAAAACCACTAGTAAACAACGGGTCTCGGTAACTCACAATGCTTTTAGGTACTCCATGGAATCTCACTACCCATTTCATATACAGTTCTACTACCTTAGCTATCGTTCTATTTGATTTGATCGGTATGAACCTTGCACTTTTGGTCAATCGATCTACAATCACCCAAATGCTATCATGACCTGACCTAGCCCTTGGTAACCCATCAATGAAATCCATCGAGACTTGTTCCCATTTCCATTCGGGAATTTCTAATGGTTGCAACAAACCACTAGGTTTCTTTTGTTCAGCTTTAACAAACTGGCAGTTCATGCATTTGGATATAAACTTCCCAACGTCTCTTTTCATCCCTTCCCAGTAGTAGGTCTGCTTCATATCTCGATACATTTTGTTACCACCGAGGTGTATAGTTAGTTTTGAGTGATGATATTCTCTAAGCACTTCATCTATCAATTCATTGACATTGGGCACAACTAGTCTTCCATTATTTCTAAGCCATCCATCTCGATTAAGCCCATACTTGTTTATCTCCTCATCGATACCCATCTCTAGCTTGGAGATGATTTTCAATAAGTTAGGATCGTCCCTCTGACTGGAACCAATCCTCTCAATCAAAGTGGGTGTGATCGTCAAACTTGCTAACATTTCTGGATCTAATTCACACTTTGGTCTGAAATCATACCCAGCGATGTACTCCAGTTGCTTCCATTCAAGATACATAGCCCCTTAAACTAGCATGTCTCCTACTCAAGGCATTAGCTACTGCATTGCACATTCCTGGTGTATATGTGATGTCGAAATCATAGGAAGCCTAGAATTCTAACCATCTCTATCGTCAGAGATTTAGATCCTTCTGAGAGAAAAGATACTTTAATGATTTATGATTGGTAAACAACTCGAATCTTTCTCCCAAGAGATAATGTCTCCACATCTTCAACGCGAACACGATCGCTGCCAATTCCAAATTGTGGGTAGGGTATCTTTTCTCATGCGGTTTCAGTTGCCGACTTGCATAAGCTACAACCCTACCTCCTTGCTTCAACACAGCGCCTAGTCCGGTACCACAGGCATCCGTGTATACAGTCATCTCTTTATTCCCTTTAGGAATGACTAACACTGGCGCACGCGTCAACTTTTCCGTTAGACTCTTGAATGCATTTTCACACCTTTCATTCCAAACGAAAGCTTGATTCTTCATGGTCAACTGAGGTAACAGTGCCGCAATCTTGGAGAAGTCTTGGATAAACTTGCGTAATATCCAGCTAATCCCAAGAAACCTCTTATGTCTGTTGCATTCTTGGGCGCAGACCAATCTTGTACCATAGCCACCTTTGCAGGGTCCACGGCAATACCATTCTCTGAAACAACATGGCCCAAGAATCTCACTTCCCTCCTCCAGAAGTGACACTTAGAAAACTTTGCTTTCAATTGGTGTTTTCTCAACGCCTCCATCACTGTCCTCAAATGTTCCTTGTGTTCTTCTTCTGTCCTCGAATAAACCAAGATATCATCCACGAACACAAGATCATACTTATTCAATTGATCTCTGAATACCCTATTCATAAGATCCACAAAATATGCTAGTGCATTAGTCAACCCAAACGGCATGACCAACCACTCGTAAAATCAGACGGCGTCCCAAAGGCCATTTTAGCTATACTTTCAGCTTCCACCCTAAGCTAATGAAAACCTATCACGAGATCCAACTGGGAGAACACTCTCGCGTCACTCAACTGATCAAACAAATCATCTATTCGTGGTAGAGGATACTTATTCTTCCTCGTCATCTTATTCAACTCGCGGTAGTCCACACACAATCGAAGGGAACCATCTGCCTTGGTAGCAAACACAACCGGTGCTCCCCACTTGAAGACACTTCTTTGGATAAGTCCCTTCTTCAAAAGATCGCTCACTTGCACCTTGAGCTCTCTCTGCTCCCTTGGTGCCATACGACGAAGTGGCATCACTATAGGTTTGGCATCTTTCACTAAATCAATCTGAAACTCAATCTCTCGGTGTGGTGGAAGTCCGGTCACTTCCTCAAAGACGTCCGGATACTGGCCAGCCACGGGCACATCTGACAACAACTCATCATGCGGGATGTCGAGGGAATTTAGAAAACTAGCCATTACCCCATCACTAGATAGACTACCAAACACTGCCCTCCGCCCACCATCCGCTCTAACTATCACCAAAAAGCCCTCACAATCTACCACCACTGTAACACCCCGTGTATTCTAAAACAGTGAAATTCACAAATTAAAGTATAATTAATTTCAAATCAAAGAATTAAGGAAAACGGGATACGCCATTGCGTTCTTCTTGGAATTCTGCTTGGGATAGAGTCCGAATTTGCATAAAACGGACTCCGTATGAAGAAGATATGGCCTCCGGAAGTTTCAGAATTCAGTTTAAAATTCAAACAGCTCGGAAATCAGATTTAAATTTCAAAAATCGGGCCGGATTGGCCAGGGCGGGAATTTTCCCGCCCAAGGCACCCAGGTCGACCGGGTAGTCGACCTGGGCTACCCAGGTCGACTGGGTAGTCGACCTGGGGCACCCAGGTCGACTACATAGTCGACCTGGGGGTCGACTGGGTAGTCGACCTGGCACCTGAGCCAGGTCGAACCCAGCCCCTCCTGGCTGGCCTGATCTGTGCTTGGCCGAATTTCTGAGTCTTGCCTTGTCACTAGGGCTAGGTGTCAGCTCCTGGTTGGTCACTCCTTCAAACGAACGGCTATTATTAAACCAAGCTCCATCGACGGTCCTAATCAACTCACAAACTCTATAAAAAGGACCTAATACTCCACCTAATTCACACAAACAAAAATGAAGATGAGACCGTCATGCTGCTGAGGAAAGACTAGGAGTAGCCGTCAAAATTGAAAGACAATTAAGAGACAATTAGAAAGCTTAAAGCAACGTCAATTAAATCAAAACAACGCCTACAACAAAGGATAGCATCTCCAAATTCAGAATTCATATTCCTGAATTGAAGATTCGTCATACGTTGTAAGTAGAGTGCTATTCCGCTGTGAATGAACAATTGAGTTTTGATTTATGTAAAATGAGAAATGGAATTGTACTTAATTTAATTTGTGATTGTATGTTGCTATGATTCTAATTCTGAATCGATTTGGGATATTGTGGTATAACGATGTTAGGCCTATTGGATATTTGCAAGTATATGATTCATGTTAACGACTATATGTTGTGGTAGTTTATTTGAGATTCATGCAAGTAAATGATTCATTATTATGCCAATATGATGTACATACTTTTTTGATCACTTTTAGTGTGTAATTGGATTCAACTAAGTATTATGGTTTATATGAATTTATATTGGAATTGGCATCGTGATTCAAGTGTAAAACCATACTTTTGTATTAGAGACAAAAGTAAGCATTTTTATGAACATGACTAAACTATGTTTGGGGTTATGCCTAGTGGAAAACATGTTTTAGGCCTATCTTGTTATCAAAATCATATGATGATATATGTGACACGTAATTAAGTTAGATTTACATTCCAATTGCAAGTTTACATGAATAGATTAAAAACCATGATTCATGTTTAGGTATGCTTATGCCATGATTATATGAACAGAATGATTCATGTTTAAGTATGTTTATGCCATGATTATATGCTATTACAATGCAATTTCACAAGTGCCAAACTTATGTTAATTAGTTCGCTATGTTGCAAGTTCATGCGTTCAAACTCTCCTTTTTATGTTACTTGGAATATATAAACACCATGTTATAAGCCTCCCCTTTTTCATGTGGCTAAGTTGGGTTTAAATGTTAAACCCAACATATGCTATATTTTAGCGAACGTATAAAACGGGGGTAATCACGATTGGGTTAAAATATAGAACATATGTGTTGGCATGTTTGACGCATGCCAACAACCTTGAAAAACAATTAAGTGGTATAAAATAATTTTACCCAATAAAGATGAATTTTGAATAATGGGCCGCAAATATTTACATATAAAAAAAAGACAAAATATGAATTTAGAAAATACGATGTGTTTAACTCGAGGTTGGATTGAGTTGTGATGTAAACCTGCCCGGAAACGCCCGGCTGTCCAGTAGTCACAACAATACCTATCCAATGTGGGTGGTTAAACACGGAGCCCAATAAGGACCCGAGGTTAGACTGAGTTGTGGCGTAAGACTGCCCGGACCCAACCGGCAACAGGCAGCCACAAAATACCTGTCTAATGTGAGAGGTCGAGGCTTTAATAAGACAATTAAGGCTGAGTCAGGATTGATAGGATTAAGTAAATTGAATTAATACTTAATCAAAATGGAACATGCTAAACTATACAGACTGATTGGGGGTTAGGTTTACAAAACACTTAACCAACTTAACATGTTGGCTAGAAATAGAAAACCTAGTAGCGGGGGACCCTTTTCAGCAGTAACACTACAAGGTGTATCAGGATACCCTGAACTAGGCAAGGTGGGGCACGATTACTGGGCTGACTGTAAGAGGTCAAATCGACGGCGGTGGTGCAGCAGTGTAGGTTCTAACGGGGTGCGGGCGTGCACACACTCCGGCGCAGAAAAATAAGGCACTGGGCACCATTAGAATACCTGTGCATTCTAGGATTGTGTTGGGCCGCTACTGTATTTCCTCCCTGTGGACAAAGTCGAAAGTGGTTAACATACTAGCTTAAAACTAAAATTGATTATTGCTAAAGATTATTGCTAATATTATTAAATTTGTTATTAGAATAATTCTTCTTTTCTGATGTTTATGTATTATTTGACACGGGTGCATCACGCAGTTTTATTGCTAGTAACACAGTTCACAAATTGAAGTTAAAACAGAAAAAGATTACAGAGTCGGTTAAAGTTCATAATCCGATAGGAGGATCTCTTATTCTCAGTTCATACTGAAGAGTGCCAGTCTCTTATTCTTTCTACAGGTTTCCTTTTAATCTAGTCATTATGGATTTTCCTGAGTTTGATATCATTCTCGGGAAAGATTGGTTAAAGAAATATGAAGTTGAAGTAAAGTGTGCAGAAAGAATAGTAAAAATACGAACGAAGCTTGGGTATATTACTGTACCATGCCATGGTTCAAATCCAGATAGAGAGGAATTTTGGTCTGCGTTAGAAGTTATCCCCACTTCCTTAGAAAAGATTCCTGATGTTAGAAACTATGCGGATGTGTTTGAAGAAGTCGAAAACTTACCTCCTTAAAGAGAAATAGAATTCAGAATCGACCTAATTCCCAATGCCAGGCCAGTGGTACATCCAATAAGAAGAATGACTCCAAAGGAAAAGGAAGAATTAAGCGATCAAACTCGTCAACTGCTATGGAAGGGTCTGATCAGACCAAGCTTTTCTAGTTGGGGTGCAGCTGTAGTGTTTGTCCCAAAGTCAGACGGTACTCTTCGATTGTGTGTTGATTACCGAGACCTCAACAAACAAACGCTCAAAAACAAATAACCGTTACCCCGTATCGATGATTTGTTAGACCAATTAAATGGGGCGAGAGTATTTTCCAGAATGGACCTAGCTACAGGTTTCCATCAATTGAGAATTGCCGAAGAGTGTGTTCCTTTGACAGCTTTCAAAGGTCCAGACATATTTTATGAATGGCTAGTAATGTCATTCGGCCTATGCAACGCTCCAGCATACTTCGTCGATCTAATGAATAGAGTGTTCAGGGGAGTTCTGAATAAATTTGTCCTTGTATTCATCGATGATATTTTAATCTACTCCAAATCAAAAACTGAGCATGAAAGACATTTAGAACAAGTACTGGAGATTCTAAGAAAGAACGTCTTCAAAGCCAATTTCTCTAAATGTGTCTTCTGGCAAGAAGAAGTGAAGTTCCTTGGCCATGTCGTGTCAAAGGAAGGGATTTCTATAGATCCGAGCAAAATTACAGCAATTCAAGACAAGAAACAGCCTACTACACCCACAGAGGTTAGAAGTTTTATGGGGTTGGCTAGTTATTATCAAAAATTCGTTAAGGATTTCTCGAAGATATCCGGTCTATTAACGAAGCTTACGAAGAAGCATGAGAAATTTAAGTGGACTTCTAACTGTGAGGAAGCTTTCCAGGAATTGAAATCGAAATTGACAACTGCTCCAGTGTTAACCATTATAGATGGCAATCAGGATTTGACGGTTTGGACAGATGCTTCTATTAGAGGTCTTGGTGCAGTGTTAATGCAAAGAGGCCAAGTAGTCGCTTATGCAAGCCGCCAGCTGAAACCGCATGAGAAGAATTATGTAACTCATGATCTTGAGTTGTTAGCTATCGTCTTTGCTTTGAAAATCGGGAGACATTATTTATTGTGTGAGAAATTCGAACTGTATACAGATCATCAATCATTAAAATATTTGTTCACCCAGAAAGAACTGAACTTAAAACAGCAGCGTTGGCTAGAATTTCTTGCAGCGTATGATCTAAATATCCTGTATACGCTGGGAAAGGCTAACGTTGTAGCGGATGTGCTTAGTAGAAAAACCGAAATCATTGCCAATCTTATAATTACGCCTGGATTGATTGATAAGATATTTGCTCTCCAGAAGAATGATCACTTTATTCAAAGGATAAATGGGAGAATACAGAAGGGCGAGCCCTCAAGTTTTTAGATAGATAAAGAAGAAGTTCTGAGACTGAAAGGGAGAATCTGTGTTCCCAACATCCCAGAGCTCAAAAGAGAGGTGCTCGATGAATGCCATAAATCCAAGCTTTGCATTCATCCTGGAATAAGTAAAATGTACAACGATATCAAACGCACCTTCTGGTGGAGGGTAATGAAGAGGGACATTTCTGTATATGTTAGCAGATGCCATACTTGTCAGTTAGTCAAGAGCGACCAACAAAAGCTAGCAGGATTGTTGCAACCGTTGGAAGTCCCAGGTTGGAAATGGGAATAGATTTCCATGGATTTCATAGATGGTTTGCCCCGAACCAACAAAGGTTATGACTGTATTTGGGTGATCGTAGATCGCTTCACGAAGACAGCCCATTTCATACTTGTCAGATCCAATAGAACCGCTCAAAGTCTAGCACAGATATATTTTAAAGAAATTGTTAAGCTACATGGAGTTCCCATCAGCATAGTCAGTGATAGAGACCCAATATTTGCTAGAAAATTATGGGAGGCATTCCAGATAGAATTGGGAACAAAACTGAATATGAGCACCGCTTATCACCCTCAGACAGATGGCCAAACTGAGCGAGTGAACACAATTCTAGAAGATTTACTGCGGGCTTGTATTATTGATTTTGGTGGGTCATGGGAAGATCACTTGCATTTGGTAGAATTTTCATATAACAATAGCTATCAAGCAAGTTTGGGAATGTCTCCATTTGAAGCATTATACGGTAGACCGTGCAGATCTCCAGCATGTTGGGTAGAACCTGGCAATAGACTTGTGTTAGGACCCGATATGATTAGAGAAGCATCTGATAAAGTCGATGTCATCAAGAAGCGATTGAAAACCGCACAAAGCCGACAGAAAAGTTATGTGGATTCTAGAAGAAGAAATTTGACATTTGCTATTGGTGATCATGTTTATTTGAAAGTTTCTCCGATGAGAGGAGTGATCCGATTCGGTAAAACTGGAAAGTTAGCACCCAGGTTTATTGGTCCCTTTCCTATACTTGAACGAATTGGAACTCTTGCTTATATGGTTCAATTACCTGATTGGTTGCCTGGAGTGCATAATGTATTTCATGTATGCCAACTTAGAAGACATGTGCATGATCCAGATCTTGTTGTGGAAGAAGCAGCGCAACCGGACATAGAAATTACTCCAGAATTAGCAGTCAGAAGAGAGCCATTAAAAATAGGTTGCAAAGAAACTAAAGAGCTAAGGAGCAAGAAGGTTCATTTAGTTAAAGTGCAGGGGAGTAGTGATCCTAGAGACTGTACTTGGGAGACTGAGGAAATCATTAAGCAAGCTTACCCCAAATGCAGAGTGGACCTCTCTAACTAACTCCGATGCAAGGTACCTTCACAATACTTTGCATTTACATTTTTGTTTCCTACTTTACTGTTGTTTCCTTTTCGAGGACGAAAAGTTTTAAGTGGGGGAGATTGTAACAACCCGGAAAATACGAGCCAATTTAAAAATTTTAAATTGGATATTTCAGAGGAATTTAAACAATTGAAATAGAAAATTTCAATAAAATAATGAATTAGAAATAGTGTGGCAGTTTGAAATTTTGAATTCAAATTTTGAATGACTGTACCGGGTGCAAAATATAACGGATTCTAGTGAAACCAAAAATATTTAAATTTGTTTATGAATATCTTTCTAACGAATCTGAAAAATCAAAGTTTCATAGCGGGAATCAAAAGTTATGGCCAAATGAATTTTCAGAAAGGTCGCTATAGAGAATATATAGCCCTTGAAAATAGACATTTTGCAAATGATCTCGGAATTCGACGAAACCACTTTTGTTGGATCCAGGATGCCAAATTATTACTAGGTTTTTAATTTCATAATTTTTGAAGCTAGTATGTGAGCATGGCAAAAGAAAACGTGTTTGGTCAGTTTTTGTTAAATTGCATCGACCAGAAAAGGGCCATTTTTCAAACGGTCTCATAATTCGATGAAACTAGTTTTGATGGGACTGTATCATCAAAACATATCCAGATTTATTTTTCTAGAATTTTTCGAATCAGTTTGTGGCCCTGGCAAGTTGAAATGTACGTTCAAACCGAATATTGAATGTTTTATATTTTAATTTGAAGAATAACTGAATGTAACAGTCGAATGGGCCTTCGAAACATATCCCATTGTGTCCGGGATAGGGGTATTTAGCTAGGGGCGATAGTCATTGGGTTTAATTTGTGTCCGTGTGGAGAAATACTATTTTTAAATTTAATAAAACCCACGGGCCAATCAAAATTCTCCATTCATTAAAATAAAAAAAACATCAGAAAAACCCTCGTCCCCCCCCCCCCCCTCGACAGACGACGCACATCGCTCCACACTTCCCGACCAAATCGCCGCCTCCTCAGCCACCTGACGCCTCCGCCACTACCCAGACTCGACAGCGCCGCCTCCCCTCTTCAAATCCGACCAACCCTCGACCCCCCTCGTCGCCCCATCGACGAGAACGAGCTCGCCAAATTCAGTGACTTTCCAGCGCCGCCGAGCACGCCTCTGACCATCGATCCCGACAAAACCCCCTACGCCTGAAGCCTTTTCCACCCTCTTAGACGTCATACAATCTGATTGGGACGAAGTGCTATGGATTTCACGAATTTTCAAAACCTAGTTTTGAACAACAGTGGAAGGTATACGGCTTGAATTTTCTGAATTGAAAATGACACTTTTAAGTGTTACAAACTTTGAAAAATCGTATCTTTATGGTGTGTTAATGAAATTCGATGAAACAGGAAACATCGTGACAGCAAGGAGACTCTCTACCACCTAGAAGAGACCGCGGATTTTTCTGAGCTATCTACGATTTTTAGCACCTCGAAAACCAATGTGAGATTTCTAACTGAAATGTGAATTGAAATGTCATGCATAAATTATATAAGCGAAATATAAATTATACACGTATCGTATACCTTATGTACATGCATCGTGTAAGCTATATGAGCGAAGTATGAATTATACATGCATTGTATAAATGATATGTGTGTTGAAATGGTAATAATATATATATATATACACATACATACACTCCCCTCGTCCACAAACCATGGACGATATTTAATGTTTGTGAATTGGTGTGAAAATTTTGGTGAATAATGCGAATGGTTGATAGAATTGTTTGTGGTTGATATTGTTTGGTTGTGGTTGAAAAAACCCATTGGTGATTGAAAAAAAATTGAAATAATTGTGGAAAAGAAAATCATACTCGCCTGCGTGCGAATTAGATGTATGAAATCCCCATTGTAAAAAACCGCGAGGTTTTAAGGTAGAGCGAGGAGCCGTACTCGGGACGGTGCCGGTTTTAACTACCCTGCCGTTATGCTGCCGAAATTTTGAATAATATTCGTGTGTTATAATTATTTTCATATGTTGAAATTATTGTCATGTGTTGAAACCAAAGTCATGTGTTGAAACTTTATCCATGTGTGGAAAATACTCATGTGTTGAGAAGTCCTGTGTTGAAAATTAAATTCATGTGTTGAATGAATAAAGTGTTTAAACAATAAAAATCACATTTTTATTATATATATAAAATGTATGTAAAATATTCATATTATAAATAAATTGTTTCAACAATAAAAATTACATCTTTCTTATATGAACAAACTATATGAAATATCCATGTGTGGAAAATGCTCATGTGTTAAGAAGTGCGTGTGTTGAAAAGAAAAGGTTCATGTGTTGAAAAAAAAGATCGAACATAAAAGTTACATTTTATTGAAAATATGAAGTGTTAAAAACATTCATGTTTTGAATAAATATTTTAGATGATAAAAATACCATTTTTATAATGTATGTTGTAACACCCCGCCTCCGCTAGGGTCACTCGCAAAGGAATGCACTAGCTTTAGAGGGGCATTATTGGTAATCATGCACAGAAATATCACAAGACAGAACATATAAAATAGCGGAAGTAAAATCAAACTTTCATAACATGAATAAATAAGGTCTAAAGCCTTTTACATCAGAGTACATCAGAACCTGTCTTGCAATAATAAAGAAGCATAAAGACTTTTTCATAAATTATTCCCCAAGTAAAACAGTAAAGTAGCCATAGCCAAGAAAAGTCCAAGCCATCCATGATGACCTTCAAGCAGAAGAAGTCCGAACTAAACAACAGTATTTCCTCCCTGTAACCTGGGGGGAAACGGAAGAAAAGAGGCGAAACAAAACGGGTCAGTCAAAAAGACTGAGTAAGCCCTATCTACTATCAGCATAAAAACTAGTAAAGTTAACTGACATGAGAAACTGAGATGAACATAAGCATGATGACAAGATAGATAAGCTAAATAAAAATAACAGGATGAACTACTGAACTCAGATAAACTAAGGTGTCATGATAAATTACGGTGTCAAGATAAAACAAGGTATCCCATCGTCAAGTTCCTGTCAAGTATAATATCCCCAAGATATCTATCACGTATAACGTCCCATGATATTTATCCTGTATTTTAGCTCTGCACCTACCGTACTGGTATCCCAACCGTATCATGTGTTATCCATGAATGACCCTTACTCAAAAGTCGTATAATGGTCCATGTCAACCTAATATGCCGCATATATAGGTTACTCAACTCATATGTTCCTTTCCGTGTATAAGTTTAGTCCCTTGCCGTAGACCATACGGGCTTTCCCATGAGATTCTATATTACTTTAACATAGTTCCATGATCCTTAAGATCGGTTTGGACTGTTACCCTAAACCTAGCTAGGGTCTTCCAACATGAATTATCGTTTGTACAACTAGGACTTATGCTACCTAGGGCTACTAGGGATTATGCTTACCTATTGCACGTTTTCGTATCTCGGTTTGGGTTCAACCACCTAGGGCCACTAGGGATTACGCTAACCGCCAACCACGCCCTTTTTCCCACGCATATATCGTGAATCATTTTTCCATGACTGTATGCACATGTATCACATCGTGCCATCCGAGTCCTGTCACAGGGCAAATCAAGAAGTACAGGACTCGGTCGGGAGCTTTAGATTTATCTGCCGATGCAGATGCTAAGGTCTGTTTTTTTCCTATACGTGGCTATGGTCCCACGAGACCACTCCCTCAACTAGTGAAAGACAAGACAGGATAAATCCTGTATGAGAACACAACACTGGCCAACCCACATCCAAGCCTTACCGCAACCATAATTAGATAGCAATTATGGTCTTTTGGGTGTTCTCTGCCTTTCCGTACGTACACGCTTGACCAAAGATGGTAGGTAGCCTGACGAAATGCTATCTAGGGTACGACCGTGTATCGTCGACTATCCCCTATCCATCCCCGTCTTTAGGTCACTCGTATAGCAACCAAGGCATACTCTTGTTTCTTCTAACGCAGACCTTAACCTCTCATGAGCCTAGTATAATCACCTGGCAGCTCATAGAGGGATACCAAGAATACCCTCACGTTCCCCGAAGCCGCTGCTTCGTTACCCAGTTCGCTGGAGCCTTTATCCAAATCAGATACTTGCTCCTACTCGTATACTTAAACGATGACCTACCGTATTAGGTTACTCATCTATCTATGAACTGGTCCAAACTTCCTTGGCTAAGAATCATTACTTAGTTATTCTTCAACTAAGGTTTACCACATAGCCTTATTCCCGCTATCCTTGTTAACTACGGTTATCCACCTAATCCTCAGAACTAGGGTTTACATAATGGATTAAGTGTCACTTAAGTTCTTGACTTAACCCGTCTACAAATCATGTCAAAATTGGCTAAGTATCCAAGTTCAAGACTTAACCCTACAAACCATGCTCAAGTTGGTTAAGTATATTAAGCAATTCACGACTTAACCTCATCCAATTATCATTCTAGATTGGTTAAGTATATATTAACTTGACCCTATCAATTTACTTAGTCAAATCGGTCAAGTGTATTCAAGCGATTCGTGACTTAGCCTTATCATGTTTTCACGTTATATTGGTTAAGTATTGGTTAACTTAACCACAATAAATTAACGAGTTAGATTGGTTAAGTATAGGTCACTTAACCACATCAATTCATCATGTTTAGATTAGTTAAGTGTTTAACTTAACCCCATTAAACTACCAAGTGGGATTAATTAAGTCTAGGCTAACTTAACCCCATCTGATTTCTATGTTTAGACTAGTTGAGTCTAATCTTAACCCCATCCGTTAACCATATTTTTTGGTTAAGCGTCATTAAGAAAACTTACTTAACCTTACCAAGTTATCGCGTTGGATTGATTAAGTGTTGGTTAACTTAACCCCGTCCACTAGTCATATAAAAATGGTTAAGTGTCATTAGGCAAATCAAGTTACTTAACCTACCCAACCTTGTCATGTTTTGTTAAGTATCATTAGCCTAATCAAATTACTTAACCCATTTGTCCATGTCATATTTGGTTAAGAGTCATTAATCAAATTAACTTAACCCTATCATGTGGCATTAATTACTTAATGCACCTTCACCTCTCACATTAGACTTTGTTGTGGTTACTAGTTAAGCCGGTCGGTTCCGGGTAGCTTTACACCACAACTTGGTCTAACCTCGGGTTCAAGCACAACATGACCAACTTCTCACATTTGGTCCTATTGTTTGCAACTACTAGTTAGGCCGGTCGGTTCCGGGTAGTTTTACGTTGCAAACTCAACCCAACCTCGAGTTGGCCACACTTATATTATCTAAGTGTCATGTCCATTATGTTTCCAACACATATTACAAGTTTTCAAGCAATTGGGTAGACCTAACTTAATAGGTAAATTCCCAATGGGTAGACCTAACTTAATAGGTAAATTCTCAAGCTTATGTTTTCAAGCATACTTACATGTCAACTTCCATGTTATATTTCAAGTCATGTTTTCAAGTATAAACACATGTCATATTTAACGTTACATGTTGTCATGTTTATACCCATTTACCCAAACATGTTCATGTCATTATGTTTTCCCATAATGTGACCCCAACGCTTTTAAACTCGCATAATGGATTCAAAGAAGGAACTTGTCAAAGGCATGACAAAAGGGGGTATAAAGCCACTAGTTGAACATGGTGGCAAATGAGACATAATGTGTTCATTAACTTGCATGTTACATTCTTAAGCCTCAAAAACATGCATAACGTTCAAATTTGGCAAATAAGCGAATCATGATGATAAATGACATAGAAAGATGGCTAGAAGTTCGCATATGACATTACATGCAAGCTATCATAAGGGGTATGATAGTTCTCATGTTGCCAAAATGCAACATTTAACATAAAGGCCAAAGCTTTATGACCACAAGATCAAGATGAAGACTTCATAATCTTGCATGACATGATAGCATGTATTATACTCAATGATCAAACCCAAACTTGCACATGAACATTTAACTTCATAGTTAATATCTAAGAGTAGGGAAAGGGCTTACATTGCTATGAAGGCACAAAAGATATGACAAAGCCCTTATGCAATCAACTAGACCCAAAATGCAAGCTCTAACATAAAAACCCTTGAGCCAAAATGATCAAAACCCTTGCTTTATGATGCAAAGATAGAAACTTGACTTGAATGCAAGCTTATGACACTCATACAAGCTTGAAAACACTTGTATGCATGGAAAATCTCTCATAGAAACTATTTAGAAATTTTATGAAGAGAGTGGAGGCCATGAGAGGTAAAATTTTGCCATAGTTTAGTTGCATGAATGAATAATGATGATTTAGGGTTAGGTTAGAGTCTTATTTATAGATTAGGCAAGTGTTTTAGGCCATAGGATTTAACCCTAGTTGCAATCTCAGCCCTTAAAACCGAATCTGGCCCCCAAACTCAACACAAACCCAAAATGGTGCACCAGGCAGAACTGCCCGGCTGGACCAAGTCGACAGCCAAGTCGACAGGGCTGTCGACTTGGGTCCAACCAAGTCGACTCCCAAGTCGACAGGGCTGTCGACTTGGGTGCTCTGGCGGGAATTTTCCCGCCTGGCCCAAACTGGCCCAAATTTTCAAATTCAAACTTGAATTTGAAATCTGTTTTTACTTTGAAATTTTCTGAAAACTTCGTCAGATCATAACTTGGTCATACGGACTCCGATTTTCGAAAACTCGGACTCTATTTCGCGTATTTTTCCGAGGCGAACGCAATGGCATAGCCCGTTTCACTTGATTCAGAATTTATAATTAAATTCTGCCTTGATTCTCGTCTTAACACGTTATCGAGAAATACGGGTTGTTACATTCTCCCCACCTTTTAGGATTTCGTCCCCGAAATCTCCAAGTTAGGAAGAACATATCCTACCATCCATCATCCATCTACTCAAAACATCAT
Organism: Allium sativum; assembly: GCA_030737875.1. Lineage (NCBI taxonomy): Eukaryota > Viridiplantae > Streptophyta > Magnoliopsida > Asparagales > Amaryllidaceae > Allium > Allium sativum. The sequence goes on from CM060923.1 coordinate 11,311,597, forward strand.
CCACAAGCAACCAATGTCCTTAGATGATTTCTAATGCTGGATGAATACATGCAAAAGGTGTGTGTATATGCACTTATCTAATGTAAATGATCAGGCCTGAATAATCTAATGCAGAATATGTATAGTGCCATGAATCCAACATGTATGCAAATAGTCCTAGTCATATAGATACTATATGCGTGCACAACCATTCATTCATATGCAACAACCGCATGATAATACATTCGATTTCATCCATAAACAAGTATAAATACTCGTGCATATGCAATATGAAATGTGACCGAGTCGAGCTAGTATCTAATGTGCATTCGCGCATCCACGAGCAACCACTTGCAATCACTTGCAATCACTTGCAACCATATCAATCATAACATGTTTCAAATACATGTTTACATCCATAGGGTTCTACCTAGGGTTCCCTGAAACAGGGTCGAGAAGATAAACAAGACAAAACTCCTTACGGGGTTTGTAACAGAAAATAGGACCGAGAGGATGTCCACAAAAGATAGCCTACAAGTAAGCTCTACAGAAAACAGGGATCAAGGATATACTCCCAAAAAGAGATATCATGCGCGTATCTAGTCTTTGACCATCAAAGTCGCATTTCCTTGAGCTTAATTCCATTGTGCCTTGACCGTCTTTTAACTTCGCGATTTCGTAGCTTCTTATTTCCTGTTTCCATAACATGAGCTGGAACTCATTTTTTCGTCGCCTCTCGTTCCGCTTGCACACTTGGCGCAAACATGACTGAGTACTCATGATCTCATGCAAGCTTTCCAAAATTCACTAGTGAGTCTTGGATCTCGTTTATATACTATAAGGTATTCCATGTAGAAGAACTTTCTCTTGAAAGTAAACAGATGTCAACCAGGTTATCATGCGCACTTACTAGGATGACCTCTATAACCCATGCATAAATGAAGTAAACCATTCGTCTTATTGGCGAACACCACTCGATCGGGCTTCAAATTTCCAATAAAGGCATCAAGGGATTCTAAGTAACTAGTCATGACAGAACCTCAAAAAGGTTACACGGTACTTCGAGGGCATTACCAAGGCTAGTCAAAAGGTCTAACTACCCTCCTATCAAAACCGAGAGTGGCACCCCCTACTGGATAACCACTTCATCCCTAGAATCCATCCATAGCTTATAAACATAAGCATTATTTCCAAACTCAACACTTGGCATAAACATTCTCAAATCCCAACAGGTCATGTATAAATGGACTGATTCTCCAATAGGACCTTGAGACAAAAATGGGATCCTCTATTACGCTAGTACTTAAGGTGCAGAGACTCAACTACCGAAGCGGACTTAAATGATGCGGGGATCAAAACAAAGCCTTGGCGGGATGATAGAAAAGAATAACTAGATCTTCAACAAGGATGTTATCCCCCTACTCAGGTACTCTAGTGAGGGTATACAATTATCTTCACGATGATCTTGTCCTTGTCCCACAATACTTAACTATCCGTCCCGTTTCACCATACCAAAGATACTTTTTCGTTATGGGTTGAGCCATACCAACAAGTTGCTCATCCTTAAGCTCGTATCCTTTATCCTCTTTCTCACTATCCTTTCTTATAACGCGGCCACTGGTCTCTCGAAAACCACATCCATCGCATGGAAAGCACTTTCGTAGATAGAAAAGACTAGTCGCAGTTAAAACCACTGTGACTACAGATGGAGGAAAGAAAGGAAAAGAGATTCAATTAAGGAAACAAGGATAGTGCTAATGGCCTTTGGGGAATAGCCTTTTTCTTTTAAAAGAAAATTTTCTTGAAAAATGCTTCTTTATAAACGATTTTCAAATAGTTTTCAGAAGGTCTTTAAAAACTTTTGCCCAGTCTGGTAACCTTCTGCTCTGATACCACGTGTAACACCCCGCCTCCGCTAGGGTCACTCGCAAAGGAATGCACTAGCTTTAGAGGGGCATTATTGGTAATCATGCACAGAAATATCACAAGACAGAACATATAAAATAGCGGAAGTAAAATCAAACTTTCATAACATGAATAAATAAGGTCTAAAGCCTTTTACATCAGAGTACATTAGAACCTGTCTTGCAATAATAAAGAAGCATAAAGACTTTTTCATAAATTATTCCCCAAGTAAAACAGTAAAGTAGCCATAGCCAAGAAAAGTCCAAGCCATCCATGATGACCTTCAAGCAGAAGAAGTCCGAACTAAACAACAGTATTTCCTCCCTGTAACCTGGGGGGGAAACGGAAGAAAAGAGGCGAAAAAAAACGGGTCAGTCAAAAAGACTGAGTAAGCCCTATCTACTATCAGCATAAAAACTAGTAAAGTTAACTGACATGAGAAACTGAGATGAACATAAGCATGATGACAAGATATATAAGCTAAATCAAAATAACAGGATGAACTACTGAACTCAGATAAACTAAGGTGTCATGATAAATTACGGTGTCAAGATAAAACAAGGTATCCCATCGTCAAGTTCCTGTCAAGTATAATATCCCCAAGATATCTATCACGTATAACATCCCATGATATTTATCCTGTATTTTAGCTCTGCACCTACTGTACTGGTATCCCAACCGTATCATGTGTTATCCATGAATGACCCTTACTCAAAAGTCGTATAATGGTCCATGTCAACCTAATATGCCGCATATAAAGGTTACTCAACTCATATGTTCCTTTCCGTGTATAAGTTTAGTCCCTTGCCGTAGACCATACGGCCTTTCCCACGAGATTCTATATTACTTTAACATAGTTCCATGATCCTTAAGATCGGTTTGGACTGTTACCCTAAACCTAGCTAGGGTCTTCCAACATGAATTATCGTTTGTACAACTAGGACTTATGCTACCTAGGGCTACTAGGGATTATGCTTACCTATTGCACGTTTTCGTATCTCGGTTTGGGTTCAACCACCTAGGGCCACTAGGGATTACGCTAACCGCCAACCGCGCCCTTTTTCCCACGCATATATCGTGAATCGTTTTTCCATGACTGTATGCACATGTATCACATCGTGCCATCCGAGTCCTGTCACAGGGCAAATCAAGAAGTACAGGACTCGGTCGGGAGCTTTAGATTTATCTGCCGATGCAGATGCTAAGGTCTGTTTTTTTCCTATACGTGGCTATGGTCCCACGAGACCACTCCCTCAACTAGTGAAAGACAAGACAGGATAAATCCTGTATGAGAACACAACACTGGCCAACCCACATCCAAGCCTTACCGCAACCATAATTAGATAGCAATTATGGTCTTTTGGGTGTTCTCTGCCTTTCCGTACGTACACGCTTGACCAAAGATGGTAGGTAGCCTGACGAAATGCTATCTAGGGTACGACCGTGTATCGTCGACTATCCCCTATCCATCCCCGTCTTTAGGTCGCTCGTATAGCAACCAAGGCATACTCTTGGTTCTTCTAACGCAGACCTTAACCTCTCATGAGCCTAGTATAATCACCTGGCAGCTCATAGAGGGATACCAAGAATACCCTCACGTTCCCCGAAGCCGCTGCTTCGTTACCCAGTTCGCTGGAGCCTTTATCCAAATCAGATACTTGCTCCTACTCGTATACTTAAACGATGACCTACCGTATTAGGTTACTCATCTATCTATGAACTGGTCCAAACTTCCTTGTCTAAGAATCATTACTTAGTTATTCTTCAACTAAGGTTTACCACTTAGCCTTATTCCCGCTATCCTTGTTAACTACGGTTATCCACCTAATCCTCAGAACTAGGGTTTACATAATGGATTAAGTGTCACTTAAGTTCTTGACTTAACCCGTCTACAAATCATGTCAAAATTGGCTAAGTATCCAAGTTCAAGACTTAACCCTACAAACCATGCTCAAGTTGGTTAAGTATATTAAGCAATTCACGACTTAACCTCGTCTAATTATCATTCTAGATTGGTTAAGTATATATTAACTTGACGCTATCAATTTACTTAGTCAAATCGGTCAAGTGTATTCAAGCGATTCGTGAGTTAGCCTTATCATGTTTTCACGTTATATTGGTTAAGTATTGGTTAACTTAACCACAATAAATTAACGAGTTAGATTGGTTAAGTATAGGTCACTTAACCACATCAATTCATCATGTTTAGATTAGTTAAGTGTTTAACTTAACCCCATTAAACTACCAAGTGGGATTAATTAAGTCTAGGCTAACTTAACCCCATCTGATTTCCATGTTTAGACTAGTTGAGTCTAATCTTAACCCCATCCGTTAACCGTATTTTTCGGTTAAGCGTCATTAAGAAAACTTACTTAACCTTACCAAGTTATCGCGTTGGATTGATTAAGTGTTGGTTAACTTAACCCCGTCCACTAGTCATATAAAAATGGTTAAGTGTCATTAGGCAAATCAAGTTACTTAACCTACCCAACCTTGTCATGTTTTGTTTAGTATCATTAGCCTAATCAAATTACTTAACCCATTTGTCCACGTCATATTTGGTTAAGAGTCATTAATCAAATTAACTTAACCCTATCATGTGGCATTAATTACTTAATGCACCTTCACCTCTCACATTAGACTTTGTTGTGGTTACTAGTTAAGCCGGTCGGTTCCGGGTATCTTTACACCACAACTTGGTCTAACCTCAGGTTCAAGCACAACATGACCAACTTCTCACATTTGGTCCTATTGTTTGCAACTACTAGTTAGGCCGGTCGGTTCCGGGTAGTTTTACGTTGCAAACTCAACCCAACCTCGAGTTGGCCACACTTATATTATCTAAGTGTCATGTCCATTATGTTTCCAACACATATTACAAGTTTTCAAGCAATTGGGTAGACCTAACTTAATAGGTAAATTCCCAATGGGTAGACCTAACTTAATAGGTAAATTCCCAAGCTTATGTTTTCAAGCATACTTACATGTCAACTTCCATGTTATATTTCAAGTCATGTTTTCAAGTATAAACACATGTCATATTTAACGTGACATGTTGTCATGTTTATACCCATTTACCCAAACCATGTTCATGTCATTATGTTTTCCCATAATGTGACCCCAACGCTTTTAAACTCGCATAATGGATTCAAAGAAGGAACTTGTCAAAGGCATGACAAAAGGGGGTATAAAGCCACTAGTTGAACATGGTGGCAAATGAGACATAATGTGTTCATTAACTTGCATGTTACATTCTTAAGCCTCAAAAACATGCATAACGTTCAAATTTGGCAAATAAGCGAATCATGATGATAAATGACATAGAAAGATGGCTAGAAGTTCGCATATGACATTACATGCAAGCTATCATAAGGGGTATGATAGTTCTCATGTTGCCAAAATGCAACATTTAACATAAAGGCCAAAGCTTTATGACCACAAGATCAAGATGAAGACTTCATAATCTTGCATGACATGATAGCATGTATTATACTCAATGATCAAACCCAAACTTGCACATGAACATTTAACTTCATAGTTAATATCTAAGAGTAGGGAAAGGGCTTACATTGCTATGAAGGCACAAAAGATATGACAAAGCCCTTATGCAATCAACTAGACCCAAAATGCAAGCTCTAACATAAAAACCCTTGAGCCAAAATGATCAAAACCCTTGCTTTATGATGCAAAGATAGAAACTTGACTTGAATGCAAGCTTATGACACTCATACAAGCTTGAAAACACTTGTATGCATGGAAAATCTCTCATAGAAACTATTTAGAAATTTTATGAAGAGAGTGGATGCCATGAAAGGTAAAATTTTGCCATAGTTTAGTTGCATGAATGAATAATGATGATTTATGGTTAGGTTAGGGTCTTATTTATAGATTAGGCAAGTGTTTTAGGCCATAAGATTTAACCCTAGTTGCAATCTCAGCCCTTAAAACCGAATCTGGCCCCCAAACTCAACACAAACCCAAAATGGTGCACCAGGCAGAACTGCCCGGCTGGACCAAGTCGACAGCCAAGTTGACAGGGCTGTCGACTTGGGTCCAACCAAGTCGACTCCCAAGTCGACAGGGCTGTCGACTTGGGTGCTCTGGCGGGAATTTTCCCGCCTGGCCCAAACTGGCCCAAATTTTCAAATTCAAACTTGAATTTGAAATCTGTTTTTACTTTGAAATTTTCTGAAAACTTCGTCGGATCATAACTTGGTCATACGGACTCCAATTTTCGAAAACTCGGACTCAATTTCGCGTATTTTTCCGAGACGAACGCAATGGCACAGCCCGTTTCACTTGATTCAGAAATTATAATTAAATTCTGCCTTGATTCTCATCTTAACACGTTATCGAGAAATACGGGTTGTTACATATGTGATTCGCTAAAAATATACGAGTGTTGAAATAAATATTTGTTTGCTATGAATATTATTTTTAACATGTATAGGAACTAAATAACATAGTCATGTGTTGAAATATATTTTAGTTCGCCGAAAACATCATTTTTGAAATGTGAAGTGTTAAAAATAACCACTTGTTCAAATAAATGTGCATGAGTTGAAATATTCATTAATTAGCAAATGATATGATTTTTGCTTATGTATGCAACATTAGAATGAATGGTGACTTTAAACCAAATTGAATCAAATAAGAAGTTGAATGGAAAATGATAAGGATAAGAATTGCACATATGTACATGCATATTTATTGGACAGGTTATAGCAAAGAGGCTAGAGAAGAGGAATAAAATTGTGTGCCCGACAAATAGATACATATTTACTGTTTTGCATGGGAGATGATTTTATGAGCCTATTGGCTAGCCGCGTGGCTTTTTCTTTTTCTTTTTGAGATGAGACGCTCGTGTGGCCATTTAGTAATTTTCCCAGCCCTTCCTGTACAAAGGTGGTTATGGTGAAATTTTCCAAAATTTAAAGGCGTTAGTGAAATATTTGAAGTGAAAACGATATTGAAATCGTCGAATGAACTATATATATATATATATATAAATAAAATTAAAACGAATCGTGGCCGTGCAGTTTGTGTTTTGAAACCGTGATTTCAAACGATTAGTGCGGGAGATCCGACCATCGGATTTTCCCGAAACCACAACCGTGGGGTTCGCCTTGGAAATATCTTTCCAACGGCACCAACTTTGTGAAGATCCGATGGTTGGATTGTCTGGAATGTTTAATTCAATTTTGAAGAAAAACAGCGCCAAAATCGATTATATATATAAATATAAATATAATTAAATTAAATCAAATAACGACGCTGTAGTTCGTATTTTGAAATCGTAACTTCAAACGACTAGTGTGGGAGATCCGACCGTCGGATTTTCCCAAAACTGAAACCGTTGGATTCGTTTTGAAATGATCTTTCTAATGATATAAAATTTGTGAAGATCCAACGGTTACATTTTCATATATGTGTAAAACAGATTTGGGCAAAAACAGCGCCAGTGCCTCGGCACGACCTGAAACGTCGTTTAATTAAATATGGCCGTTTTTAAATAAATAAAAATGGCGATATATCGTTATAAGATATTTTTGACGATATAGAATGGAAATAAAACAATTTTGCTTGATTTGCTTGATAGGTGATGGTTGAATGTGTTTAACATGAAAATTATACTAAGGAGTTGAAATGTGAATGTTGAATAATTTAACTATGTGAAGAATTGATTTGAAAATCTAAATATACGTGGATTATTTGAAAAGGCCGAGTTCATTCTCATTTCGAATAATCGATCGACGGTGAGAAGTCGAAGAGTTGAAGATGGTTGAAGACCGACGATCTTCACATCGGATGGATAGGCACTACTGATGCTCATGATTGGAGTAGCTACCTTGAAGGAGCTGAAGTAGTAGCCGTCCGGACGTATTGTTGATTGTGTGGATAAGCGAGGAATTTGGTGCCTCCGGCTTCGTTCAAACCCAGAACGAACTTGTAAATGGACTATCTGTCTAACATTGGATTTTGTTCTGTGCTGATTGATCTCTATTAAATATATATCTATTTGGTGGCGAAGAATTTATTCTCTTGCTTAACGCCCTTCTCTGAGACGTACGAGCTTAGAGGTTATAGATCGATAGAAATCAGTCGCATGGAGTGGATTGCCTGTGTGGCACGCCTAAGTGGCATATGATCAAGGCTTCTGTTGCAAAGCAAAGTCTTGTGGTTGATGATCAAAGCATGGCCGGTGTGGTGTAGCTTTGTGCATAGCATGGATTCGCGTGCCTCACACCCCAGTATGAGTCAAAAACGGGAGAAGGACCCAAGGAGTGCACGACGTTTCTTTCTAGCTACAGTGGTATCAGTGACCTACCAGCCCTGACATTTATATATACTTTTCACCTGTGTGGTTGTTGGAATGCGAGGCGCCTCGATTATAGGTCTGTAAGGACCGGGAAACGTGTGTTCAGAAATTGCTAATCCTCAAAAGTAAGAGAGGACCGGTCTTGGAGGATCCAGGGATTGCTGTGTGCGGTCCTGAGGCATTTGCTAGAGTGTCTCGAACGGAGAGGAGCTTGCCCCTTGCCTCGACTCATGATGGAATCCAATTTCCGATACGAAATATGCGGATGTCATTGTATTATTAGTTTGGCAATATGATATATGGTACCCATGCTGTCTATGATTGATATTTATGATTGAATTTGCTTTTGAAACATATATGCACTAGTAATAATATCAAACACTTTTGTTTTATACGTATGAAGCATTTTTGGCCACGATAAGGTAAAACTCTATCCTTCGGCTTGCGTTGCATTGTATGATGGGACCTGAGTCTTATAGTGGCTTCATTTTTATAAAAAGCATTGCGATGATTTAATCGTTTACTTTATTTCATGCACTAGCACTCATTGGAGTAAACCCGTTCCGCGAAAGTGGCATGGTCATTTGATTTGCCTTATTATTGTTGTTTAATAAGTTAAATAGATTTCTCATACCAGTCCCATGACTGACTCGTAGTTTGTTTCACCTTGCAAACTCGGGTGCCCTTATTTTCACACGGGCAGCCTAGTTACAGGTAGCTGACATATTTTGGGCTTGGCACCACAGTAGAGGTGCACTTTTGGCTTATGGCGAGGCTTGACTACACCGTGATGACTATGACTTTTTCCGCCATTATTGTATATGTATTGTGATTCTGCCACAGGCGATGTAGACTGATTACGTATTAGTATGCACTAAGTAGTATCCTGCACTGTGCTCTCTGATGTAGTGATATATATGATTCTGCTGTCATATTTGTGTAAATTATTCTATTTCTTGTTTATGCTATTATCTGTACTCTGCTAATGATGATTAATGTGTTATATTCCAAGGATTATCCTTAACACCGTGGCACAGGGTTTTGGGATCGTCACATTGTTGGTGATGGAGGTAGCAAATTTGATTTGCGGTGGAAGGAAGAAATAAAATGGGAAGGTTGGCACATTATCATGTTCCATCGTGGTGATGGAAACCCAAAGGGAAGGCTTTCGAGCTTCAAACCTTTCATCTGCACATACGACACTTTTTTTTTCTGATCTGAATCGTTTGTTTTGAGGGAAGATGAAGAAAAATATGAAAATGAGGAAACTCCCTTTTTTAATAAAAGGTTGATATATGTAAATTCAGAACAATTTGTTCCCCCTTCACGCATCCCTAGATGGCGAAAGAATGAATATTTACAATTACTAATTCCAAGATTTGAACGATATTTACAAGAAAATTAATGTTCCCATTTATTTCTCTTTAATCAACGTATGCATGGATTTATGAAATGCAACATGCCAAGTATAACGCATGTTGTTAATGTGTCAACTTATCAAATTGAAAAAAGCATGCCAAATATAATGCATGTTGTTAATGTGCCCATTTATCAAATTGAAAAAGCATACCAAATATAATGTATGTTGCAAGCATATATGAAATGCAGCATGCCAACGGAAAAATACTTACACATTATAACCTTTTTTTTCTTTTATGTATGAAAACACGTGCATGAAAGGTTGGCAAGATAAATATTGGAAAGTTGTTGTAGAAATAAAAAAGAAGGGAATGAGATAAGAGGTAAGATATAGCATAACGTGGGTTCTTATTTCATGCAATTCATTCTTTTTTTTATTATGTCCAAACATTTTACTATTATGGGATAAGAAAAACATGCATGTGTGAAAATGGAATGAAGGGAAAGAAATTAATAGACTGAAGGGAAATAAATAAATATATAAAGAAATGAAATGAATGTGTAATCAAAATTGAAAATTAAATTAATTATTGAAGGATTAATTGGAGATGTAACCCACATTCTAAATTCCTAAAAATTACATTTTGACCAAACTGGGAAAGAATTAAAGATGATAGCCAAAGATGTATACATGTATGCATTTATTTCATATAGAATGCATACATTGACTTTAGTCAATCTTTCAGAACAAATTAATGAATTTCATTAATAACATCATAATTTTATTTAAAAACCATTTTAAATTCAATAATTTAATTTAACAACTTAAATGGTCAAATTTTATGGGATGTTACAAGAACAAATTAATTTGATGGAAAACAAACGGAAAATTTTTCCGTTTTTATCAATGAAATATTGATAATTCTTTATAAAAACATCACAAACAAATTGTTACCAAGCCCAGTACAACATATCAGGTTATCTGGTTTCTCAATTTACACGTCTACATTAAAATAGTCCAATCTCTATACTATGTAATCATATTTCACTAAAAAAATATCTATGTGAGAAAAGAATTCATTAAACAACAAAGATGTAGTTCAGTTTATCGAAAAAAAATTATGTTTAAATCCAGATCAAAAGCAGAAAAAATTATCAACAAAACCAAGAAATGGAATTTCATAACTTACAAAAAGCAGTGCTAATTAGATTCATGGCTACCAGATTCTCAGCAGTGTCCCGAAACACTGTCTCCCTGTCAAATCCACGAAGCCGATGTTGATTTAAGAGAACCGTAGGCTTTTGAAACTTGGATTTTAAAACCACTTTGCAAAAGAAAACTGTTGAATTTCAATACTGAGGACCGTCTAAATTTGACATAAGTTTTGATCACTCATGACATGGAGCTTGGTGACTTACAACATGGAAAATTAAATCTCTAGACATGAGACACAATACCCACAAATCCAAGCTCAAACCCACGACAACCAAAGCATCGCAGCCCCGGATTATCCTTCCAACTTTGGGATTTGACTATTGATTAGCAATTTGATTTTTGTGAATCCGAAATTAGTTTTTATGCTTTTACATCTTTATTTTCGAATTTGGTTTTGAAAGTTTAGAGTTATGATTTCAAAAACAAATGGTAAAAAACCAAAGAAAATACACAGACATAGGGGAGAAACATTGGTCGGATCTTTAAGTCGTCTAATTCCCAATTTGAGAGGAGGGAAATTGAAGAGATTCAACGGGAGGAATGATTTAGAGGAAAACAATTGAAGAAAAAATGGCGTGAAAGAAAGCGGACATGTGTTTTTGGCTTCAGACGAAATTGATTAGGCTCCCACAGTAGGCAAACCTCCCTAATGGTCAGTTTGATTACTATCTCAATTTCCTGTACAAACAGTATTTAAAGCATTTTTCTATGCATACTTCTTTTTGTTGAAGGCAAAACCTTAACGAAAAAGAATGCAGACAAAATCTTCCTTCCAAATAAAAATCATGAAAATTCCAGGTGAGTTTGGTTTCTATTTTTAAGTTTGGGTTTTCATAAATACGAAAGTACAAATGACGCAACACACATATCGTGGAAAATAACCGTTTTACAAAACGAAGTTAACACACAAAACAAAATAACTTTTTATAATTTTTTGTATTATAAGAAACAACGGAATTACGACGACAAATTCATCTATCCACTATCCCTTGACATCTTCTATCATCTCTTCCGTCTTTTGCCTGTCACCTTAGTTATCCTTTAAATCTTCGTATTTTTCAAAACTAACGTTGGAAACTCAAAACTCGACCTAAACCAAAAACTACCTCCATTTATGTTGTTTTTTCATTTCATGATTTACACAGACCAGTCTATTCAAGTACAAAAGAGATGAATAACACAACATAAAATTAAGCCGCAAAATTAATAAGAATTATTATGTTTTACTATCATCAAGCAAATCCAATACTATAACATAATTATCCAAGAAAATAGAAACGAATATTATTCTTCAATCAGAAGCATAATCAATATTACAATAATAAAAGCATAATACTTGATTATTCAATGATGAAAATCAGGGCAGATCCGTTTGCAGGTACAAGTACCAACGTCAGTGCAAGAACTACCATCAGTGCATGAGTATGTTTTAGCACAAAAGTCTCTGCATTGTTGATCCTTACAGCCAGGTGATATGTGGCTAGCTTCACAGGCTTCGCTTGGAAAAGGGCACTGTTGACCAGTCACTTCCATCTTAATAGCTACAAGTAGCATTTAACAAGAGTGTCCGTTAGGACAAAAATAAAAATGAGCTTTTCTATCTTAATAAAAAAAATGGCGTTCATTCTTGAGCTTACCGCTTGAGAAAAGAATGAGGAACACAAGGAAGGATGTAATGCAAGTAGTACTCATGTTTCTTGGTTTCAAACTCCTTTGTTTTAAATGGTTCTTGTGGTTGAGATCTATAGATAATCAACTGAATTTATAGGCACAATATAAATGTGAAATACAGCAAGTTGTAAGTGCATCAATTTAAAAATAGTAGGTTAATCGTCCATTAAAAATTCTTACTTAATTTCCATAGCTTGCTTCCTTTATTTTCATATATTAGCCATTTATTTGAAACAAATTACTACTCAAATATGAATGCGTTGATAACGCTGGAGATATGACTATCTATCTATTAAATAATAGTAAAACGGAAGAATTTCTTTCTCTCTCCTAGATTCTAGGAGTTCTCCCTCTCCAACTTAATACTATCTTTATATTTATGGTTGAGATCTATGGATATCAACTGAATTTATAGGCACAGTATAAATGTGAAATCCAGCAAGTCGTAAGTGCATCAATTTAAAAATAGTAGGTTAATCATCCATTAAATTTTTTTATTTAATTTCCATAGCATGCTTCCTTTAATTTCCTATATTAGCCATTTATTTAAAACAAATTACTACTCAAATATGAATGCGTTGATAACGTTGGAGATATGGCTATCTATCTATTAAATAATAGTAAAACGGAAGAATTTCTTTCTCTCTCCTAGATTCTAGGAGTTCTGCCTCTCCAACTTAATACAATCTTAATATTTATGGTTGAGATCTATGGATGATCAACTGAATTTGTAGGCACAATATAAATATGAAATACAGCAAGTTGTAAGTGCATCAATTTAAAAATAGTAGGTTAATCGTCCATTAAAAATTCTTATTTAATTTCCATAGCATGATTCCTTTATTTTCCTATATTAGCCATTTATTTAAAACAATTTACTACTCAAATATGAATGTGTTGATCTATCTATTAAATAATAATAAAGCAGAAGAATTTCTTTCTCTCTCCTAGATTCTACCGGTTATCTCTCTCAAACTTAATTCTCTCTTAATATTTAATATTTGAATCATTTAACATATCAATTAAATTAGTTAGTTGAACATCACATTAATTTGCAATATTAAAACTTTTTTACTTATATACAAATAATTCATTGATTAGCTTCTTGCATTTTATATTCAGGTCCTTATATTTATATTACTCACATAATACAAAATACAACTATTTGAATGACTATGATCAACTAGTATTAAAATTGATATTAAAGAACCATAATTTAATATGAATACGATTATTGTACCAATAAAAATGGTAAAAATTAATTTTTTATCCAATAGTGATAAATGTATCACATCTAATAAACTAGTATTACCGTACAACGGTGGAAAAACCGACCGTTAAACCATATAATTTTTAAAAAGTAAAATTGAAAAAAATAATCATAGCAACGCATAAAACATTTACATTGTATTTATAAAACATGGTATAAATACAAATTTGACTTATATATATATATATATATATATATATATATATATATATATATATATATATATATATGAGAAGAAACTTGACAAATAATGACTACATTTTCTAGCAATTTACCTTCTATCTCGCTTCAATTTCAAATTTTATATAAGATTAGCACATTTTATGGTTAATATGCCGAATTTATCTCATTCATAGTCAAGAATGATCATGTTGAAATACAACACAATACGTAACAAGCTAAAACATTCATTATTAGCTATTATTAGCTGTAGCATATAAAATTAGCCAATGACGTAACAGAACATCTAAGATGCAAATATTTAATTATAAAATAATCTTAAATTCTAAACTTATTCACCTACATACATTACACATATGAAACATGCTTAATCTAATGAAACTTTCATAAAACGTTAAAAGTGGGGCTATTACAATTTGTTTGATTGAGTTGAGATTTATAAGCACAGTAAACATAAATAATATTCAAGTATGCTACATGTAGATTGGGTACAAATAACAATATGTCTAGACTAAATTTTTAGTTAAATATAATAGTCCAATGATTGAATAAATTTAAATCAAATATCAGTTATTGGTGACTTACTATATGTTTTTAAGTTTGATCATGTGCAAGTTTGTGTAATGAATTCTTTCACTATCATAAGTCATAAGAAGCAATCCTTTAGTGCATAAAAAAGTCAAATGGAATAAAATTCCCTATAATAATTTTAGATGGATCTTTTGTATATCCAACAAGACAGTCTCCAAAAATTCTAATTTTTGACCTGAAATGAATTGTTCATTCCCACAAAAAACTCGCACAGCAAATTCTATTGTTGGCCTATTTCTGAAAGTTGAGATGATGTTCCTCTGATGCAAACTTTTAGCACAGTAAAGCACAAGCACCAATTCAATCCATCAAAGTTTGGGCTTATGAATCATATAGCCCGTAATTGCAACGCGTCGGTTCAAGACAAATTGGCACTATCATTTTGAAATGTGGTTTTTTGGGTGATAATGATGCTTGTTTTGATGAATATAAGGGGATATATATATTGACTGTGGTAGTGACAGCATGGAAAAACAGTGTGGAAACATGATGTAGTTTGCGTAGATGTGCTCGTTATTGTTTCCAAAAGCAGAACAGTTTGCTGAGATTAAAAAAATGAAAATGAAAGATTGCAGGGAGTAGTAAGTAGTAACAGATACAAATTAAAGAACATATGAAGCAGTTGAGGTATACTTGTTGGAACAGGAACAAACATGGAAAAATGGTGCAAGACATAGTTAGTACATGTTGTTGTATTATTTCACGGTGGCAAGAAAAACATGTCACTACTTTTACGCATATTTAAATCATGCAAGCATTGTAATGCTTATTGGGAAGATTGCAATAAGTATTTGTCCCACATCGGCAAATATTATGTAGTATCTCTCCCTATATACTAATGTTTGGAATATGATATTGTGAAACAAAACAACATGGGCTTGAGAATGAGACAATGGTTTGGGCTTAATGGGTTTGGGGGTTTGGTGCCTATATAATATTATTATGGGTCAAAGGTGGACACTTAACACTTGGGGCACGTGTGTGATCGTATGGAACCGTTTCGTCAGTTGTGAACAGTCGTGATTTTTTGAACGGCAACGTCTCCTCGCGCGCAACAGTCAGAACTGTTCGTCTCTTATTTATACGGCTCCTTCCCAAACCCATATTCAATTCCGAATTCCTCTTCCTTCTTCTGCTTCTGTAAAACAAATACTTTGTTGTATCCTGGAGGGATCTCGCTGCCATTAAAACCATCAATATAGTGGGGGCGATAAATTCCTTAAGGAAAACGTATTCTACGTGCCTCAAACGACATCATCCTCCGACTCTCTGGTTCAACCTGATTCGCAAACTTAATCAACAATCTTAAGGAATTTAGGCGTTATGGCGTCATCCGAATCAACATACAAGATAATGAATCAGGAATTCACCAAATTGGATCGTTTTGATGGCACAAACTACACCCGTTGGCAAGATAAGATCATGTTTCTTCTGACTACACTCAAAATTGCGTACGTGCTTGATGAAAAACTGGAGCCAATACCCCCGCCGAATGAAAAAGACACTGCAGATGTTATTGCCAAGAGAAAGAAGCGTGAAGAAGACGAAGTCGTCTGCACAGGTCACATACTTAATACTATGTCCGATCGGTTGTATGATTTATTCACATCTGTCAAGTCACCGAGAGAAATATGGAAAAGTCTAGAGGCCAAATACAGCAACGAAAAACAAGGCGTAGATAAGTTTTTAATTTTCGAGTTCTTTGAATTTAAAATGCTTGATAACGTATCTGTTCTGCACCAAGTACATGAACTACAAGTGATATTCAATAAGTTGAGGAATGTTAAGATTGACATTCCTGAAGCTTTGCAAGTTGGGGCTGTGATGGCCAAACTCCCGAAAAAATGGAGTGATTATCGAAAGAAACTTATGCATTCTTCAGAGGATTTCACGATAGAACAAATTCAAAAACATCTTCGAATTGAGGAAGAAACCAGAAATCGTGAGAAGAAAGTTTTTGACTCTGCTGATGCTTCCAATATTAACAATGTTGGAAACGACAATAAAACCTCTGGAAAACGCAAAAGAGAAAACAACAGCAAAGGCAAGGGTGACTGCTACTTTTGCGGCAAACCTGGACATTACAAACGCGACTGCAGATTTTTCAAAAGACAGAAAAAGGAGCAAGGACAGAACAATAACCAGGGCAAAAAGAACAATCAAGGCACTTTCAACAAGGCGAACATGGTCGAACAGGAAGATTCAGAAATCGTTGCCATGGTTTCAAGAATGAACATCGATATGATCACAGAACTGAACATGGCAGATACTACCAAAGATAATGATTGGTGGTATGACTCTGGGGCTACTATTCACGTATGCAACAACCAGTCGCTGTTCAAATCATATGAGAAGGTTTCTGACGATACTAAAGTACTTATGGGAAACCATAATGCTTCAAATGTCGTTGGAAAAGGAAGCGTAGAATTAGAGTTCACTTCTGGCAAAAGGATTGTTCTTGTTAATGTTTTACATGTTCAAGAAATCAGAAAAAATCTGGTTTCTGCAAGTCTTCTATGTAATAAGGGCGTTAAGGGTGTTTTAGACGGTAATAGTCTTATTCTGTCCAAGGGTTGTATGTTTGTTGGGAAAGGATATGCTTGTAATGGTATGTTTAAATTAAGTATTAATAAAATGAACGAATTTGCTTATGTTGTCGATTCATTTCATTTATGGCATAATAGATTAGCACATCTAAATTACAAAAATTTACAATTTATGTCTAAAGAAGGAATGATTTCATATGATAATGTACACCAATCTAAATGTGAAATTTGCATTGAAGCAAAGATGTGCAAAAAGACTTTTCCAAAGTCTGAAAGGAATACTAAACTACTTGAATTAATACATTCAGATATTTGTGAATTAAATGGTATATTGACTAGAGGTGGCAATAGGTACTTTATCACGTTTATAGATGATTATTCTAGATACACACACGTCTACTTAATGAAATCAAAAGATCAAGCTTTTGAAATGTTTAAGCGTTTCAAAACCAATGTTGAGAATCAAAAGGAAAAGAGGATTAAGGTGTTGCGAAGTGATAGAGGTGGGGAATATTTTTCCTTGGAATTTTCATCCTTTTGCGAAGAAAATGGAATTATTCATCAATCAAGCGCATCTTATACCCCACAAAAAAATGGACTGGCTGAACGAAAAAATAGAACATTGGTTGAAATGACCAATGCTCTGATTTTAAATGCTAAACAACATGTCAATTTGTGGGGAGAAGCACTCTTAACGGCATGCCATTTGCATAACAGAATTCCATCAAAAAAGACTAAGACTTCTCCTTACGAATTATGGAAAGGAAGAAAACCAAACTTGAAATATCTAAGAGTTTGGGGATGTTTAGCCTTTTATAGGGTCACAGATCCGAAAAGGATAAAACTTGGACCAAGAGCATTGAAAAGTATATTCGTAGGATATGCTGAAAATTCTAAAGCATACAGATTATTAGATATAGAATCTAATGTAATTGTGGAATCAAGAGATGTAGAATTCATCGAAAATAAATTTATATGTGATTCCATGACAGTTTCGGATCCTACACAAATCATCCACAAAAGGAATGATGAAAACATTGAATGTAATTCTCCAAATAAAAGGAGGCTTCAGGATGTTCCTGATGAACCTAGAAGAAGCCAAAGACCAAGGAAAGCCAAAAGCTTAGATCCTGACTTTGTCTCACCAAATGATATAGTTCACCTTGTTGTTGGTGATAGGGATAAATTACTCGATGAGACAATTTTTATTTTGAATAACGAAGAAGATCCTAAAACCTTTAAAGAAGCTATTACTTCAAGGGATGCTGCTTTCTGGAAAGATGCAATACAGGATGAGATGGATTCAATTCTATCCAACAACACTTGGGTTCTAACAGATTTACCAATTGGATCCAAACCAATTGGATGTAAATGGGTGTTTCGAAAGAAATATAATATGAATGGATCTGTTCAAACTTTCAAAGCAAGGCTAGTAGCCAAAGGATTTAGGCAAAAGGAAGGCATCGATTACTTTGATACATATGCTCCAGTCGCTAGACTAACATCAATAAGGAATCTTTTTTCTCTTGCGTCTATTCATGGATTATATGTGCATCAAATGGATGTCAAGACCGCTTTTCTTAATGGAGAATTAGACGAAGAGGTGTATATCGAACAACCGGAAGGATTTGTCATGAACGGAAATGAAAATAAGGTTTGCAAACTAGTTAAATCCTTATATGGATTAAAACAAGCACCAAAACAATGGCATGAGAAATTTGACTCTGTAATTTTGTCTAATGGCTTCAAGCATAATAATGCTGACAAGTGCATTTACTCGAAATTTACAGATAAATATGGTATTATAATATGCCTATATGTGGACGATATGCTCATATTTGGTACTAATATGGAAGGTATAAATGAGACAAAGAACTATTTAACTTCGTGTTTCAAAATGAAAGACCTAAACGAAGTTGATACTATTCTAGGAATTAAAGTAAGGAAACACCGTGAGGGATATGCTTTATGTCAATCTCACTACATTGAAAAGATACTTCTTAAATACAAGCATTTAAATTTTAAAGAAGCAAGCAGCCCTTATGTTTCTTCTATCAAAATATTTTCAAATTCTGAAAGAGCAGTTGCTCAACTAGAATATGCAAGTGTGATCGGCAGTCTCATGTATGCCATGCATTGCACTCGTCCTGATATTTCTTATGCAGTGTGCAAACTGTCAAGGTATACAAATAATCCTAGTGTTTCACATTGGAAGGCAATCGGTAGAGTCTTAGGTTATCTTAAAAGAACAAGCAAATTAGGACTCTACTGTGGAAATTTCCCAGCAGTTCTAGAAGGATACTCAGATGCAAGTGGTTCGACACCTGAAAATGAAAATAGAGGAACTACTAGATGGATTTTTACTCTTGGAGGGGGAGCTATATCATGGGCCTCCAAGAAACAAACAATTATCACACATTCCACAATGGAAGCAGAATTTGTTGCTTTAGATGCTTTAGCAAAGGAAGCAGAATGGCTAAGAAATCTGTTAACAGAGATAGAGTTGTGGCCACAACCATCATCAGCCATTTCTGTTTATTGTGATAGTGAAGCTACAATGTCTAGGGCATATAATAAGATTTATAACGGAAAATCTAGACATATAAGTTTGAGACATGCATATGTAAGGGAACTAATCGTGAATGGTATCATCACAATCACATGTGTAAGATCAAAGAAAAATTTGGCAGACCCATTAACCAAGGGATTACCAAGAGAAATGGTTAAAACAACTAGTTGTGAAATGGGTCTAAAACCTTTTTTATCACCTGCAATAGAAACCCAACCTTACGCTCTATAGCCTAAAGTTTAATGGGTAACAACAAGTTGTAGTTAAGTGATTGACAAACATGAGGGACTCATTGTTTGTAATGTTACGTTTTGTGGTGACCATTTTTCCATAGTAACAAAGGACGAAAAGAATGGACACCTATATGAACATAAGAAACAATGTTTCAATAAAGTTTGGATATAACTTTATACATGTTCATGAAAACCAGGAGGAAATTCATAACCAATCTACGGTTATGATATTTACAGAAGCAAAATAATATTTATGTGTTCATGTATTTCGCTTCATCATATAGGATTTTGGTTTAAAGTATTTACTACCAAATATTCTGTTGAAATTTAAATATATGGACTAAAGAGAAAAGTTTAAACCAAAAGGTACTTTCTCATATGCATAAATAAATAATTATTACAATCTTGTGGGGGATTATTGGGAAGATTGCAATAAGTATTTGTCCCACATCGGCAAATATTATGTAGTATCTCTCCCTATATACTAATGTTTGGAATAGGATATTGTGAAACAAAACAACATGGACTTGAGAATGACACAATGGCTTGGGCTCAATGGGTTTGGGGCCTATATAATATTATTATGGGTCAAAGATGGGCACTTGGGGCGCATGCATGACCATACGGTACTGGTTCGCCTGTTGCGAACAGTCGTGATTTTTTGAACGACAGCGTCTCCTCGCGAGCAACGGTCACAACTGTTCGTCTCTTATTTATACGGCTCCTTCCCAAACCCATATTCAATTCCGAATTCCTCTTCCTTCTTCTGCTTCTGTAAAACAAATACGTTGTTGTATCCTGGAGGGATCTCGCTGCCATTAAAACCATCAATATAGTGGGGGCGATAAATTCCTTAAGGAAAACGTATTCTACGTGCCTCAAACGACATCATCCTACGACTCTCTGGTTCAACCTGATTCGCAAACTTAATCAACAATGCTTACCCACATAAACAACCAGTTGACGGTGGCACAGAGAGATGAAAACAAGAGACTATTACCAACCATGTTGCATACAAACTGTTCTCTTACTTTTGGCATGACATGTACACAAATAATGTCACTTAATCGATGAATAACTTCCATATTCATGAGCCATGTACTTATATCTACCGAGTAGAAGAAACAACAGGATCCTCAAGACGTCACTGTATACTTAAATACTAAGATGAATAGAAAATTTAATGGAGGAAGAACAATGCATTTAGTTCTGCAACACAAATTAAGATAAGAAAATATTCAATGGTCAACAACAAATGAATATCATTCAGTACAAAAACTATGAATTATTGATGAAAACACAGACTCAGACAAAAAACAACAGCATTCATGGAAACGCAACAAAAGAAACATGGTCACGACTCATCAATCATAACTATAGGGATGAAAATTCATCTTGAAACCAATCATCATGTTCCCCTTCCTTCTCGAGAAACTCGTAGCATCTCGATCTCCAAAATCATCCTACAACACCTTGCAAATTCATTCAAAATTCATCAGAAACGACATTAATTTGCTATTGACTTTCAAAATGATAAATCTAATTCTTTGCTATACTAAAAGCATTGCTTGCCAAAAGGAAAGTCCTTATTTTTGAAGATGTGGGGCGTGCCAATGGCAAGTGGGTAAACCATAATTATAACTATGTATACTATGTGGAAGTCAAACAAAAGTTAGTGCTATTGGGCTAATGATAGATATAAGATATTCAATATAAATGTTTTGCAAAACTTACTCAATATATAATACTGTTTATCATATCATGGTCAGAGACCGAGGATAATAAATCAGGTAAGGCGGAATGATTCAACTTGCTTGTATATCGTTTGCTGCATTTGCTAGAAGTGCTTCCTGGTTTTGAGTACTGAAGTCTTACCCATCACACATTAAGATACATGCTAATAAATAAATAGGCGACATGGAGATTGAATCTTGAAAACAAAAAAAAATAGTCAGTATAAGAAGAGCTAAAAACTAAATTTAGCTAAAAAAGATCATCGCATAGATGATCAAAACTGAATGCTAGTTACAAAGGAACAAAAATGTGAGTACTTAAAAAATGCAGTATAACTAAAAATGGAGTTGCAGCTAAAGACATACTGTGAAGAGATACACGGTGGTGAACAACTTGAATTCTTGCAATATAATAATGAACTTATTACCGAAAACTCTCAATTAAGTGCTTTACACCAAGCCAATATGCATAAAACCAAAGTTGAAACAAAGCAATTGAAAAGATGCCTCAAAATCCAAAGAAACCATAAGACAATTGTATAAGAATAAGGCAGCTAAAAAATGCATAATATTGTTGTGTGAATAGCTAAATAGAGCCAACAAGTGCGAATGAAGAAGCATAAGACTACTAGGAGAAAATGCACATTGTCAAAGAACCAACATAACAGTGCAGTGCATACGAGCAGGTACAATTAACAAGACAAATATAATGTGTATGGTCCTAATTATTATTTTCCAATTTTCAATCATTTTCTTACAATTTTTTGGTATGCTATCATCTGTTAAAACCGCAACAAAACTGGAAAAGAAAAATCAGTATCATATTTATGTAGTGCCAACACTTACAGATATGAACAACGACCAACAAGTGACAAGGCGAGCGATTTAATAAATGACGACCAACAAGTGTCAGGACCAGCAAGCAGAATGACTTCTTATTATTCAGATCTAAGAAATAAAAAATAAGCAATGTTAAAAAAACAAGGAAATACGATGAATAGATGTCAAATCAGGTTGGGAGGTGAGAAGACCAACATCGAAAAGGTATGATGGGTCGGCGGCAAGCGGTGGTTTAGGAACAGAAGGGGTTAGATATTAAGCAGCAAGTAGCAACAATGATGGAGAGGCTGAATGAAGGAGGGGATGCAGGTGAGGGGATTACGGTTTCAGCACTGAGAGGAACATAGTAGAAAAAAATCAAGGTCGCTGGAATGAAACAATTGAAGATGAAGAAAATGATAGCCTAGAATTATAGAGAAAAAGGAGGGGAATGAGTAAGAGTTGGATCAGAGAAGAATTGACAAGATTGGAAGAGAAGTAAGCGATAAATAGAGAAAAAGGAGGCGAATGAGTAAGAGTTGGATTAGAGAAGAATTGGCAAGATTGGAAGAGAAGTAAGCGATAAAAATGAGATTTTGGAAGAGAAGTAAACGACAGTGCTGAGAAAACGAGAAAGAAATATTGATGCGCAAAGATTGCACCGAAATTTACTGGCACAGATAAATTGATTTTGGCTCCTACAGTAGGGAAACCTCCCTCTCCACCTAATTCTCGCTCTCCACTTGATTCTAGGTGTTCTCCCTCTCCACCTAATTCACTCTTGAAATTTCATATTTGAATCTTTTAACTTATCAATTAAATTAGTTAGCTAAACATCTCATTATTCTACAATACACTGTTTATATACAAAACTTCCATAATCTATTAAATAATAGTATAGCAGAAGAATTTCTTGCTCTCTCATTGATTCTAGGAGTTCTCCCTCTCCAGCTTAATTCTCTCGTGATATTTATTATTTGATTCTTCTAACATATCAATTAAATATGTTAGCTAAACATCTCATTAATTTGCAAAACACTTTTATATTTAGAACTTTTATAATTGTCTACGAATAATTCATTGATTAGCTTCTTACATTTTATATTCTAGTCCTTATATTTATATTTATATTAATTGCATAATACAAAATATAACTATCTGATTGAATTTGATCAACTAATATTAAAATTAATATTAAAGAACCATAATTTAATATGAATACTATTATTATTGTACCAATAAAAATGGTAAAATTTATTTTTTTATCCTATTATGATATATGAATCGCACCCATTAGATATTAGTAAAGCAGAAGAATTTATTGCTCTCCCCTTGATTCTAAGAGTTCTTCCTCTCCAGCTTAATTCTCTCTTGATGTTTAATATTTGTACCTTTTAAATTATCAATTAAATTAGTTAGCTAAACATCTCATTATTCTATAATACACTGTTTATATTTAAAACTTTTATAATTATCTACGAATAATTCTTTGATTAGATTTTTACATTTTATATTCATGTCCTTATATTTATTTTAATTACATAATCTAATATATAACTATTTGAATGAATTTGATCAACTAATACTAAAATTGATATTAAAGAACCATAATTTAATGGCTAATTCTATTCATACACCGATAATTCCTTAACACACACCGTAAAATGAAATAAAATAGCATACACCAAAAATTTCTATACATACACCATGTCTTTTACAAAATTGCCCTTTTATACTGTCATCGCCTTTCCTCTTTAACCTTAAAACTAAATTACATAAAATTGGAAACTCATTGCAATATATTTACCTTAAATTAAAAAAAACTTTAATTTTTAACAATAGTATTTTAAATTATTTGATTGTTTTATTTTTAAATCAATTTTAATATTAGATGATGGAAAGTTGAACTTAGCTTTTTAAATATTTGAAAGTTAAACTAGTTAAATTTTGGTGCTAAATTTATACATGATTAGATTTGAATGTAAGATTGAAGAATTTAGTACTTTGTATAACATTAATTTTAGTAGTTATCTTTAATATTTAATTTTTAAATTTAATTAAAGTGAAAACTATTAAAATTGACTGTATGTAAATGTTGCTTGTAATGATATGAATATATTTTAATTCTAGAAAAAATATAAATTTAATTTAACTAGTGGTATATATTAATTTATAATTTACTAACTTTAGAAGAGAAATTATATTAAGTACAAATAATACAAACAAGGGAGAATTGTATATATTTTGATTCTTTAATATTGATTCGTTTTTAACAAGGTCATTTTGGTCTGAGATTTTATTTAAAATCTCATGGTGTAAGAAAAGCAATTTACGGTGTTTGAATAGAATTTGCCTATGAATACGATTATTGTACTAAAAAAATTGTAATTTTTTTTATCTAATTATGATATATGAATCGCATCTATTAAATAATAGTAAAACAGAAGAATTCTTGTTCTTTCCTTGATTCTAGGAGTTCTCCCTCTCCAACTTAATTCTCTTTTAATATTTAATATGTGAATCTTTTAACTTAACAATTAAATTGGATAGTTAACATCTCGTTATTCTACAATACAATGTTTATATTTAAAACTTTTATAACTATCAACAAATAATTCATTGATTAGCTTCTTATATTTTATATTTACGTCCTTATATTTATATTAATTACATAATACAAAATATAACTATCTGGATGAATTTGATCAACTAATATTTAAACTGGTATTAAAGAACAATAATTTAATATGAATACTATTATTGTACCAATAAAAATGGTAAAATTTACTTTTTATACAATTATGATATATGAACCACATCTATTAAATAATAGTAAAGTGGAAGAATTTCTTGCTCTCCCCTTGATCCCAGGAGTTCTGCCTCTCCTGCTTAATCCTCTCTTGATATTTAATATTTGAACCAGTTAATTTATCAATTAAATTAGTTAGCTTAACATCTCATTATTCTACAATACTCTATTTATATTCAAAACTTTTATAATCTATTAAATAATACTAAAGCTAAAGAATTTCTTGATCTCTCCTTGATTCTAGGAGTTCTCCATCTCTTGCTTAATTCTCTCTTAATATTTAATATTTGAATCTTTTAACTTATCAATTAATTTAGTTAGCTAAACATCTCATTATACTACAATACACCGTTTATATTTAAAACTATAACACCCCGCATTTCCGTTAATATGAATGTTTTCAAATCGAAGAATAACTAATCTCATATGTGAGAATTAAGGGAAACGGGTTGTGCCATTGTGCTCGTCTCGGAATTCTGGTTGAGATAGAGTCCGAGTTTCATGAATTGGACTTCGTATGAAGAAGTTATGGCCATCGGAAGTTTCAAAAAATTCAAAACAGATTTCAAAAATCAAAATTTCAGAGTCAGATGGGCTAGGCGGGAAAATTCCCGCCAGGGCCAGGTGGACCATTGGGGGTCGACCTATCCTGACCAGGTCGACATGCACCCCCCTCCCCGTGGGCAGATTTGATTAGTGACCTATTAATGATTGTGTGCTGACTCATTAGGGTTTCTGATCTTCTCTGATTGGCCGGGATTATTTCTGGGTTTATCGGAGTGCTTAAACTAATCCTTAACTCTATAAAAACACCTATAGACTAAAACCCTAAAATCAAATTAAAATTAGATTCATGGCCTCCATGCCATCACCTTGCAACTCAGAATAGCCTCCACCAATTAGAGAGGAAGAAAGCAAATCAAGTTCAATTCTATTCAACTCTAACAACGAATCTACTTCAAAGGAAAGCTAATACAACTTCAGAACTCAGAATTCAGAACTCAAGACCTTCTTTGAGTTGTGAGTTCGATTTCTTTAATAAAATAATTATCAATTTAATTGGATTAAGTTATGATGCGGATCATATGGCTATGTTGTGAATTATTGATCATATGTTATTATTAATGTCGTAAAATTGTGATGTTATCATTTATGTTGTGAATTCTATGATGATTATCATCTATGTTGTAGAGTTGTAATGTTATCATCTATGTTGTATTTTTATAATTGACCAATTCATGATGATGTTTCATATGCTAGTTTGGTTATGTTGATTCATATGATAAATCATATGCATGTATGCAAGTTTAGGTGTTGATTTAGATGTGGATCATACGCAAGTTAGTAAAGATTATGTATAACTTTACATGTTTCATGACATCTATTTTAGATCTAAAGTTAGGCTATGACATGTGTGAGTTATATGCTAAATTCTATATGCTAGTTTACATGTTTAGATGTAAGTTTACACCATTGTTATGTTGCATAAATCACATATGCAAGTTTATATAAATATATGAGTTTGGAATATGAATCATGTTACGCAAGTTTGTGGTTATTGCCTATGCAAGTTTATACCTTTAGATGTAGATCTATGACATACGTGATTTATGCAAGTTGTGACCATTACCTAAACAAGTTTACGCGTTTAGATATGGATCTATGACATATGTAGTTTTATGCAAGTTGTAACTTTGGCCTATGCAAGTTTTAGATGTAGGACATCATTCACGCATGCAAGTTCACCCCTTATGTTTAGATCTATCTTTAATTATATGTATGTTGTGATGTTTTCTCTTTATTCCATGAGTTAGACTATTCGAGTCCAATGTATATTTTACATTAAACGAACGAACGTACAATGTGGGGTAATGGGATAATATTAAAAGATTTAATATAGAGAATTGGCATAAAAGCCTTAAAAGGCATAAAACTAATTTGTGATGAAAATTGGTATGATTTTGCATACCATAAATAGATGGACATAATTGAGTCAATTATGGCCATAGTTAAATTTGGAATTGATTGATAATTTGGATAGGGAAATTAATTCAAATTGGGAATGATTAATTAGGAGTAATTAATCGTCTAAGACACGAGGTTAGGCTCTTTTATGGTGTAAGACTGCCCGGACCCGCCCGGCAAATCCAGCTGCCACAAATGCCAGTCTAATGTGGGAGGTCTTAGGCATAAATTAAATGCATAATAGTAGTAAAGACACGAGGTTAGGCTCTTTCGTGGTGTAAGACTCCCCGGACCCGCCCAACAAATCCAGCTGCCACAAATGTCAGTCTAATGTGGGAGGTCTTTATGAGGTTACGGTCTTAATGAATTAAGAAACCCTTAACCAGATAAACATGTAGTGGGACATGAGGGGGTTAAATGGGTGCCTTGGGTGGCATGTGGAATTTAGTGGGTGCCTTGTGTGGCATTTGAAATATGATTAGAAACACTTAACCAAAATTGAAACATGTAAGTGAACATGAATAAGAAGAGGGTTAAGTGGGATGTACTAGAGGGGACCAAGCTTAGGTGGATAGCTTGTGTCAAGTAATGGGGGCCCGTTTCAAACAGTAACCCATAAGTATCTTTGTGGGCTCGACCCAAGTCGAGGACGGGACACGCGTACTGGGCTTGACTGTAAGAGGCCAAAACGGGTTAGCGGTGGCAACGCAAGTCCAACGGGTTCATATGCATGTGTGGACCCGGGCTGGTAGGTAAGACGTTGTTGCATCATGTAGGTATAAGCCGTGCATTATTTGTGGTATCGGGTTGCCACTTTGGGGAGTGATACACCCCATTGTGGGGCCAACACGGGTATCTACGAGTTAGGGAGCCGATCGCGTGAGGGTAGTGGGTACACCTATTGGAGATAGGGGCGGGCGGCACCTATGAAGGAAACTAGGGGTGCACGAAACTACCATTATCATTATTAAGTTCTGTAGGCGGGATCAACCTTAGGGTAACTAGTGGTGGTGCAGTATAGTAGTGGTGGTGCAGTATAGTAATTATCTTACAGTGGTTTAGGTGCGCTTTAACATTATCTTCGTTCAATCTTATTTCTTTGTTTACTCTGCCATACTCAATTGTTCACAGTCATTTCCTTATTTTCCAACTTATGCCTTAGCCTAGTTAATTTGGTAATTATATTGTTAAATTTATCGCACTCGCCAGACTTTATGTCTGATCCCCTTTGTTTCCACCTCTTTTCTTCCTCCCCCCAAGGTGCTCAAGTTGGAACTAACACCAGTGGAGCTTGATTTTGGACAGCTATATCTCTGCTTTTAGAAGTTGCTTGGATCGCTGAAGTAAAGTTCGGCCTCTCTTATTTATGGCTATTTTGAACTGGGGTTATGTCTTTCAATTTATGTACTTTGATTTAGTCAAGATGTATATTATGTTCTTTGACTCTGGTTTTTGATGATGTAATCAAACTTATGTGTTTACCGCTGCAATGAATAAAGTTTTAGTACTGTTTACATCTTTCTTGTTGTTAAGTTTCTGTTCTATACACACTTAAAATGCTCCATAGAAGTTAATGCATTCCCTTTGTGAGTGACATTAATGGACATGGGGTGTTACACGTGGTATCAGAGCTGAAGGTTACCAGAACAGATATGAATTTTGAAAAGCGTTTTTGAAAAACAACTTTTATAAAGAAGTACCTTCAAAAGTATGTTTTAAGGAAAGTATTTTCAAGAGAAAAGCTTATTTTAGAAAGCATAACCCCAAGAGCCATATATCTTTCCTTCGGTTATTTTGTATTGAACCTTTCCTTTTTCGTTTCAGCATGTATGGAATTCCCGAGATACCCAAGGTGATAACAATACCAGGATGGTTTAGGAGGTATTTGGAGACTAGGGCCACCACTGCAGGTACAGCAAATGCTCCTCCTCCTCCTCGTGTCGATACTTTTGCTAATATATGTAAGGACTTTCGGGAAATGGGTGGAAAACCATTTCACGGGACGGAGACATTTGTTGAAGCATGAAATTGTCTAAAGGAGGTGGAAGAATTGTTTGGGATCTTTGAAGTGGAAGATGGAAGAAAGGTCCAGCTAGCTGCCTGACTAATGAAGGATGAGGCCTCGTTTTGGTGGGAGGTCACTAATGGAGAACATCCAGTCGATACATGGCCAGATTTTAGGCGGAGGTTTGAGGCGAAGTTTCTCTCACGGGCTGAAGAAAATTTATATATGGAAAGATTTTTCGCATTGAAGCAAGGGAATCGATCGGTGAAAGAATATGTCAACAAGTTCAACCAGTTGGCGAGATTTTGCTTGGACTTGGTGAATACTCCAGAAAAGAAGGCCCTGAGATTTGTTAAGGGTTCGAACGAACCGCTTCATGGGTGAGCTATGACCCATATCCCCATGGGGGCTACCTTTGAGAGACTAGTTGACATGGCGCTTATGCATGAAGAAGAGAAGGGCGCCAATGCTAATAAGGCACCTAAGAAGAAAGGGGATCAAAAGAAGCCGCAACAGCAACAACAGAACAAGAAAGGTGGTAAAGGCAACAATGGTAAGGGAAAGAAAAGATGCTTTAACTGTGAGACACCAGGCCATCTAAGCAAAGATTGTGGGAAGAAAAAGAAGACTGGCTGTTTTCATTGTGGCAAAGCGGGATATCTGATTAAGGACTGCCCAAGGAAAGGGCAGAGGGCAGGGTCTACCTCAGGAGGACAGGTGCAGGCTCTCATGGCCTCAGGGCAGGCAAGGGGACAAGTTCAGGCTCTCGTGGTCCCACCGCTGCAAGAACGAGGTAGAGCAATTTCTGCTGAAAGTTTAGTTTTTCTGTTTGATCATCCTATCACTACTTTTTTCGATTCTGGCGCATAACATTCATTTATCTCTACATCATTAGTTAAAACACTGCACCTAGGTACTAGTCTAGTTACGGATCCCTTAGTAATCTCAAATCCTATTGGTGGTTCGGCTCATCTTTCTATGATTTGTCGGGATTTGAGAGTGTTTATCTTGGGCATTGAGTTTGAATGCAACGCCTTTGTTCTTGGCTTCATGGGCTAAGGCTTGATTCTAGGTATGGATTGGCTAACTAGATATAGGGTAATCCTAGATTGTGAAAGAAGGGTAGTTAGATTGTTGACTCGTTGTGGAAAGACCCTTGATATTTCTTGTGACCTTAGAGGTCCAGTAATGCTTAGCTACCTAGAATACCTTGACGCATCCGATGATGATTTACATTCTGTTCGTATAGTCCGTGAATATGTTGATGTCTTCGATGAGGTGAGGGGTTTACCCCCAAAACGTGAGATAGACTTTCGAATATACCTAGTAGATAATGCAAAGCCAGTTGCATTGCCAGTGCACCACATGGCTCAAAGAGAGAGAAGAGAACTCAGTAAGCAAGTGAAAGAATTGCTTGAGAAGGGGTATATCGGAGTGGGGTGCTCCAGTAGTATTTGCCACGAAGGCAGATGGGTCCCTTAGACTTTGTGTGGACTATAGAGAACTTAATAAGCTTACTAAGAAGAATAGGCACCCACTGCCGAGAATTGACGATCTCTTCGATCTGTTAGTTGGTGCCTCAGAGTTTTCGCAGTTGGACTTAGCCACTGGTTTCCATCAGTTGAGAGTGGCTGAGGATAGCATAGATAAGACTGCCTTTAGGACTCCATACAATTTCTTCGAGTGGCTTGTGATGCCCTTTGGTTTGATAAACGCCCCCGCATAATTTGTTGACTTGATGAGTAGGGTGTTTAGGGAGTACCTTAATAAATTCGTGGTAGTCTTTGTGGACGACATCTTGTTCTTTTCTAAAAACGAGGAAGAGCATGCCCTACATCTTAGGGAAGTGTTGGAGACTCTTCGAGCGCATAGCCTTAAAGCTAAATTTTCTAAGTGTTACTTTTGGAGGAAGGAAGTGCAATTCTTAGGGCACGTGGTTTCCAAAGAAGGGATAGCTGTGGATCCCACGAAGGTAGTGGCCATCCAAGATTGGAAGGTCCCTAAAAATGCTACCGAAGTGAGGAGTTTCGTAGGGTTGTCTGGATACTATAGAAAGTTTATCAAAGACTTCGCAAAAATATCAGCCCCATTAACACGCTTGACGAAGAAGAACTTAGTGTTCACATGGGACGTAGATTGTGATGATGCGTTCCAATGTTTAAAGAGAGCTTTGACCACAGCCCCAGTCTTAGTGTTGCCGGATGGGAGTAAGCCATTTACTGTTTATACCGATGCTTGTGGGACAGGACTAGGATCTGTCTTAATGCAAAAGGGAAGGGTAATTGCCTATGGTGGAAGGAAGTTGAGAGTGCATGAGAAAAATTACCCTATGCATGACCTAGAGTTGGCCGCTATTGTTTTCGCGCTTAAGTCTTGTCGCAATTATCTTCTTGGCGAAAAATTCGAATTGTTCATTGACCACAAATCGCTAAAATACTTGTTCTCTCAGAAGGACTTGAACTTAAGGCAGCAAAGGTGGATGGAATTCTTAGCATCTTACGATTTCGAGATAGCATATACCCTTGGCAAGGGTAACATGGTGGCAGACGCCTTAAGTAGGAAGAGGTTATCATTGAGTCTGTTGTTTGTTGAGCGGCGAAGCTTAGAGTTCATCTCTACGTTTGACTTTAGAGCTTCCGTTGACTTTGTACCCGGTTTGCTAGCATCCTTAGAGGTTAGACCTGCGCTTTTGGGACGGATTGGTGAGGCACAACGAGATTACCCACAGTTGGTTGAGTTAGTAGAGAAGCTCAAGAGGGGGGAGTCATCGAGCCATCTCAGTAGGTATACCCTAGATGATAAGGGTTGGTTACGTAGGGACGGTAGACTTTGTGTACCATGGGACGAGAATCTGAGGAAGACCATTCTTGATGATGCACAACATTCGAAGATGACCATCCATCCCAGCGGGGACAAGATGTACATGGAAATGAGACGAGTTTACTTTTAGGCCAGCATGAAGAGGGATGTGGCTGAGTTTGTCGCTAAATGCTTGGTGTGCCAACAAGTAAAAGCAGAGCAAAAGATGCCCGGTGGATTGTTTCACCCATTGGAGGTCCTACAATGGAAGTGGGAAAACATCTCGATGGACTTTGTTGACGGATTACCGAGATCGAGGAAGGGTAATACGGGGATTTCGGTTGTGGTAGACAGACTTATTAAGAGCGCCCATTTCATTCCCATGAAGAGTAAGAGGACTGCTCTATGGTTAGCCTCCGTATACATTCGAGAGATAGTTCATTTGCACGGTGTTCCTTCTAGCATAGTGAGCGACCGCGATCCTATCTTTACTAGCGAATTTTGGAAGAGCTTGCAAGAGGCGGTAGGGACTTAGTTATGTTTGAGCACCGCATATCATCCTCAGACGGACGGCTAGACCGAGAGGGTGAATCGTATTCTAGAGGACTTATTGAGGTTGTGGGTCTTAGACTTCGGAGGTACATGGGAGGAACATCTTCCGTTGGTGGAGTTCGCATACAATAATAGCTTTCAGTCTAGCATTGGCATGGCACCGTTCGAGGCTTATGGACGGCCGTGTCGTTCGCCTACATGTTGGTGGGAGTCTGCCGATAAGATCTTGCTTAAGCCCGATATGATTAGAGAGACTTCGAAAAAGATCGATCTGATTCGAAGGAGGATGAAGACGGCGCAAGATAGGCAGAAATCTTATGCGGACAAGAGGAGGACAGATCTTGAGTTTGATATTGGGGCTATGGTCTTTGTCAAGGTGTCTCCATTACGGAATGTTGTTCGCTTTGTGTCCATTGGAAAGTCAACACCAAGGTTTGTAGGGCCGTTTCCTATTAAGGAAAGGATTGGGCAGATGGCGTATAGAGTGGAGTTGCCCGAGAGACTTAGTGGTGTACACGACGTATTCCATGTATCGCATTTGAGGAAGTGCTTGCATGAGACCGCGGAAGTTGTAGAGCCGGGCTTGCTTAGAGAGGTGGAGATAGAGCGTGATGCAACGATTCGACAAGCTCCTATGTGCATTCTTGGGTCGGAGATTAAGAAGTTGAGGAATCGAAAGGTCAAGCTAGTCAAAGTGCAATGGAGAGATGATGAGAGCAACGCTACTTGGGAGACGGAAGAGAAGATGCGTTCATTATACCCTTTTCTTTTAGAGGGTATATCTTTTAATTCCTCCTTTATCGCTTAGCTTGTACTTATTTTATCTTTAGTATGTCCTCTCGCTAGTATCTTTGACCTTTAGATAGCGTAATCCTATGGTTGAAACATGTGTTTGAGACATGTAATGTATGATGGATGCATGTGGATGCAAGTGCTTGCTAGTGGTTGCTTGTGGATGCATATACACACACTTTAGCACTAGATCGGCTCAGTCACTTCATATTGCATATTGCATATAAATGTGTGTACATAGTTAAGATAATGGATGTATAATGGTTGTACTATCATATGGATGCGGCATTTTTTTGAATGGGTGTGCACACATACAGAAATAATATGTATCGATAGGATTCTTTCGTATACATAATGGACGCATGGCACTATCATGGTTTGCATTAAGGAGGTCAACTGAATCAGCAGACCGCCTGATTTTGCATTAGATAAAGAGCATATACACACACTTCTTGCATATATTCATACAACATTAGGAATTTTATAAGGACAATGGATGGCAGTGTTTGATGGTTGAGTAGATGGTTGTTTGGATGTTAGGATATGCATTCTCCTTAACTTGGAGATTTCGAGGGCGAAATCCTTTAAGGAGGGGAGAATGTAACACCCCGTATTTCTGTTAATATTAATGTTCACAAATTAAAGAATAACTAATCTCAGATATGAGAATTAAGGGAAACGGGTTGCGCCATTGTGTTCGTCTCGGAATTCTGGTTGAGATAGAGTCCGAGTTTGCGTGAATTGGACTTCGTATGAAGAAGTTATTTCCATCGGAAGTTTCAGAAATTCAAAATAGATTTCAAAATTCAAAATTTCAGAGTCAGATGGGCTAGGAGGGAAAATTCCTGCTAGGGCCAGGTCGACCATAGGGTCGACCTACCCTGACCAGGTCGACCATAGGGTCGACCTGGGGGTCGAACTGCCCCCCCCGGACAGATTTGGTTACTGACCCGTTAATGACTGTGTGTTGACTCATTAGGGTTTCTGATCTGCTCTGATTGGTTGGGATTAATTCTGGTTTGATCGGACGGCTTAAACTAATCCTAAACTCTATAAAAACACATGTAGACACAAATCCTAAAATCAAATTAAAATTAGATTCATGGCCTCCATGCCATCACCTTGCAACTCAGAATAGCCGCCACCAATTAGAGAGGAAGAAAGCTAATCAAGTTCAATTCAATTCAACTCTAACAACGAATCTACTTCAAAGGAAAGCTAATACAACTTCAGAACTCAGAATTCCGAACTCAAGACCTTCTTTGAGTTGTGAGTTCGATTTCTTTAATAAGATAATTAGCAATTTAATTGGATTAAGTTATGATGTAGATCATACGGCTATGTTGTGAATTATTGACCGCATGTTATTATTTACGTTGTAAAATTATGATGTTATCATTTATGTTGTGAATTCTATGATGATTACCATCTATGTTGTAGAGTTGTAATGTTATCATCTATGTTGTAATTTTATAATTGACCAATTCATGATGATGTTTCATATGCTAGTTTGGTTATGTTGATTCATATGATAAATCATATGTATATATGCAAGTTTAGGTGTTAATTTAGATGTGGATCATATGCAAGTCTGTAAAGATTACGTATAACTTTACATGTTTCATGACATCTATTTTAGATCTAAAGTTAGGCTATGACATGTGTGAGTTATATGCTAAAGTCTACATGCTAGTTTACATGTTTAGATGTAAGTTTACACCGTTGTTATGTTGCATAAATCACATACGCAAGTTTATATAAATATATGAGTTTGGAATATGAATCATGTTATGCAAGTTTGTGGTTATTGCCTATGCAAGTTTTACACCTTTAGATGTATATCTATGACATACACGATTTATGCAAGTTGTGACCATTACCTAAACAAGTTTACGCCTTTAGATATGGATCTATGACATATGTAGTTTTATGCAAGTTGTAACTTTGGCCTATGCAAGTTTTAGATCTAGGACATCATTCACACATGCAAGTTCACCCCTTATGTTTATATTTATCTTTAATTATATGTATGTTGTAATGATTTCTCTTTATTCCATGAGTTAGCCTATTCGAGTCTAACGTATATTTTACGTTAAACGAACGAACGTACAATGTGGGGTAATGGGATAATATTAAAGGATTTAATATAGAGAATTGGCATAAATGCCATAAAAGGCATAAAACTAATTTGTGATGAAAATTGGAACGATTTTGCATACCATAAATAGATGGACATAATTGAGTCAATTATGGCCATAGTTAAATTTGGAATTGATTGATAATTTCAATAGAGAAATTAATTCAAATTGGGGAATGATTAATTAGGAGTAATTAATCGTCTAAGACACGAGGTTAGGCTCTTTTGTGGTGTAAGACTGCCCGGACCCGCCCGACAAATCCAACTGCCACAAATGCCAGTCTAATGTGGGAGGTTTTAGGCATAAATTAAATGTGTAACAGTTGTAAAGACACGAGGTTAGGCTCTTTCATGGTGTAAGACTGCCCGGACCCGCCCGGCAAATCCAGCTGCCACAAATGCCAGTCTAATGTGGGAGGTCTTTATGAGGTTACGGTCTTAATGAATTAAGAAGCACTTAACTAGATAAACATGTAGTGGGACATGAGGGGGTTAAGTGGGTGCCTTGGGTGGCATGTGGAATTTAGTGGGTGCCTTGGGTGGCATTTGAAATACGATTAGAAACACTTAACCAAAATTGAAACATGTAAGTGAACATGAATAAGAAGAGGGTTAAGTGGGATGTACTAGAGTGGACCAAGCTTAGGTGGATAGCTTGTGTCAAGTAATGGGGGCCCATTTCAACCAGTAACCCATAAGTATCTTTGTGGGCTTGACCCAAGTCGAGGATGGGACACGCGTACTGGGCTTGACTGTAAGAGGCCAAAACGGGTTAGCGGTGGTAACGCAAGTCCAACGGGTTCATATGCGTGTGTGGACCCGGGCTGGTAGGTAAGACGTTGTTGCATCGTGTAGGTATACGTCATGCATTATTTGTGGTATCGGGTTGCCACTTTGGGGAGTGATATACCCCACTGTGGGGCCAACACGGGTATCTACGAGTTAGGGAGCCGATCGCATGGGGGTAGTGGGTACACCTAGTGGAGATAGGGGCAGGCGGCACCTGTGAAGGCAACTTGGGGTGCACGAAACCACCATTATCATTATTAAGTTCTGTAGGCGGGATCAACCTTAGGGTAACTAGTGGTGGTGCAGTATAGTAATTATCTTATATTGGTTTAGGTGCGCTTTAACGTTATTTTCGTTCAATCTTATTTCTTTGTTTACTCTGCCATACTCAATTGTTCATAGTCATTTCCTTATTTTCCAACTTATGCCTTAGCCTAGTTAATTTGGTAATTATATTGTTAAAGTTATCGCACTCACCAGACTTTATGTCTAACCCCCTTTGTTTCAACCTCTTTTCTTCCTCCCCCCCCAAGGTGCTCAGGTTGGAATTAGCACCAGTGGAGCTTGATTTTGGACAGCTATATCTCTGCTTTTAGAAGTTGCTTGGATCGCTGAAGTAAAGTTCATGCTCTCTGTGGCTATTTTGAACTGGAGTTATGCCTTTCAATTTATGTACTTTGATTTAGTCAAGATGGATATTATGTACTTTGACTCTGGTTTTTGATGATGTAATCAAACTTATGTGTTTACCGCTGAAATGAATAAAGTTTTAAAGTTTTAGTAATGTTTATATCTGTCTTGTTGTTAAGTGTCTATTCTATACACACTTAAAATGCTCCATAGAAGTTAATGCATTCCCTTTGTGAGGGACATTAATGTACATGGGGTGTTACAAAACTATTATAATTATCTATGAATAATTCATTGATTAGATTCTTACATTTTATATTCAGGTGCTTATATTTATATTAATTACATAGTACAAAATATAACTATCCGAATGAATTTGATTAACTAATATAAAAATTGATATTAAAGAATTTAATATGAATACTATTATCGTACCAATAAAATGGTAAAAATTATTTTTATCCAATTATGATATACAAATCACATCTATTACATAATAGAAAAGTAGAAGAATTTCTTGCTCTCCACCTGATTCTATAAGTTCTCCCTTTCCAGCTTTATTCTCTCTTGATATTTTATATTTGAATCTTTTAACTTATCAATTAAATAGTTAAGTAAACATCTCATTATTCTACAATCCACCGTTTATATTTAAAACTTTTATAATTATCTACGAATAATTCATTGATCAGCTTCTTACATTTTAAATTCAGGTCCTTATATTTATATTAATTACATAATATAATATATAACTATATGAATGAATTTGATCAACTAATATTAAAATTGATACTAAAGAACCATAATTTAATATGAATATGATTATTATGCCAATAAAAATGGTAAATTTTATTTTTTTATCCAATTATGATATAATAATCGCATATATTAGATAATAGTAAAACAGAAGAATTTCTTGTTCTCTCCTTGATTCTAGGAGTTCTCCCTCTCCAAATTGAACTCTCTAGGTATTTAATATTTGAATCTTTTAACTTACCAATTAAATTAGTTAGATAAACATCTCATTAGTCTACAATACATCGTTTATATTTAAAACTTTTATAATTATCAACGAATAATTCATTGATTTGCTTCTTACATTTATATTCAGGTCCTTATATTTATATTAATTACATAATACAAAATATAACTATCTGAATGAACTTGATCAAGTATTATTAAAATTGATATTAAAGAACCATAATTTAACATGAATATGATTATTTACCAATAAAAATGGTAAAATTTGATTTTTTATCCAACTATGTTATATGAACCGCATCTATTAAATAATAGTACTGTAGAAGACTTTCTTGCTCTCCCTTTGATTTTAGGAGTTCTCCCGCTCCAACTTAATTCGCTCTTGATATTTAATATTTGAATCTTTTAACTTATCAATTAAATTAGTTAGCTAAACATCTTATTATTTTACAATACACTATTTATATTTAAAACTTTTATAATTATCTATGAATAATTAATTGATTAGCTTCTTACATTTTATATTCATGTCTTTATGTTTGTATTAATTACATAATACAAAATATAACTATTTGCATGAATTTGATAAACTAATATTAAAATTGATATTGACGAATCATAATTTAATATGAATAATACTATTGTACCAATAAAAGTGGAAAAATATTTTTTTATTCAATTATGATATACAAATCGCATCTACTAAAAAATAGTAAAGAAGAAGAATTGAAACGACCCAAACTTCCCTTTACGGGAAAGCCGGGATTGCTTTGAGAACACGACTCTTCAGAACATGAACAATAGAACATTTCATTGCTATTACAATAATTACATCAGAGTACAAGAATATTTCAGAGTATGAATAAATATTACACAACAGAAATAAAATAATATCAGAGATCAAAATACAAAGCAGTGTAAATTAAATGTATAAATACAATGTACAACAGAAATTCATCGACTAGCACAACTGAAAGAAATACACGATTACAAAGCTTTCCGAATATAGCTCCAGCTGTAAATCCAGGATCCTGTTCAAAAGAAGTATTTGTTGTATTTAACGTAGTTGTATATAACAATTATATGATTTTTATTTGATGATAACAAACAAATATATATTATTTTAAATGTGTTTGTTATTGTACTGTTACACCACATCACAGACAGGAATATAATATTTATATTTGAATAAAATACTACTGGACAAGAATTTAAATATTCAAATAGTATTTTGTTTGAATATAATATTTTATTTTATCGTCTAAACAGTAAAAATTTCTAATTCCACTATTGTATACTCACTGATATTACTTCACATGATATTGTACTCGCAAATAAGTAAAATACGATAGACAAATTTGTTTGAACTCAATAAAATAATATTTTATTTCAATCAAATTTGTTTATTACAAATATCAATACAATTTTTCTCATTCTGTACATTTGTTCCTTACTACAACGCTCATTACTCTAGTATACAATCATTATCTTACTACAGCATTTCACTCATTCACATTGCAATTATGAGAAAAAATAGAGGAACAACAAGTTTACCAACAGATTTTTCTTTGGAAAACGATTTTTTCTTGTCAATCATGCAAGATCACAGTAGTGCATTCATAATTGCAAGGAAGCATTTGATCGTGTAAGGAAAAATCCAATCTATTTAGATAATTTTTTTGGTAGAATGCATATTTGGCATGAATGCGTATTTGGGATGAATGCGTATTTGGCATGAATGCATCATATTTAGTATTGCAAAGAAACTCCAAAAATGACACACAACAATTTAGCATGAAAGAAATCAGGTGACAATTAAATGTGCACAATTAAAACTCAACATGAAACAAAGTGTTTTTCCTGGAAAACAGTATATTGGTTTTGGCAAGGAATTCTTTTTGACAACTTTTAAAATCCACATGATTGAATTTTTTTTGGAAATACCATTGAATGTATTTTGGGCATAAATAATTTCTTTGGATTTTCTTCAGAGGCAAGAATTTTTTTGGCTCATGAAATAAGCAATGCAAAGCTCGGCAAATATACTCAATCTTTTTTGTCAAGTATTTAATTGGTACTGCAAAATCAACAATGAATAAATGCATGCAACCGAAGTAATCAAGAGCCAAATCAATACTCAAGTTATTTCAGGAAATATTTGTACGAAAAGAAGGAATGCATTCAAGGAATTCATTTTGGCAAATTGGCAATCTTTTATTTGTTTCAAAAAATTCGAACAAGGCAACAAAGAACAAATTTTGGGCAAGAAAGAATCTATTTTTATTTGCAGAAAATAAGCATGATACATCAGCGCATTGAAGAATTTTTTGGCAAGAGTTTAAAGCATTTCCGTAAATCAACAAATCAAGCATGGAAAAAAATTCAAACAAATCACGCAATTCAGTATTCAACATACAAAGTTTTGGGCAAGAGAAATGTCAACATGAATGTAACAACCGGGAAAATCCGAGGCAATTAAAATTTTTTAATTTGGTTATTTTAATGAAGTCGGAGTAATTGAAATAATTTATTTCAATTAAATAACGAGTTAGAAATAGCGCGGCAGTTTAAAATTTTGAATTCGAAATTTGATTGAATGTACAGGATGCAAAATAAAATGGATTTTAGCAAAACCAAAAATATTTAAATCTGTTTAAGAATATCTTTCTAACGAATCTAAAAAATAGAAATTTCATAGTGGGAATCAAAAGTTATGGCCAGTTGAATATTCAGGATGGTCGCTATAGAATAAATATAGCCCTTGAAAATATAAATTTTGCAAACGACCCCCGTTTTTGACGAAACCACTTTTGTTGGATCCGGGATGTCAATTTATTGCTAGGTTTCAAATTCCATAATTTTTGGAATTAATATGTGAGCGTGGCATAGGAAAACGTGTTTGGTTGATTTTAGTCAAATTCGATCGACTAGAAAATGGCCATTTTTCAAACGGTCTCAAAATTTGACGATATCAATTTTGTTGGGACTGTATGATCCCAACATAACTAGATTTATTTTTCGGAAACTTTTGGAATCAATATGTGGCCCCGGCAAATTAAAATGTACAGTCAAATCAAAATTTGAATGTTTTATATTTTAATTTGAAGAATAACTGACTGTAATAGTCGAATGGGCTTACGAAACATATTCCATTGTGTTCGTAATAGGGGTATTTAGCTAGGGGCGACAGTCGTTGGGTTTGAATTGGAGTTCATATGGAAAAACCCCTAATGTTTGAATTAATATAAATATCGGTGACTAGGATTTTTTCTTTCATTATTTAATTTAATAAAAAAAAAACCGTAACCACCTAGTATCATGCGGCGAAAGAAGTTCATCCCTTACCGACGATTTCCGGCCAAACCGCTCACCATTACCCTTCGACCCAGTTAAGGTTTTTGAAGTCCTTTTCCTCCTCTTCAAATCAAGACCGACCTCATCCTTAATCGTTGCTCCGT
Source organism: Allium sativum (assembly GCA_030737875.1). Lineage (NCBI taxonomy): Eukaryota > Viridiplantae > Streptophyta > Magnoliopsida > Asparagales > Amaryllidaceae > Allium > Allium sativum. The sequence continues at coordinate 11,352,904 of CM060923.1, forward strand.
CGTCAAGCTCGAGCTCCACGAAGTCGCCGACCTCCGTTCACCGCCACGCCCTAGATCCTCCACCGAGTTCGCCCACACCCACCTCGATCAGTGCGCCTCTCCAAGCTCTTTCAGGTGGTGCAACCCGATCTAGACCTCGAGCTACGGTTTGGAAGAAAAAGCAAAACCTAGTTTTGAAGCCTTAGGTGAGATTTACGGCCTTTGTTTTTAAAACTGATTATAACACTTCTAAGTGTTGCAAATCGTGATTTTCAAATAAAAAACACATCTTTTTGCTATGTTGACGAAATTTGATAAAACAGGAAACACCGGACTCGTAGCGACATCATCTACATTCTAGAAGAAGCTAGAACGTATTCCGAGCTAGCTAAAAATTTCAGAAGGATTAAAATCAATGTGAGACTTTTAAATTCAAACATGGAATGGAAATGCGTTGTACAAATTATATGAGCAAAGTATAAATTATATATGCGTTGTACACCTCATGTATGAGCATTGTATAAGTTATATGAGCGATGTATAAATTATACATGCGTTGTAAAAATCATGTATGTGCTGAAATGGAAATAAAATATATTTATATACGTAAATATATATATATACTCCCCTCGTCCACAGACCAAGGATGATATGAATTGTTTGTGATGGTGTAAAAATTAGTTGATAATGCGAATGGTTGAAAATTAGTTGAAATGCGAATGGTTGGAAATAATTGTTTGTGGTTGAAATTAATTGTTTGTGGTTGAAATAATGGGAATTGTTGTGAAAAATTCATATGATATGAAATTGATCTTAGATCATTTGGATAAGCCCCTTATGGAATGCTGTGAGGCCTAAGGTAGTGCGAGGAGCCGTACTCGGGACGGTGCCAGTTTTAAGCCCCCTACCGTTATGCTGCCGAAATTTTTAGCAATATCTATGTGTTTGAATTATTTTCATGTGTTGAATTATATTTGTCGTATAAATTGTTTTAATGATAAAAATCACATTTTTATTATGCGTATGAAGTATATGAAATATTCGTGTGTTGAATGACATTCATGTGTTAAATAAATTCTTTGAAAGATAAAAATCACATTTTTATCATATATATGGGTATATAAAATACTAGTGTTTTAAATAAATTGTTTTAACACCAAAAATAACATTTTTATCTTATGTATGAAGTATATAAAATATTCGTGTTTCAAATAAATTGTGTTAACGATAAAAATATCATTTTTATTATATGTATGAACTATTTAAAATATTCATATGTTGAAAAGGATTCATGTGTTGAATAATAGGATTGAACAATGAAATTTACATTTTATTTTGAATATGAAGTGCTAAAAAAATTCATGTGTGGAATAAATAATTTGAACGATAAAAATATCATTTTTATCATGTATACGACTCGCTAAAAATACACATGTGTTAAAACATATTTTTGTTCGCCAAAAATATCATTTTTATCCTATGTATGGAGTGTTAAAAATAACCATATGTTAAAATTAATATTTGTTCGTTAGAAATATTACTTTTAGTTTGGTTCTGCATATATATACATGTGTTGAATAGGAATATGGATTTGCTGTTGAGTAAAGAATATATTTGCGTGCCCGACAAATAGGTAAGCCTTTATGAGTTGTCTGTGCGATTTTATTATTATATAAACTCTGTGAATGCCATTGGATGCGGAGTGATGGTTGTTCTGTATGAAATAATATACGTCGCCATTGGATAGTAACAATTAATTTTGAACTACACTACATGGCATACCTCTTGAAGACAACATACCCTATCATATACCACATAAGCATTTGGAGCTTATGTGACGAGTTTGAAGATATACCACAAAGCGAGAGGCTTATATGGCGATGACTATATTTCAGGTTGAAGTAAAGACTGATATGGACTATATAAAATATAACGGTAAATTGCCAGAGTAATAAAAACCCCACATGGGTCTGCAGATGAAAATAAACACGTCTCTCTAGTCATTAAGGCACAAAAACCATTTATAGGGTGACGAGAATTTATTATCTGGAGTTATGATCTATACACACTCCCCTGTGGACACCGGAATATATCTCTATAAATATGTGCATGCTTTTTAGGATTTATTGGGTGCCTAATACGGCCCAATAAATTTCCAAACCCCTCCCCATACAAAGGAGGTTGTGGCAAAATTTTCTGAAATTTAAAGGCGTTAGTGAAATATTTGAAGTGAAAAACATATGGAAATCGTCGAATGAATTATGTTTATATATATATATAAATATAAATTAAATAAACGAATCGCGCAGCTACAGTTTGTGTTTTGGAATCGTAATTTTAAACGATTATATAGAGAAATCCGACCATTGGATTTCCCCGAAACTAGAACCATTGGGTTCGCTTTGGAAAAATCTTTCCAACGATATAAAATTTGTTAAAATCCAACGGTTGGATTGTGTGAAATGCTTAACTCAAATCTGAATAAAAACAGCGCCATAATGTATTATATTTATATATATATACACATAAATATAAATTAAATAAAACGAATAACGACGCTGCAGTTCGTATTATGGAATCGTAACTTTAAACGATTATATTGAGAGATCAGACCACCGGATTTTCCCAAAACCAGAATGGTTGAGTTTGCCTTGAAGAGATATTTCTAACGGACTTGACTTCGTTAAGATCCGACGGTTAGATTTTGAGAAATGTGTAGATCAAAATTAGAGAAAAACAACGCCAGGGCCACGTTATGGCCTGAAACGTCGTTTGATTAAATGGCGCTATTTTTAAATTAAAAAAATAGCGGAATATCGTTATAAAATATTATAGGCGATATGGAATGGAAATAAACCGATTCTACTTGGTTTGCTTGATATTTGATGGTTGAATATGTTTGACATGAAAATTATATAAAGAACTGAAATGTGGATGTCGTATAATTTAACCATGGACATAATAGATTTGAATTCTAATATACGTGAATTTTTTGGAAAGGCTGAGTTCATTCTCATTTCAAATAATTGATCGACGAATAAATGTCAAAGATATGAAGACGGTGCAAGACCGGCGATCTTCACATCGTGTAGATTACTACTGATGCCTTTGAGATCGGTAGCTCACTTGACGAAGTTACAGTGATAGTGGTCTGGACGTACTTGTCGATCGTCCGGATGTGCGAGGGCCTCTCTTCCGTATTGGACACATGGAATAAGGAATAAGGTGCCTCCGGTTTCGTTCAGACCTAGAACGGACTTGTAAATGGATGTATGTATGACGCGTATTCTGTGCTATATTCATTGATCTCTACTACATATACATCTGTTTGGTGGCGGAGAATTTATTCTCTTACTTAATGCCCTTCTCTGAGACGTACGAGCTCAGAGGTTGTATATCAGTAGACATCAATGGTATGGTGTGGATTGAAAGCGTGGCAAAGATGCAAATAATCAAGGCTTTTGTTGCAAAGCAGAGTCTTGTGGATAATGATCAAAGCACGGCTTTGATATAGCGTAGCTTTGTGTATAGCATTGATTTGCGAGCCTCACACCTCGGTATGAGTTAAAACGGGATAAGGACCGTTGGGAGAACACGACGTTTCTTTCTAGCTATGGGTGGTGTCAGCGTTTAACTAATCCTGACATTGTTGATCATTGTACCTTTATGGATGTTGGAATGCGAGGCGCCTCGATTGTATCGGTCTCTACGGAGCCGATGGATAGGTCCGATAGGACCGGGAAAAGTGTGTACAGGAATAACTAATCCTCAAACGTAAGGGAGGACCGGCCCAGCCGATTCCAAGGGCTACCCAAAGTGTGCAGTCCTGGGGCATTTGCTAGAGTGTCTCGAAGCCGGCGAGGAGTATATCCCTTGCCTCGACTCATGACGGTATCCAAATTTCCAATATGAAATCACGGATTTGATTGTAACTTATATATGGCGACATAGTAGATGGTAGCTATGCCGCCTAGGATTGATATTTGTGATTGAATTTGCTTTTCAAACATATATTCACTAGTAATAATATCAAATGATTTTGCTTTACACGTATTAAGCATATTTTGGCCATTATAAGGTAAAACTTTATCCTCCGGTTTGCGTTGCATTGTGTGATGGGACTTGGGTCTTATAATGGCTGCATTTTTATAAAAAGCATTGCGTTTTTAAATAATTTACCTTATTTAATGCACTGGCAATCACTGGAGTAAACCCGTTTCGCGAAAGTGGCGTGGTCCTATGATTTGCTTTATTATTGTTGTTTAACTAGTTAATTAGATTTCTCATACCAGTCCTATGACTGACCCGTATTTTGTTTCACTTTGCAAACTCGGGTGCCCTTATTTTCACACGGGCAACCTAGTGACAGGTGACAAGTTATATTTTGGCTTTTGCACTGCAGCATGGAGTGCACCTTTTGGCTTGTATGGCGAGGACTTGACTTCTCAGTATTTTTGCAATTTGATATTCCGCCATTAGTACCTTATGTACATGATTCCTCTTATCGCGATGTAGACAAATTTACTTCTATTATGTATCTATGATGTATATGTCCCAATGATCTTGATGTAGACTGGTCATTTCCTTTTATGCACTAAGTTGTATCCTACACTGTACTACTTTGATGTTATTACATATTATGATTCCACTGTCATACTGATGTAAATTATTCTATTTCCTGTTTATGCTATTATCTGTTCTCTGCTAATGATGATTAATGTGTTATATTCCAATGATTATCCTTAATTCCATGATACGGGGTTTTGAGATCGTCACAATGAAGATGGCACAAATGTGATGTTTCAGCAATTCAAGTACATGTGCAAAACAAAAATAGACATGGTGAAAATGCACAGTGGTGATAACAGAATGTTTTATCTGGCAAGTGAACAATTAGCCATGCAGATTAACAAACAAATGTAGATTTCCATATTTCGACTTAATTTGTTTGGAAAATCTTTTTCATGCAAGATAACAGCTAATGGTTCAAAAGAGAAGGTAATGCATTTATTTAATTCTATAATCACTGAAGCAAATTTTGGGCAAGAAGTATTTTCAGAAAATCATTTATACATGTCCAAAAATAAACAACAAATTAATCCTACATTTTTATGGCGATATAATAACATTCATATTTATGGAATGTTATCAATTACGCAAGGGACCAGAGGAGCACAAATTTATCACCAAATTTGTTCTTTTGTTTGAAGCATATATGGCATGACTAATCAGCATGAACCAAACTGGCTAACCATGATTTTACAAGCATATTCCACAATGGCATTAAATCGAACAGATTCATAGAAGGGGCCAAAGACATGTCTAAGTTCATCAAGCAAATCATGCAAGAGGAACAAAAGGGGGAAACACATGTGAAAATCAAATCAAGACACTGAATGAAATCAGAGTAATTACTGGATTTCTTACTCCTATAAATATCACCATCCTCATCACAGGCAGCGTGTAAGGGCCCGAATTTCCATACACTTTGAGTTGACTAATTACACCACACGTCCAACCCAAATTGCACAGAAATACGAATCATTATTAGAAACAAGTTAGAGGATGAGAAATAGAAAGAAAGAAATATTAGAATAGAAGAGAAACGAAGATCACAAACTCACAGCTGAACAACGAAAATACATTAAATAACATAACTTTTGAAATACAAATCCGTAACTATATATACATACCATCATCAGAACACGACAGTTATTCTTGGAACCGTTATAAACACCTTTTTCCAGATACAACATAGAACACAGCGGAAAATATGATAGTCTATAGCTAACTGGTGAAGCCTTCTGCTTCAAGCTCCTCCAAGTGAATCTGTAAAACCCCGACTACTTGACTGTCCATACAAATTTGGGCACCCAAGAGTTTAGGGAAAAAAAAAATTGGGTTAGTCATGGGACTGGTGTGAGTAAACTCCAACCAAAGTTTAAATTTTTTTTTAAAAAAATCCTTTCGAAAGAAAAGATAATCGTAAGACCGATCCACACATTAACACTGAAGGTTTTTACCTTATGATAACCTAAAACATTTTGATATCAAAATCTGGCGATATTATAATAGTGTCTACATCAAATAAATAGCAATCTAGCGGAATGCTTGCATCTCACGCTCCATATATAATATAAAATCAAAAACCGCATGGCGCTTATTGGAGATTGGATTTCCAACATGACAAGGTATGGAACCACCTTCCAATCAGTGTACTTTAGAGAGGATACACTGGGGTTCAACAAGAACGTCTTGCAACCCGACCTACACATGACCGACCAATCATTTTGCTTGAGTGTATCGAATGTATATCACCAACGGTTAGGACCAGCAACCATTTCCCGAAAGGGACAACATCAATAGATTAAAGAAGCAATTGGAATTTCTTTAGATAGGTGATTACACATCCTAATGGGAGCAACCTACATAGCCATTTTGCCTACCCGAACATCTGGCCACCATTCACTTTGAATGTCACATCGTCAGATCCATTACCATGCCTCCCCAACTCATCGCCCTTTCGAGTATTGCGAAAATCCCCACCTCCACGCATAAAATAGTAAGGTGAACCACATCTTTCTTTTTAATCCAGAAACAATTCAAGCGAGAAACTTACATCTTCACAAGCCATTCTTCTCCCTCGTAATTCAAATCATGATTCCCACCTCAACCCGTTATCTTCCAGCAAAATATGCCACTAACCAATATTTAGTCCTTTTTATTTGCCTAACCTCACGCGCTCATCCCCTTCGTTTATCACTTAATAACTTTCACTAAGCAACAGTAACAACTGCGCTTATCTGCTGAACCATTTTCTCATATATTATTTTCTTTCCTTACCACGCCCCCTTCCTCCTAATACTATTCGAACTGCTTCCCCATGAAACAAATGATGCTCCTTCTAAATGCCTACAGCAAACACCTTTCTTTCCTTACCCAAAATTTCCCAGAAACAACTAGTGAAACCACATCCGCTCATTTCCTCTTCATCAAATTTAAACCACCAGATCTTATCTCGTCCAAGACTCCATCGCCCCGCCACACCTTGTTCAACTCGCATCCACATCCTGCCAACGACCATTACAAAAAAAAACCATCGGATTTGATCCTATTCCGCCCGCGACACCCCTGCTCCATCCTACCATTCGCTTCTGCCAAACCATCGGAGTCATGCACGCCCATCTTTCCGATATCGGCTCCGCTTGCGATGTCAACCTCTCTCCCCAAACGATTAGCCTCTACTACACCCAGAAGCTTTACTATATAAAAATACAGTCGCCGCAATTTTAGCCGGACCCAATATGTTGGGTATTTGCATGAAGTACACGCTCAGCTAATTTGAAGAATCAAACGAAATGAATTTACTTATGGTTTTGATTTTTTTATTTGATTTTGGAAGTGGAGAAAATTTTGGTTTTTATTTCCCAGAAAAACAACGATTTGGTTACTAGGTTTAAGGAGTTGGTTTAGAGGAGTTAACGATGATTCTAAATTGAATTTTACAGTGACCATTTTCGTTGTTTACTGAAGAAACCAGGAAGGGAAACACGACTGAATGTACTCGTATTTAAAGAAGAAAAGGTTTGTGGAGCACGACATGTCATAGCTTGGCACCGACGGAGTTCAATTACTTCGCAGTCACGTACTTGAGGAGTAGAATAGTTGGTACTTAGGTTTGCTGTGTTCATTTAATTTCCATGTGCGTAGGCCTATTTGGGTTTCAGTATTGTAGTGTAGGCTTCTGTGTTATCTAATATATATAGGTCCGTGTTTCATTTTTTTTTCTTTTTAATCTTGGTTTGGCCACTGATGTATTGTACGTTACTTTGGGATTTCATGTACACGTTGTTGTTGATTATCTCTTAATGCAAAGTTAATTGGCAATGACTCGATTTCATTGGTTCCTTTTGATAATGGCGTGTTATTTTACACATCCTAATTGATATGAACCACTTTCCTTTGAATACTTGAAAGAATTTTTTTAAATATGTTTTGCTGAAAAGAAAATACGAAGAGTGGGCAAGCTGTACACCTAAATGTCTCCGTCTTTTGTAGCAACGAGGCACAGACGTACCATGTGCTAGCCGAAAATCTTGAATAAGATTTCGAGATTTGTTAAAGATTTTAAGAAGATTTGTACGACTGGACTAGCTTGCTTCAGTCAGAAGGAACACAGTGGTTTGGCTAAGTAGTTTATAAAAATAAAAAAATCGAACTTCGTTGCCTAAAATTACATTCATGTCCAAGCCGTTACGGACAGAAGCAAAAATGCAATTGTGTCCAACGAGGTGCCACAATCCCAAAAATATAATAATATTAGTATGTTAACTTATATTGTGAAATCCCAAAAATGCTGATATAGGGTGTAAAACATTCTAAATAAAAAGTAGCTTATTTTCCAAAATAAATATTACAGTAAAATTCTAAAAATTAAATTATTACTATGTCTCAAAGGGCTTATCCAAATTCAAGACCGATATTTAAATATATTAAAGTAACCGTTATGGCTTATATATGATTCCACAACGACTTTCTGAAAATTTGATTTGGACGTAACTCACAATATATAAGACGAAATCTCGATTTTACACTTCCATTAGAAAGATACAGTTTAATAGATTCAAACATTTCTTGTCTTAAAGAAATCCGACTTATATTGAATCCTGAATACCCAATTGAAGTTCAAAACGGAATATTATGAACTATCGTAGTGTTATGAGCTCATTTTTAATTAAATTATAAATTATCCATTCAACTTCGTTTTTAATAAATATATTCCTTATAAAAATCCGTTTTATAATTCAAATAAAATATTTAAAACTAATTTAAATATTCAGAATTAAATGGCTCAAAAATCCGGGTCGTTACATTCCTTCCCCCTTAAAATAATTTCGTCCTCGAAATTGCTAAGCAGTAAAAATTCTATAACTCTAACTCCTCATACCTACTTAGTTGAAATCTTATATTTCATATATTTATAACTCATTTCTTACTCAACCATTCATAATTCTTTCCAAATGATCTGTCCACCATTTTTGGACAATCCATTGTCACTTTCTTGTCTTCAATCCGTATGCTCTTCTGCATATCCCCACCCATTCCAATTGATTTTAAATCCATTTATCAATTTCATTATCCCACTTGAAATTTTATTAATCAAATTTGATTTTCTTATTTCAATTACAATTAACAACTCAATTTTAAATTATCGAAAATTTTCTAACTCTTTAAATTTTTGAAAAATTTCGCCAGCATCTCCTTTGCATGTCTCAATCTGTACAACCACAACTCGCCTTTTTAGGCCTTCTCCAATCCAAAAGAAAATCAAAAAGCCAAGCGGCTTGCCCCATTGGCCCATAAAAACCATCAAACCCAAGTAATATTGTAAACATGTACCATTTTGTCGGGCATAATTCTATCTCTTGCATTTGCTTCCATTCAATATCTGCTTGGCATACATATATCCATTTCCAGTTGGTTTCAAATCAATCCAACTTCCAGTTTTTAAAACTCTAATCAACTTTTGATTAGTTCAATTCCATTTTATCAATTAAAAACTTATTTCTATTTAAATCAACTCACTTATTATACTTGAATCTAATTCAATTCCAATTTACGACATCCAATTTATATTTAACTTGCTTATTTATAACTCAAATTCATGCTAATAATTCGAACCTCAACATTTCTCTTTATTTAATTTCATTAGGAATTATTTATAATCCCATCGAATTTTGTTTAACCTAAGTTAAATTTCAATTCATTTGATATATTTTTACCATTTCAATCTATTCAACTTATACAAGTTAAATTTTAATTTCAGAATTTAAATTCCCGGGATTTTTCTTTTTCCAATTTGGTTTGAAATCAACATATTTATATATACACCTATAATAATTCAAAACTTTTGAATTCTCAAAAAAACTTGTTTCTGAACCAAATTTTGTTAAAAATCTTCCTTTGGTAGCAATTCATCACTTAGAAACTCGAAAATAGATACAAATGATGTGGCCATCATCATCTGAATTGTTTTCTAGCGACTGAAGTGAATACATTGCTTTAAATATTTAAAAATCCATTTAACAAGAAACCAGGAAGGGAAACAAGATGAATGAACTTGTATTTAAAGAAGAAAAAGTTTGTGGAGCACGGCATGTCATAGCTTGGCACCCACGGAGTTCGATTACTTTGCAGCCAAGTAGTTGAGGAGTAGGATAGCTGGTACTTAGGTTTGCTGTTTTAATTTAATTTCCATGTGCGTAGGCCCGTTTGTGTTTCAGTATGTAGGCTTCTGTGTAATCTAATATATATAGGTCCGTGTTCTTTTCCTTATAATCTTGGTTTGGTCACCGCATGTATTGTACGTTACTTTGGGATTTCATGTACATGCTGTTGTTGATTATCTCTAAATGCAAAGTTAATTGGCAATGAGTCGGTTTCATTGGTTCCTTTTGATAATAGCGTGTTATTTTACACATCCTGATTGATATGAACCACTTTCCTTTGAATACTTGGAAGAATTTTTTAAAATATGTTTTGCTGAAAAGAAAATACGAAGAGTGGACAAGCTGTACACCTAAATGTCTCTGTCTTCGGTAGCAACGAGGCACAGACATACCATGTGCTAGGCCGAAAATCTTGAATAAGGTTTCGAGATTTGTTGAAGATTTGTACGATGGACTAGCTTGCTTCAGTCAGAAGGAACACAATGGTTTGGCCAAGTAGTTTATATATAAAAAAAATTATCTTTGAACTTCGTTGCCTAAAATTACATTCATGTCCAAGCCATTACGGACAGAAGTGAAAATGTGATTGTGTCCAACAAGGTGCCGCGATCCAAAAAATATAATAATATCGGTAGGTTAACATATATTGTGAAATCTCAAAAATGCGGGTATAGGGTGTAAAACATTCTAAATAAAAAGTAGCTTATTTTCCAAAATAAAAATTACAGTAAAATTTTAAAAATTAAATTATCACTACGTCTCAAAGGGCATATCCAAATTCAAGACCGATATTTAAATATATTTAAATAACCGTTATGGCTTATATATGATTCCACAACGACTTTCTGAAAATTTGATTTGGACATAATCCACAATATATAAGACGAAATCTCGATTTTTCACTTCCATTAGAAAGGTACAGTTTAATATATTCAAACATTTCTTGTCTCAAAGAAATCCGACTTATATTGAATCATGATTACCCAATTGAAGTTCAAAACGGAATATTATGAACTGCCACAGTGTTATGAGCTCATTTTTAATTAAATTATAAATTATCCATTCAACTTCGTTTTTAATAAATAAATTCCTTATAAAAATCCATTTTATAACTCAAATAAAATATTTAAAACTAATTTAAATATTCAGAATTAAATGGCTCAAAAATCCGGGTCGTTACATTCCTTCCCACTTAAAATAATTTCGTCCTCGAAATTGCTAAGCAGAAAAATGCTATAACTCTAACTCCTCATACCTACTTAGTTGAAATCTTATATTCCATATCTTCATAACTCAGTTCTTGCTCGACCATTCATAATTCTTTCCAAATGATCTGTCCACCATTTTTGGACAATCTATTATCACTTTCTTTTCTTCAATCCATTTGCTCTTCTGTATGCCCACACACATTCCAATTGATTTTAAATCCATTTATCAATTTCATTATCCCACTTGAAATTTTATTAATCAAATTTGATTTTCTTATTTCAATTACAATTAACAACTCGATTTTAAATTATCAAAAAATTTCTAACTCTTTAAATTTTCGAAAAATTTCTCCAGCATCTCCTTTGCACGGCTCAGTCGGTACAACCACAACTCGCCTTTTTAGGCCTTCTATAATCCAAAAGAAAATCAAAAAGCCAAGCGGCTTGCATCATTGGCCCATAAAAACCATCAAACCGAAGTAATATTGTAAACATGTACTTTATTGTCGGGCATAATTCTATCTCTTGCATTTGCTTCCATTCAATATCTGCTTGCATACATATATCCATTTCCAATTGGTTTCAAATCAATCCAACTTCTAGTTTTTAACACTCTAATCAACTTCTGATTAGTTCACTTCCATTTTATCAATTCAAAACTGATTTCTATTTAAATCAACCCACTTATTATACTTGAGTCCAATTCAATTCCAATTTACAACATTCAATTTATATTTAACTCGCTTATTTATAAGTCGAATTCATACTAATAATTCGAACCTCAACATTTCTCTTTATTTAATTTTATTAGGAATTATTTCTAATCCCATCCAATTTTGTTTAACCTAAGTTAAATTTCAATTCATTTGATATATTTTTACCATTTTTACCATTTCAATCTATTTAACTTATACAAGTTAAATTTTAATTTCAGAATTTAAATTCCCGGGTTTTTTTCTTTTTCCAAATTGGTTTGAAATCATACATATTTATATATATACCCATAATAATTCAAAACTTTTGAATTCTTAAAGCAACTTGTTTCTCAACCCAATTTTGTTAAAAACCTTCCTTTGGTAGCAATTCATCACTTAGAAACTCAAAAATAGATATAAATGATGTGGCCATCATCATATGAATTATTTTCTAGCGACTGAAGTGAATACAGTGCCTTAAAATTTCCAAAATCCATTTAAAACAAATTTTATTCAAATCCTTTCAAAATACCTCTTTATTATTTTCAAAATACTTCAAAAATATTCTTTAAGTTCCGGGATTCAAATTCGATATTCTGGTTTGAATTAAATTTCAATTTTTCTCATTTGTATATTTTATCCATGTACAAATCATATTTGATTATATATAACCAAATCTACTTCATTTGATTGTAATAAAAATCAAAACATTCATATGTAATAATTTAGAAATTATTCCTTTTATATCAAAATAATTTTTGGGCAAAATTATTTCATTTACCCATTTTAAAATAATATTGTAAAGAATTGCTTTGTTCGAGAGTTTAGAAACACCTATCGATACAGTTGTACAACTGTATCGACCAGAATTCATAAACCACTCAACAAATCAATCAATACAATATAAAACAATTTTATATCAAATATACAAATATGCTCACTTGTATATATATATATATATACTCAAACTCAATCAAGGGTATTACTAACCTCATCTCTATTGAGTTTCGCCACAGAGCCAAGGTTACTACTCAACCTTCAGCTCTGATACCAACTTTAATGGCCCGAATTTCCATACACTTTGAGTTGACTAATTACACCCCACGTCCAACCCAAATTGCACAGAAATACAAATCATTATTAGAAAGAAGTTAGAGGATGAGAAATAGAAAGAAAGAAATATTAGAATAGAAGAGAAACGAAGATCACAAACTCACAGCGGAATGACTAAAATATATTAAATAACATAACTTTTGAAATACAAATCAGAAACTGTATATACATACAATCATCAGAACACGATAGTTATTCCTGGAACAGTTATAAACACCAATTTCCAGATACAACATAGAACACAGCGGAAAATATGATAATCTTTAGCTAACCAGTGAAGCCTTCTGCTTCAAGCTCCTCCAAGTGAATCGGTAAAACCCCGACTATTTGACTATCCGTACAAATTTGGGCACCCAAGAGTTTAGGTAAAATAAAACAAAATAAACTCTGGGTCAGTCATGGGACTGCTGTGAGTAAACTCCAACCATTGGCTTAACTTCTATTTAAAAAAATACCTTTCGAAAGAAAAGATAATCATAAGACCGATCCACACATAAAAACGGATGGTTTTTACCTTACGATAACCCAAAACATTTTGATATCAAAGTCTGGTGATATTATAATAGTGTCTACAACAAATAAATAACAATCTAGTGGAAGCTTGCATCTCACGCTCCATATATAATATAAAATCAAAAACCGCATGGCGCTTATTGGAGATTGGATTTCCAACAAGACAAGGTATGGAACCACCTTCTGATCAGTGTACTCTAGAGAGGATACATTGGGGTTCAACAAGAACGTCTTGCAACCTGGCCCACACATGACCGACCACTCATTTCGCTTGAGTGTATCGAATGTATATCACCAACGGTTGGGATCAGCAACCGTTTCCCGAAAGGGACAACATCGATGATTAAAGAAGCAATTGGAATTTCTCTAGATAGGTGATTACACATCCTAATGGGAGCGACCCACATAGCCATGTTGCCTGCCCGATTTTTGTCAATTCCCGGTTGTGAGGCTTGAGGTTTGAATTATCTTCCAGAACATCTAGCCACGATTCACTTTGAATGTCACATCGTCAGATCCATCGGAAATCACTAATTGATTCCTATAAAAATACTCAGATTGTTAGGCTAAAGAAGTTTCCCTTCTTTGCCATCAACTTCGTACGTTCGAAGGAATCAACGTACGTAATTCCTTTGGAAATACTCTATCAGACACTCGTCCATACAAGTTGTCCTGGGCCTGGACAAACTGAAGGCACCGTTCTATTAATCCATCTTGGGCAATTTCTATCTAGGGTTAACAGAACAACCCTTGCATCTTACTTCGTCTTCAATTATCTTCGGCGTAAGTTGATATGCTTGCTTATACCAGTACAGAGTGGTTTTCAGATATTAAATCTGATCCCGGTCTCTCCATATTGACAACGGAGTTATAAAATAAATCAAAACTTCGATAGTCGGTGATTTAACTATCAAAAAAACATCCATACAATCAACGGTCCTACTTCCAATTGGAAATCCTACCGATCAACCATCAACAATATTGGCCCCTTTTTATATTAATTCCTTATTATATTATCGATTCTAAAATCCATTTTCAATCTTCCATATCCTTTTCAAATCTCAATCTCGATTCTTGGAAGACATTTCCAACGCCATCATTTCTCTATTCGAGAAGATATCTCTTATTCCAATTTGAAAACAATTGTAATAACCCGAAAAATCTGTGCCAATTTAAAATTTTTATTTTGGCAATTTTTATGAATTTTGATATTTAAAAGGGATTATTTTAAATAATATCAACGAGAAATTTATTTTGAATAGAAATAGAAGTATATATTTATATAGATCGACGTTAGAATATAAAAATTTATTTTAATTATAAAAGGATTTGAAAATGGCGTGGTAGTTTGAAAATTCGATTTCAAAGTTCAAATGAATGTACAGGATTCAAAATAAACCGGATTTTGGAAAAAGAAAAAATATTTGAATCTAATTGAGAATATCTTTCCAACGAATCCGAAGAATCGAAATTTCATAGCGGGGATAAAAAGTTATGTCCAGTTGAAAATGCAGAATAGTCGCTATGGAATTCTGGCCCTTAAAAATGGAAATTTTGCAAACGACCTCGGTTTTCGATGAAACCACTTTTGTTGGATCCGGGATGTCATGTTATTGCTAGATTCCAAATTTCATAATTTTTAGAATCAATATGTGAGTGCGGCGTAGGAAAACGTATTTGACCAATTTCAGTTGATTTTAATCGACTGGAAATTTGCCATTTTTCAAACGGTCTCCGAATATGACGAAAAGTAAATAATCATGTGTTGAAAAAAAATATTCATGTGTTGAAAGAAAAATATATATTCATGTGTTGAATAAAATAAATATTCATTTGTTGAATAGAATAATGAAGTAATTGAAATATATAAAGCCGTGTTGATTAGAGATGCGCCATTTCAACGCAAACGATATTTATATTGATAATATTCATTTTTCTAATGATTATAGAAAAGAAAGGGATTTCAAAATATAATTTTTTGAAAATATTATCATTTGTATATCGATGATGTGGAATATTCAATTTTGATTCGAAATTGAATATGAAGTTGAAATCGTTTCGAAAACGAATTTAAAACGATTTATAAAATACGTTTTAAAAGGAAATCGATGGAATATATATAATATATATATATTATTTACATAATGGCCTGAATAGAACGCGCCGCGCTGCGGCAGTTCGTGAATTTCGACCAATGACTTCGAATGGACATTACGGGAGATCCGACCGTCGGATTCTCCTAAAATTAGAACCGGTGGGTTTGTATCGAAAAGAGCTTTCTAACGAATATTAGAGATTTGAAATCTAACGGTTGGATTTGGAATTATGTCCAAATCAAATTTGGAAAAGGTCGCTGTTAGTGCAGTTCGATGGCCGTTGGTGGAAATCGACTGTACGGGCCTTGATAAAATTATTAAAGATAGTGATAATTTGTGTAAAATCATATGGAACGATTTGTGAAAAACTGGGATGAAAAATTCCATATTTGAAAAGATAAAAATAGTTTTTTATCGAAATGGACTAGTTTTGAACTAGAATTGTAACTCCCTTTATTTTTTTAAATAAATAAATTGGATTTAAAATGGTTTTGAAAATGATCAGAATTTCCAATACATGAATTGGAATGGATTTGAATCGAAATTATCTTCGGAATATTTCGATGTTGGATTTCGTGATTATACATATATGGGTGTGGAAATTTGAAAGATATATTTTATATCGTTATTTCCAATACGATATTGGTTGGTTTCAGAATTTGATATTGAATATAAGCCGGTATATTTTCTATTCAGAGCCTTGTATTTAATATCAAATGAGATTTTGGATTCGTCGTGAATGGTGTCTTAAATAAAACTGTTCTTGAACTCAGTTTAGAAAAGAATAAATCTTTTAATTAAGATTTAGTGAAATTGTCCATTTAATTAGTATTTAGTTGGATTTGAATTTGAATTTGAATTGGTTTTTGGGGTTTATCGTGAGCGGTGTTTTGAATAACACCTGTTCTTTAACCCGATTAACAATAAAAAGTGATTTTGGGTTTATCGTGAATCGTGTTTTTGGTGACAATGGTTCTTTAACCCAGTTAAAGGAAGGAAATTTATTTTTGGGAAGATTAAAACTAAGTGGAGTTTTAATGAATCTTTAATTAGATTGAAAAGTGATCGAGAATTGAGTATCACCAGTTTTGCTCCAAAGCGATAGTTAAATCTTTGATTAGTTTTGAACGTGAAATGGTAATTAATATTTACTGGTAACACCGTGGTGTTAGATATGGAGTATTACCAGTTTTGCTCCATGGGATGAATAGGTTGGGGTTAGGAAATAAAATAAATAATTACTTCGGTGTGGTTCGCTAATCCCGACTAGTTTGGAAAACCATAATATGGTTTGAAATGATATCCAAAGGAGGATTAAAGAATAAATTTAGAAAAATTTATCTTTGATAAAATTAATGGGAACCTTTCCCTAAGAATGTGAAAATTTGAATAAAAAGAATATTCTGAATTGGAATGAGGCGTATGTTGCGTTTGTGTAAAATTTGTTTATTATATATGCGGGTTATTCGGAAAGGCCGGGTTTATACACATTCTGAATAATCGATTCGACGACAAGTCGAAGATGAAGACGGTGGTTGAAGACCGGAAGTCTTCACATCATTTGGATGATTATTGATGATCTTGATTGGGCTGTACACCCAAGAGGAGAGAATCAGTTGGTGATCGTCCAGACGTACTTGGAGATCGATGGATATGCGAGGAAAGTGCCTCCGGTTTCGTTCAGAAACAGAACGAACTTGTAAATGGACTGTGTGTCTGACATTGGATTTTATTCTGTGTTGATTGATCTCTATTAAATATACATTTGTTTGGCGGCGGAGAATTTATTCTCTTGCCTAACGCCCTTCTCTGAGACGTACGAGCTCAGAGGTTGTATATCGATGGACATAAGTCGCATGGAGTGAACTGCCTGGGTGGCATGCCTAAGTGGCTGATGATCAAGGCTTCTATTGAAAAGAAAAGTCTTCTGGTTGATGATCAAAGAACGGCCGGTGTGGCATAGCTTTGTGTATAGCTTGAATTTGCGAGCCTCACACCTCGGTATGAGTCATAAAGGGGATACAGACCATTGGGAGAACACGACGTTTCTTTCTAGCTATGGGTGATGTCAGTGACCTACCAGCCCTGACATTTATATACTTTTTACCTATGAGGTTGTTGGAATGCGAGGCGCCTCGAATATATGGTCGATAACTGGCACTATGTGAGCCGACGTACAGACCATTATATAGGTCCGATAGGACCAGGAAACGTGTGTTCAGGAATTACCAATCCTCCAAAATTAGGTGAGGACCGGCCCAACCGATTCCAAGGATCGCTGTGTGTGGTCCTGAGACATTTGCTAGAGTGTCTCGAACGGAGAGGAGCTTGACCCTTGCCTCGACTCATGATGGAATCCAATTTCCAATACGTGATATTTCGGTTTTATTTGTAGAGCCTAGTATGGCGACATAGTGGTATGGGTCACTTATGTCGTCTATGATTTATACATTATGATTGAAGTTGTTTTCTTTACTTATAGTAATAATAAAATATGAAATTTCACGTACCAAGCATTTTTGGCTATTATAAGGTAAAAACCCTATCCTCCGACTTGCGTTGCATTGTGTGATGGGACCTGGGTCTTATAATAGCTTCATTTTTCTTTATTTAGCATTGCGCTATTTGTTTTATGCATTGGTATTCTTGGGAGGAAACCCGTTCCGTGTTATACGGCATGGTCCCTTGATTTACCTAACTTTAAAAATAAAGATTAAAACTGTTTTAGTTCTCTCACCAGTTATATGACTGACCTGGAGTTTATTGTTTTAACCTAGACTCTGGGTGCCCCTATTTCCACATGGGCAGCTAGTAGTTTTGGTTTTGTAGATTTATGTTCATAGGATCCTGGTTTACAACTGGAACGATGCTCGGAAAGCTCTGTATCCATGTATTACTTTTAGTTGTGTTTTGTATTGTTTTTCCGCTACTATGTAATTTATTGTAATCTCTGATATTTATCGAATGTATTTGATTTATTCATACTCTGTATATTCTTGTATTCTGATGGAATTGTTTTAATAAACAATGAAATGTTCTTCTGTTTGGGTTCTGATCCGTGTTGTTCTCAAAGCAATCCGGGCTTTCCTTACCGGGGAAGTTACGGGTTATCACAGTGGTATCAGAGCTTTGGTTTACAGAGCTCGAGAACAAGACACATTAGTACCCAACGAAAGAACTCATCAGATATTGGATTAGTAATATCCAATTAGAATGACTCGTTAGAGATAGGATCAGTAGTATCCTAGAACGAGTGTGAAGAGTATATTTTTCAATTGAAAACAATATTGTTTTGAAATTTAAATCGTTTTATACGTATTTGAATATTTTATTTGTATTGAATTTGGATAATAGAGTATATTAAGATTTTGCATATACGCGTCATGAACGTATATTCGAAGTTTTAATATACTAGATAGATATAGAATCACACTCTAATCGCCCGAGGATGATTCTACTGATGACTATATAGCATCAGTAGTTTGTGTTCGAGTTTCGAAAGTGGGATTTCTATATATTTCCATTAGACTAGTGTGAGAACCAAAACTAGATATGATTTATTGTTGTGATTTGGCATCAAAAACATGATTTTCTGTATATGTATCAAAATTATGAATTTGAAACGTTAATTCACTAATTGATTGCTGGTTGTGTTGTTTGATTATTGGTTTGATAATTTTGAACCATTTAGCCTAACTGAACAGAATATTGAACTGTATAGAAAAATGATTACAATTGCATGCATATACATGACTATCTATTGAATAGACCATAGCAAGGAGGCTAGAGCAGAAGAATAAAATTGTTTGCCCGACAAATAGGTACATGTTTACAAATTTCTTGGGTTTTGGATGATTTTATGAGCCGCTTGGCTGTTTCTTTTTTTTTTGGATTGACGAGGGCCATGGGAGGCTATTTGAAATAACCCGAAGTCACCGGTGCATGGGAGGTTATGGAGAATTTTTTCGAAAATTTAGGGTGTTAGCCAATTTTTTTGAAAATTTGAAAAGTTCTTAGAAACTGAAAAGTTGAAGAACTTAGCCGTAAAGAAAATAATGAAAGTTGAGTTTATTAGTAAAACAACTTTCAGCTTCATTCCTTTTCGGGGACAAAAAGTTTTAAGTGGGGGAGATTGTAATAACCCAGAAATCTGTGCCAATTTAAAATTTTTATTTTGGTAATTTTAATGAATTTTGATATTTAAAATTGATTATTTTAAATAATATCAATGAGAAATTTATTTTGAATAGAAATAGAAGTATATATTTATATAGATCGATGATGGAATATAAATATTTATTTTAATTATAAAAGGAATTGAAAATGGCGCGGTAGTTTGAAAATTCGATTTCAAAGTTCAAATGAATGTACAGGGTTCAAAATAAATCGGACTTTGGCGAAACCAAAAATATTTGAATATAATTGAGAATATCTTTCCAACGAATCCGAAAAATCGAAATTTCATAGCGGGGATAAAAAGTTATGTCCAGTTGAAAATTCAGAATAGTCGCTATGGAATTCTGGCCCTTAAAAATGGAAATTTTGCAAACGACCTCGGTTTTCGATGAAACCACTTTTGTTGGATCCTGGATATCAATTTATTGCTAGATTCCAAATTTCGTAATTTTTCGAATCAATATGTGAGTGTGGCGTAGGAAAACGCGTTTGACCAATTTCAGTTGATTTTAATCGACTGGAAAATGGCCATTTTTCAAATGGTCTCAGAATTTGACGAAATTAGTTTTATTAGGACCAAATCGTCGATACGAAGCTAGAAAATATTTTTCGGGAATTTTTAAAGTTCGTATGTGGGCCCGGTAAATTGAAATGCGCGTTCAAATTCAATATATAGGGTTATATTTTGATTTTGACGGAAACTGATCGAAACGATCGAATCAGCTTACGATACATATCCCATTGTGTTCGGAATGAGGGTAATTAGCTATGGATGACAGTCGGT
This sequence comes from Allium sativum, assembly GCA_030737875.1. Classification (NCBI taxonomy): domain Eukaryota; kingdom Viridiplantae; phylum Streptophyta; class Magnoliopsida; order Asparagales; family Amaryllidaceae; genus Allium; species Allium sativum. The sequence continues at coordinate 11,373,697 of CM060923.1, forward strand.
GGATTTGATTTTGTGTTTGAAAATAAAAGTTGCTTTTAGGGGATATAAAATAATATAATTAAATAGATTAATGGGCCAAGCCCTTTTCCACCTCTCCGGTCAACGCCTTAACCCCCTCTCCCCCTTTCTTTTATCGTTCGATTTCAGAAATTAAAAAAAAAATAAGAAGAAGAAGGAAGGGGGAGGAGCTGCCGTCGCTGCTCCCACCATCGCGCCACCGCGCCGCAGGCGCGGTCACCGCCCCACCTCCGCCTGAGATGGCGACGCCCCCCTCCTCCACAGACCCGTCGCAGCACCCCCCCTTTTTCCCAAAAACCCGATGCCTCCCTCATCCCTGAAACGCGATGCTAGTACCCGCCACCGCCACCGCACCTCCTCCACCCCCTGCTGACCCTGACGCGGCCAACCCCATGCCCCCGACGTGCTGACAATGCCCCCCTCTTCCAATCCAACTGTAAGATTTTATTTTGCTTAGTCTAATTAGTTAAAAAATCTGATTTTTAGTGTAATAAAAAGTGAGATTTTTAAAACCATAAAGAAGAGATTTTTATGTACATAAAGTTAGGATTTTTAGTCGGGTAAAAATAGAATTTTTGACGGTGTAAAGATTTGATTTTTATCGATATAAGAATAGATTTTCATTTGTATGAAGTATAGATTTTTAGTTAGGAAAATTTTATATTTTTAATAATAAAAATGAGATTTTTATATAGTAGAGATAAAAAAATTTGATTTTTATAGTATATAAAGATTAAAAATATGATTTTTATATTATATTACTAGTAAAAATTTGATCTTTATATATGTAGCGAAATAAAAATCTGTTTTATTATTATATATATGTTGAAGCAAAAATGTGATTTTTATATGGGTGGCGATATAAAAATATAATTTCTATTATGAAGTTAGCGTGATAAAAATATAATCTTTGTTATGAAGAGGGGGAAATAGAATTTTTATCTATATAGTAGCGGTGTAAAAATAGAATTTTATCTATATGGTAGCGATATAAAAATGTGATTTTTATCCATATAGAGTGATTATAAAAATGTGATTTTTATATACACAGCAACAATATAAAAATGTGATTTTTATATATGTAGTGGATACGGACAATGAAATTGACAAAAGGCGAGCACGATGAAGATTTCTACATATGAAGAGTAGATGTGTATTGGTTTAGCTAGTCGGTGAGAACTTCTCACTTTAAATCTTGTTTTCTAGTTAAAAATATATACTAGGATGCAGACAGTGCTTAGCAGCACCCGACACCCGTCGTCCACAGACCATGGACGACTTGAATGCTTGTTTGCTGTGTTGTGAAGTTTGTTTGTGATGTTGATGTGAAATGGATAATAAAAGATTCATATGTTGAATAAAGTATATATTCATGTGTTGAAATAAATTGTTTATCGTTAAAAATATAATTTTTAACGTGAATGTGATTAAATATATATTCATTTACAAACCGGACAGTTTGTTTATGTACACCTATTTGAAGGATATTGATTGGGACGATAAATTTTACACGTCGCCCAACTGCACAAATAATATTCGGTGTTTGTGGATTGAAACCCCATATGGGTGTTGGGATGATATTTGGCGTACACTAATCCCAATTATTTAGTTGTATGTCGATCGATTGGTCGACAGACTGTGTAAGCGTTAATTATTTATATTTAATGCTTATGCAGTTGTGTGGTGCACTTTGGATGATGGTTGATTATTTATCATTACTATTATATACTTGTGTTGTATGGAATCCATATAATTAACATTATATGGTAATTGATTGGGACTCATTCCAATTAGGAAAATAAAGAATATTATAAAATAAAGATTCATGTGTTGAATAGAATAAATAGTCATGTGTTGATGATGCTCATGTGTTGAGAATATTCATGTGTTAAAAGAAAAATATATATTCATGTGTTGAATAAAATATATATTCATGTATTGAAAGAAAAATAAATATTCATGTGTTGAAAGAAAAATAAATATTCATGTGCTAAAAGAAAAATATATATTCATGTGTTGAATAGAATAAATATTCATTTGTTGAATAGAAAACGAAGTTATTGAAATATATGAAGCCGTGTTGATTAGAGATGCGCCATTTCGACGCGAACGGTATTTATATCGATTATATTCGTTTTTATAATGATTATAGAAAAGAAAGGGATTTCAAAATATAACGTTTTGAAAATATTATCATTTGTATATCGATGATGTGGAATATTCAATTTTGATTCGAAATTGAATATGAAGTTGAAATCGTTTCGAAAACGAATTTAAAACGATTTATAAAATACGTTTTAAAAAGAAATCGATGAAATATATATAAAATATATATATTATTTATATAATGGCCTGAATAGAACGCGCCGCGCTGCGACAGTTCGTGAATTTCGACCAATGACTTCGAATGGACATTACGGGAGATCCGACCGTCGGATTCTCCTAAAACTGGAACCGATGGGTTCATATCAAAAAGAGCTTATTAACCAATATTAGAGATTTGAAATCTAATGGTTGGATTTGGAATTATGTCCAAATCAAATTTGGAAAAGGTCAGTGTAAGTGCAGTTCGATGGCCGTTGGGGGAAATCGACTGTACGGGCCTTGATAAAATTATTAAAGATAGTGATAATTTGTGTAAAATCACAAGGAATGATTTGTGAAAAACTGGGATGAAAAATTCCATATTTGAATAGATAAAAATAGATTTTTATCAAAATGAACTAGTTTTGAACTAGAATTGTAACTCCATTTATTTTTTTAAATAAATAAATTGGATTTAAAATGGTTTTGAAAATAATCAGAATTTCCAATATGTTAATTGGAATGGATTTGAATCGAAATTACCTTTGGAATATTTCGATGTTGGATTTCGTGATTATACATATATGGGTGTGTAATTTGAAAGATATATTTTATATCATTATTTCCAATACGATATTTGTTGGTTTCAGAATTTGATATTGAATATAAGCCGGTATATTTTCTATTCAGAGCCTTGTATTTAATATCAAATGGGATTTTGGGTTCGTCTTCAATGGTGTCTTAAATAAAACTATTCTTGAACCCAGTTTAGAAAAGAGTAAATCTTTTATTAAGATTTATTGAAATTGTCCAGCTAATTACTATTTAATTGGAATTGAATTTGAATTGGTTTTTGGGGTTTATCATGAGCGGTGTTTTGAATAACACCTGTTCTTTAACCCGATTAACAATAAAAAGTGATTTTGGGTTTATCGTGAATCGTGTTTTAGGTGACATTGGTTCTTTAACCTAGCTAAAGGCATGATATTGATTTTTGGGAAGATTAAAACAAAGTGGAGTTTTAATGAATCTTTGATTAGATTGAAAAGTGATCGAGAATGGAGTATCACCAGTTTTGCTCCAAAGCGATAATTAAATCTTTGATTAGATTTGAACGTGAAATGGCAATTAATATTTACCGGTAACACCATGGTGTTAGATATGGAGTATTACCAGTTTTGCTCCATGCGATGAATAGGTTGGGGTTCGGAAATAAAATAAATAATTACTTCGGTGTGGTTCGCTAATCCCGACTAGTTTGGAAAACCATAATATGGTTTGAAATGATATCCAAAGGAAGATTAAAGAATAAATTTAGAAGAATTTATCTTTGATAAATTTGATGGGAACCTTTCCTTAAGAATGTGAAATTTTGAATAAAAAGAATATTCTGAATTGGAATGAGGCGTATGTTGTGTTTGTGTAAAATTTGTTTATTATATACGCGGGTTATTCGGAAAGGCCGGGTTTATACCCATTATGAATAACCGATTCGACGATAAGTCGAAGATGAAGATGGTGGTTGAAGATCGGAAGTCTTCACATCGTTTGAATGATTATTGATGATCTTGATTGGGTTGTACACCCAAGAGGAGAGAATCAGTTGGTGGTCGTCTAGACGTACTTGGAGGTCGATGGATATGCGAGGAAAGTTCCTCCGGTTTCGTTCAGAACTAAAACGAACTTGTAAATGGACTGTGTGTCTGACATTGGATTTTATTCTGTATTGATTGATCCCTATTAAATATACATTTGTTTGGCGGCGGAGAATTCATTCTCTTGCTTAACGCCCTTCTCTGAGACGTACGAGCTCAGAGGTTGTATATCGATGAACATCAGTCGCATGGAGTGAATTGCCTTTGTAGCATGCCTATGTGGCTAATGATCAAGGCTTCTGTTAAAAAGCAAAGTCTTGTGGTTGATGATCAAAGCACGGCCGGTGTGGCATAGCTTTGTGTATAGCGTGAACTCGCGAGCCTCACACCTCGGTATGAGTCAAAAACGGGATACGGACCGTTGGGAGAACACGATGTTTCTTTCTAGCTATGGTGATGCCAGTGACCTACCAGCCCTGACATTTATATACTTTTTACCTGTGTGGTTGTTGGAATGCGAGGCGCCCCGAATATATGGTCGATAACTGGCACTATTTGAGCCAATGTACAGACCATTATATAGGTCCGATAGGACCGGGAAACGTGTGTTCAGGAATTGTCAATCCTCCAAAGTTAGGTGAGGACCGGCCCAACTGATTCCAAGGATCGCTGTGTCTGGTCCTGAGACATTTGCTAGAGTGTCTTGAATGGAGAGGAGCTTGCCCCTTGCCTCGACTCATGATGGAATCCAATTTCCAATACGTGATATTTCAGTTTTATTTGTAGAGCCTAGTAATGCGACATAGTGGTATGGGTCACTTATGTCGTCTATGATTTATACATTATGATTGAAGTTGTTTTCTTCACTTATAGTAATAATAAAATATGAAATTTAATGTACCAAGCATTTTTGGAAATTATAAGGTAAAAACCCTATCCTCCGGCTTGCGTTGCATTGTGTGATTGGACCTGGGTCTTATAATAGCTTCATTTTTCTTTATTTAGCATTGCGCTGTTTGTTTTATGCAATGGTATTCTTGGGAGGAAACCCGTTCTGTGTTATATGGCGCGGTCCCTTGATTTACCTAACTTTAAAAATAAAGATTAAAACTATTTTAGTTCTCACACCAGTCACATGACTGACCTAGAGTTTATTGTTTTAACCTAAACTCTGGGTGCCCCTATTTCCACATGGGCAGCTAGTAGTTTTGGTTTTGCATATTTATATTCACAGGATCCTGGTTTACATTTCTAACCATGCTCGGAAAGCTCTGTATCCGTGTATTACTTTCAGTTGTGTTTTGTACTGTTTTTCCGCTGCTATGTAATTTATTGTAATCTTCGATATTTATCGAATGTATTTAATTTATTCATACTCTGTATATTCTTGTATTTTGATGGAATTGTTGTAATAAACAATGAAATGTTCTTCTGTTTTTGTTCTGATTCGTGTTATTCTTAAAGCAATTCGGGCTTTCCTTACCGGGGAAGTTACGGGTTATCACAACATTCCTATATATTCATATGTTCTTATTTCTATATTTTAGAACATATACTTTATTAACATTAGAAAAAACATTTCCAATATATAGAAAAATATTGGAGTTATCCCAAATCATTGCATTTTCTATACTTAGAAACCACCTTTGATTCACTTTGGAAAATGTTTCCAAGACCTTTTCATTTAGTTAAACCCATGTTACATAATAAACATCGTTGTTATAACTTAATTCATTAACTATTCATTTACTAATCGGATCCCTAATCAATCTTCACTACCGAACCTTAAATATTCCTTAGTTAATTATGAAGTCAATCAAGTTGAGGTATAATTACCTCTCAGACCTTAACTGAACAACATTCATAACTTTGAAACAGTCAAAGCTCACAACTTCGAACAAAACATCGCCTACGCGACTCTCGGATTCAATCTAAGAATCCACTTCCTTTTACGGAAAACATTTGGTTGTAACGGTAGCTTTATAATCATTGTTTCCCAATACTTGATTTATAAAACATTCATTATAGCGGTAGCATTAAAATCGCTGTTTAGATTTACAAACATTTATTATAATGACAGCGCTAAAATCGTTGTTTAGATTTTACCAAACATTTATTAGAACGACAACCCTGAAATCTCTGTTTAGATTTACCAAACATTCATTATAACGATAGCGCTAAAAATCGCTGTTTAGATTTTACCAAACATTTACTATAACGATAGTGCTAAAATCGCTGTTTAGATTTACCAAACATTTATTATAACGACAACGCTAAAAATCGTTGTTTAGACTTTACCAAACATTTATAATAACGACAACGCTAAAATTGTTGTTTAGATTTACCAAACATTTATTATAACGACAGTGCTAAAAATTGTTGTTTAGATTTACCAAACATTTATTATAGCAACAGTGTTATAATCACTGTTTCCAAATATTTGGTTTATAAAAATATAACTTATACTTAATAAATAAATGAATAAGTAAATACATAAATAATTAAATAATTAAATTGGATTCAAAATGGAAAGTAAAATATACTACTTCCCTAAATTCGATATAATCGAATTCCAATAAATACTTTCTCTCGAATAATCTATATTTGATTTATATTCCGAACTTCGGAATCTGTATACCATTTCAGGTTAATTCCAACTCCAAATTCACTTTTAAATTTAACTTTTCCAAATCCTTACCAAATTCCTTTATAACCATGTCCCTCTACAAAATGTTATCACACTTTATTTTATATTCCGAATTTTGGAATAAACTCATCGTTTTTATTTAAAACGATTACCCATTTCCATTTTTCATTCAATTTCCAATCTGTATTCATATTTCAAATCTAAATTTCCTTTAGAGATATTTCATTTACAAAATATTTCCTTTAAACCCCTATTCATTTGATCATGAATATACTTCTTTTATATACAATCAAATCAGTTTGATTTCGTACTTGTAAATAACATCTAAAATCCCATTTCTATTTATAATGTCTATTTAGAATTATTTGTCTAAAATCTCATTTTTATATTCTATTCATTTATAATCTCCTTCACAATTTCATTTGTAACTGATAAGTTCAAACCCAATCACAATTTTTGGTTTCAAATCCGATTCCGACTTTTCTATGTAAATTCAACTTGAATTGTCCAATGCTAAATATTCTATTAAATTTATAAATATCATTTATAATCAATTTATTGTTTATTTCATTTTAAAAAAAAAATCTATTTTTAAGTGCATTCAAAATTTTCTCTTTTAGAAATAAATTCCTATTTTACGGTATTTAAAATACCAAATTTCTAGTGTCAGGGTAATTCAACATAGCACAATCAATCATAGTATACACATCACAATAAATAACAAACGGTAATATAATTGTTGAGGAATTCAGTTGGATTCCTCCAACCTGTTTCCCTGCATCCACAGATGTTAATCAGCATCAATAATATTATTTCACATCAATATGAAATATCATAGTGAACAGAATTATTGAACGATCAATGATATGTCTATCAATAAATTCTACCAATTTTATCAACCAATCATTTAAACAACCATCACACAGTATAAAATACTGTAATAAATTTAAAACTCGTTTATATAAAAATATAAACGAGTCAGAGTTAGTGAGTTTACTCACCTTGGTACGCAGTCGACGATTCTGCCTTTGTTTCGATTTTAAAATCAAATAGGCATTTGATTTTACCACGAAATTCCACTTGCTCCATTCTCAGCGAAATTAGTTCCACAATGTAGATTTCGTAATTACGAATACATTAGATCTGGCCACATCAAATTCTGATAATATATGATATGACCATTATAAAAAATACGATTTTAAATTTTTAAATCATTACCCCTTAATGAAATAATTAATTTTAACTTTAGTTACTTTATTTTATAATTAACAGAACAATGGCCGTTTATTATTTTGTTCCCAATCAACTACTCCTTGTTTTGAACCCACCCACGCATTGTTTGAATAATCATCTGCTGCTCCCTTTACAACTCATCGAAGGGTCGAACTCGTCTATTGTATATCACCATTGCCGTGCCTCCCCAACTCGTCGCCCTTTCGATTATTGGGAAAATCCCTACCTCCACGCATATAATAGTAAGGTGAACCACATCTTTCTTTTTAATCCAAAAACAATTCAAACGAGAAACTTACATCTTCACAAGCCATTCTTCTCCCTCGTAATTCAAATCACGACTCCCACCTCAACCCGTTATCTTCAAGCAAAATACGCCACTAACCAATATTTAATCCTCCTTTTTATTTGCCTAACCTCACGCGCTCATCCCCTTCGTTTATCACTTAATAACTTTCATTATGCAACAGTAACAACTGCGCTTATATGCTGAACCATTTTCTCATATATTATTTTCTTTCTTTACCACGCCCCCTTCCTCCTAATATTGTTCGAACTGCTTCCCCATAAAACAAATGATGCTCCTTCTAAACGCCTACAGCAAACACCCTTCTTTCCTTACCAAAAATTTCCCTGAAACAACTACTGAAACCACATTTGCTCGTTTCCTCTTCATCAAATTTAAACAACTAGATCTCATCTCATCCAAGACTCCATCGCTCCGCCACCCCTTGTTCAACTCGCATCCACATCCTGCCAATGACCATCACAAAAAAAACCATCGGATCTTAACCTATTCCGCCCGTGACACCCCTGCTCCATCCTACCGGTCGCTTCTGCCAGACTATCGGAGTCACGTACGCCCATCTTTCCGATATCGGCTCTGCCTACGATGCCAAACTCTCTTCCCTAACGATTAGCCTCTACTGCACCCAGAAGCTTTACTGTATAAAAATACAGTGGCCGCAGTTTTTGCCGGACCCAATATGTTGGGTATTTGCATGAAGTACACGCTCAGCTAATTTGTAGAATCAAACGAAATGAATTTATTTGAGGTTTTGATTTTTTTAATTTCATATTGGAAGTGGAGAAAATTTTGGTTTTTACTTCAGATAAGAACAACGATTTGGGAACTAAAGGATTAAGGATTTGGTTTAGAGATGTTAACGATGATTTTAAATTGAATTTTATAGTGACCATTTTCGTTGTTTATTGGAGAAACCAGGAAGGGAAACGAGACTGAATGTACTCGTATTTAAAGAAGAAAAAGTTTGTGGAGCACGACATGTCATAGCTTGGCACCCACGGAGTTCGATTACTTCGCAGTCACGTAGTTGAGGAGTAGGATAGCTGGTACTTAGGTTTGCTGTATTTATTTAATTTCCATGTGCATAGGCATGTTTGGGTTTTAGTATTGAAGTGTAGGCTTCTGTGTAATCTAATATATATAGGTCCGTGTTTTGTTTCTCTTTCCTTTATAATCTTGGTTTGGCCACCGCATGTACTGTACGTTACTTTGGGATTTCATGTACACGTTCTTGTTGATTATCTCTTAATGCAAAGTTAATTGGCAATGACTCGGTTTCATTGGTTCCTTTTGATAATGGCGTGTTATTTTACACATCATGTTTGATATGAACCACTTTCCTTTGAATATGTAACGACCCAGGTTTTTGAACGATTAATTTTAAATATTTAATATAGTTTTAAATATTGATTCAAAAATAAAAGGATTTTTATTATGGAAATTACCAGTTTAAAAAAATCATTATATGATTTAATATCGAATAGAACGATAATAATAGATTTTTATCGATGAATTTAATGTCTAAAATCAAGTTATATTTTAAATCGTATTTAATATAATTTGTTAATTTAAAATAGTTCTCTCTTCTATACAGTCGAAATAAAATTTCAAAACCAGACCCATTAAATTCAGAATAGCAGTATGTCTTGAAGATGCCATTCGTTAAGTTAAAATAGGGGTTTGTGGTTGAGGTTGGGAACCGTAAAATATCTTGGAATAGAAAACTAATTAAAAATTCAAATCAAATTTAATTATTGTCTGTACTTAACCCCGCCTACGTTCTTCAGAGCCGACCTCTCCTCCTACAAGCAGACCTACTATTTTCTTGAGCACAAATTTGTGTCTCCTGCTTTCTATATCTAGGAAGACATTGTTTTAATCGTCATGTACCTCCTGTCTGCTCTCTTCGGCTATAAAAGCCAACGCAACCCTCCCCTTCTTGTTCAATTCAAAGCAAACGCTTTTTTTTTTCAAGTTCTTCGGCAAAATAAAAAGGGGAAGCAGTCGCATCCTCTTCAATTCAAACCGCGAATTTGAAATCATCTCGATTCGGTGATTAAAGGGATCGTCCCCTCCTCTCGCACGCTGACCTTGGAAGCTCGACACAGGTACTCGCGATTTGGGGGTTCTTCGATCTGACAGGCCACGAGTTCCAATTTGGTGCGGCGTCGAGTTTCGAAGGGGGTCAAAGATGAACATCGCGACGGGCATCGCAAGCATGGGGATCTCGACTTTGAGCTATGGGTGATCCTACGGTTTCATCTACTGTTGTTCGAAGCAGGGTAGATGGGTTCAACGTCGCAGTGGGGTTCGCAGGTGCGAGCTGCAGGCTCTAGTAAAGGGGGGTTTCGGTAGTGGTTATTTGCTGAAGGGAATAGTGATTTCGATGTGGAACTGTGGTGATTTTGGGGTTCGTCAGTCGAAGGTTGAAGGGGAATGGAAAGTCCCGATAGTTTTTCAAAAGGGTTTGAACGACCGTGAGTAGCCGAGGTAGGTTAAGGGAGGTGCTGTTTGTTGTGAGTTTTGAAGAGCAGTCCAGGTGTTCGATGGAAAGTCCAAGAGGGAAATTGAAATAGTTGGAGCTGTCGGGAAGTGATCGCATGGTCTGCAAAGTAAGATGTACGTTTCCTTTAGAAAATTGAAACCCTAGGGTAATTTATTTATTTTTGTTTATAGAATTTAATCGATAAATTAAAATACATAAACATAGGTACAAGATAGTCAACTCGAGCAAATTCATAGCTATGATGATTTGGAATTTTGAGGGATGTTCAGCAACATAAAAATATACGGTGAGTAAATCTCACTCACCTTTAGAATTATTTTTATTTTATTAAAAATAATTGCCTGTTGCTTGTGTGAATGCTTTCTGCTTGCTTTATATATATTAGTTATTTAGGCTATTATATATATATATTGGGTTGATTGATTTGTTGGATTCCCGCAGTCTCATTAGCGGATGCCCGCAGTTTCATAGCGGATGATTACCCTATACGCCCCACGCTATGATTAGTGGATGACCTTCTATACCGCGATATTCTGCCACGAAGCAGAATGGGTATTATTTATGTGCTAACATCTGTGGATGCAGGAAAACAGGTTGGAGGAATCCAACTGGATTCCTCAAAAATATATTATCTGTTTGTTTATTTGTTGCATATATATTTTTATATATGATGTGTTAGAAAAATAAACAATTGGTTGCTTTGTGTGTTTTATCACTGGGCTTAAGTAATGATATTTAAAATATCGTAAAAAGGATATTTGAGATTTAAAAAGGGGAAAATTCTATTTTTAAATAGAATTTGAATTTTTAGTGGAAATGAAAATATAAACTTGTTTTTGAAAAATAAAACAAGTAGTTCCTTTATAAACGAAGTTTATAAATAGTTCTTTTATAACGAAATTATAAATGAAGTGAAAAGAATTATCATTTGATAATTCAGAAATAGAAATACAAGTGTTTTGAAAATATGATTCAAAAGGAAATTTAAATATAGGATTTGAATAATAGAAAAGGAAATGGAAATTTGAATTCAAAAAGAAAAAGAAAATAGAAAATTTGAATTTAGAATTCAAATAGAAAATCCAAGGTGGATTTGAATATAGAACTTTCAAATGGTGTTTGAATATAGAGAATTTGAAATAGAACCTCCAAATAGAATTTGAAATGAAATTTCAAAATAGGATTTGAAATGGAATTTTTAAATATATAACTCAAATGGAATTTGAGTATAACATTTGAATTTTAAAGGGAGTTTAAATATTTGAATTTTAAAGAGGAGATTGAATATTAGAAATTGAAATAAAAATTCAAATAGAATTTGAATAGACGAAATTAGAATGGAAAAATAGAATTTGAATTCAAGGAATTAAAATAAAATTTGAATTCAAAGGAATTCGAATAAAGAAATTCAAATAGAGATTTGAATGAAGGATTTCAAAATAGAATTTGAAATATAGAATTTCAAAGAAGAATTGAATAGAATTTGAAATATAGTATTTCAAAGAAGAATTCAAATATGAAATTTGAATAGAGATTTGAAATAGAAATTCAAACAGAAGTGAAATAGATCGGAAATGCTATGTTGATTCGGAGAAATTGATGTGATATATATTGAAATCGAGTTAAATTTATTTTAACGAAGTTAAGAAGTTTATATATATATATAAATATAATTAAAACGAACTCGCCGCAGCGCTGCAGTTCGTAAAATAGCGATTCGAACTTCAATTGAGTATACAGAACGCAATTGAAGTCGGAATTCTTCGAAACAAGAAACGTCAGGGCCGATTTGATAATAGTTTTCTAATGAAGGAGAAAAATCTGAATTTCGTCGTATAGATTTTGAGTTATGTCAAAAATCAAATTTTTAGAAAAGCAGCGCCATAAACCATTATAAACCATAATGGATTTTATATATAAATATTGGGATTTTTAAGCAAATAAAATCCGAAGTTCTATTTAGAAAATTTCAGACTTGAGTTATAAAAATATGTGAACTCAAGTCAAGTAAGGAAATTGATTTTTGAAACAGAAATCAGATTTTGACTTTGAATAGAGTTAACTAATTCGAATAGAAATTAGTTAATGAGACTTCGACTTAATATTGAGCCTTAAATAAGTGAGTTCGATTTGAAAATTTATATTCGAAATAGAAAAGGAAAATAGAATTGAAATCGAAGTTCAATTTAGTTATGAACGAATTAAATATTTTGTTTGAAATGCTATGTTCAAACAAAGAAGTGAAATAGGCAAAATGGCGAATTAAAGAATAAATGGGCGGAACTGAATTCAAACGATTAGATAGTGTTGAATTGAATTGAAAACAGGTGAACAGGTGTTAGACAGGTATGGGATGAAGTATATGAAGTTATAAATGTAGTGCTCGACAAAAAGGTACATGTTTAATTCGTATATGAGATTTTATGCGCCGTATCGGCAAGCCGCTTGGCTTTTTCTTTTTCTTTTTGAGATTGGAAGATACCGGGATGCTATTTGAAATTTCCCGATGCTCCCGATACAGGGGAGGTTATGGCGAAATTTTCCGGAAATTTAAGGAGTTAGAATATTTTTAAGAAATTTGACAATTAGAAATCTATATATCGATATATATAGAATTCGATAAGGAAACGAAATCAAAAATAGCGAAAAGGGCCAATATGGTTATTGAAATATTTGGTAAACAAATATTGATAGAGAAAATGGAGAAGAGATTTAATTAATGAAATATTAATTAAAGAGCCCAGTGATTTGTTGATATGTTTGGGTGAACACTTGTTTTTATTCGATAGTTAAATCACAGACTATCGAAGTTTTTGACCATCGTTGTCAATATGGAGAGACCGGTTGGATTATTATCCAAAGAACCACTCCGTATCGGCATAAGCGTTGCGAACCAAGTATGCTGAATATATTGAAGATGGAGTGAAGTGCAAGGGCTTTTCTATTAATAGAAATAGTGCCTTCGGTTTCGTTCAATCCCAGAACGAATGTAAATGGACGAATGTCTGACAGAGTATTTCCAATGATCAAATGGGTTGGTCTGTATGAATGTATATGGTTGCAATGGATTTATCCCTTAGCATAATATCCAGAATATTTGTGCAAACTCAACTAGTGATTAACGGATCTGACGATGTGGCATTCAAAGTGATTGTGCTATCAATGAATGGTAGGTATTCGTAGCCTCAGGCCTCAACAACCGGGAAAGGACAAAAATCGGGCAGGCAGCATGGCTATGTGGGTCGCACCCATTAGGGTGTATAATCACCTATCTAGAGAAATTCTTTTTGTTCTAAATCTATCGATTCTGCCCATTCGGGAAACGGTGGTTTGAGTCCAACCGTTGGTGATATACATTCGATACACTCAAGCGAAATGAGTGGTCGGTCATGTGTGGGCCGGGTTGCAAGACGTTCTTGTTGAACCCAGGTGTATTCGCCTCTAGAGATGCACTGTCGGAAGGTGGTTCCATACCTTGTCATGTTGGAAATCCAATCTCCAATAAGCGCCATGCGGTCTTTTTTTGATTTTATAATAAATATGTGGAGCGTGAGATGCAAGCGTTCTGCTATTTGGTTATTTACTTGATGTAGACATTATTATAATATCACTGGATTTTTGTATCAAAGTATTTTGGGTTATAGTAAGATAAAAACCGTCCGTGTTTATGTGTGGGCTGGTCTTACTATTACCTTTTCTTTCGAAAAGAGTTTTGAAAGTTAAACAAGTGGTTGGAGTTTACTCACACCAGTCCCATGACTGACCCAGAGTTTGTTTTGTTTTGTTTTCCTTAAACTCTTGGGTGCCCAAATTTGTACGGGCAGTCAAGTGTTTCAGGCTTTTACAGATACACTTGGAGGAGCTTGAAGCAGGAGGCTTCAACGTTAGTTATTTAGAGTTACTTCCGCTGGATCAAATGTTATGTGTACTCTGATGATGGTATGTATATCTGTACAAAACAGATTTGTATTTCAAAGCTTATGTTATATAATATATTTTATTCGTTCCGCTGTGAGTTGTGATCTTCGTTTTCTTCTATTCTAATATTTCTTTCTTTCTATTTCTCATCCTCTAATTTTTTTCTAATAATGAGTCGTATTTCTGCGTTATTTGGGTTGGACGTGTGGTGTATTTAGTCAACTCAGGTAGCACGGATTTGCGGGTCGTTTCAGTTGGTATCAGAGCTTAGGTTGAGCGAACACCTAGGCTTGTGTGGCATGTGCTCATTAGAGATAGGGTCAGTAGTACCCTAGAATGAGTTGAGTGTATATACGAGAGAGCGTATTTGTAAATTGATATAAAGTTTGTTTTATATTGTGTTGGCTTGTCTGTTGAGTAGTTTATGAATTCTGGTCGAATCGTGGGACGCCACGAAGTCGATAAGGATTTCTAAACACTTGAACAGAAAATACGACACGATATTGTTTTTAAGTGGGTAGATGAAATAATTTTACCCGAAATTTCTATTTTGATATAGAAAGAATAATTTTCTAGAATTATTATTATATGGATGTGTTGGATGTGGATTTTATAATCAAATGAGATTATAAATTTAGAATGGTTATTTATAACCAGAGTAGAATTTGTATAGGAATTAAATATATACAATTGAGATGAATTAGAATTGAAATTCAAACCAGAATTTGAAAATTTAAATCCTGGAAAATTGAAAAATATTTTTCAAAGTATGTTAAGGTAATATAGCATTAATTTGAAAGGATTTGAATCGAAATCATATTTGAATGGATTTTGAAATAATAAAGCACTGAACTCACTTCAGTGGCTGGGAAATAATTCTGATGACGATTGCAACATCATCAGTGTTCATTTTCGAGTTTCTAAGTGATGAATTGCTACCTTAGAAAAAGTTTTAGATGGAAATTTGTTTGAAAGAAAACAAGTGGTTTGAAATTTCAAATGTTTTGAATTTCAAATGGAAATAAATATATATGTATATATTTAAGTAATTTCAAAAGGATTTGAAAAGAAAACCCAGGGATTTGAATTCTGGAATTTAAATTTTACTTAAGCAAGTTAAATGGTTCAGGGTGAATCAAATTGACTAGAATCGATTTAAATAGATTTAATGGCATATAGATTGGATATAAATGGATTGATCATAGATCGTTCGAATCAAATAAAGGAAGACCAAAAGTTTTGGTTGAAATTAAAGTCATAGAAATATGAGGAGTTGAGTTCCAACATAAGTGAGATGTGGAAAAGAAATGGATTTGTACCCTTTTTCCTACCTTAGCAATTTCGAGGACGAAATTATTTTAAGGGGGGAAGAATGTAACGACCCAGGTTTTTGAACGATTAATTTTAAATATTTAATATAGTTTTAAATATTGATTCAAAAATAAAAGGATTTTTATTATGGAAATTATCAGTTTAAAAAAATCATTATATGATTTAATATCGAATAGAACGATAATAATAGATTTTTATCGATGAATTTAATGTCTAAAATCAAGTTATATTTTAAATCGTATTTAATATAATTTGTTAATTTAAAATAGTTCTCTCTTCTATACAGTCGAAATAAAATTTCAAAACCAGACCCATTAAATTCAGAATAGCAGTATGTCTTGAAGATGCCATTCGTTAAGTTAAAATAGGGGTTTGTGGTTGAGGTTGGGAACCGTAAAATATCTTGGAATAGAAAACTAATTAAAAATTCAAATCAAATTTAATTATTGTCTGTACTTAACCCCGCCTACGTTCTTCAGAGCCGACCTCTCCTCCTACAAGCAGACCTACTATTTTCTTGAGCACAAATTTGTGTCTCCTGCTTTCTATATCTAGGAAGACATTGTTTTAATCGTCATGTACCTCCTGTCTGCTCTCTTCGGCTATAAAAGCCAACGCAACCCTCCCCTTCTTGTTCAATTCAAAGCAAACGCTTTTTTTTTTCAAGTTCTTCGGCAAAATAAAAAGGGGAAGCAGTCGCATCCTCTTCAATTCAAACCGCGAATTTGAAATCATCTCGATTCGGTGATTAAAGGGATCGTCCCCTCCTCTCGCACGCTGACCTTGGAAGCTCGACACAGGTACTCGCGATTTGGGGGTTCTTCGATCTGACAGGCCACGAGTTCCAATTTGGTGCGGCGTCGAGTTTCGAAGGGGGTCAAAGATGAACATCGCGACGGGCATCGCAAGCATGGGGATCTCGACTTTGAGCTATGGGTGATCCTACGGTTTCATCTACTGTTGTTCGAAGCAGGGTAGATGGGTTCAACGTCGCAGTGGGGTTCGCAGGTGCGAGCTGCAGGCTCTAGTAAAGGGGGGTTTCGGTAGTGGTTATTTGCTGAAGGGAATAGTGATTTCGATGTGGAACTGTGGTGATTTTGGGGTTCGTCAGTCGAAGGTTGAAGGGGAATGGAAAGTCCCGATAGTTTTTCAAAAGGGTTTGAACGACCGTGAGTAGCCGAGGTAGGTTAAGGGAGGTGCTGTTTGTTGTGAGTTTTGAAGAGCAGTCCAGGTGTTCGATGGAAAGTCCAAGAGGGAAATTGAAATAGTTGGAGCTGTCGGGAAGTGATCGCATGGTCTGCAAAGTAAGATGTACGTTTCCTTTAGAAAATTGAAACCCTAGGGTAATTTATTTATTTTTGTTTATAGAATTTAATCGATAAATTAAAATACATAAACATAGGTACAAGATAGTCAACTCGAGCAAATTCATAGCTATGATGATTTGGAATTTTGAGGGATGTTCAGCAACATAAAAATATACGGTGAGTAAATCTCACTCACCTTTAGAATTATTTTTATTTTATTAAAAATAATTGCCTGTTGCTTGTGTGAATGCTTTCTGCTTGCTTTATATATATTAGTTATTTAGGCTATTATATATATATATTGGGTTGATTGATTTGTTGGATTCCCGCAGTCTCATTAGCGGATGCCCGCAGTTTCATAGCGGATGATTACCCTATACGCCCCACGCTATGATTAGTGGATGACCTTCTATACCGCGATATTCTGCCACGAAGCAGAATGGGTATTATTTATGTGCTAACATCTGTGGATGCAGGAAAACAGGTTGGAGGAATCCAACTGGATTCCTCAAAAATATATTATCTGTTTGTTTATTTGTTGCATATATATTTTTATATATGATGTGTTAGAAAAATAAACAATTGGTTGCTTTGTGTGTTTTATCACTGGGCTTAAGTAATGATATTTAAAATATCGTAAAAAGGATATTTGAGATTTAAAAAGGGGAAAATTCTATTTTTAAATAGAATTTGAATTTTTAGTGGAAATGAAAATATAAACTTGTTTTTGAAAAATAAAACAAGTAGTTCCTTTATAAACGAAGTTTATAAATAGTTCTTTTATAACGAAATTATAAATGAAGTGAAAAGAATTATCATTTGATAATTCAGAAATAGAAATACAAGTGTTTTGAAAATATGATTCAAAAGGAAATTTAAATATAGGATTTGAATAATAGAAAAGGAAATGGAAATTTGAATTCAAAAAGAAAAAGAAAATAGAAAATTTGAATTTAGAATTCAAATAGAAAATCCAAGGTGGATTTGAATATAGAACTTTCAAATGGTGTTTGAATATAGAGAATTTGAAATAGAACCTCCAAATAGAATTTGAAATGAAATTTCAAAATAGGATTTGAAATGGAATTTTTAAATATATAACTCAAATGGAATTTGAGTATAACATTTGAATTTTAAAGGGAGTTTAAATATTTGAATTTTAAAGAGGAGATTGAATATTAGAAATTGAAATAAAAATTCAAATAGAATTTGAATAGACGAAATTAGAATGGAAAAATAGAATTTGAATTCAAGGAATTAAAATAAAATTTGAATTCAAAGGAATTCGAATAAAGAAATTCAAATAGAGATTTGAATGAAGGATTTCAAAATAGAATTTGAAATATAGAATTTCAAAGAAGAATTGAATAGAATTTGAAATATAGTATTTCAAAGAAGAATTCAAATATGAAATTTGAATAGAGATTTGAAATAGAAATTCAAACAGAAGTGAAATAGATCGGAAATGCTATGTTGATTCGGAGAAATTGATGTGATATATATTGAAATCGAGTTAAATTTATTTTAACGAAGTTAAGAAGTTTATATATATATAAATATAATTAAAACGAACTCGCCGCAGCGCTGCAGTTCGTAAAATAGCGATTCGAACTTCAATTGAGTATACAGAACGCAATTGAAGTCGGAATTCTTCGAAACAAGAAACGTCAGGGCCGATTTGATAATAGTTTTCTAATGAAGGAGAAAAATCTGAATTTCGTCGTATAGATTTTGAGTTATGTCAAAAATCAAATTTTTAGAAAAGCAGCGCCATAAACCATTATAAACCATAATGGATTTTATATATAAATATTGGGATTTTTAAGCAAATAAAATCCGAAGTTCTATTTAGAAAATTTCAGACTTGAGTTATAAAAATATGTGAACTCAAGTCAAGTAAGGAAATTGATTTTTGAAACAGAAATCAGATTTTGACTTTGAATAGAGTTAACTAATTCGAATAGAAATTAGTTAATGAGACTTCGACTTAATATTGAGCCTTAAATAAGTGAGTTCGATTTGAAAATTTATATTCGAAATAGAAAAGGAAAATAGAATTGAAATCGAAGTTCAATTTAGTTATGAACGAATTAAATATTTTGTTTGAAATGCTATGTTCAAACAAAGAAGTGAAATAGGCAAAATGGCGAATTAAAGAATAAATGGGCGGAACTGAATTCAAACGATTAGATAGTGTTGAATTGAATTGAAAACAGGTGAACAGGTGTTAGACAGGTATGGGATGAAGTATATGAAGTTATAAATGTAGTGCTCGACAAAAAGGTACATGTTTAATTCGTATATGAGATTTTATGCGCCGTATCGGCAAGCCGCTTGGCTTTTTCTTTTTCTTTTTGAGATTGGAAGATACCGGGATGCTATTTGAAATTTCCCGATGCTCCCGATACAGGGGAGGTTATGGCGAAATTTTCCGGAAATTTAAGGAGTTAGAATATTTTTAAGAAATTTGACAATTAGAAATCTATATATCGATATATATAGAATTCGATAAGGAAACGAAATCAAAAATAGCGAAAAGGGCCAATATGGTTATTGAAATATTTGGTAAACAAATATTGATAGAGAAAATGGAGAAGAGATTTAATTAATGAAATATTAATTAAAGAGCCCAGTGATTTGTTGATATGTTTGGGTGAACACTTGTTTTTATTCGATAGTTAAATCACAGACTATCGAAGTTTTTGACCATCGTTGTCAATATGGAGAGACCGGTTGGATTATTATCCAAAGAACCACTCCGTATCGGCATAAGCGTTGCGAACCAAGTATGCTGAATATATTGAAGATGGAGTGAAGTGCAAGGGCTTTTCTATTAATAGAAATAGTGCCTTCGGTTTCGTTCAATCCCAGAACGAATGTAAATGGACGAATGTCTGACAGAGTATTTCCAATGATCAAATGGGTTGGTCTGTATGAATGTATATGGTTGCAATGGATTTATCCCTTAGCATAATATCCAGAATATTTGTGCAAACTCAACTAGTGATTAACGGATCTGACGATGTGGCATTCAAAGTGATTGTGCTATCAATGAATGGTAGGTATTCGTAGCCTCAGGCCTCAACAACCGGGAAAGGACAAAAATCGGGCAGGCAGCATGGCTATGTGGGTCGCACCCATTAGGGTGTATAATCACCTATCTAGAGAAATTCTTTTTGTTCTAAATCTATCGATTCTGCCCATTCGGGAAACGGTGGTTTGAGTCCAACCGTTGGTGATATACATTCGATACACTCAAGCGAAATGAGTGGTCGGTCATGTGTGGGCCGGGTTGCAAGACGTTCTTGTTGAACCCAGGTGTATTCGCCTCTAGAGATGCACTGTCGGAAGGTGGTTCCATACCTTGTCATGTTGGAAATCCAATCTCCAATAAGCGCCATGCGGTCTTTTTTTGATTTTATAATAAATATGTGGAGCGTGAGATGCAAGCGTTCTGCTATTTGGTTATTTACTTGATGTAGACATTATTATAATATCACTGGATTTTTGTATCAAAGTATTTTGGGTTATAGTAAGATAAAAACCGTCCGTGTTTATGTGTGGGCTGGTCTTACTATTACCTTTTCTTTCGAAAAGAGTTTTGAAAGTTAAACAAGTGGTTGGAGTTTACTCACACCAGTCCCATGACTGACCCAGAGTTTGTTTTGTTTTGTTTTCCTTAAACTCTTGGGTGCCCAAATTTGTACGGGCAGTCAAGTGTTTCAGGCTTTTACAGATACACTTGGAGGAGCTTGAAGCAGGAGGCTTCAACGTTAGTTATTTAGAGTTACTTCCGCTGGATCAAATGTTATGTGTACTCTGATGATGGTATGTATATATGTACAAAACAGATTTGTATTTCAAAGCTTATGTTATATAATATATTTTATTCGTTCCGCTATGAGTTGTGATCTTCGTTTTCTTCTATTCTAATATTTCTTTCTTTCTATTTCTCATCCTCTAATTTTTTTCTAATAATGAGTCGTATTTCTGCGTTATTTGGGTTGGACGTGTGGTGTATTTAGTCAACTCAGGTAGCACGGATTTGCGGGTCGTTTCAGTTGGTATCAGAGCTTAGGTTGAGCGAACACCTAGGCTTGTGTGGCATGTGCTCATTAGAGATAGGGTCAGTAGTACCCTAGAATGAGTTGAGTGTATATACGAGAGAGCGTATTTGTAAATTGATATAAAGTTTGTTTTATATTGTGTTGGCTTGTCTGTTGAGTAGTTTATGAATTCTGGTCGAATCGTGGGACGCCACGAAGTCGATAAGGATTTCTAAACACTTGAACAGAAAATACGACACGATATTGTTTTTAAGTGGGTAGATGAAATAATTTTACCCGAAATTTCTATTTTGATATAGAAAGAATAATTTTCTAGAATTATTATTATA
The DNA here is from genome assembly GCA_030737875.1 of Allium sativum. Taxonomy (NCBI): domain Eukaryota; kingdom Viridiplantae; phylum Streptophyta; class Magnoliopsida; order Asparagales; family Amaryllidaceae; genus Allium; species Allium sativum. The sequence goes on from CM060923.1 coordinate 11,395,260, forward strand.
TGGATGTGTTGGATGTGGATTTTATAATCAAATGAGATTATAAATTTAGAATGGTTATTTATAACCAGAGTAGAATTTGTATAGGAATTAAATATATACAATTGAGATGAATTAGAATTGAAATTCAAACCAGAATTTGAAAATTTAAATCCTGGAAAATTGAAAAATATTTTTCAAAGTATGTTAAGGTAATATAGCATTAATTTGAAAGGATTTGAATCGAAATCATATTTGAATGGATTTTGAAATAATAAAGCACTGAACTCACTTCAGTGGCTGGGAAATAATTCTGATGACGATTGCAACATCATCAGTGTTCATTTTCGAGTTTCTAAGTGATGAATTGCTACCTTAGAAAAAGTTTTAGATGGAAATTTGTTTGAAAGAAAACAAGTGGTTTGAAATTTCAAATGTTTTGAATTTCAAATGGAAATAAATATATATATGTATATATTTAAGTAATTTCAAAAGGATTTGAAAAGAAAACCCAGGGATTTGAATTCTGGAATTTAAATTTTACTTAAGCAAGTTAAATGGTTCAGGGTGAATCAAATTGACTAGAATCGATTTAAATAGATTTAATGGCATATAGATTGGATATAAATGGATTGATCATAGATCGTTCGAATCAAATAAAGGAAGACCAAAAGTTTTGGTTGAAATTAAAGTCATAGAAATATGAGGAGTTGAGTTCCAACATAAGTGAGATGTGGAAAAGAAATGGATTTGTACCCTTTTTCCTACCTTAGCAATTTCGAGGACGAAATTATTTTAAGGGGGGAAGAATGTAACGACCCAGGTTTTTGAACGATTAATTTTAAATATTTAATATAGTTTTAAATATTGATTCAAAAATAAAAGGATTTTTATTATGGAAATTATCAGTTTAAAAAAATCATTATATGATTTAATATCGAATAGAACGATAATAATAGATTTTTATCGATGAATTTAATGTCTAAAATCAAGTTATATTTTAAATCGTATTTAATATAATTTGTTAATTTAAAATAGTTCTCTCTTCTATACAGTCGAAATAAAATTTCAAAACCAGACCCATTAAATTCAGAATAGCAGTATGTCTTGAAGATGCCATTCGTTAAGTTAAAATAGGGGTTTGTGGTTGAGGTTGGGAACCGTAAAATATCTTGGAATAGAAAACTAATTAAAAATTCAAATCAAATTTAATTATTGTCTGTACTTAACCCCGCCTACGTTCTTCAGAGCCGACCTCTCCTCCTACAAGCAGACCTACTATTTTCTTGAGCACAAATTTGTGTCTCCTGCTTTCTATATCTAGGAAGACATTGTTTTAATCGTCATGTACCTCCTGTCTGCTCTCTTCGGCTATAAAAGCCAACGCAACCCTCCCCTTCTTGTTCAATTCAAAGCAAACGCTTTTTTTTTTCAAGTTCTTCGGCAAAATAAAAAGGGGAAGCAGTCGCATCCTCTTCAATTCAAACCGCGAATTTGAAATCATCTCGATTCGGTGATTAAAGGGATCGTCCCCTCCTCTCGCACGCTGACCTTGGAAGCTCGACACAGGTACTCGCGATTTGGGGGTTCTTCGATCTGACAGGCCACGAGTTCCAATTTGGTGCGGCGTCGAGTTTCGAAGGGGGTCAAAGATGAACATCGCGACGGGCATCGCAAGCATGGGGATCTCGACTTTGAGCTATGGGTGATCCTACGGTTTCATCTACTGTTGTTCGAAGCAGGGTAGATGGGTTCAACGTCGCAGTGGGGTTCGCAGGTGCGAGCTGCAGGCTCTAGTAAAGGGGGGTTTCGGTAGTGGTTATTTGCTGAAGGGAATAGTGATTTCGATGTGGAACTGTGGTGATTTTGGGGTTCGTCAGTCGAAGGTTGAAGGGGAATGGAAAGTCCCGATAGTTTTTCAAAAGGGTTTGAACGACCGTGAGTAGCCGAGGTAGGTTAAGGGAGGTGCTGTTTGTTGTGAGTTTTGAAGAGCAGTCCAGGTGTTCGATGGAAAGTCCAAGAGGGAAATTGAAATAGTTGGAGCTGTCGGGAAGTGATCGCATGGTCTGCAAAGTAAGATGTACGTTTCCTTTAGAAAATTGAAACCCTAGGGTAATTTATTTATTTTTGTTTATAGAATTTAATCGATAAATTAAAATACATAAACATAGGTACAAGATAGTCAACTCGAGCAAATTCATAGCTATGATGATTTGGAATTTTGAGGGATGTTCAGCAACATAAAAATATACGGTGAGTAAATCTCACTCACCTTTAGAATTATTTTTATTTTATTAAAAATAATTGCCTGTTGCTTGTGTGAATGCTTTCTGCTTGCTTTATATATATTAGTTATTTAGGCTATTATATATATATATTGGGTTGATTGATTTGTTGGATTCCCGCAGTCTCATTAGCGGATGCCCGCAGTTTCATAGCGGATGATTACCCTATACGCCCCACGCTATGATTAGTGGATGACCTTCTATACCGCGATATTCTGCCACGAAGCAGAATGGGTATTATTTATGTGCTAACATCTGTGGATGCAGGAAAACAGGTTGGAGGAATCCAACTGGATTCCTCAAAAATATATTATCTGTTTGTTTATTTGTTGCATATATATTTTTATATATGATGTGTTAGAAAAATAAACAATTGGTTGCTTTGTGTGTTTTATCACTGGGCTTAAGTAATGATATTTAAAATATCGTAAAAAGGATATTTGAGATTTAAAAAGGGGAAAATTCTATTTTTAAATAGAATTTGAATTTTTAGTGGAAATGAAAATATAAACTTGTTTTTGAAAAATAAAACAAGTAGTTCCTTTATAAACGAAGTTTATAAATAGTTCTTTTATAACGAAATTATAAATGAAGTGAAAAGAATTATCATTTGATAATTCAGAAATAGAAATACAAGTGTTTTGAAAATATGATTCAAAAGGAAATTTAAATATAGGATTTGAATAATAGAAAAGGAAATGGAAATTTGAATTCAAAAAGAAAAAGAAAATAGAAAATTTGAATTTAGAATTCAAATAGAAAATCCAAGGTGGATTTGAATATAGAACTTTCAAATGGTGTTTGAATATAGAGAATTTGAAATAGAACCTCCAAATAGAATTTGAAATGAAATTTCAAAATAGGATTTGAAATGGAATTTTTAAATATATAACTCAAATGGAATTTGAGTATAACATTTGAATTTTAAAGGGAGTTTAAATATTTGAATTTTAAAGAGGAGATTGAATATTAGAAATTGAAATAAAAATTCAAATAGAATTTGAATAGACGAAATTAGAATGGAAAAATAGAATTTGAATTCAAGGAATTAAAATAAAATTTGAATTCAAAGGAATTCGAATAAAGAAATTCAAATAGAGATTTGAATGAAGGATTTCAAAATAGAATTTGAAATATAGAATTTCAAAGAAGAATTGAATAGAATTTGAAATATAGTATTTCAAAGAAGAATTCAAATATGAAATTTGAATAGAGATTTGAAATAGAAATTCAAACAGAAGTGAAATAGATCAGAAATGCTATGTTGATTCGGAGAAATTGATGTGATATATATTGAAATCGAGTTAAATTTATTTTAACGAAGTTAAGAAGTTTTTATATATATATAAATATAATTAAAACGAACTCGCCGCAGCGCTGCAGTTCGTAAAATAGCGATTCGAACTTCAATTGAGTATACAGAACGCAATTGAAGTCGGAATTCTTCGAAACAAGAAACGTCAGGGCCGATTTGATAATAGTTTTCTAATGAAGGAGAAAAATCTGAATTTCGTCGTATAGATTTTGAGTTATGTCAAAAATCAAATTTTTAGAAAAGCAGCGCCATAAACCATTATAAACCATAATGGATTTTATATATAAATATTGGGATTTTTAAGCAAATAAAATCCGAAGTTCTATTTAGAAAATTTCAGACTTGAGTTATAAAAATATGTGAACTCAAGTCAAGTAAGGAAATTGATTTTTGAAACAGAAATCAGATTTTGACTTTGAATAGAGTTAACTAATTCGAATAGAAATTAGTTAATGAGACTTCGACTTAATATTGAGCCTTAAATAAGTGAGTTCGATTTGAAAATTTATATTCGAAATAGAAAAGGAAAATAGAATTGAAATCGAAGTTCAATTTAGTTATGAACGAATTAAATATTTTGTTTGAAATGCTATGTTCAAACAAAGAAGTGAAATAGGCAAAATGGCGAATTAAAGAATAAATGGGCGGAACTGAATTCAAACGATTAGATAGTGTTGAATTGAATTGAAAACAGGTGAACAGGTGTTAGACAGGTATGGGATGAAGTATATGAAGTTATAAATGTAGTGCTCGACAAAAAGGTACATGTTTAATTCGTATATGAGATTTTATGCGCCGTATCGGCAAGCCGCTTGGCTTTTTCTTTTTCTTTTTGAGATTGGAAGATACCGGGATGCTATTTGAAATTTCCCGATGCTCCCGATACAGGGGAGGTTATGGCGAAATTTTCCGGAAATTTAAGGAGTTAGAATATTTTTAAGAAATTTGACAATTAGAAATCTATATATCGATATATATAGAATTCGATAAGGAAACGAAATCAAAAATAGCGAAAAGGGCCAATATGGTTATTGAAATATTTGGTAAACAAATATTGATAGAGAAAATGGAGAAGAGATTTAATTAATGAAATATTAATTAAAGAGCCCAGTGATTTGTTGATATGTTTGGGTGAACACTTGTTTTTATTCGATAGTTAAATCACAGACTATCGAAGTTTTTGACCATCGTTGTCAATATGGAGAGACCGGTTGGATTATTATCCAAAGAACCACTCCGTATCGGCATAAGCGTTGCGAACCAAGTATGCTGAATATATTGAAGATGGAGTGAAGTGCAAGGGCTTTTCTATTAATAGAAATAGTGCCTTCGGTTTCGTTCAATCCCAGAACGAATGTAAATGGACGAATGTCTGACAGAGTATTTCCAATGATCAAATGGGTTGGTCTGTATGAATGTATATGGTTGCAATGGATTTATCCCTTAGCATAATATCCAGAATATTTGTGCAAACTCAACTAGTGATTAACGGATCTGACGATGTGGCATTCAAAGTGATTGTGCTATCAATGAATGGTAGGTATTCGTAGCCTCAGGCCTCAACAACCGGGAAAGGACAAAAATCGGGCAGGCAGCATGGCTATGTGGGTCGCACCCATTAGGGTGTATAATCACCTATCTAGAGAAATTCTTTTTGTTCTAAATCTATCGATTCTGCCCATTCGGGAAACGGTGGTTTGAGTCCAACCGTTGGTGATATACATTCGATACACTCAAGCGAAATGAGTGGTCGGTCATGTGTGGGCCGGGTTGCAAGACGTTCTTGTTGAACCCAGGTGTATTCGCCTCTAGAGATGCACTGTCGGAAGGTGGTTCCATACCTTGTCATGTTGGAAATCCAATCTCCAATAAGCGCCATGCGGTCTTTTTTTGATTTTATAATAAATATGTGGAGCGTGAGATGCAAGCGTTCTGCTATTTGGTTATTTACTTGATGTAGACATTATTATAATATCACTGGATTTTTGTATCAAAGTATTTTGGGTTATAGTAAGATAAAAACCGTCCGTGTTTATGTGTGGGCTGGTCTTACTATTACCTTTTCTTTCGAAAAGAGTTTTGAAAGTTAAACAAGTGGTTGGAGTTTACTCACACCAGTCCCATGACTGACCCAGAGTTTGTTTTGTTTTGTTTTCCTTAAACTCTTGGGTGCCCAAATTTGTACGGGCAGTCAAGTGTTTCAGGCTTTTACAGATACACTTGGAGGAGCTTGAAGCAGGAGGCTTCAACGTTAGTTATTTAGAGTTACTTCCGCTGGATCAAATGTTATGTGTACTCTGATGATGGTATGTATATCTGTACAAAACAGATTTGTATTTCAAAGCTTATGTTATATAATATATTTTATTCGTTCCGCTGTGAGTTGTGATCTTCGTTTTCTTCTATTCTAATATTTCTTTCTTTCTATTTCTCATCCTCTAATTTTTTTCTAATAATGAGTCGTATTTCTGCGTTATTTGGGTTGGACGTGTGGTGTATTTAGTCAACTCAGGTAGCACGGATTTGCGGGTCGTTTCAGAATACTTGGAAGATTTTTTTAAATATGTTTTGCTGAAAAGAAAATACGAAGAGTGGACAAGCTGTAAATCTAAGTGTCTCCGTCTTCTGTAGCAACGAGGCACAAATATACCATGTGCTAGCCGAAAATCTTGAATAAGGTTTCGATATTTGTTAAAGATTTTAAGAAGATTTGTACGACTGAACTAGCTTGCTTTAGTCGGAAGGAACACAGTGGTTTTCCAAGTAGTTTATAAAAAAAATTGAACTTCGTTGCCTAAAATTACATTCATGTCCGAGCCGTTACGGACAAAAGTAAAAATGCGATTGTGTCCAACGAGGTGCCACGATCCCAAAAATATAATAATATCGGTAGGTTAACTTATATTGTGAAATCCCAAAAATGCTGATATAAGGTGTAAAACATTATAAATAAAAAGTAGCTTATTTTCCAAAATAAAATTTACAGTAAAATTCTATAAATTAAATTATCACTACGTCTCAAAGGGCTTATCTAAATTCAAGACCGATATTAAAATATATTTAAATAATCATTATGGCTTATATATGATTCCACAGCGACTTTCTGAAAATCTGATTTGCACGTAATTAACAATATATAAGACGAAATCTTGATTTTTCACTTCCATTAGAAAGATACAGTGTAATATATTCAAACATTTATTGTCTCAAAGAAATCCGACTTATATTGAATCCTGAATACCTAATTGAAATTCAAAAAGGAATATTACGAACTACCAAAGTGTTATGAGCTCATTTTTAATTAAATTATAAATTATCCATTCAACTTCGTTTTTAATAAATATATTCCTTATAAAAATCTGTTTTATAATTCAAATAAAATATTTAAAACTAATTTAAATATTCAGAATTAAATGGCTCAAAAATCCGGGTCGTTACGTAGTGTGTCGAAAACCAGAGCAAAATTGAAAAATCAAATTCAGAGAAACTCAAAAAATTACTTCATCGTTTTCGATCGCCATAGAGTGGCCAAATCAATCGATGAAGGAACAACAACTAATCGGGGGCATCAGAGTATAACTCAGAGCCAACCTTTTTGAAGTCGAATTGATTTGGGGCAAAACCCTATTTTCCATTTCTCAGCCGCCATCAACAAAGAGGAGAGCAAATCTATCCTTTGACAATGCAAAGTGGTCGGCCAATATTACTTTAGACAAAGATATTTTTTGTTTTGAGTTATTTTATTTTATTGTTTTTTAATTTCTTTTGTAACTAACTCATAGGTTTACTAGTTTTCCTGTAAAAAATAGGGGTTACTAGTTACGGGTTTGTAGCTAGGGGAAAATCTGATCTAGGGGATATAGATTAGTCTAGAGTTTTGATTAGAATAGGAGCGAGGAGTTCATGAGTTTACATGGTCTTGTAAGCGGGATCTGTTCTGTTACCTAGTAAAAACCTTAGAAATGCAGCAGTCGACAGGATTTTGCCGAAGCTGGGTATCTCTAAGTGTTATTTACTTTCTGCATTTTATTTCTACTGCATTCTGTGTTGTATGAATTTTTAATATCCCATAAAAATTGTGATAAACCCTACTCACCCCCTCTCTAGGGTTAATCTAGATCCAACAATTGGTATCATAGCAGGTATTTTTTGGTAACTCTAGAGAAATGGTGATCCTTAGTTGTCATTCCATATAGAGTCAGTCCAGTCGTATTCCAACTATTTTTAATGCTATAGATTTTATGAATTGGAAATCTGAAATGGAATCTAATTTAAAATCTATTGATATTAAATGTTGGGATACTGTTATTAATGAATATGATATGGTTAGTAGAAATGATATTGGGTCTAATTCTCATGCTGTTCATATTTTATATTCTTATATTGATGATGTTCAGTATAGCCTTATCTCCCATTGTTTAACTGCGCAGGAAATCTGGAATACTCTCAATACGAAGTATTGACAAATTGACAACAGCGGCTCAAAACCCAAAATGGTCATTTCAGATTCAGATATATGCTCAAGAGAAGAAACAAATGAAAATTCAAGTTGATCAGAAGATGGAGACTCAACAGACAATGAGACTGAAAGCTTCTCATATGAAGATTTGGTTTATATGTGTACTGATTTAACAAAAATCATTGATAAACTCCATCATAAAAACAATCTTTAAAATCTAAAAATCACAAGTTGAATAGCAAAATTAACTGTTTGGAATTAGAATTTACAAACATCATAAAATTAGATAAGTCTGATTGTGAAAATTGTTTGAAATTGAAAACTGATATCGTTCATCTCAATAAAAACATTCAAAAGCTTAAAGAAAAAAAATTTATATTAAAAGATAACGAGATTGAGTTAAAAGGTACAAACAATTCTTTGTAAAAAGAATTTAATAATTTAAGGCCATCAAAAATTCCAAACATGAAATTGTTGAAAAAAAAGCTTGTTGAAAAGTGATTTGATTTTAAATGAGCTTGAAAAAGAGATTGAAAATTTCAAGAAACTTTAATTTGAAAAACAAATTAAATTTGAATCTGAAATCTTTAAATCCAAGACCAAAATCAAACTACTTGAAAATGAAAATTTGTTTTTGAAACAAAATGATACTGAAAGGAGAAAGATTAGATTAATCGTTGTTCAGATATGATAAAGGAAAATTCTGATCTTAAATCCAAAATTCAACGATTGGAATCAACTTTGGATAAATTTTCTAATGGGGAAAAATCATTGAATATGCTGTTACAAAACCAATTTTCAGTTGGAGATAAACGAGGTCTTGGTTTTGGGAAAAGAAATGATTTTGAAAATTTGAACTCGTGTGATTTTAAAAATCTTGAAAGCTGCTTCAAGAAGGGTCATTCTGAAAATTTGAATTTTGAAAATTCCAAAAGGTTTTTGAATCACAAACAAGGTAAGAATTGGTTTGATAACAATTCATTTAATTCATTTTGGACCCCAAAAAGAAATAAAATGATTTTTGGAAAAGCTAAACGAATTTGGGTTCCAAAGGGTATTATAGTTGATTCTAACGGATTGTTATACAAACAGATTTGGGTACCAAAATATGTGAACAAAACTATGAGTGGTTTTACAACCTTTGTTAGACCACTTGATTTTAGAATCTGTTAGGTACCAGTGGAGGTTGAGGAACTGCTGTGCAAAAAGAAATTTGAAATCAAGCTGGTTTGTACTTATGTATTATTCACAATTCCTCTAGCCAGGATTGTTGAGTCGGAGATTCTGGTTTACATGGATTTCAGGTATAATCTCTGAACTCATCTTTGTAAATATTTTATTTCCTTTGTTTATTCCTTCTTCTACCCCATCGATTTTTTGCTTGATTTGTCAGTGTCATATTTCGATTTCTTCTTGGGATTTCTAAACTTCCAATTGCAGTACTCATGATCTTCTGGAAATTCGATTTATTTGAATAGAACTTTGATGTTTTAATTATTTCTTGATCTTGAATTTAAACTTGTAAATATCTGCAATTTTTTTGATTTTTTTTTTGAATTCATAACAGTGTTGATGTATTCTTGTCATATCTTGAACACTGTTAATTTGAATTCTAAATTTTGGAAGATCTAAAATTTTGAAGTTTCACACACCCTTGATGTTTTGAGTTCATTCTAATTCATTTTAGAAAAGCTTGAAATGTTATACTCATTATTGCACACTACTACTTCTTAGTTGTGTTAATTTCATTGATTTTCTAATTGGCTTGGATATTTTATATTGTCTTGAATCAGTGATACATCTTGAAATTCATCTTTATTCATGATCATTATGGTTGAAATTTATTTGTTTGAAATCATCTGAAATTCTTGATATTTTGAATCTCACACACCTCTTAAATTTGAAGTAGTCAATCTTGTGTGACTGATTCATTATATCTCAAATCTTGACATTGATTCAAGTAATTTCAAATAAATATTTTTTTCTATCATGCATATCTCTCATACTTAATGTAAATGATCTGAAATTACTCTTGTACATGTCAGAAATATTTGTAAAAATTCCTTGAAAATCTGGTCTAAAAACTCACTGTTATTTCATGATTATTTGATTTGAATATTTATTTGTTTAAAATCATTTGAAATTATTGATTTATTGAATCACAAACAAAACTTGAATCTGAAATTTACATTCTGATGTGATTGATTCACTGAATCTTGAGAGTTTCATATTCCTCAAATGATTTCAAATAAACAGTATTTCTAATCATTGGATCATGAATCATCTTATGTGACCATCATCTTGACAAGTCTGATTTGAAACTATTTTCTGTGCTACTCTGGTACTGCTTTTTAATATAATTTTTTTTTGATGACTTCTTGTTTTGAGTAAAACTGTTTGCTGCTCTGATAAATATGCTTGATTGGTTAATCTTGTATGTTTGGGCTTTGTGAGTAAAAATTTTGTTGTCTGAGATATCCTTGTTGGTCTACAGTGTCATATTATAATCCTCATTAATAGAGACATCAAGGGGTATCAGTTTAGAAGTGCTGAATTTGTTTTTGCTGTATATATTTTTAATCTCTCATGCCTTGTATAGATCTTTCATTTCCCTTTGGTAATTGATTTTCAATTTTAAAATTATTTATTGATTGTTCGTTCATAAATTGAAATCAATAACCAAACCGGTCTGTATTTATAATTCATCAAAATTATTACCAGATCTTGAAATTGTGATGAATTGTGACTGCAGTATATTTCACAACAAGAGGAGATTTTATACAAATTTTTCATGATAGTTGAACAATTATTATAATATCTTTGAATTGGCAATTATTTCACGACCATCTCCTTTATCTATCAACATTCTTCCATCTATGATAATTTTATATTAATGTGGAGAGTCAATATGTTTTAAAATCTTTTTGAATAAACAGTGGAAATATTTGTGATAGAAATGGGACTATGTTATTTTTTAGAATTAGTAACAATTGAAAATTTTCAATGATCCCAGTACGGTTAAGCATATTTCATAATATGATTAATTTAGAAATTTATTTCACAAATCATTTCTGTACCTACCACATTTCTATCATCCATATTGGTTTTATATACTGAGGAGTCTTTTCCTATTGAGCTAAAAATGATAAATAATATATATAACATACATAAGAGTATCTCTAACCTCATTTAAAAATCCAAGCTCTGGTCATGCATGGTTATGGGATTGCTTATAATTTAAGCTGCGACTAACCTCATTTAAAAATCCAAGATCTCGTTATGCATGGTCTGTGTGCTCTTAAGTAAAAAAGAAAAGAAAAGTAAATAATCTGCTATAAATTGAAATTAATTTGAAATTCTCCTTTGTGTATAAAAACCAGCCTACAATCCATATTCCAACTTGTGAAATGTGTTGAAATCTTATAATGTATTATGATTTGTCGATAGATAGTTATTGGGATTTGAGATTATTCGATTTTGTCACTTAAATTGAATTATTAACTCTTTTTGTCACTGAATTTATAGTCCAAATCCATCACTGTTTTTGTGCTCAATTTTATAAAATTCAACTCTCCCCATTTTTATAAATTACATCGTAAATTTATCATTCTAAAAATGTGAAATTTGCTACTGATTCTTAGAATATTATGATTTTTGTTTGATTTATTGAGATTTATGGTGAACATTCTCTCTCTTAAGAGGATATTATATTTCCAGTCATATTTTCATCGCTATTTTAATTTTTGTATCCTCTTGATGATAACAAAAGGGGGAGAATGGTTAAGATTTGGGTTTATGAGTGAATATTTATAAATATTATTACTATTGAAAAATCTTTCGATTTATTCACTTCACTCATGCACATATTTAGGGGGAGTTTAGTTGTAGGGGGAGCATACATTTAGGGGAATTCCATAAATCACGGACAAACACATTTAACATATTCAAAATCTTTTATTTTTTTGTCATCATCAAAAGAGGGAGATTGTTGTATACAACGGTAGTTGTATATAATAATTATATGATTTTTGTTTGATGATGTAACAACCCGGATTTTGGAGGAGGGTTTGTAACTTCTTAGAAAATTCTTGGTGTTCAGAAAATGATTTCATATATATATATGCCTTTTTGTCGAAAACCATCAACAATAACATTGGTAGTTAATCTGGATTCATTTGTATGTTCAAAAGTGTTGTATATTTGAAAATACAACTTTGGAAATAAATCCAAGTTAAAAATATAAATCTTATATGCTGATTTGAGGAGAAATTGTATATGTGTAGTGTAAATTTAATTTTGTAATTAATGAGTTAAATAAAAATTTATTATTTGTATTTATTTTTGAAATGGAATTCCTTTTGTGGATTCATTTTAGTTCGTCAAAGATCTATTAAACAAATATTATTAATATTATTAACCTATTTGAGATTATTTGAACTGCTCAACTTTAAAGAATGGATCTTGCAATTTAATTTGAATTGGATTATTGAAATTATACTTGATAATGTATACATACATTGGTAGTGGTTGTACAATATAATATTGGGTACATCTAAAGAGTTCCAATAGCATATATATATATATATATATATATATATATATATATATATATTCTTTTAAAATATTGGCTCCACCGATTCTACTAGTTTTAGATTTCTCTAGGTGTCCCCTTTCTTCTATTACACCGCCTTTACCCTTATTTTAATTGGACAGTTCATTTTATTGAGGGGGAACATCGCATCAATTCTTCTGTGCCGAAATTCGGTGTGCCCCGTGTTCTCAACCAATCACAGCCTCCTGATTTTCGTTTTTTGTAGTTAAACCCTTTAATTGTCCGGGGACTAGAATGCAAAAAAATCGAAATAGGGAGATTTGATTGGAGGGGACATGAGGATAGGGGAATTGAGTTCAGAAGAATTAGTCTCGGGGAACATTCATCTGAGAAAATAAAGGGAAGGAAAAATTAATTCTCCTCCTTTAATATTAGGCAAATTCTATTCAGACCACCATAAATGCTGAGTTGCCCCCTGTTTTTTAAAAAAAAATCGCATGACCAAAATACCCTTTACCTCATAGAGACACTAGTAGGTTATGTTGCTTACCTCGTAGGGGCTCTACGAGGAAATGTTACTAACCTCGTAGGGCCCCTACGAGGTAATGATGTCAACCTCGTAGGGCCCCTACTAGGATGAATCACAATCCCCACACCCGCACTGCGTGGTTGATGAAAACGTGTAAAAAAAAAAAAATCAGCGAAAGGTATTTCTGTCCAGGGAAATTTTAAAATAATAAAAGGGGGCAATTCAGAACTTTTGGTGGTCTGAATAGAATTTGCCTTAATATTATAACAGCAGATTCATTTTAACTTCCCCAAATTAAATTTGTCCAAAATCGTTCTCCCTTCCTCCCTCGATTGCATCTTCAATGGTTCTCGTTCACCCTACCTCTACCCGAGAGCCTATCCATCGTACGATTACTCCCCTACTCTGCTGTCGCGTTCGAGAACCAAAGCCCCAAATCCAAATTGGGATCTACGCCTCCGTTTACACCTCACGCCTTCAACAAAGGTGGCATCGACCCCTACGACCTCATCAACCACCTCTAGCCACCATGAATGACCATCGTGAATGGCCACCATGAGCCGCCGTCATCATTTTCGATCGACGCCATAGCACTCTCTGTTCGCACCCTATCTATGCTGTGACCGGCGTAACCGCAACCATGTTCGTAGTTGCATTTTTTGCTGTCACGCTGTGAACCGAAAGAATGTTGATTATGTGAAATTTGGGCGGATATATATTATCGACGTCTTTTTAATGTTGAAAGCCGAGCAAGATCTGCAGAATGTTGCATCTGCACATTGAGTTTTGCGTGAAGGACGGTACACAATATTTGCATATTTTAGCCTTTCCCACAGGTACGCAATATTTGTTGCTTCTACCTTAAAATTTTAGTATCCCCATTTGGAGTTCTCTTTGTGTCATTTTCGATTTTTATCATTGTGGTTCTTTACCATCTGTTGCACCTGGGAGGACTGCTTTCATGGCTGGAAAAGCTAAGACCTTTATTTGACATATGTGAAGATATATTTCGTTGTTTTATAGTAGACTTTTGTTGTACTTGCAAAACTTCATCATATTTGTTGTTGATTGACTTACTGCTTTTCATGAAGTGCATTTTTGCATGGAATTAATCTTTTTCATTTTGATGGGTTTATTTGAATCCAACCTAAATATGATTTATGAATGCATTGAATTCTGTATTTTCTTTTATAGAACAATTTCTACTCTTGACTGCATTTCATCTTCCTTGATGGTTATTCACCAAGATCTATAGTCTTTTTTTTTTAATATTTTAGCTATAAGTTATGTTTTTGGAGAAAGAAACCATTGGTGTGTTTAATCTAGCAGTACAAGATGATGAGGAATATGTGGCTGAATCTAATGTGTGGATTTCTTCACATAAAGGTCTACATAGTCCTCTGATTGTTTCCTATATCCTTTTAATTTGGTCCTGAATGTTTGTGAAATATTCATTTGTATATTTCCTGAATTTGCATGATTCGATTTTGAATAGATTCGTCTACCACTTTAAAGATATAAGTCCAGTGCATTTACATAATTGCATGTTGATTTTGTGAGTATTTCAAATTCAAGACGAAGGCACTACACCTTCTTCCTTGCTTCATTTGATGTTGGCCAACTTGTATGTTGCTGTTATTATTGGCATCACACTATTCAATTTCATGTACCGCTCATTTTTGCACATGGTTGCTATAAATAGCAGTATGCATTTTATTTATTTCACTTTATTATTCTTGCATTATGTTGCTTCCTACAAGTGCTTACATATTGTACTGCTCATTTGTTGTCCTCTTCTCAGTAAATTTGTTTTAAAATGATCTATTCTGGCTAGAAATATTTGCAAAATTAGTTCTTTGATAATTAATTCTTGATGGTCCGTTTGGTAATTTATTTTGAAGTAATCAATTGTAACCTTCTTTATAAATGGTTTATGTGCTTTCTCACATGCTCTACGCTCATTTTGCTGCATACATGCCTTAGCTGTACAATATATGTACATGCAGTGGGACAATGTATCGGTACATATGCAATCCCTTATATATATTAGTTACTATTTTATTTTATTTTTGGGCACTTGAACTTATACTTGAGTCTTTTTTTTTTTTTTTAAGCTGCGATTTCAATATTGGCCGTATATACCAACTAAAATAAAACTGTCCTATTTCTACAATAATACTTGTTCAGTTTCACTTTATACATTGATGAGTTAATTCATCATCATACATGATTACAATCATTGCAATATGGTTACTAAACTGTACATAGCTAAGCAATTTAGTCACGGGATCTTAGGCTAGCACGTCCAAGAGTTGTTTATTTGATAACTGTGTTTACACCGAACCATACATGTCAATGGTTCTTTCCATACCGAACTCCAGGGAGCTCCATCCGTTAATTTGATAGCCTTTTTGCTGACATTTGCCTTGTTTGCGTACCTTGGCACTTTGATAGTATGTTCATGCAAAATGCCATATGCAATTTTACACATCATATTGGATTTATATGCAATTTTCTTTCCTTGGTGAAAGGTAGCATTACTGTGGATTTTCTTCCATTTCCTGGTGCATGGAACTGGGCACGTTACAATGCATGTTGGTTGTATAGGGAAAATAGTCACACATGGCCTGATGTGTTTTTAGTTGATCATTTCTAATGTGTAGTGTTTATATGAAAACTTTCTTTGTAGAGACTAGTGCTATAACTATATACTACTTTTGTAAATATTATAACAAGTGCGCTAATGCTAAATGTCCTGCATGCACATGATTTGCTGTTAAATCATGTTAGATAATTACATCATATCATATTTCTTCTATTGATCAAAGTCTGTTAAGTATGCCTTTGTAATGCTTCATAGCAATGGAATATTTGGCAACATTTCTTTCTAATAATAATAATAATAATAATAATAATAATAATAATAATATAAATTTGAATGTATTTTGTTATTCCGCTATGCAAAACATTGTAAAACTCTCATAGTTGTATAAAATTTTATTTTACTGCTGTTATTGAGCATTGCAATTCTGAGTTACAATTCTGCTTAAACCCTGTAGGTCAATAACAATCCGTCGTTTTGATCACTTCGATTCGGTTTAATCATCGACTTGGGGCGGTCAAAATGGCGGGTTGTTACAGATGATAACAAACAAATATATATTATTTTAAATATGTCTGTTATTGTACTGTTACACCACATCACAAACAGGAATATAATATTTATTGAATAAAATACTACTGGACAAGAATTTAAATATTCAAATGGTATTTTATTTGGATATAATATTTTATTTCATCATCTAAACAGTACAATTTCTAACTCCACTATTGTATATTCACAGATATTACTTCACATGATATTGTACTTGTAAATAAATTAAATACGATAAACAAATTTGTTTGAACACAATAAAATAATATTTTATTTCAATCAAATTTGTTAGTTATAAATATTAGTACAATTTTTCTCGTTCTGTACATTTGTTCCTCACTACAACGCTCATCACTCTAGTATACAATCATTATCTCACTACAACATTTCACTCATTCACATTGCAATTATGACACAAAAAAAAGAGGAACAATAAGTTTAGCAA
Organism: Allium sativum; assembly: GCA_030737875.1. NCBI lineage: Eukaryota > Viridiplantae > Streptophyta > Magnoliopsida > Asparagales > Amaryllidaceae > Allium > Allium sativum. The sequence goes on from CM060923.1 coordinate 11,411,975, forward strand.
TAGATTTTTCTTTGGAATTTTTTTTTCTTGTCAATCATGAAAGATCACAGCAGTGCATTCATATGAATTGCAAGGAAGCATTTGATCATGCAAGGATACTCCAATCTGTTTAGATATTTTTTTTGGCAGAATGCATGTTTGGCATGAATGCATATTTGCATGAATGCATCATATTTAATCTTGCGAAGAAACCAAAAAAATGACACACATCATTTTAGCATGAAGAATATCAGGTGACAATTAAATGTGCACAATTGAAACTCAGCATGAAACAAAGTGTTTTTCTAGGAAAACAGCATATTGGTTTTGGCAAGGAATTCTTTTTGACAAGTTTTAAAATCCACATGATTGAATTTTTTTGGAAATATCATTCAATCTATTTTGGGCATAAATCATTTTTGAGGATTTTTTTTTTTTTTGGAAACAAAAATGTGTGATCTTCTGAAGAGAAGAGAGCACACATATATATAATAAAATCAAAGATACAGAGTCCGACTATAGTACATAAGAATACATGATAACACCCAACATGACTCTAGAAATGTAGAGGATCGTAGATAGATGAGCTCCGGATAAACCACCGTCCATCTACTCCAATATCGAATTCCGGCAAGGCCACCACCCGATATTGAAGTATATCTACTCCACTACAATATTCAAAACTCACTGTGTATAAGCAAAGACAATGAAGTACAACATCAAAAACTCTCTCACAATAAGCCCAAAAGACTACAAATGAAATACAAATCTTCAATCCAAACAACACTCTTCTAAGCTCCACAATTCCATCCGCTAAGTGTTTACTCTTAATCAACAACCTGAATCTGCAAAAAGCTCAACAAACTATTAGTAATTTAATGCACATATATATATGGAAGAGTATGTGTATAAAAATATATGTATATATAGTATAAACATATATATATATATATACATATTCATACATATCTATCTACCATACATATATGTGTAGAATAAGAAAATAAAGAAAAAATTAATAAAAGAAATTAACACCCAATACGATATCTATTACGAAAAAAACTACCGATTCTAATAAACAGATACAAATTAAATCTAACCTTAATCAATAAACTCACGAAGCCCCATTTCCCGAAAAGCTTGTAATGTGAATTAGACATCCGTTCCAAACAAAAATAAACTATTTTGACAATTAAATATCCGTATAAACATAATTAGAATGAAAAAATCTCTGGTTTCTATCATACCAAATGAACCAACTAATGATAATGACTAAAGAATCTAAAATGTATCTTTTACTATCATTATAAGCAAATCTATAAGAATCCCAATATTCAACACAACTATTATAAGAATTAGTACAATCAAATACAAATATCCTTAAAACTATTTTAAATATATAATTTGTGATATTACATGAAAAAAATAAATGATCAACATCCTCATACAGAAGATTACAAAAACAACACTTAACATCCAAAATAATATTCTTCTTTTTAGAAGTTCAATCGTATTAAGTTTCTTATGAATGATTAACCACATAAGAAATTTAGCTTTAGGAGGAGAATTAGATTTCCAAATAAACTTAAAAGGCCTGAATGAGATTCCCGAAAAATTTATAAAGTTATACATAGAATTAACCGAATAAACTTGACTCTTATCCATACTCCAACTAATAAAATCTCTATGTTCGTCAATGTGATATAATGATAACTTAGCATATAATAAAGCTAATTGTCTTAACATATCCCCTTCTAAGATATGATCAAAAGAAAACTCCCATGGGGGATCTAAATCTCTTCTGAAAACATCTTTAATCAATGCATTTTTAAAACTACAAATATTAAAGAGTTCCCTAAATTCGATTTTAAGTGGTAAACAAGAAATCCACATATCATGCCAAAAATAAGTCATATCACCCAAATGAATGATAACCTTATAACCTAAATTAAAAAAATCAAAACACTTTAATACTGACTTCCAAAAGTAAGATAATCTATTATACCAACTATCCCTAGAACCCACAATGAACTCTCCTTCTGAATAATAAAATTTAGATACAATATCCTTCCACGAAGTCGACACAAAAGGACACCTAAATTTCCACAACCGTTTTGCCAATAAAGAAGAGTTAAAATTAACTAAATTAATGATCCCCAATCCCCCATCTTTCTTGAACTTACAACACATCTCCCAGTTTACTAAACATTTGAAACCCCTACAAATAGGATCACTACCCCCACTCCATAGATAATTATGTCTTATTCTATTGATTTTTTCAATAACCCATTGAGGAAATCTATATACAGACATCCAATAAGCAGGGATAACATATAATACCGAATTAACCAAAACTAATCTACCTGCTCTAGACAAGAATCTATTGTTCCAATTAGATAGTCTACTATCAATCTTATCAATTATGACTAACCAATCCTCCTTCTTTAGTTTCGAAGGCCTAATCTTAAATCCCAGATAATCAAGAGGAAATTTCATTACAGAGCAATTTAAAGTGCTAGCAACCATAGCCTCTACATTACCAAAATCATTAATGACCATAACTGAACTCTTATCAAAATTAATCCTAAGACCTGATAACATCTCAAAACAATATAAAATAAATTTGAGAGCAATAATGTGCTTAGGTAGGTGAGAAGAAAATAACAAAGTATCATCCGCAAATTGTAGTATAGATAACTCATTGTTAAATTGCTCATTGCCGACATTGCCCAAAACACCTAAACTCCCGGCTCTTTTAATAATTCTAGAAAAAACGTCTGCCGCTAAATTAAATAATAGAGGTGACAAGGGATCTCCTTGCCTAAGACCCCTCTTAGATTGGATCTTCTTTCCCACAACCCCATTGACAACAATACTAGAACTACCTGACTTAAGTAAAAGCATTATCCAGTTAATCCATCTAACACTAAAACCTCTAGCAAGACATACTTCACATATGTAATCCCAGTCAACAGAATCAAACGCCTTCTCAAAATCTAATTTCAAAATGGCACGTGAAAAATTATTTTTAGCACATACATTAATGTACTCTTGTACAACTGCCACTCCATCCGCTATTTGTCTACCTTTAATAATAGCAGTTTGCGAATGATCTATAAGATCATTCATCTTACTGCTAAGCCTATTCGCTAAAACTTTTGAAATAATCTTAACAGATACATTTATCAGAGAAATAGGTCTAAAATCTTTTTAAAATTTAGCGCCCTCTCTCTTCTTAATAAGGATAACATTAGCAAAATTGAAATTACCTAGTCACAAATCATCACTATAAAAATCGTTAAATAATTTAATAACATCAGATTTCAAGTCCTCCCAAAACTGTTTGTAAAATAAAACAGAAAAACCATCAGGTCCCGGAGCTTTGTCACTAGGCATATCGCAAATAGCCTTCCAAATCTCCTGATCAGAAAAAGGTTTATCTAAATCTAATAACTCTCCCTTATCATCATTAGGGTAGATGTCCTTCCAATTAACATTAATTCTTCTCTTGATCCTAGACCCAAATATTTGTTAGTAATAATTGGTGAAAGCTTCATTTAAATCACGCTGAACTGTCAATTCCTCATTATTTAAGAAAATAGAATGAATTAAATTATCACGTCTCCTCTTATTAGCCATATTATGAAAATTTTTGTGTTATTATCCCCTTCCTTAATCCATTGAACACGTGATCTTTTCTTCCACATTACTTCTTTTTCCAAAATCAATTTGAGTTCATTTCTGAGATTGCAAAGCCTATCGCTCTCACTTAGATTAAGAGTCTTTGATTCACTTAACTTATCTAAGTCTAACATCTCACATAAAATCTTATCTTTCTTAATTCTAACACTACCAAAAACAAATTTATTCCATCTCTTAAGAAAAAATCTTAATTTACCTAGTTTTGAAACAAAAATCTTAGCCGAATTGCCATTGTACAAATCATTAAAATAGAATAACGAATTCCACTTAACAGTAACAAGCTTAATAAAACTGGCGTCTAGTAGCCACATCTTCTCAAATTTAAAATTGTTACTAATTAACGTATTCGAATCACACGATAGGATTAAAGGACAGTGATCCGAATATAAAAAAGGTAACCCTTTTACTTTACAAATTGGAAATTTTTCATCAACCTCCGTACTTATAAAAAACCTATCTAATAAGGCGAAAGACGGGTTGTCACCAATATTAGACCTAGACCAAGTGAAAGATCTATTGCTAAGCGGAATTTCAATCAAATTATTGTCAAGAATAAAATCATTGAATTCTTCCATATCAAGGAAATCTCCTTCTCGAGGAGATCTCTCCCCTAAAAACCTAGTCACATTAAAATCCCCCCTACAATCCAAAGATTTGGTGCAAGATCCCTAAATTCTGAACATTCCTCCCACAAACGTCTCCTCTCAATCTTAGTGTGAGGGCCATACACATTCGTAATGCCCAATAAAGAATTATCACTAAGTGAAGTTAATATAATGTGTAATGAATGTAACTTAGAATATTCCTGCACTAGTCTATATTGGTTATCTTTCCAACCAATCATTAGCCCTCCTGCACTATCAATTGACGGTAGACAGGCCTAATTACGAGAATGTAATCCACCTAATCTAGCAAAAAAACTGGTGTCAGGACTCTCAATTTTAGTCTCTTGAAGCAAAGCAATGTCAATATGATAGTCTACATAGAAAGTCCTAATTTTTGCACATTTTTTAGGTTCATTTAAACCCCTGATATTCCAGCTAACAATCTTCATCTACTCAAGGAAGAGACTCTCTCTAGTTCCCTATTCCTAATGAAATCAGAATCTAACTCAATATCAATGATAATAAAAGCAGTATCACTGGCAAGCTGCAATAACTGACTAGTCGAAAGGCTACCTAATGCATAAGGAGAATACTCAATACCATAAGTAGAAGTCATACCTGAGCCCCAATCCGAATTGCTACTGTGAACATTCGGACCTGGGGACCTACCTCTAAATGGGGATGAGCTCGCTCTGATTCTAGCACTGCGTCTAACCAACCCAGAACTGGGAACTGCTCTCCTACTCCTCCCCCTCCTAGACAAAGAAGAGGGAACATCTCCACTCTGAAATAAAACCCCACTAGACTACGCCGAATCTCGATATGGAGAAGATCTAGATCTGATCCTAGCACTACGCCGAATCAATCCAAAATCGGGTACTAGTCTCCTGCGCCTCCCTCTAGAAGAAGTAGAGGAAATATCACTGCTCTGAAACATCATCCCGCCAAGATCTAACAACCCCTCACTACTCAAGGGACAAGTATCATCCTCGAAATAGTCGCAGAACAAATAGTGTCACCTTCCCATCTGAAAATACAAATACTCGGCCTCAAGTACAGGGAGAGAAGCTTCGAAGACTTCTCACTCACTACCAAAGAACCTGAGTCATTATTCCATGAGACTGTAAAACCAAACGAGAGTCGATCCAACAAAGGATCCAAGCAACCCAATCCATGATCCACTAAAGCCATTACATCCCTGACAGACAAGCAACTTACTGCATTAAGACCACTTACCACCACCCCACTTTGATCATCCAGTCCACCCATTTCTTCATTCTCAATCAAGGACATAGCCTCCTTTCCAAGCTCACATCTAAGATTTCTCATCATCTTCGCCTGAACCACCCTACCGCATTTGATTCTGCCCACTCTAAAGCCCCTCCTTGACAAATAGCCATGCTTCGGAGTAACCTCTATATTTGTACTACCCAACCCCTCCGTCTTTGAAACCACACCGTCATCACAATCGTGCAATAGCTCAAAACTGTTCGAGAGCTCTATATCCTCAGCTACCAACCAGTCAAATTCCTCCACCATACCAGAATCGTTACCAGACACATTCTCAGCTATACCTTCATAAATATAGCCTCTCATATCCACCTCGTCCACCCCAGTCATCACTTCTTTAAATCTCTCATTACTGACGTACTTACCACCATCAACCCCTCTAAAAAAGTAAGCATCATCATAAAGTCCCATGCATTTCATTACACACGGATCAGCAAACATTGGGTCATGTGACCAAGGCCAACATCCACTAGCGACAACCAACATCTCATCTTCTAGAAAAGATCCACCACCAACAACCAAATCTGAGTTGACATCTGCATCCACTTCTGACTGAAACCCCCCAGCATTCGTTGGAAAAGAATTTTTAGTCTGAAACAAAAGATCCGCATCCCTATACTCACAATTAATAACTGTGTTTAGGGAATCAAAGTGATGGAGTATCTCATCCAACAGTCGAAATACTCTACTCTTATTTCTGGCCATAGAATCAGCGTATAATCTCCTCAGTTTAATGAAGTTTAGACCAAAAGAGTAAGCATGATCTTTCCTAGACAATGGGCACGGCAACGGTGGATAAACCTTCACATATTCAACACTCTTGTTCCACATAATCCCATCAACTATACCTTCCAGATTCCATACCAGCATCGAAATCAGGCAAGCCCCTTCATTCTCACTAACCGGGTAATCCACAGCATATAAATCCAGCAATTCTGTTATTTTCATACAAATCATCAAACAGTTGAAGTGCAATAGTTCTCTGACTGTTTTCCCAGTAAACTTCTCCGGACAGCTATATTTCCGATGCCCTATTCCACCACAACTAAAGCATCGCAAGCCATTCCTACACTCCATCGCTAGATGAGAAGAATCACCACAACGAAAGCAGAAACGATCTCCCATATTTTTCTTAAAGCGCACAATATGTGGTAAGATTGAAATATCATTGGGAGGTTGTCTTACCACATCCGCAAAAGAGCGATGAATCTGATGTGGATGGCTAGCAGTGTTTGATGAAAAATCATGTCTCGCCTCTTCAATAAAGACCTCACATTGCCTGAAAGTCAAATTAAGTCTACCACTTTCATATTGGTGCTTTTTCTAATCAACTCCGGCGCTGAATCCTTGAGAATACCTGTAATACCGTGGTAAACTCCTCTTGATTTACCTCGAAAAATAAGGACATCCCCAGATTCCAGAATAATTTTTCTATTTAAGCCCTTGATGCTCTCATCCCTGTACACGAACTCGGCCGAATCGCCTATAGAAAAGGAAACAACCGGAAGCCCAAGCGAGAGACTTTTATTACTCTCATCCTTATCCTGATGCAACCCCAGTTTTCCGTCAATATTGTAGTAATTAACAATACATATGTCAGGATACATTAGAGGTAATTCATTAGTTTTACCTCCCCTGCCAACAATTCCTTTATGCGCAAACAACATAGAGTCACTTACCAAATTTTTGAATTCTAAAGGAATTGCAGGAGGAAAAGCACCATCATATTTTCGCCTTTCTTCATATACTCTAGATTGAGGATCCCAATTTTTACCCAAACACATCATATAAAGATTTAACAAAGCACCATTATCGTATCCTGGTCTATAAAATCCACCATCAGCAATACCTAATTCTTGGCATTTATTTATGATTTGCACCTGATCATTGAGGCTTATAATTTTTTTAATAAAATCATACCAGGACCAAGAAATTGATGTTGTGTTTATTTAATCTTCGGCTGTTTTTGCCAAGAAAAACCGCCTCTTGAAGAAGCCGAGCAATTTGATCTTCGATGCCCCAATTTACCACAATTAAAACATCTAATTTGGTTGCTACAATTCCTCGCAAAATGATTGGAATTTCCACATCGAAAACATCCGCCTGAACGAGTCTGAGAGTTTTCCGAAGGCAAAACAGAACGAACAAAAGAAGTCTTCTTAATCCCCTTTACAATCGGATTTGATGTATCCAAAAAGGATTGAGAGATCCAAGAACGAGAATTGTCTACAAAAGAAGAGGAGGAAGTACCAGCCCCCTGAACGAGAATTGTCTTCTTAATCATTTTTGAGGATTTTTGTTAAAGGAAAAAAATCTTTTGGTTCATGAATAAGCAATGCAAAGCTCGACAAATATACTCAATCTTTTTTGTCAGGTGTTGAATTGGTACTGCAAAATCAACAATGAATAAATGCATGCAACCGAAATAATCAAGTGCCAAATGAATACTCAAGTTATTTTAGGAAATATGTTTACACAAAGAAGGAATGCATTCAAGGAATTCATTTTGGCAAATTGGCAATCTTTTACTTGTTTCAAAAAATTCGAACAAGGCAACAAAGAACAAATTTTGGCCAAGAAAGAATCTATTTTTATTTGCAGAAATTAAGCATGATACATCAGTGCATTGAAGAATTTTCTGGCAAGAGTTTAAAGCATTTCCATAAATCAACAAATCAAGCATGGAAAAAATTCAAACAAATCACGCAATTCAGTATTCAGCATGCAAAGTTTTGGGCAAGAGAAATGTCAACATGAAGATGGCACAAATGTGATGTTTCAACAATTCAAGTACATGTGCAGATCAAAAATAGACATGGTGAAAATGCACAGTGGTGATAACAGAATGTTTTATTTGGCAAATGAACAATAAGCCATGCAGATTAACAAACAGATGTAGATTTCCATATTTCGACTTAATTTTGGGCAAGAAGTATTTTTAGAAAATCATTTATACGTGTCCAAAAAAAACAATAAATCAATCCTACATTTTTATAGCATTATAATAACATTAATATTTATGGAATGTTATCAATTACGCAAGGGACCAGAGGTGCACAAATTTATCACCAAATTTATTCTTTTGTCTGAAGCATATATGGCATGATTAATCAGCATGAATCAAACTGGGTAACCATGATTTTACAAGCATATTCCACAATGGCATTAAATCGACCAGATTCATAGAAGGGGCCAAAGACATGTCTAAGTTATCAAGAAAATTACGCAAGAGGAATAAAAAGGGAAACACACGCGGAAATGAAATCAAGGCACTGAATGAAATCAGAGTAATTATAGGATTTGTTAATCCTATACATATCACCATCATCATCATAGGTAGTGTGTCGAAAACTAGAGCAAAATTGAAAAATCAAATTCAGAGAAACTCACAAAATTACTTCATCGTTTTCGATCTCCAAAGAGTGGCCAAATCAATCGACGAAGGAACATCAACTAATCGGGGCATCAGAGTATAATTCAAAGCCAACCTTTTTGAAGTCGAATTGATTTAGGGCAAAACCCTATTTTCCATTTCCCAGCCGCCATCAACAAAGAGGAGAGCAAATCTATCTTTCGACAAAGCAAAGTGGCCGACCTATATTACTTTAGACAAAGTGGTTTTTTTGTTTTGAGTTATTTTATTGCATTGTTTTTTAATTACTTTTGTAATCAACTCATAGGTTTACTAGTTTTCCTGTAAAAAAATAGGGGTTACTAACTACGGGTTTGTAGCAAGGGGAAAATCTGATCTAGGGGATATATATAGTCTAGGGTTTTGTGCGTAGGATTAGAATAGGAGCGAGGGGTTCGCGAGTTTACATGGTCTTGTAAGCGGGATCTGTTCTATTACCTAGCAGAAACCTTAGGAATGCAGCAGTAGGCAGAGTTTTGCCGAAGCTGGGTATCTCTGCCTGTTATTTACTTTCTGCATTTTATTTCTACTGCATTCTGTGTTTTGTGAATTTTTAATATCCCATAAAAATTGTGATGAACCCTATTCACCCCCCACCCCCAGGGTTAATCTAGATCTAATAGTATCTGCAAAAACCAAAACTACTAGCTGCTCGTGTAGAAAATATGGGCACCCAGAGTTTAAGTAGAAAAAATAAACTCCGAGTCAGTCATGGGACTTGTATGAGAACTAAAACAGTTATCAAATTGTTACTTTAAATGTGGGGTAATCATGGGACCACGCCGTATAACACGAAACGGTTTTACTCCATATGAATCTCAGTTTAAAATAAAACAACACAACGATTTTTGAAAAATGATGCTATTATAAGACTCGGGTCCCGTCACACAATGCAACGCAAGCCGAAGGATAGAGTTTTACCTTATAATAACCAAATATGCTTGATACGCTTAAAGCAAATCATTTTGACATTACTATAAGTGCATAGTGTCAAAATCAACTTCAAATATAAATGTATCAATCATAGACGACATGAGCGTCCCATGCCACCATGTCGCCATATAGGTTTACAACTAAAACTGCAACAACCGGAATTTCAGAACTAATTTAAAAAATCTATTTTAGCAATTTTAATGTATTTTGAATATTTACAATGATTTATTTTAAACAATAAAGACTAAAAATTTATTTTAAATAAAGGTGGAACGTATAAATTTATTTTAATTATAAAACGAGCCTGAAATGGTGTAGTAGTTTGAAAATTCGATTTATAATTTCAATTGTGTATACACAATTCAATATAAATCAAAACTGGACGAAATAAGAAATATCTGAATCTATTTAATTATATCTTTCTATAGAATGTAAGAAACTAATATTTCGTTTTATAAATTGTAAGTTATGTCCAGATTAAAAATTAAAATAGTCGCTATGGAATTTATATATATCTTAATATAATTTATAGCCCTTAAAAATAGCCATTTTGCAAACGACTACATTTTCGATGAAACCACCTTTGTTGGATCCGGAATGTCAAATTATTGTTATGTTCTAATTTTCATAATTTTTGGAATTAATATGCGAGCGTGTTGAATTTAAACGCGTTTGGTACTTTAAGTTTGAATTTAATCGATCCGAAAATGGCCATTTTTCAAACTACCACCAAATTCGACAAAATTAGTTTTGTTAGGACTGTATCGTCAAAACATAGCTAGATTTATGTTTTTGGAACTTTTGGAGGTAGTATGTGGCCTCGGCAAATTAAAATGTACGTTTAAAATTGAATATATTAATTTATATTTTAATTTTGATAAAAACAGACCAAAACAGTGGAATTGGCTTATGTAACATATCCCATTGTGTCCGGAATGGGGTATTTAGCTAGGAACGACAATCGTTGGGTTCGATTTGGAGTTCGGATTGAAAAACTAGTATTTTTAGAAATTAAATATAATTAATTTTCTATAAAACCCACCTTTTTCTCAGAAACCCTAGCCTCCTCCTTCCCCGTCGAAAAGACGATATCGTTTGAAATAAAATCCCCTTCAATCTCTCAAATTAATTAAATAAATTCAAAAATTATAAAACGTAAACGAAAGAGATTTTCATGCTCTAGAATTCTGTGCTGGTGTGATCGATTATCGTGGGGTGTGGGCTGAGAATTTTGAGGGAAAAGTCGTCGACTTTGAAGTAGTTTTTGGTGGCAGCGGGACCAACGAGCGCGGCGGCGCTCTGGCCGGAGGCGTGGCGATGCTCTGGCCAGATGCGCGACTCGCGACGTTGGAGAGGGTGGAAGCATCTGATTGCTCCTAGGCGGCGTGTGGTGGCGGCGCACGGAGGAGGAAGGGTTTGAGCAGGTGTCGACCTCGATTTTAAACGATGGGGTGAGATAATCAAGGATAATTATCTTTATTAATTACTTTATTTAAATAAAAAACTTTTTAAAGTTCGTATCTTTTTCGTACGAGGTCCAAATCGTGCGAAACTGGATCCGTTGCGATCGTGGAGACGAGAGCTTCACAGCAAAACTAACCGGGCCCAATTTGGAGCTAGTTAGAATTAAGGGGAAATTCGAATCCGAACCCTCCTTTAAAAGCGTGGCGGATTGAATCCCAATGTGAGAACACCTTCTCACTCAATTTATTTTGCAGTTAAATATATACTAGGTTGCAAACGGGGCTTTGAAGCCTCTGACACTATTTATTGTACAAACCATGGTTGTTTGTTTGGATTGTATTGTGGAAATTTGGATTGTGGTTGTTGAATTGATTATAAATTGTATATTTGAACAATAAAAATATCATTTTTATTGTATAAAAGAACTATATAAAATATTCATGTATTGAATAAAATATTTGAACAATAAAGATATCATTTTTATTGAATGTGTGAACTATATAAAATTGTCAACTGTTGAAATAAATATTTTGTCGTTCGAAATATAATTTTTGACGTTTATATGAACAGCTTAAAATTCTCCTGAAGTGAAAATAAATATTCATTTACAAATCAGACGATTTGTTTATGTACACCCATTTGACTGACATTGATTGGGATGATATATTTTACACAACACCCAACTGCACAAATAATATTCAGTATTTATTGGTTGAAGCCCCACACGGGCATTGGGAGGATATTTGACATACACTAATCCCAATTGTTTAGTTGTATGTCAATCGATTGGTTGACGGACTGTTGTAAGCATTAATTATTTATATTTAATGCTTATGCAGTTATGTAATGCACTCTGGATGATGGATGATTGGTTATCATTGTTGTTGTGTACATGTGTTGTATGAAATCCATATAACTAACACTATATGTTAATTGATTAGGTCTGATTCCAATTCAGGAATAACGAAATTTTAAAATAAATAAATATTTTAAAATAACGATTTTTTTAAATAATATTCGGTAAAGGATTAAAAAGTGAATCTGATGCCCGATTTTGGATGGACACGAAAATATAGAAATAAATGAACCTGTATTAATTAGATATGCGCTATTTTGACGCGAACGATTTTTATATCTATAACGACCCGAACTTTGCCGGTCTCCGAAGAGAAGAGAAAGAAAGAATTGTTTGAGAACAGGACAAATCAGAACACAAACAGAAGAACATTTCATTGCTTATTATGACAATTTACATCAGAGTAAAGAATATAACAGAGTATGAATAAATATTACACATTGGAAAATATCAGAGATTAACAAATTACAATGCAGCGGAAAATAATACAAAACACAACTGAAAATAATACACGGATACAGAGCTTTTCGAATATAATTCCAGCTGTTAATCCAGGATCCTGGAAAAGAAATATCTACAAAAACCCAAATACCAGCTGTCCATGTGGAAAATAAGAGCACCCAGAGTTTAGGTTAAAATAATAAACTCCAGGTCAGTCATATGACTGGTGCGAACTAAAACAGTTATTTAAAACTTTACTTTAGAAATAAAGTAAATCGAGGGACCACGCCGTATAACACGAAACGGGTTTCCTCCCAAGAATACCAGTGCATAAAATAAAAAGCGCAATGCTTTTTGGAAAAATGAAGCTATTATAAGACCCAGGTCCTATCACACAATGCAACGCAAGCCGAAGGATTGGGTTTTCCCTTATAATAGCCAAACATGCTTGGTACGTTTAAAACAAATTATTTGATACTATTATAAGTGCATAGTGTATAAAAACCACTTCAAATATAAATGTATCAATCATAGACGACACGGGTACCATATATCATGTCGTCGTACTAGGCTCTACAATCAAAACCGAAATGTCACATATTGGAAATTCGATTCCATCTATGATTCGAGGTCAGGGATGGCTCCTCACTGCTTCAAGACACTCTAGCAAATGTCTAAGGACTGCCCGTAGAGTACCCTTGAATTCGGTTGGGTCGGTCCTCCATTACGTTTGAGGATTGGCAATTCCTGAACACACGTTTCCAGGTCCTATCGGACCTATATCCATTGGCTCCATAGAGACCGATATATCCGAGGCGCCTCGCAATCCAACAACAACATATGTAAAAATATAGAAATGCCAGGGCTTGCAGAACCCTGACACCACCCATAACTAGAAAGAAACATCATGTTCTCCCAACAGTCCGATCCCCTTTTGACTCATACCGAGGTGTGAGGCTCGCGAATTAACGCTATACACAAAGTTATGCCCTTTAAGGCTGTGCTTTGATCATCAACCAAAAGACTCTACTTTTCAACAGAAGCCTTGATCACTGCACCTATGCATGCCACACAGGTAATTCATGCCATGCGACTGATATCTATCGATATATAACCTCTGAGCTAGTACGTCACAGAGAAGGGCGTTAAGCAAGAGAATAAATTCTCCGCTGCCAAATAGATATATATTTAATAGTAATCAATCAACACAGAATAAAATTCAATGTCAGACACGCATCCATTTACAAGTTTGTTCTAGGTCTGAACGAAACTGGAGGCACCTTTATCCTCGTACCATATGTCCAATATAAGAGAGAGGCCCTCGCATGTCCGGTCGATCTTCAAGTATGTCTGGATGATCACCACTTATTACCTTGTCTTGGGTGTACAACCCAATCAAGACATCAATAATCATCCAAACAATGTGAAGACCTCCGATCTTCAACCACCATCTTCATCGTCGACATATCGTCGAATCAGTTATTCAGAATGGGTATAAACCTAGCCTTTTCGAATAACCCGCGTATATAATAAACAAGTGTTACAAAAACACAACATATGCCTCATTCCAATTCTGAATATTATTTTATTTAAATATTCATATCTTTTGGGAAAGGTTCCCATTAATTTTATCAAAGATAAATTCTTTAAATTTATTCTTTAATCTTCCTTTGAATATCAATTCAAACCAAATTAAGGTTTATCCAAACTAGTAGGGATTAGCGCACCTTACCGAAGTAATCATTTATTTAATTTCCCAATTCTAACCTATTCATCCCATGGAGAAAAACAGGTAATACTCCATATCTAACACCACGGTGTTATCGGTAAATTTAATTACCATTTCCAGTTCAAATCTAATTAAAGATTTAACTATTGCTTGGAGCAAAACCGGTGATGCTCCATTCTCGATCATTTCCTGTAACAATCCGGAAATTCTGAGCCAATTTAAAATTTTTATTTTGGCAATTTTGATGAATTTTGATTATTTAAAATGAATTATTTTAAATAATAACGACGAGAAATTTATTTTGAATAAAATTAGAACATATATATTTATTTGAATCTTCGTTAGAATATAAATATTTTATATTAATTATAAAAGGAATTGAAAATGGCGCGGTAGTTTGAAATTTTGATTTCGAAGTTCAAATGAACGTGCAGCATTCAAAATAAACTGGATTTTAGTGAAACAAAAAATATTTGAATCTATTTGAGAATATCTTTCCAATGAATCCGAAAAATCAAAATTTCATAGCGGGAATAAAAAGATATGTCCAGTTGAAAATTCAGAATAGTCGCTATGGAATTCTGGCCCATAAAAATGGGAATTTTGCAAACGACCTTTGTTTTCGACGAAACCACTTTTGTTGGATCCGTGATGTCAAATTATTGCTAGGTTTCAAAATTCGTTATTTTTCGAATCAATATGTGAGCGTGCCAAAGGAAAAAGTGTTTGACCAGTTCCAGTTGATTTTAATCGACTGGAAAATGACCATTTTTCAAACGGTCTCAGAATTTGACGAAATTAGTTTTGTTAGGACCGTTCGTCAATACGAAGCTAGAAAATATTTTTCGGGGATTTTTAAAGTCCGTATGTGGCCCCGGTAAATTGAAATGTGCGTTCAAATTCAATATATAGAGTTATATTTTGATTTTGATGGAAACCGATCGAAACGATCGAATCAGCTTACGATACATATCCCATTGGGTTCGAAATGGGGATAATTAGCTATGGACAATAGGCGGTGAGTCTCGATTGGAGATCGAATTTAGAAGTTGCTTTTTAGAATTAATTTAATAATAATATATATATATATAACTCCCTCCCCCTTTCCTTCTCCTCGTCAAGCCCGTTCGAATTGAAAAAAAAAGAGAACCTTAAATCGATCGCCCCCGTTCCTCGTCGCCGACCCACCACGCCTCTGCCGCACCTCCCAAGGCTGCGCCACCTCCCCACGATCCTCCTCCAGCGTCTCCCTCCTCGCTCCATCTCTTTCCTCCAAACACCAAGACCCCGCAACCCGTGGATAGCCCCAATCCGCCGTGGTAGGACCCACCGCCGCCACCAGTCGACTTCCGCACCTTCCCCCGCCACCTGCGAACTGTCCAGCGCCCCCTCCGTCTTCCTTCCTCATTTGTACACCCACACAGCTCCAATGAAGCCTGAAACCGCCGTAGTCACTGTAACAACTCGTATTTTCAATAACCTGTTATAACATAAATCGAGGCAGAATTTAATTTATAAATCTGAAGCAAGAGAAACGGGATATGCCATTGCGTTCGTCTCGGAAAAATACGCGAAATGGAGTCCGAGTTTTCGAAAATCGGAGTCCGTATGACCCGATTAAGGCCCAACGAAGTTTTCAGAAAATTCCAAAGCAAAAACAGATTTCAAATTCAAGTTTGAATTTGAAAATTTGGGCCAGTTTGGGCCAGGCGGGAGAATTCCTGCCAGAGCACCCAAGTCGACAGCCCTGTCGACTTGGGAGTCGACTTGGTTGGACCCAAGTCGACAGCCCTGTCGACTTGGCTGTCGACTTGGTCCAGCCGGGCTGTTTAGCCTGGTGCACCATTTAGAGATTGTGTTGAGCTTGGGGGCCAGATTCGGTTTTAAGGGCTGAGATTGCAACTAGGGTTTAATCCTATGGCCTAAAACACTTGCCTAATCTATAAATAAGGCCCTAACCTAGCCCTAAATCATCATTAATCTATCCTACAACTAAACTATGGCAAAATCAATCCTCTCATGGCCTCCACTCTCTTCATAAAATTTCTAAATAAATTTCTAAGTGATTTTCCATGCATACAAGTGTTTTCAAACTTGTATGAGCATCATTAGCTTGCATTCAAGTCAAGTTTCTATATTTGCATCATAAGGAAAGAGTTTTGATCATTTTGGCTCAAGGGATTTTATGTTAGAGCTTGCATTTTGGGTTTGATTGATTTCATAAGGGCTTTGTCATATTTTTGTGACTTCTTAAGCATTGTAAGCCCTATTCTACTTTCATACTTAAACTCTAAAGTTAAATGTATGATATGCAAGTTTATATGCAAGTTTACTATGCTATGATATGCAAGTTTATCATGTTGTAATATGCAAGTTTATATGCAAGTATGTCATGTTATGATATGCAAGTTTATATGCAAGTTTACTATGCTATGATATGCAAGTTCATCATGTCATGTTATGCAAGTTTACCATGTTATGCTATGCAATTATGCCATGTTATGATATGCAAGTATGTTTTGCAAGTTTGGGATGATCATCTTGTTCATGTTATCATGTTATGCAAGCTTATCTTGAGTATGTGAACATAAAGCTTCAAGCTTTATGCTAAAGGTTGCATTTTGGCAACATGTAAGTTATCATATCTCTTATGATAACTTGCATGTGAGGCTAAATGCGAACTTATGGCTATTTCTACATGTCATTTAGCACCATGTATCACCAATATGCCAAGTTTGGTTTTATGCATGCTTTTGGGGCCTAAAAATGTAATATGCAAGGGTATGAACACATGAACATTTCATATGCCACCATGTTAAACTTGTGGCTTCAATACCTTTATGTCATGATTATGCCAAGTTCCCTCTTTCTATCCTTTATGCGCTATTGCGATATGTAAGCGATGGGATTGCGTTTGGGGTTGGGTAAACTTAAAAAGACATAAAAACATAAGCTTGGGAATTTACTTATTAAGTTAGGTCTACCCATTGGGAATTTACCTATTAAGTTAGGTCTACCCAATTGCTTGAAAATTTGTAACATGTTTTGGAAACATGATGGACATGACACTTAGAAAAGATAAGTGTGGCCAACTCGAGGTTGGGTTGAGTTTGTAGCGTAAACCTACCCGGAACCGACCGGCTTAACTAGTTGCTACAAACAATAGGACCCAATGTGAGAAGTTGGTCATGTTGTACCTTGAACCCGAGGTTAGACCAAGTTGTGGTGTAAAGCTACCCGGACCCGCCCGGCTTAACTAGTAACCACAACAAGGTCTAATGTGAGAGGTTAAGGCGCATCAAATTAATTAATGCCTCGTGATTAGGGTTAAGTCATGGTCCACTTAATACTTAACCAATTTGGGCTTGGTAGATTAATCGGGGTTAAGTCGTGAACTCATCGTTACACTTAACCAAGTTAATCCATGATTAGCAAGAGGGTTAAACCGTACTTAACGCACTAGAAAATCCTAGCAATAGGGGGTCCACTCCAGTAGTAATCCCAAGTTTGTATCATCATGACCCTAGGGACTAGGCTAGGGTGGGGGCACGATTACTAAACTGGAGGTAAGCGACCAAAGGCGACGGCAGAGTGGTACGCCGGTGTAGTTCCGGGCGGACTTATGGTCGTGCACATAGTCCGAAGCCGGGGAAAGCATGCACGGGTACCAGTAGATCGAGACTGTGCACGCATGTTTATGGTGTCCAGGGGTTGCCACCCTAGGGCTTGATACACCCGACGGGAGACCCGGTACAGTCTGACTACAATCATGTTTGGGCCGTATTGACACCAACACGTGACGAGTTAGGCTTAGGGAGCCGATCGACTAGACCGTTTGGTTGGACCTTGTATTAGGGTCATTTCATGTTATTGGGCCAAAGTTTGGGCCAAGGGGTCAATACTTGTATATTCAAGTCATGTTAGTTTGCTAGTACACCTGTGGTGCAAAACCTTGAACCTGATTATGCGATGACACCTTTATCTACCTTGTTAGTTAATCACCATGCTAGTATGTTGTTATCCTTATGATCATACCTGCTTCTCATGCCAGTTAACTTTATCAGTTTACATTGATTGTAGTAGGGCTTACTCAGTCTTTTTGACTGACCTGTTTTCTTTCGCCTCTTTTCTTCCGTTCCCCCCCCCCAAGGTTCTCAGGGAGGGAATATTGGAGCTTAGCTGGATTTCTGATCGCTTGCTTGTGGGATTTTAGCTCATGTACGGTCTTGACATGAAGCTAGCTATGGTTATCACTTATTTTGGGGATAGTACTTATGTATTTCAGTTTTTCAGTAATGTTGTTTTTATCTAGACTTGTGTATTTGGGAAGTTAACATTATGTTGTACCAGACTTGTTTGAAATGGTTTGAAAATCTTCCGCTGTTTTATCTATGTTATTTACTCTGTTTACATATATACATATGTTCTTGTTCTGCCTTGATATATCATAATGCATGTTTACCTGATTCAAACGCCCCTCCAAAGTCAGAGTGCTTGCAAGAGCCACCCTGGCGGAGGCGGGGTGTTACATTGGTATCAGAGCATATGGTTTACGAGAAGGAACAAAAAGGTTTTTAGAAAACTTTTTGAAAACTATTTTCAAAACCAAGTATAAAGTATTTTCCAAAGAAAAGTCTAGTTTATTTTAAAGGCTACTCCCCAAAAAGCCATTAGCAAAATTCCCTCGTTTTTCTCCATTCTGAATCTGTCTTTTTCTTCGTTTTCAGTATGGCCGATAACTTTGCTATTCCGGAGGGAGTGCACGTACCTGTTTGGTATAGGAGACTTTTGTAGGCTAGGGCGACCAAAGCCGGCCCCGTAGACGTTCCTCCTCCTCCTCCTCCAGTAGTTAATGTTCCTCCTCCTCCTGTCGCTGAGGTTCCTCTTCCTCCTCCCCCTCAGCATCCTCAAGCTGACTTCGCAAAAACTTGCAAAGATTTCAAAGCAATGGGTGGCAAGAATTTTCAAGGCACTGAGACTTTTGTAGAGGCCAGAAATTGGTTGAAAGAGACCGAGGATTTATTTGCTATCTTTGGGATAGACGATCAGAGGAAGATCTTGTTGGCGGTTTGTCTTATGAAGGATGAAGCCGCTTATTGGTGGGAAGTCACCAATGGTACTAGGCCTGTTGAGACTTGGGACGATTTCAGGGCAAGGTTCATGCTTAAGTTTCTATCTTCTGCTGAGGAGAATCTGCAAATGGAGAGGTTCATAACTTTGAAACAAGGAGATATGTCTGTCAAAGAATATGTGAACAAGTTCAATCAGTTAGCTCGTTTTGGCTTGGATATGGTGAATACTCCTCAGAAGAAGGCTCTTCGTTTTGCTAGAGGATTGAATGAGCCGTTGCAGGGATTGGCTATGTCACATATTCCCCATGGAGCCACGTTTGAGAGCTTGGTTGATATGGCGTTACTTCAGGCAGATGTCAAGAAAGAGGTCAAGATGAATGCTACTCAAGCCAAGAAGACTGATTCCCAGTGGAAAGGAAATCAGGGAAATCCAAGTGGTCAGAGCAGTCAAGGCAATCAGAACAAGAACAAGAGTCAAGGCAACAAGGGGAACAACAACAAGGGCAATAACAACAAGGGCAAGAACAACAAGGGGAAGTGCCATTTTTGCGGTTCAGTTGGGCATCTTATTAAGGATTGTAAGAAGAGGAAAAGGAAGAATGGTGAATGCTTTTTCTGCGGTGAGACTGGACATTTTAGTAAGGATTGCCCGAGGAAGCAAGGGCAAGGCCAGGGTCAGACTCAGCGTGCTGGACCTTCAGGAGGGCAAGTTCATGCTCTCAATACCGCTCCAGTTCCCGATCGAGGTAGTATTTCTGTTGAGAGCCTTGTATATATTTTTGATTTTCCAGTTCGTACCTTGTTTGATTCTGGTGCATCGCATAGCTTTATCTCATCTGATCTTGTTGATAGTTTGCACCTTAGTACTAGCTTGGTAGATGATCCCGTCTGTGTCTCAAATCCTATTGGGGGTTCCGCCCATTTGTCTATGATATGTGGGGATTTGAGGATCTCTATACTGAGTGTAGAGTTCTTGTGTAGTGCTTATGTTCTTGGTTTTAGGGGATACAGATTGATATTGGGCATGGATTGGCTGTCCAGATATGGAGCCATTCTTGATTGTGAGCATAGGGTTGTGAGGCTCGTGACTCGCCTCGGAAACACCCTAGAGATTTCTTGTGATCCGAGAGGTCCCGTCATGTTGTGCTATCTGGAATCACTCGACTCGTCAATGGAAACTCTTCAGTCTGTGAGAGTGGTTCGAGAGTATCCGGATGTTTTCGATGAAGTTAGGGGGTTGCCCCCTAAGCGAGAGATTGATTTCCGCATTTATCTGGTGGATAATGCAAAGCCGGTTTCTTTGCCCGTTCGGCACATGGCTCCGCGTGAAAGGCGGGAGCTAAGTAAGCAAGTAAAGGAGTTGCTTGAGAAGAACTTCATTAGACGAAGCATATCTGAATGGGGAGCGCCTGTGGTATTTGCTACCAAGGCAGATGGTTCTCTCCGACTTTGTGTTGACTATCGAGAGTTGAATAAGCTGACTAAGAAGAACAGACACCCGTTACCGAGGATTGATGATCTCTTTGACCAGCTTGTCGGTGCTTCTGTTTTCTCTCAGCTTGATCTTGCTACTGGATTCCATCAGCTCAGGGTAGCTGAAGATAGTATAGACAAGACTGCGGTCAGGACTCCAGATGGATTCTTCGAATGGCTTGTCATGTCGTTCGGCTTGACTAATGCACCCGCATATTTCGTGGACTTGATGAGTTGGGTGTTCAGGGAGTTCTTGAACAAGTTTGTCGTGGTCTTCGTAGATGATATTCTGATCTTCTCTAAGGATGAGGAAGAGCACGCAAGGCATCTCGTGGAGGTGATGGATACGCTTAGAGCGCATCAGTTGAAGGCCAAGTTCTCCAAGTGTCACTTTTGGAGAAGGGAAGTTAGATTCCTTGGGCATATAGTATCTAAGCAAGGCTTAGCGGTGGATCCCGCTAAGGTAGTTGCAGTTCAGGATTGGAAGACTCCAAGGAATGCAACCGAAGTGAGAAGTTTTCTAGGTCTTGCGGGTTTTTACCGGAAGTTCATCAAGGACTTCGCAAAGATATCCGCTCCTCTCACTAAATTGACGAAGAAGAATTTAGTTTTTGCTTGGAGCATAGAATGCGAGCTTGCTTTTCAGAAGCTCAAGAGAGCTCTCACATCAGCACCTGTTCTAGCTTTGCCCGATGGAGGGAAGTTATTTACAGTATACACTGATGCATGTGGCACGGGGTTAGGAGATGTTCTTATGCAAGAAGGAAGGGTGATATGCTTTGGTGGTAGACAATTCAAAGTGCATGAGAAGAATTATCCAACTCATGACTTAGAGTTGGCGGCAATAGTATATGCACTCAAGGCTTGGCGCCATTATCTTTTGGGAGAAAGATTTGAGCTTTATACCGATCACAAGTCATTGAAGTATCTCTTTTCTCAGAAGGATCTGAATCTGAGGCAACAAAGATGGATGGAATTCTTGGTGTCCTACGATTTTGAGATAGCTTATACCCCTGGCAAGGGGAATGTGGTAGCAGATGCATTGAGTAGAAGAAGGTTGACCCTAAGTCCTCTATTCGTTGAGATGAAGAATTTAGAGTATGTGGCAACCTTTGATTTCTCTTTGGCGGTTGAGTCGATGACCGGTTCTTTAGCATCTCTGGAACTCAGACCTACCCTTCTTGATCAAGTTGGGGCTTCGCAGAGAGAAGACCCTCAGATAGTTGAGATTATGGATAAGCTGATTCGAGGAGAGACGTCTAGTCATCTCGCTCGATATTCTATTGATGACAAGGGTTGGCTGAGGAGAGACGGAAGGTTATGTGTTCCAATGGTAGAAGATCTAGTAAGAAGAGTTCTTGAGGAAGCGCATCGCTCTAAGTTGACTATACATCCGGGCGGAGATAAGATGTATAAAGATATGAAGCGTATTTTCTTTTGGCCTGGGATGAAGAAGGATGTGGCAGAGTTTGTCTCTAGATGTATCATTTGCCAGCACGTTAAGGCCGAGTCGAAGAAGCCCGGTGGGCTATTGCATCCTCTAGACGTTCCACTATGGAAGTGGGAGAGTATTTCCATGGATTTTATCGATGGGTTACCAAGGTCAAGGAAAGGGAATACAAGCATTTGGGTTATTGTGGATAGACTTACGATGAGTGCTCATTTCATTCCGGTGAAGAGCAAGAGGACCGCATCTTGGCTAGCGTCTGTATATCTTCGTGAGATTGTGAGACTTCATGGAGTCCCTTCTAGTATTGTCAGTGACCGTGACCCAATCTTTACAAGTCAGTTCTGGAATATCTTGCAAGAAGCTATGGGCACGAGGTTGAATCTAAGTACGGCTTATCACCCACAGACGGACGGTCAAACCGAAAGGGTGAATAGGGTACTCGAGGATCTGTTGAGGCTTTGTATTCTGGATTTTGGTGGTACTTGGGAAGACCATCTTCCTCTTGTTGAGTTTGCATATAATAATAATTATCAGGCAAGCATAGGGATGACACCATTTGAAGCTTTATATGGGAGGCCGTGCAAGTCGCCTACATGTTGGTGGGAGACTACAGATAAGCTTATACTTGGGCCTGATCTGATCAGAGATACATCCGAGAAGGTCGAGTTGATTCGGAGACGGATGAAAGCGGCCCAACACCGACAAAAATCCTATGCTGATAAGTGAAGAACTGATTTGGAGTTTGATGTTGGGGATATGGTTTTCGTGAAGGTTTCTCCTTTGCAGAATGTGGTCCGATTTGGAGCCGTTGGGAAGTTAACATCGAGGTTTGTTGGACCATTCCCTATTATAGAGAGGATCGGGTAGATGGCTTATAGAGTGAAGTTGCCCGAGAAGCTTGCCGGAGTACACGATGTTTTTCATGTCTCGCATCTCCGGAAGTGTTTACATGAATCAGTAGAGGTTGTTGAGCCAAGTGTTCTGAAAGATGTGGAAGTGGAGAAAGAGGCTACCTTGAGGAGAGCCCCGATTCGTATCTTGGGGACGGAGACCAAGAAGCTAAGGAATCGAGAGGTCAAGTTGGTGAAGGTTCAATGGGGTGAAGCCGAAGAAGACGCAACTTGGGAAACCGAGGAGAAGATGCGTGGGCTTTATCCATTCCTTTTTGAGGGTACACTCTCAATCTCTTTTCTTTGCTAGCATATCTTTCTCTTTGCTATTTATGTTTATCTAGTTTATCGTGTTAATCTTGTCATGAGAACCTTAGGTAGAAACCCTTTGGACGAAACATGTGTTTGAAACATGTTATGCTTGATGGTTGCAAGTGGTTGCAAGTGTTTGCAAGTGGTTACTCGTGGATGCATTATACACGTTAGGCACTAGATCGGCTCACACACTCCTCATATTGCATATGCATGAGTGTTTATGCTTATTCATGGATGAAAAATTTTGTGTTATCACATGGATGTTGCATATGGATGTATGTTATGTGCACACATATAGATGTTATACATTATGTTAGGAATTGCATACATATGGATTCATTTCACTAACATAATTTGCATTGATGATATTTGCATTAGATAAGTACATATACACACACCTTTGCATATGTTCATACAACATTTAGAATCTTGTAAGGACAATGATTGCTCGTGGATGATATTTTGAGTAGATGGATGTTGGATGGTAGGATACGTTCTTCCTAACTTGAAGATTTCGGGGACGAAATCCTTTAAGGAGGGGAGAATGTAACAACCTGTATTTTCAATAACCTGTTATAACATAAATCGAGGCAGAATTTAATTTATAAATCTGAATCAAGGGAAATGGGCTATGCCATTGCGTTCGTCTCGGAAAAATACGCGAAATAGAGTCCGAGTTTTCGAAAATCGGAGTCCGTATGACCCGATTAAGGCCCAACGAAGTTTTCAGAAAATTCCAAAGCAAAAACAGATTTCAAATTCAAGTTTGAATTTGAAAATTTGGGCCAGTTTGGGCCAGGCGGGAGAATTCCCGCCAGAGCACCCAAGTCGACAGCCCTGTCTACTTGGGAGTCGACTTGGTTGGACCCAAGTCGACAGCCCTGTCGACTTGGCTGTCGACTTGGTCCAGCCGGGCTGTTTAGCCTGGTGCACCATTTAGAGATTGTGTTGAGCTTGGGGGCCAGATTCGGTTTTAAGGGCTGAGATTGCAACTAGGGTTTAATCCTGTGGCCTAAAACACTTGCCTAATCTATAAATAAGGCCCTAACCTAGCCCTAAATCATCATTAATCTATCCTACAACTAAACTATGGCAAAATCAATCCTCTCATGGCCTCCACTCTCTTCATAAAATTTCTAAATAAATTTCTAAGTGATTTTCCATGCATACAAGTGTTTTCAAACTTGTATGAGCATCATTAGCTTGCATTCAAGTCAAGTTTCTATATTTGCATCATAAGGAAAGAGTTTTGATCATTTTGGCTCAAGGGTTTTTATGTTAGAGCTTGCATTTTGGGTTTGATTGATTTCATAAGGGCTTTGTCATATTTTTGTGACTTCTTAAGCATTGTAAGCCCTATTCTACTTTCATATTTAAACTCTAAAGTTAAATGTATGATATGCAAGTTTATATGCAAGTTTACTATGCTATGATATACAAGTTTATCATGTTGTAATATGCAAGTTTATATGCAAGTATGTCATGTTATGATATGCAAGTTTATATGCAAGTTTACTATGCTATGATATGCAAGTTCATCATGTCATGTTATGCAAGTTTACCATGTTATGCTATGCAAGTATGCCATGTTATGATATGCAAGTATGTTTTGCAAGTTTGGGATGATCATCTTGTTCATGTTATCATGTTATGCAAGCTTATCTTGAGTATGTGAACATAAAGCTTCAAGCTTTATGCTAAAGGTTGCATTTTGGCAACATGTAAGTTATCATATCTCTTATGATAACTTGCATGTGAGGCTAAATGCGAACTTATGGCTATTTCTACATGTCATTTAGCACCATGTATCACCAATATGCCAAGTTTGGTTTTATGCATGCTTTTGGGGCCTAAAAATGTAATATGCAAGGGTATGAACACATGAACATTTCATATGCCACCATGTTAAACTTGTGGCTTCAATAACTTTATGTCATGATTATGCCAAGTTCCCTCTTTCTATCCTTTATGCGCTATTGCGATATGTAAGCGATGGGATTGCGTTTGGGGTTGGGTAAACTTAAAAAGACATAAAAACATAAGCTTGGGAATTTACCTATTAAGTTAGGTCTACCCATTGGGAATTTACCTATTAATTTAGGTCTACCCAATTGCTTGAAAATTTGTAACATGTCTTGGAAACATGATGGACATGACACTTAGAAAAGATAAGTGTGGCCAACTCGAGGTTGGGTTGAGTTTGTAGCGTAAACCTACCCGGAACCGACCGGCTTAACTAGTTGCTACAAACAATAGGACCCAATGTGAGAAGTTGGTCATGTTGTACCTTGAACCCGAGGTTAGACCAAGTTGTGGTGTAAAGCTACCCGGACCCGCCCGGCTTAACTAGTAACCACAACAAGGTCTAATGTGAGAGGTTAAGGCGCATCAAATTAATTAATGCCTCGTGATTAGGGTTAAGTCATGGTCCACTTAATACTTAACCAATTTGGGATTGGTAGATTAATCGGGGTTAAGTCGTGAACTCATCGTTACACTTAACCAAGTTAATCCATGATTAGCAAGAGGGTTAAACCGTACTTAACCCGCTAGAAAATCCTAGCAATAGGGGGTCCACTCCAGTAGTAATCCCAAGTTTGTATCATCATGACCCTAGGGACTAGGCTAGGGTGGGGGCACGATTACTAAACTGGAGGTAAGCGACCAAAGGCGACGGCAGAGTGGTACGCCGGTGTAGTTCCGGGCGGACTTATGGTCGTGCACATAGTCCGAAGCCGGGGAAAGCATGCACGGGTACCAGTAGATCGAGACTGTGCACGCATGTTTATGGTGTCCAGGGGTTGCCACCCTAGGGCTTGATACACCCGACGGGAGACCCGGCACAGTCTGACTACAATCATGTTTGGGCCGTATTGACACCAACACGTGACGAGTTAGGCTTAGGGAGCCGATCGACTAGACCGTTTGGTTGGACCTTGTATTAGGGTCATTTCATGTTATTGGGCCAAAGCTTGGGCCAAGGGATCAATACTTGTATATTCAAGTCATGTTAGTTTGCTAGTACACCTGTGGTGCAAAACCTTGAACCTGATTATGCGATGACACCTTTATCTACCTTGTTAGTTAATCACCATGCTAGTATGTTGTTATCCTTATGATCATACCTGCTTCTCATGCCAGTTAACTTTATCAGTTTACATTGATTGTAGTAGGGCTTACTCAGTCTTTTTGACTGACCTGTTTTCTTTCGCCTCTTTTCTTCCGTTTCCCCCCCCCCCCCCAGGTTCTTAGGGATGGAATATTGGAGCTTAGCTGGATTTCTGATCGCTTGCTTGTGGGATTTTAGCTCATGTACGGTCTTGACATGAAGCTAGCTATGGTTATCACTTATTTTGGGGATAGTACTTATGTATTTCAGTTTTTCAGTAATGTTGTTTTTATCTAGACTTGTGTATTTGGGAAGTTAACATTATGTTGTACCAGACTTGTTTGAAATGTACATTTTCTTGTTTCATCCTACGAATTACACAAAATGTATATTTTGTGTATCGTACCAATATTAACAAAAATAGGCATTCTTGTGTTTCATTTCAATTTCAACAAACGAATATTTTTGTACATCCACTTTTACTTCTACAAAAATGGGTATTTTTGTTTGTTTATATCAAGGTAACAAAATTGATAATTTTGTTATCTTATCAATGCAAAACACAAAAATAATAATTTTACATTACAAACAAAACGTTAATTTTGTGTACTAATCTATTTACATGAAAATGAAATTTCCATATATTTATTCTTTTTAATGAAAAACTAATTCATTAAAATATAAATTTCATCATTATAATCTTTACTGAAGTTCTTTTACATGGGTATGTAAATTTCATATCGTTGTCCTTTTTAATAAAAATTCAATTGATTAAAATGTAAATCTTTTACTTTAAGTTCTATTAACATGAAAATGTAATTTTCCTTCTTTTATTCACATTAAAAGAATGACAAAAATATTCATTTTGTCAAATGTGAAAGAATGATAAAAATATACATTGTTATCAAATGTAAATGGAGGACAAAAATATTTATTCTGTCAAATGCAAAGAATGAAATAAAACACATTCATTTTTGTTCGTAATAAAAAGAAAACATTCGTTTTGTTTGTGTTTTGAAAGTTCGCATTTTTTATTTACATTTTGCCTGGAAGCGTGGTTGGCACATAACCCACAGGTCCCAGGATCGAAACCTGGCTCTGATACCAAATGAAATGACCCAAACTTCCCAATAAACAAAAGGCTGGATTGCTTTGAGAACAATACACATCAGAAAACAAACTGAAGAACATTTTATCGCTGATTTCAACAATTACATCAGAGTACAAGAATATTACGGAGTATGAATACTTATTACAGAAATAGAAATACCATAATATCAGAGTTTTAAAGTACATTTAAATAGCAACGGAAAAATAATACAAATATACAACTGGAAGTAATACACGGATACAAAGCTTTCCGAATACCGCTTCAGCTGTGAGGCTCGCGAAGTCACGATATATGCAAAGCTATGCCGTAATAGGCTATGCTTTGATCATCCCACAAGGCCCTTCTTTTCAACAAAAGCCTTGATCATATGCATCTTGGCGTGCCACATTGACAATTCATGCCATGCGATCAATCACTATTAATATATACCAGGGTGTTAAGTAGAGAATAAATCCTCCACCACCAAACAGACATACATTAACAGAAATCGATTTAATTCACATGGAATGAAATCCAAAGTCAGATACGCATCCATTTACTAGCTTATGCTCTGGGTCTGAGCGAAAACCAAATCCGAACAATCAACAATAGTCCGGACGATCACCACTGAAGCCCCTTCAAGGTAGCTACTCCTATCAAGGGTCTCTGTAACAACACATCCGTTTGATGTGAAGATCGTCGGTCTTTAACCACCGTCTTCATCTTCGACTCTTCATCATCGTAGAAATTATTCGGAATGGGTTAAACCCGGTCTTTCCGAATAACTCTCGTATTTTTTTATAATTAAAAATCGAGTACTATAAAAACACATCCAACGCCTCATTCCAATTAAGAATATTCTTCTAAAAATATTCGCATTATTTTATCAAAGATAAACTCTTTAAATTATTCTTAAATCTTTCTTTTAAAGATTTACTAAGAACCCAATTTGGTTTTAAATATCAAAAATCATTATTCAATAATTATTTAAATTTAAGAAATAAATCTTATCTTTAACTGGGTTAAAGAACTAATGTCATTTTAAAACAGCATTCAGGGTAAACCCAAAATTATCTTCCTTTAAATTAAGGAATCTTCATATAAATCAAATCAATGTATAATCATTATAAAATTTCCGTATCCGACCAATAATATAAATGGAATAACGGCAAAGCCTTTTAAATTCCATATGTAGTATCAGTCTTCATTTACAGGAGCTTATCTCGGTTATTATAAATTCGAATTCTATTCAATTCCAGTTTAATATATTAAATTGAAAAACTTTACTTTTGAAAAATTTCTATTTAAATCTTAAATAAAGATTTACAAATTTCAAATCATATTTTTACTGTCAGTTGGGTTAAAGAACAAATGTCGCTAAGAAACACAGTTCACAATAAACCCGACTCACACTTCATCTTATTTCAATTACTAAATGAAAACTTTAATAATCTAAATTAAAAGATTATTCTTTTCATATGGGGTTTAAGAACAGTGTTATTTAAGATGTTATTCACGACAACCCAAAATCCAATTTATTGCATTTAACTTCAATTAAATCTTAACAAATTGGAAAAACTCATTAAATCTAAATTTTATGATTCATTCTAGTTAATAACTAGTTTATTTCAATAAAAATATATTTTCCCAAAAATATATTCTTTTCTAAAATATTCTTTTTTTTCTTGAATATTCTTTATTGGAATGTGACTCAACGAACAACCAAATATTGCATGAAATCAAAAATTATGATAAATAATTATCAAACATCCAAATGACGACCAAAGTGGAATTTATAACTGTGTGAGCATTAAAGCAAATAAATACATAACGCTCATCACAGACCGTCAATCCATCGATTGACAGATAGTTAAATATTGGGATTAGTGTGTGTCCAATATCATCCCAATACCCGTTTGGGGTTTCATCCATCAAACAAATAATAATATATGTGTGCACTTAGGCGATGTGTAAAAATTATCGTCCCAATCACATAACAAGTCGGATGACTTGTAAATGGAAGTGTAATATGCAATTTGAACCTTATGTCAAGCATTTCAACATTACAGATATTTACCCCATGCCATCCCTAACATCGTGTTTTTAACATATGATATTTTATTGTAACTAAATGACAATAAAAATATTAACTTTCATATCTTTGTGTAATCCCTTCCGGTGACCAAAAATGTATATTTAGGTGTAAACCTCTTTAATTACCCGAAATGTATTGTTTACATTTTATTATAATAAATATTAAATAAATAAAATAATAAATAAAAAAGAAACGGACCTTCTTCCTTATCGCGTAAGACACGCCGAACCCAACATTCTTCCTCTAAACCCCCCCTACGCGCCACCAACGAAGCCACCAGTCACCGATCCATCGCCCCCATTCGAACTGCCACGACACCAGCTCCCCGCGAACCCCACCCTTGACCAACTCGCGCCCCCTAGGACCCGCCAACCACCAAAAAAACACAGCCACCTTCAGGCTGAGAATTCGCGAAATCCGTGCATTGAAACCCGATCTTAACCGTATGGATTGAAAGGTCTTGAAATTCTCTTCGATTCGGTATATAGTTTGTAGATTTTCGTTGAATGGATTGACAGAAATTTATGTTTGAAAATCGGATGTTTCTGGCCATTGTTTTAAGGGCGGTGGCTGAAATTAGGGTTAGGGTTTCGGCCTGAATATTTTAATATTAAATCTCGAAAATTGCGCTTAAAAGGTGGATTTTCGGACTTTCTCTGATTTGGGCCTGCTTACTGTCGTTCTTAAGGTTTTGACACCTTCTGAACGCAATGGGATAGGTCCCGTGGCCCAATTCCGAAATTTGTATGATTTTTATTTAAAATTGCATTAAAAATTAATTAATAAAATATTGACCGTACATTAAAATATGCCGGGGCCACATATGTCCTCAGAAAATTCTAAAAAAAATATTTTTAGCTTTCTTATGACGATACGAATCCAACAAAATTATTTTCGTCGAATTCTGAGACTATTTGAAAAATGGCTATTTTTAAGGCGTTTAAATTTAACTAAAATAGTCAAAACACATTTTCTTTTGCCACGCTCTCATATTAATTCGAAAAATTCTGAAAATTGAAACCTAGCAATAATTTGACATTCCGGTTCCAACAAAAGTGGTTTCGTCGAAAACGGAGGTTGTTTGAAAAATGACTATTTTTAAGGCTAATATACTTAATATTAAAAATACATTTTTAAACAAATAAATACCGAAACTCAAAAGTGTTTACTGTTTTTCAATGTAGAAACGTCACTCCGAACTCAATGGAAGTGGTTTCGAGTCGAAATCCCTTCATATGTGAAAAGTAGCCTTTTGGGCCATATATATAAATTCAACAACGACCTTTATAAAAATTGAATTGGCCATAACTTTTGATTTCCGCCATGAAATTTCAATTTTTCAGATTCATTAGAAAGATATGGTTAAACAGATTTAAATATTTCTGGTTTCACTCAATTCTGTTTTATTTTGAATCTTGTACATTCAGTTAAAGTTTAAAATCAAATTTTGAAACTACCGCGCCATTTCTAACTCCATTTATATTTAAATTAAATTTATTCATTTTAACTTCTATTAAAATAAATTCTAGCCATTACTATTTATAATAAATTATATCATAACCTCAAAATTCATTAAAATTTTCTAAAATAAAATTTTTAAATTGTTTCAGAATTTGTGGGTTGTTACACCAAGAAATCTTAAAGAATCGATTAGTGTCCATAATCCGATAGGAGGCTCTCTTGTTCTCGGTTTATATTGCTGAGTACCTGTTTCTTTGTAATAACCCGGAAATCCGAGCTAATTTAAAATTTTATTTTGGCAATTTTGATGAATTTTGAATATTTAAAATGAATTATTTTAAACAATAACGACGAGAAATTTATTCTGAATAGAATTCGAACGTATATATTTATTTGAATCGTCGCTAGAATATAAATAATTATTTATAATTATAAAAGGAATTGAAAATGGCGCGGGTGTTCGAAAATTCGATTTCAAAGTTCAAATGAATGTACAGGATTCAAATTAAACCGAAATTTAGCGAAACCAAAAATATTAGAATCTATTTGAGAATATCTTTCCAAAGAATCCGAAAAATTGAAATTTCATAGCGGGGTAAAAAAAATTTTGCCCAATTGAAATTTCGAAATAATCGCTATGGAATTCTGGCCCTTAAAAATAGCGATTTTGCAAACGACCTCAATTTTCGAAGAAACCACTTTTGTTGGATCCGGGATGTCAAATTATTGCTAGATTCCAATAATTCATAATTTTTGAAATCAATATGTGAGCGTGGCCAAATAAAACGTCTTTTGACAGTTCAATCAATTTTAATCGACCTGAAAATGGCCATATTTAAAACGGTCTTCAAATTTGATAAAATTAGATTCGTTAGGACCGTATCGTCAATACGAAGCTAGAAATAATTTTTCTGGAATTTTTAGAGTTCGTATGTGGTCCCGATAAATTGAAATGTGCATTCAAATTCAATATACATTGATTTATATTTTAATTTGAACAGAAACAGATCGTAATAGTCGAATTAGGTTACAAATCATATCCCATTGTGTTCGGAATGAGGGTAATTAGCTACGGGCGACAGTCGGTGGGTTTGATTTTGACTTCGAAATGAAAAGTAACTTTTTAGATTAAAAATTAAAATTAAATATATATATTTATATAATATAGCACCCTCACTCCTCTCTTCACTCAGACCATTCAAAATAAAATAAAATTAAAAAACCGCGTTGACCCTTCCCCCCCCCCCCCCCCGAACCCTCGTCGATCCCGTCGTCTGCCCCTTCCCCCACCCACGCTGACGCAACCGCCGACCCACCTCTCTGTCGTCGATCTCCTCCCTCCGCATCTCCCCTTCCTCTACGAGAACCGCGAACCGCCCCCCAAACTCTTAATCCCCCCTGAAATCGAATGAGCGCCGCCGCCGTCCACCTCTCAGGACGCCGCATTCCCATTCCGACCTCCCCCCTAAGCCGCGGTGGACCACCTTTCCTCCTCTGATAGAATAACCGTGAGTATTTACTGTATTTTCTTTTGATTTAAGGTAATTAGTTTTAAAGTATAAAAAAATCAGTTTTTTTATATATAGCATAGTCTAAAATAGAATTAATTTTATATATTATGATATTAAATCAAAATTAGGTTTTTATATGTTATAAAAATTAATTTTTATATGCTAGAATAAAAAGGTTTGATTTTTAACTATGAAAAGGTTAGATTTTTAATTTTAAAAGGATTAGATTTTTTAATTATATATGAAGAGAAATAAAGATTAAATTTTTATTTTGAAGCTAGTGAAGTAAAAATATATTTTTTTAGAAGATAAAAATTTGATCTTTATATATATAACATAGGCACAAAGATGTGACCTTTATATATGTAGCGATATAATAAAAATACGATTTTTATTATATGTATGGCGATATAAAAATGTGATTTTTATATATATCAGAATATGAAAAGAATGTGATTTTTAAAATATATATAGCGTTGTTAAATACATGATTTTTTAACATATACCACGTGAAACAGATCTCGTTGGAAACGCGGCGAAGATTTTTTACATAAGAAGAGTCGCGGCGTTTGGTTTAGCTTTTAGGTGAGAACTCCTCACTTTTAATTTATTTTCTGGTTGAAATATATACTAGGATGCAGACAGTGCTTAGCAGCACCCGACACCCGTTGTCCACAGACCATGGATGACTTGTTTGTTTAATTGATGTGTTGTGAAAGTTGATTGTGTGAAGTGGAATGAAATAAAATATTTTATAGTGGAAAATATTTTATAGTTAAAAATATAGTTTTTAATGTGTATATAAAATAAATATTTATAAACAAATCGGACGATTTGTTTATGTGCACTCATTTGACTGATGTTGATTGGGACGATAAATTTTACACATCGCCCAACTGCACAAATAAAAATCTTATTTGTTGATTTGAAACCCCACACGGGTATTGGGATGATATTTGGCGTACACTAATCCCGATTGTTTAGTTGTATGTCAATCGATGGGTTGACAGACTATGTAAGCATTAATTATTTATATTTAATGCTTATGCAGTTGTGTGGTGCACTCTGGATGATGGTTGATGATTTATCGTTGCTATTATATACATGTGTTGTAGAAAGTCCATATAATTAACATTATATGGTAATTGATTGGGCCTCATTCCAGTTTGGGAAATAAGGAATATTATAAAAGAAAATTCATGTGTTGTATATAATAAAAATTCATGTGTTGAATAGAATAAAAATTCATGTGCTGACTAGAATAAAAATTCATGTGTTGAATAGAAAGAAAATTCATGTGTTGAATATAAAGAAAATACATGTGTTGAATAGAAAGAAAATTCATGTGTTGAGTAGAATAAACATTCATGTGTTGAATAAAAGCCGTGTTGGTTAGATATGCGTCATTATGACGCGAACGATATTTATATCGATTATATTCGTTTTTATAATGATTATAGAAAAGGAAGTGATTTCAAAATATAACGTTTTGGAAATATTATTATTTGTATATTGATGGTGTGGAATATTCAATTTTGATTCGAAATTGAATATGAAGTTGAAATCATTTTCAAAACGAATTTAAAACGATTTATAAAATACGTTTCGAAAGGAAATCGATGAAATATATAATATATATATATTATATATATTAAATGGCCTTAATAGAACGCGCCGCGCCATGGCAGTTCGCGAATTTCGACCATTGACTTCGAATGGATATTACGGGAGATCCGACCGTCGGATTCTCCTAAAACCAGAACCGTTGGGTTCGTATCGAAAAGAGCTTTCTAATGAATATTAGAGATTTGAAATCTAACGGTTAAATTTGGATTTATGTCCAAATCAAATTTGGAAAAGGTCATTGTAAGTGTAGTTCGATGGTTGTTGACGGAAATCGACTGTACGGGCCTTGATAAAATTATTAAAAACAGTAATAATTTGTGTAAAATCATAAGAAATGATATGGAAAGAATTGGGATGAAAAACTCCATATTTGAAAAGATAATAATAGATTTTTATCGAATTGTACTAGTTTTGAACTAGAATTATAATCCAATTATTTTTAAAATAAATAAATTGGATTTGAAATAATTTTAAAAGTAACCGGAATTTCCAATAATTGAATTGGAATGGATCTGAATCGAAATTGTCCTTGGAATATTTCAATGTTGGATTTCGTGATTATACAAATATTGTAAGGGAAATTTGAAAGATATATTGATATCGTTATTTCCAATACGATATTTGTTGGTCGTAGAATTTGATATTGAATATAAGCCGATATATTTTCTATTCAGAGCCTTGTATTTAATTTCAAATGGGATTTGGGTTTGTCGTGAATGGTGTCTTCATTAACACTGTTCTTAAACCCAGCTGAGAAAAAGATTAAATCTTTTTATTTACATTTAATGAAGTATACCAATTAAATGATATTTAATTGGAATTGAATTTGAAATGATTTTTGGGTTTATCGTGAATCGTGTTGTAGATGACATTAGTTCTTTAATCCAGTTAAAGACAGGATATGGTTTCCCAAGTTAAACAATCATTAATATGATTTTTGGGAAGATTAAAACCAAGTGGAGTTTTAATGAATCATTAATTAGATTGAGATGATCGAGAATGGAGTATCACCAGTTTTGCTCCAGGCGACAGTTAGATCTTTAATTAGATTTGAACATGAAATGGTAATTGAATTTACCTATAGCACCGTGGTGTTAGATATGAAGTATGACCAGTTTTACTTCATGGGATGAATAGGTTGGGATTGAGAAATTTAAAACAAATGATTACTTCGGTAAGGTTCGTTAATCCCGACTAGTTTGGATAAAGCATAATTTGGTTTAAATTGATACTCAAAAGAAGATTAGAGAATAAATTTAAAGAATTTATCTTTGATAAAATTAATGGGAACCTTTCCCAAAGTATAAGAATATTTGAATAAAAGAATATACTAAATTGGAATGAGGCGTATGTTGTGTTTGGGTAACACTTGTTTATTATATACGCAGGTTATTCAGAAAGACCGGGTTTATCCCATTCTGAATAACTGATTCGACGAGGTGTCTAGGATGAAGATGGTGGTCGAAGACCGGAGGTCTTCACATCGTTTGGGTGATTATTGATGAACTTGATTGGGCTGTACACCCAAGAGGAGGGATTCAGTTGGTGATCGTCCAGACGTACTTGGAGATCGATGGATATGCGAGGTACAAGGTGCCTCCGGTTTCGTTCAGACCCAAAACGAACTTGTAAATGGACCGTGTGTTTGACATTGGATTTTATTTCGTGTGATTGATTTCTATTAAATATATATCTGTTTGGCGGCGGAGAATTTATTCTCTTGCTTAACGCCCTTCTCTGAGACTTACGAGTTCAGAGGTTATATATTGATGGATATCAATCGCATGGAGTGAATTGCCTGTGTGGCATGCCAAAGTGGCAAATGATCAAGACTTCTGTTGAAACGCAGAGTCCTGTGGTTGATGATCAAAGCACGTCCTGTGTGGCATAGCTTTGTGTAGCGTTGATTCGCGAGCCTCACACCCCGGTTGTGAACCAGAAACGGGAGAGGACCTCAGGGAGGACATGCATTTCTTTCTAGCTAGGTGGTGTCAGTGACCTACGAGCCCTGACATTTATATTATTTTCACCTGTGTGGTTGTTGGATTGCGAGATGCCTCGGATATATTGTGACTATGTGGAGCCAATGGAGTCATTTGGCACATTTACGCCCCAAAGGGCGGGGAAACGCAGTGTTCATGCATTTTAATCCACATCGGTGGACCGGCCCTGACGATCCAAGGGCCCACCTGAGTTTGGGTCCTGAGACATGATAGGCTAGATTGTCTCGAAACGATGAGGACGATCCCTGGCCTCAGTTCATAGATGGAAATCCAAATTTCCAAATACGTGACTTTGCGGTTTTGATTGTAGAGCCTAGTATGGCGACATGATATATGGTACCCATGCCGTCTAGGATTGATACATTTATATTTGAAGTTGTTTTATACACTATGCACTTATAATAGTATCAAATGATTTGTTTTTAACGTACCAAGCATGTTTGGCTATTATAGGGGAAAACCCTATCCTCCGGCTTGTGTTGCAATGTGTGATGGGACTTATAATAGCTTCATTTGTGTTATATGCACTGGTATTCCTGGGAGGAAACCCGTTCCGTGTTATACGGCGTGGTCCGTTGATATATCTGATTTAAAGTAAAGCTTTAAATAACTGTTTTAGTTCTCACACTAGTCACATGACTGACTTGGAGTTTATTGTTTAACCTAAACTCTTTGTGCCGCTATTTTCGACATGGGCAACTAGTAGTTTTGGTTTTGCAGATTTATATTCACAGGATCCTGGTTTAAAGCTGAAGTGATATTCGGAAAGCTCTGTATCAGTGTATTTCTTTCAGCTATGTTTTGTATTATTTTTCTGCTGCTAAGTAATGTATTGTAATCTTTGATATTTATCAAATGTATATTGTTTATTCATACTCTGTATATTCTTGTATTCTGATGAAATTGTTGTAATTAACAATGAAATGTTCTTCTGTTTGGGTTTTGATTTGTCGTGTTCTCAAAACAATCAGGGGTTTCGAATGGTCTTGGTCGGTTTAGCGACCGATTCGGATCGAGCGAAATTCTTTATTGTTTCATTCTCATTCCTATTTCCAGTTCCCTTTTATTTTGATCGTCTTGAATTTTTTCGAATATGATATCATACTTGGACTGGATTGGCTAACGAAGTATGAGGCTGAGGTATTATGCGCTGAAAGAATAGTCAAAATTAAAACCAAATTCGGAGATATTAATGCTACACCATGCTACGTCTCAACAACTGAAAGGAAATGTAACGACCCAGCAGTTTTTGGCCTCGAAAATCGACATAAATACCTGTACTGTATCTCATGCCGACCTTTCAAACACCGAGAACACCGGATTGTCAATGAAAGAATTTAGAGGGTGAGATAAGAAAGAAAGAAATATAAGAATAGAAGAAGAAGAAGAACACAACACAGAGTCTCACTTCGCAGCGGAACAAAATATAATATAGAAATAAATCTTTATTGAGAGCTTTGGATAAAAACATACAATCTCAGAGTACATCAACATCACTGGACAGTTGTAATAATCTGCCCTTTGTAAACAACACAGCGGAATAACACTCAATATGTCTGGACTTCTCCAGCACGCCTTTCATGGTGTTCAATAACCTGAACCTGCAAACCCGGGCTAACCCGAGCATTTACAAAACACCGGGTCAGTCTGGTGAACCAGAGTGAGATAAACTTGCACAGTATTTAGGGTAAATTATTCAATCATGATTTTTAAGTTTGAAATCTTTTCCAAAGAAAAGGATAATCGTAAGACCGAATCCACACATAAACACGGACGGTTTTTACCTTACGATAACCCAAAACTGTTTTTGAAACCAATATCTTTTCTGATATTATAATAATGTCTAAATACAAGTAAATAACAATCTAGTGGAACGCTTGCATCTCACGCTCCACATATAATATACAATCAAAACCACAGGCGCTTATTGGAGATTGGATTCCGACCTTGACAAGGAATGGGACTACCTTCTGCTGATGTATCTCTAGAGGCGAATACACCTGGGTTCAACAACAAAGTCTTGCAACCCGGCCCACACATGACCTACCACTCATTTCTCTTGAGTGTATCGAATGTATATCACCAACGGTTGGACTCAAACCACAGTTCCCGAATGGGCAGAATCGATAGAATAAGAAACAAAAGGAATTTCTATAGATAGGTTATTATACACCCTAATGGGAGCGACCCACATAGCCATGCTGCCTGCCCGATTTTTGTCATCTCCCGGTTGATGAGGCTTGAGGTCAGAACTTCTTTTCGAACATCTGGCCACCATTCACTTTGAATGCCACATCGTCAGATCCTCTGGATATCACTAATTGACGTCCACAAAAATACTCTAGTTATTTGGCTAGAGAAAACCATTTCTCCGCCATCAACTATGGTACGTTTGAAGAAATCAACGTACGTAATCTCCTTTGGAAATACTCTGTCGGACACTCGTCCATACAAGTCACCCAGGAACAGGATGAACCGAAGGCACCCTCCTACTGCATCCCAGGAAAATCACCCTACAGATCAGTAGCGAGAAGTCCTTGCAATCCGTAGATTTCAAATCACGACAGAATCACTGTTGAAATATATCTGGCCGCTAAACCAGAGAAATCCAATCAGTAGTCCTTCCGCTTATGTAGATCAACGGTCTTCCATTGCTCCATCTTTGATAATCTTCTTTCACGTATTCGCTGGTCGGAATGGTTTTCGAATATATATTCGATCCCGGTCTTTCCGTACCAACAACGTTGGGCCATATTTTGATAGTCGGTTATTTAACTATCA
Source organism: Allium sativum (assembly GCA_030737875.1). Classification (NCBI taxonomy): domain Eukaryota; kingdom Viridiplantae; phylum Streptophyta; class Magnoliopsida; order Asparagales; family Amaryllidaceae; genus Allium; species Allium sativum. Next base: position 11,451,262 of record CM060923.1, read on the forward strand.
AAATAAAACAACACAAGGAACCCATTGTCATAACATACAGTGCCACTTGGCCTTTATATAAATCAATTTGAAATACCAAAATAATATATCGATTTTACTATACTAGAAATCTCAAATCATTTCTATCCCTATAGAAAAATGCCTTGAATTATATTCAATATACCATTAGCTTCTATTTCAAAATATTTGTTTTAATCATCACTTATTATCTATTTTCGACCAATCTATCCTACTCATAGACATATTACAAAACCTCCCTTTGTTTTCGTTATTCGATAGCCATAAGCGTCACTTCCCTTTTCAAAATATATCCCATTTCAAATCTCATGTTCGTTCTTTGAAATATAATCATGTTTCCGAAAATTCCCTTTTTATTTCCTTTATTTTGGGAATATCACTTCATATTCTCAAGCCCCTCTTTAATTCCTCTTTACATGGAATCCCATCATATATTTCGATTTCTTCGAACAACGTTACAACTTTACTTCACGAAATTTATTATCTTAACATCTCTACTATTACAACTAATGTCATCCTTCGATAATTCTGAAGTCATTCAAGTTGGGGTATTTGATTACCTCTCATACCTTGACCGACAACATTATTATCTGAGGATAAGTATCAGGTGTAATACAACTCGATATTCATTTCTAGTATCAAAACAAATCCCCTTTTCAGTAACCTCATTTTCTTTGATGTAACATCATCTCTTATGTAAATTCATATCGACCCTTTATATGACAACCCACTTAACCATTTCATTCAAACTCGATTTTCAGTTTGATTTTATTTCAAATCTTCATTTGTTCCAACTCATAATTTAGTAAGAAAATTTCCTACATATCAACCCAACGGTCGAAATCAACACCAACTCAATATTCTGTAATTCACTTAACCAAACTCCAGTCATATCCAAATTCCTACATCTTATATTTAGGTTTCCATTTTCACTTTAAGTTCATTTCTAATAACTGGCTTTGATAATCCTTTTTTTTATTACTCTTGGGTTTATGCCCTCATCAACATCTCGGATTTAAAAATCCACCAATAAGAATTCACCTTAACATTCAATTCGCTTGAATACTCATTTTATTTTAACAGTACTTTAAAACCCTTTTCAACCTTCATAGATGCATTTCAAATTCCGATAATAACACTTCGATCATAATCACGTTTGTAAATCCCATCAACTATCTCCATTAAAATTTAACAAACCAATTAAATAATTGAATCAAGATAGCACAGTTGGTTTGTTCAATTCATACCTAATCACTCCAATTTGCCTTTCCATTTACACTTAAATAAATCCAACCACATTGATTTATATTATATAAAATTTTATAAAATACCTATTTAACCATTAGTTATTTATAACTAATTTAATAAATCCATGGCTTCTAACCATGATTAACCCGTTAATCAAATCTCGATCCATCTTCCTCTTTAGATTAAGTTACTAATTTAAATAACCCCTAAAAATCAAAAATATAATCTAATTTTGAATGTGTATCCGTTAATCGATTCCACTTAGCACTTTCCATATAATAAAATTAATCAATTAATTATTTCCAAACAATCTCCTTCGACCATATTAAATGAATAATAATTAAATAAATTCAATGAAATCTCTTTTGTTCAACCATTTAATTCTATTTAACTGATGATCCTGGCATCAGTAAACGATAACCCCTGATTAACCAATTAACACAGCAGTGAAAATCAGTTTAAACAATTCAAACAATACCATGCGTTTATTTTATAAACGAGACCAGCGAGGTAAGTTACCTCCACTGGGTCAAATCGTTAAACAACAATTTGATATTTTACTGCAGTTTGACGACGGTTAAATTTTATCGATCCAATCAACAAACGCAAGCATACAAACTAGCAAACAGTCGAATATTAACAATCGAAGCACAAAATAAAGCAAACCCAATTTATATAAAATATAAAAGGGGTACTGAGTGAGGTTAACTCACCTTCGATTCGATTCCATCGTTAAATGGTTTGATTTAGTCAATTTAAACAGATGTTTAAATTAACTAGAAATTTCCAATAGCCCCCATGTCTGTCTGAACCAACTCCATGTTGTAGTACTCGATACGGTGAATCCAACGCTTCTGACGGTTCATCGATCTGATCACGTATGTGTTCGGAATTAAAAATCAAAGTTTTATATATGAACATTCAAGTAAGCTTAAATCTTTAAAAAAAAAAAACATCTTGGCCTTACCTCGTCTAGCCCAGCCCATCACGTTTCAACCCGGCCCTCATTCCCTTATAACCCTAAAGCCCTCGTCCTCCCTTCATTTCTCAAACAAACCCGCCGCCACAAAAATTGAAGAAAAAGAGCGAAACCCTCCTCCCACGAAAATCCGCATCGCCTCCCTCGTGACGCCCTGCTACTACCCACAGAATGAGACCGAGGACCCTAGTCCATCGCCTCCACAACCCGTCAGCAACCACCACTTCTTCACCCACTCGACCCCTTCTAGAAGTTCCAGAGCTCCAGACCGAAGCCTCCATCCCCATAAAAGCTAAGTCTTTTTTTCCCATTTAATTTATGTTTTGGGTTTTTTTTTTCTGCTTTGATTTTGGTTGTGTTCTGAACTGCGATGTGTAACCTCTATTTATACTTGCGGTTTGCTTTGATAAGATTGATGTCCATCTTGAATGGTAATATCATGGGTTAGGTTTTACAGTGCTTAGGTTTTAGGTGTTGTTTCCCTTTTCATTTCAGTCATGGCCGAACTGTTCTGTGATTTACTTGGTTTGTGTGATTTGCGTGATGTCCAACAGTAAGGACTACGGATTTGTGATGGTTTTTTTTCTCGTGATTTAATTTCTATTTTCGATTTTTCTTTTGCTGTTGTGTTCTGAAACAACGAATATGAATGCCTATTTATAGTCGAATTCGTTCTAATATCAAAGGTAAATACTTGAGTTGTAAAATCATAGGGTTGATCCTAGTTCTTAGGTGCTATCTCCTTTCATTTCGGTCCTGTTAAAAATCGAACTGTAGTATGTTGATACGATATTTCAGGCTTGAGTGGTGATCGAATCTGGTTGTGATTGAGATGATACTTGACAGGGCAATGTATAGCTTGGTGTTGAATTTCCATGTGCAAACTTATGTAGTTTAGGTATAGCTATTGGTGTTGTTTATTCATACTGTATTGTGTAATTTGCTGTTCAGATTTTTCTGCGACCAAGATTTGAAACTGTGATCATGAATTTTCAATTCAGAGATTTGAAAATTATAAATATGGATTTTCTGTTCCACTTTTTAGATATGGCGCAGCATTTCCTTGGATAAATAAATTGTACTAGCTGTTTGATTGTCCGTTGATGTATATAACATATACATATATTAGTTTTCCCTTAGCAGATTTGCAAAGATTTTAGTTGTACCTATTTCTTATGGGACATTTTTTCTTCTTTTTTTCATTTCAGCTGTGACCGACTGTTGCATTGGTGATAGAAGACACAACACTGTGGAGAGATTTTGTTTCATATTTTCATGTGCTATCAAATCGTTCACCCTATTGAAGAAACCATTGATCGAGCTTTAAACAGAATCTACTATGTGGTCTATTCTTTCAATGTATTGTATATTCTCTGTTTTCTTTTCTGTCTTTTTATTGTACGGCAACAAATTCTATATGAACCTTTGAATGTAAAAACAACGTTATATATGAATATAGCTATTCTTTCTCTGTACAACTTTTATGTGTCAATGTGTATATATTTAATATTTCTTTTCCTTCACTGTTCATGTTGCTATTCCTTTTGTTTGATTCTCTGTGTAAATTTGACTGATCATACCTATACCTTATTTCTTATACAAGATTATGTGTAAGATTTGTTTCAGATATGGTAGGTATTTAGAACAGATCTTGTGTGAATTTCATTTCTACTTTTAAATATTTTAAACGATGTTTCGAGAATAATACTATTGATCTGATGAATTAATTCCATTCAAATCCGTCACTACCATCTCAAAAATAGTTATTCTAATTGGATTAAAATGATATAAAACTCATATTTCTATCAAATAAATATTAACCAAATTATTAAAAATTATGTTAACTTCCATTTCATTTCCATCAACATATATAACTATCCAAAAATCATTTATATTAAAATCCAAGTTACACGGTATTCAAAATATTAGAAATCATTTTGTTTAATTAAATGAATATATAAATGATCCCAAAAATAAAATATTTTATTAATATAATTTAAATATTTTAATTAAAAATGGTCAAATCCCATTATTTAAATACAATCAATATTTTAAATAAATAAAATATTCCAAATAAATTGTCAGAAAATACGGGACATTACATTCTTCCCCCTTAAAATAATTTCGTCCTCGAAATTGCTAAGGTAAGAAAAATGTTGTAAATTCCAGTAATTTTTTTTAAAATATATTTAAATAACCTTTCACTTTCTAAGTTTCAGTTTGTTTAGCTCTACCTTAACCCATTATGAATTTAATTCAATCAATCCGACAACCAATCAACCATGAATCAACAACCAGGGCACCACAAACTTAATCAATCAACCAAATTCACATTCAATTTTACTATTTAATTGAATTCAACCTATTTGAATATCAACCACTTATTCGATTGATTTCTATTATTCTTCATTAAATTTCCAAATTCCATTCAAATTTGTTTAATTTCAACACTATTTCTTAATTTAATTCCAATATAATTAATTCAATTTCACTTAACCCGGTTAAGTTTCAATTCAAAGTTTTAACCAATTTTGAATTCCATTCAAATGAGTCAACCCACCATAGCTTAACTAATTTGGGAAAATTATTTTTTTTATACAAAAATAAATTTTGGGTTAAATTATTTCATTTTACACTTTTATAAACAATATTGTGTCCCTTATCAGTTCAACGCTTTTCAATACTTGAACCGATCCCCAACACAATACAAAATATTTGTATATAATTTACAAATACGCTCTCATACATATATACACTCAAACTCAATCTAGGGTATTACTAACCCCATCTCTATTGAGTTACGCCACAGAGCCAAGGTTATTACTAAACTAATAGCTCTGATACCACTGTAATGGCCCGACGGCAGTGGGCTAACCTCCCATCGTGGCTTACAGAGATACCTCAGAACTGCTTTTACGGCCAGCCTCTCGACTCGACCAACCCACATTGTCGGGAGATGTAGGGGTAAGAGTCTCCCATTCGCCACCAAACGCGAAGCGAGAACTCCCTATCATCCGTACCAATTAAGCAACCAGCTCTGATAACACTGTAACGACCCAGCAGTTTTCGGCCTCGAAAATCGACATAAATACCTGTACTGTATCTCATGCCGACCTTTCAAACACCGAGAACACCGGATTGTCAATGAAAGAATTTAGAGGGTGAGATAAGAAAGAAAGAAATATAAGAATAGAAGAAGAAGAAGAACACAACACAGAGTCTCACTTCGCAGCGGAACAAAATATAATATAGAAATAAATCTTTATTGAGAGCTTTGGATAAAAACTTACAATCTCAGAGTACATCAACATCACTGGACAGTTGTAATAATCTGCCCTTCATAAACAACACAACGGAATAACACTCAATATGTCTGGACTTCTCCAGCACGCCTTTCATGGTGTTCAATAACCTGAACCTGCAAACCCGGGCTAACCCGAGCATTTACAAAACACCGGGTTAGTCTGGTGAACCAGAGTGAGATAAACTCGCACAGTATTTAGGGTAAATTATTCAATCATGATTTTTAAGTTTGAAATCTTTTCCAAAGAAAAGGATAATCGTAAGACCGAATCCACACATAAACACGGACGGTTTTTACCTTACGATAACCCAAAACAGTTTTTGAAACCAATATCTTTTCTGATATTATAATAATGTCTAAATACAAGTAAATAACAATATAGTGGAACGCTTGCATCTCATGCTCCACATATAATATACAATCAAAACCACAGGCGCTTATTGGAGATTGGATTCCGACCTTGACAAGGTATGGGACCACCTTCCGCTGATGTATCTCTGGAGGTGAATACACCTGGGTTCAACAAGAACGTCTTGCAACCCGGCCCACACATGACCGACCACTCATTTCTCTTGAGTGTATCGAATGTATATCACCAACGGTTGGACTCAAACCACCGTTCCCGAATGGGCAGAATCGATAGAATAAGAAACAAAAGGAATTTCTCTAGATAGGTGATTATACACCCTAATGGGAGCGACCCACATAGCCATGCTGCCTGCCCGATTTTTGTCATCTCCCGGTTGATGAGGCTTGAGGTCAGAACTTCTTTTCGAACATCTGGCCACCATTCACTTTGAATTCCACATCGTCAGATCCTTTGGATATCACTAATTGACGTCCACAAAAATACTCTAGTTATTTGGCTAGAGAAAACCATTTCTCCGCCATCAACTATGGTACGTTTGAAGAAATCAACGTACGTAATCTCCTTTGGAAATACTCTGTCGGACACTCGTCCATACAAGTCACCCAGGAACAGGATGAACCGAAGGCACCCTCCTACTGCATCCCAGGAAAATCATCCTACAAATCAGTAGCGAGAAGTCCTTGCAATCCGTAGATTTCAAATCACGACAAAATCACTGTTGAAATATCTTCGGCCGTTAAACCAGAGAAATCCAATCAGTAGTCCTTCCGCTTATGAAGATCAACTGTCTTCTATTGCTCCATCTTTGATAATCTTCTTTCACGTATTCGTTGGTCGGAATGGTTTTCGAATATATATTCGATCCCGGTCTTTCCGTACCAACAACGTTGGGCCATATTTTGATAGTCGTTTATTTAACTATCAAAATAAAACAATACAAGGAATCCATTGTCATAACATACAGTGCCACTTGGCCTTTATATAAATCAATTTGAAATACCAAAATAATATATCGATTTTACTATACTAGAAATCTCAAATCATTTCTATCCCTATAGAAAAATGCCTTGAATTATATTCAATATACCATTAGCTTCTATTTCAAAATATTTGTTTTAATCATCACTTATTATCTATTTTCGAGCAATCTATCCTACTCATAGACATATTACAAAACCTCCCTTTGTTTTCGTTATTCGATTGCCATAAGCGTCACTTCCCTTTTCAAAATATATCCCATTTCAAATCTCATGTTCGTACTTTGAAATATAATCATGTTTCCGAAAATTCCCTTTTTATTTCCTTTATTTTGGGAATATCACTTCATATTCTCAAGCCCCTCTTTAATTCCTCTTTACATGGAATCCCATCATATATTTCGATTTCTTCGAACAACGTTACAACTTTACTTCATGAAATTTATTATCTTAACATCTCTACTATTACAACTAATGTCATCCTTCGATAATTCTGAAGTCATTCAAGTTGGGGTATTTGATTACCTCTCATACCTTGACCAACAACATTATTATCTGAGGATAAGTATCAGGTGTAATACAACTCGATATTCATTTCTAGTATCAAAACAAATCCCCTTTTCAGTAACCTCATTTTCTTTGATGTAACATCATCTCTTATTTAAATTCATATCGACCCTTTATATGACAACCCACTTAACCATTTCATTCAAACTCGAATTTCAGTTTGATTTTATTTCAAATCTTCATTTGTTCCATCTCATAATTTAGTAAGAAAATTTCCTACACATCAACCCAAAGGTCGAAATCAACACCAACTCAATATTCTGTAATCCACTTAACCAAACTCCAGTTATATCCAAATTCCTACATCTTATATTTAGGTTTCCATTTTCACTTTAAGTTCATTTCTAATAACTGGCTTTGATAATCCTTTTTTTTATTACTCTTGGGTTTATGCCCTCATCAACATCTCGGATTTAAAAATCCACCAATAAGAATTCACCTTAACATTCAATTCGCTTGAATACTCATTTTATTTTAACAGTACTTTAAAACCCTTTTCAACCTTCATAGATGCATTTCAAATTCAAATAATAACACTTCGATCATAATCACGTTTGTAAATCCCATCAACTATCTCCATTAAAATTTAACAAACCAATTAAATAATTGAATCAAGATAGCACAGTTGGTTTGTTCAATTCATACCTAATCACTCCAATTTGCCTTTCCATTTACACTTAAATAAATCCAACCACGTTGATTTATATTATATAAATTTTTATAAAATACCTATTTAACAATTAGTTATTTATAACTGATTTAATAAATCCATGGCTTCTAACCATGATTAACCCGTTAATCAAATCTCGATCCATCTTCCGCTTTAGATTAATTTTCTAATTTAAATAACCCCTAAAAATCAAAAATATAATCTAATTTTGATTGTGTATCCGTTAATCGATTCCACTTAGCACTTTCCATATAATAAAATTAATCAATTAATTATTTCTAAATAATCTCCTTCGACCATATTAAATGAATAATAATTCAATAAATTCAATGAAATCTCTTTTGTTCAACCATTTAATTCTATTTAACTGATGATCCTGACATCAGTAAACGATAACCCCTGATTAACCAATTAACACAACAGTGAAAATCAGTTTAAACAATTCAAACAATACCATGCGTTTATTTTATAAACGAGACCAGCGAGGTAAGTTACCTCCACTGGGTCAAATCGTTAAACAACGATTTGATATTTTACTGCAGTTTGACGACGTTTAAATTTTATCGATCCAATCAACAAACGCAAGCATACAAACTAGCAAACTGTCGAATATTAACAATCGAAGCACAAAATAAAGCAAACCCAATTTATATAAAATATAAAAGGGGTACTGAGTGAGGTTAACTCACCTTCGATTCGATTCCGTCGTTAAATGGTTTGATTTAGTCAATTTAGACAGATGTTTAAATTAACTAGAAATTTCCAATAGCCCCCATGTTTGTCCGAACCAACCACATGTTGTAGTACTCGATACGGTGAATCCAACGCTTCTGACGGTTCATCGATCTGATCACGTATGTGTTCGGAATTAAAAATCAAAGTTTTATATATGAACATTCAAGTAAGCTTAAATCTAAAAAAAAAAAAACATCTTGGCCTTACCTCGTCAGCCCAGCCCATCACGTTTCAACCCGGCCCTCATTCCCTTATAACCCTAAAGCCCTCGTCCTCCCTTCATTTCTCAAACAAACCCGCGGCCACAAAAATTGAAGAAAAAGAGCGAAACCCTCCTCCCACGAAAATCCGCATCGCCTCCCTCGTGACGCCCTGCTACTACCCACAGAACGAGACCGAGGACCCTAGTCCATCGCCTCCACAACCCGTCAGCAACCACCAATTCTTCACCAACTCGACCCCTTCTAGAAGTTCCAGAGCTCCGGACCGAAGCCTCCATCCCCAAAAAAGCTAAGTCTTTTTTTCCCATTTAATTTATGTTTTGGGTTTCGTTTTTTTTTCTGCTTTGGTTTCGGTTCTGTTCTGAACTGCGATGTGTAACCTCTATTTATACTTGCGGTTTGCTTTGATAAGATTGCTGTCCATCTTGAATGGTAATATCATGGGTTAGGTTTTACAGTGCTTAGGTTTTAGGTGTTGTTTCCCTTTTCATTTCAGTCATCGTCGAACTGTTCTGTGATTTACTTGGTTTGTGTGATTTGCGTGATGTCCAACAGTAAGGACTACGGATTTGTGATGGTTTTTTTTTTCTCGTGATTTAATTTTTATTTTCGATTTTTCTTTTGCTGTTGTGTTCTGAAACAACGAATATGAATGCCTATTTATAGTCGAATTCGTTCTAATATCAAAGGTAAATACTTGAGTTGTAAAATCATAGGGTTGATCCTAGTTCTTAGGTGCTATCTCCTTTCATTTCGGTCCTGTTAAAAATCGAACTGTAGTATGTTGATACGATATTTCAGGCTTGAGTGGTGATCGAATCTGGTTGTGATTGAGATGATACTTGACAGGGCAATGTATAGCTTGGTGTTGAATTTCCATGTGCAAACTTATGTAGTTTAGGTATAGCTATTGGTGTTGTTTATTCATACTGTATTGTGTAATTTGTTGTTCAGATTTTTCTGCGACCAAGATTTGAAACTGTGATCATGAATTTTCAATTCAGAGATTTGAAAATTATAAATATGGATTTTCTATTCCACTTTATAGATATGGCGCAGCATTTCCTTGGATAAATAAATTGTACTAGCTGTTTGATTGTCCGTTGATGTATATAACATATACATATATTAGTTTTCCCTTAGCAGATTTGCAAAGATTTTAGTTGTACCTATTTCTTATGGGACATTTTTTCTTCTTTTTTTCATTTCAGCTATGACCGACTGTCGCAATGGTGATAGAAGACACAACACTGTGGAGAGATTTTGTTTCAGATTTTCATGTGCTATCAAATCGTTCACCCTATTGAAGAAACCATTGATCGAGCTTTAAACAGAATCTACTATGTGGTCTATTCTTTCAATGTATTGTATATTCTCTGTTTTCTTTTCTTTCTTTTTATTGTACGACAACAAATTCTGTATGAACCTTTGAATGTAAAAACAACATTATATATGAATATAACCATTCTTTCTCTGTACAACTTTTATGTGTCAATGTGTATATATTTAATTTTTCTTTTCCTTCACTGTTCATGTTGCAATTCCTTCTGTTTGATTCTCTGTGTAAATTTGACTGATCATACCTATACCTTATTTCTTATACAAGATTATGTGTAAGATTTGTTTCTGATATGGTAGGTATTTAGAACAGATCTTGTGTGAATTTCATTTCTACCTTTAAATATTTTAAACGATGTTTCGAGAATAATACTATTGATCTTATGAATTAATTCCATTTAAATCCGTCACTACCATCTCAAAAATAGTTATTCTAATTGGATTAAAATGATATAAAACTCATATTTCTATCAAATAAATATTAACCAAATTATTAAAAATTATGTTAACTTCCATTTCATTTCCATCAACATATATAACTATCCAAAAATCATTTATATTAAAATCCAAGTTACACGGTATTCAAAATATTAGAAATCATTTTGTTTAATTAAATGAATATATAAGTGATCCCAAAAATAAAATATATTATTAATATAATTTAAATATTTTAATTAAAAATGGTCAAATCCCATTATTTAAACACAATCAATATTTTAAATAAATGAAATATTCCAAATAAATGGTCAGAAAAGACGGGACATTACAGGAAAGAATTCTGGTCTTCTCTAGAAGTTACTCCGGCTTCTATTGAGAATATTCCCGTTGTCAAAGATTATGCAGATGTGTTTGAAGAAGTTGATAGCTTACCTCCGCGATGAGAAATTGACTTCAAGATCGATCTAGCTCCGAATGCAAGGCTAGTTGTGCATCCTATTCGGAGAATGACGTTGAAAGAGAAAGAAAAACTAAGTAATCAAACTAAGTAGCTCTTGTGGAAAGATCTAATCAGGCCTAGCTTCTCAAATTGGGGTGCAGCAGTGGTGCTTGTCCCAAAGTCAGACGGTACTCTCAGACTATGTGTGGATTACCGTGACCTCAATAAGAAGACACTGAAAAACAAATATCCATTGCTGCACATTGATAATTTATTAGATCGCTTGAATGGAGAACAAGTGTTCTCTAGGATGGACCTAGCTACAGTTTCCATCAATTGCGCATTGCCGAAGATTATGTTCCTTTTATAGCTTTCAGAGGTCCAGGCTTATTCTACGAGTGGTTAGTAATGTCGTTCGGCTTATGTAACGCTCCTGCTTACTTTGTCGATCTAATGAACTGAGCATTCCGCGATGTCTTGAATAAATTTGTGCTAGTTTTCATTGACGACATCTTAATCTTCTCTAAATCCACTACTGAGCATGAAAAGCATCTGAAAGAAGTTTTGGAGATTCTGAGAAAGAATGTGTTGAAAGCCAAATTCTTTAAATGCATATTCTAGCAATAAGAAGTGAAATTCCTCGGTGATGTTGTATCGAAGGAAGGATTTTCAGTAGACCCAGGCAAGATCTCAACCATTCAAGATTGGAAGCAGCCTAGGACTCCTACAGAAGTCATAAGTTTTCAAGGATTGGCTGGCTATTATCGGAAATTCGTTGACGATTTTTCGAAGCTATCTTGTCCGTTGACGAAGCTTATAAAGAAGCATACATAATTTAATTGGATTCCCGAGTGTGAGGCAGCTTTCCAAGAGCTGAAATTGAGGTTGACCGCTGCTCCAATGTTGACCATTATTGATGGCAATCAAGATTTGACATTCTGTACTGATGCTTCTATTGAAGGTGTTGGTACGGTTTTAATGTAAAGGGGCAAAGTAGTTGCTTATGCTAGCCTTCAGTTGAAGCCGCATGAGAAGAGATACCCCACACATGATCTTGAGTTGTTAGCCATCGTGTTTACTTTAAAGATATGGAGGAACTATCTTTTGGGTGAGAAGTTAGAATTATATACAGATCATAAATCCTTGAAGTATCTGTTCACCTAGAAAGACTTGAATTTGAGGCAGTAGCGTTGGTTAGAATTTCTTGCGGCATATGATTTGGATATTTTGTATACTCCAGAAAAAGCCAATGTTGTGGCGGACGCGCTTAGCAGAAAGAATGCGATCATCGCTAATCTCATCATTACGCCTTCATTAATTGATAAGATCTCTGCTCTTTTGAAAAACGATAAGTTTATTCAGATGATTAGCGAGCGAGTTCGAAAGGGTGAAGCTTCAAGCTACCAAATTGACATCAACAACACTCTTAGATTGCAAGGGCAGATCTGTGTGCTAGATATTCTTGAGCTCAAAAGAGAAGTAATGGATGAATGTCATAAATCTAAACTCATCATCCATCCAGGGGTGAGTAAGATGTATCATGACCTCAAGCACACGTTTAGGTGGAGATCTATGAAGAGAGACATTTCCATATATGTTAGCAGATGTTCCACTTGCCAACAAGTCAAAAGCGATCAACAGAAGCTAGCAGGATTGTTGCAACCACTATAGGTTCCAAGTTGGAAGTGGGATCAAATTTTTGTGTATTTCATTGATGGCTTGCCCCGAACCAGAAAAGGGAATGACAGTATATGGGTGACTGTAGATCGTTTCACGAAGACCGCCCATTTTATTCATGTCCGATCTAATAGAACAGCTCGAAGTCTGGTGCAGCTTTATTTCAAAGAGATTGTCAGACTACATGGGGTTCCCAGTAGCATTGTTAGTGACGTGATCCGATATTTGCTAGAAAATTCGGGGAAGCATTCCAAGAGGAGTTAGGGACAAAGTTGAATCTGAGCACCACTTATCATCCTCAGACAGATGGCCAGGCCGAGAGGGTGAACCGTAAACTAGAAGACTTGTTGCGGGCATGCATTCTTGATTTTGGTGGGTCATGGGTGGATCACTTGCATTTGGTTGATTTCTCTTATAATAACAGTTACCAAGCAAGCTTACAGAAGTCGCCATTTGAAGCATTATATTGCAGGCCATGTAGATCTCCCGCATGTTAGGTGGGACCAGGCAATCGGTTAGTATTTGGTCCCAACATGATTCGTGAAGCATCAGATAAAGTCGATTTCATTAATAAGCGACTTCAGACTGCTTAGAGCCGATAGAAGAGCTATGCAAACTCACGAAGAAGGGATTTAGAATTTGCTGTTGGAGATTAGTTATACTAGAGGGTTTCCCCATTGAGAGATGTAGTTCGCTTCGGGAAGATTGGGAAGTTGGCGCCGAGATTCATTGGTCCATTTCCTATTCTCGAAAGGATTGGAACTCTCGCTTACAGGGTACAGTTGCTTGACTGGTTGTTAGGGGTGCATGATATATTCCATGTGTCTCAACTCCGGAAGCATGTACATGATGCAGGCTTGATTGCAGAGGAAGCGACAGAACAAGATTTGGTGATTACCCCGAGCTTAGCAGTAAGAAGGGAGCCAGTGAAAATTGTTGGCAAAGAAACCAAAATTCTGAAGAACAAGAGGATCCACTTAGTCAAAGTACAGTGGAGCGGGGATCCTAGAGACTTTACATGGGAGACTGAGGATAGTATCAAACTGGCTTATCCCATGTGCAAAGTGGATATCTCTAAGTAGCTCTTGTGTTAAGGTACATTTACAATATTGTGGATTTTCTGTGTTGAAACTACTTTACTATTGTTTCCTTTTCGGGGATGAAAAGATTTTAACAAGAGGAAATTGTAACAACCTGGAAAATTAGAACCAATTTAAAAAATTTATTTTAAGAAATTTTGTTAGAAAATATGCCAGAATTCAAAAATTCCATTTTTTAAATAATATTAAAGCTAATAAAATAGTCATTTTATAAACGACCTCCGTTTTCGATGAAACCATTTTTGTTGGATTTGGAATGTCAAATTATTTCCAAGTTTAATACCACTGTTTTATTGTAAATTCAATTACCATTTCATGCTCAAATCTAACTAAAGATTTAATTATCGCATGAAGTAAAACTGGTGATACTCCATTTTCGAACACTTCTCAAATTTGGCAACTTTAATTACCACATTAACATTTCAATCTTATTAAAAATTCATTAAAACTCCATTTAGTTTTAATCTCCAAAAATAATTATTTAATAATTAGTCAAATTTAAGAAATAAATCCTGTCTTTACTTGGTTAAAGAATGAGTGTCATTTAAAACACAGTTCATGATAAACCCAAAATCATCTTCCATTAAAATGGAATCTACATGGAAATCATAACAGTATATGATCAATATAAATTCCCGTATCAAACTAATAATATAAATGGAATAATGGTAGAGCCTTTTAAATTCAATATATTGTAGCGGTCTTCCTTCACAGAAGCTGATCTCGATTATTACCAAATCGAATTCCATTCAATTTCAATTTAATATATAAACTAGAAAACTTTATTTTGGAAAATTTCCATTAAATTTTGATTAAAAGATTATAAATTCCAAATCATATTTTTCGTTGTTATTTGGGTTAAAGAACAAATGTTATTTAAAACACCGTTCACGATAAACCCAAAAATCTAATCTTAATTCAATTCCAATTAAATATTAATTAAATGGTAGATTTATCAAAATCTTAATTAAAAGATTTATTCTTTTCTCAACTGGTTTTAAAATGAGAATTAATTAAGACACCATTCACGACAAACCCAAAATTCCATTTTATATTAAATACAAGGCTCTGAATAGAAATTATATCGGCTTATATTCAACATCAAATTCGGAAACTAACCAATATCGTATTGGGAATAACGATATATATATATTCCAAATTCCTCAACAATATCCGTATAGTCACGGAATCCCATATCGAAATATTCCGAAGATTATTTCCATTCCAAAGCCATTCCCATTTATTCATGGAAAAATTATGGTTATTTTAAAACCATTTTCTAATCCAATTTATTTATTTCTAAAAATAATTGGATAAATATTCTAGTTATTAACTAGTTCATTTTGATAAAAAATATTTTCATCTCTTCAAAACTGGAATTTTTCATCCAAAATCATTCCAATTCATTTATTATGATTTTACATAATTTTTCCAAATTTTTAATAATTTTAATATCGCCTGTATAGTCGGTTTCCAATAACGACCACCAAACTGCGTCTATAGATACCTTTTCCAAAACTAATTTGGACATATCTTAAAATCCAACCATTAGATTTCAAATCTCTTGTACTCATTGGAAAGCTATTTTCGATACAAACCCAATGGTTCCAGTTTTAGGAGAATCCGACGATCGGATCTCCCATTACATCGATTTGAAGTTAATGGTTGAAATTCGTGAATGGTGGCTGCGCGTTCTATTCAAGCCATTAATATATATATATATATATATATAATATTTCATCGATTTTCATTCAATTTTTTTTATAAAATATTTATAAATTCATTTTAAAATGATTCCCACTTCTATTTCAATTTTAAATCGAAATTGAATATTCTATATTATTATAATATTAAAATGATAATATTTTCAAAATATTATATTTTGAAATCACATTTCGATATTCATTATAAAATGAATATAATCAACAGAAAATCCCATTTGTGCTAAAATGGCGTTTAACTACTTAACACGGCTTCTTATTTCAATATTTTTGTGTCCATCCAATATCAGGCATCAAAATCACATTTTGGTTATCCATTGAATATTATTTTAAAATATTCGTTAATTCTGAATTGGAATCAGACTCAATCAATTACCATATAATTTCAGTTATATGGATTTCATACATCGTATGTATACAACAATAATGATAAACAATCAATAAAAATTCATACCACATCCAAAGTGCATTTTACAACTGTATAAGCATTAAAATACATAAATAACGCTTATATAGTCAGTCAACCCATCGATTGGCATACCATAAATTATTGGGATCAGTGTATGTCAAATATCATCCCAATACCCGTGCGGGGTTTCAACCAACAAATACTATTAATTATTTGTGCAGTTGGACGATGTGTAAAAATTATCGTTCCAATCAAGATCAGTTAAAGTGGTTTACATAAATAGGTCATCCAACTTGTAAATGGAAAATTATTCCAATTTTACTATTTTAAATTATAAATGGATATTTAAAATTTTAATTTCAATTTCCACAACAATATTGACAATATTTTAATATTTTAAACATTCCAATAGTAGAAATAAAACATAATACAGTCAATCAAATCGTCCATGGTCTATGGACGAGGGAGGTGAGCTAACAGGCACCGTATACAATTTGTAGCGATTAAACTGATAAAAATCTACACTGACAATTTTATATATTTTTATACATGAATACAATAACATGATAAAATATAATTTAACGAGAAGGAGTTCTCACATTGGTTTCCACTCCGCTAGTCTTTATTTAATTATTTTATTTTTGAACTAAATTAAACGATCGTTTAATTTAGCCCAAAAATTCAGCGTGCTCTGTTTCTGTTCTAGTCAGTTCTTAAATGTAGAGTTTGTTGTCGTGATCGCATTGCAACTTGTTTCGCTAAATTCCGATTACTGGATAAAAAGTTTTTTATATTTTACTAACTTGATTTATATTAAAATGGATAATTCCTTAAATAAATAATTAACAACGTTTAATTACGTTATTAATGAAATTAGGGTTCCTACACTTCTATCTTCATCATCGTATACTTCAGGCTCTTACTCGGATGAAGATTGCCACCAATTTCTTAAACCACGCGCCTCACGAAGTAGATCAGACACCCCTCCTCGACAGCCTCGTCCGCCACCTCCTTACGCCGGCAACAGCGCCGAACTCGAGCCCCATATCACCTCGAAAAAACCACCCAAAGTTGGCCACTTCCAGCAACGAATCCAACCAAGTTACTTCGAAATTTCAGTTCTTGCCAATTCAGATTGGAGAGCTTGTCGAGTAGAACCATTTTCACTTCGGAGATTTATCAATTCGATGACATGATTGATCAGATTTGGAAGAGGAAATTTGGAGAGTACGGGCCATTGGTGGATTAGGGCCGGCGCAGCTGAATGAACAGGGAGAGGGATATGGTTTTAAACTATATATATATATATATATATTTTAATATTCTCTAATTGGTTAATTTTCTGTTCGAACTCAGAATCAAACCCAGCAACTGTTGCCTCTAGCCAAAAACCCCAATTCCGGACACAATGGAATATGTTTCATAAGCCAATTCGACTATCTCGATCAGTTTTTGTTAAAATTAAAATATAAATTAGTATCTATTGAATTCAAATGTACATTTTAATTTACCGGGGCCACACACTGACTCCAAAAATTCTAGAAAAATAAATATGTTTTGACGATACGGTCCTAATAAACCTAATTTCATCAAATTTGGAGACAATTTGAAAAATGACCATTTTATAGTTGATTTAATTCAAACTAAAACTGTCAAAACACATTTAAATTCACTGCGCTCACATATTAATTCCAAAAATTATGAAATTTGAACTCGAACAATATTTTGGCATTCCGGATCCAACAAAAGTGTTTTCATCGAAAACAGGGGTCGTTTACAAAATGAATATTTTAAGGGCTATATATATTATATTAAAATATATATAAATTTCATAGCGGCTATTTTAAATTTTAAACTGAACTTAACTTTCAATTTATTGCTTATAGAAAGGAGAAACCAGATCATTCATATTACGACAAGTGTCCTGTTCTAAATTACGCTATTTTTAAAACATTTTACATTACTCCGGAAATAATTTGTTTCCTCCCGCAACCGTCATTTACAATCTCAGAACCGTATTTCTTTTTCCCTCTCCACTACTTTCTCCATGCTCGGAAACTGCTACTGCCCTATTTCTTTCTTTTTCTATCCACTTACCTTACACCAAAACAATACACAGTGGAGATGTTGTACGGTTGTTAATATTTATGAAGCCATATTGAGGATATACTCAAATTAGGTCAGTATTTTTTGATATTTACTGCCCTAGTTAGGGATTTACCTGAATTAGGTCTGTCTTTTGAAATTTATTGCTCGAATTAGGGATTTACTCAAATTGGTTGGGAATTTGTTGATATTTGTTGTCAGAATTGGGGACTTTTATATATTTGAACACATAGGTGGTAAGATCTGCACTATAACTTAAATCGATTGTTTTTTCTTCCAAATTTGTGCTACTCTCCTTTGATTTCATTATCCGAACACCTAGTTGCATTATTTGATTACTGAGTCAAAATTGTGTAGGTCGATTATTTTATATTGCTAAAATTTCATTAACAGTTCCTATGTTGAGTTATTAATCTTCAATAAGATGTATGTATGTGATGTGAGTCCATGAATGACTTCCTTCAGCCATATAAATAATGGTCATTTGAAAAGTAAACAAACAGTAGGTTGCATATTTTATTACAATATTGTCACATCTGACATAAGGTAATGCAGGCACTCTCAAGTCATGCTAGCATTTTAAATACATGGCCTATTATTTAAATACTGCAACTTTGGGGCACTCCAAAGCTATGTTGATACAAAAATTTGGTACTTTCATGAGTTACCATTACAATTGTAAACAATATTAATCGACAATGTTGCATTGCATTGGCACTTTTCTTATCCATCTTCAAATCTTGGTTTGTATATTAGTTTCACGTGGAGTACGATGACTCTCTTCATGTAGTGATGAATGCTGAAAGGTCAGATGCCAGTTAACAGTGCAAATACAAGGTAAACTTCTGGAAATCTCATTCCATTACTTTGTGTTGTCAGTGCAATGTGTTATACTTGATGAATGTGTACGATACTTTATACAATCTAATGTGATTTATCGATGTAAGATAGATTTCCCACTAAATTTATATGTTTAATATGCTTACACGAAGGCTTTCAAACTCTTCTTTCAGTCAACACACTCTTAAACATTGTTTTTCATGACCCCTATTCTTTTTGCACCTGGTATTATTTTTAGCTATGAGTTATTCATTAAGAGTTTCGACCTATGCACTCTTTTTTCCAATTGCATTACTCCAAGTATCTTGAAAAATAAAACTGGCTACTCCAACTACCTTCAAAACTACGCACAAATATGTCACTTTTGATTGAGTCAACGTCGTGTTGGAGATATTTGAAATATCACCACCAATTTTATTTCTAACATTGTACTAATGATTTTCTAAAGGTGACATGACGATGAAAATCAATATAATGACTCATCTTCCAACATCATCTGCTTTAAAAAATAAATATACAAAATTGGTGATTTTTGAAAAAGCATATTCATTATTTTCTAAAGTAATAATACCGCCTTTCCAAATATTTCCCACATAAATTAAATATAATAAATTGACAACAATTCAAATGTTTGTTTTTGTCACTGTGGCGCTGACATGATTAGAAGTACCATGTATAGTATATAGGTTTGAAACCGACCTGTTTTCATACTATGTTTTTAAAAATGGGTCTGAGATTACAAAAATTCTTTAGATAAATGAAGTTGCAGATTATTATCCACCTTTAACAAAATAGACATATGTATATATATTTCCAAAACGATACCTGCTTATTATAAGTTTGTCGGCTTTTACATGTGTATTTTTGGCGACCTGGGAGGTTTCTTGTGGACGGTTTCAATTGGTCACCTATTTCTCCCATGGCAAATTCTATTCAAACACCGTAAATTGCTTTACTTACACCATGAGATTTTAAATAAAATCTCAGACCAAAATGACCTTGTTAAAAACGAATCAATATTAAAGAATCAAAATATATACAATTCTCCCTTGTTTGTATTATTTGTATTTAATATAATTTCTCTTCTAAAGTTAGTAAATTATAAATTAATATATATCACTGGTTAAATTAAATTTATATTTTTTTTAGAATTAAAATATATTCATATCATTACAGGCAACATTTACATACAGTCAATTTACATACAGGCAACATTATACAAAGTACTAAATTCTTCAATCTTACATTCAAATCTAATCATGTATAAATTTAGCACCAAAATTTAACTAGTTTAACTTTCAAACATTTAAAAAGCTAAGTTCAACTTTCCATCATCTAATATTAAAATTGATTTAAAAATAAAACAATCGAATAATTTAAAATACTATTGTTAAAAATTAAAGTTTTTTTTAATTTTAGGTAAATATATTGCAATGAGTTTCCAATTTTATGTAATTTAGTTTTAAGTTTAAAGAGGAAATGCGATGACAGTATAAAAGGGCAATTTTGTGAAAGACATGGTGTATGAAAAGAAATTTTTGGTGTATGCTATTTTATTTCATTTTACGGTGTGTGTTAAGGAATTATAGGTGTATGAATAGAATTAGCCTTCTCCCATTTTTCCTGTTCCAGACCACGATCTTTCTTCAATGAATCTTAATCAGTTTTCCACTACGGCAATGTCATTGCTCAAATAACTGAAACCAAGACAGTTCTCTTCACCGTACGCCCTATTTTCTCTCTCCAATTAATATGACTTGGTTTTTTCGTAAACCAATAATACATCCGCCTCAATAAACCCACCATACCTATGACTGAAAAAAGATACACCATTCTGAAAAATCAGACTACGTCGACGAGCATCCTGTTGTTTCAATCGACTATTAAAGGTGTTCGATTTTCAAAAGTTTTAAAGTTAATGATATCCATGCCATTGGTTTCTACTTTAAATTTTGGTCGATTTATACGATTGACGACCATTATTGTTCCAAGATATCATTAGGTGGCTTTTGATCAAATGAATTAACAATCAGATTATACTCTATTGGTTTTAATTTGGGAGTTCTTCTACATGCGAGGATACAGAAAATTTAAATTTGGTTTATACTCTATCAGTTTTGTTAGTTATAATGCCTCTTTTATACTAATGAAATGTATGATAGATCTTTTTTAAAATACTGTAGGTTTGTTTACATTATTTATGTCACTCAGTTCTATATTTTTACATAAGCTGATGTTGCATTACTAGAAATAAGGTCTACTATATCAATTTCAAGGTCATTGCTATTTGGGTATGACTGAAACAACCACTAAATGCTCTTTTTTCCAGTATAGTTTTATAATTTTGATCACCCTTTGTTTTATAATTTTGAACTATCAGTTAAGTTATTGATTAAGAACCTTTGAAATGTTTTGTTGTCTAATAGGAACATAAAGCTAAATGATTGTTTATATTCTATCATTTGTTTCATTATTATCAAATGCTTGACTTCTTTATGACATATTGGATTTTAAGTGGAGAAATGTGCTGTTTTTGATGAAAAAAAATAGGAATTTTAGTTAAATGACAGCATTTTGTTATATTTTAGGTGAAAATTAAGCTAGGATTGTGTTATTTCAATTCTTCTTAATATATGTTTTATGCACATACTAACGTATTTACTCTAAATTATTTTGAAATATTGAAAAACAAAATTAGAATTTATATTAAAATTAAGGAAATATTTGGAAAATAGAATATAAATTGTGAAATTTTCAAATAATCGAAATGAAATAATTTTTTTTGAAAAAAACCCTTAGAATGCTTACTGGGCATAGTGACAAATAAATAACCTCAAATTTATGCAGAATCATTATTAGGTGTGTTAATTAAGCAAAGAAAATACTGATTTTTTAAATTGATTAAATAATAGTAAAAGATTTCTCCTTTAACGTGGACTCGCAGTAACATGCTAAACAATATCCAAGATACCAATGTGTGTGCTACTGTGTTGGGTCAGGCAATAGAGATAGTGAAGGATTGTGGCACTGTAGTCGATAAAAAAATAGCACAATTGTTGGAAAATGGGATGTCTCATGTCTGATGTGAAGTTCATGTACACAATGACAAAGGAATAATACTACCCAAATAAAAGGGAAAATGAAAACATTGTGAAGAATAAACATTTACAAAAAAAATCAATCTATCTATTATTTATAAGAGAAAATAGAATAGAGCAAATGCGGAGGTGGACCACTTTTTTTTCTTATACGTCCAACGTATCTGCGTTTTACACCGCCTATGCTTTTTCAACTAATGACATTACCAGTGAGAGGAGCGCCTTTTCAGAGAATTAAACTGTCTAACCGGCGTCATGCTAACTTCCATCGATTTTTCCTTTTCAATCCCCAAATTGGAATGTGTTGTATTTCCACCAAATCAAATTTAAAATCTGCGGAGACCTCTTCCTTTTGTGATTTCTAACGTTGCTTGCTTCGCTGCTCTTCCGCTGATTCGTTCATGATCTACGAATTTCGACTTTGGTCGCTCAGTCACGTCTCATACCCATGTCGATCTGTGTTCAACATTGGTACTGCGTTGTCAAAGTATGTCGTGCTCCCTATTGATGCAGTCCTGCCTATACCCTTTCCATTAAACATCCCTGTGATTCTCTTCGTAGTATGTACTTCCTCTCTTTACCCATTACCATCCAACTTATTTTTGGGTGTAATCATTATTTTCATATTAACCAGGCTATCTGTTAAAAGCAAGTTGATTCGTTGATTAGATTAATGTAAGTTTGAGTTAACTTGATTTTTCATTATAAGATGGCTATATTTTCAGCTATTCTTACAATGAGTTGCTTGACTATTTTCTCCCTATTGAACGTTGTTACATTTTATTTTGCATTAGCATTTTAAATCACACTTACGTCGATTGTCATTAATCCGTTTTTTTGGTATGCCTGAAATCGATAGTCTCAATAGATGTATTATTTACTTTTTCTTCATTTGGATGACACGTCAAAAGTTAGGTAACCAATAATTATAATTCAAACAATTCTTTGATGACATGACAACCATTTTCTGCAGCTTATTGATAGTCTCAATAGATGTATTATTTCATGTATACTAATACTGATAATTTGTTTCTTGATATTGTTTGCATATCAAAAGAATTCAATGTTCCCCAAATAGATAATGTAACCACTAAGATTATATTTATTTTTCACTTTTTCACTATTATTTATCACAAGCCGATGATTTGGATCCTTTTTATTTACAGGTTAATGCTTCCCATATGAGCATATGATACATGGATGCTCTTCATATATTTGATTAAAATTACACTCTTTTCTAAAAATAAAGTGTCTACATGGAACACCACATGCAGTAATCGGTCTACGAAGATATGAAGGCCAAAGTAGGTACTACAACTTTCTTTTATTGATTCTAATAAAAAATCCTACTTGAAAGTATTGTATAATTCCATCTTAAACTTCATAGGGTGTCATAGGAGGAAATTGTCCGACAAAAATCAACAATTTAAAAATGAAATCAATCATTTGAGGATCATTGTCATAACAACTTAAAACAAAGGACGAAATCATTAGAAATGTGAGAATTTAGATGGCTGCTTATAGGCCTTAGGTTAAGGTACTGGCTGCAAAGCTTGATGAAGAATTGGATATCATTCTGCCAGTTTCTGCATAAATTTATTTCATCAAAGACAGGTTATTTTTTTTATTTTTTTTACTTTGATTCAATATGTTTCTATAATGTTTATTTTATTTTTCGACTGGCTTTGTACGAAAAAGTGATTTCTCTGTTTTTGACAGGGTTAACCACAATTCAACGTTTTTGCTGTTCATTTCTATGATGTACCCATTTACAATTTGTCTATAATTTTGCGTTCAACAACCGATTGCAAGTATTTTGGCAAAATTTTGTTGCATTTTTTGAATGCGGTGTTAATTAGTTTTTGAAACTTTATTAGTTTTAAAACCATTAAATCATGACGCGTACGATGCATCTGACGCCACCGGGTCCATTCTTTCCAACAAACTAGCGTTGCCAATATATGACTTAGATCTATTGAGACGTCAAACGCGTTCCAATGGTAAATAAACTAGCTGCCAATACTGCCTAAGTGTTAATAATATAGGCTTTAAATGACAGGAAGGAAATTTCCAATTTTAAATATTGCAAGTAAACTAAACCTCAATTCATTCTGTATTGCCTTATTTACAAACAATCCTATCTTGGTTATACAGCATCATACTAAATCTACTAAACTACCTCTAAATCTACTAAACTACCTCTAAACATATATAGGATCAAGAGCACCCCAAATAGTGTAGCACCCCTTTAGCCCCCCTGATTTCTACCATGCATTCTCCTTTCTCTCTCCTCCCACTAACTCTCTCTCTTTCCACTAACTTAATTAATTATAAACTTGTGGCTATAAATATGATGCAAATGGGATGCTAGGAATTTGGGGTGCCATGGAGCGTGCCTATATATATATATATATATGGATATGATCAAGAGCACCATAAATAGTGTAGCACCCCTTTAGCCCCCTTAATTTCCATCACATATTCCTCACACTCTCTCCTTCCACTAACTCTCTCTCCCTCCACTAACTTATTAAACTATAAATGGGTGGTTTAGAATGAGGTGCAAAAGGGGTGCTACTATATATTGTTTTGTGTATTTTAGGAACATGTTTATTTCATTTCAGTTAATCTCAAATGAAAGTATATGTTCAAGATAATCCAAACAACGACTGGCATGTTCATTTTCTCTATCATTCCAACTGTGTGTTCCATATTCCCATTTAATCACGGTCATTCATTCGTTGTACAAAATATTAGATAACGTGAGCGACACTCAAAATGGATACCAGGATTACATTAGGGATCAAAGATGAATTTTAAGGATATTGTAATATGACATGGGCTCAATCTAGAAAAGCGAACATAAATGCAACTATGACATGTTAATTGTTCCAGCACTGACATTGTAATATGACCCAATCAAATGCAGCGTACAGCCTGACCCAATCAACTATGCCTTTCTGATTAACTGCATTTCTGTTTTTTTATTTAACATATAACAACAAATTTAATTTAAAAGTTCAGTATTTTGGCTAAAACATATGCAATCAAAGTTTTTACTATTTTGCAAAAAGAAACACCATCATATTAGACATCATTAGCGTAGAATTTCAAGCATAATAGTTTTCAAAATCCAAAATAATAATACATATTACTAATAAACTATAATTTCGAATCCGATTCAACAATCATATTTTCCAAATCAACATCTGCATCATCGGATTCATAAGGACAATTAGATTATTTAAAGTCTTTTTATTGTTATGATGTGGTTATATTTAGCAACACAAAGAACAATTGGTGAGGAAGAATAACATATCGATTGGTAATATTGTTTACCTGATGCAATTGATGACTTCACGCAAAAATAAATAAAAATAAAGTGATAAATATTTATTGATAATCTATTTGGGGGCATCTACAAACTGTTTGAAATAAAATACACAATCAATTGAAATATATGTTTTCTGTACAAGCAATATTACATTTGATATAAGAGTATTGCATAAAATAAAATATATTTTCAATATCGATATATTTATTTCTCTTCAAGGAAAAAGAACTGTAGAAAAGCCATCCATCAGAACCCACAAAAAAATTAATTCAAATACAAAACGTTAGCAAACGCAATAATATGATCAATAATACTGTAGAAAAGCCATTCATTAGAACCCACAAAGTAAATAAAAACCAAATACAAAACGTTTACAAACGCAATAATATGATCAACAATAATTTTATGTGAAATTCAAAAATGAGAAAATAAAACATAAGGCACGCCATTTTGCGCCATGAACCTTTTTTGCGCTGTGCGCCTTTTGCCGTGCCGCAAGAAGAAATGGCACAGATGCCGCGCCGCGCCGTGCGCCATGGCGCGTGATTTAAAACTGCAGAATATACCTTTTACAAATAGCACTTCTATGGTTTCGACACATGCTATGTTTATTGCCCATCACCATTCCAACCAGTCCGTTGATTCACTACATAAAACTGCAGACGGGCCACATATTCCATTTATAGAACTGTACCATTTTACGGCTGCTACAATAAATCATTTCTCTCATAACGTTGTACCCCATCAGAATTCATGCCTCATAAAACAATGTTATGACCTACGCTTACATAATTAATACAAATGTAGGTTCATTTTATGTCAACTTACACACACCAATTAACACTACATCAACTCCGGAATACTTCTCCTTGATGTCATAGATCACACATATGTCAGTGTGTGAAGATAATGAATATAACCATGCCTAACAATAGAAGATGATGATTTTGATTTAATTATGTTGTGTATAAGTACTTATTAATCTTGAAAATCATTAATCACCAATATGTGTAAAGTTATAGATCTTATAATTGGGTTTGATAGCTATCATATTCCTTAATTCTTTTTTCATACCTCTGCATTAGCTATATATATGCTACAATTCGTTTGTTTGTGAGTTTGGAATTTCTGCTTAAATGTTTTGCATTAAAATGCCCTACTGTACTGAAATCTCATCTTCCACATTTTTTACTGTACCACCTTATAGATTGTTGCTATTTGAACCCTTGCTGAATTAATTTATTGCACATTTGCACAATGGTACAACTCAAGCTATATGCAAATATATAGGCAGCTATGCATTTAAGTTTACATTTGCACATTTGTTTATATACTACCAATTGTGCTAATTTGAACCTCATGGCTCTTGCTGCAAATTGATATATATATATATATATATATATATATATATATGTGTGTGTGTGTGTGTGTGTGTGTATGTATGTATGTATGTATGAATGTATGTATCAATATTTATATACAAATGATGAATATACATGAACTCTCACATCAATAAATATATATTGGATTACTAAAGCTTTATTTAAAAATATATAATAGTGTTTAATTACAGTACTTGCAACTATGTGAATATATATTTTGGGAACATCTTCATAACTCTAACTAACTACGAGGTAAATATTTATTCATCGTTTCAAATAAAGCTTTAAGTAATTTCCATATACATAATTTATGCATATGCGTGTATGTATACACATGCTCGCACACAACACGCAAAGAGAGAAATAGATATAGACGATAAAGAACCTGCGGACTATTTACTTAGAAGTTAGATACATATCAATATAAATATAATAGATTTCTTTCTCTCTCTCTCTCTACATATATATATATATATATATATGTATGTATGTATGTATGTATGTAGGTAACAGGTATGTATATGTATATGGGAAAGTCTAAATGGACACAAAATTGTGACACAAAATTAAACACACAAAATCTGAGCCATTAGGTCTCTCCTTAAATTTCACCTCACACATAAAGACAAACAAATTCTATGATCCAGATTTTGTGTATATAATTTCGTGTCTAAATTTGTGTTCTTATAGCCGCTCCATATATATATATATATATATATATATATATATATATATAAGGTTCAAGAGCACCTCAATTATATAGCACC
Organism: Allium sativum; assembly: GCA_030737875.1. NCBI lineage: Eukaryota > Viridiplantae > Streptophyta > Magnoliopsida > Asparagales > Amaryllidaceae > Allium > Allium sativum. Next base: position 11,479,000 of record CM060923.1, read on the forward strand.
CCTTTTGCACCTTAATGTAAACCACCTATTTATATTTAAATAACTTAGTGGGTAGAGAGAGATAGAGTTAGTGGAAGGAGAGAGAAACGGGAATGCGTGGTGATTTATAGGGGCGCTGCACTGTTTGTGGGTGCTCTTGATCCTATCTCTCTCTTTACATGTATTCATATATACATATACATATACATATATATATATATATATCCATTTTCATTTTGATATCATTTGAAGTCCCACAAATATAATATATCTCTAACCATGTACATTCTCAAACGCAGCCTACAATGCAATATCAGTATTTACATATAAATATATACATAATAGGGCCTTTTTCCCTCTTTATTTATTCCTTTTTAGTTTTTATCCCTTCAATTTTAATACCGGCACCACAGATTGACAACATCCACAAACATAATCTAATCAAGTCAGAACTACACGTTAGGCCACTGTCAGCCTCAACTTGAATCTGATCCCCACTTCCGAGCCGGATAAGACTTTAAGCACATCTACCAACATGGAGCTGAGCCATCACATAAGGAAAACATGATAATACGCAACTCCACATCAGGCTTATCACAAAAAGCAAATAAGCTTCGGCAGCTTATTGAGTACTTCAAGAACAATTCAATACATCTAAAGTTTTGAGAAGACCCCACTGGTACTGATGATAGATTGCACACACGCTGCATCAGGCATGCATTAGGAGCACACATCAACAGCTTGCATTAAGCAACATCAGACGGGTTAGCTCACTTCACAAATCCTAACTTTAATGAATTCCTAATAATTGTTTAATTAAATGATAAATGCAGTTTCATCTCATTGCTAATGCCCTTTTGTACAAAATAATAACTAATCCACGTTAAACATTTTCGTTCACAGATTAACTTTATTCACCAGTAAGATTTATTTTTATATTTCTATAAATAACTTTTGCTTCTTCCATCTTACAATATCAAATATACATCATGGACAACGAAATCAAAAGTTGAATTTTGTTACCAAATCTTTTATTTACTGCTATCATCCGTATGAATTTTTCAACAGAAGAAAGAATTAGATTTGGCAACGAATCCAAAGTCCTATGGACATCTTTGGATTTATAGAACGCAATTGTCCTTTACTCCCACATTTGTAAGTTTGTTACCTGCCTTTTTTCCTTCCAAATTTACCTTTTTAAACTCTTATTTTGAGAATATTACCTATGTTTCCCTTCACATCTTTTCATTATCGTAATTGATATTTGCTTGGTTTACTGTCTAGCTTACTGTTGTGATTTAACTAAAGGGAAAAATTCGTGGATTTTTTTCTATGTTCATAGAAACACGAATATTAGTAAGGATGCTACCATAAAACCTACTAATTCTTAAATGTATGTTGACAGCATGTCTTCTTTGAATTTTAATGAATAAAAATTATAAATAAATCGTGTTAAGTCGGATTGGCTGAAGATTTCATTCTTTTGTTTGCTGTAAAGTATTATTTTTAATGCTATTTTGAGTTATGTAAATATATTTATGAAGTTGCAATATTGAAAATTATATTGGTGGGATGAAACGAAATATTATCACGGTGTCCAGGGGAACCGACTTTTATATAATACAAAATTTGCATAGATTGCCAATCTAACGTAAGAATTCTTCTGTGTAATAAAAATTAAACTATAGTACTGAGCAATTTATGAAATTATCATTCAGCGAAAGGTTTTATAAAGTGGTTACATGATATATTGGAACAGAAATATTTACGTTAATGGATATACAGGTACTCACAAAATTAATCTATACTATATTTGCACTTGCAGAGGATATGGAGCAGCATCCGAAGAGTCACTGATGATGGTATGCATTCATCATTTCAGGTTACGTTTAGTTGGTTAGTACGTTACTGTTATATATGACTGACCAATGCTACTTTTTTGTTGTGAAGAGAGGAATCCGACTGGAATGAAAGAAGAGGAAGACACTTGAATTTGCCAACAATTTAATGTAATTGCCAATTTTTTTTAATTGTAAGCTTTTATATTTTGACGTATAACTGGTAGGATGATTCATGGTTATAGATTGATTCTGGGAACCTGTCTTATGTTGTATTTTACGTTTTGCTGAAATTTAATTTAAGTGATAACATGGTCTTATGAGGATTTTTGTATGGCTGCTTTTTAAATGCATATTTAGGTTCATCAATTATGAATTCACTGTACGGACTATTCTTTTATGTTCATAGACAAATGTACATTTGGAAATTTTATAGCTTTCGCATAAAGATTTCCAGCTCCATTATTGAGTATGGTATAAATGATCATCTGGGTATGTGTCAATGTAACATTAAACATATATCAGCTTTCCACATTCATTATCGTTCGAACAGTATTCAACACTTTGATGATTGCTTTAAGAAGTAAAGAAGAACTAAATTAAAAGTACAAAATTAATTACCCCAATTCTACTTTCTACACGTTGTACATAAATAGAAAAATAACAAAATATCTTGATGTCAGACATAATAAAGCCCAAAATCATAAAATTCACAAATAAATCATAAAATTCACAAATGCCCGTTGCGTAGCACGGGCCACACACTTGTTTGTATTATGAAATCTGGATTTTTCACATTCGTTAGAAAGACACTATTAAACAGATCCAAATATTATGGTTTTAGAGAAATTCGATTTATTTTGAATTCTATACATTCATTTGAAATTTAAAATCGAATTTTCAAACTACCCGCCACTTCGAGTTCATTTTATAGTTAAAATAGTTTTATATGTTCTAACTTCGATTTAAATAAATTTTTAGTCTTTATTATTTAAAATAAATCATTTCAAATATTCAAAACCATTTAAAATTGCTTAAATAAAAAAGTTTAAATTGTTCAAATTTTTCGGGTTGTTAAACAATACGAGGTAATAAGTCGCATGAGATCTAAATATATTTAGAGATTTTCGGATTTTGTTTCATTCAGACCCAAAATGAACTTATATGTATTGTGTGTCTAACAGTGTAATTGACTGCGTAGCACTGATTTTTGTTAATATATATCGGATTGTGGCAATTAATTATTCTCGTCTCTAAGTTTTACGTGCTTAGAGGTAATGTATTGATAGAAATCAGTGACATTTTGTAAATTGACAATGTGGCATACTCAAGTTATAAAATTATCAAGTGATGATCAAAGCTTGGTTTATTGAAGCATAACATTATGTATATTGTGACCTCGACGAACTTTACACCCCATATTGATGGAAAACTGGCGGTTAGTTTGTAAACATATCTCTATTGAAAATCAGAGCTTGGGCGGTAGATCTACTTTGAAAACTGGGAAAAATAAGGGTATGTTCGGTGTCCATGTTTAGATGTTAACCAGTGATTTACCATATGTTTGGTGTCCATGTCTGGATGAAAATAGTGAGATGCATCTTAATCGTGTTCCGATTGATCTTTCGTGCCAGAAACCATCATATTGTAACCCAACAACCAATACGAGCCTTTCGTTTTGTTTGTTAACTATGTATGTGGGCATAGCCACTATGCTTGCTAAGATTAATATATTTATTTATGAAATGGTTTTCAACACTATGCATTAATAATAGTATTGGAAAAAAGATTTTAACGTATGAAAGCTTGTTTGGTTATCATACGCTTGCATTGTGTGATGTGGGATGAGCTTATGATAGCTTCATTTATCCAAAATTATTTGCGAATTTTCCATAATACTTTTTTAGATTACTGCACCCATAACACTCATGTTATTTCGTATCTTAATTTGACTAATATGTAAATGATTTAGTTCCGATTCGAGTGTTTGTTGTGCTTTCTTTTTATGCAATACGCTCGGGTCAGATGAAGTTGTAGTTAGCGAAGATTACCTTGCCTTGGAGAATGAAGACGAAGATTTGGTATACGTCTATTATGTATGATTTTTCCTCTGCAATTTGTTTCGACTGCCTTGTTGTATATATTTGTATATGCGTAACTCTGATTGTCATTGTATATTAGAGTCAAATATACATTTTCAACTGCTTTTGAACTGTTATTTATTTATTTATTATATTTTGTTTTTCCACTGCGACATTCTGTATTTATTTTATTCTTTCTTCCTTTTCTTATATAAATCCCAATAACTATCTGTATGTTTGATTTGTCTAAGTCAACGTTAAGGATCATTGTCGATTTAAACGGTAAAAAATCTTGGATTTTACATTAGTCAATCACCTCAGTTCTCCATTAACTATTCGTATCTTTCAAAACTAACATTGAAAACTCAAAATAAACCAAACACTACCTCCATTTCTATTGTTTTTCATTTCATGATTTACACAGACCACTCTGTTCAAATACAAAAGAGATGAATAACACAACATGAAATTGAGCCGCAAAAATAATAAGAATTGTTCTGTTTTACTATCATCAAGCAAAAGGCAATACTATAACATAATTATACTAGAAAACAGAAACTAATATTATGCTTCAATGAAAAGCATAATCAACATACAATAATAAAAGCATAATACTTGATTATTCAATGACGAAGATCAGGGCAGATCCATTTGCAGTTGCAAGTACCAAAGTCAGTGCAAGAACTACCCTCAGTGCATAAGTGTATTGTAGTGCAAAAATCTCTGCATTGTTGTGCCTTACAGCCAGGTGATACGTCGCAGCTACAACTAGGTGATCCACCACAATCTCCACTTGGAAAAGGGCACTGTGGTCCTATCGCTTTCGTCTTAATAGCTACAAGTAGCATTTAACAATATTGTCCATTAGGACAAAAAAAAATGAGTTTTTTCTATCTTAATAAAAAAATGCCCCATTTATTCTTTAACTTACCACTTGAGAAAAGAATGAGGACTACAAGGAAGGATGTAAGGCAAGTAGTATTCATGTTTCTTTATTTGGAACTCCTTTTTTTAATGGTTCTTTTGGTTGAGATCTATGGATGACCAACTGAATTTATAGGCACAATATAAATGTGAACTACATCAAGTTGATAATGTTGGAGATATGACTATCTATCTATTAAATAATAGTAAAGCATAAGAAATTCTTCCCCTCTCCTAGATTCTAGGAGTTCTCCCTCTCCAGGTTAATTCTCTCTTGATATTTAATACTCGAATATTTTAACTTATCAATTAAATCAGTTAGCTAAACATCACATTATTTTGTAATATTAAAACTTTTGTAATTATATACAAATAATTCATTGATTAGCTTCTTACATTTTATATTCAGATCCTTATATCTATATTACTTACATAATACAAAATATAACCATCTGAATGACTTTAATTAACTAATATTAAAATTGATATTAAAGAACCATAATTTAATATGAATACAATTATTGTACCAATAAAAATGGTAAAATTTATTTTTTATCCAATAGTGATATATGAATAACATCTAATAAATAATAGTAAAGTAGAAGAATTTCTTGCTATCCATTTGATTCTAGGAGTTCTAGAATACACTGTTTTATATTTAAAGCTTTTGTAATCTATTTAATAATAGTAAAGCAGAAGAATTTCTTGCTCTCTCCTTGATTCTAGGAGTTCTCCTTCTCCAGCTTAATTCTCTCTTTATATTTAACATTTGAATCTTCTAACTTATCAATTAAATATATTAGCTAAACATCTCATTATTCTGCATCACACTGTTTATATTTAGAACTTTTATAATTATTTATGAATAATTCATTGATTTTCTTCTTATATTTTAGATTCAGTTCCTTATATTTATATCTATATTAATTACTAACACAAAATGTAACAACCCGGATTTTCAAAACCAATTTACAATTTTTATTTTAGCTATTTTAATAGGTTTTAATATTTAAAATGATTTATTTTAAATAATAACGACTAAATATTTATTTACATTGAAGGTAGAACGTATAAATCTATTTTAACTATAAAACGAGCCTGAAATGGCGCAGTAGTTTGAAAATTCAATTTTAAATTTCAATCGAATGTATAGAATTCAAAATAAATCAGAATTGGATGAAACAAGAAACGTTAGAATCCATTTAACTATATCATTCAAACGAATGTAAGAAACTGAGATTTCACTTGGTAAATTATAAGTTATGTCCATTTTAAAATTCAGAATAGTCATTATGGAATTTATATATATTTAATAAAATATGTAGCACTTAAAAATAGCCATTTTGCAAACGACCTCTGTTTTCGACGAAACCACTTTTATTGGATCCGAAATGTCAAATTATTGCTGCACTTTTATTGATCAATTCAGTTTGAATTTAATTGACCGAAAAATGACCATTTTACAAACGGTCTCCAAATTCAACGAAATTAGTTTTGTTAGAACTGTATCGTCAAAACATAGCTACATTGATTTTTCTGGAATTTTTGGAGTCAGTATGTGGCCCCGGTAAATAAAATGTATGTTGAAATCAATTTTGAATGTTATATTAATTTATATTTTAATTTTGATGAAAACAGACTGAGGAAGTCGAATTGGCTTACGGGACATATCCAATTGTGCTTGCAATGGGGGTATTTGGTTGGGGGCGACAGTCGTTATGTTCGATTTGGAGTTCAAATTAAAAAGTAACTTTTTGGAATTTAAATTAAATTAAATATATAATTATGTAAGCCAACCCCCCTTCCTTTTATCTCCCGTCGTTCATTTAGAAGAAGAAAAAAAGCCGTCGTCGATCCCGTCAGCCCCCCTCGCCGCGGATGATTGCACCCCCAAACAGCCCGTCGCCGCCGCCTCCTCAGGCGCCTCCCCCTGACCACCTCCCATCTCCTCCTCCTCTCTCCACCTCCAATTCGAACACTAAACCCAAACTGCAACCCCCTAGCCGCTGTAGGCCCCACCATCGACCGCTGAAACCCCTTGCCACCTCCCTAGCCACCTACGCCGCCCCCTCAGCCACCAACCCCGACTGTGGACCCCCTCCCTCTAAAAATCAAATTTTTATAATTTTACATTTAACCCACTGACCTTGTTTCTTCAATATCTTTCAACTCGAGCACTTCTGGCCAAAACTCCACATTGCCAAAGTCGAAGAGCACGATCTTCTCTTCGATTTGAGTATATAGAAGTCAAATTTTGGTATTCGGAGTCGCCGGGAAAATGCGACCAATGTCAGCAGTCCAAATAATGTCTTTTCGCAAATTCTAGCAAAATGGAGCATTTACGGGAAAAAGCCCATTATGCGAAAGTTGTCTGGAATGGCGCGTTTAAGCTAAGAAAAAGGATCATGTGAAGATTGGAGCTCGATTGCAAATTCTGGAACTAGAACAGCAAATCAGAGCGTAAGAAAATGACGGCGGAGTGAATCCCAATGTAAGAACACCTTTTCGCTCAAATTATTTTTCAGTTAAATATATCTTAGTTTGCAGATGGGGCTTAGTAGCTCCTGACACTATTTATTGTACAAACCATGATTGTTTGGATTGTATTGTAGAAATTTGGATTGTAGTTGTAAATAGATTGTGAATTGATTGTGGGATTATTTGGATTGATTGTGATTGATGTATATGGCGCGAGCGAGTGTCAAGAGAGTGGTAATGCTAGATATTACTCCGGTTCTCATATCGCGCCGTTATAATGCCGAATTTTTCTGAAACTAAAATGTATATAAATATTTTCTGAAATAAACTATATAAAATATTCATGTGTTGAATAAAATGTTTGAACAATAAAAATATCATTTTTATTATATGTATCAGCTATATAAAATAGCCAAGTGTTGAAATAAATATTTTATCATTAAAAATATAATCTTTAACTTATATGTGAACTGCATAAAATTCTCCTGAAATGAAAATAAATATTCATTTGCAAATCCGATGATTTTTTTATGTACACCCATTTAACTGACATGGATTGGGACAATAAATTTTACACATCGCCCAACTGCACAAATAATATTCAGTATTTGTTGGTTGAAACCCCATACGGGTATTGGGATGGTATTTGGCATACAGTAATCCCAATTGTTTTGTCGTATGTCATCGATTGGTTGATAGACTGTTGTAAGCGTTAATTATTTATATTTAATGCTTATGCAGTTGTGTAATGCATTCAGGATGATTGTTTATCATTGTTATTTTATACATGTGATGTATGAAATCCATATAACTAACATTATATGGTAATTGATTGGGTCTGATTCTAATTAAGGAATAACGAATATTTTAAAATATTATTCAGTAAAGGATTAAAATGTTAATTTGATGTCCGGTTTAGATGGACACGAAAATATTGAAATATCTTAAGCCGCGTTGATCAGATTTGTGCCATTTTAACATGAACGTTTTTATATCGATTTTATTTATTTTTATAATGAATATCGAAAAGGAAATGATTTCAAAATCTAATATTTTGATAATATTATCATTTAAATATTATAATGATAACGAGTATTCAATTCTGACTTAAAATTGAAATAAAAGTAGGAATCGTTTTCAAAACGAATTTATAAAATACGTTTTGAATGATATGTATATATTATATATATATATATATATATTAATGGTTTGAATAGAATGCGCCGCGCTGCGACTGTAACAACACGGAATTTCTGAACCAATTTAAAATTTTATTTTTTGCCATTTGAATGGATTTGGATATTTAAAATGATTTATTTTAAATAATAACGACTAAAAATTTATTTAAATTGAAGTTAGAACTTATAAATTTATTTTAATTATAAATTGAACTCGAAATGGCACAGTAGTTTGAAAATTTGATTTTTAATTTCAAATGAATGTACAAAATTCAATATAAATCGGATTTTAGTAAAACAAAAAACTTTGGAATCTATTTAATTATATCTTACTAATGAATGTGAAAAATTAGGATTTCATAATATAAATTGAAAGTTATGTTCAATTTAAAATTCAAAATAGTCGCTATGGAATTTATGTATAATTTAATATATATATAGCCCTTTAAAATAGCCATTTTGCAAACGACCTCCGTTCTCGACGAAACCACTTTTGTTGGATCTGAAAAGTCAAATTATTGCTAGATTCCAATTTTCGTAATATTTGGAGCTAATATGTGGCCATGCACAATAAATTGTGAATCGATCGGCTATTTAAGCCAGAAACAGTTCTTTTTGAGCAAACTGACTCGGAATTCGACGAAACCAGTTTTGTTGGGACTGCATCATCAAGACACAGCAGCATGTCAATTTTCATTGCCAATGGAGTTCATGTCAGACCACGACATCAATAAACGTCGAATAAAGAGAGCGTTAACTAAGAAATTAATAGTATAAAAAACCGTCCACTATATAAAATCTTTTCTCTCCACAAACCCTCACTTCTCTTCTCCCTCCAAAAAGTAGTAGCAGCCCCTCTCCCTCTTTCTCTTGCAATTTTGCAAAAAAGGCCCTCTTCAATAAATAATTTGTTTCTTCCAAACCGTAAGGAATTGGAGGAAAGTTTCTGAATGAAAGTTACTGAGCATGATGAGTACTAACTACTGTAAAAAATTAGTGCTGATTGGGCTGGTGGTTTGTTCGGGAATGTGCTCAAAGTGCAGCAGGTTGATTTCATATTTTTGTTATTGCGGGCCCTACATAGAGAATTAGGTTGAGCGGTTTGGAGGGACGGTAGAGGGGAAGCACACAAAGATTTTGGCTGTGATGGCATGGTCTCAAGTGACCGAAGTTGGTTGGAATCTTAATTCATCGGAGGGGTGATGGAAAATGTGGCATTCGCGAAAATGATCAATTTTCCGCCAATCCGTGCATTTTCAGGCAAAGTGCACTGAACGAAAGTTGTCCAAGAGGTTGAGACCGAGTTACTGGTAAAATATGGTGGGATTTGGAGCACCGAGTTGCCCGCATCACCAAGATGAACGGAAACTGTAGTTTTTCGTTCAAATACAGAACACGGGCCCATGTGGCGAACTGAGGGGGGGACCACCAGGCTTGGAAAGAGGAGGAGATGCCGGAGACAATGGCGCTGGTCTCGTTCGATTCCGAGTAATGGTTTGGCCGTGGCGAGCGTTTAAAGTTGAGGGTGCCATTGTGAAAAGAAGGTGAATAGCGATTTTATTGTTTAAATGATTGTCTGTGTTCGTATGTTAATATCTTTTTGCTACGAACTCAAAATCATGCGAAACAGGATCTCTTGCAATCGTGGTGTTGAGAGCTTAACAACAAAACTGACTAGGTTCAATTTGGAGCTTGTTTGAATTTGGGGCAAAAACTAACCCAAACGGTACCAAAACCATCAATTATAGGCTGACGGAGTGGAAACTAAAGGTGATAATCTATCTCACTCAACTATTTTGTTTTGTAATTACATCGTAGGTTGTAAACGGGGCTATGTAGCTCCTCACACTATTTCTTGCAAATCATGGTTGATTGTTTGTTTGGATTGTGATTGGGATTGTCATTGACTGATATTGTTTTATATAAAATTATTTATATAAAATGTATATAAAATTATCATGAAAGAAATTTGAATAAATATTCATTTACAAGTCGGACGGCTTGTTTATGTACACCAATTTATCTGATATTGATTGGGAGGATAAATTTTACACATCGCCTAACTGCCAAAATTATAATCAGTATTTGTTGTTTGAAAACCCCTCATGGGTATTGGGATGATATTTGACATACACTAATCTAAATATTTAGTGGTATGTCAATCGATGAGTTGACAGGCTGTGACGAGCGTAATTCATTTATTTTAATGCTTAGACAGTTGTAGAATGCACTCTGGATGATGAATGTGTAATGATTATTTGTCATTATTGTTCAACACATGGGATGTATGAAATCCATATAATTGAAATTATATGGTAATTGGTCGAGTCGCATTCCGATTTATAAATAAAGAATATTTTAAAATAATGAATATTTGAAAATAACGAATATTTGAAAATAATATTCAGTGAAGAATTAAATTGTGATTTTGATGTCCGGTTTTGGATGGACACGAAAATATATAAATATATGAAACCGGGTTAAGTATAGAAATGGTATTTTAACTCGAATGAATTTATATATTGAATGTATTAATTTTTAAAATGAATATCGAAAAATAGTGAATTCAAAATCTAATATTTTGAAAATATTATCATTTTAATATTATAATGATATGGGATATTCAATTTTGATTTAAAATTGAAAATGATGTTGAAAACATTTCAAAATGAATTTATAAATGATTTATAAAATACATTTTGAATGGAAATCGATGAAATATATATATATATATATAATGGCCCAAATAGAACGCGTCACGCAGCAACCATTTGCGAATTTCGACCATTAATTTCAAATCAATGTAACGGGAGATCCGACCATTGGACTCTCCTAAAACCGTAACCCTTGGGTTCATATAGAAAAGTGCTTTCCAATGAATATAAGTGATTTGAAATCTAATGGTTATATTTTGAGATATGTCGAAATCAATTTTAGAAAAAGGTTGTTATGGATGCAGTTCATTGGCCGTTATTGGAAACCGACTGTAAGGAACTTGATAAAATTATAAAAATTATGGAAATTTTTTTGTAAAATCATAATAAATGATTTGGAAAGATTTTGGATGAAAAATTCCAAGTTTGGAAAGAAAAAAAATGTATTTTTATTGAAATGAACTAGTTATTAACTAGTATAAAAGCCCAATGTTTTTAAATAAATAAATTGGATATGTAAATGGCTTTAAAATAACCAGAAATTCCAAAGTATGAATTAGAATGGATTTAAATCGAAATAATCCTTGGAATATTTTGATATTGGATTCCGTGATTACACGGATATTGTGGTGGGAATTTGGAAGATACAGATAGCATTATTCCCAACACGATATCCGTTAGTTTCAGAATTTGATATTGAATATAAGTCGATATAATTTCTATTTAGAGCCTCGTATTTAATATCAAATTAGATTTTGGGTATGTCGTGATTGGTGTCTTAAATAACACCATTCTTAAACCCAATTGAGAAAAGAATAAGTCTTTTAATTAAGATTTAGAGGAATTTACCAATTAATTAATATTTAATTGAAATTGGATTTTGGGTTTATCGTGAATGGTGTTTTAAATAACATTTGTTCTTTAACCCAATCAATAGTGAAAAGAGGATTTGAAATTTATAAATCTTTTTATTAAGATTTAATGGAAATTTTCCAAAACAAATTTTCCAATTTAATATATTAAACTGGAATTGAATGGAATTCGATTTGGTAATAATCGAGATGAGCTTCTGTAAAGGAAGACCGTTACGATATGTGGAATTTAAAAGGATTTGTCGTTATTCCATTAGTAGTATTGATTTGATATGGAAATTTATATTAGTTAGATTTTGATCTGTTTTCCATGAAGATTCCATAGTTAATGTAAGCTTATTTGGGTTTATCGTGAACCGTGTTTTAAATGGCATTGTTTCTTCAACCCAGTTAATGACGAGATTATTCTTCCAAAAGTTGAATAATCATAAAATAACGATTCTTCTATTAAAACCAAGTTGGAGTTTTAATGAATCTTTAATTAGATTGGAATGGGAATGATATAATTAAACTTATCAAATTCATGAAATGATCGAGAATGGAGTACCACCAGTTTTGCTCCAGACGATATTTAAATATATTTTTTAGATTTGAAACGACAAATGGTAATTAATTTTACCAATAACACAGTGGGTGTTAGATATGGAGTACTCTCAGTTTTACTCCATGGGATGAATAGGTTGGGATTGGAAAAATAAAATAAATGATTACTTCGGTAAGGTTCGCTAATCCCGACTAGTTTGATAAACCTTAATTCAGTTTAAATTGTGAAAAGAATACTTGAATAAAATAACATTCTGTATTGGAACAAGGTGTTTGATGTGTTTTATAGCAATTGATTATAATATACGCAAGTTATTCGGAAAGACCGGGATTGACCCATTCTGAATAACTGATACAGTGGCTAAGTGTCGATGATATGAAGACGGTGGTTAAAGACCAAAGATCTTCACATCATTTGGATGATTACTGATGTCTTGATTGGGATGTACAACTAAGACAACGGTAATAAGTGGTGATCGTCCAGAGTACTTGGAGATCGATCGGATATGCGACGACCTCTCTCCTGTATTGGATATACGGGACAAGGAATAAGGTGCCTACGGTTTCGTTCAGACCCAAAATGGACTTGCAAATGGATGGTATGTCTGGCATTGTATTATTTTATATTGTTTTAGTTGATCTCTACTAAATATATATCTGTTTGGTGGCGGAGAATTTATTCTCTTGCTTAACACCCTTCTTTGAGACATATGAGCTTAAAGGTTATATATTGGTGGAAATCTGTGGTACGGTATATGGATTGACATTGTGGCATGTTGAGATGAAAATGATCAAGTCTTTTGTTGAAATGCAGAGTCTTGTGGTTGATGATCAAAGCATAACCATAATTAGCATAGCTTTGTATAGCGTTAATTCGCGAGCTTCACACCCCGGTATGAACCAGAAATGGGATGAGGAAAATATGGAAATGGATATATGTTAGTTTCTAGCTACGGGAAACGTCATGTCATGGAGCCCAGACTGTTTACTCATGTGGATGTTGGAAAACCTTATTGATGGAAAGCGAGGTACCTCGATCATTGGTCTGATTGAAAGGCTCTGTGATATTGAGTACCTAGTGGCTCTTGAGTGATCGACATACTGACCGATTTTGGATGTTCAATAGAACCAGCTAATATATAGTTTATGGTATAACTAATCATTGACGGATGGCCGGCCATGTGGCTAACCTAGGGTTCACTACGGGGGATCCTGAGACATTGCTAGTGTGTCTCCAATCAGTAAGGAGGATCGCTTGCCTTGGTTCATAGATGGAAACCCAATTTTCAATACGTTATTTTTTCGGTTTTAGTTGTTTGTGTGTGTGTATATATATATATGGCGACTTAATATAATGGTACCTACGCCGCCTATGATTGATACATTTATATTTGAAGTTGATTTCTTCACTTATAGTAATAACAAAAGATGCAATCTCACATACCAAGCATATTTGGTTATTATAAGGGAAAACACTATCCTCGACTGCGTTCATTGTGGTGATAGGACCTAAGTCTTATAATAGCTTCGTTTTTCTATTAAGCATTGCGCTGTTTGTTTATGCACTGGTATCCATGGGGGATAAACCTGTTCCATGTTATACAACATGATTCCGTGATTTACCTAACTTTAAAACAAAAAGATAATAATTGTTTTATTGCTAGACAAGTCCCATGACTGACGCCGAGTTTGTTGTTTTAACCTAAACTCTGTTGCCCCTATTTTTCCACACGGGCAACTAGTAGCGTTGGTTTTCGCAGATACTTCTTGTCCCCGTGTAACATCCCATAATTTTTCCGCATATTTAAAACTTGAATTAATTAGATAAATTGAAAAACATGGGTTAAAAATCAAATTAGATGATTTAAAATGATGAGGATTGTTGGGTTGGGGAAAATTAAAATTTCAAATTTAGTTATTAAGAATGTTGAAAAGGGAATTTAATATTTTTAATAATTAATTGGAATTTTAGTTAGTTAAGTTAAAAGGGAAATTTAAAATTAAATTTAAATTGGTGAATTGGTGAAATTCTAAGTTATTTAATAATAATAATTGAAATATAAGTCTAAATGGATAAATAAATTAATTCAGGAACTTAGAATGTGTGAAATTGATTATAGAATTTTATTTAAGTTATAGATTGATTTAAATGGGATTTTTTTTGAATATTTAAATATAAGTAAACAGTTAATCGAATATTTGAATATTTTATTAATTTATTTGACAGTGAAATTTAACCGTTTTGGCAACTGTCTCAGAATTCGACGAAACTGGCGCCATCAAAACCGGAACGGTGAATTATAGTAGGATCTCAATCTGCGTTACTATCCGACTTGTCGTTTAACCGCACTTGAGAAAACGCGAATAGAATCAATATAGTGAAAATTAGTGTCACATCCTTAAAAGTAAACTTAATTAGGCTCACATCCTCCCCTTTTTAAACATATAAATTTCATCTTTATTTTTGAACTGGCGTCTTTTTTTGGACAGATTTGCCCATAATACAAAATGCGGCAGCAATTTCGGAATTAGTGGAATTAGTTCGCATATTTTGTATTTCATCAGATCCGATGAATTTTAGTACTCGTTTAATCATTTCAGAAACATTTTTTTTTCATGGCGGCTGCTTCTTCTTCCTAATCCGCCTCGAAACAAACCATCGATCTGCAGTTTATTCTGTCTTACTCCGCCATACAAACCATCGATCTGCCACAAATCCGTACTACCCGAACTCAGCTCCTCCAAATCCATCGATCTGCCACAAATCCGCCTTAACAAACCATCGATCTGCCACAAATCCGCCATACCCGAACTAACCCAACGACGCACCAAGCACCAGCCATACCAGACCCGAAGACCCGAAGCAACAGCCTTAATCCGCCATCGTACCCGAAGTACCAGACCTGAAGACCCGAAGTACCAGATCCGAAGCACCAATCCGCACTAAAACTGCCCTGAACCCGATACCATATTTGATGGCGGTGGCTTCTTCTTCATCAAGGTATTTATTATTTTTTAAAGTTTTGTTTTTTGTTATTCATTGTACAACCTGATATGCATTAATTTGGCAACATTTATTTTCATAGATTCTGTATAAATGTATCAACATATGCAGAATCTTTGAATATTAGCATATAGAAATGGAACTATCAGTATAATATTTGTGTATGGAATTATTCTGAAAAGTTTCGTATAAGTATGCTTATTTTCTGTATTTATGCATACAGATATTCAGGTATTTTGATTTTCTGTTCGTTTGTGTGGCTAGTGATTAATTGCGCACATCTATGAATATTTTCTTAATATTATCATATTATTATTGTTCTGGATCTATTTTTTAAATAAAATATTTAGGAATATTCTGGATTTTTGCATGTGAATATGCCGATTTTAGAGTTCTTTGCGTAGATGTATGCATCTTTTTATAACTATATGATTAAGTTTCCGTAACTTTATTTGATTATTGCATATCAGGCTGATTAATTTTGATTTTTTTTTAATTTTTCAAGCAGTGGTCCTGCAAATATTGCTGTACTAGTGTAGTTATTATTTTACAAATATATTCATATTTTTATGCATATATCTAGAATACTTGCATATAAATTTCAGAAATTATTGTTATTTTGCTGCATTGTATGCATGTATTTATATTAATCTGCAGCTATTTTTGTAATTTAGGTTACTGCACATTACGCTTATTAATGTTGATTTTCTTTTTTTGATAACAGTGTTCCGGCGGATATTGGTGTAGTGGTTTTGTTGAAGCTTGGTCGTCCATCTTTTTCCAAATGATTGAAATCTGCTGTTGTTTCTACAGAGACTAGTAGATGTAGTTTGTGCAATAATCTGGGTCTTAACAAAATTATTTGTTCTTCAAAAGACCATTAGCTCTGCTTTGTAAATATTCTAAAATTTTTGATGTAGTACATGTAAATGTGGTCTGTACTTATTTTTTGATGTAGTAGATGTTAATGTTATGAAATTTTTTATGGAAGTATGCACATATTTATGTTATTTGCATATATATATGCATCTTGTTATAATTATATGTATTTATTTTGTTGTTCATTTCTTTTGTTTTTGCAATTATACAGTACGGCTCTGTATATGTATGCAATTATTTCACTTAGTTGCATAAATGTATGCAATTTTATGCAATATTTGTTTCTAATTGTCTAGATTTTGGTAAAAATCAAAAATCTTAATAAAAAAATTGTAGTCACTACATTCAAGTAATAATTTATTTCTGTATAATATTAATATATTTATGCAATTATTTCACTTAGTTGCATAAATGTATGCAATTTTATGTAATTTTTTTTATCTAATTGTCTATTTTTTCGTAAAAAACCAAAAACGTAATAAAAAACGTTGTTGGAGTGGTCAACGATTTTCCATAATTGTAGGATTAGGTTTTTGAGCGAAATATTAGGTGCGTAAGGGTAAATCAGGAAATTTTTTACCGGAAATTCAAAAATAGGGATGTATTCTATATTATTTTTATCACTGGGTTTTTTTTTATATTTTGAAACTTAATAGGGACCTGTAAGAAACGCAGCGGATAATTGGTTGTTCTTATAGTGGACCTTATATATACATATATAAACAAACTCCATTCCACTCCATCAGCTATTTTAATTACACGTACACCTTCCTCCATCAAACTTTTATCTCTAATGGCTGAAATTAGAATTCAAAACCCTAGGAAAAAAAAAATCCAAGCTTCAAAAATAAAATCTCTCCAAACCCTATCGTATTACCTATCAAATCGAAGCTTTCAACGAGTAGAACCCAGATCTACAATTCGTTTCGACATGCAGTGAGTGGTTTGGTCAGAATTCTTGGTCAAAGTTCGCTGTTTTGGTAACCCTAAGTGTAAATTTGGGGCTTTTTGATCGGGGCTCTAATCGGGGAATTTATGATATGGGTATTGTTGAGGGGATCGATAGGAGGTTGTTGGTGGTAGTCGGAGGTCTTATTGTGGAGTGTGTAGCCGGAATTTCATTAGAAAAGGAAGAAAAGGCATTTCGGGTTTTGCATCGCCGGGGCAACTGGGGTCCACCGGACTTGGTGGCGGGACCTTGGGGAGATGCTCCAGGGCAGGAGCTAGCCGTAGGTGGTGGGCACTCGAAGTACGGTGGTCGGATTTGTAAGCTAAGGACGGTCAAAGTGGGTGCGAATTTGGGTTTCCGCGTTGAAGGTTGGACGGGGTAACTGTAGCATTTGCGATGGAGCGGGAAGAAGGCCTTGCGGTGCTGACGTGGCGTATTTTAATTGGGTGAGATTTATTTTAATTAATTTTATATATTTTAAATTCAAAGAGAAAAATGCTTATAACTTTTTTGTTTTAACTCGGATTTGGACGCGGTTTGTCGCGTTTGGATCATGGCGGAATTGTGGACGTTTTGGCACTAACCTGGCTGCGGTTGGAGACTGTAAAATTTTGGCCTTTGATTGGACGTTTGATCAACTATGGACGCAAAGGTGAGTGGTTCTTCGCTCACGAAATACTGAATCTTTCCCATATTTATCGAATTAAATTACGAAATAGTTTGGTTGCATGGTTATGATTGGATGTTGAATTTGGTTGCGTAAATTTTTGATATACCAATGTGATAACATGCAAATTAGATCGATATTTATTTATTTAATTAAATTTAAATCTCTAGATTGGAAATCTGAATCCTTGCTGATCCTGAAACAGTTTAATGTGGACCAATTGAATAGAATGGTGTGATGGATGCTTGGTTGGATTTTTATTACTGAATTTGATATGGACCGAAGACCCGGGGTTTATCGATAAATAAATTAAGAACACAGAGTGAAATGATAAATCTCTGTGACCCTGATTTGGATTGAAATGATAGATCCATCCCTGAATATCGAGAAATTAAATTTAAATTCACTTGGCCATAGGATAGCGAATTATATATGGACATCGGTTGGTTAAATGATTTAAATTATTTGAATTCTATTTGGTGGAAAATTTCATTTAAAGGAATGTATCGATTTTCGATAATTTTTTTCTTCTTCTTTAAGATAGGAATTCTCGATGTTATTTGGAAGGGTTAAGAATTTCCCATACTAATTAGAAGTTTGAAATTTGGATTTAAATATGATTTTGGATTTATTCCAATAATTGGTGGACTCAAATTTAGTAAATTCTTTTTGAATTTAAACCTTGGAATAAAAGTAATCGAGGATATTTGGAGTTGTTCTAAACTAAATACGAATATGGTTTTAAAATCCTCGAAATGGGAATGGGTTGAATGGGTTGGAATAAGATATTGAAATGGGGTAACTCCATTTGAGACTGGAATTCGATTCAAGTGTTGAAATTTGGAAGGAGAAACAATTTAAGGTTTAAAATTCTATTTTATTTTGCTCTATTTTATTTTCTTTTATTCTATTTATTTTATTTATAAACTACCTATCTACTTTGTTATAAGTGAAGTTTTCATATATATATATATATTTATTAATAATTTATTTAGTAAGCTTGTTACATATATATAGTGATTTAAATTACCTTAGTACTCTCTAATGATTCTATATAAGTAAATTTTATATATGGTTTTATATATAAGTAATTATTTTCAAAATTTTATTTTTATGAATTGTAATTCTTCTTCCGGATGGAAAGCGTTTGGATTTAAACCGTTGGATCAAATGGAGTTGAGATAAGTTATATTCTATTTGAATATAAATTGATTTTAACCGATTTTGATATGGAAAGGTAGATTTTATTCTACTTGAATGTATATTGGATTTCCAAAGATTGAAATGAATAAATATGGAAATAATATATTTTATTTGAATACGAAGAGATTTCAAATGTAAATTGATTTGAAATAACTGAATCTTTTGAGATGAAGTATATGCTATGTGAATATAGATCGATTCGAAATATTATACGAGTATAATATAATGACATGAAAATATATTCTAGTTCGGAATATAATCGGTTTAGAAATGACTGGGATATTTTCGATATGAAATTATATTCTATTTTGAATATAAAATGGGTTCGAAACAAAATATTATATTTTGATATGAAAGCGAACCTTTGTGAAATGTAAAAGAACCGACCGATGTGGAACATGTAAGCGTTGGTTGTTAAAGAGACCGGAGTCGACATAAGGCACACTCTCTGTCAGTGTCGATACCACTTTGACAACTGTGAACGTTATGACGTATCAAGATTGAGTATGATGACTTGGAGGTGATTATTGAATCGAAGAAGATGATCGATGACGAAATAGCCCCGACCTTCGGGTCAGAATTGAAATGACTAAAACAGGAGCTATACCGTGACTAATTGAGGTAGCACCTTTGATCGGACACACTTCTTCGATACTATTTCTATGACTATGATGATGATGATGATTTGGGCCCATTTATGACTTTGGGAATGTGTTCCGAGGTGGGCGGTAGTGGCTGTTATGCGTTACCACCAGTCCGGGAGTGCAATTGGTAGAATCCTACCCTGGGTATTGCCTCGAGTGCCTTGTCATATATATCCATATCGAGCCCATACGATTTTGATTTAGCATTGCCTTCTATGGAGTGCCCTCTGATAACACCGGTACGGTGAATTTACGGTACTGTATAGACTGTTGATGCTTATAAACGGCGTAAGGGTAATATGGTAATCCCGCTTACGCTATTTTCAGTATTTATACTTTACTGGATAGACACTATCATAATAGCGTACTACATTATATATGTATTAGTTTAATGGATCCTTGAGAGATGGAAAAATCCCGTAACATCTCTTGAGTTACTGTACCCATGACACTGATGTTATTTCGTATTTTGATTTGACTAATATGAAATGATTTAGTGCTGATCCGAGTGTTGTTGTGTTTTCTTTTATGCAATATGCTCGGGTCAGCAGACGTTGCAGTATTGAAGATGACTGTGCTTGGAGATCGAAGACGAAGATTTGGTATATCCATTATATATACATATGTATATCCGCTGCATTATTCCCGCTGCTTATTATGTACATCCGTATGTATATGTAACTCTGATAATCATTGAATGTTATAACCAAAGTATACATTTCAACTGCTATTTGTTTATTATATGTTGTCCTTCCGCTGTGAGATTTTGTGATTGGGTTTTTCTCTTCTTTCTTTCTTTTCTTCTTTTTCCCAATAACTACCTGCATTTTGCGATTTGTTTGGGTCGACATGAGTGGTTTATTGTCGATTTGAACGGTCTTAAATGGGGGTCGTTACAGTTGGTATCAGAGCGATGGTTAGCGATAACCTTGGCTCTGTTGGGAATTAACTCATTAGAGATGGGGTTAGAAACGCCCTAGAATGAGTTTGAGTAGTATATAAGAGAGCGTATTTGTGTTTTTATGTAAAATGGTTTTATATTGTATTGACTTGTTCTGTTGAATATTTATGAATTCTGGTCGATATATGGGACGCCATATATTCGATAAGGATTTCTAAATAGTCGGATAGAATGAATTGATATAATAAGGTTTTCGATAATATTTTTTATATATATTAAATATATTACTTTTGGTTTTAAGAATATGCATTCGATACTAGTAGGTAGAAATAGTAAGTTATTACCTATTATGGTCAATTTAATAATAGATATAATAAGAAGAAAATTAGCTGGATTTATAAAAATATTCGAGAATGAAATATCTTAAGCCTAATTGGTTATATAATATGTCTGTGACTTAAATGGAAATGAATTTGAAACTTGATCCTGGGAATACTTTTGAAATAAGTTTTGTCAAGTTTGAAATGAAAATCATATTATAAGTATTATAAAAGAAAAATGGGCTTTCAAAAGTCTTTATAAACGAGCGTATAATCCCTTGCTCAGATCTTCGAAATGACTTCGGTAATGAGTGCACGCATTATCGACGTTTATTATGAAGTGTTTAAGTGGGGGAGACCACTCCGTACTTTCATAATTTATTTGAAAAGTATTTTGGATTTAATTCCATATTGAATAATTTTATATGAAGGTATAAATATATGTTGTCAAGTTGGGCTTAAACTTAACCAAAATTGGAAATTGTTCATTATAAATTTAAAGATTTAGATTTGGAAAAATTTTATGGTATGGTTTTCCCTAAAATAGTATAAATACACATATTATTTAAACTTAGTTATAACCCAGAATCAAGGCATTCAGGTTCATCCTAACAAGTAATGTTAGTTGAGAGCTAAGACAACTCGATTCAATTAGAGAATGTTGATTTTTAAACTAAGAAATGGACTTATGTATTGAGAGAAGAGATGTAGTGGTTGAAAATGCTTAAGCACTAACAATAATAGAGTTAAGAAAATTCCAAGTTTAATAGATATAGGCGTTCGATAAAATTTTAATTAACCAATAGGTGAAATCCAACTAAAGTATAATAAATTAGAAAGTTTTATTGTGCAAATAAATTTAGCGTAGCTTATGACTTGGCTAATTTATAAGGAAATTAAGTTAGTCAAGTTAAATAAAACCAGATTAGGAAATCAAAGAAAAATGGTTCGAAAACTAAGTGTAAAAACTTGAATGATACACAATCCCTAATTTAATTCATGATGGAGGAGCCAAGCAAATAAATTGGTAAAAGAGAGAAAGAAAAAAATACTTAGTTGAGTAAAGGAATTGAGTATAATAAATTTCACTTAGAAATCGAATAGTAAGAGTTAAGGAACATTTGGGCTATACACAAACCGTCCTTAACTCGATTCAGGATTCTAGAGTCGAATAAATAACTAGAATTAGGAGAATAAACTTTAGGTGGGATTAGAATCTAATTCGATGAATAATGGTAAGAATAATATCGAGTGTAGAAAGGAAATGAGGTTTAACGTAATTTGGGTGTAACAACCCGTATTTTCAATAACCTGTTATAACGTAAATCGAGGCAGAATTTAATTTATAAATCTGAATCAAGGGAAACGGGCTATTCCATTGCGTTCGTCTCGGAAAAACACGCGAAATAGAGTCCGAGTTTTCGAAAATCGGAGTCCGTATGACCCTATTAAGGCCCAACGAAGTTTTCAGAAAATTTCAAAGTAAAAACAGATTTCAAATTCAAGTTTGAATTTGGAAATTAGGGTAGTTGGGCGCAGGCGGGAAATTTCCCGCCAGACCACCCATGTCGACAGCCCTATCGACTGGGCAGTCGACATGGTTAGGCCCAGGTCGACAGCCCTGTCGACTTGGGTGTCGACTTGATTCAGCCGGGCAGTTTTGCCTGGTGCACCATTTTGGAGTTGTGTTGAGTTTGGGGGCCAGATTCGGTTTTGAGGGCTGAGATTGGAATTAGGGTTTAATCCTAAAGTTGAAACTAATCCTAATCTCTATAAATAAGCCCCTAACCTAACCCTAAATCATCATTATTCATTCAAGTAACTAAACTATGGCAAAATCATTCCTCTCATGGCCTCCACTCTCTTCATAAAATTCCTAAGTTATTTCTTTGAGAGGTTTTCAATGCATACAAGTGTTTTCAAGCTTGTATAAGCATCATTATCTTGCATTCAAGTCAAGTTTCCATATTTACATCATAAAGCAAGAGTTTTGATCATTTTGGCTCAAGGGTTTTTCTATTGGAGCTTGCATTTTGGGTTTATTTGATTGCATAAGGGCTTTGTCTCAATCTATATATATATTTGTGCCTTCATAAGCATTGTAAGCCCTTTTCTACTTTCATATTTAAACTCTAAAGTTAAATGAATGATGCAAGTTTGGTTGATCATTATGATATGCAAGTTTGCCATGATACGCAAGTTTACTATGTCATGTTATGCAAGTTTGACATGTTATGATATGCAAGTTTACCATGTTATGTTATGCAAGTTTGATATGCAAGTTTGTCATATGATATGCAAGTTATGTTATGCAAGTTTGGGTTGATCATTTTGTTCATGTTATCATGTTATGCAAGCTTATCTTGGGTTTATGAGCTTCAAGCTTCAAGCTTTATGCTAAAGGTTGCATTTTGGCAACATGTAAGTTATCATATCTCTTATGATAACTTGCATGTGAGGCTAAATGCGAACTTATGGCCATTTCTACATGTCATTTATCACCATGTATCACCAATATGCTAAGTTTGGTTTTATGCATGCTTTTGAGGCCTAAAAATGTAATATGCAAGTATATGAACATATGTACATTTCATATGCCACCATGTTAAACTTGTGGCTTCAACACCTTTATGTCATGATTATGCCAAGTTCCCTCTTTCTATCCTTTATGCGCTATTGCGATATGTAAGCGATGGGATTGCGTTTGGGGTTGGGTAAACTTAAAAGACATAAAAACATAAGATTGGGAATTTACCTATTAAGTTAGGTCTACCCATTGGGAATTTACCTATTAAGTTAGGTCTACCCAAATGCTTGAAAACTTGTAATATGTTTGGTAAACATAATGGACATGACACTTAGAAAATATAAGTGTGACCAACTCGAGGTTGGGTTGAGTTTGTAGCGTAAAACTACCCGGAACCGACCGGCTTAACTAGTTGCTACAAACAATAGGACCCAATGTGAGAAGTTGGTCATGTTGTACCTTGAACCCGAGGTTAGACCAAGTTGTGGTGTAAAGCTACCCGGAACCGACCGGCTTAACTAGTAACCGCAACAAAGTCTAATGTGAGAGGTAAGGGCACATTAATTAATTAATGCCTCATGATTAGGGTTAAGTCATGGTCCACTTAATACTTAACCAATTTGGGCTTGGTAGATTAATCAGGGTTAAGTCGTGAACTCATCATTACACTTAACCAAGTTAATCCATGATTAGCAAGAGGGTTAAACCGTACTTAACCCACTAGAAAATCCTAGCAATGGGGGTCCACTCCAGCAGTAATCCCAAGTTTGTATCAATAAGACCCTAGGGACTAGGCTAGGGTGGGGGCACGATTACTGGACTAGAGGTAAGTGACCAAAAACGACGGCAGAGTGGTACGCCGGTGTAGTTCCGGACGGACTATGGTCGTGCACGTAGTCCGTAGCTGGAGAAAACATGCACGGGTACCAGTAGATCGAGACTGTGCACTTATGTTTATGGTGTCCAGGGGTTTACACCCTAGGGCTTGATACACCCGAAGGGTGGACCCGGCACAGTCCGACTACAATTATGTTTGGGCCGTATTGACACCAACACGTGACGAGTTAGGCTTAGGGAGCCGATCGATTAGACCGTTTGGTTGGACCTCGTATTAGGGTCACTTCATGTTATTGGACCTCGTATTAGGGTCACTTCATGTTATTGGACCTCGTATTAGGGTCACTTCATGTTATTGGACCTCGTATTAGGGTCATTTCATGTTATTGGGTCAAAGCTTGGGCCAAGGGATCAATATGTGTTTATTCAAGTCATGTTAGTTTGCTAGTACACCTGTGGTGCAAAACCTTAAACCTGATTATGCGATGACACCTTTATCTATCATGCCAGTATGTAGTTATCCTTATGTTCATCCCTGCTTCTCATGCCAGTTAACTTTATCAGTTTACATTGATTGTAGTAGGGCTTACTCAGTCTTTTTGACTGACCTGTTTTTCTTTCGCCTCTTTTCTTCCGTTTCCCCCCCAGGTTCTCAGGGTGGGAATATTGGAGCTTAGCTTGGATTTCTGATCGCTTGCTTGTGCGATTTTAGCTCATGTACGGTCTTGACATGAAGCTAGCTATGGTTATCACTTATTTTGGGGATAGTACTTATGTATTTCAGTTTTTCAGTGATGTTGTTTTTATCTAGACTTGTGTATTTGGAAAGTTGACATTATGTTGTACTAGTCTTGTTTTGAAATAGTTTGAAATCTTCCGTTGTTTTACTTATCTTATTTACTCTGTTTACATATATACATATGTTCTTGTTCTGCCTTGATATATCATTATGCATGTTTACCCGGTACAAACGCCCCTCCAAAGTCAGAGTGCTTGCAAGAGCCACCTTGGCGGAGGTGGGGTGTTACATTTGGTATCAGAGCATATGGTTTACGAGAAGGAACGAAAAGGTTTTTAAAACTTTTGGAAAACTAGTTTCAAAACCAAGTATAAAGTATTTTCCAAAGAAAAGTCTAGTTTATTTTAAAGGCTATTCCCCAAAAAGCCATTAGCAAAATTCCTACGTTTTTCTCCATTCTGAATCTGTCTTTTTCTTCGTTTTCAGTATGGCCGATAACTTTTCTATTCCGGAGGGAGTACACGTACCTGTTTGGTATAGGAGACTTTTGGAGGCTAGGGCGACCGAAGACGGCCCCGCAGATGTTCCTCCTCCTCCTCCTCCGGTAGTTAATGTTCCTTCTCCTCCTGTCGCTGATGTTCCTCCTCCTCCTGTCGCTGAGGTTCCTCTTCCTCCTCCCCCTCAACATCCTCAAGCTGCCTTCGCAAAGACTTGCAAAAATTTCAAAGCAATGGGTGGCAAGAACTTTCAAGGCACTGAGACTTTTGTAGAGGCCAGAAATTGGTTGAAAGAGACCGAGGATTTATTTGCTATCTTTGGGTTAGACGATCAGAGGAAGATCTTGTTGGCGGTTTGGCTTATGAAGGATGAAGCCGCTTATTGGTGGGAAGTCACCAATGGTACTAGGCCTGTTGAGACTTGGGCCGATTTCAGGGCAAGGTTCGTGCTTAAGTTTCTATCTTCTGCTGAGGAGAATTTCCAAATGGAGAGGTTTATAACTTTGAAACAAGGAGATATGTCTGTCAAAGAATATGTGAACAAGTTCAATCAGTTAGCTCGTTTTGGCTTGGATATGGTGAGTACTCCTCAGAAGAAGGCTCTTCGTTTTGCTAGAGGATTGAATGAGCCGTTGCAGGGATTGGCTATGTCACATATTCCCCATGGGGCCACGTTTGAGAGCTTGGTTGATATGGCGTTACTTCAGGGATATGTCAAGAAAGAGATCAAGATGAATGATACTCAAGCCAAGAAGACTGATTCCAACTGGAAAGGAAATCAGGGTAATCCAAGTGATCAGAGCAATCAGAACAAGAACAAGAACAAGAGTCAAGGCAACAAGGGGAACAACAACAAGAGCAATAACAACAAGGGGAAGTGCCATTATTGCGGTTCAGTTGGGCATCTTATTAAGGATTGTAAGAAGAGGAAAAGGAAGAATGGTGAATGCTTTTTCTGCGGTGAGACTGGACATTTCAGTAAGGATTGCCCGAAGAAGCAAGGGCAAGGCCAGGGTCAGACTCAGCGTGCTGGACCTTCAGGAGGGCAAGTTCATGCTCTCAATGCCGCTCCAGTTCCCAATCGAGGTAGTATTTCTGTTGAGAGCCTTGTATATATTTCTGATTTTCCAGTTCGTACCTTGTTTGATTCTGGTGCATCGCATAGCTTTATCTCATCTGATCTTGTTGATAGTTTGCACCTTAGTACTAGCTTGGTAGATGATCCCGTCTGTGTCTCAAATCCTATTGGGGGTTCCGCCCATCTGTCTATGATATGTGGGGATTTGAGGATCTCTATACTGAGTGTAGAGTTCTTGTGTAGTGCTTATGTTCTTGGTTTTAGGGGATACGGATTGATATTGGGCATGGATTGGTTGTCCAGATATGGAGCCATCCTTGATTGTGAGCATAGGGTTGTGAGGCTCGTGACTCGCCTCGGAAACACCCTAGAAATTTCTTGTAATCCGAGAGGTCCCGTCATGTTGTGCTATCTTGAATCACTCGACTCGTCAATGGAAACTCTTCAGTCTGTGAGAGTGGTTCGAGAGTATCCGGATGTTTTCGAGGAAGTTAGGGGGTTGCCCCCTAAGCGAGAGATTTATTTCCGCATTTATCTGGTGGATAATGCAAAGCCGGTTTCTTTGCCCGTTCGGCACATGGCTCCGCGTGAAAGGCGGGAGCTAAGTAAGCAAGTGAAGGAGTTGCTTGAGAAGAACTTCATTAGACGAAGTATATCTGAATGGGGAGCGCCTGTGGTATTTGCTACCAAGGAAGATGGTTCTCTCCGACTTTGTGTTGACTATCGAGAGTTGAATAAGCTGACTAAGAAGAACATACACCCTTTACCGAGGATTGATGATCTCTTTGACCAGCTTATCGGTGCTTCTGTTTTCTCTCAGCTTGATCTTGCTACTGGATTCCATCAGCTCAGGGTAGCTGAAGATAGTATAGACAAGACTGCGTTCAGAACTCCAGATGGATTCTTCGAATGGCTTGTCATGCCGTTCGGCTTGACTAATGCACCCGCATATTTCGTGGACTTGATGAGTAGGGTGTTCAGGGAGTTCTTGAACAAGTTTGTCGTGGTCTTCGTAGATGATATTCTGATCTTCTCTAAGGATGAGGAAGAGCACGCAAGGCATCTCGTGGAGGTGATGGATACGCTTAGAGCGCATCAGTTGAAGGCCAAGTTCTCCAAGTGTCACTTTTGGAGAAGGGAAGTTAGATTCCTTGGGCATATAGTATCTAAGCAAGGCTTAGCGGTGGATCCCGCTAAGGTAGTTGCAGTTCAGGATTGGAAGACTCCAAGGAATGCAACCGAAGTGAGAAGTTTTCTAGGTCTTGCAGGCTTTTACCGGAAGTTCATCAAGGACTTCGCGAAGATTTCCGCTCCTCTCACTAAATTGACGAAGAAGAATTTAGTTTTTGCTTGGAGCATAGAATGCGAGCTTGCTTTTCAGAAGCTCAAGAAAGCTCTCACATCAGCACCTGTTCTAGCTTTGCCCGATGGAGGGAGGTTATTTACAGTATACACCGATGCATGTGGCACGGGGTTAGGAGCTGTTCTGATGCAAGA
Organism: Allium sativum; assembly: GCA_030737875.1. Classification (NCBI taxonomy): domain Eukaryota; kingdom Viridiplantae; phylum Streptophyta; class Magnoliopsida; order Asparagales; family Amaryllidaceae; genus Allium; species Allium sativum. Next base: position 11,507,289 of record CM060923.1, read on the forward strand.
AGGAAGAGTGATATGCTTTGGCGGTAGACAACTCAAAGTGCATGAGAAGAATTATCCCACTCATGACTTAGAGTTGGCAGCAATAGTATATGCACTCAAGGCTTGGCGCCATTATCTTCTGGGAGAAAGATTTGAGCTTTATACCGATCACAAGTCATTGAAGTATCTCTTTTCTCAGAAGGATCTGAATCTGAGGCAACAAAGATGGATGGAATTCTTGGCGTCCTACGATTTTGAGATAGCTTATACCCCTGGCAAGGGGAATGTGGTAGCAGATGCATTGAGTAGAAAAAGGTTGACTCTGAGTCCTCTATTCGTTGAGATGAAGAATTTAGATTATGTGGCAACCTTTGATTTCTCTTTGGCGGTTGAGTCGATGACCGGTTCTTTAGCATCTCTGGAACTCAGACCTACCCTTCTTGATCAAGTTGGGGCTTCGCAGAGAGAAGACCCTCAGATAGTTGAGATTATGGATAAGCTGATTCGAGGAGAGGCGTCTAGTCATCTCGCTCGATATTTTATTGATGACAAGGGTTGGCTGAGGAGAGACGGAAGGTTATGTGTTCCAATGGTAGAAGATTTAGTAAGAAAAGTTTTTGAGGAAGCGCATTGCTCTAAGTTGACTATACATCCGGGCGGAGATAAGATGTATAAAGATATGAAGCGCATTTTCTTTTGGCCTGGGATGAAGAAGGATGTGGCAGAGTTTGTCTCTAGATGTATCATTTGCCAGCAAGTTAAGGCCGAGTCGAAGAAGCCCGGTGGGCTATTGCATCCTCTAGACGTTCCACTATGGAAGTGGGAGAGTATTTCCATGGATTTTATCGATGGGCTACCAAGGTCAAGGAAAGGGAATACGAGCATTTGGGTTATTGTGGATAGACTTACGAAGAGTGCTCATTTCATTCCGGTAAAGAACAAGAGGACCGCATCATGGCTAGCGTCTGTATATCTTCGTGAGATTGTGAGACTACATGGAGTCCCTTCTAGTATAGTCAGTGACCGTGACCCAATCTTTACAAGTCAATTCTGGAATAGCTTGCAAGAAGCTATGGGCACGAGGTTGAATCTAAGTACGGCTTATCACCCACAGACGGACGGTCAAACCGAAAGGGTGAATAGGGTACTCGAGGATCTGTTGAGGCTTTGTATTCTGGATTTTGGTGGTACTTGGGAAGACCATCTTCTTGTTGAGTTTGCATATAATAACAGTTATCAGGCAAGCATAGGGATGGCACCATTTGAAGCTTTATATGGGAGGCCGTGCAAGTCGCCTACATGTTGGTGGGAGACTACAGATGAGCTTATACTTGGGCCTGATATGATCAGAGATACATCCGAGAAGGTCGAGTTGATTCGGAGACGGATGAAAGCGGCCCAAGACCGACAGAAATCGTATGCTGATAAGCAAAGAACTGATTTGGAGTTTGATGTTGGGGATATGGTTTTCGTGAAGGTTTCTCCTTTGCGGAATGTGGCCCGATTTGGAGCCATTGGGAAGTTAGCACCGAGGTTTGTTGGACCATTCCCTATTATAGAGAGGATCGGGCAGATGGCTTATAGAGTGGAGTTGCCCGAGAAGCTTGCCGGAGTACACGATGTTTTTCATGTCTCGCATCTCCGGAAGTGTTTACATGAATCAGCAGAGGTTGTTGAGCCAAGTGTTCTGAAAGATGTGGAAGTGGAGAAAGAGGCTACCTTGAGGAGAGCTCTGATTCGTATCTTGGGGACGGAGACCAAGAAGCTAAGGAATCGAGAGGTCAAGTTGGTGAAGGTTCAATGGGGTGAAGCCGAAGAAGACGCAACTTGGGAAACCGAGGAGAAGATGCGTGGGCTTTATCCATTCCTTTTTGAGGGTACACTCTCAATCTTTTTTCTTTGTTAGCATATCTTTCTCTTTGCTATCCATATTTATCTAGTTTATCGTGTTAATCTTGTCATGAGAACCTTAGGTAGAAACCCTTTGGATGAAACATGTGTTTGAAACATGTTATGCTTGATGTTTGCAAGTGGTTGCAAGTGTTTGCAAGTGGCTACTCGTGGATGCATTATACACATTAGGCACTAGATCGGCTCACACACTCCTCATATTGCATATGCATGAGTGTTTATGCTTATTCATGGATGAAATTTTTTGTGTTATCACATGGATGTTGCATATGGATGTATGTTATGTGCACACATATAGATGTTATACATTATGTTAGGAATTTCATACATATGGATTCATTTCACTAACATAATTTGCATTGATGATATTTGCATTAGATAAGTACATATACACACACCTTTGCATTTGTTCATACAACATTTAGAATCTTGTAAGGACAATGATTGCTCGTGGATGATGATTTGAGTAGATGGATGTTGGATGGTAGGATACGTTCTTCCTAACTTGAAGATTTCGGGGACGAAATCCTTTAAGGAGGGGAGAATGTAACAACCCGTATTTTCAATAACCTGTTATAACGTAAATCGAGGCAGAATTTAATTTATAAATCTGAATCAAGGGAAACGGGCTATGCCATTGCGTTCGTCTCGGAAAAATACGCGAAATAGAGTCCGAGTTTTCGAAAATCGGAGTCCGTATGACCCGATTAAGGCCCAACAAAGTTTTCAGAAAATTTCAAAGTAAAAACAGATTTCAAATTCAAGTTTGAATTTGGAAATTAGGGTAGTTGGGCGCAGGCGGGAAATTTCCTGCCAGACCACCCATGTCGACAACCCTGTCGACTGGGCAGTCGACATGGTTAGGCCCAGGTCGACAGCCCTGTCGACTTGGGTGTCGACTTGGTTCAGCCGGGCAGTTTTGCCTAGTGCACCATTTTGGAGTTATGTTGAGTTTGGGGGCCAGATTCGGTTTTGAGGGCTGAGATTGGAATTAGGGTTTAATCCTAAGGTTGAAACTAATCCTAATCTCTATAAATAAGCCCCTAACCTAACCCTAAATCATCATTATTCATTCAAGTAACTAAACTATGACAAAATCATTCCTCTCATGGCCTCCACTCTCTTCATAAAATTCCTAAGTTATTTCTATGAGAGATTTTCAATGCATACAAGTGTTTTCAAGCTTGTATAAGCATCATTAGCTTGCATTCAAGTCAAGTTTCCATATTTACATCATAAAGCAAGAGTTTTGATCATTTTGGCTCAAGGGTTTTTCTATTGGAGCTTGCATTTTGGGTTTATTTGATTGCATAAGGGCTTTGTCTCAATCTATATATATTTTTGTGCCTTCATAAGCATTGTAAGCCCTTTTCTACTTTCATATTTAAACTCTAAAGTTAAATGAATGATGCAAGTTTGGTTGATCATTATGATATGCAAGTTTGCCATGATATGCAAGTTTACTATGTCATGTTATGCAAGTTTGACATGTTATGATATGCAAGTTTACCATGTTATGTTATGCAAGTTTGATATGCAAGTTATGTTATGCAAGTTTGGGTTGATCATTTTGTTCATGTTATCATGTTATGCAAGCTTATCTTGGGTTTATGAGCTTAAAGCTTCAAGCTTTATGCTAAAGGTTGCATTTTGGCAACATGTAAGTTATCATATCTCTTATGATAACTTGCATGTGAGGCTAAATGCGAACTTATGGCCATTTCTACATGTCATTTATCACCATGTATCACCAATATGCTAAGTTTGGTTTTATGCATGCTTTTGAGGCCTAAAAATGTAATATGCAAGTATATGAACATATGTACATTTCATATGCCACCATGTTAAACTTGTGGCTTCAACACCTTTATGTCATGATAATGCCAAGTTCCCTCTTTCTATCCTTTATGCGCTATTGCGATATGTAAGCGATGGGATTGCGTTTGGAGTTGGGTAAACTTAAAAGACATAAAAACATAAGATTGGGAATTTACCTATTAAGTTAGGTCTACCCATTGGGAATTTACCTATTAAGTTAGGTCTACCCAAATGCTTGAAAACTTGTAATATGTTTGGTAAACATAATGGACATGACACTTAGAAAATATAAGTGTGACCAACTCGAGGTTGGGTTGAGTTTGTAGCGTAAAACTACCCGGAACCGACCGGCTTAACTAGTTGCTACAAACAATAGGACCCAATGTGAGAAGTTGGTCATGTTGTACCTTGAACCCGAGGTTAGACCAAGTTGTGGTGTAAAGCTACCCGGAACCGACCGGCTTAACTAGTAACCGCAACAAAGTCTAATGTGAGAGGTTAGGGCACATTAATTAATTAATGCCTCATGATTAGGGTTTAGTCATGGTCCACTTAATACTTAACCAATTTGGGCTTGGTAGATTAATCAGGGTTAAGTCGTGAACTCATCGTTACACTTAACCAAGTTAATCCATGATTAGCAAGAGGGTTAAACCGTACTTAACCCACTAGAAAATCCAAGCAATGGGGGTCCACTCCAGCAGTAATCCCAAGTTTGTATCATTAAGACCCTAGGGACTAGGCTAGGGTGGGGGCACGATTACTGGACTTGAGGTAAGTGACCAAAAACGACGACAGAGTGGCACGCCGGTGTAGTTCCGGACGGACTATGGTCGTGCACGTAGTCCGTAGCCGGAGAAAACATGCACGGGTACCAGTAGATCGAGACTGTGCACTTATGTTTATGGTGTCCAGGGGTTTACACCCTAGGGATTGATACACCCGAAGGGTGGACCCGGCACAGTCCGACTACAATTATGTTTGGGCCGTATTGACACCAACACGTGACGAGTTAGGCTTAAGGAGCCGATCGATTAGACCGTTTGGTTGGACCTCGTATTAGGGTCACTTCATGTTATTGGACCTCGTATTAGGGTCACTTCATGTTATTGGACCTCGTATTAGGGTCACTTCATGTTATTGGACCTCGTATTAGGGTCATTTCATGTTATTGGGTCAAAGCTTGGGCCAAGGGATCAATACGTGTTTATTCAAGTCATGTTAGTTTGCTAGTACAGCTGTGGTGCAAAACCTTAAACCTGATTATGCGATGACACCTTTATCTATCATGCCAGTATGTAGTTATCCTTATGTTCATCCCTGCTTCTCATGCCAGTTAACTTTATCAGTTTACATTGATTGTAGTAGGGCTTACTCAGTCTTTTTGACTGACCTGTTTTTCTTTCGCCTCTTTTCTTCCGCCCCCCCCCCCCAAGGTTCTCAGGGTGGGAATATTGGAGCTTAGCTTGGATTTCTGATCGCTTGCTTGTGGGATTTTAGCTCATGTACGGTCTTGACATGAAGCTAGCTATGGTTATCACTTATTTTGGGGATAGTACTTATTTATTTCAGTTTTTCAGTGATGTTGTTTTTATCTAGACTTGTGTATTTGGAAAGTTGACATTATGTTGTACTAGACTTGTTTTGAAATAGTTTGAAATCTTCCGCTGTTTTACTTATCTTATTTACTCTGTTTACATATATACATATGTTCTTGTTCTGCCTTGATATATCATTATGCATGTTTACCCGGTACAAACGCCCCTCCAAAGTCAGAGTGCTTGTAAGAGCCACCTTGGCGGAGGTGGGGTGTTACATTGGGCTTAACGAATGAAACCAAATCGAGCTAGTTCGAAATCCATAAATAGATTTGAATTAGTATTAAAATAGAAGGAGTTTGATGTTCAGTAATGATTCTAGAAATTTGGAGCTTAATAAATGAAATGAGAAAAAAAATTAATTTAATAACGTGGAATTATAGAAAGAAGAAAAGGGGAGTTAAGAAAACCCTATGTTAATGAAATTAAATAAGGATTTGGATAAAGCTGAATCTAGTAAGGGAGATATTTGAAGGAACTTGGATTTAAGATAACTTAATGTAGGTTAATGAACTGAACCGAACGGAAACGAACTTTAGGGTAAATTCATGGCATTAATAAGTGGTAACCACATCTAGTGGTCGAGGGTGCTAGGGCGGAACAAAACCGGGTATTTGAGATATGAAATAAGATATAGGAAAGATAAAACCAAGGGCTAAATTATTTAATGTAAATATTTAACTAGTTTGGTAAATCGACCAAGGTTAATGGTTTAATGATTTAATATTATCGAGTTAGTTCAGAAATTAAAATGAATTCAAGTCTTGTGTAACTGAATGCTTGGAATGAAAACGAAAGGAGAAAATATATAGAAAATATATCGAAATAGAATAAGCAATCGAATGTGAATTCATTTCTTAATAATGAAGTGATAACAAAGTCAAGTGACAGGGATTTACAAAAGTATTGGAATCGAAAATGTTGAAATTTCGAAGAGGAATGAACCAATGTTTATGTAAATCTGGAATAGTCAATAAGCTGAAATAAAATAGGCATAACTTTTGATGGGATTATCGGAATCTGATGATTCCGGACCTTTCGGAAACCTTAGAAACCGAGATAAAACTTTCGTTTATAAAGCCCTGTCGAATTCCTATGTTCACTAAGCTGAAATGCAAGTTTTAGTCATAGTTGTATGTACAGAAAAATAAAAATCTGAACTGAATACCCATGTTGTTTTGACCATAACTCCCAAACGAAACATCGGATTTTAACGTGCGAGTACAATTCGGAAAGGCCAAAATCTGAACTAAAACTTTTCCTAAATATGCTGGGTGAAATTTTGAGATTTAAAGGGGTAAAAACTGGGTTGAACAATTCAGATCTGCAATTTTATTTGCCAGGGCTGAAGCGTTCGCCTCCGCTAAAACGGCCATAACTTTTGAACAAATAATCCGAATTCGATGAATCCGGACAATTCGGAAAGCCTGAAACAAATGCTACAACTTTTGCCTAATATGTTTTAGTCAAATTCCAACTTTTAGTGAGTGATAAACCTTGTTTTGTTCGCTGGTCTGTTATGAATATCTTGATTTTGTAGTTGAAAAGGTTTAATATAGGTTGTGCAAGTTATATACATTCGCTACTTGTTATATTTATGTGGATTCTTATGTGTATGTGAGTATGTAGCAGGTATAGGGAAGTCGCGCTATGCTTCGGAGCTCGCTTGCGCTAAACACTAAATGCTAAGATAAATAAAAATGCAAATAAACGCTAAAGAAAGGTATGTAAAGGTGTTACAAAGTTCTGGTGGTTTTATATATGAGTTTTTCCCCATTTTGGGATGCCTCATCGTGTGATGAGAGGAATATTGAGTATATATATATGTATGTGATTTCTCCGGACCTCTCCGTACAAAAGAGATGCTGCCGAAATTTTTCGTGATTTCAGAAGTTAGAAAAATTTATGAGATTTTTATTACCATATAACTTATTTTATAAATACTATTTTATATGTATGAATTTGAAAGTATGGTTTGTTTAATACCTTATTTCATTCTCTTCTCGAGGACGAAAAGATTTTTAAGTGGGGGAGAATGTAACATCCCATAATTTTTCCGCATATTTAAAACTTGAATTAATTAGATAAATTGAATAACATGGGTTAAAAATCAAATTAGATGATTTAAAATGATGAGGATTGTTGGGTTGGGGAAAATTAAAATTTCAAATTTAGTTATTAAGAATGTTGAAAAAGGGAATTTAATATTTTTAATAATTAATTGGAATTTTAGTTAGTTAAGTTAAAGGGGAAATTTAAAATTAAATTTAAATTGGTGAATTGGTGAAATTCTAAGTTATTTAATAATAATAATTGAAATATAAGTCTAAATGGATAGATAAATTAATACAGGAACTTAGAATGTGTGAAATTGATTATAGAATTTTATTTAAGTTATAGATTGATTTAAATGGGTTTTTTTTTGAATATTTAAATATAAGTAATAGAGTTAATTGAATATTTGAATATTTTATTAATTTATTTAACAGTGAAATTTAACCGTTTTGGCAACTGTCTCAGAATTCGACGAAACTGGCGCCATCAAAACTGGAACGGTGAATTATAGTAGGATCTCAATCTGCGTTACTATCCGACTTGTCGTTTAACCGCACTTGAGAAAACGCGAATAGAATCAATATAAGCGGATAATTGGTTGTTCTTATAGTGGACCTTATATATACATATATAAACAAACTCCATTCCACTCCATCAGCTATTTTAATTACACGTACACCTTCCTCCATCAAACTTTTATCTCTAATGGCTAAAATTAGAATTCAAAACCCTAGAAAAAAAAATACAAGCTTCAAAAATAAAATCTCTCCAAACCCTATCGTATTACCTATCAAATCGAAGCTTTCAACGAGTAGAACCCAGATCTACAATTCGTTTCGACATGCAGTGAGTGGTTTGGTCAGAATTCATGGTCAATGTTTGTTGTTTTGGTAACCCTAAGTGTAAATTTGGGGCTTTTTGATCGGGGCTCTAATCGGGGAATTTACGATATGGGTATTGTTGAGGGGATTGATAGGAGGTTGTTGGTGGTAGTCGGAGGTCTTATTGTGGAGTGTGTAGCCGGAATTTCATTAGAAAAGGAAGAAAAGGCATTTCGGGTTTTGCATCGCCGGGGCAACTGGGGTCCACCAGACTTGGTGGCGGGACCTTGGGGAGATGCGCCAGGGCAGGAGCTAGCCGTAGGTGGTGGGCAATCGAAGTACGGTGGTCGGATTTGTAAGCTAAGGACGGTCAAAGTGGGTGCGAATTTGGGTTTCCGCGTTGAAGGTTGGACGGGGTAACTGTAGCATTTGCGATGGAGCGGGAAGAAGGCCTTGCGGTGCTGACGTGGCGTATTTTAATTGGGTGAGATTTATTTTAATTAATTTTATATATTTTTAAATTCAGAGAGAAAAATGCTTATAACTTTTTCGTTTTAACTCGGATTTGGACGTGGTTTGTCACGTTGGGATCGTGGCAGAATTGTGGACGTTTTGGCACTAACCTGGCTGCGGTTGGAGGATGTAAAATTTTGGCCTTTAATTGGACGTTCGATCAACTATGGACGCAAAGGTGAGTGGTTCTTCACTCACGAAATACTGAATCTTTCCCATATTTATCGAATTAAATTACGAAATAGTTTGGTTGCATGGTTATGATTGGATGTTGAATTTGGTTGCGTAAATTTTTGATATACCAATGTGATAACATGCAAATTAGATCGATAATTAGTTATTTAATTAAATTTAAATCTCTAGATTGGAAATCTGAATCCTTGCTGATCCTGAAACAGTTTAATGTGGACCAGTTGAATAGAATGGTGTGATGGATGCTTGGTTGGATTTTTATTACTGAATTTGATATTGACATTGTTAATGCTTCATATTCAGTATATTGTATTGTATGTGATAGTGACGATAAATCTTATTTACCCTTGATGTTACGGGCATCTAATAAACCCGGGGTTTATCGATAAAATAAATTAAGAACACAGAGTGAAATGATAAATCTCTGTGACCCTGATTTGGATTGAAATGATAGATCCATCCCTGAATATCGAGAAATTAAATTTAAATTCACTTGGCCATAGGATAGCGAATTATATATGGACATCGACTGGTTAAATGATTAAAATTATTTGAATTCTATTTGGTGGAAAATTTCATTTAAAGGAATGTATCGATTTTCGATAAAAAAAATTTCTTCTTTAAGATATGAATTCTCAATGTTATTTGGAAGGGTTAAGAATTTCCCAAACTAATTAGAAGTTTGAAATTTGGATTTAAATATGATTTGGGATTTATTCCAATAATTGGTGGACTCAAATTTAGTAAATTCTTTTTGAATTTAAACCTTTGAATAAAAGTAATCGAGGATATTTGGAGTTGTTCTAAACTAAATACGAATATGGTTTTAAAATCCTCGAAATGGGAATGGGTTGAATGGGTTGGAATAAGATATTGAAATGGGGTAACTCCATTTGAGACTGGAATTCGATTCAAGTGTTGAAATTTGGAAGGAGAAACAATTTAAGGTTTAAAATTCTATTTTATTTTGCTCTATTTTATTTTCTTTTATTCTATTTATTTTATTTATAAACTACCTATCTACTTTGTTATAAGTGAAGTTTTCATATATATATATATATATATTAATAATTTATTTAGTAAGCTTGTTACATATATATAGTGATTTAAATTACCTTAGTACTCTCTAATGATTCTATATAAGTAAATTTTATATATGGTTTTATATATAAGTAATTATTTTCAAAATTTTATTTTTATGAATTGTAATTCTTCTTCCGGATGGAAAGCGTTTGGATTTAAACCGTTGGATCAAATGGAGTTGAGATAAGTTATATTCTATTTGAATATAAATTGATTTTAACCGATTTTGATATGGAAAGGTAGATTTTATTCTACTTGAATGTATATTGGATTTCCAAAGATTGAAATGAATAAATATGGAAATAATATATTTTATTTGAATATGAAGAGATTTCAAATGTAAATCGATTTGAAATAACTGAATCTTTTGAGATGAAGTATATGCTATGTGAATATAGATCGATTCAAAATATTATACGAGTATAATATAATGACATGAAAATATATTCTAGTTCGGATTATAATCGGTTTAGAAATGATTGGGATATTTTCGATATGAAATTATATTCTATTTTGAATATAAAATGGGTTCAAAACAAAATATGATATTTTGATATGAAAGCAAACCTTTGTGAAATGCAAAAGAACCGACCGATGTGGAACATGTAAGCGTTGGTTGTTAAAGAGACCGGAGTCGACATAAGGCATACTCTCTGTCGGTGTCGATACCACTTTGACAACTGTGAACGTTATGACGTATCGAGATTGAGTATGATGACTTGGAGGCGATTATTGAATCGAAGAAGATGATCGATGACGAAATAGCCCTGACCTTCGGGTCAGAATTGAAATGACTAAAACAGGAGCTATACCATGACTAATTGAGGTAGCACCTTTGATCGGACACACTTCTTCGATACTATTTCTATGACTATGATGATGATGATGATTTGGGCCCATTTATGACTTTGGGAGTGTGTTCCGAGGTGGGCGGTAGTGGCTGCTATGCGTTACCACCGGTCCGGGAGTGCAATTGGTAGAATCCTACCCTGGGTATTGCCTCGAGTGCCTTGTCATATATATCCATATCGAGCCCATACGATTTTGATTTAGCATTGCCTTCTATGGAGTGCCCTCTGATAACACCAGTACTGTGAATTTACGGTACTGTATAGACTGTTGATGCCTATAAACGGCGTAAGGGTAATATGGTAATCCCGCTTACGCTATTTTCAGTATTTATACTTTACTGGATAGACACTATCATAATAGCGTACTACATTATATATGTATTAGTTTAATGGACCCTTGAGAGATGGAAAAATCCCGTAACATCTCTTGAGTTACTGTACCCATGACACTGATGTTATTTCGTATTTTGATTTGACTAATATGGAATGATTTAGTGCTGCTCCGAGTGTTGTTGTGTTTTCTTTTATGCAATATGCTCGGGTCAGCAGACGTTGCAGTATTGAAGATGACTGTGCTTGGAGATCGAAGACGAAGATTTGGTATATCAATTATCTATACATATGTATATCTGCTGCATTATTCCCGCTGCTTATTATGTACATTCTTATGTATATGTAACTCTGATAATCATTGAATGTTATAACCAAAGTATACATTTCAACTGCTATTTGTTTATTATATGTTGTCCTTCCGCTGTGAGATTTTGTGATTGGGTTTTTCTCTTCCTTCTTTCTTTTCTTCTTTTTCCCAATAACTACATGCATTTTGCGATTTGTTTGGGTCGACATGAGTGGTTTATTGTCGATTTGAACGGTCTTAAATGGGGGTCGTTACACCCCGGATCCTAGATTACAGCTGGAGCTATATTCGGAAAGCTTTGTATCTGTATATCCCTTTCAATTGTGTCAGTTGTTATTTTCCACTATGCATTGTACTTATGTATTTTTTTCCGCTGCAATGTAAATTGTAAATATCTGATATTTATTTTCCACGATATAATACTTATTTATACTCTGGAATATTCTTGTACTCTGATGTAAATTGTTGTAATAGTAGTGAAATGTTCTTCTATTTTTATTCCAATGCGTCATGTTCTCAAAGAAATCTGGACTCCTCATTTATGGGGATTTCGGGTAGTTTCAGCGACCGTTCGCGAATTTCAACCATTGACTTCGAATTGACATTATGGGAGATTCGACCGTCGGATTCTCCTAAAACCGGAATCGTTGGGCTTGTATCGTTATAAGAGATTTGAAATCTAATGGTTGGATTTTGAATTATGTCCAAATCAAATTTGAAAAAGGTCGTTATGGATGTAGTTCGGTGGCCGTTATTGGAAACCGACTATACGGGCCTTGATAAAATTATTAAAAATATTAATAATTTGTGTAAAATCATAATAAATGATTTGGAAAGAATTTGGATGAAAAATTCCATGTTTCTAAAGATAAAAGTATATTTTTTATCAAAATGAACTAGTTATTAACTAGAAAGATAATCCAACGTTTTTAAATAAATAAATTGGATTTGTGAATGGTTTTAATCTAACCAGAATTTCTCAATGTATAAATTGGAATGGATTTGAATAGAAATCTTCTTCGGGAGATTTCGATATTGGATTCCGTGACTATACAGATATTGTGGAGGAATTTGGAAGATAGATAAATATCGTTATTACCCACACGATATGTGTTGGTTTCAAAATTTGATATGGAATGCAAGCAGTTATAATTTCTATTTAGAGCATTACATTTAATATCAAAGTGGATTTTGGGTTTGTCGTGAATGGTGTCTTTAGTTGTTCTGAAGCCTCATGTGAAAAGAATAAATCTTTTAATTAAGATTATTGGAGTTTCCAGTTATATTTAGTAATTGGAATAAAAATGGAATGTCAATTGGGTTTATTGTGAACTATATTTTTAACGATATTCGTTCTTTAACCCGAGTAACAGTGAAATGTGATTTTGAATTTATAAATCCTTTATTAAGATTTAATGGAAATTTTCCAAATTAAAGTTTTCCAATTTAATAAAATAAATTGGAGTGGAATGGAATTCGATTTGGTAATAATCGAAGTGAGCTTCTGTGGGGAAAGACTGTTATTATATATGGAATTTAAAAGGCTTTGCCATTATTCCATTTATATTATTGGTTGGATATGGAAATTTATATCGATTATATATATCGATTTGTTTTCCATGAAGATTCCATGGATAATGGAATGTGATTTTGGGTTTATCATGAATTGTGTTTTAAATGTCATTAGTTCTTTAACCCAGTCAAAGACAGGATTACATTTCTAACATTGTATTTCAAACTGTTTATTGATCTTTGTTGATCTCTGCTAAATATATATATGTTTGGTGGCGGAGAACTTATTCTCTTGCTTAACACCCTTCGCTGAGACGTATGAGCTTAGAGGTTATATATTGGCAGAAATCAGTGATATGGTGTAGATTGTCGAGTATGACATGTTTGTGTTTCCAAATTAAATAATCATTAAATAATGGTTGTTGGAAGAAAAAAACTAATTGGATTTTTAATTAATCTTTAATTAGATTGCAATGAGAATGTAGTAATTTAAATTATCAAATTTGGGAAATGATCGAGAATGGTGTACCACCAGTTTTACTCCAGACGATAGTTAAATCTTAAACTAGATTTGGGCGTGAAATACTAATTAATTTTACCAATAACACCATGGGTGTTAGATATGGGGTACTACCAGTTTTGCTTCATATGATGAATAGGTTGGGAGGGATTAATAAGTAAATGATTACTTCGGTAAGACTCGATAATCCTGACTAGTTGATAAAACGTAATTTGGTTTTGAATGATATCCAAAGGAAGACTTAAGAATAAATTTAAAAGAATTTATCTTTGATAAAATTAATGGGAACCTTTCCCTAAAAGATGTGAATAATTGAATAAAAGAATATCCTGAATTGGAAGGAGGTGTATGATGTGTTTTTATAACACTTGATATTGATTATAAAATATGTGAGTTATTCGGAAAGACCGGGTTTAACCCATTCTGAATAATTAATACGATGACTTAAATCGACGATGAAGATGGTGGTTGAAGACCGAAGTTCTTCACATCATTTGGATGATTGCTAATGTCTTGATCGGGTCGTACACCCAAGACAAGGTATTAAGGGGTGATCGTCCAGACGTACTTGGAAATCAACCAAATATGCGAGGACCTCTCTACCGTATTGGACATATGGGACGAGGAATAAGGTGCCTCCGGTTTCGTTTAGACCCAGAACGGACTTGTAAATGGATGCGTGTCTGGCATTGGATTTCATTCTGCGTTGATTTATTTCTTTTAAATATATATCTGTTCGGTGGTGGAGAATTTATTCTCTTGCTTAATACCCTTCTTTGAGACGTATGAGGTTAGAGGTTATGTATTGATAGACATCAGTTGTATAGCATGAATTGTCAGTGCGGCATGCTGAGATGCAAATGATCGAGGCTTCTATTGAATAGCAGAGTCATGTGGTTGATGATCAAAGCACGGATTTAAATAGCATAGCTTTGTGTATAGTGTTAATTCGCGATCCTTACACATCGGTATGAGTCAAAAACAGGATGAGGACGGCAGGGAGGACACGATGTTTCTTTCTTGCTATGGGTGGTGCCATGGTATGGAGCCAAGAAATTTATTTATTTTTACCTATGTGGATGATGGATTGCGAGGCGCCTCTGATATTGGTCCCTAGTGGCTAAGTGGTAGGTCTTATAAGACCGGGAAGCGTGTGTTCAGGAATAATAATCCACTAACGTAAGTATGGACCGGCCATGTTGCTAATGAAGGTTCACTGTGGGAGATCCTGAGGCATTTGCTAGAGTGTCTTGAAGCCGGTGAGGATGATCGCTTGCCTCGGCCCACAAATGGAAATCTGATTTCCAATATGCCACTTTTCGGTTATTATTGTAGAACTAGTATGGCGACATAGTAGGATGGGGTACTATGCCATCTATGGTTGATACATTTATTTTTGAAGATTTTGACACTATACACTTATAGTAATATCAAATGCTTTTTGTTTTAAACGTACCAATCATATTTGGTTATTATAAGGTAAAACTCTGTCCTCCGGCTCGAGTTGCATTGTGTGATGGGACCTGAGTCTTATAATAGCTTCATTTTTTCAAAAAGCACTGCGCTATTTCTTTTATGCACTAGTATTCTTTGGAGAAAACCCATTTTGTGTTATACGGCATGGTCCCTTGATTTACTCTATTTTAAAGTAAACTTTTAACAACTGTTTTAGTTCTCACACCAGTCTCATGACTGACCTAGAGTTTATTGTTTTAACCTAAACTCTGCGTATCCCTATTTTTCACACGGGCTGCTAGTAGTTTTGGTTTTCGCATATATTTCTATTCACAAGATACTGGATTTATAGCTGGAGCTATATTCGGAAAGCTTTGTATCCGTGTATCTCTTTCACTTGTGTTATGCGTTATTTTTCCGCTGCTATGTAATGTATTTTAATCTCTGATATTTTTCTGATGTATATTATTTATTCATACTCTGTTATGTTCTTGTACTCTGATGTAAATTGTTGTAATAAGCGATGAAATGTTCTATTATTCGCATTCTGATTTGTCGTGTTCTCAACTCAGTCCGGGCTTTCCCTTACGGGTGAGTCTGGGTCGTTTCACAAAAAAATAATTGTCTGAATGAATTTATCAAACAATATTAAAATTGATATTAAAGAACCACAATTTAATATGAATACTATTATTTTACCAGTAAAAATGGTAAATTTTATTTTTTGTCCAATTATGATATACGAGCATCACGGCACGTGCTTCGCACATGGTAACGGCATGCGCTTCACGCTTGGTCGTGGCACGCGTTTCGCGCGTGGATTTTTATTCCCTATATATTATGTGTTTTACATATGGAAGGAAAAATAACTTGTACTAATGTTGTGCATGATCAATAAACTGTCGCTTCAAGAAAATAATAATAAGCAATGTAAATAAAATAAAATGTAATGATCACAAAATATCATTCAATTATTTTGTCTTTTCCCAATGTTTCAATTATTAGTTCGAACGTAATGGCACGCGCTTCGCGCGTGGATTGTTATTCATCAAACATTGTGTATCTTACATATGGAAGGAAAAATGATTTGTACTAATATTACATGATCAATAAATTGTTAATCGTAATGAAAATATAGTAAACAATATAAATAAATTCAAATAATTTTTTTAGTAAATTTAGTAAATAAAACAAATTAAAAAAAAATTAAAGAGGAGAAGTGGAAAAAATAATGGAAAATAGCTGAAAATTTAATGTTAATTGACAGTTTTCATTTTAAAAGGCATCGAGCTAAGAATTCTAAAAAAAAAATCAATCAAAAGCAAGGGAAACCAATGCCTTTATCTAAATATCCAGAGCCTTGCAAGTTGTGATTAAAGAGACTTTATTCAAATGGATTGGTAAAATGAAAACAAAATTGAATAAGAATAATCTATACGTTTTTGGTTGAGAGATCCATAACTACAGCATAAAATATGCACCACGATATCTACTTTATAGGCTAATCAGGTAAAGGAGAAGATGAATTATTATATATTATTGCCGCTAAGTAAAGTCGTTAGAATATCATAGTTATACTAGAAAATAAATAACAAGACTATAATTTAATCAGAAGTATAATGAATAATATAATAGTAAAAACATAATGCTTGACAATTCAATGTTACAGATGCATTTCGTTGGACACTTCACTTGAGTTGATTCACTTATATAAGAATATTAGTCATAATTTTATTATTTTCTTTTATTTTATGCTCAGATCAAACCGAGTACCACATCATCGAGTATGCACCTTTCGGAGCTGGTGAGACGACCCAAAGTTCCCCGACCCCCGAGCAGTCGGAGGAGCCCGGATTGTTTTGAGAACATGACGCATCAAAACACAATCAATAGAACATTTCATTCCTATTACAACAATTTACATCCGAGTTCAAGATATTAGAGTTCAAATAAATAATATACAGCAGAAAATATCAGAGATTAAAATACATAGCAATGGAAATAAAATATATATATATATATACACCATGCGTAGCAGAAATACATCAACTACCACAAGTGAAATAACTACATGGATACAAAGCATTCCAAATATATTCCCAGCTGTAATCCTGGATCTTGCGAAAAGAAATACCTAGGAAAATCAAAACTACTAGCTGCCATTTGGAAAATATGGGCATCAAGAGTTTAGATGGAAACAATAAACTCCGAGTTAGTCATGAGACTGGTGTGAGAACTAAAAACAGTTATTAACTTTATTTTAAAGTTAGGTAAATCATGTGATCAGCCATATGACATGGAACGGATTTTGTAATAACCCGGAAATGCGAGCCAGTTTAAAATTTTTATTTTGGCAATTTTAGCGAATTTTGAATATTTAAAATAGATAATTTTAAATAATATCGACGAGAAATTTATTTTGAATATATTTAGAACGTATATATTTATATACGTTGTCGTTAGAATATAAATAATTATATATATAATTATAAAAGGAATTAAAAATGGCGCGGTAGTTCGATAATTTGATTTCAAATTTCAATTGAACGTACCGGGTGCAAAACAATCCGGATTTTAGTGAAACCAAAAATAATAGGATCTATTGGAGAATATCTTTCCAATGAATCCGAAAAATTGAGATTTCATAGCGGGAATCAAAAGATATGTCCAGTTGAAAATTCTGAATAATCGCTATGGAATTCAGGCCCTTAAAAATGGAGATTTTGCAAACGACCTCGGATTTCGACGAAACCACTTTTGTTGGGTCTGTGATGTCAAGTTATTGCTAGATTCCAAATTTCATAATTTTTTGAATCAATATGTGAGTGTGGCAAAGGAAAACGCGTTTGACCTGTTTTAGTTGATTTTGATCGACTGGAAATTGGCCATTTTTCAAACGGTCTCAGAATTCGACGAAACTAGTTTTGCTAGGACCGTATCGTCAATGCGAAGCTAGAAAATATTTTTCAGGAATTTTTAGAGTTCGTATGTGACCCCGGTAAATTAAAATGTATGTTCAAATTCAATATATAGAGTTATATGTTGATTTTAACGGAAACTGATCGAAAGGATCGAATCATCCTGCGATACATATCCCATTGTGTTCAGAATGTGGGTAATTAGCTAAGGACGACAGGCGGTGGGCCTCGTTTAGAGGTCGTATGAAAAAGTCAACTTTTTGAAATTAAAATAATAAAAAAAATAAAACCTCTCTCTCTTCTCCTTAAATCCCTCTGCCCCCCTTCCGTTCGATTCATAACAGAAATAAAAAAATAAAAAAAAAGAGAGAAGGGGGGATCACGACCGTCGCCCCCCCTGATGAGCTGTTGCCGCCCCAGGTGGGGCGCCACCACCCGCCGCCTCCCTCTCCTCTTCTCCTTCTCTTCCTCTCCTCCAGCCAAGACCCGCGACCCCCAGACCCGAACCCACCTCGCGCCCCCTCTTCTTCCTTCCTCCTCCTGCTGCCGCCGCCTCCGCTGCTTCCTCTTCACGCCCTCCGCCTCCTTCGCACCTTCCTCTCCTCCTTTCCCTTTCGATTCGACAGCCCACAACACCCCTCCAACCTATGACTTGAATACGGATGACGAAAGTGACGAAAGAAGAAACGACGGAGATTTTCTACATATGAAGAGTCGAGACGTTTGGATTAGCTAGCTGGTGAGAACTTCTCACTCTAAATCTCTTTTTCTAGTTATATATATATATATATATATATATATATATACTAGGATGCAGACGGTGCATAGCAGCACCCGACACCCGTCATCCACAGACCATGGATGGCTTATTTGTTTGATTGATGTGTTGTGAAAATTGTTTGTGATGTTGATGTGAAATCGATAATAAAATGGAGATGGTTGAAATAAATTAATTATCGTTAAAAATATAATTTTTAACGTGAATGTGAACAAATGAATATTTATAAACAAATCGGCCGATTTGTTTATATACACTGATTTGACTAATATTGATTGGGTCGATAAATTTTACACATCGCCCAACTGCACAAATAAAAATCTGTGTTTGTTGATTTGAAACCCCACACGGGTGTTGGGATGAAATTTGGCGTACACTAATCCCAATTATTTAATTGTATGTCAATCGATTGGTCGACAGGCTGTGTAAGCGTTAATTATTTATATTTGATGCTTATGCAGTTGTGTGGTGCACCTTGGATGATGGTTGATTGTTTATCATTGCTATTATATACATGTGTTGTATGGAATCCATATAATTAACATTATATGGTGATTGATTCGGCCTCATTCCAATTGGGAAAATATTGAATATTAAAAAAGGAAATTCATGTGTTGAATATGAAAATAGTCATGTGTTGACGATATTCGTGTGTTGAAACTATTTATGTGTTGAGTAAAATATTTTAAATAATAAAAAATTACATCTTTATCATATTTAAAATTAGAACTACTTCACGGTGGAGTCTAATTAAAAATCAAACGATAGATACCATAGTTTTATAAAATATTTTACATAACAAAAATAGTCGTGTGTTGACAGTACTCATGTGTTGAGATTAGTCGTGTGTTGAAAGAAATATAGATTCATGTATTGAATGGGATAAATATTCATTTGTTGAATAGAATAACGAATTTATGGAAATATATAAAGCCGTGTTGATTAGAGTTGCGCTATTTTGACGTGAACGATATTTATATCGATTATATTTGTTTTTATAATGAATATAGAAAAGGCAGTGATTTCAAAATATAACGTTTTGAAAATATTATCATTTATATAGTAATGATATGAAATATTCAATTTTGATTTGAAATTTATTATGAAGTTGAAATTGTTTGAAAACGAAGTTAAAACGATTTATAAAATACGTTTTAAAAAGGAAATCGACGAAATATATATAATATATATATTTTATATATAATGGCCTAAATAGAATGCGCCGCGCCGCGACAGTTTGTGAATTTCGACCATTGACTTCGAACGGTTATTACGGGAGTTCCGACCGTCGGATTCTCCTAAAACCAGAACCGTTTGGTTTGTATCGAAAAGAGCGAATATTTGAAATTAGAAATTTAACGGTTGGATTTGGAATTATGTCCAAATCAAATTTGGAAAAGGGCGCTGTAAGTGCAGATCGATGGCCATTGATGGAAATCGACTGTACTGGCCTTGATAAAATTATTAAAAATATCTCTAATTTGTGTAAAATCATAAGAAATGATTTGGGAAAAATTGGGGTGAAAAACTCCACATTTGAAATGATAAAAATAGATTTTTATCGAAATGAACTAGTTTTGAACAAGAATTAAAATCAATTTATTTTTGAAATAAATAAATTGAATTTGAAAGTGATTTTAAGAATAATCAATATTCCCAATACGTGAATTGGACTGGAGTTGAATCGAAATTATCTTTGGAATATTTCGATGTTGGATTTTGTGACTATACAAATATTGTTATGGGGATTTGAAAGATATATTTTATATCATTATTTCCAATACGATATTTGTTGGTTTCAGAATTTGATATTGAATATAAGCCGATATATTTTCTATTCAGAGCCTTGTGTTTAATATCAAATATGATTTGGGTTTATCGTGAATCGTGTTTTATATGACATTGGTTCTTTAACCCAGTTAAAGACAGGATATTGATTTTTGAGAAGATTAAAACTAAGTGGAGTCTTAATGATTCTTTAATTAGATTGAAAGTGAATTGATAATTTAAATTATCAAATCTGAAAGGTGATCGAGAATGGAGTACCACCAGTTTTGCTCCAAAGCGATAGTTAAATCTTTAATTAGATTTGAACGTGAAATGGTAATTAATTTTACCGATAGCATCGTGGTGTTAGATATGGAGTATCACCAGTTTTGCTCCATGGGATGACTAGGTTGGGATTAGGAAATAAAATAAATAATTACTTCTGTGTGGTTCGCTAATCCCGACTAGTTTGAAATGATATCCAAAGGAAGATTAAAGAATAAATTTAGAAGAATTTATCTTGGATAAAATTAATGAGAACCTTTCCCTAAGAATGTGATTTTGTGAATAAAAGAATATTCTGAATTGGAATGAGGCGTTTGTTGTGTTTGTGTAACATTCGTTTATTATATACGTGGGTTATTCAGAAAGGTCGGGTTTATACCCATTCCGAATAACCGATTCGACGAGATGTCGAAGATGAAGACGGTGGTTGAAGACCGGAAGTCTTCACATCGTTTGGGTGATTACTGATGATCTCAATTGGGCTGTACACCCAAGATGAGGAAAACAGTTGGTGATCGTCCAGACGTACGTGGAGATGGATGGATGTAAAGACCCGCAACTTCCCCTAAAAGGAAAGTGTCGGATAGTTCGAGAACAAACCACAACAGAACGCATATAGAAGAACATTTCATTGTATATAACAACAATGCATCAGATTACAAGAATATACAGAGTAAAAAAGAATATTACACAGAAATATCAGAGATTTAAATTACATTTAAATACATAGCAGCGGAAAATAATACAATACACAACTAGACGAGATATACGGATACAAAGCTTTCCGGATATCATTCCAGCTGCAAACCAGGAACCTGTGAATATAAATCTGCAAAACCAAAACTACTAGCTGCCCGTGTCAAAATAAGGGCACCCAGAGTTTAGGTTAAAACAATAAACTCCAGGTCAGTCATGTGACTGGTGTGAGAACTAAAACAGTTATTAATCTTTATTTTCAAAGTTAGGTAAATCAAGGGACCACGCCGTATAACACGGAACGGGTTTCCTCCCAAGAATACCAGTGCATAAAACAAACAGCGCAATGCTAAATAAAGAAAAATGAAGCTGTTATAAGACCCAGGTCCCATCACACAATGCAATCGCAAGCCGGAGGATAGGGTTTTTACCTTATAATAGCCAAGAATGCTTGATACGTTGAAAACAAATCATTTGCTACTAATATAAGTGCATAGTGTATAAAACACTTCAAATCATAAGTATCAATCATAGGCGGCATGAATGCCCCATACCACTATGTCGCCATATATAGGTTATACAATCAAAATCGCAAAGTCTCGTATTTGGAAATTGGATTTCCGTCTATGAACCGAGGCTAGGGGCAAGATCCTCAACCGATTCGTGACTCTCTAGCCCGAGCCACAGGCAAGTACTCAGTCAAGCCTTGGAGCGACAGGGCCGGTCCACCGATGTGGATTAAAATGCCTGAACACTACGTTTCCCCACCCTATGGGGTGTAAGTCTGGTCCGTCAGCCGACCAGAATGCATCGGCCGAAACCGATATAACCGAGGCGCCTCGCAACAGCAACAACCACATAAGTCAAACTCGTCAGGGCGTGTAAAACCACTGACGCCACTTCTAGCTAGAAAGAAACGCAAGTCCTCCCTGAGGTCCGTCTCCCGTTTTGGTTCATACCGGGTGTGAAACACGCGAGGTAAACGTTACACAAAGCTACGCCACAAAGGCCGTGCTTTGATCACCACCACAAGACTTTGCTTTTCAACAGAAGCCTTGATCATTTGCATCTTAGCATGCCACACAGGCAAACCATCCTATGCAACCGATATCAGTCACACAGAATGAAATCCGATGTCAGACACACAGTCCATTTACAAGTCCGTTCTGGGTCTGAACGAAACCGGAGGCACCTAGTACCCCGCATATCCATCGATCTCCAAGTACGTCTGGACGATCACTAACTGTTTCCATCTTCTTGGGTGTACAGCCCAATCAAGATCATCAGTTATCACCCAAACGACGTGAAGACCTCCGGTCTTCGACCATCGTCTTCATCTTCGACTTATCGTCGTATCAGTTACTCAGAATGGGATAAACCCGGTCTTTCCGAATAACTCGCGTATATTTTAAATAAGTGTTACACAAACACAACATACGCCTCATTCCAATTCATTAGTCACTAACCGTAAATTAATCAAGAGAATAATTCCCCAAATATTAACCCCGAAGGCCGAAACCAACATCAGATCAATATCCAGAAAACCATTCTGCTTGGCTAACCGCCAGTTAGTTTCTAAATTTCACATTCAAATCTAATTAAAGATTTAACTATCGCCTGGAGCAAAACTGGTGATACTCCATTCTCGATCTTTTCAATCTAATTAAAGATTCATTAAAACTCCACTTAGTTTTAATCTGTGACTGGGTTAAAGAATCAGTGTCATTTAAAACACGGTTCACGATAAACCCAAAGTCACATCCCATTAATTATCGGGTTAAAGAACAAGTGTTATTTAAAACACTGTTCACGATAAACCCAAAAATCAATATCCATTCAATTCCAATTAAATATTATTTAATTGGTACACTTCATTAAATCTAAATCAAAAGATTTAATCTTTTCTCAGCTGGGTTCAAGAACAGTGTTAGTGAAGACACCATTCACAACAAACCCAAATCACATTCATTAATTATCGGGTTAAAGAACAAGTGTTATTTAAAACACTGTTCACGATAAACCCAAAAATCAATATCAATTCAATTCCAATTAAATATCATTTAATTGGTACACTTCATTAAATCTAAATAAAAAGATTTAATCTTTTCTCAACTGGGTTCAAGAACAGTGTTAGTAAAGACACCATTCACGACAAACCCAAATCACATTCGATATTCAATACAAGGCTCTGAATAGAAAATATATCGGCTTATATTCAATATCAAATTCTACGACTAACAAATGTCGTATTGGAAATAACGATATAAATATATATATCTTTCGAATTTCCATAACAACACCTGTATAATCACGAATTCCAACATCGAAATATTCCGAAGACAATTTCGATTCAAATCCACTCCAATGCAATCATTGGAAATTTTGGTTATTTTTAAAACCCTTTCTAATTCAGTTTATTTATTTAAAAATAAATAGAATTATAATTCTAGTTCAAAACTAGTTCATTTCGATAAAAATCTATTTTTATCTTTTCAAATAGGGAGTTATTCATCCCAATTCTTTCTAAATCATTTCTTATGATTTTACACAAATTATTACTATTTTTAATAATTTTATCAAGGCCCGTACAGTCGATTTCCACCAATGGCCATCGAACTGCACGTATAGCGACCTTTTTCGAATTTGATTTGGACATAATTCCAAATCCAACCGTTAGATTTCTAATTTCTAATATCCGTTAGAAAGCTCTTTTCGATACGAACCCAACGGTTCCGGTTTTAGGAGAATCCGACGGTCGGATCTCCCGTAATGCCCGTTTGAAATAAATGGTCGAAATTCGCGAACTGCCGCGGCGCGGCGCGTTCTATTCAGGCCATTATATTATATATATAATATATATAATATATATATCGTTCAAATTCTGTTTAAAACGAATTATATATATAGTTTTGAATTCGTTTCAAAAATCCATTTCAACTTCCATTTCAATTCAAAGCCAAATTGAATTCTTCTTTATAGATTCGTTTCAAAACTCATTTCTATTCAATTCAAATTTCAAGTCAATTTGAATTCATTTCAATTCACTTTCAATTCAATTCGAATTCGTTTTCAATTCATTTCGAAATCGTTTTCAATTCAATTCATTTCGAAATCGTTTTCAATTCAATTCATTTCGAAATCGTTTTCGATTCAATTCATTTCGAAATCGTTTTCAATTCAATTCATTTCGAAATCGTTTTCAATTCAATTCATTTCGAAATCGTTTTCAATTCAATTCATTTCGAAATCGTTTTCAATTCAATTCATTTCGAAATCGTTTTCAATTCAATTCATTTCGAAATCATTTTCAATTCAATTCATTTCGAAATCGTTAAAATCGATATAAATATCGTTTACGTCAAAATGGCGTCAATCTAATCAACACGGCTTCATAATTTCTATTTTCGAATTTTCTTTATTTTTCAAATTGGAATGAGGCCCAATCAATTACCATATAAAATTAATTATATGGATTTCTATACAACACATGTATATAATAGCATTGAAAAATAATCAACCATCAACCAAAGTGCACTACACTGTATAAGCATCAAATATAGATATTCAACGCTCGTAACAGCCTGTCAATCAATCGATCGACATATTTAATCAATCAGGATGAGTGAAATTCATATTTCATCCCAACACCCGTGTGGGGTTTCAAACAATCAAACACAGATTTTAGTTGTGCAGTTGGGCGATGTGTAAAATTTATCGTCCCAATCAATGTCATTCAAATAAGTGTACATAAACAAACCATCTGGTTTGTAAATGAATATTTATTTATTCACTTCACTACTTTCATATTCACGTTAAAAATTATATTTTTAACGATAAAACATTTTATTTCAACCTATGAATTTCTATTCAATTCATTTATTCAATAAAATGATATTTTTATTTTTCTAACATGTTTTAGAAAATTTCGGCGGCATAACGGCACGATACTAGAAACGGGACAAGGCCTAGCCTTATCCCCGGTCTAGTGAAGGCCCACGCCATTCACACATCAATCATATCAATTTCATCTCACCAAACAATTCAAACAAATAATTCAACTAATCTATGCAACCAAACAAACAAGTCCATGGTCTGTGGACGATTGTGTCGGGTGCTACTAAACACCGTCTGCATCCTAGTATATATATATAACTAGAAAATAAATTGAAGAGTGAGAAGTTCTCACAGATAGCTATCCTAGCTCCACGGCACTTCATTTGCAGAAGTCTTCGTCGTTTCGCCTTTTTGTCACCTCCGTTGCCCGCTTTCACTACACATGCAAAAATCGAGTTTTTACTTCGCTATTCAATATATAAAAATCGAATTTTTAGTTCGCTATTCAATATATAAAAATCGAATTTTTAGTTCACTATTCAATATATAAAAATCGAATTTTTAGTTCACTATTCAATATATAAAAATCGAATTTTTTCTTCGATGTCCAATATATAAAAATCGAATTTTTATTTCAAAGTTCAATTTATAAAAATCGAATTTTTATTTCAAAGTTCCATATATAAAAATTCTATTTTTCTATCGAAGTTCAATATATAAAAATTCCATTTTTCTATCGAAGTTCAATATATAAAAATTCCATTTTTCTATCGAAGTTCAATATATAAAAATCCTATTTTCTTTCGAAGTTCAAAACATAAAAACTATATTTTCCTTTCGAACTTCAAAACATAAAAACTATATTTTTCTTTCGAACTTTCGATATATAGAAATCTGATTTTTCCTTTTAAATTTCTAATCTCTTCCTAGTTTAGAAATCATTTTAAATTCAGTTTAAAAATCATTTTCCCTTTCAAAATAAAATCAGTTTTACTTCCTATAAAAAATCAGTTTTTATTTTCTTTATAGATCAGTTTTTAAATTCTTTTGAAATCAGTTTTTACTACTTAAAAAAAACAGTTTTTACTATAAAACAAAATCAGTTTTAACTACTTAAAAAAAAACAGTTTTTTATACTTAATTAAAATCTAATTAGAATAACTAACAATAATTATATATAAAAAAAAACGAATTAAAAAATATCGTATATATAAAAAAAAACTTACAGTTAAACCGAGAGGGGGGGGTTTCGACGCATTGAAGAAACGGGGAAGAGGGAGCGGGAGGAGGGAGTCGAGGAGGAGGAGAAGCTGGAGGGGGGGGGGGGGGGGGGTTTCCGCCATCGCGAGGTTGGGGGGGGGGGGGTTTCCGTCATCGCGAGGGGGGGGGGTTTCCGTCATCGGTGGGGGATGCGGCGGCGGAGGGGGATGCGGCGGCGGAGGGGACCCGCGATGGTGGTTTCCGTTTCGACATTTTTTTTTTTTTTTTTTTTTTTTTTTTTTATTCGGTCTGAAGTATGAATTGGGGGGGGGGGGGCCAGAACATATAAGGGAAGAGATATTTTTTTTTCTTTTTTTTTTTTATTATTTAATTATTAAAAAGTTGACTTTCACATACGACCTCTAAACGAGGCCCACCGCCTGTCGCCCATAGCGTTCTACCCCCATTCCGAGCACAATGGGATATGTATCGTAAGCTGATTCGGCTGTTTGAATCAGTTCCCGTTAATATTTACATTTAAATTACTAAATTGAATTTTAAACGTACATTTCAAATTACCGGGGTCACATACTAACTAGAAAAATTCCAGAAAAATATTTTCTAGCTTCGTACTGACGATACGGTCCTAACAAAACTAGTTTCGTCAAATTCTGAGACCGTTTGATAAATGGCCAATTTCCAGTCGATTAAAATCCACTGAAAATGGTCAAACGCATTTTCCTTTGCCACGCTCACATATTGATTCGAAAAATTATGAAATTTGAAACCTAGCAATAACTTTACATCACGGACCCAACAAAACTGGTTTCGTCGAAATCCGAGGTCGTTTGCAAAATTGCTATTTTTAAGGGCCTTATATATATAAAAATATATATAAATTCCACAGCGACTATTTCTAATTTTCAACTGGACATATCTTATCATTTCTAAAATGAAATTTCAGTTTGTTAACTTCGTTCCAAAGATATAGTTATACAGATTCAAATATTTCTTGTTTCGTTCAATTCTGACTTATATTGAATTCTGTATATTCATTTGAAATTAGAAATCGAATTTTCGAACTACCGCGCTATTTTCTATTCCTTTTATAATTATATATAATTATTATATATTCTAACGACGACGTATATAATATATACGATTGAATTTTATTCAAAATAAATTTCACGTCGATATTATTTAAAATAATTCATTTTAAATAATCAAAATTCGCAAAAATTGCCAAAATAAAAATTTTAAATTGGCCCAGATTTTACGGGTTGTTACAATCTCCCCCACTTAAAACTTTTCGTCCCCGAAAAGGAACAAAGTCGAAAGTGGTTTGATAATTCAACTCTACGCTTGATCTGGCTTCCATTCTCCAACTTTTCAGTTTCTGAGAATTTTCTAAAATCTCAAAAATTTGGCTAACACCCTAAATTTTTGAAAAATTTCGCCATAACCTCCCCTGCACCGGGAGCATCGGGGAATTTCAAATAGCTTCCCCGGTCCTTCAGATCTCAAAAAGAAAAAGAAAAAGCCAAGCGGCTAGCCAATAGGCTCACAAAATCATCATCACCCAAACAAAACAGGAAATTATGTAGTAAACATGTACCTATTTGTCGGGCAAACAATTTTATTCTTCGGCTCTAGCCTCCTTGCTATGACCTGTTCAATGATATATATGTATATGCAAGCAGATGCGACCAATTTTCAATACAATTCAATATTTGATTCAATTAGGCATAATAGTTAAAAATTAGCAAACAACTAAACAAACAACACAAACATCAATCAATTAGTGAATTTAACGTTTCAAATTCATAATTTTGATACATATACAAAAATCTTGTTTTTGATGCCAATTCACAACAATAGGCCCTATCTAATTTTTGGTTCTCACACCAGTCTAATGGAAATATATAGATATCACACCTTCGTCACACGAATATAAATTCTGACGATGAGTACTCAACCATCAGAATCATCTTCGGGCCACTAGAGTATGATTCTATATCTATCCAATATATTAAAACTTCGAATACACGCGGATCAGACGTATACGCAAAATCTTTATATACTGGACTGTCCAACTCAATATAAATAAATAATCAAATACGTATAATTGATTTAAATTTTCAAAACAAAAATTTGTTTTTATTTTCAAAAATATACTCTTCACACTCGTTCTAGGATACTACTGATCCCATCTCTAACGAGTCATTCTCATTGGATATTACTAATCCAATATCTGATGAATTCTTTCGTACGGTTCTAATGTGTCTTGTTCTCTGAGCTTTGTAAACCAAAGCTCTGATACCAACTGTAAAGACCCGCAACTTCCCCTAAAAGGAAAGTGTCGGATAGTTCGAGAACAAACCACAACAGAACGCATATAGAAGAACATTTCATTGTATATAACAACAATGCATCAGATTACAAGAATATACAGAGTAAAAAAGAATATTACACAGAAATATCAGAGATTTAAATTACATTTAAATACATAGCAGCGGAAAATAATACAATACACAACTAGACGAGATATACGGATACAAAGCTTTCCGGATATCATTCCAGCTGCAAACCAGGAACCTGTGAATATAAATCTGCAAAACCAAAACTACTAGCTGCCCGTGTCAAAATAAGGGCACCCAGAGTTTAGGTTAAAACAATAAACTCCAGGTCAGTCATGTGACTGGTGTGAGAACTAAAACAGTTATTAATCTTTATTTTCAAAGTTAGGTAAATCAAGGGACCACGCCGTATAACACGGAACGGGTTTCCTCCCAAGAATACCAGTGCATAAAACAAACAGCGCAATGCTAAATAAAGAAAAATGAAGCTGTTATAAGACCCAGGTCCCATCACACAATGCAATCGCAAGCCGGAGGATAGGGTTTTTACCTTATAATAGCCAAGAATGCTTGATACGTTGAAAACAAATCATTTGCTACTAATATAAGTGCATAGTGTATAAAACACTTCAAATCATAAGTATCAATCATAGGCGGCATGAATGCCCCATACCACTATGTCGCCATATATAGGTTATACAATCAAAATCGCAAAGTCTCGTATTTGGAAATTGGATTTCCGTCTATGAACCGAGGCTAGGGGCAAGATCCTCAACCGATTCGTGACTCTCTAGCCCGAGCCACAGGCAAGTACTCAGTCAAGCCTTGGAGCGACAGGGCCGGTCCACCGATGTGGATTAAAATGCCTGAACACTACGTTTCCCCACCCTATGGGGTGTAAGTCTGGTCCGTCAGCCGACCAGAATGCATCGGCCGAAACCGATATAACCGAGGCGCCTCGCAACAGCAACAACCACATAAGTCAAACTCGTCAGGGCGTGTAAAACCACTGACGCCACTTCTAGCTAGAAAGAAACGCAAGTCCTCCCTGAGGTCCGTCTCCCGTTTTGGTTCATACCGGGTGTGAAACACGCGAGGTAAACGTTACACAAAGCTACGCCACAAAGGCCGTGCTTTGATCACCACCACAAGACTTTGCTTTTCAACAGAAGCCTTGATCATTTGCATCTTAGCATGCCACACAGGCAAACCATCCTATGCAACCGATATCAGTCACACAGAATGAAATCCGATGTCAGACACACAGTCCATTTACAAGTCCGTTCTGGGTCTGAACGAAACCGGAGGCACCTAGTACCCCGCATATCCATCGATCTCCAAGTACGTCTGGACGATCACTAACTGTTTCCATCTTCTTGGGTGTACAGCCCAATCAAGATCATCAGTTATCACCCAAACGACGTGAAGACCTCCGGTCTTCGACCATCGTCTTCATCTTCGACTTATCGTCGTATCAGTTACTCAGAATGGGATAAACCCGGTCTTTCCGAATAACTCGCGTATATTTTAAATAAGTGTTACACAAACACAACATACGCCTCATTCCAATTCATTAGTCACTAACCGTAAATTAATCAAGAGAATAATTCCCCAAATATTAACCCCGAAGGCCGAAACCAACATCAGATCAATATCCAGAAAACCATTCTGCTTGGCTAACCGCCAGTTAGTTTCTAAATTTCACATTCAAATCTAATTAAAGATTTAACTATCGCCTGGAGCAAAACTGGTGATACTCCATTCTCGATCTTTTCAATCTAATTAAAGATTCATTAAAACTCCACTTAGTTTTAATCTGTGACTGGGTTAAAGAATCAGTGTCATTTAAAACACGGTTCACGATAAACCCAAAGTCACATCCCATTAATTATCGGGTTAAAGAACAAGTGTTATTTAAAACACTGTTCACGATAAACCCAAAAATCAATATCCATTCAATTCCAATTAAATATTATTTAATTGGTACACTTCATTAAATCTAAATCAAAAGATTTAATCTTTTCTCAGCTGGGTTCAAGAACAGTGTTAGTGAAGACACCATTCACAACAAACCCAAATCACATTCATTAATTATCGGGTTAAAGAACAAGTGTTATTTAAAACACTGTTCACGATAAACCCAAAAATCAATATCAATTCAATTCCAATTAAATATCATTTAATTGGTACACTTCATTAAATCTAAATAAAAAGATTTAATCTTTTCTCAACTGGGTTCAAGAACAGTGTTAGTAAAGACACCATTCACGACAAACCCAAATCACATTCGATATTCAATACAAGGCTCTGAATAGAAAATATATCGGCTTATATTCAATATCAAATTCTACGACTAACAAATGTCGTAT
This sequence comes from Allium sativum, assembly GCA_030737875.1. Classification (NCBI taxonomy): domain Eukaryota; kingdom Viridiplantae; phylum Streptophyta; class Magnoliopsida; order Asparagales; family Amaryllidaceae; genus Allium; species Allium sativum. Next base: position 11,538,441 of record CM060923.1, read on the forward strand.
TGGAAATAACGATATAAATATATATATCTTTCGAATTTCCATAACAACACCTGTATAATCACGAATTCCAACATCGAAATATTCCGAAGACAATTTCGATTCAAATCCACTCCAATGCAATCATTGGAAATTTTGGTTATTTTTAAAACCCTTTCTAATTCAGTTTATTTATTTAAAAATAAATAGAATTATAATTCTAGTTCAAAACTAGTTCATTTCGATAAAAATCTATTTTTATCTTTTCAAATAGGGAGTTATTCATCCCAATTCTTTCTAAATCATTTCTTATGATTTTACACAAATTATTACTATTTTTAATAATTTTATCAAGGCCCGTACAGTCGATTTCCACCAATGGCCATCGAACTGCACGTATAGCGACCTTTTTCGAATTTGATTTGGACATAATTCCAAATCCAACCGTTAGATTTCTAATTTCTAATATCCGTTAGAAAGCTCTTTTCGATACGAACCCAACGGTTCCGGTTTTAGGAGAATCCGACGGTCGGATCTCCCGTAATGCCCGTTTGAAATAAATGGTCGAAATTCGCGAACTGCCGCGGCGCGGCGCGTTCTATTCAGGCCATTATATTATATATATAATATATATAATATATATATCGTTCAAATTCTGTTTAAAACGAATTATATATATAGTTTTGAATTCGTTTCAAAAATCCATTTCAACTTCCATTTCAATTCAAAGCCAAATTGAATTCTTCTTTATAGATTCGTTTCAAAACTCATTTCTATTCAATTCAAATTTCAAGTCAATTTGAATTCATTTCAATTCACTTTCAATTCAATTCGAATTCGTTTTCAATTCATTTCGAAATCGTTTTCAATTCAATTCATTTCGAAATCGTTTTCAATTCAATTCATTTCGAAATCGTTTTCGATTCAATTCATTTCGAAATCGTTTTCAATTCAATTCATTTCGAAATCGTTTTCAATTCAATTCATTTCGAAATCGTTTTCAATTCAATTCATTTCGAAATCGTTTTCAATTCAATTCATTTCGAAATCGTTTTCAATTCAATTCATTTCGAAATCATTTTCAATTCAATTCATTTCGAAATCGTTAAAATCGATATAAATATCGTTTACGTCAAAATGGCGTCAATCTAATCAACACGGCTTCATAATTTCTATTTTCGAATTTTCTTTATTTTTCAAATTGGAATGAGGCCCAATCAATTACCATATAAAATTAATTATATGGATTTCTATACAACACATGTATATAATAGCATTGAAAAATAATCAACCATCAACCAAAGTGCACTACACTGTATAAGCATCAAATATAGATATTCAACGCTCGTAACAGCCTGTCAATCAATCGATCGACATATTTAATCAATCAGGATGAGTGAAATTCATATTTCATCCCAACACCCGTGTGGGGTTTCAAACAATCAAACACAGATTTTAGTTGTGCAGTTGGGCGATGTGTAAAATTTATCGTCCCAATCAATGTCATTCAAATAAGTGTACATAAACAAACCATCTGGTTTGTAAATGAATATTTATTTATTCACTTCACTACTTTCATATTCACGTTAAAAATTATATTTTTAACGATAAAACATTTTATTTCAACCTATGAATTTCTATTCAATTCATTTATTCAATAAAATGATATTTTTATTTTTCTAACATGTTTTAGAAAATTTCGGCGGCATAACGGCACGATACTAGAAACGGGACAAGGCCTAGCCTTATCCCCGGTCTAGTGAAGGCCCACGCCATTCACACATCAATCATATCAATTTCATCTCACCAAACAATTCAAACAAATAATTCAACTAATCTATGCAACCAAACAAACAAGTCCATGGTCTGTGGACGATTGTGTCGGGTGCTACTAAACACCGTCTGCATCCTAGTATATATATATAACTAGAAAATAAATTGAAGAGTGAGAAGTTCTCACAGATAGCTATCCTAGCTCCACGGCACTTCATTTGCAGAAGTCTTCGTCGTTTCGCCTTTTTGTCACCTCCGTTGCCCGCTTTCACTACACATGCAAAAATCGAGTTTTTACTTCGCTATTCAATATATAAAAATCGAATTTTTAGTTCGCTATTCAATATATAAAAATCGAATTTTTAGTTCACTATTCAATATATAAAAATCGAATTTTTAGTTCACTATTCAATATATAAAAATCGAATTTTTTCTTCGATGTCCAATATATAAAAATCGAATTTTTATTTCAAAGTTCAATTTATAAAAATCGAATTTTTATTTCAAAGTTCCATATATAAAAATTCTATTTTTCTATCGAAGTTCAATATATAAAAATTCCATTTTTCTATCGAAGTTCAATATATAAAAATTCCATTTTTCTATCGAAGTTCAATATATAAAAATCCTATTTTCTTTCGAAGTTCAAAACATAAAAACTATATTTTCCTTTCGAACTTCAAAACATAAAAACTATATTTTTCTTTCGAACTTTCGATATATAGAAATCTGATTTTTCCTTTTAAATTTCTAATCTCTTCCTAGTTTAGAAATCATTTTAAATTCAGTTTAAAAATCATTTTCCCTTTCAAAATAAAATCAGTTTTACTTCCTATAAAAAATCAGTTTTTATTTTCTTTATAGATCAGTTTTTAAATTCTTTTGAAATCAGTTTTTACTACTTAAAAAAAACAGTTTTTACTATAAAACAAAATCAGTTTTAACTACTTAAAAAAAAACAGTTTTTTATACTTAATTAAAATCTAATTAGAATAACTAACAATAATTATATATAAAAAAAAACGAATTAAAAAATATCGTATATATAAAAAAAAACTTACAGTTAAACCGAGAGGGGGGGGTTTCGACGCATTGAAGAAACGGGGAAGAGGGAGCGGGAGGAGGGAGTCGAGGAGGAGGAGAAGCTGGAGGGGGGGGGGTTTTCCGCCATCGCGAGGTTGGGGGGGGGGGGGGTTTCCGTCATCGCGAGGGGGGGGGGTTTCCGTCATCGGTGGGGGATGCGGCGGCGGAGGGGGATGCGGCGGCGGAGGGGGATGCGGCGGCGGAGGGGACCCGCGATGGTGGTTTCCGTTTCGACATTTTTTTTTTTTTTTTTTTTTTTTTTTTATTCGGTCTGAAGTATGAATTGGGGGGGGGGGGGCCAGAACATATAAGGGAAGAGATATTTTTTTTTCTTTTTTTTTTTTATTATTTAATTATTAAAAAGTTGACTTTCACATACGACCTCTAAACGAGGCCCACCGCCTGTCGCCCATAGCGTTCTACCCCCATTCCGAGCACAATGGGATATGTATCGTAAGCTGATTCGGCTGTTTGAATCAGTTCCCGTTAATATTTACATTTAAATTACTAAATTGAATTTTAAACGTACATTTCAAATTACCGGGGTCACATACTAACTAGAAAAATTCCAGAAAAATATTTTCTAGCTTCGTACTGACGATACGGTCCTAACAAAACTAGTTTCGTCAAATTCTGAGACCGTTTGATAAATGGCCAATTTCCAGTCGATTAAAATCCACTGAAAATGGTCAAACGCATTTTCCTTTGCCACGCTCACATATTGATTCGAAAAATTATGAAATTTGAAACCTAGCAATAACTTTACATCACGGACCCAACAAAACTGGTTTCGTCGAAATCCGAGGTCGTTTGCAAAATTGCTATTTTTAAGGGCCTTATATATATAAAAATATATATAAATTCCACAGCGACTATTTCTAATTTTCAACTGGACATATCTTATCATTTCTAAAATGAAATTTCAGTTTGTTAACTTCGTTCCAAAGATATAGTTATACAGATTCAAATATTTCTTGTTTCGTTCAATTCTGACTTATATTGAATTCTGTATATTCATTTGAAATTAGAAATCGAATTTTCGAACTACCGCGCTATTTTCTATTCCTTTTATAATTATATATAATTATTATATATTCTAACGACGACGTATATAATATATACGATTGAATTTTATTCAAAATAAATTTCACGTCGATATTATTTAAAATAATTCATTTTAAATAATCAAAATTCGCAAAAATTGCCAAAATAAAATTTTTAAATTGGCCCAGATTTTACGGGTTGTTACAATGGATATGCGAGGAAAGTGCCTCCGGTTTCGTTCAGATCCAGAACGAACTTGTCAATGGATTGTGTGTCTGATATTGGATTTTATTCTGTGTTGATTGATCTCTATTAAATATACATCTGTTTGGCGGCGGAGAATTTATTCTCTTGCTTAACACCCTTCTCTGAGACGTACGAGCTCAGAGGTTGTATATCGATGGACATCAGTCGCATGGAGTGAATTGCCAGTGTGGCATGCGTTAGTGGCAATTGATCAAGACTTCTGTTGAAAAGCAAAGTCTTGTGGTTGATGATCAAAGCACGGCCTGTGTGGCATAGCTTTGTGTATAGTGTGAATTCGCGAGCCTCACACCTCGGTATGAGTCAAAAATGGGATAAGGACCCAAGGAGTGCACGACGTTTCTTTCTAGCTAAGGTGGTGTCAGTGACCTACCAGCCCTGACATTTATATACTTTTCACCTGTGTGGTTGTTGGATACGAGGCGCCTCGGATATAGGTCTGTATGGACCGGGAAACATGTGTTCAGGAATAACTAATCCTCAAAAGTAAGAGAGGACCAGCCTTGGAGGTTCCAAAGGATCATAGTGGGGTCCTAAGGCATTTGCTAGAGTGTCTCGAATCGGAGAGGAGCTTGCCCCTTGCCTCGAATCATGACGGAAATCCAATTTCCAATACGTGATATTGCGGTTTTAATTGTAGAACTAGTACGGCGACATGATAGATGGTACCCATGTCGCTTATGATTGATATTTATGATTTGAATTTTTTTGACATTATACACTTATAATAGTATCAAATGATTTGTTTAAAACGTACTAAGCATGTTTGGCTATTATAAGGGAAAACCCTATCCTTCGGCTTGCGTTGCATTGTGTGATGGGACCTGGGACTTATAATAGCTTCATTTTTCCAAAAAGCATTGCGCTGTTTTGTTATATGTACTAGTATTCCTGGGAGGAAACCCGTTCCATGTTATACGGCGTGGTCCCTTGAATTACTATCCTTTAAAGTAAAGTTTTAAATAACTGTTTTAGTTCTCACACCAGTCACATGACTGACCTGGAGTTTATTGTTTTAACCTAAACTCTGGGTGCCCCTATTTTCGACACGGGCAGCTAGTAGTTTTGGTTTTGCAGATTTATATTCATAGGGTCCTGATTTACAGCTGGAACGATGCTCGGAAAGCTCTGTATCCGTGCATTACTTCTAGTTGTGTTTTCTATTGTTTTTCCACTGCTATGTAATTGGTTGTAATCTCTGATATTTATCGAATGTAATTTATTCATTTATACTCTGTATATTCTTGTATCTGATGGAATTTTTGTAATAACAATGAAATGTTCTTCCGTCTGCGTTATATTTTGTCTTGTCCTCTATTCTATCCGTGCTTTCCTTCACGGGGAAGTTCGGGTCGTCTCAGATTTACTCCACATGGATACCATAAACAACTCTCAATGCTAAATAAAAGAAAAATGAAGCTATTATAAGACTCAGGTCCCATCACACAATGCAACACAAGCTGGAGGATAAAGTTTTACCTTATAATAGCCAAATATGCTTGATATACAAAATTTATCTTTTATTTTTACTATAAGCGAAGAAATCAACTTCAGGTATAAATGTATCAATCATAGACGTCACAGGTACCATACTCAACGGCTTACGTCCAGGGCATTGGAAAACACCGCAACGTACATCTGCCTAAATCTAGGAAATCGAGTATAACTACGACTCCCACCTAGAGTAAACACCGCTTACTCTATCCATATGGGAATCGGGGGGTGCGATCTATCCCTACCAGGTGTGGAGCGATCACACCTAGCCTATCTCAGTTGGCCGAATCCATCCTCATCTCGAAAGTATACTGATTTAACCATCAGTTCACCAACATACCGATGTGTGAGGCTCGCGAATTAACACTACACAAAGTTGTGCTACTTAAAGCCATGATTTAATCACCATCCACCAAGCTCTGTTTTTCAAAAAAAAATCTTGGACTTATGCATCTCAGCATGTCAAATTGTCAGTCCATACTATATCATTGATTTCTGCCAATATATAACCTCCAAGCTCGTACATCTCAGAGAAGGGTGTTAAGAAAGAGAATAAATTTTCTTCTACCAAACAGATACATATTTAGTTGAGATAAACAAATACATCATAAAGGAATACAATGTTAGGCATACCATCCATTTGCAAGTCCGTCTTGGGTCTAAACTAAACCGGAGGCTCCTTATACCTCATCCCATGTGTCCAATATAGGAGAGAGGCCCTCGCATATCCGAACAATCAACAAGTACGTCCGGACAACTACCATTATAACCCCTTCCTGGGAGCTAGACAATCCAGGGTATCAGTATTAATCCATTCGATGTGAAAATCGTTCGTCTGGCACCGTCTTTATTATCTTCGACATTTAATTGTCGTATCAATTATTTAGGATGGGTTAAACCTGGTCTTTCAAAACAACTCGCGTATATTATAATCAAGTGCAATAAAAACATATCATATGCCTCATTCCAATCCAAAATATTGTTTTATTCAAACATTCTTCACATTGGGGAGTTATTTCTATAAATCGTTTCAAAGATTTTATTCGTTTAAACCTCTTGTTTAAATCTTCACTTGGAAACCATTTCAAAAGATTTTGTATTATCTTTTCATGAATTTAAACCAAATTAAGTTTTATCAAACAAGTCAGGATTATCCAGCCTTACCAAAGTAGTCATTTATTTTGTTTTCCCAATCCCAACCTATTCATCCCATGGAGCAAAACTTATTATACTCCATATCTAACACCCAGTGTGTTACCGATAAATTCAATTACAATTTCACGTTTAAAATATAATTAAGGATTTAACAACCGCTTGGAGTAAAACTGGTGATACTCCATTTCTGAACATTTCTTAAATCTGGTAAATATAATTATCACATTCACATTTCAATCTAATTAAAGATTCACTAAAACTCCATCTTAGTTTTAATCTCCAAAAATAATTATTTAACGATTATTCAATTTAGGAAATAAATTATGCCTTCAACTGGGTTAAAGAATGAATGTCCTTTACAACATTATTCACGATAAACCCAAAATCATCTTCCCTCTAAATGGAATCTACACAGAAATCATAACAGTGTATAATCGATATTAATTCCATTTTTGGACTAATAATATAAATTGAATAATGACAAAGCCTTTTTAATTCTGTATATAGTAACGGTCTTCCTTTACAGAAGCCCATCTCGATTATTAACAAATTGAATTCCGTTGAATTCAAATTTAATATATTAAATTGGAAAACTTTACTTTTGAAATTTTCCATTAAATCTTAATAAAAAGATTTATAAATTCCAAATCATATCTTCACTGTTAATTGGGTTAAAGAACAAATGTTACTTGAAATACCATTCACGATAAACCCAAAAATCCAGTTCCAATTCCAGTTAAATATTAATTAATTGGTAAACTTCTCTAAACCTTAATTAAAAGATCTATTCTTTTCTCAACTGGTTTAAAGAATAGTGCTATTGAAGACACCATTCGTGACAAACCCAAAATCCAATTTGATATTAAATACAAGGCTTTGAATAGAAATTAATATCGTCTTATATTCAATATCGAATTCTGAAACCAACGGATATCGTATTGGGAATAATGATATCAATATCTTCCAAATTTCCTTAACAATATCCGTATAATTATGGAATCCAATATCGAAAATATCCGAAGATAATTTCCATTTAGACCTATTCCAATTTATTCGTTGGAAAATTCTGGTTATATTAAAAACCTTTACATATCCAATTAATTTATTTAAAAGCCATTGGATTATTGGTCTAGTTAATAACTAGTTCATTCAGATAAGAATATCTTTTATCTTTTCAAAAATCGTAAATTTTAATCCAAAATCTTTTCGAATCATTAATTATTATTTTACATAAGTTTTCCATATTTTTAATAATTTTATTAAGGCCCTTACAGTCGATTTCCAATATCGACCACATAACTGCATTCACAACGACCATTTCCAAAACTAATTTGGACATATCTTAAAATATGTCCGTCATATTTCAAATCTCTTATTATTATTCGAAATCTGTTTACGATACAAACCCAACATTTCTGGGTTTAGAAGAATCCGACGATTGAATCTCCCGTTATGCCTATTTGAAGTTAATGGTTGAAATTCGCGAACGGTCGCTGCGCGACGCGGTCTTTTCAAGCCATTTAAATATATATATATATATATATATATCATCGATTTCCATTTAAAATGAATTTTATAAAAATTGTTTTTGACTTCATTTTAAAACGATTTCAACTTCATTTTCAATTTTAAATCAAAATTGAATATTCTATATCATTGTAATATTAAAATAATAATATCTTCAAAATATCAGGTTTTAAAATCAAATCTTTTCGATATTCATTATAAAATGGATGTAAAAATCCGTTTGAGTTAAAATGGCGTGCATCTACTTGACTCGAATTCACATTTTATTTCAATATTTTCGTGTCCATCAAAAATCAGACATCAAAACCATATTTTGATTTTTCACCGACTATTATTTTAATATATTTGTTTATATTCTAAATTGGAATCGGACCCAATCAATTACCATATAATTTTATTTATATTGATTTCATACATCGCATGTATTCAAAATTAGTGATAAGCAACTATTAAACATTCAATTAACATCCAGAGTGCAATTTACATATGTATAAGCACTAAATAATTAAGTAACGGTTTTAACAGTCTGTCAATCAATCGGTTGATATACAACTAAATATTGAGATTAGTGTATGTCAAATATCATCCCAATACCTGTGTGGGGTTTTCAAACAACAATAGTCCATTTAAATAAATCATTGGTTAATTAATTTAACCAATTCTATTTTGGTTGGAATTATTTTTCTACGTAACCAATTTTCACTGTTTAAATAATAAGTAGATATTTACATCTCATTTCAGCGACCACAAAGTGTCTATCCACGTTGTTCGAAATACGAGTGTCACATATTCAAACAACGCTTGTTGTGCAAATGAGTCATGAATAGTTCATGCGATGAAATCAAGCAATGTCACATACGATAGATATAAATCAAAACTGAAAGTCTATATATATCTTCAGTTACAAAATAAGTAACTATACAAATATTTAAATGAGAGAATTCTCACATTGGTTTCCACTCAGTCAGTCTTTATTTGAGGTTTGTTTTAATAAAATTAAACGATCATTCAATTTAATCAAAAACTACAATGGATTTTGTTTCCATTCAGGTCAATTCCATGTTGTAGAGCTCGACACCGCGATCGCAATGCAGCTGAAATTGTTCAATTCTGATCTCGTATGAAAAAGTTATGGTATTAAATACATTAATTACAATAATAACTTAATAGAATAATTAAATATTAATTAAACCACTAATTACAATTAAAACCATCGGCCTTGATCTTTCTTCTCCGATCCCTTCTGTACAGAAAATAAAACCCGCTTATCATGATTCCTCCACCACGCACGAACAACCATGCTGTTGGCCGATGATATGAAGTGCACATGTCGTGCGCCTCGGCGACGCCTGTCACCACCCAAAATAGCACGTAAATCGATGTATCTAGTCCATCCAAAAAAACCTTGCAAGTGAACGACTTCGAGGCCCATTTCTGACCACCAATGTGAACCATATTCGATCACGACCGGACAAAGGCGAGAACTCACCTAGCTGAACAAAATTTATTTGAAATGATTTTGGATTCGATTGGAAGAAATTCAAAGAATTAGTTTAGAAGCTTCTGGCCATTAATCGCATAAGTGGAGGTTGTTGGGAGGGTTGACCGCATGAGATAAAAATGAGGGCTTTGACCCTTTTTTGACCCATATATATTATAATTTAATATTCTTTAATTCCAAAAGTACATGTTTTTGCATTCGAACTCCAAATCAAACCCAACGACTATCATTCCTAACTAAATACCCCTATTCCGAACACAACGGTATATGTCTCGTTTGCTGATTCGGTCATTTCTGTTTAGGTTTTGTCAAAATTAAAATATAAATTAATGTAACGGTCAATATTGAATTCAACGTACATTTTAATTTACCAGGGCCACATATTGACTCCAAAAATTACGAATTTTGAAATCTTGTTATGTTTTAACGATACAGTCCTGACAAAACTAATTTCGTCGAATTTGTATACCATTTGAAAAATGGCCTTTTTCTAGTCGATTAAATTTAAACTGAAATTACAAAACACGTTTAAATTTACCACGCTCATATACTAATTTCAAAAATTATGTTATTCTAAACCTATCTATAATTTGACATTACGGATCCAACAAAAGTTGTTTAATCGAAAATGGAGGTCATTTGCAAAATAACAATTTTTAAGGGCTTTATATATTATTAAAATACTAGATTGGAACCCATGCTTCGAACACGGAGAGTGTTGGATATCATTGAGTGAAGACCAAGGTATTGGAAGTGGAGAACTTATCATAAGAGATTTGTACATATTGGGTGAAGCTAATGTCGAAGTCTTCATAAGAATCATAGATGTGGTTGGTCGTCGTAAGCGTAGCGGGAGCATGGCATAATCATTGTACTAATGTAATATGTTGGCAATTTTTGCTTACACTGACAACAACAATGGTTTGCTTGTTTTCTTAGGACTGACAATATGCAAAGTTAACTATTATATATAGGTCGAAAATCAATTTTTTAGTAGACACGAAACATTGGTGTTGGCCTCATGGAGTAATTGTGAAGTGAATTAGAATTTCGGAATTAGTGTTAATCAGCATGTTGTAATGCAATGGAACGGGGAGAAGAAATCGTCATGAAGGCATATGTTGCTATGGAAATAATCTACAAATGTGAATTATATCAATCGACTTACAGTTGAAACATTTCTGTATTTCATACAGACAATGTAGCAATTTTTTAATTTGCATACGGAATAAGACTTTGAGATACCACAGCTATAAAAAATTAAATGACATTTCGTTTATTGTTTGATTTGTTATGTTATAGTAGGTTACTTGTTTGTATATCAAGAGTTATGAATTTGTTATTTTTCTCCTCATACCACATCAACGCACTATAATCCGAAGAAACATAATTTGGCGCATCAAAATTCCATTTTTAAATGACAACAGTTTATTGGCTCATGCTTTGCATATGAGAAGCATTCTGCTTCAAATTTTTTAATTTAAGAGAGTAAGTCGAGTAGCTTTTGATAGATATGATGTTATTTCATGTTCTATATATAGAAATAAATGACAAAGTTATAGGTTACACTACTATTGGCTCGTAAATATAACGAATTGTGTAAACTTGGATAATTTTAGAATAACATATTTTGAGTTTCATTGCTTTATTGCATATAAGGTTACAAGGATATTATATATATATATACACGAAAGTAAAATAGGAATTTTATACGATGATCCAACACTTTTATGATTAGCCCTATCAGTGACTTACCATTGCAAACCACTATGGCTATTGATAAGTACTTGAAATATGTGGGTGAATATGGTTAGCAAACTTAAGTTGGAAGCACAATAAAACTTGGTATATATATTATCAATTCATGTTAAATAAGTAGACAATACATTAATTTGTGAATGCATTTTAACTTGTTGATGACATGCTTCTACACGTTGTATTACTTATCCACTGTCGTAGAGAGCTAAATATTATTTTCTTTTCATATGGTCCTTAGTCAAAGTTCAATTATAAGAGGTTTGTATAAATACCTTAAGGATTTTATTTTATATTTTCATAAAGGTTAGTTATTTCTGAAATTTTAAATGATTCAAAAGCAGGCAACTTCAAATAATCAATATTTAAGAGAGGACCAGAACTTGCTTTGAATCCCAATAACAGTATATTGAAAAATAAATCATATTTTGATTAAAGCATTAGGAGACAACCTGCAATAGTTATAGCCTATGTAATGTGCATAATGATGAAGATCAAATAGTTAAAATAGAAGTGATTACTAAAAGCTAGTAGGAGAAAAATGACAATATCCGGTAGGAATTCTCTTTATGGCAACAAATATCTTTCTTTGATACTTAAGTGTGGACATGTTTTAGTTTGGACAAATAAGCAACTGTTATCAAAGATGCAGCATAAAATGAAACCGATTCAAAAATTCACTTTACAAATAATCAAAGGAGACTAATGTTAACATATGTAGAATTAAGTAATTAACGATAAAGTATTTTAAAAAATTATTAATGACCAAAAGTATAACGTTGTTAAATTGGTATTTGAGTCTTCTCCATGATAAACCGCGTAATGTCTATATATGTAATATCAACTAACGCACATGCATTTCATAATTTTTTTTAAAAAAGACTGAAGCTGTTTTGAAAATGGTTCAAATTTATTATAAGATCCAAGCACATTACCTTCAGTATAGATGGCATACTTATTGCACTTTATGTACTAAAATTTATTATTATAAGAACCGGGCCCATTACACACAATAAAATCATCTCACTACATGTTTTATAATTGAGACAAACAAGGCTCAAAATTGACTCATTATACTCATTACAAGTGGCGTTCTAAAATAAAATGAAGTGTACTCAGCACTCACATTAACTTTAACAACTGCTTTTCAAAATTGGACATGAATAAATATCTAGTAATATGAAAACAAAATGTCTGGTTTCCATATTTGATGCATCAAACACATCCGCTGTGTCGAACACGAAACCTTGGAAAATTTTGCAAACGAATAGTTCCTACCTTTATTTCTTTTTTATAAAAGAAAATAAACAATTATAGAAATAAATTAATTTCAAGACTCCAGGGTTACACGTATACTAATCAATATTCCAGGATTATGCTAATATAGTACTCATATCAAATAAATGGAAAAACACAGTTATTAACCAAAACGATACATGCACACACAACTTTGGGTTATTTTATATATTAGTGCCGGAAGTGGGCTTGAAACAAAAATGTTTGGTACACTACTGACAAATTATAATAACGTAAGCATGATCCTTGCTTTATCCACGGGCAATAATTTCATGGATGGCCTCTCTGATTGCTGGATCATCTGATCTAACTAAAACTTTAGTGGCAACCTGCATTGAGGAATCAAGTTCAAATGACAGTTTCACATCTACTCTCACATTGTCAGTACAAACTCCGGATAATAGGCTTCCACATATTTTGTGTTATGTAAATTTGGAATTGCTCAACTCACAAATTTGTGAAACTGATGTACAAAATTAATGAAGTAAGATGGATATAAATCATGGAAAATAACCGAAGTTCTAAACATTATTGTTTCACACTGAAAAGACGCAGCAACTGACCAACACACCTCCTTGAATTGCATACCACCGTTCTGCGATTTTTGGGGTATTGTAGCACAGCCCCATTGTTTATAATTAACAGCAACGGTACAGGCATCACAACCTAAAACAAAAAAGAAAAAGTAAGAGATAAATGGCTAAGGTAGCGTTTGATTTTCGGAAAGGGCAAAAAAAGTTCGCATCTGCGTCGGAAGCATGACGCATTGACACAGGACCCGCCACTTTGCCCCTTCCGAACTGAAAGCTATAAAATGAAGCTTTCACTTTCCCCGTTCAGCTGTTATCCCCTTTTACACCCATTTATACCTTTTTGCCCCCTTCGTGTGCCCCGTCCTGTTCAAAATAAAAACACATACCCTTTTCACCGATTTTTCCCCTTCCCAACCCCTTTCACATACCCAATCCAAATACCGCTTTCTGTTGAAAATCAAACGGACCCTAAAATTCTAAGTTTTGTATACCGGCTCAAATTCTAAGCTACATTACACAATTTTATTTTCACAGGACGAAGTACAAAACATAAGACATCACTGCACTGCATCTCAATGGTTAACTTATGCATCATAGTTATCAATATATAAAACATTAATAAATGTACAACTATGACACCAATATTCCCCAAATTTGTGAAGTTTCATTGCATAACAATTCATCAACTTTCTTGGTGTTTTTGCAGTGAACACTTTGAACCACTTTGCTTATGCCAACCCACACCAGCTTGCAGAAAATGAGTCCCCTTAAGGATAAAGCTCATATCATATTATTATGGTAAAACCAAATATCTCTTCCGCTACATATCAAAATCTAAATCATGGACTAACTCATATATCTCATCATTTTTGTTACACAATGTTCCGTTCTATTCCTAGAACTACAAACTACTATTTAGTTCACTGTTAGCTAGCCAACCCACTCTAACCATCATTCTTGTAAACTCTTATTGAAAGGCAATTAAAACAAAATGTTCTCTAAATGAAGCCAAGAAAGTCACACATGTAGAATTACCAAGTTCCAAATATACTTATATTAACATGGCTGCCTAAATGAAAACTTTACAAAAGAATTGGCTTAATGGGGATTGAAATTAGCTGATGGCTTAGTGAGATCTGAAATCAGGTGATGCACTTAAGATATAATCAATTAACCTGTTGCTACAAGGCTGTGGTTTCTCTACTTACTTCTTCACGAAATAAAGTCCAAATTCAATACATACAAATAATGAAATAACAACCCACTTTCGAATGTTTAATTCTTATCTATGCCAAAAGGATGGGAACTGTGGACTCTGAACTCCTTTTTGAATTTAGCATTTCATTTCCTATCTAAAACACATCAAAATTTAATTTTGGGAACTAACAGCCTACTAGGGAGAATATTATATTGGCTAAGCATTAATTATGCATAGTTAATTCAATACTTCGTTCCCTACATCAAACCCATTACTAATAAGCTAGTTCAGAGAGAAAGTATGTGTGTATGTACGTATGCATGCGTGCGCATGTGTTCAAAAAACATATAAATATAAAAGTTATGTCAAAAAAATAAATTAAATTTACGGATTTCTCCTACGATAAACTTGCAGCAAAATTTGTTGTCCTCAACAGTCTCTAGAAGAACAACTATCCTAAAATTCAAGTAGCACAAACTGTAAATCGATCTAATATGAATGGAAATAAAAATTAGGAGAAGGGAATACATATAATTAATACATGGAAGCACTAATGTCTATTCTTGCTGCAATTCATTTATTGTTTGAAGCACTTTGACATTTTTGCAAGCAAAAGGTCTCTGATAGTTGAGCTGAGTGTCACACTGGATATTCTCTGATATGCAAAGAATATTTTTTTCCTTTCAAAATGATGCTTTTCCATTTGTGATGTATGCGGTATTTATATTTATGTGATAAATAAAAAATTATGAATTTCTTACAAGTGTTAATTTGCAAAAAAAAAATTAAAGTTATTTCTAATTTTATTAATCATATAATGAAGAAAGAAGTTTGATCATATTTTATTTAACTGAAAGGATTTAATGCAAGTTTTTCTTCATAAACATCCAACGGATGTGCCGTACATACTGGAAAAATAATTTATATCTTCCGCCTGTAATGAAATGCTAGAAGTTGGGTCCATCATATAAGTCGCAAGTAATGAAGATATTTTTAACTGGGTAGAAGCCACAGAGGATGGCTAAATTCATTGAAGAAATAAAGCTGCCTCTGATTAACAAAGTGTGAAGATCATAAATTGCACTTAGGATTAACAAATCACAGAAATGAGGCATAAGCAACATCATAATATAACTTTTGTAGCTATGCTTAGGTTGTTAAAAGAGCTGAAAAGTAGCGTATACCATTATGAATGTATATTGCAGACTATTAATAATATAAAATATTAAGCTTTCAACAATCTAAAATTTTTTTAGCATTAATTTTAATTTACTACTGAAATATAGTAGGAAAAAACTGCACTAATGACAAAATTTTATGTCTTCGGTTAACATCTTCGATTCGTTTAAAAGTAACTGTCCTGCCTTACATAAAATAGATAAGAGAAATAAAAATTCTTACATTAAACAGTTCATAATAGATTCTCTTCCTTCGTGATGTGCGCAGGAGGGATAAATAATTACTTCTACCATGATTGAGAAAAAAAAGTTAAATGAAGCAACTTGATATCTCTCTGTAGATGAAGTTATATGTTTGTCTTCGATTAAACCTGCTATTTGTCTACATAAAATTGAGACAAACAAAAATTTTGGACCTGAAAAGAAAACATATAGTCTACAGTTCTGTTAGTCACGGAGGGAAAAAACAAAATGCTTAGAGAGGTCAATGGTAGAGAAAGTTTCATGGGATGCAAGAACCAATTTGATATCCATCCCTGATAAAATCACCAAAAAACAGGGCCTAGAAATTAAATTGCTTACCACCTCATAAATCGCCACTGCCGACTCCATAGTTCATTGTCGGTTCCATCTCCATCAGTCCCTATTCTCATGCCAGTAATTCTTCATTAATCATGCAGCACCTCCAAAATCAATATGAATGACTTTTTAGTGGGAATTGGGATAACTCAGCATGAAATCGAGAATCCATTTGATTTTGCTCGCTTAGGCTGGCATAAAAAAGCGTAGAAAATGTGATTACAGAAGGAGTGATAAATTTAAGGAGACGAGAAAGAGAACAATACAACCTGCAATCTTCATGGCTACCTTCATCTAAATAAAGTGGTGCATATAAATCTTAAATTAAAACACATGAAACCTTTGCATCATAGATGGAAAAGGTAAAATTTCCATACATTAAAAATTCATGACGTCCGACAACCATCAAAATATGAAGAGACATCGCCAGTTGGTTAAACCACCGACGGATTAGATCGAAGTTTATTCGGTATAGCTTGAAGTTTATCGGGTTATTAATGGAATCTGAAGATCGAATGTTTACTTAATGAAGAATTTAGGCTTATTTGTAAGATAATAGCAATCGGGAGGAGAATTAATGTTTTTGTATAAGTACTTCGGGATTTGAAAATGATAGGAGGAATGGAAAAGGGAAGACGATGGGATATCGGAGTTGAAAAAAAAATAACTACTCCCGCGTTAGTACAGGTTACTCATTTTGTAAACTATTGCAATTGCGCATCAAACGTAAGAAAACGACATGTCGGATGTACTGAAAAAAAAAACATGCCAACTCAGCGATTCTTCTATTTTGCTTTCTAATATAGGTAATAGATATATAAATTTTATAGCGACTATTCTCAATTTTAAACTGGACATAACTTTCAATTTATAAAGTGAAATCTCAATTTCTTACATTCGTTAGAAAATCATAGTTCAAAATATTCCAAAGTTTCTTGTTTAACCAAATTTTGACTTATATTGAATTCTATGTATTCAATTGAAGTTTCAAATCGAATTTTCAAACTACCACGCCATTTCCAGTTCGTTTTATAATTAAATTTTAAATTTACACATTCTAACTTCGATTTAAATAAATATTTAGTCGTTATTATTTAAAATAAATCATTTTAAATATTCAAAACCCACTAAAATGGCTAAAATAAAATTTTTTAATTGGTTCAGAAATTCCTGGTTGTTATAGTTGGAAACTTATTGAAGACTATACCTTTATCAGTTTTTCAACTTTAGTTGTTTCCATTTTGATTCATTGTATTAGAAAATTCTATGTATTAGATTTTCGTTGCATTATATATTGTAAGTCTGATATTATGTATAAGTTTTGGGACTATGTATTTATGTAGCAGCTTCATAAACTACTGTTGTATTTTACTTATTCTGCCATGAGATATTCTTTTATTATGTGTTTGTGATTCTTAGATGGTTTTATTTTTAACTCCATAGCGATAACAATCTACTATTTCGAATGATTTGAGATGGTTTTATTGACTTAAATGTTTGAAAATTGCGGGTCGTTACAATAAATATACAATTTATTATCTGAATGTAGAAGAATAACACTAACATAGTACTCCTCAATATGGTCAAGCATAGTTTATTGTGCATCGAAATGAATTGAATATCATCCATTAGGAATCATTCCATGATAAAATTAATTTTTGTTAAGCTCAAATTTTTTTTTCCAGTCAAGCCATTTAGATTAAATTGACTTCTAGCATACGATTTTACAAAAGCAAAAGTGCAATATGTATCGACTTGCTTCACCGTATATCTCTTTATGACGTACAAACTATTTGTTATTTAGTTGATTTTGTTAGGTCGAAGGGTAGATATTACATTAGACTGACATTTATTTGCGCTACAATGAACACTGGTGGGTTATGCATAACGACAAACCGATAATTAGGAATTATATACAATTATTTATTTTAATTTAGTCTAATTTGAACATGATTTACAAAAAAATATTATAGCAATAGAGCACCACTATAGTTTTAGAAGATTCTGCACCATTAGCATAGTATGGTTTCCTACTAGTTATAGATAATACATCGACAATTATTTGTGTGTAAATGTCATGCAAGCTCATAGAGAATGCACCAATGAATTTTGTAGGTAACCAATCTCAAATTCTAAGTAATTCCTTTCTAGTTATTGCAAAATATATTGGTAAATGCATGGTAAGGGCACAAATAATTTGTCGACGATATCTGATATCGAATTCATTGGTAATGCCCTGTAGGACTAGTAAGGAAGTCATCGAAAATATTCTCATGCTTGTTTCCATGAATAAATAAACATCGAGAAATGACTTCTTGATATTCAACGATGTTTATTCGATAATGGAATAGAAATTAGTTTGTTTTATGCTTCCTCATTTAATTAAGAAGTAATTGTTCTCATGTGGTCTCTTTTATCAAGGAGTTTGTAACACCTCATAATTTAAACAACATTAAAGAAGACAAATTAAAGTATAATTAATTTAATATTCAGAATTAATGGAAACGGACTATGCCATGACATTCATCTTGGAATTCTTGCCAAAATAGACACTTGGTTTGCGTAAATTGAACATTGTATGAAGAAGTTATGAAGTTTGTATACGCGCACGAGAATTACACACACACACACACACACACACATATATATATATATATATATATATATATATATATGTGTGTGTGTGTGTGTGTATAGGGTCAAGAAATTCTAAAATCAATACAAAATCGTTCAAAAAATAGAAATTTTGGGAAGTGGGAATTCTCCCGCCCAAGGGTGTTGTAACAGCCCGAAAAATCAGAACCAATTTAAAAATTTTATTTTAAGAATTTTTATTAGAAAATGTGCCAGAAATTAAAAATTCCCACTTTTAAATAATATTAAAGCTATTAAAAATAGTCATTTTATAAATGACCTCTATTTTCGACGAAACCATTTTTGTTGGATCCGGAATGTCGAATTATTGCTAAGTTTACTTTTCCATAATTTTTGGAAATTAATATGTGAGCATGGTAAATTAAACTGTGTTCGATAATTTTTGTTGAATTTGATCGACCGTTAATAGGGCCATATTTCAAACGGTCTCCAAATTCGAAGAAATTAATTTTATTAGGACCATATCTTTTAAACCAAGCTATATTTATTTTTTGGGAATTTTTTGAGTCAGTATGCGGCCCCGGTAAATTTAAATGTACGACCAAATAAAATAATTAAATGATTTATATTGTATTTTAAAGGAAAGTGGGCTGAGACGATCAAATGGGCTGACGGGATCTGGTCCATTATGTCCGGAATGGGGGTATTTGGCTAGGGTCAACATTCGTTAGGCTGAATTTGGAGCTATTAGGAATTAACGGGTTTTTTTTGCCAACTTGAAATTTTAATAATATTTTGTTATAAATAACCTAAAAAAAATACTAACCCTAATTCAATAGTAGCCGCCGCCCCTCTTCATTCATGGCCAGAAATGCTCAACACTTCCACCATTAAAATCATTCGATCCACACAATAAAACTCCTCCTTCCTTTTGACAACTTTGTAGAGACTATTCCCATCTCCAGATCCATACGGATTTTACAATTTATCATCGCGTATTGGAGGAGAACCTAGCCCAAGAAGTTCACCCGCATCGACCACCACCACCGAGCTGGGCCCCACCGTTGACGTTGGGGTGCCCTCCTGTGCTCTCCGTCGTGGTATGATCTGATCATGCTAACCCTTCATGATTTGGAAGCAATTGGAAGCCCTAGGATTAAATTTGAAAATACGCTGGCTTGGTTCTGATTCTAGAAGAAGAACTGAACAATTTCAGAACCGCTGGGACCGTAAATTCGAGATCTCCATTTCACAACAGACTAGAACAAATTTGGAGCAAATCAGAATTTGGGGCAAATTCAATTCTGAATTGTACAGAATTCAAATTCACCGTGAGATTTCCTTTTTAACAATTAAAAATAATTAATTATTATTGTGTTTAGAAATTTCTGCAAATATGTTGCTAAATTCAGTTTGTTGTTGTACGAGATTTGAGTTGGATTGATTGATGCTGTTATGGTGATCTGTTGATTTAATGAAACATTTTTATTGAATTAGAATTGTCAAAACAAAAATATCATTTTTGTTGAATTAGAATTGTCAAAACAAAAATATCATTTTTGCTAAATTAGAATTGTCAAAACAGAAATATCATTTTTGCTGAATTAGAATTGTCAAAACAAAAATATCACTTTTGTTGAATTAGAATTCTCAAAACAAAAATATCATTTTTGTTGAATTAGAATTGCCAAAACAAAAATATCATATTTTGTTGAATTAGAATTGTCAAAACAAAAATATCATTTTTGTTGAATTAGAATTGTCAAAACAAAAATATCATATTTTTTTGAATTAGAAATTTCAAAACAAAAGTGTCATTTTTGTTGAAATAGAATTGTCAACAAAATAAAAGAATCATTTTTATTTGTTTTTTTGAAATAGAATTGTCAACAAAATAACAGAATAATTTTATTTGTTTTGTCGAAATAGAATTGTCAACAAAATAAAAGAATCAATTTTGTTTGTTTTGTTGAAATAAAATTATCAACAAAATAAAAGAATCAATTTTATTTGTTATGATGAAATAGAATTGTCAACAAAATAAGAATCATTTTTATATATTTTGTTGAAATAGAATTGTCAAAAAAATAAAAGAATTGTTTTTATTTGTTTTGTTGAAATAGAATTGTCAACAAGTATAGTCATTTTTATTTGTCGAGTTAAACATTGAATTTGTGTACAAGTAAGAATAGTCATTCTTATTTGCCAAGTTAAACATTGAAACGGTATACAAATAAAAATATTCCTTTTTATTTGTTATGTAAAAGAAAAAAATAGAATAATAAACATGTACATATAATAAAATTGTCTTTTATTTCGTCGCTAGAATTGTAAACATGTCACATATGACAAAATTGTCTTTTACTTTGTCGCTAGAATTGTAATCATTTCACATATGACAAAATTGTCTTTTATTTTGTCGCTAGAATTGTAAACATGTCACATATGACAAATTTATCTTTTATTTTGTCGCTATAATTGTAAACATGTCACATATGACAAAACTGTCTTTTATTTTGTCATTAGAATCATGAAACATGTCATGTAAACAAAATTAACTTTTTATTTTGTCATTAGAAGAATAGAACATGTACGCAAATAAAATACATATTTACTTGACATTAGAAACATGTAGAAATGTATGCAAATAAAATACATATTTATTTGACATTAGAAACATGTAGAAATGTATGGAAATAAAATACATATTTATTTGACATTAGAAACATATAGAGAAGTTATGCGAATAAAATACATTTTTATTTGAAAATAGAAACATATAGAGAAGTTATGCGAATAAAATACATTTTTATTTGACAATAGAAACATATAGAGAAGTTATACAAATAAGATACATTTTTATTTGACATTAGAAACATGTAGAAAGATGTTGCGAATAAAATACTTCTTTTATTTGACATTAGAAATCATTGGAAATGTATACTAATAAAACATCTTTTTATTTTTAGAGACACGTAGAAAATACAAACAAATAAAACTTCTTTTTATTTGTTATTAGAAAATACTGGAAATGTATGCAAACAAAATTCTTCCTTTTATTTGTTATTAGAATATATAGGGAAATGTATGCAAATAAAATCTTTCTTTTATTTTGTCATTAGAAACATTTAAATTGTTATGCAAAATAAAGCATTCTTTTATTTGGCATGTTAAACATGTTAGTGGAATCGTCGAATGATTTATATATTTTTTTATATATAAATTAAAATTAAAATTAAAATTAAACGAATCGTGCGCCATTGTTCGCGTTTCGGAATCGTTACTTTAAACGATTATATCGAAAGATCCGATCATCCGATTTTCCCAAAACTGAAACCGTTAGGTCTGGTTTGGGAAGATCTTTCCAACGATATAAAAGTTATTAAAATCCAACGGTTAGTTTTCGAGAAATGTGTAAATCAAATTTTGGTAAAAACAGCGCCAGGTCCGCCTATTGACCCGAAGCGTCGTGGAATTAAATTGGACTATTTTATATAAATAAAAATAGCGATAAATCATTATAAAATAATATTAAAAATATGAGATGATTTAAATTATATATATCCGAAAATTATTTGAAAAGGCCGAGTTCAATCTCATTTCAAATAATAGTATGACGATTTAAATTGAGGATATTGAAGACAGTGTTTGATGACCGACGATCTTCAAATCAAATGGACAACTATTGGTGCCTTTGATTGGAGTTGCTTCCTTGAAAGTGTTACAGTGGTAGTTGTCCGGACGTACTTGTTGTTTGTCTGGATAAAGGAGCACCTCTCTTCCGTATTGGACATATGCGACGAGGAATAAGGTGTCTCCGGTTTCGTTCAGACCCAGAACGGATTTGTAATGAATGTGTGTCTGACATTGAATTTCGTTCTATGTGAATTGATTTCTACTTAATATATATCTATTTGGTGGCGGAGAATTTATTCTCTATCTTAACATCCTTCTCTGAGACATACGAGCTTAGATGTTATATATTGATAGATATCAGTCGCATAGCGTGAGTTGTCAGTGTGGCATGCCAAGATGCAAATGATCAAGGCTTTTGTTGAAAAGCAGAGCCTTGTTGTTGATGATCAAAGAACAACTTATTTAGGCATAGCTTGTGTATAGCGTAACTTCACGAGGCTCACACTCCGGTAAAAGTCAGAAACGGGATAAGCTAACGCAGGGAGTGCACACGTTTCTTTCTAGCTAGAAGTGGTGACATGGTATGGAGCCCAAACATTTTTACTTATGTGGATGACAGATTTCGAGGCCTCGATTTATTGGTCGCTATTGGCCAAGTGATAGGTTCAATAGGATCGGGAAACGTGTGTTCAGGCATAAGTAATCCACTAAGCTATATTGGTGGACCAGCCCTGCAGGATTCAAGGGTTCACTACAGGTGATCCTAAGACATTTGCTAGAGTGTCTCGAATCGGTAAGGAGACCATCCCTAGCCTTGACTCATGGTGGAAACCCAATTTCCAATATGACATTATGGATTTGATTGTTAACCTATATATGGCGACACAGTGTATTATGCCGTCTAGGATGACACATTTATTTTGGAAGTGTTTTAAACAGATTAGACACTAGTAATAATATTAAATATTATTTTATACGTATCAAGCATGTTTGATCATTATAAGGTAAAACTCTATCCTTCGGTTTGTGTTGCATTATGTGATGGGACTTGAGTCTTATAATGATTTCATTTTCTAAAAAGCATTGCGTTGTTTTAAAAAAGATTTATTTAATTTATGCACTGGAAATCCAATGGAGTAAACCCATTCTGCATTAGCGGCGTGGTCCTATGATTAGCCTTATTATAAGTTAATTAAAGATTTCTCATACCAGTCCCATGATTGACTCGTAGTTTGTTTTCACTTGCAAACTTGGGTGCCCTTATTTTTACATGGGAAGCCAAGTGACAGGTATCAGGTTGATTTTGGCTATGTACCGAAGTGGAGTATGGTCTTGTCAGAAGATGAAGATTACCTCTATCTTTGTTTATACTTTGAAACATTTGAACATCATTTATTCATGTTGTACTTGATGATGTTTTAGACTTATTTCTATTCGCTTAGACTTTCATATGCTAAGTTGTATCCTATAACTGTGTCACTCTGATGTTGTGATGCTGATGACATTTCTATTTTCCACTGCTATGTTATACGTGTTATGTTGTTTTCTGAAATCTGCCGTAGTTGTAAATCTGTTATATTCCAGTGCTTATCCTTGCTTTCGTACTACGGGAGTTTGGGGTTATCACAGTTGGTATCAGAGCTAATGGTTAACCTTAGCTTCAGAGTATAACATATTTTAAACAATTCGTCTAGATAGAATCAGCAGTATTCTAAGACGAGTAGCTCATTAGATATGGGATTAATAATGTCCTAGAATGAGCATAGCAGAATAACACATCATAATTAGTCATTACATCATCATTTTTCCATATGTCCTTACTTTTACCTTTCCTTTTAAATTTTCATTTCTGTTGGTCTGACTCTTTCCTTGATGGTAAAGAACTGACTGAAAATGAGTACGGGAGCTAGTGCCAGAGGTAGAGGCGGAGGCAGAGGACAGGGAAGGGGTGAAATCCCCGTTGCCCAGGACCAGCCATATCTAGAGGCAGTAGTACCATCACCTCCACCTCCACCTCCACCTCCGCAACTTTTTGACATAGAAAAATAGCTAAGAAATTTGATTAGCACAGAAATGTGTTTATTTTATGCTCTTATATCTTATCTTTTGTAAATAAATAAATATTACTTTGTGTATTTTTATGTGTTTTTACAGATTGTCAGTTAGTGTCTCCTTCATTTCAATTAAAGGCCAATTGCAAATAACAGCTACTTCCTTATGTCAATACTTTCTCAATCCTAAAAGAAGTCATAGCTCACTCGTAAAGACATAGGAATTTGTGCAAAGAGACCTAAGTTCGATCCTTAGCAAGCTTTATTTTTGCTGAAAAAGGGAGCATGGATTTATACACACACCGTCTTCTTTGCTCTGGAGAATATAAGGAATTGTGACATGTTATATATATATATTCTTATGTATATATATATATAATGTATGCACTAATAAATATTTTAAGGAATGAGCATATTCTTGTCAAATAAAAATATTCATTTTCAACTTCCATATAAAAGAAGATCTGAATGAATTATTGCCAAAGAAAATCCAATTATGCTGCCATGTGTCAATAATCAAGGAGAATGATCTTCATGAAATACCTCGACCATTATATCATATCTCTTTTATTTGTAAACATATTATTTCAATGGATTCATTCTTGGCCCAATTTATTCTGATAGAGGAGTCTACATCCCTATAAATACGCATGATATCCATTGTAAAGGATTCATTATTCTATACTTCTTTTCTCCATTAATTAATTTTCTTCTACTTTTCAGCATTTTTTTATTTTCTTAGCAATTATTGTTGTCTACATAATTAGATTTGGTATAACACTATTTGTATTTTGCACTTATTTTCATTAGTGATTGACCTTCTGATTAGATTCAGTGGTAATCCTAATTTTATTTCCTTTTTGTTACAACAATTTTGATTTCTGTTCTTTTTACTTCTTTCCTAGGTCATATTGGATTGAATAAAGATTTGAGTAGATTCAGATCTGATTCAATTCAATAATTGTTTAATTGTAGTTTCAATTTCGTTTGCTTTCAAAACCAGCCGCCAAGATTTGTCTAACTCGCCACAGAAATTATATAAATAATTTAACTTAATTTACCTTCTTGTGATTCGACCTGCATACTACACAATCTATGCGCTTGTAGTTTTATTTCAAAATCTATTCTTTTCTAATCCATAGGAAAGCGTCGATCAAGTTTTTGGCGCCGTTGCCGAGGAGGAAATAATTAAGTTTTATTATTTACTTAATTTCCGATTCATTTTAGTTTTTTTAACCTTTTACTATCTTGTATATGTGTATATATATATATATAACTTGCCAAGTTTCTTTGATTTTATTTCTTTCCCCTTTTTAATCTCCTTTCCAATCTTTGCAATTCTTCTTCTGTATGTCTCAAAAAAAAAATCCAGAAATTTGTTTTAATTTCTTTCCTTTCTCAATTCATTTTCCTTTCAAACTTTTACATAGCTCTTGTAACACCCCGTATTTTCTGTGAACTTAAGAATTACAAATATGAGTATAATTAAAATATAAAATCATAATCAAGGGAAACGGGTTGTGCCATTGCGTTCGTCTCAGAAAAATACGCGAAATAGAGTCCGAAATTTCGTAAATCGGAGTCCATATGACCAAGTTATGGCCTCCCAAAGTTCAGAAAAAAAATTAAACAGCACAGACCAGGTCGACTGGGGAGTCGACCCTAGAGTCGACCTGCCCCCAGGTGGTCGAGCCTAGAGTCGACCCTAGAGTCGACCTACCTCTAGGGGGTCGACCCTAGAGTCGACCCTAGAGTCGACCTGGGGGTCGACCTGCCTCCCGAATCTGCTTTTCTGCCTTGGTGCGTTCTGATGTATCTGGTCTCGTTTTCTGTCTAGATTTGTCTGCCTAAACCTATTTAAACAGCCCCAAACCCAGCCTTCTCTGCAGACAATTCTATTCTGCTTCTACTCTGCCTCTGTTCTAAATTAAAAATAAAAATGGCGTTGCTACTCTGCTGGAATCAAAACTAGAAGACAATCAACATCAACCTAAGTTCAATTAGAGATTAGAGCTTCTGCAACGGTTCTACAACAACTAGAGTTCTTTCTTTAATCCAATTAAGGCAAGTACAGTTATTCTCCGCTATAAACGTTAATTCTGATTGCGACATGAATTATAAATCTGAATCTGAGGTTATATCTGTTCTGATCTGATCTGTTTTATTCTGTACCTCTTTCCTCCTTCTGTTCTATAGCCAGGCTACCACGAGTCTGAGCCAATCTCATAAGAGATCAACATACGCTAAAATGTTTGGGACAATCAAATGAATGTGCATAAATTGGGCATGACCGATATGTGATTGATTTGAGGAAAGAACATAGGTTGGACTTGGAACTTAGAACATAAATCTAAGGCATAATTGGACTGATCTGTGACTGATTTGAGTATATAAACTAGATCTAGATCTGTGCATATATGACTGTTTGGGATTATCATATGATAATACATAACTTGCAAATCTGGAATATTAAGATCTGAACTAAAACACATATCATATGTTAGATCTAGATCCTTGGGTATATTTTATAACGAATTATAACTTAGGTGTGAAGATCCATAGTAAGATTTGATAACTATCAAGTGTGAATAACACCTAAGTAGGAGATTTTTGAATATATGACATGCATTGAAATAGATGGCTATAGTTGGTATAATTTATATGTGAATCTTTTGTAGGCAAGTGGAACTAAATTGGGACATGTAAATTATGACCATAATCTGTGACACGCAAATTCAATGCAAACGTAGGGTATATGACCCTAGTGTGAATCATGACCACTATTTAGGCATGCAAATTTAGGCCAAATTTATAATTAGGCAAGATATGTGAAACTTTAAGGAATGATGAAAAACAGTTATAATTGCCTAATTTACTAGTTCTGCTATATTTGCCTAACCTGTTATATGCCAAAATCTGCTAAGTTGCTAAATCTGTTAAATCCGTTAAGTCATATAATCTGGAAAATCTGTTATCTGCTAAAATCTTTTATCTGCTGTGTTGATATAATCATCCTGTTATTGATATAATCTGAATTGGCATATATATTGGGCATGCGCATAAACGGTAAATTATTAATTAATTGGCCGCAAAGATAAACGTGACTAACTCGAGGTTAGAATGAGTTTGCAGCGTAATTCTGCCCGGAACCGCCCGGCACATCCATTGTCCGCAAACAATAAGTTCTAATGTGAGAAGTTAGTCATAACCTGCTTAAGACACGAGGTTAGGTCTGGCTTGTGGCAGAAGTCTGCCCGGAACCGCCCGACCCATCCAGCGGCCACAAGCTAGCGACCTAATGTGAGAGGTCTAGGCATTAATAATTAATTAATGCAAATCTAAGATAAGAATAACGTCTAAAACATATTGGGGGAAATAGGGTTAAACCAACTGGATTAATAGGTGTAGTAAACCCGTCCATGAATCTGTAGGCCCAATACAAAGTTAGACAAATCTGAAAAATCTGTACATCTGATCTGTTAGTCTGAAAACTTGTTAACTTAATCTGTGAACTAGTAAATCTGAATTCTGTATGTATGAACTTTTAAACAAGTTAATCTGAGATCTGTTAGTCTGGGGACACAAGGTTAGTAGGGGAATTACTTGTGTCATCTGTTGTTTGGGACCCATATTATTCAGTAACCCTTTCTGGTATCAAAACTTTGACCCAACAGTAGGTAGGGTCCGGGCACGCTTACTGAACTAATTATAAGTGGTTCATTCTGATAATGGCGAGGGGTGTTGATGGTGCGTTCCAACCGGGTCATGTGCATGCATGGATCCCGGTCTGCCTCTGAGGATGTAAGACGCCGTGACATCTGTAAATAGGACTATGCTGATTGGTTGTCACTTTAGGGAGTGATACACCCTACTGTGGGGCCGACACAGGATATTTATGTATTAGGGAGCCGATCGCTTGGGGTAGGGTTTTAGGGTACACTTAGTTCTGTCTGTTTCTGTTGGTACCGTCTGTTTCTGTTGGGTGGTAACACCTGTCTGTTTCTGCATGGTACCGTCTGTTCGGGTGGTAAAGGCCCATTACTAGTGTACACCTAATTCTACATTATGTTTCCGTAGGGATTAATCTTTTTCTGCTTCTGTCTGTTTCTGATCGGGTAGTAAAGGCCCATTATTAGTGTTCTGTTTCTATCAAATTATTCTGTACCCGTTCCTGTTTCAGTTTAGACATTAGGGCGACACCTAATTTTGTTATACTAGTATTAGTGCACACCCTACTGTGGGGCCGACACAGGATATTTATGTATTAGGGAGCCGATCGCTTGGGGTAGGGTTTTAGGGTACACTTAGTTCTATCTGTTTCTGCGTGGTACCGTCTGTTCGGGTGGTAAAGGCCCATTACTAGTGTACACCTAATTCTAAATTCTGTTTCCGTAGGGATTATTCTGTTTCTGCTTCTGTCTGTTTCTGATCGGGTAGTAAAGGCCCATTATTAGTATTATGTTTCTGTCAAATTATTCGGTACCCGTTCCTGTTTCAGTTTAGACATTAGGGCGACACCTAATTCTGTTATACTAGTATTAGTGCAGAGAAGTGTAAAGCAATAGTTTATGTCATTCTGCTCTTCTATTATATCTGCTACACCTGTTACAGTTATCCCTCATCCAGTTTTATGTTCATGTCATATTATTATTATTATCTGTTCATATGCTGAAAGTCACTGGACTTGCCAGACTTTTTGTCTGACCCTTGTTGTTTCGCCTCCTTTCTTCCGTTTCCCCCCCAGGTTATCCAAGGAGGGAATACTTTAACTTGATCCGGATTTCTCTTTGCTTGAAGTGCTTAAAGTATGGCTTGGCTCTGTATAGCTTCCGTTCTATGGGGATTATGATTTTAAACCATGCATTTTGAAGGCTTTTGTACATGACTGATATTTTGTACTTGAATTCTGAGATTTGAAAGGATGTAACCATATTGATTTCTATTTCCGCTGTAATAAAGTTATTTTTTTTTTCAAGTACTGTTTTATCTGTCTTGTAAGTTTCTGTTTTGTTTACTAAAATGCTCCACCAAAGTTAAGGCATTCCCTTTGTAAGTGACCTTAACGGAGGTGGGGTGTTACACTTGGTATCAGAGCTGAAGGTTACCGGATTTGATAAAGAATTTTTGAAAACTATTTTCAAAGAGGTTTTGAAAAGGAAGTATTTTCAAAAGTAAAGCTTATTTTGAAAAACATAGTCCCCTAAGACATATATCTATCTTTTGATCCTCTGCTTGAATCCTTGTTTCCTTCTTTCTTGAGTCTCTGGGGCTCCCGGCTTTCTGGGAGGCAACCTCGTCGAAGGGCAAAGTAGTGCCCGACTTCCATCGATAGCTGTAGTAGTTTCACCTACGGCTATTTTTCTTTAGAGCTTTGAAAGATTTTTCCGGGCGATGGAGGCAGCTTTCGAGGGATTGGTCAACATGTTACACAAGGATAGTAAAGATGAGAATGATGAGGTTTGGCTAAGGAGCACAACCCAAAGTGAGAAACTCATATAGACTTAGTTCACAATGGAGGCAAAAGGGAAACACAAAAGAAGGAAGGAAAGTTTGAAGATAAGGAGGAGGAAAGTGTTTTACTTATGGAAGCTCGACTCATCTGAATAAGGATTACCGAAAGAGGAAGGGGAGGGTGCTTGCTTCAACTGTGGTGAGATGGGGCACTTTACTAGGGACTGCCCGAAGAAAAGAAGGCAAGGACAGAGGACAGGACCAACTTCTGGAGGGCAGGCAAACACTCTCAAGGCTAGTGGATAGGATAGAAATAGGGAAAATTTCTGTAGAAGGTTTAATTTTCTTATCTGGTTATGGAGTTAAGACTCTTTCTGATTCTGTACTTGATACTCTACACTTGAATACTAGTATTGTTTCTGATTCTGCTGTAGACTCAGACCCATAAAGGGTATGACTCATCTGTTTTAAGTTAAGGTTTGAGGGATATCTGTGTTAGGCGTCAAATATGACGCATATATTCTGAGTTTTTGTGGGATACGATTTTATCATGCTTAGCTTCCGAAGAATCATTAGGGAACCTGATCTGTACCAGTAGTCTGTAAATATCTGAATACTTATGATAAGATTTCCAGTTTTGACATTGTCTAAAGAGGGTAACCCTCTGGGTGTCAATCTGATGTTGATTTCGGTCTTCGGGGTTGACACTTAGGGGAATTATTTTCTCAACCAATGTCTGATAGGAATCAAGTTTTTGTTTTATCTGTACTCGCTTCCATCACTCGACTGTATCCTATCGATCGAGTGTTCAACTTATAGATAGGAATCCTAATGGGTGTAAACTTGTGTTTGAGACATGTTATGTTTGATGGTTGCAAGTGGACGCAAGTGGTTGCTAGTGGTTGCTCGTGGACGCATATACACACACTAGGCACTAGATCGGCTCGAAAACACTCTCATACTGCATATGGATGTGTGAGCATTTTAAATTTTTATGGATGCAAAATGGTTGAATCAGCACATGGAAGTTGCATATGAGTGGATGGTTGTGCACTCATATAGAAATGATATGTATCAAATAGGAAAATTTCATACATATTGGACTCATGGCACTAACATAATTCACATTAAGGAGGTCAACTGAATCAGTAGACCGCCTGATCTTTGCATTAGATAAGGAACATATACACACACTTTTGCAAATGTTCATACAGCACTAGAAATTTCTAAGGACAATGGATGCTTGTGGATGATGACTGAGTAGATGAGTGATTGGATGGTAGGACACATTCTTCTTAACTTGAAGATTTCGGGGACGAAATCCTTTAAGGAGGGGAGAATGTAACACCCCGTATTTTCTGTGAACTTAAGAATTACAAATCTGAGTATAATTAAAATATAAAATCAGAATCAAGGGAAACGGGCTGTGCCATTGCGTTCGTCTCGGAAAAATACGCGAAATAGAGTGCGAAATTTCGTAAATCGGAGTCCATATGACCAAGTTATGGCCTCCCAAAGTTCAGAAAAAAATTAAACAGCACAGACCAGGTCGACTGGGGAGTCGACCCTAGAGTCGACTGCCCCCAGGGGTCGACCCTAGAGTCGACCTGCCCCCAGGGGGTTGACCCTAGAGTCGACCCTAGAGTCGACCTGCCCCCAGGTGGTCGACCCTAGAGTCGACCTGGTGGTCGACCTGCCTCCCGAATCTTCTTTTCTGCCTGGGTGCGTTCTGATGTATCTGGTCTCGTTTTCTGTCTAGATTCGTCTGCCTAAACCTATTTAAACAGCCCCAAACCCAGCCTTCTCTGCACATAATTCTATTTTGCTTCTACTCTGCCTCTGTTCTAAATTAAAAATAAAAATGGCGTTGCTACTCTGCTGGAATCAAAACTAGAAGACAATCAACATCAACCTAAATTCAATTAGAGATTAGAGCTTCTGCAACGGTTCTACAACAACTAGAGTTCTTTCTTTAATCCAATTAAGGCAAGTACAGTTATTCTCCGCTATAAACGTTAATTCTGATTGCGACATGAATTATAAATCTGAATCTGAGGTTATATCTGTTCTGATCTGATCTGTTTTATTCTGTACCTCTTTCCTCCTTCTGTTCTATAGCCAGGCTACCACGAGTCTGAGCCAATCTCATAAGAGATCAACATACGCTAAAATGTTTGGGACAATCAAATGAATGTGCATAAATTGGGCATGACCGATATGTGATTGATTTGAGTAAAGAACATAGGTTGGACTTGGAACTTAGAACATAAATCTAAGGCATAATTGGACTGGTCTGTGGCTTATTTGAGTATATAAACTAGATCTAGATCTGTGCATATATGACTATTTGGGATTATCATATGATAATACATAACTTGCAAATCTGGAATATTAAGATCTGAACTAAAACACATATCATATGTTAGATCTAGATCCTTGGGCATATTTTATAACGAATTATAACTTAGGTGTGAAGATCCATATTAAGATTTGATAACTATCAAGTGTGAATAACACCTAAGTAGGAGATTTTTGAATATATGACATGCATTGAAATATATGGCTATAGTTGGTATAATTTATATGTGAATCTTTTGTACTAGGCAAGTGGAACTAAATTGGGACATGTAAATTATGACCATAATCTGTGACATGCAAATTCAATGCAAACGTAGGGTATAGGACCTTAGTGTGAATCATGACCACTATTTAGGCATGCAAATTTAGGCCAAATTTATAGTTAGGCAAGATATGTGAAACTTTAAGGAATGATGAAAATCAGTTATAATTGCCTAATTTACTAGTTCTGCTATATTTGCCTAACCTGTTATATGCCAAAATCTGCTAAGTTGCTAAATCTGTTAAATCCGTTAAATCATATAATCTGGAAAATCTGTTATCTGCTAAAATCTGTTATCTGCTAAAATCTGTTATCTGCTGTGTTGATATAATCATCCTGTTATTCATATAATCTGAATTGGCATATATATTGGGCGTGCGCATAAACGGTAAATTATTAATTAATTGGCCTCAAAGATAAACGTGACTAACTCGAGGTTAGAATGAGTTTGCGGCGTAATTCTGCCCGGAACCGCCCGACACATCCAGTGGCCGCAAACAATAGGTTCTAATGTGAGAAGTTAGTCATAACCTGCTTAAGACACGAGGTTAGGTCTGGCTTGTGGCAGAAGTCTGCCCGGAACCGCCCGGCCCATCCAGCGGCCACAAGCTAGCGACCTAATGTGAGAGGTCTGGGCATTAATAATTAATTAATGCAAATCTAAGATAAGAATAACGTCTAAAACGTATTGGGGGAAATAGGGTTAAACCAACTAGATTAATAGGTGTAGTAAACCCGTCCATGAATCTGTAGGCCCAATACAAAGTTAGACAAATCTGAAAAATCTGTACATCTGATCTGTTAGTCTGAAAACTTGTTAACTTAATCTGTGAACTAGTAAATCTGAATTCTGTATGTCCGAACTTGTAAACAAGTTAATCTGAGATCTGTTAGTCTGGGGACACAAGGTTAGGAGGGGAATTACTTGTGTCATCTGTTGTTTGGGACCCATATTAGTTAGTAACCCTTTCTGGTATTAAACTTTGACCCAACAGTAGGTAGTGTCCGGGCACGCTTACTGAACTAATTATAAGTGGTTCATTCTGATAATGGCGAGGGGTGTTGATGGTGCGTTCCAACCGGGTCATGTGCGTGCATGGATCCCGGTCTGCCTCTGAGGATGTAAGACGCCGTGACATCTGTAAATAGGTCTGTGCCGATTGGTTGTCACTTTAGGGAGTGATACACCCTACTGTGGGGCCGACACAGGAAATTTATGTATTAGGGAGCCGATCGCTTGGGGTAGGGTTTTAGGGTACACTTAGTTCTGTCTGTTTCTGTTGGTACCGTCTGTTTCTGTTGGGTGGTAACACATGTCTGTTTCTACGTGGTACCGTCTGTTCGGGTGGTAAAGGCCCATTACTAGTGTACACCTAATTCTACATTCTGTTTCCGTAGGGATTAATCTGTTTCTGCTTCTGTCTGTTTCTGATCGGGTAGTAAAGGCCCATTATTAGTATTCTGTTTCTGTCAAATTATTTTGTACCCGTTCCTGTTTCAGTTTAGACATTAGGGCGACACCTAATTCTGTTATACTAGTATTAGTGCACATCCTACTGTGGGGCCGACACAGGGTATTTATGTATTAGGGAGCCAATCGCTTGGGGTAGGGTTGTAGGGTACACTTAGTTATGTCTGTTTCTGCGTGGTACCGTCTGTTCGGGTGGTAAAGGCCCATTACTAGTGTACACCTAATTCTACATTCTGTTTCCGTAGTGATTAATCTGTTTCCGCTTCTGTCTGTTTCTGATCGAGTAGTAAAGGCCCATTATTAGTATTCTGTTTCTGTCAAATTATTCTGTACCCGTTCCTGTTTCAGTTTAGACATTAGGGCGACACCTAATTCTGTTATACTAGTATTAGTGCAGAGAAGTGTAAAGCAATAGTTTATGTCATTATGCTCTTCTATTATATCTGCTACACCTGTTACAGTTATCCCTCATCCAGTTTTATGTTCATGTCATATTATTATTATTATCTGTTCATATGCTGAAAGTCACTGGACTTGCCAGACTTTTTGTCTGACCCTTGTTGTTTCGCCTCCTTTCTTCCATTCCCCCCAGGTTATCCAAGGAGGGAATACTTTAGCTTGATCCGGATTTCTCTTTGCTTGAAGTGCTTAAAGTATGGCTTGGCTCTGTATAGCTTCCGTTCTATGGGGATTATGATTTTAAACCATGCATTTTGAAGGCTTTTGTACAAGACTAATATTTTGTACTTGAATTCTGAGATTTGAAAGGATGTAACCATATTGATTTCTGTTTCCGCTGTAATAAAGTTAATTTTTTTTTCAAGTACTGTTTTATCTGTCTTGTAAGTTTCTGTTCTGTTTACTAAAATGCTCCACCAAAGTTAAGGCATTCCCTTTGTGAGTGACCTTAACGGAGGTGGGGTGTTACAGCTCTCATTTTGTTCAAATTTCAATAAAAAAAGGGGAAAAAATTCTTTTTGTTTTTGTTCTCTTTTATTGCCTTCCCTATTTAGATCGCCTTTCAATCTTTACAATTACTTACCTTTTCCAAAAAAATAATCGAAAAAATTGCTTGTTTTTCCGTTTCTTTCCTTTCTTTCCATCCTTTTTACATTTGCTTTCATTAAAATTAAAATAAAATAAAATAAACTTGTCATTTTCACTGATTTTCTGTCTTTGCCATTTCATTTTCTCTTTTTTTTTTCTTTCTTTCCCTTTTTAGTCAATCAGTTCTGTACAAATTTCTTTCTTCTTTTACAAGTCTCGCCAAACCAAAAAAAATAAAAAAAATTTCCTTCTTTTCGTTTTTCATTCTTCCTTCTATTTCTCCTCTGCCATTTACAGAAACCACAGTTCCATCTTCATCATCCAATTCCCCAAAACTATTCAACGTCCATCCATATCCAACCACACTTCATAGTCCATCACCTCCTCCATTAATACAGCTACATCCCTTTACAGCGTGCAAACCCCATTAAAAATCATCCTAACGACCCTCACGAAGCTACAGTTCCAGTTTCACCACCAAACAACACTTTTTTTCCACCCATGCACTAACCAATGTCCATTGTCTCTCCTCTTTAGTTCACACAACTACACCATACCCAAGTAACTGAGTTCAGCAATCATACTCAGACCATCACGGCCACAAAAATTCATCTCGCAACCCTCATCTGCACAAAATCCCCAATTTCCCCTATTTTCATCTCCTCATAGACAAAACCGCATCAACATCCCCCACTCTATAACAAGCATCCACTACAGCAAAACATTCCAACATCATCCTCTCCCACCACAGTCACAAGCTCACGAACCACAACCATCGAAACCACAATCAAAACTGAAGACATCGGCCACAGTCAATGCCATCATCACCTAAAATTGCAACACAGTCATCCCCAGTTCCTACAAGCCAAACCCTCTGCTTCACATAATCGCCACCATACTCCAGTACATTCGCAGAAGCCGAATCCTTTTCACGCATCCCGAAATTCACCATCACGATCGAAAACATCTGATTTTGAACCCTAACTTGCAGAACCCAGTAAATTCGAGACTCAAACATGATGTTGAAAAAAGAAAAATAGAGAAGAGGGTTGCGTGACCTCGTTGTTGGGTTTGAATTCCTTTGTTGCTGCAAAGGGGGCGTGACTTTTCGTCGATTGTTTCTTTCTTGGTTGTTGGACAAATAACAGTGGCTTTAGTTTAGTTGTGTGACATAAAATTTATGTGTTGTTGAGTCTTGTTTCTTGCTTTAATTAGGCCCAGTTCTTTTGTTTTTGTTTTTTTAGCTTAGATCTAAACTTTGTTGAGTTTAGTTTAATTTTTCATTTTTTTTAGTTTAGTTTAGTTAGTTTCAAGTTTTAGTGGAATTTAGTTTCGCTCAACTCGGTTTCTTTACTTTAGGTTTATTTAAATTTTTTTAACTTTTTGTTTCTCTCCCTTCTTATTCTTTATTCCAAAAAAAGAAAGAGTGAGAGAGAGAAATCGAATCAAAGACCAAAGCCAAGAGAAGAAAGTTCAAGCAACCAACAAAGGAATCAAAAGCGAGCCAATAAAATTGCAGACAATAAAGTTTTATAGCACTGGACGGACTGCCATACCCCACTATAAAATTTTCTAACTCTACAGGTGCAACAGTTGCTAAAAAATATAGAAATTTCTTGTAAAATTTTTCTACAGGGGCAGCGGCTTGCTTGTATAATATTTTAAATTTCTACAGTTATTATTGTTTGATTTTTGTGGTTGGCTGATATTTGCGTAATTGAAATCTTTGCTCTCATTGTTTTCAACAATAAAAATAGACATTCCAAAATAATATAATTGAAAAGTGATGTTTTATGAAGTTGATTGTCTTGTATAATTGGATCGCGGATATACAGTATTTCAATTTATTGAACTATTAGCAAAAGAGGTTGCATATAACCAGTTAAACATTGGTCGTATGCCTTAGTATTCATACTATATGTGAACGACCATAAGACCCTCTTCCCCCTTCTAATTGAGCCAATTAATTAATATAGCACAACTAGGTACTTTATACTAATTTGAAGTGAGAATAATTGTTGACTTCATTGGAATGTCGGATTCAAAAAAATTCCTTGAGAGAAATGTGGGATAATAATCGAAGTAGACGTCCTCTTGAATAATATGAGTATGAATTACACCTCATGAGGCAAAAATTTCCAAATTTTCGTGAGCTCAATGCCAACAATTTTCACAATTTTCCAAATGACCAACATTTTCAAAATCATAGAAATGATCTAAATTATGATTTCAATTCTAACTTCAATAATTATGATTATGGGCCACATCCTCATCAAAACAGCTTTGGATCCTAATATAGCTTTGATCAACATCAATATGGGGTTGTAAACCAAAATTTTCAAAATTATAGCCCATATTAACATCTTGAAAATAACCAAAATTGCAATTTTCCGTCGAATTTTAACAGTTTTGGTTACGAACATAATTTTTACAATCAAAATGAATTCCAATATCATTTCCATTTTCCTAAAAATTCAAACAACCACCACATTGGAAATAATATTGATCGTGAAATTAATGTGGACTATAATTTTGAGAATCAAGAATTCAAAATTGAGAGCTCTCAAATTGACGATTCAGAAGAATATCATCTAAACATTCTTAGAGAGAAGGAAGAAAGGATAAATAAAAAGATGGATGAACTTCTTTGTTTAATGACATCTTTGAAAGAACAATGAGAGCAACAAAATCAAATTCAAGCAAGCGATGAATCAGAAAATAATCCATTCTTTACTGATAGTGAAATTTTTTAGATTACAACTTTGGAAATTGAGAATAATGATCTAAATGAAGTTTTTCAAAATTCAGCAAATGATTTGGACTTCGATTCTTTTAAGGAAAAAGATTTAAGCTCAGATTTTGATCTTCCTCTTTCAGGCTAAGAAAAACTTGAAATTCTAGAAATTGAACATAATAAAAAGGTTTAATTTTTCAATTCAAATTTAGAGAAGGATTTTAATAAACATGAATTTTTTGGATTGTATTAGAATGAGTTGCCTAATGAGGGTGGAATAGAATCAAGCCACCAATCCAAGTTCGAAAATTTCGATTTTGAGGTTTCAAACGAACAAGAATTTGTCAAAGTCGAAAATATGTTAACTTATAAAATTGAGAAATGTGATAACATTGTCTTGAACAACACTCAGAATTTAAAATTAACGATTGCAACTGAGTTTATATACGATCACAACTTTTTTGACAATTACACTGATAAATTTGTTGAGCACATGAATTATTTTTCGAATGTTAGCTAGATTGAAAAACTTCATGTTTGGACGACCTGGATATTTATCTACTGGACTATAAATCTAGGTATAAAGATGAGTTGGTTTTCAAAATTCTTTGCTTATTAGAAAACAGGCCTAGACATTGTGGGAATGGGATTCCATGTTTGGGTGAAAAAGTTGGTGGTAGTCTTTGCATCGCATGCAACGCAAACATATGTATCATTGTACATATGATCCATTCTTACATACAATTAAACTGCATTTTATTTTACAAATCATTTTGCATTTAATCCATCTCTGGGTTTTAACATTCAAATTTAGGAAACGTGCTACAGTGTGGACACTATTTTGTCCAAGTTTGGAGGGGAGTCTGCATTGCATCCTTTTTATTCTTTGTTAATTTCTTTTTTCTTTTCAATTTTTAGATAGGACCATCATGCATTTTAGATCGTATTAACATGCCATTTTTTTTGAAACATTACTCATTTTAGATTGATACAATAAAATAAGTTAACAATTATAAGTCAGTTGATAGTATTTTTTTCTCTCGACTAAGATCGAATAAGAAATATAATGAAAAGTTGAATTTTAAGGGATAATAGTGTAACTGGTACATAGGGAGATTCTTAGGTGATGGCCATGAAGTTGATTCTAAATTGTAGTCTTTGTTTAATAAGTGGAGGACTTAAAAGACTTATATTGGCTTTTCGAATCTTTAAAACTAATTTGTGTTAAGCTGAATTCGTGTAATCTCTCTTGTTCTTATATTTTCAATAATAATAATAGTAATCCAAGGGTATCCAACATTGCTTGCATATCTAGCATTGGTGTGCGAACCTGCCAAGCTCTATCCAACATGTTGTTGGCAAAGTCAACATTGGTATATCTTGGTCTCATATGAGTTGGACACCTAAGGATTACCGACATGTTGTTGACAAAGTCAGCGTCGGGCTGCACAATCCACCAAGCTCTGTCCCAACTCTCTGTCAGTCCGAAAGGCAGTGTATGGGTGGTATACCTTGGTCTTTTTAGTTAGGGGTATGTAATTAATTGTTAATTTAAAATTTTATATAGATGGAGAATAAGCAATGATGCCCGAAGACAACTTAACCTTATTGATTTAACTAGCCGTACAAGAGTAAAAAATAATACCACTTTACAAACTGTGCCAAGCAAAATAAGAATCTATTTCATGGCTGCACTCTGTTATCGACCTAACCAACTGACCAAACTAGAGTTTAATATTGAAAACTTGAATTGTATTGAAAATTCGTGACAAGTTATGGTATCTAAAATAAAGTCAACTGATTAGAAATTGTTAACTTAATTTGTTGTACCACTTTCCTGAAATAAGTCAAGTTTTCATTTTCATTTTCATTTGCATATGTCTGTTTCATCCATGTTGTTAAATTAGAACCACAACATACTGCATTTGGATTTTGTAGGTAGTATCCACTGAAAACCCTCACAAGACACCACTTGTCCTACAAGGGACACCTAGGGCTTTAACAGCTTGTTGCATACGCTTAATGCAACTGTGTTTCCTATGAAAGTGTGACCTATCTAGTTTAGCTTTTCAATTTTTTTATTCCTTTCTTTTTACTCGAGGACGAGTAAAAGATAAGTGTGGGGATATTTGATTAGCACAGAAATGTGTTTATTTTATGCTCTTATATCTTATCTTTTGTAAATAAATAAATATTACTTTAGGTATATCTATGTATTCTTACAGATTATCAGTTAGTGTCCCCTTCATTTCAATTAAAGGCCAATTGCAAAGAAAAGCTACTTCCTTATGTCAACACTTTCCCAATCCCAAAAGAAGTCGTAGCTCACTAGTAAAGATATAGGAATTTGTACAAAGAGATCTGAGTTCGATCCTTGGAAAGCCTTATTTTTGCTAAAAAGGGAGCATGGATTTATACACACCCCGT
This sequence comes from Allium sativum, assembly GCA_030737875.1. NCBI lineage: Eukaryota > Viridiplantae > Streptophyta > Magnoliopsida > Asparagales > Amaryllidaceae > Allium > Allium sativum. Next base: position 11,578,829 of record CM060923.1, read on the forward strand.
CTTCTTTGCTTTGGAGAATATATGGAGTAGTGATATGTGTTATATATATATATATTCTTATGTATATATATAATGTATGCACTAATAATAATTTTAAGGAATGAGCATATTCTTCTCAAATCAAGTCATTCATTTTCAACTTCCGTATAAAAGATGATTTGAATGAATTATTGCCAAAGAAAATCCAATTATGCTGCCACATGTCAATAATCAAGGAGGATGATCTTCAAGGAATATCTCAACCATTGTATCATATCTCTTTTATTCGTAAACATATTGTTTTAATGGAATCATTCTTGGCCCAATTTATTCTGATAGAGGAGCCTACGTCCCTGTAAATACACTTGATATCCATTGTAAAGGATTCATTATTCTGTACTTCTTTTCACCATTAATAAAGTTTTCTTTTACTTTTCAGCATTTTTTTGATTTTCTTAGCAATTAGTGTTGTTTACACAATTAGAAGAACACTATTTGTATTTTGCACTTATTTTCAATAGTGATTGACCTTCTGATTGGATTCAGCGTAATCCTAATTTTATTTCCTATTTGTTATTTTAATTTCTACAATTTTAATTTCTGTTCTTTTTACTTCTTTCCTAGGTCATATTGCATTGAATACAGATTTGATTAGATTCAGATCTGATTCAATTCAATAATAGTTTAATTGCAGTTTCAATTTCGTTTGCTTTCAAAACCAACCTCCAAGATTTGTCTAACTCGCCCAAGAAATTATATAAATAATTTAATTTAATTTACCTCCCTATGATTCGACCTGCATACTACGTGATATGTGCGCTTGCTATTTTATTTCAAAATCTACGCTTTTCTAATCCATTGGAAAGCATCGACCAAAATTCAGAAATTTGGGTGGCGTGCCATTCACGGGCTATGAAGCAATGATGGAGGCTCCGGCTTGGCTTAAGACATGTGAGAAGATTTTTTGGGGCTTGGAACTAGAAGATCATCGGAAGCGATTCATGGCATCATGGCTACTGAAGGATGAGGCTCAGAATTGGTGGTACAGATGCTGACATGTCTTGGACAAAATTCAAGGAGCTTTTTATTGAGATATTCATTCCTCGGCCAGAGATCAAGCCAAACTGTCCATTGCTGAAGAGTTCTCAAGTGGCCCACGTGTATGATGGAGCGGCTGCACCAGCTTTTTCTGAAGGAGCAGGTAAACCAGATTCTTGGGAGGTACCCTTATAATTAAGAATATTCCTGTTATCGTATTTTTTGACACTGGTGCATCATGAAGTTTGACATTAGTGTCCATAATCCGATAGGAGGCTCTCTTGTTCTCGGTTTATATTGTTGAGTACATGTTTCCTTTTCCTATTTCCAGTTCCCTTTTAATTTGATCATCATGAATTTTTCCGAATATTATATCATACTTGGACTGGATTGGCTAATGAAGTATGAGCTTGAGGTATTATGCGCTGAAAGAAGAGTCAAAATTAAAACCAAATTCAGAGATATTATTGCTACACCATGCCATAGCTCAACAACTGATAGGAAAGAATTCTGGTCGTCTCTAGAAGTTACTCCTGCTTCTATTGAGAATATTCCTGTTGTCAAAGATTATGCGGATGTGTTTCAAGAAGTTGATAGCTTACCTCCGCGAAGAGAAATCGACTTCAAGATCGATCTAGCTCCGAATGCAAGGCTAGTTGTGCATCCTATTCGGAGAATGACGCTGAAAGAGAAAGAAAAACCGAGTAATCAAACTAAGTAGCTCTTGTGGAAAGATCTAATCAGGCCTAGCTTCTCAAATGGGGTGCAACAGTGGTGTTTGGCCCAAAGTAAGACGGTACTCTCATACTATGTGTGGATTACTGTGACCTCAATAAGCAGACACTGAAAAAAAAAATCCAATTCTGCGTATTGATGATTTATTAGATCGCTTGAATGGAGCACAAGTGTTTTCTCGGATGGACTTAGCTACAGTTTCCATCAATTGCACATTCCCGAAGAATGTGTTCATTTGATAGCTTTCAGAGGTCCAGGCTTATTCTACGAGTGGTTAGTAATGCCGTTCGTCTTATGTAACATTCCTACTTACTTTGTCGATCTGGTGAACAGAGTATTCCGCGATGTCTTGAGTAAATTTGTGCTGGTTTTCATTAACGACATCTTAATCTTCTCTTAATCCACTGCTGACCATGAAAAGCATCTAAAAGAATTTTTGGAGATTCCGAGAAAGAATGTGTTGAAAGCCAAATTCTCTAAATGCATATTCTGGCAAGAAGAAGTCAAATTCCTCGGTCATGTTGTATCGAAGGAAGGAATTTCAGTAGACCCAGGCAAGATCTCAGCCATTCTAGATTGGAAGCTGCCTAGCACTCCTATAGAAGTTAGAATTTTTTTACGATTGGCTGGCTATTATCGGAAATTCGTTGAAGATTTTTCGAAGCTATCTTGTTCGTTGACCAAGCTTCTATTCATGGTGTTAGTGCGGTTTTAATGTAAAGGGGCAAAGTAGTTGCTTATGCCAACTGTAAGTTGAAGCCGCATGAGAAGGGATACCCCACTCACGATCTTGAGTTGTTAGCCGTCGTGCTTACTTTAAAGATATGGAGGCACTATCTTTTGGGTTAGAAGTTCGAGTTATATATAGATCATAAATCTTGATGTATTTGTTCACCTAGAAAGACATGAATTTGACGCAGCAGCGTTGGTTAGAATTTCTTGCAGCATATGATTTGGATATCTTGTATACTCCAGGAAAAACCAATGTTGTGGTGGATGCTCTTAGCAGAAAGAATGCGATCATCGCCAATCTTATCATTATGCCTTTATTAATCGATAATATCTCTACTCTTTAGAAAAACGATAAGTTTATTCAGATGATTAGTGAGCGAGTTAGAAAGGGTGAAGCTTCAAGCTACCAAATTGACAACAACGACACTCTTAGATTGCAAGGGCGAATCTGTGTGCTAGATATTTTTGAGCTCAAAAGAGAAGTAATGGATGAATGTCACAAATCTAAACTCAGCATCCATCCAGGGGTGAGTAAGATGTATCATGACCTCAAGCGCACGTTTTGGTGGAGATCTATGAAGAGAAACATTTCCATATATGTTAGCAGACGTTCCACTTGCCAACAAGTCAAAAGCGATCAACAGAAGCTAGCAGGATTGTTGCAACCACTATAGGTTCCAAGTTGGAAGTGGGATCAAATTTCTATGGATTTCATTGATGGCTTTCCCCGAGCCAGAAAAGTGAATGACAATATATGGGTGATTGTAGATCGTTTCACGAAGGCCGCCCATTTTACTCTTGTCCGATCTAATAGAACAACTCGAAGTCTGGCGCAACTTTATTTCAAAGATATTGTCAGAATACAAGGGGTTCCCAGAAGCATTGTTAGTGACGTGATCCGATATATGCTAGAAAATTATGGGAAGCATTCCAAGAGGAGCTAGGGACAAAGTTGAATCTGAGCACCACTTATCATCCTTAGACAGATGGCTAGACTGAGAGGGTGAACCATAAACAAGAAGACTTGGTGCGGGCATGCATTCTTGATTTTGGTGGGTTATGGGAGGATCACTTGCATTTGGTTGAGTTCTCTTATAATAACAGTTACCAAGGAAGCTTACAGATGTCTCCATTTGAAGCATTATATGGCAGGCCATGTAGATCTCCCGCATGTTGGGTGGAACCAGGCAATTGGTTAGTATTGGGTCCCGACATGATTCGTGAAGCATCGGATAAAGTTGGTTTCATTAATATGCGACTTCAGACTGCTCAGAGCCGACAGAAGAGCTATGCAGACTCACGAAGAAGGGATTTAGACTTTTCTGTTTGTGATTATGTATACTTGAGGGTTTCCCCATTGAGAGATGTAGTTCGCTTCGGGAAGATTGGGAAGTTGGCGCCGAGATTCATTGGTCCATTTCCTATTCTAGAAAGGATTGGAACTCTCGCTTACCGGATTCAGTTGCCTGACTGGTTGGTAGGGGTGCATGATGTATTCCATGTGTCTCAACTCTGGAAGCATGTACATGATCGAGACTTGATTGCGGAGGAAGCGCCACAACAAGATTTGGAGATTACCCCAAGCTTAGCAGAAAGAAGGGAGCCAGTAAAAATTGTTGGCAAAGAAACTAGAATTCTGAAGAACAAGAGGATCCACTTAGTCGAAGTAAAGTGGAGCGGGGATCCTAGAGACTTTACATGGGAGACTGAGGATAGTATCAAACTGGCTTATCCCAAGTGCAGAGTGGATATTTCTAAGTAGCTGTTTTGTTAAGGTACATTTACAATATTTTGCATTTTCTGTATTGTTTCCTACTTTAATATTGTTTCCTTTTCGGGGACGAAAAGATTTTAACTAGGGGAAATTGTAACAACCCGGAAAATTAAAACCAATTTAAAATTTTTATTTTAAGAATTTTTTTTAGAAAATGTGCTAGAGTTCAAAAATTCCATTTTTTAAATAATATTAAAGCTATTAAAGTAGTCATTTTATAAACGACCTCTGTTTTAGATGAAACCATTTTTGTTGGATTTGGAATGTCAAATTATTTCTAAGTTTAATACCACTGTTTTATGGTAAATTCAATTACCATTTCACACTCAAATCTAAATAAATATTTAATTATCGCATGAAGTAAAACTGGTGATACTCCATTTCCGAACACTTCTCAAATTTGGCAACTTTAATTACCACATTAACATTTCAATCTAATTAAAGATTCATTAAACTCCATTTAGTTTTAATCTCCAAAAATCATTATTTAATGATTAGTCAAATTTAGGAAATAAATCCTATCTTTACTAGGTTAAAGAACGAGTGTCATTTAAAACACAGTTCATGATAAACCCAAAATCATCTTCCATTAAAATGGAATCTACATGGAAATCATAACAGTATATAATTAATATAAATTCCCGTAACTAATAATATAATTGGAATAATGATAGAGCCTTTTAAATTCTATATATAGTAACGGTCTTCCTTCACAGAAGCTAATCTCGATTATTACCAAATTGAATTCCATTCAATTCCAATTTAATATATTAAACTAGAAAACTTAATTTTGGAAAATTTCCGTTAAATTTTAATTAAAAGATTATAAATTCCAAATCATATTTTTCACTATTATTTGGGTTAAAGAACAAATGTTATTTAAAACATCATTCACGATAAACCAAAAAATCCAATCTTAATTCAATTCCAAATGGATATTAACTAATTGGTGGATTTCTCAAAATGTTAATTAAAAAATTTATTCTTTTCTCAACTGGTTTTAAGATGAGTGTTAATAAAGACGCCATTCACAACAAACCAAAAAATCCCATTTTATATTAAATACAAGACTCTGAATAGAAATTATATAGGCTTATATTCAACATGAAATTCTGAAACTAACCAATATCGCATTGGGAATAACGAAATATATATTCAAAATACCTCAACAATATCCGTATAGTCACGGAATCCCATATCAAAATATTCCGAAGATTATTCCCATTCCAAATCCATTCCCATTTATTCATGGAAAAATTACGGTTATTTTAAAACCATTTTCTTATCCAATTTATTTATTTCTAAAAATAATTGGATTAATATTCTAGTTATTAACTAGTTCATTTTGATAAAAAAATATTTTCATCTCTTCAAAACTAGAATTTTTCATCCAAAATCATTCCAATTCATTTATTCTGATTTTACATAATTTTTCCATATTTTTAATAATTTTAATATCGCCTGTACAGTCAGTTTCCAATAGCGACCGCCGAACTACGTCTATAGATACCTTTTCCAAAACTGATTTGGACATATCTTAAAATCTAACCATTAGATTTTAAATCTCTTGTATTCATTGGAAATCTATTTTCGATATGAACCCAATGGTTCCAGTTTTAGGAGAATCCGACAGAGCCATTACGTCCATTTGAAGTTAATGGTCGAAATTCGTGAATGGTCGCTGCGTGTTCTATTCAAGCCATTAATACATATATATATATATATAATATATTTAATCGATTTCCATTCAAATTTTTTTTTATAAATTATTTATAAATTCATTTTAAAATGATTCCCACTTCTATTTCAATTTTAAATCGAAATTGAATATTCTATATCATTAGAATATTAAAACGATAATATTTTCAAAATATCAGATTTTGAAATCACTTTTCGATATTCATTATGAAATGAATATAATCGACAGAAAATCCCCTTTATGCTAAAATGGCGTTTAACTACTTAACACGGTTTCTTATTTCAATATTTTCGTGTCCACGCAATATCGGACATCAAAATCACATTTTGTTTATTCATTGAATATTAATTAAAATATTCGTTAATTATGAACTGGAATCAGACTCAATCAATTACCATACAATTTCAGTTATATGGATTTCATACATCGCCTGTATACAACAATAATGATAAACAATCAATAAAAATTCATACCACATCCAAAGTGCATTTTACAACTGTATAAGCATTAAAAAAAAAATAACACTTATACAGTCTGTCAACCCATCGATTGACATACCATTAATTACTGGGATCAACGTATGTCAAAAATCGTCCCAGTACCCATGCAGGGTTTCAACCAACAAATACTGTTTATTATTTGTGCAGTTGGACGATGTGTAAAAATTATCGTCCCAATCAAGATCAGTTAAATTGCTTTACATAAACAGGTCATCTAACTTGTAAATGGAAAATTATTCCAATTTTACTATTTTAAATTATAAATGGATATTTATAATTTTAATTTCAATTTCCACAACAATATTAACAATATTTTAATATGTTAAACATTCCAACATTAGAAATAAAACACAATACAGTCAATTAAACCGTCCATGGTCTGTGGACGAGGGAGGTGAGCTAACAGGCACCGTATAAAATTTATAGTGATTAAGCTGATAAAAATCTACACTGGCAATTCTATATATTTTTATACATGAATACAATAACATGATAAAATATAATTTAGTGAGAAGGAGTTCTCACATTGGTTTCCACTCTGCTAGTCTTTATTTGAAGATTTTATTTCGGAACTAAATTAAATGATCGTTTAATTTAGCGCAAAACTCAACGTGCTCTGTTTCCGTTCTGGTCAGTTTTGAAATGTAGAGTTTGCTGTCATGATCGCATTGCAAATTGTTTCGCTGAATTCCGATTAATGGATAAAAAGTTATTCACATTTTACTAACTTGATTTATATTAAAATGGATAATTCCTTAAATAAATAATTAACAATGTTTAATTACGTTATTAATGAAATTAGGGTTCCTGTACTTCTGTCTTCATCATCGTATACTTCAGGCTCGTATTCGGATGAAGATTGTCACCAATTTCTTAAAACACGCGCCGCACGAAGTAGACCAGACACCCCTCCTCGACAGCCTCGTCTGCCACCTCCTCATGCCGGCAATAGCGCCGAACCAGAGCCCCATATCACCACGAAAAAACCACCCAAAGTTGGCCACTTCCAGCAACGAATCCTACCAAGTTACTTCGAAATTTCAGTTCTTGCCAACTCAAATTGGAGAGCTTGTCGGGTAGAACCATTTTCCCTTTGGAGATTTATCAATTCGATGATAGGATTGATCTGATTTGGAAGAGGAAATTTGGAGAATACGGGCCATTGGTGGATTAGGGCCGGCGCACCTGAATGAACAGGGAGAGGTATATGGTTTTAAACGATATATATATATATTTAATATAAATTAATATTCTCTAATTGGTTAATTTTCTGTTTGAACTCTGAATCAAACCCAACAACTATTGCCTCTAGCCAAAAACCCCAATTCCAGATACAATGGAATATGTCTCGTAAGCCAATTTGACTATTTCGATCAGTTTTCGTTAAAATTAAAATATAAATCAGTATCAATTAAATTCAAACGTACATTTTAATTTACCGGGGCCACACACTGTGACGACCCCAAATCCCGCTCTGACGGAGACAAGGGTAATCTTTTGGAATACAATACAGAGACAGATAATAGCAGAACAAAATTAAATAAATACACCAGATAATGAACAATAGAATATACTGGATAAAAGTAATCATCAGAGTACACAGTATACAGGATCATACTTAGTACAAATACAGTTCAGCTATACATAAATGTCTACAGCGGAAAACAAACAATATATGTACAATAAGAGCTGAACAGCATAAAAAGAGATAAATGATAGAATCCATCTTCAGCTCCAGCTATCCAGAAAGAACCAGCTAAACCCAAATACAAGGCTGCCCGTGTAGAAAAAGGGGCACCCGAGTTTGAGAGTGAAACAAACTATGAGTCAGTCATGGGACTGGTTTGAGAAATCTACTCAACACATATATAATTTGGCTAATCACAGGACCACGCCACTTTCGTGGAACGGGTTTACTCCATTGGATTGCCAGTGCTTTAAAACAAATCATTCTTTTAACCATCGTAATGCTTTTTATAAAAATGAAGCCGTTATAAGACTCAGTTCCCATCACACAATGCAATGCAAACCAAAGGATAGAGTTTTTACCTTATAACGGCCAAAATATGCTTGATACGAATAAAACAAAGGCATTTGATATTATTGCTAGTGTTTATATGTTTTGAAAACAATTTCAAATCATAACTATCAATCATAGACGACATTAATGCCCCATACCACTATGTCGCCATATATAGGTATACAATCAAAACCGCACAGTCACATATTTGTAAATTGGATTTCCGTCAAGAACCAAGGCAAAAGATAGTCCTTACCGAATTCGAGACTGTCTAGCCCGAGCCTTAGGACACAGACTCAGGTGGGCCCTTGGATTGTCAGGGCCGGTCCACCGATGTGGATTAAAATTCCTGAACACTGCGTTTCCCCACCCTTTGGGGTGTAAATGAGCCAACAAATGACTCCATCGGACCCGGATCGTCCGATCAAACCGAGGCGCCTCGCAACAGCAACAACTACATAGGTGAAAAGTAAATAAATGTCAGGGCTGGTAGGTCACTGACACCACCCTAGCTAGAAAGAAACGCAGGCCCTCCCTGATGTCCTCTCCCGTTTCTGGTTCATACCGGGGTGTGAGGCTCGCGAATTTACGTTATACACAAAGCTACGCCACACCGGCGGTGCTCTGATCATCACCACAAGGCTTTGCTTTTCAACAGAAGCCCTGATCACTGCATTTAAGCATGCCACACAGGCAATTCATGCCATGCGACTGATGTCCATCGATATACAACCTCTGAGCTCGTGCGTTTCAGAGAAGGGCGTTAAGCGAAAGAATAAATTCTCCACCGCCAAACAGATGTATATTTAATAGAGATCAATCAACATAGAATAAAATCCAATGTCAGACACACAGTCCATTTACAAGTCCGTTCTGGGTCTGAACGAAACCGGAGGAACTAAATACCTCGCAAACCCATCGATCACCACGTACGTCTGGACGATCACCACTCATTATCCATATTTCGGGATGCCTCCCAATCAGGACCTCGGTTACCATCCAAACGAGGTGAAGATCTCCGGTCTTCGACCACCGTCTTCATCTTCGAATTTCAATTGTCGGTCAATTATTTGAAATGAGAATTAACTCGGCCTTTTCAAATAATTCACGTATATTTAGAATTTCAAATCAATTTATTTCAATGGTTAAATCATTCGACAACACCAATTTTGTTCTTTAATGTAATTTTCACACCAAACACATTCAACCATCAAATACCACATAAATCGGGCAAATTCAGTTTATTTCCATTCCATATCGTTTATGATATTTTAAAACAATTTATCGCTATTTTTATTTATTTTAAAATAGCCAATTTATTCAAAACGACGCTTCGGGCCATTACGCGGCCGTGGCGCTGTTTTTCTTTAGATTTGATTTACACATATCTGAAAATCTAACCGTTGGATCTTCACACAATTTACATCATTAGAAAGGTCTTTTCGAAACGAATCCAACGGTTCCAGATTCGGGAAAATTCGACGGTCGGATCTCCCGGTACAATCGTTTGAAGTTTTGATTTCAAAATACGAACTGCAGCGTCGTTATTCGATTAAATCTAATTATATATATATATATATAAATATAATCGTTTCTGGCGCTGTTTTTCTTCAGATTTGAATTAAACATTCCAGATAATCCAACCGTTGGATTTTTACAAAGTTGGTGCCGTTGGAAAGATATTTCCAAGGCGAACCCGACGGTGGCGGTTTTGGGAAAATCCAATGGTCGGATTTCCCGCACTAGTTGTTTGAAATCACGGTTTCAAAACACGAACTGCACGGCCACATTTCGTTTTAATTTTATATATATTTATATATTTATATAAATATAGTTCATTCAACAATTTCAATATCGTTTTCACTTCAAATATTTCACTAACGCCTTTAAATTTTGGAAAATTTCGCCATAACCTCCTTTGTACGGGAGGGGCTAGGAAAATTCCCAAATAGCCACACGGGCGTCTCATGTCGAAAAGAAAAAGAAAACGCCAAGCGGCTAGCCAATAGGCTCATAAAATCATCACCCAAACAAAACAGTAAACGTGTACCTATTTGTCGGGCACAAAATTTTATTCCTCTTCTCTAGCCCCTTTGCTATAACCTGTTCAATAAATATGCATGTACATATATACAGTTCTTATCATTTATCATTTTCCATTCAACTTCATATTTGATTCCATTTGGTTTAAAAACACCATTCATTCTAATGTTGCATGCATAGGCAAAAATCATATCATTAGCTAATTAATGAATATTTTGACTCATGCATATTTATTTGAACGAGTTTCTATTTTTAACACTTCACATTTCAACAATTCATATATATAATAAAAATGTGAATTTTATTGTAAAACAATTCATTTCAAAACACTATTATTTTATATAGTTCATATAGGTGATAAAAAGGTGATTTTTATTATAAAACAATTTATTTCAAAGCAGGAATACCATTCAACACATGAATTTCTAATCAACGAATGAATATCGATTCAACATATGAAGGTTTTCTATAGTTTCTATATATAGATAAAAATGTGATTTTTATATTTAAAACACGAATACCATTCAACACATGAATTTCTACTCAACGAATGAATATCGATTCAACACATGAAGGTTTTCTATAGTCTCTATATATAGATAAAAATGTGATTTTTATATTTAAAACACGAATACCATTCAACACATGAAATTCTAATCAACGAATGAATATCGATTCAACACATGAAGGTTTTCTACAGTCTCTATATATGGATAAATAAATCTAGCTATGTTTTGATGATACGGTCCTAACAAAACTAATTTCGTCAAATTTGGTGACTGTTTGAAAAATGACCATTTTCTAGTTGATCCAATTCAAACTGAAACTGTCAAGACACATTTAAATTCACTGCGCTCACATATTGTAACGGCAAGAAATTTCGCTCGATCCGAATCGATCATTAAACCGACTAAGACCGTTCGAAAACCCCTGATAGTTTGAGAACAGGACAAAATAGAACTCAGACGGGAGAACATTTCATTGTTATTACAACAATTCCATCAGATACAAGAATATACAGAGTATAAATGAATAAATTACATTCGATAAATATCAGAGATTTAATTTACATAGCAGCGGAAAAATATATATAAAACACAACTGAAAATGATACACGGATACAGAGCTTTTCGAGCATCGTTCCAGCTGTAAATCAGGACCCTGTGAATATAAATCTGCAAAACCAAAACTACTAGCTGCCCGCGCGGAAAATAGGGGCACCCAGAGTTTAGGTTAAAACAATAAACTCCAGGTCAGTCATGTGACTGGTGTGAGAACTAAAACAGTTATTTAAAACTTTACTTTAAAAGATAGTAAATCAAGGGACTACGCCGTATAACACGGAACGGGTTTCCTCCCAAGAATACCAGTGCATATAACAAAACAGCGCAATGCTCTTTGGAAAAATGAAGCTATTATAAGACCCAGGTCCCATCACACAATGCAACGCAAGCCGGAGGATTGGGTTTTCCCTTATAATAGCCAAACATGCTTGGTACGTTAAAACAAATCATTTAATACTATTACAAGTGTATAGTGTCAAAACAATTTCAATCATAAATATCAATCATAGGCGGCATGGGTACCATCTATCATGTCGCCATACTAGTTCTACAATTAAAACTGCAATATCACTTATTGAAAATTGGATTCCGTCATGAGTCGAGGCAAGGGGCAAGCTCCTCTCCGCGTTCGAGAGACTCTAGCAAATGTCCCAGGACCCAACTATGATCCTTGGATCTTCAGGGCCAGTTCTCTCTTACTTTTGAGGATTAATTATTCCTGAACACACGTTTCCCGGTCCTTACAGACCTATATCCGAAGCACCTCGTATCCAACAACCACAAAGGTGAAAAGTATATAAATATCAGGGTTGGTAGGTCACTGACACCACCCTAGCTAGAAAGAAACGTCGTGCTCTCCTTGCAGTCACTATCCCGTTTTTGACTCATACCGAGGTGTGAGGCTCGCGAATTCACGTTATACACAAAGCTACGCCACACAGGCCGTGCTTTGATCATCAACTACATGACTCTGCTTTTCAACAGAAGCCTTGATCAATTGCCACTTACGCATGCCACATTGGCAATTCACTCCATGCGACTGATGTCCATCGATATACAACCTCTGAGCTCGTACGTCTCAGAGAAGGGCGTTAAGCAAGAGAATAAATTCTCCACCGCCAAAAAGATGTATATTTAATAGAGATCAATCAACACAGAATAAAATCCAATGTCAGACACACAATCCATTTACAAGTTCGTTCCGGGTCTGAACGAAACCGGAGGCACATTCCTCGCATATCTATCGATCTCCAAGTACGTCTGGACGATCACCAACTGTTTCCCTCATCTTGGGTGTACAACCCAATCAAGATCATCAGTAATCACCCAAATGATGTGAAGACTTCCGGTCTTCAACCACCGTCTTCATCTTCGACATCTCGTCGATTCTGTTATTCAGAATGGGTATAACCCGGCCTTTCTGAATAACCCACGTATATAATAAACGAATGTTACACAAACACAACAAACGCCTCATTCCAATTCAGAATATTCTTTTATTCACAAAATCACATTCTTAGGGAAATGTTCCCATTAATTTTATCCGAGATAAATTCTTCTAAATTTATTCTTTAATCTTCCTTCGGATGTCATTTCAAACTAGTCGGGATTAACGAACCACACCGAAGTGATTATTTGTTTTATTTCCCAGTCCCAACCTATTCATCCCATGGAGCAAAACTGGCAATACTCCTTACCTAACACCACGGTGCTATCGGTAAAATTAATTACCATTTCACGTTCAAATCTAATTAAAGATTTAACTATCGCTTCAGAGCAAAACTGGTGGTACTCCATTCTCGATCACCTTTCAAATTTGATAATTTAAATTATCAATTCACCTTTTAATCTAATTAAAGATTCATTAAATCTCCACTTAGTTTCAATCTCTTCAAAAATCAATATCCTGCCTTTAACTGGGTTAAAGAACCAATGTCATCTAAAACACGATTCACGATAAACCCAAATCACATTTGATATTAAATACAAGGCTCTGAATAGAAAATATATCGGCTTATATTCAATATCAAATTCTGAAACCAACAAATATCGTATTGGAAATAACGATATAAAATATATCTTTCAAATTCCCATAACAATATCTGTATAGTCACGAAATCCAACATCTAAATATTCCGAAGATAATTTCGATTCAACTCCAGTCCAATTCACATATTGGGAATATTGGTTATTTTTAAAATCACTTTCAATTTCAGTTTATTTATTTCAAAAATAAATTGATTTTAATTCTAGTTCAAAACTAGTTCATTTTGACTAAAATCTATTTTTATCCTTTCAAATGTGGAGTTTTTCATCCCAGTTCTTTCCAATTCACATATTATGATTTTACACAAATTATTAATATTTTTAATAATTTTATTAAGGCCCGTACAGTCGATTTCCAACAACGGCTATCGAACTGCACTTACATCGACCTTTTTCTGTAATTGATTTGGACATAATTCCAAATCCAACCATTAGATTTCAAATTTCTAATAATCATTGGAAAGCTCTTTTCGATACGAACCCAACGGTTCCGGTTTTAGGAGAATCCAACGGTCGGATCTCCCGCAACGTCAATTTGAAGTTAATGGTTGAAATTCACGAACTGCCGCGGTGCGGCGCGTTCTATTCAGGCCATTATATATATATATATATTATATATATTTCGTCGATTTCCTTTTTAAAACGAATTTTATAAATAGTTCCAAATTCGTTTCAAAAATAATTTCAACTTCATCTTCAATTTCAAATCTATTTGATATCAATTCAATTCGAATTCATTTCAATTTGATTTAATTCGAATTCAAATTCGTTTCAATTCAATTCAAATTCTAATTCGTTTTAATTCAATTCAATTTGAATTTACCTTCTATTTAATTCAATTCGAATTCATTTCAAATTGATTTCAATTCAATTTCAGTTCGTTTTAAATTTTATTCAAAACGATTTCAATTCGTTTTTAATTCAATTTCAATTTAATTCAATTTGAATTCATTTCTATTTAATTCGAATTCAAATTCACTTTCTATTCAATTTGAATTCAAATTCACTTTCTATTCAATTCGAATCGAATTCATTTTCTATTCGATTCGAATTCAATTCAAATTGATTCAATAAAATTTCAATTTGAATTTTAATCTAATTTAATTTGAATTTCATTTCAAAATATTAAATTTTGAAATCACTTTTCAATATTCATTGTAAAAGAATAAAATCGATATGAATATTGTTCACGTCAAAATAGCGCAACTCTAATCAACACGGCTTTATATATTTCAATAAATTCGTTATTCTATTCAACAAATGAATATATATATTCCATTCAACACATGAATCTATATTTCTTTCAACACACGACTAATCTCAACACATGAGTACTGTCAACACATCACTATTTTTGTTATGTAAAATATTTTATAAAATTATGGTATCTATCGTTTGATTTTTAATTAGACTCCACCGTGAAGTAGTTCTAATTTTAAATATGATAAAGATATAAATTTTATTATTAAAATATTTTACTCAACACATAAATAGTTTCAACACATGCACATCGTCAACACATGACTATTTTTATATTCAACACATGAATTTCCTTTTATAATATTCACTATTTTCCCAATTGGAATGAGGCCCAATCAATCACCATATAACGTTAATTATATGGATTCCACCCAACACATGTATATTATAACAACGATAAACAATTAACCATCATCCAAAGTGCACCACACAACTGCATAAGCATCAAATATAAATAATTAACGCTTACACAGTCTGTCGACCAATCAATCGACATACAATTAAATAATTGGGATTAGTGTACGCCGAATATCATCCCAGCACCCGTGTGGGGTTTCAAATCAACAAACACTGAGTATTATTTGTGCAGTTGGGGGATGTGTAAAATTTATCGACCCAATCAATATCTGTCAAATTAGTGTATATAAACAAATCGGCCTATTTGTTTATAATTATTCATTTACTCACTTTCACGTTAAAAATTATATTTTTAACGATAATTAATTTATTTCAACCCATTAATTTATATTATCGATTTCACATCAACAACACAAACAAATTTCACAACACATCAAACAAGCATACAAGCCATCCATGGTCTGTGGATGACGGGTGTTAGGTGCTACTAAGCACCGTCTGCATCCTAGTATATATATATATATAACTAGAAAAGCAAATTGAAGAGTGAGAAGTTCTCACCGAAAGCTAAATCCATTCACCGCGACTCTTCTTATGTAGAACATCTTCGCCGTGCTCGCCTTTTGTCACTTTCGTCGCCCGTGTTTGCTACATATATAAAAATCACATTTTTGTATTCTCTCTACTTCACGATAAAATAAAGGTAAGATTTTTATTTCATTTCATATATTTACAGCGCTTCTTTCTATGTAAAATGTATATTTTTATATTCCTACTTCTTATATAAAGATTGAATTTTTATTATCATAACCATATAAAAATCATATTTTTATATTCCCACTTTGATAAAAACCATATTTTTAATATCTCTACTTTATAAAAATCATATTAACTCAGTTAAAAAAAATAAAATGAAAAGAAAAAGGAAAAGGTATGAAAATTCACCGATTCGCGGAGGAGGGATTGAACGGAGGTTGCTCACGTCGCTGGAGGGGGTCAACGCCGGAGCTAGGAGGTGCGGTCAGGCGGTGTTGGCGCGGTGGTGCGGCGCAGCGGGTTTTAGGGGCTCGGAGGGGCTGCGTCCGGTCTTGGGGGGATTCGACGAGGGTGGCGCCAGCGTTGGGGAGAGGCTCGCCGTAGCTAGGAGGAGGGGTTGAACGGTCGACGCTGGATTTGGGAGGGGGGAGACGGGTTTGATCGGGTTTTTTTTCTTTTTATTTCCTTCGAATGAAAACTGAAGTCAACGGTTGGGGGTAGGGGTAGGTTAAGGAGAAAATATATTTTTATATTTAATTTTATTTTTAAATCCAATAAAGTTACTTTTTCGTTCGAAGTACAAATCGAACCCAACGACTATCGACCCCAGCTAATTACCCCCATTCCGAACGCAATGGGATATGTTTCACAAGACAATTCTCTCGTTTCGATCAGTTTTCGCTTAAATAAAATAATAAATCTTTATATTGAATTTTAAACGCACATTTCAATTTACCGGGGCCACATACTAACTCTATAAATTGCAGAAAAATATTTTCTAGCTTCGTATTGACGATACGGTCCTAACAAAACTAATTTCGTCGAATTCTGAGACCGTTGGAAAAATGGCCATTTTCCAGTCGATTAAAATCAACTTAAAATGGTTAAACGCGTTTTCCTTTGCCACGCTCACATATTGATTCGAAAAATTATGAAATTTGGAATCTAGCAATATTTTACATCACGGACCCAACAAAAGTGGTTTCGTCGAAATCTGAGGTCATTTGCAGAATTCCCATTTTTAAGGGCCTGAATTCCGTAGCGACTATTCAGAATTTTCAACTGAACATATCTTTTTTTATTCCCGCTATGAAATTTCGATTTTTTCGGATTCGTTAGAAAGATATTCACAAATAGATTCCATTATTTTTGGTTTCACTAAAATCCGGATTGTTTTGCACCCGGTATGTTCAATTGAAGTTTGAAATCGAATTATCGAACTACCGCGCCATTTTCAATTCTATTTATAATTATATATAATTATTTATATTCTAACGACGACGTATATAAATATATACGTCGAATCAATTCAAAATAAATTTCTCGTCGATATTATTTAAAATAATCTATTTTAAATGTTCAAAATTCGCTAAAATTGCCAAAATAAAAATTTTAAACTGGCCCAGATTTTCGGGTTGTTACACATATTAATTCCAAAAATTATGAAATTTGAAATCTAACAATATTTTGACATTCTGGATCCAACAAAAGTGTTTTCATCGAAAACGGAGGTCGTTTGCAAAATGAATATTTTTATGGGCTATATATTATATTATAATATATACATATAAAAATTCCATAGCTACTATCTTAAATTTTAAACTAGACATAACTTTCAATTTATATTATGAAATCTGGATTTTTCACATCCGTTAGAAAGATATTATTAAACAAATTCAAATATTCTGGTTCTACTGAAATCCAATTTATTTTGAATTCTGTACATTCATTTGAAATTTAAAATCAAATTTCTCCGTTCATTTAAAATCGAATTTTCTAACTTCGATTTAAACAAATTTTAGTCTTTATTATTTAAAATAAAACCTTTTAAATATTCAAAACCATTTAAAAATGCATAAATAAAAAAGTTTAAATTGTTCTGATTTTTCGGATTTCTGCACAATACGAGGTAATAAGTCGCATGAGATCTGAATATATTTAGAGATTTTCGGATTTTGTTCCGTTCAGACTCAAAATGGACTTATATGTATTGTGTGTCTGACAATGTAATTGACTGCGTAGCACTGATTTTTTTTAATATATATCGGATTATGGCAATTAATTATTCCCGTCTCTAAGTTTTACGTGCTTAGAGGTAATGTATTGATAGAAATCAGTGACATTTTGTAAATTGACAATATGGCATACTCAAGTTATGAAATTATCAAGTGATGATCAAAGCTTGGTTTATTGAAGCATAACATTATGTATATCGTGACCTCGACGATCCTCACACCCCGTATTGATGGTAAACTGGCGGTTAGTTTGTATACATATCTCTATTGAAACTCAAAGCTTGGGCGGTAGATCTACTTTGAAACCTAGGAAAAATAAGGGTATGTTTGGTGTCCATGTTTAGATGTAAACCAGTGATTTACCAGATGTTTGATGTCCGTGTCTGGATGAAAACCGTGAGATACACGTTAATCGTGTTTCGATTGATCTTTCGTGCCTGAAACCATATATTGTAACCCAACAACCAATACGAGCCTTTCGTTTTGTTTGTAAACTATGTATGTGGGCATAGCCATTATGCTTGCTAAGATTAATATATTTATTTATGAAATGGTTTTCAACACTATGCATTAATAATAGTATAGGAAAAAATATTTTAACATATGAAAGCATGTTTGGTTATCATAAGACAAAACTCATCCATTTGGTGTGTGCTTGCATTGTTTGATGTGGGATGAGATTATAATAGCTTCATTTATCCAAAATCATTTGCGAATTTTCCATAATACTTTTTTAGATTACTGCACCCATAACACTCATGTTATTTCATATCTCAAATTGACTAATATGTAAATGGTTTAGTTCCGATTCGAGTGTTTGTTGTGTTTTCTTTTTATGCAATACACTCGGGTCAGATGAAGTTGCAGTTACGAAGATTACCTTGCCTTGGAGAATGAAGACGAAGATTTGGTATATGTCTATTATGTATGATTTTTCCTCTGCAATTTGATTCCACTGCCTTGTTGTATATATCTTTATGTGTGTAACTCTGATTGTCATTGTATATTAGAGTCAAATATATATTTTTCAACTGCTTTTGAACTGTTATTTATTTATTATATTTTGTCTTTCCACTACGACATTCTGTATTTGTTTTATTCTTTTTTCCTTTTCTAATATAAATCCCAATAACTATCTGTATGTTTGATTTGTCTAAGTCAACGTTAAGGATCATTGTCGATTTAAACGGTCAAAATTATTGGATTTTACATTTGTCCATCACTTCAGTTATCCTTTAACATTTTGTATCATTCGAAACTGACATTGAAAACTCAAAATAAACCAAACACTACCTCCATTTCTATTGTTCTTCATTTCATGATTTACACAGACCACTCTGTTCAAATATAAAAGAGATGAATAATATAACATGAAATTGAGCCACAAAAATAATAAGAATTATTTTGTTTTACTATCATCAAGCAAAGCCAATACTATAACATAATTATACTAGAAACTAGAGACTAATATTATGCTTTAAGGAAAAGCATAATCAACATACAATAATAAAAGCATAATACTTGATTATTCAATGACGAAGATCAGGGCAGATCGATTTGCAGTTGCAAGCGCCAAAGTCAGTGCAAGAACTACCCTTGGTGCATAAGTATATTGTAGCGCAAAAGTCTCTGCATTGTTGTGCCTTACAGCCAGGTGATACATCGCAGCCACAACTAGGTGATCCACCGCAATCTCCACTTGGAAAAGGGCACTGTAGTCCTATCGCTTTCGTCTTAATAGCTACAAGTAGCATTTAACAATATTGTCAATCAGGACAAAAATAAAAATGAGTTTTTTCTATCTTAATAAAAAATGGCATTTATTCCATAACATACCACTTAAGAAAAGAATGAGGAATACAAGGAAGGATGTAAGGCAAGTAGTATTCATGTTTCTTTATTTGGAACTCCTTTTTTTAATGGTTCTTGTGGTTGAGATCTATGGATGACCAACTGAATTTATAGGCATAATATAAATGTGGACTACAACAAGTTGATAATGATGGAGATATGGCTATCTATCTATTAAATAATAGTAAAGCAGAAGAACATTCTTCCTCTCTCCTAGATTCTAGTAATTCTCCCACTCCAGGTTAATTCTCCCTTGATATTTAATACTCGAATCTTTTAATTTATCAATTAAATCAGTTAGCTGAACAACACATTATTTTGCAATATTAAAACTTTTGTAATTATATATGAATAATTCATTGATTAGCTTCTTACATTTTTATTCAGATCCATATATCTACATTACTTACATAATACAAAATATAACCATCTGAATGACTATGATTAACTAATATTAAAATAGATATTAAAGAACCATAATTTAGTATGAATACAATTATTGTACCAAAAAAATTGGTAAAATTTATTTTTTTATCCAATAATGATAAATGAATCACATCTAATAAATAATAGTAAAGTAGAATAATTTCTTACTCTCCACTTGATTCTAGGAGTTCTCCCTCTCCAGCTAATTCTCTTTTGATATTTAATATTTGAATCTTTTAAATTATCAACTAAATTAGTTAGCTAAACATCTCATTATTCTAGAATACACTGTTTTATATTTAAAACTTTTGTAATCTATTAAATAATAGTAAAGCAGAAGAATTTCTTGCTCTCTCCTTGATTCTAGGAGTTCTACTTCTCCAGCTTAATTCTCTCTTGATATTTAACATTTGAATCTTCTAACTTATCAATTAAATATATTAGCTAACCATCTCATTATTCTGCATCACGCTGTTTATATTTAGAACTTTTATAATTATTTATGAATAATTCATTGATTTTCTTCTTACATTTTAGATTCAGGTCCTTATATTTATATTAATATTAATTACATAACACAAAATGCAACAACCCGGATTTTAATTATAAAACGAGCCTGAAATGGCACAGTAGTTTGAAAATTCAATTTTAAATTTCAATTGAATGTATAGAATTCAAAATAAATCAGAATTGGACAAAACAAGAAACCTTAGAATCCATTTAACTATATCATTCTAACGAATGTAAGAAACTGAGATTTCACTTTATAAATTATAAGTTATGTCCATTTTAAAACTCAGAATAATCACTATGGAATTTATATATATTTAATAAAATATGTAGCCCTAAAAAATAACCATTATGCAATCGACCTCTGTTTTCGACGAAACCACTTTTGTTGGATCTGGAAAGCGTGATGAATTTAAACGTGTTTGGTCAATTCAGTTTGAATTTAATCGACCGAAAAATGACCATTTTACAAACGGTCTCCAAATTCGACAAAATTAGTTTTGTTAGGACTGTATCGTTAAAACATAGATAGATTGATTTTTATGGAATTTTTGGAGTCAGTATTTGGCCCCGGTAAATTAAAATGTACATTGAAATCAATTTTGAACGTTATATTAATTTATATATTAATTTTGATGAAAACAGACTGAAGAAGTCGAATTGGCTCAAGGGACATATCCAATTGTGTTTGGAATGGGGGTATTTGGTTGGGGGCGATAGTCGTTACGTTCGATTTGGAGTTTAAATTAAAAACTAACCTTTTGGAATTTAAATTAAATTAAATATATAATTATGTAAGCTAACCCCCTTTCTTTTCTCTCCCGTCGTTCTTTTAGAAGAAGAAAAAAAAGCCGTCGTCGATCCCTCAGCCCCTCTCGCCGCCGATGACCACACCCCCAGACAGGCCCCTGCCGCCGTCTCAGGCGTATCCCTCGACCACCTCCCACCTCCTCCTTCTCTCTCCACCTCCAGTTCGAACCATAAACCCAAACCGCAACCCCCCAGCTGTTGTAGGTGTAGTAACCCCTAACTTCCCTGGTAAGGAAAGCACTGATTGTTTGAGAACACGACAAAATAGAACGCAAACAGAAGAACATTTCATTGTTTATTACAACAATTCCATCAGAATACAAGAATATACTGAGTATGAATAAATATTACACAACATAAAAATATCAGAAATTACAATAAATTACATAGCAGCGGAAAACAATATAAAACACAACTGAAGGTGATACACAGATACAGAGCTTTTCGAGCATCGTTCCTGCTATAAATCAGGATCCTGTGAATATAAATCGGCAAACCCAAAACTACTAGCTGCCCGTGTCGAAAATAGGGCACCCAGAGTTTAGGTTAAAACAATAAACTCCAGGTCAATCATGTGACTGGTGTGAGAACTAAAACAGTTAAAACTTTACTTTAAAAGAGAATAATTCAAGGGACCACGCCGTATAACACGGAACGGGTTCCCTCCCAAGAACACTAGTGCATATAACAAAACAACGCAATGCTTTTTGGAAAAATGAAGCTATTATAAGACCCAAGTCCCATCACACAATGCAACGCAAGCCGGAGGATAGGGTTTTCCCTTATAATAGCCAAACATGCTTTGTACGTTTAAAACAAATCATTTTGATACTATTATAGTATAAAGTGTCAAAACAACTTCAATCATAAATATCAATCATAGACGGCATAGTATCCCATGCTACTATGTCGCCATACTAGGCTCTACAAATAAAACCGAAATATCTCTTATTGGAAATTGGATTTCCGTCATGAGTCGAGGCAAGGGGCAAGCTCCTCTCCGCTTCGAGACACTCTAGCAAATGCCTCAGGACTACACACTCTGGGTAACCCTTGGAATCGGCTGGGCCGATCCTCTCTTACGTTTGAGGATTGGCAATTCCTAAACACACGTTTACCGGTCCTTACAGACCTATAATCGAGGCGCGTCGCATTCCAACAACCACAAAGGTGAAAATAATATAAATGTCAGCCAGTTTAAGCGCATACACCACCCTAGTTAGAAAGAAACATCGTGTCCTCCCAGCGGTCACTATCCCGTTTTTGACTCGTACCTAGGTGTGAGGCTCGTGAACTCACGCTATACACAAAGATGCGCCACATAGGCCGTGCTTTGATCATCAACCACAAGAATTTGCTTTATAATAGAAGCCTTGATCATTTGCCACTTAGGCATGCCACACAGGCAATTCACTCCATGCGACTGATGTCCATCGATATACAACCTCTGAGCTCGTACGTCTTAGAGAAGCGCGTTAAGCAAGAGAATAAATTATCCGCCGCCAAACAGATGTATATTTAATAGAGATCAATCAAAATAGAATAAAATCCAATGTCAGACACACAGTCCATTTACAAGTTCGTTCTGGGTCTGAACGAAACCGGAGGCACTTTCCTCGCATATCCATAGATCTCCAAGTACGTCTGGACGATCAACAACCGATTCCCTCCTCTTGGGTGTACAGCCCAATCAAGATCATCAGTAATCTCCCAAACGATGTGAAGACTTCCGGTCTTCAACCACCGTATTCATCTTCGACATATCGTCGAATCGGTTATTCAAGATGGATATAAACCCGGCCTTTCTGAATAACCCGTGTATATAGTAAACAAATGTTACACAAACACAACATACGCCTTATCCCAACTCATCAGTCACTAACCGTAAATTAGCAAGAGAACAATTCCCCAAATATTAACCCCGAAGGCCGAAACCAACATCAGATCAATACCAAGGAAACCATTCCTCTTAGCTAACCTACAGTTAGTTTCTAAATTTCACATTCTTAGGGAAAGGTTCCCATTAATTTATCAAAGATAAATTCTTTTAAATTTATTCTTTAATCTTCCTTTGGATGTCATTTCAAACCATGCTAAGGTTTTCCAAACTAGTCGGGATTAGCGAACCACACCGAAGTAATTATTTATTTTATTTCCCAATCGCCACCTATTCATCCTATGAAGCAAAACTGGTAATACTCCATATCTAACACCACGGTGTTATCGGTAAAATTAATTACCATTTCACGTTCAAATCTAATTAAATATTTAACTATCGCTTTGAAGCAAAACTGGTGATACTCCATTCTCGTTCACTTTTCAAATTTGATAATTTAAATTATCAATTCACATTTCAATATAATTACAGATTCATTAAAACTCCTTTTACTGGGTTAAAGAACTAATGTCATTTAAAACACAGTTCACGATAAACCCAAATCACATTCTATTTATTATCGGGTTGAAGAACAAGTGTTATTTAAAACACCGTTCACGATAAACCCAAATCCCATTTGATATTAAATACAAGGCTCTGAATAGAAAATATATCGGCTTATATTCAATAACAAATTCTGAAACCCACAAATATCGCTTTGGAAATAACGATATAAAATATATCTTCCAAATTTCCTCCAAAATATCTGTATAATCGCGGGACCTAATATCGAAATATTCCAAAGACAATTTCGATTCAAATCCATTCCAATTCATATATTGGAAATTCTGGTTATTTAAAACCCATTTCAAATCCAATTTATTTATTTAAAAATAAATAAATTATTATTCTAGTTACTAATTAGTTCATTTCGGAAAAAAATCTATTTTTATCTTTTCAAATATGGGTTTTTTCAGCCCAATTCTTTCTAAATCATTTCTTTCGATTTTACACTAATTATTAATATTTTTAATAATTTTATCAAGGCCCATACAGCCGATTTCCAATAACGGCCATCAAACTGCACTTATAGCGACCTTTTCTGAAATTGATTCGGGCATATCTCCAAATCCAACCGTCAGATTTCAAATCTCTTGTATTCGTTAGAAAGCTCTTTTCGATACAAACCAAACGGTTTTGGTTTTAGGAGAATCCGACGGTCGGATCTTCCGTAATGTCCGTTCGAAGTCAATGGTCGAAATTCACGAACTACCGCGGCGTGGTGCGTTCTATTCAGGCTATTATATATATATTATATATATATATATGTTATATATTTCGTCGATTTCGTTTTAAAACGAATTTTATAAATTATTTCAAATTTGTTTCAAAAACAATTCCAACCTTCGTTTCAAATTCAAATCAAAATTAAATTTTCCATTATAAATTCTTTTTACATTCATTTCTATTTGGTTTCAATTCAAATCGATTTCAATTCAATTCAGTCATTTTCAATTCGATTTGAATTCATTTCAATTCGAATTCATTCTATATTCAATTCAATTCGAATTCATTTTATATTCTATTCAATTCGAATTCACTTTATTTTCTATTCAATTCGAATTCATTTTATAAATATTCAATTTCTAAATCTCTTTTCAATATTCATTATAAAAACGAATATAATCGATATAAATATCGTTCACGTCAAAATAGCGCATCTCTAATCAACACGGCTTTATATTTTTCAATAACTTTGTTATTCAATTCAACAAATGAATATTTATTCTATTCAACACATAAATCTATATTTCTTTCAACACATGACCAATCTCAATAAATGAGTACTGTCAACACGTGATTATTTTCGTTATTTAATATATTTTATAAAATTATGATTTCTATCGTTAAATTTTTAATCAAACTATAACTGTAAATTAGCAAGAGAGTAATTTCCTAAATATTTACCCCGAAGGCCGAAACCAACATCAGATCAATACCCAGGAGACCACTTATCTTATCTATTTTCCAGTTAGTTTCAAATTTTATATATGATAAAGATGTAAATTTTATTTTAAAAATATTTCGTTCAACACATGACTAATCTCAACAAATGAGCACTGTCAACACATGAACCATTATTTTATAATATTCTTTATTTTTCCAATCGGAGTGAGGCCCAATCAATTACCATATAATGTTAAATATATGGATTCCATACAACACATGTATATAATAGCAACGATAAACAATCAACCATCATCCAACGTGCACCACACAACTGCATAAGCATTAAATATAAATAATTAACGCTTACACAGTCTATCGACCAATCGATCGACATACCATTAAATAATTGGGATTAGTGTACGCCAAATATCATTCCAACACCCGTGTGGGGTTTCAATCCACAAACACCGAATATTATTTGTGTAGTTGGGCGATGTGTAAAATTTATCGTCCCAATCAATATCCTTCAAATAGGTGTACATAAACAAACCGTCCGGTTTGTAAATGAATATTTATTTATTCACATTCATGTTAAAAATTATATTTTTAACGATAAAATATTTTTAACTACATAAATGTTTTATTTTATTTCACATCACACAATCAATTTTCATCACAACAAACAATCAAACATACAAGCCATCCATGGTCTGTGGACGACGAGTGTCAGGTGCTACTAAACACCATCTGCATCATAGTATATATTTTTAACTAGAAAAGAAGATTTAAAGTGAGAAATTCTCACCGACAAGCCAAACCAAACTCCACGACTCTTCATATGTAGGAAATCTTTGTCGTGCTCGCCCTTTTGTCAATTTCGTTGTCCGTAGCCACTACATATATAAAAATCACATTTTTATATTGTTACTATATAGATAAAAATTATATTTTTACAACGGTGTTCATATAATAAAGATTATATTTTTATCACGCTGTTCTCGATATAAAAATTATATTTTTATATCTACTTCTAATATAAAAAGCGAATTTTTATATCATCGCTATATAAATCACATTTTTATTTCAACATATATATAATAAAAATCCGATTTCTAATTCGCTACATATATAAAGATGATATTTATACTATCTATATAGTATAAAAATCGTATTTTTTTCTTTCTACTATATAAAAATTATATTTTTATTACCTACATCATATAAAAATTATATTTTTACTTTGCTTTAATGATAAAAATCGAATCTTTATTCTAAAACCATATTTAAAAAAGAATCAAATCATTTCCATTGTAAAAACCAAATCCTTTTCCATTGTAATATATATCTGAAAATAAAATCCAATTCAAGTTTATATTAAAACTGAATTAAACAATGATTTTTATTTAAATTAAAAACTCACATTTCTTCCAATCGACGTGCTCCAGGACCTTACTCAGAGAAAACCAAACCCACCTCCCTCTTTTTGACCAAAATCGCACCAGAGGGGTCAGAGCTGGCGGCTCGTGGCGACAGGGGGGGTGAGGGGGCGACCTCGGCTGACACGGCGCCTGGTGGTGGATGGGGTCCAATTGGCGGCGGTTATGGTTTAAAGGGGACAGGGCCTCATGGGCGCGGGGTTTGTGGGAAATGGGTGTTGCGGTCCGGGATCGAAGGGGGGAGGCCTTCCTCTGGCGGTGGCGCAATGCTGAGGGGACCGCTGCTCCTCCCCGTTCTTCCTCTTCCTTTTTTTTATTTCTTTTAACTGTTGTAATGAATGGGGGGAGGGGGTCTGAGAAGTTAAAGAGAGGGAGAGGGGCTTTTTTTATTTTTTTATTTTAATTATTTAATTTCAAAAAGCAACTTTTTATTTTGAATTCAAAATCGAACCCACTGCCTGTCGTTCATTGCTAATTACCCCCATCTTGAACACAATGGGATATGCATCGTAAGCTGATTCGATAGTTTCGATCAGTTTTCGTTCAAATCAAAATATAAATCTATATATTGAATTTGAACGCGCATTTCAATTTACCGGGGTCACATATAAACTAGAAAAATTCCCGAAAAATATTTTCTAGCTTCGTATTGACGATACGGTCCTAACAAAACTAGTTTCGTTGAATTCTGAGACCGTTTGAAAAATGGCCATTTTCCAGTCGATTAAATTCAACTGAAATGGTCAAAGCACGTTTTACTTCGCCACACTCACATATTGATTCGAAAAATTATGAATTTTGGAATCTAGCAATTATTTGACATCACGGATCCAACAAAAGTGGTTTCGTCGAAAACCGAGGTCGTTTGCAAAATTTCCACTTTTAAGGGCCAGAATTCCATAGCGACTATTCTAAATTTTAAACTGGACATATCTTTTTTATCCCCGCTATGAAATTTCAATTCTTCAGATTCATTGGGAAGATATTCTCAATTCGATTCTAATATTTTTGGTTTTGCCAAAATCCGGTTTGTTTTGCACCTGGTACATTCATTTAAAATTTGAAATTGATTTATTGAACTATCACTCCATTTTCAATTCCTTTTATAATTTAAAATAAATATTTATATTCTAATGATGATCAATATAAATATATACGTTCTAATTCTATTCAAAATAAATTCCTCATCATCATTATTTAAAAAAAATTCATTTTAAATATTCAAAATTCACTAAAATTGCCAAAATAATAATTTTAAATTGGCTCGCCTTTCCGGGTTATTACAGTAGGCCCCACCACCGACCGCCGCAACCCCCTGCCACCTCCCCAGCCGCCTGCGCCGCTCCCTCAGCCACAAGCCCCGACTGTGGACCCCCTCCCTCTAAAAATCAAATATTTATAATTTTCAATTTTACATTTAACATTTAACCCCCTGGCCTTGTTTCTTCAATGTCTTTCAACCCGAGTGCTTCTGGCCAAAACTCCACATTGCCAAAGTCGAAGAGCACGATCTTCTCTTCGATTTGAGTATATG
The DNA here is from genome assembly GCA_030737875.1 of Allium sativum. Taxonomy (NCBI): domain Eukaryota; kingdom Viridiplantae; phylum Streptophyta; class Magnoliopsida; order Asparagales; family Amaryllidaceae; genus Allium; species Allium sativum. The sequence continues at coordinate 11,607,240 of CM060923.1, forward strand.
GAAGTCAAATTTTGGTATTCGGAGTCGCCGGGAAAATGCGACCAATGTCAGCAGTCCAAATAATGTCTTTTCGCAAATTCTAGCGAAATGGAGCATTTACGGGAAAAAGCCCATTAGGCGAAAGATGTTTGAAATGGCGCGTTTAAGCTAAGAAAAAAGATCGTGTGAAGATTGGAGCTCGATTGCAAATTCTGGAAGCAGAACAGCAAATCAGAGCATCAGTAAATAACGGTGGAGTGGATCCTAATGTGAGAACACCTTCTCACTCAAATAATTTTTCAGTTAAATATATCTTAGGTTGCAGAAGGGGCTTTGTAGCTCCTGACACTATTTATTGTACAAACCATGGTTGTTTGTTTGGATTGTATTGTAGAAATTTGGATTGTGGTTGTAAATAGATTTTGAATTGATTGTGGGATTTTTTGGATTGATTGTGATGGATGTATATGGCGCGAGCCAGTGTCAAGGGAGGGGTAATGCTAGATATTACTCCGGTTCTAATATCCTACCATTATAGCGCTGAATTTTTCTGAATCTAAAATGTATATAAATATTTTCTGAAATAAACTATATAAAATATTCATGTGTTGAATTAAATGTTTGAACAATAAAAATATCATTTTTATTGTATATATGAGCTATATAAAATAGCCAAGTGTTGAAATGAATATTTTATCATTAAAAATATAATTTTTAAGGTATATGTGAACTGAAATAAAATTCACCTGAAATGAAAATAAATATTCATTTGCAAACTTGATGATTAGTTTATGTACACCAATTTAACTAACATGGATTGGGACGATAAATTTTAGACATCGCCCAACTACACAAATAATATTCAGTATTTGTTGGTTGAAACCCCACACAGATATTGGGATGATATTTGGCATACACTAATCCCAATTGTTTGGTCGTATATCATCGATTGGTTGACAAACTGTTGCAAGCGTTAATTATTTATATTTAATGCTTATGCAGTTGTGTAATGCATTCCGGATGATTGTTTATCATTGTTATTTTATACATGTGATGTATGAAATCCATATAACTAACATTATATGGTAATTGATTGGGTCTTATTCTAATTAAGGAATAACGAATATTTTAAAATATTATTCAGTAAAGGATTAAAATGTGAATTTTATGTCCGGTTTAGATGGACACGAAAATATTGAAATATGTGAAGCCGTGTTGATTAGATTTGTGTCATTTTAACATGAACGTTTTTATATCGATTTTATTCATTTTTATAATGAATATCGCAAAGGAAACGATTTCAAAATCTAAAATTTGAAAATATTATCATTTAAATATTATAATGATAACGAGTATTCAGTTTTGACTTAAAATTGAAATAAAAGTGGGAATCGTTTTCAAAACGAATTTATAAAACATATTTTGAATGAAATGTATATTATATATATGTGTATATATATACATATATATAAATGGTTCGAATAGAATGCGCCGCGCCGCGACTGTAACAACACGGAATTTCTAAACCAATTTAAAATTTTTATTTTTTGCCATTTGAATTGATTTGTATATTTAAAATGATTTCTTTTAAATAATAACGACTAATTTTTTTTTTAAATTGAAGTTAGAACTTCTAAATTTATTTTAGTTATAAATCGAACTCGAAATGGCGCAGTAGTTTGAAAATTCGATTTTTAATTTCAAATGAATTTACAAAATTTAATATAAATCGGATTTCAGTAAAAAAATGTTGGAATCTATTTAGTTATATCTTATTAATGAATATGAAAAATTGAGATTTCAAAATATAAATTGAAAGTTATGTCCAGTTTAAAATTCAAAATAGTCGCTATGGAATTTATGTATATCTTAATATATATTTATAGCCCTTAAAAATAGCCATTTTGCAAACGACCTCCGTTTTCGATGAAACCACTTTTGTTGGATCTAAAATGTCAAATTATTGCTAGATTCCAATTTTCGTAATATTTGGAGCTAGTATGTGGCCGTGCACAATAAATTGTGAACCGATCGGCCATTTAAGCCGGAAATAGTGCTTTTTGAGGAAACTGACTTATAATTCGATGAAACCAGTTTTGTTGGGGCTGTATCGTCAAGACATAGCAGCATGACAATTTTCATCGCCAATGGAGTTTGTGCGTGACCACGGCATCAATAAACGTCGAATAAAGAGAGCGTTAACTAAGAAATTAATAATATAAAAAACCCACAACTATATAACATCTTTTCTCTCCACAAACCCTCACTTCACTTCTCCCTCCAAAAAGTGGCAGCAGCCCCTCTCCCTCTTTCTCTCGCAATTTTGTAAAAAATCCCCTCTTCAATAAATAATTTGTTTCTTCCTAACTGTAAGGAATTGGAGGAAAGTTTCAGAATGAAAGTTACTGAGCATGATGAGTACTCGCAACTATAAAAAATTGGTGCTGATTGGGTTGGTGGTTTGGTCAGAAATGTGCTCGAAATGCAGCAGGTTGATTTCATATTTTGGTTCTTGCGGGCCCCACGTAGATAATTAGGTTGAGCGCTTTGGAGGGATGGTAGAGGGGAAGCATACAAAGATTTTGGCTATGATGGCATGGTCCCAAGTGACCGAAATTGGTTGGAATGTCAATTTCATTAGAGGGGTGCTGGAAAACGAGGCATTCGCGAAAAACAATTTTCCACCAATCCGTGCATTTTCAGGTGAAGTGCCCTGAACGAAAGTTGTCCAAGTGGTCGAGACCGAGTTACTGGTAAAATTTGGTGGGATTTGGAGCACTGAGTCGGCCGAAGCACCAAGATGAACGGAAACAGCAATTTTTCATTCAAATACAGATTGCGGGCCTACGTGGCGAACTAAGGGGGGACAACCAGGCTTGGAAAGAGGAGGAGATGTCGGAGACATTGGAGATGGTTTCGTTTGATTCTGAGTTACGGTTTAGCCATGGCGAGTATTTAAAGTTGAAGGTGTCGTTTTGAAAAGAAGGTGAATAGTGATTTTATTGTTTAAATGATTGTCTGTGTTCGTATGTTAGTATCTTTTTGCTACGAACTCAAAATCATGCGAAACAGGATCTCTTGCGATCGTGGAGTCGAAAGCTACACAACAAAACTGAAAGGGTTCAATTTGGAGCTTGTTTGAATTTGAGGCAAATACAAACCCGAATGGTACCAAAACCGTCAATTAAAGACTGACGAAGTGGAAACTAAAGGTGAGAATCTTTCTCACTCAACTATTTTGTTTTGTACTTATATCGTAGGTTGTTGACGGGGCTTAGTAGCTCCTCACACTATTTCTTGCAAATCATGGTTGATTGTTTGTTTGGATTGTGATTGGGATTGTCATTGATTGATATTGTTTTATATAAAATGTATATAAAATTATCATGAAAGAAATTTGAATAAATATTCATTTACAAGTCGGACGGCTTGTCTATGTACATCTATTTATCTGATATTGAGTGGGAGGATAAATTTTACACATCGCTCAACTGCACAAATAATAATCAGTATTTGTTGTTTGAAAACCCCACACGTGTATTGGGATGATATTTGGCATACACTAATCCCAATATTTAGTGGTATGTCATGACAGGCTGTGACGAGCGTTATTCATTTATTTTAATGCTTATACAGTTGTAGAATGCACACTGGATGATGTTTGAATGTGTAATGATTATTTGTCATTATTGTTCAACACATGCGATGTATGAAATCCATATAATTGAAATTATATGGTAATTGGTCGAGTCGCATTCTGATTTGGAAATAAAGAATATTTTAAAATAATGAATATTTGAAAATAATATTCAGTGAAGAATTAAATTGTGATTTTGATATCCGATTTTGGATGGGCTCAAAAATATATAAATATATGAAACCGGGTTAAGTATAGAAAAGGTATTTTGACATGAATGAATTTATATATCGAATTTATTCATTTTTATAATGAATATAAAAAAATAGTGAATTCAAAATCTAATATTTTGAAAATATTATAACTATATGGAATATTCAATTTTGATTTAAAATTGAAAATGATGTCGAAAACGTTTTAAAACAAATTTATAAATGATTTATAAAATGCATTTTGAATGGAAATCTGTAATGACCCGGATTTTGAGCGACTTTGGTTATCGACATAAGCTCGATGTCGATAACCAAAACATCGAAAAATCCCGGTAATTAATGAAAGAAGTTAGAGGGTGAGGATAGATAAGATAGAAACTTAGAATAGAAGAAGAAGAAGAACACAACATCAGAGTAACACGAATCTCATAGTGGAACGAATAACATATAATAGATAACATAACTTTGAAATATAACAGTTATGTATTCAATAGCACTTATCAGAGTACAACACTTACAACATAGCGGAAATAAACTATAGCTATATGATCCAGAAGCCTCCTGCTCTAGCTCTTCAACTATATCTGTAAATCCCGACTACTTGACTGCCCGTATAAATTTAGGCACCCAAGAGTTTAGGGAAAATAACAAAGTAAACTCTGGGTTAGTCATGGGACTGAAGTGAGTAAAACAGTTTAAACAGGTATATGAACAAGTAAACGATATCTCATAAGACCATGCCATATAACAGAATGGGTTTTCCCCTTATGAGAATCCAAAATATCATTATATCAAAACATTTTGATATTATAATAATGTCTATCAACACAATATAATAATCATCTAGCAGAAATGCTTTCATCTCACGTTCTACATATATAGTATACGATCAAAACCGCAAGCACGTATTGGGTAATGGATTTCCAACTATGACAAGGTATGGAACCACCTTCCGATCAGTGTACTTTAGGAACGATACACTGGAGTTCAACAAGAACATCTTGTAACTCAGCCACACTTGACCGACCGCTCATTTCGCTTGAGTGTATCGAATGTATATCACCAACGGTTGGGATCAGCAGCCGTTCCCGTATATATATGAGACAACATTGATAGATTAAAGAAGCAAATGAATATTCTCTAGATAGGTGATTATACACCCTACTTCGGTGCGACCGACTTAGCCATGCTGCCTGCCCGATTTCAGTCATTTACCGGATGATGAGGCTAGAAGTTACGCGTTTATCATCACATCAGATTCACTTTGAATGCCACATTGTCAGATCCATCGAAAATCACTAATTGACGTCTACAACAGTACATTACACGTTAGCTAAAGAAGTTTCCTTCTCCGCTTCCACTCTTGGTACGGTTGAAGAAATCAATGTACGTGACCTTTCTGGAAATACTCTGTCAGACGTTCATACACACAAGTCATCCTCATTCACTTAGAATGTCACATCGTCATACCCGCCAAATCACAAATTGACTTATCCAAAAATAACACGGGTATACAGCTAAGAGAAACGAATTCCTCCGCCACCAAACGTGAATACGTTTGAATAGATCAACTTACGCGATCCATTGGATATACTCTGTCAGACCTTCGTCCATACAAGTTGTCCTGGGAATGGACAAACCGAAGGCACTATTCAGTATATCCATCTTAGGCACTGTTATCTAAGATTTATACAACAGCCCTTGCAATTTACTCCGTCTTCAATTATCTTTGGCATAAATGATTCGCAATGCTTATGCCAATACAGAGTGGTTCTTTGGATAATAATCCAACCGGTCTCTCCATATTAACAACGTTAAAATGTTCAAAACTTCGATAGTCTGTGAGTTAACTATCAAAGAAAAACAAGTGTGCAAACAACGATATTATTTCCAAATGGAAATTATATCGAACAAACATCATTTGACATTAATCTCGTTAGTTCATTTTACATCTCCTGTTTCCCTATATTCAACATTTGCTATTTTCTATATTTAGAAAATATACGTTATTTACATTGGGGACATTTCCATTTCTTGTTTTCTATATTAGAAAACATTTCTGGTTCTTATTGGAAAACATTTCCAAAACTCGTACATTGGACTTAGGCGGATGTTTTAACCAAACCATCGCGATGCCAACTCAAACCATTACACTTATTAACTATATTCACTTAACCATCACTTACTATCAAACCTTAGCCATTCCTTAGTTAAAAACGAAGTCAATCAAGTTGGGGTATAATTACCTCTCAGACCTTAACTGAGCAACGGTTTAAACTTCGGGATAGAATAGGTTTATCCTTTAAACTTTAACAAACTTCCTTACGTAATTCTCTTTCGAATAATCTCTATTCGATAACTCCTCCATTCGAATAACTACATTCGATAACCTTTCTTCGAATAAACTATATTCGATTTACTCTATTCAACTAACCCTAGTGGACTGACCCTATTGGATTTACTCTAATCGACTTACTCTAATTGATTAACTCTATTCACTTAACTCCTGTCGAATAAATTATATTCGATAACTCCTCTAACACTATTCGAATAAACTATATTCGATTAACTACTTTCAAATAACTAGATCTGATAACTCCTCCCTTCTAATATCCACTATTCGATTAACTCACTTCGAATAACCAATATTCGATCACCCTTCTCTCGAATACACTATATTCGATAACTCTACTTCGAATAAGTGATATTCGATAACTCTACCCAATTTACTCCAATTGAATAACTCAAATTAGTTAACTCTAACTCTAACCGGTTAACTCAACTTATTCAACTTAACTTAACTTGATTAACTCAAATACAACTAACCCCTTTTGATTAACTAACCTCGACCAACTCCTTTGGATTAACTTCGACTAATTCACTTTGATTAACTTAACCAATTCACTTCGATTAACTTAACCAATTCACTTCGATTAACTTAACCCATTTCACTTAGTTTAACTTAACTAAATTACTTCGATTAACTTACCCCATTTCACTTAGTTTAACTTAACTAAATTACTTCGATTAACTTACCCCATTTCACTTAGTTTAACTTAACTAAATTACTTCGATTAACTTAACCCATTTCACTTAGTTTAACTTAACTAATTCATTTTGATTTACTTAACCATAAATATTCCTTTGGTTTAACTATATTTACTTAACAAATAAATATCTCCTTTATTCTATTTATTCAAATAAATAAATGTCATCCTTATTCTATTTATTAAATCCCTAAATAAATAAACCCTTATTCTATTTATTCAAATGGTTTACAATATTTCTCTTCTTATATATTTGACAAATATATTCCTTTATATTTGATTTACAAATATATATATCCTTTATATTTGTCTTCACAAATATATTTATCCTTTATATTTGATTAACACATAAATTCCTTAATACTCGATTAACAAATATTTTCCTTTATACTCAAAATCCCCTTTATCAAAATCCTTTTTCTTTTATAATATAAAATCCATTGATTTTATATAAATAAGTTATTTTCAAATATACTTTGAAAATCCCTTTTTCACATTCTGGTATTTCTTATGGTATTTAACACACCATATAACAACGATAAATATCGTTCAAACACACATAATCAACAGCAGATTATATATCACATTATATATCACAATATATAAATCACAGTAAAATAACTGTTGATGAATCCAGTTGGATTCCTCCAACCTGTTCCCCTGCACCACAGATGTTAGACAATATAATCACCATTACTTTCAGAATTTAACGATATATATATATATATATTGTATATATATATAATTTCCAATAACTGACTAGCAGTTCAATCAAACAATCAACACACAGTCAATCAGCCAATTTCTAACAGTTCTAAAAACACAACATGAAATTATAAACTGTTCAGAGTTGGTGAGATTTACTCACATTGGCGCGTTAACCGTTAAATAATCGGTTTGCGTTCTTTGATTTAGTCGGACAATTTATTTCGCCGTAAATTGTAACGAGCTCGGATTCGCTCCCAGTCAATTCCATTGGGTAGTGTCCGTCCATACGATCCCAACAGATCTTGTTTCGCGGAGTTTCGATAACGTATGAAAAAGATACGATAAAAATAAGGTTAGCACACTTTAAATTTAAATTAAGCTTTACTAAATTTTATTGGGCCTTAACTTATGCACTGGCCCATTCACCTTTGTTAAAGCCCACGCCCCGATCCCTTTTTCTTCCCCAAACTCTTCTCGCCGTGACCTGCTCCTCCAAATAAATCATGGCCTAACTTCCCTTGCCACCATCCCCTTCTCCATTCACTTAAAATTCAAAGTAAAAATACCATAATTCTCCTCTCAAACTCCTCTACACCTTCCTCTCCATCACATAGAACTCGAACCCCCCTCCCCCCCGTGGCTGTTGCGTCGAACCACAATCTCCGACGGCTACAGTAAAGTAGCGAACAATTTTGCTACCACATCAAACCAGAAATTCGAAAACGAACCTTCTTCCCTCACTCAAACCAAATACGAACTCCAAACTTCGAATCCATGCTTAAATCACAAGATTTCTTCAACCCTAACGGACGCAGTATATGTGGCATTGAACAAAACTGTGTTCGAACCCGTCGGAAGATATACCAGATCAAAGCAACTGAGTTGAGGAGTGTAAATATATAAGTGGCGACATTTGTAGGATTTTACTTCATTTGATTTTGATTTTATTTTGCTCAAACTTTTTCTGTTGAGATGGTTTATACGGTATTTATAAGCTGTTTGAGGTTGGTAAGCTTTGTGGTTGAGGAAAGAGATCGCGTGGCCAGCTTGTGATCAGAGAAAATGAGGGGAGATATTTTGAATTGATTTTATAATTTATTTTATCGATTTTCTATTCATATTCGTCTTCTAAAAATCCATACAATTATGTACGATACCTAAAAATCACGAAACTGGACATGCAGCTATAGTTCGACATTACGGTCCCAACGAAACTGGTTTCATCGAATTCCGACTCCGTATGCTCATACAGTGTATTTTTAACCATCAAAATATCGATTGTTTCTCACTCTAAAAATCCGTACGGCCACACAATGACTCTAAAAATCACGAAACTGGAAATCTAACAATAATTCAACACTGCGGATCCAACAAAACTAGTTTCGTCGAATTCCGACTCCGTTTGCAAAAGTGGCTATTTTTAAAGCTCTGGATGACCCATTTAAATATAATTAAATTTAATAGTTAAAATTAAATATTATCGTATATATTCACAACAGAATATCGTACAGCTCTAGAATATACCTCTATGAATTTCTAACTTGATATTTCAAATCCTGATTAAATCGATATTCGATTTATATTGAAATTCCTTTTAAAAATATAAAAAAAATTCCTTTATAAATTATAAAGGAATTCCACAGCGACTTTTCTGAAATTTGATTTGGACATACATCGAAATCTACACGACGAAATCTGGATTTTTCTCTTCCACTAGAAAGATATACTCCACCAGCTCCACACGTTTCTTGTTTCACAGAAATCCGGTTTAAACGAATCCTGTACATTCAGTTGAAGTTCGAATCGCCAATTTACGAACTACAGCGCCATTTCGAGCTCGGTTTTAATTATAATAAAATTATACGTTCAAACTGACGTCGATTGAATATATTTGTCAATATAATTCAACTCTAAGCTAAATTAAATCTAAGGGACGACCCCATTCACAGAATATTGTGATTTCCAATATTTTTGATTATTTCTGAATTAAATATATTATTTAATTATTTAATTAAATTAATTATTCCATTTTATTTAATTAAACCTCTATATAATTCACTACATCACGATATATATAACTAAATAAATTAATTATAATACCCCTGACAGTGCGGGTCATTACAAAATCGATGATATATATATATGTACGTATATATATATATATAATGGCGTAAATAGAACGCATCATGCAGCGACCGTTCGCGAATTTCGACCATTAACTTCAAATGGATGTAACGGGAGGTCCGACCGTCGGATTCTCCTAAAACCGTAATCATTGGGTTCATATAGAAAAGAGCTTTCCAATGAATATAAGAGATTTGAAATCTAATGGTTATATTTTGATATATTTCCAAATCAATTTCAGAAAAAGGTCGTTATGGATGTAGTTCGGTGGCCATTATTGGAAACCGACTGTAAGGACCTTGATAAAATTATTTAAAATATGGAAAATTATGTAAAATCATAATAAATGATTTGGAAAGATTTTGGATGAAAAATTCCAAGTTTGGAAAGAAAAAACATATTTTCATTGAAATGAACTAGTTTTTAACTAGTATAAAAATCCAATGTTTTTAAATAAACAAATTGGATCCGTAAATGGTTTTAAAATAACCAAAAATTAGAAAGTATGAATTGGAATGGATTTAAATGGAAATAATCCTCAAAATATTTCGATATTGGATTCCGTGATTATTCGGATATTGTGGTGGGAATTTGTAATATACAGATATCATTATTCCCAATACGATATCCGTTAGTTTCAGAATTTGATATTGAATATAAGCCAATATAATTTCTATTTAGAGCCTCGTATTTAATATCAAATTACATTTTGGGTATGTCGTTAATGGTGTCTTAAATAACACCGTTCTTAAACCCAATTAAGAAAAGAATAAATCTTTTAATTAATATTTAGAGGAGCTTACCAATTAATTAATATTTAATTGAAATTGGATTTTGGGTTTATCGTGAACGGTGTTTTAAATAACATTTGCTCTTTAACCCAATAATAGTGAAGAGACGATTTGAAAATTATAAATATTTTTATTAAGATTTAATGGAAATTTTCCAAAATAAATTTTATAATTTAATATATTAAACTGGAATTGAATGGAATTCGATTTGGTAGTAATCGAGATGAGCTTCTGTAAAGGAAGACTGTTACTATACGTGGAATTTAAAAGGATTTGTCGTTATTCCATTAGTAGTATTGATTTGATATGGAAATTTATATCAATTAGATATTGATCTGTTTTCCGTGAAGATTCCATAGTTAATGGAAGCTTATTTGGGTTTATTGTGAACTGTGTTTTAAATGACATTGGTTCTTTCACCCAATTAATGACGAGATTAATTTTCCTAAAGTTGAATAATCATAAAATAATGATTCTTCTATTAAAACCAAGTTGGATTTTTAATGAATCTTTAACTAGATTGGAATGGGAATGAGATAATTAAATATATCAAAGTCATGAAATGATCGAGAATGAAGTACCACCAGTTTTGCTCCAGGCGATAGTTAAATCATTTTTTAGATTTGAAACGACAAATGGTAATTAATTTTACCAATAACACAGTGGGTGTTAGATATGGAGTACTACCAGTTTTACTCCATGGGATGAATATGTTGGGATTGGAAAAATAAAATAAATGATTACTTCGGTAAGGTTCGCTAATCCCGACTAGTTTGATAAACCTTAATTCGGTTTAAATTGTGAAAAGAATTCTTGAATAAAAAACATTCTGAATTGGAACGAGGTGTTGGACGTTTTTTTAATGCACTTGATTATAATATATGCAAGTTATTCGGAAAGACCGGGATTAACCCATTCTGAATAACTGATACAGTGACTTGAAGACCGGAGATCTTCATATCGTTTGGATGATTACTAATGTCTTAATTGGGATGTACAACTAAGACAATGGTAATAAGTGGTGATCGTCCAGACTTACTTGGAGATCGACCGAATATGCGACAACCTTTCTCCTGTATTGGACATATGGGATGAGGAATAAGGTGCCTCTAGTTTCATTCAGACCCAGAATGGACTTGCAAATGGATGGTATGTCTGGCACTATATTCCTTTATACTGTATTCGTTGATCTCTACTAAATATTTAGCTGTTTGGTGGCGGAGAATTTATTCACTTGCTTAACACCCTTCCCTGAGACGTACGATGAGCTTAAAGGTTACATATTGGTGGAAATCAGTGGTACGGTATATGGATTTATATTGTGGCATGTTGAGATGAAAACGATCAAGATTTTTGTTGAAAAACAGAGTCTTGTGGTTGATGATCAAAGCATAACCATAATCAGCATAGCTTTGTATAGCGCTAATTCGTGAGCTTCACATCCCGGTATGAACCAGAAACAGGATGATGAATATATGGAAATGGACATATGTTAGTTTCTAGCTACGGGTAACGTCATGGTATGGAGCCTTGACTGTTTACTCATGTCGATGTTGGAAAACGTTATTGATGGAAAGCGAGGTACCTCGATCATTGGTCTGATTGAAAGGCTCTGTGATATTGAGTCCCGAGTGGCTATTGAGTGGTCAACATACTAACCCATTTTGGATGTTCGATAGAACCAGCTAACATATAGTTTATGGTACAACTAATCATCGACGGATGGCCGGCCATGCGGCTAACCTAGGGTTCACTACGGGGGATCCTGAGACATTGCTAGTGTGTCTCGAATCAGTAAGGAGGATAGCTTGCCTTGGTTCATAGATGGAAACCCAATTTTCAATATGTGATTTTTCGGTTTTAGTTGTAAATATATATATGGTGACTTAATATAATGGTACCTAGCCGCCTATGATTGATACATTTATATTTGAAATTGATTTCTTCACTTATAGTAATAATAAAATATGCAATCTCGCGTATCAACCATATTTGGTTATTATAAGGGAAAACACTATCCTCGACTGCGTTCATTGTGTGATAGGACCTAAGTTTTATAATAGCTTCATTTTTCTATTAAGCATTGCGTTGTTTGTTTATGCATTGGTATCCATGGGGGATAAACCCGTTCCATGTTATATAGCATGATCCCGTGATTTACCTAACTTTAAAACAAAAAAATAATAATTGTTTTAGTTGTTACACCTGTCCCATAACTTACTCGGAGTTTGTTGTTTTAACCTAAACTCTGGTTGCCCCTTTTTTTCCACACGGGCAGCTAGTAGTGTTGGTTTTCGCAAATACTTCTTTTCCTCGGATCCGGGATTACAGCTGGAGCTATATTCGGAAAGCTTTGTATCCGTATATCTCTTTCAATTATGTCAGTTGTTATTTTCCACTATGCATTGTACTTATGTATTATTTTCCGCTGTAATGTAAATTGTAAATATATGATATTTATTTTCCACTATATAATATTTGTTTATACTCTGGAATATTCTCATACTCTGATGTAAATTATTGTAAAAGCAGCGAAATTTTCTTCTGCTTGTATTCTAATGCGTCATATTCTCAAAGCAATCCGGACTCCTCATTTATGGGGATTTCGGCAAGTTTCAGCGACCGTTCACGAATTTCAACCATTGACTTCGAATTGACATTACGGGAGATCCGTCAGTCGGATTATCCTAAAATCGGAACCGTTTGGTTCGTAATGGGAAGAGCTTTCCAATGAATATAAGAGATTTGAAATCTAACGGTTGGATTTGGAATTATGTCCAAACCAAATTTGAAAAAGGTCGTTATGGATGTAGTTCGATGGCCATTAATGGAAACCGACTGTATGGGCCTTGATAAAATTATTAAAAATATTAATAATTTGGGTAAAATCGTAATAAATGATTTGGAAAGTATTTGGATGAAAAATTCCACATTTGTAAAGATTAAAGTACATTTTATTTAAATGAACTAGTTATTAACTAGAAAGATAATCCAACGTTTTTAAATAAATAAATTGGATTTGTGAATGGTTTTAATCTAACCAGAAATTTCCAATGTATAAATTGGAATGGATTTGAATAGAAATCTTCTTCGGGAGATTTCAATATTGGATTCCGTGACTATACAGATATTGTGGACGAATTTGGAAGATAGATAAATATCGTTATTCCCCCATACGATATGTGTTGGTTTCAGAATTTGATGTGGAATGCAAGTCGATATAATTTCTATTTAGAGTGTTATATTTAATATCAAAGTGGATTTTGGGTTTGTCATGAATCGTGTCTTCAGTTACACTGTTCTAAAGCCTCATGTGAAAAGAATAAATCTTTTAATTAAGATTATTAGAGTTTCTAGTTATATTTAGTAATTGGAATAAAAATGGAATGTCAATTGGGTTTATTGTGAACTGTGTTTTTTATAATATTCGTTCTTTAACACGAATAATAGTGAAATGTGATTTGGAATTTATAAATCTTTTATTAAGATTTAATGGAAAATTTCCAAAGTAAAGTTTTCCAATTTAATAAAATAAATTGTAGTGGAATGGAAATCGATTTGGTAATAATCAAAGTGAGCTTCTGGGGAGGAAGACTTTATTATATATGGAATTTAAAAGGCTTTTCCATTATTCCATTTATATTATTGGTTGGATACGTAAATTTATATCGATTATATATATTGATTTGTTTTCCATGAAGATTCCATGGATAATGGAATGTGATTTTGGTGGCGGAGAATTTATTCTCTTGCTTAACACCCTTCGCTGAGACGTATGAGCTTAGAGGTTATATATAGGCAGAAATCAGTGATACGGTGTAGATTGTCGAGTGTGACATGTTTGTGTTTCCAAAGTTAAATAATTATTAAATAATGATTGTTGGAAGAATATAACTAACTGGTGTTTTAATGAATCTTTAATTAGATTGAAATGAGAATGTAATAATTTAATTTATCAAATTTGGGAAATGATCGAGAATGGAGTACCACTAGTTTTACTCCAGATAATTGTTAAATCTTTAACTTGATTTGGGCGTGAAATAGTAATTAATTTTACCGATAACACCATGAGTACTAGATATGGGTACTACCAGTTTTGCTCCATGGGATGAATAAGTTGGGATTGGGATTAATAAGCAAATGATTACTTCGGTAAGGCTCGATAATCCCGACTAGTTGATAAACCATAATTTGGTTTTGAATGATATCCAAAGGAAGGCTAAAAATAAATTTAAAAGAATTTATCTTTGATAAAATAAATTGGAACCTTTCCCTAAAAGATGTGAATATTTGAATAAAAGACTATTATGAATTGGAAGGAGGCATGTGATGTGTTTTTATAGCACTTGATTATTGATTATAAAATATGCGAGTTATTCGGAAAGACTGGGTTTAACCCATTCTGAATAATTATTACGATGACTTAAATTCGACGATGAAGACGGTGGTTGAAGACCAGAGGTTTTCACATCATTTGGATGATTGTTGATTTCTTGATTGGGTCGTACACTCAACACAAGGTAATAGGTGGTGATCGTCCAGACGTTCTTGGAGATCGACCAGATACGCGAGAACCTCTTTGCTGTATTGGACATATGGGACAAGGAATAAGGTTCCTCCAGTTTCGTTCAGACCCAGAACGGACTTGTAAATGGATATGTGGCTGACATTTGATTTCATTCAGTGTTGATTGATTTCTATTAAATATATATCTGTTCGGTGGTGGAGAATTTATTCTCTTGCTCAATACCCTTCTTTGAGACGTACGAGCTTAGAGGTTATATATTGATAGACATCAGTTGTATAGCATAAATTGTCAGTGTGACATGCTGTGATGCAAATGATCGAGGCTTTTGTTGAAAAGCAGAGTCATGTGGTTGTGGCTGATGATCAAAGCACGAAGTTAAATAGCATATCTTTGTATATAGCGTTAATTCGCGATCCTCACACATCAGTATGAGTCAAAAACGGGATGAGGACAGTAGGGAGGACATGACGTTTCTTTCTAGCTATGGGTGGTGTCGTGGTATGGAGCTAAGAAATTTATTTACTTTTACCTATGTGGATGATGGATTGCGAGACGCCTCAGATATTGGTCCCTAGTGGCCAAGTAGTAGGTCCTATAAGACCGGGAAGCGTGTGTTTAGGAATAATAATCCATTAACATAAGTGTGGACCGACCCTGTTGCTAACGAAGGTTAACTGTGGGAGATCCTGAGGCATTTGCTAGAGTGTCTCAAAGCCAGTGAGGATGATCCCTGCCTCGGCTCAAAGATGGAAATCCAATTTCCAATGCGCCACGTTTTGGGTTTTATTGTAGAACTAGTATGGCGACATAGTAGGATGGGGTACTATGCCGTCTACGATTGATACATTTATATTTGAAATTGATTTTGACACTATACACTTATAATAATATAAAATGCTTTTTGTTTTAAATGTACCAATAATGTTTGGCTATTATAAGGTAAAACTCTATCCTCCGGCTTGCATTGCATTGTGTGATGGGACCTGAGTCTTATAATAGCTTCATTTTTCAAAAAAGCATTGCGTTATTTGTTTTATGCACTCGTAATCTTTGGAGAAAACCCATTCCGTGTTGTATGGCATGTTCCCTTGATTTACTCTATTTTAAAGTAAAGTTTTAATAACTGTTTTATTCTCACAACAGTCTCATGACTGACTTGGAGTTTATTGTTTTAACCCAAACTCTGGGTGTCCCTATTTTTCGCACGGGCTGCTAGTAGTTTTGGTTTTCGCAAATATTTCTATTCACATGATACTGGATTTACAGTTGGAGCTATATTCGGAAAGCTTTGTATCCGTGTATCTCTTTCAGTTGTGTTATGTATTATTTTTCCACTGCTATGTAATGTAATTTAATCTCTGATATTTTTCTGATGTATATTATTTATTCATCCTCTGTTATGTTCTTGTACTCTGATGTAAATTATTGTAATAAGCAATGAAATGTTCTATTATTCGCATTCTGATTTGTCGTGTTCTAAACTTAATCCGTGGTTTCCCTTATGGGTGAGTCTGAGTCGTTTCACAAAATATAACTATCTGAATGAATTTATCAAATAATATTAAAATTGATATTAAAGAACCACAATTTAATATGAATACTATTATTTTACCAGTAAAAATGGTAAATTATATTTTTTATCCTATTATGTTATACGACCATCACAACGGTAGCGGCATGCGCTTCACGCTTGGTGGTGGCACGTGCTTTGCATGTGGATTTTTATTCCCTATATGTTATGTATTTTACATATGCAAGGAAAAATAACTTGTACTAATGTTGTGCATGATCAATAAACTGTCACTTTAAGAAAAAATAATAAGCAATGTAAAAAAATTAAAATGTAATGATCACAAAATACCATTCAATTATTTTGTCTTTTAGCAATGTTTCAATTGTTAGTTCGAACGTAATGACATGCGCTTCGCGCGTGGTGATGGCACGTGCTTTGCGCGTGGATTGTTATTCATCAAACATTGTGTATCTTACATACGAAAGGAAAAATTATTTGTACTAATATTACATGATCAATAAACTGTCAATCGTAATGAAAATATAGTAAACAATATAAATAAATTCAAATGAATTTTTTAGTAAATTTAGTAAATAAAACAAATTAAAAAAAAGTAAAGAGGAGATGTAGAAAAAATAAGGGAAAACAGCTGAAAATTTACTGTTAATTGATAGTTTTCATTTTAAAAGGCATCAAGCTAAGAATTCTAACAAAAAAAATTTCAATCAAAAGCAAGGGAAACCAATGCCTTGATCTAAACATCCAGAGCCTTGCAAGTTGTGCATAAAGAGTCTTTGTTCAAATGGATTCGTAAAATGCGAACAAAATTGAATAAGAATATTCTATACGTTTTTGGTTGAGAGATCCATAACATCAGCGTAAAATATGCATCGCGATATCTACCTTATAGGCTAAGCAGGTAAAGGAGAAGATGAATTACTATAAATTATTGCCACTAATCAAAGTCGTTATAGTATCATAGTTATACTAGAAAATAAAAAACAAGAATATTCTTTTATCAGAAGTACAATCAATAATACAATAGTAAAAACATAATGCTTGACAGTTCAATGTTATAGATGCATTTCGTTGGACACTTCACTTGAGTTGATTAACTTATACAAGAATATTAGTCCTAATTTGATTATTTTATTTTATGATCAGATCAAACTGAGTACCACACCATCGAGAATGTACCTTTCGGAGCTGGTGAGACGACCCAAAGTTCCCCGATCCCCGAGCAGTCGGAGGAGCCCGGATTGTTTTGAGAACATGACGCATCAAAACATAATCATTAAACATTTCATTCCTATTACAACAATTTACATCAGAATACAAGATATTAGAGTTAAAATAAATAATATACAACGGAAAATATCGGAGATTAAAATACATAGCAGTGGAAATAAAAAAAATCTATAAATACCTTGCATAGCGGAAATACATCAACTACCACAAGTGAAATAAATACATGGATACAAAGCATTCCAAATATATCCCTAGTTGTAATCCTGGATCCTGTGAAAAGAAATACCTACGAAAACCAAAACTACTAGCTGCTCGTGTGGAAAATATGGGCACACAGAGTTTAGGTGGAAATAATAAACTTTGAGTTAGTCATGAGACTGGTGTGAGAACTAAAAACAATTATTAACTTTATTTTAAAGTTAGGTAAATCACGTGATCATGCCATATGACATGGAACGGATTTACTCCACATGAATGCCATAAACAACTCGCAATGCTAAATAAAAGAAAAATGAAGCTATTATAAGACTCAGGTCCTATCACACAATGCAACGCAAGCTGGAAGATATAGTTTTACCTTATAATAGCCAAATATGCTTGATACGTGAAATTTATCTTTTATTTTTACTATAAGCGAAGAAATCAACTTCAGATATAAATGTATTAATCATAGACGGCACAGGTGCCATACTTAACGGCTTACGACCAGGGCATTGGAAAACACCGGAACGTACATCTGCCTAAATCTAGGAAATCGAGTATCACTACGACTTACGTCCCAGCCAGAGTAAACACCTCTTACTCTATCCTTATGGGAATCGGGGGGTGCGCTCTATCCCCACCAGGTGTAGAGCGATCACACCTAGCCTATCTCGGTCGACCGAATCCATCCTCATCTCGAAAGTATACTGATCTAACCATCAGTTCACCAGCATACCAATGTGTGACGCTCACGAATTAAGACTACATAAAGTTGTGCTACTTAAAGCCATGCTTTGATCACCATCCAACAAGCTCTGCTTTTCAAAAAAATCTTGGAACTATGCATCTCAGCATGTCAAACTGTCAATCCATACCATATCATTTATTTCTACCAATATATAACCTCTAAGCTCGTACGTCTCAGAGAAGGGTGTTAAGCCAGAGAATAAATTTTCCGCTACCAAACAGATATATATTTAGTATAGATAAACGAATACAGCATAAAGGAATACAATGTTAGACATACCATCCATTTGCAAGTCCGTCTTGGGTCTGAACTAAACCGGAGCCTCCTTATTTCTCATCCCATGTGTCTAATATAGGAGAGAGGCCCTCGCATATCCGAACAATCAACAAGTATGTCTGGACAACTACCACTATAACCCCTTCCTGGGAGCTAAACAATCCAGGGCATCAGTATTAATCCATTCGATGTGAAGATCGCTAGTCTTGCACCGTCTTTGTTATCTTCGACATTTAATTGTCGTATCAGTTATTCAAAATGGGTTAAACCTGGTCTTTCCAAACAATTCGCGTATCTTATAATCAAGTGCAATAAAAACATATCATATGCCTCATTCCAATCCAGAATATTTTTTTTATTCAAACATTCTTCACTTTGGGAGTTATTCCCATAAATCGTATCAAAGATTTTATTCATTTAAGCCTCTTGTTTATGTAACGACCCGCATTCTACGCATCATAGGATTGTAGAATATTTATTCCATCGTCATAAAGGGTCGTATTTTCATGTAACTTTGGGAGACGACTGTTGGGGTCATTTCCCATATTCATGATTTTTGCCGATTTTTAAATGACCATTTTGCTCCTAGCTAATCTTGTTTCGGTCATAACTTTTTAATGGAAAAGAGTTTTGACCTGAAACTACTTCCATTAGATCTGGATGATGGTTTACCTTTCCATAGAGTGGTCACATTAGCCAAACGGACTCACCGTTTGGGAGATATGGCTGAAACACGTTTCAGGTGGTGAAAAACAGCTTAATTTGGTGTAACCGGGTGATTAACAGCTAGGCCCAAAGGGGAATTTCGGGATTAAGAGTATAAGAGGGCTGCTAGGGTTTAGAAAATGAATTTTACTTCATTTTCCAGCCGCCTAAGACATTCCTCTCAACCTAGCAATGGCCTCCACTTGCTAAAACACCCTAAATCACCTCCTAATCGCTAATTAAGCCAAATATACATCAAATCAAAGAGGATTAGCACAAAAATTGAGATAGACTGCTGTATTGCCTTGGTACTCACGCCCAATCAGAGAATCATTTCAGATCTAAATTTATTTGTGGCAAAGGTGAGTGATTTGCATAGTTTCTCACTAATTATGGTTAACTAAGGGTAATTAGTGATAATTAGCGAATTCATACATGTTAAAAATCTGGAAAAATATTGATAAATTTTGAAATATTGTTTCAGGCCTCTGTTAGAAAATTTGGATAATTTGGTTAAGTTTAACTAATCCTATCATTAGTTTTGCTTAAACATGCTTATGGGAAAATATGGGGTTTTGGCTATGTTTGATCCGTTTGAACTTATCAAATTGATGTTTTGGTGTTCATGGTCGTTTCTACATGTTGCTATGACTGTATGGTATTCTTTCTGGTTGATTAGAAGAGTTAGATTAGTCGAAAACGCTATTGTATGGCGTAAAACAGTCGCTGGAAAAAAGTGCAGAAAATTGCCCGAACCGGATCAGATCGGAGGAGGAAAGCACGATCCGACCCGCTTGTGAGAAGGAGCCTCGATCCGAACTGCTCACACGTGAAGTTCCATTATCAGACCTAAGCACGGGGGCACGAACTGAAGAGAGCATCCCGATCCGAAGCTCCATCACGACTCGCTCGCCTGGAGACACGATCTGATGCTTTGGAGATGGCCATGAACCGATACGAAGTAGGAGTCACGATCCGATATGTATGGGTATGCCGATCTGAACCGAAGTGCTTGGATTTGAGGTGTGAACCACGATCCGAACTAGAAGTACGAGTTGGGGTGAAGAACAGGAACCGAGCCGATCCAGAGATGAAGACCAAAACCCGAGATGCAAAGGTAGTCCAAGTGGGAAGTTTGTACTCAGGATCCAGTTGGGAACCAACGAGTTAACTTCATGAGTTGGGATTTTCTACGGAACGTGTGCTAAGGGGTTGTCGATGTCTATAACTTTGGATCACTCTGTGTAGGGGGTACGTGAACGGATTCAGGACCACAATGGTCTAGGTACGACTAATAGGCTATAGACCAATGAAGCTGGGTAATTTGTAAAGATTTAGTCATGACTCCGTAGGGTAAGCTTTGTGGTAGCAGTAGTCATACAAGTCGAACTCCGTCACTACTTCGATGGGTCTAGTGGTTGAGACTGGTGGACATCGTTTGCTTTATGCACTGAGTGAGAGATGTGAGGATGGTTGCTACGCCTGATTTGTTTGCCATCACTTTGACATCCACACCCCCACCCCCGTATTCTTTACACCATATGTTAGGGGCACCTTAGAGTATTGTTCAGTATGTAGTGCTAACTCTTTGGTTGTAGGTCCCGGTTCAGGTATGGTTTAGTATACCTGTTATTGTTCTGTTTTGATGCTTATCGCTCATACCAGACTCTTGTCTGACCCAGAGTTTTATGTCTCTTCTTATTACTCTGGGTGCTCTCATGAGCAGACTAGAGAAAGGTTAGCTGGTGAAGCATGAGTAGCGGTACCGAAGACGAGCAGGAGGCTCCCACATATGATATATATAGATATTCTCCCTGTGTCGCTGCTGGTCACTACTTTGGGCATTAGCAGTGTACCTTTCCTTTCTTTTGCTTTAGAGATAGTTTTAAAGTTGTAATAATGATGATGTGGAACATAAGCTGTATTTGGATTTTCCGCTGTTACGATGTTTAGTTTTCAGCTTATGCACTGTCTCGCCTGTTTTATGCCAAGTATGTTGTTATTATATTTTATTCCTTGCGCTGTGAGACCTTCTACAGGTTCTTGATTAGTTCATTCGCTTCTTTCCTTTCTTTGGCGACCGTTTCGTGCCAGTCGGGCATGTGTACAGCGCACTTTCGGAGGAAATGTCGGTTGGTACGGGGCGGGCCATCACATTTGGAATCAGAGCTTTAGGTTGCGTAGTTAACATAGGGAAAGACACCAGGGAGAGATAATACGTATATGAGAGAGCGCATTTGTGATTATTTTGGTTTTCAAAAGCTATATATATATTATTAGTATTGCTAACGATGAAGTCGCACAGCACCGACACCACAAAGAGGATGGTTAATCGTTTCTCTTTACAGATTGAACGATGAGCCAATACGCAAGGGGCACCGGTAGAGGAGCCAATAATGGGAATGCTGCTGATATGAGGACGATGTTTACTGACCTCATGAGGGAGATTCTTAGAGATGTTCAGAGGGCATCTCCTAATGCTGGTAATGGTGGTGGACCAATAGTGCAAGCGCCAAAGGCCGATTTCGCCAAGATGAATGAGGATTACCCTAGTCTTAGTGGGAATCCGTTCCATAGAACGGAGTCAGCTACGGATGTTCAAGATTGGATGGATAGCTGTGAGCGTATCTTCGAAGACTTGGGTAACGAGGATGCGATGAAGAGAAGGCTAGCATCCTGTCAGCTGCAAGGACGGGCAATGAATTGGTGGAATGCTATAAAGGCAACTACTCACAAGGATCAGATTACTTGGGACCAGTTTAAGGTTCGCTTCAGCAATAAGTTCATTCCAGCTGCTCAGAAGTCAGTACTGTTTAAGAAATTCTTGGAACTCAAGCAGAATGGCAGAGTTGTCTCGTAGCATATTGCCGAATTCGAAACATTGTCAAAGTATGGGTTATCCCTAATAGATACTGCCGAGAAGAAGAACGAGAAGTTCATAACTGGCTTGGATGGATACTTGGGGGAAAGGCTTATTAACCACATCGATGAGACATTTGAATCGATTGTGGGAAAGATTTAAGATCAGTGAGTCTTTACCGTAAGTCGAAGGCTAAGGTTACATTTGCAGAGGAGCCAAAACCGCAAGCAAGCGGTGGAGGCAAGAGTGGTTCTCAGAATAAAAGGAAGCAGAACCAGAATAAGGATGGCCAGAAGAAGAAGAATGATGTTGAGTGCTTTAGTTGTGGCAAGAAGGGCCACTATGCTAGTAATTGTCAAGCAAAGCCAGCAAACAGGAAGTGCTTCAACTGTGGCCATGTGGGACATCACAAGGACAAGTGTCCGCAGCCCCCTAAAGAAGAGCAGATGGTGAAAGCATATGCCCTTAATGCAATTCCTTCTTCGTCGAATGCCCCAACTGCGGCGGAGAAGGGAAAGAATATCGTTATTCAAGATATGCTTTCTATTTATGATGTTCTTGTTAGAGTTTTGTTTGATACCGGAGCTTCCAATTCTTTCATATCTAGTGACTTGGTAGAGAGGTTGGGAATGGAGCCCGAGATTGTCGATAGACCTTTGGTAGTGATGAACCCGATTGGTGGTTCGACTAGCCTTAGCATGATTTGTCATAATGTGGTCTTATCAAGTCATGGATGCATGTTTGTGTGTGATTGCTTTGTTTTGGGCTTTGCTGGGTTTGGAATTATTTTGGGAGTCGATTGGCTCCAAAGATACGGGGTGGTGGTAGACTGTGAGGGCTTTTTGGTGACAGCTAGAGCGGATGATGGGCGGAGGGTAGTGTTTGCTGGTCTACGCAGTAATAGGGTAGTGGCTAGTTCTCTAAATTCCCTCGACAGCCCGCAGGATGAGTTGTCTGGTTTGCCTATGTTTGGCCAGTATCCGAACGTCTTCGAGGAAGTGACCGGACTTCCACCACACCGAGAGATTGAGTTCTGTATTGATTTAGTGAAAGATGCCAGACCTATAGTGATGCCACTTCATCATATGATGCCAAGTTAGCAGCGAGTGCTCGCGGTGCAAGTAAGCAATCTTTTGAAGAAGAGATTTATCAGAAGAAGTGTTTCTGAGTGGGGAGCACCAGTTGTGTTTGCTACCAAGGCAGATGGTACCCTTCGATTGTGTGTAGACTACCGCGAGTTGAATAAGGTGACGAGGAAGAATATGTATCCTCTACTGCAGATAGATGATTTGTTTGATCAGTTGAATGGTGCGAGTGTTCTCCCAGTCGGATCTCGCGACAGGCTTTCATCAGCTTAGAATGGAAGCTGAGAGTATAGCTAAAACGGCATTTCGGACGCCGTCTGGATTTTATGACTGGTTGGTTATGCCATTCGGGTTGACCAATGCGCCAACATATTTTGTGGATCTTATGAATAGGGTATTCAGAGATCAGTTGAATAAGTTTGTTCTTGTGTTCATGGACGATATACTTGTTTATTCGAGGATAGAGGAAGAACACAAGGAACATTTGAGGATAGTGATGGAGGTGTTGAGAAAACACCAGTTGAAAGCAAAGTCCTCTAAGTGTCACTTCTGGAGGAGGGAAGTGAGATTCTTGGGCCATGTTGTTTTAGAGAATGGTATTGCCGTGGATCCTGCGAAGGTGGCTACGGTACAAGATTGGTCTATGCCTAAGAATGCAGCAGACATAAGAAGTTTCTTGGGGTTAGCTGGATATTATCGTAAGTTTATCCAAGACTTCTCCAAGATAGCAACACCGTTGACTCAGTTGACCAAGAAGAATCAAGCTTTCGTCTGGGATGAAAAGTGCGATAATGCATTCAAGAATCTAAAGGAAAAGTTGACATGTGCACCAGTGTTAGTCATTCCTAAGGGGAATAGGAATGAAGAGATGACAGTATACACAAATGCATGTGGTACCGGACTAGGTGTTGTATTGATGCAAGGAGGTAGGGTTGTAGCTTATGCAAGTCGACAACTGAAACCGCATGAGAGAAGATATCCTACCTATGATTTGGAATTGGTAGCGATCGTGTTTGCATTGAAGATGTGGATACATTATCTTTTGGGAGAAAGATTCGAGTTGTTACCAATCATAAATTGTTAAAGTATCTCTTCTATCAGAAGGATCTAAATCTCCAACAGCAAAGATGGTTAGAATTCTTAGCTTCCTATGATTTCGATATCGCATATACACCAGAAAAGGGAAATGCGGTAGCTGATGCATTGAGTAGAAGACATGCGAGTCTAGGGGCTATGTTTCTAGAATGGAGGTAACTGGAGTACATCGCTGGGTACGATTTCAGACCAAAGTGCGAATTGGATCCAAAAATGTTAGCAAGTTTGACGATCAGACCCACTTTGATTGAGCGGATTGGTTCCAGTCAGAGGAACAATCCTAACCTATCAGAAATCGTCTCAAAGTTTGAGATGGGAATTGACGGATAGATGAACAAGTATGGGGTTGATCGAAATGGATGGCTTAGAAAGAATGGAAGATTAGTTGTACCCAATGTCAATGGATTGAGAGATGAAGTTCTTAGAGAATGTCATCACTCAAAACTGACTATACACCCCGGTGGTAACAAGATGTACCGAGACATGAAGCATACTTACTACTGGGAAGGGATGAAAAGAGACGTTGGGAAGTTTATATCCAAATGCATGAATTGCCAGCAGGTTAAAGCTGAGCAAAAGAAGCCTAGTGGTTTGTTACAACCATTAGAAATTCCGGAATGGAAATGGGAACAAGTCTCAATGGATTTCATTGATGGGTCACCAAGGACTAGATCGGGCTATGATAGCATTTGGGTAATTGTGGACCGATTGACTAAGAGTGCAAGGTTTATACCCGTCAATTCAAACAGAACGGCAGCTAAGTTAGCTGAACTATATGTAAAGTGGGTAGTGAGATTTCATGGAATACCCAAAGGCAATATGAGTGACCGAGATCCGTTGTTCACTAGTGGATTTTGGAAGAGCTTACAAGAGGCATTAGGATCAAAATTACATCTCAGTACCGCGTATCATCCTCAACCCGACGGACAGACAGAGAGGGTGAATAGAGTATTAGAGGATCTCTTGAGATCTTGCATATTAGACTTTGGTGGATCATGGGATGACCATTTGCATCTAGTAGAGTTTGCATATAATAATAGTTATCAATCCAGTATTGGTATGGCTCCATTGGAAGCTTTGTACGGAAGACCGTGCAACTCACCATCGTGTTAGTTAGAAACTGGTGAGAAGTTTGTGCTTGGACCAGATGTGATAAGAGAAACTTCAGCTAAGATTAAGGTTATCTGATAGCGAATGAAGGCTTCCCAAGATAGGCAGAAGAGTTATGCCGATAAGAGGAGAAGAGAATTAAAGTTCTCCATTGGCGTGGTGTTTTTCAAGATTTCTCCATTGAAGAGCGTGATACGATTGGCAGGAGAAGTAAGTTAGCACCAAGATTTGTTGGTTCATTCCCAGTTCTTGAGCAAATTGGGAATTTGACATATAAAGTTGAATTACCAAAGAAGATGGCGGGAGTTCATAAAGTATTTCATGTTTCCCAGTTAAGGAAATTCATGCACGACCCCGATGTGACTATTTCACCTGATCAGTTGGATGATATCGAGGTTGAACCCGAGGCGGTAGGGAACCGCAGACTTATGCATATTGTTTGGAACGATACGAAGCAACTTCGAAGGAAAGCGGTGAATCTAGTCAAGGTTCAGTGGGGCGAGAATGAGAATGACTGTACTTGGGAGACAAAGGAGAGCATTAGGAAAACGTATCCAGAACTATTCGCCTGGTAAGATTACAGTTTCAATTTGGTCTTTCCGCATGCTAAGGTAGATTTTTTTTGTTTGTTTTGCATGGTTGGTTGTTGTATATGGCTGATAGGCATGCGGGATCCTTTATATGTTATTGGTTAAGGAAATTTCGGGGACGAAATTTCTTAAGGAGGGACAGTGTAACGACCCGCATTCTATGCATCATAGGATCGTAGAATATTTATTCCATCGTCTTAGTGGGTCGTATGGTCATGTAACTTTGGGAGACGACTATTGAGGTCATTTCCCGTATTCATGATTTTTGCCAATTTTTAAATGACCATTTTGCCCCTAACTGATCTTGTTTCGGCCATTACTTTTGATAGGAAAGGAGTTTTAATTTGAAACCACTTCCATTAGATTCGGATGATGGTTTATCTTTTCGTAGAGTGGTCACATTAGCCAAATGGACTAACCGTTTGGGAGATTTGGCTGAAACACTTTTCAAGTGGTGAAAAACAGCTTAATTGGGCTTAACCGTGTGATTAACAGCTAGGCCCAAAGGGGAATTTCGGGATTAAGAGTATAAGAGGGCTGCTAGGGTTTAGAAAACGAATTTTACTTCATTTTCAGCCGCCTAAGATATTCCTCTTAACCTAGCAATGGCCTCCACTTGCTAAAACACCCCAAATCACCTCCTAATCACTAATTAAGCCAAATCTACATCAAATCAAAGAGGATCAGCACAAGAATCGAGGTAGAGCTGCTGTATTGCCTTGGTATTCGCGCCCAATCAGAGAATCATTTCAGATCTAAAGTTTATTTGTGGCAAAGGTGAGTGATTTGCAAAATTCCTCACTAATTATGGTTAACTAAGGGTAATTAGTGATTATTAGCGAATTCTTACATGTTAAAAATCTGGAAAAATATTGATAAATTTCGAAATATTGTTTCAGGCCTCTGTTAGAAAATTTGGATAGTTTGGTTATGTTTAACTAATCCTATCATTAGTTTTGCTTAAACATGCTTAAGGGAAAATATGAGTTTTTGGCTATGTTTGATCCGTTTAAACTTATCAAATTGATGTTTTGGTGCTCATGGTCGTTTCTGCATGTTGCTATGACTGTATGGTATGCTTTGTGATTGATCAGAAGAGTTAGGTTAGTCGAAAACGCCATCATATAGTGTAAAATAGTCGCTAGAAAGAAGTGCAGAAAATTGCCTGAACCGGATCGCATCGGAGGAGGAAAACACAATCCGACCCGCTTGTGAGAAGGAGCCCCGATCCGAACTGCTCACACCTGAAGTTCCACGATCTGACCTGAGCACGGGGGCACGACTTGAAGAGAGCATCCGATCCGACCCGCTCACTTGGAGAGCCAATCGACCCGATCCGAAGCTCGATCATGACTCGCTCGCCTTGAGACATGATCTGATGCTTTGGAGATGGCCACGAACTGATCCAAAGTAGGAGTCACGATCCGACCTGTATGGTTATTCCGATCCGAACCGGAGTGCTTGGATTTGAGGCGTGAACCACGATCCAAACTAGAAGTACAAGTTGGAGTGAAGAACAGGAACTCAGCCGATCCGGAGATGAAGACCAAAACCCGAGATGCAAAGGTAGTCCAAGTCGGATGTTTGTACTCAGGATCCAGTTGGGAACCA
Source organism: Allium sativum (assembly GCA_030737875.1). Classification (NCBI taxonomy): domain Eukaryota; kingdom Viridiplantae; phylum Streptophyta; class Magnoliopsida; order Asparagales; family Amaryllidaceae; genus Allium; species Allium sativum. The sequence continues at coordinate 11,635,308 of CM060923.1, forward strand.
ACGAGTTAACTTCATGAGTTGGGCTTTGTTGCGGAACGTGTGCTAAGGGGTTATTGATGTCTATAACTTTGGATCACTATGTGTAGGGGGTACGTGAACGGATTCAGGACCACAGTGATCTAGGTACGACTAATAGGCTATAAACCAATGAAGCGGGGTCATTTGTAAAGATTTAATCATGACTCCGTAGGGTAAGCTTGGTTGTAGCAGTAGTCGTACAAGTCGAACTCCGTCACTACTTCGATGCGTCTAGTGGTTGAGACTGGTGGACATCGTATGTTTTACGCGCTGAGTGAGAGATGTGAGGATGGTTGCTAAGCTTGATTTGTTTGCCATCACTATGACATGCACACCCCCACCTCCGTATTCTTTACACCATTTGTTAGTGGCACCTTTGAGTATTGTTCAGTATGTAGTGCTAACTCTTTGGTTGCAGGTCCAGGTTCAGGTATGGTTTAGTATACCTGTTATTGTTCTATTTTGATGCTTATCGCTCATACAAGACTTTTGTCTGACCCAGAGTTTTATGTCTCTTCTTATTACTCTGGGTGCTCTCACGAGAAGACTAGAGACAACTTAGCTGGTGAAGTATGAGTAGCTGTACCGGAGACGAGCAGGAGGCTCCCACGTATGATATATATAGATATTCTCCCTGTGTCGTTGCTGGTCACTACTTTGTGCATTAGTTGTGTACCTTTCCTTTCTTTTGCTTTAGAGACAATTTTAAATTGTAATAAGGATGATGTGGAACATAAGCTGTATTTGGATTTTCCGCTGCTACAATGTTTAGTTTTCAGCTTATGCACTGTCCCGCCTGTTTTATGCCAAGTATGTTGTTATTATATTTTATTCCTTGCGTTGTGAGACATTCTACAGGTTCTTGATTTGTTCATCCTCTTCTTTCCTTTCTTTGGCCACCGTTTCATGCTAGTCGGGCATGTGTACTGCGCACTTTCGGAGGAAATGCCGGCTGGTACGGGGCGGGCCGTCACAGTTTAAATCTTCACTTGGAAACCATTTCAAAAGATTTTGTATTATATTTTCACGAATTTAAACCAAATTAAGTTTTATCAAACTATTCGGGATTATCCAGCCATACCGAAATAGTCATTTATTTTATTTTCCCAATCCCAACCTATTCATCCTATGAGCAAAACTTGTAGTACTCCATATCTAACACCCAGTGTGTTATCGGTAAATTCAGTTACAATTTCACGTTTCAATTCTAATTAAAGATTTAACTATCGCTTGGAGTAAAACTGGTGATACTCCATTTTTTGAACACTTCTTGAATCTAGTAAATATAATTATCACATTCACATTTCAATCTAATTAAAGATTCATTAAAACTCCGTCTTAGTTTTAATCTCCAAAAATAATTATTTAACGATTATTCAACTTAGGAAATAAATCATGCCTTTAACTGGGTTAAAGAACGAATGTCATTTACAACATTATTCATGATAAACCCAAAATCATCTTCCATCAAAATGGAATCTACACGGAAATCATAACAGTGTATAATCGATATAAATTCCCTTTTTAGACTAATAATATAAATTGAATAATGACAAAGCCTTTTAAATTCCATATAGTAACGGTCTTCCTTTACAGAAGCTCATTTCGATTATTACCAAATTGAATTCCATTCAATTCCAATTTAATATATTAAATTGGAAAACTTTACTTTGGAAAATTTCCATTAAATCTAAAAAAAAAGATTTATAAATTCCAAGACATATCTTCACTGTTAATTGGGTTAAAGAACAAATGTTATTTAAAATACCATTCACGATAAACCCAAAAATCCAGTTCAATTCCAATTAAATATTAATTAATTGGTAAACTTCTCTAAACCTTAATTAAAAGATCTATTCTTTTCTCAACTGGTTTTAAGAATAGTGCTATTGAAGACACCATTCGTGACAAACCCAAAATCCAATTTGATATTAAATACAAGGCTTTGAATAGAAATTAATATCGGCTTATATTCAATATCAAATTCTGAAACCAATGGATATCGTATTTGTATTAACGATATCAATATCTTCCAAATTTCCATAACAATATCCATATAATTATGGAATCCAATATCGAAAATATCCAAAGATAATTTCCATTTAGACCTATTCCAATTTATTTGTTAGAAAATTCTTGTTATATTAAAACCCTTTACATATCCAATTAATTTATTTAAAATCCATTGGATTATTGCTCTAGTTAATAACTAGTTCACTCAGATAAATATATCTTTTATCTATTCAAAAATTGAAATTTTTAATAAAAAATCTTTTCAAATCATTAACTATTATTTTACATAATTTTTACATATTTTTAATAATTTTATTAAGGCCCTTATAGTCGATTTCCAATATTGGCCACAGAACTGCATTCACAGCGACCATTTCCAAAACTGATTTGGACATATCATAAAATATGTCCATTTAATTTCAAATCTCTTATTATCATTGGAAAGCTCTTTACGATGCAAACCCAACATTTCCGGATTTAGAAGAATCCGACGGTTGGATCTCCCGTTATGCCTATTTGAAGTTAATGGTTGAAATTCACGAACAGTCGCTGCGTGACGCGTTCTTTTCAAGCCATATATATATATATATATATATATATATCGTTCATTTTCGTTTAAAATTAATTTTATAAAAATTGTTTTTGAATTCATTTTAAAACGATTTCAACTTCATGTTCAATTTTAAATCAAAATTGAATATTTTATATCATTGTAATATTAAAATAATAATATTTTCAAAATATCATATTTTAAAATCAAAACTTTTCAATATTCATTATAAAATGGATATAAAAATCCATTCGAGTTAAAATGGTGTACATCTACTTGACTCGGCTTCACATATTATTTCAATATTTTCGTGTCCATAAAAAATCGTACATCAAAACCATATTTTGATTTTTCACCGAATATTATTTTAATATATTTGTTTATATTATAATTGGAATCAGACCCAATCAATTACCGTATAATTTTATTTATATTGATTTCATACATTGCATGTATTCAAAAATAGCGATGAGAAACTATTGAACATTCAATTAACATCCAGAGTGCAATTTACATATGTATAAGCATTTAATAATTAAGTAACTCTTATAATAGTCTGTCAATCAATAGGTTGACATACAACTAAATATTGGGATTAGTGTATGTCAAATATCATCCCAATACCAGTGTGGGGTTTTCAAACAACAACAGTCCATTTAAATAAATCATTGGTTGATTAATTTAACCAATTCTATTTTGGTTGGAATTAATTTTCTACTTAACCAATTTTCACTGTATAAATAATAAATAGATATTTACATCTCATTTCAGCAACCACAAAGTGTCTACCCATATTGTTCAAAATACGAGTGTCGTATATTCAAACAACGCCTCTTGTGCAAATGAGTCGTGAATAGTTCATGCGTTGAACTCAAGCAATGTCACATACGATAGTATAAATCAAAACTGAAAGTCTATATATATCTTCAGTTACAAAATAAGTAACTGTGCAAATATTTAAATGACAGAATACTCACATTGGTTTCCACTCAGTCAGTCTTTATTTGAGGTTTGTTTTAATAAAATTAAATGAGCATTCAATTTAATCAAAAACTGCAACGGCATCCGTTTCCATTCTGGTTAGTTCCATGTTGTAGAGCTCGACTCCGCGATCGCAATGCAACTGAAATTGTTCAATTCCGATCTCGTACGAAAAAGTTACGGTATTAAATACATTAATTACAATAATAACTTAATATAATAATTAAATATTAATTAAGCCACTAATTACAATTAAAACCGTTGGCCTTGATCTTTCTTCTCCGATCCCTTCTGTATAGAAAATCAAACCACTTTTCATGATTCCTCCACCACGCACAAACAACTATGCTGCTAGCCGACGATCTGAAGTGCACATGTCATGCGCCTCGGCGGCGCCTGCCACCACCCAAAACAGCACTTAAATCGATGTATCCAGTCCTTCCAAAAAACCCTTGCAAGTCAACGACTTCGAGGCCCATTTCTGATCACCACGGTGAACCATATTCGATCACGGCCAGACAAATGCGAGAACTCACCTAGCTAAACAAAATTGCTTTGAAATGTTTTTGGATTCGATTATTGGATTGGAAGAGATTTGAAGAATTAGTTTCGAAGCTTCTGACAGTTAATTGCAAAAGTGGCGGCTCCTGGGAGGGTTGACCGCATGAGATAAAAATGAGGGCTTTGACCCTTTTTTGACCTATATATATATAATAATTTAATATTCTTTAATTCCAAAAATACATGTTTTTGCATTCGAACTCCAAATCAAACCCAATGACTATCGTTTCTTGCTAAATACCCCTATTCCAAACACAATGGGATATGTTTCGTTTGCTGATTCGGTCGTTTCTATTAGGTTTCCTCAAAATTAAAATATAAATTAATATAAGAGTCAATATTGAATTCAACGTACATTTTAATTTACCAAGGCCGCATACTGACTCCAAAAATTACGAATTTTGAAATCTTGTTATGTTTTGATGATACAATCCTAACAAAACTAATTTCGTCGAATTGGGAGACCGTTTGAAAAATGGCCTTTTTCTAGTCGATTAAATTTAAACTGAAATTACAAAACACGTTTAAATTTACCATGCTTACATACTAATTTCAAAAAATTTGAAATTCTAAAGCTATCTATAATTTGACATTCCGGATCCAACAAAAGTGGTTTTGTCGAAAACGGAGGTCATTTGCAAAATGACAATTTTTAAGGGCTTTATATATTATTAAAATACTGGATTGGAACTCGTGCTTCTCACACGGAGAGTGTTGGATATCATTGAGTGAAGACCAAGGTTGTGACGGCCTGCCCCACACCAGCATGCATTTCCTCCGAAGGTGCGCTGTACACATGCCCGACTAGCACGAAATGGTTGCCAAAGAAAGGAAAGAAGAGGATGAACTAACAAGGAACTTGTAGAATGTCTCGCAGCGCATGGAACAAAATATAATAATAACATAATCTTGACATAAAACAGGCGAGACAGTGCATAAGCTGAAAACTAAACCAACATAGCAGCGGAAATCCAAATACAACTTATTACAACTTTCCAAATTACTGTCTCTAAAACAAAAGAAAGCTAAAGTAGAAGATACACTACTAATGCCCAACCAGTGATCTTCAACAACACAAGGAGAATATCTATATATATCATACGTGGAAGCCTCATGCTCATCTCCGAATCAGCGACTCGTGCATACCCAGCTAAACTATCTCTAGTCTGCTCGTAAGAGAACCCAGAGTAATAAGAAGAGACATAAAACTCTGGGTCAGACAAAAAGTCTGGTATGAGCGATACGCAGCTAACAGAACAACAACAGGTATACTAAACCATACCTGACCTAGACATGCAACCAAAGAGTTATCACTACATACCGTATAATACTCTAAGGTGCCACTGAACAAATGGTGTAAAGATAACGGGGGTGGGGGTTTGCATGTCATAATGATGGAAAACAAATCAACCATAACAACCATCCTCACATCTCTCACTCAGTGCGTAAAGCATACGATGTTCACCACTATCAATCACTAGACCCATCGAAGTAGTGACGGAGTTCGACTTGCACAACTACTGCTATTACCAAGCTTACCACATGGAGTCATGACCAAATCTTTACAAATGACCCCACTTCATTGGTCTATAGCTCTTTAGTCATACCTAGGCCACTGTGGCCCTGAATTCGTTCACGTACTCCCTACACATAGTGATTCAAAGTTACAGACATCGACAACCCCTTAGCACACGTCCCGCAACAAAGCCCAATCATGAAGCCCACTCATTGGTTCCTAACTGGATCCTGAGTCAAAGCTCCTCATTTGGACTTCCTTTGCATCTCGGGTTTTGGTCGAATTAGAGTTGGCCTTCAGAAGAGTCGTCATGTAGAAATAGAAGTATACGCTCGGTTCGGTTCGGTCAGCCATGCTCGGTTCGGTTTGGGTTCACCTCCTCCACGCGATTCGGTCCAGCTTCTCACATATGGCTCGGTCCGGTCCGGCGGTAAAGTGCCAAGGTCCTTCTTATACTGTCAAGTTCCGATCCGATCCAACCTTCCCTGTTGTCTCTTTCGTTTGCACGCCTCAGAAGATGCCAGCTCCGGTTCGGTTTGGTAGCCGATCCGATCCCACGCCTTAGCTCCGATCCGATCCCCTTTTTGTCCCTCCGATCTGATCCTCTGCTGAACTCCAACTCTAAGCAAATGGCCTTCCTTCTCGCCAAGTCTCCTTTAGTGCGAAGTTCCGATCCGGTTTGGTTTCTCTACCGAATCCACCATCCGATCCGAGCCTCCTATCCCGATCTGATCCGAAACCCTGCACATTTTCCTACAACTTTTCCAGTGGCTGTTTTACGCCATTCGACGGCGTTTTCGACAAATCTAACACTTCTAGGCAATCACAAAGCATACCATACAGCCATAGCTACATGTATAATTATCCACAAACAACAAAACAACAATCATAGCATGTAAAATGGATCAAACATACCCAAATTCCCATATTTTCCCTTAAGCATGTTTAACAAGAGCTAATGATTGGATTAACAAAACTTAATCAAATCAAACCAAATTTCTAGCAGAGGTCTAATACAATACTTAAGAATTTATAAATATTTTTCCAGAATTTATTAGTGTATAAATTCGCTAATCTTAACTAATTACCCTTAATTAACCGTAATTAGTGCAAAACTATGCAAATCACTCACCTTGGCCACAAATAAAATTTTCATAACTGAAACCTCGCTGATTTGGGCGAATACTGATGTCTAACAGCAGCCCTGATACTGATTTGGTGAAGATGTTCTTTGATTCGATGTAGATTAAGCCAAAACTTGATTGGAAAGTGATTAGAAGTTGATTTGGGTGTTGGAGGCCATTGCTAGGGTTCCAAGAATGAAAGTGGCGGCTGAAAAATGAAAATAAGATTGTTCTCTAACTGATTTCAGCCTTCTCACAACCCTAATCCTGAAATGGGTTATGGGCCCTCTTGTTAATCACCCTAATTAGGCCCGGTTAAGCAGTTTTTCACTATCTGAAACTTGTTTCAGCCATATCTCCCAAACGGTAAGTTCGTTTGCCAATTGTGACCACTCCACTGAATTGTAAACCATCAAACAAATCTAATGGAAGTGGTTTCAAGTAAAAACTCCTTTCCAATCAAAAGTTATGGCCAAAACAGAACTAGCTAAGGGCAAAACGGTCATTTAAAAATCGGGAAAAATCATGAACATGGGAAATGACCCCAATAGTCGTCTTCCAAAGTTACATGACCATACGACTTCGTGAGTGAAAGAAAAAAAATATTCTACGATCCTGAGATGCGTAGAATGCGGGTCGTTACAAAGGTGTTGGAAGTGGAGAGCTTGTCAGAAGAGATTTGTACATGTTGGGTGAAGCTAATGTCGAAGTCTTCATAAGAATCATAGATGTGGTCGGTCGTCGTAAGCGTAGCGGGAGCATGGGATAATCATTACACTAATGTAATATGTCGGCATTTTTTGCTTACACCAACAACAATAATAGTTTCCTTGTTTTCTTAGGACTGACAATATGCAAATCTAACTATTATATATAGGTCCAAAATCAACTTTTTAGTAGACATGAAACATTGGCATTGGCCTCATGGAGTAATTGTGAAGTGAATTAGAATTTCAGAACTAGTGTTAATCAGCATGTTGTAATGCAATGGAACGGAGAGAAGAAATCGTCATGAAGGCATATGCTGTTATGGAAATAATCTGCAAAAGTGAATTATATCAATCAACTTACAGTTGAAACAATTCTGTATTTCATACAGACAATGTAGCTGTTTTTTTTAATTTGCATACGGAATAAGACTTTGAGATAGCACAGCTATAAAAAATTAAATGACATTTCGTTTATTGTTTGATTTGTTATGTTATAGTAGGTTACTTGTTTGTATATCAAGAGTTATGAATTTGTTATTTTTCTCCTCTTACCACGTCAACGCACTGTAATCCGGAGAAACATAATTTGGTGCATCAAAATTCCATTTTTAAATATCAACAGTTTAGTGGCTCGTGCTTTGCATACGAGAAGCATTCTACTTCAATTTTTTATATTTAAGAGAATAAGTCATGTAGCTTTTGATAGATATGATGTTATTTCGTGTTCTATATATAGAAATAAATGACAAAGTTATAGGTTACACTACTATTGGCTCATAAATATAACGAATTGTGTAAACATTGATAATTTTAGAATAACATATTTTGAGTTTCATTGCTTTATTGCATATAAGGTTACATGGATATATATATATATATATTTATTTATATATATATATATATATGCGAAAGTAAAATAGGAATTATATATGATGATCCAACACTTTTATGATTTGCCCTATCAGTGACATACCATTGCAAACAACTATGGCTATTGATAAGTACTTGAAAATATGTGGGTGAATATGGTTAGTAAACTTAAGTTGGAAGCACAATAAAACTTGGTATATATATTATCAATTCATGTTAAACAAGTAGACAATACATTAATTTGTGTATGCATTTTAACTTGTTGATGACATGCTTCTACACGTTGCATTACTTATCCACTGTCGTAGGGGGCTAAATATTATTTTTTCATATGGTCCTTAATCAAAGATCAATTTTAAGAGGTTTGTATAAATACCTTAAGGACTTTATTTTATATTTTCATAAAGGTTAGTTACTTCTGAAATTTTAAATGATTCAAAAGAAGGCAACTTCAAATAATCAATATTTAAGAGAGGACCAGAACTTGCTTAGAATTCCAATAACAGTATATTGAAAAATAAATCATACTTTGATTAAAGCATTAGGAGGCAACCTGCAATAGTTATAGCCTAAGTAATGTGCATAATGATGAAGATCAAATAGCTACAATAAAAGTGATTACTAAAAGCTAGTAGGGGCAAAATGACAATATCCAGTTAGGAATTCTCTTTATGGCAACAAATATCTATCTTTGCTACTTAAGTGTGGACATGTTTAAGTTTGGACATATAAGCAACTGTTATCAAAGATGCAACATAAAATTAAACCGATTCAAAAATTCACTACATAGATAATCAAAGGAGACTAATGTAAACATATGTAGAATTAAGTAATTAATGATAAAGTATTTTAAAAAATTATTAATGACCAAAAGTATAATGTTGTTAAATTGGTATGTGAGTCTTCTCCATGATAAACCACATAATGTCTATATATGTTATATCAACTAATGCACATACATTTTGTATTATTTTTTTTAAAAAAGACCGAAGCTATTTTGAAAGTGGTTCAAATCTATTATAAGATCCAAGCTCATTACCTTCAGTATAGATGGCATACTTATTGCGCTTTATGTACTAAAATTAATTATTATAAGAACTAGGCACATTACACACAATAAAATCATCTCACTACATGTTTTACAATCGAGACAAAAAAGGCTCAAAATTGACTCATTACACTCATTACAAGTAGCGTTCTAAAATAAAATGAAGTGTACTCAGCACTCACATTAACTTTAACAGCTGCTTTTCAAAATTGGACGTGAATAAATATCTAGTAAAATCAAAACAAAATGTCTGGTTTCCATATTTGTTGCATCAAACTCATCCACTGCGTTGAACACGAAACCTTGGAAATTTTTGCAAACGAACAGTTCCTACCTTTATTTTTTTTATAAAAGAAAAATTAACAATTATAGAAATAAATTAATTTCAAGACTCCAGGGTTACGCATATACCAATCAATATTCCAGGATTATGCTAATACAATACTCATATCAAATAAATGGAAAAACACAGTTATTAACCAAAATGATCCATGCACACACAACTTAGAGTTATTTTGTGTATTGGTGCCGGAAGTGGGCTTGAAACAAAAATGTTTGGTACACAATTGATAAATTATAATAACATAAGCATGATCCATGCTTTATCCACGGGCAATAATTTCATGGATGGCCTCGCTGATTGTTGGATCATCTAATCTAACTGAAACTTTAGTGGCAACCTGCATTGAGGATTCAAGTTCAAATGAGAGTTTCACAACTACTCTCACATTGTCAGTACAAACTTCGGATAATAGGCTTCCACATATTTATTGTATTATGTAAAATGGAATTTGCTCAACTCACAAATTTGTGAAACTGATGTACAAAATTAATGAAGTAAGATGGATATAAATCATGGAAAATAACCAAAGTTCTAAACATTATTGTTTCACACAGAAAAGACGCAGTAACTGACCAACACACCTCCTTGAATTGCGGACCACCAAACTGTGTTTTTGGGGGTATTGTAGCACAGCCCCATTATTTATAATTAAAAGAAACGGTACAGGAATCATAACCCATAAAAAAAGCAAAAGTTAAAGAAAAATGGCTAAAGTAGCGTTTGATTTTCGAAAAGGGCAAAAAAGTTCGCGTCTGCGTCGGAAGCGTGACGCATCGACGCGGGACCCACCACTTTGCCCCTTCTGAACTGAAAGCTATAAAATGAAGATTTTACTTTCCCCTTTCAGATGTTTTCCCCTTTTACACTCATTTACACCCCTTTGCCCCCTTCGTGTGCTCCGTCCTGTTCAAAATAAAAACACATACCCTTTTCACCGATTTTTCCCCTTCCCAACCCCTTTCACATACCCCTTCCTAATACCGCTTCCTGTTGAAAATCAAACGGACCCTAAAATTCTAAGTTTTGTATACGAGCTCAAATTCTATGCTACATTACACAATTTTCTTTTCGCAGGACGAAGTACAAAACATAAGACATCACTACAGTGCATCTCAATTGTTAACTTATACATCACAATTATCAATATATAAAACATTAATAAATGTACAACTACAACACCAATATTCCGCAAATTTGTGAAGTTTCATTGCATAACAATTCATCAATGTTCTTGGTGTTTTTGCAGTGAATACTTTGAACCACTTTGCCTATGCCAACCCACTCCAGCTTGCAGAAAATGAGTCCCCTTCAGGATAAAGCTCATATCATATTATTATGATAAAACCAAATATCTCTTCCGCAACATATCAAAATCTAAATCATGGACTAACTCATATTTCTCATCATTTGTTGTTACACAATGTTCGGTTTTCCTCTATTGACTATTGAATCATAATTTCCAAACAATCTATGATCAAAAATCATGTAATGACCTCTCTATTCCTAGAACTGCAAACTACTATTTAGTTCACTATTAGCTTGCCAACCCACTTTGACCACCATTCTTGTAAACTCTTGTTGAAAGGGAATTAAAACAAAATGTTCTCTAGATGAAGCCAAGAAAGTCACACATGTAGAATCACCAGTTTCCAAATATACTTGTATTAACATGGCTGCCCGAATGAAAACTTTCCAAAAGAATTGGCTTAATAGGAATTGAAATCAGCTGATGGCTTAGTGAGATCTGAAATCAGGTAATGCACTTAAAATATAATCAATTAACCTATTGCTCCAAGGCTGTGGTTTCTCTACTTACTACTTCCCGAAATAAAGTCCAAATCCAATACATATAAATAATGAAATAACAACCCACTTTTGAATCGTTAATTCTTATTTATGCCAAAAGGATGGGAATTGTGGACTCTGAACTCCTTTTTGAATTTAGCATTTCATTTCTTGTCTAAAACAAATCAAAATTTAATTTTGGGAACTAACAGCCTAGTAGGGAGAATATTACACTGGCTAAGCTTATGCATAGTTAATTCAATACTTCCTTCCCTGCATCAAACCCATTACTAATCAGACAGTTCCTAAGAGAAAGTATGTGTGTATGTACATACGCGTGCGTGCGCTTGTGTTCAAAAAACATATAAATATAAAAATTATGTCAAAAAAATAAACTAAATGTATGGATTTCTCCTACGATAAACTTGCAGCAAAATTTGTTGTCCTCAACAGTCTCTAAAAGAACAACTATCCTAAAATTCAAGTAGCACAAATTGTAAATCGATCTAATATGAATGGGAATATAAATTAGGAGAAGGGAATACATATAATTAATAAAGGGAAGCATTAATATCTATTCTTGCCGCAATTCATTTATTGTTTGAAGCATTTTGACATTTATGCAAGCAAAAGATGTCTGATAGTTGAGTTGAGTGTCACACAGGATATTCCCTGTTATGCAAAGAATATTATTTTTCTTTTCAAAGTGATGCTTTTCCTTTTGTGATATATGCGGTATTTATATTTATATATCAAATTAAAAATTATGAATTTCTCACAAGTGTTAATTTGCAAAAAAAAGAAGTTATTTCTAATTTTATTAATCATATAATGAAGAAAGAAGTTTGATCATATTTTACTTAAATGAAAGAATTTAATGCAAGTTTTTCTTCGTAAACATCCAACGGACATGCCATACATACTGGAAAAATAATTTATATCTTCCGCCTGTAATGAAATGCTTGAAGTTGGGTCCATCATATAAGTCGCAAGTAATGAAGATTGACAATACATTTTAACTGGGTAGAAGCCACAGAGGATGGCTAAATTCATTGAAGAAATAAAGCTGCCTCAGATTAACAAAGTCTGAAGATCCTAAATTGCACTTAGGATTAACAAATCACAGAAATGAGGCATAAACAACATCATAATATAACTTTTGTAGCTATGCTTAGGTTGTTAAAAGAGCTGAAAAGTATCATATACCATTAAGAATGTATATAACAGACTATTAATACTACGAAATATTAAGCTTCCAATAATCTAAAAATTTATAGCGTTAATTTTAATTTACTATTGAAATATAGTAGGAAAAAACTGCACTAACGACAAAATTTTATGTCTTCGGTTAACATCTTCGATTCGTTTAAAAGTAACTGTCTTGCCTTACATAAAATAGATAAGAGAAATAAAAATTCTTACATTAAACAGTTCATAACAGATTCTCTTCCTTCGTGATGTGCGTAGAAGGGATAAAGAATTGCTTCTACCATGATCGAGGAAAAAAAAGTTAAATGAAGCAACATGGTATCTCTTTGTAGACGAATTTAGATGTTTGTCTTCGATTAATCCTACTATTTGACTACATAAAATTGAAACAAACGAAAATTTTGGACTTGAAAAGAAAACATATAGTCTACTGTTCTGTTAGTCATGGAGGGAAAAAACAAAATGCCTAGAGAGGTCAATGGTAGAGAAAGTTTCATGGGATGCAAGAACCAATTTGATATCCATCCCTGATAAAATCATCAAAAAACAGGGCCTAGATGTTAAATTGCTTACCGCCTCGTAAATCACCACTGTAGACTCCATACTTCACTGTCGGTTCCATCTCCATCAGTCCCGATTCTCATGCCAGTAATTCTTCGTTAATCATGCAGCACCTCCAAAATCAATTTAAATGACTTTTTAGTTGGAATTGGGATAACTCAGCGTGAAATCGATAATCCATTTGATTTTGCTCGCTTAGGCTGGCATAAAAAAGCGTAGAAAACGTGATTATAGGAGGAGAGATAAATTTAAGGAGAGAAGAAAGAGAACAATACAACCTGTAATCTTCATGGCTAACTTCATTTAAATAAAGCGGTGCATATAAATCTTAAATCAAAACACATGAAACCTTTGCATCATAGATGAAAAAGGTAAAATTTCCATACATAAAAAATCTATGATGTCCGACAACCATCAAAATATGAAGAGACATCGCCAGTTTGTTAAACCACCGACGGATTAGATCGAAGTTTATTCGGTATAACTTGAAGTTCATTGCATTATTAATGGAATCTGAAGATCGAATGTTTACTTAATGAAGAATTTAGGCTTATATGTAAGATAATAGCAATCGGGAGGAGAATAAGTGTTTTTGTGTAAGTACTTCGGGATGTGAAAATGATAGGAGGAATGGAAAAGGGAAGACGATGGGATATCAGAGTTGAAAAAAAAAAACTTCTCCCGCATTAGTACGGGATACTCATTTTGTAAACTATTGTAATTGTGCATCGAACGTAAGGAAACGACACGTCGGATGTACTGGAAAAAAAAAGTGCCAACTCAACGATTCTTCTATTTTGCTTTCTAATTTAAGGAATAGATATATAAATTTTATAGAGACTATTCTCAATTTTAATCTGGACATAACTTTCAATTTATAAAGTGAAATCTCAATTTCTCCCATTCTTTCGAAAATCATAGTTCAAAATATTCCAACGTTTCCTGTTTAACTAAATTTTGACTTATATTGAATTCTATGTATTCAATTGAAGTTTAAAATCGAATTTTCAAACTACCGCCCCATTTCGAGTTCGTTTTATAATTAAATTTTAATTTACACATTCTAACTTTGATTTAAATAAATTTTTAGTCGTTATTATTTAAAATAAATCATTTTAAATATTCAAAACCCAATAAATGGCTAAAATAAATTTTTTAAATTGGTTTAGAAATTCCTGGTTGTTATAGTTGGACACTTGTTGAAGACTGTGCCTTTATCAGTTTATCAACTTTAGTTGTTTCCATTTCAGTCATTTTATTAGAAAATTCTATGTATTAGGTTTCCGTTGCATTAGATATTGTAAGTCTGATATTATGTATAAGTTTTGGGACTATGTATTTATGTAGCAGCTTTATAAAATACTATTGTATTTTACTTATTCTGCCATGAGATATTCTGTTATTATGTGATTGTTATTCTTAGATGGTTTTATTTTTAACTCCATAGTGATAACAATCTGCTATTTCGAATGATTTGAGAGGGTTTTATTGACTTAAATGTTTGAAAATTGTGGGTCGTTACAGTAAATATACAATTTATTATCTGAATGTAGAAGAATAACACTAACATAGTACTCCTCAATATGGTCAAGCATAGTGTATTGCGCATTTGAATGGTTTGAATATCATCCATTATGAATCATTCCATGCTAAAATTAATTTTTATTGAGCTCAAATATTTTTTGTCAAGCCACTCAGATTAAATTGACTTCCAGCGTACGATTTTACAAAAGCAAAAGTGCAATACGTTTCGACTTGCTTCACTGTATATCTCTTTATGACGTACAAACTATTGTTATTTAGTTGATTTTATTAGGTCGAAGGGTAGATATTTCATTAGATTGACATTTATTTGCGCTACAATGAACACTGGTGGGTTATGCATAATGACAAACCGATAATTTGGAATTACATACAATTCTTTGTTTTAGTTTAGTCTAATTTGAACATGATTTACAAAAAAATATTATTGCAATAGAGCACCATTATAGTTTTAGGAGATTCTGTACCATTAGCATAGCTTGGTTTCCTACTAGTTATAGATAATTCATCGACAATTATTTGTCTGTAAATGTCATGCGAGCTCGTAGAGAATGCACCAGTGAATTTTATAGGTAACCAATCTCAGATTCTAAGGAATTCCTTTCTAGTTAATAAAAAATATATTGGTAAATCCATGGTAAGGGCACAAATAATTTGTCGACGATATCTGATATCGAATTCATTGGTAATGCCCTATAGGACTAGTGAGGAAGTCATCGAAAATATTCTCATGCTTGTTTCCATGAATAAATAAACATCGAGAAATGATTTCTTGATATTCAACGATGTTTATTCGATAATGGAATAGAAATTAATTTGTTTCATGCTTCCTCATTTAATTAAGAAGTAATTGTTCTCATGTGGTCTCTTTAATCAAGGAGTTTGTAACACCTCGTAATTTTAACAACACTAAAGAAGACAAATTAAAGTATAATTAGTTTAATATTCCGAATTAATGGAAACGGACTATGCCATTGCATTCGTCTCGGAATTCTTGCCAAAATAGACACTTGGTTTGCGTAAAGTGAACATTGTATGAAGAAGTTATGAAGTTTGTATACGAGCAAGAGAATTATATATACATATATATGTGTGTATATATATAGTGTTAAGAAATTCTAAAATCAATACAAAATCGTTCAAAACACAGAAATTTTGGGGAGTGGGAATTCTCCCGCCCAAGGGTGTTGTAACAACCTAGAAAATAAGAACCAATTTTAAAATTTTATTTTAAGAAATTCTGTTTGAAAATGTGCCAGAAATTAAAAATTCCATTTTTTAAATAATATTAAAGCTATTAAAAATAGTCATTTTATAAACTACCTCCGTTTTCGACGAAAGCATTTTTGTTGGATCCGGAATGTCAAATTATTGCTAAGTTTACTTTTCCATAATTTTTAGAATTAATATGTGAGCATGGTAAATTAAACTGTGTTCGATAATTTCTGTTGAATTTGATCGACCGTTAATAAGGCCATTTTTCAAATAGTCTCCAAATTCGACGAAATTAATTTTGTAAGGACTGTATCGTTAAAACCTAGCTATATTTATTTTTTGGGAATTTTTGGAGTCAATATGTGGCCCTAGTAAATTTAAATGTACGACCAAGTTAAATAATTAAATGATTTATATTTTAATTTAAAGGAAAGTGGGCTGAGACGATCAAACGAGCTGACAAGACCTAATCCATTATGTCCGTAATTGGGGTATTTGGCTAGGGGAAACATTCATTGTGCAGATCCATATGAATTTTGTAATTTATCATCGCGTATTGGAGGAGAACCGATCCCAAGAAGTTCACCCGCGTCGACCGTTACTGCTCCACCCAGGCGCCACCGAGCTGGGCCCCACCGTTGACGTTTGTGTGCCCTCTCGTGCTCTTCGTCGTGGTACGATCTGATCCTGCTAACCCTTCGTGATTTGGAAGCAATCGGGAGCCCTAGGATTGAACGATTTTGAAAATACGCTTGTTTGGTTCTGATTATAGAAGAAGAAGAATTGGACAATTTCAAAACCATTGGGACCGTAAATTCAAGATCTACATTTTAGAACAAACTAGAATAAATTTGGAGCAAATCAGAATTTGGGGAAAATTCAATTCTGAATTGTACAGAATTCAAATTCATTGTGAGATTTTCTTTTTAATAATTAAAATTAATTATTATTGTGTTTAGAAATTTCTGCAAACACGCTGCTAAATTCAGTTTGTTGTTGTACGCGATTTGAGTTGGATTAATTAATGCTGTTATGGTGATCTATTGATTTAATGGAACATTTTTACTGAATTAGAATTATCAAAATAAAAAAATCATTTTTGTTGAATTAGAATTGTCAAAACAAAAATATCATTTTTGCTGAATTAGAATTGTCAAAACAAAAATATCACTTTCAGTGAATTAGAATTGTCAAAACAAAAAAAATCATTTTTGTTGAATTAGAATTGTTAGAAGAAAAAAATCATTTTTGTTGAATTAGAATTGCCAAAATAAAAATATCATATTTTGTTGAATTAGAATTGTCAAAACAAAATTATCATATTTTTTTGAATTAGAATTTTCAAAACAAAAGTGTCATTTTTGTTCAAATAGAATTGTCATCAAAATAAAAGAATCATTTTTATTTGTTTTGTTGAAATAGAATTGTCAACAAAATAAAAGAATCATTTTTATTTGTTTTGTTTAAATAAAATTGTCAACAAAATAAAAGAATCATTTTTATTTGTTTTGATGAAATAGAATTGTCAATAAAAAAAGAATCATTTTTATTTGTTTTATTGAAATAGAATTGTCGACAAAATAAAAGAATTATTTTTATTTGTTTTGTTGAAATAGAATTGTCAACAAGTAAAAGTAGTCATTTTTATTTGTCGAGTTAAACATTGATTTTGTGTACAAGTAAGAATAGTCATTCTTATTTGCCAAGTTAAACATTGAAATGGTATACAAATAAAAATATTCCTTTTTATTTGTTATGTAAAAGAAAAAAATAGAATAAAAAACATGTACATATAATAAAATTGTCTTTTATTTCGTCGCTAGAATTGTAAACATGTCACATATGACAAAATTGTCTTTTATTTTGCCGCTAGAATTGTAAACATGTCACATATGACAAAATTGTCTTTTATTTTGTCGTTAGAATTATGAAACATGTCATGTAAACAAAATTAACTTTTTATTTTTTCATAGAAGAATAGAACATGTATGCAAATAAAATACATATTTATTTGATATTAGAAACATGTAGAAATGTATGCAAATAAAATACTTATTTATTTGACATTAGAAACATGTAGAAACGTATGCAAATAAAATACATTTATTTGACATTAGAAACATGTAGAAATGTATGCAAATAAAATACATATTTATTTGACATTAGGAACACATATAGATGTTATGTGAATAAAATACATTTTTATTTGAAAATAGAAACATATAGAGAAGTTATGCGAATAAAGTACATTTTTATTTGACAATAGAAACATATAGAGAAGATATGCGAATAAAATACATTTTTATTTGACATTAGAAACATGTAGAAAGATGTTGCGAATAAAATACTTCTTTTATTTTTGACATTAGAAAACATTGGAAATGTATACAAATAAAACTTCTTTTTAATTTTAGAGACATGTAGAAAATATATACAAATAAAACTTCTTTTTATTTGTTATTAGAAAACACTGGAAATGTATGCAAACAAAATTCTTCCTTTTATTTGTTATTAGAATATATAGGGATTTCTACGTAAATAAAATCTTTCTTTTATTTTGTCATTAGAAACATTTAAATTGTTATGCAAAATAAAACATTCTTTTATTTGGCATGTTAAACATGTTAGTGGAATCGTCGAATGATTTATGTCTATATTTTTTTATATATAAATATAAATATAAATATAAATTAAAAGAATCATGCGCGGTAGTTCGCGTTTCGGAATCGTAACTTTAAATGATTACTCGAAAGATCCGACCGTCCGATTTTCCCAAAACTGAAACCGTTAGGTCCGCTTTGGGAAGATCTTTCCAACAATATAAAAGTTGTTAAAATCCAACGGTTAGATTTTGAGAAATGTGTAAATCAAATTTTGGTAAAAACAGCGCCAGAGCCGCGTATTGACCCGAATCGTAGCTGAATTAAATTGGACTATTTTTATATAAATAAAAATAACGATAAATCGTTATAAAATAATATTAACAATATGAGATGATTTAAATTATATATATATCAGAAAATTATTTGAAAAGACAGAGTTCAATCTCATTTCAAATAATTATATGACGATTTAAATCGAAGATATTGAAGACGGTGTTTGAAGACCGACGATCTTCACATCGAATGGACAACTATTGGTGCCTTTGATTGGAATTGTTGCCTTGAAAGGGTTACAGTGGTAGTTGTCCAAATGTACTTTTTGTTTGTCCGGATAAGGGAGCACCTCTCTTCCGTATTGGACATATGGGACGAGGAATAAGGTGTCTCCGGTTTCGTTCAGACCCAGAACGGATTTGTAATGGATGTGTGTCTGACATTGAATTTCATTCTATGTGAATTGGTTTCTAGTTAATATATATCTATTTGGTGGCGGAGAATTTATTCTCTTGCTTAACACCGTTCTTTGAGACGTACGAGCTTAGATGTTATATATTGATAGATATCAGTCGCATGGCGTGAATTATCAGTGTGGCATGCCAAGATGCAAATGATCAAGGCTTTTGTTGAAAAGCAGAGCCTTGTGGTTGATGATCAAAGAACAGCCCATTTAGGCATAGCTTTTTGTATAGCGTAACTTCGCGAGGCTCACACCCCGGTAAGAGTCAGAAACGGGATAAGGGAACGCAGGGAGTGCACACATTTCTTTCTAGCTAGAAGTGGTGTCATGGTATGGAGCCCAGACATTTTTACTTATGTGGATGATAGATTTCGAGGCCCCAATTTATTGGTCACTACTGGCCAAGTGATAGGTTCAATAGGACCAGGAAACGTGTGTTCAGGCATAACTAATCCACTAAGTTATATTTGTGGACCGGCCCTGCAGGATTCAAGAGTTCACTGCGGGGGATCCTGAGACATTTTCTAGAGTGTCTCGAAACGATAAGGAGACCATCCCTAACCTTACTCATGATGGAAAACCAATTTCCAATATGACATTATGGATTTGATTGTAAACCTATATATGGCGACACAGTAGGATGGGGTGCTATGCCGTCTAGGATGATATATTTATTTTGAAAGTGTTTTAACTGATTAAACACGAGTAATAATATTAAATATTATTTTATATGTATCAAGCATGTTTGATCATTATAAGGTAAAACTCTGTCCTCTGGTTTGTGTTGCATTGTGTGATGGACCTTGAGTCTTATAATGATTTCATTTTCTAAAAAGCATTGCATTGTTTTAAAAAGATTTATTTAATTTATGCACTGGAAATCCAATGGAGTAAACCTGTTCCGCATTAGCGGCGGGGTACTGTGATTAGCCTAATTATTAATTAAGTTAAGTAAGAATTTATGATACCAGTCCCATGATTGACTCGTAGTTTGTTTTCACGTGCAAATTCGGGTGCCCTTATTTTTACATGGCCAGCCAAGTGATAGGTATTAGGTTTATTTTGGCTATGTACTGAAGTGGAGTATGCTCTTGGCAGAAGATGAAGATTACCGCTGTCTTTTATTTCAATTTTGAAGCATTTGAACATCATTTATCCATGTTGTACTTGATGATGTTTTAGACTTATTTCTATTCGCTGAGACTTTCATAGCTAAGTTGTATCCTGTAACTGTGTCACTCTGATGTTGTGATGTTGATGACATTTCTATTTTCCACTGCTATGTTATAGGTGTTATGCTATTATCAGAATTCTGCTGTAGTTATAAATCTGTTATATTCCAATGATTGTCCTTGCTTTCGTACTATGGGAGTTTGGGGTTATCACAGCTGGTATCAGAGTTAATGGTTAACCTTAGCTTCAGAGTATGACATATTTTAAACAATTCGTCTAGATAGAATCAGCAGTATTCTAAGGCAAGTATCTCATTACAGATGAGATTAGTAATGTCCTAGAATGAGCATAGCAGAATAGCACATCATAATTAGTCATTACATCATCATTTTCCATCTGTCCTTCCTTTTACCTTTCCTTTAAAATTTTCATTTATGTTGGTCTGACTCTGTCCTTGATGGTAAAGAACAGACTAAAAATGAGTACGAGAGCTAAAGCCAGATGTAGAGGCGGAGGCAGAGGACAGGGAAGGGGTGAAATCCCCGTTGCCAGGACCAGCCAAATCTAGAGGTAGTAGTACCACCACCTCCACCCCCGCAACTTTTTGACCTAGACAAAGTAGCTAAGAAATTTGATTAGCACAGAAATGTATTTATTTTATGCCCTTATATCTTATCTTTTGTAAATAAATAAATATTACTTTGTGTATTTTTACAGATTGTCTATTAGTATCTCCTTCATTTCAATTAAAGGCCAATTGCAAAGAAAAGCCACTTCCTTTTGTCAACACTGTATCAATCCTAAAATAAGTTGGAGCTCACTCGTAAAGACATAGGAATTTGTGCAAAGAGGCCTGACTTCGATCCTTTGCAAGCTTTATTTTTGCTGAAAAAGGGAGCATGGATTTATACACACACCGTCTTCTTTGCTCTGGAGAATATATGGAATAGTGATATGTTATATATATATATATATATATATATATTCTTATGTATATATATAATGTATGCACTAATAAATATTGTAAGGAATGAGCATATTCTTCTCAAATCAAATCATTCATTTTCAACTTCCATATAAAAGAAGATTTGAATGAATTATTGCCAAAGAAAATCCAACCATGCTGCCATATGTCAATAATAAAGGAGAATGATCTTCAAGGAATACCTCAACCATTATATCATATCTCTTTTATTTGTAAATATATTATTTCAGTGGATTCATTCTTGGCCCAATTTATTCTGATAGAGGAGTCTGCATCCCTATAAATA
Source organism: Allium sativum (assembly GCA_030737875.1). Taxonomy (NCBI): domain Eukaryota; kingdom Viridiplantae; phylum Streptophyta; class Magnoliopsida; order Asparagales; family Amaryllidaceae; genus Allium; species Allium sativum. The sequence continues at coordinate 11,657,137 of CM060923.1, forward strand.
CACATGATATCCATTGTAAAGGATTTATTATTCTGTACTTCTTTTCTCCATTAATTAATTCTTCTTTTACTTTTCAGCATTTTTTTATTATCTTAGCAATTATTATTGTCTACACAATTAGATTTGGTATAACACTATTTGTATTTTGCACTTATTTTCATTAGTGATTGACCTTCTGATTAGATTCAGCGGGAATCCTAATTTTATTTCCTGTTTGTTATTTTAATTTCTGCAATTTTAATTTCTGTTCTTTTTACTACTTTCCTAGGTCATATTGGATTGAATACAGATTTGATTAGATTCAGATCTGATTCAATTCAATAATTGTTTAATTGCAGTTTCAATTTCGTTTGCTTTCAAAACCAACCGCCAAGATTTTTCTAACTCTCCACAGAAATTATATAAATAATTTAATTTAATTTACCTCCCTATGATTCGACCTGCATACTACACGATCTATGTGCTTGTAGTTTTATTTCAAAATCTATGCTTTTCTAATCCATAGGAAAGCGTCGATCAAGTTTTTGACGCCATTGCAGGGGAGGCAATAATTAAGTTTTATTATTTATTTAATTTCCGATTCATGTTAGTTTTTTTAATCTTTTACTATCTTGTGTATATATATATAAAAAACTTTCCAAGTTTCTTTGATTTTATTTCTTTCCCTTTTCAGTCTCCTTTCCAATCTTTACAATTCTTCTCCTATAAGTCTAAAAAAAATTCTGGCAATTTGTTTTAATTTCTTTCCTTTCTCAATTCATTTTCCTTTCAAACTTTTACATAGCTCTCCTTTTGTACAAATTTCAATAAAAAAAAGGAAAAAAATTCCTTTCATTTTTGTTCTCTCTTTTATTGCCTTCCCTATTTATATTGCCTATCAATCTTTACAATTAATTTCCTTTTCCGAAAAAAAAAACCGAAAAAAATTGCTTGTTTTTCCATTTCTTTCCATCTTTTTTACATTTGCTTTCATTAGAAATAAAATAAAATAAAAAGAAACTTGTCATTTTCACTGATTTTCTGTCTTTGCCATTTTATTTTGTCTTTTTTTATTCTTTCCCTTTTTACTCAGTCAGTTCTGTACAAATTTCTATCTTCTTTTGCAGGTCTTACCAAACCAAAAAACAAAACAAATTTCCTTCTTTTCGTTTTTCTTTCTTCCTTCTATTTCTCCCCTGCCATTTACAAAAACCACAGTTCCATCTTCATCACACAATTTCCCAAAACTATTCAACATCCAACCATATCCTACCACACTTCACAGTCCATCACCTCCTCCACTAATATAGCTATATCCCTTTACAGCGTGCAAACCTCATTAGAAATCATCCCAATGACCCTCACAAAGCTACAGTTCCACTTTCACCACCAAACAACACTTTTTTCCACCCATGCACTAACCAAAGTCCATTCTCTCTCCTCTTTAGTTCACACAACTACACCATACCCAAATAACCGAGTTCAACAATCATACTCAGACCATCACTGCCACAAAAATTCATCTCGCAACCCTCATCTGGACAAAATCCCCAATTTCCCCTATTTTCATCTCCTTATAAACAAAACCGCATCAACAACCCCTACTCCATTAGAAGCATCCACTATAGCAAAGCATTCCAACATCATCCCCTCCTACCACAGTCACAAGCTCACGAACCACAACCTTCGAAACCACAATCAAAACCGAAGACATCTGCCACAGTCAATGCCATCATCACCTAAAATTGCAACACAGTCATCCCCAGTTCCCACAAGCCAAACCCTCCACTCCACATAATCGCCAAACCGTACTCCAATACATTCCTAGAAGCCGAATCCTTTTCATGCATCCCAAAATTCACCATCACGATCAGAAACATCTCATTTTGAACCCTAACTTGTAGAACCCCGTAAATTCGAGACCTAAAGATGATTTTGACAAAAGAAAATTAGAGAAGATGGTTGTGTGACCACGTTGTTGGGTTCGAATTCCTTTGATGCTGAAAAGGGGGCTTTAGTTTAGTTTAGTTGTTGGACAAATAACGATGGCTTTAGTTTAGTTGTGTGACTTGAGTTATGTGTTGTTGAGCCTTATTTCTTGTTTTAATTAGGCCCAGTTCTTATGTTTTTGTTTTTTAGCTTAGATCTAATCATTGTTGAGTTTAGTTTGATTTTTCATTTTTTTAGTTTAGTTTAGTTGGTTTTAAGTTTTAGTGGAATTTAGTTTCACTAAACTCGGTTTCTTTACTTTAGGTTTATCTAATTTTTTTTAATTTTTTGTTTATCGCATTTCTTATTCTTCATTTCAAAAAAAAAGTGTGAGAGAGAGAAATCGGATCAAAGACCGAAGCAAAGAGAAGAGAGTTCAAGCAACCAACAAAGGAATCAAAAGCGAGCCAAGCAAATTGCAGATAATAAAGTTTTATAGCACTGGACAGACTGCCTTACCCCACTGTAAAATTTTCTAGCTCTACAGGTGCAGCAATTGCTTAAAAAAATATAGAAATTTCTTGTAAAAATATTCTGCAGGGGCAGCGGCTTGCTTGTATAATATTTTAAATTTCTACAATTATTATTGTTTGATTTCTGTGGTTGACTGATATTTCCGTAATTGAAATCTTCGCTCTCATTGTTTTCAACAATAAAAATAGACATTCCAAAATAATATAATTGAAAAGTGGTGCTTTATGAAGTTGATTGTCTCGTATAATTGGATCGCATATGTATAGTAGTTCAATTTATTGAACTATTAGCAAAAGAGGTTGCATACAACCCTTTAAACGTTGGTCGTATCCCTTAGTATTCATACTATACGTGAACGACCATAAGACCCTCTTCCCCCTTCTAATTGAGCTAGCTAATTAAAAGAGCATAACTCGGTACTTTATACTATTTTGAAGTAAGAATAACTGTTGACATCATTCGAATGTTGGATTCAAAAAAAATCCTTGAGAGAAATGTGGGATAATAATCGAAGTAGACGTCCTCTTGAACAATATGAGTATGAATTACACCTCATTAGGCAAAATTTTCCAAAATTTCGTGAGCCCAATGCCAACAATTTTCAAAATTTTCCAAATCACCAACACTTTCAAAATCATAGAAATGATCGAAATTACGATTTCAGTTCTAACTTCAATAATTACGATTCTGGGCCACATCCTCATCAAAACAGCTTTGGATCCTAATATAGCTTTGATCAACATCAGTATGGGGTTTTAAACCAAAATTTTCAAAATTATAGCCCATATCAACATCTTGAAAATAACCTAAATTGCAATTTTCCGTTTTATTTCAACAGCTTTGGTTATGAACATAATTTTTACAATCGAAATGATTTTGAATATCATTGTCATTTTCCTAAAAATTCAAACAACCACCACATTGGAAATAATATTGATCGTGAAATTAATGTGGACTATAATTTTGAGAATCAAGAATTCCAAAATGAGAGCTCTCAATTTGATGATTATGAAGAATATCATCTAAACATTCTTAGAGAGAAGGAAGAAAGGCTAAATAAAAAGATGGATGAACTTCTTTGTTTAATGATATTTTTGAAAGAACAATGAGAGCAACAAAATCCAATTCAAACAACCGATGAATCAGAAAATAATCCATTCTTTAATGATAGTGAAAATTTTAAGATTACAACTTTGGAAATTGAGAATAATGATCTAAATGAAGTTGTTCAAAATTCAACAAATGATTTGGACTTCGATTCTTTTAAGGTAACAGATTTAAGCCCAGATTTTGATCTTCCTCTTTCAGGCTACGAAAAACTTGAAATTCTAGAAATTGAACAGAATAAAAAGGTTTAATTTTTCAATTCAAATTTGGAGAAAGATTTTAATAAACATGAATTTTTTGGATTGTACGAGGATGAATTGCCAAATGAGGATGGAGTAGAATCAAGCCACCAATCCAAGTTTGAAAATTTCGATTTTGAGGTTTCAAACGAACTAGAATTTGTCAATGTCGAAAATATGTTAACTTATAAAGTTGAGAAATGTGATCACATGGTCTTGAACAACACTCAGAATTTAAAATTCACGATTGCAACTGAGTTTATATAAGATCACAAATTTTTGGACAATTACACTGATAAATTTGTTGAGCACATGAATTATTTTTGGAATGTTAGCTAGATTGAAAATTTCATGTTTGCACGGCCATGTATATTTATCTACTGGACTATAATCTAGGTATCAAGATGAGATGGTTTTCAAAACTCTTTGCTTATTAGAAAACATGCCTAGACATAGTGGGAATGGGATTCATCGAGCTAGAACCAAGTTTGGGGGAAAAAGTTGGTGGGAGTCTTTGCATCGCATGCATCACAAACACATGTATCATTGTACATATGATCCATTCTTACATACAATTAAATTGCATTTTATTTTACAAATCATTTTGCATTTAATCCAACTCTGGATTTTATCATTCAAATTTAGGAAACGTGCTATAGTGTGGGCATTGTTTTGTCCAAGTGTGGAGGGGAGTCTACATTGCATCCTTTTTATTCTTTGTTAATTTCTTTTTTCTATTCATTTTTTAGATAGGACCATAATGCATTTTAGATCGTAGTAACATGCCCTTTTTTTTGAAACATGACTCATTTTAGATTGATACAATAAAATAAGTTAACAATTATTAGTCAGTTGATAGTATTTTTTTCTCTCGACTAAGATCGAATAAGAAATATAATGAAAAGTTGAATTTTGAGGGATAATAGTGTAACAGTTACATAGGGATATTCTTAGGTGATCGCCATGAAGTCGATTCTAAATTGTAGTCTTTGTTTAATAAGTGGAGGACTTAAAAGACTTATATTGGCTTTTCAAATCTTTAAAACTAATTTGTGTTAAGCTGAATTCATGTAATCTTTCTAGTTATTATATTTTCAATAATAATAATAATAGTAATCCAAGGGTATCTAATATTGCTTGCATATCTGGCGTTGGTGTGCGAACCCGCCAAGCTCTATCCGACATGTTGTTGACAAAGTCAGAGTTGGTATATCTTGGTCTCATATGAGTTGGACACCTAAGGATTACCGACATGTTGTTGACAAAGTCAGTGTCAGGCTGCACAATCCGCCAAGCTCTGTCCCAACTCTCTGTCAGTTCGAAAGGTAGTGTATGGGTGGTATACCTTGGTCTTTTTAGTTAGGGGTATGTAATTAATTGTAAATTTCAATTTTTATAGAGATGGAGAATAAGCAATGATGCCTAAAGACTTCTTGACCTTATTGATTTAACTAGCCATATACGAGTAAAAATAATACCACTTTACAAACTGTGCCAAGCAAACTAAGAATCTATTTCGAGGTTGCACTATGTTATCGACCGAACCAGCGGGCCAAACTGGAGTTTAATATTAAAAACTTGAATTGTATTGAAAATTCATGACAAGTTGAGGTATCTAAAATAAAGTCAACTGATTAGAAATCGTTAACTTAATTTGTTGTACCACTTTCCTGAAATAAGTCGTGTTTTCATTTTCATTTGCATATGTCTGTTTCATCCATGTTGTTATGTTAGAACCACAACATACTACATTTAGATTTTGTGGGTAGTATCTGCTGAAAACCCTCATGAGACACCATTTGTCCTACTAGGACACCTATGGATTTAACGGCTTGTTGCATACGCTTAATGCAATCGTGTTTCCTATGAAAGTGTGACCTATGTAGTTTAGCTTTTCATTTTTTTTCCTTTCTTTTTGATCGAGGACGAGTAAAAGATAAGTGTAGGGGTATTTGATTAGCATAGAAATGTGTTTATTTTATGCTCTTATATCTTATCTTTTGTAAATAAATAAATATTACATTGGATATTTTTATGTGTTTTTACAAATTATCAGTTAGTGTCCCCTTCATTTCAATTAAAGTCCAATTGCAAAGAAAAGCCACTTCCTTATGTAAAACCTTTATCAATCCCGAAAGAAGTCGTGGCTCACTAGTAAAGACATGGGAATTTGTACAAAGAGACCTGAGTTCGATCCTTGGCAAGCCTTAATTTTGCTTAAAAGGGAGCATGGATTTATACTCAAACCGCCTTCTTTGCTTTGGAGAATATATGGAGTAGTGATATGTTATATATATATATATATATTCTTATGTATATATATAATGTATGCACTAATAAAGATTTTAAGGAGTGAGCATATTCTTCTCAAATCAAGTCATTCATTTTCAACTTCCGTATAAAAGAAGATTTGAATGAATTATTGCCAAAGAAAATCCAATCTTGCTGCCACATGTAAATAATCAAGGAGAATGATCTTCAAGGAATATCTCAACCATTATATCATATCTCTTTTATTTGTAAACATATTATTTTAATGGAATCATTCTTGGCCCAATTTATTCTGATAGATGAGTCTACGTCCCTATAAATACACATGACATCCATTATAAAGGATTTATTATTCTGTACTTCTTTTCTCCATTAATAAAGTTTTCTTTTACATTTCAGCATTTTTTTATTTTCTTACCAATTTGTGTTGTTTACACAATTAGATATTATAGAACACTATTTGTATTTTGCACTTATTTTCAATAGTGATTGACCATTTGATTGGATTCAGTGGTAATCCTAGTTTTATTTCCTACTTGTTATTTTAATTTCTTTAATTTTAATTTCTATTCTTTTTACTTCTTTCCTAGGTCATATTGCATTGAATACAGATTTTATTAGATTCAGATCTGATTCAATTCAATAATAGTTTAATTGCAGTTTCAATTTTGTCTGCTTTCAAAACCAATCGCCAAGATTTGTCTTACTCGCCTAAGAAATTATATAAATAATTTAATTAAATTTACCTCCCTGTGATTCGACCTGCATACTACACGATTTGTGTGCTTGCAGTTTTTTTTCAAAATCTACGCTTTTCTAATCCATTGGAAAGCGCCGATCAAAATACAAAAATTTGGGTGGCGTGCCAGTCACGGGCTATGAGACAGTAATGGAGGCTCAGGCGTGGCTTAAAACATGTGAGAAGATTTTTGGGGGCTTGGAACTAGAAGATTATCAGAAGCGACTCATGGAGTCATGGCTACTGAAGGATGAGGCTCAGAATTGGTGGTACGGATGCTGATTTGTCTTGGACAAAATTCAAGGAACTTTTTAATGAGATATTCATTCCTCGGCAAGAGATCGAGTGTCTTCATGATGAGTTTGCTAACTTGCAAAAAGGAGATCGGACTAACTCTGAGTATGTGAGGAAATTCGAGGAGCTCTCATGATATGCACCTGAATTAATTCAGGTCCTATTTCAGAAAAATAAGAGATTCATTAATGGTCTTTCAAGGAAATTTTTCAACAAAGTGATGGCACATGTTAAGCTTCCATTTAGTGAGACGATTCAGATGGCATGTCGATATGAAGAAAATGACAAGAATTCTTAGCAGGATCGAGAAAGGAATCAAACTAATAATAAAAGGAAGCAGTATGATAAGAAGCAAGAGGTAAGCAACTCTTCAGCCGCCAAGCCTCAAGAGAGAAAAAGGGCCAAAGTCAAAACCTTAACTACCAGAGGATGGGACACTATGACTATGAATGTAGAGCTCCAAAGAAGCCAAGGAGGGATGAGTCTGGGCCTAGTCAGAGTTCTCATGATATGAGGGAGTGCTACAATTGTCAGAAGAAAGGGCACAACAAGCCAAACTGTCTGTAACAACCCGTATTTTCAATAACCTGTTATAACATAAATGGAGGCAGAATTAAACTGTAAAATCTGAATCAAGGGAAACGGGCTATGCCATTGCGTTCGTCTCGGAAAAATACGCGAAATAGAGTCCGAGTTTTCGAAAATCGGAGTCCGTATGACCAAGATATGGCCTCGCGAAGTTTCACGAAAAATTCCCAAATTAAAGTATACTTAATTAAGTGAAATGGGTTGCGCAGAGAAATATATATATATTGATATATATATATATATATATATATATAATTGAAAATTAAATAAATAAATATGCAAAAATGTTCAAAACAGCGAATTGGGAGAGGGGAATAACCGAACCGGCCGATTTTTGAGGTCGACCCAAGCTCGCTGGGTCGACTAGGGGTTAATCCAGGGTGTTTGGCTGTCAACCCGTGGGCCGATTCGCTCAAATACAGATTTTGCATTTGGATGGTTCTCATGGTTCATCTTTAATCTAAAGGCCCTAGATGGTTCCTACACTTGACTTCTTCTCCAAGACATGCTTTGATGGCTTGGATTGAATCTAGGTTTAATCCTATGGCCTAAAACACTTGCCTAATCTATAAATAAGACCCTAACCTATCCTAAATCCTCATTATTCATTCATGCAACTAAACTATGGCAAAATTTTACCTCTCATGGCCTCCACTCTCTTCATAAAATTTCTAAATGGTTTCTATGAGAGATTTTCCATGCATACAAGTGTTTTCAAGCTTGTATGAGTGTCATTAGCTTGCATTCAAGTCAAGTTTCTATCTTTGCATCATAAAGCAAGGGTTTTGATCATTTTGGCTCAAGGGTTTTTATGTTAGAGCTTGCATTTTGGGTCTATTTGATTGCATAAGGGCTTTGTCATATCTTTTGTGCCTTCATAGCAAAGTAAGCCCTTTCCCTACTCTTAGATATTAACTATGAAGTTAAATGTTCATGTTGCAAGTTTGGGTTTGATCATTGAGTATGATACATGCTATCATGTCATGCAAGTTTATGAAGTCATTATCTTGATCTTGTGGGCTAAAAGCTACAACCTTTATGTTGAAATGTTGCATTATGCAACATGAGAACCCTCATAACCTTTATGTCAACTTGCATATGAAGTCATAACCCTTATATGATGATATATGCGAGTTACTAGTCATCATTCCATATCTTTTGTCACCATGATTCGCTTATGTGCCAAGTTTGGGTTTATGCATGTTTTGAGGCTTAAGAATGTAACATGCAAGTTAATGAACACATTTGTGCCTCATTTGCCACCATGATTAACTTGTGGCTTAATATCCATTTTTGTCATGCCTTTGCCAAGTCTCTTCTTTTAATCCATTACGTTGTCGCGAACGTATATGCGAGTTTAAAAGCGTTGGGTTATGTTATGGGTAATTTCTAATGACATGAAAATACAACTTGAAAACATGACTTGAAATATAACATGGAAGTTGACATGTAAGTATGCATAAAAACATAAGCTTGGGAATTTACCTATTAAGTTAGGTCTACCCTTTGGGAATTTACCTATTAAGTTAGGTCTACCCAAATGCTTGAAAACTTGTAACATGTTTTGGAAACACGATGGACATGACACTTAGATAATATAAGTGTGGCCAACTCGAGGTTGGGTTGAGTTTGCAACGTAAAACTACCCGGAACCGACCGGCCTAACTAGTAGTTGCAAACAATAGGACCCAATGTGAGAAGTTGGTCATGTTGTGCTTGAACCCGAGGTTAGACCAAGTTGTGGTGTAAAGCTACCCGGAACCGACCGGCTTAACTAGTAACCACAACAAAGTCTAATGTGAGAGGTTGAGGTGCATTAAGTAATTAATGCCACATGATAGGGTTAAGTTAATTTGATTAATGACTCTTAATCAAATATGACATGGACAAATGGGTTAAGTAATTTGATTAGGCTAATGATACTTAACAAAACATGACAAGGTTGGGTAGGTTAAGTAATTTGATTTGCCTAATGACCCTTAACCATTTTTATACGACTAGTGGACGGGGTTAAGTTAACCAACACTTAATCAATCCAACACGATAACTTGGTAAGGTTAAGTAAGTTTTCTTAATGACGCTTAACCGAAAAATACAGTTAATGGATGGGGTTAAGATTGGACTCAACTAGTCTAAGCATGGAAATCGGATGGGGTTAAGTTAGCCTAGACTTAATTAATCCCGCTTGGTAGTTTAATGGAGTAAAGTTAAACACTTAACTAATCTAACATGATGATTTGAGGTGGTTAAGTGACCTATACTTAACCAATCTAACTCGTGAATTTATTGAGGTTAAGTTAACCTATACTTAACCAATCTAACGTGAAAACATGATAAGGCTAAGTCACGAATCGCTTAAATACGCTTGACCGATTTGACTCAGTAATTTGATAGGGTCAAGTTAATATATACTTAACCAACTTGAGCATGGTTTGTAGGGTTAAGTCTTGAACTTGGATACTTAGCCAATTTTGACATGATTTGTAGACGGGTTAAGTCATTAACTTAAGTGACACTTAATCCATTATGTAAACCCTAGTTCTGAGGATTAGGTGGATAACCGTAGTTAACAAGGATAACGGGAACAATGCTAAGTGGTAAACCTTAGTTGAAGAATAACTAAGTTATGATTCTTAGTCAAGGAAATTTAGACCAGTTCATAGATAGATGAGTAACCTGATACGGTAGGTCATCGTTTAAGTATACGAGTAGGAGCAAGTATCTGATTTAGATAAAGGCTTCAGCGAACTGGGTAACGAAGCAGCGGCTTCGGGGAACATGAGGATATTCTTGGTATCCCTCTATGAGCTGCCAGGTGATTATACTAGGCTCATGAGAGGTTAAGGTCTGCGTTAGAAGAACCAAGAGTATGCCTTGGTTGCTATACGAGCGACCTAAAGACGGGGATGGATAGGGGATAGTCGACGATACACGGTCGTACCCTAGATAGCATTTCGTCAGGCTACCTACCATCTTTGGTCAAGCGTGTACGTACGGAAAGGCAGAGAACACCCAAAAGACCATAATTGCTATCTAATTATGGTTGCGGTAAGGCTTGGATGTGGGTTGGCCAGTGTTGTGTTCTCATACAGGATTTATCCTGTCTTGTCTTTCACTAGTTGAGGGAGTGGTCTCGTGGGACCATAGCCACGTATAAGAAAAACAGACCTTAGCATCTGCATCGGCAGATAAATCGAAAGCTCCCGACCGAGTCCTGTATTTCTTGATTTGCCCTGTGATAGGACTCGGATGGCACGATGTGATACATGTGCATACAGTCATGGAAAAGCGATTCACGATGAATGCGTGGGAAAAAGGGCACGGTTGGCGGTTAGCGTAATCCCTAGTGGCCCTAGGTGGTTGAACCCAAACCGAGATACGAAAACGTGCAATAGGTAAGCATAATCCCTAGCAGCCCTAGGAAGCATAAGTCCTAGTTGTACAAACGATAATTCATGTTGGAAGACCCTAGCTAGGTTTAGGGTAACAGTCCAAACCGATCTTAAGGATCATGGAACTATGTTAAAGTAATATAGAATCTCATGGGAAAGCCCGTATGGTCTACGGCAAGGGACTGAACATTTACATGGAATAAAACATACAAGTTGAGTAACCTATATATGCGATATATTAGGTTGACATGGACCATTACACGACTTTTGAGTGAGGGTCATTCTTGGTTAACACATGACACGGTGGGGATACTAGTACGGTAGGTGCAGAGCTAAAATACAGGATAGATATCACCGGGCGTTATACGTGACAGATATCTTGGGGATATTAACTTGATAGAAACCTGACGATGTGATACCTTGTTTTATCTTGACATCGTAATTTATCATGACACCTTAGTTTATCTGAGTTCAGTAGTTCATCCTGTTATTTTGATTTAGCTTATCTATCTTTTTATCATGCTTATGTTCATCTCAGTTTCTCATGTCAGTTAACTTTACTAGTTTTTATGCTAATAGTAGATAGGGCTTACTCAGTCTTTTTGACTGACCCGTTTTGTTTCGCCTCTTTTCTTCCGTTTCCCCCCAGGTTACAGGGAGGAAATACTGTTGTTTAGTTCGGACTTCTTCTGCTTGAAGGTCATCATGGATGGCTTGGACTTTTCTTGGCTATGGCTACTTTACTGTTTTTACTTGGGGAATAATTTATGAAAATGTCTTTATGCTTCTTTACTATTGCAAGACAGGTTTTGATGTACTCTGATGTAAAAGGCTTTAGACCTTATTTATTCATGTTATGAAAGTTTGATTTTACTTCCGCTATTTTATATGTTCTGTCTTGTGATATTTCTGTGCATGTTTACCAATAATGCCCCTCTAAAGCTAGTGCATTCCTTTGCGAGTGACCCTAGCGGAGGCGGGGTGTTACACGTGGTATCAGAGCAGAAGGTTACCAGACTGGGCAAAAGTTTTTAAAGACCTTCTGAAAACTATTTGAAAAAAAACCGTTTACAAAGAAGCATTTTTCAATAAAATTTTCTTTTAAAAGAAAAAGGCTATTCCCCAAAGGCCATTAGCACTATCCTTGTTTCCTTAATTGAATCTCTTTTCCTTTCTTTCCTCCATCTATAGTCATAGTGGTTTTAACTACGACTAGTCTTTTCTATCTACGAAAGTGCTTTCCATACGATGGAGGTGGTTCTCGAGAGACCAGTGGCCGCGTTATAAGAAAGGATCGTGAGAAAGAGGATAAAGGATACGAGCTTAAGGATGAGCAACTTGTTGGTATCGTTCAACCCATAACGAGAAAGTATCTTTGGTATGGTGAAACGGGACGGATAGTTAAGTATTGTGGGACAAGGACAAGATCATCGTGAAGATAATTGTATTCCCTCACTAGAGTACCTGAGTAGGGGGATAACATCCTTGTTGAAGATCTAGTTATTCTTTTCTATCATCCCGCCAAGACTTTGTTTTGATCCCCGCATCATTTAAGTCCGCTTCGGTAGTTGAGTCTCTGCACCTTAAGTACTAGCGTAATAGAGGATCCCATTTTTGTCTCAAGGTCCTATTGGAGAATCAGTCCATTTATACATGACCTGTTGGGATTTGAGAATGTTTATGCCAAGTGTTGAGTTTGGAAATAATGCTTATGTTTATAAGCTATGGATGGATTCTAGAGATGAAGTGGTTATCCAGTAGGGGGTGCCACTCTCGGTTTTGATAGGAGGGTAGTTAGACCTTTTGACTAGCCTTGGTAATGCCCTCGAAGTACCGTGTAACCTTTTTGAGGTTCTGTCATGACTAGTTACTTAGAATCCCTTGATGCCTTTATTGGAAATTGGAAGCCCGATCGAGTGGTGTTCGCCAATAAGACGGATGGTTTACTTCATTTATGCATGGGTTATTGAGGTCATCCTAGTAAGTGCGCATGATAACCTGGTTGACATCTGTTTACTTTCAAGAGAAAGTTCTTCTACATGGAATACCTTATAGTATATAAACGAGATCCAAGATTCACTAGTGAATTTTGGAAAGCTTGCATGAGATCATGAGTACGCAGTCATGTTTGCGTCAAGTATTCTAGGAAAAGGATAAGTGCAAGTGGAATGAGAGGCGACGAAGAAATGAGTTCCAGCTCATGTTATGGAAACAGGAATAAGAAGCTACGAAATCGCGAAGTTAAAAGACGGTCAAGGCACAATAGAATTAAGCTCAAGGAAATACGACTCTGATGGTCAAAGACTAGATACGCGCATGATATCTCTTTTTGGGAGTATGTCCTTGATCCCTGTTTTCTGTAGAGCTTACTTGTAGGCTATCTTTTGTGGACATCTTCTTGGTCCTATTTTCTGTTACAAACCCCGTAAGGAGTTTGTCTTGTTTATCTTCTCGACCCTGTTTCAGGGAATTCTACGTAGAACCCTATGGATGTAAACATGTATTTGAAACATGTTATGATTGATATGGTTGCAAGTGGTTGCAAGTGGTTGCTCGTGGATGCGTGAATACACATTAGATACTAGCTCGACTCGGTCACATTTCATATTGCATATGCACGAGTATTTATACTTGTTTATGGATGAAATCGAATGTATTATCATGTGGCTGTTGCATATGAATGAATGATTGCACACGCATATAGTATCTATATGACTAAGATTATTTGCATACATGTTGGATTCATGGCACTATACATATTTTGCATTAGAAAGATTATTCAGGCCTGATCATTAGCATTAGCTAAGGAACATGTACACACACGTTTTGCATATATTCATACAGCATTAGAAATCATCTAAGGACAATGGTTGCTTGTGGATGATGTTTTGAGTAGATGGATGATGGATGGTAGGATATGTTCTTCCTAACTTGGAGATTTCGGGGACGAAATCCTAAAAGGTGGGGAGAATGTAACAACCCGTATTTTCAATAACCTGTTATAACATAAATGGAGGCAGAATTAAACTGTAAAATCTGAATCAAGGGAAACGGGCTATGCCATTGCGTTCGTCTCGGAAAAATACGCGAAATAGAGTCTGTGTTTTCGAAAATCGGAGTCCGTATGACCAAGATATGGCCTCGCGAAGTTTCACGAAAAATTCCCAAATTAAAGTATACTTAATTAAGTGAAATTGGTTGCGCAGAGAAATATATATATTGATATATATATATATATATATATATATATATATATATATAATTGAAAATTAAATAAATAAATATGCAAAAATGTTCAAAACAGCGAATTGGGAGAGGGGAATAACCGAACCGGCCGATTTTTGAGGTCGACCCAAGCCCGCTGGGTCGACTAGGGGTTAATCCAGGGTCTTTGGCTGTCAACCCGTGGGCCGATTCGCTCAAATGCAGATTTTGCATTTGGATGGTTCTCATGGTTCATCTTTAATCTAAAGGCCCTAGATGGTTCCTACACTTGACTTCTTCCCCAAGATATGCTTTGATGGCTTGGATTGAATCTAGGTTTAATCCTATGGCCTAAAACACTTGCCTAATCTATAAATAAGACCCTAACCTATCCTAAATCCTCATTATTCATTCATGCAACTAAACTATGGCAAAATTTTACCTCTCATGGCCTCGACTCTCTTCATAAAATTTCTAAATGGTTTCTATGAGAGATTTTCCATGCATACAAGTGTTTTCAAGCTTGTATGAGTGTCATTAGCTTGCATTCAAGTCAAGTTTCTATCTTTGCATCATAAAGCAAGGGTTTTGATCATTTTGGCTCAAGGGTTTTTATGTTAGAGCTTGCATTTTGGGTCTATTTGATTGCATAAGGGCTTTGTCATATCTTTTGTGCCTTCATTGCAAAGTAAGCCCTTTCCCTACTCTTAGATATTAACTATGAAGTTAAATGTTCATGTTGCAAGTTTGGGTTTGATCATTGAGTATGATACATGCTATCATGTCATGCAAGTTTATGAAGTCATTATCTTGATCTTGTGGGCTAAAAGCTACAACCTTTATGTTGAAATGTTGCATTATGCAACATGAGAACCCTCATAACCTTTATGTCAACTTGCATATGAAGTCATAACCCTTATATGATGATATATGCGAGTTACTAGTCATCATTCCATATCTTTTGTCACCATGATTCGCTTATGTGCCAAGTTTGGGTTTATGCATGTTTTGAGGCTTATGAATGTAACATGCAAGTTAATGAACACGTTTGTGCCTCATTTGCCACCATGATTAACTTGTGGCTTAATATCCATTTTTGTCATGCCTTTGCCAAGTCTCTTCTTTTAATCCATTACGTTGTCGCGAACGTATATGCGAGTTTAAAAGCGTTGGGTTATGTTATGGGTAATTTCTAATGACATGAAAATACAACTTGAAAACATGACTTGAAATATAACATGGAAGTTGACATGTAAGTATGCATAAAAACATAAGCTTGGGAATTTACCTATTAAGTTAGGTCTACCCTTTGGGAATTTACCTATTAAGTTAGGTCTACCCAAATGCTTGAAAACTTGTAACATGTTTTGGAAACACGATGGACATGACACTTAGATAATATAAGTGTGGCCAACTCGAGGTTGGGTTGAGTTTGCAACGTAAAACTACCCGGAACCGACCGGCCTAACTAGTAGTTGCAAACAATAGGACCCAATGTGAGAAGTTGGTCATGTTGTGCTTGAACCCGAGGTTAGACCAAGTTGTGGTGTAAAGCTACCCGGAACCGACCGGCTTAACTAGTAACCACAACAAAGTCTAATGTGAGAGGTTGAGGTGCATTAAGTAATTAATGCCACATGATAGGGTTAAGTTAATTTGATTAATGACTCTTAATCAAATATGACATGGACAAATGGGTTAAGTAATTTGATTAGGCTAATGATACTTAACAAAACATGACAAGGTTGGGTAGGTTAAGTAATTTGATTTGCCTAATGACACTTAACCATTTTTATACGACTAGTGGACGGGGTTAAGTTAACCAACACTTAATCAATCCAACACGATAACTTGGTAAGGTTAAGTAAGTTTTCTTAATGACGCTTAACCGAAAAATACAGTTAATGGATGGGGTTAAGATTGGACTCAACTAGTCTAAGCATGGAAATCGGATGGGGTTAAGTTAGCCTGGACTTAATTAATCCCACTTGGTAGTTTAATGGAGTTAAGTTAAACACTTAACTAATCTAACATGATGATTTGAGGTGGTTAAGTGACCTATACTTAACCAATCTAACTCGTGAATTTATTGAGGTTAAGTTAACCTATACTTAACCAATCTAACGTGAAAACATGATAAGGCTAAGTCACGAATCGCTTAAATACGCTTGACCGATTTGACTCAGTAATTTGATAGGGTCAAGTTAATATATACTTAACCAACTTGAGCATGGTTTGTAGGGTTAAGTCTTGAACTTGGATACTTAGCCAATTTTTGACATGATTTGTAGATGGGTTAAGTCATGAACTTAAGTGACACTTAATCCATTATGTAAACCCTAGTTCTGAGGATTAGGTGGATAACCGTAGTTAACAAGGATAACGGGAACAATGCTAAGTGGTAAACCTTAGTTGAAGAATAACTAAGTAATGATTCTTAGTCAAGGAAATTTAGACCAGTTCATAGATAGATGAGTAACCTGATACGGTAGGTCATCGTTTAAGTATACGAGTAGGAGCAAGTATCTGATTTAGATAAAGGCTCCAGCGAACTGGGTAACGAAGCAGCGGCTTCGGGGAACGTGAGGATATTCTTGGTATCCCTCTATGAGCTGCCAGGTGATTATACTAGGCTCATGAGAGGTTAAGGTCTGCGTTAGAAGAACCAAGAGTATGCCTTGGTTGCTATACGAGCGACCTAAAGACGGGGATGGATCGGGGATAGTCGACGATACACGGTCTTACCCTAGATAGCATTTCGTCAGGCTACCTACCATCTTTGGTCAAGCGTGTACGTACGGAAAGGCAGAGAACACCCAAAAGACCATAATTGCTATCTAATTATGGTTGCGGTAAGGCTTGGATGTGGGTTGGCCAGTGTTGTGTTCTCATACAGGATTTATCATGTCTTGTCTTTCACTAGTTGAGGGAGTGGTCTCGTGGGACCATAGCCACGTATAAGAAAAACAGACCTTAGCATCTGCATCGGCAGATAAATCGAAAGCTCCCGACCGAGTCCTGTATTTCTTGATTTGCCCTATGACAGGACTTGGATGGAACGATGTGATACATGTGCATACAGTCATGGAAAAGCGATTCACGATGAATGCGTGGGAAAAAGGGCACGGTTGGCGGTTAGCGTAATCCCTAGTGGCCCTAGGTGGTTGAACCCAAACCGAGATACGAAAACGTGCAATAGGTAAGCATAATCCCTAGCAGCCCTAGGTAGCATAAGTCCTAGTTGTACAAACGATAATTCATGTTGGAAGACCCTAGCTAGGTTTAGGGTAACAGTCCAAACCGATCTTAAGGATCATGGAACTATGTTAAAGTAACATAGAATCTCATGGGAAAGCCCGTATGGTCTACGGCAAGGGACTGAACATTTACATGGAATAAAACATACAAGTTGAGTAACCTATATATGCGATATATTAGGTTGACATGGACCATTACACGACTTTTGAGTGAGGGTCATTCTTGGCTAACACATGACACGGTGGGGATACTAGTACGGTAGGTGCAGAGCTAAAATACAGGATAGATATCACGGGGCGTTATACGTGACAGATATCTTGGGGATATTATACTTGATAGAAACCTGACGATGTGATACCTTGTTTTATCTTGACATCGTAATTTATCATGACACCTTAGTTTATCTGAGTTCAGTAGTTCATCCTGTTATTTTGATTTAGCTTATCTATCTTGTTATCATGCTTATGTTCATCTCAGTTTCTCATGTCAGTTAACTTTACTAGTTTTTATGCTAATAGTAGATAGGGCTTACTTAGTCTTTTTGACTGACCCGTTTTGTTTCGCCTCTTTTCTTCCGTTTCCCCCCAGGTTACAGGGAGGAAATATTGTTGTTTAGTTCGGACTTCTTCTGCTTGAAGGTCATCATGGATGGCTTGGACTTTTCTTGGCTATGGCTACTTTACTGTTTTTACTTGGGGAATAATTTATGAAAATGTCTTTATGCTTCTTTACTATTGCAAGACAGGTTTTGATGTACTCTGATGTAAAAGGCTTTAGACCTTATTTATTCATGTTATGAAAGTTTGATTTTACTTCCGCTATTTTATATGTTCTGTCTTGTGATATTTCTGTGCATGTTTACCAATAATGCCCCTCTAAAGCTAGTGCATTCCTTTGCGAGTGACCCTAGCGGAGGCGGGGTGTTACACTGTCCATTGTTGAAGAGTTCTCAAGTGGCCCACGTGTATGATGGAGCGGCTGCACCAGCTTCTTCCGAAGGAGCAGGTAAACCAGATGTCTTGGGAGGTACCCTTATAATTAAGAATATTCCTATTAACATGTTTTTTAACACTGGTGCATCATGAAGTTTCATTTCTAATGACACAATTAGAAAGTTAGAACTCAAACCAAGAAATCTTAAAGAATCAATCAATGTCCGTAATCTGATAGGAGGCTATCTTGTTCTCAGTTTATATTGCTGAGTACCTGTTTCTTATTCCTATTTCCAGTTCCCTCTTAATTTGATCGTCATGAATTTTTCGGAATATGATATCATACTTGGTGTAACGACCCGAAAAATCTGAACCAATTTAAAATTTTAAATTGGCTATTTTAGTGAATTTAAAATATTTTAAATAAATATTTTAAATAATAACGACGAAAAGTGAGTTTGAATCGATGTTTGAAAATAAATATAATTATTTCTAATAATAAACAAGGCCTGAAATGGCGTGGCAGTTTCAAATTTTCATTTCAAACTTTGACTAACTGTACCGGGTGCAAAACAAAACGGATTTGAGTAAAACCAAAAATATATAAATCTTTTAGTGAATATCTTTCTAATTAATTAGAAAAATCGAAGTTTCATAGCAGGTAGCAAAAGTTATGGCCAAACGAATTTTCAGTAAGGTCGCTATGGAGTTTATATAGCCCGTGAAAATGGCCATTTTGCAAATGACCTCAAAATTCGATGAATCCACTTTTGTTGGATCCGGGATGTCGAATAATTGCTAGGTTTCAAATTTCATAATTTTGGAAGTTAATATGTGAGGATGGCAAAGGAAAACGTGTTTTGGTCAATTATAGTTAAATTGGATCAACCGGAAATGGGACATTTTTCAAACGGTCTCAGAATTCGACGAAACCAGTTTTGTTGGGACCACGAGTGGAAACCCGTGCGATGCACGGGAGCATAGACTTTTAAGTGTTTAAGATTGAACGCATCATTTTGTGGTGACAGCATAATGTGTTAGAGAAAGATATATAATGTAAGTGATAATATATGTTTGTGTTTGGAATGTACTGTGCAATCTAAAACTGGCAGCAAGAAGTAAATTACGAATGTATAGCGAGTAGGGATAGGGTGCATGTAGGGTAAGCAGTATAAAATGATATTGTGTGATATTATGCATATTGTGTGATATTCAGCATTGGGTGAAGACAGAAAGGGTAGAAAAAATGGAGTATAGAATTATGATATGCATAAGTTAATAATAAGAAAGTTCGAAGAAGGTTCTGTAATGAGCATGAAATAATCAAAGCACATGTAAAATAAACAGACATCAATGCGAAGTGAGAAATTGTTCGATTACATACATGCAGTTAATTCCAGTAAAACAATAAGCAAACTTCATTTAACACATGTTGCATGCATGCAGTTAGTACGTGCGATGTTCGTTAATGACATATTTTGAAAGGCATTAGTTTTTCGAAGTCAACGCTGAAATCAGAACCTTGCAGGGTGTGATATCGTATAATAAAAATCGAGAACGATAAGCGAATAGTGAAGTTTTTACAAACGTAAAAGGTTATTTTTCACAGAAGCAAATAATAAAAACATCTTTAAATTTAATCATCCCAGCATCTAAACATCTGTTTAAGTACACGTAATATTGTGTAGTTGTCGACGATCACGTTCGTAGTCCAATGTGCTGTATGCAAGCGAAGCTGCAAATATGAATAAATAAAAGGTGGGTAAACGTAACATGGTGTTGTTTTATAGAAGAAAAGTCTAGTAATGGTGAGCGTACCGAAACATTTCTTACAGGCCATTCAATAGTCTGCCGGTTTTTTTTTGTATTGTCTTTGTGTTGTAGCAAAGCATAATCCCATGTCTGGAGCATGAAGTGATTAATGTAAGTAAGAACGATAAAAAAAATATAAGGAGCCTAGGTACATATATTGAAAGCCGTACTTTACTCCCCATGGTTGGTCTTTGTATTGGCCAACAGCTGCATGCAAATTTCCTCGGTTCTTGTGGATAAACATGACGGCCCTTAAAAATTCGGGTAAATTTGAAGAATAAGTAAGTTAAAATTAAAACATGTACGTATGTATGTAGAGGAGAAATACTTACATGGTTGTCAAAAACAATGACATTGACTCTATATGCATGTAGGATATCTACAATTTTAGAAACAATAACATCTCCATTCTCCCAAATGTTGGCAGAAATGATGAGGTTGTTAAAAATTTTTGCTGCCTCTCGTCGTGCATTAGTTACAGTTGACATTGCCATGTATGTCTGTAATGTGTAATTTACCTTCAAACAGAGAATAAAATACACTACTATATGTATGAAGTGGGAGTATGCAAGATATAAATAGCATGTACGTAACTATGTCACTGCAATGCGAGTAGTTCTGGATGTTTTAATTATTCAACTATAATTTGATTCACATGTTAGTGAGATGTATTAATGTCGGTAATGAGATACATAGATATATAGTAATGTAATGTGGTATATTTGGAAAACTTGTTACAATTATGTAGTGAAAATGTTTAAAAAAAATCGTAGCAGATGAATGTAATAAATGTGTAATAAAATATAATGTGCGTGTATTCGTAAGGAGTGGACGTATGTAGGGAAAAAAAGAATTACCTTGGTTGTATTGAAATGGGGAGGATGATAGATGTTTTTGATGTTGTAGGATTAGAAAAGAACTTCAGGATATATGACGTTTGTAGTATTCGTCTCGTCTTCCGTGGGTATAAGGACGGAGACATTATTAAATGTAGTGCATCTGGAGAGAGCAACATACAATTGTCCATGAGCAAAGACAGGAGTCCGTAAATCAATGCCAACATACTTCACAGACTGTCCTTGTGCTTTGTTTATAGTCATAGCATAAGCTAACTTTACAGGGAATTGCCTTCTAGACATGTTTATGGTTAATTCTGAAGCTGATGGTTGAAGAGATATTCGTGGGATAAAAACTAATTTTCCAGCTTTATCACCTGTTAGTATCTGAGCTTCTATAATTCTTGTTGCACACCGAACTACTATTAATCTAGTTCCATTGCAAAGACCATCCTTTGGAGCCAAGTTTCGAAGTAGGATTATAGGACATCCAACCTTTATTTCAAGTTTGAAAGGTGGTAACCCATTACAGTCCAAAGAGTTTAGGAACTCACTTGGGTATCGATCATTTTCCTCATCCTCAACTAACTTATCAGCTGCTAAGAAAATGTGATTGTTTGATGGGCATAAATGTAGGCATGTAGAGTTTATGGCATTAACATCCTCATTGCGTGCCGATAAAATAATACGTTCATTGTAGAATAATGAAGGTTTCGTAGATACATTTAGTTCCGGGTAGATGGTATCTATTAAACCAATGAGGGTATGTTGTTTATGCATCATAGCCAGATCGACTATCGATTCAGGATCAGATCCAACCTGATGAATCAAGGTATAAAAAGTTGTACTGGTTAGTTACGTATGTAGAATAAAGGAAAAAATAGATTATGCAACGATAAATGTAGTACCTGATCCAAAAAAGCTGCAAAATTAGCACAGTCATAGTCTTTGGAACCTAAACGCATGTTTTGGTGCAAGGATAAAACATTGACGTATTTCCATAACGGTGACCGTCTTAATGTCGAAGAAACAATATCTTCTCGTACACCTTTTGGAATCACGGGTAGAATTTGTCTGAAATCTCCTCCTAAAACCACTGTAATCCCACCAAATGGCTTTGTACAATCTCAAATATCTCTGAGCGAACGATCAACTATCTCAACACAAAATCTATGTTGCATAGGCACTTCATACCAAATAATTAGACTTGTTTTTCGTAGAAGTTTTGCAGCCATAGACTGTTTTGTAAACCCACATAGCGAGTCTTCTAAAATATTTAAAGGAAGAGAGAATGTTGAATGTGCAGTTCTACCCCCAAGTAATAACAAAGAAGCAATACCTGATGAAGCAACAGTTATGACGAAATGCCCTAAACTACGATGTTTGTCAGCGATTGTATTATATACGTATGTTTTGCCAGTGCCAGCCCCACCATTTAGAAAAAAAGTAGTTCCAATTTCATTAACTACAGAGTCATATATGTTCGAATAAGCAACTCGTTGCCCGTCATTGAAAGAGAGGATATTCTTTTCTGCCTTGGCATCCTGCCCAACATATTGCAATTGTTTATGCTCCCATATGAGTCTATTCTCGAAGACAACATTCCAATTTTCAGTAGGCAACATCATTGGAGGAAAATCCAGTAAACTTTTTCCACATTCTTGTAGTTGTTCGTTTAGAAGATGCAAACCATAGTCTTTAATTTGATAGTCAGAAGGGTTTAGAATTAGGAATTTTGTCCGAATGATAGGGATTAGATCATCACATATGTTCATGGAAAATCTGTTCCATAAAAAGTGAGGCTGCAAAGGGGAACATTGGGTGAGAATAATACAAAAAAGTCTCCGTAGCTGATGCCCAGTATTCATGACTGAAGCTTCTTCCAAGCATGTAACCCATTCATTATCGTCCTCTAACATGCCTCGAGCAATGCAAGCATCTTTGAATGTATGGTGAAGCTCACCATTTACTGTTCTCAAATCTTCAAATGATGTTGGCCCTTTGATAACGGTTAACAACAGACGAAGATAAAAGCGTTCTCCTGAGTTTGGGCTTGCAAAATACATTCTACCGATGGCAGTGGAATTTGTACATCGAGGGGACCAAATGTGTGTACCTTTATTCCATGTGAAATGCTCAGGAAACTGTTGATATGTATATTGTCGTGCTTCAGGGTGTTCTCTACAAAACTTGCTAAACTCTATAAGAGTAGATGTTTGGTTCTGTGCTCTTATCCTGATAGCATCAGCCGATTCATTTGGATTGAAAGTTACTTGATGCATTCCAGGTAGATGCAATTGTAAACGGATAACAGGTGGTTTTTCCTCATGCATATGATAACTAAAAATGTGCCATGCAGCCTCAGGTGGGCCTATATATCTAGAATCAAGATATTGTTTTATTTCGTCTTGTTCTCCCACTACCATTGTTGTTCGATCATGACCCTTGTATATGTATTTATGTATATATTTAACAGCTCGCACGCTAGCACAACCTTCTATGTTTATGTGGCAGTCGTATCTTTCAGAAAGATAAGGGTTGTATGGCACAACATCTCTATTATCGACATTCGTGCCTTTGATTATGTAAGATCGTCCGTCCTTTCGACGTCGATAGATAGGATATCCATCCTGATCCATTGTTGTCATTTCAGCCCAATCTCGGGGGTAATGTTTTGAGCACTTTCCATTTTCCATGCATGGAGCATGGATATTTCCCCTACATGGTCCATGAACCATGCACTTTTTAACTGTTCCAAAAAGTAATGGTTGCTCAGTTTCACTTGGAAACTCTGCACAAATTAGCTTGTTTATCTGATCGGTCGTCCTTATTTTTTCAGCTGGTTTTAAAAAAAATAAGGCATGCATATGAGGTAAACCACGCTTTTGGAATTCGATAGTGTAAACATGTGCAACAACTGATCCAAATATACCATTTTTTGTAATTTCTTCCATTAAACTTCGTCTTTTAAGTTCGAAAACTCGTGCTATGATATCCGGGCGATCTTGTGGCTTTTGGTTTGTCTTGATGCTTTGTAGTATTTCCGGCCAATTTGGATTTGCTGTCATTGTTAAGAAGATATCGGGATGCTTATTGTAACGCGTAATAGCTAATGAGTCTTGGTATATTTCATACATATGTCGTGGAGTTCCAATGAAAGTTGATGGTAAGATGTACCTTTTACCAATTTGGTTAGCTTGTAACATATCTGTTTCAATATCTGTAATTCCACAGTAAAGATCGCGTCGAAGGTCAGGCTGATGGTTTCTTGCCCACTGCAATCTGTTTTGTTCAGTATATGCCCATCCGTCTACAATAAATTCTTGCAATAATTTTCGTGCAAGTAGAATTGTAGAATACTCATTTTCTCTTTCAAATAGTCGATAACTATAATATGGTTGTTGTGTCAATCTTTTGGGAGAAGGACAATTCGAAATTGGATTCCATTGAGTATGATTAATATCCCACCCTAAATCACCATATGGGAAGAGGAGAACATAATGTAGTGGTAGATAAGCGGGATGACATTCGCTAATCCTTTCCAGATGTGTTCCTCCATGTAGATGAAGCATAATATCTCGAGTTGCACTTATTTGAGTTCCATCTCCTGGTATCACAACTGCAATTTCATCTACTGAAGGCATATTATAAACCCGTTTGTCATTCTGTTTATTATATTGAAGGCAAACTGGTAAGTCGTAACCTTTATCGGATGACATTTTCAAAATATCGTACGCTTGATGGTATAACGCAGTAAAATGGTTGTCTCGTAGTAGAACCGATTGAATAACTTGCAATATGTCTTTGTTTAAATGTTTGTTTCTTTCATAACGAAAATTCAAAGCAGTATTTGGATCATAGATATACAACTGTGAATAGATAGGTGTGTTTCCATTATCTGGTAGGAGTGCACCTGTTCTATGCCGCAGTTCTCCATGAATTGTAAATGATTTAATTCCACGTGTACCCATAGTTCTATTATCTAGTTGGCATCCAAGACTTGTGAATGCATTAGCAGCATTATATTCTCGAATGTATTTGAGGAATGAATTCGAAATTGAGTCGTTACCGTCGTATAACTGACGAAGTTCAAGTGGAGGTGGTTTTAATCTTGGTAGCTTAACCTTACCAGATTTGCAGCACGTTCCAAAAATAGGATTAGTTATGGAACTATCTTTCAGACGCTCATCAATCCAATGTAGCGCTTTACAGAATGGACATAATATAGTCATTAGTCCCAAAAAATGGCGGTCGATGGGTGGAGGCCGTATCTCATTAGTATATTGTGCATCGCATGTAGGTTCAAGTACGTGATCAGTACCACCGTTCATAACTCTACAGTTGATTGATAAGCATAAAATTGAATTCATATTATGTAAGGGTAAAGATATAAGTTGACATATTTTGTAAGGAAAAAAAAAAGATACGTACGAAGGATGATGAGATGTGTTATTTGCATGAATCATGTGGTCGAAGTTAGCCGAGGAGCTTGAAGATGCATGATTATGTATAGAAGATGAACATCCTACGCCTTGAAAAGGCTCGTTGTCCCTCCTCTGGTTTGCACCTGGAGAACTGAAAATTTCTAAATTTCTCGCACGTTTTTCTCTATCTCGTCGCATTTTTTGAGCAATTGATCGTTTAGATGTCATATTGGTTGAGGTATACGAATGTAGCCTAAAGGTATTTATACGGAGATGTAAGAAAGATATTTCCACACATATAATGTCATGTGAATGAAAACAAAAGACTGGAGAAATAATGAGATAGACTTACGTATTATCGACCGGCGTAGTTGGTGGGTCCATGGTCGTTGTGTGTTGTGTATTGTCAATAGTTCTTCCTGGTGTTTGTAAACCATTGGTGATATCGACCAATATAGTTGTTGAACTGGATGATGTATTGTTCAGCGTTGAGTTATCATTGGTGGTAAAATTTGTCGGTATCTTTGACATCTTTTCCCGTTGTCGACGTAACGACTGTGCAACTGAACGATTAGAAGGTTTACTATCCATTCGAGTGCTGTTAAGACTGAAAAAACAGGCAAAAATATGTTAATAATATTGTCTACCATGATAATAAATTGTGTTCCATGTTTAACATCTGCAGTATAATCATTAATATAATGGATGGAGATCGAAATGAGAATATTGGGTTACATATCAATATCGCCATCGGCTATGGTTAGAGTCGGACTATAAGCAAATTCTTTGGTCAGTGAGGGTGACGCCATAGTATTTGTTTTTCCCATACTCATTTCATCCGAATTATTTCATAATTAACATGTTTGTATAACGGAAGTAAAATTTATATTGTTTGTGGTATAATTTAATGTAAAAAAGGGAAGATGACGTGGACAGTTTTGGATATATTATTTTTCCTTTTAATCACTTGTGGTTAACATATTTGTTTTGACACTGTAGTAGGTAAAGGAATGCATGCGTATATATATGTAGTATTTACAATGTACTAAAATTATAGTCATCAGTGAAGAAAAAAAATGTATACATGCAATTTATGGATGAATAATCAACCATTAACGGTGCAGGAGAAAATATCGAAGCAAATAAATGAAAATCCAGTGCTTATTTAATACGTCATGGAGGCAGTAAATAAATGAGAATGTACAGAAAAAGAGCTATTGTTGAAAATAAAGTTAATTGGAAAAAAACAAAATGTAAATAGTAAAGGTATTAAAATTAAATAATGATATACGATTCATGCATAAGGTATGTTAGGAATAAAAAGTTATTAGCACAAAGATTCTATTAAACACATAAACTTATTACTCATTTATGGCATTATATTTATTTATTACTCACTGATGGCATTATATTTTTGGAAGTACCGTATACTTATGGCGTTACCATATAAACAGTAATATGTAAAAGTCGTGATGTGTTTTCATAGTAAAGATCATGCATATAACTGAGTCAAAGATTAACATCCCTCAGGTTCAGTCCGAAAGCATTAAAGCTACGCATCAGTTTACTGATCATCCCCCTAATTCGGTTAGCAACGTTAATATTGGAAAATATGATGATTTTGACTGGGAAGTTCATCTTCGTAATCCTAAAGTGGTATGAAGAGGTTTTTTTTTCATAGCCTTTCCTTACGTTCATCATATTTTTCAATTTTCCGTTTTCTATAGCTTGCAGAAATTGAATGGATTAGAGCGGAGTACGTTGCAAGACGTTCGCACTAATGCTTCTACTGATTGGATCTTATTTTCTATGCTTTCTACTTGTATTACATTCCAATAAAGTTTCCGCGTACCTGTTAATTTTTGTTGTACTTTTGTTCATTTGTATCAAAATAAGCAAAGCTGACCCATGCAGGTGATAATGCGTATTTCAACTTTTTTTGTTATTAATGAACAGATGCTTCTATTTCTCCTGTTACTATTATTTATCTTATTAATTCATGGTACTCATTTAGTCGGATTTACTCTTTGCGACTCAAAATTCATGTCTCAATTGCATATTTACGTTTGGACGAAATTGCATCATTTTTGCAGTTACGCCCGTGTCGTTGACAACCGTGGTCATACATGTTCACGCAAACGCTAACGCAACAGAAACAGGCAAACATATGACTCCGAGCGACAACCACATTTACGTTCGGACGCCATCGCATCATATTCCCAGTTTCGCCCGTGTCGTTGATAAACGTGGTCATCCATGTTCATGCAGATGCTAACGCAATGGAAACGGGCAAACACATGACTCCTAACAGCACCGTATAGTTGAATCTATATAACAAAATGACTGCTCTTATTTCATTCTCAGCATAATTATATACAAACAATTACACCACGTCATGATGGCCGCTTATTTTTTTTTTTTTATATACATTATGTTACATTTCATTACAATGCTGAGTTTCGTAAGGTGAATGTAATTTACATCTTGTGGACATAATTTACAGGCATTTATTAACTATGACAAATTTTACATGCATGCTGGCTAACAGAATTACGTGTGTACTATATTTGCAACCCCAATTTAATTTGCATGTTGTAGACTTAATTTACATGCATGTATATTAAGTAAGACAAATTTAACATGCATGGTGACTTACGTGCACGTGTTTACCCTTTTTGGGCCCTAATTTACGTGGTAATTTTTTTGGCAAGTTAAGTGTATTTTTTTTTTGGGCAACTTACGTCTTTAATATACGTAGATGAATGCTCCGTCACCTGAATTATTATGTTGTAGTCATTAAAAACCTGAATAAATAATTTAACCATATTTATATTTTTGTTCACAAATTTTGTGCAATGCAGGAAGCCTTTGTATGAGACGTTTGTTTCAAACATAAAAATTAGCAGAAATATTCAATTAAACACATAAACTTATTACTCATTTATGGCATTATATGTATGTATTACTTATTTATGGCATTATACTTATGGAATTACCATATAAATAGTAATATGTAAAAGTCATGATGTGTTTTCGTAGTAAAGAGCATGCATATAACTGAATCAAAGATTAACAGGAGTAGAACATGATGTATATGCTATGACGGATTAAAGAAAAAGAAATGCATATGTTGTGCTTTGAGTGTAGATCAGGCATATAACCGAATCAAAGTTTAACAGGAATACACCTTTATGTATTTTCGGTGTAAGGACCAAATAGTATGACGGATTAAAGAAAAAGAATAGCATATGCTGTGCTTTGAGTGTTAATGTGTAAAGGATTACGATTACAGCATGACACAAAAATATCAATGACCAAATCTAGACTAACATCAATCTTCATATTTCAAATATCCGACAACTTCAATATTTCATTGTAATTTTAAAATGAATATGTTGTGTCAAAAACTTGAAGGGCGTTCATGTCATGATCGGAGTAAAAAGAATGGGAAGTAGAAATAGAACCTGATTGGAAGTAGAACCTGATTCTAGCTTTGAAGTAGTAAATGGCAGCACGGTAAACGATTCGTACCTACAGGTAAGAACAAAGAACACAATAAATAATGGGACAGAAATGCATAGATCCTTAAGTATTCGACATATGTAGGAAAAAAAATTGAATGGAAGCATACGTAGTTGTGGACAACATGTGTTTTAAAGTAATATTTATGGTATTAGGTTAATTTTGATATACTAACAGGTAAGGTCCACCTGGTGCAAATTTTTGGATGCATGAATAATAACCATAATGGTGCTTGCTCCAACAATTAATAGTTAATTTTTTATGCAGTATAGAATTGGGTAGGTATCAGTAGATAGGCATTAGCGTGGGTTTTCTAAAACTTTTCATGTATATAAATAGCAAACGTAATGTGAGAGTTTACAATGAACACAAATAGTACACAGATGGGAATATAAGACACCAAATGGTACAACAGGAAAAAAGAAAATTAGAGGAAAAGAAAAAGAGATGCTGATAGAAGATAAAAATGAGGATGTAATGGTTCAGTGATAAACACGTGAATATGATGAGCAGTCATACATCCTTTTTTGAGTAAGAGCATAGCTAACAGCATATAAACATGAAGAAAACGTAAATGAGAAGATGACATACGTAGGTAATGGTCGAATTAGTCTGCACTGGGTTAATGCTTCGGTAGCTTTGAAGAGAGTGTTAATAATGGAGATATGAATCAGCTGTTATACAAAAGAAGCTACTTCTTTTATTGAGTAAGAGAAGCATAGCAAATAGCAGATAAACATTATCGAAAAAAAAGAAAACTTAAATGAGAAGATGACATACCTATGATAAGATCTGGTAATGTTCGAATTAGTCTGTAATGTTTTAACACTTCCGTACGTTTGAAGAGACGGTTAATAATGGAGATATGATGCAGCTGTTATGAACAAAAGAACCGGATGAATAAGGTAGTTTTTTTTTATGACAAATGGATCATGTGGGAATAAAGTAGAAGGAAGGAAGGACATCGTGCAGAGTAAAGTTATGAAACGTGGAAATGAAGAAACGTGTGAGTATACAAATATGCGAGCAGAGAATGTGCTCGTAAGAAAAAACGTGGGGAATTGGTTGAATCATGTTTGTTCTTTATCTTTGCTGACAATAAATCTAAGCCATTCTTTGTCTCCCAATAACCAACCGGTGCATTTTGTTATATAGATATCATCAAAACATAGCTAGATTTTTTTTCTGGAATTTTTAGAATCAGTATGTGGCCCCGACAAATTGAAATGTACGTTCAAATCAAATACTGAATGTTTTATACTTTAATTTGAAGGAAAACTGACTGAAACAGTCGAATGGGCCTACTATTCATATCCCATTGTGTTCGGAATGGGGGTAAAACGCTAGGGACGATAGTCATTGGGTTTGAATTGGTGTTCGTGTGTGACAAGGGGTATCTTAGAAATTTAAAAATATATAAATTAATAAAAAAATATCATTGGTCAAACAAACACTCTCTTCTCGATTGAACTCGACGCACGGCGGAAACACCTCTAAACCATCCCGTCCACTTTCCGATCAATCCACGCAAAATTATCCCCTCCTCCAGTTGAAGATTTTGAAGAGCTCGAGAAGATCTTCAAATTCATATATAGTTTGGATTTTTTCATTGTGTGGTTTGGGTGAATCGACGCCTGGAAGATTTGGGTTTCAAACCGCCGCCGCACCCTCCTCAGGCCGTCGAACTGGCCAACTCCTCCAGGCGCGGGTGCGCCTCTCCTCCCCCTTCGACGCTGCAAAGACCGATCGACGAATAGCTTCGCGGATCAAGCAAAAATTTAAAACCTAGTTTTGAACAGGTTTGAAAAACATGCAACTGTTTTATTTTAAACTATATTATAGCAGTTTAAAGTGCTACAGTTTTTGATTTCAGTGTAAAAATCATAGCTTTTTCGTTTCTTGATGAAATTCAGCGAAACAAGAGACAGTGGACTCGTGTGGACGTCTTCTACATTCTAGAAGAGACGCGTATTTTTCTGAGCCTTCTGCTATTTTTGGTGGAGTGGAACCCAAAGTGAGATTTCTAAATTATAAACGATATGGAAAACGACGATGCATAAATTATATAGTCGATGTATGAGTTATATAAGCGTTGTACACCTCTTGTATAACGTTGTATAAGTTGTACGTTCGATATATAAGTTATACATGCGTTGTAAAAATTATATATGTGTTGAAATAGAAGTGAAATGCTTATATATATATATATATATATATATATATATATATATATACGCCCCTCGTCCACAAACCATGGACGATATTTATTGGTTGTGATTGATATGAAAATTGGTTGATAGCGAACGGTTGATTAGAATTGTTTGTGGTAGAAATTGATTGATTGTGGTTGAAAAATACCCGTTTATGGTTGAGAATTATTTGGTTGAAACCACATAGGATTAGTTTGTGGAAATGAAAAAAAAATATATATGCCGCCTGCGAGCGAACTAGATGCATGAAATCCCCATTGTCAAAAGCTGCGAGGCTTTAAGGTAGAGCGAGTAGCCGTACTAGAGATGGCCCCGGTTGTAACTACCCTGCCGTTATGCTACCGAAATTTTGAATAATATTCATGTGTTAGAATTATTTTCATGTGTTGAAACTATATTCGTGTGTTGAATAGAAATTCATGTGTTGAATCGTATTCGTGTTTTAAATAAATTGTTTAACAATAAAAATCACATTTTTATTTTATATATATATATGAATTATAGAAAACCTTCATGTGTTGAATAGAAATTCATTCGTTGAATAGAAATTCATGTGTTGAATGGTATTCGTGTTTTGAAATAAATTGTTTTATAATAAAAAAACATATTTTTATCATATATCTGAACTATATAAAATAGTCGTGTTTTGAAATAAATTGTTTTATAATAAAAATCATATTTTTATCACCTATATGAACTATATAAAATAATCGCGTTTTGAAATGATTGTTTTACAATAAAAATCACATTTTTACTATATACATGAAAAGTTAAAAATAGCGAAGTGTTGAAATAATTGTCGGTTGGATAAAAATATCATTTTCATCAAATGTATGAAAAGAACATAATTTTGAAATCGAAGAATCAATATTTATATTTATATATAAATAGAATTGAAATATAACGAATAACGAAGCTGTAGTTCGTGTTTTGAAACCGTGATTTCAAACGATTAGTGCGGGAGATTCGACCATCGGGTTTTCCTGAAACCGAAACCGTTGGGTTGTCTGAAATGTTAAATTCAAAACTGAAGAAAAACAACGCCAGAATCGATTATAATTATATATATATATATATAATTAAATTAAATCGAATAACGACGCTGTAGTTCGTGTTTTGAAATCGGAACTTCAAACGATTGTACCGGGAGATCCGATCGTTGGATTTTCCCAAAACTGGAACCGTTGGATTTATTTTGAAAAGATCTTTCTAACGATATAAATTTTGTGAAGATCCAACGGATAGATTTTCAGATATGTGTAAATCAAATCTGAAGAAAAACAGCGCCACGGCCGCGTTATGGCCCAAAGCGTCGTTCTAATAAATTGGCTATTTTAAAATAAATAAAAATAGCGATAAATCGTTATAAAATATTATAAACGATATGGATGTGAAATTTAGAAACGAACTGAAGGTTGGCTAAGTCGAATGGTTTCCTGGGTTTTGATCTGATGTTGGTTTCCTCCTTCGGGGTTAATATTTGGGAAATCGTTCTCTTACTGATTTACGGTTAGTGACTAATGAATTGGAATAAGGCATATGTTTGTTTGTGTTGCACTTGTTTATCATATACGTGAGTTTCTCAGATAGACCGGGTTTAACCAATTCTGAATAACTAAATCGACGATAAGAAATCGAAGATGAAGACGGCGGTTGAAGACCGGAAATCTTCACCTCGTTTGGATGGTAACTGATGTCCTGATTGGGAGGCATCCCGAAATATGGATAATGAGTGGTGATCGTCTAGACGTACGTGGAGATCGATGGGTATGCGAGGTATATAGTGCCTCCGGTTTCGTTCAGACCCAGAATGGACTTGCAAATGGAATGTGTGTCAGACATTGGAATTCATTCTGTGTGATTGATAGCCATCAGTTGCATGGTGTGAATTTCCTGTGTGGCATGCTAGGATGCAGTGATCAGGGCTTCTGTTGAAAAGCAAAGTCTTGTGGTTGATGATCAAAGCACTCCCTGTGTGGCATAACTTTGTGTATAACGTGAATTCGCGAGCCTCAACCCCCGGTACGAACCAGAAACGGGAGAGGACCTCAGGGAGGACATGCGTTTCTTTCTAGTTAGAGGTGGTGTCGATGCTTGAAATGGCTGACATTTATATTATTTTCACCTATGTGGTTGTTGCTGTTGCGAGGCGCCTCAGATATATCGGTCGTCCCGGGACCGATGGAGTCATTCATTGTCTCATTTACGCCCCAAAGTGCGGGGAAACGTAGTGTTCAGGCATAATAATCCACATCAGTGGACCGGCCCTGAGGATCCAAGTCTTGCCTGCGCGCTTGCCTGAAACTCGGGCTAGACAGTCTCGAAGTCGGTAAGGACTATCTCTTGCCTTGGTTCATGACGGAAATCCAATTTCCAAATACGACACCGTGCGGTTTTGATGGTATATATATGTATATCAACATGATATATGGTACCCATGTCGTCTATGATTGATAGTTATGATTGAAATTGTTTCGAAACCTATAAACACCAGTAATAATATCAAATTCTTTTGTTTTATTCGTATCAAGCATATTTTGGCCATTATAAGGTAAAACTCTATCCTCCAGTTTGCGTTGCATTGTGTGATGGTAACTGAGTCTTATACTGGATTCATTTTTATAAAAAGCATTGCGATGTTTAAAAGATTTACTTGTTGTAAGGCACTGGCAATCCAATGGAGTAAACCCGTTCCGCGAAGTGGCGTGGTCCTGTGATTAGCCATATTATAAATGTGTTAAGTAGATTTCTCATACCAGTCCCATGACTGACTCATAGTTTATTTCACTTGCAAACTCGGGGGCCCCTTTTTCTACACGGGCAGCCTTGTATTCAGGTTTTAGTAGGCTCTTTCTGGATAGCTGGAGCTGAAGATGGATTCTATCATTTTTCTATTTTATGTCGTTCAGCTCCTATTGTACATATTATGTTTGTTTTCCACTGTAGACATTATGTATAGCTGAACTGTATTTGTACTAAGTATGATCATGTATACTGTGTAACTCTGATGATTACGTTTATCCAGTGTCTTACTAGTACATTATCCGGTGTATTTATTTAATTCTGTTCTGCTATTATCTGTTTATGTGTTATATTCCAAATATTACCCTTGCCACTGTCAGTACGGGGTTTGGGGTCGTCTCATTTGGTA
Source organism: Allium sativum (assembly GCA_030737875.1). Taxonomy (NCBI): domain Eukaryota; kingdom Viridiplantae; phylum Streptophyta; class Magnoliopsida; order Asparagales; family Amaryllidaceae; genus Allium; species Allium sativum. The sequence continues at coordinate 11,691,558 of CM060923.1, forward strand.
TCAGAGGTTTGGTTAAGCTTAGTGCTGGAATATAACATATCAACGAACTCGTCAAAAATAGAAGCAGTAGTGTTCTAGGACGAATAACTCATTACAGATAGGATCAGTAATATCCAAGTATGAGTATAGCAGAATGAAATAACACCTTGATAGACACTTTTACATTCAAGTATTTGTCTCTATGTTTTGAAATATCTTTTCTGTTGGCCTGACACTTGATCTGCTATTTGCAGAAGTACTAGAAAATGAGTGTCAGAATCAGAAGGAATGCAGAACTAGATATTGAGGCCCTATTGATTAAGTATCGAAATATGGGTGGAATACCGTTCTCGAGCGAAGAATCTATTATGAAAACGTAGTCTTGGATTCGTTCTACTGAGAAGATCTTTAACGGTTTAAAGCTGAGGGATGACCAGAAAATATTACTGGCATCCTGGGCACTCATAGACGAAGCCTTGTTCTGGTGGGATTCAATATTAAGGATAATCCAGAAGGTGATATCACCTGGGATAGATTCAAAGTGATTTTCCTAGAAAGATTTACTCCTCCTGGAGCAACTGAGCGGCTATGTGATGAATTTTCTTATCTGAAACAAGGAGATATGACCATTCCTGAATATCATAAGAAATTCAACGAACTCTCTCATTTTGCCCCTCATCTGATTCAAGACCCAAAGAGGAAGAATCTGAGGTTTATTCATGGCCTAGAAAGAAAATATTAGAATAGTGTGATGAGGAATGTGAAGCTTCCTTTTTCTGAAATGATATACATGGCTTACCAGTATGAGGATCTCGACAAGAAATGTATGTTACGTTACGAAGAGGAAGTCAGTTCTAGTAATAAAGAAGAGACTGAAACTGATAATCCTGTTGCCAGTACAATGTCTGAGGTCAGTAAGAAGCCTAAAGTCAATCGAAAAAGGGCCAGATCTGAGAAAGAACCAGTAACGACTGCCATATGCAGTAACTGCCATAAACCAGGGCATTTGAACAGGAATTGTAAATCCTCGAAGAAACAAAAGGAGGATGAGACTAAATCCAAGGGCAAGTTTCCTGTGAATCGAGAGTGCAATCTTTGTCATCAGACCGGTCATATAAAGCGAGCTTACTGGCTGTTAAAAAAGACCAAAGGGGCTCAGGTAAATGAAGTTGCAGAAACCCCAGCACCCTCAGCTATTCAGGAAAGGCCAGATGTTTTAGAAGGCACGCTTACTTTCAAAGATATCCCAGTTAAAGTACTATTTGACACTGGGGCATCGCGAAGCTTTGTTGCAAAGAATGTGGTTAAGAAACTGGATTTGAATTTGAAGAAGCTCAAAGAACCAATGACTGTCCATAATCCGGTTGGGGATTCCATCGATCTCAGTTGGGTTTGTGGGGGTGCCGGTTTCTTTTTCTCGTTATCGGTACCCTACCATCGCGGTCGTCATGAATTTTACAGAGTTTGATCTTATCTTGGGGTTAGACTTGTTGACAAAGTATGAAGCTGAGGTCAAATGCGCCGACAGAATAGTTAAGGCGAAGATTTCTGGGCAGCGTTGGATGTTTATCCTGCTCAAATAGAAGATGTCCCTGTAGTCACAGAGAATATTCCAGACCTCATCAAAGATATTCTAATCGTAAAAAATTATGCAGATGTGTTCGAAGAAGTTGTTAGTTTACCTCCGCAGAGAGAGATAGATTTTTAGATCGCTTTAATTCCGAATGCAAGGCCAGTAGTGCACGCTATTCGGAGAATGACCCTAAAAGAGAAAGAAGAACTAGTCAATCAAACATGACAGCTTGTATGGAAGGGTCTGATCAGGCCTAGTTTCTCAGATTGGGGAGCAGCAGTGGTGTTTGTCCCAAAGTCAGGCGGTACTCTGCGACTATGTGTGGATTATCGTGATTTGAACAAGCAGACCATAAAGAATAAATATCCATTGCCACGAATCGATGATTTATTGGATCGTCTGAATGGAGCACAAGTATTTTCAAGAATGGACCTAGCTACAGGCTTCCATCAGCTTTGAATTGCCGAAGAGTGTGTTCCTATGACAACACTCAGAGGTCCAGACTTATTCTATGAGTGGTTAGTAATGTCGTTCGGCTAATGTAACGCTCCAGCATACTTCGTCGATTTGATGAATAGAGTGTTCAGAGGGGTTTTGAATAAGTTTGTTCTGGTTTTTATTGACGATATTCTAATCTTCTCTAAATCAAAGGCCGAACATGAAAAACATTTGGAGCAAGTTCTAGAAATTCTGAGAAAGAATGTATTGAAAACAAAACTGTCCAAATGTATATTCTAGCAAGATGAAGTGAAGTTTCTTAGCCACGTCATATCGAAAAAAGGAATTGCTGTGGATCCGAGTAAAATCATAGCTATTCAAAACTGGAAACAGCCTAGTACTCCCACAGAAGTCCGAAGTTTTCTTGGATTGGCTAGTAATTATCGGAAGTTCGTTAAATAATTTTCGAAGATATTTGGTCACTTAACAAAGCTTACAAAGAAGCACGCAAAATTCAAGTGGACTCCAGAGTGTGAGGAGGCTTTTGAGGAGCTAAAGTTAAGGTTAACAATGACTCCAGTGTTAACGATAATTGACGGCAATCAGGACTTGAAAGTCTGGACAGATGCCTCTAGAGAAGGCCTGGGTGCAGTTCTAATGCAAAGAGGTCAAGTGATCGCTTATGCTAGCCGTAAACTGAAGCCACATGAAAAGAACTACGTCACTCATGATCTAGAGTTGTTGGCTATAGTATTTGCTATGAAAATCTAGAGACACTATCTTCTGGGTCAGAAATTTGAACTATTTACAGATCACCAGTTGTTAAAGTATCTGTTCACCTAGAAAGACTTGAATTTGAGGCAGCAACGTTGGCTAGAGTTCCTTGCAGCATACGATTTTGAGATTCTATACACTCCAGGGAAAGTCAATGTCATGGCCGATGCGTTAAGCCGAAATAATGTAATGATCGCCAGCTTTTTTATCACGACTTCATTGATAGATAAAATATCTGCCCTTCAGAAGGATGATCACTTCATTCAGAAGATCAGAGAGATAATTCAGAAAGGTGAACCCTCGAGTTTTCAGGTTGATAACGATGGGATTCTAAGGCTAAAAGGTCGAATCTGTGTTCCTAACATTTCTGAGCTCCGAAAGGAAGTACTGGATGAATGCCACAAGTCCAAACTTAGTATCCATCCAGGAGTAAGCAAATTGTATAATGACATCAAACGCACTTTCTGATGGAGGTAGATGAAGAGAGACATTTCTTTGTATGTTAGCCGATGCCCTACTTGCCAACTAGTCAAAAACGACCAACAGAAACTTGCTAAATTATTGCAGTCGCTGGACGTTCCAGGTTGGAAGTGGGAACATATTTCCATGGACTTCATAGATGGTTTGCCCGCAACCATAAAAGGAAATGACAGTATTTGGGTGATCGTAGATCGCTTCACGAAGACCGCCCATATCATACTGGTCAGATCAAACAGAACTGCTCAGAGTCTGGCGCAGATTTATTTTAAGGAAATTATTAGACTACATGGAGTGCCGCTCAGTATAGTTAGCAATAGAGATCCAATATTTACTAGCAAATTCTGGGAGGCATTTCAAGTAGAATTGGGAACGAAGCTGAATTTGAGCACCGCTTATCATCCTCAGACAGATGGTCGGACTGAGAGGGTGAATCGTATACTAGAAGATTTATTGCGGGCTTATGTTCTTGATTTCGGTGGATCATGGGAAGACCATTTACATTTGGCTGAGTTCTCATATAACAACAGCTACCAAGCGAGCCTGACCATGTCACCATTCGAAGCATTGTATAGTAGGCCGTGCCGATCTCCTGCTTGTTGGGTCGAACCTGGTAATAGGCTTGTATTGGGACCTGATATGATCCGAGAAGATGCCAACGAAGTCGATTTCATTAAGAAATGATTACTCGCCGCTAAAAGCCGACAGAAAAGCTATGCCGATAAGAGAAGAAGAGATATATCATTTGTTGTTGGCGACTATGTATATTTGAAAGTATCGCCGATACGAGGAGTTATCCGGTTCGGTAAAACAGGGAAATTGACGCCCAAATTCATTGGTCCATTTCCTATTCTTGAACGGATTGGAACTCTCACTTGTAGGGTTCAATTGCCGGATTGGTTGCCTGGAGTGCATGATGTATTTCACATATCTCAACTTCGAAAGCACGTTCATGATCCAGACTTGATCGTGGAAGAAGCAGCGCAATAGGACATTGAAATTACTCCAGAATTGGTTGTGAGAAGAAAGCCGCTAAAGATCATTGGCAAAGAAACCAAAGAACTGAGGAACAAGAAGGTTCGCTTAGTCAAAGTGCAACGGAGTGGAGATCCGTGAGATTGTAGTTGGGAAACTGAGGAGAGCATTCAGAAACCTATCCTTAGTGTCGAGTGGATATCTCTGATTGACTCCGGTGCAAGGTGCATTTACCATATTTTGAAATTTCCATTAAGTTCTCTGTTTCATTGTTATTTTCTTTCATGGATGTGCACTTTTAATTCTATAGTCTGATTAATTTAAAAAGAGTGTATGAATTAATTTTTATGATTTTGAAAAGATAAAAACAAATTGATTGTTGTTTGTGTTGTGTGATAGGAGGTTTGGTTAATTAAATTATTATAACAATAGTTAATTTAATCAACATGAGAATGAATGGTAGAATTTATTCGATTAAATCACACATTGAACTGAGTTAAAAATAGATAGAAATATATACATATGCATTATATATGTTTGAAACAGGTAAATGGATTAGCTATTGAGTAAAGAATTTATTTGCGTGCACGACAAAAAGGTAAACCTTAATGAGTTGGATGCGAAATATTATTAACTCCTGTGAATGCCATTGGATGCGGAGTGCTGGTTGTTCTGTGTGTAATAATAAATGTCGCCATAGGATAGTAACAATTAATTTTGAACTACACTACATGGCATACTTCTTGAAGATAGACATACTTCATCGTATAACACGTAAGCATTTGGAGCTTGTGTGACGAGGTGGAAGATTTACCATACGAGCGAGAGGCTTGTATGACGATGACTATATTTTACAGGTTGAACTGATGACTGACATGGACCATATAAAATTGTAACGATAAATTGCCAGATTAATAAAAACCCCACACGGGTCTGGACTTGACAATAATCATGTCTCTCTAGTTATTAGATACGGCACATGGATTATTTATTTCCCACACGGGATGAGGTGACAAGAATTTATTCTCTAGAGCAATTAAAAATACACACTCCATCAGGCTTTGACCGGGTGACGAGAATTTATTCTCTGGAGTTATTATCTATACACGCTCCTCTGTAAACACCAGAATATATCACTATAAGTATGTGTATGCTTTATAGGATTTATTGGGTACCTAATACAGCCCAATAAATTTCCAAACCCCTCCCCGTACAAAGGATGTTATGGCGAAATTTTTCGAAAATTCCGGGTGTTAGCCAAATTTTTGAAGAATTTGAAAATTCTCAAAAACTGAAAAGTTGGAGAATGGAAGCCAGATTGAATGTAGAGTTGATTAATCAAACCACTTTCGACTTTGTTCCTTTTCGGGGATGAAATGTTTTAAATGGGGGAGATTGTAACGACCCAGAAAATTTAAACCAATTTAAAATTTTTAAATTGGCTAATTTAGTGAATTTAAAATATTTAAAATAAATATTTTAAATAATAACGACGAAAATTGAGTTTGAATCGACGTTTGAAAATAAATATAATGTTTGAAAATAAATATAATTATTTCTAATTATAAACAAGACCTGAAATGGCGCGACAGTTTCAAATTTTCATTTCAAACTTTGACTGACTGTACCGAGTGCAAAACAAAACGGATTTGAGTGAAACCAAAAATATTTAAATCTATTAGTGAATATCTTACTAACGAATCTGAAAAATCAAAGTTTCATAGCAGGAAGCAAAAGTTATGGCCAAACGAATTTTCAGAAAGGTCGCTATGGAGTTTATATAGCCCGTGAAAAGGGCCATTTTGCAAACGACCTCAGAATTCGACAAAACCACTTTTTTTGGATTCGGGATGTCGAATTATTGCTAGGTTTCAAATTTCATAATTTTTGAAGTTAATATTTGAGCGTCTCTCTAGTTATTTGATACGACACATGGATTATTATTCCCACACGGGATGAGGTGACGAGAATTTATTCTCTGGAGTAATTAAAAATACACACACCCTCAGGCTTTGACAGGGTGATGAGAATTTATTCTCTGGAGTTATTATCTATACACGCTCCCCTGTAAAAACCAGAATATATCACTATAAATATGTGTATGCTTTATAGGATTTATTGGGTACCTAATACAGCCCAATAAATTTCCAAACCCCTCACCGTACAAAGGACGTTATGGCGAAATTTTTCGAAAATTCCGGGTGTTAGCCAAATTTTTGAAGAATTTGAAAATTCTCAGAAACTGAAAAGTTGGATAATGGAAGCCAGATTGAACGTAGAGTTGAATAATCAAACCACTTTCGACTTTGTTCCTTTTCGGGGATGAAAAGTTTTAAGTCGGGGAGATTGTAACGACCCGGAAAATCTGAACCAATTTAAAATTTTTAAATTGGCTATTTTAGTGAATTTAAAATATTTTAAATAAATATTTTAAATATTAACGATGAAAAGTGAGTTTGAATCGACGTTTGAAAATAAATATAACGTTTGAAATAAATATAATTATTTCTAATTATAAACAAGGCCTGAAATGGCGCGGTAGTTTCAAATTTTCATTTCAAACTTTGACCGACTGTACCGAGTGCAAAACAAAACGGATTTGAGTGAAACCAAAAATATTTAAATCTGTTAGTGAATATCTTTCTAACGAATCCGAAAAATCAAAGTTTCATTGCAGGAAGCAAAAGTTATGGCCAAACGAATTTTCAGAAAGGTCGTTATCGAGTTTATATAGCCCGTGAAAATGGTCATTTTGCAAACGACCTCATAATTCGACGAAACCACTTTTTTTGGATTCGGGATGTCGAATTATTGCTAGGTTTCAAATTTCATAAATTTTGAAGTTAATATGTGAGCGTGGCAAAGGAAAATGTGTTTTGGTCAATTATAGTTAAATTGGATCGACCAGAAATGGTCCATTTTTCAAACGGTCTCCGAATTTGACGAAACTAGTTTTGTTGGGACCGTATCATCAAAACAAAGCTAGTTTTATTTTTCTGGAATTTTTAGAATCGGTATGTGGCCCCGACAAATTGAAATGTACGTTCAAATCAAATATTGAATGTTTTATACTTTAATTTGAAGGAAAACTGATTGAAACAGTCGAATGGGCCTACGAAACATATCCCATTGTGTTCGGAATGGGGGTGAAACGCTAGGGACGACAGTCTTTGGGTTTGAATTGGTGTTCGTGTGTGACAAGGGGTATTTTAGAAATTTAAAAATATATAAATTAATAAAAATATATCATTGGTCAAACAAACACTCTCTCTCCCCGATTGAACTCAACGCATGGCGGAAACACCTCCAAACCTTCCCGTCCACTTTCTGGCCAATCCACGCAAAATCAGCCCCTCCTTCAGTTGAAGATTTTGAAGAGCTCGAGAAGATCTTCAAATCCATATATAGTTTGGATTTTTTTCATTGTGTGGTTTGGGAGAATTGATGCCTGGAAGTTTCGGGTTTCAAACCGCCGCCGCACCCTCCTCGGGCTGTCGAACTGGCCAACTTCTCGAGGCGCGGGTGCACTTCTCGTCCCCCTTCGATGCTGCAAAGGCCGATCGACGAATAGCTTCGCGGATCGAGCAAAAATTTAAAACCTAGTTTTGAACAGGTTTGAAAAACATACGGCTGTTTTATTTTAAACTATATTATAGCAGTTTAAAGCGCTACGGTTTTTGATTTCACTGTAAAAATCATATCTTTTTCGTCTCTTGACGAAATTCTATGAAACAAGAGACAGTGGACTCGTGTAGACGTCTTCTACATTCTAGAAGAGACCGTGTATTTTTCTGAGCCTTCTGCGATTTTTGGTGGAGTGGAACTGAATGTGAGATTTCTAGATTATAAACGATATGGAAAACGACGATGTATAAATTATATAGTCGATGTATGAGTTATATAAGCATTGTACACCTCTTGTATAAGCGTTGTATAAGTTGTACGTTCGATATATAAGTTATACATGCGTTGAAAAAATTATATATGTGTTGAAATAGAAGTCAAGTGCTTATATAAATAAATATATATATACGCCCCTCGTCCACAAACCATGGACGATATTTGTTGGTTGTGATTGGTGTGAAAATTGGTTGATAACGAATGGTTGATTAGAATTTTTTGTGGTTGAAATTGATTGATTGTGGTTGAAAAATACCAGTTTGTGGTTGAGAATTATTTGGTTGAAACCACATTGGATTTGTTTGTGGAAATGAAAAAAAACACATGCCGCCTGCGAGCGAACTAGATGCATGAAATCCCCATTGTCAAAAGCTGCGAGGCTTTAAGGTAGAGCGAGGAGCCGTACTAGGGACAGCCCCGGTTTTAACTACCCTGCCGTTATGTTGCCGAAATTTTGAATAATATTCATGTGTTAGAATTATTTTCATGTGTTGGAACTATATTCGTGTGTTGAATAGAAATTCATTCGTTGAATAGAAATTCATGTGTTGATTCATATTCGTGTTTTAAATAAATTGTTTAACAATAAAAATGGCATTTTTATTTTATATATATACGAACTATAGAAAACCTTCATGTGTTGAATAGAAATTCATTCGTTGAATAGAAATTCAAGTGTTGAATGGTATTCGTGTTTTGAAATAAATTGTTTTATAATAAAAATCATATTTTTATCATCTACATGAACTATATAAAATAGTCGTGTTTTGAAATAAATTGTTTTATAATAAAAATCATTTTTTTATCACCAATATGAACTATATAAAATAATCATTTTTTGAAATGAATTGTTTTACAATAAAAATCACATTTTTACTATATACATGAATAGTTAAAAATAGCGAAGTGTTGAAATAATTGTCGGTTGGATAAAAATATCATTTTTAACAAATGTATGAAAAGAATATAGTTTAAAATCGAAGAATCGATATATATATAAATAGAATTGAAATATATCGAATAACAAAGCAGCAGTTCATGTTTTGAAACTGTGATTTCAAACGATTAGTGCGGGAGATCCGACCATCGGATTTTCCCGAAAGCGAAACTGTTGGGTTCACTTTGGAAATATCTTTCCAACGACACCAACTTTGTAAAGATCCAACGGTTGGATTGCCTGCAATGTTTAATTCAAATCTGAAGAAAAACAGCGCCAGAATCGATTATATTTATGTATATATATATATATATATAATTAAATTAAATCGAATAACGACACTGCAGTTCGTATTTTGAAATCAAAACTTCAAATGATTGTACCGGGAGATCCAACCGTCGGATTTTCCCAATACTAGAACCATTGGATTCGTTTTGAAAAGATTTTTCTAATGATATAAATTTTGTGAAGATCCAACGGTTAGATTTTCATATATGCGTAAATCAAATCTGAAGAAAAACAGCGCCACGGCCGCGTTATGGCCCGAAGAGTCATTCGAATAAATTGGCTATTTTAAAATAAATAAAAATAGTGATAAGTCATTATAAAATATTATAAACGATATGGATGTGAAATTTAGAAAAAGGTTGGCTAAATCGAATGGTTTCCTGGGTTTTGATCTGATGTTGGTTTCGGCCTTCGGGGTTAATATTTGGGCAATCGTTCCCTTACTAATTTACGGTTAGTGACTAATGAATTGGAATAAGGCGTATGTGTGTTTGTGTTGCACTTTTTTATCGTATACGCGAGTTGCTCAGAAAGACCGGGTTTAACCCATTCTGAATAACTAAATAGACGATAAGAAATCGAAGATGAAGACGATGGTTGAAGACCGGAAATTTTCACCTCGTTTGGATGGTAACTGATGTCCTGATTGGGAGGCATCTCGAAATATGGATAATGAGTGGTGATCGTCCAGACGTACGTGGAGATCGATGGGTATGCGAGGTATATAGTGCCTCCGGTTTCGTTCAGACCCAGAACGGACTTGCAAATGAAATGTGGGTCTGACACTGGAATTCATTCTGTGTGATTGATAGCCATCAGTTGCATGGTGTGAATTTCCTGTGTGGCATTCTAAGATGCAGTGATCAGGGCTTCTATTGAAAAGCAAAGTCTTGTGGTTGATGATCAAAGCACCGCCTGTGTGGCGTAGCTTTGTGTATAACGTGAATTCGCGAGCCTCACCCCCCGGTATGAACCAGAAACGGGAGAGGACCTCAGGGAGGACATGCGTTTCTTTCTAGTTAGATGTGGTGTCGGTGCTTGAACTGGCTGACATTTATATTATTTTCACCTATGTGGTTGTTGTTGTTGCGAGGCGCCTCAGATATATTGGTCGATCCGGGACCGATGGAGTCATTCGTTGGCTCATTTACACCCCAAAGGGCGGGAAAACGTAGTGTTCAGGCATAATAATCCACATCAGTGGACCGGCCTAGACGATCCAAGGCTTGCCTACGCGCTTGCCTGAGACTCGCGCTAGATAGTCTCGAAGTCGGTAAGGACTATCTATTGCCTTGGTTCATGACGGAAATCCAATTTCCAAATACGACACCGCGCGGTTTTGATTGTGTGTGTGTGTGTATATATATATATATATATATATATATATATATATATATATATATATATATATGGCGACATGATATATGGTATCCATGCCGTCTATGATTGATAGTTATGACTGAAATTGTTTTGAAACCTATAAACACTAGTAATAATGTCAAATTCTTTTGTTTTATTCATATCAAGCATATTTTGGCCATTATAAGGTAAAACTCTATCCTCTAGTTTGTGTTGCATTGTGTGATGGGAACTAAGGCTTATAATGGCTTCACTTTTATAAAAAGCATTGCGATGGTTAAAAGATTTACTTGGTGTAAGGCACTGGCAATCCAAAGGAGTAAACCCGTTCCGCGAACGTGGCGTGGTCCTGTGATTAGTCATATTATAAATGTGTTAAGTAGATTTCTCATACCAGTCCCATGACTGACTCGTAGTTTGTTTCACTTGCAAACTCGGGTGCCCCTTTTTCTACACGGGCAACCTTGTATTCAAGTTTTAGCAGGCTCTTTCTGGATAGTTGGAGCTGAAGATGGATTCTATCATTTATCTATTTTATGCAGTTCATCTCCTATTGTACATATTATGTTTGTTTTCCGCTGTAGACATTTATGTATAGTTGAACTGCATTTGTACTAGGTATGATCCTGTATACTGTGTAACTCTGATGATTACGTTTATCCAGTGTATTATTTGTACATTATCTGGTGTATTTATTTAATTATGTTCTGCTATTATCTGTTTATGTGTTATATTCCAAAGATTACCCTTGCCACCGTCAGTACGGGGTTTGGGGTCGTCTCACTTGGATTAGATTGGCTAACGAAGTATGAGGATGAGGTATCATGCGCTGAAAGAATAGTCAAAATTAAAACCAAATTCGGAGATATTATCGCTACACCATGCCACGGCTCAATACTGATAGGAAAGAACTCTGTTCGTCTTTAGAAGTTACTCCTGCTTCTATTGTGAATATTCCTGTTGTCAAAGATTATGCGGATGTGTTTTAAGAAGTTGATAGCCTACCTCCGCGAAGAGAAATTGACTTCAAGATCGATCGAGCTCCGAATGCAAGGCTAGTTGTGCATCTTATTCAGAGAATGACGCTGAAAAAAACAAGAACTGAGTAACCAAACTAAGCAGTTCTTGTGGAAAGATCTAATCAGGCCTAGCTTCTCAAATTGGGGTGCAGCAGTGGTGTTTATCCTAATGTCAGACGTTACTCTCAGACTATGTGTGGATTACTGTGACCTCAATAAGCAGACACTGAAAAACAAATATCCATTGCCGCGTATTAATGATTTATAAGATCGCTTGAACGGTGCACAAGTGTTCTCTAGGATGGACCTAGCCACAGTTTCCATCAATTGCGCATTGCCGAAGAATGTGTTCCTTTGATAGCTTTCAGAGGTCCTGGCTTATTCTATGAGTGGTTAGTAATGTTGTTCGGCTTATGTAACGCTCCTTCTTACTTTGTCGATCCGATGAACAGAGTATTCCGCGATGTCTTGAATAAATTTGTGCTAGTTTTCATTGACATCTTAATCTTCTCTAAAACCGCTACTGAGCATGAAAACCATCTAAAAGAAGTTTTGGAGATTTTGAGGGAGAATGTGTTGAAAGCCAAATTCTCTAAATGCATATCCTGGCAAGAAGTGAAATTCCTCGGTCATGTTGTATCGAAGGAAGGAATTTCAGTTAACCCAGGCAAGATCTCGGCCATTCGAGATTGGAAGCATCCTAGCACTCCTACAGAAGTCAGAAGTTTTCTAGGATTTGCTGGCTATTATTGAAAATTCGTTGAAGATTTTTTGAAGCTATCTTGTCCGTTGACGAAGCTTACAAAGAAGCATACATAATTTAATTGGATATCCGGGTGTAAGGCAGCTTTCTAAGAGATGAAATTGAGGTTAATCGCTGCTCTAGTGTTGAATATTATTGATGGCAATTAAGATTTGACAGTCTGTACCGATGCCTCTATTGAAGGTGTTGGTGCGGTTTAATGTAAAGGGGCAAAGTAGTTGCTTATGCTAGCCGTCAGTTGAAACCGCATAAGGAGAGATACCCTACTCATGATCTTGAGTTATTATCCATCGTGTTTACTTTAAAGACATTGAGGCACAATCTTCTGGGTGAGAAGTTCGAATTATATACAGATCATAAATCCTTGAAGTATCTGTTCATCCAGAATGACTTGAATTTGAGGCAGCCGCATTGGTTAGAATTTCTTGTGGCAAATGATTTGGATATCATATATACTCTAGGAAAAGCCAATGTTGTGGGGGGTGAGCTTAGCAGAAAGAATGCGATCATCGCCAATCTCATCATTATGCCTTCATTAATTGATAAGATCTCTGCTCTTCAGAAAAACTATAAGTTTATTCAGATGATTAGCGAGCGAGTTCGAAAGGGTGAAGCTTCAAGCTACCAAATTGACAGCAACGACACTCTTAGATTGCAAGGGCGAATCTGTGTGCCAGATATTCTTGAGCTCAAAAGAGAAGTAATGGATGAATGTCACAAATCTAAACTCAGCATCCATCCAGGGTTGAGTAAGATGTATCATGACCTCAAGCGCACGTTTTGGTGGAGATCTATGAAGAGAGACATTTCCATATATGTTAGCAGATGTTCCACTTGCCAACAAGTCAAAAGCGATCAATAGAAGCTAAAAGGATTGTTGCAAGCACTATAGGTTCCAAGTTGGAAGTAGGATTAAATTTCTGTGGATTTCATTGATGGCTTGCCCTGAACCAGAAAAGGGAATGACATTATATGTGTGATTGTAGATCGTTTCACGAAGATCGCCAATTTTATTCCTGTCCGATCTAATAGAACAGCTCGATGTCTGGTGCAGCTTTATTTCAAAGATATTGTCATACTACATGGGGTTCCCAATAGCATTGTTAGTGATGTGATCCTATATTTTCTAGAAAATTCTTGGAAGCATTCTAAGAGGAGCTGGGGACAAAGTTGAATCTGAGCACCACTTATCCTCCTCAGACAGATGGCCAGACTAAGAGAGGGAGCCGTAAACTAGAAGACTTGTTGCGGGCATACATTCATGATTTTGGTGGGTCATGGGAGGATCACTTGGATTTGGTTGAGTTCTCTTATAATAACAGTTACCAAGAAAGCTTACAGACGTCGCCATTTGAAGCACTATTATAACAACCCGGAAAATCTGAACCAATTTAAAAAATTTAAATTGGCTATTTTGGTGGATTTTAAATATTTAAAATAAATAATTTAAATAATAACGATGACAAGTAAGTTTGAATCGATGTTTGAAAATGAATATAATTATTTCTAATTATAAACAAGGAATGAAATGGCGCGGCAGTTTCAAAAAAATTGAATTCAAACTTTGACTGACTGTACCGGGTGCAAAACAAAACGGATTTTAGTGAAACCAAAAATATTTAAATCTGTTAGTGAATATATTTATGACGAATCTGAAAAATTGAAGTTTTGTAGCGGGAAGCAAAAGTTATGGCCAAATGAATTTTCAAAAAGGTCGCTATAGAGTTTATATAGCCCGTGAAAATGGCCATTTTGCAAACGACCTCAGAATTCGACGAAACCACTTTTGTTGGATCCGGGATGTCAAATATTGCTAGATTTAAAATTTCATAATTTTTGAAGCTAGTATGCGAGCGTGGCAAAGGAAAATGTATTTGGTCGATTTTTGTTAAATTGGATCGACGAGAAAAGGGCCATTTTTCAAACGGTCTCAGAATTCGATGAAACCAGTTTTGTTTGGACCGTATCGTCAAAACATAGCTAGATTTGTTTTTTGGGAATTTTTAAAATCAGTATATGGCCCCGGCAAATTGAAATGTACGCTCAAATTAAATATTGAATGTTTTATATTTTAATTTGAAAAGAAACTGACTCAAACAGTCGAATGGGCCTACGAAACATATCCCATTGTGCTCGAGATGGGGGTATGTAGCTAGAGGCGACAGTCGCTGGTTTTGAATTGGTGTCCGTATGAGATAAGGGATACTTTTGGATTTTTAAAATATATAAATAAAATAAAAATCTCTGATTGGCTCACACTTCTCTCTCTCTCCCCGATTGAAAATCGCGAGCGACGGAAAAAGCTCCAAGCTTCCCTCCCCGATTCCTCCTCCCACGCGCCACGATAGCCAACGCCCCAGTTGGGAATTTTGAAGATCTCGATCCCCTCTTTAAATCCATACCCGATTCATCCATCCTCGTGGCCCCAATCTCGAGACTCGCGCCCAGGAACGTCAGTCGTTCATCGCACCGCCACGCACGCCTTAGGCGATCGAACCTGACAGCGCTGCCACCACTAGGCGCGCCTCTCTCCCCTCTTTCACGTGGCGAAGGCCGATCGACGTATCGTTGCGCGGATTTCAAGAAAAAATAAAACCTAGTTTTGAAGGTTTCGTGGAGGTAACGGCCTGTATTATACTTTATAGTTTATAGCACTTTAAAGCGCTACGGTTTTTGATTTCACGGTAAAAATCATATCTTTTTCGTTTGTTGACGAAATTCAGTGAAACAAGAGACAGTGGACCCGTTCGGACGTCTTCTACATTCTGGAGGAGACCGCATATTTTTTTGAGCCATCTGTTATTTTTAGTGGATTGGAACCCAATGTGAGATTTTTGAATTATAAACGATATGGAAATGACGACGTATAAATTATATATTCGAAGTATGAGTTATATAAGCGTTGTACCCTTATGTATAAGCGTTGTATAAGTTGTACGTTCGATGTATATGTTATATATGCGTTGTAAAAATTATATATATGTTGAAATAGAAGTGAAATATACTTATTTATATATATGCCCCTCGTCCACAAACCATGGACGATATTTATTGGTTGTGATTGGTGTGAAAATTGGTTGATGGCGAATGGTTGAATAAAATTGTTTATGGTTGAAATTGATAGATTGTGGTTGAAAAATACCCGTTTGTGGTAGAGAATTATTTGGTTGAAACCACATAGGATTAGTTTGTTGAAAAGAAAATAAACATGCCGCCTGCGTGCGAACTAGATGCATGAAATCCCCATTGTCAAATGCTGTGAGGCTTTAAGGTAGAGCGAGGAGCCGTACTAGGGACGGTCCCGGTTTTAACTACCCTGCCGTTATGCTGCCAAAATTTTCAATAATATTCATGTGTTCGAATTATTTTCATGTGTTGAAACTATTTTCGTGTGTTTAATAGAAAATTCATGTGTTGAATAGAAATTCATGTGTTGAACGACATTCATTATTTGAAATAAATTGTTTTATAATAAAAATCATATTTTTATCATCTATATGAACTATATAAAATAGTCGTGTTTTGAATTAAATTGTTTTATAATAAAAATCATATTTTTATCATCTATATGAACTATATAAAGTAGTCGTGTTTTGAAATAAATTGTTTTATAATAAAAATCATATTTTTATCATCTATATGAACTATATAAAATAGTCGTGTCTTGAAATAAAAAATTTTACAATAAAAATCACATTTTTATTATATATATGAATTGTTAAAAATAGTGAAGTGTCGAAATAAATGTCTGTTGGACAAAAATATCATTTTTATCAAATGTATGAAAAGAATATTGTTTTGAATTCAAAGAATCGATTATATTTATATACATATAAATATAATTAAAATATATCGAATAACGAAGCTGCAGTTCGTGTTTTGAAACCGTGATTTCAAACGATTAGTGTGGGAGATCCAACCATCGGATTTTCCCGAAACCATAACCGTTGGGTTCGTCTTAGAAATATCTTCCCAACGATACCCACTTTGTGAAAATCCAACGGTCGGATTGTCTGGAATGTTTAAATCAAATCTGAAGAAAAACTGTGCCAGAATCGATTATATATATATATATAAATTAAATCGAATACGACGCTGCAGTTCGTATTTTGAAATCGAAACTTCAAACGAGTGTACCGGGAGATCCGACCGTCGGATTTTCCCAAAATTGAAACCTTTGGATTTGTTTTGAAAAGATCTTTTTAATGATATAAAATTTGTGAAGATCCAACAGTTAGATTTTCAGATATGTGTAAATCAAATCTGAAGAAAAACAACGCCACGGTCGCGTTATTGCCTGAAGCGTCGTTTGAATAAATTGGCTATTTTTAAATAAATAAAAATAACGATAAATCGTTATAAACTATTATAAATGATATGGAATGAAAATAAACCGAATTTACCTTATTCATTGGATATTTGATGGTTGAATGTGAAATTTATAAACTAACTGAAGGTTAGCTAAGTCGAATGGTTTCCTGGATTTTGATCTGATGTTGGTTTCGGCCTTCGAGTTTAATATTTGGGAAATCGTTCTCTTACTAATTTACGGTTAGTGAATGATGAATTGGAATGAGGCATATGTTGTGTTTGTGTAGCACTTGTTTATTATATACGCGAGTTGATCAGAAAGACCGGGTTTATCCCATTCTGAAAAACAGAATCGACGATAAGAAGTCGACGATTAAGACGGTGGTTGAAGACCGGAGATCTTTCCCTCGGTGGGATGGTAACAGATGTCTTGATTGGGAGGCATCCCGAAATATAAGACGCACATGGAGATCGATGGGTACGCGAGGTATATAGTTCCTCCGGTTTCGTTTAGACCTAGAACGAACTGGCAAATGGACTGTGTGTCTGACATTGGAATTCATTTTGTGTGATTGATAGCCATCAGTTGCATGGTGTGAATTGCCTGTGTGGCATGCTAAGATGTAGTGATCAAGGCTTCTGTTGAAAAGCAAAGTCTTGTGGTTGATGATCAAAGCACCGCCTCTGTGGCGTTGATTTTTGTATAACGTGAATTCGCGAGCCTCACACCCCGGTATGAACTAGAAACGGGAGAGGACCTCAGGGAGGGCACGCGTTTCCTTCTAGCTAGAGGTAGTGTCAATGCTTAAACTGGCAGACATATATATTATTTTCACCTGTGTGGTTGTTGCTGTTGCGAGGCGCCTCAGATTTATCGGTGACTATGTGAAGCCGATGGAGTCATTCGTTAGCTCATTTATGCCCAAAGGGCGGGGAAATGCAGTGTTCAGTCATAATTATCTACATCGGTGGACCGACCCTGACGATCCAAGGTGCAGTTGTGGTTGTTCCTGAGACACGGGCTAGAGCGTCTCGAATTCGGTAAGGACTATCTTTTGCCTTGGTTCATTGCGGAAATCCAATTTCCAAATACGTGACTGTGCGGTTTGATTGTATACCTATATATGGCGACATGATATATGGTACCCATGCCGTCTATGATTGATACATATGATTCGAAATCATTTTTGAAACATATAAACACTAGTAATAATATCAAATTCTTTTGTTTTATTCGTATCAAGCATATTTTGGCCATTATAATGTAAAACTCTATCCTTCGGTTTGCGTTGCATTGTGTGATGGGAACTGAGTCTTATAATGTCTTCATTTTTATAAAAAGCATTGCGATATTTAAAAGAATTACTTGTTTTAAAGCACAGGAAATCCAACGGAGTAAACCCATTCCGCGAAAGTGGCATGGTCCTGTGATTGGCCATATTATAAAATGTGTTAAGTAGATTTCTCATACCAATCCCATGACTGACTCGTAGTTTGTTTCACTTGCAAACTCGGGTGCCCTTTTTTCCAAACGGGCAACCTTGTATTCAGGTTTAGTAGGCTCATTCTGGACAGCTGGAGCTGAAGATGGATTCTATCATTTATCTCTTTTTATGCTGTTTAGCTCCTATTGTACATATTATGTTTGTTTTCCACTATAGACAATTATGTATAGCTGAACTGTATTTGTAATAAGTATGATCTTGTATACTATGTAACTCTGATGATTATGTTTATCCAGTGTATTCTATTGTAAATTATCTGGTGTATTTATTTAATTCTGTTCTGCTATTATCTGTTATGTGTTATATTCCAAAGATTACCCTTGCCGCCATCGTACGGGGTTTGGGTCGTCACAACGTGGTATTAGAGCTTTGGTTAAGCTTAGTTCTGGAATATAACATATTAACGAATTCGTCAGAAATAGAACTAGTAGTGTACTACGACGAATAACTCATTACAAATAGGATCAGTAATATCCTATTATGAGTATAACAGAATGAAATACACCTCGATAGATACATTTACACTCAAGTACATGTTTTTATGCTTTATAATATCTTTTCTGTTGACCTGACACATGGTCTGCTATTTGCAGATGTACTAGGAAATGAGTGTCAGAAATAGAAGGATTGCAGAACCAGATCTAGAGGCTCTATTTAAGAGATATCAAAATCTGGGTCGAGCACAATTCTCGGGCAATGAATCGATTATTCAAACTCAAGATTTGATGAGTTCTGCTTAAAGAATTTTTGAGCGTTTCCAGCTGAGTGATGATCAGAAAAGATTAGTAGCATCTTGGGCGCTCAAAGAAGGAGCTTTAATCTGATGGGAAACAATCATCAAGGATAATCCATAAGGTGATATCACCTGGGATACATTTAAAGAGGTTTTTAGTGAAATATTTATTCCTCTAGAAGCAACTAAGCGGTTATGTGATGAATTTTGTTATCTGATACAAGGAGATATTAATAATCCAGAAAATCATAAGAAATTCAACGAACTTTCACATTTTTTCCCTCATCTAATTCAAAATACGAAGAGGAAGAATCTGAGATTTATTAACGGGCTTCAAAGAAAGTACCAAAGTAAAGTAATGGGGCATGTGAAGCTTCCTTTCTCAGAAATGATATACATGGCTTATCAGTATGAAGATCTCCATTAGAAAGGTATGTTGCGCGACGAAGAGGATGACAGTTCGAGTAACAAAGAGGAGTTTGAGACTGATAGTCCTAAGGTCAGTAAGAAGCCAAAAGTCAATCAAAAAAGGGCCCGGTCTGGGAAAGAACCAGTAACAACTGCCATATGCAATAATTGCCATCAGAAGGGCATTTATCGATAAACTGCGGACCCTTAAAGAAGCGATTAAAAGGTGGGCTTCAATCCAAGGAAGGATTTCAAGAAAATAGAAAGTGCAATCTCTGCCAACAGGCTAGTCATGTAAAGCAAGATTGCTGGCTGTTAAAAAAAACAAAGTGGCTCACGTAAATGCAGTGGCAAAAACTTCAGCACCCCTAGTTATTCAGGAAAGGCTAGATGTTTTAGAAGGAACGCTTACTGTCAAAGATATTCCAGTAAAAGTACTGTTTGACAACGGCGCGTCGTGATGCTTTGTTGCAAAGAATGCAGTTAAGAAACTGGATTTGAATTTGAAGAAGCTCAAAGAACCAATGACTGTCTATAATCTGGTTGGGGGTTCCCTCGATCTCAGTTGGGTTTGTGGGGTGCCGATTTCTTTTTCTCATTATCGGTTCCCTACCATCGCGGTTGTTATGAATTATACAGAATTTTATCTTATCTTGGGGTTAGACTGGTTGACCAAATATGAAGCTGAGGTTAAATGCGCCGACAGAGTCGTTAAGGCGAAGATTAAATCAGGTGACTATATAACCATTCCCTATGAAGGTCAGAATTCCGATAGAAAAGACTTCTGGGCAGCTTTGGATGTTTCTCCTGCTCAAATAGAAAATATCCCTGTAATCAGAGAGAATATACAAGACCTCATAAAAGATATTCATGTCATCAAGAATTATGCGGATGTGTTCGAAGAAGTTGTTAGCTTACCTCCGCAGAGAGAAATTGATTTCAAGATCGCTTTAATTCCTAACACAAGGTCAGTAGTGCACGCAATTCGGAGAATAATTCTAAAGGAGAAAGAAGAACTTGACAATCAAACTCGACAGCTTGTATGGAAGGGTCTGATCAGGCCTAGTTTCTCTGATTGGGGAGCAGCAGTGGTGTTTGTCCCAAAGTCTGACGGTACTCTGCGACTATGTGTGGATTATCATGACTTGAATAAGCAGACAATAAAGAATAAATATCCATTGCCGCGAATCGATGATTTATTGGACCATCTAAATGGAGCACATGTTTTTTCAAGAATGGACCTAGCTACAGGCTTCCATTAGATTCGTATTTCCGAAGAGTGTGTTCCTATGACATCATTCAGAGGTCCAGACTTATTCTATGAGTGGTTAGTAATGTCGTTCGGCTTATGTTACGCTCCAGCTTACTTCGTCGATTTAATGAATAGAGTGTTCAGAGGGGTCCTGAATAAGTTTGTTTTGGTTTATATTGATGATATTCTAATCTTCTTTAAGTCAAAAGCCGAACATGAAAAACATTTGGAACAAGTTCTGGAAATTCTGAGAAGGAATGTATTAAAAAGCTAAACTTTCCAAATGTATATTCTGGCAAGATGAAGTAAAGTTTCTTGGCCACGTCGTATCAAAAGAGGGAATTGCTGTGGATCCAAGTAAAATCACCGCTATTCAAAATTGGAAACAGCCTAGTATTCCCATAGAAGTCCGAAGTTTTCTTGGATTGGCTGGTTATTACTGGAAGTTCGTTAAAGATTTTTCGAAGAAATCTAGTCACTTAACAAAGCTTACAAAGAAGCATGCGAAATTCAAGTGGACTCCAGAATGTGAGGAGGCTTTTCAGAAGCTAAAAGTCAAATTAACAACGACTCCAGTGTTAACGATAATCGATGGCAATCAAGACATGAAAGTCTGGACGGATGCCTCTAGACAAGGCCTTGGTGCAGTATTAATGCAAAGAGGTCAAGTCGTTGCTTATGTTAGCCGTCAGCTGAAGCCACATGAGAAAAACTACGTTACTCATGATCTTGAGTTGTTAGCCATTGTATTTGCTTTAAAAATCTGGAGGCACTATCTTTTGGGTGAGAAATTCGAACTGTTTACAGATCATCAGTCGCTAAAGTATCTGCTCACCCAGAAAGACTTGAATCTGAGGCATCAACGTTGGCTAGAGTTCCTCGCAGCATATGATTTTGAGATTCTATACACTCCATGGAAAGCCAATGTCGTGGCCGATGCGCTAAATTGAAAGAATGCAATAATCGCCAGCTTTATGATTATGACTTCCATGATTGATAAAATATCTGCTCTTCAGAAGGACGATCACTTCATTCAGAGGATCAGAGAAAGAATACAGAAAGGCGAACACTTGAGTTTCCAGATTGATGACCAAGGGATTCTAAATCTAAAGGGTCGAATTTGTGTTCCTAACATTTCTGAGCTCCGAAAGGAAGTGCTGGATGAATGCCACGAGTCAAAACTTAGTATCCATCCAGCAGTGAGCAAAATGTATAATGACATCAAACGCACTTTCTGTTGGAGGTCGATGAAAAGAGACATTTCTTTATATGTTAGCCGATGCTCTACTTGCCAACTAGTCAAAAGCGACCAACAGTAGCTTGTTGGATTGTTGCAACCGCTGGACGTTCCAGGTTGGAAGTGGGAACATATTTCCATGGACTTCATAGATGGTTTTCCTAGAACCAGAAAAGGAAAAGACAGTATTTGGGTGTTCGTAGATCGCTTCACGAAGACCGCCCATTTCATACCTATCAGATCGAACATAACTGCTCAAAGTCTGGTGCATATATATTTCAAGGAAATTGTTAGGCTACATGGAGTGCCAATCAGTATAGTTAGTGATAGAGATCCAATATTTACTAGCAAATTCTGGGAGGCATTTCAAGTAGAACTGGGAACGAAGCTGAACCTAAGCACCGCCTATCATCCTCAGACAGATGGTCAGACTGAGAGGGTGAATCGTATACTAGAAGATTTATTGCGGGCTTGTGTACTTGATTTTGGTGGATCATGGAAAGACCATTTACATTTGGCTGAGTTCCCATACAACAACAGATACCAAGCGAGCCTGACAATGTCACCATTGGAAGCATTGTATGGTAGACCGTGCCGATCTCCTGCTTGTTGGGTCGAACCTGGTAATAGACTTGTATTGGGAACTGATATGATCCGCGAAGCTGCAGACAAAGTCGATTTCGTTAAGAAACGATTACTCGCCGCTCAAAGCTGACAGAAGAGCTATGCTGATTCGAGAAGAAAAGATTTGGCTTTTTCTGTTGGTGATTATGTGTATCTAAGGTGTAATGACCCGGAAATTCTGGACGAACACAAAAATCTGAAAGAACTAAAAATTTACAGAACATAAATAAAATCCGTTCATTTATATTGATAACCCATCCATTAAACCAGAACAAGAACAGAGACTTCTTTTATCATGACCAAAAGTGTAGCGAATTCCTTAAAGCCATAAGTGTAGTAAACCGGAGTAGTGACAACGCAACTGAATCACTGTAGCAAAGCATTACCAAAGACCCTGTAAAACCAACACACTAAAGCGCTATAGAAAGCCTTGCTAAAGAAACCATGACAAAAGCGGTGAAAAACATTGTACTTAAGTTTTGCTCATTTTTAAGTAACCAAACCAAACGTTACTCGACCGAGGCCACATGCACTAGATCGTGCATTGCCTCGACAAGCTAATGCATGCGCCTTCGATTGTTTTTGACCAACCCATGAACACACATCATTGCGCAAAGAAATCTATGATTTCTTGTTTGAAAAACTAAGTGAAAGAAGAAGGAAACTTAGTAACAAAGTTAGGGATGTTATTAGCCATTTCATTACTGAACTCAATCATATTTGCGCAAGGACACATAGGGCAGGGGGACTCATGAAGTAGCAAGACAAATGTGCACACATATGGTTCATATGTATAGAGAGATCCCATAATTTAGCACCTTGTTTCCTAGCCTAAAACAAGCTGCCATATACATATATTGTGCACCCATTTTCCCTGCGCCAAACGAGTACACCAACAGCCATGTTCCTGTACAAATAATGCACCACATCCCCATGAACAAACCCCCTTTCCTGCGCTGCAATGTATGCATCCAAACCAGCCTAGATGCTTTGCCAATAATGGAAACACTTCACATAGAAGGAATGTGACACCTAGGGTAGATAGTGACTTGTGTGGTTTGGATTAAAACACTTAAGTAGTAGGATAATATTTGCCTAAATTCATCATCAATGGCGCAGGGACATTAAATGCTAGAAAATCCTAGGATTTGCTTTAATTTGTTTAATTAAGTAATTAAGTAAAGAGGTGTAAAAGCTACCACCATCCATCTAAATGCTTTGCGTATGAACCCGTGGATGGAGAAGATAACTATGGATTGTTTTGGGAATGAGACAATAAGCATTTAATGCTTTTGTCAAATGAGAGCAAGTGGATGTACATTGCATTGTACAGCAAGGACTTTAGCAACCCCTTTCCATGACCAAACTAGCATCTAACAAACATCCCCTGCACAAAAGAACCTGCGCAGAATAATGTACAGAGATCTTTAAAGAGTTTAATGATATAATAAATAAAAGAATGAAATAGTTTAATCATATTTCTTGCCTATAAATAAGCTGCATTGCCCTCATTTGTTTTGCACCGGAGAATCCAGTGAAAGCAAGAAAACCAGAGAGCATTAAACTCCATCAAAAACCAGCGCTATACGTGAGTAAACCCTCACAACTTTCACCATTTGTTCACATGAACAAGTGATTGATATGCTATGTTTATTGGATATGTTTACTGCTTGCTTATACATGAATATGCTCATTATTTTGAACTGTTTCCTGCTATAAATCTATGAATGACTTAAGGATAGATCAATGCTATTATACAAACATATATTTGGGTATACACTTCACTGTTATGCTAACATAACCTGTTTTTGTGCTTAGAGAACTCAAAACCGAAACTTGCTGTCAAATAAGCTTACAACATGAAAACCAAACTCGCATTAAACCATGATTCAGGATACTAGAATGATGCGACCCATTATAACATGATTTTACAAACGAATATCACGATTTTTAGATCAGTGAATTAAGAGAACCATGGGTTTTACTGGAGAATGGGTTTTGATCAACTACGGAAAATCTAGAAAGATAGGGATCGAACGAATCGATATGGGGGTGCGCAACACACCTCAGAACACCAGAAAAATGCTAATAGATTTTTCTAAGGCATTGATTTTGGGTTTGAATCGATGGGGGAGTTTTTTTCTCGTTTTGGACGTGAAGACTTCGAACGCGAACTGCATCTCGTCGGAAGAAATGGAGTGGTGCGCACCCCCTGGGAACGACGGCGGAGGATGTAGGCAAGGAGTGGTTGAGGTAGTTTCTCTGATCGGAGAAACTAAGTGATGGGGTGTGTGTTATGCATGTTGGCTGTCTCGACTTTGTTCGAGAACTGTGCCATGCTGGAGACGAAGGGGACCACCACACCAGCGTCGAACGGAGCGCCTGGACAGTGGCAAGGCGGGGACGAAGTCGCCTGAGCCCCGATGGCTTGTGGCGAGAGGAAGGAGACGTTTCTCTGATCGGAGACAAACTGTGTGCAAGGAGAAGCTTTATGTATGAAAGGTGATGAGTTTTCATTGATCAGGAATATGCAGTGATCAACTAGTTTGATCATTTGGCTTCCACGTGATCAAATCCTTAAGTTTAATCCCATGAGAGTAGCATGTTGTGATCAGTGAATTCAAGTGATCAACCCGAGTTGATCACATGAGTTCGAGCTAATCCGAGGAGTCGAACTCTTCGGAAAATAAAAAGGTTAGGAAATTAATTCTGGAATTTATTTTAATTAGTTTATTTAATAATTAATTAAATAATTAAATAAATAAGGCTTTAAATAAATTATAAAAATTAGGGATAATTTATATAACTTATTATCGGACTTTTGTAAATACAAATCAAGCTGTAGATTTTAGATCTGAAATCAAGTGAATATTATTTTATTTGATCAAGTCAACGATAAATAAAAATAAAGGTAGAACAATAGAAAAAAGACTATAGTCAGCATGAACATTCAAATGTCTTGAATAAACATGAAGTATGATTCTGTCATCCAAAGTCAGAATCAATTAGAATGATTTAACGAATCAAATCATTAGTAATTAAAAGTAAATTAATTAAGTAATAAATTCTGGTCCATTTAAGTAGCATATAGTTAAATGAACCCTGTTAATCGAGTTAACTAATTATAAGTTAATCGAAGGTTAGTTAATTAAATAAGGTTAATCGACTATTAGTTAGTCAAATGATAGTTAAATCAAATTAGAGTACTCGAATTAGTTATTCGAATAGAGTTAAACACTTAGAAGTTATTCAAATTAGTTGTTCGAAATGGAGTCAATCAAATAAAGGTAATCAAATACTAAAGAAAGAAGATTTTACATAAGACAAGTTTTAAACCCGTGCTTCGCACACGGTATAACATGATATTAAATAAAGGAGATAAGCTAATATTTTTCGAAATAAAAATAATAAAGGAATGTGAATTTTTGAAATAAGAATTCAGTGGAATTGCTGAAATTAGAAACTGACTAGAATTAATAAGTCGAATGATTTTCTGAGTATTCATCTGATGTTGGTTTCGGCTTTCGGGGTTTATACTTTGGAAATTGTTCTCTTAGTAATCATAGTCAGCGACTGATCAATGTGAAAGGATAGTGATACATAAACATAGAAAATATAGAAATATATGTATGGTGATGATTGGTCAATAGAAATTTCAATTGGAAATAAGATTTGTTGTGTACACACGTATTTTCATTTGATAGTTAAGTCATCAACGATCAAAGTTTTGACCATTTTTAAATGTTGTTAATATGGAGAGACCGGTTGGATTATTATCCGAAGAACCACTCCGTATTGGCATAAGAGTTGCGAGTCAAGTATGCTGAATATATTGAAGACGGAGTGAAATGCAAGGGCTATTGTATAAATCTTAGACAACGATTGGCTAAGATGGTTGTACGGAATAGTACCTTCGGTTTGTCCAATCCCAGGACAACTTGTATGGACGAACGTCTGACAGGGTACTCCTAACTAATCACGTACGTTGATCTTTTCAAACATAGTTATAAGTGGTAGAGAAATTCGTTTCTCTTAATTTATACTTGTAATATATTTTTGGAGAAGTCAATTAGTGGATTAACGGGTTTGACGATGTGACGTTCAAAGCAAATAAAAAGGAGTGTCAGGGTACGTTTAGCTTCAAGCTTCACAACCGGAAATGAAAAAAATCGGGCAGGCAGCATGGCTATGTGGGTAGCTCCCATTAGGATGTATCATCATCTGATCTAGAGTTTCATTTACTTCTAAAAATCTATTGTCGATTCTGACCCGTTTCGGGAAACGGTGGGTAGCTCCCAACCGTTGGTGATATACATTCGATACACTCAAGAGAAATGAGTGGTCGGTCATGTGTGGCCGGGTTACAAGATGTTCTTGTTGAACCTGTGTATTTGTATCTAGAGATACACCTCCGGAAGGTGATCCCATACCTTGTCATAGTTGGAAACCAAATATCCATAAGCACTTAACGGGTTTTTGTTTGTAAACTATAAGTAGAATGTGAGATGAAAGCATTCTACTAGATTATAATTATTTGTGGACACCCTAGACATTATCGTAATATCTGTTTAAATATGTAAACTGTTTTTGATCTCATTTGGTAAAAACCCGTTCCGTATTCACGGCGTGGTCTTATGAATCATTTTTGATTTATTGAAACTTGTTTATAAATCGTTTACTCATACCAGTCCATGACTGACCCGGAGTTTATTTTTTGTGTTTTCCTTAAATTCTTGGGTACTCATAATATTTATTATGAGTAGACAAGTGATCCAGGTTCTAAAGTAACTTTGGAGTAGCTGGATGGCAGGATCTGAAGTGTTGGCTTATTTATCATATGTTATGTAGAATTATCTGCAAGTTAGTATCACAAGTGTTAAGTATGTAATTGTGATGACAGGTATGAAGTATTTCAATGTACTTGACTTATGTTATGTAATATTTTGGGTTATAATATATTGTCCCAAGTTCCGCTGTGAGATTCTGATGTCTTTTCTTAGTTCTATTCTTCTATCTATTTCTTTTCTTAAATAATGATACAACTTTCGAGGTACTGGAAAGTTGGGTCGTTACATAAGGGTTTCTCCGATGAGAGGAGTGATTCGATTTGGAAAAACTGTGAAGTTGGCACCCAGATTTATTGGACCATTCCCTATTCTGGAACGGATTAGGACTCACGCTTACATAATTCAATTGCCTGAGTGTTTGACTGGAGTACATGATGTATTCCACGTAGCTCAACTTCGAAAGCATGTTCATGACCCAGACTTGGTTGTTGAAGAGGCCGCACAACAGGATATTGAAATTACTCCAGAATTGGCTGTGAGAAGAGAGCCACTAAAGATTATTGGCAAAGAAACCAAAGAGCTGAGGAACAAGAAGGTTCACTTAGTCAAAGTGCAATGGAGTGGAGATCCGCGAGATTGTACTTGGGAAACAGAGGAAAGCATTAAGAAAGCCTATCCTAAGTGCAGGGTGGATATCCCTGATTGACTCCGGTGCAAGGTACATTTACCATAATTTGCATTACCATTTGTTCTCTACTTTGTTGTTATTTTATTTTCATGGATGTAAACTTTTAATTCTATAGTCGGATTACTTTAAAAAGAGTATATGAATCAGTTAGTATATTTTTGAAAAGTTAAAAACAAATTGATTGTTATTTGTGTTGTGTGATAGAAGATTTGATTAGTTAAATTATTAGAATGATAGTTAATTAAATCAAGTGTTGAACTGATTTAAAAATAGATAGAAATATATACATGTGCATTATATATGTTTGAACAGGTAAATGGATAGCGGTTGAGTAAAGAATTTATTTGCATGCCCGACAAATAGGTAAACCTTAATGAGTTGGATGCACAATTTTATTATTATATCAACTCCTGTGGATGCCATTGGATGTAGAGTGCTAGTTGTTCTGTGTGTAATAATAAATGTCGCCATAGGATAGTAACAATTAATTTTGAACTACACGACATGGCATACTTTTTGAAGATAGGCATACTTCATCATATACCACATAAGCATTTAGAGCTTGTGTGACGAGGTTGAAGATTTACCATACGAGCGAGAGGCTTGTATAGCGATGACTATGTATTACAGATTGAACTGATGACTGATATGGACCATATAAAATGTAACGGTAAATTGCCAGATTAATAAAAACCCCACACGGGTCTGGAGATGACAATAAACACGTCTCTCTGGTCATTAAGGCACAAAAACCATTTATAGGGTGATAAGAATTTATTCTCTGGAGTTATGATCTATACACACTCCCCTGTGGACACCGGAATATATTACTATAAATATGTGCATGCTTATTAGGATTTATTGGGTACCTAATACGTCCTAATAAATTTCCAAATCCCTCCCCGTACAAAGGAGGTTATGGCGAATTTTTTTGAAAATTTAGGGTGTTAGCCAAATTTTTGAGGAATTTGAAAATTCTAAGAAACTGAAAAGTTAAAGAATGGAAGCCAGATTGAAAGTAGAGTTGGTTAATCAATCCACTTTCGACTTTGTTCCTTTTCGGGGATGAAAAGTTTTAAGTGGGGGAGATTGTAACAACCCGGAACCGAACCAATTTAAAATTTTTAAATTGGCTATTTTGGTGGATTTTAAATATTTAAAATGAATATTTTAAATAATAACTACGAAAAGGAAGTTTGAATTGATGTTTTAAAATGAATATAATTATTTCTAATTATAAACAAGGCCTGAAATGGCGTGGCAGTTTCAGAAAAATTGAATTCAAACTTTGACTGACTGTACCGGGTGCAAAACAAAACGGATTTTAGTGAAACCAAAAATATTTAAATCTGTTAGTGATTATCTTTCTAACGAATCTGAGAAATCGAAGTTTCGTAGCGGGAAGCAAAAGTTATGGCCAAATGAATTTTCAAAAAGGTCGCTATAGAGTTTATATAGCCCGTGAAAATGGCCATTTTGCAAACGACGTCAGAGTTCGACGAAACCACTTTTGTTGGGTCCGGGCTATCAAATTATTGCTAGGTTTCAAATTTCATAATCTTTGAAGCTAGTATGTGAGCGTGACAAAAAAAATGTGTTTGGTCGATTTCTATTAAATTGGATCGACATGAAAAGGGCCATTTTTCAAATGGTCTCAGAATTCAACGAAACTAGTTTTGTTGGGACCGTATCGTCAAAACATAGCTAGATTTATTTTTTGGGAATTTTTAGAATCAGTATGTGGCCCCGGCAAATTGAAATGTACGCTTAAATTAAATATTGAATGTTTTATATTTTAGTTTGAAGAGAAACTGACTCAAACAGTCGAATGGGCCTATGAAACATATCCCATTGTTTTCGAGATGGGGGTTTTTAGCTAGGGGCGACAGTCGTTGAGTTTCAATTGGTGTTCGTATGAAATAAGGGGTATTTTTGGATTTTCAAAATATATAAATAAAATAAAAATCTCTGATTGGCTCACACTTCTCTCTCTCCCCAATTGAAAATCGCGAGCGACGGAAAAAGCTCCAAGCTTCCCTCCCGGATTCCTCCTCCCATACGCCACGATAGCCAACGCCCAGTTGGGAATTTTGAAGATCTCGATCCCCTCTTTAAATCCATACCCGATTCATCCATCCTCGTGGCCCTAATCTCGAGATTCGCGCCCAGGAACGTCAGCCGTTCATCGCACCGCCACGCACGTCTCAGGTGATCGGACCTGACAGCGCCGCCACCCCTAGGCGCTCCTCTCTCCCCTCTTTCACGTGACGAAGGCCGATCGACGTATCGTTGCACGGATTTCAAGAAAAACTAAAACCTAGTTTTGAAGGTTTCGTGGAGGTAACGGCCTGCATTATACTTTATAGTTTATAGAACTTTAAAGCGCTACAGTTTTTGATTCCACTGTAAAAATCAAATCTTTTTCGTTTGTATACGAAATTCAGTGAAACAAGAGACAATGGACTCGTGTGGACGTTTTCTACATTCTAGAAGAGACCGCATATTTTTGTGAGCCTTCTGTTATTTTTGGTGGAGTGGAACCCAATGTGAGATTTCTGAATTATAAACGATATGGAAATGACGATGTATAAATTATATATTCGAAGTATGAGTTATATAAGCATTGTACACTTCCTGTATAAGCATTGTATAAGTTGTATGTTCGATGTATAAGTTATATATGCGTTGTAAAAATTATATATGTGTTGAAATAGAAGTGAAATATACTTATATATATATATCACGTCCCTTGTCCACAAACCATGGAGGATATTTATTGGTTGTGATTGGTGTGAAAATTGGTTGATAGCGAATGGTTTATTAAAATTGTTTGTGGTTAAAATTGATTGATTGTGGTAGAAAAATACCCGTTTGTGGTTGGGAATTATTTGGTTGAAACCACATAGGATTAGTTTGTGGAAAAGAAAATAAACATGCCGCCTGCGTGCGAACTAGATGCATGAAATCCCCATTGTCAAAAGCTGCGAGGCTTTAAGGTAGAGCGAGGAGCCGTACTAGGGAAGGTCCCGGTTTTAACTACCCTGTCGTTATGTTGCCGAAATTTTCAATAATATTCATGTGTTAGAATTATTTTCATGTGTTGAAACTACATTTGTGTGTTGAACAGAAATTCATGTGTTGAATAGAAATTCATTTGTTGAATAGAAATTCATGTGTTGAACGACATTCATGTTTTGAAATAAATTGTTTTATAATAAAAATCATATTTTTATCATCTATATGAACTATATAAAATAATCGTGTTTTGAAATAAATTGTTTTATAATAAAAATCATATTTTTATCATCTAAATAAACTATATAAAATAGTCATGTTTTGAAATAAATTGTTTTATAATAAAAATCATATTTTTATCATCTATATGAACTATATAAAATAGTCGTGTTTTGAAATAAATTGTTTTATAATAAAAATCATATTTTTATCATCTATCTGAACTATATAAAATAGTCGTGTTTTGAAAAAAATTGTTTTACAATAAAAATCACATTTTTATTATATACATGAATTGTTAAAAATAGTGAAGTGTCGAAATAAATGTCTGTTGGATAAAAATATCATTTTTATAAAATGTACGAAAAGAATATGGTTTTGAAATCGAAGAATCGGTTATATTTTTATATATATACAATTAAAATATATCGAATAACGAAGCTGCAGTTAGTGTTTTGAAACCGTGATTTCAAACGATTAGTGCAGGAGATCCGACCGTCGGATTTTCCCGAAACCATAACCGTTGGGTTCGTCTTGGAAATATCTTCCCAACGATACTCACTTTGTGAAAATCCGACGGTTGGATTGTTTATAATGTTTAAATCAAATCTGAAGAAAAATAGCGCCAGAAAAGGTTATATATATATATATATGAATATAATTAAATTAAATCGAATAACGACGCTGCAGTTCGTATTTTGAAATCGAAACTTCAAACCAGTGTATGGGAGATCCGACCATCGGATTTTCCCAAAACTGAAACCGTTGGAATCATTTTGAAAAGATATTTCTAATGATATAAAATTTGTGAAGATCCAACGGTTAGATTTTCATATATGTGTAAATCAAATCTGAAGAAAAACAGCTCCATGGCCACGTTATGGCCTAAAGCGTCTTTTGAATAAATTGGCTATTTTTAAATAAATAAAAATAGCAATAAACCGTTATAAAATATTAAAAATGTTATGGAATGGAAATAAACCGAATTTACCCGGTTTATTGGATATTTGATGGTTGAATGTGAAATTTATAAACTAACTGAAGGTTAGCTAAGTCGAATGGTTTCCTGGGTTTTGACCTGATGTTGGTTTCGGCCTTCGGGGTTAATATTCGGGAAATCGTTCTCTTACTAATTTACGGTTTAGCACAAATTTATTCAGGTTTAGCAGGCTCTTTCTGGACAGCTGGAGCAGAAGATGGATTCTATTATTTATCAATTTTTATGCTGTTCAGCTCCTATTGTACATATTATGTTTGTTTTCCACTGTAGACATTTATGTATAGCTGAAATGTATTTGTACTAAGTATGATCCTGTATACTGTGTAACTCTGATGATTACATTTATCCAGTGTATTCTATTGTACATTATCTGGTGTATTTATTTAATTATGTTCTGCTATTATTAGTTATGTGTTATATTCTAAAGATCACCCTTACCGCTGTCGTACGAGGTTTGGGTCGTCACAATTATATGGCAGGCCATGTAGATCTCCCGCATGTTGGGTGGAACTAGGCAATCGGTCAGTATTGGGTCCCGACATGATTTGCGAAGCATCGGATAAAGTCGATTTCATAATAAGCTACTTTAGACTGCTCAGAGTCGACGGAAAAGCTATACAGACTCACGAAGAAGGGATTTAGAATTTGTTGTTGGCGATTATGTATACTTGAGGGTATCCCCATTGAGAGATGTAGTTCGCTTCGGGAAGATTCAGAAGTTGGCGCCAAGATTCTTTGGTCCATTTCCTATTCTCGAAAGGATTGGAACTCTTGCTTACAGGGTTCAGTTGCCTAACTGGTTGCTAGGGGTGCATGATGTATTCCATGTATCTCAACTCCGGAAGCATGTACATGATCTAGACTTGATTGCGGAGGAAGCAACAAAACAAGATTTGGAGATTACCCCGAGCTTAGCAGTAAGAAGGGAGATAGTGAAAATTGTTAGCAAAGAAACCAGAATTCTGAAGAACAAGAGGATCAACTTAGTCAAAGTACAGTGGAACGGGGATCCTAAAGACTTTACATAGGAGACTGAAGATAGTATCAAACTGGCATATCCCAAATGCAGAGTGGATATCTCTAAGTAGCTCTTGTGTTAAGGTACATTTACAATATTTTGCATTTTCTGTATTGTTTCCTACTTTACTATTGTTTCCTTTTCGGGGACAAAAAGATTTTAACTAGGGGAAATTGTAAAAACCTGGAAAATTAGAACCAATTTAAAAAAATTATTTTAAGAAATTTTTTAGAAAATGTGCCAGAATTCAAAAATTCCATTTTTTAAATAATATTAAAGCTATTAAAATAGTCATTTTATAAACGACCTCTGTTTTCAACAAAACCATTTTTGTTGGATTTGGAATGTCAAATTATTTCTAAATTTAATACCACTGTTTTATGGTAAATTCAATTACCATTTCACGCTCAAATCTAACTATAGATTTAATTATCGCATGAAGTAAAACTGGTGATACTACATTTTCGAACACTTCTCAAATTTGGGAACTTTAATTACCATATTAACATTTCAATCTAATTAAATATTCATTAAAACTCCATTTATTTTTAATCTCCAAAAATCATGATTTAATGATTAGTCAAATTTAGGAAATAAATCCTGTCTTTACAAGGTTAAAGAATGAGTGTCATTTAAAACACGATTCACAATAAACCCAAAATCTTTTTCCATTAAAATGGAATCTACATGGAAATCATAACAGTATATGATCGATATAAATTCCCGTATCAAACTAATAATACAAATGGAATAATGACATAGCCTTTTAAATTTCATATATAGTAATGGTCTTCCTTCACAGAATCTGATCTCAATTATTACCAAATCGAATTCCATTCAATTCCAATTTAATATATTAAACTAGAAAACTTCATTTTAGAAAATTTCCATTAAATTTTAATTAAAAGATTATAATGTTATTTAAAACACCGTTCACGATAAACCCAAAAATCCAATCTTAATTCAATTCCAATTAAATATTATTAAATTGGTAGATTTATCAAAATCTTAATTAAAAGATGTATTCTTTTCTCAACTGGTTTTAAGATGAGTGTTAATAAAGATACCATTCACGACAAACCCAAAATCCCATTTTATATTAAATACAAGGCTCTGAATAGAAATTATATCAACTTATATTCAACATCAAATTCTGAAACTAACCAATATCGTATTGGGAATAACGATGTATATGTTCCAAATTCCTCAATAATATCCATATAGTCACGGAATCCCATATCGAAATATTCCGAAGATTATTTCCATTCCAAATCCATTCCCATTTATTCATGGAAAAATTATGGTTATTTTCAAACCATTTTCTAATCTAATTTATTTCTAAAAATAATTGGATTAATATTCTGGTTATTAACTAGTTCATTTTGATAAAAAAAAAAAAAAATTCATCTCTTTAAAACTGGAAATTTTCACCCAAAATCATTCCAATTCATTTATTATGATTTCACATAATTTTTCCATATTTTTAACAATTTTAATATCGCCTGTACAGTCGATTTCCAATAACGACCATCGAACTGCGTCTATAGATACCTTTTCCAAAACTGATTTGGACATATCTTAAAATCCAACCGTTAGATTTCAAATTTCTTATATTCATTGGAAAGCTATTTTCGACACGAACCCAATCGTTCCAGTTTTAGGAGAATCCGAAGGTCGGATCTCTCATTACGTCCATTTGAAGTTAATGGTCAATATTCGGGAATGGTCGATGCGCGTTCTATTCAAGCCATTAATATATATGTGTGTGTGTATATATATATATATATGTATATATAATATATATTTCATTTATTTCCATTCATTTTTTTATAAAATATTTATAAATACATTTTAAAATGATTCCCACTTCTATTTTAATTTTAAATTGAAATTAAATATTCTATATCATTATAATATTAAAATGATAATATTTTCAAAATATCAGATTTTGAAATCACTTTTCGATATTCATTATAAAATGAATATAATCGACAAAAAATCCCATTCGTGTAAAAATGGCGTTTAATTGCTTAACATCGCTTCTTATTTCAATATTTTCGTGTCCATCCAATATCGGAGATCAAAATCACATTTTGGTTATTTATTGAATATTATTTTAAAATATTCGTTAATTCTGAACTGCAATCAGACTCAATCAATTACCATATTATTTCAGTTATATGGATTTCATACATCACATGTATACAACAATAATGATAAACAATCAATAAAAATTCATACCACATCAAGAGTGCATTTTACAACTGTATAAGCATGAAAATAAATAAATAACGCTTATACAGTCCGTCAACCCATCGATTGACATACCATTAATTATTGGGATCAGTGCATGTCGAATATCGTCCCAATATCCGTGCGAGGTTTCAACCAAAAAATACTTTTTATTATTTGTGCAGTTGGACGATGTGTAAAAATTATCGTCCCAATCAAGATCAGTTAAATTGGTTTACATAAACAGGTCATCCAACTTTTAAATGAAAAATTATTTCAATTTTACTATTTTAAATTATAAATGGATATTTATAATTTTAATTCCAATTTCCAAAACAATATTAAAAATATTTTAATATGTTAAACATTCTGTAACAGTCCGCACCTCCATTCATGCAAGATATTGTCCCCAACTTAGCCACCGTATAGGTATGGGGTTGTAACAACCCGGAAATCTGGGCCAGTTTAAAATTTTAAAATTGGCAATTTTAGCGAATTTTGATTATTTAAAATATATTATTTTAAATAATATCGACGAGAAAAATTACTTTGAATAAAATTCAATCGTATATAGTTATATAGATCGAATATAGAATATAAATAATTATATATAAATATAAAAGAATTGAAAATGGCACGATAGTTCGATAATTCGATTTCAAACTTCATTTGAATGTACCGGGTGCAAAACAAACCGGATTTTAGTGAAACCAAAAATAATGGAATCTAATTGTGAATATCTTTCCAACGAATCCGAAAAATCAAAATTTCATAGCGGGGATCAAAAGATATGTCCAGTTGAAAATTCTGAATAGTCGCTATGGAATTCAGGCCCTTAAAAATGGGAATTTTGCAAACTACCTCGGATTTCAACGAAACCACTTTGTTGGATCCGCAGTGTCAAATTATTGATAGGTTTCAAATTTCATAATTTTTCAAATCAATATGTGAGCGTGGCAAAAGAAAACGTGTTTGACCAGTTTCAGTTGATTTTAATCGACTGGAAAATGGCCATTTTTCCAACGGTCTCAGAATTCGACGAAACTAGTTTTGTTAGGACCGTATCGTCAATACGAAGCTAGAAAATATTTTTCGGGAATTTTTCTAGTTAGTATGTGGCCCCGGTAAATTGAAATGCGCGTTCAAATTCAATATATAGAGATATATTTTGATTTTGACAAAAACTGATCGAAACGATCAAATCAGCTTACGATACATATCCCATTGTGTTCGGAATGGGGGTAATTAGCTATAGACGACAGGCGGTGGGTCTCGTTTCGAGGTTGAATAAAAAAGTTGCTTTTTGAAATTAAATAAATAAATAAATAACTCTCTCCTTACATCACTCAGCCCCCCCCCCCCCCCCCCCCCGTTCATTTTGAATTAAAAAAACCCTAGACGACGAATCGCGCCGCTTCCCCCCTGTCGTCGCCACCTCCGCACCCTCCTCCTCGTCGCTCCACCTCTCGCACACCGCCTCCACCCTCTTCCGCTCCGCCCCTTCGTCCATCGATGACCACCGCGACCTCAACCAAGCGACGCGCCGACCCTCCCCTGGCACCCAGGCCTCCGACCATTCCCTTCACCTCAGCCGCCGAGCGCAGATCCCCCCTCTCTCTTCTAACAATGTAAGTTTTTAATTTAATTTAATATAATTAGTTAGCTTAATGTAATTTAAAAACATCCTTTTTAAATCAGTTTTCTTTTAGATAAAGCATAGTTAAAATCTTGATTTTAACGGTAAAGTTTTGATTTTTAACGAGTTAAAGATCGATTGTTAATGGTATAAGGTTTAGATTTTTGATTGAAGGAGTTTAGATTTTTGACGAAAGGAAGACAATATTTTTAAATGAAGAAAAATAAAATTTATATATTGTAGAAAGGATAAAAATATAATTTTTATATAGTAGAAGAATTAAAAAATTCGATTTTTATATATAGAATAGCAAAGTAAAAATTCAATTTTAATATATTGAATAGCGAAGTAAAAATTCGATTTTTATATGTAGAATAGCAAAGTAAAAATTCGATTTTTATATATTGAATAGCGAAGTAAAAATTCGATTTTTATATATTGAATAGCGAAGTAAAAATTCGATTTTTATATATTGAATAGCGAAGTAAAAATTCGATTTTTATATATTGAATAGCGAAGTAAAAATTCGATTTTTATATATAGAATAGCGAAGTAAAAATTCGATTTTTATCTATTGAATAGCGAAGTAAAAATTCGATTTTTATCTATTGAATAGCGAAGTAAAAATTCGATTTTTATGTATTGAATAGCGAAGTAAAAATTCGATTTTTATATATTGAATAGCGAAGTAAAAATTCGATTTTTATATATTGAATAGCGAAGTAAAAATTCGATTTTTATATATTGAATAGCGAAGTAAAAGTTCGATTTTTATATATTGAATAGCGAAGTAAAAATTCGATTTTTATATATAGAATAGCAAAGTAAAAATTCGATTTTTATATATTGAATAGCGAAGTAAAAATTCGATTTTTATATATTGAATAGCGAAGTAAAAATTCGATTTTTATATATTGAATAGCGAAGTAAAAATGTGATTTTTATATATGTAGAGAATACGGGCAAAGAAAGTGACAAGAGGCAAGAACGACGAAGATTTCTACCTAAGAAGAGTCGTGGCGTTGGATTAGCTTTCGGTGAGAATTTCTCACTCTTTAATTCAATTTTCTAGTTATATAATATATACTAGGATGTAGACGGTGTTTAGTAGCACCCGACACCCATCGTCCACAGACCATGGACGGCTTGTATGCTTGTTTGTTTGATTTTGATGTGTAGTTGATTGTGTGATGTGATGTGAAACGAAATAAAATATTTTATAGTGGAAAATTATTTTATAGTTAAAAATAGAATTTCTAACGTGTATATGAAATGAAATAAAAATAAACAAATGTGATGATTTGTTTATTTACACACATTTGACTGATATTGATTGGGACGATAAATTTTACACATCGCCCAACTACACAAATAAAATATGTGTTTGATTGTTTGAAAACCCCACACGGGTATTGGGGTGATATATGACATACACCAATCCCAATAATTAGTAGTATGTCGATCGATTGATTGACAGACTATTATAAGCGTTAAATATTTATATTCGATGCTTATACAGTGTAGAATGCACTTTGGATGATGGTTGATTATTCATCATTGTTATTGTATACATGTGTTGTAGAAAATCCATATAATTAACATTATATGGTAATTGATTGGGCCTCATTCCAGTTTTAAAATAGAAATATTTGAAAAAGAAATATTTGAAATAGAATATTTGGAAATAGGAATATATGAAGCCGTATTGATTAGATTGACGCCATTTTGACGTGTACGGTATTTATATCGATTTTATTCATTTTATAATGAATATCGAAAGTGATTTCAAAATCTGATTTTTTTCCGAAAAGAATTGAATTCGAATTGAAATCGAAAGGAATTGAATTCAAATTGAAATTGAAATTGAAAAGAAATTCGAATTATATTTAAAGTGAATTGAAATTCGAATTAAACTGAATTGGTTTGTAATTCGAAATGCACTGAAATGATCTGAAATTCGAATAGAATTGAAATCCGAATTAAATTGAATAAAAATGAATCTAAATTGAAATCGAAAGGAATTGAATTCAAATTGAAATTGAAAAGAAATTCGAATTAAACTGAAATTGAATTAAAATCAATTTGAAATGAATTTAAAACGAATTCATATTGTAATATTCAATTTTGATTAGAAATTGAATATGAAGTTGAAACCGTTTTGA
Organism: Allium sativum; assembly: GCA_030737875.1. Classification (NCBI taxonomy): domain Eukaryota; kingdom Viridiplantae; phylum Streptophyta; class Magnoliopsida; order Asparagales; family Amaryllidaceae; genus Allium; species Allium sativum. Next base: position 11,730,867 of record CM060923.1, read on the forward strand.
AAACGAATTTAAAACGATTTATAAATCACGTTTTTAAAAGGAAATCGACGAAGTATATATTATATATATTATATATATATAATATAATGGCCTGAATAGAACGCGCCGCGCCGCGACAGTTCGCGAATTCCGACCATTGACTTCGAACGGATATTACGGGAGATCCGACCATCGGATTCTCCTAAAACCGGAACCGTTGGGTTCGTATCGAAAAGAGATTTCTAACGAATATTAGAAATTTGAAATCTAACGGTTGGATTTGGAATTATGTCCAAATCAAATTTGGAAAAGGTCGTTGTAAGTGCAGTTCGACGGCCGTTGATGGAAATCGACTGTACGGGCCTTGATAAAATTATTAAAATAGTAATAATTTGTGTAAAATCATAAGAAGTGTTTTGTGAAGAATTGGGATGAAAAACTCCCTATTTGAAAAGATAAAAATAGATTTTTATCGAAATGAACTAGTTTTGAACTAGAATTATAATTCTATTTATTTTTAAATAAATAAATTGAATTTGAAAAAGGTTTTTAAAGTAGCCAGAATTTCCAGTAATTGAATTGGAATGGATTTGAATCGAAATTGTCTTCGGAATATTTCGATGTTGGATTTCATGATTATACAGATGTTGTTATGGAAATTTGAAAGATATTTATATATCGCTATTTCAAATACGATATTTGTTGGTCGTAGAATTTGATACTGAATATAAGCTGATATATTTTCTATTCAGAGCCTTGTATTTAATATCAAATGTGATTTGGGTTTGTCGTGAATGGTGTCTTCATTAACACTGTTCTTGAACCCAGTAGAGAAAAAGATTAAATCTTTTTATTTAGATTTAATGAAGTGTACCAATTAAATAATATTTAATTGGTATTGATTTTTGGGTTTATCGTGAACAGTGTTTTAAATAACACTTGTACTTTAACCCGATAATTAATGGAATGTGATTTTGGGTTTATCGTGAACCGTGTTTTAAATGACACTGATTCTTTAACCCAGTCAAATATTAAAACTAAGTAGAGTTTTAATCAATCTTTAATTAGATTGAAATGATCGAGAATGGAGTATCACCAGTTTAGCTCCAGGCGATAGTTAAATCTTTAATTAGATTTGAACGTGAAATGGTAATTGAATTTACCGATAACACTGTGGTGTTAGATATGAAGTATAACCAGTTTTACTTCATGGGATGAATAGGTTGGGATTGGGAAATTAAAACAAATGATTACTTCGGTAAGGTTCGTTAATCCCGACTAGTTGAATCGAAATTCAAAAGAAGATTAAAGAATAAATTCAACGGATTTATCTTGGATAAAATTAATGGGAACCTTTCCCTATGAATGTGAAATTTAGAAACTAACTGTCAGTTAGCTAAGCAGAATGGTTTTCTGGATATCGATCTGATGTTGGTTTCGGCCTTCGGGGTTAATATTTGGGAAATTATTCTCTTGATTAATTTACGGTTAGTGACTGATGAATTGGAATGAGGCATATGTTGTGTTTGTGTAACACTTATTTAAAATATACGCGAGTTATTCGGAAAGACCGGGTTTATCCCATTCTGAATAACTGATACGACGATAAGTCGAAGATGAAGACGATGGTCGAAGACCGGAGGTCTTCACGTCGTTTGGGTGATTACTGATGATCTTGATTGGGATGTACACCCAAGAAGATGGAAACAGGTTGTGATTGTCCAGACGTACTTGGGGATCGATGGATATGCGGGGTACTAGGTGCCTCCGGTTTCGTTCAGACCCAGAACGGACTTGTAAATGGACTGTGTGTCTGACATTGGATTTTAGTCTGTGTGATTGATTTCTATTAAACATATATCTGTTTGGCGGCGGAGAATTTATTCTCTTGCTTAACGCCCTTCTCTAAGACGTATGAGCTCAGGGGTTATATACTGATGGATATCAAACGCATAGAGTGAATTTCCTGTGTGGCATGCCTAAGTGGTGAATGATCAAGGCTTCTGTTGAAAAGCAAAGTCTTTTGGTTGATGATCAAAGCACGGCCTTTGTGGCGTAGCTTTGTGTAACGTATACTTCGCGAGTTTCACACCCGGTATGAACCAAAAACGGGAGACGGACCTCAGGGAGGACATGCGTTTCTTTCTAGCTAGAAGTTGCGTCAGTGGTTTTACATGCCCTGACGAGTTTGACTTATGTGGTTGTTGGTGTTACGAGGCGCCTCAGTTTGATCGGACGATCCAGGTCCGATGGAGCCATTCGTTGGCTCATTTACGCCCCATAGGGCGGGGAGACGTATTGTTCAGGCATAATAATCCACATCGGTGGACCGGTCCTGACGATCCGAGGGGCAGTTCCGGTTGTTCCTGAGGCTCGGGCTAGACATTCTCGAATCGGTAGAGGACTATCTTTTGCCTCGGTTCATAGATGGAAATCTAATTTCCAAATACGTGACATTTGCGGTTTTATTTGTAGAGCCTAGTATGGCGACATAGTGGGATGGGGCGCTTATGCCGTCTATGATTGATACTTATGATTTGAAAATGTTTTTGATACTATACACTTATAGTACTATCAAAATAATCTGTTTTAAACGTATCAAGCATTCTTGGCTATTATAAGGTAAAAAACCCTATCCTCCGGCTTGCGTCACATTGTGTGATGGGAACTGGGTCTTATAATAGCTTCATCTTTCTTTATTTAGCAGGGCGTTGTTGTTTTATGCACTGGTATTCTTGGGAGGAAACTCGTTCCGCGTTAGAGGTGTGGTCCCTTGATTTACCTAACTTTAAAATAAAGATTTATAATTGTTTTAGTTCTCACACCAGTCCCACGACTGACCTGGAGTTTATTGTTTTAACCTAAACTCCGGGTGCCCTTATTTTGACACGGGCAGCTAGTAGTTTCGGTTTTTGCAGATTTATATTCACAGGATCCTGGTTTACAGCTGGAATGATATCCTGTAACACCCCACCTCCGCCAGGGTGGCTCTTGCAAGCACTCTGACTTTGGAGGGGCGTTTGTACCGGGTAAACATGCATAATGATATATCAAGGCAGAACAAGAACATAGGTATATATGTAAACAGAGTAAATAAGATAAGTAAAACAGCGGAAGATTTCAAACAATTTCAAAACAAGTCTGGTACAACATAATGTTAACTTTCCAAATACACAAGTCTAGATAAAAACAATATCACTGAAAAACTGAAATACATAAGTACTATCCCCAAAATAAGTGATAACCACAGCTAGCTTCATGTCAAGACCGTACATGAGCTAAAATCCCACAAGCAAGCGATCAGAAATCCAAGCTAAGCTCCAATATTCCCACCCTGAGAACCTGGGGGGGAAACGGAAGAAAAGAGGCGAAAGAAAAACAGGTCAGTCAAAAAGACCGAGTAAGCCCTACTACAATGAATGTAAACTGATAAAGTTAACTGGCATGAGAAGCAGGGATGAAGATAAGGATAACTACATACTGGCATGATAGATAAAGGTGTCATCGCATAATTAGGTTTAAGGTTTTGCACCACAGGTGTACTAGCAAACTAACATGACTTGAATAAACACGTATTGATCCCTTGGCCCAAGCTTTGACCCAATAACATGAAATGACCCTAATACGAGGTCTAATAACATGAAGTGACCCTAATACGAGGTCCAATAACATGAAGTGACCCTAATACGAGGTCCAATAACATGAAGTGACCCTAATACGAGGTCCAACCAAACGGTCTAATCGATCGGCTCCCTAAGCCTAACTCGTCACGTGTTGGTGTCAATACGGCCCAAACATAATTGTAGTCGGACTGTGCCGGGTCCACCCTTCGGGTGTATCAAGCCCTAGGGTGTAAACCCCTGGACACCATAAACATAAGTGCACAGTCTCGATCTACTGGTACCCGTGCATGTTTTCTCCGGCTACGGATTATGTGCACGACCATAGTCCGTCCGGAACTACACCGGCGTACCACTCTGCCGTCGTTTTTGGTCACTTACCTCAAGTCCAGTAATCGTGCCCCTCCCTTGCCTAGTCCCTAGGGTCTTAATGATACAAACTTGGGATTACTGCTGGAGTGGACCCCGTTGCTAGGATTTTCTAGTGGGTTAAGTACGGTTTAACCCTCTTGCTAATCATGGATTAACTTGGTTAAGTGTAACGATGAGTTCACGACTTAACCCTGATTAATCTACCAAGCCCACATTGGTTAAGTATTAAGTGGACCATGACTTAACCCTAATCATGAGTCATTAATTAATTTAATGTGCCTTAACCTCTCACATTAGACCTTGTTGTGGTTACTAGTTAAGCCGGGCGGGTCCGGGTAGCTTTACACCACAACTTGGTCTAACCTCGGGTTCAAGGTACAACATGACCAACTTCTCACATTGGGTCCTATTGTTTGTAGCAACTAGTTAAGCCGGTCGGTTCCGGGTAGTTTTACGCTACAAACTCAACCCAACCTCGAGTTGGTCACACTTATATTTTCTAAGTGTCATGTCCATTATGTTTACCAAACATATTACAAGTTTTCAAGCATTTGGGTAGACCTAACTTAATAGGTAAATTCCCAATGGGTAGACCTAACTTAATAGGTAAATTCCCAATCTTATGTTTTTATGTCTTTTAAGTTTACCCAACCCCAAACGCAATCCCATCGCTTACATATCGCAATAGCGCATAAAGGATAGAAAGAGGGAACTTGGCATAATCATAACATAAAGGTGTTGAAGCCACAAGTTTAACATGGTGGCATATGAAATGTACATTTGTTCATATACTTGCATATTACATTTTTAGGCCTCAAAAGTATGCATAAAACCAAACTTAGCATATTGGTGATACATGGTGCTACATGACATGTAGAAATGGCCATAAGTTCGCATTTAGCCTCACATGCAAGTTATCATAAGAGATATGATAACTTACATGTTACCAAAATGCAACCTTTAGCATAAAGCTTGAAGCTTTACGTTCATATACTCAAGGTAAGCTTGCATAACATGATAACATGAGTAAAATGATCCACCCAAACTTGCATACATAACATGACAACTTGCATATCATAACATGGCAAACTTGCATAACATAACATGGCAAACTTGCATATCATAACATATCAAACTTGCATAACATGACATAGTAAACTTGCATATCATGGCAAACTTGCATATCATAATGATCAACCAAACTTGCATCATCCATTTAACTTTAGAGTTTAAATATGAAAGTAGAAAAGGGCTTACAATGCTTATGAAGACACAAAAATATATATAGATTGAGACAAAGCCCTTATGCAATCAAATAAACCCAAAATGCAAGCTCCAATAGAAAAACCCTTGAGCCAAAATGATCAAAACCCTTGCTTTATGATGTAAATATGGAAACTTGACTTGAATGCAAGCTAATGACACTCATACAAGCTTGAAAACACTTGTATGCATGGAAAATTTCTCTTAGAAATTTTATGAAGAGAGTGGAGGCCATGAGAGGAATGATTTTGCCATAGTTTAGTTGTAGGATTGATTAATGATGATTTAGGGTTAGGTTAGGGGCTTATTTATAGAGATTAGGATTAGTTTCAACCTTAGGATTAAACCCTAATTCCAATCTCAGCCCTTAAAACCGAATCTGGCCCCAAAACCTAACCAAAACCCCAAAATGGTGCACCAGGCAAAACTGCCCGGCTGAACCAAGTCGACAGCCAAGTAGACAGGGCTGTCGACTTGGGTCCAACCAAGTCGACTGCCAAGTCGACAGGCCTGTCGACTTGGTTGGCTTGGCGGGAAATTTCCCGCCTAGCCTTCCAGGCCTGAAATTCGAAATTTGAACTTGAAATTCAAATCTGTTTTGAGCTTGAAATTTTCTGAAAACTTCATTGGGCCTTAATCGGGTCATACGGACTCCGATTTTCGAAAACTCGGACTCTATTTCGCGTATTTTTCCGAGACGAACGCAATGGCATAGCCCGTTTCCCTTGATTCAGATTTATAAATTAAATTCTGCCTCGATTTACGTTATAACAGGTTATTGAATTTACGGGTTGTTACATATCCGGAAAGCTTTGTATCCGTATATCTCTTCTAGTTGTGTATTGTATAATTTTCCGCTGCTGTGTATTTAAATGTAATTTAAATCTCTGATATTTCTGTGTAATATTCATTTATACTCTGTATATTCTAGTATTCTGATGCATTGTTGTAATATACAATGAAATGCTCTTCCGTCTGCGTTCTGATTTGTCGTGTTCTCGAAACGATCAGGCGTTCCGAATGGTCTAGATCGGTTTAGCGACCGATTCGGATCGAGCGAGATTCCTTGTCGTCACAGGTGGTATTAGAGCTTTGGTTTACAAAGCTCAGAGAACAAGGCACATTAGAACCATACGAAAGAATTCATCAGATATTGGATTAGCAATATCCAATGAGAATGACTCGTTAGAGATGGGATTAGTAGTATCCTAGAACGAGTGTGAAGAGTATATTTTTCAAATGAAAACAATTCTGTTTTGAAATTTAAATCGTTTTACACGTATTTGAATAATTTATTTATATTGATTTTGGACAATTCAGTATATAAAGAATTTGCATATACGCCTTGCAAACGTATATTCAAAGTTTTAATATATTGGATAGATATAGCATCACACTCTAGTCGCCCAGAGATGATATTGATGATAGCGATCGCATCATCAACATTTATGTTCGAGTTTCGAAGGTGGGATTTCTATATATTTCCATTAGACTGGTGTGAGAACTAAAATAGATAGTGCTTATTGTTGTGATTTGGCATCAAAAATCTGATTTTTGACTATGTATCAAAGTTATGAATTTGAAAAGCTAATCAACTAATGGATTGATGTTTGTGTTGTTTGTTTATTTGTTTGATAATTTTGAACCATTTTGCCTAATTAAATCAAATATTGAGTTGTATTTAAAATTGGTCGCATTTGCTTGCATATATATGTACTTACATTGAACAGGTCATAGCAAGGAGGCTAGAGTAGAGAATAAAATTTGTTTGCCTGACAAATAGGTACATGTTTACTATATAATTTACTGTTTTGTTTGGTTGATGATGATTTAATGAGCCTATTGGCTAGCATCTTGGCTTTTTCTTTTTCTTTTTGAGATCAGAAGGCCTGTATGGAAATTTCGGGATTTTCCCGTGGCTCCCGGTGCAGGGGAGGTTATGGCGAAATTTTTCGAAAATTTAGGGTGTTAGCCAAATTTTTGAAGAATTTGCAAATTCTCAGAAACTGAAAAGCTGGAGAATGGAAGCCAGATCGAACGTAGGGTTGATCGATCAAACCACTTTCGACTTTGTTCCTTTTCGGGGACGAAAAGTTTTAAGAGGGGGAGATTGTAACAACCCGGAAATCTGGGCCAGTTTAAAATTTTAAAATTGGCAATTTTAGCGAATTTTGATTATTTAAAACAGATTATTTTAAATAATATCGACGAGAAAATTTACTTTGAATAAAATTCAATCGTATATAGTTATATAGATCGACGATAGAATATAAATAATTATATATAAATATAAAAGGAATTGAAAATGGCACGGTAGTTCGATAATTCGATTTCAAACTTCATTTGAATGTACAAGGTGCAAAACAAACCGGATTTTAGTGAAACCAAAAATAATGGAATCTAATTGTGAATATCTTTCCAACGAATCCGAAAAATCAAAATTTCATAGCGGGGATCAAAAGATATGTCCAGTTGAAAATTCTGAATAGTCGTTATGGAATTCAGGCCCTTAAAAATGGGAATTTTGCAAACTACCTCGGATTTCGACGAAACCACTTTGTTGGATCCGCAGTGTCAAATTATTGCTAGGTTTCAAATTTCATAATTTTTCGAATCAATATGTGAGCGTGGCAAAAGAAAACGTGTTTGACCAGTTTCAGTTGATTTTAATCGACTGGAAAATGGCCATTTTTCCAACGGTCTCAGAATTCGACGAAACTGGTTTTGTTAGGACCGTATCGTCAATACGAAGCTAGAAAATATTTTTCGGGAATTTTTCTAGTTAGTATGTGGCCCCGATAAATTGAAATGCGTGTTCAAATTCAATATATAGACTTATATTTTGATTTTGACGAAAACTGATCGAAACGATCAAATCAGCTTACGATACATATCCCATTGTGTTCGGAATGGGGGTAATTAGCTATAGACGACAGGCGGTGGGTCTCGTTTCGAGGTCGAATAAAAAAGTTGCTTTTTGAAATTAAATAAATAAATAAAATTAAAACTCTCTCCTTACATCACTCAGCCCCCCCCCCCCACCCCCCGTTTATTTTGAAAAAAAAAACCTAGACGACGAAACGCGCCGCTTCCCCCCTGCTGTCGCCACCTCCGCACCCTCCTCCTCGTCGCTCCACCTCTCGCACACCGCCTCCACCCTCTTCCGCTTCGCCCCTTCCTCCATCGATGACCACCGCGACCTCAACCAAGCGACGCGCTGAACCTTCCCTGGCACCCAGGCCTCCGACCATTCCCTTCACCTCAGCCGCCCAGCGCAGATCCCCCCCTCTCTCTTCTAACAATTTAAGTTTTTAATTTAATATAATTAGTTAGCTTAATGTAATTTAAAACATCCTTTTTAAATCAGTTTTCTTTTAGATAAAGCATAGTTAAAATCTTGATTTTAACGGTAAAGTTTTGATTTTTAACGAGTTAAAGATTCGATTGTTAATGGTATAAGGTTTAGATTTTTGATTGAAGGAGTTTAGATTTTTGACGAAAGGAAGACAATATTTTTAAATGATGAAAAATATAATTTTTATATTGTAGAAAGGTTAAAAATATAATTTTTATATAGTAGAAGAATTAAAAAATTCGATTTTTATATATAGAATAACAAAGTAAAAATTCTATTTTTATATATTGAATAGCGAAGTAAAAATTCGATTTTTATGTATAGAATAACAAAGTAAAAATTCGATTTTTATATATTGAATAGCGAAGTAAAAATTCGATTTTTATATATTGAATAGCGAAGTAAAAATTCGATTTTTTTATATTGAATAGCAAAGTAAAAATTCGATTTTTATATATTGAATAGCGAATTAAAAATTCGATTTTTATATATTGAATAGCGAAGTAAAAATTCGATTTTTATATATTCAATAGCAAAGTAAAAATTCGATTTTTATATATAGAACAGCGAAGTAAATATTTGATTTTTATATATTGAATAGCGAAGTAAAAATTTGATTTTTATATATTGAATAGCGAAGTAAAAATTCGATTTTTATATATTGAATAGCGAAGTAAAAATTCGATTTTTATATATTGAATAGCGAAGTAAAAATTCGATTTTTATATATTGAATAGCGAAGTAAAAATTCGACTTTTATATATTGAATAGCGAAGTAAAAATTCGATTTTTATATATTGAATAGCGTAGTAAAAATTCGATTTTTATATATAGAATAGCAAAGTAAAAATTCGATTTTTATATATTGAATAGCGAAGTAAAAATTCGATTTTTATATATTGAATAGCGAAGTAAAAATATGATTTTTATATATGTAGAGAATACGGGCAAAGAAAGTGACAAGAGGCAAGAACGACGAAGATTTCTACCTAAGAAGAGTCGTGGCGTTGGATTAGCTTTCGGTGAGAATTTCTCACTCTTTAATTCAATTTTCTAGTTATATAATATATACTAGGATGCAGACGGTGTTTAGTTGCACCCGACACCCGTCGTCCACAGACCATGGACGGCTTGTATGCTTGTTTGTTTGATTTTGATGTGTAGTTGATTGTGTGATGTGAAACGAAATAAAATATTTTATAGTGGAAAAGTATTTTATAGTTAAAAATAGAATTTCTAATGTGTATATGAAATGAAATAAAAATAAACGAATCTGATGATTTGTTTATCTACACACATTTGACTGATATTGATTGGGACGATAAATTTTACACATCGCCCAACTGCACAAATAAAATCTGTGTTTGATTGTTTGAAAACCCCACACGGGTATTGGGGTGATATATGACATACACCAATCCCAATAATTAGTAGTATGTCGATCGATTGATTGGCAGACTGTTATAAGCGTTAAATATTTATATTCGATGCTTATACAGTGTAGAATGCACTTTGGATGATGGTTGATTATTCATCGTTGTTATGGTATACATGTGTTGTAGAAAATCCATATAATTAACATTATATGGTAATTGATTCGGCCTCATTCCAGTTTTAAAATAGAAATATTTGAAAAAGAAATATTTGAAATAGAATATTTGGAAATAGGAATATATGAAGCCGTATTGATTAGATTGATGCCATTTTGACGTGTACGATATTTATATCGATTTTATTCATTTTATAATGAATATCGAAAGTGATTTCAAAATCTGATTTTTTTCCGAAAAGAATTGAATTCGAATTGAAATCGAAAGGAATTGTATTCAAATTGAAATTGAAAAGAAATTCGAATTATATTTAAAGTGAATTGAAATTCGAATTAAACTGAATTGATTTGAAATTCGAAATGCACTGAAATGATCTGAAATTCGAATAGAATTGAAATCCGAATTAAATTGAATAAAAATGAATCCGAATTGAAATCGAAAGGAATTAAATTCAAATCGAAATTGAAAAGAAATTCGAATTAAACTGAAATTGAATTGAAATCAATTTGAAATGAATTTAAAACGAATTTATATTGTAATATTCAATTTTGATTAGAAATTGAATATGAAGTCGAAACCGTTTTGAAAACGAATTTTAAACGATTTATAAATCACGTTTTTAAAAGGAAATCGATGAAGTATATATTATATATATAATATAATGGCCTGAATAGAACGCGCCGCGCCGCGGTAGTTCGCGAATTCCGACCATTGACTTCGAACGGATATTACGGGAGATCCGACCGTCGGATTCTCCTAAAACCGGAACAGTTGGGTTCGTATCGAAAAGAGCTTTCTAACGAATATTAGAAATTTGAAATCTAACGGTTGGAATTGGAATTATGTCCAAATCAAATTTGGAAAAGGTCGCTGTAAGTGCAGTTCGACGGCCGTTGATGGAAATCGACTGTACGGGCCTTGATAAAATTAATAAAAATAGTAATAATTTGTGTAAAATCATAAGAAGTGTTTTGTGAAGAATTGGGATGAAAAACTCCCTATTTGAAAAGATGAAAATAGATTTTTATCGAAACGAACTAGTTTTGAACTAGAATTATAATTCTATTTATTTTTAAAAAAATAAATTGAATTTGAAAAAGGTTTTAAAAGTAACCAGAATTTCCATTAATTGAATTGAAATTGTCTTCGGAATATTTCGATGTTGGATTTCATGATTATACAGATGTTGTTATGGAAATTTGAAAGATATTAATATATCGCTATTTCAAATACGATATTTGTTGGTCGTAGATTTTGATATTGAATATAAGCTGATATATTTTCTATTCAGAGCCTTGTATTTAATATCAAATGTGATTCGGGTTTGTCGTGAATGGTGTCTTCATTAACACTGTTCTTGAACCCAGTAGAGAAAAAGATTAAATCTTTTTATTTAGATTTAATGAAGTGTACCAATTAAATAATATTTAATTGGAATTGAATTGGTATTGATTTTTGGGTTTATCGTGAACAGTGTTTTAAATAACACTTGTTCTTTAACCCGATAATTAATGGAATGTGATTTTGGGTTTATCGTGAACCGTGTTTTAAATGACACTGATGTAACAACCCGGAATTTTGGGGCCAATTTAAAATTTTTATTTTAGAAATTTTAAAGGGAATAGTATGTTTAAAATAATTAATCTTAAATAATAATGGCTAGAAAATATATTTTTAATCAAAAATAAAACAAATAAATTTAATTAATTATATAAGGAGTTTGAAATAACGCTGTAGTTTGAAATTTCAATTTTTAACTTTAATTTAAACTATATAATTCATTTTAAAGCAGAACGGGGACGACCACCCATAAAAAAAAATTAACTCTGTTTAACTCGGTTTTCAACGAAACCACTTTTGTTGGAACCGAAATGCAAATTATTGCTAAGTTTAATTTTCTAGAATTTTTAGAGCTAATATGTGAGCGTGGTGAAAGAAACTGTGTTTTGTCAATTACAGTTAAATTTAATCGACTTAAAAATAGCCATTTTTCAAACAGTCTCAGAATTCGACGAAATTAGTCTTGTTAGAACCGTATCATCAAAATATAGCTAAAAATATTTTTTCTGAAATTTTTAGAGTCAGTATGTGGCCCCAGTGAATTTATATACACGGTTAAGTTAAATAAATAAATGTTTTTATATTAAATTAAATAAAGTACACAACAAACGTCAGAATTGGGCTACGGGGCATAGCCTATCGCGTTCAGAAAGTGCCAAAACCTTAAGTTTGACACTAATTGGGCCTAATTCTGAGCTAGTGGCTAAACGGGCCATTTTTCAATTAAATGAATATAATAATATAAATAATCCTAACTAGAATTACCCTAAACCCTAATTTCAAAACCAGGCCGCCGCCTTGACCTTTTCAATGGCCATTTTCGTTCGATTTTGATTCCTTAATCCTCCCCAATCCAATTCGAATTATATTACAACCTCAAAACAATATCGGAGAACTTCCTTTCCTCTTTAATATCATACGGACATGATCGAGATTCAAACATCAGGGGGGCCGAATTCTTGCCCCAAACCGCCGACGTTTGGAGCCGTGCCTGGCGCCGTGGGATGCACCGAGTGGGCCATGCTCCCGGAAGGTTGGCGGCGGCGGCGAGCTCTCGGACGGGGTGGTGGTTGATCGGTGGCAGAGGGCTCCGGCGGGGCGCAACGATGAGGGTTTCAAATTGAAAGATGGGTTCGACGTATAACAGAAGGTGGAAGAAGGAATAGTGGCCTAATGATGTAATTAAGAATTTTAATTATTTATTTAATTAAATTATTATCAAATTTTAAGCATACATAACTCTCTCGTACAGCGACGAAAACTCGAACCGTTTATTGCGTTGGAATCAGAAAAATGAGAACTTCGCAATGGAACAGACTAGAACTGAAAAGGAGCACTTTGAAATTTCAGCAAAATTTGAGCGTGAACAGGAATATAAGAAGAAAAAAAACCAATCAAGGCGAGATTTCTCTTTAGAATTAAAATTATTTATTTATTTGTTATTCATTCGCTATGAAATTCATGTTGTATGTATATATTCATTTCAATTTTGATTGTGCTGTGACTGTGATGACCGATTGGCTTTGTATGACTTAGATCTGATATGTGATGAATTGTGAAAATTTATGTGCTTGTTGATGATTTATAAATACAGATCTATATGTGTGCAATGAAAAATATATCACTTGTTATGTTATTGATCTGGAATAGAATTGCCATTTCAATAAAAATAAATCATTCTGTTATGTGTTGGATTGCATTAGATTTTCAATTCAGCATAAAATCATTATTTGGATTAATCTTGTTAAATTGGATTAAATTATTAATTTAATATTAAATTATTATTTTGATCATATTTATTGAAATAAATTAAGTTGTCAATTTTTGTTTGAAATAGAGTAACAATAAAGCATTCATTTTATTTTATTTTTCATTAAAAAAAAGTATTGAAATATAAATCCCATTTTTGATCAATTTAAAGCGTGAATTAAAAGTTAACATTTTTTTTTACATTAAAGAATAGAAACAAAAATCTCATTTTTGTTAAAACTTGATTTATGAAACAAAAATCTCATTTTTGTTAAAGTTTGATTTATGAAACAAAAAAAGTCACATTTTTGTTGAAACTTGATGTATGAAACAGAAACTAACATTTTTGTCACTTAGATTATGTTGAATAAGAATAACATGTTTTTGTCAAAACTTGATTAGTAAATAAAAATGTATATTTTTATACATAAAAGAAAATGCATATTTTTAAATGCTAAAAAGGATTAAAAGGAAATGCATATTTTTAAATGTAAAAAGGATTAAAAGAAAATGAATATTAGAATAGAATAAATAAAATTGGCATTTTTGTTTGCATTAAATAGAATAAACAAAATTAGCATTTTTGTTTGCATTGAATTGAATAAACAAAATTAGCATTTTGTTTGCATTGAGAAGAATTAGACAAAATATACATTTTTGTATATTAAAAGTGAATTAGACAAAATATACATTTTTGTATATTAAAAGTGAATTAGACAAAGTGGACATTTTGTATATTAAGAGCGAATTAGCGAAACAATTATATTTTCACAATGCAAATATGACATTAGAATAAAAATACCATTTATGTTATAATAATGTCATGTCATGTGAATAAAAATACTTATTTTTATTCTGATATTAGGATTGTTAAACATGTTATTCAGTTAATCATGTTATGCTAATATAAACATGTCATTTTAGTTAAAAGTGTTGTGATAAATAAAAATGTCAATTACATAGGATTTGTGCATGATAAATAGAAATGTCGCTTTTTACCTTTAGAATTGACCTATTTATCAAACTATGATAGTGGGATTAAATATGACATTTTTCTCAAATTATAGTAGTTGAATTAGAATTGACATATTTGTCAAATTATGATAGTTGGATTAAAGTTAACAATTTTGTCAATATAAATTAGTAGCGTTGAAAATATACTATTTGTCAATATAAATTAGTTGCGACAAAAATTCACATCTTTATCAATATAAATTAGTAGTGTCAAAACTCGCATTTTTGTTTAAAGTAGATAAAAGGATAAAAACAAAATAAACATTTTGTTAAGAAATAATAAAAAGGATTAAGTATTTACATTTTTCAATGTAAAAGAATAGGGATTAAGCATTTACATTTCTTATGTAAATACTTAAGATGAAGTTATTGAAACATTTATTTACGTTTAGGTAAATAAATACGGTAAAGTAATTTAGACATTCATTTACAAATAGGTAAATAAATGAGAAAAGAAAATAAAAAGGATAAAAACATTTATTCCATTTTTCTTAATATGAATTAGTATGCTTAACCCGAGGTTGGATTGAGTTGTGATGTAAACCTGCCCGGACCCGCCCGGCTGTCTAGTAATCACAACAATACCTATCCAATGGGGGAGGTTAAAGCATATATAAACTATTTAGTGTAAATAAAATAAAACATAGAAAAAGTAAGACATTTATTTACATTAGATAAATAAAAGATTAAATAAAATTATACTTTTATGTAATTAAAGAACATGTTTTTACATTGTAAATAAAATTACATTTCTTTGTAATTAAGATTATAAGAGTAAACATGTGAATTAGAATTTATTTACATTTTCTTATGTAAATAAAAAAGGAATAAAAAGAACCAAAATGTGGATGGTAATTATTTACATTTTCTTATGTAAATAAAAATAATAAAAAAAGAAATGTTAGAAAAGAATTAACATAAGATATTCTTTTTATGTTAAAAAGAAATATTAGAAAAGAATTAAAGAAATACATTTATTTACATTTACTATGTAAATAGGATTGGCAAGGAAATTGAAACCATTTATTTACAAATAGCGTAAATAAATATGAATAAGAAATTAGATACATTTATTTACAATTAATGTAAATAAATATAGCAAAAGTAAAAGTAAAACATTTATTTACAAATAGTGTAAATAAATAAGATAAAAGAAAAGTAAAAACATTTATTTACAGATAGTGTAAATAAATAAGAAAAAGTAGAAGTAGAAAAACCATTTATTTACATTTGGGTAAAGAAATAAGAAAAGGAAAATGAAAACATTTATTTATATCTAGGTAAATAAATGTTAAGAAAGAATTTTTATTTACATTTAGAGTAAATAAATCAAAAGATAGAAAAAGATTATTTAATTATTTATTTACATTTAGTGTAAATAAACCAAAGATAGAAAAAGAATATCTATTTATATTTGTTGTAAATAAAGAATGAATTAAAGTGAATTTAAAAAGCACATTTTATTTACATTTTAAATGTAAATAAAAACAGAGTAAAATAAAAGTGATATTTTTATCGTCATTTTAAATGCGATAAAAGAATAGACGTTAATAGTTGAAATCGCCAAACGATTTATACTTATATATATATAAATATAAATTATAAATTAAACGGAACGCGCGCGGCAGTTCGCGTATCGGCAATCGTAACTTTAAACGGTTATACCGAGAGATCCGACCGTCGGATTTTCCCAAAACTTGAGCCGTTAGGACCGCTTTGGGAAGATCTTTCCAACGACATAAATTTCGCCAAAATCCAACGGTTAGATTTCAAGTTATGTGTAAATCAAATTTGGTTGAAAACAGTGCCAGGGTCACCCATTGACCAAAGCGTCGTTAAATTAATTTAGGCTATTTTTATATAAATAAAAATAGCGATAGGTCGTTATCAAATATTAATAACGATAGGAAATGTTTTCAAATTATTTTATATATATATATATATATATATATATATATATATATATATATATATATATGCGAGAATCATTTGAGAAGACCGAGTTCAATCTCATTTCAAATGATTATATGTCGATCTAAGTCTAAGAGTTGAAGATGGCGATTGAAGACCGACGATCTTCATATCGAATGGGTAACTAGCGTGGAAGCCCTTGATTGATTTGCTCCCAAAACGGGGCTAAGATGGAAGTTATCCGGACGTAGTGTTGATTTGTACGGATTAGACTTTCGCTCAGACCTAGAGCATAAGTTTATAAATGGAATGTATGCCTGACGTTGTACGGACTGACAACGTAGCATGCCAAGTTGCAATGATCAAGCCTTTTGTTGAAAAGCAAGCCTTGTGGTTGATGATCAAAGCACGGCCTGTTCAGGCGTAGCTTTGTGTATAGCGTGACTTCGCGAGCCTCACACCCCGGTATGAGTCAAAAATGGGATACGGACTGCAGGGAGTGCACACGTTTCTTTCTAGCTAGAGTGATGTCAGGGACCTACCAGCGCTGACATTTTACTTATGTGGATGATGGATTTTGAGGCGCCTCGTGTTTTATAGGCCGTTGGTGGTCATATTATAGGTCCAAAGGGACCGGGAAGCGTGTGTTCAGGCATAACTAATCCACTGCCCATAGGTGGGGACCAGCCCTGAAGATCCAAGGGTTCACTGCGGGGGATCCTGAGGCATTTGCTAGAGTGTTTCGAATCGGAGAGGAGCTTGCCCCTAGCCTCGACTGATGATGGAAATCCAATTTCAAATACGACCTTGCGGTTTTGAATGTAGAACTAGTATGGCGACATGATATATGGTACTCATGCCGTCTATGATTGATATTTATGATTGAAATGTTTTATTTAAAACATATACACACTAATATTAAATCCGTTTTATCGTATCAAGCATCTTTTGACCAATATAAGGTAAAACCCTATCCTCCGGTTTGCATTGCATTGTGTGATGGGACTTGGGTCTTATAATGGTTTCATTTTTCCAAAAAGCATTGTGTTATTTGACGATTTACTTATTTTATGCACTGGCAATCCAATGGAGTAAACCCGTTCCGCATTAGCGGAGTGGTCCTGTGATTTGCCTTCTTATTAGTTAAGTTAGTTAGATTTCTCACACTAGTCCCATGACTGACCCGTTGTTTGTTTCCACCTTTGCAAACTCGGGTGCCCTCTTTTCCACACGGGCAGTCGAGTAGCTTTTTGCAGATATCTTTATCTCTTGAGCAGGATTCTGGATTGAAGCTTAAAGCTGTGTCCAGAGCATTTGAAGTTTTCCGCTGTTCGTTGTATCATATTATTGTAATTTTACCTTCCGCTGTATTATATTTGATGTACTCTGATATTCTGTACTCTGATGTAACATTTATTATTGATGTTATAAAAGTCTGTGTTGTTGTTCTGATGTGTTGTATTCCCAAAGTTGATGTATCCGCAGATTTCCAATCTTTGGTTCAGACCTGTGTGATTTTTGGTCGATCCAACGGGTGGGAATTTTCGGGTCATTACGTATGGTATCAGAGCTTTGGTTAGCTT
Organism: Allium sativum; assembly: GCA_030737875.1. Classification (NCBI taxonomy): domain Eukaryota; kingdom Viridiplantae; phylum Streptophyta; class Magnoliopsida; order Asparagales; family Amaryllidaceae; genus Allium; species Allium sativum. Next base: position 11,748,823 of record CM060923.1, read on the forward strand.
AAATCTTTGGGGTACAAATCGTTAGAACTAAACAAAAGACTCATCAGAGATTGGATTAGTAATATCCAATAAGAATACTCATAAGAGATAGGATCAGCAGTATCCTAGAATGAGAAAACTCATTAGAGATGGGGTTAGTAATGCCCTAGAATGAGTTGAGAGTAACAAGCTTATAATATACGTATTTGTAATTATAATCTATTTTAGAAAATATGATTTTGAATATATAAAAGTTATATATTCGAAAGTTAATCAACTAATAAAATTATGGAAATCAATTAAAGAATGAAAAATTGAGTAGGAAAATTAAACAACTTTAGCTTCATTCCTTTTCGAGGACGAAAAGATTTTAAGTGGGGGCGATTGTAACAACCCGGAATTTTGGGGCCAATTTAAAAATTTTTATTTTAGAAATTTTAAAGGGAATAGTATGTTTAAAATAATTAATCTTAAATAATACTGGCTAGAAAATATATTTTTAATCAAAAATAAAACAAATAAATTTAATTAATTATATAAGGAGTTTGAAATAACGCTGTAGTTTGAAATTTCAGTTTTTAACTTTAATTTAAACTATATAATTCATTTTAAAGCAAAATGGGGACGACCACCCATAAAAAAAAATTAACTCTGTTTAACTCGGTTTTCGACGAAACCACTTTTGTTGGAACCGGAATGCCAAATTATTGCTAAGTTTAATTTTCTAGAATTTTTAGAGCTAATATGTGAGCGTGGTGAAAGAAACTGTGTTTTGTCAATTACAGTTAAATTTAATCGACTTAAAAATAGCCATTTTTCAAACAGTCTCAGAATTCGACGAAATTAATCTTGTTAGATCCGTATCGTCAAAATATAGCTAAAAATAATTTTTCTGAAATTTTTTGAGTCAGTATGTAGCCCCAGTGAATTTATATACACGGTTAAGTTAAATAAATAAATGTTTTTATATTAAATTAAATAAAACACGCAACAGACGTCAGAATTGGGCTACGGGGCATAGCCCATCGCATTCAGAAAGTGCCAAAACCTTAAGTTTGACACTAATTGGGCCTAATTCTGAGCTAGTGGCTAAACGGGCCATTTTTCAATTAAATGAATATAAAAATCTAAATAATCCTAACTAGAATTACCCTAAACCCTAATTTCAAAACCAGGCAGTCGCCTTGACCTTTTCAATGGCCATTTTCGTTCGATTTTGATTCCTTAATCCTCCCCAATCAAATTCGAATTATATTACAACCTCAAAACAATATCGGAGAACTTCCTTTCCTCTTTAATATCATACGGACATGATCGAGATTCAAACATCAGGGGGGCCAAATTCTTTCCCCAAACCGCCGACGTTTGGAGCCGTGCCTGGCGCCGTGGGATGCACCGAGTGGGCCATGCTCCCAGGCGGTGGGCGGCGGCGGCGAGCTCTCTGACGGGGTGGTGGTTGATCGGTGGCAGAGGGCTCCGGCGGGGCGCAACGATGAGGGTTTCAAATTGAAAGATGGGTTCGACGTATAACAGAAGGAGGAAGAAGGATTAGTGGCCTAATGATGTAATTAAGAATTTTAATTATTTAATTAATTAAATTATTATCAAATCTTTAAACATACATAACTCTCTCGTACAGCAACGAAAACTCAAACCGTTTGTTGCGTTGGAATCAGAAAAATGAGAACTTCGCAATGGAACAGACTAGAATTGAAAAGGAGCAATTTTAAATTTCAGCAAAATTTGAGCGTGAACAGGAATATAAGAAGAAAAAAAAACAATCAAGGTGAGATTTCTCTTTAGAATTAAAATTATTTATTTATTTGTTATTCATTCGCTATGAAATTCATGTTGTATGTATATATTCATTTCAATTTTAATTGTGCTGTGACTGTGATGACCGATTGGCTTTGTATGACTTAGATCTGATATGTGATGAATTGTGAAAATTTATGTGCTTGTTGATGATTTATAAATACAGATCTATATGTGTGCAATGAAAAATATATCACTTGTTATGTTATTGATCTGGAATAGAATGGCCATTTCAATAAAAATAAATCATTCTGTTATGTGTTGGATTGCATTAGATTTTCAATTCAGCATAAAAACATTATTTGGATTAATCTTGTTAAATTGGATTAAATTGTTAATTTAATATTAAATTATTATTTTGATCATATTTATTGAAATAAATTAAGTTGTCAATTTTTGTTTGAAATAGAGTAACAATAAAGCATTCATTTTATTTTATTTTTCATTAAAAAAAAAGTATTGAAATATAAATCCCATTTTTGATCAATTTAAAGCGTGAATTAAAAGTTAACATTTTTTTTTACATTAAAGAATAGAAACAAAAATCTCATTTTTGTTAAAACTTGATTTATGAAACAAAAATCTCATTTTTGTTAAAGTTTGATTTATGAAACAAAAAAAGTCACATTTTTGTTGAAACTTGATTTATGAAACAGAAACTAACATTTTTGTCACTTAGATTATGTTGAATAAGAATAACATGTTTTTGTCAAAACTTGATTAGTAAATAAAAATGTATATTTTTATACATAAAAGAAAATGCATATTTTTAAATGCTAAAAAGGATTAAAAGGAAATGCATATTTTTAAATGTTAAAAAGGATTAAAAGAAAATGAATATTAGAATAGAATAAACAAAATTAGCATTTTTGTTTGCATTAAATAGAATAAACAAAATTAGCATTTTTGTTTGCATTGAATTGAATAAACAAAATTAGCATTTTGTTTGCATTGAGAAGAATTAGACAAAATATACATTTTTTGTATATTAAAAGTGAATTAGACAAAATATACATTTTTGTATATTAAAAGTGAATTAGACAAAGTGGACATTTTGTATATTAAGAGCGAATTAGCGAAATGATTATATTTTCACAATGCAAATATGACATTAGAATAAAAATACCATTTATGTTATAATAATGTCTTGTCATGTGAATAAAAATACTTATTTTTATTCTGATATTAGGATTGTTAAACATGTTATTTAGTTAATCATGTTATGCTAATATAAACATGTCATTTTAGTTAAAAGTGTTGTGATAAATAAAAATGTCAATTACATAGGATTTGTGCATGATAAATAGAAATGTCGCTTTTTACCTTTAGAATTGACCTATTTATCAAACTATGATAGTGGGATTAAAATTGACATTTTTGTCAAATTATAGTAGTTGAATTAGAATTGACATATTTGTCAAATTATGATAGTTGGATTAAAGTTAACAATTTTGTCAATATAAATTAGTAGCGTTAAAAATATACTATTTGTCAATATAAATTAGTTGTGACAAAAATTCACATCTTTATCAATATAAATTAGTAGTGTCAAAACTCGCATTTTTTTCAAAGTAGATAAAAGGATAAATACAAAATAAACATTTTGTTAAGAAATAATAAAAATGATTAAGAATTTACATTTTTCAATGTAAAAGAATAGGGATTAAGCATTTACATTTCTTACGTAAATACTTAAGATGAAGTAATTGAAACATTTATTTACGTTTAGGTAAATAAATAAGGTAAAGTAATTTAGACATTCATTTACAAATAGGTAAATAAATGAGAAAAGAAAATAAAAAGGATAAAAACATTTATTCCATTTTTCTTAATATGAATTAGTATGCTTAACCCGAGGTTGGATTGAGTTGTGATGTAAACATGCCCGGACCCGCCCGGCTGTCCAGTAATCACAACAATACCTATCCAATGTGGGAGGTTAAAGCATATATAAACTATTTAGTGTAAATAAAATAAAACATAGAAAAAGTAAGACATTTATTTACATTAGATAAATAAAATATTAAATAAAATTATACTTTTATGTAATTAAAGAACATGTTTTTACATTGTAAATAAAATTACATTTCTATGTAATTAAGATTATAAGACTAAACATGTGAATTAGAATTTATTTACATTTTCTTATGTAAATAAAAAAAGGAATAAAAAGAACCAAAATGTGGATGGTAATTATTTACATTTTCTTATGTAAATAAAAATAATAAAAAAAGAAATGTTAGAAAAGAATTAACATAAGATATTCTTTTTATGTTAAAAAGAAATATTAGAAAAGAATTAAAGAAATACATTTATTTACATTTACTATGTAAATAGGATTGGCAAGGAAATTGAAACCATTTATTTACAAATAGCGTAAATAAATATGAATAAGAAATTAGATACATTTATTTACAATTAATGTAAATAAATATAGCAAAAGTAAAAGTAAAACATTTATTTACAAATAGTGTAAATAAATAAGATAAAAGAAAAGTAAAAACATTTATTTACAGATAGTGTAAATAAAGAAGAAAAAGTAGAAGTAGAAAAACCATTTATTTACATTTGGGTAAAGAAATAAGAAAAGGAAAATGAAAACATTTATTTATATCTAGGTAAATAAATGGTAAGAAAGAATTTTTATTTACATTTAGAGTAAATAAATCAAAAGATAGAAAAAGATTATTTAATTATTTATTTACATTTAGTGTAAATAAACCAAAGATAGAAAAAGAATATCAATTTATATTTGGTGTAAATAAAGAATGAATTAAAGTGAATTTAAAAAGCACATTTTATTTACATTTTAAATGTAAATAAAAACAGAGTAAAATAAAGGTGATATTTTTATCGTCATTTTAAATGCGATAAAAGAATAGACGTTAATAGTTGAAATCGCCAAACGATTTGTATTTATATATATATAAATATAAATTATAAATTAAACGGAACGCGCGAGGTAGTTCTCGTATCGGCAATCGTAACTTTAAACGGTTATACCGAGAGATCCGACTGTCGAATTTTCCCCAAACTGGAGCCGTTAGGACCGCTTTGGGAAGATCTTTCCAACGACATAAATTTCGCCAAAATCCAACGGTTAGATTTCAAGTTATGTGTAAATCAAATTTGGTTGAAAACAGCGCCAGGGTCGCCCATTGACCCAAAGCGTCGTTAAATTAATTTATGCTATTTTTATATAAATAAAAATAGCGATAGATCGTTATCAAATATTAGTAACGATAGGAAATGTTTTCAAATTATTATATATATATATATATATATATATATATATATGCGAGAATCATTTGAGAAGACCGAGTTCAATCTCATTTCAAATGATTATACGTCGATCTAAGTCTAAGAGTTGAAGACGACGATTGAAGACCGACGATCTTCACATCGAATGGGTAACTAGTGTGGAATCCCTTGATTGATTTGCTCCCAAGACGGGGCTAAGATGGTAGTAATCCGGACGTAGTGTTGAGTTGTACGGATTAGACTTTCGCTCAGACCCAGAGCATAAGTTTATAAATGGAATGTATGTCTGACGTTGTACGGACTGATAACGTAGCATGCCAAGTTGCAATGATTATTGCTTTTGTTTAAAAGCAGGCCTTGTGGTTGATGATCAAAGCACGGCCTGTTTAGGCGTAGCTTTGTGTATAGCGTGACTTCGCGAGCCTCACACCCCGGTATGAGTCAAAAACGGGATACGGACTGCAGGGAGTGCACACGTTTCTTTCTAGCTAGAGTGATGTCAGGGACCTACCAGCGCTGACATTTTACTTATGTGGATGATGGATTTTGAGGCGCCTCGTGTTTTATAGGCCGTTGGTGGTCATATTATAGGTCCAAAGGGACCGAGAAGCGTGTGTTCAGGTGTAACGACCCAGCGGATTCAGGCCTCGGAAATCGACATAAATACCCTTACTGTATCTCATGTCGATCCCTCAAACACCGAAAACACTTGAACGTTTAGAAAGAAATTAGAGGGTGAGATAAGAAAGAAAGAAATATAAGAATAGAAGAAGAAGAAGAAGAACCATCACAGAGTCTCACATCGCAGCGGAACAAAATATAATACAGAAATAATCTTTATTGAGCGCTTTTGAAAATACTTACAATATCAGAGTACAACACACATCTGGACAGTTTTGATAATCTGTCCTCATATATATAATCACATAGCGGAATATCATTCATCTGAACATCTTCAGCTCGTCTCTGAACTTCTCAGTACCTGATAACCTGAACCTGTACACTTCGGTCTAACCCGAGCATTTACAAAACACTGGGTCAGTCTGGTGGACCAGAGTGAGAAAAACTCGCACAGCATTAAGGTATCACACAACTTGATTTTTAAGTTAAAACCCTTTCAAAAGAAAAGGATAATCGTAAGACCAAATCCACACATAAACACGGACGGTTTTTACCTTACGATAACCCAAACCAGTTTTCGAAATCAATATCTTGATATGATATTATGATAATGTCTAGATACAAATAATTAACAAATCTAGAGGAACGCTTGCATCTCACGCTCCCAGTATATAGTATACAATCGAAAACCGCGGGCGCTTATTGGATATTGGATTTCCAACTTGACAAGGTATGGGACCACCTTCCGCACGTGTATCTCTAGAGGCGAATACACAGGGTTCAACAAGAACGTCTTGCAACCCGGCCCTCACATGACCGACCACTCATTTCGCTTGACTGTATCGAATGTATATCACCAACGGTTGGACTCAAACCACCGTTCCCAATGGGCAGAATCGAAAGAATAAGAAACAAAAGGGAATTTCTCTAGATAGGTGATTATACACCCTAATGGGAGCGACCCACATAGCCATGCTGCTTGCCCGATTTCTGTCATTTCCCGGTTGATGAGGCTTGAGGTCAGAACACATCTGATTATCATACGCTTTGAATGCCACATCGTCAGATCCGTCAAATGACTAATTGACGTCCACAAATATACTCTGGGTTTCAAAGAAGGGCCATTTCTTTGCCACCAACTCGGTATATTTGTAAAAATCAACGTACGTGGTTTTAAGGAAATACTCCGTCAGACATTCGTCCATACAAGTCATCCAGGAACAGGATGAACCGAAGGTACTCTCCTACTGCATCCAATATAGGAATCACCCCACGGATCAGTAGCGATCGTCCTTGCAATCCACAGTCTCAACCACGACGGAACCCCAGTTTATCTCTGGGTCGAATCAGAGATTGTAAGTGGTTCTTCCGCTTTATGAAGATCTATGGTCTTCACATGCTCCATCTCGATCGTCGTCTGATCTCTTCTATAGATTTCGTATTTGTTGGTCGGAATGGTTTTCGAATATTCATTCGATCCCGGTCTTTCCATACCAACACCCGTAAAGGTCAGACTTGATAGTTGGTTATTTAACTATCAAGTAAACATCCATAAAAATAGATACCCTGGTCTAGTACTCAGCATCACTTGGCTCTTTTAAAATTATCATTCAATCTCCTTTTAGTTATGTCACTAGGGAAAATATTATTCCATCTCATTTCCGTTACTTTGGAAATCTTATCACACATACCTGACATTACCAAACTAGTATCATCCTTGGATAATCCCGAAGCCGTTCAAGTTGGGGTATTTTAATTACCTCTCAGACCTTGATCAACCACGTTCTTATCTTCAGGTAACTACGAGTTTGTAATTCAAAAACCCTATATTAAATCTCACGCCCTACCAGTTAAATTTTAGCTTCACCGTTCTTCTTATCTTTTGGAAGATTCTTCCTATAATTAATAATTTCTTACTAAACATTACTTTGCTTAATTCTCGATTTATTTAGAAAAAACTTTATTTTATAACTGGATTGTTACTACAATCCTATTTCCCACCCTTTACCACGCTCAAACTTTAACCTCTTTTTTCCAATCCCTTTGATTTTCGAGAAATCTCTTTTCCATTCTCTGGATTTAACTTAATTCCTTTTCTAAGCATTTCCAATTCAAAAACCCGGCCTAACTCAATTTTCATTTAAAGCCTTATTTTATCAATCTAAGTTACACATAAACCCTTTACCTCTTCATTTTCTTCCATTTAAACCAAATGTTAAGTAATGTTTTTATTCAACATCTCGTACTCGTTTAGAACCCTTATCACTTCGCTAAAACCCCAGTTCAAATATAAACTTGTTCAAAACTTCCTTTCAAAACTCACTTGGTTAACATAACCATCTCTTTAGCCCATTCTTAGTTAATTTCTCTTTTTAAATTAATTAAATATAATTAATTTAAATAACTTCTTTTAATCATTCATGATTAACCAAATACCAAATTGCTAGGTTATTTCCTGCTCTTTATTTATAATCCTCATTAACATAAGAATTCATTTTATAAAACAAATTTCATAATTTCTATATAAGCTTTAAATAAATAAATAATTGAATATTTATTTCCTTTTTAAATAACCTTTTAATGTAATAACTTTCAAAATATATTCATAACTCAAATATTATTGATTTACTATCGATAAAATCCATATTTTTATAAATTGATTGATTTATAAGCCAGGTGAGGCCAATTACCCAACCCGTATCATCCATCAGCATAAATGTTGAAATATATTTCAATAGTCAACAATAACCAATTATTTCTGATAATTTTTATATCGCATCATCAATCAATCACAACCAATTCAAACAATTCAAACAATTTCAAACACGTTTATAAACATGACCAATCAGGGGAAATTTCTCTATTTGGGTCAAATCCTAACGATTGGTGTTTTACTGAAATTAAACGACCGTTTAATTTCAGAATTTGAATCAGCAATAAATATATACCACTAGCAAACAGTCAATCAATAACAACCAGAACACGCAAAATAAAAACCCAATTTATATAAAATATAAATGGGAAGAGCTGAGTGAGTTTAACTCACCTGGATTTAAATCCATCAATGAACAGTCTGTTTGATCAAATTAAACTGACGTTTAATTCTAATAGAAATTCCAGTTTACTTCAGATCCGAACCAGACTCGCTCCATCTCGAAGTATTTGTCTCCACGGTCCCGACGCAACTGACCGCGCCTGAAACCGAGATCGTATGAGTGAGAAATCACGTTATGAACTAAATTAAAAAAACATGGTTTCCTTTTAAATTAATTATTGGGCTTACCTTACCTTTCCACCGGCCCAACAAATGAACCCGACCCGCCTTGATTAAAACCCTCCCTCGTAACCCATATTTTCATTAGCAAGCCGCCTCCACAAATTTGCTTCAGACGAAACCGAACCCTAATCCCCAATCAAAACCCTAAGCCCCTCTTTCCCTATTCGATGGCGTCGCCACCTCGTCCGCCCTTCGATCCACTGCCAAGGCTTCGCGACCAAACCCCCTATCGTGGCATCGACTCCGAGTTTTTCCCCGATCGACGCTCCTCCGTTTAAGCTAAGTTTTCTTTTGATTTTAGTAATATTTTGCTTTGATTTTCAGGTTTTGAATTGGATTTTCTTCTTTGGTTTCGACTGTGATTTGAATGAAAACTTGTTGAGTGGTTGCGGGTATTTATAGTTGGGGTCTTGGTTGGGATAAGATCACTGTCTATCACCGTATACGAATTGTTATTTCAACCTAGATTCAAATTTTAAGTTAGATTTTGGCTCAGATTTTTGTCTAGGGTTCCAGCATATGTTATCCGTTCGAATGGAAATTTGATAGAACTGATCAAATGACAGTGAATTTATACATTGTTTGTGGTGTATTTTATGGTACGGTTCTGATATGGATTCGATTTTTGAAATATATATTGCTGTGTTAAATTATGCTAGGCCTGCGGCTATGACTCGTCAATTTATTCAGAGATTTTTGAACTTTACTGTAGATTTGATTTCCCTTTTTAAATATAAGTAGACGGTGAATTTTTGGTATCAGAATTCCATTGTTTATACATGTGAGTTTGTTGTTCGATAAAGATTTTTGTTTGGATTTTTGATCTAGGTTCGAAATGGATTTTGATTGACATTGGATAGAATATATAGTCGTGAGCTATGCATTTTTTATTTCATTACAGACATTTGAAACTATATATCTTGCGTTGGATTTTTAAATATATGGCAGTCACTGTATCCTATAAGGATTCGATTTGTACATCATATATATATGAATCAATATATTAATTTACTTGCTTCTACAGCAAAGAAAACAGTATCTGTACATCTATATTTTAGATCTTTCTTAGCTGTTTTCTTTGGCTGATACATTCTCTTTTGTAGACGAGACAACTCATCTATAGGTTTTCAGCTATTTGCTTTAGCTGTTGATCTTCTCTTACTGATTGTTTCACTGTTTTTTTTCTTCTTTCTTTCCTTTTTTCCAATACAGCTATGTATTGTCTTGTTAGCAATCGATCACCTTTTCTTTTGCTGTTCATTGTACATTCTGTTTTATTTTTCTTCTGTACAGTTTTGTCGAAGATCTTTTTCCCTTTTAATGGGTTCTCTTCTTTGCTTCTCGCAGATCGAAACTGATCAAGCATGGATTCACCAGTGCTGGAAAGGCCGAGGCACTTCAGAAGTGAATTCACCAAGATTGATTTTTTTTTTTGTATTCGAGCATTTGTAAATGTATATATTTTTTCCTTCTCGTACCATCAGTTATGTATAGAAATATGTTGTTCTCTTTGTATACAATCATGTATGAATGTGAGGGTTAATTCAGTGTATTGTCACTGCTTGTTGATTTGTTATAGTATATATTTCATGTTTATTTACTTATGAATTTCTAATTGTGATTGGCTTTAGTAGTATATTAGTTCTGTATTCATATCTATAGATTGATAGTCATGAGGACAGATGATACCCGACAATTCCTTCAGGCCAGAAAACTAATATAAAATGTAACAAAAGGAATGGAAAGGTTAGATTGCGCTATCCTTTTAGTAATCTTTATTATAAATGATTAGATGATCTAAACCCATTGAAGTAACAAAGTGTAGATAAAAAAAATCGGTACTCATACACACAAATGGTTTAAATTTATATTTCAAATCAAATAACATACAGCTTTGAATTCAACTAATATAAATTATAACTTAACGTTACTGTTTCGGGTTAAATAATGTTTGAAATATATAGAAATTCTTATTTAAATTATTAAGTAATCATTATTGTTTATTTACGATTTCTATAGCGACTCAAAAAAAAAATTTGAATCAGCCATACTAACAATCCATAAGTTGAAATTTCTATTCTCCCATACCATTATAAAATTTTATTCAAATTGACTTAGACATTGTTTTTTTTTCACAGAATTCTAATCTAAAATAGATTAGTTAAATTCAGTTTAGGTTCTAGACGAAATTCACGAAATGCCGTGATGTTACGGCTTGATTTGTAATTATATGTCCATATATTATTAAATAAACAAATCATATATAGTAAATTTATTTAAAATTATAAATCAATATCTAGATAATAAAATACATTAAATATTTTACAATCAAAAAAAGTACGGGTCGTTACATTCCTTCCCCCTTAAAATAATTTCGTCCTCGAAATTGAAAAGTAAGGAGAATGTTTCGAATCATTTTATTTTTAAATCATCACTGTTGAATTAAATTCAAAATAAATTCCAACTCTAAATTTTTTTCGAGAATTTTGCCAGTACTTCTCCTGTATGGCTCGATCGGTACGACCACACTGCCATTCTGGGCCTCAACTTCTTCAGAAAGAAAAATCAAAACTCAAATGGCAACCCACTCTATTTGAATCCCAATTTATTTGAATTCATTCTTTTTGAATTTATCCTTAAATCGGTTTTACTTAACCAGGTTCAGTTTTTCTTCCATAATCGATTCATTCGACGAATTGATGTTCCAATCAATTAAATTTTATTTCGTAATTCAAATTTGATTTCAAATCAAATCAATCAGAATCAACAAACAAACACCCCACATTATTATAATATAGAAAATACATTTCTTTTTCTATACAAAAATATACACTGGGTAAAATTATTTCATTTACCCTTTTTCCAAAACATACTGTATCCATTGCCAGTTCTATGCTTTTCAACACTTGAACCGATCAACAAATACAAAACATTTGTAAATAAAATTTAAAAATACGCTCTCATATACACACACTCAACTCAATCTAGGGTGTTACTAACCCCATCTCTATTGAGTTACGCCAAAGAGCCAAGGTTACTACTCAACCAATAGCTCTGATACCACTGTAACGACCCAGCGGATTCAGGCCTCGGAAATCGAAATAAATACCCTTACTGTATCTCATGTCAATCCCCCAAACACCGAAAACACTGGAACGTTTAGAAAGAAATTAGAGGGTGAGATAAGAAAGAAAGAAATATAAGAATAGAAGAAGAAGAAGAACCATCACAGAGTCTCACATCGCAGCGGAACAAAATATAATACAGAAATAATCTTTATTGAGAGCTTTTGAAAATACTTACAATATCAGAGTACAACACACATCTGGACAGTTTTGATAATCTGTCCTCATATATATAATCACATAGCGGAATATCATTCATCTGAACATCTTCAGCTCGTCTCTGGACTTCTCAGTACCTGATAACCTGAACCTGTACACTTCGGTCTAACCCGAGCATTTACAAAACACTGGGTCAGTCTGGTGGACCAGAGTGAGAAAAACTCGCACAGCATTAAGGTATCACACAACTTGATTTTTAAGTTAAAACCCTTTCGAAAGAAAAGGATAATCGTAAGACCAAATCCACACATAAACACAGACGGTTTTTACCTTACGATAACCCAAACCAGTTTTCGAAATCAATATCTTGATCTGATATGATGATAATGTCTAGATACAAATAATTAACAAATCTAGAGGAACGCTTGCATCTCACGCTCCCCGTATATAGTATACAATCGAAAACCGCGGGCGCTTATTGGATATTGGATTTCCAACTTGACAAGGTATGGGACCACCTTCCGCACGTGTATCTCTAGAGGCGAATACACAGGGTTCAACAAGAACGTCTTGCAACCCGGCCCTCACATGACCGACCACTCATTTCGCTTAAGTGTATCGAATGTATATCACCAACGGTTCGACTCAAACCACCGTTCCCAAATGGGCAGAATCGAAAGAATAAGAAACAAAAGGGAATTTCTCTAGATAGGTGATTATACACCCTAATGGGAGTGACCCACATAGCCATGCTGCTTGCCCGATTTCTGTCATTTCCCGGTTGATGAGGCTTGAGGTCAGAACACATCTGATTATCATACGCTTTGAATGCCACATCGTCAGATCCGTCAAATCACTAATTGACGTCCACAAATATACTCTGGGTTTCAAAGAAGGGCCATTTCTTTGCCACCAACTCGGTATATTTGTAAAAATCAACGTACGTGGTTTTAAGGAAATACTCCGTCAGACATTCGTCCATACAAGTCATCCAGGAACAGGATGAACCGAAGGTACTCTCCTACTGCATCCAATATAGGAATCACCCCACAGATCAGTAGCGATTGTCCTTGCAATCCACAGTCTCAACCACGATGGAACCCCAGTATATCTCTGGGTCGAATCAGAGATTGTAAGTGGTTCTTCCGCTTTACGAAGATCTATGGTCTTCACATGCTCCATCTCGATCGTCGTCTGATCTCTTCTATTGATTTCGTATTTGTTGGTCGGAATGGTTTTCGAATATTCATTCGATCCCGGTCTTTCCATACCAACACCCGTAAAGGTCAGACTTGATAGTTGGTTATTTAACTATCAAGTAAACATCCATAAAAATAGATACCTTGGTCTAGTACTCAGCATCACTTGGCTCTTTTAAAATTATCATTCAATCTCCTTTTAGTTCTGTCACTAGGGAAAATATTATTCCATCTCATTTCCGTTACTTTGGAAATCTTATCACACATACCTGACATTACCAAACTAGTATCACCCTTGGATAGTCCCGAAGCCGTTCAAGTTGGGGTATTTTAATTACCTCTCAGACCTTGATCAACCACGTTCTTATCTTCAGGTAACTACGAGTTTGTAATTCAAAAAGCCTATATTAAATCTCACGCCCTACCAGTTAAATTTTAGCTTTACCGTTCTTCTTATCTTTTGGAAGATTCTTTCTATAATTAATAATTTCTTACTAAACATTACTTTGCTTAATTCTCGATTTATTTAGAAAAAACTTTATTTTATAACTGGATTGTTACTACAATCCTATTTCCCACCCTTTACCACGCTCAAACTTTAACCTCTTTTTTCCAATCCCTTTGATTTTTGAGAAATCTCTTTTCCATTCTCTGGATTTAACTTAATTCCTTTTCTAAGCATTTCCAATTCAAAAACGCCGCCTAACTCACTTTTCATTTAAAGCCTTATTTTATCAATCTAAGTTACACATAAACCCTTTACCTCTTCATTTTCTTCCATTTAAACCAAATGTTAAGTAATGTTTTTATTCAACATCTCGTACTCGTTTACAACCCTTATCACTTCGTTAAAACCCCAGTTCAAATATAAACTTGTTCAAAACTTCCTTTCAAAACTCACTTGGTTAACATAACCATCTCTTTAGCCCATTCTTAGTTAATTTCTCTTTTTAAATTAATTAAATATAATTAATTTAAATAACTTCTTTTAATCATTCATGATTAACCAAATACCAAATTGCCAGGTTATTTCCTGCTCTTTATTTATAATCCTCATTAACATAAGAATTCATTTTATAAAACAAATTTCATAATTTCTATATAAGCTTTAAATAAATAACTAATTAAATATTTATTTCCTTTTTAAATAACCTTTTAATGTAATAACTTTCAAAATATATTCATAACTCAAATATTATCGATTTACTATCGATAAAATCCATATTTTTATAAATTGATTGATTTATAAGCCAGGTGATGCCAATTACCCAACCCGTATCATCCATCAGCATAAATGTTGAAATATATTTCAACAGTCAACAATAACCAATTATTTCTGATAATTTTTATATCGCATCATCAATCAATCACAACCAATTCAAACAATTCAAACAATTTCAAACACGTTTATAAACATGACCAATCAGGGGAAATTTCTCTATTTGGGTCAAATCCTAACGATTGGTGTTTTACTGAAATTAAACGACCGTTTAATTTCAGAATTGGAATCAGCAATAAATATATACCACTAGCAAACAGTCAATCACTAACAACCAGAACACGCAAAATAAAAACCCAATTTATATAAAATATAAATGGGAAGAGCTGAGTGAGTTTAACTCACCTGGATTTAAATCCGTCAATGAACAGTCTGTTTAATCAAATTAAAATGACATTTAATTCTAACAGAAATTCCAGTTTACTTCAGATCCGAACCAGACTAGCTCCATCTCGAAGTATTCGTCTCCACGGTGCCGACGCAACTGACCGCGCCTGAAACCGAGATCGTATGAGTGAGAAATCACGTTATGAACTAAATTAAAAATTAAAAAAACATGGTTTCCTTTTAAATTAATTATTGGGCTTACCTTACCTTTCCACTGGCCCAACAAATGAACCCGACCCGCCTTGATTAAAACCCTCCCTCGTAACCCTTATTTTCATTAGCAAGCACCTCCACAAATTTGCTTCAGACGAAACCGAACCCTAATCCCCAATCAAAACCCTAAGCCCCTCTTTCCCTATTCGATGGCGTCGCCACCTCGTCCGCCCTTCGATCCACTGCCAGGGCTTCGCGACCAAACCCCGTATCGTGGCATCGACTCCGAGTTTTTCCCCGATCGACGCTCCTCCGTTTAAGCTAAGTTTTCTTTTGATTTTAGTAATATTTTGCTTTGATTTTCTGGTTTTGAATTGGGTTTTCTTCTTTGGTTTCGACTGTGATTTGAATGAAAACTTGTTGAGTGGTTGCGGGTATTTATAGTTGGGGTCTTGGTTGGGATAAGATCACTGTCTATCACCGTATACGAATTGTTATTTCAACCTAGATTCAAATCTTAATTTAGATTTTGGCTCAGATTTTTGTCTAAGGTTCCAGCACATGTTATCCGTTCGAATGGAAATTTGATAGAACTGATCAAATGACAGTGAATTTATACATTGTTTGTGGTGGATTTTATGGTACGGTTCTGATATGGATTCGATTTTTGAAATATATATTGTTGTGTTAAATTATGCTAGGCCTGCGGCTATGACTCGTCAATTTATTCAGAGATTTTTGAACTTTACTGCAGATTTGATTTCCCTTTTTAAATATAAGTAGACGGTGAATTTTTGGTATCAGAATTCCATTGTTTATACATGTGAGTTTGTTGTTCGATAAAGATTTTTGTTTGGATTTTTGATCTAGGTTCGAAATGGATTTTGATTGACATTGGATAGATTATATAGTCGTGAGCTATGCATTGTTTATTTCATTACAGACATTTGAAACTATATGTCTTGCGTCGGATTTTTAAATATATTGCAGTCAATGTATCCTATAAGGATTCGATTTGTACATCATATATATATGAATCAATATATTAATTTACTTGCTTGTACAGCAAAGAAAACAGTATCTGTACATCTATATTTTAGATCTTTCTTAGCTGTTTTCTTTGGCTGATACATTCTCTTTTTGTAATAACCCGGAAAATGCGAGCCAGTTTGAAATTTTTATTTTGGCAATTTTAGCGAGTTTTGATTATTTAAAATGAATTATTTTAAATAAAATCGACGAGAAATTTATTTTGAATATAATTCGAACGTATATATTATATACGTCGTCGTTAGAATGAAAATATTAATATATAATTATAAATAGAATTGAAAATGGCGCGGTAGTTCGATAATTCGATTTCAAACTTCAATTGAATGTACCGGGTGCAAAATAATCCGGATTTTAGTGAAACCAAAAACATTAGGATCTAAATGATGATATCTTTCCAACGAATCCGAAAAATCAAGATTTCATATCGGGAATCAAAAGATATATCCAGTTGAAAATTCTGAATAGTCGCTATGGAATTCAGGCCCTTAAAAATGGACATTTTGCAAACGACCTCGGATTTCGACGAAACCAGTTTTGTTGGGTCCGGGATGTGGAGTTATTGCTAGGTTTCAAATTTCATAATTTTTCGAATCAATATGTGAGCGTGGCGAAGGAAAACGCGTTTGACCAGTTTCAGTTGATTTTAATCGACTGGAAATTGGTCATTTTTCAAGCGGTCTCAGAATTCGACGAAACTAGTTTTGTTAGGACCGTATCGTCAATACGAAGCTAGAAAATATTTTTCTGGAATTTTTCTAGTTAGTATGTGACCCCAGTAATTCGAAATGTACGTTTAAAATTCAATAAAGTGATTTAAATGTAAATTCAACGGAAACTGATTCAAACGATCGAATCAGCCTACGTGGCATATCCCATTGTGTTCGGAATGGGGGTAATACGCTAGGGACGACAGTCGGTGGGTTCGATTTCGAGTTGAAAATAAAAAGTTACTTTTTAGAGGAAGAATTAAATTAAATAATTAATTTTATATTCTCCATTTCCTTGGTCAACCCCCCCCCCTAACCTTCTCCTTCCCCGTCAGTTCAGAATTGGATTTCAAAAAAAAAAAAACAAAAGAAAAGGGGAAAGACGCCGCCACCTCCGGGAGGATCCGTCGCAGCTCCCCCACGGCAGCCGCCCAAGCGCCGGACCCCCCCCCCCCCCCTCCACCTCACGCGCGAACGCCCAACTCCCAACCCGTTCAGCCCCACTAAACCGCACCCTTATCCCGCCTCCACAGCCCTTCAACTCCGAGCCAAGCCCCTCTTCGAGATCGAAACCCTTTAAAACCGTGAGCTCCCTCACCAGTAAAGCCACCTACCTCCTGCGTGCTCTGTCCACCAGCGGTGGAGTCCATTTTCAAAGCACTCCAAGTGCCCGAGAGAAGGCCGCAAAGACGCTGTGAGTTTTCAAATTTTATCCCATGAAATTATAGATTTTCCATGAAAGAAAGTTTATATTTTCAGAGAAGAAAGTTTATATTTTCAGAGAAGAAAGATTATATTTTTCATAATAGAAAGGAGTGATTTTTAATAAGGAAAATTATACGATTTTCAAACTAGAAAGGTACGAGTTTTAAACTAGTAAATATAAGATTTTTAAACAAATAAAAGATACGATTTCTTTAGAAAGGAAGAGAATAGATTTTTACAAGCGAAAAGATATGTTTTTTATCTAAATAGTTGCGGTAGAAAAATGTGATTTTTATCTGCATAGCGTAGAAATAAAAATATAATCTTTATCATATGAAAAGCATTGTAAAGGTGTGATCTTTTAGATATACAACTTCGTGATAAAAATATGATTTTTATATAATGTAGATATTAAAAATATAATTTTTATACTAGTGGCATATTAAAAATATGATTTTTATATAATGTAGATATTAAAAATATAATTTTTATACTAGTGGCATATTAAAAATATGATTTTTATATAATGTAGATATTAAAAATATAATTTTTATACTAGTGGCATATTAAAAATATGATTTTTATATAATAGAGAAGTTAAAAATATAATTTTTATACTAGTGGCATATTAAAAATATGATTTTTATATAATGTAGATATTAAAAATATAATTTTTATACTAGTGGCATATTAAAAATATGATTTTTATATAATAGAGAAGTTAAAAATATAATTTTTATACTAGTGGCATATTAAAAATATGATTTTTATATAGGTGTGATAGTAAAAATATGATTTTTATTCATGTAGAGTAATAAAAATATAATCTTTATTAGAAGAAGAGCGATATAGAAATATAATTTTTACAACGAAGTGAAGATAAAAATTCGATTTTTATATATGTAGTGGCTACGGGCAACGAAGTTGACGAAGATGCAATAACGTTGAAGAAGAGCCGGATGATTGGATAGCTATCTGTGAGAATTTCTCACCTTTCAATTTCTTTTCTAGTAATATATATATACTAGGATGCAGACGGTGCTTAGTAGCACCCGACACAATCGTCCACAGACCATGGACTTGTTTGTTTGGTTGCATAGATTAGTGATGATTTGATTTGAAATTGAATTGTTGGGTGAAAGAAATTGATATGATTGATGTGTGAATGGCGTGGGCCTTCACTAGACCGGGGATAAGGCTAGGCCTTGTCCCGTTTCTAGTATCGTGCCGTTATGCCGCCGAAATTTTCTAAAATATGTTAGAAAAATAAAAATATCATTTTATTGAATAAATGAATTGAATAGAAATTCATAGGTTGAAATAAAATGTTTTATCGTTAAAAATATAATTTTTAACGTGAATATGAAAATAGTGAGGTGAACAAAATAAAATATTCATTTACAAACCGGACGGTTTGTTTATGTACACCTATTTGAATGACATTGATTGGGACGATAAATTTTACACATCGCCCAACAACACAAATAAAATATGTGTTTGATTGTTTGAAACCCCACACGGGTGTTGGGATGAAATTTGAAGTTCACTCATCCTGATTGATTAAATATGTCAATCGATTGATTGACAGGCTGTTATAAGCATTAGATATCTATATTTGATGCTTATACGGTGTAGTGCACTTTGGTTGATGGTTGATTATTTATCGTTGCTATTATATACATGTGTTGTATGAAAATCCATATAATTAACTTTATATGGTAATTGATTGGGCCTCATTCCAGTTTCGAAAAAGAAATATTTGAGATAGAAATATTCGAAATAGAATATTTGGAAGTAGAAACATATGAAGCCGTGTTGATTAGATTGACGCTATTTTGACGTAAACGATATTTATATCGGTTTTATTCATTTTGAAATGAATTGAATTGAAAGTGATTTCGAAATGAATTGAATTGAAAGTGATTTCGAAATGAATTGAATTGAAAGTGATTTCGAAATGAATTGAATTGAAAGTGATTTCGAAATGAATTGAATTGAAAACGATTTCGAAATGAAATGAATTGAAAACGATTTCGAAATGAATTGAAAACAAATCGAAATGAATTCAAATTGAATTGAAATTTGAATTGAATAGAAATGAATTTTAAAACGAATTTATAAAGAAGAATTCAATTTTGATTTGAATTGAAATGGAAGTTGAAATTGCTTTTGAAACGAATTTAAAACTATTTATATAATTCGTTTTAAATAGAAATCGACGAAATATATTATATATATAATATAATGGCCTGAATAGAACGCGCCGCGCCGCGGCAGTTCGTGAATTTCGACCATTTATTTCAAACGGACATTACGGGAGATCCGACCGTCGGATTCTCCTGAAACCGGAACCGTTGGGTTCGTATCGAAAAGAGCTTTCTAACGAATATTAGAAATTAGAAATCTAACGGTTGGATTTGGAATTATGTCCAAATCAAATTTGAAAAAGGTCGCTGTAAGTGCAGTTCGATGGCCATTGATGGAAATCGACTGTACGGGCCTTGATAAAATTATTAAAAATAGTAATAATTTGTGTAAAATCATAAGAAATGATTGGGGAAAAATTGGGATGAAAAACTCCATATTTGAAAAGATAAAAATAGATTTTTATCGTAATGAACTAGTTTTGAACTAGAATTATAATTCTATTTATTTTTAAATAAATAAATTGAATTTGAAAAGGGTTTTGAAAATAACCAGAATTTCCAATGATTGCATTGGAGTGGATTTGAATCGAAATTGTCTTCGGAATATTTCGATGTTGGAATTCGTGATTATACGGATGTTGTTATGGAAATTTGAAAGATATATATTTATATCGTTATTTCCAATACGACATTTGTTAGTCGTAGAATTTGATATTGAATATAAGCCGGTATATTTTCTATTCAGAGCCTTGTATTGAATATCAAAGGTGATTTGGGTTTGTCGTGAATGGTGTCTTCACTAACACTGTTCTTGAAACCAGTTGAGAAAAGATTAAATCTTTTTATTTAGATTTAATGAAGTGTACCAATTAAATGATATTTAATTGGAATTGAATTGGTATTGATTTTTGGGTTTATCGTGAACAGTGTTTTAAATAACACTTGTTCTTTAACCCGATAATTAATGGAAGGTGATTTTGGGTTTATCGTGGATCGTGTTTTAAATGACACTGATTCTTTAACCCAGATAACGATTAAAACTAAGTGGAGTTTTAATGAATCTTTAATTAGATTGAAAAGATCGAGAATGGAGTATCACCAGTTTTACTCCAGGCGATAGTTAAATCTTTAATTAGATTTGAACGTGAAATGGTAATTGAATTACCGATAACACTGTGGTGTTAGATATGAAGTACTACCAGTTTTACTTCATGGGATGAATAGGTTGGGATTGGGAAATAAAATAAATGATTACTTCGGTGTGGTTCGCTAATCCCGACTAGTTTGAATTGATATTCAAAGGAGATTAAAGAATAAATTTAAAGAATTTATCTTGGATAAAATTAATGGGAACTTTTCCCAAAGTATAGGAATATTTGAATAAAAGAATATTCTGGATTGGAATGAGGCGTATGTTGTGTTTGTGTAACACTTTTATAATATATACGCGAGTTATTCAAAGACCGGGTTTATCCCATTCTGAATAACTGATTCGACGTGGTGTCGAAGATGAAGACGGTGGTCGAAGACCAGAAGTCTTCACGTCGTTTGGGTGATTACTGATGATCTTGATTGGGCTGTACACCCAAGAAGATGGAAACAGTTTGTGATCGTCCAGACGTACTTGGAGATCGATGGATATGCGAGGTACTAGGTGCCTCCGGTTTCGTTCAGACCCAGAACGGACTTGTAAATGGACTGTGTGTCTGACATTGGATTTTAGTCTGTGTGATTGATTTCTATTAAATATATATCTGTTTGGCGGCGGAGAATTTATTCTCTTGCTTAACGCCCTTCTCTGAGACGTACGAGCTCAGGGGTTATATATTGATGGATATCAAACGCATGGAGTGAATTGCCTGTGTGGCATGCCTAAGTGGCAATTGATCGAGGCTTCTGTTGAAAAGCAAAGTCTTGTGGTGATGATCAAAGCACGGCCTTTGTGGCGTAGCTTTGTGTAACGTTTGCTTCGCGAGTTTCGCACCCCGGTGGTGAACCAAAAACGGGAGAGGACCTCAGGGAGGGCATGCGTTTCTTTCTAGTTAGAAGTGGCGTCAGTGGTTTTACACGCCCTGACGAGTTTGACTTATGTGGTTGTTGCTGTTGCGAGGCACCTCGGATTGATCGGTCGTTCTCGAACCGATGGAGTCATTTAGTTGGCTCATTTACGCCCCAAAGGGCGGGGAAACGTAGTGTTCAGGCATTTTAATCCACATCGGTGGACCGGCCCTGACGATCCAAGGGTCGATGCGCTCTGACCCTGTGGCTCGGGCTAGAGAGTCACGAAAACGGTTGAGGACTATCTTTTGCCTCGGTTCATAGACGGAAATCCAATTTCCAAATACGTGACATTTGCGGTTTTATTTTGTAGAGCCTAGTATGGCGACATAGTGGGATGGGGCACTCATGCCGCCTATGATTGATACTTATGATTTGAAGTTGTTTTATACACTATGCACTTGTAATAGTATCAAATGATTTGTTTTCAACGTATCAAGCATTCTTGGCTATTATAAGGTAAAAACCCTATCCTCCGGCTTGCGTTGCATTGTGTGATGGGAACTGGGTCTTATAACAGCTTCATTTTTCTTTACTTAGCATTGCGCTGTTGTTTTATGCACTGGTATTCTTGGGAGGAAACCCGTTCCGTGTTATACGGCGTGGTCCCTTGATTTACCTAACTTTAAAAATAAAGATTAACTGTTTTAGTTCTCACACCAGTCACATGACTGACCTGGAGTTTATTGTTTTAACCTAAACTCTGGGTGCCCTTATTTTGGCACGGGCAGCTAGTAGTTTTGGGTTTTGCAGATTTATATTCACAGGATCTTGGTTTTCAGCTGGAACGATATCCGGAAAGCTTTGTATCCGTATATCTCTTCTAGTTGTGTATTGTATTATTTTCCGCTGCTATGTATTTAAATGTAATTTAAATCTCTGATATTTCTGTGTAATATTCATTTATACTCTGTATATTCTTGTAATCTGATGCACTGTTGCAATATACAGTGAAATGTTCTTTTGTATGCGTTCTGTTTTGTCGTGTTCTCAAACGATAGGGCGTTTCGAACGGCCTGGATCGGTTTAGCGACTGGTTCGGACCGAGCGAAATTCTTTTTCGTCACAGTTGGTATCAGAGCTTTGGTTTACAAAGCTCAGAGAACAAGGCACATTAGAACCGTACGAAAGAATTCATCAGATATTGGATTAGTAATATCCAACGAGAATGACTCGTTAGAGATAGGATCAGTAGTATCCTAGAACGAGTGTGAAGAGTATATTTTTGAAAGTGAAAACAAATTTTTGTTTTGAAAATTTAAATCAATTATTCGTATTTGATTATCTATTTATATTGAGTTGGACAGTCCAGTATATAAAGATTTTGCGTATACGTCTGATCCACGTGTATTTGAAATTCTAATATACTGGATAGATATAGAATCACATTCTAGACACCCGGAGATGGTTCTGATGATTGATCGATCATTATCAGAATTTATGTTCGTGTTTTGAAGATGTAATATCTATATATCTCCTATTGACTGGTGTGAGAACCAAAATTAGATAGGACACATTGTTGTGAATTGGCATCAAAAACATGATTTTTGTATATGTATCAAATTATGAATTTGAAACTCTAATTCACTAATTGATTGATGTTTGTGTTGTTTGTTTAATTGTTTGATAATTTTGAACCATTATGCCTAATTGCATCAAGTATTGAATTGTATTGAAGATTGGTCGCATTTGCTTGCATATACATATACTTATATTGACCAGGTCATAGCAAGGAGGCTAGAGCAGAGAATAGAATTTGTTTGCCCGACAAATAGGTACATGTCTACTACATAATTTCCTGTTTTGTTTGGGTGATGATGATTTTGTGAGCCTATTGGCTAGCCGCTTGGCTTTTTCTTTTTCTTTTTGAGATCTGAAGGACCGGGGAAGCTATTTGAAATTCCCCGATGCTCCCGGTGCAGGGGAGGTTATGGCGAAATTTTTCAAAAATTTAGGGTGTTAGCCAAATTTTTGAAATTTTGAAAATTCTCAGAAACTGAAAAGTTAGAGAATGGAAGCCAGATCGAGCGTAGAGTTGATTAATCAAACCACTTTCGACTTTGTTCCTTTTCGGGGACGAAAAGTTTTAAGTGGGGGAGATTGTAATAACCCGGAAAATGCGAGCCAGTTTGAAATTTTTATTTTGGCAATTTTAGCGAGTTTTGATTATTTAAAATGAATTATTTTAAATAAAATCGACGAGAAATTTATTTTGAATATAATTCGAACGTATATATTATATACGTCATCGTTAGAATGAAAATATTTATATATAATTATAAATAGAATTGAAAATGGCGCGGTAGTTCGATAATTCGATTTCAAACTTCAATTGAATGTACCGGGTGCAAAATAATTCGGATTTTAGTGAAACAAAAAACATTAGGATCTAAATGATGATATCTTTCCAACGAACCCAAAAAATCAAGATTTCATATCGGGAATCAAAAGATATATCCAGTTGAAAATTCTGAATAGTCGCTATGGAATTCAGGCCCTTAAAAATGGACATTTTGCAAACGACCTCGGATTTCGACGAAACCAGTTTTGTTGGGTCCGGGATGTGGAGTTATTGCTAGGTTTCAAATTTCATAATTTTTCGAATCAATATGTGAGCGTGGCGAAGGAAAACGCGTTTGACCAGTTTCAGTTGATTTTAATCGACTGGAAATTGGCCATTTTTCAAGCGGTCTCAGAATTCGACGAAACTAGTTTTGTTAGGACCGTATCGTCAATACGAAGCTAGAAAATATTTTTCTGGAATTTTTCTAGTTAGTATGTGACCCCAGTAATTCGAAATGTACGTTTAAAATTCAATAAAGTGATTTAAATGTAAATTCAACGGAAACTGATTCAAACGATCGAATCAGCCTACGTGGCATATCCCATTATGTTCGGAATGGGGGTAATACGCTAGGGACGACAGTCGGTGGGTTCGATTTCGAGTTGAAAATAAAAAGTTAGTTTTTAGAGGAAGAATTAAATTAAATAATTAATTTTATATTCTCCATTTCCTTGGTCAACCCCCCCTAACCTTCTCCTTCCCCGTCAGTTCAGAATTGGATTTCAAAATAAAAAAAAACAAAAGAAAAGGGGAAAGACGACGCCACCTCCGGGAGGATCCGTCGCAGCTCCCCCACGGCAGCCGCCCAAGCGCCGGACCACCCCCCCCCCCCTCCACCTCACGCGCGAACGCCCAACTCCCAACCCGTTCAGCCCCACTAAACCGCACCCTTATCCCGCCTCCACAGCCCTTCAACTCCGAGCCAAGCCCCTCTTCGAGATCGAAACCCTTTAAAACCACGAGCTCCCTCACCAGTAAAGCCACCTACCTCCTGCGAGCTCTGTCCACCAGCGGTGGAGTCCATTTTCAAAGCACTCCAAGTGCCCGAGAGAAGGCCGCAAAGACGCTGTGAGTTTTCAAATTTTATCCCATGAAATTATAGATTTTCCATGAAAGAAAGTTTATATTTTCAGAGAAGAAAGTTTATATTTTCAGAGAAGAAAGATTATATTTTTCATAATAGAAAGGAGTGATTTTTAATAAGGAAAATTATACGATTTTCAAACTAGAAAGGTACGAGTTTTAAACTAGTAAATATAAGATTTTTAAACAAATAAAAGATGTGATTTCTTTAGAAAGGAAGAGAATAGATTTTTACAAGCGAAAAGATATGTTTTTTATCTAAATAGTTGCGGTAGAAAAATGTGATTTTTATCTGCATAGCGTAGAAATAAAAATATAATCTTTATCATATGAAAAGCATCGTAAAGGTGTGATCTTTTAGATATACAACTTCGTGATAAAAATATGATTTTTATATAATGTAGATATTAAAAATATAATTTTTATACTAGTGGCATATTAAAAATATGATTTTTATATAATGTAGATATTAAAAATATAATTTTTATACTAGTGGCATATTAAAAATATGATTTTTATATAATGTAGATATTAAAAATATAATTTTTATACTAGTGGCATATTAAAAATATGATTTTTATATAATAGAGAAGTTAAAAATATAATTTTTATACTAGTGGCATATTAAAAATATAATTTTTATATAATGTAGATATTAAAAATATAATTTTTATACTAGTGGCATATTAAAAATATGATTTTTATATAATAGAGAAGTTAAAAATATAATTTTTATACTAGTGGCATATTAAAAATATGATTTTTATATAGGTGTGATAGTAAAAAAATGATTTTTATTCATGTAGAGTAATAAAAATATAATCTTTATTAGAAGAAGAGCGATATAGAAATATAATTTTTACAACGAAGTGAAGATAAAAATTCGATTTTTATATATGTAGTGGCTACGGGCAACGAAGTTGACGAAGATGCAATAACGTTGAAGAAGAGCCGGATGATTGGATAGCTATCTGTGAGAATTTCTCACCTTTCAATTTCTTTTCTAGTAATATATATATACTAGGATGCAGACGGTGCTTAGTAGCACCCGACACAATCGTCCACAGACCATGGACTTGTTTGTTTGGTTGCATAGATTAGTGATGATTTGATTTGAAATTGAATTGTTGGGTGAAAGAAATTGATATGATTGATGTGTGAATGGCGTGGGCCTTCACTAGACCGGGGATAAGGCTAGGCCTTGTCCCGTTTCTAGTATCGTGCCGTTATGCCGCCGAAATTTTCTAAAATATGTTAGAAAAATAAAAATATCATTTTATTGAATAAATGAATTGAATAGAAATTCATAGGTTGAAATAAAATGTTTTATCGTTAAAAATATAATTTTTAACGTGAATATGAAAATAGTGAGGTGAACAAAATAAAATATTCATTTACAAACCGGACGGTTTGTTTATGTACACCTATTTGAATGACATTGATTGGGACGATAAATTTTACACATCGCCCAACAGCACAAATAAAATATGTGTTTGATTGTTTGAAACCCCACACGGGTGTTGGGATGAAATTTGAAGTTCACTCATCCTGATTGATTAAATATGTCAATCGATTGATTGACAGGCTGTTATAAGCATTAGATATCTATATTTGATGCTTATACGGTGTAGTGCACTTTGGTTGATGGTTGATTATTTATCGTTGCTATTATATACATGTGTTGTATGAAAATCCATATAATTAACTTTATATGGTAATTGATTGGGCCTCATTCCAGTTTCGAAAAAGAAATATTTGAGATAGAAATATTCGAAATAGAATATTTGGAAGTAGAAACATATGAAGCCGTGTTGATTAGATTGACGCTATTTTGACGTAAACGATATTTATATCGGTTTTATTCATTTTGAAATGAATTGAATTGAAAGTGATTTCGAAATGAATTGAATTGAAAGTGATTTCGAAATGAATTGAATTGAAAGTGATTTCGAAATGAATTGAATTGAAAACGATTTCGAAATGAAATGAATTGAAAACGATTTCGAAATGAATTGAAAACAAATCGAAATGAATTCAAATTGAATTGAAATTTGAATTGAATAGAAATGAATTTTAAAACGAATTTATAAAGAAGAATTCAATTTTGATTTGAATTGAAATGGAAGTTGAAATTGCTTTTGAAACGAATTTAAAACTATTTATATAATTCGTTTTAAATAGAAATCGACGAAATATATTATATATATATTATATATATAATATAATGGCCTGAATAGAACGCGCCGCGCCGCGGCAGTTCGTGAATTTCGACCATTTATTTCAAACGGACATTACGGGAGATCCGACCGTCGGATTCTCCTGAAACCGGAACCGTTGGGTTCGTATCGAAAAGAGCTTTCTAACGAATATTAGAAATTAGAAATCTAACGGTTGGATTTGGAATTATGTCCAAATCAAATTTGAAAAAGGTCGCTGTAAGTGCAGTTCGATGGCCATTGATGGAAATCGACTGTACGGGCCTTGATAAAATTATTAAAAATAGTAATAATTTGTGTAAAATCATAAGAAATGATTGGGGAAAAATTGGGATGAAAAACTCCATATTTGAAAAGATAAAAATAGATTTTTATCGTAATGAACTAGTTTTGAACTAGAATTATAATTCTATTTATTTTTAAATAAATAAATTGAATTTGAAAAGGGTTTTGAAAATAACCAGAATTTCCAATGATTGCATTGGAGTGGATTTGAATCGAAATTGTCTTCGGAATATTTCGATGTTGGAATTCGTGATTATACGGATGTTGTTATGGAAATTTGAAAGATATATATTTATATCGTTATTTCCAATACGACATTTGTTAGTCGTAGAATTTGATATTGAATATAAGCCGGTATATTTTCTATTCAGAGCCTTGTATTGAATATCAAAGGTGATTTGGGTTTGTCGTGAATGGTGTCTTCACTAACACTGTTCTTGAAACCAGTTGAGAAAAGATTAAATCTTTTTATTTAGATTTAATGAAGTGTACCAATTAAATGATATTTAATTGGAATTGAATTGGTATTGATTTTTGGGTTTATCGTGAACAGTGTTTTAAATAACACTTGTTCTTTAACCCGATAATTAATGGAAGGTGATTTTGGGTTTATCGTGGATCGTGTTTTAAATGACACTGATTCTTTAACCCAGATAACGATTAAAACTAAGTGGAGTTTTAATGAATCTTTAATTAGATTGAAAAGATCGAGAATGGAGTATCACCAGTTTTACTCCAGGCGATAGTTAAATCTTTAATTAGATTTGAACGTGAAATGGTAATTGAATTACCGATAACACTGTGGTGTTAGATATGAAGTACTACCAGTTTTACTTCATGGGATGAATAGGTTGGGATTGGGAAATAAAATAAATGATTACTTCGGTGTGGTTCGCTAATCCCGACTAGTTTGAATTGATATTCAAAGGAGATTAAAGAATAAATTTAAAGAATTTATCTTGGATAAAATTAATGGGAACTTTTCCCAAAGTATAGGAATATTTGAATAAAAGAATATTCTGGATTGGAATGAGGCGTATGTTGTGTTTGTGTAACACTTTTATAATATATACGCGAGTTATTCAGAAAGACCGGGTTTATCCCATTCTGAATAACTGATTCGACGTTGTGTCGAAGATGAAGACGGTGGTCGAAGACCAGAAGTCTTCACGTCGTTTGGGTGATTACTGATGATCTTGATTGGGCTGTACACCCAAGAAGATGGAAACAGTTTGTGATCGTCCAGACGTACTTGGAGATCGATGGATATGCGAGGTACTAGGTGCCTCCGGTTTCGTTCAGACCCAGAACGGACTTGTAAATGGACTGTGTGTCTGACATTGGATTTTAGTCTGTGTGATTGATTTCTATTAAATATATATATGTTTGGCGGCGGAGAATTTATTCTCTTGCTTAACGCCCTTCTCTGAGACGTACGAGCTCAGGGGTTATATATTGATGGATATCAAACGCATGGAGTGAATTGCCTGTGTGGCATGCCTAAGTGGCAATTGATCGAGGCTTCTGTTGAAAAGCTAAGTCTTGTGGTGATGATCAAAGCACGGCCTTTGTGGCGTAGCTTTGTGTAACGTTTGCTTCGCGAGTTTCGCACCCCGGTGGTGAACCAAAAACGGGAGAGGACCTCAGGGAGGGCATGCGTTTCTTTCTAGTTAGAAGTGGCGTCAGTGGTTTTACACGCCCTGACGAGTTTGACTTATGTGGTTGTTGCTGTTGCGAGGCGCCTCGGATTGATCGGTCGTTCTCGAACCGATGGAGTCATTTAGTTGGCTCATTTACGCCCCAAAGGGCGGGGAAACGTAGTGTTCAGGCATTTTAATCCACATCGGTGGACCGGCCCTGACGATCCAAGGGTCGATGCGCTCTGACCCTGTGGCTCGGGCTAGAGAGTCACGAAAACGGTTGAGGACTATCTTTTGCCTCGGTTCATAGACGGAAATCCAATTTCCAAATACGTGACATTTGCGGTTTTATTTTGTAGAGCCTAGTATGGCGACATAGTGGGATGGGGCACTCATGCCGCCTATGATTGATACTTATGATTTGAAGTTGTTTTATACACTATGCACTTGTAATAGTATCAAATGATTTGTTTTCAACGTATCAAGCATTCTTGGCTATTATAAGGTAAAAACCCTATCCTCCGGCTTGCGTTGCATTGTGTGATGGGAACTGGGTCTTATAACAGCTTCATTTTTCTTTACTTAGCATTGCGCTGTTGTTTTATGCACTGGTATTCTTGGGAGGAAACCTGTAACGACCCAGATTTTTGAACAGTTTATTTTAAATATTTAGTATGGTTTTAAATATTGAATTCATAATATAAATGAATTTTATATTGGATTTGTCAATTTAATTATCGATATATGATTTAATATCGAATATATTTAATTATCGTAATAGTAACAATTGAATTCCCAGTGTAACACTAAATCAGAACAATTCAGTCAATTAATATAAATTCTGTGTTGAACTAGAACGATAATAATAGTTTATTATCGATGAAATTTATTGTTTGAAATCAATTTATATTTTTATCGAATTTTATTTAAATCGTCAATTTAATAGTGTTATTCCGTATTTACGACTAAATTAAATTCAGAATTTGTGCCATGAGTCTTGAATAGCGTTTGGTAACGGCGGTCGTTGCGTTAAATATAGTGGTTCGGGAACCGCGAGATATTTTAATTATTTAAATAAAATAAAATCAGAACCTACCTCAAAACAAGCCGACCTAAATTTTTAAAACTACGCAGTTGTTTCCTTCTCGAGCCAACAAATCTGTTCCCCGTCTTTCTTATCTGGGAAACGAGAATTTAATGGCCGACCTAGGATGTTGAAATTTTATCAGCTATCTCGTATGTGCGCAGCCCTATTCCTTTGCCTCGAGACAGATAAATTTGTCCCCTTTTTCTCTATAAAACCGTATCCTCCTTCATTTCCTTTCGCAAATCACAAACAAGGCTCCAGAGAAAAAAAATGGCTGTTGTAATTCTTGTCAACAAAATCAAATCGCGTATCGCGATGGATACAAGAAGCTCGACATCACGTGGTGGCCTCGAGTCGCTATTTAACGAAGTCGCATAGAGTTGGAAGGGGAAGTTCGAAGGGACGGCGCATGGAGTTGGCCGAGGTCAGAATCTCCGTAGTCGATGTCAAGGGTCGGTCGAGGTTTAGAATCGCCCAGGTGGCGGCGCGATGACTCCAGGCAGGGCATGGTGTCCGATTTGGGTAAATTAGGGTAATGCGATGGTGGAAGGGGTCGCGACTATTTAGGGTTCGAAGCTGTCGGACTTGGAGATTTGGGGGTTCCGTTCGTGCTCAGCTCGGTGGCGTGATTATGTGGAGGTCGATACTGTTGAAGTGGTAATCGATTTTTCTGATGATTGAACTGTGCGGTTTGGGAAAAGTGATCAAGGGATTAAGGTAATCTCAAATTTAATACCTTAATTAGTTTAATGTTTAAAAATAAATAGGTTTGTTCAAATTGGTTAGGTTTGAATTAATTTAGCGGAAAAAAATATAGAAAAGTTATTTATTTAATAGTTAATTTAAATGAATAAATGTTTAAACGGTAAATTTAAATAAAAATTATCGCAGGTGCGAATTCATTCAAGAAGATTAGTAGCCGCTAATTTGAGATTAAAACAGGATATTCAGAAATGGAATATTCTGGTGAGTAAATCTCACTCACCTTTAGAATTACTTTTGTTTTATTAAAAATAATTGTTTGTTGCTTGTGTGCATGCTTTCTGGTTGTTTTATATATATTAGTTATTTAGGCTATATATATATATTGGGTTGATTGATTGGTTGGATTCCCGCAGTCTCATTAGCGGATGCCCGTAGTTTCATAGCGGATGATTACCCTATACGCCCCACGCTATGATTAGTGGATGACCTTCTATACCGCGATATTCTGCCACGAAGCAGAATTGGTATTATTTATGTGCTAACATCTGTGGATGCAGGAAAACAGGTTGGAGGAATCCAACAGGATTCCTCAAAAATATATTATCTGTTTGTTGTTTGTTTGATTTTATATATATTCATATATGATGTGTTAAAACCAAATGATTGAAAATTGGGTGATTTGATTGTTTTAAATATCACTGGGCCAATCGTTAATTTATTAAAATATCATGAGAATGATATTTGAAGTTTAAAAAGGGAAATTCTGTTTTTCTCAAATAGAATTTGAAATTCAAGTAGGATTTAAAAATATAGGATTTCAAAGTAAGAAGTGGAATAGGATTTCAAAATAGGAAATCCAAATAGATTTTGAAATGGAATTTGAATTTAAAGGAGTTCAATGGATTTGAAATAAGGAAAATTCAAATGGGATTTAAATAATGGGTTTTAATAAAAAGGATTTAAATATAAGAATTTAAATAGAATTCAAATGGTGTTAAATATAAGGATTCAAACAAAAACTCAAATGGAGTTTAATTAGAAGGAATTTGAATTCAAGGGAATTCAAATGGATTTGAGTGAAGAAATTCAAATGGTGTTAAAAATGAGTTGAATATTAGAATTCAAATGGGGCTGGAAATGAATTTGAATATTAGAATTCAAATGGAAAATGAAATTTGAATATAAGAGATTCAAATTGAATTCGAATAGGATTTGATCTATGGGATTTGAATATGAAATTCAAATGGGTTTTAAACTATGGATTTTGAATATAGAATTTAAAAAGGAGTTTGAACATTTGAATTTCAATAAATTTCAAATATAAAAATTGGAATATAGAAGTTCAAATGGAATTAAAAAAATAGAGTTTGAATAAGAGAATTCAAATGAATTCAAACATAGAATTTGAATATAGGGAATTCAAATAGAAATTTAAGTATTGAATTTGAATATCAAATAGAAAAGGAATTGAAATTTGAAATGTAGAATTCAAAGGTGAGATTGGA
This sequence comes from Allium sativum, assembly GCA_030737875.1. Taxonomy (NCBI): domain Eukaryota; kingdom Viridiplantae; phylum Streptophyta; class Magnoliopsida; order Asparagales; family Amaryllidaceae; genus Allium; species Allium sativum. Next base: position 11,781,613 of record CM060923.1, read on the forward strand.
ATTTGAATCAAGGAATTCAAATAGAGTTATACGAAATTGAATTCATTTTAGAGAAGTTTAAAGGGTTTTATATATATAAATATAATTAAAACGAACTCGCCGCAGCGCTGCAGTTCGTAAAATAGCGATTCGAACTTCAATCGAGTATACAGGACTCAATTGAAGTCGAAATTCTTCGAAACAAGAAACGTCAGGACCGATTCGATAATAGTTTTCTAATGAAGGAGAAAAATCTGAATTTCGTCGTATAGATTTTGAGTTATGTAAAAATCAAAATTTCAAAAATGCAGCGCCAGAAACCATTATAAACCATAATGGATTTTATATATAAATATTGAGATTTTTAAGCAAATAAAAATCCGGATTTCCATTTAAAAATCTAGACTTGAGTTAGAAAATAAATATGGACTCAAGTGAAGTAAAGAAGATGATTTTTGAAACAATAATCCTGTTTTTGATAATTGAATAGAATTAACTAAATCAAAGGAGAATTAGTTAATCGAGTTTGAACTAAAGTCGAATTTTGAAAAGTGAAATTGGGATTGTAAATATATATTCGAAATCGAATATAGAACTTAAATTGAAATTTGAATTCAATTGATTGATAAGTAAGTGGAAACATATTCGAAACGTGTTATATTCAAATATACAAGCGAGATAGGCAGAAAGTTAGTTAAAGAATTACTTTAACGGATTGAGTCAAAACGAGTGTGTGAAGTTGAAATAAATCTGACAGGTATAGACATACAGGAGACAGGTATGAGGCAAGGATAATGCAGGTATATAAATAATGTGCTCGACAAAAAGGTACATGTTTAATTCATATATGAGGTTTTATGCGCCGTATCGGCAAGCCACTTGGCTTTTCCTTTTTCTTTTTGATTGAGGAAGATACCGGGAAGCTATTTGAAATTTCCCGATGCTCCCGATACAGGGGAGGTTATGGCGAAATTTTCCGGAAATTTAAGGAGATAGAATATTTTTAAGGAATTTGAAAATTAGAAATCTATATATCGATATATATAGAATTCGATAAGGAAATGAAATCAAGAATAGCGTAAAGGGCCAAGATGATTATTGAAAATATTTGGTTAACAAATATTGATAAGAGAATATAGAAGAGATTTAATTAATGAAATATTAATTAAAGAGCCCAGTGATTTGTTTGATATGTTGGATGAACACTTGTTTTTATTCGATAGTTAAATCACAGACTATCGAAGTTTTTGACCATCGTTGTCAATATGGAGAGACCGGTTGGATTATTATCCGAAGAACCACTCCGTATCGGCATAAGCGTTGCGAACCAAGTATGCTGAATATATTGAAGACGGAGTAAAGTGCAAGGGCTTTTCTAGTAATAGAAATAGTGCCTTCGGTTTCGTTCAATCCCAGAACGAACGTAAATGGACGAATGTCTGACAGAGTATTTCCAATGATCAAATGGGTTGGTCTGTATGAATGTATATGGTTGCAACGGATTTATCCCTTAGCATAATATCCAGAATATTTGTGCAAACTCAACTAGTGATTAACGGATCTGACAATGTGGCATTCAAAGTGATTGTGCTATCAATGAATGGTAAGTATTCGTAGCCTCAGGCCTCAACAACCGGGAAAGGACAAAAATCGGGCAGGCAGCATGGCTATGTGGGTCGCACCCATTAGGGTGTATAATCACCTATCTAGAGAAATTCCTTTTGTTTCTAAATCTATCGATTCTGCCCATTCGGGAAACGGTGGTTTGAGTCCAACCGTTGGTGATATACATTCGATACACTCAAGCGAAATGAGTGGTCGGTCATGTGTGGGCCGGGTTGCAAGACGTTCTTGTTGAACCCAGGTGTATTCGCCTCTAGAGATACACTGTCGGAAGGTGGTTCCATACCTTGTCATGTTGGAAATCCAATCTCCAATAAGCGCCATGCGGTTTTTGATTATACACTATATATGTGGAGCGTGAGATGCAAGCGTTCTACTATTTGGTTATTTACTTGATGTAGACATTATTATAATATCATTGGATTTGATATCAAAGTGTTTGGGTTATAGTAAGGTAAAAACCGTCCGTGTTTATGTGTGGGCTGGTCTTACTATTACTTTTCTTTTGAAAGGATTTTTAAAGTTAAACAAGTAGTTGGAGTTTACTCACACCAGTCCCATGACTGACCCAGAGTTTATTTTGTTTGTTTTCCCTAAACTCTTGGGTGCCCAAATTTGTACGGGCAGTCAAGAAGTCGGGATTTCACAGATTCATTTGAAGGAGCTGGAAGCAGGAGGCTTCACCGGTTAGCTATAGGCTATCATATATTCCGCTGTGGACTTTGTTTGTATCTGGAAGCAGGTGTTTATAACTGTTCCAGAAATGACTGTTGTACTCTGATGATGGTATGTATATCAAGTTACCGATTTGTATTTCAAAAAGTTATGTTATATAATATATTTTATCCGTTCCGCTATGAGTTGTGATCTTCGTTTTCTTCTATTCTAATATTTCTATCTTTCTAATTCTCATCCTCTAACTTCTTTCTAATAATGGTTCGTATTTCTGTGTTATTTGGGTTGGACGTGTAGTGTTATTAGTCAACTCAGATAGCACGGATTTGCGGGTCATTTCAGTTGGTATCAGAGCTTAGGTTGAGCGAACACCTAGGCTTGTGTGGCATGTACTCATTAGAGATAGGGTCAGTAGTACCCTAGAATGAGTTAAGTGTATATATACGAGAGAGCGTATTTGTTAGTTGATATAAAAATTGTTTTATATTGTGTTGGCTAGTCTGTGAGTAGTTTATGAATTCTGGTCGAATCGTGGGACACCACGACGTCGATAGGAGTTTGTAAACACTTGGACAGAAGAATCGACATAATATTGTTTTAAAGTGGGTAAATGAAATAATTTTACCCGAAATTTCTATGTTGATATAGAAAGAATAATTTTCTAGAATTATTATTATATGGATGTGTTGGATGTTGATTTTATAATAAAATGAGATTATAAATTTAGAATGGTTATTTATAACCAGAGTAGAATTTGTATAGGAATTAAATATACAAATGAGATGAATTAGAATTAAATTCAAACCAGAATTAAGAATTCAAAATCCTGGGAAGTTGAAAAATATTTTTCAAAGTATATTAAAATAATATAGCTTTGTTTTGGAAGGATGTGAAAGAAAATCATTTTAGATAGATTTTGAAATAATAAAGCACTGAACTAACTTCAGTGGCTGGAAAATAATTCTGATGATGATTGCAACATCATCAGTGTTCATTTCCGAGTTTCTAAGTGATGAATTGCTGCCTTAGAAAAAGTTTTGATGGAAATTTGTTTGGAAGAAAACAAATTGGTTTGAATATTCAAATGTTTTGAATTTGAAATGAAAATAAATATATGTATATATTTATGGGATTTCAAAAGAATTTGAAAAGAAAAACCCAGGGATTTGAATTCTGGAATTGAAATTTAACTTAAACAAGTTAAATGGGTCGAAGTAAATCAATTGACTAGAATCAATTTGAAATAAATTGAAATGAATATGAATTAGAATGCATACGAATGGAAACCAAAAGTTTTGGTGGAACTAAATTTGTTGAAAGATGAGAAGTTGAGTTTCAACATAAGTGAATTTTTGAAAAGTAATAGATTTGTATCACTTTTCCTACCCTAGCAATTTCGAGGACGAAATTTTTTTAAGGGGGGAAGAATGTAACGACCCAGATTTTTGAACAGTTTATTTTAAATATTTAGTATGGTTTTAAATATTGAATTCATAATATAAATGAATTTTATATTGGATTTGTCAATTTAATTATCGATATATGATTTAATATCGAATATATTTAATTATCATAATAGTAACAATTGAATTCCCAGTGTAACACTAAATCAGAACAATTCAGTCAATTAATATAAATTCTGTGTTGAACTAGAACGATAATAATAATTTATTATCGATGAAATTTATTGTTTGAAATCAATTTATATTTTTATCGAATTTTATTTAAATCGTCAATTTAATAGTGTTATTCCGTATTTACGACTAAATTAAATTCAGAATCTGTGCCATGAGTCTTGAATAGCGTTTGGTAACGGCGGTCGTTGCGTTAAATATAGTGGTTCGGGAACCGCGAGATATTTTAATTATTTAAATAAAATAAAATCAGAACCTACCTCAAAACAAGCCGACCTAAATTTTTAAAACTACGCAGTTGTTTCCTTCTCGAGCCAACAAATCTGTTCCCCGTCTTTCTTATCTGGGAAACGAGAATTTAATGGCCGACCTAGGATGTTGAAATTTTATCAGCTATCTCGTATGTGCGCAGCCCTATTCCTTTGCCTCGAGACAGATAAATTTGTCCCCTTTTTCTCTATAAAACCGTATCCTCCTTCATTTCCTTTCGCAAATCACAAACAAGGCTCCAGAGAAAAAAAATGGCTGTTGTAATTCTTGTCAACAAAATCAAATCGCGTATCGCGATGGATACAAGAAGCTCGACATCACGTGGTGGCCTCGAGTCGCTATTTAACGAAGTCGCATAGAGTTGGAAGGGGAAGTTCGAAGGGACGGCGCATGGAGTTGGCCGAGGTCAGAATCTCCGTAGTCGATGTCAAGGGTCGGTCGAGGTTTAGAATCGCCCAGGTGGCGGCGCGATGACTCCAGGCAGGGCATGGTGTCCGATTTGGGTAAATTAGGGTAATGCGATGGTGGAAGGGGTCGCGACTATTTAGGGTTCGAAGCTGTCGGACTTGGAGATTTGGGGGTTCCGTTCGTGCTCAGCTCGGTGGCGTGATTATGTGGAGGTCGATACTGTTGAAGTGGTAATCGATTTTTCTGATGATTGAACTGTGCGGTTTGGGAAAAGTGATCAAGGGATTAAGGTAATCTCAAATTTAATACCTTAATTAGTTTAATGTTTAAAAATAAATAGGTTTGTTCAAATTGGTTAGGTTTGAATTAATTTAGCGGAAAAAAATATAGAAAAGTTATTTATTTAATAGTTAATTTAAATGAATAAATGTTTAAACGGTAAATTTAAATAAAAATTATCGCAGGTGCGAATTCATTCAAGAAGATTAGTAGCCGCTAATTTGAGATTAAAACAGGATATTCAGAAATGGAATATTCTGGTGAGTAAATCTCACTCACCTTTAGAATTACTTTTGTTTTATTAAAAATAATTGTTTGTTGCTTGTGTGCATGCTTTCTGGTTGTTTTATATATATTAGTTATTTAGGCTATATATATATTGGGTTGATTGATTGGTTGGATTCCCGCAGTCTCATTAGCGGATGCCCGCAGTTTCATAGCGGATGATTACCCTATACGCCCCACGCTATGATTAGTGGATGACCTTCTATACCGCGATATTCTGCCACGAAGCAGAATTGGTATTATTTATGTGCTAACATCTGTGGATGCAGGAAAACAGGTTGGAGGAATCCAACAGGATTCCTCAAAAATATATTATCTGTTTGTTGTTTGTTTGATTTTATATATATTCATATATGATGTGTTAAAACCAAATGATTGAAAATTGGGTGATTTGATTGTTTTAAATATCACTGGGCCAATCGTTAATTTATTAAAATATCATGAGAATGATATTTGAAGTTTAAAAAGGGAAATTCTGTTTTTCTCAAATAGAATTTGAAATTCAAGTAGGATTTAAAAATATAGGATTTCAAAGTAAGAAGTGGAATAGGATTTCAAAATAGGAAATCCAAATAGATTTTGAAATGGAATTTGAATTTAAAGGAGTTCAATGGATTTGAAATAAGGAAAATTCAAATGGGATTTAAATAATGGGTTTTAATAAAAAGGATTTAAATATAAGAATTTAAATAGAATTCAAATGGTGTTAAATATAAGGATTCAAACAAAAACTCAAATGGAGTTTAATTAGAAGGAATTTGAATTCAAGGGAATTCAAATGGATTTGAGTGAAGAAATTCAAATGGTGTTAAAAATGAGTTGAATATTAGAATTCAAATGGGGCTGGAAATGAATTTGAATATTAGAATTCAAATGGAAAATGAAATTTGAATATAAGAGATTCAAATTGAATTCGAATAGGATTTGATCTATGGGATTTGAATATGAAATTCAAATGGGTTTTAAACTATGGATTTTGAATATAGAATTTAAAAAGGAGTTTGAACATTTGAATTTCAATAAATTTCAAATATAAAAATTGGAATATAGAAGTTCAAATGGAATTAAAAAAATAGAGTTTGAATAAGAGAATTCAAATGAATTCAAACATAGAATTTGAATATAGGGAATTCAAATAGAAATTTAAGTATTGAATTTGAATATCAAATAGAAAAGGAATTGAAATTTGAAATATAGAATTCAAAGGTGAGATTGGAATTTGAATCAAGGAATTTAAATAGAGTTATACGGAATTGAATTCATTTTAGAGAAGTTTAAAGGGTTTTATATATATAAATATAATTAAAACGAACTCGCCGCAGCGCTGCAGTTCGTAAAATAGCGATTCGAACTTCAATCGAGTATACAGGACTCAATTGAAGTCGAAATTCTTCGAAACAAGAAACGTCAGGACCGATTCGATAATAGTTTTCTAATGAAGGAGAAAAATCTGAATTTCGTCGTATAGATTTTGAGTTATGTAAAAATCAAAATTTCAAAAATGCAGTGCCAGAAACCATTATAAACCATAATGGATTTTATATATAAATATTGAGATTTTTAAGCAAATAAAAATCCGGATTTCCATTTAAAAATATAGACTTGAGTTAGAAAATAAATATGGACTCAAGTGAAGTAAAGAAGATGATTTTTGAAACAATAATCCTGTTTTTGATTATTGAATAGAATTAACTAAATCAAAGGAGAATTAGTTAATCGAGTTTGAACTAAAGTCGAATTTTGAAAAGTGAAATTGGGATTGTAAATATATATTCGAAATCGAATATAGAACTTAAATTGAAATTTGAATTCAATTGATTGATAAGTAAGTGGAAACATATTCGAAACGTGTTATATTCAAATATACAAGCGAGATAGGCAGAAAGTTAGTTAAAGAATTACTTTAACGGATTGAGTCAAAACGAGTGTGTGAAGTTGAAATAAATCTGACAGGTATAGACATACAGGAGACAGGTATGAGGCAAGGATAATGCAGGTATATAAATAATGTGCTCGACAAAAAGGTACATGTTTAATTCATATATGAGGTTTTATGCGCCGTATCGGCAAGCCACTTGGCTTTTCCTTTTTCTTTTTGATTGAGGAAGATACCGGGAAGCTATTTGAAATTTCCCGATGCTCCCGATACAGGGGAGGTTATGGCGAAATTTTCCGGAAATTTAAGGAGATAGAATATTTTTAAGGAATTTGAAAATTAGAAATCTATATATCGATATATATAGAATTCGATAAGGAAATGAAATCAAGAATAGCGTAAAGGGCCAAGATGATTATTGAAAATATTTGGTTAACAAATATTGATAAGAGAATATAGAAGAGATTTAATTAATGAAATATTAATTAAAGAGCCCAGTGATTTGTTTGATATGTTGGATGAACACTTGTTTTTATTCGATAGTTAAATCACAGACTATCGAAGTTTTTGACCATCGTTGTCAATATGGAGAGACCGGTTGGATTATTATCCGAAGAACCACTCCGTATCGGCATAAGCGTTGCGAACCAAGTATGCTGAATATATTGAAGACGGAGTAAAGTGCAAGGGCTTTTCTAGTAATAGAAATAGTGCCTTCGGTTTCGTTCAATCCCAGAACGAACGTAAATGGACGAATGTCTGACAGAGTATTTCCAATGATCAAATGGGTTGGTCTGTATGAATGTATATGGTTGCAACGGATTTATCCCTTAGCATAATATCCAGAATATTTGTGCAAACTCAACTAGTGATTAACGGATCTGACAATGTGGCATTCAAAGTGATTGTGCTATCAATGAATGGTAAGTATTCGTAGCCTCAGGCCTCAACAACCGGGAAAGGACAAAAATCGGGCAGGCAGCATGGCTATGTGGGTCGCACCCATTAGGGTGTATAATCACCTATCTAGAGAAATTCCTTTTGTTTCTAAATCTATCGATTCTGCCCATTCGGGAAACGGTGGTTTGAGTCCAACCGTTGGTGATATACATTCGATACACTCAAGCGAAATGAGTGGTCGGTCATGTGTGGGCCGGGTTGCAAGACGTTCTTGTTGAACCCAGGTGTATTCGCCTCTAGAGATGCACTGTCGGAAGGTGGTTCCATACCTTGTCATGTTGGAAATCCAATCTCCAATAAGCGCCATGCGGTTTTTGATTATACACTATATATGTGGAGCGTGAGATGCAAGCGTTCTACTATTTGGTTATTTACTTGATGTAGACATTATTATAATATCATTGGATTTGATATCAAAGTGTTTGGGTTATAGTAAGGTAAAAACCGTCCGTGTTTATGTGTGGGCTGGTCTTACTATTACTTTTCTTTTGAAAGGATTTTTAAAGTTAAACAAGTAGTTGGAGTTTACTCACACCAGTCCCATGACTGACCCAGAGTTTATTTTGTTTGTTTTCCCTAAACTCTTGGGTGCCCAAATTTGTACGGGCAGTCAAGAAGTCGGGATTTCACAGATTCATTTGAAGGAGCTGGAAGCAGGAGGCTTCACCGGTTAGCTATAGGCTATCATATATTCCGCTGTGGACTTTGTTTGTATCTGGAAGCAGGTGTTTATAACTGTTCCAGAAATGACTGTTGTACTCTGATGATGGTATGTATATCAAGTTACCGATTTGTATTTCAAAAAGTTATGTTATATAATATATTTTATCCGTTCCGCTGTGAGTTGTGATCTTCGTTTTCTTCTATTCTAATATTTCTATCTTTCTAATTCACATCCTCTAACTTCTTTCTAATAATGGTTCGTATTTCTGTGTTATTTGGGTTGGACGTGTAGTGTTATTAGTCAACTCAGATAGCACGGATTTGCGGGTCGTTTCAAAACCCGTTCCGTGTTATACGGCGTGGTCCCTTGATTTACCTAACTTTAAAAATAAAGATTAACTGTTTTAGTTCTCACACCAGTCACATGACTGACCTGGAGTTTATTGTTTTAACCTAAACTCTGGGTGCCCTTATTTTGGCACGGGCAGCTAGTAGTTTTGGGTTTTGCAGATTTATATTCACAGGATCTTGGTTTTCAGCTGGAACGATATCCGGAAAGCTTTGTATCCGTATATCTCTTCTAGTTGTGTATTGTATTATTTTCCGCTGCTATGTATTTAAATGTAATTTAAATCTCTGATATTTCTGTGTAATATTCATTTATACTCTGTATATTCTTGTAATCTGATGCACTGTTGCAATATACAGTGAAATGTTCTTTTGTATGCGTTCTGTTTTGTCGTGTTCTCAAACGATAGGGCGTTTCGAACGGCCTGGATCGGTTTAGCGACTGGTTCGGACCGAGCGAAATTCTTTTTCGTCACACTTTTGTAGACGAGACAATTCATCTATAGGTTTTCAGCTATTTGCTTTAGCTGTTGATCTTCTCTTACTGATTGTTTCACTGTTTTTTTTTTCTTCTTTCTTTCCTTTTTTCCAATACAGCTATGTATTGTCTTGTTAGCAATCGATCACCTTTTCTTTTGCTGTTCATTGTACATACTGTTTTATTTTTCTTTTGTACAGTTTTGTCTAAGATCTTTTTCCCTTTTAATGGGTTCTCTTCTTTGCTTCTCGCAGATCGAAACTGATCAAGCATGGATTCACCAGCGCTGGAAAGGCCGAGGCACTTCAGAAGTGAATTTACCAAGATTGAATTTTTTTTTTGTATTCGAGCATTTGTAAATGTATATATTTTTTCCTTCACGTACCATCAGTTATGTATAGAAATATGTTGTTCTCTTTGTATACAATCATGTATGAATGTGAGGGTTAATTCAGTGTATTGTCACTGCTTGTTGATTTGTTAAAGTATATATTTCATGTTTATTTACTTATGAATTTCTAATTGTGATTGGCTTTAGTAGTATATTAGTTCTGTATTCATATCTATAGATTGATAGTCATGAGGACGGATGATACCCGACAATTCCTTCAGGCCAGAAAACTAATATAAAATGTAACAAAAGTAATGGAAAGGTTAGATTGCGCTATCCTTTTAGTAATCTTTATTATAAATGATTAGATGATCTAAACCCATTGAAGTAACAAAGTGTAGATTAAAAAAATCGGTACTCATACACACAAATGGTTTAAATTTATATTTCAAATCAAATAACATACAGCTTTGAATTCAACTAATATAAATTATAACTTAACGTTACTATTTCGGGTTAAATAATGTTTGAAATATATAGAAATTCTTATTTAAATTATTAAGTAATCATTATTGTTTATTTACGATTTCTATAGCGACTCTAAAAAAAAATTGAATCAGCCATACTAACAATCCATAAGTTGAAATTTCTATTCTCCCATACCATTATAAAATTTTATTCAAATTGACTTAGACATTGTATTTTTTCACAGAATTCTAATCTAAAATAGATTAGTTAAATTCAGTTTAGGTTCTAGACGAAATTCACGAACTGCCGTGATGTTACGGCTTGATTTGTAATTATATGTCCATATATTATTAAATAAACAAATCATATATAGTAAATTTATTTAAAATTATAAATCAATATCTGGATAATAAAATACATTAAATATTTTACCGTCAAAAAAACTACGGGTCGTTACATCAGGCATAACTAATCCACTGCCCATAGGCGGGGACCGGCCCTGAAGATCCAAGGGTTCACTGCGGGGGATCCTGAGGCATTTGCTAGAGTGTCTCGAATCGGAGAGGAGCTTGCCCCTAGCCTCGACTCATGATGGAAATCCAATTTCAAATACGACCTTGTGGTTTTGAATGTAGAACTAGTATGGCGACATGATATATGGTACCCATGCCGTCTATGATTGATATTTATGATTGAAATGTTTTATTTAAAACATATACACACTAATATTAAATCCGTTTTATCGTATCAAGCATCTTTTGACCATTATAAGGTAAAACCCTATCCTCCGGTTTGCGTTGCATTGTGTGATGGGACTTGGGTCTTATAATGGTTTCATTTTTCCAAAAAGCATTGTGTTATTTGACGATTTACTAATTTTATGCACTGGCAATCCAATGGAGTAAACCCGTTCCGCGTTAGTGGAGTGGTCCTGTGATTTGCCTTCTTATTAGTTAAGTTAGTTAGATTTCTCACACCAGTCCCATGACTAACCCATTGTTTGTTTCCACCTTTGCAAACTCGGGTGCCCTCTTTTCCACACGGGCAGTCGAGTAGCTTTTTGCAGATATCTTTATCTCTTGAGCAGGATTCTGGATTGAAGCTTAAAGTTGTGTCCAGAGCATTTGAAGTTTTCGCTGTTCGTTGTATCATATTATTGTAATTTTACCTTCCGCTGTATTATATTTGATGTACTCTGATATTTTGTACTCTGATGTAACATTTATTATTGATGTTATAAAAGTCTGTGTTGTTGTTCTGATGTGTTGTATTCCCAAAGTTGATGTATCCGCAGATTTCCAACCTTTGGTTCAGACCTGTGTGGTTTTTGGTCGATCCAACGGGTGGGAATTTTCGGGTCATTACAACTGATTCTTTAACCCAGTCAAAGATTAAAACTAAGTAGAGTTTTAATGAATCTTTAATTAGATTGAAATGATCGAGAATGGAGTATCACCAGTTTAGCTCCAAGCGATAGTTAAATCTTTAATTAGATTTGAACGTGAAATGGTAATTGAATTTACCGATAACACTGGGGTGTTAGATATGAAGTATAACCAGTTTTACTTCATGGGATGAATAGGTTGGGATTGGGAAATTAAAAAAAATGATTACTTCAGTAAGGTTCATTAATCCCGACTAGTTGAATCGAAATTCAAAAGAAGATTAAAGAATAAATTCAACGGATTTATCTTGGATAAAATTAATGGGAACCTTTCCCTATGAATGTGAAATTTAGAAACTAACTGTCGGTTAGCTAAGCAGAATGGTTTTCTGGATATCGATCTGATGTTGGTTTCAGCCTTCGGGGTTAATATTTGGAAAATTATTCTCTTGATTAAATTACAGTTAGAGACTGATGAATTGGAATGAGGAATATGTTGTGTTTGTGTAACACTTATTTAAAATATACGCGAGTTATTCGGAAAGACCGGGTTTATCCCATTCTGAATAACTGATACGACGATAAGTCGAAGATGAAGACGATGGTCGAAGACCGGAGGTCTTCACGTCGTTTGGGTGATTACTGATGATCTTGATTGGGATGTACACCCAAGAAGATGGAAACAGTTGGTGATTGTCCAGACGTACTTGGGGATCGATGGATATGCGGGGTACTAGGTGCCTCCGGTTTCGTTCAGACCCAGAACGGACTTGTAAATGGACTGTGTGTCTAACATTGGATTTTAGTCTGTGTGATTGATTTCTATTAAATATATATCTGTTTGGCGGCGGAGAATTTATTCTCTTGCTTAACGCCCTTCTCTGAGACGTATGAGCTCAGGGGTTATATACTGATGGATATCAAACGCATAGAGTGAATTGCCTGTGTGGCATGCCTAAGAGGCGAATGATCAAGGCTTCTGTTGAAAAGCAAAGTCTTGTGGTTGATGATCAAAGCACGGCCTTTGTAGCGTAGCTTTGTGTAATGTATACTTCGCGAGTTTCACACCCGGTATGAACCAAAAACGGGAGACGGACCTCAGGGAGGACATGCGTTTCTTTCTAGCTAGAAGTGGCATCAGTGGTTTTACACGCCCTGGCGAGTTTGACTTATGTGGTTGTTGGTGTTACGAGGCGCCTCAGTTGAATCGGACGATCCAGGTCCGATGGAGCCATTCGATGGCTCATTTACACCCCATAGGGCGGGGAGACGTATTGTTCAGGCATAATAATCCACATCGGTGGACCGGCCCTGACGATCCAAGGGGCAGTTGCGGCTGTTCCTGAGGCTCGGGCTAGACATTCTCGAATCGGTAGAGGACTATCTTTTGCCTCGGTTCATAGATGGAAATCCAATTTCCAAATACGTGACATTTGCGGTTTTATTTGTAGAGCCTAGTATGGCGACATAGTGGGATGGGGCGCTTATGCCGTCTATGATTGATACTAATGATTTGAAATTGTTTTTGACACTATACACTTATAGTACTATCAAAATAATCTGTTTTAAACGTATCAAGCATTCTTGGCTATTATAAGGTAAAAAACCCTATCCTCCGGCTTGCGTTGCATTGTGTGATAGGAACTGGGTCTTATAATAGCTTCATCTTTCTTTATTTAGCATTGTGCTGTTGTTTTATGCACTAGTATTCTTCGGAGGAAACCCGTTCCGCGTTAGCGGCGTGCTCCCTTGATTTACCTAACTTTAAAATAAAGATTTATAACTGTTTTAGTTCTCACACCAGTCCCACGACTGACCTGGAGTTTATTGTTTTAACCTAAACTCTGGGTGGACTTATTTTGACACGGGCAGCTAGTAGTTTCGGTTTTTGCAGATTTATATTCACAGGATCCTGGTTTACAGCTGGAATGATATCCGGAAAGCTTTGTATCCGTATATCTCTTCTAGTTGTGTATTGTATAATTTTCCGCTGCTATGTATTTAAATGTAATTTAAATCTTTGATATTTCTTTGTAATATTCATTTATACTCTGTATATTCTTGTATTCTGATGCATTGTTGTAATATACAATGAAATGTTCTTCCGTCTGCGTTCTGATTTGTAGTGTTCTCGAAACGATCAGGCGTTTCGAACGGTCTAGATCGGTTTAGCGACCGATTCGGATCGAGCGAGATTCCTTGTCATCACAGGGGTTTTGTTCCTCAAAAGGCCTCGGCGTTAGTAGGAGATGAGCTCTACTATATAAGTACCCACTTCACACAGGGTTCCACGATGTGGGACTTAGGGGTGTTACATTCTCCCCTCCTAAAGAGCCCAACGTCCCCGTTCGCTCACAAACACCTCATCCAGGCGTTGTGGTTCACACAGAAGACACAATTCCGGCTGGGTAATGGCTCTGATACCATTATAACAGTCTGCACCTCCATTCACACAAGATATTGTCCCCAACTTATCCACCTTATAGGTGTGGGGTTTTGTTCCTCAAAAGGCCTCGGTGCTAGTAGGAGATGAGCTCTACTATATGAGTACCGACTTCACACAGGCTTCCACGATGTGGGACTTAGGGGTGTTACACATTCCAACAGTAGAAATAAAACACAATACAATCAATTAAATCGTCCATGGTCTGTGGACGAGGGAGGTAAGCTAACAGGCACCGTATACAATTTATAGTGATTAAACTGATAAAAATCTACACTGGCAATTCTTTATATTTTTATACATGAATATAATTTAGTGAGAAGGAGTTCTCACATTGATTTCCACTCCGCCAGTCTTTAATTTTCTTATTGAACTAAATTAGACGATCGTTTAATTTAGCCCAAAATTCAATTGGCTCTGTTTCAGTTCTAGTCAGTTCCAAAATGTAGAGTTTGTTATCGTGATCGCATTGCAACTTGTTTCGCTGCATTTAAATGGATAATTCCTTAAATAAATAATTAACAACGTTTAATTATGTTATTAATGAAATTACGGTTCCTGTACTTCTGTCTTCATCATCGAATACTTTAGGCTCCTATTCGGACGAAGATTGCCACTAATTTCTTAAACCACGCGCTGCATGAAGTAGATCAGACACCCCTCCTCAACAGCCTCGTCCGCCACCTTCTCACGCCGGCAACAGCGCCGAACTCGAGCCCCATATCACCTCGAAAAAACTACCCAAAGTTGGCTACTTCCAGTAACGAATCCGACCAAGCTACTTCGAAATTTCAGTTCTTGCCAATTCAAATTGGAGAGCTTGTCGAGTAGAACCATTTTCCCTTTGGAGATTTATCAATTTGATGATAGGGTTGATCAGATTTGGAAGAGGAAATTTGGAGAATACGGGCCATTGGTGGATTAGGGCCGGCGCAGCCGAATGAACAGGGAGAGGGTTATGGTTTTAAATGATATATATATATATATATTAATATAAATTAATATTCTCTAATTGGTTAATTTTCTGTTTGAACTCCGAATCAAACCCAGCAACTGTTGCCTCTAGCCAAAAACCCCAATTCTGGACACAATGGAATATGTTTCGTAAGCCAATTCGACTATTTCGATCAGTTTTCATTAAAATAAAAATAAAAATCGTATCTATTGAATTCAAACGTACATTTTAATTTACCTGGGCCACACACTGACTCCAAAGATTCCAGAAATATAAATCTAGCTATGTTTTGATGATACGGTCCTAACAAAACTAATTTCATCAAATTTGAAGACCGTTTGAAAAATGGCCATTTTCTAGTTGATCCAATTCAAACTAAAACTGTCAAAACACATTTAAATTCACTACGCTCACATAATAATTCCAAAAAATTATGAAATTTGAAATCTAACAATATTTTGACATTTCGGACCCAACAAAAGTGTTTTTGTCGAAAACGGAGGTCGTTCGCAAAATGAATATTTTTAAGGGCTATATATTATATTAAAATATATATAAATTCCATAACGACTATTTTAAATTTTAAACTTGACAAAACTTTCAATTTACATTTTGAAATCTGGATTTTTCACATCCGTTAGAAAGATATTATTAAACAGATTCAAATATTCTGGTTCTACTGAAATCCGATTTATTTTTAGTTCTGTACATTCATTTGAAATTTGAAATTTAAAATTGAATTTTCAAACAACCGCGGCACTTTGAGTTCATTTTATTGTTAAAATCTTTTTATAAGTTCTAACTTCGATTTAAATAAATTTTTAGTCTTCATTATTTAAAATAAATCATTTTAAATATTCAAAACCATTTAAAATTGCTTAAATAAAAAAGTTTAAATTGTTCAGATTTTTCGGACTGTTACACAATATGAGGTAATAAGTCGCATGAGATCTGAATATTTTAGAGATTTTTGGATTTTGTTCCGTTCGGACCCAAAATGGACTTATATGTATTGTGTGTCTCATAGTGTAGTTGACTGCGTAGCACTGATTTTTGTTAATATATATCAGATTATGGAAATTAATTATTCTCGTCTCTAAGTTTTACATGCTTAGAGGTAATGTACTGATAGAAATCAGTGACATTTTGTAATTTGACAATGTGGCATACTCAAGTTATGAAATTATCAAGTGATGATCAAAGCTTGGTTTATTGAAGCATAACATTATGTATATCGTGACCTCGACGAACCTCACACCCCGTATTGATGGTAAACTGGTGGTTAGGTTGTATACATATCTCTATTGAAACTCAAAGCTTGGGCGGTAGATCTAATTTAAAACATGGTCAAAATAAGGGTATGTTCGGTGTCCATGTTTGGATGTTAACCAGTGATTTAACAGATGTTTGGTGTCCGTGTCTGGATGAAAACCGTGAGATACACCTTAATCGTGTTCCGATTGATCTTTCGTGTCAGAAACCATCATATTGTAAACCAATAACAAATACGAGCTTTTCGTTTTGTTTGTAAACTATGTATGTGGGCATAGCCACTATGCTTGCTAAGATTAATATATTTATTTACGAAATGGTTTTCAACACTATGCACTAATAATAGTATTGGAAAAAAGATTTTAACGTATGAAAGCATGTTTGTTTACCATAAGAGAAAACTCGCCCATTTGTTGTGCGCTTGCATTGTGTGATGCGGGATGAGCTTATGATAGCTTCATTTTTCCAAAATCATTTGCGAATTTTCCATAATACTTTTTTAGATTACTGCACCCATAACACTCATGTTATTTCGTATCTTAACTTGACTAATATGTAAATGATTTAGTTCTGATTTGAGCGTTTGTTGTGTTTTCTTTTTATGCAATACGCTCGGGTCAGATTAAGTTGCAGTTAGCGAAGATTACCTTGCCTTGGAGAATGAAGAAGAAGATTTGGTATATGTCTATTATATATGATTTTTCCTCTGCAATTTGTTTCCACTGCCTTGTTGTATATATCTGTGTATGTGTAACTCTGATTGTCATTGTATGTTATAGTCAAATATATATTTTTCAACTGCTTTTGAACTGTTATTTATTTATTATATTTTGTCTTTCCACTGCGACATTCTGTATTTGTTTTATTCTTTCATCTTTTTCTTATATAAATCCCAATAACTATATGTATGTTCGAATTGTCTAAGTCAATGTTAAGGATCGTTGTCGATTTAAATGGTCAAAAATCTTGGATTTTACATTAGTACGTCAACTCAGTTATCCTTTAACTATTCGTATCTTTCGAAACTAACATTGAAAACTCAAAATAAACCAAACACTACCTCCATTTCTATTGTTTTTCATTTCATTATTTACACAGACCACTCTGTTCAAATACAAAAGAGACTAATAACACAACATGAAATTGAGCCGCAAAAATAATAAGAATTATTCTGTTTTACTATCATCAAGCAAAGCCAATACTATAACATAATTATACTAGAAAATAGAAACTAATATTATGCTTCAATGAAAAGCATAATCAGCATACAATAATAAAAGCATAATACTTGATTATTCAACGACGAAGATCAGGGCAGATCCATTTGCAGTTGCAAGTAACAAAGTCAGTGCAAGAACTACCCTCAGTGCATAAGTGTATTGTAGCGCAAAAGTCTCTGCATTGTTGTGCCTTACAGCCAGGTGATACGTCGCAGCTACAGCTAGGTGATCCCCTCAATGTCCACTTGGAAAAGGGCACTGTGGTCCTATCGCTTTCGTCTTTATAGCTATAAGTAGCATTTAACAATATTGTCCATTAGGACAAAAATAAAAATGAGTTTTATCTATCTTAATAAAAAAATGGCATTTATTCTTTAACTTACCACTTGAGAAAAAAATGAGGAATACAAGGAAGGATGTAAGGCAAGTAGTATTCATGTTTCTTTATTTGGAACTCCTTTTTTTAATGGTTCTTGTGGTTGAGATCTATGGATGACCAACTGAATTTATAGGCACAATATAAATGTGAACTACAGCAAGTTGATAATGCTGGATATATGGCTATCTATCTACTAAATAATAGTAAAGCAGAAGAATTTCTTCCTCTCTCCTAGATTCTAGGAGTTCTCCCTCTCTAGGTTAATTCTCTCATGATATTTGATACTCGAATCTTTTAACTTATCAATTAAATCAATTAGATATACATCGTATTATTTTGCAATATTAAAACTTTTGTAATTATATACAAGTAATTCATTGATTAGCTTCTTACATTTTATATTTAGATCCTTATATCTATATTACTTACATAAAACAAAATATAACCATCTGAATGACTTTGATTAACTAATATTAAAATTGATATTAAAGAACCATAATTTAATATGAATACAATTATTGTACCAATAAAAATGGTAAAATTTATTTTTTATCCAATAATGATAAATGAATCACATCTAATAAATAATAGTAAAGTAGAAGAATTTCTTGCTCTCCACTTGATTCTTGGAGTTCTCCCTCTCCAGCTAATTCTCTCTTGATATTTAATATTTGAATCTTTTAAATTATCAATTAAATTAGTTAGCTAAACATCTCATTATTCTAGAATACACTGTTTTATATTTAAAACTTTTGTAATCTATTAAATAATAGTAAAGCAGAAGAATTTCTTGCTCTCTCCTTGATTCTTGGAGTTCTCCTTCTCCAGCTTAATTCTCTCTTGATATTTACCATTTGAATCTTCTAACTTATCAATTAAATATATTAGCTAAACATCTCATTATCCTGTATCATGCTGTTTATATTTAGAACTTTTATAATTATTTATGAATAATTCCTTGATTTTCTTCTTACATTTTAGATGCAGGTCCTTATATTTATATTTATATTAATTACATAACACAAAATGTAACAACCCGAATTTTCAAAACTAATTTACAATTTTTATTTCAGCTATTTTAATGGGTTTTGAATATTTAAAATGATTTATTTTAAATTATAACGACTAAATATTTATTTACATTGAAGGTAGAACGTATAAATATATTTTAATTATAAAACGAGCCTGAAACGCGCAGTAGTTTGAAAATTCGATTTTAAATTTCAGTTGAATGTATAGAATTCAAAATAAATCAGAATTGTACGAAACATGAAACGTTAGAATCCATTTAACTGTGTCATTCTAACGAATGTAAGAAATAGAGATTTCACTTTATAAATTATAAGTTATGTCCATTTTAAAATTCAGAATAGTCGCTATGGAATTTATATATATTTAATAAAATATGTAGCCCTTAAAAATAGTCATTTTGCAATCGACCTCTGTTTTCAACAAAACGACTTTTTTTGGATCTGGAATGTCAAATTATTGCTATACTCCAATTTTCATAATTTTTGGAATTTATATGTGAGCGTTGTGAATTTAAACTTGTTTGGTCAATTCAGTTTGAATTTAATCGACCGAAAAATGACCATTTTACAAATGGTCTCCAAATTCGTCGAAATTAGTTTTGCTTGGACTGTATCGTCAGAACATAGCTAGATTGATTTTTTTGGAATTTTTGGAGTCAGTATGTGGCTCCGATAAATTAAAATGTATGTTGAAATCAATTTTGATCGTTATATTAATTTATATTTTAATTTTGATGAAAACAGACCGAAGAAGTCGAAGTGGCTTATGGGACATATCCAATTGTGTTTGGAATGGGGGTATTTGGTAGGGGCTACAGTCATTAGGTTCGATTTGGAGTTCAAATTAAAAACTAACCTTTTTGGAATTTAAATTAAATTAAATATATAATTATGTAAGCCAACCCCTTCCTTTTCTTTCCCGTCGTTCATTTAGAAGAAGAAAAAAAGCCGCCATCGATCTCGTGAGCCTCCCTTGCCGCCGACGACCGCACCCCCAGACAGCCTGCCACCGCCGCCTCCCCCGACCACCTCCCACCTCCTCCTTCTCTCTCCACCTCCAATTCGAACCCTAAACCCAAACCGCAACCCTCCAGCCGCTGTAGGCCCCACCACCGAATGTCGCAACCCCCGCCACCTCCTCAACCGCCTGCGCTGCCCCCTCAGCCACCAACCCCGACTGCGGACCCACTCCCTCTAAAAATCAAATTTTTATAATTTTCAATTATACATTTAACTCCGTGATCTTGTTTCTTCAATATCTTTCAACCCGAGTGCTTCTGGACAAAACTCCACATTGCCAAAGTCGAAGAGCACGTTCTTCTCTTCGATTTTAGTATATGGAGGTCAAATTTTGGTATTTGGAGTCGCCGGGAAAATGCGACCAATATCAGCAATCCAAATAATGTCTTTTCCTAAATTCTAGCGAAATGGAGCATTTACGGGAAAAAGCCCATTAGGCGAAAGTTGTCCGGAATGGCGCGTTTAACCTAAGAAAAAAGATCGTGTGAGGATTGGAGCTCAATTGCAAATTCTGGAACTAGAACAGCAAATCAGAGCGTCAGAAAATAACGGCGGAATGGATCCCAGTGTGAGGACGCCTTCTCGCTCAAATTATTTTTCAGTTAAATATATCTTAGGTTGCAGACGGGGCTTAGTAGCTCCTGACACTATTTATTGTACAAACCATGGTTGTTTGTTTGGATTGTATTATTGAAATTTGGATTGTGGTTGTAAATAGATTGTGAATTGATTGTGGGATTGTTTGGACTGATTGTGATTGATGCATATGGCACGAGCCAGTGTCAGGAGAGGGGTAATGCTAGATATTACTCTGGTTCTAATATCGTGCCGTTATAATGCCAAATTTTTCTGAAAATGAAATGTATATGAATTTTTTCTGAAATAAACTATATAAAATATTCATGTGTTGAATAAAATGTTTGAACAATAAAGATATCATTTTTATTGTATATACGAGCTATATAAAATAGCCATGTGATGAAATAAACATTTTACCGTTAAAAATATAATTTTTAACGTATATTTGAACTGCACAAAATTCTCCTTAAATGAAAATAAATATTCAGTTGCTAATCGGATGATTTGTTTATGTACACCCATTTAACTGACATGGATTGGGACGATAAATTTTACACATCGCCCAACTGCACAAATATTGTTCAGTATTTGTTGGTTGAAACCCCACATGGGTATTGGGATGATATTTGGCGTACACTAATCCAATTGTTTTGTCATATGTCATCGATTGGTTGATAGACTGTTGCAAGCGTTAATTATTTATATTTAATGCTTATGAGGTTGTGTAATGCATTTTGGATGATTGTTTATCATTGTTATTTTATACATGTGATGTTTGAAATGCATATAACTAACATTATATGGTAATTGATTGGGTCTGATTCTGAAACATCCCATGCTCCATTAAGGTCACTCACAAGGGATTGCCTTAACTATGGTGGAGGTTTATAAGTAAAAGTCACGGATAAAACACAAGATAGATATAAACACATATATAAGCAGCGGAAAACAAACAGACTTTTATTTCATAAAATACTATTTCATACAAAACATTTCCATAATTGTCTCATAACAACTTCCAAAACATTACAACATCATTTCTGTCTTGGTGATTAAATAAAGAAGCATAAAACATGAGCCATGATTGGGTCCAACAGCCATAGCCAAGAAGAGAGAGTTCAAACCGTACATCTACTATCTTGAGGCTTGCAAAGAGTCTGACTAAGCTGAGTTGTTTCCTCCCTGTGGACCTGGGGGGAAACGGAAGAAAAGAAAACGAAAGAAAATAGGGTCAGACATAAAGCCTGGTAAGTCTAGTGACTCTTCAGTATGAGAAAAAGAATAAGGGCATGATAAGTATAAACTGGAAGTAGGAGAGTGTCATAAACTAAGACAAAGCAGTTTGAATCGAATATACTATCGCACCCCATACTATATCTCTGCACCTACTTATATTGTCTTAACTGGCACCCCATGCTGGAGGTAAAGCGATCCCCTTTTTCTAAAGATCGGCTCTTACTCGCATAATCATCAATGTCTTACGGCCCCCAAAGATTTTAGACACCTATGCTGGCCCCACCATGGGGTGTATCAAAACCCATGGTGGCGACCCGACACAATCCTTAGATTGCATAGGTTATACTACTGGTGCCCCCAGTGCCCTGTTTGTCTGCTCTGAAGTGTGTGCACGCCCGCACTCCGTTAGAACCCACACTATTGCACCCACCGCCGAGTCTTTTGACCGCTTATAATCAGCCCAGTAATCGTGCCCCACCCTGCCTATTTTCAGGGTACCATGATACTAATTGGTTTACTGCTGAAATGGGACCCGGTTACTATGGTTTTCTAGTCAAACATGTTAAGTGGTTAAGTGTCTGTATTTACCTAACCCCACCCATCAATTTCATTAACATGTTGAATTGGTTAAGTGTTTTCGTTAACTTAACCCTACCATCCTGACAGTCTGTTCTTAGCTTTTTAAAGCACCGACCACTCACATTAGACAGGTATCGTTACGGTTACTGGGCGTGTCAGTCGGTTCCGGGCAGATTTACACTGTAACTCAGTCTAACCTCGGGTCCTTATTGGGCTTCATGCTTAACCACCCACATTGGATAGGTATTGTTGTGACTACTGGACAACCGGGCGGGTCCGGACAGGTTTACATCACAACTCAATCTAACCTCGTGTTAAGCATACTCGTATTTTCTAAATTTACATGTTTGTCTTTATTACTTAATATATGTAAATTTAATGTTATGATCCACTTTCCAAGTTCATCCTTTTTGGTATAAGAATTTATACCATTTAAATGCCACCAATTTTGGCATGTGACAAACATGCCAATTTCATATATTTTTATGTCAAGTTTTACTAATATTCCCAATGTTACCCCATTTAAACATTAGGCTAACAATCTTAGCCTAATTATCATTCGCATGGTTTTTAACATATAATATCAGGCTAAAAGCTTAGCCTAATTTAACGCACACAAAATTGACATAAGGGAATTCATAAACATGAACATGACATAGGTGTAAACTTGGCATTTTTGGCATAGTAAATATGAACATCATAGGTGTGAACTTGCAAAATAGTCAACATGAATGTCATAGGTGTGAACTTGCAACATAGCCTAAATCAACATATATGTGAACTTGCATTGAAATAGGTATCTAACCAAATAGGTGTCACATAAATTAGCATATGATTTAGATAACATAAGCCTAAACTTGTTTTGGATCTAGGCATAACATCGACCATAACTAGCATATGACAAAAATATGACAATTTCATAAAGTATGTATAATTTTATGACAAGGGTGTGAACTAGATCCAATCATATGTCTAATTACAACCTGAAACACATATTAAAGTGGATCTTGACATGGATCCAATTTTCGAACTTGCAACTTTCTTACAAACATACTAGCATATATGTGAACACAATTGTTTAGGCATAAAGGTTCTAGCATATATATACATGAAATCTTAATCACATACATTAATCACATAAACATATAGGTGTCGATTACAATATGAACGATACAACTTGCATGTGATTCTATATGTACAATAGGATCAATATCAACTCAACTATACCACAAACATCACAATACCATAATCATTTCAGTACATAGATGTGAATTAACATCGTTGTTACATAATAACACAATTCCATTTCCATTTAACATTGAATCAAATCCAGACCTTTATTCACATCGGAAAAATCACTATACTTACAACGAACGACGGTCTTTTTTTCTGATTTCTGAGTACTGAATTTGAATTGCTTTCCTTTGGGAAGACTAACGTTGTTTTGATTGTTGTTTTAACTTAAATTTGGCTCGTCTCTAAGCTTTTCTACAAGTGGAGGCTCCTCTTAGTTTTCTACCGACATCATGGCGGCTCCATCTCCAATTTGTTATGTGAATTTAGGTTGGAGTCTTAAGTTGTTTATATAGAATTTTAGGTTGATTTGAGTCGTCAGATGATCATAAACGAATCTAGACCATTCACTTCGAGAGGAGCCAACCAAAATGCGACATGTCAGCCCTAGTGACACAACCAAGCCTCGAATATCGACCAGAACCCGACCAGGCCATCCAGGGCCAAACCAGGTCGATCCCTAGGTCGACCCTATGGTCGACCTGGTCACCCAGGTCGACCCCCAGGTCAACCTGGTCCTTGGGCGGGAATTTTCCTGCCCAGCCTAGTTTTGGTTTGAATTCGAAATTTGAACTTCGTTTTGAGCCGTTTGAATTTTAATTTGAACTCTGAAACTTCCGGAGATCACAACTCCTTCACACGGAGTCCGATTCACGCAAACTCGGACCATGTCTCAGGCAGAATTCCGAGATGAGCGCAACCGTGTAACCCGTTTCCCTTAATTCTTTCATTAAGAATTATCTATACTTAAATTTGTTAATTTACAGTTAACAGAAAATTCAGGGTGTTACATTCTCCACTCCTTAAAGGATTTTGTCCCCGAAATCTTCAAGTCTAGAAGAGCATAAGTCCTATCATCCAATCGTCCATCTACTCATCCAACAAACACAGGCGTCCATTGTCCTTAAAGACTTCTAATGCTTTATGATTATATGCGTAGTGCGCGTACATGTCCTTATCTAATGCAAAATCAAGCAGTCTACTGATTCAGTTGACCTCCTTAATTCAAATCATGTAAGTGCCATGAATCCATTGTGTATGCAAAAAAAAAAATCCCCTATTCATAATTCTACATGAGTGCGCAACCATTCTTATAAATGCGACATCCATATGACAACATATCAAATTTCAACCACATACAAATATGAATACATATATGCATATGCAGTATGAAGTGACTGAGCCCATCTAAAACCTAGGTTGTGTGTGTATATACATCCACGAGCAACCACTGGTAACCACTTGCAACCACTTGCAGCCATCAACCATAACATGTTTCAAATACATGTTTACATCCAAAGCGTTTCTACCTAAGGATAAAGGATAATATCGAGGAAATATACCTAAAAAGATAGATTTAACCACAACTTAAGGAAAAAGAGAGATCAAAGATGTACCCTCGAAAAGAAAAGGGTAGGCCGTGTGTATTCTGTCCTCAGTTTCCCAAGTTGCGTCTTCCTCGACATCGCTCCACTGAACCTTAATGAGCTTTACTTCGTAGTTGCGTAATTTTTTGATTTCAGTTCCTACGATTCGAGTTGGGATTCTCCTCACAGTTGCTTCGCGTTCCATTTCAGCTTCCTCTAGAATGCTTGGCTCCACCACTTCCGCAGATTCATGCAGACATTTTTGGAGATGAGAAACGTGAAAGATGTTGTGAATTCCGGCCAACTTTTCGGGCAGCTCTACTCTATAATCCATTTTCCCAATCCTCTCGATGATAGGGAACAGTCCTACAAATCTTGGTGCTAGCTTTCCCGTGGATCCGAAGCGAACGACGTTCCATAAAGGAGATACCTTAAGGAAAACCATGTCCCCAACCTCAAACTCAAGGTCGGTCCTTCTTTTGTCGGCGTAGGATTTCTGTCTGTCTTGGGCTGTCTTCATTCTCCTTCGTATCAAGTCCACTTTCTCTAAAGTCTCACGAATCATGTCCGGCCCAATTATAAGTTTATCAGTAGAATCCAACCAACAAGTTGGCGATCAGCACGGTCTTCCATACAAAGCTTCGAAGGGTGCCATACTGATGGTGGCTTGGTAGTTGTTGTTGTAGGCGAATTCCACTAGACGAAGGTGATCCTCCCAAGTCCCTCCAAAGTCAGGAACGCATAGTCTCAAAAGATCTTCCAATACCCTATTCACACTTTCTATTTGGCCATCGGTTTGGGGGTAATAGGCCGTGCTCAAGCATAACTGTGTGCCTACAGCTTCTTGCAGACTCCGCCAAAATTCAATTGTAAAGATGGGATCTCTGTCACTCACTATACTGGAGGGTATTCCATGGAGTCAAACTATTTCCTTGAGATAAAGAGAAGCTAGAGATGAGGCAATCCTTCTACTTTTAATAGGTAAAAAGTGGGCGCTTTTAGTCAGCCTGTCCACTATTACCCAAATGCTAGTATTGCCTCTTCTTGACCTAGGTAACCCGTCAGTGAAGTCCATTGAAATGCTATCCCACTTCCATTGCGGGACTTCTAGAGGATCAAGCAGTCCTCCATGCTTGTTCTACTCTGCCTTG
Source organism: Allium sativum (assembly GCA_030737875.1). Taxonomy (NCBI): domain Eukaryota; kingdom Viridiplantae; phylum Streptophyta; class Magnoliopsida; order Asparagales; family Amaryllidaceae; genus Allium; species Allium sativum. The sequence goes on from CM060923.1 coordinate 11,807,799, forward strand.
ACCTGTGGGCATGTCACGCACTTAGAAACGAAATCTGCCACGTCCTTCTTCATGTTGCTCCAATAGAAAACTCTCTTTACGTCCTTGTACATTTTGTCCCCTCCTGGGTGTATTGTCATCTTGGAATGATGTGCTTCCTGGAGAACCTTCTTTACCAATTCCCTTGCTTTTGGGATGCACAGTCTTCCATCTCGCCTCAGCCAACCCTTATCATTGATGGAGCACCTATTGAGGTGACTGGAAGTTTCACCCCGAATTAGCTTATCAATCACATCCACAAGCTGAGGGTCTTCACGTTGTGCGGCCTCTATTGAGTCTAAAAGAGTTGGTCGTACTTCTAGGGAGGCCAATAAACCAGGTACGAAATCAAAGGATGGCCTAAAGTCAAAACTGGCTATATACTTCAAGCTTTGCCTTTCCAAAAAGAGAGGGCTTAAGGTCAGTTTCTTTCGGCTCAACACGTCTGCTACTACGTTGCCTTTGCCAGGAGTATAGGAAAATTCAAAATCATACGAGGCGAGGAATTCCATCCATCTTTGTTGCCTTAAGTTAAGATCTTTCTGCGAGAAGAGATATTTCAACGATATATGGTCAGTATATAATTCGAACTTCTCACCTAGGAGATAATGGCGTCATGACTTAAGCACAAAGACGATGGCGGCCAATTCAAGATCGTGGGTTGGGTAGTTATTTTCATGAACTTTCAATTGTCTTCCACCATAAGCTACTACCCTCCCTTCCTGCAACAAAACAGCTCCTAGTCCCGTACCACAGGCATCCGTGTGTACTGTGAACATCTTTCTTCCATCAAGCAAAGTCAAAACCGGGGCTGTTGTAAGAGCCCTCTTTAAGCGTTGGAAAGTGATATCACAGTCCAAATCCCAAGCGAATGCTAGATTCTTCTTTGTTAGCCTTGTGAGTGGAGCTGAGATTTTCGCGAAATCCCTGATGAACTTTCGGTAAAAACCTGCTAGCTCAAGATAGCTTCGAACTTTGGTTGCATTTCTTGGTGTCTTCCAATCTTGCACTGCCACCACTTTCGTGGGGTCCACGGCTAACCCTTCTTTGGACACTATATGTCCAAGAAGTCTGACCTCTTCTCTCCAAAAGTGGCATTTGGAGAATTTGGCTTTTAGCTGATGTGCATGGAGAGTATCCATGATTTCTTTTTGATGCCGAGCATGTTCTTCCTTATTGTTTGAGAAGATCAAAATATCGTCTACGATGACCACCGCGAACTTATTGAGGAAATATATAAAAACCCTGCTCATTAGGCCCACGAAATAAGCGGTGCGTTTATCAAACCGAAAGGCATGACAAGCCACTCGTAGAAACCATCTAGGGTTCTGAACGCCGTTTTATCAATGCTATCTGCAGCTACCCTTAGCTGATGGATTCCAGTAGACAGATCAAGTTGGGAGAAGACCGACGCCCCTACAAGCTGATCAAACAAATCGTCTATTCTGGGAAGCGGGTGTCTATTATTTTTAGTCATCTAGTTTAGCTCCTTATAGTCCACACCAGGACGTAGTGAACCATCTGCTTTGGTGGCGAACACCACTGGAGCACCCCATTCCGAGATGCTTCTCCTTATAAACACCTTCTCGAGAAGCTCCTTAACTTGCTTACTGAGCTCCTTTCTCTCCTTTGGAGCCATGTGTCTAACAGGCAGAGCTACATGTTTTGCATTATCAACAAGATATATGCTGAAGTCTATTTCCCGCTTCGGAGGTAAGCCTTTCACCTCTTCAAAGACATCCGGATATTCCCGGACCACTCTAACCGACTGCAAATTCTCAACAGAAGCATCAAGCGACTCTAGATAACTAAGCATAACAACATTCAAGGTATTTCAAGAAATTTCTAGAGTGTTACCGAGCCAAGTCAAGAGCCTAACCACTCTTTTCTCACAATCAAGAATGGCACCGTTACTGGATAACCAGTCAACGCCTAAGATCAATCAATATCCTGAGAAGCCCAAAACAAAGGCACTACATCTAAATTCAACACTTAGAATAATGATTTTCAAATCCAAGCAAACCATCGACAAATAAGTCGAGCCCCCAATTAGATTTGAAACAACCAAGGGATCTTCTACCATACTAGTGTCTAAGTGCAGAGATTCTACTAAAGCAGATGAAATAAAGGAGTGTGATGCACCAGAATCAAAGAGATTGCGAACTGGATGATCATACAGATAAACTAAGCTTTCCACAGAAATATTTCTACCTCGTTCCTGTGGAGGTGCTGTCAGCGCGTGAACTTGTCGTCCTGAGGTGGATCCAGTCCTCTGTTCCTGCCCCCGCTTCTTTGGGCAGTCCTTAGCCAAGTGCCCAGTCTGACCACAATGGAAACAGCCACCATTCATCTTCGCCTTCTTATTTCTGCAGTCTTTTGCTATGTGTCCCACGATGCCACAGAAATTGCACTTTCTCTTTTCACGGGATTTGTTGTTCTTTCCGCCTTTCTTGAAGTCTGTTTTCTTAGCTTGTAGAACCTCTTTCTTTTCTTGAGGCACTTCCGCCTTTGCCTCTTTCTTGCCTTTATCTTCCTCGTGTAGCAGTGCCATGTCCCCCAAGCTTTCATAGGCCGCCCCCATGGGTATATGGGTCATTGCAAGGCTGTGTAGAGGTTCATTCAGACCTTTGACGAAGCGAAGGGCCTTTTTGTGTTGGGTGTTTACTAAATCCAGCCAAAATCTGGCCAGCTGATTAAACTGATTTACATACTCCTTGATTGTCATAATTCCTTGTTTAAGGGTTAGGAACTTCTCCATTTGCAGGCTTCTTTCAGCTTGGGAGAGGAATTTCATCTCAAACCGCATCCTAAAATCTTCCCAAGTCTCCACTGGCCTTTTAGCATGCGTAACTTCCCACCAATAGGAAGCTTCATCTTTCAGCAACCACACTGCTAGGTGTATCTTTTGCATGTAGTCAACTTCGAAGATGATGAACAAGCCTTAGGTCTCCTTCAACTAGGTCCTTGCTATTACAAAGGATTCAGTTCCATAAAAGTCCTTTCCACCCATAGCTTTGAAGTCCCTACATATCTTAGCGAAAGTATTTCCACGAGGAGGAGGAGGTGGAGGAACTGCTGCCACTATTGGAGGACGAATGTCTGCTGGGCTCGCAACATTGGCCCTAGCCTCTAGGTACCTTCGGAACCAGCCAGGTATCGGTACTCCTTCCAGAAGGTTACGATCTCCAAACATGCTGGAACAGAAAGGAAAGTATTCAAGACAAAGGATAGAGAGAGATAGTGCGTTTGGCTTTGGGGAATTTATGCCTTTTAAAAATAACTCTTTTTCTTGAAAACAATGCTTCTTTAAACTTCTTTTTGAAAATAGTTTCAAAAACTTTTATCTAGTCTGGTAAAACTGTGCTCTGATACCAAGTGAAACACCCCACCCTCCATTAAGGTCACTCACAAGGGACTGCCTTAACTTTGGTGGAGGTTTGTAAGTAAAAGTCTCAGATAAAACACAAGACAGATATAAACACATATATAAGCAGCGGAAAACAAACAGACTTTTATTTCATAAAATACTTGTTCATACAAAACATTTCCATAATTGTCTCATAACAACTTCCAAAACATTACAACATCATTTCTGTCTTAGTGATTAAATAAAGAAGCATAAAACATGATTAAAACTACATAAATCCCCATGATGGTATCCAACAGCCATAGCCAAGAAGAGAGAGTTCAAACCGTACATCTACTATCTTGAGGCTTGCAAAGAGTCTGACTAAGCTGAGTTGTTTCCTCCCTGTGGACCTGGGGGGAAACGAAAGAAAAGAAGACGAAAGAAAATAGGGTCAGACATAAAGCCTGGTAAGTCTAGTGACTCTTCAGTATGAGAATAAGAATAAGGGCATGATAAGTATAAACTGGAAGTAGGAGAGTGTCGTAAACTAAGACAAAGCAGTTTGAATCGAATATACTATCACACCCCATACTATATCTCTGCACCTACTTGTATTGTCTTAACAGGCACCCCATGTTGGAGGTAAAGTGATCCCCTTTTTCTAAAGATCGGCTCTTACTCGCATAATCATCTATGTCTTACGGCCCTAAAGATTGTAGATACCTTTGCTGGCCCCACCATGGGGTGTATCAAGTCCCATTGTGGCGACCCGACACAATCCTTAGAATGCATAAGTTATACTACTAGTGCCCCCCAGTGCCCTGTTTGTCTGCTCCGAAGTGTGTGCACGCCCTCACTCCGTTAGAACACACACTGTTGCACCCACCGCCGTCGCTTTTGACCGCTTATAATCAGCCCAGTAATTGTGCCCCACCCTGCCTAGTTCCAGGGTACCATGATACCTAATTGGGTTACTGCTGAAATGTTTCCCCGTTACTAGGGTTTTCTAGTCAAACATGTTAAGTGGTTAAGTGTCTGTATTTACCTAACCCCACCCATTAATTTCATTAACATGTTGAATTGGTTAAGTGTTTTAGTTAACTTAACTCTACCATCCTGACAGTCTGTCCTTAGCTTTTTAAATCACCGACCACTCACATTAGACAGGTATTGTTACAGTTACTGGGTGTGCCGGTCGGTTCCGGGCAGATTTACACCGTAACTCAGTCTAACCTCGAGTCCTTATTGGGCTTCATGCTTAACCACCCACATTGGATAGGTATTGTTGTGACTACTGGACAGCCAGGCGGGCCCGGGCAGGTTTACATCACAACTCAATCCAACCTCGTGTTAAGCATACTCGTATTTTCTAAATTTACATATTTGTCTTTATTACTTAATATATGTAAATTTAATGTTATGGCCCACTTTCCAAGTTCATCCTTTTTGGTATAAGAATTTATACCGTTTAAATGCTACCAATTTTGGCATGTGACAAACATGCCAATTTCATATATTTTTATGTCAAGTTTTACAAATATTCCCAACGTTACCCTATTTAAACATTAGGCTAACAATCTTAGCCTAATTTTCGTTCGCATGGTTTTTAACATATAATATCAGGCTTAAAGCTTAGCCTAATTTAGCGCACACAAAATTGACATAAGGGAATTCATAAACATGAACATGACATAGGTGTAAACTTGGCATTTTTGGCATAGTAAATATGAACATCATAGGTGAGAACTTGCAAAATAGTCAACATGAATGTCATAGGTGTGAACTTGCAACATAGCCTAAGTCAACATATATGTGAACTTGCATTGAAATAGGTATCTAACCAAATAGGTGTCACATAAATTAGCATATGATTTAGATAACATAAGCCTAAACTTGTTTTGGATCTAGGCATAACATCGAGCATAACTAGCATATGACAAGAATATGACAATTTCATGAAGTATGTATAATTTTATGACAAGGGTGTGAACTAGATCCAATCATATGTCTAATTACAACATGAAACACATATTAAAGTGGATCTTGACATGGATCCAATTTTCGAACTTGCAACTTTCTTACAAACATACTAGCATGTACGTGAACATAATCGTTTAGGCATAAAGGTTCTAGAATATATATACATGAAATCTTAATTACATACAACCTATATAATCACATAAACATATAGGTGTTGATTACAATATGAACTATACAACTTGCATGTGATTCTATATGTACAATGGGATCAATATCAACTCAACTATACCACAAACATCACAATACCACAATCATTTCAATACATAGATGTGAATTAACATCATTGTTACATAATAACACTATTCCATTTCCATTTTACATTGAATCAAATCCAGACTTTTATTCACATTGGAAAAATCACTATACTTACAATGAACGACGGTCTTGTTTTCTGATTCCTGTGTTCTGAATTTGAATTGCTTTCCTTTGGGAAGACTAACGTTGTTTTGATTATTGTTTTAACTTTAATTTGGCTCGTCTCTAAGCTTTTCTACAAGGGGAGGCTCCTCTTAGTTTTCTACCGACAGTATGGCGGCTCCGTCTCCAATTTCTTATGTGAATTTAGGTTAGAGTCTTAAGTTGTTTATATAGAATTTCAGATTGATTTGAGCCGTCAGATGATCATAGACGAATCTAGACCATTCACTTTGAGAGGAGCCAACCAAAATGCGACATGTCAGCCCTAGTGACACAGCCAAGCCTCAGAAATCGACCAGAACCCGATTAGGCCAGTCAGGGCCAAACCAGGTCGACTGGGCAAGTCGACCTGGTCACCCAGGTCGACCCCCAGGTCGACCTGGTGCCTCGGCGGGAATTTTCCCGCCCAACCCAGTTTGGGTCTGAATTCGAAATTTGAACTTCGTTTAGAGCCGTTTGAATTTTAATTTGAATTTTGAAACTTCTGGAGATCATAACTCCTTCATACGGAGTCCGATTCATGCAAACTCGGACCCTATCTTAGGCAGAATTCTGAGATGAGCGCAACGGCGTAACCCGTTTCCCTTAATTCTTTCATTAAGAATTAATTATACATAAATTTGTTAATTTACAGTTAATAGAAAATTCGGGGTGTTACAGATTCTAAACAAGGATTAACGAATATTTTAAAATATTATTCAGTAAAGGATTAAAATGTTAATTTGATGTCCGGTGTAGATGGACACGAAAATATTGAAATATGTAAAGCCATTATGGTTAGATTTGTGCCATTTTAACATGAACGTTTTCATATCGATCTTATTCATTTTTATAATGAATATCAAAAAGGAAATGATTCCAAAATCTAATATTTTGAAAATATTATCATTTAAATTTTATTATGGTAATGAGTATTCAATTTTGACTTAAAACTGAAATAAAAGTGGGAATAGAATGCGTCGTGTCGCGAATGTAACAACACGAAATTTCTGAACCAATTTAAAATTTTTAATTTTAGCCATTTGAATGGATTTGGATATTTAAAATGATTTATTTTAAATAATAACGACTAAAAATTTATTTAAATTGAAGTTAGAACTTATAAATTTATTTTAATTATAAATCGAACTCGAAGTGGCGCAGTAGTTTGAAAATTCGATTTTTAATTTCAAATGAATGTACAAAATTCAGTATAAATCGGATTTCAGTAAAACAAAAAATATTCGAAATTATTTAACTATATCTTACTAATAAATGTGAAAAATTGAGATTTCATAATATTAACTGAAAGTTATGTCCAGTTTAAAATTCAAAATATGTCGCTATGGAATTTATGTATATTTTAATATATATATATATATATATATATATATATATATTGCCCTTAAAAATAGCCATTTTGCAAACGACCTCCATTTTCGTTGTAACCACTTTTGTTGGATCCGAAATGTCAAATTATTGCTAGATTCCAATTTTCATAATATTTGGAGCAAGTATGTGGCCATGCAAAATAAATTGTGAATCGATCGGCTATTTAAGCCAGAAATAGTGCTTTTTAAGCAAACTGACTCGGAATTCGACGAAACCAGTTTTGTTGGGACTGTATCGTCAAGACATAGCAGCATGTAAATTTTCATTGCCAACTGAGTTCGTGAGTGACTTTAACAACCCTGAATTTTGGGGTAAATTTAAAAATTTATTTCAAGTAATTTTAATGAGTTTTTGATATTTAAAATAATTTATTTAAAATAATAATGATTAGAAATTGATTTAAATCGAAGTTAGAATGAATAATTTAATTTTAATTATAATAGGAGTTAGAAATAGCGCGGTAGTTTCAAAAGTCAAACTTGAACTTTGACTGACCATACAGGATGCAAAATTTAACGGATTTTAGTGAAACAAAAAATATTGGATTCTATTTAAAAATATCTTTCTAAAGAATCCAAAATATTGAAATTTCAAGCAGAAATCAAAAGTTATGCCTTAATTAAAATTTAGAAAGGTCGCTATGAAATTTATAAAGGTCATAAATGCCACTTTTTGCATACAAAGGAATTTGAACTTGAAACCACTTCCATTGAGTTCAGAATGATGTTTTTGCATTTAAAAAGTATAAACACTTATATATTTCGAGTTTTGAAAATTATTTGTTTAAAAATGTATTTTTAATATTAAATATATAGCCCTTAAAAATAGTCATTTTTCTAACGACCTCTGTTTTCGATGAAACCACTTTTGTTGGATTCAGAATGTCAAAATATGCTAAGTTTAATTTTTCATTATTTTTAGAATTAATTTGTGGCCGTGGCAAAAAGATTTCAGTTTTGTCAATTTCGGTCGATTTTAATCGACTTGAAAATAGTCATTTTGCAGACAGGTTCAAAATTGAATGAAATTAATTTTCCTAGGTCCGCAGCATCAAAACATAGATAAATATATTTTTCGGGAATTTTTGAAGTTAATTTGTGACCCCGGTGAATTTTTACGTACGATTGAATTAAAAATAAAATAAAATATTTTAAATTAAAGAGAACTTGGTCAAGACAGTCGTTTGGGCCTGTGGTACATAGCTAGATGAGTCCGAAATGGGGGTTAATGGGTAAGAACGACAGTCGTTGGGCCTAATTCTGAGTTCGGGTCACATCGGGCCTTAATGGGCTAATTAACTAATTAAATAATATAAATTATGCTCAACCCTAATCCTTCCCTACCAAAACATAGCCACCACTTACATTTTCCATGGCCTAGAATGGCCGAAACTTCCCTCCTCGTTATCTCCCAACCCGCTCAATGAAATTCAACATATTATATACCAAATCGAAGCTCTTGGAGGGATCTACAGATCCAAACAGTTATGATCGACCAAAAATGCACGGATTTCGAGGGAAAGCACCCCAAACCTGCACCCAACTCAGCTCGCCGTGCCCACCATGTCCCACCCCACCCCCCACCACTTCCGGCGCACGTAGCCCTCTCCTCCCTCTTCGATTTGCCACCTTCCGATCGACTTCTAGCCTCACCAATCCCGAGATAAGTGGAGACCTAGTTTTGAACCTAATGGGTTCAATAATAATGAAAGTAATGGCCTGAATATGGGAGGAGGAAGAAAGGAGAAAGGTTGGCTTTTTCCAACTTTTAATTATTTAATTAATTTAAATTCAAATTATCCAATCTTAATTTAACCGTATCTCACTCATACGAATTCGAAACGGAACGATTTCACGTGCGCCACGATCATGAGACCGAGATCTTCGCGATGAAACTAACTAGGCCTGATTCTGAGCAAGTCGAATTTTTGATAAATTTTTGATCAGAACAACGCAGAACTCAATAACGATGCGAGAAATTCTATTCCTTTATTTTTATAAATATAATTTGTTAATCATAATTTTAGTCTTACACATGCGCTGTAATAATTTGCTGAATGTTCGTGATTGGATGTAAAATTGTTGATGATGCTTGTTGATCTGTTAACTTGATAAAATATTTTTGTCATATCAAAATTGACAAAATAGTCATGTCATTTAGGTTAAATCTAAATTGACAAAATAAAACTTTCATTTTGTCAATATACGTTGAAATCAACATTTTTTGTTAGTTAGATTATGATTAAACAAAGATTAACTTTTTATTAATTAGATTATAGTTGAATCAAAAAGTTATATTTTTGTTCATTAAATTAGTTGAATTAGAAATATGTCAATTTGTTATTATAAAATTGACGAAAACTAATATGTCACCTTTGTTACAAAATTTGTCGGAAACAAATATATCATTTTGTTGTGACGAAAAGATTGAAAACAAAAATCATCATTTCTGTTATTTGGAATAGAATAAAAAAAAGTGTCATTTTGTTAATTAGGTGAGTAGAAATAAAAGAACATATACTTTATTGTCATTAGTTACAATAAAAAGAATTGAAATGAAAGAACCTTATTTTTATCGTTTTATTGTATTAGAATTTGCAACAAAATGAATGAACCATATTTTTTAGCGTTTTGTTATATTAGAATTTTCAACAAAACGAAATGAACCATTTTTATCATTTGGTTAAATTAGAATGAAATTATCATTTTGTTAGACATGTTGAATTAGTATAAAAGAACATTTTTGTTAGAAATTTGATAGAACATTTATGTTAGAATTAAAAAGAACATTTATGTTAGAAGTTTTTATCACAAAGATCACTCTTTTATGTCAACAGGTATGGTTGGAAAAGTTTTTAATTTTTTATGTTAACATGAAATATTAAGATTGTTAAAACATAGAAAACATTCATTTTGTTGAATAAATTTATTCCAATAAAACTAAATAATCATTTTTATAGAATGTTAGCAATGTTAGAACTATCATTTTTATGAAATGTCGCATCGGAATCAAAATAACTTTCTTGTTATGAAATCCGCATTAGAATTAAAAATAACATTTTTGTTTAAGGTATATGTGGGCTAAAAATCTCATTTATTTAGAAGTGCCATTAGAATAAAGTGTCATTTGAAAAAAATATTCTTATTGTATATGAAAAATATCTGTGCTAATTAAATAGCATTTTTGTAAGAATATATCATGTTGTGTTAAACATATCATTTTAATTAGGAAATATCATTTTAGTCAAAAATGTTTAATTTGGATAGACATGCCACTTTTATTAGAAATATATTATGTAAGATAAATTTGTCATTTATGTAAAAATTGAATTTGTTATTTATGTAAATAATTAATTTATCATTTATGTAAAAAAATTAATTTGTCATTTATGTGGAATATAGTTTGTCAATTTTATGAAAATTTGAAATTGGCATTTATGTTAGGATAAACTTGCCCTTCATGTTAAAATATTATAATGTCATTTATTGAAAATGTCATTAAATTAGAATATCATTAGAACTAGAATATCACTAGATTAAAATGTCGTTAAATTACAATGTCAATAAAACTAGAAGGTCATAAGGTTAAAAAGGTCATTAGAATTCATAGAAAATATATTTATATATAAAATATCCTCTTTATTTGACATTAGAATTCGTCACTTTTATTAAAGAATGGCACGAGAATTAAAAACATCAATCATGTTAAGAAGTGTCATGTAAAATAATATTTTTATTAGAACAATTATAATGATTAACTAAAATTGTACTTGGACACGAGGTTAGGTCACATTTGTGGTGGAAGTCTGCCCAGACCTGACCGGCATATCTAGCAACCACAAATGTTGGGCCTAATGTGAGTGGTCCAAGTGTGCAAATACAAATTGGGCCAAGACATGAGGTTAAGCCCAACTTGTGGGATAAGTCTGCCCGGAACCGACCGGCCTATCCAGCATCCACAAGTTGCAGGCCTAATGTGAGAGGTTGGCCCATATTAAAATATAAGTGGATAAATTAGAAATTGACGTTATTTTCACACCGTTATGTGTTAATAATGAAATGAATATTTTCACCTCCAAGTTTGATATAAAAGAAAGTTACATTTTTAATGTAATAAGATAAGGATTAGAAAAGTTTTACATTTCTTAATGTAAATGAGGACTAGAAGAAAATTTCAATTTTTTTTATGTAATTAAGTTAGAGAACATAAAATATCATTTTTTGTAATTAAGTCAATCTGCATGTGAATTAGATTAGAAGTGGAAAATTTACATTTATCATGTAAATTAAGATAAAGGAGAAAAATTACATCTTATGTAATCAAGTTAAAGTAGAAAGAAGTTTACATTCTAAATGTAATTAGATTATAGAAATAATTTACATTTTTAATACAAATTAGATTAAAAAGAAAAGTTTATATTTTTAATGTGGAAAATAATAATAGAATATAGAATAAAAGTTTCAATTTCAATATAATAATATATTGAAATATAAGTTTACATTTCTCAATGTAAATTAAAATAGGAATCGAAATTTACAGTTTTCAATGTAAATAATAAGATTAGAAATTTACATTTCTAAGGAATAGATTTTCATTTGGAAGAAAAATAATGAAACCAAATATACATTTTGTGTAAATTGAAGGATGGAAGAAGAAAATATACATTGTTGTGTTTAGGATGTGCATGTAAAGTAAAATAAAAATAGCGATAGATAGTTATAAATTATTAACAACGGTCTGAAATGGTTTTCAAATTTATATATGCAAGAGTTATTTGGAAAGTCCGAGTTTACTCTCATTCCAAATAATGATACGACGTTCGAAGAATTGAAGACGGCGATTGAAGACCGACGATCTTCACATCGAATGGGTAACTAGCGTTGAGGCCCTTGATTGATTTTCTCCCAAGATGGGGCTAAGATGGTAGTTATCCGGACGTAGTGTTGATTTGTACGGATTTGGCATTCGCTCAGACCCAAAGCATAAGCTTATAAATGGATGTGTGTCTGACGTTGAATTTTGTTCTATGTAAATTGATTTCTATTAATATACGACCGTTGGCGGTAGAGAATTTATTCCCTTGCTTAACGCCCTTAGAGGTTGTGTATTAATAGTTATCAATCGCATGACGTGAATTGTCAACGTGGCACGCGAAGATGAAGATAATCAAGGCTTTGTTGAAAAGAAGGCCTTGTGGTTATAACGTTACTTCGCGAGCCTCACAACCCGGCTGAGTCTAAAACGGGAGAAGGGAACGCAGGGAGAGCAGCACGTTTCTTTCTAGCTCGAAGTGGTGTCGGTACTTAAACTGGCTGATATTTTACTTATGTGGATGATGGAATGAGGCACCTCGGATGATATGTCCTATAGGATCTGGAAACGTGTGTTCAGGAATAACTAATCCACAAACCACAAGTGTGGACCGGCCCTGCAGCTTTCCAAGGGTTCTCTGTCGGGAATCTTGAGACATTAGCTAGAGTGTCTCAAATCGGTAAGGAGCTCCTCCCTAGCCTTGACTCATGATGGAAACCAAATTTCCAATACGATCTCATGAGGTTTTGATTGTATTACTAGTATTGAGGCATAGTATATGGTAGCTATGCTTCCTAGGATTGATACATTTATTTTGAAATGTTTTTGAAACGTATATACGCTAATAATAATATCAAATTCCTTTTTAACGTATCAAGCATTTTTGACAATTATAAGGTAAAACTCTACCCTCCGGTTTGCGTTGCGTTGTGTGATGGGACTTGAGTCTTATGATGGTTTCATTTTTCCAAAAAGCATTGCATTGTTTAACGATTTACTTTAATTTATGCATGACAATCCATTGGAGTAAACCCGTTCCGCGTCAGCGTTGCGGTCCTTGGATTTGTCTTATTGTTATTAGTGAAATTAGTTAAGAATTCTCACACCAGTCTCATGACTGACCCATTGTTTGTTTCCACCTTTACAAACTCGGGTGCCCTCTTTCCACACGGGTAGTCGAGTAGTTTGTCTACAGGTTCTTATCTCGAGCAGGATTCTGTATTGAAGCCTAAAGCTTTGTCCAGAGCATAGTTGTCTTCCGCTGCCTTAGTTATTTTATTTCCGCTCTAATGTTTTAAAATATTGTAATTTATCTTCCGCTGTAATTTTATTCGATGTACTCTGATATTCTGTACTCTGATGTAACATTATTGCAATGTTTATAAAAGTCTGCTATTGTTGTTCTAATGTGTTGTAGCCCAAAGTAAGCGTATCCGGCGATTTCCCGCAAGGGCGATTTTCGGGTCGTTTCATTTTGGTATCAGAGCTTTGGTTAGCTCAAATCTTTGGGGTACAACTCATTAGAACTGAGCAAAAGACTCAGCAGTGATTGGATTAGTAATATCCAATAAGAATACTCATTAGAGATAGGATTAGTAGTATCCTAGAATGTGAAAACTCATTAGAGATGGGGTTAGCAATGCCCTAGAATGAGTTGAGAGTAACAAGCTTATAATACACGTATTTGTAATTATAATCTTTTTTAGAAAACAAGATTTTTGAATATATAAAAGTTATATATTTTAAAAGTTAATCAGCTAACAAAATTATTGAAATCAATAAAAGGGGGGAAGATGAGTAGGATAATTAAACACTTTTAACTTTGTTCCTTTTCGAGGACGAAAAGTTTTTAAGTGGGGGAGACTGTAACAACCCTGAATTCTGGGGTAAATTTAAAAATTTATTTCAAGTAATTTTAATTAGTTTTTGATATTTAAAATAATTTATTTAAAATAATAAAAATTATAAATTAATTTAAATCGAAGTTAGAATGAATAATTTAATTTTAATTATAATAGGAGTTAGAAATAGCGTGGTAGTTTGAAAAGTCAAACTTGAACTTTGACTGACCATACAGGATGCAAACTTTAACGGATTTTAGTGAAACTAAAAATATTGGAATCTATTTAAAAATATCTTTCTAACGAACCCGAAAAATTGAAATTTCATAGCAGGAATCAAAATTTATGCCAAAATTAAAATTTAGAAAGATCGCTATGAAATTTATAAAGGTCAAAAAAGCCACTTTTTGCATATGAAGGAAATTAAACTCGAAATAACTTCCATTGAGTTCTGAATGATGTTTCTGTATTTAAAAAGTATAAAGACTTATATATTTCGAGTTTTGAAAATTATTTGTTTAAAAATGTATTTTTAATATTAAATATATAGACCTTAAAAATAGTCATTTTTCTAACGACCTCTATTTTCCATGAAACCACTTTTGTTGGATTCGGAATGTCAAAATTTGGCTAAGTTTAATTTTTCATAATTTTTAGAATTAATTTGTGGCCGTGGAAAAAGATTTCAGTTTTGTCAATTTTGGTCAATTTTAATCGACTTGAAAATAGTCATTTTTCAAAAGGGGTCAAAATTGAGTGAAATTAATTTTCCTAGGTCTGCAGCATCAAAACAGAGCTAAATATATTTTTCGGGAATTTTTGAAGTTAATTTGTGACCCCGGTGAATTTTTCCGTACGATCGAATTAAAAATAAAAGAACATATTTTGAATTAAAGAAAACAGGGTCAAGACAGTCGTTTGGGCCTGCGGTATATAGCTAGATGAGTCCGTAATGGGGGTTAATGGGTAATAACGACAGTCGTTGGGCCTAATTCTGAGTTCGGGTCAAATCGGGCCTTAATGGGCTATTTAACTAATTAAATAATATAAATTAACCTCAACCCTAATCCTTCCCTACCAAAACACAGCCGCCACTTACATTTTCCATGGCGTAGAATGGCCAAAACTTCCCTCCTCAATATCTCCCAATCCGCTCAATGAAATTCAACATATTATATACCAAATCGAATCTCTTGGAGAGATCTACAGATCCTTACGGTTATGATCGACCAAAAGTGCATGGATTTCAAGGGAAAATACCCCAAACCTGCGCCCAACTCAGCCCCGCCGCGCCCACCATAGCCCACCACTTCCGGCGCACGTAGTCCTCTCCTCCCTCTTCGATTTGCCACCTTTCGATCGACTTCTAGCCTCACCAATCCCAAGATAAGTGGAGACCTAGTTTTTACCCTAATGGGTTCAATAATAATGAAAGTAACAGCCTGAAAATGGGAGGAGGAAGAAGGAGGAAGGTTGACTTTTTCCAACTTTTAATTATTTAATTAATTTAAATTCAAATTATCCAATCTTAATTTGACCGTATCTCACTCATACGAACTCGAAACGGAACGATTTCGGGTGCGCCACGATCGTGAGACCGAGATCTTCGCGATTGCCTGATTTTGAGCAAGTCGAATTTTTGACGAATTTTGGATTTGAACAGCGCAGAACTCAATAACGATGTGAGAAATTCTATTCCTTTATTTTTATAAAAAAAATTGTTAATCATAATTTTAGTCTTACACATGCGCTGTAATAACTTGCTGAATGTTCGTAATTGGATGTAAAATTGTTGATGATGCTTGTTGATCTGTTAACTTGATGAAATATTTTTGTCATATTAGAATTGACAAAATAGTCATGTCATTTATGTTAAATCTAAATTGACAAAATAAAACATTCATTTTGTCAGTATACGTTGAAATCAACATTTTTGTTAGGTAGATTATGATTAAACAAAGATTAACATTTTGTTAATTAGATTATAGTTGAATCAAAAAGTTATATTTTTGTTCATGAAATTAGTTGAATTAGAAATATGTCAATTTGTTATTATAAAATTGACGAAAACAAATATGTCACCTTTGTTACAAAATTTGTCAGAAACAAATATATCATTTTGTTATGACGAAAAGATTGAAAACAAAAATCATCATTTTTGTTATTTGGATAGAATAAACAAAAGTGTCATTTTGTTAATTAGGTGAGTAGATGCAAAAGAACATATATTTTATTGTCATTAGTTGCAATAAAAAGAATTCAAATGAAAGAACCTTATTTTTATTGTTTTATTGTATTAGAATTTGCAACAAAATGAAAGAAACATATTTTTTAGCATTTTGTTGTATTAGAATTTTCAACAAAACGAAAAGAACCATTTTTATCATTTGGTTGAATTAGAATGAAATTATCATTTTGTTAGACATGTTGAATTAGTATAAAAGAACATTTATCTTAGAAATTTGAAAGAACAATTATGTTAGAATTGAAAAGAACATTTATGTTAGAAGTTTTTATCACAAAGATCACTCTTTTATGTCTACCTTTATGGTTGGAAAAGTTTTTAATTTTTTTATGTTAACATGAAATATTAAGATTGTTAAAACATAGAAAACATTCATTTTGTTGAATAAATTTTTTCCAATAAAACTAAGTAATTAGTTTTATAGAATGTTAGCGATGTTAGAACTATCATTGTTATGAAATGTCGCATTGGAATCAAAATAACTTTCTTGTTATGAAATCCGCATTAGAATTAAAAATAACATTTTTGGTTAAGGTATATGTAGGCTAAAAATCTCATTTATTTAGAAGTGCCATTAGAATAAAATGTCGTTTGAAAAAATATTCTTATTGTATATGAAAAATATTTGTGCTAATAAAATAGCATTTTTGTAAGAATATATCATGTTGTGTTAAACATATCATTTTAATTAGGAAATATCATTTTAGTTAAAAATGTTTAATTAGGATAGACGTGCCACTTTTATTAGAAATATGTTATGCAAGATAAAATTTTCATTTATGTAAAATTTGAATTTGTTATTTATGTAAAAAATTAATTTATCATTTATGTAAAAAATTAATTTGTCATTTATGTGGAATTTAGTTTGTCAATTTTATGAAAATTTGAAATTGGCATTTATGTTAGGATAAACTTGCCCTTCATGTTAAAATATTATAATGTCATTTATTGAAAATGTCATTAAATTAGAATGTCATTAAAACTAGAATATCACTAGATTAAAATGTCGTTAAATTATAATGTCATTAAAATTAGACGGTCGTTAGGTTAAAAAGGTCATTAGTATTCATAGAAAATATATTTATATATAAAATATCCTCTTTATATGACATTAAAATTCATCACTTTTATTAAAGAATGGCACGTGAATTAAAAACATCAATCATGTTAAGAAGTGTCATGTAAAATAATATTTTTAGCAGAATAATTATAATGATTAACTAAAATTATACTTGGATACGAGGTTAGGTCACATTTGTGGTGTTAGTCTGCCCGGACCCGACCGGCATATCCAACAACCACAAATGTTGGGCCTAATGTGAGAGGTCCAAGTGAGCAAATACAAATTGGGCCAAGACACGAGGTTGTGCCCAACTTGTGGGATAAGTCTGCCCGGAACCGACCGGTTTATCCATCATCCACAAGTTGCAGGCCTAATGTGAGAGGTCTGGCCCATATTAAAATATAAATATATAAATTAGAAATTGACGTTATTTTCACACCGTTATGTGTTAATAATGAAATGAATATTTTCACCTCCAAGTTTGATATAAAAGAAAGTTACATTTTTAATGTAACAAAATAAGGATTAGAAAAATTTTACATTTCTTAATGTAAATGAGGATTAGAAGACAATATCATTTTTTTATGTAATTAAATTAGAGAACATAAAATTTCATTTTTTGTAATTAAGTCAATCTGCATGTGAATTAGATTGGAAGTGGAAAATTTACATTTATCATGTAAATTAAGATAAAGGAGAAACGTTACATCTTACGAAATCAAGTTAAAGTAGAAAGAAGTTTATACTCTTAATGTAATTAGATTATAGAAATAATTTACATTTTTGATATAAATTAGATTAAAAAGAAAAGTTTACATTTTTAATGTGAATAAAAATAATAGAACATAGAATAAATGTTACATTTTCAATATAATAATATATTGAAATATAAGTTTACATTTCTCAATGTAAATTAAAATAGGAATAGAAATCTACATTTTTCAATGTAAATAATAAGATTAGAAATTTACATTTCTAAGGAATAGATTTTCATTAGGTAGAAAAATAATAAAACCAAATATACATTTTGTGTAAATCGAAGGATGAAAGAAGAAAATATACATTTTTGTGTTTAGGATGTGTATGTAAAGTAAAATAAAAATAGCGATAGATCGTTATAAATTATTAACAACGATATGAAATGGTTTTCAAATTTATATATGCGAGAGTTATTTGGAAAGTCCGAGTTTACTCTCATTCCAAATAATGATACGACGTTCGAAGAACTGAAGACGGTGATTGAAGACCGACGATCTTCACATCGAATGGGTAACTAGCGTTGAGGCCCTTGATCGATTTGCTCCCAAGATAGGGCTATGATGGTAGTTATCCGGACATAGTGTTGATTTTTACGGATTTGGCTTTCGCTCAGACCCAGAGCATAAGCTCAGAAATGGATGTGTGTCTGACGTTGAATTTTGTTCTATGTAAATTGATTTCTATTAATATACGACCGTTGGTGGTGCAGAATTTATTCTCTTGCTTAACGCCTTTAGAGGTTGTGTATTAATAGTTATCAATCGCATGGCGTGAATTGTCAACGTGGCACGCCAAGATGAAGATGATCAAGGCTTTGTTGAAAAGCAGGCCTTATGATTATAACGTTACTTCGCGAGCCTCACAACCCGGTTGAGTCTAAAATGGAAGGAGGGCACGCAGGGAGAGCAGCGCGTTTCTTTCTAGCTAGAAGTGGTGCCAGTGCTTAAACTGGCTGATATTTTACTCATGTGGATGATGGAATGAGGCGCCTCGGATGATAGGTCCTATAGGATCAGGAAACGTGTGTTCAGGAATAACTAATCCACAAACCGCAAGTGTGGACCGGCCCTGCATCTTTCCAAGAGTTATCTGCGGGGAATCCTGAGACATTAGCTAGAGTGTCTCGTATTGTTAAGGAGCACCTCCCTAGCCTTGACTCATGATGGAAACCAAATTTCCAGTACGATCTCATACGGTTTTGATTGTATTACTAGTATGGAGGCATAGTATATGGTAGCTATGCTTCCTAGGATTGATACATTTACTTTGAAATGTTTTTGAAACGTATATACACTAATAATAATATCAGATTCATTTTTAACGTATCAAACATTTTTGACCATTATAAGGTAAAACTATATCCTCCGGTTTGCGTTGCATTGTGTGATGGGACTTGAGTCTTATGATGGTTTCATTTTTCCAAAAAGCATTGCGTTGTTTAACGATTTAGTTTAATTTATGCACGACGATCCATTGAGTAAACCTATTCCGCGTTAGCGTCATGGTCCTTGGATTTGTCTTATTGTTATTAGTGAAATTAGTTAAGAATTCTCACACCAGTCCCATGACTGACCCGTTATTTGTTTCCACCTTTACAAACTCGGGTGCCCTCTTTCCACACGGGCAGTCGAGTAGTTTGTCTACAGGTTCTTATCTCGAGCAAGATTCTGGATTGTAGCCTAAAGCTGTGTCCAGAGCATAGTTGTCTTCCGCTGCCTTAGTAATTTTATTTCCGCTCCAATATATTAATTATTTCCGCTCCAATATATTAAAATATTGTAATTTATCTTTCGCTGTAATTTTATTCGATGTACTCTGATATTCTGTACTCTGATGTAACATTATTGCAATGTTTATAAAAGTCTGATGTTGTTGTTCTAATGTGTTGTAGCCCAAAGTAAGTGTATCCGGCGATTTCCCGCAAGGGAGATTTTCGGGTCATTTCAGTGACCACGGCATCAATAAACGTCGATCAAAGAGAGCGTTAACTAAGAAATTAATAATATAGAAAACCCTCCACTATATAACATCTTTTCTCTCCACAAACCCTCACTTCTCTTCTCCCTCCAAAAAGTGGCAATAACCCCTCTCCCTCTTTCTCTCGCAATTTTGCAAAAAAGCCCCTCTTCAATAAATAATTTGTTTCTTCCAAACTGTAAGGAATTGGATGAAAGTTTCTGAATGAAAGTTACCGAGCATGATGAGTACTAGCTACTGTAAGAAATTTGTGCTGATTGGGCTGGTGGTTTAGTCGGAAATGTGCTCGAAGTGCAACAGGTTAATTTCATATTTTGGTTATTGAAAGCCTCACGTAGAGAATTAGGTCGAGCGTCTAGAGGGATGGTAGAGGGAAGTATACCAAGATTTTGGTTGTGATGGCATGGTCTCAAGTGATCGGAGTTGGTTGGAATGTCAACTTCATAGGAGGGATGCTGGAAAACGAGGCCTTCGTGAAAATGATCAATTTTCTGCCAATCCGTGAAATTTCAGGTGAAGTGCCCCGAACGAAAGTTGTGCAAGAGGTCGAGACCGAGTTACTAGTAAAATTTGGTGGGATTTGGAGCACCGAGTCGGCCATAGCACCAAGGTGAACGGAAACTGCAGATTTTCGTTCAAATACAGATCGCAGGCCCACATAGCGAACTGAGGGGGGAGCACCAGGCTTGGAAAGAAGAGGAGATGCCGGAGACAATGGCGCTGGTCTCGTTCGATTCCGAGTTACGGTTTGGCCGTGGCGAGCGTTTAAAGTTGAGGGTGTCGTTTTGAAAAGAAGGCGAATAGTGATTTTATTGTCTAAATGATTGTCTGTGTTCGTATGTTAATATCTTTTTGCTACGAACTCAAAATCACGTGAAACAGGATCTCTTGCGATTGTGGAGTCGAGAGCTTCACAACAAAACTAACTGGGTTCAATTTGGAGCTTGTTTGAATTTGGGGTAAATACATACCCGAACGGTACCAAAACCCTCAATTAAAGACTGACAGAGTGGAAACTAAAGGTGAGAATCTTTCTCACTCGACTATTTTGTTTTGTAATTATATCGTAGGTTATAGATGGGGCTTAGTAGCTCCTCACACTATTTCTTGCGAATCATGTTTGATTGTTTAATTTTGTGATTGGGATTGTCATTGATTGATATTGTTTTATATAAAATTATTTATATAAAATGTATATAAAATTATCATGAAAGAAATTTGAAAAAAATATTCATTTACAAGTGGGATGGCTTGTTTATGTAAACCTATTTATCTGATATTGATTGGGAGGATAAATTTTACACATCGCCCAACTGCACAAATAATAATCAGTATTTGTTGTTTGAAAACCCCACACGAGTATTAGGATGATATTTAACGTACACTAATCCCAAAATTTAGTGGTATGTTAATCGATGAGTTGACAGGCTATGACGAGCGTTATTCATTTATTTTAATGCTTAGACAGTTGTAGAATGCACTCTGGATGATGTTTGAATGTGTAATGATTATTTGTCATTATTGTTCAACACATGTGATTTATGAAATCCATATAATTGAAATTATATGGTAATTGGTCGAGTCGCATTCCGATTTAGAAATAAATAATATTTTAAAATAATGAATATTTTAAAATAATGAATATTTGAAAATAATATTCAGTGAAGAATTAAATTGTGATTTTGATGTCCGATTTTGGATGGACACAAAAAAATATAAATATATGAAAACGGGTTAAGTATAGAAGCGGTATTTTAACTCGAATGAATTTATATGTCGAATTTATTCATTTTTATAATGAATATCGAAAAGTAGTGAATTCAAAATCTAATAACTTGAAAATATTATCATTTTAATATTATAATGATATGGAATATTCAATTTTGATTTAAAATTGAAAATCATGTTGAAAACGTTTTAAAACGAATTTATAAACGATTTATAAATTAAGTTTTGAATGGAAATTATTGATATATATACACACACATACACACACACACACACACACACACATATATATATATATATAATGGCCTAAATAGAACGCGTCACGCAGCGATCGCTCGCGAATTTCGACCATTAACTTCAAATGGATGTAACGGGAGATCCGACTGTCGGATTCTCCTAAAACTGTAACCTTTGGGTTCATATAGAAAAGAGCTTTCCAATGAATAGAACAGATTTGAAATCTAATGGTTATATTTTGAGATATGTCCAAATCAATTTCAAAAAAAGGTCGTTATGGATGCAGTTCGGTGGCCGTTATTGGAAACCGACTGTGAGGACCTTGATAAAATTATTGAAAATATGGAAAAATTATGTAAAATCATAATAAATCATTTGAAAAGATTTTGGATGAAAAATTCCAAGTTTGGAAAGAAAAAAAACGTATTTTTATCGAATGAACTAGTTATTAACTAGTATAAAAATCCAATGTTTTTAAATAAATAAATTGGATCTGTAAATGGTTTTAAAATAACCAGAAATTCCAAAGTATGAATTGGAACGGATTTGAATGGAAGTAATCCTTGGAATATTTTGATATTGGATTCCGTGATTATATGGATATTGTGGTGGGAATCTGGAAGATACAAATATCATTATTCCCAATACGATATCCATTAGTTTCAGATTTTGATATTGAATATAAGCCGATATAATTTCTATTTAGAGCCTCGTTTTTAATATCAAATTAGATTTTGGGTATGTCGTGAATGGTGTCTTAAATAACACCGTTCTTAAATCCAATTAAAAAAATAATAAATCTTTTAATTAAGATTTAGAGGAGTTTACCAATTAATTAATATTTAATTGAAATTGGATTTTGGGTTTATCGTAAACGGTGTTTTAAATAACATTTGTTCTTTAACCCGATTAATAGTGAAGAGACGATTTGAAATTTATAAATCTTTTTATTAAGATTTAATGGAAATTTTCCAAAATAAATTTTCCAAATTAATATATTATACTGGAATTGAATGGAATTCGATTTGGCAATAATCGAGATGAGCTTCTGTAAAGGAAGACTATAACTATATATGGAATTTAAGAGGATTTGTCTTTATTCCTGTAATGATCCGCACTGGCATAGGTATTATGATTAATTTATTTACTTATATAAATGGTGGTTTAGAGAATTTAATGGACGTGGAATTAAATAATGGTAAATATTTAATTATAATAATAAATTAAATGATATATTTAATTCTGAAATAAACAGAATTGGCCGAAATGACGATATGGTGTGAACCGGATCATCTGTGATATTTAATTCAGCTTGGAATTGAATTTGAATAACGAATATATTCAATTGTCGACAGTTGAACGTATAGTTTATAATATAATTATAAACGAGCTCGAAATGGCGCTGCAGTTCGTGAATTAGCGATTCGAACTTCAACTGAATGTATAGGATTCGTTTTAAGCCGGATTTCTGTGAAACAAGAAACGTGTGGAGCTGGTGGAGTATATCTTTCTAGTGGAAGAGAAAAATTGGGATTTCGTCGTGTAGATTTTGATTCACGTCCAAACCAAATTTTAGAAAAGTCGCTGTGGAATTCCTTTATAATTTATAAAGGAATTGTTTATATTTTAAAAGGGATTTCAATATAAATCGAATATCGGGTTGACCCAGAAGTGAATATCGAGTTAGAAATTCATATAGGAATATTCTAGAGCTGTATGATATTCCACTGTGAGTATACATGATAATATTTATTTTTAAATATTAAATTTAATTATTTTAAATATATTTATATATTTAAAATGGTTATTTAGAGCTTTAAAAATAGCCAATTTTGCAAATGACCTCAGAATTCGACGAAACTAATTTTGTTGGATCCGCAATATCAAATTATTGTTAGATGTCAAGTTTCGTGATTTTTAGAGTTAGTATGTGGCCGTACCGATTTTTAAAGTGAGAAACAGTTGATATTTTGACAGTTAAAAATACGCTTTGTGAGCATACGAAGTCGGAATTCGACGAAACTAGTTTCGTTGGAACCGTAATGTCGAACTCTAGCTACATGTCCATTTTTGCAATTTTTGAGTATCGTGTGTGAACACATGAATTTTTAGAAAGCTAAAACATATTTAAAAACAAAAATATCCTAAGTGTGTGAACCTAAACTGGCCACCCAACCCTTGTTTCAGCCAAATATATGTCCCCCATTATATAATCATCCTCTTGTCGCCGCATTGATTTTTCATCCTCCAGTAAAAAGTTTAGATCAAAGAAAAATCAAAGGAAAATAAAAAAAACAATTCTTATAAATCAAAATATATATAGAGAGATTCAGATCAAGCTCCTCTACATCCTCGTGTATTTTTCCTATAGTTCGAACTCTGGTAGCTCGCGGTGGTTCTTCACAGCAACTCCTAGGGTTAGCTAAATTCGAGAAATACAGGTATCGAGTAGCGATTAGGGTATTGTAGTTGGAATTGTGGTATGGAGGAGATGGATTTGTGAGAGTTTGGGGTGTTTTCATGACAAAAAGGTTCGGTCCTTTACTGTTTGGGTGCGGACGGAGGTTGAGGACGGGATTTCATCCGTAGGCGCGAGTGGGTTGTGTGGGTGATGATCGTGTAGAGATTGTAAAGGAGATTGCAATGGAGATTTTGGTTTGAATTTTCATTTAAGAAAGAAGGGGCGGTTGAGGATCAAAACGTGGCCATGGCGTGCTGTTTGGGTTCTTTAGAGAGACTACAGAACGGGGAGAAGAAGTGTAGGAGCGGGCCTTGCTGGGTGGTTGGGCCGAGTGAGTTGTTGGGCCGACAAAGCCCGGTTCATATGTACAAAGAAAAAAAAAGGAAAGGGAAGAGATGGTTTGGGCTTATAAGGTGGAGTTGGGCCTTGGTAGTTGAAGAAGGGGAATGGGCTGGTGCGTTTAAGTGGGCTGGTGCATTTCAAATGGGCTGAAAGAATTAAAAGGTTAAGCCCATTATATTAAAAAGGAATTGAATTTATTTTAAATCATATGTATATACAAACTTATAACTTCAATAAATATTCCATAAGGTATCAGAATTCAGCGAAACAAGATCCATCAGGATCGTATGGACGGGAGCAACACAATGACACTGACCGGGAGTGAATCTGAGCTAGTTACAATTTATGGCAAAATAAAGTGTCCGTCGCAAATCAAATAACGCAAACCGTTATTTAACGATTAACGTGCCAATGTGAGTAAATCTCACTAACTTTGAACAGTTTAAAATTTCATGTTGTATTTTTAGAACTATTAGATATTGGCTGATTGACTGTATGTTGACTGTTTGATTGAACTGCTAGTCAGTTAGTTAAATTTTCTATATTGATTCTGTTTAACAGAATATATCATATGGAACTGAAAAGTGATGTTATCTATATTGTTTAACAACTGTGATGCAGGGAAACAGGTTGGAGGAATCCAACTGCATTCCTCAACGTTTATTTTACTGTTTTCATATATTATGATATATGAGGTGTTATGTAATCTGTTATAGATTTTGGGTGTTGGAATGATGTTGATCATTTTTATTCGATATTTTAAATATCATAAAAGACCCTGGGATGTAAAAAGGAATTATTTCAATGTATATTGAAATAAAGGGATTTTATAAAATCAATAGATTTTATAAAAGGAAATATTTCGAAAATAAATAAAAGGGGAAAATGTTTTTAAAACGAATAGAGTTTTATAAAAGGGAAATCATTTGTAAAGTGAAGAACTGTTACTAAAAGTAAATCTTTATAAATGAATAGTTTATTCGGAAAGTAAAGGGAGTTAACCGATCTTAGTTAATCGATTAGTGTAAAGTTAAAAGGAGTTAATCGATGTTAGTTAATCGATTAGTGTAAAGTTAAAAGAAGTAAATCGATGTTAGTTAATCGATTAGTGTTAGAGTAAAAGGAGTTAATCGATGTTAGTTAATCGATTAGTGTTAAAGTAAAAGGAGTTAATCGATGTTAGTTAATCGATTAGTGTAAAGTTAAAAGGAGTTAATCGATGTTAGTTAATCTAAGTGTTAAAGTAAAAGGAGTTAATAGATGTTAGTTAATCGATTAGTGTTAAAGTAAAAGGAGTTAATCGATTAGTGTAAAGTTAAAAGGTGTTAATCGATGTTAGTTAATCGATTAGTGTTAAAGTAAAAGGAGTTAATCGATGTTAGTTAATCGATTAGTGTTAAAGTAAAAGGAGTTAATCGATGTTAGTTAATCGATTAGTGTAAAGTTAAAAGGAGTTAATCGATGTTAGTTAATCGATTAGTGTAAAGTTAAAAGGAGTTAATCGATGTTAGTTAATCGATTAGTGTAAAGTTAAAAGGAGTTAATCGATGTTAGTTAATCGATTAGTGTTAAAGTAAAAGGAGTTAATCGATGTTAGTTAATCGATTAGTGTTAAAGTAAAAGGAGTTAATCGATGTTAGTTAATCGATTAGTGTTAAAGTAAAAGGAGTTAATCGATGTTAGTTAATCGATTAGTGTAAAGTTAAAAGGAGTTAATCGATGTTAGTTAATCGATTAGTGTAAAGTTAAAAGGAGTTAATCGATGTTAGTTAATCGATTAGTGTTAAAGTAAAAGGAGTTAATCGATGTTAGTTAATCGATTAGTGTTAAAGTAAAAGGAGTCAATCGATGTTAGTTAATCGATGTTAGTTAATCGATTAGTGTTAAAGTAAAAGGAGTTAATCGATGTTAGTTAATCGATTAGTGTAAAGTTAAAAGGAGTTAATCGATGTTAGTTAATCGATTAGTGTTAAAGTAAAAGGAGTTAATCGATGTTAGTTAATCGATTAGGGTTAAAGTTAAAAGGTGTTAATAGAATATAGTTTATTCAAATAAAGTTAGTAAATCGAATAAATTTTATTCGAAAGGGGTTAAGTGAATAGATAAATCAAATAGAGTAAATCAAATAGAATAAATCGAATATAGTTTATTCGAAAGGGGTTAAGTGAATAGATAAATCAAATAGAGTAAATCAAATAGAATAAATCGAATAGAGATTTATTCGAAGGAGGGTTAAGTAAGGAAGTTAGTAAAGGGATATAAAGTGAACTTTGCCTATTTCAAAGTTAGAAATGTTGTTCAGTTAAGGTCTGAGAGGTAGTTCTACCCCAACTTGATTGGCTTCGTTTTTAACTAAGGAATAGTTAAGGTTCGACAGTAAAGGAAATGGTTTGAGTTGGCATCGCGATGGTTTGTTTAAACATCTGTCTATGTCCAATGAAGAAGCTTTGGAAATGTTTTCCAAAGAAGAAACCAGAAATGTTTTCTAATAAAGAAAACAAGAAATGGAAATGTTTTCCATTTGTTAATAACATATATTTTCCCAATTTAGAAAATAAGGAATATTGAACGTAGGGAAACAGGAGATAAGTAAATTAATGAACTAAGGAGATGAATGTTAAATGATGTTTGATCGATATAATTTCCATTTGGAAATAATATCGTTGTTTGCACATCTGTTTTTATTCGATAGTTAAATCACAGACTATCGAAGTTTTGACCATTTTAACGTTGTTAATATGGAGAGACCAGTTGGATTATTATCCAAAGAACCACTCTGTATTGGCATAAGCGTTGCGAATCATATATGCCAAAGGAAATTGAAGACGGAGTAATGCAAGGGCTCTCCTGTTTATAGAATAGTGCCTTCGGTTCATCCTGTTCCTGGATGACTTGTATGGACGGATGTCTGACAGAGTATTTCCAGACGATCACGTATATTGATTTCTCCAACTGTACCAAGAGTGGAAGCGGAGAAGGAAACTTCTTTTAGCTAACACGTAATGTATGGTTGAGGAGGTCAATCGGTGATTTGATGGATTTAACGATGTGGCATTCAAAGTGAATCTGGTATGATGATAAAGCGTAGCTTCTAGCCTCATCATCCGGTAAATGGCAGAAATCGGGCAGGCAGCATGGCTAAGTCGGTCGCACCGAAGTAGGGTGTATAATCACCTGATCTAGAGTTTCATTTATTTCTAAAAATCTATTATTGATGTTGCCCCATTCGGGAAACGGTTGCTGATCCCAGCCGTTGGTGATATACATTCGATACACTCAAGCGAAATGAGTGGTCGGTCATGTGTGGCCGGGTTGCAAGATGTTCTTGTTGAACCCAGTGTATTCCTCTCTAGAGGTACACAAGCGAAAGGTGGTTCCATACCTTGTCATAGTTGGAAATCCATTACCCAATACATTCTTGCGGTTTTGATTGTATACTGTATATGTAGAACGTGAGATGAAAGCGTTTCTACTAGATGATTATTATAGTTGTGGGTGATAGACATTATTATAATATCAAAAGGTTTTTGATATAAAGATAATTTGGATTCTCATAAGGGAAAAACCCGTTCCGTTATGCGGCGTGGTCTTATGAGATATCGTTTACTTGTTCGAACTGTTTTTAAACTGTTTTACTCATACCAGTCCATGTTGTGTGCTTGGGGAATGTGTCGCATGATAGGGGGTTCTCGCTTTTCGTTAGGTGGCGAACGGGAGACTCTTACCCCTACATGTCCCGAAAATGAGGGTTGGTTGTGAAGTCGAAAGGCTGGCCGTAAAATATGGTGCTGGGTACCAATGTAAGTCACGGTGGGGTATTACCCTGCTACTTTGTGAGGATGGGAGAGGATGGTTGCAAAGCCTACTTGAGTCCCATGACTGACCCGGAGTTTACTTTGTTGTTTTCCCTAAACTCTTGGGTGCCTAAATTTGTACGGGCAGTCAAGTAGTCGAGATTTACATATATAGTTGAAGAGCTGGAGCAGGAGGCTTCAGGATCATATAGATATAGTTATTTCCGCTGTGTTGTAAGTGCTGTACTTTGATAATAATATGTATATTCAAGTACAGATTTGTATTTCAAAGTTACGTTATGAAATATATTTATTCGTTCCGCTGTGAGATTCGTGTTACTCTGATATTGTGTTCTTCTTCTTCTTCTATTCTAAGTTTCTATCTTATCTTTCCTCACCCTCTAATTTCTTTCACTAATTACCAGGATTTTTCGATGTTTTGGTTATCGACATCGTGTTTATGTCGATAACCAAAGTCGCCGAAAATCCGGGTCGTTACAGTTGGTATTAGAGCTTAAGTTAAGTGAATTACCTTGGCTCTATGGCGTGACTCGGTAGAGATAGGGTTAGTAATACCCTAGATTGAGTTTGAGTGTATATATACGAGTGAGCGTATTTGTTATTGATAAAAAAATTGTTTATATTGTGGAGATTCATTGGTTGAGTTGTTTATGGGTTCTGGTCGATCAGTTTGATCCACTGTATCGGTAGGACTTGATAAACACTCGAATACGATGGGTCGTCACGATATGTTTTGAAAAGATGGTAAATTAAAATAAGTTTACCCAAGGTATATCTTGATATAGAGGAGACATATATATATATATCAAAATTTTAATATATTGGATATATTGGTTGTTATTATAATCGAGTAAGATTATAAATTAAATGGTTTTGTAAATAACCAATCAGAATCCATATAAGTACAATACGTGAAATCAGATGAGTTAAATCTGAAATTAAAACCAGAAATTTAATTAGAATTCTGGAGAATTGGATAAGTGTTTGTAAATAGATTTGGATGAAAAATATGGAAAATTTAAGATCTTGATAGATTTTAAATTGTTTTACAAGCAGTGTGAATTATATTTTGAAATGAATTTCAAAGTGGAAATGTTTAGAAATGGTTTTATAGTATTGAACTCACTTCGATCGCTGGAAAATAGATTCTGATGATGACAGCTGCATCATCAGTATTCATTTTCGAGTTGTAAGTGACAAATTACTACCAAAGATACTGTTTTGAAATTGTTTTGGGAAAGACAAGTTGTGTTGAATTTCAAATGGGATTTATAATAAAGAATGAGTAAAGAAAGTTTGAAAAGGAATTTGAATAAAGGAAGTTCAAACATAGAATGTAAATAAGAAAATTCAAAGGGGATTTGAATATAGAAATTCAAATGGAATTCAAATATAGAATTTGAATATAGAAAATATAAAGGAATTCAAATATAGGATTTGAATATCGAAAGTGAAAATGAAATTTGAATATAGAAGATTCAAATAGAATTGAAATGAAATTCAAGTATAGAATTTGAATAAGAGAATTGAAATGGAATTTGAATATAGGAAATTCAAATAGAATTGAAAAGGAATTCAATTAGTTGATAAACAAGTTAAAATATATTTGAACATGTCATGTTCAAATATGAAGGTGAAATAGACTGAAGAGTTAAGTAGCAAAATTATTTAACAAATTTAGTTAAAACGATTGGTATAGTTCAAATAGATTAGACAGGTATAAATATACAGGAGACATGTTTGGAATAAAGTGTTAGAAGGTATATAAATAGATTGCTCGACAAAAAGGTATGTATTTAATTCATATATGAGATTTTATGCGCCGTATCGGCTAGCCGCTTGGCTTTTCTTTTTCTTTTTGATTGGAGAAGGCCTGTGTGGCAGTTTGGAGATTTTCCCGATGCTCCCGGTACAAAGGAGGTTATGGCAAATTTTTCCGGGAATTTAAGGAGTTAGAATATTTTTAAGAAAATTTGATAGTTAGAAATCAATGTATCGATATAAATAGAAGTCGATAAGGAAACGAACTTAGAAATAGAATAGTAAAATCCAAAAGGGAGACTAAGAATAAAATCTCATAAGGATAAAAAGAGAAGGTGTATATGTGTTTAAAAGTGAATCAGCAGTTGTATGGTATTGGTTATTCGAGTAAGTAGTCATATCTGTTTTGATGTTATAAATGTTATTCAGTCAAGGTCTGAGAGGTAGTTATACCCCAACTTGATTGATTTCATTATTAACAAATAAATAGTAAGATTTCAGGCTCGAAGATCAATGTTGAATAAGAGTTAGTTGAATATAGTATTTGGGTTTTCGTAACGATGTTTTACACAACATTCGTTTTAACCCACATAAGTGTGAACTTGGAAATAGAAAGATAAATATTTCCTAAGTATAGAAATAAATGAGATCGGAAAAGAGATAAGTAATTTGAGTATTTTCGAATTATAAATAGGATTATAAAGGTTATTGATTTAGAAAATAAAGGAAGGCGATATTCGGAAATGTTTTCCAAATAACATAAAAGGCCAATATGGTTATTGAAAATATTTGGTTAACAAATATTGATAAAGAAATAGAGAAGTGATTTAACTAATGGAATATTAATTAAGGGCTCAGTGACTTGTTCAAAAGGAAAATGTGATTTTTGAAAAGAGTAAACTGTTTAAAAAACTCCCAGGGAAAGACTGTTTGAATTGAAAACAAATTTAACAGAAATTTGTGAAAGCAAATTTGAATTAAAGTAAAGCCAGTAAAGTGGTAACTGAGATTGAATTAGAATGATATCAAGACAAATGGGATTGTGAGATTCGAATTTGAAGTGTAATTTGGTGACCAAGTTAAGAGTTTGAAATCGAGAATCAAACTCGAGTTTGAAAAGACATAACGCGAATGTTTGTGTTGGAGACAAAAGTTATTTCAGAATTTGATTGGGATAACATTGATATATGCTGAGTTGATAGCATATGGAAGTGATAGAGTTGATATGCCGACAAAAAGGTACAAGTTTATATTTCTATTGAATATAAGATTTATAAGCCGAATTGGCAAGCCGCTTGGCTGTTTGATTTTCTTTTGGGATGGAGATGGCCCAGAGAGGCGAGTTGGAGTTTGACCGACTGACCAGTACAAAGGAGGTGCTGGCGAAATTTTTCGAAGAGTTAAGGCGTTAGAAAATTTTCAGGATTTTTGAAAATTTTCGATAATAAGAATTAATAATTTAATTGAATTAAATTGGTCTAGTTGGAAACTGAAGTTAAGAAGTGAACAAATATGTTCTAACCAGTCGATAGGGTCATCCTCTACCTTTTAGCAATTTCGAGGACGAAATTGTTTTAAGTGGGGAAGATTGTAATGACCCGCACTGGCAGAGGTATTATGATTAATTTATTTACTTATATAAATGGTGGTCTAGAGAATTTAATGGTCGTGGAATTAAATAATGGTAAATATTTAATTAAAATAATAAATTAAATGATATATTTAATTCTGAAATAAACGGAATTCGCCGAAATGACGATATGGTGTGAACCGGATCATCTGTGATATTTAATTCAGCTTGGAATTGAATTTGAATAACGAATATATTCAATCGTCGACAGTTGAACGTATAGTTTATAATATAATTATAAACGAGCTCGAAATGGCGCTGCAGTTCGTGAATTAGCGATTCGAACTTCAACTGAATGTATAGGATTCGTTTTAAGCCGGATTTCTGTGAAACAAGAAACGTGTGGAGCTGGTGGAGTATATCTTTCTAGTGGAAGAGAAAAATTGGGATTTCGTCGTGTAGATTTTGATTCACGTCAATATCAAATTTTAGAAAAGTCGTTGTGGAATTCCTTTATAGTTTATAAAGGAATTGTTTATATTTTAAAAGGGATTTCAATATAAATCGAATATCGGGTTGACCCAGAAGTGAATATCGAGTTAGAAATTCATATAGGAATATTCTAGAGCTGTATGATATTCCACTGTGAGTATACACGATAATATTTACTTTTAAATATTAAATTTAATTATTTTAAATATATTTATATATTTATATATTTAAAATGGTTATTTAGAGCTTTAAAAATAGCCAGTTTTGCAAACGACCTCAGAATTCGACGAAACTAATTTTGTTGGATCTGCAATATCAAATTATTGTTAGATGTCAAGTTTCGTGATTTTTAGAGTCAGTATGTGGCCGTACCGATTTTTAAAGTGAGAAACAGTTGATATTTTTACAGTTAAAAATACGCTTTGTGAGCATACGAAGTCGGAATTCGACGAAACCAGTTTCGTTTGAACCGTAATGTCGAACTCTAGCTACATGTCCATTTTCGCGATTTTTGAGTATCGTGTGTGAACACATGAATTTTTAGAAAGCTAAAACATATTTAAAAACAAAAATATCCTAAGTGTGTGAACCTAAACTGGCCACCCAACCCTTGTTTCAGCCAAATATATGTCCCCCATTATATAATCATCCTCTTGCCGCCGCATTGATTTTTCATCCTCCAGTAAAAAGTTTAGATCAAAGAAAAATCAATGGAAAATAAAAAAAATGATTCTTATAAATCAAAATATATATAGAGAGAGATTCAGATCGAGCTCCTCTACATCCTCGTGTATTTTTCCTATAGTTCGAACTCTGGTAGCTCGCGGTGGTTCTTCACAGCAACTCCTAGGGTTAGCTAAATTCGAGAAATACAGGTATCGAGTAGCGATTTGGGTATTGTAGTTGGATTTGTGGTATGGAGGAGATGGATTTGTGAGAGTTTGGGGTGTTTTCATGACAAAAAGGTTTGGTCCTTTACTGTTTGGGTGCGGACGGAGGTTGAGGATGGGATTTCATCTGTAGGCGCGAGTGGGTTGTGTGGGTGATGATCGTGTAGAGATTGTAAATGAGATTGCAATGGAGATTTTGGTTTGAATTTTCATTTAAGAATGAAGGGGTGGTTGAGGATCAAAACGTGGCCATGGTGTGCTGTTTGGGTTCTTTAGAGAGACTACATAACGGGGAGAAGAAGTGTAGGAGCGGGCCTTGCTGGGTGGTTGGGCCGGGTGAGTTGTTGGGCCGACAAAGCCCGGTTCATATGTATGAAGAAAAAAAAAGGAAAGGGAAGAGATGGTTTGGGCTTATAAGGAGGAGTTGGGCCTTGGTAGTTGAAGAAGGGGAATGGGCTGGTGCTTTTAAGTGGGCCGGTGCATTTCAAATGGGCTGAAAGAATTAAAAGGTTAAGCCCATTATATTAAAAAGGAATTGAATTTATTTTAAATCATATGTATATACAAACTTGTACCTTCAATAAATTTTCCATAAGGTATCAGAATTCAGCGAAATAAGATCCGTCGAGATCTTATGGACTGGAGCAACACAATGACACTGACCGGGAGTGAATCCGAGCTAGTTACAATTTATGGCAAAATAAATTGTCCGTCGCAAATCAAATAACGCAAACCGTTATTTAACGATTAACGCGCCAATGTGAGTAAATCTCACTAACTTTGAACAGTTTAAAATTTCATGTTGTATTTTTAGAACTATTAGATATTGGTTGATTAACTGTATGTTGACTGTTTGATTGAACTGCTAGTCAGTTAGTTAAATTTTCTATATTGATTCTGTTTAACAGAATATATCATATGGAACTGAAAAGCGATGTTATCTATATTGTTTACCATCTGTGATGCAGGGAAACAGGTTGGAGGAATCCAACTGGATTCCTCAACATTTATTTTACTGTTTTCATATATTGTGATATATGAGGTGTTATGTAATCTGTTATAGATTTTGGGTGTTGGAATGATGTTGATCATTTTTATTCGATATTTTAAATTTCATAAAAGACCCTGGGATGTAAAAAGGATTTATTTCAATGTATATTGAAATAAAGGGATTTTATAAAATCAATAGATTTTATAAAAGGAAATATTTCGAAAATAAATAAAAGGGAAAAATGATTTTAAAACGAATAGAGTTTTATAAAAGGGAAATCATTTGTAAAGTGAAGAACTGTTACTAAAAGTAAATCTTTATAAATGAATAGTTTATTCGGAAAGTAAAGGGAGTTAATCGATGTTAGTTAATCGATTAGTGTAAAGTTAAAAGGAGTTAATCGATGTTAGTTAATCGATTAGTGTAAAGTTAAAAGGAGTTAATCGATGTTAGTTAATCGATTAGTGTTAAAGTAAAAGGAGTTAATCGATGTTAGTTAATCGATTAGTGTTAAAGTAAAAGGAGTTAATCGATGTTAGTTGACCGATTAGTGTAAAGTTAAAAGGAGTTGATCGATGTTAGTTAATAGATTAGTGTTAAAGTAAAAGGAGTTAATCGATGTTAGTTAATCGATTAGTGTTAAAGTAAAAGGAGTTAATCGATTAGTGTAAAGTTAAAAGGAGTTAATGATGTTAGTTAATCGATTAGTGTTAAAGTAAAAGGAGTTAATCGATGTTAGTTAATCGATTAGTGTTAAAGTAAAAGGAGTTAATCGATTAGTGTAAAGTTAAAAGGAGTTAATCGATGTTAGTTAATCGATTAGTGTAAAGTTAAAAGGAGTTAATCGATGTTAGTTAATCGATTAGTGTAAAGTTAAAAGGAGTTAATCGATGTTAGTTAATCGATTAGTGTTAAAGTAAAAGGAGTTAATCGATGTTAGTTAATCGATTAGTGTTAAAGTAAAAGGAGTTAATCGATGTTAGTTAATCGATTAGTGTTAAAGTAAAAGGAGTTAATCGATGTTAGTTAATCGATTAGTGTAAAGTTAAAAGGAGTTAATCGATGT
The DNA here is from genome assembly GCA_030737875.1 of Allium sativum. NCBI lineage: Eukaryota > Viridiplantae > Streptophyta > Magnoliopsida > Asparagales > Amaryllidaceae > Allium > Allium sativum. The sequence goes on from CM060923.1 coordinate 11,843,044, forward strand.
TAGTTAATCGAATAGTGTAAAGTTAAAAGGAGTTAATCGATGTTAGTTAATCGATTAGTGTTAAAGTAAAAGGAGTTAATCGATGTTAGTTAATCGATTAGTGTTAAAGTAAAAGGAGTTAATCGATGTTAGTTAATCGATTAGTGTTAAAGTAAAAGGAGTTAATCGATGTTAGTTAATCGATTAGTGTAAAGTTAAAAGGAGTTAATCGATGTTAGTTAATAGATTAGTGTTAAAGTAAAAGGAGTTAATCGATGTTAGTTAAACGATTAGGGTTAAAGTTAAAAGGAGTTAATAGAATATAGTTTATTCGAATAAAGTTAGTAAATCGAATATAGTTTATTCGAAAGGGGTTAAGTGAATAGATAAATCAAATAGAGTAAATCAAATAGAATAAATCGAATATAGTTTATTCGAAAGGGGTTAAGTGAATAGATAAATCAAATAGAGTAAATCAAATAGAATAAATCAAATAGAGATTTATTCGAAGGAGGGTTAAGTAAGGAAGTTAGTAAAGGGATATAAAGTGAACTTTGCCTATTTCAAAGTTAGAAATGTTGTTCAGTTAAGGTCTGAGGGGTAGTTCTACCCCAACTTGATTGGCTTCGTTTTTAACTAAGGAATAGTTAAGGTTCGGCAGTAAAGGAAATGGTTTGATTTGGCATCGCGATGGTTTGTTTAAACATCTGTCTAAGTCCAATGAAGAAGCTTTGGAAATGTTTTCCAAAGAAGAAACCAGAAATGTTTTCTAATAAAGAAAACAAGAAATGGAAATGTTTTCCATTTGTTAATAACATATATTTTCCCAATTTAGAAAATAAGGAATATTGAACGTAGGGAAACAGGAGATAAGTAAATTAATGAACTAAGGAGATGAATGTTAAATGATGTTTGATCGATATAATTTCCATTTGGAAATAATATCGTTGTTTGCACATCTGTTTTTATTCGATAGTTAAATCACAGACTATCGAAGTTTTGACCATTTTAACGTTGTTAATATGGAGAGACCGGTTGGATTAATATCCAAAGAACCTCTCTGTATTGGCATAAGCGTTGCGAATCATATATGCCAAAGGAAATTGAAGACGGAGTTATGCAAGGGCTATCCTGTTTATAGAATAGTGCCTTCGGTTCATCCTGTTCCTGGATGACTGGTATGGACGGATGTCTGACAGAGTATTTCCAGACGATCACGTATATTGATTTCTCCAACTGTACCAAGAGTGGAAGCGGAGAAGGAAACTTCTTTTAGCTAACACGTAATGTATGGTTGAGGACGTCAATCGGTGATTTGATGGATTTAACGATATGGCATTCAAAGTGAATCTGGTATGATGATAAAGCGTAGCTTCTAGCCTCATCATCCGGTAAATGACAGAAATCGGGCAGGCAGCATGGCTAAGTCGGTCACACCGAAGTAGGGTGTATAATCACCTGATCTAGAGTTTCATTTATTTCTAAAAATCTATTGTTGATGTTGTCCCATTCGGGAAACGGTTGCTGATCCCAGCCGTTGGTGATATACATTCGATACACTCAAGCGAAATGAGTGGTTGGTCATGTGTGGCCTGGTTGCAAGATGTTCTTGTTGAACCCAGTGTATTCCTCTCTAGAGGTACACAAGCGAAAGGTGGTTCCATACCTTGTCATAGTTGGAAATCCATTACCCAATACGTGCTTGCGGTTTTGATTGTATACTATATATGTAGAACGTGAGATGAAAGCGTTTCTACTAGATGATTATTATAGTTGTGGTTGATAGACATTATTATAATATCAAAAGGTTTTTGATATAAAGATAATTTGGATTCTCATAAGGGAAAAACCCGTTCCGTTATGCGGCGTGGTCTTATGAGATATCGTTTACTTGTTCGAACCGTTTTTTAACTGTTTTACTCATACCAGTCCATGTTGCGTGCTTGGGCATGTGTCGCATGATAGGGGGTTCTCGCTTTTCGTTAGGTGGCGAACGGGAGACTCTTACCCCTACATGTCCCGAAAATGAGGGTTGGTTGTGAGGTCGAAAGGCTGGCCGTAAAATATGGTGCTGGGGTACCAATGTAAGTCACGGTGGGGTATTACCCTGCTACTTTGTGAGGATGGGAGAGGATGGTTGCAAAGCCTACTTGAGTCCCATGACTGACCCGGAGTTTACTTTGTTGTTTTCCCTAAACTCTTGGGTGCCTAAATTTGTACGGGCAGTCAAGTAGTCGGGATTTACATATATAGTTGAAGAGCTGGAGCAGGAGGCTTCAGGATCATATAGCTATAGTTATTTCCGCTGTGTTGTAAGTGCTGTACTTTGATAATAATATGTATATTCAAGTACAGATTTGTATTTCAAAGTTATGTTATGAAATATATTTATTCGTTCCGCTGTGAGATTCGTGTTACTCTGATATTGTGTTCTTCTTCTTCTTCTGTTCTAAGTTTCTATCTTATCTTTCCTCACCCTCTAATTTCTTTCACTAATTACCAGGATTTTTCGATGTTTTGGTTATCAACATTGTGTTTATGTCGATAACCAAAGTCGCCGAAAATCCGGGTCGTTACAATTCCATTAGTAGTATTGATTTGATGTGGAAATTTATATCGGTTAGATATTGATCTGTTTTCCGTGAAGGTTCCATAGTTAATGGAAGCTTATTTGGGTTTATCGTGAACTATGTTTTAAATGACATTGGTTCTTTAACCCAGTTAATGACGAGATTAATTTTCCTAAAGTTGAATAATCATAAAATAATGATTCTGCTATTAAAACCAAGTTGGAGTTTTAATGAATCTTTAATTAGATAGGAATGGGAATGAGATAATTAAATTTATCAAATTCATGAAATGATCGAGAATGGAGTACCACCAGTTTTGCTCCAGACGATAGTTATATCATTTTTTAGATTTGAAACAACAAATGGCAATTAATTTCACCAATAACACGTGGGTGTTAGATATGGAGTACTACCAGTTTTACTCCATGGGATGAATAGGTTGGGATTAGAAAAATAAAATAAATGATTACTTCGGTAAGGTTTGCTAATCCCGACTAGTTTGATAAACCTTAATTCGGCTTAAATTGTGAATAGAATACTTGAATAAAATAACATTCTGAATTGGAACGAGGTGTTGGATGTGTTTTTATAGCACTTGATTATAAGATACGCAAGTTATTCGGAAAGACCGGGGTTAACCCATTCTGAATAACTGATACGGTGACTAAGTGTCGATGATATGAAGACGGTGGTTGAAGACCGGAGATCTTCACATCATTTGGATGATTACTAATGTCTTGATTGGGATGTAAAACTAAGAAAACGGTAATAAGTGGTGATCGCCTAGACGTACTTGGAGATCGATCGGAGATGCGACGACCTCTCTCCTGTATTGGACATATGGGACGAGGAGTAAGGTGCCTCCAGTTTCGTTCAGACCCAGAATGGACTTGCAAATGGATGGTATGTCTGGCATTATATTCCTTTTGTACTGTATTCGTTGATCTCTACTAAATATATATCCTTTTGGTGGCGAAGAATTTATTCTTGCTTAACACCCTTTTTAAGGCGTACGAGCTTAAAGGTTATATATTGGTGGAAATCAGTAGTACGGTATATGGATTGACATTGTGGCATATTGAGATGAAAATGATCAAGACTTTTGTTGAAAAGTAGAGTCTTGTGGCTGATGATCAAAGCATAACCATAATTAGCATAGCTTTGTATAACGCTAATTCGTGAGCTTCATACCTGGTATGAACCAGAAACAGGATGAGGAATATATGGAAATGGACATATGTTAGTTTCTAGCTACGGGTAACGTCATGGTATGGAGCCTAGACTGTTTACTCATGTGGATGTTGGAAAACATTATTGGTGGAAAGCGAGGCACCTCGATTATTGGTCTAATTGAAAGGCTCTATGATATTGAGTCCCGAGTGGCTCTTGAGTGGTCGACATACTGACCCATTTTGGATGCTCGATAGAACCAGGTAACATATAGTTTATGGTATAACTAATCATCGACGGATGACTGGCCATGCGGCTAACCCAGGGTTCACTATGGGGGAACATGATACATTGCTAGTGTGTCTCGAATCAGTAAGGAGGACAGCTTTCCTTGATTCATAGATGGAAACCCAATTTTCAATATGTGATTTTTAGGTTTTAGTTGTAAATATATATATATATGGTGGCTTAATATAATGGTACGCACGCCACCTATGATTGATACATTTATATTTGAAGTTGATTTCTTCACCTATAGTAATAATAAAAGATGCAATCTCGCGTGTCAAGCATATTTGGTTATTATAAGGGAAAACACTATCCTCGATTACGCTCATTGTGTGATAGGACCTAAGTATTATAATTGCTTAATTTTTCTATTAAGCATTGCGCTGTTTGTTTATGCATTGATATCCATGGGGGATAAACGCGTTCCATGTTATACAACTGATCCCATGATTTACCTAACTTTAAAACAAAATGATAATAATTGTTTTAGTTGTCACACCAGTCCCATGACTGACTTGGAGTTTGTTGTTTTAACCTAAAATATGGTTGCCCTATTTTTCCACACGAGCAGCTAGTAGTGTTGGTTTTCGCAGATACTTCTTTTCCCCGGATCCTGGATTACAGCTGGAGCTATATTCGGAAAGCTTTATATCCGTATATCTCTTTCAATTGTGTCAGTTGTTATTTTCAACTACGCATTGTACTTACGTATTATTTTCCACTGCAATGTAAATTGTAAATACCTGATATTTATTTTCCACTATATAATATTTATTCATACTCTGGAATATTCTTGTACTCTGATGTAAATTGTTGTAATAGTAGTGAAATGTTCTTCTGTTTGTATTCTAATGCGTCATGTTCTCAAAGAAATCCGAACTCCTCATTTATGGGGATTTCGGGTAGTTTCAACAACCATTCGCGAATTTCAACCATTGACTTCGAATGGACATTACGAGAGATCCGACTGTCAGATTCTCCTAAAACCAGAACCGTTATCGGGAAGAGCTTTCCAATGAATATAAGTGATTTGAAATCTAACAATTGGATTTGGAATTATGTCCAAATCAAATTTGAAAAAGGTTGTTATGGATGTAGTTCAGTGGCCGTTATTGGAAACCGATTGTACGGGCCTAGATAAAATTATTAAAAATATTAATAATTTGTGTAAAATCATAATAAATGATTTGGAAAGAATTTGGATAAAAAAATCCACGTTTGTAAAGATAAAAGTATATTTTTATCAAAATGAACTAGTTATTAACTAGAAAGATAATCCAACGTTTTACATAAATAAACTGGATTTGTGAATGGTTTTAATCTAACCAGAATTTTCCAATGTATAAACTGGAATGGATTTGAATAGAAATCTTCTTCGGGAGATTTCGATATTGGATTCCGTGACTATACAGATATTGTGGAGGAATTTGGAAGATAGATAAATATCGTTATTCCCCATACGATGTGTTTTGGTTTCAGAATTTGATATGGAATGCAAGCCGATATAATTTCTGTTTAGAGCCTTATATTTAATATCAAAGTGGATTTTGGGTTTTTCATGAATGGTGTCTTCAGTAACACTGTTATGAAGCCTCGTGTGAAAAGAATAAATCTTTTAATTAAGATTATTAGAGTTTCCATTTATATTAAGCAATTGAAAAAAAAAATGGAATGTGAATTGGGTTTATTGTGAACTGTGTTTTTAACGATATTCGCTCTTTAACCCGAATAACAGTGAAATGTGATTTGGAATTTATAAATCTATTATTAAGATTTAATGGAATATTTCCAAAGTAAAGTTTTCCAATTTAATAAAATAAATTGGAGTGGAATGGAATTCGATTTGGTAATAATCGAAGTGAGCTTCTGTGGAGGAAGACTGTTATTATATATGGAATTTAAAAGGATTTGCCGTTATTCCATTTATATTATTGGTTGGATACGGAAATTTATATCGATTATGTATATTGATTTGTTTTCCGTGAAGAGTCCATGGATAATGGATTGTGATTTTGGGTTTATCATGAATTGTGTTTTGAACGACATTAGTTCTTTAACCCAGTCAAAGAAAGGATTACATGTATAACATTGTATTTCGAACTGTTTGTTGATCTTTGCTAAATATGTATCTGTTTGGTGGCGGAAAATTTATTCTCTTGCTTAACACCCTTCACTGAGACGTATGAGCTTAGAGGTTATATATTGGCAGAAATTAATGATACGGTGTAAATTGTCGAGTGTGACATGTTTATGTTTCCAAAGTTAAATAATCAATAAATAATGGTTGTTAGAAGAAAAAACTAATTAGAGTTTTAATGAATCTTTAATTAGATTGCAATGAGAATGTAATAATTTAAATTATCAAATTTGGGAAATGATCGAGAATGGAGTACCACCAGTTTTACTCCAGACGATAGTTAAATCTTTAACCAGATTTGGGCGTGAAATAGTAATTAATTTTACCGATAACACCATGGGTGTTAGATATGGGGTACTACAAGTTTTGCTCCATGGGATGAATAGGTTGGGATTGGGATTAATAAGTAAATGATTACTTGGGTAAGGCTCGATAATTCTGACTAGATGATAAAACGTAATTTGGTTTTGAATGATACCCAAAGGAAGACTTAAGAATAAATTTAAAAGAATTTATCTTTGATAAAATTAATGGGAACCTTTCCCTAAAAGATGTGAATATTTGAATAAAAGAATATCCTGAATTTGAAGGAGGTGTATGATGTGTTTTTATAGCACTTGATTTTGATTATAAAATATGCGAGTTATTCGGAAAGACCGGGTTTAACCCATTTTGAATAATTAATACGATGACTTAAAGTCGACGATGAAGACGGTGGTTGAAGACCGGAGTTCTTCACATCATTTGGACGATTGCGAATGTCTTGATTGGGTCGTACACCCAAGACAAGGTAATAAGTGGTGATCGTCCAGACGTACTTGGAGATCGACCAGATATGCGAGGACCACTCTACTGTATTGGACATATGGGACGAGGAATAAGGTACCTCCGGTTTCGTTCAGACCCAAAACGGACTTGTAAATGGATGTGTGTCTGACATTGGATTTCATTCTGTGTTGATTTTTATTTCTATTAAATATATATCTGTTTGATGCCGGTGAATTTATTCTCTTGCTTAATACACTTCTTTGAGACGTACGAGCTTAGAGGTTATATATTGATAAACATTAGTTGTATAGCATGAATTGTCATTGTGGCATGCTAAGATGCAAATGATCGAGGCTTCTGTTCAAAATCAGAGTCATGTGGTTGATGATCAAAGTACGGATTTAAATAGCACAGCTTTGTGTATAGCGTTAATTCGCGATCCTCACACATCGATATGAGTCAAAAACTGGATAAGGACGGTAGGGAGGACATGACGTTTCTTTCTAGCTATGGGTGTTGTTTTGGTATGGAGCCAAGAAATTTATTTAGTTTTACCTGTGTGGATGATGGATTATGAGGCGCCTCAGATATTGGTCCCTAGTGGCCAAGCGGTAGGTCCTATAAGACTGGGAAGCGTGTGTTCAGGAATAATAATCCACTAACGTAAGTGTGGACCGGCCTTGTTGCTAATGAAGGTTCACTGCGGGAGATCCTGAGGCATTTTCTAGAGTGTCTCGAAGCCGGTGAGGATGATCCCCTGCCTCGGCTTATGGATGGAAATCCAATTTCCAATACACCACATTTCGGTTTTTATTGTAGAACTAGTATGGCGACATAGTAGGATGGGGTACTATGCCGTCTATGATTGATACATTTATATTTGAAGTTGATTTTGACACTATACACTTACAGTAATATCAAATGCTTTTTTTAATGTACCAATCATGTTTGGCTATTATATGGTAAAACTTTATCCTCCGGCTTGCGTTGCATTGTGTGATGGGACCTGAGTCTTATAATAGCTTCATTTTTCCAAAAAGCATTACGCTATTTGTTTTATGCACTAGTAATCTTTGGAGAAAACCCATTCTGTGTTACACGGCATGGTCCCTTGATTTACTCTATTTTAAAGTAAAGTTTTAATAACTATTTTAGTTTTCACACCAGTCCCATGACTGACCTGGAGTTTATTGTTTTTACCTAAACTCTGGGTGTCCCTATTTTCCGCACGGGCTGCTAGTAGTTTTGGTTTATCGCATATATTTCTATTCACATGATACTGGATTTACTGCTGGAGCAATATTCGGAAAGCTTTGTATCCGTGTATCTCTTTTAGTTGTGTTATGTATTACTTTTCCGCTGCTATGTAATGTATTTTAATCTCTAATATTTTTTTGATGTATATTATTTATTCATACTCTGTTATGTTCATGTACTCTGATGTAAATTGTTGTAATAAGCAATGAAATGTTCTATTATTCGCGTTCTGATTTGTCGTGTTCTCCACTCAGTCCGGGCTTTCCCTTACGGGTGAGTCTAGGTCGTTTCACAAAATATAACTGTTTGAATGAATTTATCAAATAATATTAAAATTGATATTAAAGAACCACAATTTAATATGAATACTATTATTTTACTAGTAAAAATGGTAAATTTTATTTTTTATCCAATTATGATATACGAGCATCACGGCACGTGCTTCACACATGGTAACGGCATGCGCTTCACGCTCGGTCGTGGCACGCGCTTCGCACATGGATTTTTATTCCCCATATGTTATGTATTTTACATATGCAAGGAAAAATAACTTGTACTAATGTTGTGATCAATAAACTGTCACTTCAAGAAAAAATAATAAGAAATGCAAATAAATTAAAATGTAATGATCACAAAATATCATTCAATTATTTTGTCTTTTAGTAATGTTTCAATTGTTAGTTCGAACATAATGACACGCGCTTCGCACGTGGTGATGGCACGCGCTTTGCGCGTGGATTATTCATCAAACATTGTGTATCTTACGTATGAAAGGAAAAATGATTTGTACTAATGTTACATAACCAATAAATTGTCAATCGTAATGAAAATATAGTAAAGAATATAAATAAATTCAAATGAATTTTTAAGTACATTTAGTAAATAAAACAAATTAAAAAAAAGTAAAGAGGAGAAGTGGAAAAAATAACGGAAAACAGCTGAAAATTTACTGTTAATTGACAGTTTTCATTTTAAAAGGCATCGAGCTAAGAATTCTAACAAAAAAAATTTCAATCAAAATCAAGGGAAACCAATTCCTTGATCTAAATATCCAGACCTTACAAGTTGTGCATAAAGAGTCTTTATTCAAATGGATTGGTAAAATGAAAAAAAAAAATTAATAAGAATAATCTACACGTTTTTGGTTGAGAGATCCATAACTGCAGCATAAAATATGCATCACGATATCTACCTTATAGGCTAAGAAGGTAAAGGAGAAGATGAATTATTATATATTATTGCCACTAAGCAAAGTCGTTACAGTATCATAGTTATACTTGAAAATAAAAAACAAGAATATACTTTAATCAGAAGTATAATCAATAATACAATAGTAAAAACATAATGCTTGACAATTCAATGTTACAGATGCATTTCGTTGGACACTTCACTTGAGTTGATTCACTTATATAAGAATATTAGTCCTAATTTGATTATGTTCTTTTATTTTATGCTCAGATCAAATCGAGTACCACATCATCGAGAATGCACCTTTCGGAGCTGGTAAAACCACCCAATGTTCCCCGTCCCCCGAGCAGTCGGAGGAGCCCGGATTTTTTTGAGAACATGACACATCAAAACATAATCATTAGAACATTTCATTCCTATTACAACAATTTACATCAGAGTACAAGATATTAGAGTTCAAATAAATAATATACGGCGGAAAATATCAAAGATTAAAATACATAGCAGTGGAAATAAAAAAATGTATAAATACCATGCGTAGGTGAACTACATCAACTACCACAAGTGAAATAAATACACGGATACAAAGCATTCCAAATATATTCCAAGCTGTAATACTGGATCCTGCGAAAAGAAATGCCTACGAAAACCAAAACTACTAGCTTCCCGTGTGGAAAATATGGGCACCCAGAGTTTAGGTGGAAACAATAAACTACGAGTTAGTCATGAGACTGGCGTGAGAACTAAAAACAGTTATTAACTTTATTTTAAAGTTAGGTAAATCACGTGATCACGCCATATGACATGGAAAGGATTTACTCCACATGAATACCATAAACAACTCGCAATGCTAAATAAAAGAAAAATGAAGTTATTATAAGACTCAGGTCCCATCACACAATGCAACGCAAGCTGGAGGACAGAGTTTAACCTTATAATAGCCAAATATGCTTGATACACGAAAATTTTCTTTTATTTTTACTATACGCGAAGAAATCAACTTCAGATATAAATGTATCAATCATAAACGGCACAGGTATCATACTCAACAGCCTACGTCCAGGGCAATGGAAAACACCGCAATGTACATCTGCCTAAATCTAGGAAATCGAGTATCACTACGACTTACGTCCCAGCTAGAGTAAACACCGCTTACTCTATCCTTATGGGAATCGGGGGGTAGGCTCTATCCCTACCAGTTGTGGAGCGATCACACCAAGCCTATCTCGATCGACCGTATCCATCCTTATCTCGAAAGTTTACTGATCTAACCATCCGTTCACCAGCATACCGATGGGTGAGGCTCACGAATTAGCACTACATAAAGTTGTGCTACTTAAAGCCATGCTTTGATCACTATCCACCAAGCTCTGCTTTTCAAAAGAAACTTGGATCTTTGCATCTCAACATGTCAAACTATCAAACCATACCATATCATTGATTTCTGCCAATATATAACCCCTAAGCTCGTACATCTCAGAGAAGGCTGTTAAGCAAGATAATAAATTTTCCGCTACCAAACAGATATATATTTAGTAGAGATAAATGAATACAACATAAAGGAATACATTGTTAGAAATACTATCCATTTGCAAGTCCGTCTTGGGTCTGAACTAAACCGAAGGCTCCTTATTCCCCATCCTATGTGTCTAATATAGGAGAGAGGCGCTCGCACATCTGAACTATCAACAAGTACGTCCGAACAACTACCACTATAACTCCTTCCTAGGAGCTAAACAATCCAGGGCATCAGTATTAATCCATTCGATGTGAAGATCGTCGGTCTTGCACCGTCTTTATTATCTTCGACATTTAATTGTCATATCAATTATTCAGAATGGGTTAAACCTGGTCTTTCCAGACAACTCACGTATCTTATAATCAAGTGAAATACAAACATACCATATGCCACATTCCAATCCAGAATATTGTTTATTCAAACATTCTTCACATTGGGAGTTATTCCCATAAATCGTATCAAAGATTTTATTCATTTAGACCTCTTGTTAAAATCTTCACTTGGAAACCATTTCAAAAGATTTTGTATTATCATTTCACGAATTTAAATCAAATTAAGTTGTATCAAACTAGTCGGGATTATCCAGCCTTGCCGAAGTAGTCATTTATTTTATTTTCCCAATCCCAACATATTCATCCCATGGAGCAAAACTTCTAGTACTCAATATCTAACACCCGGTGTGTTACAGGTAAATTCAATTACAATTTCACGTTTCAAATCTAATTAAAGAATTGACCATCGCTTGGAGTAAAATTGGTGATACTCCATTTCAGAACACTTCTTGAATCTGGTAAATATAATTATCACATTCACATTTTAATCTAATTAAAGATTCACTAAAACTCCGTCTTAGTTTTAATCTCCAAAAATAATTATTTAATGATTATTCAACTTAGGAAATAAATCATGCCTTCAACTGGGTTAAAGAACGAATGTCATTTACAACATTATTCACGATAAACCCAAAATCATCTTCCCTCAAAATGGAATCTACACGGAAATCATAATAGTGTATAATCGATATAAATTCCCTTTTTGGACTAATAATATAAATTGAATAATGAAAAAGCCTTTTAAATTCCATATATAGTAACAGTCTTCCTTTACAGAAGCTCAGCTCGATTATTACCAAATTGAATTCCATTCAATTCAAATTTAATATATTAAATTGGAAAACTTTACTCTGGAAAATTTCCACTAAATCTTAATAAAAAGATTTATAAATTCCAAATCATATTTTCACTATTAATGGGTTAAAGGACAAATGTTATTTAAAATACCATTCACGATAAACCCAAAAATCCTGTTAAATATTTATTAGTTGGTAAACTTCTCTAAACCTTAATTAAAAGATCGATTCTTTTCTCAACTGGTTTTAAGAATAGTGCTATTGAAGACAAGATTCATGACAAACCCAATATCCAATTTGATATTAAATACAAGGCTTTGAATAGAAATTAATATTGGCTTATATTCAATATCAAATTCTGAAACCTACGGATATCGTATTGGGAATAACGATAACAATATATTCCAAATTTCCATAACAGTATCCGTACAATTATGGAATCCAATATCAAAAATATCCAAAGATAATTTCCATTTAGACATATTCCAATTTATTCGTTGGAAAATTCTGGTTATATTAAAACCCTTTACATTTCCAATTAATTTATTTAAAAGCCATTGGATTATTGCTCTAGTTAATAACTAGTTCATTCAGATAAAAATATCTTTTATCTTTTCAAAAATTGGAATTTTTAGAACAAAATCTTTTCAAATCATTAATTAATATTTTACATAATTTTTCCATATTTTTTAATAATTTTATTAAGGACCTTCTAGTCGATTTCCAATATCGGCCATAAAACTGCATTCACAGCGACCATTTCCAAAACTGATTTGGACATATCTTGAAATATGTCCATTAGATTTCAAATCTCTTATTATCATTTGAAAGTTCTTTTCAATACGAACCCAACTTTTCCGGATTTAGAAGAATCCGACGGTCGGATCTACCGTTATGCCAATTTGAAGTAAATTGTTTTAATTCGCGAACGGTCGCAGTGCGACGCGTTCTATTCAAGCCACTTAAATATATACATATATATATATATGTATATATATATATTGTCGATTTTCATTTAAAATAAATTTTATAAAAATCGTTTTTGAATTCATTTTAAAACTATTTTAACTTCATTTTCAATTTTAAATAAAAATTGAATATTCTATATCATTGTAATATTAAAAGACTAACATTTTCAAAATACCATATTTTAAAATCATATCTTTTCGATATTCATTATAAAATGGATATAAAAATCCATTGGAGTTAAAATGGCATTCGTCTACTTGACTCGGCTTCACATATTATTTCAATATTTTCGTGTCCATCAAAAATCGGACATTAAAACCAAATTTTTATTTTTAATCGAATATTATTTTAATATATTTATTTATATTCTAAATTGGAATTAGACCCAATCAATTACCTTATAATTTTATTTATATTGATTATGTTGAGAACAAGATTTTGATCGATGCCAACATATAAAGTTGCAATGAAGATCATTTCGTAGAGATAAGGTTTTTACATCGACTCGTGTTAGAAATATGTTAAAATCTATCCTCAAAGTATAACACGAATGCACAAAACAATATCATATCTTCGTTGCTGAAATCTGTATATTTGAGGAATTGAAAAGTCACAGAAAAAGCCCACACGGTCCAGGCTCCGATCGCAAAAGAGTGCAACGTGATATAGACTGTGGACCGAGGACCTCCGGTCCACAGCCATAAAACGGTAGACCGCCCAATAAGAACCAGCCGACCGTTTTTAATGTTTTTGCACATAACGGCTATTTTTCTAGAATTTTTTATTTTAATTAAATTCAACCAATCGACTGGTGATTTTCAACCAGTCGACCGTTTTGAAACAACAAGCTTTTTCTAAAAGGTTGCTTCTATTTATGAAGAGATTTTTATTCAATAATCAAAGGAAATGGACATAACTTTTTATAGAAACTCTTCATGAAGAGTTACTACCTTTCTACTATTATATAAACAACTTCAAACTTGTTTTCAATCACCGAATCATTCTATATTCTCTATAATTTCTGAATTGCATTTTCATACTCTTTGCAAAACAAAAGCTCTCCAAATTTCAAATACTTGTTGAATCCTTGAATCAATTCAATATCACTTGATTCAACAAGCATTCTACTTCATTAAATCTACGCATTCAAAGTATATACTCGAGGACCAGATTATAGGAAGATTGTACTCAAACTGTTGACTATCCGTGTTGAATCAACAACACAAAGCAGAAGTCAAAACCATTGTATTAGTTGAAGTCCTGTTTGTGATCAGGCAAGTATTGAAGTCCTCCGTGTTGTAACAGTCAAGTTGTGAAATCCTCGTGTTGATAGAGGCATGAAATTCCTGTTCGGCTGCTCGGGTGTTGTATACCTATTTCCCCCGGGTGAAGTGAGGTTGTTGTTAGTGGAAATCCAGATAGAAGTCTAGGACTGGGCGTAGGATGGTGCTCCTAACCAGTATAAAAATCTCTGGTGTGATTTTTTCTTTTTACTGCATTTACTATTTTATACCTGTGATTAGCTATTACTTCGTACTTGAATATTGTTTGTCATATTACACGATTCGTGTGTGTGTTATACTTAGCAAGCATACGTACACTTTCATTTGGTATCAGAGCCTAGTGTTCTAGAGATCGTAACAACATCCTAGAACAAATGGCAGTAAAGAAATCTAGTCAAGGTATTAGAAAGTGGAAGAATAACAAAGCTGAATCAGGAGAGCAAGGAAGCAAATGTCTCATGGCTAAAGTCAGATCGCAATCGGTATGTATAGATTCATTATATAAAGATCTTTTGTTAGAACATGAAAAATTATTGTAAGATTTTAAAACTTTGAGTAAACTCAATACAGTCATTATAGCTAAATCAAAAAATTGTGAGCAAGAAAATTCCAAATTAAAAGAAGAAAACAATTTTTTGTAAAACAAGCCAAATGTTTTGAAAATACCTTAGAAAAGCTTGTTTCCCAAAAAGACTTCCTTCAAAAAGAAAATGAGCGACTAGAAGATAAAAACAATGTTCTTTTAAAGCAAATCGATCTTTTGCAAAATAGAAATATATCATTAGAAGATTCTTTAAATAATTCTAGTTCTTTAATTTCGTCTCGTGAAAAAGAGAATGGAGCCTTAACTGAAAAGAATTTAGAATTATCTAAAGAATATGTGCTTTTAAAGGTGTATAATAATATTTTGCAAAATAAAATTTCTGACTCAAAAGAAAATTTTGGAAAATTACGGTCTTCTTTAATTAGTTCAGGAACTCAAATTTGTGGTCTCAAAATTGAGAATGCTTTAAAAAGGAAGAAGACTGAATTAAATAAGGAAATTGATAATTTTCAAAATAACAAAATTTCTTTTGACACTCGTGATCTTGGAATTAAATTTGCTAAATGTACAAATAAGTTCGCAAAATTTAATAAAGGTCAAAATGATTTAAACATGATTTTATCTAGATCTCGACCTTCACATGACAAAAGTTGTATAGGATATAATAAAACCAAACATAGAAATAGTACTAGATATGCTTTTATGTACAATAAGAATATCACTGCTAGTACTAATGCACATCCAAGACTCAGTTATTATAGAAATTCGAATACTTCTATGGCTAGCAGTATTTATAATAAATATAGAAGTATGAAAAGGAATATTACTAGAGATTACTTAAGTATTTGGGTTCCTGTTAGTTGCGAAAACAGAGAAAAATATATCGATGATCATTTTGATTCAGTAGTTAATAATGAAAATTTTATATTTAAAAGTTCCGTTAAACCCTCTTGGGTATGGTTACCTTCCATCTAACTCATGGACCCAAACAAAGCAAGTGGGTACCAAAACTATATATGTTATATTTTTTGTAGGTACACCACAATAAAGTGAAGGTTATTCGATATTTCTAAATATCTTTGAAAACTCAGCTTATCAAAAAATCACATAATTCAATAACTCCTAAAGGTGCTGTAATTGTCTCTACTACTCTCGATTATTGTGTTTATTATGGTATTTATTCTTTTTAATCGATGACAAAGGGGTAGAAATATTTTTTCTCATGATGATACATATCACATATACTATCATTTAAAATTATGTGTGCCAACATTTGTTAATGCAGGAATCAAAAGGTAAGAGTATTTATATTATGAACTAACAAATGTTGCAGATAATCAGGGGGAGCTTTATATTCACAGGGAGAAAATCCAAAGTATTGTCATCAATCAAAAAGGAGGAGAATGTTGAGAACAAGATTTTGATCGATGCCAACATATAAAGTTGCAATGAAGATCATTTCATAGATATAACGTTTTTACATTGACTCGTGTTAGAAATATGCTAAAATCTATCCTGAAAGTATAACACGAATGCGCAAAAACAATATCATATCTTCGTTGCTGAAATCCGTATATTTGACGAATCGAAAAGTTACAGAGAAAGCCCAAACGGTCCGGGCTCCGACCGGGAAAGAGTGCAGAGTGATATAGACTGTGGACCGAGGTCCTCTGGTCCACAGCCATAAAACGGTCGACCGCCCAAAAAGAACCAGTCGACCGTTTTTAATGTTTTTGCACATAACAGCTATTTTTCTAGAATTTTTTATTTTAATTAAATTCAACCAGTCGACCAGTGATTTTCAACTAGTTGACCGTTTTGAAACAGCAAGCTTTATCTGAAAGGTTGCTTCTATTTGTGAAGAGATTTCTATTCAATAATCAAAGCAAATGGACATAACTTTTTATAGAAACTCTTCATGAAGAATTACTACCTTTCTACTATTATATAAACAACTTCAAACTTGTTTTTCAATCACCGAATCATTCAATAGTCTCTCTAATTTCTGAATTGCATTTTCATACTCTTTGCAAAACAAAAGCTCTCAAAATTTCAAATACTTGTTGAATCCTTGAATCAATTTAATATCATTTGATTCAACAAGCGTTCTACTTCCTTAAATCTATGCATTCAAAGTATATACTCGAGGATCGGATTATAGGAAGATTGTACTCAAACTGTCGACTATCTGTGTTGAATCAAGAACATAAAGCGGAAGTCAAAACCATTGTATTAGTTGAAGTCTTGCGTGTGATCAGGCAAGTGTTGAAGTCCTCCGTGTTGTAACAGGCAAGTTGTGAAGTCCTCGTATTGATAGAGGCATGAAGTTCTCGTTCAGCTGCTCCGATGTTGTATAACTGTTTCCTCCGGGTGAAGTGAGGTCGTTGTTAGTGGAAATCCAGATAGAAGTCTGGGACTGGACGTAGGGCGGTGCTCCGAACCAATATAAAAATCTCTGGTGTGATTTTTCCTTTTTACTGCATTTACTATTTTATATATGTGATTAGCTATTACTTCATACTTGAATATTGTTTGTCATATTACACGATCCGTGTGTGTATTATACTTAGCAAGCACATGTAAACTTTCAGATTTCATACATCGCATGTATTCAAAAATAGTGATAAGCAACTATTAAACATTCAGTTAACATCCAGAGTGCAATTTACATATGTATATGCATTAAATAATTAAGTAACGCTTGTAACAGTCTATCAATCAATCGGTTGACATACAACTAAATATTAGGATTAGTGTATGTCAAATATCATCCCAATACCCATGTGGGGTTTTCAATCAACAACAGTCCGTTTAAATAAATCATTGGTTAATTAATTTAACCAATTCTGTTTTGGTTGGAATTATTTTTCTACTTAGCCAATTTTCAATGTTTAAATAATAAATAGATATTTACATCTCATTTCAGCAACCACAAAGTGTCTATCCACATTGTTCGAAATACGAGTGTCGTATATTCAAATAACGCTTCTTGTGCAAATGAGTCGTGAATAGTTCATGCGTTGAACTCAAGCAATGTCACATACGATAGATACAAATCAAAACTAAAAGTCTGCATATATCTTCAGTTACAAAATAAGTAACCGTACAAATATTTAAATGAGAGAATTCTCACATTGGTTTCCACTCAGTCAGTCTTCATTTGAGGTTTGTTTTAATAAAATTAAATGAGCATTCAATTTTATCAAAAACTGCAATGGCTTCCGTTTCCATTCTGGTCAGTTCCATGTTGTAGAGCTCGACTCCGCGATCGCAATGCAACTGAAATTGTTCAATTCCGATCTCGTATGAAAAAGTTATGGTATTAAATACATTAATTACAATAATAGCTTAATAGAATAATTAAATATTAATTACGCCACTAATTACAATTAAACCTTTCGGCCTTGATCTTTCTTCTCTGATACCTTCTGTACAGAAAATCAAACCTACTTATCACGATTTGTCCACCATGCACGAACAACCATGCTACTGGCCGATGATCTGAAGTGCACATGTCGTGCGCCTCGGCGGTGCCTGTCACCACCCAAAACAGCACATAAATCGATGTATCCAGTCCTTCCAAAAAACCCTTGCAAGTCAACAACTTCGAGGCCCATTTCTGATCACCACGGTGAACCATATTCGATCACAACCGGACAAATGTGATAACTCACCTGGCTAAACAAAATTACTTTGAAATGTTTTTGGATTTGATTATTGGATTGGAAGAAATTCAAAGAATTAGTTTCTAAGCTTTTGGCCGTTAATTGCATAAGTGGCGGCTCCTGGGAGGGTTGACCGCGTGAGATAAAAATGAGGGCTTTGACCCTTTTTTGACCCATATATATAATATAATTTAATATTCTTTAATTCCAAAAATATATGTTTTTCCATTCGAACTCCAAATCAAACCCAACGACTATCGTTTCTAGCTATATACCCCTATTCCGAACACAACGGGATATGTTTCATTTGCTGATTTGGTCGTTTCTATCAGGTTTCGTCAAAATTAAAATATAAATTAATATAACGGTCAATATTGAATTCAACGTACATTTTAATTTACCAGGGCCACATACTGACTCCAAAAATTATGAATTTTGAAATCTTGTTATGTTTTGACGATATGGTCCTAACAAAACAAATTTCGTCGAATTTGGAGACCGCTTGAAAAATGGCCTTTTTCTAGTCGATTAAATTTAAACTGAAATTACAAAACACGTTTAATTTTACCACGCTCACATACTAATTTCAAAAATTATGAAATTCTAAACCTATTTATAATCTGACATTCCGGATCCAACAAAAGTTGTTTCATCGAAAACGGAGGTCATTTGCAAAATGACAATTTTTAAGGGCTTTATATATTATTAAAATACTAGATTGGAACCCGTGCTTCGCACGCGGAGAGTGTTGGATATCATTGAGCAAAGACAAAGGTATAGGAAGTGGCGAACTTGTCATAAGATATTTGTACATGTTAGGTGAAGCTAATTTCGAAGTCTTCATAAGAATCATAGATGTGGTTGGTCGTCATAAGCGTAGCCGGAGCATGGGATAATTATTGCGCTAATGTAAATATGTTGGCAATTTTTGCTTACACTAACAACAACAATGGTTTGCTTGCTTTCTTAGGACTGACAATATGCAAAGTTAACTATTATATATAGGTCCAAAATCAATTTTTTAGTAGACATGAAACATTGGCGTTGGCCTCATGGAGTAATTGTGGAGGGAATTAGAATTTCAGAATTAGCGTTAATCAGCATGTTGTAATGCAATGGAACGAGGAGAAGAAATCGTCTTGAAGGCATATGCTGCTATGGAAATAGTCTGCAAAAGTGAATTATATCAATCGACTTACAGTTGAAACATTTCTGTATTTCATACAGACAATGTTGTTGTTTTTTAATTAGCATACGGAATAAGACTTTGAGATAGCACAGCTATAAAAAATTAAATGACATTTCGTTTATTGTTTGATTTGTTATGTTATAGTAGGTTACTTGTTTGTATATCAAGAGTTATGAATTTGTTATTTTTCTTCTCATACCACATCAACGCACTGTAATCCAAAGAAACATAATTTGGTGCATCAAAATTCCATTTTTACATATCAATAGTTTAGTGGGTCGTGCTTTGCAAACGAGAACCATTCTACTTTAATTTTTTTAATTTAAGAGAATAAGTCTAGTTGCTTTTGATAGATATGATGTTATTTCATGTTCTATATATAGAAATAAATAACAAAGTTATAGGTTACACTACTATTGGCTCGTAAATATAACGAATTGTGTAAACTTTGATAATTTTAGAATAACATATTTTGAGTTTCATTGCTTTATTGCATATAAGGTTACAAGGATATTATATATATATGCGAAAGTAAAACAAGAATTATATATGATGATCCAACACTTTTATGATTAGCCCTATCAGTGACTTACCATCATGTTAAATAAGTAGACAATACAATAATTTGTGTATGCATTTTAACTTGTTGATGACATGCTTCTACACGTTGTATTACTTATCCACTGTCGTAGAGGGATAAATATTGTTTTCTTTTCATATGGTCCTTAATCAAAGCTCAATTATAAGAGGTTTGTATAAATACCTTAAGGACTCAATTTTATATTTTCATAAAGGTTAGTTATTTCTGAAATTTTAAATGATTCAAAAGCATGCAAATTCAAATAATCAATATTTAAGAGAGGACCAGAACTTGCTTAGAATCCCAATAACAGTATATTGAAAAATAAATCGTACTTTGATTAAAGCATTAGGAGACATCCTGCAATAGTTATAGCCTAAGTAATGTACATAATGATGAAGATCAAATAGTTGCAATAAAATTGATTACTAAAAGCTAGTAGGAGCAAAATGACAATATCCAGTTAGGAATTCTCTTTATGGCAACAAATATCTATCTTTGGTTCTTAAGTGTGGACATGTTTAAGTTTGGACATATAAGCAACTGTTATCAAAGATGCAGCATAAAATTAAACCGATTCAAAAATTCACTATACAAATAATCAAAGGAGACTAATGTTAACATATGTAGAATTAAGTAATTAACGATAAAGTATTTTAAAAAATTATTAATGACCAAAAGTATAATGTTATTAAGTGGTATGTAAGTCTTCTCCATGATAAACCGCGTAATGTCTATATATGTTATATCAACTAATGCACATGCATTTCGTATTATTATTTTTAAAAAAAAAGACCATAGCTATTTTGAAAGTGGTTCAAATTTATTATAAGATCCAAGCTCATTACCTTCAGTATAGATGGCATACTTATTGCGCTTTATGTACTAAAATTTATTATTATAAGAACCAGACCGATTACACACAATAAAATCATCTCACTACATGTTTTACAATAGAGACAAACAAGGCTCAAAATTGACTCATTACATTCATTACAAGTGGCGTTCTAAAATAAAATGAAGTGTACTCAGCACTGACATTAACTTTAACAGCTGTTTTCAAAATTGGACATGAATAAATATCTAGTAAAATGAAAACAAAATGTCTGGTTTCCATATTTGATGCATCAAAAGCATCCGCTGCGTCGAACACTAACCTTGGAAAATTTTGCAAACGAACAGTTCCTACCTTTATTATTTTTATAAAAGAAAAATTAACGATTATAGAAATAAATTAATTTCAAGACTCCAGGGTTAGGCATATACCAATCAATATTCCAGGATTATGTTAATAAAATACTCATATCAAATAAATGGAAAAACACAGTTGTTAACCAAAATGATACATGCACACACAACTTAGGGTTATTATGTGTATTGGTGCCGAAAGTGGGCTTGAAACAAAAATGTTTGGTACACTATTGATAAATTATAATAACATAAGCATGATCCATGCTTTATCCACGGGCAATAATTTCATAGATGGCCTCGCTGATTGTTGTATCATCTGATCTAACTGAAATTTTAGTGGCAACCTGCATTGAGGAATCAAGTTCAAATGACAGTTTCACAACTACTCTCACATTGTCAGTACAAACTCCAGGTAATAGGCTTCCACATGTTATGTAAATTGGAAATTGCTCAACTCACAAATTTGTGTGAAGTAAGATGGATATAAATCATGGAAAATAGCTGAAGTTCTAAACATTATTGTTTCACACTGAAAAGACGCAGCAACTGACTAACACACCTCCTTGAATTGCGGACCACCCTACTGCGTTTTTTTGGGTATTGTAGCACAGCCCCTTTATTTATAATTAACAGCAACGGTATAGGCATCACAACCCATAACAAAAAAGAAAAAGTTAAAGATAAATGGCTAATGTAGCGTTTTATTTTTGAAAAGGGCAAAAAAAGTTCGCGTATGCGTCGGAAGCGTGACACATCGACGCGGGACCCGCCACTTTGCCCCTTCCGAACTGAAAGCTATAAAATGAAGCTTTCACTTTCCCCGTTCGGCTGTTATATCCTTTTACACCCATTTACACCTCTTTGCCCCCTTCGTGTGCCCCGCCCTGTTCAAAATAAAAACACATACCCTTTTCATCGATTTTACCCCTTCCCAACCCCTTTCACTTACCCCTTCCAAATACCGCTTCTTGTTGAAAATCAAGCGGACCCTAAAATTCTAAGTTTTGTATACCGGCCCAAATTCTAAGCTACATTACACAATTTTCTTTTCACAGGACGAAGTACAAAACATAAGACATCACTACATTGCATCTTAATGGCTAACTTATACATCATAGTTATCAATATATAAAACATTAATAAATGTACAACTATAACACCAATATTCTGCAAATTTGTGAAGTTTCATTCATAAAAATTCATCAACGTTCTTAGTGTTATTGCAGAGAATATTTTGAACCACTTTGCCTATGCCAACCCACTCCAGCTTGCAGAAAATGAGTCCCGTTAAGGATAAAGCTCATATCATATTATTATGGTAAAACCAAATATCTCTTCCGCTACATATCAAAATCTAAATCATGGACTAACTCATATATCTCATCCTCTATTGTTACACAATGTTTGGTTTTCCCTCTCTATTGATTGTTGAATCATAATTTCCAAACACTTCTATGATCAAAATTCATGTAATGACCGCTCTATTCCTAGAACTACAAACTACTGTTTAGTTCACTGTTAGCTAGCCAACCCACTCTGACCACCATTCTTGTAAACTCTTGTTGAAAGGGAATTAAAACAAAATGTTCTCCAAATGAAGCCAAGAAAGTCACACATGCAGAATTACCAGTTTCCAAATATACTTGTATTAACATGGCTGCCTGAATGAAAACTTTACAAAAGAATTGGCTTAATGGGAATTGAAATCAGCTGATGGCTTAGTGAGATCTGAAATCAGGTGATGCACTTAAGATATAATCAGTTAACCTATTGCTCCAAGACTATGGTTTCTCTACTTACTGCTTCACGAAATAAAGTACAAATCCAATACATACAAATAATGAAATAACAACCCACTTTTGAATGATTAATTCTTATCTATGCCAAAAGGATGGGAATCGTAGACTCCGAACTCCTTTTCGAATTTAGCATTTCATTTCCTATCCAAAACACATCAAAATTTAATTTTGGGAACAAACAGCCTAATAGGGAGAATATTACATTAGCTAAGCATTAATTATGTATAGTTAATTCAATACTTCCTTCCTTGCATCAAACCCATTACTAATAAGACAGTTCATGAGAGAAAGTATGTGTGTATGTACATACGCGTGCGTGCGCATGTGTTCAAAAAACATATAAATATAAAAATTATGTCAAAAAAATAAATTAAATGTACGGATTTCTCTTACGATAAACTTGCAGCAAAATTTGTTTTCCTCAACAGTCTCTAAAAGAACAACTGTCCTAAAATTCAAGTAGCACAAACTGTAAATCGATCTAATATGAATGGAAATAAAAATTAGGAGAAGGGAATAAATATAATTAATAAAGGGAAGCATTAATGTCTATTCTTGCTGCAATTCATTTATTGTTTGAAGCACTTTGACATTTATGCAAGCAAAAGATGTCTAATAGTTGAGTTGAGTGTCACACTAGATATTCTCTGTTATGCAAAGAATAATTTTTCTTTTCAAAATGATGCTTTTCCTTTTGTGATGTATGCGGTACTTATATTTGTGTGTCAAATAAAAAATTATGAATTTCATACAAGTATTAATTTGCAAAAAAAAAAAAGTTATTTCTAATTTTATTAATCATATAATGAAGAAAGAAGTTTGATCATATTTTATTTAACTAAAAGAATTTAATGCAAGTTTTTCTTCATAAACGTCCAACGGACGCGCCATATATACTGGTAAAATAATTTAGATCTTCCGCCTATAATGAAATGCTTGAAGTTGGGTCCATCATATAAGTCGCAAGTAATGAAGATTGACAATCCATTTTAACTGGGTAGAAGCCACAGAGGATGGCTAAATTCATTGATGAAATAAAGCTGCCTCAGATTAACAAAGTGTGAAGATCCTAAATTGCAATTAGGATTAACAAATCACAGAAATGAGGCATAAACAACATCATAATATAACTTTTGTAGCTATGCTTAGGTTGTTAAAAGAGATGAAAAGTAGCGTATACCATTAAGAATGTATATAGCAGACTATTAATACTATGAAATATTAAGCATTCAACAATCTAAAAATTTTGTAGCGTTAATTTTAATTCACTACTGAAATATAGTAGGAAAAAACTGCATTAAGGACAAAATTTTATGTATTCGGTTAACATCTTCGATTTGTTTAAAAGTAACTGTCTTGCCTTACATAATATAGATAAGAGAAACAAAAATTCTTACATTAAACAGTTCAAAATAGATTCTCTTCCTTCGTGATGTGCGTTGGAGGGATAAAGAATTGATTCTACAATGATTCAGAAAAAAAAAGTTAAATGAAGCAACATGATATCTCTCTGTAGATGAAGTTAGATGTTTGTCTTTGATTAATCCTGCTATTTGTCCACATAAAATTGAAACAAAAGAAAATTTTGGACTTGTAAAGAAAACATATAGTCTACTGTTCTGTTAGTCATGGAGGCAAAAAAATGCCTAGAGAGGTTAATGGTAGAGAAAGTTTCATGGGATGCAAGAACCAATTTGATATCTATCCCTGATAAAATCATCAAAAACAGGGCCTAGAAGTTAAATTGCTTACCACCTCATAAATCGCCACTGCAGACTCCATACTTCACTGTCAGTTCCATCTCCATCAGTCCCAATTCTCATGCCAGTAATTCTTCATTGATCATGCAGCACCTCCAAAATCAATTTGAATGATTTTTTAGTGGGAATTGGGATAACTCAGCGTGAAATCGACAATCCATTTGATTTTGCTCGCTTAGACTGGCATAAAAAAGCGTAGAAAATGTTATTACAAGAGGAGAGATAAATTTAAGGAGAGGAGAAAGAGAACAATACAACCTGAAATCTTCATGGCTACCTTCATTTAAATAAAGTGGTGCATATAAATATTAAATCAAAACATATGAAACCTTTGCATCATAGGTGAAAAAGGTAAAATTTCCATACATAAAAAATCTATGACATCCAACAACCATCAAAATAAGAAGAGACATCGCTAGTTGGTTAAACCACCAACGGATTAGATTGAAGTTTATTCGGTATAGCTTGAAGTTTGTTGGCTTATTAATGGAATCTGAAGATCGAATGTTTACTAAATGAAGAATTTTGGCTTATTTGTAAGATAATAGCAATCGGGAGGAGAATTAATGTTTTTGTGTAAGTACTTCAGGATTTGAAAATGATAAGAGGAATGGAAAAGGGAAGACGATGGTATATTGGAGTTGAAAAAAAAATAACTACTCCCGCATTAGTACGGGATACTCGTTTTGTAAACTATTGTAATTGCGCATCGAACGTAAGAAAATGACACGTCAGATGTACTAAAAAAAAGTGCCAACTCAGCGATTCTACTATTTTGCTTTCTAATATAGGTAATAGATATGTAAATTTTATAGCGACTATTCTTAATTTTAAACTGGACATAACTTTCAATTTATAAAGTGAAATTTCAATTTCTCACATTCATTAGAAAATAATAGTTCAAAATATTCCAACGTTTCATGTTTAACCAAATTTTGACTTATACTGAATTCTATGTATTCAACTGAAGTTTAAAATCGAATTTTCAAACTACCGCGCCATTTTGAGTTCGTTTTATAATTAAATTTTAAATTTACACATTCTAACTTTGATTTAAATAAATTTTTAGTGGTTATTATTTAAAATAACTCATTTTAAATATTCAAAACTCGTCGAAATGGCTAAAATAAATTTTTTAAATTGGTTCAGAAATTCCTGGTTGTTACAGTTGGAGACTTGTTGAAGACTATGCCTTTATCAGTTTATCAACTTTAGTTGTTTCCATTTCAGTCATTGTATTAGAAAATTCAATGTATTAGATTTTCGTTGCATTAGATATTGTAACTCTGTATTATGTATAAGTTTTGGGACTATGTATTTATGTAGCCGCTTCATAAACTACTATTGTATTTTACGTATTCTGCCATGAGATATTCGGTTATTATGTGTTTGTGATTCTTAGATGGTTTTATTTTTAACTCCACAGTGATAACAATCTGCTATTTTGAATGATTTGAGATGGTTTTGTTGGCTTAAATGTTTGAAAATTGCGGGTCGTTACAATAAATATACAATTTATTATCAGAATGTAGAAGAATAACACTAACATAGTACTCCTCAATATGGTCAAGCATAGTGTATTGCGCATTTGAATGGATTGAATATCATCCATTAAGAATCATTCCATTCTAAAATTAATTTTTGTGGAGCTCAAATAATTTTTTTTTGTTAAGCCATTTAGATTCAATTGACTTCCAGCATACGATTTAAAAAAGCCAAAGTGCAATATGTATCAACTTGCTTCACTGTGTATCTCTTTATGACGTACAAACTAATGTTATTTAGTTGATTTTGTTAGGTCAAAGGGTAGATATTTCATTAGACTGACATTTATTTGCGCTACAATGAAAATTGTTGGGTTATGCATAACTACAAACCAATAATTGGGAATTATACACAATTCTTTATTTTAATATAGTCTAATTTGAACATGATTTACAAAAAAATATTATAGCAATAGAGCACCACTATAGTTTTAGGAGATTCTACACCATCAGCATAGCATGGTTTCCTACTAGTTATAGATAATTCATCGACAATTATTTGTCTGTAAATGTCATGCGAGCTCGTAGTGAATGCACCAGTGAATTTTGTAGGTAACCAATATCAAATTCTAAGGAATTCCTTTCTAGTTAATTCAAAATATATTGGTAAATGCATGGTAAGGGAACAAATAATTTGTCGATGATATCTGATATCAAATTCATTGGTAATGCCCTGTAGGACTAGTAAGGAAGTCATAGAAAATGTTCTCATGCTTGTTTCCATGAATAAATAAACATCGAGAAATAATTTCTTGATATTCAACGATGTTTATTCGATAATGGAATAGAAATTAATTTGTGTCATGCTTCCTCATTTAATTAAGAAGTAATTGTTCTCATGTGGTCTCTTTAATCAAGGAGTTTGTAACACCCCGTAATTTTAACAACACTAAAGAAGACAAATTAAAGTATTATTAATTTAATATTCAGAATTGATGGGAACGGACTATGTCATTGCATTCGTCTCGGAATTCTTGCCAAATTAGACACTTGGTTTGCGCAAAGTGAACATTGTATGAAGAAGTTATGAAGTTTGTATACGCGCAAGAGAATTATATATGTGTGTGTGTGTGTGCGTGTATATATATAGGGTCAAGAAATTCTAAAATCACTACAAAATCGTTCAAAATACAGAAATTTTGGGAAGCGGGAATTCTCCCGCCCAAGAGTGTTGTAACAACCCGGAAAATCAGAACAAATTTAAAATTTTTATTTTAAGAAATTTTGTTAGAAAATGTGCCAAAAATTAAAAATTCCATTTTTTAAATAATATTAAAGCTATTAAAAATAGTCATTTTATAAACGACCTCCGTTTTCGATGAAACCATTTTTGTTGGATCCGGAATGTTAAATTATTGCTAAGTTTACTTTTTCATAATTTTTGGAATTAATATGCGAGCATGGTAAATTAAACTGTGTTCGATAATTTCTGTTGAATTTGATCGACCATTAATAAGGCCATTTTTCAAACGGTCTCCAAATTCGATGAAATTAATTTTGTTAGGACTGTATCGTTTAAACCTAGCTCTATTTATTTTTTGGGAATTTTTGAAGTTAGAATGTGGCCCCGGTAAATTTAAATGTACGACCAAATTAAATAATTAAATGATTTATATTTTAATTTAAAGGAAAGTGGGCTGAGACGATAAAATGGGCTAACGGGACCTGGTCCATTATGCCCAAAATGGGGGTATTTGGCTAGGGACAGCATTCGTTGGGCCGAATTTGGAGCTATTAGGAATTAACGGGGTTTTTTGCAAACTTGAAATTTTAATAATATTTTATTATAAATAACCTAAAAAAATCTAACCCTAATTCTACGTAGCCGCCGCCCCTCTTCATTCATGGCCAGAAATGCTCAACACGTCCACCATTAAAATCTTTTGATCCACACAATAAAACTCCTCCTTCCTTTTGACAATTTTATAGAGAGTGTTCCCCTCTTCAGATCCATACGGATTTTGTAATTTATCATCGCGACCGAGCCCAAGAAGTTCACCCGCAT
Organism: Allium sativum; assembly: GCA_030737875.1. Lineage (NCBI taxonomy): Eukaryota > Viridiplantae > Streptophyta > Magnoliopsida > Asparagales > Amaryllidaceae > Allium > Allium sativum. Next base: position 11,871,578 of record CM060923.1, read on the forward strand.
CGATAGCCACCGAGCTGGGCCCTACCATTAACGTTGGGGCGCCCTTCCGTGCTCTCCGTCGTGGTACGATCTGATCGTGCTAACCCTTCGTGATTTGGAAGCGATCGAGAGCCCTAGGATTGAACGATTTTGAAAATACGTTGGCTTGGTTCTGATTGTAGAAGAAGAAAGAATTGGACAATTTCAGAACTACTGGGACCGTAAATTCGAGATCTACATTTCAGAACAGGCTAGAACAAATTTGGAGCAAATCAGAATTTTGGGAAATTTCAATTCTGAATTGTACAGAATTCAAATTCACTGTGAGATTTCCTTTTTAATAATTAAAATTAATTAATTATTATTGTGTTTAGAAATTTTTGCAAATACGCTGCTAAATTCAGTTTGTTGTTGTACGCGATTTGAGTTGGATTGATTGATGTTGTTATGGTGATCTGTTGATTTAATGGAATATTTTTATTGAATTAGAATTGTCAAAACAAAAATATCATTTTTGTTGAATTAGAATTATCAAAACAAAAATATCATTTTTGCCGAATTAGAATTGTTAAAACAAAAATACTATTTTTGCTGAATTAGTATTGTCAAAACAAAAATATCACTTTTGTTGAAAATTGTCAAAACAAAAATATCATTTTTGTTGAATTAGTATTGTCAAAAAAAATTATCATTTTTGTTGAATTAGAATTGCCAAAATAAAAATATCATATTTTGTTGAATTAGAATTGTCAAAACAAAAATATAATTTTTTGTTGGATTAGAATTGTCAAAACAAAAATATCATATTTTTTTGAATTAGAATTTTTAAAACAAAAGTGTCATTTTTGTTGAAATAGAATTGTCAACAAAATAAAAGAATCATTTTTATTTATTTTGTTGAAATAGAATTGTCAACAAAAGAAAAGAATCATTTTTATTTGTTTTGTTGAAATAGAATTGTCAACAAAATAAAAGAATCATTTTTATTTGTTTTGTTGAAATAAAGTTGTCAACAAAATAAAAGAATCATTTTTATTTGTTCTGATGAAATAAAATTGTCAACAAAAGAAAAGAATCATTTTTATTTATTTTGTTGAAATAGAATTGTCAACAAAATAAAAGAATTATTTTTATTTGTTTTGTTGAAATAGAATTGTCAACAAGTAAAAGTAGTCATTTTTATTTGTCGAGTTAAATATTGAATTTGTGTACAAGTAAGAATAGTCATTCTTATTTGGCAAGTTAAACATTGAAATGGTATACAAATAAAAATATTACTTTTTATTTGTTATGTAAAATTAAAAAATAGAATAAAAAACATGTACATATAATAAAATTGTCTTTTATTTCGTCTCTAGAATTGTAAACATGTCACATATGACAAAATTGTCTTTTATTTTGTCGCTAGAATTGTAAACATGTCACGTATGACAAAATTGTCTTTTATTTTGTCGCTAGAATTGTAAACATGTCACATATGACAAATTTGTCTTTTATTTTGTCGCTAGAATTGTAAACATGTCACATATGACAAAATTGTATTTTATTTTGTCATTAGAATTATGAAACATGTCATGTAAACAAAATTAACTTTTTATTTTGTCATTAGAAGAATAGAACATGTATGCAAATAAAATACATATTTATTTGACATTAGAAACATGTAGAAATGTATGCTAATAAAATTCATATTTATTTGACAATAGAAACATGTAGATATGTGTGCAAATAAAATACATATTTATTTGACATTAGAAACATGTAGAAATGTATGCATATAAAATACATATTTATTTGACATTAGAAACAAATAGAGAAGTTATGCGAATAAAATACATTTTTATTTGAAAATGGAAACATATAGAGAAGTTTTGCGAATAAAATACATTTTTATTTGACAATAGAAACATATCAAGAAGTTATGCGAATAAAATACATTTTTATTTGACATTAGAAACATGTGGAAAGATGTTGCGAATAAAATACTTCTTTTTTTAACGTTAGAAAACATTGGAAATGTATACAAATAAAACTTCTTTTTATTTTTAGAGACATGTAGAAAATATATACTAATAAAACTTCTTTTTATTTGTTATTAGAAAACATTGAAAATGTATTCAAACAAAATTCTTTCTTTTATTTGTTATTAGAATATATAGGGATTTGTATGCAAATAAAATCATTCTTTTGTTTTGTCATTAGAAACATTTAAATTGTTATGCAAAATAAAACATTCTTTTATTCAGCATGTTAAACATGTTAGTGGAATAGTCGAATGATTTATATTTATATTTTATATATATATATATAAATATAAATTAAAATTAAACGAATCGTGCGCGGTTGTTCGCGTTTTGGAATCGTAACTTTAAACGATTATACCGAAAGATCCGACCGTCCGATTTCCCCAAAACTGAAACCGTTAGGTGTAACGACCCAGAAAATCTGAACCAATTTAAAATTTTTAAATTGGCTAAAATAATGGATTTTAAATATTTAAAATAAATATTTTAAATAATAGCAATGAAAACTGAGTTTGAATCGACAATTGAAAACGAATATAATTAATTTTAATTATAAACAAGGCCTGAAATGGCGCTGCAGTTTCAAAAATTGAATTCAAACTTTGTCGGACTGTACCGGGTGCAAAACAAAACGGATTTGAGTGAAACCAAAAATATTTAAATCTGTTAGTGAATACCTTTCTAACGAATCTGAAAAATCGAATTTTCATAGCGGAAAGCAAAAGTTATGGCCAAAAGTATTTTCAGAATGGTCGCTATGGAATTTATATTGCCCGTGAAATTGGCCATTTTGCATACGACCTCGGAATTCGACGAAACCACTTTTGTTGGATCCGGGATGTGAAGTTATTGCTAGGTTTCAAATTTCATAATTTTTGAAGCTAATATGTGAGCGTGGCAAAGGAAAATGTGTTTTGGCCAATTACAGTTAAATTGGATCGACCAGAAATGGGCCTTTTTGCAAACGGTCTCAGAATTCGACGAAACAAGTTTAGTTGGGACCATATCGTCAAAACATAGCCAGATTTATTTTTTTGGAATTTTTCGAATCAGTTTGTGGCCCTGGCAAATTGAAATGTACGTTCAAATCAAATATTGAATGTTATATATTTTAAATTGTAGGAAAACCGACTGAAATAGTCGAATGGGCCTACGAAACATATTCCATTGTGTTCGGAATAGGGGTAAAACGCTAGGGACGATAGTCGGTGGGTTTGGATTGGTGTTCGTTTGTGCAAGGGGTATTTTCGGGTTTTTAAAATATATAAATAAATAAATAAATCTAATTGGTCAGGAACTTTTCTCTCTCCCTGTCACTCCTCCTTCTCCCTCACGATTAACGGCGACAGTAGTTCCCCACTTCCCTCCTCCTTATCTCCTTCTACGCGCATCAAACTTGGGTGCTCCTTTGGGAGATTTTGGAGAGAATTCTTCCCTCTACAGATCCATACGAGTTTGGGAGGGCATCGTGCGATATCCGCCTCGATTCACCTCCGCGAAGTGGTGCCGCTCGCGCTGGATTTCCTCCCTCCGACCAAGTTCGAGTGCGACGAAATGGGGACCCACGGGTGCGGCTTTCGGAGCAGTACAACATGGTGGAACCTGATCGACGCGAAGTGCCATGGTTAGATCGTAATTAGCAACCCTAGTTTCGAACAAATAGGGGTCTCGACAGCCTGAGGTAATTTTAAATTGATTTTAACACTTTAAAGTGTTGCAAACGTTGAAAAAACATATCTTTATCATACGTTGACGAAATTCGATGAAACAGAAAACATCGTGACCGTGTGGACGTCTTCTACATTCTAGAAGAGACTGCATATTTTTCTGAGCCTTCTGCTATTTTTTGTGGAGTGGAACCCAATGTGAGATTTCTAATTTATAAACGATATGGAAAACGATGATGTATAAATTATATAATCGATGTATGAGTTATATAAGCGTTATACGCCTCATGTATAAGCGTTGTATAAGTTGTACGCTCAATGTATAAGTTATATATGCGTTGTAAAAATTATATATGTGTTGAAATAGAAGTGAATTGCTATATATATATATATATATACACATGCCCCTCGTCCACAAACCATGGACGATATTTATTGGTTGTGATTGGTGTGAAAATTGATTGATAGCGGATGGTTGATTGGAATTGTTTGTGGTTGATATTGATCGATTGTGGTTGAAAAATACCCATTTGTGGTTGAGAAATATTTGGATAAAACCACATAGGATTAGTTTGTGGAAATGAAATAAATATATACATGCCGCCTGCGTGCGAACTAGATGCATGATCCCCATTGTCAAAAACCGCGAGGTTTTAAGGTAGAGCGAGGAGTCATACTAGGGACGGTCCCGGTTTTAACTACCCTGCCGTTATGCTGTCGAAATTTTGAATAATATTCATGTGTTTGAATTATTTTCATTTGCTGAAACTATATTTATTCGTTGAATAGAAAACCTTCATGTGATGAATTGAAATTCATTTGTTGATTAGAAATTCATGTGTTGAATGGTATTCGTGTTTTATATATAAAAATCACATTTTTATCTATATATCTAAACTATAGAAAACCTTCATGTGTTGAATTGAAATTCATTCATTGATTAGAAATTCATGTGTTGAATGGTATTCATATTTTGAAATAAATTGTTCTATAATAAAAATCACCTTTTTATCATCTATATGAACTATGTAAAATAATCTCGTTTTAAAAGAAATTGTTTTATAATAAAAATCCTATATTTATTACCTATATAAACTATGTAAAATAATAGTGTTTTGAAAAGAATTGTTTTACAATAAAAATCACATTTTTATTATATACATGAATTGTTGAAATGTGAAGTGTTAAAAATAGCCACTCGTTCAAATAAATATGCATGAGTTGAAATATTCATTAATTAGCTAATGATATGAGTTTTGCCTACGCATGCAACATTAGAATGAATGGTGTTTTTAAACCAAATGGAATCAAATATGAAGTTGAATGGAAAATGATAAGTGATAAGAACTGTATATATGTACATGCATATTTATTGAACAGGTTATAGCAAAGGGGCTAGAGAAGAGGAATAAAATTTTGTGCCCGAAAAATAGGTACACATTTACTGTTTTGTTTGGGTGATGATTTTATGAGCCTGTTGGCTAGCCGCTTGGCTTTTTCTTTTTCTTTTTGACATGAGACGCCCGTGTGGCAATTTGGGAATTTTCCCAGCCTCTCCCGTATAAAGGAGGTTATGGCGAAATTTTCCAAAATTTAAAGGCGTTAGTGAAATATTTGAAGTGGAAACAATATAGGAATTTTTGAATGAACTATATTTATATAAATATATAAATATAAATAAAATTAAAACGAAACGTGGCCGTGCAGTTCGTGTTTTGAAACCGTGATTTCAAACAACTAGTGCGGGAAATCCGACCATTGGATTTTCCCGAAACCGCAACCGTTGGGTTCGCCTTGGAAATATCTTTCCAACGGCACCAACTTTGTGAAAATCCAACAGTTGGAATGTCTGGAATGTTTAATTCAAATCAGAAGAAAAACAGCGTCAGAATCGATTATATTTATATATATATATATACATAAATATAATTATATTTAATCGAATAACGACGCTGCAGTTCAAATTTTGTAATCGAAACTTCAAACGATTATACCGGGAGATCCGACTGTCCGATTTTCCCGAAACTGGAACCGTTGGATTCGTTTTGAAAAGATCTTTCTAATGATGTAAATTTAGTGAAGATCCAACGGTTAGATTCTCAGATATGTGTAAATCAAATCTGAAAAAAAACAGCGCCACGACCGCGTTATGGCCTGAAGCGTCGTTTTGAATAAATTGGCTATTTTAAAATAAATAAAAATAGCGATAAATTGTTATAAAATATCATCAACGATATGGAATGTAAATAAATTGAATTTGCTCGATTTATGTGGTATTTGATGGTTGAATGTGTTTGGTGTGAAAATTACAATAAAGAACAAAATTGGTTTTATCGAGTGATTTAACCATGGAAATAAATTGATTTGAAATTCTAAATAATACGTGAATTATTTGAAAAGGCCGAGTTAATTCTCATTTCAAATAATTGACCGATGATTGAAAGTCGAAGATGAAGACGGTGGTCGAAGACCGGAGATCTTCACCTCGTTTGGATGGTAACCGAGGTCCTGATTGGGAGGCATCCCGAAATATGGATAATGAGTGGTGATCGTCCAGACGTACGTGGTGGTCGATGGGTTTGCGAGGTATATAGTGCCTCCGGTTTCGTTCAGACCCAGAACGGACTTGTAAATGGACTGTGTCTGACATTGGATTTTATTCTATGTTGATTGATCTCTATTAAATATACATCTGTTTGGCGGCGGAGAATTTATTCTTTTGCTTAACGCCCTTCTCTGAAACGCACGAGCTCAGAGATTGTATATCGATGGACATCAGTCGCATGGCATGAATTGCTAGTGTGGCATGCCTAAGTGGCAAATGATCAGGGCTTCTGTTGAAAAGCAAAGTCCTGTGGTGATGATCAAAGCACCGCCTGTGTGGCGTAGCTTTGTGTATAACGTGAACTCGCGTGCCTCACACCCCGGTATGAACCAGAAACGGGAGAAGGACCTCAGGGAGGGCATGCGTTTCTTTTTAGCTAGGAGTTTTGTCGGTGTTTTAACATGGCCTGACATTTTACTTATATGGATGATGGATAGCGAGGCGCCTCAGATATATCGGTCGATCCGGGACCGATGGAGTCATTCGTTGGCTCATTTACGCCCAATAGGGCGGGGAAACGTAGTGCTCAGGAATTTTAATCCACATCGGTGGACCGGCCCTATCGCTCCAAGGGTCGATGCGTTCTGATCCTGAGGGGCGGGCTAGAGCGTCTCGAATTCGGTAAGGACTATCTTTTGCCTTGGTTCATGACGGAAATCCAATTTCCAAATACATGACTGTGCGGTTTTGATTGTATACCTATATATGGCGACATAGTGGTATGGGGCATTAATGCCGTCTATGATTGATAGTTATGATTGAAATTGTTTTTGAAACATATAAACACTAGTAATAATATCAAATGCTTTTGTTTTATTCGTATCAATCATATTTTGGCCATTATAAGGTAAAAACTCCATCCTCCGGTTTGCGTTGCATTGTGTGATGGGAACTGAGTCTTATAATGGCTTCATTTTTATAAAAAGCATTGCGTTGTTTAAAAGAAAGGTTTGTTTTAAAGCACTGGCAATCCAATGGAGTAAACCCGCTCCACGAAAGTGGCGTGGTCCTGTGATTAGCCATATTATAAATGTGTTGAGTAGATTTCTCATACCAGTCTCATGACTGACTCGTAGTTTGTTTCACTTTCAAACTCGGGTGCCCCTTTTTCTACACGGGCAGCCTTGTATTCAGGTTTAGCAGGCTTTATCCGGATAGCCGGAGCTGAAGATGGATCCTATCATTTATCTCTTTTATGTTGTTCAGCTCCTATTGTACATATTTTGTTTGTTTCCGCTGTAGACATTTATGTATAGCAGAACTGTATTTATACTAAGTATGATCCTGTATACTGTGTAACTCTGATGATTACGTTTATCCAGTGTATTCTATTGTACATTATCTGGTGTATTTATTTAATTCTGTTCTGCTATTATTTGTTTTGTGTTATATTCCAAAGATTACCCTCATCTCCGTCAGTACGGGATTTGGGGTTGTCACATTAGGTCCGCTTTGGGAAGATCTTTCCAATGATACAAAAGTTGTTAAAATCCAATGGTTAGATTTCGAGAAATGTGTAAACCAAATTTTGTTAGAAACAGTGCTAGGGCCACCTATTGACCCGGAGCGTCGTTGATTGGACAACTATTGGTGCCTTTGATTGGAGTTGCTGCCTTGAAAGTGTTACAGTTGTAGTTGTCCGGCCGTACTTGTTTTTGTCCGGATAAGGGAGCACCTCTCTTCCGTATTGGACATATGGGACAAGGAATAAGGTGTCTCCGGTTTCATTCAGACCCAGAACGGATTTGTAATGGATGTGTGTCTGATATTGAATTTTGTTCTGTGTGAATTGATTTCTACCTAATATATATCTGTTTAGTGGCGGAAAATTTATTCTCTTGCCTAACACCCTTCTCTGAGACGTACGAGCTTAGATGTTATATATTGATAGATATCAGTTGCATGGCGTGAATTGTCAGTGTGGCATGCCAAGATGCAAATGATCAAGGCTTTTGTTGAAAAGCAGAGCCTTGTGGTTGATGATCAAAGCACAACCCATTTAGGCATAGCTTTGTTTATAGCGTAACTTCGCGAGGGTCACACCCCGGTAAGAGTCAGAAACGGGATAAGGGAAGGCAGGGAGTACACACGTTTCTTTCTAGCTAGAAGTGGTGTCATGGTATGGAGCCCAGGAATTTTTACTTATGTGGATGATAGATTTCTAGGCCTCGATTTATTGGTCGCTACTGGCAAAGTGATAGGTTCAATAGGACCGGGAAACGTGTGTTCAGGCATAACTAATCCACTAAGCTGTATTTCTGGACCGGCCCTACAGAATTCAAGGGTTCACTGCAGGGGATCCTGATACATTTGCTAGAGTGTCTCGAATCGGTAAGGAGACCATCCCTAGTCTTGACTCTTGATGGAAACCCAATTTCCAATACGACATTACGGATTTGATGGTAAACCTATATATGGCAACATAGTAGGATGGGGTACTATGCTGTCTAGGATGATACATTTATTTTGATAGTGTTTTAAATTGATTAGACACTAGTAATAATATTAAATATTATTTTATACGTATCAAGCATGTTTGATCATTATAAGGTAAAACTCTATCCTCCGGTTTGTGTTGCATTGTGTGATGGGACTTGAGTCTTATAATGATTTCTTTTTCTAAAAAGCATTGTGTTGTTTTTAAAAGATTTATTTAATTTATGCACTGGAAATCCTATGGAGTAAACCTGTTTCTCATTAGCGGCGTGGTCTTGTGATTAGCCATATTATTAGTTAATTAAGTAAAGATTTCTCATATCAGTCCCATGATTGACTCATAGTTTGTTTTCAATTGCAAACTCGGGTGCCCTTATTTTTACATGGGCAGCCAAGTGACAGGTATCAGGTTTATTTTGGCTATGTACTGAAGTGGAGTATGCTCTTGGCAGAAGACGAAGATTACCTCTATCTTTTATTTCTATTTTGAAACATTTGAACATCATTTATCCATGTTGTACTTAATGATGTTTTAGACGTATTTCTATTCGCTGAGACTTTCATACGCTAAGTTGTATCCTGTAACTATGTCACTCTGATATTGTGATGCTGATGACATTTCTATTTTCCACTACTATGTTATATGTGTTATGCTGTTATCTGAAATCTGCCATAGTTGTAAATCTGTTATATTCCAATGATTATCCTTGCTTTCATACTACGGGAGTTTTGGTTATCACAGTTAGTATCAGAGCTAATGGTTAACCTTAACTTCGGAGTACAACATATTATAAACAATTCGTCTAGATAGAATCAACAATATTCTAAGGTGAGTAGCTCATTAGAGATGGGATTAGTAATGTCCTAGAATGAGCATAGCAGAATAGCACATCATAATTAGTCATTACATCATCATTTTTCCATCTGTCCTTCATTTTACCTTTCCTTCAAAATTTTCATTTCTGTTGGTCTGACTCTTTCCTTGATGGTAAAGAACTGATTGAAAATGAGTACGAGAGCTAGAGCCTGAGGTAGAGGCAGAGGACAGAGAAGGGGTGAAATCCCCGTTGCCCAGGACCAGCCAAATCCATAGGCAGTAGTACCACCACCTCCACCCCCGCAACTTTTTGACCAAGACAAAGTAGCTAAGAAATTTGATTAGCACAGAAATGTGGTTATTTTATGCTCTTATATCTTATCTTTTGTAAATAAATAAATGTTACTTTGTGTATTTTTATGTGTTTTTACAGATTGTTAGTTAGTGTCTCCTTCATTTCAATTAAAGGCCAATTGAAAAGAAAAGCTACTTCCTTATGTCAACACTTTCTCAATCCTAAAAGAAGTCATAGCTCACTCGTAAAGTACTAGGAATTTGTGCAAAGAGACCTGAGTTCGATCCTTGGCAAGCTTTATTTTTACAGAAAAAGGGAGCATGGATTTTTACACACACCGTCTTCTTTTCTCTGGAGAATATATGGAATAGTGATATGTTATATATATATATATATATTCTTATGTATATATATAATGTATGCATTAATAAATATTTTAAGGAATGAGCATATTCTTCCCAAATCAAGCCATTCATTTTCAACTTCCGTATAAAAGAAGATTTGAATGAATTATTGCTAAAGAAAATCCAATCATGCTGCCACATGTCAATAATCAAGGAGGTTGATCTTCAAGGAATATCTCAACCATTATATCATATGTCTTTTATTTGTAAACATATTATTTTAATGGAATTATTCTTGGCCCAATTTATTACGATAGAGGAGTCTACGTCCATATAAATACACATGATATCCATTGTAAAGGATTCATTATTCTGTACTTCTTTTCTCCATTAATAAAATTTTCTTTTAATTTTCAGCATTTTTTTATTTTCTTAGCAATTAATGTTGTTTACACAATTATATATGGTAGAACACTATTTGTATTTTGCACTTATTTTTAATAGTGATTGACCTTCTGATTGGATTCAGCGATTATCCTAATTTTATTTCCTGTTTGTTATTTTTATTTCTGCAATTTTAATTTCTGTTCTTTCTACTTCTTTCCTAGGTCATATTGCATTGAATACAAATTTGATTAGATTCAGATCTAATTCAATTCAATAATAGTTTAATTGCAGTTTCAATTTTATTTGCTTTCAAAACCAACCACCAATATTTGTCTAACTCGCCCAAGAAATTATATAATAATTTAATTTAATTTACCTCCCTATGATTCGACCTGCATACTACACAATCTGTGCGCTTGTAGTTTTATTTCAAAATCTACGCTTTTCTAATCCATAGGAAAGCGTTGATCAAAATTCATAAATTTGGGTGGTGTGCCATTCACGGACAATGAGAAAGTGATGGAGGCTCAGCGTGGCTTAAGACATGTGAGAAGATTTTTGGGTGCTTGGAATTAGAAGATCATCGGAAGTGATTCATGGCGTCATGGCTACTGAAGGATGAGGCTCAGAATTGGTGGTACTGATGTTGACATGTCTTGGACAAAAGTCAAGGAGCTTTTTAATGAGATATTCATTCCTCGGCAAGAGATCGAGTGTCTTCATGATGAGTTTGCTAACTTGCAAAAAGGAGATCAGACTATTTCTGAGTATGTGAGGAAATTCGAGGAGCTTTTACGATATGCACTTGAATTAATTCAGGACCCATTTCAGAAAAATAAGAGATTCATTAACGGTCTTTCAAGGAAATATCTCAACAGAGTGACGGCACATGTTAAGCTTCCATTTAACGAGACGATTGAGATGGCAAGTCGATATGAAGAAATGACAAGAATTCTTAGTAGGATCGGGAAAGGAATCAGACTAAAAATAAAAGGAAGTGGTATGATAAGAAGCAACAGGTGAGCAACTCTTCAGCTGCCAAGCCTCAAGATAGAAAAGGACCAAAGTCAAATGCTTTATCTGCCAGAATATGGGACACTATGACTATGAATGTAGAGCTCCAAAGAAGCCAAGAAGGAATAAATCTGGGCTTAGTAAGAGTTCTCATGATCAAAGGGGTTGCTACAATTGTCATAAGAAAGGGCACATCAAGCCAAATTGTCCATTGTTGAAGAGTTCTCGAGTGGCCCACGTGTATGATGGAGCGGCTGCACCAGCTTCTTCCGAAGGAGAAGGTAAACCATATGTCTTGGGAGGTACGCTTATAATTAAGAATATTCATATTACCGAATTTTTTGACACTGGTGCATCATGAAGTTTCATTTCTAATGACACAATTAAAAAGTTAGAACTTAAACCAATAAATCTTAAAGAATCGATTAGTGTCCATAATTCGATAGGCGGCTCTCTTCTTCTCGGTTTATATTGCTGAGTGCCTGTTTCTTTGTAATAACCCGGAAATCCGAGCCAATTAAAAAAATTTATTTTGGCAATTTTGATGAATTTTGAATATTTAAAATGAATTATTTTAAATAATAAAGATGAGAAATTTATTCTGAATAGAATTCGAATGTATATATTTATTTGAATCGTCGTTAGAATATAAATAATTATAAAAGGAATTGAAAATTGCGCGGTAGTTAGAAAATTCGATTTCAAAGTTCAAATGAATGTACAGGATTCAAATTAAGCCAGATTTTGGCAAAACCAAAAATATTAGATTTTATTTGAGAATATCTTTCCAAAGAATCCGAAAAATTGAAATTTCATAGCGGGGGCAAAATGTTAGGCCCAGTTGAAATTTCGGAATAATTGCTATGGAATTCTGGCCCTTAAAAATAGCCATTTTGCAACCGACCTCGGTTTTCGACGAAACCACTTTTGTTGGATCCGGGTTGTCAAATTATTTCTAGATTCACAAAATTCATAATTTTTGAAATCAATATCTGTGCATGGCCAAAGAAAACGTGTTTTGACATTTTCGGTCAATTTTGATCGACCTAAAAATGGCCATTTTTAAAACGGTCTTCAAATTTGACAAAATTAGTTTCGTTAGGACCATATCGTCAATACGAAGCTAGAAATAATTTTTTGGGATTTTTTTGAGTTTGTATGTGGCCCCGGTAAATTGAAATGTGCGTTCAAATTCAATATACATTGATTTATATTTTAATTTGAACGGAAACTGATTGTAACAACCGAATTGGGTTATGAAACATATCCCATTGTGTTCGGAATGGGGGTAATTAGATGGGGGCAACAGTGGGTGGGTTTGATTTTGACTTCGAAATGAAAAGTAACTTTTTGGATTAAAAATTAAAATTAAATATATATATTTATATAATATAGCACCTCCACTCCTCTTTTCACTCAGTCCATTCAAAATAAAATAACCACGTTGACCTTTTCCCCCCAAACCCTTGTCGATCTCGTCGTCCTCCCCTTCCCAAACTCTGAATCCCCCTTGAAATCGAACGAGCACCGCCGCCGAAGCTTCAGCGTTGCCGTCCACCTCTCAGGCCGCAGCATTCCCCTTTCGACCTCCCCCCTAAGCTGCGGTGGACCACCTTTCCTCCTCTGATGGAATAACCATGGGTATTTACTGTATTTTCTTTTGATTTAAGGAAATTAGTTTTAAAGTTTAAAAAAATCAGTTTTTTTATATATAGCATAGTCTAAAATAGAATTAATTTTATATATTATGATATTAAATCAAAATTAGGTTTTTATATGTTATAAAAATAAAATTTTATATGCTAGAATAAAAAGGTTTGATTTTAAACGTTGAAAAGATTAGATTTTTAATTTTAAAAGGATTAGATTTTTTTTAATTACATATGAAGAGAAATAAAGATTAGATTTTTATTATGAAGCTAGTGAAGTAAAAATATAATTTTTTAGAAGATAAAAATTTGATCTTTATATATATAACATGGGCACAAAGATGTGACCTTTATATATGTAGCGATATAATAAAAATACGATTTTTATTACATGTATGGAGATATAAAAATGTGAGTTTTATATATATGACGATATGAAAAGAATGTGATTTTTAAAATATATATACCGATGTTAAAAACATGATTTTTAACATATACCGCGTGAAACAGATATCGTTGGAAATGCGACGAAGATTTTCTACATAAGAAGAGTCGCGGCGTTTGGTTTAGCTTCTAGGTGAGTACTCCTCACTTTTAATTTATTTTCTGGTTGAAATATATACTAGGATGCAGACGGTGCTTAGCAGCACCTGACACCCGTTGTCCACAGACCATGGATGACTTGTTTGTTTAACTGATGTGTTGTGAAAGTTGATTGTGTGAAGTGGAATGAAATAAAATATTATAGTTAAAAATATAATTTTTAACGTGTATATAAAATAAATATTTATAAACAAATCGGACGATTTGTTAATGTACACCCATTTGACTGATATTGATTGGGACGATAAATTTTACACATCGCCCAACGGCAAAAATAAAAATCTGTGTTTGTTGATTTGAAACCCCACATGGGTATTGGGATGATATTTGGCGTACACTAATCCCGATTGTTTAGTTGTATATCAATCGATGGGTTGACAGACTATGTAAGCGTTAATTATTTATATTTAATGCTTATGCAGTTGTGTGGTGCACTCTGGATGATGTTTGATGATTTATCATTGCTATTACATACATGTGTTGTAGAAAGTCCATATAATTAACATTATATGGTAATTGATTGGGCCTCATTCCTCTTTGGGAAATAAGGAATATTATAAAAGAAAATTCATGTGTTGAATAGAATAAAAATTCATGTGTTGAATAGAATAAAAATTCATGTGTTGAATAGAAAGAAAATTCATGGGTTGAATAGAAAGGAAATTCATGTGTTGAATAGAAAGAAAATTCATGTGTTGAATAGAAAGAAAATTCATGCGTTGAGTAGAATAAACATTCATGTGTTGAATAAAAGCCATGTTGGTTAGATATGCGCCATTATGACGCGAACGATATTTATATCAATTATATTCGTTTTTATAATGATTATAGAAAAGGAAGTGATTTCAAAATATAAAGTTTTGAAAATATTATCATTTGTATGTCGATGATGTGGAATATTCAATTTTGATTCGAAATTGAATAAGAAGTTGAAATCGTTTTGAAAACGAATTTAAAACGATTTATAAAATGCGTTTTGAAAGGAAATCGATGATATATATATACGAGTGTCACGGCACGCGCTTCGTGCGTGGTAACGGCACGCGCTTCGCGTGTGGATTATTATTTTTAAAATATCAAAGTCAATATTTTAAACACTTCCATTGATAAGCCTAATCCATGGCATATTTCTTTGATTGAAAAAGGCAAAAAATTAAAGAAAAGTGAGTCTTTCCGCTATGCCAATAATTGGCATAATGCAATAAATACAGAAATGCATGAATAAATGGAAGGATTCAATTTTTACTAAGTGGGGCATGTGCTAAAAATAATTAAAAGTAGACTAAAGGAGTGGAATAGATGTAGGCATAAGAAGTTTAATAATATTAAAAAAAATATACAACAAATGTAAAGATATATAATAAAAAATTGATTTGTCCTACGAAGTAAAGGCATGTATAAAAATACTACCGAACATAGAGTACTCTTAAAGCCTAGTTTTTTTAACTTTCCCATTTAAGCACATTGTACCCTCTCCACCATCCCTCCCTCGCACACCCGCACCTCCGTCAGCCACCAAATTTGACTCTCCACTTCCCTTGCCAACCTCCGTGTGTGTTGCCGTAGCTCCTCCAACCTCTAAGCCTTCTACTGGATCCTCTTCCCCGTCTGCAAACGTCAAAATGTCACTAAGCTGTTTATCAACTTCCTTGCTATTGATCGCTCCAAGAACGTCACTGTGGCCTCCCCTACCAGCACAAACGACCACATCCCGAATGAATCCACCTCATCATAATTACTACAACGTACACATGAAACAAATCTTCCATGCTACCATCACACTCCTCAACCGCGACTCCAACTAAAATCACCACACTCCTGTTAGTCATGTTAGAAAACGAAAAGCTTCATCAAATTAATAAAGAAACCGAATATTTTAAGTTTAATTATATTTATTAAAGTAGAAAAGTTGTCTGAAAACACCAACTTTGCACAACATCGCTTAAACAATAAGTGCAGTAAAGAGATAAAGCAAAAGTCAGAACATCCTAATCTATCAAAACATGTTTGCGAGTGGATTCTCCCATGTTAATGATGTTATCCTCCTCAACACACATCTGTCTTATTTGCTGCAGTGTAAGCCAATGTAAAATGCTGTAAAATTTTACAAAGCTCTTTTTTTATTATTATAAAGAGAAACGGTGGAGAACAGTAGGAGTAATGGTGGAGTGGAGAAATAGTGGAGAATCTTAGGCGATATTTATAGAGTTTAAGCATTTAAAAATAAGAAACCGTCAGTTGCAAAAATTAAGGTGATATTTTGAACTATTAATAAAGATAGAAATGAATATGAGAATTTTAAGAAATTGAATGTTTCTAGAAATAGAGAAATTAATATTATAGGTGTGAATATGAGAATTTGAAGGAATTGACTATTTCTGGAAATAGAGAAATTAATATTATAGGAATGAGTATGAGAATTTTAAGGAATTGACTATTTCTGGAAATAGAGCAATTAATTTCAATTCAACAAAGAGGAAATGTAGGACATAATTTCAAATAAAGGGCATTTTCGGCAGTTTGCGTATACACCAAAAAAATGGGACACCAAACCTACTCCGATTATTAGTAAAGATTATTATAAAGAGAAACGGTGGAGAACAATAGGAGTAATGGTGGAGTGGAGAAATGGTGGAGAATCTTAGGCGATATTTATAGAGTTTAAGCATTTAAAAATAAGAAACCGTCAATTGCAAAATTTAAGGTGATATTTTGAACTATTAATAAAGATAGGAACGAATATGAGAATTTTAAGAAATTGAATGTTTCTAGAAATAGAGAAATTAATATTATAGGAGTGAATATGAGAATTTGACGGAATTGACTATTTCTGGAAATAGAGAAATTAATATTATAGGAATGAGTATGAGAATTTTAAGGTATTAACTGTTTCTGGAAATAGAGCAATTAATTTTAATTCAGCAAAGAGGAAATGTAGGACATAATTTCGAATAAAGGGCATTTTCGGCAGTTTGCGTGTACACCAAAAAAATGTGACACCAAACCTATTCCGATTATTAGTAAAGATATATATACTAAATGGCCTGAATAGAATGCACCGCACCGCTGCAGTTCGCGAATTTCGACCATTGACTTCGAATGGATATTACGGGAGATCCGACCGTCGGATTCTCCTAAAACTGGAACCATCGAGTTCGTATCGAAAAGAGCTTTCTAACGAATATTAGAGATTTGAAATCTAATGGTAAAATTTGGAATTATGTCCAAATCAAATTTGGAAAAGGTCGTTGTAAGTGCAGTTCGATGGTCGTTGATGGAAATCAACTATACGAGCCTTGATAAAATTATTAGAAATAGTAATACTTTGTGTAAAATCATAAGAAATGATTTGGAAAGAATTGGGATGAAAAACTCCATATTTGAAAAGATAAAAATAGATTTTTATCGAAATGAACTGGTTTTGAACTAGAATTATAATCCAAATATTTTTAAAATAAATAAATTGGATTTGAAATGGTTTTAGAAGTAACCAGAATTTCCAATAATTGAATTGGAATGGATTTGAATCGAAATTGTCTTTGGAATATTTCGATGTTGGATTTCATGATTATACAGATATTGTTAGGGAAATTTGAAAGATATATTGATATTGTTATTTCCAATACGATATTTGTTGGTCGTAGAATTTGATATTGAATATAAGCCAATTTATTTTCTCTTCAGAGGCTTGTATTTAATATCAAATGGGATTTGGGTTTGTCGTGAATGGTGTCTTCATTAACACTGTTCTTAAACCCAGTTGAGAAAAAGATTAAATCTTTTTATTTAGATTTAATGAAGTATACCAATTAAATGATATTTAATTGGAATTGAATTTGAAATGAATTTTGGGTTTATCGTGAACCGTGTTTTATATGACATTGGTTCTTTTATCCAGTTAAAGACAGGATATGGTTTCCCATGTTAAACAATCATTATTATGATTTTTGGGAAGATTAAAACCAAGTGGAGTTTTAATCAATCTTTAATTAGATTGAGATGATCGAGAATGGAGTATCACCAGTTTTGCTCCAGGCGATCGTTAGATCTTTAATTAGATTTGAACGTGAAATGGTAATTGAATTTACCGATAACACCGTGGTGTTAAATATGAAGTATGACCTGTTTTACTTCATGGGATGAATAAGTTGGGATTAAGAAATTTAAAACAAATTATTACGTCGTTAAGGTTCGTTAATCTCGACTAGTTTGGATAAACCATAATTTGGTTTAAATTGATATTCAAAAGAAGATTAAAGAATAAATTTAAAGAATTTATCTTTGATAAAATTAATGGGAACCTTTCCCAAAGTATAAGAATATTTTAAATAAAAGAATATTCTTAATTGGAATGAGGCGTATGTTGTGTTTGTGTAACACTTGTTTATTATATACACGGGTTATTCAGAAAGACCGGGTTTACCCCATTCTGAATAATTGATCCGACGAGGTGTCGAGGATGAAGACGGTGGTTGAAGACCGGAGGTCTTCACATCGTTTGGGTGACTACTGATGATCTTCATTGGGCTGTACACCCAAGAGGATGGATTCAGTTGGTGATCGTCCAGACGTACTTGGAGATCGATGGATATGTGAGGTACAAGGTGCCTTCGGTTTCGTTCAGACCCAGAACGAACTTGTAAATGGACTGTGTGTCTGACATTGGATTTTATTCTGTGTGATTGATTTCTATTAAATATATATCTGTTTGGTGGCGGAGAATTTATTCTCTTGCTTAACACCCTTCTCTGAGACGTACGAGCTAAGAGGTTATATATTAATGTATATCAATCGCATGAAGTGAATTGCCTATGTGGCATGCCTAAGTGGCAAATGATTAAGGCTTCTATTAAAAAGCAAAGTCTTGTGGTTGATGATCAAAGCACGGCCTGTGTGGCATAGCTTTGTGTAGCGTTGATTCGCGAGCCTCATACCTCGGTTGTGAACCAGAAACAGGAGAGGACCTCAGGGAGGACATGCATTTCTTTCTATCTAGGGTGGTGTCAGTGACCTACCAGCCCTGACATTTATGTTATTTTCACCTGTGTGGTTGTTGGATTGCGAGGCGCCTCGGATATATCGGTGACAATGTGGAGCCAATGGAGTCATTTGCCTCATTTACGCCCCGAAGGGCGGGGAAACGCAGCGTTCAGGAATTTTAATCCACATCAATGGACAGGCCCTAACGATCCAAGGGCCTACCTGAATCTGGATCTTGAGACATGGTAGGCTAGATTGTCTGGAAACGATGAGGACGATCCCTGGCCTCGGTTCATAGATGGAAATCCAATTTCCAAATACGTGACTTTGCGGTTTTGATTGTAGAGCCTAGTATGGCGACATGATATGTGGTACTCATGCCGTCTAGGATTGATACATTT
Source organism: Allium sativum (assembly GCA_030737875.1). Lineage (NCBI taxonomy): Eukaryota > Viridiplantae > Streptophyta > Magnoliopsida > Asparagales > Amaryllidaceae > Allium > Allium sativum. The sequence goes on from CM060923.1 coordinate 11,890,779, forward strand.
ATACTTGAAGTCGTTTTATACACTATGCACTTATAATAGTATCAAATGATTTGTTTTTAACGTACCAAGCATGTTTGGCTATTATAAGGGAAAACCCTATCCTCCGGCTTGTGTGATGGGACCTGGGTCTTATAATAGCTTCAGTTTTCCAAAAAGCATTGCGCTATTTTATTATATGCACTGGTATTCTTGGGAGGAAACCCGTTTCATGTTATACGGCGTGGTCGCTTGATATATCTGATTTAAAGTAAAGCTTTAAATAACTGTTTTAGTTCTCACACCAGTCACTTGACTGACCTGGAGTTTATTGTTTTAACCTAAACTTTGGGTGCCCCTATTTTCGACACGGGCAGCTAGTAGTTTTGGTTTTGCAGATTTATATTCACAGGATCCTGGTTTAAAGCTGAAGTGATATTCGGAAAGCTCTACATCCGTGTATTTCTTTCAGTTATGTTTTGTATTATTTTTCTACTGCTAAGTAATGTATTGTAATCTCTGATATTTATCAAATGTATATTGTTTATTTATACTTTGTATATTCTTGTATTCTGATGAAATTGTTGTAATTAACAATGAAATGTTCTTCTGTTTGTGTTCTGATTTGTCGTGTTCTCAAAACAATCAGGGGTTTCGAACGGTCTTGGTCGGTTTAGCAATCGATTCGGATCGAGCGAAATTCTTTATCGTTTCATTTGGTATCAGAGCTTTGTTTTACATAGCTTGGAGAACAAGACATATTAGAACCGAACGAAAGAATTCATCAGAGATTGGATTAGTAATATCCAATGAGAATGACTCGTTAGAGATAGGATCAGTAGTATCCTAGAACGAGTGTGAAGAGTGATGTTTTTTAAAATAAAATTGAAAACAAATTTGGTTTTGAAATTTAAATTGTATTATACGTATTTGAATATTTATTTTAAATTGATTTGGACAATCAAGTATATAAAGATTTTGCATATACGTCTGATCCACGTGTATACGATGTCTTAATATACTGGATAGATATAGAATCACACTCTAGCCGCCCGAAGATGGTTCTAATGATCGCTATAACGATCGCATCATCAGTATTCATGTTCGAATTTCGAAGATGGGAGGTCTATATATTTCCTATTGACTGGTGTGAGAACCAAAGCTAGATAGGGCTTATTGTTGTGATTTGGCATCAAAAATCTGATTTTTGGACTATGTATCAAAGTTATGAATTTGAAAAGCTAATCAACTAACTGATTGTTGGTTGTGTTGTTTGATTATTGTTTGATTAATTAAAAATTTGAACCATTTAGCCAAATTGTACCAAATAGTGAATTGTACTGAAAATTTGTCGCATCTACATACGTATACATGTACTTACATTGAAAAGGTCATAGCAACGAGGCTAGAGCAGAGGAATAAAATTGTTTGCCCGACAAATACGTACATGTTTATTGTATTTCTTGGGTTTTTGATGATTTTATAAGCCGATTGGCTAGCCGCTTGGCTGCTTCTTTTTCTGTTTAGATTGGTGAGGGCCATGGGAGGCTATTTGAAATATCCCGAAGCTCACGGTGCAGGGGAGGTTATGGCGAAATTTTTCGGAAATTTAGGGTGTTAGCCAATTTTTTGAAAAATTTGAAAAGTTCTTAGAAACTGAAAAGTTGAAGAACTTAAGTCATAAGGAAAATACTGGAAAATGAGTTGATTAGTTAAGTAACTTTCGGCTTCGTCCCTTTTCGGGGACGAAAAGTTTTAAGTGGGGGAGATTGTAATTACCCGGAAATCCGAGCCAATTTAAAAATTTTATTTTTGCAATTTAGATGAATTTTGAATATTTAAAATGAATTATTTCAAATAATAACGACAAGAAATTTATTCTTAATAGAATTTGTACGTATATATTTATTTGAATCATCCTTAGAATATAAATAATTATTTATAATTATAAAAGGAATTGAAAATGGCGCGATAGTTCGAAAATTCGATTTCAAAGTTCAAATGAATGTATAGGATTCAAATTAAACCGGATTTTAGCAAAACCAAAAATATTAGAATCTATTTGAGAATTTCTTTCCAAAGAATCCGAAAATTTGAAATTTCATAGCAGGGGAAAAAAGTTATGCCCAGTTGAAATTTCGGAATAGTCGCTATGGAATTCTGGCCCTTAAAAATAGCCATTTTGCAAACGACCTCGATTTTCGACGAAACCACTTTTGTTGGATCTGGGATGTCAAATTATTGCTAGACTCCAAAAAATTATAAATTTTGAAATCAAAATGTGTGCGCAGCCAAAGAAAACGTGTTTTGACAGCAGTCAATTTTGATCGACCTGAAAATGGCCATTTTTCAAACGGTCTTCAAATTTGACAAAATTAGATTCATTAGGACCGTATCGTCAATACAAAGCTAGAAATAATTTTTCGGGAATTTTCAGAGTTTGTATGTGGTCCCGGTAAATTGAAATGTGCGTTCAAATTCAATATACATTGATTTATATTTTAATTCGAATGGAAATTGATCGTAACAGCCGAATTGGGTTACGAAACATATCCCATTGTGTTCGGAATGGGGGAAATTAGCTTGGGGTGACAATCGGTGGGTTTGATTTTGACGTTAGAATGAAAAGTAACTTTTTGGATTAAAAATTAAAATTATATATATAATATTGCACCCCCACTCCTCTCTTCACTCAGACCATTCAAAATAAAATAAAATAAAATAACCGCGTTAACCCTTCCCCCCCCCCCCCGAACCCTCATCGATCCCGTCATCCGCCCCTTCCCCCACCCACACTGACGTAACCGCCGACCTTCACCCACCTCTATGTCGTCGATCTCCTCCCTCCGCCTCTCCCCTTCCTCCACGAGAACCGCGGCCCCCCCAAACTCTGAATACCCCCTGAAATCGAACGAGCACCGCTGCCGAAGCTTCAGTGCTGCCGTCCACCTCTCAGGCCGCCGTATTCCCCTTCCGACCTCCCCCCCCCCCCTTCCACAGCCGCGGTGGACCACCTTTCCCCCTCCGATGGAATAACCGTGAGTATTTGCTGTATTTTCTTTTGATTTACGGTAGTTAGTTTTAAAGTATAAAAAAATCAGTTTTTTTATATATAGCATAGTCTAAAATAGAATTAATTTTATATATTATGATATTAAATCAAAATTAGGTTTTTATATGTTATAAAAATTAAATTTTATATGCTAGAATAAAAAGGTTTGATTTTTAACTTTGAAAAGATTAGATTTTTAATTTTAAAAGGATTAGATTTTTTTAATTATGTATGAAGAGAAATAAAGATTAGATTTTTATTATGAAGCTAGTGAAGAAAAAATATAATTTTTTAGAAGATAAAAATTTGATCTTTATATATATAACATGGGCACAAAGATGTGACCTTTATATATGTAGCGATATAATAAAAATACAATTTTTATTATATGCATGGTGATATAAAAATGTGATTTTTATATATATGACGATATGAAAAGAATGTGATTTTTCAAATATATATAGCGATGTTAAAAACATGATTAATAACATATACCGCGTGAAAAAGATCTCGTTGGAAACGCGACGAAGATTTTCTACATAAGAAGAGTCGCGGCGTTTGGTTTAGCTTCTAGGTGAGAACTCCTCACTTTTAATTTATTTTCTAGTTGAAATATATACTAGGATGTAGACGGTGCTTAGCAGCACCCGACACCCGTTGTCCACAAACCATGGATGACTTGTTTGTTTAATTGATGTGTTGTGAAAGTTGATTGTGTGAAGTGGAATGAAATAAAATATTTTATAGTGGAAAATATTTTATAGTTAAAAATATAATTTTTAACGTGTATATAAAATAAATATTTATAAACAAATCAGATGATTTGTTTATGTACACCCATTTGACTGATATTGAATGGGACGATAAATTTTACGTATCGCCCAACTGCACAAATAAAAATCTGTGTTTGTTGATTTGAAACCCCACACGGGTATTGGGATGATATTTGACGTACACTAACCCCGATTGTTTAGTTGTATGTCAGTCGATGGGTTGACAGACTTTGTAAGCGTTAATTATTTATATTTCATGCTTATGCAGTTGTGTGGTGCACTCTGGATGATGTCTGATGATTTATCGTTGCTATTATATACATGTTTTGTAGAAAGTCCATATAATTAACATTATATGGCAATTGATTGGGCCTCATTCCAATTGGGGAAATAAGGAATATTATAAAAGAAAATTCACGCATTGAACAGAATAAAAATTCATGCGTTGAATAGAAAGAAAATTCATGTGTTGAATAGAAAGAAAATTCATGTGTTGAATTGAAAGAAAATTCATGTGCTGAATAGAAAGAAAATTCATGTGTTGGATAAAAGCCGTGTTCGTTATATATGCGCCATTTTGACGTGAACGATATTTATATCGATTATATTCGTTTTTATAATGATTATAGAAAAGGAAGTGATTTCAAAATATAACGTTTTGAAAATATTATCATTTGTATATCGATGATGTGGAATATTCAATTTTGATTCAAAATTGAATATGAAGTTAAAATCGTTTTGAAAACGAATTTAAAACGATTTATAAAATACGTTTTGAAAGGAAATTGTAACGACCGGGAATTTCGCTCGATCCGAATCAGTCGCTAAACCGATCTAGACCGTTCGAAACGCCTGATTGTTTTGAGAACACGACAAAACAGAGCGCAGACAGAAGAACATTTCATTGTCTATTACAACAATTCATCAGAATATAAGAATATACAGAGTATAAATGAATATTACACGGAAATATCAGAGATTTAAATTACATTTAAATACATAGCAGCGGAAAATAATATAATACACAACTGAAGGAGATATACGGATACAATGCTTTCCGGATATTGTTCCAGCTGTAAACCAGGATCCTGTGAATATAAATCTGCAAAACCAAAACTACTAGCTGCCCGTGCCAAAATAAGGGCACCTGGAGTTTAGGTTAAAACAATAAACTCCAGGTCGGTCATGTGACTGGTGTGAGAACTAAAACAGTTATTTAAAACTTTACTTTAAATCAGATATATCAAGGGACCACGCCGTATAACACGGAACGGGTTTCCTCCCAAGAATACCAGTGCATACAACAAAACAACGAAATGCTTTTTGGGAAAATGAAGCTATTATAAGACCCAGGTCCTATCACACAATGCAACGCAAGCCGGGGGATAGGGTTTTCCCTTATAATAGCCAAACATGCTTAGTACGTTTAAAACAAATCGTTGGATACTATAATAAGTGCATAGTGTATAAAACAACTTCAAATCATAAGTATCAATCATAGACGGCATGCGTACCATATATCATGTCACCATACTAGTTCTACAATTAAAACCGCAAAATCATGTATTTGGAAGTTGGATTTCCATCTGTGAACCGAGGCAAGGGATCGTCCTCTACCGAATTCGAGACAATCTAGCCCATGTCTCCGGAACAGCCGCAACTGCCCCTTGGAGCGACAGGGTCGGTCCACACGGAGTGGATTATAGTGCTTAAACAATACGTCTCTCCGCCCTATGGGGCGTAAATGAGCCAACAAATGACTCCATCGGACCTGGATCGTCCGATCAAACCGAGGCGCCTCGCAACAGCAACGACCACATAAGTCAAACTCGTCAGGGCGTGTAAAACCATTGATGCCACTTCTAGCTAGAAAGAAATGCATGTCCTCCCTGAGGTCCTCTCCCGTTTTTGGTTCACCACCGGGGTGTGAGGCTCGCGGATCAACGTTACACAAAGCTACGCCACACAGGCCGTGCTTTGATCATCCACCACAAGACTTTGCTTTTCAACAGATGCCTTGATCATTTGTGTATTTTCATCAGTCACTAACCGTAAATTAACAAGAGAATAATTCCCCAAATATTAACCTCGAAGGCCGAAACCAACATCAGATCAATATCCAGGAAACCATTCATCTTAGCCAACCTATAGTTAGTTTCTAAATTTCACATTCTTAGGGAAAGGTTCCCATTAATTTTATCAAAGATAAATTCTTTGAAATTTATTCTTTAATCTTCCTTTGAATATCATTTCAAACTAGTCGGGATTAATGAACCTTACCGAAGTAATCATTTGTTTTAATTTCCCAATCCCAACCTATTCATCCCATGAAGTAAAACTGGTCATACTTCATATCTAACACCACGGTGTTATCCGTAAATTCAATTACCATTTCACGTTCAAATCTAATTAAAGATTCATTAAAACTCCACTTAGTTTTAGTCTTTAACTGGGTTAAAGAATCAGTGTCATTTAAAACACGGTTCACGATAAACCCCAAAATCACATCACATTTCAATCAGTCCCTAACAGTAAAATAGCAAGTGAGCAATTCCCTAAGTATTAACCCCGAAGGCCGAAACCAACATCAGATCAATACCTTAGAAACCATTCAACTTAACTAATCTCTAGTTAGTTTCTGATTTTCTTAACTCCTTTGGGTCTAAGAACAGTATTGTTGAAGATACCATTCACGACAACCCAAAATCACATTCCATTAATTATCGGGTTAAAGAACAAGTGTTATTTAAAACACTGTTCACGATAAACCCAAAATCAATTCCAATTAAATATTATTTAATTGGTACACTTCATTAAATCTAAATAAAAGATTTAATCTTTTTCTCAACCGGGCTTAAGAACCGTGTTAATGAAGACACCATTCACGACAAACCCAAATCACATTTGATATTAAATACAAGGCTCTGAATAGAAAATATATCGGCTAATATTCAATATCAAATTCTACGATCAACAAATATCGTATTGGAAATAACGATATAAATATATCTTTCAAATTCCCATCACAATACCTGTATCATCACGAAATCCAACATTGAAATATTCCAAAGATAATTTCTATTCAAATCCATTCCAATTCAATTATTGGAAATTCTGGTTACTTTTAAAACCCTTTTCAAATTCAATTTATTTATTTAAAAATAAATAGAATTGTAATTCTAGTTCAAAACTAGTTCATTTCGATAAAAATCTATATTATATTTTCAAATATGGATTTTTTCATCCCAATTCTTCCCAAATCATTTCTTATGATTTTACACAAATTATTACTATTTTTAATAATTTTATTAAATCCCGTACAGTCGATTTACATCAATGGCCATCGAACTGCACTTACAGGGACCTATTCCAAATTTGATTTGGACATAATTCCAAATCCAACCATTAGATTTCCAATTTCTAATATTCTTTAGAAAGCTCTTTTCGATACGAACCCAACGGTTCCAGTTTTAGGAGAATCCGGCGGTCGGATCTCGCGCAATATCCATTCGAAGTCAATGGTCGAAATTCGCGAACTACCGCGGCGCGTTATATTCTGGCCATTATATTATATATATAATATATATAATATATACTTCGTTGATTTCAATTCAAAACGTGCTTTATAAATCGTTTTAAATTCATTTTCAAAACGGTTTCAACTTCATATTCAATTTCAAATCAAAATTGAATATTCCAATATAAATTCGTTTTAAATTCATTTCAAATCGATTTCAATTCAATTTCAATTTAATTCGAATTTCTTTTCAATTTCAATTTGAATTCAATTCCTTTCGATTTCAATTCGAATTCAATTCTATTCAATTTAATTCTAATTTCGATTATTTTCAATATAATTCAAATTTCGAAATCACTTTCAATATAATTCAAATTTCGAAAACACTTTCAATATACATTGAAAATTAAATAAATCGATGTAAATATCGTTCACGTCTAAATGGCGTCAATCTAATCGACACGGCTTCATATATTTCTATTTTCAAATATTCTATTTCAAATATTTCTTTTTCAAATATTTTATTCAAATAGTTCTCTTCAAATATTCTATTCAAAGCTGGAATGAGGCCCGTTCAATTATCATAGATTTTATTTCTATGGATTTCCATACAACGCATGTATATATCAACAGTGAAAAATAATCAACCATCATCCAAAGTGCATTCTACACTGTATAAGCATCAAATATAAATATTTAACGCTCATAACAATCTGTCAATCAATCGACCGACATACAACTAATTATTGGGATTAGTTTATGTCATATATCATCCCAATACCCGTGCGGGGTTTTCAAACAAACAAACACAGATTTTATTAGTGTAGTTGGGCGATGTGTAAAATTTATCATCCCAATCAATATCATACAAAGGTGTGTATATAAACAAATCATCCAATCTGTTTATATTAGTTTATTTCATTTCACATACACGTTAAAAAATTTATTTTTAACTATAAAATATTTTTAACTATATAAATATTTTATTTCATTTCACATCAAATCACACAATCAACTACACAGCAAAATCAAACAAACAAGCATACAAGCCGTCCATGGTCTGTGGACGACGGGTGTCAGGTGCTACTAAACACCGTCTGCATCCTAGTATATATTTTTAACTAGAAAATTAAATTAAAAAGTGAGAAGTTCTCACAGAGGGTTCCACTCTGCCATGCTTTGCTTTCGAACTACTGAATCTGCTTGAAATTCCTATGTAGTTCTTTTCATGCTGTTCACAATAAAAATTATATTTTTATCACTTCATTCTAATAAATAAAAATCATATTTTTATTTCTTCTTCATATATATTTTCGACGCTTCATTCTATATGAAAATTGTATTTTTATATTTCTACTTCATATACAAAGATTGAATTTTTATATCATCACTATGAAAATCACATTTTTACTTCATTATATATATAATAAAAATCAGATTTTTATTTCAATTCATATATAAAGATAATATTTTTATATTCTCTATTATATAAAAATCATATTTTTATTACTTCTACTTTATAAAAATCATATTTTTATTACCTATGCTATATAAAAATTATATTTTTATTATGATATTTTCCTTAGAAAACTCACATCTTTTGTTCATATAAAAATCCATCTTTGTTAATGATAAAAATATAATCTTTGTAGGTAAAAAAAACATAATCTTTTCAATTTTGTTCTTCACATATAAAAAAAAAATTAAATCTTTATGATATTAAAATTTTTAGATCTTTATTTGCATAAATAATAGAAAAATAGATGTAACTAAACATAGAAAAGTCAGAAAAATTAAACATATAAAATTCAGAAAACTTACTATAAAAAAAATTGATTTTCTCTGAGAAGGGGGGGAGAAGCAGGCGGAGGGGCGGCAGCTCGTCAATGGCCAGAAGCGGCGGCGGCGGTGGCCTTTTCCGGCGTGGTGCGTTGGCTGTGGTGCGCGGGTGGCTAGGGTTATTCGCGGTTTAAGTTAGAGGTGGAGGAGGACATCTGGGGTGGTGGAGAGGAGAGGATCGGAGGGAGGTTCGCTGGGGAAGAAGGGGCGGGGTGCGGTGGTCTCTGCGTCGGCGGTGGCGTCGTGGAGGAGAGGCGATGGGGGGGGCTAGGATCGATTTCTTCTTTTTTTTTATCTAAGTCAACGGTGAAGAGAGGGGTGAGGTGAGAGTATATATAAATATATTTATTTATTTTATTATTTTTAATTTCAAAAAGTAACTTTTAATTTCGAACTCGAAATCGAACCCACTGACTGTCGTCCCTAGCTAATTACCCCCATTTCGAACCCAATGGGATATGCCACGTAAGCTGATTCAATCGTTTCGATCAATTTTCGTAAAATCAACATATAACTCTATATATTGAATTTGAACGCGTATTTCAATTTACCGGGGCCACATACTAACTTGAAAAATTCCAGAAAAATATTTTCTAGCTTCGTATTGACGATACGGTCCTAACAAAACTAGTTTCATCAAATTCTGAGACCGTTTGAAAAATGGCCATTTTCCAGTCGATTAAAATCAACTGAAACTGGTCAAACGCGTTTTCCTTTGCCACGCTCACATATTGATTCGAAAAATTATGAAAATTGGAATCTAGCAATAACTTGACATCGCGGATCCAACAAAAGTGGTTTCGTCGAAATTCGAGGTCGTTTGCAAAATTCCCATTTTTAAGGGCCTGAATTCCATAGCGACTATTCAGAATTTTCAACTGGACATATCTTTCGATTCCCGCTATGAAACTTCGATTTTCCGGATTCGTTGGAAAGATATTCTCAATTATATTCTAATATTTTTGGTTTCGCTAAAATCCGGTTTATTTTGCACCCGGTACATTCATTTGAATTTTGATATCGAATTATCAAACTACCGCGCCATTTTCAATTCCTTTTATAATTATAAATAAATATTTTATATTCTAACGACGATCTATATAAGTATATACATTCGAATTCTATTCAAAATAAATTTCTCATCGATATTATTTAAAATAATTCATTTTAAATAATCAAAATTCACTAAATTTGCCAAAATAAAAATTTTAAATTGGCTCGGGTTTCCGGGTTATTACAAAAATCAACAAAATATATATAATACATATATTATATATATTAAATGGCCTGAATAGAACGCGCCGCGCCGCGGTAGTTCACAAATTTCGACCATTTACTTCGAATGGATATTACGGGAGATCCTACCGTCGGATTCTCCTAAAACAGGAACCGTTGGGTTTATATCGAAAAGAGCTTTCTAAATATTAGAGAATTGAAATCTAACGGTTGGATTTGTAATTATGTCCAAATCAAATTTGGAAAAGATCGCGGTAAGTGCAGTTCGATGGCCGTTGATGGAAATCGGCTGTACGGGCCTTGATAAAATTATTAAAAATGGTAATAATTTGTGTAAAATCATAACAAATGATTTGGAAAGAATTAGGATGAAAAAATCCATATTTGAAAAGATAAAAATAGATTTTTATCGAAATGAACTAGTTTTGAACTAGAATTATAATCCAATTATTTTTAAAATAAATAAATTGGATTTGAAATGGTTTTAAAGGTAACCAGAATTTCCAATAATTGAATTGGAATGGATTTGAATCGAAATTGTCTTTGGAATATTTCAATGTTGGATTTCGTGATTATACAGATATTGTTAGTGAAATTTGAAAGATATATTGATATCGTTATTTCCAATACGATATTTGTTGGTCGTAGAATTTGATATTGAATATAAGCTGATATATTTTCTATTCATAGCCTTGTATTTAAAATCAAATGGGATTTGGGTTTGTCGTGAATGGTGTCTTCATTAACACTGTTCTTAAACCCAGTTGTGAAAAAGATTAAATCTTTTTATTTAGATTTAATGAAGTATACCAATTTAATGATATTTAATTGGAATTGAATTTGAATTGATTTTTGGGTTTATCTTGAATTGTGTTTTAGATGACATTGGTTCTTTAATCCAGTTAAAGACAGGATATGGTTTCCCAAGTTAAACAATCATTAATATGTTTTTTGGGAAGGTTATAACTAAGTGGAGTTTTAATGAATCTTTAATTAGATTGAGATGATCGAGAATGGAGTATCACCAGTTTTGCTCCAGGAAATAGTTAAATTTGTAATTAGATTTGAACAGGAAATGGTAATTGAATTTACCGGTAACACCGTGGTGTTAGATATGAAGTATGACCAGTTTTACTTCATGGGATGTATAGGTTGGGATTGGGAAATTTAAAACAAATGATTACTTCGGTAAGGTTCATTAATCCCGACTAGTTTGGATAAACCATAATTTGGTTTAAATTGATATTCAAAAGTAGATTAAAGAATAAATTTAAAGAATTTATCTTTGATAAAATAAATGGGAACCTTTCCCAAAGTATAAGAATATTTGAATAAAAGAATATTCTGAATTGGAATGAGGTGTATGTTGTGTTTGTGTAACACTTGTTTATTATATACGTGGGTTATTCAGAAAGACCAAGTTTATCCCATTCTAAATAACTAATTCGACGAGGTGTTGAGGATTTTTGGGTGATTACTTATGATCTTGATTGGGCTGTACACCCAAGAGGAGGTGTTCAATTGGTGATCGTCCATACGTACTTGGGGATCTATGGATATGCAAGGTACAAGGTGCCTCTGGTTTCGTTCATACCCAGAACGAACTTGTAAATGGACTGTGTGTCTGACCTTGGATTTTATTCTGTGTGATTGATTTCTATTAAATATATATTTGTTTGGCGGCGGAGAATTTATTCTCTTACTTAACGCCCTTCTCTGAGACGTACGAGCTTAGAGGTTATAAATTGATGGATATCAATCGCGTGGAGTGAATTGCCTGTGTGGCATGCCTAAGTGGCAAATGATCAAGGCTTCTATTGAAAAGCAGAGTCTTGTGGTTGATGATCAAAGCACGGCCTGTGTGGCATAGCTTTGTGTAGCATTGATTCGCGAGCCTCACACCCCGTTTGTGAACCAGAAATAGGAGAGGGCCTCACGGAGGACATGCGTTTCTTTCTAGCTAGGGTGGTGTCAGTGACCTACCAGCCCTGACATTTATATTATTTTCACCTGTTTGGTTGTTAGATTGCGAGGCGCCTCGGATATATCGGTGACTATGTGGAGCCTATGTAGTCATTTTGCTCATTTACGCCCCGAAGGGCAGGGAAACGCAATGTTCAGGCATTCTAATCCACATCGGTGGACCGGCCCTGACGATCCAAGGGGCCACCTGAGTCTGGGTCCTGAGACGTATAGGCAAGATTGTCTCGAAATGGTGAGGACGATCCCGAGCCTCGCTTCATAGATGGAAATCCAATTTCCAAATACGTGACTTTGCGGTTTTGATTGTAGAGCCTAGTATGGCGACATGATATATGGTACCCATGCCATCTAGGATTGATACATTTATATTTGAAGTTGTTTTATACACTATGCACTTATAATAGTATCAAATGATTTGTTTTTAATGTACCAAGCATGTTTGTCTATTATAAGGGAAAACCCTATCCTCCGGCTTGTGTTGCATTTCGTGATGGGACCTGGATCTTATAATAGCTTCATTTTTCCAAAAAGCATTGCGTTGTTTTGTTATATGCACTGGTATTCTTGGGAGGAAACCCGTTCCGTGTTATACGGCGTGGTCCGTTGATATATCTGATTTAAAGTAAAGCTTTAAATAACTGTTTTAGTTCTCACACCAGTCACATGATTAACCTGGAGTTTATTGTTTTAACCTAAACTCTGGGTGCCCCTATTTTCGACACGGGCAGCTAGTAGTTTTGGTTTTGCAGATTTATATTCACAGGATCTTGGTTTAAAGCTGAAGTGATATTCGGAAAGCTCTGTATCCGTATATTTCTTTCAGTTATGTTTTGTATTATTTTTCCACTGCTAAGTAATGTATTGTAATCTCTGATATTTATCAAATGTATATTTTTTATTCATACTCTGTATATTCTTGTATTCTGATAAAATTGTTGTAATTAACAATGAAATGTTCTTCTGTTTGTGTTCAGATTTGTCGTGTTCTCAAAACAATCAGGGGTTTCGAATGGTCGTGGTCGGTTTAGTGATCGATTCAGATCGTGCGAAATTCTTTATCATTTCATTCATATTCCTATTTCCAGTTCCCTTTTATTTTGATCGTCATGAAATTTCCCGAATATGATATCATGCTTGGACTGGATTGGCTAACGAAGTATGAGGCTGAGGTATTATGCGCTGAAAGAATAGTCAAAATTAAAACCAAATTCAAAGATATTATTGCTACACCATGCCACGGATCAACAACTGATAGGAAAGAATTACGGTCGTCTCTAGAAGTTACTCCTGCTTCCATTGAGAATATTCCTGTTGTCAAAGATTATGAAGATGTGTTTGAAGAAGTTGATAGCTTACCTCCGCGAAGAGAAATTGACTTCAAGATCGATCTAGCTCCGAATGCAAGGCTAGTTGTGCATCCTTTTCGGAGAATAACGTTGAAAGAGAAAGAAGAACCGAGTAATCAAACTAAGCAGCTCTTGTGGAAAGATCTAATCAGACCTAGCTTCTCAAATTGGGGTGCAGCAGTGGTGCTTGTCCCAAAGTCAGACGGTACTCTTAGACTATGTGTGGATTACCGTGACCTCAATAAGCAGACACTGAAAAACAAATATCCATTGCCGCGTATTGATAATTTATTAGATCGCTTGAATGGAGAACAAGTGTTCTCTAGGATGGACCTAGCTACAGTTTCCATCAATTGCGCATTGCCAAAGAATGTGTTCCTTTGATAGCTTTCAGAGGTCCAGGCTTGTTCTACGAGTGGTTAGTAATGTCGTTCGGCTTACGTAACGCTCCTTCTAACTTTGTCGATCTGATGTACAGAGTATTCCGCGATGTCTTGAATAAATTTGTGCTGGTTTTCATTCACGACATTTTAATCTTCTCTAAATCCACTGCTGAACATAAAATGCATCTGAAAGAAGTTTTGGAGATTCTGAGAAAGAATGTGTTGAAAGCCAAATTCTCTAAATGCATATTCTAGCAAATAGAAGTGAAATTCCTCGGTCATGTTTTATTGAAGGAAGGAATTTCAGTAGACCCAGGCAAGATCTCAGCCATTCAAGATTGGAAGCAGCCTAGCACTTCTACGAAATCAGAATTTTTCTAGGATTGGCTGGCTATTATTGGAAATTTATTGAAGATTTTTCGAAGCTATCTTGTCCGTTGATGAAGCTTATAAAGAAGAATACATAACTTAATTGGATACCCGAGTGTGAGGCAGGTTTCCAAGAGCTGAAATTGAGGTTGACCGTTGCTCCAGTGTTGACCATTATTGATGGCAATCAAGATTTGACAGTCTATACTGATGCTTCTATTGAAGGTGTTGATGCGGTTTTAATGTAAAGGGGCAAACTAGTTGTTTATGCTAGCCGTCAGTTGAAGCCGCATGAGAAGAGATACCCCACTCATGATCTTGAGTTGTTAGCCATCGTGTTTACTTTAAAGATATGGAGGCATTATCTTTTGGGTGAGAAGTTCGAATTATATACAAATAATAAATCCTTGAAGTATCTGTTCACCTAGAGAGACTTGAATTTGAGACAGTAGCATTGGTTAGAATTTCTTGCGGCATATGATTTGGATATCTTGTATACTCCAGGAAAAGCCAATGTTGTGGCGGATGCGCTTAGCATAAAGAATGCGATCATCGCTAATCTCATCATTACGCCTTCATTAATTGATAAGATCTCTGCTCTTCATAAAAACGATAAGTTTATTCAGATGATTAGCAAGCGAGTTCGAAAGGGTGAAGCTTTAAGCTACCAAATTGACATCAACGACACTCTTAGATTACAAGGGCAAATCTGTGTGCCAGATATTCTTGAGCACAAAAGAGAAGTAATGGATGAATGTCATAAATCTAAACTCATCATCCATCCAGGGGTGAGTAAGATATATCATGACCTCAAGCGCACGTTTTGGTGGAGATCTATGAAGAGAGACATTTCCATTTATGTTAGCAGATGTTCCACTTGCCAACAAGTCAAAAGCGATCAACAGAAGCTAGCAGGATTGTTACAACCACTATTAGTTCCAAGTTGGAAGTGGGATCAAATTTCTGTGGATTTCATTGATGGCTTCCCCCGAACCAGAAAAGGGAATGACAGTATATAGGTGACTGTAGATCGTTTCACGAAGACCGCCCATTTTATTCCTGTCCGATCTAATAGAATAGCTCGAAGTCTGGTGCAGCTTTATTTCAAAGAGATTGTCAGTGTACATGGGGTTCCTAGTAGCATTGTTAGTGACGTGATCCGATATTTGCTAGAAAATTCTGGGAAGCATTCCAAGAGGAGCTAGGGACAAAGTTGAATCTGAGTGATTGACACTGAAAAGTGTTTATTTTATTACTCTTATGCTTTATCTTTTGTAAATAAATAAATGATACTTTGGTTACTTTTGTATGTTTTTACAGGATGTCAAGAAATGCCTCCTTCAATTCAAATCAAAGGCCAACTACAAGAAAGAGCTACTTCCTCACATCAAATTCATTTCAATTGCAAAAGAAGTAGTAGCTCACTGGTAAAGGCATAGGAATTGGTGCTGAGAGACCTGAGTTCGAACCCCGTCAAGCTCACTTTTTTGCCAAAGAAACGGAGCGCGTTCACACTGGCCCCTTTGCTTTGAGAAATATCTGGATTAGTGTTATGTTATATATATATACATACACATATTCATGTGTATGTATTTATGATGTGCACCAATTAACATCTCAGCAATAGCCATATTCTCATCATGGAAGTAAATTCAAATCATTCAATTTCAATTAGAAGAATTTCTGATTGAATTGTTGCCAAGAAGAAAAACCAATTTTGAAGATTTTATCTTATATTGCCTTTGGAGTCTGATAAGCGTCCTTGTTTGGAAGAATTAATTAGATGCAATCTTCTATCAATCAAGCCACATGGGAAAATTGAAAGATATGGAAAATATTTACCATGATATGCCCAGATTTTCTCCAATCAGGTAGTCAAGGAAGGCAAGAAATATTCATGAATGAGGAGGGCCATTTATTCATAGACCTAGTTAGGGTTTTCCCATTCTCATCTATAAATATGTGATTGTAACCATTGTAAAAAGGCATTCATTCTTCTGTACTCTCTTTTAGTTTTAATAAAATTTTCTTGTTCTAGTTATTTACTTTTCTTTTAAAACAATTTGTGTATCTACACGATTAGATTCGGTAGAACACATATTGTTATTGTCTTTGTTACTGCATACTAGTGTTCACTGTTTGATTAGTTTCAACATCAACTCTACTTTTAATTCTCTGTTATTGTTCCAGTTATTATTTACTTTTGTTGTTTTTGCTAGTACTTGTTATTTTCTTTCCTGTTGTTGAATTTGATATACGTCTGATTAGATTCAGATTTGTAGCAGTTTCAATAACATTATTTCAACAACATTGAAAACAACCCCCAAAGTTCTGTCTAACTCGCCTAAGAATAAATAGATAATAATTTTTAATTAAACCTCCCTGTGTTCGACCTGTTTGCTACACGAACTGTACGCTTGCAGAATTTTATTTTAAAAAAATCGCGCTTTTCTAGTTCTTAGATTAGCGTCGATCAAGTTTTTGGCGCCGTTGCCGGGGAGGTAACGATTAAATTTTATTATTTATTTAATTTCTGATTCGTGTTAGTTTTGTTTTATTTTTATTTTGTTTGATTTTGTTTAAAAAAAAAATCTTATTTTTGTTTTCTGTTTCTTTATATAGAAAAAACTCTCATTTAGTTTATTTGGTATTGATAGTTGATGCCATAATCTTCTAAACAAAAAAAAAAAACTTTCTGTTTTTATCTTCTCTTTTATTGCTTTTCTTGTTTCAATCCCCTTTCCATTATCTATACATTCCTTTTCTTCTTTTTACAAATAAAAAAAAAAATAGGCCAAAATTTATTGCTTTCTTTTTCTCTTTTCTTTCCTCTTTTCTTTTTTTTGCCTTAATTCTCTCTTCTGCATTAACTCTCTTTCCTTTTCTTAAATTTATTTATTTCCATATTCTCTTTTACAACAACAACAAAAAAAAAAAAAAAAAATTTACAAATATTTCCTTTCTCTGTTCTCTTTTTCTATTCACTACCACGATAGAAAGTCGCCCCTCAACTTCACACCTTCTTCAAACAATTCACTGCCATGTTCCCATCGACTTCATCATAGCCCCTCTCTTCCTGCTCCATCAATTTCTACATCCACCTGAACTCAACAACCCTTCCCAGTGCCAAAGTCAAAACCGCATCTCACCCCTTCAATTCCCTTCAATCCCTTTGCCATACATCTTCACCCATTTCAAATCACCACAATTCACCAAATCCACGTTGGACCACTTCAATCAGTACCGCAAATTCAACACAAACCACCTCCGCAACCAGTTCACTCACCCCACGTCCGAACACCACAA
Source organism: Allium sativum (assembly GCA_030737875.1). Classification (NCBI taxonomy): domain Eukaryota; kingdom Viridiplantae; phylum Streptophyta; class Magnoliopsida; order Asparagales; family Amaryllidaceae; genus Allium; species Allium sativum. Next base: position 11,908,559 of record CM060923.1, read on the forward strand.
ACCCCACGTCCAGCGTTCAAACCACCTTCCTACCCGAACTATAACACCAACGCGAGAGTCTGAAATCCAGATCCGAACACCCAAATCGCAACTCTCGAACCCTGTTTCAATTTTTTTTTTTTTTAAAAAAAAAAGGGAAGGTGGAAAATTATTGACTTGATTTGGTGCGTAAATTCCTTTACTGGAGTTGTTTCCATTTATAGTTGGGTACGAAACTTGTTTTGATTTATTTCGTTGGTTTGCTCTGGGAACAAATAGTATAAAACATATTGGAAGTGCTGTTTGTATTGGGAGAGAGAGGATCGATGGTTAATTAATTTGTATGGCCCAAATTTTGTTGGTGCGTGGTCATTAGTAGTACTCATTAGTTTTGAATTTCTATTTTTTTTTCTTAGTTCTTTCCTCTCTTGAGTCTTAATTTAGTTGTTAAGTTTAGTATTTTCTTTTATTTTGTTGAGTCAAGTTTTCGTAACTTTTTATTTCTATTTTTGTTTATTTTTGTTCTTTTCTTTCCTAAAAAAAAAGAGGCAAAGCGAAAGGACAGACTTAAGCAACAACGAAGGAGTTCAGAGATCTGCAATTTGAATTGTCGGAGCGGTTGCACACCAAGTGGGGTGTGAACGCGCTAGCGCTTCCCAAATTCACTGGAGGACTGCCGATCAAGGTGAGAAATTTTTTAAACTCTACAGGTGCTCTGCTGCAAAAAGAAAAAAAAATATCGACAATTGTTGTAAAATTTTCTGCAGGGGCAGCGGCTTTGAATGTACAATTTTTAATTTCGGCAATTGATTTGTGTGATTGTTGTTATTTCTGCAATTTTTATTCATTCTGTTAAGGGCAATACCCCAATTCACATAAGGTGAGGGATTTCATCACCCTTTCCTTAGCCCACAAAGTGCATTTCATCATAGAATCTGACTAATAATAACGGTTAGACGTTGGACTTAAGGGAGTCACGGGCTCATCTAGGGCTTAATTATATTGTGATAGTTGATTCATTTGGAACGAATTATTTCTTGGTGTCTAGACTACGGCAGAGAAATAACCGTTTATAAATATTACGGTGATTCGTAAATATTATATCGGTTGTTACTCTGAAGGTACTTAAACCTTCGGCTGCATTGCTAGGGTGATTCCTGGTGCACCGATAACTCCTGTCCGTTAACTGGCTGAGAAATCTTTTGATCTAAGTAATCAAACACATCACTTTATAATTTTGGGTTAGGAGCCAATAAGGACAGAAAACGTTATTATAGCTAATTTCTGTGCTTGCATTTGACAACAATGAGCGAAAAAAGTGTTAGCCAACAAAATTCTCCTAGGGGTTCTCGAATCAACCAAAATTTTCCAACCGAATTGGATCAAAATCGAGTGAATCAAAACTTTCCAAACCTTGGGGATCAAAACCAACTAAATCAAAATTTTCAAAACCTCAATATCCAAATGGATAGACCCTTGTCCCTTCGTGATCGATATTATCCTACTAGGACCGTTCAACCATCTGTCATTGTGTTCCCACCAGCTGAAGGAAACAATTTTGAGCTAAAACATTCTTTTATCCAAGGGGTACCAAAATTTACTGGGTCTGAAAATGCTTATGAATTTCTGAGTGAATTTGAATTGTACGCTTCCACAACAAAAATGCAACAACTATTTAACGAATCGATCAAGCTAAGGCTAATTCCATTTGCACTACTTGAAAGCGCTAAAAGATGGCTTAATTCTCTTCCACGACATTCCATAAGAAGTTGGGATGAATTTGTCACTGCATTCTTGAAAAAGTTTTTCCCTTTTCATAAAACTCTCAAAATTCGAACTGAAATAAACCAATTTTGTCAAAATGAGGGGGAAACTTTTTCAAAATACTTTGAAAGATTCAACCAGCTATTATATAGTTGCCCTCATCATGGAATTCTAAAAGATCACTTATGTCAAATTGCATATGAAGGGCTCAACTATCAGACTAGAACTCAACTAGAATCAATGTGTGGAGGAGACTTTATGTCTAAAACAGCCGATGAAGCTTGGCGGTTTTTAGAAGATTATTCTGAAAAGGACATGCAGTGGGAATCGATTCGTGTTCCCATTCGTACTTCTACTAGAGGAGTGCATGTCGTGGACCCAAGTCAAATTCCTTTAGAAAATCAAACTCCTCAAACCGGAGAAGGGTTACCCCACTATTACTCTCAAGACCAAGCCAATGCCATAGCTCAAAATAATCCGTACTCATCCACGTACAACCCTGGTTGGAGGAACCACCCGAATTTTTCTTGGTCAAACCCCAATAATTCGGCTAACCCATCTCACGTGCAACCCTTTATTCCCAATCCGAATTACCAAGGTCCACCCCCCAATTCTCAAACCTCTCAAGCTACACCTCAATCCAAACAATCTTATAGGCACCCCAATTTTCAATCATCAAACCAATCATCTCAATCTTCTCAACCGTCACCACACATTGTGCGTTTAGAAAAACAAATGGAACAAATGATGAATATGATAAAGGAACTAGCGAAAAATAACGAGAAAGGAAAGTTGCCTAGTCAACCTGAGGTGAATCCAAAATATAACTCTCGTACTGTAAATTCTTGTGAGGACGAAAACCATAATCCAGTCAACGCTATTACAACCCTTCGATCTGGAAAGAGGATTAATAATAACGTGGGCGACCCTGACGAACCTTCGAACTCGACCCAAACCCCTAATCTTGATGACCACCCATTGGCTTCGAATGCCAATTCTTCTAAACCTCAAGTTCCCTTAAATGTTGGCAATCCCAACAGTTCTCCTTCCAGTGTCGGCAAACCCGACCCACCCTTGAAAACCAATGTTGGCAATCCCAACATTCCATCTTCTACGACCTTACCACCTTCTATCCCTTTGGATAAACCTTTTTCTTCGAATGATGAAACTCATCACAGAGTCGAAAAACCAGTAGCTCCTTTTCCTCATAGACTCAATAATAAGAAGAAAGCGGCAAATTTCGATAAAATTCTGGAAATTTTCAAACAAGTCCGTGTGAACATTCCTCTTTTAGACACCATTGAACAAATTCCTCAATATGCTAAGTGTCTTAAGGAATTATGCACACAAAAACGTGCGACCAATGTCCCAAAAACCGCCTTTCTAACTGCAAATACTAGCTCTGTTCTTTCGAATCTTGCCCCAGTCAAGTATAAAGACCCTGGCTGCCCTACGATTGATTGTAAAATAGGAAACACTCACATCTCTCATGCTCTACTTGACCTTGGTGCCAGTGTCAACCTTCTCCCTTATACTGTCTATCGTCAACTTGGACTAGGGGAGATCAAACCAACAAACATCACACTTCAACTAGTCGATCGATCTGTCAAAAAGCCATTGGGAATTATCGAAGACGTCTTGATACAGATCGAACAGTTTTACTTCCCTGTCGATTTATAGTTCTAGAAACAGAGCCTGTCTCAAATCCCAACGTTCAAATACCATTGATCTTAGGACGTCCTTTCTTAGCAACCTCTAATGCTGTCATTAATTGTAGGAATGGTCAACTTCGACTTTCCTTCGGGCACCTAACCATTGAGCTAAACATCTTTAATCTCAACAAACAACCTAGGGATTTTGAGATCGATGAAATTGACATGATTCAAACCACAGTTGATGAAACCTCTAGTGATACTTCTGAAGCCCTGAAAATGTGTCTTGACCATTTTGACCCTGATTTCGACGAACTCGAATACATTTCTGAACTAAACAAAATTCTTGACGCCGACACTTCGTCATCTAAATATAACCAAGGAATGTTGACCAATGTTGATACACAAGAACTTCCTAAGTTTGACCTCAAACCCTTGCCACCAGACCTTAAGTATGCCTACCTAGACTCCTCAGAAACTTTCCCCGTAATCTTGGCCTCTGATCTTACCGAAGACCAAGAAGAAAAAGTTTTGGAAACTTTGCGGGAAAATAAGGACGCCTTGGGGTGGGAAATTAGCGATATAAAAGGAATTAGCCCATCAATTGTGGAACATCGCATACATTTAGTTGATGAGGCTAAACCCACCCGTGAGGCTCAAAGGCGATTAAACCCAAACATGAGAGAAGTGGTCAAGGAGGAGATAATCAAATGTCTAGACAATAACATCATCTATCCCATCTCTGACAGTACTTGGGTGAGTCCGGTACAAGTTGTACCAAAGAAGTCGGGAGTCACAGTGATCAAAAACGACAGTAATGAACTCGTCCCAACAAAAATCAAAACCAAATGGCGTGTGTGCATCGACTATCGAAAGCTTAACTCAGCCACACGAAAAGACCATTTTCCCTTGCCTTTTATTGACCAAATGCTCGAACGCTTAGCGGGACATGAGTACTACTGTTTTCTCGATGGATACTCTGGCTATAACCAAATTCCTGTTGCTTTAGAAGATCAACATAAGACCACCTTTACTTGTCCCTTTGGAACCTTTGCTTATCGTCGCATGCCTTTTGGTCTTTGTAATGCCCCCGCGACTTTCCAAAGGTGTATGATGAGTATTTTCTCTGATATGGTAGAAGAATTCTTGGAAATATTCATGGACGATTTTTCAATATATGGATCATCTTTTTCCCAATGTCTCACTCATTTAGAACTCGTCCTTAAGCGTTGTAAGGAGAAATCACTTGTGCTTAACTGGGAGAAATGCCACTTTATGGTGAAAAGGGGGATAGTTCTAGGTCATGTCGTCTCCAAAGATGGCCTAGAAGTCGATAAATCCAAAATCGATTTGATTGCTAATTTACCTCCTCCTAAGTCTGTCAAAGATGTTCGATCATTTCTTGGCCATGCAGGATTCTATAGAAGATTCATTAAGGATTTCTCAAAGATTTCAAAACCTCTCTCGAATTTACTTGCCAAAGACGTAAAGTTTGAATTTTCCAATGATTGCAAAACATCTTTTGAAACTCTTAAATCACTCTTGACCACAACTCCCATCATTCAACCTCCTGATTGGACTCAACCCTTTGAACTTATGTGCGACGCTTCTGACTTTGCAATTGGAGCCATCTTGGGTCAGCGAATTGATAAACTCCCTCGAGTCATTTACTACGCTAGCAAAACCTTAAACGAGGCCCAATTGAATTACTCGACTACTGAAAAGGAATTTTTGGCAGTTGTCTTCGCTCTTGAGAAATTCAGACCATATCTCATAGGATCCAAAGTCATAGTTTACACTGACCATGCTGCCCTACGATATTTGCTTTCTAAAAAGGATGCCAAGGCCCGCTTGATTCGTTGGATCCTTCTACTTCAAGAATTCGATATAGAAATACGAGATAAAAAGGGTTCTGAGAATGTCGTAGCTGATCATCTCTCTCGAATTGTGCACGAAAATGATAACGACACCCAAATCGATGACTATTTTCCTGACGAACAACTCCTTTCGATCTCTAACACCCCTTGGTACGCTGACATTGTGAATTATCTTGTCACACAGCAAATGCCCGCTGAATGGTCGAAACAAGATAAACAAAAATTTCTCTCGAAAGTTCGAAACTTCTATTGGGACGACCCATATCTTTTCAAATACTGTCCCGACCAAATCATTCGAAGGTGTGTGCCTGATCATGAACACCAAAGTATTCTCTCTTTCTCACATGACCATGCTTGTGGCGGTCATTTTGGAGCAAGAAAAACTGCTGCAAAAGTTTTGCAAAGCGGTTTTTATTGGCCCACACTCTTCCGTGACGCTTTCGAATTCTGCTCTAAATGTGAGCGATGTCAAAGAACGGGTCGAATCTCTAAGCGTAACATGATGCCTCTCAACCCCATTTTAGTGATTGAGTTATTCGATGTTTGGGGCATCGATTTCATGGGACCATTCCCTAATTCATTTGGGAATCTTTACATCTTACTTGCGGTAGATTATGTCTCAAAATGGGTTGAAGCCATTCCGACCAAAACCAACGACAACAAGGTTGTTGTCAAATTCCTCAAAGAAAACATCTTTTCACGCTTTGGTACACCTCGAGCTATCATTAGCGATAATGGCACTCACTTCTGTAATCGTGCTTTTGAGTCCTTGCTCAAGAAATACTCAATCACACACAAGCTGTCGACCCCCTACCATCCACAAACGAGTGGGCAAGTAGAAGTTTCCAATAGACAAATCAAACAAATTCTTGAGAAAACCGTGAATTCCAACAGAAAAGATTGGTCCGTAAAACTAATTGATGCACTTTGGGCTTTTCGCACTGCTTATAAAACCAATCTAGGGATGTCACCATATCGATTAGTCTTTGGAAAGGCCTGTCACTTACCTCTTGAATTAGAGCATCGTGCTCTTTGGGCCATAAAATTTTTGAACTTTGACTTAGAAAAGGCCGGCTCACATAGGAAGTTACAAATTTCTGAATTGGAGGAATTAAGAAATGAGGCGTATGAAAATGCGAAAATCTACAAAGAAAGAACCAAAGCCCAACACGACAAAAACATACTTCGTAAGGAATTCAACGTAGGTCAAAAAGTTCTTTTATACGACTCTAGACTTCACTTGTTTCCAGGAAAACTCAGATCTCGATGGACTGGACCTTATGTTGTGAAAACAGTATACCCTCATGGAGCGGTTGAAATTGAAAATCCTAGAGATGGAAAAGTCTTCAAAGTAAACGGTCAACGACTGAAACCATTTTTGGAATTCGAGCAATATGACGAAGACGACTCTATCGATCTGCATGATCATCCACCATGAAATCAGGTGGTACACGTTCTTTTTCTTTTATTTTTATTTTTCATTTTTTTTATTTTTGTTTTTCTGCCTTAGACAGTTGGGACACTGTCTGAATCAAGTGTGGGGGGGAGTCTGCATTTCATCCATTTTCATTTTATTTCTTTTTATTTTCAGCCATTTAAATAGGACCATCATACATTTTAGATTGTAGTAACATACCATAAATTTTTTTTTTTTAAATACGACTCATTTTCAATTGATACAGCAAAATAAGTTTGCAATTTTTAGCCAGTTGATAGTATTTTTCTCTCTCAACTTAGATCGAATAGGAAATATAATGAAAAGTTTAATTTTGAGGGATAATTGTGTAACCAGTACATAGGGAGATTCTTAGGTGATGGCCATGAAATCTATTCTATATTGTAGACTTTGTTTAAATAAGTGGAGGACTTAAAATACTTATATTGGCTTTTCAAATCTTTAAAACTAAGTTGTGTTAAGTTGAATTCGCATAACTCTCTTTTGTGCTTATATTTTCGATAATAATAATAATAGTATTCCAAGGGTATCCAACATTGCTTGTATATCGAGCGTTGGTGTGCAAACCCGCCAAGCTCTATCCGACACGTTGTTGACAAAGTCAAAGTTGGAATATCTTGGTCTCATTTTATGAGATTGGACGCCTAAGGATTACCGACACGTTGTTGACAAAGTCAAAGTCGGCCTGCACAATCCGCCAAGCTCTTTACCTACTCTCCGTTAGTCCGCGAGGCAGTGCATGGGTGGTAAACCTTGGTCTTTTTAGGTGTATGTACTTAATCATAAATCTTAAAATTTTATAGAATAAAGAATAAGCGATGATACCCAAACACTTCTTGACCTTATTGATTTGAATAGCCATACATGAGAAAATTAGAATACCACTTTGCAAACTATGCCAAGCAAACTAAGAATTTATTTCATGGCTGCACTATGTTATCGACCGAACTAACTGGCCAAACTGGAATTTAACATTTGAAAACTTGATTTATATTGAAAATTTGTGACAAGTCGAGGTATCTAAAATAAAATCAACTGGTTAGAAATTATTAACTTAATTTGTTGTACCACTTGCCTGAAATAAGTCGTGTTGTCATTTTTCGTTTTTATTTTTGCATATGTCCATTGCATTCACGTAGTTTCATTAGGATCATAACATACTGCATTTGGATTTTGTGGGTAGTATCCACTGAAAACCCTCACGAGACACCACTCGTCCTACTAGGGACACCTAGAGGTTTAACGGCTTGTTGCATACGCTCAATGCAACCGTGTTTCCTACGAAAGTGTGACCTATCTAGTTTAGTTTTTCATTTTTTGTTTTACTCGAGGACGAGTAAAAGATAAGTGTGGGGGTATTTGAGGACACTGAAAAGTGTTTATTTTATTACTCTTATGCTTTATCTTTTGTAAATAAATAAATGATACTTTGGTTACTTTTGTATGTTTTTATAGGATGTCAAGAAATGCCTCCTTCAATTCAAATCAAAGGCCAACTACAAGAAAGAGCTACTTCCTCACATCAAATTCATTTCAATTGCAAAAGAAGTAGTAGCTCACTGGTAAAGGCATAGGAATTGGTGCTGAGAGACCTGAGTTCGAACCCCGTCAAGCTCACTTTTTTGCCAAAGAAACGGAGCGCGTTCACACTGGCCCCTTTGCTTTGAGAAATATCTGGATTAGTGTTATGTTATATATATACATACACATATTCATGTGTATGTATTTATGATCTGCACCAATTAACATCTCAGCAATAGCCATATTCTCATCATGGAAGTAAATTCAAATCATTCAATTTCAATTAGAAGAATTTCTGATTGAATTGTTGCCAAGAAGAAAAACCAATTTTGAAGATTTTATCTTATATTGCCTTTGGAGTCTGATAAGCGTCCTTGTTTGGAAGAATTAATTAGATGCAATCTTCTATCAATCAAGCCACATGGGAAAATTGAAAGATATGGAAAATATTTACCATGATATGCCCAGATTTTCTCCAATCAGGTAGTCAAGGAAGGCAAGAAATATTCATGAATGAGGAGGGCCATTTATTCATAGACCTAGTTAGGGTTTCCCATTCTCATCTATAAATATGTGATTGTAACCATTGTAAAAAGGCATTCATTCTTCTATACTCTCTTTTAGTTTTAATAAAATTTTCTTGTTCTAGTTATTTACTTTTCTTTTAAAACAATTTGTGTATCTACACGATTAGACTCGGTAGAACACATATTGTTATTGTCTTTGTTACTGCATACTAGTGTTCACTGTTTGATTAGTTTCAACAACAACTCTACTTTTAATTCTCTGTTATTGTTCCAGTTATTATTTACTTTTGTTGTTTTTGCTAGTACTTGTTATTTTCTTTCCTGTTGTTGAATTTGATATACGTCTGATTAGATTCAGATTTGTAGCAGTTTCAATAACATTATTTCAACAACATTGAAAACAACCCCCAAAGTTCTGTCTAACTCGCCTAAGAATAAATAGATAATAATTTTTAATTAAACCTCCCTGTGTTCGACCTGTTTGCTACACGAACTATACGCTTGCAGAATTTTATTTTAAAAAAATCGCGCTTTTCTAGTTCTTAGATTAGCGTCGATCACTGAGCAACACTTATCATCCTCAGACCGCTGGCCAGACTGAGAGGGTGAACCGTAAACTAGAAGACTTGTTGCGGGCATGCATCCTTGATTTTGGTGGGTCATGGGAGGATCACTTGCATTTGGTTGAGTTCTCTTATAATAACAGTTACCAAGCAAGCTTACAGACGTCGCCATTTGAAGCATTATATGGCCGGCTATGTAGATCTCCCGCATGTTAGGTGGAACCAGGCAATCGGTTAGTATTTGATCCCGACATGATTCGTGAAGCATCGGATAAAGTCGATTTCATTAATAAGCGACTTCAGACTGCTCAGAGCCGACAAAAGAGCTATGCAGACACACGAAGAAGGGATTTAGAATTTATTGTTGGAGATTATGTATACTTGAGGGTTTCCCCATTGAGAGATGTAGTTCGCTTCGGGAAGATTGGGAAGTTGGCGCCGAGATTCATTGGTTCATTTCCTATTCTCGAAAGGATTGGAACTCTCGCTTACAGGATTCAGTTGCCTGGCTGGTTGTTAGGGGTCCATGATGTATTCCATGTGTCTCAACTCCGGAAGCATGTACATGATCCAGACTTGATTGCAGAGGAAGCGGCAGAACAAGATTTGGTGATTACCCCGAGCTTAGCAGTAAGAAGGGAGCCAGTGAAAATTGTTGGCAAAGAAACCAGAATTCTGATGAATAAGAGGATCCACTTAGTCAAAGTACAGTGGAGCGGGGATCCTAGAGACTTTACATGGGAGACTGAGGATAGTATCAAACTGGCTTATCCCAAGTGCAGAATGGTTATCTCTAAGTAGCTCTTGTGTTAAGGTACATTTACAATATTTTGCATTTTCTGTATTGTTTCCTACTTTACTATTGTTTCCTTTTTAGGGACGAAAAGATTTTAACTAGGGGAAATTGTAACAACCGGAAAAATTAGAACCAATTTAAAAATTTTATTTTAAGAAATTTTGTTAGAAAATGTGCCAGAATTCAAAAATTCCATTTTTTTAAAATAATATTGATGCTATTAAAATTGTCATTTTATAAACGACCTCCATTTTCGATGAAACCATTTTTTGTTGGATTTGGAATGTCAAATTATTTCTAAGTTTAATACCACTGTTTTATTGTAAATTTAATTACCATTTCAGGCTCAAATCTAACTAAAGATTTATTTATCGCATGAAGTAAAACTGGTGATACTCCATTTTCGAACGCTTCTTAAATTTGGCAACTTTAATTGCCACATTAACATTTCAATCTAATTAAAAATTCATTAAAACTCCATTTAGTTTTAATCTCCAAAAATCATTATTTAATGATTAGTCAAATTTAGGAAATAAATCCTATCTTTACTAGGTTAAAGAACGAGTGTCATTTAAAACATAGTTCACGATAAACCCAAAATCATCTTCCATTAAAATGGAATCTACATGGAAATCATAACAGTATATGATCAATATAAATTCCCGTATCAAACTAATAATATAAATGGAATAATGGCAGAGCCTTTTAAATTCCATATATTGTAGCGGTCTTCCTTCACAGAAGCTGATCTCGATTATTACTAAATCGAATTCCATTCAATTCCAATTTAATATATTAAACTAGAAAACTTTATTTTGGAAAATTTCCATTAAATTTTGATTAAAAGAATTATAAATTCCAAATCATATTTTTCGTTGTTATTTGGGTTGAAGAACAAATGTTGCTTTTTCTGAAGAGGAAATTCTGAATGCATTGAAGGAGATGTCAGGTGACAAAGCACCTGGGCCTAATGGATTCCCCACTTTTTTCTTCAAACAATACTGGGGCATGTTGAAAAACGATGTTTTGCGTTTGTTTGACGAGTTCCACAAAGGCTCTTTGAGGTTGGATTTGATTAGCTATGCTAACGTAGTTTTAATCCCCAAAAAGGAAGGTAATGTTTCTGCTGCTGATTTCAGACCGATTAGCCTCCTCAACACTAGTTTCAAACCAATCACGAAGGTTTTGGCCAATAGGCTGAAAACTAAGATGGATTCGCTGATTGATATATCCCAAACTGCTTTTATTAAAGGAAGAAACATTCTGGATGGTGCTGCGTTGGTTGGCGAAGTGATTTCTCATTGTGATAGATTTGACGTCCCTTGTGCTATCCTTAAGCTGGACTTCGCCAAAGCTTTTGACACAGTTGACTGGCGATTTATGATTGAAGTACCGAAGGCAAGAGGCTTCCCCACCAAGTGGATTGAATGGATTTCCATGATTCTTTCATCAAGTAGATCCAACATTTGTGTTAATGGAGTTGCTGGCTCTACTATCCATTCTAAGCGTGGACTGAGACAGGGTGATCCACTTTCCCCTCTCCTTTTCGATTTGGCGGCAGATGTTTTTTTAAAAATTCTGAAGCTGGGCTGTGCAGAGGGGATTATTAGCGTTTTTGGCAGTGACCATGTAGTTGGGGGCATCAACTCTTTGCAATATGCTGATGACACCATCATATTCAGCAAACCAGACTGTAAATTCCATGCTGCACTTAAATTTATTCTCTATGCTTTTGAAAGTTTATCTGGCTTAAAAATTAACTTTCATAAGAGCAGTGTTTACATGTTGGGTTGTAGTGATGAATTACGTAGGTCATGTGCTGAAATGTTTAATTGCAAGGCTGAAGTTTTTCCTTTGAATTATCTGGGTATGTGCATTCGCCCCCAAGAAATTAATGAAGAAAGACTGGCAGCACTTGATCGAGAAGGTGGACACTATACTGGCGAGGTGGAAAGGCAACTCATTATCCAGAGTTGGTCGTCTTGTGCTTGTCAATTATGTCCTTTCGTCGATTCCACTATACTGGATGTCCTTCTATCACTTTCCAGGGTGGGTGTTGGAGAAGATTGACGCAATTCGTCGTAACTTTTTCTGGACTGGTTCTAAAGAGACGAAGAAGCTTAGCTGTTTGATATCTTGGAACCAAGTATGCAAATCTAAAGAGCAAGGGGGACTTGATGTTATAGACTTAAAGACAATGAATTCTGCTCTTCTTTGTAAGTGGTTGTAGTTTATGATCTCTGACAAGCACACTTTATGGAAGGAGTGGATCATTAGTACAAATTACAATGGCAATTTTGGTTGGAACACTGATTTCTCAAGATGCTCTGTGTTTTGGCGCAATGTTATGGTTCATGCGCAGTGGATGAAGTTGGGTACTAAGATTGTGGTGAAGAATGGACACAACACATCATTTTGGTTGGATAGTTGGCTAACTAATGTCCCTTTGAGTGTGGAGTTTCCAGAGCTTTTTGGTATTGCTTGCAACAAAAACTTCACTGTTAGAGAGATGTACAATAATGATGCAGCGGGTTTCAAATGGAGATTGAATTTCTCAAGGTTAGTGGCTAGTAATGCATTGGTTCGACTATGCAGTTTGTTTGATTTGCTCGAAGCGGTGAGTTTGAATAATGAAAGGGATGATTTTATTTGGATGTTGGAGGGGGAGAGGAAGTTGTTTAGCGTTTGTAGCATTCACAAGTTGTTCAATTTTGCTGGGGTTAGGAGGTTGGGGTTCGAGCATATGTGGCGGTTCAAAATCCCTGATAAAGTCAAAATTCATATGTGGGTCGTGATACATGGTAGATTGAATACGGTTAGCAGAATTCGTCAGAGAGGCGTGCATGTTATGGATGGTTGTGTTTTTTGTGGTCATGACGACGAGGACTATCATCATCTATTTTTGGCTTGCGACTTTGCTTTTTATATTTGGACAAAATGTTTGGTTGCGCTTTACCTTGACTTGCACTGGAGTGACTTCATTGCTGACCAATTTGTTTTTTGGCATTCAATTTACCCGACCTTGCATGCCTCTCATGATAGTCTTCTTTTCGCTTTGTTGAACTTTGCTTACACTTGGTTGCTTTGGCATGAACGCAACTCCAGAAAATTTAATCGCAAATTGAAAGCTCCTAACAGTATTATTTACTCTATCCTTAATTTTGTCTATGACTGGGCAGGCATGGAGCGCAAAAGACATGTTGAAAGCATCGCAGACCGAGTTCCCTAGCGAGGGCGGAGCATCACTGGTGCACACGCTTGACGATGAAGTTCACTGGTTCACTGGCCTTTTGCTGCTATGTTTAAAGCTATGTAATGTTAATTATGATGTATGGTTCCTTTTTGTATGGCCGTATGTAGCGATGACCTGTTTTGGTTGTACATATGTTGTATATACACGCACTGTTACTTTATGTTACTTGATGGATGCTATATATTTTAGGCGTGAATCATGTTGATTCACTACCTTTTCTTTCAAAAAAAACACCGTTAATGATAAACCCAAAAATCCAATCTTAATTCAATTCCAATAAAATATTAATTAATTGGTAGATTTATCAAAATCTTAATTAAAAGATTTATTCTTTTCTCAACTGGTTTAAAGATGAGTGTTAATAAAGACACCATTCACGAAAAACCCAAAATTACATTTTATATTAAATACAAGGCTTTGAATAGAAATTATATCGACTTATATTCAACATCAAATTCTAAAACTAACCAATATCATATTGGTAATAATGATATATATATATATATATTCCAATTTCCTCAACAATATCCGTATCATCACGGAATCCCATATCAAAATATTCCGAAGATTATTTCCATTCCAAATCCATTCCCATTTATTCGTGGAAAAATTATGGTTGTTTTAAAACCATTCTCAAATCCAGTTTATTTATTTATAAATATAATTGGATTAATATTCTAGTTATTAACTAGTTCATTTTGATAAAAAATATTTTCCTCTCTTCAAAACTGGAATTTTTCATCCAAAATCATTCCAATTCATTTATTATGATTTTACATAATTTTTCCAAATTTTTAATAATTTTAATATCGCCTGGATAGTCGGTTTCCAATAACGACCACCGAACTGCGTCTATAGATACCTTTTCCAAAACTGATTTGGACATATCTTAAAATCCATCCATTAGATTTCAAATCTCTTGTATTCATTGGAAATCTATTTTCGATACAAACCCAATGGTTCCAGTTTTAGGAGAATCCGACGATCGGATCTCCCATTACGTCGATTTGAAGTTAATGGTCGAAATTCGTGAATGGTGGCTGCGCGTTCTATTCAAGCCATTAATATATATATGTATATATATAATATATTTCATCGATTTCCGTTCAAATTTTTTTTGTAAAATATTTGTAAATTCATTTTAAAATGATTCCCACTTCTATTTCAATTTTAAATCGAAATTGAATATTCTATATCATTATAATACTAAAATGATAATATTTTCAAAAAATCAGATTTTGAAATCACTTTTCGATATTCATTATAAAATGAATATAATCGACAGAAAATCCCATTTGTGTTAAAATGGCATTTAACTACTTAACACGGCTTCTTATTTCAATATTTTTGTGTCCATCCAATATCGGACATCAAAATCACATTTTGGTTATTCATTGAATATTATTTTAAAATATTCGTTAATTCTGAACTGGAATCAGACTCAATCAATTACCATATAATTTCAGTTATATGGATTTCATACATCGCATGTATACAACAATAATGATAAACAATCAATAAAAATTCATACCACATCCAAAGTGTATTTTACAACTGTATAAGCATTAAAATAAATAAATAACGCTTATATAGTCAGTCAACCAATCGATTGGCATACCATTAATTATTGGGATCAATGTATGTCAAATATCGTCCCAATACCCGTGCAGGGTTTCAACAAATAAATACTGTTTATTATTTGTGCAGTTGGACGATGTGTAAAAATTATCGTCCCAATCAAGATCAGTTAAATTGGTTTACATAAATAGGTCATCCAACTTGTAGATGGAAAAATATTCCAATTTTACTATTTTAAATTATAAATGGATATTTATAATTTTGATTTCAATTTCCACAACAATATTGACAATATTTTAATATGTTAAACATTCCAATAGTAGAAATAAAACACAATACAGACAATTAAATTGTCTATGGTCTGTGGATGAGGGAGGTGAGCTAACAGGCACCATATACAATTTGTAACGATTAAACTGATAGAAATCTACACTAGCAATTTTATATATTTTTATACATGAATACAATAACATGATAAAATATAATTTAGTGAGAAGGAGTTCTCACATTGGTTTCCACTCCGCTGGTCTTTATTTGAAGATTATATTTTTGAACTAAATTAAACGATCGTTTAATTTAGCCCAAAAATTCAGTGTGCTCTGTTTCTGTTCTGTTCAGTTCTGAAATGTAGAGTTTGTTGTCGTGATCGCATTGCAACTTGTTTCGCTGAATTCCAATAACTGGATAAAAAGTTATTCATATTTTACTAACTTGATTTATATTAAAATGGATAATTCCTTAAATAAATAATTAACGACATTTAATTACGTTATTAATGAAATTAGTGTTCCTGTACTTCTGTCTACATCATCATATACTTCAGGCTCGTACTCGGATGAAGATTGCCACCAATTTCTTAAACCACCCGCCGCACGAAGTAGATCAGACACCCCTCCTCGACAGCCTCGTCTGCCACCTCCTCACGCCGGCAACAACGCCAAACTCGAGCCCCATATCACCTCGAAAAAACCACCCAAAGTTGGCCACTTCCCGTAACGAATCCGACCAAGTTACTACGAAATTTCAGTTCTTGCCAATTCAGACTGGAGAGCTTGTCGAGTAGAACCATTTTCCCTTTGGAGATTTATCAATTCGATGACAGCATTGATCAGATTTGGAAGAGGAAATTTAGAGAGTACGGGCCGTTGGTGGATTAGGGCCGGCGCAGCTGAATGAACAGGGAGAGGGATATGGTTTAAACGATATATATATATATTAATATAAATTAATGTTCTCTAATTGGTTAATTTTCTGTTCGAACTCCGAATCAAACCCAGCAACTGTTGCCTCTAGCCAAAAACCCCATTTCCGGACACAATGGAATATGTTTCGTAAGCCAATTCGACTATTTCGATCAGTTTTCGTTAAAATTAAAATATAAATCATTATTTATTGAATTCAAATGTACATTTTAATTTACCAGGGCCACACACTGACTCCAAAAATTCTAGAAAAAGAAATCTAGCTATGTTTTGACGATACGGTCCTAATAAAACTAATTTTGTCGAATTTGGAGACAATTTGAAAAATGACCATTTTCTAGTTGATCCAATTCAAATTAAAATTGTCGAAACACATTTAAATTCACTACGCTCACATATTAAATCAAAAAATTATGAAATTTGAAATCTAACAATATTTTGGCATTCCGGATCCAACAAAAGTGTTTTCTTCGAAAACAGAGGTCGTTTGCAAAATGAATATTTTTAAGGGCTATATATTATATTAATATATATATAAATTTCATAGCGACTATTTTAAATTTTAAACTGGACTTAACTTTCAATCTATTACTTATAAAAAGGAGAAACCAGATCATTCATATTACGACAAGTGTCCTATTCTAAATTACGCTATTTTTAAAACATTTTACATTACTCCGGAAATAATTTGTTTCCTCCCGCAACCGTCATTTACAATATCAGAACCGTATTTCTTTTTCCCTCTCCACTGCTTTCTCCTTGCTCGGAAACCGCTACTGCCCTATTTCTTTCTTTTTCTATCCACTAACCTTACACCAAAACAATACACAGTGGAGATGTTGTACGGTTGTTGATATTTATGAAGCCAAATTGGGGATATACTCAAATTAGGTCAGTATTTTTTGATATTTACTGCCCTAATTAGGGATTTACCCGAATTAGGTCTGTCTTTTGAAATTTATTGCTCGAATTAGGGATTTAATCAAATAGGTCTGGAATTTGTTGGTATTTGTGGTCATAATTGGGGACTTTTATATATTTGAACACATAGCTGGTAAGATCTACACTATAACTTAAATCGATTTATTTTTCTTCCAAATCTGTGTTACTCTCCTTTGATTTCATTATCCGAACACATAGTTGCATTATTTGATTACTGAGTCAAAATTGTGTAGGTCGATTATTTTATATTGCTAAAATTTCATTAACAGTTCCTATGTTGAGTTATTAATCTTCAATAAGATGTATGTATGTGATGTGAGTCTATGAATGACTTCCTTTAGCCATATAAATAATGGTCATTTGAAAAGTAAACAAACAGTAGGTTGCATATTTTATTACAATATTGTCACTTCTGACATAAGGTAATGCAGGCACTCTCAAGTCATGCTAGCATTTTAAATACATGGCCTATTATTTAAATACTGCAACTTTGGGGTACTCCAAAGCTAGGTTGATACAAAAATTTGGTACTTTCACGAGATACCATTGCAATTGTAAACAATATTAATCGACAATGTTGCATTGCATTGGCACTTTTCTTATCCATCTTCAACTCTTGGTTTGTATATTAGTTTTACGTGGAGTACGATGACTCTCTTCATGTAGTGATGAATGTTGAAAGGTCAGATGCCAGTTAATAGTGCAAATACAAGGTAACTTCTGGAAATCTCATTCCATTACTTTGTGTTTTTAGTGCAATGTGTTATACTTGGTGAACGTGTACGATACTTTATACAATCTAATGTGATTTATCGATGTAAGATAGTTTTCCCACTAAATTTATATGTTTAATATGCTTACAGAAGGCTTTCAGACTCTTCTTTCAGTCAACACACTCTTAAATATTGTTGTTCATGAACCCTATTCTTTTTGCACCTGGTATTATTTTTAGCTATGAGTTATTCATTAAGAGTTTCGACCTATGCACTCTTTTTTCCAAATGCATTACTCCAAGTATCTTGAAAAATAAAAGTGGCTACTCCAACTATCTTCAAAACTACGCACAAATATGTCACTTTTGATCGTGTCAACGTCATGTTGGAGATATTTGAAATATCACCACCAATTTTATTTCTAACATTGCACTAATGATTTTCTAAAGGTGACATGACGATAAAAATTTATATAACGACTCATCTTCCAACATCATCTGCTTTAAAAATAAATATACAAAATTGGTGATTTTTGAAAAAGCATATTCATTATTTTCTAAAGTAATAATAGCGCCTTTCCAAATATTTCCCACATAAATTAAATATAATAAATTGACAACAATTCAAATGTTTTTTTTGTTTTTGTCACTGTGGCGCTGACATGATTAGAAGTACCATGTATAGTATATAGGTTTGAAACCGACCTGTTTTCATACTATGTTTTTAAAAATGGGTCTAAGATTACAGAAATTCTCTTAGATAAATGAAGTTGCATATTATTATCCACCTTTAACAAAATAGACATATGTATATGTATTTCCAAAACGATGCCTGCTTATTATAAGTTAGTCGGCTTTTACATGTGTATTTTTGGCGACCTGGGAGGTTTCTTCTGGACGGTTTCAATTGGTCACCTATTTCTCCCATTTATCCTGTTCCAGACCATGATCTTTCTTCAATGAATCTAAATCAGTTTTCCACTACGGCAATGTCATTGCTCAAATAACTGAAACCAAGACAGTTCTCTTCACCGATTACGCCCTATTTTCTCTCTCCAATTAATATGACTTGGTTTTTTCCTAAACCAATAATACATCCGCCTCAGTAAACCCACCATACCTATGATCAAAAAAAGATACACCATTCGGAAAAATCAGACTACGTCGACGAGCATCCTGTTGTTTCAATCGACCATTAAAGGTATTCGATTTTCAAAAGTTTTTAAGTTAATGATATCCATGCCATTGGTTTCTACTTTAAATTTTGGTCGATTTATACAATTGACGACCATTATTGTTCCAAGATATCATTAGGTGGCTTTTGATCAAGTGAATTAACAATCAGATTATACTCTATTGGTTTTAATTTGGGAGTTCTTCTACATGCGAGGGTACAGAAAATTTAAATTTGGTTTATACTCTATCAGTTTTGTTAGTTATAATCCCTCTTTTATACGAATGAAACGTATGATAGATTTTTTTAAAAAAATACAGTTGTTTGTTTACATTATTTCTGTCACTCGGTTCTATATTTTTACATTAGTTGACGTTGCATTATTAGAAATAAGGTTTACTATATCAATTTCAAGGTCATTGCTATTTGGGTATGACTGAAACAACCACTAAATGCCCTTTTTCCAGTATTGTTTTATAATTTTGATCACCCTTTGTTTTATAATTTTGAAGTATTAGTTAAGTTATTGATTAAGAACCTTTGAAATGTTTGGTTGTCTAATAGGAACATGAAGCTAAATGATTGTTTATATTCTATCATTTGTTTCATTATTATCAAATGATTGACTTCTTTATGACATATTGGATTTTAAGTGGAAAATTGTGCTGTTTATGATGAGAAAAAAAATAGGAATTTTAGTTAAATGACAGCATTTTGTTATATTTTAGGTGAAAATTAAGCATGGATTGTGTTATTTTAATTCTTCTTAATATATAATTTATGCACATACTAAAGTATTTACTCTAAATTATTTTGAAATATTGAAAAACGGAATTAGAATTTATACTAAAATTCAGGAAATATTTGGAAAATAGAATATCAATTGTGAAATTTTCAAATAATCGAAATGAAATAAAAAATTTTGAAAAAGAATCTTAGAATGCTTACTGGGCATTGTGACAAATAAATAACCTCAAATTTATGGAAAATAATTATTAGGTGTGTTAATTATGCAAAGAAAATACTGATTTTTTAAATTTATTAAATATAGTAAAAGATTTCTCCTTTAACGTGGACTCGCAGTAACATGCTAAACAATATCCAAGATACCAATGTATGTGTTACTGTGTTGGGTCAGGCTATAGAGAGAGTGAAGGATTGTGGCGCTGTAGTCGATAAAAAAACATCACAATTATTGGAAAATGGGATGTCTGATGTGAAGTTCATCAAACCGATCGTTAGGGAGGTTTGCCTACTGTAAGAGTGAAAAACAAATTGTCTGAGCCAATAAATTTCGGCGTAATTTTCGCTCCAACTCAGATTCTTTCCTTTCCGCATTTTTTTTTCTTTTCATTTTATTTTCTAGGACTTCTTTCTCCCTCAAATCTGAATTCTGTGTTTCCCTTTCCTTCCTCATCTTCTATCGCCATTTCATTTTTTAATTGCGTTCCTCAAATCTGAATTGCATTCCTCAAATTTGAAATTCCTTTTGTTCTTTGCCACATAAAATATCTCCCTATCATGTTTAAACCCGCAACTGATAATCCGGTAATCAAATTTGATAATAAAATTTCCATTTTTTTTTTTTTTTGCATCTGGGAAAATCAATAAGCCCGTAGATGCAAACGAAAAAAATTGGAATTGATGCGAGGAAACAGAGGAAAAATGATGTACGAATTCGAAAGAACAAAGATTGGGCTTCCAGTATTTATTATGTCTTCCTCTGCCTTCTTCTTGGACGGATTTTATGGATCTATGCTATTTTCTCAGGTACTTTTTTTATCATATTTTACTGTTAATTTGCTCACTTTTCTGTGGTATTGGGACTAATATTCTGTGCGTTGGACATTTGGTATGTATCTGATTCTAGGATATCTTAAGTGTATTCATTCAGTTGGACACTTTTATACATCTAAATGCATATAAATTAAATGTTATCACTTTAATAATATAATAGTTAAAATGACGTGTAACCAAAATATAGTGACATTATGTTCTTCAATTCGACTTTTATAGGTTTGAATTTGTATATTACATAATCTTGCATGTATCTGCTTATTTTAGGGACTGTGAAAGAAATGTAAAATTTACTAACTATTTTTGGAATCTTGGATTTAATAGAATATAGTTTGGTTACCTTGTCAACTTAATATAACTTTTGTGAAATCTATAGTTTTAGTTTATTGCTCATTATGTGTAATGAAAGTAACTATATCATCCATTTATCTTTTTTGAATTACGCTGTCATTATACAATGAACAATGAAAGAGCATTCACAGTCAGGAAACTATTAACAGTCAGGTCTGTTGAGTTTTCCTGCTTTTTTCAAATCATGTGTTCATAAATTAAATTCAATTTTCATAACTCGGTTTCAAATAAAAATTTATCTTGTCCATCTTCGTTTTATCAGTTGCCATTCCAGGCAATACCAATTCATGTAGCATTGTACGAATAATTAAACATTTTGATTATGATTTATAGTTGTTCTGACCGTTGGTAGTAGTACTAGTGTTGGCTATACTTTTTTAAAGCTACTTTCATAATTTTTTTCTCATATATCAACATGTATTTGTTATAACTTATAAATCTGATTTAATTTGCTAATATAACTATAGTGCTTCTAGCTTTTTGTAAACTATATGCAAGATAAGTATCTAATGCTTATTTCATTAGATAATATATGATCCCGTAAACATAGTATTTTATATATGACGTTGTTACATTCCACAGGATGACAGTCTAATATGGTATGTGCCTTCTTATTTTGGCTCCAAAGTGTAATGAAAGCCTGATTGGTTTTCCTTACAATCAGCCCACCTTCAATTATCCTCAGCATGGCTGATACTAACACATATTTAGTAAGTTTTTAATGATGCCAGTAATATCTTGCATGTCATGTTTGCATATTTTTATCCGAACATTGGTCGCCTTGCGTTTCCATCTGATTTTTGATTTTTGATTTTTGCTTGTTATTCATTTCTTTGTCAAAATTAAAGAGGCTTTCTTTATATTGATCAAATGCATTGGTACGTAAGGGATCTTTTATTAATTTACTCTCATTTCTTCCAATATTGCTCTAAGCGAGGTGCAACCTTTTTTCCAAAATTATTGTTCCGTACCAGTTTCAATCATCATATTGCATTTATGTTTATGCACAAATTTAACTGCTTTTAGTTCAAGTTTACTTCAAGTGTGGGAAATCTGAAATTTTGAAATACTTTGATCTGCCCATCTTTACCTGCACTAGTAATTACCATGCCTCAAAGCTAATATGCTCAGCAAATATGTCCTTCCGTCACTGCTACTAACATCAATGCTACTTCCAGGACTACTAAAATTAGTTCTTTTTTCAATAAATAATTTTAGTCCTTTATTTAGGCTTTTTTTGGGACATGAATTAATTTCCCATCAAGGAAGTAAGAAAGTGGCTGCTTTTTTAATTTTTGCATTCAAACAATTGAACAAATCAGGATTAAGATCAATGACACTTTTTTCTTGAAACATACATGGACGAATAAATAGGAATTGCTCACTTTGTGCATAATGCATTTTTGGTCATGTATTTGCAAGTATAGCTCTTATTGTTGTTTAATTGCATAATAATTTTGTTTACTCATTGATGAAAATGTGTTTTTATTACGATATCATTTTACATTGCCATTGATGACACATATTTGAACAAGAATCATGATTTATGTCTCACTTAGGGGTGAATCTAGATATTTTCTCCAGAGGGGTCACTGATTAAAGTAGTAAAGTTGAAAAAAAAGATAAAAAATAAACTGACTTTGCAATTCAACTTTTAATCCAATTTACCAACCTTTAACAAATGGAATTTTATTCAAAAGGAGATCGACTTTTCTCTAGGAAGAAGGAGATTTGTTGACAGCAATTTGTTCTATGATTTCTACGAGTATACCAAGTACGAGAAGATTTTTGTTGTTATTTTATTTGTTCTAAGGTTATACGTACATGTGTTATGTGGGATTGATTTGTTTTTGTTTCATATGTTTTTGTTGTAAAATAGAGGGGGCAAAGTTCAAGAAAAATCAAGTCGTTATGCTTAATAATGTATATTTTGATGTGCAATCTTAACGTATTCTTTAACTATTTGTTGTAGTATTTGTTTTGACCTTGTTAGATGCAAACTTGCCCTGTTATCAGCATTTTCCCATTGTTTAATTATTATTAAATAACTGGGCCCTACCACATATTCACGTTTTAGTGCTGCTTAACTGGTACAAATCACAATATATTTCTAATTTGTAGAATCACCTGTTTTGAAGATTATGAAGCTATTATGGTAGGCAACCTTTTGCCGTTACGATAAGCAAATAGTCAATCGCATTTACTATGGGTGCGTTCGCAGCAAATAAATGGCACGCTGAGGTTTTTGTTCGCGTCCGACGCATCGGACGCGAATACCATTTTACACGTTCAAATGAAACGATTGCTGAACGTTGAAAATCAAGCCGTTGGCGTCCGACGCGTCGGACGCCAACGGCTTGATTTTCAACGTTCCTCCCACACACCTATAAAACCCTCTCACCTACACCTTCCTCTTCATCCACACTACACTCCTCCATTCCTCTTCTAAAATTTTCTTCCACATTATTAAATTTTCCATTTTATAGTATGACCAATCGAAAGGTTGCACATCACTGGTCGTTTACTGCAACTCAGATTATGCTGCAATGTTCGGTTGATACATATGGTGCTTGTGGCATCAACAAAAAAGGTGTACATAAAGCAATTGCAGAAAAGTTCAACGATGCAATAGAAACCATTCCAGACATCGTACCGATTGACGAAACCAAGATCCGAAACAAATATGACAGTCTTCGACGGGATTGGATGAAATGGGATGCACTGATGAACAAGACTAGCGCGGGTTGGGATGCATACAAAGGAACGGTCTCTGGAAGCGATGAATGGTGGGAAGATCGTGTTAAGGTCTGTAAATTTATTTTGTTACCATTCCTTTGTAGACAGTTTCTTACAATTTATTTCTTACATTTAGGGATTTGGAACGAGTGTCTTGAAATATAAGAAACGACCAATAGAAAACTTAGAGCTGATGCAACAATTATTTCGTGGGACGAATGCAACTGGTCACTCGTCGTACACTCCTGCTGCTAGTGTACAACCATCGCAGACTGGCACGCTGCCATCAACACAAAGCACGTTTGACAGGACATGGAATTTCGACGGGTTTTTGGAACCATTGGAAGACACGCAAAATAATCATATTCCAAACTTGAATTCGCCATCAAATCCTCCACTGCAACAAACTTCAATGAATACACCAAATTGTGAAGCTCCAAGAATCCCTCCGTCAACCCAAATTCCAATGAATCCGCCCATTCAACCAACTGCACGTCAAAATTCAAGAAGAAAACGTGGTGAAAGTGACGATAAGATGGCTATGCTCATTGACCTAATGCACGAGAGGCAGATGAAAAAATCTCGGACGCACTCTGATAGTCCTAATACGGGTACTAGCGTGGAATCAACGGGAAGTTCTACAACTTATGCAAATACGGTAGCTCGTATGCAACGTCTTGGAGCAACGGGTGAGTTTGATGTTGCAGACGCACTATTATTTGTGTTGGACCCCAAAATAAATGATATGTTCACTGCTCTTCCGGATGAGATAGCGAAAAGCTGGTTGATTAGAGGGCTTGTAGACAAACGCCACGACCAAGAATACCAAACTTATCTGATAAATAGCAACAAGTAGGAAGTTCATATCATCGTGTCATTGTATTTCTGTCGTATTTATGTTTGTATTTTCTTTTGTGTAATGAAATGTAGTCATTTTGTTCAACCGAAATTAGTATTTAATGTAACACCCCACCTCCACTAGGATCACTCCTTAGAATGTACTAGCTTTGGAGGGGCGTTATTGTGAAGGTAAGCATGCACAGAGATATCGCAAGACAGAATATATAAAAATAAATATAAGTAAAGCAGCGGTAGCAGATAAAAACCCATCATCATCATCTCACAAAACCAACATAGTCAAGTACATAGTATCAAAATGTCATGATCCAAAATACAACATAAGTCTAGATACGTAGAAACAAAATACATGGTAAAACATCAGTACTAATCCCCAGAAATAAAAGATAAGCCACAGCTAGCTCAGATCCATACATGAGCTATCCAACAAGCAAGCCAAAGATCCACTAAGCAGATGTAGCCCCTCCCTGAGAACCTGTGGGGGGGGGGGAAACGGAAGAAAAGAAGCGAAAGAAAACAGGTCAGTCAAAAAGACTGGTAAGCCCTACTACGATCAATCTATAAACTAATAAAGTTAACAGCATGATGGAAACTGAGATGAACATACTGGCAATAGATAAAGGTGACATCACATAGATGGGATTAAACTTTGCACCACAGTGTACTAGCAAACCCACAAAACAGATCTTGATCCCTTAGCCCAAACTTTGGCCCAATAACATGAAGTGACCTTAGTATAAGGTCCAGCCCAACGGTCTAGTCGATCGGCTCCCTATAAACCTAACACGTCCAGTGTTGGTGTCCATACGTCCCACATGGATGTAGTCAGACTGCGCTGGGTCCACCTTTGGGTGTATCAAGCCCTCGGGTGTCAACCCCAGACACCTAAGCAATAATGCACAGTCTAAATCTACTGGTACCCGTGCCTCGAGTTTGTCCAATATCGGACTACGTGCACGTCCGTAGCCCGCCGGACCCGCACCGCTGTACCACTCAGCCGTCGCTTTGGTCGCTTACATCCGTCCAGTAATCGTGCCCCGCCCTAACCTAGCTGTAGGGTTGTGGTGATACCAAACTGGGATTACTGCTGGAACAGACCACGTTGCTAGGGTTTCTAAGAGGGTTAAGTGCGGTTTAACCCCTCACTAATCATGGATTAAATTAGTTAAGTGTAACCACTTAACCCCATCTAATCCTCGCATCCCCATTATTGGTTAAGTATTAGTGGGCCATGACTTAACCCTAATCATGAGGCATTAATTTATTAATGCACCCAACCTCTCACATTAGACATCCATGGTTACCTGGGAAGATTTACACCACGTCTAGGTCTAATCTCGGGTCTTACGGTGCAACATGACCAACTACCCACATTAGACCCCTCGTTGTGGTTACCTGGGAAGATTTACACCACAACTAGGTCTAACCTCGAGTTGGCCATTACATGTTATCTAATGTCATGTCCACTTTAAAACATATTTACAAGTTAACATATACTTGGGTAGACCTAACTTAATAGGTAAATTCCCAAGGGGTAGACCTAACTTAATAGGTAAATTCCCAATCTTTTAGTTTCATGTATTTTTAAGTTTACCCAAACCCTCCCAACGTCATTATCTCGCTTACATATTCGTCATAACGCATAAGGGTATAAAAGGTAACTTGGCATAACATACATGATGAACTTCACATATCATAATAAACATGCATACATGTTAGATTTGCAAATCATGTCATAGTGAACTCGCATAAACATGCATAACCCATAAAACTTGCATAACATGGTAAGGTGAACTTGCATAAACATGCATAACCCATAAAACTTGCATAACATGGTAAGGTGAACTTGCATAAACATGCATAACCCATAAAACTTGCATAACATGGTAAGGTGAACTCGCATAAGCATGCATAACCCATAAAACTTGCATAACATGGTAAGGTGAACTTGCATAAACATGCATAACCCATAAAACTTGCATAACATGGTAAGGTGAACTCGCATAAGCATGCATGACCCATAAAACATGCATAACATGGTAAGGTGAACTTGCATAAACATGCATAACCCATAAAACATGTACAACATGGTAAGGTGAACTCGCATAAGCATGCATAACCCATAAAACATGCATAACATGGTGAGGTGAACTTGCATAAACATGCATAACTTATGAAACATGTAAAACATGGCATAGTGAATTCGCATAAGCATACATAATCCATTAAACATGTACAAATCTCAACTTTCACCACATGATAACTTTAGAGTTTGTAAAGTGAAGGTAAGAGGGCTTACAAATATAAACAAGTCACAAATCCACCAAATAAGATGAAGAAGCCCTTTGAAAACCCAAAACAAAGCTTCAAATAAGAAAACCCTTTTGCAAAATCCCAAAAACACAAACTTAGCAAATCAAACTTGCAACTTAATGAAGTATGCAAGTTATTAAGCATTCATACAACATAGAAAAGGTTGTATGATCATCATATCTTCATAGGATTAAACTTTGAGGAAGGTGGAGGCTAGGGTTTTTAGGTGGAGGCCATTTGAGGATTCAATTTGACATAGTTTAGTTGCTAGATTGATTAATGAGGCTTTAGGGTAGGATTAGGGGTATATTTATAGAAGATTAGAGTGTTTTTAGCCCTAGGATTAACCCTAGGTTAGCTTAGGCCCGTCAGATCTCGGAACTCTCTAGAACCAAGCCACAAGACCCAACCCAAATCATAAATGGTGCACCAGGCTAAACTGCCCGGGCACCCCCTGTCGACAGGGTTGTCGACAGGGCTGTCGACACCCTGGGGGCCCTGTCGACAGGGCTGTCGACATGCGGGTCCTGGCGGGAATTTTTCCCGCCTGCTCCAGATTGCCCTAACCCTTGTTTTTAAATTAAATTTAAATCTGTTTTTACTTAGGAATTTTCTGAAAACTTCCATGGGCCTTAACTGGGTCATACGGACTCCGATTTTCGAAAACTCGGACTCTATTTCGCGTATTTTTCCGAGACGAACGCAATGGCATAGCCCGTTCCCCTTGATTCAGATTTTTAAATTAAATTCTGCCTCATTTATATTATAACAGGTTATTGAAAATACGGGTTGTTACATTCTCCCCTCCTTAAAGGATTTCGTCCCCGAAATCTTCAAGTTAGGAAGAACGTATCCTACCATCCAATCATCCATCTACTCAAAACATCATCCACGAGCAATCATTGTCCTTACAAGATTCTAAATGCTGTATGAACATATGCAAGAGTGTGTGTATATGTACTTATCTAATGCAAAGATCAATGCAAAATATGTTAGTGAAATGTATCCATATGTATGCAAATCCCTAACATAATGTATAATATCTACATGTGTGCTCAACCATACATCCATATGCAACATCCATGTGATAGCATACAGAATTCCATCCATGAATAAACATAAACACCCATGCACATGCAATATGAGAAGTGTGTGAGCCGATCTAGTGTGTACTGTGTATCATGCATCCACGAGTAACCACTTGCAACCACTTGCAACCACTTGCATCCATCAACCATAACATGTCTCAAACACATGTTTCATCCAAAGGGTTCTACCTAAGGTTCTCATGATAAGATAGACACGATGAACTAGATAAACTAGATAGACATGGATAGCAAAAGCAAGAGATTGAGAGTGTACCCTCAAAAAGAAACGGATAAAGCCTACGCATCTTCTCTTCAGTCTCCCAAGTCGCGTCTTCCTCGGCTTCACCCCACTGAACCTTCACCAACTGGACCTCACGATTCCTTAGCTTCTTGATCTCTGTCCCTAAGATACGAATCGGAGCTTTCCTCAAGGTAGCCTCTTTATCTACTTCCACATCTTCTAGAACACTTGGCTCAACCACCTCTGCTGACTCATGCAAGCACTTCCGGAGATGTGAAACATGAAAGACATTATGCACTCCAGCAAGCTTCTCGGGCAACTCTACTCTATAAGCCATCTGCCCGATCCTCTCTATGACTGGAAACGGTCCAACAAACCTCGGTGCTAACTTCCCCACGGCTCCAAACCGAACCACATTTCGCAAAGGAGAAACCTTCACGAAAACCATATCCCCAACCTTAAACTCCAAATCAGACCTCCGCTTATCAGCATAAGATTTCTGTCTGTCTTGGGCTGCCTTCATTCGTCTTCTGATCAACTCGACCTTCTCGGATGTATCTCTAATCATGTCAGGTCCAAGTATAAGCTTGTCTATAGTCTCCCACCAACATGTAGGTGACTTGCATGGTCTCCCATATAAAGCCTCAAACGGTGCCATACCAATGCTCGCCTGATAACTGTTATTATAAGCAAATTCTACAAGAGGAAGGTGGTCTTCCCAAGTACCACCAAAATCCAAGATGCAAAGTCTCAACAAGTCCTCAAGCACTCGATTCACCCTTTCGGTCTGGCCATCCGTCTGTGGGTGATAAGCTGTACTCAGATTCAACCTTGTGCCCATAGCTTCCTGCAAACTGTTCCAGAACTGACTAGTGAAGATGGGGTCTCGGTCACTGACTATGCTAGAAGGGACTCCATGTAGTCGCACTATCTCACGAAGATATACTGATGCTAGGCCAGATGCGGTCCTCTTGCTCTTCACTGGAATGAAATGAGCACTCTTCGTGAGCCTATCCACAATGACCCATATGCTCGTATTCCCTCTTCTAGACCTCGGCAATCCATCGATAAAATCCATAGAAACACTCTCCCACTTCCATAGTGGGACCTCTAGAGGATGCAACAGCCCACCAGGCTTCTTCGACTCGGCTTTTATCTGCTGGCAAACAACACATCTCGAGACAAACTCTGCCACATCTTTCTTCATTCCAGGCCAGAAGAAAATGCGCTTCATATCCTTATACATCTTATCTCCACCCGGATGTATAGTCATCTTGGAGCGATGTGCTTCCTCAAGAACTGTCCCCACCAAGTCTTCCACTCTCGGAACACAAAGCCTTCCGTCTCTCCTCAGCCAACCCTTATCGTCTATAGAATATCGAGCAAGGTGACTAGATGTCTCCCCTCGAATTAGCTTCTCCATAATCTCAATTATCTGAGGGTCTTCCTTCTGCGAAGCCCCAACTTGATCCAGAAGGGTAGGCCTGAGCTCTAGAGATGCCAAAGAACCGGTCATCGACTCATCTGCCCAAGAGAAATCAAAGGTTGCCAAGAACTCTAAATTCTTCATCTCAACAAATAGAGGACTTAGTGTCAACCTTTTTCTACTCAACGCATCTGCTACAACATTCCCCTTGCCAGGGGTATAGGATATCTCAAAATCATAAGACGCCAAAAACTCCATCCATCTCTGCTGCCTCAAGTTCAGATCCTTCTGCGAAAAGAGATACTTCAAAGACTTATGATCAGTATACAGCTCAAATCTCTCTCCCAGAAGATAATGGCGCCATGCTTTGAGCGCATACACAATCGCTGCCAGCTCTAGATCGTGAGTGGGATAATTCTTCTCATGCACCTTAAGTTGCCTCCCACCAAAACATATAACTCTGCCTTCTTGCATCAGAACGGCGCCCAATCCCGTGCCACAAGCATCAGTGTACACGGTAAATATCTTACCACCATCGGGTAAAGCTAGAACGGGTGCAGAGGTAAGGGCTCTCTTGAGTCTCTGAAAAGCAAGCTCACAATCCATATCCCAAGCAAAAACTAAGTTCTTCTTCGTCAACTTAGTAAGAGGAGCGGATATCTTCGCGAAGTCCTTGATGAACTTCCGGTAAAAACCCGCAAGACCTAGGAAACTCCTCACCTCGGTTGCATTCCTTGGAGTCTTCCAATCCTGAACTGCAACCACCTTAGCGGGATCCACCGCTAAGCCTTGCTTGGATACGATATGCCCAAGGAATCTGACTTCCCTTCTCCAAAAGTGGCACTTGGAGAATTTGGCCTTTAACTGATGTGCTCTGAGCGTATCCATCACCTCTACAAGATGCCTCGCGTGCTCTTCTTCATCCTTGGAGAAAACCAGAATATCATCCACAAAGACCACGACAAACTTGTTCAAGAACTCCCGAAACACCCTACTCATCAAGTCCACAAAATACGCGGGTGCATTCGTCAAACCGAACGGCATAACAAGCCATTCAAAGAATCCATCTGGAGTTCTGAATGCAGTCTTGTCTATACTATCTTCAGCCACTCTGAGCTGATGAAATCCAGTAGCAAGATCAAGCTGAGAGAAAACAGAAGCACCAACCAGCTGGTCAAAAAGATCATCAATCCTCGGTAACGGGTGTCTGTTCTTCTTAGTCAGCTTATTCAACTCTCTATAGTCCACACAGAGCCGAAGAGAACCATCTGCCTTAGTAGCAAAAACCACAGGCGCTCCCCATTCGGATATACTTCTTCTGATGAAGTTCTTCTCAAGCAATTCTTTCACTTGCTTGCTCAGCTCCCGTCTCTCACGCGGAGCCATATGCCGAACGGGCAAAGAAACAGGCTTAGCATTATCCACCAGATAGATGCGAAAATCAATCTCTCGTTTAGGGGGCAACCCCTTAACTTCTTCAAAAACATCTGGATAATCTCGGACCACCCTTACAGACTGAAGGGCTTCCTCTGACGAGTCGAGAGATTCGAGATAGCACAACATGACGGGATTCTTCGGATTGCATGAAATCTCTAAGGTGTTGCCAAGGCGAGTCACAAGCCTTACAACCCTATGTTCACAATCCAGAATGGCTCCATATCTAGACAGCCAATCCATGCCCAAGATCAATCCGTATCCCCTGAAACCAAGAACATACGCACTACACAAGAACTCTACACTAAGTATAGAGATCCTCAGATCCTCACATATCATAGATAGATGAGCAGAACCCCCAATGGGATTCGAAACACAAACGGGATCATCCACTAAGCTAGTACTAAGGTGCAAGCTATCAACAAGATCAGATGAAATAAAGCTATGTGATGCACCAGAATCAAACAAGGTACGAACTGGAAGATCGGAAACATAAACAAGGTTCTCAACAGAAACACTACCTCGCTCGGGAACTGAAGCGGCATTGAGAGCATGAACTTGCCCTCCTGAAGGTCCAGCACGCTGAGTCTGACCCTGCCCTTTCTTCTTCGGGCATTCCTTGCTAAAGTGCCCAGTCTCTCCACAAGAAAAGCATCCACCACTAAGCTTCCTTTTCTTCTTCCTGCAATCCTTAGCAAAGTGCCCAGCTATGCCACAGTAATTGCACTTTCCCTTGCCTTTGTTGTTGTTGTTCCCCTTCTTGTTCTTGCCCTGATTCCCCTGGCTGCTTTGACCACCTTGATTGCCTTTGCCTTGAGAATCAGTCTTCTTTGCTTGTGTATCACTCGACTTGACCTCTTTCTTTCCATCTCCCTGAAGCAGAGCCATATTAACCAAACTCTCAAAAGTAGCTCCATGCGGAATATGCGACATTGCCAAGCCCTGCAGTGGCTCATTCAACCCTCTAGCAAATCGAAGAGCCTTTTTCTCAGGATTGTTCACCATATCCAAACCAAAACGGGCCAGCTGATTAAACTTGTTCACATACTCCTTGACAGACATATCACCTTGCCTTAATGCAATGAACTTCTCCATTTGTAGATTCGCCTCAGCAGAAGATAGAAACTTGGTCACAAATCTAGCCCTCAAATCGGCCCAAGTCTCAACGGGCCTCGTCCCATTGGTGACCTCCCACCAATAGGCCGCTTCATCCTTCAAAAGCCATACTGTCAATAAGATCTTCCTCTCGTCATCAATCCCAAAGATAGCAAACAAGTCCTCAGTGTCTTTCAGCCAATTCCTAGCTTCAACAAAAGATTCCGTGCCTAGGAAATTCTTTCCTCCCATTGCCTTGAAGTCTTTACAAACCTTTGTGAACTCGACTTGAGGATGTTGAGGGGGAGGAGGAGGAAGAGGAGCCTCAGCAACAGGAGGGGGAGGAACATTAGCAACGGGAGGAGGAATATTAACTGCTGGAGGGACCACCGGAGGAGGGACATTATTGAGAGGATTCTCAACTATAGGAGGAGGAGTGGGAGTAGGGTTTGCGGGGCCGGCTGCCGCCCTAGCCTCTAGAAATCTCCTATACCAGAGTGGTACGTTCACTCCATCTGGGATGACAAGATTCTCAGCCATACTGAAACGAAAGATAAGATAAGATTAGGTCAAGGGAACGAAGGATAACGCTAATGGCTTTTGGGGATTAGCCTTAAAATAATCTAGACTTTATTTTGGAAAATACTTAGTAGGTTTTTGAAAATAGTTTTTCGAAAAGGGTTTTTTTTTTCAAAAATTTTGTTCAATCTTGTTAACCTTGTGCTCTGATACCAAATGTAACACCCCACCTCCACTAGGATCACTCCTTAGAATGTACTAGCTTTGGAGGGGCGTTATTGTGAAGGTAAGCATGCACAGAGATATCGCAAGACAGAATATATAAAAATAAATATAAGTAAAGCAGCGGTAGCAGATAAAAACCCATCATCATCATCTCACAAAACCAACAAGTCAAGTACATAGTATCAAAATGTCATGATCCAAAATACAACATAAGTCTAGATACGTAGAAACAAAATACATGGTAAAACATCAGTACTAATCCCCAGAAATAAAAGATAAGCCACAGCTAGCTCAGATCCATACATGAGCTATCCAACAAGCAAGCCAAAGATCCACTAAGCAGATGTAGCCCCTCCCTGAGAACCTGTGGGGGGGGGGGAAACGGAAGAAAAGAAGCGAAAGAAAACAGGTCAGTCAAAAAGACTGGTAAGCCCTACTACGATCAATCTATAAACTAATAAAGTTAACAGCATGATGGAAACTGAGATGAACATACTGGCAATAGATAAAGGTGACATCACATAGATGGGATTAAACTTTGCACCACAGTGTACTAGCAAACCCACAAAACAGATCTTGATCCCTTAGCCCAAACTTTGGCCCAATAACATGAAGTGACCTTAGTATAAGGTCCAGCCCAACGGTCTAGTCGATCGGCTCCCTATAAACCTAACACGTCCAGTGTTGGTGTCCATACGGCCCACATGGATGTAGTCAGACTGCGCTGGGTCCACCTTTGGGTGTATCAAGCCCTCGGGTGTCAACCCCAGACACCTAAGCAATAATGCACAGTCTAAATCTACTGGTACCCGTGCCTCGAGTTTGTCCAATATCGGACTACGTGCACGTCCGTAGCCCGCCGGACCCGCACCGCTGTACCACTCAGCCGTCGCTTTGGTCGCTTACATCCGTCCAGTAATCGTGCCCCGCCCTAACCTAGCTGTAGGGTTGTGGTGATACCAAACTGGGATTACTGCTGGAACAGACCACGTTGCTAGGGTTTCTAAGAGGGTTAAGTGCGGTTTAACCCCTCACTAATCATGGATTAAATTAGTTAAGTGTAACCACTTAACCCCATCTAATCCTCGCATCCCCATTATTGGTTAAGTATTAGTGGGCCATGACTTAACCCTAATCATGAGGCATTAATTTATTAATGCACCCAACCTCTCACATTAGACATCCGTGGTTACCTGGGAAGATTTACACCACGTCTAGGTCTAATCTCGGGTCTTACGGTGCAACATGACCAACTACCCACATTAGACCCCTCGTTGTGGTTACCTGGGAAGATTTACACCACAACTAGGTCTAACCTCGAGTTGGCCATTACATGTTATCTAATGTCATGTCCAATTTAAAACATATTTACAAGTTAACATATACTTGGGTAGACCTAACTTAATAGGTAAATTCCCAAGGGGTAGACCTAACTTAATAGGTAAATTCCCAGTCTTTTAGTTTCATGTATTTTTAAGTTTACCCAAACCCTCCCAACGTCATTATCTCGCTTACATATTCGTCATAACGCATAAGGGTATAAAAGGTAACTTGGCATAACATACATGATGAACTTCACATATCATAATAAACATGCATACATGTTAGATTTGCAAATCATGTCATAGTGAACTCGCATAAACATGCATAACCCATAAAACTTGCATAACATGGTAAGGTGAACTTGCATAAACATGCATAACCCATAAAACTTGCATAACATGGTAAGGTGAACTTGCATAAACATGCATAACCCATAAAACTTGCATAACATGGTAAGGTGAACTCGCATAAGCATGCATAACCCATAAAACTTGCATAACATGGTAAGGTGAACTTGCATAAACATACATAACCCATAAAACTTGCATAACATGGTAAGGTGAACTCGCATAAGCATGCATGACCCATAAAACATGCATAACATGGTAAGGTGAACTTGCATAAACATGCATAACCCATAAAACATGTACAACATGGTAAGGTGAACTCGCATAAGCATGCATAACCCATAAAACATGCATAACATGGTGAGGTGAACTTGCATAAACATGCATAACTTATGAAACATGTAAAACATGGCATAGTGAATTCGCATAAGCATACATAATCCATTAAACATGTACAAATCTCAACTTTCACCACATGATAACTTTAGAGTTTGTAAAGTGAAGGTAAGAGGGCTTACAAATATAAACAAGTCACAAATCCACCAAATAAGATGAAGAAGCCCTTTGAAAACCCAAAACAAAGCTTCAAATAAGAAAACCCTTTTGCAAAATCCCAAAAACACAAACTTAGCAAATCAAACTTGCAACTTAATGAAGTATGCAAGTTATTAAGCATTCATACAACATAGAAAAGGTTGTATGATCATCATATCTTCATAGGATTAAACTTTGAGGAAGGTGGAGGCTAGGGTTTTTAGGTGGAGGCCATTTGAGGATTCAATTTGACATAGTTTAGTTGCTAGATTGATTAATGAGGCTTTAGGGTAGGATTAGGGGTATATTTATAGAAGATTAGAGTGTTTTTAGCCCTAGGATTAACCCTAGGTTAGCTTAGGCCCGTCAGATCTCGGAACTCTCTAGAACCAAGCCACAAGACCCAACCCAAATCAGAAATGGTGCACCAGGCTAAACTGCCCGGGCACCCCCTGTCGACAGGGCTGTCGACAGGGCTGTCGACACCCTGGGGGCCCTATCGACAGGGCTGTCGACATGCGGGTCCTGGCGGGAATTTTTCCCGCCTGCTCCAGATTGCCCTAACCCTTGTTTTTAAATTAAATTTAAATCTGTTTTTACTTAGGAATTTTCTGAAAACTTCCATGGGCCTTAACTGGGTCATACGGACTCCGATTTTCGAAAACTCAGACTCTATTTCGTGTATTTTTCCGAGACGAACGCAATGGCATAGCCCGTTCCCCTTGATTCAGATTTTTAAATTAAATTCTGCCTCATTTATATTATAACAGGTTATTGAAAATACGGGTTGTTACATTTAATTAACTCAAAACAAACAAATTAACAATTAAAATACCACGCTCAAATACCCCGTTCGTAGCTAAAAACACATTTCCCCTTCGCTACAGTACCACGCTCAAATGACACGCTTAAATGTCACGCTCTGATACCACGTGTAACACCCCGCCTCCGCTAGGGTCACTCGGAAAGGAATGCACTAGCTTTAGAGGGGGCATTATTGGTAAACATGCACAGAAATATCACAAGACAGAACATATAAAATAGCAGAAGTAAAATCGAACTTTCATAAACATCAATAGTTAAGGTCTAAAGCCTTTTACATTAGAGTACATCAAAACCTGTCTTGCAATAGTAAAGAAGCATAAAGACTTTTTCATAAATTATTCCCCAAGTAAAAACAGTAAAGTAGCCATAGCCAAGAAAAGTCCAAGCCATCCATGATGACCTTCAAGCAGAAGAAGTCCGGACTAAACAACAGTATTTCCTCCCTGTAACCTGGGGGGGAAACGGAAGAAAAGAGGCGAAACAAAACGGGTCAGTCAAAAAGACTGAGTAAGCCCTATCTACTATTAGCATAAAAACTAGTAAAGTTAACTGACATGAGAAACTGAGATGAACATAAGCATGATAACAAGATAGATAAGCTAAATCAAAATAACAGGATGAACTACTGAACTCAGATAAACTAAGGTGTCATGATAAATTACGATGTCAAGATAAAACAAGGTATCACATCGTCAGGTTTCTATCAAGTATAACATCCCCAAGATACGTATAACGTCCCATGATATCTATCCTGTATTTTAGCTATGCACCTACCGTACTAGTATCCCCACCGTGTCATGTGTTAACCAAGAATGACCCTCACTCAAAAGTCGTGTAATGGTCCATGTCAACCTAATATATCGCATATATAGGTTACTCAACTCGTATGTTTTATTCCATGTAAATGTTCAGTCCCCTTGCCGTAGACCATACGGGCTTTCCCATGAGATTCTATATTACTTTAACATAGTTCCATGATCCTTAAGATCGGTTTGGACTGTTACCCTAAACCTAGCTAGGGTCTTCCAACATGAATTATCGTTTGTACAACTAGGACTTATGCTACCTAGGGCTACTAGGGATTATGCTTACCTATTGCACGTTTTCGTATCTCGGTTTGGGTTCAACCACCTAGGGCCACTAGGGATTACGCTAACCGTCAACCGCGCCCTTTTTCCCACGCATTCACCATGAATCGTTTTTCCATGACTGTATGCACATGTATCACATCGTGCTATCCGAGTCCTATCACAGGGCAGATCAGGAAATACAGGACTCGGTCGGGAGCTTTCGATTTATCTGCCGATGTAGATGCTAAGGTATGTTTTTTTCTGTACGTGGCTATGGTCCCACGAGACCACTCCCTCAACTAGTGAAAGACAAGACAGGATAAATCCTGTATGAGAACACAACACTGGCCAACCCACATCCAAGCCTTACCGCACCCATAATTAGATAGCAATTATGGTCTTTTGGGTGTTCTCTGCCTTTCCGTACGTACACGCTTGACCAAAGATGGTAGGTAGCCTGACGAAATGCTATCTAGGGTACGACCGTGTATCGTCGACTATCCCCTATCCATCCCCGTCTTTAGGTCGCTCGTATAGCAACCAAGGCATACTCTTGGTTCTTCTAACGCAGACCTTAACCTCTCATGAGCCTAGTATAATCACCTGGCAGCTCATAGAGGGATACCAAGAATACCCTCACGTTCCCTGAAGCCGCTGCTTCGTTACCCAGTTCGCTGGAGCCTTTATCCAAATCAGATACTTGCTCCTACTCGTATACTTAAACGATGACCTACCGTATTAGGTTACTCATCTATCTATGAACTGGTCTAAACTTCCTTGACTAAGAATCATTACTTAGTTATTCTTCAACTAAGGTTTACCACTTAGCCTTATTCCCGCTATCCTTGTTAACTACGGTTATCCACCTAATCCTCAGAATTAGGGTTTTCATAATGGATTAAGTGTCACTTAAGTTCATGACTTAACCCGTCTACAAATCATGTCAAAATTGGCTAAGTATCCAAGTTCAAGACTTAACCCTACAAACCATGCTCAAGTTGGTTAAGTATATTAAGCAATTCACGACTTAACCTCGTCCAATTATCATTCTAGATTGGTTAAGTATATATTAAATTGACCCTATCAATTTACTTAGTCAAATCGGTCAAGTGTATTCAAGCGATTCGTGACTTAGCCTTATCATGTTTTCACGTTATAATTGTTAAGTATTGGTTAACTTAACCACAATAAATTAACGAGTTAGATTGGTTAAGTATAGGTCACTTAACCACATCAATTCATCATGTTTATATTAGTTAAGTGTTTAACTTAACCCCATTAAACTACCAAGTGGGATTAATTAAGTCTAGGCTAACTTAACCCCATCCGATTTCCATGTTTAGACTAGTTGAGTCTAATCTTAACCCCATCCGTTAACCGTATTTTTCGGTTAAGCGTCATTAAGAAAACTTACTTAACCTTACCAAGTTATCGCGTTGGATTGATTAAGTGTTGGTTAACTTAACCCCGTCCACTAGTCATATAAAAATGGTTAAGTGTCATTAGGCAAATCAAGTTACTTAACCTACCAAACCTTGTCATGTTTTGTTAAGTATCATTAGCCTAATCAAATTACTTAACTTATTTGTCCATGTCATATTTGGTTAAGAGTCATTAATCAAATTAACTAACCCTATCATGTGGCATTAATTACTTAATGCACCTTCACCTCTCACATTAGACTTTGTTGTGCTTACTAGTTAAGCCGGTCGGTTCCGGGTAGCTTTACACCACAACTTGGTCTAACCTCGGGTTCAAGCACAACATGACCAACTTCTCACATTGGGTCCTATTGTTTGCAACTACTAGTTAGGCCGGTCGGTTCCGGGTAGTTTTACGTTGCAAACTCAACCCAACCTCGAGTTGGCCACACTTATATTATCTAAGTGTCATGTCCATTATGTTTCCAACACATATTACAAGTTTTCAAGCAATTGGGTAGACCTAACTTAATAGGTAAATTCCCAATGGGTAGACCTAACTTAATAGGTAAATTCCCAAGCTTATGTTTCAAGCATACTTACATGTCAACTTCCATGTTATATTTCAAGTCATGTTTTCAAGTATAAACACATGTCATATTTAACGTCACATGTTGTCATGTTTATACCCATTTACCCAAATCATGTTCATGTCATTATGTTTTCCCATAATGTGACCCAACGCTTTTAAACTCGCATATACGTTCGCAACAACGTAATGGATTAAAAGAAGAGACTTGGTAAAGGCATGACAAAAATGGATATTAAGCCACAAGTTAATCATGGTGGCAAATGAGACACAAATGTGTTCATTAACTTGCATGTTACATTCTTAAGCCTCAAAACATGCATAAACCCAAACTTGGCACATAAGCGAATCATGGTGACAAAAGACATGGAATGATGACTAGTAACTCGCATATATCATCATATAAGGGTTATGACTTCATATGCAAGTTGACATAAAGGTTATGAGAGTTCTCATGTTGCATAATGCAACATTTCAACATAAAGGTTGTAGCTTTTAGCCCACAAGATCAAGATAATGACTTCATAAACTTGCATAACATGATAGCATGTATCATACTCAATGATCAAACCCAAACTTGCAACATGAACATTTAACTTCATAGTTAATATCTAAGAGTAGGGAAAGGGCTTACATTGCTATGAAGGCACAAATCGATTAACTTAAAGATTGAGACAACGCCTATGCATGCCATCATCCAAAAACCCAAGGATGAAAGCTCCTAATCACTAAAAACCCCATCTTGATGAACAAAGGTCAAAGCTTTAGCCTTGAAATCAACTTGAGAAGCTCTCATACTAACATAGGAACTCTCTAACACTCACCTAATCATGAAACCTCTCATAGGAATTTACTTAGGAATTTTAGAATGAGAGTGGAGGCCATGAGAGTGAAAATTTTGCCATAGTTTAGTTGCAAGAATGAATAATGAGGGTTTAGGGTAGGGTTAGGGGCTTATTTATAGAGATTATGATTAGTTAGGACCCTTAGATTAACCCTAGGACCAACCTGAACCGTCAAATTTCAAACCAGGCCCAAAAACCTAGCCAAGACAGGAAATAGGTGCACCAGGCAGAACTGCCCGGCTGGACCAAGTCGACAGCCAAGTCGACAGGGCTGTCGACTTGGGTCAAACCAAGTCGACTCCCAAGTCGACAGGGCTGTCGACTTGGGTGCTCTGGCGGGAATTTTCCCGCCTGGCCCAAACTGGCCCAAATTTCCAAATTCAAACTTGAATTTGAAATCTGTTTTTACTTTGAAATTTTCCGAAAACTTCGTTGGGCCTTAATCGGGTCATACGGACTCCGATTTTCGAAAACTCGGACTCTATTTCGCGTATTTTTCCGAGACGAACGCAATGTCATAGCCCGTTTTACTTGATTCAGAATTTAATTTTAAATTCTGCCTTGATTCTCGTTTTAATATGTTATCGAAATACGGGTTGTTACATTCTCCCCACCTTTTAGGATTTCGTCCCCGAAATCTCCAAGTTAGGAAGAACATATCCTACCATCCATCATCCATCTACTCAAAACATCATCCACAAGCAACCATTGTCCTTAGATGATTTCTAATGCTGTATGAATATATGCAAAACGTGTGTGTACATGTTCCTTAGCTAATGCTAATGATCAGGCCTGAATAATCTTTCTAATGCAAAAATATGTATAGTGCCATGAATCCAACATGTATGCAAATAGTCCTAATCATATAGATACTATATGCGTGCACAATCATTCATTCATATGCAACAACCGCATGATAATACATTCGATTTCATCCATAAACAAGTATAAATACTCGTGCATATGTAATATGAAATGTGACCGAGTCGAGCTAGTATCTAATGTGTATTCGCGCATCCACGAGCAACCACTTGCAACCATATCAATCATAACATGTTTACATCCATAGGGTTCTACCTAGGATTCCCTGAAACAGGGTCGAGAAGATAAACAAGACAAACTCCTTACGGGGTTTGTAACAGAAAATAGGACCGAGAGGATGTCCACAAAAGATAGCCTACAAGTAAGCTCTACAGAAAACAGGGATCAAGGATATACTCCCAAAAAGAGATATCATGCGCGTATCTAGTCTTTGACCATCAAAGTCGTATTTCCTTGGGCTTAATTCCATTGTGCCTTGACCGTCTTTTAACTTCGCGATTTCGTAGCTTCTTATTTCCTGTTTTCATAACATGAGCTGGAACTCATTTCTTCGTCGCCTCTCGTTCCACTTGCACTTATCCTTTTTCTAGAATACTTAGCGCAAACATGACTGCGTACTCATGATCTCATGCAAGCTTTCCAAAATTCACTAGTGAGTCTTGGATCTCGTTTATATACTATAAGGTATTCCATGTAGAAGAACTTTCTCTTGAAAGTAAACAGATGTCAACCAGGTTATCATGCGCACTTACTAGGATGACCTCTGTAACCCATGCATAAATGAAGTAAACCATCCATCTTATTGGCGAACACCACTCGATCGGGCTTCAAATTTCCAATAAAGGCATCAAAGGGTTCTAAGTAACTAATCATGACCGAACCCAAAAGGTTACACGAGACTCCGAGGGTATTACCAAGGCTAGTCAAGAGTCTAACTACCCTCCTATCAAAACCGAGAGTGGCACCCCTTACTGGATAACCACTTCATCCTTAGAATCCATCCATAGCTTATAAACATAAGCATTATTTCCAAGCTCAACACTTGACATATACATTCTCAAATCCAAACAGGTCATGTATAAATGGACTGATTCTCCAATAGGACTTTGAGACAAAAATGGGATCCTCTATTACGCTAGTACTTAAGGTGCAGAGACTCAACTACCGAAGCGGACTTAAATGATGCGGGGATCAAAACAAAGTCTTGGCGGGATGATAGAAAAGAATAACTAGATCTTCAACAAGGATGTTATCCCCCTACTCAGGTACTCTAGTGAGGGTATACAATTGTCTTCACGTTGATCTTGTCCTTGTCCCACAATACTTAACTATCCGTCACGTTTCACCATACCAAAGATACTTTTTCGTTATGGGTTGAGCCATACCAACAAGTTGCTCATCCTTAAGCTCGTATCCTTTCTCCTCTTTCTCACTATCCTTTCTTATAACGCGGCCACTGGTCTCTCGAGAACCACCTCCATCGCATGGAAAGCACTTTCGTAGATAGAAAAGACTAGTCGCAGTTAAAACCACTGTGACTACAGATGGAGGAAAGAAAAGAAAAGAGATTCAATTAAGGAAACAAGGATAGTGCTAATGGCCTTTGGGGAATAGCCTTTTTCTTTTAAAAGAAAATTTTTCTTGAAAAATGCTTCTTTGTAAACGGTTTTCAAATAGTTTTCAGAAGGTCTTCAAAAACTTTTGCCCAGTCTGGTAACCTTCTGCTCTGATACCACGTGTAACACCCCGCCTCCGCTAGGGTCACTCGCAAAGGAATGCACTAGCTTTATAGGGGCATTATTGGTAAACATGCACAGAAATATCACAAGACAGAACATATAAAATAGCAGAAGTAAAATCGAACTTTCATAAACATCAATAGTTAAGGTCTAAAGCCTTTTACACTAGAGTACATCAAAACCTGTCTTGCAATAGTAAAGAAGCATAAAGACTTTTTCATAAATTATTCCCCAAGTAAAAACAGTAAAGTAGCCATAGCCAAGAAAAGTCCAAGCCATCCATGATGACCTTCAAGCTGAAGAAGTCCGGACTAAACAACAGTATTTCCTCCCTGTAACCTGGGGGAAACGGAAGAAAAGAGGCGAAACAAAACGGGTCAGTCAAAAAGACTGAGTAAGCCCTATCTACTATTAGCATAAAAACTAGTAAAGTTAACTGACATGAGAAACTGAGATGAACATAAGCATGATAACAAGATAGACAAGCTAAATCAAAATAACAGGATAAACTACTGAACTCAGATAAACTAAGGTGTCATGATAAATTACGATGTCAAGATAAAACAAGGTATCACATCGTCAGGATTCTATCAAGTATAACATCCCCAAGATACGTATAACGTCCCATGATATTTATCCTGTATTTTAGCTCTGCACCTACCGTACTAGCATCCCCACCGTGTCATGTGTTAACCAAGAATGACCCTCACTCAAAAGTCGTGTAATGGTCCATGTCAACCTAATATATCGCATATATAGGTTACTCAACTCGTATGTTTTATTCCATGTAAATGTTCAGTCCCCTTGCCGTAGACCATACGGGCTTTCCCATGAGATTATATTACTTTAACATAGTTCCATGATCCTTAAGATCGGTTTGGACTGTTACCCTAAACCTAGCTAGGGTCTTCCAGCATGAATTATCATTTGTACAACTAGGACTTATGCTACCTAGGGCTACTAGGGATTATGCTTACCTATTGCACGTTTTCGTATCTTGGTTTGGGTTCAACCACCTAGGGCCACTAGGGATTACGCTAACCGTCAACCGCGCCGTTTTTCCCACGCATTCACCGTTAATCGTTTTTCCATGACTGTATGCACATGTATCACATCGTGCTATCCGAGTCCTGTCACAGGGCAGATCAGGAAATACAGGACTCGGTCGGGAGCTTTCGATTTATCTGCCGATGCAGATGCTAAGGTCTGTTTTTTTCTATACGTGGCTATGGTCCCATGAGACCACTCCCTCAACTAGTGAAAGACAAGACAGGATAAATCCTGTATGAGAACACAACACTGGCCAACCCACATCCAAGCCTTACCGCACCCATAATTAGATAGCAATTATGGTCTTTTGGGTGTTCTCTGCCTTTCCGTACGTACACGCTTGACCAAAGATGGTAGGTAGCCTGACGAAATGCTATCTAGGGTACGACCGTGTATCGTCGACTATCCCCTATCCATCCCCGTCTTTAGGTCGCTCGTATAGCAACCAAGGCATACTCTTGGTTCTTCTAACGCAGACCTTAACCTCTCATGAGCCTAGTATAATCACCTGGCAGCTCATAGAGGGATACCAAGAATACCCTCACGTTCCCTGAAGCTGCTGCTTCGTTACCCAGTTCGCTGGAGCCTTTATCCAAATCAGATACTTGCTCCTACTCGTATACTTAAACGATGACCTACCGTATCAGGTTACTCATCTATCTATGAACTGGTCTAAACTTCCTTGACTAAGAATCATTACTTAGTTATTCTTCAACTAAGGTTTACCACTTAGCCTTATTCCCGCTATCCTTGTTAACTACGGTTATCTACCTAATCCTCAGAATTAGGGTTTTCATAATGGATTAAGTGTCACTTAAGTTCATGACTTAACCCGTCTACAAATCATGTCAAAATTGGCTAAGTATCCAAGTTCAAGACTTAACCCTACAAACCATGCTCAAGTTGGTTAAGTATATTAAGCAATTCACGACTTAACCTCGTCCAATTATCATTCTAGATTGGTTAAGTATATATTAACTTGACCCTATCAATTTACTTAGTCAAATCGGTCAAGTGTATTCAAGCGATTCGTGACTTAGCCTTATCATGTTTTCACGTTATATTGGTTAAGTATTGGTTAACTTAACCACAATAAATTAACGAGTTAGATTGGTTAAGTATAGGTCACTTAACCACATCAATTCATCATGTTTATATTAGTTAAGTGTTTAACTTAACCCCATTAAACTACCAAGTGGGATTAATTAAGTCTAGGCTAACTTAACCCCATCCGATTTCCATGTTTAGACTAGTTGAGTCTAATCTTAA
This sequence comes from Allium sativum, assembly GCA_030737875.1. Lineage (NCBI taxonomy): Eukaryota > Viridiplantae > Streptophyta > Magnoliopsida > Asparagales > Amaryllidaceae > Allium > Allium sativum. The sequence goes on from CM060923.1 coordinate 11,953,472, forward strand.
CCCCATCCGTTAACCGTATTTTTCGGTTAAGCGTCATTAAGAAAACTTACTTAACCTTACCAAGTTATCGCGTTGGATTGATTAAGTGTTGGTTAACTTAACCCCGTCCACTAGTCATATAAAAATGGTTAAGTGTCATTAGGCAAATCAAGTTACTTAACCTACCCAACCTTGTCATGTTTTGTTAAGTATCATTAGCCTAATCAAATTACTTAACCCATTTGTCCATGTCATATTTGGTTAAGAGTCATTAATCAAATTAACTTAACCCTATCATGTGGCATTAATTACTTAATGCACCTTCACCTCTCACATTAGACTTTGTTGTGGTTACTAGTTAAGCCGGTCGGTTCCGGGTAGCTTTACACCACAACTTGGTCTAACCTCGAGTTCAAGCACAACATGACCAACTTCTCACATTGGGTCCTATTGTTTGCAACTACTAGTTAGGCCGGTCGGTTCCGGGTAGTTTTACGTTGCAAACTCAACCCAACCTCGAGTTGGCCACACTTATATTATCTAAGTGTCATGTCCATTATGTTTCCAACACATATTACAAGTTTTCAAGCAATTGGGTAGACCTAACTTAATAGGTAAATTCCCAATGGGTAGACCTAACTTAATAGGTAAATTCCCAAGCTTATGTTTCAAGCATACTTACATGTCAACTTCCATGTTATATTTCAAGTCATGTTTTCAAGTATAAACACATGTCATATTTAACGTCACATGTTGTCATGTTTATACCCATTTACCCAAATCATGTTCATGTCATTATGTTTTCCCATAATGTGACCCAACGCTTTTAAACTCGCATATACGTTCGCAACAACGTAATGGATTAAAAGAAGAGACTTGGTAAAGGCATGAAAAAAATGGATATTAAGCCACAAGTTAATCATGGTGGCAAATGAGACACAAACGTGTTCATTAACTTGCATGTTACATTCTTAAGCCTCAAAACATGCATAAACCCAAACTTGGCACATAAGCGAATCATGGTGACAAAAGACATGTAATGATGACTAGTAACTCGCATATATCATCATATAAGGGTTATGACTTCATATGCAAGTTGACGTAAAGGTTATGAGAGTTCTCATGTTGCATAATGCAACATTTCAACATAAAGGTTGTAGCTTTTAGCCCACAAGATCAAGATAATGACTTCATAAACTTGCATAACATGATAGCATGTATCATACTCAATGATCAAACCCAAACTTGCAACATGAACATTAAACTTCATAGTTAATATCTAAGAGTAGGGAAAGGGCTTACATTGCTATGAAGGCACAAATCGATTAACTTAAAGATTGAGACAACGCCTATGCATGCCATCATCCAAAAACCCAAGGATGAAAGCTCCTAATCACTAAAAACCCCATCTTGATGAACAAAGGTCAAAGCTTTAGCCTTGAAATCAACTTGAGAAGCTCTCATACTAACATAGGAACTCTCTAACACTCACCTAATCATGAAACCTCTCATAGGAATTTACTTAGCAATTTTAGAATGAGAGTGGAGGCCATGAGAGTGAAAATTTTGCCATAGTTTAGTTGCAAGAATGAATAATGAGGGTTTAGGGTAGGGTTAGGGGCTTATTTATAGAGATTAGGATTAGTTAGGACCCTTAGATTAACCCTAGGACCAACCTGAACCGTCATATTTCAAACCAGGCCCAAAAACCTAGCCAAGACAGGAAATAGGTGCACCAGGCAGAACTGCCCGGCTGGACCAAGTCGACAGCCAAGTCGATAGGGCTGTCGACTGGGGTCAAACCAAGTCGACTCCCAAGTCGACAGAGCTGTCGACTTGGGTGCTCTGGCGGGAATTTTCCCGCCTGGCCCAAACTGGCCCAAATTTCCAAATTCAAACTTGAATTTGAAATCTGTTTTTACTTTGAAATTTTCTGAAAACTTCGTTGGGCCTTAATCGGGTCATACGGACTCCGATTTTCGAAAACTCGGACTCTATTTCGCGTATTTTTCCGAGACGAACGCAATGGCATAGCCCGTTTTACTAAATTCAGAATTTAATTTTAAATTCTGCCTTGATTCTCGTTTTAATATGTTATCGAAATACGGGTTGTTACATTCTCCCCACCTTTTAGGATTTCGTCCCCGAAATCTCCAAGTTAGGAAGAACATATCCTACCATCCATCATCCATCTACTCAAAACATCATCCACAAGCAACCATTGTCCTTAGATGATTTCTAATGCTGTATGAATATATGCAAAACGCGTGTGTACATGTTCCTTAGCTAATGCTAATGATCAGGCCTGAATAATCTTTCTAATGCAAAAATATGTATAGTGCCATGAATCCAACATGTATGCAAATAGTCCTAATCATATAGATACTATATTCGTGCACAATCATTCATTCATATGCAAAAACCGCATGATAATACATTCGATTTCATCCATAAACAAGTATAAATACTCGTGCATATGCAATATGAAATGTGACCGAGTCGAGCTAGTATCTAATGTGTATTCGTGCATCCACGAGCAACCACTTGCAACCACTTGCAACCATATCAATCATAACATGTTTCAAATACATGTTTACATCCATAGGGTTCTACCTAGGATTCCCTGAAACAGGGTCGAGAAGATAAACAAGACAAACTCCTTATGGGGTTTGTAACAGAAAATAGGACCGAGAGGATGTCCACAAAAGATAGCCTACAAGTAAGCTCTACAGAAAATAGGGATCAAGGATATACTCCCAAAAAGAGATATCATGCGCGTATCTAGTCTTTGACCATCAAAGTCGTATTTCCTTGGGCTTAATTCCATTGTGCCTTGACCGTCTTTTAACTTCGCGATTTCGTAGCTTCTTATTTCCTGTTTTCATAACATGATCTGGAACTCATTTCTTCGTCGCCTCTCGTTCCACTTGCACTTATCCTTTTTCTAGAATACTTGGCGCAAACATGACTGCGTACTCATGATCTCATGCAAGCTTTCCAAAATTCACTAGTGAATCTTGGATCTCGTTTATATACTATAAGGTATTCCATGTAGAAGAACTTTCTCTTGAAAGTAAACAGATGTCAACCAGGTTATCATGCGCACTTACTAGGATGACCTCTGTAACCCATGCATAAATGAAGTAAACCATCCATCTTATTGGCGAACACCACTCGATCGGGCTTCAAATTTCCAATAAAGGCATCAAGGGGTTCTAAGTAACTAATCATGACCGAACCCAAAAGGTTACACGAGACTCCGAGGGTATTACCAAGGCTAGTCAAGAGTCTAACTACCCTCCTATCAAAACCGAGAGTGGCACCACTTACTGGATAACCACTTCATCCTTAGAATCCATCCATAGCTTATAAACATAAGCATTATTTCCAAGCTCAACACTTGACATATACATTCTCAAATCCAAACAGGTCATGTATAAATGGACTGATTCTCCAATAGGACTTTGAGACAAAAATGGGATCCTCTATTACGCTAGTACTTAAGGTGCAGAGACTCAACTACCGAAGCGGACTTAAATGATGCGGGGATCAAAACAAAGTCTTGGCGGGATGATAGAAAAGAATAACTAGATCTTCAACAAGGATGTTATCCCCCTACTCAGGTACTCTAGTGAGGGTATACAATTGTCTTCACGATGATCTTGTCCTTGTCCCACAATACTTAACTATCCGTCCCGTTTCACCATACCAAAGATACTTTTTCGTTATGGGTTGAGCCATACCAACAAGTTGCTCATCCTTAAGCTCGTATCCTTTCTACTCTTTCTCACTATCCTTTCTTATAACGCGGCCACTGGTCTCTCGAGAACCACCTCCATCGCATGGAAAGCACTTTTGTAGATAGAAAAGACTAGTCGCAGTTAAAACCACTGTGACTACAGATGGAGGAAAGAAAAGAAAAGAGATTCAATTAAGGAAACAAGGACAGTGCTAATGGCCTTTGGGGAATAGCCTTTTTCTTTTAAAAGAATTTTTTTCTTGAAAAATGCTTCTTTGTAAACGGTTTTCAAATAGTTTTCAGAAGGTCTTCAAAAACTTTTGCCCAGTCTGGTAACCTTCTGCTCTGATACCACGTGTAACACCCCGCCTCCGCTAGGGTCACTCGCAAAGGAATGCACTAGCTTTAGAGGGGGCATTATTGGTAAACATGCACAGAAATATCACAAGACAGAACATATAAAATAGCAGAAGTAAATCGGACTTTCATAAACATCAATAGTTAAGGTCTAAAGCCTTTTACATTAGAGTACATCAAAACCTGTCTTGCAATAGTAAAGAAGCATAAAGACTTTTTCATAAATTATTCCCCAAGTAAAAACAGTAAAGTAGCCATAGCTAAGAAAAGTCCAAGCCATCCATGATGACCTTCAAGCAGAAGAAGTCCGGACTAAACAACAGTATTTCCTCCCTGTAACCTTGGGGGGAAACGGAAGAAAAGAGGCGAAACAAAACGGGTCAGTCAAAAAGACTGAGTAAGCCCTATCTACTATTAGCATAAAAACTAGTAAAGTTAACTGACATGAGAAACTGAGATGAACATAAACATGATAACAAGATAGATAAGCTAAATCAAAATAACAGGATGAACTACTGAACTCAGATAAACTAAGGTGTCATGATAAATTACGATGTCAAGATAAAACAAGGTATCACATCGTCAGGTTTCTATCAAGTATAACATCCCCAAGATACGTATAACGTCCCATGATATCTATCATGTATTTTAGCTCTGCACCTACCGTACTAGTATCCCCACCGTGTCATGCGTTAACCAGGAATGACCCTCACTCAAAAGTCGTGTAATGGTCCATGTCAACCTAATATATCGCATATATAGGTTAATCAACTCGTATGTTTTATTCCATGTAAATGTTCAGTCCCCTTGCCGTAGACCATACGGGCTTTCCCATGAGATTCTATATTACTTTAACATAGTTCCATGATCCTTAAGATTGGTTTGGACTGTTACCCTAAACCTAGCTAGGGTCTTCCAACATGAATTATCGTTTGTACAACTAGGACTTATGCTACCTAGGGCTACTAGGGATTATGCTTACCTATTGCACGTTTTCGTATCTCGGTTTGGGTTCAACCACCTAGGGCCACTAGGGATTACGCTAACCGTCAACCGCGCCCTTTTTCCCACGCATTCACCGTGAATCGTTTTTCCATGACTGTATGCACATGTATCACATCGTGCTATCCGAGTCCTATCACAGGGCAGATCAGGAAATACAGGACTCAGTCGGGAGCTTTCGATTTATCTGCCGATGCAGATGCTAAGGTCTGTTTTTTTCTATACGTGGCTATGGTCCCACGAGACCACTCCCTCAACTAGTGAAAGACAAGACAGGATAAATCCTGTATGAGAACACAACACTGGCCAACCCACATCCAAGCCTTACCGCACCCATAATTAGATAGCAATTATGGTCTTTTGGGTGTTCTCTGCCTTTCCGTACGTACACGCTTGACCAAAGATGGTAGGTAGCCTGACGAAATGCTATCTAGGGTACGACCGTGTATCGTCGACTATCCCCTATCCATCCCCGTCTTTAGGTCGCTCGTATAGCAACCAAGGCATACTCTTGGTTCTTCTAACGCAGACCTTAACCTCTCATGAGCCTAGTATAATCACCTGGCAGCTCATAGAGGGATACCAAGAATACCCTCACGTTCCCTGAAGCCGCTGCTTCGTTACCCAGTTCGCTGGAGCCTTTATCCAAATCAGATACTTGCTCCTACTCGTATACTTAAACGATGACCTACCGTATTAGGTTACTCATCTATCTATGAACTGGTCTAAATTTCCTTGACTAAGAATCATTACTTAGTTATTCTTCAACTAAGGTTTACCACTTAGCCTTATTCCCGCTATCCTTGTTAACTACGGTTATCCACCTAATCCTCAGAATTAGGGTTTTCATAATGGATTAAGTGTCACTTAAGTTCATGACTTAACCCGTCTACAAATCATGTCAAAATTGGCTAAGTATCCAAGTTCAAGACTTAACCATACAAACCATGCTCAAGTTGGTTAAGTATATTAAGCAATTCACGACTTAACCTCATCCAATTATCATTCTAGATTGGTTAAGAATATATTAACTTGACCCTATCAATTTACTTAGTCAAATCGGTCAAGTGTATTCAAGCGATTCGTGACTTAGCCTTATCATGTTTTCACGTTATATTGGTTAAGTATTGGTTAACTTAACCACAATAAATTAACGAGTTAGATTGGTTAAGTATAGGTTACTTAACCACATCAATTCATCATGTTTATATTAGTTAAGTGTTTAACTTAACCCCATTAAACTACCAAGTGGGATTAATTAAGTCTAGGCTAACTTAACCCCATCCGATTTCCATGTTTAGACTAGTTGAGTCTAATCTTAACCCCATCCGTTAACCGTATTTTTCGGTTAAGCGTCATTAAGAAAACTAACTTAACCTTACCAAGTTATCGCGTTGGATTGATTAAGTGTTGGTTAACTTAACCCCGTCCACTAGTCATATAAAAATGGTTAAGTGTCATTAGGCAAATCAAGTTACTTAACCTACCCAACCTTGTCATGTTTTGTTAAGTATCATTAGCCTCATCAAATTACTTAACCCATTTGTCCATATCATATTTGGTTAAGAGTCATTAATCAAATTAACTTAACCCTATCATGTGGCATTAATTACTTAATGCACCTTCACCTCTCACATTAGACTTTGTTGTGGTTACTAGTTAAGCCGGTCGGTTCCGGGTAGCTTTACACCACAACTTGGTCTAACCTCAGGTTCAAGCACAACATGACCAACTTCTCACATTGGGTCCTATTGTTTGCAACTACTAGTTAGGCCGGTCGGTTCCGGGTAGTTTTACGTTGCAAACTCAACCCAACCTCGAGTTGGCCACACTTATATTATCTAAGTGTCATGTCCATTATGTTTCCAACACATATTACAAGTTTTCAAGCAATTGGGTAGACCTAACTTAATAGGTAAATTCCCAATGGGTAGACCTAACTTAATAGGTAAATTCCCAAGCTTATGTTTCAAGCATACTTACATGTCAACTTCCACGTTATATTTCAAGTCATGTTTTCAAGTATAAACACATGTCATATTTAACGTCACACGCTGTCATGTTTATACCCATTTACCCAAATCATGTTCATGTCATTATGTTTTCCCATTATGTGACCCAACACTTTTAAACTCGCATATACGTTCGCAACAACGTAATGGATTAAAAGAAGAGACTTGGTAAAGGCATGACAAAAATGGATATTAAGCCACAAGTTAATCATGGTGGCAAATGAGACACAAATGTGTTCATTAACTTGCATGTTACATTCTTAAGCCTCAAAACATGTATAAACCCAAACTTGGCACATAAGCGAATCATGGTGACAAAAGACATGGAATGATGACTAGTAACTCGCATATATCATCATATAAGGGTTATGACTTCATATGCAAGTTGACATAAAGGTTATGAGAGTTCTCATGTTGCATAATGCAACATTTCAACATAAAGGTTGTAGCTTTTAGCCCACAAGATCAAGATAATGACTTCATAAACTTGCATAACATGATAGCATGTATCATACTCAATGATCAAACCCAAACTTGCAACATGAACATTTAACTTCATAGTTAATATCTAAGAGTAGGGAAAGGGCTTACATTGCTATGAAGGCACAAATCGATTAACTTAAAGATTGAGACAACGCCTATGCATGCCATCATCCAAAAACCCAAGGATGAAAGCTCCTAATCACTAAAAACCCCATCTTGATGAACAAAGGTCAAAGCTTTAGCCTTGAAATCAACTTGAGAAGCTCTCATACTAACATAGGAACTCTCTAACACTCACCTAATCATGAAACCTCTCATAGGAATTTACTTAGGAATTTTAGAATGAGAGTGGAGGCCATGAGAGTGAAAATTTTGCCATAGTTTAGTTGCAAGAATGAATAATGAGGGTTTAGGGTAGGGTTAGGGGCTTATTTATAGAGATTAGGATTAGTTAGGACCCTTAGATTAACCCTAAGACCAACCTGAACCGTCAGATTTCAAACCAGGCCCAAAAACCTAGCCAAGACAGGAAATAGGTGCACCAGGCAGAACTGTCCGGCTGGACCAAGTCGACAGCCAAGTCGACAGGGCTGTCGACTTGGGTCAAACCAAGTCGACTCCCAAGTCGACAGGGCTGTCGACTTGGGTGCTCTGGCGGGAATTTTCCCGCCTGGCCCAAACTGGCCCAAATTTCCAAATTCAAACTTGAATTTGAAATCTGTTTTTACTTTGAAATTTTCTGAAAACTTCGTTGGGCCTTAATCGGGTCATACGGACTCCGATTTTCGAAAACTCGGACTCTATTTCGCGTATTTTTCCGAGACGAACGCAATGGCATAGCCCGTTTTACTTGATTCAGAATTTAATTTTAAATTCTGCCTTGATTCTCGTTTTAATATGTTATCGAAATACGGGTTGTTACATTCTCCCCACCTTTTAGGATTTCGTCCCCGAAATCTCCAAGTTAGGAAGAACATATCCTACCATCCATCATCCATCTACTCAAAACATCATCCACAAGCAACCATTGTCCTTAGATGATTTCTAATGCTGTATGAATATATGCAAAACGTGTGTGTACATGTTCCTTAGCTAATGCTAATGATCAGGCCTGAATAATCTTTCTAATGCAAAAATATGTATAGTGCCATGAATCCAACATGTATGCAAATAGTCCTAATCATATAGATACTATATGCGTGCACAATCATTCATTCATATGCAACAACCGCATGATAATACATTCGATTTCATCCATAAATAAGTATAAATACTCGTGCATATGCAATATGAAATGTGACCGAGTCGAGCTAGTATCTAATGTGTATTCGCGCATCCACGAGCAACCACTTGCAACCATATCAATCATAACATGTTTACATCCATAGGGTTCTACCTAGGATTCCCTGAAACAGGGTCGAGAAGATAAACAAGACAAACTCCTTACGGGGTTTGTAACAGAAAATAGGACCGAGAGGATGTCCACAAAAGATAGCCTACAAGTAAGCTCTACAGAAAACAGGGATCAAGGATATACTCCCAAAAAGAGATATCATGCGCGTATCTAGTCTTTGACCATCAAAGTCGTATTTCCTTGGGCTTAATTCCATTGTGCCTTGACCGTCTTTTAACTTCGCGATTTCGTAGCTTCTTATTTCCTGTTTTCATAACATGAGCTGGAACTCATTTCTTCGTCGCCTCTCGTTCCACTTGCACTTATCCTTTTTCTAGAATACTTGGCGCAAACATGACTGCGTACTCATGATCTCATGCAAGCTTTCTAAAATTCACTAGTGAGTCTTGGATCTCGTTTATATACTATAAGGTATTCCATGTAGAAGAACTTTCTCTTGAAAGTAAACAGATGTCAACCAGGTTATCATGCGCACTTACTAGGATGACCTCTGTAACCCATGCATAAATGAAGTAAACCATCCGTCTTATTGGCGAACACCACTCGATCGGGCTTCAAATTTCCAATAAAGGCATCAAGGGGTTCTAAGTAACTAATCATGACCGAACCCAAAAGGTTACACGAGACTCCGAGGGTATTACCAAGGCTAGTCAAGAGTCTAACTACCCTCCTATCAAAACCGAGAGTGGCACCCCTTACTGGATAACCACTTCATCCTTAGAATCCATCCATAGCTTATAAACATAAGCATTATTTCCAAGCTCAACACTTGACATATACATTCTCAAATCCAAACAGGTCATGTATAAATGGACTGATTCTCCAATAGGACTTTGAGACAAAAATGGGATCCTCTATTACGCTAGTACTTAAGGTGCAGAGAATCAACTACCGAATCGGACTTAAATGATGCAGGGATCAAAACAAAGTCTTGGCAGGATGATAGAAAAGAATAACTAGATCTTCAACAAGGATGTTATCCCCCTACTCAGGTACTCTAGTGAGGGTATACAATTGTCTTCACGATGATCTTGTCCTTGTCCCACAATACTTAACTATCCGTCCCGTTTCACCATACCAAAGATACTTTTTCGTTATGGGTTGAGCCATACCAACAAGTTGCTCATCCTTAAGCTCGTATCCTTTCTCCTCTTTCTCACTATCCTTTCTTATAACGCGGCCACTGGTCTCTCGAGAACCACCTCCATCGCATGGAAAGCACTTTCGTAGATAGAAAAGACTAGTCGCAGTTAAAACCACTGTGACTACAGATGGAGGAAAGAAAAGAAAAGAGATTTAATTAAGGAAACAAGGATAGTGCTAATGGCCTTTGGGGAATAGCCTTTTTCTTTTAAAAGAAATTTTTTCTTGAAAAATGCTTCTTTGTAAACGGTTTTCAAATAGTTTTCAGAAGGTCTTCAAAAACTTTTGCCCAGTCTGGTAACCTTCTGCTCTGATACCACGTGTAACACCCCGCCTCCGCTAGGGTCACTCGCAAAGGAATGCACTAGCTTTAGAGGGGCATTATTAGTAAACATGCACAGAAATATCACAAGACAGAACATATGAAATAGCAGAAGTAAAATCGAACTTTCATAAACATCAATAGTTAAGGTCTAAAGCCTTTTACATTAGAGTACATCAAAACCTGTCTTGCAATAGTAAAGAAGCATAAAGACTTTTTCATAAATTATTCCCAAAGTAAAAACAGTAAAGTAGCCATAGCCAAGAAAAGTCCAAGCCATCCATGATGACCTTCAAGCAGAAGAAGTCCGGACTAAACAACAGTATTTCCTCCCTGTAACCTGGGGGGAAACGGAAGAAAAGAGGCGAAACAAAACGGGTCAGTCAAAAAGACTGAGTAAGCCCTATCTACTATTAGCATAAAAACTAGTAAAGTTAACTGACATGAGAAACTGAGATGAACATAAGCATGATAACAAGATAGATAAGCTAAATCAAAATAACAGGATGAACTACTGAACTCAGATAAACTAAGGTGTCATGATAAATTACGATGTCAAGATAAAACAAGGTATCACATCGTCAGGTTTCTATCAAGTATAACATCCCCAAGATACGTATAACGTCCCATGATATCTGTCCTGTATTTTAGCTCTGCACCTACCGTACTAGTATCCCCACCGTGTCATGTGTTAACCAGGAATGACCCTCACTCAAAAGTCGTGTAATGGTCCATGTCAACCTAATATATCGCATATATAGGTTACTCAACTCGTATGTTTTATTCCATGTAAATGTTCAGTCCCCTTGCCGTAGACCATACGGGCTTTCCCATGAGATTCTATATTACTTTAACATAGTTCCATGATCCTTAAGATCGGTTTGGACTGTTACCCTAAACCTAGCTAGGGTCTTCCAACATGAATTATCGTTTGTACAACTAGGACTTATGCTACCTAGGGCTACTAGGGATTATGCTTACCTATTGCACGTTTTCGTATCTCGGTTTGGGTTCAACCACCTAGGGCCACTAGGGATTACACTAACCGTCAACCGCGCCCTTTTTCCCACGCATTCACCGTGAATCGTTTTTCCATGACTGTATGCACATGTATCACATCGTGCTATCCGAGTCCTGTCACAGGGCAGATCAGGAAATACAGGACTCGGTCAGGAGCTTTCGATTTATCTGCCGATGCAGATGCTAAGGTCTGTTTTTTTCTATACGTGGTTATGGTCCCACGAGACCACTCCCTCAACTAGTGAAAGACAAGACAGGATAAATCCTGTATGAGAACACAACACTGGCCAACCCACATCCAAGCCTTACCGCACCCATAATTAGATAGCAATTATGGTCTTTTGGGTGTTCTCTGCCTTTCCGTACGTACACGCTTGACCAAAGATGGTAGGTAGCCTGACGAAATGCTATCTAGGGTACGACCGTGTATCGTCGACTATCCCCTATCCATCCCCGTCTTTAGGTCGCTCGTATAGCAACCAAGGCATACTCTTGGTTCTTCTAACGCAGACCTTAACCTCTCATGAGCCTAGTATAATCACCTGGCAGCTCATAGAGGGATACCAAGAATACCCTCACGTTCCCTGAAGCCGCTGCTTCGTTACCCAGTTCGTTGGAGCCTTTATCCAAATCAGATACTTGCTCCTACTCGTATACTTAAACGATGACCTACCGTATTAGGTTACTCATCTATCTATGAACTGGTCTAAACTTCCTTGACTAAGAATCATTACTTAGTTATTCTTCAACTAAGGTTTACCACTTAGCCTTATTCCCGCTATCCTTGTTAACTACGGTTATCCACCTAATCCTCAGAATTAGGGTTTTCATAATGGATTAAGTGTCACTTAAGTTCATGACTTAACCCGTCTACAAATCATGTCAAAATTGGCTAAGTATCCAAGTTCAAGACTTAACCCTACAAACCATGCTCAAGTTGGTTAAGTATATTAAGCAATTCACGACTTAACCTCGTCCAATTATCATTCTAGATTGGTTAAGTATATATTAACTTGACCCTATCAATTTACTTAGTCAAATCGGTCAAGTGTATTCAAGCGATTCGTGACTTAGCCTTATCATGTTTTCACGTTATATTGGTTAAGTATTGGTTAACTTAACCACAATAAATTAACGAGTTAGATTGGTTAAGTATAGGTCACTTAACCACATCAATTCATCATGTTTATATTAGTTAAGTGTTTAACTTAACCCCATTAAACTACCAAGTGGGATTAATTAAGTCTAGGCTAACTTAACCCCATCCGATTTCCATGTTTAGACTAGTTGAGTATAATCTTAACCCCATCCGTTAACCGTATTTTTCGGTTAAGCGTCATTAAGAAAACTTACTTAACCTTACCAAGTTATCGCGTTGGATTGATTAAGTGTTGGTTAACTTAACCCCGTCCACTAGTCATATAAAAATGGTTAAGTGTCATTAGGCAAATCAAGTTACTTAACCTACCCAACCTTGTCATGTTTTGTTAAGTATCATTAGCCTAATCAAATTACTTAACCCATTTGTCCATGTCATATTTGGTTAAGAGTCATTAATCAAATTAACTTAACCCTATCATGTGGCATTAATTACTTAATGCACCTTCACCTCTCACATTAGACTTTGTTGTGGTTACTAGTTAAGCCGGTCGGTTCCGGGTAGCTTTACACCACAACTTGGTCTAACCTCGAGTTCAAGCACAACATGACCAACTTCTCACATTGGGTCATATTGTTTGCAACTACTAGTTAGGCCGGTCGGTTCCGGGTAGTTTTACGTTGCAAACTCAACCCAACCTCGAGTTGGCCACACTTATATTATCTAAGTGTCATGTCCATTATGTTTCCAACACATATTACAAGTTTTCAAGCAATTGGGTAGACCTAACTTAATAGGTAAATTCCCAATGGGTAGACCTAACTTAATAGGTAAATTCCCAAGCTTATGTTTCAAGCATACTTACATGTCAACTTCCATGTTATATTTCAAGTCATGTTTTCAAGTATAAACACATGTCATATTTAACGTCACATGTTGTCATGTTTATACCCATTTACCCAAATCATGTTCATGTCATTATGTTTTCCCATAATGTGACCCAACGCTTTTAAACTCGCATATACGTTCGCAACAACGTAATGGATTAAAAGAAGAGACTTGGTAAAGGCATGACAAAAATGGATATTAAGCCACAAGTTAATCATGGTGGCAAATGAGACACAAATGTGTTCATTAACTTGCATGTTACATTCTTAAGCCTCAAAACATGCATAAACCCAAACTTGGCACATAAGCGAATCATGGTGACAAAAGACATGGAATGATGACTAGTAACTCGCATATATCATCATATAAGGGTTATGACTTCATATGCAAGTTGACATAAAGGTTATGAGAGTTCTCATGTTGCATAATGCAACATTTCAACATAAAGGTTGTAGCTTTTAGCCCACAAGATCAAGATAATGACTTCATAAACTTGCATAACATGATAGCATGTATCATACTCAATGATCAAACCCAAACTTGCAACATGAACATTAAACTTCATAGTTAATATCTAAGAGTAGGGAAAAGGCTTACATTGCTATGAAGGCACAAATCGATTAACTTAAAGATTGAGACAACGCCTATGCATGCCATCATCCAAAAACCCAAGGATGAAAGCTCCTAATCACTAAATACCCCATCTTGATGAACAAAGGTCAAAGCTTTAGCCTTGAAATCAACTTGAGAAGCTCTCATACTAACATAGGAACTCTCTAACACTCACCTAATCATGAAACCTCTCATAGGAATTTACTTAGGAATTTTAGAATGAGAGTGGAGGCCATGAGAGTGAAAATTTTGCCATAGTTTAGTTGCAAGAATGAATAATGAGGGTTTAGGGTAGGGTTAGGGGCTTATTTATAGAGATTAGGATTAGTTAGGACCCTTAGATTAACCCTAGGACCAACCTGAACCGTCAGATTTCAAACCAGGCCCAAAAACCTAGCCAAGACAGGAAATAGGTGCACCAGGCAGAACTGCCCGGCTGGACCAAGTCGACAGCCAAGTCGACAGGGCTGTCGACTTGGGTCAAACCAAGTCGACTCCCAAGTCGACAGGGCTGTCGACTTGGGTGCTCTGGCGGGAATTTTCCCGCCTGGCCCAAACTGGCCCAAATTTCCAAATTCAAACTTGAATTTGAAATCTGTTTTTACTTTGAAATTTTCTGAAAACTTCGTTGGGCCTTAATCGGGTCATACGGACTCCGATTTTCGAAAACTCGGACTCTATTTCGCGTATTTTTCCGAGACGAACGCAATGGCATAGCCCGTTTTACTTGATTCAGAATTTAATTCTAAATTCTGCCTTGATTCTCGTTTTAATATGTTATCGAAATACGGGTTGTTACATTCTCCCCACCTTTTAGGATTTCGTCCCCGAAATCTCCAAGTTAGGAAGAACATATCCTACCATCCATCATCCATCTACTCAAAACATCATCCACAAGCAACCATTGTCCTTAGATGATTTCTAATGCTGTATGAATATATGCAAAACGTGTGTGTACATGTTCCTTAGCTAATGCTAATGATCAGGCCTGAATAATCTTTCTAATGCAAAAATATGTATAGTGCCATGAATCCAACATGTATGCAAATAGTCCTAATCATATAGATACTATATGCGTGCACAATCATTCATTCATATGCAACAACCGCATGATAATACATTCGATTTCATCCATAAACAAGTATAAATACTCGTGCATATGCAATATGAAATGTGACCGAGTCGAGCTAGTATCTAATGTGTATTCGCGCATCCACGAGCAACCACTTGCAACCACTTGCAACCATATCAATCATAACATGTTTCAAATACATGTTTACATCCATAGGGTTCTACCTAGGATTCCCTGAAACAGGGTCGAGAAGATAAACAAGACAAACTCCTTACGGGGTTTGTAACAGAAAATAGGACCGAGAGGATGTCCACAAAAGATAGCCTACAAGTAAGCTCTACAGAAAACAGGGATCAAGGATATACTCCCAAAAAGAGATATCATGCGCGTATCTAGTCTTTGACCATCAAAGTCGTATTTCCTTGGGCTTAATTCCATTGTGCCTTGACCGTCTTTTAACTTCGCGATTTCGTAGCTTCTTATTTCCTGTTTTCATAACATGAGTTGGAACTCATTTCTTCGTCGCCTCTCGTTCCACTTGCACTTATCCTTTTTCTAGAATACTTGGCGCAAACATGACTGCGTACTCATGATCTCATGCAAGCTTTCCAAAATTCACTAGTGAGTCTTGGATCTCGTTTATATACTATAAGGTATTCCATGTAGAAGAACTTTCTCTTGAAAGTAAACAGATGTCAACCAGGTTATCATGCGCACTTACTAGGATGACCTCTGTAACCCATGCATAAATGAAGTAAACCATCCGTCTTATTGGCGAACACCACTCGATCGGGCTTCAAATTTCCAATAAAGGCATCAAGGGGTTCTAAGTAACTAATCATGACCGAACCCAAAAGGTTACACGAGACTCCGAGGGTATTACCAAGGCTAGTCAAGAGTCTAACTACCCTCATATCAAAACCGAGAGTGGCACCCCTTACTGGATAACCACTTCATCCTTAGAATCCATCCATAGCTTATAAACATAAGCATTATTTCCAAGCTCAACACTTGACATATACATTCTCAAATCCAAACAGGTCATGTATAAATGGACTGATTCTCCAATAGGATTTTGAGACAAAAATGGGATCCTCTATTACGCTAGTACTTAAGGTGCAGAGACTCAACTACCGAAGCGGACTTAAATGATGCGGGGATCAAAACAAAGTCTTGGCGGGATGATAGAAAAGAATAACTAGATCTTCAACAAGGATGTTATCCCCCTACTCAGGTACTCTAGTGAGGGTATACAATTGTCTTCACGATGATCTTGTCCTTGTCCCACAATACTTAACTATCCGTCCCGTTTCACCATACCAAAGATACTTTTTCGTTATGGGTTGAGCCATACCAACAAGTTGCTCATCCTTAAGCTCGTATCCTTTCTCCTCGTTCTCACTATCCTTTCTTATAACGCGGCCACTGGTCTCTCGAGAACCACCTCCATCGCATGGAAAGCACTTTCGTAGATAGAAAAGACTAGTCGCAGTTAAAACCACTGTGACTACAGATGGAGGAAAGAAAAGAAAAGAGATTCAATTAAGGAAACAAGGATAGTGCTAATGGCCTTTGGGGAATAGCCTTTTTCTTTTAAAAGAAATTTTTTCTTGAAAAATGCTTCTTTGTAAACGGTTTTCAAATAGTTTTCAGAAGGTCTTCAAAAACTTTTGCCCAGTCTGGTAACCTTCTGCTCTGATACCACGTGTAACACCCCGCCTCCGCTAGGGTCACTCGCAAAGGAATGCACTAGCTTTAGAGGGGCATTATTGGTAAACATGCACAGAAATATCACAAGACAGAACATATAAAATAGCAGAAGTAAAATCGAACTTCCATAAACATCAATAGTTAAGGTCAAAAGCCTTTTACATTAGAGTACATCAAAACCTGTCTTGCAATAGTAAAGAAGCATAAAGACTTTTTCATAAATTATTCCCCAAGTAAAAACAGTAAAGTAGCCATAGCCAAGAAAAGTCCAAGCCATCCATGATGACCTTCAAGCAGAAGAAGTCCGGACTAAACAACAGTATTTCCTCCCTGTAACCTGGGGGGGGGGAAACGGAAGAAAAGAGGCGAAACAAAACGGGTCAGTCAAAAAGACTGAGTAAGCCCTATCTACTATTAGCATAAAACTAGTAAAGTTAACTGACATGAGAAACTGAGATGAACATAAACATGATAACAAGATAGATAAGCTAAATCAAAATAACAGGATGAACTACTGAACTCAGATAAACTAAGGTGTCATGATAAATTACGATGTCAAGATAAAACAAGGTATCACATCGTCAGGTTTCTATCAAGTATAACATCCCCAAGATACGTATAACGTCCCATGATATCTATCATGTATTTTAGCTCTGCACCTACCGTACTAGTATCCCCACCGTGTCATGTGTTAACCAAGAATGACCCTCACTCAAAAGTCGTGTAATGGTCCATGTCAACCTAATATATCGCATATATAGGTTACTCAACTCGTATGTTTTATTCCATGTAAATGTTCAGTCCCCTTGTCGTAGACCATACGGGCTTTCCCATGAGATTCTATATTACTTTAACATAGTTCCATGATCCTTAAGATCGGTTTGGACTGTTACCCTAAACCTAGCTAGGGTCTACCAACATGAATTATCGTTTGTACAACTAGGACTTATGCTACCTAGGGCTACTAGGGATTATGCTTACCTATTGCACGTTTTCGTATCTCGGTTTGGGTTCAACCACCTAGGGCCACTAGGGATTACGCTAACCGTCAACCGCGCCCTTTTTCCCACGCATTCACCGTGAATCGTTTTTCCATGACTGTATGCACATGTATCACATCGTGCTATCCGAGTCCTATCACAGGGCAGATCAGGAAATACAGGACTCAGTCGGGAGCTTTCGATTTATCTGCCGATGCAGATGCTAAGGTCTGTTTTTTTCTATACGTGGCTATGGTCCCACGAGACCACTCCCTCAACTAGTGAAAGACAAGACAGGATAAATCCTGTATGAGAACACAACACTGGCCAACCCACATCGAAGCCTTACCGCACCCATAATTAGATAGCAATTATGGTCTTTTGGGTGTTCTCTGCCTTTCCGTACGTACACGCTTGACCAAAGATGGTAGGTAGCCTGACGAAATGCTATCTCGGGTACGACCGTGTATCGTCGACTATCCCCTATCCATCCCCGTCTTTAGGTCGCTCGTATAGCAACCAAGGCATACTCTTGGTTCTTCTAACGCAGACCTTAACCTCTCATGAGCCTAGTATAATCACCTGGCAGCTCATAGAGGGATACCAAGAATACCCTCACGTTCCCTGAAGCCGCTGCTTCGTTACCCAGTTCGCTGGAGCCTTTATCCAAATCAGATACTTGCTCCTACTCGTATACTTAAACGATGACCTACCGTATTAGGTTACTCATCTATCTATGAACTGGTCTAAACTTCCTTGACTAAGAATCATTACTTAGTTATTCTTCAACTAAGGTTTACCACTTAGCCTTATTCCCGCTATCCTTGTTAACTACGGTTATCCACCTAATCCTCAGAATTAGGGTTTTCATAATGGATTAAGTGTCACTTAAGTTCATGACTTAACCCGTCTACAAATCATGTCAAAATTGGCTAAGTATCCAAGTTCAAGACTTAACCCTACAAACCATGCTCAAGTTGGTTAAGTATATTAAGCAATTCACGACTTAACCTCGTCCAATTATCATTCTAGATTGGTTAAGTATATATTAACTTGACCCTATCAATTTACTTAGTCAAATCGGTCAAGTGTATTCAAGCGATTCGTGACTTAGCCTTATCATGTTTTCACGTTATATTGGTTAAGTATTGGTTAACTTAACCACAATAAATTAACGAGTTAGATTGGTTAAGTATAGGTCACTTAACCACATCAATTCATCATGTTTATATTAGTTAAGTGTTTAACTTAACCCCATTAAACTACCAAGTGGGATTAATTAAGTCTAGGCTAACTTAACCCCATCCGATTTCCATGTTTAGACTAGTTGAGTCTAATCTTAACCCCATCCGTTAACCGTATTTTTCGGTTAAGCGTCATTAAGAAAACTTACTTAACCTTACCAAGTTATCGCGTTGGATTGATTAAGTGTTGGTTAACTTAACCCCGTCCACTAGTCATATAAAAATGGTTAAGTGTCATTAGGCAAATCAAGTTACTTAACCTACCCAACCTTGTCATGTTTTGTTAAGTATCATTAGCCTAATCAAATTACTTAACCCATTTGTCCATGTCATATTTGGTTAAGAGTCATTAATCAAATTAACTTAACCCTATCATGTGGCATTAATTACTTAATGCACCTTCACCTCTCACATTAGACTTTGTTGTGGTTACTAGTTAAGCCGGTCGGTTCCGGGTAGCTTTACACCACAACTTGGTCTAACCTCGAGTTCAAGCACAACATGACCAACTTCTCACATTGGGTCCTATTGTTTGCAACTACTAGTTAGGCCGGTCGGTTCCGGGTAGTTTTACGTTGCAAACTCAACCCAACCTCGAGTTGGCCACACTTATATTATCTAAGTGTCATGTCCATTATGTTTCCAACACATATTACAAGTTTTCAAGCAATTGGGTAGACCTAACTTAATAGGTAAATTCCCAATGGGTAGACCTAACTTAATAGGTAAATTCCCAAGCTTATGTTTCAAGCATACTTACATGTCAACTTCCATGTTATATTTCAAGTCATGTTTTCAAGTATAAACACATGTCATATTTAACGTCACATGTTGTCATGTTTATACCCATTTACCCAAATCATGTTCATGTCATTATGTTTTCCCATAATGTGACCCAACGCTTTTAAACTCGCATATACGTTCGCAACAACGTAATGGATTAAAAGAAGAGACTTGGTAAAGGCATGACAAAAATGGATATTAAGCCACAAGTTAATCATGGTGGCAAATGAGACACAAACGTGTTCATTAACTTGCATGTTACATTCTTAAGCCTCAAAACATGCATAAACCCAAACTTGGCACATAAGCGAATCATGGTGACAAAAGACATGTAATGATGACTAGTAACTCGCATATATCATCATATAAGGGTTATGACTTCATATGCAAGTTGACGTAAAGGTTATGAGAGTTCTCATGTTGCATAATGCAACATTTCAACATAAAGGTTGTAGCTTTTAGCCCACAAGATCAAGATAATGACTTCATAAACTTGCATAACATGATAGCATGTATCATACTCAATGATCAAACCCAAACTTGCAACATGAACATTAAACTTCATAGTTAATATCTAAGAGTAGGGAAAGGGCTTACATTGCTATGAAGGCACAAATCGATTAACTTAAAGATTGAGACAACGCCTATGCATGCCATCATCCAAAAACCCAAGGATGAAAGCTCCTAATCACTAAAAACCCCATCTTGATGAACAAAGGTCAAAGCTTTAGCCTTGAAATCAACTTGAGAAGCTCTCATACTAACATAGGAACTCTCTAACACTCACCTAATCATGAAACCTCTCATAGGAATTTACTTAGGAATTTTAGAATGAGAGTGGAGGCCATGAGAGTGAAAATTTTGCCATAGTTTAGTTGCAAGAATGAATAATGAGGGTTTAGGGTAGGGTTAGGGGCTTATTTATAGAGATTAGGATTAGTTAGGACCCTTAGATTAACCCTAGGACCAACCTGAACCGTCAGATTTCAAACCAGGCCCAAAAACCTAGCCAAGACAGGAAATAGGTGCACCAGGCAGAACTGCCCGGCTGGACCAAGTCGACAGGGCTGTCGACTTGGGTCAAACCAAGTCGACTCCCAAGTCGACAGGGCTGTCGACTTGGGTGCTCTGGCGGGAATTTTCCCGCCTGGCCCAAACTGGCCCAAATTTCCAAATTCAAACTTGAATTTGAAATCTGTTTTTATTTTGAAATTTTCTGAAAACTTCGTTGGGCCTTAATCGGGTCATACGGACTCCGATTTTCGAAAACTCGGACTCTATTTCGCGTATTTTTCCGAGACGAACGCAATAGCATAGCCCGTTTTACTTGATTCAGAATTTAATTTTAAATTCTGCCTTGATTCTCGTTTTAATATGTTATCGAAATACGGGTTGTTACAAATCAACGGGAAGTTCTACAACTTATGCAAATACGGTAGCTCGTATGCAACGTCTTGGAGCAACGGGTGAGTTTGATGTTGCAGACGCACTATTATTTGTGTTGGACCCCAAAATAAATGATATGTTCACTGCTATTCCGGATGAGATAGCGAAAAGCTGGTTGATTAGAGGGCTTGCAGACAAACGCCACGACCAAGAATACCAAACTTATCTGATAAATAGCAACAAGTAGAAGTTCATGTCATCGTGTTATTGTATTTCTGTCGTATTTATGTTTGTATTTTCTTTTGTGTAATGAAATGTAGTCATTTTGTTCAACCGAAATTAGTATTTAATTAACTCAAAACAAACAAATTAGCAATTAAAATACCACGCTCAAATACCCCGTTCGTAGCTAAAAACACATTTCCCCTTCGTTACAGTACCACGCTCAAATGACACGCTTAAATGTCACGCTCAAATGTCACGCTCACGTTCGTTAAGAACGCACCCTATATATGTTTTAATGTTTTTTTATGCTTTGTATTTAATGGATTCACCTTTTTTTAGTCAATAATGGCAACTATGAGTAATTTTAAATTATTCAAAGACCTGGTCTTGAAGGCTATTATTACCAAACCATAGTATAGGGTTTCATGATACATTACTATAAGTAATAACTTGATACTTCCATTGGTATTTGCGTTGGTCTCAACTTTTTCTAGTGCAAAAGTTAAAAACACCGTGAAGATTTATGAATCCAATCCATTGAACATTTACTGCTTTTTACTCTTTCGCTGTAAGGATGAAATAACCCAAATTATTGGGCATCTTTGGCATGTGCACGGGATGATGTTTTTAGGTCATGTTTCTCAACTCATGCTTGCTAAACTTTTTGTAAATACAAATTTTACCGCTTTTATGGTATTGCCTGTTTCATTTGCGATGAAAATGGACAGAAGAACGTTTTTGTAAACACTACAATCAGTGATTGGATGTTAGTTTTAAGTAAGAGGACCCACCTGGCGCTTGATTAGTGCGGCGATTTTTTTGAAGGAATGCCATGATTATAATGTAAGGATCCATGGCACTAAGTGCCAACTTTTAGTTTGTCAAACCAACCGTTAAAAGAGGTGTCGTAATTTTGGCTCATGAACAATGTTTTCTCCGTCGTTCTTTCTCTTGTCAACCCTATTCAATTCCGATTCTTTCTCATTCGTATCTCCAGATTTCCAAAATTTCAAACTTCCTAAGAATCGTTGTGAAACTTCTTCTTCAAAACCTAATCTCGAATTCCCGATTCAGCATGTACCCTATTCGACCTCAACCTCACTCCATCGTTTATCACAACACAAATGATTTCAAAACCCTAACTCCCCTGTCTGAATTAACTCACCACGCACTCATCAGCCTCCATATAAACCGCCACTACTTATCTACCGCCTCCAGATATTGTCGCCAACATCCTGAACGTCGTGCCTAGATCCATCTGATTTTGCCTATCTCAGTCGGTTAGAAAAGGCTTTTTAATTGCATTTTGTATTTAATTTTTTTTTTTTTTTAACATGGTTGTTTGACTGCTAAAAAATTAATTTTGTTTGCTGTATTTAGATTTTTTTTTTTTTTTCCCATATGCATATTTGTTGACTTCTACATTCCTTCCACTGAATGACTATTCGGAATTCTCAGTTTCAATTTGTACCCCTAGTTAATGCAAAGAAAGTTAGCTCTCCATCTGTGTGCTGTGCGATGTTATTTTTTAAAAACAAAGCATGAGATTTTGGATTTTCAGTATTTCAACTTTGGACTTTTGAATCAAATTCAATAAATTTAGGTAGTGTTTGGTTTACCATTTTAAGTATTGGGTTTTTGTCCATATAAAAATGCGGACTTGATTTTGTGTTTAACGCTTGCAATTTCAACTAAATATCAGTATATTTGTTTTGTAATTTGATCGTTTTCGAATCATTTTATTGTATTTGATGTTCTGATCTACCAAGCATATTCTAACAAAATCATTGTTTTTGTACTTTCAATTAGAGATTTTTTTACTGGAGTAGAAAACAAGTTAATGCTGGTATACCACTGCTAGCAGAAGAGTATTCCAAATCAATTATACTTGCTGCTCGAAGTAGTAATATCAAACTTTGTGTTGCTCTTTTCCATGACTCTCAGACTCCTAGTATACAAAGTACATGTGTTTATAATGCTTTAATGTCTGCTTACTTGTATACTGGTCAGAACAGGAAAGCCATGTCAATATCTCAGAATCTCAAAAAAGATCTAACATGTAAAACAACATTCATAAGGTGATCTAACATGTAAAAAAACATTCATAAGGTATAACATTATTCTCTCAGTAGTCCGTATACGGTTGTTCAATGCCGATAAAGCTCATGGACTCGATACTTGAAATGATTAACCAGTTAGATGATTTGAATCATAATGTTAACACATATAATACTGTTATTGATGGTTACGTTGCTACTTGGAATTGGGATAAGATGGAGAACAATTTCCGATTAATGAAATCTAGTCCAGTAGGCTAGTTCTTGCACCCATTCACTTATGCTCAGGGGTTTGCCGATTCCATACATAACAATAAGTTACCTTCTGATGAAATGAATGATAGGGAGCTTTATAACAAAGCAAACCTTTATCATGCTGAAGGAAATGAATATGATAGCTCCAGTGTAGATGATATTATAATGGAGAATTCTGATCATTCTTCAGCTAACTTAAAAAGAAGAAGAAACAAATTCAATTAAATAACTTAAATGGTTCAGAGATTGTCATTAGCGAGGAACCATTTGTTGAATCTAATCCAAAATGGAATGATCTAATTTCTCAAATAAAAACTAAAGCCATGTCAAAGAAATTTAAAGAAGAAAAATTGCTTCCCTGGTGGTCTGAAAAATAGGGGAATTTCTAAAAACAATTAATTTTCATCATGTCCCTATTATTTTATCCTAAACTTTGCAACAGAGAAACAGAGAAACCTACACTTATTATCTCTTTGTTGATATCATGTTTGATTGGGACTTCATCAAGGAAAAATTAAGTATCAAGACTAAGGAGAGCAGAGAGCTAATAATCGAAATTTCTGACTCTTGTGACGATCATCCAAATATATCATGTGTATTAAGTTGGAGTGTTTATCTAATTACTGATGACTCCTTTTATAGCAATGCTAATTAGTAGAGCATGCTTATTAAGTTTAGCAATATTATGGCCGAATTGGATAGACTCAGTTAAGGTATTTATTGCTTTTTGGAAGTCAAATCAGAGTTAAGGTATTAAGTTGGTTTTGGCTTTTTTGAAAAAAATGGTAGCAAGTTCATCCAAACAAACCTTCAGCGTCAACAGGGTGAACAAAATTGTAGTTGAACCAAATCTCTTGCATATGTCAAGTTTCAAAATAGTTTTTCTTATCAAATTAATTAATACGTACAACGCTCGGAAAAATGAAGGGCCTGTTTGGTTTAAAACGTGAATTTTGAGTTTTGCATTTGCAATAAGCATTCAAGAAGGTGTGGATTAAGATGACGGCATAGGGAAAAAAGATGAGAAAACGGCGGAATATACTTTTTTTTTTTTCAATTTTGTATGTCAAAGCCATTTTCGGATTAATTGTTTTATTGAATGAAATTCAATGCATTTAATCATATGGAAATCCAAAATTGAAAATTACAAATCAAGCATGCCCGAAGTTTTTCTTTTTCTTTTTCTTTCAAGAATCCGGAGTTTGTGAAATTTTGCTTTTTGAGCAAATAAAGTACATAAAGCATATTTCTATTCAGAGGTTGATGCGGAATCATGCATCTTAATATATCTGAGTTAATGTTATAATATTTTGCTACGGCTGTAACTTTATGCATGTGTTTGGCATGGTTTTGATTGCATATCTACTTTGAGTAGAGTATGGTAGGCTTCGTGTAGCTGTTTGTTTAGTATTTTTGGTAATAAGTGGGAGCTATTGTAGATTTATTTGTAATTACTTGTTTGTTTAGTGTTTTTTGTTAATAAGCTGAATGTTATTGGTTGTATCTTGCACATGATTGTATCTTTTTGCATCATTTGGTATGTTGTCTTATTTTCTAACACATCACTGTATTTTGATATATATATACACACACACACACCCACCCACCCACACCCCGGGGCTAAATGGCTGTTGCACTGTTTGGGGTGCTCTTGATCCTATATATGGTGAACGCTTTCAAGAAATGTGCAAAACATTGCGAATGTTAAATGCAGTCCGTACCCCTGAAATTGGTATTGCCATTAGCATTCAACAGTACAAGCTGCTTACTGTTCCAATTCTTGTTGTGAGACTGGTTAACGCTAATCGCCACCTTCTGGCTTTGCGGATATCAGAGTAACTTAACATGAGTACTGAGGTGATTATAAGGCATTGAGCCCGTATAAAAATAGTATCATCATCCGGTGTTTCAGGTGTTGAACTTATGAAAATCTTGCTTGACAAGACTATGTAAGGACACATCATATGCAGCAATTGCAGCTCATGTAAACAGGAGCAGGAGAAAAAAGTTGGCAGCAATGCTTATTGATCATGAACCACATCCATCTCAGCAGGTTCCATTCTTGTGAGCATTGAAGAAGAGGATAACGCTCTCGTAAAGGCTACAGAAAGTGGTGATACTGATCTTGTTTATCTAGTTCTTTTCCATATATGGAAGAAGAAACCTCCTCTCGATTTTTTTGGACCTATAAATGCAAGACCTTTAGCTCAAGCTTTGTTTATAAAATATGCGAGGTATTGCGACTGGAGGTCCATTGAGGATTTTTATTTATCAACTGATAGACCTCAAGTTAGTTATGGTTTTCCAATTATTCTCTCTGGGACAAGTTCTGTTTACTCTTAAGTTTTTCATTATGGGCCCTTTTGTTTTCTTTGTCAATGTAGTTATACACTTCATAGGAAAATAATGTTATTAGAATCTGGAATGACTACTCATCGCTAAATGTATCCGCATTAAGTGTTAAGGCTACGTCATACAAATATTCATTCCTTAAAAATATATATATATATATATATATATATATATATATATATATATATATATTAGAACAAAGATTAAATAGGTTTCTCTTTTCTTGTCATCTTCGAGTCTAACAAATGGTTGTATCAGTCATGATTCTGCATATCAAATTTTCAATCTTAAAATCTGTTAACACACACACAATAGAATAATATTCAAAAGTTATCACACCCTTTTTGATTGTGAACACTTCTTAGCTAAACCTCCTATTTTGTACATGTTCTGGACTTTTTTTTTTTATAAATAAATTTAGTTCTTCACTCCTTATTAAATAACAGGTCATCAGATGCCTTATAGACATGTAGGCATTACTTACTTAGCATATTTTATTGAAATTGAGGTGGAAAATTCTGTTTTACTTTCTGCACATTTGATTTGGTAGTGGATGTGTATCTACAGGATGTTGTCCATCTCCTATTACTGCAATCATGGGAAGTAGAAAAGAATCATATTGCTGGCCGAGGAGGAGGATCTGCTCTTTAAGGTCCACGTATAAGGCTTATTGAGGATGCACATAAGCTTTTTGCCCAAACCAAAGAACATATGTTTGAAGCTAAGGCTGCTGAAGAACATGCTAGATTACTCAGAACACAACAAGAACTTGAAACAACAACAAAGCAAGCTATATTTGTTTGCTGAAGCATTAGTGATATGATAAGGACATGCATTGTTCTAGGAAATCATAAAGCTGCAATGAAAGTGCGAGCAGAATTCAAGGCAAGTGATAAGAGCTGGTACTGGCTCAAAACATTTTCCTTGGCCACACTTAGAGACTGGGATGGTTTGGAGAAGTTTTCTAAAGAAAGAAAACCGTCTGGTGGCTATAAAATGTTCGTAGAAGCATGTGTTGATGCAGGTGAAAAATCTGAAGCTCCTAAATACATTCCAAAACTCACCAATCCTGCAGAGAAGTCGCAGGCATATGCACGCATCGGTATGGAGAAGGAAGCTGAGATAGCTGCCTCTCAATCTAAAGACAGCGAGCTATTTGATCGATTAAAACTTACATTGGCCCAAAATTCTGGCACAACCTCCATTTTAGATGTTCTTCGAGATAGATTATCTTTCCAAGTAGTTTATTAGTTCCAATGTTTTTCATTGTTGCTGTATATAAAACTGTTGAGTTAATATGTTGTGTTTTGATGGAATTGTGTGTAACTTTGTGTATATTGTTATATATTCATGGTCCTGGGCTGTGACTTTGGGTGAAGACAAACGGAATGGTGTTTTAATGCAGTGGCCCAGACAGGTTATACTGCACCATATTTAATATGATTGGTAGCGCAGGTGGTTCCTTGGACTTCAGTTTTTCCTTTTTTTTAAGTAGCGTGGCACAAGGTGATTGTCATTTGTTGACTTTTGACATAACAGAAGACATTTGGGTTGTTGTGCTAGTGTATATTTTAATCCAATGTACAAATTGGGCTTATACGGGCCCAAAAAAAAAAAAAAGAATCTGGTGTTGCAACCGTGTATGCAGAAGAGGTGGGTGATTCTAAATAAGAGGGCTAAAGGAGGGTTGTTCATGCACGTGTATTCTAAATAAGGGGACTTTTATATATTTGAACACATAGCTGGTAAGATCTACACTATAACTTAAATCGATTGTTTTTTCTTCCAAATATGTGTTACTCTCCTTTGATTTCATTATCCGAACATATAGTTGCATTATTTGATTACTGAGTCAAAATTGTGTAGGTCGATTATTTTATATTGCTAAAATTTCATTAACAGTTCCTATGTTGAGTTATTAATCTTCAATAAGATGTATGTATGTGATGTGAGTCTATGAATGACTTCCTTTAGCCATATAAATAATGGTCATTTGAAAAGTAAACAAACAGTAGGTTGCATATTTTATTACAATATTGTCACTTCTGACATAAGGTAATGCAGGCACTCTCAAGTCATGCTAGCATTTTAAATACATGGCCTATTATTTAAATACTGCAACTTTGGGGTACTCCAAAGCTATATTGATACAAAAATTTGGTACTTTCACGAGATACTATTGCAATTGTAAACAATATTAATCGACAATGTTGCATTGCATTGGCACTTTTCTTATCCATCTTCAACTCTTGGTTTGTATATTAGTTTTACGCGGAGTACGATGACTCTCTTCATGTAGTGATGAATGTTGAAAGGTCAGATGCAGGTTAATAGTGCAAATACAAGGTAAACTTCTGGAAATCTCATTCCATTACTTTGTGTTTTTAGTGCAATGTGTTATACTTGATGAACGTGTACGATACTTTATACAATCTAATGTGATTTATCGATGTAAGATAGTTTTCCCACTAAATTTATATGTTTAATATGCTTACAGAAGGCTTTCAGACTCTTCTTTCAGTCAACACACTCTTAAACATTGTTGTTCATGAACCCTATTCTTTTTGCACCTGGTATTATTTTTAGCTATGAGTTATTCATTAAGAGTTTCGACCTATGCACTCTTTTTTCCAAATGCATTACTCCAAGTATCTTGAAAAATAAAAGTGGCTACTCCAACTATCTTCAAAACTACGCACAAATATGTCACTTTTGATCGTGTCAACGTCATGTTGGAGATATTTGAAATATCACCACCAATTTTATTTCTAACATTGCACTAATGATTTTCTAAAGGTGACATGACGATAAAAATTTATATAACGACTCATCTTCCAACATCATCTGCTTTAAAAAATAAATATACAAAATTGGTGATTTTTGAAAAAGCATATTCATTATTTTCTAAAGTAATAATAGCGCCTTTCCAAATATTTCCCACATAAATTAAATATAATAAATTGAAAACAATTTAAATGTTTTTTTTGTTTTTGTCACTATGGCGCTGACATGATTAGAAGTACCATGTATAGTATATAGGTTTGAAACCGACCTGTTTTCATACTATGTTTTTAAAAATGGGTCTAAGATTACAGAAATTCTCTTAGGTAAATGAAGTTGCATATTATTATCCACCTTTAACAAAATAGACATATGTATATGTATTTCCAAAACGATACCTGCTTATTATAAGTTAGTCGGCTTTTACATGTGTATTTTTGGCGACCTGGGAGGTTTCTTCTGGACGGTTTCAACTGGTCACCTATTTCTCCCATTTTTCCTGTTCCAGACCATGATCTTTCTTCAATGAGTCTAAATCAGTTTTCCACTACGGCAATGTCATTGCTCAAATAACTGAAACCAAGACAGTTCTCTTCACCGATTACGCCCTATTTTCTCTCTCCAATTAATATGACTTGGTTTTTTCCTAAACCAATAATACATCCGCCTCAGTAAACCCACCATACCTATGATAAAAAAAAGATACACCATTCTGAAAAATCAGACTACGTCGACGAGCATCCTGTTGTTTCAATCGACTATTAAAGGTATTCGATTTTCAAAAGTTTTTAAGTTAATGATATCCATGCCATTGGTTTCTACTTTAAATTTTGGTCGATTTATAAAATTGATGACCATTATTGTTCCAAGATATCATTAGGTGCCTTTTGATCAAGTGAATTAACAATCAGATTATACTCTATTGGTTTTAATTTGGGAGTTCTTCTACATGCGAGGGTACAGAAAATTTAAATTTGGTTTATACTCTATCAGTTTTGTTAGTTATAATCCCTCTTTTATACGAATGAAACGTATGATAGATTTTTTTTTTTTAAATACTGTTGGTTTGTTTACATTATTTCTGTCACTCGGTTCTATATTTTTACATTAGTTGACGTTGCATTATTAGAAATGAGGTTTACTATATCAATTTCAAGGTCATTGCTATTTGGGTATGACTGAAACAACCAATAAATGCTCTTTTTTCCAGTATTGTTTTATAATTTTGATCACCCTTTGTTTTATAATTTTGAAGTATTAGTTAAGTTATTGATTAAGAACCTTTGAAATGTTTGGTTGTCTAATAGGAACATGAAGCTAAATGATTGTTTATATTATATCATTTGTTTCATTATTATCAAATGATTGACTTCTTTATGACATATTGGATTTTAAGTGGAAAATTGTGCTTTTTATGATGAGAAAAAAAATAGGAATTTTAGTTAAATGACAGCATTTTGTTATATTTTAGGTGAAAAATAAGCATGGATTGTGTTATTTTAATTCTTCTTAATATATATTTTATGCACATACTAAAGTATTTACTCTAAATTGTTTTGAAATATTGAAAAACGGAATTAGAATTTATATTAAAATTCAGGAAATATTTGGAAAATAGAATATCAATTGTGAAATTTTCAAATAATCGAAATGAAATAATTTTTTTTGAAAAAAATCTTAGAATGCTTACTGGGCATTGTGACAAATAAATAACCTCAAATTTATGGAAAATAATTATTAGGTGTGTTAATTAAGCAAAGAAAATACGAATTTTTTAAATTTAATAAATAATAGTAAAAGATTTCTCCTTTAACGTGGACTCGCAGTAACATGCTAAACAATATCCAAGATACCAATGTATGTGTTACTGTGTTGGGTCAGGCTATAGAGAGAGTGAAGGATTGTGGCGCTGTAGTCGATAAAAAAACATCACAATTATTGGAAAATGGGATGTCTGATGTGAAGTTCATCAAACCGACCGTTAGGGAGGTTTGCCTACTGTAAGAGTGAAAAACAAATTGTCTGAGCCAATAAATTTCGGCGTAATTTTCGCTCCAACTCAGATTCTTTCCTTTCCGCATTTTTTTTCTTTTTATTTTATTTTCTAGGACTTCTTTCTCCCTCAAATCTGAATTCTGTGTTTCCCTTTCCTTCCTCATCTTCTATCGCCATTTCATTTTTTAATTGCGTTCCTCAAATCTGAATTGCGTTCCTCAAATTTGAAATTCCTTTTGTTCTTTGCCACATAAAATCATCTCCCTATCATGTTTAAACCCGCAACTGATAATCCGGTAATCAAATTTGATAATAAAATTTCCAATTTTTTTTTTTTTTTTTTTTTTGCATCTGGGAAAATCAATAAGCCCGTAGATGCAAACGAAAAAATTGGAATTGATGCGAGGAAACAGAGGAAAAATGATGTACGAATTCGAAAGAACAAAGATTGGGCTTCCAGTATTTATTATGTCTTCCTCTACCTTCTTCTTGGATGGATTTTATGGATCTATGCTATTTTCTCAGGTACTTTTTTTATCATATTTTACTGTTAATTTGCTCACTTTTCTGTGGTATTGGGACTAATATTCTGTGTGTTGGACATTTGGTATGTATCTGATTCTAGGATATCTTAAGTGTATTCATTCAGTTGGACACTTTTATACATCTAAATGCATATAAATTAAATGTTATCACTTTAATAATATAATAGTTAAAATGACGTGTAACCAAAATATAGTGACAATATGTTCTTCATTTCGACTTTTATAGGTTTGAATTTGTATATTACATAATCTTACATGTATCTGCTTATTTTAGGGACTGTGAAAGAAATGTAAAATTTACTAACTATTTTTGGAATCTTGGATTTAATAGAATATAGTTTGGTTACCTTGTCAACTTAATATAACTTTTGTGAAATCTATAGTTTTAGTTTATTGCTCATTATGTGTAATGAAAGTAACTATATCATCCATTTATCTTTTTTGAATTACGCTGTCATTATACAATGAACAATGAAAGAGCATTCACAGTTAGGAAACTCTTAACAATCAGGTCTGTTGAGTTTTCCTGCCTTTTTTCAAATCATGTGTTCATAAATTAAATTCAATTTTCATAACTCGGTTTCAAATAAAAATTTATCTTGTCCATCTTCGTTTTATCAGTTGCCATTCTAGGCAATACCAATTCATGTAGCATTGTACGAATAATTAAACATTTTGATTATGATTTATAGTTGTTCTGACCGTTGGTAGTAGTACTAGTGTTGGCTATACTTTTTTGAAGCTACTTTCATAATTTTTTTCTCATATATCAACATGTATTTGTTATAACTTATAAATCTGATTTAATTTGCTAATATAACTATAGTGCTTCTAGCTTTTTGTAAACTATATGCAAGATAAGTATCTAATGCTTATTTCATTAGATAATATATGATCCCGTAAACATAGTATTTTATATATGACGTTGTTACATTCCATAGGATGACAGTCTAATATGGTATGTGCCTTCTTATTTTGGCTCCAAAGTGTAATGAAAGCCTGATTGGTTTTCCTTACAATCAACCCACCTT
Organism: Allium sativum; assembly: GCA_030737875.1. Taxonomy (NCBI): domain Eukaryota; kingdom Viridiplantae; phylum Streptophyta; class Magnoliopsida; order Asparagales; family Amaryllidaceae; genus Allium; species Allium sativum. The sequence goes on from CM060923.1 coordinate 11,985,958, forward strand.
CAATTATCCTCAGCATGGCTGATACTAACGCATATTTAGTAAGTTTTTAATGATGCCAGTAATGTCTTGCATGTCATGTTTGCATATTTTTATCCGAACATTGGTCGCCTTGCGTTTCCATCTGATTTTTGATTTTTGATTTTTGATTTTTGCTTGTTATTCATTTCTTTGTCAAAATTGAAGAGGCTTTCTTTATATTGATCAAATGCATTGGTACGTAAGGGATCTTTTATTAATTTACTCTCATTTCTTCCAATATTGCTCTAAGCGAGGAGCAACCTTTTTTCCAAAATTATTGTTCCGTACCAGTTTCAATCATCATATTGCATTTATGTTTATGCACAAATTTAACTGCTTTTAGTTCCAGTTTACTTCAAGTGTAGGAAATCTGAAATTTTGAAATACTTTGATCTACCCATCTTTACCTACACTAGTAATTACCATGCCTCAAAGCTAATATGCTCAGCAAATATGTCCTTCCGTCACTGCTACTAACATCAATGCTACTTCCAGGACTACTAAAATTAGTTCTTTTTTCAATAAATAATTTTAGTCCTTTATTTAGGCTTTTTTTGGGACATGAATTAATTTCCCATCAAGGAAGTAAGAAAGTGGCTGCTTTTCTAATTTTTGCATTCAAACAATTGAACAAATCAGGATTAAGATCAATGACACCTTTTTCTTGAAACATACATGGACGAATAAATAGGAATTGCTCACTTTGTGCATAATGCATTTTTGGTCATGTATTTGCAAGTATAGCTCTTATTGTTGTTTAATTGCATAATAATTTTGTTTACTCATTGATGAAAATGTGTTTTTATTACGATATCATTTTACATTGCCATTGATGACACATATTTGAACAAGAATCATGATTTATGTCTCACTTAGGGGTGAATCTAGATATTTTCTCCAGAGGGGTCGCCGATTAAAGAAGTAAAGTTGAAAAAAAGAAGATAAAAAATAAACTGACTTTGCAATTTAACTTTTAGTCCAATTTACCAACCTTTAACAAATGGAATTTTATTCAAAAGGAGATCGACTTTTCTCTAGGAAGAAGGAGATTTGTTGACAGCAATTTGTTCTATGATTATACCAAGTACGAGAAGATTTTTGTTGTTATTTTATTTGTTCTAAGGTTATACGTACATGTGTTATGTGGGATTGATTTGTTTTTGTTTCATATGTTTTTGTTGTAAAATAGAGGGGGCAAAGTTCAAGAAAAATCAAGTCGTTATGCTTAATAATGTATATTTTGATGTGCAATCTTAAGGTATTCTTTTACTATTTGTTGTAGTATTTGTTTTGACCATGTTAGATGCAAACTTGCCCTATTATCAGCATTTTTCCATTGTTTAATTATTATTAAATAACTGGGCCCTACCACATATTCACGTTTTAGTGCTGCTTAACTGGTACAAATCACAATATATTTCTAATTTGTAGAATCACCTGTTTTGAAGATTATGAAGCTATTATGGTAGGCAACCTTTTGCCGTTACGATAAGCCAATAGTCAATCGCATTTACTATGGGTGCGTTCGCAGCAAATAAATGGCACGCTGAGGTTTTTGTTCGCGTCCGACGCGTCGGACGCGAATACCAATTTCCACGTTCAAATGAAACGATTGCTGAACGTTGAAAATCAAGCCGTTGGCGTCGGACGCGTCGGACGCCAACGGCTAGATTTTCAACGTTCCTCCCACACACATATAAAACCCTCTCACCTACACCTTCCTCTTCATCCACACTACACTCCTCCATTCCTCTTCTAAAATTTTCTTCCACATTATTAAATTTTCCATTTTATAGTTTGACCAATCGAAAGGTTGCACATCACTGGTTGTTTACTGCAACTCAGATTATGCTGCAATGTTCGGTTGATGCATATGGTGCTTGTGGCATCAACAAAAAAGGTGTACATAAAGCAATTGCAGAAAAGTTCAACGATGCAATAGAAACCATTCCAGACATCATACCGATTGACGAAACCAAGATCTGAAACAAATATGACAGTCTTCGACGGGATTGGATGAAATGGGATGCACTGATGAACAAGACTGGCGCGGGTTGGGATGCATACAAAGGAACGGTCTCTGGAAGCGATGAATGGTGGGAAGATCGTGTTAAGGTTTGTAAATTTATTTTGTTACCATTCCTTTGTAGACAGTTTCTTACAATTTATTTCTTACATTTAGGAATTTGGAACGAGTGTCTTGAAATATAAGAAACGACCAATAGAAAACTTAGAGCTGATGCAACAATTATTTCATAGGACGAATGCAACTGGTCACTCGTCGTACACTCCTGCTGCTAGTGTACAACCGTCACAGACTGGCACGCCGCCATCAACACAAAGCACGTTTGACAGGACATGGAATTTCGATGGGTTTTTGGAACCATTGGAAGACACGCAAAATAATCATATTCCAAACTTGAATTCGCCATCACATCCTCCACTGCAACAAACTTCAATGAATACACCAAATTGTGAAGCTCCAAGAATCCCTCCGTCAACCCAAATTCCAATGAATCTGCCCATTCAACCAACTGCACGTCAAAATTCAAGAAGAAAACGTGGTGAAAGTGATGATAAGATGGCTATGCTCATTGACCTAATGCACGAGAGACAGATGAAAAAATCTCGGACGCACTCTGATAGTCCTAATACGGGTACTAGCGTGGAATCAACGGGAAGTTCTACAACTTATGCAAATACGGTAGCTCGTATGCAACGTCTTGGAGCAACGGGTGAGTTTGATGTTGCAGACGCACTATTATTTGTGTTGGACCCCAAAATAAATGATATGTTCACTGCTCTTCCGGATGAGATAGCGAAAAACTGGTTGATTAGAGGGCTTGCAGACAAACGCCACGACCAAGAATACCAAACTTATCTGATAAATAGCAACAAGTAGGAAGTTCATGTCATCGTGTTATTGTATTTCTGTCGTATTTATGTTTGTATTTTCTTTTGTGTAATGAAATGTAGTCATTTTGTTTAACCCAAATTAGTATTTAATTAACTCAAAACAAACAAATTAGCAATTAAAATACCACGCTCAAATACCACGCTCAAATACCCCATTCGTAGCTAAAAACACATTTCCCCTTCGCTACAGTACCACGCTCAAATGACACGCTTAAATGTCACGCTCAAATGCCACGCTCACGTTCGTTAAGAACGCACCCTATATATGTTTTAATGTTTTTTTATGCTTTGTATTTAATGGATTCACCTTTTTTTAGTCAATAATGGCAACTATGAGTAATTTTAAATTATTCAAAGACCTGGTCTTGATGGCTATTATTACCAAACCATAGTATAGGGTTTCATGATACATTACTATAAGTAATAACTTGATACTTCCATTGGTATTTGCGTTGGTCTCAACTTTTTCTAGTGTAAAAGTTAAAAACACCGTGAAGATTTATGAATCCAATCCATTGAACATTTACTGCTTTTTACTCTTTCGCTGTAAGGATGAAATAACCCAAATTATTGGGCATCTCTGGCATGTGCATGGGATGTAGAGAAGAAGAGATATTGTGAAAGATTTCATTCATACAGTACTGACAAATACAAAGCAATAAATAGGCAAAATAACAAAAATATCTTTGAGCAATTATTCCTAGCCTTATTATCTCATGCGGTAAAAACAGGAAATATGCATGAGCAATTATTCCTGCTTTATTGTCTCATGCAGTGAAAACAGGAAATATGCATGAACAATTATTCCTGGCCTTATTATCTCATGCAGTGAAAACAGGAAATATGCATGAGCAATTATTCCTGGCTTTATTATCTCATGCAGTGAAAACAGGAAATATGCATGAGCAATTATTCCTGGTCTTATTACCCCCAGCAAGCTCAAGCGAGGGACGAACTTGAAGCTTGGAGCGTAACTGAGATATTCGATCTTTGCTTAAAGGCTTGGTGAAGACATCCGCCAGCTGATCAACAGATGAAACATGACTGATACGAAGATCACCAGCTTCAACTTGCTCTCTAACGAAGTGAAAATCCAGTCGGATGTGTTTTGAGCGTGTACCGATGACCGGATTTTTGGACATGAACAAAGCACCTACATTATCGCATAGCAGAGTAGGCGGGTCTGGAAGATAAACATTAAGGTCTCTAAGAAGTTGTTGAATCCAGATAAGCTCAGCTGAAGTATACGCAAGTGACCGATATTCCGCCTCCGTGCTTGATCGGGCTACAACCCGTTGTTCCCGAGATGTCCAACTGATTAGATTAGTACCATGGAAAACAGAAAATCCATACTGAGAACGACTATCATCAGAGTCTGACATCCATCCTGCATCAGAATATGCTAGAAGTGATGTTGCTTTGGTAGGCTGAAAGTGCAGATGGTGAGTAATAGTTCCTTTGAGATAGCGTAATATCCGTTTCACGACTTGCCAATGCGATGTTGTCGGAGCATGCATATATTGACATACCCGATTGACGGAATAAGCTATGTCGGGGCGGGTTATGGTTGCATATTGAAGAGAACCTACAACCTGTCGGTAAAGCTTAGAATCAGAGAATGCTTCACCTGCTAGTTCAAGCTTGGAGGATGGATCTGCCGGGGTAGAAATGGGTTTAGCATCCTGCATTTTGCAACGAGCTAGAATATCATTGATGTAGGCCTCTTGAGAAAGTGTGATACCTGCTTTGTCTTGCTGAATTTTGATGCCAAGAAAGAAATTTAGAGCACCAAGATCTTTGAGAGCAAAACACTGATGGAGGTTTTGGATGAACTGCTGAACCAAAAAAGGGCTGCTACCCGTGACGATTAAATCATCAACATACACTAGCACATAGATAGTAGCTGAAGGAGTGACACTCACAAATAAAGAAGTATCAGACTGACAAGCTCTAAACCCATGTGAGACAAGATAAGTTTTCAGCTTAGTGAACCATGCTCTAGGCGCTTGCTTAAGCCCATATAAGTCTTTGTGTAGCTTGCATACATGGTTGGGCAGAGAAGGGTTTTCGAAACCACGTGGCTGGACCATGTAAACTACTTCTGATAGATCACCGTTTAAGAAAGCGTTGTCAATGTCTAATTGACGAACCAACCAACCATGAGAGAGCGCAATGGACAACACCAAACGGATTGTCGTAGGCTTAATTACAGGACTGAAGGTCTCAAAAAAATCAAGACCGGCCTCTTGACTAAATCCTTGCGCCACCAAGCGAGCTTTGTAACGCTCTATCGATCCATCAGACCGTCTTTTAATCCTGAAAATCCATTTAGAACCCACAACATTAGCATTACAAGGAGGAATAACAAGTGACCAAGTTCTATTTCTCATAAGTGCATCAAATTCCGCTTTCATTGCGGTTTGCCAACATGGGATACGAAGGGCTTGAGAAACGGTGCGGGGTTCTGTTTGTTGGTCAATTGAGATGGAGGATAAAAAAGCTTTCGGTTTGAGGGAGTTTGTGGCGGCTCGAGTAACCATGGAGTGCTGGTTATTTTCTGCTGGACGGTAATGACGAGGATATGATTGTTTGTCTTGTGAGCTGAGAGTGGGACGTTGATAAGGTGGATTTGGAGATGTGGATATCGGTGATGAAGTATGTTGAGGAGTGTTAGTATGAGCAGTTTGTATGGGAGGTTGTGGAGAATTAGGAGGTGGTGGCGGTGTATGTTGAGGAATGGGAGTGTGAGAAGTTTGTATTGGAGGTTGTAGAGAATTAGGAGGTGGTGATGGTGTAGTGTCGATTGAGGTGAGATGGTCAAGAAGGCTGGTGTTGACACACTCCTGGGCTGGCCTAGATGATGGAGGAACTACGCATTGAGAATCACAGGCATATGGGAAGATTGATTCATTGAAAACCACATATCGAGACACATACAATCGAGACGTAGGCTTGTGATAGCAGAGGTATCCCTTATGAGATGTACTATAACCAAGAAAGGTACATGGCAATGATCTAAAATCCATTTTGGTAGAGTTATATGGGCGAAGGAAAGGATAGCATAGACATCCGAATGTTTTGAGGAAGGTGTAATCGGGATTTTTATGATAGAGAATGGTGTATGGTGATTTGTAGGCAAGTAGTGGTGTGATGGTTCTGTTATGTAAGTATGTAGCAGTTTTGAAAGCATGTTCCCAAAATTGTTTTGGAAGGGAGGAGTGAGCTAAGAGTGCTAGACCCTTTTCAACGATGATGCGATTCCGTCGCTCAACGGCACCGTTTTGTTCGGGTGTATATGGACATGAGATACGATGTTCAATTCCACATATTTTTAGAAAAGCAGATACATTACGATACTCACCCCCCCCAATCTGTTTGAAGTCGTTTAATGTCACACTGAAATTGTGTTTTGATCATCGAACGAAATTGGATAAATGTAGATAGAACTTGTGATTTGTGAGAAAGAAAATATATCCAAACGTATTTAGAACAATCATCAATAAAAAGAACAAAATAACGATTTCCATTAATTGAAAATAAGGGAGACGGACCCCAAACATCAGAATACACCGAATCAAAAGGTTTAACAGATGAAACATGAGAATTTAAAAGAGGAAATCTATGGCTTTTGCCTAACTGACATGGCTCACACATTGTGGGAGGTTTATTTGATGTGACAGGAAGCTGGAAATCAGAAACAAGACGCCGCAGGAGATGTTGATGAGGGTGTGCAAGCCTATTGTGCCAACCAGCCAAGGAGGTTCGAACACCAGTCAACGCCATCTTCCGGTTATTAGGAGGTACTGACAACCTATAAAGACCATTATCTACTCGCCCTTGGAGGATGATTCTGCCCTGAAAATCCTTAACACAACAAAAATGAGGCCAAAACTCCATGTAAACATTGTTATCTTTAGTTAATTTGGATACAGATAGTAAATTTTTGGTTAAGGCAGGGACAACTAAGACGGTTGGCAAACGCAAATTAGGTAAAGAATGAGATGCAATATGAGAGATAGATAATTGGTTACCATTACCAACTTGAAGCTTGTCGTCGCCATTGTAGTCATCAGAGATCGTCAATTTGCCCACATCAGGAGAGGCATGATCAGTTGCACCCGAATCGAAGTACCATGAAGGGTCCAAGGCAGATGGACGGTTGAAATTTGCAATGTTGGCCTGCCGATTCCGAGCTCTAGGATTGGGACGACGAGATGGATAATCTTCTTGATTAGCTCGATGCCAACAATCAATGGCTTCATGTCCTTTACGACCACATATCTGGCATTGAAGATGACGTCTTCGCTGATCACCACCACGGAAATTGGAGGGGAAAGAGCTTTGATATGTGTTATGTGGGGTAGAACGATTTGATTGACGGGATGCAGTGTTGGCTAATGGAGGTACCGTGGGAGTAGGAAGAATAGCAGCAGCCTGGCGGGTAGTTTCATGATCCAAGCGAGCTTCCTCCTGAAGCAGGAGTCCAACCAGATCATCGACAGAGGAATTTTCAGAATTAATCATGAAGGCAGTGACAAATGGAGCATAGGAAGAGTCCAGGCCTGCAAGGATATGACTGATGAGATCTTCATCTGAAACTGGATGAAGATTCTCAGCAAGAGAATCAGTAATGGCGCGCTTCTTTTCGATATATTCGATCATGGGTAATGCTCCTTTGGAAAGCGACTGAATCTGAGTCTTCATGGCCATGCGACGGGCCCTAGTTTGCGCTTGGAAAGAGCGATCAAGAGCAAGCCATGCCGTGTAAGAGGTGGAGCAGCGAGCAACAATTGACAGAGCTCGCTCAGAGAGGGTTGATTTGATCCAAAGCAAGACAAAACGATCCCGTTTTTTCCAATCGAGAAATGCCGGATTTGGATTGGTGGACACAGCACCATCTGGAGTGGGAAGAAACTCGGGTGGGGAATTAGAAGATAAGACGAAGGATTCAAGATCGAAGGTCTCAAGGGCTGAAATGATTGTTGTACGCCACAGTGAATAATTTTCTCGGTCTAGTTTGATGCTAATAGGAGGAATCTGAAAATTGAGTTGAGAAGGGGTTATGGTAGCAGCTGCAAGGAGATTTTGATTTATAGAATTATTGAGAGACATGGCAGCACTTATTTGTGAGTGTTTAGAAGAGCTCTGATACCATGTAGAGAAGAAGAGATATTGTGAAAGATTTCATTCATATAGTACTGACAAATACAAAGCAATAAATAGGCAAAATAACAGAAATATGCATGAGCAATTATTGCTGGCCTTATTATCTCATGCAGTGAAAACAGGAAATATGCATGAGCAATTATTCCTGGCTTTATTATCTCATGCAGTGAAAACAGGAAATATGCATGAGCAATTATTCCTGGTCTTATTACGGGATGATGTTTTTAGGTCATGTTTCTCAACTCATGCTTGCTAAACTTTTTGTAAATACAAATTTTACCGCTTTTATGGTATTACCTGTTTCATTTGCGATGAAAATGGACAGAAGAACGTTTTTGTAAACACTACAATCAGTGATTGGATGTTAGTTTTAAGTAAGAGGACCCACCTGGCGCTTGATTAGTGCGGCAATTTTTTTGAAGGAATGCCATGATTATAATGTAAGGATCCATGGCGTCCTAACTTTTAGTTTGTCAAACCAACGGTTAAGGACCTTTCCATACTGTCAAAAACAAATTGTCTACCCAATAAATTTACTCGTAATTTTCGGTCGTGAACAATGTTTTCTCCGTCGTTCTTTCTCATGTCAACTCTATTCAATTCCGATTCTTTCTCATTCGTATCTCCAGATTTCCAAAATTTCAAACTTTCTAAGAATCGCTGTGAAACTTCTTCTTCAAAACCTAATCTCGAATTCCCGATTCAGCATGTACCCTATTCGACCTCAACCTCAGTCCATCGTTTATCACAACACAAACGATTTCAAAACCCTAACTCCCCTGTCTGAATTAACTCACCACGCACTCATCAGCCTCCATATAAACCGCCACTGCTTATCTACCGCCTCCAGATATTGTCGCCAACATCATGAACGTCGTGCCTAGATCCATCTGATTTTGCCTATCTCAGTCGGTTAGAAAAGGCTTTTTAATTGCATTTTGTATTTAATTTTTTTTTTCAACATGGTTGTTTGACTGCTAAAAAATTAATTTTGTTTGCTGTATTTAGATTTTTATTTTTTTCCCATATGCATATTTGTTGACTTCCAGATTCCTTCCACTGTATGACTATTCGGAATTCTCAGTTTCAATTTGTACCCCTAGTTATTGCAAAGAAAGTTAGCTCTCCATCTGTGTGCTGTGGGATGTTATTTTTTAAAAACAAAGCATGAGATTTTGGATTTTCAGTATTTCAACTTTGGACTTTTGAATCAAATTCAATAAATTTAGGTAGTGTTTGGTTTACCATTTTAAGTATTGGATTTTTGTCCATATAAAAATGCGGACTTGATTTTGTGTTTAACGCTTGCAATTTCAACTAAATATCAGTATATTTGTTTTGTAATTTTATCGTTTTCGAATCATTTTATTGTATTTGATGTTCTGATCTACCAAGCATATTCTAACAAAATCATTGTTTTTGTACTTTCAATTAGAGATTTTTTACTGGAGTAGAAAACAAGTTAATGCTAGTATACCACTGCTAGCAGAAGAGTATTCCAAATCAATTACACTTGCTGCTCGAAGTAGTAATATCAAACTTTGTGTTGCTCTTTTCCATGACTCTCAGACTCCTAGTGTACAAAGTACATGTGTTTATAATGCTTTAATGTCTGCTTACTTGTATACTGGTCATAACAGGAAAGCCATGTCAATATCTCAGAATCTCAAAAAAGATCTAACATGTAAAACAACATTCATAAGGTGATCTAACATGTAAAAAAACATTCATAAGGTGTAACATTATTCTCTCAGTAGTCCGTACACGGTCGTTCAACGCCGATAAAGCTCATGGACTCGATACTTGAAATGATTAACCGGTTAGATGATTTGAATCATAATGTTAACACATATAATACTGTTATTGATGGTTACGTTGCTACTTGGGATTGGGATAAGATGGAGAACAATTTCCGATTAATGAAATCTAGTCCAGTAGGCTAGTTCTTGCATCCATTCACTTATGCTCAGGGGTTTGCCGATTCCATACATAACAATAAGTTACCTTCTGATGAAATGAATGATAGGGAGCTTTATAACAAAGCAAACCTTTATCATGCTGAAGGAAATGAATATGATAGCTCCAGTGTAGATGATATTACAATGGAGAATTCTGATCATTCTTCAGCTAACTTAAAAAGAAGAAGAAACAAATTCAATTAAATAACTTAAATGGTTCAGAGATTGTCATTAGCGAGGAACCATTTGTTGAATCTAATCCAAAATGGAATGATCTAATTTCTCAAATAAAAACTAAAGCCATGTCAAAGAAATTTAAAGAAGAAAAATTGCTTCCCTGGTGGTCTGAAAAATAGGGGAATCTCTAAAAACAATTAATTTTCATCATGTCCCTATTATTTTATCCTAAACTTTGCAACAGAGAAACCTACGCTTATTATCTCTTTGTTGATATCATGTTTGATTGGGACTTCATCAAGGAAAAATTAAGTATCAAGACTAAGGAGAGCAGAGAGCTAATAATCGAAATTTCTGACTCTTGTGACGATCATCCAAATATATCATGTGTATTAAGTTGGAGTGTTTATCTAATTACTGATGACTCCTTTTATAGCAATGCTAATTAGTAGAGCATGCTTATTAAGTTTAGCAATATAATGGCCGAATTGGATAGACTCAGTTAAGGTATTTATTGCTTTTTGGAAGTCAAATCAGAGTTAAGGTATTAAGTTGGTTTTGGCTTTTTTGAAAAAAATGGTAGCAAGTTCATCCAAACAAACCTTCAGCGTCAACAGGGTGAACAAAATTGTAGTTGAACCAAATCTCTTGCATATGTCAAGTTTCAAAATAGTTTTTCTTATCAAATTAATTAATACGTACAACGCTCGGAAAAATGAAGGGCTTGTTTGGTTTAAAAGGTGAATTTTGAGTTTTGCATTTGCAATAAGCATTCAAGAAGGTGTGGATTAAGATGACGGCATAGGAAAAAAGATGAGAAAACGGCGGAATATACTAATTTTTTTTCCAATTTTGTATGTCAAAGCCATTTTCGGATTAATTGTTTTATTGAATGAAATTCAATGCATTTTATCATATGGAAATCAAAATTTGAAAATTACAAATCAAGCATGCCCGAAGTTTTTCTTTTTCTTTTTCTTTCAAGAATCTGGAGTTTGTGAAATTTTGCTTTTTGAGCAAATAAAGTACATAAAGCATATTTCTATTCAGAGGTTGATGCGGAATCATGCATCTTAATATATCTGAGTTAATGTTATAATATTTTGCTACTGCTGTAACTTTATGCATGTGTTTGGCATGGTTTGGATTGCATATCTACTTTGAGTAGAGTATGGTAGGCTTCGTGTAGCTGTTTGTTTAGTATTTTTGGTAATAAGTGGGAGCTATTGTAGATTTATTTGTAATTACTTGTTTGTTTAGTGTTTTTTGTTAATAAGCTGAATGTTATTGGTTGTATCTTGCACATGATTGTATCTTTTTGCATCATTTGGTATGTTGTCTTATTTTCTAACACATCACTATATTTTGATATATACACACACACACCCACCCACCCACACCCCGGGGCTAAATGGCTGTTGCACTGTTTGGGGTGCTCTTGATCCTATATATGGTGAACGCTTTCAAGAAATGTGCAAATCATTGCGAATGTTAAATGCAGTCCGTACCCCTGAAATTGGTATTGCCATTAGCATTCAACAGTACAAGCTGCTTACTGTTCCAATTCTTGTTGTGAGACTGGTTAACGCTAATCGCCACCTTCTGGCTTTGCGGATATCAGAGTAACTTAACATGAGTACTGAGGTGATTATAAGGCATTGAGCCCGTATAAAAATAGTATCATCATCCGGTGTTTCAGGTGTTGAACTTATGAAAATCTTGCTTGACAAGACTATGTAAGGACACATCATATGCAGCAATTGCAGCTCATGTAAACAAGAGCAGGAGAAAAAAGTTGGCAGCAATGCTTATTGATCATGAACCACATCCATCTCAGCAGGTTCCATTCTTGTGAGCATTGAAGAAGAGGATAACGCTCTCATAAAGGCTACAGAAAGTGGTGATACTGATCTTGTTTATCTAGTTCTTTTCCATATATGGAAGAAAAAACCTCCTCTCGATTTTTTTGGACCTATAAATGCAAGACCTTTAGCTCAAGATTTGTTTATAAAATATGCGAGGTATTGCGACTGGAGGTCCATTGAGGATTTTTATTTATCAACTGATAGACCTCATGTTAGTTATGGTTTTCCAATTATTCGCTCTGGGACAAGTTCTGTTTACTCTTAAGTTTTTCATTATGGGCCCTTTTGTTTTCTTTGTCAATGTAGTTATACACTTCATAGGAAAATAATGTTATTAGAATCTGGAATGACTACTCATCGCTAAATGTATCCGCATTAAGTGTTAAGGCTACATCATACAAATATTCATTCCTTAAAAAAAAAAAAAGAAAAAAAAAAAGAAAAAAAAAGAAAGAAAGAAAAAATAGAACAAAGATTAAATAGGTTTCTCTTTTCTTGTCATCTTCGAGTCTAACAAATGGTTGTATCAGTCATGATTCTGCATATCAAATTTTCAATCTTAAAATCTGTTAACACACACACAATAGAATAATATTCAAAAGTTATCACACCCTTTTTGATTGTGAACACTTCTTAGCTAAACCTCCTATTTTGTACATGTTCTGGACTTTTTTTTTTATAAATAAATTTAGTTCTTCACTCCTTATTAAATAACAGGTCATCAGATGCCTTATAGACATGTAGGCATTACTTACTTAGCATATTTTATTGAAATTGAGGTGGAAAATTCTGTTTTACTTTCTGCACATTTGATTTGGTAGTGGATGTGTATCTACAGGATGTTGTCCATCTCCTATTACTGCAATCATGGGAAGTAGAAAAAAATCATATTGCTGGCCGAGGAGGAGGATCTGCTCTTTAAGGTCCACGTATAAGGCTTATTGAGGATGCACATAAGCTTTTTGCCCAAACCAAAGAACATATGTTTGAAGCTAAGGCTGCTGAAGAACATGCTAGATTACTCAGAACACAACAAGAACTTGAAACAACAACAAAGCAAGCTATATTTGTTGGCTGAAGCATTAGTGATATGATAAGGACATGCATTGCTCTAGGAAATCATAAAGCTGCAATGAAAGTGCGAGCATAATTCAAGGCAAGTGATAAGAGCTGGTACTGGCTCAAAACATTTTCCTTGGCCACACTTAGAGACTGGGATGGTTTGGAGAAGTTTTCTAAAGAAAGAAAACCGTCTGGTGGCTATAAAATGTTCGTAGAAGCATGTGTTGATGCAGGTGAAAAATCTGAAGCTCCTAAATACATTCCAAAACTCACCAATCCTGCAGAGAAGTCGCAGGCATATGCACGCATCGGTATGGAGAAGGAAGCTGAGATAGCTGCCTCTCAATCTAAAGACAACGAGCTATTTGATCGATTAAAACTTACATTGGCCCAAAATTCTGGCACAACCTCCATTTTAGATGTTCTTCGAGATCGATTATCTTTCCAAGTAGTCTATTAGTTCCAATGTTTTTCATTGTTGCTGTATATAAAACTGTTGAGTTAATATGTTGTGTTTTGATGGAATTGTGTGTAACTTTGTGTATATTGTTATATATTCATGGTCCTGGGCTGTGACTTTGGGTGAAGACAAACGGAATGGTGTTTTAATGCAGTGGCCCAGACAGGTTATACTGCACCATATTTAATATGATTGGTAGCGCAGGTGGTTCCTTGGACTTCAGTTTTTCCTTTTTTTTAAGTAGCGTGGCACAAGGTGATTGTCATTTGTTGACTTTTGACATATCAGAAGACATTTGGGTTGTTGTGCTAGTGTATATTTTAATCCAATGTACAAATTGGGCTTATACGGGCCCAAAAAAAAAAAAAGAATCTGGTGTTGCAACCGTGTATGCAGAAGAGGTGGGTGATTCTAAATAAGAGGGCTAAAGGAGGGTTGTTCATGCACGTGTATTCTCTTTTCGGTTCTGGCCATAGTCATTTTAGATGCACTTGCTTGGTCTCTCATCAAATATCTACAGAACTCAAAAATCAAATGTTTCAAAGCATTTATCATTAATACCAACAAATTATGACCATAGAAAATTCATATTCTTGTTTTTTTTTTCTTTTACTTTGTTCAAGTTATGAATGTATTTAACCGTATTTGATATGGGAATATGGATTTTGAACGTGTTTGAACGTGCTTGTGTCCACGACTGTTATTATACTCTAATTGTTTTAGTATTGTTTGAATCATGTTCTGTGTTACCTTGATTTACAATATCATAGCAAGTGCCTTGATAAAGTATCATAATAAGTCCTTACTTGTTAAAACCGTGGATATCAAACTGTAGTTTGACATCGTTAGTTGTCTCATTGCCTGTGAATCGATAACTTCTTATTTTAGGAGTTTATAATGACACTCTGTCATTCAAGGTAAGAAAGCATGCATTTCACTCACATATCTTTTTTTTAACTTCTGTTCTTTATAATGCTTTATTTTGTTTTCATTTAAATTATGTAGGATTTAGAAATCATGATAGCTTCACAATGGAAGAGTTCCTCTAATTACATGATGTTTGCATTCATTTTCATTTTTTTCCTCTAATAACACAATGGTTTTTTCATTAATTTATTGTATAAGAAATTGTTAACAGAGATGTTTATTTTGATAACAAATAAAAGGAAAAAAGAAAACACTGTGAAGAATAAAAGGGAAAATGAAATTGTCTCATACCCATGTCGATCTGTGTTCAACATTGGTACTGCATTTTCAAAGTATGTCGTGCTCCCTATTGATGCAGTCCTGCCTATACCCTTTCCATTAAACATCCCTGTGATTCTCTTCGTAATATGTACTTCCTCTCTTTACCCATTACCATCCGACTTATTTTTGGGTGTAATCATTATTTTCATATTAACCAGGCTATCTGTTAAAAGCAAGTTGATTAGATTAATGTTAGTTTGAGTTAACTTGATTTTTCATTATAAGATGGCTATATTTTCAGCTAATCTTACAATGAGTTGCTTGACTATTTTTGCCCTATTGAACGTTGTTAAATTTTATTTTGCATTAGCATTTTAAATCACACTTACGTCGATTGTCATTCATCTGTTTTTGTGGTATGCCTGAAATTGATAGTCTCAATAGATGTATTATTTACTTTTTCTTCATTTGGATGACACGTCAAAAGTTAGGTAACCAATAATTATAATTCAAACAATTCTTTGATGACATGACAGCCATTTTCTGCAGCGTACTGCATCATTTTTTGGATCATGCAAGTTTAATTTCCATGACAAGCATCTCTTATTAAATTCAGTTTGCACCTTATTTGCCTGTGAAGTTTTAATTTTATGTGTTTCCTGTAACTCATAACTTCACATATGTCTTAGTTGTAAGGTTTGACACTGAACAAAGAATTAAGTAAGACTACCTTACTGTTACAATGTTTGGTTTTTATACTGGCTTTAAAGCTTTAGTCAAAGTACTAATGTCATTTTCTACATGGCAAAGGATAGTATATGTAAAATCGATGGCACTTGATCAAAGTTTGTTTAAAGTATATACTTTAGACTTATACGTTTATTTCGTTTCATTTCATCATCTCTGTAAGGTTGTCAATATTTAATCTATTAGCTTGAAGACCATGAAATTATAATTGTGTAGTAGTTATTTCTCTTAACTGATAGTCAATAATTTGAATGTGCTGTATTTTATTGGGATTTTGAAACAATGAAATATGACGTACAAGTAGTTTTGAAGACATAACTTGCTGTTTCGAAGTTGGCAATCTGTGTTCTTAGCCCATACATTAGCATATATTATGATTTGGACTCAGGAAACCATCTCTTTTTTGGCATTAATTCGCTATAGATTAGATGCATTTCTTAATAAGATTATTCTCTGTACAATAGTCCAAACGAAAAAATTGATGATTGCTTTCAGTTCACTGTTTACAATAGCACTAATCTCCGCTATCTTATGACCTGAAATCTACACAATTATCATTTTCATGTATACTAGTACTGATAATTTGTTTCTTGATATTGTTTGCATACCAAAAGAATTCAATGTTTCCCAAATAGATAATATAACCACTAAGATTATATTTATTTTTCACTTTTTCACTATTATTTATCACAAGCCGATGATTTGGATCCTTTTCATTTACAGGTTAATGCTTCCCATATGAACATATGATACATGGATGCTCTTCATATATTTGATTAAAATTACACTCTTTTCTAACAATAATGTGTCTACATGGAACTGTTCCACAGGCACTAATCGGTCCACGAAGATATGAAGGCCAAAGTAGGCACTACAACTTTCTTTTATTGATTCTAAAAAAAAAAAAAAAAAAAAAAAAAAAATCTGCTTGAATGTATTGTATAATTCCATCTTAAACTTCGTAGGGTGTCATAGGAGGAAATTGTCCGACAAAAATCAACAATTTAAAAACGAAATCAATCATTTGAGGATCATTGTCATAACAACTTAAAACAAAGGACGAAATCATTAGAAATGTGAGAATTTAGATGGCTGCTTATAGGCCTTAGGTTAAGGTACTGGCTTCAAAGCTTGATGAAGAATTGGATATCATTCTGCCAGTTTCTGCATAAATTTATTTCATCAAAGACAGGTTATTTTTTTTATTTTTTTTACTTTGATTCAATATGTTTCTATAATGTTTATTTTATTTTTCGACTGGCTTTGTACGAAAAAGTGATTTCTCTGTTTTTGACAGGGTTAACCACAATTCAACGTTTTGCTGTTCATTTCTATGATGTACTCATTTACAATTTGTCTATAATTTTGCGTTCAACAACCGATTGCAAGTATTTTGGCAAAATTTTGTTGCATTTTTTGAATGCGGCGTTGATTAGTTTTTGAAACATTATTAGTTTTAAAATCATTAAATCATGACGCATTCAACAACCGGGTCCATTCTTTCCAACAAACTAGCGTTGCCAATATATGACTCAGCTCTATTGAGACGTCAAACGCGTTCCAATGGTAAATAAATTAGCTGCCAATACTGCCAAAGTGTTAATAATATAGGCTTTAAATGACAGGAAGGAAATTTCCAATTTTAAATATTGCAAGTAAACTAAACCTCAATTCATTCTGTATTGCCTTATTTACAAACAATCCTATCTTGGTTATACAGCATCGTACTAAATCTACTAAACTACCTCTAAATCTACTAAACTACCTCTAAACATATATAGGATCAAGAGCACCCCAAATAGTGTAGCACCCCTTTAGCCCCCCTGATTTCTACCACACATTCTCCTTTTTCTCTCCTCCCACTAACTCTCTCTCTTTCCACTAAATTAATTAATTATAAACTTGTGGCTATAAATATGATGCAAATGGGATGCTAGGAATTTGGAGTGCCATGGAGCGTGCCTATATATATATATATATATATATATATATATATATATATATATATATATATATATATATATACTATATTATAATTACTGAGTTAGCAACCGAGCTCTCACAAGCCATCTTGGAATTTCGGCACTATGTAAAGCTGAACCGTCTCAATTTTTTAATATTTACCATTTTTCCTTACCGATACCTACCTCTCACCCCCACGCATTCCAGATCTTGCCCTTCTACCATCTTTCCCCTTCTACCCCGTCGTCGTAGAATTGTGCGCCGCCACACCAACGCGTTTGGTTTCTCGACCTCCTCCACCGACAGCAACACTTAAATCCACCTGTTGCCTTCCCAGCGTTGTTCCTTCTGTTATTACCACATCGGCCGCCTGTTTGAGCGAAATCGAATCCTGGATCAACATTCAATTCAACGTCTTCAACATCGATTTCCCTCTTCCATGCGGTAGTTTCGACTCACTGATGCTTTGGCTACGTTCAATTCAGCTTGCTGTTGGCTGCATCCATTCGGACCCACTTTCTTCCTGTTTCAACAAGTAAAGGTTTGAACTTCCTTTCTATTCCTAATTCGTTACTCTATTGCTTTTAGCTTTGCTAGCTCTTTGTGTACTTGGATTCTACGCTCTTTGATTACTTCTGGGTGTGCTATTTTATTCAAGTCTGTTACAATACTTATTCACCAATCAATCCAAAATTACATGTACAAACGTGTTTTTGAATCTGCTAACCATATCTACCACGTTTTATATTACCTGTACAATTATTAAGGTCATAGAGTTGTAGTATTTGTGTATGAAAGCATGCATACAATTGTGCTAGCATCCATGACCTTAAAAAAAGCCATTTTTAGCAATTACCAGTGTTTTTTCCCTGTGGGTACATCGAGGAATTTGCGGATGAGAAGTTGGTCAATTCAAAAGTCTTTAGCATTGAGTACTTCCTTTAATGCTCTACATTTCCGACATCTTATTCTGACATGTAAAGGTCCTTTGTAACCATTTAACCTTATTACTACTTTATTTCAATTTAATAATAGAAAAGTCTGTTTTTTGTTTTTGTTTGTCCTACCGAATAATGCTTATATTAATTTAATAATATATAACTTTTTTTTTCTATAATCGAACAGTTACACTGCTTATTTTTTTGCATGGTAGTTGAGAAAAAATTGATTTGTTATTTCACTAGCTGTGAAACTGGACGACATAAATAATAGTAAGTTAATAAAAGTTAAACTATGTATTTTTGATTAAAAATTGCATGCTATATGCAACATGTACCATTTTTAGCAATTACCAGTGTTTTTCCCCTGTGGGTACATCGAAGAATTTGCGGATGAGAAGTTGGTCAATTCAAAAGTCTTTAGCATTGAGTACTTCCTTTAATGCTCTACATTTCCGACATCTTATTCTGACATGTAAAGGTCCTTTGTAACCATTTAACCTTATTACTACTTTATTTCAATTTAATAATAGAAAAGTCTATTTTTTGTTTTTGTTTGTCTTACCGAATAATGCTTATTTTAATTTAATAATATATAACCTTTTTTTTTCTATAATCGAACAGTTACACTGCTTATTTTTTTGCATGGTATTTGAGAAAAAATTGATTTATTATTTCACTAGCTGTGAAACTGGACGACATAAATAATAGTAAGTTAATAAAAGTTAAATTATGTATTTTTGATTAAAATTTACATGCTATATGCAACATGTATTTGTTTTTGGGTTCTAATTCAGGATTATCTTACATGTAAAAGGTTCAGACTTCATTAATATGGTTATTATAGGAGAACCATGCAGGTTCAGCTTCCTAAAGGATTATATGAGCATAGTTTTTTTCAATTGCAAAAAGGACATGCTTTTTTTTGATAACCTCTGCAGAGTTGTCTACCTGTAGATATCCCACTTTCAGTCTCATTAATATGGTTGGTTTCTCTAAAGCCAACCATTTCGTTTAGTGAACAACTATGTATACTTTGAATTCTACTACATATAAACTTAATGCGTCCCAATTCACAGAGGACTCTATTTGAGTGTATCTATAACAGCTTTATGTTTTTCTGTGCCAACGTCCATTTCTGTGTTATCTACCTTGCATTCTACTACATATAAAGTAGATGTGTCCTAATTCACAGAGGACGTCATTAATATGGTTATTTTACATAATAAGAAGCAGTGTAAGAAGAAAATACACACACTGTTTACTTTCGCCTGCTTAATTTGAGGAGTAAATTTCGATGTCTCTTGGAATCGTACAAGGCATTGTAGTTAGACAACGTTTTTGTAATTTGATTTCTACATTTATATTCCTTTGGAGGCATAATTTTTTTAATATTTATGCATGTTTAGTATTTATTATTTGGTCATCTATGCATGACTTTGAATAATTATTCTAGGCAACAGCAACTGTCAATTGGTCTGTCAAACTCAAACTATAAATATTTGCGCTAATTTACTATGTTGTTACATTCGCACAAATTTTAAATTGATTTCTTTGTATTTTTGGTGTTAAGTTTTCTGAGTTTATGCGTTTTTTTTATCATGTTTTTAGCTACTCATCACGATAATTGTGCCTCATGTCCAAGTTTAATGACCCATTCTTTAGTCTTCTATATTTGGTCTTTGATTAAGTTATTGAGTATACCGTTTAGTTCACTATCGATTACTTTGTATGATTTGCAATGTTTACTTCTTGGCTTATGCTTATGAGTTCTAGATGATAAAAATCCAAAAATTGAGAAACACTCTTGAATTCTGTAAGCATAGATGCTAAACAAATTTACTACCACTGTTTCCATTAAATAATAGTTTAACTCACTGTAATTAAAACTTATTACTATATTTGTTGAATTTGTACAAATTTAGTTTACGCCTACACAGTATAGATCCCTTCGTTTTGGAGCTGATTGAAATTTTATATCTAATCCTGTTTAGAAAAGTAATAAAAGATGATGATGGTTATGTGCTATGATTATGGTTATGATTTTAGCAGTCATTTCATGGTTTTGTTCTTGGTGTTCTCTATGATAGAATTAGTATCAAGTTCTATGCAATATCTGCAGCATGCTTCCTGATTAGTGTTGGCTCAACTAGAATGCAGAATTTATAGATAGTACAGTTATTATCTTGGTTTCTATTTAGTTAGCAAACATAGATATGCTTTATTTATTTATCTATTCTATAAAGCAGCTCAAAATATAGTTATCATTTTTAAACAAATTTTTAATTATTACCTCTAGCACTTCAAAGAAATATTCAATCAAAATTATTTTATGAGTGTAACCTAACATAAAGCGATAATTTTAGCACAAGAGTGAAAATAGGGATCTAAATTGAAGTTAAATAGTTTGTTCTTTTAAATGCTGTTACGGAACTGATTAAATCGAGTAGCTTATGGTCTAACTGCCTAAGTAGTTACAGTTACCATTAATGTTTCCTATTCGTTTTGTAACAAATCACACACTGAGGTGTGCTTGCGCTTTCCTCATTGCATTTTCTTAACATTCACATTATTGCATCTAGGTATGTTTAGTAAAAACTGAATAATATCATATTTATCCATGACCCCTTCCGTTTACACTTTCTTCTAACAAAAAAATATCTTGCATATTTTAATTTATTTACATTTATTGGCTTTAACCCAATTTTATTACAATTAAATCTACGCATGTATAGATTTATTGATATTTTATATGTTAGTAGGAATGCAATTACACTTCTCTTTAAGAACTCATATTTACAATTCATAGACACTAGATTTTCATAATTTGAAATGGAAGGAAAATAATTACATCAATTACATAATGCATATACATGTTTAAGTACAATTAGGTTAATTGTTCATTTGAATATGTACGTCCCTTATTTTAAATATGCATCAACAATCGGGTGCTCAATCAAGTACGTGTGTTATATGGGTTTTAATATGTATTATTAAAAAATTAAATTGATCTTAATTAGTTATAAAATTTTAATTTAGTTACATAATAACGTTTCTTTAAGCACGAGCTATATCCAACTGAGCACCCTACAGTCCAAACAGGGCATATCTAACATAGTTTGTGTACGTAGTGATGTGAGAATGATTCAAGGTAAAGAACTTTTTTTATATTACTACCCTATTTTTTGGCTACATGGGAAAAAAACCCTCTCTTATATGCTGTTTTATAATATAACTTTCAATTAGTTATGTAACTCAAACATACTGTTAATCCATGCTCTACCTTCCAGTTTGGTACTCTGATTTCATTGTTCTTACAAGTCTTACTCAGCATTATATTCATTTATTGGGCTTTATCACATGTTGGATTATTTACACTAGAACTTTTCAAATGGTTGATTCATGGATATTAGATGCAATGTTCAGTTGTTTTGAGATAAATCCTTTTTTGAATGTTGCAGACTCCGGATCTGATTTTGATTCCTATGTCAAGTGTCATTAATTTTAATTACTTACAATTGGGATATGGTTATCTTTTTATTAGGACGATCAACGAAGAAGAGGGACTAGTGTGTCACACTTTCAACCTCATGTTCCTGTAAATAAACGTAATTTTAATTACTTCAAACATCATTCATATTTATATATAGTTATATTTTTTCATAAGCTACTCAATCTTTAAATATTTTAACTTCTGGCTATGAATGATTTGGCTATATTCCATATTTCCTGCAAGTAAACTCGAAGCCTTTTAGTATGCCTTCTTTAGGGGATTAATGACTAATGAATCAGACTACGATCCTCTCCATTTCAACCTATGTACAATGTTGTAGCTTTTCATTCTACATGTATGTGTTTTTCACTTTTTCTACAAAATTTAACTTGCTATTTATGTGCTTTTGTAATTATTTCTTATCTGGCCGCACTATTAGTTTTTCGATTCCTTTGTTGTGTCGTATAACGCTTGGAGTGGGAAGCTCAAGCTCTTTATGTCATATAGAGATCAGAATCTTTCAAAAATACAAGATCTCAATAATAAAACCAGATCAGACAGTTCAACGATAATTATATTGAGCTTCAGGTATGCTTACTATGCTTTGAGTTTTATTCCCACCTATTAATATTATTTCAATTGGTATGTACTATACATGGTTGTTGGATAATTATACGTGCATCATTACTTTTTTCTACTAAACTGTTATGGAAAATATATGGTGCAGATGTGTTTTTGTGCTTAATTAATATGTAGATCATTTCGACGTGTATAACTCAAAAAAGAAGAAAAGTGGATGAACACATAATATAATAAAGTTAATGTAAGGTTCAGTAGTATAAAAAATTCGTTTTTATTATACGAACTTTCTGTCTAACTTCGAATCTGTATTTGTTTATTTCGAAATAATGTATGAACCAATAATCAATAGTTAGAATTTTTAATGTGACATAGGAATAGAGATCCATCGTCCTATAGTTGATAAGTTTTCCAACAACACCATCTTATTGCAAGGGAGTAATTTCTCACCGTTTGCCGACTAATAAGTAAATTACAATACCTGTAATCTTACCTTATATTGAAATTATGAGAGCTGAAGTTTCAATTAAACTGCTATGTACACTGTAATGAACATCAAAATATGAAAATAAGCTACTGTATGAAAAAATGACTTAATGCAAATTCGCTAAGTTATGTCCTCTTACATAAAATATGCAGAAGATTGTATGGCTATCATTCTTTTTGCTACTTTTTGTTATAATCTGACCAGCTTTTCTAATTTTGATACTCCGGGTCCCCTTATTTGGATTCGTTTATCATTTAGGACATTTCCAAAGCTTTTATGTATACTGGAAAAACATCCTTCAAATGCAAGATTACAGCCAAGCCTAACGGAATACGATTTTTGTAATTATCATATGGTAAGTTCAAATTGACTGATATAATATCGTTGATCATCTTTAGATAATTTTCGTGCTTCTACAAAGATTTTGATCTTCTTAGAAGTGTAGTTTCGTACTATAAAATCATAAGCTATACATTGTTTTATTCTAGCTATGCATCATTTTTTCCCTCATGAATGCATCATTTTTCACCCTGAGAAAATTAGTCAACCTTCATCATTTTGTCGATGAATGGTATATTATTGGCTAGGAATAATGCCTCACAAAGGGAGGATGAGTTTGACAAACAAATAGCTTAGTAGATATTATTTGTGTTAGGATGCACAGGTTGATGTGTTGAAAAAACATGCTCTGTTGGTAATAGGTGTTAAACGTACGATTATTCCTTTTGATCAATTAACATTATTGTTCATTGATTTTTATAGGGTGAGTCGAGTTTGATTTATCATTTCAATATGGTAGTTATGTGAAATTCATTTTTAACTTGAACATGCAATCAGTAACTGACCATCACATGTAAATTAATCATGCCTAATTGGTTTTCAATTTTACGGTTTATGCAATATTTTATACAAAATAAGTCAACTATTAGTGCTAGCTAAACTAGGCATGTCAATGAATACTTTCAGATGTGGGTAATCATCTGCATCCATTTAATATTGGATATTTACATCCGTGAATACATATGGATATCAGATCATTGTAATATCTACTGATGATCGATAATGAAGAGACATAAGTAGAAAATTTTGGTTTTACATTATTTTTTTACTCAGTCCCATTGAATAGAAAAAGAAACAAATATGATGATAATAAATTGTATTGAGTAGTTAATATGCATCGGCATATGATATAAAATTACGAACTTAATTAGTATACGATAAATACAAATATATCATTCTACTAAAATACATGAACCACACAAAATACAACATTGATAAAAACTGAACGAATAATTTTTGGAGGTGAATGTTTTGTACATGCATCGACATTCGGTTTTCCGGTATATTGGATATTTATCCACTTTTCATACACGGATGAAGAAGAATATTGAAATGTTCGAGTATTCATTAATATGTTTAAGTTGGATGTCCTATTTTAATAGGTTAATATATTATAAAGTAAAATTATCAAGGTATTTCTTAAACGTTCTTCATCTCAGTCGATAGTAACTTGAAAAAAAAGCTATGAAGGAAGCTTTTCAGTTTTTGATTGATTGTGCTTACGACCTTATTAGTCTGAGTATCTACATTTCTTTTGTAAATATATTGCTTTTTAGCGGTAGGTTTTTAATTTTATTTGAACTTACTTATCTGCTATGATCCTGGAATATTGCTTGCCTTCTAATACAGCGATGCATGCTATATTGATTAGCCCCCAATTAACAGAAAGAAATAGCTGCTACGTACTGTTGTCAATTTTGATTTCGAAACAGTAAACCAAAAATGGAGTTTTCGACTTCTCATCCTCCACCCATAGTCACGATAAAAAAATTACTGCAAAACACACATGTCTTAAACTACGATACATTGCATTAAGTGCCTACTTTGTTTAGTGTCTCAACTGATTTGTTATAGATCTCATTTGCATGTCAAGATATTATTTTTTCAGGTAAAATATCCCAACTTATATTGTTCGCTGTTCTTATATACATATTGAAACAAGTGGAATATTAAATCCATGTGCATGTTTTTAGTTAGAGAGAAGCCTTCAAACTCATGCATTTAGTTGCTGAGCATGTAGCATTATGGAAGAGGTGCCTGATAATTAATCCAGTGATAAGCATATTATTTACCTTTGCACGGCTGCTGTTTTGCATTAATTTTCAGAATTTATTGTTGGACGTTGGGTATATGTGGCAAATGTCATCAAGTAACAATGTTTAGAATCATTTATTAGAATATGCTATGAGCTTTTATAGTTTTTTAAACTCAATTTGATTTTGAAATTTACGTTCAATTTTTGGGTAAAAAAATGAATTTAGGTTCAAAGTTTCAACTATCACTCAATTTGCTAACATTGTCTTTATTTTGTGAGTTTAAGTAGTAACATTTGAGAGGAGTGTACGCACAAAGTGCCCATAGACCAATCCGTTCGTGGCTCAAAGTGGCCAGGGCATGTGATTGCTTTGTGTTCAGAAAACCGCATGGAGGCCTCAATAAGTAGAAGCAAGCATGTGATGTTCTTCTTCACATTGTTCAGAAATTTGTCTTATTTTATGATAAGGTAATGTTATTTGTATGATTTGTTTGTAGCTTAAGTTCACTATGTGTACTTTTGATGCCTGATTTCTCCAAATTGGAGAAATGGGGAATCGATGACCAAGTATACGACTAAATTGTAATTGTAGGATGATAAATTCCTGAATTTATGTAAACAATTTTCTGCATTGATGAACTGTAAAAAATAAACCTGCAGTTATTGATGAGAGCACTTTCAAAAAAAAAAAAAAAAGAGTAACATTTGAGACTGGCGTTAGGGCCGTTAGGTTCTATGGACCTTGGCTTTAACAAGTTTTATCTGGACGAATGCTAGCTGAAATTATGATTTAATATGTAGGAGCAGAAAGTTTGAAATTTCACCTTTGTTTAGCATCGAAATTTGTGCAATTTTTCTTGGATCCAGCGCAAATTTGTTTGTGCCATCGTTTGATGTTCTTTTCTATTTTTGCTCTACCATAACCAGTTCTCTTAGACGCAACTTTCTGTGAGAGTATCAACAAATTATTTGCATAGTGAAGACAAGCAACCAAAGATGTGATAATAGGTTTGTTTCATGTATTTATTTAAGTAAACATTAAAAGTGAAAAACTCTAACTTTTGAAGTGCAAGAAACTCCGTTTTTATGCTGTAAATTATGATTATTTGTTCATGAAGTATTCTTCTAGGAAACTTGAGAAAGAACATTAAGTTATAAACAGGAAAAGTTCACATTTAATCTTCTTAATAATCACTTATATGTTGTAACATGAGTTATTTAAAATAATCAAATACCGATTCCATCGCTTTGTACGTTCACAATAATATTGAAATTTTCCTCGGTTATATAGATTTTATATGTCCAATACTTGAGAAGATAAATGATTCAAGCTTCAATTTGGAGGACCAATGAATAAAACGGGATGGTTAAACCCATATTATTGTAGTTCCTATCATTTCAGTGAGCGTTTAGTTTTTTTTCTTTGTAAATAATCAATTCTCAAACTTATGTAAAGTACGTTGAAACTAAAAATATTGTGTGGTCTTACAGATCCATATGTTTGTTGTAAAATTAACTCTTTCATACAAAATTTATGTCAGCGTGTATCATGCAAATAGTATGACCTCATGGGTTATTACAACATTTTTGGTTAAGTTCACCATAATAATGGATTTCTAAATGCATATCTTTTATTTATAAAGGGTTATTTTTGCGTTCGTGTGTGTACCACGGGTTTGCCGTAAAACTAAGGGTTCAATATGCTACTTAAGATAATTATTGTACATGGTTCATCGTAAATCTAAAACTAAAACTAAAACTAATGAAATGTCTACTCCTCAACCCATGTACATTAGTAAACGTTTGCTACTAATTCTACTATATTTAAATTTTGTTCATGGTACGGATCTGCAAATTCAGCCGTTTTTCTATTTAGTTCTGATCTGTGTAGCTACTATATCTTTGCCACGAACCCGTTTTTGAATGAGTGGTTTATCCATTGTGTAACTTTAAATTCACACTCTCTCCTTCCACTAACTCTCTCTCTCCCTCCACTAACTTATTAAACTATAAATGGGTGGTTTAGAATGAGGTGCAAAAGGGGTGCTACTAAATAGTGTTTTGTGTATTTTAGGAACATGTTTATTTCATTTCAGTTAATCTCAAATGAAAGTATATGTTCAAGATAATCCAAACAACGACTGGCATGTTCATTTTCTCTAACCTTCCAACTGTGTGTTCCATATTCCCATTTAATCACGGTCATTCATTTGTTGTACAAAATATTAGATAATGTGAGCGACACTCAAAATGGATACCAGGATTACATTAGGGATCAAAGATGAATTTTAAGGATATTGTAATATGACATGGGCTCAATCTAGAAAGGCGAACATAAATGCAACTATGACATGTTAATTGTTCCAGCACTGACATTGTAATATGACCCAATCAAATGCAGCGTACAGCCTGACCCAATCAACTATGCCTTTCTGATTAACTGCATTTCTGTTTTTCTATTTAACATATAACAACAAATTTAATTTAAAAGTTCAGTATTTTAGCTAAAACATATGCATTCAAAGTTTTTACTATTTTGCAAAAAGAAACACCATCATATTAGACATCATTAGCGTAGAATTTCAAGCATAATAGTTTTCAAAATCCAAAATAATAATACATATTACTAATAAACTATAATTTCGAATCCGATTCAACAATCATATTTTCCAAATCAACATCTGCATCATCGGATTCATAAGGACAATTAGATTATTTAAAGTCTTTTTATTGTTATGATGTGGTTATATTTAGCAACACAAAGAACAATTGGTGAGGAAGAATAACATATCGATTGGTAATATTGTTTACCTGATGCAATTGATGACTTCATGCAAAAATAAATAAAAATAAAGTGATAAATATTTATTGATAATCTATTTGGGGGCATCTACAAACTGTTTGAAATAAAATACACAATCAATTGAAATATATGTTTTCTGTACAAGCAATATTACATTTAATATAAGAGTATTGCATAAAATAAAATATATTTTCAATATCGATATATTTATTTCTCTTCAAGGAAAAAGAACTGTAGAAAAGCCATCCATCAGAACCCACAAAAAATTAATTCAAATACAAAACTTTAGCAAGCGCAATAATATGATCAATAATACTGTAGAAAAGCCATTCATTAGAACCCACAAAGTAAATAAAAACCAAATACAAAACGTTTGCAAACGCAATAATATGATCAACAATAATTTTATGTGAAACGCAAAAAATGAGAAAATAGACAAAAACAAGCAAAAAAACAAAACATAAGGCACACCATTTTGCGCCATGAACCTTTTTTGCGCTGTGCGCCTTTTGCTGTGCCGCAAGAAGAAATGGCACAGATGCCGCGCCGCGCCGTGCGCCATGGCGCGTGATTTAAAACTGCAGAATATACCTTTTACAAATAGCACTTCTATGGTTTCGACACATGCTATGTTTATTGCCCATCACCATTCCAACCAGTCCGTTGATTCACTACATAAAACTGCAGACGGGCCACATATTCCATTTATAGAACTGTACCATTTTACTGCTGCTACAATAAATCATTTCTCTCATAACATTGTACCCCATCAGAATTCATGCCTCATAAAATAATGTTATGACCTACGCTTACATAATTAATACAAATGTAGGTTCATTTTATGTCAACTTACACACACCAATTAACACTACATCAACTCCGGAATACATCTCCTTGATGTCATAGATCACACATATGTCTGTGTGTGAAGATAATGAATATAACCGTACCTAACAATAGAAGATGATGATTTTGATTTA
Source organism: Allium sativum (assembly GCA_030737875.1). Classification (NCBI taxonomy): domain Eukaryota; kingdom Viridiplantae; phylum Streptophyta; class Magnoliopsida; order Asparagales; family Amaryllidaceae; genus Allium; species Allium sativum. Next base: position 12,014,852 of record CM060923.1, read on the forward strand.
ATTATGTTGTGTATAAGTACTTATTAATCATGAAAATCATTAATCACCAATATGTGTAAAGTTATAGATCTTATAATTGGGTTTGATAGCTATCATATTCCTTAATTCTTTTTTCATACCTCTGCATTAGCTATATATATGCTACAATTCGTTTGTTTGTGAGTTTGGAATTACTGCTTAAAGGTTTTGCATTAAAATGCCCTACTGTACTGAAATCTCATCTTCCACATTTTTTACTGTACCACCTTATAGATTGTTGCTATTTGAACCCTTACTGAATTAATTTATTGCACATTTGCACAATGGTACAACTCAAGCTATATGCAAATATATAGGCAGATATGCATTTAAGTTTACATTTGCACATTCGTTTATATACTACCAATTGTGCTAATTTGAACCTCATGGCTCTTGCTGCAAATTGATATATATATATATATATATATATATGTATGTATGTATGCATGTATGTATCAATATTTATATACAAATGATGAATATACATGAACTCTCACATTAATAAATATATATCGGATTACTAAAGCTTTATTTAAAAATATATAACAGTGTTTAATTACTGTACTTGCAACTATGTGAATATATATTTTGGGAACATCTTCATAACTCTAACTAACTACGAGGTAAATATTTATTCATCGTTTCAAATAAAGCTTTAAGTAATTTCCATATACATAATTTATGCATATGCGTGTATGTATACACATGCTCGCACACAACACGCAAAGAGAGAAATAGATATAGACGATAAAGAACCTGCGGACTATTTACTTAGAAGTTAGATACATATCAATATAAATATAATAGATTTCTTTCTCTCTCTCTCTACACACATATATATATATATATATGTATGTATGTAGGTAACATGCATGTATATGTATATGTATATGGGAAAGTCTAAATGGACACAAAATTAAACACACAAAATCTGAGCCGTTAGATCTCTCCTTAAATTTCACCTCATACATAAAGACAAACAAATCCTATGATCCAGATTTTGTGTATATAATTTCGTGTCTAAATTTGTGTTCTTATAGCCGCTCCCTATATATATATATATATATATATATATATATATATATATATATAAAGGTTCAAGAGCACCTCAATTATATAGCACCCCTTTTGCACCTTAATGTAAACCACCTATTTATATTTAAATAACTTAGTGGGTAGAGAGAGAGAGAGAGAGTTAGTGGGAGGAGAGAGAAACGGGAATGAGTGGTGATTTATAGGGGCGCTGCACTGTTTGTGGGTGCTCTTGATCCTATCTCTCTCTCTCTATATATGTATACATATATACATATATACATATACATATATATATATATCCATTTTCATTTTGATATCATTTGAAGTCCCACAAATATAATATATCTCTAACCATGTACATTCTCAAACGCAGCCTATAATGCAATATCAGTATTTACATACAAATATATACATAATAGGGCCTTTTTCCCTCTTTATTTATTCCTTTTTAGTTTTTTTCCCTTCAATTTTAATACCGGCACCACAGATTGACAACAGCCACAAACATAATCTAATCACCTCAGAACTGCACGTTAGGCCACTGTCAGCCTCAACTTGAATCTGATCCCCACTTCCGAGCCGGATAAGACTTTAAGCACATCTACCAACATGGAGCTGAGCCATCACATAAGGAAAACATGATAATACGCAACTCCACATCAGGCTTATCACAAAAAGCAAATAAGCTTCGGCAGCTTATTGAGTACTTCAAGAACAATTCAATACATCTAAAGTTTTGAGAAGACCCCACTGGTACTGATGATAGATTGCACACACGCTGCATCATGCATGCATTAGGAGCACACATCAACAACTTGCATTAAGCAACATCGGACGGGTTAGCTCGCTTCACAAATCATAACTTTAATGAATTCCTAATAATTGTTTAATTAAATGATAAATGCAGTTTCATCTCATTGCTAATGCCCTTTTGTACAAAATAATAACTAATCCACGTTAAACATTTTCGTTCACAGATTGACTTTATTCACCAGTAAGATTTATTTTTATATTTCTATAAATAACTTTTGCTTCTTCCATCTTACAAAATCAAATAAACATCATGGACAACGAAATCAAAAGTTGAATTTTGTTACCAAATCTTTTATTTACTGCTATCATCCGTATGAATTTTTCAACAGAAGAAAGAATTAGATTTGGCAACGAATCCAAAGTCCTATGGACATCTTTGGATTTATAGAACGCAATTGTCCTTTACTCCCACATTTGTAAGTTTGTTACCTGCCTTTTTTCCTTCCAAATTTACCCTTTTAAACTCTTATTTTGAGAATATTACCTATGTTTCCTTTCATATCTTTTCATTGTCGTAATTGATATTTGCTTGGTTTACTGTCTAGCTTACTGTTGTGATTTAACTAAAGGGAACAATTCATGGATTTTTTTCTATGTTCATAGAAACACGAATATTAGTAAGGATGCTACCATAAAACCTACTAATTCTTAAATGTATGTTGACAGCATGTCTTCTTTGAATTTTAATGAATAGAAATTATAAATAAATCATGTTAAGTCGGATTGGCTGAAGATTTCATTCTTTTGTTTGCTGTAAAGTATTATTTTTAATGCTATTTTGAGTTATGTAAATATATTCATGAAGTTGCAATATTGAAAATTATATTGGTGGGATGAAACGAAATATTATCACGGTGTCCAGGGGAACCGACTTTTATGTAATACAAAATTTGCATAGATTGCCAATCTAACGTAAGAATTCTTCTGTGTAATAAAAATTAAACTATAGTAATGAGCAATTTATGAAATTATCATTCAGTGAAAGGTTTTATAAAGTGGTTACATGATATATTGGAACAGAAATATTTACGTTAATGGATATACAGGTACTCACAAAATTAATCTATACTATATTTGCACTTGCAGAGGATATGGAGCAGCATCCGAAGAGTCACTGATGATGGTATACATTCATCATTTCAGGTTACGTTTAGTTGGTTAATACGTTACTGTTATATATGACTGTCCAATGCTACTTTTTTGTTGTGAAGAGAGGAATCCGACTGGAATGAAAGAAGAGGAAGACACTTGAATTTGCCAACAATTCAATGTAATTGCCATTTTTTTTAATTGTAAGCTTTTATATTTTGACGTATAACTGGTAGCATGATTCATGGTTATAGATTGATCCTGGGAACCTGTCTTATGTTGTATTTTACGTTTTGCTGAAATTTAATTTAAGTGATAACATGGTCTTATGAGGATTTTTGTATGGCTGCTTTTTAAATGCATATTTAGGTTCATCAATTATGAATTCACTGTACGGACTATTCTTTTATGTTCATAGACAAATGTACATTTGGAAATTTTATAGCTTCCGCATAAAGATTTCCAGCTCCATTATTGAGTATGGTATAAATGATCATCTGGGAATGTGTCAATGTAACATTATACATATATCAGCTTTCCACATTCATTATCGTTCGAACAATATTCAACACTTTGATGATTGCTTTAAGAAGTAAAGAAGAACTAAATTAAAAGTACAAAATTAATTACCCCAATTCTACTTTCTACACGTTGTACATAAATAGAAAAATAACAAAATATCTTGATGTCAGACATAATAAAGCCCAAAATCATAAAATTCACAAATAAATCATAAAATTCACAAATGCCCGTTGCGTAGCACGGGCCACACACTTGTTTATATTATGAAATCTGGATTTTTCACATTCGTTAGAAAGATACTATTAAACAGATCCAAATATTATGGTTTTACAGAAATTCGATTTATTTTGAACTCTATACATTCATTTGAAATTTAAAATCGAATTTTCAAACTACCGCGCCACTTCGAGTTCGTTTTATAGTTAAAATAGTTTTATATGTTCTAACTTCGATTTAAATAAATTTTTAGTCTTTATTATTTAAAATAAACCATTTCAAATATTCAAAACCATTTAAAATTTCTTAAATAAAAAAGTTTAAATTGTTCAAATTTTTCGGGTTGTTACACAATACGAGGTAATAAGTCACATGAGATCTAAATATATTTAGAGATTTTCGGATTTTGTTTCATTCAGATTCAAAATGAACTTATATGTATTGTGTGTCTAACAGTGTAATTGATTGCGTAGCACTGATTTTTGTTAATATATATCGGATTGTGGCAATTAATTAATCTCATCTCTAAGTTTTACGTGCTTAGAGGTAATGTATTGATAGAAATCAGTGACATTTTGTAAATTGACAATGTGGCATACTCAAGTTATAAAATTATCAAGTGATGATCAAAGCTTGGTTTATTGAAGCATAACATTGTGTATATCGTGACCTCGACGAACCTCACACCCCGTATTGATGGAAAACTGGCGGTTAGTTTGTAAACATATCTCTATTGAAACTCAAAGCTTGGGTGGTAGATCTACTTTGAAACCTGGGAAAAATAAGGTTATGTTCGGTGTCCATGTTTAGATGTTAACCAGTGATTTACCAGATGTTTGGTGTCCATGTCTGGATGAAAATAGTGAGATGCATCTTAATCGTGTTCCGATTGATCTTTCGTGCCAGAAACCATCATATTGTAACCCAACAACCAATACGAGCCTTTCGTTTTGTTTGTAAACTATGTATGTGGGCATAGCCACTAAGCTTGCTAAGATTAATATATTTATTTATGAAATGGTTTTCAACACTATGCATTAATAATAGTATTAGAAAAAAGATTTTAACGTATGAAAGCTTGTTTGGTTATCATACGCTTGCATTGTGTGATGTGGGATGAGCTTATGATAGCTTCATTTATCCAAAATTATTTGCGAATTTTCCATAATACTTTTTTAGATTACTGCACCTATAACACTCATGTTATTTCGTATCTTAATTTGTCTAATATGTAAATGATTTAGTTCCGATTCGAGCGTTTGTTGTGTTTTCTTTTTATGCAATACGCTCGGGTCAGATGGAGTTGCAGTTAGCGAAGATTACCTTGCCTTGGAGAATGAAGACGAAGATTTGGTATACGTCTATTATGTATGTTTATTCCTCTGCAATTTGTTTCCACTGCCTTGTTGTATATATTTGTATGTGCGTAACTCTAATTGTCATTGTATATTAGAGTCAAATATACATTTTTCAACTGCTTTTGAACAGTTATTTATTTATTATATTTTGTTTTTCCACTGCTACATTCTGTATTTATTTTATTCTTTCTTCCTTTTCTTATATAAATCCCAATAACTATCTGTATGTTTGATTTGTCTAAATCAACGTTAAGGATCATTGTCGATTTAAACGGTCAAAAATCTTGGATTTTACATTAGTCCATCACCTCAGTTCTCCATTAACTATTCGTATCTTTCGAAACTAACATTGAAAACTCAAAATAAACCAAACACTACCTCCATTTCTATTGTTTTTCATTTCATGATTTACACAGACCACTCTGTTCAAATACAAAAGAGATGAATAACACAACATGAAATTGAGCCGCAAAAATAGTAAGAATTATTCTGTTTTACTATCATCAAGCAAAGACAATACTATAACATAATTATACTAGAAAACAGAAAATAATATTATGCTTCAATGAAAAGCATAATCAACATACAATAATAAAAGCATAATACTTGATTATTCAATGACGAAGACCAGGGCAGATCCATTTGCAGTTGCAAGTACCAAAGTCAGTGCAAGAACTACCCTCAGTGCATAAGTGTATTGTAGCGCAAAATTCTCTGCATTGTTGTGCCTTATAGCCAGGTGATACGTCGCAGCTACAACTAGGTGATCCACCGCAATCTCTGGAAAAGGGCACTGTGGTCCTATCACTTTCGTCTTAATAGCTACAAGTAGCATTTAACAATATTGTCCATTAGGACAAAAAAAATGAGTTTTTTCTATCTTACTAAAAAAATGCCACATTTATTCTTTAACTTACCACTTGAGAAAAGAATGAGGACTACAAGGAAGGATGTAAGGCAAGTAGTATTTATGTTTCTTTATTTGGAACTCCTTTTTTTAATGGTTCTTTTGGTTGAGATCTATGGATGACCAACTGAATTTATAGGCACAATATAAATGTGAACTACATCAAGTTGATAATGTTGGAGATATGGCTATCTATCTATTAAATAATAGTAAAGCAGAAGAAATTCTTCCTCTCTCCTAGATTTTAGGAGTTCTCCCTCTCCAGGTTAATTCTCTCTTGATGTTTAATACTCGAATATTTTAACTTATCAATTAAATCAGTTAGCTAAACATCACATTATTTTGCAATATTAAAAGTTTTGTAATTATATACAAATAATTCATTGATTAGCTTCTTACATTTTATATTCAGATCCTTATATCTATATTACTTACATAATACAAAATGTAATCAACTGAATGACTTTAATTAACTAATATTAAAATTGATATTAAAGAACCATAATTTAATATGAATACAATTATTGTACCAATAAAAATGGTAAAATTTATTTTTTATCCAATAGTGATATATGAATAACATCTAATAAATAATAGTAAAGTAGAAGAATTTCTTGCTATCCATTTGATTCTAGGAGTTCTCCCTCTCCAGCTAATTCTCTCTTGATATTTAATATTTGAATCTTTTAAATTATCAATTAAATTAGTTAGTTAAACATCTCCTTATTCTAGAATACACTGTTTTATATTTAAAGCTTTTGTAATCTATTTAATAATAGTAAAGCAGAAGAATTTCTTGCTCTCTCCTTGATTCTAGGAGTTCTCCTTCTCCAGCTTAATTCTCTCTTGATATTTAACATTTGAATCTTCTAACTTATCAATTAAATATATTAGCTAAACATCTCATTATTCTGCATCACACTGTTTATATTTAGAACTTTTATAATTATTTATGAATAATTCATTGATTTTCTTCTTACATTTTAGATTCAGTTCCTTATATTTATATCTATATTAATTACTAACACAAAATGTAACAACCCGGATTTTCAAAACCAATTTACAATTTTTATTTTAGCTATTTTAATAGGTTTTAATATTTAAAATGATTTATTTTATATAATAACGACTAAATATTTATTTACATTGAAGGTAGAACATATAAATCTATTTTAACTATAAAACGAGCCTGAAATGGCGCAGTAGTTTGAAAATTCAATTTTAAATTTCAATCGAATGTATAGAATTCAAAATAAATCAGAATTGGATGAAACAAGAAACGTTAGAATCCATTTAACTATATCATTCAAACGAATGTAAGAAACTGAGATTTCACTTGGTAAATTATAAGTTATGTCCATTTTAAAATTCAGAATAGTCATTATGGAGTTTATATATATTTAATAAAATATGTAACACTTAAAAATAGCCATTTTGCAATCGACCTCTGTTTTCGACGAAACCACTTTTATTGGATCCGAAATGTCAAATTATTGCTGCACTTTTATTGGTCAATTCAGTTTGAATTTAATTGACCGAAAAATGACCATTTTACAAACGGTCTCCAAATTCAACGAAATTAGTTCTGTTAGAACTGTATCGTCAAAACATAGCTACATTGATTTTTCTAGAATTTTTGGAGTCAGTATGTGGCCCCGGTAAATAAAAATGTATGTTGAAATCAATTTTGAATGTTATATTAATTTATATTTTAATTTTGATGAAAACAGACTGAGGAAGTCGAATTGGCTTATGGGACATATCCAATTGTGATTGCAATGGGGGTATTTGGTTGGGGGCGACAGTCGTTATGTTCGATTTGGTGTTCAAATTGAAAAGTAACTTTTTGGAATTTAAATTAAATTAAATATATAATTATGAAAGCCAACCCCCCTTCCTTTTATATCCCGTCGTTCATTTAGAAGAAGAAAAAAAGCCGCCGTCGATCCCGTCAGCCCCCCTCGCCGCGGATGATTGCACCCCCAAACAGCCCGCCGCCACCACCTCCTCAGGCGCCTCCCCTGACCACCTCCCATCTCCTCCTCCTCTCTCCACCTCCAATTCGAACATTAAACCCAAACTGCAACCGCCTAGCCACTCTAGGCCCACCACCGACCGCCGAAACCCCTTGCCACCTCCCTAGCCACCTACGCCGCCCCCTCAGCCTCCAACCCCGACTGTGGACCCCCCCTCTAAAAATCAAATTTTTATAATTTTACATTTAACCCCCTGACCTTGTTTCTTCAATATCTTTCAACCCGAGCACTTCTGGACAAAACTCCACATTGCCAAAGTCGAAGAGCACGATCTTCTCTTCGATTTGAGTATATAGAAGTCAAATTTTGGTATTCGGAGTCGCCGGGAAAATGCGACCAATGTCAGCAGTCCAAATAATGTCTTTTCGCAAATTCTAGCGAAATGGAGCATTTACGGGAAAAAGCCCATTATGCGAAAGTTGTCCGGAATGGCGCGTTTAAGCCAAGAAAAAGGATCATGTGAAGATTGGAGCTCGATTGCAAATTCTGGAACTAGAACAGCAAATCAGAGCGTAAGAAAATAACGGCGGAGTGAATCCCAATGTAAGGACACCTTTTCGCACAAATTATTTTTCAGTTAAATATATCTTAGTTTGAAGACGGGTCTTAGTAGCTCCTGACACTATTTATTGTACAAACCATGGTTGTTTGTTGGGATTGTATTGTAGAAATTTGGATTGTAGTTGTAAATAGATTGTGAATTGATTGTGGGATTGTTTGGATTGATTGTGATTGATGTATATGGCGCGAGCGAGTGTCAAGAGAGTGGTAATGCTAGATATTACTCCGGTTCTCATATCGCGCCGTTATAATGCCGATTTTTTTGAAACTAAAATGTATATAAATATTTTCTGAAATAAACTATATAAAATATTCATGTGTTGAATAAAATGTTTGAACGATCAAAATATCATTTTTATTATATGTATCAGCTATATAAAATAGCCAAGTGTTGAAAAAAATATTTTATCATTAAAAATATAATCTTTAACTTATATGTGAACTGCATAAAATTCTCCTGAAATGAAAATAAATATTCATTTGCAAATCCGACGATTTGTTTATGTACACCCATTTAACTGACATGGATTGGGACAATAAATTTTACACATCGCCCAACTGCACAAATAATATTCAGTATTTGTTGGTTGAAACCCCACACGGTATTGGGATGATATTTGGCATACAGTAGTCCCAATTGTTTTGTCGTATGTCATCGATTGGTTGACAGACTGTTGTAAGCGTTAATTATTTATATTTAATGCTTATGCAGTTGTGTAATGCATTCTGGATGATTATTTATCATTGTTATTTTATACATGTGATGTATGAAATCCATATAACTAACATTATATGGTAATTGATTGGATCTGATTCTAATTAAGGAATAACGAATATTTTAAAATATTATTCAGTAAAGGATTAAAATGTTAATTTGATGTCCGGTTTAGATGGACACGAAAATATTGAAATATGTGAAGCCGCGTTGATCAGATTTGTGCCATTTTAATATGAACGTTTTTGTATCGATTTTATTTATTTTTATAATGAATATCGAAAAGGAAACGATTTTAAAATCTAATATTTTGATAATATTATCATTTAAATATTATAATGATAATGAGTATTCAATTCTGTCTTAAAATTGAAATAAAAGTAGGAATCGTTTTCAAAACGAATTTGTAAAATACGTTTTGAATGATATGTATATATATATATATATATATTAATGGTTTGAATAGAACGCGCCGCGCCGCGACTGTAACAACACGGAATTTCTGAACCAATTTAAAATTTTTATTTTTTGCCATTTGAATGGATTTGGATATTTAAAATGATTCATTTTAAATAATAACGACTAAAAATTTATTTAAATTGAAGTTAGAACTTATAAATTTATTTTAATTATAAATTGAACTCGAAATGGCGCAGTAGTTTGAAAATTTGATTTTTAATTTCAAATGAATGTACAAAATTCAATATAAATCGGATTTTAGTAAAACAAAAAACTTTGGAATTTATTTAATTATATCTTACTAATGAATGTGAAAAATTAGGATTTCATAATATAAATTGAAAGCTACGTTCAATTTAAAATTCAAAATAGTCGCTATGGAATTTATGTATAATTTAATATATATATAGCCCTTTAAAATAGCCATTTTGCAAACGACCTCCGTTCTCGAGGAAACCACTTTTGTTGGATCTGAAAAGTCAAATTATTGCTAGATTCCAATTTTCGTAATATTTGGAGCTAATATGTGGTCATGCACAATAAATTGTGAATCGATCGGCCATTTAAGCCAGAAACAGTTCTTTTTGAGCAAACTGACTCGAAATTCGACGAAACCAGTTTTGTTGGGACTGCATCATCAAGACATAGCAGCAAGTCAATTTTCATTGCCAATGGAGTTCATGTCTGACCACGACATCAATAAACGTCGAATAAAGAGAGCGTTAACTAAGAAATTAATAGTATAAAAAACCGTCCACTATATAAAATCTTTTCTCTCCACAAAACCTCACTTCTCTTCTCCCTCCAAAAAGTAGCAGCAGCCCCTCTCCCTCTTTCTCTCACAATTTTGCAAAAAAGGCCCTCTTCAATAAATAATTTGTTTCTTCCAAACCGTAAGGAATTGGAGGAAAGTTTCTAAATGAAAGTTACTGCGCATGATGAGTACTAACTATTGTAAAAAATTGGTGCTGATTGGGCTGGTGGTTTGTTCGGGAATGTTCTCAAAGTGCAGCAGGTTGATTTCATATTTTTGTTATTGCTGGCCCTACGTAGAGAATTAGGTTGAGCGGTTTGTAGGGATGGTAGAGAGGAAGCACACAAAGATTTTGGCTATGATGGCATGGTCTCAAGTGACCGAAGTTGGTTGGAATCTTAATTCATCGGAGGGGTGCTGGAAAATGAGGCATTCGTGAAAATGATCAATTTTCCGCCAATCCGTGCATTTTCAGGCAAAGTGCCCTGAACGAAAGTTGTCCAAGAGGTCGAGACCGAGTTACTGGTAAAATATGGTGGGATTTGGAGCACCGAGTCACCTGCATCACCAAGATGAACGAAAACTGTAGTTTTTCGTTCAAATACAGAACGCGGGCCCATGTGGCGAACTGAGGGGGGGGGGACCACCAGGCTTGGAAATAGGAGGAGGAGATGCCGGAGACAATGGCGCTGGTCTCGTTCAATTCCGAGTAATGGTTTGGCCGTGGCGAGCGTTTAAAGTTGAGGGTGTCGTTTTGAAAAGAAGGTGAATAGCGATTTTATTGTTTAAATGATTGTCTGTGTTCGTATGTTAATATCTTTTTGCTACAAACTCAAAATCATGCGAAACAGGATCTCTTGCAATCGTGGTGTTAAGAGCTTAACAACAAAACTGACTGGGTTCAATTTGGAGCTTGTTTGAATTTGGGGCAAAAACAAACCCAAACGGTACCAAAACCATCAATTATAGGCTGACGGAGTGGAAACTAAAGGTGATAATCTTTCTCACTCAACTATTTTGTTTTGTAATTACATCGTAGGTTGTAAACGGGGCTATGTAGCTCCTCACACTATTTCTTGCAAATCATGGTTGATTGTTTGTTTGGATTGTGATTGGGATTGTGTAAAGACCCGCAACTTCCCCGTAAAGGAAAGCGGCGGATAGTTCGAGAACAAGCCACAACAGAATACATACAAAAGAACATTTCATTGTATATTACAACAATGCATCAGATTACAAGAATATACAGAGTATAAATGAATATTACACAGAAATATCAGAGATTTAAATTACATTTAAATACATCGCAGCGGAAAATAATACAATACACAACTAGAAGGAGATATACGGATACAAAGCTTTCCGGATATCGTTCCAGCTGTAAACCAGGATCCTGTGAATATAAATCTGCAAAACCAAAACTACTAGCTGCCCGTGTCAAAATAGGGGCACCCAGAGTTTAGGTCAAAACAATAAACTCCAGGTCAGTCATGTGACTGGTGTGAGAACTAAAACAGTTATTAATCTTTGTTTTTAAAGTTCGGTAAATCAAGGGACCACGCCGTATAACACGGAACGGGTTTCCTCCCAAGAATACCAGTGCATAAAACAAACAGCGCAATGCTAAATAAAGAAAAATGAAGCTATTATAAGACCCAGGTCCTATCACACAATGCAACGCAAGCCGGGGGATAGGGTTTTTACCTTATAATAGCCATGAATGCTTGATACGTTTAAAAGAAATCATTTGATACTATTATAAGTGTATAGTGTATAAAACAACTTCAAATCATAAGTATCAATCATAGGCGGCATGAATGCCTCATACCACTATGTCGCCATATATAGGTTATACAATCAAAATCGCAAAGTCACGTATTGGAAGTTGGGTTATCATTTATGGTATGAACCGAGGCTAGGGGCAAGATCCTCACCGATTCGAGACGCTCTAGCCCGCCCCTCAGGCAAGTACTCAGTCAAGCCTTTGGATCGTCAGGGCCGGTCCACCGATGTGGATTAAAATGCCTGAACATGCGTTTCCCCGCCCTTTGGGGCGTAAGCCTGGCCCGTCAGCCGACCAGAAGCATCGGCCGAAACCGATATCACGAGGCGCCTCGCTTTTCAGCAAGTAATAATAAGCAACATCCACATGAGTCAAACTCGTCATCCAGTTCAAGCACTGACGCCACTCTTAACTAGAAAGAAACGCATGCCCTCCCTGAGGTCCGTCTCCCGTTTTTGGTTCATACCGGGAGTGAAACTCGCGAAGTAAACGTTACACAAAGCTACGCCACAAAGGCCGTGCTTCGATCATCAACCACAAGACTTTGCTTTTCAACAGAAGCCTTGATCATTCGCCACTTAGGCATGCCACACAGGCAATTCACTCCATGCGTTTGATATCCATCAATATATAACCCCTGAGCTCGTACGTCTCAGACAAGGGCGTTAAGCAAGAGAATAAATTCTCCGCCGCCAAACAGATATATATTTGATAGAGATCAATCGCACGGACTAAAATCCAATGTCAGACACACAGTCCATTTACAAGTCCGTTCTGGGTCTGAACGAAACCGGAGGCACCTTGTACCCCGCATATCCATTGATCTCCAAGTACGTCTGGACGATCACCATCTGTTTCCATCTTCTTGGGTGTACAGCCCAATCAAGATCATCAGTAATCACCCAAACGACGTGAAGACTTCCGGTCTTCGACCACCGTCTTCATCTTCGACTTATCGTCGTATGAGTTATTCAGAATGGGATAAACCCGGTCTTTCCGAATAACTCGCGTATATTTTAAATAAGTGTTACACAAACACAACATACGCCTCATTCCAATTCATCAGTCACTAACCGTAAATTAATCAAGAGAATAATTCCCCAAATATTAACCCCGAAGGCCGAAACCAACATCAGATCAATATCCAGGAAACCATTCTGCTTGGCTAACCGACAGTTAGTCTCTAAATTTCACATTCATAGGGAAAGGTTCCCATTAATTTTATCCAAGATAAATTCCTTGAATTTATTCTTTAATCTATTTTTGAATATCAATTCAAAACTAGTCGGGATTAGCGAACCTTACCGAAGTAATCATTTGTTTTAATTTCCCAATCCCAACCTATTCATCCCATGAAGTAAAACTGGTCCTACTTCATATCTAACACCACGGTGTTATCGGTAAATTCAATTACCATTTCACGTTCAAATCTAATTAAAGATTTAACTATCGCCTGGAGCAAAACTGGTGATACTCCATTCTCGATCATTTCAATCTAATTAAAGATTCATTAAAACTCCACTTAGTTTTAATCGTTAACTGGGTTAAAGAATCCGTGTCATTTAAAAACACGGTTCACGATAAATCCAAAGTCACATTCCATTAATTATCGGGTCAAAGAACGAGTGTTATTTAGAACACTGTTCACGATAAACCCAAAAATCAATATCAATTCAATTACAATTAAATATTATCTAATTGGTACACTTCATTAAATCTAAATAAAAAGATTTAATCTTTTCTCAACTGGGTTCAAGAACAGTGTTAATGAAGACACCATTCACGACAAACCCAAATCACATTTGATATTCAATACAAGGCTCTGAATAGAAAATATATCGGCTTATATTCAATATCAAATTCTACGATTAACAAATGTCGTATTTGAAATAACGATATAAATGTATATCTTTCAAATTTCCATAACAACATCTGTATAATCACGAAATCCAACATCGAAATATTCCGAAGACAATTTCGATTCAAATCCATTCCAATGCAATCATTGGAAATTCTGGTTATTTTCAAAACCATTTCAAATTCAATTTATTTATTTCAAAATAAATCGAATTATAATTCTAGTTCAAAACTAGTTCATTTCGATAAAAATCTATTTTTATCTTTTCAAATATAGTGTTTTTCATCCCAATTCTTTCTAAATCATTTCTTATGATTTTACACAAATTATTACTATTTTTAATAATTTTATCAAGGCCTGTATAGTCGATTTCCATCAACGGCCATCGAACTGCACTTACAACGACCCTTTTTCAAATTTGATTTGGACATAATTCCAAATCCAACCGCTAGATTTCTAATTTCTAATATTCGTTAGAAAGCTCTTTTTGATACGAACCCAACGGTTCCGGTTTTAGGAGAATCCGACGGTCGGATCTCCCGTAATGTCTGTTTGAAATAAATGGTCGAAATTCACGAACTGCCGCGGCGCGGCGCGTTCTATTCAGGCCATTATTTTATATATATAATATATATAATATATATTTCGTCGATTTCTATTTAAAATTCATTTCTGCTCAATTCAAATTTCAATTCAATTTGAATACATTTCGATTTGTTTCCAATTCAATTCGAATTCGTTTTCAATTCAATTCGAATTCGTTTTATATTCAATTCATTTCGAAATCATTTTATATTCAATTCATTTCGAAATCGTTTTCAATTCATTTCGAAATCGTTTTCAATTCATTTCGAAATCGTTTTCAATTCATTTCAAAATCGTTTTATATTCAAAATATTCGATTTCAAAATTACTTTTCAATATTCATTTTAAAATGAATAAAATCGATATAAATATCGTTCACGTCAAAATGGCGTCAAACTAATCAACACGGCTTCATATATTCCTTTATTCTATTCAACACATGAATATTTAGTTTTGTCAACACACGACTAATCTCAACGGATGAGTACTGTCTACGTGTGACTATTTTTGTTAAATTATTTCGTTCAACACATGACTAATCTCAACGGATGAGTACAGTCAACACATGAACCTTTATTTAATAGTATTCTTTATTCTCTAAATTGGAATGAGGCCCAATCAATCACCATATAAAATTAATTATATGGATTTTCATACAACACATGTATATAATAGCATTGAAAAATAATCAACCATCAACCAAAGTGCACTACACTGTATAAGCATCAAATATAGATATCTAACGCTTATAACAGCCTGTCAATCAATCGATCGACATATTTAATCAATCAGGATGAGTGAACTTCATATTTCATCCCAACACCCGTGTGGGGTTTCAAACCATCAAACACATATTTTATTTGTGCAGTTGGGCGATGTGTAAAATTTATCGTCCCAATCAATGTCATTCAAATAGGTGTACATAAACAAACCGTCCGGTTTGTAAATGAATATTTATTTATTCACATTCACGTTAAAAATTATATTTTTAACGATAAAACATTTTATTTTAACCTATGAATTTCTATTCAGTTCATTCTTTAAATAAAATGATATTTTTGTATTTTTCTAACTTATTTTAGAAAATTTCGGCGGCATAACGGCACGATATTAGAAACGGGACGAGGCCTAGCCTTATCCCCAGTCTAGTGAAGGCCCACGCCATTCACACATCAATCAAATCAATTTCATTTCACCAAACAATTCAGTTCCAACCAAATAATCTAACCAACTACACAACCAAACAATTTAACAAACAAGCCATCCATGGTCTGTGGATGACGGGTGTCGGGTGCTACTAAACATCGTCTGCATCCTAGTATATATATATATAACTAGAAAATTAAATTGAAAGGTGAGAAGTTCTCACCGATAGCTATCCAACCATCTCGACTCTTCTTTGATAGAAATCTTCATCGTTATCGCATCTTTGTCATCTTCGTTGCCCGTATTCTCTACATATGTAAAAATCGAATTTTTACTTCGCTATTCAATATATAAAAATCGAATTTTTACTTCGCTATTCAATATATAAAAATCAAATTTTTACTTCGCTATTCAATATATAAAAATCGAATTTTATGCCGCTACTATATTTATAAAAATCCTATTTTTACACCGCTATTATATAGATAAAAATTCGATTTTTCTACAAGGGAAAATCATATCTTTCTACAATACAAAATTATATTTTCTTGTATATAAAAGTCAATTCTTTTTGTTTATAAAAATCAATTCTTTTTGTTTATAAAAATCAATTCTTTTTGTTTACAAACAAATATCATGTCATTATTGTAATCACTTTGTATAAAAATTAGTTTATAATCCACATTAACTGATTACACAAACTAAATTAATTTAAATCACCTTGTTTTTTTCGCTGTTAACTCGCGCCAGAAAGGGAGAGGGTCTGTAGCTTCGTCGGAGCTGAAGCGGCGATCGAGAAGGGCCTGCAGTGGTGCTGCGGAGCTTGGACCTGCTGATTCGGGGCTGTAGGGCGTTGGGTGCATCGAAGAAGGAAGGGGGAGCGAGTCCCATCGTCAGAGGAGTGAGGGAGGCTGAGCAGAAGGGGAGGAGGCGCTGGCGCGGCGGCTTCAGAGGAGGTGGAGGTCGAAGAGGGGGTGGGCGGCGCGTTCTTCGGTGTCGCGTTTCAGAAGGAGGAAGGGGAAAACGAGAAGCGAGGGTAGAGAGGAAAGGAGGAGGCGTGGGGAAGAAGAAGGCGCAGGGTGGAGGCCGGGTTTGGACGACGACGTGGAAGGTGGGGGGGGGGGGGGGGCGGCGATCGATGTGGGGTTTCGGAAGAGGGATCAGGTTTTGATTTTTTTGGGCGTTGACCGAAATAATGGGGAGGGAGGGAGAGAATAAGGGGGTGTGGGGTTTATTTATTTATTATTTTTATATTATATTTAATTTCAAAAGTTGACTTTTAATCCGAACACCAAATGAGACCCAACGACTGTCGTCCCTAGCTAATTACCCCCATTCCGAACACAATGGGATATGTTGCGTAAGCCGATTCGATCATCTCGATCAGTTTTCGTCAAATTTACATTTAAATCATTATATTGAATTTAAAACGTACATTTCAATTGACCGGGGTCACATTCGAACTTTAAGAATTCCTGAAAAATATTTTCTAGCTTCATATTGACGATACGGTCCTAACAAAACTAGTTTCGTCAAATTCTGAGACCGTTTGAAAAATGGCCATTTTCCAATCGATTAAAATCAACTGAAACTGGTCAAATGCGTTTTCCTTTGCCACACTCACATATTGATTCGAAAAATTATGAAATTTTGAATCTAGCAATAACTTTACATCACGGACCCAACAAAAGTGGTTTCGTCGAAATCCGAGGTCGTTTGCAAAATTCCCATTTTTAAGGGCCTGAATTCTATAGCGACTATTCAGAATTTTCAATTGGACATATCTTTTGATTCCCGCTATGAAATTTTGATTTGTCGGATTCGTTGGAAAGATATCATCAATTAGATCCTATTGTTTTTTGGTTTCACCAAAATCCGGATTGTTTTGCACCCGATATGTTCAATTGAAGTTTGAAATCGAATTATCGAACTACCGCGCCATTTTCAATTCTATTTATAATTATATATATAATTATTTATATTCTAACGGCGGCGTATATAATATATACATTTGAATTCCATTCAAAATAAATTTCTCGTCGATATTATTTAAAATAATTCATTTTAAATAATCAAAATTCGCTAAAATTGCCAAAATAAAAATTTTAAACTGGCCCAAATTTTCGGGTTGTTACAATCTCCCCCACTTAAAACTTTTCGTCCCCGAAAAGGAACAAAGTCGAAAGTGGTTTGATCAATCAACACTACGTTCGATCTGGCTTCCTTTCTCCAACTTTTCAGTTTCTGAGAATTTTCAAATTCTTCAAAAATTTGGCTAACACCCTAAATTTTCGAAAAATTTCGCCATAACCTCCCCTGCACCGGGAGCCACGGGAAAATCCCGAAATTTCCATACAGGCCTTCTGATCTCAAAAAGAAAAAGAAAAAGCCAAGCGGCTAGCCAATAGGCTCATAAAATCATCATCACCCAAACAAAACAGTAAATTATGATAAACATGTACCTATTTGTCGGGCAAACAAATTTTACTCTTCGGCTCTAGCCTCTTTGCTATGACCTATTCAATGTAAGTACATATATATGCACGCAAATGCGACCAATTTTCAATACAATTCAATATTTGATTCAATTAGGCATAATGGTTAAAAATTAGCAAACAAATAAACAACCAACACAAACATCAATCAATTAGTGAATTAGAGTTTCAAATTCATAATTTTGATATATAAACAAAAAATCCTGTTTTTGATGCCAAATCACAACAATAGGCCCTATCTAATTTTTGGTTCTCACACCAGTCAATAGGAAATATATAGATATTACACGTTCGTCACTCGAATATAAATTCTGATGATGATATATCAATCATCAGAATCACCCCCGGGCGACTAGAGTGTAATTCTATATCTATCCAGTATATTAAAACTTCAAATACACGTTTGCAAGGCGTATATGCAAAATTTTTATATACTGGACTGTCCTAATCTATATAGATAAATAATCAAATACGAATAATTGATTTTAATTTTCAAAACAAAATTGTTTTCATTTGAAAAATATACTCTTCACACTCGTTCTAGGATACTACTGATCCCATCTCTAACGAGTCATTCCCATTGGATATTACTTATTCAATATCTGATGAATTCTTTCGTATGGTTCTAATGTGTCTTGTTCTCTTTGCTTTGTAAACCAAAGCTCTGATACCAACTGTAAAGACCCGCAACTTCCCCGTAAAGGAAAGCGGCGGATAGTTCGAGAACAAGCCACAACAGAATACATACAAAAGAACATTTCATTGTATATTACAACAATGCATCAGATTACAAGAATATACAGAGTATAAATGAATATTACACAGAAATATCAGAGATTTAAATTACATTTAAATACATCGCAGCGGAAAATAATACAATACACAACTAGAAGGAGATATACGGATACAAAGCTTTCCGGATATCGTTCCAGCTGTAAACCAGGATCCTGTGAATATAAATCTGCAAAACCAAAACTACTAGCTGCCCGTGTCAAAATAGGGGCACCCAGAGTTTAGGTCAAAACAATAAACTCCAGGTCAGTCATGTGACTGGTGTGAGAACTAAAACAGTTATTAATCTTTGTTTTTAAAGTTCGGTAAATCAAGGGACCACGCCGTATAACACAGAACGGGTTTCCTCCCAAGAATACCAGTGCATAAAACAAACAGCGCAATGCTAAATAAAGAAAAATGAAGCTATTATAAGACCCAGGTCCTATCACACAATGCAACGCAAGCCGGGGGATAGGGTTTTTACCTTATAATAGTCAAGAATGCTTGATACGTTTAAAAGAAATCATTTGATACTATTATAAGTGTATAGTGTATAAAACAACTTCAAATCATAAGTATCAATCATAGGCGGCATGAATGCCCCATACCACTATATCGCCATATATAGGTTATACAATCAAAATCGCAAGACAACGGATTTCGCCCGGACCTAATCGATCGCTAAACCGACCAAGACCGTTCGAATCCCGCATACGCTAACTTTGGGTATACAACACATCAGAACAAATAACAGAAGACTTCAATAAACATCATAATAATGTTACATCAGAGTACAGAATATCAGAGTATATTGAAAATAATACACAGCAGAAGATAAATTTACATAAATGTAATACAATGCACAGCGGAAATATAAACTACACAGCGGAAGACTGTAAATGTCTGGACACAGCTTAAAGCTTCAATCCAGAATCCTGCTCAATACATCTGCAAAATAAAACTACTCGACTGCCCGTGTGGAATCAATATCAATTCAATTCCAATTAAATATTATCTAATTGGTACACTTCATTAAATCTAAATAAAAAGATTTAATCTTTTCTCAACTGGGTTCAAGAACAGTGTTAATGAAGACACCATTCACGACAAACCCAAATCACATTTGATATTCAATACAAGGCTCTGAATTGAAAATATATCGGCTTATATTCAATATCAAATTCTACGATTAACAAATGTCGTATTTGAAATAACGATATAAATGTATATCTTTCAAATTTCCATAACAACATCTGTATAATCACGAAATCCAACATCGAAATATTCCG
The DNA here is from genome assembly GCA_030737875.1 of Allium sativum. NCBI lineage: Eukaryota > Viridiplantae > Streptophyta > Magnoliopsida > Asparagales > Amaryllidaceae > Allium > Allium sativum. The sequence continues at coordinate 12,035,265 of CM060923.1, forward strand.
AAGACAATTTCGATTCAAATCCATTCCAATGCAATCATTGGAAATTCTGGTTATTTTCAAAACCATTTCAAATTCAATTTATTTATTTCAAAATAAATGGAATTATATTTCTAGTTCAAAACTAGTTCATTTCGATAAAAATCTATTTTTATTTTTTCAAATATAGAGTTTTTCACCCCAATTCTTTCTAAATCATTTCTTATGATTTTACACAAATTATTACTATTTTTAATAATTTTATCAAGGCCTGTACAGTCGATTTCCATCAACGGCCATCGAACTGCACTTGCAGCGACCCTTTTTCAAATTTGATTTCGACATAATTCCGAATCCAACCGCTAGATTTCTAATTTCTAATATTCGTTAGAAAGTTCTTTTCGATACGAACCCAACGGTTCCGGTTTTAGGAGAATCCGACGGTCGGATCTCCCGTAATGTCTGTTTGAAATAAATGGTCGAAATTCACGAACTGCCGCGGCGCGTTCTATTCAGGCCATTATTTTATATATATAATATATATTTCGTCGATTTCTATTTAAAATTCATTTCTACTCAATTCAAATTTCAATTCAATTTGAATTCATTTCGATTTGTTTCCAATTCAATTCGAATTCGTTTTCAATTCAATTCGAATTCGTTTTATATTCAATTCATTTCGAAATCGTTTTATATTCAATTCATTTCGAAATCGTTTTCAATTCATTTCGAAATCGTTTTCAATTCATTTCGAAATTGTTTTCAATTCATTTCAAAATCGTTTTATATTCAAAATATTCGATTTCAAAATTACCTTTCAATATTCATTTTAAAATGAATAAAATCGATATAAATATCGTTCACGTCAAAATGGCGTCAAACTAATCAACACGGCTTCATATATTCCTTTATTCTATTCAACATATGAATATTTATTTTTGTCAACACACGACTAATCTCAACGGATGAGTACTGTCTACGTGTGACTATTTTTGTTAAATTATTTCGTTCAAGACATGACTAATCTCAACGGATGAGTACAGTCAACACATGAACCTTTATTTAATAGTATTCTTTATTCTCTAAATTGGAATGAGGCCCAATCAATCACCATATAAAATTAATTATATGGATTTTCATACAACACATGTATATAATAACATTGAAAAATAATCAACCATCAACCAAAGTGCACTACACTGTATAAGCATCAAATATAGATATCTAACGCTTATAACAGCCTGTCAATCAATCGATCGACATATTTAATCAATCAGGATGAGTGAACTTCATATTTCATCCCAACACCCGTGTGGGGTTTCAAACCATCAAACACATATTTTATTTGTGCAGTTGGGCGATGTGTAAAATTTATCGTCCCAATCAATGTCATTCAAATAGGTGTACATAAACAAACCGTCCGGTTTGTAAATGAATATTTATTTATTCACATTCACGTTAAAAATTATATTTTTAACGATAAAACATTTTATTTTAACCTATGAATTTCTATTCAGTTCATTCTTTAAATAAAATGATATTTTTATATTTTTCTAACTTATTTTAGAAAATTTTGGCGGCATAACGGCACGATACTAGAAACGGGACGAGGCCTAGCCTTATCCCCGGTCTAGTGAAGGCCCACGCCATTCACACATCAATCAAATCAATTTCATTTCACCAGACAATTCAGTTCCAACCAAATAATCTAACCAACTACACAACCAAACAATTTAACAAACAAGCCATCCACGGTCTGTGGATGACGGGTGTCGGGTGCTACTAAACACCGTCTGCATCCTAGTATATATATATATAACTAGAAATTTAAATTGAAAGGTGAGAAGTTCTCACCGATAGCTATCCAACCATCTCGACTCTTCTTTGATAGAAATCTTCATCATTATCGCATCTTTGTCATCTTCGTTGCCCGTATTCTCTACATATGTAAAAATCGAATTTTTACTTCGCTATTCAATATATAAAAATCGAATTTTTACTTCGCTATTCAATATATAAAAATCGAATTTTATGCCGCTACTATATTTATAAAAATCCTATTTTTACACCGCTATTATATAGATAAAAATTCGATTTTTCTACAAGGGAAAATCATATCTTTCTACAATACAAAATTATATTTTCTTGTTTATAAAAATCAATTCTTTTTGTTTATAAAAATCAATTCTTTTTGTTTACAAACAAATATCATGTCATTATTGTAATCACTTTGTATAAAAATTAGTTTATAATCCACATTAACTGATTACACGAACTAAATTAATTTAAATCACCTTGTTTTTTTCGCTGTTAACTCGCGCCAGAAAGGGAGAGGGTCTGTAGCTTCGTCGGAGCAAAAGCGGCGATCGAGAAGGGCCTGCAGTGGTGCTGCGGAGCTTGGACCTGCTGATTCGGGGCTGTAGGGCGTTGGGTGCTTTGAAGAAGGAAGGGGGGAGCGGGTCCCATCGTTCAGAGGAGAGAGGGAGGCTGAGCAGAAGGGGAGGAGGCGCTGGCGCGGCGGCTTCAGAGGAGGTGGAGGTCGAAGAGGGGGTGGGCGGCCCATTCTTCGGTGTCGCGTTTCAGAAGGAGGAAGGGGAAAACGAGAAGCGAGGGTAGAGAGGAAAGGAGGAGGCGCGGGGAAGAAGAAGGCGCAGGGTGGAGGTCGGGTTTGGACGACGACGTGGAAGGGGGGGGGGGGTGGCGATCGATGTGGGGTTTCGGAAGAGGGATCGGGTTTTGATTTTTTTGGGCGTTGACCGAAATAATGGGGAGGGAGGGAGAGAATAAGGGGGTGTGGGGTTTATTTATTTATTATTTTTATATTATATTTAATTTCAAAAGTTGACTTTTAATCCGAACACCAAACGAGACCCAACGACTGTCGTCCCTAGCTAATTACCCCCATTTCGAACACAATGGGATATGTTGCGTAAGCCGATTCGATCGTCTCGATCAGTTTTCGTCAAATTTACATTTAAATCATTATATTGAATTTAAAACGTACATTTCAATTGACCGGGGTCACATTCGAACTTTAAGAATTCCTGAAAAATATTTTCTAGCTTCGCATTGACGATACGGTCCTAACGAAACTAGTTTCGTCAAATTCTGAGACCGTTTGAAAAATGGCCATTTTCCAATCGATTAAAATCAACTGAAACTGGTCAAACGCGTTTTCCTTTGCCAAGCTCACATATTGATTCGAAAAATTATGAAATTTGGAATCTAGCAATAACTTTACATCACGGACCCAACAAAAGTGGTTTCGTCGAAATCCGAGGTCGTTTGCAAAATTCCCATTTTTAAGGGCCTGAATTCTATAGCGACTATTCAGAATTTTCAATTGGACATATCTTTTAATTCCCGCTATGAAATTTTGATTTGTCGGATTCGTTGGAAATATATCATCAATTAGATCCTATTGTTTTTGGTTTCACCAAAATCCGGATTGTTTTGCACCCGGTATGTTCAATTGAAGTTTGAAATCGAATTATCGAACTACCGCGCCATTTTCAATTCTATTTATAATTATATATATAATTATTTATATTCTAACGACGGCGTATATAATATATACATTTGAATTCCATTCAAAATAAATTTCTCGTCGATATTATTTAAAATAATTCATTTTAAATAATCAAAATTCGCTAAAATTGCCAAAATAAATTTTTTAAACTGGCCCAGATTTTCGGGTTGTTACAGATTGTCATTGACTGATATTGTTTTATATAAAATTATTCATATAAAATGTATATAAAATTATCATGAAAGAAATTTGAATAAATATTCATTTACAAGTCGGACGGCTTGTTTATGTACACCAATTTATCTGATATTGATTGGGAGGATAAATTTTACACATCGCCTAACTGCCAAAATTATAATCAGTATTTGTTGTTTGAAAACCCCACACGGGTATTGGGATGATATTTGACATACACTAATCTCAATATTTAGTGGTATGTCAATCGATGAGTTGGCAGGCTGTGACGAGCGTAATTCATTTATTTTAATGCTTAGACAGTTGTAGAATGCACTCTGGATGATGAATGTGTAATGATTATTTGTCATTATTGTTCAACACATGGGATGTATGAAATCCATATAATTGAAATTATATGGTAATTGGTCGAGTCGCATTCTGATTTATAAATAAAGAATATTTTAAAATAATGAATATTTTAAAATAACGAATATTTGAAAATAATATTCAGTGAAGAATTAAATTGTGATTTTGATGTCCGATTTTGGATGGACACGAAAATATATAAATATATGAAACCGAGTTAAGTATAGAAATGGTATTTTAACTCAAATGAATTTATATATTGAATTTATTAATTTTTAAAATGAATATCGAAAAATAGTGAATTCAAAATCTAATATTTTGAAAATATTATCATTTTAATATTATAATGATATGGGATATTCAAATTTGATTTAAAATTGAAAATGATGTTGAAAACATTCTAAAACGAATTTATAAATGATTTATAAAATACATTTTGAATGGAAATCGATGATATATATATATATATATATATATATATATATATATAATGGCCCAAATAGAACGCGTCACGCACCGACCATTTGCGAATTTCGACCATTAATTTCAAATGAATGTAACGGGAGAACCGACCATTGGATTCTCCTAAAACCGTAACCCTTGGGTTCATATAGAAAAGTGCTTTCCAATGAATATAAGTGATTTGAAATCTAATGGTTATATTTTGAGATATGTCGAAATCAATTTTAGAAAAAGGTTGTTATGGATGCAGTTCAGTGGCCGTTACTGGAAACCGACTGTAAGGAACTTGATAAAATTATTAAAATTATGGAAAAAATTATGTAAAATCGTAATAAATGATTTGGAAAGATTTTGGATGAAAAATTCCAAGTTTGGAAAGAAAAAAATGTATTTTTATTGAAATGAACTAGTTATTAACTAGTATAAAAGCCCAACGTTTTTAAATAAATAAATTGGATATGTAAATGGCTTTAAAATAACCCGAAATTCCAAAGTATGAATTAGAATGGATTTAAATGGAAATAATCCTTGGAATATTTCGATATTGGATTCCGTGATTATACGGATATTGTGGTGGGAATTTGGAAGATACAGATAGCATTATTCCCAACACGATATCCGTTAGTTTCAGAATTTGATATTGAATATAAGCCGATATAATTTCTATTTAGAGCCTTGTATTTAATATCAAATTAGATTTTGGGTATGTCGTGATTGGTGTCTTAAATAACACCATTCTTAAAACCAATTGAGAAAAGAATAAATCTTTTAATTAAGATTTAGAGGAGTTTACCAATTAATTAATATTTAATTGAAATTGGATTTTAGGTTTATCGTGAATGGTGTTTTAAATAACATTTGTTCTTTAACCCAATTAATAGTGAAAAGACGATTTGAAATTTATAAATCTTTTTATTAAGATTTAATGGAAATTTTCCAAAACAAATTTTCCAATTTAATATATTAAACTGGAATTGAATGGAATTCGATTTGGTAATAATCGAGATGAGCTTCTGTAAAGGAAGACTGTTACAATATGCGGAATTTAAAAGGATTTGTCGTTATTCCATTAGTAGTATTGATTTGATATGGAAATTTATATTAGTTAGATTTTGATCTGTTCTCCATGAAGATTCCATAGTTAATGGAAGCTTATTTGGGTTTATCGTGAACCGTGTTTTAAATGGCATTGTTTCTTCAACCCAGTTAATGATGAGATTAATCTTCCAAAAGTTGAATAATCATAAAATAATGATTCTTCTATTAAAACCAAGTTGGTGTTTTAATGAATCTTTAATTAGATTGGAATGGGAATGATATAATTAAACTTATCAAATTCATGAAATGATCGAGAATGGAGTACCACCAGTTTTGCTCCAGACGATAGTTAAATCTTTTTTTTGATTTGAAACGACAAATGGTAATTAATTTTACCAATAACACAGTGGGTTTTAGATATGGAGTACTACCAGGTTTACTCCATGGGATGAATAGGTTGGGATTGGAAAAATAAAATAGATGATTACTTCGGTAAGGTTCGCTAATCCCGACTAGTTTGATAAACCTTAATTCGGTTTAAATTGTGAAAAGAATACTTGAATAAAATAACATTCTGAATTGGAACAAGGTGTTTGATGTGTTTTATAGCAATTGATTATAACATACGCAAGTTATTCGGAAAGACCGGGATTGACCCATTCTGAATAACTGATACGGTGACTAAGTGTCGATGATATGAAGACGGTGGTTAAAGACCAGAGATCTTCACATCATATGGATGATTACTGATGTCTTGATTGGGATGTACAACTAAGACAACGGTAATAAGTGGTGATCGTCCAGAGTACTTGGAGATCGACCGGATATGCGATGACCTCTCTCCTATATTGGATATACGGGACGAGGAATAAGGTGCCTACGGTTTCGTTCAGACCCAAAATGGACTTGCAAATGGATGGTATGTCTGGCATTGTATTCTTTTATACTGTTTTCGTTGATCTCTACTAAATATATATCTGTTTGGTGGCGGAGAATTTATTCTCTTGCTTAGCACCCTTCTCTGAGACATATGAGCTTAAAGGTTATATATTGGTGGAAATCTGTGGTACGGTATATGGATTGACATTGTGGCATGTTGAGATGAAAATGATCAAGTCTTTTGTTGAAATGCAGAGTCTTGTGGTTGATGATCAAAGCATAACCGTAATTAGCATAGCTTTGTACAGCGTTAATTCGCGAGCTTCACGCCCCGGTATGAACCAGAAATGGGATGAGAAAAATATGGAAATGGACATATGTTAGTTTCTAGCTACGGGAAACGTCATGTTATGGAGCCCAGACTATTTACTCATGCGGATGTTGGAAAACCTTATTGATGGAAAGCGAGGTACCTCGATCGTTGGTCTGATTGAAAGGCTCTGTGATATTGAGTCCCTAGTGGCTCTTGAGTGGTCGACATACTGACCGATTTTGGATGTTCAATAGAACCAGCTAATATATAGTTTATGGTATAACTAATCATCGACGGATGGCCGGCCATGTGGCTAACCTAGGGTTCACTATGGGGGATCCTGAGACATTGCTAGTGTGTCTCCAATCAGTAAGGAGGATCGCTTGCCTTCGTTCATAGATGGAAACCCAATTTTCAATACGTTATTTTTTCGGTTTTAGTTGTTTGTGTGTGTGTGTGTATATATATATATATGGCGACTTAATATAATGGTACGTACGCCGCCTACGATTGATACATTTATATTTGAAGTTGATTTCTTCACTTATAGTAATAACAAAAGAAGCAATCTCACATACCAAGCATATTTGGTTATTATAAGGGATAACACTATCCTCGACTGCGTTCATTGTGGTGATAGGACCTAAGTCTTATGATAGCTTCGTTTTTCTATTAAGCATTGCGCTGTTTGTTTATGCACTGGCATCCATGGGGGATAAACCCGTTCCATGTTATACAACATGATCTCGTGATTTACCTAACTTTAAAACAAAAAGATAATAATTGTTTTATTGCTAGACAAGTCCCATGACTGACTCAGAGTTTGTTGTTTTAACCTAAACTCTGTTGCCCCTATTTTTCCACACGGGCAGCTAGTAGCGTTGGTTTTCGCAGATACTTCTTGTCCCCGGATCCTAGATTACAGCTGGAGCTATATTCGGAAAGCTTTGTATCCGTATATCCCTTTCAATTGTGTCAGTTGTTATTTTCCACTATGCATTGTACTTATGTATTTTTTTCCGTTGCAATGTAAATTGTAAATATCTGATATTTATTTTCCACTATATAATATTTATTTATACTCTGGAATATTCTTGTACTCTGATGTAAATTGTAGTAATAGTAGTGAAATGTTCTTCTATTTGTATTCCAATGTGTCATGTTCTCAAAGCAATCTGGACTCCTCATTTATGGGGATTTCGGGTAGTTTCAGCGACCGTTCGCGAATTTCAACCATTGACTTCGAATTGACATTATGGGAGATTCGACCGTCGGATTCTCCTAAAACAGGAATCGTTGGGCTTGTATCGGGAAGAGCTTTCCAATGAATATAAGAGATTTGAAATCTAATGGTTGGATTTTGAATTATGTCCAAATCAAATTTGAAAAAGGTCGTTATGGATGTAGTTCGGTGGCCGTTATTGGAAACCGACTATACGGGCCTTGATAAAATTATTAAAAATATTAATAATTTGTGTAAAATCATAATAAATGATTTGGAAAGAATTTGGATGAAAAATTCCATGTTTCTAAAGATAAAAGTATATTTTTTATCAAAATGAACTAGTTATTAACTAGAAAGATAATCCAACGTTTTTAAATAAATAAATTAGATTTGTGAATGGTTTTAATCTAACCAGAATTTCTCAATGTATAAATTGGAATGGATTTGAATAGAAATCTTCTTCGGGAGATTTCGATATTGGATTCCGTGACTATACAGATATTGTGGAGGAATTTGGAAGATAGATAAATATCGTTATTACCCACACGATATGTGTTGGTTTCAAAATTTGATATGGAATGCAAGCCATTATAATTTCTATTTAGAGCATTACATTTAATGTCAAAGTGGATTTCGGGTTTGTCGTGTATGGTGTCTTTAGTTGTTCTGAAGCCTCATGTGAAAAGAATAAATCTTTTAATTAAGATCATTAGAGTTTCCAGTTATATTTAGTAATTGGAATAAAAATGGAATGTCAATTGGGTTTACTGTGAACTATGTTTTTAACGATATTCGTTCTTTAACCCGAGTAACAGTGAAATGTGATTTTGAATTTATAAATCTTTTATTAAGATTTAATGGAAATTTTCCAAATTAAAGTTTTCCAATTTTATAAAATAAATTGGAGTGGAATGGAATTCGATTTGGTAATAATCGAAGTGAGCTTCTGTGGGGGAAGACTGTTATTATTTATGGAATTTAAAAGGCTTTGCCATTATTCCATTTATATTATTGGTTGGATATAGAAATTTATATCGATTATATATATCGATTTGTTTTCCATGAAGATTCCATGGATAATGGAATGTGATTTTGGGTTTATCATGAATTGTGTTTTAAACGACATTAGTTCTTTAACCCAGTCAAAGACAGGATTACATTTCTAACATTGTATTTCAAACTGTTTATCGATCTTTGTTGATCTCTGCTAAATATATATATGTTTGGTGGCGGAGAACTTATTCTCTTGCTTAACACCCTTCCCTGAGACGTATGAGCTTAGAGGTTATATATTGGCAGAAATCAGTGATATGGTGTAGATTGTCGAGTATGACATGTTTGTGTTTCCAAATTAAATAATCATTAAATAATGGTTGTTGGAAGAAAAAAACTAATTGGATTTTTAATTAATCTTTAATTAGATTGCAATGAGAATGTAGTAATTTAAATTATCAAATTTGGGAAATGATCGAGAATGGTGTACCACCAGTTTTACTCCAGACGATAGTTAAATCTTTAACTAGATTTGGGCGTGAAATAGTAATTAATTTTACCGATAACACCATGGGTGTTAGATATGGGGTACTACCAGTTTTGCTTCATATGATGAATAGGTTGGGAGGGATTAATAAGTAAATGATTTCTTCGGTAAGACTCGATAATCTTGACTAGTTGATAAAACGTAATTTGGTTTTGAATGATATCCAAAGGAAGACTTAAGAATAAATTTAAAAGAATTTATCTTTGATAAAATTAATGGGAACCTTTCCCTAAAAGATGTGAATAATTGAATAAAAGAATATCCTGAATTGGAAGGAGGTGTATGATGTGTTTTTATAACACTTGATATTGATTATAAAATATGCGAGTTATTCGGAAAGACCGGGTTTAACCCATTCTGAATAATTAATACGATGACTTAAATCGACGATGAAGATGGTGGTTGAAGACCGGAGTTCTTCACATCATTTGGATGATTGCTAATGTCTTGATCGGGTCGTACACCCAAGACAAGGTATTAAGGGGTGATCGTCCAGACGTACTTGGAGATCAACCAAATATGCGAGGACCTCTCTACTGTATTGGACATATGGGACGAGGAATAAGGTGCCTCCAGTTTCGTTTAGACCCAGAACGGACTTGTAAATGGATGCGTGTCTGGCATTGGATTTCATTCTGCGTTGATTGATTTCTTTTAAATATATATCTGTTAGGTGGCGGAGAATTTATTCTCTTGCTTAATACCCTTCTTTGAGACGTACGAGGTTAGAGGTTATGTATTGATAGACATCAGTTGTATAGCATGAACTGTCAGTGTGGCATGCTGAGATGCAAATGATTGAGGCTTCTGTTGAATAGCAGAGTCATGTAGTTGATGATCAAAGCACGGATTTAAATAGCATAGCTTTGTGTATAGTGTTAATTCGCGATCCTTACACATCGGTATGAGTCAAAAACGGGATGAGGACGGCAGGGAGGACATGATGTTTCTTTCTAGCTATGGGTGGTGCCATGGTATGGAACCAAGAAATTTATTTATTTTTACCTATGTGGATGATGGATTGCGAGGCGCCTCAGATATTGGTCCCTAGTGGCTAAGTGGTAGGTCTTATAAGATCGGGAAGCGTGTGTTCAGGAATAATAATCCACTAACGTAAGTATGGACCGGCCCTGTTGCTAATGAAGGTTCACTGTGGGAGATCCTGAGGCATTTGCTAGAGTGTCTTGAAGCCGGTGAGGATGATCCCTTGCCTCGGCCCATAAATGGAAATCTGATTTCCAATATGCCGCTTTTCGGTTATTATTGTAGAACTAGTATGGCGACATAGTAGGATGGGGTACTTGTAATGGCGCGTTTTGTTAGCTGTCGAATAATTAATTTATTTAATTATTTATATATCGATTTGGCGATATCGATAACTTAAAGTACAACGTTCGAACTTATAATGTATAGTTATAATTAAAACGAACTTGAAATGGTGCGGCAGTTCACTATTTGGCAATTCGAACTTCAATTGAATGTACAGGATTCGTTTTAAATCGGATTTGTGTCAAACAAGAAACGTGTGGAGCTGGTGGAGTATATCTTTCTAGTGGAAGAGAAAAATCGGGATTTCGTCAGGTAGATTTTGAGATATGTCCAAATCAAATTTCAGAATAGTCGCTATAGAATCGTTTATCGTCCATAACGGTTATTTCGAAATAGCTAGAGATCGGGTTTGAATTTAGACAAGGTTCTTTTGGGAAGTAGTGATAATATAATTTTTAGAATTTTATGGAAAATTTTAATTAATTAAATAAACGACTTTTTATTTGAAGTATTTCGCTCCCTGAAATCAACATTTTGAAGTTTCAAAATATGAGTCCGTCTACCGATATTATTATATTTTTGAGTTCGTGACACCGAGCTCATCACAACGGTATATTTATTTCTGTCGTTGGCCATCTGGATGAGAACAGAATTTCATGTAGAAGGGTCACAAAAATGTATAACTTAAATATTCTATCCCTAAAAACCTAACCCCTTCGTTTCAGTGATAAACAGAAGTCCAAGTTCCTTTTCATTACACCACATAAAATATATGGGCAAACTAACTCCACGTCCTATATATACCCATATATATAAATACCCTTTTAAAACGTTAAAACCTAATTCCCATTCTCATTTCTCTAGTCAACGGCAGAAATCTGCCGCACATTATTTCTTCAGCAAAACAAAAGAAAATCGCACCTCTTAAAATCCAAAACAAATCCAAATAAAATCCAATAAATTACAAAGTTAACTCCTTTGGATTCGCCTGGATTTCCTCTTCATCTCGACCTCAGATTTGGAGCATTCGAACTACTTAGGGGTTCGCTGGTTTTGGGTTCGCCACATCAGGAGACATCAAGGAAGAAGACGCGAGTCTTACTGGAAGACGAAAATGGACGTAAGTGTGGATATGTTGAATGGCATGAGGGTTGCTGCGAGCTGGGATTAAGAGGTGTGCATCATGATGAGTGTAAGTGGATAGCCAAACGTTTTGGCAGAAGGAGGATGCATGGGGTTATTTAAAGGAAGGGAAGTGGTGTGGCTTAAAATGATGGATGAAGGAAAATATACAGAAGGCGTGTGTTCAAATGGTGTGTGAGAAGACAGTGGCATGCGTTGAGAGGGGATAAAATGCATGGGGTGACTCGCATCTTTTCTTGAGGTAGGATGTACGTGTACGGTTTTTTGTAAAGTGGGAATGTGTGTACTGGAGTTGCAAATACAGAAAGGGAAGAAGGCAAGTCATGTTACGGGATAGAGAAGATACTATTTGTATCAGTAAAACTTTTCATGTGTACATATGACAAACGCGTGGAGTTAAAAATCTGGGATCTGCATCACAGAATTGTGTGTGTACCAGTTTGATAAGGGGAGACATATGAGATTATGAGGAGCTAAATGTTTTGGAGAAGGAAGCTTTGAAGTATGAGTTTACGGATTCCATGCAACAACCGCTTTGTCAACCATAGGAACGTTTTCAATACAACGGGAGTCGCCAACTCTATCAGGATACGGAGGATTGACGAACGTTGGATGCCGAGTTTTATTGTGAAGAGGAGATGAAATTTTTGTTTGTCTTATCTTCATGAAACAGGGGTGGCGTGGCCATCTTAATAAAAAGTAAAGGGCCAATGTAATGGGTACAATTTGTCTGGAGAAGCGAGTGAGATGTTTTGTGGTGAAGTCGGTTGGACTACTGGTTGGGTAACGGGATATCGTGATGGATATTAAGAAAGGATGTGGAAATTGCTTACGAACAGGGGAAGGGAAGTCTAGTAGAAATTGCTACTGAACGTGGGTGCGGATTGGTATGTGTGGACCAGTATATATATATGATCGATGAATGGTCAGTCGCGTTGGGATCGTGTGGACTGACACTGCATAACGGATCTGACTGGAAGTAATTTGGGGCTCATTACAATTTATGGCGAAATAAATTGTCCGTTGAAGTCAAAATAACACAAACCGTTATTCAACGGTTAACGCGCAAGGTGAGTAAAACTCACCAACTCTGAATAGTTCTATTTTTACAGTGTATTCTTAGGACTGTTAATTATTGTCTGTTTGACTGTGTGTTGATTGTTTGATTGAACTGCTAGCCAGTTAGTTAAATTTCTATATTGATTCTGTTTAACAGAATATATCATATGGAACTGAAAGTGATGTTATCTATATTTTCTAACATCTGTGATGCAGGGAACCAGGTTGGAGGAATCCAACAGGATTCCTCAACAGTATTTTACTGTGATTTTTATAGTGTGATATATAATGTGAAGTATATAATCTGTATGACTATGTGTGGTGGGACGATATTTATCGTTGTTATATGGGGTGTTGAAGACCATGAGAAATACCAGACTGTAGGAGAGGGGTTTTCAAAGTATATTTTGAAAATAGTTTATTTATAGAAAATCAAGGGATTTTATATATATATATATATAAGAAAAAGGATTTTTGAATATTAAGGAATATAGTTGGTAAAACAAATATAAAAGAGTTTTATTTGTAAATCAATATAAGGGAATATATATGTTAATCGAATATAAGAGGATATATTTGTTAGTCAAAATATAAAGGAATTATATTCGTTAGAACAAATATAAAGGATATTTATTTAGAGATTAAATAAATAGAATATTATAAAGGGTATTTATTTAGAGATTAAATAAATAGAATTAAACTAAAGAAGATATTTATTTGTTAAGTAATTGGTTAGGTTGACCAAAGCGAGTTAGTCGAGTTAACCAAAGTAATTGGTTAAGTTAACCAAAGTAAATTAGTTAAGTTAAACTAAGCGGTGAATCAAAGTGAATTTGTTAAGTTAAACTAAATGATTAATCGATGTGAATTAGTTAAGTTAAACTAAAGGATTAATCGATGTGAATTAGTTAAGAGAACTAAAGGATTAATCGATGTGGATTAGTTAAGTTAACTAAGTGGTTAATCGAAGTAAATTAGTTGAGTTAAACTAAGTAAATCGGTTAGAGTTAATCAAAGTGAATTAACTAAGTTAAACTAAGTGGATTAGTTCAGTTAATCGAGACAAGTAAATCAAGTTAGGTTAAACCATTTGAGTTAACCAGTTAAAGTTTACCAGTTAAAGATAAACAGTTAGAGTTGACCTGTAACGACCCGGATTTCAGAGACCTTGGATATCCGATATATCTCACATATCGAGCGTCCAAGAGTCGACAAAATCCAGATAATTATGAAAGAAAAGAAATAGATAGAATAATAGAACTAAGAAAAAGACATCAGAATCTCACAGCGGAACTTGGGACAATATATAATAACCCAAAATATTACATAACATAATTCAAGTACATTGGAATACTTCATACATAGGGATACATATCATCACGATTACATACTTAACACTTGTGATACTAACTTGCAGATAATTCTACATAACATATGATAGGTAAGCCAACACTTCAGATCCTGCCATCCAGCCACTCCACAGTTACTTTAAAACCTGGATCACTTGTCTACTCATAATAAATATTATGAGTACCCAAGAGTTTAGGGAAAACATAGAAAATAAACTCAGGGTCAGTCATGGACTGGTATGAGTAAACGATTTATAAACAAGTTTAATAAATCACAATGATTCATAAGACCACGCCGTGAATACGGAACGGGTTTTTAACCTTATGAGATCAAAACAGTTTGTATATTTAAACAGATATTATGATAATGTCTATGTGTCCACAAATAATTATAATCTAGTAGAATGCTTTCATCTCACATTCTACTTATAGTATACAAACAAAACCGTTAAGTGCTTATGGATATTTGGTTTCCAACTATGACAAGGTATGGGATCACCTTCCGGAGGTGTATCTCTAGATACGAATACACGGGTTCAACAAGAACGTCTTGTAACCCGGCCACACATGACCGACCACTCATTTCTCTTGAGTGTATCGAATGTATATCACCAACGGTTGGGAGCTACCCACCGTTTCCCGAAACGGGTCAGAATCGACAATAGATTTTTGGAAGTAAATGAAACTCTAGATCAGATGATGATACATCCTAATGGGAGCTACCCACATAGCCATGCTGCCTGCCCGATTTTTGTCATTTCCAGTTGTGAAGCTTGAAGCTAAACGTACCCTGACACATGCTTTTGATTTGCTGTGAACGTCACATCGTCAAACCCGCTAATCCACTAATTGACTTCCCCAAAAATATATTACAAGTATAAAGTAAGATAAAAGAATTTCTCTACCACTTATAACTACGTTTGAAAAGATCAACGTACGTGATTAGTTAGGAGTACTCTGTCAGACGTTCGTCCATACAAGTTGTCCTGGGACTGGACAAACCGAAGGTACTATTCCGTACAACCATCTTAGCCAATGTTATCTAAGATTTATACAATAGCCCTTGCATTTTACTCCGTCTTCAATATATTCAGCATTTTTGACTCGCAACGCTTATGCCAATACGGAGTGGTTCTTCGGATAATAATCCAACCGGTCTCTCCATATTAACAACGTTAAAATGGTCAAAACTTTGATAGTCGATGACTTAACTATCAAATGAAAATACGTGTGCACACAAATCTTATTTCCAATTGGAATTTCTATTTGATCAATCATCATATATATATTCATATCGCTGTGTTTACGTATCACTATCCTTTCACATCAATCAGTCGCCGACTGTAATCGTTAAGAGAACAACTTCCTAAGTATAAACCCCGAAGGCCGAAACCAACATCAGATAAGTACTCAGAAAAATCATTCGACTTATTAATTCTAGTCAGTTTCTAATTTCAGTAACTTCATTTGAAATTCTTATTTTCAAGAATTCATGTTCCTTTAATATTTTTATTTCGACAAATATTAACTTAACCTCTTTATTTAATATCATGTTATACCGTGTGCGGAGCACGGGCCTAAAACTTTGCTCATGTAAAATCTTCTTTATATAAAAACCGGGGTAGAACATTTGGATCTATTATCGATAGTAAATCCTTTTTCTCTTGATCTACTATTATTTTATTTATCGTTACTTTGATCATTTCTTGATATCAAAAGATTTATCGACTTAAGTCGATACAATAATACTCGACAGTTTATTCAAACATTTGAATTAACGTTGACAGTTAAATCACCTTCCTTTTGTCACGGTAGATCATTGAGTTTAGTTTAACTCATCACTTTTATTTACCACATCGTTTTGAAATGATTTGATACTTTATTCCTTTTTATTTAATTAAATTATTCACATGAATAATTTATATTAAACTAATACAACTTTGATTTTTCATTTATAAGTGTATGATTAACTTCACAATTTTTTTCCCATCATTCCTCTCTTACCGTCTTATGAACTTATTAGTTTTTTTGCTTATATAACTATCTTTCTATATTATTATTTTTATAAATAGAATGATTTTTTTAACTACCATATTTAATTAAAACAATTTGTTAGATGCTAAAACAAAATAACTTCCCTTATATTCATTCCCTATTTTCCTTTGTTTTCTATTTCAATTTTTAAGTTCAATTTGGCAGCCCATTTAGGCCTCTTTCTTTTAATCATTTTCTTAAGCATGAACTATCTTCGCAGGCCAAGTTCCGGCCCATTTGCTTTTGTTTAATTCCTTTGTTTTAATTAGTTCGGCCCGAGCACAAACAAGCCTGCACATTCTATACCGTACTCCTTCTAGTATATATATAATTTGATACCTGCTAATGTTTTCTTCCCCATTTTTCTGTTAAACCAATACCCCCTACCACGTTCCCAACTTGCTCCGCCCACCTCAGCTCACCCGAGCTCCGGCGCTCCCACCGACACCTCGCCCACGACCTTCGGCACCCAGTGCACCAACCCCGGTGGTCCCCTACTGCTCCGGCGAAGAGCAGCACCACTGCGAAGTTCAGCCAGCACACACGAGCCCGCCACCATCAAAATTCCGATCGGAGAAAACTCCTCCACCCGCCGCCTCAGGTAGCTGGAACGCCAGCGACTTCACCCACTTCTTGCCCCCGACCAGGCGCCTCCATTCCCCCACGTGCGGTCACCCCTCTGAGCTCCGACGTGGCGCAGTTCGCCTCCGAAGTTCCCACGTCCGAAACGAAACGACACTCCTCAGATCGATCCAAACTCAAAATCCATACGTTAGAAAAATCGTTTCCTATTTTTCTAGTGATCGGGAGGTTGTTTCGCATGTATACACCCAACCATTCGATTTATAACTTCATAGAATTTCAATACTTGATCAAAACCCATTTCTAAAAAAAAACTGTTTTTCTCTTTAACCACAACTCTAAAAATCACAATATTTGTTTCTAAAATCATGTTATGATGTCGCGCAACTACCCAGTACCCTGAATTGAATTAATATGCATTTTCATTTTTGAGTGAAACAGAGAGGATTCATCAGTAGCAGTTTTTCATCTTTCGAGCAAAACAAGTGTTCTAGCAAGGCAATGATAATCATATACACTTGTATATACATGTAACAGCAAGTGTTCGAGCATACAAAGGTTCTCCAATCACTCAAGCATTCATATATGAGATAGCAACAGTAAACAATGCAAAAGCAGTTCACATGTTCGAGCATAATGACAGTAGTAACCATCCACAAAACATAGCATAACGTCAGCAGTTTGAAGGTATGTACAAGGGGTTATTTGTGAGAATTACTCACAGGTCAAACATGTAGTTTTTATAGGTGCTTATAGCAAATCTAACAGTTTAGACAGCAAGCATTTTTAAGTGCAAACTTAATCATAAACATTTCACCAAAGTCCTAGTATTTCAAAGCAAATTATCAGCATGATCTAAGTAGTATATAGTGAGTGTTTACTCACATATACACAGCAGCAATGAAGTGTTAAATTCCTAGATTTCTTCTCCTATTAGCTCACGGCTCACAGCTCACAGCAGTTAAATGCTTCCATTTCGGTCTACATGCTTGCGGTTTCACAGCAGCACCAAACGGTTCCATTTCCCTCCTTTAGCTCACGGTCTTAACAGCAGTCTCATGGTTTCATTTCCTTCTTTGGCTTGTGGGTTTACACAGAATAATGCGCCCAGTTTTGGGTTCCTTGCTTGAGGTTTTCAAGTGTATTAATGTTTCCATTTTCTTTTATAGCTTGCGGCTTTAACCGTCCAGGAAATGGGAGAAAGATCCACATATTTATAGGCTTAACTTATATTGTTTTATATTAGTTTATTATTAATATTAATTCACTAAAATTTAATACTTCCTTTGTCAAATATTGTGCGCAGGATTCTACAGCAGCACATATCTTTTGATAGCAACACATTGTTCTTGTTTTATTTGCATGAGACCCTGCTGGAAAGATGTAGGCTAACCTTTTGTATTTGCTTAATTTATCTAAATTCCTTAATCTTCCTACATCATTTGATCTTGCGCAAGATATGTTGGCAGCACCATATCTTATGAAAGCAACATTACAATTTGTTTTACATGCATGGAACCTAGTGGAAAGATGTAGGCCATTCATGTGTCTTCTACTTAATATACTTTAATTTATATTCTTCTATATCAATGGATTTGTGCGCAGCAAAGGGGTACAGCAAAGGATATGGTGAAAGCTACTTCTAGTTTTGTTTTTCATGTAAGAGCATAGGTGGATGAATGAGAGCCATTCAATGGTTTAAACTATGGCAAACATCCCTATCATCATGTCCTTGTCTTCTAGAATATGAATTAACAATGTTTTAAATTCTAGCTTGCTTCATCACTTCATTAGCCTGCGCAACATCTTTGAATATCTCCATTTACATTATGCATTAATTCATTTAATACTCATGTGTCACTATCATCTAGTATCCACTAGTTTTATCATGAAGCATCTATGCTAATGGGCTTGGTTCTAAAGTGGATGGTTGCTTGTATATGGCCCTCTTTCTTTGCTGTGTGTGGATGCTTCCTTGCGCAATACTGTGGGCTGCTAAGGCTTTCTAGTTTGCATGATTCTATGGTATTTTATAGCCTACAAGTCCACGTGTTTGTGTGTTTTAATGTACATCAGTTTCACTTAGTTTCTATGCGCAAGCATTTGGTTGAAGTTTGGGCTTGAATGTCGCATGAAAGCATGGCTTTGGTCTAGGCAAGTTGCACTAAAATTAGTCCATGGTTTTCTCTAAATTTCACTGCTAATTCATGTCTAAAACAGGTTGCACTAAGGTCCTGCAGTAGCCTAGTTATCATCTGATAAATCTCTCTTTAAGTTGTTGTTGAAGTTATTTCTCCAATCGACCGATTTCTTCAGGTAAAGGTTTTCGACGCTTTAGTTATAGTTCCTTTAGTAACGCTTTTCTATAGCGCTTCACTAACGCTGCTATAGAGTTCTACTACTGCTGTTTTACTACAGATTTTTAGTCACACTAAAGGTTGTCAAGTTTTAGCGACGCTGACTGATGTTGTAAATAAACTTTATCACACATTTCCGGGTCATTCAAATGAATACCCACATTAATAACTAAATTATTAATGTATTGCAAAAATTTTAGTTCTGACGTATTTTAGTTGTCGTCCGAAAATCCCGGGTTGTTACATTCTACCCACCTTAAAAAGATTTCGTCCTCGAAATCGTAAGTACTAGTAAGTCCAAGTTAAAATCAAAGTTATCAACTCATCCATAAATAATCAACTTACATCCGTCAATTGTTATTTATCCCAGTTTATTTCCCTAACTTCAAATATCTGTTACTACAGTTTGAAAACACCTCCACTACTGCACCATTATCTCTCAATATCCATCAGTTCCTGACCGTCAATCGATAAGCGAATAACCTTCTAAGTATCAATCTCGGAGATCGGAATCAACATCAGATAAATACTTAGAAAATTATTCAACTTAATCCATTTCCAGTTAGGTTCTAATCTCTTAACTTCACATCTCAATTCATCATCACCTATATTACTCAGATATCATCGATTTTATTTGGAAAAATATATTCCAAATCTCTATTAACTCCCTCCATTTGAATTGACTCATCCAAATATATTCATCAGCACTGAATTCTCTTTTCACTTGAATCTATATTCAACAACCTCCAGTTCACTTCACTTAACTCCGTTAAGTATTATACCAATTTATTCCTAAATTAGTTACCTTCGTTTCGGGACTCACGAATTTGATTTTATTTCAATAATCAACTAGTTTACTTCTCCTAAGTTTGATTAACTTAAGCCTAGACTTAATTTATCGGAAATCCAAATTTTAATTCAATTAATAATCTTAACTTCATTATTAACAGGCTAAGGTACCTTCTATAATTATGGTATATAAAATCCTCGTAACGATCCTGGGACTTTTCTCCCATCTCCCCTTGTTTGTATTGAATTTCCTCTTCAGAGGATTCTCTCTATTAGCTCAACTCTTCTTGATTCTGTCTCAAGAAAAATTAGTTTCCGGAACATTCACAGTTTGTTCATCTCATCAGATTGTTGCAGCTCCTTCTAGTTGTTACTAAACTAAAGGTCGTTTTCGTTCGTCATTTAGGTTCTGTCCTTCGAAAGTTCTTTCGCAGGAACTCAACCAAGTTTGTACTTCAATAAACGATTTAGTTCCCTTAAAGGTTCTCTTCCCAGTATATGGTATTTCTAACAAATAGTCGCAAACTCGTCCTCGGTTGAGTTGGTGCAACTGATACTACTGGTACGATTGGTTCAACTTCTCCCATCTGTTTCTACTGGAGTTTGGGTAGTGTCACGACTGTTAGTGGTGATGGTTCCATTAGCTCTACTACTTCGTGTACGGGTTGCCATAGTTACTAACCTAGAGGTATAGGTCTATGTCAAAACTCGATTGGATATTAGAATACGGGGTTCCTATGAAAACTTAAGACAATCTATCCTCAGTGTGTATATAACTATGTTTTCTAATATGCTTTCTCAACTCTAATCCCAAAGCCATCTTAATCATACTCCAATCAATTTATATCTTCAAACTAAATTATTTACATATCACCCAGTCAGATTCAATTTCAAACTCGAGTTCTATTCTCAATTCCAAACTCTAAACTCATCACTTAATTCCAATTCTGATTTAAATTCAGATTTACTTCATCTTCTTCATATACTTTACTTATATGAATCCTGATTAGTTATTTATAATCATTTCACTTTTTATAATCTTATTCGATTATACTGACAACCAACACATCCAGTTTATTTATTTCAAAATATATCATGATGGTTCATCGTATTCAAGTGTTTATAAAACTCCTTTCGATACAGTGGATCAAACTGCTCGTCCAGAATCCATAAGCTACTCAACCAATAAATCCCCACAATATAAATCACTTTATATTCAATAACTAATACGCTCTCTCGTATGTATACACTCAAACTCAATCTAGGGTGTTACTAACCCTATCTCTATCGAGTCACGCCACACAGCCAAGTAATTCTAAACTTAAGCTCTGATACCAACTGTAACGACCCGAATTTCAGAGACCTTGGATATCCGATATATCTCACATATCGAGCGTCCAAGAGTCGACAAAATCCAGATAATTATGAAAGCAAAGAAATAGATAGAAGAATAGAACTAAGAAAAAGACATCAGAATCTCACAGCGGAACTTGGGACAATATATAATAACCCAAAATAATACATAACATAATTCAAGTACATTGGAATACTTCATACATAGGGATACATATCATCACGATTACATACTTAACACTTGTGATACTAACTTGCAGATAATTCTACATAACATATGATAGGTAAGCCAACACTTCAGATCCTGCCATCCAGCCACTCCACAGTTACTTTAAAACCTGGATCACTTGTCTACTCATAATAAATATTATGAGTACCCAAGAGTTTAGGGAAAACATAGAAAATAAACTCAGGGTCAGTCATGGACTGGTATGAGTAAACGATTTATAAACAAGTTTAATAAATCACAATGATTCATAAGACCACGCCGTGAATACGGAACGCGTTTTTAACCTTATGAGATCAAAACAGTTTGTATATTTAAACAGATATTATGATAATGTCTATGTGTCCACAAATAATTATAATCTAGTAGAATGCTTTCATCTCACGTTCTACTTATAGTATACAAACAAAACCGTTAAGTGCTTATGGATATTTGGTTTCCAACTATGACAAGGTATGGGATCACCTTCCGGAGGTGTATCTCTAGATACAAATACACGGGTTCAACAAGAACGTCTTGTAACCCGGCCACACATGACCGACCACTCATTTCTCTTGAGTGTATCGAATGTATATCACCAACGGTTGGGAGCTACCCACCGTTTCCCGAAACGGGTCAGAATCGACAATAGATTTTTGGAAGTAAATGAAACTCTAGATCTGATGATGATACATCCTAATGGGAGCTACCCACATAGCCATGCTGCCTGCCCGATTTTTGTCATTTTCGGTTGTGAAGCTTGAAGCTAAACGTACCCTGACACATGCTTTTGATTTGCTTTGAACGTCACATCGTCAAACCCGCTAATCCACTAATTGACTTCCCCAAAAATATATTACAAGTATAAAGTAAGAGAAACAAATTTCTCTACCACTTATAACTACGTTTGAAAAGATCAACGTACGTGATTAGTTAGGAGTACTCTGTCAGACGTTCGTCCATACAAGTTGTCCTGGGACTGGACAAACCGAAGGTACTATTCCGTACAACCATCTTAGCCAATGTTATCTAAGATTTATACAATAGCCCTTGCATTTTACTCCGTCTTCAATATATTCAGCATTTTTGACTCGCAACGCTTATGCCAATACGGAGTGGTTCTTCGGATAATAATCCAACCGGTCTCTCCATATTAACAACGTTAAAATGATCAAAACTTTGATAGTCGATGACTTAACTATCAAATGAAAATACGTGTGCACACAAATCTTATTTCCAATTGGAATTTCTATTTGATCAATCATCATATATATATTCATATTGCTGTGTTTACGTATCACTATCCTTTCACATCAATCAGTCGCCGACTGTAATCGTTAAGAGAACAACTTCCTAAGTATAAACCCCGAAGGCCGAAACCAACATCAGATAAGTACTCAGAAAAATCATTCGACTTATTAATTCTAGTCAGTTTCTAATTTCAGTAACTTCATTTGAAATTCTTATTTTCAAGAATTCATGTTCCTTTAATATTTTTATTTCGACAAATATTAACTTAACCTCTTTATTTAATATCATGTTATACCGTGTGCGGAGCACGGGCCTAAAACTTTGCTCATGTAAAATCTTCTTTATATAAAAACCGGGGTAGAACATTTGGATCTATTATCGATAGTAAATCCTTTTTCTCTTGATCTACTATTATTTTATTTATCGTTACTTTGATCATTTCTTGATATCAAAAGATTTATCGACTTAAGTCGATACAATAATACTCGGCAGTTTATTCAAACATTTGAATTAACGTTGACAGTTAAATCACCTTCCTTTTGTCACGGTAGATCATTGAGTTTAGTTTAACTCATCACTTTTATTTACCACATCGTTTTGAAATGATTTGATACTTTATTCCTTTTTATTTAATTAAATTATTCACATGAATAATTTATATTAAACTAATACAACTTTGATTTTTCATTTATAAGTGTATGATTAACTTCACAATTTTTTCCCATCATTCCTCTCTTACCGTCTTGTAACACCCCACTCCCGCTATGATCACTCACTAAGGGAATGCCATAGCATCGGTGGAGTATTTTAGTGAATATAGAACAGAAAAATTACAACAAGACAGATATAAATAGTACTTGAAATTTTAAAACATCATCTCATAACAGCGGAAGTAAAACATGTCTGGTTACATCATAAAACCACAATAAAGGTCAAGTACAATATCCATCAAAATAAAGAAGTACATAATCCCACTCTCATACAATAGCCAAACAAAAGAAAAGATAACTGGATAACTGGAGCTTTACATCTATCCAAGCTCCTAAAGACTGGAACAGCAATCCGATCAAGCTCCACTACTGCTAGGATCCACCGTAGGACCTGAGGGTTGGGAAAAAGATAAAAACAACGGGGTCAGACATAAGTCTGAGCGAGTCCTATAACTTTAACAATACAATCGTTAAAGTAACCAGAGAAGACATAAACTGATATACGGTAACATATAGGGATGAATGGCTACCCTAAGCAGTCAACTAAACGAAGATAAAGGATAAAGACGCATCTACCCTCCCTAAGGTAAATTACTAAACTGCACCACACCAGTCGTTCCCAACTTAAAGATTGATCCCACCCAAGGACTTATAAAATTTACTAATTAGTACTTGCGTACCCCTAGGTGACCAAGTAGGCGCCACGAGGCCCTACAATCCACTAGGTGTACACACTACTTCCCATTCGATCGGCTCCCTAACGTAGATACCCGTGCTGGCCCCACCGTGGGATGTATCATTCCCCAATGTGGCAACCTGATGAAACTAAAGGTGCACGGCTTATATCTACTCGATGCAACAACGGCTTACCTACCAGCCCGGGCCCACTCACGCATATGAAGCCCGTTGGACTTGCGTTGCCACCGCTAACCCGTTTGCCTCTTACAGTCAAGCCCAGTATGCGTGTCCCGTCCTCGACATGGGTCGAGCCCACAAAGATACGTATGGGTTACTGGTTGAAATGGGCCTCCACAAGCTACCCACCTAAGCTTGTCCCTTTTTCTAGTATATCCCACTTAACCCTTTAATCATGTTTTAATTACATGTTCCATTTTGGTTAAGTATTCTAATCGTATTTTCTATTGCCACCCAAGGCAACCACTAGATTTTCTCATGCCACCCGAGACACCCACTTAACCCCTCATGTCCCTCTACATGCTAATGTGGTTAAGTGTTTCTTAATTAATTAATTAAGAACGTAACCTTTGTAAAGACCTCTCACATTAGACTGTCTTTTATGACCGCTGGTTAAGCCGGTTGGGTCCGGGCAGCCTTATGTCATAACAGAGTCTAACCTCGTGTCTTTACATTAATTACGTATTTAGTTTGTGCCTAAGACCTCTCACATTGGGCTAACATTTGTAGCAACTGGTTAAGCCGGTTGGGTCCGGGCAGTTTTACGCTACAACTGAGTCCAACCTCGTGTCTTAGTCAATTAATTACACCTAATTAATCACCCTCATAATTTTATATTAATTATCCCTAATTAATCAAGTTTTCTTAACATGGGTAGACCTAACTTAATAGGTAAATTCCCATGGGGTAGACCTAACTCAATAGGTAAATTCCCAACACATAGTATGGGTACACCTAACCAAATAGGCAAATTCCCATACTATGTTTATTTATTTTGTGTTATGCATAATTATATTAATTTCACACAATCTTATTAACTTATGCATTTAATTACCCCATCGTTCCCACGTAATTTCGTTCATGATATAACACATATAAAAGGTGTCAACTTGCATATGAATGAACATGTTTCAAAGGTGCCATCTTGCATATTAACAAACACATAACTTGCATATGAACTTGCATAACATGTCACATAACTTGCATATAATATGTCACATAACTTACATATTCATTTTGCATAACAAACTTGCATATTAGCTTATAGACTTGCATAATGTGTCATCATGAACTTGCATATTAATAAACATGTAACTTGCATATTTTCATACATGTAACTTGCATATTAACAAACATGTAACTTGCATATAAAGAAACATGTAACTTGCATATTTACATACATGTAACTTGCATATTAACAAACATGTAACTTGCATATAAAGAAACATGTAACTTGCATATTTACATACATGTAACTTGCATATTAACAAACATGTAACTTGCATATTAACAAACATGTAACTTGCATATTTACATACATGTAACTTACATATTAACAAACATGTAACTTGCATATTTACATACATGTAACTTGCATAGCATATTACCATGAACTTGCATAACATGCATATGATTACATAGCCCACAACTTGCATATTTAGCATCATGCAAACATAACATACATCATATTAAACTTGCATAAGCTTGCATACTCAACATGCATAAACATAAGATTAATGCTAACATCATATCATATGATTCAAAGCTCATTAACCCACATACAAAACCATAAATCTCATCACATCTCATCTAATTAGTTTACCAAAAGATCATCAAAGTGATAGAAACTCACAACTAGCAACTTTGAACACCAAATGAAGAAGATTAAGATGCTAAGAAGGGATTAGAAGTTGATTAGAGAGTGATTAGTATGCAACCCTCTTCATAAAATTAGTGGAGGCCATGAGAGCTAGCATTTTGCCATAGTTTAGTCACTAGGTTTAATTATGAATGAATTAGGGTAGGTTAGGGTCTTATTTATAGATTAGGCAAGTGTTTTAGGCCATAGGATTAACCCTAGATTCAATCCAAGCCATCAAAGCATGTCTTGGGGAAGAAGTCAAGTGTAGGAACCATCTAGGGCCTTTAGATTAAAGATGGACCATGAGAACCATTCAAATGCAAAATCTGCACTTGAGCGAATCGGCCCACGGGTTGACAGCCAAACACCCTGGATTAACCCCTAGTCGACCCAGCGGGCTCGGGTCGACTTCAAAAATCGGCCGGTTCGGTTATTCCCCTCTCCCAATTCGCTGTTTTGAGCATTTTTGCATATTTATTTATTAAATTTTCAATTATATATATATATATATATATCAATATATATATATATATATATATATATATATATCTACACAACCCATTTCACTTAATTAAGTATACTTTAATTTGGGAATTTTCGTGAAACTTCGCGAGGCCATATCTTGGTCATACGGACTCCGATTTTCGAAAACTCGGACTCTATTTCGCGTATTTTTCCGAGACGAACGCAATGGCATAGCCCGTTTCCCTTGATTCCCATTTTAGAATTAAATTCTGCCTCGATTTATGTTATTACAGGTTATTGAAAATACGGGTTGTTACATTCTCCCCTCCTTAAAGGATTTCGTCCCCGAAATCTTCAAGTTAGGAAGAACGTATCCTACCATCCAATCATCCATCTACTCAAAGCATCATCCACGAGCAATCATTGTCCTTACAAGATTCTAAATGCTGGATGGATATATGCAAAAGTGTGTGTATATGTACTTACCTAATGCGAAAATCAGGCGGTTACTGATACAGTAAACCTCCTTAATGCAAACCATGATAGTGCCATGCATCCAATATGTATGCGAAACCCTATTGACACATACAAATTTCTACATGCGTGCACAACCATACACAAAAATGCATCATCCATATGATAACACAGCCATGATACATCCATCAATCTAACTACCACATCCATTTATGCAATATGCAACATGAAGTGACTGAGCCGATCTAGTGCCTAATGTGTGTGTATATGCATCCACGAGCAACCACTAGCAAACAATTGCATCCATATGCATCCATCAACCATAACATGTTTCAAACACATGTTTCAACCATAGGTTTTACCCTATCTAAAGGTCATAGGTATTAGCGAGAGGATATACTAAAGATAAGATAAGTACTAGACAAGCAATAAAGGAGAAGTTAAAAGACATACTCTCAAAAAGAAATGGATACAAAGAACGCATCTTCGCTTCCGTCTCCCAAGTAGCATTGCTTTCGTCATCTCCCCATTGCACTTTAACTAGCTGGACTTCTCTGTTCCTCAACTTCCTAGTTTCTGACCCAAGGATGCGAGTAGGAGCTCGTCGAATCGTCGCATCACGCTCTACCTCTACATCTCTAAGCAAGCTCGGCTCTACCACCTCCGCGGTCTCATGTAAGTACTTCCTCAAATGTGATACATGGAATACATCATGAACACCACTAAGTCTGTCGGGCAACTCCACCCTATATGCCATCCGTCCAATCCTTTCCTTAATAGGAAACGGCCCAACAAATCTCGGTGCTAACTTCCCTACGGACCCAAAGCGAACAACATTTCTCAATGGAGATACTTTGACAAAAACCATGTCCCCAACCTCAAACTCAAGATCCGTCCTTCTCCGATCCGCATAAGATTTCTGTCTATCTTGCGCTGCTTTCATCCTTTTTCGAATTAAATCAATCTTCTCTGAAGTCTCTCTAACCATATCCGGCCCAAGCAAGATCTTATCCGTAGATTCCCACCAACATGTAGGAGATCGACAAGGCCTTCCATAAAGAGCTTCGAAAGGAGCCATACCAATACTGGACTGAAAGCTGTTATTATATGCGAACTCCACCAAAGGAAGATGTTCTTCCCATGTACCTCCAAAATCCAAGATACAAAGCCTCAAAAGATCTTCTAAGATACGGTTCACCCTCTCGGTCTGACCGTCCGTCTGAGGATGATATGCGGTGCTCAAACACAACTGAGTCCCTACCGCCTCTTGCAAACTTCTCCAAAACTCACTAGTAAAGATAGGATCTCGATCACTCACAATGCTGGATGGCACGCCATGCAATCTAACAATCTCCCTAACATAGACCGAAGCAAGCCATGGAGCGGTCCTCTTACTCTTCACGGGTATAAAATGGGCACTCTTGGTAAGTCTGTCCACCACAACCCAAATTCCCGTATTGCCCTTCCTTGATCTCGGTAACCCATCGATGAAATCCATCGAGACACTATCCCACTTCCACTGCGGAACTTCCAATGGGTGTAGCAACCCACCGGGTTTCCTTTGCTCCGCTTTAACTTGTTGGCACACTAAACATCTAGCCACATACTCGGCTACATCTTTCTTCATACCGGCCCAGAAGAAAACTCTCTTCATGTCTTGGTACATTTTGTCTCCACCGGGATGAATAGTCATTCTTGAACGATGTGCATCATCCAAAATAGCCTTCTTCAAACCCTCATCTTGCGGTACACAAAGTCTACTGTCTCTATGCAACCATCCCTTATCATCTATGGTGTATCTACCCAAATGGCTGGACGACTCCCCTCTTATAAGCTTCTCTACCAACACAACCAACTGTGGGTCGTCTCGCTGAGCCTCGCCAATCCGTCTCAAAAGAGTAGGTCTAACCTCCAAGGATGCCAACAAACCAGGTACAAAATCAACAGAAGGTCTGAAGTCGAACAAAGAAAGAAACTCCAAGCTTCGCCGTTCTACGAACAATGGACTTAAAGATAGCCTTTTTCTACTCAAGGCGTCAGCCACCACGTTACCCTTGCCAGGGGTATATGCTATCTCGAAATCATAGGATGCTAAGAACTCCATCCACCTTTGCTGTCTTAAGTTTAAATCTTTCTGAGAGAATAAGTACTTCAATGATTTATGGTCAGTGAACAACTCGAATCTCTCACCAAGAAGATAATGGCGCCAAGACTTAAGTGCGAAAACAATCGCGGCCAACTCTAGATCATGGGTAGGGTAATTCTTCTCATGCACTCTCAATTGTCTCCCTCCATAGGCTATTACCCTTCCCTCCTGCATCAAGACTGCGCCTAATCCTGTTCCACAAGCATCGGTATAAACAACAAACGGCTTACTCCCATCTGGAAGCACTAAAACTGGAGCGGTGGTCAAAGCTCTCTTTAACCGTCGGAAAGCATCATCACAATCTACATCCCATGAGAAAACCAGATTCTTCTTCGTCAAGCGGGTTAATGGGGCTGATATCTTCGCGAAGTCTTTGATGAACTTCCTATAATATCCTGCCAACCCCAAGAAACTTCTTACTTTGGTAGCATTTTTAGGAACTTTCCAATCCTGGATAGATACTATCTTTGCGGGATCCACAGCTATCCCTTCCTTAGAGACCACATGCCCTAAGAATCGCACTTCTCTTCTCCAAAAATGACATTTAGAGAATTTAGCTTTAAGACCATGTGCTCGAAGAGTCTCCAACACTTCTCTGAGATGTTAGGCATGCTCTTCTTCACTCTTGGAAAAGACCAAGATGTCATCCACAAAAACTACTACAAACTTATTCAGATACTCTCTGAACACTCTACTCATGAGATCCACAAAGTATGCAGGGGCGTTTGTCAACCCAAATGGCATCACTAGCCACTCATAAAAACCATCCGGAGTCCGGAAAGCAGTCTTCTCTATACTGTCCTCCGCCACTCTCAACTGATGAAACCCTGTAGCTAAATCCATTTGCGAAAACACTGAGGCGCCAACCAACTGATCAAAGAGATCATCTATCCTCGGTAATGGGTGTCTATTCTTCTTTGTGAGCTTATTAAGTTCCCTATAATCCACACAAAGTCTGAGGGACCCATCCGCCTTCATGGCAAACACTACTGGAGCTCCCCACTCCGATATACTTCGCCTTATAAACCCCTTCTCAAGCAACTCCCCTACTTGCTTATGAAGTTCCCTTCTCTCCCGAGGAGCCATGTGGCGCACTGGCAAAGACACTGGTTTGGCATTATCCACCAAATAAATTCGGAAATCTATCTCCCGCTTCGGAGGCAAACCCTTTACTTCTTCAAACACATCCGGATATTCCCGGACTACTCTGACAGAATGCAAACTCTCGACCGAAGCATCGAGCGATTCAAGATAACTTAGCAAAACAGATTCCATGGGATTGCAAGAGATCTCGAGAGTGTTACCCAAGCGGGTCATGAGCCTGACAACTCTCCTTTCGCAATCAAGAACGGCACCATTACTGGATAACCAGTCCATGCCCAAGATCAACCCATAGCCCGTGAAGCCCAATACAAAAGCATCACATCTAAACTCAACGCTAAGTATAGAAATCTTCAAACCCAAACATATCATAGACAGATATATGGAGCCCCCAATTGGGTTTGAGACAACCAAGGGATCATCAACTAGACTGGTGTCTAAGTGCAGTGACTCAACTAACGATGATGAGATAAAAGAATGCGATGCGCCAGAGTCAAACAAAGTACGAACTGGATGATCAAACAGAAAAACCAGGCTTTCAACGGAAATAGTTCTACCTCTCTGCTGAATCGGTGGAACTGAGAGAACCTGAACTTGCCCCCCTGACTGAGGTGGTGCTATAAGAGCTTGCACCTGGCCTCCTGAGGTAGACCCCGTCTTCTGCCCCTTCTTTGGGCAGTTTTTCACAAGATGCCCTGCTTCACCACAATGAAAGCAACCGGTCTTCTTCTTTTTGCGACAATCCTTACTAAGGTGTCCTGGTGTTCCACAATTGAAGCACTTCTTCTTCGTCTTCTTTTTGTCACCATTGCCTTTTCCGCCCTTGCCTTGTTGTTGTTGTTGCGGTTTCTTCTGATCCCCCTTTTTCTCTGGTGCCTTAGAATTCTTATCATCCTCATGCATAAGTGCCATGTAGACAAGCTTCTCAAAAGTGGCCCCCATAGGAATGTGAGTCATAGCTATTCCTTGCAATGGTTCGTTCAAGCCTCTAACGAACCTCAAAGCCTTCTTCTCCGGTGTATTCACCAACTCTATGCCAAACCTTGCTAATTGATTGAATTTGTTGACATATTCTTTCACCGTGAGATTCCCTTGCTTCAAATTCAAGAACTTCTCCATAAACAGATTCTCTTCCGCCCTTGAGAGAAACTTAGCCCCAAACCTTTGCTTAAAATCTGCCCAAGAGTCAACAGGGCGTTCTCCATTAGTGACCTCCCACCAGAATGAGGCCTCTCCCTTCATTAACCAAGCCGCCAACTTGACTTTCTTTCCCTCTTCCACTTCAAAGATATCTAGCAACTCTTCCACTTCCTTAAGCCAATCTCTAGCCTCTACGAAAGTCTTTGAACCAAGAAAAGGTTTTCCTCCTATAGCCTTGAACTCCTTGCAAACCTTAGCAAAATTATCCACTCTAGGCTGAGGAGGAGGAGCGGTTGTCTCTGGTGTAGTAGCATTGGCCGGACCCGCAGCCGCGGCCCTAGCCTCTTGCAACCTCCTATACCATAGTGGTATAACTAAACCCTCCGGGATGTTAAGATCTTCAGCCATGCTGAAACGAAAGAGGAAAGATTCAAAAAGGAGATTCCGAAAGATAAAGATATGGCTATTGGGGATTATGCTTTTCTTTTTCAAAAACTTTTTCTCTTAGAAGACATGCTTTTACAAATACTTTCTTCGAAAATACTCTTAGAAAGTAGTTTTTCTCAAAAATTTTATCTGTTCTGGTAACCTTAAGCTCTGATACCACGTGTAACACCCCACTCCCGCTATGATCACTCACTAAGGGAATGCCATAGCATCGGTGGAGTATTTTAGTGAATATAGAACAGAAAAATTACAACAAGACAGATATAAATAGTACTTGAAATTTTAAAACATCATCTCATAACAGCGGAAGTAAAACATGTCTGGTTACATCATAAAACCACAATAAAGGTCAAGTACAATATCCATCAAAATAAAGAAGTACATAATCCCACTCTCATACAATAGCCAAACAAAAGAAAAGATAACTGGATAACTGGAGCTTTACATCTATCCAAGCTCCTAAAGACTGGAACAGCAATCCGATCAAGCTCCACTACTGCTAGGATCCACCGTAGGACCTGAGGGTTGGGAAAAAGATAAAAACAACGGGGTCAGACATAAGTCTGAGCGAGTCCTATAACTTTAACAATACAATCGTTAAAGTAACCAGAGAAGACATAAACTGATATACGGTAACATATAGGGATGAATGGCTACCCTAAGCAGTCAACTAAACGAAGATAAAGGATAAAGACGCATCTACCCTCCCTAAGGTAAATTACTAAACTGCACCACACCAGTCGTTCCCAACTTAAAGATTGATCCCACCCAAGGACTTATAAAATTTACTAATTAGTACTTGCGTACCCCTAGGTGACCAAGTAGGCGCCACGGGGCCCTACAATCCACTAGGTGTACACACTACTTCCCATTCGATCGGCTCCCTAACGTAGATACCCGTGCTGGCCCCACCGTGGGATGTATCATTCCCCAATGTGGCAACCTGATGAAACTAAAGGTGCACGGCTTATATCTACTCGATGCAACAACGGCTTACCTACCAGCCCGGGCCCACTCACGCATATGAAGCCCGTTGGACTTGCGTTGCCACCGCTAACCCGTTTGCCTCTTACAGTCAAGCCCAGTATGCGTGTCCCGTCCTCGACATGGGTCGAGCCCACAAAGATACGTATGGGTTACTGGTTGAAATGGGCCTCCACAAGCTACCCACCTAAGCTTGTCCCTTTTTCTAGTATATCCCACTTAACCCTTTAATCATGTTTTAATTACATGTTCCATTTTGGTTAAGTATTCTAATCGTATTTTCTATTGCCACCCAAGGCAACCACTAGATTTTCTCATGCCACCCGAGACACCCACTTAACCCCTCATGTCCCTCTACATGCTAATGTGGTTAAGTGTTTCTTAATTAATTAATTAAGAACGTAACCTTTGTAAAGACCTCTCACATTAGACTGTCTTTTATGACCGCTGGTTAAGCCGGTTGGGTCCGGGCAGCCTTATGTCATAACAGAGTCTAACCTCGTGTCTTTACATTAATTACGTATTTAGTTTGTGCCTAAGACCTCTCACATTGGGCTAACATTTGTAGCAACTGGTTAAGCCGGTTGGGTCCGGGCAGTTTTACGCTACAACTGAGTCCAACCTCGTGTCTTAGTCAATTAATTACACCTAATTAATCACCCTCATAATTTTATATTAATTATCCCTAATTAATCAAGTTTTCTTAACATGGGTAGACCTAACTTAATAGGTAAATTCCCATGGGGTAGACCTAACTCAATAGGTAAATTCCCAACACATAGTATGGGTACACCTAACCAAATAGGCAAATTCCCATACTATGTTTATTTATTTTGTGTTATGCATAATTATATTAATTTCACACAATCTTATTAACTTATGCATTTAATTACCCCATCGTTCCCACGTAATTTCGTTCATGATATAACACATATAAAAGGTGTCAACTTGCATATGAATGAACATGTTTCAAAGGTGCCATCTTGCATATTAACAAACACATAACTTGCATATGAACTTGCATAACATGTCACATAACTTGCATATAATATGTCACATAACTTACATATTCATTTTGCATAACAAACTTGCATATTAGCTTATAGACTTGCATAATGTGTCATCATGAACTTGCATATTAATAAACATGTAACTTGCATATTTTCATACATGTAACTTGCATATTAACAAACATGTAACTTGCATATAAAGAAACATGTAACTTGCATATTTACATACATGTAACTTGCATATTAACAAACATGTAACTTGCATATAAAGAAACATGTAACTTGCATATTTACATACATGTAACTTGCATATTAACAAACATGTAACTTGCATATTAACAAACATGTAACTTGCATATTTACATACATGTAACTTACATATTAACAAACATGTAACTTGCATATTTACATACATGTAACTTGCATAGCATATTACCATGAACTTGCATAACATGCATATGATTACATAGCCCACAACTTGCATATTTAGCATCATGCAAACATAACATACATCATATTAAACTTGCATAAGCTTGCATACTCAACATGCATAAACATAAGATTAATGCTAACATCATATCATATGATTCAAAGCTCATTAACCCACATACAAAACCATAAATCTCATCACATCTCATCTAATTAGTTTACCAAAAGATCATCAAAGTGATAGAAACTCACAACTAGCAACTTTGAACACCAAATGAAGAAGATTAAGATGCTAAGAAGGGATTAGAAGTTGATTAGAGAGTGATTAGTATGCAACCCTCTTCATAAAATTAGTGGAGGCCATGAGAGCTAGCATTTTGCCATAGTTTAGTCACTAGGTTTAATTATGAATGAATTAGGGTAGGTTAGGGTCTTATTTATAGATTAGGCAAGTGTTTTAGGCCATAGGATTAACCCTAGATTCAATCCAAGCCATCAAAGCATGTCTTGGGGAAGAAGTCAAGTGTAGGAACCATCTAGGGCCTTTAGATTAAAGATGGACCATGAGAACCATTCAAATGCAAAATCTGCACTTGAGCGAATCGGCCCACGGGTTGACAGCCAAACACCCTGGATTAACCCCTAGTCGACCCAGCGGGCTCGGGTCGACTTCAAAAATCGGCCGGTTCGGTTATTCCCCTCTCCCAATTCGCTGTTTTGAGCATTTTTGCATATTTATTTATTAAATTTTCAATTATATATATATATATATATATCAATATATATATATATATATATATATATATATCTACACAACCCATTTCACTTAATTAAGTATACTTTAATTTGGGAATTTTCGTGAAACTTCGCGAGGCCATATCTTGGTCATACGGACTCCGATTTTCGAAAACTCGGACTCTATTTCGCGTATTTTTCCGAGACGAACGCAATGGCATAGCCCGTTTCCCTTGATTCCCATTTTAGAATTAAATTCTGCCTCGATTCATTCCTCTCTTACCGTCTTGTGAACTTATTAGTTTTTTTGCTTATATAACTATCTTTCTATATTATTATTTTTATAAATAGAATGATTTTTTTAACTACCATATTTAATTAAAAAAATTTGTTAGATGCTAAAACAAAATAACTTCCCTTATATTCATTCCCTATTTTCCTTTGTTTTCTATTTCAACTTTTAAGTTCAATTTGGCAGCCCATTTAGGCCTCTTTCTTTTAATCATTTTCTTAAGCATGAACTATCTTCGCAGGCCAAGTTCCGGCCCATTTGCTTTTGTTTAATTCCTTTGTTTTAAATAGTTCGGCCCGAGCACAAACAAGCTTGCACATTCTATACCGTACTCCTTCTAGTATATATATAATTTGATACCTGCTAATGTTTTCTTCCCCATTTTTCTGTTAAACCAATACCCCCTACCACGTTCCCAACTTGCTCCGCCCACCTCAGCTCACCCGAGCTCCGGCGCTCCCACCGACACCTCGCCCACGACCTTCGGCACCCAGTGCACCAACCCCGGTGGTCCCCTACTGCTCCGGCGAAGAGCAGCACCACTGCGAAGTTCAGCCAGCACACACGAGCCCGCCACCATCAAAATTCCGATCGGAGAAAACTCCTCCACCCGCCGCCTCAGGTAGCTGGAACGCCAGCGACTTCACCCACTTCTTGCCCCCGACCAGGCGCCTCCATTCCCCCACGTGCGGTCACCCCTCTGAGCTCCGACGTGGCGCAGTTCGCCTCCGAAGTTCCCACGTCCGAAACGAAACGACACTCCTCAGATTGATCCAAACTCAAAATCCATACGTTAGAAAAATCGTTTCCTATTTTTCTAGTGATCGGGAGGTTGTTTCGCATGTATACACCCAACCATTCGATTTATAACTTCATAGAATTTCAATACTTGATCAAAACCCATTTCTAAAAAAAAACTGTTTTTCTCTTTAACCACAACTCTAAAAATCACGATATTTGTTTCTAAAATCATGTTATGATGTCGCGCAACTACCCAGTACCCTGAATTGAATTAATATGCATTTTCATTTTTGAGTGAAACAGAGAGGATTCATCAGTAGCAGTTTTTCATCTTTCGAGCAAAACAAGTGTTCTAGCAAGGCAATGATAATCATATACACTTGTATATACATGTAACAGCAAGTGTTCGAGCATACAAAGGTTCTCCAATCACTCAAGCATTCATATATGAGATAGCAACAGTAAACAATGCAAAAGCAGTTCACATGTTCGAGCATAATGACAGTAGTAACCATCCACAAAACATAGCATAACGTCAGCAGTTTGAAGGTATGTACAAGGGGTTATTTGTGAGAATTACTCACAGGTCAAACATGTAGTTTTTATAGGTGTTTATAGCAAATCTAACAGTTTAGACAGCAAGCATTTTTAAGTGCAAACTTAATCATAAACATTTCACCAAAGTCCTAGTATTTCAAAGCAAATTATCAGCATGATCTAAGTAGTATATAGTGAGTGTTTACTCACATATACACAGCAGCAATGAAGTGTTAAATTCCTAGATTTCTTCTCCTATTAGCTCACGGCTCACAGCAGTTAAATGCTTCCATTTCGATCTACATGCTTGCGGTTTCACAGCAGCACCAAACGGTTCCATTTCCCTCCTTTAGCTCACGGTCTTAACAGCAGTCTCATGGTTTCATTTCCTTCTTTGGCTTGTGGGTTTACACAGAATAATGCGCCCAGTTTTGGGTTCCTTGCTTGAGGTTTTCAAGTGTATTAATGTTGCCATTTTCTTTTATAGCTTGCGCTTTAACCGTCCAGGAAATGGGAGAAAGATCCACATATTTATAGGCTTAACTTATATTGTTTTATATTAGTTTATTATTAATATTAATTCACTAAAATTTAATACTTCCTTTGTCAAATATTGTGCGCAGGATTCTACAGTAGCACATATCTTTTGATAGCAACACATTGTTCTTGTTTTATTTGCATGAGACCCTGCTGGAAAGATGTAGGCTAACCTTTTGTATTTGCTTAATTTATCTAAATTACTTAATCTTCCTACATCATTTGATCTTGCGCAAGATATGTTGGCAGCACCATATCTTATGAAAGCAACATTACAATTTGTTTTACATGCATGGAACCTAGTGGAAAGATGTAGGCCATTCATGTGTCTTCTACTTAATATACTTTAATTTATATTCTTCTATATCAATGGATTTGTGCGCAGCAAAGGGGTACAGCAAAGGATATGGTGAAAGCTACTTCTAGTTTTGTTTTTCATGTAAGAGCATAGGTGGATGAATGAGAGCCATTCAATGGTTTAAACTATGGCAAACATCCCTATCATCATGTCCTTGTCTTCTAGAATATGAATTAACAATGTTTTAAATTCTAGCTTGCTTCATCACTTCATTAGCCTGCGCAACATCTTTGAATATCTCCATTTACATTATGCATTAATTCATTTAATACTCATGTGTCGCTATCATCTAGTATCCACTAGTTTTATCATGAAGCATCTATGCTAATGGGCTTGGTTCTAAAGTGGATGGTTGCTTGTATATGGCCCTCTTTCTTTGCTGTGTGTGGATGCTTCCTTGCGCAATACTGTGGGCTGCTAAGGCTTTCTAGTTTGCATGATTCTATGGTATTTTATAGCCTACAAGTCCACGTGTTTGTGTGTTTTAATGTACATCAGTTTCACTTAGTTTCTATGCGCAAGCATTTG
Organism: Allium sativum; assembly: GCA_030737875.1. Taxonomy (NCBI): domain Eukaryota; kingdom Viridiplantae; phylum Streptophyta; class Magnoliopsida; order Asparagales; family Amaryllidaceae; genus Allium; species Allium sativum. The sequence continues at coordinate 12,073,352 of CM060923.1, forward strand.
GTTGAAGTTTGGGCTTGAATGTCGCATGAAAGCATGGCTTTGGTCTAGGCAAGTTGCACTAAAATTAGTCCATGGTTTTCTCTAAATTTCACTGCTAATTCATGTCTAAAACAGGTTGCACTAAGGTCCTGCAGTAGCCTAGTTATCATCTGATAAATCTCTCTTTAAGTTGTTGTTGAAGTTATTTCTCCAATCGACCGATTTCTTCAGGTAAAGGTTTTCGACGCTTTAGTTATAGTTCCTTTAGTAACGCTTTTCTATAGCGCTTCACTAACGCTGCTATAGAGTTCTACTACTGCTGTTTTACTACAGATTTTTAGTCACACTAAAGGTTGTCAAGTTTTAGCGACGCTGACTGATGTTGTAAATAAACCTTATCACACATTTCCGGGTCATTCAAATGAATACCCACATTAATAACTAAATTATTAATGTATTGCAAAATTTTTAGTTCTGACGTATTTTAGTTGTCGTCCGAAAATCCCGGGTTGTTACATGACCAGTTAAAGTTGACCAGTTAAAGACGACCAGTTAGAGTTGACCAGTTAGAGTTGACCAGTTAGAGTTATCCAAGGGGAGTTAATCGAGTAGAGTTGCCGAATATCACTTATTCGAAGTAGAGTTATCGAATATAGTATATTCGAGGGAAGAGTTAATCGAATATAGTTTATTCGAGTGGAGAAATCAAATGTTATTCATTTGAGAAGAGTTACCGAATATTATTTATTCGAGGAGTAGTTATCGAATATTGGTTATTCGATGTTAGTTAATCCAAAGGAGTTATTCAAAGTTAGTAAATCCAAAGGAGTTATTCGAAGTTAGTTAATCCGAAGGAGCTAGTCGAAGAGTTATTCGAAGTTAGTTAATCCAAAGGAGTTATTCGAAGTTAGTTAATCCGAAGGAGCTAGTCGAAGAGTTATTCGAAGTTAGTTAATCCAAAGGAGTTATTCGAAGTTAGTTAATCCGAAGGAGTTAGTCGAAGAGTTATTCGAAGTTAGTTAATCCAAAGGAGTTATTCGAAGTTAGTTAATCCGAAGGAGTTAATCGAAGAGTTAATCCGAAGGAGTTAGTCGAAGAGTTAATCCAAAGGAGTTATTCGAAGTTAGTTAATCCAAAGGAGTTAGTCGAAGAGTTAATCGAATATAGTTATTCGAAAGAAGGTGTTAATCGAATATAGTTATTCGAGTAAAGTTAAAAGAGTTAATCGAATTTAGTTATTCGAAATGAGTTATTCGAATTAGATATTTGAATAGAGTTAAACACATTAGAGTGATTCAAATTACTTATTCGAATAGAGTTAAACATGTAAGAGTTAATTGAATATTAGTTATTCAATCTGAGTTAATCGAATTTAGTTATTCGAGAAGAGTTAAATCGAATTTAGTTATTCGAAAGGAGTAAATCAATTTGAGTTAAGTTAATCGATTTGAATTAAGTTGAATCGAAATGGAGTAAATCGATTAGAATTAAGTTAATCGAGTTAGAGTAAATCGAGTATTGGTTATTCGAAGGTAAGTTATTCGAATTAGTTATTCGAAGGAGTTAATCAAATGAGTTGATCCAAAGGAGTTAGTCGAATATTAGTTATTCGAATAGAGTTAAAGGAGTTATCGATTTTAGTTTGATCGAAACGAGTTATCGATTAGTAAATCGAAAGGAGATTTTCGAATATAGCATATTCTAAAGAAAGAGATCGAATATTGTTTATTCGAAAAAGAGAGATTTCGAATATAAGTTATTCGAAGAGAGATAATCGAATATAGGTTATTCTAAGAAGAGTTAATCAAATAGAGATTACTCGAAAGAGAGTTATACGTCGAATTCGATTATAGCGAATTCGGGAAAGTACTATTTACTTTCCAGGGTTTAAATCAAGATTTAGTTATTGATTTAGAGATTAGGTGTCTGTTAAATTATTCGAGTTAGGAGATAAAGTTATAATTTAGGTTAGACATTGCAGAAGTAGGAATTATAACGTTATAGTTATAATCAAACGTTGTCATATAAGAAGTGGATTTGTAACCTGAATCCGAGAATTTGCGTAAAACAGATGATTGTAAAAAGTGAGTGACGAGCTTCACCTATTTCACAGTAAAGGACGTTGTTCAATTAAGGTCTGAGAGGTAATTATACCCCAACTTGATTGACTTCAGAATTGACAAAGGAATAGTTGTGGTTCGATAGAAAAGGTTGATTTGAAATATAGTTAAGTAGTAAGCGATTAATGGATTAAGCATAACGATGTTTTATACAACGTTCATTTGAAATCCGTAAATGAGTTTTGGAAACGTTTTCCAAATATAGTCAGATATGTTTTCTAAACATAGAAAATGAAATGTTTTCATGATAAGAATTTAAGAAATAGAGTTAAGCATATTCAGAAACTGACTGGAGAGGGTAAGTTAAACGGTTTTCTAAGTGACGATCTGATGTTGGTTTCGACCTTCAGGATGGATACTTAGAGAATTGTTCTCATACTAGTTACAGTTAGGGACTGATAGTTGTGAAATAATAGTGATGTGAAAATAAGCTATGGAAATGTTTTCCAATGATTAATAACATATATTTTCTAAATATATGAAATAAGGAAATATGAACATGTGATGATTGATCGAATTCCCATTTGGAAATAAGATCGTTGTTTGTACACCGACATGTTTTCATTTGATAGTTGAATCACAGACTATCAAAGTTTTTGCCATTTTAACGTTGTTATTATGGAGAGACCGGTTGGATTATTATCCCAAGAACCACTCTGTATTGGCATAAGCGTTGCGAGCAATATCTGCCAAAGATAAATTGAAGATGGAGTAAAGTGCAAGGGCTGTTGTATAAGTCTTAGATAACAGTGACTAAGATGGATATACTGAATAGTGCCTTCGGTTTGTCCAGTCCCAGGACAACGTATATGGAAGAAGGTCTGACAGAGTATATCCAATGGATCGCGTAAGTTGATCTGTTCAAACGTATTCACGTTTGGTGGCGGAGGAATTCGTTTCTCTTAGCTGTATACCCGTGTTATTTTTGGATAAATCAATTTGTGATTTGGCGGGTATGACAATGTGGCATTCAAAGTGAATGATGATCAGATGTTCTGAAGATAGACGTAGCTTCTAGCCTCACACCAGGAAGTAACAAAAGTTGGGCTAGGCAGCATGGCTAGTTGGGTCATCCCCAAGCAGGGTGTATTGTCACCGATCTAGGGAATATCCATATTTATACTTCTTTTTGATTCTGTATCTTCGAATGATGGTTTGATGGCCTATAACCGTGGTGGCAATATATTCGCGACACTCAAGCTAAATGAGTGAGCGGTCATGTGCGGCCGGGTTGCAAGAAGTTCTTGTTGAACCTGCAGTGTATCACCTCTAGAGTACACTGATCAGAAGGTGCTCCCATACCTTGTCTGTTGGAATCCATTCTCCGATAAGCGCCCTGCGGTTTATGATTTTATACTATGTATGTAGAACGTGAGATGCAAGCGTTTCTGCTAGATTGATACCTATGTGTACTTAGACATTATTATAATATCACAATGATATTGCTTGTCAAAGTTGTTCAGATACTCATAAGGGAAAAAACCGTTCCGTATTCACGGCGTGGTCTTATGAGATATCCTATACCTGTTTAAAACTATTTTACTCATACCAGTCCCATGACTGACCCGGAGTTTACTTTGTTGTTTTCCCTAAACTCTTGGGTGCCTAAATTTGTACGGGCAGTCAAGTAGTCGGGATTTACAGATATACTTGGAGAGCTTGGAGCAGGAGACTTCAAGATTCTATAGCTATAGTTATTTCCGCTGTGTTGTAAGTGTTGTACTCTGATAAGTGCTATTGTATATATATAACTGTTTACTTCAAAGTTATGTTATATATTATATGTTATTCGTTCCGCTGTGAGATTCGTGTTACTCTGATGATTCTGATGTTCTTCTTCTTCTTCTATTCTATTAGTTCTATCTTTTCTTTCTCACCTTCTAAATTCTTTCACTAACGTCTCGGAATTTCCGACTCTCGAGGAGTTGGAAATTTCCAGCCGTTACAGTACTATGCCGTCTATGGTTGATACATTTATTTTTCAAGTTGATTTTGACACTATACACTTATAGTAATATCAAATGCTTTTTGTTTTAAACGTACCAATCATATTTGGCTATTGTAAGGTAAAACTCTATCCTCCGGCTCGAGTTGCATTGTGTGATGGGACCTGAGTCTTATAATAGCTTCATTTTTCCAAAAAGCACTACGCTATTTCTTTTATGCACTAGTAATCTTTGGAGAAAACCCATTCTGTGTTATACGGCATGGTCCCTTGATTTACTCTATTTTAAAGTAAACTTTTAACAACTGTTTTAGTTCTCACACCAGTCTCATGACTGACCTGGAGTTTATTGTTTTAACCTAAACTCTGCGTGTCCCTATTTTTCACACGGGCTGCTAGTAGTTTTGGTTTTCGCATATATTTCTATTCACAAGATACTGGATTTACAGCTGGAGCTATATTCGGAAAGCTTTGTATCCGTGTATCTCTTTCACTTGTGTTATGTGTTATTTTTCCGCTGCTACGTAATGTATTTTAATCTCTGATATTTTTCTGATGTATATTATTTATTCATACTCTGTTATGTTCTTGTACTCTGATGTAAATTGTTGTAATAAGCGATGAAATGTTCTATTATTCGCATTCTGATTTGTCGTGTTTTCAACTCAGTCCGGGCTTTCCCTTACGGGTGAGTCTGGGTCGTTTCACAAAATATAATTGTCTGAATGAATTTATCAAACAATATTAAAATTGATATTAAAGAACCACAATTTAATATGAATACTATTATTTTACCAGTAAAAATGGTAAATTTTATTTTTTATCCAATTATGATATACGAGCATCACGGCACGTGCTTCGCACATGGTAACGGCATGCGCTTCACGCTAGGTCGTGGCACGCGCTTCGCACGTGGATTTTTATTCGCTATATATTATGTGTTTTACATATGGAAGGAAAAATAACTTGTACTAATGTTGTGCATGATCAATAAACTGTCGCTTCAAGAAAATAATAATAAGCAATGTAAATAAAATAAAATGTAATGATCACAAAATATCATTCAATTATTTTGTCTTTTCCCATTGTTTCAATTATTAGTTCGAACGTAATGGCATGTGCTTCGCGCGTGGTGATGGCACGCACTTTGCGCGTGGATTGTTATTCATCAAACATTGTGTATCTTACATATGGAAGGAAAAATGATTTGTACTAATATTACATGATCAATAAATTGTTAATCGTAATGAAAATATAGTAAACAATATAAATAAATTCAAATAATTTTTTTAGTAAATTTAGTAAATAAAACAAATTATAAAAAAATTAAAGAGGAGAAGTGGAAAAAATAATGGAAAATAGCTGAAAATTTACTGTTAATTGACAGTTTTCATTTTAAAAGGCATCGAGCTAAGAATTCTAAAAAAAGAATTCAATCAAAAGCAAGGGAAACCAATGCCTTTATCTAAATATCCAGAGCCTTGCAAGTTGTTCATAAAGAGTCTTTATTCAAATGGATTGGTAAAATGAAAACAAAATTGAATAAGAATAATCTATACGTTTTTGGTTGAGAGATCCATAACTGCAGCATAAAATATGCACCACGATATCTACCTTATAGGCTAAGCATGTAAAGGAGAAGATGAATTATTATATATTACTGCCGCTAAGTAAAGTCGTTAGAATATCATAGTTATACTAGAAAATAAATAACAAGACTATAATTTAATCAGAAGTATAATGAATAATACAATAGTAAAAACATAATGCTTGACAATTTAATGTTACAGATGCATTTCGTTGTTTTCGTTGGACACTTCACTTGAGTTGATTCACTTATATAAGAATATTAGTCATAATTTGATTATTTTCTTTTATTTTATGCTAAGATCAAACCGAGTACCACATCATCGAGTATGCACCTTTCGGAGCTGGTGAGATGACCCAAAGTTCCCCGACCCCCGAGCAGTCGGAGGAGCCCGGATTGTTTTGAGAACATGACGCATCAGAACACAATCATTAGAACATTTCATTCCTATTACAACAATTTACATCTGAGTTCAAGATATTAGAGTTCAAATAAATAATATACAGCAGAAAATATCAGAGATTAAAATACATAGCAGTGGAAATAAAAAATATATATAAATACCATGCGTAGCAGAAATACATCAACTACCACAAGTGAAATAACTACATGGATACAAAGCATTCCAAATATATTCCCAGCTGTAATCCTGGATCTTGCGAAAAGAAATACCTACGAAAATCAAAACTACTAGCTGCCATGTGGAAAATATGGGCATCAAGAGTTTAGGCGGAAACAATAAACTCCGAGTTAGTCATGAGACTGGTGTGAGAACTAAAAAGAGTTATTAACTTTATTTTAAAGTTAGGTAAATCATGTGATCAGCCATATGACATGGAACGGATTTTGTAATAACCCGGAAATGAGAGCCAGTTTAAAATTTTTATTTTGGCAATTTTAGCGAATTTTGAATATTTAAATTAGATTATTTTAAATAATATCGACGAGAAATTTATTTTGAATATAGTTAGAACGTATATATTTATATATGTCGTCGTTAGAATATAAATAATAATATATATAATTATAAAAGGAATTAAAAATGGCGCGGTAGTTCGATAATTTGGTTTCAAATTTCAATTGAACGTACCAGGTGCAAAACAATCCGGATTTTAGTGAAACCAAAAATAATAGGATCTATTGTAGAATATCTTTCCAACGAATCCGAAAAATTGAGATTTCACAGCGGGAATCAAAAGATATGTCCAGTTGAAAATTCTGAATAATCGCTATGGAATTCAGGCCCTTAAAAATGGAGATTTTGCAATCGACCTCGAATTTCGACGAAACCACTTTTGTTGGGTCCGTGATGTCAAGTTATTGCTAGATTCCAAATTTCATAATTTTTCGAATCAATATGTGAGCGTGGCAAAGGAAAACGCGTTTGACCAGTTTCAGTTGATTTTGATCGACTGGAAATTGGCCATTTTTCAAACGGTCTCAGAATTCGACGAAACTAGTTTTGCTAGGACCTTATCGTCAATGCGAAGCTAGAAAATATTTTTCAGAAATTTTTAGAGTTCGTATGTGACCCCGGTAAATTGAAAAGTACGTTCAAATTCAATATATAGAGTTCTATGTTGATTTTAACAGAAACTGATCGAAAGGATCGAATCATCCTGTGATACATATCCCATTGTGTTCGGAATGGGGGTAATTAGCTATGGACGACAGGCGGTGGGCCTCGTTTAGAGGTCGTATGAAAAAGTCAAATTTTTGAAATTAAAATAAAATAAAAATAAAACCTCTCTCTCTTCTCCTTAAATCCCTCTGCCCCCCTTCCGTTCGATTCATAACAGAAATAAAAAAAATAAAAAAAAAGAGAGAAGGGGGGATCACGACCGTCGCCCCCCTGATGAGCTGCCGCCGCCCCAGGTGGGGCGCCACCACCCGTCGCCTCCCTCTCCTCTTCTCCTTCTCTTCCTCTCCTCCAGCCAAGACCCGCGACCCCCAGACCCGAACCCACCTCGCGCCCCCTCTTCTTCCTTCCTCCTCCTGCTGCCGCCGCCTCCGCTGCTTCCTCTTCACGCCCTCCCCCTCCTTCGCACCTTCCTCTCCTCCTTTCCCTTCCGACTCGACAGCCCACAACACCCCTCCAACCTATGACTTGAATACGGATGACGAAAAAAGAAACGACTGAGATTTTCTACATATGAAGAGTCGAGACGTTTGGATTAGCTAGCTGGTGAGAACTTCTCACTCTAAATCTCTTTTTCTAGTTATATATATATACTAGGATGCAGACGGTGCATAGCAGCACCCGACACCCGTCATCCACAGACCATGGATGGCTTATTTGTTTGATTGATGTGTTATGAAAATTGTTTGTGATGTTGATGTGAAATCGATAATAAAATGGAGATGGTTGAAATAAATTAATTATCGTTAAAAATATAATTTTTAATGTGAATGTGAATGAATGAATATTTATAAACAAATCGGCCGATTTGTTTATATACACTGATTTGACTAATATTGATTGGGACAATAAATTTTACACATCGCCCAACTGCACAAATAAAAATCTGTGTTTGTTGATTTGAAACCCCACACGGGTGTTGGGATGAAATTTGGCGTACACTAATCCCAATTATTTAATTGTATGTCGATCGATTGGTCGACAGGCTGTGTAAGCGTTAATTATTTATATTTGATGCTTATGCAGTTGTGTGGTGCACCTTGGATGATGGTTGATTATTTATCATTGCTATTATATACATGTGTTGTATGGAATCCATATAATTAACATTATATGGTGATTGATTGGGCCTCATTCCAATTGGGAAAATAATGAATATTAAAAAAGGAAATTCATGTGTTGAATATGAAAATAGTCATGTGTTGACGATATTCGTGTGTTGAAACTATTTATGTGTTGAGTAAAATATTTTAAATAATAAAAATTTACATCTTTATCATATTTAAAATTAGAACTACTTCACGGTGGAGTCTAATTAAAAATCAAACGATAGATACCATAGTTTTATAAAATATTTTACATAACAAAAATAGTCGTGTGTTGACAGTACTCATGTGTTGAGATTAGTCGTGTGTTGAAAGAAATATAGATTCATGTGTTGAATGGGATAAATATTCATTTGTTGAATAGAATAACGAATTTATGGAAATATATAAAGCCGTGTTGATTAGAGTTGCGCTATTTTGACGTTAACGATATTTATATCGATTATATTTGTTTTTATAATGAATATAGAAAAGGTAGTGATTTCAAAATATAACGTTTTGAAAATATTATCATTTATATAGTAATGATATGAAATATTCAATTTTGATTTGAAATTGATTATGAAGTTGAAATTGTTTGAAAACGAAGTTAAAACGATTTATAAAATACGTTTTAAAAAGGAAATCGACGAAATATATATAATATATATATTATATATATAATGGCCTAAATAGAATGCGCCGCGCCGCGGAAGTTCGTGAATTTCGACCATTGACTTCGAACAGACATTACGGTAGATCTGACCGTCGGATTCTCCTAAAACTAGAACCGTTGGGTTCGTATCGAAAAGAGGTTTCCAACGAATATTTGAAATTAGAAATCTAACGGTTGGATTTGGAATTATGTCCAAATCAAATTTGGAAAAGGGCGCTGTAAGTGCAGTTCGATGGCCGTTGATGGAAATCGACTGTACGGGCCTTGATAAAATTATTAAAAATATCTATAATTTGTGTAAAATCATAAGAAATGATTTGGGAAAAATTGGGCTGAAAAACTCCACATTTGAAATGATAAAAATAGATTTTTATCGAAATGAACTAGTTTTGAACTAGAATTAAAATCAATTTATTTTTGAAATAAATAAATTGAATTTGAAAGTGATTTTAAGAATAATCAATATTCCCAATACGTGAATTGGACTGGAGTTGAACCGAAATTATCTTCGGAATATTTCGATGTTGGATTTCGTGACCATACAAATATTGTTATGGGGATTTGAAAAATATATTTTATATCGTTATTTCCAATACGATATTTGTTGGTTTCAGAATTTGATATTGAATATAAGCCGATATATTTTCTATTCAGAGCCTTGTATTTAATATCAAATATGATTTGGGTTTATCGTGAATCGTGTTTTATATGACATTGGTTCTTTAACCCAGTTAAAGACAGGATATTGATTTTTGAGAAGATTAAAACTAAGTGGAGTCTTAATGAATCTTTTATTAGATTGAAAGTGAATTGATAATTTAAATTATCAAATCTGAAAGGTGATCGAGAATGGAGTACCACCAGTTTTGCTCCAAAGCGATAGTTAAATCTTTAATTAGATTTGAACGTGAAATGGTAATTAATTTTACCGATAGCATCGTGGTGTTAGATATGGAGTATCACCAGTTTTGCTCCATGGGATGAATAGGTTGGGATTGGGAAATAAAATAAATAATTACTTCAGTGTGGTTCGCTAATCCCGACTAGTTTGAAATGATATCCAAAGGAAGATTAAAGAATAAATTTAGAAGAATTTATCTTGGATAAAATTAATGAGAACATTTCCCTAAGAATGTGATTTTGTGAATAAAAGAATATTCTGAATTGGAATGAGGCGTTTGTTGTGTTTGTGTAACATTCGTTTATTATATAGGTGGGTTATTCAGAAAGGCCGGGTTTATACCCATTCCGAATAACCGATTCGACGAGATGTCGAAGATGAAGACGGTGGTTGAAGACCGGAAGTCTTCACATCGTTTGGGTGATTACAGATGATCTCGATTGGGCTGTACACCCAAGATGCGGGAAACAGTTGGTGATCGTCCATACGTACTTGGAGATGGATGGATATGCGAGGAAAGTGCCTCCGGTTTCGTTCAGATCCAGAACGAACTTGTAAATGGATTGTGTGTCTGACATTGGATTTTATTCTATGTTGATTGATCTCTATTAAATATACATCTATTTGGCGGCGGAGAATTTATTCTCTTGCTTAACGCCCTTCTCTGAGACGTACGAGCTCAGAGGTTGTATATCGATGGACATCAGTCGCATGGAGTGAATTGCCAGTGTGGCATGCGTAAGTGGCAATTGATCAAGACTTCTGTTGAAAAGCAAAGTCTTGTGGTTGATGATCAAAGCACGACCTGTGTGGCGCAGCTTTGTGTATAGTGTGAATTCGCAAGCCTCACACCTCGGTATGAGTCAAAAACGGGATAAGGACCCAAGGAGTGCACGACGTTTCTTTCTAGCTAAGATGGTGTCAGTGACCTACCAGCCCTGACATTTATATACTTTTCACCTGTGTGGTTATTGGATACGAGGCGCCTCGGATATAGGTCTGTAAGGATCGGGAAACGCGTGTTCAGGAATAACTAATCCTCAAAAGTAAGAGAGGACCGGCCTTGGAGGTTCCAAAGGATCATAGTTGGGTCCTGAGGCATTTGCTAGAGTGTCTCGAATCGGAGAGGAGCTTGCCCCTTGCCTCGATTCATGACAGAAATCCAATTTCCAATACGTGATATTGCGGTTTTAATTGTAGAACTAGTACGACGACATGATAGATGGTACCCACGCCGCTTATGATTGATATTTATGATTTGAATTGTTTTGACACTATACACTTATAATAGTATCAAATGATTTGTTTAAAATATACCAAGCATGTTTGGCTATTATAAGGGAAAACCCTATCCTCCGGCTTGCGTTGCATTGTGTGATGGGACCTGGGACTTATAATAGCTTCATTTTTCCAAAAAGCATTGCGCTGTTTTGTTATATGTACTAGTATTCCTCGGAGGAAACCCGTTCCGTGTTATACGGCGTGGTCCCTTGAATTACTATCCTTTAAAGTAAAGTTTTAAATAACTTTTTTAGTTCTCCCACCAGTCACATGACTAACCTGGAGTTTATTGTTTTAACCTGAACTCTGGGTGCCCCTATTTTCGACACGGGCAGCTAGTAGTTTTGGTTTTGCAGATTTATATTCATAGGGTCCTGATTTACAACTGGAACGATGCTCGGAAAGCTCTGTATCCGTGCATTACTTCTAGTTGTGTTTTCTATTGTTTTTCCGCTGCTATGTAATTGGTTGTAATCTCTGATATTTATCGAATGTAATTTATTCATTTATACTCTGTATATTCTTGTATCTGATGGAATTGTTGTAATAACAATGAAATGTTCTTCCGTCTGCGTTCTATTTTGTCTTGTCCTCAATTCTATTCGTGCTTTCCTTCATGGGGAAGTTCGGGTCATCTCAGATTTACTCCACATGGATACCATAAACAACTCTCAATGCTAAAGAAAAGAAAAATGAAGTTATTATAAGACTCAGGTTCCATCACACAATGCAACGCAAACTGGAGGATAAAGTTTTACCTTACAATAGCCAAATATGCTTGATATACGAAATTTATCTTTTATTTTTACTATAAGCGAAGAAATCAACTTCAGATATAAATGTATCAATCATAGACGTCACAGGTACCATACTCAACGGCTTACGTCCAAGGCATTGGAAAACACCGCAACGTACATCAGCCTAAATCTAGGAAATCGAGTATCACTACGACTCCCACCTAGAGTAAACACCGCTTACTCTATCCATATAGGAATCGGGGGGTGCGATCTATCCCTACCAGGTGTGGAGCGATCACACCTAGCCTATCTCAGTCGGCCGAATCCATCCTCATCTCGAAAGTATACTGATTTAACCATCAGTTCACCAGCATACCGATGTGTGAGGCTCGCGAATTAACACTACACAAAGTTGTGCTACTTAAAGCCATGCTTTGATCACCATCCACCAAGCTCTGTTTTTCAAAAAAAAAATCTTGGATTTATGCATCTTAGCATGTCAAATTGTCAATCCATACTATATCATTGATTTCTGCCAATATATAACCTCCAAGCTCGTACATCTCAGAGAAGGGTGTTAAGAAAGAGAATAAATTTTCTGCTACCAAACAGATACATATTTAGTGGAGATAAACGAATACATAATAAAGGAACACAATTTTAGGCATACCATCCATTTGCAAGTCCGTCTTGGGTCTAAACTAAACCGGAGGCTCCTTATACCTCATCCTATGTGTCCAATATAGGAGAGAGGCCCTCACATATCCGAATAATCAAAAAGTACGTCCGGACAACTACCATTATAACCCCTTCCTGGGAGCTAGACAATCCAGGGTATCAGTATTAATCCATTCGATGTGAAAATCGTCCGTCTGGCACCGTCTTTATTATCTTCGACATTTAATTGTCGTATCAATTATTCAGGATGGGTTAAACCTGGTCTTTCCAAACAACTGGCGTATATTATAATCAAGTGCAATAAAAACATATCATGCGCCTTATTCCAATCCAGAATATTGTTTTATTCAAACATTCTTCACATTGGGGAGTTATTTCTATAAATCGTTTCAAAGATTTTATTCGTTTAAACCTCTTGTTTAAATCTTCACTTGGAAACCATTTCAAAAGATTTTGTATTATCTTTTCACGAATTTAAACCAAATTAAGTTTTATCAAACAAGTCAGGATTATCCAGCCTTACCAAAATAGTCATTTATTTTGTTTTCCCAATCCCAACCTATTCATCCCATGGAGCAAAACTTATTATACTCCATATCTAACACCCAGTGTGTTACCGATAAATTCAATTACAATTTCACGTTTCAAATATAATTAAGAATTTAACAACCGCTTGGAGTAAAACTGGTGATACTCCATTTTTGAACATTTCTTAAATCTGGTAAATATAATTATCACATTCACATTTCAATCTAATTAAAGATTCACTAAAACTCCATCTTAGTTTTAATCTCCAAAAATAATTATTTAACGATTATTCAATTTAGGAAATAAATTATGCCTTCAACTGGGTTAAAGAATGAATGTCATTTACAACATTATTCACGATAAACCCAAAATCATCTTCCCTCTAAATGGAATCTACACGGAAATCATAACAGTGTATAATCGATATAAATTCCCTTTTTGGACTAATAATATAAATTGAATAATGACAAAGCCTTTTAAATTCCATATATAGTAACGGTCTTCCTTTACAGAAGCTCATCTCGATTATTAACAAATTGAATTCCGTTCAATTCAAATTTAATATATTAAATTGGAAAACTTTACTTTTGAAATTTTCCATTAAATCTTAATAAAAAGATTTATAAATTCCAAATCATATCTTCACTGTTAATTGGGTTAAAGAACAAATGTTACTTGAAATACCATTCACGATAAACCCAAAAATCCAGTTCCAATTCCAGTTAAATATTAATTAATTGGTAAACTTCTCTAAACCTTAATTAAAAGATCTATTCTTTTCTCAACTGGTTTTAAGAATAGTGCTATTGAAGACACCATTCGTGACAAACCCAAAATCCAACTTGATATTAAATATAAGGCTTTGAATAGAAATTAATATCGGCTTATATTCAATATCAAATTCTGAAACCAACGGATATCGTATTGGGAATAACGATATCAATATCTTCCAAATTTCCATAACAATATCCATATAATTATGGAATCCAATATCGAAAATATCCGAAGATAATTTCCATTTAGACCTATTCCAATTTATTCGTTGTAAAATTCTGGTTATATTAAAACCCTTTACATATCCAATTAATTTATTTAAAAGCCATTGGATTATTGGTCTAGTTAATAACTAGTTCATTCAGATAAGAATATCTTTTATCTTTTCAAAAATTGTAAATTTTAATCCAAAATCTTTTCGAATCATTAATTATTATTTTACATAAGTTTTCCATATTTTTAATAATTTTATTAAGGCCCTTACAGTCGATTTCCAATATCGGCCACATAACTGCATTCACAACGACCATTTCCAAAACTAATTTGGACATATCTTAAAATATATCCGTTAGATTTCAAATCTCTTATTATTATTCGAAATCTCTTTACGATACAAACCCAACATTTCTGGGTTTAGAAGAATCCGACGATTGAATCTCCCGTTATGCCTATTTGAAGTTAATGGTTGAAATTCGCGAACGGTCGCTGCGCGACGCGGTCTTTTCAAGCCATTTAAATATATATATATATATATATATATATATATATATATATCATTGATTTCCATTTAAAATGAATTTTATAAAAAATGTTTTTGACTTCATTTTAAAACGATTTCAACTTCATTTTCAATTTTACATCAAAATTGAATATTCTATATCATTGTAATATTAAAATAATAATATCTTCAAAATATCAGGTTTTAAAATCAAATCTTTTCGGTATTCATTATAAAATGGATGTAAAAATCCGTTTGAGTTAAAATGGCGTGCATCTACTTGACTCGGCTTCACATTTTATTTCAATATTTTCGTGTCCATCAAAAATCAGACATCAAAACCATATTTTGATTTTTCACCGACTATTATTTTAATATATTTGTTTATATTCTAAATTGGAATCAGACCCAATCAATTACCATATAATTTTATTTATATTAATTTCATACATCGCATGTATTCAAAAATAGTGATAAGCAACTATTAAACATTCAATTAACATCCAGAGTGCAATTTACATATGTATAAGCATTAAATAATTAAGTAACAGTTTTATCAGTCTGTCAATCAATCGGTTGATATACAACTAAATATTGGGATTAGTGTATGCCAAATATCATCCCAATACCCGTGTGGGGTTTTCAAACAACAATAGTCCATTTAAATAATTCATTGGTTAATTAATTTAACCAATTCTATTTTGGTTGGAATTATTTTTCTACGTAACCAATTTTCACTGTTTAAATAATAAGTAGATATTTACATCTCATTTCAGCGACCACAAAGTGTCTATCCACGTTGTTCGAAATACGAGTGTCGCATATTCAAACAACGCTTGTTGTGCAAATGAGTCGTGAATAGTTCATGCGTTGAACTCAAGCAATGTCACATACGATAGATATAAATCAAAACTGAAAGTCTATATATATCTTCAGTTACAAAATAAGTAACTGTACAAATATTTAAATGAGAGAATTCTCACATTGGTTTCCACTCAGTCAGTCTTTATTTGAGGTTTGTTTTAATAAAATTAAACGATCATTCAATTTAATCAAAAATTACAATGGATTTTGTTTCCATTCAGGTCAATTCCATGTTGTAGAGCTCGACACCGCGATCGCAATGCAGCTGAAATTGTTCAATTCTGATCTCGTATGAAAAAGTTATGGTATTAAATACATTAATTACAATAATAACTTAATAGAATAATTAAATACTAATTAAACCACTAATTACAATTAAAACCATCGGCCTTGATCTTTCTTCTCCGATCCCTTCTGTACAGAAAATCAAACCCGCTTATCACGATTCCTCCACCACGCACGAACAACCATGCTGTTGGCCGATGATCTGAAGTGCACATGTCGTGCGCCTCGGCGGCGCGTGTCACCACCCAAAATAGCACGTAAATCGATGTATCTAGTCCGTCCAAAAAACCCTTGCAAGTGAACGACTTCGAGGCCCATTTCTGACCAACAATGTGAACCATATTCGATCACGACCGGACAAAGGCGAGAACTCACCTAGCTGAACAAAATTTATTTGAAATGATTTTGGATTCGATTATTGGATTAGAAGAAATTCAAAGAATTAGTTTAGAAGCTTCTGGCCATTAATCGCATAAGTGGCGGTTGCTGGAAGGGTTGACCGCATGAGATAAAAATGAGGGCTTTGACCCTTTTTTGACCCATATATATTATAATTTAATATTCTTTAATTCCAAAAATACATGTTTTTGCATTCGAACTCCAAATCAAACCCAACGACTATCATTCCTAACTAAATACCCCTATTCCGAACACAACGGGATATGACTCGTTTGCTGATTCGGTCGTTTCTGTTCAGGTTTTGTCAAAATTAAAATATAAATTAATATAAAGGTCAATATTGAATTCAACGTACATTTTAATTTACCAGGGCCACATACTGACTCCAAAAATTACGAATTTTGAAATCTTGTTATGTTTTGATGATACAGTCCTGACAAAACTAATTTCGTCGAATTTGTATACCATTTAAAAAATGGCCTTTTTCTAGTCGATTAAATTTAAACTGAAATTACAAAACATGTTTAAATTTACCACGCTCATATACTAGTTTCAAAAATTATGTTATTCTAAACCTATCTATAATTTGACATTCCGGATCCAACAAAAGTTGTTTCATCGAAAATGGAGGTCATTTGCAAAATGACAATTTTTAAGGGCTTTATATATTATAAAAATACTAGATTGGAACCCATGCTTCGAACACGGAGAGTGTTAGATATCATTGAGTGAAGACCAAGGTATTGGAAGTGGAGAACTTATCATAAGAGATTTGTACATGTTGGGTGAAGCTAATGTCGAAGTCTTCATAAGAATCATAGATGTGGTCGGTCGTCGTAAGCGTAGCGGGAGCATGGGATAATCATTGTACTAATGTAATATGTTGGCAATTTTTTAATTTGCATACGGAACAAGACTTTGAGATAGCACAGCTATAAAAAATTAAATGACATTTCGTTTATTGTTTGATTTGTTATGTTATAGTAAGTTACTTGTTTGTATATCAAGAGTTATGAATTTGTTATTTTTCTCCTCATACCACATCAACGCACTATAATCCGAAGAAACATAATTTGGCGCATCAAAATTCCATTTTTAAATGACAACAGTTTAGTGGCTCATGCTTTGCATACGAGAAGCATTCTACTTCAATTTTTTTAATTAAAGAGAGTAAGTCGAGTAGCTTTTGATATATATGATGTTATTTCATGTTCTATATATAGAAATAAATGACAAAGTTATAGGTTACACTACTATTGGCTCGTAAATATAACGAATTGTGTAAACTTTGATAATTTTAGAATAACATATTTTGAGTTTCATTGCTTTATTGCATATAAGGTTACGAGGATATTATATATATATATATATATATATATATATATATATATATATATATGCGAAAGTAAAATAGGAATTTTATACGATGATCCAACACTTTTATGATTAGGGCCCTATTATTGACTTACCATTGCAAACCACTATGGCTATTGATAAGTACTTGAAATATGTGGGTGAATATGGTTAGCAAACTTAAGTTGGAAGCACAATAAAACTTGATATATATATTATCAATTCATGTTAAATAAGTAGACAATACATTAATTTGTGAATGCATTTTAACTTGTTGATGACATGCTTCTACACGTTGTATTACTTATCCACTGTCGTAGAGGGCTAAATATTATTTTCTTTTCATATGGTCCTTAGTCAAAGATCAATTATAAGAGGTTTGTATAAATACCTTAAGGATTTTATTTTATATTTTCATAAAGGTTAGTTATTTCTGAAATTTTAAATGATTCAAAAGCAGGCAACTTCAAATAATCAATATTTAAGAGAGGACAAGAACTTGCTTTGAATCCCAATAACAGTATATTGAAAAATAAATCATATTTTGATTAAAGCATTAGGAGACAACCTGCAATAGTTATAGCCTATGTAATGTGCATAATGATGAAGATCAAATAGTTAAAATAGAAGTGATTACTAAAAGCTAGTAGGAGAAAAATGACAATATCCGGTAGGAATTCTCTTTATGGCAACAAATATCTTTCTTTGATACTTAAGTGTGGACATGTTTTAGTTTGGACAAATAAGCAACGGTTATCAAAGATGCAGCATAAAATGAAACCGATTCAAAAATTCACTTTACAAATAATCAAAGGAGACTAATGTTAACATATGTAGAATTAAGTAATTAACGATCAAGTATTTTAAAAAATTATTAATGACCAAAAGTATAACGTTGTTAAATTGGTATGTGAGTCTTCTCCATGATAAACCGCGTAATGTCTATATATGTTATATAACCTATTGCACATGCATTTCGTATTTTTTTTTTAAAAAGACCGAAGCTGTTTTGAAAATGGTTCAAATTTATTATAAGATCCAAGCACATTACCTTCAGTATAGATGGCATACTTATTGCACTTTATGTACTAAAATTTATTATTATAAGAACCAGGCCCATTACACACAATAAAATCATCTCACTACATGTTTTATAATTGAGATAAACAAGGCTCAAAATTGACTCATTATACTCATTACAAGTGGCGTTCTAAAATAAAATGAAGTGTACTCAGCACTCACATTAACTTTAACAACTGCTTCTCAAAATTGGACATGAATAAATATCTAGTAATATGAAAACAAAACGTCTGGTTTCCATATTTGATGCATCAAACGCATCCGCTGTGTCGAACACGAAACCTTGGAAAATTTTGCAAACGAATAGTTCCTACCTTTATTTCTTTTTTATAAAAGAAAAAGAAACAATTATAGAAATAAATTAATTTCAAGACTCCAGGGTTACACGTATACTAATCAATATTCCAGGATTATGCTAATATAGTACTCATATCAAATAAATGGAAAAACACAGTTATTAACCAAAACGATACATGCACACACAACTTTGGGTTATTTTATGTATTAGTGCCGGAAGTGGGCTTGAAACAAAAAAATTTGGTACACTACTGACAAATTATAATAACGTAAGCATGATCCTTGCTTTATCCACGGGCAATAATTTCATGGATTGCCTCTCTGATTGCTGGATCATCTGATCTAACTAAAACTTTAGTGGCAACCTGCATTGAGGAATCAAGTTCAAATGACAGTTTTACATCTACTCTCACATTGTCAGTACAAACTCCGGATAATAGGCTTCCACATATTTTGTGTTATGTAAATTTGAAATTGCTCAACTCACAAATTTGTGAAACTGATGTACAAAATTAATGAAGTAAGATGGATATAAATCATGGAAAATAACTGAAGTTCTAAACATTATTGTTTCACACTGAAAAGACGCAGCAACTGACCAACACACCTCCTTGAATTGCAGACCACCGTTCTGCCTTTTTTGGGGTATTGTAGCACAACCACATTGTTTATAATTAACAGCAACGGTACAGGCATCACAACCTAAAACAAAAAAGCAAAAGTAAGAGATAAATGGCTAAGGTAGCGTTTGATTTTCGGAAAGGACAAAAAAAGTTCGCATCTGCGTCGGAAGCATGACGCATTGACGCAGGACCCGCCACTTTGCCCCTTCCGAACTGAAAGCTATAAAATGAAGCTTTCACTTTCCCCGTTCAGCTGTTATCCCCTTTTACACCCATTTATACCTTTTTGCCCCCTTCGTGTGCCCCGTCCTGTTCAAAATAAAAACACATACCCTTTTCACCAATTTTTCCCCTTCCCAACCCCTTTCACATACCCCATCCAAATACTGCTTTCTGTTGAAAATCAAACGGACCCTAAAATTCTAAGTTTTGTATACCGGCTCAAATTCTAAGCTACATTACACAATTTTATTTTCACAGGACGAAGTACAAAACATAAGACATCACTGCACTGCATCTCAATGGTTAACTTATGCATCATAGTTATCAATATATAAAACATTAATAAATGTACAACTATGACACCAATATTCCGCAAATTTGTGAAGTTTCATTGCATAACAATTCATCAACGTTCTTGGTGTTTTTGCAGTGAATACTTTGAACCACTTTGCTTATGCCAACCCACACCAGCTTGTAGAAAATGAGTCCCCTTAAGGATAAAGCTCATATCATATTATTATGGTAAAACCAAATATCTCTTCCGCTACATATCAAAATCTAAATCATGGACTAACTCATATATCTCATCATTTGTTGTTACACAATATTACGCTCTATTCCTAGAACTACAAACTACTCCCTCCAGTTCGCTTTGTAAGATGTTTTGTAAAGTTTATTTTGTTCTATGATATAGGACGTTTAAACATTTTTTACCCATTTTATCCTTACTCATAATAAATGCAAAGTTCAACGGCTGCTTTTAGACTTCCCATGCATTATTATTTTGCTTTCCAACCACTCCTTCATTAAATTTCTTAACATTCCCTCTCTTTTTTCCCTCGTTCTTACTTCTCTTCTTCTGCTATTTATACTTCAGTGCATATTTTCACAATTTGCTTCAGCACAAGCTACCATAGATAACAAAAATGTCCCCTCTTCACCAAAGCTTATTAAGGCAAGTCATGAAGATGCAAAGGAGAAAGGTCCAGCAAATACCATCATTGATGAAGGAGAACAAAACATTTTCTCTGTAGAAACTAGTGCTAATGCAAACATTGATGACGCAAAGAAGAAAAAGAAAGAGAACGCTAATTTAGAAGCTCGTTCATTGCTTGATTTGAACAAGATACCTTTTGATGAAGGGGAACTAGATCCTGATCCGAACATGCAAAATCTAATCCATACCATGGTGAAAATTATGTATCTGGAATTTTTCTAAATTTGTGTAGCTTATGATGAAGTGGTATGCTAGTAAATTTGGCTCTTTCATGTAGTTTGGTGTTGGATCAATCTTATTATAATGAAATGTCTTTTTTGCTAGTAAAATTGTATGCCTATTGTTTGTAGTTTTAGATATATTTTTTTCTTTTTTGAGTTGCATGAATGTAGACTGCTCTTTTTGGGTTGAGTTGCATGGTTGCAGAGTGCTGTCCAGGTTTGAGTTGCATAATGTCAAAAGCATGTACCAAACGCATGCATAACTTGTAGTTTGAGTTGCATTATTGTAGACTGTTCTTTCATGTAGTTTGAGTTGCATGACTTGTAATCTTGTATCACAAACTCAGTAGGAAATGGAAAAAATATGTACCAAACGCATGCATAATGTGAAAGTTCAAACCCCAGAAAAGAGATGGAAGAGTACAATAAATACACTGCTTAAACCATACAGAAAAGAGATGGAAGAGTACCAAAAGCATGTATCCGATCCCAGGCCACAATGCTGCATGCAAACTTACAACCTGACAATAATGCAAGTCATGCTAAGGTATAACCCCACAGCTAAAAATCACTCTCCAAAACAGTAACAAGACAATTTTGCATACAACCCATCAAACAATGACATAGCAAAACATCTGAAATTGAGAATTAATTCTCTCAAGCATTTTGATAACTGTTAATGCCTACAACCAATCAAACAATTCAATACATCTTGTCACTTTAATATAAGAAATGACTGGAATCATTTGTAACAACAACAAATAACATATGACGACATAGTTCACAGTTTCTCTCTTATGCTAACAAATTTCTAACAGTTTGGACCAGATTATAGTCGCAACTAACTTGTGTAGGAAGACGGTCCTCTCTTTCAAGTGCATTTTTGTTCACTTGCGGAATTTTGTATTTGTTTGAACCTTCAACTTTCATAATCTCTTGCATGCATAGTTGCAAAGTTATAAAAATATTGTTCACTTTTCTTATTGGATATTCGTTGAATAATTTCTCAACTGCGGAGATAGGCTCTACTACTGTTCTTGGGCACTCCTTGTGTTGCAGTGATTGAATGGAGTTGAAAAAACCAAGGTCTAGAATGTTTAAGTCGGGCGAGTTTGATGGTTGACATGTCAAACGAATGTCGAAACCGTATTATGAAGCAACAAGCTGAAATTGTTCATCGTTTGGATCGATGTGTGTTCTTGCATTATCTTGTTGGATGAAGATAGTTCTATTCGAATCCTCCCTTGGCCATTTTCTTCGTATTGCGGGTATAACTTTTTCAATTAGATATGCTCGTATGGTCTCTCTCTTGATTGAAACCATCGGTTTTATCTCCATAGTCCCCGCCTCTCTATTTCTACTTCTTCTCTCAGCTGGTTTCTCTGTGACAAAAGGAAATATTCCTATTTTTCCAGAAAATAGCACATTCCCTTCGGCGTCAAATCTTGGACAAGCCATAGCCGCTAAGAACATCACCTTTTCGATAAATTTTTTGCTTTGGCACGTGCGCAATGGTTCATCTTCCGCATGAAGTAGGTAATAATTCTCGGTTTTTTTGGTCATATAAAACCATTTCTCATCGATGTGTACCACATTATACATATCCACAAACTTTGGCGCAAGAGGCATGCTTCTTGGGTCTAACATTGACATGCAAAAAATTAAACGTGCTCTTTTATGCTCTTCCTTCAGATATGGTTTGATTGCATTGGTGTGACGACGGATAAGACCTTGTTTCATGAGTCTGAATAATGTAGTATAGCTTACATTCAAAGCTTCAGCAAGCGCTCTCAGGGTTGTTTGCCGATGTAAAGGAACATTGCGGACTCGATTTAAGTCAATACTGACTCTCTTTCGACCACAATTCTTTGTTCGTCTATGTGACACATCGACAACCTCTCCATTTGGTGTATTTTTCGATCGCCTCCAAATTCTTTGTACGATTTGTATATTCACTGAAAATAAATGAGATACTTCTGTTGTTGTTTTTCGTTTCAGTTTTCCATTGACGCTCTTCTCCAACAAAGCATTATAAATAGCCCACCTTTCAACATTTGATATAAATTTTCTCTGTTTCACTTGAGATATGCCAACATTTTCTGCATATGGTAAAATAACACATCAAAACAATATAAAAATATATGTATGGTGCTAGATAATCTATGTCTACTTTTAAATAAAAACAAAATATGCCTGCTTTTAAATAACCAAAAAATCTATCAAGCTTTAAAGTAGTGTACGTATGTTGTGGCATGATGTGTTGTGCATGTATACGTTGTATGTTTATGTGTTGCATGGTGTTTGGGGTGCATTCAGAGCATGCATGGAAATGTTTTGTGTGTTGCATATCAGTTTGTCCTAGCCAAAACCAATATTTGCAGGTGTTCTAACTTGCATTCATATAATATAACATGGCAAAACATGCACTCATATAGAGCCAACTTGCATTCATATAACAGGTCTCCCAGAAACAACATTTTTGACGTTCTAAATGATTTTCACATGGCAAATGGCCTCAAAATAGAACCAACTTACATTCATATAATATAACATGGCAAATGATTTTCACATGGCAAAACATGCATTCATCTTCAAGGAAAATAAAAAGACAGTAGTTGAAAAAGCTGCATTTCCAAATGTCCCTTGACTGCATTTTCAAAAGACATGGCAAAATATGCATTCGTTCCTTGACTGCATTTTCAAGATACTAGTGTAAGCACAGTAAAAGTAGCATTTTCAAATTTCTCTACTTCACCATAATGATATGACACGAGACGTACAAGGTTTGTTTCCAAACATCAAATTTACAGATAGCTTAATTGTGCATGCCAAATATAATTATACTTGTGGATGTGAAACAAAATTAAGTAGAATAACATATGATGAAATAATACCTGTGGCTGGAGTTGAAATATGTTCATCTTCTTCAAACAATTAATTAACATCTAACTCAAGTAATGGAGTGTTGGACTCTTGATTAGGATCCATATTTAAATCGATTACTATATTTTCTGTAGAAGATGATCTGATTACCAATGGAACATGATCCTCCATATCTAGATTGTTTTCTTCTTTGGGAATATTTGAGCTATGACCGCTAGAGAAAAATCATTCATTATTTGTGTTACCCTCAGCACTCAAAGAAGCATGGTGCTGTTCAACTGGAAATTCTTCCTCATCCACCGTCGGTGGGAAATTTAGATCAATGTGGTGATGCATTTTACTTGAAGCTTTGGATATGTTTTATGTAGGATTTCCTTTTTTTGATTTGGCTTTTTATATAGACCAATGAATCTACATAATTTTATTTTTGGCTCCAATCTAAAATATGAAATTCAAACACAAAAAAATTTCATTATATTTTCATGAATATTGAATGATGCGTATGGATTATGGGTTGCTGCATGAAGAATTTGATGGGAATATGTGAAATGAGCTACGCATGCAAATAGGAGCCATAAATGGCTGCTGCGCATACAAATAGGGACCATAAATTTGGTTAATTAATTAACACAGTGATAAATAGTTGCACATGAAAATAGGAGCACAATTAATTAAAGCATGGGCTAAAGTGACATTTGAGTTATTTTCTTAATTCATGTGCAAATGTCTTAAACATCTTATAATGTGAACCAGAGGGAGTACTATTTAGTTCACTGTTAGCTAGCCAACCCACTCTAACCACCATTCTTGTAAACTCTTGTTGAAAGGCAATTAAAACAAAATGTTCTCTAAATGAAGCCAAGAAAGTCACACATGTAGAATTACCAAGTTCCAAATATACTTATATTAACATGGCTGCCTAAATGAAAACTTTACAAAAGAATTGGCTTAATGGGGATTGAAATTAGCTGATGGCTTAGTGAGATCTGAAATCAGGTGATGCACTTAAGATATAATCAATTAACCTGTTGCTCCAAGGCTGTGGTTTCTCTACTTACTTCTTCACGAAATAAAGTCCAAATTCAATACATACAAATAATGAAATAACAACCCACTTTTGAATTTTTAATTCTTATCTATGCCAAAAGGATGGGAACTGTGGACTCTGAACTCCTTTTTGAATTTAGCATTTCATTTCCTATCTAAAACACATCAAAATTTAATTTTGGGAACTAACAGCCTACTAGGGAGAATATTATATTGGCTAAGCATTAATTATGCATAGTTAATTCAATACTTCGTTCCCTGCATCAAACCCATTACTAATAAGATAGTTCAGAGAGAAAGTATGTGTGTATGTACGTATGCATGCATGCGCATGTGTTCAAAAAACATATAAATATAAAAGTTATGTCAAAAAAATAAATTAAATTTACGGATTTCTCCTACGATAAACTTGCAGCAAAATTTGTTGTCCTCAACAGTCTCTAAAAGAACAACTATCCTAAAATTCAAGTAGCACAAACTGTAAATCGATCTAATATGAATGGAAATAAAAATTAGGAGAAGGGAATACATATATTTAATACATGGAAGCACTAATGTCTATTCTTGCTGCAATTCATTTATTGTTTGAAGCACTTTGACATTTTTGCAAGCAAAAGATGTTTGATAGTTGAGCTGAGTGTCACACTGGATATTCTCTGATATGCAAAGAATATTTTTTTCCTTTCAAAATGATGCTTTTCCTTTTGTGATGTATGCGGTATTTATATTTATATGATAAATAAAAAATTATGAATTTCTTACAAGTGTTAATTTGCACAAAAAAATTAAAGTTATTTCTAATTTTATTAATCATATAATGAAGAAAGAAGTTTGATCATATTTTATTTAACTGAAAGAATTTAATGCAAGTTTTTCTTCATAAGCATCCAACGGATGTGCCGTACATACTGGAAAAATAATTTATATCTTCCGCCTGTAATGAAATGCTAGAAGTTGGGTCCATCATATAAGTCGCAAGTAATGAAGATATTTTTAACTGGGTAGAAGCCTCTGAGGATGGCTAAATTCATTGAAGAAATAAAGCTGCCTCTGATTAACAAAGTGTGAAGATCATAAATTGCACTTAGGATTAACAAATCACAGAAATGAGGCATAAGCAACATCATAATATAACTTTTGTAGCTATGCTTAGGTTGTTAAAAGAGCTGAAAAGTAGCGTATACCATTATGAATGTATATTGCAGACTATTAATACTATAAAATATTAAGCTTTCAACAATCTAAATTTTTTTTAGCATTAATTTTAATTTACTACTAAAATATAGTAGGAAAAAACTGCACTAATGACAAAATTTTATGTCTTCGGTTAACATCTTTGATTCGTTTAAAAGTAACTGTCCTGCCTTACATAAAATTGATAAGAGAAATAAAAATTCTTACATTAAACAGTTCATAATAGATTCTCTTCCTTCGTGATGTGCACAGGAGGGATAAATAATTACTTCTACCATGATTGAGAAAAAAAAGTTAAATGAAGCAACTTGATATCTCTCTATAGATGAAGTTATATGTTTGTCTTCGATTAAACATGCTATTTGTCTACATAAAATTGAGACAAACGAAAATTTTGGACATGAAAAGAAAACATATAGTCTACAGTTTTGTTAGTCACGGAGGGAAAAAACAAAATGCTTAGAGAGGTCAATGGTAGAGAAAGTTTCATGGGATGCAAGAACCAATTTGATATCCATCCCTGATAAAATCACCAAAAAACAGGGCCTAGAAATTAAATTGCTTACCACCTCATAAATCGACACTGCCGACTCCATAGTTCATTGTCGGTTCCATCTCCATCAGTCCCTATTCTCATGCCAGTAATTCTTCATTAATCATGCAGCACCTCCAAAATCAATATGAATGACTTTTTAGTGGGAATTGGGATAACTCAGCATGAAATCGAGAATCCATTTGATTTTGCTCGCTTAGGTTGGCATAAAAAAGCGTAGAAAATGTGATTACAGAAGGAGTGATAAATTTAAGGAGACGAGACAGAGAACAATACAACCAGCAATCTTCATGGCTACCTTCATCTAAATAAAGTGGTGCATATAAATCTTAAATTAAAACACATGAAACCTTTGCATCATAGATGAAAAAGGTAAAATTTCCATACATTAAAAATTCATGACGTCCGACAACCATCAAAATATGAAGAGACGTCGCCATTTGGTTAAACCACCGATGGATTAGATCGAAGTTAATTCGGCATAGCTTGAAGTTTATTGGGTTATTAATGGAATCTGAAGATCGAATGTTTACTTAATGAAGAATTTAGGCTTATTTGTAAAATAATAGCAATCGGGAGGAGAATTAATGTTTTTGTATAAGTACTTCGGGATTTGAAAATGATAGGAGGAATGGAAAAGGGAAGACGATGGGATATCGGAGTTGGAAAAAAAAATAACTGCTCCCGCGTTAGTACAGGATACTCATTTTGTAAACTATTGCAATTGCGCATCAAACTTAAGAAAACGACATGTCGGATGTACTGAAAAAAAAACATGCCAACTCAGCGTTTCTTCTATTTAGCTTTCTAATATAGGTAATAGATATATAAATTTTATAGCGACTATTCTCAATTTTAAACTGAACATAACTTTCAATTTATAAAGTGAAATCTCAATTTCTTACATTCGTTAGAAAATCATAGTTCAAAATATTCCAAAGTTTCTTGTTTAACCAAATTTTGACTTATATTGAATTCTATGTATTCAATTGAAGTTTCAAATCGAATTTTCAAACTACGCGCCATTTCGAGTTCGTTTTATAATTAAATTTTAAATGTACACATTCTAACTTCAATTTAAATAAATTTTTAGTCGTTATTATTTAAAATAAATCATTTTAAATATCCAAAACCCACTAAAATGGCTAAAATAAAATTTTTTAATTGGTTCAGAAATAACTGGTTGTTATAGTTGGAGACTTATTGAAGACTATACCTTTATCAGTTTTTCAACTTTAGTTGTTTCCATTTGATTCATTGTATTAGAAAATTCTATGTATTAGATTTCCATTGCATTATATATTGTAAGTCTGATATTATGTATAAGTTTTGGGACTATGTATTTATGTAACAGCTTCATAAACTCCTATTGTATTTTACTTATTCTGCCATGAGATATTCTTTTATTATGTGTTTGTGATTCTTAGATGGTTTTATTTTTAACTCCATAGCGATAACACTCTACTATTTCTAATGATTTGAGATGGTTTTATTGACTTAAATGTTTGAAAATTGCGGGTCGTTACAATAAATATACAATTTATTATCTGAATGTAGAAGAATAACACTAACATAGTACTCCTCAATATGGTCAAGCATAGTTTATTGTGCATCTAAATGAATTGAATATCATCCATTAGGAATCATTCCATGATAAAATTAATTTTTGTTTTGCTCAAATTTTTTTTTTCCAGTCAAGCCATTTAGATTAAATTGACTTCTAGCATACGATTTTACAAAAGCAAAAGTGCAATATGTATCAACTTGCTTCACTGTATATCTCTTTATGACGTACAAACTATTTGTTATTTAGTTGATTTTGTTAGGTCGAAGGGTAGATATTACATTAGACTGACATTTATTTGCGCTACAATGAACACTGGTGGGTTATGCATAACGACAAACCGATAATTAGGAATTATATACAATTCTTTATTTTAATTTAGTCTAATTTGAACATGATTTACAAAAAAATATTATAGCAGTAAAGCACCACTATAGTTTTAGAAGATTCTGCACCATTAACATAGTATGGTTTCCTACTAGTTATAGATAATACATCGACAATTATTTGTGTGTAAATGTCATGCGAGCTCGTAGAGAATGCACCAATGAATTTTGTAGGTAACCAATATCAAATTCTAAGTAATTACTTTCTAGTTAATGCAAAATATATTGGTAAATGCATGGTAAGGGCACAAATAATTTGTCGACGATATCTGATATCGAATTCATTGGTAATGCCCTGTAGGACTAGTAAGGAAGTCATCGAAAATATTCTCATGCTTGTTTCCATGAATAAATAAACATCGAGAAATGACTTCTTGATATTCAACGATGTTTATTCGATAATGGAATAGAAATTAATTTGTTTCATGCTTCCTCATTTAATTAAGAAGTAATTGTTCTCATGTGGTCTCTTTTATCAAGGAGTTTGTAACACCTCATAATTTAAACAACATTAAAGAAGACAAATTAAAGTATAATTAATTTAATATTCAGAATTAATGGAAATGGACTATGCCATTGCATTGATCTTGGAATTCTTGCCAAAATAGACACTTGGTTTGCGTAAAGTGAACATTGTATGAAGAAGTTATGAAGTTTGTATACGCGCACGAGAATTATACACACACATATATATATATATATATATATCTGTGTGTGTGTGCGTGTGTGTGTATAGGGTCAAGAAATTCTAAAATCAATACAAAATCGTTCAAAAAATAGAAATTTTGGGAAGTGGGAATTCTCCTGCCCAAGGGTGTTGTAACAACCCGAAAAATCAGAACCAATTTAAAAATTTTATTTTAAGAATTTTTGTTAGAAAATGTGCCAGAAATTAAAAATTCCATTTTTTAAATAATATTAAAGCTATTAAAAATAGTCATTTTATAAATGACCTCTATTTTCGATGAAACCATTTTTGTTCGATCCGGAATGTCGAATTATTGCTAAGTTTACTTTTCCATAATTTTTGGAAATTAATATGTGAGCATGGTAAATTAAACTGTGTTCGATAATTTTTGTTGAATTTGATCGACCGTTAATAGGGCCATATTTCAAACGGTCTCCAAATTCGATGAAATTAATTTTATTAGGACCATATCTTTAAAACCAAGCTATATTTATTTTTTGGGAATTTTTTGAGTTAGTATGCAGCGCCGGTAAATTTAAATGTACGACCAAATAAAATAATTAAATGATTTATATTCTATTTTAAAGGAAAGTGGGCTGAGACGATCAAATGGGCTGACGGGATCTAGTCCATTATGTCCGGAAAGGGGGTATTTGGCTAGGGGCAACATTCGTTGGGCTGAATTTGGAGCTATTAGGAATTAATGGTTTTTTTTGCCAACTTGAAATTTTAATAATATTTTGTTATAAATAACCTAAAAAAATACTAACCCTAATTCTACAGTAGTCGTCGCCCCTCTTCATTCATGGCCAGAAATGCTCAACACTTCCACCATTAAAATCCTTCGATCCACACAATAAAACTCCTCCTTCCTTTTGACAATTTTGTAGAGACTATTCCCATCTCCAGATCCATACGGATTTTGCAATTTATCATCGCGTATTGGAGGAGAACCGAGCCCAAGAAGTTCACCCGCATCGACCGCCAGCACCGAGCTAGGCCCCACCGTTGACGTTGGGGTGCCCTCCTGTGCTCTCCGTCGTGGTATGATCTGATCATGCTAACCCTTCATGATTTGGAAGCAATTGGGAGCCCTAGGATTAAATTTGAAAATACGCTGGCTTGGTTCTGATTCTAGAAGAAGAAGAACTGAACAATTTCAGAACCGCTGGGACCGTAAATTCGAGATCTCCATTTCACAACAGACTAGAACAAATTTGGAGCAAATCAGAATTTGGGGCAAATTCAATTCTGAATTGTACAGAATTCAAATTCAGTGTGAGATTTCCTTTTTAACAATTAAAAATAATTAATTATTATTGGGTTTAGAAATTTCTGCAAATACGCTGCTAAATTCAGTTTGTTGTTGTACGAGATTTGAGTTGGATTGATTGATGCTGTTATGGTGATCTGTTGATTTAATGAAACATTTTTATTGAATTAGAATTGTCAAAACAAAAATATCATTTTTGTTGAATTAGAATTGTCAAAACAAAAATATCATTTTTGCTAAATTAGAATTGTCAAAACAGAAATATCATTTTTGCTGAATTAGAATTGTCAAAACAAAAATATCACTTTTGTTGAATTAGAATTCTCAAAACAAAAATATCATTTTTTTTGAATTTGAATTGCCAAAACAAAAATATCATATTTTGTTGAATTAGAATTGTCAAAACAAAAATATCATTTTTGTTGAATTAGAATTGTCAAAACAAAAATATCATATTTTTTTGAATTAGAATTTTCAAAACAAAAGTGTCATTTTTGTTGAAATAGAATTGTCAACAAAATAAAAGAATCATTTTTATTAGTTTTGTTGAAATAGAATTGTCAACAAAATAACAGAATAATTTTATTTGTTTTGTCGAAATAGAATTGTCAACAAAATAAAAGAATCAATTTTGTTTGTTTTGTTGAAATAAAATTATCAACAAAATAAAAGAATCAATTTTATTTGTTTTGATGAAATAGAATTGTCAACAAAATAAGAATCATTTTTATATATTTTGTTGAAATAGAATTGACAAAAAAATAAAAGAATTGTTTTTATTTGTTTTGTTGAAATAGAATTGTCAACAAGTAAAAGTAGTCATTTTTATTTGTCGAGTTAAACATTGAATTTGTGTACAAGTAAGAATAGTCATTCTTATTTGCCAAGTTAAACATTGAAACGGTATACAAATAAAATATTCTTTTTTATTTGTTATGTAAAAGAAAAAAATAGAATAATAAACATGTACATATAATAAAATTGTCTTTTATTTCGACGCTAGAATTGTAAACATGTCACATATGACAAAATTGTCTTTTATTTGTCGCTAGAATTGTAATCATGTCACATATGACAAAATTGTCTTTTATTTTGTCGCTAAAATTGTAAACATGTCACATATGACAAATTTATCTTTTATTTTGTCGCTATAATTGTAAACATGTCACATATGACAAAACTGTCTTTTATTTTGTCATTAGAATCATGAAACATGTCATGTAAACAAAATTAACTTTTTATTTTGTCATTAGAAGAATAGAACATGTACGCAAATAAAATACATATTTATTTGACATTAGAAACATGTAGAAATGTATGCAAATAAAATACATATTTATTTGACATTAGAAACATGTAGAAATGTATGGAAATAAAATACATATTTATTTGACATTAGAAACATATAGAGAAGTTATGCGAATAAAATACATTTTTATTTGAAAATAGAAACATATAGAGAAGCTATGCGAATAAAATACATTTTTATTTGACAATAGAAACATATAGAGAAGTTATACGAATAAGATACATTTTTATTTGACATTAGAAACATTTAGAAAGATGTTGCGAATAAAATACTTCTTTTATTTGACATTAGAAATCATTGGAAATGTATACTAATAAAACATCTTTTTATTTTTAGAGACATGTAGAAAATAAAAACAAATAAAACTTCTTTTTATTTGTTATTAGAAAATACTGGAAATGTATGCAAACAAAATTCTTCCTTTTATTTGTTATTAGAATATATAGGGATTTGTATGCAAATAAAATCTTTCTTTTATTTTGTCGTTAGAAACATTTAAATTGTTATGCAAAATAAAGCATTCTTTTATTTGGCATGTTAAACATGTTAGTGGAATCGTCGAATGATTTATATTTTTTTATATATATAAATTAAAGTTAAAATTAAACGAATCGTGCGCCATTGTTCGCGTTTCAGAATCGTTACTTTAAACGATTATATCGAAAGATCCGATCATCCAATTTTCCCAAAACTGAAACCGTTAGGTCTGGTTTGGGAAGATCTTTCCAATGATATAAAAGTTATTAAAATCCAACGGTTAGATTTTGAGAAATGTGTAAATTAAATTTTGGTAAAAACAGCGCCAGGTCCGCCTATTGACCCGAAGCGTTGTGGAATTAAATTGGACTATTTTATATAAATAAAATAGCGATAAATCATTATAAAATAATATTAAAATATGAGATGATTTAAATTATATATATCCGAAAATTATTTGAAAAGGCCGAGTTCAATCTCATTTCAAATAATTATATGACGATTTAAATTGAGGATATTGAAGACAGTGTTTGATGACCGACGATCTTCAAATCAAATGGGCAACTATTGGTGCCTTTGATTGGAGTTGCTTCCTTGAAAGGGTTACAGTGGTAGTTGTCCGGACGTAATTGTTGTTTGTCTGGATAAGGGAGCACCTCTCTTCCGTATTGGACATATGCGACGAGGAATAAGGTGTCTCTGGTTTCGTTCAGACCCAGAACGGATTTGTAATGAATGTGTTTCTGACATTGAATTTCGTTCTATGTGAATTGATTTCTACTTAATATATATATCTATTTGGTGGCGGAGAATTTATTCTCTATCTTAACATCCTTCTCTGAGACGTACGAGCTTAGATGTTATATATTGATAGATATCAATCGCATAGCGCGAATTGTCAGTGTGGCATGCCAAGATGCAAATGATCAAGGCTTTTGTTGAAAAGCAGAGCCTTGTTGTTGATGATCAAAGCACAACCCATTTAGGCATAGCTTGTGTATAGCGTAACTTCACGAGGCTCACACTCCGGTAAAAGTCAGAAACGGGATAAGCTAACGTAGGGAGTCCACACGTTTCTTTCTAGCTAGAAGTGGTGACATGGTATGGAGCCCAAACATTTTTACTTATGTGGATGACTGATTTCGAGGCCTCGATTTATTGGTCGCTATTGGCCAAGTGATAGGTTCAATAGGATCGGGAAACGTGTGTTCAGGCATAAGTAATCCACTAAGCTATGTTGGTGGACCGGCCCTGCAGGATTCAAGGGTTCACTGCAGGTGATCCTAAGACATTTGCTAGAGAGTCTCGAATCGGTAAGGACATCATCCCTAGCCTTGACTCATGGTGGAAACCCAATTTCCAATATGACATTATGGATTTGATTGTTAACCTATATATGGCGACACAGTGTACTATGTCGTCTAGGATGACACATTTATTTTGAAAGTGTTTTAAACTGATTAGACACTAGTAATAATATTAAATATTATTTTATACGTATCAAGCATGTTTGATCATTATAAGGTAAAACTCTATCCTTCGGTTTGTGTTGCATTATGTGATGGGACTTGAGTCTTATAATGATTTCATTTTCTAAAAAGCATTGCGTTGTTTTAAAAAAGATTTATTTAATTTATGCACTGGAAATCCAATGGAGTAAACCCGTTCTGCATTAGCGGCGTGGTCCTGTGATTAGCCTTATTATAAGTTAATTAAAGATTTCTCATACCAGTCCCATGATTGACTCGTAGTTTGTTTTCACTTGCAAACTTGGCTGCCCTTATTTTTACATGGGCAGCCAAGTGACAGGTATCAGGTTGATTTTGGCTATGTACTGAAGTGGAGTATGGTCTTGTCAGAAGATGAAGATTACCTCTATCTTTGTTTCTACTTTGAAACATTTGAACATCATTTATTCATGTTGTACTTGATGATGTTTTAGACTTATTTCTATTCGCTTAGACTTTCATATGCTAAGTTGTATCCTGTAACTGTGTCACTCTGATGTTGTGATGCTGATGACATTTCTATTTTCCACTGCTATGTTATATGTGTTATGTTGTTTTCTGAAATCTGCCGTAGTTGTAAATCTGTTATATTCCAGTGCTTATCCTTGCTTTCGTACTACGGGAGTTTGGGGTTATCACAGTTGGTATCAGAGCTAATGGTTAACCTTAGCTTCAGAGTATAACATATTTTAAAAAATTCGTCTAGATAGAATCAGCAGTATTCTAAGACGAGTAGCTCATTAGATATGGGATTAATAATGTCCTAGAATGAGCATAGCAGAATAACACATCATAATTAGTCATTACATCATCATTTTTCCATATGTCCTTACTTTTACCTTTCCTTTTAAATTTTCATTTCTGTTGGTCTGACTCTTTCCTTGATGGTAAAGAACTGACTGAAAATGAGTACGGGAGCTAGTGCCAGAGGTAGAGGCGGAGGTAGTGGACAGGGAAGGGGTGAAATCCCCGTTGCCCAGGACCAGCCAAATCTGGAGGTAGTAGTACCATCACCTCCACCTCCGCAACTTTTTGACATAGACAAAATATCTAAGAAATTTGATTAGCACAGAAATGTGTTTATTTTATGCTCTTATATCTTATCTTTTGTAAATAAATAAATATTACTTTGTGTATTTTTATGTGTTTTTACAGATTGTCAGTTAGTGTCTCCTTCATTTCAATTAAAGGCCAATTGCAAATAAAAGCTACTTCCTTATGTCAACACTTTCTCAATCCTAAAAGAAGTCATAGCTCACTTGTAAAGACATAGGAATTTGTGCAAAGAGACCTGAGTTCGATCCTTAGCAAGCTTTATTTTTGCTGAAAAAGGGAGCATGGATTTATATACACACCGTCTTCTTTGCTCTGGAGAATATAAGGAATAGTGACATGTTATATATATATATATTCTTATGTATATATATATAATGTATGCACTAATAAATATTTTAAGGAATGAGCATATTCTTCTCAAATAAAAATATTCATTTTCAACTTCCATATAAAAGAAGATCTGAATGAATTATTGCCTAAGAAAATACAATTATGCTGCCATATGTCAATAATCAAGGAGAATGATCTTCACGGAATACCTCAACCATTGTATCATATCTCTTTTATTTGTAAACATATTATTTCAATGGATTCATTCTTGGCCAAATTTATTCTGATAGAGGAGTCTACATCCCTATAAATACGCATGATATCCATTGTAAAGGATTCATTATTCTATACTTCTTTTCTCCATTAATTAATTTTCTTCTACTTTTCAGCATTTTTTTATTTTCTTAGCAATTATTGTTGTCTACACAATTAGATTTGGTATAACACTATTTGTATTTTGCACTTATTTTCATTAGTGATTGACCTTCTGATTAGATTCAGTGGTAATCCTAATTTTATTTCCTTTTTGTTACAGCAATTTTGATTTCTGTTCTTTTTACTGCTTTCCTATGTCATATTGGATTGAATACAGATTTGAGTAGATTCAG
The DNA here is from genome assembly GCA_030737875.1 of Allium sativum. NCBI lineage: Eukaryota > Viridiplantae > Streptophyta > Magnoliopsida > Asparagales > Amaryllidaceae > Allium > Allium sativum. Next base: position 12,109,218 of record CM060923.1, read on the forward strand.
ATCTAATTCAATTCAATAATTGTTTAATTGCAGTTTCAATTTCGTTTGCTTTCAAAACCAACCGCCAAGATTTGTCTAACTCGCCACAGAAATTGTATAAATAATTTAACTTAATTTACCTTCTTGTGATTCGACCTGCATACTACACAATCTATGCGCTTGTAGTTTTATTTCAAAATCTACGCTTTTCTAATCCATAGGAAAGCGTCGATCAAGTTTTTGGCGCCGTTGCCGAGGAGGAAATAATTAAGTTTTATTATTTATTTAATTTCCGATTCATTTTAGTTTTTTTAACCTTTTACTATCTTATATATGTATATATATATATATAACTTGCCAAGTTTCTTTGATTTTATTTCTTTCCCCTTTTCAATCTCCTTTCCAATCTTTGCAATTCTTCTTCTGTAAGTCTCAAAAAAAAAATCCAGAAATTTGATTTAATTTCTTTCCTTTCTCAATTCATTTTCGTTTCAAACTTTTACAAAGCTCTCATTTTGTACAAATTTCAATAAAAAAAAGGGAAAAAAATTTCTTTCTGTTTTTGTTCTCTTTTATTGCCTTCCCTATTTAGATCACCTTTCAATCTTTACAATTACTTACCTTTTCCAAAAAAAAAAGAAAATGAAAAAAATTGCTTGTTTTTCCGTTTCTTTCCTTTCTTTCCATCCTTTTTACATTTGCTTTCATTAAAATTAAAATAAAATAAACTTGTCATTTTCACTGATTTTCTGTCTTTGCCATTTCATTTTCTCTTTTTTTTTCTTTCTTTCCCTTTTTAGTCAATCAATTCTGTACAAATTTCTTTCTTCTTTTACAAGTCTCACCAAAAAAAAAAAAAATCCTTCTTTTCGTTTTTCATTCTTCCTTCTATTTCTCCTCTGCCATTTACAGAAACCACAGTTCCATCTTCATCATCCAATTCCCTAAAACTATTCAACGTCCACCCATATCCTACCACACTTCATAGTCCATCACCTCCTCCATTAATACAGCTACATCCCTTTATAGCGTGCAAACCCCATTAAAAATCATCCTAACGACCCTCCCAAAGCTACAGTTCCGGTTTCACCACCAAACAGCACTTTTTTTCCACCCATGCACTAACCAAAGTCCATTGTCTCTCCTCTTTAGTTCACACAACTACACCATACCCAAGTAACTGAGTTCAGCAATCATACTCAGACCATCACGGCCACAAAAATTCATCTCGCAACCCTCATCTGCACAAAATCCCCAATTTCCCCTATTTTCATCTCCTCATAGACAAAACCGCATCAACATCCCCCACTCTATAACAAGCATCCACTACAGCAAAACATTCCAACATCATCCTCTCCCACCACAGTCACAAGCTCACGAACCACAACCATCGAAACCACAATCAAAACTGAAGACATCGGCCACAGTCAATGCCATCATCACCTAAAATTGCAACACAGTCATCCCCAGTTCCTACAAGCCAAACCCTCTGCTTCACATAATCGCCACCGTACTCCAGTACATTCCCAGAAGCCGAATCCTTTTCATGCATCCCGAAATTCACCATCACGATCTAAAACATCTAATTTTGAACCCTAACTTGCAGAACCCAGTAAATTCGAGACTCAAACATGATTTTGAAAAAAGAAAAATAGAGAAGAGGGTTGCGTGACCTTGTTGTTGGGTCCGAATTCCTTTGTTGTTGAAAAGGGGGTGTGACTTTTCGTCGATTGTTTCTTTCTTGGTTGTTGGACAAATAACAGTGGCTTTAGTTTAGTTGTGTGACATGAATTTATGTGTTGTTGAGTCTTGTTTCTTGCTTTAATTAGGCCCAGTTCTTTTGTTTTTGTTTTTTTAGCTTAGATCAAATCTTTGTTGAGTTTAGTTTAATTTTTCATTTTTTTTAGTTTAGTTTAGTTAGTTTCACGTTTTAGTGGAATTTAGTTTCGCTCAACTCGGTTTCTTTACTTTAGGTTTATTTAAATTTTTTTAACTTTTTGTTTCTCTCCTTTCTTATTCTTCATTCCAAAAAAAAGAAAGAGTGAGAGAGAGAAATCGAATCAAAGACCAAAGCCAAGAGAAGAAAGTTCAAGCAACCAACAAAGGAATCAAAAGCGAGCCAAGAAAATTGCAGACAATAAAGTTTTATAGCACTGGACGGACTGCCATACCCCACTATAAAATTTTCTAACTCTACAGGTGCAGCAGTTGCTAAAAAATATAGAAATTTCTTGTAAAAATTTTCTACAGGGGCAGCGGCTTGCTTGTATAATATTTTAAATTTCTACAGTTATTATTGTTTGATTTTTGTGGTTGGCTGATATTTGCGTAATTGAAATCTTTACTCTCATTGTTTTCAACAATAAAAATAGACATTCCAAAATAATATAATTGAAAAGTGATGTTTTATGAAGTTGATTGTCTTGTATAATTGGATCGCGGATATACAGTAGTTCAATTTATTGAACTATTAGCAAAAGAAGTTGCATATAACCTGTTAAACATTGTTCGTATGCCTTAGTATTCATACTATATGTGAACGACCATAAGACCCTCTTCCCCCTTCTAATTGAGCCAATTAATTAATATAGCACAACTAGGTACTTTATACTATTTTGAAGTGAGAATAATTGTTGACTTCATTCGAATGTCGGATTCAAAAAAATTCCTTGAGAGAAATGTGGGATAATAATCGAAGTAGACGTCCTCTTGAATAATATGAGTATGAATTACACCTCATGAGGCAAAATTTTCCAAATTTTCGTGAGCTCAATGCCAACAATTTTCACAATTTTCCAAATGACCAACATTTTCAAAATCATAGAAATGATCTAAATTACGATTTCAGTTCTAACTTCAATAATTATGATTATGGGCCACATCCTCATCAAAACAGCTTTGGATCCTAATATAGCTTTGATCAACATCAATATGGGGTTGTAAACCAAACTTTTCAAAATTATAGCCCATATTAACATCTTGAAAATAACCAAAATTGCAATTTTCCGTCGAATTTTAACAGTTTTGGTTACGAACATAATTTTTACAATCAAAATGAATTCCAATATCATTGCCATTTTCCTAAAAATTCAAACAACCACCACATTGGAAATAATATTGATCGTGAAATTAATGTGGACTATAATTTTGAGAATCAAGAATTCAAAATTGAGAGCTCTCAAATTGACGATTCAGAAGAATATCATCTAAACATTCTTATAGAGAAGGAAGAAAGGATAAATAAAAAGATGGATGAACTTCTTTGTTTAATGACATCTTTGAAAGAACAATGAGAGCAACAAAATCCAATTCAAACAAGCGATGAATCAGAAAATAATCCATTCTTTACTAATAGTGAAATTTTTTAGATTACAACTTTGGAAATTGAGAATAATGATCTAAATGAAGTTGTTCAAAATTCAGCAAATGATTTGGACTTCGATTCTTTTAAGGAAAAAGATTTAAGCTCAGATTTTGATCTTCATCTTTCAGGCTAAGAAAAACTTGAAATTCTAGAAATTGAACATAATAAAAAGGTTTAATTTCTCAATTCAAATTTGGAGAAGGATTTTAATAAACATGAATTTTTTGGATTGTATTAGAATGAGTTGCCTAATGAGGGTGGAATAGAATCAAGCCACCAATCCAAGTTCGAAAATTTCGATTTTGAGGTTTCACACGAACAAGAATTTGTCAAAGTCGAAAATATGTTAACTTATAAAATTGAGAAATGTGATAACATTGTCTTGAACAACACTCAGAATTTAAAATTAACGATTGCAACTGAGTTTATATACGATCATAACTTTTTGGACAATTACACTGATAAATTTGTTGAGCACATGAATTATTTTTTGAATGTTAGCTAGATTGAAAAACTTCATGTTTGGACGACCTGGATATTTATCTACTGGACTATAAATCTAGGTATAAAGATGAGTTGGTTTTCAAAATTCTTTGCTTATTAGAAAACAAGCCTAGACATAGTGGGAATGGGATTCATCGAGCTAGAACCAAGTTTGGGTGAAAAAGTTGGTGGTAGTCTTTGCATCGCATGCAACGCAAACATATGTATCATTGTACATATGATCCATTCTTACATACAATTAAATTTCATTTTATTTTATAAATTATTTTGCATTTAATCCATCTCTGGGTTTTATCATTCAAATTTAGGAAACGTGCTACAGTGTGGACACTATTTTGTCCAAGTTTGGAGGGGAGTCTGCATTGCATCCTTTTTATTCTTTGTTAATTTCTTTTTTCTTTTCATTTTTTAGATAGGACCATCATGCATTTTAGATCGTATTAACATGCCATTTTTTTTGAAACATGACTCATTTTAGATTGATACAATAAAATAAGTTAACAATTATAAGTCAGTTGATAGAATTTTTTTCTCTCGACTAAGATCGAATAAGAAATATAATGAAAAGTTGAATTTTAAGGGATAATAGTGTAACTGGTACATAGGGAGATTCTTAGGTGATGGCCATGAAGTTGATTCTAAATTATAGTCTTTGTTTAATAAGTGGAGGACTTAAAAGACTTATATTGGTTTTTCGAATCTTTAAAAATAATTTGTGTTAAGCTAAATTCGTGTAATCTCTCTTGTTCTTATATTTTCAATAATAATAATAGTAATCCAAGGGTATCCAACATTGCTTGCATATCTAGCATTGGTGTGCGAACCTGCCAAGCTCTATCCGACATGTTGTTGACAAAGTCAACATTGGTATATCTTGGTCTCATACGAGTTGGACACCTAAGGATTACCGACATGTTGTTGACAAAGTCAGCGTCGGGCTGCACAATCCACCAAGCTCTGTCCCAACTCTCTGTCAGTCCGGAAGGCAGTGTATGGGTGGTATACCTTGGTCTTTTTAGTTAGGGGTAAGTAATTAATTGTAAATTTCAAATTTTATATAGATGGAGAATAAGTAATGATGCCCAAAGACAACTTGACCTTATTGATTTAACTAGCCATACAAGAGTAAAAAATAATACCACTTTACAAACTGTGCCAAGCAAAATAAGAATCTATTTCATGGCTGCACTCTATTATCGACCTAACCAACTGACCAAACTAGAGTTTAATATTGAAAACTTGAATTGTGTTGAAAATTCGTGACAAGTTAAGGTATCTAAAATAAAGTCAACTGATTAGAAATTGTTAACTTAATTTGTTGTATGAGACGACCCGAATTCCCGTTCAGACGGAAACAGGGCTATCTTTGGAATATAACACAAAAACAGATAATAGCATAACAGAATTAAATAAATACACCAGATAATGAACAATAGAATATACTGGATAAAAGTAATCATCAGAGTTACACAGTATACAGGATCTTACTTAGTACAAATACAGTTCAGCTATACATAAATGTCTACAGCGGAAATAAACAAAATATGTACAATAGGAGCTGAACAGCATAAAAGGAAATAAATGATAGAATCCATCTTCAGCTCCAGCTATCCAGAAAGAACCAGCTAAACCTGAATACAAGGCTGCCCGTGTAGAAAAAGGGGCACCCGAGTTTGAAAGTGAAACAAACTACGAGTCAGTCATGGGACTGGCATGAGAAATCCACTCAACACATATATAATTTGCAAATCACAGGACCACGCCACTTTCGTGGAACGGGTTTACTCCATTGGATTGCCAGTGCTTTAAAACAAATCTTTCTTTTAAACATCGATATGCTTTTTATAAAAATGAAGCCGTTATAAGACTCAGTTCCCATCACACAATGCAACGCAAACCGGAGGATAGAGTTTTTACCTTATAACGGCCAAGATATACTTGATACGAATAAAACAAAGGCATTTGATATTATTGTTAGTGTTTATATGTTTTGAAAACAATTTCAAATCATAACTATTAATCATAGACGGCATTAATGCCCCATACCACTATGTCGCCATATATAGATATACAATCAAAACCGCACGATGTCGTATTTGGAAATTGGATTTCCGTCATGAACCAAGGCAAAAGATAGTCCTTACCGAATTCGAGACAATCTAGCCTACCATGTCTCAGGAACAGCCGCAACTGCCCCCTGGATCGTCAGGGCCGGTCCACCGATGTGGATTATTATACCTGAACAATACGTCTCCCCGCCCTTTGGGGCGCAGACGAGCCAACGAATGACTCCATCGGACCCGGATCGTCCGATCAAACCGAGGCGCCTCGCAACAGCAACAACCACATAGGTGAAAAGTATATAAATGTCAGGGCTGGTAGGTCACTGACACCACCCTAGCTAGAATGAAACGCATGCCCTCCCTGAGGTCCTTCTCCCGTTTTAGGTTCATACCGGGGTGTGAGGCTCGCGAATTCACGTTATACACAAAGCTACGCCACACAGGCAGTGCTTTGATCATCACCACAAGACTTTGCTTTTCAACAGAAGCCCTGATCACTGCATCTTAGCATGCCACACAGGCAATTCACGCCATGCGATTGATGTCCATCGATATACAACCTCTGAGCTCGTACGTCTCAGAGAAGGGCGTTAAGCAAAAGAATAAATTCTCCGCCGCCAAACAGATGTATATTTAACAGAAATCAATCAACACAGAATAAACTCCAATGTCAGACACACAGTCCATTTACAAGTCCGTTCTGGGTCTGAACGAAACCAGAGGCACTAAATACCTCGCAAACCCTTCGATCACCACGTACGTCTGGACGATCACCACTCATTATCCATATTTCGGGATGCCTCCCAATCAGGACCTCGGTTACCATCCAAACGAGGTGAAGATCTCCAGTCTTCGACCATCGTCTTCATCTTCGACTTTCAATCGTCGATCAATTATTTGAAATGAGAATTAACTCGGCTTTTTCAAATAATTCACGTATATTTAGAATTTCAAATCAATTTATTTCAATGGTTAAATTATTCGACAACACCAATTTTGTTCCTTAATGTAATTTTCACACCAAATACATTCAACCATCAAAAGCCACACAAATCGAGCAAATTCAGTTTATTTCCCTTCCATATCGTTTATAATATTTTATAACGATTTATCGCTATTTTTATTTATTTTAAAATCGCCAATTCATTCAAAACGACGCTTCGGGCCTTAACGCGGCCGTGGCGCTGTTTTTCTTCAGATTTGATTTACGCATATCTGAAAATCTAACCGTTGGATCTTCACAAAGTTTACATCATTAGAAAGGTCTTTTCAAAACGAATCCAACGGTTCCAGTTTCGGGAAAATCCGACGGTCGGATCTCCCGGTACAATCGTTTGAAATTTCTATTTCAAAATACGAACTACAGCGTCGTTATTCGATTAAATATATAATTATATTTGTATATATATAAATATAATCGCTTCTGGCGCTGTTTTTCATCAGATTTGATTTAAACATTCCAGACAATCCAACCGTTGGATTTTTACAAGGTTGGTGCCGTTGGGAAAATATTTCCAAGGCGAACCCGACGGTTGCGGTTTTCGGGAAAATCCAATGGTCGGATTTCCCGTACTAGTCGTTTGAAATCACGGTTTCGAAATACGAACTGCACGGCCACGTTTCGTTTTAATTTTATTTATATTTATATATTTATATAAATATAGTTCATTCAATGATTTCCATATCGTTTTCACTTCAAATATTTTTCTAACACCTTAAAATTTTGGAAAATTTCGCCATAACCTCCCCAGCACCGGGAGCATCGGGAAATCGCAAATAGCGTTCCCGGTCCTTCTAATCTCAAAAAGAAAAAGAAAAAGCCAAGCGGCTAGCCAACAGGCTCATAAAATCATCACCCAAACAAAGCAGTAAACGTGTACCTATTTGTCGGGCACAAAATTTTATTCCTCTTCTCTAGCCCCTTTGCTATAACCTGTTCAATAAATATGCATGTACATATATATACAGTTCTTATCATTTATCATTTTCTATTCAACTTCATATTTGATTTCTATTTGGTTTAAAAACACCATTCATTCTAATGTCACATAAACAGGTGCAAATCATTTCATTAGCTAATTAATGAATATTTCAACTGATATATGTTTATTTTGAACAAGTGGCTATTTTTAACATTTCACATTTCAACGATTTATGCATACAATAAAAATGTGATTTTTATTGTAAAACAATTCATCTCAAAACACTATTTTTCTACATAGTTCAAGTTGGTGATAAAAAGTGATTTTTATTATCAAACAATTTATTTCAAAATATGAATACCATTCAACACATGAAGTTCTAATCAACGAATGAATATCAATTCAACACATGAATGTTTTCTATTCAATGAATAAATATAGTTTAAGCATATGAAAATAATTCAAACACACGAATATTATTCAAAATTTCGGCAACATAACGGCAGGGTAGTTACACCGGGACCGTCCCTAGTACGGCTCCTCGCTCTACCTTAAAACCTCGCGGTTTTTGACAATGGGGATCATGCATCTAGTTCGCACGCAGGCGGCATGTATATATTTATTTCATTTCCACAAACTAATCCTATGTGGTTTCAACCAAATATTTTTCAACCACAAACGGGTATTTTTCAACCGCAATCAACCAATATTAATCACAAACAATCCCAAACAATCATTCGCTATCAATCAATTTTCACAACAATTTCAACCAATAAGTATCGTCCATGGTTTGTGGACGAGGGGCGTATATATATATATATAGATATTTATATATAGCAATTCACTTTCATTTCCACACATATATATAATATTTTTAAATCAGAAATCTCACCAATAGCTATCCAACTGCACGACACTTCCTTGCATAAAATCTTCGCCAATCTCTCCTTTTGTCGCTTCGTTGCCTGTATTCTCTACATATGTAAAAATCGAATTTTTACTATGTTATTCAATATATAAAAATCGAGTTTTGACGTCGCTATTCAATATATAAAAATCGAATTTTGACTTCGCTATTCAATATATAAAAATCGAATTTTGACGTCGCTATTCAATATATAAAAATCGAATTTCAAAAATATAGATTCCGCCTTTTCCATTTCAAAGATCAAATCTTTTCTTTTACTTTTTAAAGTTTAAATCTTTTACTTTTCAAAATTCAAATCTTTTACTTTTCAAAATTCAAATCTTTTACTTTTCAAAATTCAAATCTTTTACTTTTCAAAATTCAAATCTTTTAAAACCCTTTTAAAAATCAGTTTTTAAATCTTTCAAAAAAATCTGTTTTAACTTTTAAACAAATCAGTTTTAATTTCATTTTCAAATCAGTTTTAAAATCATTTTCAAATCAGTTTTAATCCTTTTTGAAAAAATCAGTTTTAATTTTTAAACAAATCAGTTTTAATTTCATTTTCAAATCAGTTTTAAAATCATTTTCAAATCAGTTTTAATCCTTTTTGAAAAAATCAGTTTTAATTTTTAAACAAATCAGTTTTTACAAAATAAATAAAAAAATAAAAATAAAAGAAAATGCTCACCGATTAGCTGCGAAAGGGGGGGAGAAGATGTCGTCGGCGGCAGGCGGAGCTGCTTCGAGGGGTCGGCGGCTTCAGCGTCGCGAACGAGGGGGGGCTTCGTCGGAGCTCGTGCGATCTGGGGGGGGGGGGCTTCGGGGGTTGCGGCTTCAGTGGGAGTTCGACGTACGAGGGAGGGGGGTGCGGTGATGGGCGGCGGCGGCGCTTCAGGGGGGGGGGGGGGGGGGGCGGCTGTCGATAGGTTTTTAGGGTTTTTTTTCTTTTCGTTTGAAATTAAAACGAACGGGGGGGGGGGGGGGGCAGAAAGGAAGATAAAGGGGGGAATTAAAATTTATTTTTATTATTTAATTTTTCAAAAAAAAATTGACTTTTACATACGACCTCGAAACGAGGCCCACCGCCTGTCGTCCATAGCGTTTCACCCCCATTTCGAACACAATGGGATATGTATCGTAAGCTGATTTGATCGTTACAATCAGTTTCCTTTTGAATTTTCATTTAAATCACTATATTGAATTTTAAGCGCACATTTCAAATTACCGGGGTCACATACTAACTAGAAAAATTCTCAAAAAATATTTTCTAGCTTTGTATTGACGATACGGTCCTAACAAAACTAGTTTCGTCGAATTCTGAGACCGTTTGAAAAATGGCCAATTTCCAGTCGATTAAAATCAACTTAAGCTGGTCAAACGCGTTTTCCTTTGCCACACTCACATATTGATTCGAAAAATTATGAAATTTGAAACCTAGCAATAACGTGACATCACGGATCCAACAAAAGTGGTTTCGTCGAAATCCGAGGTCGTTTGCAAAATGTCCATTTTTAAGGGCCTGAATTCCACAGCGACTATTCAGAATTTTCGATTGGACATATCTTTCGATTCCCGCTATCAAATTTCGATTGGTCGGATTCGTTAGAAAGATATTACCAACTAGATCCTAATGTTTTTGGTTTCACTAAAATCCGGATTGTTTTGCACCCGGTACAGTCCGACAAAGTTTGAATTCAATTTTTGAAACTGCCACGCCATTTCAGGCCTTGTTTATAATTATAATTAATTATATTCGTTTTCCATTGTCGATTCAAACTCAGTTTTCATCGCCTTTATTTAAAATATTTATTTTAAATATTTAAAATCCATTATTTTAGCCAATTTAAAAATTTTAAATTGGTTCAGATTTTCTGGGTCGTTACAATCTCCCCCACTTAAAACTTTTCGTCCCCGAAAAGGAATAAAGTCGAAAGTGGTTTGATAAATCTACAATCACACAACACAACAACCAATCCAATTGTTTTTAACTTTTCAAATATATATCTTTTATATATTCAAAAATTATATTTCTAAAACCAGACTATAAATATAATCACAAATACGTTATTTAAAAACATATTACCCTCGACTCGTTCTGGGGCACTTCTGACCCCATCTCTAACGAGTTGTTCTGATTCTGCTATACTCATACTAGGATATTACTGATCCTATCTGTATTGAGTCACCCGTCCTAGAACACTACTGGTTCTATTTCTGACGAGTTCGTTCAAATGTTATATTCCAGAACTAAGCTTAACCAAAGCTCTGATACCACGTTGAGACGACCCGAATTCCCGTTCATACGGAAACAGGGCTATCTTTGGAATATAACACAGAAACAGATAATAGCAGAACAGAATTAAATAAATACACCAGATAATGAACAATAGAATATACTGGATAAAAGTAATCATCAGAGTTACACAGTATACAGGATCTTACTTAGTACAAATACAGTTCAGCTATACATAAATGTCTACAGCGGAAATAAACAAAATATGTACAATAGGAGCTGAACAGCATAAAAGGAAATAAATGATAGAATCCATCTTCAGCTCCAGCTATCCAGAAAGAACCAGCTAAACCTGAATACAAGGCTGCCCGTGTAGAAAAAGGGGCACCCGAGTTTGAAAGTGAAACAAACTACGAGTCAGTCATGGGACTGGCATGAGAAATCCACTCAACACATATACAATTGGCAAATCACAGGACCACGCCACTTTCGTGGAACGGGTTTACTCCATTGGATTGCCAGTGCTTTAAAACAAATCTTTTTTTTTAAACATCGATATGCTTTTTATAAAAATGAAGCCGTTATAAGACTCAGTTCCCATCACACAATGCAACGCAAACCGGAGGATAGAGTTTTTACCTCATAACGGCCAAGATATGCTTGATACGAATAAAACAAAGGCATTTGATATTATTGTTAGTGTTTATATGTTTTGAAAACAATTTCAAATCATAACTATTAATCATAGACGGCATTAATGCCCCATACCACTATGTCGCCATATATAGATATACAATCAAAACCGCACGATGTCGTATTTGGAAATTGGATTTCCGTCATGAACCAAGGCAAAAGATAGTCCTTACCGAATTCGAGACAATCTAGCCTACCATGTCTCAGGAACATCCGCAACTGCCCCCTGGATCGTCAGTGCCGGTCCACCGATGTGGATTATTATACCTGAACAATACGTCTCCTCGCCCTTTGGGGCGCAGACGAGCCAACGAATGACTCCATCGGACCCGGATCGTCCGATCAAACCGAGGCGCCTCGCAACAACAACAACCACATAGGTGAAAAGTATATAAATGTCAGGGCTGGTAGATCACTGACACCACCCTAGCTAGAAAGAAACGCATGCCCTCCCTGAGGTCCTTCTCCCGTTTTAGGTTCATACCGGGGTGTGAGGCTCGCGAATTCACGTTATACACAAAGCTACGCCACACAGGCAGTGCTTTGATCATCACCACAAGACTTTGCTTTTCAACAGAAGCCCTGATCACTGCATCTTAGCATGCCACACAGACAATTCACGCCATGCGATTGATGTCCATCGATATACAACCTCTGAGCTCGTACGTCTCAGAGAAGGGCGTTAAGCAAAAGAATAAATTCTCCGCCGCCAAACAGATGTATATTTAACAGAAATCAATCAACACAGAATAAACTCCAATGTCAGACACACAGTCCATTTACAAGTCCGTTCTGGGTCTGAACGAAACCGGAGGCACTAAATACCTCGCAAACCCTTCGATCACCACGTACGTCTGGACGATCACCACTCATTATCCATATTTCGGGATGCCTCCCAATCAGGACCTCGGTTACCATCCAAACGAGGTGAAGATCTCCGGTCTTCGACCATCGTCTTCATCTTCGACTTTCAATCGTCGATCAATTATTTGAAATGAGAATTAACTCGGCTTTTTCAAATAATTCACGTATATTTAGAATTTCAAATCAATTTATTTCAATGGTTAAATTATTCGACAACACCAATTTTGTTCCTTAATGTAATTTTCACACCAAATACATTCAACCATCAAAAGCCACACAAATCGAGCAAATTCAGTTTATTTCCCTTCCATATCGTTTATAATATTTTATAACGATTTATCGCTATTTTTATTTATTTTAAAATCGCCAATTCATTCAAAACGACGCTTCGGGCCTTAACGCGGCCGTGGCGCTGTTTTTCTTCAGATTTGATTTACACATATCTGGAAATCTAACCGTTGGATCTTCACAAAGTTTACATCATTAGAAAGGTCTTTTCAAAACGAATCCAACGGTTCCAGTTTCGGGAAAATCCGACGGTCGGATCTCCCGGTACAATCGTTTGAAATTTCGATTTCAAAATACGAACTGCAGCGTCGTTATTCGATTAAATATATAATTATACATATATATAAATATAATCGCTTCTGGCGCTGTTTTTCATCAGATTTGATTTAAACATTCCAGACAATCCAACCGTTGGATTTTTACAAGGTTGGTGCCGTTGGGAAGATATTTCCAAGGCGAACCCGACGGTTGCGGTTTTCGGGAAAATCCAATGGTCGGATTTCCCGTACTAGTCGTTTGAAATCACGGTTTCAAAATACGAACTGCACGGCCACGTTTCGTTTTAATTTTATTTATATTTATATATTTATATAAATATAGTTCATTCAATGATTTCCATATCGTTTTCACTTCAAATATTTTTCTAACACCTTAAAATTTTGGAAAATTTCGCCATAACCTCCCCTGCACCGGGAGCATCGGGAAATCGCAAATAGCGTTCCCGGTCCTTCTAATCTCAAAAAGAAAAAGAAAAAGCCAAGCGGCTAGCCAACAGGCTCATAAAATCATCACCCAAACAAAGCAGTAAACGTGTACCTATTTGTCGGGCACAAAATTTTATTCCTCTTCTCTAGCCCCTTTGCTATAACCTGTTCAATAAATATGCATGTACATATATATACAGTTCTTATCATTTATCATTTTCTATTCAACTTCATATTTGATTTCTATTTGGTTTAAAAACACCATTCATTCTAATGTCACATAAACAGGTGCAAATCATTTCATTAGCTAATTAATGAATATTTCAACTGATATGTTTATTTTGAACAAGTGGCTATTTTTAACATTTCACATTTCAACGATTTATGCATACAATAAAAATGTGATTTTTATTGTAAAACAATTCATCTCAAAACACTATTTTTCTATATAGTTCAAGTTGGTGATAAAAAGTGATTTTTATTATCAAACAATTTATTTCAAAATATGAATACCATTCAACACATGAATTTCTAATCAACGAATGAATATCAATTCAACACATGAATGTTTTCTATTCAATGAATAAATATAGTTTAAGCATATGAAAATAATTCAAACACACGAATATTATTCAAAATTTCGGCAGCATAACGGCAGGGTAGTTACATCGGGACCGTCCCTAGTACGGCTCCTCGCTCTACCTTAAAACCTCGCGGTTTTTGACAATGGGGATCATGCATCTAGTTCGCACGCAGGCGGCATGTATATATTTATTTCATTTCCACAAACTAATCCTATGTGGTTTCAACCAAATATTTTTCAACCACAAACGGGTATTTTTCAACCGCAATCAACCAATATTAATCACAAACAATCCCAAACAATCATTCGCTATCAATCAATTTTCACAACAATTTCAACCAATAAGTATCGTCCATGGTTTGTGGACGAGGGGCGTATATATATATATATATATAGATATTTATATATAGCAATTCACTTTCATTTCCACACATATATATAATATTTTTAAATCAGAAATCTCACCAATAGCTATCCAACTGCACGACACTTCCTTGCATAAAATCTTCGCCAATCTCTCCTTTTGTCGCTTCGTTGCCTGTATTCTCTACATATGTAAAAATCGAATTTTTACTATGTTATTCAATATATAAAAATCGAGTTTTGACGTCGCTATTCAATATATAAAAATCGAATTTTGACTTCGCTATTCAATATATAAAAATCGAATTTTGACGTCGCTATTCAATATATAAAAATCGAATTTCAAAAATATAGATTCCTCCTTTTCCATTTCAAAGATCAAATCTTTTCTTTTACTTTTTAAAGTTTAAATCTTTTACTTTTCAAAATTCAAATCTTTTACTTTTCAAAATTCAAATCTTTTACTTTTCAAAATTCAAATCTTTTAAAACCCTTTTAAAAATCAGTTTTTAAATCTTTCAAAAAAATCTGTTTTAACTTTTAAACAAATCAGTTTTAATTTCATTTTCAAATCAGTTTTAAAATCATTTTCAAATCAGTTTTAATCCTTTTTGAAAAAATCAGTTTTAATTTTTAAACAAATCAGTTTTAATTTCATTTTCAAATCAGTTTTAAAATCATTTTCAAATCAGTTTTAATCCTTTTTGAAAAAATCAGTTTTAATTTTTAAACAAATCAGTTTTTACAGAATAAATAAAAAAATAAAAATAAAAGAAAATGCTCACCGATTAGCTGCGAAGGGGGGGGGGGGGGGAGAAGATGTCGTCGGCGGCAGGCGGAGCTGCTTCGAGGGGTCGGCGGCTTCAGCGTCGCGAACGAGGGGGGGCTTCGTCGGAGCTCGTGCGATCTGGGGGGGGCTTCGGGGGTTGCGGCTTCAGTGGGAGTTCGACGTAAGAGGGAGGGCGGTGCGGTGATGGGCGGCGGCGGCGCTTCAGGGGGGGGGGGCTATCGATAGGTTTTTAGGGTTTTTTTTTCTTTTCGTTTGAAATTAAAACGAACGGGGGGGGGGGGGGGCAGAAAGGAAGATAAAGGGGGGAATTAAAATTTATTTTTATTATTTAATTATTTAATTTTTCAAAAAAAAATGACTTTTACATACGACCTCGAAACGAGGCCCACCGCCTGTCGTCCATAGCGTTTCACCCCCATTCCGAACACAATGGAATATGTATCGTAAGCTGATTTGATCGTTACAATCAGTTTCCTTTTGAATTTTCATTTAAATCACTATATTGAATTTTAAGCGCACATTTCAAATTACCGGGGTCACATACTAACTAGAAAAATTCTCGAAAAATATTTTCTAGCTTTGTATTGACGATACGGTCCTAACAAAACTAGTTTCGTCGAATTCTGAGACCGTTTGAAAAATGGCCAATTTCCAGTCGATTAAAATCAACTGAAGCTGGTCAAACGCGTTTTCCTTTGCCACGCTCACATATTGATTCGAAAAATTATGAAATTTGTAACCTAGCAATAACGTGACATCACGGATCCAACAAAAGTGGTTTCGCCGAAATCCGAGGTCGTTTGCAAAATGTCCATTTTTAAGGGCCTGAATTCCACAGCGACTATTCAGAATTTTCGACTGGACATATCTTTCGATTCCCGCTATCAAATTTCGATTGGTCGGATTCGTTAGAAAGATATTACCAACTAGATCCTAATGTTTTTGGTTTCACTAAAATCCGGATTGTTTTGCACCCGGTACAGTCCGACAAAGTTTGAATTCAATTTTTGAAACTGCCACGCCATTTCAGGCCTTGTTTATAATTATAATTAATTATATTCGTTTTCCATTGTCGATTCAAACTCAGTTTTCATCGCCTTTATTTAAAAT
This sequence comes from Allium sativum, assembly GCA_030737875.1. NCBI lineage: Eukaryota > Viridiplantae > Streptophyta > Magnoliopsida > Asparagales > Amaryllidaceae > Allium > Allium sativum. The sequence goes on from CM060923.1 coordinate 12,125,588, forward strand.
ATTTATTTTAAATATTTAAAATCCATTATTTTAGCCAATTTAAAAATTTTAAATTGGTTCAGATTTTCTGGGTCGTTACATTGTACCACTTTCCTGAAATAAGTCAAGTTTTCATTTTCATTTTCATTTGCATATGTCTGTTTCATTCATGTTGTTAAATTAGAACCACAACATACTGCATTTGGATTTTGTAGGTAGTATTCGCTGAAAACCCTCACAAGACACCACTTGTCCTACAAGGGACACTTAGGGGTTTAACGGCTTGTTGCATACGCTTAATGCAACTGTGTTTCCTATGAAAGTGTGACCTATCTAGTTTAGCTTTTCAATTTTTTTATTCCTTTCTTTTTACTCGAGGACGAGTAAAAGATAAGTGTGGGGATATTTGATTAGCATTGAAATGTGTTTATTTTATGCTCTTATATCTTAACTTTTGTAAATAAATAAATATTACTTTGGGTATATCTATGTATTCTTACAGATTATCAGTTAGTGTCCCCTTCATTTCAATTAAATGCCAATTGCAAAGAAAAGCTACTTCCTTATGTCAACACTTTCCCAATCCCAAAAGAAGTCGTAGCTCACTAGTAAAGATATAGGAATTTGTACAAAGAGAACACTATTTGTATTTTGCACTTATTTTCAATAGTGATTGACCTTCTAATTGGATTCAGCGTAATCCTAATTTAATTTCCTATTTGTTATTTTAATTTCTGCAATTTTAATTTCTGTTCTTTTTAATTCTTTCCTAGGTCATATTGCATTGAATACAGATTTGATTAGATTCAGATCTGATTCAATTCAATAATAGTTTAATTGCAGTTTAAATTTCGTTTGCTTTCAAAACCAACCGCCAAGATTTGTCTAACTCGCCCAAGAAATTATATAAATAATTTAATTTAATTTACCTCCCTATGATTTGACCTGCATACTACGTGATATGTGCGCTTGCTGTTTTATTTCAAAATCTACGCTTTTCTAATCCATTGGAAAGCATCGACCAAAATTGAGAAATTTGGGTGGCGTGCCATTCACGGGCTATGAAGCAATGATGGAGGCTCCGGCTTGGCTTAAGACATGTGCGAAGATTTTTTGGGGCTTGGAACTAGAAGATCATCGGAAGCGATTCATGGCATCATGGCTACTGAAGGATGAGGCTCAGAATTGGTGGTACAGATGCTGACATGTCTTGGACAAAATTCAAGGAGCTTTTTATTGAGATATTCATTCCTCGGCCAGAGATCAAGCCAAACTGTCCATTGCTGAAGAGTTCTCAAGTGGCCCACGTGTATGATGGAGCGGCTGCACGAGCTTTTTCTGAAGGAGCAGGTAAACCAGATGTCTTGGGAGGTACCCTTATAATTAAGAATATTCCTGTTATCGTATTTTTTGACACTGGTGCATCATGAAGTTTGACATTAGTGTCCATAATCCGATAGGAGGCTCTCTTGTTCTCGGTTTATATTGCTGAGTACCTGTTTCTTATTCCTATTTCCAGTTCCCTTTTAATTTGATCGTCATGAATTTTTCCGAATATTATATCATACTTGGACTGGATTGGCTAATGTAGTATGAGCTTGAGGTATTATGCGCTGAAAGAAGAGTCAAAATTAAAACCAAATTCAGAGATATTATTGCTACACCATGCCATAGCTCAACAACTGATAGGAAAGAATTCTGGTCGTCTCTAGAAGTTACTCCTGCTTCTATTGAGAATATTCCTGTTGTCAAAGATTATGCGGACGTGTTTCAAGAAGTTGATAGCTTACCTCCACGAAGAGAAATTGACTTCAAGATCGATCTAGCTCCGAATGCAAGGCTAGTTGTGCATCCTATTCGGAGAATGACGCTGAAAGAGAAAGAAAAACTGAGTAATCAAACTAAGTAGCTCTTGTGGAAAGATCTAATTGGGCCTAGCTTCTCAAATGGGGTGCAACAGTGGTGTTTGGCCCAAAGTAAGACGGTACTCTCATACTATGTGTGGATTATTGTGACCTCAATAAGCAGACACTGAAAAACAAATATCCAATTCTGCATATTGATGATTTATTAGATTGCTTGAATGGAGCACAAGTGTTTTCTAGGATGGACTAAGCTACAGTTTCCATCAATTGCACATTGCCGAAGAATGTGTTCCTTTGATAGCTTTCAGAGGTCCAGGCTTATTCTACGAGTGGTTAGTAATGCCGTTCGGATAATGTAACATTCCTGCTTACTTTGTCGATCTGGTGAACAGAGTATTCCGCGATGTCTTGAGTAAATTTGTGCTGGTTTTCATTAACGACATCTTAATCTTCTCTAAATCCACTGCTGAGCATGAAAAGCATCTAAAAGAAGTTTTGGAGATTCCGAGAAAGAATGTATTGAAAGCAAATTCTCTAAATGCATATTCTGGCAAGAAGAAGTGAAATTCCTCGGTCATGTTGCATCGCAGGAAGGAATTTCAGTAGACCCAGGCAAGATCTCAGCCATTCTAGATTGGAAGCAACCTAGCACTCCTACAGAAGTTAGAAGTTTTTTACGATTGGCTGGCTATTATCGGAAATTCGTTGAAGATTTTTCGAAGCTATCTTGTTCGTTGACGAAGCTTACAAAGAAGCATACATAATTTAATTGGATACCCAAGTGTGAGGCAGCTTTCCAAGACCTGAAATTGAGGTTGACCGCTGCTCCAGTGTTGACCATTATTGATGGCAATCAAGATTTGACAGTCTGTACTGATGCTTCTATTGATGGTGTTAGTGCGGTTTTAATGTAAAGGGGCAAAGTAGTTGCTTATGCCAACTGTAAGTTGAAGCCGCATGGGAAGGGATACCCCACTCATGATCTTGAGTTGTTAGCCGTCGTGCTTACTTTAAAGATATGGAGGAACTATCTTTTGGGTTAGAAGTTTGAGTTATATATAGATCATAAATCTTGAAGTATTTGTTCACCTAAAAAACATGAATTTGACGCAGCAGCGTTGGTTAGAATTTCTTGCAGCATATGATTTGGATATCTTGTATACTCCAGGAAAAACCAATGTTGTGGTGGACGCTCTTAGCAGAAAGAATGCGATCATCGCCAATCTTATCATTATACCTTTATTAATCCATAAGATCTCTACTCTTTAGAAAAACGATAAGTTTATTCAGATGATTAGTGAGCGAGTTCGAAAGGGTGAAGCTTCAAGCTACCAGATTGACAACAATGACACTCTTAGATTGCAAGGGCGAATCCGTGTGCTAGATATTTTTGAGCTCAAAAGAGAAGTAATGGATGAATGTCACAAATCTAAACTCAGCATCCATCCAGGGGTGAGTAAGATGTATCATGACCTCAAGCGCACGCTTTGATGGAGATCTATGAAGAGAAACATTTCCATATATGTTAGCAGATGTTCCACTTGCCAACAAGTCAAAAGCGATCAACAGAAGCTAGCAGGATTGTTGCAACCACTATAGGTTCCAAATTGGAAGTGGGATCAAATTTCTATGGATTTCATTGATGGCTTTCCCCGAACCAGAAAAGGGAATGACAATATATGGGTGATTGTAGATCGTTTCACGAAGGCCGCCCATTTTATTCTTGTCTGATCTAATAGAACAACTCGAAGTCTGGCGCAACTTTATTTCAAAGAGATTGTCAGAATACAAGGGGTTCCCAGAAGCATTGTTAGTGACGTGATCCGATATTTGCTAGAAAATTATGGGAAGCACTCCAAGAGGAGCTAGGGACAAAGTTGAATCTGAGCATCACTTATCATCCTTAGACAGATGGCTAGACTGAGAGGGTGAACCATAAACAAGAAGACTTGTTGCGAGCATGCATTCTTGATTTTGGTGGGTTATGGGATGATCACTTGCATTTGGTTGAGTTCTCTTATAATAACAGTTACCAAGGAAGCTTACAGATGTCTCCATTTGAAGCATTATATGGCAGGCCATGTAGATCTCCCGCATGTTGGGTGGAACCAGGCAATTGGTTAGTATTGGGTCCCGACATGATTCGTGAAGCATCGGATAAAGTTGGTTTCATTAATATGCGACTTCAGACTGCTCAGAGCCGACAGAAGAGCTATGCAGACTCACGAAGAAGGGATTTAGACTTTTCTGTTGGTGATTATGTATACTTGAGGGTTTCCCCATTGAGAGATGTAGTTCGCTTCGGGAAGATTGGGAAGTTGGCGTCGAGATTCATTGGTCCATTTCCTATTCTAGAAAGGATTGGAACTCTCGCTTACCGGATTCAGTTGCCTGACTGGTTGGTAGGGGTGCATGATGTATTCCATGTGTCTCAACTCTGGATGTATGTACATGATCGAGACTTGATTGCGGAGGAAGCGCCACAACAAGATTTGGAGTTTACCCCAAGCTTAGCAGAAAGAAGGGAGCCAGTAAAAATTGTTGGCAAAGAAACTAGAATTCTGAAGAACAAGAGGATCCACATAGTCAAAGTAAAGTGGAGCGGGGATCCTAGAGACTTTACATGGGAGACTGAGGATAGTATGAAACTGGCTTATCCCAAGTGCAGAGTGGATATCTCTAAGTAGCTCTTGTGTTAAGGTACATTTACAATATTTTGCATTTTCTGTATTGTTTCCTACTTTACTATTGTTTCCTTTTCGGGGACGAAAAGATTTTAACTAGGGGAAATTGTAACAACCCGGAAAATTAGAACCAATTTAAAATTTTTATTTTAAGAAAATTTGTTAGAAAATGTGCCAGAATTCAAAAATTCCATTTTTTATGTAATATTAAAGCTATTAAAGTAGTCATTTTATAAACGACCTCTGTTTTAGATGAAACCATTTTTATTGGATTTGGAATGTCAAATTATTTCTAAGTTTAATACCACTGTTTTATGGTAAATTCAATTACCATTTCACGCTCAAATCTAAATAAATATTTAATTATCGCATGAAGTAAAACTGGTGATACTCCATTTCCGAACACTTCTCAAATTTGGCAACTTTAATTACCACATTAACATTTCAATCTAATTAAAGATTCATTAAACTCCATTTAGTTTTAATCTCCAAAAATCATTATTTAATGATTAGTCAAATTTAGGAAATAAATCATGTCTTTACTAGGTTAAAGAACGAGTGTCATTTAAAACACAGTTCATGATAAACCCAAAATCATCTTTCATTAAAATGGAATCTACATGGAAATCATAACAGTATATGATCAATATAAATTCCCGTAACTAATAATATAATTGGAATAATGATAGAGCCTTTTAAATTCCATATATAGTAATGGTCTTCCTTCATAGAAGCTAATCTCGATTATTACCAAATTGAATTCCATTCAATTCCAATTTAATATATTAAACTAGAAAACTTAATTTTGGAAAATTTCCGTTAAATTTTAATTAAAAGATTATAAATTCCAAATCATATTTTTCACTATTATTTGGGTTAAAGAACAAATGTTATTTAAACATCATTCATGATAAACCAAAAAATCCAATCTTAATTCAATTCCAAATGGATATTAACTAATTGGTGGATTTCTCCAAATGTTAATTAAAAAATTTATTCTTTTCTCAACTGGTTTTAAGATGAATGTTAATAAAGACACCATTCACAACAAACCAAAAATCCCATTTTATATTAAATACAAGACTCTGAATAGAAATTATATAGTCTTATATTCAACATGAAATTCTGAAACTAACCAATATCGTATTGGGAACAACGATATATATATTCAAAATACCTCAACAATATCTGTATAGTCACGGAATCCCATATCAAAATATTTCGAAGATTATTCCCATTCCAAATGCATTCCCATTTATTCATGGAAAAATTACGGTTATTTTAAAACCATTTTCTTATCCAATTTATTTATTTCTAAAAATAATTGGATTAATATTCTAGTTATTAACTAGTTCATTTTGATAAAAAAATATTTTCATCTCTTCAAAACTAGAATTTTTCATCCAAAATCATTCCAATTCATTTATTCTGATTTTACTTAATTTTTCCATATTTTTAATAATTTTAATATCGCCTGTACAGTCAGTTTCCAATAACGACCGCCGAACCACGTCTATAGATACCTTTTCCAAAACTGATTTGGACATATCTTAAAATCTAACCGTTAGATTTCAAATCTCTTGTATTCATTGGAAATCTATTTTCGATACGAACCCAATGGTTCCAGTTTTAGGAGAATCCGACAGAGCCATTACGTCCATTTGAAGTTAATGGTCGAAATTCGTGAATGGTCGCTGCGTGTTCTATTCAAGCCATTAATATATATATATATAATATTTAATCGATTTCCATTCAATTTTTTTTATAAATTATTTATAAATTCATTTTAAAATGATTCCCACTTCTATTTCAATTTTAAATCAAAATTGAATATTCTATATCATTATAATATTAAAACGATAATATTTTCAAAATATCAGATTTTGAAATCACTTTTCGATATTCATTATGAAATGAATATAATCGACAGAAAATCCCCTTTATGCTAAAATGGCGTTTAACTACTTAACACGGTTTCTTATTTCAATATTTTCGTGTCCACGCAATATCGGACATCAAAATCACATTTTGTTTATTCATTGAATATTATTTTAAAATATTCGTTAATTATGAACTGGAATCAGACTCAATCAATTACCATACAATTTCAGTTATATGGATTTCATACATCGCCTGTATACAACAATAATGATAAACAATCAATAAAAATTCATACCACATCCAAAGTGCATTTTACAACTGTATAAGCATTAAAAAAAATTACACTTATACAGTCTGTCAACCCATCGATCGACATACCAGTAATTACTGGGATCAATGTATGTCAAATATCGTCCCAGTACCCATGCAGGGTTTCAACCAACAAATACTGTTTATTATTTGTGCAGTTGGACGATGTGTAAAAATTATCGTCCCAATCAAGATCAGTTAAATTGGCTTACATAAACAGGTCATCCAACTTGTAAATGGAAAATTATTCCAATTTTACTATTTTAAATTATAAATAGATATTTATAATTTTAATTCAAATTTCCACAACAATATTAACAATATTTTAATATGTTAAACATTCCAACAGTAGAAATAAAACACAATACAGTCAATTAAACCGTCCATGGTCTGTGGACGAGGGAGGTGAGCTAACAGGCACCGTATAAAATTTATAGTGATTAAACTGATAAAAATCTACACTGGCAATTCTATATATTTTTATACATGAATACAATAACATGATAAAATATAATTTAGTGAGAAGGAGTTCTCACATTGGTTTCCACTCCGCTAGTATTTATTTGAAGAGTTTATTTCTGAACTAAATTAAATGGTCGTTTAATTTAGCGCAAAATTCAACGTGCTCTGTTTCCATTCTGGTCAGTTCTGAAATGTAGAGTTTGTTGTCATGATCGCATTGCAAATTGTTTCGCTGAATTCCGATTAATGGATAAAAAGTTATTCACATTTTACTAACTTGATTTATATTAAAATGGATAATTCCTTAAATAAATAATTAACAATGTTTAATTATGTTATTAATGAAATTAGGGTTCCTGTACTTCTGTCTTCATCATCGTATACTTCAAGCTCGTATTCGGATGAAGATTGTCACCAATTTCTTAAAACACGCACCGCACGAAGTAGATCAGACACCCCTCCTCGACAACCTCGTCTGCCACCTCCTCACGCCGGCAATAGCGCCGAACCAGAGCCCCATATCACCTCAAAAAAACCACCCAAAGTTGGCCACTTCAAGCAACGAATCCGACCAAGTTACTTCGAAATTTCAGTTCTTGCCAACTCAAATTGGAGAGCTTGTCGGGTAGAACCATTTTCCCTTTGGAGATTTATCAATTCGATGATAGGATTGATCAGATTTGGAAGAGGAAATTTGGAGAACACGAGCCATTGGTGGATTAGGGCCGGCGCACCTGAATGAACAGGGTGAGGGATATGGTTTCAAACGATATATATATATTAATATAAATTAATATTCTCTAATTGGTTAATTTTCTATTTGAACTCTGAATCAAACCCAACAACTATTGCCTCTAGCCAAAAACCCCAATTCCAGATACAATGAATATGTCTTGTAAGCCAATTTGACTATTTCGATCAGTTTTCGTTAAAATTAAAATATAAATCAGTATCAATTAAATTCAAACGTACATTTTAATTTACCGGGGCCACACACTAACTCCAAAAATTCCAGAAAAATAAATCTAGCTATGTTTTGATGATATGGTCCTAACAAAACTAATTTCATCAAATTTGGTGACTGTTTGAAAAATGGCCATTTTCTAGTTGATCCAATTCAAACTGAAACTGTCAAAACACATTTAAATTCATTGCGCTCATATATTGTAACGGCAAGGAATCTCGCTCGATCTGAATCGATCATTAAACCGACTAAGACCGTTCGAAAACCCCTGATAGTTTGAGAACAGGACAAAATAGAACTCAGACGGGAGAACATTTCATTGTTATTACAACAATTCCATCAGATACAAGAATATACAGAGTATAATTGAATAAATTACATTCGATAAATATCAGAGATTTAAATTACATAGCAGCGGAAAAATATATATAAAACACAACTGAAAATGATACACGGATATAGAGCTTTCCGAGCATCGTTCCAGCTGTAAATCAGGACCTTGTGAATATAAATCTGCAAAACCAAAACTACTAGCTGCCCGTGCGGAAAATAGGGGAACCCAGAGTTTAGGTTAAAACAATAAACTCCAGGTCAGTCATGTGACAGGTGTGAGAACTAAAACAGTTATTTAAAACTTTACTTTAAAAGATAGTAAATCAAGGGACCACGCCGTATAAAACGGAACGGGTTTCCTCCTAAGAATACCAGTGCATATAACAAAACAGCGCAATGCTCTTTGGAAAAATGAAGCTATTATAAGACCCAGGTCCCATCACAAAATGCAACGCAAGCCGGAGGATAGGGTTTTCCCTTATAATAGCGAAACATGCTTGGTACGTTAAAACAAATCATTTGATACTATTATAAGTGTATAGTGTCAAAACAATTTCAATCATAAATATCAATCATAGGCGGCATGGGTACCATCTATCATGTCGCCATACTAGTTCTACAATTAAAACCGCAATATCATGTATTGGAAATTGGATTCCTTCATGAGTCGAGGCAAGGGGCAAGCTCCTCTCCGCGTTCGAGACACTCTAGCAAATGTCCCAGGACCCCACTATGATCCTTGGATCTTCAGGGTCGGTCCTCTCTTACTTTTGAGGATTAATTATTCCTGAACACACGTTTCCCGGTCCTTACAGACCTATATCCGAGACGCCTCGTATCCAACAACCACACAGGTGAAAAGTATACAAATGTTAGGGCTGGTAGGTCACTGACACCACCCTAGCTAGAAAGAAACGTCGTGCTCTCCCTGCAGTCACTATCCCGTTTTTGACTCATACCGAGGTGTGAGGCTCGCGAATTCACGTTATACACAAAGCTACGCCACACAGGCCGTGCTTTGATCATCAACCACAAGACTTTGCTTTTCAACAGAAGCCTTGATCAATTGCCACTTACGCGTGCCACATTGGCAATTCACTCCATGCGACTGATGTCCATCGATATACAACCTCTGAGCTCGTACGTCTCAGAGAAGGGCGTTAAGAAAGAGAATAAATTCTCCGCCACCAAATAGATGTATATTTAATAGAGATCAATCAACACAGAATAAAATCCAATGTCAGACACACAATCCATTTACAAGTTCGTTCCGGGTCTGAACGAAACCGGAGGCACTTTCCTCGCATATCCATCGATCTCCAAGTACGTCTGGACGATCACCAACTGTTTCCCTCATCTTGGGTGTACAGCCCAATCAAGATCATCAGTAATCACCCAAACGATGTGAAGACTTCCGGTCTTCAACCACCGTCTTCATCTTCGACATCTCGTCGAATCGGTTATTCAGAATGGGTATAACCCGGCCTTTCTGAATAACCCACGTATATAATAAACGAATGTTACACAAACACAACAAACGCCTCATTCCAATTCAGAATATTCTTTTATTCACAAAATCACATTCTTAGGGAAATGTTCCCATTAATTTTATCCAAGATAAATTCTTCTAAATTTATTCTTTAATCTTCCTTTGGATGTCATTTCAAACTAGTCGGGATTAACGAACCACACCGAAGTAATTATTTATTTTATTTCCCAATCCCAACCTATTCATCCCATGGATCAAAACTGGCAATACTCCATACCTAACACCACGGTGTTATCGGTAAAATTAATTACCATTTCACATTCAAATCTAATTAAAGACTTAACTATCGCTTCGGAGCAAAACTGGTGGTACTCCATTCTTGATCACCTTTCAGATTTGATAATTTAAATTATCAATTCACCTTTTAATCTAATTAAAGATTCATTAAATCTCCACTTAGTTTCAATCTCTTCAAAAATCAATATCCTGCCTTTAACTGGGTTAAAGAACCAATGTCATCTAAAACACGATTCACGATAAACCCAAATCACATTTGATATTAAATACAAGGCTCTGAATAGAAAATATATCGGCTTATATTCAATATCAAATTCTGAAACCAACAAATATCGTATTGGAAATAACGATATAAAATATATCTTTCAAATTCCCATAACAATATCTGTATAGTCACGAAATCCAACGTCGAAATATTCCGAAGATAATTTCGATTCAACTCCAGTCCAATTCACATATTGGGAATATTGGTTATTTTTAAAATCACTTTCAAATTCAATTTATTTAATTCAAAAATAAATTGATTTTAATTCTAGTTCAAAACTAGTTCATTTCGACTAAAGTCTATTTTTATCCTTTCAAATGTGGAGTTTTTCATCCCAGTTCTTTCCAATTCACATATTATGATTTTACACAAATTATTAATATTTTTAATAATTTTATTAAGGCCCGTACAGTTGATTTCCAACAACGGCTATCAAACTACACTTACAGCGACCTTTTACTGAAATTGATTTGGACATAATTTCGAATCCAGCCGTTAAATTTCAAATTTCTAATATTCATTGGTAAGCTCTTTTCGATACGAACCCAACGGTTTCGGTTTTAGGAGAATCCGACGGCCGGATCTCCCGCAACGTCAATTCGAAGTTAATGGTTGAAATTCACGAACTGCCGCGGCGCGGCGCGTTCTATTCAGGCCATTACATATATATATATATATAATATATATTATTTATATTTCGTCGATTTCCTTTTTAAAACGAATTTTATAAATAGTTCCAAATTCGTTTCAAAAACAATTTCAACTTCATCTTCAATTTCAAATCCATTTGATTTCAATTCAATTTGAATTCATTTCAATTTGATTTAATTCGAATTCAAATTCGTTTCAATTCAATCCAAATTCTAATTCGTTTTAATTCAATTCAATTTGAATTTACCTTCTATTTAATTCAATTCGAATTCATTTCAAATTGATTTCAATTCAATTTCAGTTCGTTTTAAATTTTATTCAAAACGATTTCAATTCTTTTTTAATTCAATTTCAATTTAATTCAATTTGAATTCATTTCTATTTAATTAGAATTCAAATTCACTTTCTATTCAATTTGATTTCAAATTCACTTTCTATTCAATTTGAATCGAATTCATTTTCTATTCAATTCGAATTCAATTCAAATTGATTCAATAAAATTTCAATTTGAATTTTAATCTAATTTAATTTGAATTTCATTTCAAAATATTAAATTTTGAAATCACTTTTCAATATTCATTGTAAAACGAATAAAATCGATATAAATATCGTTCACGTCAAAATAGCGCAACTCTAATCAACACGGCTTTATATATTTCAATAAATTCGTTATTCTATTCAACAAATGAATATATATATTCCATTCAACACATGAATCTATATTTCTTTCAACACACGACTAATCTCAACACATGAGTACTGTCAACACATCACTATTTTTGTTATGTAAAATATTTTATAAAATTATGGTATCTATCGTTTGATTTTTAATTAGACTCCACCGTGAAGTAGTTCTAATTTTAAATATGATAAAGATGCAAATTTTATTATTAAAATATTTTACTCAACACATAAATAGTTTCAACACATGCACATCGTCAACACATGACGATTTTTATATTCAACACATGAATTTCCTTTTATAATATTCACTATTTTCCCAATTAGAATGAGGCCCAATCAATCACCATATAACGTTAATTATATGGATACCACCCAACACATGTATATTATAACAACGATAAACAAATAACCATCATCCAAAGTGCACCACACAACTGCATAAGCATCAAATATAAATAATTAACGCTTACACAGTCTGTCGACCAATCGATCGACATACAATTAAATAAATGGGATTAGTGTACGCCGAATATCATCCCAACACCCGAGTGGGGTTTCAAATCAACAAACACTGAATATTATTTGTGCAATTGAGTGATGTGTAAAATTTATCGACCCAATCAATATCAGTCAAATTAGTGTATATAAACAAATCAGTCGATTTGTTTATAATTATTCATTTATTCACTTTCACGTTAAAAATTATATTTTTAACGATAATTAATTTATTTCAACACATTAATTTATATTATCAATTTCACATCAACAACACAAACAAATTTCACAACACATCAAACAAGCATACAAGCCATCCATGGTCTGTGGATGACGGGTGTCAGGTGCTACTAAGCACCGTCTCCATCCTAGTATATATATATAACTAGAAAAGCAAATTGAAGAGTGAGAAGTTCTCACTGAAAGATAAATCCATTCACCGCGACTCTTCTTATGTAGAACATCTTTGCCGTGCTCGCATTTTGTCACTTTCGTCGCCCGTGTTTGCTACATATATAAAAATCACAATTTTATATTCTCTCTACTTCACGATAAAATAAAGTTTAGATTTTTATTTCATTTCATATATTTACAGCGCTTCTTTCTATATAAAAAATATATTTTTATATTCCTACTTCTTATATAAAGATTGAATTTTTATTATCATAACCATATAAAAATCTTATTTTTATATTCCCACTTTGATAAAAACCATATTTTTAATATCTCTACTTTATAAAAATCATATTTACTCAGTTAAAAAAAATAAAATGAAAAGAAAAAGGAAAAGGGATGAAAATTCACCGATTCGCAGAGGAGGGGTTGAATGGAGGTTGCTCACGTCGCTGGAGGGGGTCAACGCCGGAGCTAGGAGGTGCGGTCAGGCGGTGTTGGCGCGATGGTGCGGCACAGCGGGTTTTGGGGGCTCGGAGGGGCTGCGTCGGGTCTTGAGGGGGGGGGGCTCGACGAGGGTGGCGCCAACGTTGGGGAGAGGCTCGCCGGAGCTAGGAGGAGGGGTTGAACGGTCGACGCTGGATCTGGGAGGGGGGCGACGGGTTTGATCGGTTTTTTTCTTTTTATTTCCTTCGAATGAAAACTAAAGTCAACGGTTGGGGGTAAGGGTAGGTTAAGGAGAAAATATATTTTTATATTTAATTTTATTTTTAAATCCAATAAAGTTACTTTTTCGTTCGAAGTCCAAATCGAACCCAACGACTATCGACCCTAGCTAATTACCCCCATTCCGAACGCAATGGGATATGTTTCACAAGCCAATTCTCTCGTTTCGATCAGTTTTCGCTTAAATAAAAATATAAATCTTAATGTTGAATTTTAAACGCACATTTCAATTTACTGGGGCCACATACTAACTCTATAAATTGCAGAAAAATATTTTCTAGCTTCTATTGACGAAACGGTCCTAACAAAACTAATTTCGTCGAATTCTGAGACCGTTGGAAAAATGGCCATTTTCCAGTCGATTAAAATCAACTAAAACTGGTCAAACGCGTTTTCCTTTGACATATTGATTCGAAAAATTATGAAATTTGGAATCTAGCAATAATTTGACATCACGGACCCAACAAAAGTGGTTTCGTTGAAATCCGAGGTCGTTTGCAGAATTCCCATTTTTAAGGGCCTGAATTCCATAGCGACTATTCAGAATTTTCAACTGGACATATCTTTTGATTCCCGCCATGAAATTTCGATTTTTTCGGATTCGTTAGAAAGATATTCACAAATAGATTCCATTATTTTTGGTTTCACTAAAATCCAGATTGTTTTGCACCCGGTATGTTCAATTGAAGTTTGAAATCGAATTATCGAACTACCGCGCCATTTTCAATTCTATTTATAATTATATATAATTATTTATATTCTAACGACGACGTATATAAACATATACGTCGAATCTATTCAAAATAAATTTCTCTTCGATATTATTTAAAATAATCTATTTTAAATGTTCAAAATTCGCTAAAATTGCCAAAATAAAAATTTTAAACTGGCCTAGATTTTCGGGTTGTTACACATATTAATTCCAAAAATTATGAAATTTGAAATCTAACAATATTTTGACATTCCAGATCCAACAAAAGTGTTTTCGTCGAAAACGGAGGTCGTTTGCAAAATGAATATTTTTATGGGCTATATATTATATTATAATATATACATATAAAAATTCCATAGCTACCATCTTAAATTTTAAACTGGACATTACTTTCAATTTATATTGTGAAATCTGGATTTTTCACATCCGTTAGAAAGATATTATTAAACAGATTCAAATATTCTGGTTCTACTGAAATCCAATTTATTTTGAATTCTGTACATTCATTTGAAATTTAAAATCAAATTTCTCCGTTCATTTAAAATTGAATTTTCTAACTTCGATTTAAATAAATTTTAGTCTTTATTATCTAAAATAAATCATTTTAAATATTCAAAACCATTTAAAAATGCATAAATAAAAAAGTTTAAATTGTTCTGATTTTTCGGATTTCTACACAATACTAGGTAATAAGTCGCATGAGATCTTAATATATTTTGAGATTTTCGGATTTTGTTCCATTCAGACTCAAAATGGACTTATATGTATTGTGTGTTTGACAGTGTAATTGACTGCGTAGCACTGATTTTTGTTAATATATATCGGATTATGGCAATTAATTATTCCCGTCTCTAAGTTTTACGTGCTTAGAGGTAATGTATTGATAGAAATCAGTGACATTTTGTAAATTGACAATATGGCATACTCAAATTATGAAATTATCAAGTGATGATCAAAGCTTGGTTTATTGAAGCATAACATTATGTATATCGTGACCTCGACGAACCTCACACCTCGTATTGATGGTAAACTGGCGGTTAGTTTGTATACATATCTCTATTGAAACTCAAAGCTTGGGCGGTAGATCTACTTTGAAACCTGGGAAAAATAAGGGTATGTTTGGTGTCCATGTTTAGATGTAAACCAGTGATTTACCAGATGTTTGATGTCCGTGTCCAGATGAAAACCGTGAGATACACGTTAATCGTGTTCCGATTGATCTTTCGTGCCTGAAACCATATATTGTTACCCAACAACCAATACGAGCCTTTCGTTTTGTTTGTAAACTATGTATGTGGGCATAGCCATTATGCTTGCTAAGATTAATATATTTATTTATGAAATGGTTTTCAACACTATGCATTAATAATAGTTTTGGAAAAAAGATTTTAACATATGAAAGCATGTTTGGTTATCATAAGACAAAATTCATCCATTTGGTGTGCGCTTGCATTGTTTGATGTGGGATGAGATTATAATAGCTTCATTTATCCAAAATCATTTGCGAATTTTCCATAATACTTTTTTAGATTACTGCACCCATAACACTCATGTTATTTCGTATCTTAATTTGACTAATATGTAAATGGTTTAGTTCCGATTCGAGTGTTTGTTGTGTTTTCTTTTTATGCAATACACTCGGGTCAGATGAAGTTGCAGTTAGCGAAGATTACCTTGCCTTGGAGAATGAAGACGAAGATTTGGTATATGTCTATTATGTATGATTTTTCCTCTGCAATTTGTTTCCACTGCCTTGTTGTATATCTCTTTATGTGTGTAACTCTGATTGTCATTGTATATTAGAGTCAAATATATATTTTTGAACTGCTTTTGAACTGTTATTTATTTATTATATTTTGTCTTTCCACTACGACATTCTGTATTTGTTTTATTCTTTTTTGTTTTTTTATATAAATCCCAATAACTATCTGTATGTTTGATTTGTCTAAGTCAACGTTTAGGATCATTGTCGATTTAAACGGTCAAAATTCTTGGATTTTACATTTGTCCATCACTTCAGTTATCCTTTAACTATTCGTATCATTCGAAACTGACATTGAAAACTCAAAATAAACCAAACACTACCTCCATTTCTATTGTTCTTCATTTCATGATTTACACAGACCACTCTGTTCAAATACAAAAGAGATGAATAATACAACATGAAATTGAGCCACAAAAATAATAAGAATTATTTTGTTTTACTATCATCAAGCAAAGCCAATACTATAACATAATTATACTAGAAAATAGAGACTAATATTATGCTTTAAGGAAAAGCATAATCAACATACAATAATAAAAGCATAATACTTGATTATTCAATGGCGAAGATCAGGGCAGATCCATTTGCAGTTGCAAGTGCCAAAGTCAGTGCAAGAACTACCCTTGGTGCATAAGTACATTGTAGCGCAAAAGTCTCTGCATTGTTGTGCCTTACAGCCAGGTGATACATCGCAGCCACAGCTAGGATTTCCACCGCAATCTCCACTTGGAAAAGGGCACTGTAGCCCTATCGCTTTCGTCTTAATAGCTACAAGTAGCATTTAACAATATTGTCAATCAGGACAAAAATAAAAATGAGTTTTTTCTATCTTAATAAAAAATGGCATTTATTCCTTAACTTACCACTTAATAAAAGAATGAGGAATACAAGGAAGGATGTAAGGCAAGTAGTATTCATGTTTCTTTATTTGGAACTCCTTTTTTTAATGGTTCTTGTGGTTGAGATCTATGGATGACCAACTGAATTTATAGGCATAATATAAATGTGGACTACAACAAGTTGATAATGATGGAGATATGGCTATCTATCTATTAAATAATAGTAAAGCAGAAGAACATTCTTCCTCTCTCCTAGATTCTAGTAATTCTCCCACTCCAGGTTAATTCTCTCTTGATATTTAATACTCGAATCTTTTAATTTATCAATTAAATCAGTTACCTGAACATCGCATTATTTTGCAATATTAAAACTTTTGTAATTATATACGAATAATTCATTGATTAGCTTCTTACATTTTTATTCAGATCCATATATCTACATTACTTACATAATACAAAATATAACCATCTGAATGACTATGATTAACTAATATTAAAATTGATATTAAAGAACCATAATTTAGTATGAATACAGTTATTGTACTAATAAAATTGGTAAAATTTATTTTTTTATCCAATATTGATAAATGAATCACATCTAATAAATAATAGTAAAGTAGAATAATTTCTTACTCTCCACTTGATTCTAGGAATTCTCCCTCTCTAGCTAATTCTCTTTTGATATTTAATATTTGAATCTTTTAAATTATCAACTAAATTAGTTAGCTAAACATCTCATTATTCTAGAATACACTGTTTTATATTTAAAACTTTTGTAATCTATTAAATAATAGTAAAGCAGAAGAATTTCTTGCTCTCTCCTTGATTCTAGGAGTTCTACTTCTCCAGCTTAATTCTCTCTTGATATTTAACATTTGAATCTTCTAACTTATCAATTAAATATATTAGCTAACCATCTCATTATTCTGCATCACGCTGTTTATATTTAGAACTTTTATAATTATTTATGAATAATTCATTGATTTTCTTCTTACATTTTAGATTCAGGTCCTTATATTTATATTTATATTTATATTAATTACATAACACAAAATGCAACAACCCGGATTTTAATTATAAAACGAGCCTGAAATGGCACAGTAGTTCGAAAATTCGATTTTAAATTTCAATTGAATGTATAGAATTCAAAATAAATCAGAATTGGACGAAACAAGAAACATTAGAATCCATTTAACTATATCATTCTAACGAATGTAAGAAACTGAGATTTCACTTTATAAATTATAAGTTATGTCCATTTTAAAACTCAGAATAATCACTATGGAACTTATATATATTTAATAAAATATGTAGCCCTAAAAAATAACCATTATGCAATCGGCCTCTGTTTTCGACGAAACCACTTTTGTTGGATCTGGAATGTCAAATTATTGCTATACTCCAATTTTCATAATTTTTGGAATTTATATGTGAGCGTGATGAATTTAAACATGTTTGGTCAATTCAGTTTGAATTTAATCGACCGAAAAATGACCATTTTACAAACGGTCTCCAAATTCGACAAAATTGGTTTTGTTAGGACTGTATCATTAAAACATAGATAGATTGATTTTTATGGAATTTTTGGAGTCAGTATTTGGCCTCGGTAAATTAAAATGTACATTGAAATCAATTTTGAACGTTATATTAATTTATATATTAATTTTGATGAAAACAGACTGAAGAAGTCGAATAGGCTCAAGGGACATATCCAATTGTATTTGGAATGGGGGTATTTGGTTGGGGGCGATAGTCGTTACGTTCGATTTGGAGTTTAAATTAAAAACTAACCTTTTGGAATTTAAATTAAATTAAATATATAATTATGTAAGCCAACCCCCTTTCTTTTCTCTCCCGTCATTCATTTAGAAGAAGAAAAAAAGCCGTCGTCGATCCCTCAGCCCCTCTCGCCGCTGATGACCACACCCCCAGACAGGCCCCTGCCGCCGTCTCAGGCGCCTCCCTCGACCACCTCCCACCTCCTCCTTCTCTCTCCACCTCCAGTTCGAACCATAAACCCAAACCGCAACCCCCCAGCTGTTGTATGTGTAGTAACCCCTAACTTCCCCGGTAAGGAAAGCACAGATTGTTTGAGAACACGACAAAATAGAACGCAAACAGAAGAACATTTCATTGTTTATTACAACAATTCCATCAGAATACAAGAATATACAGAGTATGAATAAATATTACACAATAGAAAAATATCAGAAATTACAGTAAATTACATAGCAGCGGAAAACAATATAAAACACAACTGAAGGTGATGCACGGATACAGAGCTTTTCGAGCATCGTTCCTGCTGTAAATCAGGATCCTGTGAATATAAATCTACAAACCCAAAACTACTAGCTGCCCGTGTCGAAAATAGGGCACCCAGAGTTTAGGTTAAAACAATAAACTCCAGGTCAATCATGTGACTGGTGTGAGAACTAAAACAGTTATTTAAAACTTTACTTTAAAAGAGAGTAATTCAAGGGACCACGCCATATAACATGGAACGGGTTCCCTCCCAAGAACACTAGTGCATATAACAAAATAGCGCAATGCTTTTTGGAAAAATGAAGCTATTATAAGACCCAAGTCCCATCACACAATGCAACGCAAGACCGAGGATAGGGTTTTCCCTTATAATAGCCAAACATGCTTTGTACGTTTAAAACAAATCATTTTGATACTATTATAGTATAAAGTGTCAAAACAACTTCAATCATAAATATCAATCATAGACGGCATAGTATCCCATGCTACTATGTCGCCATACTAGGCTCTACAAATAAAACCGAAATATCTCTTATTGGAAATTGGATTTCCGTCATGATTCGAGGCAAGGGGTAAGCTCCTCTCCGCTTCGAGACACTCTAGCAAATGCCTCAGGACTACACACTCTGGGTAACCCTTGGAATCGGCTGGGCCGATCCTCTCTTACGTTTGAGGATTGGCAATTCCTAAACACACGTTTCCCGGTCCTTACAGACCTATAATCGAGGTGCATCGCATTCCAACAACCACAAAGGTGAAAATAATATAAATGTCAACCAGTTTAAGCACATACACCACCCTAGTTAGAAAGAAACATCGTGTCCTCCCAGCGGTCACTATCCCGTTTTTGACTCGTACCGAGGTGTGAGGCTCGCGAACTCACGCTATACACAAAGCTGCGCCACATAGGTCGTGCTTTGATCATCAACCACAAGACTTTGCTTTACAATAGAAGCCTTGATCATTTTCCACACAGGCAATTCACTCCATGAGACTGATGTCCATTGATATACAACCTCTGAGCTCGTACGTCTCAAAGAAGCGCGTTTAGCAAGAGAATAAATTATCAGCCGCCAAACAGATGTATATTTAATAGAGATCAATCAAAACAGAATAAAATCCAATGTCAGACACACAGTCCATTTACAAGTTCGTTCTGGGTCTGAACGAAACCGGAGGCACTTTCCTCGCATATCCATCGATCTCCAAGTACGTCTGGACGATCAACAACTGATTCCCTCCTCTTGGGTGTACAGCCCAATCAAGATCATCTGTAATCTCCCAAACGATGTGAAGACTTCCGGTCTTCAACCACCGTCTTCATCTTCGACATATCGTCGAATCGGTTATTCAGGATGGGTATAAACCCGGCCTTTCTGAATAACCCGTGTATATAGTAAACAAATGTTACACAAACACAACATACGCCTCATTCCAACTCATCAGTCACTAACCGTAAATTAGCAAGAGAACAATTCCCCAAATATTAACCCCGAAGGCCGAAACCAACATCAGATCAATACCCAGGAAACCACTCTTCTTAGCTAACCTACGGTTAGTTTCTAAATTTCACATTCTTAGGGAAAGGTTCCCATTAATTTTATCAAAGATAAATTCTTTTAAATTTATTCTTTAATCTTCCTTTGGATGTCATTTCAAACCATGCTAAGGTTTTCCAAACTAGTCGGGATTAGCGAACCACACCGAAGTAATTATTTATTTTATTTCCCAATCCCCACCTATTCATCCTATGAAGCAAAACTGGTAATACTCCATATCTAACACCACGGTGTTATCGGTAAAATTAATTACCATTTCACGTTCAAATCTAATTAAATATTTAACTATCGCTTTG
The DNA here is from genome assembly GCA_030737875.1 of Allium sativum. Classification (NCBI taxonomy): domain Eukaryota; kingdom Viridiplantae; phylum Streptophyta; class Magnoliopsida; order Asparagales; family Amaryllidaceae; genus Allium; species Allium sativum. The sequence continues at coordinate 12,146,498 of CM060923.1, forward strand.
AAGAAAAACTGGTGATACTCCATTCTCGTTCACTTTTCCAATTTGATAATTTAAATTATCAATTCACATTTCAATCTAATTACAGATTCATTAAAACTCCTTTTACTGGGTTAAAGAACTAATGTCATTTTAAACACAGTTCACGATAAACCTAAATCACATTCTATTTATTATCGGGTTAAAGAACAAGTGTTATTTAAAACACCGTTCACGATAAACCCAAATCCCATTTGATATTAAATACAAGGCTCTGAATAGAAAATATATCGGCTTATATTCAATAACTAATTCTGAAACCCACAAATATCGCTTTGGAAATAACGATATAAAATATATCTTCCAAATTTCCTCCAAAATATCTGTATAATCGCGGAAACTAATATCGAAATATTCCAAAGACAATTTCGATTCAAATCCATTCCAATTCATATATTGGAAATTTTGGTTATTTAAAACCCATTTCAAATCCAATTTATTTATTTAAAAATAAACAAATTATTATTCTAGTTACTAATTAGTTCATTTCGGAAAAAAATCTATTTTTATCTTTTCAAATATGGGTTTTTTCAACCCAATTCTTTCTAAATCATTTCTTTCGGTTTTACACTAATTATTAATATTTTTAATAATTTTATCAAGGCCCATACAGCCGATTTCCAATAACGGCCATCAAACTGCACTTATAGCGACCTTTTATGATATTGATTCGGACATATCTCCAAATCCAACCGTCAGATTTCAAATCTCTTGTATTCGTTAGAAAGCTCTTTTCGATACGAACCAAACGGTTCTGGTTTTAGGAGAATCCGACGGTCGGATCTCCCGTAATGTCCGTTCGAAGTCAATGGTCGAAATTCAAGAACTACCGCGGCGCGGCGCGTTCTATTCAGGCCATTATATAATATATATATATATATATATATATATATATATATATATATATATTTCGTCGATTTCGTTTTAAAACGAATTTTATAAATCATTTCAAATTTGTTTCAAAAACAATTTCAACCTTCGTTTCAAATTCAAATCAAAATTAAATTTTCCATTATAAATTCTTTTTACATTCATTTCTATTTGGTTTCAATTCAAATCGATTTCAATTCAATTCAGTCATTTTCAATTCGATTTGAATTCATTTCAATTCGAATTCATTCTATATTCAATTCAATTCGAATTCATTTTATATTCTATTCAATTCGAATTCACTTTATTTTCTATTCAATTCGAATTCATTTTATAAATATTCAATTTTTAAATCTCTTTTCAATATTCATTATAAAAACGAATATAATCGATATAAATATCGTTCGCATCAAAATAGCGCATCTCTAATCAACACGGTTTATATTTTTCAATAACTTTGTTATTCTATTCAACAAATGAATATTTATTCTATTCAACACATAAATTTATATTTCTTTCAACACATGACCAATCTCAATAAATGAGTACTGTCAACACGTGATTATTTTCGTTATTTAACATATTTTATAAAATTATGATTTCTATCGTTAAATTTTTAATCAAACTATAACTGTAAATTAGCAAGAGAGTAATTTCCTAAATATTTACCCCGAAGGCCGAAACCAACATCAGATCAATACCCAGGAGACCACTTATCTTATCTATTTTCCAGTTAGTTTCAAATTTTATACATGATAAAGATGTAAATTTTATTTTAAAAATATTTTGTTCAACACATGACTAATCTCAACAAATGAGTACTGTCAACACATGAACCATTATTTTATAATATTCTTTATTTTCCAATCGGAATGAGGCCCAATCAATTACCATATAATGTTAAATATATGGATTCCATACAACACATGTATATAATAGCAACGATAAACAATCAACCATCATCCAACGTGCACCACACAACTGCATAAGCATTAAATATAAATAATTAACGCTTACACAGTCTATCGACCAATCGATCGACATACCATTAAATAATTGGGATTAGTGTACGCCAAATATCATCCCAACACCCGTGTGGGGTTTCAATCCACAAACACCGAATATTATTTGTGCAGTTGGGCGATGTGTAAAATTTATCGTCCCAATCAATATCCTTCAAATAGGTGTACATAGACAAACCGTCCGGTTTGTAAATGAATATTTATTTATTCACATTCATGTTAAAAATTTTATTTTTAACGATAAAATATTTTTAACTACATAAATATTTTATTTTATTTCACATCACACAATCAATTTTCATCACAACAAACAATCAAACATACAAGCCATCCATGGTCTGTGGACGACGAGTGTCGGGTGTTACTAAACACCGTCTGCATCCTAGTATATATTTTTAACTAGAAAAGAAGATTTAAAGTGAGAAATTCTCACCGACAAGCCAAACCAAACTCCCCGACTCTTCATATGTAGGAAATATTTGTCGTGCTCGCCCTTTTGTCAATTTCGTTGTCCGTAGCCACTACATATATAAAAATCACATTTTTATATTGTTACTATATAGATAAAAATTATATTTTTACAACGGTGTTCATATAATAAAGATTATATTTTTATCACGCTGTTCTCTATATAAAAATTATATTTTTATATCTACTTCTAATATAAAAAGCGAATTTTTATATCATCGCTATATAAATGACATTTTTATTTCAACATATATATTATAAAAATCCGATTTCTATTTCGCTACATATATAAAGATGATATTTTTACTATCTATATAATATAAAAATCGTATTTTTTTCTTTCTACTATATAAAAATTATATTTTTATTACCTACATTATATAAAAATTATATTTTTACTTTGCTTTAATGATAAAAATCGAATCTTTATTCTAAAACCATATTTAAAAAAGAGTCAAATCATTGCCATTGTAAAAACCAAATCCTTTTCCATTGTAATATATATCTGAAAATAAAATCCAATTCAAGTTTATATTAAAACTGAATTAAACAATGATTTTTATTTAAATTAAAAACTCACATTTCTTCCAATCGACGTGCTCCAGGACCTTGTTCAGAGAAAACCAAACCCACCTCCCTCTTTTTGACCAAAATCGCACCAGAGGGGTCGGAGCTGGCGGCTCGTGGCGGTAGGGGGGGTGAGGGGGCGACCTCGGCTGACACGGCGCCTGGTGGTGGATGGGGTCTAATTTGCGGCGGTTTAGGTTTAAAGGGGACAGGGCCTCATGGGCGTGGGGTTTGGGGGAAATGGGTGTTGCGGTCAGGGATCGAAGGGGGGAGGCCTTCCTCTGGCGGTGGCGCACTGCTGAGGGGACCGCTGCTCCTCCCCGTTCTTCCTCTTCCTTTTTTTATTTCTTTTAACTGTTGTAATGAACGGGGGGGAGGGGGTCTGAGAAGTTAAAGAGAGGGAGAGGGGCTTTTTTTATTTTTTTTATTTTAATTATCTAATTTCAAAAAGCAACTTTTTATTTTGAATTCAAAATCGAACCCACTGCCTGTCGTCCATTGCTAATTACCCCCATCTCGAACACAATGGGATATGCATCGTAAGCTGATTCGATCGTTTCGATCAATTTTAGTTCAAATCAAAATATACATCTATATATTGAATTTGAACGCGCATTTCAATTTACCGGGGTCACATATGAACTAGAAAAATTCCCGAAAAATATTTTCTAGCTTCGTATTGAAGATACGGTCCTAACAAAATTAGTTTCGTCGAATTCTGAGACCGTTTGAAAAATGGCCATTTTCCAGTCGATTAAATTCAACTGAAATGGTCAAAGCACGTTTTACTTCGCCACACTCACTTATTGATTCGAAAAATTATGAATTTTGGAATCTAGCAATTATTTGACATCACGGATCCGATAAAAGTGGTTTCGTCGAAAACCGAGGTCGTTTGCAAAATTTCCACTTTTAAGGGCCAGAATTCCATAGCGACTATTCTAAATGTTAAACTGGACATATCTTTTTTATCCCCGCTATGAAATTTCAATTCTTCAGATTCGTCGGAAAGATATTCTCAATTTGATTCTAATATTTTTGGTTTCGCCAAAATCCGGTTTGTTTTGCACCTGGTACATTCATTTAAAATTTGAAATTGAATTATCGAACTATCGCGCCATTTTCAATTCCTTTTATAATTTAAAATAAATATTTATATTCTAATGACGATCTATATAAATATATACGTTCTAATTCTATTCAAAATCAATTCCTCATCATCATTATTTAAAAAAATTCATTTTAAATATTCAAAATTCACTAAAATTGCCAAAATAATAATTTTAAATTGGCTCGCCTTTCCGGTTTATTACAGTAGGCCCCACCACTGACCGCCGCAACCACCTGCCACCTCCCCAGTCGCCTGCGCCGCCCCCTCAGCCACCAGCCCCGACTGTGGACCCCCTCCCTCTAAAAATCAAATATTTATAATTTTCAATTTTACATTTAACATTTAACCCCCTGACCTTGTTTCTTCAATGTCTTTCAACCCGAGCGCTTCTGGCCAAAACTACACATTGCCAAAGTCGAAGAGCACGATCTTCTCTTCGATTTGAGTATATGGAAGTCAAATTTTGGTATTCGGAGTCGCCGGGAAAATGCGACCAATGTCAGCAGTCCAAATAACGTCTTTTCGCAAATTCTAGCGAAATGGAGCATTTACGGGAAAAAGCCCATTAGGCGAAAGATGTCTGAAGTGGCGCGTTTAAGCTAAGAAAAAAGATCGTGTGAAGATTGGAGCTCGATTGCAAATTCTGGAAGCAGAACATCAAATCAGAGCGTCAGTAAATAACGGTGGAGTGGATCCTAATGTGAGAACACCTTCTCGCTCAAATAATTTTTCAGTTAAATATATCTTAGGTTGAAGAAGGGGCTTTGTAGCTCCTGACACTATTTATTGTACAAACCATGGTTGTTTGTTTGGACTGTATTGTAGAAATTTGGATTGTGGTTGTAAATAGATTTTGAATTGATTGTGGGATTTTTTGGATTGATTGTGATGGATGTATATGGCGCGAGCCAGTGTCAAGGGAGGGGTAATGCTAAATATTACTCCAGTTCTAATATCCTGCAATTATAGTGCTGAATTTTTCTGAATATAAAATGTACATAAATATTTTTTGAAATAAACCATATAAAATATTCATGTATTGAATAAAATGTTTGAACAATAAAAATATCATTTTTATTGTATATACGAGCTATATAAAATAGCCAAGTGTTGAAATGAATATTTTATCATTAAAAATATAATTTTTAAGGTATATGTGAACTAAAATAAAATTCACCTGAAATGAAAATAAATATTCATTTGCAAACTGGATGATTAGTTTATGTACACCAATTTAACTAACATGGATTGGGACGATAAATTTTAGACATCGCCCAACTACACAAATAATATTCAGTATTTGTTGGTTGAAACCCCACACGGATATTGGGATGATATTTGGCATACACTAATCCCAATTGTTTGGTCGTATATCATCGATTGGTTGACAAACTGTTGCAAGCGTTAATTATTTATATTTAATGCTTATGCAGTTGTGTAATGCATTCTGGATGATTGTTTATCATTGTTATTTTATACATGTGATGTATGAAATCCATATAACTAACATTATATGGTAATTGATTGGGTCTGATTCTAATTAAGGAATAACGAATATTTTAAAATATTATTCAGTAAAGGATTAAAATGTGAATTTTATTTCCGGTTTAGATGGACACGAAAATATTGAAATATGTGAAGCCGTGTTGATTAGATTTGTGTCATTTTAACATGAACGTTTTTATATCGATTTTATTCATTTTTATAATGAATATCGCAAAGGAAACGATTTCAAAATCTAAAATTTGAAAATATTATCATTTAAATATTATAATGATAACGAGTATTCAGTTTTGACTTAAAATTGAAATAAAAGTTGGAATCGTTTTCAAAACAAATTTATAAAATACATTTTGAATGAAATGTATATTATATATGTGTGTATATATATATATATATACATATATATAAATGGTTCGAATAGAATGCGCCGCGCCGCGACTGTAACAACACGGAATTTCTAAACCAATTTAAAATTTTTATTTTTTGCCATTTTAATTGATTCGTATAATCAAAATGATTTATTTTAAATAATAACGACTAAAAATTTATTTAAATTGAAGTTAGAACTTCTAAATTTATTTTAGTTATAAATCGAACTCGAAATGGCGCAGTAGTTTGAAAATTTGATTTTTAATTTCAAATGAATTTAAAAATTTAATAAAAATCGGATTTCAGTTAAAAAACGTTGGAAACTATTTAATTATATCTTATTAATGAATATGAAAAATTGAGATTTCATAATATAAATTGAAAGTTATGTCCAGTTTAAAATTCAAAATAGTCGCTATGGAATTTATGTATATCTTAATATATATATATATATATATATATAACCCTTAAAAATAGCCATTTTGCAAACGACCTCCGTTTTCGATGAAACCACTTTTGTTGGATCTGAAATGTCAAATTATTGCTAGATTCCAATTTTCTTAATATTTGGAGCTAGTATGTGGCCATGCACAATAAATTGTGAACCGATCGGCCATTTAAGCCGAAAATAGTGCTTTTTGAGCAAACTGACTTATAATTCGATGAAACCAGTTTTGTTGGGGCTGTATCGTCAAGACATAGCAGCATGTCAATTTTCATCGCCAATGGAGTTTGTGCATGACCACGACATCAATAAACGTCGAGTAAAGAGAGCGTTAACTAAGAAATTAATAATATAAAAAACCCTCCACTATATAACATCTTTTCTCTCCACAAACCCTCACTTCACTTCTCCCTCCAAAAAGTGGCAGCAGCCCCTCTCCCTCTTTCTCTCGCAATTTTGCAAAAAATCCCCTCTTCAATAAATAATTTGTTTCTTCAAAACTGTAAGGAATTGGAGGAAAGTTTCTGAATGAAAGTTACTTAGCATGATGAGTACTTGCAACTATAAAAAATTGGTGCTGATTGGGTTGGTGGTTTGGTCAGAAATGTGCTCGAAGTGCAGCAGGTTGATTTCATATTTTGGTTCTTGCGGGCCCCACTTAGAGAATTAGGTTGAGCACTTTGGAAGGATGATAGAGAGGAAGCATACAAAGATTTTGGCTATGATGGCATGGTCCCAAGTGACCGAAATTGGTTGGAATGTCAATTTCATTAGAGGGTTGCTGGAAAACGAGGCATTCGCGAAAAACAATTTTCCACCAATCTGTGCATTTTCAGGTGAAGTGCCCTGAACGAAAGTTGTCCAAGTCGTCGAGACCGAGTTACTGGTAAAATTTGGTGGGATTTGGAGCACCGAGTCGGCCGAAGCACCAAGATGAACGGAAACAGCAATTTTTCGTTCAAATACTGATTGCGGGCCTACGTGGCGAACTAAGGGGGGACCACCAGGCTTGGAAAGAGGAGGAGATGCCGGAGACAATGGAGCTGGTCTCGTTTGATTCTGAGTTACGGTTTAGCCATGGCGAGTATTTAAAGTTGAAGGTGTCGTTTTGAAAAGAAGGTGAATAGTGATTTTATTGTTTAAATGATTGTCTGTGTTCGTATGTTAGTATCTTTTTGCTACGAACTCAAAATCATGCGAAATAGGATCTCTTGCGATCGTGGAGTCGAAAGCTTCACAACAAAACTGAAAGGGTTCAATTTGGAGCTTGTTTGAATTTGGGGCAAATACAAACCCGAATGGTACCAAAACCGTCAATTAAAGACTGACGAAGTGGAAACTAAAGGTGAGAATCTTTCTCACTCAACTATTTTGTTTTGTACTTATATCGTAGGTTGTTGACGGGGCTTAGTAGCTCCTCACACTATTTCTTGCAAATCATGGTTGATTGTTTGTTTGGATTGTGATTGGGATTGTCATTGATTGACATTGTTTTATTTAAAATGTATATAAAATTATCATGAAAGAAATTTGAATAAATATTCATTTACAAGTCGGACGGCTTGTCTATGTACATCTATTTATCTGATATTGATTGGGAGGATAAGTTTTACACATCGCTCAACTGCACAAATAATAATCAGTATTTGTTGTTTGAAAACCCCACACGTGTATTGGGATGATATTTGGCATTCACTAATCTCAATATTTAGTGGTATGTCATGACAGGCTGTGACGAGCGTTATTCATTTATTTTAATGCTTATACAGTTGTAGAATGCACTCTGGATGATGTTTGAATGTGTAATGATTATTTGTCATTATTGTTCAACACATGCGATGTATGAAATCCATATAATTGAAATTATATGGTGATTGGTCGAGTCGCATTCTGATTTGGAAATAAAGAATATTTTAAAATAATGAATATTTGAAAATAATATTCAGTGAAGAATTAAATTGTGATTTTGATATCCGATTTTGGATGGGCACGAAAATATATAAATATATGAAACCGGGTTAAGTATAGAAAAGGCATTTTGACATGAATGAATTTATATATCGAATTTATTCATTTTTATAATGAATATTAAAAAATAGTGAATTCAAAATCTAATATTTTAAAATATTATAATGATATGGAATATTCAATTTTGATTTAAAATTGAAAATGATGTCGAAAACGTTTTAAAACGAATTTATAAAATGCATTTTGAATGGAAATCTGTAATGACCCGGATTTTGATCGACTTTGGTTATCGACATAAGCTCGATGTCGATAACCAAAACATCGAAAAATCCCGGTAATTAATGAAAGAAGTTAGAGGGTGAGGATAGATAAGATAGAAACTTAGAATAGAAGAAGAAGAAGAACACAACATCAGAGTAACACAAATCTCACAGCGGAACGAATAACATATAATAGATAACATAACTTTTAAATATAACAGTTATGTATACAATAGCACTTATCAGAGTACATCACTTACAACACAGCGGAAATAAACTATAGCTATATGATCCAGAAGCCTCCTGCTCCAGCTCTTCAACTATATCTGTAAATCCCGACTACTTGACTGCCCGTACAAATTTAGGCACCCAAGAGTTTAGGGAAAATAACAAAGTATACTCCGGGTTAGTCATGGGACTGGTGTGAGTAAAACAGTTTAAACAGGTATATGAACAAGTAAACGATATCTCATAAGACCACGCCATATAACGGAACGGGTTTTCCCCTTATGAGAATCCAAAATATCATTATATCAAAACATTTTGATATTATAATAATGTCTATCAACACAATATAATAATCATCTAGCAGAAACGCTTTCATCTCACGTTCTACATATATAGTATACGATCAAAACCGCAAGCACGTATTGGGTAATGGATTTCCAACTATGACAAGGTATGGAACCACCTTCTGATCAGTGTACTCTAGGAATGATACACTGGAGTTTAACAAGAACATCTTGTAACTCAGCCACACATGACTGACCACTCATTTCGCTTGAGTGTATCGAATGTATATCACCAACGGTTGGGATCAGCAACCGTTCCCGTATATATATGAGATAGCATTGATAGATTAAAGAAGCAAATGAATATTCTCTAGATAGGTGATTATACACCCTACTTCGGTGCGACCGACTTAGCCATGCTGCCTGCCCGATTTCTGTCATTTACCGGATGATGAGGCTAGAAGTTACGTGTTTATCATCACATCAGATTCACTTTGAATGCCACATTGTCAGATCCATCGAAAATCACTAATTGACGTCTACAACAGTACATTACGCGTTAGCTAAAGAAGTTTCTTTCTCCGCTTCCACTCTTGGTACGGTTGAAGAAATCAATGTACGTGACCTTTCTGAAAATACTCTGTCAGACATTCATTCACACAAGTCATCCTCATTCACTTAGAATGTCATATCGTCATACCCGCCAAATCACAAATTGACTTATCCAAAAATAACACGGGTATACAGCTAAAAGAAACGAATTCCTCCGCCAGCAAACGTGAATACGTTTGAATAGATCAACTTACGCGATCCATTGGATATACTCTGTCAGACCTTCGTCCATACAAGTTGTCCTGGGACTGGACAAACCGAAGGCACTATTCAGTATATCCATCTTAGGCACTGTTATCTAAGATTTATACAACAGCCCTTTCACTTTACTCCGTCTTCAATTATCTTTGGCATATATGATTCGTAATGCTTATGCCAATACAGAGTGGTTCTTTGGATAATAATCCAATCGGTCTCTCCATATTAACAACGTTAAAATGTTCAAAACTTCGATAGTCTGTGAGTTAACTATCAAAGAAAAACAAGTGTGCAAACAACGATAGTATTTCGAGATGGAAATTATATCGAACAAACATCATTTGACATTAATCTCTTTAGTTCATTTTACATCTCCTGTTTCCCTATATTCAACATTTGCTATTTTCTATATTTAGAAAATATACGTTATTTACATTGGGGACATTTCCATTTCTTGTTTTCTATATTAGAAAACATTTCTGGTTCTTATTGGAAAACATTTCCAAAACTCGTAAATTGGACTTAGGCGGATGTTTTAACCAAACCATCGCGATGCCAACTCAAACCATTACACTTATTAACTATATTCACTTAACCATCACTTACTATCAAACCTTAGCCATTCCTTAGTTAAAAACGAAGTCAATCAAGTTGGGGTATAATTACCTCTCAGACCTTAACTGAACAACGGTTTAAACTTCGGGATAGAATAGGTTTATCCTTTAAACTTTAACAAACTTCCTTACGTAATTCTCTTTTGAATAATCTCTATTCGATAACTCCTCCATTCGAATAACTACATTCGATAACCTTTCTTCGAATAAACTATATTCGATTTACTCTATTCAACTAACCCTATTGGATTTACTCTAATCTACTTACTCTAATTGATTAACTCTATTCACTTAACTCCTGTCGAATAAACTATATTCGATAACTCCTCTAACACTATTCGAATAAACTATATTCGATTAAATACTTTCAAATAACTAGATCTGATAACTCCTCCCTTCTAATATCCACTATTCGATTAACTCACTTTGAATAACCAATATTCGATCACCCTTCTCTCGAATACACTATATTCGATAACTCTACTTCGAATAAGTGATATTCGATAACTCTACCCAATTTACTCCAATTGAATAACTCAAATTAGTTAACTCTAACTCTAACCGGTTAACTCAACTTATTCAACTTAACTTAACTTGATTAACTCAACTTCAACTAACCCCTTTTGATTAACTAACCTCGACCAACTCCTTTGGATTAACTTCGACTAATTCACTTTGATTAACTTAACCAATTCACTTCGATTAACTTAACCAATTCACTTTGATTAACTTAACCCATTTCACTTAGTTTAACTTAACTAAATTACTTCGATTAACTTAACCCATTTCACTTAGTTTAACTTAACTAAATTACTTCGATTAACTTACCCCATTTCACTTAGTTTAACTTAACTAAATTACTTCGAATAACTTAACCCATTTCCCTTAGTTTAACTTAACTAATTCATTTTGATTTACTTAACCATAAATATTCCTTTGGTTTAACTATATTTACTTAACAAATAAATATCTCCTTTATTCTATTTATTCAAATAAATAAATGTCATCCTTATTCTATTTATTAAATCCCTAAATAAATAAACCCTTATTCTATTTATTCAAATGGTTTACAACATTTCTCTTCTTATATATTTGACAAATATATTCCTTTATATTTGACTTACAAATATATATATCCTTTATATTTGTCTTCACAAATATATTTATCCTTTATATTTGATTAACACATAAATTCCTTAATACTCGATTAACAAATATTTTCCTTTATACTCAAAATCCCCTTTATCAAAATCCTTTTTCTTTTATAATATAAAATCCATTGATTTTATATAAATAAATTATTTTTAAATATACTTTGAAAATCCCTTTTTCACATTCTGGTATTTCTTATGGTATTTAACACACCATATAACAACGATAAATATCGTTCAAACACACAAAATCGACAGCAGATTATATATCACATTATATATCACAATATATAAATCACAGTAAAATAACTGTTGAGGAATCCAGTTGGATTCCTCCAACCTGTTCCCCTGCACCACAGATGTTAGACAATATAATCACCATTACTTTCAGAATTTAACGATATATATATATATTATATATATAATTTCCACTAATTGACTAGCAGTTCAATCAAACAATCAACACACAGTGAATCAGCCAATTTCTAACAGTTCTAAAAATACAACATGAAATTATAAACTGTTCAGAGTTGGTGAGATTTACTCACATTGGCGCGTTAACCGTTAAATAATCGGTTTGCGTTCTTTGATTTAGTCGGACAATTTGTTTCGCCATAAATTGTAACGAGCTCGGATTCGCTCCCAGTCAGTTCCAATGGGTAGTATCCGTCCATAAGTTCCCAACAGATCTTGTTTCGCGGATTTTCGATAACGTATGAAAAAGATACGATAAAAATAAGGTTAGCACACTTTAAATTTAAATTAAGCTTTACTAAATTTTATTGGGCCTTAACTTATGCACTGGCCCATTCACCTTTGTTAAAGCCCACGCCTCGATCCCTTTTTCTTCCCCAAACTCTTCTCGCCGTGACCTGCTCCTCCAAATAAATCATGGCCTAACTTCCCTTGCCACCATCCCCTTCTCCATTCACTTAAAATTCAAAGTAAAAATACCATAATTCTCCTCTCAAACTCCTCTACACCTTCCTCTCCATCACATAGAACTCGAACCCCTCCCCCCCCCCCCCCGTGGCTGTTGCGTCGAACCACAATCTCCGACGGCTACAGTAAAGTAGCGAACAATTTTGCTACCACATCAAACTAGAAATTACGAAACGAACCTACTTCCCTTACACAAACCAAATACGAACTCCAAACTTCGAATCCATGCTTAAATCACAAGATTTCTTCAACCCTAACGGACGCAGTATATGTGGCATCGAACAAAACTGTGTTCGAACCCGTCGGAAGTTATACCAGATCAAAGCAACTGAGTTAATGAGTGTAAATATATAAGTGGCGATATTTGTAGGATTTTACTTCATTTGATTTTGATTTTCTTTTGCTCAAACTTTTTCTGTTGAGATGGTTTATACGGTATTTATAAGCTGTTTGAGGTTGGTAAGCTTTGTGGTTGAGGAAAGAGATCGCGTGGCCTGCTTGTGATCAGAGAAAATGAGGGGAGATATTTTGAATTGATTTTATATTTTATTTTATCGATTTTCTATTCATATTCGTCTTCTAAAAATCCATACGATTACGTACGATACCTAAAAATCACGAAACTGGACATGCAGCTACAGTTCGACATTACGGTCCCAACGAAACTGGTTTCGTCGAATTCCGACTCCGTATGCTCACACAATGTATTTTTAACCGTTAAAATATCGATTGTTTCTCACTCTAAAAATCCGTACGGCCACAAAGTGACTCTAAAAATCACGAAACTGGAAATCTAACAATAATTCAACACTGCGGATCCAACAAAACTAGTTTCGTCAAATTCCGACTCCGTTTGCAAAAGTGGCTATTTTTAAACCTCTGGATGACCCATTTAAATATATAAATATATTTAAATATAATTAAATTTAATAGTTAAAATTAAATATTATCATATATATTCACAACAGAATATCGTACAGCTCTAGAATATACCTCTATGAATTTCTAACTTGATATTTCAAATCATGATTAAATCGATATTCGATTTATATTGAAATTCCTTTTAAAAATATAAAAAAATTCCTTTATAAATTATAAAGGAATTCCACAGCGACATTTCTGAAATTTGATTTGGACATACATCGAAATCTACACGACGAAATCTGGATTTTTCTCTTCCACTAGAAAGATACACTCCACCAGCTCCACAGGTTTCTTGTTTCACCGAAATCCGGCTTAAAACGAATCTTGTACATTCAGTTGAAGTTCGAATCGCCAATTTACGAACTGCAGCGCCATTTCGAGCTCGGTTTTAATTATAATAAAATTATACGTTCAAACTGACGTCGATTGAATATATTTGTCAATATAATTCAACTCTAAGCTAAATTAAATCTAAGGGACGACCCCATTCACAGAATATTGTGATTTCCAATATTTTTGATTATTTCTGAATTAAATATATTATTTAATTAAATTAATTATCCCATTTTATTTAATTAAACCTCTATATAATTCACTACATCACGATATATATAATTAAATAAATTAATTATAATACCCCTGACACGGCGGGTCATTACAAAATCGATGATATATATATATATGTGTATATATATAATGGCGTAAATAGAACGCGTCATGCAGCGACCGTTCGCGAATTTCGACCATTAACTTCAAATGGATGTAACGGGAGATCCGACCGTCGGATTCTCCTAAAACCTTAATCATTGGGTTCATATAGAAAGGAGCTTTCCAATGAATATAAGAGATTTGAAATCTAATGGTTATATTTTGAGATATGTCCAAATCAATTTCAGAAAAAGGTCGTTATGGATGTAGTTCGGTGGCCATTATTGGAAACCGACTGTAAGGACCTTGATAAAATTATTTAAAATATGGAAAATTATGTAAAATCATAATAAATGATTTGGAAAGATTTTGGATGAAAAATTCCAAGTTTGGAAAGAAAAAAACATATTTTCATTGAAATGAACTAGTTTTTAACTAGTATAAAAATCCAATGTTTTTAAATGAACAAATTGGATCCGTAAATGGTTTTAAAATAACCAAAAATTAGAAAGTATGAATTGGAATGGATTTAAACGGAAATAATCCTCGAAATATTTCGATATTGGATTCCGTGATTATTCGGATATTGTGGTGGGAATTTGTAATATACAGATATCATTATTCCCAATACGATATCCGTTAGTTTCAGAATTTTATATTGAATATAAGCCAATATAATTTCTATTTAGAGCCTCGTATTTAATATCAAATTAGATTTTGGGTATGTCGTTAATGGTGTCTTAAATAACACCGTTCTTAAACCCAATTAAGAAAAGAATAAATCTTTTAATTAAGATTTAGAGGAGCTTACCAATTAATTAATATTTAATTGAAATTGGATTTTGGGTTTATCGTGAACGGTGTTTTAAATAACATTTGCTCTTTAACCCAATAATAGAGAAGGGACGATTTGAAATTTATAAATCTTTTTATTAAGATTTAATGGAAATTTTCCAAAATAAATTTTATAATTTAATATATTAAACTGGAATTGAATGGAATTCGATTAGGTAGTAATCGAGATGAGCTTCTGTAAAGGAAGACTGTTACTATACGTGGAATTTAAAAGGATTTGTCGTTATTCCATTAGTAGTATTGATTTGACATGGAAATTTATATCGATTAGATATTGATCTGTTTTCCGTGAAGATTCCATAGTTAATGGAAGCTTATTTGGGTTTATTGTGAACTGTGTTTTAAATGACATTGGTTCTTTCACCCAATTAAGGACGAGATTAATTTTCCTAAAGTTGAATAATCATAAAATAATGATTCTTCTATTAAAACCAAGTTGGATTTTTAATGTATCTTTAACTAGATTGGAATGGAAATGAGATAATTAAATATATTAAAGTCATGAAATGATCGAGAATGAAGTACCACCAGTTTTGCTCCAGGCGATAGTTAAATCATTTTTTAGATTTGAAACGACAAATGGTGGTTAATTTTACCAATAACACAGTGGGTGTTAGATATGGAGTACTACCAGTTTTACTCCATGGGATGAATATGTTGGGATTGGAAAAATAAAATAAATGATTACTTCGGTAAGGTTCGCTAATCCCGACTAGTTTGATAAACCTTAATTCGGTTTAAATTGTGAAAAGAATTCTTGAATAAAAAAACATTCTGAATTGGAACGAGGTGTTGGACGTTTTTTTAATGCACTTGATTATAATATATGCAAGTTATTCGGAAAGACCGAAATTAACCCATTCTGAATAACTGATACAGTGACTTGAAGACCGGAGATCTTCATATCGTTTGGATGATTACTAATGTCTTAATTGGGATGTACAACTAAGACAATGGTAATAAGTGGTGATCGTCCAGACTTTCTTGGAGATCGACCGAATATGCGACAACCTTTCTCCTGTATTGGACATATGGGATGAGGAATAAGGTGCCTCTGGTTTCATTCAGACCCAGAATGGACTTGCAAATGGATGGTATGTCTGGCACTATATTCCTTTATACTGTATTCGTTGATCTCTACTAAATATTTATCTGTTTGGTGGCGGAGAATTTATTCTCTTGCTTAACACCCTTCCCTGAGACGTACGATGAGCTTAAAGGTTACATATTGGTGGAAATCATTGGTACGGTATATGGATTTATATTGTGGCATGTTGAGATGAAAACGATCAAGATTTTTGTTGAAAATCAGAGTCTTGTGGTTGATGATCAAAACATAACCATAATCAGCATAGCTTTGTATAGCGCTAATTCGCGAGCTTCACATCCCGGTATGAACCAAAAATTGGATGATGAATATATGGAAATGGACATATGTTAGTTTCTAGCTACGGGTAACGTCATGGTATGGAGCCTAGACTGTTTACTCATGTCGATGTTGGAAAACGTTATTGATGGAAAGCGAGGTACCTCGATCATTGGTCTGATTGAAAGGCTCTGTGATATTGAGTCCCGAGTGGCTATTGAGTGGTCAACATACTAACCCATTTTGGATGTTCGATAGAACCAGCTAACATATAGTTTATGGTACAACTAATCATCGACGGATGGCCGGCCATGCGGCTAACCTAGGCTTCACTACGGGGGATCCTGAGACATTGCTAGTGTGTCTCGAATCAGTAAGGAGGATAGCTTGCCTTGGTTCATAGATGGAAACCCAATTTTCAATATGTGATTTTTCGGTTTTAGTTGTAAATATATATATGGTGACTTAATATAATGGTACCTAGCCGCCTATGATTGATACATTTATATTCGAAATTGATTTCTTCACTTATAGTAATAATAAAAGATGCAATCTCGCGTATCAACCATATTTGGTTATTATAAGGGAAAACACTATCCTCGACTGCGTTCATTGTGAGATAGGACCTAAGTTTTATAATAGCTTCATTTTTCTATTAAGCATTGCGTTGTTTGTTTATGCATTGGTATCCATCGGGGATAAACCCATTCCATGTTATATAGCATGATCCCGTGATTTACCTAACTTTAAAACAAAAAAATAAAAATTGTTTTAGTTGTTACACCAGTCCCATAACTTACTCGGAGTTTGTTGTTTTAACCTAAACTCTGGTTGCCCCTATTTTTCCATACGGGCAGCTAGTAGTGTTGGTTTTCGCAGATACTTCTTTTCCTCGGATCCTGGATTACAGCTGGAGCTATATTCGGAAAGCTTTGTATCCGTATATCTCTTTCAATTATGTCAGTTGTTATTTTCCACTATGCATTGTACTTATGTATTATTTTCCGTTGTAATGTAAATTGTAAATATCTGATATTTATTTTCCACTATATAATATTTGTTTATACTCTGGAATATTCTCATACTCTGATGTAAATTATTGTAAAAGCAGTGAAATTATCTTCTGCTTGTATTCTAATGCGTCATATTCTAAAAGCAATCCGGACTCCTCATTTATGGGGATTTCGGCAAGTTTCAGCGACCGTTCACGAATTTCAACCATTGACTTCGAATTGACATTACGGGAGATCCGTCAGTCGGATTATCCTAAAACCAGAACCGTTGGGTTCGTATCGGGAAGAGCTTTCCAATGAATATAAGAGATTTGAAATCTAACGGTTGGATTTGGAATTACGTCCAAACCAAATTTGAAAAAGGTCGTTATGGATGTAGTTCGATGGCCATTATTGGAAACCGACTGTATGGGCCTTGATAAAATTATTAAAAATATTAATAATTTGCGTAAAATCGTAATAAATGATTCGGAAAGTATTTGGATGAAAAATTCCACATTTGTAAAGATTAAAGTATATTTTATCTAAATGAACTAGTTATTAACAAGAAAGATAATCCAACGTTTTTAAATAAATAAATTGGATTTGTGAATGGTTTTAATTTAACCAGAAATTTCCAATGTATAAATTGGAGTGGATTTGAATAGAAATCTTCTTCGGGAGATTTCAATATTGGATTCCGTGACTATACAGATATTGTGGACGAATTTGGAAGATAGATAAATATCGTTATTCCCCCATACGATATGTGTTGGTTTCAGAATTTGATGTAGAATGCAAGTCGATATAATTTTCATTTAGAGTGTTATATTTAATATCAAAGTGGACTTTGGGTTTGTCATGAATCGTGTCTTCAGTTACACTGTTCTAAAGCCTCGTGTGAAAAGAATAAATCTTTTAATTAAGATTATTAAAGTTTCTAGTTATATTTAGTAATTGGAATAAAAATGGAATGTCAATTGGGTTTATTGTGAACTATGTTTTTAATAATATTCGTTCTTTAACACGAATAATAGTGAAATGTGATTTGGAATATATAAATCTTTTATTAAGATTTAATGGAAAATTTCCAAAGTAAAGTTTTCCAATTTAATAAAATAAATTGTAGTGGAATGGAAATCGATTTGGTAATAATCAAAGTGAGCTTCTGGGGAGGAAGACTTCATTATATATGGAATTTAAAAGGCTTTTCCGTTATTCCATTTATATTATTGGTTGGATACGGAAATTTATATTGATTATATATATTGATTTGTTTTCCATGAAGATTCCATGGATAATGGAATGTGATTTTGGTGGCGGAGAATTTTTTCTCTTGCTTAACACCCTTCGCTGAGACGTATGAGCTTAGAGGTTATATATAGGCAGAAATCAGTGATACGGTGTAGATTGTCGAGTGTGACATGTTTGTGTTTCCAAAGTTAAATAATTATTAAATAATGATTGTTGGAAGAATATAACTAACTGGTGTTTTAATGAATCTTTAATTAGATTGAAATGAGAATTTAATAATTTAAATTATCAAATTTGGGAAATGATCGAGAATGGAGTACCACTAGTTTTACTCCAGACAATTGTTAAATCTTTAACTTGATTTGGGCGTGAAATAGTAATTAATTTTACCGATAACACCATGAGTACTAGATATGGGGTACTACCAGTTTTGCTCCATGGGATGAATAAGTTGGGATTGGGATTAATAAGTAAATGATTACTTCGGTAAGGCTCGATAATCCCGACTAGTTGATAAACCATAATTTGGTTTTGAATGATATCCAAAGGAAGGCTAAAGAATAAATTTAAAAGAATTTATCTTTGATAAAATTAATTGGAACCTTTCCCTTAAAGATGTGAATATTTGTATAAAAGAATATTATGAATTGGAAGGAGGCATGTGATGTATTTTTATAGCACTTGATTATTGATTATAAAATATGCGAGTTATTTGGAAAGACTGGGTTTAACCCATTCTGAATAATTATTACGATGACTTAAAGTCGACGACGAAGACGGTGGTTGAAGACCGGAGGTTTTCACATCATTTGGATGATTGTTGATTTCTTGATTGGGTCGTACACTCAACACAAGGTAATAGGTGGTGATCGTCCAGACGTTCATGGAGATCGACCAGATATGCGAGAACCTCTTTGCTGTATTGGACATATGGGACAAGGAATAAAGTTCCTCCAGTTTCGTTCAGACATAGAACGGACTTGTAAATGGATATGTGGCTGACATTTGATTTCATTCTGTGTTGATTGATTTCTATTAAATATATATCTGTTCGGTGGCGGAGAATTTGTTCTCTTGCTTAATACCCTTCTTTGAGACGTACGAGCTTAGAGGTTATATATTGATAGACATCAGTTGTATAGCATAAATTGTCAGTGTGACGTGCTGAGATGCAAATGATCGAGGCTTTTGTTGAAAAGCAGAGTCATGTGGTTGTGGTTGATGATCAAAGCACGAAGTTAAATAACATATCTTTGTGTATAGCGTTAATTCGCGATCCTCACACATTAGTATGAGTCTAAAACGGGATGAGGACAGTAGGGAGGACACGACGTTTCTTTCTAGCTATGGGTGGTGTCATGGTATGGAGCTAAGAAATTTATTTACTTTTATCTATGTGGATGATGGATTGCGAGACGCCTCAGATATTGGTCCCTAGTGGCCAAGTAGTAGGTCCTATGAGACCGGGAAGCGTGTGTTTAGGAATAATAATCCATTACCATAAGTGTGGACCGACCCTGTTGCTAACGAAGGTTAACTGTGGGAGATCCTGAGGCATTTGCTAGAGTGTCTCAAAGCCAGTGAGGATGATCCCCTGCCTCGGCTCAAAGTTGGAAATCCAATTTCCAATGCGCCACGTTTTGGTTTTTATTGTAGAACTAGTATGGCGACATAGTAGGATGGGGTACTATGCCGTCTACGATTGATACATTTATATTTGAAGTTGATTTTGACACTATACACTTATAATAATATAAAATGCTTTTTGTTTTAAATGTACCAATAATGTTTGGCTATTATAAGGTAAAACTCTATCCTCCGGCTTACGTTGCATTGTGTGATGGGACCTGAGTCTTATAATAGCTTCATTTTTTCAAAAAGCATTGCGCTATTTGTTTTATGCACTCGTAATCTTTGGAGAAAACCCATTCTGTGTTATATGGCATGGTCCCTTGATTTACTCTATTTTAAAGTAAAGTTTTAATAACTGTTTTATTCTCACAACAGTCTCATGACTGACCTGGAGTTTATTGTTTTAACCCAAACTCTGGGTGTCCCTATTTTTCGCACGGGCTGCTAGTAGTTTTGGTTTTCGCAAATATTTCTATTCACATGATACTGGATTTACAGTTGGAGCTATATTCGGAAAGCTTTGTATCCGTGTATCTCTTTCAGTTGTGTTATGTATTATTTTTCCACTGCTATGTAATGTAATTTAATCTCTGATATTTTTCTGATGTATATTATTTATTCATACTCTGTTATGTTCTTGTACTCTGATGTAAATTGTTGTAATAAGCAATGAAATGTTCTATTATTCGCATTCTGATTTGTCGGGTTCTAAACTCAATCCGTGCTTTCCCTTATGGTTGAGTCTGAGTCGTTTCACAAAATATAACTATCTGAATGAATTTATCAAATAATATTAAAATTGATATTAAAGAACCACAATTTAATAAGAATACTATTATTTTACCAGTAAAAATGGTAAATTATATTTTTTATCCAATTATGTTATACGACCATCACAACGGTAGCGGCATGCACTTCACGCTTGGTGGTGGCACGCGCTTCACATGTGGATTTTTATTCCCTATATGTTATGTATTTTACATATGCAAGGAATAATAACTTGTACTAATGTTGTGCATGATCAATAAACTGTCACTTTAAGAAAAAATAATAAACAATGTAAATAAATTAAAACGTAATGATCACAAAATACCATTCAATTATTTTGTCTTTTAGCAATGTTTCAATTGTTAGTTCGAACGTAATGGCATGCGCTTCGCGCATGGTGATGGCACGTGCTTTGCGCGTGGATTGTTATTCATCAAACATTGTGTATCTTACATATGAAAGGAAAAATTATTTGTACTAATATTACATGATGAATAAACTGTCAATCGTAATGAAAATATAGTAAACAATATAAATAAATTCAAATGAATTTTTTAGTAAATTTAGTAAATAAAACAAATTAAAAAAAGTAAAGAGGAGAAGTAGAAAAAATAAGGGAAAACAGCTGAAAATTTACTGTTAATTGATAGTTTTCATTTTAAAAGGCATCGAGTTAAGAATTCTAACAAAAAAAAATTCAATCAAAAGAAAGGGAAACCAATGCCTTGATCTAAACATCCAGAGCCTTGCAAGTTGTGCATAAAGAGTCTTTGTTCAAATGGATTCGTAAAATGCGGACAAAATTGAATAAGATATTCTATACGTTTTTGGTTGAGAGATCCATAACATCAGCGTAAAATATGCATCGCGATATCTACCTTATAGGCTAAGCAGGTAAAGTAGAAGATGAATTACTATATATTATTGCCACTAATCAAAGTCGTTATAGTATCATAGTTATACTAGAAAATAAAAAACAAGAATATTCTTTTATCAGAAGTACAATCAATAATACAATAGTAAAAACATAATGATTGACAGTTCAATGTTACAGATGCATTTCGTTGGACACTTCACTTGAGTTGTTTAACTTATACAAGAATATTAGTCCTAATTTGATTATTTTATTTTATGCTCAGATCAAACTGAGTACCACACCATCGAGAATGCACCTTTCGGAGCTGGTGAGACGACCCAAAGTTCCCTGATCCCCGAGCAGTCGGAGGAGCCCGGATTGTTTTGAGAACATGACGCATGAAAACATAATCATTAGAACATGTCATTCCTATTACAACAATTTACATCAGAGTACAAGATATTAGAGTTCAAATAAATAATATACAGCGGAAAATATCGGAGATTAAAATACATAGCAGTGGAAGTAAAAAAATCTATAAATACCTTGCATAGCGGAAATACATCAATTACCACAAGTGAAATAAATACATGGATACAAAGCATTCCAAATATATCCCTAGTTGTAATCCTGGATCCTGCGAAAAGAAATACCTACGAAAACCAAAACTACTTGCTGCCCGTGTGGAAAATATGGGCACCCGGAGTTTAGGTGGAAATAATAAACTTTGAGTTAGTCATGAGACTGGTGTGAAAACTAAAAACAGTTATTAACTTTATTTTAAAATTAGGTAAATCACGTGATCATGCCATATGACATGGAACGGATTTACTCCACATGAATGCCATAAACAACTCGCAATGCTAAATAAAAGAAAAATGAAGCTATTATAAGACTCAGGTCCTATCACACAATGCAACGCAAGCTGGAAGATAGAGTTTTACCTTATAATAGCCAAATATGCTTGATATGCAAAATTTATCTTTTATTTTTACTATAAGCGAAGAAATCAACTTCAGATATAAATGTATTAATCATAGACGGCACAGGTGCCATACTTAACGGCTTACGACCAGGGCATTGGAAAACACCGGAACGTACGTCTGCCTAAATCTAGGAAATCGAGTATCACTACGACTTACGTCCCATCCAGAGTAAACACCTCTTACTCTATCCTTATGGGAATCGGGGGGTGCGCTCTATCCCCACCAGGTGTAGAGCGATCACACCTAGCCTATCTCGGTCGACCGAATCCATCCTCATCTCGAAAGTATACTGATCTAACCATCAGTTCACCAGCATACCGATGTGTGACGCTCACGAATTAACACTACATAAAGTTGTGCTACTTAAAGCCATGCTTTGATCACCATCCAACAAGCTCTTCTTTTCAAAAAAATCTTGGATCTATGCATCTCAGCATGTCAAACTGTCAATCCATACCATGTCATTTATTTCTACCAATATATAACCTCTAAGCTCGTACGTCTCAGAGAAGGGTGTTAAGTCAGAGAATAAATTTTCCGCTACCAAACATATATATATTTAGTAGAGATAAACGAATACAGCATAAAGGAATACAATGTTAGACATACCATCCATTTGCAAGTCCGTCTTGGGTCTGAACTAAACCGGAGCCTCCTTATTTCTCATCCCATGTGTCTAATATAGGAGAGAGGCCCTCGCATATCCGAAAAATCAACAAGTATGTCTGGAAAACTACCACTATAACCCCTTCCTGGGAGCTAAACAATCCAGGGCATCAGTATTAATCCATTCGATGTGAAGATCTTTAGTCTTGCACCGTCTTTGTTATCTTCGGCATTTAATTGTCGTATCAGTTATTCAGAATGGGTTAAACCTGGTCTTTCCAAACAATTCGCGTATCTTATAATCAAGTGCAATAAAAACATATCATATGCCTCATTCCAATCCAGAATATTTTTTTATTCAAACATTCTTCACTTTGGGAGTTATTCCCATAAATCGTATCAAAGATTTTATTCATTTAAACCTCTTGTTTATGTAACGACCCGCATTCTACGCATCATAGGATTGTAGAATATTTATTCCATCATCATAAAGGGTCATATGGTCATGTAACTTTGGGAGACGACTGTTGGGGTCATTTCCCATATTCATGATTTTTGCCGATTTTTAAATGACCGTTTTGCTCCTAGCTTATCTTGTTTCGGCCATAACTTTTTAATGGAACAGAGTTTTGACCTGAAACTACTTCCGTTAGATCTGGATGATGGTTTACCTTTCCATAAAGTGGTCACATTAGCCAAACGGACTCACCGTTTGGGAGATATGGCTGAAACACGTTTCAGGTGGTGAAAAACAGCTTAATTTGGCTTAACCAGGTGGTTAACAGCTAGGCCCAAAGGGGAATTTCGGGATTAAGAGTATAAGAGGGCTGCTAGGGTTTAGAAAATGAATTTTACTTCATTTTCCAGCCACCTAAGACATTCCTCTCAACCTAGCAATGGCCTCCACTTGCTAAAACACCCTAAATCACCTCCTAATCGCTAATTAAGCCAAATCTACATCAAATCAAAGAGGATTAGCACAAGAATCGAGATAGACTGTTGTATTGCCTTGGTACTCACGCCCAATCAGAGAATCATTTCAGATCTAAATTTATTTGTGGCAAAGGTGAGTGATTTGCATAGTTTCTCATTAATTATGGTTAACTAAGGGTAATTAGTGATAATTAGCGAATTCATACATGTTAAAAATCTGGAAAACTATTGATAAATTTTGAAATATTGTTTTAGGCCGTTGTTAGAAAATTCGGATAATTTGGTTAAGTTTAACTAATCCTATCATTAGTTTTGTTTAAACATGCTTAAGGGAAAATATGGGGTTTTTGCTATGTTTGATCCGTTTGAACTTATCAAATTGATGTTTTGGTGTTCATGGTCGTTTCTACATGTTGCTATGACTGTACGGTATTCTTTGTGGTTGATTAGAAGAGTTAGATTAGTCAAAAACGCCATCGTATGGCGTAAAACAGTCGCTGGAAAAAAGTGCAGAAAATTGCCCAAACCGGATCAGATCGGAGGAGGAAAGCATGATCCGACCCGCTTGTGAGAAGGAGCCCCGATCCGAACTGTTCACACCTAAAGTTCCATTATCAGACCTAAGCATGGGGGCACGACCTGAAGAGAGCATCCCGATCCGAAGCTCCATCACAACTCGCTCGCCTGGAGACACGATCTGATGCTTTGGAGATGGCCATGAACCGATCCGAAGTAGGAGTCACGATCCGATATGTATGGGTATGTCGATCTGAACCGAAGTGCTTGGATTTGAGGTGTGAACCACGATCCGAACTAGAAGTACGAGTTGGGGTGAAGAACAGGAACCGAGCCGATCCAGAGTTGAAGACCAAAACCCAAGATGCAAAGGTAGTCCAAGTGGGAAGTTTGTACTCAGGATCCAGTTGGGAACCAACGAGTTAACTTCATGAGTTGGGCTTTGCTACGGAACGTGTGCTAAGGGGTTTTCGATGTCTATAACTTTGGATCACTATGTCTAGGGGGTACGTGAAAGGATTTAGGACCACAATGGTCTAGGTACGACTAATAGGCTATCGACCAATGAAGCTGGGTAATTTGTAAAGATTTAGTCATGACTCCGTATGGTAAGCTTGGTGGTAGCAGTAGTCATACAAGTCGAACTCCGTCACTACTTCGATGGGTCTAGTGGTTGAGATAGGTGGACATCGTTTGCTTTATGCACTGAGTGAGAGATGTGAGGATGGTTGCTAAGCCTGATTTGTTTGCCATCACTTTGACATGCACACCCCTACCCCCGTATTCTTTACACCATATGTTAGGGGCACCTTAGAGTATTGTTCAGTATGTAGTGCTAACTCTTTGGTTGTAGGTTCAGGTATGGTTTAGTATACCTGTTATTGTTCTGTTTTGATGCTTATCGCTCATACCAGACTCTTGTCTGACCCAGAGTTTTATGTCTCTTCTTATTACTCTGGGTGCTCTCACGAGCAGACTAGAGAAAGGTTAGCGGGTGAAGCATGAGTAGCGGTACCGAAGACGAGCAGGAGACTCCCACATATGATATATATAGATATTCTCCCTGTGTCGCTGCTGGTCACTACTTTGGGCATTAGTAGTGTACCTTTCCTTTCTTTTTCTTTAGAGATAGTTTTAAAGTTGTAATAATGATGATGTGGAACATAAGCTGTATTTGGATTTTCTGCTGTTACGATGTTTAGTTTTCAGCTTATGCACTGTCTCGCCTGTTTTATGCCAAGTATGCTGTTATTATATTTTATTCCTTGCGCTGTGAGACCTTCTACAGGTTCTTGATTAGTTCATTCTCTTCTTTCCTTTCTTTGGCGACCGTTTCGTGCTAGTCGGGCATGTGTACAGCGCACTTTCGGAGGAAATGCCGGCTGGTACGGGGCGGGCCATCACATTTGGTATCAGAGCTCTAGGTTGCGTAGTTAACATAGGGAAAGACACCAGGGAGAGATAATACGTATATGAGAGAGCGCATTTGTTATTATTTTGGTTTTCAAAAGCTATATATATTATTAGTATTGCTAAGGATGAAGTCGCACAGCACCGACACCACAAAGAGGATGGTTAATCGTTTCTCTTTACAGATTGAACTATGAGCCAATACGCAAGGGGCACCGGTAGAGGAGCCAATAATGGGAATGCTGCTGATATGAGGACGATGCCTACTGACCTTATGAGGGAGATTCTTAGAGATGTTCAGAGGGCATCTCCTAATGCTGGTAATGGTGGTGGTCCAATAGTGCAGGCGCCAAAGGCCGATTTCGCCAAGCTGAATGAGGATTACCCTAGTCTTAGTGGGAATCCGTTCCATAGAATGGAGTCGGCTACAGATGTTCAAGATTGGATGGATAGCTGTGAGCATATCTTCGAAGACTTGGGTATCGAGGATGCGATGAAGAGAAGGCTAGCATCCTGTCAGCTGCAAGGACGGGCAATGAATTGGTGGAGTGTTATAAAGGCAGCTACTCACAAGGATCAGATTACTTGGGACCAGTTTAAGGTTCGCTTCAGCAATAAGTTCATTCCAGCTGCTCAGAAGTCAGTACTGTTTAAGAAATTCTTGGAACTCAAGCAGAATGGCAGAGTTTTCTCGTAGCATATTGCTGAATTCGAAACATTGTCAAAGTATGGGTTTTCCCTAATAGATACTGCCGAGAAGAAGAACGAGAAGTTCATAACTGGCTTGGATGGATACTTGGGGGAAAGGCTTTTTAACCACATCGATGAGACATTTGAATCGATTGTGGGGAAAGATTTAAGATCAGAGAGTCTTTACCGTAAGTCGAAGACTAAGGCTACATTTGCAGAGGAGCCAAAACCGCAAGCAAGCGGTGGAGGCAAGAGTGGTTCTCAGAATAAGAGGAAGAAGAACCAGAATAAGGATGGCCAGAATAAGAAGAATGATGTTGAGTGCTTTAGCTGTGGCAAGAAGGGCCACTATGCTAGTAATTGTCAAGCAAAGCCAGCCGACAGGAAGTGCTTCAACTGTGGCCATGTGGGACATCACAAGGACAAGTGTCCACAGCCCCCTAAAGAAGAGCAGATGGTGAAAGCATATGCCCTTAATGCAATTCCTTCTTCGTCGAATGCCCCAACTGCGGTGGAGAAGGGAAAGAATATCGTTATTCAAGATATGCTTTCTGTTTATGATGTTCCTGTTAGAGTTTTGTTTGATACCGGAGCTTCCAATTCTTTCATATCTAGTGACTTGGTAGAGAAGTTGGGATTGGAGCCCGAGATTGTCGATAGACCTTTGGTAGTGATGAACCCGATTGGTGGTTCGACTAGCCTTAGCATGATTTGTCGTAATGTGGTCTTATCGAGTCATGGATGCATGTTTGTGTGTGATTGCTTTGTTTTGGGCTTTGCTGGGTTTGGAATTATTTTGGAAGTCGATTGGCTCCAAAGATACGGGGTGGTGGTAGACTATGAGGGCTTTTTGGTGACAGCTAGAGCGGATGATGGGCGGAGGGTAGTGTTTGGTGGTCTACCCAGTAATGGGGTAGTGGCTAGTTTTCTAAATTCCCTCGACATCCCGCAGGATGAGTTGTCTGGTTTGCCTGTGTTTGGCCAGTATCCGGACGTCTTCGAGGAAGTGACCGGACTTCCACCACACCGAGAGATTGAGTTCCGTATTGATTTAGTGAAAGATGCCAGACCTATAGTGATGCCACTTCATCATATGATGCCAAGGTAGCAGCGAGTGCTCGAGGTGCAAGTAAGCGACCTTTTGAAGAAGAGATTTATCAGAAGAAGTGTTTCTGAATGGGGAGCACCAGTTGTGTTTGCTACCAAGGCAGATGGTTCCCTTCGATTGTGTGTAGACTACCGCGAGTTGAATAAGGTGACGAGGAAGAATAAGTATCCTCTACTACACATAGATGATTTGTTTGATCAGTTGAATGGTGCGAGAGTGTTCTCCCAGTCGGATCTCGCGACAGGCTTTCATCAGCTTAGAGTGGAAGCTGAGAGTATAGCTAAAACGGCATTTCGGACGCCGTCTGGATTTTATGACTGGTTGGTTATGCCATTCGGGTTGACCAATGCGCCAACATATTTTGTGGATCTTATGAATAGGGTATTCAGAGATCAGTTGAATAAGTTTGTTCTTGTGTTCATGGACGATATACTTGTTTATTCGAGGATAGAGGAAGAACACAAGGAACATTTGAGGATAGTGATGGAGGTGTTGAGAAAACGCCAGTTGAAAGCAAAGTCCTCTAAGTGTCACTTCTGGAGGAGGGAAGTGAGATTCTTGGGCCATGTTGTTTTAGAGAATGGTATTGCCGTGGATCCTGCGAAGGTGGCTACGGTACAAGATTGGTCTACGCCTAAGAATGCAGCTGACATAAGAAGTTTCTTGGGGTTAGCTGGATATTCTCGTAAGTTTATCCAAGACTTCTCCAAGATAGCAACACCGTTGACTCAGTTGACCAAGAAGAATCAAGCTTTCGTCTGCGATGAAAAGTGCGAGAATGCATTCAAGAATCTAAAGGAAAAGTTGACATGTGCACCAATGTTAGTCATTCCTAAGGGGAATAGGAATGAAGAGATGACAGTATACAAAAATGCATGTGGTACCGGACTAGGTGTTGTATTGATGCAAGGAGGTAGGGTTGTAGCTTATGCAAGTCGACAACTGAAACCGCATGAGAGAAGATATCCTACCCATGATTTGGAATTTGCAGCGATCGTGTTCACATTGAATATGTGGATACATTATCTTTTAGGAGAAAGATTCGAGTTGCTTACCAATCATAAATTGTTAAAGTATCTCTTCTCTCAGAAGGATCTAAATCTCCAACAACAAAGATGGTTAGAATTCTTAGCTTCCTATGATTTCGATATCGCATATACACCAGAAAAGGGAAATGCGGTAGCTGATGCATTGAGTAGAAGACATGCGAGTCTAGGGGCTATGTTTCTAGAATGGAAGCAACTGGAGTACATCGCTGGGTACGATTTCAGACCAAAGTGAGAATTGGATCCAAAAATATTAGCAAGTTTGACGATCAGACCCACTTTGATTGAGCGGATTGGTTCCAGTCAGAAGAACAATCCTAACCTATCAGAAATCGTCTCAAAGTTTGAGATGGGAATTGATGGAGAGATGAACAAGTATGGGGTTGATCGAAATGGATGGCTTAGAAAGAATGGAAGATTAGTTGTACGCAATGTCAATGGATTGAGAGATGAAGTTCTTAGAGAATGTCATCACTCAAAACTGACTATACACCCCGGTGGTAACAAGATGTACCGAGACATGAAGCATACTTACTACTTGGAAGGGATGAAAAGAGACGTTGGGAAGTTTATATCCAAATGCTTGAATTGCCAGCTGGTTAAAGCTGAGCAAAAGAAGCCTAGTGGTTTGTTACAACCATTAGAAATTCCGGAATGGAAATGGGAACAAGTATCAATGGATTTCATTGATGGGCCACCAAGGACTAGATCGGGCCATGATAGCATTTGGGTAATTGTGGACCGATTGACTAAGAGTGCAAGGTTTATACCCGTCAATTCAAACAGGACGGCAGCTAAGTTAGCTGAATTATACGTAAAGTGGGTAGTGAGATTTCATGGAATACCCAAAGGCAATGTGAGTGACAGAGATCCGTTGTTCACTAGTGGATTTTGGAAGAGTTTACAAGAGGCATTAGGATCCAAATTACATCTCAGTACCGCGTATCATCCTCAAACCGACGGACAGACAGAGAGGGTGAATAGAGTATTAGAGGATCTCTTGAGAGCTTGCATATTAGACTTTGGTGGATCATGGGATGACCATTTGCATCTAGTAGAGTTTTCATATAATAATAGGTATCAATCCAATATTGGTATGGCTCCATTGGAAGCTTTGTACGGAAGACCGTGCAACTCACCATCGTGTTAGTTAGAAACTGGTGAGAATTTTGTGCTTGGACCAGATGTGATAAGATAAACTTCAGCTAAGATTAAGGTTATCTGATAGCGAACGAAGGCTGCCCAAGATAGGCAGAAGAGTTATGCCGATAAGAGGAGAAGAGAATTAAAGTTCTCCATTGGCGTGGTGTTTTTCAAGATTTCTCCATTGAAGAGCGTGATACGATTGGCAGGAGAAGTAAGTTAGCACCAAGATTTGTTGGTTCATTCCCAGTTCTTGAGCAAATTGGGAATTTGACATATAAAGTTGAATTACCAAAGAAGATGGCGGGAGTTCATAAAGTATTTCATGTTTCCCAGTTAAGGAAATTCGTGCCCGACCCCGATGTGACTATTTCACCTGATCAGTTGGATGATATCGAGGTTGAACCCGAGGCGGTAGGGAACCGCAGACCTATGCATATTGTTTGGAACGATACGAAGCAACTTCGAAGGAAAGCGGTGAATCTAGTCAAGGTTCAGTGGGGCGAGAATGAGAATGACTGTACTTGGGAGACAAAGGAGAGCATTAGGAAAACGTATCCAGAACTATTCGCCTGGTAAGATTACAGTTTCGATTTGGTCTTTCCGCATGCTAGGGTAGATTTTTTTTGTTTGTTTTGAATGGTTGGTTGTTGTATATGGCTGATAGGCATGCGGGATCCTTTGTATGTTATTGGTTAAGGAAATTTCGGGGACGAAATTTCTTAAGGAGGGAGAGTGTAACGACCCGCATTCTATACATCATAGGATCGTAGAATATTTATTCCATCGTCATAGTGGGTCGTATGGTCATGTAACTTTGGGAGACGACTATTGAGGTCATTTCCCGTATTCATGATTTTTGCCAATTTTTAAATGACCATTTTACCCCTAGCTGATCTTGTTTCGGCCATTACTTTTGATAGGAAAGGAGTTTTGATCTAAAACCACTTCCATTAGATTCGGATGATGGTTTACCTTTTCGTAGAGTGGTCACATTAGCCAAATGGACTAACCGTTTGGGAGATATGGTTGAAACACTTTTCATGTGGTGAAAAACAGCTTAATTGGGCTTAACCGTGTGATTAACAGCTAGGCCCAAAGGGGAATTTCGGGATTAAGAGTATAAGAGGGCTGCTAGGGTTTAGGAAACGAATTTTACTTCATTTTCAGCCGCCTAAGACATTCCTCTTAACCTAGCAATGGCCTCCACTTGCTAAAACACCCCAAATCACCTCCTAATCACTAATTAAGCCAAGTCTACATCAAATCAAAGAGGATCAGCACAAGAATCGAGATAGAGCTGCTGTATTTCCTTGGTATTCGCGCCCAATCAGAGAATCATTTCAGATCTAAAGGTTATTTGTGGCAAATGTGAGTGATTTGCATAATTCCTCACTAATTATTGTTAACTAAGGGTAATTAGTGATAATTAGCGAATTCTTACATGTTAAAAATCTGGAAAAATATTGATAAATTTCGAAATATTGTTTCAGGCCTCTGTTAGAAAATTTGGATAGTTTGGTTAAGTTTAACTAATCCTATCATTAGTTTTGCTTAAACATGCTTAAGGGAAAATATGGGTTTTTGGCTATGTTTGATCCGTTTAAACTTATCAAATTGATGTTTTGGTGCTCATGGTCATTTCTGCATGTTGCTATGACTGTATGGTATGCTTTGTGATTGATCAGAAGAGTTAGGTTAGTCGAAAATGCCATCATATGGTGTAAAATAGTCGCTAGAAAGAAGTGCAGAAAATTGCCTGAACCGGATCGGATCGGAGGAGGAAAACACAATCCGACCCGCTTGTGAGAAGGGGCCCCGATTCGAACTGCTCACACCTGAAGTTCCACGATCTGACCTGAGCACGGGGGCACGACTTGAAGAGAGCATCCGATCCGACCCGCTCACTTGGAGAGCCATTCGACCCGATCCGAAGCTCGATCATGACTCGCTCGCCTTGAGACATGATCTGATGCTTTGGAGATGGCCACGAACTGATCCAAAGTACGAGTCACGATCCGACCTGTATGGTTATTCCGATCCGAACCGAAGTGCTTGGATTTGAGGCATGAACCACGATCCGAACTAGAAGTACGAGTTGGAGTGAAGAACAGGAACTCAGCCGATCCGGAGATGAAGACCAAAACCCGAGATGCAAAGGTAGTCCAAGTGGGATGTTTGTACTCAGGATCCAGTTGGGAACCAACGAGTTAACTTCATGAGTTGGGCTTTGCTGCGGAACGTGTGCTAAGGGGTTGTCGATGTCTATAACTTTGGATCACTATGTGTAGGGGGTACGTGAACGGATTCAGGACCACAGTGATCTAGGTACGACTAATAGGCTATAAACCAATGAAGCGGGGTCATTTGTAAAGATTTAATCATGACTCCGTAGGGTAAGCTTGGTGGTAGCAGTAGTCGTACAAGTCGAACTCCGTCACTACTTCGATGGGTCTAGTGGTTGAGATTGGTGGACATCGTATGTTTTACGCACTGAGTGAGAGATGTGAGGATGATTGCTAAGCTTGATTTGTTTGCCATCACTATGACATGCACACCCCCACCTCCGTATTCTTTACACCATTTGTTAGTGGCACCTTTGAGTATTGTTCAGTATGTAGTGCTTACTCTTTGTTTGCAGGTCCAGGTTCAGGTATGGTTTAGTATACCTGTTATTGTTCTATTTTGATGCTTATCGCTCATACAAGACTTTTGTCTGACCCAGAGTTTTATGTCTCTTCTTATTACTCTGGGTGCTCTCACGAGAAGACTAGAGACAGCTTAGCTGGTGAAGTATGAGTAGCTGTACCGGAGACGAACAGGAGGCTCCCACGTATGATATATATAGATATTCTCCCTGTGTCGTTGCTGGTCACTACTTTGTGCATTAGTAGTGTACCTTTCCTTTCTTTTGCTTTAGAGACAGTTTTAAATTGTAATAAGGATGATGTGGAACATAAGCTATATTTGGATTTTCCGCTGCTACGATGTTTAGTTTTCAGCTTATGAACTGTCCCGCCTGTTTTATGCCAAGTATTTTGTTATTATATTTTATTCCTTGCGCTGTGAGACATTCTACAGGTTCTTGATTTGTTCATCCTCTTCTTTCCTTTCTTTGGCCTCCGTTTCGTGCTAGTCGGGCATGTGTACTGCACACTTTCGGAGGAAATGCCGGCTGGTACGGGGCGGGCCGTCACAGTTTAAATCTTCACTTGGAAACCATTTCAAAAGATTTTGTATTATATTTTCATGAATTTAAACCAAATTAAGTTTTATCAAACTATTCGGGATTATCAAGCCATACCGAAATAGTCATTTATTTTATTTTCCCAATCCCAACCTATTCATCCTATGAGCAAAACTTGTAGTACTCCATATCTAACACCTAGTGTGTTATCGGTAAATTCAGTTACAATTTCACATTTCAAATCTAATTAAAGATTTAACTATCGCTTGGAGTAAAACTGGTGATACTCCATTTTTTGAACACTTCTTGAATCTAGTAAATATAATTATCACATTCACATTTCAATCTAATTAAAGATTCATTAAAACTCCATCTTAGTTTTAATCTCCAAAAATAATTATTTAACGATTAGTCAACTTAGGAAATAAATCATGCCTTTAACTGGGTCAAAGAACGAATGTCATTTACAACATTATTCATGATAAACCCAAAATCATCTTCCGTCAAAATGGAATCTACATGGTAATCATAATAGTGTATAATCGATATGAATTCCCTTTTAGACTAATAATATAAATTGAATAATGACAAAGCCTTTTAAATTCCATATAGTAACGGTCTTCCTTTACAGAAGCTCATTTCGATTACTACCAAATTGAATTCCATTCCATTCCAATTTAATATATTAAATTGGAAAACTTTACTTTGGAAAATTTCCATTAAATCTGAAAAAAAAGATTTATAAATTCCAAGACATATCTTCACTGTTAATTGGGTTAAAGAACAAATGTTATTTAAAATACCATTCACGATAAACCCAAAAATCCAGTTCAATTCCAATTAAATATTAATTAATTGGTAAACTTCTCTAAACCTTAATTAAAAGATCTATTCTTTTCTCAACTGGTTTTAAGAATAGTGCTATTGAAGACACCATTCGTGACAAACCCAAAATCTAATTTGATATTAAATACAAGGCTTTGAATAGAAATTAATATCGGCTTATATTCAATATCAAATTCTGAAACCAATGGATATCGTATTTGTATTAACGATATCAATATCTTCCAAATTTCCATAACAATATCCATATAATTATGGAATCCAATATCGAAAATACCCAAAGATAATTTCCATTTAGACCTATTCCAATTTATTCGTTAGAAAATTCTTGTTATATTAAAACCCTTTACATATCCAATTAATTTATTTAAAAGCCATTGGATTATTGCTCTAGTTAATAACTAGTTCATTCAAATAAAAATATCTTTTATCTTTTCAAAAATTGAAATTTTTAATAAAAAATCTTTTCAAATCATTAACTATTATTTTACATATTTTTTACATATTTTTAATAATTTTATTAAGGCCCTTACAGTCGATTTCCAATATTGGCCACAGAACTGCATTCACAGCGACCATTTCCAAAACTGATTTGGACATATCATAAAATATGTCCATTTAATTTCAAATCTCTTATTATCATTGGAAAGCACTTTACGATGCAAATCCAACATTTCCGGATTTAGAAGAATCCGACGGTTGGATCTCCCGTTATGCCTATTTGAAGTTAATGGTTGAAATTCACGAACAGTCGCTGCGTGACGCGTTCTTTTCAAGGCATATATATATATATATCATTGATTTTTGTTTAAAATTAATTTTATAAAAATCGTTTT
The DNA here is from genome assembly GCA_030737875.1 of Allium sativum. Classification (NCBI taxonomy): domain Eukaryota; kingdom Viridiplantae; phylum Streptophyta; class Magnoliopsida; order Asparagales; family Amaryllidaceae; genus Allium; species Allium sativum. Next base: position 12,181,745 of record CM060923.1, read on the forward strand.
TGAATTCATTTTAAAACGATTTCAACTTCATTTTCAATTTTAAATCAAAATTGAAAATTTTATATCATTGTAATATTAAAATAATAATATTTTCAAAATATCATATTTTAAAATCAAAACTTTTCAATATTCATTATAAAATGGATATAAAAATCCATTCGAGTTAAAATGGTGTACATCTACTTGACTCGGCTTCGCATATTATTTCAATATTTTCGTGTCCATCAAAAATCGTACATCAAAACCATATTTTGATTTTTCACCGAATATTATTTTAATATATTTGTTTATATTCTAAATTGGAATCAGACCCAATCAATTACCGTATAATTTTATTTATATTGATTTCATACGTTGCATGTATTCAAAAATAGCGATGAGAAACTATTGAACATTCAATTAACATCCAGAGTGCAATTTACATATGTATAAGCATTTAATAATTAAGTAACTCTTATAATAGTCTGTCAATCAATAGGTTGACATACAACTAAATATTGGGATTAGTGTATGTCAAATATCATCCCAATACCAGTGTGGGGTTTTCAAACAACAACGGCCCATTTAAATAAATCATTGGTTGATTAATTTAACCAATTCTATTTTGGTTGGAATTAATTTTCTACTTAACCAATTTTCACTGAATAAATAATAAATAGATATTTACATCTCATTTCAGCAACCACAAAGTGTCTACCCATATTGTTCAAAATACGAGTGTCGTATATTCAAACAACGCCTCTTGTGCAAATGAGTCGTGAATAGTTCATGCGTTGAACTCAAGCAATGTCACATACGATAGTATAAATCAAAACTGAAAGTCTATATATATCTTCCGTTACAAAATAAGTAACTGTGAAAATATTTAAATGACAGAATACTCACATTGGTTTCCACTCAGTCAGTCTTTATTTGAGGTTTGTTTTAATAAAATTAAACGAGCATTCAATTTAATCAAAAACTGCAACGGCTTCCGTTTCCATTCTGGTTAGTTCCATGTTGTAGAGCTCGACTCCGCGATCGCAATGCAACTGAAATTGTTCAATTCCGATCTCGTACGAAAAATTTACGGTATTAAATACATTAATTATAATAATAACTTAATATAATAATTAAATATTAATTAAGCCACTAATTACAATTAAAACCGTTGGCCTTGATCTTTCTTCTCCGATCCCTTCTGCATAGAAAATCAAACCCCTTTTCATGATTCCTCCACCACGCACAAATAACTATGCTGCTAGCCGACGATCTGAAGTGCACATGTCATGCGCCTCGGCGGCGCCTGTCACCACCCAAAACAGCACTTAAATCGATGTATCCAATCCTTCCAAAAAACCCTTGCAAGTCAACGACTTCAAGGCCCATTTCTGATCACCACGGTGAACCATATTCGATCACGGCCAGACAAATGCGAGAACTCACCTTGCTAAACAAAATTGCTTTGAAATGTTTTTGGATTCGATTATTGGATTGGAAGAGATTCGAAGAATTAGTTTCGAAGCTTATGACCGTTAATCGCAAAAGTGGCGGCTCCTGGGAGGGTTGACCGCGTGAGATAAAAATGAGGGCTTTGACCCTTTTTTGACCTATATATATATATATAATAATTTAATATTCTTTAATTCCAAAAATACATGTTTTTGCAATCGAACTCCAAATGAAACCCAATGACTATCGTTTCTAGCTAAATACCCCTATTCCAAACACAATGGGATATGTTTCGTTTGCTGACTCGGTCGTTTCTATTAGGTTTCCTCAAAATTAAAATATAAATTAACATAAGAGTCAATATTGAATTCAACGTACATTTTAATTTACCAAGGCCGCATACTGACTCCAAAAATTACGAATTTTGAAATCTTGTTATGTTTTGATGATACAATCCTAACAAAAATAATTTCGTCGAATTGGGAGACCGTTTGAAAAATGGCCTTTTTCTAGTCGATTAAATTTAAACTGAAATTACAAAACACGTTTAAATATACCATGGTTACATACTAATTTCAAAAAAATTTAAATTCTAAACCTATCTATAATTTGACATTCCGGATCCAACAAAAGTGGTTTTATCGAAAACGGAGGTCATTTGCAAAATGACAATTTTTAAGGGCTTTATATATTACTAAAATACTGGATTGGAACTCGTGCTTCTCACACGGAGAGTGTTGGATATCATTGAGTGAAGACCAAGTTTGTGACAGCCTGCCCCGCACCAGCCTGCATTTCCTCCGAAGGTGCGCTGTACACATGCCTGACTAGCACGGAATGGTTGCCATAGAAAGGAAAGAAGAGGATGAACTAACAAGGAACTTGTAGAATGTCTCGCAGCGCATGGAACAAAATATAATAATAACATAATTTTGACATAAAACAGGCGAGACAGTGCATAAGCTGAAAACTAAACCAACATAGCAGCGGAAATCCAAATACAGCTTATTACAACTTTCCAAATTACTGTCTCTAAAACAAAAGAAAGCTAAAGTAGAAGATACACTACTAATGCCCAAGCAGTGATCTTCAACAACACAGGGAGAATATCTATATATATCATACGTGGAAGCCTCATGCTCGTCTCCGAATCGCGACTCGTGCATACCCAGCTAAACTGTCTCTAGTCTGCTCGTGAGAGCACCCAGAGTAATAAGCAGAGACATAAAACTCTGGGTCAGACAAAAAGTCTGGTATGAGAGATACGCAGCTAACAGAACATTAACAGGTATACTAAACCATACCTGACCTAGACCTGCAACCAAAGAGTTATCACTACATACCGTATAATACTCTAAGGTGCCACTGAACAAATGGTGTAAAGATAACGGGGGTGGGGGTTTGCATGTCATAATGATGGCAAACAAATCAACCATAACAACCATCCTCACATCTCTCACTCAGTGCGTAAAGCATACGATTTTCACCACTATCAATCACTAGACCCATCGAAGTAGTGACGGAGTTCGACTTGCACAACTACTGCTATTACCAAGCTTACCACATGGAGTCATGACCAAATCTTTACAAATGACCCCACTTCATTGGTCTATAGCTCTTTAGTCATACCTAGGCCACTGTGGCCCTGAATCCGTTCACGTACTCCCTACATATAGTGATTCAAAGTTACAGACATCGACAACCCCTTAGCACACGACCCGCAAAAAAGCCCAATCATGAAGCCCACTCATTGGTTCCTAACTAGATCCTGAGTTAGAGCTCCTCATTTGGACTTCTTTTGCATCTCGGGTTTTGGTCGAATTAGAGTTGGCCTTCAGAAGAGTCGTCATGTAGAAATAGAAGTATACGCTCGGTTCGGTTCGGTCAGCCATGCTCGGTTCGGTTTGGGTTCACCTCCTCCACGCGATTCGGTCCAACTTCTCACATGTGGCTCGGTCTGGTCCGGCGGTAAAGTGCCAAGGTCCTTCTTATACTGTCAAGTTCCGATCCGATCCAACCTTCCCTGTTGTCTCTTTCGTTTGCACGCCTCAGAAGATGCCAGTTCCGGTTCGGTTTGGTAGCCGATCTGATCCCACGCCTTAGCTCCGATCCGATCCCCTTTTTGTCCCTCCGATCTGATCCTCTGCTGAACTCCAACTCTAAGCAAATGGCCTTCCTTCTCGCCAAGTCTCCTTTAGTGCGAAGTTCCGATCTGGTTTGGTTTCTCTACCCAATCCACCATCCGATCCGAGCCTCCTATCCCGATCTGATCCGAAACCCTGCACATTTTCCTACAACTTTTCCAGTGGCTGTTTTACGCCATTCGACGGCATTTTCGACCAATCTAACACTTCTAGGAAATCACAAAGCATAACATACAGCCATAGCTACATGTATAATTATCCACAAACAGCAAAACAACAATCATAGCATGTAAAATGGATCAAACATACCCAAATTCCCATATTTTCCCTTAAGCATGTTTAACAAAAGCTAATGATTGGATTAACAAAACTTAATCAAATCAAACCAAATTTCTAGCAGAGGTCTAATACAATACTTAAGAATTTATAAATATTTTTCCAGAATTTATTAGTGTATAAATTCGCTAATCTTCACTAATTACCCTTAATTAACCGTAATTAGTGCAAAACTATGAAAATCACTCACCTTGGCCACAAATAAAATTTTCAGAACTGAAACCTCACTGATTTGGGCGAATACTGATGTCTAACAGCAGCCCTAATACTGATTTGGTGAAGATCTTCTTTGATTCGATGTAGATTAAGCCAAAACTTGATTGGAAAGTGATTTGAAGTTGATTTGGGTGTTGGAGGCCATTGCTAGGGTTCCAAGAATGAAAGTGGCGGCTGAAAAATGAAAATAAGATCGTTCTCTAACTGATTTCAGCCTTCTCACAACCCTAATCCCGAAATGGGTTATGGGCCCTCTTGTTAATCACCCTAATTAGGCCCGGTTAAGCAGTTTTTCACTATCTGAAACTTGTTTCAGCCATATCTCCCAAACGGTGAGTCCGTTTGGCAATTGTGACCACTCCACTGAATTTTAAACCATCAAACAAATCTAATGGTAGTGGTTTCTAGTAAAAACTCCTTCCCAATCAAAAGTTATGGCCAAAACAGAAGCTAAGGGCAAAACGGTCATTTAAAAATCGGGAAAAATCATGAACATGGGAAATGACCCCAATAGTCATCTCCCAAAGTTACATGACCATACGACTTCGTGAGTGAAAGAAAAAAAATATTCTACGATCCTGAGATGCGTAGAATGCGGGTCGTTACAAAGGTGTTGGAAGTGGAGAGCTTGTCAGAAGAGATTTGTACATGTTGGGTGAAGCTAATGTCGAAGTCTTCATAAGAATCATAGATGTGGTCGATCGTCATAAGCGTAGCGGGAGCATGGGATAATCATTACACTAATGTAATATGTCGGCAATTTTTGCTTACACCAACAAAAATAATAGTTTGCTTGTTTTCTTAGGACTGACAATATGCAAATCTAACTATTATATATAGGTCCAAAATCAACTTTTTAGTAGACATGAAACATTGGCTTTGGCCTCATGGAGAAATTGTGAAGTGAATTAGAATTTCAGAATTAGTGTTAATCAGCATGTTGTAATGCAATGGAACGGAGAGAAGAAATCGTCATGAAGGCATATGCTGTTATGGAAATAATCTGCAAAAGTGAATTATATCAATCAACTTACAGTTGAAACAATTCTGTATTTCATACAGACAATGTAGTTGTTTTTTTTAATTTGCATACGGAATAAGACTTTGAGATAGCACAGCTATAAAAAATTAAATGACATTTCGTTTATTGTTTGATTTGTTATGTTATAGTAGGTTACTTGTTTATATATCAAGAGTTATGAATTTGTTATTTTTCTCCTCTTACCACGTCAACGCACTGTAATCCGGAGAAACATAATTTGGTGCATCAAAATTCCATTTTTAAATATCAACAGTTTAGTGGCTCGTGCTTTGCATACGAGAAGCATTCTACTTCAATTTTTTCAATTTAAGAGAATAAGTCATGTAGCTTTTGATAGATATGATGTTATTTCATGTTCTATATATAGAAATAAATGACAAAGTTATAGGTTACACTACTATTGGCTCATAAATATAACGAATTGTGTAAACATTGATAATTTTAGAATAACATATTCTGAGTTTCATTGCTTTATTGCATATAAGGTTACATGGATATATATATATATATATATATATATATATATATGTATGCGAAAGTAAAATAGGAATTATATATGATGATCCAACACTTTTATGATTAGCCCTATCAGTGACATACCATTGCAAACAACTATGGCTATCGATAAGTACTTGAAAATATGTTGGTGAATATGGTTAGCAAACTTAAGTTGGAAGCACAATAAAACTTGGTATGTATATTATCAATTCATGTTAAACAAGTAGACAATACATTAATTTGTGTATGCATTTTAACTTGTTGATGACATGCTTCTACACGTTGCATTACTTATCCAGTGTCGTAGGGGGCTAAATATTTTTTTTCATATGGTCCTTAATCAAAGATCAATTTTAAGAGGTTTGTATAAATACCTTAAGGACTTTATTTTATATTTTCATAAAGGTTAGTTACTTCTGAAATTTTAAATGATTCAAAAGCAGGCAACTTCAAATAATCAATATTTAAGAGAGGACCAGAACTTGCTTAGAATTCCAATAATAGTATATTGAAAAATAAATCATACTTTGATTAAAGCATTAGGAGGCAACCTGCAATAGTTATAGCCTATGTAATGTGCATAATGATGAAGATCAAATAGTTACAATAAAAGTGATTACTAAAAGCTAGTAGGGGCAAAATGACAATATCCAGTTAGGAATTCTCTTTACAACAAATATCTATCTTTGCTACTTAAGTGTGGACATGTTTAAGTTTGGACATATAAGCAACTGTTATCAAAGATGCAACATAAAATTAAACCGATTCAAAAATTCACTACATAGATAATCAAAGGAGACTAATGTTAACATATGTAGAATTAAGTAATTAATGATAAAGTATTTTAAAAAATTATTAATGACCAAAAGTATAATGTTGTTAAATTGGTATGTGAGTCTTCTCCATGATAAACCACATAATGTCTATATACGTTATATCAACTAATGCACATACATTTTGTATTATTTTTTTAAAAAAAAGACCGAAGCTATTTTGAAAGTGGTTCAAATCTATTATAAGATCCAAGCTCATTACCTTCAGTATAGATGGCATACTTATTGCGCTTTATGTACTAAAATTAATTATTATAAGAACTAGGAACATTACACACAATAAAATCATCTCACTACATGTTTTACAATCGAGACAAACAAGGCTCAAAATTGACTCATTACACTCATTACAAGTGGCGTTCTAAAATAAAATGAAGTATACTCAGCACTCACATTAACTTTAACAGCTGCTTTTCAAAATTGGACGTGAATAAATATCTAGTAAAATGAAAACAAAATGTCTGGTTTCCATATTTGTTGCATCAAACTCATCCACTGCGTTGAACACGAAACCTTGGAAAATTTTGCAAACGAACAGTTCCAACCTTTATTTTTTTTATAAAAGAAAAATTAACAATTATAGAAATAAATTAATTTCAAGACTCCAGGGTTACGCATATACCAATCAATATTCCAGGATTATGCTAATACAATACTCATATCAAATAAATGGAAAAACACAGTTATTAACCAAAATGATCCATGCACACACAACTTAGAGTTATTTTGTGTATTGGTGCCGGAAGTGGGCTTGAAACAAAAATGTTTGGTACACACTTGATAAATTATAATAACATAAGCATGATCCATGCTTTATCCACGGGCAATAATTTCATGGATGGCCTCGCTGATTGCTGGATCATCTAATCTAACTGAAACTTTAGTGGCAACCTGCATTGAGGATTCAAGTTCAAATGAGAGTTTCACAACTACTCTCACATTGTCAGTACAAACTTCGGATAATAGGCTTCCACATATTTATTGTATTATGTAAATTGGAATTTGCTCAACTCACAAATTTGTGAAACTGATGTGCAAAATTAATGAAGTAAGATGGATATAAATCATGGAAAATAACCAAAGTTCTAAACATTATTGTTTCACACAGAAAAGACGCAGTAACTGACCAACACACCTCCTTGAATTGCGGACCACCAAACTGTGTTTTTTGGGGGTATTGTAGCACAGCCCCATTATTTATAACTAAAAGAAACGGTACAGGAATCATAACCCATGAAAAAAAGCAAAAGTTAAAGATAAATGGCTAAAGTAGCGTTTGATTTTCGAAAAGGGCAAAAAAGTTCGCGTCTGCGTCGGAAGCGTGATGCACCGACGCGTGACCCGCCACTTTGCCCCTTCCGAACTGAAAGCTATAAAATAAAGCTTTCACTTTCCCCTTTCAGATGTTTTCCCCTTTTACACTCATTTACACCCCTTTGCCCCCTTCGTGTGCCCCATCCAGTTCAAAATAAAAACACATACCCTTTTCACCGATTTTTCCCCTTCCCAACCCCTTTCACATACCCCTTCCTAATACCGCTTCCTGTTGAAAATCAAACGGACCCTAAAATTCCAAGTTTTGTATACGGGCTCAAATTCTATGCTACATTACACAATTTTCTTTTCGCAGGACGAAGTACAAAACATAAGACATCACTACAGTGCATCTCAATTGTTAACTTATACATCACAGTTATCAATATATAAAACATTAATAAATGTACAACTACAACACCAATATTCCGCAAATTTGTGAACTTTCATTGCATAACAATTCATTAATGTTCTTGGTGTTTTTGCAGTGAATACTTTAAACCACTTTGCCTATGCTAACCCACTCCAGCTTGCAGAAAATGAGTCCCCTTCAGGATAAAGCTCATATCATATTATTATGATAAAACCAAATATCTCTTCCGCAACATATCAAAATCTAAATCATGGACTAACTCATATTTCTCATCATTTGTTGTAACACAATGTTCGGTTTTCCCACTCTATTGACTATTGAATCATAATTTCCAAACAATCTATGATCAAAAATCATGTAATGACCTCTCTATTCCTAGAACTGCAAACTACTATTTAGTTCACTATTAGCTTGCCAACCCACTTTGACCACCATTCTTGTAAACTCTTGTTGAAAGGGAATTAAAACAAAATGTTCTCCAGATGAAGCCAAGATAGTCACACATGTAGAATCACCAGTTTCCAAATATACTTGTATTAACATGGCTACCTGAATGAAAACTTTCCAAAAGAATTGGCTTAATAGGAATTGAAATCAGCTGATGGCTTAGTGAGATCTGAAATCGGGTAATGCACTTAAAATATAATCAATCAACCTGTTGCTCCAAGGCTGTGGTTTCTCTACTTACTACTTCCCGAAATAAAGTCCAAATCCAATACATATAAATAATGAAATAACAACCCACTTTTGAATCGTTAATTCTTATTTATGACAAAAGGATGGGAATTGTGGACTCTGAACTCCTTTTTGAATTTAGCATTTCATTTCTTGTCTAAAACAAATCAAAATTTAATTTTGGGAACTAACAGCCTAGTAGGGAGAATATTACACTAGCTAAGCTTATGCATAGTTAATTCAATACTTCCTTCCCTGCATCAAACCCATTACTAATAAGACAGTTCCTAAGAGAAAGTATGTGTGTATGTACGTACGCGTGCGTGCGCTTGTGTTCAAAAAACATATAAATATAAAAATTATGTCAAAAAAATAAACTAAATGTATGGATTTCTCCTACGATAAACTTGCAGCAAAATTTGTTGTCCTCAACAGTTTCTAAAAGAACAACTATCCTAAAATTCAAGTAGCACAAATTGTAAATCGATCTAATATGAATGGGAATAAAAATTAGGAGAAGGGAATACATATAATTAATAAAGGGAAGCATTAATATCTATTCCTACTGCAATTCATTTATTGTTTGAAGCATTTTGACATTTATGCAAGCAAAAGAAGTCTGATAGTTGAGTTGAGTGTCACACTGGATATTCCCTGTTATGCAAAGAATATTATTTTTCTTTTCAAAGTGATGCTTTTCCTTTTGTGATATATGCGGTATTTATATTTATATATCAAATTAAAAATTATGAATTTCTCACAAGTGTTAATTGGCGAAAAAAAGAAGTTATTTCTAATTTTATTAATCATATAATGAAGAAAGAAGTTTGATCATATTTTATTTAAATGAAAGAATTTAATGCAAGTTTTTCTTCGTAAACGTCCAACGGATGTGCCATACATACTGGAAAAATAATTTATATCTTCCGCCTGTGATGAAATGCTTGAAGTTGGGTCCATCATATAAGTCGCAAGTAATGAAGATTGACAATACATTTTAACTGGGTAGAAGCCACAGAGGATGGCTAAATTCATTGAAGAAATAAAGCTGCCTCAGATTAACAAAGTGTGAAGATCCTAAATTGCACTTAGGATTAACAAATCACAGAAATGAGGCATAAACAACATCATAATATAACTTTTGTAGCTATGCTTAGGTTGTTAGAAGAGCTCAAAAGTAGCATATACCATTAAGAATGTATATAGCAGACTATTAATACTATGAAATATTAAGCTTCCAGTAATCTAAAAATTTGTAGCGTTAATTTTAATTTACTATTGAAATATAGTAGGAAAAAACTGCACTAACGACAAAATTTTATGTCTTCGGTTAATATCTTCGATTCGTTTAAAAGTAACTGTCTTGCCTTACATAAAATAGATAAGAGAAATAAAAATTCTTACATTAAACAGCTCATAACAGATTCTCTTCCTTCGTGATGTGCATAGAAGGGATAAAGAATTGCTTCTACCATGATCGAGGAAAAAAAGTTAAATGAAGCAACATGGTATCTCTTTGTAGATGAATTTAGATGTTTGTCTTCGATTAATCCTACTATTCGACTACATAAAATTGAAACAAACGAAAATTTTGGACTTGAAAAGAAAACATATAGTCTACTGTTCTGTTAGTCATAGAGGGAAAAAACAAAATGCCTAGAGAGGTCAATGGTAGAGAAAGTTTCATGGGATGCAAGAACCAATTTGATATCCATTCCTGATAAAATCATCAAAAAACAGGGCCTAGATGTTAAATTGCTTACCGCCTCGTAAATCACCACTGTAGACTCCATACTTCACTGTCGGTTCCATCTCCATCAGTCCCGATTCTCATGCCAGTAATTCTTCATTAATCATGCAGCAACTCCAAAATCAATTTAAATGACTTTTTAGTTGGAATTGGGATAACTCAGCGTGAAATCGATAATCCATTTGATTTTGCTCGCTTAGGCTGGCATAAAAAAGCGTAGAAAACGTGATTATAGGAGGAGAGATAAATTTAAGGAGAGAAGAAAGAGAACAATACAACCTGTAATCTTCATGGCTAACTTCATTTAAATAAAGCGATGCATATAAATCTTAAATCAAAACACATGAAACCTTTGCATCATAGATGAAAAAGGTATAATTTCCATACATAAAAAATCTATGATGTCCGACAACCATCAAAATATGAAGAGACATCGCCAGTTTGTTAAACCACTGACAGATTAGATCGAAGTTTATTCGGTATAGCTTGAAGTTCATTGCATTATTAATGGAATCTGAAGATCGAATGTTTACATAATGAAGAATTTAGGCTTATATGTAAGATAATAGCAATCGGGAGGAGAATAAGTGTTTTGTGTAAGTACTTCGGGATGTGAAAATGATAGGAGGAATGGAAAAGGGAAGACGATGGGATATCAGAGTTGAAAAAAAATAACTTCTCCCGCGTTAGTACGGGATACTCATTTTGTAAACTATTGTAATTGTGCATCGAACGTAAGGAAACGACACGTCGGATGTACTGGAAAAAAAAGTGCCAACTCAACGATTCTTCTATTTTGCTTTCTAATATAAGGAATAGATATATAAATTTTATAGTGACTATTCTCAATTTTAATCTGGACATAACTTTCAATTTATAAAGTGAAATCTCAAATTCTCCCATTCTTTCGAAAATCATAGTTCAAAATATTCCAACGTTTCCTGTTTAACTAAATTTTGACTTATATTGAATTCTATGTATTCAATTGAAGTTTAAAATCGAATTTTCAAACTACCGCCCCATTTCGAGTTCGTTTTATAATTAAATTTTAATTTACACATCCTAACTTTGATTTAAATAAATTTTTAGTCGTTATTATTTAAAATAAATCATTTTAAATATTTAAAACCCAATAAACGGCTAAAATAAAATTTTTAAATTGGTTTAGAAATTCCTGGTTGTTATAGTTGGAGACTTGTTGAAGACTGTGCCTTTATCAGTTTATCAACTTTAGTTGTTTTCATTTCAGTCATTTTATTAGAAAATTCTATGTATTAGGTTTCCGTTGCATTAGATATTGTAAGCCTGATATTATGTATAAGTTTTGGGACTATGTATTTATGTAGCAGCTTTATAAAATACTATTGTATTTTACTTATTCTACCATGAGATATTCTGTTATTATGCGATTGTTATTCTTAGATGGTTTTATTTTTAACTCCATAGTGATAACAATCTGCTATTTCGAATGATTTGAGAGGGTTTTATTGACTTAAATGTTTGAAAATTGCGGGTCGTTACAGTAAATATATAATTTATTATCTGAATGTAGAAGAATAACACTAACATAGTACTCCTCAATATGGTCAAGCATAGTGTATTGCGCATTTGAATGGATTGAATATCATCCATTAAGAATTATTCCATGCTAAAATTAATTTTTATTGAGCTCAAATATTTTTTGTCAAGCCACTTAGATTAAATTGACTTCCAGCATACGATTTTACAAAAGCAAAAGTTCAATACGTTTCGACTTGCTTCACTGTATATCTCTTTATGACGTACAAACTATTGTTATTTAGTTGATTTTATTTGGTCGAAGGGTAGATATTTCATTAGACTGACATTTATTTGCGCTACAATGAACACTGGTGGGTTATGCATAATGACAAACCGATAATTTAGAATTATATACAATTCTTTGTTTTAATTTAGTCTAATTTGAACATGATTTACAAAAAAATATTATTGCAATAGAGCTCCACTATAGTTTTAGGAGATTCTGTACCATTAGCATAGCTTGGTTTCCTACTAGTTATAGATAATTCATCGACAATTTTTTGTCTGTAAATGTCATGCGAGCTCGAAGAGAATGCACCAGTGAATTTTATAGGTAACCAATCTCAGATTCTAAGGAATTCCTTTCTAGTTAATAAAAAATATATTGGTAAATGCATGGTAAGGGCACAAATAATTTAACGACGATATCTGATATCGAATTCATTAGTAATGCCCTATAGGACTAGTGAGGAAGTCATCGAAAATATTCTCATGCTTGTTTCCATGAATAAATAAACATCGAGAAATGATTTCTTGATATTCAACGATGTTTATTCGATAATGGAATAGAAATTAATTTGTTTCATGCTTCCTCATTTAATTAAGAAGTAATTGTTCTCATGTGGTCTCTTTAATCAAGGAGTTTGTAACACCTCGTAATTTTAACAACACCAAAGAAGACAAATTAAAGTATAATTAGTTTAATATTCCGAATTAATGGAAACGGACTATGCCATTGCATTCGTCTCAGAATTCTTGCCAAAATAGACACTTGGTTTGCGTAAAGTGAACATTGTATGAAGAATTATGAAGTTTGTATACGAGCAAGAGAATTATATATACATATATATGTGTGTATATATATAGTGTTAAGAAATTCTAAAATCAATACAAAATCGTTCAAAACACAGAAATTTTGGGGAGTGGGAATTCTCCCGCCCAAGGGTGTTGTAACAACCTAGAAAATAAGAACCAATTTTAAAATTTTATTTTAAGAAATTCTGTTAGAAAATGTGCCAGAAATTAAAAATTCCATTTTTTAAATAATATTAAAGTTATTAAAAATAGTCATTTTATAAACGACCTCCGTTTTCGACGAAACCATTTTTGTTGGATCTGGAATGTCAAATTATTGCTAAGTTTACTTTTCCATAATTTTTGGAATTAATATGTGAGCATGGTAAATTAAACTGTGTTCGATAATTTCTGTTGAATTTGATCGACCGTTAATAAGGCCATTTTTCAAATGGTCTCCAAATTTGACGAAATTAATTTTTTTAGGACCGTATCGTTAAAACCTAGCTATATTTATTTTTTGGGAATTTTTGGAGTCAATATGTGGCCCCAGTAAATTTAAATGTACGACCAAGTTAAATGATATATATTTTAATTTAAAGGAAAGTGGGTTGAGACGATCAAACGAGCTGACAAGACCTAATCCATTATGTCCGGAATTGGGGTATTTGGCTAGGGGCAACATTCATTGTCCAGATCCACATGAATTTTGTAATTTATCATCGCGTATTGGAGGAGAACCGATCCCAAGAAGTTCACCCGCGTCGACCGTTATTGCTCCACCCAAGCGCCACCGAGCTGGGCCCCACCGTTGACATTTGTGTGCCCTCTCGTGCTCTCCGTCGTGGTACGATCTGATCCTGCTAACCCTTCGTGATTTGGAAGCAATCGGGAGCCCTAGGATTGAACGATTTTGAAAATACGCTTGTTTGGTTCTGATTATAGAAGAAGAAGAATTGGACAATTTCAAAACCATTGGGACCGTAAATTGAAGATCAACATTTTAGAACAAACTAGAATAAATTTGGAGCAAATCAGAATTTGGGGAAAATTCAATTCTGAATTGTACAGAATTCAAATTCATTGTGAGATTTTCTTTTTAATAATTAAAATTAATTAATTATTATTGTGTTTAGAAATTTCTGCAAACACGCTGCTAAATTCAGTTTGTTGTTGTACGCGATTTGAGTTGGATTGATTAATGCTGTTATGGTGATCTATTGATTTAATGGAACATTTTTATTGAATTAGAATTATCAAAACAAAAAAATCATTTTTATTGAATTAGAATTGTCAAAACAAAAATATCATTTTTGCTGAATTAAAATTGTCAAAACAAAAATATCACTTTCGGTGAATTAGAATTGTCAAAACAAAAAAAAAATCATTTTTGTTGAATTAGAATTGTCAAAAGAAAAAAAATCATTTTTGTTGAATTAGAATTGCCAAATTAAAAATATCATATTTTGTTGAATTAGAATTGTCAAAACAAAATTATCATATTTTTTTGAATTAGAATTTTCAAAAAAAATTGTCATTTTTGTTCAAGTAGAATTGTCATCAAAATAAAAGAATCATTTTTATTTGTTTTGTTGAAATAGAATTGTCAACAAAATAAAAGAATCATTTTTATTTGTTTTGTTGAAATAAAATTGTCAACAAAATAAAAGAATCATTTTTATTTGTTTTGATGAAATAGAATTGTCAATAAAAAAAGAATCATTTTTATTTGTTTTGTTGAAATAGAATTGTCAATAAAATAAAAAAATTATTTTTATTTGTTTTGTTGAAATAGAATTGTCAACAAGTAAAAGTAGTCATTTTTATTTGTCGAGTTAAACATTGAATTTGTGAACAAGTAAGAATAGTCATTCTTATTTGCCAAGTTAAAGATTGAAATGGTATACAAATAAAAATATTCCTTTTTATTTGTTATGTAAAAGAAAAAAATAGAATAAAAAACATGTACATATAATAAAATTGTCTTTTATTTCGTCGCTAGAATTGTAAACATGTCACATATGACAAAATTGTCTTTTATTTTGCCGCTAGAATTGTAAACATGTCACATATGACAAAATTGTCTTTTATTTTGTCGTTAGAATTATGAAACATGTCATATAATCAAAATTAACTTTTTATTTTTTCATAGAAGAATAAAACATGTATGCAAATAAAATACATATTTATTTGATATTAGAAACATGTAAAAATGTATGCAAATAAAATACTTATTTATTTGACATTAGAAACATGTAAAAATATAGGCAAATAAAATACATTTATTTGACATTAGAAACATGTAGAAATGTATGCAAATAAAATACATATTTATTTGACATTAGGAACACATAGAGATGTTATGTGAATAAAATACATTTTTATTTGAAAATAGAAACATATAGAGAAGTTATGCGAATAAAGTACATTTTTATTTGACAATAGAAACATATAGAGAAGTTATGCGAATAAAATACATTTTTATTTGACATTAGAAACATGTAGAAAGATGTTGCGAATAAAATACTTCTTTTATTTTTGACATTAGAAAACATTGGAAATGTATACAAATAAAACTTCTTTTTATTTTTAGAGACATGTAGAAAATATATACAAATAAAACTTCTTTTTATTTTTTATTAGAAAACACTGGAAATGTATGCAAACAAAATTCTTCCTTTTATTTGTTATTAGAATATATAGGGATTTGTATGTAAATAAAATCTTTCTTTTATTTTGTCATCAGAAACATTTAAATTGTTATGCAAAATAAAACATTCTTTTATTTGGCATGTTAAACATGTTAGTGGAATCGTCGAATGATTTATGTTTATATTTTTTTTATATATAAATATAAATATAAATTAAAAGAATCATGCGCGGTAGTTCGCGTTTCGGAATCGTAACTTTAAATGATTAACCGAAAGATCCGACCGTCCGATTTTCCCAAAACAGAAACCGCTAGGTCCGCTTTTGGAAGATCTTTCCAACAATATAAAATTTGTTAAAATCCAACGGTTAGATTTTGAGAAATGTGTAAATCAAATTTTGGTAAAAACAGCGCCAGAGCCGCGTATTGACCCGAATCATTGTTGAATTAAATTGGACTATTTTTATATAAATAAAAATAGCGATAAATCGTTATAAAATAATATTAACAATATGAGATGATTTAAATTATATATATATCAGAAAATTATTTGAAAAGACCGAGTTCAATCTTATTTCAAATAATTATATGACGATTTAAATCGAAGATATTGAAGACGGTGTTTGAAGACCGACGATCTTCACATCGAATGGACAACTATTGGTGCCTTTGATTGGAATTGCTGCCTTGAAAGGGTTACAGTGGTAGTTGTCCGAATGTACTTTTTGTTTGTCCGGATAAGGGAGCACCTCTCTTCCGTATTGGACATATGGGACGAGGAATAAGGTGTCTCCGGTTTCGTTCAGACCCATAATGAATTTGTAATGGATGTGTGTCTGACATTGAATTTCGTTCTGTGTGATTTGGTTTCTAGTTAATATATATCTATTTTGTGGCAGAGAATTTATTCTCTTTCTTAACACCGTTCTTTGAGACGTACGAGCTTAGATGTTATATATTGATAGATATCAGTCGCATGGCGTGAATTATCAGTATGGCATGCCAAGATGCAAATGATCAAGGCTTTTGTTGAAAAGCAGAGCCTTGTGGTTGATGATCAAAGAACAGCCCATTGAGGCATAGCTTTTTGTATAGCATAACTTCGCGAGGCTCACACCCCGGTAAGAGTCAGAAACGGGATAAGGGAACGCAGGGAGTGCACACATTTCTTTCTAGCTAGAAGTGGTGTCATGGTATGGAGCCCAGACATTTTTACTTATGTGGATGATAGATTTCGAGGCCCCAATTTATTGGTCACTACTGGCCAAGTGATAGTTTCAATAGGACCAGGAAACGTGTGTTCAGGCATAACTAATCCACTAAGCTATATTTGTGGACTGGCCCTGCAGGATTCAAGGGTTCACTACGGGGGATCCTGAGACATTTGCTAGAGTGTCTCGAAACGGTAAGGAGACCATCCCTAACCTTACTTATGATGGAAACCCAATTTCCAATATGACATTATGAATTTGATTGTAAACCTATATATGGCGACACAGTAGGATGGGATGCTATGCCGTCTAGGATGATATATTTATTTTGAAAGTGTTTTAACTGATTAAACACGAGTAATAATATTAAATATTATTTTATATGTATCAAGCATGTTTGATCATTATAAGGTAAAACTCTGTCCTCTAGTTTGTGTTGCATTGTGTGATGGACCTTGAGTCTTATAATGATTTCATTTTCTAAAAAGCATTGCATTGTTTTAAAAAGATTTATTTAATTTATGCACTGGAAATCCAATGGAGTAAATCTGTTACGCATTAGCGGCGGGGTACTGTGATTAGCCTAATTATTAATTAAGTTAAGTAAGAATTTATCATACCAGTCCCATGATTGACTCGTAGTTTGTTTTCACGTGCAAATTCGGGTGCCCTTATTTTTACATGGCCAGCCAAGTGATAGGTATTAGGTTTATTTTGGCTATGTACTAAAGTGGAGTATGCTCTTGGCAGAAGATGAAGATTACCTCTGTCTTTTATTTCTATTTTGAAGCATTTGAACATCATTTATCCATGTTGTACTTGATGATGTTTTAGACTTATTTCTATTCGCTGAGACTTTCATAGCTAAGTTGTTTCCTGTAACTGTGTCACTCTGATGTTGTGATGTTGATGACATTTCTATTTTCCACTGCTATGTTATAGGTGTTATGCTATTATCAGAATTCTGCTGTAGTTATAAATCTGTTATATTCCAATGATTGTCCTTGCTTTCGTACTATGGGAGTTTGGGGTTATCACAGCTGGTATCAGAGCTAATGGTTAACCTTAGCTTCGGAGTATGACATATTTTAAACAATTCGTCTAGATAGAATCAGCAGTATTCTAAGGCGAGTATCTCATTACAGATGAGATTAGTAATGTCCTAGAATGAGCATAGTAGAATAGCACATCATAATTAGTCATTACATCATCATTTTCCATCTGTCCTTCCTTTTACCTTTCCTTTAAAATTTTCATTTATGTTGGTCTGACTCTGTCCTTGATGGTAAAGAACAGACTAAAAATGAGTACGAGAGCTAAAGCCAGATGTAGAGGCAGAGGCAGAGGACAGGGAAGGGGTGAAATCCCCGTTGCCAGGACCAGCCAAATCCAGAGGTAGTAGTACCACCACCTCCACCCTCGCAACTTTTTGACCTAGACAAAGTAGCTAAGAAATTTGATTAGCACAAAAATGTATTTATTTTATGCTCTTATATCTTATCTTTTGTAAATAAATAAATATTACTTTGTGTATTTTTACAGATTGTCTGTTAGTATCTCCTTCATTTCAATTAAAGGCCAATTGCAAAGAAAAGCCACTTCCTTTTGTCAACACTTTATCAATCCTAAAATAAGTTGGAGCTCACTCATAAAGACATAGGAATTTGTGCAAAGAGGCCTGACTTCGATCCTTGGCAAGCTTTATTTTTGCTGAAAAAGGGAGCATGGATTTATACACACACCGTCTTCTTTGCTCTGGAGAATATATGGAATAGTGATATGTTATATATATATATTCTTATGTATATATATAATGTATGCACTAATAAATATTGTAAGGAATGAGCATATTCTTCTCAAATCAAATCATTCATTTTCAACTTCCATATAAAAGAAGATTTGAATGAATTATTGCCAAAGAAAATCCAACCATGCTGCCATATGTCAATAATCAAGGAGAATGATCTTCAAGCAATACCTCAACCATTATATCATATCTCTTTTATTTGTAAATATATTATTTCAGTGGATTCATTCTTGGCCCAATTTATTCTGATAGAGGAGTCTGCATCCCTATAAATACACATGATATCCATTGTAAAGGATTTATTATTCTGTACTTCTTTTATCCATTAATTAATTCTTCTTTTACTTTTCAGCATTTTTTTTATTTTCTTAGCAATTATTTTTGTCTACACAATTAGATTTGGTATAACACTATTTGTATTTTGCACTTATTTTCATTAGTGATTGACCTTCTGATTAGATTCAGCGGGAATCCTAATTTTATTTCCTGTTTGTTATTTTAATTTCTGCAATTTTAATTTCTGTTCTTTTTACTACTTTCCTAGGTCATATTGGATTGAATACAGATTTGATTAGATTCCGATCTGATTCAATTCAATAATTGTTTAATTGCAGTTTCAATTTCGTTTGCTTTCAAAACCAACCGCCAAGATTTTTCTAACTCTGCACAGAAATTATATAAATAATTTAATTTAATTTACCTCCCTATGATTCGACCTGCATACTACACGATCTGTGCTCTTGTAGTTTTATTTCAAAATCTATGCTTTTCTAATCCATAGGAAAGCGTCGATCAAGTTTTTGACGCCATTGCAGGGGAGGTAATTATTAAGTTTTATTATTTATTTAATTTCCGATTCATGTTAGTTTTTTTAACCTTTTACTATCTTGTGTATATATATATATAACTTTCCAAGTTTCTTTGATTTTATTTCTTTCCCTTTTCAGTCTCCTTTCCAATCTTTACAATTCTTCTCCTATAAGTCTAAAAAAAATTTTTGGCAATTAGTTTTAATTTCTTTCCTTTCTCAATTCATTTTCCTTTCAAACTTTTACATAGCTCTCCTTTTGTACAAATTTCAATAAAAAAAAGGAAAAAAATTCTTTTCATTTTTGTTCTCTCTTTTATTGCCTTCCCTATTTATATCGCTTATCAATCTTTACAATTAATTTCCTTTTCCCAAAAAAAAAACGAAAAAAATTGCTTGTTTTTCCGTTTCTTTCCATGTTTTTTACATTTGCTTTCATTAGAAATAAAATAAAAAGAAACTTGTCATTTTCACTGATTTTCTGTCTTTGCCATTTTATTTTGTCTTTTTTTATTCTTTCCCTTTTTACTCAGTCAGTTCTGTACAAATTTCTATCTTCTTTTGCAGATCTTACCAAACCAAAAAACAAAACAAATTTCCTTCTTTTCGTTTTTCTTTCTTCCTTCTATTTCTCCCCTGCCATTTACAAAAACCACAGTTCCATCTTCATCACCCAATTTCCCAAAACTATTCAACATCCAACCATATCCTACCACACTTCACAGTCCATCACCTCCTCCACTAATATAGCTATATCCCTTTACAGTGTGCAAACCTCATTAGAAATCATCCCAATGACCCTCACAAAGCTACAGTTCCACTTTCACCACCAAACAACACTTTTTTCCACCCATGCACTAACCAAAGTCCATTGTCTCTCCTCTTTAGTTCACACAACTACACCATACCCAAATAACCGAGTTAAACAATCATACTCAGACCATCACTGCCACAAAAATTCATCTCGCAACCCTCATCTGGACAAAATTCCCAATTTCCCCTATTTTCATCTCCTTATAAACAAAACCGCATCAACAATCCCTACCCCATTAGAAGCATCCACTATAGCAAAGCATTCCAACATCATCCCCTCCTACCACAGTCACAAGCTCACGAACCACAACCTTCGAAACCACAATCAAAACCGAAGACATCTGCTACAATCAATTCCATCATCACCTAAAATTGCAACACTGTCATCCCTAGTTCCCACAAGCCAAACCCTCCGCTCCACATAATTGCCAAACCGTACTCCAATACATTCCTAGAAGCCGAATCCTTTTCATGCATCCCAAAATTCACCATCACGATCAGAAACATCTCATTTTGAACCCTAACTTGTAGAACCCCGTAAATTCGAGACCTAAAGATGATTTTGACAAAAGAAAATTAGAGAAGATGGTTGTGTGACCATGTTGTTGGGTTCGAATTACTTTGTTGCTGAAAAGGGGGCTTTAGTTTGGTTTAGTTGTTGGATAAATAACGGTGGCTTTAGTTCAGTTGTGTGACTTGAGTTATGTGTTGTTGAGCCTTATTTCTTGTTTTAATTAGGCCCAGTTCTTATGTTTTTGTTTTTTTAGCTTAGATCTAATCATTGTTGAGTTTAGTTTGATTTTTCATTTTTTTAGTTTAGTTTAGTTGGTTTTAAGTTTTAGTGGAATTTAGTTTCACTAAACTCGGTTTCTTTACTTTAGGTTTATCTAATTTTTTTTAACTTTTTGTTTATCTCCTTTCTTATTCTTCATTTCAAAAAAGAAGAGTGAGAGAGAGAAATCGAATCAAAGACCAAAGAAAAGAGAAGAGAGTTCAAGAAACCAACAAAGGAATCAAAAGCGAGCCAAGCAAATTGCAGATAATAAAGTTTTATAGCACTGGACAGACTGCCTTACCCCACTGTAAAATTTTCTAACTCTACAGGTGCAGCAATTGCTTAAAAAAATATAGAATTTTCTTGTAAAAATTTTCTGCAGGGGCAGCGGCTTGCTTGTATAATATTTTAAATTTCCACAATTATTATTGTTTGATTTTTGTGGTTGACTGATATTTCCGTAATTGAAACCTTCGCTCTCATTGTTTTCAACAATAAAAATAGACATTCCAAAATAATATAATTGAAAAGTGGTGCTTTATGAAGTTGATTGTCTCGTATAATTGGATCGCATATGTATAGTAGTTCAATTTATTGAACTATTAGCCAAAGAGGTTGCATACAACCCTTTAAACGTTGGTCGTATCCCTTAGTATTCATACTATACGTGAACGACCATAAGACCCTCTTCCCCCTTCTAATTGAGCTAGCTAATTAAAAGAGCATAACTCGGTACTTTATACTATTTTGAAGTAAGAACAACTGTTGACATCATTCGAATGTTGAATTCAAAAACAATTCTTGAGATAAATGTGGGATAATAATTGAAGTAGACGTCCTCTTGAACAATATGAGTATGAATTACACCTCATTAGGTAAAATTTTCCATAATTTCGTGAGCCCGATGCCAACAATTTTCAAAATTTTCCAAATGACCAACATTTTCAAAATCATAGAAATGATCGAAATTACGATTTCAGTTCTAACTTCAATAATTATGATTATGGGCCACATCCTCTTCAAAATAGCTTTGGATCCTAATATAGCTTTGATCAACATTAGTATGGGGTTTTAAACCAAAATTTTCAAAATTATAGCCAATATCAACATCTTGAAAATAACCAAAATTGCAATTTTCCGTTGAATTTCAACAGCTTTGGTTACGAGCATAATTTTTACAATCGAAATGATTTTGAATATCATTGTCATTTTCCTAAAAATTCAAACAACCACCACATTGGAAATAATATTGATCGTGAAATTAATGTGGACTATAATTTTGAGAATCAAGAATTCCAAAATGAGAGCTCTCAATTTGATGATTCTGAAGAATATCATCTAAACATTCTTAGAGAGAAGGAAGAAAGGCTAAATAAAAAGATGGATGAACTTCTTTGTTTAATGACATTTTTGAAAGAACAATGAGAGCAACAAAATCCAATTCAAACAACCGATGAATCAGAAAATAATCCATTCTTTACTGATAGTGAAAATTTTAAGATTACAACTTTGGAAATTGAGAATAATGATCTAAATGAAGTTTTTCAAAATTCAACAAATGATGTGGACTTCGATTCTTTTAAGGAAACAGATTTAAGCCCAGATTTTGATCTTCCTCTTTCAGGCTACGAAAAACTTGAAATTCTAGAAATTGAACAGAATACAAAGGTTTAATTTTACAATTCAAATTTGGAGAAAGATTTTAATAAACATGAATTTTTTGGATTGTACGAGGATGAATTGCCAAATGAGGATGGAGTAGAATCGAGCCACCAATCCAAGTTTGAAAATTTCGATTTTGAGGTTTCAAACGAACTAGAATTTGTCAATGTCGAAAATATGTTAACTTATAAAGTTGAGAAATGTGATCACATGGTCTTGAACAACACTCAGAATTTAAAATTCACGATTGCAACTGAGTTTATATAAGATCACAAATTTTTGGACAATTACACTGATAAATTTGTTGAGCACATGAATTATTTTTGGAATGTTAGCTAGATTGAAAATTTCATGCTTGCACGGCCCTGTATATTTATCTACTGGACTATAATCTAGGTATTAAGATGAGATGGTTTTCAAACTCTTTGCTTATTAGAAAACATGCCTAGACATAGTGGGAATGGGATTCATCGAGCTAGAACCAAGTTTGGGGGAAAAAGTTGGTGGGAGTCTTTGCATCGCACGCATCACAAACACATGTATCATTGTACATATGATCCATTCTTACATACAATTAAATTGCATTTTATTTTACAAATCATTTTGCATTTAATCCAACTCTGGGTTTTATCATTCAAATTTAGGAAACGTGCTATAATGTGGGCATTGTTTTGTCCAAGTGTGGAGGGGAGTCTACATTGCATCCTTTTTATTCTTTGTTAATTTCTTTTTTCTATTCATTTTTTAGATAGGACCATAATGCATTTTGGATCGTAGTAACATGCCCTTTTTTTTTTAAACATGACACATTTTAGATTGATACAATAAAATAAGTTAACAATTATTAGTCAGTTGATAGTATTTTTTTCTCTCGACTAAGATCGAATCAGATATATAATGAAAAGTTGAATTTTGAGGGATAATAGTGTAACAGTTACATAGGGATATTCTTAGGTGATGGCCATGAAGTCGATTCTAAATTGTAGTCTTTGTTTAATAAGTGGAGGACTTAAAAGACTTATATTGGCTTTTCAAATCTTTAAAACTAATTTGTGTTAAGCTGAATTCATGTAATCTTTCTAGTTATTATATTTTCAATAATAATAATAATAGTAATCCAAGGGTGTCTAATATTGCTTGCATATCTGGCGTTGGTGTGCGAACCCGCCAAGCTCTATCCGACATGTTGTTGACAAATTCAGCGTTGGTATATCTTGGTCTCATATGAGTTGGACACCTAAGGATTACCGACATGTTGTTGACAAAGTCAGTGTCAGGCGGCACAATCCGCCAAGCTCTGTCCCAACTCTCCGTCAGTTCGAAAGGCAGTGTATGGGTGGTATACCTTGGTCTTTTTAGTTAGGGGTATGTAATTAATTGTAAATTTCAATTTTTATAGAGATGGAGAATAAGCAATGATGCCTAAAGACTTCTTGAACTTATTGATTTAACTAGCCATATACGAGTAAAAATAATACCACTTTACAAACTGTGCCAAGCAAACAAAGAATCTATTTCGAGGTTGCACTATGTTATCGACCGAACCAGCTGGCCAAACTGGAGTTTAATATTAAAAACTTGAATTGTATTGAAAATTCATGACAAGTTGAGGTATCTAAAATAAAGTCAACGGATTAGAAATTGTTAACTTAATTTGTTGTACCACTTTCCTGAAATAAGTCGTGTTTTCATTTTCATTTGCATACGTCTGTTTCATCCATGTTGTTATGTTAGAACCATAACTTACTACATTTAGATTTTGTGGGTAGTATCCGCTAAAAACCCTCACGAGACACCATTTGTCCTACTAGTACACCTATGGATTTAATGGCTTGTTGCATACGCTTAATGAAATCGTGTTTCCTATGAAAGTGTGACCTATCTAGTTTAGCTTTTCATTTTTTTTCCTTTCTTTTTGCTCGAGGATGAGTAAAAGATAAGTGTGGGGGTATTTGATTAGCACAGAAATGTGTTTTTGTAAATAAATAAATATTACATTGGATATTTTTATGTGTTTATACAAATTATCAGTTAGTGTCCCCTTCATTTCAATTAAAGACCAATTGCAAAGAAAAGCTACATCCTTATGTAAAAACTTTATCAATCCCAAAAGAAGTCGTGGCTCACTAGTAAAGACATAGGAATTTGTACAAAGAGACCTGAGTTCGATCCTTGGCAAGCCTTAATTTTGCTGAAAAGGGAGCATGGATTTATACTCACACCGTCTTCTTTGCTTTGGAGAATATATGGAGTAGTGATACGTTATATATATATATATATATTCTTATGTATATATATAATGTATGCACTAATAAAGATTTTAAGGAATGAGCATATTCTTCTCAAATCAAGTCATTCATTTTCAACTTCCGTATAAAAGAAGATTTGAATGAATTATTGCCAAAGAAAATCCAATCTTGCTGCCACATGTCAATAATCAAGGAGAATGATCTTCAAGGAATATCTCAACCATTATATCATATCTCTTTTATTTGTAAACATATTATTTTAATGGAATCATTCTTGGCCCAATTTATTCTGATAGATGAGTCTACGTCCCTATAAATACACATGACATCCATTATAAAGGATTTATTATTCTGTACTTCTTTTCTCCATTAATAAAGTTTTCTTTTACATTTCAGCATTTTTTTATTTTCTTAGCAATTTGTGTTGTTTACACAATCAGATATTATAGAACACTATTTGTATTTTGCACTTATTTTCAATAGTGATTGACCATTTGATTGGATTCAGTGGTAATCCTAGTTTTATTTCCTACTTGTTATTTTAATTTCTTTAATTTTAATTTCTATTCTTTTTACTTCTTTCCTAGGTCATATTGCATTGAATATAGATTTTATTAGATTCAGATCTGATTCAATTCAATAATAGTTTAATTGCAGTTTCAATTTTGTCTGCTTTCAAAACCAATCGCCAAGATTTGTCTTACTCGCCTAAGAAATTATATAAATAATTTAATTTAATTTACCTCCCTGTGATTCGACCTGCATACTACACGATCTGTGTGCTTGCATTTTTATTTCAAAATCTACGCTTTTCTAATCCATTGGAAAGCGCCGATCAAAATAAAAAAATTTGGGTGGCATGCCAGTCACGGGCTATGAGACAGTAATGGAGGCTCAGGCGTGGCTTAAGACATGTGAGAAGATTTTTGGGGGCTTGGAACTAGAAGATTATCAGAAGCGACTCATGGAGTCATGGCTACTGAAGGATGAGGCTCAGAATTGGTGGTACGGATGCTGATTTGTCTTGGACAAAATTCAAGGAACTTTTTAATGAGATATTCATTCCTTGGCAAGAGATCGAGTGTCTTCATGATGAGTTTGCTAACTTGCAAAAAGGAGATCGTACTAACTCTGAGTATGTGAGGAAATTCGAGGAGCTCTCATGATATGCACCTGAATTAATTCAGGTCCTATTTCGGAAAAATAAGAGATTCATTAACGGTCTTTCAAGGAAATTTTTCAACAGAGTGACGGCACATTTTAAGCTTCCATTTAGTGAGACGATTCAGATGGCATGTCGATATGAAGAAAATGACAAGAATTCTTAGCAGGATCGGGAAAGGAATCAAACTAATAATAAAAGGAAGCAGTATTGTAAGAAGCCAGAGGTAAGCAACTCTTCAGCCGCCAAGCCTCAAGAGAGAAAAAGGGCCAAAGTCAAAACTTTAACTATCAGAGGACGGGACACTATGACTATGAATGTAGAGCTCCAAAGAAGCCAAGGAGGGATGAGTCTGTGCCTAGTCAGAGTTCTCATGATATGAGGGAGTGCTACAATTGTCAGAAGAAAGGGCACAACAAGCCAAACTGTCCATTGTTGAAGAGTTCTCAAGTGGCCCACGTGTATGATGGAGCGGCTGCACCAGCTTCTTCCGAAGGAGCAGGTAAACCAGATGTCTTGGGAGGTACCCTTATAATTAAGAATATTCCTATTAACATGTTTTTTGACACTGGTGCATCATGAAGTTTCATTTCTAATGACACAATTAGAAAGTTAGAACTCAAACCAAGAAATCTTAAAGAATCAATCAATGTCCGTAATCTGATAGGAGGCTATCTTGTTCTCAGTTTATATTGCTGAGTACCTATTTCTTATTCCTATTTCCAGTTCCCTTTTAATTTGATCATCATGAATTTTTCGGAATATGATATCATACTTGGTTTAACGACCCGAAAAATCTGAACCAATTTAAAAATTTTAAATTGGCTATTTTAGTGAATTTAAAATATTTTAAATAAATATTTTAAATAATAACGACGAAAAGTGAGTTTGAATCGACGTTTGAAAATAAATATAATTATTTCTAATTATAAACAAGGCTTGAAATGGCGCGGCAGTTACAAATTTTCATTTCAAACTTTGACTAACTGTACCGGGTGCAAAACAAAACGGATTTGAGTAAAACCAAAAATATTTAAATCATTTAGTGAATATCTTTCTAATGAATTTGAAAAATCGAAGTTTCATAGCAGGTAGCAAAAGTTATGGCCAAACGTATTTTCAGTAAGGTCGCTATGGAGTTTATAAAGCCCGTGAAAATGGCCATTGTGCAAATGACCTCAAAATTCGACGAATCCACTTTTGTTGGATCCGGAATGTC
The DNA here is from genome assembly GCA_030737875.1 of Allium sativum. Taxonomy (NCBI): domain Eukaryota; kingdom Viridiplantae; phylum Streptophyta; class Magnoliopsida; order Asparagales; family Amaryllidaceae; genus Allium; species Allium sativum. Next base: position 12,209,287 of record CM060923.1, read on the forward strand.
GAATAATTGCTAGGTTTCAAATTTCATAATTTTGGAAGTTAATATGTGAGCATGGCAAAGGAAAACGTGTTTTGGTCAATTATAGTTAAATTGGATCGACCGGAAATGAGACGTTTTTCAAACGGTCTCAGAATTCAACGAAACCAGTTTTGTTGGGACCATATCATCCAAACATAGCTAGATTTATTTTTCTGGAATTTTTAGAATCAGTTTGTGACCCCAACAAATTGAAATGTACGTTCAAATCAAATATTGAATGTTTTATACTTTAATTTGAAGGAAAACTGACTGAAACAGTCGAATGGGCCTAAAAATCATATCCCATTGTGTTCGGAATGGGGGTAAAACGCTAGGCACAATAGTCGTTGGGTTTGAATTGGTGTTCGTGTGTGACAAGGGGTATCTTAGAAATTTAAAAATATATAAATTAATAAAAAAATATCATTGGTCAAACAAACACTCTCTCTTCTCGATTGAACTCGACGCACGGCGGAAACACCTCTAAACCTTCCCGTCCACTTTCCAATCAATCCACGCAAAATTATCCCCTCTTCCAGTTGAAGATTTTGAAGAGCTCGAGAAGATCTTCAAATTCATATATAATTGGGATTTTTTCATTGTGTGGTTTGGGAGAATCGACGCCTGGAAGATTTGGGTTTCAAACCGCCGCCGCACCCTTCTCAGGCTGTCGAACTGGCCAACTCCTCCAGGCGCGGGTGCGCCTCTCCTCCCCCTTCAACGCTGCAAAGGCCGATCGACGAATAGCTTCGCGGATCGAGCAAAAATTTAAAACCTAGTTTTGAACAGGTTTGGAAAACATACAGCTATTTTATTTTAAACTATATTATAGCATTTTAAAGTGCTACAGTTTTTGATTTCACTGTAAAAATCATATCTTTTTCGTTTCTTGATGAAATTCAGTGAAACAAGAGACAGTGGATTCGTGTGGACGTCTTCTACATTCTAGAAGAGACGCGTATTTTTCTGAGCCTTCTGCTATTTTTGGTGGAGTGGAACCCAAAGTGAGATTTCTAAATTATAAACGATATGGAAAACGACGATGTATAAATTATATAGTCGATGTATGAGTTATATAAGCATTGTACACCTCTTGTATAACGTTGTATAAGTTGTACGTTCGATATATAAGTTATATATGCGTTGTAAAAATTATATATGTGTTGAAATAGAAGTGAAATGCTTATATATATATATATATATATATATATATATATATATATATATATATATATATATATATATATATACGCCCCTCGTCCACAAACCACGGACGATATTTATTGGTTGTGATTGATGTGAAAATTGGTTGATAGAGAATGTTTGATTAGAATTGTTTATGGTAGAAATTGATTGATTGTGGTTGAAAAATACCCGTTTGTGGTTGAGAATTATTTGGTTGAAACCACATAGGATTAGTTTGTGGAAATGAAATAAAAAAATATACATGCCGCCTGCGAGCGAACTAGATGCATGAAATCCCCATTGTCAAAAGCTGCGAGGCTTCAAGGTAGAGCGAGTAGCCGTACTAGGGATGGCCCCGGTTTTAACTACCCTGCCGTTATGCTACCGAAATTTTGAATAATATTCATGTGTTAGAATTATTTTCATGTGTTGAAACTATATTCGTGTGTTGAATAGAAATTCATTCATTGAATAGAAATTCATGTGTTGAATCGTATTCGTGTTTTAAATAAATTGTTTAACAATAAAAATCACATTTTTATTTTATATATATACGAATTATAGAAAACCTTCATGTGTTGAACAGAAATTCATTCGTCGAATAGAAATTCATGTGTTGAATGGTATTCGTGTTTTGAAATAAATTGTTTTATAATAAAAAACATATTTTTATCATATATATGAACTATATAAAATAGTCGTGTTTTGAAATAAATTGTTTTATAATAAAAATCATATTTTTATCACCTATATGAACTATATAAAATAATCGCGTTTTGAAATGAATTGTTTTACAATAAAAATCACATTTTTACTATATACATGAAAAGTTAAAAATAGCGAAGTGTTGAAATAGTTGTCGGTTGGATAAAAATATCATTTTTATCAAATGTATGAAAAGAACATAATTTTGAAATCGAAGAATTAATATATATATATAAATAGAATTGAAATATAACGAATAAGGAAGTTGCAGTTCGTGTTTTGAAACCTTGATTTCAAACGATTAGTGCGGGAGATTCGACCATCAGATTTTCCTGAAACCGAAACCGTTGGGTTGTCTAAAATGTTTAATTCAAATCTGAAGAAAAACAATGCCAGAATCGATTATATTTATATATATACAAATATAATTAAATTAAATCGAATAACGACGCTGTAGTTCGTGTTTTGAAATCGGAACTTCAAACGATGGTACCGGGAGATCCGATCGTTGGATTTTCCCAAAACTAGAACCGTTGGATTCGTTTTGAAAAGATCTTTCTAATGATATAAATTTTGTGAAGATCCAACGGTTAGATTTTCAGATATGTGTAAATCAAATCTGAAGAAAAACAGCGCCACGGCCGCGTTATGGCCCAAAGCGTCGTTCTAATAAATTGACTATTTTAAAATAAATAAAAATAGCGATAAATCGTTATAAAATATTATAAACGATATGGATGTGAAATTTAGAAACTAACTGAAGGTTGGTTAAGTCGAATGGTTTCCTGGGTTTTGATCTGATGTTGGTTTCGGCCTTCGGGGTTAATATTTGGGAAATCGTTCTCTTACTGATTTACGATTAGTGACTAATGAATTGGAATAAGGCATATGTTTGTTTGTGTTGCACTTGTTTATCATATACGTGAGTTGCTCAGATAGACCGGGTTTAACCCATTCTGAATAACTAAATCGACGATAAGAAATCGAAGATGAAGACGGCGCTGGAAGACCGGAAATCTTCACCTCGTTTTGATGGTAACTGATGTCCTGATTGGGAGGCATCCCGAAATATGGATATTGAGTGGTGATCGTCTAGACGTACGTGGAGATCGATGGGTATGCGAGGTATATAGTGCCTCCGGTTTCGTTCGGACCCAGAACGGACTTGCAAATGGAATGTGTGTCAGACATTGGAATTCATTCTATGTGATTGATAGCCATCAGTTGCATGGTGTGAATTTCCTGTGTGGCATGCTAGGATGCATTGATCGGGGCTTCTGTTGAAAAGCAAAGTCTTGTGGTCAATGATCAAAGCACTGCCTGTGTGGCATAGCTTTGTGTATAACGTGAATTTGCGAGCCTCAACCCCCGGTATGAACCAGAAACGGGAGAGGACCTCAGGGAGGACAAGCGTTTCTTTCTAGTTAGAGGTGGTGTCGGTGCTTGAAATGGCTGACATTTATATTATTTTCACCTATGTGGTTGTTGCTGTTGCGAGGCGCCTCAGATATATCTGTCGATCTGGGACCAATGGAGTCATTCATTGGCTCATTTACGCCCCAAAGTGCGGGGAAACGTAGTGTTCAGGCATAATAATCCACATCAGTGGACCGGCCCTGACGATCCAAGGCTTGCCTGCGCGCTTGCCTGAAACTCGGGCTAGACAGTCTCAAAGTCGTAAGGACTATCTTTTGCCTTGGTTCATGACGGAAATCCAATTTCCAAATACGACACCGTGCGGTTTTGATTGTGTGTGTGTGTGTGTGTATATATATATATATAGCAACATGATATATGGTACCCATGCCGTCTATGATTGATAGTTATGATTGAAATTGTTTTGAAACCTATAAACACTAGTAATAATATCAAATTCTTTTGTTTTATTCGTATCAAGCATATTTTGGCCATTATAAGGTAAAACTCTATCCTCCGGTTTGTGTTGAATTGTGTGATGGTAACTGAGTCTTCTAATGGCTTCATTTTTATAAAAAGCATTGCGATGTTTAAAAGATTTACTTGTTGTAAGGCACTGGCAATCCAATGGAGTAAACCCGTTCCGCGAAGTGGCGTGGTCCTGTGATTAGCCATATTATAAATGTGTTATGTAGATTTCTCATACAGTCCCATGACTGACTCATAGTTTGTTTCACTTGCAAACTCGGGGGCCCCTTTTTCTACACGGGCAGCCTTGTATTCAGGTTTTAGTAGGCTCTTTCTGGATAGCTGGAGCTGAAGATGGATTCTATCATTTTTCTATTTTATGCCGTTCAGCTCCTATTGTACATATTATGTTTGTTTTCCACTGTAGACATTATGTATAGTTGAACTGTATTTGTACTAAGTATGGTCCTGTATACTGTAACTCTGATGATTATGTTTATCCAGTGTCTTACTTGTACATTATCTGGTGTATTTATTTAATTCTGTTCCGCTATTATCTGTTTATGCATTATATTCCAAAGATTACCTTGCCACCGTCAGTACGGGGTTTGGGGTCGTCTCATTTGGTATCAGAGGTTTGGTTAAGCTTTGTGCTGGAATATAACATATCAATGAACACGTCAGAAATAGAACCAGTAGTGTTCTAGGACGAATAACTCATTATAGATAGGATCAGTAATATCCTAGTATGAGTATAGCAGAATGAAATAACACCTTGATAGATACTTTTACATTCAAGTATTTGTCTCTATGTTTTGAAATATCTTTTCTGTTGGCCTGACACTTGATCTGCTATTTGCAGAAGTACTAGAAAATGAGTGTCAGAATCAGAAGGAATGCAGAACCAGATATTGAGGCCCTATTGATTAAGTATCAAAATATGCATAGAATACCGTTCTCGAGCGAAGAATCTATTATGAAAACGTAGTCTTGGATTCGTTCTACTGAGAAGATCTTTAACGGTTTAAAGCTGAGGATTGACCAGAAAATATTACTGGCATCCTGGGCACTCAAAGACGAAGCCTTGTTCTGGTGGGATTCAATTATTAAGGATAATCCAGAAGGTAATATCACCTGGGATAGATTCAAAGTGATTTTCCTAGAAAGATTTACTCCTCCTGAAGCAACTGAGCGGCTATGTGATGAATTTTCTTATCTGAAACAAGGAGATATGACCATTCCGGAATATCATAAGAAATTCAACGAACTCTCTCATTTTGCCCCTCATCTGATTCAAGACCCGAAGAGGAAGAATTTGAGGTTTATTCATGGCCTGTAAAGAAAATATCAGAATAGTGTGATGAGGAATGTGAAGCTTCCTTTTTCTGAAATGATATACATGGCTTACCAGTATGAGGATCTCGACAAGAAATGTATGTTACGTTACGAAGAGGAAGTCAGTTCTAGTAATAAAAAAGAGACTGAAACTGATAATCCTGTTGCCAGTACAATGTCTGAGGTCAGTAAGAAGCCTAAAGTCAATCGAAAAAGGGCCAGATCTGAGAAAGAACCAGTAACGACTGCCATATGCAGTAACTGCCATAAACCAGGGCATTTGAACAGGAATTGTAAATCCTCGAAGAAACGAAAGGAGGATGAGTCTAAATCCAAGGGCAAGTTTCCTGTGACTCGAGAGTGCAATCTATGTCATCAGACCGGTCATATAAAGCCAGCTTACTGGCTGTTAAAAAAGACCAAAGGGGCTCAGGTAAATGAAGTTGCAGAAACCCCAGCACCCTCAGCTATTCAGGAAAGGCCAGATGTTTTAGAAGGCACGCTTACTGTCAAAGATATCCCAGTTAAAGTACTATTTGACACTTGGGCATCGCGAAGCTTTGTTGCAAAGAATGTGGCTAAGAAACTGGATTTGAATTTGAAGAAGCTCAAAGAACCAATGACTATCCATAATCCGGTTGGGGATTCCATCGATCTCAGTTGGGTTTGTGGGGGTGCTGGTTTCTTTTTCTCGTTATCGGTTCCCTACCATCGCGGTCGTCATGAATTTTACAGAGTTTGATCTTATCTTGGGGTTAGACTTGTTGACAAAGTATGAAGCTGAGGTCAAATGCGCCGACAGAATAGTTAAGGCGAAGATTTCTGGGCAGCGTTGGATGTTTCTCCTGCTCAAATAGAAGATATCCCTGTAGTCACAGAGAATATTCCAGATCTAGTCAAAGATATTTCAATCGTAAAAAGTTATGCAGATGTGTTCGAAGAAGTTGTTAGTTTACCTCCACAGAGAGAAATAGATTTCAAGATCGCTTTAATTCCGAATGCAAGGCCAGTAGTGCACGCTATTCGGAGAATGACCCTAAAAGTGAAAGAAGAACTAGACAATCAAACATGACAGCTTGTATGGAAGGGTTTGATCAGGCCTAGTTTCTCAGATTGGGGAGCAGCAATGGTGTTTGTCCCAAAGTCAGGCGGTACTCTGCGACTATGTGTGGATTATCGTGATTTGAACAAGCAGACCATAAAGAATAAATTTCCATTGCCACGAATCGATGATTTATTGGATCGTCTGAATGGAGCACAAGTATTTTCAAGAATGGATCTAGCTACAGGCTTCCATCAGCTTCGAATTGCCGAAGAGTGTGTTCCTATGACAGCATTCAGAGGTCCAGACTTATTCTATGAGTGGTTAGTAATGCGTTCGGCTTATGTAATGCTCCAGGATACTTCGTCGATTTGATGAATAGAGTGTTCAGAGGGGTTTTGAATAAGTTTGTTCTGGTTTTTAATGACGATATTCTAATCTTCTCTAAATCAAAGGCCGAACATGAAAAACATTTGGAGCAAGTTCTAGAAATTCTAAGAAAGAATGTATTGAAAACTAAACTGTCCAAATGTATATTCTAGCAAGATGAAGTGAAGTTTCTTGGCCACGTCATATCGAAAAAAGGAATTGCTGTGGATCCGAGTAAAATCACAGCTATTCAAAACTGGAAACAGCCTAGTACTCCCACAGAAGTCCGAAGTTTTCTTGGATTGGCTAGTTATTACCGGAAGTTCGTTAAATATTTTTCGAAGATATTTGGTCACTTAACAAAGCTTACAAAGAAGCACGCAAAATTCAAGGGGACTCCAGAGTGTGAGGAGGCTTTTGAGGAGCTAAAGTTAAGGTTAACAACGACTCTAGTGTTAACGATAATTGACGGCAATCAAGACTTGAAAGTCTGGAAAGATGCCTCTAGAGAAGGCCTGGGTGCAGTTCTAATGCAAAGAGGACAAGTGATCGCTTATGCTAGCCATAAACTGAAGCCACATGAAAAGAACTACGTCACTCATGATCTAGAGTTGTTGGCTATAGTATTTGCTTTGAAAATCTAGAGACACTATCTTCTGGGTCAGAAATTCGAACTGTTTATAGATCACCAGTCGTTAAAGTATCTGTTCTCGTAGAAATACTTGAATTTGAGGCAGCAACGTTGGCTAGAGTTCCTTGCAGCATACGATTTTGAGATTCTATACACTCCAAGGAAAGCCAATGTCGTGGCCGATGCGTTAAGCCGAAAGATTGTAATGATCGCTAGCTTTTTTATCATGACTTCATTGATAGATAAAATATTTGCCCTTCAGAAGGATGATCACTTCATTCAGAAGATGAGAGAGATAATTCAGAAAGGTGAACCCTCGAGTTTTCAGGTTGATAACGATGGGATTCTAAGGCTAAAAGGTCGAATCTGTGTTCCTAACATTTCTGAGCTCCGAAAGGAAGTACTGGATGAATGCCACAAGTCAAAACTTAGTATCCATCCAGGAGTAAGCATATTGTATAATGACATCAAACGCACTTTCTGGTGGAGGTAGATGAAGAGAGACATTTCTTTGTATGTTAGCTGATGCCCTACTTGCCAACTAGTCAAAAACGACCAATAGAAACTTGCTAAATTATTGCAGTCGCTGGACGTTCCAGGTTGGAAGTGGGAACATATTTCCATGGACTTCATAGATGGTTTTCCCGAAACCAGAAAAGGAAATGACAGTATTTGGGTGATCGTAGATCGCTTCACGAAGACCGCCCATTTCATACCGGTCAGATCAAACAGAACTGCTCAGAGTCTGGCGCAGATTTATTTCAAGGAAATTATTTGACTACATGGAGTGCCGCTCAGTATAGTTAGCGATAGAGATCCAATATTTACTAGAAAATTCTGGGAGGCATTTCAAGTAGAATTGGGAACGAAGCTGAACTTGAGCACCGCTTATCATCCTTAGACAGATGGTCAGACTGAGAGGGTGAATCGTATACTAGAAGATTTATTGCAGGCTTATGTTCTTGATTTCGGTGGATCATGGGAAGACCATTTACATTTGGCCGAGTTCTCATATAACAACAGCTACCAAGCGGGCCTGACCATGTCACCATTCAAAGCATTGTATGGTAGGCCGTGCCGATCTCCTGCTTGTTGGGTCGAACCCGGTAATAGGCTTGTATTGGGACCTGATATGATCCGAGAAGCTGCCAACAAAGTCGATTTCATTAAGAAAAGGTTACTCGCCGCTCAAAGCCGACAGAAAAGCTATGCCGATAAGAGAAGAAGAGATATATAATTTGTTGTTGGCGACTATGTATATTTGAAAGTATTGCCGATACGAGGAGTTATCCGGTTCGGTAAAACAGGGAAATTGACGCCCAAATTCATTGGTCCGTTTCCTATTCTTGAACGGATTGGAACTCTCGCTTGTAGGGTTCAATTGCCGGATTGGTTGCCTGGAGTGCATGATGTATTTCACATATCTCAACTTCGAAAGCACGTTCATGATCCAGACTTGATCATGGAAGAAGCAGCGCAACAGGACATTGAAATTACTCCAGAATTGGTTGTGAGAAGAAAGCCGCTAAAGATCATTGGCAAAGAAACCAAAGAACTAAGGAACAAGAAGGTTCGCTTAGTCAAAGTGCAATGGAGTGGAGATCCGTGAGATTGTATTTGGGAAACTGAGGAGAGCATTCAGAAACCTATCTTTAGTGTCGAGTGGATATCTCTGATTGACTCCGGTGCAAGGTGCATTTACCATATTTTGAAATTTCCATTAAGTTCTTTGTTTCATTGTTATTTTCTTTCATGGATGTGCACTTTTAATTCTATAGTCTGATTAATTTAAAATGAGTGTATGAATTAATTTTTATGATTTTGAAAAGATAAAAACAAATTGATTGTTGTTTGTGTTGTGTGATAGGAGGTTTGGTTAATTAAATTATTATAACAATAGTTAATTTAATCAACATGAGAATGAATGGTAGAATTTATTCTATTAAATCACACATTGATCTGAGTTAAAAATGGATAGAAATATATACATGTGCATTATATATGTTTGAAACAGGTAAATGGATTAGCTATTGAGTAAATAATTTATTTGCGTGCACGACAAATAGGTAAACCTTAATGAGTTGGATGCGAAATATTATTAACTCCTGTGAATGCCATTGGATGCGGAGTGCTGGTTGTTCTGTGTGTAATAATAAATGTCGCCATAGGATAGTAACAATTAATTTTGAACTACACTACATGGCATACTTCTTGAAGATAGACATACTTCATCGTATAACACGTAAGCATTTGGAGCTTTTGTGACGAGGTGGAAGATTTACCATACGAGCGAGAGGCTTGTATGGCGATGACTATATTTTACAGGTTGAACTGATGACTTACATGGACCATATAAAATTGTAACGATAAATTGCCAGATTAATAAAAACCCCACACGGGTCTGGACTTGACAATAATCACGTCTCTCTAGTTATTAGATAAGGCACATGGATTATTTATTTCCCACACGGGATGAGGTGACGAGAATTTATTCCCTGGAGCAATTAAAAATACACACTCCCTCGGGCTTTGACCGGGTGACGAGAATTTATTCTCTGGAGTTATTATCTATACACGCTCCCCTGTAAACACCAGAATATATCACTATAAGTATGTGTATGCTTTATAGGATTTATTGGGTACCTAATACAACCCAATAAATTTCCAAACCCCTTCCTGTACAAAGGAGGTTATGGCGAAATTTTTCGAAAATTCCGGGTGTTAGCCAAATTTTTGAAGAATTTGAAAATTCTCAAAAAATGAAAAGTTGGAGAATGGAAGCCAGATTGAACGTAGAGTTGATTAATCAATCCACTTTCGACTTTGTTCCTTTTCGGGGATGAAAAGTTTTAAGTGGGGGAGATTGTAACGACCCGGAAAATCTGAACCAATTTAAAAATTTTAAATTGGCTAATTTAGTGAATTTAAAATATTTTAAATAAATATTTTAAATAATAACGACGAAAAGTGAGTTTGAATCGACGTTTGAAAATAAATATAATGTTTGAAAACAAATATAATTATTTCTAATTATAAACAAGACCTAAAATGGCGCGACAGTTTCAAATTTTCATTTCAAACTTTGACTGACTGTACCGAGTGCAAAAGAAAACGGATTTGAGTGAAACCAAAAATATTTAAATCTGTTAGTGAATATCTTACTAACGAATCTGAAAAATCAAAGTTTCATAGCAGGAAGCAAAAGTTATGGCCAAACGAATTTTCAGAAAGGTCGCTATGGAGTTTATATAGCCCGTGAAAATGGCCATTTTGCAAACGACCTCAAAATTCGACGAAACACTTTTTTTGGATTCGGGATGTCGAATTATTGCTAGGTTTCAAATTTCATAATTTTTGAAGTTAATATGTGAGCGTCTCTCTAGTTATTCGATACGACACATGGATTATTATTCCCACACGGGATGAGGTGACGAGAATTTATTCTCTGGAGCAATTAAAAATACACACTCCCTCAGGCTTTGACAGGGTGACGAGAATTTATTCTCTGGAGTTATTATCTATACACACTCCCCTGTAAAAACCAGAATATATCACTATAAATATGTGTATGCTTTATAGGATTTATTGGGTACCTAATACAGCCCAATAAATTTCCAAACCCCTCCCCGTACAAAGGAGGTTATGGCGAAATTTTTCGAAAATTCCGGGTGTTAGCCAAATTTTTGAAGAATTTGAAAATTCTCAGAAACTGAATAGTTGGAGAATGGAAGCCAGATTGAACGTAGAATTGATTAATCAAACCACTTTCGACTTTGTTCCTTTTCGGGGATGAAAAGTTTTAAGTCGGGGAGATTGTAACGACCCGGAAAACCTGAACCAATTTAAAATTTTTAAATTGGCTATTTTAGTGAATTTAAAATATTTTAAATATTAACGATGAAAAGTGAGTTTGAATCGACGTTTGAAAATAAATATAATTTTTGAAAATGAATATAATTATTTCTAATTATAAACAAGGCCTGAAATGGCGCGGTAGTTTCAAATTTTCATTTCAAACTTTGACTGACTGTACCAAGTGCAAAACAAAACGGATTTGAGTGAAACCAAAAATATTTAAATCTGTTAGTGAATATCTTTCTAACGAATCTGAAAAATCGAAGTTTAATTGTAGGAAGCAAAAGTTATGGCCAAAACGAATTTTCAGAAAGGTCGTTATGGAGTTTATATAGCCCGTGAAAATGGTCATTTTGCAAACGACCTCATAATTAGAAAAAATCACTTTTTTTGGATTCGGGATGTCGAATTATTGCTAGGTTTCAAATTTCATAATTTTTGAAGTTAATATGTGAGCGTGGTAAAGGAAAATGTGTTTTGGTCAATTATAGTTAAATTGGATCGACCAGAAATGGTCCATTTTTCAAACGGTCTCCGAATTTGACGAAACTAGTTTTATTGGGACCGTATCATCAAAACAAAGCTAGATTTATTTTTCTGGAATTTTTAGAATCAGTATGTAGCCCCGACAAATTGAAATGTACGTTCAAATCAAATATTGAATGTTTTATAATTTAATTTGAAGGAAAACTGACTGAAACTGTCAAATGGGCCTACGAAACATATCCCATTGTGTTCGGAATGGGGGTAAAACACTAAGGACGACAGTCTTTGGGTTTGAATTGGTGTTCGTGTGTGACAAGGAGTATTTTAGAAATTTAAAAATATATAAATTAATAAAAAAATATCATTGGTCAACTAAACACTCTCTCTCCCCGATTGAACTCGACGCACGGCGGAAACACCTCCAAACCTTCCCGTACACTTTCTGGCCAATCCACGCAAAATCAGCCCCTCCTCCTGTTGAAGATTTTGAAGAGCTCGAGAAGATCTTCAAATCCATATATAGTTTGGATTTTTTCATTGTGTGGTTTGGGAGAATCGATGCCTGGAAGTTTCGGGTTTCAAACCGCCGCTGCACCCTCCTCAGGCTGTCGAACTGGCCAACTTCTCCAGGCGCGGGTGCACTTCTCGTCCCCCTTCGTTGCTGCAAAGGCCGATCGACGAATAGCTTCGCGAATCGAGCAAAAATTTAAAACCTAGTTTTGAACAGGTTTGAAAAACATACGGCTGTTTTATTTTAAACTATATTATAGCAGTTTAAAGCGCTACGGTTTTTGATTTCACTGTAAAAATCATATCTTTTTCATTTCTTGACGAAATTCTGTGAAACAAGAGACAGTGGACTCGTGTAGACGTCTTCTACATTCTAGAAGAGACCGCGTATTTTTCTGAGCCTTCTGCGATTTTTTGTGGAGTGGAACCCAATGTGAGATTTCTAAATTATAAACGATATGGAAAACGATGACGTATAAATTATATAGTCGATGTATGAGTTATATAAGCATTGTACACCTCTTGTATAAGCGTTGTGTAAGTTGTACGTTCGATATATAAGTTATACATGCGTTGAAAAGATTATATATGTGTTGAAATAGAAGTGAAGTGCTTATATAAATAAATATATATATACGCCCCTCGTCCACAAACCATGGACGATATTTGTTGGTTGTGATTGGTGTGAAAATTGGTTGATAGCGAATGGTTGATTAGAATTTTTTGTGGTTGAAAAATACCAGTTTGTAGTTGAGAATTATTTGGTTGAAACCACATAGGATTGTTTGTGGAAATGAAAAAAAAATACATGCCGCCTGCGAGCGAACTAGATGCATGAAATCCCCATTGTCAAAAGCTGCGAGGCTTTAAGGTAGAGCGAGGAGCCGTACTAGGGATGGCCCCGGTTTTAACTACCCTGCCGTTATGTTGCCGAAATTTTGAATAATATTCATGTGTTAGAATTATTTTCATGTGTTGGAACTATATTCGTGTGTTGAATAGAAATTCATTCGTTGAATAGAAATTCATGTGTTGGTTCATATTCGTGTTTTAAATAAATTGTTTAACAATAAAAATGGCATTTTTATTTTATATATATACGAACTATAGAAAACCTTCATGTGTTGAATAGAAATTCATTCGTTGAATAGAAATTCAAGTGTTGAATGGTATTCGTGTTTTGAAATAAATTGTTTTATAATAAAAATCATATTTTTATCATCTATATGAACTATATAAAATAGTCGTGTTTTGAAATAAATTGTTTTATAATAAAAATCATATTTTTATCACCAATATGAACTATATAAAATAATCATTTTTTGAAATGAATTGTTTTACAATAAAAATCACATTTTTATTATATACATGAATAGTTAAAAATAGTGAAGTGTTGAAATAATTGTCGGTTGGATAAAAATATCATTTTTAACAAATGTATGAAAAGAATATAGTTTAAAATCGAAGAATCGATATATATATATATAAATAGAATTGAAATATATCGAATAACGAAGCAGTAGTTCGTGTTTTGAAACTGTGATTTCAAACGATTAGTGCGGGAGATCCGACCATCGGATTTTCCCGAAAGCGAAACTGTTGGGTTCACTTTGGAAATATCTTTCCAACGACACCAACTTTGTAAAGATCCAACGGTTGGATTGTCTGCAATGTTTAATTCAAATCTGAAGAAAAACAGCGCTAGAATCGATTATATTTATGTATATATATATATATATATATATATATATAATTAAATTAAATCAAATAACGACACTGCAGTTCATATTTTGAAATCAAAACTTCAAATGATTGTACCGGGAGATCAGACTGTCGGATTTTCCCAATACTAGAACCATTGGATTCGTTTTGAAAAGATCTTTCTAATGATATAAATTTTGTGAAGATCCAATGGTTAGATTTTCAGATATGCGTAAATCAAATCTGAAGAAAAACAGCGCCACGGCCGCGTTATGGCCCGAAGAGTCATTCGAATAAATTGGCTATTTTAAAATAAATGAAAATAGTGATAAGTCATTATAAAATATTATAAACGATATGGATGTGAAATTTAGAAACGAACTAAAGGTTGGCTAAGTCGAATGGTTTCCTTGGTTCTGATCTGATGTTGGTTTCGGCCTTCGGGGTTAATATTTGGGCAATCGTTCCCTTACTGATTTACGGTTAGTGACTAATGAATTGGAATAACGCGTATGTGTGTTTGTGTTGCACTTTTTTATCGTATACGCGAGTTGCTCAGAAAGACCGGGTTTAACCCATTCTGAATAACTAAATCGACGATAAGAAATCGAAGATGAAGACGATGGTTGAAGACCGGAAATTTTCACCTCGTTTGGATGGTAACTGATGTCCTGATTGGGAGGCATCTCGAAATATGGATAATGAGTGGTGATCGTCCAGACGTACGTGGAGATCGATGGGTATGCGAGGTATATAGTGCCTCCGGTTTCGTTCAGACCCAGAACGGACTTGTAAATGAAATGTGGGTCTGACACTGGAATTCATTCTGTGTGATTGATAGCCATTGCATGGTGTGAATTTCCTGTGTGGCATTCTAAGATGCAGTGATCAGGGCTTCTATTGAAAAGCAAAGTCTTGGGTTGATGATCAAAGCACCGCCTGTGTGGCGTAGCTTTGTGTATAACGTGAATTCCGAGCCTCACCCCTTGGTATGAACCAGAAACGGGAGAGGACCTCTGGGAGGACATGCGTTTCTTTCTAGTTAGAGGTGGTGTCGGTGCTAGAACTGGCTGACGTTTATATTATTTTCACCTATGTGGTTGTTGTTGTTGCGAGGCGCCTCAGATATATTGGTCGATCCGGGACCGATGGAGTCATTCTTTGGCTCATTTACACCCCAAAGGGCGGGAAAACGTAGTGTTCAGGCATAATAATCCACATCAGTGGACCGGCCTTGACGATCCAAGGCTTGCCTACGCGCTTGCCTGAGACTCGCGCTAGACAGTCTCGAAGTCGGTAAGGACTATCTTTTGCCTTGGTTCATGACGGAAATCCAATTTCCAAATACGACACCGTGCGGTTTTGATTGTGTGTGTGTGTGTATATATATATATATATGGCGACATGATATATGGTATCCATGTCGTCTATGATTGATAGTTATGATTGAAATTGTTTTGAAACCTATAAACACTAGTAATAATGTCAAATTCTTTTGTTTTATTCATATCAAGCATATTTTGGCCATTATAAGGTAAAACTCTATCCTCTAGTTTGCGTTGCATTGTGTGATGGGAACTAAGGCTTATAATGGCTTCATTTTTATAAAAAGCATTGCGATGGTTAAAAGATTTACTTGTTGTAAGGCACTGGCAATCCAAAGGAGTAAACCAGTTCCGCGAACGTGGCGTGGTCCTGTGATTAGCCATATTATAAATGGGTTAAGTAGATTTCTCATACAAGTCCCATGACTGACTCGTAGTTTGTTTCACTTGCAAACTCGGGTGCCCCTTTTTCTACACGGGCAACCTTGTATTCAGGTTTTAGCAGGCTCTTTCTGGATAGCTGGAGCTGAAGATGGATTCTATCTTTTATCTATTTTATGTTGTTCATCTCCTATTGTACATATTATGTTTGTTTTCCGCTGTAGACATTTATGTATAGCTGAACTGCATTTGTACTAGGTATGATCCTGTATAATGTGTAACTCTGATGATTACGTTTATCCAGTGTATTATTTGTATACTATCTGGTGTATTTATTTAATTCTGTTCTGCTATTATCTGTTTATGTGTTATATTCCAAAGATTACCCTTACCACTGTCAGTACGGGGTTTGGGGTCGTCTCACTTGGATTGGATTGGCTAACGAAGTATGAGGATGAGGTATCATGCGTTGAAAGAATAGTCAAAATTAAAACCAAATTTGGAGATATTATCGCTACACCATGCCACGGCTCAATACTGATAGGAAAGAACTATGTTCGTCTTTAGAAGTTACTCCTGCTTCTATTGTGAATATTCCTGTTGTCAAAGATTATGCGGATGTGTTTTAAGAAGTTGATAGCCTACCTCCGCGAAGAGAAATTGACTTCAAGATCGATCGAGCTTCGAATGCAAGGCTAGTTGTGCATCTTATTCAGAGAATGACGCTGAAAAAAACAAGAACTGAGTAACCAAACTAAGAAGTTCTTGTGGAAAGATCTAACTAGGCCTAGCTTCTCAAATTGGGGTGCAGCAGTGGTGTTTATCCCAATGTCAGACGTTACTCTCAGACTATGTGTGGATTACTGTGACCTCAATAAGCAGACACTGAAAAACAAATATCCATTGCCGCGTATTAATGATTTATAAGATCACTTGAACGGAGCACAAGTGTTCTCTAGGATGGACCTAGCCACAGTTTCAATTGCGCATTGCCAAAGAATGTGTTCCTTTGATAGCTTTCAGAGGTCCAGGCTTATTCTACGAGTGGTTAGTAATGTCGTTCGGCTTATGTAACGCTCCTTCTTACTTTGTCGATCCGATGAACAGAGTATTCCGCGATGTCTTGAATAAATTTGTGCTAGTTTTCATTGACATCTTAATCTTCTCTAAAACCGCTACTAAGCATGAAAAGCATCTGAAAGAAGTTTTGGAGATTTTAAGGGAGAATGTGTTGAAAGCCAAATTCTCTAAATGCATATTCTGGCAAGAAGTGAAATTCCTCGGTCATGTTGTATCGAAGGAAGGAATTTCAGTTAACCCAGGCAAGATCTCGGCCATTCGAGATTGGAAGCAGCCTAGCACTCCTATAGAAGTCAGAAGTTTTCTAGGATTTGCTGGTTATTATTGAAAATTCGTTGAAGATTTTTTGAAGCTATCTTGTCCGTTGACGAAGCTTACAAAGAAGCATACATAATTTAATTGGATATCCGGGTGTGAGGCAGCTTTCTAAGAGATGAAATTGAGGTTAATCGCTGCTAAAGTGTTGAATATTATTGATGGCAATTAAGATTTGACAGTCTGTACTGATGCCTCTATTGAAGGTGTTGGTGCGGTTTAATGTAAAGGGGCAAAGTAGTTGCTTATGCTAGCCGTCAGTTGAAACCGCATAAGGAGAGATACCCTACTCATGATCTTGAGTTGTTATCCATCGTGTTTACTTTAAAGACATTGAGGCACTATCTTCTGGGTGAGAAGTTCGAATTATATACAGATCATAAATCCTTGAAGTATCTGTTCACCCAGAATGACTTGAATTTGAGGCAGCAGCATTGGTTAGAATTTCTTGTGGCAAATGATTTGGATATCTTATATACTCTAGGAAAAGCCAATGTTGTGGTGGTGCGCTTAGCAGAAAGAATGCGATCATCGCCAATCTCATCATTATGCCTTAATTAATTGATAAGATCTCTGCTCTTCAGAAAAACGATAAGTTTATTCAGACGATTAGCGAGCGAGTTCGAAAGGGTGAAGCTTCAAGCTACCAAATTGACAGCAACGGCACTCTTAGATTGCAAGGCCGAATCTGTGTGCCAGATATTCTTGAGCTCAAAAGAGAAGTAATGGATGAATGTCACAAATCTAAACTCAGCATCCATCCAGGGTTGAGTAAGATGTATCATGACCTCAAGCGCACGTTTTGGTGGAGATCTATAAAGAGAGACATTTCCATATATGTTAGCAGATGTTCCACTTGCCAACAAGTCAAAAGCAATCAGTAGAAGCTAAAAGGATTGTTGCAAGCACTATAGGTTCCAAATTGGAAGTAGGATTAAATTTCTGTGGATTTCATTGATAGCTTGCCTCGAACCAGAAAAGGGAATGACATTATATGGGTGATTGTAGATCGTTTCACGAAGATCGCCAATTTTATTCCTGTCCGATCTAATAGAACAGCTCGATGTCTGATGCAGCTTTATTTCAAAGATATTATCAGACTACATGGGGTTCCCAGTAGCATTGTTAGTGATGTGATCCGGTATTTGCTAGAAAATTCTTGGAAGCATTCTAAGAGGAGCTGGGGACAAAGTTGAATCTGAGCACCACTTATCATCCTCAGACAGATGGCCAGACTAAGAGAGGGAGCCGTAAACTAGAAGACTTGTTGCGGGCATACATTCTTGATTTTGGTGGGTCATGGGAGGATCACTTGGATTTGGTTGAGTTCTCTTATAATAACAGTTACCAAGAAAGCTTACAGACGTCGCCATTTGAAGCATTATTATAACAACCCGGAAAATCTGAACCAATTTAAAAATTTTAAATTGGCTATTTTGGTGGATTTTAAATATTTAAAATAAATATTTTAAATAATAATGATGAAAAGTAAGTTTGAATTGATGTTTGAAAATGAATATAATTATTTCTAATTATAAACAAGGCCTGAAATGGCGCGGCAGTTTCAAAAAAATTGAATTCAAACTTTGACTGACTGTACCGGGTGCAAAACAAATCGGATTTTAGTGAAACGAAAAATATTTAAATCTGTTAGTGAATATATTTATAATGAATCTAAAAAATTGAAGTTTTGTAGCGGGAAGCAAAAGTTACGGCCAAATGAAATTTCAAAAAGGTCGCTATAGAGTTTATATAGCCCGTGAAAATGGCCATTTTGCAAACGACCTCAGAATTCGACGAAACCACTTTTGTTGGATCCGGGATGTCAAATATTGCTAGATTTCAAATTTCATAATTTTTGAAGCTAGTATGTGAGCATGGCAAAGGAAAATGTATTTGGTCGATTTTTGTTAAATTGGATCGACGAGAAAAGGGCCATTTTTCAAACGGTCTCAGAATTCGACCAAACCAGTTTTGTTTGGACCGTATCGTCAAAACATAGCTAGATTTGTTTTTTGGGAATTTTTAAAATCAGTATATGGCCCCGGCAAATTGAAATGTACGCTCAAATTAAATATTGAATGTTTTATATTTTAATTTGAAAAGAAACTGACTCAAACAGTCGAATGGGCCTACGAAACATATCCCATTGTGCTCGAGATGGGGGTATGTAGCTAGAGGCGACAGTCGCAGGGTTTGAATTGGTGTTCGTATGAGATAAGGGATATTTTTGGATTTTTAAAATATATAAATAAAATAAAAATCTCTGATTGGCTCACACTTCTCTCTCTCTCTCCCCGACTGAAAATCGCGAGCGACGGAAAAAGCTCCAAGCTTCCCTCCCCGATTCCTCCTCCCACGCGCCACGATAGCCAATGCCCCAGTTGGGAATTTTGAAGATCTCGATCCCCTCTTTAAATCCATACCCGATTCATCCATCCTCGTGGCCCCAATCTCGAGACTCGCGCCCTGGAACGTCAGTCGTTCATCGCACCACCACGCACGCCTTAGGCGATCGAACCTGACAGCGCTGCCACCACTAGGCGCGCCTCTCTCCCCTCTTTCACGTGGCGAAGGCCGATCGACGTATCGTTGCGCGGATTTCAAGAAAAACTAAAACCTAATTTTGAAGGTTTCGTGGAGGTAACGGCCTGTATTATACTTTATAGTTTATAGCACTTTATAGCGCTACGGTTTTTGATTTCACTGTAAAAATCATATCTTTTTCATTTTTTGACGAAATTCAGTGAAACAAGAGACAGTGGACCCGTTTGGACGTCTTCTACATTTTAGAGGAGACCGCATATTTTTCTGAGCCATCTGTTATTTTTAGTGGAGTGGAACCCAATGTGAGATTTTTGAATTATAAACGATATGGAAATGACGACGTATAAATTATATATTCGAAGTATGAGTTATATAAGCGTTGTACCCTTATGTATAAGCGTTGTATAAGTTGTACGTTCGATGTATAAGTTATATATGCATTGTAAAAATTATATATATGTTGAAATAGAAGTGAAATATACTTATATATATATTTGCCCCTCGTCCACAAACCATGGACGATATTTACTGGTTGTGATTGGTGTGAAAATTGGTTGATGGCGAATGGTTGAATAAAATTGTTTATGGTTGAAATTGATAGATTGTGGTTGAAAAATACCCGTTTGTGGTTGAGAATTATTTGGTTGAAGCCACATAGGATTAGTTTGTGGAAAAGAAAATAAACATGCCGCCTGCGTGCGAACTAGATGCATGGAATCCCCATTGTCAAAAGCTGTGAGGCTTTAAGGTAGAGCGAGGAGCCGTACTAGGGACGGTCCCGGTTTTAACTACCCTGCCGTTATGCTGCCAAAATTTTCAATAATATTCATGTGTTCGAATTATTTTCATGTGTTGAAACTATTTTCGTGTGTTTAATAGAAAATTCATGTGTTGAATAGAAATTCATGTGTTGAATAGAAATTCATGTGTTGAACGACATTCATTATTTGAAATAAATTATTTTATAATAAAAATCATATTTTTATCATCTATATGAACTATATAAAATAGTCGTGTTTTGAAATAAATTGTTTTATAATAAAAATCGTATTTTTATCATCTATATGAACTATATAAAGTAGTCGTGTTTTGAAATAAATTTTTTTATAATAAAAATCATATTTTTATCATCTATATGAACTATATAAAATAGTCGTGTTTTGAAATAAAAATTTTTACAATAAAAATCACATTTTTATTATATATATGAATTGTTAAAAATAGTGAAGTGTCGAAATAAATGGCTGTTGGACAAAAATATCATTTTTATCAAATGTATGAAAAGAATATTGTTTTGAATTCAAAGAATCGATTATATTTATATACATATAAATATAATTAAAATATATCAAATAACGAAGCTGCAGTTCGTGTTTTGAAACCGTGATTTCAAACGATTAGTGTGGGAGATCCAACCATCGGATTTTCCCGAAACCATAACCGTTGGGTTCGTCTTAGAAATATCTTCCCAACGATACCCACTTTGTGAAAGTCCAACGGTCGGATTGTCTGGAATGTTTAAATCAAATCTGAAGAAAAACTGTGCCAGAATCGATTATATTTATATTTATATATATATATATATATATATGAATATAAATAAATTAAATCGAATACGACGCTGCAGTTCCTATTTTGAAATCGAAACTTCAAACGAGTGTACCGGGAGATCCGACTGTCGGATTCTCCCAAAACTGAAACCTTTGGATTCGTTTTGAAAAGATCTTTTTAATGATATAAAATTTGTGAAGATCCAACAGTTAGATTTTCAGATATGTGTAAATCAAATCTGAAGAAAAACAACGCCACGGCCGCGTTATGGCCTGAAGCGTCTTTTGAATAAATTGGCTATTTTTAAATAAATAAAAATAGCGATAAATCGTTATAAACTATTATAAATGATATGGAATGAAAATAAACCGAATTTACCCGATTCATTGGATATTTGATGGTTGAATGTGAAATTTATAAACTAACTGAAGGTTAGCTAAGTCGAATGGTTTCCTGGATTTTGATCTGCTGTTGGTTTCGGCCTTCGGGGTTAATATTTGGGAAATCGTTCTCTTACTAATTTACGGTTAGTGAATGATGAATTGGAATGAGGCATATGTTGTGTTTGTGTAGCACTTGTTTATTATATACGCGAGTTGATCAGAAAGACCGGGTTTATCCCATTCTGAAAAACAGAATCGACGATAAGAAGTCGACGATGAAGACGGTGGTTGAAGACCGGAGATCTTTCCCTCAGTGGGATGGTAACAGATGTCTTGATTGGGAGGCACCCCAAAATATAAGACGTACGTGGAGATCGATGGGTATGCGAGGTATATAGTGCCTCCGGTTTCGTTCAGACCCAGAACGAACTTGCAAATGGACTGTGTGTCTGACAGTGGAATTCATTTTGTGTGATTGATAGCCATCAGTTGCACGGTGTGAATTGCCTGTGTGGCATGCTAAGATGTAGTGATCAAGGCTTCTGTTGAAAAGCAAAGTCTTGTGGTTGATGACCAAAGCACTGCCTGTGTGGCGTAGATTTTTGTATAACGTGATTTCGCGAGCCTCACACCCCGGTATGAACCAGAAACGGGAGAGGACCTCAGGGAGGGCACGCGTTTCCTTCTAACTAGAGGTGGTGTCAATGCTTAAACTGGCAGACATATATATTATTTTCACCTGTGTGGTTGTTGCTGTTGCGAGGCGCCTCAGATTTATCGGTGACTATGTGAAGCCGATGGAGTCATTCGTTGGCTCATTTATGCCCCAAAGGGCGGGGAAACGCAGTGTTCAGGCATAATAATCTACATCCGTGGAACGACCCTGACGATCCAAGGTGCAGTTACGGTAGTTCCTGAGACACGGGCTAGAGCGTCTCGAATTCGGTAAGGACTATCTTTTGCCTTGGTTCTTTGCGGAAATCCAATTTCCAAACACGTGATTGTGCGGTTTTATTGTATACCTATATATGGCGACATGATATATGGTACCCATGCCGTCTATGATTGATACATATTATTTGAAATTATTTTTGAAACATATAAACACTAGTAATAATATCAAATTCTTTTGTTTTATTCGTATCAAGCATATTTTGGCCATTATAAGGTAAAACTCTATCCTCCGGTTTACGTTGCATTGTGTGGTGGGAACTGAGTCTTATAATGGCTTCATTTTTATAAAAAGCATTGCGATGTTTAAAAGAATTTCTTGTTTTAAAGAACAAGCAATCGAACGGAGTAAACCCGTTCCGCGAAAGTGGCATGGTCCTGTGATTGGCCATATTATAAAATGTGTTAAGTAGATTTCTCATACCAATCCCATGACTGACTCGTAGTTTGTTTCACTTGCAAACTCGGGTGCCCCTTTTTCCACACAGGTAGCCTTGTATTCAGGTTTAGCAGGCTCTTTCTGGACAGCTGGAGCTGAAGATGGATTCTATCATTTATCTCTTTTTATGCTGTTTAGCTCCTATTGTACATATTATGTTTGTTTTCCGCTATAGACATTTATGTATAGCTGAACTGTATTTGTAATAAGTATGATCTTGTATACTACGTAACTCTGATGATTATGTTTATCCAGTGTACTCTATTGTACATTATCTGGTGTATTTATTTAATTCTGTTCTGCTATTATCAGTTATGTGTTATATTCCAAAGATTACCCTTGCCGCCATCGTACGGGGTTTGGGTCGTCACAACGTGGTATTAGAGCATTGGTTAAGCTTAGTTCTGGAATATAACATATTAACGAATTCGTCAGAAATAGAACTAGTAGTGTACTAGGACGAATAACTCATTACAGATAGGATCAGTAATATCCTATTATGAGTATAACAGAATGAAATACACCTCGATAGATACATTTACACTCAAGTATATGTTTCTATGCTTGATAATATCTTTTCTGTTGACCTGACACATGGTCTGCTATTTGCAGATGTACTAGGAAATGAGTGTCAGAAATAGAAGGATTGCAGAACCAGATCTAGAGGCTCTATTTAAGAGATATCAAAATCTGGGTCGAGCACAATTCTCGGGCAATGAATCGATTATTCAAACTCAAGATTTGATGAGTTCTGCTGAAAGAATTTTTGAGCGTTTCTAGGTGAGTGATGATCAGAAAAGATTAGTAGCATCTTGGGCGCTCAAAGAAGAAGCTTTAATCTGATGGGAAACAATCATCAAGGAGAATCCAGAAGGTGATATCACCTGGGATAGATTTAAAGAGGTTTTTAGTGAAATATTTATTCCTCCAGAAGCAACTAAGCGGTTATGTGATGAATTTTGTTATCTGATACAAGGAGATATTAATAATCCAGAAAATCATAAGAAATTCAACGAACTTTCACATTTTTTCCCTCATCTAATTCAAAATACGAAGAGGAAGAATCTGAGATTTATTAACGGGCTTCAAAGAAAGTACCAAAGTAAAGTAATGGGGCATGTGAAGCTTCCTTTCTCAGAAATGATATACATGGCTTATCAGTATGAAGATCTCCATAAGAAAGGTATGTTGTGCGACGAAGAGGAAGTCAGTTCGAGTAACAACGAGGAGTTTGAGACTGATAGTCCTGAGGTCAGTAAGAAGCCAAAAGTCAATCGAAAAAGGGCACGGTCTGGGAAAGAACCAGTAACAACTGCCATATGCAATAATTGCCATCATAAAGGGCATTTATCGATAAACTGCGGACCCTTAAAGAAGCGATTAAAAGGTGGGCTTCAATCCAAGGAAGGATTTCAAGAAAATAGAAAGTGCAATCTCTGCCAACAGGCTAGTCATGTAAAGCAAGATTGCTGGCTGTTAAAAAAAAACCAAAGTGGCTCACGTAAATGCAGTGGCAAAAACTTCAGCACCCCCAGCTATTCAGGAAAGGCCAGATGTTTTAGAAGGCACGCTTACTGTCAAAGATATTCTAGTTAAAGTACTGTTTGACACCGGCGCGTCGTGATGCTTTGTTGCAAAGAATGCGGTTAAGAAACTGGATTTGAATTTGAAGAAGCTCAAAGAACCAATGACTGTCTATAATCCGGTTGGGGGTTCCCTCGATCTCAGTTGGGTTTGTGGGGTGCCGGTTTCTTTTTCTCGTTATCGGTTCCCTACCATCGCGGTTGTCATGAATTTTAAAGAATTTGATCTTATCTTGGGGTTAGACTGGTTGACCAAATATGAAGCTGAGGTTAAATGCGCCGACAGAGTCATTAAGGCGAAGATTAAATCAGGTGACTATATAACCATTCCCTATGAAGGTCAGAATTCTGATAGAAAAGACTTCTGGGCAGCTTTGGATGTTTCTCCTGCTCAAATAGAAAATATCCCTGTAATCAGAGAGAATATACAAGACCTCATAAAAGATATTCCTATCATCAAGAATTATGCGGATGTGTTCGAAGAAGTTGTTAGCTTACCTCCGCAGAGAGAAATTGATTTCAAGATCGCTTTAATTCCTAACACAAGGCCAGTAGTGCAGGCAATTCGGAGAATGACTCTAAAGGAGAAAGAAGAAATTGACAATCAAACTCGACAGCTTGTATGGAAGGGTCTGATCAGGCCTAGTTTCTCTGATTGGGGAGCAGCAGTGGTGTTTGTCCCAAAGTCTGACGGTACTCTGCGACTATGTGTGGATTATCATGACTTGAATAAGCAGACAATAAAGAATAAATATCCATTGCCGCGAATCGATGATTTATTGTACCGTCTAAATGGAGCACAAGTATTTTCAAGAATGGACCTAGCTACAGGCTTCCATTAGATTCGTATTGCCGAAGAGTGTGTTCCTATGACAGCATTCAGAGGTCCAGACTTATTCTATAAGTGGTTAGTAATGTCGTTCGGCTTATGTTACGCTCCAGCTTACTTCGTCGATTTAATGAATAGAGTGTTCAGAGGGGTCCTGAATAAGTTTGTTCTGGTTTATATTGTTGATATTCTAATCTTCTCTAAGTCAAAAGCCGAACATGAAAAACATTTGGAACAAGTTCTGGAAATTCTGAGAAGGAATGTATTAAAAAGCTAAACTTTCCAAATGTATATTATGGCAAGATGAAGTAAAGTTTCTTGGCCACGTCGTATCAAAAGAGGGAATTGCTGTGGATCCAAGTAAAATCACCGCTATTCAAAATTTGAAACAGCCTAGTATTCCCATAGAAGTCCGAATTTTTCTTGGATTGGCTGGTTATTACTGGAAGTTCGTTAAAGATTTTTCGAAGATATCTAGTCACTTAACAAACCTTACAAAGAAGCATGCGAAATTCAAGTGGACTCCAGAATGTGAGGAGGCTTTTCAGAAGCTAAAAGTCAGATTAACAACGGCTCTAGTGTTAACGATAATCGATGGCAATAAAGACTTGAAAGTCTGGACGGATGCCTCTAGAGAAGGCCTTGGTGCAGTATTAATGCAAAGAGGTCAAGTCGTTGCTTATGCTAGCCGTCAGCTGAAGCTACATGAGAAAAACTACGTTACTCATGATCTTGAGTTGTTAGCCATTGTATTTGCTTTAAAAATCTGGAGGCACTATCTTTTGGGTGAGAAATTCGAACTGTTTACAGATCATCAGTCGCTAAAGTATCCGTTCACCCAGAAAGACTTGAATCTGAGGCAGCAACGTTGGCTAGAGTTCCTTGCAGCATATGATTTTGAGATTCTATACACTCCATGGAAAGCCAATGTCGTGGCCGATGCGCTAAGTTGAAAGAATGCAATAATCACCAGCTTTATGATTATGACTTCCATGATTGATAAAATATCTGCTCTTCAGAAGGATGATCACTTCATTCAGAGGATTAGAGAAAGAATACAGAAAGGCGAACACTTGAGTTTCCAGATTGATGACCAAGGGATTCTAAATCTAAAGGGTCGAATTTGTGTTCCTAACATTTCTGAGCTCCGAAAGGAAGTGTTGGATGAATGCCACGAGTCAAAATTTAGTATCCATCCAGCAGTGAGCAAAATGTATAATGACATCAAACGCACTTTCTATTGGAGGTCGATGAAAAGAGACATTTCTTTATATGTTAGCCGATGCTCTACTTGCCAACTAGTCAAAAGTGACCAACAGAAGCTTGTTGGATTGTTGCAACCGCTGGACGTTCCAGGTTGGAAGTGGGAACATATTTCCATGGACTTCATAGATGGTTTTCCCAGAACCAGAAAAGGAAAAGACAGTATTTGGGTGTTCGTAGATCGCTTCACGAAGACCTCCCATTTCATACCTATCAGATCGAACATAACTACTCAGAGTCTGGTGCATATATATTTCAAGGAAATTGTTAGGCTACATGGAGTGCCAATTAGTATAGTTAGTGATAGAGATCCAATATTTACTAGCAAATTCTGGGAGGCATTTCAAGTAGAACTGGGAACGAAGCTGAACCTAAGCACCGCCTATCATCCTCAGACAGATGGTCAGACTGAGAGGGTGAATCGTATACTAAAGATTTATTGCGGGCTTATGTACTTGATTTTGGTGGATCATGGGAAGACCATTTACATTTGGCTGAGTTCCCATACAACAACAGATACCAAGCGAGCCTGACAATGTCACCATTGGAAGCATTGTATGGTAGACCGTGCCGATCTCCTGCTTGTTGGGTCGAACCTGGTAATAGACTTGTATTGGGAACTGATATGATCCGCGAAGCTGCAGACAAAGTCGATTTCGTTAAGAAACGATTACTCGCCGCTCAAAGCTGACAGAAGAGCTATGCTCATTCGAGAAGAAAAGATTTGGCTTTTTCTGTTGGTGATTATGTGTATCTAAGGTGTAATGACCCGGAAATTCTGGACGAACACAAAAATCTAAAAGAACTAAAAATTTACAGAACATAAATAAAATCCGTTCATTTATGTTGATAACCCATCCATTAAACCAGAACAAGAATAGAGACTTCTTTTATCACGACCAAAAGTGTAGCGAATTCCTTAAAGCCATAAGTGTAGCAAACCGGAGTAGCGACAACGCTACTGAATCACTGTAGCAAAGCGTTACCAAAGACCCTGTAAAACCAACACACTAAAGCGCTATAGAAAGCGTTGCTAAAGAAACCATGACAAAAGCAGTGAAAAACATTGTACTTAAGTTTTGCTCATTTTTAAGTAACCAAACCAAACGATACTCGACCGAGGCCACATGCACTAGATCGTGCATTGCCTCGACTAGCTAATGCATGCGCCTTCGATTGTTTTTGACCAACCCATGAACACACATCATTGCGCAAAGAAATCTATGATTTCTTGTTTGAAAAACTAAGTGAAAGAAGAAGGAAATTTAGTAACAAAGTTAGGGATGTTATTAGCCATTTCATTACTGAACTCAATCATATTTGCGCAAGGACACATAGGGCAGGGGGACTCATGAAGTAGCAAGACAAATGTGCACACATATGGTTCATATGTGTAGAGAGATCCCATAATTTAGCACCTTGTTGCCTAGCCTAAAACAAGCTGCCATATACATACATTGTGCACCCATTTTCCCTGTGCCAAACGAGTACACCAACAGCCATGTTACTGTACAAATAATGCACCACATCCCCATGAACAAACCCCCTTTCCTGCGCAGGAATGTATGCATCCAAACCAACCAAGATGCTTTGCCAATAATGGAAACACTTCACATAGAAGGAATGTGACACCTAGGGTAGATAGTGACTTGTGTGGTTTGGATTAAAACACTTAAGTAGTAGGATAATATTTGCCTAAATTCATCATCAATGGCATAGGGACATTAAATGCTAGAAAATCCTTGGATTTGCTTTAATTTGTTTAATTAAGTAATTAAGTAAAGAGGTGTAAAAGCTACCACCATCCATCTAAATGCTTTGCGTATGAACCCTTGGATGGAGAAGATAACTATGGATTGTTTTGGGAATGAGACAATAAGCATTTAATGCTTTTGTCAAATGAGAGCTAGTGGATGTACATTGCATTGTACAGCAAGGACTTTAGCAACCCCTTTACATGACCAAACTAGCATCTAACAAACATCCCCTGCACAAAAGAACCTGCGCAGAATAATATACAGAGATCTTTAAAGAGTTTAATGATATAATAAATAAAAGAATGAAATAGTTTAATCATATTTCTTGCCAATAAATAAGCTGCATTGCCCTCATTTTTTTTGCACCGGATAATCCAGTGAAAGCAAGAAAACCAGAGAGCATTAAACTCCATCAAAAACCAGCGCTATACGTGAGTAAACCCTCACAACTTCCACCATTTGTTCACACGAATAAGTGATTGATATGCTATGTTTATTGGATATGTTTACTGCTTGCTTATACATGAATATGCTCATTATTTTGAACTGTTTCCTGCTATAAATCTATGAATGATTTCATGAATGACTTAAGGATAGATCAGTGCTATTATACAAACATATATATGGGTATACACTTCACTGTTATGCTAA
Source organism: Allium sativum (assembly GCA_030737875.1). NCBI lineage: Eukaryota > Viridiplantae > Streptophyta > Magnoliopsida > Asparagales > Amaryllidaceae > Allium > Allium sativum. Next base: position 12,238,063 of record CM060923.1, read on the forward strand.
CACAACCTGTTTTTGTGCTTAGAGAACTCAAAACCGAATCTTGCTGTCAAATAAGCTTACCAACATGAAAACCAAACTCGCATTAAACCATGATTCAGGATACTAGAATGATGCGCCCCATTATAACATGATTTTACAAACAAATATCACGATTTTTAGATTAGTGAATTATGATAACCATGGGTTTTACTGGAGAATGGGTTTCGATCAACTACGGAAAATCAAGAAAGATAGGGATCGAACGAATCGATATGGGGGTGCGCAACACACCTCAGAACACCAGAAAAATGCTAATAGATTTTTCTAAGGCATTGATTTTGAGTTTGAATCAATGGGGGAGTTTTTTTTCTCGTTTCGGACGTGAAGACTTCAAACGCGAACTGCACCTCGTCGGAAGAAATGGAGTGGTGCGCACCCCCTGGGAACGACGGCAGAGAATGTAGGCAAGGCGTGGTTGAGGTAGTTTCTCTGATCGGAGAAACTAAGTGATGGGGTGTGTGTTATGCATGTTGGCTGTCTCGACTTTGTTCGAGAACTGTGCCACGCTGGAGACGAAGAGGACCACCACACCAACGTCGAACGGAGCGCCTGGACAATGGCAAGGTGGGGACGAAGTCGCCTGAGCCCCGATGGCTTGTGGCGAGAGGAAGGAGACGTTTCTCTGATCGGAGAAAAACTGTGTGCAAGGAGAAGCTTTATGTATGAAAGGTGATGAGTTTTCATTGATCAGGAATATGCAATGATCAACTAGTTTGATCATTTGGATTCCACGTGATCAAATCCTTAAGTTTAGTCCCAGCAAAGTAGCATGTTGTGATCAGTGAATTCAAGTGATCAACCCGAGTTGATCACATGAGTTCAAGCTAATCCGAGGAGTCGAACTCTTCAGAAAATAAAAAGGTTAGGAAATTATTTCTGGAATTTATTTTAATTAGTTTATTTAATAATTAATTAAATAATTAAATAAATAAGGCTTTGAATAAATTATATAAATTAGGGATAATTTATATAACTTATTATCGGACTTTTGTAAATACAAATCAAGTTGTAGATTTTAGATCTGAAATCAAGTGAATATTATTTTATTTGATCAAGTCAACGATAAATAAAAATAAAGGTAGAACAATGGAAAAAGGCTATAGTCAGCATGAACATTCAAATGTCTTGAATAAACATGAAGTATGATTCTGTCATCCAAAGTCAGAATCGATTAGAATGATTTAACGAATCAAATCATTAGTAATTAAAAGTAAATTAATTAAGTAATAAATTCTGGTCCATTTAAGTAGCATATAGTTAAATGAACCCAGTTAATCGAGTTAATTAATTATAAGTTAATCGAAGGTTAGTTAATTAAATAAGATTAATCGACTATTAGTTAGTCAAATGATAGTTAAATCAAATTAGAGTATTCGAATTAGTTATTCGAATAGAGTTAAACACTTAGAAGTTATTCAAATTAGTTGTTCGAAATAGAGTCAATCAAATAAAGGTAATCAAATACTAAAGAAAGAAGATTTTACATAAGACAAGTTTTAAACCCGTGCTTCGCACACGGTATAACATGATATTAAATAAAGGAGATAAGCTAATATTTTTCGAAATAAAAATAATATAGGAATGTGAATTTTTGAAATAAGAATTCAATGGAATTACTGAAATTAGAAACTGACTAGAATTAATAAGTCGAATGATTTTCTGAGTATTTATCTGATGTTGGTTTCGGCTTCGGGGTTTATACTTTGGAAATTGTTCTCTTAGTAATTACAGTCAGCGACTGATCGATGTGAAAGGATAGTGATACATAAACATAGAAAATATAGAAATATATGTATGATGATGATTGGTCAATAGAAATTTCAATTGGAAATAAGATTTGTTGTGTACACGCGTATTTTCATTTGATAGTTAACTCATCAACTATCAAAGTTTTGATCATTTTTAAACGTTGTTAATATGGAGAGACCGGTTGGATTATTATCCGAAGAACCACTCCGTATTGGCATAAGCGTTGCGAGTCAAGTATGCTGAATATATTGAAGACGGAGTAAAATGCAAGGGCTATTGTATAAATCTTAGACAACGATTGGCTAAGATGGTTTTACGAAATTGTACCTTCGGTTTGTCCAGTCCCAGGACAACTTGTATAGACGAACGTCTGACAGAGTGCTCCTAACTAATCATGTACGTTGATCTTTTCAAACATAGTTATAAGTGGTAGAGAAATTCGTTTCTCTTACTTCATACTTGTAATATATTTTTGGAGAAGTCAATTAGTGGATTAACAGGTTTGACGATGTGACGTTCAAAGCAAATAAAAAGGAGTGTCAGGGTACGTTTAGCTTCAAGCTTCACAACCGGAAATGACAAAAATCGGGCAGGTAGCATGGCTATGTTGGTAGCTCCCATTCGGATGTATCATCGTCTGATCTAAAGTTTCATTTACTTCTAAAAATCTATTGTCGATTCTGACCCGTTTCGGGAAACGGTGGGTAGCTCCCAACCGTTGGTGATATACATTCGATACACTCAAGAGAAATGAGTGGTCGGTCATGTGTGGCCGGGTTACAAGATGCTCTTGTTGAACCCGTGTATTCGTATCTAGAGATACACCTCCGGAAGGTGATCCCATACCTTGTCATAGTTGGAAACCAAATATCCATAAGCACTTAACGGGTTTTTGTTTGTAAACAATAAGTAGAATGTGAGATGAAAGCATTCTACTGGATTATAATTATTTGTGGACACCCTAGACATTATCGTAATATCTGTTTTAATATGTAAACTGTTTTTGATCTCATAAGGTAAAACCCCGTTACGTATTCACGGCGTGGTCTTATGAATCATTTTTGATTTATTGAAACTTGTTTATAAATCGTTTACTCACACCAGTCCATGTTGCGTGCTTAGGCATGTGTCGCATGATAGGGGGTTCTCGCTTTTCATTAGGTGGCGAACGGGAGACTCTTACTCCTACATGTCCCTTTGGTAGGGTTGGTTGTGAAGTCGAAAGGCTGGCCATAAAATATGGTTTTGGGGTACCAGTGTAAGCCACAGTGGGTTTTACCTGATGCTTTGGAGGATAGGGACGGTTGCAAAGCCTACTCAAAATTCAGGTCGTTACAGTTGGTATCAGAGCTTAGGTTACCGTCTACCTAGGCTTTGGGTGAGTACTGAGAGAGCGTATTTTCAAAAAGTTGGATGTTATTATATATATATATATATATATATAGTATACATACTTAGGAATGATCGACTTAAGTTTTATATGGATTAGGTATCTTAATATCCGATCGAGTTTTGATGTCAACCGGTTATATTCAGGTTAGTAAGAATGAATACCCGTGGACAAAGAGGTCGAACTAGTGGAACCACCACTGCCAATGGTCATAACACTACTCAGACTCCGGTAGAAACTGTAGAGGAAGTTGCACCAGTTACACCAGTTCAACCCAGGTCGAACTTGGCAACGATCTGTAAGGAATATCAAACACTGGGAGGGAAGGTTTTTAAAGGAACAGAATCATTCATCGAAGTCCAAGCCTGTATAAGATCTTGTGAAAGAATTTTCAATGGGAAGAATCTGAATGATGAACATAAATGACTTTTGGCTTCGTGGCAACTACAAGGAGCAGCTGCCATCTGGTGGGATGCACAGACTGCGAACGTTTCTGAGAATGATTTTTCCTGGGGAAGGTTCAAAGAGGAGTTTGAGGCACAATTTTTACCTGCAGCTGGAAAGACTAGGATGTATCGAGACTTCATCGATCTGAAACAAGGTAACATGTCGATCGTTGAGTACGAGAATAAGTGCAATGCACTATCTTGCTTTGGCCTAGACCTGATCAATACCTCGCTCAAGAAGAACGAGATGTTCATTGTTGGATTAAGTGAGAATCTACAGGATAAGGTGATCGGACATCTGAAGAGTCCATTCATCGACATAGTCGACATGGCAATTCGTTATGAAGCACTTAGTACGAAGAAACCAGTAGCCAAGGCACAAACTGAAGAAGCCAGCGGGGAAAATCCTCTGAAGACGAAGTTTAATCCGAACTGGAAGGGAAAAGGGGAGATGGGTGAGAAAGCTAAAGAGCGTTTCAAGAATACCATATGCCACAATTGTAAAGAGAAGGGTCACATTGCTAGGTTCTGTAAGAAGCCAGCAGCAGAAAAGCCACAACAACCTCAGCAGGAACCACGTGAATCGGATAATGCTTCTGTCCGACAATATATATGCTATAAGTGTAATCGGCCTGGACATATGATTTACAATTGCCCACTTATGAAGAAAGGAACACAACCAACAATTTTTGCTTTAATGGATAAACCATCTACCTCTGAGGATGTGAAAATGGAAGAAGTGATGGAAGGTACCTTATTCTTTTAATAATGAAGTTAGGATTATTAATCGAATTAAAATTTCAATTTTTACTAAATTAAGTTTAGACATTAGTTAATACTTAACGGAGTTAAGTGAAGTGGACTAGAGATCGTTGAATATGGATTCAAGTAAAAAGAGAATTCATAGTAGATGAATATTTTTGGAAATGAGTCAATTCAAAATGGAGGAAGTTAATAAAGATTTGGGATTTATTTTTTGAATGAAATCGATGATATTTTTAGGAATATGGATAAAGAGGAATTAAGATATGGAGTTAATAAATTAGAACCTAACTGAAAATTGATTAAGTTGAATAATTTTCTAGGTATCAATCTGATGTTGATTTCGGTCTTCGGGGTTGATATTTAGAGGGTTATTCACTTACCGATTTACGGTCAGGAACTGATGGATGTTGAGAAATTGTAATGCAGTAATGAGAAATGTTTTCTAATGGTAGTAACAGATATAGTAGTTATGGAATAACGTTGGTAAATAACCATTAGCAGATGTGTGTTGATTATGTATGGATATAAGTTTATAACTTCGATTATAACCTGAACGTACGCTTTAATAGCAATTTCGAGGACGATTTTTTTTAAGGAGGGTAGATTGTAATGAACCGGAAATTCTGGACGAACACAAAAATCTGAAAGAACTAAAAATTTACAGAACATAAATAAAATCCATTCATTTATGTTGATAACCCATCCATTAAACCAGAACAAGAATAGAGACTTCTTTTATCACGACCAAAAGTGTAGCGAATTCCTTAAAGCCATAAGTGTAGCAAACCGGAGTAGCGACAACGCTACTGAATCACTGTAGCAAATCGTTACCAAAGACCTTGTAAAACCAACACACTAAAGCGCTATAGAAAGCGTTGCTAAAGAAACCATGACAAAAGCGGTGAAAACATTGTACTTAAGTTTTGCTCATTTTTAAGTAACCAAACGATACTCGACAGAGGCCACATGCACTAGATCGTGCATTGCCTCGACTAGCTAATGCATGCGCCTTCGATTGTTTTTGACCAACCCATGAACACACACCATTGCGCAAAGAAATCTATGATTTCTTGTTTGAAAAACTAAGTGAAAGAAGAAGGAAATTTAGTAACATAGTTAGGGATGTTATTAGCCATTTCATTACTGAACTCAATCATATTTGCGCAAGGACACATAGGGCAGGGGGACTCATGAAGTAGCAAGACAAATGTGCACACATATGGTTCATATGTGTAGAGAGATCCCATAATTTAGCACCTTGTTGCCTAGCCTAAAACAAGCTGCCATATACATACATTGTGCACCCATTTTCCCTGTGCCAAACGAGTACACCAACAGCCATGTTACTGTACAAATAATGCACCACATCCCCATGAACAAACCCCCTTTCCTGCGCAGCAATGTATGCATCCAAACCAGCCAAGATGCTTTGCCAATAATGGAAACACTTCACATAGAAGGAATGTGACACCTAGGGTAGATAGTGACTTGTGTGGTTTGGATTAAAACACTTAAGTAGTAGGATAATATTTGCCTAAATTCATCATTAATGGTGTAGGGACATTAAATGCTAGAAAATCCTAGGATTTGCTTTAATTTGTTTAATTAAGTAATTAAGTAAAGAGGTGTAAAAGCTACCACCATCCATCTAAATGCTTTGCATATGAACCCTTGGATGGAGAAGATAACTTTGGATTGTTTTGGGAATAAGACAATAAGCATTTAATGCTTTTGTCAAATGAGAGCAAGTGGATGTACATTGCATTGTACAGCAAGGACTTTAGCAACCCCTTTCCATGACCAAACTAGCATCTAACAAACATCCCCTGCACAAAAGAACCTGCGCAGAATAATATACAGAGATCTTTAAAGAGTTTAATGATATATTAAATAAAAGAATGAAATAGTTTAATCATATTTCTTGCCTATAAATAAGCTTCATTGCCCTCATTTTTTTGCATCGAAGAATCCAGTGAAAGCAAGAAAACCAGAGAGCATTAAACTCCATCAAAAACCAGCGCTATACGTGAGTGAACCCTCACAAATTTCACCATTTCTTCACACGAACAAGTGATTGATATGCTATGTTTATTGGATATATTTACTGCTTGCTTGTACATGAATATGCTCATTATTTTGAACTGTTTCCTGCTATAAATCTATGAATGATTTCATGAATGACTTAAGGATAGATCAATGCTATTGTACAAACATATATATGGGTATACACTTCACTGTTATGCAAACATAACCTGTTTTTGTTCATAGAGAACTCAAAACCGATACTTGCTGTCAAATAAGCTTACCAACATGAAAACCAAACTCGCATTAAACCATGGTTCAAGATACTAGAATGATGCGCCCCATTATAACATGATTTTACAAATGAATATCATGATTTTTAGATCAGTGAATTAAGAGAACCATGGGTTTTACTGCAGAATGGGTTTCGTTCAACTATGGAAAATTTAGAAAGATAGGGATCGAACGAATCGATATGGGGGTGCGAAATACACCTCAGAACACCAGAAAAATGCTAACAGATTTTTCTAAGGCATTGATTTTGAGTTTGAATCGATGGGGGAGTTTTTTTCTCGTTTCGGACGTGAAGACTTCGAACGTGAACTGCATCTCGTTGGAAGAAATGGAGGGGTGTGCACCACCTGGGAACGATGGCGGAGGATGTAGGCAAGGTGTGGTTGAAGTCGGCGGGCCCCTAGTTGCCGGAGTTGGCGGGTTGAGGTAGTTTCTCTGATCGGAGAAACTAAGTGATGGGGTGTGTGTTTTGCATGTTGGCTGTCTCGACTTTGTTCGAGAACTGTGCCATGCTGGAGACGAAGGGGACCACCACACCAGCGTCGAACGGAGCGCCTAGACAGTGGCAAGGTGGGGACGAAGTCGCCTGAGCCCCGATGGCTTGTGGCGAGAGGAAGGAGACGTTTCTCTGATCGGAGAAAAACTGTGTGCAAGGAGAAGATTTATGTATGAAAGGTGATGAGTTTTCATTGATCAGGAATATGCAGTGATCAACTAGTTTGATCATTTGGCTTCCATGTGATCAAATCCTTAAGTTTAATCCCAGGAGAGTAGCATGTTGTGATCAGTGAATTCAAGTGATCAACCCGAGTTGATCACATGAGTTCGAGCTAATCCGAGGAGTCGAACTCTTCGGAAAATAAAAAGGTTAGGAAATTAATTCTGGAATTTATTTTAATTAGTTTATTTAATAATTAATTAAATAATTAAATAAATAAGGCTTTAAATAAATTATATAAATTAGGTATAATTTATATAACTTATTATCGGACTTTTGTAAATACAAATCAAGTTGTAGATTTTAGATATGAAATCAAGTGAATATTATTTTATTTGATCAAGTAAACGATAAATAAAAATAAAGGTAGAACAATAGAAAACGACTATAGTCAGCATGAACATTCAAATGTCTTGAATAAACATGAAGTATGATTCGGTCATCCAAAGTCAGAATCGATTAGGATGATTTAACGAATCAAATCATTAGTAATTAAAAGTAAATTAATTAAGTAATAAATTCTGGTCCATTTAAGTAGCATAGAGTTAAATGAACCCAGTTAATTAAGTTAATTAATTATAAGTTAATCGAAGGTTAGTTAATTAAATAAGGTTAATCGACTATTAGTTAGTCAAATGATAGTTAAAGCAAATTAGAGTACTCGAATTAGTTATTCGAATAGAGTTAAACACTTAGAAGTTATTCAAATTAGTTGTTCGAAATAGAGTCAATCAAATAAAGGTAATCGAATACTAAAGAAAGAAGATTTTACATAAGACCAGTTTTAAACCCGTGCTTCGCACACGGTATAACATGATATTAAATAAAGGAGATAAGCTAATATTTTTCGAAATAAAAATAATAAAGGAATGTGAATTTTTGAAATAAGAAGTCAATGGAATTACTGAAATTAGAAACTGACTAGAATTAATAAGTCGAATGATTTTCTGAGTATTTATCTGATGTTGGTTTCGGCTTTCGGGGTTTATACTTTGGAAACTGTTCTCTTAGTAATCACAGTCAGCGACTGATCGATGTGAAAGGATAGTGATACATAAACATAGAAAATATAGAAATATATATATGATGATGATTGGTCAACAGAAATTTCAATTGGAAATAAGATTTGTTGTGTACACACGTATTTTCATTTGATAGTTAAGTCATCAACTATCAAAGTTTTGACCATTTTTAAACGTTGTTAATATGGAGAGACCGGTTGGATTATTATCCGAAGAACCACTACGTATTGGCATAAGCGTTGCGAGTCAAGTATGCTGAATATATTGAAGACGGAGTAAAATGCAAGGGCTATTGTATAAATCTTAGACAACGATTGGCTAAGATGGTAGTACGGAATAGTACCTTCGGTTTGTCCAGTCCCAGGACAATTTGTATGGACGAACGTCTAACAGAGTACTCCTAACTAATCACATACGTTGATCTTTTCAAACATAGTTATAAGTGGTAGAGAAATTCGTTTCTCTTACTTTATACTTGTAATATATTTTTGGAGAAGTCAATTAGTGGATTAACGGGTTTGATGATGTGACGTTCAAAGCAAATAAAAAGGAGTGTCAGGGTACGTTTAGCTTCAAGCTTCACAACCGGAAATGAAAAAAATCGGGCAGGCAGCATGGCTATGTGGGTAGCTCCCATTAGGATGTATAATCATCTGATCTAGAGTTTCATTTACTTCTAAAAATCTACTGTCGATTCTGACCCGTTTCGGGAAACGGTGGGTAGCTCCCAACCGTTGGTGATATACATTCGATACACTCAAGAGAAATGAGTGGTCGGTCATGTGTGGTCGAGTTACAAGATGTTCTTGTTGAACCCGTGTATTCGTATCTAGAGATACACCTCCGGAAGGTGATCCCATACCTTGTCATAGTTGGAAACCAAATATCCATAAGCACTTAATGGGTTTTTGTTTGTAAACTATAAGTAGAATGTGAGATGAAAGATTATAATTATTTGTGGACACCCTAGACATTATCGTACTATCTGTTTAAATATGTAAACTGTTTTTGATCTCATAAGGTAAAAACCCGTTCCGTATTCACGACGTGGTCTTATGAATCATTTTTGATTTATTGAAACTTGTTTATAAATCGTTTACTCATACCAGTCCATGACTGACCCGAAGTTTATTTTCTGTGTTTTCCTTAAATTTTTGGGTACTCATAATATTTTATTATGGGCAGACAAGTGATCCAGGTTCTAAAGTAAATTTGGAGTCGCTGGATGGCAGGATCTGAAGTGTTGGCTTATTTATCATATGTTATGTAGAATTATCTGCAAGTTAGTATCAAAAGTGTTAAGTATGTAATTGTGATGACAGGAATCCCTATGTATGAAGTATTTCAATGTACTTGACTTATGTTATGTAATATTTTGGGTTATGATATATTGTCCCAAGTTCCGCTGTGAGATTCTGATGTCTTTTCTTAGTTCTATTCTTCTATCTATTTCTTTTCTTAAATAATGATACAACTTTCGAGGTACTGGAAAGTTGGGTCATTACATAAGGGTTTCTCCGATGAGAGGAGTGATTCGATTTGGCGAACTTGTGAAGTTGGCACCCAGATTTATTGGACCATTCCCTATTCTTGAACGGATTAGGACTCACGCTTACATAATTCAATTGCCTGAGTGTTTGACTGGAGTACATGATGTATTCCACGTATCTCAACTTCGAAAGCATGTTCATGACCCAGACTTAGTTGTGGAAGAGGCCGCACAACAGGATATTGAAATTACTCCAGAATTGGCTGTGAGAAGAGAGCCACTAAAGATTATTGGCAAAGAAACCAAAGAGCTGAGGAACAAGAAGGTTCACTTAGTCAAAGTGCAATGGAGTGGAGATCCGCGAGATTGTACTTGGGAAACAGAGGAAAGCATTAAGAAAGCCTATCCTAAGTGCAGGGTGGATATCCGTGATTGACTCCGGTGCAAGGTATATTTACCATACTTTGCATTACCATTTGTTCTCTACTTTGTTGTTATTTTATTTTCATGGATGTAAACTTTTAGTTCTATAGTCGGATTACTTTAAAAAGAGTATATGAATCAGTTAGTATATTTCTGAAAAGTTAAAAACAAATTGATTGTTGTTTGTGTTGTGTGATAGAAGATTTGATTAGTTAAATTATTAGAATGATAGTTAATTAAATCAAGTGTTGAACTGATTTAAAAATAGATAGAAATATATACATGTGCATTATATATGTTTGAACAGGTAAATGGATAGCGGTTGAGTAAAGAATTTATTTGCGTGCTCGACAAATAGGTAAACCTTAATGAGTTGGATGCACAATTTTATTACTTTATCAACTCCTGTGAATGCCATTGGATGCAGAGTGCTAGTTGTTCTGTGTGTAATAATAAATGTCGCCATAGGATAGTAATAATTAATTTTGAACTACACGACATGGCATACTTTTTGAAGATAGGCATACTTCATCATATACCACATAAGCATTTGGAGCTTGTGTGACGAGGTTGAAGATTTATCATACGAGCGAGAGGCTTTTATGGCGATGACTATGTATTACAGGTTGAACTGATGACTGATATGGACCATATAAAATGTAACGGTAAATTGCCAGATTAATAAAAAACCCACATGGGTCTGGAGATGACAATAAACACGTCTCTCTGGTCATTAAGGCACAAAAACCATTTACATGGTGATAAGAATTTATTCTCTGGAGTTATGATCTATACACACTCCCCTGTGGACACCGGAATATATTACTATAAATATGTGCATGCTTATTAGAATTTATTGGGTACCTAATACGTCCCAATAAATTTCCAAATCCCTCCCCGTACAAAGGAGGTTATGGCGAAATTTTTTGAAAATTTAGGGTGTTAGCCAAATTTTTGAAGAATTTGAAAATTCTAAGAAACTGAAAAGTTAAAGAATGGAACCCAGATTGAAAGTAGAGTTGGTTAATCAATCCACTTTCGACTTTGTTCCTTTTCGGGGATGAAAAGTTTTAAGTGGGGGAGATTGTAACAACCCGGAACCGAACCAATTTAAAATTTTAAAATTGGCTATTTTAGTTGATTTTAAATATTTAAAATAAATATTTTAAATAATAACGATGAAAAGGAAGTTTGAATCGATGTTTTAAAATGAATATAATTATTTCTAATTATAAACAAGGCCTGAAGTGGCGCGGCAGTTTCAAAAAAATTGAATTCGAACTTTGACTGACTGTACCGGGTGCAAAACAAAACGGATTTTAGTGAAACCAAAAATATTTAAATTAGTTAGTGATTATCTTTCTAACGAATCTGAGAAATCGAAGTTTCGTAGCGGGAAGCAAAAGTTATGGCCAAATTAATTTTTAGAAAGGTCGCTATAGAGTTTATATAGCCCGTGAAAATGGCCATTTTGCAAACGACCTCAGAGTTCGACGAAACCACTTTTGTTCGGTCCGGGCTATCAAATTATTGCTAGGTTTCATATTTCATAATTTTTGAAGCTAGTATGTGAGCGTGGCAAAAAAAAAATGTGTTTGGTCGATTTCTATTAAATTGGATCGACATGAAAAGGGCCATTTTTCAAACGGTCTCAGAATTCGACGAAACTAGTTTTGTTGGAACTGTATCGTCAAAACATAGCTAGATTTAATTTTTGGAAATTTTTAGAAGCAGTATGTGGCCCCGGCAAATAGAAATGTACGCTTAAATTAAATATTGAACGTTTTATATTTTAGTTTGAAGAGAAACTGACTCAAATAGTCGAATGGGCCTATGAAACATATCCCATTGTTTTCGAGATGGGGGTATTTAGCTAGGGGCGATAGTCGTTGGGTTTCAATTGGTGTTCGTATGAAATAAAGGGTATTTTTGGATTTTTAAAATATATAAATAAAATAAAAATCTCTGATTGGCTCACACTTCTCTCTCTCCCCAATTGGAAACACAAGCGACAGAAAAAGCTCCAAGCTTCCCTCCCTGATTCCTCCTCCCATACGCCACGATAGCCAACGCCCCAGTTGGAAATTTTGAAGATCTCGATCCCCTCTTTAAATCCATACCCGATTCATCCACCTCGTGGCCATAATCTCGAGATTCGCGCCCAAGAACGTCAGCCGTTCATCGCACCGCCACGCACGTCTCAGGTGATCGGACCTGACAGCGCCGCCACCCCTAGGCGCTCCTCTCTCCCCTCTTTCACGTGGCGAAGGCCGATCGACGTATCGTTGCACGGATTTCAAGAAAAACTAAAACCTAATTTTGAAGGTTTCGTGGAGGTAACGGCCTGCATTATACTTTATAGTTTATAGAACTTTAAAGCGCTACAGTTTTTGATTCCACTATAAAATTCAGTGAAACAAGAGATAGTGGACTCGTGTGGACGTTTTCTACATTCTAGAAGAGACCACATATTTTTGTGAGCCTTTTGTTATTTTTGGTGGAGTGGAACCCAATGTGAGATTTTTGAATTATAAACGATATGGAAATGACGATGTATAAATTATATATTCGAAGTATGAGTTATATAAGCATTGTACACTTCCTGTATAAGCGTTGTATAAGTTGTATGTTCGATGTATAAGTTATATATGCGTTGTAAAATTTATACATGTGTTGAAATAGAAGTAAAATATACTTATATATATATACATATATATATATATACACACGTCCCTTGTCCACAAACCATGGAGGATATTTATTGGTTGTGATTGGTGTGAAAATTGGTTGATAGCGAATGGTTGATTAAAATTGTTTGTGGTTGAAATTGATTGATTGTGGTTGAAAAATACCCGTTTGTGGTTGGGAATTATTTGGTTGAAACCACATAGGATTAGTTTGTGGAAAAGAAAATAAACATGCCGCCTGCGTGCGAACTAGATGCATGAAATCCCCATTGTCAAAAGCTGCGAGGCTTTAAGGTAGAGCGAGGAGCCGTACTAGGAAAGGTCCCGGTTTTAACTACCCTGTCGTTATGTTGCCAAAATTTTCAATAATATTCATGTGTTAGAATTATTTTCATGTGTTGAAACTACATTTGTGTGTTGAACAGAAATTCATGTATTGAATAGAAATTCATTTGTTGAATAGAAATTCATGTGTTGAACGACATTCATGTTTTGAAATAAATTGTTTTATAATAAAAATCATATTTTTATCATCTATATGAACTATATAAAATAATCGTGTTTTGAAATAAATTGTTTTATAATAAAAATCATATTTTTATCATCTATATAAACTATATAAAATAGTCATGTTTTGAAATAAATTGTTTTATAATAAAAATCATATTTTTATCATCTATATGAACTATATAAAATAGTCGTGTTTTGAAATAAATTGTTTTATAATAAAAATCATATTTTTATCATCTATCTGAACTATATAAAATAGTCGTGTTTTGAAAAAAATTGTTTTACAATAAAAATCACATTTTTATTATATACATGAATTGTTAAAAATAGTGAAGTGTCGAAATAAATGTCTGTTGGATAAAAATATCATTTTTATAAAATGTATGAAAAGAATATGGTTCTGAAATCGAAGAATCGATTATATTTTTATATATATAATTAAAATATATCGAATAACGAAGCTGCAGTTAGTGTTTTGAAACCGTGATTTCAAACGATTAGTGCAGGAGATCCGACCGTCGGATTTTCCCGAAACCATAACCGTTGGGTTCGTCTTGGAAATATCTTCCCAACGATACCCACTTTGTGAAAATCTGACGGTTGGATTGTCTGGAATGTTTAAATCAAATCTGAAGAAAAACAGCGCCAGAAAAGATTATATATATATATATATATATATAATTAAATTAAATCGAATAACGACGCTGCAGTTCGTATTTTGAAATCGAAACTTCAAACGTGTGTATGGGAGATCCGACCATCGGATTTTCCCAAAACTGAAACCGTTGGATTCATTTTGAAAAGATATTTCTAATGATATAAAATTTGTGAAGATCCAACGGTTAGATTTTCATATATGTGTAAATCAAATCTGAAGAAAAACAGCTCCACGGCCACGTTATGGCCTAAAGCGTCTTTTGAATAAATTAGCTATTTTTAAATAAATAAAAATAGCAATAAATCGTTATAAAATATTAAAAACGATATGGAATGGAAATAAACCAAATTTACCCAGTTTATTGGATATTTGATGGTTGAATGTGAAATTTAAAAACTAACTGAAGGTTAGCTAAGTCGAATAGTTTCCTGGGTTTTGACCTAATGTTGGTTTCGGCCTTCGGGGTTAATATTTGGGAAATCTTTCTCTTACTAATTTACGGTTAGTGAATGATGAATTGGAATGAGGCGTATGTTGTGTTTGTGTAGCACTTGTTTATTATATACGCGAGTTGCTCAGAAAGACCGAGTTTATTCCATTCTGAATAACTGAATCGACGATGAAGACGGTGGTTGAAGACCAAAGATCTTCACCTCGGTTGGATGGTAACTGGTGTCTTGATTGGGAGGCATCCCGAAATATAGATAATAAGTGGTGATCGTCCATATGTACATGGAGATCGATGGGTATGCGAGGTATATAGTGCCTCTGGTTTCGTTCAGACCCAGAACGAACTTGAAAATGGATTGTGTGTCTGACATTGGAATTCATTCTGTGTGATTGATAGCCATCAGTTGCATGTTGTGAATTGCCTGTGTGGCATGCTAAGATGTAGTGATCAAGGCTTCTGTTGAAAAGCAAAGTCTTATGGTTGATGATCAAAGCACTGCCTGTGTGGCGTAGCTTTTTGTATAACGTGAATTCGCGAGCCTCACACCCTAGTATGAACGAGAAACGGGAGAGGACCTCAGAGAGGGCATGCGTTTCCTTCTAGCTCGAGGTGGTGTCAGTGCTTAAACTGGCTGACATATATATTATTTTCACCCGTGTGGTTGTTGCTGTTGCCAGGCGCCTCGGATTTATCGGTGACTATGTGAAGCCGATGGAGTCATTCGTTAGCTCATTTGTGCCCCAAAGGCGGGGAAACGCAGTGTTTAGGCATAATAATCCACATCGGTGGACCGGCACTGATGATCCAAGGTGCAGTTGTGGCTGTTCCTGAGACATGGGCTAGAGCGTCTCGAATTCGGTAAGGACAATCTTTTGCCTTGGTTCATGGCGGAAATCCAATTTCCAAATACGTGACTGTGCGGTTTTGATTGTATACCTTTATATAGCGACATGATATATGGTACCCATGTCATCTATGATTGATACTTATGATTTGAAATTGTTTTTTAAACATATATACACTAGTAATAATATCAAATTCTTTTGTTTTATTCGTATCAAGCATATTTTGGCCATTATAAGGTAAAACTCTATCCTCCGGTTTGCGTTGCATTGTGTGATGGGAAATGAGTCTTATAATGGCTTCATTTTTGTAAAAAGCATTGCAATGTTTAAAAGAATTACTTTTTTAAAGCACTGGAAATCCAATGGAGTTAACCCGTTCCGCGAAAGTGGCGTGGTCCTGTGATTGGCCATATTATAAAATGTGTTAAGTAGATTTCTCATACCAGTCCCATGACTGACTCGTATTTTGTTTCACTTGCAAACTCGGGTGCCCCTTTTTCTATACGGGCAACCTTGTATTCAGGTTTAGCAGGCTCTTTCTGGACAGCTGGAGCAGAAGATGGATTCTATCATTTATCAATTTTTATGCTGTTCAGCTCCTATTGTACATATTATGTTTGTTTTCCACTGTAGACATTTATGTATAGCTGAAATGTATTTGTACTAATTATGATCCTGTATACTGTGTAACTCTGATGATTACATTTATCCAGTGTATTCTATTGTACATTATCTGGTGTATTTATTTAATTATGTTCTGCTATTATCAGTTATGTGTTATATTCTAAAGATCACCCTTGCCGCTGTCGTACGGGGTTTGGGTCGTCACAATTATATGGCAGGCCATGTAGATCTCCCGCATGTTGGGTGGAACTAGGCAATCGGTCAGTATTGGGTCCCGACATGATTTGCGAAGCATCGAATAAAGTCGATTTCATAATAAGCTACTTTAGACTGCTCAGAGTCGACAGAAAAGCTATACAGACTCACGAAGAAGGGATTTAGAATTTGTTGTTGGCGATTATGTATACTTGAGGGTATCCCCATTGAGAGATGTAGTTCGCTTCGGGAAGATTCAGAAGTTGGCGCCAAGATTCATTGGTCCATTTCCTATTCTCGAAAGGATTGGAACTCTCGCTAACAGGGTTCAGTTGCCTAAATGGTTGCTAGGGGTGCATGATGTATTCCATGTATCTCAACTTCGGAAGCATGTACATGATCTAGACTTGATTGCGGAGGAAGCGGCAAAACAAGATTTGGAGATTACCCCGAGCTTAGTAGTAAGAAGGGAGACAGTGAAAATTGTTAGCAAAGAAACCAGAATTCTGAAGAACAAGAGGATCCACTTAGTCAAAGTACAGTGGAACGGGGATCCTAAAGACTTTACATAGGAGACTGAAGATAGTATCAAACTGGCATATCCCAAGTGCAGAGTGGATATCTCTAAGTAGCTCTTGTGTTAAGGTACATTTACAATATTTTGCATTTTCTGAATTGTTTCCTACTTTACTATTGTTTCCTTTTCGGGGACAAAAAGATTTTAACTAGGGGAAATTGTAACAACCTGGAAAATTAGAAACAATTTAAAAAAATTATTTTAAGAAATTTTGTTAGAAAATGTGCCAGAATTCAAAAATTCCATTTTTTAAATAATATTAAAGCTATTAAAATAGTCATTTTATAAACGACCTCTGTTTTCAACAAAACCATTTTTGTGGGATTTGGAATGTCAAATTATTTCTAAATTTAATACCACTGTTTTATGGTAAATACAATTACCATTTCACGCTCAAATCTAACTATAGATTTAATTATCGCATGAAGTAAAACTGGTGATACTCCATTTTCGAACACTTCTCAAATTTGGGAACTTTAATTACCATATTAACATTTCAATTTAATTAAAGATTCATTTAAACTCCATTTAGTTTTAGTCTCCAAAAATCATTATTTAATGATTAGTCAAATTTGGGAAATAAATCCTGTCTTTACAAGGTTAAAGAATGAGTGTCATTTAAAACACGATTCACAATAAACCCAAAATCTTTTTCCATTAAAATGGAATCTACATGGAAATCATAACAGTATATGATCGATATAAATTCCCGTATCAAACTAATAATACAAATGGAATAATGACAGAGCCTTTCAGATTTCATATATAGTAATGGTCTTCCTTCACAGAAGCTGATCTCAATTATTACCAAATCGAATTCCATTCAATTCCAATTTAATATATTAAACTAGAAAACTTCATTTTGAAAATTTTCCATTAAATTTTAATTAAAATATTATAATGTTATTTAAAACACCATTCACGATAAACCCAAAAATCCAGTCTTAATTCAATTCCAATTAAATATTATTTAATTGGTAGATTTCTCAAAATCTTAATTAAAAGATGTATTCTTTTCTCAACTTGTTTTAAGATGAGTGTTAATAAAGATACCATTCACGACAAACCCAAAATCCCATTTTATATTAAATACAAGGCTCTGAATAGAAATTATATCAACTTATATTCAACATCAAATTCTGAAACTAACCAATATCGTATTGGGAATAACGTTGTATATATTCCAAATTCCTCAATAATATCCATATAGTCACGGAATCCCATATCGAAATATTCCGAAGATTATTTCCATTCCAAATCCGTTCCCATTTATTCATGGAAAAATTATGGTTATTTTAAAACCATTTTCTAATCCAATTTATTTCTAAAAATAATTGGATTAATATTCTGGTTATTAACTAGTTCATTTTGATAAAAAAAAAATATTTTCATCTCTTTAAAACTTGAAATTTTCACCCAAAATCATTCCAATTCATTTATTGTGATTTCACATAATTTTTCCATATTTTTAAAATTTTTAATATCGCCTGTACAGTCGGTTTCCAATAACGACCATCGAACTGCGTCTATAGATACCTTTTCCAAAACTGATTTGGGCATATCTTAAAATCCAACCGTTAGATTTCAAATTTCTTATATTCATTGGAAAGCTATTTTCGACACGAACCCAATCGTTCCAGTTTTAGGAGAATCCGAAAGTCGGATCTCACATTACGTCCATTTGAAGTTAATGGTCAAAATTCGAGAATGGTCGCTGCGCGTTCTATTCAAGCCATTAATATATATGTGTGTGTATATATATATGTATATATAATATATATTTAATTTATTTCCATTCATTTTTTTATAAAATATTTATAAATACATTTTAAAATGATTCCCACTTCTATTTTAATTTTAAATCGAAATTAAATATTCTATATCATTATAATATTAAAATGATAATATTTTCAAAATATCAGATTTTGAAATCACTTTTCGATATTCATTATAAAATGAATATAATCGACAAAAATCCCATTCGTGTAAAAATGGCATTTAACTGCTTAACATCGCTTCTTATTTCAATATTTTCGTGTCCATCCAATATCGGAGATCAAAATCACATTTTGGTTATTCATTGAATATTTTAAAATATTCGTTAATTCTGAACTGCAATCAGACTCAATCAATTACCATATTATTTCAGTTATATGGATTTCATACATCGCATGTATACAACAATAATGATAAATAATCAATAAAAATTCATACCACATCAAGAGTGCATTTTACAACTGTATAAGCATAAAAATAAATAAATAACGCTTATACAGTCCGTCAACCCATCGATTGACATACCATTAATTATTGGGATCAGTGTATGTCGAATATCGTCCCAATATCCGTGCGAGGTTTCAACCAAAAATTACTTTTTATTATTTGTGCAGTTGGACGATGTGTAAAAATTATCGTCCCAATCAAGATCAGTTAAATTGGTTTACATAAACAGGTCATCCAACTTGTAAATGAAAAATTATTCCAATTTTACTATTTTAAATTATAAATGGATATTTATAATTTTAATTCCAATTTCCAAAACAATATTAAAAATATTTTAATATGTTAAACATTCTGTAACAGTCCGCTCCTCCATTCACGCAAGATATTGTCCCCAACTTAGCCACTGTATAGGTATGGGGTTGTAACAACCCGGAAATCTGGGCCAGTTTAAAATTTTAAAATTGGAAATTTTAGCGAATTTTAATTATTTAAAATAGATTATTTTAAATAATATCGACGAGAAAATTTACTTTTAATAAAATTCAATCGTATATAGTTATATAGATCGACGATAGAATATAAATAATTATATATAAATATAAAAGGAATTGAAAATGGCACGGTAGTTCGATAATTTGATTTCAAACTTCATTTGAATGTACCGGGTGCAAAACAAACCGGATTTTAGTGAAACAAAAAATAATGGAATCTAATTGTGAATATCTTTCCAACGAATCCGAAAAATCAAAATTTCATAGCGGGGATCAAAACATATGTCCAGTTGAAAATTCTGAATAGTCGCTATGGAATTCAGGCCCTTAAAAATGGGAATTTTGCAAACGACCTCGGATTTCGACGAAACCACTTTTGTTGGATCCGCAGTGTCAAATTATTTCTAGGTTTCAAATTTCATAATTTTTCGAATCAATATGTGAGCGTGGCAAAAGAAAACGTGTTTGACCAGTTACAGTTGATTTTAATCGACTGGAAAATGGCCATTTTTCCAACGGTCTCAGAATTTGACGAAAATAGTTTTGTTAGGACCGTATCGTCAATACGAAGCTAGAAAATATTTTTCGGGAATTTTTCTAGTTAGTATGTGGCCCTGGTAAATTGAAATGCGCGTTCAAATTCAATATATAGAGTTATATTTTGATTTTGACGAAAACTGATCGAAACGATCAAATCAGCTTACGATACATATCCCAATGTGTTCGGAATGGGGGTAATTAGCTATAGACGACAGGCGGTGGGTCTCATTTCGAGGTTGAATAAAAAAGTTGCTTTTTGAAATTAAATAAATAAATAAAAACTCTCTCCTTACATCACTCATGTAACACCCCGTATTTTTAATGTAATTAAAAATGTATATATACTCACAGACAGGATTAATATGGTGATGTATAATGAAAATTAATTAATATACGAAAAAAAAAGATTGGTTGCATGCGATCTAAATATGTTGCATGCACTGATTTGCAAACATAATGCATTAACATTAAAAGAAAACGATTCCTGCATTGGTTTAATTTAAGTATTGTAACTAACATGAAAAAGAGAAGTAAGGAAAGAACAATAATTATCATTGTTCTAAGACTTATTAACAAAAGACTTTGTAGCTCAGTTGGTTAAGGCATTGGATTTGTAACATGGAGGTCGGGGGTTCGAACCCCGGCGGCAGCATAATTTTTATCTTTGTTTTAAAGAGGGCCAACTGAACATGCAAATATATATACATATACAAATTCAAAATTTGAAAGGATAAGAACGTACATATAAGGAAATAAAGAAAATATATGTATATACATGAGAATATATATATATGTAGAAATATATGTATACGAAAGATAAAATTTAAGATAAGGCTATAGTAAATGAAATATGGCAAGAATTAAATAACGGTGCAACATCGTTTGAATTTTGAAAATAAAATGAAAGTTGTGTGTGTGTATATATATATATATATATATGCGTAAAATGGTCGTTAAAGGAATTGTATACATATAAGAAAATTTCATGTGAATAAAATAGTTAAATAAATTCCAGGAATTCAAAAGTTCGAAAATTCAAATTTCTACGCCAAAACAGCTTGTGGGACCTAATGCTGACTTAGCACTGCATGTACGATAAGATTTAGCTAGATTCATCTGCGAACCTGGACTATTTTCTTAACTAGGTTCAATGCTGACTCAGCGCTGCGTGTACGATAAGGTCTTGAGCAACTATATAAACAGCCCTGGTCTTCTTCTCTATTCACAATTCTTTTCTACCCTTATGCTGCAAAGATTCTTGTTAGTCATGGCTCCTCCTCCTCCTATAAAATATATAAACAAAATAATATATATAAAATAAACCAAGATGAGGAAATGCTGCTAAAAGATTTTCAAGAAGAGGTTCAAGTCAAGCTAGGATTCAAGAGGAGGTTCGAACGACTGCAACGACCGTTTTTCTACGAATCATAGCAACGCCATCTTCATATTCTAATCTAATCTCTGTAAGTCTGTTATTTCTAAATTTGAACGTTTCTCTTTTCGTGACATGAAATTAAAGGAATAAAAGAGTATGCCAATTCTTTCTATTGAATCAGTGCCTATTTCTTTGGACCAAATTAAGAACTGTTATGATTTCGAAGACAAATAAGACTGTAACTATGAAACTATGGACCTTAGAACCATATGCCTCTTTGACTATGAACATTGCCTAAGACTATGAACATTGCCTAAGACTATGAACGTTGCCTATGACTATGGACATTGCCTATGACTGTGACTGTGACCATGGGAATTATTTCCATGACTATAGCCTATACCTTTGATTAGGAAGCAAAACTATTGTCTATGACATAAATGGGACAACTGTGATTAAGCACCTATGGTTCATGACTAGGAAAGTGTTTAAAATTTTGTGACTGTGAACCCGATTATCTATCTTGTTTGTTCTTTGCTTTTAGACCTTGGGAATTTACCTATTAAGTTAGGTCTACCCATGTTCTTGAACCTACGCCTTTATTCTGTCTATTGTTGGTTTTAGACCTTGGGAATTTACCTATTAAGTTAGGTCTACCCATGTTCTTGAACCGACGTCGTTATTCAACCCTTTTTATGCCAGTTAGTATGTCTATCTTTTGCATAGCATCTTTGGTTCATTCCCTATTTTCTACGAGCCTAGCTTTATTTATAATCTAGACTATATCACGATTATACGAATGGTGGGAATGCGGTTTGGGCAAAATATGAAATTTACTAGAAACATAGTTATAAACTAGGAAATTGGCATAAACTGGGAACATGTATTATGGCATGTTCATAGAAATGCAAATTGGATAAATTTGACATGAATTATAAGATGTGTAATTTGAATCTAGTATTGACATGTAAATCTAGCATTTACATAAATAGTGAACTAGAGTAATAAGTCTAGTTTGACGTAAATTAGAATGTTGAATCGGAATTAGATTAGCTAATTTGGCACGATAAGTATATTGGCATAAATGTGAAATTGGCCATAATTGAGAATAACTGTCAGGATTAGAAAAATCATGGTTAGTGACACTTAATTTGGTAAAATCCACATACCAAAAAGCATAAATATGATTTAGAAGGGGAAATGGGCCATAAGAATAAATGTTGACAATTTACATTAAAAGAGTAATTGGGAAATAAGTAAATTAGGATTAATTTACTTATAGAATTTGTCCTAAAAGAGGAAATGTAAATTTAGACAAAATTAAAGGTTTATTAACGACATCTCTTTTAATGACACAACAAAAAGTTCTAGGGTGACAGAGAGGAAAGTGTCTAGGCTTGAGTTTGGAAAATACAAGTTTCCTGCTCTCCCTGGCTATCCCTAACTGATCCAACGGACGGGATGGTTACTTTCAAAACCTGATTTGAAAACTAATCAAAACCCCTTTTGAACTTAGAAAACACGAATATGCCCAACCCGAGGTTAGACTGAGTTGCGATGTAAACCTGCCCGGAACCAACCGGCACATCCAATAGTCGCAACAATACCTGTCTAATGTGAGTGGTAGCGGCTTTAATTCATTTAATTAAAGCTAGAACAAGAATGGTAGGGTTAAATTCACTAAGACACTTAACCAATTCAACATGACAACCAGACTGGTGAGTGGGGTTACGGCCATACAGTTAAGCTAGAATGGGAGGGTTAAGTCCATAAGAACACTTAACCAATTTAAACACAGTTAAGCTAGAATGGGAGGGCTAAGTCCATAGAGACACTTAACCAAACTCAAGGTAGCAAAACGAGACTTGTATGGGTTAAGTAAAGTTAATACACTTATCCAAATTAACATGTTAACTGGACTAGAGGTTGGGGTTAAGTAAGATTTAATACACTTAGCCAATTTGATATGTTAGCTGGGCTAGACTGTAGGGTTAAGTAAACTTGAACACTTAACCCGAGGAGTTTGGCTAAGGAGCATAACCCTAGGATGAGGAATTCATGGATGTAGACTTAGCACACGAAGGAGGAAGAAATTATAAAACCTAAGACAAGAGGAAGTATCTTTACTAGGGTATGATAGGGCATATACTTAAGGACAAGGGCAAGAACGAGGACAAGATTTTCAGAAGGGCAAGTACATACTTTCACCACCAAGCGTACCTAGGAGAAAGGTAGTAAAATTCTGTTGGAAGAGTCTAGTTTTGTTGTTCGTACTATTTCCTTTAGTTTTAGCGCTTCGCATTTGTTCATATCCACTTCCATAGTTGAGTCTCTGCACCATAGTACTTGTATAGTAGAAAGATCCCACTAGAGTCTCAAATCCCATTTGGTGGTCCGACCAGTTTATTTTTGGTTAGTAGGGATTTGGGGATAGCTATCGGGTTTGCTTATATCATCTCACGAGGATCGTCTAAATTCGGAAGAGATATTCCTTGGTTGTTTGTCTGATATTGGTTTAGGCCTTTGGGGCTTGTACTTGAGGAATGTCGAGTTCGGTTTGGATGGTTTGCGTGAAAGATGAATAGTTGTGGCAGGTACTCTAAAAAGTACGGAGTGATCTTTTGACTCTCATAGTTTTGGCGTGATGGATAAGCTAAGAGGGAGGCCTCTAATCATCTTAGAACATACACTTGGCGCCGTGATTGACATCTGTTTATTTTGGAAATGGAGATCTGGAACTTCACAATCGTAAAGTTAAATTAGTTAAGATACAGTGGAGTAAAGCTCAAGAAGGAAAGATACTAGCGTCATACCCTTTTTCTTAAGGGTGTATCCTTGATTTCTTTGTTTAGGAGCTTTGCGCATAATTGTTTCTCTCTTTCCAAAGTATATCACCTAGGTCGTATCTTCGATCCTTAGGTAGAAGCCAATGGATGTAAACATGTATTTGAAACATGTTATGGTCGATGGTTGCAAGTGGTTGCTAATGGTTGCTTGTGAATGCATATGCATACGTATTAGACACTAGATCAGTTCAGACGTTTTCATATTGCATTTACAGATATGTATTTAAGTTGAGCCTGATATGTTATCATATGGATGTTGCATATGGATGAATGGTCGTGCACGCATATAGTATTTACGTAACTAGGGATGCTTGCATACATGATTGGACGCATGGCACCGACATGATTCGCATTAAGGAGGTCGACTGAATCAGTAGACCGCCTGATTTTACAGTAGATAAAGACATATACACACACTATGTATATGAACATGAAAGCATTAGAAATTTTTAAGGACAATGGATGCCTGTGATTGGATGGTTGAGTAGATGGGTGATTGGACGGTAGGACACATTCTTCCTAACTAGAAGATTTCGGGGACGAAATCCTTTTTAGTGGGGGAGAATGTAACACCCCGTATTTTTAATGTAATTAAAAATGTATATATACTCACAGATAGGATTAATATGGTGATGTATAATGAAAATTAATTAATATATGAAGAAAAAAAAGATTGGTTGCATGCGATGTAAATATGTTGCATGCACTGATTTGCAAACATAATGCATTAACATTAAAAGAAAAAGATTCATGCATTGGTTTAATTTAAGTATTGTAACTAACATGAAAAAGAGAAGTAAGGAAAGAACAATAATTATCATTGTTCTTATACTTATTAACAAAAGACTTTGTAGCTCAGATGGTTAAGGCATTGGATTTGTAACATGGAGGTCGGGGGTTCGAACCCCGGCGGCAGCATAATTTTTATCTTTGTTTTAAAGAGGGCCAACTGAACATGCAAATATATGTACATATACAAATTCAAAATTTGAAAGGATAAGAACGTACATATAAGGAAATAAAGAAAATATATGTATATACATGAGAATATATATATATATATATATATGCAGAAATATATGTATACGAAAGATAAAATTCAAGATAAGGCTATAGTAAATGAAATATGGCAAGAATTAAATAACGGTGCAACATCGTTTGAATTTTGAAAATAAAATGAAAGTTGTGCGTATATATATATATATATATATATATATATATATATATACGCGTAAAATGGTCGTTAAAGGAATTGTATACATATAAGAATATTTCATGTGAATAAAATAGTTAAATAAATTCCAGGATTTCAAAAGTTCGAAAATTCAAATTTCGACGCCAAAACAGCTTGTGGGACCCAATGCTGACTTAGCACTACATGTACGATAAGATTTGGCTAGATTCATCTGCGAACCTGGACTATTTTCTTAACTAGGTTCAATGCTGACTCAGCGCTGCGTGTACGATAAGGTCTTGAGCAACTATATAAACAGCCCTGGTCTTCTTCTCTATTCACAATTCTTTTCTACCCTTATGCTGCAAAGATTCTTGTTAGTCATGGCTCCTCCTCCTCCTCTAAAATATATAAATAAAATAATATATATAAAATAAACCAAGACGAGGAAATGCTGCTAAAATATTTTCAAGAAGAGGTTCAAGTCAAGCTAGGATTCAAGAGGAGGTTCGAACGACTGCAACGACCGTTTTTCTACGAATCATAGCAACGCCATCTTCATATTCTAATCTAATCTCTGTAAGTCAGTTATTTCTAGATTTGAACATTTCTCTTTTCGTGACATGAAATTAAAGGAATAAAAGAGTATGCCAATTCTTTCTATTGAATCAGTGCCTATTTCTTTGGACCAAATTAAGAACTGTTATGATTTCGAAGACAAATAAGACTGTAACTATGAAACTATGGACCTTAGAACCATATGCCTCTTTGACTATGAACATTGCCTAAGACTATGAACATTGCCTAAGACTATGAACGTTGCCTATGACTATGGACATTGCCTATGACTGTGATTGTGACCATGGGAATTATTTCCATGACTATAGCCTATACCTTTGATTAGGAAGCAAAACTATTGTCTATGACATAAATGGGACAACTGTGATTAAGCACCTATAGTTCATGACTAGGAAAGTGTTTAAAATTTTGTGACTGTGAACCCGATTATCTATCTTGTTTGTTCTTTGGTTTTAGACCTTAGGAATTTACCTATTAAGTTAGGTCTACCCATGTTCTTGAACCTACGCCTTTATTCTGTCTATTCTTGGTTTTAGACCTTGGGAATTTACCTATTAAGTTAGGTCTACCCATGTTCTTGAACCGACGTCGTTATTCAACCCTTTTTATGCCAGTTAGTATGTCTATCTTTTGCATAGCATCTTTGGTTCATTCCCTATTTTCTACGAGCCTAGCTTTATTTATAATCTAGACCGAATCACGATTATACGAATGGTGGGAATGCGGTTTGGGCAAAATATGAAATTTACTAGAAACATAGTTATAAACTAGGAAATTGGCATAAATTGGGAACATGTATTATGGCATGTTCATAGAAATGCAAATTGGATAAATTTGACATGAATTATAAGATGTGTAATTGAATCTAGTATTGACATGTAAATCTAGCATTTACATAAATAGTGAACTAGAGTAATAAGTCTAGTTTGACGTAAATTAGAATGTTGAATAGGAATTAGATTAGCTAATTTGGCACGTTAAGTATATTGGCATAAATGTGAAATTGGCCATAATTGAGAATAACTGTCAGGATTAGAAAAATCATGGTTAGTGACACTTAATTTGGTAAAATCCACATACCAAAAAGCATAAATATGATTTAGAAGGGGAAATGGGCCATAAGAATAAATGTTGACAATTTACATTAAAAGAGTAATTAGGAAATAAGTAAACTAGGATTAATTTACTTATAGAATTTGTCCTAAAAGAGGAAATGTAAATTTAGACAAAACTAAAGGTTTATTAACGGCATCTCTTTTAATGACACACCAAAAAGTTCTAGGGTGACAAAGAGGAAAGTGTCTAGGCTTGAGTTTGGAAAATACAAGTTTCCTGCTCTCCCTGGCTATCCCTAACTGATCCGACGGACGGGATGGTTACTTTCAAAACCTGATTTGAAAACTAATCAAAACCCCTTTTGAACTTAGAAAACACGAATATGCCCAACCCGAGGTTAGACTGAGTTGCGATGTAAACCTGCCCAGAACCAACCAGCACATCCAGTAGTCGCAACAATACCTGTCTAATGTGAGTGGTAGCGGCTTTAATTCATTTAATTAAAGCTAGAACAAGAATGGTAGGGTTAAATTCACTAAGACACTTAACCAATTCAACAAGACAACCAGACTGGTGAGTGGGAACGAGACCCAACGACAGTCGCCCCTAGCTAAATACCCCCATTATGAACACAACGGGATATCTTTCGTAAGCCAATCCAATCGTCTCGAACAGTTTTTCTCAAAATTACAATATAAATCAGTATATTCAATTTTAAACGTACATTTCAAATTACCGGGGTCACATACTAACTAGAAAAATTCCAGAAAAATATTTTCTAGCTTCGTATTGACGATACGGTCCTAACAAAACTAGTTTCGTTGAATTCTGAGACCGTTGGAAAAATGACCATTTTCCAGTCGATTAAAATTAACTGAAACTGGTCAAACGCGTTTTCCTTTGCCACGCTCACATATTGATTTGAAAAATTATGAAATTTGGAATCTAGCAATAACTTAACATCACGGACCCAACAAAAGTGGTTTCGTCGAAATCCGAGGTCGTTTGCAAAATTGCTATTTTTAAGGGCCTTATATATATAAAAATATATATAAATTCCACAGCGACTATTTCTAATTTTCAACTGGACATATCTTATCATTTCTAAGATGAAATCTCAGTTTGTTAACTTCGTTACAAAGATATAGTTATACAGATTCAAATATTTCTTGTTTCGTTCAATTCTGACTTATATTGAATTCTGTATATTCATTTGAAATTAGAAATCGAATTTTCGAACTACCGCGCCATTTTCAATTCCTTTTATAAATATAAATAAATATTTATATTCTAACGACGACGTATATAATATAAACGTTCGAATTATATTCAAAATAAATTTCTCGTCGATTATTATTTAAAATAATCCATTTTAAATAACCAAAATTCGCTAAAATTGCCAAAATAAAAATTTTAAACTGGCCCAGATTTTACGGGTTGTTACAATCTCCCCCACTTAAAACTTTTCGTCCCCGAAAAGGAACAAAGTCGAAAGTGGTTTGATAATTCAACTCTACGCTCGACCTGGCTTCCATTCTCCAACTTTTCAGTTTCTGAGAATTTTCAAAATTTCAAAAATTTGGCTAACACCCTAAATTTTCGAAAAATTTCGCCATAACCTCCCCTGCAATGGGAGCATCGGGAAATTGCAAATAGCGTTCCCGGTCCTTCAGATCTCAAAAAGAAAAAGAAAAAGCCAAGCGGCTAGCCAATAGGCTCACAAAATCATCATCACCCAAACAAAACAGGAAATTATGTAGTAAACATGTACCTATTTGTCGGGCAAACAAATTTTATTCTCTGCTCTAGCCTCCTTGCTATGACCTGTTCAAAGATATATATGTATATGCAAGCAAATGCAACCAATTTTCAATATAATCCAATATTTGGTTCAAATAGGCATAATGGTTCAAAATTAGAAAACAAATGAACAAACAACACAAACATCAATCAATTAGTGAATTTAACGTTTCAAATTCATAATTTTGATACATATACTGAAAATCTTGTTTTGATGCCAAATCACAACAATAGGCCCTATCTAATTTTGGTTCTCACACCAGTCAATAGGAAATATATAGAAAATCATACCTTCGAAACTCGAACACACACTACTGATGCTATATAGTCATTAGTAGAATCATCTCCGGGCGACTAGAGTGTGATGCTATATCTATCCAATATATTAAAACTTTGAATATACGTTTGCAAGGCGTATATGCAAATTCTTTATATACTGAATTGTCCAAAATCAATATAAACAAATAATCAAATACGAATAGTTGATTTAGATTTTCAAAACAAAGAATGTTTTCATTTGAAAAATATACTCTTCACACTCGTTCTAGGATACTACTGATCTCATCTCTAACGAGTCATTCCCATTGGATTTTACTAACCCAATATCTGATGAATTCTTTCGTATGGTTCTAATGTGCCTTGTTCTCTGAGCTTTGTAAACCAAAGCTCTGATACCACATGTAAAGACCCGCAACCTCCCCGTAAGGGAAAGCGTCGGATAGTTCGAGAACAAACCACAGCAGAACGCATACAGAAGAACATTTCATTGTATATTACAACAATGCATCAGATTACAAGAATATACAGAGTATAAATCAATATTACACAGAAATATCAGAGATTTAAATTACATTTAAATACATAGCAGCGGAAAATAATACAATACACAACTAGAATGAGATATACGGATACAAAGCTTTCCGGATATCGTTCCAGCTGTAAACCAGGATCCTGTGAATATAAATCTGCAAAACCAAAACTACTAGCTGCCCGTGTCGAAAATAAGGGCACCCAGAGTTTAGGTTAAAACAATAAACTCCAGGTCAGTCATGTGACTGGTGTGAGAACTAAAACAGTTATTAATCTTTATTTTTAAAGCTAGGTAAATCAAGGGACCACGCCGTATAACACAGAATGGGTTTCCTCCCAAAAATACCAGTGCATAAAACCAGCAGCGCAATGCTAAATAAAGAAAAATGAAGCTGTTATAAGACCCAGGTCCCATCACACAATGCAACGCAGCCGAGGATAGGGTTTTCCCTTATAACAGCCAAACATGCTTGATACGTTTAAAACAAATCATTTGATACTATAATAAGTGTATAGTGTCAAAACAACTTCAATCATAAATATAAATCATAGACGACATGAGTGCCCCATCCCACTATGTCGCCATACTAGGCTCTACAAATAAAGCCGAAATACACGTATCGGAAATTGGATTTCCATCATGGTGGCTCCTGATTCGAAAGATCGCTCGCGTAGTACAAATCACCGCGGCTTACGTCTCAGCGAGAGAAAACACCGCTATGCACATCCGCACTTTTGGGGACTCAA
The DNA here is from genome assembly GCA_030737875.1 of Allium sativum. Classification (NCBI taxonomy): domain Eukaryota; kingdom Viridiplantae; phylum Streptophyta; class Magnoliopsida; order Asparagales; family Amaryllidaceae; genus Allium; species Allium sativum. Next base: position 12,268,608 of record CM060923.1, read on the forward strand.
GTATCACCGCGGCTTACGTCCCAGCAAGAGAAAACACCGCTTACTCTATCCCTCCGAGCACGAAGCTCAATATCGGTCGACCGAATCCACTACACTAAAAAAAATGTATACTGATCAAACCATCAGTTTACCACCATCCCGGGCTGTGAGGCTCGCGGATCAACGCTATACACAAAGCCATGCTATATCAGCTGCGCTTTGATCATCAACCACCAACCTTTGCTTTTCAACAAAAGTTTGGATCACTGCATCTCAGTATGCCACACTGTCAATCCATATCGTACCACTGATTTCTGCCAATATATAACCTCTGAGCTCATATGTCTCAGAGAAGGGCGTTAAGCAAGAGAATAAATTCTCCGCCGCCAAACAGATATATATTTAGCAGAGATCAACAAATACAATATAAAGGAATACAATGTCAGACACACCATCCATTTACAAGTCCGTTCCAGGTCTGAACGAAACCGGAGGCACCTAGTACCCCGCATATCCATCGATCTCCAAGTACGTCTGGACGATCACTAACTGTTTCCATCTTCTTGGGTGTACAACCCAATCAAGATCATCAGTAATTACCCAAACGACGTGAAGACCTCCGGTCTTCGACCATCGTCTTCATCTTCGACTTATCGTCGTATCAGTTATTCAGAATGGGATAAACCCGGACTTTCCGAATAACTCGCGTATATTTTAAATAAGTGTTACACAAACACAACATACGCCTCATTCCAATTCATCAGTCACTAACCGTAAATTAATCAAGAGAATAATTCCCCAAACATTAACCCCGAAGGCCGAAACCAACATCAGATCAATATTCAGAAAACCATTCTGCTTAGCTAACCGACAGTTAGTTTCTAATTTTCACATTCATAGGGAAAGGTTCCCATTAATTTTATCCAAGGTAATTTCCTGAATTTATTCTTTTATCATCCTTTGAATTTCGATTCAACTAGTCGGGATTAAGAAACTTATCGAAGTAATCATTTGTTTTAATTCCCCAATCCCAACCTATTCATCCCATGAAGTAAAACTGGTAATACTTCATATCTAACACCACAGTGTTATCGGTAAATTCAATTACCATTTCACGTTCAAATCTAATTAAAGATTTAACTATCGCCTGGAGCAAAGCTGGTGATACTCTATTTTCGATCAATTCAATCTAATTAAAGATTCATTAAAACTCCACTTAGTTTTAATCTTTGACTGGGTTAAAGAATCAGTGTCATTTAAAAACACGGTTCACGATAAACCCAAAATCACATTCATTAATCATCGGGTTAAAGAACGAGTGTTATTTAAAACACTGTTCACGATAAACCCAAAAATCAATATCGATTCAATTCCAATTAAATGTTATTTAATTGGTACACTTCATTAAATCTAAATAAAAAGATTTAATCTTTTCTCAACTGGGTTCAAGAATAGTGTTAGTAAAGACACCATTCACGACAAACCCAAATCACATTCGATATTCAATACAAGGCTCTGAATAGAAAATATATCGGCTTATATTCAATATCGAATTCTACGACTAACAAATGTCGTATTGGAAATAACGATATAAATATATATCTTTCAAATTTCCATAACAACACCTGTATAATCACGAATTCCAACATCGAAATATTCCGAGGACAATTTCGATTCAAATCCACTCCAATGCAATCATTGGATATTCTGGTTATTTTCAAAACCCTTTTCAAATTCAATTTATTTATTTAAAAATAAATAGAATTATAATTCTAGTTCAAAACTAGTTCATTTCGATAAAAATCTATTTTTATCTTTTCAAATATGGAGTTTTTCATCCCAATTCTTTCTAAATCATTTCTTATGATTTTACACAAATTATTACTATTTTTAATAATTTTATCAAGGCCCGTACAGTCGATTTCCATCAATGGCCATCGAACTGCACTTACAGCGACCTTTTTCGAATTTGATTTGGACGTATCTCCAAATCCAACCGTTAGATTTCAAATTTCTAATATTCATTAGAAAGCTCTTTTCGATACGAACCCAACGGTTCCGGTTTTAGGAGAATCCGACGGTCGGATCTCCCGTAATGCCCGTTTGAAATAAATGGTCGAAATTCACGAACTGCCGCGGCGCAGCGCGTTCTATTCAGGCCATTATATTATATATATAATATATATAATATATATTTCGTCGATTTCTATTTAAACCGAATTATATAATGAATTCGTTTCAAAAGAAATTTCAACTTCCTTTTCAATTCAAATCAAAATTGAATTCTTCTTTATAAATTCGTTTTAAAATTCATTTCTATTCAATTCCAATTTCAATTCAATTTGAATCCATTTCAATTCGCTTTCAATTCAATTTGAATTCGTTTTCAATTCAATTCATTTCGAAATCGTTTTCCATTCAATTCATTTCGAAATCGTTTTCAATTCATTTCATTTCGAAATCGTTATATATTCAATTCATTTCGAAATCGTTATATATTCAATTCATTTCGAAATCGTTATATATTCAATTCATTTCGAAATCGTTATATATTCAATTCATTTCGAAATCGTTATATATTCAATTCATTTCGAAATCGTTATATATTCAATTCATTTCGAAATCGTTTTCAATTCAATTTATTTCGAAATCGTTTTCAATTCAATTCATTTCGAAATCGTTTATATATTCAATTCATTTCGAAATCGTTATATATTTAATTCATTTCGAAATCGTTATATATTCAATTCATTTCGAAATCGTTATATATTCAATTCATTTCGAAATCGTTATATATTCAATTCATTTCGAAATCGTTATATATTCAATTCATTTCGAAATCGTTATATATTCAATTCATTTCGAAATCGTTATATATTCAATTCATTTCGAAATCGTTATATATTCAATTCATTTCGAAATCGTTTTCAATTCAATTTATTTCGAAATCGTTTTCAATTCAATTCATTTCAAAATATTCGATTTCGAAATCACTCTTCAATATTCATTTTAAAATGAATAAAATCGATATAAATATCGTTCACGTCAAAATGGCGTCAATCTAATCAACATGGCTCCATAAATTTCTATTTTCAAATATTCTATTTCAAATATTTCTTTTTCAAAATAGTTGTTATTATCAAAATATTTCGTTCAACACATGACCAATCTCAATGGATGAGTACTGTCAACACATGAACTTTTATTTTATATTGATAAAGATGTAAATTTTATTACTAAAATATTTCGTTCAACACATGACCAATCTCAACGGATGAGTACTGTCAACACATGAACTTTTATTTTATAATATTCTTTGTTTTTCAAATTGGAATGAGGCCCAATCAATTACCATATAAAGTTAATTATATGGATTTTCATACAACACATGTATATAATAACATTGAAAATAATCAACCATCAACCAAAGTGCACTACACTGTAAAAGCATCAAATATAGATATTTAACGCTTATAACAGCCTGTCAATCTATCGATCGACATATTTAATCAATCAGGATGAGTGAACTTCAAATTTCATCCCAACACCCGTGTGGGGTTTCAAACAATCAAACACATATTTTATTTGTGCTGTTGGGCGATGTGTAAAATTTATCGTCCCAATCAATGTCATTCAAATAAGTGTACATAAACAAACCGTCTGGTTTGTAAATGAATATTTTATTTTATTCACTTCACGTTAAAAATTTATATTTTAACGATAAAACATTTTATTTCAACCTATGAATTTCTATTCAATTCATTTACACAATAAAATGATATTTTTATTTTTCTAATATATTTTAGAAAATTTCGGCGGCATAACGGCACGATACTAGAAACGGGACAAGGCCTAGCCTTATCCCCGGTCTAGTGAAGGCCCACGCCATTCACACATCAATCAAATCAATTCCATCTCACCAAACAATTCAATTCATTTCAAACAAATAATTCAACTAATCTATGCAACCAAACAAACAAGTCCATGGTCTGTGGACGATTGTGTCGGGTGCTACTAAGCACCGTCTGCATCCTAGTATATATATATAATTAGAAAAGAAATTGAAAGGTGAGAAATTCTCACAGATAGCTATCCTAGCTCCTCGGCACTTCTTTGATAGAAATCTTCATCGCTATCACATCTTCGTCATCTTCGTTGCCCGTAGCCACTACATATGTAAAAATCGAATTTTTACTATGTTATTCAATATATAAAAATCGAATTTTTACTTCGCTATTCAATATATAAAAATCGAATTTTTATTTCGAAGTTCAATATATAAAAATCCTATTTTCCTGTCGAAGTTCAATATATAAAAATCCCATTTTCCTGTCGAAGTTCAATATATAAAAATCCCATTTTCCTGTCGAAGTTCAATATATAAAAATCCCATTTTCCTGTCGAAGTTCAATATATAAAAATCCCATTTTCCTGTCGAAGTTCAATATATTTAAAAACAAAACTTTATACGATTTTCATTTCCAAAACAATGATATTTATTTTCATTTCATATATAAAGCTAATTTTATATTTTTATTAAAAATTACATTTTTATTACTAATATATATATATATATATATATTACATTTTAAAATAATGCTATTATTATCAAATATGAAAATAAAATTCAGTGTCTTACATTTTTGAAAACTGATTTTCAAACAATGCATTTATAATTTTAAACTGAATTTTAAACTATGCATTTGAAAAAAAAAAAAAAACAAACAAGAGAGCTTACTGTTTTTCTTCCTGGACTGCTCGAACCACTCCTCCATATTGCTTCAGGCCTCATTGAAAATCAGAGCACCCACTTCGTCCAGACCCTCCTCCCCTGACGCACGCCAAACGAGGCGCCCTGGAGTCGATCGCCGGCCACCATGAGGTGCGCCTTCGCACCTACTGCCTCCGCCATGACTGGCGTCCACTTCGGTGGTTTCCTCCGACCTGGAGGTGCGTGCGAAGCTGGCGACTTCGAGCCAGGATTTCAATCGATTAACGAGGTGGTTTTTTGATCTTGCCCGTTGGATTGCTAGAACTCGAGGAGCCGAAGGTTTTTCACAATTGAAGTTTCGTGGATAGGGCTTGGAGTGGAAGATCGGTGGTGAGGAAAGCTGGAGCTTCTGGATCGCTTGTTAGGGTGGAGGCGGAAAGAAGAAGGTTGACCGCGAACTGAAAATTTGACCAATAGGGTTTTAGAAAATTAGGTTTTTATATATATATAATTTTATTTAATTCTAAAAATACCCTCCTCTCCATACAAACTCCAAACGAGACCCAACGACAGTCGCCCCTAGCTAAATACCCCCATTATGAACACAACGGGATATCTTTCGTAAGCCAATCCAATCGTCTCGAACAGTTTTTCTCAAAATTACAATATAAATCAGTATATTCAATTTTAAACGTACATTTCAAATTACCGGGGTCACATACTAACTAGAAAAATTCCAGAAAAATATTTTCTAGCTTCGTATTGACGATACGGTCCTAACAAAACTAGTTTCGTTGAATTCTGAGACCGTTGGAAAAATGACCATTTTCCAGTCGATTAAAATTAACTGAAACTGGTCAAACGCGTTTTCCTTTGCCACGCTCACATATTGATTTGAAAAATTATGAAATTTGGAATCTAGCAATAACTTAACATCACGGACCCAACAAAAGTGGTTTCGTCGAAATCCGAGGTCGTTTGCAAAATTGCTATTTTTAAGGGCCTTATATATATAAAAATATATATAAATTCCACAGCGACTATTTCTAATTTTCAACTGGACATATCTTATCATTTCTAAGATGAAATCTCAGTTTGTTAACTTCGTTACAAAGATATAGTTATACAGATTCAAATATTTCTTGTTTCGTTCAATTCTGACTTATATTGAATTCTGTATATTCATTTGAAATTAGAAATCGAATTTTCGAACTACCGCGCCATTTTCAATTCCTTTTATAAATATAAATAAATATTTATATTCTAACGACGACGTATATAATATAAACGTTCGAATTATATTCAAAATAAATTTCTCGTCGATTATTATTTAAAATAATCCATTTTAAATAACCAAAATTCGCTAAAATTGCCAAAATAAAAATTTTAAACTGGCCCAGATTTTACGGGTTGTTACAGGTTAGGACCATACAGTTAAGCTAGAATGGGAGGGTTAAGTCCATAAGAACAATTAACCAATTTAAACACAGTTAAGCTAGAATGGGAGGGCTAAGTCCATAGAGACACTTAACCAAACTCAAGAGACTTGTATGGGTTAAGTAAAGTTAATACACTTATCCAAATTAACATGTTAACTGGACTAGAGGTTGGGGTTAAGTAAGATTTAATACACTTAGCCAATTTGATATGTTAGCTGGGCTAGACTGTAGGGTTAAGTAAACTTGAACACTTAACCATCGGATTGAGATAAAGGAATAGGGTTAAGTCTAGAACATGAAGGGATAATACTTGACCATTAATAATAACATGATAGTTAAAACAGACGGGCAAGGTTAAGTTAAAGAGGAACACATAAACAATACAGGGTGAATGGGTAGGGTTAAGTAATAAGAAATACTTAACCAATATAACTTGGTTTGTGGTGGGGTTAAGTCAACATGAATTACTGATAACACTTAACCAGTTTGACAGGATAAATGAAGAGGGATAAGTCGGCTCGAACTGACTAATGACACTTAACCAATCCAAATTGACGGGAAAGGGAACTAAGCAGTAAACCATAGTTAATAAAACAACGATTCTGGAAACTAAGTGGTAAATCTTAGTTAGTAGAACTAAGTAGTAATTCTTAGAATAACACGGGAAGGAGCGAATGTCCGTCTGAGTAAAAAGAAGGCTCCAACGAATTGGGTTACGAAGCCCGAGGCATCGAGGGGACGTGAGGGTACTCTTGGTATCCCTCTGTGAGGCTGCAGATGATCCTCCTGGGCTCACAGAGGTTAAGGTCTGCGTAAAAGAACCAGGGGTATGCCTTGGTTGCAATATATGGCAACCTAATGACTAGGATGGACCGGCGTGATTCGGCGAGCAAACGGTAGCCCTGTGATAACAAATCGTCGTCTACCATCCATCTTCAGTCAATCGAGATACGTGAAGCGAAAAGGCGGAGAACTCCAAAAGACCATATACTTGCTATCAAGTTATGGGTGAGGATTGCCATAGGATAGTGGGGCACCGGGGGCCGGCGTATAGTTCTCATTTTACAAGGTGTGCCTTTCATTAGTTGAGGGAGGGGTCAAGTGGGACCATAGCCACTGAAATAAAAACAGACCTTAGCATCTACATCGGCAGATATCTGAAAGCTCCCGACCGAGTTCTGTATTCCTTGATTTGCCCTGACATAGGACTCGGACCGCACATTACAGGACATGTGCATCTAGACAAGCGATAAAGATTCGCGATACATGCATGGGGAAGTATAGGAACATATACCACTCTAGGTAGTGTGTCCTAGACTTGGGGGCATCGTTCGACAGGTAGCATAATCCCTCGTTGGACTAGGTGGCATAAATCCTGAATCCGAGAAGCGTTCAGTAGATAGCGTAAACTCTAGTTGAATCTAGAAAGCATTGGATAGAAAACCCTAGATTAGATCTAGGTAATAAATAATAAATGGATGCTCGAAGGCAATGGAAAATACTGGGATTGGGATCACGTTATCGTTACTATTTGGGACACTAGTCAGGTGGTGCAGAGATATAGAAACCGGTATAACAAGGAAATAGTGAAGCGGCGAAAGCATTAAAGCGTATCCCATTTATCTTATCTTAGCATATCTTGCGATTACCTTGTCTAATCTTGTTGACCCTATCGTCATGGTGTAATCTTGTATTCAGTTAATTCATGTCGTTTTGTTTTCCATGTTCACATGCTAGAAGTTACTGAATTTACTCAGGCTTTATGTCTGACTCTGTTTTTCTTTCGTCTTCTTTTCTTCCGTTTCCCCCCCAGGTAGTAAAGGAGGGAATAGTTTAGCTCAGGTTAAGTTGGACTGCCACTCTTTCCCAGCTTGAAGATTTGTCGAAGTTTGCTTGGATTCTCTTTTCAGATGCTATGGCTGGCCCTTGCTAAAATCGGGGAATATAAATGTTGTTTTTATGCTTCTTTATTTTATAGGACAGATGATACTCTGATATTGTAAAGAAACCATTGTACAAACTATTTTATCAATAAAGCAAAGTTTTATTTTCCGCTGTTTAATTTCTGTCTATCTTGTAATTTATCTGCATCTTTTATCCTAAATGCTCCACAGAACTTAGTGCATTCCCTTTGTGAGTGACACTAACGGATGTGGGGTGTTACAACTCAGCCCCCCCGTTCATTTTGAAAAAAAAAGAGAATAAAACCCTAGACGACGAATCGCGCCGCTTCCCCCTGCCGTCGCCACCTCCGCACCCTCCTCCTCGTCGCTCCACCTCTCGCACACCGCCTCCACCCTCTTCCGCTTCGCCCCTTCCTCCATCGATGACCACCGCGACCTCAACCAAGCGACGCACCGACCCTCCCCTGGCACCCAGACCTCCGACCATTCCCTTCACCTCAGCCGCCGAGCGCAGATCCCCGCCTCTCTCTTCTAACAATGTAAGTTTTTAATTTAATTTAATGTAATTAGTTAGCTTAATATAATTTAAAAACATCCTTTTTAAATCAGTTTTCTTTTAGATAAAGCATAGTTAAAATCTTGATTTTAACGGTAAAGTTTTGATTTTTAACGAGTTAAAGATTCGATTGTTAATGGTAGAAGGTTTAGATTTTTGATTGAAGGAGTTTAGATTTTTGACGAAAGGAAGACAATATTTTTAAATGAAAAAAATATAATTTTTATATTGTAGAAAGGTTAAAAATAAATTTTTATATAGTAGAAGAATTAAAAAATTCGATATTTATATATAGAATAGCAAAGTAAAAATTCGATTTTTATATATTGAATAGCGAAGTAAAAATTCGATTTTTATATATAGAATAGCAAAGTAAAAATTTGATTTTTATATATTGAATAGCGAAGTAAAAATTCGATTTTTATATATTGAATAGCGAAGTAAAAATTCGATTTTTATATATTGAATAGCGAAATAAAAATTCGATTTTTATATATTGAATAGCGAAGTAAAAATTCAATTTTTATATATTGAATAGCGAAGTAAAAATTCGATTTTTATATATTGAATAGCAAAGTAAAAATTCGATTTTTATATATAGAATAGCAAAGTAAAAATTCGATTTTAATATACAGAATAGCGAAGTAAAAATTCGATTTTTATATATTGAATAGCGAAGTAAAAATTCGATTTTTATATATTGAATAGCGAAGTAAAAATTCGATTTTTATATATTGAATAGCGAAGTAAAAATTCGATTTTTATATATTGAATAGCGAAGTAAAAATTCGATTTTTATATATTGAATAGCGAAGTAAAAATTCGATTTTTATATATTGAATAGCGAAGTAAAAATTCGATTTTTAGATATTGAATAGCGAAGTAAAAATTCAATTTTTATATATAGAATAGCGAAGTAAAAATTCGATTTTTATATATTGAATAGCGAAGTAAAAATTCGTTTTTAATATATTGAATAACGAAGTAAAAATGTGATTTTTATATATGTAGAGAATACGGGCAAAGAAAGTGACAAGAGGCAAGAATGACGAAGATTTCTACCTAAGAAGAGTCGTGGCGTTGGATTAGCTTTCGGTGAGAATTTCTCACTCTTTAATTCAATTTTCTAGTTATATAATATATACTAGGATGCAGGCGGTGTTTAGTAGCACCCGACACCCATCGTCCACAGACCATGGACGGCATGTATGTTTGTTTGTTTGATTTTGATGTGTAGTTGATTGTGTGATGTGATGTGAAACGAAATAAAATATTTTATAGTGGAAAAGTATTTTATAGTTAAAAATAGAATTTCTAACGTGTATATGAAATGAAATAAAAATAAACAAATCTGATGATTTGTTTATCTACACACATTTGACTGATATTGATTGGGACGATAAATTTTACACATCGCCCAAATGCACAAATAAAATATGTGTTTGATTGTTTGAAAACCCCACACGGGTATTGGGGTGATATATGACATACACCAATCCCAATAATTAGTAGTATGTCGATCGATTGATTGACAGACTGTTATAAGCGTTAAATATTTATATTCGATGCTTATATAGTGTAGAATGCACTTTGGATGATGGTTGATTATTCATCATTGTTATTGTATGCATGTGTTGTAGAAAATCCATATAATTAACATTATATGGTAATTGATTGGGCCTCATTCCAGTTTTAAAATAGAAATACTTGAAAAAGAAATATTTGAAATAGAATATTTGGAAATAGGAATATATGAAGCCGTATTGATTAGATTGACGCCATTTTGACGTGTACGATATTTATATCGATTTTATTCATTTTATAATGAATATCGAAAGTGATTTCAAACTCTGATTTTTTTCCGAAAAGAATTGAATTCGAATTGAAATCGAAAGGAATTGAATTCAAATTGAAATTGAAAAGAAATTCGAATTATATTTAAAGTGAATTGAAATTCGAATTAAACTGAATTGGTTTGAAATTCGAAATGCACTGAAATGATCTGAAATTCGAATAGAATTGAAATCCGAATTAAATTGAATAAAATTGAATCCGAATTGAAATCGAAAGGAATTGAATTCAAATTGAAATTGAAAAGAAATTCAAATTAAACTGAAATTGAATTGAAATCAATTTGAAATGAATTTAAAACGAATTTATATTGTAATATTCAATTTTGATTAGAAATTGAATATGAAGCTGAAACCGTTTTGGAAACGAATTTAAAACAATTTATAAATCATGTTTTTAAAAGGAAATCGATGAAGTATATATTATATATATTATATATATAATATAATGGCCTGAATAGAATGCGCCGCGCCGCGGCAGTTCGCGAATTTCGACCATTGACTTCGAACGGATATTACGAGAGATCCGACCGTCGGATTCTCCTAAAACCGGAACCGTTGGGTTCGTATCAAATAGTGCTTTCTAACGAATATTAGAAATTTGAAATCTAACGGTTGGATTTGGAATTATGTCCAAATCAAATTTGAAAAAAGTCGCTGTAAGTGCAGTTCGACGGCCGTTGATGGAAATCGACTGTACGGGCCTTGATAAAATTATTAAAAATAGTAATAATTTGTGTAAAATCATAAGAAGTGTTTCGTGAAGAATTGGGATGGAAAACTCCCTATTTGAAAAGATAAAAATAGATTTTTATCGAAATGAACTAGTTTTGAACTAGAATTATAATTCTATTTATTTTTAAATAAATAAATTGAATTTGAAAAAGGTTTTAAAAGTAACCAGAATTTCCAGTAATTGAATTGGAATGGATATGAATCGAAATTGTCTTCGGAATATTTCGATGTTGGATTTCATGATTATACAGATGTTGTTATGGAAATTTGAAAGATATTTATATATCGCTATTTCAAATACGATATTTGTTGGTCATAGAATTTGATATTGAATATAAGCTGATATATTTTCTATTTAGAGCCTTGTATTTATTATCAAATGTGATTCGGGTTTGTCGTGAATGGTGTCTTCATTAACACTGTTCTTGAACCCAGTAGAGAAAAAGATTAAATCTTTTTATTTAGATTTAATGAAGTGTACCAATTAAATAATATTTAATTGGAATTGAATTGGTATTGATTTTTAGGTTTATCGTGAATAGTGTTTTAAATAACACTTGTTCTTTAACCCGATAATTAGTGGAATGTGATTTTGGGTTTATCATGAACCGTGTTTTAAATGACACTGATTCTTTAACCCAGTCAAAGATTAAAACTAAGTAGAGTTTTAATGAATCAATAATTAGATTGAAATGATCGAGAATGGAGTATCACCAGTTTAGCTCCAGGCGATAGTTAAATCTTTAATTAGATTTGAACGAGAAATGGTAATTGAATTTACCGATAACACTGTGGTGTTAGATATGAAGTATAACCAGTTTTACTTCATGGGATGAATAGGTTGGGATTGGGAAATTAAAATAAATGATTACTTCAGTAAGGTTAGTTAATCCCGACTAGTTGAATCGAAATTCAAAAGAAGATTAAAGAATAAATTCAACGGATTTATCTTGGATATAATTGGAACCTTTCCCTATGAATGTGAAATTTAGAAACTAACTGTCGGTTAGCTAAGCAGAATGGTTTTCTCGATATCGATCTGATGTTGGTTTCGGCCTTCGGGGTTAATATTTGGGAAATTATTCTCTTGATTAATTTACGGTTAGTGACTGATGAATTGGAATGAGGCGTATGTTGTGTTTGTGTAACACTTATTTAAAATATACGCGAGTTATTCGGTAAGACCGGGTTTATCCCATTCTGAATAACTGATACGACGATAAGTCAAAGATGAAGACGATGGTCGAAGACCGGAGGTCTTCACGTCGTTTGGGTGATTACTGATGATCTTGATTGGGATGTACACCCAAGAAGATGGAAACAGTTGGTGATTGTCTAGACGTACTTTGGGATCGATGGATATGCGGGGTACTAGGTGCCTCTGGTTTCGTTCAGACCCAGAACAGACTTGTAAATGGACTGTGTGTCTGAAATTGGATTTTAGTCTATGTGATTGATTTCTATTAAATATATATCTTTTTGGCGGCGGAGAATTTATTCTCTTGCTTAATGCCCTTCTCTGAGACGTATGAGCTCAGGGGTTATATACTGATGGATATCAAACGCATAGAGTGAATTGCCTGTGTGGCATGCCTAAGTGGCGAATGATCAAGGCTTCTGTTGAAAAGCAAAGTCTTGTGGTTGATGATCAAAGCACGGCCTTTGTGGCGTAGCTTTGTGTAACGTATACTTCGCGAGTTTCACACCCGGTATGACCCAAAAACGGGAGACGGACCTCAGGGAGGACATGCGTTTCTTTCTAGCTAGAAGTGGCGTCAGTGGTTTTACACGCCCTGACGAGTTTGACTTATGTGGTTGTTGGTATTATGAGGCGCCTCAGTTTGATCGCACGATCCGGGTCCGATGGAGCCATTCGTTGGCTCATTTACGCCCCATAGGGCGGGGAGACGTATTGTTCAGGCATAATAATCCACATCGGTGGACCGGCCCTGACGATCCAAGGGGCAGTTGCGGCTGTTCCTGAGGCTCGGGCTAGACAGTCTCGAATCGGTAGAGGACTATCTTTTGCCTCGGTTCATAGATGGAAATCCAATTTCCATATACGTGACATTTTCGGTTTTATTTGTAGAGCCTAGTATGGCGACATAGTGGGATGGGGCGCTTATGCCGTCTATGATTGATACTTATGATTTGAAATTGTTTTTGACACTATACACTTATAGTACTATCAAAATAATCTGTTTTAAACGTATCAAGCATTCTTGGTTATTATAAGGTAAAAAAACCCTATCTCCGGCTTGCGTTGCATTGTGTCATGGGAACTGGGTCTTATAATAGCTTCATCTTTCTTTATTTAGCATTGCGCTGTTGTTTTATGCACTGGTATTCTTGGGAGGAAACTCGTTCCGCGTTAGCGGCGTGGTCCCTTGATTTACCTAACTTTAAAATAAAGATTTATAACTGTTTTAGTTCTCACACCAGTCCCACGACTGACCTGGAGTTTATTGTTTTAACCTAAACTCTGGGTGCCCTTATTTTGACATGGGCAGCTAGTAGTTTCAGTTTTTGCAAATTTATATTCATAGGATCCGGGTTTACAGCTGGAATGATATCAGGAAAGCTTTGTATCCGTATATTTCTTCTAGTTGTGTATTGTATAATTTTCCGCTGCTATGTATTTAAATGTAATTTAAATCTCTGATATTTCTGTGTAATATTCATTTATACTCTGTATATTCTTGTATTCTGATGCATTGTTGTAATATACAATGAAATGTTCTTCCGTCTGCGTTCTGATTTGTCGTGTTCTCGAAACGATCAGGCGTTTCGAACGGTCTAGATCGGTTTAGCGACCGATTCAGATCGAGCGAGATTCCTTGTCGTCACAGGTGGTATCAGAGCTTTGGTTTACAAAGCTCAGAGAACAAGGCACATTAGAACCATACGAAAGAATTCATCAGATATTGGATTAGCAATATCCAATGAGAATGACTCGTTAGAGATGGGATCAGTAGTATCCTAGAACGAGTGTGAAGAGTATATTTTTCAAATGAAAACAATTCTGTTTTGAAATTTAAATCGTTTTACACGTATTTGAATAATTTATTTATATTGATTTTGGACAATTCAGTATATAAAGAATTTGAATATACGCCTTGCAAACATATATTCAAAGTTTTAATATATTGGATAGATGTAGCATCACACTCTAGTCGCCCGGAGATGATATTGATGATAGCGATCGCATCATCAACATTTATGTTCGAGTTTCGAAGGTGGGATTTCTATATATTTCCATTAGACTGGTGTGAGAACCAAAATAGATAGTGCTTATTGTTGTGATTTGGCATCAAAAATCTGATTTTTGACTATGTATCAAAGTTATGAATTTGAAAAGCTAATCAACTAATGGATTGATGTTTGTGTTGTTTGTTTATTTGTTTGATAATTTTGAACCATTTAGCCTAATTAAATCAAATATTGAGTTGTATTGAAAATTGGTCACATTTGCTTGCATATATATGTACTTACACTGAACAGGTCATAGCAAGGAGGCTTGAGCAGAGAATAAATTTTGTTTGCCCGACAAATAGGTACATGTTTACTATATAATTTACTGTCTTGTTTGGTTGATGATGATTTAATGAGCCTATTGGCTAGCCGCTTGGCTTTTTCTTTTTCTTTTTGAGATCAGAAGGCCTGTATGGCAATTTCAGGATTTTCCCGTGGCTCCCGTTGCAGGGGAGGTTATGGCGAAATTTTTCGAAAATTTAGGGTATTAGCCAAATTTTTGAAGAATTTGAAAATTCTCAGAAACTGAAAGTTGGAGAATGGAAGCCAGATCGAACGTAGGGTTGATTGATCAAACCACTTTCGACTTTGTTCCTTTTCGGGGACGAAAAGTTTTAAGTGGGGGAGATTGTAACAACCCGGAAATCTGGGCCAGTTTAAAATTTTAAAATTGGCAATTTTAGCGAATTTTGATTATTTAAAATAGATTATTTTAAATAATATCGACGAGAAAATTTACTTTGAATAAAATTCAATCGTATATAGTTATATAGATCGACGATAGAATATAAATAATTATATATAAATATAAAAGGAATTGAAAATGGCACGGTAGTTCGATAATTCGATTTCAAACTTCATTTGAACGTACCGGGTGCAAAACAAACCGGATTTCAGTGAAACCAAAAATAATGGAATCTAATTGTGAATATCTTTCCAACGAATCTGAAAAATCAAAATTTCATAGAGTGGATCAAAAGATATGTCCAGTTGAAAATTCCGAATAGTCGCTATGGAATTCAGGCCCTTAAAAATGGGAATTTTGCAAACTACCTCGGATTTCGACGAAACCACTTTGTTGGATCCGCAGTGTCAAATTATCGCTAGGTTTCAAATTTCATAATTTTTTGAATCAATATGTGAGCGTGGCAAAAGAAAACGTGTTTGACCAGTTTCAGTTGATTTTAATCGACTGGAAAATGGCCATTTTTCCAACGGTCTCAGAATTCGACGAAACTGGTTTTGTTAGGACCGTATCGTCAATACGAAGCTAGAAAATATTTTTCGGGAATTTTTCTAG
Organism: Allium sativum; assembly: GCA_030737875.1. Lineage (NCBI taxonomy): Eukaryota > Viridiplantae > Streptophyta > Magnoliopsida > Asparagales > Amaryllidaceae > Allium > Allium sativum. The sequence goes on from CM060923.1 coordinate 12,284,334, forward strand.
CTAGTATGTGGCCCCGATAAATTGAAATGCGCGTTCAAATTCAATATATAGAGTTATATTTTGATTTTGACGAAAACTGATCGAAACGATCAAATCAGCTTACGATACATATCCCATTGTGTTCGGAATGGGGGTAATTAGCTATAGACAACAGGCGGTGGGTCTCGTTTCGAGGTCGAATAAAAAAGTTGCTTTTTGAAATTAAATAAATAAATAAAAAATTAAAACTCTCTCCTTACATCACTCAGGCCCCCCTGGTTCATTTTGAAAAAAAAAAACCTAGACGACGAATCGCGCCGCTTCCCCCCTGCCGTCGCCACCTCCGCACCCTCCTCCTCGTCGCTCCACCTCTCGCACACCGCCTCCACCCTCTTCCGCTTCGCCCCTTCCTCCATCGATGACCACCGCAACCTCAACCAAGCGACGCGCTGACCCTTCCCTGGCACCCAGGCCTCCGACCATTCCCTTCACCTCAGCCGCCGAGCGCAGATCCCCCCTCTCTCTTCTAACAATGTAAGTTTTTAATTTAATTTAATATAATTAGTTAGCTTAATGTAATTTAAAACATCCTTTTTAAATCAGTTTTCTTTTAGATAAAGCATAGTTAAAATCTTGATTTTAACGGTAAAGTTTTGATTTTTAACGAGTTAAAGATTCGATTGTTAATGGTATAAGGTTTAGATTTTTGATTGAAGGAGTTTAGATTTTTGACGAAAGGAAGACAATATTTTTATATGAAGAAAAATATAATTTTTATATTGTAGAAAGGATAAAAATATAATTTTTATATAGTAGAAGAATTAAAAAATTCGATTTTTATATATAGAATAGCAAAGTAAAAATTCGATTTTTATATATTGAATAGCGAAGTAAAAATTCGATTTTTATATATAGAATAGCAAAGTAAAAATTCGATTTTTATTTATTGAATAGAGAAGTAAAAATTCGATTTTTATATATTGAATAGCGAAGTAAAAATTCGATTTTTATATATTGAATAGCGAAGTAAAAATTCGATTTTTATATATTGAATAGCGAAGTAAAAATTCGATTTTTATATATTGAATAGCGAAGTAAAAATTCAATTTTTATATATAGAATAGCGAAGTAAAAATTCGATTTTTATATATAGAATAGCGAAGTAAAAATTCGATTTTTATATATTGAATAGCAAAGTAAAAATTCGATTTTTATATATTGAATAGCGAAGTACAAATTCGATTTTTATATATTGAATAGCGAAGTAAAAATTCGATTTTTATACATTGAATAGCGAAGTAAAAATTCGAATTTTATATATTGAATAGCGAAGTAAAAATTCGACTTTTATATATTGAATAGCGAAGTAAAAATTCGTTTTTTATATATTGAATAGCGTAGTAAAAATTCGATTTTTATATATAGAATAGCAAAGTAAAAATTCGATTTTTATATATTGAATAGCGAAGTAAAAATTCAATTTTTATATATTGAATAGCGAAGTAAAAATGTGATTTTTATATATGTAGAGAATACGGGCAAAGAAAGTGACAAGAGGCAAGAACGACGAAGATGTCTACCTAAGAAGAGTGGTGGCGTTGGATTAGCTTTCGGTGAGAATTTCTCACTCTTTAATTCAATTTTCTAGTTATATAATATATACTAGGATGCAGACGGTGTTTAGTAGCACCCGACACCCGTCGTCCACAGACCATGGACGGCTTGTATGCTTGTTTGTTTGATTTTGATGTGTAGTTGATTGTGTGATGTGATGTGAAATGAAATAAAATATTTTATAGTGGAAAAGTATTTTATAGTTAAAAATAGAATTTCTAACGTGTATATGAAATGAAATATAAATAAACAAATCTGATGATTTGTTTATCTACACACATTTGACTGATATTGATTGGGACGATAAATTTTACACATCGCCCAACTGCACAAATAAAATCTGTGTTTGATTGTTTGAAAACCCCACACGGGGTATTGGGGTGATATATGACATACACCAATCCCAATAATTAGTAGTATGTCGATCGATTGATTGACAGACTGTTATAAGCGTTAAATATTTATATTCGATGCTTATACAGTGTAGAATGCACTTTGGATGATGGTTGATTATTCATCGTTGTTATTGTATACATGTGTTGTAGAAAATCCATATAATTAACATTATATGGTAATTGATTGGGCCTCATTCCAGTTTTAAAATAGAAATATTTGAAAACAAAATATTTGAAATAGAATATTTGGAAATAGGAATATATGAAGCCGTATTGATTAGATTGACGCCATTTTGACGTGTACGATATTTATATCGATTTTATTCATTTTATAATGAATATCGAAAGTGATTTCAAAATCTGATTTTTTTCCGAAAAGAATTGAATTCGAATTGAAATCGAAAGGAATTGAATTCAAATTAAAATTGAAAAGAAATTCGAATTATATTTAAAGTGAATTGAAATTCAAATTAAACTGAATTGATTTGAAATTCGAAATGCACTGAAATGATCTGAAATTCGAATAGAATTGAAATCCGAATTAAATTGAATAAAAATGAATCCGAATTGAAATCGAATGGAATTGAATTCAAATTGAAATTGAAAAGAAATTCGAATTAAACTGAAATTGAATTGAAATCAATTTGAAATGAATTTAAAACGAATTTATATTGTAATACTCAATTTTGATTTGAAATTGAATATGAAGTTGAAACCGTTTTGAAAACGAATTTAAAACGATTTATAAATCACGTTTTTAAAAGGAAATCGACGAAGTATATATTACATATATTATATATATATAATATAATGGCCTGAATAGAACGCGCCGCGCCGCGGCAGTTCGCAAATTCCGACCATTGACTTCGAACGGATATTACGGGAGATCCGACCGTCGGATTCTCCTAAAACCGGAACCGTTGGGTTCGAATCGAAAAGAGCTTTCTAACGAATATTAGAAATTTGACATCTAACGGTTGAATTTGGAATTATGTCCAAATCAAATTTGGAAAAGGTCTCTGTAAGTGCAGTTCGACGACCGTTGGTGGAAATCGACTGTACTGGCCTTGATAAAATTATTAAAAATAGTAATAATTTGTGTAAAATCATAAGAAGTGTTTTGTGAAGAATTGGGATGAAAAACTCCGTATTTGAAAAGATGAAAATAGATTTTTATCGAAATGAACTAGTTTTGAACTAGAATTATAATTCTATTTATTTTTAAATAAATAAATTGAATTTGAAAAAGGTTTTAAAAGTAACCAGAATTTCCAGTAATTGAATTGGAATGGATTTGAATTGAAATTGTCTTCGGAATATTTCTATGTTGGATTTCATGATTATACAGATGTTGTTATGGAAATTTGAAAGATATTTATATATCGCTATTTAAAATACGATATTTGTTGGTCGTAGAATTTGATATTGAATATAAGCTGATATATTTTCTATTCAGAGCCTTGTATTTAATATCAAATGTGATTTGGGTTTGTCGTGAATGGTGTCTTCATTAACACTGTTCTTGAACCGAGTAGAGAAAAAGATTAAATCTTTTTATTTAGATTTAATGAAGCGTACCAATTAAATAATATTTAATTGGAATTGAATTGGTATTGATTTTTGGGTTTATCATGAACAGTGTTTTAAATAACACTTGTTCTTTAACCCGATAATTAATGGAATGTGATTTTGGGTTTATCGTGAACCGTGTTTTAAATGACACTAATTCTTTAACCCAGTCAAAGATTAAAACTAAGTAGAGTTTTAATGAATCTTTAATTAGATTGAAATGATCGAGAATGGAGTATCACCAGTTTAGCTCCAGGCGATAGTTAAATCTTTAATTAGATTTGAACGAGAAATGGTAATTGAATTTACCGATAACACTGTGGTGTTAGATATGAAGTATAACCAGTTTTACTTCATGGGATGAATAGGTTGGGATTGGGAAATTAAAACAAATGATTACTTCGGTAAGGTTCGTTAATCCCGATTAGTTGAATCGAAATTCAAAAGAAGATTAAAGAATAAATTCAACGGATTTATCTTGGATATAATTGGAACCTTTCCCTATGAATGTGAAATTTAGAAACTAACTGTTGGTTAGCAAAGAAGAATGGTTTTCTGGATATCGATCTGATGTTGGTTTCGGCCTTCGGGGTTAATATTTGGGAAATTATTCTCTTGATTAAATTATGGTTAGAGACTGATGAATTGGAATGAGGCGTATGTTGTGTTTGTGTAACACTTATTTAAAATACACGCGAGTTATTCGGTAAGACCGGGTTTATCCCATTCTAAATAACTGATACGACGATAAGTCAAAGATGAAGACGATGGTTGAAGACCGGAGGTCTTCACGTCGTTTGGGTGATTACCGATGATCTTGATTGGGATGTACACCCAAGAAGATGGAAACAGTTGGTGATTGTCCAGACGTACTTGGGGATCGATGGATACGCGGGGTACTAGGTGCCTCCGGTTTCGTTCAGACCCAGAACTGACTTGTAAATGGACTGTGTGTTTGACATTGGATTTTAGTCTGTGTGATTGATTTCTGTTAAATATATATCTGTTTGGCGGCGGAGAATTTATTCTCTTGCTTAAAGCCCTTCTCTGAGACGTATGAGCTCAGGGGTTATATACTGATGGATATCAAACGCATAGAGTGAATTGCCTGTGTGGCATGCCTAAGTGGCGAATGATCAAGGCTTCTATTGAAAAGCAAAGTCTTGTGGTTGATGATCAAAGCACGGCCTTTGTGGCGTAGCTTTGTGTAACGTATACTTCGCGAGTTTCACACCCGGTATGAACCAAAAACGGGAGACGGACCTCAGGGAGGACATGCGTTTCTTTCTAGCTAGAAGTGGCGTCAGTGGTTTTACACGCCCTGACGAGTTTGACTTATGTGGTTGTTGGTGTTACGAGGCACCTCAGTTTGATCGGACGATTCGGGTCCGCTGGAGCCATTCGATGGCTCATTTACGCCCCATAGGGCGGGGAGACGTATTGTTCAAGCATAATAATCCACATCGGTGGACCGGCCCTGACGATCCAAGGGGCAGTTGCGGCTGTTCCTGAAGCTCGGGCTAGACATTCTCGAATCGGTAGAGGACTATCTTTTGCCTCGGTTCATAGATGGAAATCCAATTTCCAAATACATGACATTTGCGGTTTTATTTGTAGAGCCTAGTATGGCGACATAGTGGGATGGGGCGCTTATGCCGTCTATGATTGATACTTATGATTTGAAATTGTTTTTGACACTATACACTTATAGTACTATCAAAATAATCTGTTTTAAAAATATCAAGCATTCTTGGCTATTATAAGGTAAAAAAACCCTATCCTCCGGCTTGCGTTGCATTGTGTGATGGGAACTGGGTCTTATAATAGCTTCATCTTTCTTTATTTAGCATTGCGCTGTTGTTTTATGCACTGGTATTCTTGGGAGGAAACCCGTTCCGCGTTAGCGGCGTGGTCCCTTGATTTACCTAACTTTAAAATAAAGATTTATAACTGTTTTAGTTCTCACACCAGTCCCACGACTGACCTGGAGTTTATTGTTTTAACCTAAACTCTGGGTGCCCTTATTTTGACACGGACAGCTAGTAGTTTCGGTTTTTGCAGATTTATATTCACAGGATCCTGGTTTACAGCTGGAATGATATCCGGAAAGCTTTGTATCCTTATATCTCTTCTAGTTGTGTATTGTATAATTTCCCGCTGCTATGTATTTAAATGTAATTTAAATCTCTGATATTTCTGTGTAATATTCATTTATACTCTGTATATTCTTGTATTCTGATGCATTGTTGTAATATACAATGAAATGTTCTTCTGTCTGCGTTCTGATTTGTCTTGTTCTCGAAACGATCAAGCGTTTCGAACGGTCTAGATCGGTTTAGCGACCGATTCGGATCGAGCGAGATTCCTTGTCGTCACTGGGGTTTTGTTCCTCAAAAGGCCTCGGCGTTAGTAGGAGATGAGCTCTACTATATAAGTACCCACTTCACACAGGCTTCCACGATGTGGGACTTAGGGGTGTTACATTCTCCCCTCCTAAAGAGCCCAACGTCCCCGTTCGCTCACAAACACCTCATCCAGGCGTTGTGGTTCACACAGGAGACACAATTCCGGCTGGGTATTGGCTCTGATACCATTATAACAGTCTGCACCTCCATTCACACAAGATATTGTCCCCAACTTAGCCACCTTATAGGTGTGGGGTTTTGTTCCTCAAAAGGCCTTGGCGCTAGTAGGAGATGAGCTCTACTATATAAGTACTGACTTCACACAGGCTTCCACGATGTGGGACTTTGGGGTGTTACACATTCCAACAGTAGAAATAAAACACAATACAATCAATTAAATCGTCCATGGTCTGTGGACGAGGGAGGTAAGCTAACAGGCACCGTATACAATTTATGGTGATTAAACTGATAAAAATCTACACTGGCAATTCTTTATATTTTTATACATGAATATAATAACATGATAAAATATAATTTAGTGAGAAGGAGTTCTCACATTGATTTCCACTCCGCTAGTCTTTAATTTTATAATTGAACTAAATTAGACGATCGTTTAATTTAGCCCAAAAATTCAATTGGCTCTATTTCAGTTCTAGTCAGTTCCAAAATGTAGAGTTTGTTATCGTGATCGCATTGCAACTTGTTTCGCTGCATTTAAATGGATAATTCCTTAAATAAATAATTAACAACGTTTAGTTATGTTATTAATGAAATTACGGTTCCTGTACTTCTGTCTTCATCATCGAATACTTTAGGCTCCTATTCGGATGAAGATTGCCACTAATTTCTTAAACCACGCGCTACATGAAGTAATCAGACACCCCTCCTCAACAGCCTCGTCCGCCACCTCCTCACGCCGGCAACAGCGCCAAACTCGAGCCCCATATCACCTCGAGAAAACCACCCAAAGTTGGCTACTTCCAGTAACGAATCCGACCAAGCTACTTCGAAATTTCAGTTCTTGCCAATTCAAATTGGAGAGCTTATCGAGTAGAACCATTTTTCCTTTGGAGATTTATCAATTTGATGACAGGGTTGATCAGATTTGGAAGAGGAAATGTGGAGAATACGGGCCATTGGTGGATTAGGGCCGGCGCAGCCGAATGAACAGGGAGAGGGTTATGGTTTTAAATGATATATATATATATATTAATATAAATTAATATTCTCTAATTGGTTAATTTTCTGTTTGAACTCCGAATCAAACCCAGCAACTGTTGCCACTAGCCAAAAACCCCAATTCTGGAAACAATGGAATATGTTTCGTAAGCCAATTCGATTATTTCGATTAGTTTTCATTAAAATAAAAATATAAATCGTATCTATTGAATTCAAACATACATTTTAATTTACCTGGGCCACACACTGACTCCAAAGATTCCAGAAATATAAATCTAGCTATGTTTTGACGATACGGTCCTAACAAAACTAATTTCGTCAAATTTGAAGATCGTTTGAAAAATGGCCATTTTCTAGTTGATCCAATTCAAACTAAAACTGTCAAAACACATTTAAATTCACTAAGCTCACATATTAATTCCGAAAAATTGTGAAATTTGAAATCTAACAATATTTTGACATTTCGGACCCAACAAAAGTGTTTTTGTCGAAAACGGAGGTCGTTCGCAAAATGAATATTTTTAAGGGCTATATATTATATTAAAATATATATAAATTCCATAGCGACTATTTTAAATTTTGAACTTGACAAAACTTTCAATTTACATTTTGAAATCTGGATTTTTCACATCCGTTAGAAAGATATTATTAAACAGATTCAAATATTCTGGTTCTACTGAAATCCGATTTATTTTTAATTCTGTACATTCATTTGAAATTTAAAATTGAATTTTCAAATTACCGCGCCACTTTGAGTTCATTTTATTGTTAAATATTTTTATATGTTCTAACTTCGATTTAAATAAATTTTTAGTCTTTATTATTTAAAATAAATCATTTTAAATATTCAAAACCATTTAAATTTTCTTAAATAAAAAAGTTTAAATTGTTCTGATTTTTCGGATTGTTACACAATATGAGGTAATAAGTCGCATGAGATCTGAATATATTTAGAGATTTTTGGATTTTGTTCCGTTCAGACCCAAAATGGACTTATATGTATTGTGTGTCTCATAGTGTAGTTGACTGCGTAGCACTGATTTTTGTTAATATATATCAGATTATGGAAATTAATTATTCTCGTCTCTAAGTTTTACATGCTTAGAGGTAATGTACTGATAGAAATCAGTGACATTTTGTAACTTGACAATGTGGCATACTCAAGTTATGAAATTATCAAGTGATGATCAAAGCTTGGTTTATTGAAGCATAACATTATGTATATCGTGACCCCGACGAACCTCACACCCCATATTGATGGTAAACTGGTGGTTAGGTTGTATACATATATCTATTGAAAATCAAAGCTTGGGCGGTAGATCTAATTTAAAACATGGGAAAAATAAGGGTATGTTCGGTGTCCATGTTTGGATGTTAACCAGTGATTTACCAGATGTTTGGTGTCCGTGTCTGCATGAAAACCGTGAGATACACCTTAATCGTGTTCCGATTGATCTTTCGTGTCAGAAACCATCATATTGTAAACCAACAACAAATACGAGCTTTTCGTTTTGTTTGTAAACTATGTATGTGGGCATAGCCACTATGCTTGCTAAGATTAATATATTTATTTACGAAATGGTTTTCAACACTATGCACTAATAATAGTATTGGAAAAAAGATTTTTACGTACGAAAGCATGTTTGTTTATTATAAGAGAAAACTCGCCCATTTGTTGTGCGCTTGCATTGTGTGATGCGGGATGAGCTTATGATTGCTTCATTTTTCCAAAATCATTTGCGAATTTTCCATAATACTTTTTTAGATTACTGCACCCATAACACTCATGTTATTTCGTATCTTAACTTGACTAATATGTAAATGATTTAGTTCTGATTTGAGTGTTTGTTTTGTTTTTTTTATGCAATACGCTCGGGTCAGATGAAGTTGCAGTTAGCGAAGATTACCTTGCCTTGGAGAATGAAGAAGAAGATTTGGTATATGTCTATTATATATGATTTTTCCTCTGCAATTTGTTTCCACTGCCTTGTTGTATATATCTGTGTATGTGTAACTCTGATTGTCATTGTATGTTATAGTCAAATATATATTTTTCAACTGCTTTCGAACTGTTATTTATTTATTATATTTTGTCTTTCCACTGTGACATTCTATATTTGTTGTATTCTTTCTTCTTTTTCTTATATAAATCCCAATAACTATCTGTATGTTTAAATTGTCTAAGTCAACGTTAAGGATCGTTGTCGATTTAAATGGTCAAAAATCTTGGATTTTACATTAGTACGTCAACTCAGTTATCCTTTAACTATTCGTATCTTTCGAAACTAACATTGAAAACTCAAAATAAACCAAACACTACCTCCATTTCTATTGTTTTTCATTTCATTATTTACACAGACCACTCTGTTCAAATACAAAAGAGACTAATTACACAACATGAAATTGAGTCGCAAAAATAATAAGAATTATTCTGTTTTACAATCATCCAGCAAAGCCAATACTATAACATAACTATACTAGAAAATAGAAACTAATATTATGCTTCAATGAAAAGCATAATCAGCATACAATAATAAAAGCATAATACTTGATTATTCAACGACGAAGATCAGGGCAGATCCATTTGCAGTTGCAAGTAACAAAGTCAGTGCAAGAACTACCCTCAGTGCATAAGTGTATTGTAGCGCAAAAGTCTCTGCATTGTTGTGCCTTACAGCCAGGTGATACGTCGCAGCTACAGCTAGGTGATCCACCGCAATCTCCACTTGGAAAAGGGCACTGTGGTCCTATCGCTTTCGTCTTTATAACTACAAGTAGCATTTAACAATATTGTCCATTAGGACAGAAATAAAAATGAGTTTTATCTATCTTAATAAAAAAAGGGCATTTATTCTTTAACTTACCACTTGAGAAAAAAATGAGGAATACAAGGAAGGATGTAAGGCAAGTAGTATTCAAGTTTCTTTATTTGGAAATCCTTTTTTTAATGGTTCTTGTGGTTGAGATCTATGGATGACCAACTGAATTTATAGGCACAATATAAATGTGAACTACAGCAAGTTGATAATGCTGGATATATGGCTATCTATCTACTAAATAATAGTAAAGCAGAAGAATTTCTTCCTCTCTCCTAGATTCTAGGAGTTCTCCCTCTCTAGGTTAATTCTCTCATGATATTTGATACTCGAATCTTTTAACTTATCAATTAAATCAATTAGATATACACTATATTATTTTGCAATATTAAAACTTTTGTAATTATAAACAAGTAATTCATTGATTAGCTTCTTACATTTTATTTTCAGATCCTTATATCTATATTACTTACATAAAACAAAATATAACCATCTGAATGACTTTGTTTAACTAATATTAAAATTGATATTAAAGAACCATAATTTAATATTCATACAATTATTGTACCAATAAAAATGGTAAAATTTATTTTTTATCCCATAATGATAAATGAATCACATCTAATAAATAATAGTAAAGTAGAAGTATTTCTTGCTCTCCACTTGATTCTTGGAGTTCTCCCTCTCCAGCTAATTCTCTCTTGATATTTAATATTTGAATCTTTTAAATTATCAATTAAATTAGTTAGCTAAACATCTCATTATTCTAGAATACACTGTTTTATATTTAAAACTTTTGTAATCTATTAAATAATAGTAAAGCAGAAGAATTACTTGCTCTCTCCTTGATTCTAGGAGTTCTCCTTCTCCAGCTTAATTCTCTCTTGATATTTACCATTTGAATCTTCTAACTTATCAATTAAATATATTATCTAACCATCTCATTATTCTGTATCATGTTGTTTATATTTTGAACTTTTATAATTATTTATGAATAATTCCTTGATTTTCTTCTTACATTTTAGATTTAGGTCCTTATATTTATATTTATATTAATTACATAACACAAAATGTAACAACCCGAATTTTCAAAACTAATTTACAATTTTTATTTTAGCTATTTTAATGGGTTTTGAATATTTAAAATGATTTATTTTAAATAATAACGACTAAATATTTATTTACATTGAAGTTAGAACGTATAAATATATTTTAATTATAAAACGAGCCTGAAACGCGCAGTAGTTTGAAAATTCGATTTTAAATTTCATTTGAATGTATAGAATTCAAAATAAATCAGAATTGGACGAAACATGAAACGTTAGAATCCATTTAACTCTATCATTCTAACAAATGTAAGAAATAGAGATTTCACTTTATAAATTATAAGTTATGTCCATTTTAAAATTCAGAATAGTCGCTATGGAATTTATATATATTTAATAAAATATGTAGCCCTTAAAAATAGTCATTTTGCAATCGACCTCTGTTTTCGACGAAACCACTTTTTTTGGATCTGGAATGTCAAATTATTGCTATACTCCAATTTTCATAATTTTTGGAATTTATATGTGAGCATTGTGAATTTAAACATGTTTGGTCAATTCAGTTTGAATTTAATCGACCGAAAAATGACCATTATACAATTGGTCTCCAAATTCGTCGAAATTAGTTTTGCTTGGACTGTATCGTCAAAACATAGCTAGATTGAATTTTTTTGGAATCTTTGGAGTCAGTATGTGGCTCCGATAAATTAAAATGTATGTTGAAATCAATTTTGATCGTTATATTAATTTAAATTTTAATTTTGATGAAAACAGAACGAAGAAGTCGAATTGGCTTATGGGACATATCCAATTGTGTTTGGAATGGGGGTATTTGGTAGGGGCTACAGTCATTAGGTTCGATTTGGAGTTCTAATTAAAAACTAACTTTTTGGAATTTAAATTAAATTAAATATATAATTATGTAAGCCAACCCCTTCCTTTTCTTTCCCGTCGTTCATTTAGAAGAAGAAAAAAAGCCGCCATCGATCTCGTGAGCCTCCCTTGCCGCCGCCGACCGCACCCCCAAACAGCCTGCCACCGCCGCCTCCCCCGACCACCTCCCACCTCCTCCTTCTCTCTCCACCTCCAATTCGAACCCTAAACCCAAACCGCAACCCTCCAGCCGCTGTAGGCCCCACCACCGAATGCCGCAACCCCCGCCGCCTCCTCAACCGCCTGCGTCGCCCCCTCAGCCACCAACCCCGACTGCGGACCCACTCCCTCTAAAAATCAAATTTTTATAATTTTCAATTATACATTTAACCCCGTGACCTTGTTTCTTCAATATCTTTCAACCCGAGTGCTTCTGGACAAAACTCCACATTGCCAAAGTCGAAGAGCACGATCTTCTCTTCGATTTTAGTATATAGAGGTCAAATTTTGGTATTTGGAGTCGCCAGGAAAATGCGACCAATGTCAGCAGTCCAAATAATGTCTTTTCGTAAATTCTAGCGAAATGGAGAATTTACGGGAAAAAGCCCATTAGGCGAAAGTTGTCCGGAATGGCGCGTTTAAGCTAAGAAAAAAGATCGTGTGAGGATTGGAGCTCAATTGCAAATTCTGGAACTAGAACAGCAAATCAGAGCGTCAGAAAGTAACGGCTGAGTGGATCCCAGTGTGAGGACGCCTTCTCGCTCAAATTATTTTTCAGTTAAATATATCTTAGGTTGCAGACGGGGCTTAGTAGCTCCTGACACTATTTATTGTACAAACCATGGTTGTTTGTTTGGATTGTATTATTGAAATTTGGATTGTGGTTGTAAATAGATTGTGAATTGATTGTGGGATTGTTTGGACTGATTGTGATTGATGCATATGGCACGAGCCAGTGTCAGGAGAGGGGTAATGCTAGATATTACTCTGGTTCTAATATCGCGCCGTTATAATGCCAAATTTTTCTGTAAATGAAATGTATATGAATTTTTTCTGAAATAAACTATATAAAATATTCATGTGTTGAATAAAATGTTTGAACAATAAAGATATCATTTTTATTGTATATATGAGCTATATAAAATAGCCATGTGATGAAATAAACATTTTACCGTTAAAAATATAATTTTTAACGTATATTTGAACTGCACAAAATTCTCCTTAAATGAAAATAAATATTCAGTTGCTAATCGGATGATTTGTTTATGTACACCCATTTAACTGACATGGATTGGGACGATAAATTTTACACATCGCCCAACTGCACAAATATTATTCAGTATTTGTTGGTTGAAACCCCACACGGATATTGGGATGATATTTGGCGTACACTAATCCCAATTGTTTTGTCGTATGTCATCGATTGGTTGACAGACTGTTGCAAGCATTAATTATTTATATTTAATGCTTATGAAGTTGTGTAATGCATTTTGGATGATTGTTTATCATTGTTATTTTATACAAGTGATGTATGAAATGCATATAACTAACATTATATGGTAATTGATTGGGTCTGATTCTGAAACATCCCACGCTCCATTAAGGTCACTCACAAGGGATTGCCTTAACTTTGGTGGAGGTTTATAAGTAAAAGTCACAGATAAAACACAAGATAGATATAAACACATATATAAGCAGCGGAAAACAAACAGACTTTTATTTCATAAAATACTTGTTCATACAAAACATTTCCATAATTGTCTCATAACAACTTCCAAAACATTACAACATCATTTCTGTCTTGGTGATTAAATAAAGAAGCATAAAACATGATCCATGATTGGGTCAAACAGCCATAGCCAAGAAGAGAGAGTTCAAACCGTACGTCTACTATCTTGAGGCTTGCAAAGAGTCTGACTAAGCTGAGTTGTTTCCTCCCTGTGGACCTGGGGGGGAAACGGAAGAAAAGAAGACGAAAGAAAAAAGGGTCAGACATAAGGCCTGGTAAGTCTAGTGACTCTTCAGTATGAGAAAAAGAATAAGGGCATGGTAAGTATAAACTGGAAGTAGGAGAGTGTCATAAACATAGACAAAGCAGTTTGAATCGAATATACTATCGCACCCCATACTATATCTCTGCATCTACTTATATTGTCTTAACTGGCACCCCATGCTGGAGGTAAAGCGATCCCCTTTTTCTAAAGATCGGCTCTTACTCGCATAATCATCAGTGTCTTACGGCCCCCAAAGATTTTAGACCCCTATGCTGGCCCACCCATGGGGTGTATCAAAACCCATGGTGGCGACCCGACACAATCCTTAGAATGCATAGGTTATACTACTGGTGCCCCCAGTGCCCTGTTTGTCTGCTCCGAAGTGTGTGCACGCCCGCACTCCGTTAGAACCCACACTATTGCACCCACCGCCGTCGCTTTTGACCGCTTATAATCAGCCCAGTAATCGTGCCCCACCCTGCCTAGTTTCAGGGTACCATGATACCTAATTGGTTTACTGCTGAAATGGGACCCGATTACTAGGGTTTTCTAGTCAAACATGTTAAGTGGTTAAGTGACTGTATTTACCTAACCCCACCCATCAATTTCATTAACATGTTGAATTGGTTAAGTGTTTTCGTTAATATAACCCTACCATCCTGACAGTCTGTCCTTAGCTTTTTAAAGCACCGACCACTCACATTAGACAGGTATCGTTACGGTTACTGGGCGTGTCGGTCGGTTCCGGGCAGATTTACACTGTAACTCAGTCTAACCTCGGGTCCTTATTGGGCTTCATGCTTAACCACCCACATTGGATAGGTATTGTTGTGACTACTGGATAGCCGGGCGGGTCCGGGAAGGTTTACATCACAACTCAATCTAACCTCGTGTTAAGTGTAACGACCCAGAAAATCTGAACCAATTTAAAATTTTTAAATTGGCTAAAATAATAGATTTTAAATATTTAGAATAAATATTTTAAATAAGTAAGATGAAAAGTGAGTTTGAATCGACCATTGAAAACGAATATAATTAATTATAATTATAAACAAGGCCTGAAAAGGGGCTGCAGTTTCAAAAATTGAATTCAAACTTTATCGGACTGTACCGGGTGCAAAACAATCCGGATTTTAGTGAAACCAAAAATATTTAAATCTGTTAGTGAATACCTTTCTAACGAATCTGAAAAATCGAATTTTCATAGCGGAAAGCAAAAGTTATGGCTGAATGAATTTTCAGAATGGTCGCTATGGAATTTATATAGCCCGTGAAAATGGCCATTTTGCATATGATCTCGGAATTCGACGAAACCACTTTTGTTGGATCCGGGATGTAAAGTTATTGCTAGGTTTCAAATTTCATAATTTTTGAAGCTAGTATGTGTGCGTGGCAAAAGAAAATGTGTTTTGGTCAATTACAGTTAAATTGGATCGACCAAAAATGAGCCTTTTTGCAAACGGTCTCAGAATTCGACAAAACTAGATTTGTTGGGACCGTATCGTCAAAACATAGCTAGATTTATTTTTCTGGAATTTTTCGAATCTGTTTGTGGCCCTGGCAAATTGAAATGTACGTTCAAATTGAATATTGAATGTTTTATATTTTGATTTGAATGGAAACTGACTGAAACAGTCGAATAGGCCTGCGAAACATATCCCATTGTGTTCGGAATGGGGGTAAAACGCTAGGGACGACAGTCGTTGGGTTGGATTTCGAGTTCGTCCAAGAAAATCCCAAATTTTGAATTTAATATAGCATCGGCCAATAGGATTTTTAATTTCATTAATTTAAAAATATATAAAAAAACCCCGTAAACCCTTTTGCTCTGACGGCTCTCGTGCTCCCCCGCTCCCGGCCTTTTTCCGATCGCCTCAGGCGAAGTTCGCCAGCGCCACCACCCTAAATCGAACGGCCTCCTCCTCCCCTTCAAATCAAACCCACCCTCGACCCTCCTCTCCTCCCTGCCGTCGCGAATCGTGCCTCTGAAGTGGCCGACTTTGAGTCGCCGCCGTGGGCCAGAGCCGCCACCGAACTGGACGAGACTGGTGGCGCAGGGAAGCTACTTCGTAGCTCTTCGACGCTGCGAGACCCGAACTGAACGAAGTACAACGGATTGGCGGCAAGATCAAAACCTAGATTTGAACAAAACTGAGGTATAACGACTGTTTTTATTTTAAACTGATTTCGACAGTTTTAAAGTGTTGCAAAATTTGAAAAATCATATCTTTTTCATTCGTTAACGAAATTCGATGAAACTGGAAACATCGTGACCGTGTGGACGCCTTCTACATTTTAGAAGAGACCGCATATTTTTCTGAGCCTTCTGCTATTTTTGGTGGAGTGGAACCCAATGTGAGATTTCTAATTTATAAACAATATGGAAAACGACGATGTATAAATTATATAGTCGATGTATGAGTTATATAAGCGTTGTACATTTCTTGTATAAGCGTTGTATAAGTTGTACGTTCGATGTATAAGTTATATATGCGTTGTAAAAATTATATATGTGTTGAAATAAAAGTGAATTGCTATATATAAATATATATATATATATATATACGCCCCTCGTCCACAAACCATGGACGATATTTATTGATTGTGATTGGTGTGAAAATTGATTGATAGCGAATGGTTATTTGGGATTGTTTGTGGTTGATAATGATTGATTGTGGTTGAAAAATACCCGTTTGTGGTTGGAAAATATTTGGTTGAAACCACATAGGATTAGTTTGTGGAAATGAAATAAATATATACATGCCGCCTGCGTGCGAACTAGATGCATGATCCCCATTGTCAAAAACCGCGAGGTTTTAAGGTAGAGCGAGGAGCCGTACTAGGGACGGTCCCGGTTTTAACTACCCTGCCGTTATGCTGCCGAAATTTTGAATAATATTCGTGTGTTTGAATTATTTTCATCTGCTTAAACTATATTTATTCATTGAATAGAAAACCTTCATGTGTTGAATCGATATTCATTCGTTGATTTGAGATTCATGTGTTGAATGGTATTCGCGTTTTAAATATAAAAATCACAATTCTATCTATATATAGAAACTATAAAAAACCTTCATGTATTGAATCGATATTCATTCGTTGATTTGAGATTCATGTGTTGAATGGTATTCGCGTTTTAAATATAAAAATCACATTTCTATCTATATATAGAAACTATAGAAAACCTTCATGTGTTGAATTGATATTCATTCGTTGATTAGAAATTCATGTGTTGAATGGTATTCGCGTTTTAAATATAAAAATCACATTTTTATCTACATATAGAAACTATAGAAAACCTTCATGTGTTGAATCGATATTCATTCATTGAATTGAAATTCATGTGTTGAATGGTATTCATATTTTGAAATAAATTGTTCGAAAATAAAAATCACCTTTTATCGACTATATGAACTGTGTAAAATAATCTCGTTTTAAAAGAAATTGTTTTATGATAAAAATCCTATTTTTGCCACCTATATGAACTATATAGAAAAATAGTGTTTTGAAATGAATTGTTTTACAATAAAAATCACATTTTATTGTATGCATGAATCGTTGAAACGTGAAGTGTTAACAATAGCCACTTGTTCAAATAAACATATATGAGTTGAAATATTCATTAATTGGCCAATGAAATGATTTGTACCTATGTATGTAACATTAGAATGAATGGTGTTTTTTAAACCAAATAGAAATCAAATATGAAGTTGAATAGAAAATGATAAATGGTAAGAACCATATATATGTACATGCATATTCATTGAACACGTTATAACAAAGGAGCTAGAGAAGAGGAATAAAATTTTGTGCCCGACAAATAGGTACACATTTACTGTTTTGTTTGGGTGATGATTTTATGAGCTTGTTGGCTAGCCGCTTGGCTTTTTCTTTTTCTTTTTGAGATTAGAAGGACCAGGAAAGCTATTTGCAATTTCCTGATACTCCCGGTGCAGGGGAGGTTATGGCGAAATTTTCCAAAATTTTAAGGCGTTAGTGAAATATTTGAAGTGAAAACGGTATTGAAATCATCGAATGAACTATATTTATATAAATATATAAATATAAATAAAATTAAAACGAAACGTAGTCGTGCAGTTCGCATTTTGAAACCATGATTTCAAACAACTAGTGCGGGAAATCCGACCATTGGATTTTCCCGAAACCTCAACCGTCGGGTTCGCCTTGGAAATATCTTCCCAACGGCACCAACCTTGTAAAAATCCAACGGTTGGATTGTCTGGAATGTTTAATTCAAATCTGAAGAAAAACAGCGCCAGAAGCGATTATATTTATATATATATATATATATAAATATAATTATATATTTAATCGAATAACGACGCTGCAGTTCGTATTTTGAAATCGAAATTTCAAACGATTGTACCGGGAGATCCGACCGTCGGATTTTCCCGAAACTGGAACCGTTGGATTCGTTTTGAAAAGACCATTCTAATGATGTAAATTTTGTGAAGATCCAACGATTAGATTTTCAGATATGTGTAAATCAAATCTGAAGAAAAACAGCGCCACGGCCGCTTTATGGCCCGAAGCGTCGTTTTGAATAAATTGGCTATTTTAAAATAAATAAAAATAGCGATAAATCTTTATAAAATATCATAAACGATATGGAATAGAAATAAACTGAATTAGCTCGATTTATGTAGTATTTGATGGTCGAATGTGTTTGGTGTGAAAATTACATTAAAGAACAAAATTGCTGTTGTCGAATGATTTAACCATTAAAGTAAATTGATTTGAAATTCTAAATGTACGCGAATTATTTGAGAAGGCCGAGTTAATTCTCATTTCAAATAATTGACCGACGATTGAAAGTTGAAGGTGAAGACGGTGGTCGAAGACCGGAGATCTTCACCTCGTTTGGATGGTAACCGAGGTCCTGATTGGGAGGCATCCCGAAATATGGATAATGAGTGGTGATCGTTCAGACGTACGTGGTGATCGATGGGTTTGCGAGGTATTTAGTGCCTCCGGATTCGTTCAAACCCAGAACGGACTAGTCGATGGAATGTGTGTCTGACATTGGATTTTATTCTGTGTTGATTGATCTCTGTCAAATATACATCTGTTTGGCGGCGGAGAATTTATTCTTTTGCTTAACGCCCTTCTCTGAGACGCACGAGCTCAGAGGTTGTATATCGATGGACATCAGTCGCATGGCATGAATTGCCTGTGTGGCATGCTAAGATGCAGTGATCAGGGCTTCTGTTGAAAAGCAAAGTCTTGTGGTGATGATCAAAGCACCGCCTGTGTGGCGTAGCTTTGTGTATAACGTAGAATCGCGAACCTCACACCCCGGTATGAACCAGAAACGGGAGAGGACATCAGGGAGGGCTTGCGTTTCTTTCTAGCAAGGGTGGTGTCAGTGACCTACCAGCCCTGACATACTTTTCACCTATGTGGTTGTTGCTGTTGCGAGGCGCCTCGGTTTGATCGGACGATTCGGGTCCGATGGAGTCATTCGTTGGCTCGTTTGCGCCCCAAAGGGCGGGGAAACGTATTGCTCAGGCATTTTAATCCACATCGGTGGACCGGCCCTGACGATCCAAGGGTCACTCGAGCTCTGATCCTGAGACATGGTAGGCTAGATTGTCTCGAATTAGGTAAGGACTATCTTTTGCCTTGGTTCATGACGGAAATCCAATTTCCAAATACGACATCGTGCGGTTTTGATTGTATATATATACGGCGACATGATATATGGTACCCATGCCGTCTATGATTGATAGTTATGATTTGAAATTGTTTTCAAAACATATAAACACTAGCAATAATATCAAATGCCTTTGTTTTATTCGTATCAAGCATATTTTGGCCATTATAAGGTAAAAACTCTATCCTCCGGTTTGCGTTGCATTGTGTGATGGGAACTGAGTCTTATACCGGCTTCATTTTTATAAAAAGCATAGCGATGTTTCAAAAGAAATATTTGTTTTAAAGCACTGGCAATCCAGTGGAGTAAACCCATTCCACGAGAGTGGCGTGGTCCTGTGATTGGCCATATTATATATGTGTTGAGTAGACTTCTCATACCAGTCCCATGACTGACTCGTAGTTTGTTTCACTCTCAAACTCGTGTGCCCCTTTTTCTACACGGGCAGCCTTGTATTCAGGTTTAGCTGGTTCTTTCTGGATAGCTGGAGCTGAAGATGGATTCTATCATTTATCTCTTTTTATGCTGTTCAGCTCCTATTGTACATATTTTGTTTGTTTTCCGCTGTAGACATTTATGTATAGCTGAACTGTATTTGTACTAAGTAAGATCCTGTATACTGTGTAACTCTGATGATTACTTTTATCCGGTATATTCTATTGTTCATTATCTGGTGTATTTATTTAATTCTGTTCTGCTATTATATGTTTTTGTGTTATATTCCAAAGATAACCCTTGTCTCCGTCTGAACGGGATTTCGGGTCGTCTCAACGTGGTATCAGAGCTTTGGTTAAGCTTAGTTCAGGAATATAACATTTGAACGAACTCGTTAAAAATAGAACCAGTAGTGTTCTCGGACGGGTAACTCAATACAGATAGGAACAGTAATATCCTAGTATGAGTAAAGCAGAATGAAATTACACCTCAATAGACACATTTACATTCAAGTATTCGTCTCTATATTTTGAAATATCTTTTCTGTTGACCTGACACTTGATCTGCTATTTGCAGAAGAACTAGAAAATGAGTGCCAGAAACAGAAGAAGTAATACTGACTCGGATATAGAAGCCCTATATATGAAATATAGAAATCTGGGTGGAAAACCGTTCTCGGGCGAAGAATCTATTATGAGAACACAAGCTTGGATTCGTTCGGCTGAGAAAATCTTCGAAGCATTAAAGCTTAGGGATGACCAGAAAAGATTACTGGCCTCCTGGGCACTCGAAGACGAAGCTTTGTTCTGGTGGGATTCGGTTATTAAGGATAATCAAGAAGGTGATATCACCTGGGATAGATTCAAAGTAATTTTCCTAGAAAGATTTACTCCTCCCGAAGCGACCGAGCGACTATGTGATGAATTTTCTTATCTAATACAAGGTGATATGACCATCCCAGAATATCATAAGAAATTCAATGAACTTTCTCACTTTGCCCCTTATCTAATTGAAAATCCGAAGAGGAAGAATATGAGATTTATCAATGGGCTTCAAAGAAAATATCAGAATAGTGTGATGAGGAATGTGAAGCTTCCTTTCTCAGAAATGATTTATATGGCTTATCAGTATGAAGATCTCGATAGGAAAGGTATGTTGCGAGATGAAGAAGAAGTCAGTTCTAGCAGCAAAAGAAAATTCGAGGTTGATAGCCCTGAGACAAGTATGCAGCCTGAGGCCAGTACGAAGGCTGAATTCATAAAGAGGCCAAAGATCAAGCAGAAAAAGGTAAAGACAATCGTATGCCTAAAGTGTGATCAGCAAGGGCATTCAATAAGAAACTGCAGATCTTCGAACAGACGAAAGCATGGCGGGTCTAAATCCGGGATGAATTTCCAAGAGAATAGAAAGCGTAGTCAATGCCAACAGGCCGGTCATCAGTTAAAGGCCTGCCCGCTGTTCAGAAAACCTGAGGCAGTACAAGTAAATGAGGTGGCAGGAGTGCCTACATCTTCGTCTGCTCATGAAAGGTCAGATGTTTTAGAAGGCACGCTCAATGTCAAGAACATTCCAGTTAAGGTACTATTTGACATAGGCGCATCACAAAGCTTTATTGCAAAGAATACAGTCAAGAAGTTGGATCTGAGATTGAAGAAGCTCAAAGAACCAATGACTGTCCAAAATCCATTTGGGGGTTCCATCGATCTCAGTTGGATTTGTGCAGTACCTGTCTCTTTTTCCTGCTATAAATTCCCTATTATCTTTATCGTCATGAATTTCAATGAATTCGATCTTATTCTCGGATTGGATTGGCTGACCAAGTATGAAGCTGAGGTTAAATGCGCCGACAGAGTCGTTAAGGCTAAGATAAAATCAGGGAATTATGTAACCATTCCGTGTGAAGGCCCGACATCAAATAGAAAGGACTTCTGGGCAGCTTTGGATGTTTCTCCAGCCCAAATAGAAAATAGCCCTGAAGTTACTGAGAATATTCCTGACCTCGTCAAAGACATTCCTGTCGTCAAGAACTATGCGGATGTGTTCGAAGAAGTTGTTCGCTTACCTCCGCAGAGAGAAATAGATTTCAAAATTGCTTTAGTTCCGAATGCAAGGCCGGTAGTTCACGCTATCCGAAGAATGTCCTTGAAAGAGAAGGAGGAATTAGACAATCAAACACGACAGCTAGTATGGAAGGGTCTGATCAGGCCTAGTTTCTCTGATTGGGGAGCAGCAGTGGTTTTTGTCCCAAAATCTGACGGTATTCAACGTCTATGCGTGGATTATCGTGATCTGAACAAACAAACAATAAAGAACAAGTATCCATTGCCGCGGATAGATGATTTGTTGGATCGATTAAATGGAGCACAAGTATTCTCACGAATGGACCTAGCTACAGGCTTCCATCAGCTTCGAATTGCCGAAGAGTGTGTTCCAATGACAGCGTTCAGAGGCCCCGACTTATTCTATGAGTGGTTAGTAATGTCGTTCGGCTTATGTAACGCTCCAGCTTACTTCGTCGATCTGATGAATAGAGTGTTCAGAGGAGTATTGAATAAATTTGTTCTGGTTTTTATTGATGATATTCTAATCTTCTCTAAATCAAAGGCCGAACATGAAAAACATTTGGAACAAGTGTTAGAAATTCTCAGAAAGAATGTGTTGAAAGCAAAGTTTTCCAAATGTATCTTCTGGCAAGATGAGGTAAAATTTCTGGGCCACGTCGTGTCAAAAGAAGGAATTGCTGTGGATCCAAGTAAAATCACCGCTATTCAGAACTGGAAACAGCCCAGTACCCCAACTGAAGTCCGCAGTTTTCTCGGATTGGCTAGCTGTTACCGAAAGTTCGTTAAAGACTTTTCTAAGATATCTGGCCACATAACGAAGCTTACAAAGAAGAATTCTAAGTTCAAATGGACTCAAGAGAGTGAGGAGGCTTTTGAAGAGCTAAAATTAAGACTAACGACCGCTCCAGTGTTAACCATCATAGATGGCAACCAGGATTTAAAGGTCTGGACTGATGCTTCTAGAGAAGGCCTTGGCGCAGTGTTAATGCAAAGAGGCCAAGTGATCGCCTATGCTAGCCGTCAACTGAAGCCGCACGAGAAAAACTATGTAACTCATGATCTTGAGTTATTGGCTATAGTATTCGCTTTGAAAATCTGGAGACACTATCTTCTGGGCGAGAGATTTGAACTGTTTACAGATCACCAGTCGTTAAAGTATCTGTTCACCCAGAAAGACTTGAATTTGAGGCAGCAACGTTGGCTGGAGTTCCTTGCAGCATATGACTTCGAAATTATATATACTCCGGGGAAAGCCAATGTCGTGGTCGATGCGCTGAGCAGAAAGAATGTAATGATCGCCAGTTTTATTATCACGACTTCATTGCTAGATAAGATATCTGCTCTTCAGGAGGATGATCACTTCATTCAGAAGATCAGAGGGATAATTCAACAAGGCGAACCCTCGAGTTTTCAAGTTGATGGTGATGGGATTTTAAGGCTCAAAGGTAGAATATGTGTCCCTAACATTCCTGAACTTCGAAAGGAAGTACTGGATGAATGCCACAAGTCAAAACTCAGTATCCATCCGGGAGTAAGCAAAATGTATAATGACATCAAACGCACTTTCTGGTGGAAGTTGATGAAAAGGGACATTTCCTTATATGTTAGCCGATGCCCTACTTGCCAGCTAGTCAAGAGCGACCAACAGAAATTGGCTGGATTATTACAACCGCTAGAAGTTCCTGGTTGGAAGTGGGAACATATCTCCATGGATTTCATTGATGGTTTGCCCAGAACCAGAAAAGGGAATGACAGTATTTGGGTGATCGTGGATCGCTTCACGAAGACCGCCCATTTCATACCTGTCAGATCAAACAGAACTGCTCAGAGTCTGGCACAGATATACTTCAGGGAAATAGTTAGACTACATGGAGTGCCGCTCAGCATAGTCAGTGATAGAGATACAATATTCACTAGCATATTCTGGGAAGCATTTCAAGTTGAGCTAGGAACGAAGTTAAACTTAAGCACCGCTTATCATCCTCGGACAGACGGTCAGACTGAGAGGGTGAATCGCATTTTAGAGGATCTATTGCGGGCTTGTGTTCTAGATTTCGGTGGATCATGGGAAGACCATCTGCATTTGGCTGAATTCTCTTATAACAACAGCTACCAGGCGAGTCTGACAATGTCGCCATTTAAAGCATTATATGGTAGACCGTGCCGATCTCCTGCTTGTTGGGTCGAACCTGGAAATAGACTTGTGTTGGGTCCTGATATGATTCGAGAAGCTGCCGACAAAGTCGATTTTATTAAGAAGCGATTACTCGCCGCTCAAAGCCAACAAAAGAGCTATGCCGATAGAAGAAGAAGAGATATATCCTTTGAGGTTAGCGACTATGTATATTTGAAAGTATCGCCGATCAGAGGAGTTATCCGGTTCGGTAAAACTGGAAAGTTAGCGCCCAAATTTATTGGTCCGTTTCCTATTCTGGAACGGATCGGAACGCTCGCTTATAGGGTCAAACTGCCTAATTGGTTGCCTGAAATTCATGATGTATTTCACATATCTCAACTTCGAAAGCACGTTCATGAACCAGACTTGATCGTGGAAGAAGCAGCTCAGCATGACATTGAAATAACCCCAGAATTAGCTGTGAGAAGAGAGCCGCTAAAGATAATAGGCAAAGAAACCAAAGAGCTGAGGAACAAGAAGGTTCGCTTAGTCAAAGTGCAATGGAGTGGAGATCCGCGAGATTGTACTTGGGAAACTGAGGAGAGCATTCAGAAAGCTTATCCCAGATGCCTAGTAGATATCTCTGATTGACTCCGGTGCAAGGTACATTTAACCTACTTTGCATTACCATTTAATTCTCTATTCTATTGCTATTTTCTTCCCATGGATGTGCACTATTTATTCTATACTCTGAATGATTTTTAAAGGAATATAGGCTTTGACTAGTATATTTTTTTTGAAGGTTAAAAACAAATTGGTTGTTGTATGATTGTAGATTTATCAAACCACTTTTGACTTTATTCCTTTTCGGGGACGAAAAGTTTTAAGTGGGGGAGATTGTAACGACCCAGAAAATCTGAACCAATTTAAAAAATTTAAATTGGCTAAAATAATGGATTTTAAATATTTAGAATAAATATTTTAAATAAGTAAGATGAAAAGTGAGTTTGAATCGACCATTGAAAATGAATATAATTAATTATAATTATAAACAAGGCCTGAAAAGGGGCTGCAGTTTCAAAAATTGAATTCAAACTTTGTCGGACTGTACCGGGAGCAAAACAATCCGGATTTTAGTGAAACCAAAAATATTTAAATCTGTTAGTGAATACCTTTCTAACGAATCTGAAAAATCGAATTTTCATAGCGGAAAGCAAAAGTTATGGCCGAATGAATTTTCAGAACGGTCGCTATGGAATTTATATAGTCCGTGAAAATGGCCATTTTGCATATGATCTCGGAATTCGACAAAACCACTTTTGTTGGATCCGGGATGTAAAGTTATTACTAGGTTTAAAATTTCATAATTTTTGAAGCTAGTATGTGAGCGTGGAAAAAGAAAATGTGTTTTGGTCAATTACAGTTAAATTGGATCGGCCAAAAATGGGCATTTTTGCAAACTGTCTCAGAATTCGATGGAACTAGTTTTGTTGGGACCGTATCGTCAAAACATAGCTAGATTTATTTTTTTGGAATTTTTCGAATCTGTTTGTGGCCCTGGCAAATTGAAATGTACGTTCAAATTAAATATTGAATGTTTTATATTTTGATTTGAATGGAAACTGACTGAAACAGTCGAATGGGCCTGCGAAACATATCCCATTGTGTTCGGAATGGGGGTAAAACGCTAGGGACGACAGTCGTTGGGTTGGATTTCGAGTTCGTCCAAGAAAATCCCAAATTTTGAATTTAATATAGCATCGGCCAATAGGATTTTTAATTTCATTAATTTAAAAATATAAAAAAAACCGTAAACCCTTTTGCTCTGACGGCTCTCGTGCTCCCCCGCTCCCGGCCTTTTTCCGATTGCCTCAGGCGAAGTTCGCCAGCGCCACCACCCTAAATCGAACGGCCTCCTCCTCCCCTTCAAATCAAACCCACCCTCGACCCTCCTCTCCTCCCTGCCGTCGCGAATCGTGCCTCTGAAGTGGCCGACTTTGAGTCGCCGCCGTGGGCCAGAGCCGCCACCGAACTGGACGAGACTGGTGGCGCAGGGAAGCTACTTCGTAGCTCTTCGACGCTGCGAGACCCGATCTGAACGAAGTACAACGGATTGGCGGCAAGATCAAAACCTAGATTTGAACAAAACTGAGGTATAACGACTGTTTTTATTTTAAACTGATTTCGACAGTTTTAAAGTGTTGCAAAATTTGAAAAATCATATCTTTTTCATTCGTTAACGAAATTCGATGAAACAGGAAACATCGTGACCGTGTGGACGCCTTCTACATTTTAGAAGAGACCGCATATTTTTCTGAGCCTTCTGCTATTTTTTGTGGAGTGGAACCCAATGTGAGATTTCTAATTTATAAACAATATGGAAAACGACAATGTATAAATTATATAGTCGATGTATGAGTTATATAAGCATTGTACATTTCTTGTATAAGCGTTGTATAAGTTGTACGTTCGATGTATAAGTTATATATGCGTTGTAAAAATTATATATGTGTTGAAATAAAAGCGAATTGCTATATATAAATATATATATATATATATAAATATATATATATATATATACGCCCCTCGTCCACAAACCATGGACGATATTTATTGATTGTGATTGGTGTGAAAATTTATTGATAGCGAATGGTTATTTGGGATTGTTTGTGGTTGATAATGATTGATTGTGGTTGAAAAATACCCGTTTGTGGTTGGAAAATATTTGGTTGAAACCACATAGGATTAGTTTGTGGAAATGAAATAAATATATACATGCCGCCTGCGTGCGAACTAGATGCATGATCCCCATTGTCAAAACCCGCGAGGTTTTAAGGTAGAGCGAGGAGCCGTACTAGGGACGGTCCAGGTTTTAACTACCCTGCCGTTATGCTGCCGAAATTTTGAATAATATTCGTGTGTTTGAATTATTTTCATCTGCTTAAACTATATTTATTCATTGAATAGAAAACCTTCATGTGTTGAATCAATATTCATTCATTGATTTGAGATTCATGTGTTGAATGGTATTCGCGTTTTAAATATAAAAATCACATTTCTATCTATATATAGAAACTATAAAAAAAACTTCATGTGTTGAATCGATATTCATTCGTTGATTTGAGATTCATGTGTTGAATGGTATTCGCGTTTTAAATATAAAAATCACATTTCTATCTATATATAGAAACTATAGAAAACCTTCATGTGTTGAATAGATATTCATTCGTTGATTAGAAATTCATGTGTTGAATGGTATTCGCGTTTTAAATATAAAAATCACATTTTTATCTACATATAGAAACTATAGAAAACCTTCATGTGTTGAATCGATATTCATTCATTGAATTGAAATTCATGTGTTGAATGGTATTCATATTTTGAAATAAATTGTTCGAAAATAAAAATCACCTTTTATCGACTATATGAACTGTGTAAAATAATCTCGTTTTAAAAGAAATTGTTTTATGATAAAAATCCTATTTTTGTCACCTATATGAACTATATAGAAAAATAGTGTTTTGAAATGAATTGTTTTACAATAAAAATCACATTTTATTGTATGCATGAATCGTTGAAACGTGAAGTGTTAAAAATAGCCACTTGTTCAAATAAACATATATGAGTTGAAATATTCATTAATTAGCTAATGAAATGATTTGTACCTATGTATGTAACATAAGAATGAATGGTGTTTTTTAAACCAAATAGAAATCAAATATGAAGTTGAATAGAAAATGATAAATGGTAAGAACCATATATATGTACATGCATATTCATTGAACAGGTTATAGCAAAGGAGCTAGAGAAGAGGAATAAAATTTTGTGCCCGACAAATAGGTACACATTTACTGTTTTGTTTGGGTGATGATTTTATGAGCCTGTTGGCTAGCCGCTTGGCTTTATCTTTTTCTTTTTGAGATTAGAAGGACCGGGAAAGCTATTTGCGATTTCCCGATGCTCCCGGTGCAGGGGAGGTTATGGCGAAATTTTCCAAAATTTTAAGGCGTTAGTGAAATATTTGAAGTGAAAACGATATTGAAATCATCGAATGAACTATATTTATATAAACATATAAATATAAATAAAATTAAAACGAAACGTAATCTTGCAGTTCGCATTTTGAAACCATGATTTCAAACAACTAGTGCGGGAAATCCGACCATTGGATTTTCCCGAAACCTCAACCGTCGGGTTTGCCTTGGAAATATCTTCCCAACGGCACCAACCTTGTAAAAATCCAACGGTTGGATTGTCTGGAATGTTTAATTCAAATCTGAAGAAAAACAGCGCCAGAAGCGATTATATTTATATATATATATAAATATAATTATATATTTAATCGAATAACGACGCTGCAGTTCGTATTTTGAAATCGAAACTTCAAACAATTGTACCGGGAGATCCGACCGTCGGATTTTCCCGAAACTGGAACAGTTGGATTCATTTTGAAAAGACCTTTCTAATGATGTAAATTTTGTGAAGATCCAACGGTTAGATTTTCAGATATGTGTAAATCAAATCTGAAGAAAAACAGCGCCACGGCCGCTTTATGGCCCGAAGCGTCGTTTTGAATAAATTGGCTATTTTAAAATAAATAAAAATAGCGATAAATCTTTATAAAATATCATAAACGATACGAAATAGAAATAAACTGAATTAGCTCGATTTATGTAGTATTTGATAGTTGAATGTGTTTGGTGTGAAAATTACATTAAAGAACAAAATTGCTGTTGTCGAATGATTTAACCATTAAAATAAATTGATTTGAAATTCTAAATGTACGCAATTATTTGAGAAGGCCAAGTTAATTCTCATTTCAAATAATTGACCGACGATTGAAAGTTGAAGGTGAAGACGGTGGTCGAAGACCGGAGATCTTCACCTCGTTTGGATGGTAACCGAGGTCCTGATTGGGAGGCATCCCGAAATATGGATAATGAGTGGTGATCGTTCAGACGTACGTGGTGATCGATGGGTTTGCGAGGTATTTAGTGCCTCCGGATTCGTTCAGACACAGAACGGACTAGTCGATGGAATGTGTGTCTGACATTGGATTTTATTCTGTGTTGATTGATCTCTGTCAAATATACATCTGTTTGGCGGCGGAGAATTTATTCTTTTGCTTAACGCCCTTCTCTGAGACGCACGAGCTCAGAGGTTGTATATCGATGGACATCAGTCGCATGGCATGAATTGCCTGTGTGGCATGCTAAGATGCAGTGATCAGGTCTTCTGTTGAAAAGCAAAGTCTTGTGGTGATGATCAAAGCACCGCCTGTATGGCGTAGCTTTGTGTATAACGTAGAATCGCGAACCTCACACCCCGGTATGAACCAGAAACGGGAGAGGACATCAGGGAGGGTGTAACAACCCGTATTTTCAATAACCTGGTATAACATAAATTGAGGCAGAATTTAATTCTAAAATCTGAATCAAGGGAAACGAGCTATGCCATTGCGTTCGTCTCGGAAAAATACACGAAATAGAGTCCGAGTTTTCGAAAATCGGAGTCCGTATGACCCGATTAAGGCCCAACGAAGTTTTCTGAAAATTTCAAAGTAAAAACAGATTTCAAATTCAAACTTGAACTTGGAAAATTGGGCCAGTTGGGCCAGGCGGGAAAATTCCCGCCACAGTACCCAAGTCGACAGCCCTGTCGACTTGGGAGTCGACTTGGTCTGACCAAGTCGACAGCCCTGTCGACTTGGCTGTCGACTTGGCTCAGACGAGCAGTCCTGCCTGGTGCACCATTTTGAGAATGTGTTGAGCTTGGGGGCCAGATTCGGTTTTGAGAGCTGAGATTGGAACTAGGGTTTAATCCTATGGCCTAAAACACTAGCCTAATCTATAAATAAGACCCTAACCTACCCTAAATCATCATTATTCATTCTAGCAACTAAACTATGGCAAAATCAATCCTCTCATGGCCTCCACTCTCTTCACAAAATCCCTAAATAAATTTCTAAGTGATTTTCTATGCATACAAGTGTTTTTAGACTTGTATGATCATCATTAGCTTGCATTCAAGTCAAGTTTCTATATTAGCATCATAAAGAAAGAGTTTTGATCATTTTGGCTCAAGGGTTTTGCTTGCATTTTGGGTTATTTGGTTGCATAAGGGCTTTCTTGTATTTGCTATACTCATTTGAGTCCGCATAAG
This sequence comes from Allium sativum, assembly GCA_030737875.1. Lineage (NCBI taxonomy): Eukaryota > Viridiplantae > Streptophyta > Magnoliopsida > Asparagales > Amaryllidaceae > Allium > Allium sativum. The sequence continues at coordinate 12,314,654 of CM060923.1, forward strand.
CATAGTAAGACCTATTCCTTTCATACTTAAACTCTAAAGTTAAATGTATGATATGCGAGTTCACTATGATGTGTTATGCAAGTTTGATATGCAAGTTGTCATATGATATGCAAGTTGTGTTATGCAAGTTTGATATGCAAGTTCATCAAGTTATGTATGCAAGTTTGTTATGCAAGTTGCCATATGATATGCAAGTTATGTTATGCAAGTTTGGGTTGATCATTTGGCTCATGTTATCATGTTATGCAAGCTTATCTTGGGCTTATGAACATAAAGCTTCAAGCTTTATGCTAAAGGTTGCATTTTGGCAACATGTAAGTTATCATATCCCTTATGATAACTTGCATGTGAGGCTAAATGCGGACTTATGGCCATTTTTACATGTCATTTATCACCATGTATCACCAATATGATAAGTTTGGTTTTATGCATGCTTTTGAGGCCTAATGCAAGTATATGAACATATGTACATTTCATATGCCACCATGTTGAACTTGTGGCTTCAACACTTTTATGTCATGATTATGCCAAGTTCCCTCTTTCTATCCTTTATGCGCTATAGCGATATGTAAGCGATGGGATTGCGTTTGGGGTTGGGTAAACTTAAAAGACATAAAAACATAAGCTTGGGAATTTACCTATTAAGTTAGGTCTACCCATTGGGAATTTACCTATTAAGTTAGGTCTACCCAATTGCTTGAAAACTTGTAATGTGTTTTGGAAACACGATGGACATGACACTTAGAAAAGATAAGTGTGGCCAACTCGAGGTTGGGTTGAGTTTGTAGCGTAAACCTACCCGGAACCGACCGGCTTAACTAGTTGCTACAAACAATAGGACCCAATGTGAGAAGTTGGTCATGTGGTACCTTGGACCCGAGGTTAGACCAAGTTGTGGTGTAAAGCTACCCGGAACCGACCGGCTTAACTAGTAACCGCAACAAAGTCTAATGTGAGAGGTTAAGGCGCATTAATTAATTAATGCCTCATGATTAGGGTTAAGTCATGGCCCATTTAATACTTAACCAATTTGGGCTTGGTAGATTAATCGGGGTTAAGTCGTGAACTCATCGTTACACTTAACCAAGTTAATCCATGATTAGTAAAGGGGTTAAACCATACTTAACCCACTAGAAAAATCCTAGCAATGGGGGGTCCACTCCAGCAGTAATCCCTAGTTTGTATCATCATGACCCTAGGGACTAGGCTAGGGTGGGGGCACGATTACTGGGCTGGAGGTAAGCGACCAATAAACGACGGCAGGGTGGTACGCCGGTGTAGTTCCGGGCGGACTCTGGTCGTGCACATAGTTCGTAGCCGGAGAAAACATGCACGGGTACCAGTAGATCGAGACTGTGCACTCATGTTCATGGTGTCCGGGGGTTGACACCCTAGGGCTTGATACACCCGAAGGGTGGACCCGGCACAGTTCGACTACAATCATGTTTGGGCCGTATTGACACCAACACGTGACGAGTTAGGCTTAGGGAGCCGATCGACTAGACCATTGGGTTGGACCTTGTGTTAGGGTCACTTCATGTTATTGGACCTCGTATGAGGGTCACTTCATGTTATTGGGGCAAAGCTTGGGCCAAGGGATCAATACTTGTTTATTCAAGTCATGTTAGTTTGCTAGTACACCTGTGGTGCAAAACCTTAATCCTGATTATGCGATGACACCTTTATCTACCTTGATTAGTTAATCATCATGCTAGTATGTGGTTATCCTTATGTTCATCCCTGCTGCTCATACCAGTTAACTTTATCTGTTTACATTGATTGTAGTAGGGCTTACTCAGTCTTTTTGACTGACCTGTTTTCTTTCGCCTCTTTTCTTCCGTTTCCCCCCCCCCCCCCCAGGTTCTCAGGGAGGGAATACTGGAGCCTAGCTTGGATTTTGGATTGCTTGCTTGAGGGATTTAGCTCATGTACGGTTTGACATGAAGCTAGTTATGGCTATCACTTCTTTTGGGGATTAGTACTTATGTATCTCAGTTTTTCAGTTGATGTTGTTTTATCTAGACTTGTTTATTTGGAAAGTTGACATTATGTTGTACCTGACTGGTTTTGAAATGGTTTGAAATCTTCCGCTGTTTTATCTATGTTATTTACTCTGTTTACATGTATACATATGTTCTTGTTCTGCCTTGATATATCATTTTGCATGTTTACCTGGTTCAAACGCCCCTCCAAAGTCAGAGTGCTTGCAAGAGACACCTTAGCGGAGGCGGGGTGTTACAATTTGGTATCAGAGCATATGGTTTATGAGAAGGAACAAAAAGGTTTTTAAAACTTTTGGAAAACTATTTTCAAAACAAAGTATAAAGTATTTTCCAAAGAAAAGTCTAGTTTATTTTAAAGGCTATTCCCCAAAAAGCCATTTGCAAAATCCCTTCGTTTTTCTCTATTCTGAATCTGTCTCTTTCTTCATTTTCAGTATGGCCGATAACTTTGCTATTCCGGAGGGAGTACACGTACCTGTTTGGTATAGGAGACTTTTGGAGGCTAGGGCGACCGAAGCCGGCCCCGCAGATGTTCCTCCTCCTCCTCCTCCAGTAGTTAATATTCCTCCTCCTCCTGTCGCTAATGTTCCTCCTCCTCCTGTCGCTGAGGTTCCTCTTCCTCCTCCCCCTCAGCATCCTCAAGCTGACTTCGCAAAGACTTGCAAAGATTTCAAAGCAATGGGTGGCAAGAACTTTCAAGGCACTGAGACTTTTGTAGAGGCCAGAAATTGGTTGAAAGAGACCGAGGATTTATTTGCTATCTTTGGGTTAGACGATCAGAGTAAGGTCTTGTTGGCGGTTTGGCTTATGAAGGATGAAGCCGCTTATTGGTGGGAAGTCACCAATGGTACTAGGCCTGTTGAGACTTGGGCCGATTTCAGGGCAAGGTTCATGCTTAAATTTCTATCTTCTGTTGAGGAGAATCTGCAAATGGAGAGGTTCATAACTTTGAAGCAAGGAGATATGTCTGTCAAAGAATATGTGAACAAGTTCAATCAGTTAGCTCGTTTTGGGTTGGATATGGTGAATACTCCTCAGAAGAAGGCTCTTCGTTTTGCTAGAGGATTAAATGAGCCGTTGCAGGGATTGGCTATGTCACATATTCCCCATGGGGCCACGTTTGAGAGTTTGGTTGATATGGCGTTACTTCAGGGGGACGTCAAGAAGGAGGTCAAGATGAATGATACTCAAGCCAAGAAGACTGATTCCCAGGGAAAAGGAAATCAGGGTAATCCAAGTGGTCAAAGCAGTCAAGGCAATCAGAACAAGAGCAAGAGTCAAGGCAACAAGGGGAACAACAACAAGGGCAAGAACGTCAAGGGGAAGTGCCATTATTGCGGTTCAGTTGGGCATCTTATCAAGGATTGTAAGAAGAGAAAAAGGAAGAATGGTGAATGCTTTTTCTGCGGTGAGACTGGACATTTCAGCAAGGATTGCCCAAAGAAGTGAGGGCAAGGCCAGGGTCAGACTCAGCGTGCTGGACCTTCAGGAGGGCAAGTTCATGCTCTCAATACCGCTCCAGTTCCCGATCGAGGTAGTATTTCTGTTGAGAGCCTTGTATATATTTCTGATTTTCCAGTTCGTACTTTGTTTGATTCTGGTGCATCGCATAGCTTTATCTCATCTGATATTGTTGATAGTTTGCACCTTAGTACTAGCTTGGTAGATGATCCTGTCTGTGTCTCAAATCCTATTAGGGGTTCCGCCCATTTGTCTATGATATGTGGGGATTTGAGGATCTCTATACTAAGTGTAGAGTTCTTGTGCAGTGCTTATGTCCTTGGTTTCAGGGGATACGGATTGATATTGGGTATGGATTGGTTGTCCAGATATGGAGCCATTCTTGATTGTGAGCATAGGGTTGTGAGGCTCGTGACTCGCCTCGGGAACACCCTAGAGATTTCTTGTGATCCGAGAGGTCCCGTCATGTTGTGCTATCTTGAATCACTCTACTCGTCAATGGAAACTCTTCAGTCTGTGAGAGTGGTCCGAGATTATCCGGATGTTTTCGATGAGGTTAGGGGGTTGCCCCCTAAGCGAGAGATTGATTTCCGCATTTATCTGGTGGATAATGCAAAGCCTGTTTCTTTGCCCATTCGGCACATGGCTCCGCGTGAAAGGCGGGAGCTAAGTAAGCAAGTGAAAGAGTTGCTTGAGAAGAACTTCATTAGACGAAGTATATCTAAATGGGGAGCGCCTGTGGTATTTGCTACCAAGGCAGATGGTTCTCTCCGACTTTGTGTTGACTATCGAGAGTTGAATAAGATGACCAAGAAGAACAGACACCCGTTACCGAGGATTGATGATCTCTTTGACCAGCTTGTCGGTGCTTCTATTTTCTCTCAGCTTGATCTTACTACTGGATTCCATCAGCTCAGGGTAGCTGAGGATAGTATAGACAAGACTGCGTTCAGAACTCCAGATGGATTCTTCGAATGGCTTGTCATGCCGTTCGGCTTGACTAATGCACCCGCATATTTCGTGGACTTGATGAGTAGGGTGTTCAGGGAGTTCTTGAACAAGTTTGTCGTGGTCTTCGTAGATGATATTCTGATCTTCTCTAAGGATGAGGAAGAGCACGCAAGGCACCTCGTGGAGGTGATGGATACACTTAGAGCGCATCAATTGAAGGCCAAGTTCTCCAAGTGTCATTTTTGGAGAAGGAAAGTTAGATTCCTTGGGCATATAGTGTCTAAGCAAGGCTTAGCGGTGGATCCCGCTAAGGTGGTTGCAGTTCAGGATTGGAAGACTCCAAGGAATGCAACTGAAGTGAGAAGTTTTCTAGGTCTTGCGGGTTTTTACCGGAAGTTCATCAAGGACTTCGCGAAGATTTCTGCTCCTCTCACTAAATTGACGAAGAAGAATTTAGTTTTTGCTTGGAGCATAGAATGTGAGCTTGCTTTTCAGAAGCTCAAGAGAGCTCTCACATCAGCACCTGTTCTAGCTTGGCCCGATGGAGGGAAGTTATTTACAGTATACACCGATGCCTGTAGCATGGGGTTAGGAGCTGTTCTTATGCAAGAAGGAAGGGTGATATGCTTTGGCGGTAGACAACTCAAAGTGCATGAGAAGAATTATCCCACTCATGACTTAGAGTTGGCAGCAATAGTATATGCACTCAAGACTTGGCGCCATTATCTTCTGGGAGAAAGATTTGAGCTTTATACCGATCACAAGTCATTGAAGTATCTCTTTTCTCAGAAGGATCTGAATCTGAGGCAACAAAGATGGATGGAATTCTTGGCGTCCTACGAATTTTATATAGCTTATACCCCTGGCAAGGGGAATGTGGTAGCTGATGCATTGAGTAGAAGAAGGTTGACCCTAAGTCCTCTATTTGTTTAGATGAAGAATTTAGAGTATGTGGCAACCTTTGATTTCTCTTTGGCGGTTGAGTCGATGACCGGTTCTTTAGCATCTCTGGAACTCAGACCTACCCTTCTTGATCAAGTTGGGGCTTCGTAGAGAGAAGACCCTCAGATAGTTGAGATTATGGATAAGCTGATTCGAGGAGAGACGTCTAGTCATCTCGCTCGATATTCTATTGATGACAAGGGTTGGCTGAGGAGAGATGGAAGGTTATGTGTTCCAATGGTAGAAGATTTAGTAAGAAAAGTTCTGGAGGAAGCGCATCGCTCTAAGTTGACTATACATCCAGGCGGAGATAAGATGTATAAAGATATGAAGCGCATTTTCTTTTGGCCTGGGATGAAGAAGGATGTGGCAGAGTTTGTCTCTCGATGTATCGTTTGCCAGCAAGTTAAGGCCGAGTCGAAGAAGCCCGGTGGGCTATTGCATCCTCTAGACATTCCACTTTGGAAGTTGGAGAGTATTTCCATGGATTTTATCGATGGGCTACCAAGATCAAGGAAAGGGAATACGAGCATTTGGGTTATTGTGGATAGACTTACGAAGAGTGCTCATTTCATTCCGGTGAAGAGCAAGAGGACCGCATCTTGGCTAGCGTCTGTATATCTTCGTGATATTGTGAGACTTCATGGAGTCCCTTCTAGTATAGTCAGTGACCGTGACCCAATCTTTACAAGTCAGTTCTGGAATAGCTTGCAAGAAGCCATGGGCACGAGGTTGAATCTAAGTACTGCTTATCACCCACAGACGGACGGTCAAACCGAAAGGGTGAATAGGGTACTCGAGGATCTGTTGAGGCTTTGTATTCTGGATTTTGGTGGTACTTGGGAAGACCATCTTCCTCTTGTTGAGTTTGCATATAATAACAGTTATCAGGCAAGCATAGGGATGGCACCATTTGATGCTTTATATGGGAGGCCGTGCAAGTCGCCTACATGATGGTGGGAGGCTACAGATAAGCTTATACTTGGGCCTGATATGATCAGAGATACATCCGAGAAGGTCGAGTTGATTCGGAGACGGATGAAAACGGCCCAAGACCGACAGAAATCCTATGCTGATAAGCGAAGAACTGATTTGGAGTTTGATGTTGGAGATATGGTTTTCGTGAAGGTTTCTCCTTTGCGGAATGTGGTCCGATTTGGAGCCGTTGGGAAGTTAGCACCGAGGTTTGTTGGACCATTCCCTATTATAGAGAGGATAGGGCAGATGGCTTGTAAAGTGAAGTTGCCCGAGAAGCTTGCCGGATTACACGATGTTTTTCATGTCTCGCATCTTCGGAAGTGTTTACATGAATCAGCAGAGGTTGTTGAGCCAAGTGTTCTGGAAGATGTGGAAGTGGAGAAAGAGGCTACCTTGAGGAGAGCTCCAATTCATATCTTGGGGACGGAGACCAAGAAGCTAAGGAATCGAGAGGTCAAGTTGGTGAAGGTTCAATGGGGTGAAGCCGAAGAAGACGCAACTTGGGAAACCGAGGAGAAGATGCGTGGGCTTTATCCATTCCTTTTTGAGGGTACACTCTCAATCTCTTTTCTTTGTTAGCATATCTTTCTCTTTGCTATCCATATTTATCTAGTTTATCGTGTTAATCTTGTCATGAGAACCTTAGGTAGAAACCCTTTGGTTGAAACATGTGTTTGAAACATGTTATGCTTGATGGTTGCAAGTGGTTGCAAGTGTTTGCAAGTGGTTACTCGTGGATGCATTATACACGTTAGGCACTAGATCGACTCACACACTCCTCATATTGCATATGCATGAGTGTTTATGCTTATTCATGGATGAAAATTTTTGTGATATCACATGGATGTTGCATATGGATGTATGTTCTGTGCACACATATAGATGTTATACATTATGTTAGGAATTGCATACATATGGATTCATTTCACTAACATAATTTGCATTGATGATATTTTCATTAGATAAGTACATATACACACACCTTTGCATATGTTCATACAACATTTAGAATCTTGTAAGGACAATGATTGCTCGTGGATGATGTTTTGAGTAGATGGATGTTGGATGGTAGGATACGTTCTTCCTAACTTGAAGATTTCGGGGACGAAATCCTTTAAGGAGGGGAGAATGTAACAACCCGTATTTTCAATAACCTGGTATAACATAAATTGAGGCAGAATTTAATTCTAAAATCTGAATCAAGGGAAACGGGCTATGCCATTGCGTTCGTCTCGGAAAAATACACGAAATAGAGTCCGAGTTTTCGAAAATCGGAGTCCGTATGACCCGATTAAGGCCCAACGAAGTTTTCTGAAAATTTCAAAGTAAAAACAGATTTCAAATTCAAACTTGAACTTGGAAAATTGGGCCAGTTGGGCCAGGCGGGAAAATTCCCGCCACAGTACCCAAGTCGACAGCCCTGTCGACTTGGGAGTCGACTTGGTCTGACCAAGTCGACAACCCTGTCGACTTGGCTGTCGACTTGGCTCAGACGAGCAGTCCTGCCTGGTGCACCATTTTGAGAATGTGTTGAGCTTGGGGGCCAGATTCGGTTTTGAGGGCTGAGATTGGAACTAGGGTTTAATCCTATGGCCTAAAACACTAGCCTAATCTATAAATAATACCCTAACCTACCCTAAATCATCATTATTCATTCTAGCAACTAAACTATGGCAAAATCAATCCTCTCATGGCCTCCACTCTCTTCACAAAATCCCTAAATAAATTTCTAAGTGATTTTCTATGCATACAAGTGTTTTTAGACTTGTATGATCATCATTAGCTTGCATTCAAGTCAAGTTTCTATATTAGCATCATAAAGAAAGAGTTTTGATCATTTTGGCTCAAGGGTTTTGCTTGCATTTTAGGTTATTTGGTTGCATAAGGGCTTTCTTGTATTTGCTATACTCATTTGAGTCCGCATAAGCATAGTAAGCCCTATTCCTTTCATACTTAAACTCTAAAGTTAAATGTATGATATGCAAGTTCACTATGATGTGTTATGCAAGTTTGATATGCAAGTTGTCATATGATATGCAAGTTGTGTTATGCAAGTTTGATATGCAAGTTCATCAAGTTATGTATGCAAGTTTGATATGCAAGTTGCCATATGATATGCAAGTTATGTTATGCAAGTTTGGGTTGATCATTTGGCTCATGTTATCATGTTATGCAAGCTTATATTGGGCTTATGAACATAAAGCTTCAAGCTTTATGCTAAAGGTTGCATTTTAGCAACATGTAAGTTATCATATCCCTTATGATAACTTGCATGTGAGGCTAAATGCGGACTTATGGCCATTTTTACATGGCATTTATCACCATGTATCACCAATATGATAAGTTTGGTTTTATGCATGCTTTTGAGGCCTAATGCAAGTATATGAACATATGTACATTTCATATGCCACCATGTTGAACTTGTGGCTTCAACACTTTTATGTCATGATTATGCCAAGTTCCCTCTTTCTATCCTTTATGCGCTATAGCGATATGTAAGCGATGGGATTGCGTTTGGGGTTGGGTAAACTTAAAAGACATAAAAACATAAGCTTGGGAATTTACATATTAAGTTAGGTCTACCCATTGGGAATTTACCTATTAAGTTAGGTCTACCCAATTGCTTGAAAACTTGTAATGTGTTTTGGAAACACGATGGACATGACACTTAGAAAAGATAAGTGTGGCCAACTCGAGGTTGGGTTGAGTTTGTAGCGTAAACCTACCCGGAACCGACCGGCTTAACTAGTTGCTACAAACAATAGGACCCAATGTGAGAAGTTGGTCATGTGGTACCTTGGACCCGAGGTTAGACCAAGTTGTGGTGTAAAGCTACCCGGAACCGACCGGCTTAACTAGTAACCGCAACAAAGTCTAATGTGAGAGGCTAAGGCGCATTAATTAATTAATGCCTCATGATTAGGGTTAAGTCATGGCCCATTTAATACTTAACCAATTTGGGCTTGGTAGATTAATCGGGGTTAAGTCGTGAACTCATCGTTACACTTAACCAAGTTAATCCATGATTAGTAAAGGGGTTAAACCGTACTTAACCCACTAGAAAAATCCTAACAATGGGGGATCCACTCCAGCAGTAATCCCTAGTTTGTATCATCATGACCCTAGGGACTAGGCTAGGGTGGGGGCACGATTACTGGGCTGGAGGTAAGCGACCAATAAACGACGGCAGGGTGGTACGCCGGTGTAGTTCCGGGCGGACTCTGGTCGTGCACATAGTCCGTAGCCGGAGAAAACATGCACGGGTACCAGTAGATCAAGACTGTGCACTCATGTTCATGGTGTCCGGGGGTTGACACCCTAGGGCTTGATACACCCGAAGGGTGGACCCGGCACAGTTCGACTACAATCATGTTTGGGCCGTATTGACACCAACACGTGACGAGTTAGGCTTAGGGAGCCGATCGACTAGACCGTTGGGTTGGACCTTGTGTTAGGGTCACTTCCTGTTATTGGACCTCGTATGAGGGTCACTTCATGTTATTGGGCCAAAGCTTGGGCCAAGGGATCAATACTTGTTTATTCAAGTCATGTTAGTTTGCTAGTACACCTGTGGTGCAAAACCTTAATCCTGATTATGCGATGACACCTTTATCTACCTTGATTAGTTAATCATCATGCTAGTATGTGGTTATCCTTATGTTCATCCCTGCTGCTCATACCAGTTAACTTTATCGGTTTACATTGATTGTACTAGGGCTTACTCAGTCTTTTTGACTGACCTGTTTTCTTTCGCCTCTTTTCTTCCGTTCCCCCCCCCCAGGTTCTCAGGGAGGGAATATTGGAGCCTAGCTTGGATTTTGGATTGCTTGCTTGAGGTATTTAGGTCATGTACGGTTTGACATGAAGCTAGTTATGGCTATCACTTCTTTTGGGGATTAGTACTTATGTATCTCAGTTTTTCAGTTGATGTTGTTTTATCTAGACTTGTTTATTTGGAAAGTTGACATTATGTTGTACCTGACTGGTTTTGAAATGGTTTGAAATCTTCCGCTGTTTTATCTATGTTATTTACTCTGTTTACATGTATACATATGTTCTTGTTCTGCCTTGATATATCATTATGCATGTTTACCTGGTTCAAACGCCCCTCCAAAGTCAGAGTTCTTGCAAGAGACACCTTGGCGGAGGCGGGGTGTTACAGAGGGCTTGTGTTTCTTTCTAGCTAGGGTGGTGTCAGTGACCTACCAGCCCTGACATTTATATACTTTTCACCTGTGTGGTTGTTGCTGTTGCGAGGCACCTCGGTTTGATCGGACGATCCGGGTCCGATGGAGTCATTCGTTGGCTCGTTTGCGCCCCAAAGGGCGGGGAAACGTATTGCTCAGGCATTTTAATCCACATCGGTGGACCGGCCCTGACGATCCAAGGGTCACTCGAGCTCTGATCCTGAGACATGGTAGGCTAGATTGTCTCGAATTCGGTAAGGACTATCTTTTTCCTTGGTTCATGACGGAAATCCAATTTCCAAATACGACATCGTGCGGTTTTGATTGTATATATATACGGCGACATGATATATGGTACCCATGCCGTCTATGATTGATAGTTATGATTTGAAATTGTTTTCAAAACATATAAATACTAGCAATAATATCAAATGCCTTTGTTTTATTCGTATCAAGCATATTTTGGCCATTATAAGGTAAAAACTCTATCCTCCGGTTTGCGTTGCATTGTGTGATGGGAACTGAGTCTTATACCGGCTTCGTTTTTATAAAAAGCATAGCGATGTTTCAAAAGAAAGATTTGTTTTAAAGCACTGGCAATCCAATGGAGTAAACCCGTTCCACGAGAGTGGTGTGGTCCTGTGATTGGCCATATTATATATGTGTTGAGTAGACTTCTCATACCAGTCCCATGACTGACTCGTAGTTTGTTTCACTCTCAAACTCGGGTGCCCCTTTTTCTACACGGGCAACCTTGTATTCAGGTTTAGCTGGTTCTTTCTGGATAGCTGGAGCTGAAGATGGATTCTATCATTTATCTCTTTTTATGCTGTTCAGCTCCTATTGTACATATTTTGTTTGTTTTCCGCTGTAGACATTTATGTATAGCTGAATTGTACTTGTACTAAGTAAGATCCTGTATACTGTGTAACTCTGATGATTACTTTTATCCAGTATATTCTATTGTTCATTATCTGGTGTATTTATTTAATTCTGTCCTGCTATTATATATTTTTGTGTTATATTCCAAAGATAACCCTTGTCTCCGTCTGAACGGGATTTCGGGTCGTCTCATTAAGCATACTCGTATTTTCTAAATTTACATGTTTGTCTTTATTACTTAATATATGTAAATTTAATGTTATGATCCACTTTCCAAGTTCATCCTTTTTGGTATAAGAATTTATACCATTTAAATGCCACCAATTTTGGCATGTGACAAACATGCCAATTTCATATATTTTTATGTCAAGTTTTACTAATATTCCCAATGTTACCCCGTTTAAACATTAGGCTAACAATCTTAGCCTAATTTTCATTCGCATGGTTTTTAACATATAATATCAGGCTAAAAGCTTAGCCTAATTTAACGCACGCAAAATTGACATAAGGGAATTCATAAACATGAACATGACATAGGTGTAAACTTGGCATTTTTGGCATAGTAAATATGAACATCATAGGTGTGAACTTGCAAAATAGTCAACATGAATGTCATAGGTGTGAACTTGCAACATAGCCTAAATCAACATATATGTGAACTTGCATTGAAATAGGTTTCTAACCAAATAGGTGTCACATAAATTAGCATATGATTTAGAATAACATAAGCCTAAACTTGTTTTGGATCTAGGCATAACATCGACCATAACTAGCATATGACAAGAATATGACAATTTCATAAAGTATGTATAATTTTATGACAAGGGTGTGAACTAGATCCAATCATATGTCTAATTACAACCTGAAACACATATTAAAGTGGATCTTGACATGGATCCAATTTTCGAACTTGCAACTTTCTTACAAACATACTAGCATATATGTGAACATAATTGTTTAGGCATAAAGGTTCTAGCATATATATACATGAAATCTTAATCACATACATTAATCACATAAACATACAGGTGTCGATTACAATATGAACTATACAACTTGCATGTGATTCTATATGTACAATAGGATCAATATCAACTCAACTATACCACAAACATCACAATACCATAAACATTTCAGTACAAAGATGTGAATTAACATCGTTGTTACATAATAACACAATTCCATTTCCACTTAACATTGAATCAAATCCAGACCTTTATTCACATCGGAAAATTCACTATACTTACAACGAACGACGGTCTTTTTTTCTGATTTCTGAGTTCTGAATTTGAATTGCTTTCCTTTGGGAAGACTAATGTTGTTTTGATTATTGTTTTAACTTAAATTTGGCTCGTCTCTAAGCTTTTCTACAAGTGGAGGCTCCTCTTAGTTTTCTACCGACATCATGGCGGCTCCATCTCCAATTTCTTATGTGAATTTAGGTTGGAGTCTTAAGTTGTTTATATAGAATTTCAGGTTGATTTGAGTCGTCAGATGATCATAGACGAATCTAGACCATTCACTTCGAGAGGAGCCAACCAAAATGCGACATGTCAGCCCTAGTGACACAACCAAGCCTCGAAAATCGACTAGAACCCGACCAGGCCAGCCAGGGCCAAACCAGGTCGATCCCTAGGTCGACCTGGTCACCCAGGTCGACCCCCAGGTCGACCTGGTCCCTGGGCGGGAATTTTCCTGCCCAGCCCATTTTGGGTATGAATTCGAAATTTGAACTTCGTTTTGAGCCGTTTGAATTTTAATTTGAACTCTGAAACTTTCGGAGATCACAACTCCTTCACACGGAGTCCGATTCACGCAAACTCGGACCATTTCTCAGGAAGAATTCCGAGATGAGCGCAACCATGTAACCCGTTTCCCTTAATTCTTTCATTTAGAATTATCTATACTTGAATTTGTTAATTTACCGTTAACAGAAAATTCGGGGTGTTACATTCTCCCCTCCTTAAAGGATTTTGTCCCCGAAATCTTCAAGTCTAGAAGAGCGTAAGTCCTATCATCCAATCGTCCATCTACTCATCCAACAAACATAGGCGTCCATTGTCCTTAAAAGACTTCTAATGCTTTATGATTATATGTGTAGTGTGCGTACATGTCCTTATCTAATGCAAAATCATGCAGTCTACTGATTCAGTTGACCTCCTTAATTCAAATCATGTAAGTGCCATGAATCCATTGTGTATGCAAAAAAAAAAATTCCCTATTCATAATTCTACATGAGTGCGCAACCATTTATATAAATGCGACATCCATATGACAACATATCAAATTTAACCACATACATATATGCATATGCAGTATGAAGTGACTGAGCCGATCTAAAACCTAGGTTGTGTGTGTATATGCATCCACGAGCAACCACTAGTAACCACTTGCAACCACTTGCAGCCATCAACCATAACATGTTTCAAATACATGTTTACATCCAAAGCGTTTCTACCTAAGGATAAAGGATAATATTGAGGAAATATACCTAAAAAGATAGATTTAACCATAACTTAAGGAAAAAGAGAGATCAAAGATGTACCCTCGAAAAGAAAAGGGTAGGCCGCGTGTATTCTGTCCTCGGTTTCCCAAGTTGCGTCTTCCTCGACATCGCTCCACTAAACCTTAATGAGCTTTACTTCGTAGTTGCGTAGTTTTTTATTTCAGTTCCTACGATTCGAGTTGGGATTCTCCTCACAGTTGCTTCGCGTTCCATTTCAGCTTCCTCTAGAATGCTCTGCTCCACCACTTCCGCAGATTCATGCAGACATTTTCGGAGATGAGAAACGTGAAAGACGTTGTGAATTCCGGCCAACTTTTCGGGCAGCTCTACTCTATAAGCCATTTTCCCAATCCTCTCGATGATAGGGAACAGTCCTACAAATCTTGGTGCTAGCTTTCCCGTGGATCCGAAGCGAACGACGTTCCATAAAGGAGATACCTTAAGGAAAACCCTGTCCCCAACCTCAAACTCAAGGTCGGTCCTTCTTTTGTCGGCGTAGGATTTCTATCTGTCTTGGGTTGTCTTCATTCTCCTTCATACCAAGTCCACTTTCTCTAAAGTCTCACGAATCATGTCCGGCCCAAGTATAAGTTTGTCAGTAGAATCCCACCAACAAGTTGGTGATCAGCACGGTCTTCCATATAAAGCTTCGAAGGGTGCCATACTGATGGTGGCTTGGTAGTTGTTGTTGTAGGAGAATTCCACTAGACGAACGTGATCCTCCCAAGCCCCTCCAAAGTCAGGAACGCATAGTCTCAAAAGATCTTCCAATACCCTATTCACACTTTCTGTATGGCCATCGGCTTGGGGGTGATAGGCCGTGCTCAAGCATAACTGTGTGCCTACATCTTCTTGCAGACTCCGCCAAAATTCAATTGTAAAGATGGGATCTCTGTCACTCACTATACTGGAGGGTATTCCATGGAGTCGAACTATTTCCTTGAGATAAAAAGAAGCTAGAGATGAGGCAATCTTTCTACTTTTAATAGGTAAAAAGTGGGCGCTTTTAGTCAGCCTGTCCACTATTACCCAAATGCTAGTATTGCCTCTTCTTGACCTAGGTAACCCGTCAGTGAAGTCCATTAAAATGCTATCCCACTTCCATTGCGGGACTTCTAGAGGATGAAGCAGTCCTCCAGGCTTGTTCTGCTCTGCCTTGACCTGTTGGCATGTCACGCACTTAGAAATGAAATCTGCCACGTCCTTCTTCATGCCGCTCCAATAGAAAACTCTCTTTACGTCCTTGTACATTTTGTCCCCGCCTGGGTGTATTGTCATCTTGGAATGATGTGCTTCCTGGAGAACCTTCTTTACCAATTCCCTTGCTTGTGGGATGCACAGTCTTCCATCTCGCCTCAGCCAACCCTTATCATTGATGGAGCACCTATTGAGGTGACTGGAAGTTTCACCCCGAATTAGCTTATCAATCACATCCACAAGCTGAGGGTCTTCACGTTGTGCGGCCTCTATTGAGTCTAAAAGAGTTGGTCGTACTTCTAAGGAGGACAATAAACCAGGTACGAAATCAAAGGATGGCCTAAAGTCAAAAATGGCTATATACTTCAAGCTTTGCCTTTCCACAAAGAGAGGGCTTAAGGTCAGTTTCTTTCGGCTCAACACGTCTGCTACTAAGTTGCCTTTGCCAGGAGTATAGGAAAATTCAAAATCATATGAGGCGAGGAATTCCATCCATCTTTGTTGCCTTAAGTTAAGATCTTTCTGCGAGAAGAGATATTTCAATGATATATGGTCAGTATATAATTCGAACTTCTCACCTAGGAGATAATGGCGCCATGACTTAAGCACAAAGACGATGGCGGCCAACTCAAGATCGTGGGTTGGGTAGTTATTTTCATGAACTTTCAATTGTCTTCCACCATAAGCTACTACCCTCCCTTCCTGCATCAAAACAGCTCCTAGTCCCGTACCACGGGCATCCGTGTGTACTGTGAACATCTTTCTTCCATCAAGCAAAGTCAAAACCGGGGTTGTTGTAAGAGCCCTCTTTAAACGTTGGAAAGTGATATCACGGTCCAAATCCCAAGCGAAAGCTAGATTCTTCTTTGTTAGCCTTGTGAGTGGAGCTGAGGTTTTCGCGAAATCCCTGATGAACTTTCGGTAAAAACCTGCTAGCCCAAGATAGCTTCGAACTTTGGTTGCATTTCTTGGTGTCTTCCAATCTTGCACTGCCACCACCTTCGTGGGTCTACGGCTAACCCTTCTTTGGACACTATATGTCCAAGAAGTCTGACCTCTTCTATCCAAAAGTGGCATTTGGAGAATTTGGCTTTTAGCTGATGTGCATGGAGAGTATCCATGATTTCTTTCTGATGCCAAGCATGTTCTTCCTCATTGTTTGAGAAGATCAAAATATCTTCTACGATGACCACCGCGAACTTATTGAGGAAATATCTGAACACCCTGCTCATTAGGCCCATCAAATAAGCAGTGCGTTTATCAAACCGAAAGGCATGACAAGCCACTCGTAGAAACCGTCTAGCGTTCTGAACGCCGTTTTATCAATGCTATCTGCAGCTACCCTTAGCTGATGGAACCCAGTAGCCAGATCAAGTTGGGAGAAGACCGACGCCCCTACAAGCTGATCAAACAAATCGTCTATTCTGGGAAGCGGGTGTCTACTATTTTTAGTCATCTAGTTTAGCTCCTTATAGTCCACACAAGGACGTAGTGAACCATCTGCTTTGGTGGCGAATACCACTGGAGCACCCCATTTCGAGATGCTTCTCCTTATAAACACCTTCTCGAGAAGCTCCTTAACTTGCTTACTGAGCTCCTTTCTCTCCTTTGGAGCCATATGTCTAACAGGCAGAGCTACATGTTTTGCATTATCAACAAGATATATGCTGAAGTCTATTTCCCGCTTCGGAGGTAAGCCTTTCACCTCTTCAAAGACATCCAGATATTCCCGGACCACTCTAACCGACTGCAAATTCTCAACAGAAGCGTCAAGCGACTCTAGATAACTAAGCATAACAACATTCAAGGGATTTCAAGAAATTTCTAGAGTGTTACCGAGCCAAGTCAAGAGCCTAACCACTCTTTTCTCACAATCAAGAATGGCACCGTTACTGGATAACCAGTCAATGCCTAAGATCAATCCATATCCTGAGAAGCCCAAAACAAAGGCACTACATCTAAATTCAACACTTAGAATAATGATTTTCAAATCCAAGCAAACCATCGACAAATAAGCCGAGCCCCCAATTAGATTTGAAACAACCAAGGGATCTTCTACCATACTAGTGTCTAGGTGCAGAGATTCTACTAAAGCAGATGAAATAAAGGAGTTTGATGCACCAGATTCAAAGAGATTGCGAACTGTATGATCATACAGATAAACTAAGCTTTCTACAGAAATATTTCTACCTCGTTCCTGTGGAGGTGTTGTCAGCGCGTGAACTTGTCGTCCTGAGGTGGATCCAGCCCTCTGTTCCTGCCCCCGCTTCTTTGGGCAGTCCTTAGCCAAGTGCCCAGTCTGACCACAATGGAAACAACCACCATTCATCTTCGCCTTCTTATTTCTGCAGTCTTTTGCTATGTGTCCCACGATGCCATAGAAATTGCACTTTCTCTTTTCACGAGATTTGTTGTTTTTCCCGCCTTTCTTGAAGTCTGATTTCTTAGCTTGTAGAACCTCTTTCTTTTCTTGAGGCACTTCCGCCTTTGCCTCTTTCTTGCCTTTATCTTCCTCGTGTAGCAGTGCCATGTCCCCCAAGCTTTCATAGGACGCCCCCATGGGTATATGGGTCATTGCAAGGCTGTGTAGAGGTTCATTCAGACCTTTGACGAAGCGAAGGGCCTTCTTGTGTTGGGCGTTTACTAAATCCAGCCAAAATCTGGCCAGCTGATTAAACTGATTTACATACTCCTTGATTGTCATAATTCCTTGTTTAAGGGTTAGGAACTTCTCCATTTGCAGGCTTCTTTCAGCTTGGGAGAGGAATTTCATCTCAAACCGCATCCTAAAATCTTCCCAAGTCTCCACTGGCCTTTTAGCATGGGTAACTTCCCACCAATAGGAAGCTTCATCTTTCAGCAACCACACTGCTAGGTGTATCTTTTGCATGTAGTCAACTTCGAAGATGATGAACAAGTCTTCGGTCTCCTTCAACTAGGTCCTTGCTATTACAAAGGATTCAGTTCCATAAAAGTCCTTTCCACCCATAGCTTTGAAGTCCCTACATATCTTAGCGAAAGTATTTCCTCGATGAGGAGGAGGTGGAGGAACTGCTGCCACTATTGGAGGAGGAATGTCTGCTGGGCTCGCACCATTGGCCCTAACCTCTAGGTACCTTCGGAACCAGCCAGGTATCGGTACTCCTTCCGGAAGGTTAAGATCTCCAAACATGCTGGAACAAAAAGGAAAGTATTCAAGACAAAGGATAGAGAGAGATAGTGCGTTTGGCTTTGGGGAATTTATGCCCTTTAAAAATAACTCTTTTTCTTGAAAACAATGCTTCTTTAAACTTCTTTTTGAAAATAGTTTCAAAAACTTTTATTTAGTCTGTAAAACTGTGCTCTGATACCAAGTGAAACACCCCCCCCCCCTCCATTAAGGTCACTCACAAGGGACTGCCTTAACTTTGGTGGAGGTTTGTAAGTAAAAGTATCAGATAAAACACAAGACAAATATAAACACATATATATAAGCATCGGAAAACAAAAAGACTTTTATTTCATAAAATACTTGTTCATACAAAACATTTCCATAATTGTCTCATAACAACTTCCAAAACATTACAACATCATTTCTGTCTTGGTGATTAAATAAAGAAGCATAAAACATGATTAAAACTACATAAATCCCCATGATGGTATCCAAAAGCCATAGCCAAGAAGAGAGAGTTCAAACCGTACATCTACTATCTTGAGGCTTGCAAAGAGTCTGACTAAGCTGAGTTGTTACCTCCCTGTGGACCTGGGGGGAAACGAAAGAAAAGAAGACGAAAGAAAATAGGGTCAGACATAAAGCCTGGTAAGTCTAGTGACTCTTCGGTATGAGAATAAGAATAAGGGCATGATAAGTATAAACTGGAAGTAGGAGAGTGTCGTAAACTAAGACAAAGCAGTTTGAATCGAATATACTATCACACCCCATACTATATCTCTGCACCTACTTGTATTGTCTAAACAGGCACCCCATGCTGGAGGTAAAGTGATCCCTTTTTCTAAATATCGGCTCTTACTCGCATAATCATCTATGTCTTATGGCCCTAAAGATTGTAGATACCTATGCTGGCCCCACCATGGGGTGTATCAAGTCCCATTATGGAGACCCGACACAATCCTTAGAATGCATAAGTTATACTACTAGTGCCCCCACTGCCCTGTTTGTCTGCTACAAAGTGTGTGCGCGCCCGCACTCCGTTAGAACACACACTGTTGCACCCACCGCCGTCGCTTTTGACCGCTTATAATCAGCCCAGTAATCGTGCCCCACCCTGCCTAGTTTCAGGGTACCATGATACCTAATTGGGTTACTGCTGAAACGTTTCCCCGTTACTAGGGTTTTCTAGTCAAACATGTTAAGTGGTTAAGTGTCTTTATTTACCTAACCCCACCCATTAATTTCATTAACATGTTGAATTGGTTATGTGTTTTAGTTAACTTAACTCTACCATCCTGACAGTCTGTCCTTAGCTTTTTAAAGCACCGACCACTCACATTAGACAGGTATTGTTACAGTTACTGGGTGTGCCAGTCGGTTCCATGCTGATTTACACCGTAACTCAGTCTAACCTCGAGTCCTTATTGGGCTTCATGTTTAACCACCCACATTGGATAGGTATTGTTGTGACTACTGGACAGCCAGGCGGGCCCGGGCAGGTTTACATTACAACTCAATCCAACCTCGTGTTAAGCATACTCGTATTTTCTAAATTTACATATTTGTCTTTTTTACTTAATATATGTAAATTTAATGTTATGGCCCACTTTCAAAGTTCGTCCTTTTTGGTATAATAATTTATACCGTTTAAATGCTCAATTTTGGCATGTGACAAACATGCCAATTTCATATATTTTTATTTCAAGTTTTACTAATATTCTCAATGTTACCCCATTTAAACATTAGGCTAACAATCTTAGCCTAATTTTCGTTTGCATGGTTTTTAACATATAATATCAGGCTAAAAGCTTAGCCTAATTTAGCGCACACAAAATTGACATAAGGGAATTCATAAACATGAACATGACATAGGTGTAAACTTGGCATTTTTGGCATAGTAAATATGAACATCATAGGTGAGAACTTGCAAAATAGTCAACATGAATGTCATAGGTGTGAACTTGCAACATAGCCTAAGTCAACATATATGTGAACTTGCATTGAAATAGGTATCTAACCAAATAGGTATCACAAAAATTATCATATGATTTAGATAACATAAGCCTAAACTTGTTTTGGATCTAGGCATAACATCGAGCATAACTAGCATATGACAAGAATGTGACAATTTCATAAAGTATGTATAATTTTATGACAAGGGTGTGAACTAGATCCAATCATATGTCTAATTACAACATGAAACACATATTAAAGTGGATCTTGACATGGATCCAATTTTCGAACTTGCAACTTTCTTACAAACATACTAGCATGTACGTGAACATAATCGTTTAGGCATAAAGGTTCTAGAATATATATACATGAAATCTTAATTACATACAACCTATATAATCACATAAACATATAGGTGTTAATTACAATATGAACTATACAACTTGCATGTGATTCTATATGTACAATAGGATCAATATCAACTCAACTATACCACAAACATCATAATACCACAATCACTTCAATACATAGATGTGAATTAACATCATTGTTACATAATAACACTATTCCATTTCCATTTTACATTGAATCAAATCCAGACTTTTATTCACATTGGAAAAATCACTATACTTACAATGAACGACGGTCTTGTTTTCTGATTCCTGTGTTCTGAATTTGAATTGCTTTCCTTTGGGAAGACTAACGTTGTTTTGATTATTGTTTTAACTTTAATTTGGCTCGTCTCTAAGCTTTTCTACAAGTGGAGGCTCCTCTTAGTTTTCTACCGACAGCATGGCGGCTCCGTCTCCAATTTTTTATGTGAATTTAGGTTAGAGTCTTAAGTTGTTTATATAGAATTTCAGATTGATTTGAGCCATCAGATGATCATAGACGAATCTAGACCATTCACTTCGAGAGGAGCCAACCAAAATGCGACATGTTAGCCCTAGTGACACAGCCAAGCCTCAGAAATCGACCAGAACCCGATTAGGCCAGCCAGGGCCAAACCAGGTCGACTGGGCAAGTCGACCCCCAGGTCGACCTGGTGCCTCGGAGGGAATTTTCCCGCCCAACCCAGTTTGGGTCTGAATTCGAAATTTGAACTTCGTTTAGAGCCGTTTGAATTTTAATTTGAATTTTGAAACTTCTGGAGATCATAACTCCTTCATACGGAGTCCGATTCACGCAAACTCGGACCCTATCTTAGGCAGAATTCCGAGATGAGCGCAACGGCGTAACCCGTTTCCTTTAATTCTTTCATTAAGAATTAATTATACATAAATTTGTTAATTTACAGTTAATAGAAAATTCGTGGTGTTACAGATTCTAAACAAGGATTAACGAATATTTTAAAATATTATTCAGTAAAGGATTAAAATGTTAATTTGATGTCCGGTTTAGATGGACACGAAAATATTGAAATATGTAAAGCCATTATGATTAGACTTGTGCCATTTTAACATGAACGTTTTCATATCGATCTTATTCATTTTTATAATGAATATCAAAAAGGAAATGATTCCAAAATCTAATATTTTGAAAATATTATCATTTAAATTTTATTATGATAACGAGTATTCAATTTTGACTTAAAACTGAAATAAAAGTGGGAATAGAATGCGTCGTGTCGCGACTGTAACAACACGAAATTTCTGAACCAATTTAAAATTTTTAATTTTTGCCATTTGATGGATTTGGATATTTAAGATGATTTATTTTAAATAATAACGACTAAAAATTTATTTAAATTGAAGTTAGAACTTATAAATTTATTTTAATTATAAATCGAACTCGAAGTGGAACAGTAGTTTGAAAATTCGATTTTTAATTTCAAATGAATGTACAAAATTCAGTATAAATCGGATTTTAGTAAAACAAAAACTACTCGAAAATATTTAACTATATCTTACTAATGAAAGTGAAAATTTGAGATTTCATAATATAAACTGAAAGTTATGTCCAGTTTAAAATTCAAAATATGTCGCTATGGAATTTATGTATATTTTAATATATATATATATATATTTCCCTTAAAAATAGCCATTTTGCAAATGACCTCCATTTTCGTCGTAACCACTTTTGTTGGATCCGAAATGTCAAATTATTGCTAGATTACAATTTTCATAATATTTGGAGCAAGTATGTGGCCATGCAAAATAAATTGTGAATCGATCGGCTATTTAAGCCAGAAATAGTGCTTTTTAAGCAAACTGACTCGGAATTCGACGAAACCAGTTTTGTTGGGACTGTATCGTCAATACATAGCAGCATGTAAATTTTCGTTGCCAATTGAGTTCGTGAGTGACTTTAACAACCCTGAATTTTGGGGTAAATTTAAAAATTTATTTCAAGTAATTTTAATGAGTTTTTGATATTTAAATTAATTTATTTAAAATAATAATGATTAAAAATTGATTTAAATCGAAGTTAGAATGAATAATTTAATTTTAATTATAATGGGAGTTAGAAATAGCGCGGTAGTTTGAAAAGTCAAACTTGAAATTTGACTGACCATACAGGATGCAAAATTTAACGGATTTTAGTGAAACAAAAAATATTGGAATCTATTTAAAAATATCTTTCTAAAGAATCCAAAAAATTGAAATTTCAAGCAGAAATCAAAAGTTATGCCCAAATTAAAATTTAGAAAGGTCGCTATGAAATTTATAAAGGTCAAATTTGCCACTTTTTGCATACAAAGGAATTTGAACTTGAAACCACTTCCATTGAGTTCAGAATGATGTTTCTGCATTAAAAAAGTATAAACACTTATATATTTCGAGTTTTGAAAATTATTTGTTTAAAAATGTATTTTTAATATTAAATATATAACCCTTAAAAATAGTCATTTTTCTAACGACCTCTGTTTTCGATGAAACCACTTTTGTTGGATTCAGAATGTCAAAATATGCTAAGTTTAATTTTTCATAATTTTTAGAATTAATTTGTGGTCGTGGCAAAAAGATTTCAGTTTTGTCAATTTCGGTCGATTTTAATCGACTTGAAAATAGTCATTTTTCAGACAGGTTCAAAATTGAATGAAATTAATTTTCCTAGGTCTGCAGCATCAAAACATAGATAAGTATATTTTTCGGGAATTTTTAAGTTAATTTTTGACCCCGGTGAATTTTTACGTACGATTGAATTAAAAATAAAAGAAAATAATTTAAATTAAATTAAAGAGAATTGGGTCAAGATAGTCGTTTGGGCCTGTGGTACATAGCTAGATGAGTCCGAAATGGGGGTTAATGGGTAACAACGACAGTTGTTGGACCTAATTCTGAGTTCGGGTCACATCGGGCCTTAATGGGCTAATTAACTAATTAAATAATATAAATTAACCTCAACCCTGATCCTTCCTTACCAAAACATAGCCACCACTTACATTTTCCATTGCCTAGAATGGCCGAAACTTCCCTCCTCGTTATCTCCCAACCCGCTCAATGAAATTCAACATATTATATACCAAACCGAAGCTCTTGGAGGGATCTACAGATCCATACAGTTATGATCGACCAAAAATGCATGGATTTCGAGGGAAAGCACACCAAACCTGCTCCCAACTTAGCCCCGTCGTGCCCACCATGTCCCACCGCACCCCCCACCACTTCCGGCGCACGTAGCCCTCTCCTCCCTCTTCGATTTGCCACCTTCCGATCGACTTCTAGCCTCACCAATCCCGAGATAAGTGGAGACCTAGTTTTGAACCTAATGGGTTCAATAATAATGAAAGTAATGGCCTTAATATGGGAGGAGGAAGAAAGGAGAAAGGTTGGCTTTTTCCAATTTTTAGTTATTTAATTAATTTAAATTCAAATTATCCAATCTTAATTTAACCGTATCTCACTCATACGAGTTCGAAACGGAACGATTTCACGTGCACCACGATCGTGAGACCGAGATCTTCGCGATGAAACTGACTAGGCTTGATTCTGAGCAAGTCGAATTTTTGACGAATTTTGGATCAGAACAACGCTAACTCAATAACGATGCGAGAAATTCTATTCCTTTATTTTTATAAATATAATTTGTTAATCATAATTTTAGTCTTACACATGTGCTGTAATAATTTGCTGAATGTTCGTGATTGGATGTAAAATTGTTGATGATGCTTGTTGATCTGTTAACTTGATAAAATATTTTTGTCATATCAGAATTGACAAAATAGTCATGTCATTTAGGTTAAATCTAAATTGACAAAATAAAACTTTCATTTTGTCAGTATACATTGAAATCAACATTTTTTGTTAGTTAGATTATGATTAAACAAAGATTAACATTTTGTTAATTAGATTATAGTTGAATCAAAAAGTTATATTTTTGTTCATTAAATTAGTTGAATTAGAAATATGTCAATTTGTTATTATAAAATTGACGAAAACTAATATGTCACCTTTGTTACAAAATTTGTCGGAAACAAATATATCATTTTGTTGTGACGAAAAGATTGAAAACAAAAATCATCATTTTTGTTATTTGGAATAGAATAAAAAAAAAGTGTCATTTTGTTAATTAGGTGAGTAGAAATAAAAGAACATATATTTTATTGTCATTAGTTACAATAAAAAGAATTGAAATGAAAGAACCTTATTTTTATCGTTTTATTGTATTAGAATTTGCAACAAAATGAAAGAACCATATTTTTTAGCGTTTTGTTATATTAGAATTTTCAACAAAACGAAAAGAACCATTTTTGTCATTTGGTTGAATTAGAATGAAATTATCATTTTGTTAGACATGTTGAATTAGTATAAAAGAACATTTACGTTAGAAATTTGATAGAACATTTATGTTAGAATTAAAAAGAACATTTATGTTAGAAGTTTTTATCACAAAGATCACTCTTTTATGTCAACAGGTATGGTTGGAAAAGTTTTTAATTTTTTATGCTAACATGAAATATTAAGATTGTTAAAACATAGAAAACATTCATTTTGTTGAATAAATTTATTCCAATAAAACTAAATAATCATTTTTATAGAATGTAAGCAATTTTAGAACTATCATTTTTATGAAATGTCGCATTGGAATCAAAATAACTTTCTTGTTATGAAATCCGCATTAGAATTAAAAATAACATTTTTGTTTAAGGTATATGTGGGCTAAAAATCTCATTTATTTAGAAGTGCCATTAGAATAAAGTGTCATTTGAAAAAAATATTCCTATTGTATATGAAAAATATCTGTGCTAATTAAATAGCATTTTTGTAAGAATATATCATGTTGTGTTAAACATATCATTTTAATTAGGAAATATCATTTTAGTCAAAAATGTTTAATTTGGATAGACATGCCACTTTTATTAGAAATATATTATGTAAGATAAATTTGTCATTTATGTAAAAATTGAATTTGTTATTTATGTAAAAAATTAATTTATCATTTATGTACAAAATTATTTTGTCATTTATGTGGAATTTAGTTTGTCAATTTTATGAAAATTTGAAATTGGCATTTATGTTAGGATAAACTTGTCCTTCATGTTAAAATATTATAATGTCATTTATTGAAAATGTCATTAAATTAGAATATCATTAGAACTAGAATATCACTAGATTAAAATGTCGTTAAATTACAATGTCAATAAAACTAGAAGGTCATTAGGTTAAAAAGGTCATTAGAATTCATAGAAAATATATTTATATATAAAATATCCTCTTTATTTGACATTAGAATTCATCACTTTTATTAAAGAATGGCACGTGAATTAAAAACATCAATCATGTTAAGAAGTGTCATGTAAAATAATATTTTTAGTAGAACAATTATAATGATTAACTAAAATTGTACTTGGACACGAGGTTAGGTTACATTTGTGGTGGAAGTCTGCCCAGACCCGACCGGCATATCTAGCAACCACAAATGTTGGGCCTAATGTGAGAGGTCCAAGTGTGCAAATACAAATTGGGCCAAGACATGAGGTTAAGCCCAACTTGTGGGATAAGTCTGCCCGGAACCGACCGGCCTATCCAGCATCCACAAGTTGCAGGCCTAATGTGAGAGGTTGGCCCATATTAAAATATAAGTGGATAAATTAGAAATTGACGTTATTTTCACACCGTTAGTGTTAATAATGAAATGAATATTTTCACCTCCAAGTTTGATATAAAAGAAAGTTACATTTTTAATGTAATAAGATAAGGATTAGAAAAGTTTTACATTTCTTAATGTAAATGAGGATTAGAAGAAAATTTCAATTTTTTTTATGTAATTAAGTTAGAGAACATAAAATTTCATTTTTTGTAATTAAGTCAATCTGCATGTGAATTAGATTGGAAGTGGAAAATTTACATTTATCATGTAAATTAAGATAAAGGAGAAAAATTACATCTTATGTAATCAAGTTAAAGTAGAAAGAAGTTTACATTCTAAATGTAATTAGATTATAGAAATAATTTACATTTTTAATATAAATTAGATTAAAAAGAAAAGTTTACATTTTTAATGTGGAAAAAAATAATAGAATATAGAATAAAAGTTTCATTCTCAATATAATAATATATTGAAATATAAGTTTACATTTCTCAATGTAAATTAAAATAGGAATAGAAATTTACATTTTTCAATGTAAATAATAAGATTAGAAATTTACATTTCTAAGGAATAGATTTTCATTTGGAAGAAAAATAATGAAACCAAATATACATTTTGTGTAAATTGAAGGATGGATGAAGAAAATATATATTGTTGTGTTTAGGATGTGCATGTAAAGTAAAATAAAAATAGCGATAGATCATTATAAATTATTAACAACGGTATGAAATGGTTTTCAAATTTATATATGCAAGAGTTATTTGGAAAGTCCGAGTTTACTCTCATTCCAAATAATGATACGACGTTCGAAGAATTTAAGACGGCGATTGAAGACCGACGATCTTCACATCGAATGGGTAACTAGCGTTGAGGCCCTTGATTGATTTGCTCCCAAGATGGGGCTAAGATGGTAGTTATCCGGACGTAGTGTTGATTTGTACGGATTTGTTTTTCGCTCAGACCCAAAGCATAAGCTTATAAATGGATGTGTGTCTGACGTTGAATTTTGTTCTATGTAAATTGATTTCTATTAATATACGACCGTTGGCGGCAGAGAATTTATACCCTTGCTTAACGCCCTTAGAGGTTGTGTATTAATAGTTATCAATCGCATGACGTGAATTGTCAACGTGGCACGCCAAGATGAAGATAATCAAGTCTTTGTTGAAAAGCAAGCCTTGTGGTTATAACGTTACTTCGCGAGCCTCACAACCCGGCTGAGTCTAAAATGGGAGAAGGGAACGCAGGGAGAGCAGCACGTTTCTTTCTAGCTCGAAGTGGTGTCAGTACTTAAACTGGCTGATATTTTACTTATGTGGATGATGGAATGAGGCACCTCGGATGATATGTCCTACAGGATCGGGAAACGTGTGTTCAGGAATAACTAATCCACAAACCGCAAGTGTGGACCGGCCCTGCAGCTTTCCAAGGGTTCTCTGTGGGGAATCCTGAGACATTAGCTAGAGTGTCTCAAATCGGTAAGGAGCTCCTCCCTAGCCTTGACTCACGATGGAAACCAAATTTCCAATACGATCTCATAAGGTTTTGATTATATTACTAGTACTGAGGCATAGTATATGGTAGCTATGCTTCCTAGGATTGATACATTTATTTTGAAATGTTTTTGAAACGTATGTACGCTAATAATAATATCAAATTCCTTTTTAACGTATCAAGCATTTTTGACCATTATAAGGTAAAACTCTATCCTCTGGTTTGCGTTGCATTGTGCGATGGAACTTGAGTCTTATGATGGTTTCATTTTTCCAAAAAGCATTGCGTTGTTTAACGATTTACTTTAATTTATGCATAACAATCCATTGGAGTAAACCCGTTCCGCGTCAGCGGTGCGGTCCTTGGATTTGTCTTATTGTTATTAGTGAAATTAGTTAAGAATTCTCACATCAGTCCCATGACTGACCCATTGTTTGTTTCCACCTTTACAAAATCAGGTGCCCTCTTTCCACATGGGTAGTCGAGTAGTTTGTCTACAGGTTCTTATCTCGAGCAGGATTCTGTATTGAAGCCTAAAGCTTTGTCCAGAGCATAGTTGTCTTCCGATGCCTTAGTTATTTTATTTCCGCTCTAATGTTTTAAAATATTGTAATTTATCTTCCGCTGTAATTTTATTCGATGTACTCTGATATTATGTACTCTGATGTAACATTATTGCAATGTTTATAAAAGTCTGCTATTGTTGTTCTAATGTGTTGTAGCCCAAAGTAAGCGTATCCGGCGATTTCCCGCAAGGGCGATTTTCGGGTCGTTTCATTTTGGTATCAGAGCTTTGGTTAGCTCAAATCTTTGGGGTACAACTCATTAGAACTGAGCAAAAGACTCAGCAGAGATTGGATTTGTAATATCCAATAAGAATACTCATTAGAGATAGGATCAGTAGTATCCTAGAATGTGAAAACTCATTAGAGATGGGGTTAGCAATGCCCTAGAATGAGTTGAGAGTAACAAGCTTATAATACACGTATTTGTAATTATAATCTTTTTTAGAAAATAGGATTTTTGAATATATAAAAGTTATATATTTTAAAAGTTAATCAGCTAACAAAATTATTGAAATCAATAAAAGAGGGAAAGATGAGTAGGATAATTAAACACTTTTAACTTCGTTCCTTTTCGAGGACGAAAAGTTTTTAAGCGGGGGAGACTGTAACAACCCTGAATTCTGGGGTAAATTTAAAAATTTATTTCGAGTAATTTTAATGAGTTTTTGATATTTAAAATAATTTATTTAAAATAATAAAAATTAAAAATTAATTTAAATCGAAGTTAGAATGAATAATTTAATTTTAATTATAATAGGAGTTAGAAATAGCGTGGTAGTTTGAAAAGTCAAACTTGAACTTTGACTGACCATACATGATGCAAACTTTAACGGATTTTAGTGAAACCAAAAATATTGGAATCTATTTAAAAATATCTTTCTAACGAATCTGAAAAATCGAAATTTAATAGCAGGAATCAAAATTTATGCCAAAATTAAAATTTAGAAAGATCGCTATGAAATTTATAAAGGTCAAAAAAGCCACTTTTTGCATATGAAGGAAATTAAACTCGAAACCACTTCCATTGAGTTCTGAATGATGTTTCTGTATTTAAAAAGTATAAACACTTATATATTTCGAGTTTTGAAAATTATTTGTTTAAAAATGTATTTTTAATATTAAATATATAGACCTTAAAAATAGTCATTTTTCTAACGACCTTTATTTTCGACGAAACCACTTTTGTTGGATTCGGAATGTCAAAATTTGGCTAAGTTTAATTTTTCATAATTTTTAGAATTAATTTGTGGTCGTGGAAAAAGATTTCAGTTTTGTCAATTTCGGTCAATTTTAATCGACTTGAAAATAGTCATTTTTCAAAAGGGGTCAAAATTGAGTGAAATTAAATTTCCTAGGTCTGCAGCATCAAAACAGAGCTAAATATATTTTTTGAGAATTTTTGAAGTTAATTTGTGACCCCGGTGAATTTTTCCGTACGATTGAATTAAAAATAAAAGAAAATATTTTGAATTAAAGAAAACTGGGTCAAGACAGTCGTTTGGGCCTGCGGTATATAGCTAGATGAGTCCGCAATGGGGGTTAATGGGTAAGAACGACAGTCGTTGGGCCTAATTCTGAGTTCGGGTCAAATCGGGCCTTAATGGGCTATTTAACTAATTAAATAATATAAACTAACCTCAACCCTAATCCTTCCCTACCAAAACACAGCCGCCACTTACATTTTCCATGGCGTAGAATGGCCAAAACTTCCCTCCTCAATATCTCCCAATCCGCTCAATGAAATTCAACATATTATATACCAAATCGAATCTCGTGGAGAGATCTACAGATCCTTACGGTTATGAACGACCAAAAGTGCACGGATTTCGAGGGAAAATACCCCAAACCTGTGCCTAACTCAGCCCCGCCGCGCCCACCATGGCCCACCACTTCTGGCGCACGTAGTCCTCTCCTCCCTCTTCGATTTGCCACCTTTCGATCGACTTCTAGCCTCACCAATCCCAAGATAAGTGGAGACCTAGTTTTTACCCTAATGGGTTCAATAATAATGAAAGTAACAGCCTGAATATGGGAGGAGGAAGAAGGAGGAAGGTTGACTTTTTCTAACTTTTAATTATTTAACTAATTTAAATTCAAAATCCAATCTTAATTTGACCGTATCTCACTCATACGAACTCGAAACGGAACGATTTCAGTTGCGCCACGATCGTGAGACCGAGATCTTCGTGATGAAACTGACTAGGCCTGATTCTGAGCAAGTCGAATTTTTGACGAATTTTGGATCTGAATAGCGCAGAACTCAATAACGATGTGAGAAATTCTATTCCTTTATTTTTATAAATAAAATTTGTTAATCATAATTTTAGTCTTACACATGCGCTGTAATAACTTGCTGAATGTTCGTAATTGGATGTAAAATTGTTGTTGATGCTTGTTGATCTGTTAACTTGATGAAATATTTTTGTCATATTAGAATTGACAAAATAGTCATGTCATTTATGTTAAATCTAAATTGACAAAATAAAACATTCATTTTGTCAGTATACGTTGAAATCAACATTTTTGTTAGGTAGATTATGATTAAACAAGGATTAACATTTTGTTAATTAGATTATAGTTGAATCAAAAAGTTATATTTTTGTTCATGAAATTAATTGAATTAGAAATATGTCAATTTGTTATTATAAAATTGACGAAAACAAATATGTCACCTTTGTTACAAAATTTGTCGGAAACAAATATATCATTTTGTTATGACGAAAAGATTGAAAACAAAAATCATCATTTTTGTTATTTGGATAGAATAAACAAAAGTGTCATTTTGTTAATTAGGTGAGTAGAAACAAAAGAACATATATTTTATTGTCATTAGTTGCAATAAAAAGAATTCAAATGAAAGAACCTTATTTTTATTGTTTTATTGTATTAGAATTTGCAACAAAATGAAAGAACATATTTTTTAGTGTTTTGTTGTATTAGAATTTTCAACAAAACGAAAAGAACCATTTTTATCATTTGGTTGAATTAGAATGAAATTATCATTTTGTTAGACATGTTGAATTAGTATAAAAGAACATTTATGTTAGAAATTTGAAAGAACATTTATGTTAGAATTGAAAAGAACATTTATGTTAGAAGTTTTTATCACAAAGATCACTCTTTTATGTCTACCCTTATGGTTGGAAAAGTTTTTAATTTTTTTATGTTAACATGAAATATTAAGATTGTTAAAACATAGAAAACATTCATTTTGTTGAATTATAATGTCATTAAAACTAGACGGTCGTTAGGTTAAAAAGGTCATTAGTATTCATAGAAAATATATTTATATATAAAATATCCTCTTTATATGACATTAAAATTCATCACTTTTATTAAAGAATGGCACGTGAATTAAAAACATCAATTATGTTAAGAAGTGTCATGTAAAATAATATTTTTAGTAGAATAATTATAATGATTAACTAAAATTGTACTTGGATACGAGGTTAGGTCACATTTGTGGTGTTAGTCTGCCGGGACCCGACCGGCATATCCAACAACCACAAATGTTGGGCCTAATGTGATAGGTCCAAGTGCGCAAATACAAATTGGGCCAAGACACGAGGTTAAGCCCAACTTGTGGGATAAGTCTGCCCGGAACCGACAGGCTTATCCATCGTCCACAAGTTGCAGGCCTAATGTGAGAGGTCTGGCCCATATTAAAATATAAATATATAAATTAGAAATTGACGTTATTTTCACACCATTATGTGTTAATAATGAAATGAATATTTTCACCTCCAAGTTTGATATAAAAGAAAGTTACATTTTTAATGTAAGAAAATAAGGATTAGAAAATTTTCACATTTCTTAATGTAAATGAGGATTAGAAGAAAATATCATTTTTTTTATGTAATTAAGTTAGAGAACATAAAATTTCATTCTTTGTAATTAAGTCAATCTGCATGTGAATTAGATTGGAAGTGGAAAATTTACATTTATCATGTAAATTAAGATAAAGGAGAAACATTACATCTTACGAAATCAAGTTAAAGTAGAAAGAAGTTTATACTCTTAATGTAATTAGATTATAGAATTAATTTACATTTTTTGATATAAATTAGATTAAAAAGAAAAGTTTACATTTTTAATGTGAATAAAAATAATAGAATATAGAATAAATGTTACATTTTCAATATAATAATATATTGAAATATAAGTTTACATTTCTCAATGTAAATTAAAATAGGAATAGAAATCTACATTTTTCAATGTAAATAATAAGATTAGAAATTTACATTTCTAAGGAATAGATTTTCATCAGGAAGAAAAATAATAAAACCAAATATACATTTTGTGTAAATCGAAGGATGAAAGAAGAAAATATACATTTTTGTGTTTAGGATGTGTATGTAAAGTAAAATAAAAATAGCGATAGATCGTTATAAATTATTAACAACGATATGAAATGGTTTTCAAATTTATATATGCGAGAGTTATTTGGAAAGTCCGAGTTTACTCTCATTCCAAATAATGATACGACGTTCGAAGAACTGAAGATGGTGATTGAAGACCGACGATCATCACATCGAATGGGTAACTAGCGTTGAGGGCCTTGATCGATTTGCTCCCAAGATGGGGCTAAGATGGTAGTTATCCGGACATAGTGTTGATTTTTACGGATTTGGCTTTCGCTCAGACCCAGGGCATAAGCTTAGAAATGGATGTGTGTCTGACGTTGAATTTTGTTCTATGTAAATTGATTTCTATTAATATACGACCGTTGGCGGTGCAGAATTTATTCTCTTGCTTAACGCCTTTAGAGGTTGTGTATTAATAGTTATCAATCGCATGGCGTGAATTGTCAACGTGGCACGCCAAGATGAAGATTATCAAGGCTTTGTTGAAAAGCAGGCCTTGTGATTATAATGTTACTTCGCGAGCCTCACAACCCGGTTGAGTCTAAAACGGAAGGAGAGAACGCAGGGAGAGCAGCACGTTTCTTTCTAGCTAGAAGTGGTGCCAGTGCTTAAACTGGCTGATATTTTACTTATGTGGATTATGGAATGAGGCGCCTTGGATGATAGGTCCTATAGGATCAGGAAACGTGTGTTCGGGAATAACTAATCCACAAACCGCAAGTATGGACCAGCCCTGCATCTTTCCAAGGGTTCTCTGCGGGGAATCCTGAGACATTAGCTAGAGTGTCTCGTATTGTTAAGGAGCACCTCCTTAGCCTTGACTCATGATGGAAACCAAATTTCCAGTACGATCTCATACGGTTTTGATTGTATTACTAGTATGGAGGCAAAGTCTATGGTAGCTATGCTTCCTAGGATTGATACATTTACTTTGAAATGTTTTTGAAACGTATATACACTAATAATAATATCAAATTCATTTTTAACGTATCAAACATTTTTGACCATTATAAGGTAAAACTATATCCTCCGGTTTGCGTTGCATTGTGTGATGGGACTTGAGTCTTATGATGGTTTCATTTTTCCAAAAAGCATTGCGTTGTTTAACGATTTACTTTAATTTATCACGACGATCCATTGGAGTAAACCTATTCCGCGTTAGCGTCATGGTCTTTGGATTTGTCTTATTGTTATTAGTGAAATTAGTTAAGAATTCTCACACCAGTCTCATGACTGACCCGTTATTTCTTTCCACCTTTACAAACTCGGGTGCCCTCTTTCCACACGGGCAGTCGAGTAGTTTGTCTACAGGTTCTTATCTCGGGCAAGATTCTGGATTGTAGCCTAAAGCTGTGTCCAGAGCATAGTTGTCTTCCGCTGCCTTAGTTATTTTATTTCCGCTCCAATATATTAAAATATTGTAATTTATCTACCGCTGTAATTTTATTCGATGTACTCTGATATTCTGTACTCTGATGTAACATTATTGCAATGTTTATAAAAGT
Organism: Allium sativum; assembly: GCA_030737875.1. Lineage (NCBI taxonomy): Eukaryota > Viridiplantae > Streptophyta > Magnoliopsida > Asparagales > Amaryllidaceae > Allium > Allium sativum. Next base: position 12,348,827 of record CM060923.1, read on the forward strand.
CTGATGTTGTTGTTCTGATGTGTTGTAGCCCAAAGTAAGTGTATTCGGCGATTTCCCGCAAGGGTGATTTTCAGGTCGTTTCAGTGACCACGGCATCAATAAACGTCGATCAAAGAGAGCGTTAACTAAGAAATTAATAATATAGAAAACCCTCCACTATATAACATCTTTTCTCTCCACAAACCCTCACTACTATTCTCCCTCCAAAAAGTGGCAGCAGCCCCTCTCCCTCTTTCTCTCGCAATTTTGCAAAAAAGCCCCTCTTCAATAAATAATTTGTTTCTTCCAAACTGTAAGGAATTGGATGAAAGGTTCTGAATGAAAGTTACCGAGCATGATGAGTACTAGCTACTGTAAGAAATTTGTGCTGATTGGGCTGGTGGTTTAGTCGGAAATGTGCTCGAAGTGCAACAGGTTAATTTCATATTTTGGTTATTGAAAGCCTCACGTAGAGAATTAGGTCGAGCGGTCTAGAGGGATGGTAGAGGGAAGTATACCAAGATTTTGGTTGTGATGGCATGGTCTCAAGTGATCAGAGTTGGTTGGAATGTCAACTTCATAGGAGGGATGCTGGAAAATGAGGCCTTCGTGAAAATGATCAATTTTCTGCCAATCCGTGAAATTTCAGTTGAAGTGCCCTGAACGAAAGTTGTGCAAGAGGTCGAGACCGAGTTACTAGTAAAATTTGGTGGGATTTGGAGCATCGAGTCGGCCATAGCACCAAGATGAACGGAAACTGCAGTTTTTCGTTCAAATACAGATCACAGGCCCACATAGCGAACTGAGGGGGGAACACCAGGCTTGGAAAGAAGAGGAGATGCCGGAGACAATGGCGCTGGTCTCGTTCGATTCTGAGTTACGGTTTGGCCGTGGCGAGCGTTTAAAGTTGAGGGTGTCGTTTTGAAAAGAAGGCGAATAGTGATTTTATTGTCTAAATGATTGTCTGTGTTCGTATGTTAATATCTTTTTGCTACGAACTCAAAATCACGTGAAACAGGATCTCTTGCGATTGTGGAGTCGAGAGCTTCACAACAAAACTAACTGGGTTCAATTTGGAGCTTGTTTGAATTTGGGGTAAATACATACCCGAACGGTACCAAAACCCTCAATTAAAGACTGATAGAGTGGTAACTAAAGGTGAGAATCTTTCTCACTCAACTATTTTGTTTTGTAATTATATCGTAGGTTGTAGACGGGGCTTAGTTGCTCCTCACACTATTTCTTGCGAATCATGTTTGATTGTTTAATTTTGTAATTGGGATTGTCATTGATTGATATTGTTTTATATAAAATTATTTATATAAAATGTATATAAAATTATCATGAAAGAAATTTGAAAAAAATATTCATTTACAAGTGGGATGGCTTGTTTATGTAAACCTATTTATCTGATATTGATTGGGAGGATAAATTTTACACATCACCCAACTGCACAAATAATAATCAGTATTTGTTGTTTGAAAACCCCACACGAGTATTAGGATGATATTTGACGTACACTAATCCCAAAATTTAGTGGTATGTCAATTGATGAGTTGACAGGCTATGACGAGCGTTATTCATTTATTTTAATGCTTAGACAATTGTAGAATGCACTCTGGATGATGTTTGAATGTGTAATGATTATTTGTCATTATTGTTCAACACATGTGATTTATGAAATCCATATAATTGAAATTGTATGGTAATTGGTCGAGTCGCATTCCGATATAGAAATAAATAATATTTTAAAATAATGAATATTTTAAAATAATGAATATTTGAAAATAATATTCAGTGAAGAATTAAATTGTGTTTTTGATGTCCGATTTTGGATGGACACAAAAAAATATAAATATATGAAAACGGGTTAAGTATAGAAGCGGTATTTTAACTCGAATGAATTTATATGTCGAATTTATTCATTTTTATAATGAATATCGAAAAGTAGTGAATTCAAAATCTAATAACTTGAAAATATTATCATTTTAATATTATAATGATATGGAATATTCAATTTTGATTTAAAATTGAAAATGATGTTGAAAACGTTTTAAAACGAATTTATAAACGATTTATAAAACAAGTTTTGAATGGAAATTATTGATATATATATACACACACATACACGCACACACACACACACACACATATATATATATATATATATATATATATATATATAATGGCCTAAATAGAGTGCGTCACGCAGCGATCGTTCGCGAATTTCGACCATTAACTTCAAATGGATGTAACGGGAGATCCGACCGTCGGATTCTCCTAAAACCGTAACCTTTGGGTTCATATAGAAAAGAGCTTTCCAATGAATAGAACAGATTTGAAATCTAATGGTTATATTTTGAGATATGTCCAAATCAATTTTAAAAAAAGGTCGTTATGGATGCAGTTCGGTGGCCGTTATTGGAAACCGACTGTGAGGACCTTGATAAAATTATTGAAAATATGGAAAAATTATGTAAAATCATAATAAATGATTTGGAAAGATTTTGGATGAAAAATTCCAAGTTTGGAAAGAAAAAAAAACGTATTTTTATCGAAATGAACTAGTTATTAACTAGTATAAAAATCCAATGTTTTTAAATAAATAAATTGGATCTGTAAATGGTTTTAAAATAACCAGAAATTCCAAAGTATGAATTGGAACGGATTTGAATGGAAATAATCCTTGGAATATTTTGATATTGGATTCCGTGATTATATGGATATTGTGGTGGGAATCTGGAAGATACAAATATCATTATTCCCAATACGATATCCATTAGTTTCAGATTTTGATATTGAATATAAGCCGATATAATTTCTATTTAGAGCCTCGTTTTTAATATCAAATTAGATTTTGGGTATGTCGTGAATGGTGTCTTAAATAACACCGTTCTTAAATCCAATTAAAAAAATAATAAATCTTTTAATTAAGATTTAGAGGAGTTTACCAATTAATTAATATTTAATTGAAATTGGATTTTGGGTTTATCGTGAACGGTGTTTTAAATAACATTTGTTCTTTAACCCGATTAATAGTGAAGAGACGATTTGAAATTTATAAATCTTTTTATTAAGATTTAATGGAAATTTTCCAAAATAAATTTTCCAATTTAATATATTAAACTGGAATTGAATGGAATCCGATTTGGTAATAATCGAGATGAGCTTCTGTAAAGGAAGACTATAACTATATATGGAATTTAAGAGGATTTGCCTTTATTCCATTAGTAGTATTGATTTGATGTGGAAATTTATATCGGTTAGATATTGATCTGTTTTCCGTGAAGATTCCATAGTTAATGGAAGCTTATTTGGGTTTATCGTTAACTATGTTTTAAATGACATTGGTTCTTTAACCCAGTTAATGACGAGATTAATTTTCCTAAAGTTGAATAATCATAAAATAATGATTCTGCTATTAAAACCAAGTTGGAGTTTTAATGAATCTTTAATTAGATAGGAATGGGAATGAGATAATTTAATTTATCAAATTCATGAAATGATCGAGAATGGAGTACCACCAGTTTTGCTCCAAACGATAGTTATATCATTTTTTAGATTTGAAACAACAAATGGCAATTAATTTTACCAATAACACAGTGGGTGTTAGATATGGAGTACTACCAGTTTTACTCCATGGGATGAATAGGTTGGGATTAGAAAAATAAAATAAATGATTACTTCGGTAAGGTTTGCTAATCCCGACTAGTTTGATAAACCTTAATTCGGCTTAAATTGTGAATAGAATACTTGAATAAAATAACATTCTGAATTGGAATGAGGTGTTGGATGTGTTTTTATAGCACTTGATTATAATATACGCAAGTTATTCGGAAAGACCGGGTTAACCCATTCTGAATAACTGATACGGTGTAACAACCCGTAAAATCTGGGCCAGTTTAAAATTTTTATTTTGGCAATTTTGGCGAATTTTGATTATTTAAAATGGATTATTTTAAATAATATCGACGAGAAATTTATTTTGAATATAAATCGACGTATATATTATACGCGTCGTCGTTAGAATATAAATATTTATATATAATTATAAATAGAATTGAAAATGGCGCGGTAGTTCGATAATTCGATTTCAAACTTCAATTGAATGTACCGGGTGCAAAACAATCCGGATTTTAGTGAAACCAAAAATCATAGGATCTCTTTGTGAATATCTTTCCAACGAATCAGAATAATCAAGATTTCATAGCGGGAAACAAAAGATATGTCCAGTTGAAAATTCTGAATAGTCGCTATGGAATTCGGGCCCTTAAAAATGGACATTTTGCAAACGACCTCGGATTTCGACGAAACCAGTTTTGTTGGATCCGCAGTGTCAAGTTATTGTTAGGTTTCAAATTTCATAATTTTTCGAATCAATATGTGAGCGTGGCAAAGGAAAACGCGTTTGACCAGTTTCAGTTGATTTTAATCGACTAGAAATTGGCCATTTTTCTAACGGTCTCAGAATTGGACGAAACTAGTTTTGTTAGGACCGTATCGTCAATACGAAGCTAGAAAATATTTTTCGGGAATTTTTAAAGTTAGTATGTGACCCCGGTAATTCGAAATGTACGTTTAAAATTCAATATAGTGATTTAAATGTAAATTTAACGGAAACTGATTCAAATAGTCGAATCAGCCTACGACACATATCCCATTGTGCTCGGAATGGGGGTAGAACGCTATGGGCGACAGGCGGTGGGCCTCGTTTCGAGGTCGTTTATGAAAGTCAACTTTTTCCGATTAAAATAATAAAAAAAAAAGAAAATATATTTCCCCCCTTTATCATTGCCCCCCCCCCCCTTTCACGTTTCATTTCAAATCAGAAAAAAAAAAAAAAAAAAAAAAAGAGGAAGCGAAAGACGGAGGAGCCGTCGCTCCTCCGAGGGGTGGCGCCGCCGCCTCTGGCGAGCCCCAACGTCGGAGCGCCTCGCGCGAGAGACCCCCCCCCTTTCGATCGACGCGCGGGAGACCCCCCCCCCCAGTTCGATCGACGCGCCGCCCAGCTCCTGCCTCCACAACCCTATTCCGCCGCCTCTGGCCATCTGCCACCCCCTCCGACGCCCCGACCCCCCCCCGTGCGCCCTCAGCCTCTTCTCCGACCGCCAAAGCCCCCCCCTGTAAGTTCCCTGCTATTTTATTTTTATTTTATTTACTTTTTCTGATTTTATTTATTTTTAAAACTGTTTTTATTTATTTTTAAAACTGATTTTTATTTTTAGATTTTAAAGTGAAAAGATTTAAACTTCAAAAGCTGAAAAGTTAGGATTTTTTAAGTTATAAAAATTTAGATTTTTAATTTATAAAAGTTCAGATTTTGTATTAGGAAAAACCAGATCTTTATATTTGTAGAAAAATAAAAACTGATTTTACTTTATGGTTTATAACTGATTTTACTTTATGGTTTTTAAAAATGAATTTGCTTTGAAAATATAATTTTTGTATTGTTTAAATCGAAATAAAAATATGATCTTTATATTGTTTACATAGGAGAAAATTTAGATCTTTATATATGAAAGCGAAGAATAAAAAATTAGTTTTTTTTATATTGAATGGCGAAATAAAAATTCGATTTTTATATATTGAACTTCGAACTAAAAATTCGATTTTTATATATTGAACTTTGAACTGAAAATTCGATTTTTATATATTGAACTTTGAACTGAAAATTCGATTTTTATATATTGAACTTTGAACTAAAAATTCGATTTTTATATATTGAACTTTGAACTAAAAATTCGATTTTTATATATTGAACTTCGAACTAAAAATTCGATTTTTATATATTGAACTTTGAACTGAAAATTCGATTTTTATATATTGAACTTTGAACTGAAAATTCGATTTTTATATATTGAACTTTGAACTAAAAATTCGATTTTTATATATTGAACTTTGAACTAAAAATTCGATTTTTATATATGGAACTTTGAAATAAAAATTCGATTTTTATATATTGAATAGCGAACTAAAAATTCGATTTTCATATATTGAGAAGTGAAATAAAATTCGATTTTTATATATTGAGAAGTGAAATAAAATTCGATTTTTATATATTGAGAAGTGAAATAAAATCCGATTTTTATATATTGAATAACGAAGTCAAAATTCGATTTTTATATATGTAGTGGCCTTGGGCAGCGAAGGTGACAAAAAGGCGAAACGACGAAGACTTCTGCAAAAGAAGAGCCGTGGAGCTAGGATAGCTATAAGTGAGAATTTCTCACCTTTCAATTTATTATTCTAGTTATATATATATATACTAGGATGCAGACGGTGCTTAGTAGCACCCGACACAATCGTCCACAGACCATGGACTTGTTTGTTTGGTTGCATAGATTAGTTGAATTATTTGTTTGAATTGAATTGTTGGGTGAGATGAAATTGATTTGATTGATGTGTGAATGGCGTGGGCCTTCACTAGACCGGGGATAAGGCGAGGCCTTGTCCCGTTTCTAGTATCGTGCCGTTATGCCGCCGAAATTTTCTAAAATATGTTAGAAAATAAAAATATCATTTTATTGTGTAAATGAATAATAGAAATTCATATGTTGGAATAAAATGTTTTATCGTTAAAAATATAATTTTTAACGTGAGAATGAATATAGTGAAAGTGAATAAAATAAAATATTCATTTACAAACCAGATGGTTTGTTTATGTACACCTATTTGAAGGACATTGATTGGGTCGATAAATTTTACACATCGCCCAACGGCACAAATAAAATATGTGTTTGATTGTTTGAAACCCCACACGGGTGTTGGGATGAAATTTGAAGTTCACTCATCCCGATTGATTGAATATGTCGATCGGTTGATTGACAGGCTGTTTTAAGCGTTGGATATCTATATTTGATGCTTATACAGTGTAGTGCACTTTGGTTGATGGTTGATTATTTTTCCATGCTATTATATACATGTGTTGTATGAAAACCCATATAATTAACTTTATATGGTAATGGATTGGGCCTCATTCCAGTTTTAAAATAGAATATTTGAAATTAGAAATTTATGAAGCCGTGTTGATTAGATTGACGCCATTTTGACGTGATCGATATTTATATCGATTTTGAAAACGATTTCGAAATGAATTGAATTGAAAACGATTTCGAAATGAATTGAATTGAAAACGATTTCGAAATGAATTGAATTGAAAACGATTTCGAAATGAATTGAATTGAAATTCGAATTGAATAAAAATGAATTTTAAAACGAATTTATAAAGAAGAATTCAATTTTGCTTTGAATTGAAATAGAAGTTGAAATAGAAATGGGAAACGAATTTAAAACTATTTATATAATTCGTTTTAAATAGAAATCGACGAAATATATATTATATATATTATATATATAATATAATGGCCTGAATAGAACGCGCCGCGCCGCGGCAGTTCGTGAATTTCGACCATTTATTTCAAACGGATATTACGGGAGATCCGACCGTCGGATTCTCCTAAAACCGGAACCGTTGGGTTCGTATCGAAAAGAGCTTTCTAACGAATATTAGAAATTAGAAATCTAACGGTTGGATTTGGAATTATGTCCAAATCAAATTCGAAAAAGGTCGCTGTAAGTGCAGTTCGATGGCCGTTGATGGAAATCGACTGTACGGGCCTTGATAAAATTATTAAAAATAGTAATAATTTATGTAAAATCATAAGAAATGATTTGTGAAGATTTGGGATGAAAAACTCCATATTTGAAAAGATAAAAATAGATTTTTATCGAAATGAACTAGTTTTGAACTAGAATTATAATTCTATTTATTTTTTAAATAAATAAATTGAATTTGAAAAGGGTTTTGAAAATAACCAAAATTTCCAATGATTGCATTGGAGTGGATTTGAATCGAAATTGTCTTCGGAATATTTCGATGTTGGAATTCGTGATTATACAGGTGTTGTTATGGAAATTTGAAAGATATATTTTTATATCGTTATTTCCAATACGACATTTGTTAATCGTAGAATTTGATATTGAATATAGGCCGATATATTTTCTATTCAGAGCCTTGTATTTAATATCAAATGTGATTTGGGTTTGTCGTGAATGGTGTCTTCACTAACACCGTTCTTGAACCCAGTTGAGAAAAGATTAAATCTTTTTATTTAGATTTAATGAAGTGTACCAATTAAATAATATTTAATTGGAATTGAATTGATATTGATTTTTGGGTTTATTGTGAACAGTGTTTTAAATAACACTTGTTCTTTAACCCGATAATATCAAATGTGATTTGGGTTTGTCGTGAATGGTGTCTTCACTAACACCGTTCTTGAACCCAGTTGAGAAAAGATTAAATCTTTTTATTTAGATTTAATGAAGTGTACCAATTAAATAATATTTAATTGGAATTGAATTGATATTGATTTTTGGGTTTATTGTGAACAGTGTTTTAAATAACACTTGTTCTTTAACCCGATAATATCAAATGTGATTTGGGTTTGTCGTGAATGGTGTCTTCACTAACACCGTTCTTGAACCCAGTTGAGAAAAGATTAAATCTTTTTATTTAGATTTAATGAAGTGTACCAATTAAATAATATTTAATTGGAATTGAATTGATATTGATTTTTGGGTTTATTGTGAACAGTGTTTTAAATAACACTTGTTCTTTAACCCGATAATATCAAATGTGATTTGGGTTTGTCGTGAATGGTGTCTTCACTAACACCGTTCTTGAACCCAGTTGAGAAAAGATTAAATCTTTTCATTTAGATTTAATGAAGTGTACCAATTAAATGATATTTAATTGGAATTGAATTGATATTGATTTTTGGGTTTATCGTGAACAGTGTTTTAAATAACACTCGTTCTTTAACCCGATAATTAATGAATGTGATTTTGGGTTTATCGTGAACCGTGTTTTAAATGACACTGATTCTTTAACCCAGATAATGATTAAAACTAAGTGGAGTTTTAATGAATCTTTAATTAGATTGAAAAGATCGAGAATGGAGTATCACCAGTTTTGCTCCAGGCGATAGTTAAATCTTTAATTAGATTTGAACGTGAAATTTAGAAACTAACTGTCGGTTAGCCAAGCAGAATGGTTTTCTGGATATTGATCTGATGTTGGTTTCGGCCTTCGGGGTTAATATTTGGGGAATTATTCTCTTGATTAATTTACGGTTAGTGACTAATGAATTGGAATGAGGCGTATGTTGTGTTTGTGTAACACTTATTTAAATATACGCGAGTTATTCGGAAAGACCGGGTTTATCCCATTCTGAATAACTGATACGACGATAAGTCGAAGATGAAGACGATGGTCGAAGACCGGAGGTCTTCACGTCGTTTGGGTGATAACTGATGATCTTGATTGGGCTGTACACCCAAGAAGATGGAAACAGTTAGTGATCGTCCAGACGTACTTGGAGATCGATGGATATGCGGGGTACTAGGTGCCTCCGGTTTCGTTCAGACCCAGAACGGACTTGTAAATGGACTGTGTGTCTGACATCGGATATCATTCTGTGTGACTGATATCGGTTGCATAGGATGGTTTGCCTGTGTGGCATGCTAAGATGCAAATGATCAAGGCTTCTGTTGAAAAGCAAAGTCTTGTGGTGATGATCAAAGCACGGCCTTTGTGGCGTAGCTTTGTGTAACGTTTACCTCGCGTGTTTCACACCAGGTATGAACCAAAAACGGGAGACGGACGTCAGGGAGGGCATGCGTTTCTTTCTAGCTAGAAGTGGCGTCAGTGGTTTTACACGCCCTGACGAGTTTGACTTATGTGGTTGTTGCTGTTGCGAGGCGCCTCGGATTGATCGGTCGTTCTCGAACCGATGGAGTCATTCGTTGGCTCGTTTGCGCCCCAAAGGGCGGGGAGACGTATTGTTCAGGCATAATAATCCACATCGGTGGACCGGCCCTGACGATCCAGGGGGCAGTTGCGGCTGTTCCTGAGACATGGTAGGCTAGATTGTCTCGAATCGGTTGAGGACTATCTTTTGCCTCGGTTCATAGATGGAAATCCAATTTCCAAATACGTGACATTTGCGGTTTTATTTGTAAACCTATATATGGCGACATGATATATGGTACCCATGCCGCCTATGATTGATACTTATGATTTGAAGTTGTTTTATACACTATGCACTTATAATAGTATCAAATGATTTGTTTTAAACGTATCAAGCATTCTTTGGCTGTTATAAGGGAAAACCCTATCCCCCGGCTTGCGTTTGCATTGTGTGATAGGACCTGGGTCTTATGACAGCTTCATTTTTCTTTATTTAGCATTGCGCTGTTTGTTTTATGCACTGGTATTCTTGGGAGGAAACCCGTTCCGTGTTATACGGCGTGGTCCCTTGATTTACCTAATGATTTAAAATAAAGATTAATAACTGTTTTAGTTCTCACACCAGTCACATGACTGACCTGGAGTTTATTGTTTTAACCTAAACTCTGGGTGCCCCTATTTTGACACGGGCAGCTAGTAGTTTTGGTTTTGCAGATTTATATTCACAGGATCCTGGTTTACAGCTGGAACGATATCCGGAAAGCTTTGTATCCGTATATCTTTTCTAGTTGTGTATTGTATTATTTTCCGCTGCTATGTATTTAAATGTAATTTAAATCTCTGATAATTCTGTGTAATATTCATTGTTACTCTGTATATTCTTGTAATCTGATGCATTGTTGTAATATACAGTGAAATGTTCTTTTATATGCGTTCTGTTGTGGTTTGTTCTCGAACTATCCGACGCTTTCCTTTACGGGGAAGTTGCGGGTCTTCACAGTTGGTATCAGAGCTTTGGTTTACAAAGCTCAGAGAACAAGGCACATTAGAACCATACGAAAGAATTCATCAGATATTGGATTAGTAATATCCAATGGGAATGACTCGTTAGAGATGGGATCAGTAGTATCCTAGAACGAGTGTGAAGAGTATTTTTTTTTTTTTTTTTTAAAGTGAAAACAAATTTTGTTTTGAAAATTTAAATCAATTATTCGTATCTGATTATCTATTTATATTGAGTTGGACAGTCCAGTATATAAAGATTTTGCGTATACGTCTGATCCGCGTGTATTCGAAGTTTTAATATATTGGATAGATATAGAATCATACTCTAGTGGCCCGAAGATGATTCTGATGGTTGAGTACTCATCGTCAGAATTTATATTCGTGTGACGAAGGTGTGATATCTATATATTTCCATTAGACTGGTGTGAGAACCAAAATTAGATAGGGCCTATTGTTGTGATTTGGCATCAAAAATCTGATTTTTTTTTTTTTTTTTTGGCTATATATCAAATTTATGAATTTAAAAACTCTAATTCACTAATTGATTGATGTTTGTGTTGTTTGTTTATTTGTTTGCTAATTTTGAACCATTATGCCTAATAGCATCAAATATGGAGTTATATTGAAAATTGGTCGCATGTGCTTGCATATACATACTTACATTGAACAGGTCATAGCAAGGAGGCTAGAGCCAGAGAATAAAATTTGTTTGCCCGACAAATAGGTACATGTTTACTACATAATTTACTATTTTGTTTGGGTGATGATGATTTTGTGAGCCTATTGGCTAGCCGCTTGGCTTTTTCTTTTTCTTTTTGAGATCTGAAGGACCGGGGAAGCTATTTGAAATTCCCCGATGCTCCCGGTGCAGGGGAGGTTATGGCGAAATTTTTCAAAAATTTAGGGAGTTAGCCAAATTTTTGAAGTTTTGAAAATTCTCAGAAACTAAAGAGTTGGAGAATGGAAGCCTAATCGATCGTAGAGCTGAATAATCAAACCACTTTCGACTTTGTTCCTTTTCGGGGACGAAAAGTTTTAAGTGGGGGAGATTGTAACAACCCGTAAAATCTGGGCCAGTTTAAAATTTTTATTTTGGCAATTTTGGCGAATTTTGATTATTTAAAATGGATTATTTTAAATAATATCGACGAGAAATTTATTTTGAATATAAATCGACGTATATATTATACGCGTCGTCGTTAGAATATAAATATTTATATATAATTATAAATAGAATTGAAAATGGCGCGGTAGTTCGATAATTCGATTTCAAACTTCAATTGAATGTACCGGGTGCAAAACAATCCGGATTTCAGTGAAACCAAAAATCATAGGATCTCTTTGTGAATATCTTTCCAACGAATCAGAATAATCAAGATTTCATAGCGGGAAACAAAAGATATGTCCAGTTGAAAATTCTGAATAGTCGCTATGGAATTCGGGCCCTTAAAAATGGACATTTTGCAAACGACCTCGGATTTCGACGAAACCAGTTTTGTTGGATCCGCAGTGTCAAGTTATTGTTAGGTTTCAAATTTCATAATTTTTCGAATCAATATGTGAGCGTGGCAAAGGAAAACGCGTTTGACCAGTTTCAGTTGATTTTAATCGACTAGAAATTGGCCATTTTTCTAACGGTCTCAGAATTGGACGAAACTAGTTTTGTTAGGACCGTATCGTCAATACGAAGCTAGAAAATATTTTTCGGGAATTTTTAAAGTTAGTATGTGACCCCGGTAATTCGAAATGTACGTTTAAAATTCAATATAGTGATTTAAATGTAAATTTAACGGAAACTGATTCAAATAGTCGAATCAGCCTACGACACATATCCCATTGTGCTCGGAATGGGGGTAGAACGCTATGGGCGACAGGCGGTGGGCCTCGTTTCGAGGTCGTTTATGAAAGTCAACTTTTTCCGATTAAAATAATAAAAAAAAAAGAAAATATATTTCCCCCCTTTATCATTGGCCCCCCCCCCCCTTTCACGTTTCATTTCAAATCAGAAAACAAAAAAAAAAAAAAAAAAAGAGGAAGCGAAAGACGGAGGAGCCGTCGCTCCTCCGAGGGGTGGCGCCGCCGCCTCTGGCGAGCCCCAACGTCGGAGCGCCTCGCGCGAGAGACCCCCCCCCTTTCGATCGACGCGCGGGAGACCCCCCCCCCCAGTTCGATCGACGCGCCGCCCAGCTCCTGCCTCCACAACCCTATTCCGCCGCCTCTGGCCATCTGCCACCCCCTCCGACGCCCCGACCCCCCCCCGTGCGCCCTCAGCCTCTTCTCCGACCGCCAAAGCCCCCCCTGTAAGTTCCCTGCTATTTTATTTTTATTTTATTTACTTTTTCTGATTTTATTTATTTTTAAAACTGTTTTTATTTATTTTTAAAACTGATTTTTATTTTTAGATTTTAAAGTGAAAAGATTTAAACTTCAAAAGCTGAAAAGTTAGGATTTTTTAAGTTATAAAAATTTAGATTTTTAATTTATAAAAGTTCAGATTTTGTATTAGGAAAAACCAGATCTTTATATTTGTAGAAAAATAAAAACTGATTTTACTTTATGGTTTATAACTGATTTTACTTTATGGTTTTTAAAAATGAATTTGCTTTGAAAATATAATTTTTGTATTGTTTAAATCGAAATAAAAATATGATCTTTATATTGTTTACATAGGAGAAAATTTAGATCTTTATATATGAAAGCGAAGAATAAAAAATTAGTTTTTTTTATATTGAATGGCGAAATAAAAATTCGATTTTTATATATTGAACTTCGAACTAAAAATTCGATTTTTATATATTGAACTTTGAACTGAAAATTCGATTTTTATATATTGAACTTTGAACTGAAAATTCGATTTTTATATATTGAACTTTGAACTAAAAATTCGATTTTTATATATTGAACTTTGAACTAAAAATTCGATTTTTATATATTGAACTTCGAACTAAAAATTCGATTTTTATATATTGAACTTTGAACTGAAAATTCGATTTTTATATATTGAACTTTGAACTGAAAATTCGATTTTTATATATTGAACTTTGAACTAAAAATTCGATTTTTATATATTGAACTTTGAACTAAAAATTCGATTTTTATATATGGAACTTTGAAATAAAAATTCGATTTTTATATATTGAATAGCGAACTAAAAATTCGATTTTCATATATTGAGAAGTGAAATAAAATTCGATTTTTATATATTGAGAAGTGAAATAAAATTCGATTTTTATATATTGAGAAGTGAAATAAAATCCGATTTTTATATATTGAATAACGAAGTCAAAATTCGATTTTTATATATGTAGTGGCCTTGGGCAGCGAAGGTGACAAAAAGGCGAAACGACGAAGACTTCTGCAAAAGAAGAGCCGTGGAGCTAGGATAGCTATAAGTGAGAATTTCTCACCTTTCAATTTATTATTCTAGTTATATATATATATACTAGGATGCAGACGGTGCTTAGTAGCACCCGACACAATCGTCCACAGACCATGGACTTGTTTGTTTGGTTGCATAGATTAGTTGAATTATTTGTTTGAATTGAATTGTTGGGTGAGATGAAATTGATTTGATTGATGTGTGAATGGCGTGGGCCTTCACTAGACCGGGGATAAGGCGAGGCCTTGTCCCGTTTCTAGTATCGTGCCGTTATGCCGCCGAAATTTTCTAAAATATGTTAGAAAATAAAAATATCATTTTATTGTGTAAATGAATAATAGAAATTCATATGTTGGAATAAAATGTTTTATCGTTAAAAATATAATTTTTAACGTGAGAATGAATATAGTGAAAGTGAATAAAATAAAATATTCATTTACAAACCAGATGGTTTGTTTATGTACACCTATTTGAAGGACATTGATTGGGTCGATAAATTTTACACATCGCCCAACGGCACAAATAAAATATGTGTTTGATTGTTTGAAACCCCACACGGGTGTTGGGATGAAATTTGAAGTTCACTCATCCCGATTGATTGAATATGTCGATCGGTTGATTGACAGGCTGTTTTAAGCGTTGGATATCTATATTTGATGCTTATACAGTGTAGTGCACTTTGGTTGATGGTTGATTATTTTTCCATGCTATTATATACATGTGTTGTATGAAAACCCATATAATTAACTTTATATGGTAATGGATTGGGCCTCATTCCAGTTTTAAAATAGAATATTTGAAATTAGAAATTTATGAAGCCGTGTTGATTAGATTGACGCCATTTTGACGTGATCGATATTTATATCGATTTTGAAAACGATTTCGAAATGAATTGAATTGAAAACGATTTCGAAATGAATTGAATTGAAAACGATTTCGAAATGAATTGAATTGAAAACGATTTCGAAATGAATTGAATTGAAATTCGAATTGAATAAAAATGAATTTTAAAACGAATTTATAAAGAAGAATTCAATTTTGCTTTGAATTGAAATAGAAGTTGAAATAGAAATGGGAAACGAATTTAAAACTATTTATATAATTCGTTTTAAATAGAAATCGACGAAATATATATTATATATATTATATATATAATATAATGGCCTGAATAGAACGCGCCGCGCCGCGGCAGTTCGTGAATTTCGACCATTTATTTCAAACGGATATTACGGGAGATCCGACCGTCGGATTCTCCTAAAACCGGAACCGTTGGGTTCGTATCGAAAAGAGCTTTCTAACGAATATTAGAAATTAGAAATCTAACGGTTGGATTTGGAATTATGTCCAAATCAAATTCGAAAAAGGTCGCTGTAAGTGCAGTTCGATGGCCGTTGATGGAAATCGACTGTACGGGCCTTGATAAAATTATTAAAAATAGTAATAATTTATGTAAAATCATAAGAAATGATTTGTGAAGATTTGGGATGAAAAACTCCATATTTGAAAAGATAAAAATAGATTTTTATCGAAATGAACTAGTTTTGAACTAGAATTATAATTCTATTTATTTTTTAAATAAATAAATTGAATTTGAAAAGGGTTTTGAAAATAACCAAAATTTCCAATGATTGCATTGGAGTGGATTTGAATCGAAATTGTCTTCGGAATATTTCGATGTTGGAATTCGTGATTATACAGGTGTTGTTATGGAAATTTGAAAGATATATTTTTATATCGTTATTTCCAATACGACATTTGTTAATCGTAGAATTTGATATTGAATATAGGCCGATATATTTTCTATTCAGAGCCTTGTATTTAATATCAAATGTGATTTGGGTTTGTCGTGAATGGTGTCTTCACTAACACCGTTCTTGAACCCAGTTGAGAAAAGATTAAATCTTTTTATTTAGATTTAATGAAGTGTACCAATTAAATAATATTTAATTGGAATTGAATTGATATTGATTTTTGGGTTTATTGTGAATAGTGTTTTAAATAACACTTGTTCTTTAACCCGATAATATCAAATGTGATTTGGGTTTGTCGTGAATGGTGTCTTCACTAACACCGTTCTTGAACCCAGTTGAGAAAAGATTAAATCTTTTTATTTAGATTTAATGAAGTGTACCAATTAAATAATATTTAATTGGAATTGAATTGATATTGATTTTTGGGTTTATTGTGAACAGTGTTTTAAATAACACTTGTTCTTTAACCCGATAATATCAAATGTGATTTGGGTTTGTCGTGAATGGTGTCTTCACTAACACCGTTCTTGAACCCAGTTGAGAAAAGATTAAATCTTTTTATTTAGATTTAATGAAGTGTACCAATTAAATAATATTTAATTGGAATTGAATTGATATTGATTTTTGGGTTTATTGTGAACAGTGTTTTAAATAACACTTGTTCTTTAACCCGATAATATCAAATGTGATTTGGGTTTGTCGTGAATGGTGTCTTCACTAACACCGTTCTTGAACCCAGTTGAGAAAAGATTAAATCTTTTCATTTAGATTTAATGAAGTGTACCAATTAAATGATATTTAATTGGAATTGAATTGATATTGATTTTTGGGTTTATCGTGAACAGTGTTTTAAATAACACTCGTTCTTTAACCCGATAATTAATGAATGTGATTTTGGGTTTATCGTGAACCGTGTTTTAAATGACACTGATTCTTTAACCCAGATAATGATTAAAACTAAGTGGAGTTTTAATGAATCTTTAATTAGATTGAAAAGATCGAGAATGGAGTATCACCAGTTTTGCTCCAGGCGATAGTTAAATCTTTAATTAGATTTGAACGTGAAATTTAGAAACTAACTGTCGGTTAGCCAAGCAGAATGGTTTTCTGGATATTGATCTGATGTTGGTTTCGGCCTTCGGGGTTAATATTTGGGGAATTATTCTCTTGATTAATTTACGGTTAGTGACTAATGAATTGGAATGAGGCGTATGTTGTGTTTGTGTAACACTTATTTAAATATACGCGAGTTATTCGGAAAGACCGGGTTTATCCCATTCTGAATAACTGATACGACGATAAGTCGAAGATGAAGACGATGGTCGAAGACCGGAGGTCTTCACGTCGTTTGGGTGATAACTGATGATCTTGATTGGGCTGTACACCCAAGAAGATGGAAACAGTTAGTGATCGTCCAGACGTACTTGGAGATCGATGGATATGCGGGGTACTAGGTGCCTCCGGTTTCGTTCAGACCCAGAACGGACTTGTAAATGGACTGTGTGTCTGACATCGGATATCATTCTGTGTGACTGATATCGGTTGCATAGGATGGTTTGCCTGTGTGGCATGCTAAGATGCAAATGATCAAGGCTTCTGTTGAAAAGCAAAGTCTTGTGGTGATGATCAAAGCACGGCCTTTGTGGCGTAGCTTTGTGTAACGTTTACCTCGCGTGTTTCACACCAGGTATGAACCAAAAACGGGAGACGGACGTCAGGGAGGGCATGCGTTTCTTTCTAGCTAGAAGTGGCGTCAGTGGTTTTACACGCCCTGACGAGTTTGACTTATGTGGTTGTTGCTGTTGCGAGGCGCCTCGGATTGATCGGTCGTTCTCGAACCGATGGAGTCATTCGTTGGCTCGTTTGCGCCCCAAAGGGCGGGGAGACGTATTGTTCAGGCATAATAATCCACATCGGTGGACCGGCCCTGACGATCCAGGGGGCAGTTGCGGCTGTTCCTGAGACATGGTAGGCTAGATTGTCTCGAATCGGTTGAGGACTATCTTTTGCCTCGGTTCATAGATGGAAATCCAATTTCCAAATACGTGACATTTGCGGTTTTATTTGTAAACCTATATATGGCGACATGATATATGGTACCCATGCCGCCTATGATTGATACTTATGATTTGAAGTTGTTTTATACACTATGCACTTATAATAGTATCAAATGATTTGTTTTAAACGTATCAAGCATTCTTTGGCTGTTATAAGGGAAAACCCTATCCCCCGGCTTGCGTTTGCATTGTGTGATAGGACCTGGGTCTTATGACAGCTTCATTTTTCTTTATTTAGCATTGCGCTGTTTGTTTTATGCACTGGTATTCTTGGGAGGAAACCCGTTCCGTGTTATACGGCGTGGTCCCTTGATTTACCTAATGATTTAAAATAAAGATTAATAACTGTTTTAGTTCTCACACCAGTCACATGACTGACCTGGAGTTTATTGTTTTAACCTAAACTCTGGGTGCCCCTATTTTGACACGGGCAGCTAGTAGTTTTGGTTTTGCAGATTTATATTCACAGGATCCTGGTTTACAGCTGGAACGATATCCGGAAAGCTTTGTATCCGTATATCTTTTCTAGTTGTGTATTGTATTATTTTCCGCTGCTATGTATTTAAATGTAATTTAAATCTCTGATAATTCTGTGTAATATTCATTGTTACTCTGTATATTCTTGTAATCTGATGCATTGTTGTAATATACAGTGAAATGTTCTTTTATATGCGTTCTGTTGTGGTTTGTTCTCGAACTATCCGACGCTTTCCTTTACGGGGAAGTTGCGGGTCTTCACATACGGTGACTAAGTGTCGATGATATGAAGACGGTGGTTGAAGACCGGAGATCTTCACATCGTTTGGATGATTACTGATGTCTTGATTGGGATGTAAAACTAAGAAAACGATAATAAGTGGTGATCGCCTAGACGTACTTGGAAATCGATCGGAAATGCGACGACCTCTCTCCTGTATTGGACATATGGGACGAGGAGTAAGGTGCCTCCAGATTCGTTCAGACCCAGAATGGACTTGCAAATGGATGGTATGTCTGGCATTATATTCCTTTTGTACTGCATTTGTTGATCTCTACTAAATATATATCCGTTTGGTGGCGAAGAATTTATTCTTGCTTAACACCCTTTTTAAGGCGTACGAGCTTAAAGGTTATATATTGGTGGAAATCAGTAGTACGGTATATGGATTGACATTGTGGCATATTGAGATGAAAATGATCAAGGCTTTTGTTGAAAAGTAGAGTCTTGTGGCTGATGATCAAAGCATAACCATAATTAGCATAGCTTTGTATAACGCTAATTCGTGAGCTTCATACCTGGTATGAACCAGAAACAGGATGAGGAATATATGGAAATGGATATATGTTAGTTTCTAGCTACGGGTAACGTCATGGTATGGAGCCTAGACTGTTTACTCATGTGGATGTTGGAAAACATTATTGGTGGAAAGCGAGGCACCTCGATTATTGGTCTAATTGAAAGGCTCTATGATATTGAGTCCCGAGTGGCTCTTGAGTGGTCGACATACTGACCCATTTTGGATGCTCGATAGAACCAGGTAACATATAGTTTATGGTATAACTAATCATCGACGGATGACTGGCCATGCGGCTAACCCAGGGTTCACTATGGGGGAACATGATACATTGCTAGTGTGTCTCGAATCAGTAAGGAGGACAACTTGCCTTGATTCATAGATGGAAACCCAATTTTCAATATGTGATTTTTAGGTTTTAGTTGTAAATATATATATATATATATGGTGGCTTAATATAATGGTACGCACGCCACCTATGATTGATACATTTATATTTGAAGTTGATTTCTTCACCTATAGTAATAATAAAAGATGCAATCTCGCGTGTCAAGCATATTTGGTTATTATAAGGGAAAACACTATCCTCGATTGCGTTCATTGTGTGATAGGACCTAAGTATTATAATTGCTTAATTTTTCTATTAAGCATTGCGCTGTTCGTTTATGCATTGATATCCATGGGGGATAAACGCGTTCCATGTTATACAACTAATCCCGTGATTTACCTAACTTTAAAACAAAAAGATAATAATTGTTTTAGTTGTCACACCAGTCCCATGACTGACTTGGAGTTTGTTGTTTTAACCTAAACTATGGTTGCCCTATTTTTCTACACGAGCAGCTAGTAGTGTTGGTTTTCGTAGATACTTCTTTTCCCCGGATCCTGGATTACAGCTGGAGCTATATTCGGAAAGCTTTGTATCCGTATATCTCTTTCAATTGTGTCAGTTGTTATTTTCAACTACGCATTGTACTTACGTATTATTTTCCACTGCAATGTAAATTGTAAATACCTGATATTTATTTTCCACTATATAATATTTATTCATACTCTGGAATATTCTTGTACTCTGATGTAAATTGTTGTAATAGTAGTGAAATGTTCTTCTGTTTGTATTCTAATGCGTCATGTTCTCAAAGAAATCCGGACTCCTCATTTATGGGGATTACGGGTAGTTTCAGCAACCATTCGCGAATTTCAACCATTGACTTCGAATGGACATTACGAGAGATCCGACCGTCAGATTCTCCTAAAACCAGAACCGTTATCGGGAAGAGCTTTCCAATGATTATAAGTGATTTGAAATCTAACGATTGGATTTGGAATTATGTCCAAATCAAATTTGAAAAAGGTTGTTATGGATGTAGTTCAGTGGCCGTTATTGGAAACCGACTGTACGGGCCTAGATAAAATTATTAAAAATATTAATAATTTGTGTAAAATCATAATAAATGATTTGGAAAGAATTTGGATGAAAAATTCCACGTTTTTAAAGATAAAAGTATATTTTTATCAAAATGAACTAGTTATTAACTAGAAAGATAATCCAACGTTTTACATAAATAAACTGGATTTGTGAATGGTTTTAATCTAACCAGAATTTTCCAATGTATAAACTGGAATGGATTTGAATAGAAATCCTCTTCGGGAGATTTCGATATTGGATTCCGTGACTATACAGATATTGTGGAGGAATTTGGAAGATAGATAAATATCGTTATTCCCCATACGATATGTGTTGGTTTCAGAATTTGATATGGAATGCAAGCCGATATAATTTCTGTTTAGAGCCTTATATTTAATATCAAAGTGGATTTTGGGTTTTTCGTGAATGGTGTCTTCAGTAATACTGTTACGAAGCCTTGTGTGAAAAGAATAAATCTTTTAATTAAGATTATTAGAGTTTCCATTTATATTTAGTAATTGGAAAAAAAATGGAATGTGAATTGGGTTTATTGTGAACTGTGTTTTTAACGATATTCGCTCTTTAACCCGAATAACAGTGAAATGTGATTTGGAATTTATAAATCTATTATTAAGATTTAATGGAAAATTTCCAAAGTAAAGTTTTCCAATTTAATAAAATAAATTGGAGTGGAATGGAATTCGATTTGGTAATAATCGAAGTGAGCTTCTGTGGAGGAAGACTGTTATTATATATGGAATTTAAAAGGATTTGTCGTTATTCCATTTATATTATTGGTTGGATAC
This sequence comes from Allium sativum, assembly GCA_030737875.1. Taxonomy (NCBI): domain Eukaryota; kingdom Viridiplantae; phylum Streptophyta; class Magnoliopsida; order Asparagales; family Amaryllidaceae; genus Allium; species Allium sativum. The sequence goes on from CM060923.1 coordinate 12,370,237, forward strand.
GGAAATTTATATCGATTATGTATATTGATTTGTTTTCCATGAAGATTCCATGGATAATGGATTGTGATTTTGGGTTTATCATGAATTGTGTTTTGAACGACATTAGTTCTTTAACCCAGTCAAAGACAGGATTACATGTCTAACATTGTATTTTGAACTGTTTGTTGATCTTTGCTAAATATGTATCTGTTTGGTGGAAGAAAATTTATTCTCTTGCTTAACACCCTTCGCTGAGACGTATGAGCTTAGAGGTTATATGTTGGCAGAAATCAATGATACGGTGTCAATTGTCGAGTGTGACATGTTTGTGTTTCCAAAGTTAAATAATCATTAAATAGTGGTTGTTAGAAGAAAAAACTAATTGGAGTTTTAATGAATCTTTAATTAGATTGCAATGAGAATGTAATAATTTAAATTATCAAATTTGGGAAATGATCGAGAATGGAGTACCACCAGTTTTACTCCAGACGATAGTTAAATCTTTAACCAGATTTGGGCGTGAAATAGTAATTAATTTTACCGATAACACCATGGGTGTTAGATATGGGGTACTACCAGTTTTGCTCCATGGGATGAATAGGTTGGGATTGGGATTAATAAGTAAATGATTACTTGGGTAATGCTCGATAATTCTGACTAGATGATATAACGTAATTTGGTTTTGAATGATACCCAAAGGAAGAATTAAGAATAAATTTAAAAGAATTTATCTTTGATAAAATTAATGGGAACCTTTCCCTAAAAGATGTGAATATTTGAATAAAAGAATATCCTGAATTTGAAGGAGGTGTATGATGTGTTTTTATAGCACTTGATTTTGATTATAAAATATGCGAGTTATTCGAAAAGACCGGGTTTAACCCATTTTGAATAATTAATACGATGACTTAAAGTCGACGATGAAGACGGTGGTTGAAGACCGGTGTTCTTCACATCATTTGGACGATTGCTAATGTCTTGATTGGGTCGTACACCCAAGACAAGGTAATAAGTGGTGATCGTCCAGACGTACTTGGAGATCGACCAGATATGCGAGGACCTCTCCACTGTATTGGACGTATGGGACGAGGAATAAGGTGCCTCCGGTTTCGTTCAGACCCAAAACGGACTTGTAAATGGATGTGTGTCTGACATTGGATTTCATTCTGTGTTGATTTTTATTTCTATTAAATATATATCTGTTTGGTGCCGGTGAATTTATTCTCTTGCTTAATACACTTCTTTGAGACGTACGAGCTTAGAGGTTATATATTGATAAACATTAGTTGTATAGCATGAATTGTCAGTGTGGCATGCTAAGATGCAAATGATCGAGGCTTCTGTTCAAAATCAGAGTCATGTGGTTGATGATCAAAGCACGGATTTAAATAGCACAGGTTTGTGTATAGCGTTAATTCGCGATCCTCACACATCGATATGAGTCAAAAATAAGATAAGGACGGTAGGGAGGACACGACGTTTCTTTCTAGCTATGGGTGTTGTTTTGGTATGGAGCCAAGAAATTTATTTAATTTTACCTGTATGGATGATGGATTATGAGGCGCCTCAGATATTGGTCCCTAGTGGTCAAGTGGTAGGTCCTATAAGACTAGGAAGCGTGTGTTCAGGAATAATAATCCACTAACGTAAGTGTGGACCGGCCTTGTTGCTAATGAAGGTTCACTGCGGGAGATCCTGAGGCATTTGCTAAAGTGTCTCGAAGTCGGTGAGGATGATCCCCTGCCTCGGCTTATGGATGGAAATCTAATTTCCAATACACCACTTTTCGGTTTTTATTGTAGAACTAGTATGGCGACATAGTAGGATGGGGTACTATGCCGTCTATGATTGATACATTTATATTTGAAGTTGATTTTGACACTATACACTTACAGTAATATCAAATGCTTTTTTTAATGTACCAATCATGTTTGGCTATTATAAGGTAAAACTTTATCCTCCGGCTTGCGTTGCATTGTGTGATGGGACCTGAGTCTTATAATAGCTTCATTTTTCCAAAAAGCATTACGCTATTTGTTTTATGCACTAGTAATCTTTGGAGAAAACCCATTCTGTGTTACACGGCATGGTCCCTTGATTTACTCTATTTTAAAGTAAAGTTTTAATAACTATTTTAGTTTTCACACCAGTCCCATGATTGACCAGGAGTTTATTGTTTTTACCTAAACTCTGGGTGTCCCTATTTTCCGCACGGGCTGCTAGTAGTTTTGGTTTATCGCATATATTTCTATTCACATGATACTAGATTTACTGCTGGAGCAATATTCGGAAAGCTTTGTATCCGTGTATCTCTTTCAGTTGTGTTATGTATTACTTTTCCGCTGCTATGTAATGTATTTTAATCTCTAATATTTTTCTGATGTATATTATTTATTCATACTCTGTTATGTTCATGTACTCTGATGTAAATTGTTGTAATAAGCAATGAAATGTTCTATTATTCGTGTTCTGATTTGTCGTGTTCTCCACTCAGTCCGGGCTTTCCCTAACGGGTGAGTCTAGGTCGTTTCACAAAATATAACTGTTTGAATGAATTTATCAAATAATATTAAAATTGATATTAAAGAACCACAATTTAATATGAATACTATTATTTTACTAGTAAAAATGGTAAATTTTATTTTTTATCCAATTATGATATACGAGCATCACGGTACGTGCTTCACACATGGTAACGGCATGCGCTTCACGCTCGGTCGTGGCACGCGCTTCGCACATGGATTTTTATTCCCCATATGTTATGTATTTTACATATGCAAGGAAAAATAACTTGTACTAATGTTGTGATCAATAAACTGTCACTTCAAGAAAAAATAATAAGAAATGCAAATAAATTAAAATGTAATGATCACAAAATATCATTCAATTATTTTGTCTTTTAGTAATGTTTCAATTGTTAGTTCGAACGTAATGGCACGCGCTTCGCACATGGTGATGGCACGCACTTTGCGCGTGGATTATTCATCAAACATTGTGTATCTTACGTAAGAAATGAAAAATGATTTGTACTAATGTTACATAACCAATAAATTTTCAATCGTAATGAAAATATAGTAAACAATATAAATAAATTCAAATGAATTTTTAAGTACATTTAGTAAATAAAACAAATTAAAAAAAAGTAAAGAGGAGAAGTGGAAAAAATAACGGAAAACAGCTGAAAATTTACTGTTAATTGACAGTTTTCATTTTAAAAGGCATCGAGCTAAGAATTCTAACAAAAAAAATTTCAATCAAAATCAAGGGAAACCAATTCCTTGATCTAAATATCCAGACCTTGCAAGTTGTGCATAAAGAGTCTTTATTCAAATGGATTGGTAAAATGAAAACAAAATTGAATAAGAATAATCTATACGTTTTTGGTTGAGAGATCCATAACTGCAGCATAAAATATGCATCACGATATCTACCTTATAGGCTAAGAAGGTAAAGGAGAAGATGAATTATTATATATTATTGCCACTAAGCAAAGTCGTTAGAGTATCATAGTTATACTTGAAAATAAAAAACAAGAATATACTTTAATCAGAAGTATAATCAATAATACAATAGTAAAAACATAATGCTTGACAATTCAATGTTACAGATGCATTTCGTTGGACACTTCACTTGAGTTGATTCACTTATATAAGAATATTAGTCCTAATTTGATTATGTTCTTTTATTTTATGCTCAGATCAAATCGAGTACCACATCATCGAGAATGCACCTTTCGGAGCTGGTAAAACCACCCGATGTTCCCCGTCCCCCGAGCAGTCGGAGGAGCCCGGAATTTTTTGAGAACATGACACATCAAAACATAATCATTAGAACATTTCATTCCTATTACAACAATTTACATCAGAGTACAAGATATTAGAGTTCAAATAAATAATATACAGCGGAAAATATCAAAGATTAAAATACATAGCAGTGGAAATAAAAAAATGTATAAATACCATGCGTAGGTAAACTACATCAACTACCACAAGTGAAATAAATACATGGATACAAAGCATTCCAAATATATTCGCAGCTGTAATCCTGGATCCTGCGAAAAGAAATGCCTACGAAAACAAAAACTACTAGCTTCCCATGTGGAAAATATGGGCACCCAGAGTTTAGGTGGAAACAATAAACTACGAGTTAGTCATGAGACTGGCGTGAGAACTAAAAACAGTTATTAACTTTATTTTAAAGTTAAGTAAATCACGTGATCACGCCATATGACATGGAACGGATTTACTCCACATGAATACCATAAACAACTCGCAATGCTAAATAAAAGAAAAATGAAGCTATTATAAGACTCAGGTCCCATCACACAATGCAACGCAAGCTAGAGGATAGAGTTTAACCTTATAATAGCCAAATATGCTTGATACACGAAAATTTTCTTTTATTTTTACTATAAGCGAAGAAATCAACTTCAGATATAAATGTATCAATCATAAACGGCACAGGTATCATACTCAACAACTTACGTCCAGGGCAATGGAAAACACCACAATGTACATCTGCCTAAATCTAGGAAATCGAGTATCACTACGACTTATGTCCCAGCTAGAGTAAACACCGCTTACTCTATCCTTATGGGAATCGGGGGGTGCGCTCTATCCCTACCAGTTGTGGAGCGATCACACCTAGCCTATCTCGATCGACCGAATCCATCCTTATCTCGAAATTTACTGATCTAACCATCCGTTCACCAGCATACCGATGGGTGAGGCTCACGAATTAGCACTACATAAAGTTGTGCTACTTAAAGCCATGCTTTGATCACCATCCACCAAGCTCTGCTTTTCAAAAAATCTTGGATCTTTGCATCTCAGCATGTCAAACTATCAAACCATACCATATCATTGATTTCTTCCAATATATAACCCCTAAGCTCGTACATCTTAGAGAAGGCTGTTAAGCAAGATAATAAATTTTCTGCTACCAAACAGATATATATTTAGTAGAGATAAATGAGTACAACATAAAGGAATACATTGTTAGAAATACCATCCATTTGCATGTCCGTCTTGGGTCTGAACTAAATCGGAGGCTCCTTATTCCTAATCCTATGTGTCTAATATAGGAGAGAGGCGCTCGCACATCCGAACTATCAACAAGTACGTCCGAACAACTACCACTATAACCCCTTCCTAGGATCTAAACAATCCAGGGCATCAGTATTAATCCATTCGATGTGGAGATCGTCGGTCTTGCACCGCCTTTATTATCTTACACATTTAATTGTCATATCAATTATTCAGAATGGGTTAAACCTGGTCTTTCCAGACAACTCGCGTATCTTATAATCAAGTGAAATAAAAACATACCATATGCCACATTCCAATCCAGAATATTGTTTATTCAAACATTCTTCACATTGGGAGTTATTCCCATAAATCGTATCAAAGATTTTATTCATTTAGACCTCTTGTTAAAATCTTCACTTGGAAACCATTTCAAAAGATTTTGTATTATCATTTCACGAATTTAAATCAAATAAATTTTTATCAAACTAGTCGGGATTATCCAGCCTTGCCGAAGTAGTCATTTATTTTATTTTCCCAATCCCAACCTATTCATCCCATGGAGCAAAACTTCTAGTACTCAATATCTAACACCCAGTGTGTTACAGGTAAATTCAATTACAATTTCACGTTTCAAATCTAATTAAAGATTTAACCATCGCTTGGAGTAAAATTGGTGATACTCCATTTCCGAACACTTCTTGAATCTGGTAAATATAATTATCACATTCACATTTCAATCTAATTAAAGATTCACTAAAACTCCGTCTTAGTTTTAATCTCCAAAAATAATTATTTAATGATTATTCAACTTAGGAAATAAATCATGCCTTCAACTGGGTTAAAGAACGAATGTCATTTACAACATTATTCACGATAAACCCAAAATCATCTTCCCTCAAAATGGAATCTACACGGAAATCATAATAGTGTATAATCGATATAAATTCCCTTTTTGGACTAATAATATAAATTGAATAATGACAAAGCCTTTTAAATTCGATATATAGTAACGGTCTTCCTTTACAGAAGCTCAGCTCGATTATTACCAAATTGAATTCCATTCAATTCAAATTTAATATATTAAATTGGAAAACTTTACTCTGGAAAATTTCCACTAAATCTTAATAAAAAGATTTATAAATTCCAAATCATATTTTCACTATTAATGGGTTAAAGGACAATTGTTATTTAAAATACCATTCACGATAAACCCAAAAATCCTGTTAAATATTTATTAGTTGGTAAACTTCTCTAAACCTTAATTAAAAGATCGATTCTTTTCTCAACTGGTTTTAAGAATAGTGCTATTGAAGACACCATTCATGACAAACCCAATATCCAATTTGATATTAAATACAAGGCTTTGAATAGAAATTAATATTGGCTTATATTCAATATCAAATTCTGAAACCTACGGATATCGTATTGGGAATAACGATAACAATATATTCCAAATTTCCATAACAGTATCCGTAGAATTATGGAATCCAATATCAAAAATATCCGAAGATAATTTCCATTTAGACTTATTCCAATTTATTCGTTGGAAAATTCTGGTTATATTAAAACCCTTTACGTTTCCAATTAATTTATTTAAAAGCCATTGGATTATTGCTCTAGTTAATAACTAGTTCATTCAGATAAAAATATCTTTTATCTTTTCAAAAATTGGAATTTTTAATCCAAAATCTTTTCAAATCATTTATTAATATTTTACATAATTTTTCCATTTTTTTGATAATTTTATTAAGGCCCTTATAGTCGATTTCCAATATCGGCCATAGAACTGCATTCACAGCGACCATTTCCAAAACTGATTTGGACATATATTGAAATATGTCCGTTAGATTTCAAATCTCTTATTATCATTCGAAAGCCCTTTTCAATACGAACCCAACTTTTCTGGATTTAGAAGAATCCGACGGTCGGATCTACCGTTATGCCCATTTGAAGTAAATTGTTTTAATTCGCGAACGGTCGCAGTGCGACACGTTCTATTCAAGCCACTTAAATATATACATATATATATATGTATATATTGTCGATTTTCATTTAAAATAAATTTTATAAAAATCGTTTTTGAATTCATTTTAAAACTATTTTAACTTCATTTTCAATTTTAAATCAAAATTGAATATTCTATATCATTGCAATATTAAAAGAATAACATTTTCAAAATACCATATTTTAAAATCATATCTTTTCGATATTCATTATAAAATGGATATAAAAATACGTTCGAGTTAAAATGGCGTTCGTCTACTTGACTCGGCTTCACATATTATTTCAATATTTTCGTGTCCATCAAAAATCGGACATTAAAACCAAATTTTTATTTTTAACCGAATATTATTTTAATATATTTGTTTATATTCTAAATTGGAATTAGACCCAATCAATTACCTTATAATTTTATTTATATTGATTTTGTTGAGAACAAGATTTTGATCGATGCCAGCATATAAAGTTGCAATGAAGATCATTTCATAGAGATAAGGTTTTTACATCGACTCGTGTTAGAAATATGTTAAAATCTATCCTCAAAGTATAACACGAATGCACAAAACAATATCATATCTTCGTTGCTGAAATCTGTATATTTGAGGAATTGAAAAGTCACAGAAAAAGCCCAAACGGTCCAGGCTCCGACCGGGAAAGAGTGCAACGTGATATAGACTATGGACCGTGGACCTCCGATCCATAGCCATAAAACGGTCGACCGCCCAAAAAGAACCAGCCGACCGTTTTCAATATTTTTGCACATAACGGCTATTTTTCTAGAATTTTTTATTTTAATTAAATTCGACCAGTCGACTAGTGATTTTCAACCAGTCGACCGTTTTGAAACAGCAAGCTTTTTCTAAAAGGTTGCTTCTATTTATGAAGAGATTTTTATTCAATAATCAAAGGAAATGGACATAACTTTTTATAGAAATTCTTCATGAAGAATTACTACCTTTCTACTATTATATAAACAACTTCAAACTTGTTTTCAATCACCGAATCATTCTATATTCTCTATAATTTCTGAATTGCATTTTCATACTCTTTGCAAAACAAAAGCTCTCCAAATTCCAAATACTTGTTGAATCCTTGAATCAATTTAATATCACTTGATTCAACAAGCATTCTACTTCCTTAAATCTACGCATTCAAAGTATATACTCGAGGACCAGATTATAGGAAGATTGTACTCAAACTGTTGACTATCCGTGTTGAATCAACAACACAAAGCAGAAGTCAAAACCATTGTATTAGTTGAAGTCCTGTGTGTGATCAGGCAAGTATTGAAGTCCTCCGTGTTGTAACAGTCAAGTTGTGAAATCCTCGTGTTGATAGAGGCATGAAATTCCTGTTCGGCTGCTCGGGTGTTGTATACCTATTTCCTCCGGGTGAAGTGAGGTTGTTGTTAGTGGAAATCCAGATAGAGTCTAGGACTGGGCGTAGGATGGTGCTCCTAACCAGTATAAAAATCTCTGGTGTGATTTTTTCTTTTTACTGCATTTACTATTTTATACCTGTGATTAGCTATTACTTCATACTTGAATATTGTTTGTCATATTACACGATTCGTGTGTGTGTTATACTTAGCAAGCATACATACACTTTCATTTGGTATCAGAGCCTAGTGTTCTAGAGATCGTAACAACATCCTAGAACAAATGGCAGTAAAGAAATCTAGTCAAGGTATTAGAAAGTGGAAGAATAACAAAGTTGGATCAGGAGAGCAAGGAAGCAAATGTCTCATGGCTAAAGTCAGATCGCAATCGGTATGTATAGATTCATTATATAAAGATCTTTTGTTAGAACATGAAAAATTATTGTAAGATTTTAAAACTTTGAGTAAACCTAATACAGTCATTATAGCTAAATCAAAAAATTGTGAGCAAGAAAATTCAAAATTAAAAGAAGAAAACAAATTTTTGGAAAACAAGCCAAATGTTTTGAAAATACCTTAGAAAAGCTTGTTTCCCAAAAAGACTTCCTTCAAAAAGAAAATGAGCGACTAGAAGATAAAAACAATGTTCTTTTAAAGGAAATCGATCTTTTACAAAATAGAAATGTATCATTAGAAGATTCTTTAAATAATTCTAGTTCTTTAATTTTGTCTCTTGAAAAAGAGAATGGAGCCTTAACTGAAAAGAATTTATAATTATCTAAAGAATATGTGATTTTAAAGGTGTATAATAATATTTTGCAAAATAAAATTTCTGACTCAAAAGAAAATTTTGGAAAATTACGGTCTTCTTCAATTAGTTCAGGAACTCAAATTTGTGGTCTCAAAATTGAGAATGCTTTAAAAAGGAAGAACACTGAATTAAATAAGGAAATTGATAATTTTCAAAATAACAAAATTTCTTTTGGCACTCGTGATCTTGGAAATAAATTTGCTAAATGTACAAATAAGTTCGCAAAATTTAATAAAGGTCAAAATGATTTAAACATGATTTTATCTTGATCTCGACCTTCACATGACAAAAGTGGTATAGAATATAATAAAACCAAACATAGAAATAGTACTAGATATGCTTTTATGTACAATAAGAATATCACTGCTAGTACTAATGCACATCCAAGACTCAGTTATTATAGAAGTTCGAATACTTCTATGGCTAGCGGTATTTATAATAAATATAGAAGTATGAAAAGGAATATTACTAGAGATTACTTAAGTATTTGGGTTCCTGTAAGTTGGAAAAACAGAGAAAAATATATCGATGATCATTTTGATTCAGTAGTTAATAATGAAAATTTTATATTTAAAAGTTCCGTTAAACCCTCTTGGGTATGGTTACCTTCCATCTAACTCATGGAACCAAACAAAGAAAGTGGGTACCAAAATTATATATGTTATATTTTTTGTAGGTACACCACAATAAAGTGAAGGTTAGTCGATATTTCTAAATATCTTTGAAAACTCAGCTTATCAAAAAATCACATAATTCAATAACTCCTAAAGGTGCTGTAATTATCTCTACTACTCTCGATTATTGTGTTTATTATGGTATTTATTCTTTTTAATCGATGACAAAGGGGTAGAAATATTTTTTCTCATGATGATACATATCACATATACTATCATTTAAAATTATGTGTGCTAACATTTGTTAATGCAGGAATCAAAAGGTAAGAGTATTTATATTTTGAACTAACAAATGTTGCAGAAATTCAGGGGGAGCTTTATATTCACAGGGAGAAAATCCAAAGTATTGTCATCAATCAAAAAGGAGGAGAATGTTGAGAACAAGATTTTGATCGATGCCAACATATAAAGTTGCAATGAAGATCATTTCATAGATATAACGTTTTTACATTGACTCGTGTTAGAAATATGCTAAAATATATCCTGAAAGTATAACACGAATGCGCAAAACAATATCATATCTTCGTTGCTGAAATCCGTATATTTGACGAATCGAAAAGTTACAGAGAAAGCCCAAACGGTCCAGGCTCCGACCATGAAAGAGTGCAGAGTGATATAGACTATGGACCGAGGTCCTCTGGTCCACAGCCATAAAACGGTCGACCGCCCAAAAAGAACCAGTCGACCGTTTTTAATGTTTTTGCACATAACAGCTATTTTTCTAGAATTTTTTATTTTAATTAAATTCAACCAGTCGACCAGTGATTTTCAACTAGTCGACCGTTTTGAAACAGCAAGCTTTATCTGAAAGGTTGCTTCTATTTGTGAAGAGATTTCTATTCAATAATCAAAGCAAATGGACATAACTTATTATAGAAACTCTTCATGAAGAATTACTACCTTTCTACTATTATATAAACAACTTCAAACTTGTTTTTCAATCATCGAATCATTCAATATTCTCTCTAATTTCTGAATTGCATTTTCATACTCTTTGCAAAACAAAAGCTCTCAAAATTTCAAATATTTGTTGAATCCTTGAATCAATTTAATATCATTTGATTCAACAAGCATTCTACTTCCTTAAATCTACGCATTCAAAGTATATACTCGAGAATCAGATTATAGGAAGATTGAACTCAAACTGTCGACTATCCGGGTTGAATCAAGAACATAAAGCGGAAGTCAAAACCATTGTATTAGTTGAAGTCCTGTGTGTGATCAGGCAAGTGTTGAAGTCCTTCGTGTTGTAACAGGCAAGTTGTGAAGTCCTCGTATTGATAGAGGCATGAAGTTCTCGTTCAGCTGCTCCGATGTTGTATAACTGTTTCCTCCGGGTGAAGTGAGGTCGTTGTTAGTGGAAATCCAGATAGAAGTCTGGGACTGGACGTAGTGCGGTGCTCCGAACCAGTATAAAAATCTCTGGTGTGATTTTTCCTTTTTACTGCATTTACTATTTTATATATGTGATTAGCTATTACTTCATACTTGAATATTGTTTGTCATATTACACGATCCGTGTGTGTATTATACTTAGCAAGCACACGTAAACTTTCAGATTTCATACATCGCATGTATTCAAAAATAGTGATAAGCAACTATTAAACATTCAGTTAACATCCAGAGTGCAATTTACATATGTATATGCATTAAATAATTAAGTAACGCTTGTAACAGTCTATCAATCAATCGGTTGACATACAACTAAATATTGGGATTAGTGTATGTTAAATATCATCCCAATACCCATGTGGGGTTTTCAATCAACAACAGTCCGTTTAAATAAATCATTGGTTAATTAATTTAACCAATTCTGTTTTGGTTGGAATTATTTTTCTACTTAGCCAATTTTCAATGTTTAAATAATAAATAGATATTTACATCTCATTTCAGCAACCGCGAAGTGTCTATCCACATTGTTCGAAATACGAGTGTCGTATATTCAAATAATGCTTCTTGTGCAAATGAGTCGTGAATAGTTCATGCGTTGAACTCAAGCAATGTCACATGCGATAGATACAAATCAAAACTGAAAGTCTATATATATCTTCAGTTACAAAATAAGTAACCGTACAAATATTTAAATGAGAGAATTATCACATTGGTTTCCACTCAGTCAGTCTTCATTTGAGGTTTGTTTTAATAAAATTAAATGAGCATTCAATTTTATCAAAAACTGCAATGGCTTCCGTTTCCATTCTGGTCAGTTCCATGTTGTAGAGCTCGACTCCGCGATCGCAATGCAACTGAAATTGTTCAATTCCGATCTCGTATGAAAAAGTTATGGTATTAAATACATTAATTACAATAATAGCTTAATAGAATAATTAAATATTAATTAAGCCACTAATTACAATTAAACCTTTCGTCCTTGATCTTTCTTCTCTGATACCTTCTGTACAGAAAATCAAACCTGCTTATCACGATTCCTCCACCATGCACGAACAACCATGCTGCTGGCCGATGATCTGAAGTGCACATGTCGTGCGCCTCGGCGGTGCCTATCACCACCCAAAACAGCACATAAATCGATGTATCCAGTCCTTCCCAAAAACACTTGCAAGTCAACAACTTCGAGGCCCATTTACGATCACCACGGTGAACCATATTCGATCACGACCGGACAAATGTGATAACTCACCTGGCTAAACAAAATTACTTTGAAATGTTTTTGGATTTGATTATTGGATTGGAAGAAATTCAAAGAATTAGTTTCTAAGCTTCTGGCCGTTAATTGCATAAGTGGCGGCTCCTGGGAGGGTTGACCGCGTGAGATAAAAATGAGGGCTTTGACCCTTTTTTGACCTATATATATAATATAATTTAATATTCTTTAATTCCAAAAAAATATGTTTTTGCATTCGAACTCCAAATCAAACCCAACGACTATCGTTTCTAGCTATATACCACTATTACGAACACAACGGGATATGTTTCATTTGCTGATTTGGTCATTTCTATCAGGTTTCGTCAAAATTAAAATATAAATTAATATAACGGTCAATATTGAATTCAACGTACATTTTAATTTACCAGGGCCACATACTGACTCCAAAAATTATGAATTTTGATATCTTGTTATGTTTTGACGATATGGTCCTAACAAAACAAATTTCGTCGAATTTGGAGACCGCTTGAAAAATGGCCTTTTTCTAGTCGATTAAATTTAAACTGAAATTACAAAACACGTTTAAATTTACCACGCTCACATACTAATTTCAAAAATTATGAAATTCTAAACCTATTTATAATCTGACATTCCGGATCCAACAAAAGCTGTTTCATCGAAAACGGAGGTCATTTGCAAAATGACAATTTTTAAGGGCTTTATATACTATTAAAATACTAGATTGGAACCCGTGCTTCGCACGCGGAGAGTGTTGGATATCATTGAGTAAAGACAAAGGTATAGGAAGTGGCGAACTTGTCATAAGAGATTTGTACATGTTAGGTGAAGCTAATTTCGAAGTCTTCATAAGAATCATAGATGTGGTTGGTCGTCATAAGCGTAGCCGGAGCATAGGATAATCATTGCGCTAATGTAAATATGTTGGCAATTTTTGCTTACACTAACAACAACAATGGTTTTCTTGCTTTCTTAGGACTGACAATATGCAAAGTTAACTATTATATATAGGTCCAAAATCAATTTTTTAGTAGACATGAAACATTGGCGTTGGCCTCATGGAGTAATTGTGGAGGGAATTAGAATTTCGGAATTAGCGTTAATCAGCATGTTGTAATGCAATGGAACGAGGAGAAGAAATCGTCTTGAAGGCATATGCTGCTATGGAAATAGTCTGCAAAAGTGAATTATATCAATCGACTTATAGTTGAAACATTTCTGTATTTCATACAGACAATGTTGCTGTTTTTTAATTAGCATACGGAATAAGACTTTGAGATAGCACAACTATAAAAAATTAAATGACATTTCGTTTATTGTTTGATTTGTTATGTTATAGTAGGTTACTTGTTTGTATATCAAGAGTTATGAATTTGTTATTTTTCTTCTCATACCACATCAACGCACTGTAATCCAGAGAAACATAATTTGGTGCATCAAAATTCCATTTTTAAATATCAACAGTTTAGTGGGTCGTGCTTTGCAAACGAGAACCATTCTACTTTAATTTTTTTAATTTAAGAGAATAAGTCGAGTAGCTTTTGATAGATATGATGTTATTTCATGTTCTATATATAGAAATAAATAACAAAGTTATAGGTTACACTACTATTGGCTCGTAAATATAACGAATTGTGTAAACTTTGATAATTTTAGAATAACATATTTTGAGTTTCATTGCTTTATTTAATATAAGGTTACAAGGATATATATATATATATATATATATATATATATATATATATATATATATATATATATATATATATATATATGCGAAAGTAAAACAAGAAATATATATGATGATCCAACACTTTTATGATTAGCCCTATCAGTGACTTACCATCATGTTAAATAAGTAAACAATACAATAATTTGTGTATGCATTTTAACTTGTTGATGACATGCTTCTACACGTTGTATTACTTATCCGCTGTCGTAGAGGGATAAATATTGTTTTCTTTTCATATGGTCCTTAATCAAAGCTCAATTATAAGAGGTTTGTATAAATACCTTAAGGACTCAATTTTATATTTTCATAAAGGTTAGTTATTTCTGAAATTTTAAATGATTCAAAAGCATGCAACTTCAAATAATCAATATTTAAGAGAGGACCAGAACTTGCTTAGAATCCCAATAACAGTATATTGAAAAATAAATCGTACTTTGATTAAAGCATTAGGAGACATCCTACAATAGTTATAGCCTAAGTAATGTGCATAATGATGAAGATCAAATAGTTGCAATAAAATTGATAACTAAAAGCTAGTAGGAGCAAAATGACAATATCCAGTTAGGAATTCTCTTTATGGCAACAAATATCTATCTTTGGTTCTTAAGTGTGGACATGTTTAAGTTTGGACATATAAGCAATTGTTATCAAAGATGCAGCATAAAATTAAACTGATTCAAAAATTCACTATACAAATAATCAAAGGAGACTAATGTTAACATATGTAGAATTAAGTAATTAACGATAAAGTATTTTTAAAAATTATTAATGACCAAAAGTATAATGTTATTAAGTTGGTATGTAAGTCTTCTCCATGATAAACCGCGTAATGTCTATATATGTTATATCAACTAATGCACATGCATTTCGTATTATTTTAAAAAAAAAGACCAAAGCTATTTTGAAAGTGGTTCAAATTTATTATAAGATCCAAGCTCATTACCTTCAGTATAGACGGCATACTTATTGCGCTTTATGAACTAAAATTTATTATTATAAGAACCAGACCGATTACACACAATAAAATCATCTCACTACATGTTTTACAATAGAGACAAACAAGGCTCAAAATTGACTCATTACATTCATTACAAGTGGCGTTCTAAAATAAAATGAAGTGTACTCAGCACTAACATTAACTTTAACAACTGTTTTCAAAATTGGACATGAATAAATATCTAGTAAAATGAAAACAAAATGTCTGGTTTCCATATTTGATGCATCAAAAGCATCCGCTGCGTCGAACACTAACCTTGGAAAATTTTGCAAACGAACAGTTCCTACCTTTATTTTTTTTATAAAAGAAAAATTAACGATTATAGAAATAAATTAATTTCAAGACTCCAGGGTTATGCATATACCAATCAATATTCCAGGATTATGTTAATAAAATACTCATATCAAATAAATTTGTGAAGTTTCATTCATAAAAATTCATCAACGTTCTTAGTGTTATTGCAGAGAATATTTTGAACCACTTTGCCTATGCCAACCCACTCCAGCTTGCAGAAAATGAGTCCCGTTAAGGATAAAGCTCATATCATATTATTATGGTAAAACCAAATATCTCTTCCGCTACATGTCAAAATCTAAATCATGGACTAACTCATATATCTCATCCTCTATTGTTACACAATGTTCGGTTTTCCCTCTCTATTGATTGTTGAATCATAATTTCCAAACACTTCTATGATCAAAATTCATGTAATGACCGCTTTATTCCTAGAACTACAAACTACTGTTTAGTTCACTATTAGCTAGACAACCGACTCTGACCACCATTCTTGTAAACTCTTGTTGAAAGGGAATTAAAAAAAATGGCCAAGAAAGTCACACATGCAGAATTACCAGTTTCCAAATATACTTGTATTAACATGGCTGCCTGAATGAAAACTTTACAAAAGAATTGGCTTAATGGGAATTGAAATCAGCTGATGGCTTAGTGAGATCTGAAATCAGGTGATGCACTTAAGATATAATCAGTTAACCTATTACTCCAAGACTGTGGTTTCTCTACTTACTGCTTCACGAAATAAAGTACAAATCCAATACATACAAATAATGAAATAACAACCCACTTTTGAATGATTAATTCTTATCTATGCCAAAAGGATGGGAATCGTAGACTCCGAACTCCTTTTCGAATTTAGCATTTCATTTCCTATCCAAAACACATCAAAAATTAATTTTGGGAACAAACAGCCTAATAGGGAGAATATTACGTTAGCTAAGCATTAATTATGTATAGTTAATTCAATACTTCCTTCCTTGCATCAAACCCATTACTAATAAGACAGTTCATGAGAGAAAGTATGTGTATATGTACATACACGTGCGTGCGCATGTGTTCAAAAAACATATAAATATAAAAATTATGTCAAAAATAATAATTAAATGTACGGATTTCTCCTACGATAAACTTGCAGCAAAATTTGTTTTCCTCAACAGTCTCTAAAAGAACAACTGTCCTAAAATTCAAGTAGCACAAACTGTAAGTCGATCTAATATGAATGGAAATAAAAATTAGGAGAAGGGAATAAATATAATTAATAAAGGGAAGCATTAATGTCTATTCTTGCTGCAATTCATTTATTGTTTGAAGCACTTTGACATTTATGCAAGCAAAAGATGTCTAATAGTTGAGTTGAGTGTCACACTGGATATTCTCTGTTATGCAAAGAATATTTTTTCTTTTCAAAATGATGCTTTTCTTTTGTGATGTATGCGGTACTTATATTTGTGTGTCAAATAAAAAATTATGAATTTCATACAAGTATTAATTTGCAAAAAAAATAAAGTTATTTCTAATTTTATTAATCATATAATGAAGAAAGAAGTTTGATCATATTTTATTTAACTAAAAGAATTTAATGCAAGTTTTTCTTCATAAACGTCCAACGGACGCGCCATATATACTGGTAAAATAATTTAGATCTTCCGCCTATAATGAAATGCTTGAAGTTGGGTCCATCATATAAGTCGCAAGTAATGAAGATTGACAATCCATTTTAACTGGGTAGAAGCCACAGAGGATGGCTAAATTCATTGATGAAATAAAGCTGCATCAGATTAACAAAGTGTGAAGATCCTAAATTGCAATTAGGATTAACAAATCACAGAAATGAGGCATAAACAACATCATAATATAACTTTTGTAGCTATGCTTAGGTTGTTAAAAGAGCTGAAAAGTAGCGTATACCATTAAGAATGTATATAGCAGACTATTAATACTATGAAATATTAAGCATTCAACAATCTAAAAATTTTGTAGCGTTAATTTTAATTCACTACTGAAATATAGTAGGAAAAAACTGCATTAAGGACAAAATTTTATGTCTTTGGTTAACATCTTCGATTTGTTTAAAAGTAACTGTCTTGCCTTACATAATATAGATAAGAGAAACAAAAATTCTTACATTAAACAGTTCATAATAGATTCTCTTCCTTCGTGATGTGCGTTGGAGGGATAAAGAATTGATTCTACCATGATTCAGAAAAAAAAAGTTAAATGAAGCAACATGATATCTCTCTGTAGATGAAGTTAGATGTTTGTCTTTGATTAATCCTGCTATTTGTCCACATAAAATTGAAACAAAAGAAAATTTTGGACTTGTAAAGAAAACATATAGTGTAACACCCCACCTCCGCCAATGCCGCTCTTGCAAGGACATTAGCTTTGGAGGGGCGTTAAACAAGGTAAACATGCATGCAGATATCACAAGACAGAACATATAAGTAAAACAGAGTAGTAAAGCAGCGAATAAAACTTAGCATTTCAAAACCATAGTCATGTTACAACAAAGTACTTGGTCATTATTTTCCAACAACAAAGTCTAGATAAAAGCATAAACTGAAAAACTGAAATACATAAAGTACTATCCCCAAAATGAAGTGATAAACCATAGCTAGCTCAGTGTCCAAAACGATACATGAGCAAATCCAATAAGCAAGCTGTAAAGATCCAAGCTAAGCTCCAATGTTCCCACCCTGAGAACCTGAGGAGGGGGGGAAACGGAAGAAAAGAGGCGAAAGAAAACAGGTCAGTCAAAAAGACTGGTAAGCCCTACTACTATCTGTCTATGAACTAGTAAAGTTAACTGGCATGAGAAGCTGAGATGAACATAAGGATAACAACATACTGGCATGATGATTAACTAACAAGATAGATAAAGGTGTCATCGCATAATTAAGGTTAAGTTTTGCACCACGGGTGTACTAGCATTCTAACATGTCAAGTAAAAACAAGAATTGATCCCTTGGCCCAAGCTTGGCCCATCATCATGAGGTGACCTAAATTAAGGTCCAACTACACGGTCTTGTCGATCGGCTCCCTATAAGCATAACTCGTCAAGTGTCGGTGTCATACGGCCCAAACATGCAATGTAGTTAAACTGCGCTAGGTACACCCTAGGGTGTATCAAGTCCTAGGGTGTCAACCTCAGACACGAATCAAGTATGCGCAGTCTAGATATACTGGTACCCGTGCCAGATTCTCCAACTCCGGACTATGTGCACGACCATAGTCCGCCTGGACCTACACCGGCGTACCTACTCAGCCGTCGTTTTGGTCGCTTACATGTCATCCCAGTAATCGTGCCCCACCCTAGCCTAGTCCTAGGGTCTTATGATACTATCAAGAGGGTTACTGCTGAAAAGGACCACGCAACTAGGGTTTCCTTAACGGGTTAAATGTGGTTAACCCGATCCAAACGTGGATTAAATCGGTTAAGTATACCCAAGGTTCGTGACTTAACCCCGATTAACCCATCCAGCCCAAATTGATTAAGTATTAAGTGGACCATGACTTAACCCTAATCAGGAGGCATTAATTAACTTAATGTGCTTTAACCTCTCACATTAGACTTTGTTGTGGTTACTAGTTAAGCCGGGCGGGTCCGGGTAGCTTTACACCACAACTTGGTCTAACCTCGGGTTCGAGCACAACATGACCAACTTCTCACATTGGGTCCTATTGTTTGTAGCCACTAGTTAAGTCGGGCGGGTCCGGGTAGATTTTTGCTACAAACTCAACCCAACCTCGAGTTGGCCACACTCATATTTTCTATGTGTCATGTCCATTATGTTTCCAAAACATAATTACAAGTTAACATATCACGTTATGTTATAAAAATCATGTTTATGTCATAATTTTACCCAACCCCAACGTAATCCCATCGTTTACATAATCGCAACAACGCATAAAGGGTAAAATAGGGAACTTGGCATAATCATGACAAAAAGGTGTTGAAGCCACAAGTTTATCATGGTGGCTTATGAGATGTACATATGTTCATATACTTGCATATTGCATTGTTAGGCTTCAAAAGCATGCATAAAACCAAACTTAGCATATGAGTGATACATGGTGATAAATGACATGTAGAAGTTGCTAGAAGTTCGCATTTAGCCTCACATGCAAGTTATCATAAGGGATATGATAACTTTCATGTTGCCAAAATGCAACCTTTGATACATCAAGTTTAGCTTGCATAACATAGCAATATGTGTCATACATAATGATTAAACCAACTTGCATAGCATAATGATTAACCAAACTTGCATATCATAATAATCAACCAAACTTGCATATCATACTTGCATATCATAATGATCAACCCCAAACTTGCATCATTCATTTAACTTTAGAGTTCAATAAAAAGAAAGTAGAAAAGGGCTTACTACGCTATGAAGACACAAATGAATATTTATTATAAAGATTGAGACGAAGCCCTTATGCAAGCACCAAAATATGAAAGCCCCAATTGAAAAACCCTTGCGCCAAATCAATAAAAATCCTTGCTTTGAAATAGAAATGTTGCAACTTTACTTGAATGCAAACTAAGAACACTCATACAAGTTTGAAAGCACTTGTATGAACTCACAATCTCTCATAGAAATAGGCTTAGGAATTTTAGCATGAGAGTGGAGGCCATGAGAGGAACAAATTTGACATAGTTTAGTTGTAGGACTGAATAATGGTGATTTAGGCTAGGTTTAAGGGTCTTTTTATAGAGGATTAGGATAGTATTAGCCATAGGATTAACCCTAGATTCAATCCAAGCCATCAAAGCATGTCTTGGGGAAGAAGTCAAGTGTAGGAACCATCTAGGGCCTTTAGATTAAAGCTGAACCATAAGAACCATTCAAATGCAAAATCTGCATTTGAGCGAATCGTCCCACGGGTTGTGAGATGACACGAAATCCCATTCTGACGGAAACAAGTGTTATCTTTGGAATATAACACAGAAACAAATAATAGCAGAACAAAATTAAATAAATACACCAGATAATGAACAATAAAATATACTGGATAAAAGTAATCATCAGAGTTACACAGTATACAGGATCTTACTTAGTACAAATACAGTTCAGCTATACATAAATGTCTACAGCGGAAAACAAACAAAATATGTACAATAGGAGCTAAACAGCATAAAAAGAGATAAATGATAGAATCCATCTTCAGCTCCAGCTATCCAGAAAGAACCAGCTAAACCAGAATACAAGGCTGCCCATGTAGAAAAAGGGGCACCCGAGTTTGAAAGTGAAACAAACTACGAGTCAGTCATGGGACTGGTATGAGAAATCTGCTCAACACATATATAATATGGCAAATCACAGGACCACGCCACTTTCGTGGAACGGGTTTTCTCCATTGGATTGCCAGTGCTTTAAAACAAATCTTTCTTTTAAACATCGCTATGCTTTTTATAAAAATGAAGCCGTTATAAGACTCAGTTCCCATCACACAATGCAACGCAAACCGGAGGATAGAGTTTTTACCTTATAACGGCCAAAATTTGCTTGATACGAATAAAACAAAGGCATTTGATGTTATTTCTAGTGTTTATATGTTTTGAAAACAATTTCAAATCATAACTATCAATCATAGACGACATGAGCGTCCCATGCCACTATGTCGCCAAATATATATATACAATCAAAACCGCACGATGTCGTATTTGGAAATTGGATTTCCGTCATGAACCAAGGCAAAAGATAGTCCTTACCGAATTCGAGACTGCCTAGCCCGAGCCTCAGGAACAGCCGCAACTGCCCCTTGGAGCGACAGGGCCGGTCCACCGATGTGGATTATTATACCTGAACAATACGTTTCCCCGCCCTTTGGGGCGTAAACGAGCCAATGAATGACTCCATCGGACCCGGATCGTCCGATCAAACCGAGGCGCCTCGCAACAGCAACAACCACATAGGTGAAAAGTATATAAATGTCAGGGCTGGTAGGTCACTGACACCACCCTAGCTAGGAAGAAACGCATGCCCTCCCTGAGGTCCTTCTCCCGTTTCTGGTTCATACCGGGATGTGAGGCTCGCGAATTCACGTTATACACAAAGCTACGCCACACAGGCGGGGCTTTGATCATCTACACAAGACTTTGCTTTTCAACAGAAGCCCTGATCACTACATCTTAGCATGCCACACAGGCAATTCATGCTATGCGAATGATGTCCATCGATATACAACCTCTGAGCTCGTGCGTCTCAGAGAAGGGCGTTAAGCAAGAGAATAAATTCTCCGCCGCCAAACAGATGTATATTTAACAGAAATCAACCAACACAGAATAAAATCCAATGTCGGACACACAGTCCATTTACTAGTCCGTTCTGGGTCTGAACGAAACCGAAGGCACTAAATACCTCGCAAACCCATCGATCACCACGTACGTCTGGACGATCACCACTCATTATCCATATTTCGGGATGCCTCCCAATCAGGACCTCGGTTACCATCCAAACGAGGTGAAGATCTCCGGTCTTCGACCATCATCTTCATCTTCAAATTTCAATCGTCGGTCAATCATTTGAAATGAGAATTAACTCGGCCATTTCAAATAATTCTCGTATATTTAGAATTTCAAATCAATTTATTTCAATGGTTAAATTATTCGGCAACACCAATTTTGTTCTTTAATGTAATTTTCACACCAAACACATTCAACCATCAAATACAACATAAATCGAGCAAATTCAGTTTATTTCCACTCCATATTGTTTATGGTACTTTATAATGATTTATCGCTATCTTTATTTATTTTAAAATAGCCAATTTATTCAAAGCGACGCTTCGGGCCATAACGCGGCCGTGGCGCTGTTTTTCTTTAGATTTGATTTACACATCTCTGAAAATCTAATCGTTGGATCTTCACAAAATTTACATCATTAGAAAGGTCTTTTCAAAACGAATCCAACGGTTCTAGTTTCGGGAAAATCCGACGGTCAGATCTCCCGGTACAATCGTTTGAAGTTTCAATTTCAAAATACGAACTGCAGCGTCGTTATTCGATTAAATATATAATTATATTTATATATATATATATATATATAAATATAATCGCTTCTGGCGCTGTTTTTCTTCAGATTTGAATTAAACATTCCAGACAATCCAACCGTTGGATTTTTACAAAGTTGATGCCGTTGGGAAGATATTTCCAAGGCGAACCCGACGGTTGCGGTTTCGGGAAAATCCAATGGTTGGATTCCCCGTACTAGTTGTTTGAAATCACGGTTTCGAAATGCGAACTGCACGGCCACGTTTCGTTTTAATTTTATTTATATTTATATAATTATATAAATATAGTTCATTCAACAATTTCAATATCGTTTTCACTTCAAATATTTAACTAATGCCTTCAAATTTTGGAAAATTTCGCCATAACCTCCCCTGCACCGGGAGCATCGGGAAATCGCAAATAGCTTTCCCGGTCCTTCTAATCTCAAAAAGAAAAAGAAAAAGCAAAGCGTGTAACACCCCGGATTTTAGTTAATGCTAAAATTCACTAATTGCAGAATAAATAATCTCAGATGTGAGAATTGGGGGAAATGGGCTGCGTCAACGCGTTCGTCTCGGAAAAAAACGCAAAATAGAGTCCGAAATTTTGTAAATCGGAGTCCGTATGGCCCAGTTATGGCCCAGTTATGGCCCAATGAAGTTTGCAGAAAATTCAAAGTTCAAAACAGATTTAAAATTCAGGTTTAAATTTCGAAATTGGAACCAGCGGGGGCCAGGCGGGAAATTTGCCGCCCTAGCCATGTCGACAGGGCTGTCGACAGGCCTGTCGACTTGGGCCAGGCAAAGTCGACTGCCCTGTCGACTTGCCTGTCGACACAGGGTGTCGGGCCAATTGGCCTGGGTGCACCAGGTCTGGTTTTTCTGGCTGGTTTGGGCTGTGTTCTGGAAACTTCCTAAATTTGACGGACCTAATCTAACCTTGGGCTAATCCTATGGTCTAAAACACACCCTAATCCTATAAATACACCCTAATGCAAGCCTAATCCATACTAAAAATAGAATTGATACCATCATGCCGCCAAAATCAAACTTAGGAGGAGCCTCCACTAGTTTATGAAGAAAGTTGCAAGCTAATCAACCTCTAATCATCATCTTCTTCAAATATAGCAACTAGTTCTACTTCATAAGTTTGCTAATCTTGGTTTTGGTGAGTTCCTATGCCTTTAGCAAGCAATTGCTAAACTAATTAGGATAGGATATTAGGAGGCTATGGATGTAAATGAGGATTTATGCATATTGTGGTTGTCATATGTTATAAGTTCATATGCAAGTTTGTCTCTTTTTATGATATGACATGTTATGCAAGTTCATATGCAAGTCTATATGCAAGTTCATATGCAAGTTTGTCTCTTTTTATGATATGACATGTTATGCAAGTTCATATGCAAGTCTATATGCAAGTTCATATGCAAGTTTGTCTCTTTTTATGATATGACATGTTATGCAAGTTCATATGCAGGTCTATATGCAAGTTCATATGCAAGTTTGTCTCTTTTTATGATATGCATAACATATGCAAGGTTGCCTCTATGTATGACATGTTATATGCAAGTCTATATGCAAGTTCATATGCAAGTCTATATGCAAGTTCATATGCAAGTTTGGGTTAATGATTTATGCTAGTTGGGTTTAATGTTATGATGCAAGTTGACACCTTTTAAACCCATGTAAATGCCAACGTTGTGCTAAGATTGAACCCATTACATTTATAATGAATCTTCCCATTTATATGACATGTCATGAGAACGAATTACGTGGGAAACGATGGGGTTAATATGCATGTTAATAGAAATGTGTAAAGTTGGTATGCTTAAGCATAACATAAAATGAATGGACATAATTGGGAATTTACCTATTAAGTTAGGTCTACCCATATTATGGAGTTGGGAATTTACCTATTAAGTTAGGTCTACCCATACTATGGAATTGGGAATTTACCTATTGAGTTAGGTCTACCCATATTCTTAAAAATGTGTAATTAATTAGGGATAATTAATACAAATTATGGGGGTGATTAATTAGGTGTAATTAATCAACTAAGACACGAGGTTGGACCCTTTTGTAGCGGAAGTCTGCCCGGAACCGACCGGCAAATCCAGCAGCTACAAATGATTGGCCCAATGTGAGAGGTCTTAGTCATAAATTAAATACGTGATTAAAGTAAAGACACGAGGTTAGACCCTTTTATGACGGAAGTCTGCCCGGACCCAACCGGCATATCCAGCAGTCGTAAAAGGTGGTCTGTAACACCCCACCTCCTCCAGGGTGACTCTTGCAAGCACTCTGACTTTGGAGGGGCGTTTGAATCAGGTAAACATGCATAATGATATATCAAGGCAGAACAAGAACATATGTATATATGTAAACAGAGTAAATAACATAGATAAAACAGCGGAAGATTTCAAAACAAGTCTGGTACAACATAGCTTTCCCAATAAACAAGTCTAGATAAAACAACATCAACTGAAAAACTGAAATAAATAAGTGCTATCCCCAATTAAGTGGTAACCATAGCTAGCTTCATGTCGAAATCGTACATGAGCTGAAATCCCACAAGCAAGCAATCCAAAATCCAAGCTAAGCTCCAGTATTCCCTCCCTGAGAACCTAGGGGGGGAAACGGAAGAAAAGAGGCGAAAGAAAACAGGTCAGTCAAAAAGACTGAGTAAGCCCTGCTACAATCAATGTAAACTGATAAAGTTAACTGGCATGAGCAGCAGGGATGAACATAAGGATAACAATATACTAGCATGATGATTAACTAACAAGGTAGATAAAGGTGTCATCGCATAATCAGGATTAAGGTTTTGCACCACAGGTGTACTAGCAAACTAACATGACTTGAATAAACAAGTATTGATCCCTTGGCCCAAGCTTTGGCCCAATAACATGAAATTACCCTAATACAAGGTCCAACCAAACGGTCTAGTCGATCGGCTCCCTAAGCCTAACTCGTCACGTGTTGGTGTCAATACGGCCCAATCATAATTGTAGTCGAACTGTGCCGGGTCCACCCTTCGGGTGTATCAAGCCCTAGGGTGTCAACCCCTGGACACCATGAACATGAGTGCACAGTCCCGATCTACTGGTACCCGTGCATGTTTTCTCCGGCTACGGACTATGTGCACGACCAGAGTCCGCCCGGAACTACACCGACGTACCCTCTGCCGTCGCTTTTGGTCACTTACCTCCAGTCCAGTAATCGTGCCCCCACCCTAGCCTAGTCCCTAGGGTCATGATGATACTAACTTGGGATTACTGCTGTAGTGGGCCCCCATTGCTAGGATTTTTCTAGTGGGTTAAGTACGGTTTAACCCTCTTGCTAATCCTGGATTAACTTGTTTAAGTGTAACGATGAGTTCACGACTTAACCCCGATTAATCTACCAAGCCCAAATTGGTTAAGTATTAAGTGGACCATGACTTAACCCTAATCACGAGGCATTAATTAATTTAATGCGCCTTAACCTCTCACATTAGACCTTGTTGTAGTTACTAGTTAAGCCGGGCGGGTCCGGGTAGCTTTACACCACAACTTGGTCTAACCTCGGGTTCAAGGTACAACATGACCAACTTCTCACATTGGGTCCTATTGTTTGTAGCAACTAGTTAAGCCGGTCGGTTCCGGGTAGGTTTACGCTACAAACTCAACCCAACCTCGAGTTGGCCACACTTATCTTTTCTAAGTGTCATGTCCATCATGTTTCCAAAACATGTTACAAGTTTTCAAGCAATTGGGTAGACCTAACTTAATAGGTAAATTCCCAAGCTTATGTTTTATGTCTTTTAAGTTTACCCAACCCCAAACGCAATCCCATCGCTTACATATCGCAATAGCGCATAAAGGATAGAAAGAGGGAACTTGGCATAATCATGACATAAAGGAATTGAAGCCACAAGCTTAACATGGTTGCATATGAAATGTTCATATGTTCATACACTTGCATATTACATTTTTAGGCCTCAAAAGCATGCATAAAACCAAACTTAGCATATTGGTGATACATGGTGCTAAATGACATGTAGAGATGGCCATAAGTTCGCATTTAGCCTCACATGCAAGTTATCATAAGAGATATGATAACTTACATGTTGCTAAAATGCAACCTTTGGCATAAAGCTTAAAGCTTTATGTTCATAAACCCAAAATAAGCTTGCATAACATGATAGCAAGAACAAAATGTTCAACCCAAACTTGCATAACATAACTTGGCATACTTGCATATAAACTTGCATATCACAACATGATAAACTTGCATATAAACTTGCATATCACAACATGATAAACTTGCATATCATACATTTAACTTTAGAGTTTAAGTATGAAAGTAGAATAGGGCTTACAATGCTTAAGAAGTCACAAAAATATGACAAAGCCCTTATGAAATCAATTAGACCCAAAATGCAAGCAAAACCCTTGAGCCAAAATGATCAAGACTCTTTCTTTATGATGCAAATATATAAACTTGACTTGAATGCAAGCTAATGATGCTCATACAAGTTTGAAAACACTTGTATGCATGGAAAATCACTTAGGAATTTATTTAGGAATTTTATGAAGAGAGTGGAGGCCATGAGAGGATTGATTTTGCCATAGTTTAGTTGTGTGAATGAATAATGATGATTTAGGGTAGGTTAGGGTCTTATTTATAGATTAGGCAAGTGTTTTAGGCCATAGGATTAACCCTAGATTCAATCCAAGCCATCAAAGCATGTCTTGGGGAAGAAGTCAAGTGTAGGAACCATCTAGGGCCTTTAGATTAAAGATGGACCATGAGAACCATTCAAATGCAAAATCTGCATTTGAGCGAATCGGCCCACGGGTTGACAGCCAAACACCCTGGATTAACCCCTAGTCGACCCAGCAGGCTCGGGTCGACCTCAAAAATCGGCCGGTTCGGTTATTCCCCTCTCCCAATTCGCGGTTTTGAACATTTTTGCATATTTATTTATTTAATTTTCAATTATATATATATATATATCAATATATATATATATATATTTCTCTGCGCAACCCATTTCACTTAATTAAGTATACTTTAATTTGGGAATTTTTCGTGAAACTTCGCAAGGCCATATCTTGGTCATACGGACTCCGATTTTCGAAAACTCGGACTCTATTTCGCGTATTTTTCCGAGACGAACGCGATGGCATAGACCGTTTCCCTTGATTCAGATTTTACAGTTTAATTCTGCCTCCATTTCTGTTATAACATGTTATTCAAAAATACGGGTTGTTACATTCTTCCCTCCTTAAAGGATTTCGTCCCCGAAATCTCCAAGTTAGGAAGAACGTATCCTACCATCCATCATCCATCTACTCAAAACATCATCCACGAGCAATCATTGTCCTTAAAAGGTTCTAAATGCTGTATGATCATATGCAAACGTGTGTGTATATGTACTTATCTAATGCGAAAATCAGGAGGTTACTGATTCAGTAAATCCCCTTAATGCAAAATATGTTAGTGAAATGAGTCCATATGTATGCAAATTCCTAACATAATTTATAATCTCTACATGAGTGCACATAACATTCATCCATATGCAACATCCACGTGATAGCATAACAAGTTTTCATCCATGAATAAGCATAAACACTCATGCATATGCGGTATGAAAGTGTGTGAGCCGATCTTAGTGCCTAACGTGTATTATGCATCCACGAGTATCCACTTGCAAACACTTGCAACCACTTGCAACCATCAAGCATAACATGTTTCAAACACATGTTTCATCCAAAGGGTTTCTACCTAAGGTTCTCATGACAAGATTAACACGATAAACTAGATAAACATGGATAGCAAAGAGAAAGATATGCTAACAAAGAAAAGAGATTGAGAGTGTACCCTCAAAAAGGAATGGATAAAGCCCACGCATCTTCTCCTCGGTTTCCCAAGTTGCGTCTTCTTCGGCTTCACCCCATTGAACCTTCACCAATTTGACCTCTCGATTCCTTAGCTTCTTGGTCTCCGTCCCCAAGATACGAATCGGAGCTCTCCTCAAGGTAGCCTCTTTCTCCACTTCTACATCTTTTAGAACACTTGGCTCAACAACCTCTGCTGATTCATGTAAACACTTCCGGAGATGTGAGACATGAAAAACATCGTGTACTCCAGCAAGCTTCTCGGGCAACTTCACTCTATAAGCCATCTGCCCGATCCTCTCTATAATAGGGAATGGTCCAACAAACCTCGGTGCCAACTTCCCAACAGCTCCAAATCGGACCACATTCCGCAAAGGAGAAACCTTCACGAAAACCATATCCCCAACATCAAACTCCAAATCCGTTCTTCGCTTATCAGCATAGGATTTCTGTCGGTCTTGGGCCGCTTTCATCCATCTCCGAATCAACTCGATCTTCTCGGATGTATCTCTGATCATATCAGGCCCAAGTATAAGCTCATCTGTAGTCTCCCACCAACATTTAGGCGACTTGCACGGCCTCCCATATAAAGCTTCAAATGGTGCCATCCCTATGCTTGCCTGATAACTGTTATTATATGCAAACTCAACAAGAGGAAGATGGTCTTCCCAAGTACCACCAAAATCCAGAATACAAAGCCTCAACAGATCCTCGAGTACCCTATTCACCCTTTCGGTTTGACCATCCGTCTGTGGGTGATAAGCCGTACTTAGATTCAACCTTGTGCCCATAGCTTCTTGCAAGCTATTCCAGAATTGACTTGTAAAGATTGGGTCACGGTCTCTGACTATACTAGAAGGGACTCCATGTAGTCTCACAATCTCACGAATATATACAGACGCTAGCCAAGATGCGGTCCTCTTGCTCTTCACCGGAATGAAATGAGCACTCTTCGTAAGTCTATCCACAATAACCCAAATGCTCGTATTCCCTTTCCTTGACCTTGGTAGCCCATCGATAAAATCCATGGAAATACTCTCCCACTTCCATAGTGGAACGTCTAGAGGATGCAATAGCCCACCGGGCTTCTTCGACTCGGCCTTAACTTGCTGGCAAATGATACATCTAGAGACAAATTCTGCCATATCCTTCTTCATCCCAGGCCAAAAGAAAATGCGCTTCATATCTTTATACATCTTATCTCCGCCCGGATGTATAGTCAACTTAGAGCGATGCGCTTCCTCAAGAACTCTTCTTACTAGATCTTCTACCATTGGAACACATAACCTTCCGTCTCTCCTCAGCCAACCCTTGTCATCAATAGAATATCGAGCGAGATGACTAGACGTCTCTCCTCGAATTAGCTTATCCATAATCTCAACTATCTGAGGGTCTTCTCTCTGCGAAGCCCCAACTTGATCAAGAAGGGTAGGTCTGAGTTCCAGAGATGCTAAAGAACCGGTCATCGACTCAATCGCCAAAGAGAAATCAAAGGTTGCCACATACTCTAAATTCTTCATCTCAACGAATAGAGGACTTAGGGTCAACCTTCTTCTACACAATGCATCTGCTACCACATTCCCCTTGCCAGGGGTATAAGCTATCTCAAAATCGTAGGACGCCAAGAATTCCATCCATCTTTGTTGCCTCAGATTCAGATCCTTCTGAGAAAAGAGATACTTCAATGACTTGTGATCGGTATAAAGCTCAAATCTTTCTCCCAGAAGATAATGGCGCCAAGCCTTGAGTGCATATACTATTGCTGCCAACTCTAAGTCATGAGTGGGATAATTCTTCTCATTCACTTTGAGTTGTCTACCGCCAAAGCATATCACTCTTCCTTCTTGCATAAGAACAGCTCCTAACCCCGTGCCACATGCATCGGTGTATACGGTAAATAACTTCCCTCCATCGGGCAAAGCTAGAACAGGTGCTGATGTGAGAGCTCTCTTGAGCTTCTGAAAAGCAAGCTCGCATTCTATGCTCCAAGCAAAAACTAAATTCTTCTTCGTCAATTTAGTGAGAGGAGCGGATATCTTTGCGAAGTCCTTGATGAACTTCCGGTAAAAACCCGCAAGACCTAGAAAACTTCTCACTTCGGTTGCATTCCTTGGAGTCTTCCAATCCTGAACTGCCACTACCTTAGCGGGATCCACCGCTAAGCCTTGCTTAGATACTATATGCCCAAGGAATCTAACTTCCCTTCTCCAAAAGTGACACTTGGAGAACTTGGCCTCCAACTGATGCGCTCTAAGCGTATCCATCACCTCCATGAGATGCCTTGCGTGCTCTTCCTCATCCTTAGAGAAGATCAGAATATCATCTACGAAGACCACGACAAACTTGTTCAAGAACTCCCTGAACACCCTACTCATCAAGTCCACGAAATATGCGGGTGCATTAGTCAAGCCGAACGGCATGACAAGCCATTCGAAGAATCTATCTGGAGTTCTGAACGCAGTCTTGTCTATACTATCTTCAGCTACCCTGAGCTGATGGAACCCCGTAGCAAGATCAAGCTGAGAGAAAACAGAAGCACCGACAAGCTGGTCAAAGAGATCATCAATCCTCGGTAACGGGTGTCTGTTCTTCTTAGTCATCTTATTCAACTCTCGATAGTCAACGCAAAGTCGGAGAGAACCATCCGCCTTGGTAGCAAATACCACAGGCGCTCCCCATTCAGATATACTTCGTCTAATGAAGTTCTTCTCAAGCAACTCTTTCACTTGCTTACTTAGCTCCCGCCTTTCACGCGGAGCCATGTGCCGAACGGGCAAAGAAACAGGCTTTGCATTATCCACCAGATAAATGCGGAAATCAATCTCTCGCTTAGGGGGCAACCCCCTAACTTCATCGAAAACATCCGGATACTCTCGAACCACTCTCACAGACTGAAGAGTTTCCATTGACGAGTCGAGTGATTCCAGATAGCACAACATGACGGGACCTCTCGGATCACAAGAAATCTCTAGGGTGTTTCCGAGGCGAGTCACGAGCCTCACAACCCTATCCTCACAATCAAGAATGGCTCCATATCTGGACAGCCAATCCATGCCCAATATCAATCCGTATCCCCTAAAACCAAGAACATAAGCACTGCACAAGAACTCTACACTCAGTATAGAGATCCTCAAATCCCCACATATCATAGACAAATGGGCGGAACCCCAATAGGGTTTGAGACACAGACGGGATCATCTACCAAGCTAGTACTAAGGTGCAAACTATCAACAAGATCAGATGAGATAAAGCTATGCGATGCACCAGAATCAAACAAGGTACGAACTGGAAAAACAGAAATATATACAAGGCTCTCAACAGAAATACTACCTCGATCGGGAACTGGAGCGACATTGAGAGCATGAACTTGCCCTCCTGAAGGTCCAGCACGCTGAGTCTGACCCTGGCCTTGCTTCCTCGGGCAATCCTTACTGAAATGTCCAGTATCACCGCAGAAAAAGCATTCACCATTCTTCCTTTTCCTCTTCTTACAATCCTTAATAAGATGCCCAACTGAACCGCAATAATGGCACTTCTCCTTGTTGTTCTTGCCCTTGTTGTTATTGCCCTTGTTGTTGTTCCCCTTGTTGCCTTGACTCTTGTTCTTGTTCTGATTGCCTTGACTGCTCTGACCACTTGGATTACCCTGATTTCCTTTTCCCTGGGAATCAGTCTTCTTGGCTTGAGTATCATTCATCTTGGTTTCTTTCTTGACATCTTCCTGAAGTAACGCCATATCAACCAAACTCTCAAACGTGGCCCCATGGGGAATATGTGACATAGCCAATCCCTGCAACGGCTCATTCAATCCTCTAGCAAAACGAAGAGCCTTCTTCTGAGGAGTATTCACCATATCCAAGACAAAATGAGCTAACTGATTGAACTTGTTCACATATTCTTTGACAGACATATCTCCTTGTTTCAAAGTTATGAACCTCTCCATTTGCAGATTCTCCTCAACAGAAGATAGAAACTTAAGCATGAACCTTGCCCTGAAATCGGCCCAAGTCACAACAGGCCTAGTACCATTGGTGACTTCCCACCAATAAGCGGCTTCATCCTTCATAAGCCAAACCGCCAACAAGAGCTTCCTCTGATCGTCTATCCCAAAGATAGCAAATAAATCCTCGGTCTCTTTCAACCAATTTCTGGCCTCTACAAAAGTCTCAGTGCCTTGAAAGTTCTTGCCACCCATTGCTTTGAAATCTTTGCAAGTCTTTGCGAAGTCCACTTGAGGATGCTGAGGGGGAGGAGGAAGATGAACCTCAGCGACAGGAGGAGGAGGAACATTAACCACCGGAGGAGGAGGAGGAGGAACATTAACTACCGGAGGAGGAGGAGGAGGAACATCTGCGGGGCCGGCTTCGGTCGCCCTTGCCTCCAAAAGTCTCCTATACCAAACAGGTACGTGTACTCCCTCCGGAATAGAAAAGTTATCGGCCATACTGAAAACGAAGAAAAAGACAGATTCAGAATGGAGAAAAACGAAGGAATTTTGCTAATGGCTTTTTGGGGAATAGCCTTTAAAATAAACTAGACTTTTCTTTGGAAAATACTTTATACTTGGTTTTGAAAATAGTTTTCCAAAAGTTTTCTAAAAACCTTTTTGTTCCTTCTCGTAAACCATATGCTCTGATACCAAATGTAACACCCCACCTCCGCCAGGGTGACTCTTGCAAGCACTCTGACTTTGGAGGGGCATTTGAATCAGGTAAACATGCATAATGATATATCAAGGCAGAACAAGAACATATGTATATATGTAAACAGAGTAAATAACATAGATAAAACAGCGGAAGATTTCAAAACAAGTCTGGTACAACATAGCTTTCCCAATAAACAAGTCTAGATAAAACAACATCAACTGAAAAACTGAAATAAATAAGTGCTATCCCCAATTAAGTGGTAACCATAGCTAGCTTCATGTCGAAACCGTATATGAGCTGAAATCCCACAAGCAAGCAATCCGAAATCCAAGCTAAGCTCCAGTATTCCCTCCCTGAGAACCTGGGGGGGAACGGAAGAAAAGAGGCGAAAGAAAACAGGTCAGTCAAAAAGACTGAGTAAGCCCTACTACAATCAATGTAAACTGATAAAGTTAACTGGCATGAGCAGCAGGGATGAACATAAGGATAACAATATACTAGCATGATGATTAACTAACAAGGTAGATAAAGGTGTCATCGCATAATCAGAATTAAGGTTTTGCACCATAGGTGTACTAGCAAACTAACATGACTTGAATAAACAAGTATTGATCCCTTAGCCCAAGCTTTGGCCCAATAACATGAAATGACCCTAATACAAGGTCCAACCAAACGGTCTAGTCGATCGGCTCCCTAAGCCTAACTCGTCACGTGTTGGTGTCAATACGGCCCAATCATAATTGTAGTCGAACTGTGCCGGGTCCACCCTTCGGGTGTATCAAGCCCTAGGGTGTCAACCCCTGGACACCATGAACATGAGTGCACAGTCCCGATCTACTGGTACCCGTGCATGTTTTCTCCGGCTACGGACTATGTGCACGACCAGAGTCCGCCCGGAACTACACCGGCGTACCCTCTGCCGTCGCTTTTGGTCACTTACCTCCAGTCCAGTAATCGTGCCCCCACCCTAGCCTAGTCCCGAGGGTCATGATGATACTAACTTGGGATTACTACTGGAGTGGGCCCCCATTGCTAGGATTTTTCTAGTGGGTTAAGTACGGTTTAACCCTCTTGCTAATCCTGGATTAACTTGGTTAAGTGTAACGATGAGTTCACGACTTAACCCCGATTAATCTACCAAGCCCAAATTGGTTAAGTATTAAGTGGACCATGACTTAACCCTAATCACGAGGCATTAATTAATTTAATGCGCCTTAACCTCTCACATTAGACCTTGTTGTGGTTACTAGTTAAGCCGGGCGGGTCCGGGTAGCTTTACACCACAACTTGGTCTAACCTCGGGTTCAAGGTACAACATGACCAACTTCTCACATTGGGTCCTATTGTTTGTAGCAACTAGTTAAGCCGGTCGGTTCCGGGTAGGTTTACGCTACAAACTCAACCCAACCTCGAGTTGGCCACACTTATCTTTTCTAAGTGTCATGTCCATCATGTTTCCAAAACATGTTACAAGTTTTCAAGCAATTGGGTAGACCTAACTTAATAGGTAAATTCCCAAGCTTATGTTTTATGTCTTTTAAGTTTACCCAACCCCAAACGCAATCCCATCTCTTACATATCGCAATAGCGCATAAAGGATAGAAAGAGGGAACTTGGCATAATCATGACATAAAGGTATTGAAGCCACAAGCTTAACATGGTGGCATATGAAATGTTCATATGTTCATACACTTGCATATTACATTTTTAGGCCTCAAAAGCATGCATAAAACAAAACTTAGCATATTGGTGATACATGGTGCTAAATGACATGTAGAGATGGCCATAAGTTCGCATTTAGCCTCACATGCAAGTTATCATAAGAGATATGATAACTTACATGTTGCTAAAATGCAACCTTTGGCATAAAGCATAAAGCTTTATGTTCATAAACCCAAAATAAGCTTGCATAACATGATAGCATGAACAAAATGTTCAACCCAAACTTGCATAACATAACTTGGCATACTTGCATATAAACTTGCATATCACAACATGATAAACTTGCATATAAACTTGCATATCACAACATGATAAACTTGCATATCATACATTTAACTTTAGAGTTTAAGTATGAAAGTAGAATAGGGCTTACAATGCTTAAGAAGTCACAAAAATATGACAAAGCCCTTATGAAATCAATTAAACCCAAAATGCAAGCAAAACCCTTGAGCCAAAATGATCAAGACTCTTTCTTTATGATGCAAATATATAAACTTGACTTGAATGCAAGCTAATGATGCTCATACAAGTTTGAAAACACTTGTATGAATGGAAAATCACTTAGGAATTTATTTAGGAATTTTATGAAGAGAGTGGAGGCCATGAGAGGATTGATTTTGCCATAATTTAGTTGTATGAATGAATAATGATGATTTAGGGTAGGTTAGGGTCTTATTTATAGATTAGGCAAGTGTTTTAGGCCATAGGATTAACCCTAGATTCAATCCAAGCCATCAAAGCATGTCTTGGGGAAGAAGTCAAGTGTAGGAACCATCTAGGGCCTTTAGATTAAAGATGGACCATGAGAACCATTCAAATGCAAAATCTGCATTTGAGCGAATCGGCCCACGGGTTGACAGCCAAACACCCTGGATTAAACCCTAGTCGACCCAGCGAGCTCGGGTCGACCTCAAAAATCGGCCGGTTCGGTTATTCCCCTCTCCCAATTCGCTGTTTTGAACATTTTTGCATATTTATTTATTTAATTTTCAATTATATATATATATATATATCAATATATATATATTTCTCTGCGCAACCCATTTCACTTAATTAAGTATACTTTAATTTGGGAATTTTTCGTGAAACTTCGCGAGGCCATATCTTGGTCATACGGACTCCGATTTTGGAAAACTCAGACTCTATTTCGCGTATTTTTCCGAGACGAACGCAATGGCATAGCCCGTTTCCCTTGTTTCAGATTTTACAGTTTAATTCTGCCTCCATTTATGTTATAACATGTTATTCAAAAATACGGGTTGTTACATGATCTAATGTGAGAGGTCTTTATGAGGTCATGATCTTAATTAATTAATTAAGAAACACTTAACCATATTAGCATGTAGAGAGACATGAGGGGTTAAGTGGGTGCCTTGGGTGGCATGTGGAAATCTAGTGGTTGCCTTGGGTGGCAATAGAAAATACAATTAGAATACTTAACCAAAGTGGAACATGTAAATAAAACATGATTAAAGGGTTAAGTGGTATACACTAAAAATGACAAGCTTAGGTGGGTAGCTTGTGGGGGCCCATTTCAACCAATATCCCAAACGTATCTTTGTGGGCTCGACCCAAGTCGAGGACGGGACACGCATATTGGGCTTGACTATAAGAGGCCAAAATGGGGTAGCGGTGGCAACGCGAGTCCAACGGGTTTCATATGCGTGTGTGGACCCGGGCTGGTAGGTAAGACGTTATTGCATCGTGTAGATATAAGTCGTGCACCATTTGTTGTATCGGGTTGCCACTATGGGGAGTGATACACCCCAGAGTGGGGCCAGCACGGGTATCTACGGTAGGGAGCCGATCGCTTGGGAGTAGTGGGTACACCTAGTGGAGATAGGGGCAGACGGCACCTATGTAGTCAGCTAGGGGTACACGAAACTACTGGGTAAATTTTCTAAGTCCTTGGGAGGGATCAACCTTTAAGTAGGAATGACTGGTGTGGTGCAGTGTAGTAATTATCCTTGGGTGGGTAAATGCGTCTTTATCGTTATCTTAGTTTGATTGGCTACTGAGTGTAGTCATTTATCCCCAGTCACACCGTACCAAGTTATATCATACCCTAATTACTTTAATGATTGCATTGTTAAAGTTATAGGACTCGCTCAGACTTATGTCTGACCCCGTTGTTTTTATCTTTTTCCCAACCCTCAGGTTCTCAGAGTGGGCCCAGCACGAGTGGGCTTTGATCAGGCTGCTTTTATTACTCTCTTGGAGCTTGGACCCTAGATGTAGAGCTCAGCTTACCCTATTCTTTTATGGCTATCAGTTCATGTACTGGGATTATGTATTTTTATTTATCAGGATGGATATTTTGTACTTGACTCCTATTATGGTTTTGTGATGTAACCAAACATGTTTTACTTTCCGCTGCAAAGAAATGATGTTTTAAATTTTCAAGTATTACTTATATCTGTCTTGCTGTAATTTCTCTGTTCTATATTCACTTAAAATACTCCACCAATGTTATGGCATTCCCTTAGCGAGTGACCATAGCGGGAGTGGGGTGTTACACGTGGTATCAGAGCAAAGGTTACCGGAACAGATTAAATTTTTAGAAAACTATTTTTTCTAAAAACATTTTTGGAAGAGATATTTTCAAAAACATGTCTTTAAAGAGAAAAGTTTTTGAAAGAAAAGCATAATCCCCAATATCCATATCTTTATCTTTCGAATTCTCCGTTTTGAATCTTTCCTTTTTCGTTTCAGCATGGCTGAGGATCTTAACTTTCCGGAGGGTGTGACGATACCAGCATGGTATAGGAGATTGATGGAGGCTAGGGCCACCACTGCAGGTCCAGCAAATGTTCCTCCACCAACCGTAGCACCCGATCTTTCTCCTCCCCCTCCTCCTCGCACGGATACTTTTGCTAAGACTTGCAAGGAATTTAAAGCTATGGGAGGGAAACCTTTTCAAGGATCAGAGACTTTTGTGGAGGCTAGAGATTGGCTTAAGGAGGTGGAAGAGTTGATAGATATCTTTGAGATGGAAGAAGGAAAGAAAGTCAAGTTAGCTGCTTGGTTAATGAAGGGAGAGGCCTCATTCTGGTGGGAGGTCACTAATGGAGAATGCCCCGTTGACTCTTGGGCGGATTGGAGAAGCACAGAGGGACGACCCACAGTTGGTTGAGTTGGTAGAGAAGGTCATAAGGGGGGAGTCTTCCAGCCATTTGAGTAGGTACACCCTAGACGATAAGGGGTGCTTGCGTAGAGACGGTAGACTTTGTGTACCGCAAGACGAGGGTTTGAGGAAGGCTATTCTTGATGATGCACACCGTTCTAGGATGACCATTCATCCCGGTGGGGAAAAGATGTACCAAGACATGAAGCGGGTTTTCTTCTGGGCCGGTATGAAGAAAGATGTGGCCGAGTATGTCGCTCGATGCTTGGTGTGCCAACAGGTGAAAGCGGAGCAAAAGAAACCAGGTGGGTTGCTTCACCCATTGGAAGTTCCGCAATGGAAGTGGGATAGCGTCTCGATGGATTTTATTGACGGGTTACCCAGATTGAGAAAGGGTAATACGGGAATTTGGGTTGTGGTAGACAGACTTACTAAAAGCGCCCATTTCATACCTGTGAAGAGCAAGAGGACTGCTCCATGGCTAGCTTCAGTATATCTTCGAGAGATAGTTCGATTGCATGGGGTACCCTCTAGCATAGTGAGTGATCGAGATCCTATCTTCACTAGCGAGTTCTGGAAAAGTTTGCAAGAAGCAGTGGGGACTCAATTATGTCTAAGCACCACATATCATCCTCAGACGGACAGCCAGACTGAGAGGGTGAATCGTGTCCTAGAAGACCTTTTGAGGCTTTGTATCTTAGATTTTGGAGGTACATGGGAAGAGCATCTTCCATTGGTGGAGTTCGCATATAATAACAGCTTTCAGTCCAGTATTGGTATGGCTCCTTTCGAAGCTCTTTATGGAAGGCCTTGTCGATCACCTACATGTTGGTGGGAATCTACGGATAAGATCTTGCTTGGGCCTGATATGGTTAGGGAGACTTCTGAGAAGATTGACTTGATTCGAAAAAGGATGAAAGCAGCGCAGGATAGGCAAAAATCTTATGCGGACAAGAGGAGGATGGATCTTGAGTTTGAAGTTGGGGACATGGTCTTTGTCAAAGTGTCTCCGTTACGAAATGTGGTTCGCTTTGGATCTGTTGGGAAGTTAGCACCAAGGTTCGTAGGGTCGTTTCCTATTAAGGAAAGGATTGGACGCATGGCATATAGAGTGGAGTTGCCCGACAGACTTAGTGGTGTACATGATGTATTCCATGTGTCACATTTGAGGAAGTGCCTACATGAGACCGCAGAGGTGGTAGAGCCGAGCTTGCTTAGAGAAGTAGAGCGTGATGCGACTATTCGACGAGCTCCTACTCGCATCCTTGGGTCAGAAACTAGGAAATTGAGGAATCGAGAGGTTCAACTAGTCAAAGTACAATGGGGAGAAGATGAGGGCAACGCTACTTGGGAGACGGAAGCGAAGATGCGTTCATTGTACCCATTCCTTTTTGAGGGTATGTCTTTTAACTTCTCCTTCATCGTTTGTCTAGTACTTATCTTATCTTTAGTATGTCCTCTCGTTAGTACTTTTGACCATTAGATAGGATAAACCTATGGTTGAAACATGTGTTTGAGACATGTTATGGTTGATGGATGCATATGGATGCAAGTGTTTGCTAGTGGTTGCTCGTGGATGCATATACACACACTCTAGACACTAGACCGGCTCAGTCACTTCATATTGCATATTGCATATAATTGTGTGTAGGTAGCTATATTTATGGATGTATAATGATTGTGTTATCATATGGATGATGCATTTTGGTGAATGATTGTGCACTCATGTAGATATTGTATGTGTCGATAGGGTTCTCTCGCATACATAATGGATGCATGGCACTATCATGGTTTGCATATGTTCATACATTAGATAGGGAACATATACACACACTTTTTGCATATGCTCATACATCATTAGAAATTGTTTTAAGGACAATGGATGCCCGTGTTTGATGAATTGAGTAGATGGTTGTTTGGATGGTAGGATATGCATTCTCCTTAGCTTAGAGATTTCGGGGACGAAATCCTTTAAGGAGGGGAGAATGTAACACCCCGGATTTCAGTTAATGCTAAAATTCACTAATTGCAGAATAAATAATCTCAGATGTGAGAATTGAGGGAAACGGGCTGCGTCAACGCGTTCGTCTCGGAAAAATATGCAAAATAGAGTCCGAAATTTTGTAAATCGGAGTCCGTATGGCCCAGTTATGGCCCAGTGAAGTTTGCAGAAAATTCAAAGTTCAAAACAGGTTTAAAATTCAGGTTTAAATTTCGAAATTGGAACCAGCGGGGGCCAGGCGGGAAATTTGCCGCCCTAGCCATGTCGACAGGGCTGTCGACAGGCATGTCGACTTGGGCCAGGCAAAGTCGACTGCCCTGTCGACTTTCCTGTCGACACAGGGTGTCGGGCCAATTGGCCTGGGTGCAACAGGTCTGGTTTTTCTGGCTGGTTTGGGCTGTGTTCTGGAAACTTCCTAAATCTGACGGACCTAATCTAACCTAGGGCTAATCCTATGGTCTAAAACACACCCTAATCCTATAAATACACCCTAATGCAAGCCTAATCCATACTAAAAATAGAATTGATACCATCATGCCGCCAAAATCAAACTTAGGAGGAGCCTCCACTAGTTTATGAAGAAAGTTGCAAGCTAATCAACCTCTAATCATCATCTTCTTCAAATATAGCAACTAGTTCTACTTCATAAGTTTGCTAATCTTGGTTTTGGTGAGTTCCTATGCCTTTAGCAAGCAATTGCTAAACTAATTAGGATAGGATATTAGGAGGCTATGGATGTAAATGAGGATTTATGCATATTGTGGTTGTCATATGTTATAAGTTCATATGCAAGTTTGTCTCTTTTTCTGGTATGACATGTTATGCAAGTTCATATGCAAGTCTATTGTAACGGCTGGAAATTTCCGACTCCTCGAGAGTCGGAAATTCCGAGACGTTAGTGAAAGAATTTAGAAGGTGAGAAAGAAAAGATAGAACTAATAGAATAGAAGAAGAAGAACATCAGAATCATCAGAGTAACACGAATCTCACAGCGGAACGAATAACATATAATATATATAACATAACTTTGAAGTAAACAGTTATATATATACAATAGCACTTATCAGAGTACAACACTTACAACACAGCGGAAATAACTATAGCTATAAAATCTTGCAGCCTCCTGCTCCAAGCTCTCCAAGTATATCTGTAAATCCCGACTACTTGACTGCCGGTACAAATTTAGGCACCCAAGAGTTTAGGGAAAACAACAAAGTAAACTCCGGGTCAGTCATGGGACTGGTATGAGTAAAATAGTTTAAAACAGGTATAGGATATCTCATAAGACCACGCCGTGAATACGGAACGGGTTTTTCCCTTATGAGTATCTGAACAACTTTGACAAGCAATATCATTGTGATATTATAATAATGTCTAAGTACAAATAGGTATCAATCTAGCAGAAACGCTTGCATCTCACGTTCTACATACATAGTATAAAATCATAAACCGCAGGGCGCTTATCGGAGAATGGATTCCAACAGACAAGGTATGGGAGCACCTTCTGATCAGTGTACTCTAGAGGTGATACACTGCAGGTTCAACAAGAACGTCTTGCAACCCGGCCACACATGACCGCTCACTCATTTAGCTTGAGTGTCGCAAATATATTGCCACCACGGTTATAGGCCATCAAACCGTCATTCGAAGATACAGAATCAAAAAGAAGTATAAATATGGATATTCCCTAGATCAGTGACAATACACCCTGCTTGGGAATGGCCCAACTAGCCATGCTGCCTAGCCCAACTTTTGTTACTTCCTGGTGTGAGGCTAGAAGCTACGTCTATTTTCAGAACATCTGATCACCATTCACTTTGAATGCCACATCGTCATACCCGCCAAATCACAAATTGACTTATCCAAAAATCACACGGGTATATAGCTAAGAGAAACGAATTCCTCCACCACCAAACGTGAATACGTTTGAACAGATCAACTTACGCGATCCATTGGATATACTCTGTCAGACCTTCTTCCATATACGTTGTCCTGGGACTGGACAAACCGAAGGCACTATTCAGTATATCCATCTTAGTCACTGTTATCTAAGACTTATACAACAGCCCTTGCACTTTACTCCGTCTTCAATTTATCTTTGGCATATATTGCTCGCAACGCTTATGCCGATACGGAGTGGTTCTTTGGATAATAATCCAACCGGTCTCTCCATAATAACACGTTAAAATGGTAAAAACTTTGATAGTCTGTGATTCAACTTTCAAATTAAAACATGTCGGTGTACAAACAACGATCTTATTTCCAAATGGAAATTCGATCGATCAATCATCATATGTTCATATTTCCTTATTTCATATATTTAGAAAATATATGTTATTAATCATTGGAAAACATTTCCATAGCTTATTTTCACATCACTATTATTTCGCAACTATCAGTCCCTAACTGTAACTAGTATGAGAACAATTCTCTAAGTATCAATACGGAAGGTCGAAACCAACATCAGATCGTCACTTAGAAAACCGTTCAACTTACCCTCTCCAGTCAGTTTCTGAATTTGCTTAACTCTATTTCTTAATTTCTTATCATGAAAACATTTCATTTTCTATGTTTAGAAAACATATCTGACTATATTTGGAAAACGTTTCCAAAACTCATTTACGGATTTCCAATGAACGTTGTATAAAACATCGTTACGCTTAATCCATTAATCGCTTATTACTTAACTATATTTCAAATCAACCTTTTCTATCGAACCACAACTATTCCTTTGTCAATTCTGAAGTCAATCAAGTTGGGGTATAATTACCTCTCAGACCTTAATTGAACAACGTCCTTTACTGTGAAATAGATGAAGCTCGTCACTCACTTTTTCCCATCATCTGTTTACGCAAATTCTCGGATTCAGGTTACGAATCTACTTCTTATATGAAAACGTTTGATTATAACTATAACGTTATAATCCCTACTTCTGCAATGTCTAACCTAAATTATAACTTTATCTCCTAACTCGAATAATTTAACAGACACCTAATTTCTAAATCAATAACTAAATCTTGATTTAAACCCTGGAAAGTAAATAGTGCTTTCCCGAATTCGCTATAATCGAATTCGATGTGTAACTCTCTTTCGAGTAATCTCTGTTTG
Organism: Allium sativum; assembly: GCA_030737875.1. NCBI lineage: Eukaryota > Viridiplantae > Streptophyta > Magnoliopsida > Asparagales > Amaryllidaceae > Allium > Allium sativum. The sequence continues at coordinate 12,413,242 of CM060923.1, forward strand.
ATTAACTCTTCTTTGAATAACCTATATTCGATTATCTCTCTTCGAATAACTCATATTCGAAATCTCTCTCTTTCGAATAACAATATTCGATCTCTTTCTTTCGAATATGTTATATTCGAAAATCTCCTTTCGATTTACAAATCGATAACTCCTTTCGATCAAACTAAAATCGATAACTCCTTTAACTCTATTCGAATAACTAATATTCGACTAACCCCTTTGGATCAACTCATTTGATTAACTCCTTCGAATAACTAATTCGAATAACTTACCTTTGAATAACCAATATTCGATTTACTCTAACTCGATTAACTTAATTCTAATCGATTTACTCCATTTCGATTCAACTTAATTCAAATCGATTAACTTAACTCAAATTGATTAACTCCTTTCGAATAACTAAATTCGATTTAACTCTAATTAAATAACTAATATTCAATTAACTCTTACATGTTTAACTCTGTTTGAATAAGTAATTCGAATCATTCTAATGTGTTTAACTCTATTCAAATATCAAATTCGAATAACTCACTTCGAATAACTAAATTCGATTAACTCTTTTAACTTTACTCGATTAACTCCACTTGGATAACTCTAACTGGTCAACTTTAACTGGTCAACTCTAACTGGTTAACCCTAACTGGTCACCTCTAACTGGTTAACTCTAACTGGTTAACTCTAACTGGTTTAACCTAACTGGTTAACTCGTCTCGATTAACTGAACTAATCCACTTAGTTTAACTTAGCTAATTCACGTTGATTTACTCTAGCCGATTCACTTAGTTTAAATCAACTAATTTACTTCGATTAACCACTTAGTTAACTTAACTAATTCACTTTGATTAACCACTTAGTTTAACTTAACTAATTCACATCGATTAATCCTTTAGATTAACTTAACTAATTCACATCGATAAATCATTTAGTTTAACTTAACAAATTCACTTTGATTCACCCCTTAGTTTAACTTAACTAATTTACTTTGGTTAACCACTTAGTTTAACTTAACTAATTCATTTTGATTAACCACTTAGTTTAACTTAACTAATTCACTTCGTTTAACTCAACCAATTCACTTGGTTAACTCGACCAATTCACTTGGTTAACTCCTATTTATTTAACAAATAAATATCTTCTTTAGTTTAATTCTATTTATTAAATCTCTAAATAAATATCCTTTATATTTCTTTTAACGAATATAATTCCTTTATATTTTGATTAACAAATATATCCCCTTATATTCGATTTACATATATATTCCCTTGTATTTGATTTACAAATATAATTCTTTTATATTTGTTTTTACCAACTATATTCCTTTATATTCAGAATCCTTTTTCTTATATATATATATATATATATGTATATATATATAAAATCCCTTGATTTTATATAATTTAACTATTTTCAAAATATACTTTGAAAACCCCTCTCCTACATTCTGGTATTTCTCATGGTATTTAACACACCATATAACAACGATAAATATCGTCCCACCACACATAATCACACAGCTTATATACATCACATTATATATCACAATATAAAAATCACAGTAAAATAACTGTTGAGGAATCCAGTTGGATTCCTCCAACCTGTTTCCCTGCACCACAGATGTTAGACAATACAACAACATCGATTTCACTTCACTGTGAAATATTCTGATAGCAGAATCAACATATGACTATTTAACGGTTTATATATATACGTAAATATATATATAAAATCTCTACTAACTGACTAGCAGTTCAATCAAACAGTCAACACACAGTCAAACAGTCGAACAGATAATATTTTAACAGTTCTAAGAATACAACGTGAAAATAAAACTGTTTAGAGTTTGTGAGATTTACTCACATTTGCGCGTTAACCGATAAATATCGGTTTGCGTTCATTGATTCAGTCGAACAATTTATTTCTCCATAAATTGTAACGAGCTCGGATTGACTCGCGGTCAGTCCCATTGTGGAGTGCTCGTCCGTACGATCCCAACGCAACCTGCGGTTCTCGATTCTGACCTCGTATGGATGAGATATTGCTTTTACAAGTTCATACATATTTGAATTTGAACTAAACTTTTAAATAAATAACCTACTGGGCTTTACCCTTTAATTGTCGGCCCACTAACATCCACTAAGGCCCATCCTCACGTTTTAAAACCCGACCCGTCGAATGCTTTCTTCCCCCAATCCTGATGCCGTGAGCATTAGGAGCCAATCCTCCACCGATTTACTTCGTTCGATCCTCCATCACCCCACAAATTTGCAATCGAATACCACCATTCTCCTTCTCGTCTCGTGCTCTCTCTCTTCCACCCGAACCCGCTCAACTCGAGCTCCATAAACCCCTCGCGTCGAACCAGTTTCCCCTGCCAGAACCCAAAATCGATCGACCCAAATCGAGATCGAATTTCACAAAAACCCCGCGCCTAGATGCTAATCATTGTGCTGAAACCGAAAACAGTATCGAATTCGAACAACGCGTCTTCATTCAGGGAAGAACACAAACCCTAAGTCAACTGTTGATTTTCGAGCAACCCAAAGGAGGCGTCGCACTTCATTAAACTGGTACCGGCGCAAAGGGGATTGTATGAGGGATCTGAAAACATATGGTTCATGTTTTTTTAGAGTTTTTATTTGTATTTGTTTTTGGGATTTTATTTTCTGCAGTGATGGGTTTTTATACAGTCTGTGATGAAAACGTGGAGCTCGGTTTGCCTTTCTTATGTAGTGGCTGAGAAACCAGGGCGTGTGGCCTTCCTATAGTCCACAAAAATGATGGGATATTTTTATTTTGATTTTTCTATATTTTATTTTATTTCTTTATATCCGTTTCTGCATTCTAAAAATCCCAGCGATTACATACGATATCTAAAAATCACCAAACTGGACATGTAGGTAGACCTCGACATTACAGTCCCAACGAAACTGGTTTCGTCGAATTCCGACTCCGTATGCTCATACAGCGTATTTTTAACTGTCAAAATACTGACTGTTTCTCACTCTAAAAATCCGTACGGCCACACAGTGACTCTAAAAATCATGAAACTGGAAATCTAACAACTATTTGATATTGCGGATCCAACAAAACTATTCGTCGAATTCTGACTTCGTATGCAAAAGTGGCTATTTTTAACGCTCTAAATAGCCTATTTAAATATATAAATATATTTAAATAAAATTAAATTAAATATTAATAAATTTATATTATCGTATATATTCACATATGATATCGTACAGCTCCAGAATATCATATCAGAATTTACAGTTTGATATTTCAGTTTTTAGATTATCCCGGTATTCAGTTTATATCGAAAACCCTTTTGTAACGTATATAAAGCGTCGCAAATTATAAAGGAATTCTACAGCGACTTTTCTAAAATTTGATTTGGACATACCTCAAAATCTACACGACGAAATCCCGATTTTTCTCTTCCACTAGAAAGATATACTCCACCAGTTCCACACGTTTCTTGTTTCACAAAAATCCGATTTAAAACGAACCCTGTATACTCAATTGAAGTTCAAATCGCCAAATAGCGAACTACCGCGTCGTTTCGAGCTCTATTTTAATTATAATTATAAATTATAAGTTCGAATGTTTTACTTTAAGTTATCGATATCGCCAAATCGATATATAAATAATTAAATAAATTAATTATTCGACAGCTAACAAAACGCGCCATTATAGACTTCCCCCCTTAAAATAATTTCGTCCTCGAAATTGCTAAGCTAGGAAAATGCTACCAACTTTACTAACTAGATTCAAATATCTTTTAGTTTACTTCTCAACTCCAGTTTCAACTGAACCATTAAATTTGCAATCAAATTATTAATTCATTTCCAACCAACTAAAATTTTCAAAAATTCTGAAAATTTTCTAACACCTTAAATTTTCGAAAAATTTCTCCATAACCTCCTTTGTACGGCTCAATACGTCAAATCACAACTCGCCTCTCTAGGCCTCCTCCAACCCAAAAGAAAATCAAACAGCCAAGCGGCTTGCCAATTCGGCTCATAAAATTCAAACTCATATATAATATAAACTTGTACCTTTTTGTCGGTCGTATCTTTATATCCTTTTGATCTGTTATCACTTCTGCATATATCATGGTCATTCCACTCAGTTTATATCCTCAAACCAAATCGAATTTCATTCGAACTCTAATATCAAATTCCAAATTATTGACTTATCAATTTGGTTCCATTCTAGATTATCTCTAATTCCAATTCAATTTTATTTAACTCGGTTCAAGTTAAATTTCAATTTATTTTTACCATCTCATTTTATTTAACTTCATTAGTTAAATTTTAATTCCAGAACTTAAGTTCCTGGGTTTCTTTCAAATCAATTTGAAATCATAATGCCAATTCAAAACCTTTGAATTTCTAAACAACTTGTTTTCTCAAAACAATTCAAAAACAAAACCTTTGGTAGTAATCCGTCACTTAGAACTCGAAAATGAACACTGATGATGTCTAGATTCATCATCAGAATCTATTTTCCAGCTATCGACGTGAGTTCAATACTATATCATTTTCAAAACCATTACTAAATACTTCCATTTTGAAAACATTTCAAAATCTCCCAGGAACTTAAAATTTTCTTATTTTAAATTCCAAATTCTGATTTAAATTCATATTTAATTCAAACTATTTCATATATTACATTCATATGAATTCTGATGGGTCATTTATAACCATTTCACCCTTTTATAATCTTATTCGATTATAATAACAACCAACACAATCAATATACTATAATAATTTCAAGATATATATTTCTTCTATAAACAAATATATTTTGGGAAAAATTATTTCATTTACCCTCTTTCAAAACATACCATGACGGTTCATCGTATTCGAGTGTTTAGTAACCCTTATCGATACAGTGGATCAAACTGATCGACCAGAATTCATAAGCCACTCAACCAATGAGTCTCCACAATATAAAACCATTTTATATTGAATAACAATTACGCGCTCATATATATATACACTCAAACTCAATCTAGGATATTTCTAATCCCATCTCTATCGAGTTATGCCACAGAGCCAAGGTAATCACTTAACTTAAGCTCTGATACCAACTGTAACGGCTGGAAATTTCCGACTCCTCGAGAGTCGGAAATTCCGAGACGTTAGTGAAAGAATTTAGAAGGTGAGAAAGAAAAGATAGAACTAATAGAATAGAAGAAGAAGAAGAACATCAGAATCATCAGAGTAACACGAATCTCACAGCGGAACGAATAACATATAATATATATAACATAACTTTGAAGTAAACAGTTATATATATACAATAGCACTTATCAGAGTACAACACTTACAACACAGCGGAAATAACTATAGCTATAAAATCTTGCAGCCTCCTGCTCCAAGCTCTCCAAGTATATCTGTAAATCCCGACTACTTGACTGCCCGTACAAATTTAGGCACCCAAGAGTTTAGGGAAAACAACAAAGTAAACTCCGGGTCAGTCATGGGACTGGTATGAGTAAAATAGTTTAAAACAGGTATAGGATATCTCATAAGACCATGCCGTGAATACGGAACGGGTTTTTCCCTTATGAGTATCTGAACAACTTTGACAAGCAATATCATTGTGATATTATAATAATGTCTAAGTACAAATAGGTATCAATCTAGCAGAAACGCTTGCATCTCACGTTCTACATACATAGTATAAAATCATAAACCGCAGGGCGCTTATCGGAGAATGGATTCCAACAGACAAGGTATGGGAGCACCTTCTGATCAGTGTACTCTAGAGGTGATACACTGCAGGTTCAACAAGAACGTCTTGCAACCCGGCGACACATGACCGCTCACTCATTTAGCTTGAGTGTCGCGAATATATTGCCACCACGGTTATAGGCCATCAAACCGTCATTCGAAGATACAGAATAAAAAAGAAGTATAAATATGGATATTCCCTAGATCGGTGACAATACACCCTGCTTGGGAATGGCCCAACTAGCCGTGCTGCCTAGCCCAACTTTTGTTACTTCCTGGTGTGAGGCTAGAAGCTACGTCTATTTTCAGAACATCTGATCACCATTCACTTTGAATGCCACATCGTCATACCCGCCAAATCACAAATTGACTTATCCAAAAATAACACGGGTATATAGCTAAGAGAAACGAATTCCTCCGCCACCAAACGTGAATACGTTTGAACAGATCAACTTACGCGATCCATTGGATATACTCTGTCAGACCTTCTTCCATATACGTTGTCCTGGGACTGGACAAACCGAAGGCACTATTCAGTATATCCATCTTAGTCACTGTTATCTAAGACTTATACAACAGCCCTTGCACTTTACTCCGTCTTCAATTTATCTTTGGCATATATTGCTCGCAACGCTTATGCCGATACGGAGTGGTTCTTTGGATAATAATCCAACCGGTCTCTCCATATTAACACGTTAAAATGGTAAAAACTTTGATAGTCTGTGATTCAACAATCAAATGAAAACATGTCGGTGTACAAACAACGATCTTATTTCCAAATGGAAATTCGATCGATCAATCATCATATGTTCATATTTCCTTATTTCATATATTTAGAAAATATATGTTATTAATCATTGGAAAACATTTCCATAGCTTATTTTCACATCACTATTATTTCGCAACTATCAGTCCCTAACTGTAACTAGTATGAGAACAATTCTCTAAGTATCAATACGGAAGGTCGAAACCAACATCAGATCGTCACTTAGAAAACCGTTAAACTTACCCTCTCCAGTCAGTTTCTGAATTTTCTTAACTCTATTTCTTAATTTCTTATCATGAAAACATTTCATTTTCTATGTTTAGAAAACATATCTGACTATATTTGGAAAACATTTCCAAAACTCATTTACGGATTTCCAATGAACGTTGTACAAAACATCGTTACGCTTAATCCATTAATCGCTTATTACTTAACTATATTTCAAATCAACCTTTTCTATCGAACCACAACTATTCCTTTGTCAATTCTGAAGTCAATCAAGTTGGGGTATAATTACCTCTCAGACCTTAATTGAACAACGTCCTTTACTGTGAAATAGATGAAGCACGTCACTCACTTTTTCCCATCATCTGTTTACGCAAATTCTCGGATTCAGGTTACGAATCTACTTCTTATATGAAAACGTTTGATTATAACTATAACGTTATAATCCCTACTTCTGCAATGTCTAACCTAAATTATAACTTTATCTCCTAACTCGAATAATTTAACAGACACCTAATTTCTAAATCAATAACTAAATCTTGATTTAAACCCTGGAAAGTAAATAGTGCTTTCCCGAATTCGCTATAATCGAATTCGACGTGTAACTCTCTTTCGAGTAATCTCTGTTTGATTAACTCTTCTTTGAATAACCTATATTCGATTATCTCTCTTCGAATAACTCATATTCGAAATCTCTCTCTTTCGAATAACAATATTCGATCTCTTTCTTTCGAATATGTTATATTCGAAAATCTCCTTTCGATTTACAAATCGATAACTCCTTTCGATCAAACTAAAATCGATAACTCCTTTAACTCTATTCGAATAACTAATATTCGACTAACCCCTTTGGATCAACTCATTTGATTAACTCCTTCGAATAACTAATTCGAATAACTTACCTTCGAATAACCAATATTCGATTTACTCTAACTCGATTAACTTAATTCTAATCGATTTACTCCATTTCGATTCAACTTAATTCAAATCGATTAACTTAACTCAAATTGATTAACTCCTTTCGAATAACTAAATTCGATTTAACTCTAATTGAATAACTAATATTCAATTAACTCTTACATGTTTAACTCTGTTTGAATAAGTAATTCGAATCATTCTAATGTGTTTAACTCTATTCAAATATCAAATTCGAATAACTCACTTCGAATAACTAAATTCGATTAACTCTTTTAACTTTACTCGATTAACTCCACTTGGATAACTCTAACTGGTCAACTTTAACTGGTCAACTCTAACTGGTTAACCCTAACTGGTCACCTCTAACTGGTTAACTCTAACTGGTTAACTCTAACTGGTTTAACCTAACTGGTTAACTTGTCTCGATTAACTGAACTAATCCACTTAGTTTAACTTAGCTAATTCACGTTGATTTACTCTAGCCGATTCACTTAGTTTAAATCAACTAATTTACTTCGATTAACCACTTAGTTAACTTAACTAATTCACTTTGATTAACCACTTAGTTTAACTTAACTAATTCACATCGATTAATCCTTTAGATTAACTTAACTAATTCACATCGATAAATCATTTAGTTTAACTTAACAAATTCACTTTGATTCACCCCTTAGTTTAACTTAACTAATTTACTTTGGTTAACCACTTAGTTTAACTTAACTAATTCATTTTGATTAACCACTTAGTTTAACTTAACTAATTCACTTCGTTTAACTCAACCAATTCACTTGGTTAACTCGACCAATTCACTTGGTTAACTCCTATTTATTTAACAAATAAATATCTTCTTTAGTTTAATTCTATTTATTAAATCTCTAAATAAATATCCTTTATATTTCTTTTAACGAATATAATTCCTTTATATTTTGATTAACAAATATATCCCCTTATATTCGATTTACATATATATTCCCTTGTATTTGATTTACAAATATAATTCTTTTATATTTGTTTTTACCAACTATATTCCTTTATATTCAGAATCCTTTTTCTTATATATATATATGTATATATGTATATATATATATAAAATCCCTTGATTTTATATAATTTAACTATTTTCAAAATGTACTTTGAAAACCCCTCTCCTACATTCTGGTATTTCTCATGGTATTTAACACACCATATAACAATGATAAATACCGTCCCGCCACACATAATCACACAGCTTATATACATCACATTATATATCACAATATAAAAATCTCAGTAAAATAACTGTTGAGGAATCCAGTTGGATTCCTCCAACCTGTTTCCCTGCACCACAGATGTTAGATAATACAACAACATCGATTTCACTTCACTGTGAAATATTCTGATAGCAGAATCAACATATGACTATTTAACGGTTTATATATATACGTAAATATATATATAAAATCTCTACTAACTGACTAGCAGTTCAATCAAACAGTCAACACACAGTCAAACAGTCGAACAGATAATATTTTAACAGTTCTAAGAATACAATGTGAAAATAAAACTGTTTAGAGTTTGTGAGATTTACTCACATTTGCGCGTTAACCGATAAATATTGGTTTGCGTTCATTGATTCAGTCGAACAATTTATTTCGCCATAAATTGTAACGAGCTCGGATTGACTCGCGGTCAGTCCCATTGTGGAGTGCTCGTCCGTACGATCCCAATGCAACTTGCGGTTCTTGATTCTGACCTCGTATGGATGAGATATTGCTTTTACAAGTTCATACATATTTGAATTTAAACTAAACTTTTAAATAAATAACCTACTGGGCTTTACCCTTTAATTGTCGGCCCACTAACATCCACTAAGGCCCATCCTCACGTTTTAAAACCCGACCCGTCGAATGCTTTCTTCCCCCAATCCTGATGCCGTGAGCATTAGGAGCCAATCCTCCACCGATTTACTTCGTTCGATCCTCCATCACCCCACAAATTTGCAATCGAATACCACCATTCTCCTTCTCGTCTCGTGCTCTCTCTCTTCCACCCGAACCCGCTCAACTCGAGCTCCATAAACCCCTCGCGTCGAACCAGTTTCCCCTGCCAGAACCCAAAATCGATCGACCCAAATCGAGATCGAATTTCACAAAAACCCCGCGCCTAGATGCTAATCATTGTGCTGAAACCGAAAACAGTATCGAATTCGAACAACGCGTCTTCATTCAGGGAAGAACACAAACCCTAAGTCAACTGTTGATTTTCGAGCAACCCAAAGGAGGCGTCGCACTTCATTAAACTGGTACCGGCGCAAAGGGGATTGTATGAGGGATCTGAAAACATATGGTTCATGTTTTTTTTAGAGTTTTTATTTGTATTTGTTTTTGGGATTTTATTTTCTGCAGTGATGGGTTTTTATACAGTCTGTGATGAAAACGTGGAGCTCGGTTTGCCTTTCTTATGTAGTGGCTGAGAAACCAGGGCGTGTGGCCTTCCTATAGTCCACAAAAATGATGGGATATTTTTATTTCGATTTTTCTATATTTTATTTTATTTCTTTATATCCGTTTCTGCATTCTAAAAATCCCAGCGATTACATACGATATCTAAAAATCACCAAACTGGACATGTAGGTAGACCTCGACATTACAGTCCCAACGAAACTGGTTTCGTCGAATTCCGACTCCGTATGCTCATACAGCGTATTTTTAACTGTCAAAATACTGACTGTTTCTCACTCTAAAAATCCGTACGGCCACACAGTGACTCTAAAAATCACGAAACTGGAAATCTAACAACTATTTGATATTGCGGATCCAACAAAACTAGTTTCGTCGAATTCTAACTTCGTATGCAAAAGTGGCTATTTTTAACGCTCTAAATAGCCTATTTAAATATATAAATATATTTAAATAAAATTAAATTAAATATTAATAAATTTATATTATTGTATATATTCACATATGATATCGTACAGCTCCAGAATATCATATCAGAATTTACAGTTTGATATTTCAGTTTTTAGATTATCCCGGTATTCAGTTTATATCGAAAACCCTTTTATAACGTATATAAAGCGTCGCAAATTATAAAGGAATTCTACAGCGACTTTTCTAAAATTTGATTTGGACATACCTCAAAATCTACACGACGAAATCCCGATTTTTCTCTTCCACTAGAAAGATATACTCCACCAGTTCCACACGTTTCTTGTTTCACAAAAATCCGATTTAAAACGAACCCTGTATACTCAATTGAAGTTCAAATCGCCAAATAGCGAACTACCGCGTCGTTTCGAGCTCTATTTTAATTATAATTATAAATTATAAGTTCGAACGTTTTACTTTAAGTTATCGATATCGCCAAATCGATATATAAATAATTAAATAAATTAATTATTCGACAGCTAACAAAACGCGCCATTACAGACTTCCCCCCTTAAAATAATTTCGTCCTCGAAATTGCTAAGCTAGGAAAATGCTACCAACTTTACTAACTAGATTCAAATATCTTTTAGTTTACTTCTCAACTCCAGTTTCAACTGAACCATTAAATTTGCAATCAAATTATTAATTCATTTCCAACCAACTAAAATTTTCAAAAATTCTGAAAATTTTCTAACACCTTAAATTTTCGAAAAATTTCGCCATAACCTCCTTTGTACGGCTCAATACGTCAAATCACAACTCGCCTCTCTAGGCCTCCTCCAACCCAAAAGAAAATCAAACAGCCAAGCGGCTTGCCAATTCGGCTCATAAAATCCAAACTCATATATAATATAAACTTGTACCTTTTTCTCGGTCGTATCATTATATCCTTTTGATCTGTTATCACTTCTGCATATATCATGGTCATTCCACTCAGTTTATATCCTCAAACCAAATCGAATTTCATTCGAACTCTAATATCAAATTCCAAATTATTGACTTATCAATTTGGTTCCATTCTAGATTATCTCTAATTCCAATTCAATTTTATTTAACTCGGTTCAAGTTAAATTTCAATTTATTTTTACCATCTCATTTTATTTAACTTCATTAGTTAAATTTTAATTCCAGAACTTAAGTTCCTGGGTTTCTTTCAAATCAATTTGAAATCATAATGCCAATTCAAAACCTTTGAATTTCTAAACAACTTGTTTTCTCAAAACAATTCAAAAACAAAACCTTTGGTAGTAATCCGTCACTTAGAACTCGAAAATGAACACTGATGATGTCTAGATTCATCATCAGAATCTATTTTCCAGCTATCGACGTGAGTTCAATACTATATCATTTTCAAAACCATTACTAAATACTTCCATTTTGAAAACATTTCAAAATCTCCCAGGAACTTAAAATTTTCTTATTTTAAATTCCAAATTCTGATTTAAATTCATATTTAATTCAAACTATTTCATATATTACATTCATATGAATTCTGATGGGTCATTTATAACCATTTCACCCTTTTATAATCTTATTCGATTATAATAACAACCAACACAATCAATATACTATAATAATTTCAAGATATATATTTCTTCTATAAACAAATATATTTTGGGAAAAATTATTTCATTTACCCTCTTTCAAAACATACCATGACGTTTCATCGTATTCGAGTGTTTAGTAACCCTTATCGATACAGTGGATCAAACTGATCGACCAGAATTCATAAGCCACTCAACCAATGAGTCTCCACAATATAAAACCATTTTATATTGAATAACAATTACGCGCTCATATATATATACACTCAAACTCAATCTAGGATATTTCTAATCCCATCTCTATCGAGTTATGCCACAGAGCCAAGGTAATCACTTAACTTAAGCTCTGATACCAACTGTAACGGCTGGAAATTTCCGACTCCTCGAGAGTCGGAAATTCCGAGACGTTAGTGAAAGAATTTAGAAGGTGAGAAAGAAAAGATAGAACTAATAGAATAGAAGAAGAAGAAGAACATCAGAATCATCAGAGTAACACGAATCTCACATCGGAACGAATAACATATAATATATATAACATAACTTTGAAGTAAACAGTTATATATATACAATAGCACTTATCAGAGTACAACACTTACAACACAGCGGAAATAACTATAGCTATAAAATCTTGCAGCCTCCTGCTCCAAGCTCTCCAAGTATATCTGTAAATCCCGACTACTTGACTGCCCGTACAAATTTAGGCACCCAAGAGTTTAGGGAAAACAACAAAGTAAACTCCGGGTCAGTCATGGGACTGGTATGAGTAAAATAGTTTAAAACAGGTATAGGATATCTCATAAGACCACGCCGTGAATACGGAACGGGTTTTTCCCTTATGAGTATCTGAACAACTTTGACAAGCAATATCATTGTGATATTATAATAATGTCTAAGTACAAATAGGTATCAATCTAGCAGAAACGCTTGCATCTCACGTTCTACATACATAGTATAAAATCATAAACCGCAGGGCGCTTATCGGAGAATGGATTCCAACAGACAAGGTATGGGAGCACCTTCTGATCAGTGTACTCTAGAGGTGATACACTGCAGGTTCAACAAGAACGTCTTGCAACCCGGCCACACATGACCGCTCACTCATTTAGCTTGAGTGTCGCGAATATATTGCCACCACGGTTATAGGCCATCAAACCGTCATTCGAAGATACAGAATCAAAAAGAAGTATAAATATGGATATTCCCTAGATCGGTGACAATACACCCTGCTTGGGAATGGCCCAACTAGCCATGCTGCCTAGCCCAACTTTTGTTACTTCCTGGTGTGAGGCTAGAAGCTACGTCTATTTTCAGAACATCTGATCACCATTCACTTTGAATGCCACATCGTCATACCCGCCAAATCACAAATTGACTTATCCAAAAATAACACGGGTATATAGCTAAGAGAAACGAATTCCTCCGCCACCAAACGTGAATACGTTTGAACAGATCAACTTACGCGATCCATTGGATATACTCTGTCAGACCTTCTTCCATATACGTTGTCCTGGGACTGGACAAACCGAAGGCACTATTCAGTATATCCATCTTAGTCACTGTTATCTAAGACTTATACAACAGCCCTTGCACTTTACTCCGTCTTCAATTTATCTTTGGCATATATTGCTCGCAACGCTTATGCCGATATGGAGTGGTTCTTTGGATAATCATCCAACCGGTCTCTCCATATTAACACGTTAAAATGGTAAAAACTTTGATAGTCTGTGATTCAACTATCAAATGAAAACATGTCGGTGTACAAACAACGATCTTATTTCCAAATGGAAATTCGATCGATCAATCATCATATGTTCATATTTCCTTATTTCATATATTTAGAAAATATATGTTATTAATCATTGGAAAACATTTCCATAGCTTATTTTCACATCACTATTATTTCGCAACTATCAGTCCCTAACTGTAACTAGTATGAGAACAATTCTCTAAGTATCAATACGGAAGGTCGAAACCAACATCAGATCGTCACTTAGAAAACCGTTCAACTTACCCTCTCCAGTCAGTTTCTGAATTTGCTTAACTCTATTTCTTAATTTCTTATCATGAAAACATTTCATTTTCTATGTTTAGAAAACATATCTGACTATATTTGGAAAACGTTTCCAAAACTCATTTACGGATTTCCAATGAACGTTGTACAAAACATCGTTACGCTTAATCCATTAATCGCTTATTACTTAACTATATTTCAAATCAACCTTTTCTATCGAACCACAACTATTCCTTTGTCAATTCTGAAGTCAATCAAGTTGGGGTATAATTACCTCTCAGACCTTAATTGAACAACGTCCTTTACTGTGAAATAGATGAAGCTCGTCACTCACTTTTTCCCATCATCTGTTTACGCAAATTCTCGGATTCAGGTTACGAATCTACTTCTTATATGAAAACGTTTGATTATAACTATAACGTTATAATCCCTACTTCTGCAATGTCTAACCTAAATTATAACTTTATCTCCTGACTCGAATAATTTAACAGACACCTAATTTCTAAATCAATAACTAAATCTTGATTTAAACCCTGGAAAGTAAATAGTGCTTTCCCGAATTCGCTATAATCGAATTCGACGTGTAACTCTCTTTCGAGTAATCTCTGTTTGATTAACTCTTCTTTGAATAACCTATATTCGATTATCTCTCTTCGAATAACTCATATTCGAAATCTCTCTCTTTCGAATAACAATATTCGATCTCTTTCTTTCGAATATGTTATATTCGAAAATCTCCTTTCGATTTACAAATCGATAACTCCTTTCGATCAAACTAAAATCGATAACTCCTTTAACTCTATTCGAATAACTAATATTCGACTAACCCCTTTGGATCAACTCATTTGATTAACTCCTTCGAATAACTAATTCGAATAACTTACCTTCGAATAACCAATATTCGATTTACTCTAACTCGATTAACTTAATTCTAATCGATTTACTCCATTTCGATTCAACTTAATTCAAATTGATTAACTTAACTCAAATTGATTAACTCCTTTCGAATAACTAAATTCGATTTAACTCTAATTGAATAACTAATATTCAATTAACTCTTACATGTTTAACTTTGTTTGAATAAGTAATTCGAATCATTCTAATGTATTTAACTCTATTCAAATATCAAATTCGAATAACTCACTTCGAATAACTAAATTCGATTAACTCTTTTAACTTTACTCGATTAACTCCACTTGGATAACTCTAACTGGTCAACTTTAACTGGTCAACTCTAACTGGTTAACCCTAACTGGTCACCTCTAACTGGTTAACTCTAACTGGTTAACTCTAACTGGTTTAACCTAACTGGTTAACTCGTCTCGATTAACTGAACTAATCCACTTAGTTTAACTTAGCTAATTCACGTTGATTTACTCTAGCCGATTCACTTAGTTTAAATCAACTAATTTACTTCGATTAACCACTTAGTTAACTTAACTAATTCACTTTGATTAACCACTTAGTTTAACTTAACTAATTCACATCGATTAATCCTTTAGATTAACTTAACTAATTCACATCGATAAATCATTTAGTTTAACTTAACAAATTCACTTTGATTCACCCCTTAGTTTAACTTAACTAATTTACTTTGGTTAACCACTTAGTTTAACTTAACTAATTCATTTTGATTAACCACTTAGTTTAACTTAACTAATTCACTTCGTTTAACTCAACCAATTCACTTGGTTAACTCGACCAATTCACTTGGTTAACTCCTATTTATTTAACAAATAAATATCTTCTTTAGTTTAATTCTATTTATTAAATCTCTAAATAAATATCCTTTATATTTCTTTTAACGAATATAATTCCTTTATATTTTGATTAACAAATATATCCCCTTATATTCGATTTACATATATATTCCCTTGTATTTGATTTACAAATATAATTCTTTTATATTTGTTTTTACCAACTATATTCCTTTATATTCAGAATCCTTTTTCTTATATATATATGTATATATATATATATATATAAAATCCCTTGATTTTATATAATTTAACTATTTTCAAAATATACTTTGAAAACCCCTCTCCTACATTCTGGTATTTCTCATGGTATTTAACACACCATATAACAACGATAAATATCGTCCCGCCACACATAATCACACAGCTTATATACATCACATTATATATCACAATATAAAAATCACTGTAAAATAACTGTTGAGGAATCCAGTTGGATTCCTCCAACCTGTTTCCCTGCACCACAGATGTTAGACAATACAACAACATCGATTTCACTTCACTGTGAAATATTCTGATAGCAGAATCAACATATGACTATTTAACGGTTTATATATATACGTAAATATATATATAAAATCTCTACTAACTGACTAGCAGTTCAATCAAACAGTTAACACACAGTCAAACAGTCGAACAGATAACATTTTAACAGTTCTAAGAATACAACGTGAAAATAAAACTGTTTAGAGTTTGTGAGATTTACTCACATTTGCGCGTTAACCGATAAATATCGGTTTGCGTTCATTGATTCAGTCGAACAATTTATTTCGCCATAAATTGTAACGAGCTCGGATTGACTCGCGGTCAGTCCCATTGTGGAGTGCTCGTCCGTACGATCCCAACGCAACTTGCGGTTCTCGATTCTGACCTCGTATGGATGAGATATTGCTTTTACAAGTTCATACATATTTGAATTTAAACTAAACTTTTAAATAAATAACCTACTGGGCTTTACCCTTTAATTGTCGGCCCACTAACATCCACTAAGGCCCATCCTCACGTTTTAAAACCCGACCCGTCGAATGCTTTCTTCCCCCAATCCTGATGCCGTGAGCATTAAGAGCCAATCCTCCACCGATTTACTTCGTTCGATCCTCCATCACCCCACAAATTTGCAATCAAATACCACCATTCTCCTTCTCGTCTCGTGCTCTCTCTCTTCCACCCGAACCCCCTCAACTCGAGCTCCATAAACCCCTCGCGTCGAACCAGTTTCCCCTGCCAGAACCCAAAATCGATCGACCCAAATCGAGATCGAATTTCACAAAAACCCCGCGCCTAGATGCTAATCATTGTGCTGAAACCGAAAATAGTATCGAATTCGAACAACGCGTCTTCATTCAGGGAAGAACACAAACCCTAAGTCAACTGTTGATTTTCGAGCAACCCAAAGGAGGCGTCGCACTTCATTAAACTGGTACCGGCGCAAAGGGGATTGTATGAGGGATCTGAAAACATATGGTTCATGTTTTTTTTAGAGTTTTTATTTGTATTTGTTTTTGGGATTTTATTTTCTGCAGTGATGGGTTTTTATACAGTCTGTGATGAAAACGTGGAGCTCGGTTTGCCTTTCTTATGTAGTGGCTGAGAAACCAGGGCGTGTGGCCTTCCTATAGTCCACAAAAATGATGGGATATTTTTATTTTGATTTTTCTATATTTTATTTTATTTCTTTATATCCGTTTCTGCATTCTAAAAATCCCAGCGATTACATACGATATCTAAAAATCACCAAACTGGACATGTAGGTAGACCTCGACATTACAGTCCCAACGAAACTAGTTTCGTCGAATTCCGACTCCGTATGCTCATACAGCGTATTTTTAACTGTCAAAATACTGACTGTTTCTCACTCTAAAAATCCGTATGGCCACACAGTGACTCTAAAAATCACGAAACTGGAAATCTAACAACTATTTGATATTGCGGATCCAACAAAACTAGTTTTGTCGAATTCTAACTTCGTATGCAAAAGTGGCTATTTTTAACGCTCTAAATAGCCTATTTAAATATATAAATATATTTAAATAAAATTAAATTAAATATTAATAAATTTATATTATTGTATATATTCACATATGATATCGTACAGCTCCAGAATATCATATCAGAATTTACAGTTTGATATTTCAGTTTTTAGATTATCCCGATATTCAGTTTATATCGAAAACCCTTTTATAACGTATATAAAGCGTCGCAAATTATAAAGGAATTCTACAGCGACTTTTCTAAAATTTGATTTGGACATACCTCAAAATCTACACGACGAAATCCCGATTTTTCTCTTCCACTAGAAAGATATACTCCACCAGTTCCACACGTTTCTTGTTTCACAAAAATCCGATTTAAAACGAACCCTGTATACTCAATTGAAGTTCAAATCGCCAAATAGCGAACTACCGCGTCGTTTCGAGCTCTATTTTAATTATAATTATAAATTATAAGTTCGAACGTTTTACTTTAAGTTATCGATATCGCCAAATCGATATATAAATAATTAAATAAATTAATTATTCGACAGCTAACAAAACGCGCCATTACAGACTTCCCCCCTTAAAATAATTTCGTCCTCGAAATTGCTAAGCTAGGAAAATGCTACCAACTTTACTAACTAGATTCAAATATCTTTTAGTTTACTTCTCAACTCCAGTTTCAACTGAACCATTAAATTTGCAATCAAATTATTAATTCATTTCCAACCAACTAAAATTTTAAAAAATTCTGAAAATTTTCTAACACCTTAAATTTTCGAAAAATTTCGCCATAACCTCCTTTGTACGGCTCAATACGTCAAATCACAACTCGCCTCTCTAGGCCTCCTCCAACCCAAAAGAAAATCAAACAGCCAAGCGGCTTGCCAATTCGGCTCATAAAATCCAAACTCATATATAATATAAACTTGTACCTTTTTGTCGGTCGTATCATTATATCCTTTTGATCTGTTATCACTTCTGCATATATCATGGTCATTCCACTCAGTTTATATCCTCAAACCAAATCGAATTTCATTCGAACTCTAATATCAAATTCCAAATTATTGACTTATCAATTTGGTTCCATTCTAGATTATCTCTAATTCCAATTCAATTTTATTTAACTCGGTTCAAGTTAAATTTCAATTTATTTTTACCTTCTCATTTTATTTAACTTCATTAGTTAAATTTTAATTCCAGAACTTAAGTTCCTGGGTTTCTTTCAAATCAATTTGAAATCATAATGCCAATTCAAAACCTTTGAATTTCTAAACAACTTGTTTTCTCAAAACAATTCAAAAACAAAATCTTTGGTAGTAATCCGTCACTTAGAACTCGAAAATGAACACTGATGATGTCTAGATTCATCATCAGAATCTATTTTCCAGCTATCGACGTGAGTTCAATACTATATCATTTTCAAAACCATTACTAAATACTTCCATTTTGAAAACATTTCAAAATCTCCCAGGAACTTAAAATTTTCTTATTTTAAATTCCAAATTCTGATTTAAATTCATATTTAATTCAAACTATTTCATATATTACATTCATATGAATTCTGATGGGTCATTTATAACCATTTCACCCTTTTATAATCTTATTCGATTATAATAACAACCAACACAATCAATATACTATAATAATTTCAAGATATATATTTCTTCTATAAACAAATATATTTTGGGAAAAATTATTTCATTTACCCTCTTTCAAAACATACCATGACGGTTCATCGTATTCGAGTGTTTAGTAACCCTTATCGATACAGTGGATCAAACTGATCGACCAGAATTCATAAGCCACTCAACCAATGAGTCTCCACAATATAAAACCATTTTATATTGAATAACAATTACGCGCTCATATATATATACACTCGAACTCAATCTAGGATATTTCTAATCCCATCTCTATCGAGTTATGCCACAGAGCCAAGGTAATCACTTAACTTAAGCTCTGATACCAACTGTAACGGCTGGAAATTTCCGACTCCTCGAGAGTCGGAAATTCCGAGACGTTAGTGAAAGAATTTAGAAGGTGAGAAAGAAAAGATAGAACTAATAGAATAGAAGAAGAAGAAGAACATCAGAATCATCAGAGTAACACGAATCTCACAGCGGAACGAATAACATATAATATATATAACATAACTTTGAAGTAAACAGTTATATATATACAATAGCACTTATCAGAGTACAACACTTACAACACAGCGGAAATAACTATAGCTATAAAATCTTGCAGCCTCCTGCTCCAAGCTCTCCAAGTATATCTGTAAATCCCGACTACTTGACTGCCCGTACAAATTTAGGCACCCAAGAGTTTAGGGAAAACAACAAAGTAAACTCCGGGTCAGTCATGGGACTGGTATGAGTAAAATAGTTTAAAACAGGTATAGGATATCTCATAAGACCACGCCGTGAATACGGAACGGGTTTTTCCCTTATGAGTATCTGAACAACTTTGACAAGCAATATCATTGTGATATTATAATAATGTCTAAGTACAAATAGGTATCAATCTAGCAGAAACGCTTGCATCTCACGTTCTACATACATAGTATAAAATCATAAACCGCAGGGCGCTTATCGGAGAATGGATTCCAACAGACAAGGTATGGGAGCACCTTCTGATCAGTGTACTCTAGAGGTGATACACTGCAGGTTCAACAAGAACGTCTTGCAACCCGGCCACACATGACTGCTCACTCATTTAGCTTGAGTGTCGCGAATATATTGCCACCACGGTTATAGGCCATCAAACCGTCATTCGAAGATACAGAATCAAAAAGAAGTATAAATATGGATATTCCCTAGATCGGTGACAATACACCCTGCTTGGGAATGGCCCAACTAGCCATGCTGCCTAGCCCAACTTTTGTTACTTCCTGGTGTGAGGCTAGAAGCTACGTCTATTTTCAGAACATCTGATCACCATTCACTTTGAATGTCACATCGTCATACCCGCCAAATCACAAATTGACTTATCCAAAAATAACACGGGTATATAGCTAAGAGAAACGAATTCCTCTGCCACCAAACGTGAATACGTTTGAACAGATCAACTTACGCGATCCATTGAATATACTCTGTCAGACCTTCTTCCATATACGTTGTCCTGGGACTGGACAAACCGGAGGCACTATTCAGTATATCCATCTTAGTCACTGTTATCTAAGACTTATACAACAGCCCTTGCACTTTACTCCGTCTTCAATTTATCTTTGGCATATATTGCTCGCAACGCTTATGCCGATACGGAGTGGTTCTTTGGATAATAATCCAACCGGTCTCTCCATATTAACACGTTAAAATGGTAAAAACTTTGATAGTCTGTGATTCAACTATCAAATGAAAACATGTCGGTGTACAAACAACGATCTTATTTCCAAATGGAAATTCGATCGATCAATCATCATATGTTCATATTTCCTTATTTCATATATTTAGAAAATATATGTTATTAATCATTGGAAAACATTTCCATAGCTTATTTTCACATCACTATTATTTCGCAACTATCAGTCCCTAACTGTAACTAGTATGAGAACAATTCTCTAAGTATCAATACGGAAGGTCGAAACCAACATCAGATCGTCACTTAGAAAACCGTTCAACTTACCCTCTCCAGTCAGTTTCTGAATTTGCTTAACTCTATTTCTTAATTTCTTATCATGAAAACATTTCATTTTCTATGTTTAGAAAACATATCTGACTATATTTGGAAAACGTTTCCAAAACTCATTTACGGATTTCCAATGAACGTTGTACAAAACATCGTTACGCTTAATCCATTAATCGCTTATTACTTAACTATATTTCAAATCAACCTTTTCTATCGAACCACAACTATTCCTTTGTCAATTCTGAAGTCAATCAAGTTGGGGTATAATTACCTCTCAGACCTTAATTGAACAACGTCCTTTACTGTGAAATAGATGAAGCTCGTCACTCACTTTTTCCCATCATCTGTTTACGCAAATTCTCGGATTCAGGTTACGAATCTACTTCTTATATGAAAACGTTTGATTATAACTATAACGTTATAATCCCTACTTCTGCAATGTCTAACCTAAATTATAACTTTATCTCCTAACTCGAATAATTTAACAGACACCTAATTTCTAAATCAATAACTAAATATTGATTTAAACCCTGGAAAGTAAATAGTGCTTTCCCGAATTCGCTATAATCGAATTCGACGTGTAACTCTCTTTCGAGTAATCTCTGTTTGATTAACTCTTCTTTGAATAACCTATATTCGATTATCTCTCTTCGAATAACTCATATTCGAAATCTCTCTCTTTCGAATAACAATATTCGATCTCTTTCTTTCGAATATGTTATATTCGAAAATCTCCTTTCGATTTACAAATCGATAACTCCTTTCGATCAAACTAAAATCGATAACTCCTTTAACTCTATTCGAATAACTAATATTCGACTAACCCCTTTGGATCAACTCATTTGATTAACTCCTTCGAATAACTAATTCGAATAACTTACCTTCGAATAACCAATATTCGATTTACTCTAACTCGATTAACTTAATTCTAATCGATTTACTCCATTTCGATTCAACTTAATTCAAATCGATTAACTTAACTCAAATTGATTAACTCCTTTCGAATAACTAAATTCGATTTAACTCTAATTGAATAACTAATATTCAATTAACTCTTACATGTTTAACTCTGTTTGAATAAGTAATTCGAATCATTCTAATGTGTTTAACTCTATTCAAATATCAAATTCGAATAACTCACTTCGAATAACTAAATTCGATTAACTCTTTTAACATTACTCGATTAACTCCACTTGGATAACTCTAACTGGTCAACTTTAACTGGTCAACTCTAACTGGTTAACCCTAACTGGTCACCTCTAACTGGTTAACTCTAACTGGTTAACTCTAACTGGTTTAACCTAACTGGTTAACTCGTCTCGATTAACTGAACTAATCCACTTAGTTTAACTTAGCTAATTCACGTTGATTTACTCTAGCCGATTCACTTAGTTTAAATCAACTAATTTACTTCGATTAACCACTTAGTTAACTTAACTAATTCACTTTGATTAACCACTTAGTTTAACTTAACTAATTCACATCGATTAATCCTTTAGATTAACTTAACTAATTCACATCGATAAATCATTTAGTTTAACTTAACAAATTCACTTTGATTCACCCCTTAGTTTAACTTAACTAATTTACTTTGGTTAACCACTTAGTTTAACTTAACTAATTCATTTTGATTAACCACTTAGTTTAACTTAACTAATTCACTTCGTTTAACTCAACCAATTCACTTGGTTAACTCGACCAATTCACTTGGTTAACTCCTATTTATTTAACAAATAAATATCTTCTTTAGTTTAATTCTATTTATTAAATCTCTAAATAAATATCCTTTATATTTCTTTTAACGAATATAATTCCTTTATATTTTGATTAACAAATATATCCCCTTATATTCGATTTACATATATATTCCCTTGTATTTGATTTACAAATATAATTCTTTTATATTTGTTTTTACCAACTATATTCCTTTATATTCAGAATCCTTTTTCTTAAATATATATATATATATGTATATATATATATATAAAATCCCTTGATTTTATATAATTTAACTATTTTCAAAATATACTTTGAAAACCCCTCTCCTACATTCTGGTATTTCTCATGGTATTTAACACACCATATAACAACGATAAATATCGTCCCACCACACATAATCACACAGCTTATATACATCACATTATATATCACAATATAAAAATCACAGTAAAATAACTGTTGAGGAATCCAGTTGGATTCCTCCAACCTGTTTCCCTGCACCACAGATGTTAGACAATACAACAACATCGATTTCACTTCACTGTGAAATTTTCTGATAGCAGAATCAACATATGACTATTTAACGGTTTATATATATACGTAAATATATATATAAAATCTCTACTAACTGACTAGCAGTTCAGTCAAACAGTCAACACACAGTCAAACAGTCGAACAGATAATATTTTAACAGTTCTAAGAATACAACGTGAAAATAAAACTGTTTAGAGTTTGTGAGATTTACTCACATTTGCGCGTTAACCGATAAATATCGGTTTGCGTTCATTGATTCAGTCGAACAATTTATTTCGCCATAAATTGTAACGAGCTCCGATTGACTCGCGGTCAGTCCCATTGTGGAGTGCTCGTCCGTACGATCCCAACGCAACTTGCGGTTCTCGATTCTGACCTCGTATGGATGAGATATTGCTTTTACAAGTTCATACATATTTGAATTTAAACTAAACTTTTAAATAAATAACCTACTGGGCTTTACCCTTTAATTGTCGGCCCACTAACATCCACTAAGGCCCATCCTCACATTTTAAAACCCGACCCGTCGAATGCTTTCTTCCCCCTATCCTGATGCCGTGAGCATTAGGAGCCAATCCTCCACCGATTTACTTCGTTCGATCCTCCATCACCCCACAAATTTGCAATCGAATACCACCATTCTCCTTCTCGTCTCGTGCTCTCTCTCTTCCACCCGAACCCGCTCAACTCGAGCTCCATAAACCCCTCGCGTCGAACCAGTTTCCCCTGCCAGAACCCTAAATCGATCGACCCAAATCGAGATCGAATTTCACAAAAACCCCGCGCCTAGATGCTAATCATTGTGCTGAAACCGAAAACAGTATCGAATTCGAACAACGCGTCTTCATTCAGGGAAGAACACAAACCCTAAGTCAACTGTTGATTTTCGAGCAACCCAAAGGAGGCGTCGCACTTCATTAAACTGGTACCGGCGCAAAGGGGATTGTATGAGGGATCTGAAAACATATGGTTCATGTTTTTTTTAGAGTTTTTATTTGTATTTGTTTTTGGGATTTTATTTTCTGCAGTGATGGGTTTTTATACAGTCTGTGATGAAAACGTGGAGCTTGATTTGCCTTTCTTATGTAGTGGCTGAGAAACCAGGGCGTGTGGCCTTCCTATAGTCCACAAAAATGATGGGATATTTTTATTTTGATTTTTCTATATTTTATTTTATTTCTTTATATCCGTTTCTGCATTCTAAAAATCCCAGCGATTACATACGATATCTAAAAATCACCAAACTGGACATGTAGGTAGACCTCGACATTACAGTCCCAACGAAACTGGTTTCGTCGAATTCCGACTCCGTATGCTCATACAGCGTATTTTTAACTGTCAAAATACTGACTGTTTCTCACTCTAAAAATCCGTACGGCCACACAGTGACTCTAAAAATCACGAAACTGGAAATCTAACAACTATTTGATATTGTGGATCCAACAAAACTAGTTTCGTCGAATTCTGACTTCGTATGCAAAAGTGGCTATTTTTAACGCTCTAAATAGCCTATTTAAATATATAAATATATTTAAATAAAATTAAATTAAATATTAATAAATTTATATTATCGTATATATTCACATATGATATCGTACAGCTCCAGAATATCATATCAGAATTTACAGTTTGATATTTCAGTTTTTAGATTATCCCGGTATTCAGTTTATATCGAAAACCCTTTTATAACGTATATAAAGCGTCGCAAATTATAAAGGAATTCTACAGCGACTTTTCTAAAATTTGATTGGACATACCTCAAAATCTACACGACGAAATCCCGATTTTTCTCTTCCACTAGAAAGATATACTCCACCAGTTCCACACGTTTCTTGTTTCACAAAAATCCGATTTAAAACGAACCCTGTATACTCAATTGAAGTTCAAATCGCCAAATAGCGAACTACCGCGTCGTTTCGAGCTCTATTTTAATTATAATTATAAATTATAAGTTCGAACGTTTTACTTTAAGTTATCGATATCGCCAAATCGATATATAAACAATTAAATAAATTAATTATTCGACAGCTAACAAAACGTGCCATTACATCTATATGCAAGTTCATATGCAAGTTTGTCTCTTTTTATGATATGACATGTTATGCAAGTTCATATGCAAGTCTATATGCAAGTTCATATGCAAGTTTGTCTCTTTTTATGATATGACATGTTATGCAAGTTCATATGCAAGTCTATATGCAAGTTCGTATGCAAGTTTGTCTCTTTTTATGATATGCATAACATATGCAAGGTTGCCTCTATGTATGACATGTTATATGCAAGTCTATATGCAAGTTCATGTGCAAGTCTATATGCAAGTTCATATGCAAGTTTGGGTTAATGATTTATGCTAGTTGGGTTTAATGTTATGATGCAAGTTGACACCTTTTAAACCCATGTAAATGCCAACGTTGTGCTAAGATTGAACCCATTACATTTATAATGAATCTTCCCATTTATATGACATGTCATGAGAACGAATTACGTGGGAAACGATGGGGTTAATATGCATGTTAATAGAAATGTGTAAAGTTGGTATGCTTAAGCATAACATAAAATGAATGGACTTAATTGGGAATTTACCTATTAAGTTAGGTCTACCCATATTATGGAGTTGGGAATTTACCTATTCAGTTAGGTCTACCCATACTATGGAATTGGGAATTTACCTATTGAGTTTGGTCTACCCATATTCTTAAAAATGTGTAATTAATTAGGGATAATTAATACAAATTATGGGGGTGATTAATTAGGTGTAATTAATCAACTAAGACACGAGGTTGGACCCTTTTGTAGCGGAAGTCTGCCCGGAACCGACCGGCAAATCCAGCAGCTACAAATGATTGGCCCAATGTGAGAGGTCTTAGTCATAAATTAAATACGTGATTAAAGTAAAGACACGAGGTTAGACCCTTTTATGACGGAAGTCTGCCCGGACCCAACCGGCATATCCAGCAGTCGTAAAAGGTGGTCTAATGTGAGAGGTCTTTATGAGGTCATGATCTTAATTAATTAATTAAGAAACATTTAACCATATTAGCATGTAGAGGGACATGAGGGGTTAAGTGAGTGCCTTGGGTGGCATGTGGAAATCTAGTGGTTGCCTTGGGTGGCAATAGAAAATACGATTAGAATACTTAACCAAAGTGGAACATGTAAATAAAACATGATTAAAGGGTTAAGTGGTATACACTAGAAATGACAAGCTTAGGTGGGTAGCTTGTGGGGGCCCATTTCAACCAATATCCCAAACGTATCTTTGTGGGCTCGACCCAAGTCGAGAACGGGACACGCATATTGGGCTTAACTATAAGAGGCCAAAACGGGGTAGCGGTGGCAACGCGAGTCGAACGGGTTTCATATGCGTGTGTGGACCCGGGCTGGTAGGTAAGACGTTGTTGCATCGTGTAGATATAAGCCGTGCACCATTTTTTGTATCGGGTTGCCACTATGGGGAGTGATACACCCCAGAGTGGGGCCAGCACGGGTATCTACGGTAGGGAGCCAATCGCTTGGGAGTAGTGGGTACACCTAGTGGAGATAGGGGCAGACGACACCTATGTAGTCAGCTAGGGGTACACGAAACTACTGGGTAAATTTTCTAAGTCCTTGGGAGGGATCAACCTTTAAGTAGGAATGACTGGTGTGGTGCAGTGTAGTAATTATCCTTGGGTGGGTAAATGCGTCTTTATCGTTATCTTAGTCTGATTGGCTACTGAGTGTAGTCATTTATCCCCAGTCACACCGTACCAAGTTATATCATACCCTAATTACTTTAATGATTGCAATGTTAAAGTTATAGGACTCGCTCAGACTTATGTCTGACCCCGTTGTTTTTATCTTTTTCCCAACCCTCAGGTTCTCAGAGTGGGCCCAGCACGAGTGGGCTTTGATCAGGCTGCTTTTATTACTCTCTTGGAGCTTGGACCCTAGATGTAGAGCTCAGCTTACCCTTTTCTTTTATGGCTATCAGTTCATGTACTGGGATTATGTATTTTTATTTATCAGGATGGATATTTTGTACTTGACTCCTATTATGGTTTTGTGATGTAACCAAACATGTTTTACTTTCCGCTGCAAAGAAATGATGTTTTAAATTTTCAAGTATTACGTATATCTGTCTTGCTGTAATTTCTCTGTTCTATATTCACTTAAAATACTCCACCAATGTTATGGCATTCCCTTAGCGAGTGACCATAGCGGGAGTGGGGTGTTACAAAGCGGCTAGCCAACAGGCTCATAAAATCATCACCCAAACAAAACAGTAAATATGTACCTATTTGTCGGGCACAAAATTTTATTCCTCTTCTCTAGCCCCTTTGCTATAACCTGTTCAATAAATATGCTTGTACATATATACAGTTCTTATCATTTATCATTTTCTATCCAACTTCATATTTGATTTCTATTTGGTTTAAAAACACCATTCATTCTAATGTTACATACATAGGCAAAAATCATATCATTAGCTAATTAATGAATATTTCAACTCATATATGTTTATTTGAACGAGTGGCTATTTTTAACACTTCACATTTCAACGATTTATGCATATAATAAAAATGTGATTTTTATTGTAAAACAACTCATTTCAAAACACTATTATTTTAGATATTTCATATTGGTGATAAAAATAGGATTTTTCTTATAAAACAATTTCTTTCAAAACGAGATTATTTTACACAGTTCATATAGTCGATAAAAGGTGATTTTTTATTATCAAACAATTTATTTCAAAATATGAATACCATTCAACACATGAATTTCTAATCAACGAATGAATATCAATTCAACACATGAAGGTTTTATATAGTTTCTATATATAGATAAAAATGTGATTTTTATATTTAAAACGCGAATACCATTCAACACATGAATTTCTAATCAACGAATGAATATCAATTCAACACATGAAGGTTTTCTATAGTTTCTATATATAGATAAAAATGTGATTTTTATATTTAAAACGCGAATACCATTCAACACATGAATTTCTAATCAACGAATGAATATCAATTCAACACATGAAGGTTTTCTATAGTTTCTATATATAGATAAAAATGTGTTTTTTATATTTAAAACGCGAATACCATTAAACACATGAATTTCTAATCAACGAATGAATATCAATTCAACACATGAAGGTTTTCTATAGTTTCTATATATTGATAAAAATGTGATTTTTATATTTAAAACGCGAATACCATTCAACACATGAATTTCTAATCAACGAATGAATATCGATTCAACACATGAAGGTTTTCTATTCAATGAATAAATATAGTTTTAGCAAATGAAAATAATTCAAACACATGAATATTAGTCAAAATTTCGGCAGCATAACGGCAGGGTAGTTAAAACCGGGACCGTCCCTAGTACGGCTCCTCGCTCTACCTTAAAACCTCGCGGTTTTTGACAATGGAGATCATGCATCTAGTTCGCACGCAGGCGGCATGTATATATTTATTTCATTTCCACAAACTAATCCTATGTGGTTTCAACCAAATATTTCTCAACCACAAACGGGTATTTTTCAACCTCAATCAATCAATATCAACCATAAACAATCCCAAACAATCATTCGCTATCAATCAATTTTCACACAATTTCAACCAATAAATATCGTCCATGGTTTGTGGACGAGGGGCGTATATATATATATATATATATATATATATATAGCAATTCACTTTTATTTCAACACATATATATTTATTACAACGCATATATAACTTATACATCGAACATACAACTTATACAACGCTTATACATGAGGTGTACAACGTTTATATAACTCATACATCGACTATATAATTTATACATCGTCGTTTTCCATATTGTTTTTAAATCAGAAATCTCACCGAATAGCTAAACCAAACGTCTCGACTCTTCATATGTAGGAAATCTTCGCCATTCTCGCTCTTTGTCGCTTTCGTTGCCCGTAGCCACTATATATATAAAAAAAATCACATTTTTATTATGCTATTCAATATATAAAAATCGAATTTTTATTTTGTTGTTCAATATATAAAAATCAAATTTTTATTTTGCTGTTATATATATAAAAATCCAATTTTTATTTTGCTGTTCAATATATAAAAATCAAATTTTTACTTCGCTATTCAATATATAAAAATCGAATTTTTACTTCGCTATTCAATATAAAAAATTGAATTTTTACTTTGCTATTCAATATATATAAATCGAATTTTTACTTCGCTATTCAATATAAAAAATCGAATTTTTACTTCGCTATTCAATATATAAAAATCAAATTTTTACTTCGCTATTCAATATATAAAAATCGAATTTTTACTTCGCTATTCAATATAAAAAATCGAATTTTTACTTCGCTATTCAATATATATAAATCGAATTTTTACTTCGCTATTCAATATAAAAAATCTCGCTTTTCTCTATATAAATATCTCGCTTTTCTCTATATAAATATCTTGCTTTTCTAATAAAAATCTTATCATTCTAGCGGAAAAAAAATATATAACCTTTCTACGTGAAAAAGAAAATATAATCTGATTTTAACATATGTTTCTAACACACAAAACTGATTTATAACATGTGGTTTTAACTTAAATAAAATCAGATTTAAAAAGAAAATAAAATAAAACTCACCTTGATTCAAATGGAGAAGGGGGGGTGTCATGCGTCGGAATGTGGGCTGAGGCGGCGGAGTGGTGGTGCAGGCGGAGGGGTAGCGGCACTGGGCTCTCAAGCAGGTTTGGGGTCGGCGGGCTCTCGGCTTCTGGGGATCGCAATTGGAGGGTAGGGCGAGGAAGGGGAGGGTGGATCAACAGAGAGGCGGCCGCCTATCGTCAGAGGCGCGACGAGGTCCTGGGGGCGCGCGATGGGGTCAACGGCGGGATCGGGTTTTTCCTTCTTTTTTTTCCTGTTTGATTCGAACTGAAGGAAGAAAAGAAAAAAGGGGGGCCAGAACGAAAGATAAGGGAGGGGATTAAATTTTTTTTATTTATTATTTAATTAATTAATTTTGCAAAAAGTTGACTTTTACATACGACCTCTAAACGAGGCCCACCGCCTGTCGTCCATTGCTAATTACCCCCATTCCGAACACAATGGGATATGTATCGTAGGCTGATTCGACTGTTTGATTCAGTTTCCGTTGAATTTACATTTAAATCACTATATTGAATTTTAAACGTACATGTCAAATTACCGGGGTCACATACTAACTCGAAAAATTCCAGAAAAAGATTTTCTAGCTTCATATTGACGATACGGTCCTAATAAAACTAGTTTCGTCGAATTCTGAGACCGTTGGAAAAATGGCCAATTTCCAGTCGATTAAAATCAACTGAAACTGGTCAAACACGTTTTCTTTTGCCACGCTCACATATTGATTCGAAAAATTATGAAATTTGAAACCTAGCAATAACTTGACACTGCGGATCTAACAACAGTGGTTTCGTCGAAATCCGAGGTCGTTTGCAAAATGTCCATTTTTAAGGGCCTGAATTCCATAGCGACTATTCAGAATTTTCAACTGGACATATCTTTTGATTCCCGCTATCAAATTTCGATTTTTTAGATTCGTTAGAAAGGTATTCACTAACAGATTTAAATATTTTTGGTTTCACTAAAATCCGGATTGTTTTGCACCCGGTACAGTCCGACAAAGTTTGAATTCAATTTTTGAAACTGCCACGCCATTTCAGGCCTTGTTTATAATTATAATTAATTATATTCGTTTTCAATTGTCGATTCAAACTCAGTTTTCATCGCCATTATTTAAAATATTTATTTTAAATATTTAAAATCCATTATTTTAGCCAATTTAAAAATTTTAAATTGGTTCAGATTTTCTGGCTCGTTACAGGTTGACAGCCAAATACCCTGGATTAACCCCTAGTCGACCCAGCGGGCTCGGGTCGACCTCAAAAATCGGCCGGTTCGGTTATTCCCCTCTACCAATTCGCTGTTTTGAACATTTTTGCATATTTATTTATTTAATTTTCAATTATATATATATATCAATATATATATATTTCTCTGCGCAACCCATTTCACTTAATTAAGTATACTTTAATTTGTGAATTTTTATGTTCAAATTACGGGGTGTTACATTCTCCCCTCCTTAAAGGATTTCGTCCCCGAAATCTCCAAGTTAGGAAGAACGTATCCTACTATCCATCATCCATCTACTCAAAACATCATCCACGTGCAGTCATTGTCCTTAAAGGATTCTAAATGTTGTATGATCATATGCAAAGGTGTGTGTATATGTACTTATCTAATGCAAAAATCAGGCGGTTACTGATACAGTAAACCTCCTTAATGCAAAATATGTTAGTGAAATGAGTCCATATGTATGCAAATTCCTAACATAATTTATAATCTCTACATGAGTGCACATAATATTCATCCATATGCAACATCCACGTGATAGCTCAACAAGTTTCATCCATGAATAAGTATAAGCACTCATGCATATGCAACATGAAAGTGTGTGAGCCGATCTTAGTGCCTAATGTGTATCATGCATCCACGAGTATCCACGTGCAAACACTTGCAACCACTTGCAACCATCAAGCATAACATGTTTCAAATACATGTTTCAACCAAGGGTTTCTACCTAAGGTTCTCATGACAAGATCTACGAAACAAGATAAACTAGATAAACGCGGATAAAAAGAAAGATATGCTAATTAGGAAAAGAGATCGAGAATGTACCCTCAAAAAGAAATGGATAAAGCCCACGCATCTTCTCCTCGGTTTCCCAAGTTGCATCTTCGTCGGCTTCACCCCACTGAACTTTCACCAACTTGACCTCTCGATTCCTTAGCTTCTTGATCTCTGTTCCCAAGATACGAATCGGAGCTCTTCTCAAGGTTGCTTCTTTCTCTACCTCAATGTCTTCAAGAATGCTTGGTTCAACCACCTCAGCGGACTCATGTAGGCACTTTCGGAGATGCGAGACATGAAAGACATTATGCACTCCGGCTAGCTTCTCGGGCAATCCCACCTTATAGGCCATCTTTCCAATTCTCTCTATGATAGAGAAGGTTCCTACGAACCTTGGTGCCAGCTTCCCCGCTGCTCCAAAACGTACCACATTTCGCAAAGGAGAAACCTTCACGAAAACCATGTCTCCCACTTCGAATTCCAAATCTGCCCTTCGCTTGTCAGCATAGGATTTCTGTCTATCTTGGGCCACTTTCATCCTTCTTCTTACTAATTCAACTTTCTCGGATGTGTCTCGTATCATATCGGGCCCAAGTATAAGTCTATCTGTTGTCTCCCACCAACAAGATGGTGACCTACACGGCCTCCCATATAAAGCTTCAAATGGTGCCATCCCTATGCTGGCTTGATAGCTATTATTATAAGCAAATTCTACAAGAGGAAGGTGGTCTTCCCAAGTACCACCGAAGTCGAGAACACAAAGCCTCAAGAGATATTCTAGCACTCTATTCACCCTTTCGGTTTGGCCATCCGTCTGGGGGTGATAGGCTGTACTCAAATTCAATCGCGTACCCATCGCTTCTTGCAAACTGTTCCAGAACTGGCTAGTGAAAATCGGGTCATGATCGCTAACTATGCTAGAAGGAACTCCATGCAACCACACTATTTCTCGGAGATAAATAGACGCCAACCCTGATGCGGTCCTGTTGCTCTTTACTGGGATGAAGTGAGCACTCTTCGTAAGTCTGTCAACTATGACCCATATGCTTGTCTTCCCTCTCCTTGACCTAGGCAATCCATCCACAAAATCCATAGAAATACTCTCCCACTTCCATTGTGGGACCTCCAATGGATGTAATAGCCCACCTGGTTTCTTTGACTCGGCCTTCACTTGTTGGCACACCATGCACCTTGAAACATACTCTGCCACATCTTTCTTCAATCCATCCCAAAAGAAACTGCGCTTCATATCTCTATACATCTTATCTCCCCCCGGATGTATAGTCATCTTCGAGTGATGCGCTTCTTCAAGAACTCTATGGACCAAATCTCCCACCCGAGGAACACATAATCTCCCATCACGCCTTAGCCATCCTTTATCATCAATAGTATATCTGGCAAGGTGACTAGACGTCTCACCCCGAATCAACTTGTCCATAACTTCGACTATCTGTGGATCTTCCCTCTGCGAAGCCCCAACTTGATCAAGAAGTGTGGGTCTAAGCTCAAGGGATGCTAATGAACCCGTCATCAACTCAACAGCCGTCGTGAAATCAAAGGTTGCCAAGAATTCCAAGTTATTCATGTCAATGAACAAGGGGCTTAAAGTCAATCTCCTTCTGCTTAGTGCATCCGCCACAACATTACCCTTGCCATGGGTATAAGCTATCTCGAAGTCATAAGATGCCAAAAATTCCATCCACCTTTGCTACCTTAGATTCAGATCTTTTTGCGAGAAGAGGTATTTGAGTGACTTGTGATCAGTATACAACTCAAACCTTTCGCCTAGAAGATAGTGGCGCTAGGATTTGAGTGCAAAGACGATCGTTGCTAACTCCAAATCATGAGTGGGATAGTTCTTCTCATGAACTTTAAGTTGCCTACCCCCATAACATATCACTCTTCCCTCTTGCATCAGAACAGCTCCTAACCCCGTGCCACATGCATCTGTGTACACGGTAAACATCTTACCACTATCGGGTAATGCCAAAACTGGAGCTAAGGTAAGGGCTCTTTTGAGCTTTTGAAAAGCAAGCTCACACTCCAAGTCCCATGCAAAGACTAAGTTCTTCTTCGTCAACTTAGTGAGAGGGGCCGAAATCTTAGCGAAGTCTCTGATGAACTTCCTATAGTAGCCCGCCAAACCGAGAAAGCTTCTTACTTCGGTCGCATTCCTAGGAGTCTTCCAATCTTGAACCACAACCACTTTCGCGGGATCCACCGCTATGCCTTGCTTAGAAACTATATGTCCAAGAAACCGAACTTCCCTTCTCCAGAAATGACATTTGGAGAACTTGGCTTTCAACTGATGCGCTCTACGCGTATCCATCACTTCCTTGAGATGTCTGGCATGTTCTTCCTCGTCCTTTGAGAAGATCAGAATATCATCCACGAAGACAACAACAAACTTGTTGAGGAACTCCCTGAACACCCTACTCATTAAGTCTACGACGTAAGCGGGTGCATTAGTCAATCCGAATGGCATGACAAGCCATTCAAAGAATCCATCCGGAGTCCTAAACGCAGTTTTATCAATGCTATCTTCAGCTACTCTAAGCTGATGGAATCTGGTGGCTAGATCGAGCTGAGAGAAAACAGAAGCACCTACAACCTGGTCAAAGAGATCATCAATCCTCAGTAACGGGTGCCTATTCTTCTTTGTCAGCTTGTTCAACTCTCGATAATAAACACATAGACGAAGCGAACCATCCGCCTTAGTATCGAATACCACCGGAGCACCCCATTCGGAAATGCTTCTTCTAATAAAACCCTTCTCAAGCAGCTCCTTGATTTGCTTACTGAGCTCCCTTCTCTCACGAGGGGCCATGTGCCTAACGGGCAATGATACTGGCTTGGAATTATTGACTAGATAAATGCGGAAATCTATCTCTCATTTAGGGGGTAACCCCTTAACTTCTTCAAAGACATCAGGATAGTCTCGGACCACCCTTACAGATTACAGATCATCGATGGACGAGTCGAGAGATTCAAGATAGCATAACATGACGGGACCTCTAGGGTTATAAGAAATTTCTAGGGTATTACCGAGGCGGGTCATGAGCCTCACCACCCTATGTTCACAATCGAGAATGGCTCCATAACTGGACAACCAATCCATGCCTAAGATTAACCCATATCCCGTGAATCCGAGAACATAAGCATTACACGCGAATTCTACAGTCAAGATAGAAATCTTCAAATCCACACAAATCATAGATAGATGGGCGGAACCCCCAATTGGATTTGAAACACGAACGGGATCCTCAACTAAGCTAGTACTTAGGTGCAAACTTTCAACAATGTCAGAAGAAATAAAACTATGCGATGCGCCAGAATCAAATAAGGTGCGAACAGGATAATCAGAAATATAAACAAGACTTTCTACAGAAATGCTACCTCGATCCTGAACTGGAGCGGCGTTGAGAGCATGCACTTGCCCTCCAGAAGGTCCTGCACGCTGATTCTGCCCTTGCTTCTTGGGGCAATCCTTGCTAAAATGTCCGGTCTCTCCACAATGAAAGCATTCGCCCGACTTCCTCTTCCTTTTCTTACAGTCTTTAGCTATGTGCCCTACATTCCCACAGTAGTGGCATTTTCTTGGGTCCTTTACCTTGGCCTTGTTGCCCTTGTTTTTTTTGTTGTTCTGATTGCTCTGATTTCCTCCCCACTTGGAGTCTGTCTTCTTGGCTTGGGTCTCATTAGCCTTCACTTCCTTCTTGCCATTCTTATCGTCTCCTTGAAGCAATGCCATGTCTACTAGACCTTCGAAAGTGGCCCCCATAGGTATATGAGATAGGGCTAAACCTTGTAGTGGTTCATTCAACCCTCGTGCAAAGCGCAAAGCCTTCTTCTGGGGAGTATTAATCATGTCCAAACCAAATCGGGCGAGCTTGTTAAACTCATTCACGTACTCCCTCACTGTCATGTCTCCTTGCTTCAAAGATATAAACTTCTCCAATTGCAAATTTGCCTCAGCTGATGATAGAAACTTAAGCCCAAATCTTGTCCTAAAGTCGGCCCAAGTCTCTATAGGCCTCGTAGCATTGGTGACCTCCCACCAATAAGCAGCTTCTTCTTTCAATAACCATGCTGCCAATAGAACCCTTCTATGATCTTGCACATCAAAGATGGCGAAGAGATCTTCAGTTTCTTTCAACCAATTTCTTGCCCCCACAAAAGTCTCCGTCCCAATAAAGTTCTTGCCACCCATCGCCTTAAAGTCTTTGCAAATCTTATCGAAATCTGCTTGCAGGTTCTGAGGAGGAGGAGGAGGAGGAACCTCAGTTATATTGGGGGTATTTGCTGGGCCCACATCGTTGGCCCTAGCTTCCAAGTATCTCCGGAACCATCCGAGAATGGTCACTCCCTCGGGAAGGTTAAGATCGGCCATACTGAAAAAGGAAAAAGATAGATTCAGAACGAAGAAACGAAGGATAGTGTTATGGCTTTTGGGGAATAGCCTTTTTAAAATAACTAGACTTTTCTTGGAAAATACTTAATTGGTTTTGAAAATAGTTTTTCAAAAGGTAAGTTTCAAAAACACTTTTGCTCAAATCTTGTAAACCTTATGCTCTGATACCAAATGTAACACCCCACCTCCGCCAATGCCACTCTTGCAAGGACATTAGCTTTGGAGGGGCGTTAAACAAGGTAAACATGCATGCAGATATCACAAGACAGAACATATAAGTAAAACAGAGTAGTAAAGCAGCGGATAAAACTTAGCATTTCAAAACCATAGTCATGTTACAACAAAGTACATGGTCATTATTTTCCAACAACAAAGTCTAGATAAAAGCATAAACTGAAAAACTGAAATACATAAAGTACTATCCCCAAAATGAAGTGATAAACCATAGCTAGCTCAATGTCCAAAACCGTACATGAGCAAATCCAGTAAGCAAGCTGTAAAGATCCAAGCTAAGCTCCAATGTTCCCACCCTGAGAACCTGAGGGGGGGGAAACGGAAGAAAAGAGGCGAAAGAAAACAGGTCAGTCAAAAAGACTGGTAAGCCCTACTACTATCTGTCTATGAACTAGTAAAGTTAACTAGCATGAGAAGCTGAGATGAACATAAGGATAACAACATACTGGCTTGATGATTAACTAACAAGATAGATAAAGGTGTCATCGCATAATTAAGGTTAAGTTTTGCACCACGGGTGTACTAGCATTCTAACATGTCAAGTAAAAACAAGAATTGATCCCTTGGCCCAAGCTTGGCCCATCATCATGAGGTGACCTAAATTAAGGTCCAACTACACGGTTTAGTCGATCGGCTCCCTATAAGCCTAACTCCTCAAGTTTCGGTGTCATACGGCCCAAACATGCAATGTAGTTAAACTGCGCTAGGTACACCCTAGGGTGTATAAAGTCCTAGGGTGTCAACCTCAGACACGAATCAAGTATGCGCAGTCTAGATCTACTGGTACCCGTGCCTGATTCTCCAACTCCGGACTATGTGCACGACCATAGTCCGCCTGGACCTACACCGGCGTACCTACTCAGCCGTCGTTTTGGTCGCTTACATGTCAGCCCAGTAATCGTGCCCCACCCTAGCCTAGTCCTAGGGTCTTATGATACTATCAAGAGGGTTACTGCTGAAAAGGACCACGCAACTAGGGTTTCCTTAACAGGTTAAATGTGGTTAACCCGATCCAAACGTGGATTAAATTGGTTAAGTATACCCAAGGTTCGTGACTTAACCTCGATTAACCGATCCAGCCCAAATTGATTAAGTATTAAGTGGACCATGACTTAACCCTAATCAGGAGGCATTAATTAACTTAATGTGTTTTAACCTCTCACATTAGACTTTGTTGTGGTTACTAGTTAAGCCGGGCGGGTCCGGGTAGCTTTACACCACAACTTGGTCTAACCTCGGGTTCGAGCACAACATGACCAACTTCTCACATTTGGTCCTATTGTTTGTAGCCACTAGTTAAGCCGGGCGGGTCCGGGTAGATTTATGCTACAAACTCAACCCAACCTCGAGTTGGCCACACTCATATTTTCTAAGTGTCATGTCCATTATGTTTCCAAAACATAATTACAAGTTAACATATCACGTTATGTTATAAAAATCATGTTCATGTCATAATTTTACCCAACCCCAACGTAATCCCATCGTTTACATAATCGCAACAACGCATAAAGGGTAAAATAGGGAACTTGGCATAATCATGACAAAAAGTTGTTGAAGCCACAAGTTTATCATGGTGGCATATGAGATGTACATATGTTCATATACTTGGATATTGCATTGTTAGGCTTCAAAAGCATGCATAAAACCAAACTTAGCATATGAGTGATACATGGTGATAAATGACATGTAGAAGTTGCTAGAAGTTCGCATTTAGCCTCAAATGCAAGTTATCATAAGGGATATGATAACTTTCATGTTTCCAAAATGCAACCTTTGATATAAAGCTTGGAGCTTTATGCTCACAACATCAAGTTTAACTTACATAACATAGCAATATGTGTCATACATAATGATTAAACCAACTTGCATAGCATAATGATTAACCAAACTTGCATATCATAATAATCAACCAAACTTGCATATCATAATGATCAACCAAACTTGCATATCATAATGATCAA
Organism: Allium sativum; assembly: GCA_030737875.1. Taxonomy (NCBI): domain Eukaryota; kingdom Viridiplantae; phylum Streptophyta; class Magnoliopsida; order Asparagales; family Amaryllidaceae; genus Allium; species Allium sativum. The sequence goes on from CM060923.1 coordinate 12,452,224, forward strand.
CCCCAAACTTGCATCATTCATTTAACTTTAGAGTTCAATAAAAAGAAAGTAGAAAAGGGCTTACTACGCTATGAAGGCACAAATGAATATTTATTATAAAGATTGAGACGAAGCCCTTATGCAAGCACCAAAATATGAAAGCCCCAATTGAAAACCCTTGCGCCAAATCAATAAAAATCCTTGCTTTGAAATAGAAATGTTGCAACTTGACTTGAATGCAAACTAAGAACACTCATACAAGTTTGAAAGCACTTGTATGAACTCACAATCTCTCATAGAAATAGGCTTAGGAATTTTAGCATGAGAGTGGAGGCCATGAGAGGAACAAACATAGTTTAGTTGTAGGATTGAATAATGGTGATTTAGGCTAGGTTTAGGGGTCTTTTTATAGAGGATTAGGATAGTATTAGCCATAGGATTAACCCTAGATTCAATCCAAGCCATCAAAGCATGTCTTGGGGAAGAAGTCAAGTGTAGGAACCATCTAGGGCCTTTAGATTAAAGCTGAACCATGAGAACCATTCAAATGCAAAATCTGCATTTGAGCGAATCGGCCCACGGGTTGACAGCCAAACACCCTGGATTAACCCCTAGTCGACCCAGCAGGCTTGGGTCGACCTCAAAAATCGGCCGGTTCGGTTATTCCCCTCTCCCAATTCGTTGTTTTGAACATTTTTGCATATTTATTCATTTAATTTTCAATTATATATATATATATATCAATATATATATATTTCTCTACGCAACCCATTTCACTTAATTAAGTATACTTTAATTTGTGAATTTTTATGTTCAAATTACGGGGTGTTACATATAGTCTACTGTTCTGTTAGTCATGGAGGGGAAAAAATGCCTAGAGAGGTCAATGGCAGAGAAAGTTTCATGGGATGCAAGAACCAATTTGATATCTATCCCTGATAAAATCATCAAAAACAGGGCCTAGAAGTTAAATTGCTTACCACCTCATAAATCGCCACTGCAGACTCCATACTTTATTGTCGGTTCCATCTCCATCAGTCCCGATTCTCATGCCAGTAATTCTTCATTGATCATGCAGCACCTCCAAAATCAATTTGAATGATTTTTTAGTGGGAATTGGGATAACTCAGCGTGAAATCGACAATCCATTTGATTTTGCTCGCTTAGACTGGCATAAAAAAGCGTAGAAAATGTAATTACAAGAGGAGAGATAAATTTAAGGAGAGGAGAAAGAGAACAATACAACCTGAAATCTTCATGGCTACCTTCATTTAAATAAAGTGGTGCATAGAAATATTAAATCAAAATATATGAAACCTTTGCATCATAGGTGAAAATGGTAAAATTTTCATACATAAAAAATCTATGACGTCCAACAACCATCAAAATAAGAAGAGACATCGCTAGTTGGTTAACCAACCGACGGATTAGATTGAAGTTTATTCGGTATAGCTTGAAGTTTGTTGGCTTATTAATGGAATCTGAAGATCGAATGTTTACTAAATGAAGAATTTTGGCTTATTTGTAAGATAATAGCAATCGGGAGGAGAATTAATGTTTTTGTGTAAGTACTTCAGGATTTGAAAATGATAAGAGGAATGGAAAAGGGAAGACGATGGTATATTGGAGTTGGAAAAAAAATAACTACTCCCGCGTTAGTACGGGATACTCGTTTTGTAAACTATTGTAATTGCGCATCGAACGTAAGAAAATGACACGTCAGATGTACTAAAAAAAAGTGCCAACTCAGCGATTCTACTATTTTGCTTTCTAACATAGGTAATAGATATGTAAATTTTATAGCGACTATTCTTAATTTTAAACTGGACATAACTTTCAATTTATAAAGTGAAATTTCAATTTCTCACATTCATTAGAAAATAATAGTTCAAAATATTCCAACGTTTCTTGTTTAACCAAATTTTGACTTATACTGAATTCTATGTATTTAACTGAAGTTTAAAATCGAATTTTCAAACTACCGCGCCATTTTGAGTTCGTTTTATAATTAAATTTTAAATTTACACATTCTAACTTTGATTTAAATAAATTTTTAGTGGTTATTATTTAAAATAACTCATTTTAAAAATTCAAAACTCATTAAAATGGCTAAAATAAATTTTTTAAATTGGTTCAGAAATTCCTGGTTGTTACAGTTGGAGACTTGTTGAAGACTGTGCCTTTATCAGTTTATCAACTTTAGTTGTTTCCATTTCAGTCATTGTATTAGAAAATTCTATGTATTAGATTTTTGTTGCATTAGATATTGTAACTCTGTATTTTGTACATGTTTTGGGACTATGTATATATGTGGCCGCTTCATAAACTACTATTGTATTTTACGTATTCTGCCATGAGATATTCGGTTATTATGTGTTTGTGATTCTTAGATGGTTTTATTTTTAATTCCACAGTGATAACAATCTGCTATTTCGAATGATTTGAGATGGTTTTATTGGCTTAAATGTTTGAAAATTGCGGGTCGTTACAATAAATATACAATTTATTATCAGAATGTAGAAGAATAACACTAACATAGTACTCCTCAATATGGTCAAGCATAGTGTATTGCGCATTTGAATTGATTGAATATCATCCATTAAGAGTCATTCCATTCTAAAATTAATTTTTGTGGAGCTCAAATAATTTTTTTTGTTAAGCCATTTAGATTCAATTGACTTCCAGCATACGATTTTACAAAAGCAAAAGTGCAATATGTATCAACTTGCTTCACCGTGTATCTCTTTATGACGTACAAACTAATGTTATTTTGTTGATTTTGTTAGGTCGAAGGGTAGATATTTCATTAGACTGAAATTTATTTGCGCTACAATGAACATTGTTGGGTTATGCATAACTACAAACCAATAATTGGGAATTATACACAATTCTTTATTTTAATATAGTCTAATTTGAACATGATTTACAAAAAAATATTATAGCAATAGAGCACCACTATAGTTTTAGGAGATTCTACACCATCAGCATAGCATGGTTTCCTACTAGTTATAGATAATTCATCGACAATTATTTGTCTGTAAATGTCATGCGAGCTCGTAATGAATTCACCAGTGAATTTTGTAGGTAACCAATCTCAAATTCTAAGGAATTCCTTTCTAGTTAATTCAAAATATATTGGTAAATGCATGGTAAGGGAACAAATAATTTGTCGACGATATCTGATATCAAATTCATTGGTAATCCCCTGTAGGACTAGTAAGGAAGTCATCGAAAATGTTCTCATGCTTGTTTCCATGAATAAATAAACATCGAGAAATAATTTCTTGATATTCAACGATGTTTATTCGATAATGCAATAGAAATTAATTTGTGTCATGCTTCCTCATTTAATTAAGAAGTAATTGTTCTCATGTGGTCTCTTTAATCAAGGAGTTTGTAACACCCCGTAATTTTAACAACACTAAAGAAGACAAATTAAAGTTTTATTAATTTAATATTCAGAATTAATGGGAACGGACTATGTCATTGCATTCGTCTCGGAATTCTTGCCAAATTAGACACTTGGTTTGCGCAAAGTGAACATTGTATGAAGAAGTTATGAAGTTTCTATACGCGCAAGAGAATTATATGTGTGTGTGTGTGTGCGTGTATATATATAGGGTCAAGAAATTCTAAAATCACTACAAAATCATTCAAAATACAGAAATTTTGGGAAGCGGGAATTCTCCCGCCCAAGAGTGTTGTAACAACCCAGAAAATCAGAACCAATTTAAAAATTTTATTTTAAGAAATTTTGTTAGAAAATGTGCCAAAAATTAAAAATTCCATTTTTTAAATAATATTAAAGCTATTAAAAATAGTCATTTTATAAACGACCTCAGTTTTCGATGAAACCATTTTTGTTGGATCCGGAATGTTAAATTATTGCCAAGTTTACTTTTTCATAATTTTTGGAATTAATATGTGAGCATGGTAAATTAAACTGTGTTCGATAATTTCTGTTGAATTTGATCGACCATTAATAAGGCCATTTTTCAAACGGTCTCCAAATTCGATGAAATTAATTTTGTCAGGACTGTATCGTTAAAACCTAGCTCTATTTATTTTTTGGGAATTTTTGAAGTTAGTATGTGGCCCCGGTAAATTTAAATGTACGACCAAATTAAATAATTAAATGATTTATATTTTAATTTAAAGGAAAGTGGGCTGAGACGATAAAATGGGCTAACGGGACCTGGTCCATTATGCCCAAAATGGGGGTATTTGGCTAGGGACAGCATTCGTTGGGCCGAATTTGGAGCTATTAGGAATTAACGGGTTTTTTTTGCAAACTTGAAATTTTAATAATATTTTATTATAAATAACCTAAAAAAATCTAACCCTGATTCTACGTAGCCGCCGCCCCTCTTCATTCATGGCCAGAAATGCTCAACACGTCCACCATTAAAATCCTTCGATCCACACAATAAAACTCCTCCTTCCTTTTGACAATTTTATAGAGAGTGTTCCCCTCTTCAGATCCATACGGATTTTGTAATTTATCATCGCGACCGACCCCAAGAAGTTCACCCGCATCGATAGCCACCGAGCTGGGCCCTACCATTAACGTTGGGGCACCCTTCCGTGCTCTCCGTCGTGGTACGATCTGATCGTGCTAACCCTTCGTGATTTGGAAGCGATCGAGAGCCCTAGGATTGAACGATTTTGAAAATACGCTAGCTTGGTTCTGATTGTAGAAGAAGAAAGAATTGGACAATTTCAGAACTACTGGGACCGTAAATTCGAGATCTACATTTCAGAACAGGCTAGGACAAATTTGGAGCAAATCAGAATTTTGGGAAATTTCAATTCTGAATTGTACAGAATTCAAATTCACTGTGAGATTTCCTTTTTAATAATTAAAATTAATTAATTATTATTGTGTTTAGAAATTTTTGCAAATACGCTGCTAAATTCAGTTTGTTGTTGTACGCGATTTGAGTTGGATTGATTGATGTTGTTATGTTGATCTGTTGATTTAATGGAATATTTTTATTGAATTAGAATTGTCAAAACAAAAATATCATTTTTGTTGAATTAGAATTATCAAAACAAAAATATCATTTTTGCCGAATTAGAATTGTTAAAACAAAAATATTATTTTTGCTGAATTAGAATTGTCAAAACAAAAATATCACTTTTGTTGAAAATTGTCAAAACAAAAATATCATTTTTGTTGAATTAGTATTGTCAAAAAAATAATATCATTTTTGTTGAATTAGAATTGCCAAAATAAAAATATCATATTTTGTTGAATTAGAATTGTCAAAACAAAAATATCATTTTTTGTTGAATTAGAATTGTCAAAACAAAAATATCATATTTTTTTGAATTAGAATTTTCAAAACAAAAGTGTCATTTTTGTTGAAATAGAATTGTCAACAAAATAAAAGAATCATTTTTATTTATTTTGTTGAAATAGAATTGTCAACAAAAGAAAAGAATCATTTTTATTTGTTTTGTTGAAATAGAATTGTCGACAAAATAAAAGAATCATTTTTATTTGTTTTGTTGAAATAAAGTTGTCAACAAAATAAAAGAATCATTTTTATTTGTTTTGATGAAATAAAATTGTCAACAAAAAAAAGAATCATTTTTATTTATTTTGTTAAAATAGAATTGTCAACAAAATAAAAGAATTATTTTTATTTGTTTTGTTGAAATAGAATTGTCAACAAATAAAAGTAGTCATTTTTATTTGTCGAGTTAAATATTGAATTTGTGTACAAGTAAGAATAGTCATTCTTATTTGGCAAGTTAAACATTGAAATGGTATACAAATAAAAAATATTACTTTTTATTTGTTATGTAAAATTAAAAAATAGAACAAAAAACATGTACATATAATAAAATTGTCTTTTATTTCGTCGCTAGAATTGTAAACATGTCACATATGACAAAATTGTCTTTTATTTTGTCGCTAGAATTGTAAACATGTCACGTATGACAAAATTGTCTTTTATTTTGTCGCTAGAATTGTAAACATGTCACATATGACAAATTTGTCTTTTATTTTGTCGCTAGAATTGTAAACATGTCACATATGACAAAATTGTATTTTATTTTGTCATTAGAATTATGAAACATGTCATGTAAACAAAATTAACTTTTTATTTTGTCATTAGAAGAATAGAACATGTATGCAAATAAAATACATATTTATTTGACATTAGAAACATGTAGAAATGTATGTTAATAAAATACATATTTATTTGACATTAGAAACATGTAGATATGTATGAAAATAAAATACATATTTATTGGACATTGGAAACATGTAGAAATGTATGCATATAAAATACATATTTATTTGACATTAGAAAAAAATAGAGAAGTTATGCGAATAAAATACATTTTTATTTGAAAGTGGAAACATATAGAGAAGTTTTGCGAATAAAATACATTTTTATTTGACAATAGAAACATATCAAGAAGTTATGCGAATAAAATATATTTTTATTTGACATTAGAAACATGTGGAAAGATGTTGCGAATAAAATATTTCTTTTATTTGACGTTAGAAAACATTGGAAATGTATACAAATAAAACTTCTTTTTATTTTTAGAGACATGTAGAAAATATATACTAATAAAACTTCTTTTTATTTGTTAGTAGAAAACACTGAAAATGTATTCAAACAAAATTCTTTCTTTTATTTGTTATTAGAATATATAGGGATTTGTATGCAAATAAAATCATTCTTTTGTTTTGTCATTAGAAACATTTAAATTGTTATGCAAAATAAAACATTCTTTTATTCAGCATGTTAAACATGTTAGTGGAATAGTCGAATGATTTATATTTATATTTATATTTTTTTATATATATAAATATAAATTAAAATTAAACGAATCGTGCGCAGTAGTTTGCGTTTTGGAATCGTAACTTTAAACGATTATACCGAAAGATCCGACCGTCCTATTTTCCCAAAACTGAAACCGTTAGGTGTAACGACCCAGAAAATCTGAACCAATTTAAAAATTTTAAATTGGCTAAAATAATGGATTTTAAATATTTAAAATAAATATTTTAAATAATAGCAATGAAAACTGAGTTTGAATCGACAATTGAAAACGAATATAATTAATTTTAATTATAAACAAGGCCTGAAATGGCGCTGCAGTTTCAAAAATTGAATTCAAACTTTGTCGGACTGTACCGGGTGCAAAATAAAACGGATTTGAGTGAAACCAAAAATATTTAAATCTGTTAGTGAATAACTTTCTAACGAATCTGAAAAATCGAATTTTCATAGCGGAAAGCAAAAGTTATGGCCAAATGAATTTTCAGAAAGGTCGCTATGGAATTTATATAGCCCATGAAATTGGCCATTTTGCATACGACTTCGGAATTCGACGAAACCACTTTTGTTGGATCCGGGATGTGAAGTTATTGCTAGGTTTCAAATTTCATAATTTGTGAAGCTATTATGTGAGCGTGGCAAAGGAAAATGTGTTTTGGTCAATTACAGTTAAATTGGATCGACCAGAAATGGGCCTTTTTGCAAACGGTCTCAGAATTCGACGAAACTAGTTTTGTTGGGACCATATCGTCAAAACATAGCCAGATTTATTTTTCTGCAATTTTTCGAATCAGTTTGTGGCCCTGACAAATTGAAATGTACGTTCAAATCAAATATTGAATGTTATATATTTTAAATTGTAGGAAAACCGACTGTAATAGTCGAATGGGCCTACGAAACATATTCCATTGTGTTCGGAATGGGGGTAAAACGCTAGGGACGATAGTCAGTGGGTTTGGATTGGTGTTCGTTTGTGCAAGGGGTATTTTCGGATTTTTAAAATATATAAATAAATAAATCTAATTGGTCAGGAACTTTTCTCTCTCCCCGTCACTCCTCCTTCTCCTTCGCGATTAACGGCGACAGTAGCTCCCCGCTTCCCTCCTCCTTATCTCCTTCCACGCGCATCAAACTTGGGTGCTCCTTTGGGATATTTTGGAGAGAATTCTTCCCTCTACAGATCCATACGAGTTTGGGAGGGCATCGTGCGATATCCGCCTCGATTCATCTCCGCGAAGTGGTGCCACTCGCGCTGGATTTCCTCCCTCCGACCAAGTTCGAGTGCGACGAAATAGGGACCCACGGGTGCGGCATTCGGAGCAGTACAACATGGTGGAACCTGATCGACGCGAAGTGCCATGGTTAGATCGTAATTAGCAACCCTAGTTTCGAACAAATAGGGGTCTCGACGGCTTGAGGTAATTTTAAATTGATTTTATCACTTTAAAGTGTTGCAAATGTTGAAAAATCATATCTTTATCATACATTGACGAAATTCGATGAAACAGGAAACATCGTGACCATGTCGACGTCTTCTACATTCTAGAAGAGACTGCATATTTTTTTGAGCTTTCTGCTATTTTTTGTGGAGTGGAACCCAATGTGAGATTTCTAATTTATAAACGATATGGAAAACGACGGTGTATAAATTATATAATCGATATATGAGTTATATAAGCGTTGTACACCTCATGTATAAGCGTTGTATAAGTTGTACGCTCGATGTATAAGTTATATATGCGTTGTAAAAATTATATATGTGTTGAAATAGAAGTGAATTGCTATATATAAATATATATATATACGCCCCTCGTCCACAAACCAAGGACGATATTTATTGGTTGTGATTGGTGTGAAATTTGATTGATAGCGGATGGTTGATTGGAATTGTTTGTGGTTGATATTGATTGATTGTGGTTGAAAAATACCCATTTGTGGTTGAGAAATATTTGGTTGAAACCACATAGGATTAGTTTATGGAAATGAAATAAATATATACATGCCGCCTGCGTGCGAACTAGATGCATGATCCCCATTGTCAAAAACCGTGAGGTTTTAAGGTAGAGGAGGAGTCGTACTAGGGACGGTCCCGGTTTTAACTGCCCTGCCGTTATGCTACCGAAATTTTGAATAATATTCATGTGTTTGAATTATTTTCATTTGTTGAAACTATATTTATTCGTTGAATAGAAAACCTTCATGTAATGAATTGAAATTTATTCGTTGATTAGAAATTCATCTGTTGAATGGTATTCGTGTTTTAAATATAAAAATCACATTTTTATCTATATATCAAAACTATAGAAAACCTTCATGTGTTGAATTGAAATTCATTCGTTGATTAGAAATTCATGTGTTGAATGGTATTCATATTTTGAAATAAATTTTTCTATAATAAAAATCACCTTTTTATCATCTACATGAACTATGTAAAATAATCTCGTTTTAAAAGAAATTGTTTTATAATAAAAATCCTATTTTTATTACCTGTATAAACTATATAAAATAATAGTGTTTTGAATAGAATTGTTTTACAATAAAAATCACATTTTTATTATATACATGAATTGTTGAAATGTGAAGTGTTAAAAATAGCCACTCGTTCCAATAAATATGCATGAGTTGAAATATTCATTAATTAGCTAATGATATGAGTTTTGCCTATGCATGCAACATTAGAATGAATGGTGTTTTTAAACCAAATGGAATCAAATATGAAGTTGAATGGAAAATGATAAGTGATAAGAACTGTATATATGTACATGCATATTTATTGAACAGGTTATAGCAAAGGGGCTAGAGAAGAGGAATAAAATTTGTGCCCGACAAATAGGTACACATTTACTGTTTTGTTTGTGTGATGATTTTATGAGCCTGTTGGCTAGCCGCTTGGCTTTTTCTTTTTCTTTTTTACATGAGACGCCCGTGTGGCTATTTGGGAATTTTCCCAGCCCCTCCCGTACAAAGGAGGTTATGGCGAAATTTTCAAAATTTTAAAGGCGTTAGTGAAATATTTGAAGTGGAAACAATATAGGAATTTTTGAATGAACTATTTTTATATAAATATATAAATATAAATAAAATTAAAACGAAACGTGGCCGTGCGGTTCGTGTTTTGAAACCGTGGTTTCAAACAACTAGTGCGGGGAATCCGACCATTGGATTTTTCCCGAAACCGCAACCGTTGGGTTCACCTTGGAAATATCTTTCCAACGGCACCAACTTTGTGAAAATCCAACGGTTGGATTGTCTGGAATGTTTAATTCAAATCTGAAGAAAAATAGCGCCAGAATCGATTATATTTATATATATATATACATATATATAATTATATTTAATCGAATAAGGACGCTGTAGTTCGTATGTCGTAATCGAAACTTCAAACGATTATACCGGGAGATCCGACCATCGGATTTTCCCAAAACTGGAAACGTTGGATTCGTTTTGAAAAGATCTTTCTAATGATGTAAATTTAGTGAAGCTCCAACGGTTAGATTCTCAGATATGTGTAAATCAAATGTGAAGAAAAACAGCGCCACGGTCGCGTTATGGCCTGAAGCGTCGTTTTGAAAAAATTGGCTATTTTAAAATAAATAAAAATAGCGATAAATCGTTATAAAATATCATCAACGATATGGAATGGAAATAAATTGAATTTGCTCGATTTATGTGGTATTTGATGGTTGAATGTGTTTGGTGTGAAAATTACAATAAAGAACAAAATTGGTGTTATCGAGTGATTTAACCATGGAAATAAATTGATTTGAAATTCTAAATAATACGTGAATTATTTGAAAAGGCCGAGTTAATTCTCATTTCAAATAATTGACCGACGATTGAAAGTCGAAGATGAAGACGGTGGTCGAAGACCGGAGATCTTCACCTCGTTTGGATGGTAACCGAGGTCCTGATTGGGAGGCATCCCGAAATGTGGATAATGAGTGGTGATCGTCCATACGTACGTGGTGGTCGATGGGTTTGCGAGGTATATAGTGCCTCCGGTTTCGTTCAGACCCAGAACGGACTTGTAAATGGACTGTGTGTCTGACATTGGATTTTATTCTGTGTTGATTGATCTCTATTAAATATACATCTGTTTGGCGGAGGAGAATTTATTCTTTTGCTTAACGCCCTTCTCTGAAACGCACGAGCTCAGAGGTTGTATATCGATGGACATCAGTCGCATGGAATGAATTGCTAGTGTGGCATGCCTAAGTGGCAAATGATCAGGGCTTCTATTGAAAAGCAAAGTCCTGTGGTGATGATCAAAGCACCGCCTGTGTGGCGTAGCTTTGTGTATAACGTGAACTCGCGTGCCTCACACCCCGGTATGAACCAGAAATGGGAGAAGGACCTCAGGGAGGGCATGCGTTTCTTTCTAGATGGAGTTTTGTCGGTGTTTTAACACGGCCTGACATTTTACTTATGTGGATGATGGATAGCGAGGCGCCTCGGATATATCGGTCGATCCGGGACCGATGGAGTCATTCGATGGCTCATTTACGCCCCATAGGGCGGGGAAACGTAGTGCTCAGGAATTTTAATCCACATCAGTGGACCAGCCCTGTCGCTCCAAGGGTCGATGCGTTCTGATCCTGAGGGGCGGGCTAGAGCGTCTAGAATTCGGTAAGGACTATCTTTTGCCTTGGTTCATGACGGAAATCCAATTTCCAAATACGTGACTGTGCGGTTTTGATTGTATACCTATATATGGCGACATAGTGGTATGGGGCATTAATGCCGTCTATGATTGATAGTTATGATTGAAATTGTTTTTGAAACATATAAACACTAGTAATAATATCAAATGCTTTTGTTTTATTCGTATCAATCATATTTTGGCCATTATAAGGTAAAAACTCCATCCTCCGGTTTGCGTTGCATTGTGTGATGGGAACTGAGTCTTATAATGGCTTCAATTTTATAAAAAGCATTACATTGTTTAAAAGAAAGGTTTGTTTTAAAGCACTGGCAATCCAATGGAGTAAACCCGTTCCACGAAAGTGGCGTGGTCCTGTGATTAGCCATATTATAAATGTGTTGAGTAGATTTCTCAGACCGGTCCCATGACTGACTCGTAGTTTGTTTCACTTTCAAACTCGGGTGCCCCTTTTTCTACATGGGCAGCCTTGTATTCAGGTTTAGCAGGCTTTATCCGGATAGCCGGAGCTGAAGATGGATCCTATCATTTATCTCTTTTATGCTGTTCAGCTCCTATTGTACATATTTTGTTTGTTTCCGCTATAGACATTTATGTATAGCTGAACTGTATTTGTACTAAGTATGATCCTGTATACTGTGTAACTCCGATGATTACGTTTATCCAGTGTATTCTATTGTACATTATCTGGTGTATTTATTTAATTCTGTTCTGCTATTATCTGTTTTGTGTTATATTCCAAAGATTACCCTCGTCTCCGTCAGTACGGGATTTGGGGTTGTCACATTAGGTCCGCTTTGGGAAGATCTTTCCAATGATACAAAAGTTGTTAAAATCCAATGGTTAGATTTCGAGAAATGTGTAAACCAAATTTTGTTAGAAACAGTGCTAGGGCCACTATTGACCCGGAGCATCGTTGATTGGACAACTATTGGTGCCTTTGATTGGTGTTGCTGCCTTGAAAGTGTTACAGTTGTAGTTGTCCGGCTGTACTTGTTTTTGTCCGGATAAGGGAGCACCTCTCTTCCGTATTGGACATATGGGACAAGGAATAAGGTGTCTCCGGTTTCATTCAAACCCAGAACGGATTTGTAATGGATGTGTATCTGACATTGAATTTTATTCTGTGTGAATTGATTTCTACTTAATATATATCTGTTTGGTGGGGGAAAATTTATTCTCTTGCCTAACACCCTTCTCTGAGACGTACGAGCTTAGATGTTATATATTGATAGATATCAGTCGCATGGTGTGAATTGTCAGTGTGGCATGCCAAGATGAAAATGATCAAGGCTTTTGTTGAAAAGCAAAGCCTTGTGGTTGATGATCAAAGCACAACCCATTTAGGCATAGCTTTGTTTATAGCGAAACTTCGCGAGGGTCACACCCCGGTAAGAGTCAGAAACGGGATAAGGGAAGGCAGGGAGTACACACGTTTCTTTCTAGCTAGAAGTGGTGTCATGGTATGGAGCCTAGGTATTTTTACTTATGTTGATGATAGATTTCTAGGCCTCAATTTATTGGTCGCTACTGGCAAAGTGATAGGTTCAATAGGACCGGGAAACGTGTGTTCAGGCATAACTAATCCACTAAGCTATATTTCTGGACCGGCCCTACAGGATTCAAGGGTTCACTGCAGGGGATCCTGAGACATTTGCTAGAGTGTCTCGAATCGGTAAGGAGACCATCCCTAGTCTTGACTCATGATGGAAACCCAATTTCCAATACGACATTATGGATTTGATGGTAAACCTATATATGGCAACACAGTAGGATGGGGTACTATGCCGTCTAGGATGATACATTTATTTTGATAGTGTTTTAAATTGATTAGACACTAGTAATAATATTAAATATTATTTTATACGTATCAAGCACGTTTGATCATTATAAGGTAAAACTCTATCCTCCGGTTTGTGTTGCATTGTGTGATGGGACTTGAGTATTATAATGATTTCTTTTTCTAAAAAGCATTGTGTTGTTTTTAAAAGATTTATTTAATTTATGCGCTGGAAATCCAATGGAGTAAACATGTTTCTCATTAGCGGCGTGGTCTTGTGATTAGCCATATTATTAGTTAATTATGTAAAGATTTCTCATACCAGTCCCATGATTGAATCATAGTTTGTTTTCAATTGCAAACTCGGGTGCCCTTATTTTTACATGGGCAGCCAAGTGACAGGTATTATGTTTATTTTGGCTATTTACTGAAGTGGAGTATGCTCTTGGCAGAAGACGAAGATTACCTCTATCTTTTATTTCTATTTTGAAACATTCGAACATCATTTATCCATGTTGTACTTAATGATGTTTTAGACGTATTTCTATTCGCTGAGACGTTCATACGCTAAGTTGTATCCTGTAACTATGTCACTCTGATATTGTGATGCTGATGACATTTCTATTTTCCACTACTATGTTATATGTGTTATGCTGTTATCTGAAATCTGCCATTGTTGTAAATCTGTTATATTCCAATGATTATCCTTGCTTTCATACTACGGGAGTTTTGGTTATCACAGTTAGTATCAGAGCTAATGGTTAACCTTAACTTCGGAGTACAACATATTATAAACAATTCATCTAGATAAAATCAACAATATTCTAAGGTGAGTAGCTCATTAGAGATGGGATTAGTAATGTCCTAGAATGAGCATAGCAGAATAGCACATCATAATTAGTCATTACATCATCATTTTTCCATCTGTCCTTCATTTTACCTTTCCTTCAAAATTTTCATTTCTGTTGGTCTGACTCTTTCCTTGATGGTAAAGAACTGATTGAAAATGAGTACGAGAGCTAGAGCCTGAGGTAGAGGCAGAGGCAGAGGACAGAGAAGGGGTGAAATCCTCGTTGCCCAGGACCAGCCAAATCCAGTGGCAGTAGTACCACCACCTCCACCCCCGCAACTTTTTGACCAAGACAAAGTAGCTAAGAAATTTGATTAGCACAGAAATGTGGTTATTTTATGCTCTTATATCTTATCTTTTGCAAATAAATAAATGTTACTTTGTGTATTTTTATGTGTTTTTACAGATTGTTAGTTAGTGTCTCCTTCATTTCAATTAAAGGCCAATTGAAAAGAAAAGCTACTTCCTTATGTCAACACTTTCTCAATCCTAGAAGAAGTCGTAGCTCACTCGTAAAGTAATAGGAATTTGTGCAAAGAGACCTGAGTTCGATCCTTGGTAAGCTTTATTTCTGCAGAAAAAGGGAGCATGGATTTTTACACACACCGTCTTCTTTGCTCTGGAGAATATATGGAATAGTGATATGTTATATATATATATTCTTATGTATATATATAATGTATGCACTAATAAATATTTTAAGGAATGAGCATATTCTTCCCAAATCAAGCCATTCATTTTCAACTTCCGTATAAAAGAAGATTTGAATGAATTATTGCCAAAGAAAATCCAATCATGCTGCCACATGTCAATAATCAAGGAGGTTGATCTTCAAGGAATATCTCAACCATTATATCATATGTCTTTTACTTGTAAACATATTATTTTAATGGAATTATTCTTGGCCCAATTTATTACGATAGAGGAGTCTACGTCCATATAAATACACATGATATCCATTGTAAAGGATTCATTATTCTGTACTTCTTTTCTCCATTAATAAAATTTTCTTTTAATTTTCAGCATTTTTTTATTTTCTTAGCAATTAATATTGTTTACACAATTATATATGGTAGAACACTATTTGTATTTTGCACTTATTTTTAATAGTGATTGACCTTCTGATTGGATTCAGCGATTATCCTAATTTTATTTCCTGTTTGTTATTTTTATTTCTGCAATTTTAATTTCTGTTCTTTTTACTTCTTTCCTAGGTCATATTGCATTGAATACAAATTTGATTAGATTCAGATCTGATTCAATTCACTAATAGTTTAATTGCAGTTTCAATTTTATTTGCTTTCAAAACCAACCACCAATATTTGTCTAACTCGCCTGTGAAAACCCGTAACTTCCCCGTAAAGGAAAGCGTCGGATAGTTCGAGAACAAGCCACAACAGAACGCATATAGAAGAACATTTCATTGTATATTACAACAATGCATCAGATTACAAGAATATACAGAGTATGAATAAATATTACACAGAAATATCAGAGATTTAAATTACATTTAAATACATAGCAGCGGAAAATATTACAATACACAACTAGAGGAGATATAAGGATACAAAGCTTTCCGGATATCATTCCAGCTGTAAACAGGATCCTGTGAATATAAATCTGCAAAACCAAAACTACTAGCTGCCCGTGTCGAAAATAGGGGCACCCAGAGTTTAGGTTAAAACAATAAACTCCAGGTCAGTCATGTGACTGGTGTGAGAACTAAAACAGTAAATTTTTATTTTTAAAGTTCGGTAAATCAAGGGACCACGCCGTATAACACGGAACGGGTTTCCTCCCAAGAATACCGGTGCATAAAACAAACAGCGCAATGCTAAATAAAGAAAAATGAAGCTGTTATAAGACCCAGGTCCTATCCCACAATGCAACGCAAGCCGGGGGATAGGGTTTTCCCTTATAACAGCCAAAGAATGCTTGATACGTTTAAAACAAATCATTTGATACTATTATAAGTGCATAGTGTATAAAACAACTTCAAATCATAAGTATCAATCATAGGCGGCATGAATGCCCCATAACACTATGTCGCCATATATAAGTTTACAATCAAAACCGCAAGACGTCGTATTGGAAGTTGGGTTATCATTTATGGTATGAACCGAGGCTAGGGGCAAGATCCTCAACCGACTCGAGACTGTCTAGTCCGAGCCTCAGGGTCAGAGCGCATCGACCCTTTAGATTGTCAGGGCCGGTCCACCGATGTGGATTATTATGCCTGAACACTACGTTTCCCCGCCCTTTGGGGCGTAAACCTGGCCCGTCAGCCGACCAGAAGCATCGGCCGAAACCGATATCACGAGGCGCCTCGCTTTTCAGCAAGTAATAATAAGCAATATCCACATGAGTCAAACTCGTCAGCCAGTTCAAGCACTGACGCCACTCCTAACTAGAAAGAAACGCATGTCCTCCCTGATGTCCGTCTCCCGTTTTTGATTCATACCGGGTGTGATACTCGCGAATCAACGTTACACAAAGCTACGCCACAAAGGCCGTGCTTCGATCATCAACCACAAGACTTTGCTTTTCAACAGAAGCCTTGATCATTTGCATCTTAGCATGCCACATAGGCAATTCACTCCATGCGATTGATATCCATCAATATATAACCCCTGAGCTCGTACGTCTCAGAGAAGGGCGTTAAGCAAGAGAATAAATTCTCCGCCGCCAAACAGATATATATTTAATAGAGATCAATCACACGGACTAAAATCCAATGTCAGACACACAGTCCATTTACAAGTCCGTTCTGGGTCTGAACGAAACCGGAGGCACCTAGTACCCCGCATATCCATCGATCTCCAAGTACGTCTGGACGATCACCAACTGTTTCCATCTTCTTGGGTGTACAGCCCAATCAAGATCATCAGTAATCACCCAAACGACGTGAAGACTTCCGGTCTTCGACCATCGTCTTCATCTTCGACTTATCGTCGTATCAGTTATTCAGAATGGGATAAACCCGGTCTTTCCGAATAACTCGCGTATATTTTAAATAAGTGTTACACAAACACAACATACGCCTCATTCCAATTCATCAGTCACTAACCGTAAATTAATCAAGAGAATAATTCCCCAAATATTAACCCCGAAGGCCGAAACCAACATCAGATCAATATCCAGAAAACCATTCTGCTTAGCTAACCGACAGTTAGTTTCTGATTTCACATTCAAAGGGAAAGGTTCCCATTAGTTTTATCCAAAATAAATTCCTGAATTTATTCTCTAATCTTCCTTTGAATTTCGATTCAACTAATCGGGATTAACGAACCTTACCGAAGTAATCATTGGTTTTAATTTCCCAATCCCAACCTATTCATCCCATGAAGTAAAACTGGTAATACTTCATATCTAACACCACGGTGTTATTGGTAAATTCAATTAGCATTTCACGTTCAAATCTAATTAAAGATTTAACTAACGCCTGGAGTAAAACTGGTGATACTCCATTTCGATTATTTCAATCTAATTAAAGATTCATTAAAACTCCACTTAGTTTTAATCTTCGACTGGGTTAAAGAATCAGTGTCATTTAAAACACGGTTCACGATAAACCCAAATCGCATTCCATTAATTATCGGGTTAAAGAACAAGTGTTATTTAAAACACTGTTCACGATAAACCGAAAAATCAATACCAATTCAATTCCAATTAAATATCATTTAATTGGTACACTTCATTAAATCTAAATAAAAAGATTTAATCTTTTCTCAACTGGGTTCAAGAACAGTGTTAGTGAAGACACCATTCACGACAAACCCAAATCACATTTGATATTCAATATAAGGCTCTGAATAGAAAATATATCGGCTTATATTCAATATCAAATTCTACGATTAAACAATGTTGTATTGGAAATAACGATATAAATATATATATCTTTCAAATTTCCATAACAACATCTGTATAATCACGAATTCCAACATCGAAATATTCCGAAGACAATTTCGATTCAAATCCACTCCAATGCAATCATTGGAAATTCTGGTTATTTTTAAAACCCTTTTCAAATTCAATTTATTTATTTAAAAATAAATAGAATTATATTTCTAGTTCAAAACTAGTTCATTTCGATAAAAATCTATTTTTATCTTTTCAAATATGGAGTTTTTCATCCCAATTCTTTCTAAATCATTTCTTATGATTTTACACAAATTATTACTATTTTTAATAATTTTATCAAGGCCTGTACAGTCGATTTCCATCAATGGCCATCGAACTGCACTTATAGCGACCTTTTTCAAATTTGATTTGGACGTATCTCCAAATCCAACCGTTAGATTTTGAATTTCAAGTATTCGTTAGAAAGCTCTTTTCGATGCGAACCCAACGGTTCCGGTTTTAGGAGAATCCGACGGTCGGATCTCCCGTAATGTCCGTTTGAAATAAATGGTCGAAATTCACGAACTGCCACGGCGCGGCGCGTTCTATTCAGGCCATTATATTATACATATAATATATATAATATATATTTCGTTGATTTCTATTTAAAACGAATTATATAAATAGTTTTAAATTCGTTTCAAAAGCAATTTCAACTTCCATTTCAATTCAAATCAAAATTGAATTCTTCTTTATAAATTCGTTTTAAAATTCATTTCTATTCAATTCAAATTTCAATTCGAATTCATTTCAATTCGCTTTCAATTCAATTTGAATTCGTTTTATATTCAATTCATTTCGAAATCGTTTTATATTCAATTCATTTCATTTCGAAATCGTTTTCAATTCATTTCGAAATCGTTTTCAATTCAATTCATTTCGAAATCGTTTTCAATTCAATTCATTTCGAAATCGTTTTCAATTCAATTCATTTCGAAATCGTTTTCAATTCAATTCATTTCGAAATCGTTTTCAATTCAATTCATTTCGAAATCATTTTCAATTCAATTCATTTCGAAATCGTTTTCAATTCAATTCAATTCGAAATCGTTTTCAATTCAATTCATTTCGAAATCGTTTTCAATTCAATTCATTTCGAAATCGTTTTCAATTCAATTCATTTCAAAATGAATAAAATCGATATAAATATCGTTTACGTCAAAATGGCGTCAATCTAATCAACACGGCTTCATAAATTTCTATTTTCAAATATTCTATTTCAAATATTTCTTTTTCAAAATAGTTGTTATTATCAAAATATTTCGTTCAACACATGACCAATCTCAATGGATGAGTACTGTCAACACATGAACCTTTATTTTATATTGATAAAGATGTAAATTTTATTACTAAAATATTTCGTTCAACACATGACCAATCTCAATGGATGAGTACTGTCAACACATGAACCTTTATTACATATTGTTCTTTATTTTCTAAATTGGAATGAGGCCCAATCAATTACCATATAAAGTTAATTATATGGATTCCATACAACAAATGTATATAATAGCAACGATAGATAATCAACCATCAACCAAAGTGCACTGCACTTTATAAGCATCAAATATAGATATCTAACGCTTATAACAGCCTGTCAATCAATCGATCGACATATATAATCAATCAGGACGAGTGAACTTCATATTTCATCCCAACACCCGTGTGGGGTTTTCAAACAATCAAACACAGATTTTAGTTGTGCAGTTGGGCGATGTGTAAAATTTATCGACCCAATCAATATCAGTCAAATCAGTGTATATAAACAAATCGGCCGATTTGTTTATAAATATTTATTTATTTACTTTCACGTTAAAAATTATATTTTTAACGATAAAACATTTTATTTAACCTATGAATATTCTATTCGGTTCATTTATTCAATAAAATGATATTTTTATTTTTCTAACATATTTTAGAAAATTTCGGCGGCATAACGGCACGATACTAGAAACGGGACGAGGCCTAGCCTTATCCCCGGTCTAGTGAAGGCCCACGCCATTCACACATCAATCAAATCCATTCATTTCACAAAACAATTCAATTTCAATCAAATAATCTAACTAATTTTATGCAACCAAAGAAACAAGTCCATGGTCTGTGGACGATTGTGTCGGGTGCTACTAAGCACCGTCTGCATCCTAGTATATATATATATAACTAGAAAAAGAAATTGAAAGGTGAGAAATTCTCACCGATAGCTATCCTAACTCCACGGCACTTCCATTGCAGGAAATCTTCACTGTTCTCGCCTCTTATCACTTTCTTTCGCCCATAGCCACTACATACGTAAAATTGAATTTTTTTTTACTTCGCTATTCAATATATAAAAATCGAATTTTTATTATGATGTTCAATATATAAAAATCAAATTTTTACTTTGATTCCATATGGATAAAAATCGCATTTCCATACCGCTAATATATAGACAAAAATTCTCTTTTTACAACACTATTCTCTATATAAAGATTTCGCCTTTTCTAATTTAAAAAAATCTAATCTTTTCATTTATAAAAATCTCGTCTTTTCAAATAAAGGTTTGCCTTTCTATAATATAAAAATTATATTTTCCTCGAAGTAAAAATCATATTTTTACTTCACTACTCATCTCAAAATATCGTCTTTTCATATTTAAAAATATCCATATTCTGCTACACATATATAGATGCTATTTTTAATATTCCTATTATGTAAAAATTATATTTTTACTTCTCTACATAAACAAAAATCACATTTTCACCTCTTCTATATAGTAAACACTATATTTTTAATACTTTAAAAATATAAAAATCACATTTTTAATTCTTTAAAAATATAAAAAATCATATTTTTAATTCTTTAAAAATATAAAAATCATATTTTTACTCCCTACCTATATAAAAATCATGTTTTTAACGAAGTAAAAATCCTACTCTTAACTATTTTAAACTAATTATTTTTAAAATAAACTCAAATAAATACTTATAGTTGATGTTGGGGGAGGGGAGGGGCCGTTTCGCTGCGACAGAAGTTGCGGGGGGGGGGGGTCGGAGGGGGTACGAACAGAGGGAGGAGGAGATGGGGGAGGGTGGCTACCACTTGGAGGCGGAGGAGGAGGGTTCATCATTGGCGGAGGCGACCTGAACGAGGGGGACGATCTCGTTCTCGTCGATTGGGGCTACAACGCGTTGGAGGGAGGAGATGGATCGCAACAAGGATGGAGGAGGGAGAGGAGCTGCAGGCGACGGAAGGAGGAAGAACGCGGGTGGGCGCGAAGGGTGGCGCCCCTGTAGCGGCGGCGGAGGAGGCGATTGCTCCGATCTGAGCGGGATTTTTCTCTTTTTTTTTATCTTCTGAATCGATTAAAAGGAGAGAGGGGGGGCCAGAGCGGGTTAACGGGGAAGAAAGGGTTTTTTTATTATTTAATTTTCCACAAAAAGCAACTTTTATTTTCGACTTCAAAACGAGGCCCACCGCCTGTCGTCCATAGCGTTTTACCCCCATTCCGAACACAATGGGATATGTACTGCAAGCTGATTTGATCATTATAATCAGTTTCTGCTGAATTTACATTTAAATCATTATATTGGATTTTAAACGTACATTTCAAATTACCGGGGTCACATACAAACTCGAAAAATTCTAGAAAAATATTTTCTAGCTTCGTATTGACGATACGGTCCTAACAAAACTAATTTCGTCGAATTCTGAGACCGTTGGAAAAATGGCCAATTTCCAGTCGATTAAAATCAACTGAAACTGGTCGAACGCGTTTTCCTTCGCCACACTCACATATTGATTCGAAAAATTATGAAAATTGAAACCTAGCAATAACCTGACATCACGGATCCCACAAAAGTGGTTTCGTCGAAATCCGAGGTCGTTTGAAAAATGGTTATTTTTAAGGGCCTGAATTCCATAGCGACTATTCAGAATTTTCAACTGGACATATCTTTTGATTCCCGCTATGAAATTTTGATTTTTCGGATTCGTTGGAAAGATATTCGCAATTAGATTCCATTATTTTTTATTTCACTAAAATCCGGATTGTTTTGCACCCGGTACATTCAATTGAAGTTTGAAATCGAATTATCGAACTACCGCGCCATTTTCAATTCCTTTTATAATTATATATAATTATTTATAATCTAACGACGACGTATATAATATACACGTTCTATATATATTCAAAATAAATCTCTCGTCGCTATTATTTAAAATAATCTATTTTAAATGTTCAAAATTCGTTAAAATTGCCAAAATAAAAATTTTAAACTGGCCCAGATTTTCGGGTTGTTACAATCTCCCCCACTTAAAACTTTTCGTCCCCGAAAAGGAACAAAGTCGAAAGTGGTTTGATTAATCAACTCTACGCTCGATCTGGCTTCCATTCTCCAACTCTTTAGTTTCTGAGAATTTTCAAAATTTCAAAAATTTGGCTAACACCCTAAATTTTCGAAAAATTTCGCCATAACCTCCCCTGCACCGGGAGCATCGGGGAATTTCAAATAGCTTCCCCGGTCCTTCAGATCTCAAAAAGAAAAAGAAAAAGCCAAGCGGCTAGCCAATAGGCTCATAAAATCATCATCACCCAAACAAAACAGTAAATTATGTAGTAAACATGTACCTATTTGTCGGGCAAACAAATTTTATTCTTCGGCTCTAGCCTCCTTGCTATGACCTGTTCAATGTAAGTGCAAGTATATGCAAGCAAATGCGACCAATTTTCAATACAATTCAATATTTGGTTCAATTAGGCATAATGGTTCAAAATTTATCAAACAACTAAACAAGCAACACAAACATCAATCAATTAGTTGATTAGCTTTTCAAATTCATAACTTTGATACATAGTCAAAAAATCAGATTTTTGATGCCAAATCACAACAATAGGTCCTATCTAATTTTGGTTCTCACACCAGTCAATAGGAAATATATAGAAAGCCCACTTTCGTCACTCGAACATAATTCTAATGATGGAGCTCCATCATCAAAATCATCTCCGGGCGATTAGAGTGTAATTCTATATCTATCCAATATATTAAAATTTCGAATACACGTGGATTAGACGTATACGCAAAATCTATATATACTGGATTGTCCACATCAATATAAATAAATAACCAAATACGAATAATTGATTTATATTTCAAAACAAGATTTGTTTTCATTTTCAAAAATATACTCTTCACACTCGTCCTAGGATACTACTGATCCCATCTCTAACGAGTCGTTCTCATTGGATATTACTAATCCAATATCTGATGAATTCTTTCGTATGGTTCTAATGTGTGTTGTTCTCTGAGCTTTGTAAACCAAAGCTCTGATACCAACTGTGAAAACCCGTAACTTCCCCGTAAAGGAAAGCGTCGGATAGTTCGAGAACAAGCCACAACAGAACGCATATAGAAGAACATTTCATTGTATATTACAACAATGCATCAGATTACAAGAATATACAGAGTATGAATAAATATTACATAGAAATATCAGAGATTTAAATTACATTTAAATACATAGCAGCGGAAAATATTACAATACACAACTAGAGGAGATATACGGATACAAAGCTTTCCGGATATCATTCCAGCTGTAAACCAGGATCCTGTGAATATAAATCTGCAAAACCAAAACTACTAGCTGCCCGTGTCGAAAATAGGGGCACCCAGAGTTTAGGTTAAAACAATAAACTCCAGGTCAGTCATGTGACTGGTGTGAGAACTAAAACAGTAAATTTTTATTTTTAAAGTTCGGTAAATCAAGGGACCACGCCGTATAACACGGAACGGGTTTCCTCCCAAGAATACCGGTGCATAAAACAAACAGCACAATGCTAAATAAAGAAAAATGAAGCTGTTATAAGACCCAGGTCCTATCACACAATGCAACGCAAGCCGGGGGATAGGGTTTTCCCTTATAACAGCCAAAGAATGCTTGATACGTTTAAAACAAATCATTTGATACTATTATAAGTGCATAGTGTATAAAACAACTTCAAATCATAAGTATCAATCATAGGCGGCATGAATGCCCCATAACACTATGTCGCCATATATAAGTTTACAATCAAAACCGCAAGACGTCGTATTGGAAGTTGGGTTATCATTTATGGTATGAACCGAGGCTAGGGGCAAGATCCTCAACCGATTCGAGACTGTCTAGTCCGAGCCTCAGGGTCAGAGCGCATCGACCCTTTAGATTGTCAGGGCCGGTCCACCGATGTGGATTATTATGCCTGAACAATACGTTTCCCTGCCCTTTGGGGCGTAAGCCTGGCCCGTCAACCGACCAGAAGCATCGGCCGAAACCGATATCACGAGGCGCCTCGCTTTTCAGCAAGTAATAATAAGCAATATCCACATGAGTCAAACTCGTCAGCCAGTTCAAGCACTGACGCCACTCCTAACTAGAAAGAAACGCATGTCCTCCCTGATGTCCGTCTCCCGTTTTTGATTCATACCGGGTGTGATACTCGCGAATCAACGTTACACAAAGCTACGCCACAAAGGCCGTGCTTCGATCATCAACCACAAGACTTTGCTTTTCAACAGAAGCCTTGATCATTTGCATCTTAGCATGCCACACAGGCAATTCACTCCATGCGACTGATATCCATCAATATATAACCCCTGAGCTCGTACGTCTCAGAGAAGGGCGTTAAGCAAGTGAATAAATTCTCCGCCGCCAAACAGATATATATTTAATAGAGATCAATCACACGGACTAAAATCCAATGTCAGACACACAGTCCATTTACAAGTCCGTTCTAGGTCTGAACGAAACCGGAGGCACCTAGTACCCCGCATATCCATCGATCTCCAAGTACGTCTGGACGATCACCAACTGTTTCCATCTTCTTGGGTGTACAGCCCAATCAAGATCATCAGTAATCACCCAAATGACGTGAAGACTTCCGGTCTTCGACCATCGTCTTCATCTTCGACTTATCGTCGTATCAGTTATTCAGAATGGGATAAACCCGGTCTTTCCGAATAACTCGCGTATATTTTAAATAAGTGTTACACAAACACAACATACGCCTCATTCCAATTCATCAGTCACTAACCGTAAATTAATCAAGAGAATTATTCCCCAAATATTAACCCCGAAGGCCGAAACCAACATCAGATCAATATCCAGAAAACCATTCTGCTTAGCTAACCGACAGTTAGTTTCTGATTTCACATTCATAGGGAAAGGTTCCCATTAGTTTTATCCAAGATAAATTCCTGAATTTATTCTCTAATCTTCCTTTGAATTTCGATTCAACTAATCGGGATTAACGAACCTTACCGAAGTAATCATTGGTTTTAATTTCCCAATCCCAACCTATTCATCCCATGAAGTAAAACTGGTAATACTTCATATCTAACACCACGGTGTTATTGGTAAATTCAATTAGCATTTCACGTTCAAATCTAATTAAAGATTTAACTAACGCCTGGAGTAAAACTGGTGATACTCCATTTCGATTATTTCAATCTAATTAAAGATTCATTAAAACTCCACTTAGTTTTAATCTTCGACTGGGTTAAAGAATCAGTGTCATTTAAAACACGGTTCACGATAAACCCAAATCGCATTCCATTAATTATCGGGTTAAAGAACAAGTGTTATTTAAAACACTGTTCACGATAAACCCAAAAATCAATACCAATTCAATGCCAATTAAATATCATTTAATTGGTACACTTCATTAAATCTAAATAAAAAGATTTAATCTTTTCTCAACTGGGTTCAAGAACAGTGTTAGTGAAGACACCATTCACGACAAACCCAAATCACATTTGATATTCAATATAAGGCTCTGAATAGAAAATATATCGGCTTATATTCAATATCAAATTCTACGATTAACCAATGTTGTATTGGAAATAACGATATAAATATATATATCTTTCAAATTTCCATAACAACATCTGTATAATCACGAATTCCAACATCGAAATATTCCGAAGACAATTTCGATTCAAATCCACTCCAATGCAATCATTGGAAATTCTGGTTATTTTTAAAACCCTTTTCAAATTCAATTTATTTATTTAAAAATAAATAGAATTATATTTCTAGTTCAAAACTAGTTCATTTCAATAAAAATCTATTTTTATCTTTTCAAATATGGAGTTTTTCATCCCAATTCTTTCTAAATCATTTCTTATGATTTTACACAAATTATTACTATTTTTAATAATTTTATCAAGGCCTGTACAGTCGATTTCCATCAATGGCCATCGAACTGCACTTATAGCGACCTTTTTCAAATTCGATTTGGACGTATCTCCAAATCCAACCGTTAGATTTTCAATTTCAAGTATTCGTTAGAAAGCTCTTTTCGATGCGAACCCAACGGTTCCGGTTTTAGGAGAATCCGACGGTCGGATCTCCCGTAATGTCCG
Organism: Allium sativum; assembly: GCA_030737875.1. Taxonomy (NCBI): domain Eukaryota; kingdom Viridiplantae; phylum Streptophyta; class Magnoliopsida; order Asparagales; family Amaryllidaceae; genus Allium; species Allium sativum. The sequence continues at coordinate 12,478,571 of CM060923.1, forward strand.
TTTGAAATAAATGGTCGAAATTCACGAACTGCCGCGGCGCGGCGCGTTATATTCAGGCCATTATATTATATATATATATAATATATATAATATATATTTCGTTGATTTCTATTTAAAACGAATTATATAAATAGTTTTAAATTCGTTTCAAAAGCAATTTCAACTTCCATTTCAATTCAAATCAAAATTGAATTCTTCTTTATAAATTCGTTTTAAAATTCATTTCTATTCAATTCAAATTTCAATTCGAATTCATTTCAATTCGCTTTCAATTCAATTTGAATTCGTTTTATATTCAATTCATTTCGAAATCGTTTTATATTCAATTCATTTCATTTCGAAATCGTTTTCAATTCAATTCATTTCGAAATCGTTTTCAATTCAATTCATTTCGAAATCGTTTTCAATTCAATTCATTTCGAAATCGTTTTCAATTCAATTCATTTCGAAATCGTTTTCAATTCAATTCATTTCGAAATCGTTTTCAATTCAATTCATTTCGAAATCGGTTTCAATTCAATTCAATTCGAAATCGTTTTCAATTCAATTCATTTCGAAATCGTTTTCAATTCAATTCATTTCGAAATCGTTTTCAATTCAATTCATTTCAAAATGAATAAAATCGATATAAATATCGTTTACGTCAAAATGGCGTCAATCTAATCAACACGGCTTCATAAATTTCTATTTTCAAATATTCTATTTCAAATATTTCTTTTTCAAAATAGTTGTTATTATCAAAATATTTCGTTCAACACATGACCAATCTCAATGGATGAGTACTGTCAACACATGAACCTTTATTTTATATTGATAAAGATGTAAATTTTATTACTAAAATATTTCGTTCAACACATGACCAATCTCAATGGATGAGTACTGTCAACACATGAACCTTTATTTTATATTGTTCTTTATTTTCTAAATTGAAATGAGGCCCAATCAATTACCATATAAAGTTAATTATATGGATTCCATACAACAAATGTATATAATAGCAACGATAGATAATCAACCATCAACCAAAGTGCACTACACTGTATAAGCATCAAATATAGATATCTAACGCTTATAACAGTCTGTCAATCAATCGATCGACATATTTAATCAATCAGGACGAGTGAACTTCATATTTCATCCCAACACCCGTGTGGGGTTTTCAAACAATCAAACACAGATTTTAGTTGTGCAGTTGGGCGATGTGTAAAATTTATCGACCCAATCAATATCAGTCAAATCAGTGTATATAAACAAATCGGCCGATTTGTTTATAAATATTTATTTATTTACTTTCACGTTAAAAATTATATTTTTAACGATAAAACATTTTATTTAACCTATGAATATTCTATTCGGTTCATTTATTCAATAAAATGATATTTTTATTTTTCTAACATATTTTAGAAAATTTCGGCGGCATAACGGCACGATACTAGAAACGGGACGAGGCCTAGCCTTATCCCCGGTCTAGTGAAGGCCCACGCCATTCACACATCAATCAAATCCATTCATTTCACCAAACAATTCAATTTCAATCAAATAATCTTACTAATTTTATGCAACCAAAGAAACAAGTCCATGGTCTGTGGACGATTGTGTCGGGTGCTACTAAGCACCGTCTGCATCCTAGTATATATATATATATAACTAGAAAAAGAAATTGAAAGGTGAGAAATTCTCACCGATAGCTATCCTAACTCCACGGCACTTCCAATGCAGGAAATCTTCACTGTTCTCGCCTCTTATCACTTTCTTTCGCCCATAGCCACTACATACGTAAAATTGAATTTTTTTTTACTTCGCTATTCAATATATAAAAATCGAATTTTTACTATGATGTTCAATATATAAAAATCAAATTTTTACTATGATGTTCAATATATAAAAATCAAATTTTTACTTTGATTCCATATGGATAAAAATCGCATTTCCATACCGCTAATATATAGATAAAAATTCTCTTTTTACAACACTATTCTCTATATAAAGATTTCGCCTTTTCTAATTTAAAAAAATCTAATCTTTTCATTTATAAAAATCTCGTCTTTTCAAATAAAGGTTTGCCTTTCTATAATATAAAAATTATATTTTCCTCGAAGTAAAAATCATATTTTTACTTCACTACTCATCTCAAAATATCGTCTTTTCATATTTAAAAATATCCATATTCTGCTACACATATATAGATGATATTTTTAATATTCCTATTATGTAAAAATTATATTTTTACTTCTCTACATAAACAAAAATCACATTTTCACCTCTTCTATATAGTAAAGACTATATTTTTAATAGTTTAAAAATATAAAAATCACATTTTTAATTCTTTAAAAATATAAAAAATCATATTTTTAATTCTTTAAAAATATAAAAATCATATTTTTACTCCCTACCTATATAAAAATCATGTTTTTAACGAAGTAAAAATCCTACTCTTAACTATTTTAAACTAATTATTTTTAAAATAAACTCAAATAAATACTTACAGTTGATGTTGGGGGAGGGGAGGGGCCGTTTCGCTGCGTCAGAAGTTGCGGGGGGGGGGGGGGGTCGGAGGGGGTACGAACAAAGGGAGGAGGAGATGGGGGAGGGTGGCTACCACTTGGAGGCGGAGGAGGAGGGTTCATCATTGGCGGAGGCGACCTGAACGAGGGGGACGATCTTGTTCTCGTCGATTGGGGCTACAGCGCGTTGGAGGGAGGAGATGGATCGCAACAAGGATGGAGGAGGGAGAGGAGCTGCAGGCGAAGGAAGGAGGAAGAACGCGGGTGGGCGCGAAGGGTGGCGCCCCTGTAGCGGCGGCGTAGGAGGCGATTGCTCCGATCTGAGCGGGATTTTTCTCCTTTTTTTTATCTTCTGAATCGATTAAAAGGAGAGAGGGGGGGGCCAGAGCGGGTTAACGGGGAAGAAAGGGTTTTTTTATTATTATTATTTAATTTTCCACAAAAAGCAACTTTTATTTTCGACTTCAAAACGAGGCCCACCGCCTGTCGTCCATAGCGTTTTACCCCCATTCCGAACACAATGGGATATGTACTGCAAGCTGATTCGATCGTTATAATCAGTTTCTGTTGAATTTACATTTAAATCATTATATTGAATTTTAAACGTACATTTCAAATTACCGGGGTCACATACTAACTCGAAAAATTCCAGAAAAATATTTTCTAGCTTCGTATTGACGATACGGTCCTAACAAAACTAATTTCGTCGAATTCTGAGACCATTGGAAAAATGGCCAATTTCCAGTCGATTAAAATCAACTAAAACTGGTCGAACGCGTTTTCCTTCGCCACACTCACATATTGATTCGAAAAATTATGAAAATTGAAACCTAGCAATAACGTGACATCACGGATCCAACAAAAGTGGTTTCGTCGAAATCCGAGGTCGTTTGAAAAATGGCTATTTTTAAGGGCCTGAATTCCATAGCGACTATTCAGAATTTTCAACTGGACATATCTTTTGATTCCCGCTATGAAATTTTGATTTTTCGGATTCGTTGGAAAGATATTCGCAATTAGATTCCATTATTTTTGATTTCACTAAAGTCCGGATTGTTTTGCACCCGGTACATTCAATTGAAGTTTGAAATCGAATTATCGAACTACCGCGCCATTTTCAATTCCTTTTATAATTATATATAATTATTTATAATCTAACGACGACGTATATAATATACACGTTCTATATATATTCAAAATAAATCTCTCGTCGCTATTATTTAAAATAATCTATTTTAAATGTTCAAAATTCGTTAAAATTGCCAAAATAAAAATTTTAAACTGGCCCAGATTTTCGGGTTGTTACATCGCCCAAGAAATTATATAATAATTTAATTTAATTTACCTCCCTATGATTCGACCTGCATACTACACAATCTGTGCACTTGTAGTTTTATTTCAAAATCTACGCTTTTCTAATCCATAGGAAAGCGTTGATCAAAATTCATAAATTTGGGTGGTGTGCCATTCACGGACAATGAGACAGTGATGGAGGCTCAGGCGTGGCTTAAGACATGTGAGAAGATTTTTGGGGGCTTGGAATTATAAGATCATCGGAAGTGATTCATGGCGTCATGGCTACTGAAGGATGAGGCTCAGAATTGGTGGTACTGATGTTGACATGTCTTGGACAAAAGTCAAGGAGCTTTTTAATGAGATATTCATTCCTCGGCAAGAGATCGAGTGTCTTCATGATGAGTTTGCTAACTTGCAAAAAGGAGATCAGACTATTTCTGAGTATGTGAGGAAATTTGAGGAGCTTTTACGATATGCACTTGAATTAATTCAGGACCCATTTCAGAAAAATAAGAGATTCATTAATGGTCTTTCAAGGAAATATCTCAACAGAGTGACGGCACATGTTAAGCTTCCATTTAACGAGACGATTGAGATGGCAAGTCGATATGAAGAAATGACAAGAATTCTTAGCAGGATCGGGAAAGGAATCAGACTAATAATAAAAGGAAGTGGTATGATAAGAAGCAACAGGTGAGCAACTCTTCAGCTGCCAAGCCTCAAGATAGAAAAGGGCCAAAGTCAAATGCTTTAACTTCCAGAATATGGGACACTATGACTATGAATGTAGAGCTCCAAAGAAGCCAAGGAGGAATAAGTCTGGGCTTAGTAAGAGTTCTCATGATCAGAGGGGGTGCTACAATTGTCATAAGAAAGGGCACATCAAGCCAAATTGTCCATTGTTGAAGAGTTCTCAAGTGGCCCACGTGTATGATGGAGCGGCTGCACCAGTTTCTTCCGAAGGAGCAGGTAAACCATATGTCTTGGGAGGTACGCTTATAATTAAGAATATTCATATTATCGAAATTTTTGACACTGGTGCATCATGAAGTTTCATTTCTAATGACAGAATTAAAAAGTTAGAACTCAAACCAATAAATCTTAAAGAATCGATTAGTGTCCAAAATTCGATAGGTGGCTCTCTTCTTCTCGGTTTATATTGCTGAGTGCCTGTTTCTTTGTAATAACCCGGAAATCCGAGCCAATTAAAAAATTTATTTTGGCAATTTTGATGAATTTTGAATATTTAAAATGAATTATTTTAAATAATAAAGATGAGAAATTTATTCTAAATAGAATTCGAACGTATATATTTATTTGAATCGTCGTTAGAATATAAATAATTATAAAAGGAATTGAAAATTGCGCGGTAGTTAGAAAATTCGATTTCAAAGTTCAAATGAATGTACAGGATTCAAATTAAACCGGATTTTGGCAAAACCAAAAATATTAGATTCTATTTGAGAATATCTTTCCAAAGAATCCGAAAAATTGAAATTTCATAGCGGGGGCAAAATTTTAGGCCCAGTTGAAATTTCGGAATAATCGCTATGGAATTCTAGCCCTTAAAAATAGCCATTTTGCAACCGACCTCGGTTTTCGACGAAACCACTTTTGTTGGATCCGGGTTGTCAAATTATTTCTAGATTCACAAAATTCATAAGTTTCAAAATCAATATCTGTGCATGGCCAAAGAAAACGTGTTTTGACATTTTCGGTCAATTTTAATCGACCTAAAAATGGCCATTTTTAACACGGTCTTCAAATTTGACAAAATTAGTTTCGTTAGGACCATATCGTCAATTCGAAGCTAGAAATAATTTTTCGGGATTTTTTTGAGTTTGTATGTGGCCCCGGTAAATTGAAATGTTCGTTCAAATTCAATATACATTGATTTATATTTTAATTTGAATGGGAACTGATTGTAACAGCCGAATTGGGTTATGAAACATATCCCATTGTGTTCGGAATGGGGGTAATTAGATGGGGGCAATAGTCGGTGGGTTTGATTTTGACTTCGAAATGAAAAGTAACTTTTTGGATTGAAAATTAAAATTAAATAAATATATTTATATAATATAGCACCTCCACTCCTCTTTTCACTCAGTCCATTCAAAATAAAATAACCACGTTGACCTTTTCCCCCCGAACCCTTGTCGATCTCGTCGTCCGCCCCTTCCCAAACTCTGAATCCCCCTTGAAATCGAACGAGCGCCGCCGCCGAAGCTTCAGCGTTGTCGTCCACCTCTCAGGCCGCAGCATTCCCCTTCCGACCTCCCCCCTAAGCCGCGGTGGACCACCTTTCGTCCTCTGATGGAATAACCATGAGTATTTACTGTATTTTCTTTTGATTTAAGGAAATTAGTTTTAAAGTTTAAAAAATCAGTTTTTTTATATATAGCATAGTCTAAAATAGAATTAATTTTATATATTATGATATTAAATCAAAATTAGATTTTTATATGCTATAAAAATTAAATTTTATATGCTAGAATAAAAAGGTTTGATTTTAAACGTTGAAAAGATTAGATTTTTAATTTTAAAAGGATTAGATTTTTTTTTAATTACATATGAAGAGAAATAAAGATTAGATTTTTATTATGAAGCTAGTGAATTAAAAATATAATTTTTTAGAAGAAAAAAATTTGATCTTTATATATATATATAACATGGGCACAAAGATGTGACCTTTATATATGTAGCGATATAATAAAAATACGATTTTTATTTCATGTATGGAGATATAAAATGTGAGTTTTATATATATGACGATATGAAAAGAATGTGATTTTTAAAATAAATATACCGATGTTAAAAACATGATTTTTAACATATACCGCGTGAAACAGATCTCGTTGGAAATGCGACGAAGATTTTCTACATAAGAAGAGTCGCGGCGTTTGGTTTAGCTTCTAGGTGAGTACTCCTCACTTTTAATTTATTTTCTAGTTGAAATATATACTAGGATGCAGACGGTGCTTAGCAGCACCTGACACCCGTTGTCCACAGACCATGGATGACTTGTTTGTTTAACTGATGTGTTGTGAAAGTTGATTGTGTGAAGTGGAATGAAATAAAATATTATAGTTAAAAATATAATTTTTAACGTGTATATAAAATAAATATTTATAAACAAATCGGACGATTTGTTAATGTACACCCATTTGACTGATATTGATTGGGACGATAAATTTTACACGTCGCCCAACTGCACAAATAAAAATCTGTGTTTGTTGATTTGAAACCCCGCATGGGTATTGGGATGATATTTGGCGTACACTAATCCCGATAGTTTAGTTGTATATCAATCGATGGGTTGACAGACTATGTAAGCGTTAATTATTTATATTTAATGCTTATGCAGTTGTGTGGTGCACTCTGGATGATGTTTTATGATTTATCATTGCGATTACATACATGTGTTGTAGAAAGTCCATATAATTAACATTATATGGTAATTGATTAGGCCTCATTTTAATTTGGGAAATAAGGAATATTATAAAAGAAAATTCATGTGTTGAATAGAATAAAAATTCATGTGTTGAATAGAAAGAAAATTCATGGGTTGAATAGAAAGGAAATTCATGTGTTGAATAGAAAGAAAATTCATGTGTTGAATAGAAAGAAAATTCATGCGTTGAGTAGAATAAACATTCATGTGTTGAATAAAAGCCATGTTGGTTAGATATGCGCCATTATGACGCGAACGATATTTATATCGATTATATTCGTTTTTATAATGATTATAGAAAAGGAAGTGATTTCAAAATATAAAGTTTCGAAAATATTATCATTTGTATGTCGATAATGTGGAATATTCAATTTTGATTCGAAATTGAATAAGAAGTTGAAATCGTTTTGAAAACGAATTTAAAACGATTTATAAAATACGTTTTGAAAGGAAATCGATGATATATATATATACTAAATGGCCTGAATAGAATGCACCGCACCGCGGCAGTTCGCGAATTTCGACCATTGACTTCGAATGGATATTACGGGAGATCCGACCGTCGGATTCTCCTAAAACTGGAACCATTGAGTTCGTATCGAAAAGAGCTTTCTAACGAATATTAGAGAATTGAAATCTAATGGTAAAATTTGGAATTATGTCCAAATCAAATTTGGAAAAGGTCGCTGTAAGTGCAGTTCGATGGCCGTTGATGGAAATCAACTGTACGAGCCTTGATAAAATTATTAGAAATAGTAATACTTTGTGTAAAATCATAAGAAATGATTTGGAAAGAATTGGGATGAAAAACTCCATATTTGAAAAGATAAAAATAGATTTTTATCGAAATGAACTGGTTTTGAACTAGAATTATAATCCAAATATTTTTAAAATAAATAAATTGGATTTGAAATGGTTTTAGAAGTAACCAGAATTTCCAATAATTGAATTGGAATGGATTTGAATCGAAATTGTCTTTGGAATATTTCAATGTTAGATTTCATGATTATACAGATATTGTTAGGGAAATTTGAAAGATATATTGATATTGTTATTTCCAATACGATATTTGTTGGTCGTGGAATTTGATATTGAATATAAGCCAATTTATTTTCTATTCAGAGGCTTGCATTTAATATCAAATGGGATTTGGGTTTGTCATGAATGGTGTCTTCATTAACACTGTTCTTAAACCCAGTTGAGAAAAAGATTAAATCTTTTTGTTTAGATTTAATGAAGTATACCAATTAAATGATATTTAATTGGAATTGAATTTGAAATGAATTTTGGGTTTATCGTGAACCGTGTTTTATATGACATTGGTTCTTTTATCCAGTTAAAGGCAGGATATGGTTTCCCATGTTAAACAATCATTATTATGATTTTTGGGAAGATTAAAACCAAGTGGAGTTTTAATCAATCTTTAATTAGATTGAGATGATCGAGAATGGAGTATCACCAGTTTTGCTCCAGGCGATCGTTAGATCTTTAATTAAATTGGAACGTGAAATGGTAATTGAATTTACCGATAACACCGTGGTGTCAAATATGAAGTATGGCCTGTTTTACTTCATGGGATGAATAGGTTGAGATTGAGAAATTTAAAACAAATTATTACGTCGTTAAGGTTCGTTAGTCTCGACTAGTTTGGATAAACCATAATTTGGTTTAAATTGATATTCAAAAGAAGATTAAAGAATAAATTTAAAGAATTTATCTTTGATAAAATTAATGGGAACCTTTCCCAAAGTATAAGAATATTTTAAATAAAAGAATATTCTTAATTGGAATGAGGCGTATGTTGTGTTTGTGTAACACTTGTTTATTATATACACGGGTTATTCAGAAAGACCGGGTTTACCCCATTCTGAATAATTGATTCGACGAGGTGTCGAGGATGAAGACGGTGGTTGAAGACCGGAGGTCTTCACATCGTTTGGGTGATTACTGATGATCTTCATTGGACTGTACACCCAAGAGGATGGATTCAGTTGGTGATCGTCCAGACGTACTTGGAGATCGATGGATATGTGAGGTACAAGGTGCCTTCGGTTTCGTTCAGACCCAGAATGAACTTGTAAATGGACTGTGTGTCTGACATTGGATTTTATTCTGTGTGATTGATTTCTATTAAATATATATCTGTTTGGTGGCGAAGAATTTATTTTCTTGCTTAACGCCCTTCTCTGAGACGTATGAGCTAAGAGGTTATATATTAATGTATATCAATCGCATGAAGTGAATTGCCTATGTGGCGTGCCTAAGTGGCAAATGATTAAGGCTTCTATTGAAAAGCAAAGTCTTGTGGTTGATGATCAAAGTACGGCCTGTGTGGCATAGCTTTGTGTAGCGTTGATTCGCGAGCCTCATACCTCGGTTGTGAACCAGAAACAGGAGAGGACCTCAGGGAGGACATGCATTTCTTTCTATCTAGGGCGGTGTCAGTGACCTACCAGCCCTGACATTTATGTTATTTTCACCTGTGTGGTTGTTGGATTGCGAGGCGCCTCGGATATATCGGTGACAATGTGGAGCCAATGGAGTCATTTGCCTCATTTACGCCCCGAAGGGCGGGGAAACGCAGCGTTCAGGAATTTTAATCCACATCAATGGACAGGCCCTAACGATCCAAGGGCCTACCTGAATCTGGATCCTGAGACATGGTAGGCTAGATTGTCTGGAAACGATGAGGACGATCCCTGGCCTCGGTTCATAGATGGAAATCCAATTTCCAAATACATGACTTTGCGGTTTTGATTGTAGAGCCTAGTATGGCGACATGATATGTAGTACCCATGCCGTCTAGGATTGATACATTTATACTTGAAGTTGTTTTATACACTATGCACTTATAATAGTATCAAATGATTTGTTTTTAATGTACCAAGCATGTTTGGCTATTATAAGGGAAAACCCTATCCTCCGGCTTGTGTGATGGGACCTGGGTCTTATAATAGCTTTAGTTTTCCAAAAAGCATTGCGCTATTTTATTATATGCACTGGTATTCTTGGGAGGAAACCCGTTTCATGTTATACGGCGTGGTCGCTTGATATAATAAAGTAAAGCTTTAAATAACTGTTCTAGTTCTCACACCAGTCACATGACTGACCTGGAGTTTATTGTTTTAACCTAAACTTTGGGTGCCCCTATTTTCGACACGGGCAGCTAGTAGTTTTGGTTTTGCAGATTTATATTCACAGGATCCTGGTTTAAAGCTGAAGTGATATTCGGAAAGCTCTACATCCGTGTATTTCTTTCAGTTATGTTTTGTATTATTTTTCTACTGCTAAGTAATGTATTGTAATCTCTGATATTTATCAAATGTATATTGTTTATTTATACTTTGTATATTCTTGTATTCTTATGAAATTGTTGTAATTAACAATGAAATGTTTTTCTGTTTGTGTTCTGATTTGTCGTGTTCTCAAAACAATCAGGGGTTTCGAACGGTCTTGGTCGGTTTAGCGATCGATTCGGATCGAGCGAAATTCTTTATCGTTTCATTTGGTATCAGAGCTTTGTTTTACATAGCTCGGAGAACAAGACATATTAGAACCGAACGAAAGAATTCATCAGAGATTGGATTAGTAATATCCAATGAGAATGACTCGTTAGAGATAGGATCAGTAGTATCCTAGAACGAGCGTGAAGAGTGATGTTTTTAAAATAAAATTGAAAACAAATTTGGTTTTGAAATTTAAATTTTATTATACGTATTTGAATATTTATTTTAAATTGATTTGGACAATCAAGTATATAAAGATTTTGCATATACGTCTGATCCACGTGTATACGATGTCTTAATATACTAGATAGATATAGAATCACACTCTAGCCGCCCGAAGATGGTTCTAATGATCGCTATAACGATCGCATCATCAGTATTCATGTTCGAATTTCGAAGATGGGAGGTCTATATATTTCCTATTGACTGGTGTGAGAACCAAAGCTAGATAGGGCTTATTGTTGTGATTTGGCATCAAAAATCTGATTTTTGGACTATGTATCAAAGTTATGAATTTGAAAAGCTAATCAACTAACTGATTGTTGGTTGTGTTGTTTGATTATTGTTTGATTAATTAAAATTTTGAACCATTTAGCCAAATTGTACCAAATAGTGAATTGTACTGAAAATTTGTCGCATCTACATACGTATACATGTACTTACATTGAAAAGGTCATAGCAACGAGGCTAGAGAAGAGGAATAAAATTGTTTGCCCGACAAATACGTACATGTTTATTGTATTTCTTGGGTTTTTGATGATTTTATAAGCCGATTGGCTAGCCGCTTGGCTGCTTCTTTTTCTGTTTAGATTAGTGAGGGCCATGGGAGGCTATTTGAAATATCCCGAAGCTCACGGTGCAGCGGAGGTTATGGCGAAATTTTTCGGAAATTTAGGGTGTTAGCCAATTTTTTGAAAAATTTGAAAAGTTCTTAGAAACTGAAAAGTTGAAGAACTTAAATCAAAAGGAAAATACTGGAAATTGAGTTGATTAGTTAAGTAACTTTCGGCTTCGTTCCTTTTCGGGGACGAAAAGTTTTAATGGGGGAGATTGTAACTACCCGGAAATCCGAGCCAATTTAAAAATTTTATTTTTGCAATTTAAATGAATTTTGAACATTTAAAATGAATTATTTCAAATAATAAAGACGAGAAATTTATTCTTAATAGAATTCGTACGTATATATTTATTTGAATCGTCCTTAGAATATAAATAATTATTTATAATTATAAAAGGAATTGAAAATGGCGCGGTAGTTCGAAAATTCGATTTCAAAGTTCAAATGAATGTATAGGATTCAAATTAAACCGGATTTTAGCAAAACCAAAAATATTAGAATCTATTTGAGAATATCTTTCCAAAGAATCCGAAAATTTGAAATTTCATAGCGGGGGAAAAAAGTTATGCCCAGTTGAAATTTCGGAATAGTCGCTATGGAATTCTGGCCCTTAAAAATAGCCATTTTGCAAACGACCTCGATTTTCGACGAAACCACTTTTGTTGGATCTGGGATGTCAAATTATTGCTAGATTCCAAAAATTTATAAATTTTGAAATCAAAATGTGTGCGTGGCCAAAGAAAACGTGTTTTGACAGGAGTCAATTTTGATCGACCTGAAAATGGCCATTTTTCAAACGGTCTTCAAATTTGACAAAATTAGATTCATTAGGACCGTATCGTCAATACAAAGCTAGAAATAATTTTTTGGGAATTTTTAGAGTTTGTATGTGGTCCCGGTAAATTGGAATGTGCGTTCAAATTCAATATACATTGACTTATATTTTAATTCGAATGGAAACTGACCGTAACAGCCGAATTGGATTACGAAACATATCCCATTGTGTTCGGAATGGGGTAAATTAGCTTGGGGCGACAATCGGTGGGTTTGATTTTGACTTCAGAATGAAAAGTAACTTTTTGGATAAAAATTAAAATTAAATATATATATAATATTGCACCCCCACTCCTCTCTTCACTCAGACCATTCAAAAAAAAACCGCGTTAACCCTTCCCCCCCCCCTCCCCCCCCCCCCCCGAACCCTCATCGATCTCGTCATCCGCCCCTTCCCCCACCCACGCTGACGTAACCGCCGACCTTCACCCACCTTTATGCCGTCGATCTCCTCCCTCTGCCTCTCCCCTTCCTCCACGAGAACCGCGGCCCCCCCAAACTCTGAATACCCCCTGAAATCGAACGAGTGCCGCCGCCGAAGCTTCAGTGCCGCCGTCCACCTCTCAGGCCGCCGTATTCCCCTTCCGACCTCCCCCCTCCCCCATTCCACAGCCGCGGTGGACCACCTTTCCCCCTCCGATGGAATAACCATGAGTATTTGCTGTATTTTCTTTTGATTTACGGTTATTAGTTTTAAAGTATAAAAAATCAGTTTTTTTATATATAGCATAGTCTAAAATAGAATTAATTTTATATATTATGATATTAAATCAAAATTAGGTTTTTATATGTTATAAAAATTAAATTTTATATGCTAGAATAAAAAGGTTTGATTTTTAACTTTGAAAAGGTTAGATTTTTAATTTTAAAAGGATTAGATTTTTTTTAATTATGTATGAAGAGAAATAAAGATTAGATTTTTATTATGAAGCTAGTGAAGAAAAAATATAATTTTTTAGAAGATAAAAATTTGATCTTTATATGTATAACATGGGCACAAAGATGTGACCTTTATATATGTAGCGATATAATAAAAATACAATTTTTATTATATGCATGGTGATATAAAAATGTGATTTTTATATATATGACGATATGAAAAGAATGTGATTTTTAAAATATATATAGCGATGTTAAAAACATGATTAATAACACATACCGCGTGAAACAGATCTCGTTGGAAACGCGGCGAAGATTTTCTACATAAAAAGAGTCGCGGCGTTTGGTTTAGCTTCTAGGTGAGAACTCCTCACTTTTAATTTATTTTTTAGTTGAAATATATACTAGGATGCAGACGGTGCTTAGCAGCACCCGACACCCGTTGTCCACAGACCATGGATGACTTGTTTGTTTAATTGATGTGTTGTGAAAGTTGATTGTGTGAAGTGGAATGAAATAAAATATTTTATAGTGGAAAATATTTTATAGTTAAAAATATAATTTTTAACGTGTATATAAAATAAATATTTATAAATAAATCAGATGATTTGTTTATGTACACCCATTTGACTGATATTGAATGGGACGATAAATTTTACATATCGCCCAACTGCACAAATAAAAATCTGTGTTTGTTGATTTGAAACCCCACACAGGTATTGGGATGATATTTGACGTACACTAACCCCGATTGTTTAGTTGTATGTCAGTCGATGGGTTGACAGACTGTGTAAGCGTTAATTATTTATATTTCATGCTTATGCAGTTGTGTGGTGCACTCTGGATGATGTTTGATGATTTATCGTTGCTATTATATACATGTTTTGTAGAAAGTCCATATAATTAACATTATATGGCAATTAATTGGGCCTCATTCCAATTTGGGAAATAAGGAATATTATAAAAGAAAATTCATGCGTTGAACAGAATAAAAATTCATGCGTTGAATAGAAAGAAAATTCATGTGTTGAATAGAAAGAAAATTCATGTGTTGAATTGAAAGAAAATTCATGTGTTGAATAGAAAGAAAATTCATGTGTTGGATAAAAGCCGTGTTGGTTAGATATGCGCCATTTTGACGTGAACGATATTTATATCGATTATATTTGTTTTTATAATGATTATAGAAAAGGAAGTGATTTCAAAATATAACGTTTTGAAAATATTATCATTTGTATATCGATGATGTGGAATATTCAATTTTGATTCGAAATTGAATATGAAGTTAAAATCGTTTTAAAAACGAATTTAAAACGATTTACAAAATACGTTTTGAAAGGAAATTGTAACGACCGGGAATTTCGCTCGATCTGAATCAGTCGCTAAACCGATCTAGACCGTTCGAAACGCCTGATTGTTTTGAGAACCCGACAAAACAAAACGCAGACGGAAGAACATTTCATTGTCTATTACAACAATTCATCAGAATATAAGAATATACAGAGTATAAATGAATATTACACAGAAATATCAGAGATTTAAATTACATTTAAATACATAGCAGCGGAAAATAATACAATACACAACTGAAGGAGATATACGGATACAAAGCTTTCCGGATATTGTTCCAGCTGTAAACTAGGATCCTGTGAATATAAATTTGCAAAACCAAAACTACTAGCTGCCCGTGCCAAAATAAGGGCACTTGGAGTTTAGGTTAAAACAATAAACTCCAGGTCAGTCATGTGACTGGTGTGAGAACTAAAACAGTTATTTAAAACTTTACTTTAAATCAGATATAAAAGGACCACGCCGTATAACACGGAACGGGTTTCCTCCCAAGAAAACCAGTGCATACAATAAAACAACGAAATGCTTTTTGGAAAAATGAAGCTATTATAAGACCCAGGTCCTATCACACAATGCAACGCAAGCCGGGGGATAGAGTTTTCCCTTATAATAGCCAAACATGCTTAGTACGTTTAAAACAAATCGTTGGATACTATAATAAGTGCATAGTGTATAAAACAACTTCAAATCATAAGTATCAATCATAGACGGCATGCGTACCATATATCATGTCACCATACTAGTTCTACAATTAAAACCGCAAAATCATGTATTTGGAAGTTGGATTTCCATCTGTGAACCGAGGCAAGGGATCGTCCTCTACCAAATTCGAGACAATCTAGCCCATGTCTCCGGAACAGCCGCAACGGCCCCTTGGAGCGACAAGGCCGGTCCACACGGAGTGGATTATAGTGCCTGAACAATACGTCTCTCCGCCCTATGGGGCGTAAATGAGCCAACAAATGGCTCCATCGGACCCGGATCGTCCGATCAAACCGAGGCGCCTTGCAACATCAACGACCACATAAGTCAAACTCGTCAGGGCTGAGACGACCCGATTTCCCGTTCTCACGGAAACAAGGTTATCTTTTGGAATATAACACAGAAACATATAATAGCAGAACAGAATTAAATAAATACACCAGAATGAACAACAAAATATACTGGATAAAAGTAATCATCAGAGTTACACAGTATACAGGATCTTACTTAGTACAAATACAGTTCAGCTATACATAAATGTCTACAGCGGAAATAAACAAAATATGTACAATAGGAGCTGAACAGCATAAAAGAAATAAATGATAGAATCCATCTTCAGCTCCAGCTATCCAGAAAGAACCAACTAAACCTGAATACAAGGCTGCCCGTGTAGAAAAAGGGGCACCCGAGTTTGAGAGTGAAACAAACTACGAGTCAGTCATGGGACTGGTATGAGAAATCCACTCAACACATATATAATTGGCTAATCACAGGACCACGCCACTTTCGCGGAACGGGTTTACTCCATTGGATTGCCAGTGCATTAAAACAACTCTTTCTTTTAAACATCGCTATGCTTTTTATAAAAATGAAGCCGTTATAAGACTCAGTTCCCATCACACAATGCAACGCAAACCGGAGGATAGAGTTTTTACCTTATAACGGCCAAGATATGCTTGATACGAATAAAACAAAGGCATTTGATATTATTGCTAGTGTTTATATGTTTTGAAAACAATTTCGAATCATAACTATCAATCATAGACGACATGAGCGTCCCATGCCACTATGTCGCCAAATAGGTATACAATCAAAACCGCATCGTCACGTATTTGGAAATTGGATTTCCGTCATGAACCAAGGCAAAAGATAGTCCTTACCGAATTCGAGACAATCTAGCCCATGTCTCCGGAACAGCCGCAACTGCCCCTTGGATCGTCAGGGCCGGTCCACCGATGTGGATTATAGTGCCTGAACAATACGTTCCTCCGCCCTTTGGGGCGTAAATGAGCCAACGAATGACTCCATCGGACCCGGATCGTCCGACCAAACCGAGGCGCCTCGCAACAGCAACAACCACATAGGTGAAAAGTATATAAATGTCAGGGCTGGTAGGTCACTGACACCACCCTAGCTAGAAAGAAACGCATGTCCTCCCTGATGTCCTCTCCCGTTTTAGGTTCATACCGAGGTGTGAGGGTCGCGAATTCACGTTATACACAAAGCTATGCCACACAGGCGGGGCTTTGATCATCACCACAAGACTTTGCTTTTCAACAGAAGTCCTGATCACTGCATCTTAGCATGCCACACAGGCAATTCACGCCATGCGATTGATGTCCATCGATATACAATCTCTGAGCTCGTACGTCTTAGAGAAGGGCGTTAAGCAAAAGAATAAATTCTCCGCCGCCAAACAGATGTATATTTAACAGAGATCAATCAACACAGAATAAAATCCAATGTCGGACACACAGTCCATTTACAAGTCCGTTCTGGGTCTGAACGAAACCGGAGGCACTAAATACCTCGCAAACCCATCGATCACCACGTACGTCTGGACGATTACCACTCATTATCCATATTTCGGGATGCCTCCCAATCAGGACCTCGGTTACCATCCAAACGAGGTGAAGATCTCCGGTCTTCGACCATCGTCCTCAGCTTCGACTTTCAATCGTCGGTCAATTATTTGAAATGAGAATTAACTCGGCCTTCTCAAATAATTCACGTACATTTAGAATTTCAAATCAATTTATTTCAATGGTTAAATTATTCGACAACACCAATATTGTTCTTTAATGTAATTTTCACACCAAACACATTCAACCATCAAATACAACATAAATCGAGCAAATTCAGTTTATTTCCATTCCATATCGCTTATGATATTTTATAGCTATTTATCGCTATTTTTATTTATTTTAAAATAGCTATTTTATTCAAAACGAAGCTTCGGGCCATGAAGCGGCCGTGGCGCTGTTTTTCTTCAGATTTGATTTACACATATCTGAAAATCTAACCGTTGGATCTTCACAAAATTTACATCATTAGAAAGGTCTTTTCAAAACGAATCCAACGGTTCCAGTTTCGGGAAAATCTGACGGTCGGATCTCCCGGTACAATCGTTTGAAGTTTCAATTTCAAAATACGAACTGCAGCGTCGTTATTCGATTAAATATAATTATATTTATATATAAATATAATCGTTTCTGGCGCTGTTTTTCTTCAAATTTGAATTAAACATTCCAGACAATCCAACCGTTGGATTTTTACAAGGTTGGTGCCGTTGGAAAGATTATTCCAAGGCGAACCCGACGGTTGAGGTTTCGGGAAAATCCAATGGTCGGATTTCCCGTACTAGTCGTTTGAAATCACGATTTCAAAATACGAACTGCACGGCTTCGTTTCGTTTTAATTTTATTTATATTTATATAGTTATATAAATATAGTTCATTCAATGATTTCTATATCGTTTTCACTTCAAATATTTTTCTAACGCCTTAAATTTTGGAAAAATTTCGCCATAACCTCCCCTGCACCGGGAGCATCGGGAAATCGCAAATAGCGTTCCCGGTCCTTCTAATCTCAAAAAGAAAAAGAAAAAGCCAAGCGGCTAGCCAACAGGCTCAAAATCATCACCCAAACAAATCAGTAAATGTGTACCTATTTGTCGGGCACAAAATTTTATTCCTCTTCTCTAGCCCCTTTGCTATAACCTGTTCAATGAATATTGCATGTACATATATATACAGTTCTTATCATTTATCATTTTCTATTCAACTTCATATTTGATGTCTGTTTGGTTTAAAAACACCATTCATTCTAATGTTACATAAATAGGTGCAAATCATTTCATTAGCTAATTAATGAATATTTCAACTCATATATGTTTATTTTGAACAAGTGGCTATTTTTAACACTTCACATTTCAACGATTTATGCATACAATAAAAATGTGATTTTTATTGTAAAACGATTCATTTCAAAACACTATTCTTCTATATAGTTCATATAGTCGATAAAAGGTGATTTTTATTATCAAACAATTTATTTCAAAATATGAATACCATTCAACACATGAATTTCTAATCAACGAATGAATATCAATTCAACACATGAATGTTTTCTATAGTTTTTTTTATATAGATTAAAATGTGATTTTTATTATCGAACAATTTATTTCAAAATATGAATACCATTCAACACATGAATTTCTAATCAACGAATGAATATCAATTCAACACATGAATGTTTCTATGGTTTCTATATATAGATTAAAAATGTGATTTTTATTATGGAACAATTTATTTCAAAATATGAATACCATTCAACACATGAATTTCTAAACAACGAATGAATATCAATTCAACACATGAATGTTTTCTATACAATGAATAAATATAGTTTAAGCATATGAAAATAATTCAAACATACAAATATTATTCAAAATTTCGGCAGCATAACGGCAGGGTAGTTACACCGGGACCGTCCCTAGTACGGCTCCTCGCTCTACCTTAAAACCTCGCGGTTTTTGACAATGGGGATCATGCATCTAGTTCGCACGCAGGCGGCATGTATATATTTATTTCATTTCCACAAACTAATCCTATGTGGTTTCAACCAAATATTTCTCAACCACAAATGGGTATTTTTCAACCACAATCAACCAATATCAATCACAAACAATCCCAAACAATCATTCGCTATCAATCAATTTTCACAACAATTTCAACCAATAAATATCGTCCATGGTTTGTGGACGAGGGGCGTATATATATATATATAGCAATTCACTTTCATTTCACACATATATGATATTTTTAAATCAGAAATCTCACCAATAGCTATCCAATTTCACTTAGAGAAATCTTCGCCTTTCTCGCCTTTTGTCGCTTCGTTGCCTGTATTTTCTACATATGTAAAAATCGAATTTTTACTATGTTATTCAATAAATAAAAAATCGAATTTTGACTTCGCTATTCAATATATAAAAATATGATTTTTTTTACCTCGACTTTCAATATATAAAAATATGATTTTTACCTTGTAAATTTCTAACCTCCTCCTATTTTTAGTTTAAAACTTTTTCCTTTTAAATTTCAAACCTTTTTCTATTTAAAGTTTTTAAAACTTTTTCCTTTTAAATTTCAAACCTTTTTCTATTTAAAGTTTAAAACTTTTTCTCTTAAACAAAATCAGGTTTTTAAATGCATAGAAAAAATCAGTTTTAAATTGCTTTTAAAATCAGTTTTTCTTTTTATAAAAAAATCAGTTTTTAATTTCATTTAAAAATCAGATTATGCATCTTAAAAAAATTCAGTTTTACTCTTTTTATAAAATCAGTTTTTAACTTTTAAAAACCAAATCAGTTTTTACTCTTTTAAAACAAATCAGTTTTAATACTTTATTAAAATCAGTTTATATCCTAAAAAAATATCTGTTTTAACCTAAAAAAAATATACAGTTTTAACCTAAAAAAAATACAGTTTTAACCTAAAAAAAAATATACAGTTTTAATAGAATTAAAAATAAAACAGCTTACATTGCTGCGAAGAAGAAGGGGGGGTTTGGAGACGTCGGCGGCAGGAGGTGCTGGAGTGGCGCGGTCGGCGGTGGGAGGTGCTGGAGTGGCGCGGTCGGCGGTGTCTTCCTCTTCGTCGGAGTTCGCGCGATTTGGGGCTTCGGGGGTTGCGCTAGGGTTTCGAACGGAGAACAGGCGGTGGGCGGCGTCGCTACTGCTCCTCCTTTCTTCTTCTTTTTTTTTCTTTTTTTTTTTTTTTGTTTTACTGATTAATGAAATCGGGGGGGGCCAGAAGGAAGAAAAAGGGGGGGAAGATTATATTATTTTATTTTATTTTTTTTATTTTTTTATTTATATTCTTGCAAAAAGGTTGACTTTTACATACGACCTCGAAACGAGGCCCACCGCCTGTCGTCCATAGCGTTTTACCCCCATTCCGAACACAATGAGATATGTATCGCAAGCTGATTTGATCGTTACAATCAGTTTCCTTTTGAATTTACATTTAAATCACTATATTGAATTTTAAACGTACATTTCAAATTACCGGGGCCACATACTAACTAGATAGATTCCAGAAAAATATTTTCTAGCTTCGTATTGACGATACGGTCCTAACAAAACTAGTTTCGTCGAATTCTGAGACCGTTTGAAAAATGGCCAATTTCCAGTCGATTAAAATCAACTGAAACCGGTCAAACGCGTTTTCCTATGCCACGCTCACGTATTGATTCGAAAAATTATGAAATTTGAAACTTAACAATAACTTGACACTGCGGATCCAACAAAAGTGGTTTCGTCGAAATCCGAGGTCGTTTGCAAAATGTCCATTTTTAAGGGCCTGAATTCCATAGCGACTATTCAGAATTTTCCAACTGGACATATCTTTTGATTCCCACTACCAAATTTCGATTGGTCGGATTCGTTATAAAGATATTCACTAACAGATTTAAATGCTTTTGGTTTCACAAAAATCCGGATTGTTTTGCACCCGGTATATTCAATTGAAGTTTGAAATTGAATTATCGAACTACCGCGCCATTTTCAATTCTATATATAATTATAATTAATTATATTCGTTTTCAAATGTCGATTCAAACTCAGTTTTCATCGCCATTATCTAAAATATTTATTTTAAATATTTAAAATCCATTATTTTAGCCAATTTAAAAATTTTAAATTGGTTCAGATTTTCTGGGTCGTTATAAGGGCGTGTAAAACCACTGACGCCACTTCTAGCTAGAAAGAAACGCATGTCCTCCCTGTGGTCCTCTCCCGTTTTTGGTTCACCACCGGGGCGTGAGGCTCATGGATCAACGTTACACAAAGCTACGCCACATAGGCCGTGCTTTGATCAACAACCACAGGACTTTGCTTTTCAAAAGAAGCCTTGATCATTTGCATATTAGCATGCCTGTAACATCCCAGATTTTTTGAACGTTGTCTACGAATATTTAAATCTGTTTAAATATTAATTTGGCGACATTAGCAGATTTTATATCGAATTTATTTTATAAAAATCGATTTTAAAAATACATATATTTATAATATAATTAAAACGAGCTCGAAAACGACGCGGCAGTTCGTAATTTTTGATCTGAACTTTAATTGAATATACAGAATTGGTTTGAAGTCGGAATTCTGTGAAACAAGAAACGTTCAAATCCATTGAACTGTATTTTTCTAATGGAAGAGAAAAATGAAGATTTCATATTATGGATTGTAAGATATGTCCAGATAAAAATTTCCAATAGTCGCTATAGAATCGTTCATCGACCGTAGCAGTTTATTTGAAATAACTGCGTACTGAGTTCGAATCTGGACAAGATTCTTTTGAGACGTAGTTATAGTTTAATTTTTAGAATTTTACTGTAATTTTAATAAATTAAATATGCAGCTTTTTATTTGAAGTATTTTGCACCCTGTATCAATATTTTGGGATTTCATATTGTGAGTTAACCTACGGATACTATGATATTTTCGGGACTGTGGCACCTCGCTGGACACAACTGTATCT
Organism: Allium sativum; assembly: GCA_030737875.1. Classification (NCBI taxonomy): domain Eukaryota; kingdom Viridiplantae; phylum Streptophyta; class Magnoliopsida; order Asparagales; family Amaryllidaceae; genus Allium; species Allium sativum. The sequence goes on from CM060923.1 coordinate 12,500,752, forward strand.
TTACTTTCATCCGTAGCGGTCTATAAATAAATGAAATTATACGGTACCATATAAATTACAGTAAATAAAAAATTACGTCACCCTAATGTTTTGACATCCTAACATAGAGTCTATATATTTCACACCTATAGTTGAAGAAATGAAAACACCTATACATGTTTTCTGAAATTTACTGTTACCCGCATGCATCTTTCTTTTTCTTCTTTCTTTTCCTATCCCTTTCACCTTACTGAGCCTAGACACATGCAAAACTGGGCAAAATATCCTCTACCAAAATATTGTCTGTCCTCTTCAATACACCAGTCTTCTCCAGTTTAATTTTCACATGTAACTGTGAAACATCACGCATACCTAATCGTATTTCCTTGCCAACCATGCAAAAGTGTACACGTTCAACCTACTCTGTATTTTTCCTTCCCCATATATTACCACTGCAACATTTCATTTCAGCCGACGGAGCATACCGACGCGCCTTTTCCTTTCATTTCAACTGCAGCAGCACCCTATACAGCCCCATTTCTTTTTCAGTTGACCAAGTATTTTAAATTAGAAAGTGACATCTCAGTAAGCGTTGCCGACCAAGTATATATATTTCCCGATTTCAAAATCCCATCAGCAACAGCTTCGTGATTTCATTTCATTTTCAGTACAGCCGACCTATGTTATGTATTTTCTTTTCACCATACACCAACCTGTATATGCATTAAACGCTGCACATGCTTAAAGATCTTGCTACAGCATTAAGCACATGCATTGTGATACTTTGCTGTGCAAGGCTGATTCCTTCATGTACCATTAGCACATCATATCAATACGCTGCTTTTGAAACGCGAACACACTGCCTCCTTTTGTCCAAATCAACGCAGCTCATCAACTTCAAATCAAAACCAGAACATTACCAACCTACCCTAGTATGCTACGGCTAACATGAAAACCTTGGGTGCCAAGGCATACACGTCTATAAATACGCAAACCTCACTCTTTCAATTCCACCATCTTAATGTGCTGAAGCTTCAATGGCTTATTAAATATATATATGTATGTAAATAAAAGAAATATACATGTAAAATATTTCGATGGCAAATTGGAGGAGCACAGCGCGAGGGGATACAACATATGAACGGGTTCAACATCATGATAAAGTGAAGAATATGCATGGGGAGGCTATGCATCTTGACTATTGCATGGAGAAAGTGCCGTACTGTTCATGAGGGCGAGGCTGTGACAGTGGTAAACTGGAGGGGGTGTACGGGCAGACTGGTGGTGCGTGGGTTCATTTAGATGTGGGGATCGAACATGGATAGGAGCAATAGCATGTGTGGAAGCTTTATACTATATGGAGAAGTTTGTAGTTGTGGTACAAAGGGGAAGAAGAGCTCTCGGTTGTGACATCAGTTGTGTAATGAATCATGGAAGTGGAGTCTTCTGTTGAAGGAATCAGTTTCGAATATGGGAGAAGTATATCAGGGAAATGCGGTTCAAAAGAAAGACAAAAGAAAAAAAAAAGGGAAATGGCACGGTGGCCTGGGCAGAAGAGGACGTGGAAGGGAACAGGGATGTGCGTTGGTTCGGTTATTAGCGTGAGCACGAGACAATATCAATGCTGAAGAGGAACGAACGTGGTATTTGGTTGTGTCGAAATGAAGATGCGCAGAAGACACAACCGTAAGGGACAAAGGTCGGGCTTGGTTTTCCGATAATCAAGGGTAATTAAAAATTAAATAATTAATGAGATAATTATTTTTAATTGTAATTATATAAATATCTTTTGCCTATGTTGTCAGAATCGAACTGAACAAACGACGTTGGACCGCATCGACAAACACCTCTTTCTGGAGTGGGAATGGACGATGATGGAGTCTGCTGGGATTTTTGATTTAATTAAATGCTTATTTAATTAAATCAAAAGAAATCGTTTTACCAAAAAATCAAATCAAGGTGAGTTTAACTCACTCAGTTACCCGTTTATATTTTATATAAACCGGGTTTTATTTTATTTTATATGCAATGTTTGCCGATGGTTGTTTGTTAACCGTTATTGGTTGAACTGTATGGTTGTGTTAAAATTGAGGTAACCATTGTGATGCAGGGAAGGACAGGTTGGAGGGATCCAACCGGATTCCTCAAATATGTTGTTATTTATCTGAACCGTTAATCAGTTTGATTGATCATTTGTTGTTGAAACCAAATCCAACACTTGTTTGATTTTAACCAATGGGTGACATTGGTTAAGTATTTATCGGCAGATGGCCCATTAATGAATCGTTTTATGGAAACTGGTTTATCGTCATAAAAAGCGATAGAAATACAGTTATAAAGTTGTTTTACAACTAAAGTTAGTTTTGAAATCTATTTGGTATAGATTATTTAAAATGAAGTGATTAAGAGAAATAAATGATTATTTTTGTTTTGAACTTACAAAGAAGTATACAAAGTAAGATTTGCATGTTAGCGAGTTTTGCGGCAAATATGAAGTGATTTACCCAATGTTTAAGATTGAATGTAATGGTTAAATGGGTTTATTTAACCTAACTAGATTGTTAATTAAATCAAAATGAAATTATTTAAATTAATCTTCTTTATTTAACCAAGTGATAATGGTTAACAAAGTAACCATGTTGAAATGTCCAAGTCAACCACTTGAATGAGAATAGTTATTTTAAACTATTCATTTGATTGGTGATTATCATTGAAATTAAGTATCATTTTTTTTTATAACCTTTTGAGGAAGATTAATTATTTTTGTAGTAAACCAATTGATGTGAATAACGGTAGAAATTTGACAAGGAATCGAACTGTAAAGGGATTGTAAAAGAATAGTACATGAATTTATAAAGAGATTCGATAAACAAGATTTGAATACATATGTAATAATGTTTTCTAATGGAACCAAGTATTTTTAATATATCGAGTCGAGCTTTCTATAAAAAGAAAAATGTTAACCTTTAAGGTGAATAAAACCCTTGTTTATAACCAAAGGGTATTTTAGTAAGTTTACTCATATTTATATGAGTTAGAATTTTGGTTTATCCCTTAAAGGGAATTTTACAAAAAGGAAAGTTTAAACAAATTTGCATATGAGTTGAAATCGAACAAAAGCTTGAGCAGATTGAATTCTACTTTAAAAGTGAAGATAAAATGGGGAGATATGGGGATAAATGTTTTAGATATGGAATGGAATTAATTGAATCAAAGTAGTCCTAAATGGGGATATAGAGATGACTGGGTTAATTATTGAAATGAGATTTCGTTAATAAACTCCTATCTAATCCGAAGATAAGAATGTTGTCGGCTCAAGGTCTGAGAGGTAAATAAAATACCCCAACTTGAACGATTTCATGATTATCCAAGGGTGATAGTAGTTTAAATACGAAGGTAGTGGAAATAAAATGATATTTATGCGAAAGATATTATAACTATAATTTGAAGAATATAAGTTGAATAAATGGGATGTGGAAATAAGGATTTAGAAAGCGATATTCTAAATGTTGAAAGATTTAGAAATGTAATTAACAACTGTTTAACTTAAAGGGCCAAGGGATGCTGTATTCTGAACCAAGGAACCCATTTGATTTTTCTATGGATGATGTTTGTTTATTTTGATAGTTAAATCACCAACTATCAAAATCTGACTAAAACGATTGTTGGTATGGAAAGACCGGGATCGAATTTATATTCGAAAACCATTCCGACCAGCAAATACGTAACGTTAAAGATATCAGAAGATGGTCGAGATGGAGCATTGAAGACCGTTGAACTTCATAAGCGGAAGAACTACTCATTAAATTTCTCTGGCTAGCTACTAGAGTTATGATGACTTGTGATTCTGTCGTGATTGGAATCTTCGGTTTGCAAGGACTACTCGCTACTGATCCATGGGGTGATTCCTATATTGAATGCAGTAGGAGAGTGCCTTCGGTTCATCCTGTCCCTGGATGACGTGTATGGACGATGTAAAAGGTGGCCAGATGTTTCAAAAGTCGATTTTAACCTCAGGCCTCATCAAACCGGGAAATGACAAAAATCGGGCAGGCAGCATGGCTATGTGGGTCGCTCCCATTAGGGTGTATAATCACCTATCTAGAGAAATTCCTTTTGCTTCTTTAATCTATCGATGCTGTCCCATTTCGGGAGGCGGTTGCTGATCCCAATCGTCGGTGATATACATTCGATACACTCAAGCGAAATGAGTGGTCGGTCATGTGTGGGCCGGGTTGCAAGACGTTCTTGTTGAACCCAGTGTATTTGCCTCTAGAGATACACAAGCGGAAGGTGGTCCCATACCTTGTCATAGCCGGAATCCAAGCTCCAATAAGCGCCCGCGGTTTTTAATTATATATATATATATGGAGCGTGAGATGCAAGCGTTCCGCTAGATTGTTATTTATTTGTATTTAGACACTATTATAATATCAGTATAAGATATGATTTCAAAACTGTTTTGGGTTATAGTAAGGTAAAAACCGTCCGTGTTTATGTGTGGGCTGGTCTTACTATTATCCTTTTCTTTCAAAAAGATTTTGAACTTTAAAATCCAGTTGGATGATTCCCCTTACACTGTGCGAGTTATTCTCACTCTGGTTCACCAGACTGACCCGGTGTTTTGTAAATGCTCGGGTTAGCCCGGGTTGTACAGGTCCAGCTTATCAGGTGCTGCGAAGTCTAGAGACATGTCGAAAGAGTTCAGACATATGATTATTTTCCGCTGTGTGATGTATATGAGGACAGGTCGTTATAACTGTCCAAGTGTATTGATGTACTCTGATGTTGTAAGTATATTTTCAAGTTCTCAATAGAGATTATTTCTATTATATTTTGTTCCGCTGCGATGTGAGACTCTGATTCTGTGTGTTGTTCTTCTTCTTATTCTTCTATTCTAATATTTCTATCTTATCTTTCTCATCCTCCAACTTCTTTCTTCTAGCTTTCTGGAGATTCGATACTCGAGTGGGACACAGTTTGTGTAAATGTCGATAATTCGAGTGTCGAATTTTCCGGGTCGCTACAGTTGGTATCAGAGCTATTGGTTGAGTAGTAACCTTGGCTCTGTGGCGTGACTCAGTATAGATGGGGTTAGTAACACCCTAGAATGAGTTGAGTATATATGAGAGCACGTACTTGTAATTGATTTTAAAATTATTTTCAAACTATTTTGAAAAAGGGGTAAATGAAATAATTTTGCCCAAATTATATTTTTATATAGAAAAAGGAAATAATTTTCTATAGTATGGTAATATTGGTTGTTTTGCTCGACTTGTTTGGAATTCGAATTGAAATTGAATTAATTGAAAGACTATATTTAATTGGATATAAAAATGGAAATTAAGCTGGTTAAGTGGAATCGAATTAAATAATTGGGACTTGGAAATTAAATGAATAATAATGAAAATTTATCGATTTATATTGACGTACGGTAAACCAAAGTTGAGGAAACCCAGTGGATACACATGTTGAATATAATTCAAATGAGTTGGTTGTCTATTATTTGAATGTTGAGTTGGTTAAATAAAGTTCATCAAACGGATCAGTGAAGAAATTGAATGGAATATTGTTGGATTACTATTTGCATTATAAATGAGTTAAGTGCAGATATTAGCAGATTATGGGAATTGGCTTTGTTGTATAGTTTGAAAATACAGACCGGAAGAAGAAAGAGCGGTTAGTTGATTTGCTGCGAAATTGGAATTGAGTTGCCCGACAAAAAGGTAAACCTTAAAATTTGATTGGAGTTATTAAGTTATACCCCTGAGTTGGATAGCCATTTGGCTTTTGGTTTTCTTTGGGGGAAGTTGAGGCCGGAGTGGCATTTGTAGTTGTTGTGATCGAGCCGTGCAGTGGAGGTGCTGGCAAATTTTTTTTGGGACGTTTAAAGAGTTTGAATTTGTTCGTGTTCGGAACATCCTTCTTACCCTGCAATTTCGGGGACGAAATTATTTAAAGGGGGGAAGAATGTAACATCCTAGATTTTTTGAACGTTGTCTACGAATATTTAAATCTGTTTAAATATTAATTTGGCGACATTAGCAGATTTTATATCGAATTTATTTTATAAAAATCGATTTTAAAAATACATATATTTATAATATAATTAAAACGAGCTCGAAAACGACGCGGCAGTTCGTAATTTTCGATCTGAACTTTAATTGAATATACAGAATTGGTTTGAAGTCGGAATTCTGTGAAACAAGAAATGTTCAAATCCATTGAACTGTATTTTTCTAATGGAAGAGAAAAATGAAGATTTCATATTATGGATTGTAAGATATGTCCAGATAAAAATTTCCAATAGTCGCTATAGAATCGTTCATCGACCGTAGCAGTTTATTTGAAATAACTGCGTACTGAGTTCGAATCTGGACAAGATTCTTTTGAGACGTAGTTATAGTTTAATTTTTAGAATTTTACTGTAATTTTAATAAATTAAATATGCAGCTTTTTATTTGAAGTATTTTGCACCCTGTATCAATATTTTGGGATTTCATATTGTGAGTTAACCTACGGATACTATGATATTTTCAGGACTGTGGCACCTCGCTGGACACAACTGTATCTTTACTTTCATCCATAGCGGTCTATAAATAAATGAAATTATACGGTACCATATAAATTACAGTAAATAAAAAATTACGTCACCCTAATGTTTTGACATCCTAACATAGAGTCTATATATTTCACACCTATAGTTGAAGAAATGAAAACACCTATACATGTTTTCTGAAATTTACTGTTACCCGCATGCATCTTTCTTTTTCTTCTTTCTTTTCCTATCCCTTTCACCTTACTGAGCCTAGACACATGCAAAACTGGGCAAAATATCCTCTACCAAAATATTGTCTGTCCTCTTCAATACACCAGTCTTCTCCAGTTTAATTTTCACATGTAACTGTGAAACATCACGCATACCTAACCGTATTTCCTTGCCAACCATGCAAAAGTGTACACGTTCAACCTACTCTGTATTTTTCCTTCCCCATATATTACCACTGCAACATTTCATTTCAGCCGACGGAGCATACCGACGCGCCTTTTCCTTTCATTTCAACTGCAGCAGCACCCTATACAGCCCCATTTCTTTTTCAGTTGACCAAGTATTTTAAATTAGAAAGTGACATCTCAGTAAGCGTTGCCGACCAAGTATATATATTTCCCGATTTCAAAATCCCATCAGCAACAGCTTCGTGATTTCATTTCATTTTCAGTACAGCCGACCTATGTTATGTATTTTCTTTTCACCATACACCAACCTATATATGCATTAAACGCTGCACATGCCTAAAGATCTTGCTACAGCATTAAGCACATGCACTGTGATCCTTTGCTGTGCAAGGCTGATTCCTTCATGTACCATTAGCACATCATATCAATACGCTGCTTTTGAAAGGCGAACACACTGCCTCCTTTTGTCCAAATCAACGCAGCTCATCAACTTCAAATCAAAACCAGAACATTACCAACCTACCCTAGTATGCTACGGCTAACATGAAAACCTTGGGTGCCAAGGCATACACGTCTATAAATACGCAAACCTCACTCTTTCAATTCCACCATCTTAATGTGCTGAAGCTTCAATGGCTTATTAAATATATATATGTATGTAAATAAAAGAAATATACATGTAAAATATTTCGATGGCAAATTGGAGGAGCACAGCGCGAGGGGATACAACATATGAACGGGTTCAACATCATGATAAAGTGAAGAATATGCATGGGGAGGCTATGCATCTTGACTATTGCATGGAGAAAGCGCCGTACTGTTCATGAGGGCGAGGCTGTGACAGTGGTAAACTGGAGGGGGTGTACGGGCAGACTGGTGGTGCGTGGGTTCATTTAGATGTGGGGATCGAACATGGATAGGAGCAATAGCATGTGTGGAAGCTTTATACTATATGGAGAAGTTTGTAGTTGTGGTACAAAGGGGAAGAAGAGCTCTCGGTTGTGACATCAGTTGTGTAATGAATCATGGAAGTGGAGTCTTCTGTTGAAGGAATCAGTTTCGAATATGGGAGAAGTATATCAGGGAAATGCGGTTCAAAAGAAAGACAAAAGAAAAAAAAAGAAAAAAAAGAAAAAAAGGGAAATGGCACGGTGGCCTGGGCAGAAGAGGACGTGGAAGGGAACAGGGATGTGCGTTGGTTCGGTTATTAGCGTGAGCACGAGACAATATCAATGCTGAAGAGGAACGAACGTGGTATTTGGTTGTGTCGAAATGAAGATGCGCAGAAGACACAACCGTAAGGGACAAAGGTCGGGCTTGGTTTTCCGATAATCAAGGGTAATTAAAAATTAAATAATTAATGAGATAATTATTTTTAATTGTAATTATATAAATATCTTTTGCCTATGTTGTCAGAATCGAACTGAACAAACGACGTTTGACCGCATCGACAAACACCTCTTTCTGGAGTGGGAATGGACGATGATGGAGTCTGCTGGGATTTTTGATTTAATTAAATGCTTATTTAATTAAATCAAAAGAAATCGTTTTACCAACAAATCAAATCAAGGTGAGTTTAACTCACTCAGTTACCCGTTTATATTTTATATAAACCGGGTTTTATTTTATTTTGTATGCAATGTTTGCCGATGGTTGTTTGTTAACAGTTATTGGTTGAACTGTATGGTTGTGTTAAAATTGAGGTAACCATTGTGATGCAGGGAAGGACAGGTTGGAGGGATCCAACCGGATTCCTCAAATATGTTGTTATTTATCTGAACCGTTAATCAGTTTGATTGATCATTTGTTGTTGAAACCAAATCCAACACTTGTTTGATTTTAACCAATGGGTGACATTGGTTAAGTATTTATCGGCAGATGGCCCATTAATGAATCGTTTTATGGAAACTGGTTTATCGTCATAAAAAGCGATAGAAATACAGTTATAAAGTTGTTTTACAACTAAAGTTAGTTTTGAAATCTATTTGGTATAGATTATTTAAAATGAAGTGATTAAGAGAAATAAATGATTATTTTTGTTTTGAACTTACAAAGAAGTATACAAAGTAAGATTTGCATGTTAGCGAGTTTTGCGGCAAATATGAAGTGATTTACCCAATGTTTAAGATTGAATGTAATGGTTAAATGGGTTTATTTAACCTAACTAGATTGTTAATTAAATCAAAATGAAAGTATTTAAATTAATCTCCTTTATTTAACCAAGTGATAATGGTTAACAAAGTAACCATGTTGAAATGTCCAAGTCAACCACTTGAATGAGAATAGTTATTTTAAACTATTCATTTGATTGGTGATTATCATTGAAATTAAGTATCATTTTTTTTTATAACCTTTTGAGGAAGATTAATTATTTTTGTAGTAAACCAATTGATGTGAATAACGGTAGAAATTTGACAAGGAATCGAACTGTAAAGGGATTGTAAAAGAATAGTACATGAATTTATAAAGAGATTCGATAAACAAGATTTGAATACATATGTAATAATGTTTTCTAATGGAACCAAGTATTTTTAATATATCGAGTCGAGCTTTCTATAAAAAGAAAAATGTTAACCTTTAAGGTGAATAAAACCCTTGTTTATAACCAAAGGGTATTTTAGTAAGTTTACTCATATTTATATGAGTTAGAATTTTGGTTTATCCCTTAAAGGGAATTTTACAAAAAGGAAAGTTTAAACAAATTTGCATATGAGTTGAAATCGAACAAAAGCTTGAGCAGATTGAATTCTACTTTAAAAGTGAAGATAAAATGGGGAGATATGGGGATAAATGTTTTAGATATGGAATGGAATTAATTGAATCAAAGTAGTCCTAAATGGGGATATAGAGATGACTGGGTTAATTATTGAAATGAGATTTCGTTAATAAACTCCTATCTAATCCGAAGATAAGAATGTTGTCAGCTCAAGGTCTGAGAGGTAAATAAAATACCCCAACTTGAACGATTTCATGATTATCCAAGGGTGATAGTAGTTTAAATACGAAGGTAGTGGAAATAAAATGATATTTATGCGAAAGATATTATAACTATAATTTGAAGAATATAAGTTGAATAAATGGGATGTGGAAATAAGGATTTAGAAAGCGATATTCTAAATGTTGAAAGATTTAGAAATGTAATTAACAACTGTTTAACTTAAAGGGCCAAGGGATGCTGTATTCTGAACCAAGGAACCCATTTGATTTTTCTATGGATGATGTTTGTTTATTTTGATAGTTAAATCACCAACTATCAAAATCTGACTAAAACGATTGTTGGTATGGAAAGACCGGGATCGAATTTATATTCGAAAACCATTCCGACCAGCAAATACGTAACGTTAAAGATATCAGAAGATGGTCGAGATGGAGCATTGAAGACCGTTGAACTTCATAAGCGGAAGAACTACTCGTTAAATTTCTCTGGCTAGCTACTAGAGTTATGATGACTTGTGATTCTGTCGTGATTGGAATCTTCGGTTTGCAAGGACTACTCGCTACTGATCCATGGGGTGATTCCTATATTGAATGCAGTAGGAGAGTGCCTTCGGTTCATCCTGTCCCTGGATGACGTGTATGGACGATGTAAAAGGTGGCCAGATGTTTCAAAAGTCGATTTTAACCTCAGGCCTCATCAAACCGGGAAATGACAAAAATCGGGCAGGCAGCATGGCTATGTGGGTCGCTCCCATTAGGGTGTATAATCACCTATCTAGAGAAATTCCTTTTGCTTCTTTAATCTATCGATGCTGTCCCATTTCGGGAGGCGGTTGCTGATCCCAACCGTCGGTGATATACATTCGATACACTCAAGCGAAATGAGTGGTCGGTCATGTGTGGGCCGGGTTGCAAGACGTTCTTGTTGAACCCAGTGTATTTGCCTCTAGAGATACACAAGCGGAAGGTGGTCCCATACCTTGTCATAGCCGGAATCCAAGCTCCAATAAGCGCCCGCGGTTTTTAATTATATATATATATATATGGAGCGTGAGATGCAAGCGTTCCGCTAGATTGTTATTTATTTGTATTTAGACACTATTATAATATCAGAATAAGATATGATTTCAAAACTGTTTTGGGTTATAGTAAGGTAAAAACCGTCCGTGTTTATGTGTGGGCTGGTCTTACTATTATCCTTTTCTTTCAAAAAGATTTTGAACTTTAAAATCCAGTTGGATGATTCCCCTTACACTGTGCGAGTTATTCTCACTCTGGTTCACCAGACTGACCCGGTGTTTTGTAAATGCTCGGGTTAGCCCGGGTTGTACAGGTCCAGCTTATCAGGTGCTGCGAAGTCTAGAGACATGTCGAAAGAGTTCAGACATATGATTATTTGCCGCTGTGTGATGTATATGAGGACAGGTCGTTATAACTGTCCAAGTGTATTGATGTACTCTGATGTTGTAAGTATATTTTCAAGCTCTCAATAGAGATTATTTCTATTATATTTTGTTCCGCTGAGATGTGAGACTCTGATTCTGTGTGTTGTTCTTCTTCTTATTCTTCTATTCTAATATTTCTATATTATCTTTCTCATCCTCCAACTTCTTTCTTCTAGCTTTCTGGAGATTCGATACTCGAGTGGGACACAGTTTGTGTAAATGTCGATAATTCGAGTGTCGAATTTTCCGGGTCGCTACAATGCCACACAGGCAATTCACGCTATGCAATCGATATCAATCACACAGAATGAAATCCGATGTTAGACACATAGTCCATCTACAAGTTCGTTCTGGGTCTGAACGAAACCGGAGGCACCTAGTACCCCGCATATCCATCGATCTCCAAGTACATCTGGACGACCACTAACTGATTCCCTCCTCTTAGGTGTACGGCCCAATCAAGATCATCAGTAATTATCCAAATGACGTGAAGACCTCCGGTCTTCTACCATCGTCTTCATCTTGGACTTATCGTCGTATCAGTTATTCAGAATGGGATAAATCTGGTCTTTCTGAATAACTCATGTATATAATAAATCTGTGTTACACAAACACAACATACGCCTCATTCCAATTCATCAGTCACTAATCGTAAATTAACAAGAGAATAATTCCCCAAATATTAACCCCGAAGGCCGAAACCAACATCAGATCAATATCCAGGAAACCATTCATCTTAGCCAACCTACAGTTAGTTTCTAAATTTCACATTCTTAGGGAAAGGTTCCCATTAATTTTATCAAAGATAAATTCTTTGAAATTTATTCTTTAATCTTCCTTTGAATATCAGTTCAAACTAGTCGGGATTAACGAACCTTACCGAAGTAATCATTTGTTTTAATTTCCCAATCCCAACCTATTCATCCCATGAAGTAAAACTAGTCATACTTCATATCTAACACCATGGTGTTATCGGTAAATTTAATTACCATTTCACGTTCAAATCTAATTAAAGATTCATTAAAACTCCACTTAGTTTTAATCTTTAACTGGGTTAAAGAATCAATGTCATTTAAAACACGATTCACAATAAACCCCAAAATCACATCACATTTCAATCAATCCCTAACCATAAAATAGCAAGTGAGCAATTCCCTAAGTATTAACCCCGAAGGCTGAAACCAACATCAGATCAATACCTCAGAAACCATACAACTTAACTATTCTCCAGTTAGTTTCTGATTTTCTTAACTCCTTTGGGTCTAACAACGGTATTATTGAAGATTCCATTCTCGACAACCCCAAATCACATTCCATTAATTATCAGGTTAAAGAACAAGTGTTATTTAAAACACTGTTCACGATAAACCCAAAATCAATTCCAATTCAATTCTAATTAAATATTATTTAAATTGTACACTTCATTAAATCTAAATAAAAAGATTTAATCTTTTTCTCAACTGGGCTTAAGAACAGTGTTAATGAAGACACCATTCACGACAAACCCAAATCACATTTGATATTAAATACAAGGCTCTGAATAGAAAATATATCGACTTATATTCAATATCAAATTCTACGATCAACAAATATCGTATTGGAAATAACGATATAAATATATCTTTCAAATTCCCATCACAATACCTGTATCATCACGAAATCCAACATCGAAATATTCCAAAGATAATTTCGATTCAAATCCATTCCAATTCCATTATTGGAAATTCTGGTTACTTTTAAAACCATTTTCAAATTCAATTTATTTATTTAAAAATAAATAGAATTATAATTCTAGTTCAAAACTAGTTCATTTCGATTAAAAAAAATCTATTTTTATCTTTTCAAATATGGAGTTTTTCATCCCAATTCTTCCCAAATCATATCTTATGATTTTACACAAATTATTACTATTTTTAGTAATTTTATTAAGGCCCGTACAGTTGATTTCCATCAATGGCCATCGAACTGCACTTACAGCGACCTTTTCCAAATTTGATTTAGACATAATTCCAAATCCAACCGTTAGATTTCTAATTTCTAATATTCGTTAGAAAGCTCTTTTCGATACGAACCCAACGGTTCCGGTTTTAGGAGAATCCGGCGGCCGGATCTCCTGCAATATCCATTCGAAGTCAACGGTTGAAATTCACGAACTGCCGCGGAGCGGTGCGTTCTATTCAGGCCATTATATTATATATATATAATATATACTTCGTCGATTTCAATTCAAAACGTGCTTTATAAATCGTTTTAAATTCATTTTCAAAACAGTTTCAACTTCATATTCAATTTCAAATCGAAATTGAATATTCCAACATAAATTCGTTTTAAATTCATTTCAAATCAATTTCAATTTAATTCGAATTTCTTTTCAATTTCAATTTGAATTCAATTCCTTTTGATTTCAATTCGAATTCAATTCTATTCAATTTAATTCGAATTTCGATTATTTTCAATATAATTCAAATTTCGAAATCACTTTCAATATAATTCAAATTTCGAAAACACTTTCAATATACATTGAAAATTGAATAAATCGATGTAAATATCGTTCATGTCTAAATGGCGTCAATATAATCAACACGACTTCATATAATTCTATTTTCAAATATTCTATTTCAAATATTTCTTTTTCAAATATTTTATTCAAATAGTTCTCTTCAAATATTCTATTCAAAGCTGGAATGAGGCCCATTCAATTACCATAGATTTTATTTCTATGGATTTCCATACAACGCATGTATATATCAACAGTGACAAATAATCAACCATCATCCAAAGTGCATTCTACACTGTATAAGCATCAAATATAAATATTTAATGCTCATAATAGTTTGTCAATCAATCGACCGACATACAACTAATTATTGGGATTATGTATGTCATATATCATCCCAATACCCGTGCGTGGTTTTCAAACAATCAAACACAGATTTTATTAGTGCAGTTGGGCGATGTGTAAAATTTATCGTCCCAATCAATATCAATCAAGGGTATGTATATAAACAAATCATCCGATCTGTTTATATTAGTTTATTTCATTTCACATACACGTTAAAATTTCTATTTTTAACTATAAAATATTTTTAACTATATAAATATTTTATTTCATTTCACATCACATCACGCAATCAACTACACAGCAAAATCAAACAAACAAGCATACAAGCCGTCCATGGTCTGTGGACGATGGGTGTTGGGTGCTACTAAACACCGTCTACATCCTAGTATATATTTTTAACTAGAAAATTAAATTAAAAAGTGAGAAGTTCTCACAGAGGGTTCCACTCCGCCGTGCTTTGCTTTCGAACTGCTGAATCTGCTTGAAATTCCTATGTAGTTCTTTTCACGCTGTTCACAATAAAAATTATATTTTTATCAGTTCATTCTAATAAATAAAAATCATATTTTTATTTCTACTTCATATATATTTTCGACGCTGCATTCTATATGAAAATTGTATTTTTATATTTCTACTTCATATACAAAGATTGAATTTTTATATCATCACTATAAAAATCACATTTTTACTTCATTATATATATAATAAAAATCAAATTTTTATTTCACTTCATATATAAAGATAATATTTTTATATTCTCTATTATATAAAAATCATATTTTTATTACTTCTACTTTATAAAAATCATATTTTTATTACCTCTGCTATATAAAAATTATATTTTTATTATGATATTTTCCTTAGAAAAATCACATCTTTTGTTCATATAAAAATCCATCTTTGTTAATGATAAAAATATAATCTTTATAGGTAAAAAAAAACATAATCTTTTCAATTTCGTTCTTCACATATAAAAAAAAATAAATCTTTATGATATTAAAATTTTCAGATCTTTATTTGCATATATAATAGAAAAACTGATGTAACAAAACATAGAAAAGTCAGAAAAATTAAACATATAAAATTCAGAAAACTTACTGTAAAAAAAAAATTGATTTTCTCTGAGAAGGGGGGGAGAAGCAGGCGGAGGGGCGGTAGCTCGTCAGTGGCCAGAAGCGGTGGTGGTGGTGGCCTTTTCCGGCGTGGCACGTTGGTTGTGGTGCGCGGGTCCTTGGGTGGCTAGGGTTATCCGCGGTTTAAGTTAGAGGTGGAGGAGGAGATCTGGGGTGGTGGAGAGGAGGGGATCGGAGGGAGGTTCGCTGGGGAAGAAGGGGCGGGGTGCGGTGGTCTCTGCGTCGGCGGTGGCGTCGTGGAGGAGAGGCGACGAGGGGGTGGGCTAGGATCAATTTCTTCTTTTTTTTTTCTTTTTATATAAGTCAATGGTAAAGAGAGGGGTTAGGTGAGAGTATATATAAATATATTTATTTATTTTATTATTTTTAATTTCAAAAAAGTAACTTTTAATTTCGAACTCGAAATCGAACCCACCGACTGTCCTCCCTAGCTAATTACCCCTATTTCGAACACAATGGGATATGCCACGTAAGCTGATTCGATCGTTTCGACCAGTTTTTTTCAAAATCAACATATAACTCTATATATTGAATTTGAATGCGCATTTCAATTTACCAGGTCACATACTAACTCGAAAAATTCCAGAAAAATATTTTCAAGCTTCATATTGACGATATGGTCCTAACAAAACTAGTTTCATCAAATTCTGAGACCGTATGAAAAATGGCCGTTTTCCAGTCGATTAAAATCAACTGAAACTGGTCAAACGCGTTTTCCTTTTCCACGCTCACATATTGATTCGAAAAATTGTGAAAATTGGAATCTTGCAATAATTTGACATCGCGGATCCAACAAAAGTGGTTTTGTCGAAATCCGAGGTCGTTTGAAAATTCCCATTTTTAAGAGCTTGAATTCCATAACGACTATTCAGAATTTTCAACCGGACATATCTTTCGATTCACGCTATGAAACTTCGATTTTCCGGATTCGTTGGAAAGATATTCTCAATTAGATTCTAATATTTTTGGTTTTGCTAAAATCCGGTTTATTTTGCACCCGGTACATTCACTTGAATTTTGAAATCGAATTATCGAACTACCGCGCCATTTTCAATTCCTTTTATATTTATAAATAAAAACTTTATATTCTAACGACGATCTATATAAATATATACATTCGAATTCTATTCAAAATAAATTTCTCATCGATATTATATAAAATAATTCATTTTAAATAATCAAAATTCACTAAATTTGCCAAAATAAAATTTTTAAATTGGCTCGGATTTCCGGGTTATTACAATCTCCCCCACTTAAAACTTTTCGTCCCCGAAAAGGAGCGAAGCCGAATGTTGTTTCACAAATCAACTCAACTTCCGTTATTTTCATTACGGCTTAAGTTCTTCAACTTTTCAGTTTCGAAGAACTTTTCAAATTTTTCAAAAATTTGGCTAACACCCTAAATTTTCGAAAAATTTCGCCTTAACCTCCCCTACATCGGAAGCACCGGGAAAATCCCGAAATTGCCATACAGGCCCTCTGATCTCAAAAAGAAAAAGAAAAAGCAAAGCGGCTAGCCAATCGGCTCATAAAATCATCATCACCCGAACAAAACAGTAAATTATGGTAAACATGTACCTATTTGTCGGGCAAACAATTTTATTCTTCTACTCTAGCCTCCCTGCTATGACCTGTTCAGTGTAAGTACATGTATATGCAAGCAAATGCGACTAATTTTCAATACAATTCAATGTTTGGTTCAACTTGGCTAACGGTTCAACATTCAATTAATCAAAACAGTAATCAAACAACACAACCATCAATAAATTAGTTGATTAGCTTTTCATATTCAAAACTTTGATACATAGTCAAAAATCACATTTTCGATGCCAAATCACAACAATAAGCCCAATCTAATTTTGGTTCTCACACCAGTCAATTGGAATATATAGAAATTCCACTTTCGAAACACGAACATAAATATTGATGATGCCATGGTCATTATCAACATCATCTCCGGGCGACTAGAGTGTGATCCTATATCTATCCAGCATATTAAAACTTCGAATATACGTTTGCAAGGCGCATATGCAAAATATTTATATATTGGATTGTCCAAATTCAATATAAAATAAATATTCAAATACGTATACAATGATTTAAATTTTCAAAACAAAAATTGTTTTCATTTTAAAAATATACTTTTCACACTCGTTCTAGGATACTACTGATCCCATCTCTAACGAGTCATTCCCATTGGATATTACTAATCCAATATCTGATGGATTCTTTCGTTTGGTTCTAATGTGTCATGTTCTCTAGCCCTGTAAACCAGAGCTCTGATACCAAATGTAACGACCGGGAATTTCGTTCGATCCGAATCAGTCGCTAAACCGATCTAGACCGTTCGAAACACCTGATTGTTTTGAGAACACGACAAAACAAAACGCAGACGGAAGAACATTTCATTGTCTATTACAACAATTCATCAGAATACAAGAATATACAGAGTATAAATGAATATTACACAGATATATCAGAGATTTAAATTACATTTAAATACATAGCAGCGGAAAATAATACAATACACAACTGAAGGAGATATACGGATACAAAGCTTTCCGGATATCATTCCAGCGGTAAACCAGGATCCTGTGAATATAAATCTGCAAAACCAAAACTACTAGCTGCCCGTGCCAAAATAAGGGCACCTAGATTTTAGGTTAAAACAATAAACTCCAGGTCAGTCATGTGACTGGTGTGAGAACTAAAACAGTTATTTAAAACTTTACCTTAAATCAAATATATCAAGGGACCACGCCGTATAACACGGAACGGGTTTCCTCCCAAGAATACTAGTGCATACAACAAAACAGCGAAATGCTTTTTGGAAAAATGAAGCTATTATAAGACCCAGGTCCTATCACACAATGCAACGCAAGCCGGGGGATAGGGTTTTCCCTTATAATAGCCAAACATGCTTAGTACGTTTAAAACAAATCGTTGGATACTATAATAAGTGCATAGTGTATAAAACAACTTCAAATCATAAGTATCAATCATAGACGGCATGCGTATCATATATCATGTCGCCATACTAGTTCTACAATTAAAACCGCAAAATCATGTATTTGGAAGTTGGATTTCCATCTGTGAACCAAGGCAAGGGATCGTCCTCTACCGAATTCGAGACAATCTAGCCCATGTCTCTGGAACAGCTGCAACTGCCCCTTGGAGCGACAGGGCCGGTCCACACGGAGTGGATTATAGTGCCTGAACAATACGTCTCTCCGTCCTATGCGGCGTAAATGAGCCAACAAATGACTCCATTGGACCCGGATCGTCCGATCAAACCGAGGCGCCTCGCAACAGCAATGACCACATAAGTCAAACTCGTCAGGGCGTGTAAAACAATTGACGCCACTTCTAGCTAGAAAGAAATGCATGTCCTCCGTGAGGTCCTCTCCCGTTTTTGGTTCACCACCGGGGTGTGAGGCTCGCGGATCAACGTTACACAAAGCTACGCCACACAGGCCGTGCTTTGATCATCAACCACAAGACTTTGCTTTTCAACAGATGCCTTGATCATTTGCATATTAGCATGCCATACAGGCAATTCACGCTATGCAATCGATATCAATCACACAGAATGAAATCTGATGTCAGACACATAGTCCATCTACATGTTCGTTCTAGGTCTGAACGAAACCGAAGGCACCTAGTACCCCGCATATCCATCGATCTCCAAGTACGTCTGGACGACCACTAACTGATTACCTCCTCTTGGGTGCACGGCCCAATCAAGATCATCAGTAATTATCCAAATGACGTGAAGACCTCCGGTCTTCTACCATCGTCTTCATCTTCGACTTATCGTCGTATCAGTTATTCAGAATGGGATAAACCCGGTCTTTCAGAATAACTCGCGTATATAATAAATCCGTGTTACACAAACACAACATACGCCTCATTCCAATTCATCAGTCAATAACCGTAAATTAACAAGAGAATAATTCCCCAAATATTAACCTCGAAGGCCGAAACCAACATCAGATCAATATCCAAGAAACCATTCATCTTAGCCAGCCTATAGTTAGTTTCTAAATTCCACATTCTTAGGGAAAGGTTCCCATTAATTTTATCAAAGATAAATTCTTTGAAATTTATTTTTTAGTCTTGCTTTGAATATCACTTCAAACTAGTCGGGATTAACGAACCTTACCGAAGTAATCATTTGTTTTAATTTCCCAATCCCAACCTATTCATCCCATGAAGTAAAACTGGTCATACTTCATATCTAACACCACGGTGTTATCCGTAAATTCAATTACCATTTCACGTTCAAATCTAATTAAAAATTCATTAAAACTCCACTTATTTTTAGTCTTTAACTGGGTTAAGGAATCAGTGTCATTTAAAACACGGTTCACGATAAACCCCAAAATCACATCACATTTCAATCAGTCCCTAACCGTAAAATAGCAAGTGAGCAATTCCCTAAGTATTAACCCCAAAGGCCGAAACCAACATCAGATCAAAACCTCAGAAACCATTCAACTTAACTAATCTTCGGTTAGTTTCTGATTTTCTTAACTCCTTTGGGTCTAAGAACAGTATTGTTGAAGATACCGTTCACGACAACCCAAAATCACATTCCATTAATTATCGGGATAAAGAACAAGTGTTATTTAAAACACTGTTCACGATAAACCCAAAATCAATTCCAATTAAATATTATTTAAATGGTACACTTCATTAAATCTAAATAAAAAGATTTAATCTTTTTCTCAACTGGGCTTAAGAACCGTGTTAATGAAGACACCATTCACGACAAACCCAAATCACATTTGATATTAAATACAAGGCTCTGAATAGAAAATATATCGGCTAATATTCAATATCAAATTCTACGATCAACAAATATCGTATCGGAAATAACGATATAAATATATCTTTCAAATTCCCATCACAATACCTGTATCATCACGAAATCCAACATTGAAATATTCCAAAGATAATTTCTATTCAAATCCATTCCAATTCAATTATTGGAAATTCTGGTTACTTTTAAAACCCTTTTCAAATTCAATTTATTTATTTAAAAATAAATAGAATTGTAATTCTAGTTCAAAACTAGTTCATTTCGATAAAATCTATATTATCTTTTCAAATATGGATTTTTTCATCCCAATTCTTCCCAAATCATTTCTTATGATTTTACACAAATTATTACTATTTTTAATAATTTTATTAAGGCCTGTACAGTCGATTTACATCAATGGCCATCGAACTGCACTTACAGCGACCTATTCCAAATTTGATTTGGACATAATTCCAAATCCAACCGTTAGATTTCCAATTTCCAATATTCTATAGAAAGCTCTTTTCGATACGAACCCAACGGTTCCAGTTTTAGGAGAATCCGGCGGTCGGATCTCACGCAATATCCATTCGAAGTCAATGGTCGAAATTCGCGAACTGCCGCGGCGCGTTCTATTCTGGCCATTATATTATATATATAATATATACTTTGTCGATTTCAATTCAAAACGTGCTTTATAAATCGTTTTAAATTCATTTTCAAAACGGTTTCAACTTCATATTCAATTTCGAATCCAAATTGAATATTCCAATATAAATTCGTTTTAAATTCATTTCAAATCGATTTCAATTCAATTTCAATTTAATTCGAATTTCTTTTCAATTTCAATTTGAATTCAATTCCTTTCGATTTCAATTCGAATTCAATTCTATTTAATTTAATTCTAATTTCGATTATTTTCAATATAATTCAAATTTCGAAATCACTTTCAATATAATTCAAATTTCGAAAACACTTTCAATATACATTGAAAATTAAATAAATCGATGAAAATATCTTTCACATCTAAATGGTGTCAATCTAATCAACACGGCTTCATATATTTCTATTTTCAAATATTCTATTTCAAATATTTCTTTTTCAAGTATTTTATTCAAATAGTTCTCTTCAAATATTCTATTCAAAGCTGGAATGAGGCCCGTTCAATTATCATAGATTTTATTTCAATGTATTTCCATACAACGCATGTATATATCAACAGTGACAAATAATCAACCATCATCCAAAGTGCATTCTACACTGTATAAGCATCAAATATAAATATTTAACGCTCATAACAATCTGTCAATCAATCGACCGACATACAACTAATTATTGGGATTAGTCTATGTCATATATCATCCCAACACCCGTGCGGGGTTTTCAAACAAACAAACACAGATTTTATTAGTGTAGTTGGGCGATGTGTAAAATTTATCATCCCAATCAATATCATTCAAAGGTGTGTATATAAACAAATCATCCGATCTGTTTATATTAGTTTATTTCATTTCACATACACGTTAAAATTTTTATTTTTAACTATAAAATATTTTTAACTATATAAATATTTTATTTCATTTTACATCACATCACACAATCAACTACACAGCAAAATCAAACAAACAAGCATACAAGCCGTCCATGGTCTGTGGACGACGGGTGTCGGGTGCTACTAAACACCGTCTGCATCCTAGTATATATTTTTAACTAGAAAATTAAATTAAAAAGTGAGAAGTTCTCACAGAGGGTTCCACCCTGCCGTGCTTTGCTTTCGAACTGCTGAATCTGCTTGAAATTCCTATGTAGTTCTTTTCACGCTGTTCACAATAAAAATTATATTTTTATCACTTCATTCTAATAAATAAAAATCATATTTTTATTTCTTCTTCATATATATTTTCGACGCTTCATTCTATATGAAAATTGTATTTTTATATTTCTACTTCATATACAAAGATTGAATTTTTTTATCATCCCTATGAAAATCGCATTTTTACTTCATTATATATATAATAAAAATCAGATTTTTATTTCACTTCATATATAAAGATAATATTTTTATATTCTCTATTATATAAAAATCATATTTTTATTACTTCTACTTTATAAAAATCATATTTTTATTACCTATGCTATATAAAAATTGTATTTTTATTATGATATTTTCCTTAGAAAAATCACATCTTTTGTTCATATAAAAATCCATCTTTGTTGATGATAAAAATATAATCTTTATAGGTAAAAAAACATAATCTTTTCAATTTTGTTCTTCACATATAAAAAAAATAAAATCTTTATGATATTAAAATTTTCAGATCTTTATTTGCATAAACAATAGAAAAATAGATGTAACTAAACATAGAAAAGTCAGAAAAATTAAACATATAAAATTCAGAAAACTTACTGTAAAAAAAATTGATTTTCTCTGAGAAGGGGGGAGAAGCAGGCGGAGGGACGGCAGCTCGTCAGTGGCCAGAAGCGGCGGCGGCGGTAGCCTTTTCCGGCATGGCGCGTTGGCTGTGGTGCGCGGGTGGCTAGGGTTATTCGCGGTTTAAGCTAGAGGTGGAGGAGGAGATCTGGGGTGGTGGAGAGGAGAGGATCGGAGGGAAGTTCGCTGGGGAAGAAGGGGCGAGGTGCAGTGGTCTCTGCGTCGGCGGTGGCGTCATGGAGGAGAGGCGAGGGGGGGCTAGGATCGATTTCTTTTTTTTTATCTAAGTCAACGGTGAAGAGAGGGGTGAGGTGAGAGTATATATAAATATATTTATTTATTTTATTATTTTTAATTTCAAAAAGTAACTTTTAATTTCGAACTAGAAATCGAACCCACCGACTGTCGTCCCTAGCTAATTACCCCCGTTTCGAACACAATGGGATATGCCACGTAAGCTGATTCAATCGTTTCGATCAATTTTCGTCAAAATAAACATATAACTCTATATATTGAATTTGAACGCGCATTTCAATTTACCGGGGTCACAAACTAACTTGAAAAATTCCAGAAAAATATTTTCTAGCTTCGTATTGACGATATGGTTCTAACAAAACTAGTTTCATCAAATTCTGAGACCGTTTGAAAAATGGCCATTTTCTAGTCGATTAAAATCAACTGAAACTGGTCAAACGCGTTTTCCTTTGCCACACTCACATATTGATTCGAAAAATTATGAAAATTGGAATCTAGCAATAACTTGACTTTGCGGATCCAACAAAAGTGGTTTCGTCGAAATCCGAGGTTGTTTGCCAAATTCCCATTTTTAAGGACCTGAATTCCATAGCGACTATTCGGAATTTTCAACTGGACATATCTTTCGATTCCCGCTATGAAAATTCGATTTTCCGGATTCGTTGGAAAGATATTCTCAATTATATTCTAATATTTTTGGTTTTGCTAAAATCCGGTTTATTTTGCACCCGGTACATTCATTTGAATTTTGATATCGAATTATCGAACTACCGCGCCATTTTCAATTCCTTTTATAATTATAAATAAATATTTTATATTCTAACGACGATCTATATAAATATATACATTCGAATTCTATTCAAAATAAATTTCTCATCGATATTATTTAAAATAATTCATTTTAAATAATCAAAATTCACTAAATTTGCCAAAATAAAAATTTTAAATTCGCTCGGATTTCCGGGTTATTACAGAAATCGACAAAATATATATAATACATATATTATATATATTAAATGGCCTGAATAGAACGCGCCGCGGTAGTTCACGAATTTCGACCATTGACTTCGAATGGATATTACGGGAGATCCTACCGTCGGATTCTCCTAAAACAGGAACAGTTGGGTTTGTATCGAAAAGAGCTTTCTAAATATAAGAGAATTGAAATCTAACGGTTGGATTTGTAATTATGTCCAAACCAAATTTGGAAAAGGTCGCTGTAAGTGCAGTTCGATGGCCGTTGATGGAAATCGACTGTACGGGCCTTGATAAAATTATTAAAAATGGTAATAATTTGTAAAATCATAACAAATGATTTGGAAAGAATTAGGATGAAAAAATCCATATTTGAAAAGATAAAAATAGATTTTTATCGAAATGAACTAGTTTTGAACTAGAATTATAATCCAATTATTTTTAAAATAAATAAATTGGATTTGAAATGGTTTTAAAAGTAACCAGAATTTCCAATAATTGAACTGGAATGGATTTGAATCGAAATTGTCTTTGGAATATTTCGATGTTGGATTTCGTGATTATACAGATATTGTTAGTGAAATTTGAAAGATATATTGATATCGTTATTTCCAATACGATATTTGTTGGTCGTAGAATTTGATATTGAATATAAGCTGATATATTTTCTATTCATAGCCTTGTATTTAAAATCAAATGGGATTTGGGTTTGTCGTGAATGGTGTCTTCATTAACACTGTTGTTAAACCCAGTTGTGAAAAAGATTAAATCTTTTTATTTAGATTTAATGAAGTATACCAATTTAATGATATTTAATTGGAATTGAATTTGAATTGATTTTTGGGTTTATCGTGAATTGTGTTTTAGATGACATTGGTTCTTTAATCCAGTTAAAGACAGGATATGGTTTCCCAAGTTAAACAATCATTAATATGTTTTTTGGGAAGGTTAAAACCAAGTGGAGTTTTAATGAATCTTTAATTAGATTGAGATGATCGAGAATGGAGTATCACCAGTTTTGCTCTAGGCAATAGTTAAATTTGTAATTAGATTTGAACAGGAAATGGTAATTGAATTTACCGGTAACACCGTGGTGTTAGATATGAAGTATGACCAGTTTTACTTCATGGGATGTATAGGTTGGGATTGGGAAATTTAAAACAAATGATTACTTCGGTAAGGTTCGTTAATCCCGACTAGTTTGGATAAACCATAATTTGGTTTAAATTGATATTCAAAAGAAGATTAAAGAATAAATTTAAAGAATTTATCTTTGATAAAATTAATGGGAACCTTTCCCAAAGTATAAGAATATTTGAATAAAAGAATATTCTGAATTGGAATGAGGTGTATGTTGTGTTTGTGTAACACTTGTTTATTATATACGTGGGTTATTCAGAAAGACCAAGTTTATCCCATTCTGAATAACTGATTCGACGAGGTGTCGAGCATTTTTGGGTGATTACTTATGATCTTGATTGGGCTGTACACCCAAGAGGAGGTGTTCAATTGGTGATCGTCAATACGTACTTGGAGATCTATGGATATGCAAGGTACAAGGTGCCTCTGGTTTCGTTCGTACCCAGAACGAACTTGTAAATGGACTGTGTGTCTGACATTGGATTTTATTCTGTGTGATTGATTTCTATTAAATATATATTTGTTTGGTGGTGGAGAATTTATTCTCTTACTTAACGCCCTTCTCTGAGACGTACGAGCTCAGAGGTTATAAATTGATGGATATCAATCGCGTGGAGTGAATTGCTTGTATGGCATGCCTAAGTGGCAAATGATCAAGGCTTCTGTTGAAAAGCAGAGTCTTGTGGTTGATGATCAAAGCACGGCCTGTGTGGCATAGCTTTGTGTAGCATTGATTCACGAGCCTCACATCCCGGTTGTGAACCAGAAATAGGAGAGGGCCTCACGGAGGACATGCGTTTCTTTCTAGCTAGGGTGGTGTCAGTGACCTACCAGCCCTGACATTTATATTATTTTCACCTGTTTGGTTGTTAGATTGCGAGGCGCCTCGGATATATCGGTGACTATGTGGAGCCTATGTAGTCATTTTGCTCATTTACGCCCCGAAGGGCAGGGAAACGCAGTGTTCAGGCATTTTAATCCACATCGGTGGACCGGCCCTGACGATCAAAGGGGCCACCTGAGTCTGGGTCCTGAGACGTATAGGCAAGATTGTCTCGAAACGGTGAGGACGATCCCGAGCCTCGCTTCATAGATGGAAATCCAATTTCCAAATACGTGACTTTGCGGTTTTGATTGTAGAGCCTAGTATGGCGACATGATATATGGTACCCATGCCATCTAGGATTGATACATTTATATTTGAAGTTGTTTTATACACTATGCACTTATAATAGTATCAAATGATTTGTTTTTAATGTACCAAGCATGTTTGTCTATTATAAGGGAAAACCCTATCCTCCGGCTTGTGTTGCATTTCATGATGGGACCTGGATCTTATAATATCTTCATTTTTCCAAAAAGCATTGCATTGTTTTGTTATATGCACTGGTATTCTTGGGAGGAAACCCGTTCCGTGTTATATGGCGTGGTCCGTTGATACATCTGATTTAAAGTAAAGCTTTAAATAACTGTTTTAGTTCTCACACCAGTCACATGATTAACCTGGAGTTTATTGTTTTAACCTAAACTCTGGGTGCCCCTATTTTCGACACGGGCAGCTAGTAGTTTTGGTTTTGCAGATATTCACAGGATCCTGGTTTAAAGCTGAAGTGATATTCGGAAAGCTCTGTATCCGTATTTTTCTTTCAGTTATGTTTTGTATTATTTTTCCACTGCTAAGTAACGTATTGTAATCTCTGATATTTATCAAATGTATATTTTTTATTCATACTCTGTATATTCTTGTATTCTGATAAAATTGTTGTAATTAACAATGAAATGTTCTTTTGTTTGTGTTCAGATTTGTCGTGTTCTCAAAACAATCAGGGGTTTCGAATGGTCTTGGTCGGTTTAGTGATCAATTCGGATCGTGCGAAATTCTTTATCATTTCATTCATATTCCTATTTCCAGTTCCCTTTTATTTTGATCGTCATGAATTTTCCCGAATATGATATCATGCTTGGACTGGATTGGCTAACGAAGTATGAGGCTGAGGTATTATGCGCTGAAAAAAATAGTCAAAATTAAAACCAAATTCAAAGATATTATTGCTACACCATGCCACGGCTCAACAACTGATAGGAAAGAATTACGGTCGTCTCTAGAAGTTACTCCTGCTTCCATTGAGAATATTCCTGTTGTCAAAGATTATGAAGATGTGTTTGAAGAAGTTGATAGCTTACCTCCGCGAAGAGAAATTGACTTCAAGATCGATCTAGCTCCGAATGCAAGGCTAGTTGTGCATCCTTTTCGGAGAACGACGTTGAAAGAGAAAGGAGAACCGAGTAATCAAACTAAGCAGCTCTTGTGGAAAGATCTAATTAGACCTAGCTTCTCAAATTGGGGTGCAGCGCTGGTGCTTGTCCCAAAGTCAGACGGTACTCTTAGACTATGTGTGGATTACCGTGACCTCAATAAGCAGACACTGAAAAACAAATATCCATTGCCGCGTATTGATAATTTATTAGATCGCTTGAATGGAGAACAAGTGTTCTCTAGGATGGACCTAGCTACAGTTTCCATCAATTGCGCATTGCCAAAGAATGTGTTCCTTTGATAGCTTTCAGAGGTCCAGGCTTGTTCTACGAGTGGTTAGTAATGTCGTTCGGCTTACGTAACGCTCCTTCTAACTTTGTCGATCTGATGTACAGAGTATTCCGTGATGTCTTGAATAAATTTGTGCTGGTTTTCATTCACGACATTTTAATCTTCTCTAAATCCACTGCTGAACATAAAATGCATCTGAAAGAAGTTTTGGAGATTCTGAGAAAGAATGTGTTGAAATCCAAATTCTCTAAATGCATATTCTAGCAATAAGAAGTGAAATTCCTTGGTCATGTTTTATTGAAGGAAGGAATTTCAGTAGACCCAGGCAAGATCTCAGCCATTCAAGATTGGAAGCAGTCTAGCACTCCTACGGAAGTCAGAATTTTTCTAGGATTGGCTGGCTATTATTGGAAATTTATTGAAGATTTTTCGAAGCTATCTTGTCCGTTGACGAAGCTTATAAAGAAGAATACATAACTTAATTGGATACCCGAGTGTGAGGCAGGTTTCCAAGAGCTGAAATTGAGGTTGACCGCTGCTCCAGTGTTGACCATTATTGATGGCAATCAAGATTTGACAGTCTATACTGATGCTTCTATTGAAGGTGTTGATGCGGTTTTAATGTAAAGGGGCAAAGTAGTTGTTTATGCTAGCCGTCAGTTGAAGCCGCATGAGAAGAGATACCCCACTCATGATCTTGAGTTGTTAGCCATCGTGTTTACTTTAAAGATATGGAGGCATTATCTTTTGGGTGAGAAGTTCGAATTATATACAAATCATAAATCCTTGAAGTATCTGTTCACCTAGAGAGACTTGAATTTCAGGAAGCAGCATTGGTTAGAATTTCTTGCGGCATATGATTTGGATATCTTGTATACTCCAGGAAAAGCCAATGTTGTGGCGGACGCGCTTAGCATAAAGAATGCGATCATCGCTAATCTCATCATTACGCCTTCATTAATTGATAAGATCTCTGCTCTTCATAAAAACGATAAGTTTATTCAGATGATTAGCAAGCGAGTTCGAAAGGGTGAAGCTTTAAGCTACCAAATTGACATCAACGACACTCTTAGATTACAAGGGCAAATCTGTGTGCCAGATATTCTTGAGCTCAAAAGAGAAGTAATGGATGAATGTCATAAATCTAAACTCATCATCCATCCAGGGGTGAGTAAGATATATCATGACCTCAAGCGCACGTTTTGGTGGAGATCTATGAAGAGAGACATTTCCATTTATGTTAGCAGATGTTCCACTTGCCAACAAGTCAAAAGCGATCAACAGAAGCTAGCAGGATTGTTACAACCACTATTAGTTCCAAGTTGGAAGTGGGATCAAATTTCTATGGATTTCATTGATGGCTTCCCCCGTACCAGAAAAGGGAATGACAGTATATGGGTGGCTGTAGATTGTTTCACGAAGACCGCACATTTTATTCCTGTCCGATCTAATAGAATAGCTCGAAGTCTGGTGCAGCTTTATTTCAAAGAGATTGTCAGTGTACATGGGGTTCCTAGTAGCATTGTTAGTGACGTGATCCGATATTTGATAGAAAATTCTGGGAAGCATTCCAAGAGGAGCTAGGGATAAAGTTGAATCTGAGCAACACTTATCATCCTCAGACCGCTGGCCAGACTAAGAGGGTGAACCGTAAACTAGAAGACTCGTTGCGGGCATGCATCCTTGATTTTGGTGGGTCATGGGAGGATCACTTGCATTTGGTTGAGTTCTCTTATAATAACAGTTACCAAGCAAGCTTACAGACGTCGCCATTTGAAGCATTATATGGCCGGCTATGTAGATCTCCCGCATGTTAGGTGGAACCAGGCAATCGGTTAGTATTTGATCCTGACATGATTCGTGAAGCATCGGATAAAGTCGATTTCATTAATAAGCGACTTCAGACTGCTCAGAGCCGACAAAAGAGCTATGCAGACACATGAAGAAGGGATTTAGAATTTGTTGTTGGAGATTATGTATACTTGTGGGTTTCCCCATTGAGAGATGTAGTTCGCGTCGGGAAGATTGGGAAGTTGGCGCCGAGATTCATTGGTTCATTTCCTATTCTCGAAAGGATTGGAACTCTCGCTTACAGGGTTCAGTTGCCTAGCTGGTTGTTAGGGGTGCATGATGTATTCCATGTGTCTCAACTCCAGAAGCATGTACATGATCCAGACTTGATAGCATAGGAAGCGGCAGAACAAGATTTGGTGATTACCCCGAGCTTAGCAGTAAGAAGGGAGCCAGTGAAAATTATTGGCAAAGAAACCAGAATTCTGAAGAATAAGAGGATCCACTTAGTCAAAGTACAGTGGAGCGGGGATCCTAGAGACTTTACATGGGAGACTGAGGATATTATCAAACTGGCTTATCCCAAGTGTAGAATGGTTATCTCTAAGTAGCTCTTGTGTTAAGGTACATTTACAATATTTTGCATTTTCTGTATTGTTTCCTACTTTACTATTGTTTCCTTTTTGGGGACGAAAAGATTTTAACTAGGGGAAATTGTAACAACCGGAAAAATTAGAACCAATTTAAAAATTTTATTTTAAGAAATTTTGTTAGAAAATGTGCTAGAATTCAAAAATTCCATTTTTTAAATAATATTAATGCTATTAAAATAGTCATTTTATAAACGACCTCCATTTTCGATGAAACCATTTTTTGTTGGATTTGGAATGTCAAATTATTTCTAAGTTTAATACCACTGTTTTATTGTAAATTTAATTACCATTTCACGCTCAAATCTAACTAAAGATTTATTTATCGCATGAAGTAAAACTGGTGATACTCCATTTTCGAACGCTTCTCAAATTTGGCAACTTTAATTGCCACATTAATATTTCAATCTAATTGAAAATTCATTAAAACTCCATTTAGTTTTAATCTCCAAAAATCATTATTTAATGATTAGTCAAATTTAGGAAATAAATCCTATCTTTACTAGGTTAAAGAACGAGTGTCATTTAAAACATAGTTCACGATAAACCCAAAATCATCTTCCATTAAAATGGAATCTACATGGAAATCATAACAGTATATGATCAATATAAATTCCCGTATCAAACTAATAATATAAATGGAATAATGGCAGAGCCTTTTAAATTCCATATATTGTAGCGGTCTTCCTTCACAGAAGCTGATCTCGATTATTACTAAATCGAAATCCATTCAATTCCAATTTAATATATTAAACTAGAAAACTTTATTTTGGAAAATTTCCATTAAATTTTGATTAAAAGAATTATAAATTCCAAATCATATTTTTCGTTGTTTTTTGGGTTGAAGAACAAATGTTGCTTTTTCTGAAGAGGAAATTCTGAATGCATTGAAGGAGATGCCGGGTGACAAAGCACCTGGGCCTGATGGATTCCCCACTTTTTTCTTCAAACAATTCTGGGGCATGTTGAAAAATGATGTTTTGCGTTTGTTTGACGAGTTCCACAAAGGCTCTTTGAGGTTGGATTTGATTAGCTATGCTAACGTAGTTTTAATCCCCAAAAAGGAAGGTAATGTTTCTGCCGCTGATTTCAGACCGATTAGCCTCCTCAACACTAATTTCAAACTAATCACGAAGGTTTTGGCCAATAGGCTGAAAACTAAGATGGATTCGCTGATTGATATATCCCAAACTGCTTTTATTAAAGGAAGAAACATTCTGGATGGTGCTGCGTTGGTTGGCGAAGTGATTTCTCATTGTGATAGATTTGACGTCCCTTGTGCTATCCTTAAGCTGGACTTCGCCAAAGCTTTTGACACAGTTGACTGGCGATTTATGATTGAAGTACTGAAGGCAAGAGGCTTCCCCACCAAGTGGATTGATTGGATTTCCATGATTCTTTCATCAAGTAGATCCAACATTTGTGTTAATGGAGTTGCTAACTCTACTATCCATTCTAAGCGTGGACTGAGACAGGGCGATCCACTTTCCCCTCTCCTTTTCGATTTGGCGGCAGATGTTTTTTCAAAAATTCTGAAGCTGGGCTGTGCAGAGGGGATTATTAGCGGTTTTGGCAATGACCATGTAGTTGGGGGCATCAACTCTTTGCAATATGCTGATGACACCATCATATTCAGCAAACCTGACTGTAAATTCCTTGCTGCACTTAAATTTATTCTCTATGCTTTTGAAAGTTTATCTGGCTTAAAAATTAACTTTCATAAGAGCAGTGTTTACACGTTGGGTTGTAGTGATGATTTACGCAGGTCATGTGCTGAAATGTTTAATTGCAAGGCTGAAGTTTTTCCTTTGAATTATCTGGGTATGTGCATTCGCCCCAAGAAATTAATGAAGAAAGACTGGCAGCACTTGATCGAGAAGGTGGACACTAGACTGGCGAGGTGGAAAGGCAACTCATTATCCAGAGCTGGTCGTCTTGTGCTTGTCAATTATGTCCTTTCGTCGATTCCACTGTACTGGATGTCCTTCTATCACTTTCCAGGGTGGGTGTTGGAGAAGATTGACGCAATTCGTCGTAACTTTTTCTGGACTGGTTCTAAAGAGACGAAGAAGCTTAGCTGTTTGATATCTTGGAACCAGGTATGCAAATCTAAAGAGCAAGGGGGACTTGATGTTATAGACTTAAAGACAATGAATTTTGCTCTTCTTTGTAAGTGGTTGTGGTTTATGATCTCTGACAAGCACGCTTTATGGAAGGAGTGGATCATTAGTACAAATTACAATGAAACTTTTGGTTGGAACACTGATTTCTCAAGATGCTCTGTGTTTTGGCGCAATGTTATGGTTCATGCGCAGTGGATGAAGTTGGGTACTAAGATTGTGGTGAAGAATGGACACAACACATAATTTTGGTTGGATAGTTGGCTAACTAATGTCCCTTTGAGTGTGGAGTTTCCAGAGCTTTTTGGTATTGCTTGCAACAAAAACTTCACTGTTAGAGAGATGTACGATAATGATGCAGCGGGTTTCAAATGGAGATTGAATTTCTCAAGGTTAGTGGCTGGTAATGCATTGGTTCGACTACGCAGTTTGTTTGATTTGCTCGAAGCGGTGAGTTTGAATAATGAGAGGGATGATTTTATTTGGATGTTGGAGGGGGAGAGGAAGTTGTTTAGCGTTCGTAGCATTTACAAGTTGTTCAATTTTGCTGGGGTTAGGAGGTTGGGGTTCGAGCATATGTGGCGGTTCGAAATCCCTGATAAAGTCAAAATTCATATGTGGGTCGTGATACATGGTAGATTGAATACGGTTAGCAGAATTCGTCAGAGAGGCGTGCATGTTATGGATGGTTGTGTTTTTTGTGGTCATGACGACGAGGACTATCATCGTCTATTTTTGGCTTGCGACTTTGCTTTTTATATTTGGACAAAATGTTTGGTTGCGCTTTACCTTGACTTGCACTGGAGTGACTTCATTGCTGACCAATTTGTTTTTTAGCATTCAATTTACCCGACCTTGCATGTCTCTCATGATAGTCTTCTTTTCGCTTTGTTGAACTTTGCTTACACTTGGTTGCTTTGGCATGAACGCAACTCCAGAAAATTTAATCGCAAATTGAAAGCTCCTAACAGTATTATTTACTCTATCCTTAATTTTGTCTATGACTGGGCAGGCATGGAGCGCAAAAGACATGTTGAAAGCATCGCAAACCGAGTTCGCAAGCGGGGGCGGAGCATCACTGGTCCACACGCTTGACGATGAAGTTCACTGGTTCACTGGCCTTTTGCTGTTTTGTTGCTATTTTTAAAGCTATGTAATGTTAATTATGATGTATGGTTCCTTTTTGTATGGCCGTATGTAGCGATGACCTGTTTTGGTTGTACATATGTTGTATATACACGCACTGTTACTTTATGTTACTTGATGGATGCTATATATTTTAGGTGTGAATCATGTTGATTCACTACCTTTTCCTTCAAAAAAAACACCGTTCATGATAAACCTAAAAATCCAATCTTAATTCAATTCCAATAAAATATTAATTAATTGGTAGATTTATCAAAATCTTAATTAAAAGATTTATTCTTTTCTCAACTGGTTTTAAGATGAGTGTTAATAAAGACACCATTCACGACAAACCCAAAATTACATTTTATATTAAATACAAGGCTTTGAATAGAAATTATATCGGCTTATATTCAACATCAAATTCTAAAACTAACCAATATCATATTGGTAATAATGATATATATATATTCCAATTTCATCAACAATATCCGTATCGTCACGGAATCCCATATCAAAATATTCCGAAGATTATTTCCATTCCAAATCCATTCCCATTTATTCGTGGAAAAAGTATGGTTGTTTTAAAACCATTTTCAAATCCAGTTTATTTATTTATAAATATAATTGGATTAATATTCTAGTTATTAACTAGTTCATTTTAATAAAAAATATTTTCCTCTCTTCAAAACTGGAATTTTTCATCCAAAATCATTCCAATTCATTTATTATGATTTTACATAATTTTTCCAAATTTTTAATAATTTTAATATCGCCTGTATAGTTGGTTTCCAATAACGACCACCGAACTGCGTCTATAGATACCTTTTCCAAAACTGATTTGGACATATCTTAAAATCCATCCATTAGATTTCAAATCTCTTGTATTCATTGGAAAGC
Organism: Allium sativum; assembly: GCA_030737875.1. Classification (NCBI taxonomy): domain Eukaryota; kingdom Viridiplantae; phylum Streptophyta; class Magnoliopsida; order Asparagales; family Amaryllidaceae; genus Allium; species Allium sativum. The sequence goes on from CM060923.1 coordinate 12,534,781, forward strand.
TATTTTCGATACAAACCCAATGGTTCCAGTTTTGGGAGAATCCGACGATCGGATCTCCCATTACGTCGATTTGAAGTTAATGGTCGAAATTCGTGAATGGTGGCTGCGCGTTCTATTCAAGCCATTAATATATATATAATATATATTTCATCGATTTCCGTTCAAATTTTTTTATAAAATATTTGTAAATTCATTTTAAAATGATTCCCACTTCTATTTCAATTTTAAATCGAAATTGAATATTCTATATCATTATAATACTAAAATGATAATATTTTCAAAAAATCAAATTTTGAAATCACTTTTCGATATTCATTATAAAATGAATATAATCGACAGAAAAACCCATTTGTGTTAAAATGGCATTTAACTACTTAACACGGCTTCTTATTTCAATATTTTTGTGTCCATCCAATATCGGACATCAAAATCACATTTTGGTTATTCATTGAATATTATTTTAAAATATTCGTTAATTCTGAACTGGAATCAGACTCAATCAATTACCATATAATTTTAGTTATATGGATTTCATACATCGCATGTATACAACAATAATGATAAACAATCAGTAAAAATTCATACCACATCCAAAGTGCATTTTACAACTGTATAAGCATTAAAATAAATAAATAACGCTTATATAGTCAGTCAACCAATTGATTGGCATACCATTAATTATTGGGATCAATGTATGTCAAATATCGTCCCAATACCCGTGCAGGGTTTCAACAAATAAATATTTTTTTTTATTTGTACAGTTGGACGATGTGTAAAAATTATCGTCCCAATCAAGATCAGTTAAATTGGTTTACATAAATAGGTCATCCAACTTGTAGATGGAAAAATATTCCAATTTTACTATTTTAAATTATAAATGGATATTTATAATTTTGATTTCAATTTCCACAACAATATTGACAGTATTTTAATATGTTAAACATTCCGATAGTAGAAATAAAACACAATACAGACAATTAAATTGTCTATGGTCTGTGGATGAGGGAGGTGAGCTAACAGGCACCATATACAATTTGTAACGATTAAACTGATAGAAATCTACACTGGAAATTTTATATATTTTTATACATGAATACAATAACATGATAAAATATAATTTAGTGAGAAGGAGTTCTCACATTTGTTTCCACTCCGCTGGTCTTTATTTGAAGATTATATATTTCAACTAAATTAAACGATCGTTTAATTTAGCCCAAAAATTCAGTGTGCTCTGTTTCTGTTCTGGTCAGTTCTGAAATGTAGAGTTTGTTGTCGTAATCGCATTGCAACTTGTTTCGCTGAATTCCGATAACTGGATAAAAAGTTATTCATATTTTACTAACTTGATTTATATTCCTTAAATAAATAATTAACGACATTTAATTACGTTATTAATGAAATTAGGTTTCCTGTACTTCTGTCTACATCATCGTATACTTCAGGCTCGTACTCGGATGAAGATTGCCACCAATTTCTTAAACCACCCGCCGCACGAAGTAGATCAGACACCCCTCCTCGACAGCCTCGTCTGCCACCTCCTCACGCCGGCAACAACGCCAAACTCGAGCCCCATATCACCTCGAAAAAACCACCCAAAGTTGGCCACTTCCCGCAACAAATCCGACCAAGTTACTTCGAAATTTCAGTTCTTGCCAATTCAGATTGGAGAGCTTGTCGAGTAGAACCATTTTCCCTTTGGAGATTTATCAATTCGATGACAGCATTGATCAGATTTGGAAGAGGAAATTTAGAGAGTACTGGCCGTTGGTGGATTAGGGCCGGCGCAGCTGAATGAACAGGGAGAGGGATATGGTTTAAACGATATATATATATATATTAATATAAATTAATGTTCTCTAATTGGTTAATTTTCTGTTCGAACTCCGAATCAAACCCAACAATTGTTGCCTCTAGCCAAAAACCCCATTTCCGGACACAATGGAATATGTTTCATAAGCCAATTCGACTATTTCGATCAGTTTTCGTTAAAATTAAAATATAAATCATTATTTATTGAATTCAAATGTACATTTTAATTCACTAGGGCCGCACACTGACTCCAAAAATTCTAGAAAAAGAAATCTAGCTATGTTTTGACGATACGGTCCTAATAAAACTAATTTTGTCGAATTTGGAGACAATTTAAAAAATGACCATTTTCTAATTGATCCAATTCAAATTAAAATTGTCGAAACACATTTAAATTCACTACGCTCACATATTAAATCCAAAAATTATGAAATTTGAAATCTAACAATATTTTGGCATTCCGGATCCAACAAAAGTGTTTTCTTCGAAAATAAAGGTCGTTTGCAAAATGAATATTTTTAAGGGCTATATATTATATTAATATATATATATTTCATAGCGACTATTTTAAATTTTAAACTGGACTTAACTTTCAATCTATTACTTATAAAAAGGAGAAACCAGATCATTCATATTACGACAAGTGTCCTGTTCTAAATTACGCTATTTTTAAAACATTTTACATTACTCCGGAAATAATTTGTTTCCTCCCGCAACCGTCATTTACAATATCAGAACCGTATTTCTTTTTCCCTCTCCACTGCTTTCTCCTTGCTCGGAAACCGCTACTGCCCTATTTCTTTCTTTTTCTATCCATTAACCTTACACCAAAACAATACACAGTGGAGATGTTGTACGGTTGTTGATATTTATGAAGCCAAATTGGGGATATACTCAAATTAGGTCAGTATTTTTTGATATTTACTGCCCTAATTAGGGATTTACCCGAATTAGGTCTGTCTTTTGAAATTTATTGCTCGAATTAGGGATTTAATCAAATAGGTCTGGAATTTGTTGATATTTGTTGTCAGAATTGGGGACTTTTATATATTTGAACACATAGCTGGTAAGATCTACACTATAACTTAAATCGATTGTTTTTTCTTCCAAATCTGTGTTACTCTCCTTTGATTTCATTATCCGAACATATAGTTGCATTATTTGATTACTGAGTCAAAATTGTGTAGGTCGATTATTTTATATTGCTAAAATTTCATTAACAGTTCCTATGTTGAGTTATTAATCTTCAATAAGATGTATGTATGTGATGTGAGTCTATGAATGACTTCCTTTAGCCATATAAATAATGGTCATTTGAAAAGTAAACAAACAGTAGGTTGCATATTTTATTACAATATTGTCACTTCTGACATAAGGTAATGCAGGCACTCTCAAGTCATGCTAGCATTTTAAATACATGGCCTATTATTTAAATACTGCAACTTTGGGGTACTCCAAAGCTATGTTGATACAAAAATTTGGTACTTTCACGAGATACCATTGCAATTGTAAACAATATTAATCGACAATGTTGCATTGCATTGGCACTTTTCTTATCCATCTTCAACTCTTGGTTTGTATATTAGTTTTACGCGGAGTACGATGACTCTCTTCATGTAGTGATGAATGTTGAAAGGTCAGATGCAGGTTAATAGTGCAAATACAAGGTAAACTTCTGGAAATCTCATTCCATTACTTTGTGTTTTTAGTGCAATGTGTTATACTTGATGAACGTGTACGATACTTTATACAATCTAATGTGATTTATCGATGTAAGATAGTTTTCCCACTAAATTTATATGTTTAATATGCTTACAGAAGGCTTTCAGACTCTTCTTTCAGTCAACACACTCTTAAACATTGTTGTTCATGAACCCTATTCTTTTTGCACCTGGTATTATTTTTAGCTATGAGTTATTCATTAAGAGTTTCGACCTATGCACTCTTTTTTCCAAATGCATTACTCCAAGTATCTTGAAAAATAAAAGTGGCTACTCCAACTATCTTCAAAACTACGCACAAATATGTCACTTTTGATCGTGTCAACGTCATGTTGGAGATATTTGAAATATCACCACCAATTTTATTTCTAACATTGCACTAATGATTTTCTAAAGGTGACATGATGATAAAAATTTATATAACGACTCATCTTCCAACATCATCTGCTTTAAAAAATAAATATACAAAATTGGTGATTTTTGAAAAAGCATATTCATTATTTTCTAAAGTAATAATAGCGCCTTTCCAAATATTTCCAACATAAATTAAATATAATAAATTGAAAACAATTTAAATGTTTTTTTTGTTTTTGTCACTGTGGCGCTGACATGATTAGAAGTACCATGTATAGTATATAGGTTTGAAACCGACCTGTTTTCATACTATGTTTTTAAAAATGGGTCTAAGATTACAGAAATTCTCTTAGGTAAATGAAGTTGCATATTATTATCCACCTTTAACAAAATAGACATATGTATATGTATTTCCAAAACGATACCTGCTTATTATAAGTTAGTCGGCTTTTACATGTGTATTTTTGGCGACCTGGGAGGTTTCTTCTGGACGGTTTCAACTGGTCACCTATTTCTCCCATTTTTCCTGTTCCAGACCATGATCTTTCTTCAATGAGTCTAAATCAGTTTTCCACTACGGCAATGTCATTGCTCAAATAACTGAAACCAAGACAGTTCTCTTCACCGATTACGCCCTATTTTCTCTCTCCAATTAATATGACTTGGTTTTTTCCTAAACCAATAATACATCCGCCTCAGTAAACCCACCATACCTATGATAAAAAAAAGATACACCATTCTGAAAAATCAGACTACGTCGACGAGCATCCTGTTGTTTCAATCGACTATTAAAGGTATTCGATTTTCAAAAGTTTTTAAGTTAATGATATCCATGCCATTGGTTTCTACTTTAAATTTTGGTCGATTTATAAAATTGATGACCATTATTGTTCCAAGATATCATTAGGTGCCTTTTGATCAAGTGAATTAACAATCAGATTATACTCTATTGGTTTTAATTTGGGAGTTCTTCTACATGCGAGGGTACAGAAAATTTAAATTTGGTTTATACTCTATCAGTTTTGTTAGTTATAATCCCTCTTTTATACGAATGAAACGTATGATAGATTTTTTTTTTAAATACTGTTGGTTTGTTTACATTATTTCTGTCACTCGGTTCTATATTTTTACATTAGTTGACGTTGCATTATTAGAAATGAGGTTTACTATATCAATTTCAAGGTCATTGCTATTTGGGTATGACTGAAACAACCACTAAATGCTCTTTTTTCCAGTATTGTTTTATAATTTTGATCACCCTTTGTTTTATAATTTTGAAGTATTAGTTAAGTTATTGATTAAGAACCTTTGAAATGTTTGGTTGTCTAATAGGAACATGAAGCTAAATGATTGTTTATATTATATCATTTGTTTCATTATTATCAAATGATTGACTTCTTTATGACATATTGGATTTTAAGTGGAAAATTGTGCTTTTTATGATGAGAAAAAAAATAGGAATTTTAGTTAAATGACAGCATTTTGTTATATTTTAGGTGAAAATTAAGCATGGATTGTGTTATTTTAATTCTTCTTAATATATATTTTATGCACATACTAAAGTATTTACTCTAAATTATTTTGAAATATTGAAAAACGGAATTAGAATTTATATTAAAATTCAGGAAATATTTGGAAAATAGAATATCAATTGTGAAATTTTCAAATAATCGAAATGAAATAATTTTTTTTGAAAAAAATCTTAGAATGCTTACTGGGCATTGTGACAAATAAATAACCTCAAATTTATGGAAAATAATTATTAGGTGTGTTAATTAAGCAAAGAAAATACGAATTTTTTAAATTTATTAAATAATAGTAAAAGATTTCTCCTTTAACGTGGACTCGCAGTAACATGCTAAACAATATCCAAGATACCAATGTATGTGTTACTGTGTTGGGTCAGGCTATAGAGAGAGTGAAGGATTGTGGCGCTGTAGTCGATAAAAAACATCACAATTATTGGAAATTGGGATGTCTGATGTGAAGTTCATCAAACCGACCGTTAGGGAGGTTTGCCTACTGTAAGAGTGAAAAACAAATTGTCTGAGCCAATAAATTTCGGCGTAATTTTCGCTCCAACTCAGATTCTTTCCTTTCCGCATTTTTTTTCTTTTCATTTTATTTTCTAGGACTTCTTTCTCCCTCAAATCTGAATTCTGTGTTTCCCTTTCCTTCCTCATCTTCTATCGCCATTTCATTTTTTAATTGCGTTCCTCAAATCTGAATTGCGTTCCTCAAATTTGAAATTCCTTTTGTTCTTTGCCACATAAAATCATCTCCCTATCATGTTTAAACCCGCAACTGATAATCCGGTAATCAAATTTGATAATAAAATTTCCAATTTTTTTTTTTTTTGCATCTGGGAAAATCAATAAGCCCGTAGATGCAAACGAAAAAATTGGAATTGATGCGAGGAAACAGAGGAAAAATGATGTACGAATTCGAAAGAACAAAGATTGGGCTTCCAGTATTTATTATGTCTTCCTCTACCTTCTTCTTGGATGGATTTTATGGATCTATGCTATTTTCTCAGGTACTTTTTTTATCATATTTTACTGTTAATTTGCTCACTTTTCTGTGGTATTGGGACTAATATTCTGTGTGTTGGACATTTGGTATGTATCTGATTCTAGGATATCTTAAGTGTATTCATTCAGTTGGACACTTTTATACATCTAAATGCATATAAATTAAATGTTATCACTTTAATAATATAATAGTTAAAATGACGTGTAACCAAAATATAGTGACAATATGTTCTTCATTTCGACTTTTATAGGTTTGAATTTGTATATTACATAATCTCACATGTATCTGCTTATTTTAGGGACTGTGAAAGAAATGTAAAATTTACTAACTATTTTTGGAATCTTGGATTTAATAGAATATAGTTTGGTTACCTTGTCAACTTAATATAACTTTTGTGAAATCTATAGTTTTAGTTTATTGCTCATTATGTGTAATGAAAGTAACTATATCATCCATTTATCTTTTTTGAATTACGCTGTCATTATACAATGAACAATGAAAAAGCATTCACAGTCAGGAAACTCTTAACAATCAGGTCTGTTGAGTTTTCCTGCCTTTTTTCAAATCATGTGTTCATAAATTAAATTCAATTTTCATAACTCGGTTTCAAATAAAAATTTATCTTGTCCATCTTCGTTTTATCAGTTGCCATTCTAGGCAATACCAATTCATGTAGCATTGTACGAATAATTAAACATTTTGATTATGATTTATAGTTGTTCTGACCGTTGGTAGTAGTACTAGTGTTGGCTATACTTTTTTGAAGCTACTTTCATAATTTTTTTCTCATATATCAACATGTATTTGTTATAACTTATAAATCTGATTTAATTTGCTAATATAACTATAGTGCTTCTAGCTTTTTGTAAACTATATGCAAGATAAGTATCTAATGCTTATTTCATTAGATAATATATGATCCCGTAAACATAGTATTTTATATATGACGTTGTTACATTCCATAGGATGACAGTCTAATATGGTATGTGCCTTCTTATTTTGGCTCCAAAGTGTAATGAAAGCCTGATTGGTTTTCCTTACAATCAACCCACCTTCAATTATCCTCAGCATGGCTGATACTAACACATATTTAGTAAGTTTTTAATGATGCCAGTAATGTCTTGCATGTCATGTTTGCATATTTTTATCCGAACATTGGTCGCCTTGCGTTTCCATCTGATTTTTGATTTTTGATTTTTGCTTGTTATTCATTTCTTTGTCAAAATTGAAGAGGCTTTCTTTATATTGATCAAATGCATTGGTACGTAAGGGATCTTTTATTAATTTACTCTCATTTCTTCCAATATTGCTCTAAGCGAGGAGCAACCTTTTTTCCAAAATTATTGTTCCGTACCAATTTCAATCATCATATTGCATTTATGTTTATGCACAAATTTAACTGCTTTTAGTTCCAGTTTACTTCAAGTGTAGAAAATCTGAAATTTTGAAATACTTTGATCTACCCATCTTTACCTACACTAGTAATTACCATGCCTCAAAGCTAATATGCTCAGCAAATATGTCCTTCCGTCACTGCTACTAACATCAATGCTACTTCCAGGACTACTAAAATTAGTTCTTTTTTCAATAAATAATTTTAGTCCTTTATTTAGGCTTTTTTTGGGACATGAATTAATTTCCCATCAAGGAAGTAAGAAAGTGGCTGCTTTTCTAATTTTTGCATTCAAACAATTGAACAAATCAGGATTAAGATCAATGACACCTTTTTCTTGAAACATACATGGACGAATAAATAGGAATTGCTCACTTTGTGCATAATGCATTTTTGGTCATGTATTTGCAAGTATAGCTCTTATTGTTGTTTAATTGCATAATAATTTTGTTTACTCATTGATGAAAATGTGTTTTTATTACGATATCATTTTACATTGCCATTGATGACACATATTTGAACAAGAATCATGATTTATGTCTCACTTAGGGGTGAATCTAGATATTTTCTCCAGAGGGGTCGCCGATTAAAGAAGTAAAGTTGAAAAAAAGAAGATAAAAAATAAACTGACTTTGCAATTCAACTTTTAGTCCAATTTACCAACCTTTAACAAATGGAATTTTATTCAAAAGGAGATCGACTTTTCTCTAGGAAGAAGGAGATTTGTTGACAGCAATTTGTTCTATGATTTCTATGATTATACCAAGTACGAGAAGATTTTTGTTGTTATTTTATTTGTTCTAAGGTTATACGTACATGTGTTATGTGGGATTGATTTGTTTTTGTTTCATATGTTTTTGTTGTAAAATAGAGGGGGCAAAGTTCAAGAAAAATCAAGTCGTTATGCTTAATAATGTATATTTTGATGTGCAATCTTAAGGTATTCTTTTACTATTTGTTGTAGTATTTGTTTTGACCATGTTAGATGCAAACTTGCCCTATTATCAGCATTTTTCCATTGTTTAATTATTATTAAATAACTGGGCCCTACCACATATTCACGTTTTAGTGCTGCTTAACTGGTACAAATCAGAATATATTTCTAATTTGTAGAATCACCTGTTTTGAAGATTATGAAGCTATTATGGTAGGCAACCTTTTGCCGTTACGATAAGCCAATAGTCAATCGCATTTACTATGGGTGCGTTCGCAGCAAATAAATGGCACGCTGAGGTTTTTGTTCGCGTCCGACGCGTCGGACGCGAATACCAATTTCCACGTTCAAATGAAACGATTGCTGAACGTTGAAAATCAAGCCGTTGGCGTCCGACGCGTCGGACGCCAACGGCTTGATTTTCAACGTTCCTCCCACACACCTATAAAACCCTCTCACCTACACCTTCCTCTTCATCCACACTACACTCCTCCATTCCTCTTCTAAAATTTTCTTCCACATTATTAAATTTTCCATTTTATAGTTTGACCAATCGAAAGGTTGCACATCACTGGTTGTTTACTGCAACTCAGATTATGCTGCAATGTTCGGTTGATGCATATGGTGCTTGTGGCATCAACAAAAAAGGTGTACATAAAGCAATTGCAGAAAAGTTCAACGATGCAATAGAAACCATTCCAGACATCATACCGATTGACGAAACCAAGATCCGAAACAAATATGACAGTCTTCGACGGGATTGGATGAAATGGGATGCACTGATGAACAAGACTGGCGCGGGTTGGGATGCATACAAAGGAACGGTCTCTGGAAGCGATGAATGGTGGGAAGATCGTGTTAAGGTTTGTAAATTTATTTTGTTACCATTCCTTTGTAGACAGTTTCTTACAATTTATTTCTTACATTTAGGAATTTGGAACGAGTGTCTTGAAATATAAGAAACGACCAATAGAAAACTTAGAGCTGATGCAACAATTATTTCATGGGACGAATGCAACTGGTCACTCGTCGTACACTCCTGCTGCTAGTGTACAACCGTCGCAGACTGGCACGCCGCCATCAACTCAAAGCACGTTTGACAGGACATGGAATTTCGATGGGTTTTTGGAACCATTGGAAGACACGCAAAATAATCATATTCCAAACTTGAATTCGCCATCACATCCTCCACTGCAACAAACTTCAATGAATACACCAAATTGTGAAGCTCCAAGAATCCCTCCGTCAACCCAAATTCCAATGAATCTGCCCATTCAACCAACTTCACGTCAAAATTCAAGAAGAAAACGTGGTGAAAGTGATGATAAGATGGCTATGCTCATTGACCTAATGCACGAGAGACAGATGAAAAAATCTCGGACGCACTCTGATAGTCCTAATACGGGTACTAGCGTGGAATAAACGGGAAGTTCTACAACTTATGCAAATACGGTAGCTCGTATGCAACGTCTTGGAGCAACGGGTGAGTTTGATGTTGCAGACGCACTATTATTTGTGTTGGACCCCAAAATAAATGATATGTTCACTGCTCTTCCGGATGAGATAGCGAAAAACTGGTTGATTAGAGGGCTTGCAGACAAACGCCACGACCAAGAATACCAAACTTATCTGATAAATAGCAACAAGTAGGAAGTTCATGTCATCGTGTTATTGTATTTCTGTCGTATTTATGTTTGTATTTTCTTTGTGTAATGAAATGTAGTCATTTTGTTTAACCGAAATTAGTATTTAATTAACTCAAAACAAACAAATTAGCAATTAAAATACCACGCTCAAATACCACGCTCAAATACCCTATTCGTAGCTAAAAACACATTTCCCCTTCGCTACAGTACCACGCTCAAATGACACGCTTAAATGTCACGCTCAAATGCCACGCTCACGTTCGTTAAGAACGCACCCTATATATGTTTTAATGTTTTTTTATGCTTTGTATTTAATGGATTCACCTTTTTTTAGTCAATAATGGCAACTATGAGTAATTTTAAATTATTCAAAGACCTGGTCTTGAAGGCTATTATTACCAAACCATAGTATAGGGTTTCATGATACATTACTATAAGTAATAACTTGATACTTCCATTGGTATTTGCGTTGGTCTCAACTTTTTCTAGTGTAAAAGTTAAAAACACCGTGAAGATTTATGAATCCAATCCATTGAACATTTACTGCTTTTTACTCTTTCGCTGTAAGGATGAAATAACCCAAATTATTGGGCATCTCTGGCATGTGCACGGGATGTAGAGAAGAAGAGATATTGTGAAAGATTTCATTCATACAGTACTGACAAATACAAAGCAATAAATAGGCAAAATAACAAAAATATCTTTGAGCAATTATTCCTAGCCTTATTATCTCATGCGGTAAAAACAGGAAATATGCATGAGCAATTATTCCTGGCTTTATTGTCTCATGCAGTGAAAACAGGAAATATGCATGAGCAATTATTCCTGGCCTTATTATCTCATGCAGTGAAAACAGGAAATATGCATGAGCAATTATTCCTGGCTTTATTATCTCATGCAGTGAAAACAGGAAATATGCATGAGCAATTATTCCTGGTCTTATTACCCCCAGCAAGCTCAAGCGAGGGACGAACTTGAAGCTTGGAGCGTAACTGAGATATTCGATCTTTGCTTAAAGGCTTGGTGAAGACATCCGCCAGCTGATCAACAGATGAAACATGACTGATACGAAGATCACCAGCTTCAACTTGCTCTCTAACGAAGTGAAAATCCAGTCGGATGTGTTTTGAGCGTGTACCGATGACCGGATTTTTGGACATGAACAAAGCACCTACATTATCGCATAGCAGAGTAGGCGGGTCTGGAAGATAAACATTAAGGTCTCTAAGAAGTTGTTGAATCCAGATAAGCTCAGCTGAAGTATACGCAAGTGACCGATATTCCGCCTCCGTGCTTGATCGGGCTACAACCCGTTGTTTCCGAGATGTCCAACTGATTAGATTAGTACCATGGAAAACAGCAAATCCATACTGAGAATGACTATCATCAGAGTCTGACATCCATCCTGCATCAGAATATGCTAGAAGTGATGTTGCTTTGGTAGGCTGAAAGTGCAGATGGTGAGTAATAGTTCCTTTGAGATAGCGTAATATCCGTTTCACGACTTGCCAATGCGATGTTGTCGGAGCATGCATATATTGACATACCCGATTGACGGAATAAGCTATGTCGGGGCGGGTTATGGTTGCATATTGAAGAGAACCTACAACCTGTCGGTAAAGTGTGAATATCATTGATGTAGGCCTCTTGAGAAAGTGTGATACCTGCTTTGTCTTGCTGAATTTTGATGCCAAGAAAGAAATTTAGAGCACCAAGATCTTTGAGAGCAAAACACTGATGGAGGTTTTGGATGAACTGCTGAACCAAAAAAGGGCTACCCATGACGATTAAATCATCAACATACACTAGCACATAGATAGTAGCTGAAGGAGTGACACTCACAAATAAAGAAGTATCAGACTGACAAGCTCTAAACCCATGTGAGACAAGATAAGTTTTCAGCTTAGTGAACCATGCTCTAGGCGCTTGCTTAAGCCCATATAAGTCTTTTTGTAGCTTGCATACATGGTTGGGCAGAGAAGGGTTTTCGAAACCACGTGGCTGGACCATGTAAACTACTTCTGATAGATCACCGTTTAAGAAAGCGTTGTCAATGTCTAATTGACGAACCAACCAACCATGAGAGAGCGCAATGGACAACACCAAACGGATTGTTGTAGGCTTAATTACAGGACTGAAGGTCTCAAAAAAATCAAGACCGGCCTCTTGACTAAATCCTTGCGCCACCAAGCGAGCTTTGTAACGCTCTATCGATCCATCAGACCGTCTTTTAATCCTGAAAATCCATTTAGAACCCACAACATTAGCATTACAAGGAGGAATAACAAGTGACCAAGTTCTATTTCTCATAAGTGCATCAAATTCCGCTTTCATTGCGGTTTGCCAACATGGGATACGAAGGGCTTGAGAAACGGTGCGGGGTTCTGTTTGTTGGTCAATTGAGATGGAGGATAAAAAAGCTTTCGGTTTGAGAGAGTTTGTGGCGGCTCGAGTAACCATGGAGTGCTGGTTATTTTCTGCTGGACGGTAATGACGAGGATATGATTGTTTGTCTTGTGAGCTGAGAGTGGGACGTTGATAAGGTGGATTTGGAGATGTGGATATCGGTGATGAAGTATGTTGAGGAGTGTTAGTATGAGCAGTTTGTATGGGAGGTTGTGGAGAATTAGGAGGTGGTGACGGTGTATGTTGAGGAATGGGAGTGTGAGCAGTTTGTATTGGAGGTTGTAGAGAATTAGGAGGTGGTGATGGTGTAGTGTCGATTGAGGTGAGATGGTCAAGAAGGCTGGTGTTGACACACTCCTGGGCTGGCCTAGATGATGGAGGAACTACGCATTGAGAATCACAGGCATATGGGAAGATTGATTCATTGAAAACCACATATCGAGACACATACAATCGAGACGTAGGCTTGTGATAGCAGAGGTATCCCTTGTGAGATGTACTATAACCAAGAAAGGTACATGGCAATGATCTAAAATCCATTTTGGTAGAGTTATATGGGCGAAGGAAAGGATAGCATAGACATCCGAATGTTTTGAGGAAGGTGTAATCGGGATTTTTATGATAGAGAATGGTGTATGGTGATTTGTAGGCAAGTAGTGGTGTGATGGTTCTGTTATGTAAGTATGTAGCAGTTTTGAAAGCATGTTCCCAAAATTGTTTTGGAAGGGAGGAGTGAGCTAAGAGTGCTAGACCCTTTTCAACGATGATGCGATTCCGTCGCTCAACGGCACCGTTTTGTTCGGGTGTATATGGACATGAGATACGATGTTCAATTCCACATATTTTTAGAAAAGCGGATACATTACGATACTCACCCCCCCCCCCCCCAATCTGTTTGAAGTCGTTTAATGTCACACTGAAATTGTGTTTTGATCATCGAACGAAATTGGATAAATGTAGATAGAACTTGTGATTTGTGAGAAAGAAAATATATCCAAACGTATTTAGAACAATCATCAATAAAAAGAACAAAATAACGATTTCCATTAATTGAAAATAAGGGAGACGGACCCCAAACATCAGAATACACCGAATCAAAAGGTTTAACAGATGAAACATGAGAATTTAAAAGAGGAAATCTATGGCTTTTGCCTAACTGACATGGCTCACACATTGTGGGAGGTTTATTTGATGTGACAGGAAGCTGGAAATCAGAAACAAGACGCCGCAGGAGATGTTGATGAGGGTGTGCAAGCCTATTGTGCCAACCAGCCAAGGAGGTTCGAACACCAGTCAACGCCATCTTCCGGTTATTAGGAGGTACTGACAACCTATAAAGACCATTATCTACTCGCCCTTGGAGGATGATTCTGCCCTGAAAATCCTTAACACAACAAAAATGAGGCCAAAACTCCATGTAAACATTGTTATCTTTAGTTAATTTGGATACAGATAGTAAATTTTCGGTTAAGGCAGGGACAACTAAGACGGTTGGCAAACGCAAATTAGGTAAAGAATGAGATGCAATATGAGAGATAGATAATTGGTTACCATTACCAACTTGAAGCTTGTCGTCGCCATTGTAGTCATCAGAGATCGTCAATTTGCCCACATCAGGAGAGGCATGATCAGTTGCACCGAATCGAAGTACCATGAAGGGTCCAAGGCAGATGGACGGTTGAAATTTGCAATGTTGGCCTGCCGATTCCGAGCTCTAGGATTGGGACGACGAGATGGATAATCTTCTTGATTAGCTCGATGCCAACAATCAATGGCTTCATGTCCTTTACGACCACATATCTGGCATTGAAGATGACGTCTTCGCTGATCACCACCACGGAAATTGGAGGGGAAAGAGCTTTGATATGTGTTATGTGGGGTAGAACGATTTGATTGACGGGATGCAGTGTTGGCTAATGGAGGCACCGTGGGAGTAGGAAGAATAGCAGCAGCCTGGCGGGTAGTTTCATGATCCAAGCGAGCTTCCTCCTGAAGCAGGAGTCCAACCAGATCATCGACAGAGGAATTTTCAGAATTAATCATGAAGGCAGTGACAAATGGAGCATAGGAAGAGTCCAGGCCTGCAAGGATATGACTGATGAGATCTTCATCTGAAACTGGATGAAGATTCTCAGCAAGAGAATCAGTAATGGCGCGCTTCTTTTCGATATATTCGATCATGGGTAATGCTCCTTTGGAAAGCGACTGAATCTGAGTCTTCATGGCCATGCGACGGGCCCTAGTTTGCGCTTGGAAAGAGCGATCAAGAGCAAGCCATGCCGTGTAAGAGGTGGAGCAGCGAGCAACATTTGACAGAGCTCGCTCAGAGAGGGTTGATTTGATCCAAAGCAAGACAAAACGATCCCGTTTTTTCCAATCGAGAAATGCCGGATTTGGATTGGTGGACACAGCACCATCTGGAGTGGGAAGAAACTCGGGTGGGGAATTAGAAGATAAGACGAAGGATTCAAGATCGAAGGTCTCAAGGGCTGAAATGATTGTTGTACGCCACAGTGAATAATTTTCTCGGTCTAGTTTGATGCTAATAGGAGGAATCTGAAAATTGAGTTGAG
Source organism: Allium sativum (assembly GCA_030737875.1). Taxonomy (NCBI): domain Eukaryota; kingdom Viridiplantae; phylum Streptophyta; class Magnoliopsida; order Asparagales; family Amaryllidaceae; genus Allium; species Allium sativum. The sequence goes on from CM060923.1 coordinate 12,550,149, forward strand.
AAGGGGTTATGGTAGCAGCTGCAAGGAGATTTTGATTTGTAGAATTATTGAGAGACATGGCAGCACTTATTTGTGAGTGTTTAGAAGAGCTCTGATACCATGTAGAGAAGAAGAGATATTGTGAAAGATTTCATTCATATAGTACTGACAAATACAAAGCAATAAATAGGCAAAATAACAGAAATATGCATGAGCAATTATTGCTGGCCTTATTATCTCATGCAGTGAAAACAGGAAATATGCATGAGCAATTATTTCTGGCTTTATTATCTCATGCAGTGAAAACAGGAAATATGCATGAGCAATTATTCCTGGTCTTATTACGGGATGATGTTTTTAGGTCATGTTTCTCAACTCATGCTTGCTAAACTTTTTGTAAATACAAATTTTACCGCTTTTATGGTATTACCTGTTTCATTTGCGATGAAAATGGACAGAAGAACGTTTTTGTAAACACTACAATCAGTGATTGGATGTTAGTTTTAAGTAAGAGGACCCACCTGGCGCTTGATTAGTGCGGCAATTTTTTTGAAGGAATGCCATGATTATAATGTAAGGATCCATGGCGTCCTAACTTTTAGTTTGTCAAACCAACGGTTAAGGAGGTTTCCGTACTGTCAAAAACAAATTGTCTACCCACTAAATTTACTCGTAATTTTCGGTCGTGAACAATGTTTTCTCCGTCGTTCTTTCTCATGTCAACTCTATTCAATTCCGATTCTTTATCATTCGTATCTCCAGATTTCCAAAATTTCAAACTTTCTAAGAATCGCTGTGAAACTTCTTCTTCAAAACCTAATCTCGAATTCCCGATTCAGCATGTACCCTATTCGACCTCAACCTCACTCCATCGTTTATCACAACACAAACGATTTCAAAACCCTAACTCCCCTGTCTGAATTAACTCACCACGCACTCATCAGCCTCCATATAAACCGCCACTGCTTATCTACCGCCTCCAGATATTGTCGCCAACATCATGAACGTCGTGCCTAGATCCATCTGATTTTGCCTATCTCAGTCGGTTAGAAAAGGCTTTTTAATTGCATTTTGTATTTAATTTTTTTTTTCAACATGGTTGTTTGACTGCTAAAAAATTAATTTTGTTTGCTGTATTTAGATTTTTATTTTTTTCCCATATGCATATTTGTTGACTTCCAGATTCCTTCCACTGTATGACTATTCGGAATTCTCAGTTTCAATTTGTACCCCTAGTTATTGCAAAGAAAGTTAGCTCTCCATCTGTGTGCTGTGGGATGTTATTTTTTAAAAACAAAGCATGAGATTTTGGATTTTCAGTATTTCAACTTTGGACTTTTGAATCAAATTCAATAAATTTAGGTAGTGTTTGGTTTACCATTTTAAGTATTGGATTTTTGTCCATATAAAAATGCGGACTTGATTTTGTGTTTAACGCTTGCAATTTCAACTAAATATCAGTATATTTGTTTTGTAATTTTATCGTTTTCGAATCATTTTATTGTATTTGATGTTCTGATCTACCAAGCATATTCTAACAAAATCATTGTTTTTGTACTTTCAATTAGAGATTTTTTACTGGAGTAGAAAACAAGTTAATGCTAGTATACCACTGCTAGCAGAAGAGTATTCCAAATCAATTACACTTGCTGCTCGAAGTAGTAATATCAAACTTTGTGTTGCTCTTTTCCATGACTCTCAGACTCCTAGTGTACAAAGTACATGTGTTTATAATGCTTTAATGTCTGCTTACTTGTATACTGGTCATAACAGGAAAGCCATGTCAATATCTCAGAATCTCAAAAAAGATCTAACATGTAAAACAACATTCATAAGGTGATCTAACATGTAAAAAAACATTCATAAGGTGTAACATTATTCTCTCAGTAGTCCGTATACGGTCGTTCAACGCCGATAAAGCTCATGGACTCGATACTTGAAATGATTAACCGGTTAGATGATTTGAATCATAATGTTAACACATATAATACTGTTATTGATGGTTACGTTGCTACTTGGGATTGGGATAAGATGGAGAACAATTTCCGATTAATGAAATCTAGTCCAGTAGGCTAGTTCTTGCATCCATTCACTTATGCTCAGGGGTTTGCCGATTCCATACATAACAATAAGTTACCTTCTGATGAAATGAATGATAGGGAGCTTTATAACAAAGCAAACCTTTATCATGCTGAAGGAAATGAATATGATAGCTCCAGTGTAGATGATATTACAATGGAGAATTCTGATCATTCTTCAGCTAACTTAAAAAGAAGAAGAAACAAATTCAATTAAATAACTTAAATGGTTCAGAGATTGTCATTAGCGAGGAACCATTTGTTGAATCTAATCCAAAATGGAATGATCTAATTTCTCAAATAAAAACTAAAGCCATGTCAAAGAAATTTAAAGAAGAAAAATTGCTTCCCTGGTGGTCTGAAAAATAGGGGAATCTCTAAAAACAATTAATTTTCATCATGTCCCTATTATTTTATCCTAAACTTTGCAACAGAGAAACCTACGCTTATTATCTCTTTGTTGATATCATGTTTGATTGGGACTTCATCAAGGAAAAATTAAGTATCAAGACTAAGGAGAGCAGAGAGCTAATAATCGAAATTTCTGACTCTTGTGACGATCATCCAAATATATCATGTGTATTAAGTTGGAGTGTTTATCTAATTACTGATGACTCCTTTTATAGCAATGCTAATTAGTAGAGCATGCTTATTAAGTTTAGCAATATAATGGCCGAATTGGATAGACTCAGTTAAGGTATTTATTGCTTTTTGGAAGTCAAATCAGAGTTAAGGTATTAAGTTGGTTTTGGCTTTTTTGAAAAAAATGGTAGCAAGTTCATCCAAACAAACCTTCAGCGTCAACAGGGTGAACAAAATTGTAGTTGAACCAAATCTCTTGCATATGTCAAGTTTCAAAATAGTTTTTCTTATCAAATTAATTAATACGTACAACGCTCGGAAAAATGAAGGGCTTGTTTGGTTTAAAAGGTGAATTTTGAGTTTTGCATTTGCAATAAGCATTCAAGAAGGTGTGGATTAAGATGACGGCATAGGAAAAAAGATGAGAAAACGGCGGAATATACTAATTTTTTTTCCAATTTTGTATGTCAAAGCCATTTTCGGATTAATTGTTTTATTGAATGAAATTCAATGCATTTTATCATATGGAAATCAAAATTTGAAAATTACAAATCAAGCATGCCCGAAGTTTTTCTTTTTCTTTTTCTTTCAAGAATCTGGAGTTTGTGAAATTTTGCTTTTTGAGCAAATAAAGTACATAAAGCATATTTCTATTCAGAGGTTGATGCGGAATCATGCATCTTAATATATCTGAGTTAATGTTATAATATTTTGCTACTGCTGTAACTTTATGCATGTGTTTGGCATGGTTTGGATTGCATATCTACTTTGAGTAGAGTATGGTAGGCTTCGTGTAGCTGTTTGTTTAGTATTTTTGGTAATAAGTGGGAGCTATTGTAGATTTATTTGTAATTACTTGTTTGTTTAGTGTTTTTTGTTAATAAGCTGAATGTTATTGGTTGTATCTTGCACATGATTGTATCTTTTTGCATCATTTGGTATGTTGTCTTATTTTCTAACACATCACTATATTTTGATATATACACACACACACCCACCCACCCACACCCCGGGGCTAAATGGCTGTTGCACTGTTTGGGGTGCTCTTGATCCTATATATGGTGAACGCTTTCAAGAAATGTGCAAATCATTGCGAATGTTAAATGCAGTCCGTACCCCTGAAATTGGTATTGCCATTAGCATTCAACAGTACAAGCTGCTTACTGTTCCAATTCTTGTTGTGAGACTGGTTAACGCTAATCGCCACCTTCTGGCTTTGCGGATATCAGAGTAACTTAACATGAGTACTGAGGTGATTATAAGGCATTGAGCCCGTATAAAAATAGTATCATCATCCGGTGTTTCAGGTGTTGAACTTATGAAAATCTTGCTTGACAAGACTATGTAAGGACACATCATATGCAGCAATTGCAGCTCATGTAAACAAGAGCAGGAGAAAAAAGTTGGCAGCAATCATGATAGCTTCACAATGTTACTTTGTTCAAGTTATGAATGTATTTAACCGTATTTGATATGGGAATATGGATTTTGAACGTGTTTGAACGTGCTTGTGTCCACGACTGTTATTATACTCTAATTGTTTTAGTATTGTTTGAATCATGTTCTGTGTTACCTTGATTTACAATATCATAGCAAGTGCCTTGATAAAGTATCATAATAAGTCCTTACTTGTTAAAACCGTGGATATCAAACTGTAGTTTGACATCGTTAGTTGTCTCATTGCCTGTGAATCGATAACTTCTTATTTTAGGAGTTTATAATGACACTCTGTCATTCAAGGTAAGAAAGCATGCATTTCACTCATATATCTTTCTTTTTTTTTTTTTCTTTTTTTTTTGAAAACCCAGGAGCACCCGGCGGGCTGGTAAACTCCTGAGGAGGGTACAGTAAAGCCGTCCGCTAATCCAAACCCCCATACCCTCGGGTAAATTTATGTAGGATGGGGAAGCGTATGGTAAGAATCGAACCATCGACCTTTTACCAGGAAGTTAGGCCTCCTTTCCACTGCGCCGCACCCGCGGACCTCATATATCTTTTTTTTAACTTATGTTCTTTATAATGCTTTATTTTGTTTTCATTTAAATTATGTAGGATTTAGAAATCATGATAGCTTCACAATGGAAGAGTTCCTCTAATTACATGATGTTTGCATTCATTTTCATTTTTTTCCTCTAATAACACAATGATTTTTTTCATTAATTTATTGTATAAGAAATTGTTAACAGAAATTTTTCTTTTGATAACAAATAAAAGGGAAAAAGAAAACATTGTGAAGAATAAAAGGGAAAATGAAATTGTCTCATAACCATGTCGATCTGTGTTCAACAATGGTACTGCGTTGTCAAAGTATGTCGTGCTCCCTATTGATGCAGTCATGTCTATACCCTTTCCATTAAACATCCCCGTGATTCTTTTCGTAGTATGTACTTCCTCTCTTTATCCATTACCATCCGACTTATTTTTGGGTGTAATCATTATTTTCATATTAACCAGGCTATCTGTTAAAAGCAAGTTGATTCGTTGATTAGATTAATGTTAGTTTGAGTTAACATGATTTTTCATTATAAGATGGCTATATTTTCAGCTATTCTTACAATGAGTTGCTTGACTATTTTTGCCCTATTGAACGTTGTTAAATTTCATTTTGCATTAGCATTTTAAATCACACTTACGTCGATTGTCATTAATCCCTTTTTTTGGTATGCCTGAAATTGATAGTCTCAATAGATGTAGTATTTCCTTTTTCTTCATTTGGATGACACGTCAAAAGTTAGGTAACCAATAATTATAATTCAAACAATTCTTTGATGACATGACAGCCATTTTCTGCAGCTTATTGATAGTCTAATAGATGTATTATTTCATGTATACTAGTACTGATAATTTGTTTCTTGATATTGTTTGCATACCAAAAGAATTCAATGTTTCCCAAATAGATAATATAACCACTAAGATTATATTTATTTTTCACTTTTTCACTATTATTTATCACAAGCCGATGATTTGGATCCTTTTCATTTACAGGTTAATGCTTCCCATATGAACATATGATACATGGATGCTCTTCATATATTTGATTAAAATTACACTCTTTTCTAACAATAATGTGTCTACATGGAACTGTTCCACAGGCACTAATCGGTCCACGAAGATATGAAGGCCAAAGTAGGCACTACAACTTTCTTTTATTGATTCTAAAAAAAAAAAAAAAAAAAAAAAAAAATCTGCTTGAATGTATTGTATAATTCCATCTTAAACTTCGTAGGGTGTCATAGGAGGAAATTGTCCGACAAAAATCAACAATTTAAAAACGAAATCAATCATTTGAGGATCATTGTCATAACAACTTAAAACAAAGGACGAAATCATTAGAAATGTGAGAATTTAGATGGCTGCTTATAGGCCTTAGGTTAAGGTACTGGCTTCAAAGCTTGATGACGAATTGGATATCATTCTGCCAGTTTCTGCATAAATTTATTTCATCAAAGACAGGTTAATTTTTTTATTTTTTTTACTTTGATTCAATATGTTTCTATAATGTTTATTTTATTTTTCGACTGGCTTTGTACGAAAAAGTGATTTCTCTGTTTTTGACAGGGTTAACCACAATTCAACGTTTTGCTGTTCATTTCTATGATGTACTCATTTACAATTTGTCTATAATTTTGCGTTCAACAACCGATTGCAAGTATTTTGGCAAAATTTTGTTGCATTTTTTGAATGCGGCGTTGATTAGTTTTTGAAACATTATTAGTTTTATAATCATTAAATCATGACGCATTCAACAACCGGGTCCATTCTTTCCAACAAACTAGCGTTGCCAATATATGACTCAGCTCTATTGAGACGTCAAACGCGTTCCAATGGTAAATAAACTAGCTGCCAATACTGCCTAAGTGTTAATAATATTTGTCCACTTCAATTTTTCTGTCAGTTCTATTCGTTTTTCTCTTATACTTTGCAAATGGTTAATGGTGATAGCTAAATGGTTATTCTAAAAGTAACACAAAATTGATAATGCACAATTTAGCATCCTTGGATTTTAAGTTAACGACTTGATGATGTATGTGCATAGTTATTAATGGCGCACGACACAAAAAGGCACAACATCAGTCTGGAGCCTTGACGCATGGCACGGCAAATGACGCGTGCCTTTCTGATTAACTGCGCATTTCTGTTTTTTTATTTAACATATAACAACAAATTTAAAAGTTCAGTATTTAACTAAAACATATGCAATCAAAGTTTTTACTAGTTTGCAAAAAGAAACATCATCATATTAGACATCATTAGCATATAAATTCAAGCATAATAGTTTTTAAAATCCAAAATAATAATGCATATTACTAATAAACTATAATTTCGAATCTGATTCAACAATCATATTTTCCAAATCAACATCTGCATCATCGGATTCATAAGGACAACTAGATTATATAAAGTCTTTTTAGCAACACAAAGAACAATTGGTGAGAAAGAATAACATATCGATTGGTAATATTGTTTCCCTGATGCAATTGATGACTTTATGCAAAAATAAAAAAAATAAAGTGATAAATATTTATTGATAATCTATTTGGGGGCATCTACAAACTGTTTGAAATAAAATACACAATCAATTGAAATACATGTTTTCTGTACAAGCAATATTACATTTGATGTAAGAGTATTGCATAAAATAAAATATATTTTCAATATCGATATATTTATTTCTCTTCAAGGAAAAAGAACTGTAGGAAAGCCATCCATCAGAACCCACAAAATAAATAAATTCAAATACAAAACGTTGGCAAACGGAATAATATGATCAATAATACTATAGAGAAGCCATTCATCAGAACCCACAAAGTAAATAAAAACCAAATACAAAACGTTTGCAAACACAATAACATGATCAACAATAATTTTATGTGAAACGCAAAAAATGAGAAAATAAACAAAAACAAGCAAAAAAAACAAAAAACAAAACAAAAGGCACGCCATTTTGCGCCATGGTCCTTTTTTGTGCTGCGCGCCTTTTGTCGTGCCGCAAGAAGAAATGGCACAGATGTCGCGCCGCACCGTGCGCCATGGCGCGTGATTTAAAACTGCAGAATATACCTTTTACAAATAACACTTCTATGGTTTCGACACACGCTATGTTTATTGCCCATCACCATTCCAACCAGTCCGTTGATTCACTACATAAAACTGCAGACAGGCCGCATATTCCATTTATAGAACTGTACCATTTTACTGCCGCTACAGTAAATCATTTCTCTCATAACGTTGTACCCCATCAGGATTCATGCCTCATAAAACAATGTTATGACCTACGCTTACATAATTAATACAAAAATGTAGGTTCATTTTATGACAACTTACACACACCAATTAACACTACATCAACTCCGGGATACTTCTCCTTGATGTCATAGATCACACATATGTCCGTGTGTGAAGATAATGAATATAACCATACCTAACAATAGAAGATGGTGATTTTGATTTAATTATGTTGTGTATAAGTATTTATTAATCATGAAAATCATTAATCACCAATATGTGTAAAGTTATATATATTATAATTGGGTTTAATAGCTATCATATTCCTTAATTCTTTTTTCATACCTGTGCATTAGCTATATATATGCTACAATTCGTTTGTTTGTGAGTTTGTAATTTCTGCTTAAAGGTTTTGCATTAAAATGCCCTACTGTATTGAAATCTCATCCTCCACATTTTTTATTGTACCACCTTATAGATTGTTGGTATTTGAACCCTTGCTGAATTAATTTATTGCACATTTGCACAATGGTACAACTCAAGCTATATGCAAATATATAGGCAGCTATGCATTTAAGTTTACATTTGCACATTCAATATCTATATACAAATGATGAATATACATGAACTCTCACATCAATAAGTAAATATTTATTGGATTACTAAAGCTTTATTTAAAAATATATAACAGTGTTTAATTATTGTACTTGCAACTATGTGAATATATATTTTGGGAACGTCTTCATAGCTCTAACTTACTACGAGGTAAATATTTATTCATCGTTTCAAATAAAGCTTTAAGTAATTTCCATATACATAATTTATGCATATGCGTGTATGTATACACATGCGCACACACAACTCGCAAAGAGAGAAATAGATATAGACGATAAAGAACCTGCGGACTATTTGCTTAGAAGTTAGATACCTATCAATATAAATATAATAGATTTATCTTTCTCTCTCTCTCTCTCTCTTTATATATATATATATATATATATATATATATGCATATGTATATGTATGTATGTATGTACGTATATGTATATGGAAAAGTCTAAATGGACACAAAATTAAACACATAAAATTTGAGCCATTAGATCTCTCCTTGATTTTCACCTCACACATAAAGACAAACAAATCCTATGATCCTGATTTTGTGTATATAATTTCGTGTTCTTATAGCCGCTCCATATACATATATATATATATATATATATATATATATATATATATATATATATATATATATATATATAAGGTTCAAGAGCACCTCAATTATATAGCACCCCTTTTGCACCTTAATGTAAACTACCTATTTATATTTAAATAACTTAGTGGGTAGAGAGAGAGTTAGTGGAAGAAGAGAGAAACGGGAATGCGTGGTGATTTATAGGGGCGCTGCACTGTTTGTGGGTGCTCTTGATCCTATCTCTCTCTATATGTATACATATACAAATATATATATATATATATATACATATATATATATATATATCCATTTTCATTTTGATATAATTTGAAGTCCCACAATATAATATATCTCTAACTATGTACATTCTCAAACGTAGCCTACAACGCAATATCAGTATTTACATATAAATATATACATAATAGGGCCTTTTTCCTCTTTATTTATTCCTTTTAGTTTTTTCCCTTTAATTTTAATACGGGCACCACATGTTGACAACAGCCACAAACATAATCTAATCACCTCAGAACTGCACGTTAGGCCACTGTCAGCCTCAACTTGAATCAGATCCCCACTTCCGAGCCGGATAAGTGTAATGACCCGGATATTCCGTCGGTTAGATTTGAATATTTAATACAGTTTTAAATATTGGGTGGATAAATATAAATGGGATTTTTATATTAAGTTATCAATTTAATAATCAATTTCGATTTAATATCGAATATATTAAATTATCATAATACGTCAGTTCGAGAAGTTGAAACTGAATTAGAAACAGTTCAGAAAATCAATTCAAACTCCTGTTTGAATTTGAAGAATAATGTTAATTTATTATCGAAGAATAAATTGCCTGAAATTAATTTATATTGACTTAAATAAATATCTTCCACAGACGATCGAATTGGACTTCGTGGCCTATCCCAGTGTGTCCGGAATAGTGGTTTTACCCTAAGAACGACAGTTGTTGGGCTCAGAAAGGAATTTGGAAATCAAGGTGCATTTTTATTTTAAGTATACCGATTTAATTCAAATTAAATAAAATAAATATACAAAAGAAATGAAAAGGAGAAAAACGTGGCACCCTTATTATGACCAACTAAACCAAACCCCATGGCCTTTCTGTTCAATTTTAAACCGCAACTCCCCTTTTAAAAGCTTCAGCCTCCGTTCCTTTTTCCTAGTCCAACACAAATCGAAACCAAATCGAAGTACTCAGGGAAAAACCGAATTCCCTCAAATCCAAATCAAATAGGATCCGCGATTTTTCTGAGACCACGTAATCTCTGGAGTCGACGCCTGGGTGGAGCGCGCGAGTCTGTGAGGTGGGAGCCTGGATCGAAGGTCGCGACAGTAGGGTTCTCGAGTTAGGGTATCGATGGTTGAACGGATTCGCGAATGGGAGGGTTCAGTAGTTTCAATGTTGAACTAGGTGCTGTGATTCAAGTTCGGATCTGCGATGGAGTTGGACGCGATCTTCTTCCTGGAGGGCGATGTCGAATGGTGGTTTCGCGTTGGGTAAACGGAGGTCGAGCTGGGTGCCTGAGCGAACTCAAGATGATCGTTATCTGGAAGTGGTTGAAGCACGGACAAGGGAACATGAGGGAGTTCGACAGCAGGACTGGGAGGATTCATGGGTGGTTTTGCAGGAACGAGGGAGTGCCTACAAGTTGTTCGACGGAATGCCATAGAGAATGGAGCAGGTATTAGAGGGGGCTGAGGGCAGTTGGGAAAGCTGCTGTAATTAAAAGTAAATGGGGAAGGTAATTAAATAAATTATTTAGTCAATATTTAATTTATTTAATACAGTTGTTAATTAATGGGATAATCGTTTAATCGATAAATATAAAATCGTCTGATCATTAGGCATAATCCATTCGAGAATAATTAAGTTGAAACAATTCAAGTTAATGCTAGACGAGACTGAATGGAATCAGAATGGATATTCAACAAGTAAAATCATCGGTGAGTAAACCTCACTCACCATTTAATTAGAATTATTTCTAGTTGTTAAAAATAATTGCTATGCTTGTTTAAATATTGTTTGGTTGATTTAAAATATATATTAGTTATTTAGGACTATTATATATATATATATATATATATATATATATATATATTGGGTTGATGATTGGTTGGATTCCCGCAGTTTCATTAGCGGATGCCCGCAGTTTCATAGCGGATGATTACCCTATACGCCCCACGCTATGATTAGTGGATGACCTTCTATACCGCGATATCCTGCCTCGAAGCAGGATAGGTATTATTTATGTGCTAACATCTGTGGATGTAGGAAAACAGGTTGGAGGAATCCAACAGGATTCCTCAAAAATATATTATCTGTTTGTTTATTTATTTGCATATATACTGTCATATATGATGTGTTAGGAAAATAAATAACTGGTTGCTTATGTGTTTAAATATCACTAGAGCCTAAGTGTTGATATTTAAAAATATCATGAAAAGGGATATTTGAGATTTAGAAAGAAAATTCTATTTTTCAAAAAAAAAATAGAATTTGAAATTTGAATATATAAGATTCAAATAGAATAGAATTTGAAATTCCGAATAGAATAAAAATATTAACTTGTTCGAATATATATAAAACAAGTATGGAATTTATAAACTGTGTTTATAAATCAAAATGTGGGATTTGAATGGAATTTATAAACGTTGTTTATAAATGAAAAGGTGGGTTTTGAATCGAATTTATAAACTTTGTTTATAAATGAAATTATGGGATTTGAATTGAATTTATAAACGTTGTTTATAAATGGAAAGGTGGGATTTGAATTGAAGTTATAAACGTTGTTTATAAATAATGCCGAGAATTCAAATGGACTTTAACTATATAGATTGAATATAGAAATTCAAATGGACTTTAACTATATAGATTGAATATAGAAATTCAAATGGACTTTAACTATATAGATTGAATATAGAAATTCAAATGGACTTTAACTATATAGATTGAATATAGAAATTCAAATGGACTTTAACTATATAGATTGAATATAGAAATTCAAATGGACTTTAACTATATAGATTGAATATAGAAATTCAAATGGACTTTAAACTATAGATTTGAATATAGAAATTCAAATGGACTTTAAACTATAGATTTGAATATAGAAATTCAAATGGACTTTAAACTATAGATTTGAATATAGAAATTCAAACGGACTTTAAACTATGGAAATTGAATAATAGAAGCGAATTGGAGTTTGAATATAGAATTCAAATATTAAAAGAGAAATGGACTAAAGAGATAATTAACAAATTGAGTTAAAACGATTTGGTATAGTTAAATAGATTGGGCAGGTATAGATACAAGAGACAGGTTTGGAATAAAGTATAGAAGTGAAATAAATAGAATGCCCGATAAAAAGGTATGTATTTAATTCATATATGAGATTTTATGCGCCGTATCGGCAAGCCGCTTGGCTTTTTCTTTTTCTTTTTGAGATGAGAAGGACCGGGAAAGCTATTTGAAATTTCCCGATGCTCCCGGTACAAAGGAGGTTATGGCGAATTTTTCCGGGAATTTAAGGAGATAGAATATTTTTAAGTTAATTTGATAGTTAGAAATTAACATATCAAAATATATAGAAGTCGATAAGAAAACGAACTTAGAAATAGAATAATATAATCAAAAAGGAAGTATAAGAATAAAATCTAGTAAGAATAGACAGAGAAAGTATATATGTGTTTAAAGGTGAATAATCAGTTGTATGGTATTGATTATTCGAGTAAGTTGTCTTGTCTGTTTTGACGTTAAATGTTATTCAGTCAAGGTCTGAGAGGTAATTATACCCCAACTTGGTTGATTTCATGATATACCGATAAGTAGCAAGATTTAGGCTCGAAGATCAATGTGGAATAAGAATTAGTTAAATACTGTATTTGGGTTGTCGTAACGATGTTTTACACAACATCTGTTTTAACCCAAATATGTGCAAAGCTGGGAAATAGAATAATGAATATCTCCTTGTATAGAAAATAAAGGAAGGCGATATATGGAAATGTTTTCCAAAGAACGTATAAGGCCAATATGGTTATTGAAAATATTTGGTTAACAAATATTGATAAAGAAATAGAAAAGAGATTTAATTAATAGAATATTAATTAAAGGTTCAGTGATTGTTGGATATTTGGATGAACACTTGTTTTATTCGATATTTAAATCATCGACTATCGAAACACTTGTTTTATTCGATAGTTAAATCACAGACTATCGAAGTTTTGACCATCGTTGTCAATATGGAGAGACCGGTTGGATTATTATCCGAAGAACCACTCCATATCGGCAGTAGCGTGCGAATCAGATTATATAAAGATAATCGAAGACGGAGTAGAGTGCAAGGACTTTTTCTATAAATAGAAATAGTGCCTTCAGTTCATCCTGTTCCTGGGTGACTCTTATGGATGAATGTCTGACAGAGTATTTCCAGAATGGTCACGTACATTGATTTCTTCAACCGTACCAAGAGTGGAAGCGGAGAAGGAAACTTCTTTTAGCTAACACGTAATGTACTGTTGAGGACATCCATCGGTGATTTGATGGATTTGACGATGTGGCGTTCAAAGTGAATCTGGTATGACGATAAAGCGTAGCTTCTAGCCTCAACATCCGGTAAATGACAGAAATCGGGCAAGCAGCATGGCTATGTAGGTCGCACCTATTAGGGTGTATAATCACCTGATCTAGAGTTTCATTTACTTCTAAAAATCTATTGTCGATGCTGTACCATTCGGGAAACGGTTGCTGATCCCAATCGTTGGTGATATACATTCGATACACTCAAGCGAAATGAGTGGTCGGTCATGTGTGGCTGAGTTGCAAGATGTTCTTGTTGAACTCGGTGTATTCTCCTCTAGAGATATACCAGCGGAAGGTGATTCCATACCTTGTCATAGTTGGAAATCCATTACCCAATACGTGCTTGCGGTTTTGATTGTATATTATATATGTGGAACGTGAGATGCAAGCGTTTCCACTAGATTGTTATCTACTTGATTTAGACATTATTATAATATCAAAAGAGTTTTGATATAAAGATAAATCAAGTGTTTGGATTCTCATAAGGGAAAAACCCGTTCCGTGTTATACGGCGTGGTCTTATGAGATATCATTTAGTTTTCTGAAACTGTTTTAAACTGTTTACTCATACCAGTCCCATGACTGACCTGGAGTTTACTTTGTTGTTTTCCCTAAACTCTTGGGTGCCTAAATTTGTACGGGCAGTCAAGTAGTTCAGGATTTTACAGATCTATCTAAAGGAGCTTGGAGCAGGAGGCTTCAGCGTTATCCAGTTATAGTTGTTCCGTTATGTTGTAAGTGTTGTACTCTGATAAGTGTATGATATACAGTTAAGATTTTGTATTTCAAAGATGTGATATATTATATTTTGTTCTGCTGCGATGTGAGATTCTGTGTTGTTATTTCTGTTCTTCTTCTACCTCTTTCTTCTAAAAAAAAATGTCTCGTATTTTCGTGATATTTGGGTTGGACGTATGATGTATATAGTCAACTCTGATGTTACGGATTTGCGGGTCGTTACAGTTGGTATCAGAGCTTAGGTTGAGCGAATACCTAGGCTGTGTGGAAATGTGCTCATTAGAGATAGGATCAGTAGTATCCTAGAATGAGTTGAGTGTATATATATATATACGAGAGAGCGTATTTGTATTTGATATAAAAACTGTTTTATATTGTGTTGACTAGTCTGTTGAGTGAATTATAAATTTTGGTCGAATCGTGGGACGCCACGAAGTCGATAGGAATTTATAAACACTTGAACAGAAGATTGGACACGATATTGTTTTTAAATAGTTAAGTGATTGTTAGGATTATAATCAAATTAGATTATAAAAACAGAAAAAGTTTTATATATAACCAATGGAATTTGTATATGAAATCAAATATACAAATGAGATAAATTGGAATTGAATTCCAACCAGAATTCAGAATTTAAAATCCTGGGAGTTGGGAAAATATTTTTCTAAATGGGTTTTGAAAGAAATAAAGCACTGAACTCATTCAGTAGCTGGGAAATAATTCTGATGATGGTCGCAACATCATCAGTGTTCATTTTCGAGTTTCTAAGTGACGAATTGCTGCCTTAGAAAAGTTTTGATGGAAATTTGTTTGGAAGAAACAAGTTGTTTGAAAATTCAAATGTTTTGAATTTGAGATAGATATAAATATATGTATATATTTAGAAGAATGGACACGATATTGTTTTTAAATAGTTAAGTGATTGTTAGGATTATAATCAAATTAGATTATAAAAACAGAAAAAGTTATATATATAACCAATGGAATTTGTATATGAAATCAAATATACAAATGAGATAAATTGGAATTGAATTCCAACCAGAATTCAGAATTTAAAATCCTGGGAGTTGGGAAAATATTTTTCTAAATGGGTTTTGAAAGAAATAAAGCACTGAACTCATTCAGTAGCTGGGAAATAATTCTGATGATGGTCGCAACATCATCAGTGTTCATTTTCGAGTTTCTAAGTGACGAATTGCTGCCTTAGAAAAGTTTTGATGGAAATTTGTTTGGAAGAAACAAGTTGTTTGAAAATTCAAATGTTTTGAATTTGAGATAGATATAAATATATGTATATATTTATATAATGTCAGAGGAATTTTGAAATGAGAATTGGAATATAGATTTCAAATAAAAGTAAAATAAAGGAATTTGAATATATATATATATATATAATTCAAATAGAAGTGAAACAGAATTTGAATTCAAAGGAATTCAAATGAGTTTGAATAAAGAAAATTCAAATAGAAATTATATAAGAAAAATTGAAATGGAGAATGGTTAAATAGAATTCAAAGAAAATATAAAGTTTGAAATAAAATTTTAAATAAAATGAATTAAAATAGTTTAAATTCAAAGGATTTCAAATAGAAATTGAACAAAGGAATTTAAATAGAAATCGAATAAAGGATTTCAAATGGAATTTGAATAAGGGATTTGAAATGGATTTTGAATAAAGGATTTCAAATAGGAATTGAAAATTAGAAATTCAAATAGAATTTGAATAGAAGAAATTCAAATAGAAATTGAATAGAAGGAAATTCAAATATAGAGTTTGAATAAAGAAATTCAAATGGAATTTGAATATTGTAGATGTAGAGGACTTGAATATTTGAAGAGAAATAGATCGGGAATATTATGTTGGAATGGATTGGATATATATTAAAAATATATCAGAATGGAGTTGAATTTATTATAAACGAAGTTAAAACGTTTAAATTTTTAAATATAATTAAAACGAGCTCGCCGAAGCACGGCAGTTCGCGAATTGGCGATTGGAACTTCAATCGAGTATACAGGACTCAAATTAAGTCGGAATTCTTTGAAACAAGAATCGTCGGGACCGGTTGAACAATAATTTTCTAATGAAAGAGAAAAATCTGGATTTCGTCGTATAGATTTTGAGTTATGTCAAAATCAAATTTTTAGAAAAGCAGCGCCAGAACCATTATAAAACCATAACGGTTTAATTAAATGAATAAAAGGATTTTTAGGAGATAAAATCCGAATTGACATTAGAAAAATCCAGGCTGGAGATATAAAATAAATATGAACTTCAGTGAAGTAAGTGAAATGATTTTTAAGACAATAATCATATTTTAAATGGTTAAATAGAATTAACTAAATTGGAGAATAATTAGTTAAAGGAAATTTGAATCGAAACTGGGTTTTTGATAAGTGAAAGAGATTGAGAGTTTATATTCGAAATCGAATATATAACTCGAGTTGAAAATATAATTAGATTAGTCTATAATTGAGTTGACATATATTTGAACAAGTTATATTCAAATAAAAAGGGTGAACTAGACAAAACGGTTAATTAGCAACTAGTTAATGGGAATTTGAATGATTGAAATTAAATTTAACTTAAGTAAGTTAAATGGATCGAAATGAATAAATTGAGTAAAATCAATGTGAATGAAATATGAATTTGGTGTGAATAAAGGAAATACCAAAAGAGTTAAAAGGAAATATATTTGTAACACAAATACAAAGGAAGTTATGTGCAAACAAATAAAAGGGGAATATTTGTAAAACATTTACAAATAGATTCAATGGAAATATTTATTTATAGAAAATAAATAGAATGTTATAAATGAGATATTTATTTGTTAAATAAAATTTAATCAAAGGAATATTAGAAGATGAATAGAAAAATGGAAATATGTTTTTAACAGATAAATAGAAACGATCGATTTTTAAATAACAGTTTATAAATTAAATTAAATATTTATCATTCGATAAATGGAATATATAAGTCTGAACTTATATAGAGAAGAGATATTGGTTTTTAACACCGATAGTTTTAAATAGAAAGGGCACACAACACTTGTATAAGTGAGGTAACGTTATTAAAGAGAACATTTATAAAGTGAAGAACCGTTACTAAAAGTAAATCTTTATAAATGAATAAACGTTATCCAGTAGAGTTATTCGAATTGGTGAAGTCGATTAGAGTTGGAAGTAATCGATTAGAGTTAGGATAAATCGATTAGAGTAAGAATTAACTTGTTAGAGTTAACCAGTTAGGGTTAATCTGTAGAGTTAATTGAATATTAGTTATTCAATTAGAATTTATCGAATATTTGTTATTCAAATTAAGAGTTAACCAGATAGAGTTAATTGAACGTAGTTAATCGAACTAGGATTTAATTGAATGTTAGTTATTCAATTAAAGTTGATGGAATATAGTTATTGAGATAGAGTTAGTCAAAAATAGTTACTCAGGATAAGTTGCCATTTCGTACGACTGCTAGCTTAATTCGCAAGGCTGCAGATAGCCTAGGGCGGTCGGATGTTTCCTGGGGGAATCAGGCATAACCATTGTGATCGCTGTGATCTAGAGTCAAGCGAATGGAGTTAAATCGAATATTAGTTTATTCGAATAAAGTTAAAAGGAATTAATCGAATATTGGTTATTCAGATAGAATTAAAGGAGTTATCGATTATTTGTTAATCTAAATGAGTTATCGATTATAGTTTAATCGAAAAGAGTTATCGATTAGTTTAATCGAAGTGAGTTATAGAATATTGGTTATTCGAAGGAGTTATCGAATTTAGTTATTCGATGGAGTTAATCGAAAAGAGTTAAATCCAATAGAGTTAATTGATAAGAGTAAATTGAATAGAGTAAATCGAATATAGTTTATTCGAAGAAAGGTTTTCGAATTTAGTTATTCGAAAGATAGATTATCGAATATAGTTATTCGAAGGGAGGAGTTATCGAATAGGGATTTATTCGACAGAGAGTTACGTATTGAAGTTTGAAATGTTGAGTATCAACATAAATAAGTTCTGAAAAGTTAATGGGTTTGTAGCATTTTTCTACCTTAGCAATTTCGAGGACGAAATTATTTTAAGTGGGGAAGAATGTAATGACCCGGATATTCCGTCGGTTAGATTTGAATATTTAATACAGTTTTAAATATTGGGTGGATAAATATAAATGGGATTTTTATATTAAGTTATCAATTTAATAATCAATTTCGATTTAATATCGAATATATTAAATTATCGTAATACGTCAGTTCGAGAAGTTGAAACTAAATTAGAAACAGTTCAGAAAATCAATTCAAACTCCTGTTTGAATTTGAAGAATAATGTTAATTTATTATCGAAGAATAAATTGCCTGAAATTAATTTATATTGACTTAAATAAATATCTTCCACAGACGATCGAATTGGACTTCGTGACCTATCCCAGTGTGTCCGGAATAGTGGTTTTACCCTAAGAACGACAGTTGTTGGGCTCAAAAAGGAATTTGGAAATCAAGGTGCATTTTTATTTTAAGTATACCGATTTAATTCAAATTAAATAAAATAAATATACAAAAGAAATGAAAAGGAGAAAAACGTGGCACCCTTATTATGACCAACTAAACCAAACCCCATGGCCTTTCTGTTCAATTTTAAACCGCAACTCCCCTTTTAAAAGCTTCAGCCTCCGTTCCTTTTTCCTAGTCCAACACAAATCGAAACCAAATCGAAGTACTCAGGGAAAAACCGAATTCCCTCAAATCCAAATCAAATAGGATCCGCGATTTTTCTAAGACCACGTAATCTCTGGAGTCGACGCCTGGGTGGAGCGCGCGAGTCTGTGAGGTGGGAGCCTGGATCGAAGGTCGCGACAGTAGGGTTCTCGAGTTAGGGTATCGATGGTTGAACGGATTCGCGAATGGGAGGGTTCAGTAGTTTCAATGTTGAACTAGGTGCTGTGATTCAAGTTCGGATCTGCGATGGAGTTGGACGCGATCTTCTTCCTGGAGGGCGATGTCGAATGGTGGTTTCGCGTTGGGTAAACGGAGGTCGAGCTGGGTGCCTGAGCGAACTCAAGATGATCGTTATCTGGCAGTGGTTGAAGCACGGACAAGGGAACATGAGGGAGTTCGACAGCAGGACTGGGAGGATTCATGGGTGGTTTTGCAGGAACGAGGGAGTGCCTACAAGTTGTTCGACGGAATGCCATAGAGAATGGAGCAGGTATTAGAGGGGGCTGAGGGCAGTTGGGAAAGCTGCTGTAATTAAAAGTAAATGGGGAAGGTAATTAAATAAATTATTTAGTCAATATTTAATTTATTTAATATAGTAGTTAATTAATGGGATAATCGTTTAATCGATAAATATAAAATCGTCTGATCACTTGGCATAATCCATTCGAGAATAATTAAGTTGAAACAATTCAAGTTAATGCTAGACGAGACTGAATGGAATCAGAATGGATATTCGACAAGTAAAATCATCGGTGAGTAAACCTCACTCACCATTTAATTAGAATTATTTCTAGTTGTTAAAAATAATTGCTATGCTTGTTTAAATATTGTTTGGTTGATTTAAAATATATATTAGTTATTTAGGACTGTTATATATATATATATATATATATTGGGTTGATGATTGGTTGGATTCCCGCTGTTTCATTAGCGGATGCCCGCAGTTTCATAGCGGATGATTACCCTATACGCCCCACGCTATGATTAGTGGATGACCTTCTATACCGCAATATCCTGCCTCGAAGCAGGATAGGTATTATTTATGTGCTAACATCTGTGGATGCAGGAAAACAGGTTGGAGGAATCCAACAGGATTCCTCAAAAATATATTATCTGTTTGTTTATTTATTTGCATATATACTGTCATATATGATGTGTTAGGAAAATAAATAACTGGTTGCTTATGTGTTTAAATATCACTAGAGCCTAAGTGTTGATATTTAAAAATATCATGAAAAGGGATATTTGAGATTTAGAAAGAAAATTCTATTTTTCAAAAAAAAAATAGAATTTGAAATTTGAATATATAAGATTCAAATAGAATAGAATTTGAAATTCCGAATAGAATAAAAATATTAACTTGTTCGAATATATATAAAACAAGTATGGAATTTATAAACTGTGTTTATAAATCAAAATGTGGGATTTGAATGGAATTTATAAACGTTGTTTATAAATGAAAAGATGGGTTTTGAATCGAATTTATAAACTTTGTTTATAAATGAAATTATGGGATTTGAATTGAATTTATAAACGTTGTTTATAAATGGAAAGGTGGGATTTAAATTGAAGTTATAAACGTTGTTTATAAATAATGCCGAGAATTCAAATGGACTTTAACTATATAGATTGAATATAGAAATTCAAATGGACATTAACTATATAGATTGAATATAGAAATTCAAATGGACTTTAACTATATAGATTGAATATAGAAATTCAAATGGACTTTAACTATATAGATTGAATATAGAAATTCAAATGGACTTTAACTATATAGATTGAATATAGAAATTCAAATGGACTTTAAACTATAGATTTGAATATAGAAATTCAAATGGACTTTAAACTATAGATTTGAATATAGAAATTCAAATGGACTTTAAACTATAGATTTGAATATAGAAATTCAAACGGACTTTAAACTATGGAAATTGAATAATAGAAGCGAATTGGAGTTTGAATATAGAATTCAAATATTAAAAGAGAAATGGACTAAAGAGATAATTAACAAATTGAGTTAAAACGATTTGGTATAGTTAAATAGATTGGGCAGGTATAGATACAAGAGACAGGGTTGGAATAAAGTATAGAAGTGAAATAAATAGAATGCCCGACAAAAAGGTACGTATTTAATTCATATATGAGATTTTATGCGCCGTATCGGCAAGCCGCTTGGCTTTTTCTTTTTCTTTTTGAGATGAGAAGGACCGGGAAAGCTATTTGAAATTTCCCGATGCTCCCGGTACAAAGGAGGTTATGGCGAATTTTTCCGGGAATTTAAGGAGATAGAATATTTTTAAGTTAATTTGATAGTTAGAAATTAACATATCAAAATATATAGAAGTCGATAAGAAAACGAACTTAGAAATAGAATAGTATAATCAAAAAGGAAGTATAAGAATAAAATCTAGTAAGAATAGACAGAGAAAGTATATATGTGTTTAAAGGTGAATAATCAGTTGTATGGTATTGATTATTCGAGTAAGTTGTCTTGTCTGTTTTGACGTTAAATGTTATTCAGTCAAGGTCTGAGAGGTAATTATACCCCAACTTGGTTGATTTCATGATATACCGATAAGTAGCAAGATTTAGGCTCGAAGATCAATGTGGAATAAGAATTAGTTAAATACTGTATTTGGGTTGTCGTAACGATGTTTTACACAACATCTGTTTTAACCCAAATATGTGCAAAGCTGGGAAATAGAATAATGAATATCTCCTTGTATAGAAAATAAAGGAAGGCGATATATGGAAATGTTTTCCAAAGAACGTATAAGGCCAATATGGTTATTGAAAATATTTGGTTAACAAATATTGATAAAGAAATAGAAAAGAGATTTAATTAATAGAATATTAATTAAAGGTTCAGTGATTGTTGGATATTTGGATGAACACTTGTTTTATTCGATATTTAAATCATCGACTATCGAAACACTTGTTTTATTCGATAGTTAAATCACAGACTATCGAAGTTTTGACCATCGTTGTCAATATGGAGAGACCGGTTGGATTATTATCCGAAGAACCACTCCATATCGGCAGTAGCGTGCGAATCAGATTATATAAAGATAATCGAAGACGGAGTAGAGTGCAAGGACTTTTTCTATAAATAGAAATAGTGCCTTCAGTTCATCCTGTTCCTGGGTGACTCTTATGGATGAATGTCTGACAGAGTATTTCCAGAATGGTCACGTACATTGATTTCTTCAACCGTACCAAGAGTGGAAGCGGAGAAGGAAACTTCTTTTAGCTAACACGTAATGTACTGTTGAGGACATCCATCGGTGATTTGATGGATTTGACGATGTGGCGTTCAAAGTGAATCTGGTATGACGATAAAGCGTAGCTTCTAGCCTCAACATCCGGTAAATGACAGAAATCGGGCAAGCAGCATGGCTATGTAGGTCGCACCTATTAGGGTGTATAATCACCTGATCTAGAGTTTCATTTACTTCTAAAAATCTATTGTCGATGCTGTCCCATTCGGGAAACGGTTGCTGATCCCAATCGTTGGTGATATACATTCGATACACTCAAGCGAAATGAGCGGTCGGTCATGTGTGGCTGAGTTGCAAGATGTTCTTGTTGAACTCGGTGTATTCTCCTCTAGAGATATACCAGCGGAAGGTGATTCCATACCTTGTCATAGTTGGAAATCCATTACCCAATACGTGCTTGCGGTTTTGATTGTATATTATATATGTGGAACGTGAGATGCAAGCGTTTCCACTAGATTGTTATCTACTTGATTTAGACATTATTATAATATCAAAAGAGTTTTGATATAAAGATAAATCAAGTGTTTGGATTCTCATAAGGGAAAAACCCGTTCCGTGTTATACGGCGTGGTCTTATGAGATATCATTTAGTTTTCTGAAACTGTTTTAAACTGTTTACTCATACCAGTCCCATGACTGACCCGGAGTTTACTTTGTTGTTTTCCCTAAACTCTTGGGTGCCTAAATTTGTACGGGCAGTCAAGTAGTTCAGGATTTTACAGATCTATCTAAAGGAGCTTGGAGCAGGAGGCTTCAGCGTTATCCAGTTATAGTTGTTCCGTTATGTTGTAAGTGTTGTACTCTGATAAGTGTATGATATACAGTTAAGATTTTGTATTTCAAAGATGTGATATATTATATTTTGTTCCGCTGCGATGTGAGATTCTGTGTTGTTATTTCTGTTCTTCTTCTACCTCTTTCTTCTAAAAAAAAAATGTCTCGTATTTTCGTGATATTTGGGTTGGACGTATGATGTATATAGTCAACTCTGATGTTACGGATTTGCGGGTCGTTACAATAAGACTTTAAGCACATCTACCAACATGGAGCTGAGCCATCACATAAGGAAAATATGATAATACGCAACTATACATCAGGCTTATCACAAAAAGCAAATAAGATTCTGCAGCTTATTGGGTACTTCCAGAACAATTCAATGCATCTAAAGTTTTGAGAAGACCCACCTGATACTGATGATAGATTGCACACACGCTGCATCATGCATGCATTAGGAGCACACATCAACAGCTTGCATTAATCAACATCGGATGGGTTATTTCGCTTCACAAATCATAACTTTAATGAATTCCTAATAATTGTTTAATTAAATGATAATTGCAGTTTCATCTCATTGCTAATGCCCTTTTGTACAAAATAATAACTAATCCACGTTAAACATTTTCGTTCACAGATCGACTTTATTCACCAGTAAAGTTTATTATTATATTTCTATAAATAACTGTTGCTTCTTCCATCTTACAATATCAAATAAACATCATGGACAACGAAATCAAAAATTGAATTTTGTTACCAAATCTTTTATTTACTGCTATCATCCGTATGAATTTGTCAACGTAAGAAAGAATTGGATTTGGCAACGAATCCAAAGTCCTATGGACATCTTTGGATTTTTAGAATGCAATTGTCCTTTATTCCCACGTTTGTAAGTTTGTTACCTGCCTTTTTTCCTTCCAAATTAACCATTTTGAACTCTTATTTTGAGAATACTACCTATGTTTCCTTTCACATCTTTTCATTGCCGTAATTGATATTTGTTTGGTTTACTGTCTAGCTTACTGTTGTGATTTAACTAAAGGGAACAATTCATGGATTTTTTCTATGTTCATAGAAACACGAATATTAGTAAGGATGCTACCATAAAACCTACTAATTCTTAAATGTATGTTGACGGCATGTCTTCTTTGAATTTTATTGAATAGAAATTATAAATAAATCGTGTTAAGTCGGATCGGCTTAAGATTTCATCCTTTTGTTTGCTGCAAAGTATTATTTTTAATGCTATATTGAGTTATGTAAATATATTTATGGAGTTGCAATATTGAAAATTATATTGGTGGGATGAAACGAAATATTATTACGGTGTCCGGGGTAACCGACTTTAATATAATACAAAATTTGCATTGATTGCCAATCTAACGTAAGATTTCTTCTGTGTAATAAAAATTAAACTATTGTAATGAGCAATTTATGATATTATCATTCAGTGAAAGGTTTTATAAAGTGGTTACATGATATATTGGAACAGAAATATTTACGTTAATGGATATACAGGTACTCACAAAATTAATCTATACTATATTTGCACTTGCAGAGGATAAGGAGCAGCATCCGAAGAGTCACTGATGATGGTATGCATTCATCATTTCTGGTTACGTTTAGTTGGTTAGTACATTACTGTTATATATGACTGACCAATACTACTTTTTTGTTGTGAAGAGAGGAATCCGACTGAAATGAAAGAAGAGGAAGACACTTGAATTTGCCAATAATTCAATGTAATTGCCATTTTTTTTAATTGTAAGCTTTTATATTTTGATGTATAACTCGTAGTATGATTCATGGTTATAGATTGATTCTGGGAACCTGTCTGATGTTGTATTTTACGTTTTGCTGAAATTTAATTTAAGTGATAACATGGTCTTATGATGATTTTTGTATGGCTGTTTTTTAAATGCATATTTAGGTTCATCAATTATGAATTCACTGTACGGACTATTCTTTTATGTTTATAGACAAATGTACCATTGGGAAATTTTATAGCTTCCGCATAAAGATTTCCAGCTCCATTATTGAGTATGGTATAAATGATCCAAATTTTGTAATTCAAATCATGTTCACAATCATCATCTAGGAATGTGTCAATGTAACATTTTACTTATATCAGCTTTCCATATTCATTATCGTTCGAACTATATTCAACACTTTGATGATTTCTTTAAGAAGTAAAGAAGAACTAAATTAAAAGTACAAAATTAATTACCCCATTTCTACTTTCTACACGTTGTACATAAATAGAAAAATAACAAAATATCTTGATGTCAGACAGAATAAAGCCCAAAATCATAAAATTCACAAATAAATCATAAAATTTACAAATGCCCGTTGCGTAGCACGGGCCACACACTTGTTTATATTATGAAATCTGGATTTTTCACATTCGTTAGAAAGATATTATTAAACAGATTCAAATATTATGGTTTTACTGAAATCCGATTTATTTTGAATTCTATACATTCATTTGAAATTTAAAATCGAATTTTCAAACTACCACGCCACTTCGAGTTCATTTTATAGTTAAACTAATTTTATATGTTCTAACTTCGATTTAAATAAATTTTTAGTCTTTATTATTTAAAATAAATCATTTTAAATATTCAAAACCATTTAAAATTGCTTAAATAAAAAAGTTTAAATTGTTCTGATTTTTCGGGTTGTTACATAATACGAGGTAATAAGTCACATGAGATCTGAATATATTTAGAGATTTTTGGATTTTGTTCCATTCAGACCCAGAATGGACTTATATGTATTGTGTGTCTGACAGTGTAATTGACTGCGTAGCACTTATTTTTGTTAATATATATCGGATTATGGCAATTAATTATTCCCGTCTCTAAGTTTTACGTGCTTAGAGGTAATGCATAGATAGAAATCAGTGACGTTTTGTAAATTGACAATGTGGCATACTCAATTTATGAAATTATCAAGTGATGATCAAAGCTTGGTTTATTGAAGCATAACATTATGTATATCGTGACCTCGACGAACCTCACGCCCTGTATTGATGGTAAACTGGCGGTTAGTTTGTATACATATCTCTATTGAAACTCAAAAGCTTGGGCGGTAGATCTACTTTGAAACCCGGAAAAAATAAGGGTATGTTCGGTGTCCATGTTTGGATGTTAACCAGTGATTTACCAGATGTTTGGTGTCCGTGTTTGAATGAAAACCATGGGATACACCTTAATCGTGTTCCGATTGATCTTTCGTGTCAGAAACCATCATATTGTAACCCAACAACCAATAAGAGCCTTTCGTTTTGTTTGTAAACTATGTATGTGGGCATAGCCACTATGCTTGCTAAGATTAATATATTTATTTACCAAATGGTTTTCAACACTATGCACTAATTATAGTATTGGAAACAAAGATTTTAACGTATGAAAGCATGTTTGGTTATCATAAGACAAAACTCCCCCATTTGGTGTGCGCTTGCATTGTGTGAGGTGGGATGAGCTTATGATAGCTTCATTTTTTCAAAACCATTTGCGAATTTTCCATAATACTTTTTTAGATTACTGCACCCATAACACTCATGTTATTTTGTATCTTAATTTGACTAATACGTAAATGATTTAGTTCTGATTCAATTGTTTGTTGTGTTTTCTTTTTATGCAATGCGCTCGGGTCAGATGAAGTTACAGTTAGCGAAGATTACCTTGCCTTGGAGAATGAAGACGAAGATTTGGTGTACGTTATTATGTATGATTTTTCCTCTGCACTTTGTTTCCACTGCCTTGTTGTATATATCTGTATATGTGTAACTCTGATTGTCATTGTATATTATGGTCAAATATATATTTTTCAACTGCTTTTGAATTGTTATTTATTTATTATATTTTGTCTTTCCACTGCGACATTCTGTGTTTATTTTATTCTTTCTTCTTTTTCTTATATAAATCCCAATAACTATCTGTATGTTTGATTTGTTTAAGTCAACATTAAGGATCATTGTCAATTTAAATGGTCAAAAATCTTGGATTTTACATTAGTTCGTCACCTCAGTTATCCTTTAACTATTCGTATCATTCGAAACTAACATTGAAAACTCAAAATAAACCAAACACTACCTCCATTTCTATTGTTTTTCATTTCATGATTTACATAGACCACTCTGTTATTGAGCCGCAAAAATAATAAGAATTATTCTGTTTTACTATCATCAAGCAAAGCCAATACTATAACATAATTATACTAGAAAATAGAAACTAATATTATGCTTCAATGAAAAGCATAATCAACATACAATAATAAAAGCATAATACTTGATTATTTAATGACGAAGATCAGGGCAGATCCATTTGCAGTTGCAATACCAAAGTCAGTGCAAGAACTACCCTCAGTGCTTAAGTGTATTGTAGCGCAAAAGTCTCTGCATTGTTGTGCCTTACAGCCAGGTGATACATCGCAACTACAATTAGGTGATCCACCGCAATCTCCACTTGGAAAAGGGCACTGTGGTCCTATCGCTTTCGTCTTAATAGCTACAAGTAGCATTTAACAATATTGACCATTAGGACAAAAATAAAAATGAGTTTCTATCTTAATAAAAAGTGGCGTTTATTCTTTAACTTACCACTTGAGAAAAGAATGAAGAATACAAGGAAGGATGTAAGACAAGTAGTATTCATGTTTCTTTATTTGGAACTCCATTTTTTAATGGTTCTTTTGGTTGTGATCTATGGATGACCAACTGAATTTATAGGCACAATAT
The DNA here is from genome assembly GCA_030737875.1 of Allium sativum. Taxonomy (NCBI): domain Eukaryota; kingdom Viridiplantae; phylum Streptophyta; class Magnoliopsida; order Asparagales; family Amaryllidaceae; genus Allium; species Allium sativum. Next base: position 12,578,046 of record CM060923.1, read on the forward strand.
AAATGTAAACTACAGCAAGTTGATAATGCGGAAGAATTTCTTCCTCTCTCCTAGATTCTAGGAGTTCTTCCTCTCCAGGTTAATTCTCTCTTGATATTTAATGCTCGAATCTTTTAACTTATCAATTAAATCAGTTAGTTAAACATCACATTATTTTGCAGTATTAAAACTTTTGTAATTATATACGAATAATTCATTGATTAGCTTCTTACATTTTATATTCAGATCCTTATATCTATATTACTTACATAATACAAAATATAACTATCTGAATGGCTTTGATTAACTAATATTAAAATTGATATTAAAGAACCATAATTTAATATGAATACAATTATTGTACCAATAAAAATGGTAAATTTATTTTTTATCCAGTAATGATAAATGAATCACATCTAATAAATAATAGTAAAGTAGAAGAATTTCTTGCTCTCCACTTGATTCTAGGAGTTCTCCCTCTCCAGCTAATTCTCTCTGGATATTTAATATTTGAATCTTTTAAATTATCAATTAAATTAGTTAGCTAAACATCTCATGATTCTAGAATACACTGTTTTGTATTTAAAACTTTTGTAATCTATTAAATAATAGTAAAGAAAAAGAATTTCTTGCTCTCTCCTTGATTATAGGAGTTCTCCTTCTCCAGCTTAATTCTCTCTTGATATTTAACATTTGAATCTTCTAACTTATCAATTAAATTTATTAGCTAAACATCTCATTATTCTGCATTACACTATTTATATTTAGAACTTTTATAATTATTTACGAATAATTCATTGATTTTCTTCTTACATTTTAGATTTAGGTCATTATATTTTTATTTATATTAATTACATAACACAAAATGTAACAACTCAGATTTTCAAAACCAATTTACAATTTTTATTTTAGCTATTTTAATGGGTTTTTAATATTTAAAATGATTTATTTTAAATAATAACGAGTAAATATTTATTTACATTGAAGGTAGAACATATAAATATATTTTAATTATAAAACGAGCCTGAAATGGCGCAGTAGTTTGGAAATTCGATTTTAAATTTCAATTCAATGTATAGAATTCAAAATAAATCAGAATTGGACGAAACAAGAAACGTTAGAATCCATTTAACTATATCATTCTAACGAATGTAAGAAATTGAGATTTCACTTTATAAATTATAAGTTATGTCCATTTTAAAATTCAGAATAGTCGCTATGGAATTTATATATATTTAATAAAATATGTAGCACTTAAAAATAGCCATTTTGCAATCGACCTCTGTTTTCGACGAAACCACTTTTATTAGATCAGTAATGTCAAATTATTGCTATACTCCAATTTTCATAATCTTTGGAATTTATATGTGAGCGTGGTGAATTTAAACGTGTTTGGTCAATTCAGTTTGAATTTAATCGACCGAAAAATGACCATTTTACAAACGGTCTCCAAATTCAATGAAATTAGTTTTGTTAGGACTGTATCGTCAAAACGTCGCCAGATTGATTTTTCTGGAATTTTTGGAGTCAGTATGTGGCCCCGGTAAATTAAAATGCACGTTGAAATCAATTTTGAATGTTATTTTAATTTATATTTTAATTTTGATGAAAACAGACTAAAGAAGTCGAATTGGCTTACGGGACATATCCAATTGTGCTTGCAATGAGGGTATTTGGTTGGGGCGACAGTCGTTAGGTTCGATTTGGAGTTCAAATTAAAAACTAACTTTTAGGAATTTAAATTAAATTAAATATATAATTATGTAAGCCATCCCCCCATCCTTTTCTCTCCCGTCGTTCATTTAGAAGAAGAAAAAAGTCGCTGTCGATCCCATCAGCCCCCCTCATCGCTGACGTTTGCACCCCCAGACAGCACGTCGCCGCCGCATCAGGCGCCTCCCCCGACCACCTCCAACCTCATCCTTCTCTCTCCATCTCCAATTCGAACACTAAACCCAAACAGCAACCCCCCAGCAACTGTAGGCCCCACCACCGACCGCCGCAACCCCTTGCCACCTCCCTAGCCACCTGCGCTGAAACACCCCACCTCCGTTAGGGTCACTCTCAAAGGGAATGCCCTAATTTTGGTGGAGGTTTATAAGTACAAGTCACAGATATACAAGACAGATATAAGAACACATATTTGTAAACAGCGGAAGAACAACAAACTTTTATTTCATAAAAGCAAATACGTGTTACAACAACATCCTTTCCAAAAACATAACATAACACTTTCATAATCTGTCTTGAGTACATTATTTAAAGAAGCATAAATAAAACATAGATAAACTGCAAAAGCCCCATAGTGGATTGTCCAAAGCCATAGTTCAAAACAGGAAGGTTCCAAGCAATACATTTCTCTTCTTCAAGCTGGATGTTGAGGTTGGTCAAGCTGCTGTGTTCCCTCCCTGAGGACCTGAGGGGGGGGGGGAAACGGAAGAAAGAAGACGAAAGAAAAGTAGAGTCAGACATAAAGCCTGAGTAAGTCTAGTACTATTTTGTCTATGAATAAAGAACTGGGTATGATAAGTATAAACAAGAAGTGGGCATGCACTATAAACTTGGTTAAGTTGTCTAGGGTCGAATATACTATCGTACCCCATGTTGATCTCTGAACCCATATAAACTAGTTTTCCAATTGGCACCCCATAATCAGGGTGAAGTGATCCATCCTATGATGATCGGCTCCTACTCGCATAGTTACATGTGTCTTACGGCCCCCGATGTTTGTAGTTACCTATGCTGGTCCCACCATGGGGTGTATCAAGTCCCATGGTGGCAACCCGACACAACCTTAGAGTGCACAGGTATGCTACTGGTGTCCAGTGCCTTATTTTTCTGCGCCGGAGTGTGTGCACGCCCGCACTCCGTTAGAACCTACACTGCTACACCACCGCCGTCGATTTGACCTCTTACAATCAGCCCAGTAATCGTGCCCCACCCTGCCTAGTTTCAGGGTATCATGATACCTTTGTAGGGTTACTGCGAAAAGGGTCCTCCGCTACTAGGTTTTCTATCTCTAGCCAACATGCTAAGTTGGTTAAGTGTTTTCTAACCTAACCCCACCAGTCCGTTTAGTTTAGCATGTTCCATTTTGATTAAGTCTTTGGTTCACTTAATCTTAACAATCCTGACTCAGCCTTAATTGTCTTATTAAGGCCCTGACCTCTCACATTAGACAGGTATCGTTGTGGCTGCCTGTTGCCGGTTGGTTCCGGGCAGTCTTACGCCACAACTCAGTCTAACCTCGGGTCCTTGCTGGGCTCCATGTTTAACCTCCCACATTGGATAGGTATTGTTGTGACTACTGGACAGCCGGGCGGTTCCGGGCAGGTTTACATCACAACTCAATCCAACCTCGGGTTAAACACATCGTATGTTCTACATTTACATATTTTGTCTTTCTTCTTTATTTATATGTAAATATCTGCGGCCCATTATTAAGTTAATGGTGTAAAGGTTACACCAATCATGGGCCCAACCCATTCTTGAATTTGGGCCCTTTTACTTTAGTTTTCATTCATTAAATTAATTTAGCCCAACGTTATTTACCCCCGTTCTTTACACGTCCGTTTATATATATTGGGCTTAGCCTTTTAAAGCCCAATTTAGCCATGCGAAAGGGGAGGCTTAAAGCGTGATTACATACACAAAGAGGGGAAGGTGAGCGCATGAACTTGCATATGACGTTGGAAATACATAATAGAAACTGGTGTACTTGCATAGTGGTAACATAGGTGACATGAATCAAAGCATGTGAACTTGTAATTGAGATATCATTATTGACCCATGGACCTATATTCTTATTTAGGCATAATGTCACACATATGGCATAAATGTTTCTAGCATAAGCATGGCATAATGTCAAACATAAGCATGGCATAAATACTTCTAGCATAAACATGGCATAATATCAAACATGAGCATGGCATAAATACTTCTAGCATAAACATGGCATAATATCAAACATGAGCATGGCATAAGTATAGTTAAATTTGTTCATGGCATAAATATAAACAAGTCATGTTCATAAGGTTTCTACATGTTTACAAAGAGGATACTTTGTTACTAACACAAAAGCATAGTTCAACTTAATCATGATTTAAGTTTAATCACATAACGATGGTATAAATATACTTATGCATAAATATTCCTAATCATGGTGTTTGCTTTTAAACCTGCAAAAAGGGATTTTTGAGTCTAACCTAGCCATGTCTCACATATGTCATCATATAATTCTTTTAAACAAGATAGACTTAATCATGGATTTCAATTATGCCAAATATCATTCATAGCCTAGCCATATTCACAAGTTTTGCAAAAGCATGACTTAATACATGGATTATGGTGTCAAAATTCCAACATAGTTTCATATGAACTATAACAACCAAACTTGTTTCAATTACTTGCAAAATGATTCATGCACAAGAATATACATCATGATGGCATAATAACAAAGTCTCAAACTTGCATAAATTTCAATCAACTACATACATGATGGCATAATAACAAAGCCCCAAACTTGCATGAATTTCAATCAACTACATACATGTAGCTTCAACATAGATTACATAATTTGCGCAATATTCCAAACGTATACTTGCATAGAACTACCGCATGTAGTTCTTTATAATTGAATGACATAACATAATTCATAAATATCCAAACGTACATAGTATTTCAAATTGATAAGAACGCACAAATATGAATTACTTTATTGCCACAATTCACGCATACAAACCAACACAATTGTTTATTCATACCAAAGTAATACTCTACTTACAATGGTTGCGGCGAATTCTCTAATTAAGAGATATGATTCCTTTGTTGAATTGATTAGCTTTAGGTCGCTTGAATTGCTTTAGGCTTTAGAACTCTCTCCCTAATCCTCTCTCTCTAGTTGGCGGCTACTCTTAGTCGTTCCTCAGCAACATGGCGGCTATGCTCTTAATTTGAATGAATAGATTAGGGTTTAGTCTAGGGTTGTTTATATAGAGGTTAGGAATTGATTAGGGCCATTGATGTTGCTAGGTTAGATCGTAGCCATTCATTAGATAGAGAGACCAATTAGAACCCGCCACCTAGCCCTAATGACAAAGCAAGCTTCTGAAAATCGGCCAAACACAGACCTGGCCAGCCAGGGCTTGACCAGACCTGACCAACAGGTCATTTTTGACCTGGGCGCACTTGGCAGGTGCGCCAGGTCAAAAATGTACTGGCGCACTTCACAGGTGCGCCAGTGCATTTTTGTTCTGGCGCACTTCCCAAGTGCGCCAGTGCATTCTGACCCGTTTTCCGGTTTTTCGCCCAACTTCGTTCGTCCATAACTTCTTCATACGATATCCGTTTTTCGAAAACTCGGACTCTATTTCGCGTATTTTTCCGAGACGAACGCAATGGCGTATCCCGTTTCCCTTAGTTCTTTGATTTGAAATTAATTATACTTTAATTTATGAATTTCACAGTTATAGAATTCACGGGGTGTTACATTCTCCCCCACTTAAAAGGATTTCGTCCCCGAAATCTTCAAGTTAGGAGGAATGTATATCCTAACATCCAATCATCCATCTACTCATCCATCAAACACGAGCATCCATTGTCCTTAAAAGACTTCTAATGCTTCATGATCATATGCGAAGTGTGTGTGTACATGAACTTATCTAATGCAAAATCAGGCGGTCTACTGATTCAGTTGACCTCCTTAATGCGAATTATGTAAGTGCCATGAATCCATTATGTATGCAAATTTTCCCTATTCTTGATTCTACATGAGTGCACAATCCTTCAATATAAATGCAACATCCACATGGCAACACATTAAAGTTCAACCACATACGAATGCAAACATATATGCATATGCAATATGAAGTGACTGAGCCGATCTAAAACCTAGATTGTGTGTGTATATGCAACCACGAGCAACCACTAGCAATCACTTGCAACCACTTGCAACCATCATCCATAAAATGTTTCAATTACATGTTTCCATCCAAAAGGTTTCTACCTAAAAGATACGGTCGAGGAAATATACCTAAAAAGATAGATAAAAGCGCAACTTAAGGAAAATGAAAGATCAAGGATGTACCCTCGAACAGAAAAGGGTAGGCAGTGCGGATTCTAGCTTCAGTTTCCCAAGTCGCGTCTCCCTCGGCGTCGCTCCACTGAACTTTGACGAGCTTGACTTCGCGGTTGCGTAGCTTCTTCACTTCCGTTCCTAAGATGTGGGTTGGAACTCTCCTTATGGTTGCTTCGCGTTCCACTTCGGCTTCTTCTAGGATATCTGGCTTTACCACTTCAGCAGACTCATGTAGACATTTTCGGAGATGTGAAACGTGAAAAACGTTGTGAACTCCGGCCAATCTTTCGGGTAGCTCTAATCTATAGGACATTTTCCCAATTGTTCCTATCTAAAGGTATAGTCGAATGATAGAAGCAAGTAAAAACCTTGTGCCCATTAGGCAATGTCAAAACTGAAAACCTATGCCACATATATACTGATTAGGAGAAGAACTCTCCAAGCATCAGCCCCGAAGACCGAAATCAACATCAGACTGACACCCAAAGAATTACTCAACCCAACCACCATATATGATTCTAAGAAACTAAACATGATGGACTCCTTTTAGGTCACAAGGGAGTCCCTTCCTAAGACCAATTTATATCTTATTAAACCCAAAAAGAAGTTTGGTCAATCCAACGAACATCCTCGAGCCCCAACATGTGTTACTAACAGATGAGTCATACTCCCTACGGGGTTTGCAATAGAAATCGGATTAAAAATGGGACCGAGAGGATATACACGAAAGATAGCATGCAAGTGAACTTTACAGGAAGAGAGGGATCAAGGATATACTCTTAAGAAGAGATATGATGCACGAATCTAGTCTTCAATCTTCTAAGTCGCATTTCCTTGAGCTTAACTCCATTATGCTTTGTCCGTCTTTAACTTCACAATTTCGTAGCTTCTCAATTCTTGTTTCCAAAATAGGAGTTGGAACCTATTTCACTATTGCCTCTCGTTCCTCTTTCACTTATTCTCCTTCCAGTATACTTGGCTCAAGCATAACTGCGTACTCATGGTTCCATGCAAGCTCTCCAAAATTCACTAATGAATCTTGGATCTTGTTAACTTACTAGAAGGTATTCCACATAGATGAATTATCTCTAGAAAATAAACAAATGTCAACTATGTTGCCAAATGTACTTACTAAGGTGATTCCCCACAACTCATTCATAAGCGAAATGAACTTTCTGCCTTAGTGGCGAACACTACTGGAGCGCCCCATTCTGAAATGCTCCTCCTAATGAACCCCTTCTCTAGAAGCTCTTTAATCTGTTTACTGAGCTCTTTTCTTTCTCGTGGAGCCATATGTCTAACGGGCAACGCAACGGGCTTTGCATTATCTACAAGATATATGCGGAAGTCTATTTCCCGCTTCGGAGGCAAGCCCTTCACCTCTTCGAAGACATCCGGATATTCTCGGACCACTCTAACTGATTTCAAATTTTCAACAGAGGCATCTAGCGATTCAAGATAACTAAGCATAACCGCATACGAGGGATTACAAGAAATTTCCGAAGTATTACCGAGCTGGGTTAGGAGCCTAACAACCCTTTTCTCACAATCAAGGATGGCCCCATTACTGGATAGCCAATCCATACCCAAAATCAAACCATACCCCGATAAGCCCAAAACAAAGGCACTACATTGAAATTCAACACTTAGAATAGAAATTTTCAAATCCAGACAGATCATAGACAAATGAGCTGGGCCCCCAATTGGGTTTGAAACAATTAAGGGGTCCTCTACCATACTAGTTTTTAGGTGCAGAGATTCTACTAAAGCAGACGAGATAAAGGAGTGTGATGCGCCAGAATCAAATAAAGTGCGAACGGGGTGATCATAAAGACAAACTACACTTTCTACAGAAGTGTTTATACCTCGCTGTTGCAATGGTGGCGCTTCTAGCACATGAACTTGTGCCCCTGAGGTGGATCCAGCCCTCTGCCCCTGTCCTCGTTTCTTTGGGCAGTCCTTAGCCCTGTGGCCCGTCTCACCGCACGAAAAGCACCCACCATTCATCTTGGCCTTCTTTTTTCCGGCAATCTTTCACTAAGTGCCCCACTTTGCCACAGAATTTACACTTCCTCTTCTCTCGGGACTTGTTGTCTTTCCCGCCCTTCTCAAAGTCTGTCTTCTCAGGGCAGACATTGCTGATGTGTCTAGTCTCCCCACAATGAAAACATTCTCCTTGCTTTCTTTTCCTCTTTCTACAATCCTTGGCTATGTGCCCCTCCGTACCACAAAAATTACATTTCCTTTTTTCTCGTTTCTTATTATTACTGTTACGATCCTTTCTTGTTTGACTATTATTCGTCTTCCTACTCTGGGACTCTTCCGCTTGCTGGTTCACGTGGAGGAGGAGGAGTGAAAGCGTCATCAGCTGGGGAGTAAGGTCTCCAGACATGCTGAAACAGAAAGGATAGATTCAAAACGAAGGATAGAAGAGAGTACCTATGGCTTTTGGGGGGGGGGGACTTTGCCTTTTAAAACAAAATAATATCTTATCTTTTAAAAATGCTTCTTTAAATTTCCTTTTTGAAAATAAATTTTCCAAAACTTTTTATCTTATCAGGTAAACCTATGCTCTGATATGCGCTGAAACACCCCACCTCCGTTAGGGTCACTCTCAAAGGGAATGCCCTAATTTTGGTGGAGGTTTATAAGTACAAGTCACAGATATACAAGACAGATATAAGAACACATATTTGTAAACAGCGGAAGAACAACAAACTTTTATTTCATAAAAGCAAATACGTGTTACAACAACATCCTTTCCAAAAACATAACATAACACTTTCATAATCTGTCTTGAGTACATTATTTAAAGAAGCATAAATAAAACATAGATAAACTGCAAAAGCCCCATAGTGGATTGTCCAAAGCCATAGTTCAAAACAGGAAGGTTCCAAGCAATACATTTCTCTTCTTCAAGCTGGATGTTGAGGTTGGTCAAGCTGCTGTGTTCCCTCCCTGAGGACCTGGGGGGGGGGGGGGGGAAACGGAAGAAAGAAGACGAAAGAAAAGTAGAGTCAGACATAAAGCCTGAGTAAGTCTAGTACTATTTTGTCTATGAATAAAGAACTGGGTATGATAAGTATAAACAAGAAGTGGGCATGCACTATAAACTTGGTTAAGTTGTCTAGGGTCGAATATACTATCGTACCCCATGTTGATCTCTGAACCCATATAAACTAGTTTTCTAATTGGCACCCCATAATCGGGGTGAAGTGATCCATCCTATGATGATCGGCTCCTACTCGCATAGTTACATGTGTCTTACGGCCCCCGATGTTTGTAGTTACCTATGCTGGTCCCACCATGGGGTGTATCAAGTCCCATGGTGGCAACCCGACACAACCTTAGAGTGCACAGGTATGCTACTGGTGTCCAGTGCCTTATTTTTCTGCGCCGGAGTGTGTGCACGCCCGCACTCCGTTAGAACCTACACTGCTACACCACCGCCGTCGATTTGACCTCTTACAATCAGCCCAGTAATCGTGCCCCACCCTACCTAGTTTCAGGGTATCATGATACCTTTGTAGGGTTACTGCGAAAAGGGTCCTCCGCTACTAGGTTTTCTATCTCTAGCCAACATGCTAAGTTGGTTAAGTGTTTTCTAACCTAACCCCACCAGTCCGTTTAGTTTAGCATGTTCCATTTTGATTAAGTCTTTGGTTCACTTAATCCTAACAATCCTGACTCAGCCTTAATTGTCTTATTAAGGCCCTGACCTCTCACATTAGACAGGTATCGTTGTGGCTGCCTGTTGCCGGTTGGTTCCGGGCAGTCTTACGCCACAACTCAGTCTAACCTCGGGTCCTTGCTGGGCTCCATGTTTAACCTCCCACATTGGATAGGTATTGTTGTGACTACTGGACAGCCGGGCGGTTCCGGGCAGGTTTACATCACAACTCAATCCAACCTCGGGTTAAACACATCGTATGTTCTACATTTACATATTTTGTCTTTCTTCTTTATTTATATGTAAATATCTGCGGCCCATTATTAAGTTAATGGTGTAAAGGTTACACCAATCATGGGCCCAACCCATTCTTGAATTTGGGCCCTTTTACTTTAGTTTTCATTCATTAAATTAATTTAGCCCAACGTTATTTACCCCCGTTCTTTACACGTCCGTTTATATATATTGGGCTTAGCCTTTTAAAGCCCAATTTAGCCATGCGAAAGGGGAGGCTTAAAGCGTGATTACATACACAAAGAGGGGAAGGTGAGCGCATGAACTTGCATATGACGTTGGAAATACATAATAGAAACTGGTGTACTTGCATAGTGGTAACATAGGTGACATGAATCAAAGCATGTGAACTTGTAATTGAGATATCATTATTGACCCATGGACCTATATTCTTATTTAGGCATAATGTCACACATATGGCATAAATGTTTCTAGCATAAGCATGGCATAATGTCAAACATAAGCATGGCATAAATACTTCTAGCATAAACATGGCATAATATCAAACATGAGCATGGCATAAATACTTCTAGCATAAACATGGCATAATATCAAACATGAGCATGGCATAAGTATAGTTAAATTTGTTCATGGCATAAATATAAACAAGTCATGTTCATAAGGTTTCTACATGTTTACAAAGAGGATACTTTGTTACTAACACAAAAGCATAGTTCAACTTAATCATGATTTAAGTTTAATCACATAACGATGGTATAAATATACTTATGCATAAATATTCCTAATCATGGTGTTTGCTTTTAAACCTGCAAAAAGGGATTTTTGAGTCTAACCTAGCCATGTCTCACATATGTCATCATATAATTCTTTTAAACAAGATAGACTTAATCATGGATTTCAATTATGCCAAATATCATTCATAGCCTAGCCATATTCACAAGTTTTGCAAAAGCATGACATAATACATGGATTATGGTGTCAAAATTCCAACATAGTTTCATATGAACTATAACAACCAAACTTGTTTCAATTACTTGCAAAATGATTCATGCACAAGAATATACATCATGATGGCATAATAACAAAGTCTCAAACTTGCATAAATTTCAATCAACTACATACATGATGGCATAATAACAAAGCCCCAAACTTGCATGAATTTCAATCAACTACATACATGTAGCTTCAACATAGATTACATAATTTGCGCAATATTCCAAACGTATACTTGCATAGAACTACCGCATGTAGTTCTTTATAATTGAATGACATAACATAATTCATAAATATCCAAACGTACATAGTATTTCAAATTGATAAGAACGCACAAATATGAATTACTTTATTGCCACAATTCACGCATACAAACCAACACAATTGTTTATTCATACCAAAGTAATACTCTACTTACAATGGTTGCGGCGAATTCTCTAATTAAGAGATATGATTCCTTTGTTGAATTGATTAGCTTTAGGTCGCTTGAATTGCTTTAGGCTTTAGAACTCTCTCCCTAATCCTCTCTCTCTAGTTGGCGGCTACTCTTAGTCGTTCCTCAGCAACATGGCGGCTATGCTCTTAATTTGAATGAATAGATTAGGGTTTAGTCTAGGGTTGTTTATATAGAGGTTAGGAATTGATTAGGGCCATTGATGTTGCTAGGTTAGATCGTAGCCATTCATTAGATAGAGAGACCAATTAGAACCCGCCACCTAGCCCTAATGACAAAGCAAGCTTCTGAAAATCGGCCAAACACAGACCTGGCCAGCCAGGGCTTGACCAGACCTGACCAACAGGTCATTTTTGACCTGGGCGCACTTGGCAGGTGCGCCAGGTCAAAAATGTACTGGCGCACTTCACAGGTGCGCCAGTGCATTTTTGTTCTGGCGCACTTCCCAAGTGCGCCAGTGCATTCTGACCCGTTTTCCGGTTTTTCGCCCAACTTCGTTCGTCCATAACTTCTTCATACGATATCCGTTTTTCGAAAACTCGGACTCTATTTCGCGTATTTTTCCGAGACGAACGCAATGGCGTATCCCTTTTCCCTTAGTTCTTTGATTTGAAATTAATTATACTTTAATTTATGAATTTCACAGTTATAGAATTCACGGGGTGTTACATGCGCCGCCTCCTCAGCCACCAACCCCGACTGTGGACCCTTCCCTCTAAAAATCAAATTTTTATAATTTCCAATTTTACATTTAACCCCCTGACCTTGTTTCTTCAATATCTTTCAACCCGAGCGCTTCTGGCCAAAAATCCACATTGTCAAAGTCGAAGAGCACGATTTTCTCTTCGATTTGATTATATGGAAGTCAAATTTTGGTATTCGGAGTCGTCGGGAAAATGCGACCAATGTCAGCCGTCCAAATAATGTCTTTTCGCAAATTATAGCGAAATTGAGCATTTAGAGAAAAAACCCATTATGCGAAAGTTGTCCGTAATGGAACGTTTAAGCGAAGAAAAAAGATAATGTGAAGATTGGAGCTCGATTGCAAATTCTGGAACCAGAACAGCAAATCAGAGCGTCAGAAAATAACGGCGGAGTGGATCCCAATGTGAGAACACCTTCTCGCTCAAATTATTTTTCAGTTAAATATATCTTAGGTTGCAGAGGGGGATTTGTAGCTCCTGACACTATTTATTGTACAAACCATGGTTGTTTGTTTGGATTGTATTGTAGAAATTTGGATTGTAGTTGTATATAAATTGTGAATTGATTGTGGGATTGTTTGGATTGATTGTGATTGATGTATATGGCGCGAGCGAGTGTCAAGAGAGGGGTAATGCTAGATATTACTCCGGTTCTAATATCGCGCCGTTATAATGCTGAATTTTTCTGAAACTAAAATGTATATAAATATTTTCTGAAATAAACTATATAAAATATTCATGTGTTAAATAAAATGTTTGAACAATAAAAATATCATTTTTATTATATGTATGAGCTATATAAAATAGCCAAGTGTTGAAATAAATATTTTATCATTAAAAATATAATTTTTAACATATATGTGAACTGGATAAAATTCTCCTGAAATGAAAATAAATATTCATTTGCAAATCAGATGATTTGTTTATGTACACCCATTTAATTGACATGGATTAGGACTATAAATTTTACACATCGCCCAACTGCACAAATAATATTCAGTATTTGTTGGTTGAAACCCCACATGGGTATTGGGATGATATTTGGCATACACTAATCCCAATTGTTTTGTCGTATGTCATCGATTGGTTGACAGACTATTGCAAGCGTTAATTTTTATATTTAATGCTTATGCAGTTGTGTAATGCATTCTGGATGATTGTTTATCATTGTTATTTTATACATGTGATGTATGAAATCCATATAACTAACATTATACGGTAATTGATTAGGTCTGATTCTAATCAAGGAATAACAAATATTTTAAAATATTATTCAGTAAAGGATTAAAATGTTAATTTGATGTCCGGTTTGGATGGACACGAAAATATTGAAATATGTGAAGCCCTGTTGATTAGATTTGTGCCATTTTAACATGAACATTTTTAAATCGATTTCATTCATTTTTATAATGAATATCGAAAAGGAAATGATTTCAAAATCTAATATTTTGAAAATATTATCATTTAAATATTATAATGATAACGAGTATTCAATTCTGACTTAAAATTGAAATAAAAGTTGGAATCGTTTTCAAAACGAATTTATAAAATATGTTTTGAATGAAATGTATATTATATTATATATATATATATTAATGGTTCGAATAGAACGCGCCGCGCCGCGATTGTAACAACACAGAATTTCTGAACCGATTTAAATTTTTTATTTTTTGCCATTTGAATGGATTTGGATATTTAAAATGATTTATTTTAAATAATAATGACTAAAAATTTATTTAAATTGATGTTAGAACTTATAAATTTATTTAAATTATAAATCGAACTCGAAATGGCGTAGTAGTTTGAAAATTCGATTTTTAATTTCAAATGAATGTAGAAAATTCAATATAAATCGGATTTTAGTAAAACAAATAACGTTGGAATCTATTTAATTATTTCTTACTAATGAATGTGAAAAATTGGGATTTCATAATATAAATTGAAAGTTATGTTCAATTTAAAATTCAAAAAAGTCGCTATGGAATTTATATATAATTTAATATATATAGCCCTTAAAAATAGCCATTTTGCAAACGACCTCCGTTTTCGATGAAACCACTTTTGTTGGATCTGAAATGTCAAATTATTGCTAGATTCCAATTTTCGTAATATTTGGCGCTAATATATGGCCGTGCACAATAAATTGTGAATCGATCGGCCATTTAAGCCAGAAACAGTGCTTTTTGAGCAAACTGACTCGGAATTCGACGAAACCAGTTTTTTTGGGACTGTATCGTCAAGACATAGCAACATCTCAATTTTCATCGCCAACGGAGTTCGTGTGTGACCACGACATCAATAAATGTCGAATAAAGAGAGCGTTAACTAAGAAATTAATAGTATAAAAAACCCTCCACTATATAACATCTTTTCTCTCCACAAACCCTCACTTCTCTTCTCCCTCCAAAAAGTAGCAGCAGCCCCTCTCCCTCTTTCTCTCGCAATTTTGCAAAAAAGGCCCTCTTCAATAAATAATTTGTTTCTTCCAAACCGTAAGGAATTGGAGGAAAGTTTCTGAATGAAAGTTACTGAGCATGATGAGTACTAGCTACTTTAAAAAATTGGTTCCGATTGGGCTGGTGGTTTGGTCGGGAATGTGCTCAAAGTGCAGCAGGTTGATTTCATATTTTGGTTATTGCGGGCCCTACGTAGAGAATTAGGTTGAGTGGTTTGGAGGGATGGTAGAGGGGAAGCATACAAAGATTTTGGCTATGATGGCATGGTCTCAAGTGACAGAAGTTGATTGGAATGTCAATTCATCGGAGGGGTGCTGGAAAATGAGGCATTCGCAAAAATGATCAGTTTTTCGCCAATCCGTGCATTTTCAGGCGAAGTGCCTTGAATTAAAGTTGTCCAAGAGGTTGAGACCGAGTTACTGGTAAAATTTGGTGGGATATGGAGCACCGATTCGGCCGCAGCCCCAAGATGAACGGAAACTGCAGTTTTTCGTTCGAATACAAAACGCTAACCCATGTCGCGAACTGAGGGGGGACCACTAGGCATGAAAAGAGGAGGAGATGCCAGAGACAATGGCACTGGTCTCGTTCGATTCCGAGTTACGGTTTGGCCGTGGCGAGCGTTTGAAGTTGAGGGTGTCATTTTGAAAAGAAGGTGAATAGCGATTTTATTGTTTAAATGATTGTCTGTGTTCGTATGTTAATATATTTTTGCTATGAACTCAAAATCATGCGAAACATGATCTCTTGCGATCGTGGAGTCGAGAGCTTGACAACAAAACTGACTGGGTTCAATTTGGAGCTTGTTTGAATTTGGCGCAAATACAAACCCGAACGGTACCAAAACCATCAATTAAAGACCGACGGAGTGGAAACTAAAGGTGAGAATCTTTCTGACTCAACTATTTTGTTTTGTAATTATATCGTAGGTTGTAAATGGGGCATAGTAGATCCGCACACTATTTCTTGCGAATCATGGTTGATTGTTTGTTTGGATTGTGATTGGGATTGTCATTGACTGATATAATTTTATATAAAATTATTTATATAAAATGTATATAAAATTATCATGAAAGAAATTTGAATAAATATTCATTTACAAGTCGGATGACTTGTTTATGGACACCTATTTATCTGGATTGGGAGGATAAATTTTATACATCGCCTAACTGCCCAAATAATAATCAGTATTTGTTGTTTGAAAACCTTACACAGGTATTGGGATGATATTTGACATACACTAATCCCAATATTTAGTGGTATGTCAATCGATGAGTTGGCAGGCTGTGACGAGCGTTATCCATTTATTTTAATGCTTAGACATTTGTAAAATGCACTCTGGATGATGAATGTGTAATGATTATTTTTCATTATTGTTCAACACATGCGATGTACGAAATCCATATAATTGAAATTATATGGTAATTGGTCGAGTCACATTCCGATTTAGAAATAAAGAATATTTTAAAATAATGAATATTTTAAGATAACGAATATTTGAAAATAATATTCAGTGAAGAATTAAATTGTGATTTTGATGTCCGATTTTGGATGGACACGAAAATATATAAATATATGAAACCGGGTTAAGTATAGAAATGGTATTTTAAGTCGAACGAATTTATATATTGAATTTATTCATTTTTATAATGAATATCGAAAAATAGTGCATTCAAAATCTAATATTTTGAAAATATTATTATTTTAATATTATAATGATATGGAATATTCAATTTTGATTTAAAATTGAAAATGATGTTGAAAACGTTTCAAAACGAATTTATAAATGATTTATAAAGTACCTTTAGAATGGAAATTGAAGATATATATATAAATATAAATATATATATATAAATATATATATATATAAATATATATGTATATATATATATATATATATATAATGGCCTAAATAGAACGCGTCATGTAGCGACCGTTCACGAATTTCGACCATTAACTTCAAATGGATGTAATGGGAGATCCGACCATCGGATTCTCCTAAAACCGTAACCATTGGGTTCATATAGAAAATAGCTTTCCAACGAATATAAGAGATTTGAAATCTAATGGCTATATTTTGAGATAGTCCAAATCAATTTCAGAAAAAGGTCGTTATGGATGCAGTTCAGTGGCTGTTATTGGAAACCGACTGTAAGGACCGTGATAAAATTATTAAAATTATGGAAAAATTATGTAAAATCATAATAAATGATTTGAAAAGATTTTGGATGAAAAATTCCAAGTTTGGAAAGAAAAAACATATTTTTATCGAAATGAACTAGTTATTAACTAGTATAAAAATCCAATGTTTTAAAATAAATAAATTGGATCTGTAAATGGTTTTAAAATAACCAGAAATTCCAAAGTATGAATTGGAACAGATTTAAATGGAAATAATCCTTGGAATATTTCGATATTGGATTCCGTGATTATACGGATATTGTGGTGGGAATTTGGAAGATACAGATATCATTGTTCCTAATACGATATCCATTAGTTTCGGAATTTTATATTGAATATAAGCCGATATAATTTCTATTTAGAGCCTCGTATTTAATATCAAATTAGATTTTGGGTATGTCGTGAATGGTGTCTTAAATAACACCATTCTTAAACCCAATTGAGAAAAGAATAAATCTTTTAATTAAGATTTAGAGGAGTTTACCAATTAATTAATAATTAATTGAAATTGGATTTTGGGTTTATTGTTAAACGGTGTTTTAAATAACATTTGTTTTTTAACCCAATTAATAGTGAAGAGATGATTTGAAATTTATATATCTTTTTATTAAGATTTAATGGAAATTTTCCAAAACAAATTTTCCAATTTAATATATTAAACTGGAATTGAATGGAAATCGATTTGGTAATAATCAAGATGAGCTTCTGTAAAGGAAGACTGTTACTATATGTGGAATATAAAATGATTTGTCGTTATTCCATTAGTAGTATTGATTTGATATGGAAATTTATATTAGTTATATTTTGATCTGTTTTCCTTGAAGATTCCATAGTTAATGGAAGCTTATTTGGGTTTATCGTGAACCGTGTTTTAAATGACATTGGTTCTTTAACCCGGTTAATGACGAGATTAATTTTCCTAAAGTTGAATAGTTATAAAATAATGATTCTGCTATTAAAACCAAGTTGGAGTTTTAATGAATCTTTAATTAGATTGGAATGGGAATGAGATAATTAAATTTATCAAATTCATGAAATGATCGAGAATGGAGTACCACCAGTTTTGCTCCAGACGATAGTTAAATCTTTTTTTAGATTTGAAACGACAAATGGTAATTAATTTTACCAATAACACAGTGGGTGTTAGATATGGAGTACTGCCAGTTTTACTCCATGGGATGAATAGGTTGGGATTGGAAAAATAAAATAAATGATTACTTCGGTAAGGTTCGCTAATCCCGACTAGTTTGATAAACCTTAATTCGGTTTAAATTGTGAAAAG
The DNA here is from genome assembly GCA_030737875.1 of Allium sativum. NCBI lineage: Eukaryota > Viridiplantae > Streptophyta > Magnoliopsida > Asparagales > Amaryllidaceae > Allium > Allium sativum. The sequence goes on from CM060923.1 coordinate 12,596,096, forward strand.
AATACTTTAATAAAATAACATTTTGAATTAGAAAGAGGTGTTGGACGTGTTTTTATAACAATTGATTATAATATACGCAAGTTATTCGGAAAGACCGGGATTAACTCATTCTGAATAACTGATACGGTGACTAAGTTCGATGATATGAAGACGGTGGTTGAAGACCGGAGATCTTCACATCGTTTGGATGATTACTGATGTCTTGATTGGGATGTACAAATAAGACAATGGTAATAAGTGGTGATTGTCCAGAGTACTTGGAGATCGACCGGATATGCGATGATCTCTCTCCTGTATTGGACATACGGGATAAGGAATAAGGTGCATACTGTTTCATTCAGACCCAAAATGGACTTGCAAATGGATGGTATGTCTGGCATTGTATTCCTTTATACTGTTTCCCTTGATCTCTACTAAATATATATCCGTTTGGTGGCAGAGAATTTATTCTCTTGCTTAACACCATTCTCTGAGACGTATGAGCTCAAAGGTTATATATTGGTGGAAATCAGTGGTACGGTATATGGATTGATATTGTGGCATGTTGAGATGAAGATGATAAAAACTTTTGTTGAAAAGCAGAGTCTTGTGGTTGATGATCAAAGCATAACAATAATTAGCATATCTTTGTATAGCGTTAATTCGCGAGCTTCACACCCCGGTATGAACCAGAAACAGGATGAGGATTATATGGAAATGGACATATGTTAGTTTCTAGCTACGGGCAACGTCATGGTATGGAGCCCAGACTATTTACTCATGTGGATGTTGGAAAACCTTATTGATGGAAAGCGAGGTAACTCTCTTATTGGTCTGATTGAAATGCTCTGTGATATTGAGTCCCTAGTGGCTCTTGAGTGGTCGACATACTGACCCATTTTGGATGTTCGATAGAACCAATTAATATATAGTTTACGGTATAACTAATCATTGACGGATAGCCGGGCATGCGGCTAACCTAGGGTTCACTACGGGGGATCCTGAGACATTGCTATTGTGTCTCGAATCAGTAAGGAGGATTGCTTGCCTGGGTTCATAGATGGAAGCCAAATTATCACTACGTGATTTTTCGGTTTTAGTTGTGTGTATATATATATATATATATATATATATATATATATATGTGTGTGTGTGTGTGTATATATATATGGCAACTTAATATAATGGTACCTACGCCGCCTATGATTGATACATTTATATTTGAAGTTGATTTCTTCACTTATAGTAATAATAAAAGATGCAATCTCACGTATCAAGCATATTTGGTTATTATAAGGGAAAACACTATCCTCGACTGCGTTCGTTGTGCGATAGGACCTAAGTCTTATAATAGCTTCATTTTTCTATTAAGCATTGCTCTGTTTGTTTATGCACTGGTATCCATGGGGGATAAAACCGTTCCATGTTATACAACATGATCCCGTGATTTACCTAACTTTAAAACAATAAGATAATAATTGTTTTATTGTCACACCAGTCTCATGACTGACTCGGAGTTTGTTGTTTTAACCTAAACTCTGTTGCCCCTATTTTTCCACACGGGCAGCTAGTAGTGTTGGTTTTCGCAGATACTTCTTTTCCCCGGATCCTAGATTACAGTTGGAGCTATATTCGGAAAGCTTTGTATCTGTATATCCCTTTCAATTGTATCAGTTGTTATTTTCCACTACGCATTGTACTTATGTATTTTTTTCCGCTGCAATGTAAATTGTAAATATCTAATATTTATTTTCCACTATATAATATTTATTTATACTCTGGAATATTCTTGTACTCTGATGTAAATTGTTGTAATAGCAGTGAATGTTCTTCTATTTGTATTCTAATGCGTCATGTTCTCAAAGCAATCCGGACTCCTCATTTATGGGGATTTCGGGTAGTTTCAGCGACCGTTCGCGAATTTCAACCATTGACTTCGAATTGACATTACGGGAGATCCGACCGTTGGATTCTCCTAAAACCGGAACCATTGGGCTTGTATCGGGAAGAGATTTCCAATGAATATAAGAGATTTGAAATCTAATGGTTGGATTTGGAATTATGTCCAAACGAAATTCAAAAAAGGTCGTTATGGATGTAGTTCGGTGGCCGTTATTGGAAACCAACTATACGGGCCTTCATAAAATTATTAAAAATATTAATAATTTGTGTAAAATCATAATAAATGATTTGGAAAGAATTTAGATGAAAAATTCCATGTTTGTAAATATAAAAGTATATTTTTTTTTATCAAAATGAACTAGTTATATTAACTAGAAAGATAAACCAACGTTTTTAAATAAATAAGTTGGATTTCTGAATGGTTTTAATCTAACCAAAATTTCCCAATGTATAAATTGGAATGGATTCAAATAGAAATCTTCTTCGGGAGATTTCGAAATTGGATTTCGTGACTATACAAATATTGTGGAGGAATTTGGAAGATAGATAAATATCGTTATTCCCCATACGATATGTGGTTGTTTGAAAATTTGATATGGAATGCAAGCCGATATAATTTCTATTTAGAGCCTTATATTTAATATAAAAGTGGATTTTGCGTTTGTCATGAATGGTGTCTTCAGTAACACTGTTCTGAAGCCTCGTGTGAAAAGAATAAATCTTTTAATTAAGATTATTAGATTTTCCAGTTATATTTAGTAATTGGAATAAAAATGGAATGTCAATTGGGTTTATAGTGAACTGTGGTTTTTAAATATTCGTTCTATAACCCGAGTAACAGTGAAATGTGATCTGGAATTTATAATTCTTTTATTAAGATTTAATAGAAATTTTCCAAAGTAAAGTTTTCCAATTTAATAAAATAAATTGGAGTCGAATGGAATTCGATTTGGTAATAATCGAAGTGAGCTTCTGTGGAAGAAGATTGTTATTATATATGGAATTTAAAAGGCTTTGCCGTTATTCCACTTATATTATTGGTTGGATACGGAAATTTGTATCAATTATATATATTGATTTGTTTTCCGTGGAGATTCCATGGTTAATGAAATGTGATTTTGGGTTTATCATAAATTGTGTTTTAAACGACATTAGCTCTTTAACCCGGTCAAAGATAGGATTACATGTCTAACATTGTATTTCGAACTGTTTGTTGATCTCTGCTAAATATATATCTGTTTGGTGGTGGGGAATTTATTCTCTTGCTTAACACCCTTCGCTGAGACGTATGAGCTTAGAGGTTATATATTGGCAGAAATCAGTGATACGGTTTAGATTGTCGAATGTGACATGTTTGTGTTTCCAAAGTTAAATAATTTTTAAATAATGATTGTTGGAAGAATAAAATTAATTGGAGTTTTAATGAATCTTTAATTAGATTGAAATGAGAATGCAATAATTTAAATTATCAAATTTGGGAAATGATCGAGAATGGAGTACCACTTGTTTAACTCCAGACGATTGTTAAATCTTTAACTAGATTTGGGCGTGAAATAGTAATTAATTTTACCGATAACACCATGGGTGTTAGATATGGGGTACTACTTGTTTTTCTCTATGGGATGAACAGGTTGGGATTGGGATTAACAAGTAAATGATTACTTCGGTAAGGCTCGATAATCCCGACTAGTTGATAAACCTTAATTTGGTTTTGAATGATATCCGAAGGAAGACTAAAGAATAAATTTAAAAGAATTTATCTTTGATAAAATTAATGGGAACCTTTCCCAAAAAGATGTGAATATTTGAATAAAAGAATATTCTGAATTGGAAGGAGGCGTTTGATGTGTTTTTATTGCACTTGATTATTGATTATAAAATATGCGAGTTATTCAAAAAGACGGAGTTTGTAACAACCCGGAAAATATGAGCCAATTTAAATTTTTTAGATTGGTTATTTTAAAGAAATTAGAGCAATTGAAGTAGAATATTTCAATAAAATAAAGAGTTAGAAATGGTGCGGCAGTTTGAAAATTTGAATTCGAAATTTGACTGACTGTACCGGGTGCAAAACGAAACGGATTTTAGTGAAACCAAAATTATTTAAATCTTTTTCTGATTATCTTTCTAACGAATCTGAAAAATCAAAGTTTCATTGCGTGAATCAAAAGTTATGGCCAAATGAATTTTCAGAAAGGTCGCTATAGAGAATATATAACCCTTGAAAATAGACATTTTGCAAACGACCTCGGAATTCGACGAAACCACTTTTGTTGGATCCGGGATGTCAAATTATGGCTAGGTTTCAAATTCCATAATTTTTGAAGTTAATATGTGAGCGTGGCGAAAGAAAATGTGTTTGGTCAATTTCTATTAAATTGGGTCGACCAGAAAATGACCATTTTTCAAACGGTCTCAGAATTCAACGAAACTAGTTTTGTTGGGACCGTATCATCAAAACATAGCTAGATTTATTTTTTTGGAATTTTTCGAATCAGTTTGTGGCCCCGACAAATTGAAATGTACATTCAAATCGAATATTAAATGTTTTATACTTTAATTTGAAGAATAACTGACTGCAGCAGTCAAATGGGCCTACGAAACATATCCCATTGTGTTCGGAATGGGGGTATTTAGCTAGGGGCAATAGTCGTTGGGTTTGGATTGGAGTTCGTATGGAGAAACACTATTTTAAATATTAAATAAAGCACGGGCCAATCATATTTTTCCATCATAATTTAATTTAAAGAAAACTCTCAACCCCCCTCCCGTTACTTGCGCTCGATGGCGAAGTGAGCTCCCCCATTCTTGACCATTTTCTGGCGAAACCGCTCACCCTTTCACCTCGACCCAGTTCAACTTTTTGAAGAGCTCTCCTCCCTCGTCAAATCCATACCAGGTGCTCCTCCCCTCGTTCAACCATCGACGAGAACGACCTCCTCAAAGTTTCAGCCTTTCCGCCGCCGTCACCTTTGCCAGAGGCGATCGAGCCTGACCACGACCCCACCCTTAGGCACGCCTCTCGGAGTGCTACGACATGGTGCTACTCGATTTCAGTATAGTGCTACAGATTTTGTGAAAAATCAAAACCTAGTTTTGAAGGTTCGAAGAAGGAAATGGTTTAATTTATTTTAAACTGTTCTATAGCACTTTAAAGCGCTATGTTTTATGATTTTACAATAAAAATTGTATCTTTTTGCTATGTTGATGAAATTCGATGAAACAGGGGACACCGGGACAGTGTCGACGCTCTCTACATTCTACAAGTGTCCGTGGATTTTTCTGAGCTCGCTACTATTTTTAGCAAGGCAACAAACCAATGTGAGATTTCTAAACTGAAATATGAATGGAAATGCATTGTATAAGTTATATAATCGAAGTATAAATTATATGCATGTTGTATACTTCATGTACATGTGTTGTATAAGTTATATGAGCGATGTATAAATTATACATGCATTGTATAAATCATATATGTGTTGAAATGGAAGTGAAATATACTTATATATAAATATATATAAATATATATATATTTATATATATATACTCCCCTCATCCACAAACCATGGACGATAATAATTGGTCGTGAATTGGCGTGAAAAATTTGATGAATAATGCGAATGGTTGATAGAATTGTTTGTGGTTGATATTGTTTGATTGTGGTTGAAAAATACCCGTTGGTGGTTGAAAAATACCCGTTTGTGGTTGAAACAAAATTAGAATAGGTTGTCGAAAAGAAAAACATACTCGCCTGCGTGCAAACTAGATGTATGAAATCCCCATTGTCAAAAACCGCGAGGTTTTAAGGTAGAGCGAGGAGCCGTACTCGGCACGGTGCCGGTTTTAAATACCCTGCCGTTATGCTGCCGAAATTTTCAGTAATATTCATGTGTTAGAATTATTTCATGTGTTGAAACTCTTTTCATATGTTGAAATTATATTCATGTGTTGAAACTATATTCATGTGTTGAAACCATATTCATGTGTTGAATAGAAATTCATGTGTTGAATAGAAATTCATGTGATGAATAAAATTCTTTGAAAAACAAAAATAACACTTTATCACATATATAGAATATATAAAATATTCTTGTTTTACATAAATTGTTTTAACACTAAAAATCACATTTTTTTATTATATATATAAACTATAGAAAACATTCATGTGTTGAATAAAGGACTAGAATGGTAAAAATCATATTTTTATCGTATGTGTGAAGTCGAAAATAGTCATGTGTTGAATATATAGAGTGAACAATAAAATCTACATTTTTATTGTGAATATGAAGTGCTAAAAATGTTCATGTGTTGAATAAATATTTTTGATGATAAAAATATCATTTTTATCATGTATATGACTCGCTAAAAATACACAAGTGTTGAAATAAATATTTGTTTGCTATGAATATTATTTTTAACATGTATGTGAACTAAATAAAATAGTCATGTGTTGAAATATATTTTGTTCGATATTATTTTTAGCTTAGTTTCGCACATATATATATACATGTGTTGAACAGGGTAATGGATTAACTGTTGAGTAAAGAATTTATTTGCGTGCCCGACAAATAGGTAAACCTTTAATGAGTTGGATGTGCAATATTATTATTACATCACTCCTGTGAGTGCAATTGGATGCGGAGTGCTTGTTGTTCTGTGTGTAATAATAAATGTCGTCATAGGATAGTAACAATTAATTTTGAACTACACTACATGGCATACTTCTTGAAGATAGGCATACTTCATCATATACCACATAAGAATTTGGAGCTTGTGTGACGAGGTTGAAGATTTACCATACGAGAGAGAGGCTTGTATGGCAGTGACTATATATTACAGGTTGAACTGAGGACTGATCTGGACTATATAAAATGTACCGGTAAATTGCCAGATTAATAAAAACCCCACACGGGTCTGGAGATGACAATAAACACGTCCCTCTGGTCATTAAGGCACAAAAACCAGTTATAGGGTAACAAGAATTTATTCTATGGAGTTATGATCTATACACACTCCCCTGTGGACATCGGAATATACCACTATAAATATGTGCATGCTTATTAGGATTTATTGGGTACCTAATACGGCCTAGTAAATTTCCAAACCCCTTCCCGTACAAAGGAGGTTATGGCGAAATTTTCTGAAATTTAAAGGCGTTAGTGAAATATTTGAAGTGAAAACGATATTGAAATCATAGAATAAATTATATTTATATATATATAAAAATATAAATTAAATAAAACGAATCGAGCTGCTACAGTTCGCGTTTTGAAATCGTAAATTTAAACGATTATACCAAAAGATCCGACCATCGGAATTTAATGAAACTGGAACCATTGGGTTTGCTTTGGGAATATCTTTCCAATGATATAAACTTTGTTGAGATCCAACGGTTAGATTTTCAGATATGTGTAAAACTAATTTGGAGAAAAACAATGCCAGTGCCTCGACACGACCTGAAACGTCATTTGATTAAATAGGGCCAACTTTTTAATAAATAAAAATGGCGATATATCATTTTAAAATATTATAGACGATGTGGAATGAAAATAAACCGATTATACTTGGTTTGCTTGTCATTGGATGGTTGAATGTGTTTGACATGAAAATCATACTAAAAAAACTAAAATGTGAATGTCGAATAATTTAACCATGAGAAGAATGGATTTGAAATCTAAATATACGTGAATTATTTGAAAAGGCCAAGTTAATTCTCATTTCAAATAATTGATCGACGATTGGAAGTCGAAGAGATGAAGATGGTTCGAGACCGACGATCTTCACACCGGATGGATGGGCGCTACTGATGCTCATGATTCGAGTAGCTACCTTGAGAGAGCTGAAGTGGTAGCCGTCCGGACATATTGGTTGATTGTACGGATATGCGAGGAATATGGTGCCTCCGGTTTCGTTCAGACCCAGAACGAACTTGTAAATGGACTGTGTGTCTGACATTGGATTTTGTTCTGTGCTGATTGATCTTTATTAAATATATATCTGTTTGGCGGCGGAGAATCTATTCTCTTTCTTAACGTCCTTCTCTGAGATGTACGAGCACAGAGGTTATATATCGATAGAAATCAGTCGCATGGAGTGAATTACCTGTGTGGCATGCCTAAGTGGCAGATGATCAAGGCTTCTATTGAAAAGCAATGTCTTGTGGTGGATGATCAAAGCATGCACTACGTGGCGTAGCTTTGTGAATAGCGTGGATTCGCGAGCCTCACACCTCGGTATGAGTCGAAAATGGGATATTGACCGCAGGGAGAGCACGACGTTTCTTTCTAGCTATGGGTGATGTCAGTGACCTACAAGCCCTGACATTTATATATTAATTTACCTGTGTGGTTGTTGGAATGTGAGGTGCCTCGGATAAAGGTCCTATAGGACTGGGAAACGGGTGTTCAGGAATTGCCAATCCTCAAAAGTAAGAGAGAACCGACCCTGAAGATCCAAGGATCGCTGTGTGTGGTCCTGAGACATTTGTTATAGTGTCTCGAACGGAATTGAGCTTGCCCCTTGCCTCGACTCATGATGAAATCCAATTTCCAATACGAAATTACGGAATTGATTGTAACTTATATATGGCGACATAGTGGCATGGGACGCTCATATCGCCTACGATTGATATTTATGATTGAATTTGCTTTTGAAACATATATGCACTAGTAATAATATCAAACACTTTTGTTTTATACGTATCAAGCATTTCTTGGCCATTATAAGGTAAAACTTTATCCTCCGGCCTGCGTTGCATTGTGTGATGGGACCTGAGTCTTATAATGGCTTCATTTTTATAAAAAGCATTGCGATGATTTAATAATTTACTTTATTTCATGCACTGGCAATCACTGGAGTAAACCCGTTCCGCGAAAGTGGCGTGGTCCTATGATTTTCCTTATTAGTTTTGTTTAATTAGTTAATTAGAATTCTCATACCAGTCCCATGACTGACTCGTAGTTTTTTTCACCTTGCAAACTCAGGTGCCCTTATTTTCACATGGGTAGCCTAGTACCAGGTAGCAGGACATATTTTGGCTTTGGCACTACAGCAGGAGTGCATCTCTTTGGATGATATAGCGAGACTTGACTTCTCAGTATTTTGACTATTGATATTCCGCCATTATTATCTATGTATATGATTCCGCTTCGGGCGATGTAGACTGATATTACTTTTATGTACTCTCATATGTATATGTACCGCTTATGGCGATGTAAACTGACCACTTACTTTTATGCACTAAGTTGTATCCAAACTGTGCTCTCTGATGTTGTGACATATCATGATTCCACTGTCATATTTATGTAAATTATTCTATTTGTTGCTTATGCTATTATCTGTACTCTGCTAATGATGATTAATGTGTTATATTCCAATGATTATCCTTAACACCATCGTATGGGGTTTTGGGATCATCACAGGGTTTAACCCATTCTGAATAATTAATATGATGACTTAAAGTCGACAATGAAGATGGTGGTTGAAGACCAGAGTTCTTCACATCATATGGGTGATTGCTGATGTCTTGATTGGGTCGTACACCTAAGATAAGGTAAAAAGTGGTGATCGTCCAGCCGTACTTGGAGATCGACCAGATATGCGAGGACCTCTCTATTGTATTGGACATATGGGACGAGGAATAAGGTGCCTTCGGTTTCGTTCAGACCCAGAACGGACTTGTAAATGGATGTGTGTCTGACATTGGATTTCATTCTATGTTGATTGATTTCTATTAAATATATATCTGTTCGGTGGCGGAGAATTTATTCTCTTGCTTAATACCCTTCTTTGAGACGTACGAGCTTAGAGATTATATATTGATAGACATCCGTTGTATAACATGAATTGTCAGTATGGCATGCTGAGATGCAAATGATCGAGGTTTCTGTTGAAAATCAGAGTCACGTGGTTGATGATCAAAGCACGGATTTAAATAGCATAGCTTTGTGTATAGCGTTAATTCGCGATCCTTACACATCGGTATGAGTCAAAAACGGGATGAGGATGACAGAGAGGACACGACGTTTCTTTCTAGCTATGGGTGGTGTCATGGTATGGAGCGCAGAAATTTATTTATTTTTTCCTGTGTGGATGATTGATTGCAAGGCGCCTCAGATATTGGTCCCTAGTGGCTAAGTGGTAAGTCCTATAAGACCGGGAAGCATGTGTTCAGGAATAATTATCCACTAATGTAAGCATGGACCAGTCCTGTTGCTAATGAAGATTCACTGCGGGAGATCCTGAGGCATTTGCTAGAGTGTCTCGAAGCCGGTGAGGATGATACCCTGCCTCGGCTCATAGATGGAAATCCAATTTCCAATACGCCACTTTTTGGTTTTTATTGTAGAACTAGTATGGCGACATAAAATTATGAGGTACTATGCCGTCTATGATTGATACATTTATATTTGAAGTTGATTTTGACACTATACACTTATAGTAATATCAAATGCTTTTGTTTTAAACGTACCAATAATGTTTGGCTGTTATAAGGTAAAACTCTATCCTCCGGCTCGCGTTGCATTGTGTGATTGGACCTGAGTCTTATAATAGCTTCATTTCCCCAAAAAGCATTGCGTTATTTGTTTTATGCACTAGTAATCTCTGGAGAAAACCCATTCTGTGTTATACGACATGGTCCCTTGGTTTACTCTATTTTAAAGTAAAGTTTTAATAACTGTTTTAGTTCTCACACTAGTCTCATGACTGACCTGGAGATTATTGTTTTAACCTAAACTCTGGGTGTTCCTATTTTTCACACGAGGTGCTAGTAGTTTTGGTTTTCGCATATATTTCTATTCACAAGATACTTGATTTACAGCTAGGGCTATATTCGGAAAGCTTTGTATCCGTGTATCTCTTTCAGTTGTGTTATGTATTATTTTTTCACTGCTATGTAATGTATTTTAATCTCTGATATATTTCTGATGTATATTATTTATTCATACTCTGTTATGTTCTTGTACTCTGATGTAAATTGTTGTAATAAGCAATGAAATGTTATATTATTCGCTTTCTGATTTGTCGTATTCTCAACTCAGTCCGGGCTTTCCCTTACGGGTGAGGCTGGGTCGTTTCACAAAATATAATTTTCTAAATGAATTTATCAAATAATATTAAAATTGATATTAAAGAACCACAATTTAATATGAATACTATTATTTTACCAGTAAAAATGGTAAATTTTATTTTTTTATCCAATTATGATATACGAGCATCACGGCACGTGCTTTGCACATGGTAAAGGCACGCGCCTCATGCTTGGTCATGGTACGCGCTTCACGCGTGGATTTTTATTCCCCATATATTATGTATTTTACATATGCAAGGAAAAATAACTTGTACTAATGTTGTGCATGATCAATAAACTGTCACTTCAAGAAAAAATAATAATCAATGTAAATAAAATAAAATGTAATGATCACAAAATATCATTCAATTATTTTGTCTTTTAGCAATGTTTCAATTGTTAGTTCGAACGTAATGGCATGTGCTTCGCGCGTGGTGATGGCACGTGCTTTTAGCATGATTGTTATTCATCAAACATTGTGTTTCTTACATATGAAAGGAAAAATGATTTGTACTAATATTACATGATCAATAACTTGTCAATCGTAATGAAAATATAGTAAACAATATAAATAAATTCAAATGAATTTTTTTTGTAAATTTAGTAAATAAAACAAATTAAAAAAAATTAAAGAGGAGAAGTGGAAAAAATAATGGAAAACAGCTGAAAATTTACTGTTAATTGACAGTTTTCATTTTAAAAGGCATCGAGCTAAGAATTCTAGCAAAAAAATTTTCAATCAAAAGCAAGGGAAACCAATGCCTGGATCTAAATATCCAGAGCCTTGCCAGTTGTGCATAAAGAGTCTTTATTCAAATGGATTGGTAAAATGAAAACAAAATTGAATAAGAATAATCTATACGTTTTTGGTTGAGAGATCCATAACTGCAGCATAAAATATGCATCACGATATCTACCTTATAGGCTAAGCAGGTAAAGGAGAAGATGAATTATTATATATTATTTCCGCTAAGCAAAGTCGTTAGAGTATCATAGTTATACTTGAAAATAAAAAACAAGACTATACTTTAATCAGAAGTATAATCAATAATACAATAGTAAAAACATAATGCTTGACAATTCAATGTTACAGATGCATTTCGTTGGACACTTCACTTGAGTGGATTCACTTAAATAAGAATATTAGTCCTAATTTGATTATTTTCTCTTATTTTATGCTCAGATCAAAACGTGTACCACATCATCGAGAATGCACCTTTCGGAGCTGGTGAGATGACCCAAAGTTCCCCGATCCCCGAGTAGTCGGAGGAGCCCGGATTGTTTTGAGAACATGACGCACCAAAACACAATCATTAGAACATTTCATTCCTATTATACCAATTTACATCAGAGTACAAGATATTAGAGTTCAAATAAATAATATACAGCCAAACATACCAGAGATTAAAATACATAGCAGTGGAAATAAAAAAATGTATAAATACCATGCGTAGAGGAAATACATCAACTACCACAAGTGAAATAAATATATGGATACAAAGCATTCCAAATATATCCCCAGCTGTAATCCTGGATCTTGCGAAAAGAGATATCTACGAAAAACAAAACTACAAGCTGCCGTGTGGAAAATATGGGCACCCAAAGTTTAGGTGGAAACAATAAACTCCGAGTTAGTCATGAGACTAGTTGAGAACTAAAAACAGTTATTAACTTTATTTTAAAGTTAGGTAAATCACGTGATCATACCATATGACATGGAACATATTTACTCCACATGAATACCATAAACAACTCGCAATGCTAAATAAAAGAAAAATGAAGCTATTATAAGACTCAGGTCCCATCACACAATGCAACGCAAGCTGGAGGATAGTGTTTTACCTTATATGTAATGACCCGAAAATCCCCACGTTTTGGACCGACCATAAACCACACAGGTCTGACCCAAAAGTTAGAAATTCTCGAATGCATTAACTCTGGGCATACAACACATCAGGACAATAAACAACAGACTTTTATAAACATTATACAAATGTTACATCAGAGTACAGAAGATCAGAGTACATCGATAAATACATCGGAAGAAAAATTACAAGATTTTAATACGATACAGTGCAGCGGAAATAAAATAGATACAGCGGAAGACAACTATACTCTGGACACAGCTTTAAGCTTCAATCCAGAATCCTGCTCGAGATAAACCTGTAGATAAACTACTCGACTGCCCGTGTGGAAAAGAGGGCACCCGAGTTTGCAAAGGTGGAAACAAACAACGGGTCAGTCGTGGGACTGGTGTGAGAATTCTTAACTAATTTAACTAATAGTAATAAGGCAAATCCAAGGACCACGCCGCTAATGCGGAACGGGTTTTATTCCAATGGATTGCCGTGCATAACTTAAAGTAAATCGTAAAACAACGCAATGCTTTTTAGAAAAATGAAATCACCATAAGACTTAGGTCCCATCACACAATGCAACGCACACCAGAGGATAGAGTTTTACCTTATAGTGATTAAACATGCTAAATACGGCAAACACGAGTTTAATATTATTATTAGTATATATCAAAACATTTCAAAGTAAATGTATCAATCCTAGGAAGCATAGTTACCATATACTATGCCTCCATACTAGTAATACAATCAAATCCGAATGGGGTCGTATTGGAAATTGGGTTTCCATCATGAGTCAAGGCTAGGGAGGAGCTCCTTACCGATTCGAGACACTCTAGCTAATGTCTCAGGGTTCCCCACAGTTAACCCTTGGAAAGCTGCAGGGCTGGTCCACCATACGAGTTCCGGATTAGTTATTCCTGAACACACGTTTCCCGGTCCTATAGGACCTATCATCCGAGGTGCCTCATTCCATCGTCCACATAAGTAAAATGTTGGGCCGTGTAAAAACCCAAACACCACTTCTAGCTAGAAAGAAATGTGCTGCTCTCCCCGCGTTCCCTTCTCCCGTTTTAGACTCTGCCGGTGTGTGAGGCTCGCGAAGTCACGCTATACACAAAGCTATGCCTGAACAGGCTATGCTTTGATCATCCCACAAGGCCTGCTTTTCAACAAAGCCTTGATCATATGCATCTTAGCATGCCACATCATCCCTCCATATCACATTACCAATCCTTTGCCGAAATATATGAATGGGTGTTAAGCAAGAGAATAAATTATCCACCACCAAACATCCATACATTCGACAGAAGATTAATAACATGATATATAATGGAGTATGATGTCAGACACACAATCCATTTAAAAGCTTATGCTCTGTGTCTGAGCGAAAGCCAAGCCCATACAAATCAACACTACGTCCGGGCAACTCCTACTATTACCTTATCATGGTAGCGAGCCATTCTAAGGCAACAATCATCATCGTCCATTCGATGTGGAGATTTGACAGTCTTCAATCGCCGTCTTCCAATCTTGGATTTTTAAACGTCGTTTAATTATTTGGAATGAGATAAACTCGGGCTTTCCAAATAATCCTCGTATATATATATATGTATATATTTAAAATCCTTCTTACACATTAATAATTATTTTTATCAACGATTCATTCCTATTTTAACTATTTAAAATAATTAAATTTTTATATAACGACGCCTTAAGTCCATGGGCGACTATGGCGCTGCATTCAACAAATTTTGATTTTCACATTTCTCAGAATCTAATCGTTGGATCTTAACGTAATATATATCATTGGAAAGATTTTTCCAAGACGGTCCTAACGGTTTCAGTTTCAAGAAAATCCGACGGTCGGATCTTCTTGTATAGTCGTATAAATGTACGATTTCAAAACGCGAACGACCATGCCCTATTCGTTTAATTTTAATTATATATATATAATCATTGAATCGTAATAACGTCGTTTGATTAAAACAACGCTCTACACAATTACCGATACTTACTAAATTTTAATTCATTTGAAAATGAAGATAATATTACTGCATCCTAAATTCATTCTTTCCTTACATTGAAAATGTAAATTCCATCCGTTTTATTTACATAAAAATATAAATTGTGATACACTCAACATGTTACTTCTAATTTACATTGTGAGAATATGGTTTTTGATTACAATGCAAACTCTACTTCTAATTCACATTGTAAAAATATGATTTTTAATTACAACGCAAACACTACTTCTAATTCACATTGTAAAAATATGATTTTTAATTACAATGCAAACACTACATCCTATTTACATTGTAAAAATATGATTTTTAATCACAATGCAAACACTACATCCTATTTACATTGTAAAAATACTATTTTTAATTACAATGCAAACACTATATCTAATTTACATTGTAAAAATATGATTTTTAATTACAATGCAAACACTACATCTAATTTACATTGTATTTTTAATTATAATGCAAACACAACTTCTAATTTACATTGTAAAAATATGATTTTTAGTTACAATGAAAACACTACATCTAATTTACATTGTAAACATATGTTTTTTAATTACAATGCAAACACTACTTCTAATTTACATTGTAAAAATATGATTTTTAATTACAATGCAAACACTACTTCTAATTCACATTGTAAAAATATGATTTTTAATTACAATGCAACTCTACTTCCTATTTACATTGTAAAATATGATTTTTATTTACAATGCAAACACTACTTCTAATTTACATTGTAAAAGTATGATTTTTAATTACAATGCAAACACTACTTTTAATTCACATTGTAAAAATATGATTTTTAATTACAATGCAAACACTACATCCTATTTACATTGTAAAAATATGATTTTTAATTACAATGAAAACACTATATCTAATTTACATTGTAAAAATATGATTTTCAATTACAGTGCAAACACTACATCTAATTTACATTGTAAAAATATGATTTTTAATTACAATGCAAACACTGCTTCTAATTTACATTGTAAAAGTATGATTTTTAATTACAATGCAAACACTACTTCTAATTCATATTGTAAAAATATTATTTTTAATTACAATGCAACTCTACTTCCTATTTACATTGTAAAATATGATTTTTAATTACAATGCAAACACTACTTCTAATTCACATTGTAAAAATATGGTTTTTAATTACAATGCAAACATTACTTCTAATTTACATTGTAAAAATATGATTTTTAATTACAATGCAAACACTACATCTAATTTACATTGTAAACACTACACCAAAACAGGTGATTGCCAACGAGTATAACCGTCGCAAACAATTTCAGCAACGCTTATTAGTGTTACTACAGGGGGAGGGGGTGGCAATGTAGTACCAACGCTTATAAGCATTGGTAGATTTTCTCTTCCAACGCTTATGTAGTGACCCGGATTTTGAGCGGCTTTGGTTATCGACGTAAGCTCGACGTCGATAACCAAAACATCGAAATATCCCGGTAATTAATGAAAGAAATTAGAAGGTGAGAATAGATAAGATAGAACTTATAGAATAGAAGAAGAAGAAGAACATCATCATCAGAGTAAACACGAATCTCACAGCGGAACGAATAAAATATAACATAACATATCTTTGAAATAACATCAGTATATGTATACAATAACACTTATCAGAGTACAATACTTACAACAACAGCGGAAATAATAATAGCTATAGAATCCTGAAGCCTCCTGCTCCAAGCTCTCCAAGTGTATCTGTAAAATCCCGACTACTTGACTGCCCATACAAATTTAGGCACCCAAGAGTTTAGGGAAAACAACAAAATAAACTCCGGGTCAGTCATGGGACTGGTGTGAATAAACTCAAAGCATTTAAACAGGTATATGATATCTCATAAGACCACGCCGTGAATACGGAACGGGTTTTTCCCTTATGAGAATCCAAATAACTTTTCAAAGCAATATCATTCTGATATTATAATAATGTCTAAGTACAAATAAATATCAATCTAGCAGAAACGCTTGCATCTCACGTTACTACATATATAGTATACAATCAAAATCGCAAGCACGTATTGGATTATTGGATTTCCAACTATGACAAGGTATGGAACCACCTTCCGATCAGTGTACTCTAGGAACGATACACTGGAGTTCAACAAGAACATCTTGCAACTTAGCCACACATGACCGACCACTCATTTCGCTTGAGTGTATCGAATGTACATCACCAACGGTTGGGATCAGCAACCGTTCCCGTATATATATGGGACAGCATTGATAGATTTAAGAAAAAAATGAATATTCACTAGATAGGTGATTATACACCCTACTTCGGTGCGACCGACTTAGCCATGCTGCCTGCCTGATTTCTGTCATTTACCGGTTGATGAGGCTAGAAGCTACGCTCTATCATTACGTCATATTCACTTCGAATGCTACATTGTCAAATCCATCGAAATCACTAATTGACGTTTACAACAGTACATTACGTGTCAGCTAAAAGAAGTTTCCTTCTCCACTTCCACTCTTGGTATAGTTGAAGAAATCAATGTATGTGATCGTCTGGAAATACTATGTCAGGCATCCATCTTCATTCACTTAGAAATGTCACATCGTCATACCCGCCAAATCACAAATTGACTTATCAAAAAATAACACGGGTATACAGCTAAGAGAAACGAATTCCTCCGCCACCAAACGTGAATACGTTTGAATAGATCAACTTACGCGATCCATTGGATATACTCTGTCGGACCTTCGTCCATACAAGTTGTCCTGGGACTGGACAAACCGAAGGCACTATTCTGTAAACAGGATAGCCCTTGCATTTTACTCCGTCTTCAATTATCTTTGGCATATATGATTCGCGACGCTTATGCCAATACAGAGTGGTTCTTTGGATAATAATCCAACCGGTCTCTCCATATTAACAACGTTAAAATGGTCAAAACTTCGATAGTCTGTGATTTAACCATCAAAGAAAAACAAGTGTGCAAACAACGATATTATTCCCAGATGGAAATTATATCGAACAAACATCATTTAACATTAATCTCTTTAGTTCATTTATTTACTTATCTCCTGTTTCCCTATATTCTAAATTCTTATTTTCTTTTATCAGAAAACATTTCTGATTCTCGTTTGGAAAACATTTCCAAAACTCCTTTACGATCAAACCTTACCATTTCTTAGTTAAGAAGGAAGTCACTCAAGTTGGGGTATAATTACCTCTCAGACCTTAACTGAACAACGTTATAACTTCGAAATGGTCAAAGTTTATCTTTTAATCTTTAACAACCTCTTTACGCCCTTCTCGGATTCAATTTTACTAGTCCACTTCTATATTTAAAACATTGGTTATAACGATAACGTTATAATCCCTACTTTCGAATTATCTATCTTTAATTATAACTTCTATTCTTATTAGTGAATAATTAACCTAACACTTATTTATTTATAAATAAATAATTCTCTATTTAAACACTGGAAAGTATAAATACTTTCCCGAATTCGATATAATCGAATTTGTCGATTCACTCTCTTCGAGAAATCTCTATTTGATTAACTCTTCTTCGAATAATCTATATCCGATTACTCCTTCTCGAATAAACGATATTCGATAATCTCTCTTCGAATAACTAATATTCGATAACTCTTCCCTTTTCAAATATCTCATATTTGAAAATCTCACTTTGATTAAACTATAATCGATAACTCCCTTCGATGAAACTAACATCGATAACTCCTTTCGATGAAACTAACATCAATAACTTCTTTCGATGAAACTAACATCGATAACTCCTTTCGATGAAACTAACATCAATAACTTCTTTCGATGAAACTAACATCGATAACTCCTTTCGATGAAACTAACATCAATAACTTCTTTCGATGAAACTAACATCGATAACTCCTTTCGATGAAACTAACATCGATTACTCCTTTCGATGAAACTAACATCGATTACTCCTTTCGATGAAACTAACATCGATTTATTTAACTCGACTAACTTAACTTGACTCGACTAACTCGACTTACTTGGTTCGACCAATTCGATTCGATTAACTAGGCTCAACTAACTTGACTAGCTTAACTCGACTTACTTGGTTCGACCAATTCGATTCGATTAACTAGGCTCGACTAACTTGACTAACTTAACTCGACTTACTTGGTTCGACCGACCAGGTTTGACTAACCTGACCCATTTGGTTTGACTGACCAGGTTTGGCTAACCTGACTCATTTGGTTTGACTGACCAGGTTTGGCTAACCTGACCCATTTGGTTTGACCACTGGGCTTGACTACTTGGTTCGACCACTTGGTTTGACCATTTGGTACGAATACCATATTCGACTAACTCCTCTCGATTCATTAAAACCGATTAACTCATCTCAATTTGACTAAATCAATTAACTCCTATCGATTAACTAAATCGATAAACTCCTTTCGATTTACTAAGTTTGATTTACTCGACTCGACTGACCAGGTTCGACTAACTTGACCAGCTTGGTTGTACTGACCAGGTTCGACCAACTTGACCAGCTTGACTCGATTGGTTCGACTCGACCATTTGGCTCGATTTGGTTCGACTCGACCATTTGGCTCGATTTGGTTCGACTCGACCATTTGGCTCGATTTGGTTCGACTAGCTTGGTTTGACCACTTAACTAACTTGATTCGAATATTTATATCCGACTTACTAACTTTTCTTTTATTTCTATTTATTTTAACTTCTATTTATTTCCTAAATAGATTTCCTTTTGTATAATCTATTTATTTTCCTAAATAGATTTTCCTTTATAACTCCAATTATTTAATCCCTAATTAAATATCCTTTATTCTATTTATTTAATCTAAATAAACATCCCTTTATTTTATTTATTTATTTCTAAATAAATATCCTTTTATAAAACCCTTCGATTTTATAAATAGATTCATTTTCAATATAAATATTGAAAATCCCCTTTTCTACATTTTCAGTGTTTTCTATTGTTTTTAAACAACCAACTGTCAATGATCAATATCATCCAAACATATACAATCAACAACAGATTATATATCACAGGATATATCACAATATACAAATAATAGTAAAATAAATATTGAGGAATCCAGTCGGATTCCTCCAACCTGTTTCCCTGCATCCACCGATGTTAAACAACGTATATAACATCACTTGCATTTCTAATGAAATACACTGATAACAAAATCATCGTTTAATAACGATATATATATATATATATATATGTAGATATATATATATATATATATATCCATACTATTTTCAATCTATTATTTAACAGTCCAATCTACAGTCCAATTTAACAATACAACTTAACAGTCCAAATTAACAGAACATAACTAGCAGTCAAATACAGAAATAAAATTCAATTTATATTAAAATATAAATTGAGGAGAGGTAGTAAGTTTTTACTCACTGTTGCGCGTTAACCGAAAAATATCGGTTTACGTTCGATGATTTGAATCGGACAATTTATTTTGCCATAAATTGTAACGAGCTCTGATGGACTTCCAGTCAGCTTCATTGTGAAGCTCTCGTCCATACGGTCCCACCGCAACTTACGGTTTGTCATTCTGATTTCATATGGCCAAGATATGATAACTTGAAGTTAATACATTATTTATAAATTAAATAAACTAAACAACTATTTGATTCTGTCTTTAACCTTTTGACTTTGGCCCAACTTCAAATCAATAGCCCAGACCCGCTTAAAGCTCTTCCCTACCAAACCCACTACCCACACAACCCGTCTTCCCCATTATCATCACGTCGTGCCCCCAGGCAATTGCTTCACCCATCTTCGCAACTTCTCAGGTCCACCGCTCCTCAATCCTCCCACGAGATCAACAACTGAAACCACCAAAGTTCATCTCATTGACCCATCTACATCCCTATGCCCGAGATGCTCAACTCGGTTGCCCCCCTTTTTGTTCCATCGATCAGCTTGCCTGCAACCACGACCTATCATCGTCGCTTCCAAATCCAAGCCACCGGAATCCACCCAATTTCCTCTACATCAGCGCCTCGACCCCCTGAGCAGCTCGCACCGCTCCGTTTACTCCCTCGTCGCCTTAATCTCCCTTGCGATCGAACCCTAGGTCTCACGCCTGAAACTGGCCATCCCCAAACAATAGTCGCACCCTACGAAATTGATATCAGAAGCAAGCTAATCACAATACGAGCTCGTAGAAGTAGGTTTTAGGATTTAAGGATTTTTGTTTGCATTTCTTTGGATTTATTTTTGTTCGATATCTTTTCTGTGGAGAGAAAAAAGAAAAGAACGGCGGAAACAAATGTTTGACCAGAGAGAAAAAGTGGAATTAGGTTTAGGTTGGTTAGTGGGGTATTTATAGGATTTTTATTTTATTTTTAAATTCAAATTAAATTCAAGCGTTAATTTCGTTTCTGTTTAAAAATTCGTGCAACCACATAGAATACTCAAAAATCACGAAACTAGACATGCACCTACAGCTCGACATTACGGTCCCAACGAAACTGGTTTCGTCGAATTTCGACTCCGTATGCTCACACAGCGTATTTTTAACTATCAAAATACTGACTGTTTTACACTCTAAAGATCCATACAGCCACACAGTCACTATAAAAATCACGAAACTGGAAATCTAACAACTATTTGACATTGCGGATCCAACAAAACTGGTTTTGTCGAATTCCGACTTCGTTTGCAAAAGTGGCTATTTTTAGACCCTTGAATAATCCATTTAAATATATAAATATATTTAAATAAATTAAATTAAATATAAATAAATTTATATTATCGTATATATTCACATATGATATCGTATAGCTCCAGAATATCATATCAGAATATACAGTTTAATATTTTAGATTTCTGATTATCTCGGTATTCAGTTTATATCGGAAATCCTTTTATAACGTATATAAAGCGTCGCAAATTATAAAGGAATTCTACAGCGACTTTTCTAAAATTTGATTTGGACGTAAATCAAAATCTACACAACGAAATCCAGATTTTCCTCTTTCATTAGAAAAATATACTCCACCAGCTCCACACGTTTCTTGTTTCATAGAAATCCGGCTTAAAATGAATCCTGTACATTCAGTTGAAGTCTGAATCGCCAAATAGCGAACTGCCGTGTCGTTTCAAGCTCTATTTTAATTATATTATAATTATACATTCAAACTGTCGTCGATTGAATATATTCGTCAATATAATCCAACTCTAAGTTGAATTATATCTTTGGGATGACCCCATTCACAGAATATTTGTATTTCCAATATTTTTTATTATTTGGACATTATAATATATTTTATTATATTATAATTATTAATTAAATATTCAATATTATTTAATTCACGTCCTCGATATCGATAAATCGATATTCAATAATTAAATAAATTAATTATTCAAATGCTAAAATGCGGGTTACTACAATCTTCCCCCCTTAATAAAATTTCGTCCTCGAAATTGCTAAGCTAGGGGATGACCCTATCTTCTGGGTAAAAATTTATCTGTTTACCTCTTGTCTCCGGTTTCAACTGAAACAATTAATATCGACTAAAATATTAATTTATTCCGACTAACTACATTTTCAAAAATTCTGAGAATTTTCTAATGCCTTAACTTTTCGAAAAATTTCGGCAGCACCTCCTTTGTACTGGTCAATATCTCAAACTCCAACTCGCCTCTCTGTGCCTTCTTTAACCCAAAAGAAAATCAAACAACCAAGCGTCTTGCCAATTCGGCTCATAAATCTCATATCCATATATAATATAAACTGGTACCTTTTTGTCGGGAATATCAACTCTATCACTTCCATATGCTATCAACTCAGCATATACCAGTGTTATCTCAATCAAATTCCAATTAGTTCATATCCTCAAATCCAAATCGAATTTCATTCGAACCCCATTATCAAATTCCAAATTATTGACTTATCAATTTGGTTCCATTCGAGATTATCTCTAACCCATTCAATTTTATTTAACTTAGTTTAAGTTAATTTAAATTTATTTCTACTATCTTATTCTATTTAACTTCATAAGTTAAAATTAAATTCCGAAACTTAATTTCCTGGGTCTATTTCAAATCAATTTGAAATTACAATGCCAATTCAAAACCTTTGAATTTCTAAACAACTTGTTTTCTCAAAACAATTCAAAAACAAAACCTTTGGTAGTAGTCCGTCACTTAGAACTCGAAAATGAACACTGATGATGTCGCGATCATCATCAGAATCTATTTTCCAGCTATCAAAGTGAGTTCAATACTATATCACTTTCAGTTTGAAAAACGTTTTCAAAATCTCCCAGGAACTTAAAATTTCCTTATTTTAATTCCAATCTGATTTAAATTCAGATTTTCTTCATCTTATTTCATATACTTTACTTATATGAATTCTGATTAGTCATTTATAATCATTTTACCTTTTTATAATCTTACTCGATTATAATAACAACCAACACAACCAATATACTATATCAAATATATTCGGGTAAAATTATTCCATTTACCCTCTTTCAAAACATACCATGACGGTTCATCGTATTCGAGTGTTTAGTAACCCCTATCGATACAGTGGATCAAACCGATCGACCAGAATTCACAAACAACTCAACCAATAAAACTCCACAATATAAAATCATTTTATATTAACTAACAAATACGTTCACTCGTATATATACACTCAAACTCAGTCTAGGATATTACTAATCCCATCTCTACTGAATCACGCCACAGAGCCAAGGTAATAACTCAACCAATGCTCTGATACCAACTGTAGTGACCCGGATTTCGAGCGGCTTTGGTTATCGACGTAAGCTCGACGTCGATAACCAAAACATCGAAAAATCCCGGTAATTAATGAAAGAAATTAGAAGGTGAGAATAGATAAGATAGAACTTATAGAATATAAGAAGAAGAAGAACATCATCATCAGAGTAAACACGAATCTCACAGCGGAACGAATAAAATATAACATAACATATCTTTGAAATAACATCAGTATATGTATACAATAACACTTATCAGAGTACAATACTTACAACAACAGCGGAAATAATAATAGCTATAGAATCCTGAAGCCTCCTGCTCCAAGCTCTCCAAGTGTATCTGTAAAATCCCGTCTACTTGACTGCCCGTACAAATTTAGGCACCCAAGAGTTTAGGGAAAACAACAAAATAAACTCCGGGTCAGTCATGAGACTGGTGTGAATAAACTCAAAGCATTTAAACAGGTATATGATATCTCATAAGACCATGCCGTGAATACGGAACGGGTTTTTCCCTTATGAGAATCCAAATAACTTTTCAAAGCAATATCATTCTGATATTATAATAATGTCTAAGTACAAATAAATATCAATCAAGCAGAAACGCTTGCATCTCACGTTACTACATATATAGTATACAATCAAAATCGCAAGCACGTATTGGATTATTGGATTTCCAACTATGACAAGGTATGGAACCACCTTCTGATCAGTGTACTCTAGGAACGATACACTGGAGTTCAACAAGAACATCTTGCAACTCAGCCACACATGACCGACCACTCATTTCGCTTGAGTGTATCGAATGTACATGACCAATGGTTGGGATCAGCAACCGTTCCCATATATATATGGGACAACATTGATAGATTTAAGAAACAATTGAATATTCACTAGATAGGTGATTATACACCCTACTTCGGTGCGACCGACTTAGCCATGCTGCCTACCCGATTTCTGTCATTAACCGGTTGCTGAGGCTAGAAGCTACGCTCTATCATTACATCAGATTCACTTCGAATGCTACATTGTCAAATCCATCGAAATCACTAATTGGCATTTACAACAGTACATTACGTGTCAGCTAAAAGAAGTTTCCTTCTCCACTTCCACTCTTGGTATAGTTGAAGAAATCAATGTACGTGATCGTCTGGAAATACTATGTCAGACATCCATCTTCATTCACTTAGAAATGTCACATCGTCATACCCGCCAAATCACAAATTGACTTATCCAAAAATAACACGGGTATACAGCTAAGAGAAACGAATTCCTCCACCACCAAACGTGAATACGTTTGAACAGATCAACTTACGCGATCCATTGGATATACTCTGTCGGACCTTCGTCCATACAAGTTGTCCTGGGACTGGACAAACCGAAGGCACTATTCTGTAAACAGGATAGCCCTTGCATTTTACTCCGTCTTCAATTATCTTTGGCATATATGATTCGCGACGCTTATGCCAATACAGAGTGGTTCTTTGGATAATAATCCAACCGGTCTCTCCATATTAACAACGTTAAAATGGTCAAAACTTCGATAGTCTGTGATTTAACCATCAAAGAAAAACAAGTGTGCAAACAACGATATTATTCCCAGATGGAAATTATAACGAACAAACATCATTTAACATTAATCTCTTTAGTTCATTTATTTACTTATCTCCTGTTTCCCTATATTCTAAATTCTTATTTTCTTTTATCAGAAAACATTTCTGATTCTCGTTTGGAAAACATTTCCAAAACTCCTTTACGATCAAACCTTACCATTTCTTAGTTAAGAAGGAAGTCACTCAAGTTGGGGTATAATTACCTCTCAGACCTTAACTGAACAACGTTATAACTTTGAAATGGTCAAAGTTTATCTTTTAATCTTTAACAACCTCTTTACGCCCTTCTCGGATTCAATTTTACTAGTCCACTTCTATATTTAAAACATTGGTTATAACGATAACGTTATAATCCCTACTTTCGAATTATCTATCTTTAATTATAACTTCTATTCTTATTAGTGAATAATTAACCTAACACTTATTTATTTATAAATAAATAATTCTCTATTTAAACACTGGAAAGTATAAATACTTTCCCGAATTCGATATAATCGAATTTGCCGATTAACTCTCTTCGAAAAATCTCTATTTGATTAACTCTTCTTCGAATAACCTATATTCGATTACTCCTTCTCGAATAAACGATATTCGATAATCTCTCTTCGAATAACTAATATTCGATAACTCTTCCCTTTTCAAATATCTCATATTTGAAAATCTCACTTCGATTAAACTATAATCGATAACTCCCTTCGATGAAACTAACATCGATAACTCCTTTCGATGAAACTAACATCAATAACTTCTTTCGATGAAACTAACATCGATAACTCCTTTCGATGAAACTAACATCAATAACTTCTTTCGATGAAACTAACATCGATAACTCCTTTCGATGAAACTAACATCAATAACTTCTTTCGATGAAACTAACATCGATAACTCCTTTCGATGAAACTAACATCGATTACTCCTTTCGATGAAACTAACATCGATTACTCCTTTCGATGAAACTAACATCGATTTATTTAACTCGACTAACTTAACTTGACTCGACTAACTCGACTTACTTGGTTCGACCAATTCGATTCGATTAACTAGGCTCGACTAACTTGACTAGCTTAACTCGACTTACTTGGTTCGACCAATTCGATTCGATTAACTAGGCTCGACTAACTTGACTAACTTAACTCGACTTACTTGGTTCGACCGACCAGGTTTGACTAACCTGACCCATTTGGTTTAACTGACCAGGTTTGGCTAACCTGACCCATTTGGTTTAACTGACCACGTTTGGCTAACCTGACCCATTTGGTTTGACCACTGGGCTTGACTACTTGGTTCGACCACTTGGTTTGACCATTTGGTTCGAATACCATATTCGACTAACTCCTCTCGATTCATTAAAACCGATTAACTCATCTCAATTTGACTAAATCAATTAACTCCTATCGATTAACTAAATCGATAAACTCCTTCCGATTAACTAAGTTTGATTTACTCGACTCGACTGACCAGGTTCGACTAACTTGACCAGCTTGGTTGTACTGACCAGGTTCGACTAACTTGACCAGCTTGACTCGACTGGTTCGACTCGACCATTTGGCTCGATATGGTTCGACTCGACCATTTGGCTCAATTTGGTTCGACTCGACCATTTGGCTCGATTTGGTTCGACTCGACCATTTGGCTCAATTTGGTTCGACTCGACCATTTGGCTCGATTTGGTTCGACTAGCTTGGTTTGACCACTTAACTAACTTGATTCGAATATTTATATCCGACTTACTAACTTTTCTTTTATTTCTATTTATTTTAACTTCTATTTATTTCCTAAATAGATTTCCTTTTGTATAATCTATTTATTTTCCTAAATAGATTTTCCTTTATAATTCTAATTATTTAATCCCTAATTAAATATCCTTTATTCTATTTATTTAATCTAAATAAACATCCCTTTATTTTATTTATTTATTTCTAAATAAATATCCTTTTATAAAATCCTTCGATTTTATAAATAGATTCATTTTCAATATAAATATTGAAAATCCCCTTTTCTACATTTTCAGTGTTTTCTATTGTTTTTAAACAACCAACTGTCAATGATCAATATCATCCAAACATATATAATCAACAACAGATTATATATCACAGTATATATCACAATATACAAATAACAGTAAAATAAATGTTGAGGAATCCAGTCGGATTCCTCCAACCTGTTTCCCTGCATCCACCGAAGTTAAACAACGTATATAACATCACTTGCATTTCTAATGAAATACACTGATAACAAAATCACCGTTTAATAACGATATATATATATATATCCATGCTGTTTTCAATCAATTATTTAACAGTCCAATCTACAGTCCAATTTAACAATACAACTTAACAGTCCAAATTAACAGTACATAACTAGCAGTCAAATACAGAAATAAAAATACAATTTATATTAAAATATAAATTGAGGAGAGTTAGTGAGTTTTTACTCACTGTTGCGCGTTAACCGAAAAATATCGGTTTACGTTCGATGATTTGAATCGGACAATTTATTTTGCCATAAATTGTAACGAGCTCTGATGGACTTCCAGTCAGCTTCATTGTGAAGCTCTCATCCATACGGTCCCACCGCAACTTACGGTTTGTCATTCTGATTTCATATGGCCAAGATATGATAACTTGAAGTTAATACATTATTTATAAATTAAATAAACTAAACAGCTATTTGATTCGGGCTTTAACCTTTTGACTTTGGCCCAACTTCAAATCAACAGCCCAGACCCGCTTAAAGCTCTTCCCTACCAAACCCACTACCCACACAACCCGTCTTCCCCATTATCATCACGTCGTGCCCCCAGGCAATTTCTCCACCCATCTTCGCAACTTCTCAGGTCCACCGCTCCTCAATCCTCCCACGAGATCAACAACTGAAACCACCAAAGTTCATCTCATTGACCCCTCTACATCCCTATGCCCGAGATGCTCAACTCGGTTGCCCCCCTTTTTGTTCCATCGATCAGCTTGCCTGCAACCACGACCTGTCATCGTCGCTTCCAAATCCAAGCCACCGGAATCCACCCAATTTCCTCTACATCAGCGCCTCGACCCCTTGAGTAGCTCGCACCCCTCCGTTTACTCCCTCGTCGCCTTAATCTCCCTTGCGATCGAACCCTAGGTCTCATGCCTGAAATTGGCCATCCCCAAACAAGAGTCGCACCCTACGAAATTAATATCAGAAGCAAGCTAATCACAATACGAGCTCGTAGAAGTAGGTTTTAGGATTTAAGGATTTTTGTTTGCATTTCTTTGGATTTATTTTTGTTCGATATCTTTTCTGTGGAGAGAAAAAAGAAAAGAACGGCGGAAACAAATGTTTGACCAGAGAGAAAAAGTGGAATTAGGTTTAGGTTGGTTAGTGGGGGTATTTATAGGATTTTTATTTTATTTTTAAATTCAAATTAAATTCAAGCGTTAATTTAGTTTCTGTTTAAAAATTCGTGCAACCACATAGAATACTCAAAAATCACGAAACTGGACATGCACCTATAGCTCGACATTACGGTCCCAACGAAACTGGTTTCGTCGAATTTCGACTCCGTATGCTCACACTGCGTATTTTTAACTGTCAAAATACTGACTGTTTTACACTCTAAAGATCCGTACGGCCACACAGTGACTCTAAAAATCACGAAACTGGAAATCTAACAACTATTTGACATTGCGAATCCAACAAAACTGGTTTTGTCGAATTCCGACTTCGTTTGCAAAAGTGGCTATTTTTAGACCCTTGAATAATCCATTTAAATATATAAATATATTTAAATAAATTAAATTAAATATAAATAAATTTATATTATCGTATATATTCACATATGATATCGTACAGCTCCAGAATATCATATCAGAATATACAGTTTGATATTTTAGATTTCTGATTATCTCGGTATTCAGTTTATATCGAAAATCCTTTTATAACGTATATAAAGCGTCGCAAATTATAAAGGAATTCTACAGCGACTTTTCTAAAATTTGATTTGGACGTAAATCAAAATCTACACAACGTAATCCAGATTTTCCTCTTCCATTAGAAAAATATACTCCACCAGCTCCACACGTTTCTTGTTTCATAGAAATCCGGCTTAAAATGAATCCTGTACATTCAGTTGAAGTCTGAATCGCCAAATAGCGAACTGCCGCATCGTTTCAAGCTCTATTTTAATTATATTATAATTATACGTTCAAACTGTCGTCGATTGAATATATTCGTCAATATAATCCAACTCTAAGTTGAATTATATCTTTGGGATGACCCCATTCAGAGAATATTTGTATTTCCAATATTTTTGATTATTTGGACATTATAATATATTTTATTATATTATAATTATTAATTAAATATTCAATATTATTTAATTCACGTTCTCGATATCGATAAATCGATATACAATAATTAAATAAATTAATTATTCAACAGCTAAAATGCGGGTTACTACAGCTTATAAGCGTTGGTATATTTTCATTCGCAACACTTATAAACGTTGGTAGTTTTTTGTTTATAACGCTTATACATGTTGCAATATTTTTGTTTGCAACGCTTATACATGTTGCAAGATATTCATTCACAATAACTAACATGATTATAATATAGACGATATTTAATATGAATCCAAAATAGATATTATTCACAATTTAAAAAATATAATTCAATGAATACCAATAGACAACATTCATAATTAAGTAACGACATAGAATTAATATCAGTTAACAATATATAAGTACAATGCATAACTAAGTTGCTAAATTCGATACATAATTAAGTCACAAAATTCAATAGATAAATGAAATTCTACAAATACCGAATACAAAACATGGTAGTACTTCTCTCGAATTTCTTTTATGTCCAGCCTTCCAAATCGTCGTTCGTGAAATATTTGCTTTTGGATTTGCTAAGGCCTACAAGAAAGATCAAAGTTGACAACAATAATTAATATAACATTCTATAAACAATTTACAAAAGATAATTTTAATATCTATTATTTGGCTTGGCATTTATTTGTGTTTTTGTTGGGTAAGTTAACTAAATTCTTTTAAGACATTGAACTATAATGCATCTATCAATGTGACCACATCAAAACTGAGTTTGCAAACTCTGTTTCTAACCGAGATAATGGTCAACGGCCAGGAAGACTTAACAACATGCAATCAAAACTTAGGGAATAATTCACTAAAAGGCAAAATTTCAAAATGCGAAAGGCTCGGCGGTTTCAAAACAAAACGGAGCCTCAGCTTCTAAAACTGAGCCTTTCGGCTCCGTTTCGATTCAACCGAGCCGGAAAGGCTCAGTTTAAACTGAGCCTGGCTCGGTTTCGATTCGAAACCAAGCCAGAAAGGCTCAGTTCAAAATTGAGTCTGGCTCGATTTCTAAACTGAGCCAGGCTCAGTTTAACTGAGCCTTTCCATCTCGGTTTCGAATCCGAAACTGAGCCGGATAGGCTTAGTTTCCAAACTGAGTGGCTCAGTTTGGAAACTGCGCCTTTCCAGCTCAGTTTCGAATCCGAAACTGAGACAGGCTCAGTTTTGTTCCTTTCAAGTTCACTGATACTTTTCACTACCATGTACACAACATGCTTTTCACTACCATGTACATACCAAAAGCATTTTCACTGCCATGTACACAAGCTGCACATACCAAAAGCAGTTTCGAGGCTCAATCTAATAAATAGAAGTTGGTTGTCATATGTATATACACAAACACTGCACATAACAAAAGCTACTTGCTAAGGGGGTTGAATGAATTTTATGAGCTTCTTCCTAACGAAATCTATAATGATCTTATTTTATTCTCATTGAGCTCAAAAGGCTACTTGCTAAGGGGATTGATGTCTGATTATCTGAATTTTATGATCTTATTTTATTCAGCATTGCGTGTGGTAGCCAAAACTCAGCAGTTGCTAAGCCAAAAGGCTCAGCATTTGCTGAGTTTTGGCTCAGCAAATGCTGAGCCTCAGCAAAGCTGAGCCGAAACTCAGCAAATGTTGAGCCTTACGGCTCAGCTTTGCTGAGCGGCAAGGCTCGGCTAGCTGAGCCTGTGGCTCAGCAAAGCTGAGCGGTAAGGCTCAGTAAATGCTGAGCCTTACGGCTCAGTTTGCTGAGCGACAAGGCTCAGCAAAGCTGAGCAGTAAGGCTCAGCAAATGCTGAGCCAAAACTCAGCAAATGTTACCATAATATATAACATGCACAGATACAAATGTAAACATGTTATAGTATTAATATGTCAATCTATTTTCAATGAAGACATTGTATCTTCATGTTTTTTGAAGCAAAGCATTCAACTAAGTAGTCATATTTCACCATTTTGTATAGTGAGTATCAAGTATAGTCAATGTTTACCCACTACGTGTACAGTTGGGTGTCAAACAGAAAATTAATTTTGATTTTACTACAAAGCCTTAACTTTAAAAAATCAATACGTCAAAACAATTAAGCTGTCTAAAACGTAAGTTTATTTATAATGTTTACTTTCAAAAAACATACCAAAATCATTTTCACTACCATGTACACAAACTGCACATATCAAAAGCAGGGAAATACAAGTGTTCTACACTAGTTTGGACTTGAAACGCTAACCTATCTTAGACGAAGGAGCTGCAGAATCTTCCGAGACTTCGGATCCATATTGAAAGTCTGCAACTGAATTTGAGACTTGAGTTATAAAATGGGCAGTGGGTTAAATATCAACAATCATTATCTTTTAATGACTGTTATACTGCACTATTACTATCAACAATCATTATCTTTTAAGATGGGCAGTGAGTTATAAATACCAAAGTTTTTACAGTATTTTGTATTGCGGAAGTAATATAAAATGTACACATACTTATAATAAATAGAAGTTTACATTTCAGTCGAGCCTTGCGTGCGTGCGTCTCCCCATGCCTCTCCTCTTCAACATACTAAAATCTTGCATTTCCAACATTAGGGGCCTTGAATGAAATCCGAATAAAATGGCCAAATATATGATATTGAGGTGTCTGCACAAATTATATTTCTCAGGCCAATAAAAATAGAAGAGAAACTTTAAGCCTTAATTTGCACATGTTAGGATCTGCTAAATGTAGGGAGCATTTTAGGTTAATATCTTCTTCAACCAATAGATTTAAGTTGCACTAAAACCTATTATATCAGCTCGCATGAATATTTGCATGACCATAACAGTGCAAAGAATACACAACAAAAGTGGAAGGTTCTAGCAAGACTACAAAAGTAGCTTTAGTTGTTAATAGCGAATTAAATGTTATATATAATTTGTTAGTGATGATTCTAATGGGATAGAGAAGTAAATACATCAGTATTGTCATAAAAAGAACTTCCAACTACAAGATCAAACGCAGGAACTGATGATACACAAAAAAGTGGAATAATGGTGCTTCTTCTTTATTTATTTAAGCATAAATAAAAACTTGATTTTGGGATTCTAACGGCTAGTTAGGTCGGTTCTGAATTGTGAGTGACATTATGACTTCCAAATAAGAGCTGCTTTATAAAATATATATATATATATATATATAATTTTACTCTTTATGACATACAAGCACACTCTCAAGCATTGCTAGTATGAAACAGGCCATAGTCGCCTAAGGGCTACATAAGTGTAGTAGAACAGTCGAAAATCATTGCTATATAAGAATGTGGTACACTCCTCTCAGCAAGGCACAGAAGAGCATGTTATGAACCAAACATATTCAACAAGCACGGGGGTTTAATCTAGCTTAGCAAGGTTTGCTAACGTATGCATTAGGCAAGTATGTATATAAATATATTTTTCAAGCATCTTTCAGGTTCAACAAAATAATATAAGCACACAAGTGCATGACAGCAACATGATTGGCCTAAAATATCGTCTAATACATATAGTGCATGTCCAGGCGTGGGCCAAATAAGCTAGCAATGGACATACAACAGTGCAACCTATATATGTATGTTGTGGCCATTATACAAATATGAAACAGGGAGCAGTGCATCGAACATAACATGGCAGCATAAGTAAATCTTACTTTTAGTAGTTCAAGTGCGGGAAGCTGGGCTTCAAGTGGAGGAGTACGTGGCTTTGCAGACTGAGAAATAATAGTATAAAGTAC
This sequence comes from Allium sativum, assembly GCA_030737875.1. Lineage (NCBI taxonomy): Eukaryota > Viridiplantae > Streptophyta > Magnoliopsida > Asparagales > Amaryllidaceae > Allium > Allium sativum. Next base: position 12,629,379 of record CM060923.1, read on the forward strand.
CATTTGTATTGAAGGTGATTACTTGGTCTTCGCTTTCTGTAGAAATAATAGTGATATCGTTCAGCAACTCAAAACAGAAAAACAAAAACAACAAAAATAGCCATAAAAAACTGAAATCACTCACCAGAATTATCTTCATCAAATGTGGCACAGAAGAAAAGTCAAGGAAACATACTATTCTAACATGTACAATCTTCATATTATACCTAACATAATGCTATATGTTAAAAAAATTAAGTAACAAATACAAGGATATTCTTCTCTAGGCGGAGAAGCTCTAACCCACAAAAGCAAACAGTAGCATTTCTTGAGGAGTGGGATAACTCAAACTCTTTCTCAAACAATAGATCATACTGTATTTGGGCACATGTATCAACTGAAAGTGATCCTTCAACTGAAAGGATATTCTAAATGCATAACCTGCCCATAGAATCATTTTGAAATGTTACTTGAGATAGATGTATGTATTTTCCTTCATCTGGGTTGCATTTAACAGATGCACCAGGTTTGACTTCAATACTTTAATTTTTCAATACCAGCTGGTAACTGCCAAAAAGATTAATAAAAAAGGACATTAAAAATAATACTGTGAGCCACTAAAAATGGTGATTTAACTAGCATTTTTATCCTAACAGAACAAATTAATGAGATACAGGTTCCAATTAATGTGTTTGTGCAAAGAATAGCAGATTTCATAGCCACTGCCTAATGGAAAACATATTATTTTGTGTTCCAAGTTCAGGAAAATAATGGAAGTTAAAAAAAAAAACAATCCATCCCCTCCGCTAATCCACCATCGTACTAAGATCTTTAAGCATCTAACCTGCCCACCTCTGTATTTTGTAATTTATATTGATGACACAAAACTCAAAATGAGACCAAAAGGACCCTAAATCATTAACACATCACATTTGAGAGCTCTCCACGAAGCTAAAGTATCACTTCAGAAGCACAAAAATGTCAATATATCTGTCAGGCATGGAAAAAATACAACCGAATGAATGAAAGAAGAAGAAAATAGTACCCCAAAATTTCATGGCCATTTGGATTCGTTAAATTTCTGTGAAGCTTTGAAAATCGCTTGGCAAGACTGGGGTTTTGAGGAGGTGAAGATCCTCTTATGTTCGCCTTCAGACAGCCTCCCGTACCAAATTCAATAACTAAAAATATTTTGGCCCGATTAACTACTAAGCCTCAAGCAACCTCCTTTCTGCAAATCACTCCCAATAACCTAAACATGCTAAGCCTCAAGCACCAAAATCAAAATCGAAAAAGCGACTGCACCCTAAAGACAAAACAGTCGGAAATAGAAAATAGGAGAACAGTTAATAAAAAGATTCACTTGCGAGAATAGGAAAATAGTGGAAAACCCAAAAACTTGCGGAAATCACCTAAAGCCAACGTCGAACTGGAGGAGAGCAAGGCGAAGTCGATTCTTCAAATTTGCGAGATCTTCAAATTAGTTGCGTTGTTGCTCTTTTCTGTTTCCAAAGAAGAAGTCGCCCTTTTCTATTTCCAAATAAGCGGCCTTGCAAGTGAAAAGCGTTTAGAAAGGGGATGTGAGAGGAGTTAGGGTTTACGGACTGAAAATAAGTGGGTGTTTACGTTTTTGCCCCCGCGAACCAAGCTTACCAACCCATATAAGCGTTGCCAATAAAAAAATTATAATTGTGTATTTTTGGTGACACTTTTTTAATATACCAACGCTTATTATTGTTATTACCCGACAACATAAATAAGTGTTGGCGATTGTGAAAAAAAAGAGTTGCCAAATGACCATTATGGTGTAGTGAAAAATATGATTTTTAATTACAATGCAAACATTACTTCTAATTTACATTGTAAAAATATGATTTTTAATAGCAATGCAAACACTACATCCTATTTACATTGTAAAAATATGATTTTTAATTACAATGCAAACATTACTTCTAATTTACATTGTAAAAATATAATTTTTAAATACAATGCAAACACTACATCTAATTTACATTGTAAAAATATGATTTTTAATTACAATACGAACATTACTTCTAATTTACATTGTAAAAATATGATCTTTTTTTTTCAACATAAAAAGATTGTCTTTTTACATTCAACATAAAAAAAAATTGTCTTTTCCATTTTCAACATAAAAAGATTGTCATTCTTAAGTTATATAAAAAAAATGATTTTTATTCACATCCCCAATTTCATGTTCTATAATTACATTTAAAATGTAATTTTATTCGCATCTTAAATTTCATGTTGTTACTATTTCTAATTCACACAATTGTAAATTTTGAATGTAACAAAACCAAAGGAACCAATCGTATATATATATTTTTATATAAATCTCAATAATGAGATTTTGATCGCAATAACAAACCTACAATAATAAAGCTTGAACAAGCAAAAAACATCAACTCAACATCAGATCTATAATGTTAACTAACAGATCTATAATTTTTACTAATGGATCTATGATTTTACATCACAAATTTACAAGACAACCATTCAAATTTCATCAATAGCAGATCCAATAGACTAACAATTTGACTTTTAATAACGAACAAATAATAATAAAGTTAATCAAATTTAATTTAAAAATAAATTCTCACCTCGATTGGATAAGAATTAAAAATGCCAAATAAATTCAGAATTCGTTCCAATCCATCTCAGCAAAGCCTACTTGTCTCCACGGTCCTGTCGGATCTGAAATTTTCAGATTCGAAGTCCGTATGAATTAGTTATTGATTTTTGAATAATTCTGGTTTTTAACAACTGTTGCAGTAACGCTTAAAAGCGTGGCTAATTCTGAAATGTTCATACCTTGATTTCAGAATTGTTCAAAATTTTGATTCACTTTTCAGCAGATTCAAGCGGCGGTTTCCAGAGCGGTTTGCGCGACGTCGGAGAGCTACGATAGGGGAGTGATCGGCCAGAGGGGGGTGAAGCTCGGCCTGGTCTGGTGGGCCCCACGTCGGACGAACGGCGACGACTTCCCGGGGTTGGTGCGGCGGTTTCAGGCAGCGGGGAGAGATGAAATTGGTATCAAATCGAAGAGCGGAGAGAGTGCTTTAAAAAGTTTAACTACGGGGAGGTCTAATTTTTCATGGATTGGGAGGAATTTGAGTTCAAAATTCGGAGCTGATGGGTTCATGCGGCGGCTGTAAAATAACGTGGAGGAGGAAGAAAACCCGATGGCATTTTATAATATTATATTTAGGGTTATTTAATTATTATTTAATTAGCCCGTTTAAGCCCGATTTGGCCCGAACTCCGATTTAGGCCCAACGACTGTCGTTCCTACCATTTAGCCCCCATTCTGAACTCATCTGGATATGTCTCATCAGCCCAAATTGTTATCTTGGCCTCCTTTTTTATCAGTTTTAAAATTTAAGTCCTTTATTTTTAATTTTTCCGTACAAATAATTTTACCGGGACTGCATACTAACTCAGAAAAATCCAGAAAAATTATTTTTGGCTTTCTTATGATGATTTAACAAAATTTATTTCATCGAATTCTGAGACTTTTTGAAAAATGGCTATTTTTCAGTCGATTAAAATTCATTGGAATTGACAGAACTGAAATATTTTTGCCATGGCCACAAATTAATTCCAAAAATTATGAAAAATTAAACTTAACAATATTTTGACATTCCGGATCCAACAAAAGTGGTTTCGTCGAAAACGGAGGTCGTTTGCAAAATGACTATTTTCAAGGGCTATATATATTTAATATTAAAAATACATTTTTAAACAAATAATTTCCGAAACTCGAAATATATAAGTATTTAATGTTTTTCAATGTAGTAACGTCATTTCGAACTCAATGGAAGTGGTTTCGAGTTCAAATTCCTACATATGTGAAAAGTAGCCTTTCGGGCCATATATAATATATATAAATACTGCAGCGACCTTTCTAAAAATTGAATTGCCCATAACTTTTGATTTCCGCTATGAAATTTCAATTTTTCGAATTCGTTGGAAAGATATTTTTAAATAGATTCTAATATTTTTGGTTTCACTAAAATCCGTTAAATTTTTTACATCCTATGTGGTCAGTCAAAGTTCAAGTTTGACTTTTCAAACTACCGCGCTATTTCTACTCTTTTTATAATTAAAATTAAGTTATTCATTCTAACTTCGATTTAAATCAAATTGTGATCATTACTATTTAAAATAGATTATTTTAAATATCAAAACTCATTAAAATTACTTAAAATAAAATTTTAAATTGGCCCCAAAAATCAGGGTTGTTACAGTCTCCCCCACTTAAAAACTTTCCGTCCTCGAAAAGGAACGAAGCTAAAAGTTGGTTAATTAACTAACTAATTATATATATATATTTTCTCCATTGGTTTAAATAATTTCATTAGTTGATTAACTTTCAAATATATAACTTTTTATATATTCAAAATCATATTTTCCAAAATAGATTATAATTAATCACAAACACGTATATTACAGGCTTGCTACTCTCAACTCATTCTAGGGCATTACTAACCCTATCTCTAATGAGTTTTCTCATTCTAGGATACTGCTGATCCTATCTCTAATGAGTATTCTTATTGGATATTACTAATCCAATCTCTGATGAGCCTTTTGTTCAGTTCTAATGAGTTGTACCCCAAAGATTTGAGCTAACCAAAGCACTGATACCATATGCAATGACCCGAAAATCCCCACGCTTTGGACCGACCATAAACCACACAGGTCTGACCCAAAAGTTAGAAATTCTCGAATGCATTAACTCTGGGCATACAACACATCAGAACAATAAACAACAGACTTTTATAAACATTATACAAATGTTACATCAGAGTACAGAAGATCAGAGTACATCGATAAATACAGCGGAAGAAAAATTACAAGATTTTAATACGATACAGTGCAGCGGAAATAAAATAGATACAGCGGAAGACAACTATGCTCTGGACACAGCTTTAAGCTTCAATCCAGAATCCTGCTCGAGATAAACCTGTAGATAAACTACTCGACTGCCCGTGTGGAAAAGAGGGCACCCAAGTTTGCAAAGGTGGAAACAAACAACGGGTCAGTCGTGGGACTGGTGTGAGAATTCTTAACTAATTTAACTAATAGTAATAAGGAAAATCCAAGGACCACGCCGCTAATGCGGAACGGGTTTTATTCCAATGGATTGTCGTGCATAACTTAAAGTAAATCGTAAAACAACGCAATGCTTTTTAGAAAAATGAAATCACCATAAGACTCAGGTCCCATCACACAATGCAACGCACACCAGAGGGTAGAGTTTTACCTTATAGTGATTAAACATGCTAAATACGGCAAATACGAGTTTAATATTATTATTAGTATATATCAAAACATTTCAAAGTAAATGTATCAATCCTAGGAAGCATAGCTACCATATACTATGCCTCCATACTAGTAATACAATCAAATCCGAATGGGGTCGTATTGGAAATTGGGTTTCCATCATGAGTCAAGGCTAGGGAGGAGCTTGTAACACCCCACCTCCGCCAATGCCACTCTTGCAAGGACATTAGCTTTGGAGGGGCGTTAAACAAGGTAAACATGCATGCAGATATCACAAGACAGAACATATAAGTAAAACAGAGTAGTAAAGCAGCGGATAAAACTTAGCATTTCAAAACCATAGTCATGTTACAACAAAGTACTTGGTCATTATTTTCCAACAAACAAAGTCTAGACAAAAGCATAAACTGAAAAACTGAAATACATAAAGTACTATCCCCAAAGTGAAGTGATAAACCATAGCTAGCTCAAGGTCCAAACCCGTACATGAGCGAATCCAGTAAGCAAGCTAGAAAGATCCAAGCTAAGCTCCAATGTTCCCACCCTGGGGACCTGAGGGGGGGGGGGAACGGAAGACAAGAGGCGAAAGAAAACAGGTCAGTCAAAAAGACTGGTAAGCCCTACTACTATCTGTCTATGAACTAGTAAAGTTAACTGGCATGAGAAGCTGAGATGAACATAAGGATAATAACATACTGGCATGATGATTAACTAACAAGGTAGATAAAGGTGTCATCGCATAATCAAGGTTAAGTTTTGCACCACGGGTGTACTAGCATTCTAACATGTCGAGTAAAGACAAGAATTGATCCCTTGGCCCAAGCTTGGCCCAATATAATGAGATGACCTAAATCAAGGTCCAACTACACAGTCTAGTCGATTGGCTCCCTATAAGCCTAACTCGTCAAGTGTCGGTGTCATACGGCCTAATCATGTATTGTAGTTGACTGTGCAGGGTCCACCCTAGGGTGTATCAGGCCCTATGGTGTAACCCTATGACACCATTACAGGATGCGCAGTCCAAACCTACCGGTGCCCGTGTTCAACTCCGGACTTGATGTGCACGACCATGGTCCGCCTGAACAACCGGGGCATCATTCAGCCGTCTCTTTTGGTCTCTTACAATCAGCCCAGTAATCGTGCCCCACCCAAGCCTAGTCCTTGGGTCTTATGATACTACCTAGAAGGTTACTGCTGAAAAGGACCACGCAACTAGGGTTTCCTAACGGGTTAAATGTGGTTAACCCGATCCAAACGTGGATTAAATAGGTTAAGAGTACCCAAGGCTCCTGACTTAACCTCGATTAATCCATCAAGCCCAAATTGGTTAAGTATTAAGTGGACCATGACTTAACCCTAATCAGGAGGCATTAATTAACTTAATGCGCTTTAACCTCTCACATTAGACTTTGTTGTGGTTACTAGTTAAGCCGGGCGGGTCCGGGTAGCTTTACACCACAACTAGGTCTAACCTCGGGTTCGAGCACAACATGACCAACTTATCACATTGGGTCCTATTGTTTGTAGCCACTAGTTAAGCCGGGCGGGTCCGGGTAGATTTATGCTACAAACTCAACCCAACCTCGAGTTGGCCACAATCATATTTTCTAAGTGTCATGTCCATTATGTTTCCAAAACATAATTACAAGTAAACATATCACGTTATGTTATAAAAACCATGTTTATGTCATAATGTTACCCAACCCCAACGTAATCCCATCGTTTACATAGTCGCAACAACGCATAAAGGATAAAATAGGGAACTTGGCGTAATTATGACAAAAAGGTGTTGAAGCCACAAGTTTATCATGGTGGCATATGAAATGTACATATGTTCATATACTTGCATATTGCATTATTAGGCTTCAAAAGCATGCATAAAACCAAACTTAGCATATGAGTGATACATGGTGATAAATGACATGTAGAAGTTGCTAGAAGTTCGCATTTAGCCTCATATGCAAGTTATCATAAGGGATATGATAACTTCCATGTTGCCAAAATGCAACCTTCAACATAAATCTTGAAGCTTTAAGCTCACAACTTCAAGTTTAACTTGCATAACATGATAACATGATCAACCCAAACTTGCATAACATAGCAATATGTGTCATACATAATGATTAAACCCACTTGCATAATGATCATCCAAACTTGCATATAATGATCAACCAAACTTGCATATAATGATCAACCAAACTTGCATATAATGGTCAACCAAACTTGCATATCATAATGATCAACCCCAAACTTGCATCATTCATTTAACTTTAGAGTTAATAAAAAGAAAGTAGAAAAGGGCTTACAATGCTATGAAGACACAAATAAATAGTTATTAAAAGATTGAGACGAAGCCCTTATGCAATCACCAAAAAGACCCAAATATGCAAGCTCCAAATGAAAAACCCTTGAGCCAAATTAATAAAAACCCTTGCTTTGAAATAGAAATGTTGCAACTTGACTTGAATGCAAACTAAGAACATTCATACAAGCTTGAAAATACTTGTATGCATTCAAAATCTCTCATATAATTTAACTTAGAAATTTTTGCATGAGAGTGGAGGCCATGAGAGGAACAATTTTGGCATAGTTTAGTTGTAGGAATGAATAATGATGATTTAGGCTAGGTGTTAGGTCCTTTTTATAGAAGATTAGGGTAATATTAGCCATAGGATTAACCCTAGATTCAATCCAAGCCATCAAAGCATTTCTTGGGGAAGAAGTCAAGTGTAGGAACCATCTAGGGCCTTTAGATTAAAGCTGAACCATGAGAAGCATTCAAATGCAAAATCTGCATTTGAGCGAATCGGCCCACGGGTTGACAGCCAAACACCCTGGATTAACCCCTAGTCGACCCAGCGGGCTTGGGTCGACCTCAAAAATCGGCCGGTTCGGTTATTCCCCTCTCCCAATTCGCTATTTTGAACATTTTTACATATTTATTTATTTAATTTTCAATTATATATATATATATATATATATATCAATATATATATATATTTCTCTGCGCAACCCATTTCACTTAATTAAGTATACTTTAATTTGTGAATTTTTCGTGAAACTTCGCGAGGCCATATCTTGGTCATACGGACTCCGATTTTCGAAAACTCGGACTCTATTTCGCTTATTTTTCCGAGACGAACGCAATGGCACAGCCCGTTTCCCTTGATTCAGATTTTACAGTTTAATTCTGCCTCCATTTATGTTATAACATGTTATTCAAAAATACGGGTTGTTACATTCTCCCCTCCTTAAAGGATTTCGTCCCCGAAATCTCCAAGTTAGGAAGAACGTATCCTACCATCCATCACCCATCTACTCAAAACATCATCCTCGTGAAGTCATTGTCCTTAAAGGATTCTAAATGCTGTATGATCATATGCAAAGGTGTGTGCATATGTACTTATCTAATGCAAAAATCAGGCGGTTACTGATTCAGTAAACCTCCTAAATGCAAAGCATGTTAGTGAAATGAGTCCATATGTATGCAAATTCCTAACATAATTTATAATCTCTACATGAGTGCACATAACATTCATCCATATGCAACATCCATGTGATAGCATAACAAGTTTTCATCCATGAATAAGCATAAAAACTCATGCATATGCGGTATGAAAGTGTGTGAGCCGATCTTAGTGCCTAACGTGTATTATGCATCCACGAGTATCTACTTGCAAACACTTGCAACCACTTGCAAACATCAAACATAACATGTTTCAAATACATGTTTCAACCAAGGGTTTCTACCTAAGGTTCTCATGACAAGATTTACGAAACAAGATAAACTAGATAAGCATGGATAGCAAAGGGAAGATATACCAATCTAGGAAAAGAGATTGAAAATGTATCCTCCAAGAGAAATGGATAAAGCACGCGCCTCTTCTCCTTGGTTTCCCAAGTTGCGTCTCCCTCTGTTTCACTCCATTGCGCCTTAACAAGCTTAACTTCTTTGCTTCTTAGCTTCTTTGTCTTCATTTCCATGATACGAATCGGAGCTCGTCTCAGGGTTGCTTCATCCTCTACCTCCATGTCTTCAAGAATACTTGGTTCAACCACTTTGGCGGGTATGTGACAACACTTCCGGAGATGCGAGACATGAAAGACATTATGCACTCCGGCCAGCTTCTCAGCAATTCCACCTTATAAGTCATCTTCCCGACTCTTTCTATAGTAGGGAAGGGTCCTACGATCCTTGGTGTCAGCGAACCATATTTCGCAAAGGAGAAATCTTCACAAAGACCATATCTCCAATTTTAAATTCCAAGTCTGTCCTTCGCTTGTCTGCATAGGATTTATGTCTGTCTTGGGCCGTTCTTATCCGTCTTCGAATCAATTCAACCCTATCGGATGTGTCCCTTACCATGTCGGGCTCAATTATAAGCTTATCCGTCGTCTTCCCACCAACATGTTGGTGGCTTGCACGGCCTCCCATATGAAGCTTCAAATGGTGCCATCCCTATGTTGGCTTGATAGTTATTATTATAAGCAAACTCTACAAGAGGAAGGTGGTCTTCCCAAGTACCACCGAAGTCGAGAACACAAAACCTCAAAAGATCTTCTAGCACTCTATTCACCCTTTCGGTTTGGCCATCCGTCTGGGGGTGATAGGCTGTACTCAGATTCAATCGCGTACCCATTGCTTCTTGCAAACTGTTCCAGAACTGGCTAGTGAAAATTGGGTCACGATCGCTAACTATGCTAGAAGGAACTCCTTGCAGCCGCACTATCTTTTGAAGATAAACAGATGCTAGCCATGATACGGTCCTCTTGCTTTTCACTGGAAAAATGGGTTCTCTTCGTAAGTCTATCAATTATTACCCATATCCCATAAAGCCCAAATAGTTTGGTGACGAACTTCTTCACCCCAACCATATATCACAAATAGGCTAGTCATACTCCTTAGGGGGTTTGCAACAGAACTAAGATTGAGGATAGGACCGAGAGGATATACTTAAAAGGTAGCATGCGAGTAAGCTCTACGGAACAATAGGGATCAAGGATATACTCTTAGAAAGAGATATAATGCGCGCATCTAGTCTTTAGTCTTCTAAGCCGCATTTTCTTGTGCTTAATCCCATCGTGCCTTGACCGTCTTTTAACTTCATAATTCCGTAGTTCTTAATCCTTATTTCCAAAATATGAGTTAGAACTCATTTCACCGTTGCCTCTCATTCCCCTTCCACTTATCCTTTGCCTAAATTACTTGGCTTAAACATAACTGCGTGCTCATGGTTTCGTGCAAGCTTTCCAAGATTCGTTAGTGAATCTTGGATCTCATTTACATATTATACGGTATCCCACGCAGAAAACTATCTCTTGAAAATAGTGCCAATCCACGTTGCCAAACTAGAGCTGAGGTAAGGGCTCTCTTGAGCCTTTGAAAAGCAAGCTCACACTCCAAGTCCCATGCAAAGACTAAGTTCTTCTCCGTCAACTTAGTAAGTGGGGCCGAAATCTTAGCGAAGTCCCTGATGAACTTCCTATAGTAGCCCGCCAGACCAAGAAAGCTTCTTACTTCGGTTGCATTCCTAGGAGTCTTCCAGTCTTGAACCCCAACCACTTTCGCGGGATCCACCGCTATGCCTTGCTTAGAGACTATATGTCCAAGAAACCGAACTTCCCTTCTCCAAAAATGACATTTGGAGAACTTGGCTTTCAACTGATGCGCTCTAAGCGTATCCATCACTTCCTTGAGATGCCTAGCATGCTCTTCCTCATCCTTTGAGAAGATCATAATATCATCCAAGAAGACAACAACAAACTTGTTGAGGAACTCCCTGAACACCCTACTCATCAAATCTACGAAGTAGGCGGGTGCATTAGTCAAACCGAATGGCATGACAAGCCATTCAAAGAATCCATCTGGAGTCCTAAGCGCAGTTTTATCAATGCTATCCTCGGCTATTCTAAGCTGATGGAATCCGGTGGCTAGATCGAGTTGAGAGAAAACAGAAGCACCAAAAGAGATCATGAATCCTCGGTAACGGGTGCCGATTCTTCTTTGTCAGCTTGTTCAACTCTCGATAATCAACACATAGACGAAGCGAACCATCCGCTTTAGTAGCGAATACCACCGGAGTACCCCATTCAGAAATGCTTCGTCTAATAAAACCCTTCTCAAGCAGCTCCTTGATTTGCTTACGGAGCTCCCTTCTTTCTCGTGGATCCATGTGCCTAACTGGCAATGATACTGGCTTGGCATTATCAACTAGGTAAATGCGAAAATCTATCTCTCGTTTAGGGGGGGTAACCCCTTAACTTCTTCAAAGACATCAGGATAGTCTCGGACCACCCTTACAGATTTCAGATCATCGATGGACGAGTCAAGAGATAACATAACATGACGGGACCTCTAGGGTTACAAGAAATTTCTAGGGTATTATCGAGGCGAATCATGAGCCTCACCACCCTATGTTCACAACCAATCCACACCCAAATCAACCCATATCCCATAAACCCGAGAACCTAAGCATTACACATGAATTCTATGCTTAAGATAGAGATTTTCAAATCCACACAAATCACAGATAGATGGGTGGAACCCCCAATTGGATTTGAAACAATAACGGGATCTCAACTAGACTAGTACTTAGGTGCAAACTTTCAACAAAATCAGAAATAAAACTATGCGATGCGCCAGAATTAAACAAGGTATGAACAGGGAAATCATAAATGTAAACAAGGTTTTCTACAGAAATACTACCTCGATCAAGAACTGGAGCGATGTTGAGCGTATGCACTAGCCCTCCAGAAGGTCCTGCATGCTGATTCTGCCCTTGCCCTTGTCCTTGCTTCTTGGGGCAATCCTTGCTAAGATGTCCAGGCTCTCCACAGTGAAAGCATTCGCCCAACTTCCTCTTCTTCTTCCTACAGTCTTTGGCTATGTGCCCAGTAATCCCACAGAAGTTGCACTTCCTTCTTTCTCTTGACTTGTTGTCCTTGCTATTGTTGTTGTTCTTATCTCTTTTCTCAGTATCTTCCTTCTTGCCTTGGGACTCATTTGCCTGGACCTCCTTCTTGACACTCTTATCTTCTTCTTGAAGTAGGGTCATATTCACCAAACTCTCGAAGGTCGCCCCCAGGGGTATATGAGATGTGGCCAAACCGCGCAATGGCTCATTCAATCCTAGAGAAAAGCGTAGGGCCTTCTTCTGAGCGGTGTTAACCCATTCTAGACCGAACTGAGCAAGTTGATTAAACTTATCCACGTATTCTCTAACGGTCATGTCCCCTTGCTTTAGTGATAGGAACCTCTCTAGTTGAAGGTTCTCTTCTGCTGATGATAAAAACCTTAGTCCAAACCTTCTCCTAAAGTCATCCCAAGTCTCAATTGGTCTAGTAGTGGTGGTGACTACCCACCAATAAGCAGCTTCCCCTTTTAATAGCCATACCGCCAACAGATCTTCCCTACGATCTTCCACATCAAAGATAGCAAAGAGGTCCTCAGTTTACTTTAACCAGTTCCTTGCCTCCACGGAAGTCTCCGTTCCGATAAAGTTCTTACCACCCATCACCTTAAAGTCCTTGCAAACTTTTGCGAAATCCGCTTGCGGATGCTGAGGGGGAGGAGGAACCTCAGCTACGGGAGGAGGAGAAATGTTAATGACGGGGAAAGGAGGAGGAATGTTCGTGGGGCCGGCTTCATTCGCCCTTGCCTCCATAAATCTTCGGAACCAGGCGGGTACTTGTACGCCTTCCGGGATGTTAAAGCGATCGGCCATACTAAAACGAAGAAAAGGATAGATTCAAAACGAAGAAACGAAGGATAGTGCTATGGCTTTTGGGGAATAGCCTTTTTAAAATAACTAGACTTTTCTTGGAAAATACTTAATTGGTTTTGAAAATAGTTTTTCAAAAGGTAAGTTTCAAAAACACTGTTGCTCAAATCTTGTAAACCTTATGCTCTGATACCAAATGTAACACCCCACCTCCGCCAATGCCACTCTTGCAAGGACATTAGCTTTGGAGGGGCGTTAAACATGGTAAACATGCATGCAGATATCACAAGACAGAACATATAAGTAAAACAGAGTAGTAAAGCAGTGGATAAAACTTAGCATTTCAAAACCATAGTCATGTTACAACAAAGTACTTGGTCATTATTTTCCAACAAATAAAGTCTAGACAAAAGCATAAACTGAAAAACTGAAATACATAAAGTACTATCCCCAAAGTGAAGTGATAAACCATAGCTAGCTCAATGTCCAAACCCGTACATGAGCGAATCCAGTAAGCAAGATTGAAAGATCCAAGCTAAGCTCCAATGTTCCCACCCTGGGGACCTGAGGGGGGGGGGGTGAAACGGAAGACAAGAGGCGAAAGAAAACAGGTCAGTCAAAAAGACTGGTAAGCCCTACTACTATCTGTCTATGAACTAGTAAAGTTAACTGGCATGAGAAGCTGAGATGAACATAAGGATAATAACATACTGGCATGATGATTAACTAACAAGGTAGATAAAGGTGTCATCGCATAATCAAGGTTAAGTTTTGCACCACGGGTGTACTAGCATTCTAACATGTCAAGTAAAAACAAGAATTGATCCCTTGGCCCAAGCTTGGCCCAATATAATGAGATGACCTAAATCAAGGTCCAACTACACAGTCTAGTCGATTGGCTCCCTATAAGCCTAACTTGTCAAGTGTCGGTGTCATACGGTCTAATCACGTAATGTAGTTGACTGTGCAGGGTCCACCCTAGGGTGTATCAGGCCCTATGGTGTAACCCTCTGACACCATTACAGGATGCACAGTCCAAACCTACCGGTGCCCGTGTTCAACTCCGGACTTGATGTGCACGACCATGGTCCGCCTGAACAACCGGGGCATCATTCAGCCGTCTCTTTTGGTCTCTTACAATCAGCCCAATAATCGTGCCCCACCCTAGCCTAGTCCTAGGGTCTTATGATACTACCTAGAAGGTTACTGCTGAAAAGGACCACGCAACTAGGGTTTCCTAACGGGTTAAATGTGGTTAACCCGATCCAAACGTGGATTAAATCGGTTAAGAGTACCCAAGGCTCCTGACTTAACCTCGATTAATCCATCAAGCCCAAATTGGTTAAGTATTAAGTGGACCATGACTTAACCCTAATCAGGAGGCATTAATTAACTTAATGCGCTTTAACCTCTCACATTAGACTTTGTTGTGGTTACTAGTTAAGCCGGGCGGGTCCGGGTAGCTTTACACCACAACTAGGTCTAACCTCGGGTTCGAGCACAACATGACCAACTTCTCACATTGGGTCCTATTGTTTGTAGCCAGTAGTTAAGCCGGGCGGGTCCGGGTAGATTTATGCTACAAACTCAACCCATCCTTGAGTTGGCCACACTCATATTTTCTAAGTGTCTTGTCCATTATGTTTCCAAAACATAATTACAAGTTAACATATCACGTTATGTTATAAAAACCATGTTTATGTCATAATGTTACCCAACCCCAACGTAATCCCATCATTTACATAGTCGCAACAACGCATAAAGGATAAAATAGGGAACTTGGCGTAATTATGACAAAAAGGTGTTGAAGCCACAAGTTTATCATGGTGGCATATGAAATGTACATATGTTCATATACTTGCATATTGCATTATTAGGATTCAAAAGCATGCATAAAACCAAACTTAGCATATGAGTGATACATGGTGATAAATGACATGTAGAAGTTGCTAGAAGTTTGCATTTAGCCTCATATGCAAGTTATCATAAGGGATATGATAACTTCCATGTTCCCAAAATGCAACCTTCAACATAAAGCTTGAAGCTTTAAGCTCACAACTTCAAGTTTAACTTGCATAACATGATAACATGATCAACCCAAACTTGCATAACATAGCAATATGTGTCATACATAATGATTAAACCCACTTGCATAATGATCATCCAAACTTGCATATAATGATCAACCAAACTTGCATATAATGATCAACCAAACTTGCATATAATGATCAACCAAACTTGCATATAATGGTCAACCAAACTTGCATATCATAATGATCAACCCCAAACTTGCATCATTCATTTAACTTTAGAGTTAATAAAAAGAAAGTAGAAAAGGGCTTACAATGCTATGAAGACACAAATAAATAGTTATTAAAAGATTGAGACGAAGCCCTTATGCAATCACTAAAAGACCCAAATATGCAAGCTCCAAATGAAAAACCCTTGAGCCAAATCAATAAAAACCCTTGCTTTGAAATAGAAATGTTGCAACTTGACTTGAATGCAAACTAAGAACATTCATACAAGCTTGAAAATACTTGTATGCATTCAAAATCTCTCATATAATTTAACTTAGAAATTTTAGCATGAGAGTGGAGGCTATGAGAGGAACAATTTTGGCATAGTTTAGTTGTAGGAATGAATAATGATGATTTAGGCTAGGTGTTAGGTCCTTTTTATAGAAGATTAGGGTAATATTAGCCATAGGATTAACCCTAGATTCAATCCAAGCCATCAAAGCATGCCTTGGGGAAGAAGTCAAGTGTAGGAACCATCTAGGGCCTTTAGATTAAAGCTGAACCATGAGAACCATTCAAATGCAAAATCTGCATTTGAGCGAATCGGCCCACGGGTTGACAGCCAAACACCCTGGATTAACCCCTAGTCGACCCAGCGGGCTTGGGTCGACCTCAAAAATCGGCCGGTTCGGTTATTCCCCTCTCCCAATTCGCTGTTTTGCATATTTATTTATTTAATTTTCAATTATATATATATATCAATATATATATATATATATATATATATATATATATATATATATATTTCTCTGCGCAACCCATTTCACTTAATTAAGTATACTTTAATTTGTGAATTTTTCGTGAAACTTCGCGAGGCCATATCTTGGTCATACGGACTCCGATTTTCGAAAACTCGGACTCTATTTCGCGTATTTTTCTGAGACAAACGCAATGGCACAGCCCGTTTCCCTTGATTCAGATTTTACAGTTTAATTCTGCCTCCATTTATGTTATAACATGTTATTCAAAAATACGGGTTGTTACAGAGCTCCTTACCGATTCGAGACACTCTAGCTAATGTCTCAGGGTTCCCCGCAGTTAACCCTTGGAAAGCTGCAGGGCCGGTCCACCATACGAGTTGCGGATTAGTTATTCCTGAACACACGTTTCCCGGTCCTATAGGACCTATCATCCGAGGCGCCTCATTCCATCATCCACATAAGTAAAATGTTGGGCCGTGTTAAAACCCAAACACCACTTCTAGCTAGAAAGAAACGTGATGCTCTCCCTGGGTTCCCTTCTCCCGTTTTAGACTCCACTGGCGTGTGAGGCTCGCGAAGTCACGCTATACACAAAGCTATGCCTAAACAGGCTATGCTTTGATCATCCCACAAGGCCTGCTTTTCAACATAGCCTTGATCATATGCATCTTAGCAAGCCACATCATCCCTCCATATCACACTACCAATCCTTTGCCGAAATATATGAATGGGTGTTAAGCAAGAGAATAAATTCTCCGCCACCAAACATCCATACATTAGACAGAAGATTAATAACATGATATATAATGGAGTATGATGTCAGACACACAATCTATTTAAAAGCTTATGCTCTGGGTCTGAGCGAAAGCCAAACCCGTACAAATCAACACTACGTCCGGGCAACTCCTACTATTACCTTATCATGGTAGCGAGCCATTCTAAGGCAACAATCATCATCGTCCATTCGATGTGGAGATTTGACGGTCTTCAATCGCCGTCTTCCAATCTTGGATTTTTAAACGTCGTTTAATTATTTGGAATGAGATAAACTCGGGCTTTCCAAATAATCCTCATATATATACATATATATATATTTAAAATCCTTCTTACACATTAATAATTATTTTTATCAACGATTCATTCCTATTTTAATTATTTAAAATAATTAAATTTTTATATAACGACGCCTTAAGTCCATGGGCGACTATGGCGCTGCATTCAACAAATTTTGATTTTCATATTTCTCAGAATCTAACCGTTGGATCTTAACGTAATATATATCATTGGAAAGATTTTTCCAAGACGGTCCTAACGGTTTCAGTTTCAAGAAAATCCGACGGTCGGATCTTCTTGTATAGTCGTATAAAAGTACGATTTCAAAACGCGAACTACCACGCCCTATTCGTTTAATTTTAATTATATATATAATCATTGAATCATAATAACGTCATTTGATTAAAACAACGCTCTACACAATTACCGATACTTACTAAATTTTATTTCATTTGAAAACGAAGATAATATTACTGCATCCTAAATTCATTCTTTCCTTACATTGAAAATGTAAATTCCATCCGTTTTATTTACATAAAAATATAAATTGTGATACACTCAACATCCTACTTCTAATTTACATTATGAAAATATGGTTTTTGATTACAATGCAAACTCTACTTCTAATTCACATTGTAAAAATATGATTTTTAATTACAATGCAAACACTACTTCAAATTCACATTGTAAAAATATGATTTTTAATTACAATGCAAACACTACATCCTATTTACATTGTAAAAATATGATTTTTAATTACAATGCAAACAATACTTCTAATTCACATTGTAAAAATATGATTTTTAATTACAATGCAAACACTACATCCTATTTACATTGTAAAAATATGATTTTTAAATACAATGAAACACTATATCTAATTTACATTGTAAAAATATGATTTTCAATTACAATGCAAACACTGCATTTAATTTACATTGTATTTTTAATTACAATTCAAACACTACTTCTAATTTACATTGTAAAAATATGATTTTTAATTACAATGAAAACACTACATCAAATTTACATTGTAAAAATATGATTTTTAATTACAATGCAAACACTATTTCTAACTTACATTGTAAAAATATGATTTTTAATTACAATGCAAACACTACTTCTAATTCACATTGTAAAAATATGATTTTTAATTACAATGCAACTCTACTTCCTATTTACATTGTAAAATATGATTTTTAATTACAATGCAAACACTACTTCTAATTTACATTGTAAAAGTATGATTTTTAATTACAATGCAAACACTACTTCTAATTCACATTGTAAAAATATGATTTTTAATTACAATGCAAACACTACATCCTATTTACATTGTAAAAATATGATTTTTAATTACGATGAAAACACTATATCTAATTTACATTGTAAAAATATGATTTTCAATTACAATGCAAACACTACATCTAATTTACATTGTAAAAATATGATTTTTAATTACAATGCAAACACTACTTCTAATTTACATTGTAAAAGTATGATTTTTATTTACAATGCAAACACTACTTCTAATTCACATTGTAAAAATATGATTTTTAATTACAATGCAACTCTACTTCCTATTTACATTGTAAAATATGATTTTTAATTAGAATGCAAACACTACTTCTAATTCAAATTGTAAAAATATGGTTTTTAATAACAATGCAAACATTACTTCTAATTTACATTGTAAAAATATGATTTTTAATTACAATGCAAGCACTACATCAAATTTACATTGTAAAAATATGATTTTTAATTACAATGCAAACATTACTTCTAATTTACATTGTAAAAATATGATTTTTAATTACAATGCAAACAATACATCCTATTTACATTGTAAAAATATGATTTTTAATTACAATGCAAACATTACTTCTAATTTACATTGTAAAAATATAATTTTTAAATACAATGTGTTGGCTCGCTTTTTGACCAAGCCACCCAGGATAATTCGTAAGAGGAAAACAGGAAACCACGTTCCCCAAGAATATGAAGGAATGGATCGCACTCCATCGTTTCGCCCACCATCGGATCGCGTACCATCGTCTCGTCCAATATTGGATCGCGTACCATCGTCTCGCCCCCATCTCATCAGCGAACGACGCATCCAGGCGATCCGATCCAAACTTATATTGTTACCCCGGGCGAACCGATCCGATCCCCTGGTGCATGGCGAACCCTCTGACCTGTTCAAGCACGAGCTAGTTTTCAGCGATCCGAATCGCACGGATCTGGCGACGCGTGTCCCTAACCGTCACTTGGACCAATTCTCCCCCTCTGCACGATCCGATTTTTAAGCAGATCACGACACCTGTCCACAACGGCTAACTTGACTGTTTCTCCAACGGTGGCGATGCGATCCGATGCTCTCGGGATTCGTGCCACGTGTCCATGATCCGCCTGACAAAATCAGCTATAAATAGCCCAGAGCTTGGCATTTTTTGGGATCTTTTTGGCAATATTGGGTACTGAATCCGCCATTGTTGTCGAACTACTGAAATATTGAGAGAAATCATTGTTGTACTAGCTTTTAAAGCATAATCAATAATATATAAAGTGGACGTAGGCTCGTTAACGCCGAACCACTATAAATTCTGAGTGTTATTTTCTTTTTCCTTGTTCTTCATTTGAGATTCTCTACTGTTCATAACAATTTGGGTGTTAGGTCCAAATTTCGATCTAACATTTTTGGTGCTTTCACTGAGAAACTCAGTCCTAAATTTTCACTATTCGCTTCTTTGAGGATTCCAGCGATTCGGATATCATGGCTGGAAAAAGAGCTAAAGCTTCGCAGACCAACGAAACGATTGAAGAGAGTGTGCATGAACTGGGCAACGAAGAAACTCTGGATCGCGGAGCGCAGGGGGCGAACCGATCCGATGAAGACACCGCGTTCCGAGTCGATGAGAACGAGATGATCCAGGCCGCTGAAGGGGTTGTTACTCGATCTCGAGGTAACGCCTCGCAACCTCTGCGTACCACGACCACGAGTCGATCTCAGGGGGGCGCAGCGAATCGCCCTCCACGAACCGCAGCTTTCCGAACTGATGGTCAGACTACAACTCGACCTGGAAAAGAACCTATGACCCACTCCTATCGTCCTAGAACCTCTGCTCGACCCGGTTCGAGCTCTTTGCGCATAAGAGAGAGTGATGATGACCACTATGATCCTGCTGCTCCTGTCACTGAGGGGGATCTCTCTCGCTTCGCCGAAATGTGGGATAGGTTGTTTGATGAGTTGGCTGCCCAAAGGCAGGAAAGTTCCATCCTGCGGCAAAATTTGACGGCTATGGATAGAAGACTTGATGAGCTAGCAAGGCAAAGAGCATCACCGGTTCGTCCACTCACCCCAGTATATTCTTCTTCGTCTGAAGAATCGCCGAGACCTCCGCGGCGACCGTATGAGAGAGCCGAAAACATAGAACAACTTCGGTTCGGAACCCTGCCCTCACAGGAATAAGAAGAACTAGGGGCGGGGCCCCCAAACCGTAATGTGAATGGTCAAGCAACGGCTCTCAGGACTCGAGATGTGAATAGTCCTATGCATAACAGACCACCTCAGCCCCGTCGCCGCATGCATACTTATGATAACAGGGGGCAGCGAAGCCCTGTCCGAGCCCCGGATTTTGTGGCTGCTTCCCGAAGAGAGATCAGAGAACCTCGTCGGGCCAGAGGCACTGACCCCGAACCTCCTTTGACCAGTGCAAATGTTGCAGCCATGGTCCACCAGATTCTGGCCGACAGCCGCGGACAGCGGAACGAAGATTGGGGGATTGACCGCAGTCATACTCCTTTTACTGATGATATTTTGGATGCGACTTTTCCAAGGCATTTCAGCATGCCACAAATGAACCGATATGCGGGAAGATCTGATCCTGTCCAACACCTAATGAGATACTCTTGGTCGATGACCGCTGCCGCCGCTTCTGACGCGGTTAAGTGTAAAGCGTTTCCCATATTCATGGAGGACGTAGCTTTGTTATGGTTTACTCGCCTGCCGGCGAGATCGATTTCTAGCTTCAGGGAGCTGAGCGAGAAGTTCGTAGAACAATTCCGTATCTACGCACAGAAGACAAAAAGCGTGATCGATTTATTCCTTGTCAAACAGCGACCAGGCGAGAGTCTAAAGATGTACCTGGATCGTTTCAATTTGGCCGCTACTGAGGTTAAAGATCCTCATGAACCGACCATTGTCGCAGCACTGATTGACGGAGTAGATAAGGACACTGAATTCGGGAGGTACTTGGCAGGCAAACCGCCCCACACTAGAGAGTTATTCTACGAGAAAGCCAACGTACATCTACGCCGGGAAGAGGTATACGCAAACCGAAAGGTTAAAACAACTGATAAGGAGGAAATTCAGAGCAATGTCGCCATCAAACAGACTGGAGACAGCTCGGGGAAAGTTGAAGTTAACGTCGGAAATCAGAATCAGGGTGGTCGCCAGCCAGGTAACAACAATAACAATGGTAACGGCAACAACCGGAAGTGGGCCGAGGGAACGACTCCCAGAGAAGAACTCGTCCCAGGGCCTTTGAAAGTTATACACCCATAAGTGATACTCTGGAAAATATCTTTATGGATGCGTACGAAGTTCTCCAGAATAAGAGGCCACCTCCTAGAGAATCGACAGAGAAAGAGCGTGAGACAGGGAAGTTTTGTCTCTTTCATCAAATCCACGGCCATTCGACGAATGAATGTCGTCGCCTGAGGGATGTAGTCGAAAGGCTGCTTCGAGAAGGAAAGCTAGATGAATACAGAGTAACGCCTAGGGACAGGGGGCAAGCAGTGCAGGCCCCGAATCAGAATCAAAATCAACTTGCTGCTAGGCCGACTGCTCAGCAAAAAGGAAAGAATATTGTTATCAATACCGTGATCGGAGGCCTTTATCTTGCTGGGCACAGTTCCAAAGCATTGGATCAATACGTCAATGCGGCCAAACAACACCTCGAGGTGGGGGAATGTAGCAACCCCGAGGACAGTATCCCGGTGAAGCAGCAGAAGATGATGACCGATGATGTTGTTTTCCGAGAACGAGAAAGCGTCGGAGTCCATGCTCCAACTGAAGATCCACTTGTAATTACGATACCCATTGGGCCAGCCACTGTTCATAAGGTTCTGGTGGACAACGGGAGTTCCGTTAATATTCTTTTCAAAAAGGCCTTTGACCAGATGAATCTTGAAATAAAAGACTTGAAGCCCTGCCAAGGGTGGATCCGTGGATTCAACGGAGCATCCACCGCTCCAATGGGTTATGTAGAGTTGCCAGTTACACTTGGGGAAGGAGAACGCCAGAGAGTGAGAATCCTCCCCTTTGTGGTTTTGGATGTTGAATCGCCATACAATGCCTTTTTGGGCCGACCGGCCCTCGCAAAGTTCAGAGCCTGTATAGCCCCCTGGTGCTTGTTATTGAAATTCCCCACAGAAGCTGGCATTGGTATCGTCAGAGGGGATCAAGTTGCTGCGCGAGCATGTTATGTTGCCGAACTAAAGTTACTCCGCAATGGAGGGGATATCGAAACTAAAGGCACCTCTCCCCCTTCGGGGATGGAGACCTTATAGCAACCAAAGAGGATAATCGTTGGAAAGTCGCCCAGAGAGATGCCCGAGGATATAGATCCCAGAGAGGATCAAGAACCCGGGGGCAGAATGGCGACTCCCAACGAGGCAGCTGTGGATGTACCAATCGATGACAGTGACCCGGAGAAGGTCCTTAAGATTGGATCCCAGTTAAGTCCGAATCTTGCTAAAGAATTAACGGATTTCTTAAAGAACAATTTGGACGTATTTGCTTGGACCTACGCGGACATGTGTGGGATATCCCCATCAATCATGAGCCATTCCTTGAGCATTAACCCCAAACATCCTCCAGTAAAGCAAAAAAGGCGAATGCTGGGCCCAGAGAGGTCTGCTGCCTTGAAAGAAGAGGTTGGAAAGCTAAAGAGTAATGGATTTATCAGAGATTCGACCTACCCAGACTGGATTTCGAACCCAGTCCTAGTAAAGAAGGCCAACGGGAAGTGGCGAACGTGTATCGACTTCTCAGATTTGAACAAAGCCTGTCCAAAAGATAGTTTCCCGTTACCTCGGATTGACCAGTTGGTAGATTCAACGGCAGGTCACGAGCTTCTCTCATTTATGGATGCTTATTCAGGATACAACCAGATTCCGATGCATGTTCCAGATCAAGAGCACACTAGTTTTATCACTGATCTGGGATTATACTGTTATGTGGTAATGCCCTTTGGTTTGAAGAACGCAGGCGCTACATATCAACGTTTGGTCAACAGAATTTTTTATAACCAAATCGGGAAAACAATGGAAGTATACGTCGACGATATGTTGGTTAAGTCCAAGCAATCTTCTCAACATACTACTGACTTGGCGGAGATGTTCGGCATTCTTCTAAAGTATGGAATGAAACTCAACCCAACCAAATGTTCATTCGGGGTTGCTTCTGGAAAATTCTTGGGATTCATTGTCAGTTCCCGCGGTATCGAGATTAATCCAGACCAGATCGCGGCAATCAGAAACATTCAGGAGCCTAGGCAAATTAGGGATGTGCAAAGCCTTGTCGGAAAAGTGGCCGCACTAAGCAGATTTATCTCCAGGGCTACAGATAAGTGCATCCCATTCTTCGAATTAATAAAGCGAGGAAAACGCCACTTTAAATGGACACCTGACTGCGTAGAAGCGTTTCAGAATTTGCTCAGGCACTTGGAGAAACCTCCGATTCTATCTAAACTAATAGATCACGAGGATTTATTCGTGTATTTGGCAGTATCATCCCATGCGATCAGCTCAGCGTTGGTAAGGGAAGAGGATAAGGTCCAAAGACCTGTGTATTATGTAAGCAAAAAATTGACAGCAGCAGAGCGTAATTATCCACGGATAGAAAAGCTGGCGTATAGTTTACTGATTGCCTCCAGAAAACTCCGGCACTACTTTCAGGCACATCCTATCACCATATACACCGATCATCCACTCAAGCAAGTTTTACAGAGACCGGAGGCATCTGGAAGGTTACTCAAATGGAATATTGAGTTGAGTCAATTTGACTTGAACTTTCAGCCCAGACGGTCAATTCGGGGGCAAGTGATAGCCGACTTCATAGTAGAGTTCACTGTTCCCGAAGAAGATATAGCAAACGAAGAAGTGGAACCTTCAAAGTTACTTTTCGATCCTAATGCCTGGAGATTGTATACTGATGGAGCTAGGAACGACGAAAGATCCGGCGCTGGAATAGTGCTTGAGACCCCCGAGAAACGATTGATAACCTATGCAATCCGAATGGAGTTTTAGGCCACTAACAACGATTCCGAATATGAAGCTCTGATAGCCGGATTGAAGATTGCAAAGGAACTAGAAGTCACAAAGCTGAACATCTTCTGCGACTCCAAGTTAGTTGTGAATCAAGTCACTGGAAAATTCCAAGCTAAAAGTGCAAGATTGATTCTATACTTAAAGAAAGTGAAAGAACTGCTGAATGATTTTTATCACTACAGCATATCTCATATTCCGCGGTCAGAAAATCAGCAGGCAGACAAGTTGGCAAAGATGGCTAGTTCCAATGATCCTGAAGTGATTGGGCTAGCCCCCGTTGAAGTACTTCGGTCCCCCAGCATAGATCAAATGGAAATCGACCTAGTACTAGAGACGGAACCAGAAAGGGAGTCCTGGAAGACCCCTATAAAGAATTTCCTAATGGATGGAACGCTTCCGACCAAGAAAAGCGAGAGGCGTAAAGTGATTCGTAAAGCCGCCCGATACGTTTTTCAAGGCAGAATTCTTTACAGACAAGGGTTTTCAATGCCCCTACTTCGTTGCATAGCCCACGATGACGTCAAATGTGTGCTGCAAGAAGTCCACGAAGGCGAATGTGGCGACCACACTG
Organism: Allium sativum; assembly: GCA_030737875.1. Lineage (NCBI taxonomy): Eukaryota > Viridiplantae > Streptophyta > Magnoliopsida > Asparagales > Amaryllidaceae > Allium > Allium sativum. The sequence continues at coordinate 12,654,340 of CM060923.1, forward strand.
GAGGGCAAACTTTGGCGAAAAAGGTATTGCGGCATGGTTATTTCTGGCCTACCATAAACAAGGATGCAGTAAGATATGCACGACGATGTGATGCATGCCAGAGATTTTCAAATATACCTAGAGCGCCTCCAAGTCAGTTAAAAACAATGATGAGTCCATGGCCTTTCGCTATGTGGGGAATCGATATCATAGGAAGCCTCCCCATAGCAAGGGGCGGAGCAAAGTTCACTATTGTGACCGTAGATTATTTCACTAAGTGGGTCGAGGCTGAACCACTAGCTACGATCACAACTAAACGAGTGATCAACTTCATTGTGAGAAACATCATCTGTCGATTTGGGATTCCAAAGATTGTAATAACAGACAACGGAACTCAGTTCGATAGTGCTGAATTCAGAGACTTCTGCCAAAAATACCACATCGAGAATCGATATACCTCTGTGGCGCACCCACAATCGAACGGACAAGTCGAAGCGGCAAATAAAGTAATTAAGTCCATTCTGAAAAGAAGAATGAAGCGGGCTAGAGCCATGTGGGCTGATGAACTGCCCTTGGCACTATGGGCCTATAGGACAACATATAAATCGGCAACAGGACACACCCCGTTCTCTCTTGCTTTTGGAACGGAAGCAGTCATCCCGGTTGAGATAAAGGTACCTTCTCATCGGGTGACTTATTATGATCCAATGACCAATAATGAATTGCTCCTTGAGTCCCTGGATATGATCGAAGAAAAGAGGGATGAAGCAGACCTGCGTGCCTTGAGATGCAAACAGCAGGTCGCCCGATATTACGACAAAAAGGTTCCAGTCCGAACATGGGAACCCGAAGAATTGGTTCTGAAACGTGTCTTCCCACCCCCAACTCATATGGGAGCGAAGTGGGAAGGACCGTACTCCATTTTGAGCAAGCTTGATAATGGAACCTTCAAGCTGGCAACCGTAGATGGACAGGAAATCCCCAGAATGTGGAATGCCCAACATTTACGGCCATATTTAACATGAGAATTTCAAATCTATTCTTTTGCTTTGTTAAAAAACTATGTACAGGGCATGACTTGCCTAGAATAGTCTGATTCCTTAAAGCAAGAGATTATAAAGTGGATGTAGGTCATGATTCGACCGAACCACTATAAAAATACTGTGTGTCATTTGCCTTTATTGCATCTTTATTTATTTGCCTGTTTATTTTTATGAAAATGAATGTGAATAATGCAGGTACCCGAAGTCCGGTGCCAACCGTTCCTCCCGTAGACTAATCGGAGGAACCCAAAGCTTTGGCAAAGGCTCCAACTGCTTGTCCGACTAGCTTTAATCCACGGAGCATGGGTTAAGGTATACACCTAGGATGGGTTTGATGAGCATGCATGATTGCAGACTGCTTGAAAAATAGACTCTAACTCTCCAGAGAGAGAGAGAGAGTATAAAGGCGTCTCCGATTGAGCGCTGAGAAAGAGCTCCTTTCCCGCTGAAGGATCGGGGAGCAAGTGAATCGCTGAGCTCGAACTCTAACTCTCCAGAGAGAGAGAGAGAGTATAAAGGCGTCTCCGATTGAGCGCTGAGAAAGAGCTCCTTTCCCGCTGAAGGATCGAGGAGCGAGTGAATCGCTGAGTTCGAACTCTAACTCTCCAGAGAGAGAGAGAGTATAAAGGCGTCTCCGATTGAGCGCTGAGAAAGAGCTCCTTTCCCGCTGAAGGATCGGGGAGCGAGTGAATCGCTGACCTCGAACTCTAACTCTCCAGAGAGAGAGAGAGTATAAAGGCGTCTCCGATTGAGCGCTGAGAAAGAGCTCCTTTCCCGCTGAAGGATCGGGGAGCGAGTGAATCGCTGAGCTCGAACTCTAACTCTCCAGAGAGAGAGAGAGAGAGTATAGAAGCGTCTCCGATTGAGCGTTGAGAAAGAACTTATTCCCTGCTAAAGGAGCAAGGGCTGACTGAACTACTGTTATCCCATGAAATCTCCTATACCCCCGTATTCAGAAATAGGGGGCAACTTGCCGACAGTACTAATCAATCCCTAGTAAACCCCAGTCAGATGCTACGGTAACAACTGATTGGGGGAGCACCAGGCACTCATATGCAAACACTAAACTTTGATACAACAGTGTAACATAGCATGAACATTCTTCTTCCTGTTGATTGACTGATTTATAATTATTAATAGTTGGCTAATGACTAAACATGGAAAGTTTCTCTGAATACAGGTACACAATGATGCAAGGAGAGATAAACCCTTGTTTATATACTGCGAATCAACAAAGTGAAAAACAACCTAGAAACAAAAGTGAGGACCAGTCTCACAATTACACTTCCTGGCCAGTGGAAAACCTAAAGACAAAATATCAACAAACAACAAACATCCTATTTACGCTTTGACCTCTTCTCTTGCTTCTGCCTCTCCAGCTTCTCCTTGTCGGCTTCAGATGGATCCCCTTTCTTCCTCTTCCGCTTGTCTATGAGGGGAACATCCGACTCCTCTGAAGTCTCCTCTTCCACCTCTCTTCTCTTGCTTCTACTGGAGAGGGAAGCCGGGAAGTCATCAGGGTTTGCGAAGTGAAGCTACCGGCTGATGGACTTGGGCTGGATTTTCATAATCATCCCAGTTTTGGGATCGAATTCTGCAAGAGGGACTACGTCCAAAGCCTCATCTCCCACCTTCTTTGAAGCCAACTCTTTCTCTTGTCTGGCTTTTCGGCTGGCCAGGGGTTCCTCATCATCATCATCATCGGCCTTTTTGGCGCCAATGGTGTCTTCTTCGTCATCTACATGGCGCCCATCCATGTCTCTTAAGGCTTCGATGGTCTCAGCATCTTTGGGCGCATCGGTACTAGGTGCCGGGATGCTTCCTTCTACTGTGGTGACCTCGACCCGCTCTGAAACATCAGTACCAGCACCCGGCAGGGCAGCCTCCTTCTCCACTTCTCTCTCTTTTTCAGCACCCTTGTTGAAGGGCTCGCCACCTGCATTACGAGAGACACACATTACTAATTTAATTGGTTGTTCTGCCAGACGACGACAATTCGCAATTGCTTTAGCAAATTGCGGGGAAAAGAGAGAGATACCTTCAGCAGATGCTTCCCCTTGAGTAGTTCCAGATGCTCCAACAACCACGGGAGTTAGGCCCAAAGATATTAGCGGATCATCAGGATCGTACTTCTCAACTCCGGAGGTTTTAGGCTTCGCGGCGGAACTGGAACCTTCGTCAATTTTGCCTTTACCTTTAGGCAAGGTTCTCTCCTTTTCCATTTCCGCCAGGATTAGGCGACGACCCTCTGCCAGGTCCTCAGGCTCGTTGTCTCTTAGGATGCTCTTCATCAATTCATCCTCATTGATCTCTTCGACCCCCAGTCTATGTTTTTCGCCCTCCACAATGGCATCCCATAAGTTGGCCAAAGTAACATGGTAATCCGGGATCCACGAGATGTTGCGAGTCTTGAGAACCTGGCCAAGGAAATCGAAAATCATCTCCTCAAACCCCTCGATTTCTTTCTCTCTTTCGAGGAGCTTGTTGTTGGAAGCAGTAGCCAACTCGAGGGCACTTTCAACATTCTTTTCAGCCAGGGCTGCCCTCCTTTCCGCATCTGAGACCTGGTCGTTCAAAATCACCTTTTCCTCTTTTGCCAGAGCTAAACTTTCTTTTAAACTCGCTTTTTCCGCCTCCCAAGCAGCCTTCTCAGCTTCAAAATGACCTTGTGCTGTTTTCAACTCGATATTGGCCATTTTGGGATCTTCAACCTCCTTCTTTAAAGCCATTTTTTCTTGGCTATTGGAGTCCAGTTCTGAATGAAAGCGCTGCTTGGCATTCTCTAATTCAGTCTTATAATTTTCAACGTCCCTCCGTGCTAAAGCAAGCTGGGACTGAGCATCTTCCAGGTCCTTTTCCAATTTTGTCCTAGCCCTTTCGTTATTTTCAAGTTTTGCTTTAGACCTGTGTGCTTCTACTTCGAGTTTTCGGATGACTTCCGAAAGGTTAACTGCGTGCTTTTTCATCATCTCATATTGCCTGGCTGCGTGCTGGATGTGCCCGATAACTTCATCAACCCAATTTTTAGGGACCGGTTCCAAGGCAGGAACAAAGACCATCCTGTCAAAGAACATGCCTGGAAATTGTTCCCGCAGCTTTTCCAGCCTACCTTGGATCTCGGGACCATGGACGTAATCCCGTGATCCGGGGGCAGCTAACTCTGGTTGGCTGGTGGGGACAATGTCACTTCTCTCCTTCTCAGTTTCTTTTGATGAATCTTTGTCCCTATCTTTGGATTCGTGACGCCTTTTGGACGACCGACTGTGGGAAGGTGCACCCTTTGGAGGAGTCAACTCTTTTGGAAGCTTCTTTCCCCCGGTCGGAAGTGTCAGATGACTCGAAGGCCTGGTAGAGGTTGATTTGGGTGGAGATCGAGGTTGCGAGGAACTCGGCCTGTGAGGAGGACCGCGAGGGCGCTCAGTATCCAGGCGAAGGCTAGGTGTGCCCTCGCGGAGAGAACGATACGAATAAGATTTCCTGCGGGACATCGTTCCTGCAAAAAACAAAAGAGTATGTTAAAACTTTGAATACCCGCGGAGTTAGAGTGCAGGGTCAGACAGTGTGTGTAATGTGTGCATCCCATATAATTCCCCCTAACAGACCCGGGCCTGAAGACAGGCTCGTATGACCAGTTTCTCGTCCTCTAGTTGAAGCGATCGCCTCTTCAGAAGCAGGGAAGAAAGGCCCCTTTCCGAAGTCTTTCTCCGTATATACATCATCGGGTAGAGGGATTTTATTCAACTCGTCAAATAATTGCTCTTCTGTCAAATCGTCGGCAGCAACAGTTTCTATTGGAGCAGAGATAGGAATTTCCTTCAATATGTCACCGTGGGTCTCATCCCCTCTGTATATGTTCAAGTCTTCATCGTCTTGGATAACTATCGGAGAAGGACTCTTGCGAAACTTAGTTGTTTTAGCCGCTTGCGAAGTTCCCTCTCCTTCCATTGGGGGCACATACTTATAAGGTTTGCCGCCAGTCCCGAGTCCAAATCTTCTATCTAGGAGATGATGCTTGTGAAGGTTATCATCAGTAATGCATTTTTTGATTCTCAGAAAGTCGGATCTGCTCTGTGAAAGAATGGATAATCGATGGTTATATAACGGACCCTCCGTTTTCGGGAAGATATGATCTGTTAAGACAAAGAAAAAGGGGGGAAAATGTTAATACTTAGACTCTTCAAGCAAGATATTCGATTAGAAGATCGAAGTTTACTTGACTTAAGCCATCTTCGTGAGCATCCGGCCTGTTTCCTTATATAAAACCAATCAGATTTAGGGTCCCCTATATTGCTATAACCATCGTACAGAACCTTCCTGTTCGCCACTGATTCAAAGAAGGAAAAGTTTGGAGTTGCCGAAGAACGGTGCTTGAAAAGAAAGAAGAACACCAGATCTTTGAATTTAAGTTCGGCATGCAGGACCTCCGCATATGCAACATATAGTGAGTATAGAGATGCGTAGGCGTTTGGATGAAGCTGCATCGGAGCAATGCCGTGTCGTCTTAAAGTTTCGATGGCAATCGGGGGAAACAGAGGGATAGCTCCTACTAGACACATTGTTCGACTAATCGCCATATACCCTTCCGGTGCTAGGTGGGGTCTATCTTCGCTTCCAGGCGTCAAGACATCGTCCCAAGGAATGCCGTGTCTTAAGCAGATTCTTTTAAGTTTTATCTCGTCAAGCTTGGACGCTAAAGAATCAGAAAATTTATCTATCGCGAGTGCGCCCGGGATCTCGTCAGGAGCTCGCTCATCAGTCTCAGAATCGTTGCTGGATGAAGTACTCTCCGTCGGATCTGATTCTGTGGCTTCGTACTCAGACCCAGAATCTTCACCTCCCGGGTTGATTGGAGGAATTTCAGGATTGTACTGTTCAGGAGTCTCGGATTCCGCTTCAGCTACAGATCTTGAAGATGAGTGATCATTCGACATTGCTGCTAGGACGAGAAAACATGACCAATGAGATTAACACTGCCCGTCCCCCGTGTGTGCAAGTGCTGGTGTGTGTACTCGTGTGTGCATTTAAAATGAAGCGTGAAAGTAATCAAGATCATCAAAGCATTAATCGTCGTATGCCGTCAAATTATGAGGTCGTTTAGTCCAGAAAGTCCAACATCAAGGCTCTATCCTAACTGTTCAGAGTTTTATAGTGACAAGGCGTTGATTAAAGTCTGAAATTTCTTCGTATCGTCAGCTATGAGTCGGATCGCGAAGCAGAGGGATCGCCCCTTTCGGATCGTAGGGCGGGGGAATCGCCCCCATCGAATCGCCGGGCGAAGGGATCGCTCCTTCACGAACCGTTGCGACCCCCACGATACATCCCTTTGCTGCCACCTCGATCTTTCGTCTCGCCACTCGCTTTCGTCTTCTATCCTTGACCAAGATCCGAGTCGGCTTTCCTTCTCCTTCTGCCCCCTTCGTTTTCCTCCTCTCCTTCCCATCCTCGAATTCCGAGCTCTACGCCCGATGGCCATGGCAACTTGGAGATTTCTTCAGAAAATTGCGGATTTCCACCGTTTCTTCCTCGAATCGGTCGTACAAATTCAGGAAAGTGCTGCATTTACAAATGAGAATGTTTTCTATGAAGTTACCTTTCTAAAAATTGAGAGAATGCTCGGATTTTTGAAGGTTTGGAAAATTTGGGTTCGTTCTTCGATAACGCGAGACGATTCTGCAGAGAGAAAGAAGAAGGGGAACGAAGAGGAAAGGGTCGGCTTATATAGGCAAAGAGGGCGACCGTTTGTCTCCCTTTCTTTGTCCTATTCGGTCCACGAAACATCATGCAGGCCACGACCCAAAGCTTGTATCGCATAGAAGCCCACGGACCGCCTCAAACGATGGCCCACCAAACTCAAAGCCCGACACGACTCAAAGGAAAGTCCGCCTCGTTTTGCACAAAGGCCTAGATACTCAGCTCGAAACGAGCACGTGACCACTCGAACCGTGGCGCTCTATGGCGATCCGATTCATGCATGCGTTGATTTGAACCAATGCGACTGTTGATTTACGTCCCTTCAAGAAAAGGTATATTAGAATCTTCGAAGCATGTTCCATCATCGATAAAACATACTTCGAGGGGGCTGGCTCGCTTTTTGACCAAGCCACCCAGGATAATTCGTAAGAGGAAAACAGGAAACCACGTTCCCCAAGAATATGAAGGAATGGATCGCACTCCATCGTTTCGCCCACCATCGGATCGCGTACCATCGTCTCGTCCAATATTGGATCGCGTACCATCGTCTCGCCCCCATCTCATCAGCGAACGACGCATCCAGGCGATCTGATCCAAACTTATATTGTTACCCCGGGCGAACCGATCCGATCCCCTGGTGCATGGCGAACCCTCTGACCTGTTCAAGCACGAGCTAGTTTTCAGCGATCCGAATCGCACGGATCTGGCGACGCGTGTCCCTAACCGTCACTTGGACCGATTCTCCCCCTCTGCACGATCCGATTTTCAAGCAGATCACGACACTTGTCCACAACGGCTAACTTGACTGTTTCTCCAACGGTGGCGATGCGATCCGATGCTCTCGGGATTCGTGCCACGTGTCCATGATCCGCCTGACAAAATTAGCTATAAATAGCCCAGAGCTTGGCATTTTTCGGGATCTTTTTGGCAATATTGGGTACTGAATCCGCCATTGTTGTCGAACTACTGAAATATTAAGAGAAATCATTGTTGTACTAGCTTTTAAAGCATAATCAATAATATATAAAGTGGACGTAGGCTCGTTAACGCCGAACCACTATAAATTCTGAGTGTTATTTTCTTTTCCCTTGTTCTTCATTTGAGATTCTCTACTGTTCATAACAATTTGGGTGTTAGGTCCAAATTTCGATCTAACACAATGCAAACACTACATCTAATTTACATTGTAAAAATATGATTTTTAATTACAATGCAAACATTACTTCTAATTTACATTGTAAAAATATGATCTTTTTTTTTAAACATAAAAAGATTGTCTTTTTACATTCAACATAAAAAAAAATTGCCTTTTTCATTTTCAACATAAAAAGATTGTCATTCTTAAGTTATATAAAAAAAATGATTTTTATTCACATCACCAATTTCATGTTCTATAATTACATATAAAATGTAATTTTATTCGCATCTTAAATTTCATGTTGTTACTATTTCTAATTCACACAATTGTAAATTTTGAATGTAACAAAATCAAAGGAACCAATCGTATATATATATTTTTATATAAATCTCAATAATGAGATTTTGATCGCAATAACAAACCTACAATAATAAAGCTTGAACAAGCGAAAAACATCAACTCAACATCAGATCTATAATGTTAACTAACAGATCTATAATTTTTACTAATGGATCTATGATTTTACATCACAAATTTACAAGACAACCATTCAAACTTCATCAATAGCAGATCCAATAGACTAACAATTTGACTTTTAATAATGAACGAATAATAATAAAGTTAATCAAATTTAATTTAAAAATAAATTCTCACCTCGATTGGATAAGAATTAAAAGTGCCAAATAAATTCAGAATTCGTTCCAATCCATCTCAGCAAAGCCTACTTGTCGCCACGGTCCTGTCGGATCTGAAATTTTCAGATTCGGAGTCCGTATGAATTAGTTATTGATTTTTGAATAATTCTGGTTTTTAACAACTGTTGCAGTAACGCTTAAAAGCGTGGCTAATTCTGAAATGTTCATACCTTGATTTCAGAATGGTTCAAAATTTTGATTCCACTTTTCAGCAGATTCAAGCGACGGTTTCCAGAGCGGTTTGCGCGACGTCGGAGAGCTACGATAGGGGAGTGATCGACCAGAGGGGGGTGAAGCTCGGCCTGGTCTGGTGGGCCCCACGTCGGATGAACGGCGGCGACTTCCCGGGGTTGGTGCGGCGGTTTCAGGCAGCGGGGAGAGATGAAATTGGTTTCAAATCGAAGAGCGGAGAGAGTACTTTAAAAAGTTTAACTACGAGGAGGTCTAATTCTTCATGGATTGGGAGGAATTTGAGTTCAAAATTCGGAGCTAATAGGTTCATGCGGCGGCTGTAAAATAACGTGGAGGAGGAAGAAAACCCGATGGCATTTTATAATATTATATTTAGGGTTATTTAATTATTATTTAATTAGCCCGTTTAAGCCCGATTTGGCCCGAACTCCGATTTAGGCCCAACGACTGTCGTTCCTACCATTTAGCCCCCATTCCGAACTCGTCTGGATATGTCTCATCAGCCCAAATTGTCATCTTGGCCTCCGTTTTTTTTTCAGTTTTAAAATTTAAGTCCTTTATTTTTAATTTTTCCGTACAAATAATTTTATCGGGACTACGTACTAACTCAGAAAAATCCAGAAAAATTAGTTTTGGCTTTCTTATGATGATACGGTCCTAACAAAATTTGTTTCATCGAATTCTGAGACTTTTTGAAAAATGGCTATTTTTCAGTCGATTAAAATTCATTGAAATTGACAGAACTGAAATCTTTTCACCACGGCCACAAATTAATTCCAAAAATTATGAACAATTAAACTTAACAATATTTTGACATTCCGGATCCAACAAAAGTGGTTTCGTCAAAAACGGAGGTCGTTTGCAAAATGACTATTTTCAAGGGCTATATATATTTAATATTAAAAATACATTTTTAAACAAATAATTTCCGAAACTCGAAATATATAAGTATTTACTGTTTTTCAATGTAGAAACATCATTTCGAACTCAATGGAGGTGGTTTCGAGTTGAAATTCCTACATATGGGAAAAGTAGCCTTTCGGGCCATATATAATATATATAAATACTGCAGCGACCTTTCTAAAAATTGAATTGCCCATAACTTTTGATTTCCGCTATGAAATTTCAATTTTTCGGATTCATTGGAAAGATATTTTTAAATAGATTCTAATATTTTTGGTTTCACTAAAATCCGTTAAATTTTTTGCATCCTGTGTGGTAAGTCAAAGTTCAAGTTTGACTTTTCAAACTACCGCGCTGTTTCTACTCTTTTTATAATTAAAATTAAATTATTCATTCAAACTTCGATTTAAATCAAATTGTGATCATTATTATTTAAAATAGATTATTTTAAATATCAAAACTTATTAAAATTACTTAAAATAAAATTTTTAATTGGCCCCAAAAATCAGGGTTGTTACATTATAATAGCCAAATATGCTTGATAAGTGAAATTTATCTTTTATTTTTACTATAAGCGAAGAAATCAACTTCAGATATAAATGTATCAATCATAGACGACACAGGTACCATACTCAACGGCTTACGTCCAGGGCATTGGAAAACACTGCAACATACATCCGCCTAAACCTAGGAAATCGAGTATCACTACGACTTACGTCCTACCTAGAGTAAACACCGCTTACTCTATCCTTATGGGAATCGAGGGGTGCGATAAATCCCTACCACGTGTGGAGCGATCACACCTAGCCTATCTCAGTCGGCCGAATCCATCCTCATCTCGAAAGTATACTGATCTAACCATCAGTTCACCAGGATACCGATGTGTGAGGCTCGCGAATTAACACTACACAAAGTTGTGCTACTTAAAGCCTGCTTTGATCACCATCTACCAAGCTCTGTTTTTCAAAAAAATCTTGGATTTATGCATCTCAGCATGTCAAACTGTCAATCCATACCATATCATTGATTTCTGCCAATATATAACCTCTAAGCTCGTACATCTCAGAGAAGGGTGTTAAGCAAGAGAATAAATTTTCCGCTACCAAACAAATACATATTTAGTAGAGATAAACGAATACATCATAAAGGAATACAATGTCAGACATACCGTCCATTTGCAAGTCTGTCTTGGGTCTGAACTAAACCGGAGACTCCTTATTCCTCATCCCATGTGTCCAATATAGGAGAGAGGCCCTCGCATATCCGAACAATCAACAAGTACGTCCGGACTACTACCACTATAACCCCTTCCTGGGGCCTAAATAATCCAAGGTATCAGTATTAATCCATTCGATGTGAAGATCTTCGGTCTTGCACCGTCTTTATTATCTTCCACATTTAATTGCTGTATTGGTTATTCAGAATGGGTTAAACCTGGTCCTTCCAAACAACTCGCTTATCTTATAATCAAGTGCAATTAAAACATATCATATGCCTCATTCCAATCCAACATATTGTTTTATTCAAGCATTCTTCACATTGGGAGTTATTCCCATAAATCGTTTCAAAGATTTTATTCATTTAAACCTCTTATTTAAATCTTTACTTGGAAACCATTTCAAAAGATTTTGTATTATCTTTTCACGAATTTAAACCAAATTAAGTTTTATCAAATAAGTCAGGGTTATCCAGCCTTACCGAAATAGTCATTTATTTTATTTTCCCAATCCCAACCTATTCATCCCATGGGGCAAAACTTATAGTACTCCATATCTAACACCCAGTGTGTTACCGGTAAATTCAATTACGATTTCACGTTTCAAATCTAATTAAGGATTTAACTATCGCTTGGAGTAAAACTGGTGATACTCCAATTCCGAACACTTCTTAAATCTGGTAAATATAATTGTACATTCACATTTCAATCTAATTAAAGATTCAGTAAAACTCCATATTAGTTTTAATCTCCAAGAATAATTATTTAATGATTATTCAACTTAGGAAATAAATCATGCCTTCAACTGGGTTAAAGAACGAATGTCATTTACAACATTATTCACGATAAACTCAAAATCATCTTCCCTCAAAATGGAATCTACACGGAAATCATAACAGTGTATAATTGATATAAATTCCCTTTTTGGACTAATAATATAAATTGAATAATGACAAAGCCTTTTAAATTCCATATATAGTAACGGTCTTCCTTTACAGAAGCTCATCTCGATAATTACAAAATTGAATTCCATTCAATTCAATTTTTTTATATTAAATTGGAAAACTTTACTTTGGAAAATTTCCATTAAATTTTAATAAAAAGATTTATAAATTCCAAATCATATCTTCACTGATAATTGGGTTAAAGAACAAATGTTACTTGAAATACCATTCACGATAAACCCAAAATTCCAGTTTCAATTCCAATTAAATATTAATTGGTAAACTTCTCTAAACCTTAATTAAAAGATCTATGCTTTTCTCAACTGGTTTTAAGAATATTGCTATTGAAGACACCATTCGTGACAAGCCCCAAATCCAATTTGATATTAAATACAAGGCTTTGAATAGAAATTAATATTGGCTTATATTCATTATCAAATTCTGAAACCAATGGATATCGTATTGGGAATAACGATATCAATATCTTCCAAATTTCCATAAAACTATCCGTATAATTATGGAATCCAATATCGAAAATATCCAAAGATAATTTCCATTTAGACCTATTCTAATTTATTCGTTGGAAAATTCTGGTTATATTTAAACCCTTTACATATCCAATTAATTTATTTAAAAGCCATTGGATTATTGCTCTACTTAATAACAAGTTCAATCGGATAAAAATATCTTTTATCTTTTCAAAAATTGGAATTTTTAATCCAAAATCTTTTCAAATCATTAATTATTATTTTACATAAATTTTCCATATTTTTAATAATTTTATTAAGGCCTTTACAGTCGATTTACAATATTGGCCACAGAACTGCATTCACAGCGGCCATTTCCAAAACTGATTTGGACATATCTTAAAATATGTTTGTTATATTTCAAATCTCTTATTATCATTCGAAAGCTCTTTACGATACAAACCCAACATTTCCGGATTTAGAAGAATTCGACGACTGGATCTCCCGTTATGCCTGTTTGAAGTTAATGGTTGAAATTCGCGAACGGTCGCTGCGCGACGCGTTCTATTCAAGCCAGTTATATATATATATATGTATTTATGTGTATATATATCGTCGATTTCCATTTAAAATGAATTTTATAAAAATTGTTTTTGGCTTCATTTTAAAACGATTTCAACTTCATTTTCAATTTTAAATCAAAATTAAATATTCTATATCATTGTAATATTAAAATAATAATATTTTCAAAATAACAGATTTTAAAATCAAATCTGTTCGATATTTGATATAAAATGGATATAAAAATCCGTTTGAGTTAAAATGGCGTGCATCTACTTGACTCGGCTTCACATATTATGTAACGACCCGCAAATCTGAGCTATCTGAGTTGACTAAATACAACACACGTCCAACCCAAATAACACAGAAATACGAACCATTAATAGAAAGAAGATAGAGGGTGAGAATAGATAAGACAGAAAACTTAGAATAGAAGAAGAAGAAGAACATAAACACAACACAGAACCTCACATCGCAGCGGAACAAAATATAATATATAACAGATTTTGAAACACAAACTTTTAACTGTATATACATACATCATCATCAAAGTACAACACTTACAATTACAGCGGAAATAACACTAGATAACTAACGCTGAAGCCTCCTGCTCCAAGCTCCTCCAAGTGAATCTGTAAAATCCCGACTACTTGACTGCCCGTACAAATTTGGGCACCCAAGAGTTTAAGGGAAAAACAAACAAAATAAACTCTGGGTCAGTCATGGGACTGGTGTGAGTAAACTCCAACCATTTGATTAACTTTTAAAAATCCTTTCGAAAGAAAAGATAATCGTAAGACCGATCCACACATAAACACGGATGGTTTTTACCTTACGATAACCCATAACATTTTGATATCAAAGTCTGGTGATATTATAATAATGTCTAAATCAACTAAATAGAATCTAGCGGAACGCTTGCATCTCACGCTCCATATATAAAATAAAAATCAAAAACCGCAGGGCGCTTATTGGAGATTGGATTTCCAACTTGACAAGGTATGGGACCACCTGCTGATAGTGTATCTCTAGAGGCGAATACACTGGGTTCAACAAGAACGTCTTGTAACCCGGCCCACACATGACCGACCACTCATTTCGCTTGAGTGTATCGAATGTATATCACCAATGGTTGTGATCAGCAACCGTTTCCCGATAAGGGACAACATCGATAGGTTTTAAGAAGCAATTGGAATTTCTCTAGATAGGTGATTATACATCCTAATGGGTGCGACCCACATAGCCATGCTGCCTGCCCGATTTTTGTCCTTTCCCGGTTGTTGAGGCCTGAGGCTACGCATACTTACCATTCATTGATAACACAATCACTTTGAATGCCACATCGTCAGATCCGTTAATCACTAGTTGAGTTTGCACAAATATTCTGGATGTTATGCTAAGGGAATAAATCCGTTGCAACCATATACATTTATACAGACCAACCCATTTGATCATTGGAAATACTCTGTCAGACATTCGTCCATTTACGTTCGTTCCGGGATTGAACGAAACCGAAGGCACTATTTCTATTTAATAGAAAAAGTCCTTGCACTTTACTCCGTCTTCAATATATTCAGCATACTTGGTTCGTAACGCTTATGCCGATACGGAGTGGTTCTTCGGATAATAATCCAACCGGTTTCTCCATATTGACAACGATGGTCACAACTTCGATAGTCTGTGATTTAACTATCGAATAAAAACAAGTGTTCATCCAAACATATCAAACAAATCACTGGGCTCTTTAATTAATATTTCATTAATTAAATCTCTTCTCCATTTCCTTATCAATATTTGTTAATCAAATATTTCAAATAGCCATATTGGGATTTTATACTTTTTGGAAAACATTTCCAAATATCGCTTCCTTTTATTTTCTACAGTTAGAAAATATCTTCGATTATAATTGGAAAACAATCCAATTACCTATCTCTTCCACGAACTCATTTAGTTATGTACTTAGGAAATATTTGTAACTCTATTTCCAAACTTACGCCTATTTGGATTAAGACAGATGTTGTGTAAAACATCGTTACGACAACCCAAATATTTGTATTCAACTAAATCTCTTTAAACGTTGATCTTCGAGACTGAGTTTTGCTATTTATCGGTTATTAACGGAACCAATCAAGTTGGGGTATAACTACCTCTCAGACCTTGACTGAGTAACATTCATAACGTCAAAACAGACAAGACTACTTACTCGAATAATCAATACTATACAAACCAATTATTCATTTATAAAACACGTATACGCTTCTCTTTCTATTCTTCATTCTAGTTTTGATTTCATATATATTCTTTTCGACTTTACTATTCTACTTCTAAGTTCATTTCATTTTCTAATTCTATATATATATATATATATCTATATATAGATTTCTAGTTGTTAAATTTTCTTAAAAATATTCTAACTCCTTAAATTTTCGGAAAAATTCGCCATAACCTCCCATGTACTGGGAGCATCGGGAAATTTCAAATAGCTTCCCCGGTCCTTCTCATCTCAAAAAGAAAAAGAAAAAGCCAAGCGGCTTGCCGATACGGCGCATAAAACCCATATATGAATTTAAACATGTACCTTTTTGTCGAGCACACTAATTATATACCTTCATTACTTTATACCCTAACTGTCTCCGGTATATCTATACCTGTACAATTCATTTCAACTTCATACACTCGTTTGACTCAATTCGTTAAAGTAATTCTTTAACTAACTCTTTGCCCATTTCGCTTGTATATATGGATATAACACGTTCAAATATATTTCAGCTTACTTATCAACTAATTGAATTCAAATTTCAATTTAAGTTCTATATTCGATTTCGAATATATATTTACAATTCCAAATTCACTTTTCAAAGTCTGACTTCAATTCAACACTCGATTAACTAATTCTTCTTTGACTTAGTTAATTCTATTCAATAATCAAAAATATGATTATTGTTTCAAAAATCACTTCTTTACTTCACTTGAGTTCACATTTATTTTCTAACTCAAGACCAAGTTTTTAAATGAAAAATCGGATTCTTATTTGCTTAAAAATCCCTATATTTATTATATAAAATCCATTATGGTTTTAATGGTTTTGGCGCTGCACTTTTAAAAATTTGATTTTGACATATCTCAAAATCTATTCGATGAAATCCAGATTTTTCTTTTCCATTAGAAAACTATTATCAAATTGGTCCTGACGTTTCTTGTTTCAAAGAATTTCGACTTCAATTGATTCCTGTATATTCAATTGAAGTTCGAAACGACAATTTACGAACTGCAGCGCTGCGGCGAGTTCGCTTTAATTATATTTATATATATAAACCTTTGTACTACCGTTAAAATGAATTCAACTCCATTTTAACTCTTTTTGAAATCTATTTTCAAATTCCCATCACATTCTATTTGAATTCTATATTCAAATTACATTTGAATTTCTCTATTCAAATTCTATTTCAAATCTCTTATTTAAAATTCTATTTGAATTTTCCTTATTCAAATTCAATACTCACATTTCATTTAAAGTTCTATATTCCTTTTCTATTTGAAAATTCTACTTTTGAATTCCTACTTGAATCCTGTACTCAAATTCCAATTCAACCCTATTTGTATTCTATGTTTAAACTCCATTTCACTTCTATAGTTAAGCTCCCTTTGAATTCTATTTCCAAGTTTCTATATTTTAAATTCCCTTTGAATTCTATTTTTCAAAACTCTATATTTTACTTTTCTTTATTCAAATCCATTTGAATTCCTTTGAATTCAAATTCTATTTCAATTTCTTACATCCAAATTCTATATCTAAATCACATTTAAATTTCTGTATTCCAATCCTATATTTAAATTCTAGTCAAATTCTATTTATTCAATTTGACTTTTATTTAAATAAAAATTAGAATTAATCGAATTCAAATCATAAATCCTTATGGATTTATTTTCGTTCAATTTATATTCTGAACATCAGAATAAATTCCATCGTTTATTTCTTTAAACGATTTCCCCATTTCTATTTTCAAATTCACATTTGAATTTAAATATTCAAATTATCCAAATGATAATTTTTCCACTTTCTATTTACAAACCTCATTTAAACAAGTCTCGCTTTCAAATAAAATATTTCATCTTTGGAAAAATATATTTCCTTTTTCAAAGTCACACTTGTATTTCTATTTTCTGAATTATCCAATGATAATTCATTTCACTCCACTTATAAACTTCGTTTATAAAGGAATCACTTGTTTTATTTTTCAAAGAAGTTTATATTTCAAATCTATTTAAAAATTCAAATTCTATTTAAAAATAGAATTTTCCCTTTTAAATCTCAAATATCCTTCCACAATATTTTAAATACATTAACACTTAGCCCAGTGATATTTAAAACATTCAAATCACCCAATTTTCAATCATTTGATTTTTAACACATCATATATGAAAAACATATATGAAATCAAATAAACAACAAACAAACAGATAATATTTTTTTTTGAGGAATCCAGTTGGATTCCTCCAACCTGTTTTCCTACATCCACAGATGTTAGCACATAAATAATACCCATTCTGCTTCATGGAAGAATATCGTGGTATAGAAGGTCATCCACTATCATAGCGTGGGGCGTATAGGGTAATCATACGCTATGTAACTGTGGGCATCCGCTAATGAGACTGCGGGAATCCAACCAATCAATCAACCCAATATATATATAATAGCCTAAATAACTAATATATATAAAACAAGCAGAAAACATTCACACAAGCAATCAAACAATTTTTTTTAATGAATAATTTTTTTTTTAAAATAAAGGTGAGTGAGATTTACTCACCGTGATTTTTATTCGCGTTGAATAGCCACCGAAGCATCTTATATAGATTTCATAGCAGTTCCTCCATACGTCTGTTCCCCAACGGAAAACAACAATAATTAATAAAATCTCCATTATCGGATTTAATAAATTATCTACGTGTAAACCAACTCCAAATTAAACCTTAATTTGATAAATGATATGTTTACACATTTAATTTACTTACTAACAAATTCCCTTTTATTTAAACCAATTTCCCTACATTATAATCATTTTATTTAACCATTAAATGATTTACAATTAAAATTAGCTATTTACAAAATGATTTATTACAAAAATTTATTTCCAGTTTTCCTTTAGATATAACCCGAATGGTATTTCCACTTGATTTCTCTCAGACAATGTCTTCCTTAAAGCCATTGATTTTAATGTAATTATAATCTAATTACTTAATTTAAAAACTGATCTTACTGTAAAAATTTAAATAAACAAGGAAAATTGGTTTTACCTTAGTTACCTTATCCTCAAATCAACGCAAAACTTGGAACCAAAACCCAGCTCCTCAGTTCGACCTTCATCAGAATCCCATCGATTGGCCATCCATCGCAGCATCACCAGAAAATTACAGTACCTCCACATCACAAATCGAACTCGACACTGAAACCCTAAATCGCAACTACAGTAGACCGCGATCCCCTCTACTTCGACTGTTCCACATTTGAAACCCCAACATTGGCCTTCCAGAACCCAGAGCTCCTCTTCAAATCACGTCCGTCCTTGCGTTGCCATGAACAACCGTCTACTCCCTTTCAGCTCGCAAGCCTCCAGAAGCCCGAACCCCCAAAATCGAAACGGCGTTTGAACTTAAAATTGTCGAAAGCCTCGTACCCTTCGCATAACGTGTTCGGCAACTTCGTTTTTGACTTGGAATTCATTCGAATTGATTTCGAATTCCGAAACAAGAAAAACAGAAGGCGGTTTTTGATTTTGAGGCTTTTAGGAGGAGCGGTGTATTATATAAGGGAAACATGCGGTTTTTAATTGAACAGAGAATGAATTAAAAAGAGAAGCCTTTGTATGTGATTATAAGGGAGAACGGAAATGGATGGGAAATCACAGAACGAGGTCACGTTTTATAGATGAGGGGGGAGACAGAAGTACACGGCCATAAAAAAATGTAGGCTTAAGTACATAGCAAAATCTTTTAAGGATTTCGATTTCGATTTTAAATATAATTGAATTTAATTCGATTCGATTTCGAGAGATTTTATTCCTTTTTAAATGGATATCTATTTGATTTAAAGAGATTTTCACTTTTATTTAAACAGATATTGATTTGACCTCGTGCTTATCCACTAAAATAAATATCGGGGTCTATTACTTAAACCGCGAACCGCTATTTTAACGTAACCACTGTCGTTTCAACGTTATTACACTATTCTGGACTTAACAGAATAGACCAAAAAATTTAATTCGAACGTATATTTAAATTAACCATATTAAATAAATATTTTAAATTCAAAACTAATCAATTTGCTGAAAATAAATTAATTTTATTATCAACACAATATCTAAAACGACATAAAATATTTAAAATTAATTGGCCAAAAATCCGGATCGTTACATTCTTCCCCCCTTAAAATAATTCCGTCCCCGAAATTGCTGAGGTAGGAAAAATTCTACAAGCCCATTAACTCTTTCAAAAGCCCACTTTGTTATAACTCAGTATTTCAAATTCTATAACTCAAGTCCCATACAATTCTAAGTCTTCATGGTAATATTTAATTTTAGTTTATTTAACTGGTTTCCATCATTTCGATTTATTTAACTTGCTTAAGTTAAATTTAGATTCCAGAATTCAAATTCCCAGATTTTATTTCAAATCCTTCTGAAGTCACTTAAACATGTACATATATTTTTAATCTTTTCAAATTCAAAATATTTGAATTTTCCAACCAACCTGTTTCATTTCAAAACAAATTTCGACCAAAAACTTTTCTAAGGCAGTAATTCATCACTTAGAAACCCGAAAATGAACACTGACAATGCTGCAGTCATCATCAAAGTTATTTTCCAGCCACTGAAGTGAGTTCTGTGCTTTATCACTTTTAAATCCATTAAAAATGATTTTGATTCAAAAATCCCATTTAAAGAAAAACTATATTATTCTAATATACTTCGAAAATAATTTCAAACCTCCCAGGATTTTAAATTCCAAATTCTGGTTTGAATTTAATTTCAATTCATCTCATTTGTATATTTAATTCATATACAAATTCTATTTTGGGTATATATAGCCATTTCAATTTTTATAATCTTGTTTGATTATAACAACAACCAACACATCCATATATTATAATAGTTTCAGAAAATTATTCTTTCTATCAAAATAAAATTTTGGGTAAAATTATTTCATTTACCCACTTTAAAGACAATATCGTGTTCAATCTTGTGTTCAAGTGTTTATAAACTCTTATCGACGTCATGGCGTCCCATGATTTGACTAGAATTCATAAACCACTCAGCAGACTAGCCAACGCAATATAAAACAATTTTTATATCAATTAACAAATACGCTCTCTCGTATATATACACTCAACTCATTCTAGGGTACTACTGACCCTATCTCTAATGAGCACAACCCCAACAAAGCCTAGGTATTTGCTCAACCTAAGCTCTGATACCAACTGTAATGACCCGCAAATCTGAGCTATCTGAGTTGACTAAATACAACACACGTCCAACCCAAATAACACAGAAATACGAACCATTAATAGAAAGAAGATAGAGGGTGAGAATAGATAAGACAGAAAACTTAGAATAGAAGAAGAAGAAGAACATAAACACAACACAGAACCTCACATCGTAGCGGAACAAAATATAATATATAACAGATTTTGAAATACAAACTTTTAACTGTATATACATACATCATCATCAGAGTACAACACTTACAATTACAGCGGAAATAACACTAGATAACTAACGCTGAAGCCTCCTGCTCCAAGCTCCTCCAAGTGAATCTGTAAAATCCCAACTACTTGACTGCCCGTACAAATTTGGGCACCCAAGAGTTTAAGGGAAAAACAAACAAAATAAACTCTGGGTCATGGGACTGGTGTGAGTAAACTCCAACCATTTGATTAACTTTTAAAAATCCTTTCGAAAGAAAAGATAATCGTAAGACCGATCCACATATAAACACAGATGGTTTTTACCTTACGATAACCCATAACATTTTGATATCAAAGTCTGGTGATATTATAATAATATCTAAATCAACTAAATAGAATCTAGCGGAACGCTTGCATCTCACGCTCCATATATAAAATAAAAATAAAAAACGCAGGGCGCTTATTGGAGATTGGATTTCCATCTTGACAAGGTATGGGACCACCTGCCGATAGTGTATCTCTAGAGGCGAATACACTGGGTTCAACAAGAACGTCTTGTAACCCGGCCCACACATGACCGACCACTCATTTCGCTTGAGTGTATCGAATGTATATCACCAACGGTTGTGATCAGCAACCGTTTCCCGATAAGGGACAACATCGATAGGTTTTAAGAAGCAATTGGAATTTCTCTAGATAGGTGATTATACATCCGAATGGGTGCGACCCACATAGCCATGCTGCCTGCCCGATTTTTGTCCTTTCCTGGTTGTTGAGGCCTGAGGCTACGCATACTTACCATTCATTGATAACACAATCACTTTGAATGCCACATCGTCAGATCCGTTAATCACTAGTTGAGTTTGCACAAATATTCTGGATGTTATGCTAAGGGAATAAATCCGTTGCAACCATATACATTTATACAGACCAACCCATTTGATCATTGGAAATACTCTGTCAGACATTCGTCCATTTACGTTCGTTCCGGGATTGAACGAAACCGAAGGCACTATTTCTATTTAATAGAAAAAGTCCTTGCACTTTACTCCGTCTTCAATATATTCAGCATACTTGGTTCGCAACGCTTATGCCGATACGGAGTGGTTCTTCGGATAATAATCCAACCGGTTTCTCCATATTGACAATCACGGTCACAACTTCGATACTCTGTGATTTAACTATCGAATAAAAACAAGTGTTCATCCAAACATATCAAACAAATCACTGGGCTCTTTAATTAATATTTCATTAATTAAATCTCTTCTCCATTTCCTTATCAATATTTGTTAACCAAATATTTCAAATAGCCATATTGGGATTTTATACTTTTTGGAAAACATTTCCAAATATCGCTTCCTTTTATTTTCTACATTTAGAAAATATCTTCGATTATAATTGGAAAACAATCCAATTACCTATCTCTTCCATGAACTCATTTAGTTCTGTACTTAGGAAATATTTGTAACTCTATTTCCAAACTTACGCCTATTTGGATTAAGACAGATGTTGTGTAAAACATCGTTACGACAACCCAAATATTTGTATTCAACTAAATCTCTTTAAACGTTGATCTTCGACACTGAGTTTTGCTATTTATCGGTTATTAACGGAACCAATCAAGTTGGGGTATAACTACCTCTCAGACCTTGACTGAGTAACATTCATAACGTCAAAAAAGACAAGGCTACTTACTCGAATAATCAATACTATACAAACCAATTATTCATTTATAAAACACGTATACGCTTCTCTTTCTATTCTTCATTCTAGTTTTGATTTCATATATATTCTTTTCGACTTTACTATTCTACTTCTAAGTTCATTTCATTTTCTAATTCTATATATATATATCTATATATAGATTTCTAGTTGTTAAATTTTCTTAAAAATATTCTAACTCCTTAAATTTCCGGAAAAATTCGCCATAACCTCCCCTGTACCGGGAGCATCGGGAAATTTCAAATAGCTTCCCCGGTCCTTCTCATCTCAAAAAGAAAAAGAAAAAGCCAAGCGGCTTGCCGATACGGCGCATAAAACCCATATATGAATTTAAACATGTACCTTTTTGTCGAGCACACTAATTATATACCTTTATTACTTTATCCCCTAACTGTCTCCGGTATATCTATACCTGTACAATTCATTTCAACTTCATACACTCGTTTGACTCAATTCGTTAAAGTAATTCTTTAACTAACTCTTTGCCCATTTCGCTTGTACATATGGATATAACACGTTTAAATATATTTCAGCTTACTTATCAACTAATTGAATTCAAATTTCAATTTAAGTTCTATATTCGATTTCGAATATATATTTACAATTCCAAATTCACTTTTCAAAGTTTGATTTCAATTCAACACTCGATTAACTAATTCTTCTTTGACTTAGTTAATTCTATTCAATAATCAAAAATATGATTATTGTTTCAAAAATCACTTCTTTACTTCACTTAAGTTCACATTTATTTTCTAACTCAAGACCAGGTTTTTAAATGAAAAATCGGATTTTTATTTGCTTAAAAATCCCTATATTTATTATATAAAATCCATTATGGTTTTAATGGTTTTTGGCGCTGCACTTTTAAAAATTTGATTTTGACATATCTCAAAATCTATTCGATGAAATCCAGATTTTTCTTTTCCATTAGAAAACTATTATCAAATTGGTCCTGACGTTTCTTGTTTCAAAGAATTTCGACTTCAATTGATTCCTGTATATTCAATTGAAGTTCGAAACGACAATTTACGAACTGCAGCGCTGCGGCGAGTTCGCTTTAATTATATTTATATATATAAACCTTTGAACTACCGTTAAAATGAATTCAACTCCATTTTAACTCTTTTTGAAATCTAATTTCAAATTCCCATCACATTCTATTTGAATTCTATATTCAAATTACATTTGAATTTCTCTATTCAAATTCTATTTCAAATCTCTTATTTAAAATTCTATTTGAATTTTCCTTATTCAAATTCAATACTCACATTTCGTTTAAAGTTCTATATTCCTTTTCTATTTGAAAATTCTACTTTTGAATTCCTACTTGAATCCTGTACTCAAATTCCAATTCAACCCTATTTGTATTCTATGTTTAAACTCCATTTCACTTCTATAGTTAAGCTCCATTTGAATTCTATTTCCAAGTTTCTATATTTTAAATTCCCTTTGAATTCTATTTTTCAAAACTCTATATTTTACTTTTCTTTATTCAAATCCATTTGAATTCCTTTGAATTCAAATTCTATTTCAATTTCTTACATCCAAATCCTATATCTAAATCACATTTAAATTTCTGTATTCTAATCCTATATTTAAATTCTAGTCAAATTCTATTTATTCAATTTGACTTTTATTTAAGTAAAAATTCGAATTAATCTAATTCAAATCATAAATCCTTATGGATTTATTTTCGTTCAATTTATATTCTGAACATCAGAATAAATTCCATCGTTTATTTCTTTAAACGATTCCCCATTTCTATTTTCAAATTAACATTTGAATTTAAATATTCAAATTATCCAAATGATAATTTTTCCACTTTCTATTTACAAACCTCATTTAAACAAGTCTCGCTTTCAAATAAAATATTTCCTCTTTGGAAAAATATATTTCCTTTTTCAAAGTCACACTTGTATTTCTATTTTCTGAATTATCCAATGATAATTCATTTCATTCCACTTATAAACTTCGTTTATAAAGGAATCACTTGTTTTATTTTTCAAACAAGTTTATATTTCAAATCTATTTAAAAACTCAAATTCTATTTAAAAATAGAATTTTCCCTTTTAAATCTCAAATATCCTTCCATGATATTTTAAATACATTAACACTTAGCCCAGTGATATTTAAAACAATCAAATCACCCAATTTTCAATCATTTGATTTTTAACACATCATATATGAAAAACATATATGAAATCAAACAAACAACAAACAAACAGATAATATTTTTTTTTGAGGAATCCAGTTGGATTCCTCCAACCTGTTTTCCTGCATCCACAGATGTTAGCACATAAATAATACCCATTCTGCTTCGTGGCAGAATATCGTGGTATAGAAGGTCATCCACTATCATAGCGTGGGGCGTATAGGGTAATCATCCGCTATGAAACTGCGGGCATCCGCTAATGAGACTGCGGGAATCCAACCAATCAATCAACCCAATATATATATAATAGCCTAAATAACTAATATATATAAAATAAGCAGAAAACATTCACACAAGTAATCAAACAATTTTTTTTTAATGAATAAATTTTTTTAAAATAAAGGTGAGTGAGATTTACTCACCGTGATTTTTATTCGCGTTGAATAGCTACCGAAGCATCTTATATAGATTTCATAGCAGTTCCTCCATACATCTGTTCCCCAATGGAAAACAACAATAATTAATAAAATCTCCATTATCGGATTTAATAAATTATCTACGTGTAAACCAACTCCAAATTAAACCTTAATTTGATAAATGATATGTTTACACATTTAATTTACTTACTAACAAATTCCCTTTTATTTAAACCAATTTCCCTACATTATAATCATTTTATTTAACCATTAAATGATTTACAATTAAAATTAGCTATTTACAAAATGATTTATTACAAAAATTTATTTCCAGTTTTCCTTTAGATATAACCCGAATGGTATTTCCACTTGATTTCTCTCAGACAATGTCTTCCTTAAAGCCATTGATTTTAATGTAATTATAATCTAATTACTTAATTTAAAAACTGATCTTACTGTAAAAATTTAAATAAACAAGGAAAATTGGTTTTACCTTAGTTACCTTATCCTCAAATCAACGCAAAACTTGGAACCAAAACCCAGCTCCTCAGTTCGACCTTCATCAGAATCCCATCGATTGGCCATCCATCGCAGCATCACCAGAAAATTACAGTACCTCCACATCACAAATCGAACTCGACACTGAAACCCAAAATCGCAACTACAGTAGACCGCGATCCCCTCTACTTCGACTGTTCCACATTTGAAACCCCAACATTGGCCTTCCAGAACCCAGAGCTCCTCTTCAAATCACGTCCGTCCTTGCGTTGCCATGAACAACCGTCTACTCCCTTTCAGCTCGCAAGCCTCCAGAAGCCCGAACCCCCAAAATCGAAACCGCGTTTGAACTTAAAATTGTCGAAAGCCTCGTACCCTTCGCAGAACGTGTTCGGCAACTTCGTTTTTGACTTGGATTTCATTCGAATTGATTTCGAATTCCGAAACAAGAAAAACAGAAGGCGGTTTTTGATTTTGAGGCTTTTAGGAGGAGCGGTGTATTATATAAGGGAAACATGCGGTTTTTAATTGAACAGAGAATGAATTAAAAAGAGAAGCCTTTGTATGTGATTATAAGGGAGAACGGAAATGGATGGGAAATCACAGAACGAGGTCACGTTTTATAGATGAGGGGGGAGACAGAAGTACACGGCTATAAAAAAAATGTAGGCTTAAGTACATAGCAAAATCTTTTAAGGATTTCGATTTTAAATATAATTGAATTTAATTCGATTCGATTTCGAGAGATTTTATTCCTTTTTAAATGGATATCGATTTGATTTAAATAATTTCACTTTTATGTAAACAGATATTGATTTGACCTCGTGCTTATCCACTAAAATAAATATCGGGGTCTATTACTTAAACCGCGAACCGCTATTTTAACGTAACCATTGTCGTTTCAACGTTATTACACTATTCTGGACTTAAAAGAATAGACCTAAAAATTTAATTCGAGCGTATATTTAAATTAACCATATTAAATAAATATTTTAAATTCAAAACTAATCAATTTGCTGGAAATAAATTAATTTTATTATCAACACAATATCTAAAACGATATAAAATATTTAAAATTAATTGGCCAAAAATCCGGATCGTTACATATTATTTCAATATTTTCATGTCATTCAAAAATGGACATCAAAACCATATTTTGATTTTTCACCGAATA
This sequence comes from Allium sativum, assembly GCA_030737875.1. Taxonomy (NCBI): domain Eukaryota; kingdom Viridiplantae; phylum Streptophyta; class Magnoliopsida; order Asparagales; family Amaryllidaceae; genus Allium; species Allium sativum. The sequence goes on from CM060923.1 coordinate 12,680,815, forward strand.
TTATTTGAGTATATTTGTTTATATTCTAAATTGGAATCAGACCCAATCAATTGCCATATAATTTTATTTATATTGATTTCATACATCGCATGTATTCAAAAATAGTGATGAGCAACTATTAAACATTCAATTAACATCCAGAGTGCAATTTACATATGTATAAGCATTAAATAATTAAGTAATGCTTATAACAGTCTGTCAATCAATCGGTTGACATACAACTAAATATTGGCATTAGTGTATGTCAAATATCATCCCAATACCCGTGTGGGGTTTTCAAACAACAACAGTCCATTTACATAAATCATTGGTTAATTAATTTAACCAATTCTATTTTGGTTGGAATTATTTTTCTACATAACCAATTTTCAGTGTTTAAATAACAAATAGATATTTACATCTCATTTCAGCAACAACAAAGTGTCTATCCACATTGTTCGAAATCGAGTGTCGTATATTCAAACAACGCTTGTTGTGCAAATGAGTCATGAATAATTCATGCATTGAACTCAAGCAATGTCACATACGATAGATATATATCAAAACTGAAAGTCTATATATATCTTCAGTTACAAAATAAGTAACTATACAAATATTTAAATGAGAGAATTCTCACATTGGTTTCCACTCAGTCAGTCTTTATTTGATGTTTCTTTTAATAAAATTAAACGAGCATTCAATTTAATCAAAAACTGCAATGGCTTTTGTTTCCCTTCTGGTCAGTTCCGTGTTGTAGAGCTCGACTCCGCAATCGCAATGCAACTGAAATTGTTCAATTCCGATCTCGTATGAAAAAGTTACGGTATTAAATACATTAATTACAGTAATAACTTAATAGAGTAATTAAATATTAATTAATCCACTAATTACAATTAAAACTGTCGGCCTTGATCTTTCTTCTCCGATCCCTTCTGTACAGAAAATCAAACCCGCTTATCACGATTCCCCCACCATGCACGAACAACCATGCTGCTAGCCGATGATCTGAAGTGCACATGTCGTGCGCCTCGGTGGCGTCTGTCACCACCCAAAACAGCACGTAAATCGATGTATCCAGTCCTTCCAAAAAACCCTTGCAAGTGAACGACTTTGAGCCCATGTCTGACCACCAAGGTGAACCATATTTGATCATGGCCAGACAAAGGCGAGAACTCACCTAGATGAACAAAATTGCTTTGAAATGTTTTTGGATTCTATTTTTGGATTGGAAGAAATTCGAAGAATTAGTTTCGAAGCTTCTGGCTGTTAATCGCATAAGTGGCGGCTGCTGGGAGGGTTGAACGCGTGAGATAAAAATGAGGGCCTTGACCCGTTTTTGACCCATATATATAATATAATTTAACATTCTTTAGTTCCAAAAATACATGTTTTTGAATTCGAACTCCAAATCAAACCCAACGACTATCATTTCTAGCTAAATACCCCTATTCCGAACACATCGGGATATGTTTTATTTGCTGATTCGGTTGTTTCTATCAGGTTTCGTCAAAATTTAAATATAAATTAATATAGCTTTCAATATTAAATTCAACGTACATTTTAATTTACCAAGGCCACATACTGACTCAAAAAATTACGAATTTTGAAATCTTGTTATGTTTTGACGATACAGTCCTAACAAAACTAATATCGTTGAATTTGTAGACCATTTGAAAAATGGCCTTTTTCTAGTCAATTAAATTTAAACTGAAATTACAAAACACGTTTAAATTTACCACGCTCACATATTAATTTCAAAAATTATGAAATTCTAAACCTATATATAATTTGACATTCCGGATCCAACAAAAGTTGTTTCATCGAAAACGGAGGTCATTTGCAAAGTGACAATTTTTAAGAGCTTTATATATTATTAAAATACTAGATTGGAACCCGTGCTTTGCACATGGAGAGTGTTGGATATCGTTGAGTGAAAACCAAGGTATTGGAAGTGGAGAACTTGTCATAAGAGATTTGTACATGTTGGGTTAAGCTAATGTCGAAGTCTCCATAAGAATCATAGGTGTGGTCGGTCGTCGTAAGCGTAGCGGGAGCATAGGATAATCATTGTACTAATGTAATATGTTGGCAATTTTTGCTTACACTAACAACAACAATGGTTTGCTCGTTTTCTTAGGACTGACAATATGCAAAGTTAACTATTATATATAGGTCCAAAAATCAATTTTTTAGTAGACATGAAACATTGGTGTTGGCCTCACGGAGTAATTGTGAAGTGAATTAGAATTTCGGAATTAGTGTTAATCAGCATGTTGTAATGCAATGGAACGGGGAGAAGAAATCGTCGTGAAGGCATATGTTGCTATGGAAATAATCTGCAAAAGTGAATTATATCAATCGACTTACAGTTGAAACATTTCTGTATTTTATACAGACAATGTAGCTGTTTTTTAATTTGCATACGGAATAAGACTTTGAGATAGCACAGCTATAAAAAATTAAATGACATTTCATTTATTGTTTGATTTGTTATGTTATAGTAGGTTACTTGTTTGTATATCAAGAGTTATGAATTTGTTATTTTTCTCCTCATACCACATCAATGCACTGTAATACGGAGAAACATAATTTGTGCATCAAAATTCCATTTTTAAATATCAACAGTTTAGTGTCTCATGCTTTGCATAAGAGAAGCATTCTATTTCAATTTTTTTAATTTAAGAGAATAAGTCGAGTAGCTTTTGATAGATATGATGTTATTTCTTGTTCTATATATAGAAATAAATGAAAAAGTTATAGGTTACACTACTATTAGCTCATAAATATAACGAATTGTGTAAACTTTGATAATTTTAGAATAACATGTTTTGAGTTTCTTGCATATAAGGTTACATGAATATATTATATATGTGTGTGTGTGTGTGTATATATATATATATATGCGAAAGTAAAATAGGAATTATATATGATGATCCAACACTTTTATGATTAGCCCTATCAGTGACTTAACATTGCAAACTACTATGGCTATTGATAAGTACTTGAAATATGTGGGTGAATATGGTTAGCAAACTTAAGTTGGAAGCACAATAAAACTTGGTATATATATTATCAATTCATGTTAAATAAGTAGATAATACATTAATTTGTGTATGCATTTTAACTTGTTGATGATATGCTTCTGCACGTTGTATTACTTATCCACTATCATAGAGGGCTAAATATTATTTTCTTTTCATATGGTCCTTAATCAAAGCTCAATTATAAGAGGTTTGTATAAATACCTTAAGGATTTTATTTTATATTTTCATAAAGGTTAGTTATTTCTGAAATTTTAAATGATTCAAAAGCAGGCAACTTCAAATAATCAATATTTAAGAGCGGACCAGAACTTGCTTAGAATCCCAATAACAATATATAGAAAAATAAATCATATTTTGACTAAAGCATTAGGAGACAACCTGCAATAGTTAAAGCCTAAGTAATGTGCATAATGATGAAGACCAAATAGTTACAATAAAAGTGATTACTAAAAGCTAGTAGGAGCAAAATGACAATATCCGGTTAGGAATTCTCTTTATGGCAACAAATATCTTTCTTTGATACTTAAGTGTGGACATGTTTAAGTTTGGACATATAAGAAACTGTTATCAAAGATGCAGCATAACAGTAAACCGATTCAAAAATTCACTATACAAATAATCAAAGGAGACTAATGTTAACATATGTAGAATTAAGTAATTAACGATAAAGTATTTTAAAAAATTATTAATGACCAAAAGTATAATGTTGTTAAATTGGTATGTGAGTCTTCTCCATGATAAACCACGCAATGTCTATTTATGTTATATCAACTAATACACATGCATTTCGTATTTTTTTATAAAAAGCCCGAAGCTATTTTGAAAATGGTTCAAATTTATTACAAGATCCAAGCTCATTACCTTCAGTATAGATGGCACACTTATTGCCCTTTATGTACTAAAATTTATTATTATAAGAACCAGGCCCATTACACACAATAAAACCATCTCACTGCATGTTTTACAATTGAGACAAACAAGGCTCAAAATTGACTCATTACACTCATTAGAAGTGGCGTTCTAAAATAAAATGAAGTGTACTCAGCACTCACATTAACTTTGACAACTTCTTTTCAAAATTGGACATGAATAAATATCTAGTAAAATAAAAACAAAATGTCTGGTTTCCATATTTGATGCATCAAACGCATCCGCTGTGTCGAACACGACACCTTGGAAAATTTTGCAAACGAACAGTTCCTACCTTTATCTTTTTTATAAAAGAAAAATTAACAATTATAGAAATAAATTAATTTTAAGACTCCAGGGTTACACATATACCAATCAATATTCCAGGATTATGCTAATACAGTACTCATATCAAATAAATGGAAAAACACAGTTATTAACCAAAACGATACATGCACACACAACTTAGGGTTATTTTTTGTATTGGTGCTGGAAGTGGGCTTGAAACAAGAATGTTTGGTACACTACTGATAAATTATAATAACGTAAGCATGATCCTTGCTTTATCCACGAGCAATAATTTCATGGATGGCCTCGAATTGCTAGATCATCTGATATAACTGAAACTTTAGTGACAACCTGCATTGAGGAATCAAGTTCAAATGACAGTTTCACAACTACTCTCACATTGTCAGTACAAACTCCGGATAATAGGCTTCCACATATTTATTGTGTTATGTAAATTGGAAATTGCTCAAATCACAAATTTGTGAAACTGATGTAGAAAATTAATGAAGTAAGATGGGTATAAATCATGGAAAATAACTGAAGTTCTAAGCATTATTGTTTCACACTGAAAAGACGCACCAACTGACCAACACACCTCCTTGAATTGCGGACCACCGTACTGCGTTTTTTGGGGTATTGTGGCACAACCCATTATTTATAATTAATAGCAAAGGTACAGGAATCACAACCCAAAACAAAAAAGGAAAAGTTAGAGACAAATGGCTAAGGTAGCGTTTGATTTTCGAAAAGGGCAAAAAAAGTTCAAGTATGCGTCAGAAGCATGACGCATTGACGCGGGACCCGCCACTTTGCCCCTTCCAAACTAAAAGATATAAAATGAAGCTTTCACTTTCCCTGTTCATTTGTTATCCCCTTTTACACCCATTTACACCTTTTTGCCCCCTTCGTGTGCCCCGTCCTGTTCAAAATAAAAACACATACCCTTTTCACCGATTTTTCCCCTTCCCAACCCCTTCACATACCCCACCCAAATATCGCTTCCTGTTGAAAATCAAACGGACCCTAAAATTCTAAGTTTTGTATACCGGCTCAAATTCTAAGCTACATTACACACTTTTCTTTTCACAGGGCGAAGCACAAAACATAAGACATCACTACAATGCATCTCAATGGTTAACTTATAAGTCATAGTTATCAATATATAAAACATTAATAAATGTACAACTATGACACCAATATTCCGCAAATTTGTGAAGTTTCACTGCATAACAATTCATCAACGTTCTTGGTGTTTTTGCAGTGAATACTTTGAACCACTTTTCTTATGCCAACCCACTCCAGCTTGTAGAAAATGAGTCCCTTTAAGGATAAAGCTCATATCATATTATTATGGTAAAACCAAATATCTCTTCCGCTACATATCAAAATCTAAATCATTGACTAACTCATATATCTCATCCTCTGTTGTTACACAATGTTCGGTTCCCTCTCTATTGATTATTGAATCATAATTTCCAAACACTTCTATGATCAAAATTCATGTTATGACCGCTCTACTCCTAGAATTGCAAACTACTATTTAGTTCACTATTAGCTAGCCAAACCACTCTGACCACCATTCTTGTAAACTCTTGTTGAAATGGATTTGAATCAAAATGTTCTCCAAATGAAGCCAAGAAAGTCACACATGTAGAATTACCGGTTTCCAAATATACTTGTATTAACATGGTTGCCTGAATGGAAACTTTACAAAAGAATTGGCTTAATGGGAATTGAAATCAGCTGATGGCTTAGTGAGATCTAAAATCAGGTGATGCACTTAAGATATAATCAATTAACCTGTTGCTCCAAGGCTGTGGTTTCTCTACTTGCTGCTTCACGAAATAAAGTCCAAATCCAATACATACAAATAATGAAATAACAACCCACTTTTGAATGGTTAATTCTTACCTATGCCAAGAAGATGGGAATTGTGGACTCTGAAATCCTTTTAGAATTTAGCATTTCATTTCCGATCTAAAACACATCAAAATTTAATTTTGGGAAATAACAGCCTAATAGGGAGAATATTACATTGGCTAAGTATTAATTATGCATAGTTAATTCAATACTTCATTCCCTGCATCAAACTCATTTCTAATAAGACAGTTCATGAGAGAAAGTATGTGTGTATGTACGCGTGCGTGCGCATGTGTTCAAAAAACATATAAATATAAAAAATTATGTCAAAAAAATAAAATAAATTTACAGATTTCTCCTACGATAAACTTGCAGCAAAATTTGTTGTCCTCAACTGTCTCTAAAAGGACAACTTTCCTAAAATTCAAGTAGCACAAACAGTAAATCGATCTAATATGAATGGAAATAAAAATTAGGAGAAGGGAATACATATAATTAATATAGGGAAGCACTAATATCTATTCTTGCTGCAATTCATTTATTGTTTGAAGCACTTTGACATTTATGCAAGCAAAAGATGCCTGATAGTTGAGTCGAGTGTCACACGGGATATTCTCTGATATGCAAAGAATATTTTTTTTCCTTCCAAAATAATGCTTTTCCTTTTGTGATGTATGCGGTATTTATATTTATATGTCAAATAAAAAATTATGAATTTCTTACAAGTGTTAATTTACAAAAAAAAATTATTTCTAATTTTATTAATCATATAATGAAGAAAGAAGTTTGATTATATTTTATTTAACTAAAAGAATTTAATGCAAGTTTTTCTTCATAAACGTGCCGTACATACTAGAAAAATAATTTTTATCTTCCGCCTGTAATGAAATGCTTTAAGTTGGGTCCATCATATAAGTCACAAATAATGAAGATTGAAAATCCATTTTTACTGGGTAGAAGCCACAGAGGATGGCTAAATTCATTGAAGAAATAAAGCTGCCTCTGATTAACAAAGTGAAGATCCTAAATTGCACATAGGATTAACAAATCACAGAAATGAGGCATAAACAACATCATAATATAACTTTTGTAGGTATGCTGAGGTTGTTAAAAGAGATGAAAAGTAGCGTATACCATTAAGAATGTATATAGCAGACTATTAATACTATGAAATATTAAGCTTTCAACAATCTAAAAATTTTGTAGCGTTAATTTTAATTTACTACTGAAATATAGTAGGAAAAAACTGCACTAACGACAAAATTTTATGTCTTCGGTTAACATCTTCAATTCGTTTAAAAGTAACTGTCTTGCCTTACATAAAATAGATAAGAGAAATAAAAATTCTTACATTAAACAGTTCATAATAGATTCTCTTCCTTCGTGATGTGCGCATGAGGGATAGAGAATTGCTTCTATCATGATTGAGGAAAAAAAAAGTTAAATGAAGCAAATTGATATCTCTCTGTAGATGAAATTAGATGTTTGTCTTCGATTAAACCAACTATTTGTCTACATAAAATGAAAACAAGCGAAAATTTGGACTTGAAAAGAAAACATATAGTCTACTGTTCTGTTAGTCATGCAGGGAAAAAACAAAATGCCTAGAGAGGTCAATGGTAGAGAAAGTTTCATGGGATGCAAGAACCAATTTGATATCCATCCCTGATAAAATCATAAAAAAATAGGGTCTAGAAGTTAAATTGCTTACCGCCTCATAAATCGCCACTACAGACTCCATACTTCATTGTCGGTTCCAACTCCATCAGTCCCTATTCTCATGCCAGCAATTCTTCATTAATCATGAAGCACCTCCAAAATCAATTTGAATGACCTTTTAGTGGGAATTGGGATAACTCAGCGTGAAATCGACAATCCATTTGATTTTGCTCACGTAGGCTGGAATAAAAAAGCGTAGAAAATGTGATTGCAGAAGGAGAGATAAATTTAAGGAGAGGAGAAAGAGAACAATACAACCTGTAATCTTCATGGCTACCTTCATTTAAATAAAGCGGTGCATATAAATCTTAAATTGAAACACATGAAACCTTTCCATCATAGATGAAAAAGGTAAAATTTCCATACATAAAAAATCTATGACGTCCGACAACCATCAAAATATGAAGAGATGTCGCCAGTTAGTTAAACCACCGACGGATTAGATCGAAGTTTATTCGGTATAGCTTGAATTTTTTCGGGTTATTAATGGAATCTAAAGATTGAATGTTTACTTAATGAAGAATTTAGGCTTATTTGTAAGATAATAGCAATCGGGAGGAAAATTAATGTTTTTGTGTAAGTACTTCGGGATTTGAAAATGATAGGAGGAATGGAAAAGGAAAGACGATGGGGTATCGAAGCTGAAAAAAAAAACTACTCCCGCATTACTACGGGATACTCGTTTTGCAAGCTATTGCAATTGCGCATCGAACGTAAGAAAATGACACATCGGATGTACTGAAAAAAAAGTGCCAACTCAGCGATTGTTCTATTTTGCTTTCTAATATAGGTAATAGATATACAAATTTTATAGCGACTATTCTCAATTTTAAACTGGACATAACTTTCAATTTATAAAGTGAAATCTCAATTTCTCATATTCGTTAGAAAATCATAGTTCGAAATATTCCAACGTTTCTTGTTTAACCAAATTTTGACTTATATTGAATTCTATGTATTCAATTGAAGTTTAAAATCGAATTTTCAAACTACCGCGCCATTTCGAGTTCGTTTTATAATTAAATTTTAAATTTACACATTCTAACTTCGATTTAAATAAATTTTTAGTCGTTATTATTTAAAATAAATCATTTTAAATATTCAAAACCCATTAAAATAGCTAAAATAAAATTTTTAAATTGGTTCAGAAATTCCCGGTTGTTACAGTTGGAGACTTATTGAAGACTGTGCCTTTATCAGTTTATTAACTTTAGTTGTTTCCATTCCAGTCATTGCATTAGAAAATTCTATGCATTAGATTTCCGTTGCATTAGATATTGTAACTCTGATATTATGTATAAGTTTTGGGACTATGTATTTATGCAGCAGCTTCATAAACTACTATTGTATTTTACTTATTCTGCCATGAGATATTCTGTTATTATGTGTTTGTGATTCTTAGATGGTTTTATTTCTAACCCCATAGTGACAACAATCTGCTATTTCAAATAATCCGAGATGGTTTTATTGACTTAAATGTTTGAAAATTACGGGTCGCTACAATAAATATACAATTTATTATCTGAATGTAGAAGAATAACACTAGCATAGTACTCCTCAATATGGTCAAGCATAGTGCATTGCGCATTTGAATGGATTGAATATCATCCATTAGGAATCATTCCATGATAAAATTAATTTCTGTTGAGCTCAATTTTTTTTTCGGTCAAGCCATTTAGATTAAATTGACTTCCAGCATACGATTTTACAAAAGCAAAAGTGCAATATGTATCGACTTGCTTCACTGTGTATCTCTTTATGACGTACAAACTATTGTTATTTAGTTGATTTTGTTAGGTCGAAGGGCAGATATTTCATTAGACTGACATTTATTTGCGCTACAATGAACACTTGCGGGTTATGCATAACGACAAACTGCTAATTAGGAATTATATGCAATTCTTTATTTTAATTCAGTCTAATTTGAACATGATTTACAAAAAAATATTATAGCAATAGAGCACCACTATAGTTTTAGAAGATTCTGCACCATTAGCATAGCGTGGTTTCCTACTAGTTATAGATAATTCATCGACAATTATTTGTCTGTAAATGTCATGCGAGCTCGTAGAGAATGCACCACTGAATTTTGTAGGTAACCAACCTCAAATTCTAAGGAATTCCTTTCTAGTTAATACAAAATATATTGGTAATTGCATGGTAAGGGCACAAATAATTTGTTGATGATATCTGATATCGAATTCATTGGTAATGCCCTGTAGGACTAGTAAGGAAGTCATAAAAAATATTCTCATGCTTGTTTCCATGAATAAATATACATCGAGAAATGATTTCTTGATATTCAACGATGTTTATTCGATAATGGAATATAAATTAATTTGTGTCATACTTCCTCATTTAATTAAGAAGTAATTGTTCTCATATGGTCTCTTTAATCAAGGAGTTTGTAACACCTTGTAATTTTAACAACACTAAAGAAGAACAATTAAAGTATAATTAATTTAATATTCCGAATTAATGGAAACGGACTATGCCATTGCATTCATCTCAGAATTCTTGCCAAAATAGACACTTGGTTTGCGTAAAGTGAACATTGTATGAAGAAGTTATGAAGTTTGTATACACGCAAGAGAATTATATATATATATATATATATACATATATGTGTGTGTGTGTATTTATATATAGGGTCAAGAAATTCTAAAATCAATACAAAATCGTTCAAAACACAGAAATTTTGGGAAGTGGGAATTCTCCCGCCTAAGGGTGTTGTAACAACCCAAAAAATCAAAACTAATTTAAAAATTTTATTTTAAGAAATTTTGTTAGAAAATGTGCCAGAAATTAAAAATTCCATTTTTTAAATAATATTAAAGCTATTAAAAATAGTCATTTTATAAACAACCTCCGTTTTCAATGAAACCATTTTTGTTGGATCTGGAATGTCAAATTATTGCTAAGTTTACTTTTCCATAATTTTGGAATTAATATGTGAGCATGGTAAATTAAACTATGTTCGATAATTTTTGCTGAATTTGATCGACCGTTAATAAGGCCATTTTTCAAACGGTCTCCAAATTCGATGAAATTAATTTTGTTAGGACTGTATCGTTAAAATATAGCTATATTTATTTTTTGGGAATTTTTGGAGATAGTATGTGGCCCTAGTAAATTTAAATGTACGACCAAATTAAATAATTAAATGATTTATATTTTAATTTAAAGGAAAGTGGGCTGAGACGATCAAATGGGCTGGCGGAACCTGGTCCATTATGTCCGGAATGGGGGTATCTGGCTAGGGACAACATTCGTTGGGTTGAATTTGGAGCTATTAGGAATTAAAGGGTTTTTTTGCAAACTTGAAATTTTAATAATATTTTGTTATAAATAACCTAAAAAAATCCTAGCCCTAATTCTACATTAGCCGCCGCCCCTCTTCAATCATGGCCAGAAATGCTCAACACTTCCACCATTAAAATCTTTCGATCCACACAATAAAACTCCTCCTTCCTTTTGACAATTTTGTAGAGACTGTTCCCCTCTCCAGATTCATACGGATTTTGAAATTTATCATCGCGTATTGGAGGAGAACCGAGCCCAAAAAGTTCATACGTGTCGACCGCCACCGCTCCACCCAGGCGCCACCGAGCTGGGCCCCACCATTGACATTGGGGTGCCCTCCTATGCTCTCCGTCGTGGTACGATCTGATCGTGCTAACCCTTCATGATTTGGAAGCAATCGGGAGCCCTAGGATTGAACGATTTTGAAAATACGCTGGCTTGGTTTTGATTGTAGAAGAAGAAGAATTGGACAATTTCAGAACCGTGGGACCGTAAATTCGAGATCTAGATTTCAGAACAGACTAGAACAAATTTGGAGCAAACCAAAATTTGGGGCAAATTCAATTTTGAATTGTACAGAATTCAAATTCACTATGAGATTTCCTTTTTAAAAATTAAAATTAATTAATTATTATTGTGTTTAGAAATTTCTACAAATACGTTGCTAAATTCAGTTTGTTGTTGTACGAGATTTGAGTTGGATTGATTGATGCTGTTATGGTGATCTGTTGATTTAATGGAACATTTTTATTGAATTAGAATTGTCAAAACAAAAATATCATTTTTGTTGAATTAGAATTGTCAAAATAAAAATATCATTTTTGCTAAATTAGAATTGTCAAAACAAAAATATCATTTTTGCTGAATTAGAATTGTCAATACAAAAATATCACTTTTGTTGAATTAGAATTGTCACAACAAAAATATCATTTTTGTTGAATTGGAATTGCCAAAATAAAAATATCACATTTTGTTGAATTAGAATTGTCAAAATAAAAATATCATTTTTGTTGAATTAGAATTGTCAAAACAAAAATATCATATTTTTTTGAATTACAATTTTCAAAACAAAAGTGTCATTTTTGTTGAAATAGAATTGTCAACAAAATAAAAGAATAATTTTTATTTGTTTTGTGGAAATAGAATTGTCAACAAAATAAACGAATCATTTCATTTGTTTGGTCGAAATAGAATTGTCAACAAAATAAAAGAATCATTTTTGTTTGTTTCGTTGAAATAAAATTGTAAACAAAATAAAAGAATCATTTTTATTTGTTTTGATGAAATAGAATTGTCAAAAAAAAAGAATCATTTTTATTTGTTTTTTTTGAAATATAATTGTCAACAAAATAAAAGAATTATTTTTATTTGTTTTGTTGAAATAGAATTGTCAACAAGTAAAAGAAGTCATTTTAATTTGTCGAGTTAAACATTGAATTTGTGTACAAGTAAGAATAGTCATTCTTATTTGCCAAGTTAAACATTGAAATGGTATACAAATAAAAATATTCCTTTTTATTTGTTATGTAAAAGAAAAAATAATAGAATAAAAAACATGTACATATAATAAGATTGTCTTTTATTTTGTCGCTAGAATTGTAAACATGTCACATATGACAAAATTGTCTTTTATTTTGTCGCTAGAATTGTAAACATGTCACATATGACAAAATTGTCTTTTATTTTGTCGCTAGAATTGTAAACATGTCATATATGACAAATCTGTCTTTTATTTTGTCGTTAGAATTATGAAACATGTCTTGTAAACAAAATTAACTTTTTATTTTGTCATTAGAAGAATAGAACATGTATGCAAATAAAATACATATTTATTTGACATTAGAAACATGTAGAAATGCATGCAAATAAAATACATATTTATTTGACATTAGAAACATGTAGAAATGTATGAAAATAAAATACATATTTATTTGACATTAGAAACATATAGAGAAGTTATGCGAATAAAATACATTTTTATTTGAAAAGAAAAACATATAGAGAAGTTATGCTAATAAAATACATTTTTATTTGACAATAGAAACATATAGAGAAGTTATGCGAATAAGATATAATTTTATTTGACATTAGAAACATGTAGAAAGATGTTGCGAATAAAATACTTCTTTTATTTGACATTAGAAAACATTGGAAATGTATACAAATAAAACTTCTTTTTATTTTTAGAGACATGTAGAAAATATATACAAATAAAACTTCTTTTTATTTGTTATTAGAAAACAATGGAAATGTTTGCAAACAAAATTCTTCCTTTTATTTGTTATTAGAATATATTAGGATTTGTATGCAAATAAAATCTTTCTTTTATTTTGTCATTAGAAACATTTAAATTGTTATGCAAAATAAAACATTCTTTTATTTGGCATGTTAAACATGTTAGTGGAATCGTCGAATGATTTTTATATATATATTTATATAAATTAAAATTAAAATTAAACAAATCGTGTGCGTTCACGTTTCAGAATCGTAACTTTAAATGATTATATCGAAAGATCCGTCCGTCCGATTTTGCCAAAACTGAAACCATTAGGTGTGCTTTGGGAAGATCTTTCCAACAATATAAAAGTTGTTAAAATCCAACGGTTAGATTTCGAGAAATGGGTAAATCAAATTTTGGTAAAAACAGCGCAAGGGCCGCCTATTGATCTGAAGCGTCATTGAATTAAATTGGACTATTTTTATATAAATAAAATAGCAATAAATCGTTATAAAATAATATTAACAATATGAGATGATTTAAATTAGATTTAAATTATACATATCCGAAAATTATTAGAAAAGACCGAGTTCAATCTCGTTTCAAATAATTATACGACGATTTAAATCGAAGATATTGAAGATGGTGTTTAAAGACCGACGATCTTCACATCGAATGGACAACTATTGGTGTCTTTGATTGGAGTTGCTGCCTTGAAAGGGTTACAGTGGTAGTTCTCCGGACGTACTTGTTGTTTGTCCAGATAAGGGAGCACCTCTCTTCCGTATTGGACATATGGGACGAGGAATAAGGTGTCTCCTGTTTCGTTCAAACCTAAAACGGATTTGTAATGGTTGTGTGTCTGAAATTGAATTTCGTTCTGTGTGAAGTGATTTCTACTTAATATATATCTATTTGGTGGTGTAGAATTTATTCTCTTGCTTAACACCCTTCTCTGAGACGTACGAGCTTAGATGTTATATATTGACAGATATCAGTCGCATGGCGTGAATTGTCAGTGTGGCATGCCAAGATGCAAATGATCAAGGCTTTTGTTGAAAAGCAGAGCCTTGTGGTTGATGATCAAAGCACAGCCCATTTTGCATAGCTTTGTGTATAACGTAACTTCACGAGGCTCACACTCCGGTACAAGTCAGAAACCGGATAAGGGAACGCAGGGAGTGCATACGTTTCTTTCTAGCTAGAAGTGGTGTCATGGTATGGAGCTCAGAAATTTTTACTTATGTGGATGACAGATTTCGAGGCCTTGATTTATTGGTCGCTATTGGCCAAGTGATAGGTTCAATAGGACCGGGAAACATGTGTTCAGGCATAACTAATCGACTAAGCTATATTTGTGGAACGGCTCTGCAGGATTCAAGGGTTCACTGCGGGGGATCCTGAGACATTTGCTAGAGTGTCTCGAATTGGTAAGGAGACCATCCCTAGCCTTGACTCATGATGGAAACCCAATTTCCAATATGACATTATGAATTTGATTATAAACCTATATATGGCAACACAGTAGGAAGGTGTACTATGCCGTTTAGGATGACACATTTATTCTAAAATTGTTTTAAACTGATTAGACACTAGTAATAATATTAAATATTATTTTATACATATTAAGCATGTTTGATCATTATAAGGTAAAACTCTATCCTCCGGTTTGTGTTGCATTGTGTGATGGGACTTGAGTCTTGTAATGATTTCATTTTCTAAAAAGCATTGTGTTGTTTTAAAAAGATTTATTTAATTTATGCACTGGAAATCCAATGGTGTAAACCCGTTGTGCATTAGCAGCGTGGTCCTGTGATTAACCTTATTATTAGTTAAGTTAAGTAAAGATTTCTCATATCAGTCCCATGATTGACTCGTAGTTTGTTTTCACTTGCAAACTCGGGTGCCCTTATTTTTACATGGGCAGCCAAGTGACAGGTATCAGGTTTATTTTGGCTATGTACTAAAGTGGAGTATGGTCTTGGCAGAAGATGAAGATTACCTCTATCTTTGTTTCTATTTTGAAACATTTGAACATCATTTATCCATATGGTACTTGATGATGTATTAGACTTATTTCTATTCACTGAGACTTTCATATGCTAAGTTGTATCCTGTAACTGTGTCACTCTGATGTTGTGATGTTGATGACATTTCTATTTTCCACTGTTATGTTAAATGTATTATGCTGTTATTTGAAATCTGCCGTAGTTGTAAATCTGTTATATTCCAATGATTATCCTTGATTTCGTACTACGGGAATTTGGGGTTATCACAGTTGGTATCAGAGCTAATGGTTAGCCTTAGCTTTGGAGTATAACATATTTTAAACAATTCATCTAGATAGAATCAGCAGTATTCTAAGGCGAGTAGCTCATTAGAGATGGGATTAGTAATGTCCTAGAATGAGCATAGCACAATAGCACATCATAATTAATCATTACATCATCATTTTTCCATTTGTCCTTATTTTTACCTTTCCTTTAAAATTTTCATTTCTCTGACTCTTTCCTTGATGGTAAAGAACTAATAGAAAATGAGTACGAGAGCTAAAGCCAGAGGTAGAGGCGGAGGCAGAGGACAGGGAAGGGGTGAAATCCACGTTGCCTAGGACCAGCCAAATCTAGAGGCAGTAGTACCACCACCTCCGCCTCCGCAACTTTTTGACCTAGATAATGTAGCTAAGAAATTTGATTAGCACAGAAATGTGTTTATTTTATGCTCTTATATCTTATCTTTTGTAAATAAATAAATATTACTTTGTGTATTTTTATGTGTTTTTACAGATTGTCAGTTAGTGTCTCCTTCATTTCAATTAAAGGCCAATTGCAAAGAAAAGCTACTTCCTTATGTCAACACTTTCTCAATCCTAAAAGATATCATAGCTCACTCGTAAAGACATAGGAATTTGTGCAAAGAGACCTGAGTTCGACCCTTAGCAAGCTTTATTTTTGTCGAAAAAGGGAGCATAGATTTATACACACACCGTCTTCTTTGCTCTGGAGATTATATGGAATAGTGATATGTTATATATATATATATATATTCTTATGTGTATATATAATGTATGAACTAATAAATATTTTAAGGAACGAACATATTCTTATCAGATAAAAATATTCATTTTCAACTTCCATATAAAAGAAGATTTGAATGAATTATTGCCAAAAAAAATCCAATCATGCTGCCATATGTCAATAATCAAGGAGAATGATCTTCATGGAATACCTCAACCATTATATCATATCTCTTTTATTTTTAAACATATTATTTCAGTGGATTCATTCTTGGCCCAATTTATTCTGATAGAGGAGTCTACATCCCTATAAATACACATGATATCCATTGTAAAGGATTCATTATTCTATACTTCTTTTCTCCATTAATTAATTTTTCTTCTACTTTTCAGTATTTTTTTATTTTCTTAGCAATTAGTGTTGCCTACACAATTAGATTTGGTATACCACTATTTGTATTTTGCACTTATTTTCATTAGTGATTGACCTTCTGATTAGATTCAACGGTAATCCTAATTTTATTTCCTGTTTGTATTTTAATTTCTGCAATTTTAATTTCTGTTCTTTTTACTGCTTTCCTAGGTCATATTGGATTGAATACAGATTTGATTAGATTCAGATCTGATTAAATTCTATAATTGTTTAATTGCAGTTTCAATTTCGTTTGCTTTAAAACCAACTGCCAAGATTTGTCTAACTCGCCACAGAAATTATATAAATAATTTAATTTAATTTAGCTCCATGTGATTCGACCTGCATACCACACGATCTATGCGCTTGTAGTTTTATTTCAAAATCTGCGCTTTCCTAATCATAGGAAAGGGTCGATCAAGTTTATGGTGCCGTTGCCAAGGAGGGAATAATTAAGTTTTACTATTTATTTAATTTCCGATTCATGTTAGTTTTTTTTTAACCTTTTACTGTCTTGTATATATATATATATATATAACTTGCCAAGTTTCTTTGATTTTATTTCTTTCCCCTTTTCAGTCTCCTTTCCAATCTTTGCAATTCTTCTTCTATAAGTCTCAAAATAAAATAAAATTTGGCAATTTGTTTAAATTTCTTTCCTTTCTCAATTCATTTTCCTTTCAAACTTTTACATAGTTCTCCTTTTGTACAAATTTCAATTAAAAAAAAGAAAAAAAAATTTCTTTCTGTCTTTATTCTCTCTTTGATTGCCTTCCCTATTTAGATCGCCTTTCAGTCTTTACAATTACTTGCCTGTTCCAAAAAAAAAAAGAAAACAAAAAAAGTTGGTTGTTTTCCGTTTCTTTCCTTTCTTTCCCTCTTTTTTACATTTGCTTTCATTAAAGTTAAAATAAAATAAAATAAACTTGTCATTTTCACTGATTTTCTATCTTTACCATATTGTTTTCTCTTTTTTTTTTATTTCTTTCCCTTTTACTCAATCAATTCTGTACAAATTTCTTTCTTCTTTTAAAGGTCTTAGCAAACCAAAAAAAAATTCCTTCTTTCCGGTTACTTTCTTCCTTCTATTTCTCCTCTGCCATTTACAAAAACCACAGTTCCATCTTCATCACCCAATTCCCCAATACTATTCAACATCCAACCATATCCTACCACACTTCACAGTCCATCACCTCCTCTACCAATACAGCTACATCCCTTAACAGCATGCAAACCTCATTAGAAATCATCCCAACGACCCTGACAAAGCAATAGTTCCAGTTTCACCACCAAACAACCCTTTTTTTCCACCCATGCACTAACCAAAGTCCATTGTCTCTCCTCTTTAGTTCACACAACTACACCATACCCAAATAACCGAGTTCAGCAATTATACTCAGACCATCATGGCCATAAAAATTCATCTCACAACCCTCATCTGCACAAGATCTCTAATTTCCCCTATTTCCATCTCCTCATAGACAAAACCGCATCAACATCCCCCACTCCATAACAAGCATCCACTACAACAAAACATTCCAACATCCTCCTCTCCCACCACAGTCACAAGCTCACGAACCACAACCATCGAAGCCACAATCAAAACTGAAGACATCGGCCACAGTCAATGCCATCATCACATAAAATTGCAACACACTCATCCCCAGTTCCCACAAGCCAAATCCTCTGCTCCACTTAATCTCCAAACCATACTTCAATACATTCCCAGAAGCCAAATCATTTTCACGCATCCCGAAATTCACCATCACGATCGAAAACATATGATTTGAACCTTAACTTGCAAAACCCAGTAAATTCGAGACCCAAACGTGATTTTGACAAAAGAAAAATAGAGAAGAGGGTTGCGTGACCTCGTTGTTGGGTTCGAATTCCTTTGTTGCTGAAAAGGGGGCGTGACTTTTCGTTGATTGTTTTCTTTCTTGGTTGTTGGACAAATAACAGTGGCTTTAGTTTAGTTTGTGACTTGAGTTATGTGTTGTTGTGCCTTGTTTCTTGTTTTAATTAGGCCCAGTTCTTTTGTTTTTATTTTTGTATCTTAGATCTAATCTGTGTTGAGTTTTGTTTAATTTTCTATTTTTTTAGTTTAGTTCAGTTAGTTCCAAGTTATAGTGGCATTTAGTTTAGCTCAACTTGATTTCTTTACTTTAGGTTTATTTAATTTTTTTAACTTTTTGTTTCTCCTTTCTTATTCTTCATTCCAAAAAAAAGAGAGAGTGAGAGAGAGAAATCAAATCAAAGACCAAAGCAAAAAGAAGAGAGTTTGAGCAACCAACAAAGGAATCAAAAGCGAGCCAAGCAAATTGCAGACAATGAAGTTTTATAGCACTGGACGGACTGCCATACCCCACTGTAAAGTTTTCTAACTCTATAGGTGCAGCAGTTACTTTAAAAAAAATAGAAATTTCTTGTAAATTTTTTTTGCAAGGGCAGCAGCTTGCTTGTATAATATTTTAAATTTCTGCAGTTATTATTGTTTGATTTTTGTGGTTGACTGATATTTGCATAATTGAAATCTTCACTCTTATTGTTTTCAACAATAAAAATAGACGTTCCAAAAAAATATAATTGAAAAGTGGTGTTTTATGAAGTTGATTGTCTCGCATAATTGGATCGCGGATATATAGTAGTTCAATTTATTGAATACTAGCAAAAGAGGTTGCATACAACCTGTTAAACATTGGTCGTATCCCTTAGTATTCATACTATACATGAACAACCATAAGACCCTCTTCCACCTTCTAATTGAGCCAGTTAATTAATAGATCACAACTCGGTACTTTATACTATTTTGAAGTGAGAATAATTGTTGACTTCATTCGAATGTCGGATTCAAAAATAATCCTTGAGAGAAATGTGGGATAATAATCGAAGTAGATGTCCTCTTGAACAATATGAGTATGAATTACACATCATGAGGCAAAATTTTCCAAAATTTCGTGAGCTCAATGCAAACAATTTTCAAAATTTTCCAAATGACTAACATTTTCAAAATCATAGAAATGATCGAAATTACGATTCCAATTACAACTTCAATAATTATGATTATGGGCCACATCCTCGTCAAAACAGCTTTGGATCCTAATATAGCTTTGATCACAATCAATAAGGGGTTGTAAACAAAAATTTTCAAAATTATAGCGCATATCAACATCTTGAAAATAACCAAAATTGCAATTTTCCGTCGAATTTCAACAGTTTTGGTTACGAACATAATTTTTAAAGTCAAAGTGATTTCCAATATCATTGTCATTTTCTTAAAAGTTCAAACAACCAACACATTGGAAATAATATTGATCGTGAAATTAATGTGGACTATAATTTTAAGAATCGAGAATACCAAAATGAGAGCTCTCAAATTGACGATTCAGAAGAATATCATCTAAACATTCTTAGAGAGAAGGAAGAAAGGCTAAATAAAAAGATGAATGAACTTCTTTGTTTAACGACATCTTTGAAAGAACAATGAGAGCAAAAAAAATCCAATTCAAACAAGCAATGAATCAGAAAATAATAATCCATTCTTTACTGATAGAGAAATTTTTTAGATTATAACTTTGGAAATTGAGAATAATGATCTAAATGAAGTTGTTCAAAATTCAACAAATGATTTGGACTTCGATTATTTTAAGGAAAAAAGATTTATACCCAGATTTTGATCTTCCTCTTTCAGGCTAAGAAAAACTTGAAATTCTAGAAATTGAACAGAATAAAAAGGTTTAATTTTTCAATTCGAATTTGGAGAAGGATTTTAGTAAACATGAATTTTTTGGATTGTATGAGGATGAGTTGCCAAATGAGGATGGAATAGATCAAGCCACCAATCCACGTTCGAAAATTTCGATTTTGAGGTTTTAAACGAACAAGAATTTGTCAATGTCGAAATATGTTAACTTATAATTTGAGAAATGTGATCACACAGTCTTGAACAACACTCAGAGTTTAAATTAACGATTGCAACTAAGTTTATATACGATCAAATTTTTTTAGACAATTACACTGATAAATTTGTTGAGCACATGAATTATTTTTGGAATGCTAGCTAGATTGAAAAACTTCATGTTTGGACGACCTGGATATTTATCTACTGGACTATAAATCTAGGTATAAAGATGAGATGGTTTTCAAAATTCTTTGCTTATTAGAAAACATGCCTAGACATAGTGGGAATGGGATTCATCGAGCTAGAACCAAGTTTGGGGGAGAAGTTGGTGGCAGTCTTTGCATCGCATTCAATGCAAACACATGTATCATTGTACATATGATCCATTCTTACATACAATTAAATTGCATTTTATTTTACAAATCATTTTGCATTTAATCCATCTCTAGGTTTTATCATTCAAATTTAGGAAACATGCTATAGTGTGGACACTATTTTGTCCAAGTTTGGAGGGGAATCTGCATTGCATCCTTTTTATTCTTTGTTAGTTTCTTTTTTCTTTTCATTTTTTAGATAGGACCATCATGCATTTTAGATCGTAGTAACATGCCATTTTTTTTGAAACATGACTCATTTTAGATTGATACAATAAAATAAGTTAACAATTATTAGTCAGTTGATAGTAAATTTTTTCTCTTGAATAAGATCAATAAGAAATATAACGAAAAGTTGAATTTTTAGGGATAATAGTGTAACTGGTACATAGGGTGATTCTTAGGTGATGGCCATGAAGTCGATTCTAAATTGTAGTCTTTGTTTAATATGTGGAGGACTTAAAAGACTTATACTAGCTTTTCGAATCTTTAAAACTAATTTGTGTTAAGCTGAATTCGTGTAATCTCTCTTGTTCTTATATATTCAATAATAATTATAGTAATCCAAGGGTATCCAACATTGCATGCATATCTAGTATTGGTGTGCGAACCCGCCAAGCTCTATCCTATATGTTAATGAAAAAGTCAACGTTGGTATATCTTGGTCTCATATGAGTTGGACACCTAACGATTACCGACATGTTGTTGACAAAGTCAGCGTCGGGCTGCACAATCCACCAAGATCTGTCCCAACTCTCCGTCAGTCCGGAAGGCAGTGTATGTGTAACAACCCGGAAAATACGAGCCAATTAAAATTTTTTAAATTGGTTATTTTAAAGTAATTTAAACAATTGAAATAGAATATTTCAATAAAATAATGAGTTAGAAATGGTGCAGCAGTTTGAAAATTTGAATTCAAACTTTGACTGACTGTATCGGGTGCAAAATAAAACGGACTTTAGTGAAACCAAAAATATATAAATCTGTTTATGAATATCTTTCTAACGAATCTCAAAAATCGAAGTTTGATGGCGGGAATCAAAAGTTATGGCCAAATGAATTTTCAGAAAGGTCGCTATAGAGAATATATAGCCCCTGAAAATAGACATTTTGCAAACGACCTCGGAATTCGACGAAACTAGTTTTGTTGGATCCGGGATGCCAAATTATTGCTAGGTTTCAAATTTCATAATTTTTGAAGCTGGTATGTGAGCGTGGAAAAAGGAAACGTGTTAGGTTGATTTCTATTAAATTGGATCGACCAGAAAAGAGCCATTTTTCAAACGGTCTCAGAAATCGACGAAACTAGTTTTGTTGGGACCGTAGCGTCAAAACATAGCTAGATTTATTTTTCTGGAATTTTTCGAATCAGTTTGTGGCCCTGGCAAATTGAAATGTACGTTTAAATCGAATATTGAACGTTTTATATTTTAATTTGAAGAATAACTGGCTGTAACAGTCGAATTGGCCTATGAAACATATCCCATTGTGTTCGGGATAGGGGTATTTAACTAGGGGCGATAGTCGTTGGGTTTGGATTGGTGTTCGTTTGGAGAAACGCTATTTTAAAAATCAAATAAAGCATCGGCCAATAAAAAAATTCTATTCATAGTTTAAAATAAAAAAAATTTAGAAAACCCCCCGCCTCCCTCGACTTCAACGATGCACGATGTCCCTCCCTTCCCGGCCATTTTCCGACCTCCACAGCCACCATTAGCCTCACCCCCAGTTGAACTTTTTAAAGCTCCCTCCTTCCTCTTCAAACCAATACTTGTTAGAGCCCGTCTCGTCGCTCCTACCTCGAGATCCACGCCCTGGAAGTTCCGACCTTTGAAGCGCCGCCCCGCCCTCCTCCCTGTGTCGAAGTGGACCCCACCTACCTCCGCCAGAGCGCCCCTTCCAGGTGGTGTAGCCTGATCCTGTCCAAGCCCTACGGATTTAGCTGTAAATCGAACCCTAGTTTTGAACCCTTTTGCTGAGGTACGGCAGTGTTAATTTTAAATAGATTATAACACTATTAAGTGTTGCAAACTTTAAAAAATCATATATTTATCGTGTATTAACGAAATTCGATGAAACAGGAAACATCGTGACCGCAAGGACGCTCTCTACAGTCTAGAGGTGTTCGAGGATTTTTCTGAGCTTGCTAGTATTTTTAGAAAAGCGACAAACCATTGTGAGATTTCTAAACTGAAATGGGAATGGACATGTGTTGTATAAGTTATATAAGCGAAATATAAATTATATACGTGTTGTGTACCTTATGTACATGCGTTGTATAAGTTGTATGAGCGAAGTATGAGTTATACATGCATTGTATAAATCATATGCGTGTTGGAATGGAAATAAAATATATTATATACAAATATATATATATATATATATATATACACAAATATATATATATATATATATATATATGTATGTATGTATGTATATATACTCCCCTCGTCCACAAACCATGGGCGATATTTATTGATTGTGAATTCTGTGAAAAATTTATTGAATAATGCGAATGGTTGATAGGATTGTTTGTGGTTGATATTGTTTGGATTTTGGTTGAAAAATACCATTGTGGTTGAAAATACCCATTTGTGATTGAAACGAAATTTGAATAAATTGTGGAAAAGAAAAACATACTCGCCTGTGTGCGAATTAGATGTATGAAATCCCCATTGTCAAAAACCGCAAGGATTTAAGGTAGAGCGAGGAGCCGTACTCGGGACGGTGCCGGTTTTAAATACCCTGCCGTTATGTTGCTGAAATTTTCAATAATATTCATGTGTTAGAATTATTTTCATATGTTGAAACTATATTCATGTGTTGAAACTGTATTCATGTGTTGAATAGAAATTCATGTGTTGAAACCATATTCATTTTTTGAATAGGAATTCATGTGTTGAATAGAAATTCATGTGATGAATAAAATTCTTTGAAAAATAAAAATAACAGTTTATCACATATCTAAACTATATAAACTATTCGTGTTTTAAATAAATTGTTTTAACATTAAAAATCACAATTTTATTATATATATAAACTATAGAAATTATTCATGTGTTGAATAAAGGGTTAGAACGATAAAAATCATATTTTTATCATATGTGTGAAGTGGATAATATTCATGTGTTGAATATATAGATTGAACAATAAAATTTACATTTTTATTGTGAATATGAAGTGCTAAAAATGTTCATGTGTTGAATAAATATTTTAGACGATAAAAATATCATTTTTATCATTTAAACGATTAGCTAAAAATATACAAGTGTTGAAACAAATATTTATTTGCTATGAATATTATTTTTAACATGTAGGCGAACTAAATAAAATAGTCATGTGTTGAAATATATTTTTGTTCACCAAAAATATCATTTTTATGTGAAACGTGAAGTGTTAAAAATAACTACTTGTAACACCCCAAATTTCAGTTAATGCTAAAATTCACTAATTGCAGAATAAATAATCTCAGATGTGAGAATTGGGGGAAACGGGCTGCGTCTTTGCATTCGTCTCGGAAAAATACGCAAAATAGAGTCCGAAATTTTGTAAATCGGAGTCCGTATGGCCCAGTTATGGCCCAATGAAGTTTGCAGAAAATTCAAAGTTCAAAACAGATTTAAAATTCAGGTTTAAAATTCAAAATTGGGGCCATTGGGCGCTGGAGGGAAAAACTCCCGCCTAGCTACCCGAGTCGACAGCCCTGTCGACTGGGCAGTCGACTGGGTAGGACCAAGTCGACAGCCCTGTCGACTTGGGTGTCGACAGGGGGTGCTCGACCAGTTAAACCTGGTGCACCATTTTAGGGTTTGGCTGTGTTTCGGGCTATTCTCTAGAGACTTCTTAAATCTGACGGACCTAATCTAACCTTGGGCTAATCCTATGGTCTAAAACACACCCTAATCCTATAAATACACCCTAATGCAAGCCTAATCCATACTAAAAATAGAATTGATACCATCATGCCGCCAAAATCAAACTTAGGAGGAGCCTCCACTAGTTTATGAAGAAAGTTGCAAGCTAATCAACCTCTAATCATCACCATCTTCAAATATAGCAACTAGTTCTACTTCATAAGTTTGCTAATCTTGGTTTTGGTGAGTTTCTATCACTTTAATAACCAGTTGCTAAATTAAGTAGATGAGATATGATGAGATCATGCGGTTTTGTATGCGGATTAGTGGGTTTTAAGTCATATGATATGATGTTAGTTTGCTAATCTATGTTTAATGTTAACCCTATGTTTATGCAATTTAAGTATGTGGGTTTATGCAAGTTAAGTATGTGGGTTTATGCAAGTTAAGTGGTGGGTTTTATGCATGCTAAGTATTGGGTTTTATGCATGCTAAGTATTGGGTTTTATGCATGCTAAGTATTGGGTTTTATGCATGCTAAGTATTTGACTTTATGCATGCTAAGTATTTGATTTTATGCATGCTAAGTGTTTGGTTTTATGCATGCTAAGTACTTGATTTCATGCATGCTAAGTGGTTGGTTTTATGCATACATTATGACATGCAAGTTTACCCTTTTTAAATAAGATGCATACATATGCAAGATGACACCTTTGTATGCTATGCATACATATGCATGTTTACCCTATTTATGATGCAAGTCACATATGCAAGTTCACCCTTTGTGTAACCTATGAACACTTATGCAAGTTACCTTTATATGACATATGTGTATTCATGCAAGTTGGGTTATTTAATGATGTTAGTTGGGTTTAATATCATGATGCAAGTTGACACCTTTTAAACCCATGTAAAAGCCAACGTTGTGCTAAGATTGAACCCATTACATTTATAGTGAATCTTCCCATTTATATGACATGTTATGAAAACGAATTACGTGGGAAACGATGGGGTTAATATGCATGTTAATAGAAATGTGTATAACATAAAATGAATGGACATAATTGGGAATTTACCTATTAAGTTAGGTCTACCCATATTATGGAGTTGGGAATTTACCTATTAAGTTAGGTCTACCCATACTATGGAATTGGGAATTTACCTATTGAGTTAGGTCTACCCATATTCTTAAAAATTGTGTAATTAATTAGGGATAATTAATATAAATTATGGGGGTGATTAATTAGGTGTAATTAATCGACTAAGACACGAGGTTGGACCCTTTTGAAGCATAAGACTGCCCGGAACCGCCCGGCAAATCCAGCGGCTACAAATGATTGGCCCAATGTGAGAGGTCTTAGGCATAAACTAAATACGTAACAAGTGTAAAGACACGAGGTTAGACTCTGTTATGGCGTAAGGCTGCCCGGAACCGACCGGCAAATCCAGCTGCCATAAAAGACAGTCTAATGTGAGAGGTCTTTACAAAGGTTACGTTTCTTAATCAATTAAGAAACACTTAACCAGATAAGCATGTAGTGGGGCATGAGGGGTTAAGTGGGTGCCTTGGGCGGCATGTGGAAATCTAGTGGGTTGCCTTGGGTGGCAATAGAAAATACGATTAGAATACTTAACCAAGTGGAAACATGTAATTAAACATGATTAAAGGGTTAAGTGGGATGCACTAGAAAAAGGGACAAGCTTAGGTGGGTAGCTTGTGGGGGCCCATTTCAACCAGTAACCCATATGTATCTTATTGGGCTCGACCCATGTCGAGGACGGGACACGCGTACTGGGCTTGACTATAAGAGGCCAAACGGGTTAGCGGTGGCAACGCAAGTCCAACGAGTTTCATATGCGTGTGTGGACCCGGGCTGGTAGGTAAGACGTTGTTGCATCGTGTAGGTATAAGCCGTGCACCATTAATTATATCGGGTTGCCACTTTGGGGAGTGATACACCCCACTGTGGGGCCGGCACGGGTATCTACGGTAGGGAGCCGATCACTTGGGAGTAGTGGGTACACCTAGTGGAGATAGGGGCAGACGGCACCTATGTAGTCAGCTAGGGGTACACAAAACTACTAGGTAAATTTTCTAAGTCCTTGGGAGGGATCAACCTTTAAGTAGGAATGACTGGTGTGGTGCAGTTTAGTAATTATCCTTGGGTGGGTAGATGCGTCTTTACGGTCATCTTAGTTTATCCTAAGTCTACTAAGCTGCTTAGTGTAGCCATTCATCCCCAGACGTTACCGTATATCAAGCTTATGTCTTCTCTGGTTACTTTAATGATTGTATTGTTAAAGTTATAGGACTTGCTCAGACTTATGTCTGACCCCGTTGTTTTTATCTTTTTTTCCAACCGTCAGGTTCTCAGAGTGGGCCCAGCACGAGTGGGCTTTGATCAGGCTGCTTTTATTACTCTCTTGGAGCTTGGACCCTAGATGTAGAGCTCAGTTTACCCTTTTCTTTTATAGCTATCTGTTCATGTATTGGGATTATGTATTTTTATTTAGCAGAATGGATATTTGTACTTAACTCTTATTATGGTTTTGTGATGTAACCAGACATGTTTTACTTTCCGCTGCAATGAAATGTTGTTTTAAATTTTCATGTATTACTTATATCTGTCTTGCTGTAATTTCTCTGTTCTATATTCACTAAAAATACTCCGCCGATGTTATGGCATTCCCTTAGAGAATGACCGTAGCGGGTGTGGGGTGTTACACGTGGTATTAGAGCAAAGGTTACCGGAACAGATAAAATTTTTAGAAAACTATTTTTCTAAAAACATTTTTGGAAAAGATATTTTCAAAAACATGTCTTTAAAGAGAAAAGTTTTTGAAAGAAAAGCATAATCCCCAATAGCCATATCTTTATCTTTCGAATTCTCCGTTTTGAATCTTTCCTTTTTCGTTTCAGCATGGCTGAGGATCTTAACTTTCCAGAGGGTGTGACGGTACCCGTATGGTATAGGAGATTGATGGAGGCTAGGGCCACCACTGCGGGTCCAGCAAATGTTCCTCCACCAACCGTAGCACCCGATCTTCCTCCTCCCCCTCCTCCTCGCACGGATACTTTTGCTAGGACTTGCAAGGAATTTAAATCTATGGGAGGGAAACCTTTTCAAGGATCTGAAACTTTTGTGGAGGCTAGGGATTGGCTTAAGGAGGTGGAAGAGTTGATAGAAATCTTTGAGATGGAAGAAGGAAAGAAAGTCAAGTTAGCTGCTTGGTTAATGAAGGGAGATGCCTCATTTTGTTGGGAGGTCACTAATGGAGAACGCCCCGTTGACTCTTGGGCGGATTTTAGGCAAAGATTTGTGGCAAAGTTTCTCTCAAGGGCGGAGGAAAACTTGTATATGGAAAGATTCTTGACTCTAAAGCAAGGAAATCTCTCAGTGAAGGAATATGTCAACAAGTTTAATCAATTGGCAAGGTTTGGCCTAGACATGGTGAATACACCAGAGAAGAAGGCTCTGAGGTTCGTGAAAGGCTTGAATGAACCGATGCATGGGTTGGCTATGACTCATATCCCTATGGGGGCCACCTTCGAGAAGCTAGTTGACATGGCACTCATGCATGAAGAAGAGAAGGGTCCCAATGCTAATAAGGCACCCGAGAAGAAGGGAGATCAAAAGAGACCTCAGCAACAACAGCAAAACAAAGGTGGGAAAGGCAACGGTGGCAAGGGCAAGAAGAAGTGTTTCAATTGTGGGACACCTGGCCACCTAAGCAAGGATTGTCGCAAGAAGAAGAAGACTGGCTGCTTCCACTGTGGCGAAGCAGGACATCTAGTGAAAGACTGTCCTAAGAAAGGGCAAAGGACGGGGTCTACCTCAGGAGGACAGGTGCAAGCTCTTGTGGCACCAGCTCAGGCAAGGGGGCAAGTTCAGGCTCTCGCAGCCCCACCGATTCGAGAAAGAGGTAGAACTATTTCCGTGGAAAGTCTGGTTTTTCTATTTGATCATCCTGTCCGTACATTGTTTGATTCTGGCGCATCGCATTCGTTTATCTCATCATCATTAGTTGAGTCACTGCACTTAGACACCAGTCTAGTAGATGATCCCTTGGTTGTTTCAAACCCAATTGGGGGCTCCACTTATTTGTCCATGATATGTTTGGGTTTGAAGATTTCTATACTTAGCATTGAGTTTAGATGTGATGCTTTTGTTTTGGGCTTCACGGGCTATGGGTTGATTTTGGGCATGGACTGGTTATCCAGTAATGGTGCCGTTCTTGATTGCGAAAGGAGAGTTGTTAGGCTCATGACCCGCTTGGGTAACACTCTCGAGATCTCTTGTAATCCCATGGATTCTGTTATGATAAGTTATCTTGAATCGCTTGACGCTTCGGTCGAGAGTTTGCAATCTGTTAGAGTGGTTCGGGAATACTCGGATGTGTTTGAGGAGGTGAAGGGCTTACCTCCGAAGCGGGAGATTGACTTCCGAATATATCTGGTGGATAATGCTAAACCTGTATCTTTACCAATGCGCCACATGGCTCCTCGTGAGAGGAGGGAACTCAATAAGCAAGTAGGGGAGTTGCTTGAGAAGGGGTTCATAAGACGAAGTATATCGGAGTGGGGTGCTCTAGTAGTTTTTGCTACGAAGGCGGATGGGTCCCTCAGACTTTGTGTAGACTATAGAGAACTCAATAAGCTCACAAAGATGAATAGACACCCATTGCCGAGGATTGATGATCTTTTCGATCAGTTGGTTGGCGCTTCAGTATTTTCTCAGTTGGACTTAGCCACGGGGTTTCATCAGTTGAGGGTGGCTGAGGATAGCATAGACAAGACTGCCTTTAGGACTCCGGATGGTTTCTATGAGTGGCTGGTGATGCCATTTGGGTTGATGAACGCCCCTGCATACTTTGTTGATTTGATGAGTAGGGTGTTCAGGGAGTTCGTTAATAAGTTCGTGGTGGTCTTTGTGGATGATATCTTAGTATTTTCTAAGAGTGAAGAAAAGCTTGCCCTACATCTTGGGGAGGTGTTGGAGACTCTTCGAGCACATAGCCTTAAGGCTAAATTCTCTAAATGTCACTTCTGGAGGAAGGAAGTGCGGTTCTTGGGGCACGTGGTCTCCAAGGAAGGGATAGCTGTGGATCCAGCGAAGGTAGTATCAATTCAAGATTGGATGGTTCCTAGAAATGCTACCGAAGTAAGAAGTTTCTTGGGGTTGGCAGGTTACTATAGGAAGTTTATCAAAGACTTCGCGAAGATATCAGCCCCATTAACCCGCCTTACGAAGAAGAATCTTGTTTTCGCATGGGACGTAGATTGTGATGATGCGTTCCGACGGTTAAAGAGAGCTTTAACCACTGCTCCAGTTTTAGTGTTGCCAGATGGGAGTAAGCCATTTGTTGTCTATACCGATGCTTGTGGGACAGGTTTGGGCGCAGTCTTAATGCAAGAGGGAAGAGTAATAGCCTATGGTGGAAGGCAGTTGAGGGCACATGAGAAAAATTACCCTACCCATGATTTAGAGTTGGCCGTTATTGTTTTTGCACTTAAGATTTGGCGCCATTATCTTCTTGGTGAGAGATTCGAATTGTTCACTGACCACAAATCATTGAAGTACTTGTTTTCTCAGAAGGACTTGAATTTGAGACAGCAAAGGTGGATGGAGTTCTTAGCATCCTATGATTTCGAGATAGCGTACACCCCTGGCAAGGGCAACGTGGTGGCGGACGCCTTAAGCAGAAAAAGGTTGTCCTTGAGTCCATTGTTCGTGGAACAACGAAGCTTGGAATTTATCTCGATGTTCGATTTCAGACCTTCCATCGACTATATACCCGGTTTGCTAGCATCCTTGGAGGCCAGACCTACTCTTTTGGGGCGGATTGGAGAAGCACAGAGGGACGACCCACAGTTGGTTGAGTTGGTAGAGAAGCTCATAAGGGGGGAGTCGTCCAACCATTTGAGTAGATACACCCTAGACGATAGGGGGTGCTTACGTAGAGACGGTAGACTTTGTGTACCGCAAGACGAGGGTTTGAGGAAGGCTATTCTTGATGATGCACACCGTTCTAGGATGACCATTCATCCCGGTGGGGACAAGATGTACCAAGACATGAAGCGGGTTTTCTTCTGGGCCGGTATGAAGAAAGATGTGGCCGAGTATGTCGCTCGATGCTTGGTGTGCCAACAAGTGAAAGCAGAGCAAAACAAACCAGGTGGGTTGCTTCACCCATTGGAAGTTCCGCAATGGAAGTGGGATAGCGTCTCGATGGATTTTATTGACGGGTTACCCAGATCGAGAAAGGGTAATACGGGGATTTGTGTTGTGGTAGACAGACTTACTAAAAGCGCCCATTTCATACCTGTGAAGAGCAAGAGGACTACTCCATGGCTTGCTTCAGTATATCTTCGAGAGATAGTTCGATTGCATGGGGTACCCTCTAGCATAGTGAGTGATCGAGATCCTATCTTCACTAGTGAGTTCTGGAAAAGTTTGCAAGAAGCAGTGGGGACTCAATTATGTCTAAGCACCGCATATCATCCTCAGACGGACGGCCAAACTGAGAGGGTGAATCGTGTCCTAGAAGACCTTTTGAGGCTTTGTATCTTAGATTTTGGAGGTACATGGGAAGAGCATCTTCCATTGGTGGAGTTCGCATATAATAACAGCTTTCGGTCCAGTATTGGTATGGCTCCTTTCGAAGCTCTTTATGGAAGGCCTTGTCGATCACCTACATGTAGGTGGGAATCTACGGATAAGATTTTGCTTGGGCCTGATATGGTTAGGGAGACTTCTGAGAAGATTGACTTGATTCGAAGAAGGATGAAAGTAGCGCAGGATAGGCAAAAATCTTATGCGGACAAGAGGAGGACGAACCTTGAGTTTGAAGTTGGGGACATGGTCTTTGTCAAAGTGTCTCCGTTACGAAATGTGGTTCGCTTTGGATCTGTTGGGAAGTTAGCACCAAGGTTCGTAGGGCCGTTTCCTATTAAGGAAAGGATTGGACGGATGGCATATAGAGTGGAGTTGCCCGACAGACTTAGTGGGGTACATGATGTATTCCATGTGTCACATTTGAGGAAGTGCCTACATGAGACTGCAGAGGTGGTAGAGCCGAGCTTGCTTAGAGAAGTGGAAGTAGAGCATGATGCAACGATTCGACGAGCTCCTACTCGCATCCTTGGGTCAGAGACTAGGAAGTTGAGAAACAGAGAGGTTCAACTAGTCAAAGTGCAATGGGGAGAAGATGAGAGCAACGCAACTTGGGAGACAGAAGCGAAGATGCGTTCATTGTACCCATTTCTTTTTGAGGGTATGTCTTTTAATTTCTCCTCTATCGTTGTCTAGTACTTATCTTATCTTTAGTATGTCCTCTCGTTAGTACTTTTGACCTTTAGATAGGGTAAACCTATGGTTGAAACATGTGTTTGAGACATGTTATGGTTGATGGATGCAAGTGGATGCAAGTGTTTGCTAGTGGTTGCTCGTGGATGCATATACACACACTCTAGGCACTAGATCGGCTCAGTCACTTCATATTGCATATTGCATATAATTGTGTGTAGATAGCTATATTTATACATGTATAATGGTTGTGTTATCATATGGATGATGCATTTTGGTGAATGATTGTGCACTCATGTAGATGTTGGATGTGTCGATAGGGTTCTCTCGCATACATAATGGATGCATGGCACTATCATGGTTTGCATATGTTCATACATTAGATAGGGAACATATACACACACTTTTTGCATATGCTCATACATCATTAGAAATTGTTTTAAGGACAATGGATGCCCATGTTTGATGGATTGAGTAGATGGTTATTTGGATGGTAGGATATGCATTTTCCTTAGCTAAGAGATTTCGGGGACGAAATCCTTTAAGGGGGGGAGAATGTAACACCCCGAATTTCAGTTAATGCTAAAATTCACTAATTGCAGAATAAATAATCTCAGATGTGAGAATTGGGGGAAACGGGCAGCGTCATTGCGTTCGTCTCGGAAAAATACGCAAAATAGAGTCCGAAATTTTGTAAATCGGAGTCCGTATGGCCCAGTTATGGCCCAATGAAGTTTGCAGAAAATTCAAAGTTCAAAACAGATTTAAAATTCAGGTTTAAAATTCAAAATTGGGGCCATTGGGCGCTGGAGGGAAAAACTCCCGCCTAGCTACCCGAGTCGACAGCCCTGTCGACTGGGCAGTCGACTGGGTAGGACTAAGTCGACAGCCCTGTCGACTTGGGTGTCGACAGGGGGTGCTCGACCAGTTAAACCTGGTGCACCATTTTAGGGTTTGGCTGTGTTTTGGGCTATTCTCTAGAGACTTCTTAAATCTGACGGACCTAATCTAACCTTGGGCTGATCCTATGGTCTAAAACACACCCTAATCCTATAAATACACCCTAATGCAAGCCTAATCCATACTAAAAATAGAATTGATACCATCATGCCGCCAAAATCAAACTTAGGAGGAGCCTCCACTAGTTTATGAAGAAAGTTGCAAGCTAATCAACCTCTAATCATCACCATCTTCAAATATAGCAACTAGTTCTACTTCATAAGTTTGCTAATCTTGGTTTTGGTGAGTTTCTATCACTTTAATAACCAATTGCTAAATTAAGTAGATGAGATATGATGAGATCATGCGGTTTTGTATGCGGATTAGTGGGTTTTAAGTCATATGATATGATGTTAGTTTGCTAATCTATGTTTAATGTTAACCCTATGTTTATGCAAGTTAAGTATGTGGGTTTATGCAAGTTAAGTATGTGGGTTTATGCAAGTTAAGTGGTGGGTTTTATGCATGCTAAGTATTGGGTTTTATGCATGCTAAGTATTGGGTTTTATGCATGCTAAGTATTGGGTTTTATACATGCTAAGTATTTGACTTTATGCATGCTAAGTATTTGATTTTATGCATGCTAAGTGTTTGGTTTTATGCATGCTAAGTACTTGATTTCATGCATGCTAAGTGGTTGGTTTTATGCATACATTTTGACATGCAAGTTTACCCTTTTTAAATAAGATGCATACATATGCAAGATGACACCTTTGTATGCTATGCATACATATGCATGTTTACCCTATTTATGATGCAAGTCACATATGCAAGTTCACCCTTTGTGTAACCTATGAACACTTATGCAAGTTACCTTTATATGACATATGTGTATTCATGCAAGTTGGGTTATTTAATGATGTTAGTTGGGTTTAATAT
Organism: Allium sativum; assembly: GCA_030737875.1. NCBI lineage: Eukaryota > Viridiplantae > Streptophyta > Magnoliopsida > Asparagales > Amaryllidaceae > Allium > Allium sativum. The sequence goes on from CM060923.1 coordinate 12,714,877, forward strand.
CATGATGCAAGTTGACACCTTTTAAACCCATGTAAAAGCCAACGTTGTGCTAAGATTGAACCCATTACATTTATAGTGAATCTTCCCATTTATATGACATGTTATGAAAACGAATTACGTGGGAAAAGATGGGGTTAATATGCATGTTAATAGAAATGTGTATAACATAAAATGAATGGACATAATTGGGAATTTACCTATTAAGTTAGGTCTACCCATATTATGGAGTTGGGAATTTACCTATTAAGTTAGGTCTACCCATACTATGGAATTGGGAATTTACCTATTGAGTTAGGTCTACCCATATTCTTAAAAATTGTGTAATTAATTAGGGATAATTAATATAAATTATGGGGGTGATTAATTAGGTGTAATTAATCGACTAAGACACGAGGTTGGACCCTTTTGTAGCATAAGACTGCCCGGAACCGCCCGGCAAATCCAGCGGCTACAAATGATTGGCCCAATGTGAGAGGTCTTAGGCATAAACTAAATACGTGACAAGTGTAAAGACATGAGGTTAGACTCTGTTATGGCGTAAGGCTGCCCGGAACCGACCGGCAAATCCAGCTGCCATAAAAGACAGTCTAATGTGAGAGGTCTTTACAAAGGTTACGTTTCTTAATCAATTAAGAAACACTTAACCAGATAAGCATGTAGTGGGGCATGAGGGGTTAAGTGGGTGCCTTGGGCGGCATGTGGAAATCTATTGGGTTGCCTTGGGTGGTAATAGAAAATACGATTAGAATACTTAACCAAGTGGAAACATGTAATTAAACATGATTAAAGGTTTAAGTGGGATGCACTAGAAAAAGGGACAAGCTTAGGTGGGTAGCTTGTGGGGGCCCATTTCAACCAGTAACCCATATGTATCTTATTGGGCTCGACCCATGTCGAGGACGGGACATGCGTACTGGGCTTGACTATAAGAGGCCAAACGGGTTAGCGGTGGCAACGCAAGTCCAACGGGTTTCATATGCGTGTGTGGACCCGGGCTGGTAGGTAAGACATTGTTGCATCGTGTAGGTATAAGCCGTACACCGTTAATTATATCAGGTTGCCACTTTGGGGAGTGATACACCCCACTGTGGGGCCGGCACGGGTATCTACGGTAGGGAGCCGATCACTTGGGAGTAGTGGGTACACCTAGTGGAGATAGGGGCAGACGGCACCTATGTAGTCAGCTAGGGGTACATGAAACTACTGGGTAAATTTTCTAAGTCCTTGGGAGGGATCAACCTTTAAGTAGGAATGACTGGTGTGGTGCAGTTTAGTAATTATCCTTGGGTGGGTAGATGCGTCTTTACGGTCATCTTAGTTTATCCTAAGTCTACTAAGCTTCTTAGTGTAGCCATTCATCCCCAGACGTTACCGTATATCAAGCTTATGTCTTCTCTGGTTACTTTAATGATTGTATTGTTAAAGTTATAGGACTCGCTCAGACTTATGTCTGACCCCGTTGTTTTTATCTTTTTTTCCAACCCTCAGGTTCTCAGAGTGGGCCCAGCACGAGTGGGCTTTGATCAGGCTGCTTTTATTACTCTCTTGGAGCTTGGACCCTAGATGTAGAGCTCAGCTTACCCTTTTCTTTTATGGCTATCAGTTCATGTATTGGGATTATGTATTTTTATTTAGCAGAATGGATATTTGTACTTAACTCTTATTGTGGTTTTGTGATGTAACCAGACATGTTTTACTTTCCGCTGCAATGAAATGTTGTTTTAAATTTTCAAGTATTACTTATATCTGTCTTGCTGTAATTTCTCTGTTCTATATTCACTAAAAATACTCCGCCGATGTTATGGCATTCCCTTAGAGAGTGACCGTAGCGGGTGTGGGGTGTTACACTACTTGTTCAAATAAATATGTGTGGGTTAAAAATATTATTTTTAACATGTGTAGGAAGTGTTAAAAATAACCATAAGTGGAAATGAACCTTTGTTCGCTAGAAATATTATTTTTAGCTTAGTTTTGCACATATATATACATGTGTGAACAGGAAATGGATTATCTATTGAGTGAAGAATTTATTTTCGTGCCCGACAAATAGGTTAACCTTAATGGTTGGATGTGCAAATTTTATTATTATGTCAACTCCTGTGAATGCCATTGGATGCGGAGTGCTAGTTGTTCTGTGTGTAATAATAAACATCGCCATAGGATAGTAACAATTAATTTTGAACTACACGATATGGCATACTTCTTGACGATAGGCATACTTCATCATATACCACATAAGCATTTGGAGCTTGTGTCACGAGTTTGAAGATTTACCATACGAGCGAGAGGCTTGTATGGTGATGACTATATATTACAGGTTGAACTGATGACTGATATGGACTATATAAATTGTAACGGTAAATTGCGAGATTAACAGAAATCCCACACGGGTCTGGAGATGACAATAAACACGTCTCTCTGGTCATTAAGGCAAAAAACCATTTATAGGGTGACGAGAATTTATTCTCTGGAGTTATGATCTATACACACTCCCCTGTGGACACCGGAATATATCACTATAAATATGTGCATGCTTATTAGGATTTATTGGGTACCTAATACGGCCCAATAAATTTCCAAACCCCTTACCGTACAAAGGAGGTTATGGCGAAATTTTTCGAAATATAAAGGTGTTAGCGAAATATTTGAAGTGAAAACGATATAGAAATCGTCGAATGAATTATATATATATATATATAGATCAAACTAAAACGAATCGAGGCCGTGCAGTTCGCGTTTTGAAATCGTAACTTCAAACGATTATACCGAAAGATCCGACCATCGGATTTTGATGAAAGTGGAACCGTTGGGTTCGCCTTGGGAATATCTTCCCAATGATATAAACTTTGTTGAAATCCAACGGTTAGATTTTCAAATATGTGTAAAACAAATTTAGGGAAAAACAACGCCAGTGCCTTGGCACGAACTGAAACGTCGTTTAATTAAATAGGGCCATTTTTAAATAAATAAAAATGGTGATATATTGTTATAAAATATTATAGACGATATAAAATGGAAATAAACCGATTCTGCTTGGTTTGCTTGATAATTGGTGGTTGAATGTGTTTGACATGAAAATTATACTAAAGAACTGAAATGTGAATGTCGAATGATTTAACCAGGTGAAGAATTGATTTGAAAATCTAAATATACGTGGATTATTTGAAAAGGCCGAGTTAATTCTCATTTCAAATAATCGATCGACGGTTAGAAGTCGAAGAGTTGAAGACGGTTCATGACCGACGATCTTCACATTGGATGGATGGGCGCTACTGATGCTCATGACTGGAGTAGCTACCTTGAAGGAGCTGAAGTGGTAGCCATCCTGACGTATTGTTGATTGTACGAATATGCGAGGAATTTGGTGCCTCCGGCTTCGTTCCAACCCACAACGAACTTGTAAATGGACTGTGTGTCTGACATTGGATTTTGTTCTATGCTGATTGATCTCTATTAAATATATATCTGTTTGGCGGTGGAGAATTTATTCTCTTGCTTAACGCCCTTCTCTGAGACGTACGAGCTCAAAGGTTATATATCGATATAAATCAGTGGCATGGAGTGAATTGCCTGTGTGGCACGCCTAAGTGGCATATGATCAAGGCTTCTGTTGAAAAGCAAAGTCTTGTGGTTGATGATCAAAGCATTGCCTATGTGGCGTAGCTTTGTGTATAACGTTGATTTGCGAGCCTCATACCTCGGTATGAGTCAAAAACGGGATAGTGACCGCTGGGAGAACACTACGTTTCTTTCTAGCTATGGTGGTGTCAGTGACTTAACAGCCCTGACGTTTATATATACTTTTCACCTGTGTGGTTGTTGGAATGCGAGGCGCCTCGATTATAGGTCTGCAAGGACCGGGAAACATGTGTTCAGGAATGACTAATCCTCAAAAGTAAGAGAGGACAGGCCCAGCCGATTCCAAGGACCGCTGTGTGTGATCCTGAGACATTTTCTAGAGTGTCTCGAACGGAGAGGAGCTTGCCTCTTGCCTCGACTCATGATGGAATCCAATTTCCAATACGAAATTGCGGATTTGATTGTATTACTAGTATGGCGACATGATATATGGTACCCATGTTGTCTATGATTGATATTTATGATTGAAATCGTTTTTGAAACATATATGCACTAGTAATAATATCAAACACTTTTGTTTTATATGTATGAAGCATTTCTTGGCCATTATAAGGTAAAACTCTATCTTCCGGCTTGCGTTGCATTGTGTGATGGGACTTGAGTCTTATAATGGCTTCATTTTTATAAAAAGCATTGCGATGATTTAATAATTTACTTTATTTCATGCACTAGTAATCTTTGGAGTAAACCCATTCCGCGAAAGTGGCGTGGTCCTTTGATTTGCCTTATTATTGTTGTTTATTTAGTTAAGTAGATTTCTCATACCAGTCCCATGACTGACTCGTAGTTTGTTTCACCTTGCAAACTCGGGTGCCCCTTATTTTCACACGGGCAACCCAGTAACAGGTAGCTGGCGTATTTTGGCTTTGCACCGCAGCAGAGGTGCACCTTTTGGATCATGGCGAGGCTTGACTTCATAGTGTTGACTATTGATTTTCCACCATTGTTATTATATGTATATGGTTCCACCTCAGGCGATGTAGACTGATGTTTCTTTATGTATTCTCTATGTATATGTTCCGCTTATGGCGATGTAGACTGATCATGTATCTTTATGCACTAAGTTGTATCCTACACTGTGCTCTCTGATGTTGTGATATGTATGATTCCGCTGTCATATTTGTGTAAGTTATTCTATTTCCTGCTTATGCTATTATCTGTACTGTGCTAATGATGATTAATGTGTTATATTCCAATGATTATCCTTAACACCATGGCACATGGTTTTGGGATCGCCATAGTATGGGTGGTATACGTTGGTCTTTTTAGTTAGGGTTATGTAATTAATTGTAAATTTCAATTTTTATAGAGATGGAGAATAAGCAATGATGCCCAAAGACTTCTTGACCTTATTGATTTAACTAGCCATACACGAGTAAAAAATAATAACACTTTACAAACTGTGCCAAGCAAACTAAGAATCAATTTCATGGTTGCACTCTGTTATCGACCGAACCAACTGGCCAAACTAGAGTTTTATATTGAAAACTTGAATTGTATTGAAAATCCGTGACAAGTTGAGGTATCTAAAATAAAGTCAACTGATTAGAAATTATTAACTTAATTTGTTGTACCACTTTCCTGAAATAAGTCGTGTTTTCATTTTCATTTGCATATGTCTGTTTCATCGATCTTGTTACATTAGAACCACAACATACTACATTTGGATTTTGTAGGTAGTATCCGCTGAAAACCCTCACAAGACACCACTTGTCCTACAAGGGACACCTAGGGGTTTAACAGCTTGTTTCATATGCTTAATGCAATCGTGTTTCCTTTGAAAGTGTGGCCTATCTAGTTCAGCTTTTCAATTTTTTTATTTTCCTTTCTTTTTACTTGAGGACGAGTAAAAGATAAGTGTGGGGGTATTTGATTAGCACAGAAATGTATTTATTTTATGCTTTTATATCTTATCTTTTGTAAATAAATGAATATTACTTTGGATATTTTTATGTGTTCTTACATATTATCAGTTAGTGTCCCCTTCATTTCAATTAAAGGCCAATTGCAAAGAAAAGCTACTTCCTTATGTCAACACTTTCCCAATCCCAAAAGAAGTCGTAGCTCACTAGTAAAGACATTGGAATTTGTACAAAGAGACCTGAGTTCGATCCTTTGCAAGCCATATTTTTGCTGAAAAGGGAGCATGGATTTGTACACACACCGTCTTCTTTGCTTTGGAGAATATATGGAGTAGTGGTATGTTATATATATATTCTTACGTATATATATAATGTATGCACTAATAAAGATTTTAAGGAATGAGCATACTCTTCTCAAATCAAGTCATTCATTTTCAACTTCCGTATAAAAGAAGATTTGAATGAATTATTGCCAAAGAAAATCCAATCATGCTGCCACATGTCAATAATCAAGTAGGATGATCTTCAATGAATATCTCAACCATTATATCATATCTCTTTTATTTGTAAACATATTATTTTAATGGAATTATTCTTGGCCCAATTTATTCTGGTAGAGGAGTCTACATCCCTGTAAATACACATGATATCCATTGTAAAGGATTCATTATTCTGTACTTCTTTTCTCCATTAATAAAGTTCTCTTTTACTTTTCAGCATTTTTTTTATTTTCTTAGAAATTAGTGTTGTTAACACAATTAGATATGGTAGAACACTATTTGTATTTTGCACTTATTTTCAATAGTGATTGACCTTCTAATTGGATTCAGTGTAATCCTAATTTTATTTCCTGTTTGTTATTTTAATTTCTGCAATTTTAATTTTTGTTCTTTTTACTTCTTTCCTAGGTCATACTGCATTGAATACAGATTTGATTAGATTTAGATTTGATTCAATTTATTAATAGTTTAATTGCAGTTTCAATTTCGTTTGCTTTCAAAACCAACAGCCAAGATTTGTCTAACTCTCCCAAGAAATTATATAAATAATTTAATTTAATTTACTTCCCTGTGATTCGACCTGCATACTACATGATCTGTGCACTTGATGATTTATTTCAAAATCTACGCTTTTCTAATCCATAGGAAAGCATCGATCAAAATTCAGAAATTTACGTGGCGTGCCATTCAAGGGCTATGAGACAATGATGGAGGCTCAGGCGTGGCTTAAGACATGTGAGAAGATTTTTGGGGGCTTGGAACTAGAAGATCATCGAAAGTGATTCATGGCGTCCTGGCTACTGAAGGATGAGGCTCGGAATTGGTGGTACAGATGCTGATATGTCTTGGACAAAATTCAAGGAGCTTTTTAATGAGATATTCATTCCTTGACCAGAGATCAAGCCATACTGTCCATTGCTGAAGAGTTCTCAAGTGGCCCACGTGTATGATGGAGCGGCTACACCAGCTTTTTCCGAAGGAGCAGGTAAACCAGATGTCTTGGGAGGTACCCTTATAATTAAGAATATTCCTATTACCGTATTTTTTGACACTGGTGCATCATGAAGTTTCATTTCCAATAAACACAATTAAAAAGTTAGAACTTAAACCAAGAAATCTTAAAGAATCGATTAGTGTCCATAATCCGATAAGAGGCTCTCTTGTTCTCGGTTTATATTGCTGAGTACCTGTTTCTTATTCCTATTTCCAGTTCCCTTTTAATTTGGTCGTCTTGAATTTTTCCGAATATGATATCATACTTGGATCATATTGGCTAATGAAGTATGGGGCTGAGGTATTATGTGCTGAAAGAAGAGTCAAAATTAAAACCAAATTCGGAGATATAATTGCTACACCATGCCACGGCTCAACAACTGATAGGAAAGAATTCTGGTCGTCTCTAGAAGTTACTCCTGCTTCTATTGAGAATATTCCAATTGTCAAAGATTATGCGGATGTGTTTGAAGAAGTTGTAGCTTACCTCCGCGAACAGAAATTGACTTCAAGATCGATCTAGCTCCAAATGAAAGGCTAGTTGTGCATCCTATTCGGAGAATGACGTTGAAAGAGAAAGAATAACCGAGTAATCAAACTAAGCATCTCTTGTTGAAAGATCTAATCAGGCCTAGCTTCTCAAATTAGGGTGTCGCAGTGGTATTTGGCCCAAAGTCAGACGGTATTCTCATACTATGTGTGGATTACCGTTACCTCAATAAGCAGACACTGAAAAAAAATCCATTGCTACGTATTGATGATTTATTAGATCGCTTGAATGGAGCACAAGTGTTTTCTAGGATGGACCTAGCTATAGTTTCCATCAATTGCACATTACTGAGGAATGTGTTCCTTTGATAGCTTTCAGAGGTCCAGGCTTATTCTACGAGTGGTTAGTAATGTCGTTCGGCTTATGTAACGTTCCTGCTTACTTTGTCGATCTAATGAACAAATTATTCTGTGATGTCTTGAATAAATTTGTGCTGGCTTTCATTGACGACATATTAATCTTCTCAAAATCCACTGCTGAGCATGAAAAGCATCTGAAAGAAGTTTTGGAGATTCCGAGAAAGAATGTGTTGAAAGCCAAATTCTCTAAATGCATATTCTGGCAAGAAGAAGTGAAATTCCTCGGTCATGTTGTACCGAAGGATGGAATTTCAGTAGACCCAGGCAAGATCTCAGCCATTCAAGATTGGAAGCAACCTAGCACTCCTATAGAAGTTAGAAGGTTTTTTGGATTGGCTGGCAATTATCGGAAATTCGTTGATGATTTTTCGAAGCTGTCTTGTCCGTTGACGAAGCTTACAAAGAAGCATACATAATTTAATTGGATACCCGAGTGTGAGGCTGCTTTCCAAGAGCTGAAATTGAGGTTGATCGCTGCTCCAGTGTTGACCATTATTGATGGCAATCAAGATTTGACAGTCTGTGCTAATACTTCTATTGAAGGTGTTGGTGCGGTTTTAATGTAAAGGGGCAAAGTAGTTGCTTAAGCTAGCCGTCAGTTGAAGCCGCATGAGAATGGATACCCCACTCATGATCTTGAGTTGTTAACCATCGTGTTTACTTTAAAGATATGGAGGCACTATCTTTTGGGTGAGAAGTTCGAATTATATACAGATCATAAATCCTTGAAGTATTTGTTCACCTAGAAAGACTTGAATTTGAGGCAGCAGCGTTGGTTAGAATTTCTTGCGGCATATGACTTGGATATCTTATATACTCCAGGAAAAGCCAATGTTGTGGCGGACGCGCTTAGCAGAAATAATGCGATCATCGCCAATCTTATCATTACGCCTTTATTAATTGATAAGATCTCTACTCTTCAGGAAAACGATAAGTTTATTCATATGATTAGCGAGCGAGTTTGAAAGGGTGAAGCTTCAAGCTACCAAATTGACAGCAACGACACTCTTAGATTGCAAGGGCGAATCTGTGTGCCAGATATTCTTGAGATTAAAAGAGAAGTAATGGATGAATGTCACAAATCTAAACTCAGCATCCATCCGGGGGTGAGTAAGATGTATCATGACCTCAAGCGCACGTTTTGGTGGAGATCTATGAAGAGTGACATTTCCAAATATGTTAGTAGACGTTCCACTTGCTAACAAGTCAAAAGCGATCAACAGAAGCGAGCAGAATTTTTGCAACCACTATAGGTTCCAAGTTGGAAGTGGGATCAAATTTCTGCAGATTTCATTGATGGCTTGCCCCGAACCAGAAAAGGGAATGACAGTATATGGGCGATTGTAGATCGTTTCACGAAGACCGCCCATTTTATTCCTGTCCGATCTAATAGAACAGCTCGAAGTCTGGCGCAGCTTTATTTCAAAGAGATTGTCAGACTACATGGGGTTCCTAGAAGCATGGTTAGTGACATGATCCGATATTTGCTAGAAAATTCTGGGAAGCATTCCAAGAGGTGCTAGGGACAAAGTTGAATCTCAGCACCACTTATCATCCTCAGACAGATGGCTAGACTGAGAGGGTGAACCATAAACTAGAAGACTTGTTGCAGGCATGCATTCTTGATTTCGGTGGGTCATAGGAGGATCGCTTGCATTTGGTTGAGTTCTCTTATAATAACAGTTACCAAGCAATCTTACAGACGTCGCCATTTGAAGCATTATGTGGCAGGCCATGTAGATCTCTCTCATGTTGGGTGGAACAAGACAATTGGTTAGTATTGGGTCCTGACATGATTCGTGAAGCATCGGATCAAGTCGATTTCATTAATAAGCGACTTCAGACTGCTTAGAGCCGACAGAAGAGCTATGCAGACTCACGAAGAAGGGATTTTGAATTTGCTGTTGGCGATTATGTATACTTGAGGGTTTCCCCATTGAGAGATGTAGTTCTCTTCGAGAAGATTGTGAAGTTGGCGCCAAGATTCATTGATCCATTTCCTATTCTCAAAAGGATTGGAACTCTTGCCTACAGGATTCAGTTGCCTGACCGATTGCCTGGGGTGCATGATGTATTCCATGTGTCTTTAACTCCGGAAGCATGTACGTGATCCAGACTTGATTGCGGAGGAAGCAACACAACAAGATTTGGAGATTATCACGAGCTTAGCAGTAAGGAGGGAGCCAGTAAAATTTGTTGGCAAAGAAACCATAATACTGAAGAATAAGAGGATCCACTTAGTCAAAGTACAGTAGAGCGGGGATCCTAGAGACTTTACATGGGAGACCGAGGATAGTATCAAACTGGCTTATCACAAGTGCCGAGTGGATATCTCTAAGTAGCTCTTATGTTAAGGTACATTTACAATATTTTGCATTTTCTGTATTGTTTCCTACTTTACTATTGTTTCCTTTTCGGGGACGAAATTTTTTAACTAGGGGAAATTGTGACAACCTGGAAAATTAGAACCAATTTAAAAAATTTATTTTATGAAATTTTGTTAGAAAATGTGCAAGAATTCAAAAATTCCATTTTTAAATAATATTAAAGCTATTGAAATAGTCATTTTATAAACGACCTCTGTTTTAGACGAAACCATTTTTGTTGGATTTAGAATGTCAAATTATTTCTAAGTTTAATACCACTGTTTTATGGTAAATTCAATTACCATTTCACGCTCAAATCTAAATAAAGATTTAATTATCGCATGAAGTAAAACTGGTGATAATCCATTTTCGAACACTTCTCAAATTTGGCAACTTTAATTACCATATTAACATTTCATTCTAATTAAAGATTCATTAAAACTCCATTTAGTTTAATCTCCAAAAATCATTATTTAATGATTAGTCAAATTTAAGAAATAAATCCTGTCTTTACTAGGTTAAAGAACAATTGTCATTTAAAACACAATTCACGATAAACCCAAAATCATCTTCCATTAAAATGGAATCTACATGGAAATCATAACAGTATATGATCAATATAAATTCCCGTATCAAACTAATAATATAAATGGAATAATGACAGACCTTTTAGATTCCACATATTGTAATGGTCTTCCTTCACAGAAGCTGATTTCGATTATTACCAAATCGAATTCCATTCAAATCCAATTTAATATATTAAACTAGAAAACTTAATTTTGGAAAATTTCCATTAAATTTTAATAAAATAATTATAAATTCCAAATCATATTTTTCACTGTTATTTGGGTTAAAGAACAAATGTTATTTAAAACACCGTTCACGATAAACCAAAAAATTCAATCTTAATTCAATTCGAATTAAATATTAACTAATTGGTGGATTTCTCAAAATCTTAACTAAAAGATTTATTTATTTCTCAACTGGTTTTAAAATGAGTGTTAATAAAGACACCATTCACGACAAACCGAAAATCCCATTTTATATTAAATACAAGGCTCTGAATAGAATTATATCGGCTTATATTCAACATCAAATTCTGAAACTAACCAATATCGTATTGAGAATAATGATATATATATATTCCAAATTCCTCAACAATATCCATATAGTCACGGAATCCCATATCGAAATATTCCTAAGATTATTTCCATTCCAAATCCATTCCCATTTATTCATGGAAAAATTATGGTTATTTTAAAACCATTTTCTAATCCAATTTATTTATTTCTAAAAATAATTGGATTAATATTCTAGTTATTGACTAGTTCATTTTGATAAAAAAATATTTTTATCTCTTCAAAACTGGAATTTTTCATACAAAATCATTCCAATTCATTTATTATGATTTTACGTAATTTTTACATATTTTTAATAATTTTAATATCGCATGTACAGTCGGTTTCCAATAACGGCCACCGAAATGCGTCTATAGATACCTTTTCCAATAATGATTTGGACATATCTTAAAATCCAACAATTTGATTTCAAATCTCTTATATTTATTGGAAAGCCATTTTCGATACGAACCCAATGGCTCCAGTTTTAGGAGAATCCGATGGACCCATTACGTTCATTTGAAGTTAATGGTCGAAATTCGTAAAGGTCGCTGCGCATTCTATTAAAGCCATTAATATATATATATAATATATATTTAATCGATTTCCATTCAATTTTTTTTATAAAATATTTATAAATTCATTTTAAAATGTTTCCCACTTCTATTTCAATTTTAAATCGAAATTGAATATTCTATATCATTATAATATTAAAATGATAATATTTTCAAAATATTAGATTTTGAAATCACTTTTCGATATTCATTATAAAATGAATTTAATCGATAGAAAATCCCATTCGTGTTAAAATGGCGTTTAACTACTTAACACGACTTCTGTGACGACCCCAAACCCCGTACTGACGGTGGCAGGGGTAATCTTTGGAATATAACACGTAAACAGATAATTGTAGAACAGGATTAAATAAATACACCAGATAATGTACAAATAATATACTGGATAAACATAATCATCAGAGTTACACACTATACAGGATCATACTTAGTACAAATACAGTTCAGCTATACATAAATGTCTACAGCGGAAAACAAAACATAATGTACAATAGGAGCTGAAAATCATAAAAAGAGATAAATGATAGAATCCATCTTCAGCTCCAGCTATCCAGAAAGAGCCTGCTAATAACCTGAATACAAGGCTGCCCGTGTAGAAAAAGGGGCACCCGAGTTTGCAAGAGAAACAAACTACGAGTCTGTCATGGGACTGGTATGAGAAATCTACTCAACACATTTAAAATATGGCCAATCACAGGACCACGCCACTTTCGTGAAATGAGTTTACTCCATCGGATTGCCAGTGCTTTAAAATAGATAAATCTTTTAAACATCGCAATGTTTTTCATAAAAATGAAGCCATTATAAGACTCCGTTCCCATCACACAATGCAATGCAAACCGGAGGATAGAGTTTTACCTTATAATGGCCAAAATATGCTTGATACGAATAAAACAAAAGAATTTGATATTATTACTAGTGTTTATATGTTTCAAAAACAATTTCGAATCATAACTATCAATCATAGACGGCATGGGTACCATATATCATGTCGCCATATATATATTTACAATCAAAACCGCACGGTGTCGTATTTGGAAATTGGATTTCCGTCATGAACCAAGGCAAAAGATAGTCCTTAACGACTTCGAGACAATCTAGCCCATGTCTCCAGAACAGCCGCAACTGCCCCTTGGATCGTCAGGGCCGGTCCACACGGAGTGGATTATAGTGCCTGAACAATACGTTTCCCCGCCCTTTGGGGCGTAAATGATCCAACGAATGACTCCATCGGTCCTAGATCGACCGATATAACCGAGGCGCCTCGCAACAGCAACAACCGTATAGGTGAAAATTATATAATTGTCAGCCAGTTTAAGCACTGACACCACCTCTAGCTAGAAGGAAACACATGCCCTCCCTGATGTCCTATCTATTTCTGGTTCATACCGGGGTTTGAGGTTCGCGAATTAACGTTATACACAAAGCTACGCCACACAGACGGTGCTTTGATCATCAACCACAAGACTTTGCTTTTCAACAGAAAACCTGATCACTGCATCTTAGCATGCCACATAGGCAATTCACACCATGCACTGATGGCTATCAATCACAGAGAATGAATTCCAATGTCAGACACACGGTCCATTTGAGAGTCCGCTCTGGGTCTGAACGAAACCAGAGGCACTATATACCTCGCATACCCATCGATCTTCACGTACGTCTGGACGATTACCACTCATTATCCATATTTTGGGATGTCTCCCAATCAGGACATCAGTTACCATCCAAACGAGGTGAAGAACTCCGGTCTTCGACCACCGTCTTCATCTTCGATTTCTTATCGTCGATTCAGTTATTCAGAATGTGAAACACCCGGTCTTTCTGAGCAACTCGCGTATGTAATTAACAAGTGCTACACAAACATGACACATGCTTTATTCCAATTCATTTGTCACTAACCGTAAATCAGTAAGAGAACGATTTCCCAAATATTAACCCCGAAGGCCGAAACCAACATCAGATCAAAACCCAGGAAACCATTCGACTTAGCTGACCATCAGTTAATTTCTGAATTTCACATTCCATATCGTTTATAATATTTTATAATGATTTATCCCTATTTTTATTTATTTTAAAATAGCCAATTTATTCAAACGACGCTTTGGGCCATAACGCGGCCGTGGCGCTATTTTTCTTCAGATTTGATTTACACATATATGAAAATCTATCCGTTGGATCTTCACAAAATTTATATCATTAGAAAGATCTTTTCAAAACGAATCCAATGGTTCCAGTTTTGGGAAAATCCGACGGTCGGATCTCCCGGTACGATCGTTTGAATTTTCGATTTCAAAATACGCATTGCAGCATCGTTGTTCGATTTAATTTAATTGTATTTAAATATAGATATAAATATAATCAATTCTGGCGCTGTTTTTCTTCAGATTTGAATTAAACATTCCAGACAATCCAACCGTTGGATCTTTACAAAGTTGTGTCGTTGGAAAGCTATTTCCAAAGCGAACCCAACGGTTTCGGTTTCGGGAAAATCTGATGGTCGGATCTCCTACACTAATCGTTTGAAATCACGGTTTCAAAACACGAACTGCAGCTTCGTTATTTGATATATTTTAATTATATATATAAATATAATTGATTCTTCAATTTCAAAACTATACGCTTTTCATACATTTGATAAAAATGATATTTTTATCCAGCAGACATTTATTTCGACACTTCACTATTTTTAACAATTCATGCGTATAGTGAAAATGTGATTTTTATTGTAAAACGATTTATTTAAAAACACGACCATTTTATATAGTTCATATAGGTGATAAAAATATGATTTTTATTATAAAACAATTTATTTTAAAACACGAATACCAATCAACACATAAATTTCTATTCAAGGAATGAATTTCTATTCAACACATGAATGTTTTCTATAGTTTGTATATATAAATAAAAAGGTGATTTTTATTGCAAAACAATTTATTTTAAAACACGAATACCATTCAACACATGAATTTCTATTCAACGAATGAATTTCTATTCAACACATGAATGTTTTTTATAGTTTGTATATATAAATAAAAGGGTGATTTTTATTGTAAAACGATTTATTTCAAAACACAACCATTTTATATAGTTCATATAGGCGATAAAAATACGATTTTTATTATAAAACAATTTATTTTAAAACACGAATACCATTCAACACATGAATATCTATTCAACGAATGAATTTCTATTCAACACGTGAATGTTTTCTATTCAACACACGAATAAAGTTTCAACACATGAAAATAATTCTAACACATGAATATTATTCAAAATTTCAGCAGCATAACGGCAGGGTAGTTAAAACCGAGGCCGTCCCTAGTACGGCTCCTCGCTCTACCTTAAAGCCTCGCAGTTTTTGACAATAGGGATTTCATGCATCTAGTTCGCATGCAGGCGACATGTATATATTTTTCTTTCTTTTCCACAAACTAATCCTATGTGGTTTTCAACCAAATAATTCTCAACCACAAATGGGTATTTTTCAACCACAATCAATCAATTTCAACCACAAACAATTCTAATCAACCATTCGCTATCAATCAATTTTCACATCAATCACAACCAATAAATATCGTCCATGGTTTGTGGACGAGGGGTATGTATATATATAAGCATATTTCACTTCCACTCAACACATATATAATTTTTACAATGTATATATAACTAATACATCGAACGTACAACTTATACAACGCTTATACATGTGGTGTACAATGCTTATATAACTCATACATCGACTATATAATTTATACATCGTCGTTTTCCATATCGTTTATAGTTTAGAAATTTCACATTGGGTTCCACTCCACCAAAAATAGCAGAAGGCTCAAAAAAATATGCGGTCTCTTCTAGAATGAAGAAGACGTCCACACGAGTCCACTGTCTCTTGTTTCACTGAATTTCTTCAGGAAATGAAAAAGATATGATTTTTGCAGTGAAATAAAAACCGTAGTGCTTTAAACTGCTATAATATAGTTTAAAATAGTTTTAGCCGTTACCTTTCAAAGTTTTTCAAAACTAGGTCTTTGATTTTCGCACAAAACGTGCAACGATAGAAGGATCGGCTTGTACCACTTGGAAGAGCTTGGAGAGGGCTTCAGGCGCGTGGGGGTGTTGGCCAGAACGACGGTCGGAATCGGGTGGTGTGGCAGCAGAATGTTCTGAACTTCGAGGGGCCCGTTCGCATGAAACACGAGATGAGGAGGCGCGAGGCTAGTCTTGATTTGAAGAGGGAGGAGAGGGCTTTCGTTTTTGGGTGGTGGCGCGGTCTATCGTGGAGCAAGGCGGTCGGAAAGTGGACGGGAAGTGGCGAAGCACTGAACGTCGTCGACCGTGAAAGGAGCGAGGGTTTCTGAGGGATTTTTATATTTTTAATTTGTGAAGGAATTTTTCTAATTGGTCCATGCTTTATTAATTTCAAAAATTAGGGTTTTTACAAACGAACGCCAATTCCAACCCAACGACTATCACCCTGGCTAATTATCCCCATCCCGAACACAATGGGATATGTTTCGTAACCCATTTCGGCTGTTACGATCAGTTATTCTTCAAATTAAAATATACAACATTCAATATTTGATTTGAACGTACATTTCAATCTGCCGGGGCCACATATTGATTCTAAAAATTCCAGAAAAATAAATCTAGTTATGTTTTGACGATACGGTCCCAACAAAACTAGTTTCATCGAAATCTGAGACCGTTTGAAAAATAGCCCATTTCTGGTCGATCCAATTTAAATGTAATTGACCAAAACACGTTTTCCTTTGCCACTCTCACATATTAACTTCAAAAATTATGAAATTTCAAACCTAGCAATAATTTGACATCACGGATCCAACAAAAGTGGATTCATCGAATTCACGGGTTGTAAAATTTCTATAGCGACCTTTCTGAAAATTCATTTGTCCATAGCTTTTGCTTCCCGCTATGAAACTTCGATTTTTCAGATTCGTTAGAAAGGTATTCGCTAACAGATTTAAATATTTTTGGTTTCACTAAAATTCGTTTTGATTTGCACCCGGTACCATCAGTCAAAGTTTGAATTCAATTTTTGAAACTACCGCACCATTTCAGGCCTTGTTTATAATTAGAATTAATTATATTTATTTTCAAACGTCGATTCAAACTTACTTTTCATCCTTATTATTTAAAATATTTATTTTAAATATTTAAAATTCACCAAAATTGCCAATTTAAAATTTTCAAACTGGTTCAGATTTTCCGGGTTGTTACAATCTCCCCCACTTAAAACTTTTCGTCCTCGAAAAGGAATAAAGTCGAAAGTGGTTTGATTAATCAACTCTACGTTCAATCTGGCTTCCATTCTCCAACTTTTCAGTTTCTGAGAATTTTCAAATTCTTCAAAAAATTCGGCTAACACCCGGAATTTTTCGAAAAATTTCGCAATAACCTCCTTTGTACGGGGAGGGGTTTGGAAATTTATTGGGCCGTATTAGGTACCCAATAAATCCTTTAAAGCATACACATATTTATAGTGATATATTCTGTTGTTTACAGGGGAGCGTGTATAGATAATAACTCCAGAGAATAAATTCTCGTCACCCTGTCAAAGCCTGAGGGAGTGTGTATTTTTAATTGCTCCAGAGAATAAATTATCGTCACCTCGTCCCGTGTGGGAAATAAATAATTCATGTGCCGTATCAAATAACTAGAGAGATGTGATTATTGTCGACTCCAGACCCATGTGTGGTTTTTATTAATCTGGCAATTTATCGTTACAATTTTATATGGTCTATATCAGTCATCCGTTCAACCTGTAATATATAGTCATCGCCATACAAGCCTCTCGCTCGTATGGTAAATCTTCCACCTCGTCACACAAGCTCCAAATGCTTATGTGGTATATGATGAAGTATGCCTATCTTCAAGAAGTATGCCATGTAGTGCAGTTCAAAATCAATTGTTACTATCCTATGGCGACATTTATTATTACACACAGAACAACAAGTACTCTGCATCCAATGGCATTCACAGGAGTTGATGTAATAATATTTCGCATCCAACTCATTAAGGTGTACCTATTTGTCGGGCACGCAAATAATTTCTTTACTCAACAGCTATCCATTTACCTATTCAAACATATATGAGGCACATGTATATATTTCTATCTATTGTTAAATCAGTTCAATGTGTAATTTAATTAAATATCATTCTAATAATTTAATTAAACAAATCCACCATCACACAACTCAAACAACAAGCAATTTGTTTTTAACTTTTCAAAATCATACAAATTAATTCATACACTCTTTTTAAATTAATCAAACTATAGAACTAGAAGTGCACACCATGGAAAGAAAATAACAACAAAGTAGAGAACTAAATGGTAATGCAAAGTATGGTAAATGTACCTTGCACCGGAGTCAATCAGAGATATCCACTCGACACTTAGGATAGGCTTTCTGAGTGCTCTCCTTAGTTTCCCAAGTACAATCTCGTGGATCTCCACTACATTGCACTTTGACCAAGTGAACCTTCTTGTTCCTCAGCTATTTGGTTTCTTTGCCAATAATCTTGAGTGGCTCTCTTCTCACAGCTAGTTTCGGAGTAATTTCAATATCCTATTGTGCTGCTTCTTCCACGATCAAGTCTGGATCATGAACGTGCTTTCGAAGTTGAGATATGTGAAATACATCATGCACTCCAGGCATACAATCTGGCAATTTAACCCTATAAGCGAGAGTTCCAATCCATTCAAGAATAGGAAACGGGCCAATGAATTTGGGCTCTAACTTCCAAGTTTTACCGAATCGGATAACTCCTTTCATCGGCGATACTTTCAAATATACATAGTCGCCAACAGCAAATGATATATCTCTTCTTCTCTTATCGGTATGGCTCTTCTGTCGGCTTTGAGCGGCGAGTGATCGTTTCTTAACAAAATCGACTTTATCGGCAGCTTCTCGGATCATATCAGGTCCCAATACAAGCCTATTACCAGGTTCGACCCAACAAACAGGAGATCGGCATGGTCTACCATACAATGCTTCGAATGGTGACATTTTCAGGCTCGCTTGGTAGCTGTTGTTATATGAGAATTCAGCCAAATGTAAATGGTCTTCCCATGATCCACCAAAGTCAAGAACACAAGCCCGCAATAGATCTTCTAGTATACGATTCACCCTCTCAGTTTGACCATCGGTCTGAGGATGATAGGCAGTGCTTAGATTCAACTTTGTTCCTAGTTCTACTTGAAATGCCTCCCAAAATTTGCTAGTGAATATTGGATCTCTATCACTAACTATACTGATCGGCACTCCGTGTAGTCTAACAATTTCCTTGAAATATATCTGCGCCAGACTCTGAGCAGTTCTGTTTGATCTTACAGGTATGAAATGGGCGGTCTTCGTGAAGCGATCTACGATCACCCAAATACTGTCATTTCCTTTCCTGGTTCTGGGCAAACCATTTATGAAGTCCATGGAAATATGTTCCCACTTCCAACCTGGAACGTCCAGCGGTTGCAACAATCCAGCCAGTTTCTGTTGGTCGCTTTTGACTAGTTGGCAAGTAGGGCATCGGCTAACATATAAAGAAATGTCTCTTCATCGACGTCCACCAGAAAGTGCATTTAATGTCATTATACATTTTGCCTACTCCTGGATGGATACTAAGTTTTGACTTGTGGCATTCATCCAGTACTTCCTTTCGGAGCTCAGAAATGTCAGGAACACAGATTCGACCTTTTAGCCTTAGAAACCCTTCATTATCAACCTGAAAACTCGAGGGCTCGCCTTTCTGAATTATCTCTCTGATCTTCTGAATGAAGTGATCATCCTTCTGAAGAGAGGATATTTTATCAATCAATGAAGTTGTAATGATAAAACTGGCGATCATTACATTCTTTCTACTCAACGCATCGACCATGATATTGGCTTTCCCTGGAGTGTATAGGATCTCAAAATCGAATGCTGCAAGGAACTCTAGCCAATGTTGCTGCCTCAGATTCAAGTCTTTCTGGGTGAACAGATACTTTAACGACTGGTGATCTGTAAACAGTTCGAATTTCTCATCCAGAAGATAGCGTCTCCAGATTTTCAAAGCAAATACTATAGCCAACAACTCAAGATCATGAGTAACGTAGTTCTTTTCATGTGGCTTCAGTTGACGGCTGGCATAAGCAACAACTTGACCTCTTTGCATTAATACTGCGCCAAGGCCTTCTCTAGACGCATCTGTCCAGACTTTCAAGTCCTGATTGCCATCAATTGTCGTCAACACTGGAGCCGTTGTTAATCTAAACTTTAGCTCCTCAAAAGCCTCCTCACATTCTAGAGTCCACTTGAATTTTGCGTGCTTCTTTGTAAGCTTTGTTAGGTGACCAGAAATCTTCGAAAAATCTTTAACGAACTTCTGGTAATAACTAGCCAATCCAAGAAAACTTTGAACTTCTGTGGGAGTACTAGGCTGTTTCCAGTTTTGAATAGCTGTGATTTTACTTGGATCCACGACAATTCCCTCTTTTGATACGACATGGCCAAGGAATTTTATTTCATCCTGCCAGAATATATATTTGGACAGTTTGGCTTTCAATACACTCCTTCTCAGAATTTCTAGAACCTGCTCTAAATGTTTTTCATTTTCAGCCTTTGATTTAGAGAAGATTAGAATATCATCAATAAAGACTAGAACAAACTTATTCAAGACCCCTCTGAACACTCTATTCATCAGATCGACGAAGTAAGCTGGAGCGTTACATAAGCCGAACGACATTACTAACCACTCATAGAACAAGTCGGGACCTCCGAATGCTGTCATAGGAACACACTCTTCGGCAATACGAAGCTGATGGAAACCTGTAGCTAGGTCCATTCTTGAAAATACTTGTGCTCCATTCACACGATCCAGTAAATCATCGATTCGCGGTAATGGATATTTATTCTTTATTGTTTGCTTGTTCAAATCACGATAATCCACACATAGTCGCAGAGTACCGTCAGACTTCGGGACAAACACCACTGCTGCTCCCCAATCAGAGAAACTAGGCCTGATCAGCCCCTTCCATACTAGCTGTCGAGTTTGATTATCTAGTTCTTCTTTCTTCTTTAGGGTCATCCTCCGAATGGCGTGCACTACTGGCCTTGCGTTCAGAATTAAAGCGATCTTGAAATCAATTTGTCTCTGCGGAGGTAGACTAACGACTTCCTCGAACACATCTGCATAATTCTTTATGACAGTAATATCTTTGATGAGGTCGGGAATATTCTCTGTGACTAGAGGGATATTTTCTATTTGAGCAGGAGAAACATCTAGAGCCGAGCAAAAGTCTTATCTATTTGAATTCGGGCCTTCACATGGTATAGTTATATAATTCCCTAATTTAATCTTTGCCCTAACAACTCTCTCGGCACATCTAACCTCAACTTCATATTTCGTCAACCAGTCTAACCCCAAGATAAGATCGAATTCAGTAAAGTTCATGACGATGGAGATGGTAGGGAACTTATAACAGGAAAAAGAGACAGATACCGCACAAACCCAACTGAGATCGAGGGAACCCCCCAACCGGATTATGGACAGTCATTAGTTCTCTGAGCTTTTTCAAATTCAAATCCAGTTTCTCAACCGCATTCATTGCAATAAAGCTTCGCGACGCGCCTGTATCAAAATGTACTTTAACGGGAATGTTTTTGACATTAAGTGTGCCTTCTTAAACATCAGGCCATCCCTGACTAGCTGAGGGCTCAGAAGTCTCTGCTACTTCATTTATATGTATGGTTTCAGATTCCTTTGATAGCTGGCACCCCCGTGCAATATGACTTGCTTGGTGGCGCTTATGGCATCCCCTTTCCCCATATGAGTTCTTTTGTTTCTTAGTGGGCATAGATCCACTCTTGATTCGTTTCTTTAAGGGTCCGCAATTTATCGAAAAATGCCCTTTCTGACGGCAATTACTGCACATGGCAGTCGTTACTGGTTCTTTCTCAGACCTGGCCCTTTTCCGATTGACTTTAGGCTTCTTACTGACCTCAGACATCGTAGTGGCCTCCAGATGATCAGTTTCAGACTCACCTTTATTACTACAATTGACTTCCTCTTTGTACTATAACGTACCTTTCTTGTCGAGATCCTCGTACTAGTAAGCCATGTATATCATTTCAGAAAAAGGAAGCTTCACATTCTTCATTGCACTATTCTGATATTTTCTTTGAAGCCCGTTGATAAATCTTAGATTCTTCCTCTTCGGATTTTGATTTAGATGAGGGGAAAAGTGAGAAAGCTCATTGAATTTCGTATGATATTCTAGAATGGTCATATCTCCTTGTATCAGACAAGAGAATTCATCACATAGCCACTCAATTGCTTCAGGAGGAGTAAATCTTTCTAGGAAAATCACTTTGAATCTATCCCAGGTGATATCACCTTCTGGATTATCCTTAATAAACGAATCCCACCAGAACAAAGCTTCGTCTTTGAGTGCCTAGGATGCCAGTAATCTTTTCTGGTCATCCCTCAGCTTTAATCCTTCAAAGATTTTCTCAGCCGAACGAATCCAAGCTTGTGTTTTCATAATAGATTCTTCGCCCGAGAACGGTTTCCCACCCAGATTTCTATATTTCATGAATAAAGCTTCTATATCTGGGTCAGTATTACTTCTTCTGTTTCTAGCACTCATTTTCTGGTACTTCTGCAAATAGCAGATCAAGTGTCAGGTCAACAGAAAGAATATTTTAAAGCATAGAAATATATACTTGAATGTAAATGTGTCTATCGGGGTGTATTCCATTCTGCTTTACTCATACTAGGATATTACTAATCCTATCTGTATTGAGTTACTCATCCTAGAACTCTACAGGTTCTATTTCTGACAAGTTCGTTAATATGTTACATTCCAGCACTAAGCTTAACCAAAGCTCTGATACCACATTGTGACGACCCCAAACCCCGTACTGACGGTGGCAAGGGTAATCTTTGGAATATAACACATAAACAGATAATTTCAGAACAGAATTAAATAAATACACCAGATAATGTACAAATAATATATTGGATAAGCATAATCATCAGAGTTACATAGTATACAAGATCAAACTTACTACAAATACAGTTCAGCCATACGTAAATGTCTACAGCGGAAAACCAAACATAATGTGCAATAGGAGCTGAACAACATAAAAACAGATAAATGATAGAATCCATCTTCAGCTCCGGCTATCCAGAAAGAGCCTGCTAATAACCTGAATACAAGGCTGCCCATGTAGAAAAAGGGGCACCCGAGTTTGCAAGTAAAACAAACTACGAGTCAGTCATGGGACTGGTATGAGAAATCTACTCAACACATTTAAAAAATGGCCAATCACAGGACCACACCACTTTCGTGGAACGGGTTTACTCCATCGGATTTCCAGTGCTTTAAAACAAATAAATCTTTTAAACATCGCAATGCTTTTCATAAAAATGAAGCCTTTATAAGACTCAGTTCCCATCATACAATGCAACGCAAACCGGAGGATAGAGTTTTACCTTATAATGGCCAAAATATGCTTGATACGAATAAAACAAAAGAATTTGATATTATTACTAGTGTTTATAAACAATTTCTAATCATAACTATCAATCATAGACGGCATGGGTGCCATATATCATGTCGCCATATATATATTTACAATCAAATCCGCACGGTGTTGTATTTGGAAATTGGATTTCCGTCATGAACCAAGGCAAAAGATAGTCCTTACCGACTTTGAGACAATCTAGCCCATGTCTTCGGAACAGCCGAAACTGCCCCTTGGATCGTCAGGGCCGGTCTACACGGAGTGGATTATAGTGCCTGAACAATACGTTTCCCCGCCCTTTGGGGCGTAAATGAGCCAACGAATGACTCCATCGGTCCCGGATCGACCGATATAACCGAGGCGCCTCCAAACAGCAACAACCGTATAGGTGAAAATAATATAAATGTCAGCCAATTTAAGCACTGACACCACCTCTAGCTAGAAGGAAACGCATGCCCTCCCTGATGTCCTCTCCCGTTTCTGGTTCATACCGGGGTTTGAGGTTCGCGAATTAACGTTATGCACAAAGCTACGCCACACAGACGGTGCTTTGATCATCAACCACAAGACTTTGCTTTTCAACAGAAACCCTGATCACTGCATCTTAGCATGCCACACAGGCAATTCACACCATGCAACTGATGGCTATCAATCACAGAGAATGAATTCCAATGTCAGACACACGGTCCATTTGCAAGTCCGCTCTGGGTCTGAATGAAACCGGAGGCACTATATACCTCGCATACCCATCGATCTTCACGTACGTCTGGACGATCACCACTCATTATCCATATTTTGGGATGTCTCCCAATCAGGACATCAGTTACCATCCAAACGAGGTGAAGAACTCCGGTCTTCGACCACCGTCTTCATCTTCGATTTCTTATCGTCGATTCAGTTATTCAGAATGTGAAACACCCGGTCTTTCTGAGCAACTCGCGTATGTAATTAACAAGTGCTACACAAATAGGACACATGCTTTATTCCAATTCATTTGTCACTAACCGTAAATCAGTAAGAGAACGATTTCCCAAATATTAACCCCGAAGGCCGAAACCAACATCAGATCAAAACCCAGGAAACCATTCGACTTATCTAACCATCAGTTAATTTCTATATTTCACATTCCATATCATTTATAATATTTTATAATGATTTATCCCTATTTTTATTTATTTTAAAATAGCCAATTTATTCAAACGACGCTTCGGGCCATAACGCGGCCGTGGCGCTGTTTTTCTTCAGATTTGATTTACACATATCTGAAAATCTATCCGTTGGATCTTCAAAAAATTTATATCATTAGAAAGATCTTTTCAAAACGAATCCAACGGTTCCAGTTTTGGGAAATCCGACGGTTGGATCTCCCGGTACGATCGTTTGAAGTTTCGATTTCAAAATACGAACTGCAGCATCGTTATTCGATTTAATTTAATTGTATTTAAACATAGATATAAATATAATCGATTCTAGTGCTGTTTTTCTTCAGATTTGAATTAAACATTCCAGACAATCCAACCGTTGGATCTTTATAAAGTTGTGTCGTTGGAAAGATATTTCCAAAGTGAACCCAACGGTTTCGGTTTCGGGAAAATCCGATGGTCGGATCTCCTGCACTAATCGTTTGAAATCACGGTTTCAAAACACGAACTGTAGCTTCGTTATTTGATATATTTTAATTAATTATATATATATAATCGATTCTTCGATTTCAAAACTATACGCTTTTCATACATTTGATAAAAATGATATTTTTATCCAGCAGACATTAATTTCGACACTTCACTATTTTTAACAATTCATGCATATAGTAAAAATGTGATTTTTATTGTAAAACGATTTATTTAATAACACGACCATTTTATATAGTTCATATAGGTGATAAAAATATGATTTTTATTATAAAACAATTTATTTTAAAACACGAATACCATTCAACACATAAATTTCTATTCAACACATGAATGTTTTCTACAGTTTGTATATATAAATAAAAACGTGATTTTTATTGCAAAACAATTTATTTTAAAACACGAATACCATTCAACACATGAATTTCTATTCAACGAATGAATTTCTATTCAACGAATGAACTTCTATTCAACACATGAATGTTTTCTATAGTTTGTATATATAAATAAAAGGGTGATTTTTATTGTAAAACGATTTATTTCAAAACACCACCATTTTATATAGTTCATATAGGTGATAAAAATATGTTTTTTATTATAATACAATATATTTTAAAACACGAATATCATTCAATACATGAATTTCTATTCAACGAATGAATTTCTATTCAACACATGAATGTTTTCTATTCAACACACGAATATAGTTTCAACACATGAAAATAATTCTAACACATGAATATTATTCAAAATTTCGGCAGCATAACGGCAGGGTAGTTAAAACCGGGGCCGTCCCTAGTACGGCTCCTCGCTCTACCTTAAAGCCTCGCAGCTTTTGACAATGGGGATTTCATGCATCTAGTTCGCACGCAGGTGGCATGTATATATTTTTCTTTCTTTTCCACAAACTAATCCTATGTGGTTTTCAACCAAATAATTCTCAACCACAAATGGGTATTTTTCAACCACAATCAATCAATTTCAACCACAAACAATTCGAATCAACCATTCGCTATCAATGAATTTTCACACCAATCACAACCAATAAATATCGTCCACGGTTTGTGGACGAGGGCCGTATATATGTATATGTATATATATATATTATATATATATATATATAAAAGCATATTTCATGCAACACATATATAATTTTTACAATGCATATATAACTTATACATCGAACGTACAACTTATACAATGCTTATACATGTAGACTACAACGCTTATATAACTCATACATCGACTATATAATTTATTCATCGTCGTTTTCCATATCGTTTATAGTTTAGAAATCTCACATTGGGTTCCACTCCACCAAAAATAGCTAAAGGCTCATAAAAATATGCAGTCTCTTCTAGAATGTAGAAGACGTCTACACGAGTCCACTGTCTCTTGTTTCACTGAATTTCGTCAAGAAACGAAAAAGATATAATTTTTATAGTGAAATCAAAAACCGTAGCACTTTAAACTGCTATAATATAGTTTGAAATAGTTTCAGCTGTTACCTTTCAAAGTGTTCAAAACTAGGTCTTTGATTTTCGCGCAAACCGTGCAACGATAGAAGGATCGGCTTGTACCACTTGGAAGAGCTTGGAGAGGGCTTCAGGCGCGTGAGGGTGTTGGCCAAATCGACGGTCGAAATCGGGTGGGGCGGCGGCGGAAAGGTCTGGACTTTGAGGGGCCCGTTCGCATGAAACACGAGACGAGGAGGAGCGAAGCTGGTCTTGATTTGAAGAGGGAGGAGAGGGCTTTCGTTTTTGGGTGGTGGCGCAGTCTATCGTGGAGCGAGGTGGCGAAGCACTGAGAGTCGTCGATCATGAAAGGAGCGAGGGTTTTTGAGAGATTTTTATATTTTTTCTTATGAAGGAATTTTCTAATTGGTCCATGCTTTATTAATTTCAAAAATTAGGGTTTTTACAAATGAACGCCAATTCCAACCCAACGACTGTCGCCCCTAGCTAATTACCCCCATCACGGACACAATGGGATATGTTTCGTAACCCATTTCGGTGGTTACGATCAGTTATTCTTCAAAGTAAAATATAAAACATTCAATATTTGATTTGAACCTACATTTCAATTTGCTGGGGCCACATATTGATTCTAAAAATTCACGAAAAATAAATCTAGCTATGTTTTGATGATACGGTCCCAACAAAACAAGTTTCATCGAAATCTGAGGCCGTTTGAAAAATGGCCCATTTCTGGTCGATCCAATTTAACTGTAATTGACCAAAACACGTTTTCCTTTGCCACACTCACATATTAACTTCAAAAATTATGAAATTTGAAACCTAGCAATAATTTGACATCCTGGTTCCAACAAAAGTGGTTTCGTCGAATTCTGAGGTCGTTTGCAAAATGGCCCTTTTCACGGGTTATATAATTTCTATAGCGACCTTTCTGAAAATTCATTTGGCCATAACTTTTGCTTCCCACTATGAAACTTCGATTTTTCAGATTCGTTAGAAAGGTATTCACTAACAGATTTAAATATTTTTGGTTTCACTAAATTCCCTTTTGTTTTGCACCCGGTACCACCAGTCAAAGTTTGAATTCCATTTTTGAAACTACCGCGCCATTTCAGGCCTTGTTTATAATTAGAATTAATTATATTTATTTTCAAACGTCGATTCAAACTTACTTTTCATCTTTATTATTTAAAATACTTATTTTAAATATTTAAAATTCACCAAAATAGCCAATTTAAAATTTTCAAACTGGTTCAGATTATCCGGGTCGTTACAACTTCTTATTTCAATATTTCCGTGTCCATCCAATATCGGACATCAAAATCACATTTTGGTTATTCATTGAATATTATTTTAAATTATTCGTTAATTCTGAACTGGAATCAGACTTAATCAATTACCATACAATTTCAGTTTTATGGATTTCATACATCGTCTATATACAACAATAATGATAAACAATCAATAAAAATTCATACCACATCCAGAGTGCATTTTACAACTGTATAAGCATTAAAATAAATAAATAATGCTTATATAGTCTGTTAACCCATCGATTGACATACCATTAATTATTGGGATCAGTTTATGTCAAATATCGTCCCAGTGCCCGTGCGGGGTTTCAACCAACAAATACTGTTTATTATTTGTGCAGTTGGACGATGCGTAAAAATTATCATCCCAATCAAGATCAGTTAAATTGGTTTACATAAACAGGTCATCCAACTTGTAAATGGAAAATTATTCCAATTTTACTATTTTAAATTATAAATGGATATTTATAATTTTAATTTCAATTTCCACAACAATATTAACAATATTTTAATATGTTAAACATTCCAACAGTAGAAATAAAACACAATACAGTCAATTAAATCATCCATGGTCTATGGACGAGGGAGGTGAGCTAACAGGCACCTTATACAATTTATAGTTATTAAGCCGATAAAAATCTACACTGGCAATTTTATATATTTTTATACATGAATACAATAACATGATAAAATATAATTCAGTAAGAAGGAGTTCTCACATTAGATTCCACTACGCTAGTCTTTATTTGAAGATTTTATTTTTGAACTAAATTAAATGATCATTTAATTTAGCCTAAAAATTCAACTTGCCCTGTTTCCGTTTTGATCAGTTCTGAAATATAGAGTTTGTTGTCGTGATCGCATTGCAACTTGTTTCGCTGAATTCTGATTAATGGATAAAAAGTTATTTACAATTTACTAACTTGATTTATATTAAAATGGATAATTACTTAAATAAATAATTAACAATGTTTAATTACATTATTAATGAAATTAGGGTTCCTGTACTTCTCTCTTCATCATCGTATACTTCAGGCTCGTATTCGGATGAAGATTGTCACCAATTTCTTAAACCACGCGCCTAACGAAGTAGATCAGACACCCCTCCTCGACAGCCTCGTCCGCTACCTCCTCAGGTCAGCAATAGCGCCGAACCCGAGCCCCATATCACCTCAAAAAAACCACCCAAAGTTGCCACTTCCAGCAACGAATCTAACCATGTTACTTCGAAATTTCAGTTCTTTCCAATTCAGATTGGAGAGCTTGTCGAGTAGAACCATTTTCCCTTTGGAGATTTATCAATTCGAAGACAGGATTGATCAGATTTGGAAGAGGAAATTTGGAGAATACGGGCCATTGGTGGATTAGGGCCGGCGCAGCTGAATGAACAGGAAAAGGGATATGGTTTTAAATGATATATATATATATATATTTTAATATAAATTTATATTCTCTAATTGGTTAATTTTCTGTTCGAACTCCTAATCAAACCCAAAAACAGTTGCCTCTTGCCAAAAACCCCAATTCCGGACACAATGGAATATGTTTCGTAAGCCAATTCAACTATTTCGATCATTTTTCATTAAAATTAAAATATAAATCAGTATCTATTGAATTCCAGAAAAATAAATCTAGCTATGTTTTGACGACATGGTCCTAATAAAACTAATTTCGTCAAATTTGGAGACCGTTTGAAAAATGGCCATTTTATAGTTGATCCAATTCAAACTGAAACTGTCAAAACACATTTAAATTCACTATGCTCACATATTAATTCCAAAAATTTTGAAATTTGAAATCTAACAATATTTTGACATTCTGGATCCAACAAAAGTGTTTTCGTCGAAAACGGAGGTCGTTTGCAGAATGAATATTTTTAAGGGCTATATATTATATTGTAATATATATATATAAATTCCATAGAGAATATCTTAAATTTTAAACTGGACATAACTTTCAATTTATATTATGAAATCTGGATTTTTCATATTCGTTAGGAAGATATTATTAAACAGATTCAAATATTCTGGTTCTACTGAAATCCGATTTATTTTGAATTCCGTACATTCATTTGGAATTTAAAATCGAATTTTCAAACTACCGCGCCACTTCGAGTTCGTTTTATAGTTAAAATAATTTTATATGTTCTTACTTCGATTTCAATAAATTTTAATCTTTATTATTTCAAATAAATCATTTCAAATATTCAAAACCATTTAAAATTGCATAAATAAAAAAGTTTAAATTGTTCTGATTTTTCGGATTGCTACACAATACGAGGTAATAAGTCGCATGAGATCTGAATATATTTAGAGATTTTCGGATTTTGTTCCGTTCAGACCCAAAATGGACTTATATGTATTGTGTGTCTGATAGCGTAATTGACTGCGTAGCAATGATTTTTATTAATATATTTTTCGATTATGGAAATTAATTATTCCCGTCTCTAAGTTTTACGTGCTTAGAGGTAATGTATTGATAGAAATAAGTGACATTTTGTAAATTGACAATGTGACATACTCAAGTTATGAAATTATCAAGTGATGATCAAAGCTTGGTTTATTGAAGCATAACATAACGTATATCGTGACCTCGACAAACCTCACGCCCCGTATTGATGGTAAACTGGCGGTTAGTTTGTATACATATCTCTATTGAAACTCAAAAGCTTGGGCGGTAGATCTACTTTGAAACCTGGGAAAAATAAGGGTATGTTCGGTGTCCATGTTTGGATGTTAACCAATGATTTACCGGATGTTTGGTGTCCATGACTGGATGAAAACCATGAGATACACTTTAATCGTGTTCCGATGGATCTTTCACGTCAGAAACCATCATATTGTAACCCGACAACCAATACGAGTCTTTCGTTTTGTTTGTAAACTATGTATATGGGCATAGCCACTATGCTTGCTAAGATTAATATATCTATTTACCAAATGGTTTTCAACACTATGCACTAATAATAGTATTGGAAAAAAAGATTTTAATGTATGAAAGCATGTTTAGTTATCATAAGACAAAACTCGCCCATTTGGTGTGCGCTTGCATTGTGTGATGTGGGATGAGCTTATGATAGCTTCGTTTTTCCAAAATCATTTGTGAATTTTCCATAATACTTTTTTACATTATTTCACCCATAACGCTCATGTTATTTCGTATCTTAATTTGACTAATATGCAGATGATTTAGTTCTGATTCGAGTGTTTGCTGTGTTTTCTTTTTATGCAATACGCTCGGGTCAGATGAAGTTGCAGTTAGCGAAGATTACCTTGCCTTGGAGAATGAAAATGAAGATTTGGTATACGTCTATTATATATGATTTTTCCTCTGCACTTTGTTTCCACTGCCTTGTTGTATATATCTGTGTATGTGTAACTCTGATTGTCATTGTATATTATAGTCAAATATATATTTTTCAACTGCTTTTGAACTGTTATTTATTTATTTATTTATTTATTTATTTATTATATTTTGTCTTTCCATTGCGACATTCTGTATTTATTTTATTCTTTCTTCTTTTTCTTATATAAATCCCAATAACTATCTGTATGTTTGATTTGTTTAAGTCAACGTTGAGGATCATTGTCGATTTAAACTATCAAAAATCTTGGATTTTACATTAGTTCGTCACCTCAGTTATCCTTTAACTATTCGTATCTTTCGAATCTAACATTCATAACTCAAAATAAACCAAACACTACCTCCATTTCTATTGTTTTTCATTTCATGATTTACACAGACCACTCTGTTCAAATACAAAAGAGATGAATAACAAAACATGAAATTGAGCCGCAAAAATAATAAGAATTATTCCGTTTTACTATCATCAAGCAAAGCCAATACTATAACATAGATATACTAGAAAATAGAAACTAATGTTATGCTTTAATGAAAAGCATAATCAACATACAATAATAAAAGCATAATACTTGATTATTCAACGGCGAAGATCAAGGCAGATCCATTTGCAGTTGCAAGTACCAAAATCAGTGCAAGAACTACCCCTAGTGCATAAGTATATTGTAGCGCAAAAGTCTCTGCATTGTTGTGCCTTACAGCCTGGTGATATGTCGCAGCTACAGCTAGGTGATCCACCGCAATCTCCAGTTGGAAAAAGGCACTGTGGTCCTATCGCTTTTGTCTTAATAGCTACAAGTAGCATTTAACAATATTGTCCATTAGGACAAAAATAAAAATGAGTTTTTTCTATCTTAATAAAAAATGGCATTTATTCCTTAACTTACCACTTGAGAAAAGAATGAGGAATACAAGGAAGGATGTAGGGCAAGTTGTATTCATGTTTCTTTATTTGGAACTACTTTTTTTAGTGGTTCTTGTGGTTGAGATCTATGGATGACCAACTGAATTTATAGGCACAATATAAATGTGAACTACAACAAGTTGATAATGCTGGAGATATGGCTATCTATCTATTAAATAATAGTAAAGCCAAAGAATTTCTTCCTCTCTCCTAGATTCTAGGAGTTCTCCCACTCCAGGTTAATTCTATCTTTATATTTATTACTCGAATCTTTCAACTTATCAATTAAATCAATTATCTAAACATCACATTATTTTGCAATATTAAAACTTTTGTAATTATATACGAATAATTCATTGATTAGCTTCTTACATTTTATATTCAGATCCTTATATCTATATTTCTTACACAATACAAAATATAACCATCTGAATGACTTTGACTAACTAATATTAAAATTGATATTAAAGAACTATAATTTAATATGAATACAATTATTGTACCAATAAAAATGGTAAAATTTATTTTTTATCCAATAATGATAAATGAATCACATCTAATAAATAACAGTAAAGTAGAAGAATTTCTTGCTCTCCACTTGATTTTAGGAGTTCTCCCTCTCCAGCTAATTCTCTTTTGATATTTAATATTTGAATCTTTTAAATTACCAATTAAATTAGTAAGCTAAACATCTCATTATTCTAGAATACACTGTTTTATATTTAAAACTTTTGTAATCTATTAAATAATAGTAAAGCAGAAGAATTTCTTTCTCTCTCCTTGATTCTAGGAGTTCTCCTTCTCCAGCTTAATTCTCTCTTGATATTTAGCATTTGAATCTTCTAACTTATCAATTAAATATATTAGCTAAACATCTCATTATTCTGCATCACACTGTTTATATTTAGAACTTTTATAATTATTTATGAATAGTTCATTGATTTTCTTCTTACATTTTAGATTTAGGTCCTTATATTTATATTAATTACATAACACAAAATTTAACAACACGGATTTTCAAAACCAATTTACAAATTTTATTTTAGCTATTTTGATGGGTTTTGAATATTTAATATGATTTATTTTAAATAATAATTACTAAATATTTATTTACATTGTAGGTAGAACATATAAATATATTTTAATTATAAAACGAGCCTGAAATGGCACAGTAGTTTGAAAATTCAATTTTAAATTTCAATTGAATGTATAAAACTCAAAATAAATCAGAATTGGACGAAAGAAGAAACATTAGAATCCATTTAACTATATCATTCTAACGAATGTAAGAAACTAAGATTTCACTTTATAAATTTTAAGTTATGTCCATTTTAAAACTCAGAATAGTCGCTACGGAATTTATATATATTTAATAAAATATGTTGCCCTTAAAAATAGCCATTTTGCAATCGACCTCAGTTTTCGACGAAACCACTTTTGTTGGATCCGGAATGTCAAATTATTTCTATACTCCAATTTTCATAATTTTTGGAATTTATATATGAGCGTGGTGAATTTAAACATGTTTGGTCAATTTAGTTTGAATTTAATCGACCGAAAAATGACCATTTTACAAACAGTCTCCAAATTCGACGAAATTAGTTTTGTTAAGACTGTATCGTTAAAACATAGGTAGATTGATTTTTCTGGAATTTTTGGAGTCAGTATGTGGCCCCGGTAAATTAAAATGCACGTTGAAATCAATTTTGAACGTCATATTAATTTATATTTTAATTTTGATGAAAACAGACTGAAGAAGTCAAATTGGCTCATGGGACATATCCAGTTATGTTTGGAATGGGGGTATTTGGTTGGGGCGACAGTCGTTAGGTTCGATTTGGAGTTCAAATTATAAACTAACCCATTGGAATTAAATTAAATTAAATATATAATTATGTAAGCCGACCTCCCTTCCTTTTCTCTCCCGTCGTTCATTTAGAAGAAGAAAAAAAGCCCCCATCGATCCCGTTAGCCCCCTCACCGCCGACGACCGCACCCCTAGACAGCCCGCCGCCGCCGCCTCAGGCGCCTCCCCCGACCACCTCCCACCTCCTCCTTCTCTCTCCACCTCCAATTCGAAACCCAAACCGCAACCCCCCAGCCGCTGTAGGCCCTACCACCGACCGCCGCAACCCCCCGCCACCTCCCCAGCCACCTATGCCGCCCCCTCAGCCACCAGCCCCCGACTATGGACCCCCTCCCTCTAAAAATCAAATTTTTATAATTTTCAATTTTACATTTAACTCCTGGACCTTGTTTCTTCAATATCTTTCAACCCGAGCGCTTATGGCCAAAATTCCACATTGCCAAAGTCAAAGAGCATGATCTTCAATTCGATTTCAGTATATGGAAGTCAAATTTTGGTATTCGGAGTTGCCGGGAAAATGCGATCAATGTCAGCAGTCCAAATAATGTCTTTTCACAAATTCTAGCGAAATGGAGCATTTACGGGAAAAAGCCCATCAGGCGAAAGTTGTCCAAAATGGCGCGTTTAGGCTAAGAAAAAAGATCGTGTGAAGATTGGAGCTCGATTGCAAATTCTGGAACCAGAACAACAAATCAGAGCGTCAGCAAATAACGGTGGAGTGGATCCCAATGTGAGAACACTTTCTCGCTCAAACAATTTTTCAGTTAAATATATCTTAGGTTGCAGAAGGGTTTTAGTAGCTCCTGAGACTATTTATTGTACAAACCATGGTTGTTTGTTTGGATTGTATTGTAAAAATTTGGATTGTGGTTGTAAATAGATTGTGAATTGATTGTGGTATTTTTTGGACTGATTGTGATTGATGTATATGGCGCGAGCCAATGTCAAGGGAGGTGTAATGCAAGATATTAATCCGGTTCTAATATCGCGTTGTTATAATGCAGAATTTTTCTGAAACTAAAATGTATATGAATATTTTCTGAAATAATCTATAATAAAATATTCATGTGTTGAATAAAATGTTTGAACAATAAAAATATCATTTTTATTGTATATATGAGCTATATGAAATAGCCAAGTGTTGAAATAAATATTTTATCGTTAAAAATATAATTTTTAACGTATATGTGAACTGCATAAAATTCTCCTGAAATGAAAGTAAATATTCATTTGCAAATCGGATGTTTGTTTATGTACACCCATTTAACTGACATGGATTGGGACGATAAATTTTACACATCGCCCAAATGCACAAATAATATTCAGTATTTGTTGGTTGAAACCCCACACGGGTATTGGGATGATACTTGGAATACACTAATCCCAATTGTTTTGTCGTATGTTATCGATTGGTTGACAGACTGTTGCAAGCGTTAATTATTTATATTTAATGCTTATGCAGTTGTGTTATGCATTCTGGATGATTGTTTATCATTCTTATTTTATACATGTGATGTATGAAATCCATATAACTAACATTATGTGGTAATTGATGGGTCTGATTCGAATCAAAGAATAAGGAATATTTTAAAATATTATTCAGTAAAGGATTAAAATGTGAATTTGATGTCCGTTTTAGATGGACACGAAAATATTGAAATATGTGAAGTCGTGTTGATTAGATTTGTGCCATCTTGACATGAACGTTTTTATAACGATTTTATTCATTTTTATAATGAATATCGCAACGGAAACGATTTCAAAATCTAATATTTTGAAAATATTATCATTTAAATATTATAATGATAATGAGTATTCAATTTTGACTTAAAATTGAAATAAAAGTGGTGTAATGACCCGCATTGTTAGAGGTATTAGAATTAATTTATTTAATTATATAAATAGTGATTTAGGGAATTAAATCGTCGTTTAATTAAATAAGTGAATATTTAATTAATTTAAATAATTAAATAATGTATTTAATTCAGAAATAATCAGAAATATTGGAAATCACAATATTATGTGAACTGGGTCATCCCCAGAATTTAATTCAGCTTAGAGTTGAATTATATTGACGAATATATTCAATCGACGTCAGTTTGAAACGTAGAATTATAATATAATTAAAATAGAGCGCGTAACGACACGGCAGTCCGCTATTTGACGATTTGAACTTCAACTGAATATACAGAGTTCGTTTTAAATCGGATTTCTGTGAAACAAGAAACGTGTGGAGCTGGTGGAGTATATCTTTCTAGCGGAAGAGAAAAATCGGGATTTCGTTGTGTAGATTTTGAGTTATGTCCAAATCAAATTCTCATAAATGCAGCGCCCTGACCATAACGATTTAATTATATTTTTTATAGGGATTTAAATAGAAATCGAACATCGATATAACTCTGACGATGTAATATAGAGTTGTAAATATATATAGGATTTTATCTGAGCTGTACTGTATTCCATGTGAATATAGACATTAATATTTATTTTTAAATATTAAATTTAATTATATTTAAATATATTTATATATTTAAATAGGCCATTTAGAGCTTTAAAAATAGCCACTTTTGCAAATGAAGTCGGAATTCGACAAAACTAATTTTGTTGGATCCGCAATGACAAATAGTTGTTAGATTCCAAGTTTCGTGACTTTTAGAGTCACTGTATGACCACACGGATTTTTAGAGTGAAAAATAGTCAGTATTTCGACGGTTAAAAATACGTTGTGTGAGCATACGAAGTCAGAATTTGACGAAACTAGTTTCGTTGGGATCGTAATGTCGAACTCTAGCTACATGTGCAGTTTGGTGTTTTTGGGTATTATATGTGGTCATAGGAATTTTCAAGGACTTATGCAGATAGCGTAGGAGTAAAATTTAATATAATAATCAAATAAAATCCCCTATAAATAACACTCACCCCCCAACCCTAAAACAAAGTCCATGCTACCCATTTCTTCAGCCACCACCAGTATTAACAAAAAAACGTGAAGATGATCACTTCCAAAAGTCGAAAGAAATCCAATTAAATTCCTAAAATCACCAAAAGAGGTTATTAGAGATCCTTGAAGAATCCTCCTCGTTTTGTTATGTATTTGGTGGGGTTCGAACAACCGTCGTTCGCTCCGAAGTGCTGGCGATGCGTGTTTCGTTCTAGGTTTTCGACGTACTTGTGTTTTGAGCATTCGGTTGCGAACTGGTGTTGGTTTTTGGGTTGATTGGTGATGAGAAGTGTCGATGGTCCTCTGGTTTGTCGTGAATGGAGATTCAACGCACTGCAGATTGAGAGACCGAGTTCCTTGAAATCGATATGGTGACAAAGCTTGTGAGAAGAGGATTGTGTCAGTGGAGGTCCTGGTTGTGTCAGTGGAGGTCCTGATTTTTCATTTCATAAAGAACAGGGGGATGAACAAGGGAAATACAAGGGAGTTCGAGTTCTGCTTTGTGGGGATGTTAGGATGCAGCTCTCGAAGGAAATTCCAGCGGGTGTGTTGGTTCGTGAAATTCATGAAGTGATGGGGAGATGGCATCGGGAATGGCCATGGATTTACTTCAGGGGGTCATGACACTGTTTGAAGAAAATGAGAGCAGAAGCAGTTGAGCGGTGGAGCGATGATGAAGTAACGACAGGTCTGTGTATTCAAGGAGGAATGGGTTTGTATGTTTAAGAAGAAAGAGGGATTATCCTAAGTTGACGTAAGGTTTAAACTTAATTTATTTTATAATTTAGTTAAGAACAAGGAGTTTGACTGTATCAATTCATGCTTAATCCAGGGAGGGGATCTGATGTGATGAGTTGACTATAGAGCTGTGATAACAGAAGTTCTTGAATAGTGAACATTGCCTATTCTTCAAGTAGTCTAAGATGATGAGTGGTTTATTCGAACGATGTACAGTTTGGGCATGTTGAAGTACTGTTAATTAAAGGATCACTTGCGTTTTAATAGTGGCAGAAGATGGATACTGTTATTGCGGGTTGAAAGTTGAGATGTTGGGCGGACAGTGGTGGGTGAGCCCAATTTATCAAGTAATGAAATAAATTTAAAATAAATGTTTGTTTAAAACTTGTGTAAATCATTTTTATCTCATACATTATCAGAATTGCACAAAATTAGATCCGATAGGATCATATGAGCTGACACTACGCCATGGAACTGGTCTGCAGTGAATTGGAGTTGGGTACAATTTATAGCGAAATTAATTATCTGATCCGAATCAACTATCAACTATCGTTATTTAATGATAACCGCCAATGTGAGTAAAACTCACCAACTCTGTACAGTTCTATTTTTACAACATATTCATAGAACAGTTAAATATTGTCTGTTTGACTATGTGTTGACTGTTTTATTGAACTGCTAGTCAGTTTGTGGAAATTATATATATGTATATATATAAACCGTTAAATATTTATATGCGATTCTGCTATCAGAATATCTCGTATCAAAGTGAAATCGATGTTAATCATATTGTCTAACATCTGTGATGCAGGGAAACAGGTTGGAGGAATCCAACTGGATTCCTCAACATTTATTTTACTGTGATTTATTTATTGTGATATATAATGTGATATATAATCCGACGTTGATTATGTGTGTTAGGACGATATTTATCGTTGTTATATGGTGCGTTAAATACTATAAGATATACCAGAATGTAGAAAGAGATTTTCAAAGTATAATTTGAGAATAATTTATTTATATAAAATCACTGGATTTTATATATAAAAGGAAAAGGGTTTTCTTCTAAAGGAATTATATTTGATAATCAAATATAAAGGAATTATATTTGATAATCAAATATAAAGGAATTATATTTGTAAATCAAATATAAAGGAATTATATTTGTAAATCAAATATAAAAGAATATATTTGTGAAAAACAAATATAAAGGATATATATTTGTAGATCAAATATAAAGGAAAATATTTGTCAAACAAATAAGAAGAGAAATATTTGTAAACCATTTACAAATAGAATTAAAAGTATTTATTTATTTAGGGAATAAATAAATAGAATAAAGGTGAAATTTATTGGTTAAATAAACAGGATTAAATCAAAGGAATATTTATTGGTTAAATAAATAGGAGATGATAAACGAGATACTTATTTGTTAAGTAAATAAGTTACAAAAGAGATATTGAATTAGGAAACAGAATAAGTTATTAAAAGGATTATTTATTTGTTGAATAAATAGAATTTGAAAAGGAAATATTTGTAACATTTACAAATAGGATTAATAAGGGAATATTTATCTTTGGATAAATATATATATATATATATAAATATATAAGTCAGAACTTATATATGGAGAAAACAGATAAAGGGAATAGATTAATTTATAAATGGTATTTATAAATTAAGTAAGTATTTATCATTCGATAAATAAAATATATAAGTCTGAACTTATATAGAGAAGAGATATTGGTTTTAACACCAATAGTTTTAAATAGAATGGGTACACAACAGTTGTATAAGTGAAGTAACGTTATTAAAGAGAACATTTATAAAGTGAAGAACCGTTACTAAAAGTAAATCTTTATAAATGAATAAACGTTATCAAATAGGAGTTATTAGAATTAGAGTTAATCGATTAGAGTTAGAGTTAACCAGTTAGAGTTAATCAGTTAGGGTTGACCAGTCAGAGTTAATCACTTAAAGTAAATCGATTAGAGTTAGAGTTAACCAGTTAGAGTTAATTAGTTAGGGTTGACCAGTCAGAGTTAATCGGTTAGAGTTAACCAGTTAGAGTTAGAGTTAATAAGTGAGAGTTAGTGTTAACCAGTTAGAGTTATCCAAATAGAGTCGAAGTGAGTTAATCGAATATTGGTTATTCAAAGTGAGTTAATCGAATATTGGTTATTCGAAGTGAGTTAATCGAATATTGGTTATTCGAAGTGAGTTAATCGAATATTGGTTATTCGAAGTGAGTTAATCGAATATTGGTTATTCGAAAGGGGAGTTATCGAATCGAATAGAATTAAAGGAGTTAATCGAATATAGTTTATTCAAATAGAGTAAAGGAGTTAATCGAATATAATTTATTCGAATAGAGGTAGAGGAGTTATCGAATGTAGTTTATTCGACAGGAGTTAAGTGAATAGGGTTAATCAAATAGAGTAAATCAAATAGAGTTAAGCAAATAGTGTTAATCCAAAGGAGTTAATCGAATAGAGTTAATTGAAAAGAGTAAATCGAATATAGTTATTCGAAAGAAAGGTTAAGTAAGGAAGTTAGTTAAAGAAATTTAAAGTGAACTTTACCTGTTTCAAGGTTAGAAATGTTGTTCAGTTAAGGTCTGAGATGTAGTTCTACCCCAACTTGATTGGCTTCGTTTTTAACTAAGGAATGGTAAAGGTTTAATAGTAAAGGATGGTTAAGTGAATTTTGTAATTAAAGGAAATGGTTTGAGTCGGCATAGCGATGGTTTATCTAAACATCTGCTTAATCCAAACGTAGGAGTTTTGGAAATGTTTTCCAAACAAGAATCAGAAATGTTTTCTAATACAGAAAACAAGAAATGGAAATGTTCCCATTGTTAATAACGTATATTTTCTAAATTTAGAAAATAGCAAATGTTGAATATAGGGAAATAGGAGACGAAAAATGAAACTAAAAAGGTAAATGTTAAATGATGTTTGACCAATAAAATTTCCATCTGGAAATAATATCGTTGTTTGCACACTTGTTTTTCTTTGATAGTTAACTCATAGACTATCGAAGTTTTGACCATTTTAACGTTGTTAATATGGAGGGACCGGTTGGATTATTATCCAAAGAACCACTCTGTATTGGCATAAGCGTTGCGAATCATTTATGCCAAAGATAATTCAAGATTGAGTAAAGTGCAAGGGCTGTTGTATAAGTCATAGATAACAGTGACTAAGATGGATATACTGAATAGTGCCTTCGGTTTGTCCAGTCCCAGGACAACTTGTATGGACAAAGGTCTGACAGAGTATATCCAATGGATCGCGTAAGTTGATCTCTTCAAACGTATATACGTTGGTGGTGGAGGAATTCGTTTCTCTTAGCTATATACCCGTTGTATTTTTTAGGAAATCAATTTGTGATTTGGCGGGTATGACGATGTGACATTCTAAGTGAATGAAGATGGGACATGTAAATCTTGATGCCTTGTATGGATGAATGTCTGACAGAGTATTTCCAGAAAGGTCAGGTACATTGATTTCTTCAACCGTACCAAGAGTGGAAGCGGAGAAGGAAACTTCTTTATCTAACACGTAATGTACTATTGTAGATGTCAATTAGTGATTTTCGATGGATCTGACAATGTGGCATTCGAAGTGAACCTGATGTGATGATAAAGCATAACCTCAAGCCTCACATCCGGTAAATGATAGAAATTGGGCAGGTAGCATGGCTATGTAGGTCGCACCTATTAGGGTGTATAATCATTTGATCTAGAGTTTCATTTATTTCTATAATCTATTGTCGATGTTGTCCCTTATCGGCAAATGGTTGTTGATCCCAACCGTTGGTGATTAACATTCGATACACTCAGGGAAATGAGTGGTCGGTCATGTGTGGCCGGGTTGCAAGTTGTTCTTGTTAAACCCAGTGTATTCCTCTCTAGAGGTACACTAGCAGAAGGTGGTTCCATAACTTGTCATAGTTGGAAATCCATTATGCAATACGTGCTTGCGATTTTGATTGTATACCATGTATGTAGAACGTGAGATGAAAGCGTTCTGCTAAATTGATAGCTATTTGTATTTAGACATTATTATAATATCAGAATGATATTGCTTTCAAAGATGTTTGGATTCTCATTAGGGAAAAACCCGTTCCGTATTCACGGCGTGGTCTTATGAGATATCCTATACGTGTTCAACTGTTTTAAACTGTTTTACTCATACCAGTCCATGACTGACCCGGAGTTTATTTTGTTTGTTTACCCTAAACTCTTGGGTGCCTAAATTTGTACGGCAGTCAAGTAGTCGGGATTTACATATATACTTAGAGAGCTTGGAGCAGGAGGCTTCAAGATCATATAGCTATTATTTATTTCCGCTGTGTTGTAAGTGATGTACTCTGATAAGTGCTATTGTATTCATAACTGTTATATTTCAAAGTTATGTTATATATTCTATGTTATTCGTTCCGTTGTGAGATTCGTGTTACTCTGATGATGTAAGTTCTTTTTTTCTTCTTCTATTCTAAGTTTTTATCTTATCTATCCCCACCCTCTAATTTCTTTCATTAATTACCGGGATTTTTCGATGTTTGGTTAGTCGGCATCGTGTTTATGTCGATAACCAAAGTCGCAAAAATCCGGGTCGTTACAAGTGGGAATCGTTTTCAAAACGAATTTATAAAATACGTTTTGAATGAAATGTATATTGTATTATATATGTGTGTGTATATATATATTAATGGTTCGAATAGAATGCGCTGCGCCGCGACTGTAACAACACGGAATTTCTGAACCAATTTAAAATTTTTATTTTTTGCCATTTGAATCGATTTGGATATTCAAAATGATTTATTTTAAATAACAACGACTAGAAATTTATTTAAATTGAAGTTAGAACTTATAAATTTATTTTAGTTATAAATCAAACTCAAAATGGCGCAGTAGTTTGAAAATTCGAGTTTTAATTTCAAATGAATTTACAAAATTCAATATAAATCGGATTTCAGTAAGAAAAACGTTGGAATCTGTTTAATTATATCTTACTAATGAATGTGAAAAATTGAGATTTCACAATATAAATTGAAAGTTATGTCCAGTTTAAAATTCAAAATAGTCGCTATGGAATTTATGTATATTTTAATATATATATAGCCCTTAAAAATAGCCATTTTGCAAACGACCTCCGTTTTCGACGAAACCACTTTTGTTGGATCCAAAATGTCAAATTATTGCTAGATTCCAATTTTCGTAATATTTGGAGCTAGTATGTGGCCGTGCACAATAAATTGTGAACCGATTGGCCATTTAAGCCAGAAACAGTGCTTTTTGAGCAAACTGACTTGGAATTCGATGAAACCAGTTTTGTTGGGACTGTATCATCCAGACATAGCAGCATGTCAATTTTCATCGCCAATGGAGTTTGTGTGTGACCACGGCATCAATAAACGTCGAATAAAGAGAGCGTTAACTAAGAAATTAATAGTTTAAAAACCTCCACTATATAACATTTTTTCTCTCCAGAAACCCTCATTTCTCTTCTCTCTCCAAAAAGTGGCAGTACCCCCTCTCCCTCTTTCTCTTGCAATTTTGCAAAAAAGCCCCTCTTCAATAAACAATTTGTTTCTTCCAAACCGTAAAAAAATTGGTGCTGATTAGGCTGGTGGTTTGGTCGGAAATGTGCTCGAAGTGCAGCAGGTTGATTTCATATTTTGCTCATTGCAGGCCCCACGTAGAGAATTAGGTAGAGCGGTTTGGAGGGATGGTAGAGGGGAAGCATACAAATATTTTAGCTGTGATGGCATAGTCTCAAGTGACCGAAATTGGTTGGAATGTCAATTTCATCGGAGGGGTGCTGGAAAATGAGGCATTCGCGAAAATGATTAATTTTCCGCCAATACGTGCATTTTCAGGTGAAGTGCCCTGAATGAAAGTTGTCCAAGAGGTCGAGACTGAGTTACTGGTAAAATTTGGTGGGATTTGGAGCACCGAGTCGGCCGCAGCACCATGATGAATGGAAACCACAATTTTTCATTCAAATACAGATCGCGGGCCCACGTGACGAACTGAGGGGGAACCACCAGGTTTGGAAAGAGGAGGAGATGCCGGAGACAATGGCGCTAGTCTCGTTCGATTCCGAGCTACGGTTTGTGTATGGCGAGCGTTTTAAGTTGAGGGTGTCGTTTTGAAAAGAAGGTGAATAGTGATTTTATTGTTTAAATGATTGTCTGTGTTCGTATGTTAATATCTTTTTGCTACCAACTCAAAATCATGCGAAACAGGATCTCTTGCGATCGTGGAGTCGAGAGCTTCATAACAAAACTGACTGGGTTCAATTTGGTGCTTGTTTGAATTTGGGGTAAATACAAACCCGAACGGTACCAAAACCGTCAATTAAAGACTGACGGAGTGGAAACTAAAGGTGATAATCTTTCTCACTCAACTATTTTGTTTTGTACTTATATCGTAGGTTGTAGACGACGCTTAGTAGCTCCTCACACTATTTCTTGCAAATCATGGTTGATTGTTTGTTTGGATTGTGATTGGGATTGTCATTGATTTATATTGTTTTATATAAAATTATTTATATAAAATGTATATAAAATTATCATGAAAGAAATTTGAATAAGTATTCATTTACAATTCGGATGGCTTGTTTTTGTACATCTATTTATCTGATATTGATTGGGAGGATAAATTTTACACGTCGCCCAACTGCACAAATAATAATCAGTATTTGTTGTTTGAAAACCCCACACGGGTATTGGGAAGATATTTGACATACACTAATCTCAATATTTAGTGGTATGTCAATCGATGAGTTGACAGCTGTGACGAGCGTTATTCATTTATTTTAATGCTTAGACAGTTGTAGTATGCACTCTGGATGATGTATAAATGTGTAATGATTATTTGTCATTATTGTTCAACACATGCGATGTATGAAATCCATATAATTGAAATTATATTGTAATTGGTTT
Organism: Allium sativum; assembly: GCA_030737875.1. Lineage (NCBI taxonomy): Eukaryota > Viridiplantae > Streptophyta > Magnoliopsida > Asparagales > Amaryllidaceae > Allium > Allium sativum. The sequence continues at coordinate 12,759,550 of CM060923.1, forward strand.
AGTCGCATTCCGATTAAGAAATAAAGAATATTTTAAAATAATGAATATTTTAAAATAATGAATATTTTAAAATAATAATTTTCAGTAAAGAATTAAATTGTGATTTTGATATCCGATTTTGGATGGACACGAAAATATATAAATATATGAAACCGGTTAAGTATAGAAACGATATTTTAACTTGAATGAATTTACATATTGAATTTATTCATTTTTATAATGAATATCAAAAAATAGTGAACTCAAAGTCTAATATTTTGAAAATATTATAATTTTAATATTAAATGATATGGAATATTCAATTTTGATTTAGAATTGAAAATGATGTTGAAAACGTTTTAAAACGAATTTATAAATGATTTATAAATACGTTTTGAATGGAAATCAATGATATAAATATATACATACACACACACACAAATATATATATATATAATGGCCTAAATAGAACGCGTCATGCAGCGACCGTTCGCGAATTTCGACCATTAACTTCAAATGGATGTAACGGGAGATCCGACCGTCGGATTCTCGTAAAACCATAACCATTGGGTTCATATAGAAAAGAGATTTCCAATGAATATAAGAGATTTGAAATCTAATCGTTATATTTTGAGATATGTCCAAATCAATTTCAGAAAAAGGTCGTTATGGATGTAGTTCGATGGCCGTTATTGGAAATTGACTGTAAGGACCTTGATAAAATTATTAAAAATATGAAAAAATTATGTAAAATCATAATAAATGATTTGGACAGATTTTGAATGAAAAATTCCAAGTTTGGAAAGAACAAAAACATATTTTTATTGAAATGAACTAGTTATTAACTAGTATAAAAATCCAATGTTCTTAAATAAATAAATTAGATCCGTAAATGGTTTTAAAATAACCAGAAATTCCATAGTATGAATTGGAATGGATTTAAATGGAAATAATCCTCGGAATATTTCGATATTGGATTTCGTGATTATACGGATATTGTGGTGGGAATTTGGAAGATACAGATATCATTATTCCCAATACGATATCCGTTAGTTTCAGAATTTGATATTGAACATAAGCTGATATAATTTCTATTTAGAGCCTCGTATTTAATATCAAATTAGATTTTGGGTATGTCGTTAATGGTGTCTTAAATAACACCATTCTTAAACCCTATTAAGAAAAGAATAAATCTTTTAATTAAGATTTAGAGGAGTTTACGAAGTAATTAATATTTAATTGAAATTGGATTTTGGGTTTATCGTGAACGGTGTTTTAAATAACATTTTTTCTTTAACCCAATTAGTAGTGAAGAGACGATTTGAAATTTATAAATCTTTTTATTAAGATCTAATGGAAATTTTCCAAAATAAATTTTCCAAAATAAGTTTTCCAATTTAATATATTAAACTGGAATTGAATAAAATTCGATTTGGTATTAACCGAGATGAGCATCTGTAAAGGAAGACTCTTACTATATGTGGAATTTAAAAGGATTTGTCGTTATTCCATTAGTAGTATTGATTTGATATGGAAATTTATATCGGTTAGATATTGATTTTTTTTCCGTGAAGATTCCATAGTTAATGGAAGCTTATTTTGGTTTATTGTGAATTGTGTTTTAAATAACATTGGTTCTTTAACCCAATTAATGACGAGATTAATTTTCGTAAAGTTGAATAATCATAAAATAATGATTTTGCTATTAAAACCAAGTTGGAGTTTTAATGAATCTTTAATTAGATTGGAATGGGAATGATATAATTAAATTTATCAAATTCATGAAATGATCAAGAATGAAGTACCACCAGTTTTGCTACAGGCGATAGTTAAATCTTTTTTTAGATTTGAAATGACAAATGGTAATTAATTTTACCAATAACACAGTGGGTGTTAGATATTGTAATGACCCGCTTTGGCAGAGGTATTATATAAATGGTGGTTTAGTGAATTAAATGATCGTGGAATTAAATAATAGTGAATATTTAATTAAAATAATAAATTAAAATATATTTAATTCTGAAATAATCAGAATTGGCTGAAATGACGATATAGTGTGAACTGGATCATCTGTGATATTTAATTCAGTTTAGAATTGAAGTAGAATAACGAATATATTATTTGAACGACGGTATGAACGTATAATTATATTATAATAAAAATCAAGCTTGAAATGGCACTGCAGTTCTCCATTTGGCGATTTGAACTTCAACTGAATGTACAGAGTTCATTTTAAATCGGATTTCTGTGAAACAAGAAACGTGTGGAGCGGGTGGAGTATATCTTTCTAGTGGAAGAGAAAAATCGGGATTTCATCGTGTAGATTTTGAGATATGTCCAAATCAAATTTTAGAAAAGTCGCTGTGGAATTCCTTTATAATTTATAAAGTAATTATTTATATTTTAAAAAGGAATCTTAATATAAATCGAATATCGGGTTTTCCCAGATTTGAAATATCAAGTTAGAAATTCATATAGGAATATTCTGAAGCTGTATGGTATTCCACTGTGAATATAGACGATAATATTTATTTTTAAATATTTAATCTAATTATATTTAAATATATTTATATATTTAAATGGGTCATTCAGAGCTTTAAAAATAACCAGTTTTGCAAACGACCTCGGTTTTCGATGAAACCAATTTTGTTGGATCCGCAACATCAAATTATTGTTAGACTCCAAGTTCCATGATTTTTAGGGTCATTATGTGACCGTACGGATTTTTAGAGTGAGAAACAGTCAGTATTTCGTCAGTTAAAAATACGCTATGTGAGCATACGAAGTCGGAATTTGACGAAACCAGTTTCGTTGGGACCGTAATGTCAAACTCTAGCTACATGTCCAGTTTGGTGATTTTTGGGTATCACATGTGACTACAGGAATTTTTAGAGTGTGAAATAGAGAAAATAAAATAAATAACAAAGATAAAAAATATATTCCCTTCCATTCTCTGATCACAAGCAGGCCACGTTCACCTCATTCTTGGCCACAAACCTAACCAACCCTCAGCAGTATAAAACACAGAGGCCTCAAACCAACCGACAGTCTTCAAAAATTCAAAATAAAACCCAATCTTCTAAATTCAGAAACAAATCGAATAAAATGCTATAAATCAAAAGATTTGTATATTTGGAAAGGGAATCAGAAGCTCTTCATCGCAGTATGATTTTTACAGAGTTCGACAATATTTTCTGTCGTTGGAAATAGTAACAGTCGACCTAGGGCTGCAAAAATTGGATGATTGGTGCATTAATTCGCAAATTGAATGATGTAGTTGGGTTTGTTGTAGGATTTGGGTTCTGTTGTGATTTTTTTTGGGTTTTTTTCGAAATGAAATGGGTCGATGGAGCCACTGGTTGTCGCGGCTTGGAGCAGACATCGCGGCGGAGAGCAGGGTGTCGGCCTTGGCAAAGTGGTGATGAAGATGTAGTGTTTGAGGGTAGGAGTTCAATGGTGATAGTCTTGGGTGAATCGGCTGAGTAGAGAAGGAGCCGTTGGGATTGGAAATTCGGGAAATGGCGTGGTAGGGAACAGGGAGGTCACGACAGAAACATTTGGGGAAGAAGAGATTGGGAGCGGGTCTGGGCTTCATATGGGCCTATTTTGTTTAAAGGGATTGACGAACCGTAAGTTGCGTAGGGATCGTATGGACGGACAGTACACGATGGCACTAACTGGGAGTCCATCGGAGCTCGTTACAATTTACAGTGAAATAAATTGTCCAATCTGAATCAACGACAATTATCATTATTAAAGATGACAGTCCAATGTGAGTAAATCTCACTAACTCTGAACAGTTTATAATTTCAAGTTGTATTTTTAGAACTGTTAGATATTGGCTGATTGACTGTTTGATTGAACTGCTAGTCAGTTAGTTGAATTTCTATATTGATTCTGTTTAACAGAATATATCATACGGAACCGAAAGTGATGTTATCTATATTGTTTAACATATGTGGATGCAGGGAAACAGGTTGGAGGAATCCAACGGGGTTCCTCAACATTTATTTTTCTGTTTTTCATATATTTTGATATATGATGTGATATATAATCTGTTGTCGATTATATGTGTTTGGACGATACTGATCATCGTGAATTGATATGTTGAATACTATAGCATACCAAATGTTGATAAAGGAATATTTTCAAAGTGTATTTTGAAAATGAATTATTTATATAAAATCGATGGATTTTATATAGAAAAGGAAAAGAATTTTTATAAAAGAAATATTTATAAAATCAAAGGATAAGTTAGAATAAAAGGAAATCATTTGTAAAGTGAAGAACCGTTACTAAAAGTAAATCTTTATAAATGAATAGTTTATTCGAAAAGGAGTTAATCGATGTTAGTTATTCGATTAGAGAATAAAGTTAAAAGGAGTTAATCGATGTTAGTTATTCGATTAGAGAATAAAGTTAAAAGGAGTTAATTGGTGTTAGTTATTCGATTAGAGAATAAAGTTAAAAGGAGTTAATCGATGTTAGCTAATCGATTAGAGTTAAAGATAAAAGGAGTTAATCGATGTTAGTTAATCAATTAGAGAATAAAGTAAAAGGAGTTAATCGATGTTAGTTAATCGATTAGAGAATAAAGTAAAAAGGAGTTAATCGATGTTAGTTAATCGATTAGAGTTAAAGTAAAAGGAGTTAATCGATGTTAGTTAATCGATTAGAGAATAAAGTAAAAAGGAGTTAATCGATGTTAGTTAATCGGTTAGAGTTAAAGTAAAAGGAGTTAATCAATGTTAGTTAATCGATTAGAGAATAAAGTAAAAAGGAGTTAATCGATGTTAGTTATTCGATTAGAGAATAAAGTTAAACGGAGTTAATCGATGTTAGTTAATCGATTAGAGAATAAAGTTAAAAGGAGTTAATCGATGTTAGTTAATTGATTAGAGTTAAAGTAGAAGGAGTTAATCGAATATAGTTTATTCAAATAGAAGCAAATGAGTTAATCGAATATAGTTTATTCGAAGAAAGAAAAAGGAGTTATCGAATATAGTTTATTCGAAAGGAGTTAAGTGAAATGAGTAAATCAATAGCGTTAGTCAAATAGAGTTAATCCAATAGTGTTAGTCCAATAGAGTTAATTGATAAGGGTTAATCAAATAGAGTTAAGTGAAAAGAGTCAATCGAATATAGCTATTCGAAGGAGGGTTCAGTAAGGAAGTTAGTAAAGGGATATAAAGAAAACTTTGTCTATTTCAAAGTCAGAAATGTTGTTCAGTAAGGTCTGAGAGGTAGTTCTACCCCAACTAGTTGGGCTTCGTTTTTAACTAAGGAATAGTTAAGGTTCGGCAGTAAAGGAAATGGTTTGAGTTGGCATAGCGATGTTTGTTTAAACATCTGTCTAAGTCCAAAGAAGAAGCTTTGGAAATGTCTTCCAAATAAGAAACCAGAAATGTTTTCTAATAAAGAAAACAAGAAATGGAAATGTTTTCCATTGTTAATAACGTATATTTTCCAAATTTAGAAAATAAGAAATATTGAATATAGGGAAACAAGAGATAAGTAAATTTATGAAATAAAGAGATAAAAGTTGAATGATGTTTGATTGATATAAATTTCCATTTGGAAATAATATCATTGGTTGCACACCTGTTTTTCTTCGATAGTTAAATCACAGACTATCAAAGTTTTGACCATTTTAATGTTGTTAATATGGAGAGACCGGTTGGATTATTATCCAAAGAACCACTCTGTATTGGCATAAGCGTTGCGAATCATATATGCCAAAGATAATTGAAGACGGAGTAAAGTGCAAGGGCTATTGTATAAGTCTTAGATAACACTACCTAAGATGGATGTACTGTATAGTGCCTTTGGTTCATCCTGTTCGTGGATGACTTGTATAGACGGATGTCTGACAGAGTATTTCCAGACGATCACGTATATTGATTTCTCCAACCATACCAAGAGTGGAAGAGGAGAAGGAAACTTCTTTTAGCTAACACATAATGTATGGTTGAGGAAGTCAATCAGTGATTTGATGGATTTGACGATGTGGCATTCAAAGTGAATCTAGTGCGATGATAAAGCGTAGCTTCTAGCCTTACATCCGGTAAATAACAGAAATCGGGCAGGCAGCATGGCTAAGTCGGTCGCACCGAAGTAGGGTGTATAATCACCTGATCTAGAGTTTCATTTACTTCTAAAAATCTATTGTTGATGCTGTCCCATTCAGGAAACGGTTGCTGATCCAACCGTTGGTGATATACATTCGATGCACTCAAGCGAAATGAGTGGTCGGTCATGTGTGGCCGGGTTGCAAGATGTTCTTGTTGAACCCAGTGTATTCCTTTCTAGAGGTACACTAGCGAAAGGTGGTTCCATACCTTGTCATAGTTGGAAATCCATTACCCAATACGTGCTTGCGGTTTTGATTGTATACTATATATGTGGAAAGTGAGATGAAAGCTTTCTGCTAGTTTTGTATCTATTTGTACTTAGACATTATCATAATATCAGAATGATATTGCTTGTCAAAGATGTTGGATTCTCATAAGGGAAAAACCCGTTCCGTATTCACGGCGTGGTCTTATGAGATATCATATACCTGTATAACTGTTTTAAACTGTTTTACTCATACCAGTCCATGACTGACCCGGAGTTTACTTTGTTGTTTTCCCTAAACTCATGGGTGCCTAAATTTGTACGGGCAGTCAAGTAGTCAGGATTTACAGATATACTGGAAGAGCTGGAGCAGGAGGCTTCAGGATCATATAGCTATAGTTTATTTCCGCTGTGTTGTAAGTATTGTACTTTGATAATGTGGTTGTATACATATGCAGATTTATAATTCAAAGTTATGTTACACATATTATATGTTATTCGTTCCGCTGTGAGATTTGTGTTACTCTGATGTTGTGTTCTCTTCATCTTCTTCTATTCTATGTTTCTATCTTATCTTTCCTCATCCTCTAATTTCTTTCACTAATTACCAGGATTTTTCGACGTTTCGGTTATCGACATCGAGTTTATGTCGATAACCAAAGTCGATAAAAATCCGGGTCATTACAGTTGGTATCAGAGCTTAAGTTAAGAATTACCTTGGCTCTGTGGCGTGACTCGGTAGAGATAGGGTTAGCAATACCCTAGATTGAGTTTGAGTGTATATATACGAGTGAACGTATTTGTATTTGATATATGAAATAATTTTATATTGGGGAGATTCATTGGTTGAGCTGTTTATGAGTTCTGGTCGATCATTTTGATCCACTGTATCGGTAAGAGTTACTAAACACTCGAATACGATGGATCGACACGGTATGTTTTGAAAAGAGGGTAAACGATATAATTTTACCCAACGTATCTTTTGATATATAGTGGATATATTGGTTGTTATTATAATCGAGTAAGATTATAAATTAAATAGTTATGTAAATAACCAATCAGAATTCATACAAGTGAAATGCGTGAAATCAGATGAGTTAAATCTGAAATTTAAACCAGAAATTGAATTAAAACTCTGGAGAATTGGATAAGTGTTTGTAAATGGATTTGGATTAAAAATAAGGAAAATTTAAGATCCTGGGAGATTTTAAATTGTTTTACAAGCAGTATGAATTATATTTTGAAATGAATTTCAAAGTGGAAATGTTTAGAAATGGTTCTATAGTATTGAACTCACTTCGATCGCTGGAAAATAGATTCCGGTGATGACAGCTGCATCATCAGTATTCATTTTCGAGTTGTAAGTGACGAATTACTACCAGAGATACTATTTTGAATTTGTTTTGAGAAAGGCAAGTTGTGTTGAATTTCAAAATGGGATTTATAATAGTAGAATTTGAAATAAGAGAGATTGAAATAGAAATTGAATATAGAAATTCAAAGGGAGTTTGAATATATGAAATTCAATGGAAGTGATATAGAAATTGAATATAGAAATTCAAAGGGAGTTTGAATATATGAAATTCAATGGAAGTGGTATAGAAATTGAATATAGAAATTCAAAGGGAGTTTGAATATATGAAATTCAATGGAATTAAAATAGAAATTGAATATATGAAATTCAATGGAAGTGATATAGAATTTGAATATAGAAATTCAAATGGGGTTGGAATATAGAAATTCAAATAGAATTATAATATAGAATTTGAATATATGGAATTTGAATATAGAAATTCAAATGGGAATTATAGTATAAAATTTAAATAGAAATTGAATAGAATTAACTAAGTCGAAGAGAAATTAGTTAACCGAGTTTTGAATTTGAAGTTGAACTTTGAAAGGTGAATTGGATTTGTAAATGGATATTCGAAATGGAATATAGAACTTAGATTTGAAATTTGGATTCAAATTAGTTAATAAGCAAGTTAAAATATATTTGAACATGCCATGTTCAAATATAAAAGTGAAACAGACTAAAGAGTTAATTAACAAATTAATTAACGAACTGAGTTGAAATGATCAGGTATAGTTAAAATAAATTGGGCAGGTATAAAAATACATGAGATAGGTATGGATAAGGTTAATGAAGGTATATAAATAGAATGCTCGACGAAAAGGTATGTATTTAATTCATATATGAGATTTTATACGCCGTATCGGCTAGCCGCTTGGCTTTTTCTTTTTCTTTTGGATTGGTGAGGGCTATGGGAGGCTATTTGAAATATCCCGATGCTCCTAGTACAAAGGAGGTTATGGCGAATTTTTCCGGGAATTTAAGGAGTTAGAATATTTTTAAGATAATTTGATAGTTAGAAATCAAAGTATCGATATATATATATATATATATATATATATATATATAGAAGTCGATATGGAAACGAACTTAGAAATAGAATAGTAAAATCAAAAAGGAAGACTAAGAATAAAATCTAGTAAGAATAGAAAGAGGAAGCGTATACATGTTTTAAAGCGAATAAGTAGTTGTATGGTATTGATTATTCGATTAAGTAGTCATATCTGTTTTGACGTTATGAATGTTATTCAATCAAGGTCTGAGAGGTAGTTATACCCCAACTTGATTGATTTCATTATTAACAAATAAATAGTAAGATTTCAGACTCGAAGATCAATGTTGAATAAGAGTTAGTTGAATATAGTATTTGGGTTGTCGTAACGATGTTTTACACAACATCTGTTTTAGCCCAAATAAGTGTAAGCTTGAAAATATAATAAAGAATATTTCCTAAGTATAGAAATAAACGAGATCGGAAAAGAGATAAGTAATTGGAATATTTTCCATTTATAAATAGCATATATTTTCTAAAGTTTAGAAAATAAAGGAAGGCGGTATTCGGAAATGTTTTCCAAATAACATAAAAGGCCAATATGGATATTGAAAATATTTGGTTAACAAATATTGATAAAGTAATAGAGAAGTGATTTAACTAAAGGAATATTAATTAAGGGCTCAGTGACATGTTCAAAAGGAAAACTTGATTTTTTTGAAAAGAGTAAACTGTTTAAAAACTCTTAGGGAAAGACTGTTTGAATTAAAAACAAATTTAACAGAAATTTGTGAAAGCAAATTTGAATTAAAGTAAAGCCAGTAAAGTGGTAACTGAGATTGAATTAGAATGATATCAAGACAAATTGGATTATGAGATTCAAATTTGAAGTGTAATGTGATAATCAAGTTAAGAGTGGAATCGAGAATGAAACTCGAGTTTGAAATAATATTTGGCTTGGATATAAGCGAATGGTTGGATTTGTGGATAAAAGCAGATTGGAATTTGATTGGGATGACCATTGTATCCGCTGAATTAATAACAGTTGGAAAGGATATAATGATATGCCGACAAAAGGTACAAGTTTATATTTCATATGGTATGAGATTTGGATGAGCCGAATTGGCAAGCCGCTTGGCTGTTTGATTTTCTTTTGGGTTGGAGATGGCCCAAAGAGGCGAGTTGGAGTTTGACCGATTGACAAGTACAAAGGAGGTGCTGGCGAAATTTTTCGAAGAGTTAAGGTGTTAGAAAATTTTCAGGATTTTTGAAAATTTTCGTTGATAAGAATTAATTAACAATTTAATTGAAATTAAATTGGTTCAGTTGAAACAGAAGTTAAGAAGTGAACAAATATGTTCTAACCAGTCGATAGGGTCGTTCTCTACCTTAGCAATTTCGAGGACGAAATTATTTTAAGTGGGGAAGATTGTAATGACCCGCATTGGCAGAGGTATTATGATTAATTTATTTTATTATATAAATGGTGGTTTAGTGAATTAAATGATCACGGAATTAAATAATAGTGAATATTTAATTAAAATAATAAATTAAAAATATATTTAATTCTGAAATAATCAGAATTGGCTGAAATGACGATATGGTGTGAACTGGATCATCTGTGATATTTAATTCAGTTTAGAATTGAAGTAGAATAACGAATATATTATTTGAACGACGGTTTGAACGTATAATTATATTATAATTAAAATCGAGCTTGAAATGGCGCTGCAGTTCGCCATTTGGCGATTTAAACTTCAACAGAATGTACAGAGTTCATTTTAAATCGGATTTCTGTGAAACAAGAAATGTGTGGAGCGGGTGGAGTATATCTTTCTAGTGGAAGAGAAAAATCAGGATTTCATCGTGTTGATTTTGAGATATGTCCAAATCAATTTTTAGAAAAGTCGCTGTGGAATTCCTTTATAATTTATAAAGGAATTATTTATATTTTGAAAAGGAATCTCAATATAAATAGAATATCGGGTTGACCTAGATTTGAAATATCAAGTTAGAAATTCATATAGGAATATTATGAAGCTGTATGGTATTCCACTGTGAATATAGATGATAATATTTATTTTTAAATATTTAGTTTAATTATATTTAAATATATTTATATATTTAAATGGGTCATTCAGAGCTTTGAAAATAACCAGTTTTGCAAACGACCTCGGTTTTCGACGAAACCAATTTTGTTGGATCCGCAACATCAAATTATTGTTAGACTCCAAGTTCCATGATTTTTAGGGTCAGTATGTGACCGTACGGATTTTTAGAGTGAGAAACAGTCAGTATTTCGTCGGTTAAAAATACGCTGTGTGAGCATACGAAGTCGGAATTCGATAAAACCAGTTTCGTTGGGACCGTAATGTCAAACTCTAGCTACATGTCCAGTTTGGTGATTTTTGGGTATCACATATGACTACAGGAATTTTTAGAGTGTGAAATAGAGAAAATAAAATAAATAACAAAGATAAAAAAATATATTCCCTTCCATTCTCTGATCACAAGCAGGCCACGTTCACCTCATTCTTGGCCACAAACCTTACCAACCCTCAGCAGTATAAAACACAGAGGCCTCAAACCAACCGACAGTCTTCAAAAATTCAAAATAAAACCCAATCTTCTAAATTCAGAAACAAATCGAATAAAATGCTATAAATCAAAAGATTTGTATATTTGGAAAGGGAATCAGAAGCTCTTCATCCCAGTATGATTTTTACTGAGTTCGACAATATTGTCTGTCGCTGGAAATAGTAACAGTTGACCTAGGGCTGCGAAAATTGGATGATTGGTGCATTAATTCGCAAATCGAATGATGTAGTTGGGTTTGTTGTAGGATTTGGGTTCTGTTGTGATTTTTTTTGGGTTTTTTTCGAAATGAAATGGGTCGATGGAGCCACTAGTTGTCGCGGCTTGGAGCAGACATCGCGGTGGAGAGCAGGGCGTCGGCCTGGGCAAAGTGGTGATGAAGAAGTAGTGTTTGAGGATAGGAGTTCAATGGTGATAGTCTTAGGTGAATCGGCTGAGTAGAGAAGGAGCTGTTGGGATTGGAAATTCGGGAAATGGCGTGGTAGGAAACAGGGAGGTCACGGCAGAAACATTTGGGGAAGAAGAGATTGGGAGCGGGTCTGGGCTTCATATGGGCCTATTTTGTTTAAAGGGATTGACGAACCGTAAGTTGCGTTGGGATCGTATGGACGGACAGTACACGATGGCACTAACTGGGAGTCCATCGGAGCTCGTTACAATTTACAGTGAAATAAATTGTCCAATCTGAATCAAAGACAATTATCGTTATTAACGATGATAGTCCAATGTGAGTAAATCTCATTAACGCTGAACAGTTTATAATTTCATGTTGTATTTTTAGAACTGTTAGATATTGGCTGATTGACTGTTTGTTGACTGTTTGATTGAACTGCTAGTCAGTTAGTTGAATTTCTATATTGATTCTGTTTAACAGAATATATCATACGGAACCGAAAGTGATGTTATCTATATTGTTTAACATATGTGGATGCAGGGAAACAGGTTGGAGGAATCCAACGGGGTTCCTCAACATTTATTTTTCTGTTTTTCATATATTTTGATATATGATGTGATATATAATCTGTTGTCGATTATATGTGTTTGGACGATACTGATCATCGTGAATTGATATGTTGAATACTATAGCATACCAAATGTTGATAAAGGAATATTTTCAAAGTGTATTTTGAAAATGAATTATTTATATAAAATCGATGGATTTTATATAGAAAAGGAAAAGAATTTTTATAAAAGAAATATTTATAAAATCAAAGGATAAGTTAGAATAAAAGGAAATCATTTGTAAAGTGAAGAACCGTTACTAAAAGTAAATCTTTATAAATGAATAGTTTATTCGAAAAGGAGTTAATCGATGTTAGTTATTCGATTAGAGAATAAAGTTAAAAGGAGTTAATCGATGTTAGTTATTCGATTAGAGAATAAAGTTAAAAGGAGTTAATCGGTGTTAGTTATTCGATTAGAGAATAAAGTTAAAAGGAGTTAATCGATGTTAGCTAATCGATTAGAGTTAAAGATAAAAGGAGTTAATCGATGTTAGTTAATCGATTAGAGAATAAAGTAAAAGGAGTTAATCGATGTTAGTTAATCGATTAGAGAATAAAGTAAAAAGGAGTTAATCGATGTTAGTTAATCGATTAGACTTAAAGTAAAAGGAGTTAATCGATTAGAGAATTAAGTAAAAAGGAGTTAATCGATGTTAGTTAATCGATTTGAGTTAAAGTAAAAGGAGTTAATCTTTGTTAGTTAATCGATTAGAGAATAAATTAAAAAGGAGTTAATCGATGTTAGTTATTCGATTAGAGAATAAAGTTAAAAGGAGTTAATCGATGTTAGTTAATCGATTAGAGAATAAATTTAAAAGGAGTTAATCGATGTAAGTTAATCGATTAGAGTTAAATAGAAGGAGTTAATCGAATATAGTTTATTCGAATAGAAGCAAATGAGTTGATCGAATATAGTTTATTTGAAGAAAGAAAAAGGAGTTATCGAATATAGTTTATTCGAAAGAAGTTAAGTGAAATGAGTAAATCAATAGCGTTAGTCAAATAGAGTTAATCCAATAGTGTTAGTCCAATAGAGTTAATTGATAAGGGTTAATCGAATAGAGTTAAGTGAAAAGAGTCAATCGAATATAGCTATTCGAAGGAGGGTTCAGTAAGGAAGTTAGTAAAGGGATATAAAGTGAACTTTGTCTATTTCAAAGTTAGAAATGTTGCTCAGTAAGGTCTGAGAGGTAGTTCTACCCCAACTGGATTGGCTTCGTTTTTAACTAAGGAATAGTTAAGGTTCGGCAGTAAAGGAAATGGTTTGAGTTGGCATAGAGATGTTTGTTTAAACATCTGTCTAAGTCCAATGAAGAAGCTTTGGAAATGTTTTCCAAATAAGAAACCAGAAATGTTTTCTAATAAAGAAAACAAGAAATGGAAATGTTTTCCATTGTTAATAACGTATATTTTCCAAATTTAGAAAATAAGAAATATTGAATATAGGGAAACATGAGATAAGTAAATTTATGAAATAAAGAGATAAATGTTGAACGATGTTTGATTGATATAAATTTCCATTTGGAAATAATATCGTTGGTTGCACACCTGTTTTTCTTCGATAGTTAAATCATAGACTATCGAAGTTTTGACCATTTTAACGCTGTTAATATGGAGAGACCGGTTGGATTATTATCCAAAGAACCACTCTGTATCGGCATAAGCGTTGCGAATCATATATGCTAAAGATAATTGAAGACGGAGTAAAGTGCAAGGGCTATTGTATAAGTCTTAGATAACACTACCTAAGATGGATGTACTGAATAGTGCCTTCGGTTCATCCTGTTCCTGGATGACTTGTATAGACGGATGTCTGACAGAGTATTTCCAGACGATCACGTATATTGATTTCTCCAACCGTACCAAGAGTGGAAGCGGAGAAGGAAACTTCTTTTAGCTAACACATAATGTATGGTTGAGGACGTCAATCGGTGATTTGATGGATTTGACGATGTGGCATTCAAAGTGAATCTAGTGTGATGATAAAGCGTAGCTTCTAGCCTCACATCCGGTAAATGACAGAAATCGGGCAGGCAGCATGGCTAAGTCGGTCGCACCGAAGTAGGGTGTATAATCACCTGGTCTAGAGTTTCATTTACTTCTAAAAATCTATTGTTGGTGCTGTCCCATTCAGGAAACGGTTGCTGATCCCAACCGTTGGTGATATACATTCGATGCACTCAAGCGAAATGAGTGGTCGGTCATGTGTGGCCGGGTTGCAAGATGTTCTTGTTGAACCCAGTGTATTCCTTTCTAGAGGTACACTAGCGAAAGGTGGTACCATACCTTGTCATAGTTGGAAATCCATTACCCAATATGTGCTTGCGGTTTTGATTGTATACTATATATGTGGAACGTGAGATGAAAGCGTTCTGCTAGATTTATATCTATTTGTACTTAGACATTATTATAATATCAGAATGATATTGCTTGTCAAAGATGTTGGATTCTCATAAGGGAAAAACCCGTTCCGTATTCACGGCGTGGTCTTATGAGATATCATATACCTGTATAACTGTTTTAAACTGTTTTACTCATACCAGTCCATGACTGACCCGGAGTTTACTTTGTTGTTTTCCCTAAACTCTTGGGTGCCTAAATTTGTACGGGCAGTCAAGTAGTCAGGATTTACAGATATACTGGAAGAGCTGGAGCAGGAGGCTTCAGGATCATATAGCTATAGTTTATTTTCGCTGTGTTGTAAGTATTGTACTTTGATAATGTGGTTGTATACATATGCAGATTTATATTTCAAAGTTATGTTATACATATTATATGTTATTCGTTCTGCTGTGAGATTCGTGTTACTCTGATGTTGTGTTCTTCTTCTTCTTCTATTCTAAGTTTCTATCTTATCTTTCCTCATCCTCTAACTTCTTTCACTAATTACCAGGATTTTTTGATGTTTTGGTAATCGACATCGAGTTTATGTCGATAACCAAAGTCGATAAAAATCCGGGTCATTACAGATATGGAGTACTACCAGTTTTACTCCATGGGATGAATAGGTTGGGACTGGAAAAATAAAATAAATTATTACTTCGGTAAGGTTCGCTAACCCCGACTAGTTTGATAAATCTTAATTCGGTTTAAATTGTGAAAAGAATACTAGAATAAAATAACATTCTGAATTGGAACGAGGTGTTGGATGTTTTTTTATAGCACTTGATTATAATATACGCAAGTTATTCGGGAAAACCGGGATTAACCCATTTTGAATAACTGATACAGTGACTTGAAGACCGGAGATATTCATATCGTTTGGATGATTACTAATTTCTTGATTGAAATGTACAACTAAGACAACGGTAATAAGTGGTGATCGTCCAGACTTACATAGAGATCGACCGAATATGCGACAACCTCTCTCCTGTATTGGACATATGGGATGAGGAATAAGGTGCCACCGGTTTCATTCAGACCCAGAATGGACTTGGAAATGGATGGTATGTATCTGTTTGGTGGCGGAGAATTTATTCCCTTGCTTAACACCCTTCTCTGAGACGTACGGGCTTAAAGGTTATATACTGGTGGAAATCAGTGGTACGGTATATGGATTGACAATGTGGCATGTTGAGATGAAAATGATCAAGATTTTTGTTGAAAAGCAGAGTCTTGTGGTTGATGATCAAAGCATAACCATAATTGGCATAGCTTTGTTTAGCGTTAATTCGCGAGCTTCACACCCCAGTGTGAACCAGAAACAAGATGAGGAATATATGGAAATTGACATATGTTAGTTTCTAGCTACGGGTAACGTCATGGTATGGAGCCTAAACTGTTTACTCATGTGGATGTTGGAAAACGTTATTGATGGAAAGCGAGGTACCTCAATCATTGGTCTGACTGAAAGGCTCTGTGATATTGAGTCCTAGTGGCTCTTGAGTGGTCGACATACTGACCCATTTTAGATGTTCGATAGAACGAGCTAACATATAGTTTATGGTATAAATAATCATCAACGGATGGCCGACCATGCAGCTAGCCTAGGGTTCACTACGGGGGATCCTGAGACATTGCTAGGGTGCCTCGAATTAGTAAGGAGGATCGCTTGCCTTGGTTCATAGATGGAAACCCAATTTTCAATACGTGATTTTTTCGGTTTTAGTTGTGTGTGTGTGTGCATATATATATATATGGCGACTTAATATAATGGTACCTACGCCGCCTATGATTGATACATTTATATTTGAAATTGATTTCTTCACTTATGGTAATAATAAAAGATGCAATCTCGCGTATCAAGCATATTTGGTTATTATCTGGGAAAACACTATCCTCGACTGCGTTCATTGTGTGATAGGACCTAAGTTTTATAATAGCATCATTTTTCTATTAAGCATTGCGTTGTTTGTTTATGCACTGGTATCCATGGGGGATAAACCCATTCCACGTTATACAGCATGATCCTGTGATTTATCTAACTTTAAAACAAAAAGATAATAATTGTTTTAGTTCTCACACCAGTCCCATAACTGACTCGGAGTTTGTTGTTTTAACCTAAACTCTGGTCGCCCCTATTTTTCCACACGACCAGCTAGTAGTGTTGGTTTTCGTAGATACTTCTTTTCCCCGGATCCTGGATTACAGCTGGAGCTATATTCGAAAAGTTTTGTATCTGTATATCTCTTTCAATTGTGTCAGTTGTTATTTTCAACTACGCATTGTACTTATGTATTATTTTCTGCTGCAATGTAAATTATAAATATCTTATATTTGTTTTCCACTCTATAATATTTATTCATACTCTGGAATATTCTTGTACTCTGATGTAAATTGTTGTAATAGCAGCGAAATGTTCTTCTGTTTGTATTCTAATGCATCATTTTCTCAAAGCAATCCGGACTCCTCATTTATGGGGATTTCGGGTAGTTTCAGCGACCGTTCGCAAATTTCAACCATTGACTTCGAATTGACATTACGGGAGATCCGACCGTCAGATTCTCCTAAAACCAGAACCATTGGGTTCTTATCGGGAAGAGCTTTCCAATGAATATAAGAGATTTGAAATCTAACAGTTGGATTTGGAATTATGTCCAAATCAAATTTGAAAAAGGTCACTATGGATGTAGTTCGATGGCCGTTATTGGAAACCGACTGTATGGGCCTTGATAAAATTATTAAAAATATTAATAATTTGTGTAAAATCATAATAAATGATTTGGAAAGTATTTGGATGAAAAATTCCACATTTGTAAAGATAAAAGCATAGTTTTATCAAAATGAACTAGTTATTAACTAGAAAGATAATCCATCGTTTTTTAATTAATAAATTGGATTTGTGAATGGTTTTAATCTAACCAGAAATTTCCAATGTATAAATTGGAATGGATTTGAATAAATCTTCTTTGTGAGATTTCGATATTGGATTCCGTGATATACAGATATTGTGGACGAATCTAGAAGATAGATAAATATCATTATTCCCCATACGATATGTATTGGTTTCAGAATTTGATGTGGAATGCAAGCCGATATAATTTCTGGTTAGAGCCTTATATTTAATATCAAAGTGGATTTTGGGTTTGTCGTGAATCGTGTCTTCAGTAACACTGTTCTAAAGCCTCTTGTGGAAAGAATAAATCTTTTAACTAAGATTATTAGAGTTTCTAATTATATTTAGTAATTGGAATAAAAATGGAATGTCAATTAGGTTTATTGTGAACCGTGTTTTTAACAATATTTGTTCTTTAACCCGAATAACAGTGAAATGTGATTTGGAATCTATAAATCTTTTATTAAGATTTAATGGAAATTTTCCAAAGTAAAGTTTTCCAATTTAATAAAATAAATTGGAGTGGAATGGAATTGAATTTGGTAATAATCAAAGTGAACTTCTGTGGAGGAAGACTGTTATTATATATGAAATTTAAAAGGCTTTGTCGTTATTCCATTTATATTATTCGTTGGATACGGAAATTTATATCGATTATATAAATTGATTTGTTTTCTATGCATGGTTAATGGAATGTGATTTTGCGTTTATCATGAATTGTGTTTTAAACGACATAAGTTCTTTAACCTAGTCAAAGACATGATTACATGTCTAACATTGTATTCGAACAGATTGTTGATCTCTGCTAAATATATATCTGTTTTGTGGCAGAGAATTCATTCTGTTGCTTAACACCCTTCGCTGAGACGTATGAGCTTAGAGGTTATATATTGGCAGAAATCAGTGATATGGTGTAGATTGTCGAGTGTGCCATGTTTGTGTTTCCAAAGTTAAATAATCATTAAATAATTATTGTTGGAAGAATAAAACTAATTGGAGTTTTAACGAATCTTTAATTATATTGAAATGAGAAAGTAATAATTTTAATTACCAAATTTAGGAAATGATCGAGAATGTAGTACCACTAGTTTTACTCCAGACAATTGTTAAATCTTTAACTAGATTTGGGCGTGAAATAGTAATTAATTTTACCGATAACACCATGGGTGTTAGATATGGGGTACTACCAGTTTTGCTCCATGGGATGAATAGGTTGGGATAGGGATTAATAAGTAAATGATTACTTCGGTAAGGCTCGATAATCCCGACTAGTTGATAAACCTTAATTTGGTTTTGAATGATATCGAAATGAAGACAAAAGAATAAATTTAAAAGAATTTATCTTTGATAGAATTAATGGGAAACTTTCCCTAAAAGATGTGAATATTTGAATAAAAGAATATTCTGAATTGGAAGGAGGCGTATGATGTGTTTTTATGGCACTTGATTATTGGTTATAAAATATTCGACTTATTTGGGAAGACTGGGTTTAACCCATTCTGAATAATTATTACGATGACTTAAAGTTGACGATGAAGACGGTGGTTGAAGACCGGAGTATTTCACATCATTTGGATGATTGCTGATGTCTTGACAGGGTCGTACACCTAAGACAAGGTAATAGGTGGTGATCGTCTAGACGTACTTGGAGATCGACCAGATAAGCGAGGACCTCTCTACTGTATTGGACATATAGGACAAGGAATAAGGTTCCTTTGGTTTCGTTCAGATCCAGAACATACTTGTAAATGGATATGTGGCTGACATTGGATTTCATTCTGTATTGATTGATTTCTATTAAATATATATCTGTTCGGTGGCGGAGAATTTATTCCCTTGCTTAATACCCTTCTTTGAGTTGTACGAGCTTAGAGGTTATATATTGATAGACATCAGTTGTATAGCATGAATTGTCAGTGTGGCATGCTGAGATGCAAATGATCGAGGCTTCTGTTGAAAAGCAGAGTCATGTGGTTGATGATCAAAGCACGAATTTAAATAGCATAGCTTTTTGTACAGCGTTAATTCGCGATCCTCACACATCGGTATGAGTTAAAAACGGGATGAGGACAGCAGGGAGGACACGACGTTTCTTTATAGCTATGGGTGGTGTCATGGTATGGAGCCAAGAAATTTATTTATTTTTACCTGTGTGGATGATGGATTGCGAGACGCGTCAGATATTGGTCCTTATTGACCAAGTGGTAGGTCCTACAAGACCGGGAAGCATGTGTTCAGGAATAATAATCCACTAACGTAAGTGTGGTGTGAAGACCCGCAACCTCCCCGTAAAGGAAAGCGTCGGATAGTTCGAGAACAAACCACAGCAGAACGCATACAGAAGGACATTTCATTGTATATTACAACAATGCATCAGATTACAAGAATATACAGAGTATAAACGAATATTACACAGAAATATCAGAGATTTAAATTACATTTAAATACATAGCAGCGGAAAATAATACAATACACAACTAGAAGAGATATACGGATACAAAGCTTTCCGGATATCGTTCCAGCTGTAAACCAGGATCCTGTGAATATAAATCTGCAAAACCAAAACTACTAGCTGCCCGTGTCAAAATAAGGGCACCCAGAGTTTAGGTTAAAACAATAAACTCCAGGTCAGTCATGGGACTGGTGTGAGAACTAAAACAGTTAATCTTTATTTTAAATCATTAGGTAAATCAAGGGACCACGCCGTATAACACGGAACGGGTTTCCTCCCAAGAATACCAGTGCATAAAACAAACAGCGCAATGCTAAATAAAGAAAGATGAAGCTGTTATAAGACCCAGGTCCCATCACACAATGCAACGCAGTCGAGGATAGGGTTTTCCCTTATAACAGCCAAAGAATGCTTGATACGTTTTAAAACAAATCATTTGATACTATTATAAGTGTATAGTGTATAAAACACTTCAAATCATAAGTATCAATCATAGGCGGCATGGGTACCATATATCATGTCGCCATATATAGGTTTACAAATAAAACCGCAAATGTCACGTATTTGGAAATTGGATTTCCGTCTATGAACCGAGGCAAAAGATAGTCCTCAACCGATTCGTGACTCTCTAGCCCGAGCCACAGGAACAGCCGCAACTGCCCCATGGAGCGACAGGGCCGGTCCACACGGAGTGGATTATAGTGCCTGAACAATACGTCTCCCCACCCTATGGGGTGTAAGTCTGGTCCGTCAGCCGACCAGAATGCATTCGGCCGAAACCGATATAACCGAGGCGCCTCGCAACCGCAACAACCACATAAGTCAAACTCGTCAGGGCGTGTAAAACCACTGACGCCACTTCTAACTAGAAAGAAACGCAAGTCCTCCCTGAGGTCCGTCTCCCGTTTTTGGTTCATACCTGGTGTGAAACACGCGAGGTAAACGTTACACAAAGCTACGCCACAAAGGCCGTGCTTTGATCATCAACCACAAGACTTTGCTTTTCAACAGAAGCCTTGATCATTTGCATCTTAGCATGCCACACAGGCAAACCATCCTATGCAACCGATATCAGTCACACAGAATGAAATCCGATGTCAGACACACAGTCCATTTACAAGTCCGTTCTGGGTCTGAACGAAACCGGAGGCACCTAGTACCCCGCATATCCATCGATCTCCAAGTACGTCTGGACGATCACTAACTGTTTCCATCTTCTTGGGTGTACAGCCCAATCAAGATCATCAGTTATCACCCAAACGACGTGAAGACCTCCGGTCTTCGACCATCGTCTTCTTCTTCGACTTATCGTCGTATCAGTTACTCAGAATGGGATAAACCCGGCCTTTCCGAATAACTCGCGTATATATTATAAAAGTGTTACACAAACACAACATACGCCTCATTCCAACTCATTAGTCATTAACCGTAAATTAATCAAGAGAATAATTCCCCAAATATTAACCCCGAAGGCCGAAACCAACATCAGATCAATATCCAGAAAACCATTCTACTTAGCTAACCGACAGTTAGTTTCTAAATTTCACGTTCAAATCTAATTAAAGATTTAACTATCGCCTGGAGCAAAACTGGTGATACTCCATTCTCGATCTTTTCAATCTAATTAAAGATTCATTAAAACTCCACTTAGTTTTAATCTGTGACTGGGTTAAAGAATCAGTGTCATTTAAAACACGGTCCACGATAAACCCAAAGTCATATCCCATTAATTATCGGGTTAAAGAACAAGTGTTATTTAAAACACTGCTCACGATAAACCCAAAAATCAATATCAATTCAATTCCAATTAAATATTATTTAATTGGTACACTTCATTAAATCTAAATAAAAAGATTTAATCTTTTCTCAACTGGGTTCAAGAACAGTGTTAGTGAAGACACCATTCACGACAAACCCAAATCACATTCATTAATTATCGGGTTAAAGAACAAGTGTTATTTAAAACACTGTTCACGATAAACCCAAAAATCAATATCAATTCAATTCCAATTAAATATTATTTAATTGGTACACTTCATTAAATCTAAATAAAAAGATTTAATCTTTTCTCAACTGGGTTCAAGAACAGTGTTAGTGAAGACACCATTCACGACAAACCCAAATCACATTCATTAATTATCGGGTTAAAGAACAAGTGTTATTTAAAACACTGTTCACGATAAACCCAAAAATCAATATCAATTCAATTCCAATTAAATATTATTTAATTGGTACACTTCATTAAATCTAAATAAAAAGATTTAATCTTTTCTCAACTGGGTTCAAGAACAGTGTTAGTGAAGACACCATTCACGACAAACCCAAATCACATTCATTAATTATCGGGTTAAAGAACAAGTGTTATTTAAAACACTGTTCACGATAAACCCAAAAATCAATATCAATTCCAATTAAATATCATTTAATTGGTACACTTCATTAAATCTAAATAAAAAGATTTAATCTTTTCTCAACAGGGCTCAAGAACAGTGTTAGTGAAGACACCATTCACGACAAACCCAAATCACATTCGATATTCAATACAAGGCTCTGAATAGAAAATATATCGGCTTATATTCAATATCGAATTCTACGACTAACAAATGTCGTATTGGAAATAGCGATATAAATATATATCTTTCAAATTTCCATAACAACACCTGTATAATCACGAATTCCAACATCGAAATATTCCGAAGACAATTTCGATTCAAATCCACTCCAATGCATTCATTGGAAATTTTGGTTATTTTCAAACCCATTTCGAATTCAATTTATTTATTAAAAAAAATAAAATAAATAGAATTATAATTCTAGTTCAAAACTAGTTTATTTCGATAAAAATCTATTTTTATCTTTTCAAATATGGAGTTTTTCATCCCAATTCTTTCTAAATCATTTCTTATGATTTTACACAAATTATTACTATTTTTAATAATTTTATCAAGGCCCGTTCAGTCGATTTCCAACAATGGCCATCGAACTGCACTTACAGCGACCTTTTTCGAATTTGATTTGGACATAATTCCAAATCCAACCGTTAGATTTCTAATTTCTAATATTCTTTAGAAAGCTCTTTTCGATACGAACCCAATGGTTCCGGTTTTAGGAGAATCCGACGGTCGGATCTCCCGTAATGTCCGTTTGAAACAAATGGTCGAAATTCGCGAACTGCCGCGGCGCGGCGCGTTCTATTCAGGCCATTATATTATATATATAATATATATAATATATATTTCGTCGATTTCTATTTATAACGAATTATATAAATAGTTTTAAATTCGTTTCAAATTCTATTTCAACTTCTATTTCAATTCAAAGCAAAATTGAATTCTTCTTTATAAATTCGTTTTAAAATTCATTTCTATTCAATTCAAATTTCAATTCAATTTTGAATTCATTTCAATTCGTTTTCAATTCAATTCATTTCGAAATCGTTTTCAATTCAATTCATTTCGAAATCGTTTTCAATTCAATTCATTTCGAAATCGTTTTCAATTCAATTCGAAGTCGTTTTCAATTCAATTCATTTCGAAATCGTTTTCAATTCAATTCATTTCGAAATCGTTTTCAATTCAATTCATTTCGAAATCGTTTTCAATTCAATTCAAAATATTCGATTTCGAAATCACTTTTCAATATTCATTTTTAAGATGAATAAAATCGATATAAATATCGATTCACGTCAAAATGGCGTCAATCTAATCAACACGGCTTCATAAATTTCTATTTTCAAATATTCTATTTCAAATATTTCTTTTTCAAAATAGTTGTTATTATCAAAATATTTCGTTCAACACATGACCAATCTCAATGAATGAGTACTGTCAACACATGAACTTTTATTTTATAATATTCTTTATTTTTCAAATTGGAATGAGGCCCAATCAATCACCATATAAAGTTAATTATATGGATTTTCATACAACACATGTATATACTAACATTGAAAATAATCAACCATCAACCAAAGTGCACTACACTGTAAAAGCATCAAATATAGATATTCAACGCTTATAACAGCCTGTCAATCAATCGATCGACATATTCAATCAATCAGGATGAGTGAACTTCAAATTTCATCCCAACACCCGTGTGGGGTTTCAAACAATCAAACACATATTTTATTTGTGTTGTTGGGCGATGTGTAAAATTTATCGTCCCAATCAATGTCATTCAAATAGGTGTACATAAACAAACCATCTGGTTTGTAAATGAATATTCTATTTTATTCACTTCACGTTAAAAATTATATTTTTAACGATAAAACATTTTATTTCAACTTATGAATTTCTATTCAATTCATTTATTCAATAAAATGATATTTTTATTTTTCTAACATATTTTAGAAAATTTCGGCGGCATAACGGCACGATACTAAAAACGGGATAAGGCCTAGCCTTGTCCCCGGTCTAGTGAAGGCCCACGCCATTCACATATCAATCAAATTCACTTTCGTTATGCAAACCACAAAATTTGGAGTAAGGGTCTAACCTAGCCTTACTCCTTCGCCTTATAACGGCGCACGTCTAATCCTAACCAATTTATCGATTCGATTTTTCATACCACAAATCACATTCAAACCAATATCGCAATCAATCACCAATCAATCAAACAAACAAGTCCATGGTCTGTGGACGATTGTGTCGGGTGCTACTAAGCACCGTCTGCATCCTAGTATATATATATATAACTAGAAAAATAAATTGAAAGGTGAGAAATTCTCACCGAAAGCTATCCAAGCTCCACGGCACTTCATTTGATAGAAATCTTCATCTTCATCGTCTTCGTTGCCCGTAGTCACTATATATATAAAAATCACATTTTTATATTTCGATGTCTTTAAAATAAAAATCACATTTTTATTTATTCACTTTCAATTTAAAAATCATACTTTTATAATCACTTCATATATTTAAAAATCGAATTTTTACTATGCTATTCAATATATAAAAATCGAAATTTTACTTTGCTATTCATTATAAAAATCGAATTTTTACTTTGCTATTCAATATAAAAATCGAGTTTTTACTTTGCTATTCAATATAAAAATCGAATTTTTACTTCTATGTTATATAGATAAAAAATTATATTTTTATCCCGCTATTTTCCATATAAAGATTTCGCCTTTTTGAATTTAAAGATTTCACCTTTTTAAATTTAAAGATCTCACCTTTTTAAATTTAAAGATTTCACCTTTTTAAATTTAAAGATTTCACCTTTTTAAATTTAAAGATTTCACCTTTTTAAATTTAAAGACATCACTTGATTTCAACGTATATAAAATAAAAATCAGATTTTTATTTTGCTACATATACAAAGATGATATTTTAATATTCTCTATCCTATAAAGATTATATTTTTAATTCTTTAAAAATATAAAAACTATATTTTTATCACTTTAAAAATATAAAGATCGTATTATATTACTTTTAAAAATCAAATCTTTTCTGTTTTAAAAGTCACGTCTTAAAATAAATAAATAAAATCTGTTTTAAAATAAATAAAATCAGTTTTAAAATAAATAAAATCAGTTTTTAAAATTTAAAAATTCAGATTAATAAGCAAATAAAATTCAGTTAATAAAACAAATAAAATCAGTAAATAAAATAAATAAAATCAGAAAATACTTACAGGGGGGGGGGGGTTCATCATCGGTTTTGGGTCCAGGGGGGGCTGTGGCTTCCGTCGCTTTGGGGGTTCGCGAGTAGGAGGGAGCAGCGGAGCTGCGAGGCGAGGTGGAGGGGGTCTGGTTGCGGCGGCTAGGGTTCAGGTGAGCAAGGGGGTGCGGAATTAGGGTTCTTCACGTTGGAGGAGGAGAGTGGAGAGGGAAGAGGAGGGGCGCTGCGCGACGGCTCTGGGGGGGGCGCGCGAGGTGGTGGTGGCTCTGCCACCGGCGGCGGCGTGGGGGGGGGCTTCGACGCGATTTCGATCTCCCTTTTTTTTTCTTTTTTTTTTTTTCTTTTTCGATTCTGAATTATCGGGGGGGGGGGGGCCTGGAGGTATAGGGAGGGAAGAGGGATTATATATTTTTTTTTTTTAATTTAATTATTTTATTTTAATTCAAAAAGTCAACTTTTTCAAACGACCTCTAAACGAGGTCCACCGCCTGTCGTCCATAGCGTTTCACCCCCATTCCGAACACAATGGGATATGTATCGTATGTTGATTCGACTGTTTGAATCAGTCTCCGTTAATATTTACATTTAAATTACTATATTGAATTTTAAACGCACATTTCAAATTACCGGGGTCACATACTAACTAGAAAAATTCCAGAAAAATATTTTCTAGCTTCGTATTGACGATACGGTCCTAACAAAACTAGTTTCGTCAAATTCTGAGACCGTTTGAAAAATGGCCAATTTTCAGTCGATTAAAATCAACTGAAACTGGTCAAACACGTTTTCCTTTGCCACGCTCACATATTGATTCGAAAAATTATGAAATTTGAAACCTAGCAATAACTTGACACTGCGGACCCAACAAAACTGATTTCGTCGAAATCCGAGGTCATTTGCAAAATGTCCATTTTTAAGGGCCTTATATATATAAAAATATATATAAATTCCACAGCGACTATTTCTAATTTTCAACTGGACATATCTTATCATTTCTAAGATGAAATCTCAGTTTGTTAACTTCGTTACAAAGAT
The DNA here is from genome assembly GCA_030737875.1 of Allium sativum. NCBI lineage: Eukaryota > Viridiplantae > Streptophyta > Magnoliopsida > Asparagales > Amaryllidaceae > Allium > Allium sativum. Next base: position 12,786,192 of record CM060923.1, read on the forward strand.
ATAGTTATACAGATTCAAATATTCCTTGTTTCGTTCAATTCTGACTTATATTGAATTCTGTATATTCATTTGAAATTAGAAATCGAATTTTCGAACTACCGCGCCATTTTCAATTCCTTTTATAATTATATATAATTATTATATATTCTAACGACGACGTATATAATATATACGTTCGAACTATATTCAAAATAAATTTTCTCGTCGATATTATTTAAAATAATTCATTTTAAATAATCAAAATTCGCTAAAATTGCCAAAATAAAAATTTTAAACTGGCCCAGATTTTCCGGGTTGTTACAATCTCCCCCACTTAAAACTTTTCGTCCCCGAAAAGGAACAAAGTCGAAAGTGGTTTGACTATTCAACTCTACGCTCGACCTGGCTTCCATTCTCCAACTCTTTAGTTTTTGAGAATTTTCAAAAATTCAAAAATTTGGCTAACACCCTAAATTTTCGAAAAATTTCGCCATAACCTCCCCTGCACCGGGAGCATCGGGGAATTTCAAATAGCTTCCCCGGTCCTTCAGATCTCAAAAAGAAAAAGAAAAAGCCAAGCGGCTAGCCAATAGGCTCACAAAATCATCATCACCCAAACAAAACAGGAAATTATGTAGTAAACATGTACCTATTTGTCGGGCAAACAAATTTTATTCTCTGGCTCTAGCCTCCTTGCTATGACCTGTTCAATGATATATATGTATATGCAAGCAAATGCGACCAAATTTCAATACAATTCAATATTTGATTCAGTTAGGCTAAATGGTTCAAAATTAGCAAACAAATAAACAAACAACACAAACATCAATCAATTAGTGAATTAGAGTTTCAAATTCATAATTTTGATACATATACAAGAATCAGATTTTTAATGCCAAATCACAACAATAGGCCCTATCTAATTTTGGTTCTCACACCAGTCAATAGGAAATATATAGAAATCTCACTTTCGTCGCTCGAAAATAAATACTGGCGACAGTGCCCCATCACCAGAATCATTCCCGGGCACTAGAGGGATTCTATATCTACCCAATATATTAAAACTTCGAATACACGTTTGCAAGACATATATACAAAATCTTTATATATCGGATTGTCCTAATCAATATAAAATAAATAATCAAATACGAATAATTGATTTAAATTTTCAAAACGAAATTTGTTTTCATTTTCAAAAACATACTCTTCACACTCGTTCTAGGATACTACTGATCCTATCTCTAACGAGTCATTCTAATTGGATATTACTAATCCAATATCTGATGAATTCTTTCGTATGGTTCTAATGTGTCTTGTTCTCTAGCTTTGTAAACCAAAGCTCTGATACCACGTGTGAAGACCCGCAACCTCCCCGTAAAGGAAAGCGTCGGATAGTTCGAGAACAAACCACAGCAGAACGCATACAGAAGGACATTTCATTGTATATTACAACAATGCATCAGATTACAAGAATATACAGAGTATAAACGAATATTACACAGAAATATCAGAGATTTAAATTACATTTAAATACATAGCAGCGGAAAATAATACAATACACAACTAGAAGAGATATACGGATACAAAGCTTTCCGGATATCGTTCCAGCTGTAAACCAGGATCCTGTGAATATAAATCTGCAAAACCAAAACTACTAGCTGCCCGTGTCAAAATAAGGGCACCCAGAGTTTAGGTTAAAACAATAAACTCCAGGTCAGTCATGGGACTGGTGTGAGAACTAAAACAGTTAATCTTTATTTTAAATCATTAGGTAAATCAAGGGACCACGCCGTATAACACGGAACGGGTTTCCTCCCAAGAATACCAGTGCATAAAACAAACAGCGCAATGCTAAATAAAGAAAGATGAAGCTGTTATAAGACCCAGGTCCCATCACACAATGCAACGCAGTCGAGGATAGGGTTTTCCCTTATAACAGCCAAAGAATGCTTGATACGTTTTAAAACAAATCATTTGATACTATTATAAGTGTATAGTGTATAAAACACTTCAAATCATAAGTATCAATCATAGGCGGCATGGGTACCATATATCATGTCGCCATATATAGGTTTACAAATAAAACCGCAAATGTCACGTATTTGGAAATTGGATTTCCGTCTATGAACCGAGGCAAAAGATAGTCCTCAACCGATTCGTGACTCTCTAGCCCGAGCCACAGGAACAGCCGCAACTGCCCCATGGAGCGACAGGGCCGGTCCACACGGAGTGGATTATAGTGCCTGAACAATACGTCTCCCCACCCTATGGGGTGTAAGTCTGGTCCGTCAGCCGACCAGAATGCATTCGGCCGAAACCGATATAACCGAGGCGCCTCGCAACCGCAACAACCACATAAGTCAAACTCGTCAGGGCGTGTAAAACCACTGACGCCACTTCTAACTAGAAAGAAACGCAAGTCCTCCCTGAGGTCCGTCTCCCGTTTTTGGTTCATACCTGGTGTGAAACACGCGAGGTAAACGTTACACAAAGCTACGCCACAAAGGCCGTGCTTTGATCATCAACCACAAGACTTTGCTTTTCAACAGAAGCCTTGATCATTTGCATCTTAGCATGCCACACAGGCAAACCATCCTATGCAACCGATATCAGTCACACAGAATGAAATCCGATGTCAGACACACAGTCCATTTACAAGTCCGTTCTGGGTCTGAACGAAACCGGAGGCACCTAGTACCCCGCATATCCATCGATCTCCAAGTACGTCTGGACGATCACTAACTGTTTCCATCTTCTTGGGTGTACAGCCCAATCAAGATCATCAGTTATCACCCAAACGACGTGAAGACCTCCGGTCTTCGACCATCGTCTTCTTCTTCGACTTATCGTCGTATCAGTTACTCAGAATGGGATAAACCCGGCCTTTCCGAATAACTCGCGTATATATTATAAAAGTGTTACACAAACACAACATACGCCTCATTCCAACTCATTAGTCATTAACCGTAAATTAATCAAGAGAATAATTCCCCAAATATTAACCCCGAAGGCCGAAACCAACATCAGATCAATATCCAGAAAACCATTCTACTTAGCTAACCGACAGTTAGTTTCTAAATTTCACGTTCAAATCTAATTAAAGATTTAACTATCGCCTGGAGCAAAACTGGTGATACTCCATTCTCGATCTTTTCAATCTAATTAAAGATTCATTAAAACTCCACTTAGTTTTAATCTGTGACTGGGTTAAAGAATCAGTGTCATTTAAAACACGGTCCACGATAAACCCAAAGTCATATCCCATTAATTATCGGGTTAAAGAACAAGTGTTATTTAAAACACTGCTCACGATAAACCCAAAAATCAATATCAATTCAATTCCAATTAAATATTATTTAATTGGTACACTTCATTAAATCTAAATAAAAAGATTTAATCTTTTCTCAACTGGGTTCAAGAACAGTGTTAGTGAAGACACCATTCACGACAAACCCAAATCACATTCATTAATTATCGGGTTAAAGAACAAGTGTTATTTAAAACACTGTTCACGATAAACCCAAAAATCAATATCAATTCAATTCCAATTAAATATTATTTAATTGGTACACTTCATTAAATCTAAATAAAAAGATTTAATCTTTTCTCAACTGGGTTCAAGAACAGTGTTAGTGAAGACACCATTCACGACAAACCCAAATCACATTCATTAATTATCGGGTTAAAGAACAAGTGTTATTTAAAACACTGTTCACGATAAACCCAAAAATCAATATCAATTCAATTCCAATTAAATATTATTTAATTGGTACACTTCATTAAATCTAAATAAAAAGATTTAATCTTTTCTCAACTGGGTTCAAGAACAGTGTTAGTGAAGACACCATTCACGACAAACCCAAATCACATTCATTAATTATCGGGTTAAAGAACAAGTGTTATTTAAAACACTGTTCACGATAAACCCAAAAATCAATATCAATTCCAATTAAATATCATTTAATTGGTACACTTCATTAAATCTAAATAAAAAGATTTAATCTTTTCTCAACAGGGCTCAAGAACAGTGTTAGTGAAGACACCATTCACGACAAACCCAAATCACATTCGATATTCAATACAAGGCTCTGAATAGAAAATATATCGGCTTATATTCAATATCGAATTCTACGACTAACAAATGTCGTATTGGAAATAGCGATATAAATATATATCTTTCAAATTTCCATAACAACACCTGTATAATCACGAATTCCAACATCGAAATATTCCGAAGACAATTTCGATTCAAATCCACTCCAATGCATTCATTGGAAATTTTGGTTATTTTCAAACCCATTTCGAATTCAATTTATTTATTAAAAAAAATAAAATAAATAGAATTATAATTCTAGTTCAAAACTAGTTTATTTCGATAAAAATCTATTTTTATCTTTTCAAATATGGAGTTTTTCATCCCAATTCTTTCTAAATCATTTCTTATGATTTTACACAAATTATTACTATTTTTAATAATTTTATCAAGGCCCGTTCAGTCGATTTCCAACAATGGCCATCGAACTGCACTTACAGCGACCTTTTTCGAATTTGATTTGGACATAATTCCAAATCCAACCGTTAGATTTCTAATTTCTAATATTCTTTAGAAAGCTCTTTTCGATACGAACCCAATGGTTCCGGTTTTAGGAGAATCCGACGGTCGGATCTCCCGTAATGTCCGTTTGAAACAAATGGTCGAAATTCGCGAACTGCCGCGGCGCGGCGCGTTCTATTCAGGCCATTATATTATATATATAATATATATAATATATATTTCGTCGATTTCTATTTATAACGAATTATATAAATAGTTTTAAATTCGTTTCAAATTCTATTTCAACTTCTATTTCAATTCAAAGCAAAATTGAATTCTTCTTTATAAATTCGTTTTAAAATTCATTTCTATTCAATTCAAATTTCAATTCAATTTTGAATTCATTTCAATTCGTTTTCAATTCAATTCATTTCGAAATCGTTTTCAATTCAATTCATTTCGAAATCGTTTTCAATTCAATTCATTTCGAAATCGTTTTCAATTCAATTCGAAGTCGTTTTCAATTCAATTCATTTCGAAATCGTTTTCAATTCAATTCATTTCGAAATCGTTTTCAATTCAATTCATTTCGAAATCGTTTTCAATTCAATTCAAAATATTCGATTTCGAAATCACTTTTCAATATTCATTTTTAAGATGAATAAAATCGATATAAATATCGATTCACGTCAAAATGGCGTCAATCTAATCAACACGGCTTCATAAATTTCTATTTTCAAATATTCTATTTCAAATATTTCTTTTTCAAAATAGTTGTTATTATCAAAATATTTCGTTCAACACATGACCAATCTCAATGAATGAGTACTGTCAACACATGAACTTTTATTTTATAATATTCTTTATTTTTCAAATTGGAATGAGGCCCAATCAATCACCATATAAAGTTAATTATATGGATTTTCATACAACACATGTATATACTAACATTGAAAATAATCAACCATCAACCAAAGTGCACTACACTGTAAAAGCATCAAATATAGATATTCAACGCTTATAACAGCCTGTCAATCAATCGATCGACATATTCAATCAATCAGGATGAGTGAACTTCAAATTTCATCCCAACACCCGTGTGGGGTTTCAAACAATCAAACACATATTTTATTTGTGTTGTTGGGCGATGTGTAAAATTTATCGTCCCAATCAATGTCATTCAAATAGGTGTACATAAACAAACCATCTGGTTTGTAAATGAATATTCTATTTTATTCACTTCACGTTAAAAATTATATTTTTAACGATAAAACATTTTATTTCAACTTATGAATTTCTATTCAATTCATTTATTCAATAAAATGATATTTTTATTTTTCTAACATATTTTAGAAAATTTCGGCGGCATAACGGCACGATACTAAAAACGGGATAAGGCCTAGCCTTGTCCCCGGTCTAGTGAAGGCCCACGCCATTCACATATCAATCAAATTCACTTTCGTTATGCAAACCACAAAATTTGGAGTAAGGGTCTAACCTAGCCTTACTCCTTCGCCTTATAACGGCGCACGTCTAATCCTAACCAATTTATCGATTCGATTTTTCATACCACAAATCACATTCAAACCAATATCGCAATCAATCACCAATCAATCAAACAAACAAGTCCATGGTCTGTGGACGATTGTGTCGGGTGCTACTAAGCACCGTCTGCATCCTAGTATATATATATATAACTAGAAAAATAAATTGAAAGGTGAGAAATTCTCACCGAAAGCTATCCAAGCTCCACGGCACTTCATTTGATAGAAATCTTCATCTTCATCGTCTTCGTTGCCCGTAGTCACTATATATATAAAAATCACATTTTTATATTTCGATGTCTTTAAAATAAAAATCACATTTTTATTTATTCACTTTCAATTTAAAAATCATACTTTTATAATCACTTCATATATTTAAAAATCGAATTTTTACTATGCTATTCAATATATAAAAATCGAAATTTTACTTTGCTATTCATTATAAAAATCGAATTTTTACTTTGCTATTCAATATAAAAATCGAGTTTTTACTTTGCTATTCAATATAAAAATCGAATTTTTACTTCTATGTTATATAGATAAAAAATTATATTTTTATCCCGCTATTTTCCATATAAAGATTTCGCCTTTTTGAATTTAAAGATTTCACCTTTTTAAATTTAAAGATCTCACCTTTTTAAATTTAAAGATTTCACCTTTTTAAATTTAAAGATTTCACCTTTTTAAATTTAAAGATTTCACCTTTTTAAATTTAAAGACATCACTTGATTTCAACGTATATAAAATAAAAATCAGATTTTTATTTTGCTACATATACAAAGATGATATTTTAATATTCTCTATCCTATAAAGATTATATTTTTAATTCTTTAAAAATATAAAAACTATATTTTTATCACTTTAAAAATATAAAGATCGTATTATATTACTTTTAAAAATCAAATCTTTTCTGTTTTAAAAGTCACGTCTTAAAATAAATAAATAAAATCTGTTTTAAAATAAATAAAATCAGTTTTAAAATAAATAAAATCAGTTTTTAAAATTTAAAAATTCAGATTAATAAGCAAATAAAATTCAGTTAATAAAACAAATAAAATCAGTAAATAAAATAAATAAAATCAGAAAATACTTACAGGGGGGGGGGGGTTTCATCATCGGTTTTGGGTCCAGGGGGGGCTGTGGCTTCCGTCGCTTTGGGGGTTCGCGAGTAGGAGGGAGCAGCGGAGCTGCGAGGCGAGGTGGAGGGGGTCTGGTTGCGGCGGCTAGGGTTCAGGTGAGCAAGGGGGTGCGGAATTAGGGTTCTTCACGTTGGAGGAGGAGAGTGGAGAGGGAAGAGGAGGGGCGCTGCGCGACGGCTCTGGGGGGGGCGCGCGAGGTGGTGGTGGCTCTGCCACCGGCGGCGGCGTGGGGGGGGGCTTCGACGCGATTTCGATCTCCCTTTTTTTTTCTTTTTTTTTTTTTCTTTTTCGATTCTGAATTATCGGGGGGGGGGGGGCCTGGAGGTATAGGGAGGGAAGAGGGATTATATATTTTTTTTTTTTAATTTAATTATTTTATTTTAATTCAAAAAGTCAACTTTTTCAAACGACCTCTAAACGAGGTCCACCGCCTGTCGTCCATAGCGTTTCACCCCCATTCCGAACACAATGGGATATGTATCGTATGTTGATTCGACTGTTTGAATCAGTCTCCGTTAATATTTACATTTAAATTACTATATTGAATTTTAAACGCACATTTCAAATTACCGGGGTCACATACTAACTAGAAAAATTCCAGAAAAATATTTTCTAGCTTCGTATTGACGATACGGTCCTAACAAAACTAGTTTCGTCAAATTCTGAGACCGTTTGAAAAATGGCCAATTTTCAGTCGATTAAAATCAACTGAAACTGGTCAAACACGTTTTCCTTTGCCACGCTCACATATTGATTCGAAAAATTATGAAATTTGAAACCTAGCAATAACTTGACACTGCGGACCCAACAAAACTGATTTCGTCGAAATCCGAGGTCATTTGCAAAATGTCCATTTTTAAGGGCCTTATATATATAAAAATATATATAAATTCCACAGCGACTATTTCTAATTTTCAACTGGACATATCTTATCATTTCTAAGATGAAATCTCAGTTTGTTAACTTCGTTACAAAGATATAGTTATACAGATTCAAATATTCCTTGTTTCGTTCAATTCTGACTTATATTGAATTCTGTATATTCATTTGAAATTAGAAATCGAATTTTCGAACTACCGCGCCATTTTCAATTCCTTTTATAATTATATATAATTATTATATATTCTAACGACGACGTATATAATATATACGTTCGAACTATATTCAAAATAAATTTTCTCGTCGATATTATTTAAAATAATTCATTTTAAATAATCAAAATTCGCTAAAATTGCCAAAATAAAAATTTTAAACTGGCCCAGATTTTCCGGGTTGTTACAAGTGGACCGACCCTGTTGCTAACGAAGGTTAACTGTGGGTGATCCTGAGGCATTTGCTAGAGTGTCTCGAAGCCGGTGAGGATGATCTCCTGCCTCGGCTCATAGATGTAAATCCAATTTCCAATATGCCACGTTTTGGTTTTTATTGTAGGACTAGTATGGCGACATAGTAGGATGGGGTACTATGCCGTCTATGATTGATACATTTATATTTGAAGTTGATTTTGACACTATACACTTATTGTAATATCAAATGCTTTTTGTTTTAAAGGTACCAATCATGTTTGGCTATTATAAGGTGAAACTCTATCCTTCGTCTTGCGTTGCATTGTGTGATGGGACCTAAGTCTTGTAATAGCTTCATTTTTCCAAAAAGCATTGCGCTATTTGTTTTATGCATTAGTAATATTTGGAGAAAACTCATTCTATGTTATACGGCATGGTCCCTTGATTTACTCTATTTTAAAGTAAAGTTCTAATAACTGTTTTAGTTCTCACACCAGTCCCATGATTGACCTGGAGTTTATTCTTTTAACCTAAACTCTGGGTGTCCCTATTTTTCGCACGGGCTGCTTGTAGTTTTGGTTTTCGCATATATTTCTATTCACAAGATACTGGACTTACAGTTGGAGCTATATTCGGAAAGTTTTGTATCCGTGTATCTCTTTCAGTTGTGTTATGTATTATTTTTCCGCTGCTATGTAATGTATTTTAATCTCTGATATTTTTCTGATGTATATTATTTATTCATACTCTGTTCTGTTCTTGTACTCTAATGTAAATTGTTGTAATAAGCAATGAAATGTTCTACTATTCGCATTCTGATTTGTCGTGTTCTCAACTCAGTCCGGGCTTTCCCTTACGGGAGAGTCTGGGTCGTTTCACAAAATATAACTATCTGAATGAATTTATCAAATAACATTAAAATTGGTATTAAAGAACGACAATTTATTATGAATACTATTATTTTACCAGCAAAAATGGTAAATTATATTTATTATCCAATAAAACAAATTAAAAAAAAAAGTAAAGAGGAGAAGTGGAAAAAATAATGGAAAACAGCTGAAAATTTACTATTAATTGACATTTTTCATTTTAAACGCATCGAGCTAAGAATTCTAACAAAAAAAATTTCAGTCAAAAGCAAGGGAAACCAATGCCTTGATCTAATATCCAGAGCCTTGCAAGTTGTGCATAAAGAGTCTTTATTCAAATGGATTGGTAAAATGCAAACAAAATTGAATAAGAACAATCTACACGTTTTTGGTTGAGAGATCCATAACTGCAGCATAAAATATGCATCGCGATATCTACCTTATAGGCTAAGCAGGTAAAGGAGAAGATGAATTATAATATATTATTTCCGCGAAGCACAGTCATTAGAGTGTCATAGTTATACTAGAAAATAAAAAACAAGAATATACTTTAATCAGAAGTATAATCTATAATACAATAGTAGAAACATAATGCTTGACAATTCAGTGTTACAGACGCATTTCATTGGACACTTCACTTGAGTTGATTCACTTATACAAGAATATTAGCCCTAATTTGATTATTTTATTTTATGCTCAGATCAAACCAAGTACCACATCATCGAGGATGCACCTTTCGGAGCTGGTGAGACGACCCAAAGTTCCTCAATCCCCGAGCAGTTGGAGGAGCCCAGATTGTTTCGAGAACATGACGCATCAAAACACAATCATTAGAACATTTCATTCCTATTACAACAATTTACATCAGAGTACAAGATATTAGAGTTCATATAAATAATATACAGCGGAAAATATCAAAGATTAAAATACATAGCAGTGGAAATAAAAAAAATGTATAAATACCTTGCATAGCGGAAATACATCAACTACCACAAGTGAAATAAATACATGGATACAAAGCATTCCAAATATATCCCCAGCTGTAATCCTAGATCCTACGAAAAGAAATACCTACGAAAACCAAAATTACTAGCTACCCATGTGGAAAATAAGGGCACCCAGAGTTTAGGTGGAAACAATAAACTCCGAATTAGTCATGAGAATGGTTTGAGAACTAAAAACAGTTATTAACTTTATTTTAAATTTAGGTAAATCATGTGATCATGCCATATGATATGGAACAGATTTACTCCACATGAATGCCATAAAAAACTCGCAATGCTAAATAAAAGAAAAATGAAGCTACTATAAGACTCAGGTCCCATCACACAATGCAACACAAGCTGGAGGATAGAGTTTTACCTTATAATAGCCAAATATGCTTGATATCCGAAATTTATCTTTTATTTTTACTATAAGAGAAGAAATCAACTTTAGATATAAATGTATCAATCATAGACGGCACAGGTGCCATACATAATATCTTACGTCCAAAGCACTGGAAAACACTGGAACATACATCCGCCTAAATCTAGGAAATCGAGTATCATTATGACTTACGTCCCAGCCAGCGTAAACACCGCTTACTCTATCCTTATGGGAATCGGGGGGTGCGCTCTATCCCTGCCAGGTGTAGAACGATCACACCTGACCTATCTCGGTCGACCGAATCCATCCTCATCTTGAAAGTATACTGATCTAACCATCAGTTCACCAACATACCGATGTGTGAGGCTCGCGAATTAACCCTACACAAAGTTGTGCTACTTAAAGCCATGCTTTGATCACCATCCACCAAGCTCTGCTGTTCAAAAAAATCCTGGATCTATGCATCTCAGCATGTCAAACTGTCAACCCATACCATATCATTTATTTCTACCAATATATATCCCCTAAACTCGTACGTCTCAGAGAAGGGTGTTAAGCAAGAGAATAATTTTTCCGCTACTAAACATATATATTTAGTAGAGATAAACGAATACAAAATAAAGGAATACAATGTTAGATATACCATCCATTTGCAAGTCCATCTTGGGTCTGAACCAAACCGGAGGCTCCTTATTTCTCATCCCATGTGTCTAATATAGGAGAGAGGCCCTCACATATCCGAACAATCAATAAGTACGTCCGGAAAACTACCACTATAACCCCTTCCTGGTATTTAAACAATCTAGGGCATCAGTATTAATCCATTCGATGTGAAGATCGCCGGTCTTGCACCGTCTTTGTTAGCTTCGACATTTAATTGTTGTATCAGTTATTCAAAATGGGTTAAACTTGGTCTTTCCAAACAACTCGCGTATCTTATAATCAAGTGCAATAAAAACATATCATATGCTTCATTCCAATCCCGAATATTTTTTTATTCAAACATTCCTCACATTGGGAGTTATTCCCATAAATCGTATCAAATATTTTATTCATTTAAACGTCTTTTTTAAATCTTCACTTGGAAACCACTTCAAAAGATTTTGTATTATCTTTTCACGAATTTAAACCAAATTAAGTTTTATCAAACAAGTCAGAATTATCCAGCCTTACCGAAATAGTGATTTATTATATTTTCCCAATCCCAACCTATTCATCCCACGGAGCAAAATTTGTAGTACTCCATATCTAACACCCAGTGTGTTACCGGTTAATTCAATTACAATTTCACGTTTCAAATCTAATTAAAGATTTAACCATCGCTTGGAGTAAAACTGGTGATACTCCATTTCCGAACAGTTCTTGAATCTGGTAAATATAATTATCACATTCACATTTCAATCTAATTAAAGATTCATTAAAACTCCATTTTGTTTTAATCTCCAAAAATAGTTATTTAATGATTATTCAACTTAGGAAATAAATCCTGCCTTCAACTGGGTTAAAGAATGAATGTCATTTACAACATTATTCACGATAAACCCAAAATCATCTTCCAACAAAATGGAATCTACTCGGAAATCATAACAGTGTATAATCGATATAAATTCCCTTTTTAGACTAATAATATAAATTAAATAATGACAAAGCCTTTTAAATTCCATATATAGTAATGGTCTTCCTTTACAGAAGCTCATCTCGATTATTACCAAATTGAATTCCATTCAATTCCAATTTAATATATTAAATTGGAAAACTTTACTTTGGAAAATTTCCATTAAATCTTAATAAAAAAAATTATAAATTCCAAATCATATCTTCACTGTTAATTGGGTTAAAGAACAAGTGTTATTTAAAATACCATTCACGATAAATCCAAAAATCCGGTTTCAATTCCAACTAAATATTAATTAATTGGTAAACTTCTCTAAACCTTAATTAAAAGATCTATTCTTTTCTCAACTAGTTTTAAGAATAGTGCTATTGAAGACACCGTTCGTAACAAACCCTAAATCCAATTTGATATTAAATACAAGGCTTTGAATAGAAATTAATATCGGCTTATATTCAATATCAAATTCTGAAACCAACGGATACCGTATTGGTATTAACGATATCAATATCTTCCAAATTTCCATAACAACATCCGTATAATTATGCAATCCAATATCGAAAATATCCGAAGATAATTTCCATTTAGACCTATTCCAGTTTATTCATTGGAAAATTGTGGTTATATTAAAACCCTTTACATATCCAATTAATTTGTTTAAAAGCCGTTGGATTATTGCTCAAGTTAATAACTAGTTCACTCAGATAAAAATATCTTTTATCTTTTCAAAAATTGAAATTTTTAATCCAAAATCTTTTCAAATCATTGACCATTATTTTACATAATTTTTACATACTTTTTATAATTTTTATTAAGGCCCTTACCGTTGATTTCCAATATTGGCCATAGAATTGCATTCACAGCGACCATTTCCAGAACTGATTTGGACATATCTTAAGATATGTCCATTAGATTTCAAATCCCTTATTATCATTCGAAAGCACTTTACGATACAAACCCAACATTTTCGGATTTATAAGAATTCGATGGCCGGATCTCCAGTTATGCCTATTTGAAGTTAATGTTTGAAATTCGCGAACAGTCGATATATCGTCGATTTTTGTTTAAAATGAATATTTTAAAAATCGTTTTTCAATTTATTTTAAAACGATTTCAACTTCATTTTCAATTTTAAATCAAAATTGAATATTTTATATCATTGTAATATTAAAATAATAATATTTTCAAAATATCAGATTTTAAAATCAAATCTTTTCGATATTCATTATAAAATGGATATAAAAATCCATTCGAGTTAAAATGGCGTACATCTACTTGACTCGACTTCACAAATTATTTCAATATTTTCGTGTCCATCAAAAATCGTACATCAAAACAATATTTTGATTTTTAATCGAATATTATTTTAATATATTTTTTTATATTCTAAATTGGAATCAAACCCAATCAATTACCATATAATTTTATTTATATTGATTTCATACATCGCATGTATTCAAAAATAGTGATGAGAATCTATTAAACATTCAATTAACATCCAGGGTGCAATTTACATATGTATAAGCATTAAATAATTAAGTAAAGCTTATAACAGTCTGTCAATCAATAGGTTGACATACAACTAAATATTGGGATTAGTGTATGTCAAATATCATCCCAATACCAGTGTGGGGTTTTCAAACAACAACAGTCCATTTAAATAAATCATTGGTTAATTAATTTAGCCAATTCTATTTTGGTTGGAATTATTTTTCTACTTAACCAATTTTCACTGTTTAAATAATAAATAGATATTTACTTCTCATTTCAGCAACCACAAAGTGTCTACCCATATTGTTCGAAATACGAGTGTCGTATATTCAAACTACGCTTCTTGTGCAAATGAGTCGTGAATAGTTCATGCGTAGAACTCAAGCAATGTCACATACGATAAATATAAATCAAAACTGAAAGTCTATATATATCTTCAGTTACAAAATAAGTTACTATATAAATATTTAAATGAGAGAATTCTCACATTTGTTTCCACTCAATCAGTCTTTATTTGAGGTTTGTTTTAATAAACTTAAACGAGCATTCAATTTAATCAAAAACTACAACGGCTTCCTGATCGTCACTTTCCCATGAACGAGAAAAGCGCGATTTATGAAATATATACTGCAAGCGCACAGATCGTGTAGTATGCAGGTCGAATCACAGGGAGGCAAATTAAATCAAATTATTTAAATAATTTCTTGGGCAAGTTAGACAAAGCTTGGGGATTGATTTTGAAAAACAATAAAACTATTATTGAATTGAGTACAGATCTGAATCTAATCAAATCAATATTCAACCCAATATGACCTAAGAACACAATAAAAAGAACAGAAATTAAAACTGCAGAAATTGAAATTACGAACATGAATTAAAATTAGGATTACCACTGAATCTAATCAGACGGTCAATCACTAATGAAAATAAATGTAAAATACATCTATCACTCTACAAAATCTGATTGTGTAGAAGGCACTAGTTGCTAAGAAATAGAAAAATGCAGAAAATAAAATGAAGAAGTAGGACTATATTAATGGAGAAGAAATAGAAAATGGTATGGTGGTTACAATGATATTACAAGGGTATTTATAGGAGATAACCAAACCCTAATCTTAACCCTAATACAATGACAATTGGGCCTTAGGGAAATTACAAAAAGGGTGTACAGTGAGAATTACAAATGGGCCTTAGTGAAATCTGGTAAATTTGGGCCTTTCCTCATTTACTCTTGCTTCATTGATAATTCTTCATTGATTTTTGATATGCATAGCCCTTCCTCCAATTATTTTCTTGTCCAAAAAGCAACTGACGTAAGATCTTCATTTGCAAGTCTTCAAATATATAAATGTATAGCAATTTGATCTCTATTTCTCTACTTTTCTGGTTGCATGCGGGCTGGGTTGGAATATCTGTAAAAGTGACAAAACAATACCCACGGAATATTTATTTATATATAAAAGAAAAGATATAAGAGCATAAAACAAACACATTTCTATGTTAATCAAATACCGCCGCACTTATCTTTTACTCGTCCTCGAGTAAAACAAGAAATGAAAAACTAAAATAGATAGGTTACACTTTCGTAGGAAACACATTTGCATTGAGCGTATGCAACAAGCCGTTAAACCTCTAGGTGTCCCTAGTAGGACGAGTGGTGTCTCGTGAGGGTTTTCAGCGTATACTACCCACAAAATACAAATGCAGTATGCTATGATTCTAATGAAACTACATGAATGCGATGGACATATGCAAAATAAAAACAAAAATGAAAACAAGACTTGTTTCTGAAGTGGTACAACAAATTAAATTAACAATTTCTAATCAGTTGATTTTATTTTAGATACCTCAACTTGTCACAATTTTCAATATAAATCAAGTTTTCAAATGTTAAATTCTAGTTTGGCCAGTTAGTTCGGTCGATAACATAGTGCAGCCATAAAATAAATTCTTAGTTTGTTTGTCACAGTTTGTGAAGTGGTGTTCTATTTTCCACGTGTATGGCTAGTCAAATCAATAAGGTCAAGAAATTTTTGGGCATCATCGCTTATTCTCTATCTCTATAAAAGTTAAAATTTATGTTTAATTACATACACCTAACTTAAAAGACCAAGGTATACCACCCATACACTGCCTAGCGGACTGACGGAGAATTAGGATAGAGCTTGGCGGATTGTGCAGACAGACGCTGACTTTGTCAACAACATGTCAGTAATCCTTAGGTGTCCAATCTCATAAAATGAGACCAAGATATTCCGACGCTGACTCTGTCAACAACGTGTCAGGTAGAGCATGGCGGGTTTGCATACCAACGCTTGATATACGAGCAATGTTGTATACCTTTGGATTACTATTATTATTATTCAAAATAAAAGCAAAAAAAGAGTGTTGTGCGAATTCAACTTAAAACAACTTAGTTTTAAGGATTCCAAAAGCCAATATAAGTATTTTAAGCCCTCCACTTATTTAAACAAAGACTACAATATAGAATAGATTTCATGGTCATCACATAAGAATCTCCCTACATACCGGTTACACTATTATTCTTCAAAATTAAACTTTTCATTATATTTCTTATTCGATTAAAGCTAAGAGAAAAAAATACTATCAACTGATTAACAGTCCTTAACTTATTTTGTTGTATCAATCTAAAATGGGTCATGTTTAAAAAAAATTAAAATTGGTATTTTACTACGATCTAAAATGCATGAGGAAAATTTTACTACGATCTAATCAGTGTCCACACTGTGAACGTTTCCTAAATTTGGAAGATCAAACCCAAAGGTGAATGAGATGCAAAATTATTTGAAGAATGAAATGCAATTTAACTATATGAAAGAATGGATCATATGTACAATGATATATGTGTTCACGATGCATACGATGTAAAGAATGCCACCAACTTTTCCCCCACACTTGGTTCTAGCCCTATGAGTCAGATTCCCACTATGTCTAGGCATGTTTTCTAATAAGCAAAGATATTTGAAAATCATCTAATCTTTATACCTAAATTTATAGTCCAACAGATAAATGTCCAGGGTCATCCTAACATGAAGTTTTTCAACCAAGCTAACATTCCAAAAGTAATTCATGTGGTCAACAAATTTATCAGTGTAATTATCCAAAAATTTGTGATCATATCTAAATTCAGTGAAATTTGAATTCTGAGTGTTGATCAAGACTATGTGATCACATTTATCATCATTAACTGAGAACGTATTTTCGACACTGACAATTTCAAGTTCGTTTGAAATTTTCTCGAAGTTAAATTTTTTGAACCTGTGATGTGAATCTACTTCTTCCTCATTTGGCAACTTATCCTCATACAATCCAAAGAATTCATGTTCGTTAAAATCCTTTTCCAATTTTGAGTTTTCGAAAAATTCAACATTTCTATTCTGTTCAATTTCTAAAATTTCAAGTTTCTCGCAGCCTAGAAGAGGAAGATCAAAATCTAAACTTAAATATTTTTCCTGAAAAGAATCGGAGTCCAGATCATTTCTTGGATTTTGAACAACTTCATTTAGATCATTATTCTCAATTTCGAAAGTTGTTACTTGAAAATTTTCACTATCAGTAAAGAATGGATTATTTTCTGATTCATCGCTTGTTTGAATTTGATTTTGTTGCTCTTGTTGTTCTTTCAAAGATGCCATTATACAAAGAAGTTCGTCCATCTTTTTATATATCCTTTGTTCCCTCTCATTAAAATGACATTCTTTATTATCGTTGATTTGAGAGCTCTCATTTTGAATTTCTTAATTCTCAAAATTATAGTCCATATCAATTTCACAATCAAAATTATTTCCAATGTGGTAGTTGTTTGAATTTTCAGAAAAATGGCAATGATATTGGAAATCATTTTGATCATAAAAATTATGTTCGTAACCAAAACTGTTAAAATTTGAGTTAAAATTTGGGTTATTTTTGTTATTTTCAAGATGTTGATATGGGCTATAATTTTGAAAATTTTGGTTTGCAACCCCATATTGATGTAGATCAAAGCTATATTGGGATTCAAAGCCATTTTGATGTGGATGTGGCCCATAATTGAAATTATTGAAATTTGTGTTGAAATCGTAATTTCGATCATATCCATGATTTTGAAAATGTTGGTCATTTGGAAAATTTTGAAAATTGTTGGCATTGGGCTCACGAAATTTTGGAAAATCTTGCCTCATGAGTTGTAATTCGTACTCATACTCTTCAAGCAGACGTCTACTCCGACTATTATCCCACAATTCTCTAAACGATTTTTTTGAATCAGACATTTTTAAAAAAATCACGGCAAGGCAGAAATTATTCTCAGTTCAAAATAGTATAAAAGAATGGGTTATGCTCTATTACTTAACTGACTCAATTAGAAGGGGGAAGAGGGTCTTATGGCCGTTCACGTATAGTATAAATACTAAGGGATACGAGCAATGTTTTATAGGTAGTATGCAACCTCTTTTGCTAATAGTTCAACAAATTGAACTACTATATATCCGTGATCCAATTATACGAGACAATCAGCTTCACAAAGCACCACTTTTCAATTATATTATTTTGCAGCGTCTATTTTGATTGTTGAAAACAATGAGAGTGATGACAATAATTATGGAAATTCATTTCTCATCAAATCAATTCAGAAATTTTAGTCACAGAACAGTCACAGAATAATAGCAGAATTGGAAAAAAAAATTGTACAAGCAAGCCGCTGCCCCTGTAGAAGATTTTTTTACAAGCAAATTCTATATTTTCCAGTAGCTGCACCACCTGTAGAGTTCAGAAAATTTTACAATGGGGTATGGTTGTCCGTCCAAAATTTTGAGTAGTGCTCACGCTATTCTACTCCACTATTTGCTTTGCTTTGCTCGCTTTTGATTTCTATGATTTTTTTTAAAAAGAAAAGAATTAAACAAACGAAAAGAAAAAAAACTAAAAAAGAAAGCTAAACTAAAAACCGAAGAGATAAAATAAAAGAAACAACTAAAATCAAAAAAAGAAAACTTGAAAACAAACTAAACTAAATTATATAAAAAAATAAGAGTAAAAGGAAACAATAACAAGAAAAAAATAACCTACGGTCAAACCATTTTTTTTTAAGAAAAATAGAAGGAAAAAAAACAAACACTCAATAAAACCAACACATACAAACAAACCAAAATAGATTAGACAAACTCAACTAGTTGGACCAAGGAAGAACGTCCCTTAATAAAGCAAATCAATGTACCCCTCAAACTAGAAACCTAAAACAGAAGACTGCACCACATAAAACAAGGAACTAATCAATTTCCACAGCAATTTAAAGACCAGGTTCTCAACATGCCTTGACCACACTGTAAATAAATCACGGTCCCCTTCCTATTCTTCCAAAACAACGCAATTCCTTTTAAAAAAATTGCAGTTAAACCGAGCACCTCTCTCGTCCTCCCTTTTCTCTTTATTCTTTTTTTCTTTTTCTTTTCGAAATTGGGTGGTTCTGTGTGATTCCAATTGGTGTATTCGGTGATTTAGGGTTTCGTAATTCTGGTGCGATTCAAGTATGGGTGTTTCGATTTTGATTTTCCAGGGTTTGAACCGCGATTTTGGGGTTGAATCAATTTTGTTTGGGGTTGGACTTTGCTGAGTGCGATTTGATGGAGCGTGCTGTGTTACGCGGTTCTCGATTTGAGGTTTTACAGATTGATAAGCGATTGATGGAATCGGTTTTGGCTTCAGGTCTTCGAATCGGAGCAGTGTTTGAGGGGTGCTGTATGGGATGAACGGTTGGTGATTGAGGAGGGCGACGCTTGTTGATTGCGGTGGATGGCCTGGATTGTTGAAGATTGAGTTCGATAGTAGGGGTGGATTTCTGCAGTCTGGTTGTTTGGTGGTGGCAGAAAGCGAAGGGGAACCGTGGTTCGAAGTGGTTTGTAGGTTGCGAGTTGTGAAAAACAAATTGTGGGGAAGTTTTGATTTGGTGTTGATGTTGTCTGGGTTTATGGATGTAAGGTAGTGGGTGAGGAAGGATGTTGATGAGGCAAGGGGTTTTTGGTTTCGGTGAAGAGGATGGGAGGGATGAGATACGCTGTTGTGGTTTTGTTGAGGGGATGTGACGGTCTGAAAGTTTGGGGTATGCAGTGCGTGGTCAGTTGATGGACGGTGATGGAAGTGTAGGTGCTATATTCGTTGAAAGTAGTTGGTGCTAGGTTTTTGTGAAAGGGGGACTGTGCGGATGCTGAATTGGTATTATGAAAGGAGGTGGTTGAGGAACTTGGGAGCTTATGGGTGTCTGGAAGTGGAGTTTCGGGTGTGGGAAGGAGTTTTTGTGGCTGTAGAACTTACTAGTGGGATTGCGTGATTTTCGGTGGAGGAGCGCAGTTTCAGTTCGTTGTGGATCCGGCAAGTCAGACCAGAGTTTGGGGGATTGGCCGAGCGTTGGACTTGGTTAGTTGATGAGGAGTGTGGATGAACGTGAACTGCGTAATGAGCAGAGGGTGGGTGTGTTTTTTGAACGTGGATATTGAGGGTAGCGGGTGATGCAGAAGTGGTTTGTGAATTGCAAAGTGGAGATGAAGGATTTCAGGTGCTGTGAGTTTGGAAATTTGGATCGACGAGAATTTGGTACTGGGTAAAGTTTGTATGGGTAGTGCGATTTTTTTTCTGGAGTGGTGTATGCGACTGATGGTAGATGAAAGAGATGTGGAAAATGGACGAGGAAATAGGGCTATCAATGGATACCCGAAAAATCCAAAATTCGTCCGCATCCGTATCCGAAACGAGGATAAATATTCGATATCGGGGAAAGCGGATGCGGATATGGCCATATCCGCATCCGAAAATTATCCGTCCGCTTTTTGTTGTAACTATAGCTTAAATTATCTTTATTTTAACATAATTAAATATACTAATTTATTATTTCGCAAAATTGAAAGTCTACTAAAAGCCTACTAATTGCTCAAAATAATATATTATCATCATATTTATTTATTTTTAGCACTTTTGTAATCAATTGGGTTGAAAGAGCTTAATATTTAACTTTTAGAAAAAACATTTATGTTCATTGATTTATCAACCGTTAGCAGAGCAGATAATTATCTGATATTCGTCTGTATCCGCATATGTGGATATCTGATATCCGAAAATGCTTTCGGATGCGGATACAGATATGGCACTATCCGTATCCGAAAGTATCTGATGACAACCCTATGAGGAAAGAATAGTGTGGTTCTTCTGTTTTTTTTTTTTTTTTGTGAAAGAGCAGAAAGAAAAACAGATGTAAAAAATGGGAAGAAAATTGAAAGGGCATTGATTCAAGATGTTGAAAATGTCCGCATGAAGGAAATAAACTACAAAAGAAGATTTATATATATATATATATATATTGAGAAATTGGAAAGGATAGGAACAGAAATAAATAAATTGGAAACTGGTTAAAAGTGGAAGTAAATCAAAGCAAAAGCTAGAAAAAAAATTCTGAAAAGAAAAACACAAACACAATTAAATAAAAACGAATCAGAAATTAAATAAATAATAAAATTTAATATTGCCTCCTCGGCAATGGCGCTAAAAACTTGATCGTCGCTTTCCTACGAACTAGAAAAGCACGATTTATGAAATAAATACTACAAGCGCACAGATCGTGTTGTATGCAGGACGAATCACAGGGAGGAAAATTAAATAAAATTATATAAATAACTTTTTGGGCGAGTTAGACAAAGCTTGGGGATTGATTTTGAAAAACAATAAAAGTATTATTGAATTGAGTACAGATCTGAATCTAATCAAATCTATATTCAACCCAATATGACCTAAGAACGCATAAAAAGAACATAAATTAAAACTGCAGAAATTGAAATAACAAACAGGAATTAAAATTAGGATTACCACTGAATTTAATCAAACGGTCAATCACTAATGAAAATAAATGTAAATTACAACTAGTACTCTGCCAAATCTGATTGTGTAGAAGGCACTAGTTGCTAAGAAATAGAAAATTGCAGAAAATAAAACGAAGAAGAAGGACTATATTAATGGAGTAGAAATAGAAAATGGTATGGTGGCTGTAATGATATTACAAGGGTATTTATAGGAGATAACCAAACCCTAACCCTAACCCTAATACAATGACAATTGGGCCTTAGGGAAATTACAAAAAGGGTGTACAGTGAGAATTACAAATGAGCCTTAGTGAAATCTAGTAAATTTGGGCCTTTCCTCTCTTACTCTTGCTTCCTTGATAATTCTTCATTGATTTGTGATATGCATAGCCCTTCTTCCAATTATTTTCTTGTCCAAAAAGCAACTGATGTAAGATCTTCATCTGCAAGTCTTCAAATATATAAATATATAGCAATTTGATCTCTATTTCTCTACTTCTCTCGTTGCATGCGGGCTGGGTTGGAATATCTGTAAAAGTGACAAAACAACACCCACGTAATATTTATTTATATAACAAAGATAAGATATAAGATCATAAAATAAACACATTTTTATATTAATCAAATACCCCCGCACTTATCTTTTACTCGTCCTCGAGTAAAACAAGAAATGAAAAACTAAACTAGATAGGTCACACTTTCGTAGGAAAACACGATTGCATTGAGCGTATGCAACAAGCAGTTAAACCTCTAGGTGTCCCTAGTAGGACGAGTGGTGTCTCGTGAGGGTTTTCAACGGATACAACCCATAAAATCCAAATGCAGTATGCTATGATTCTAATGAAACTACATGAATGCAATGGACATATGCAAAATAAAAACAAAAATGAAAACAAGACTTGTTTTTGAAGTGGTAAAACAAATTAAATAAACAATTTCTAATCAGTTGATTTTATTTTAGATACCTCAACTTGTCACAAATTTTCAATATAAATCAAGTTTTCAAATGTTAAGTTCTAGTTTGGCCAGTTAGTTCGGTCGATAACATAGTGCAGCCATAAAATAAATTCTTAGTTTGTTTGTCACAGTTTGTGAAGTGGTATTCTATTTTCCTTATGTATGGCTAGTCAAATTAATAAGGTCAAGAAATGTTTGGGCATCATCGCTTATTATCTATCTCTATAAAAGTTAAAATTTATGTTTAATTACATACACCTAACTTAAAAGACCAATGTATACCACCTATACACTGCCTTGCAGACTGACGTAGAGTTAGGACAGAGCTTGGCGGATTGTGCAGACCGACGCTGACTTTGTCAACAACATGTCGGTAATCCTTTCCAATCTCATAAAATGAGACCAAGATATTCCGACGCTGACTTTGTCAACAACGTGCCAGGTAGAACTTGGCGGGTTTGCACACCAACGCTTGATATACAAGCAATGTTGTATACCCTTGGATTTATATTATTATGATTATTGAATATAAAAGCACAAAAGAGAGTTCCGCGAATTCAACTTAACACAACTTAG
This sequence comes from Allium sativum, assembly GCA_030737875.1. Classification (NCBI taxonomy): domain Eukaryota; kingdom Viridiplantae; phylum Streptophyta; class Magnoliopsida; order Asparagales; family Amaryllidaceae; genus Allium; species Allium sativum. The sequence goes on from CM060923.1 coordinate 12,809,391, forward strand.
TTTTAAAGATTCGAAAAGCCAATATAAGTACTTTAAGCCCTCCACTTATTTAAACAAAGACTACAATATTGAATAGATTTCATGGTCATCACCTAAGAATCTCCCTACGTACCAGTTACACTATTATCCTTCAAAATTAAACTTTTCATTATATTTCTTATTTGATCTAAGCTGAGAGAAAAAAATACTATCAACTGATTAACAATCCTTAACTTATTTTGTTGTATCAATCTAAAATGAGTCGTGTTTAAAAAAAAATGGTATGTTACTACAATCTAAAATGCATGATGGTCCTATTTAAAGTCATGAAAATGAAAAGGAAAAATTTAAAAATAAAATAAAAATGAATGCAAAGCTGACTCCCCCCTACACTAGAACTAAACATTGCCCACACTGTTAACGTTTCCTAAATTTGGAAGATCGTACCCAAAGGTGAATGAGATGCAAAATTATTCGAAGAATGAAATGCAGTCGAACTATATGTAAGAATGGATCATATGTACAATGATATATGTGTTTACGATGCATGCAATGAAAAGAATGCCACCAACTTTTTCCCTCACACTTGGTTCTAGCTCTATGAGTCAGATTCCCACTATGTCTAGGCATGTTTTCTAATAAGCAAAGATATTTGAAAATCATCTAATCTTTATACCTAGATTTATAGTCCAACAGATAAATGTCCGGGGTCATCCTAACATGAAGTTTTTCAACCAAGCTAACATTCCAAAAGCAATTCATGTGGTCAACAAATTTATAAGTGCAATTATCCAAAAATTTGTGATCATATATAAATTCAGTGAAATTTGAATTCTGAGTGTTGTTCAAGACTATGTGATCACATTTCTCATCATTAACTGACAACGTATTTTTAACACTGACAATTTCAAGTTCGTTTGAAATTTTCTCAAAGTTAAAATTTTTGAACTCGTGATGTGAATCTACTTCTTCCTCATTTGGCAACTCATCCTCATACAATCCAAAGAATTCATGTTCGTTAAAATCCTTTTCCAATTTTGAGTTTTCGAAAAATTCAACATTTCTATTCTGTTCAATTTCTAAAATTTCAAGTTTCTCGCAGCCCGGAAGAGGAAGATCAAAATCTAAACTTAAATATTTTTCCTGAAAAGAATCGAAGTCCAGATCATTTCTTGAATTTTGAACAACTTCATTTAGATCGTTATTCTCAATTTTGAAAGTTGTTATTTTAAAATTTTCACTATCAGTAAAGAATGGATCATTTTCTGATTCGTCGCTTGTTTGAATTTGATTTTGTTGCTCTCATTATTCTTTCAAAGATTCCATTAAACAAAGAAGTTCATCCATCTTTTTATTTAGCCTTTGTTCCCTCTCATCAAACTGACATTCTTCATAATCGTTGATTTAAGAGCTCTCATTTTGAATTTCTTGATTCTCAAAATTATAGTCCACATCAATTTCACAATCAAAATTATTTCCAATGTGGTGGTTGTTTGAATTTTCAAAAAAATGGCAATGATATTGGAAATCATTTTGATCATAAAAATTATGTTCATAACCAAAACTGTTAAAATTTGAGTTAAAATTTGGGTAATTTTTGTTATTTTCAAGAGGTTGATATGGGCTATAATTTTGAAAATTTTGGTTTATAACCCCATATTGATGTGGATCAAAGCTATATTGGGATTCAAAGCAATTTTGATGTGGATGTGGCCCATAATCAAAATTATTGTAATTTGAGTTGAAATCGTAATTTCGATCATATCCATGATTTTGAAAATGTTGGTCATTTGGAAAATTTTGAAAATTGTTGGCACTGGGCTCACGAAATTTCGGAAAATCTTGCCTCATGAGTTGTAATTCGTACTCATACTCTTCAAGCGGACGTCTACTCCAACTATTATCCCACAATTCTCTCAAGGATTTTTTCGAATCAGATATTTTAAAAAAAATCAAGGCAAGACAGAAATTATTCTCAGTCCAGAATAGTATAAAAGAATGGGTTGTGCTCTATTAATTAACTGACTAAATTAGAAGGGGGAAGAGGGTGTTATGGCCGTTCACGTATAGTATAAATACTAAGGGATACGACCAATGTTTTACAGGTAGTATGCAACCACTTTTGCTAATAGTTCAATAAATTGAACTAATATATATCCGCGATCCAATTATACGAGACAATCAACTTCACGAAGCACCACTTTTCAATTATATTATTTTGCAGCGTCTATTTGATTGTCGAAAACAATGAGAGTGATGACAATAATTATGGAAATTCATTTCTCACCAAATTAATTTAGAAATTTCAGTCACAGAACAGTCACAAAATAATAGCAGAATTGAAAAAAAAAATTGTACAACCAAGCCGCTGCCCTCGCAGAAGATTTTTTTTACAAGCAAATTCCAAATTTTTCAGTAGCTGCAGCACCTATAGAGTTCAGAAAATTTTACAATAGGGTATGGTTGTCCGTCCAGAATTTTGAGTAGTGCTCACGCTATTCTACTCCACTATTTGCTTTGCTTTGCTCGCTTTTGATTTCTATGATTTTTTAAAAAAGAAAAGAATTAAAAAAATGAAAAGAAAAAAACTAAAAAAGAAAGCTAAACTAAAAACCGAAGAGATAAAATAAAAGAAACAACTAAAATCAAAAAAAGAAAACTTGAAAATAAACTAAACTAAATTATATAAAAAATAAGAGAAAAAGGAAACAATAACAAGAAAAAAATTAACCTACGGTCAAACCATTTTTTTAAAAGAAAAATAGAAGAAAAAAAAACACTCAATAAAACCAACACATACAAACAAACCAAACTAGATTAGACAAACTCAACTAGTTGGACCAAGGAAGAATGTCCCTTAATAAAGCAAATCAATGTACCCCTCAAACTAGAAACCTAAAACAGAAGATTGCACCACATAAAACAAGGAACAAATCAATTTCTACAGCAATTTAAAGACTAGGTTCTCAACACACCTTGACCACACTGTAAATAAATCACGGTCCCCTTCCTATTCTTCCAGAACAACGCAATTCCTTTTAAAAAAATTTGCAGTTAAATCGAGCACCTCTCTCGTCCTGCCTTTTCTCTCTATTCTTTTTTCTTTTTCTTTTCGAAATTGGGTGGTTCTGTGCGATTCCAATTGGTGTATTCGGTGATTTAGGGTTTCGTAATTCTGGTGCGATTCAAGTATGGGTGTTTCGATTTCGATTTTCCAGGGTTTGAACCGCAATTTTGGGGTTGAATTAATATTGTTTGGGGTTGGACTTTGCTGAGTGCGATTTGATGGTGCGTGCTGTGTTACGCGTTTCTCGATTTGGGGTTTTGCAGATTGATATTCGATTGATGGAATCGGTTCTGGCTTCAGGTCTTCGAATCGGAGCAGTGTTTGAGGGGTGCTGTATGTGATGAACGGTTGGTGATTGAGGAGGGCGACGCTTGTTGATTGCGGTGGATGGCCTGGATTGTTGAAGATTGAGTTCGATAGTAGGGGTGGATTTCTACAGTCTGGTTGTTTGGTGCTGGCAGAAAGCGAAGGGGAACTGTGGTTCGAAGTGGTTTGTAGGGTGTGAGTTGTGAAAAACAAATTGTGGGGAAGTTTTGATTTGGTGTTGATGTTGTCTGGTGTTTACGGATGTGAGGTAGTGGGTGAGGAAGGATGTGGATGAGGCAAGGGGTTTTTGGTTTCAGTGAAGAGGATGAGAGGGGTGAGATACGTTGTTGTGGTTTTGTTGAGGGGATGTGACGGTCTAAAAGTTTGGGGTATGTAGTGCGTGGTCTGTTGATGGACGGTGATGGAAGTGTAGGTGCTATATTTGTTGAAAGTAGATGGTGCTAGGTATTTGCGATAGGGGGACTGTGCAGATGTTGAATTGGTATTGTGAAAGGAGGTGGTTGAGGAACTTGGGAGCTGATCGGTGTCTGGATGTGGAGTTTCGGGTATGGGAAGGAGTGTTTGTGGCTGTAGAACTTACCAGTGGGATTGCGTGATTTTCGGTGGAGGAGCACAGTTTCAGTTCGTTGTGGATCCGGTAAGTCAGCCCAGAGTTTGGGGGATTGGCCGAGCCTTGGACTTGGTTAGTTGATGAGGAGTGTGGATGAACGTGAACTGTGTAATGAGCAGAGGGTGGGTGTGTTTTTTGAACGTGGATATTGAGGGTAGCGGGTGAGGCGGAAGGGGTTTGTGAATTGCAAAGTGGAGATGAAGGATTTCAGGTGCTGTGAGTTTGGAAATTTGGATCGATGAGAATTCGGTACTGGGTAAAGTTTGTATGGGTAGTGCGATTTTTTTTCTGGAGTGGTGTATGTGACTGATGGTTGATGAAAGAGATGTGGAAAATGGACGAGGAAATAGGGCTGTCAATGGATACCCGAAAAATCCGAAATTCGTCCGCATCCGTATCCGAAAAGAGGATAAATATTCGATATCGGGGAAAGCGGATGCAGATATGGCCCTATCCGCATCCGAAAATTATCCGTCCGCTTTTTGTTGTAACTATAGCTTAAATTATGTTTATTTTAACATAATTAAATATACTAATTTATTATTTCGCAAAATTGAAAGTCTACTAAAAGCACACTAATTGCTCAAAATAATATATTATCATCATATTTATTTATTTTTAGCACTTTTGTAATCAATTGGGTTGAAAGAGCTTAATATTTAACTTTTAGAAAAAACATTTATGTTCATTGATTTATCAACCGTTAGCGGAGTGGATAATTATCTGATATTCGTCCGTATCCGCGAATGTGGATATCCGAAAATGCTTTCGGATGCGGATACAGATATGGCACTATCCGTATCCGAAAGTATCTGTTGACAACCCTATGAGGAAAGAATTGCGTGGTTTTTTTTTTTGTGAAATAGTAGAAAGAAAAACAGATGTGAAAAATGGGAAGAAAATTGAAAGGGTTTCGATTCAAGATGTTGAAGAAGTCCGCATGAAGGAAATAAACTGCAAAGAAGAGATATATATATATATATATATATATATTGACAAATTGGAAAGGAAAGGAACAGAAATAAATAAATTGGAAACTGGTTAAAAGTGGAAAGAAATCAAAGCAAAAGCTAAAAGTTTTTTTTCTGAAAATAAAAACGGAAACACAATAAAATAAAAACTAACACGAACCGGAAATTAAATAAATAATAAAATTTAATATTGTCTCCCCGGCAATGGCGCCAAAAACTTGATCGTCGCTTTCCTACGAACTAGAAAAGCGCGATTTATGAAATAAATTCTACAAGTGCACAGATCGTGTTGTATGCAGGTCGAATCATAGGGAGGCAAATTAAATCAAATTATTTAGATAACTTTTTGGGCGAGTTAGACAAAGCTTGGGGATTGATTTTGAAAAACAATAAAAGTATTATTGAATTGAGTACAGATCTGAATCTAATCAAATCTATATTCAACCCAATATGACCTAAGAACGCAATAAAAAGAACAGAAATTAAAACTGCAGAAATTGAAATAACAAACAGGAAATAAAATTAGGATTACCATTGAATCTAATCACACGGTCAATCACTAATGAAAATAAATGTAAAATACAACTAGTACTCTGCCAAATCTGATTGTGTAGAAGGCACTAGTTGCTAAGAAATAGAAAATTGCAGAAAATAAAACGAAGAAGAAGGACTATATTAATGGAGAAGAAATAGAAAATGGTATGGTGGCTACAATGATATTACAAGGGTATTTATAGGAGATAACCAAACCCTAACCCTAACCCTAATACAATGACAATTGGGCCTTAGGGAAATTACAAAAAGGGTGTACATGGAGAATTACAAATGAGCCTTAGTGAAATTTAGTAAATTTGGGCCTTTCCTCTTTAACTCTTGCTTCCTTGATAATTCTTCATTGATTTGTGATATGCATAACCCTTCTTCCAATTATTTTCTTGTCCAAAAAGCAACTGATGTAACATCTTCATCTACAAGTCTTCAAATATATAAATGTATGGCAATTTGATCTCTATTTCTCTACTTTTCTCGTTGCATGCGGGCTGGGTTGGAATATCTGTAAAAGTGACAAAACAATACCCACGTAATATTTATATATATACAAAAGATAAGATATAAGAGCATAAAATAAACACATTTCTATGTTAATCAAATACCCCCGCACTTATCTTTTACTCGTCCTCGAGCAAAACAAGAAATGAAAAACTAAACTAGATAGGTCACACTTTCGTAGGAAAACACGATTGCATTGAGCGTATGCAACAAGCCGTTAAACCTCTAGGTGTCCCTAGTAGGACGAGTGGTGTCTCGTGAGTGTTTTCAACGGATACAACCCATAAAATCCAAATGCAGTATGTTATGATTCTAATGAAACTACATGAATGCAATGGACATATGCAAAATAAAAACAAAAATGAAAACAAGACTTGTTTTTGAAGTGGTACAACAAATTAAATTAACAATTTCTAATCAGTTGATTTTATTTTAGATACCTCAACTTGTCACAAATTTTCAATATAAATCAAGTTTTCAAATGTTAAATTCTAGTTTGGCCAGTTAGTTCGGTCGATAACATAGTGCAACCATAAAATAAATTCTTAGTTTGTTTGTCACAGTTTGTGAAGTGGTATTCTATTTTCCTTGTGTATGGCTAGTCAAATCAATAAGGTCAAGAAATGTTTGGGCATCATCGCTTATTCTCTATCTCTATAAAAGTTAAAACTTATGTTTAATTACATACACCTAACTTAAAAGACCAAGGTATACCACCCATACACTGCCTTGCGGACTGACGGAGAGTTAGGACAGATCTTGGTGGATTGTGCAGACCGATGCTGACTTTGTCAACAACATGTCGGTAATCCTTTCGAATCTCATAAAATGAGACCAAGATATTCCGACCCTGACTTTGTCAACAACGTGTCAGGTAGAGCTTGGCGGGTTTGCACACCAACACTTGATATACAAGCAATGTTGTATACCCTTGGATTAATATTATTATTATTGAAAATAAAAGCACAAAAGAGAGTTGCGCGAATTCAACTTAACACAACTTATTTTTAAAGATTCGAAAAGCCAATATAAGTATTTTAAGCCCTCCACTTATTTAAACAAAGACTACAATATAGAATAGATTTCATGGTCATCACCTAAGAATCTCCCAACGTACCGGTTACACTATTATCCTTCAAAATTAAACTTCTCATTATATTTCTTATTCGATCTAAGCTGAGATAAAAAAATACTATCAACTGATTAACAATCCTTAACTTATTTTGTTGTATCAATCTAAAATGAGTCATGTTACAAAAAAAAATGGTATGTTACTACGATCTAAAATGCATGACGGTCCTATTTAAAGTCATCAAAATGAAAAGGAAAAAATTAAAAATAAAATAAAAATGAATGCAATGCTTACTCCCCCCCAATAGAACTAAATAGTGTCCACAATGTGAACGTTTCCTAAATTTGGAAGATCGTACCCAAAGGTGAATGAGCTGCAAAATTATTTGAAGAATGAAATGCAGTCTAACTATATGTAAGAATGGATCATATGTACAATGATATATGTGTTTACGATGCATGCGATAAAAAGAATGCCACCAACTTTTTCCCCTACACTTGGTTCTAGCCCTATGAGTCAGAATCCCACTATGCCTAGGCATGTTTTCCAAAAGTAATTCATGTGGTCAACAAACCTATAAGTGTAATTATCCAAAAATTGTGATCATATATAAATTCAGTGAAATTTGAATTTTGAGTGTTGTTCAAGACTATGTGATCACATTTCTCATCATTAACTGACAACGTATTTTCGACACTTACAATTTCAAGTTCATTTGAAATTTTCTCAAAGTTAAAATTTTTGAACTCGTGATGTGAATCTACTTCTTCCTCATTTGGCAACTCATCCTCATACAATCCAAAGAATTCATGTTCATTAAAATCCTTTTCCAATTTTGAGTTTTCGAAAAATTCAACATTTCTATTTTGTTCAATTTCTAAAATTTCAAGTTTCTCGCAGCCCGGAAGAGGAAGATCAAAATCTAAACTTAAATATTTTTCCTGAAAAGAATCGAAGTCCAGAACATTTCTTGAATTTTGAACAACTTCATTTAGATCGTTATTCTCAATTTCGAAAGTTGTTATCTGAAAATTTTCACTATCAGTAAAGAATGGATTATTTTCTGATTCATCGCTGGTTTGAATTTGATTTTGTTGCTCTCGTTGTTCTTTCAAAGATGCCATTTAACAAAAAAGTTCATCCATCTTTTTATTTAGCCTTTGTTCCCTCTCATCAAAATGGCGTTCTTCATAATCGTTGATTTAAGAGCTCTCATTTTGAATTTCTTGATTCTCAAAATTATACTCCACATCAATTTCACAATCAAAATTATTTCCAATGTGGTGGTTGTTTGAATTTTCAGAAAAATGGCAATGAATTTGGAAATCATTTTGATCATAAAAATTATGTTCGTAACCAAAACTGTTAAAATTTGAGTTAAAATTTGGGTGATTTTTTTATTTTCAAGATGTTGATATGGGCTATAATTTTGAAAATTTTGGTTTACAACCCCATATAGATGTGGATCAAAGCTATATTGGAATTCAAAGCCATTTTGATGTGGTTGTGGCCCATAATCGAAATTATTGAAATTTGAGTTGCAATCGTAATTTCGATCATATCCATGATTTTGAAAATGTTGGTCATTTGGAAAATTTTGAAAATTGTTGGCATTGGGCTCACGAAATTTCGGAAAATCTTGCCTCATGAGTTATTATTCGTACTCATACTCTTCAAGCGGACGTCTACTCCGACTATTATCCCACAATTCTCTCAAGGATTCTTTCGAATCAGACATTTAAAAAAAAATCATGGCAAGACAGAAATTATTCTCAGTTCAGAATAGTATAAAAGAATGGGTTGTGCTCTCTTAATTAACTGACTTAATTAGAAGCGGGAAGAGGGTCTTATGGCCGTTCACGTATAGTATAAATACTAAGGGATACGACCAATGTTTTATAGGTAGTATGCAACCTCTTTTGCTAATAGTTCAATAAATTGAACTACTATATATCCGCGATCCAATTATACGAGACAATCAACTTCACAAAGCAACACTTTTCAATTATATTATTTTGCAGCGTCTATTTTGGTTGTTGAAAACAATGAGAGTGATGACAATAATTATGGAAATTCATTTCTCACCAAATTAATTCAGAAATTTCAATCACAGAACAGTCACAGAATAATAGCAGAATTGAAAACAAAAATTGTACAAGCAAGCCGCTGCCCCTGCAGAAGATTTTTTTACAAGCAAATTCTATATTTTTCAGTAGCTGCAGCACCTGTAGAGTTCAGAAAATTTTACAACGGGGTATGGTTGTCCGTCCAGAATTTTGGGTAGTGCTCACGCTATTCAATTCCACTATTTGCTTTGCTTTGCTCGCTTTTGATTTCCTTGATTTTTTTAAAAAAAAGAAAAGAATTAAACAAACGAAAAGAAAAAAACTAAAACGAAAGCTAAACTAAAAACCGAAGAGATAAAATAAAAGAAACAACTAAAATCAAAAAAAGAAAACTTGAAAACAAACTAAACTAAATTATATAAAAAAATAAGAGTAAAAGGAAACAATAATAAGAAAAAAAATAACCTACGGTCAAACCATTTTTTTGAAGAAAAATAAAAGGAAAAAACAAACAAACACTCAATAAAACCAACACATACAAACAAACCAAACTAGATTAGACAAACTAAACTAGTTGGACCAAGGAAGAATGTCCCTTAATAAAGCAAATCAATGTACCCCTCAAAATAGAAACCTAAAACAGAAGATTGCACCACATAAAACAAGGAACAAATCAATTTCCACAGCAATTTAAAGACCAGGTTTTCAACACGCCTTGACTACACAGTAAATAAATCAAGGTCCCTATCCCATTCTTCCAGAACAACGCAATTCCTTTAAAAAAAATTGCAGTTAAACCAAGCACCTCTCTCATCCCCCCTTTTCACTCTATTCTTTTTTTCTTTTTCTTTTATAAATTGGGTGGTTTTGTGTGATTCCAATTGGGGTATTCGGTTATTTAGGGTTTCGTAACTCTGGTGCGATTCTAGTATGGGTGTTTCTATTTTCCAGGGTTCGAACCGCGATTTTGGGGTTGAATCAATTTTGTTTGGGGTTGGACTTTGCTGAGTGCGATTTGATGGTGCGTGCTGTGTTACGCGGTTCTCGATTTGGGGTTTTGCAGATTGATTTGTGAATGATGGAATCGGTTTTGGCTTCAGGTCTTCGAATCGGAGCAGTGTTTGAGGGGTGTTGTATGGGATGAACGGTTAGTGATCTAGGTGGGCGACTCTTGTTGATTGCGGTGGATGGCCGGGATTGTTGAAGATTGAGGTCGATAGTAGGGGTGGATTTCTACAGTCTGGTTGTTTGGTGGTGGCAGAAAGCGAAGGGGAACCGTGGTTCGAAGTGGTTTGTAGGGTGCGAATTGTGAAAAACAAATTGTGGGGCACTTTTGATTTGGTGTTGATGTTGTCTGGTGTTAATGGATGTGAGGTAGCGGGTGAGGAAGGATGTTGATGAGGCAAGGGGTACGGTCTGAAAGTTTGGGTTATGTAGTGCGTGGTCTGTTGATGGACGGTGATGGAAGTGTAGGTGCTATATTTGTTGAAAGTAGATGGTGCTAGGTATTTGCGATGGGGGGACTATGCGGTTGTTGAATTGGTATTGTGAAAGGAGGTGGTTGAGGAACTTGGGAGCTGGTGGGTGTTTGGAAGTGGAGTTTTGGGTATGGGAAGGAGTGTTTGTGGCTGTAGAACTTACCAGTGGGATTGCGTGATTTTCGGTGGAGGAGCGCAGTTTCAGTTCGTTGTGGATACGGCAAGTCAGACCAGAGTTTGGGGGATTGGCCGAGCCTTGGACTTGGTTAGTTGACGAGGAGTGTGGATGAACGTGAACTGTGTAATGAGAAGAGAGTGGGTGTGTTTTTTGAACGTGGATATTGAGGGTAGCGGGTGTGGTAGAAGGGGTTTGTGTATTGCAAAGTGGAGATGAAGGATTTCAGGTGCTGTAAGTTTGGAAATTTGGATCGATGTGAATTTGGTACCGGGTACGGTTTGTATGGGTAGTGCGATTTTTTTCTGGAGTGGTGTATGTGACTGATGGTTGATGAAAGAGATGTGGAAAATTGACGAGGAAATAGGTTTGTCAATGGATACACGGAAAATCCGAAATCCGTCCGCATCCGTATCTGAAAAGAGGATAAATATCCGATATCCGGGAAAGCGGATGCGGATATGGCCATATCCGCATCCGAAAATTATCCGTCCTCTTTTTGTTGTAACTATAGCTTCTATTATGTTTATTTTAACATAATTAAATATACTAATTTATTATTTTGCAAAATTGAAAGTCTACTAAAAGCACACTAATTTCTCAAAATAATATATTATCATCATATTTATTTATTTTTATACTTTTGTAATCAATTGGGTTGAAAGTGCTTAATATTTAACTTTTAGAAAAAGCATTTAAGTTCATTGATTTATCAACCGTTAGCGGAGCGAAAAATTATCCGATATCCGTCCGTATCCACGGATGAGGATATCCGATATCCGAAAATGTTTTCGGATGCGGATATGGATATGGCACTATCCGTATCCGAAAGTATCTGTTGATAGCCCTACGAGGAAAGAATTGCGTGGTTCTTTTGTTTTTTTGTTTTTTTTTGTGAAAGAGTAGAAAGAAAAACAGATGTAAAAAATGGGAAGAAAATTGTAAGGGTTTCGATTCAAGAAGTTGAAGAAGTCCGCATGAAGGAAATAAACTGCAAAAGAAGATATATATATATATTGAGAAATTGAAAAGGAAAGGAACAGAAATAAATAAATTGGAAACTGGTTAAAAGTGGAAAGAAATCAAAGCAAAAGCTGAAAGGTTTTTTTCTGAAAAGAAAAACGGAAACACAATAAAATAAAAACTAACACGAATCGGAAATTAAATAAATAATAAAATTTAATATTGCTTCCCCGGCAATGGCGCCAAAAACTTGATCATCGCTTTCCTATGAGCTAGAAAAGCGCGATTTATGAAATAAATACAGCAAGCGCGCAGATCGTGTAGTATGCAGGTCGAATCACAGGGAGGCAAATTAAATCAAATTATTTAAATAATTTCTTGGGTGAGTTAGACAAAGCTTGGGGATTGATTTTGAAAAACAATAAAACTATTATTGAATTGAGTACAGAACTGAATCTAATCAAGTCTATATTCAAACCAATATGACCTAAGAACGCAATAAAAAGAACATAAATTAAAACTGCAGAAATTGAAATAACAAATAGGAATTAAAATTGGGATTACCACTGAATCTAATCAGCAGGTCAATCACTAATGAAAATAAATGTAAAATACAACTAGTACTCTATCAAATTTGATTGTGTAGAAGGCACTAATTGCTAAGAAATAGAAAATTCCAGAAAATAAAACGAAGAAGAAGGACTATATTAATGGAGAAGAAATAGAAATTGGGATGGTGGCTACAATGATATTACAAGGGTATTTATAGGAGATAATCAAACCCTAACCCTTAACCTAATACAATGACAATTGGGCCTTAGGGAAATTACAAAAAGGGTGTACAGTGAGAATTACAAATGAGCCTTAGTGAAATCTAGTAAATTTGGGCCTTTCCTCTTTTACTCTTGCTTCCTTGATAATTCTTCATTGATTTGTGATATGCATAGCCCTTCTTCCAATTATTTTCTTGTCCAAAAAGCCACTGATGTAAGATCTTCATCTGCAAGTCTTCAAATATATAACTGTATAGCAATTTGATCTCTATTCTCTACTTTTCTGGTTGCATGCTGGCTGGGTTGGAATATCTGTAAAAGTGACAAAACAATACCCACATAATATTTATTTATATACAAAAGATATGATATAAGAGCATAAAATAAACACATTTCAATGTTAATCACTTCCGTTTCCATTCTGGTTAGTTCCTTGTAGAGCTCGACTCCGCGATCGCAATGCAACTGAAATTGTTCAATTCCGATCTCGTATGAAAAAGTTACAGTATTAAATACATTAATTACAATAATAACTTAATAGAATAATTAAATATTAATTAAGCCACTAATTACGATTAAAACTGTCGGCCTTGATCTTTCTTCTCCAATCCCTTCTGTACAGAAAATCAAACCCGCTTATCACGATTCCTCCACCACCTCGAACAACCATGCGGTTGGCCGATGATCTGAAGTGCACATGTCGTGCGCCTCGGCGGCGCCTGTCACCACCCAAAATAGCACTTAAATCGACGTATCCATTCTTTCTAAAAAGCCCTTGCAAGTCATCGACTTCGAGGCCCATTTATGATCACCACGGTGAACCATATTCGATCACGACCGGACAAATGCGAGAACTCACCTAGCTGAACAAAATTGCTTTGAAATGTTTTTAGATTCGATTATTGGATTGGAAGAAATTCGAAGAATTAGTTTCGAAGCTTCTGGCCATTAATCGCAAAAGTGGCGGCACCTGGGAGGGTTGACCGCGTGAGATAAAAATGAGGTCTTTGACCCTTTCTGACCCATATATATAAAATAATTTAATATTCTTTAATTCCAAAAATACATGTTTTTGCATTTGAACACCAAATCAAACCCAACGACTATCGTTTCTAGCTAAATTCCCCTATTCCAAACACAACGGGATATGTTTCGTTTGCTGATTCGGTCGTTTCTTTCAGGTTTCATCAAAATTAAAATATAAATTAATATAACGGTCAATATTGAATTCAACGTGCATTTTAATTTACCATGGCCACATACTGACTCCAAAAATTACGAATTTTGAAATCTTGTTATGTTTTGACGATACAGTCCTAACAAAACTATTTTGTCGAATTTGGAGACCGTTTGAAAACTGGCCTTTTTCTAGTCGATTAAATTTAAACTGAAATTACAAACACGTTTAAATTTACCATGCTTACATACTAATTTCAAAAATTATTAAATTCTAAACCCATCTATAATTTGATATTCTGGATCCAACAAAAGTGGTTTCATCGAAAACGGAGGTCATTTGCAAAATGACAATTTTTAAGGGCTTAATATACTATTAAAATACTAGATTGGAACCCGTGCTTCGCACACGGTGAGTGTTGGATATCGTTGAGTGAAGACCAAGGTATTGGAAGTGGAGAGCTTTTCATAAGAGGTTTGTACATGTTGGGTGAAGCAAATGTCGAAGTCTTCATAAGAATCATAGATGTGGTCGGTCATCGTAAGCTTAGCGGGAGCATGGGATAATCATTGTACTAATGTAATATGTCGGTAATTTTTGCTTACACTAACAACAACAATAGTTTGCTTGTTTTCTTAGGACTGACAATATGCAAATTTAACTATTATATATAGGTCCAAAATCAATTTTTTAGTAGACATAAAACATTAGTGTTGGCCTCATGAAGTAATTGTGAAGTGAATTAGAATATCGGAATTAGTGTTAATCAGCATGTTGTAATGCAATGGAACGGGGAGAAGAAATCATCATGAACGCATATGCTGCTATGGAAATAATCTGCAAAAGTGAATTATATCAATCAACTTACAGTTGAAACATTTCTGTATTTCATACAGACAATGTAGCTGTTTTTTAATTTGCATACGGAATAAGACTCTGAGATAGCACAGCTATAAAAAATTAAACGACATTTCGTTTATTGTTTGATTTGTTATGTTATAGTAGGTTACTTGTTAGTATATCAAGAGTTATGAATTTGTTATTTTTCTCCTTATACCACGTCAACGCACTATAATCCGGAGAAACATAATTTGGTGCATCAAAATTCCATTTTTAAATATCAACAGTTTATGGCTCGTGCTTTGCATACGAGAAGCATTCTACTTCAATTTTTTTAAATTAAGAGAATAAGTCGTGTAGCTTTTGATAGATATGATGTTATTTAGTGTTCTATATATAGAAATAAATGACAAAGTTATAGATTACACTACTATTGGCACATAAATATAATGAATTGTGTAAACTTTGATAATTTTAGAATAACATATTTTGAGTTTCATTGCTTTATTGCATATGAGGTCACATGGATATATATTTATATATATGTATATATATGTATATATATATATACATATATATATATTCGAAAGTAAAATAGGAATTATATATGATGATCCAACACTTTTACGATTAGCCCTATCAGTGACATACCATTGCAAACAACTATGGCTATTGATAAGTAAGTACTTGAAATATGTGGGTGAATATGATTAGCAAACTTAAGTTGGAAGCACAATAAAACTTGGTATATATATTATCAATTAATGTTAAACAAGTAGACAATACATTAATTTGTGTATGCATTTTAAATTGTTGATGACATGCTTCTACACGTTGCATTACTTATCCACTGTCGTAGAGGGCTAAATATTATTTTCTTTTCATATGGTCCTTAATCAAAGATCAATTATAAGAGGTTTGTATAAATACCTTAAGGACTTTATTTTATATTTTCATAAAGGTTAGTTACTTCTGAAATTTTAAATGATTCAAAAGCAGGCAACTTCAAATAATCAATATTTAAGAGAGGACCAGAACTTGCTCAGAATCCCAATAACAGTATATTGAAAAATAAATCATACTTTGATTAAAGCATTAGGAGACAACCTGCAATAGTTATAGCCTAAGTAATGTGAATAATGATGAAGATCAAATAGTTACAATAAAAGTGATTACTAAAAGCTAGTAGGAGAAAAATGACGATATCCAGTTATGAATTCACTTTATGGCAACAAATATCTGTCTTTGCTACTTAAGTGTGGACATGTTTAAGTTTGGACATATAAGCAACTGTTATCAAAGATGCAGCATAAAATTAAACCGATTCAAAAATTCACTATACAAATAATCAAAGGAGACTAATGTTAACATATATAGAATTAAGTAATGAATGATAAAGTATTTTAAAAAATTATTAATGACCAAAAGTATAATGTTGTTAAATTGGTATGTGAGTCTTCTCCATGATAAACCGCGTAATGTTTGTATATGTTATATCAACTAATGCACATGCATTTTGTAATTTTTTTTAAAAGACCGAAGCTATTTTGAAAGTGGTTCAAATTTATTATATGATCCAAGCTCATTACCTTCAGTATAGATGGCATACTTATTGCGCTTTATGTACTAAAATTTATTATTATAAGAACCAGGCACATTACACACAATAAAATCATCTCACTACATGTTTTACAATCGAGACAAACAAGGCTCAAAATTGACTCATTACACTCATTACAAGTGGCGTTCTAAAATAAAATGAAGTGTACTCAGCACTCCCATTAACTTTAACAACTGCTTTTGAAAACTGGACATGAATAAATATCTAGTAAAATCAAAACAAAATGTCTGGTTTCCATATTTGATGCATCAAACGCATCCGCTGCGTCGAACACGAAACCTTGGAAAATTTTGCAAACGAACAGTTCCTACCTCTATTTTTTATAAAAGAAAAATTAACAATTATAGAAATAAATTAATTTCAAAACTCCAGGGTTATGCATAAACCAATCAATATTCCAGGATTATGCTAATACAATACTCATATCATATAAATGGAAAAACACAATTATTAACCAAAACGGTACATGCACACACAACTTAGGGTTATTTTGTGTATTGGTGCCAGAAGTGGGCTTGAAGCAAAAATGTTTGGTACACTATTGATAAATTATAATAACATAAGCATGATCCATGCTTTATCCACGGGCAATAACTTCATGAATGGCCTCGCTGATTGCTGGATCATCTGATCTAACAGAAACTTTAGTGGCAACCTGAATTGATGAATCAAGTTCAAATGACAGTTTCACAACTACTCTCACATTGTCAGTACAAACTTCGGATAATAGGCTTCCACATATTTATTGTGTTATGTAAATTGGAAATTGCTCAACTCACAAATTTGTGAAACTGATGTACAAAATTAATGAAGTAAAATGGATATAAATCATGGAAAATAACCGAAGTTCTAAACATTATTGTTTCACACCGAAAAGTCACAGCAACTGACCAACACACCTCCTTGAATTGCAGAACACCAAACTGCGTTTTTTGGGGTATTGTAGCACAGCCCCATTATTTATAAATAACAGCAACGGTACAGGCATCACAACCCATAACAAAAAAGCAAAAGTTAAAGATAAATGGCTAAGGTAGCGTTTGATTTTCAAAAAGGGCAAAAAAAGTTTGCATCTGCGTCAGAAGCGTGACGCATCAACGCGGGACCCGCCACTTTTCCCCTTCCGAAATGAAAGCTATAAATGAAGCTTTCACTTTCCTCATTCAGCTATTATCCCCTTTTACACTCATTTACCCCCCTTTGTCCCCTTCGTGTGCCCAGTCCTGTTCAAAATAAAAACACATACCCTTTTCACCGATTTTTTCCCTTCCCAACCCCTTTCACATACCCCTTCCAAATACAGCTTCCTATTGAAAATCAAATGGACCCTAAAATTCTAGGTTTTGTATACCGGCTCAAATTCTATGCTACATTACACAATTTTCTTTTCGCAGGACGAAGTACAAAACATAAGACATCACTACAGTGCATCTCAATAGTTAACTTATACATCATAGTTATCAATGTATAAAACATTCTTAAATGTACAATTACTACACCAATATTCCGCAAATTTGTGAAGTTTTATTGCATAACAATTCATCAATGTTCTTGGTGTTTTCACATTGAATACTTTGAACCACTTTGCCTATGCCAACCCACTCCATCTTGTAGAAAATGAGTCCCCTTAAGGATAAAGTTCATATCATATTATTATGGTAAAACCAAATATCTCTTCCGCAACATATCAAAATCTAAATCATGGACTAACTCATATATCCCATCATCTGTTATTACACAATGTTCGGTTTTACCTCTCTATTAACTATTGAATCATAATTTCCATACACTTATATGATCAAAAATCATGTAATGACCACTCTATTCCAAGAACTGCAAACTACTATTTAGTTCACTATTAGCTAGCCAACCCACTCTAACCACCATTCTTGTAAACTCTTGTTGAAAGGGAATTAAAACAAAATGTTCTCCAAATGAAGCCAAGAAAGTCACACATGTATAATTACCAGTTTCCAAATATACTTGTATTAACATGGCTGCCCGAATGAAAACTTTCCAAAAGAACTGGCTTAACGGGAAATGAAATCAGCTGATGGCTTAGTGAGATCTGAAATCAGGTGTTGCACTTAAGATATAATCAATTAACCCGTTGCTCCATGGCTGTGGTTTCTCTACTTACTACAAATAATGTCCAGATCCAATACATACAAATAATGAAATGACAACCCACTTTTGAATGGTTAATTCTTATCTATGACAAAAGGGTGGGAATTGTGGACTCTGAACTCCTTTTTGAATTTAGCATTTCATTTCTTGTCTAAAACACATCAAAATTTAATTTTGGGAACTAACAGCCTAACAGGGAGAATATTACATTGGCTATGCATATTTAATTCCATACTTCCTTCCCTGCATCAAACCCATTACTAATAAGACAGTTCCTGAGAGAAAGTATGTGTGTATGTACATACGCATGTGTGCGCATGTGTTCAAAAAACATATAAATATAAAAATTATGTTAAGAAAATAAATTAAATGTACGGATTTCCCCCACGATAAACTTGCAGCAAAATTTGTTGTCCTCAACAGTCTCTAAAACAACAACTATCCTAAAATTCAAGTAGCACAAATTGTAAATCGATCTAATATGAATGGGAATAAAAATTTGGAGAAGGGAATACATATAATTAATACAGGGAAGCATTAATATCTATTCTTGCTGCAATTCATTTATTGTTTGAAGCACTTTGACATTTATGCAAGCAAAAGATGTCTGATAGTTGAGTTGAGTGTCACACTGGATATTCTCTGTTATGCAAAGAATATTTTTTTTCTTTTCAAAGTGATGCTTTTCCTTTTGTGATGTATGCAGTATTTATATTGTAACAACCCGTATTTTCAATAACCTGTAATAATGTAAATCGAGGCAGAATTTAATTTTAAAATCTGAATCATGGGAAATGGGCTGTGCCATTGCGTTCATCTCGGAAAAATACGCGAAATAGAGTCCGAGTTTTCGAAAATCGGAGTCCGTATGACCCGGTTAAGGCCCAACGAAGTTTTCAGAAAATTTCAAAGAAAAAAACAGATTTCGAATTCAAATCTGAATTTGGAAATTAGGGTTATTGGGCCAGGCGGGAAAATTCCCGCCAGAACACCCCAAGTCGACAGCCCTGTCGACTTGGGAGTCGACTTGGTTAGACCAAGTCGACAGCCCTGTCGACTGGGCTGTCGACTTGGCTCAGACGGGCTGTTTAGCCTGGTGCACCATTTTGGGTTTGTGTTGAGCTTGGGGGCCAGATTCGGTTTTAAGGGCTGAGATTGCAACTAGGGTTTAATCCTACGGCCTAAAACACTTGCCTAATCTATAAATAAGACCCTAACCTACCCTAAATCATCATTATTCATTCTAGCAACTAAACTATGGCAAAATCAATCCTCTCATGGCCTCCACTCTCTTCATAAAATTCCTAAACAAATTCTTATGAGATTTTCTATGCATACAAGTGTTTTTAAACTGGTATGAGCCTCTTTAGCTTGCATTCAAGTCAAGTCTCTATATTTGCACCATAAAGAAAGAGTTTTGATCAATTTTTCTTGCATTTTTGGGGTTTAATTGGTTGCATAAGGGTTTTCTTACATTTGCTATACTCATTTGAGTCCTCATAAGCATTGTAAGCCCTATTCTACTTTCATACTTAAACTCTAAAGTTAAATGTATGATATGCAAGTTTACTGTGATGTGTTATGCAAGTTTACTATGATGTGTTATGCAAGTTTACTATGATGTGATATGCAAGTTCATCAAGTTATGTTATGCAAGTTTGCTATGCAAGTTGTCATATGATATGCAAGTTATGTTATGCAAGTTTGATATGCAAGTTGTCATATGATATGCAAGTTATGTTATGCAAGTTTGATATGCAAGTTGCCATATGATATGCAAGTTATGTTATGCAAGTTTGGGTTGATCATTTGGCTCATGTTATCATGTTATGCAAGCTTATCTTGGGTTTATGAACATAAAGCTTCAAGCTTTATGTCAAAGGTTGCATTTTGGCAACATGTAAGTTATCATATCTCTTATGATAACTTGCATGTGAGGCTAAATGCGAACTTATGGCCATTTTTACATGTCATTTATCACCATGTATCACCAATATGCTAAGTTTGGTTTTATGCATGCTTTTGAGGCCTAATGCAAGTATATGAACATATGTACATTTCATATGCCACCATGTTGAACTTGTGGCTTCAACACTTTTATGTCATGATTATGCCAAGTTCCCTCTTTCTATCCTTTATGCGCTATTGCGATATGTAAGCGATGGGATTGCGTTTGGGGTTGGGTAAACTTAAAAGACATAAAAACATAAGCTTGGGAATTTACCTATTAAGTTAGGTCTACCCATTGGGAATTTACCTATTAAGTTAGGTCTACCCAATTGCTTGAAAACTTGTAATGTGTTTTGGAAACACGATGGACATGACACTTAGAAAATATAAGTGTGGCCAACTCGAGGTTGGTTGAGTTTGTAGCGTAAACCTACCCGGAACCGACCATCTTAACTAGTTGCTACAAACAATAGGACCCAATGTGAAAAGTTGGTCATGTGGTACCTTGGACTCGAGGTTAGACCAAGTTGTGGTGTAAAGATACCCGGAACCGACCGGCTTAACTAGTAACCGCAACAAAGTCTAATGTGAGAGGTTAAGGCGCATTAATTAATTAATGCCTCATGATTAGGGTTAAGTCATGGTCCATTTAATACTTAACCAATTTGGGCTTGGCAGATTAATCGGGGTTAAGTCGTGAACTCATCGTTACACTTAACCAAGTTAATCCATGATTAGTAAAGGGGTTAAACTGTACTTAACCCACTAGAAAAATCCTAGCAATGGGGGTCCACTCCAGCAGTAATCCCTAGTTTGTATCATCATGACCCTAGGGACTAGGCTAGGGTGGGGGCACGATTACTGGACTGGAGGTAAGCGACCAATAAACGACGGCAGGGTGGTACGCCGGTGTAGTTCCGGGCGGACTCTGGTCGTGCACATAGTCCGTAGCCGGAGAAAACATGCACGGGTACCAGTAGATCGAGACTGTGCACTCATGTTCATGGTGTCCAGGGGTTGACACCCTAGGGCTTGATACACCCGAAGGGTGGACCCGGCACAGTTCGACTACAATCATGTTTGGGCCGTATTGACACCAACACGTGACGAGTTAGGCTTAGGGAGCCGATCGACTAGACCGTTTGGGTTGGACCTCGTGTTAAGGTCACTTCATGTTATTGGACCTCGTATGAGGGTCCCTTCATGTTATTGGGCCAAAGCTTGGGCCAAGGGATCAATACTTGTTTATTCAAGTCATGTTAGTTTGCCAGTACACCTGTGGTGCAAAAACCTTAATCCTGATTATGCGATGACACCTTTATCTACCTTGTTAGTTAATCACCATGCTAGTATGTTGTTATCCTTATGATCATCCCTGCTGCTCATGACAGTTAACTTTACCAGTTTACATTGATTGTAGTAGGGCTTACTCAGTCTTTTTGACTGACCTGTTTTATTTCGCCTCTTTTCTTCCGTTCCCCCCCCCAGGTTCTCAGGGAGGGAATACTGGAGCCTAGCTTGGATTTTGGATTGCTTGCTTGTGGGATTTCAGCTCATGTACGTTTTCGACATGAAGCTAGCTATGGTTCTCACTTATTTTGGGGATAGCACTTATGTATTTCAGTTTGTCAGTTGATGTTGTTTTATCTAGACTTGTTTATTTGGAAAATTAACATTATGTTGTACCAGACTTGTTTTGAAATTGCTTGAAAATCTTCCGCTGTTTTATCTATGTTATTTACTCTGTTTACATATATACATATGTTCTTGTTCTTCCTTGATATATCATTATGCAAGTTTACCTGATTCAAACGCCCCTCCAAAGTCAGAGTGCTTGCAAGAGTCACCCTGGCGGAGGTGGGGTGTTACATTTGGTATCAGAGCATATGGTTTACGAGAAGGAACAAAAAGGTTTTTCGAAAACTTTTGGAAAACTATTTTCAAAACAAAGTATAAAGTATTTTCCAAAGAAAAGTCTAGTTTATTTTAAGGGCCATTCCCCAAAAAGCCATTAGCAAAATCCCTTCGTTTTTCTCCATTCTGAATCTGTCTTTTTCTTTTTCAGTATGGCCGATAACTTTGCTATTCCGGAGGGAGTACACGTACCTTTTTGGTATAGGAGACTTTTGGAGGCTAGGGCAACCGAGGCCGGCCCCGCAGATGTTCCTCCACCTCCTCCTCCAGTGGCTAATGTTCCTCCTCCTGTAGTTAATGTTCCTCCTCCTCCTGTCGCTGAGGTTCCTCTTCCTCCTCCCCCTCAGCATCCTCAACCTGACTTCGCAAAGACTTGCAAAGATTTCAAAGCAATGGGTGGCAAGAACTTTCAAGGCACTGAGACTTTTGTAGAGGCCAGAAATTGGTTGAAAGAAACCGAGGATTTATTTGCTATCCTTGGGTTAGACGATCAGAGGAAGGTCTTGTTGGCGGTTTGGCTTATGAAGGATGAAGCCGCTTATTGGTGGGAAGTCACCAATGGTACTAGGCCTGTTGAGACTTGGGCCGATTTCAGGGCAAGGTTCATGCTTAAGTTTCTATCTTCTGCTGAGGAGAATCTGCAAATGGAGAGGTTCATAACTCTGAAGCAAGGAGATATGTCTGTCAAAGAATATGTGAACAAGTTCAATCAGTTAGCTCGTTTTGGCTTGGATATGGTGAATACTCCTCAGAAGAAGGCTCTTCGTTTTGCTAGAGGATTGAATGAGCCATTGCAGGGATTGGCTATGTCACATATTCCCCATGGGGCCACGTTTGAGAGTTTGGTTGATATGGCGTTACTTCAGGGAGATGTCAAGAAAGAGATCAAGGTGAATGATACTCAAGCCAAGAAGACTGATTCCCAGGGGAAAGGAAATCAGGGTAATCCAAGTGGTCAGAGCAGTCAAGGCAATCAGAACAAGAACAAGAACAAGAGTCAAGGCAACAAGGGGAACAACAACAAGGGCAAGAACATCAAGGGGAAGTGCCATTATTGCGGTTCTGTTGGGCATCTTATTAAGGATTGTAAGAAGAGGAAAAGGAAGAATGGTGAATGCTTTTTCTGCGGTGAGATTGGACATTTCAGTAAGGATTGCCCGAGGAAGCAAGGGCAAGGCCAGGGTCAGACTCAGCGTGCTGGACCTTCAGGAGGGCAAGTTCATGATCTCAATACCGCTCCAGTTCCCGATCGAGGTAGTATTTCTGTAGAGAGCCTTGTATATATTTTTGATTTTCCAGTTCGTACCTTGTTTGATTCTGGTGCATCGCATAGCTTTATCTCATCTGATCTTGTTGATAGTTTGCACCTTAGTACTAGCTTGGTAGATGATCCCGTCTGTGTCTCAAATCCTATTGGGGGTTCCGCCCATTTGTCTATGATATGTGGGGATTTGAGGATCTCTATACTGAGTGTAGAGTTCTTGTGCAGTGCTTATGTTCTTGGTTTCAGGGGATACGGATTGATATTGGGCATGGATTGGCTGTCCAGATATGGAGCCATTCTTGATTGTGAGCATAGGGTTGTGAGGCTTGTGACTCGCCTCGGAAACACCCTAGAGATTTCTTGTGATCCGAGAGGTCCCGTCATGTTGTGCTATCTTGAATCACTCGACTCGTTAATGGAGACTCTTCAGTCTGTGAGAGTGATTCGAGAGTATACGGATGTTTTCGATGAAGTTAGGGGGTTACCCCCTAAGCGAGAGATTGATTTCCGCATTTATCTGGTGGATAATGCAAAGCCGGTTTCTTTGCCCGTTCGGCACATGGCTCCGCGTGAAAGGCGGGAGCTAAGTAAGCAAGTGAAGGAGTTGCTTGAGAAGAACTTCATTAGACGAAGTATATCTGAATGGGGAGCGCCTGTGATATTTGCTACCAAGGCAGATGGTTCTCTCCGACTTTGTGTTGACTATCGAGAGTTGAATAAGCTGACTAAGAAGAACAGACACCCGTTACCAAGGATTGATGATCTCTTTGACCAGCTTGTCGGTGCTTCTGTTTTCTCTCAGCTTGATCTTGCTACTGGATTCCATCAGCTCAGGGTAGCTGAAGATAGTATAGACAAGACTGCGTTCAGAACTCCAGATGGATTCTTCGAATGGCTTGTCATGCCGTTCGGCTTGACGAATGCACCCGCATATTTCATGAACTTGATGAGTAGGGTGTTCCGGGAGTTCTTGAACAAGTTTGTCGTGGTCTTCGTAGATGATATTCTGATCTTCTCTAAGGATGAGGAAGAGCACGCAAGGCATCTCGTGGAGGTGATGGATACGCTTAGAGCGCATCAGTTGAAGGCCAAGTTCTCCAAGTGTCACTTTTGGAGAAGGGAAGATAGATTCCTTGGGCATATAGTATCTCAGCAAGGCTTAGCGGTGGATCCCGCTAAGGTGGTTGCAGTTCAGGATTGGAAGACTCCAAGGAATGCAACCGAAGTGAGAAGTTTTCTAGGTCTTGCGGGCTTTTACCGGAAGTTCATCAAGGACTTCGCGAAGATTTCCGCTCCTCTCACTAAATTGACGAAGAAGAATTTAGTTTTTGCTTGGAGCATAGAATGCGAGCTTGCTTTTCAGAAGCTCAAGAGAGCTCTCACATCAGCACCTGTTCTAGCTTTTCCCGATGGAGGGAAGTTATTTACAGTATACACCGATGCATGTGGCACGGGGTTAGGAGCTGTTCTGATGCAAGAAGGAAGAGTGATATGCTTTGGCGGTAGACAACTCAAAGTGCATGAGAAGAATTATCCCACTCATGACTTAGAGTTGGCAGCAATAGTATATGCACTCAAGGCTTGGCGCCATTATCTTCTGGGAGAAAGATTTGAGCTTTATACCGATCACAAGTCATTGAAGTATCTCTTTTCTCAGAAGGATCTGAATCTGAGGCAACAAAGATGGATGGAATTCTTGGCGTCCTATGATTTTGAGATAGCTTATATCCCTGGCAAGGGGAATGTGGTAGCGGGTGCATTGAGTAGAAGAAGGTTGACCCTAAGTCCTCTATTCGTTGAGATGAAGAATTTAGAGTATGTGGCAACCTTTGATTTCTCTTTGGCGGTTGAATCGATGACCGGTTCTTTAGCATCTCTGGAACTCAGACCTACCCTTCTTGATCAAGTTGGGGCTTCACAGAGAGAAGACCCTCAGATAGTTGAGATTATGGATAAGCTGATTCGAGGAGAGGCGTTTGGTCATCTCGCTCGATATTCTATTGATGACAAGGGTTGGCTGAGGAGAGACGGAAGGTTATGTGTTCCAATGGTAGAAGATTTAGTAAGAAAAGTTCTGGAGGAAGCGCAACGCTCTAATTTGACTATACATCCGGGCGGAGATAAGATGTATAAAGATATGAAGCGTATTTTCTTTTGGCCTGGGATGAAGAAGGATGTGGCAGAGTTTGTCTCTAGATGTATCATTTGCCAGCAAGTTAAGGCCGAGTCGAAGAAGCCCGGTGGGTTATTGCATCCTCTAGACGTTCCACTATGGAAGTGGGAGAGTATCTCCATGGATTTTATCGATGGGCTACCAAGGTCAAGGAAAGGGAATACGAGCATTTGGGTTATTGTGGATAGACTTACGAAGAGTGCTCATTTCATTCCGGTGAAGAGCAAGAGGACCGCATCTTGGCTAGCGTCTGTATATCTTCGTGAGATTGTGAGACTACATGGAGTCCCTTCTAGTATAGTCAGTGACCGTGACCCAATCTTTACAAGTCAGTTCTGGAATAGCTTGCAAGAAGCCATGGGCACGAGGTTGAATCTAAGTACTGCTTATCACCCGCAGACGGACGGTCAAACCGAAAGGGTGAATAGGGTACTCGAGGATCTATTGAGGCTTTGTATTCTGGATTTTGGTGGTACTTGGGAAGACCATCTTCCTCTTGTTGAGTTTGCATATAATAACAGTTATCAGGCAAGCATAGGGATGGCACCATTCGAAGCTTTATATGGGAGGCCGTGCAAGTCGCCTATATGTTGGTGGGAGACTACAGATGAGCTTATACTTGGGCCTGATATGATCAGAGATACTTCCGAGAAGATCGAGTTGATTCGGAGACGGATGAAAGCGGCCCAAGACCGACAGAAATCCTATGCTGATAAGCGAAGAACTGATTTGGAGTTTGATGTTGGGGATATGGTTTTCGTGAAGGTTTCTCCTTTGCGGAATGTGGTCCGATTTGGAGCCGTTGGGAAGTTAGCACTGAGGTTTGTTGGACCATTCCCTATTATAGAGAGGATCGGGCAGATGGCTTATAGAGTGAAGTTGCCCGAGAAGCTTGCCGGAGTGCACGATGTTTTTCATGTCTCGCATCTCCGGAAGTGTTTGCATGAATCAGCAGAGGTTGTTGAGCCAAGTGTTCTGAAAGATGTGGAAGTGGAGAAAGAGGCTACCTTGAGGAGAGCTCCGATTCGTATCTTGGGGACGGAGACCAAGAAGCTAAGGAATCGAGAGGTCAAGTTGGTGAAGGTTCAATGGGGTAAATCCGAAGAAGACGCAACTTGGGAAACCGAGAAGAAGATGCGTGGGCTTTATCCATTCCTTTTTGAGGGTACACTCTCAATCTCTTTTCTTTGTTAGCATATCTTTCTCTTGGTTATCCATGTTTATCTAGTTTATCGTGTTAATCTTGTCATGAGAACCTTAGGTAGAAACTCTTTGGATGAAACATGTGTTTGAAACATGTTATGCTTGATGGTTGCAAGTGGTTGCAAGTGTTTGCAAGTGGTTACTCGTGGATGCATTATACACGATTAGGCACTAGATCGGCTCACACACTCCTCATATTGCATATGCATGAGTGTTTATGCTTATTCATGGATGAAAATTTTTGTGTTATCACATGGATGTTGCATATGGATGTATGTTATGTGCACACATATAGATGTTATACATTATGTTAGGAATTGCATACATATGGATTCATTTCACTAACATAATTTGCATTGATGATATTTGCATTAGATAAGTAAATATACACACACCTTTGCATATGTTCATACAACATTTAGAATCTTGTAAGGACAATGATTGCTCGTGGATGATGTTTTGAGTAGATGGATGATTGGATGGTAGGATACGTTCTTCCTAACTTGAAGATTTCGGGGACGAAATCCTTTAAGGAGGGGAGAATGTAACAACCCGTATTTTCAATAACCTGTAATAATGTAAATCGAGGCAAAATTTAATTTTAAAATCTGAATCAAGGGAAACGGGCTATGCCATTGTGTTTGTCTCGGAAAAATACGCGAAATAGAGTCCGAGTTTTCGAAAATCGGAGTCCGTATGACCCGGTTAAGGCCCAACGAAGTTTTCAGAAAATTTCAAAGAAAAAAACAGATTTCGAATTCAAATCTGAATTTGGAAATTAGGGTTATTGGGCCAGGCGGGAAAATTCCTGCCAGAACACCCCAAGTCGACAGCCCTGTCGACTTGGGAGTCGACTTGGTTAGACCAAGTCGACAGCCCTGTCGGCTGGGCTGTCGACTTGGCTTAGACGGGCTGTTTAGCCTGGTGCACCATTTTGGGTTTGTGTTGAGCTTGGGGGCCAGATTCGGTTTTAAGGGCTGAGATTGCAACTAGGGTTTAATCCTATGGCCTAAAACACTTGCCTAATCTATAAACAAGACCCTAACCTACCCTAAATCATCATTATTCATTCTAGCAACTAAACTCTGGCAAATTCAATCCTCTCATGGCCTCCACTCTCTTCATAAAATTCCTAAACAAATTCTTATGATATTTTCCATGCATACAAGTGTTTTTAAACTTGTATGAGCCTCTTTAGCTTGCATTCAAGTCAAGTCTCTATATTTTCACCATAAAGAAAGAGTTTTGATCAATTTTGCTTGCATTTTTGGGGTTTAATTGGTTGCATAAGGGTTTTCTTACATTTGCTATACTCATTTGAGTCCTCATAAGCATTGTAAGCCCTATTCTACTTTCATACTTAAACTCTAAAGTTAAATGTATGATATGCAAGTTTACTATGATGTGTTATGCAAGTTTACTATGATGTGTTATGCAAGTTTACTATGATGTGATATGCAAGTTCATCAAGTTATGTTATGCAAGTTTGATATGCAAGTTGTCATATGATATGTAAGTTATGTTATGCAAGTTTGATATGCAAGTTGTCATATGATATGCAAGTTATGTTATGCAAGTTTGATATGCAAGTTGCCATATGATATGCAAGTTATGTTATGCAAGTTTGGGTTGATCATTTGGCTCATGTTATCATGTTATGCAAGCTTATCCTGGGTTTATGAACATAAAGCTTCAAGCTTTATGCCAAAGGTTGCATTTTGGCAACATGTAAGTTATCATATCTCTTACGATAACTTGCATGTGAGGCTAAATGCGAACTTATGGCCATTTTTACATGTCATTTATCACCATGTATCACCAATATGCTAAGTTTGGTTTTATGCATGCTTTTGAGGCCTAATGCAAGTATATGAACATATGTACATTTCATATGCCACCATGTTGAACTTGTGGCTTCAACACTTTTATGTCATGATTATGCCAAGTTCCCTCTTTCTATCCTTTATGCGCTATTGCGATATGTAAGCGATGGGATTGCGTTTGGGGTTGGGTAAACTTAAAAGACATAAAAACATAAGCTTGGGAATTTACCTATTAAGTTAGGTCTACCCATTGGGAATTTACCTATTAAGTTAGGTCTACCCAATTGCTTGAAAACTTGTAATGTGTTTTGGAAACACGATGGACATGACACTTAGAAAATATAAGTGTGGCCAACTCGAGGTTGGGTTGAGTTTGTAGCGTAAACCTACCCGGAAACGACCGGCTTAACTAGTTGGTACAAACAATAGGACCCAATGTGAGAAGTTGGTCATGTGGTACTTGGACCCGAGGTTAGACCAAGTTGTGGTGTAAAGCTACCCGGAACCGACCGGCTTAACTAGTAACCGCAACAAAGTCTAATGTGAGAGGTTAAGGCGCATTAATTAATTAATACCTCATGATTAGGGTTAAGTCATGGTCCATTTAATACTTAACCAATTTGGGCTTGGCAGATTAATCGGGGTTAAGTCGTGAACTCATCGTTACACTTAACCAAGTTAATCCATGATTAGTAAAGGGGTTAAACTGTACTTAACCCACTAGAAAAATCCTAGCAATGGGGGTCCACTCCAGCAGTAATCCCTAGTTTGTATCATCATGACCCTAGGGACTAGGCTAGGGTGGGGGCACGATTACTGGACTGGAGGTAAGCGACCAATAAACGACGGCAGGGTGGTACGCCGGTGTAGTTCCGGGCGGACTCTGGTCGTGCACATAGTCCGTAGCCGGAGAAAACATGCACGGGTACCAGTAGATCGAGACTGTGCACTCATGTTCATGGTGTCCAGGGGTTGACACCCTAGGGCTTGATACACCCGAAGGGTGGACCCGGCACAGTTCGACTACAATCATGTTTGGGCCGTATTGACACCAACACGTGACGAGTTAGGCTTAGGGAGCCGATCGACTAGACCGTTTGGGTTGGACCTCGTGTTAAGGTCACTTCATGTTATTGGACCTCGTATGAGGGTCCCTTCATGTTATTGGGCCAAAGCTTGGGCCAAGGGATCAATACTTGTTTATTCAAGTCATGTTAGTTTGCCAGTACACCTGTGGTGCAAAAACCTTAATCCTGATTATGCGATGACACCTTTATCTACCTTGTTAGTTAATCACCATGCTAGTATGTTGTTATCCTTATGTTCATCCCTGCTGCTCATGACAGTTAACTTTACCAGTTTACATTGATTGTAGTAGGGCTTACTCAGTCTTTTTGACTGACCTGTTTTCTTTCGCCTCTTTTCTTCCGTTCCCCCCCAGGTTCTCAGAGAGGGAATACTGGAGCCTAGCTTGGATTTTGGATTGCTTGCTTGTGGGATTTCAGCTCATGTACGTTTTCGACATGAAGCTAGCTATGGTTCTCACTTATTTTGGGGATAGCACTTATGTATTTCAGTTTGTCAGTTGATGTTGTTTTATCTAGACTTGTTTATTTGGAAAATTAACATTATGTTGTACCAGACTTGTTTTGAAATTGCTTGAAAATCTTCCGCTGTTTTATCTATGTTATTTACTCTGTTTACATATATACATATGTTCTTGTTCTGCCTTGATATATCATTATGCATGTTTACCTGATTCAAACGCCCCTCCAAAGTCAGAGTGCTTGCAAGAGTCACCCTGGCGGAGGTGGGGTGTTACATATATTTATATGTCAAATAAAAAATTATGAATTTCTTACAAGTGTTAATTTGCAAAAATAAATAAATAAAGTTATTTCTAATTTTATTAATCATATAATGAAGAAAGAAGTTTGATCATATTTTATTTAACTGAAAGAATTTAATGCAAGTTTTTCTTCATAAACGTCCAACGGACGTGCCATACACACTGTAAAAATAATTTATATCTTCCCCCTGTAATGAAGTGCTTGAAGTTGGGTCCATCATATAAGTCGCAAGTAATGAAGATTGACAATCCATTTTAACAGGTAGAAGCCACAGAGGATGGATAAATTCATTGAAGAAATAAAGTTGCCTCATATTAACAAAGTGTGAAGATCGTAAATTGCACTTAGGATTAACGAATCACAGAAATGAGGCATAAACAACATCATAATATAACTTTTGTAGCTATGCTTAGGTTTTTAAAAGAGCTGAAAAGTATCGTATACCATTAAGAATGTATATAGCAGACTATGAATAATATGAAATATTAAGCTTTCAATAATCTAAAAATTTTGTAGCGTTAATTTTAATTTACTACTGAAATATAGTAGGAAAAAATTGCACTAACGACAAAATTTTATGACTTCGGTTAACGTCTTCGATTACTTTAAAAGTAACTATCTTGCCTTACATAAAATAGTTAAGAGAAATAAAAATTCTTACATTGAACAGTTCATAATAGATTCTCTTCCTTCATGATGTGTGTAGAAGGGAAAAAGAATTGCTTCTACCATGATTGAGAAAAAAAAGTTAAATGAAGCAACATGATATCTTTCTGTAGATGAATTTAGATGTTTGTCTTCGATTAATCCTACTATTTGACTACATAAAATTGAAACAAACGAAAATTTTGGACCTGAAAAGAAAACATATAGTCTACTATTCTGTTATTCATGGAGGGAAAAAAATGCCTAGAGAGGTCAATGGTAGAGAAAGTTTCATGGGATGCAAGAACTAATTTGATATACATCCCTGATAAAATCATCAAAAAACAGGGCCTAGAAGTTTAGTTTCTTACGGCCTCGTAAATCGCCACTGCGGACTCCATACTTCACTGTCGGTCCCATCTCCATTAGTCCTGATTCTCATGCTAGTAATTCTTCATTAATCATGCAACACCTCCAAAATCAATTTGAATGACTTTTTAGTGGGAATTGGGATAACTCAGCGTGAAATCGATAACCCATTTGATTTTGCTCGCTTAGGCTGGCATAAAAAAGTGTAGAAAATGTAATTACAAGAGGAGACATAAATTTAAGGAGAGGAGAAAGAGAACAGTACAACCTGTAATCTTCATGGCTACCTTCATTTAAATAAAGTGGTGCATATAAATCTTAAATAAAAACACATGAAACCTTTACATCATAGATGAAAAAGGTAAAATTTCCAAATATAAAAAATCTATGACGTCCGACAATCGTCAAAATATGAAGAGACATCGCCAGTTGGTTAAACCACCGACGGATTCGATCAAAGTTTATTCAGTATAGCTTGAAGTTCATTGCGTTATTAATGGAATCTGAAGATCGAATGTTTACTTAATGAAGAATTTAGGCTTATTTGTAAGACAATAGCAATCGGGAGGAGAATTAATGTTTTTGTGTAAGTACTTCGGGATTTCAAAATGATAGGAGGAATGGAAAAGGGAAGACGATGGGATATCGGAGTTGAAAAAAAAAATAACCGCTCCCGCAATAGTATGGGATACTCATTTTGTAAACTATTGTAATTGCACATCGAATGTAAGGAAACGACACGTCGGATGTACTGAAAAACAAAGTGCAAACTCAATGATTCTTCTATTTTTCTTTCTAATATAGGGAATAGATATATAAATTTTATAGTGACTATTCTCAATTTTAAATGGACATAACTTTCAATTCATAAAGTGAAATCTCAATTTCTCCCATTCGTTCGAAAATCATAGTTCAAAATATTCCAACGTTTGTTGTTTAACCAAATTTTGACTTATATTGAATTTTATGTATTCAATTGAAGTTTAAAATTGAATTTTCAAACTATCGTGCCATTTCTATTTTGTTTTATATATAAATTTTAAATTTACATATTCTAACTTCGATTCAAATAAATTTTTAGTCATTATTATTTAAAATAAATCATTTTAAATATTCAAAACCCATTAAAATGGCTAAAATAAAAATTTTAAATTGGTTCAGAAATTCCTGATTGTTACAGTTGGAGACTTGTTGAAGACTGTGCCTTTATCAGTTTATCAACTTTAGTTGTTTCCATTTCGATCATTAGATTTCCGACTATTAGATTTCCGTTTCATTAGATATTGTAAGTCTGATATTATGTATAAGTTTTGGGACTATGTATTTATGTACCAACTTCATAAACTACTATTGTATTTTACTTACTCTGCCATGAGATATTCTTTTATTATGTGATTGTGATTCTTAGATGGTTTTATTTTTAACTCCATAGTGATAACAATCTGCTATTTCGAATGATTTGAGATGGTTTTATTGACTTAAATGTTTGAAAATTGCGGGTCGTTACAGTGAATATACAATTTATTATCTGAATGTAGAAGAATAACGCTAACATAGTACTCCTCAATATGGTCAAGCATAGTGTATTGCGCATTTGAATGGATTGAATATCATCCATTAAGAATTATTCCTCGCTAAAATTAATTTTTTTTGAGCTCAAATATTTTTTTTGTCAAACCACTTAGATTAAATTGACTTCCAGCATACGATTTTACAAAATTACACATATCGACTTACTTCACTGTATGTCTCTTTATGACATACAAATTGTTGTTATTTAGTTGATTTTGTTAGGTCGAAGGGTAGATATTTCATTAGGATGAGATTTATTTGCGCTACAATGAACACTGGTGGGTTATGCATAATGACGAACCAATAATTGGGAATTATATACAATTCTTTATTTTAATTTAATATAATTTGAACATGATTTACAAAAAAATATTATTGCAATAGAGCACCACTATAGTTTTAGGAGATGCTGCACCATTAGCATAGCATGGTTTCCTACTAGTTATAGATAATTCATCGACAATTATTTGTTTGTAAATGTCATGCGAGCTCGTAGAGAATGCACCAGTGAATTTTATAGGTAACCAATCTCAAATTCTAAGGAATTCCTTTCTAGTTAATACAAAATATATTGGTAAATGCATGGTAAGTGCATAAATAATTTGTTGGCGATATATGATATCGAATTCATTGGTAATGCCCTGTAGGGCTTGTAAGGAAGTCATCGAAAATATTCTCATGCTTGTTTCCATAAATAAATAAACATCGAGAAATGATTCTTCATATTCAATGATGTTTATTCGATAATGGAATAGAAATTAATTTGTGTCATGCTTCCTCATTTAATTAAGAAGTAATTGTTCTCATGTGGTCTCTTTAATCAAGGAGTTTGTAACACCTCGTAATTTTAACAACACTAAAGAGGACAAATTAAAGTATAATTAATTTAATATTCATAATTAATGGAAACGGACTTTGCCATTGCATTCGTCTCAGAATTCTTGCCAAAATAGACACTTGGTTTGCGTAAAGTGAACATTGTATGAAGAAGTAATGAAATTTGTATACGCGCAAGGGAATTATATATACATACATACATATGTATATATATATATATGTGTATGTGTGTGCGTGTGTGCATGTGTGTGTATATAGGGTCAAGAAATTTTAAAATCAATACAAAATCGTTCAAAACACAGAAATTTTGGGAAGCGAAAATTCTCCCGCCCAAGGGTGTTGTAACAACCCGAAAAATCAGAACCAATTTAAAAATTTTATTTTAAGAAATTTTGTTAGAAAATGTGCTAGTAATTAAAAATTCTATTTTTTAAATAATATTAAAGCTATTAAAAATAGTCATTTTATAAATGACCTCCGTTTTCGAAGAAACCATTTTTGTTGGATCTGGAATGTCAAATTATTGCTAAGTTTACTTTTCCATAATTTTTGGAATTAATATGTGATCATGGTAAATTAAACTGTGTTCGATAATTTCTGTTGAATTTGATCGACCGTTAATAAGGCCATTTTTCAAACAATATCCAAATTCGACGAAATTAGTTTTGTTATGACCGTATCGTTAAAACCTAGCTATATTTATTTTTTGGGAATTTTTGGAGTCAGTATATGGCCCCAGTAAATTTAAATGTACGACCAAATTAAATAATTAAATGATTTATATTTTAATTTAAAGGAAAGTGGGCTGAGACGATCAAATGGGCTGACGAGACCTGATCCATTATGTCCGTAATGGGGGTATTCGGCTAGGGGCAACATTCATTGTCCAGATCCATATGAGTTTTGTAATTTATCATCGCATATTGGAGGAGAACCGAGCCCAAGAAGTTCACCCGCGTCGGCCGCCACCGCTCCACCCAGGCGCCACCGAGTTGGGCCCCACCATTGACGTTTGTGTGCCCTCTCTTGCTCTCTGTCGTTTTACGATCTGATCCTGCTAACCCTTCGTTATTTGGAAACAATCGGGAGCCCTAGGATTGAACAATTTTGAAAATACGCTTGTTTGGTTCTGATTGTAAAAGAAGAAGAATTGGACAATTAAAAAACCGCTGGGACCGTAAATTCGAGATCTACATTTCAGAACAAACCAGAACAAATTTGGAGGAAATCAGAATTTGGGGAAAATTCAATTCTGAATTGTACAGAATTCAAATGTACTGTGAGATTTCATTTTTAACAATAAAAATTAATTAATTGTTATTGTGTTTAGAAATTTCTGCAAATACACTGCTAAATTCAGTTTGTTGTTATATGCGATTTGAGTTGGATTGATTAATGCTGTTATGGTGATCTGTTGATTTAATGGAACATTTTTATTGAATTAGAATTGTCAAAACAAAAATATCATTTTTGTTGAATTAGAATTGTCAAAACAAAAATATCATTTTTGCTGAATTAGAATTGTCAAAACAAAAATATCACTTTTGGTGAATTAGAATTGTCAAAACAAAAATTTAATTTTTGTTGAACTAGAATTGTCAAAAAAATATATCACTTTTGTTGAATTTGAATTGCCAAAATAAAAATATCATATTTTGTTGAATTAGAATTGTCAAAACAAAAATATCATATTTTTTTGAGTTAGAATTTTCAAAACAAAAGTGTCATTTTTGTTGAAATAGAATTGTCAACAAAATAAAAGAATCATTTTTATTTGTTTTGTTGAAATAGAATTGTCAACAAAATAAAAGAATAATTTTTATTTGTTTTTTTGAAATAGAATTGTCAACAAAATAAAAGAATAATTTTTATTTGTTTTGTTGAAATAAAATTGTCAACAAAATAAAAGAATCATTTTTATTTGTTTTGATGAAATAGAATTGTCTACAAAAAAAGAATCATTTTTATTTGTTTTGTTAAAATAGAATTGTCAACAAAATAAAAAATAAATTTTTTTTTGTTGAAATAGAATTGTCAACAAGTAAAAGTAGCCATTTTTATTTGTCGAGTTAAATATTGAATTTGTGTACAAGTAAGAATAGTCATTCTTATTTGCCAAGTTAAACATTGAAATGGTATACAAATAAAAATATTCCTTTTTATTTGTTATGTAAAAGAAAAAAATAGAATAAAAAACATGTACATATAATAAAATTGTCTTTTATTTCGTCGCTAGAATTGTAAATATGTCACATATGACAAAAATGTCTTTTATTTTGTCACTAGAATTGTAAACATGTCACATATGACAAAATTGTCTTTTATTTTGTCGCTAAAATTGAAAACATGTCACATATGACAAATTTGTCTTTTATTTTGTCGCTAGAATTGTAAACATGTCACATATGACAAAACTGTCTTTTATTTTGTTCTTAGAATTATGAAACATGTCATGTAAACAAAATTAACTTTTTATTTCGTCATTAGAAGGATAGAACATGTATGCAAATAAAATGCATATTTATTTGATATTAGAATCATGTAGAAGTGTATGCAAATAAAATACTTATTTATTTGACATTAGAAACATGTAGAAATGTTTGCAAATAAAATACATTTATTTGACATTAGAAACATGTAGAAATGTATGCAAATAAAATACATATTTTTTTGACATTAGAAACACATAGAGAAGTTATGCGAATAAAATTCATTTTTATTTGAAAATAGAAACATATAGAGAAGTTATGCGAATAAAATACATTTTTATTTGACAATAGAAACATATAGAGAAGTTATGCGAATAAAATACATTTTTATTTGACATTAGAAACATGTCGAAAGATGTTGCAAATAAAATACTTCTTTTATTTGACATTAGAAAACATTGGAAATGTATACAAATAAAATTTCTTTTTATTTTAGAGACATGTAGAAAATATATACAAATAAAACTTCTTTTTATTTATTATTAGAAAATACTGGAAATGTATGCAAACAAAATTCTTCCTTTTATTTGTTATTAGAATTTATAGGGATTTGTATGTAAATAAAATCTTTCTTTTATTTTGTCATTAGAAACATTTAAATTGTTATGCAAAATAAAACACTCTTTTATTTGGCATGTTAAACATGTTAGTGGAATCATCGAATGGTTTATATTTTATATTTATAAATATAAATTAAAATTAAAAAAATCATGCGCGGTAGTTCACGTTTTGGAATCATAACTTTAAACGATTATACCGAAAGATCCGACTGTCCGATTTTCCCAAAACTGAAACCGTTAGGTCCACTTTGGGAAGATCTTTCCAAAGATATAAAAGTTGTTAAAATCCAACGGTTAGATTTTGAGAAATGTGTAAATCAAATTTTGGTTAAAACAGCGCCCGGGACACCTATTGACCCGAATCGTCGTTGAATTAAATTAGACTATTTTTAAATAAATAAAAATAGCAATAAATCGTTATAAAATAATATTAACAAAATGAGATGATTTAAATTATATATATCCAAAAATTATTCGAAAAGACCAAGTTCAATCTCATTTCAAATAATTATATGACGATTTAAATCGAAGATATTGAAGATGGTGTTTGAAGACCGACGATCTTCACATCGAATGGACAACTATTGGTGCCTTTGATTGGAGTTGCTGCCTTGAAAGGGTTACAGTGCTAGTTGTCCAGACGTACTTGTTGTTTGTTTGGATAAGGGAGCACCTCTCTTCGATATTGGACATATGGGACGAGGAATAAGGTGTTTCCGGTTTCGTTCAGACCCATAATGGATTTTAATGGATGTTTGTCTGATATTGAATTTCGTTCTGTGTGAATTGGTTTCTACTTAATATATATCTATTTGGTGACGGAGAATTTATTCTCTTGCTTAACACCCTTCTCTGAGACGTACGAGCTTAGATGTTATGCATTGATAGATATTAGTCGCATTGCGTGAATTGTCAATGTGGCATGCCAAGATGCAAATGATCAAGGCTTTTGTTGAAAAGCAGAGTCTTGTGGTTGATAATCAAAGCACAACCCATTTAGGCATAGCTTTTTGTATAGCGTAACTTCGCGAGGCTCACACCCCGGTAAGAGTCAGAAATGGGATAAGGGAACGCAGGGAGTGCACACGTTTCTTTCTAGCTAGAAGTGGTGTCATGGTATGGAGCCCAGATATTTTTACTTATGTGGATGATAGTTTTCAAGGCCCTGATTTATTGATCGCTACTGGCCAAGTGATAGGTTCAATAGGACCAGGAAACGTGTGTTCAGGCATAACTAATCCAGTAAGCGATATTGGTGGACCGGCCCTGCAGGATTCAAGGGTTCACTGCTGGGGATCCTGAGACATTTGTTAGAGTGTCTCGAAACGGTAAGGAGACCATCCCTAGACTTGACTCATGATGGAAACCCAATTTCCAATACGACATTATGGATTTGATTGTATATCTATATATGGCGACACAGTAGGATGGAGTACTATGCCGTCTAGCATGATATATTTATTTTGAAAGTGTTTTAAACTGATTAGACGCTAGTAATAATATTAAATATTATTTCATACGTATCAAGCATGTTTGATCATTATAAGGTAAAATTCTATCCTCCGGTTTTTGTTGCATTGTGTGATGGGACTTGAGTCTTATAATGATTTCATTATCTAAAAAGCATTGCGTTGTTTTAAAAAGATTTATTTAATTTATGCACTGGAAATCCAATGGAGTAAACCCATTCCGTATTAGGGGCGTGGTCCTGTGATTAGCCTTATTATTAGTTAAGTTAAGTAAAAATTTCTCATACCAGTCCTATGATTGACTCGTAGTTTGTTTTCACGTACAAACTCGGGTGCCCTTATTTTTACATGGGCAGCCAAGTGACAGGTATTAGGTTTGTTTTGGCTATGTACTGAAGTGGAGTATGCTCTTGGCAGAAGATGAAGATTACCTCTATCTTTTATTTCTATTTTGAAACATTTGAACATCAATTATCCATGTTGTACTTGATGATGTTTTAGACTTATTTCTATTCGCTGAGACTTTCATATGCTAAGTTGTGTCTTGTAACTGTGTCACTCTGATATTGTGATGTTGATGAGATTTCTATTTTCCACTGCTATGTTATGTGTATTATGCTGTTATCTGAAATCTTCTATAGTTATAAATCTGTTATATTCCAATGATTATCCTTGCTTTCGTACTATGGGAGTTTAGGGTTATCACAGTTGGTATCAGAGCTAATAGTTAACCTTAGCTTCTGAATTAACCCGGAAAATGTGAACCAATTTAAAATTTTTAAAATTGGTTATTATCAAAGAATTTGAATAATTGAAATAGCATATTTCAATAAAAGAATGAATTGGGAATAGTAAGGCAGTTTGAAAATTTGAATACAAATTTTTTCTGACTGTACCGGATGGAAAATATAACGGATTTTAGTGAAACCAAAAATATTTAAATCTGTTTATGAATACCTTTCTAACGAATCTGAAAAATCGAAGTTTCATAACGGGAATCAAAAGTTATGGCCAAATTAATTTTCAGAAAGGTCGCTATATAGCATATATAGCCCTTTAAAATAGATATTTTGCATACGACATCGGAATTTGACGAACCACTTTTGTTGGGTCCGGGATGTCAAATTATTGCTAGGTTTCAAATTTCATAATTTTTGAAGCTAGTATGTGAGCGGGGCAAGAGAAAATGTGATTGGTCAATTTCTGTTAAAATGGACCGACCTGAAATTGGACATTTTGCATATGAGCTCAGAATTCGACGAAACTGGTTTTGTTGGGACCGTATCGTCAAAACAAAGCTAGATTTATTTTTCTGGAATTTTTCGATTCAGTTTGTGGCCCTGGAAAATTGAAATGTACGTTCAAATTGAATATAAAATGTTTTATACTTTAATTTGAAAAAAAACTGACTGTAACAGTCGAATTTGCCAACGAAACATATCCCATTGTGTCCGGAATGGGGGTATTTAGCTAGGGGCGACAGTCGTTGGGTTGAAATTGGTGTACGTGGGCTAGAAAGGATATTATTGGAATTTAAAAATATAATATATTAGAAAATATCTTCTATTTTCTCTCTCATCTCAAAAAGTCGATCAATCCCCAAAATGAACGGCGAAAACCCGTTCAAACCTTTCCACCTCGATCGCCGCCGCCACAGGCCATTTCGCCGCCGCCTCCAGTTGGCAATTCCGACCGCCTTCCTCCCCTCTTCAAATCAAACCCAGCCTCATCGGAGACCATCGCCTATTGACATCGAATTTCGTCGAGGAAGTTCACACCTTTCTGCCGCCGCCGATCGTCCCTGGAGCCACTGAGTTCGCTGCCACCACCGTCGATAGGAATCCTATTTGTAGCTCTTCGACGTCGTACAGTCTGATCTGGACATCGAGCTACGCTTTTGATTTAAATTCAAAACCTAGTTTTGAAGGTTTGCAAAACCTCTACTTTGAAATTTCTGAATTGAAAATAACACTTTTAGGTGTTGCAAAACTTTGAAAAATCACATCTTTTTAGTGTGTTAACGAAATTCGATGAAACAGGAAACATCGGGACCGCAAGGAGGCTCTCTACCATCTAGCAGAAGCCACGGATTTTTCTGATCTTCCTACGATTTTTAGCACTTCAAAAACCAATGTGAGGAATCTAAACTAAATTGTGTGAATGGAATCGTGTTGTATAAATTATATAAGCAAAGTGTAAATTATATATGCATTGTATACCTCATGTACATGTGTTGTATAAGTTATATTAGCGATGTATAAATTATACAAGCGTTGTATGAAACATATATGCTTTGAAATGTGATGAAATGCAAGTGAATTATAGAAATAATATATATATATATACTCCCCTCGTCCACAGACCATGGACGATATTTATTGCTTGTGATTGGCGTGATATTATACGGTATGACGAATGGTTGGAAATAATTGTTTGAGGTTGATTTTGTGGTTGAAAAATACCTTTGTGGTTGAAAAATACCCTCTTGTGGTTGAAACAAATTAGAATAGGATTGTGGAAATGAAAATAAAACATGCCGCCTGCGTGCGAACTAGATGCATGATCCCCCATGTCAAAAACCGCGAGGTTTTAAGGTAGAGCGAGGAGCCGTACTAGGGACGGTCCCGGTTTTAACTACACTGCCGTTATGCTGCCGAAATTTTCTGAAATATTCATGTGTTAGAATAATTTTCATTTGTTGAAATTAATTACATATGTTGAAACCAATATTCATGTGTTGAATTGAAATTCATTCGTTGAGTTGAAATTCATGTGTTGAATATTATTCGAATTCTAAACAAATAGATTCAACGATAAAAATCACATTTATATATATATACAAACTATAGAGAATATTCATGTGTTGAATTGAAATTCATTCGTTGAGTTGAAATTCATGTGTTGAATATTTTTCGCATTTAAACAAATAGAGTTAGCGATAAAAACCACATTTTTATATATATACAAACTATAGAGAATATTCATGTGTTGAATTGAAATTCATGTGTTGAATATTATTCGAATTTAAACAAATAGATTTAATAATAAAAATCACATTTTTATATATATACAAACTATAGAGAATATTCATGTGTTGAATTGAAATTCATGTGTTGAATATTATTCGAATTTAAACAAATAGATTTAATAATAAAAATCACATTTTTATATATATACAAACTATAGAGAATATTCATGTGTTGAATTGAAATTCATTCGTTGAGTTGAAATTCATGTGTTGAATATTATTCGAATTCTAAACAAATAGAGTTAGCGATAAAAATCACATTTTTATATATATACAAACTATAGAGAATATTCATGTGTTGAATTGAAATTCATTCGTTGAATTGAAATTCATGTGTTGAATATTATTCGAATTTAAACAAATAGATTTAACAATAAAAATCACATTTATATATATATACAAACTATAGAGAATATTCATGTGTTGAATTGAAATTCATGTGTTGAATATTATTCGAATTCTAAACAAATAGATTCAACGATAAAAATCACATTTTTATATATATACAAACTATAGAGAATATTCATGTGTTGAATTGAGATTCGTTCGTCGAGTTGAAATTCATGTGTTGAATGTTATTGTATTTTAAAATAAAATGGATAGACAATAAAAACTACATTTTTATTGTGAATATGAAGTGTTAAAAACATTCACGTGTTGAATAAATATTTTGATGATAAAAATATTTCTTTTATCATGTATACGCTTTGATAAAAATACACACATGTTGAAATAAATAATAGTTTGCTAGAAATATTATTATTAGCTTTGTTCTGCATATATATACATGTGTTGAACAGGGAAAATGGATTAGCTGTAGAGTAACGAAATTATTTGCGTGCCCGATAAATAGGTAAACCTTGATGAGTTGGCTGCGCAATTTTATTTTTATATCAACTCCTGTGAATGCCATTGGATGCAGAGTGCTGGTTATTCTGTGTGAAATAATAAACATCGCCATAGGATAGTAACAATTAATTTTGAACTACACTACATGGCATACTCCTTGACGATAAGCATACTTCATCATATTCCAAATAAGCATTTGGAGCTTGTGTGACGAGGTGGAAGATTTACCATACGAGCGAGAGGCTTGTATGGCGATGATTTTATACTACAGGTTGAACTGATGACTGATATGGACTATATCAAATATAACGATAAATTGCCAGATTAATGAAAAACCCCACACGGGCCTAGAGTGGACAATAATCACGTCTCTCTAGTCATTAGATACGGCACATGGACTATTTATTCCCACACGGAACGGGGTGACGAGAATTTATTCTTTGGAGTTATTATCTATACACGCTCCCCCGTAAACACCAGAATATATCACTATAAATATGTGGATGCTTTATAGGATTTATTGGGTACCTAACACGGCCCAATAAATTTCCAAACCCTTTCCCATACAAAGAAGGTTATGGCGAAATTTTTTGAAATATTAAGGCGTTAGTGAAATATTTGAAGTGAAAACGATGTTGAAATTAATGAATGAACTATATTTGAAATTAAAGAATAAACTATATTTATAAATATAAATATAAATAGAATTGAAAGGAATCGAAGCCGTGCAGTTCGTGTTTTAGAATCGTAATTTGAAACGATTAGTACGAGAAATCCGACCATCGGATTCGCCTTGGAAATATCTTTCCAACGACACCAACCTTGTAAAAATCCAACGGTTGGATTGTCTGGAATGTTCAATTCAAATCTGAAGAAAAACAGTGCCAGAATCGTTTATATTTATATATAAATATAAATATAATTAAATTGAATTGAATAACGACGCTGCAGTTCGAATTTTGAAACCGTAACGTCAAACGACTAGTGTGGAAGATCCGACCGTCAGATTTTCACGAAACTGGAACCGTTGGGTTCACTTTGGGAATATCTTTCCACTAATATGGACTTTGTAGAAATCCAACGGTTAGATTTTCCGATATGTGTAAAACAAATTAGGGGAAACACAGTGCCAGTGCCACGGCACGACCTGAAACGTCGTTTAATTAAATAGGGCTATTTTTAAATAAA
Organism: Allium sativum; assembly: GCA_030737875.1. NCBI lineage: Eukaryota > Viridiplantae > Streptophyta > Magnoliopsida > Asparagales > Amaryllidaceae > Allium > Allium sativum. Next base: position 12,852,870 of record CM060923.1, read on the forward strand.
TAAAAATGGCGAAAAATAGTTATAAAATATTATAAGCAACATAGATTGGAAATAAACCAATTTGGCTTGATCTGCTTGATATTTGATGGCTGTATGTGTTTGACACGAAAATTATACTAAAGAACCGAAATATGGATGTCGAGTAATATAACCATAGAAAGAATTGATTTGAATTCTAATTACCTGAATTATTTGAAAAGGCCGAGCTAACCCTCATTTCAAATAATTGATCGAGCGATTCGAATTGGAAAATACAAAGATGGTTCACGACCGACGATCTTCGTATCGGTTGGATGGGCGTTGCTGAGGTTCCTGACTGGAGTAACTACCGTGAAGGAACGGAAGTAGTAGTCGTCTGATCGTATATGTTGATTGGACAGATATACGAGGAATTTGACGCCTCCAGTTTCGTTCAGACCCAGAACGGACTTGTAAATGGACTGTGTGTCTGACGTTGGATTTTGTTCTATACTGATTGATCTCTGTTAAATATATATCTGTTTGGCGGCGGAGAATTTATTCTTTTGCTTAACGCCCTTCTCTGAGACGTTCAAGCTCAGAGGTTATATATCGATAGAAATCAGTCGTATGGAGTGGACTGCCTATGTGGCATGCCAAGATGCTGTGATCAAAGCTTCTGTTGCAAAGAAAAGCCTTGTGTTTGATGATCAAAGCATGGTCTACGTGGCCTGGCTTTGTGTATAGCGTGGATTCGCGAGCCTCACACCTCGGTATGAGTTAAAAAGGGGATACGGACCGCTGGGAGGACACGACGTTTCTTTCTAGCTATGGTGGTGTCAGTGACCTACCAGCCCTGACATTTATATCTACTTTTCACCTTTGTGGTTGTTGGAATGCGAGGCGCCTCGATTATAGGTCTGTAAGGACCGGGAAACGTGTGTTCAGGAATAACTAATCCTCAAACGTAAGAGAGGACCGGCCCAGCCGATCCAGGGGTTACCCAGAGTGCGTAGTCCTGAGGCATTTGCTAGAGTGTCTCGAAGCGGAGAGGAGCTTGCCCCTTGCCTCGACTCATGACGGAAATCCAATTTCCAATACGAAATAACGGATTCGATTGTAGAACTAGTATGGCGACATAGTAGATGGTAGCTATGCCGCCTATGATTGATATTTATGATGCTATTCGTTTTTGAAACATATATGCACTAGTAATAATATCAAATGATTCTGCTTTACACGTATCAAGTATATTTGGCCATTATAAGGTAAAACTCAATCCTCCGGTTTGCGTTGCATTGTATGATGGGACTTGAGTCTTATAATGGCTACATTCTTTTTAAAAAGAATTGCGTTGTTTTAAAGAATTTACTTTGTTTTAAATGCACCAGCAATCACTGGAGTAAACCCGTTCCGGGAAAGTGGCATGGTCCTATGATTTGCTTATTACTGTTGTTTAATCTGTTAAGTAGATTCCTCATACCAGTCCCCATGACTGACTCGTTGTTTGTTTCACTTTGCAAACGCGGGTGCCCTTATTTTCACACGGGCATCCTAGTTCACAGGTGACAGGTTGTTTTTGGCTCAGCACTGTTGTATGGAGTGCATTTTGGCTCATAGCGAGGCTGACTTCACCGAGATGACTTTGACATTTTCCGCCATTATTGTATCTATATTATGATTCCGCCACTGGCGATGCAGACTGTTTTACTTCAAGTACTTATTATCGTATGTATATGTTCCACCTTCAGTGATGTAGACTGATACCCTTATTATGTCTCACTGCATGTATATATTCCGCCTCTGGCGATGGTGACTGATCATTCCCCCTTTATTTACTAAGTTATATCCTACGTTGTGCTATTCTGATGTTGTTGCATGTTATGAATCCGCTGTCATATCCATGTAAAATTATTCTATTTATTGTTTTTGCTATTATCTGTTCTCTGCTATGATGATTGATGGGTTATATTCCAATGATTATCCTTAATACCGTCACACGGATTTTGGGATCGTCACAGCTTCGGAGTATGACATATTTTAAACAATTCGTCTAGATAGAATCAGCAATATTCTAAGGCGAGTAGCTCATTAGAGATGGGATTAGTAATGTCCTAGAATGAGCATAGCAGAATAGCACATCATAATTAGTCATTACATCATCATTTTTCCATCTGTCCTTCCTTTTACCTTTCCTTCAAAATTTTCATTTCTGTTCGTCTGACTCTTTCCTTGGTGGTAAAGAACAGACTAAAAATGAGTACGAGAGCTAGAGCCAGAGGTAGAGGTGGAGGCAGAGGACAGGGAAGGGGTGAAATCCCCGTTGCCCAGGACCAGCCAAATCCAGAGGCAGTAGTACCACCTCCACCCCCGCAACTTTTTGACCTAGACAAAGTAGCTAAGAAATTTGATTAGCACAGAAATGTGTTTATTTTATGCTCTTATATCTTATCTTTTGTAAATAAATAAATATTACGTTGTGTATTTTTATGTGTTTTCACAGATTGTCTGTTAGTGTCTCCATCATTTCAATTAAAGGCCAATTGCAAAGAAAAGCTACTTCCTTATGTCAACACTTTCTCAATTTTAAAAGTAGTTGTAGCTCACTCGTAAAGACCTAGGAATTTGTGCAAAGAGACATGAGTTCGATCCTTGGAAAACTTTATTTTTGCTGAAAAAGGGAGCATGGATTTATACATACACCGTCTTCTTTGCTCTGGAGAATATATGGAATAGTGATATGTTATATATATATATGTATATATGTATATATATTCTTATGTATATATAATGTACACATTAATAAATATTTTAAGGAATGAGCATATTCTTCTCAAATCAAATCATTCATTTTCAACTTCCATATAAAAGAAGATTTGAATGAATTATTGCCAAAGAAAATCCAATCATGCCGCCATATGTCAATAATCAAGGAGAATGATCTTCAAGGAATACCTCGACCATTATATCGTATCTCTTTTAAATGTAAATATATTATTTCAGTGGATTCATTCTTGGCCCAATTTATTCTGATAGAGGAGTCTGCATCCCTATAAATACACATGATATCCATTGTAAAGGATTTATTATTCTGTACTTCTTTTCTCCATTAATTAATTCTTCTTTTACTTTTCAGCATTTTTTTATTTTGTCTTTTTTTATTCTTTCCATTTTTACTCAATCAGTTATGTACAAATTTATTTCTTCTTTTACAGGTCTTACCAAACCAAAAAAAAAATTCCTTCTTTACGTTTTTCTTTCTTCCTTCTATTTCTCCTCTGCCATTTACAAAATCCACAGTTCCATCTTCATCACCCAATTCCCCAAAACTATTCAACATCCAACCATATCCTACCACACTTCACAGTCCATCACCTCCTCCACTAATAGCTATATCCCTTTACATCGTGCAAACCCCATTAGAAATCATCCCAACGACCCTCACAAAGCTATAGTTCCAGTTTCACCACCAAACAACACTTTTTTTCCACCCATGCACTAATGAAAGTCCATTGTCTCTCCTCTTTAGTTCACCCAACTAAATTATACCTAAATAACCGAGTTAAGCAATCATACTCAGGCCATCACGGCCACAAAAATTCATCTCGCAACCCTCATCTACCCAAAATCCCCAATTTCCCCTATTTCCATCTCCTCGTAGACAAAACTGCATCAACATCCCCCACTCCATAATAAGCATCCCCTACAGCAAAACATTCCAACATCATCCCCTCCCAGCACAGTCACAAGCTCACGAACCACAACCATCGAAACCACAATCAAAACCGAAGACATCGGCCACATTCAATGCCATCATCACCTAAAATTGCAACACAGTCATCCCCATTTCCCGCAATCCAAACCACTGCTCCACATAATCGCCAAACCGTACTCCAATGCATTCCCAGAAGCCGAATCCTTTTCATGCATCCCAAAATTCACTATCACGATCGGAAACACCTGATTTTGAACCCTAGCTTGCAGAACCCAGTAAATTCGAGACCCAAAGATGATTTTGACAAAATAAAAATAGAGAAGAGGGTTGCGTGACCTCGTTGTTGGGTTCAAATTCCTTTGTTGCTGAAAAGGGGGCTTTAGTTTGGTTTAGTTGTTGGACAAATAACGGTGGTTTAGTTTAGTTGTGTGACTTGAGTTATGTGTTATTGAGCCTTGTTTCTTGTTTTAATTAGGCCCAATTCTTTTGTTTTTGTTTTTTTAGCTTAGATCTAATCTTTGTTGTGTTTAGTTTGATTTTTCATTTTTTTAGTTTAGTTTAGTTGGTTTCAAGTTTTAGTGGAATTTAGCTTCACTCAACTAGGTTTCTTTACTTTAGGTTTATTTAATTTTTTTAACTTTTTGTTTATCTCCTTTCTTATTCTTCATTTAAAAAAAAAGAGAGTGAGAGAGAGAAATCGAATCAAAGACCAAAGCAAAGAGAAGAGAGTTCAAGCAAACAACAAAGGAATCAAAAGCAAGCCAAGCAAATTGCAGACAATAAAGTTTTATAGCACTGGACGGACTACCTTACCCCACTGTAAAATTTTCTAACTCTACAGGTGCAGTAGTTGCTTAAAAAATACAGAAATTTCTTGTAAATTTTTTTTGTAGGGGCAGCGGCTTGCTTGTATAATATTTTAAATTTCTGCAGTTATTATTGTTTGATTTTTGTGGTTGACGGATATTTCCGTAATTTAAATCTTCGCTCTCATTGTTTTCAACAATAAAAATAGACGTTCCAAAATAATATAATTGAAAAGTGGTGCTTTATGAAGTTGATTGTCTCGTATAATTGGATTGCGGATATATAGTAGTTCAATTTATTGAACTATTAGCAAAAGAGGTTGCATACAACCTGTTTAGCATTAGTCGTATCCCTTAGTATTCATACTATACGTGAACGACCATAAGACCCTCTTCCCCCTTCTAATTGAGCCAGTTAATTAATAGATCATAACTCGGTACTTTATACTATTTTGAAGTAAGAATGATTGTTGACTTCATTCGAATGTCGGATTCAAAAAAAAATCCTTGAGAGAAATGTGGGATAATAATCGAAGTAGACGTCCTCTTGAACAATATGAGTATGAATCACACCTCATGAGGCCAAATTTTCCAAATTTTCATGAGCCTAATCCCAACAATTTCAAAATTTTCCAAACGACCAACATTTTCAAAATCATAGAAATGATCGAAATTACGATTTCAATTCTAACTTTAATAATTACGATTATGGGCCACATCCTCATCAAAACAGCTTTGGATCCTAATATAGCTTTGATCAACATCAGTATGGGGTTTTAAACCAAAATTTTCAAAATTATAGCCCACATCAACATCTTGAAAATAACCAAAATTGCAATTTTGTGTTGAATTTCAACAGCTTTGGTTACGAACATAACTTTTACAATCAAAATGATTTCCAATATCATTGTCATTTTCCTAAAAATTCAAACAACCACCACATTGGAAATAATATTGATCGTGAAATTAATGTGGACTATAATTTTGAGAATCAAGAATGCCAAAATGAGAGCTCTTAAATCGATGATTCTGAAGAATATCATCTAAACATTCTTAGAGAGAAGGAAGAAAGGCTAAATAAAAAGATTGATGAACTTCTTTGCTTATTGGAATTTTTGAAAGAACAATGAGAGCAACAAAATCCAATTCAAACAAGTGATGAATCAGAAACCAATCCATTCTTTACTGATAGTGAAAATTTTAAGATTACAACTTTGGAAATTGAGAATGATGATCTAAATGAAGTTGTTCAAAATTCAACAAATGATTTGGACTTTGATTCTTTTAACGAAACAGATTTAAGATCAAATTTTGATCTTCCCCTTTGAGGCTATGAAAAACTTGAAATTCTAGAAATTGAACAAAATAAAAAGGTTTAATTTTTCAATTCAAATTTGGATAAAGATTTTAATAAACATATATTTTTTGGATTGTATGAGGATGAGTTGCCAAATGAGGATGGAATAGAATCAAGCCACCAAACCAAGTTCGAAAACTCCGATTTTGAGGTTTCAAACGAACTAGAATTTGTCAATGTCGAAAATATGTTAACTTATAAAGTTGAGAAATGTGATCACATAGTCTTGAACAACACTCAGAATTTAAAATTCACGATTGCAACTGAGTTTATATACGATCACAAATTTTTGGACAATTACACTGATAAATTTGTTGAGCACATGAATTATTTTTGGAATGTTAGCTAGACTGAAAACTTCATGTTTGGATGACCCTGGATATTTATCTACTAGACTATAATCTGGGTATAAAGATGAGATGGTTTTCAAAACTCTTTGCTTATTAGAAAACATGCCTAAACATAGTGGGAATGGAATTCATCGAGCTAGAACCAAGTTTGAGGGAAAAGTTGGTGGGGGTCTATGCATCGCAAACACATGTATCATTGTACATACGATCCATTCTTACATACAATTAAATTGCATTTTATTTTACAAATCATTTTGCATTTAATCCATCTCTGGGTTTTATCATTCAAATTTAGGAAGCGTGCTATAGTGTGGACACTGTTTTGTCCAAGTGTGGATGGGAGTCTGTATTGCATCCTTTTTATTCTTTGTTAATTTTTTTTTTCATTTTTTAGATAGGACCATCATGCATTTTAGATCGTAGTAACATGCCTTTTTTTTGAAACATGACTCATTTTAGATTGATACAATAAAATAAGTTAACAATTATTAGTCAGTTGATAGTATTTTTTTCTCCTGACTAAGATCAAATAAGTTAACAATTATTAGTCAGTTGATAGTATTTTTTTCTCTTGACTAAGATCAAATAAGAAATATAATGAAAAGCTGAATTTTGAGGGATAATAGTGTAACTGTTACATAGGGATATTCTTAGGTGATGGCCATGAATTCGATTCTAAATTGTAGTCTTTGTTTAATAAGTGGAGGACTTAAAAGACTTATATTGGCTTTTCGAATCTTTAAAACTAATTTGTGTTAAGTTGAATTCATGTAATGTCTCTTGTTCTTATGTTTTCAATAATAATAATAGTAATCCAAGGGTATCCAATATTTCTTGCATATCTGGCATTGGTGTGAGAACCCGCCAAGCTCTATCCGACATGTTGTTGACAAAGTCAGCCTTGGTATATCTTGGTCTCATATGAGTTGGACACCTAAGGATTACCGACATGTTGTTGACAAAGTCAGCGTCGGGCTGCACAATCCGCCAAGCTCTGTCCCAACTCTCTGTCAGTCCGGAAGGCAGTGCATGGGTGGTATACCTTGGTCTTTTTAGTTAGGGGTATGTAATTAATTGTAAATTTCAATTTTTATAGAGATCGAGAATAAGCAATGATGCCCAAAGACTTCTTGACCTTATTGATTTAACTAGCCATATACGAGTGAAAAATAATACCACTTTACAAACTGTGCCAAGCAAACTAAGAATCTATTTCATGGCTGCACTATGTTATCGACCGAACCAACTGGCCAAACTAGAGTTTAATATTGAAAACTTGAATTGTAGTTAAAATTCGTGACAAGTTGAGGTATCTAAAATAAAGCCAACTGATTAGAAATTGTTAACTTAATTTGTTGTACCACTTCCCTGAAATAAGTCGTGTTTTAATTTTCATTTGCATATGTCTGTTTCATCCATGTTGTTACATTAGAACCTCAACATACTACATTTGGATTTCGTGGGTTGTATCCGCTGAAAACCCTCATGAGACACCACTTGTCCTACTAGGGACACCTAGGGGTTTAATGGCTTGTTGCACATGCTTAATGCAATCGTGTTTCCTATGAAAGTGTGACCTATCTAGTTTAGCTTTTCATTTTTGAAACACCCCACCTCCGTTAAGGTCACTCACCAAGGGAATGCCTTAACTTCGGTGGAGCATTTTTAGTAAAAGATGCGGAAAAATTACAAGACAGACAAAATAAAGTAGCGAAAAATAAATAACCTTTATTGATTAAAACAGCTTATACAAAGATTGTTTTACAACACCAATACTGATTACCAGAAAGCATCTGTCTTGTTTAATATATAAGAAGCACAAACTGACAATGATATTCCCCAATAATGCATGAGCCAGCCATAGCAGTAGAAAATGGAGTTCAAAGCAATGCGCCAAAGAATCTTCAAGCTCGGAAAGAGTACCGGCCCCAAAATGAGCTGAGCTTTTCCCTCCCTGACTACCTTGGGGTGGGGGGGGTACGGAAGAAAAGAGGCGAAAGTAAACTAGGTCAGACATAAAGTCTGGTAAGTCTAGTGATTCTTAGTATTTAAACGAGGAAAAGGGTCATGACATGAATAAACTAAATATAAGACTAAACCATAGTAACAAGATAACATGGGGTAAGCATGTGATATGGTAAGATAAACTGAATGTACTGATAAACACCCACTTGCTTCTACTCCTTCTCTGCTTCGCAACTACCCTATTATACTGATTTCTATATCTCTGCACTACCTACTAGTGTCCGAACTAGTGATCTATGATCATATGATAACGTGATCCCAATCCCCGTATTTGCAGTTGCCTTCAGGTGTACATCTATTATGGGGATTCCATTTATTACCTAGATATAATCTAGGGTTAGCTATCGAGCGCTTCCTAGATTCAACTAGGGTTTACGCTACCCAGGGCCACTGGGGTTTATGCTTCCTATTGAACGCTTCTCGGATTCAGGGTTTACGCGACCTAGGTCCCACTAGGGATTATGCTACCTACTTTGTAATAATTTTCCAAGTGTCTATGTCAGTCTGCCCTCTCTTGCGTGTAGATACTATGTGCTGGCCCCACCATAAGGTGTATCAACCCTTATGATAGCGACCTGACACGATTCAAGATGCACAGTGTATAACTACTGGTACCCAGTGCCTGCTTTTTCCACTCCGGAGTACGTGCACGCCTGTAAACCGTCGGAACCTACACTGACGTACCCCCCGCCGCTATTTTGACTGCTTATAATCAGCCCTGTAATCGTGCCCCACCCTGCCTAGCTCAGGGTACCGTGATACATATATGTGGGTTACTGCTGAAATGGGTCCCCGTTACTAGGGTTTCCTACTGGTTAAGTTTGTGGGCCTATATATATATACAATATTACCCACCTACACGGGATGTACTTTACCCTCCTACCAATTCAAGCATGTCTATTTAATGGTTAAGTTTGTGGGCCTATATGTACTAATATTACCCACCGATCCCGGTATGTGCTTAACCCTTCCACTGGTTCAAGCATGTTTATTTAATGGTTAAGTTTGTGGGCCTATATGCACTAATATTACCCACCGATCCCGATATGTACTTAACCCTTCCACTGGTTCGAGCATGTTTATTAAATGGTTAAGTTTGTGGGCCTATATGTACTAATATTACCCACCGATCCCGATATGTACTTAACCCTTCCAAGTTCTGGAATTTATTAGCATCCCTTTGTTGTAGTTGAATTTGCTGTTGGATTGAATTGAGTTGCTTTAATCTTCTTCTAATTGGTGGCGGCTATTCTAGGGTTCAAGACGACAGCATGGCGGTCATAGTTTTAGTTTTAATTCTGATTTAGGGTTTGAGTCTATGGGTATTTTTATAGAGCTTCGAATTAATTTAAGCCGTCGGATCACTCTAAGATCCATCTGAGCCTTAGAAACCAAGAAATGATGTCAACAGACCAACCAGAAATCGCCACCTAAGCCCTAGAACATAAAATTTCGTCATAGACCATTTAAGGCCGACGTGACCAATTCCAAACCTCCTGAGTCGACCCTGGGGTCGACCCAGCGGGTTTCCTACGGTCGACCCAGCGGGTTTCGGGTTGACCCATAAAATAGGTCGATTTAGTGTTTTGCCTTCCCGCTTCTGCTGTTTTGAATTTTTTTTCTTAAATTTTAGGATGAATTTTATTTTATTTTTATAAATATATATCTATATATATTTCTATCTTCCTAATTAACCATTTTCACACTAAACTACTTTTTGAACCACGTTCACACGAAGCCGCTTTTTAGCAATTCCCCTAAAACAAATATATGGTGTTGGCGGGGATTGAACTCTGTACCTCTTGTATGCAAGTCACATGTTTCAACCAAATGAGCTACTACGTCTTTTTCTTACAAACATTAGAACAATGCTAAACATTTATTCTTTAATTTAGTTAATTCGATTATTCAAAAATCCGGGTGTTACATTCTCCCTTCCTTAAGGATTTCGCCCCCGAAATCTCCAAGTTAAGGAGAATGCATATCCTAACATCCAAACGACCATCTACTCAACCATCAAACACAGGCATCCATTGTTCTTATAGAATTTCTAATGCTGTATGTAACACCCCACGTCTATTAAGGTCACTCACAAAGGGAATGCCTTAACTTCAATGGAGTATTATGGGTACTGGAACAGAAATATTACAAGACAGACATATATAAAACAGCGGAAAATAAAGTGGAAGTACTTACTCAAATCATTTATTAAATATAAATGTTTACAAGAAAAGCCCATCAACTTCCAATACCCAATTTCATGGTTAAAATATCTGTCTAGCTCAAAAACAAAGACGCATAAAAATAAACTGCAGTATTCCCCAATAAAGCAAAGCAAGCCATAGCCAAGAGAAATCCAAGCCATACATGGAAGAGCCTTGGAGCTTGGTAAGATCCGAACTAAGTTGTATTCCCATCCTGTGAACCTGGGGGGGGGGGGGGGTGAAATGGAAGAAAAAGAGGCGAAACAAAACGGGTCAGTCATAAAGACTGAGTAAGTCCTAGTGACTTTCAACATAAAAATGAGTAAAGATAACATGGCATGAATAAACTAAAAGTAAACATAAGCATGATGACAAGGTAGGGAAGATAAACTAAGATAACAAGATAAACTATGATAACAAGATAAACTAAGGTAACAAGATAAACATCGGGCACGGTGAAACAAGTATAACATCCCATAATCCCCATCAAGTACCCCACCCGCATGGTTTCTATCAAGAATAACATCGCAAGGTTTCTAAGCTTTACCATTAAAACGATGTCTATTTGCTCTGCACCACCTAACTAGCATCCTCATAAGTGTCTTACATGGAATGATCTGTACTCCTACTAGTATACCAACTAGTGTCCTATGCAACAAGGATCCGTACCCCCTACTAGTGTCCCAACTAGTAGCCCTTGTTATATAATAATTACAATGTGATCCCAATCCCCGCAATTATGGTAGCCTTCAGGTGTACATCGATTTTGAGGATTCCACCTCGATCACCCCAATGGCCATGTATATATTCGATGCACCCTTACTACCTTATCGATCGGATCCCTACTTGACCTAGTTCTCATTTGTGTCACGCGGCCCCCTACTTGTAGATACCTGTGCTGGTCCCACCATGGGGTGTATCAAGTCCCATGGTGGCAACCCTGACATAACCAAGATGCACAGCTTTATACCTACTAATGCCCAGTGGCTAAATTTTCTGCGCCGAAGTGTGTGCACGCCCGCACTCCGTTAGAACCATCACTGCTGCACCAACCGCCACTAATTTGACCTCTTATAATCAGCCTTGTAATCGTGCCCCACCCTGCCTAGCTCAGGGTTCCGTTGATACCTAATGTGGGTTGGGTCCCCGTTACTAGGTTTTTCTAATGGTTAAGTCTATGGGCCTATACTCTCTGATATTACCCACCACCCCTGATGTGTACTTAACCCCGCTACTGATTCAAGCATGTGTATTTTAATGGTTAAGTGTATGTGGGCCTATATTTACTAATATTACCCACCAACCCGATATGTACATAACCCTTCTACTCGTTATGTTACCGTGGTTAAGTGTTTACCTTAGTTAACTTAACCTTTCTCGCTTATTATGTTTGATTGGTTAAGTGTGGTTTATTAACTTAACCCCGTTCGTCTATCTGGTTACATTGGTTAAGAATTTTCTAGTTAACTTAACCCCATGTGTTACTTAACCCTACTACGCATCACATCAGATTGGTTAAGTGCATGTTAACTTAACCACATCCACTAGTCATATTATAATGGTTAAGTGTTATCAACTTATTCAAGTTAACTTAACCCACCTGTTTGTCCTGTTATGTTGGTTAAGTGTTACTACTTAACCGCAACCACTTGTCTAATTAACCCATTGTATTGGTTAAGTGTTCTCATTAACTTAACCTCACTCTCTAGTCTAGTTTAACCATGTTATAATGGTTAAACATTTGCTTAACCTTACCCACTCCCGTAGTCAACATATTAAATTGGTTAAGTGTTCTAGTTAACTTAACCCTACCAACCCTAGCCAGCTCTAGCTGTCTTATTAGGGCGCCAACCTCTCACATTAGACAGATATTGTTGTGGCTGCCGGTGTGCCGGTCGGGTCCGGGCAGTCTTACGCCATAACTCAGTTTAACCTCGTGTCTTTATTGGGCCTAATGCTTAGCCTCCCACATTGGATAGGTATTGCTGTGATTACTGGACAACCGGGCGGGTCCGGGCAGGTTTACATCACAACTCAATCCAACCTTGTGCTAAGCATATTCGTATTTTCCAATTTACATTAATTATGTAAATTATTCAAATTCATATTACTGCCCAATTTGTTTCCAATCAATCTCATTAAATTAGGTATATAATAAATACCATTTTATGCCATAATTCTAATTTACATTTTAATTATGTAAATTGTTCAAATTCAGATTAATGCCCAATTTGTTTCCAATCAATCTCATTAAATTAGGTATATAATTAATACCATTTTATGCCATAAATAACTTATGTGATAAATGACCAATTTATGGCAAGTTTCCTAAAAATTACCAATTATCTTTATGTCCATAATTTACATTAATCAACATTTACTATTATGGCCCACCTTCTCTTTAAATCATGTTTATAATTTTTGGTATGTAAATCATACCAAATTAAATGTCACTAACCATGATTATGCTAAACACGACAATTACATGTTAATTAACGTACACCCACATTCCAAATTACATGCCCATTAATATATGTACCCAATTATAGTTGGTTTACATATGTCTAATTCTTGCCTGTTTACATGTATGCCAAGTTTATGCCAATTTACACATATCAAGTTCTAGCCAAATTACACATATATCAAGATCCATGCCAAATTTCATATGCCAATTTATATATGCCTAATCCTAGACAATTTACATATATACCAAGTTTCATGCCTTTTTACATATGTCAAGATTCAGAGTTTACATGTTTACAAAGCTATGCCCAATTTACATAGGTCAAATTTTAGCCAAGTTATACATATCAATATTCTTGCCATATTTTTCATAGGTCAATTTTCATACCAAACTACATGTATTCCATGTTTACCCCAATTTACCCAAGCTAGCGAACTTTAATTATAACGATAATACCCATATTCCAATTTCATGTTAATGGCAAAAACACCCAAATATCCAGTTTTCATATTATGCCTTCACTTCTATCAAACACATATATCCAACAAGACAATATCCCAATATTTCCCCCGTATTCAATCGCACGCAAATCGCAGTTTAGGCCTAGGTCCGAAATTGACCTAGGTTCATCAAAAGAAAATAAATAGGGGAAAGGTAAAATTTTGCATCAAAACAAGATCGGAGAGAAAAACATCATCACAGGCATATTAAGATTACAAATGGATAATAATATCAACATGAATCAAGAAAATTGATTAACAACAGGCTGAATAGATCATGAACTAAGCATGAGATTGAAGATAGAAAAGTCCAAAGATCAAGATTCAAGAAGAAACATAAATAGATCTGAATCGATACACATACTTAAATCCAAATCCACTTTATTTCATGGCCATATTATAATTAAATATTTAAACCGGAAAATAAATAGAACTTACAGAGAACGGCTAATGAATTAAGAAGTGAATTTGTCTTAGAAAGTTGCAGTGTCATTGATCTATCCCCTTGAATTTGTTGTAGAAGCATTGATATTTGATTTGATTTGAGTTTTGACGCTTAAGCTTTAATTTGGAGACGGCGACCATGGCTCAAGAGAGATTCAGCAACATTTAGGTGTCATATGAATTTGTGTGAGTTAGGCTAGGTCTAGGAGTTCTTTTATAGGTGTAGCAATTCATTTCAGCCATCGGATTAACCCTAAAACCCATCCGGACCATCAAAACTCGTCCCGAGCCTCAAAAATGGGTTCTGGACCGCCCCAGGCCGACCAGGTCGACCTGTACAGGGGGGGAGTCGACACTACAGTCGACACAGGGGGGGCAGGTCGACTTGGGTGTCGACACTACAGTCGACACGGGTAGTCTGCCAGAAAGTCTGCTGAAATCTTGTTTTTGGCCATATCTTGGTCATACGGACTCCAATTTTCGAAAACCCAGACTCTATTTCATGCATTTTTCCGAGAGGAACGCAATGGTGATGTCCATTTTACCTAATTCTAGACTCTTGAATTAGTTATCCTTATTTTACTATCTTTTCCGTTACATACATCGTTATCGAACTAATTTTTCTTCTCTTCCATGTATTTTTTAATTTCTTATGCATCACCATTATTTACCCATCATAAGCATATTTTTATATATTTTATTTTATTTGTAATTATACTAAAAATATGGGGTGTTACATTCTCCCCTCCTTAAAGGATTTCATCCCTGAAATTTTCAAGTTAAGAAGAATGTGTCTTACCATCCATCATCCATCTACTCAATCATCAATCACATGCATTCATTGTCCTTTATAGATTTCTAATGTTGTATGAACATATGCAAGAAGTGTGTGTATATGTTCCTTGTCTAATGCAAATGATCAGGCCTGATTGATCTTCTAGATGCAAAATATGTTTAGTGCCATGAGTCCAACATGTATGCAAATAGTCCTAGTCACATAAACACTATATGTGTGCACAAACATCCATCCATATGCAACATTCATATGATAACACATTCAATTTCATCCACAAACAAGTGTAAATACTCATGCATATGCAATATGAAAGGTGACTGAGCCGATCTAGTGCCTAATGTGTGTAAATGCATCCACGAGCAACCACTAGCAACCACTTGCAGCCACTTGCAACCATCAA
This sequence comes from Allium sativum, assembly GCA_030737875.1. Taxonomy (NCBI): domain Eukaryota; kingdom Viridiplantae; phylum Streptophyta; class Magnoliopsida; order Asparagales; family Amaryllidaceae; genus Allium; species Allium sativum. Next base: position 12,867,889 of record CM060923.1, read on the forward strand.
TCATAACATGTCTCAAACACATGTTTACACACAACCGTTCCTATCTAAAGGTATATTCGAATGATAGAAGCAAGTAAAAACTTTGTGCCCATTAGGCAATGTCAAAACTGGAAATCTATGCCACATATATATTGATTAGGAGAAGAACTCTCTAAGCATCATCCCCGAAGACCGAAATCAACATCAGACCAACACCCAAAGAATTACTCATCCCAACCAATATATATGATTCTAGGAAACTAAGCATGATGGACTCCTATTAGGTCACAAGGAAATCCCTTCCTAAGACCAACCCGTATCCTATAAAACCCAAAAAGTTTAGTCAACCCAACGAACACCCTCAAGCCCCAACATGTGTTACTAACAGATGAGTCATACTCCCTATGGGGTTTGCAACAGAAATTGGATTGAGATTGGGACCGAGAGGATATACACAAAAGATAGCATGCAAGTAAGCTCTACAGGAAGAGAGGGATCAAGGATATACTCTTAAGAAGAGATATGATGCACGAATCTAGTCTTCAATCTTCTAAGTCACATTTCTTTGAGCTTAACTCCATTGTGCTTTGACCGCCTTTAACTTCACAATTCCGTAGCTTCTTAATTCTTGTTTCCAAAATATGGGTTGGAATCCATTTCACTTTTGCCTCTCGTTCCACTTTCACTTATTCTCCTCCTAGCATACTCGGCTCAAACATAACTGCGTACTCATGGTTTCATGCAAGCTCTCCAAAATTCACTAGTGAATCTTGGATCTCGTCCACTTACTATCAAGTATTCCTCGCAGAAGAACTATCTCTTAGAAATAAATGCCAACCATGTTGCCCAATGTATTTACTAAGGTGATTCTCTACAACTCATGCATAAGCGAAATGACCCATCCGCCTTAGTGGCGAACATTACTTGAGCGGATTACGAATTACCAATAAATGTGTCAAGAGATTCTAGGTAACAAATCATGATAGAACCCTAAAGGTTACATGCGACTTCGAGGGTATTACCGAGGCAAGTCAAGAGTCTAACTACCCCAATTTTTTTTCAAAACCGAGAAGGTCACTCTTACTGGATAACCACTCCATTGCTAGAATCAACCCATTGCCCAAAACATAAACATTACTTCTAGACTCAACACTTAGCATAGACATTCTCAAATCCAAACTAGTCATGAATAAATAGGCCGATTTCCCCAACAGGACTTGAGACAAAAATGGGACCCTCTACTATGCTAGTACTAAGGTGCAGGGACTCAACTTTCGAAGCAGAATTAAAAGGATGAGATGTACAAAAACAAAGTTCTAGTGGGATGATAGAAAAGAAAAGCTAAACTTTTAAAAGAAACGTTACCACTCTCTTAGGTACGCTAGTAGTGAGAGCATACAATTGCCCTCTCTACGATCTTGTCCCTTGCCCTTGTCCTATGCTTAACTACACGTCCCTTTTTACCATACTAAAGATACTCTCTCTTGTCATGGGTTCTACTATTCTTTCACTTTGGCCTCTTTCCTTTCACCTTTTTCCTCCTTCGTGGATTAAGCTATAACAACTAATTTCTTGTTCTTACTGTCCTCGTATAGTTTGTTGACAAGTCTCTCGAAGCTACCTCCAACGCATGACACTCTACCCAACTTGAAATAAGATTAGACGCAGATGGAACTACTACGGCTACAGATGGAGGTTGGGCCCTCCTTTGCCCTCCGACCTGTGTCGGATGCCTATGAAACTATGGTGAAAAGAGAGAGAAGAGATTTCAAGAGAGAATCAAAAGATAGTGCATATGGCTTTGGGGAATATGCCTTTTAATCAAAACAAAATTTTCTTGAAAATTTGCTTCTTTGTAAATGTTTTGAAAACTAGTTTCAGAAGGTTTTTGAAAACTTTTGCCCAGTCTGGTAACCTTCTGCTCTGATACCAAATGTAACACCCCACGTCTGTTAAGGTCACTCACAAAGGGAATGCCTTAACTTCAATGGAGTATTATGGGTACTGGAACAGAAATATTACAAGACAGACATATATAAAACAGCGGAAAATAAAGTGGAAGTACTTATTTCAAATCATTTATTAAATATAAATGTTTACAAGAAAAGCCCATCAACTTCCAATACACAATTTCATGGTTAAAATATCTGTCTTGCTCAAAAACAAAGAAGCATAAAAATAAACTGCGGTATTCCCCAATAAAGCAAAGCAAGCCATAGCCAAGAGAAATCCAAGCCATACATGAAAGAGCCTTGGAGCTTGGTAAGATCCGAACTAAGCTGTATTCCCACCCTGTGAAGCTGGAGGGGGGGGGGAATGGAAGAAAAAGAGGCGAAACAAAACGGGTCAGTCATAAAGACTGAGTAAGTCCTAGTGACTTTCAGCATAAAAATGAGTAAAGATAACATGGCATGAATAAACTGAAAGTAAACATAAGCATGATGACAAGGTAGGCAAGATAAACTAAGATAACAAGATAAACTATGATAACAAGATAAATTAAGGTAACAAGATAAACTTCGGGCACGATGAAACAAGTATAACATCCCATAATTCCCATCAAGTACCCCACCCGCATGGTTTCTATCAAGAATAACATCGCAAGGTTTCTAAGCTTTACCGTTAAAACGATGTCTATTTGCTCTGCACCACCTAACTAGCATCCTCATAAGTGTCTTACATGGAATGATCTGTACTCCTACTAGTATCCCAACTAGTGTCCTATGCAACAAGGATCCGTACCCCCTACTAGTGTCCCAACTAGTAGCCCGTGTTATATAATAATTACAATGTGATCCCAATCCCCGCAATTATGGTAGCCTTCAGGTGTACATCGATTTTGCGGATTCCACCTCGATCACCCCAATGGCCAAGTATATATTCGATGCACCCTTACTACCTTATCGATCGGCTCCCTACTTGACCTAGTTCTCATTTGTGTCACGCGGCCCCCTACTTGTAGATACCTGTGCTGGTCCCACCATGGGGTGTATCAAGTCCCATGGTGGCAACCCTGACATAACCAAGATGCACAACTTTATACCTATGATGGCCAGTGGCTAAATTTTCTGCGCCGAAGTGTGTGCACGCCCGCACTCCGTTAGAACCTGCACTGCTGCACCAACCGCCGCTAATTTGACCTCTTATATTCAGCCTAGTAATCATGCCCCACCCTGCTTAGCTCAGGGTTCCGTTGATACCTAATGTGGGTTACTGCTGAAATGAGTCCCCGTTACTAGGTTTTTCTAATGGTTAAGTCTGTGGGCCTATACTCTCTGATATTACCCACCAACCCTGATGTGTAATTAACCCCGCTACTGATTCAAGCATGTGTATTTTAATGGTTAAGTGTATGTGGGCCTATATTTAGTAATATTACCCACCAACCCGATATGTACTTAACCCTTATACTCGTTATGTTACCATGGTTAAGTGTTTACCTTAGTTAACTTAACCTTTCTCGCTTATTATGTTTGATTTGTTAAGTGTGGTTTATTAACTTAACCCCGTTCGTCTATCTGGTTACATTGGTTAAGAATTTTCTTGTTAACTTAACCCCATGTGTTACTTAACCCTACTACGCATCACATCAGATTGGTTAAGTGCATGTTAACTTAACCCCATCCACTAGTCATATTATAATGGTTAAGTGTTATCAACTTATTCAAGTTAACTTAACCCACCCGTTTGTCCTATTATGTTGGTTAAGTGTTACTACTTAACCGCAACCACTTGTCTAATTAACCCATTGTATTGGTTAAGTGTTCTCATTAACTTAACCTCACTCTTTAGTCCAGTTTAATCATGTTATAATGGTTAAACATTTGCTTAACCTTACCCACTCCCGTAGTCAACATATTAAATTGGTTAAGTGTTCTAGTTAACTTAACCCTACCAACACTAGCTCAGCTCTAGTTGTCTTATTAGGGCACCAACCTCTCACATTAGACAGATATTGTTGTGGCTACCGGTGTGCCAGTCGGGTCCGGGCAGTCTTACGCCACAACTCAGTCTAACCTCGGGTCTTTATTGGGCCTAATGTTTTGCCTCCCACATTGGATAGGTATTGATGTGATTACTAGACAGCCGGGCGGGTCCGGGCAGGTTTACATCACAACTCAATCCAACCTCGTGCTAAGCATATTCGTATTTTCCAATTTACATTAATTATGTAAATTATTCAAATTCATATTACCGCCCAATTTGTTTCCAATCAATCTCATTAAATTAGGTATATAATTAATACCATTTTATGCCATAATTCTAATTTACATTTTAATTATGTAAATTGTTCAAATTCAGATTTAATGCCCAATTTGTTTCCAATCAATCTCATTAAATTTGGTATATAATTAATACCATTTTATGCCACAAATCACTTATGTGATAAATGACCAATTTATGGCAAGTTTCCTAAAAATTACCAATTATCATTATGTCCATAATTTACATTAATCAACATTTACTATTATGGCTCACCTTCTCTTTAAATCATGTTTATAATTTTTGGTATGTAAATCATACCAAATTAAATGTCACTAACCATGATTATGCTAAACACGACAATTACATGTTAATTAACATACACCCACATTCCAAATTACATGCCCATTAATATATGTACCCAATTATAGTTGGTTTACATATGTCTAATTCTTGCCTGTTTACATGTATGCCAAGTTTATGCCAATTTACACATATCAAGTTCTAGACAAATTACACATATATCAAGATCCATGCCAAATTTCATATGCCAATTTATATATGCCTAATCCTAGACAATTTACATATATACCAAGTTTCATGCCTTTTTACATATGTCAAGATTCAGAGTTTACATGTTTACAAAGCTATGCCCAATTTACATAGGTCAAATTTTAGCTAAGTTATACATATCAATATCCTTGCCATATTTTTCATAGGTCAAGTTTCATACCAAACTACATGTATTCCATGTTTACCCCAATTTACCCAAGCTAGTGAACTTTAATTATAACAATAATACCAAGATTCCAATTTCATGTTAATGGCAATAACACCCAAATATCCAGTTTTCATATTTTGCCTTCGCTTCTATCAAACACATATATCCAACAAGACAATATCCCAATATTTCCCCCGTATTCAATCGCACGCAAATCGCAGTTTAGGCCTAGGTCCGAAATTGACCTAGGTTCATCAAAAGAAAATAAATAGGAGAAAGGTAGAAATTTGCATCAAAACAAGATCGGAGAGAAAAACATCATCACAGGCATATTAAGATTACAACTGGATAATAATATCAACATGAATCAAGAAAATTGATTTACAACAGGCTGAATAGATCATGAACTTAGCATGAGAGTAAAGATAGAAAAGTCCAAAGATCAAGATTCAAGAAGAAACAGAAATAGATCTGAATCGATACACATACTTAAATCCAAATCCACTTTATTTCATGGCCATATTATAATTAAATATTTAAACCTGAAAATAACTAGAACTTACAGAGAATGGCTAATGAATTAAGAAGTGAATTTGTCTTAGAAAGTTGCAGTGTCATTGATCTATCCCCTTGAATTTGTTGTAGAAGCATTGATCTTTGATTTGATTTGAGTTTGGACGCTTAAGCTTTAATTTGGAGATGGCGGCCATGGCTCAAGAGAGATTCCAGCACCATTTAGGTGTCATATGAATTTGTGTGAGTTAGGCTAGGTCTAGGTGTTCTTTTATAGGTGTAGCAATTCATTTCAGCCATCGGATTAACCCGAAAACCCATCCGGACCATCAAAACTCGTCCCAGGCCTCAAAAATGGGTTCTGGACCACCCCAGGCCGACCAGGTCGACCTGTACGGGGGTGAGTTGACACGGGGGGAGGGGGGGGGGGGGGGCAGGTCGACTTGGGTGTCGACACTACAGTCGACACGGGTAGTCTGCCAGAAAGTCTGCTGAAATCTTGTTTTGGCCATATCTTGGTCATACGGACTCCGATTTTCGAAAACTCAGACTCTATTTCACGTATTTTTCCGAGAGGAACGCAATGGTGATGTCCATTTTACCTAATTCCAGATTCTTGAAATAGTTATCCTTATTTTACTATCTTTTCCGTTACATACATCGTTATCGAACTAATTTTTCTTCTCTTCCATGTACTAATTAATTCTTCTTATGCATCACCATTATTTATCCATCATAAGCATATTTTTATATATTTTATTTTATTTTTAATTATATTAAAAATACGGGGTGTTACACTGTATGAACATATGCAAAAAGTGCGTGTATATGTTCCTTATCTAATGCAAAATCAGGTAGTCTACTGATTTAGTTGACCTCCTTAATGCAAACCATGATAGTGCCATGCATCCATTATGTATGAGAATGAACCCTATCGATACATATTATTTCTACATGTGTGCACAACCATTCACCAAAATGCAACATCCATATGATAGCACAACCATTATACATCCATTAGCTTAAATATGCACACACATTTATATGCAATACGCAATATGAAGTGAATGAGCCGATCTAGTGCCTAATGTGTGAGTATATGCATTCACGAGCAACCACTGGCAAACACTTGCATCCACATGCATCCATCATACATAACATGTCTCAAACACATGTTTCAATCATAGGACTAACCTATCTATAGGTCGAAGGTACTAACGAGAGGACATACTAAAGATAAGACAAATATAAGTAAACGATAAAGGAGAAACTAAAAGACATACCCTCGAAAAGAAAAGGGTATAATGCATCTTCTCTTCCGTCTCCCAAGTAGCGTTGCTCTCATCATCTCCCAATTGCACTTTGACTAGCTTGACCTCTCGATTCCTCAACTTCTTAACCTCCGACCTAAGAATGCACGTAGGAGCTCGTTGAATCGTCGCATCACGCTCTATCTCCACTTCTCTAAGCAAGCTCGGCTCTACCACTTCCGCGGTCTCATGCAAGCACTTCCTCAAATGTGATACATGGAATACGTCGTGTACACCACTAAGTTTCTCGGGCAACTCCACTCTATACGCCATCTTTCCAATCCTCTTATTAATTGGAAACAACCCTACGAACCTTGGTGCTAACTTCCCAACTGACCTAAAGCGAACAACATTCCGTAATGGAGACACCTTGATAAAGACCATGCCCCCAATATCAATCTCAAGGTCTATCCTCCTCTTGTCCGCATAAGATTTCTGCCTATCTTGCGCCGCCTTCATCCTCCTTCGAATCAAATCGATCCTTTCCGAAATCTCTCTAATCATATCGGGCCCAAGCAAGATCTTATCCGTAGATTCCCACCAACATGTAGGTGAACGACAAGGCCTTCCATAAAGAGCTTCGAAAGGTGCCATGCCAATGCTAGACTGAAAGCTATTATTATACACGAACTCCACCAACGGAAGATGCTCTTCCCATGTACCTCCAAAGTCTAAGACACATAGCCTCAAAAGGTCCTCTAGAATATGATTCACCCTCTCGGTTTGGCCATACGTCTGAGGTTGATATGCGGTGCTCAGACATAACTGAGTCCCTACCGCCTCTTGTAAGCTCTTCCAAAACTCGCTAGTAAAGATAGGATCTCGATCGCTCGCTATGCTAGAAGGAATACCGTACAAACAGACTACCTCTCGAATGTATACGGAAGCTGACATGGAGCAGTCCTCTTACTCTTCCCGCGAATGAAATGGGCGCTCTTTAGTAAGTCTGTCTACCACAACCCAAATTCCCGTATTACCCTTCCTCGATCTCGGCAATCCATCGACAAAATCCATCGAGACACTATCCCACTTCCATTGTGGAACCTCCAATGGGTGAAGCAACCGACTGGGTTTCTTTTGCTCTGCTTTTACTTGTTGGCACACCAAGCATCTAGCGACATACTCGGCCATATCCCTCTTCATACCGACCCAAAAGAAAACTCGCTTCATGTCTTTGTACATCTTGTCCCCGCCGGGATGAATGGTCATCTTCGAACGATGTGCATTATCAAGAATAGCCTTCCTCAAGCTCTCATCCCGTGATACACAAAGTCTATCGTCCCTATGCAACCAACCCTTATCATCTAGGGTATACCTACTTAGGTGGCTTGATAACTCCCCTCTTATGAGCATCTCTACTAACTCCATCAACTGTGGGTCATCACGCTATGCCTCTCCAACCCGTCCCAAAAGCGTAGGTCTGACCTCAAGGACACTAGCAAACTGGGTACAAAATCAATGGATGGTCTAAAGTCAAAGGTAGAGACAAACTCTAAGCTACATCGCTCGATAAACAAAGGACTCAATGTCAACTTTTTCCTACTCAAGGCATCCGCCACAACGTGACCCTTGCCAGGGGTATATGCTATCTCGAAATCGTAGGACGCCAAGAACTCCATCCACCTTTGTTGCCTCAAGTTTAGATCTTTCTGAGAGAACAAGTACTTTAGCGACTTATGGTCTGCAAGCAGCTCAAACTTCTCACCAAGCAAATAATGACACCAAGAATTGAGCGCAAAAACTATGGCAGCCAATTCTGAGTCATGGGTAGGGTATTTCTTCTCATGGACTTTCGACTGTCTTCCACCTTAACATATCACCCTTCCCTAGAGACCTCATGCCCTAAAATCCTCACTTCTTTCCTCCAAAAATGGTATTTTGGAGAACTTAGCTTTAAGCTAGTGCGCTTGTAGTGTCCCTAAGATTTCACTAAGATGTAGGGCATGCTCTTCTCGGCTTCTAGAGAAAACCAGGATATTATCCCATGCAAAATCGTCACAACTATCCATCTCTCACATAGACCATCCTAGTTGAACTCGACATCCCCCAAGTGCAAGCCCCAAAGGCCTAAGCCAATATCAGACCAACACCCAAGGGATACCACCTTCGAATTCAGATGACCTACGTGAGATGATACTAGTAAGACGGCCAACCAATTGAGCACTTGACCGACTCTGGCTGTCCTTGCCAGTCTTTTCCAAAACCACCACTGATCACATAACTGGCTTTGCTTAATCTATTAAGCACATACGAAAACTCATTTTGCGCCCCTGGGTAAACCCCGCACTTTATCAAGGACGTCTCCATACTCACGGACCACACAAACAGACTCCCAATCATCGTTGGGTGCGTCAGAAGATTCTAGGCAGCTAAGCATCACTGAACCCCTAGGGTCACAAGAAATATGAGGGTCTTTCCATAACGAATCAATAGTCTAACTACCCTCCTTTCACAATCTAGGATGGCACCCCGCCTGGCTAGCCAATCCACCCCTAGAATCAAATTATAGCCCGTGAAACCAAGGACGAAGGCGTTGCATTCAAATCCAACGCCCAAGATAGACACTCTCAAATCCCGACAAACCATTGAAGGATGAGCCGAACCACCAACAGGATTTGAGACTAGGATGGGATCCTTAACTAGACTAGTATTTAGGTGCAGTGTTTCAACTAACGAAGCATATACTAATGAGTATGAAGCGCCAGAATCAAAGAAAGTTCAAACAGGATGATAAAGAAAACCAAATTTCAACATAGACGGTCCTACCCCCATCAGGTATACCAGCCGTGAGGGAATACAACTACCCTCCAGAAGATCCTGTACTTTGTCCTTGCCTCTTTGGACAATCCTAAGGTGTCCTATTTCTCCAAAACAACTAGCCTTCTTCTTCACATTCTTCATTCGTGACCTCCAACCAAGATGAGGTTTTGTCCTTTGTTAACCAAACTGCTATTTGAACCTTCCTCTCATCGTCTATCTTAAAGGTACCAACAGGGCCTCCACTTCCTTGGACTAACTTCTAGCCCGACAAACGTCTGAGTCCCTTGAAGTGGTTTTCCGTCCTTCGTATGGAAGTCCTTATTTATCTTAGAATAAGCATCTATACGCGGAGGGGGGGACTCAAAAAGAGAAAGAGGAAGAGATTCAAAATGGAGAATCGAAGGAAGGATATATGGCTCTTGGGGGATTATGTTCTTAAAATAAACCTTTCTTTCAAAAATACTCTTCTACAAACATATTTTTTGAAAGTATTCTTTATATAAATGCTTTTGAAAAATAGTTTTTCAAAATATCTTATCTGTTCTAGTAACCTTCAGCTCTGATACCACGTGTAACACCCCACGTCCATTAATGTCACTCGCAAAGGGAATGCATTAACTTCCATGGAGCATTTTAAGTGAATAAAGAACAGAAAATCACAGCAAGACAGATATAAAGTAGTACTTGAAAATTTAAAACTATATTTATTGCAGTAGAAGGTAAATATGTTTGGTTACATCATCAAAAACCAAAAACCAAAGTCAAGTACATAATATCCATCTTGATAAAACAAAGTACATAATCCCACTACTACAAATAGCTATAAAGAAAATGATAGGCTGAATTTTACTTCAGCAATCCAAATCCAAGTGCTCCCAAAGAGATCCCAATCGAGCTCCACTAGTACTAGTCCCACCCTTAGAACCTTAGGGGGGGAGGAAAAAAAGAGGTGGAAACAAAGGGGGTCAGACATAAAGTCTGGCGAATCCGATAACTCTAACAACATAATTATTAAAGCAATATGATAAGATATAAGCTAGAGAATAAGGTAATGACTGTGTGAACCACATGGGTATGGCAAGGCAATCAAGAGAAATAGAGATAACGTTAACTGCGCTTCCTAATCAATATAGGATAATTACTATACTCTACTATACTGTACCGTACAGTACTAACTGTACTAACACTAACTGCACCCCTACTAGTCACTCTAGAAATTTGATCCCTCTAGGCTAAATAGAACGATGATAGCTTCGTGTACTACTAGATGTACCCACTATCCTCCATGTTTGACTGTATATCTCTAGTTGCTATCATAGGTACCCAGCGTGTACCTATCCCGACAAGATGTACCCCTTCAATAAGTAATAATGGTAATTCCATGTACTCCTAGCTGAAGTCATAGGTGCCGCCTGCTCCTATCTCCACTAGGTGTACCTCCTTAATAATTATTAATAATAGTGGTAGCTTCGTGTACCCCTAGCTGACTACATAGGTGCCGTCTGCTCCTATCTCCACTAGGTGTACCCAATACCCTTCCCCCATTCGATCGGCTCCCGAACTCGTAGATACCCGTGCAGGTTCCACAGTGGGGTGTATCACTCCTCAATATGGAAACCTTATACCACGCAAGGAATGCACGGCTTATAACTACATGATGCAACAACGTCTTACCTACCAGCCCAGACCCACGCACGCACGTGACCCCGTTGGACTTGCGTTACCACCGCTAACCCGTTTTGGCCTCTTACAATCAGACCCAGTAGGCGTGTCCTGTCCTCGACTTGGGTCGAGCTTACAAAGATACTTAATGGGCTACTGGACTGAAAAGGCCGCCCCAATGCTTCACACAAGCTTTCCACCTAGGCTTGGTCCCCACTAGTACATCCCACTTAACCCCCTTCATGTCCACTTACATGTTTTAAATTTGTTTAATGGTTTCTATTAGTAATTCCACATGCCACCCAAGGCACCCACTTAACCCCTATGTCCCACTTACATGTTTTACATTGGTTAAGTGTTACTAATCGTATTTCCTCATGCCACCCAAGGCACCCACTTAACCCCCATGTCCCACCATATGTTTTACTTTGGTTAAGTGTTTCTTAATTTATTACTACCTAACCCCTGTAGGACCTCTCACATTAGACCGACATTTGTGGCTGCTGGATTTGCCAGGCCGGTCCGGGCAGCCTTACACCAAAACGAGCCTAACCTCGTGTCCATACAATTTTTAAGCATTTAGTTTGGGCCTTTGACCTCTCACATTGGGCTAACATTTGTGGCTGCTGGATTTGTCGGGCGGGTATGGGCAGTCATACACCACAAATGAGTCCAACCTCGTGTCTTAGGCAATTAATTATACATAAGTAAATTTCCCCAAATTTGAATTACTTTCCCTATTCAAATTTCCATATTTATTTATGTCCATAATTTATCATCTAAATTATGCTCATCTATTTATGGTATATAAATTATACCAATTTCATCACTAATTAATTTTATTCCTTAAAATTAATTACATGCCTTTTTAGGCCATTACATGCCGAATTCACAATATGTGTGTATCCACTATTATCCCCATCGTACCCCCGTCATTCGTTCGCTTAACATGACATATACATATTAGACTAGCAAATAGTCTAATACTTAAAAAAAGGGAATAAAAGTCACAAAGTCACATACACACAATAATAGATCTAATTTGCAATTAAGAATTACAACATACTTGCATAGTCTTTGTATTATCAAGGATCCAAAAATCCAAGATCTAAAAGGTGTGAACTTGCATAACTAGGCATGTCATAGTTTCAACATAAAAATGTCAACTTGAATATGGATCTAAACTTTAAAGGTGTGAACCTGTATATATGTGAATCCAATTATCACTTAAACTTGCATATGAACATAATAAGAACTAGCATATGTTCCATATCCATATTCGCATAAAAACTGACGTTATAAACCTAGGTGATTGGACTATAAAAAGGGATTCATTGACACAAGTTAACATCATGAACTACTATCATATATTTTAGATCCAAACTTACATAACATCATATAACTCGCACACAACTTGCGTGATCCTATTAACTTGCAAAACATCTTATGTACAACTTGCATAATCATATTAAATTGCATAACATCATATGTACAACTTTCATAATCATATTAACTTGCATAACATCATATATGAAACTTGCATAATAGTATAAACTTGCATAATCATATTAATCTTGCATAACATCATACATGAAACTTGCATAACATCATATATAAAACTTGCATAACATCATATAATATGAATCAAGTTAACATACATGATTAAACATATGAATTAGATTCAAAAACACAATTATAATCCAACGTATATCACATCATAATTAATTTAGCAATTATTTTGTTAAAGTGATCAAACTCACCATTCAACAAAGTTCTGGAATTTATTAGCGTCCCTTTGTTGTAGTCGAATTTGCTTTTGGATTGAATTGATTTGCTTTAATCTTCTTCTAATTGGTGGCGGCTACTCTAGGGTTCAAGGCGACATCATGACGGCCATAGTTATAGTTTTAATTCTGATTTAGGGTTTGAGTCTATGGGTCTTTTTATAGAGCTTTGAATTAATTTAAGCCGTCAGATCACTCTAGGATCCATCTAGTCCTTAGAAACCAAGAAATGATGTCAACACACCAACCAGAAATCACCACCTAAGCCCTAAAACATAAAATTTCGTCATAGACCATTTAGGGCCGACGGGACCAATTCCAAACCTCCAGAGTCGACCCTGGGGTCGATCCACCGGGTCTCGGGTCGACCCATAAAATAGGTCGGTTTGGTGTTTTGCCTTCCCGCTTCCGCTGTTTTGATTTTTTTTTCTTAAATTTTAGGTTAAATTTTATTTTATATATATGTTTCTATCTTTCTAATTAACCATTTTCACACAAACTACTTTTTGAACTGCGTTCACACTAAGCCGCTTTTTAGCCATTCCCCTAAAACAAAAATATGGCGTTGGCGGGGATCGAACTATGTACCTCTTGTATGCAAGTCACACGTTTCAACCAAATGAGCTACTAAGTCTTTTGCTTACAAACCTTAGAACAATGCTAAACATTTATTCTTCAATTTAGTTAATTTGATTATTCAAAAATCCGAGGTGTTACAGAATCCTACAAAGCCCGAAAGGAAATTACGGCTACAGATGGAAGTTAGGCACTTATTTGGCCTTTGACAAGTGTCGTAGTCTCATAAAGCCTACGGAACCATGCCGTGATGAGGTTACCTCCCAGAAAGCCAGGAGCCCCGGAGACTCAAGAAAGAAGGAAACAAGGATTCAAACAGAGGATCAAAAGATAGTGCATATGGCTTGTGGGGAATAAGCCTTTAAAACAAAACTTTTCTTTTGAAAATGCTTCTTTTAAAACCGTTTTGGAAATAATTTTTCAATTCTTTTATCTGATCTGGTAACCTTCAGCTCTGATACCAAGTGAAACACCTCACCTCCGTTAAGGTCACTCACCAAGGGAATGCCTTAACTTCGGTGGAGCATTTTTAGTACAAGTTGCAGAAAAATTACAAGACAGACAAATAAAGCAGCGAAAAATAAATAATCTTTATTGATTAAAACAGCTTGTACAAAGATTGTTTTACAACACCAATACTTATTACCAGAAAGCATCTGTCTTGTTTAATATATAAGAAGCACAAACTGAAAATGATATTCCCCAATAAAGCATGAGCCAGCCATAGAAGTAGAAAATGGAGTTCAAAGCAATGCGCCAATGAATCTTCAAGCTCGGAAAGAGTAACGGCCCCAAAATGAGCTGAGCTTTTCTCTAAGGACCCGTAACTTCCTCGATAAGGAAAGCCCGGATACTTTGAGGACAAGACACAAAAGAACGCATACAGAAGAACATTTCATTGTATATTACAACAATTCAATCAAAATACAGGGATATTATAGAGTATGAGTAAATATTACATAGAAAATATCAGAGATTTAAATTACATTACAAAGAAGGGGAAAAATAATACAATACACAACTGAAAGTAATGCATGGTACAGAGCTTTCCGAGTATCATTCCAGCTATAAACCAGGATCCAGTGAATATAAATCTGCAAAACCAAAACTACTAGCTGCCCGTGTCAAAATAAGGCACCCAGAGTTTAGGTTGAAACAATAAACTCCAGGTCAGTCATGTGACTGGTGCGAGGACTAAAACAATTATTTATCTTTATTTTAAAGTTTGGTAAATCAAGGGACCATGCCGTATAACACGGAACGGGTCTCCTCCCAAGAATACCAGTGCATAAAACAGCAGCACAATGCTAAATAAAGAAAAATGAAGCTATTATAAGACCCAGGTCCCATCACATAATGCAACGCAAGCCGGAGGATAGGGTTTTTACCTTATAATAGCCAAGAATGCTAGATACGTTTAAAACAAATCATTTGATACTATTATAAGTGCATAGTGTATAAAACAACTTCAAATCATAAGTATCAATCATAGACGGCATAAATGCCTCATACCACTATGTCGCCATACTAGGCTCTACAATCAAAACCGCAAAGTCACGTATTTGGAAATTGGATTTCCATCTAATAACCGAGGCCAGGGATTGTCCTTTACCGATTCGAGACTGTCTAGCCCGAGCCTCAGGACCCAGACATAGGTGAGCCCTTGGATCGTCAGGGCCAGTCCACCTATGTGAATTAAAATGCCTGAACACTATGTTTCCCCGCCCTTTGGGGCGTAAATGACCCAAATGACTCCATCGGCTCCACACAGTCACTGATATATCCGAGGCGCCTCATAACAGCAATAACCAAACAGGTGAAAATAATATAAATCTCAGGGCTGGTAGGTCACTGACACCAATCTAGCTAGAAGGAAACGCACGCCCTCCTAGATGTCCTCTCCCATTTCTGGTTCACAACCGGGGTGTGAGGCTCGCGAATCAACGCTACACAAAGCTGTGCCACACAGGTGGTGCTTTGATCATCTAACACTAGACTTTGCTTTTCAACAGAAGCCTTGATTAATTGCCACTTAGGCATGCCACACAGGCAATTCACTCCATGCGATTGATATCCATCAATATATAACCCTAGAGCTCGTACGTCTCAGAGAAGGGCGTTTAGCAAGAGAATAAATTTTCCGCTGCCAAACAGATATATATTTAATAGAAATCAACCACACAGAATAAAATCCAATTTCAGACACATAGTCCATTTACGAGTTTGTTCTGGGTCTGAACAAAACCGGAGGCACCTTTTACCTTGCATATCCATTGATCTCCAAGTACGTCCGGACGATCACCAACTGATTCCCTCCTCTTGGGTGTACAACCCAATCAAGATCATCAGTAATCACCCAAACGATGTGAAGGCCTCCGATCTTCGACCACCGTCTTCATCCTCGACACCACATCAAATCGTTTATTCAGAATGGGATAAACCCGGTCTTTCTGAATAACTCGCGTATATAATAAACAAGTGTTACACAAACACAACATACGCCTCATTCCAATTCAGAATATTCCTTTGTTCAAATATTCTCATACTTTGGGAAAGGTTCCCATTAATTTTATCAAAGATAAATTCTTTAAATTTATTCTTTGATCTTCTGTGAATATCAACTCAAACTAGTCGGGATTAGCGAACCACACCGAAGTAATCATTTATTTAATTTCCCAATCCCAACCTATTCATCCCGTGAAGTAAAACAGGTCATACTTCATATCTAACACCATGGTGTTATCGGTAAATTTAATTACCATTTAACGTTCAAATTTAATTAAAGATTTAAATGTCGCCTGGAGCAAAACTGGTGATACTCCATTCTCGATCACTTCAATCTAATTAAAGATTCATTAAAACTCCACTTGGTTTTAATCTTCCCAATAATCACTATTAATGATTATTTAACTTGGGAAAACACATCCTATCTTTAACTGGGTTAAAGAACCAATGTCATTTAAAACACGGTTCACTATAAACCCAAAATCACATTACGTTAATTATCGGGATAAAGAACAAGTGTTATTTAAAACACCGTTCACGATAAACCCAAAAATCAATTCAAATTCAATTCCAATTAAATACCATTTAATTGGTACACTTCATTAAAACTAAATAAAAATATTTAATCTTTTTCTCAACTGGGTTTAAGAACAGTGTTAATGAAGACACCATTCACGGCAAACCCAAATCACATTTGATATTAAATACAAGGCTCTGAATAGAAAATATATCGGCTTATATTCAATATCAAATTCTATGACCAACGAATACCGTATTGGAAATAACGATATGAATATATCTTCCAAATTCCCATAACAATATATGTATCATCAGGATATCCGACATCGAAATATTCCAAAGACAATTTCGACTCAAATCCATTCCAGTTCAATTATTGGAAATTCTGGTTATTTTCAAAACCATTTCAAATCCACTTTATTTATTTCAAAAATAAATGGTTTTTAATTCTAGTTCAAAACCAGTTCATTTCGATAAAAATCTATTTTTGTCTTTTCTAATTTGGAATTTTTCAACCCAATTATTCACAAATCATTTCTTATGATTTTACACAAATTATTACTATTTTTAATAAGTTTATCAAGGCCTGTACTCCATCAACGGCCATCGAACTGCACTTACAGTGACCTTTTCCAAATTTGATTTGCACATAATTCCAAATCCAACCGTTAGAATTCTAATTTCTAGTATTGTTAGAAAGCACTTTTCGATACGAACCCAATGGTTCCGGTTTTAGGAGAATCCCACGGTCGGATCTCCCGTAATATCCATTCGAAGCCAATAGTCGAAATTCGCGAACTGTCGCGGCGCGGCGCGTTCTATTCAGGCCATTATATTATATATAAAATATATATATAATATTTGCTTCGTCGATTTCCTTTTAAAATGTATTTTGTAAATCGTTTTAAATTCGTTTTCAAAACGATTTCAACTTCATATTCAATTTCTAATCAAAATTGAATATTCCATATCATTAATCTATAAATGATAATATTTTCAAAACGTTATATTTTGAAATCACTTCCTTTTCTATATTCATTATAAAAATGAATAAAATCGATATAAATATCGTTCGCGTCAAAATGGCGCCAATCTAACCAACACGGCTTTATACATTTCAATAACTTCGTTATTCTATTCAACAAATGAATATTTTATTCAACACATGAATATTTATTCTATTCAACACATGAATTTTCTTTCTATTCAACACATGAATTTTATTTCTATTCAACACATGAATTTTCTTATATAATATTCCTTATTTTCCCAATTGGAATGAGGCCCAATCAATTACCATATAACGTTAATTATATGGATTCCCTACGACACATGTATATAATAGCAACGATAAACCATCATCCAGAGTGCACCACTCAACTGCATAAGCATTAAATATAATTAATTAATGCTTACACAGTCTGTCAATCTATCGATTGACATACAACTAAACAATCAGGATTAGTGTACGCCAAATCTCATCCCAATACCCGTGTGGGGTTTCAAATCAACGAACACAGATTTTATTTGTGTAGTTGGGCGATGTGTAAAATTTATCGTCCCAATCAGTATCTGTCAAATCAGTGTATATAAACAAATCGCCCGATTTGTTTATAAATATTTATTTTATTTCAACACATGAATATATATTTTTCACACATCACAATCAACAATCAAATTTCACAACACAACAATCAAACAAACAAGTCATCCATGGTCTGTGGACGACGGGTGTTAGGTGCTACTAAGCACCGTCTGCATCCTAGTATATATTTCAAACTAGAAATAGAAATAAAAGTGAGGAGTTCTCACCAAGAGCTAAAACAAAACCGCAAAGTCACGTATTTGGAAATTGGGTTTCCATCTATGAACCGAGGCCAGGAATCGTCCTCTACCGATTCAAGACAGTCTAGCCCGAGCCTCAGGATCCAGACACAGGTGAGCCCTTAGATTGTTAGGGTCGGTCCGGAACACTACGTTTCCCCGCCCTTTGCGGCATAAATGAGCCAAATGACTCCATCGGCTCCACATAGTCACCGACATATCTGAGGCGCCTCGCAACAGCAACAACCACACAGGTGAAAATAATATAAATGTCAGGGCTGGTAGGTCACTGACACCACCCTAGCTAGAAGGAAACGCATGCCCTCCCAGATATCCTCTCCCGTTTCTGGTTCACAACCGGGGTGTGAGGCTCGCAAATCAACGCTACACAAAGCTATGCCACACAGGTGGTGCTTTGATCATCAACCACAAGACTTTGCTTTTCAACAGAAGCCTTGATCAGTTGCCACACAGGCAATTCACTCCATGTGATTGATATCCATCAATATATTACCCTTGAGCTCGTACATCACAGAGAAGGGGGTTAAGAAAGAGAATAAATTCTCCGCCACCAAACAGATATATATTTAATAGAAATCAATCACACAGAATAAAATCCAATGTCAGACACATAGTCCATTTACAAGTTCGTTCTGGGTCTGAACGAAATAGGAGGCACCTTGTACCTCGCATATCCATCGGTCTCCAAGTACGTCTGGACGATCACCAACAGATTCCCTCCTCTTGGGTGTAAAACCCAATCAAGATCATCAGTAATCACCCAAACGATGTGAAGACCTCCGGTCTTCGATCACCGTCTTCATCCTCGACACCACGTCGAAACAATTATTCACAATGGGATAAACCCGGTCTTTCTGAATAACTCGCGTATATAATAAACAAGTGTTACACAAACACAACATACGCCTCATTCCAATTTAGAATATTCCTTTGTTCAAATATTCTCATACTTTTGGAAAGGTTCCCATTAATTTTATCAAAGATAAATTCTTTAAATTTATTCTTTAATCTTCCTTGAATATCAATTCAAACTAGTCGGGATTAGCGAACCACACCGAAGTAATCATTTATTTTATTTCCAAATCCCAACCTATTCATCCCACGAAGTAAAGCTGGTTATACTTCATATTTAACACCACGGTGTTATCGGTAAATTTAATTACCATTTCACGTTCAAATCTAATTAAAGATTTAAATGTTGCCTGGAGCAAAACTGGTGATACTCCATTCTCGATCACTTCAATCTAATTAAAGATCCATTAAAACTCCATTTGGTTTTAATCTTCCCAATAATCACTATCAATGATTATTTAACTTGGGAAAACACATCCTGTCTTTAACTGGGTTAAAGAACCGATGTCATTTAAAACACGGTTCACTATAAACCCAAAATCACATTACATTAATTATCGGGTTAAAGAACAAGTGTTATTTAAAACACCGTTCACGATAAACCCAAAAATCAATTCAAATTCAATTCCAATTAAATACCATTTAATTGGTACACTTCATTAAATCTAAATAAAAATATTTAATCTTTTTCTCAACTGGGTTTAAGAACAGTATTAATGAAGACACCATTCACGGCAAACCCAAATCACATTTGATATTTAATACAAGGCTCTGAATAGAAAATATATCGACTTATATTCAATATCAAATTCTATGACCAACAAATACTGTATTGGAAATAACGATATGAATATATCTTTCAAATTACCATAACAATACCTGTATCATCACGAAATCCAACATCGAAATATTCCAAAGACAATTTTGATTAAAATCCATTCCAGTTCAATTATTTGAAATTCTGGTTATTTTCAAAACCATTTCAAATCCACGTTATTTATTTCAAAAATAAATGGTTTTTAATTCTAGTTCAAAACCAGTTCATTTCGATAAAAATCTATTTTTATCTTTTCAAATTTGGAATTTTTCATCCCAATTCATCACAAATCATTTCTTATAATTTTAAACAAATTATTACTATTTTTAATAATTTTATCAAGGCCCGTACAGTCGATTTCCATCAACGACCATCGAATTGCACTTACAGTGACCTTTTCCAAATTTGATTTGGACATAATTCCAAATTCAACCGTTCGAATTATAATTTCTAATATTCGTTAGAAAGCACTTTTCGATACGAACCCAATGGTTCCAGTTTTAGGAGAATTGGACCGTCGGATCTCCCGTAATATCCATTCGAAGCCAATGGTCGAAATTCGCGAACTGTCGTGGCGCGGCGCGTTCTATTCAGGCCATTATATTATATATATAATATATATAATATATACTTCATCGATTTCCTTTTAAAACGTATTTTGTAAATCATTTTAAATTCGTTTTCAAAACGATTTCAACTTCATATTCAATTTCTAATCAAAATTGAATATTCCATATCATTAATCTATTAATGATAATATTTTTCAAAACGTTATATTTTGATATCACTTCCTTTTCTATATTCGTTATAAAAATGAATAAAATCGATATAAATATCGTTCGCATCAAATGGCGCCAATCTAACCAACACAACTTTATATATTTCAATAACTTTGTTATTCTATTCAACAAATGAATATTTTATTCAACACATGAATATTTATTCTATTCAACACATGAATTTTCTTTCTATTCAACACATGAATTTTCTTTCTATTCAATGCATGAATATTCTTATATAATATTCCTTATTTTCCCAATTGGAATAAGGCCCAATCAATTACCATATAACGTTAATTATATGGATTCCCTACAGCACATATATATAATAGCAACGATAAACCATCAACCATCATCCAGAGTGCACCACACAACTACATAAGCATTAAATATAAATAATTAACGCTTACACAGTCTGTCAATCCATCGATTGACATACAACTAAACAATCGGGATTAGTGTACGTCAAATCTCATCCCGATACCCGTGTGGGGTTTCAAATCAACGAACACAGATTTTATTTGTGCAGTTGGGCGACGTGAAAAAAATTATCGTCCTAATCAATATCAGTCAAATCAGTGTATATAAATAAATTGTCCGATTTGTTTATAAATATTTATTTTATTTCAATACATGAATATATATTTTTCACACATCACAATCAATAATCAAATTTCATAACACAGCAATCAAACAAACAAGTCATCCATGGTATGTGGACGACGGGTGTCGGGTGCTACTAAGCACCGTCTGCATCCTAGTATATATTTCAAACTAGAAATAGAAACAAAAGTGAGGAGTTCTCACTAAGAGCTAAACCAAACGCCACGACTCTTCATATGTAGAAATCTTCGTCGTGCTCGCCTTTTATCAATTTCATTGTCCGTAGCCACTACATATATAAAAATCACATTTTTATATTGTTGCTATATATATAAAAATCACATTTTTATAATCACTTTATATGGATTAAAAATCACATTTTTTATACCGCTACTGTATAGATAGAAATTCTATTTTTACACCGCTACTATATAGATAAAATTCTATTTTTATATCGCTACTATATAAATAAAAATTCTATTTTTATACCGCTAGTAATATAAATTAAAATTCTATTCATATACCTCTAGTAATATAAATAAAAATTCTGTTTTTATTACTCTACATAAATATAAATCATATGTTTATTCTTCCTATGATATAAAAATCATATTTTTACTTCTTTTAAAACCATACCTTTAATACTCTACCAATATAAAAATCATATTTTTATTCTTTCTATAATATAAAAATTATATTTTTATTCTTTCTATAATATAAAAATCATATTTTGAATCTATAAAAATCAAAACTTTATATTCTAAAAAAATCATATGTATACCTAAATAAAATTCATAACTTTATAAAGATAAAAACCAAATCTTTCTTATCATTAAAAATCCTATCTTTATTTCAAAACTTTATATATAAAAATCCAATTTATTTTAGCAATCTTTTATATATAAAAAAACTGATTTTTAGTTGTTAAAACTGATTACCCTATAGAAATAAAACAACTAAGCAAAGAAAAAACTTACAGTTGGATTTTGGGGGATGGGGGGGGGGGGAGGGGTTTTACTGTGGTCGGTGGTTGGCCAGAGATGGCGCAAGCGGTGGGGAGTGGTGCTGTGGAGGGGGAGGGGGAGGGCACGGCCGTTTCAGGTGGAAGGAGGGTTTGGGGCTTCGATCGATGGGGGAAAATAAGGGGGAGGCGTGGTGTCTAGAAGAGGAGGAGGGGGGGGACTTCGACGGCGGGCGGGGGTGGTGAAGCTCAGGTGGGAGGCACAATTTCGTGGGGGGTGGAAGCACGGGATCGGGCTTTTTTTGTTTTTGTTTTTTTCTCTGAAATGAAATAGATCGGGGAGGGAGAAAGGTATGGGGGGGTTTAATTGAAATTTTTTATATTATTTTATTTTATTTATTTATTCCATAAAGCAACTTTTTATTTCGACCTCCAAACGAGAGCCACCGACTGTCATCCGCAGCTAATTACCCCTATTCCGAACACAATGGGATATGTTCGGCAAGCCAATTCAGCTGTTACGATCAGTTTCCATCAAATTCAAAATATAAATCAGTATATATTGAATTTGAACGCACATTTCAATTTACCGGGGCCAGATAGGGACTCTAAAAATTCCTGAAAAATATTTCTAGCTTCGTGTGGACGATACGGTTCTAACAAAACTAATTTCATCAAATTCTGAGATTGTTTGAAAAATGGTCATTTTCCAGTCGATTGAAATTGACTAAAACATTTAAAACACGTTTTCTTTTGCCATGCTCACATATTGATTCAGAAAATTACGAATTTTGAAACCTAACAATAACTTTACATTACGGATCCAACAAAAGTGGTTTTGTCGGAAACCGAGGTTGTTTGCAAAATTTCATTTTTTAAGGGCCAGAATTCCACAACGACTATTCTGAATTTTCAACTGGGCATAACTTTTTATCCCCGCTATGAAATTTCAATTTTTCGGATTCGTTGGAGAGATATTCCCAATAAGATTATAATATTTTTGTTTCGCTAAAATCCGGTTTATTTTGAATCTTGTACATTCATTTGAAATTTGAAATCGAATTATCGAACCGAAACACCCCACCAACGTTAGGGTCACTCTCAAAGGGAATGCCCTAATTTTGGTGGAGGTTTATAAGTATAAGTCACAGATACACAAGACAGATATAAGAACACATATTATTGAATAGCGGAAAACAACATCATATTTTATTTCAACAAAATACGTGTTACACAAACCATGCCATAATTGTCTTACAATACTTCCAAAAACATTACATTTTCATAACTGTCTTGATTTCATTATTTAAAGAAGCATAAAAATATAAGTAAACTGCATAAGTCCCATAATTGCTGTCCAAAGCCATAGTCCAAAACGAAAAAGATCCAAGCAATACATTCTTTCTCTTCAAGCTGGATGTGAAAACTGGTCAAGCTGCGGTATTCCCTCCCTATGGACCTTGGGGGGGGAACAGAAGAAAAGAAGACGAAAGAAAAGTAGAGTCAGACATAAAGCCTGAGTATGTCTAGGACTATTCAGTCAATGAATAAAGAAATGGGCATGATAAGTATAAACTGGAAATGGGAAAGCACTACAAGCTAAGTTAAGTTGTCTAGAGTCGAATGTACTATCGTACCCCATATTAATCTCTACACCCCTATAAACTAGTTCCCAACAGGCACCCCATAATCAGGGTGAAACGATCCATTTCCGATGATCGGCTCCTATTCGCATAGTTACATGTGCCTTACAGCCCCCGATGTTGTAGTTACCTATGCTGGTCCCACCATGGGGTGTATCAAGTCCCATGTTGGTGGCCCGACACAATTCTAGAATGCCCAGGTATTCTACTGGCGCCCAGTGCCTTATTTTTCTGTGCCGGAGTGTGTGCACGCCCGCACCCCGTTAGAACCTACACTGCTGCACCACCGCCGTCGATTTGACCTCTTACAGTCAGCCCAGTAATCGTGCCCCACCCTGCCTAGTTCAGGGTATCTTGATACACCTTGTAGGGTTACTGCTGAAAAGGGTCCCCCACTACTAGGTTTTCTATCTCTAGCCAACATGCTAAGTTGGTTAAGTGTTTTGTAAACCTAACCCCCAATCAGTCTGTATAGTTTAGCATGTTCCATTTTGATTAAGTATTAATTCAATTTACTTAATCCTATCAATCCTGACTCAGCCTTTAGTTGTCTTATTAAAGCCTCGACCTCTCCCATTATACAGGTATTGTTGTGGCTGCCTGTTGCCGGTTGGGTCCGGGCAGTCTTACGCCACAACTCAGTCTAACCTCGGGTCCTTATTAGGCTTCGTTTTTAACCACCCACATTGGATAGGTATTGTTGTGACTACTGGACAGCCGGGCGGTTCCGGGCAGGTTTACATCACAACTCAATCCAACCTCGGGTTAAACACATCGTATTTTCTAAATTTACATATTCTGTCTCTTTTCTTTTTATATGTAAATATTTGCGGCCCATTATTCAAATCCATCTTTATTGGGTAAAATTAATTTACTCCACTTAATTGTTTTTCAAGCTCGTTGGCATCCGTCAAACATGCCAACACATATGTTTTACATTTTAACCCAAACATCATTACCCCTGTTTTATACGTTCGCTACAAAATAACATACGTTGGGTTTAACATTTAAACCCAACTTAGCCACATGAAAAAGGGGAGGCTTAGAACATGGTGTTTATATATTCTAAGTAACATAAAAAGGGGAGTGTGAACGCATGAACTTGCAAAATAGCGAACTAATTAACATAAATTAGGCACTTGTGAACTTGCATTGTAATAGCATATAATCATGGCATAAACATACCTAAACATGAATCATGGTTTTTATTCTATTCATAGAATCATGGCATAAACATACCTAAACATGAATCATGGTTTTTTTTAATCTATTCATGTAAACTTGCAAGTGGAATGTAAATCTAACTTAATTATGTGTCACATATATTATCATACGATTTTGATGACAACATAGGCCTAACACATGTTTTTAATTAGGCATAACACCAAACATAGTTTAGTCATGTTCATAGAGTCAACACAAGTTCATAAAGATGCTTACTTTTGTCTCTAATACAAAGGTATGGTTTTAAACTTGAATCATGATGCCAATTCTAACATAAATTCATATGAGTCATAATACCCAAATGGATCCAACTACACTAAAAGTGATTATAAAAGAAATATATATTATGTTGGCATAATAGTGAACCATATACTTGCATGAATCTCAAATAAACCACCACAAACATATAGACGTTACATTCAACATGAATCATATACTTGTAATTATCCAATAGGTGTTGAAATTAACTACCACAAACCTGTAGTTGTTTACTTTCAACATGAATCACATACTTGCAAATATCCAATCGTTATACCACAACATCCCAAATCGATTGGAATCATAGCAACGTTCAAATATAATTTTATCGCCACAAATCAAGTACAATTCTATTTCTCACTTTACACAAATCAAAACACAATTATTTATTCACATCGGAATAGCACTCTACTTACAACGTATGACGAATCTTCAATTCAGGAATTGGAATTCTGAATTTGGAGATGCTATCCTTTGTTGTAGGCGTTGTTTTGATTTAATTGACGTTGCTTTAAGCTTTCGAATTGTCTCCTAATTGTCTCTCAACTTTGACGGCTATTCCTAATCTTTCCTCAGCAGCATGACGGTCTCATATTCATTTTTGTTTATGTGAATTAGGTGTAGTCTTAGGTTCTTTTTATAGAGTTTGTGAGTTGATTAGGACCGTCGATGGAGCTTGGATCAATATCAGCCGTTTGTTTGAAGTAGAGAACAATCAGGAGCTGACACCTAGCCCTAGTGACAAGGCAAGGCTTAGAAATTCGGCCAAACACAGACTAGGCCAGCCGGGGGGGCTGGGTTCGACCTGGCTCAGGGGCCAGGTCGACACGCCAGTCGACACCGTGTCGACTTGGCAGTCGACACGGGTGACCCAGGTCGACTACCCAGTCGACTTGGGTAGCCCCAGGTCGACTACCCAGTCGACCTGGGTGCCTTGGGCGGGAAAATTCCCGCCTTGGCCAATCCGGCCCGATTTTGAATTTTGAATTGGTTATTCTGAGCTGTTTTGAATTTCAAACTGAATTCTGAAACTTCCGGAGGCCATATCTTCTTCATACGGAGTCCGTTTTACGCAAACTCGAACTCTATCTCAAGTAGAATTCCGAGACGAACGCAATGGCCTATCCCGTTTCCCTTAATTCTTTGATTTGAAATTAATTATACTTTAATTTGTGAATTTCACTATTATAGAATACACGGGGTGTTACATTCTCCCCTACTTAAAAAGGATTTCATCCTCGAAATCTTCAAGTTTAGGAAGAATGTATATCCTAACATCCAAACGTCCATGTACTCATCCATCAAACACGAGCATCCATTGTCCATAAAAGACTTCTAATGCTTCATGATCATATGCGAAGTGTGTGTATATGTACTTATCTAATGCAAAATCAGGCGGCCTACTGATTCAGTTGACCTCCTTAATGCAAATTATGTAAGTGTCATGAATCCATTATGTATGCAAATTTTCCTATTCATGATTCTACATGAGTGCTCAATCAATCATATAAATGCAACATCCATATGACAACACATTAAACTTTAACCATATACGAATATAAATACATATATGCATATGCAATATGAAGTGACTGAGCCGATCTAAAACCTAAATTGTGTGTGTATATGCAACCACGAGCAACCACTAGCAATCACTTGCAACCACTTGCAACCATCATCCATAACATGTTTCAATTACATGTTTTCATCCAAAGAGTTTCTACCTAAAAGATAAGGTCGAGGAGATATACAAAAAAAAAGATAGATAAAAACGCAACTTAAGGAAAAAGAAAGATCAAAGATGTACCCTCGAAAAGAAAAGGGCAGGTTGCGTGTATTCTAGCTTCAGTTTCCCAAGTTGCATCTCCCTCGGCGTCGCTCCACTGAATTTTGACAAGCTTGACTTCTCGGTTGCGTAGCTTCTTCGCTTCCGTTCCTAATATGCGGGTTGGAACTTTCCTCACGGTTGCTTCGCGTTCCACTTCTGCTTCTTCTAGGATATTTGGCTCTACCACTTCAGCAGATTCTTGTAGACATTTTCGGAGGTGTGAAACATGGAAAACGTTGTGAACTCCGGCTAGTTTTTCAGGTAGCTCTAATCTATAGGCCATTTTCCCAATTTTCTCGGTAATAGGAAACGGCCCTACGAACCTTGGTACTAGCTTTCCTGTGGTTCCAAAACGAACAACGTTCCTTAGCAGAGATACCCTAAGAAAAACTCTGTCGCCAACCTCAAATTCAAGGTCTGTCCTCCTCTTGTCGGCGTAGGATTTTTGTCTGTCTTGTGCTGTCTTCATCCTTTTTCGTATCAAGTCTACTTTCTCTGAAGTCTCTCGGATCATATCTGGCCCAAGTATGAGCTTATCAGTAGACTCCCACCAACAAGTGGGCGATCGGCACGGTCTTTTATATAAAGCTTCGAAGGGCGCCATTCCGATGGTGGCTTCGTAGCTGTTGTTGTAGGAAAATTCCACCAAAGGAAGATGGTCTTCCCACGTCCCTCCGAAGTCAAGGACGCACAGTCTTAAAAGGTCTTCCAAAACTCTGTTCACTCTTTCTGTATGGCCGTCAGTCTGGGGATGATAGGCTGTGCTTAAGCATAACTGTGTGCCTACCGCTTCTTGCAGACTCCGCCAAAACTCACTTGTGAAGATGGGGTCTCGGTCACTAACAATGCTAGAGGGTATTCCATGGAGTCGAACAATTTCCTTGAGGTAAATAGATGCTGGGGATGAGGCAGTTCTTTTACTCTTGACAGGTAAGAAGTGGGCGCTTTTAGTAAGCCTATCCACTATTACCCAAATGCTAGTGTTGCCTCTTCTAGACCTAGGCAGCCCATCAATGAAGTCCATTGAGATTCTATCCCACTTCCACTGCGGGACCTCTAGAGGATGGAGCAAACCGCCAGGTTTCTTCTGTTCCGCCTTAACCTGTTGGCAAACCATACACTTTGAAACGAATTCTGCCATATCCTTCTTCATGCCGCTCCAAAAGAAAGTTCTCTTTATGTCCTTGTACATTTTATCTCCACTTGGGTATATCGTCATCTTGGAGTGATGTGCTTCCTCGAGAACCTTCTTTACTAAATTCCTTGTCTGCGGGATGCATAGTCTTCCATCTCGCCTTAGCCAACCCTAGTCGTTGATGTAGTATCTGCTGAGGTGACTTGAAGTCTCACCCCTAATGAGCCTATCAATCATCTCCACAAGCAGAGGGTCTTCGTGTTGTGCTATCCCTATTGCGTCCACTAAAGTCGGGCGTACCTCGAGAGATGCTAGCAAACCCGGTACAAAATCGGAGGAGGGCCTAAAGTCAAAGTTGGCTATAAACTCTAGGCTTTGTTTTTCAACAAACAGCGGGCTTAGGGTTAGTTTCTTTCGGCTCATCACATCTGCCACTACGTTTCCTTTGCCCGGGGTGTAGGAGATCTCGAAATCGTACGAGGCAAGAAACTCCATCCATCTTTGTTGTCTCAAGTTAAGATCTTTCTGCGAAAAGAGATATTTCAACGATTTATGGTTAGTGTAAAGTTCGAACTTCTCACCTAGGAGATAGTGTCGCCAAGACTTGAGTGCAAAGATGATGGCAGCTAACTAAAGATCGTGGGTCGGGTAGTTCTTTTCATGAACTTTCAATGCCATAAGCCACTACACTTCCTTCTTGCATTAAGATAGCGCCTAGCCCTGTCCCACATGCATCTGTATAAACTGTGAACATCTTGCTTCCATCTGGCAACGTCAAAACTGGGGCTGTTGCAAGAGCCCTTTTCAGTCATTGGAAAGCAAACTCGCAATCCAAGTCCCAATTGAACACTAGATTCTTCTTTGTCAGCCTTGTGAGCGGAGCTGATATCTTTGCAAAGTCTCTGATGAATTTCCGATAGAAGCCTGCCAGCCCGAGAAAGCTTCGGACTTCTGTTGCGTTCTTTGGTGTCTTCCAGTCCTGCACCGCTACTACCTTAGCCGGGTCTACGGCTAACCCTTCTTTGGATGCTATGTGCCCAAGGAACCTCACTTCTTCTCTCCAAAAGTGGCATTTAGAGAATTTGGCTTTTAGCTGATGTACTCCCAGAGTTTTCATGATTGCTCTTAGGTGCTGAGCCTTCTCTTCTTCATTCTTTGAGAAGATCAAGATATCGTCTACGAAGACCACTACGAACTTATTGAGGAAATCTCTGAACACCCTACTCATTAGGTCCACGAAGTAATCGGGTGCATTTGTCAAGCCGAAAGGCATGACAAGCCATTCAAAGAAGCCGTCTGGGGTTCTGAATGCTGTCTTATCGATACTATCTTTAGCCACCCTTAGCTGATGAAATCTGGTCGCTAAATCGAGTTAGGAGAAAACAGACGCTCCTACAAGCTGATCAAACAGATCGTCAATTCTAGGGAGAGGGTGCCTATTATTTTTCGTTAGCTTGTTGAGCTCCCTATAGTCAACACATAGACGGAGTGAACCATCCGCCTTTGTAGCGAACACCACTGGAGCGCCCCATTCTGAAATGCTTCTTCTAATGAACCCCTTTTCTAGAAGCTCTTTAATCTGTTTATTGAGCTCTTTCCTTTCCCATGGAGCCATGTGTCTAACGGGCAATGCAACAGGCTTTGCATTATCTACAAGATATATGCGGAAGTCTATCTCCCTCTTCGGAGGCAAGCCCTTTACCTCTTCAAAGACATCCGGATATTCCCGGACCACTCTAACCGATTGCAAACTTTCAACAGAAGCATCTAGCGATTCAAGATAACTAAGCATAACCGTATACGAGGGATTACAAGTAATTTCCAGAGTGTTACCGAGTTGGGTTAGAAGCCTAACCACCCTTTTCTCACAATCCAGGATGGCACCATTACTGGATAGCCAATCCATGCCCAAAATCAAACCATATCCCGAAAAGCCCAAAACAATGGCACTACATTTAAATTCTACGCTTAGAATAGAAATTTTCAATCCCACACAGATCATAGACAAATAAGCTGGGCCCCCAATTGGATTTGAAACAATTAAGGGGTCCTCTACCATACTAGTTTCTAGGTGCAGAGATTCTACTAAAGCAGATGAGATAAAGGAGTGTGATGCGCCAGAATCAAATAAAGTGCGAACTGGGTGATCATAAAGATAAACTACACTTTCTACAGAAGTATTTATACCTCGCTGTTGCAGAGGTAGCGCTTCTAGCACATGAACCTATGCCCCTGTGGTGGATCCAGCCCTCTGCCCTTGCCCTCGTTTCTTTGGGCAATCCTTAGCCATGTGGCCTGTCTCACCGCAAGAAAAGCACCCACTATTCATTTTGGCCTTCTTTTTCTGGCATTCTTTCACTAAGTGCCCCACTTTGCCACAGAAATTACACTTCCTCTTCTCTTTGTTGTCTTTCCCGCCCTTCTTAAAGTCTGTCTTCTTAGGCTGCAAACCCTCTTTCTTCCCTTGAGAGCTTTCTGCCTTTGTCTCCTTCTTGCCCTTATCTTCTTCGTTCAGCAATGCCATCTGCACCAACCTTTCATACGTAGCTCCCATGGGTATATGGGTCATGGCCAAACTGTGTAATGGCTCATTCAACCCCTTGAAAAAGCGGAGAGCATTCTTGTGCGGGGTGTTGACTAGGTCCAGTCCGAACCTAGCCAGCTGATCGAACTGGTTAACATACTCTTTGACTGTCATATTCCCTTGCTTAAGAAATGAGAATTTTTCCAACTAAAGACTCCTTTTAGCTTCTGAGAGAAATTTAGCCTCAAACCTTGCCCTAAAGTCCTCCCATGTTTCCACTGGTCTTTCTGCATTTGTGACTTCCCACCAATAGGAAGCCTAGCCTTTAAGTAGCCATACTGCCAGTTGTACCTTCTGCCTATCTTCTACCTCAAAGATGACGAATAAGTCCTCGGTTTCTTTCAGCCAATTCCTGGCTACTACGAAGGACTCGGTTCCATGAAAGTCCTTTCCTCCCATAGCTTTAAAATCTTTACATATCTTAGCAAAAGTATTTCCCCGCGGAGGAGGTGGAGGAAGAGGTGCTACTGCGGCTGAATGATTTCCTGCAACTGCGGGAGGAGGAACGGTAGGACCTGGCTGAGTGGCCCTTGCTTCTAGGAATCGTCTAAACTAACCAGGTATTGGTATACCCTCTGGCAAGTTAAGTTCTTTGGACATGTTGAAACAAAAAGGATAGATTCAAAACGAAGGATAAAAGATAGTACCTATGGCTTTGGGGGGGGGGGGGGCTATGCCTTTTCAAAATAAAATAGTATTTTATTTTTAAAAATGCTTCTTTAAATTTTCTTTTGAAAATAAATTTTCAAAACTTTTTATCTTATCTGGTAAACCTATGCTCTGATACCAAGTGAAACACCCCACCAACGTTAGGGTCACTCTCAATGGGAATGCCCTAATTTTGGTGGAGGTTTATAAGTATAAGTCACAGATACACAAGACAGATATAAGAACACATATTTTTGAACAACGAAAAACAACATCAACTTTTATTTCAACAAAATACGTGTTACACAAACCATGCCATAATTGTCTTACAATACTTCCAAAAACATTACATTTTCATAACTGCCTTGATTTCATTATTTAAAGAAGCATAAAAACATAAGTAAACTGCATAAGTCCCATAATTGCTGTCCAAATCCCTAGTCCAAAACGAAAAAGATCCAAGCAATACATTCTTTCTCTTCAAGCTGGATGTGAAAACTGGTCAAGCTGCGGTATTCCCTCCCTGTGGACCTGAGGGGGGGGACGGAAGAAAAGAAGACGAAAGAAAAGTAGAGTCATACATAAAGCCTGAGTAAGTCTAGGACTATTCAGTCTATGAATAAAGAAATGAGCATGATAAGTATAAACTGGAAATGGGAAAGCACTACAAGCTAAGTTAAGTTGTCTAGAGTCGAATATACTATCGTACACCATATTAATCTCTGCATCCCTATAAACTAGTTCCCAACAGGCACCCCATAATCAGGGTGAAATGATCCATTTCCGATGATCGGCTCCTATTCGCATAGTTACATGTGTCTTACGGCCCCCGATGTTGTAGTTACCTATGCTGGTCCCACCATGGGGTGTATCAAGTCCCATGGTGGCAGCCCGACACAATTCTAGAATGCACAGGTATTCTCCTGGAGCCCAGTGCCTTATTTTTATGCGCCGGAGTGTGTGCACGCCCGCACCCCGTTAGAACCTACACTGCTGCACCACCGCCGTCGATTTGACCTCTTACAGTCAGCCCAGTAATCGTGCTCCACCCTGCCTAGTTCAGGGTATCCTGATACACCTTGTAGGGTTACTGCTGAGAAGGGTCCCCCGCTACTAGGTTTTCTATCTCTAGCCAACATGCTAAGTTGGTTAAGTGTTTTGTAAACCTAACCCCCAATCAGTCTGTATAGTTTAGCATGTTCCATTTTGATTAAGTATTAATTCAATTTACTTAATCCTATCAATCCTGACTCAGCCTTAATTGTCATATTAAAGCCTCGACCTCTCACATTAGACAGGTATTGTTGTGGCTGCCTGTTGCCGGTTGGGTCCGGGCAGTCTTACACCACAACTCAGTCTAACCTCGGGTCCTTATTGGGCTTCGTGTTTAACCACCCACATTGGATAGGTATTGTTGTGACTACTGGACAGCCGGGCGGTTCCGGGCAGGTTTACATCACAACTCAATCCAACCTCGGGTTAAACACATCGTATTTTCTAAATTTACATATTCTGTCTCTTTTCTTTTTATATGTAAATATTTGCGGCCCATTATTCAAATCCATCATTATTGGGTAAAATTAATTTACTCCACTTAATTGTTTTTCAAGGTCGTTGGCAAGCGTCAAACATGCCAACACATATGTTTTACATTTTAACCCGAACGTCATTACCCCCGTTTTATACGTTCGCTACAAAATAACATACGTTGGGTTTAACATTTAAACCCAACTTAGCCACATGAAAAAGGGGAGGCTTAGAACATGGTGTTTATATATTCTAAGTAACATAAAAAGGGGAGTGTGAACGCATGAACTTGCAACACAGCGAACTAATTAACATAAATTAGGCACTTGTGAACTTGCATTGTAATAGCATATAATCATGGCATAAACATACCTAAACAAGAATCATGGTTTTTATTCTATTCATAGAATCATGGCATAAACATACCTAAACATGAATCATGGTTTTTTTTAATCTATTCATGTAAACTTGCAAGTGGAATGTAAATCTAACTTAATTATGTGTCACATATATTATCATACGATTTTGATGACAACATAGGCCTAAAACATGTTTTTAATTAGGCATAACACCAAACATAGTTTAGTCATGTTCATAGAGTCACAAGTTCATAAAGATGCTTACTTTTGTCTCTAATACAAAGGTATGGTTTTAAACTTGAATCATGATGCCAATTCTAACATAAATTCATATGAGTCATAATACCCAAATGGATCCAACTACACTAAAAGTGATTATAAAAGAAATATATATTATGTTGGCATAATAGTGAACCATATACTTGCATGAATCTCAAATAAACCACCACAAACATATAGACGTTACTTTCAACATGAATCATATACTTGTAATTATCCAATAGGTGTTGAAATTAACTACCACAAACATGTAGTTGTTAACTTTCAACATGAATCACGTACTTGCAAATATCCAATAGTTATACCACAACATCCGAAATCGATTGGAATCATAGCAATGTTCAAATATAATTTTATCACCACAAATCAAGTACAATTCTATTTCTCACTTTACACAAATCAAAACACAATTATTTATTCCCATCGGAATAGCACTCTACTTACAACGTATGACGATTCTTCAATTCAGGAATCTGAATTCTGAATTTGGAGATGCTATCCTTTGTTGTAGGCGTTGTTTTGATTTAATTGACGTTGCTTTAAGCTTTCGAATTGTCTCCTAATTGTCTCTCAACTTTGACGGCTATTCCTAATCTTTCCTCAGCAGCATGACGGTCTCATGTTCATTTTTGTTTATGTGAATTAGGTGTAGTCTTGGGTCCTTTTTATAGAGTTTGTGAGTTGATTAGGACCGTCGATGGAGCTTGGATCAATATCAGTCGTTTGTTTGAAGGAGAGACCAATCAGGAGCTGTCACCTAGCCCTAGTGACAAGGCAAGGCTTAGAAATTCGGCCAAACACAGACTAAGCCAGCCAGGGGGGCTGGGTTCGACCTGGCTCAGGGGCCAGGTCGACACGCCAGTTGACACCGTGTCGACTTGGCAGTCGACACGGGCGACCCAGGTCGACTACCCAGTCGACCTGTGTAGCCCTAGGTCGACTACCCATTCGACCTGGGTGCCTTGGGCGGGAAAATTCCCGCCCTGGCCAATCCGGCCCGATTTTGAATTTTGAATTGGTTATTCTGAGCTGTTTTGAATTTTAAACTGAATTCTGAAACTTCCGGAGGCCATATCTTCTTCATACGGAGTCCGTTTTACGCAAACTCGGACTCTATCTCAAGCAGAATTCCGAGACGAATGCAATGGCTTATCTGTTTCCCTTAATTCTTTGATTTGAAATTAATTATACTTTAATTTGTGAATTTCACTGTTATAGAATACACGGGGTGTTACACGAACTACCGCGCCATTTCTGGCTCGTTATATAATTAAAATAAAATATTTATATTCTGACGTCGATTCAAATAAAACTATACGTTCTAATTCTATTCAAAATAAATTTCTCATCGTTTTTATTTAAAATAATTCATTTTAAATATTCAAAATTCATCGAAATTGCCAAAATAAAAAAAAAATTGGCTTAGATTTCCAGGTTATTACAATCTCCCCCACTTAAAACTTTTCGTCCCCGAAAAGGAACGAAGCCGAAAGTTGTTTAGCTAATCAACTCAACTTTCATTATTTTCTTTACGGCTTAAGTTCTTCAACTTTTCAGTTTCTAAGAACTTTTCATATTTTTCAAAAATTTGGCTAACACCCTAAAATTTCGAAAATTTCCCCCATAACCTACCCTGCACCGGGGACTTTGGGATATTTCAAATAGCCTCCCATGGCCCTCACCAATCCAAAAAGAAAAAGAAATAGCCAATCGGCTCATAAAATCATCAAATCCCGATAAATTTGTATACATGTACCTATTTATCGGGCAAACAATTTTATTCTTCTGCTATAGCCTTTTTGCAATGACCTGTTCAATGTAAGTACATGTATATGCATGCAAATGTGACTAATTTTCAATACAATTCACTATTTGGTTCAATTTGGCTAAAGGTTCAACATTTTAATTAATCAACCAATGATCAAACTACACAATCAACAATCAATTAGTTGATTAGCTTTTCAAATTCATAATTTTTATATATAGTCAAAAATCACATTTTTGGTGCCAAATCACAACAATTTGCCCTATCTAATTTTGGTTCTCACACCAGTCAATTGGAAATATATAGAAATCCCGAAACACAAACACAATTACTGCTGATGCCCGGGCATTACCAGAATTGTGTCCGGGCGACTAGAGTGTGATTTGATATCTATCCAATATATTAAATCTTCGAATACCCGTGGATCAGACGTATACGCAAAATCTTTATATACTAGACTGTCCAAATCAATACAAATAAATAATCAAATACGAATAATTGATTTAAATTTTCAAAACAAAAATTGCTTTCATTTTAAAAATAAACTCTTCACACTCGTTCTAGGATACCGCTGATCCTATCTCTAACGAGTCATTCCCGTTGGATATTAATAATCCAATTTCTGATGAATTCTTTCGTTTGGTTCTAACATGTCTTGTTCTCTGAACTTTGTAAACCAAAGCTCTGATACCACTCTAAGGACCTGTAACTTCCCCGGTACGGAAAGCCCGGATACTTTAAGGACAAGACACAAAAGAACGCAGACAGAAGAACATTTCATTGTATATTACAACAATTCCATCAGAATTCAGGGATATTAAAGAGTATGAATAAATATTACATAGAAAATATCAGAGATTTAAATTACATTACAAAGCAGAGGAAAAATAATACAATACACAACTGAAAGTAATACACAGATACAAAGCTTTCCGAGTATCGTTCCAATTGTAAGACAGGATTCTGTGAATATACATCTGTAAAACCAAAACTACTTGCTGCCCGTGTCAAAATAAGGGCACCCAGAGTTTAGGTTGAAACAATAAACTCTGGGTCAGTCATGTGACTGGTGTGAGAACTAAAACAGTTATTTATCTTTATTTTAAAGTTAGGTAAATCAAGGGACCATTGCGTATAACATAGAACAGGTTTCCTCCCAAGAATACCATTGTATAAAACAACAGCGCAATGCTAAATAAAGGAAAATGAAGCTATTATAAGACCCAGGTCCCATCGCACAATGTAACACAAGCCGGAGGATAGGGTTTTTACCATATAATAGCCAAGAATGCTTGGTACGTTTAAGACAAATCATTTGATACTATTACAAGTGCATAGTGTATAAAACAACTTCAAATCATAAGTATCAATCATAGATGGCGTAATTGCCCCATACCACTATGTCGCCATACTAGGCTCTATGATCAAAACCGCAAAGTCACGTATTTGGAAATTGGATTTCCATCTATGAACCGAGGCCAGGGATCGTCCTTTACCGATTCGAGATTGTCTAGCCCGAGCCTCAGGACCCAGACACAGGTGAGCCCTTGGATCATCAGGGTCGGTCCACCGATGTGGATTAAAATGCCTGAACACTACGTTTCCCCGCCCTTTGGGGCGTAAATGCGCCAAATGACTCCATCGGCTCCACACAGTAAATGATATATCCGAGGCGCCTCGCAA
The DNA here is from genome assembly GCA_030737875.1 of Allium sativum. NCBI lineage: Eukaryota > Viridiplantae > Streptophyta > Magnoliopsida > Asparagales > Amaryllidaceae > Allium > Allium sativum. The sequence continues at coordinate 12,905,211 of CM060923.1, forward strand.
CAACAAAAACAACACAGGTGAAAATAATATAAATCTCAAGGTTGGTAGGTCACTGACACCACCCTAGCTAAAAGGAAACGCATGCCCTCCCTGATGTCCTCTCCCGTTTCTGGTTCACAACCGGGGTGTGAGACTCGCGAATCAACGCCGCTATGCCACACAGGTGGTGCTTTGATCATCAACCACAAGGCTTTGCTTTTCAACAGAAGCCTTGATCAATTGCCACTTATGCATGCCACACAGGCAATTCACTCCATGCGATTGATATCCATCAATATACAACCCCTGAGCTCGTACGTCTCAGAGAAGGGCGTTAAGCAAGAGAATAAATTCTCCGCCACCAAATAGACATATATTTAATAGAAATCAATCACACAAAATAAAATCCAATGTCAGACACACAGTCCATTTAAAAGTTCGTTCTTGGTCTGAACGAAACCAGAGGCACCTTATACCTTGCATATCCATCGATCTCCAAGTACGTCTGGATGATCACCAACTGATTCATCCCAATTCAGAATATTCCTTTGTTCAAATATTCTCATACTTTGGAAAAGGTTCCCATTAATTTTATCAAAGATAAATTCTTTAAATTTATTCTTTAATCTTCTTTGAATATCAATTCAAACTAGTTGGGATTAACGACCTACACCGAAGTAATCATTTGTTTTATTTCCCAATCCCAACCTATTCATCCCATGAAGTAAAACTGGTCATACTTCATATCTAACACCATGGTGCTATCCGTAAATTTAATTACCATTTCACGTTCAAATCAAATTAAAGATTTAACTGTCGCCTGGAGCAAAACTGGTGATACTCCATTCTCGATCACTTCAATCTAATTAAAGATTCATTAAAACTCCACTTGGTTTTAATCTCCCCAATAACCACAATCAATGATTATTTAACTTGGGAAAACACATCCTGTCTTTAACTGGGTTAAAGAACCAATGTCATTTAAAACACAGTTCACTATAAACCCAAAATCACATTACATTAATTATCGGGTCAAAGAACAAGTGTTATTTAAAACACCTTTCACGATAAACCCAAAAATCAGTTCAAATTCAATTCCAATTAAATACCATTTAATTTGTACACTTCATTAAATTTAAATAAAAAGATTTAATCTTTTTCTCAACTGGGTTTAAGAACAACGTTAATAAAGACACCATTCACGGCAAACCCAAATCACATTTGATATTAAATACAAGGCTCTGAATAAAAAATATATCAGCTTATATTCAATATCAAATTCTACGACCAACAAATACCGTATTGGAAATAACGATATAAATATATCTTTCAAATTCCCATAACAATATCTGTATCATCACGAAATCCAACATCGAAATATTCCAAAGACAATTTCGATTCAAATCCATTCCAGTTCAATTATTGGAAATTCTGGTTATTTTCAAATCCACTTTATTTATTTCAAAAATAAATGGTTTTTAATTCTAGGTCAAAACCAGTTCTTTTCGATAAAAATCTATTTTTATCTTTTCAAATTTGGATTTTTTTCATCCCAGTTCTTCACAAATCATTTCTTATGATTTTACACAAATTATTACTATTTTTAATAATTTTATCAAGGCCCGTACAGTCGATTTCCATCAACGGCCATCGAACTGCACTTACAGCGACATTTTCCAAATTTGATTTGGACATAATTCCAAATCCAACCGTTAGATTTCTAATTTCTAATATTCGTTAGAAAGCTCTTTACGATAGAACCCAATGGTTCCGATTTTAGGAGAATCCGACGTTCGGATCTCCCGTAATATCCATTCGAAGCCAATGGTCGAAATTCGCGAACTGCCGCGGCGCGGCGCAGCGCATTCTATTCAGGCCATTATATTATATATATAATATATACTTCGTCGATTTCCATTTAAAACGTATTTTATAAATCGTTTTAAATTCGTTTTCAAAACGATTTCAACTTCATATTCAATTTCTAATCAAAATTGAATATTCCATTTCATTAATCTATAAATGATAATACTTTCAAAACGTTATATTTTGAAATCACTTCCTTTTCCATATTCATTATAAAAATGAATAAAATCAATAAAAATATCGTTCGCTTCAAAATGTCGCCAATCTAACTAACACAGCTTTATATATTTCAATAACTTCGTTATTCTATTCAACAAATGAATATTTTATTCAACACATGAATATTTATTCTGTTCAACACATGAATTTTCTTTCTATTCAACACATGAATTTTCTTATATAATATTCCTTATTTTCCCAGTTGGAATGAGGCCCAAACAATTACCATACAACGTTAATTATATGGATTCCTTACGACACATGTATATAATAACAACGATAAACCATCAACCATCATCCAGAGTGCACCACACAACTATATAAGCATTAAATATAAATATTTAACGCTTACACAGTCTGTCAATCCATCGATTGACATACAACTAAACAATCGGGATTAGTGTACGTCAAATCTCATCCCAATACCCGTGTGGGGTATCAAATCAATGAACACAGATTTTATTTGTGCAATTGGGCAATGTGTAAAATTTATCATCTCAATCAATATCAGTCAAATCGGTGTATATAAACAAATCATCCGATTTGTTTATAAATATTTATTTTATTTTAACACATCAATATATATTTTTCATACATCACAATCAACAGTCAAATTTCACAACACAGCAATCAAACAGACAAGTCATCCATGGTCTGTGGACGACGGGTGTCGGGTGCTACTAAGCACCATCTGCATCCTAGTATATATTTCAAACTAGAAATAGAAATAAAAGTGAGGAGTTCTAACCAAGAGCTAAACCAAACGCCACGACTCTTCATATGTAGAAATCTTCGTCGTGCTCGCGTTTTGTCAATTTCATTGTCCGTAGCTACTTCATATATAAAAATCACATTTTTATATTGTTGCTATGTATATAAAAATCACATTTTTATAATCACTCTATATGGATTAAAAATCACATTTTTATACCGCTACTGTTTAGATAGAAATTCTATTTTTATACTGCTACTATATAGATAAAAATTATATTTTTGCACCGCTACTATATAGATAAAAATTCTATTTTTATACCGCTAGTAATATAAATAAAAATTCTATTTTTATACCGCTAGTAATATGAATAAAAATTCTATTTTTATTACTCCACATAAATAAAAATCATATTTTTATTCATTCTTCCTATGATATAAAAATCATATTTTTACTTCTTTAAAAATCATACCTTTAATACTCTACCAATATAAAAATCATATTTTTATTCTTTCTTTAATATAAAAATTATATTTTTATTCTTTCTATAATATAAAAATCATATTTTTAATCTATAAAAGTCAAAACTTTACATTCTAAAAAAATCATATAAAATTCATAACTTTATAAAGATAAAAATCAAATCTTTCTTATCATTAAAAATCCTATCTTTATTTCAAAACTTTATATTTAAAAATCCAATTTATTTCAGCAATGTTATATATAAAAAAATGATTTTTAGTTGTTAAAACTGATAACCCTAAAGAAATAAAACAAATAAGCAAAGAAAACACTTACAGTTGGATTTTGGGGGATTGGGGGGAGGGGGAGGGAGGTCTACTGTGGTCGGTGGTTGGCCGAGATGGCGCAAGCGATAGGGAGTGATGCTGGGGGGGCACGGCTGCTTCAGGTGGAGCGAGGGTTTGGGGCTTCGATCGATGGGGGGAAATAAGGGGGAGGCGCGACGTCTAGAGGAGGAGGAGAGGGGGGATTTCGACGGCGGGCGATGGCGGTGAAGCTCAGGTGGGCGGCGCGATTTCGAGGGGGAGTGGAAGCACGGGATTGGGTTTTTTTGGTTCTTTTTTCTCTGAAATGAAACAGATCGGGGAGGGAGAAGGGTATGGGGGGTTTAATTGAAATTTTTTATATTATTTTATTTTATTTATTTATTCCATAAAGCAACTTTTAATTTCGACCTCCAAACGAGACCCACCGACTGTCATCCCTAGCTAATTACCCCCATTCCGAACACAAAGGGATATGTACTGTAAGCCAATTCAGCTGTTACGATCAGTTTCCGTCAAATTCAAAATATAAGTCAGTATATATTGAATTTGAACGCACATTTCAATTTACCGGGGCCACATACGGACTCTAAAAATGACCCAAAAATATTTCTAGCTCTGTATTGGCGATACGGTTCTAACAAAACTAATTTCGTCAAATTCTGAGATCGTTTGAAAAATGGCCATTTTCCAGCCGATCGAAATTGACTGAAACTTTTAAAACACGTTTTCTTTTGCCACGCTCACATATTGATTCAGAAAATTACGAATTTTGAAACCTAGCAATAACTTGACATCACGGATCTAACAAAAGTGGTTTCGTCGAAAACCGAAGTCGTTTGCAAAATTTCATTTTTTAAGGGCCAGAATTCCACAACGACTATTCTGAATTTTCAACTGGGCATAACTTTTTATCCCCGCTATGAAATTTCAATTTTTTGGATTCGTTGGAAAGATATTCCCAATTATATTCTAATATTTTTGGTTTCGCAAAAATCCGATTTATTTTGAATCCTGTACATTCATTTGAAATTTGAAATCGAATTATCGAACTATCACACCATTTCAGGCTCGTTATATAATTGAAATAAAATATTTATAGTCTAACGTCGATTCAAATAAAACTATACGTTCTAATTCTATTCAAAATAAATGTCTCATCGTTATTATTTGAAATAATTCATTTTAAATATTCAAAATTCATAGAAATTGCCAAAATATTTTTTTTTTAAATTGGCTCAGATATCCGGGTTATTACATTTTCCCTCCCTGACTACCTTGGGGGGGGGGGAGAGGGGAAACTGTAACGACCCGAATTTTGAGCGACTTTTGTTATCGACATAAGCACGATGTCGATGACCAAAACATCGAAAAATCCCAGTAATTAATGAAAGAAATTAGAGTGTGAGAATAGAGAAGATATAAACTCAGAATAGAAGAAGAAGAAGAACACAACATCAGAGTAACACGAACCTCACAGTGGAACGAATAACATATAATAGATAACATAACTTTGAAACATAACAGTTATGTATATAATAGCACTTATAAGAGTACAGCACTTACAACATAGCGGAACAAAACTCTATATAACTAACGCTGAAGCCTCCTGCTCCAAGCTCCTTTAGATAGATCTGAAAAATCCTGAACTACTTGACTGCCCGTACAAATTTAGGCACCCAAGAGTTTAGGTATAACAAAACAAAATAAACTCCGGGTCAGTCATGGGACTTGTATGAGTAAAAACAGTTTAAACAGTTTGAACAAGCAAATGATATCTCATAAGACCACGCCGTATAACGGAACGGGTTTTTCCCTTATGAGAATCCAAAATATCTTTATATCAAAAACCTTTTGATATTATAATAATGTCTATCAACCACAATATAATAACCATCTAGCAGAAACGCTTTCATCTCACGTTCTACATATAGTATACAATCAAAACCGCAAGCAAGTATTGGGTAATGGATTTCCAACTATGACAAGGTATGGAACCACCTTCCGATCAGTGTACTCTAGGAACGATACACTGGAGTTCAACAAGAACATCTTGTAACTCAGCCGCACATGACCGACCACTCATTTTGCTTGAGTGTATCGAATGTATATCACCAACGGTTGGGATCAGCAACCGTTTCCCGTATATATATATGAGACAGCATTGATAGATTTAAGAAGCAAATGAATATTCTCTAGATAGGTGGTTATACACCCTACTTCGGTGCGACCGACTTAGCCATGCTGCCTGCCCGATTTCTGTCATTTACCGGATGATGAGGCTAGAAGCTACGCTTTATCATCACATCAGATTCACTTTGAATGCCAAATCATCAAATCCATCCAATCACCGATTGACGTCCTCAACAATACATTATGTGTTAGCTAAAAGAAGTTTCCTTCTTCGCTTCCACTCTTGGTATGGTTGGAGAAATCAATATACGTGATCGTCTGGAAATACTCTGTCGGACATCCGTCCATACCAGTCATCCAGGAACAGGATGAACTGAAGGCACTATTCAGTACATCCATCTTAGGCACTGCTATCTAAGACTTATACAATAGCCCTTGCACTTTACTCTATCTTCAATTTTCTTTGGCATATATGGTTCGCAACGCTTATGTCAATATAGAGTGGTTCTTTGGATAATAATCCAACCGGTCTCTCCATATTAACAATGTTAAAATGGTCAAAACTTTGATAGTCTGTGATTTAACTATCAAAGAAAAGCACGTTTGCAAACAACGATATTATTCCCAAATGGAAATTCTATCAATCAATCATCAGTCATATATATATATATCTATATATATTCATATTTCCTTATTTTCGATGTTTAGAAAATATACGTTAATACTGGAAAATATTTCCATTTCTAATCCATATTTCCAATTTCAATATTAGATTACGTTTCTGATTCTATTTGGAAAACATTTCCAAATCTTCTTACTTGGATTTAAACAGATGTTTAAATCAACACTGCGACGACAACTCGAACTACTATACTTATTTACTAAATTCACTTAACACCTTTCACTCTCGAACCTTAACCATTTCTACATTAAAAACGAAGTCAATCAAGTTGGGTTATAACTACCTCTTAGACCTTAACTGAACAACATTTCAAATCTCGAAATAGGTTAAGTTCATCTTTTTACTCTTTAACACTTCCTTACGTAACTCTCATTCGAATAAATCTCTATTTGATAACTCCTCCCTTCGAATATCTATATTTGATAATCTCTCTTACGAATAACTAGATTCGATTAACCTTTCTTCGAATAAACTAAATTCGATTAACTCTGCTTATTTAACCCTAATCGATTAACTCTATTTACTTAACTCCTTACTTAACTCCTTTCGAATAACTAATTCGATAACTTCTTTCGGTTAAACTAAAATCAATAACTCCTTTCGAATTACTAATTCGATAACTCCTTTCGATTAAACTATAATCGATAACTCCTTTTGAATAACTAATTTGATAACTCCTTTCGAATAACTAATTCGATAACTCCCTTCGATTAAACTATAATCGATAACTCCTTTCGAATAACTAATTCGATAACTCCCTTCGAATAACTCAGTCAATAACTCTTATGTGTTTAACTCTATTCGAATAACTAATTCGAATAACTCTTATTTGTTTAACTCTATTCGAATAACTAATTCGAATAATTCTTATTTATTTAACTCCACTTGATTTACTCCTATCGAATAACTAATATTAGATTTACTTATATTCGAATCACTATGCATGTTTTAACTTTATTTCGAATAGCTAATATTCGATTTAACTCCATTCGCTTGACTCTAGGCCACAGCGATCACAAATGGTTACACCTGATTCCCTCAGGAAACATCCGACCGCCGTAGGCTATTTACAGCCCTACGAATTTCGCTAGCAGTCGTACGAGATGGCAGCTCATCCCGAATAACTATGTTTGACTAAATCTTTTTCAACTAACCTTATTTGATTAACCCTAGTTCGATTTAACTCTATCGATTAACTCTAACTGGTTTAACTCTAACTGATTAACTCTATTCAACCAACTTGACTCGACTAACCCCTTTCGAATAACATATTGAATTTACTAACTTTTAAATACCATATTCGATTTACTCTCTACGAATAACTTATATTCGATTTAACTCCTTTCGAATACCATATTCGATTTAACTCCTTTCGAATACCATATTCGATTTAACTCCTTTCGAATACCATATTCGATTTAACTCCTTTCAAATACCATATTCGATTTAACTCCTTTCGAATACCATATTCGATTTACTAACTTTATTCGCTTTATAAGGATTTCCTTTTTAACAACGTTTATTCATTTTTAAAGATTTACTCTTAGTAACGGTTCTTCACTTTAAAAATGATTTCCTTTTTATAACGTTCTCCCTTTTTATAACGGTTTTCTTTATACAACGTTTTCCTTTTCATTTCTATTTATTCCCTAAGTAAATAATCCTTTTTATAATATCTTATTTATTTACCAAATAAATAATTCACTTAACATGTCCTAATTATAAATAAATATCTCATTTAACGTCTCTTATTTACTTAACAAATAAGTATCTCTTTTTATTTCTATTTATCTTGACAAATAAATATCTACTTTGATTTCTATTTATTTTATATAAATAAATGATCCTTATTAAATCTATTTGTACATGTTCTACAATTATTTCCTTTTTTATTTCTATTTGTAAATGTTTTACAAATACTCCCTTTTTCTAATCTATTTGTTTTGCAAATATTTTCCTTTATATTTGTTTTACAAATATATTCTTTTATATTTGTTTTACAAATCTTTTCCCTTTATATTTGATTTCACAAATATATTCTTTTAACTCTTTTGATTTTATAATTATTCCCCTTTTCAATTTAAATCTTGAAAATATTCTAACTCCTTAAATTCCCGGAAAAATTCGCCATAACCTTCTTTGTACCGGGAGCATCGGGAAAATCCCCAAACCCGCCACACAGGCCTTTACATTCAAAAAGAAAATAGTTTGAAATTATTTCCTTTTTGAAAAATCCCTTATTTATAAATATTTAAATTTATAAATATTTCTTATTTCTAAATATTCCATTATAAATATTTTATTTTCAATATCACTTTGAAAATCTCCTTATCAATATTCTGGTTTGTTATGGTGTTTAACATATCAAATTACGATGTCCAATATCGTCCATACACACACAATCAACAACAGGTTATAATTCACATCATATATCAAAATATATTAAAAACAATAAAATAACTGTTGAGGAATCCTGTCGGATTCCTCCAACTTGTTTCCCTGCATCCACAGATGTTACACAACATGATTGTCATCACTTTCAGTTCAATATGAATTTTTCTGATAAAAAGAATCAATATATAACTATCTAACTGTTTATATATCATATATATATATATAATATTTCATTAACTGACTAGCAGTTCAATCAACAACCAACACAAAGTCAATCAGACAATTTCTAACAGTTCTAAAAATACAACATGAAATTATAAACTGTTCAGAGTTAGTGAGATTTACTCACAGTTGCAGTTCATCGTTAAAGAACGATAAACTGTTATTTGATTTGAATCAAACAGTTTATTTCGCCATAAATCCAAACGAGCCTCAATCCACTTCCAGTCAGCTTCATTGTGAAGCCCTCGTCCATACGGTCCCAACGCAACTTACGGTTCGTCAATCTGATATCGTATGTAGAAGAAACGACTAGTTAAAGTTAATACACTATATTCTTTTGAGCTTACTAAATTAAATTAATGAATGGGCTTTACTCACATCAAACTCCGGCCCACTTACATTTTAAAGCCCACCCGCTTCACTTATAACCCTTCTTCCCCCAAATTAAATCCTCCCGTAGCCTACTCCTCCAAACCCGAAGTTGACCAATCGTTTGACCCACCACCAACCATTCTCCGGTCACCCGTTCTGAGCGCTACCACCACCATCTTTCTCCTCGTTCGATTCTCCTACTATCCCTCCTATCTTTGCGACACTCGATCGCCACCACGGTGATGGGTCAGTACGACCTCACTGTATAGGGAGCGACACCTTTTCAACACAAAACCCACCCAAAATTCACCTCGGATGCTAATCCACACCCTGATTTCAACGCAAACACCAGAATCCGACGCAAGTGTTTAAAGTGCCTGATTTTCCTGAACCCTTGGTCTCGTGGTACTCGATGGAATCCTTCACCGTGAAGAACACCATCGTCGAACTTCACTCGAGTTACACCAGAGGATAGAGGACCTCGATCTGAATTCGAAAATATATATCTTGGGATTTATGGAGTTTGATTTTCATTTTCTTTGAATCTCACTGTATTTGCTTTGTAGAAACAAAAAGAACGGCGGCTCATTTGATCATAGAAAAATGAATTAGGTCTTAAGAAATTCGTAAGGGGGGTATATATAGGCCACTAAAATATCTAGATATTTTTATATTAATATTTTAATATTTTATTTAATCTTTTATATTCGTTTCTGACTTCTAAAAATCCGTGTGATCACACATGATGCCTAAAAATCACGAAACTGGACATGTAGCTAGAGTTTGACATTACGGTCCCAACGAAACTGGTCTCGTCGAATTCCGACTCCGTATGCTCACACAGCGTATTTTTTTACTGTCAAAATACTTACTGTTTTTCACTCTAAAAATCCGTACGACCACATAGTGACTCTAAAAATCACGAAACTGGAAATCTAACAACTATTTGACATTGCGGATCCAACAAAATTAGTTTAGCCGAATTCCGACTTCGTTTGAAAAACTGGCTATTTTTAAAGCTTTGAATGACCCATTTAAATATATAAATATATTTAAATAAAATTAAAAAAAATATTAATAAATTAATATTATCGTATATATATTCGCCGAGGAATATCATACAGCTCCAGAATATCATATCAGAATTTATAGTTTGATATTTCTGATTTTTGATTTAACGATATTCAGTTTTACATGGAAAAACCCTTTTATAACGTATATAAAGCGTTACGAATATATAAAGGAATTCCACAGCGACTTTTCTGAAATTTGATTTGGACGTAAATCAAAATCTACACGACGAAATCCTGATTTTTCTCTTCCACTAGAAATATATACTCCACCAGCTCCACACGTTCCTTGTTTCACAGAAATCCGGCTTAAAACGAATCATGTACACTCATTTGAAGTTCAAATCGCCAAATCGCGAACTGCAACGGCATTTCAAGCTCGATTTTAATTATAATATAATTATACGTTCAAACTGACATCAATTGAATATATTCGTCAATATAATTCAACTCTAAGCTGAATTAAATCTAAGGGACGACCCCATTCACAGAATATTGTGATTTCCAATATTTTTGATTATTTCTGAATTTAATATATTATTTAATTATTTAATTTAATTAAATATTCACTATAATTTAATTAACGACGATTTAATTCCCTAAATCACTATTTATATAATTGAATACATTAATTATAATACCTCTGACAATGTGGGTCATTACAGAAATAGAAGAAAAGAGGCGAAAGTAAACTAGGTCAGACAAAAAGTCTGGTAACTCCAGTGATTCTTAGTAATTAAACGAGGAAAAAGGTCATGACATGAATAAACTAAATATAAGACTAAACCATAGTAACAAGATAACATGGGGTAAGCATGGGATATGGAAAGATAAACTGAATGTACCGATAAACTGAATGTACAGATAAACACCCACTTGCTTCTACTCCTTCTCTGCTTCGCAACTACCATGTTATACTGATTTCTATATCTCTGCACTACCTACTAGTGTCAAAAATAGTAATCTATGATCATATGATAACGTGATCTCAATCCCTGTATTTACGGTTGCCTTCAGGTGTACATCTATTATGGGGATTCCATTTATTACCTAGATCTAATCTAGGGTTTGCTATCGAGCGCTTCCTAGATTCAACTAGGGTTTATGCTACCCAGGGCCACTGGGGTTTATGCTTCCTATTGAACGCTTCTCAGATTCTGGGTTTACGCGACCTGGGTCATACTAGGGAATATGCTACCTACTTTGTATTAATTTTCCATGTGTCTGTGTCAGTCGGCCCTCTCTTGTGTGTAGATATTCTGTGCTGGCCCCACCATAAGGTGTATCAAGCCTTATAATAGCGACCCGACAAGATGCACGGTGTATAACTACCGGTACCCAGTGCCTGCTTTTTCCACTCCGAGGTACGTGCACGCCCGTAAACCGTCGAAACCTACGCTGACATACCCCCTGCCACTATTTTGACCGCTTATAATCAGCCCAGTAATCGTGCCCCACCCTGCCTAGCTTAGGGTACTGTGATACATCTATGTGGGTTACTGCTGAAATGGGTCCCCGTTACTAGGGTTTCCTACTGGTTAAGTTTGTGGGCCTATATATATATACAATATTACCCACCTACACGTGATGTACTTAACCCTCCCAACGATTCAAGCATGTCTATTTAATGGTTAAGTTTGTGGGCCTATATGTACTAATATTACCCACCGATACCGATATGTACTTAACCCTTCCACTGGTTCAAGTATATTTACTAAGTGGTTAAGTTTGTGGGCCTATATGTACTAATATTACCCACCGATCCCGATACGTACTTAACCCTTCCACTAATTCAAGCATGTTTATTAAATGGTTAAGTTTGTGGGCCTATATGTACTAATATTACCCACCGATCCCGGTATGTACTTAACCCTTCCACTGGTTCAAGCATGTTTATTAAATGGTTAAGTTTGTGGGCCTATGTTACTAATATTACCCACCAACACGATACGTACTTAACCCTCCCACTGATTCAAGTTGATATATATTCTTGATTAAGTGTTATCCATTCATTCAAGTTAACTTAACCTGCCCACACATCATGTTATATATATATATTGGTTAAGTGTTTCCCTTGTGTTACTTAACCCCTATCACATATCATGTTATATATATATATATATATATATATTGGTTAAGCGTTCCTCTTGTGTTACTTAAACCTATTACACATCATGTTATATATATATACTGGTTGAGTGTGTCCTATTAACTTAACCTCACCCACTTGTCTAATTAACATGTTATGACAGCTAAGTGTTCTAATTTTACTTAACCTCACCCACTTGCCTAGTTAACATGTTATGACAGTTAAGTGTTCTATATTAACTTGACCCCTATCAACCTTGTTTAGTTAACATGTTGAACTGTCTAAGTTTTTTCTCGATTACTTAACCCCACCCTTCTTGTCTGTGTTAACATGTTATTACGGTTAAGTGTTTCCCTAATTACTTAACCTCACCATTTCTAGCTTGATTTATTCATGAGCCTTAATTAATCAATTAATCAAAGCACCAACCACTCACATTAGACAGATATTGTTGTGGTTACTGGATGTGCCGGTCGGTTCCAGGTAGGTTTACACCATAACTCAGTCTAACCTCGGGTCTTTCTGGGCTTGATGCACTAACCACCCGCATTAGACAGGTATTGTTGTGGTCACTGGATGTGCCGGTCGGTTCTGGGCAATTTTATATCACAACTCAGTCTAACCTCGGGTTAGGCATATTCGTCTTTTACTAAATTTACATATTAGTATTTATGTAAATTTTTCCATAAACCAATTTAGCCTAGATCATATTTAAATGTCATGCAAATTAACATACTTATATTCTAAGCCAAAACTTGATTTACCAATCAATTAACCCAACTTGCAGTTTATACCAATTTAGATTTAATATTCCCCTTTTTCAATTCATGCCCAATCTAGATTAATATTCCAATTTACTGTTCATGTCAAAACTAGATTTAATATTCTCGTTTACCGTTTATGTCCAAAACTTGGTTTACACGCCAATTACACACTTTGCGGCCAATTAAATTTATCAATTTATGCCCAAGTCTAATATGCATGTAAATCATTCACTATTATAGCAAATTTAGATTATGCCAACATATTTACTATGCCAAATTAACTTAATTAAGCTACGCCCAATCCCCTCATCATAATCGTACGTATAACATTATGTTGCAAGTTTTCTATGTACTTATGAAATGGCACTAAATCAAGGGAATAGGGGATAAGCACAAGAATTGATATAAAAGATTAGGCATGCAAAAATAATGGCTCCAACAGGTTCGATGTACATAATAATGAATAGGAATAAACTAGCCAAGTTATACACTAAATATGAGATCCACATAATCAAGGGAATAGGCATATGTGATTTGGTCCAATATAATGTCAGTTCAAGGTACAACATGATCGGTTAATTGTAACAATGGGAATAGTCATAAGCAACTAACTACAATAGTCATATGCAATTAACCACAATAGTCATGGGCGACCAATCACAATAATTTCTTGACCACTGTCGTAGAAAATAGTCTCATAGTTATGATTCATAGTCGTAGGCAATAATTTCATAGGCGACAGTTCATGGTCATTGTCTTAGACAAAGGTCTCATAGTCATAGTCATAGTCATAGGCAATAACTTCATAGTAAACAATTTCATAGTCATAGTCTTAGGCAAAAGTCTCATAGTCATAGTCTTAGGCAAAAGTCTCATAGTCATAGCCTTAGGCAAAAGTCTCATAGTCATAGTCGTAAATTAGATCCAAAGGCATAGATAACTTTCGATTTGACATAAGCACGAATCAAAGATAATTAACTTGCAAATTGGTATAGTTCTATATTTTGATTCATTACATTCACAATTCCAATTACACGTTCAAATCTAAGGAATAACCGAACTTATAGTGATTGGTTTAGAAAAGGCGATTTGCTATGATTCGTGACGTTGCACGAAGCGGACACTACAACAAAAACACCATATTACAACTTTAATTTTACAACGGTGGTAAACGCACCGTTGTAATAAATATTTTTTACAACTTTTTTCTAGAAAAGTTGTAATAAACTTAGTTCAAACAACTGTGTTATTTTGACAGTTGTAATAAAATCCTATGACAACTTTTTTTTAGACTGTTGTAATATATGACTATATTTTAATATAATTAATTAACAACTAATAATTAATATTTAATATATTTATATTGATTATTTATAATTAATAACTAATAATTACTATTAATAATCAATTAGGAAGTAATTAAATAATAGTTATTAAAAAGTAATATAAGTTTTTGATAATAATAATAAATAATAGTTACTTTGAAAACATGCAATAGCTGTAATTTAATAATTAATTATTAAATAGTTAATAATTAATTTTAGTGATAAATAATTAAGATATAATCATTAATATTAATAACTAAGAAGTAACAAATAAGAAGTAATATTTAATATTAGTAATTAATTTTGGTAATTAATAATTAAAACGATTTTATTAGAAAATTTTACAAAATTATTTTTAGCATTTCTTTTTTCTACTAATTGTAATAGAGGCCAACTAAATATTAGTAATATCTAATATTTAATAATTAATAATATTAATATTTTAATAACAATTAATAAACGATTTTAACCTCACAAATAAATAATAATTACTATTAAATAATAATTCCTTAATATTTAATAAATAGTCATTATTTTTTAATAATGATTTTAAGTATTTAATAATGAGTAATTAGGTGATCAATATGCTGAATTTGCTTAACTCCGTGCATTGAATTAAGTCTATGAATATGTCATGCCTCTGGAAATAATCCTAGTCGTCGCCATTTAGTTGTCGGTGTTCTCCGACTAACCATCGAATCTTGACTATCAAACCTTGACGATGACTGTTGGACTCTGCGCTGCGGCACGGGTTCCGGGGCATCGCCCCCAAAAATTTTTTTTAGACCCTTTTCTTCAAAATTAGATCGTACTCGATTTTTTTATATTATACTTCTTGGCTTTGAAAATTAAAACACTTTGGCTTTCAAAAAAACGCATTTTAGCTCCAAAGGAAAAATCAAAACATTTCCGAAACAAAACTTTTAGGATCCTTTAAACCGATTTTTTCGCTTCCCTCCACAATCCAGGATGTATGTCCCCGAAATTTTTATCTTCCCTCCGAAAGCCTGCTTTTCTAACCGAAATTTTCATGAACCCAATTAAATTTCGAGACCTAACCCTTGCTCTCCAGATCATCAATGGCCGCCTCAAAAAAAGCATTATGGTCTTCACCAGCCTCTAACACCATCGCCTCAATTAAACTTAAGACTCACGATACCTAACACCACCACCCCAATTAAACTCACGAGACCCAACTCCACTTCTAACACCACCGCCTCTTTCTCCGATGATGACGTTGAGCCTTCGATATGAATCACTATTTCTAGATTGTTTACAATTTGAGGTCTAGTTCCACGAACACAACTCGGAGCAGCTTTGGTTGCCAAGAAGGCTTGCGAGCTTCGTTCGGAGGTAAGTTTCTACTTTACCCTTTTTAAGGATGACTGAAGTTTCAATACTCGAATTTAAATATGAATATTACTAGTTGAATTCATGACTAGCTCGATTGGTGGCGTTAATCACAGGAGTAATGGGATAGTGTAGCTCGGTCAATCGGTTGGAGCATGACATCTCAATCTGGTTTCATGCATTGCTGCGCTCGACAGAATGGGTACATCAACTTTTTTCGAGAAGATATGTGTACCCTTTTGTTTTTTTGTTAAATTACAGGTTAGATTGGATTTGAGATAAATTATTCTGTTCTTCTTGTGTTTTGGGAAAAGTAAGGCATATTTGATAGTTATTTACATTTGCATATGTGATAGGATTCAAATAGTTTGAAACTTGTAATGACTCGCATTGGCATTAATTTATTTAATTATATAAATAGTGATATAGTGCATTAAATGGTGGTTTAATTAAATAATATTGAATATTTAATTAAAATAATAAATTAAATAACATATTTAATTCTAAAATAATCAGAATGGGCTGAAATGGCGATATGGTGTGAACTGGATCATCTGTGATATTTAATTCAGCTTGGAATTGAATTTGAATAAAGAATATATTATATAAATGACAGTTTGAATGTAGAGTTATAATATAATTAAAATCGAGCTTGAAATGGCACTGCAATTCGTAAATTGGCGATTTGAACTTCAACTGTATGTACAGGATTCGTTTTAAGCCGGATTTCTATGACACAAGAAACGTGTGGAGCTGGTGGAGTATATCTTTCTAGTGGAAGAGAAAAATCAGGATTTCGTTGTGTAGATTTTGAGATATGTCCAAATCAAATTTTAAAATAGTCGCTATAGAATCGTTTATCGACCATAACGGTTTATTCGATATAACTAGAGATTGGATTTGAATTTATGCAAGGTTCCTTTGAGACGTAGTGATAATTTAATTTTTAGAATTTTACTGTCATTTTTAATTAATTAAATACGCAACTTTTTATTTGGAGTATTGTGCACCCTTAATCAGCGATTTTGGGGTTTCTCAATATGAGTTAATCTACCGGTATTATTATATTTTTGAAATCGTGGTACCTTACTGGTCACGAAGGTATTTTTATATCTGTTCATAACGACTCGTATGGGAACGAAATATTACATAGCGAGGTACACTAAATTTATAACTTTAAAACAAATTCTTTTCTTCATTTTTCGCGGTCAGAAATGGTGCCACCATTCTCTTTTTTCCAGCAAACCGTGGAGGAATGACACCCTCAAAAAAACAAACCTTTTAAATACCCCTCCCTCAACCTCCTTAAGACTAAATTAACATTCATTCACTGGGAACAAGAAAAAGAGGCCGCCACCTCTCAAAATCATTCAAACAATTTTATAAAATCAAATAGTTCGTGAAATCGGATGGAGTTGGATCCGTTGACCTCGTATACGCTGGAGCTTCACATCCGTTCACACAATTTTTGGTGCGATACAAATATGGGTTGCTCGACATCCTCATGGCCGACCTAGGGCTGCTGATGGTGGCTAACGTGGAAGGTATTTGTCAAAGTAAAGGGGTGCATGGCGTTCAGATCGAGAAGGCGCAATGGGTGAGTGGCGTCGAAGGGACTGCGACGGTCTCTGGAAGAAAGCGACTTGGCGATGTCGAGGGGCATAGCTACAGGCCGGAACTCAAGGGAGGAACTTCGAGTTCAATTCCTGTGGGATGAGAGCAGGATACTACGGGCTTTAGAAGTGGGATGGGAAATCAAATCGTTAGAGAAGCAGTGATTGTATTGGAACTCATGGGTTACCGCAACACTTGCTGGCACAGTCTTGAGATATATTACAATATTTTTTTCGCACTAGCTTGAGTAAATCGTGAAGGAGTTTTAGCAAGCGATGGACGTTGCATTGTTTTTTTCATTGTAGTGATGAGGCACATTTTAATGTGTGTAAGGGTACTGTGTGTAAGTGGAAGAGGTGGTGTGGCATTTTGTTTGGTGATGTAATGAAGGATCGAAGGAGTTATATCATAGATGAGGAGATGGGTTTATCTGGAGCGGCTGTATGAATGAAATCGAAGGAAGAGATTTGTTGGAGCTCGCATTATCACACAGGGAAGAAGATGTTTTGGTGTTGAGCCTTGGAATTTGATGATGGGCCGGAACTAAAGAGGGTAAAAGCCCATCCTAGGTTTTAAGTTAATGTTAGTTTTAATTTTAAATTTGTGTACTAACTTCGTAAAATCATAACTTCATGATACGATATCAGATTGATGAACCACAAATTGCGTTGGGATCGTATGGGCGAGCACTACGCACTGGAACTGATTAGTAGTCCATCAGAGCTCGTTTCAATTTATGGCAAAATAAACTGTTTGAATCCAATCAAACAACAGTTTATCGTTCTTTAACGATGAATTTCAAATGTGGGTAAATCTCACTAACTCTGAACAGTTTATAATTTCATGTTGTATTTTTAGAACTGTTAAATACTGGTTGATTGACTATGTGTTGACTGTTTGATTGAACTGCTAGTCAGTTAGTTGAATTTCTATATTGATTCTGTATAACAGAATATATCATATGGAACTGAAAGTGATGTTATCTATATTGTTTAACATCTGTGATGCAGGGAAACAGGTTGGAGGGACCCAACTGGGTTCCTCAACATTTATTTTACTGTTTTTCATATATTGTGATATATTATGTGATGTATAATCTGTTGTCGATTATATGTGTTTGAACGATATTGGTCATCGTGATTTGATGTGTTAAAAACCATAACATGCCAGAATGGTGAAAAGGGAATTTTCAAAATGAATATTGAAATTTGATTTTTTATAAAATCAAAGGATTTTATAAAAGGGGTAATATTTATAACAATCACAGAAGATTTTATAAAAGGAATCATTTATAAATGGAATAGTTATAAATAGAAATTTATTTATAAATGGATTATTTATAAATAGGAAATACTTAGAAGTAAAAACACTAAAGGAAATATTTGTAAACCATTTACAAATCAAATAGAATGAGAAAGGTTTGTAAACCATTTACAAATCAAATAGAAAGAGAAATATTTGTAAAACCTTAACAAATGAATTCGAATAGGAGATATTTGTAAAGCACTTATAAATAGAAAGATAAAGGAAATCATTTATGGAGTGAAGAACCGTTACTAAAAGTAAATCTTTATAAATGAATAAACGTTGTTAAAAGGAAATCATTCTAAAATGGGTAAACGTTATAAAATGGGAAATCTTTATAAATCAATAAAGTAATCGAATATGGTATTCGAAAGTTAGTTAATCGAATATGGTATTCGAAAGTTAGTTAATCGAATATATTATTCGAAAGGAGTTATCGATTATAGTTTAATTGAAAGGAGTTATCGATTATAGTTTAATCGAAAGGAGTTATCGATTATAGTTTAATAGAAAGTTAGTTAATCGAATATATTATTCGAAAGGAGTTATCGATTATAGTTTAATCGAAAGGAGTTATCGATTATAGTTTAATCGAATGGAGTTATCAATTATAGTTTAATTGAAAGGAGTTATCGATTATAGTTTAATCGAAAGGAGTTATCGAATTAGTGATTCGAAAGGAGTTATCGATTATAGTTTAATCGAAAGGAGTTATCGAATTAGTTATTCGAAAGGAGTTAAGTAAAAAGAGTTAATCGATTAACCGAATTTAGTTTATTCGAAGAAGGTTTCCGAATCTAGTTATTCGTAAGAGAGATTATCAAATATAGTTATTCGAAGGGAGGAGTTATCGAATAGAGATTTATTCGAATGAGAGTTACGTAAGGAAGTGTTAAAGAGTTAAAAGATGAACTTAACCTATTTCGAGATTTGAATGTTGTTCAGTTAAGGACTGAGAGGAAGTTATACCCCAACTTGATTGACTTTGTTTTAGTTTAGAAATGGGTAAGGTTCGAGAGTGAAAGTGGTTAAGTGATTTAGTAAATAAGCATAGTGGTTTGAGTTGCCGTCGCGATGTCGATTTAATCATCTATTTAAATCCAAGTAAAGAATATTTGGAAATGTTTTCCAAATAGAATCAGAAACGTAATCAAATATTGAAAGTTGAAATATGAATATATATATATATGATTGATGATTGATCGATATAATTTCCTCCTGGAAATAATATGGTTGTTTGCACACCTGTTTTTCTTTGATGGTTAAATCACAGACTATCGAAGTTTTGACCATTTTAACGTTGTTAATATGGAGAGACCAGTTGGATTATTATCCAAAGAACCACTCTGTATTGGCATAAGCATTGCGAATCATACATGCCAAAGATAATTGAAGACGGAGTAAAGTGCAAGGGCTTTTGTATAAGTCTTAGATAACAGTGTCTAAGATGGATGTATTGAATAGTGCCTTCGGTTCATCCTGTTCCTGGATGACTTGTACAGATGAATGTCTGACAGAGTGTTTGCAGAAAGGTCACGTGCATTGATTTATTCTACCGTACCAAGAGTGGTAGCGGAGAAGGAAACTTCTTTAGCTACCACATAATGTACTGTTGTAAATGTCAATTATGATTTTCGATGGATTTGACGATGTGGCATTCAAAGTGAATCTGGTGTGATGATAAAGCGTAACTTCTAGCCTCACATCTAGTAAATGATAGAAATCGGGCAAGTAGCATGGCTAAGTCGGTCGCTCTGAAGTAGGGTGCATAATCACCTAATATAGAGTTTCATTTACTTCTAAAAATCTATTGTTGATGTTGTCCCATTCGGGAAACGGTTGCTGATCCCAACTGTTGGTGATATACATTCGATACACTCAAGCGAAATGAGTGGTCGGTCATGTGTGGCCGGGTTGCAAGATGTTCTTATTGAACCCAGTGTATTCCTTTCTAGAGGTACACTAGCGAAAGGTGGTTCCATACCTTGTCATAGTTGGAAATCCATTACCCAATATGTGCTTGCGGTTTTGATTGTTTACTATATATGTAGAACGTGAGATGAAAGCGTTTCTGCTAGATGATTATTATATTGTGGTTGATAGACATTATTATAATATCAAAAGGTTTTTGATATAAAGATAATTTAGATTCTCATAAGGGGAAAACCAGTTCCGTTATACGACGTGGTCTTATGAGATATCGTTTACTAGTTTGAAATGTTTTAAACTGTTTCACACCAGTCCCATGACTGACCCGGAGTTTATTTTGTTTTGTTTTCCCCAAACTCTTGGTTGTCCAATCTTGTACGGACAGTCAAGTAGTCGGGATTTACAGATACTTTAAGAGATGGAGCAGGAGGCTTCAGGATCATATAGCTATAGTTATTTCCGATATGTTGTAAGTGTTGTACTCTGATAATGCTATGCATATTCAAGTACAGATGTATATTTCAAATTTATGTTATGAAATATATTTATTCGTTCCGCTGTGAGATTCGTGTTACTCTGATATTGTGTTCTTATTCTTCTTCTATTCTATGTTTCTATCTTATCTTTCCTCACCCTCTGTTTTCTTTCTATTAATTTCCTGATTTTCAGTTTAACTTGGGGTTGGACTTGTGTTTTGGTCAGCTCAAATTGGACCGGAATTTTGGGTCATTACAATTGGTATCAGAGCTTAAGGTTAAGTGAATTACCTTGGATATGTGGCGTGACTCGGTAGAGATAGGGTTAGTGATACCCTAGATTGAGTTTGAGTGTATATATACGAGTGAATGTACTTGTTATTGATATAAAAATTTGTTTTATATTGTGGTGATTTATTGGTTGAGTTGTTTATGGGTTCGGGTCGATCAGTTTGATCCACTGTATCGGTAGGAGTTTATAAACACTCGAATACGATGGGTCGACACGATATGTTTTGAAAAGAGGGTAAATTAAAATAAGTTATCCAAGGTATATCTTGGTATAGAGA
This sequence comes from Allium sativum, assembly GCA_030737875.1. Lineage (NCBI taxonomy): Eukaryota > Viridiplantae > Streptophyta > Magnoliopsida > Asparagales > Amaryllidaceae > Allium > Allium sativum. Next base: position 12,927,066 of record CM060923.1, read on the forward strand.
AGATATATATATCAAAATTATAATATAGTGGATATATTGATTGTTATTATAATCGAGTAAGATTATAAATTGAATGGTTATGTAAATAACCAGTCAAAGTTCATATAAGTGAAATACGTGAAATCAGATGAGTTGAATCTGAAATTTTAAAAATTGAGTTAAAACTCTGGAGAATTGGATAAGTGTTTGTAAATGGATTTGGATTAAAAATAAGGAAAATTTAAGATCCTGGGAGATTTTAAATTGTTTTACAAGCAGTGTGAATTATATTTTGAAATGAATTTCAAAGTGGAAATGTTAGAAATGGTTTTATAGTATTGAACCCACTTCGATCGCTGGAAAATAGATTCCGATGATAACAGCTGCATCATCAGTATTCATTTTCGAGTTGTAAGTGACGAATTACTACCAGAGATACTGTTTTGAATTTGTTTTGGGAAAGACAAGTTGTGTTGAATTTCAAAATGGGATTTATAATATAAAATTTGATCTATAGAATTTGAATAGAATTTGATATATAGAATTTGATATATATAATTTGATATATAGAATTTGAATAGAATTTGATATATAGAATTTGAAATAGATTTGAATAATAGAAGTGATATAAAATTTGAATAGAAATTGAATAGAATTAACTAAGTCGAAGAGGAATTAGTTAACCGAGTTTTGAATTTGAAGTTGAACTTTGAAAGGTGAATTGGATTTGTAAATGGATATTCGAAATCGAATATAGAACTTAAATTTGAAATTTGGATTCAAATTAGTAAATAAGCAAGTTAAAATATATTTGAACATGTCATGTTCGAATATAAAAGTGAAAAAGACTAAAGAGTTAATTAAAAAATTAATTAACGAATTGAGTTAAAACGATCAGGTATAGTTAAAATAGATTGGGCAGGTATAAATATACATGAGATAGGTATGGATAAGGTATGAAGGTATATTAATAGAATGCTCGATGAAAAGGTGTGTATTTAATTCATATATGAGATTTTATGCGCCATATCGGCTAGCCGCTTGGCTTTTTCTTTTTCTTTTGGATTGGTGAGGGCCATGAGAGGTAATTTGAAATATCCCGATGCTCCTGGTACAAAGGAGGTTATGGCGAATTTTTCTGGGAATTAAGGAGTTAGAATATTTTTAAGATAATTTGATAGTTAGAAATCAATGTATCGATATATATATAGAAGTCGATAAGGAAATGAACTTAGAAATAGAATAGTAAAATCAAAAAGGAAGACTAAGAATAAAATCTAGTAAGAATAGAAAGAGGAAGCGTATACGTGTTTAAAAGTGAATAAGTAGTTGTATGGTATTGATTATTCGAGTAAGTATTCATATCTGTTTTGACGTTATTAATGTTATTCAGTCAAGGTCTGAGAGGTAGTTTGAGACGACCCGAACTTCCCCGTGAAGGAAAGCACGGATAGAATTGAGTACAAGACAAAATAGAATGCACACGGAAGAACATTTCATTGTTATTACAACAATTCCATCAGATACAAGAATATACAGAGTATAAATGAATAAATTACATTCGATAAATATCAGAGATTACAATAAATTACATAGCAGCGGAAAATAATACAAAAGCACAACTAGAAGTGATACACGGATACAGAGCTTTCCGAGCATCGTTCCAGCTGTTAATCAGGACCTTGTGAATATAAATCTACAAAACCAAAACTACTAGCTACCCGTGCGGAAAATAGGGGCACCCAGAGTTTAGGTTAAAACAATAAACTCCAGGTCAGTCATGTGACTGGTGTGAGAACTAAAACAGTTATTAATCTTTATTTTTTTATAGATAGTAATTCAAGGGACCACGCCGTAAAACACGGAACGGGTTTCCTCCCAAGAATACCAGTGCATAGAACAAACAGCGCAATGCTAAATAAAGAAAAATGAAGCTGTTATAAGACCCAGGTCCCATCACACAATGCAACGCAAGCCGGAGGATAGGGTTTTTACCTTATAACAGCCAAAGCATGCTTGATACGTTTAAAACACTTTATTTGATATTACTATAAGTGTATAGTGTCAAAACAATTCACATCATAAATATCAATCATAGGCGGCATGAGTGCCCCATCCCACTATGTCGCCATACTAGGCTCTACAAATAAAGCCGAAATACACGTATTGGAAATTGGATTCCGTCATGAGCCGAGGCAAGGGGCAAGCTCCTCTCCGCGTTCGAGACACTCTAGCAAATGTCCCAGGACCCCACTTTGATCCTTGGAATCGGCTGGGCCGGTCCTCTCTTGCTTTTGAGGATTAGTTATTCCTGAACACACGTTTCCCGGTCCTTACAGACCTATATCCGAGGCGCCTCGCATTCCAACAACCACACAGGTGAAAAGTATATAAATGTCAGGGCTGGTAGGTCACTGACACCACCCTAGCTAGAAAGAAACGTCGTGCTCTCCCAGCGGTCCATCTCCCGTTTTTGACTCATACCGAGGTGTGAGGCTCGCGAATCCACGTTATACACAAAGCTATGCCACACAGGCCGTGCTTTGATCATCAACCACAAGACTTTGCTTTTCAACAGAAGCCTTGATCACTTGCCACTTACGCATGCCACACAGGCAATTCACTCCATGCGTTTGATATCCATCAATATATAACCCCTGAGCTCGTACGTCTCAGAGAAGGGCGTTAAGCAAGAGAATAAATTCTCCGCCGCCAAACAGATATATATTTAATAGAGATCAATCACACGGACTAAAATCCAATGTCAGACACACAGTCCATTTACAAGTCCGTTCTGGGTCTGAACGAAACCGGAGGCACTTTCCTCGCATATCCATCGATCTCCAAGTACGTCTGGACGATCACCGACTGTTTCCCTCATCTTGGGTGTACAGCCCAATCAAGATCATCAGTAACCACCCAAACGATGTGAAGACTTCCAGTCTTCAACCACCGTCTTCATCTTCGACATCTCGTCGAATCGGTTATTCAGAATGGGTATAAACCCGGCCTTTCTGAATAACCCACGTATATAATAAACGAATGTTACACAAACACAACAAACGCCTCATTCCAATTCAGAATATTCCTTTATTCACAAAAACACGTTCTTAGGGAAATGTTCCCATTAATTTTATCCAAGATAAATTCTTCTAAATTTATTCTTTGATCTTCCTTTGGATATCATTTCAAACTAGTCGGGATTAACGAACCACACCGATGTAATTATTTATTTTATTTCCCAATCCCAACCTATATCCCATGGAGAAAACTGGTAATACTCCACAACTAACACCACTGTGTTATCGGTAAAATTAATTACCATTTCACGTTCAAATCTAATTAAAGATTCAACTATCGCTTTGGAGCAAAACTGGTGGTACTCCATTCTCGATCACCTTTCAGATTTGATAATTTAAATTATCAATTCACATTTTAATCTAATTAAAGATTCATTAAAACTCCACTTAGTTTTAATCTTTTCAAAAATCAATATCCTGCCTTTAACTGGGTTAAAGAACCAATGTCATCAAAACACGATTCACGACAAACCAAATCACATTTGATATTAAATACAAGGCTCTGAATAGAAAATATATCGGCTTATATTCAATATCAAATTCTGAAACCAACAAATATCGTATTGGAAATAACGATATAAAATATCTTTCAAATCCCCATAACAATATTTGTATAGTCACGAAATCCAACATCGAAATATCCCGAAGATAATTTCGATTCAGCTCCAGTCCAACCCACGTATTGGAAATTATCGATTATTTTCAATATCACTTTCATATTCAATTTATTTATTTTTAAAAATAAATTGATTTCAATTCTAGTTCAAAACTAGTTCATTTCGATAAAAATCTATTTTTATCTTTTCAAATGTGGAATTTTCCAGCCCAAATCTTTCCAATTCACATATTATAATTTTACACAAATTATAGATATTTTTAATAATTTTATCAAGGCCCGTACAGTCGATTTCCAACAACGGCCATCGAACTGCACTTATAGCGACCTTTTTCGAATTTGATTTGGACATAATTCCAAATCCAACCGTTAGATTTCAAATTTCTAATATTCATTGGAAAGCTCTTTTCGATACGAACCCAACGGTTCCGGTTTTAGGAGAATCCGACGGTCGGATCTCCCGCAATGTCCGTTTGAAATAAATGGTCGAAATTCACGAACTACCGCGGCGCGGCGCGTTCTATTCAGGCCATTATATATATAATATATATATTATATATTTATTTCATCGATTTCCTTTTAAAACGAATTTTATAAATCGTTTTAACTTCGTTTCAAAAACCATTTCAACTTTCTTTTCAATTCAAATTTTAATTCAACTTGAATTCATTTCAATTCACTTTCAATTCATTTCGAAATCGTTTTCAATTCAATTCATTTCGAAATCGTTTTCAATTCAATTCATTTCGAAATCGTTTTCAATTCAATTCATTTCGAAATCGTTTTCAATTCAATTCATTTCGAAATCGTTTTCAATTCAATTCATTTCGAAATCGTTTTCAATTCAATACTCGTTATACAATGAATAAAATCGATATAAATATCGTTCTCGTCAAAATGGCGCAAAACTAATCAACACGGCTTTATATTTTCACAACTCCTTTATTCTATTCAACAAATGAATATTTATCCCATTCAACACATGAACATCGTCAACACATGACTATTCTCAACACATGAGTACTGTCAACACATCACTATTTTTGTTATGTAAAATATTTTATAAAACTAAGGTATCTATCGTTTGATTTTAATTAGACTTCTACTAGGAAGTAGTTCTAATTTTAAATATGATAAAGATGTAAATTTTTATTATATAAAATATTTTACTCAACACACGAATATTTTCAACACATGAACATCGTCAACACATGACTATTTCTATATTCAACACATGAATTTTCTTTTATAATATTCGTTGTTTTCCCGATTGGAATGAGGCCCAATCAATCACCATATAGCGTTAATTATATGGATTCCATACAACACATGTATATAATAGCATTGAAAAATAATCAACCATCAACCAAAGTGCACTACACTGTATAAGCATCAAATATAGATATCCGACGCTTATAACAGCCTGTCAATCCACCGATCAACATATTTAATCAATCAGGATGAGTGAACTTCAAATTTCATCCCAACACCCGTGTGGGGTTTCAAATCAACAAACACACATTTTTGTTTGTGCAGTTGGGCGATGTGTAAAATTTATCCACCCAATCAATATCAGTCAAATCAGTGTAAATAAACAAATCGGCCGATTTGTTTATAAATATTTATTTATTCACTTTCACGTTAAAAATTATATTTTTAACGATAAAACATTCTATTTCAACACATGAATTTCTATTAGTTCATTTACACAATAAAAATGATATTTTTATTTTTCTAACATATTTTAGAAAATTTCGGCGGCATAACGGCACGACACTAGAAACGGGACGAGGCCTAGCCTTATCCCCGGTCTAGTGAAGGCCCACGCCATTCACACATCAATCAAATCCATTTCAATTCACCAAACAATTCAATTCAAACCAATTAATCTATCCAACTACACAACCAAACAAACAAGTCCATGGTATGTGGACGGGTGTCGGGTGCTACTAAGCACCGTCTACATCCTAGTATATATATATAACTAGAAAAGTAAATTGAAAGGTGAGAAATTCTCACCTAAAGCTATCCAATACCACGACTCTTCTTTTATAGAAATCTTCTTCGTGATCCCATCTTCGTCATCTTCGTTGCCCGTAGCCACTATATACCTAAAAATCACATTTTTATATTTTGATGTCTTTAAAATAAAAATCACATTTTTATTTATTCACTTTCAATTTAGAAATCATATTTTTATAATCACTTCATACATTTAAAAATCGAATTTTCACTATGCTACTTAATATATAAAGATTGCATTTTGACTTCGCTATTAAATATAAAGATTATATTTTTATTGTTCCCATGATGTAAAAATTATATTTTTATCACTTTACAAATATAAGAATCATACCTTGCTCCTTCTACCCAATAAAAATTCCATCTTTTCTATTCTTAAAAATATGATCTTTATTTTTACAAGTTCAAATCTTTTTCTATTAAAAGATCAAACCTTTTTCTTTTAAAAGATTAAACCCTTTTTCTATTTTAAAGTTCAAAATAAAATCAGTTTTATAATTCCTTTTAAAACAGTTTTTATTATTCTTTTAAAACTGCTTTTATAATTCTTTTAAAACTGTTTTTAGTTTCTATCAAAACAGTTTTTGCTTTTTAGAAAAATCAGTTTTTCTTTCTTTAAAAAATACAGTTTATATATTTAAAAAAAACAGTTTTTAAAACTTAAAAAAAAACAGTTTTAAAACCCTAAAACAATCAGTTTTTAATTCTTTAAAAATGCAGTTTTTATCTTTTTTTTAAAATGCAGTTTTTATTTTCTTTTCAAAACAGTTTTTAAAACCTTAAAAAAAAAAAACAGTTTTAAATCTTTATAAAAAAAAAATTCTGTTTTCATTCTTTTTAAAATTCAGTTTTATAACTTCATAAAAATCAGTTTTATTCTAAAGAAAAAACTACAGTTTTAAATCTAAAGAAAATAACTACAGTTTTTAAATAAAAATAATAAAAAAAAAACAAATAAAAAAAAAATGGCTCACCGATCTTGCGAAGGGGAGGAGGAGGAGTCGGCGGCTCTGGTGGCGTTCGGAGGTGTCGCGGCAGGGTTCGAGGGTTGCTTCGGGGTGCTGCTTCGATTGCGTCGCGATGTCTGGAGGGAGGAGGCGCTGCTTCGATGGAAGGAGGAGGTCGTGCGGTGGGGGTTCGGCGAAGGGTTCGTCGGCGGGTTGAGGGTCAGGCGGCGCGATTTAGTTATTAGGTTTTTCCTTTTTTTTTTCCTCTTTCTGATAAATGATCGGGGGGGGGGCCAATGAAGGAGAAAAAGGGGGAGATATTTTTTTTATTTATTTAATTAATTTAAAAAGTTGACTTTTACAAACGAACTCGAAACGAGGTCCACCGCCTGTCGTCTATAGCGTTTCACCCCCATTCCGAACACAATGGGATATGTATCGTAGGTTGATTCGACTGTTTGAATCAGTTTTTGTTAAATTTACACTTAAATCGCTATATTGAATTTTAAACGTACATTTCAAATTACCGGGGTCACATACTAACTTTAAAAATTCCAGAAAAATATTTTCTAGCTTCGTATTGACGATACGGTCCTAACAAAACTAGTTTCGTCGAATTCTGAGACCGTATGAAAAATGGCCAATTTCCAGTCGATTAAAATCAACTGAAATGGTCAAACGCGTTTTCCTTTGCCACGCTCACATATTGATTCGAAAAATTATGAAATTTAAAACCTAGCAATAATTTGACACTGCGGATCCAACAAAAGTGGTTTCGTCGAAATCCAAGGTCATTTGCAAAATGTCCATTTTTAAGGGCCTGAATTCCATAGCGACTATTCAGAATTTTCAACTGGACATATCTCTCAATTTTTAAAGTGAAATCTCAGTTTCTTACATCCGTTAGAAAGATATCATCAATTAGATCCTAATGTTTTTGGTTTCACTAAAATCCGGATTGTTTTGCGCCCGGTACATTCAATTGAAGTTTGAAATCGAATTATCGAACTACCGCGCCATTTTCAATTCTATTTATAATTATATATAAATATTTATATTCTAACGACGACGCGTATATAATATACGTTCGAATTCTATTCAAAATAAATTTCTCGTCGATATTATTTAAAATAATTCATTTTAAATATTCAAAATTCGCTAAAATTGCCAAAATAAAAATTTTTAAACTGGCCCAGATTTTCGGGTTATTACAATCTCCCCCACTTAAAACTTTTCGTCCCCGAAAAGGAACAAAGTCGAAAGTGGTTTGATTATTCAGCTCTACGATCGATCAGGCTTCCATTCTCCAACTCTTTAGTTTCTGAGAATTTTCAAAATTTCAAAATTTTGGCTAACACCCAAAATTTTCGAAAAATTTCGCCATAACCTCCCCTGCACCGGGAGCATCGGGGAATTTCAAATAGCTTCCCCGGTCCTTCAGATCTCAAAAAGGAAAAGAAAAAGCCAAGCGGCTAGCCAATAGGCTCACAAAATCATCATCACCCAAACAAAACAGGAAATTATGTAGTAAATATGTACCTATTTGTCGGGCAAACAAATTTTATTCTTCGGCTCTAGCCTCCTTGCTATGACCTGTTCAATGTAAGTATATGTACATGCAAGCAAATGCGACCGATTTTCAATACAGTTCAATATTTGGTACAATTAGGCATAAATGGTTCAAAAATTAGCAAACAGATAAACAACCAACACAAAACATCAATCAATTAGTGAATTAGAGTTTCAAATTCATAATTTTGATATATATACAGAAAATCTTGTTTTTGATGCCAATTCACAACAATGTGTTCTAGCTATATTAGTTTTGGTTCTCACACCGGTCTAATGGAAATATATAGAAAATCACACCTTCGAAACACGAATATAAATTCTGATGATGATATATCAATCATCAGAACCATCTCCGGGTGTCTAGAATGTGATTCTATATCTACCCAGTATATTAAAACTTCGAATATACGTTCATGACGCGTATACGCGAAATCTATATATACTCGATTGTCCATATTCAAAATAAATAAATATTCAAATACGTATAAATCGATTTAAACTTCAAAACAAAATTGTTTTCATTTGGAAAAATATACTCTTCGCACTCGTTCTAGGATACTACTGATCCTATCTCTAACGAGTCATTCTAATTGGATATTACTAATCCAATATCGGATGAATTCTTTCGTATGGTTCTAATGTGTCTTGTTCTCGAGCTCTGTAAACCAAAGCTCTGATACCAAACTGAGACGACCCGAACTTCCCCGTGAAGGAAAGCACGGATAGAATTGAGTACAAGACAAAATAGAATGCACACGGAAGAACATTTCATTGTTATTACAACAATTCCATCAGATACAAGAATATACAGAGTATAAATGAATAAATTACATTCGATAAATATCAGAGATTACAATAAATTACATAGCAGCGGAAAATAATACAAAAGCACAACTAGAAGTGATACACGGATACAGAGCTTTCCGAGCATCGTTCCAGCTGTTAATCAGGACCTTGTGAATATAAATCTGCAAAACCAAAACTACTAGCTACCCGTGCGGAAAATAGGGGCACCCAGAGTTTAGGTTAAAACAATAAACTCCAGGTCAGTCATGTGACTGGTGTGAGAACTAAAACAGTTATTAATCTTTATTTTTTTATAGATAGTAATTCAAGGGACCACGCCGTAAAACACGGAACGGGTTTCCTCCCAAGAATACCAGTGCATAGAACAAACAGCGCAATGCTAAATAAAGAAAAATGAAGCTGTTATAAGACCCAGGTCCCATCACACAATGCAACGCAAGCCGGAGGATAGGGTTTTTACCTTATAACAGCCAAAGCATGCTTGATACGTTTAAAACACTTTATTTGATATTACTATAAGTGTATAGTGTCAAAACAATTCACATCATAAATATCAATCATAGGCGGCATGAGTGCCCCATCCCACTATGTCGCCATACTAGGCTCTACAAATAAAGCCGAAATACACGTATTGGAAATTGGATTCCGTCATGAGCCGAGGCAAGGGGCAAGCTCCTCTCCGCGTTCGAGACACTCTAGCAAATGTCCCAGGACCCCACTTTGATCCTTGGAATCGGCTGGGCCGGTCCTCTCTTGCTTTTGAGGATTAGTTATTCCTGAACACACGTTTCCCGGTCCTTACAGACCTATATCCGAGGCGCCTCGCATTCCAACAACCACACAGGTGAAAAGTATATAAATGTCAGGGCTGGTAGGTCACTGACACCACCCTAGCTAGAAAGAAACGTCGTGCTCTCCCAGCGGTCCATCTCCCGTTTTTGACTCATACCGAGGTGTGAGGCTCGCGAATCCACGTTATACACAAAGCTATGCCACACAGGCCGTGCTTTGATCATCAACCACAAGACTTTGCTTTTCAACAGAAGCCTTGATCACTTGCCACTTACGCATGCCACACAGGCAATTCACTCCATGCGTTTGATATCCATCAATATATAACCCCTGAGCTCGTACGTCTCAGAGAAGGGCGTTAAGCAAGAGAATAAATTCTCCGCCGCCAAACAGATATATATTTAATAGAGATCAATCACACGGACTAAAATCCAATGTCAGACACACAGTCCATTTACAAGTCCGTTCTGGGTCTGAACGAAACCGGAGGCACTTTCCTCGCATATCCATCGATCTCCAAGTACGTCTGGACGATCACCGACTGTTTCCCTCATCTTGGGTGTACAGCCCAATCAAGATCATCAGTAACCACCCAAACGATGTGAAGACTTCCAGTCTTCAACCACCGTCTTCATCTTCGACATCTCGTCGAATCGGTTATTCAGAATGGGTATAAACCCGGCCTTTCTGAATAACCCACGTATATAATAAACGAATGTTACACAAACACAACAAACGCCTCATTCCAATTCAGAATATTCCTTTATTCACAAAAACACGTTCTTAGGGAAATGTTCCCATTAATTTTATCCAAGATAAATTCTTCTAAATTTATTCTTTGATCTTCCTTTGGATATCATTTCAAACTAGTCGGGATTAACGAACCACACCGATGTAATTATTTATTTTATTTCCCAATCCCAACCTATATCCCATGGAGAAAACTGGTAATACTCCACAACTAACACCACTGTGTTATCGGTAAAATTAATTACCATTTCACGTTCAAATCTAATTAAAGATTCAACTATCGCTTTGGAGCAAAACTGGTGGTACTCCATTCTCGATCACCTTTCAGATTTGATAATTTAAATTATCAATTCACATTTTAATCTAATTAAAGATTCATTAAAACTCCACTTAGTTTTAATCTTTTCAAAAATCAATATCCTGCCTTTAACTGGGTTAAAGAACCAATGTCATCAAAACACGATTCACGACAAACCAAATCACATTTGATATTAAATACAAGGCTCTGAATAGAAAATATATCGGCTTATATTCAATATCAAATTCTGAAACCAACAAATATCGTATTGGAAATAACGATATAAAATATCTTTCAAATCCCCATAACAATATTTGTATAGTCACGAAATCCAACATCGAAATATCCCGAAGATAATTTCGATTCAGCTCCAGTCCAACCCACGTATTGGAAATTATCGATTATTTTCAATATCACTTTCATATTCAATTTATTTATTTTTAAAAATAAATTGATTTCAATTCTAGTTCAAAACTAGTTCATTTCGATAAAAATCTATTTTTATCTTTTCAAATGTGGAATTTTCCAGCCCAAATCTTTCCAATTCACATATTATAATTTTACACAAATTATAGATATTTTTAATAATTTTATCAAGGCCCGTACAGTCGATTTCCAACAACGGCCATCGAACTGCACTTATAGCGACCTTTTTCGAATTTGATTTGGACATAATTCCAAATCCAACCGTTAGATTTCAAATTTCTAATATTCATTGGAAAGCTCTTTTCGATACGAACCCAACGGTTCCGGTTTTAGGAGAATCCGACGGTCGGATCTCCCGCAATGTCCGTTTGAAATAAATGGTCGAAATTCACGAACTACCGCGGCGCGGCGCGTTCTATTCAGGCCATTATATATATAATATATATATTATATATTTATTTCGTCGATTTCCTTTTAAAACGAATTTTATAAATCGTTTTAACTTCGTTTCAAAAACCATTTCAACTTTCTTTTCAATTCAAATTTTAATTCAACTTGAATTCATTTCAATTCACTTTCAATTCATTTCGAAATCGTTTTCAATTCAATTCATTTCGAAATCGTTTTCAATTCAATTCATTTCGAAATCGTTTTCAATTCAATTCATTTCGAAATCGTTTTCAATTCAATTCATTTCGAAATCGTTTTCAATTCAATACTCGTTATACAATGAATAAAATCGATATAAATATCGTTCTCGTCAAAATGGCGCAAAACTAATCAACACGGCTTTATATTTTCACAACTCCTTTATTCTATTCAACAAATGAATATTTATCCCATTCAACACATGAACATCGTCAACACATGACTATTCTCAACACATGAGTACTGTCAACACATCACTATTTTTGTTATGTAAAATATTTTATAAAACTAAGGTATCTATCGTTTGATTTTAATTAGACTTCTACTAGGAAGTAGTTCTAATTTTAAATATGATAAAGATGTAAATTTTTATTATATAAAATATTTTACTCAACACACGAATATTTTCAACACATGAACATCGTCAACACATGACTATTTCTATATTCAACACATGAATTTTCTTTTATAATATTCGTTGTTTTCCCGATTGGAATGAGGCCCAATCAATCACCATATAGCGTTAATTATATGGATTCCATACAACACATGTATATAATAGCATTGAAAAATAATCAACCATCAACCAAAGTGCACTACACTGTATAAGCATCAAATATAGATATCCGACGCTTATAACAGCCTGTCAATCCACCGATCAACATATTTAATCAATCAGGATGAGTGAACTTCAAATTTCATCCCAACACCCGTGTGGGGTTTCAAATCAACAAACACACATTTTTGTTTGTGCAGTTGGGCGATGTGTAAAATTTATCCACCCAATCAATATCAGTCAAATCAGTGTAAATAAACAAATCGGCCGATTTGTTTATAAATATTTATTTATTCACTTTCACGTTAAAAATTATATTTTTAACGATAAAACATTCTATTTCAACACATGAATTTCTATTAGTTCATTTACACAATAAAAATGATATTTTTATTTTTCTAACATATTTTAGAAAATTTCGGCGGCATAACGGCACGACACTAGAAACGGGACGAGGCCTAGCCTTATCCCCGGTCTAGTGAAGGCCCACGCCATTCACACATCAATCAAATCCATTTCAATTCACCAAACAATTCAATTCAAACCAATTAATCTATCCAACTACACAACCAAACAAACAAGTCCATGGTATGTGGACGGGTGTCGGGTGCTACTAAGCACCGTCTACATCCTAGTATATATATATAACTAGAAAAGTAAATTGAAAGGTGAGAAATTCTCACCTAAAGCTATCCAATACCACGACTCTTCTTTTATAGAAATCTTCTTCGTGATCCCATCTTCGTCATCTTCGTTGCCCGTAGCCACTATATACCTAAAAATCACATTTTTATATTTTGATGTCTTTAAAATAAAAATCACATTTTTATTTATTCACTTTCAATTTAGAAATCATATTTTTATAATCACTTCATACATTTAAAAATCGAATTTTCACTATGCTACTTAATATATAAAGATTGCATTTTGACTTCGCTATTAAATATAAAGATTATATTTTTATTGTTCCCATGATGTAAAAATTATATTTTTATCACTTTACAAATATAAGAATCATACCTTGCTCCTTCTACCCAATAAAAATTCCATCTTTTCTATTCTTAAAAATATGATCTTTATTTTTACAAGTTCAAATCTTTTTCTATTAAAAGATCAAACCTTTTTCTTTTAAAAGATTAAACCCTTTTTCTATTTTAAAGTTCAAAATAAAATCAGTTTTATAATTCCTTTTAAAACAGTTTTTATTATTCTTTTAAAACTGCTTTTATAATTCTTTTAAAACTGTTTTTAGTTTCTATCAAAACAGTTTTTGCTTTTTAGAAAAATCAGTTTTTCTTTCTTTAAAAAATACAGTTTATATATTTAAAAAAAACAGTTTTTAAAACTTAAAAAAAACAGTTTTAAAACCCTAAAACAATCAGTTTTTAATTCTTTAAAAATGCAGTTTTTATCTTTTTTTTAAAATGCAGTTTTTATTTTCTTTTCAAAACAGTTTTTAAAACCTTAAAAAAAACAAACAGTTTTAAATCTTTATAAAAAAAAAAATTCTGTTTTCATTCTTTTTAAAATTCAGTTTTATAACTTCATAAAAATCAGTTTTATTCTAAAGAAAAAACTACAGTTTTAAATCTAAAGAAAATAACTACAGTTTTTAAATAAAAATAATAAAAAAAAAACAAATAAAAAAAAAATGGCTCACCGATCTTGCGAAGGGGAGGAGGAGGAGTCGGCGGCTCTGGTGGCGTTCGGAGGTGTCGCGGCAGGGTTCGAGGGTTGCTTCGGGGTGCTGCTTCGATTGCGTCGCGATGTCTGGAGGGAGGAGGCGCTGCTTCGATGGAAGGAGGAGGTCGTGCGGTGGGGGTTCGGCGAAGGGTTCGTCGGCGGGTTGAGGGTCAGGCGGCGCGATTTAGTTATTAGGTTTTTCCTTTTTTTTTTTCCTCTTTCTGATAAATGATCGGGGGGGGGGGGCCAATGAAGGAGAAAAAGGGGGAGATATTTTTTTTATTTATTTATTTTATTTATTTAATTAATTTAAAAAGTTGACTTTTACAAACGAACTCGAAACGAGGTCCACCGCCTGTCGTCTATAGCGTTTCACCCCCATTCCGAACACAATGGGATATGTATCGTAGGTTGATTCGACTGTTTGAATCAGTTTTTGTTAAATTTACACTTAAATCGCTATATTGAATTTTAAACGTACATTTCAAATTACCGGGGTCACATACTAACTTTAAAAATTCCAGAAAAATATTTTCTAGCTTCGTATTGACGATACGGTCCTAACAAAACTAGTTTCGTCGAATTCTGAGACCGTATGAAAAATGGCCAATTTCCAGTCGATTAAAATCAACTGAAATGGTCAAACGCGTTTTCCTTTGCCACGCTCACATATTGATTCGAAAAATTATGAAATTTAAAACCTAGCAATAATTTGACACTGCGGATCCAACAAAAGTGGTTTCGTCGAAATCCAAGGTCATTTGCAAAATGTCCATTTTTAAGGGCCTGAATTCCATAGCGACTATTCAGAATTTTCAACTGGACATATCTCTCAATTTTTAAAGTGAAATCTCAGTTTCTTACATCCGTTAGAAAGATATCATCAATTAGATCCTAATGTTTTTGGTTTCACTAAAATCCGGATTGTTTTGCGCCCGGTACATTCAATTGAAGTTTGAAATCGAATTATCGAACTACCGCGCCATTTTCAATTCTATTTATAATTGTATATAAATATTTATATTCTAACGACGACGCGTATATAATATACGTTCGAATTCTATTCAAAATAAATTTCTCGTCGATATTATTTAAAATAATTCATTTTAAATATTCAAAATTCGCTAAAATTGCCAAAATAAAAATTTTTAAACTGGCCCAGATTTTCGGGTTATTACATAGTTATACCCCAACTTGATTGATTTCATTATTAACAAATAAATAGTAAGATTTTAGGCTCGAAGATCAATGTTGAATAAGAGTTAGTTAAATATAGTATTTGGCTTGTTGTAACGATGTTTTACACAACATCCGTTTTAACCCAAATATGTGTAAGCTTGGAAATATAATAAAGAATATTTCCTAAGTATAGAAATAAACGAGATCGGAAAATAGATAAGTAATTGGAATATTTTCCAATTATAAATAACATATATTTTCTTAAGTTTAGAGAATAAAGGAAGGCGATATTCGGAAATATTTTTTCAAATAACATGAAAGGCCAATATGGTTATTGAAAATATTTGGTTAACAATAAAGAAATAGAGAAGTGATTTAACTAATGGAATATTAATTAAGGGCTCAGTGACATGTTCAAAAGGAAAATTTGACTTTTGAAAAGAGTAAACTGTTTAAAAAAACTCCCAGGGAAAGACTGTTTGAATTAAAAAAAAATTAATAGAAATTTGTGAAAGCAAAATTGAATTAAAGTAAAGCCAGTAAAGTGGTAACTGAGACTGAATTAGAATGATATCAAGGCAAATTGGATTGTGAGATTCAAATTTGAAGTGTAATGTGATAATCAAGTTAAGGGTTGGGAATCAAGAACGAAACTTGGGTTTGAAATGAAAATTTGGCTTGGTAAAGAGCGAATGGTTTTGTTGGAGATAAAAGTGATTTCAGAATTTTATTGGGATAACATTGGTATATGCTGAGTTGATAGCATATGGAAGTGATAGAGTTGATATGCCGACAAAAGGTACAAGTTTATACTTCTATTGGATATAAGATTTATGAGCCGAATTGCCAAGCTACTTGGCTGTTTGATTTTATCTTGGGTTGGAGATGGCCCAGAGAGGCAGGTTGGAGTTTGAGCTATTAACCAGTACAAAGGACGTGCTGGCGAAAATTTTCGAAGAGTTAAGGTGTTAGAAAATTTTCAGGATTTTTGAACATTTTCGTTGATAAGAATTAATTAATAATTTAATTGAAATTAAATTGGTTTAGTTGAAATTGAAGTTGTTTATCTACCAAAGAATCATATATGAATCGATAGAATTGATCAAATAATAATTTAGTTATGAAAACCTTGGTCGGTCGGTCACACGTAATTAGACTCGGTAGATCATAATCCCGGTCGCTCATTCTTTTGAACAAGGGGAGTCAGTCGTCTTCTCATCAATAGCAGGTCGGTCGCATGACCAAGACACAAGTTACATTGAACATGTTCCGAGTCGCTCTTCCTCTCGTGTCAACAAGCATCTGGTCAGTTTCATAAGAGCTCCTAGTCGGTTGGAATCCTTTAGACCATTTTGCAAGAAGGGTCGGTCATAATGGACAATATCTCTGGTCGTCCTTTCCCTCAAAAGGCTCCTGGTCGCTTTTTCTTCCAAGAAAAGTGATCAGTTCCTTTCCTGCGATCACCCTCGTTAGGTCCGCCATTCATGGAGTCCTGATCGTTCTGCTCTAGATCAAAGCCGTCGGGTCGCTCCAACCTATCACAGCTGGTCGATCTCACTTCCACTCTAGCCTGGTCGCCCCAACCAGCTCCGAAGCCTCAGGGTTGGTCCGCCCTACATCAAAGACCCCTGGTCGTTCTACTCCGCACCAAAGCCTCCAGATCGTTAAAACAGGTTTTGGATCGATCAAAGCTAATCTGGTTGGTACAAAAGCATGACAGCTGGT
This sequence comes from Allium sativum, assembly GCA_030737875.1. Lineage (NCBI taxonomy): Eukaryota > Viridiplantae > Streptophyta > Magnoliopsida > Asparagales > Amaryllidaceae > Allium > Allium sativum. The sequence continues at coordinate 12,944,146 of CM060923.1, forward strand.
AACAGAAAGCAGTGGCATTTCCGTAAATACTCAAAATACCGACCCATAACCTGAAAGTCATATTTCAGCCATTTCATCACCTATAAATATGGGATCACTTCTATCATTTTGGGAGGACTTTCGGGAAGGAGGACGAAGTGCTGTCGGATCATTCCCTCATTCCTTCCCAGCCATATAAACATAATTCCTTAGTGAATTCGGAGAAGATCGATGAAGCATGCAACCATGGCATTTATGAATGGTGTGTGAAAGAGCATAAGATCGAAGATTCATTGCATAAGCTTGATAATAAAGAGATCTCCTCGCTGTCCGAGACATTTTCTCCACCATATTCTGTAATTTGAAGTGAAGAATGTGTATGAGGGAGAGCTTGGTTGAATGTATGAGTGATTATACATTGTATACAGCTTGTGGATAATAAAATTCTCTCTTCAGAGTGGACGTAGACCCCAATATGGGTCGAACCACTATAAATTCTTGTCTTCTTTTTATATTTTGATGTTTTCAGATCTTAGATATGGTTTCACACAATTGTAAAGGTATTCTTACAACTTGCCTCTGAAAAGGTGATGTGCTTTCTAAGCATTTCGCCTCCGATTAGGTGACGTGTCAAGCAATACTTCGGTTGTTTTGCCAAATTTTTGGTTTAACAATTGGGCGCCCACCGTGGGGCCAGAACTACTTTCTGACATCCAATATATTGCAAAGATCTTGAGATCTTTAAGCCCGGTCTCGAAATAGATCGTTCGAGTCTACGAGTTGGACCTTCTGACTAACACTCCTCGAAGTTCAAGCTACTTTCTGAAATAATGCCGCCAAAAGCAAATAAGGAAGTAAGGGCTAGAGCATCTAATGAGGGAAATAAAGAGGAAACCACTGCGGTAAACTGGTTTGAAGTAGGTGAAACATCGAATGGAGGAGTGAATGTCACAAGAGATGAGCTTGATCAAGCCATTGCTGGACTAACACAACAACAGGAGATAGCTAACAAAGCCATCTTGGCAAGGCTAGATTCATTCTTTGCTCTTCAAGCCGCAACGGCAAAGGTAGCTTCAAAGCCTGTTCATGCAGAGGATGCCGGTTCCTTTTCTTCTAGTTCGAATCGAGAAAAATCTTTCCAAGAGATCTCTAATCCTGATAAAGGAAAACTTGAGAATTCAAAGCCAACTGATTGGAACCATAATGCGAGGATTACTTCTCGTCAAATTGCTAATTCTACCAAAGGGGAACTTTCCAATGAAGAAAGGCCAGGACCCCGGAGTCACAACCGTGATGGCTTGCTTAAGCAAGCTTCCGGTCGAGACAAAAGCATCCGCCCCGCAGATAGCCTTCATGAGAAGGATCGTCTCTGGAAAATGGTCTGACAGATTATGAAAGAAAGCAAATGTCGAAACGATGATGAGGCTGAATGGGAGTTTGCGCCGTCAAAAACCCCTCTCACTGAAAGAATCAAACAGGCAACTTTCCCACGGAAATTCAAGCCACCTACAGTCCAAGCTTACAATGGGATAGGCGACCCCAATGTGTTTTTGTTTCGATACGACCAACACATGGATGGGGCCCAAGCGACTGACGAGCTTAAGTGTTTGTACTTCCCAGTGTACTTGGAAGGGTTAGCATCATTATGGTTCACTAAATTGCCTCCCAGGCCTATTGATAATTTTTTCACACTAGCAAGTTGCTTCTAAGACCAGTTCCGCCTCCAGACAACGTAAGTTAGAGATATTATGTCCCTCAACGAGTTGGCACAAGCCCCGAGTGAAACGATTAGATCTTTTCTGAATCATTTTAATGCTACTGCCGCCGAAGTGGGGATCCATGAGCCAAGGCTTATTCTAATGGCTTTAAAGGGGGCATAGATAAATAATCTGAATTTGGAAGGTGGTTAAAGAGAAATAAACCCAATACATTAGAGAAATTCTATGACAAAGCTGAGGAATACATGTGTCTTGAAGATGATCCCATTTATTCTGTTGGCAATGTCAAAACTAATGTAATTACGGAAAGGACGGAAGTTTTTACAAAAGCGAATCAAGGAAATTTAGGATGGGGGCAAAAAAGAGGAAACGGAAATGATGCTAGGAACGACAAGGATTCCAAAAAGCGACGCTTCTTCAAGCCAACAGTTCTTACTCCGTTGAGTGATACAATTGAGCACATATACATGGCAACTAAGGAAATGGAGGATTATCCGAGCCCGAAGCCGATAAAGGTGTCCGAAGAAGCTGCAAATCCAGGAAGGTTCTGTCGATTTCATAATTGACCGGGTCATGACACGAATGAGTGTCGGCACTTGAGGAATCTAATTGAAGAGTTGATAAGAAAAAACCGTCTTCAAGTGTATGTGAAGCGTTCATTAGATTCTGAGCCTACCCAGGGGCAGCAAGCTTAGCCAAGTCAAGACGGAAGAACACCTGCAAACGGTTCTCGACCTATTATCAATACGATTAGTGGTGGACCTCATCTTGCAGGAGATACCTGGGAGGACATTGTCAGATATACAAATGAACTAAGTAGTGCTTCAAAAGAAGATGGATTCAAAGTTTGCAGTAACTCTCTTCGTTGGAAAATTCCAAAAACATCCTGGGAAGATGTGGTGTTCCGGGATCGGGATTCTAATGGAATGCTTACTCCAACTATTGACCCAATGGTGATCACTATTGGCTTGGGTCCATCAATAGTAAAGACGGTATTGATTGATAATGGGGCATCTGTAAATGTCCTGTTTTACAACACTTTCTCCAAGATGGGGTTGTCTATGGATAATGTGCGAGCAAGTAAAAATAAAATACACGGTTTCACTGGTGTACCAACTCAGCCTATTGGTGTGGTCGATCTCCTTGTAGAGCTTGGTGAGGGGAAGAAGCAAGTTTCCATGATGCAGCCTTTTATTATAATAGACTCGCTTTCAGGGTATAATGCATTTTTGGGAAGGCCAGCACTAGCTGCTTTCAGAATAGCTCTTACTCCATGGTGCCTGATGATGAAATTCCTGACTGCAAACGGAGTGGGAGTAATCAAAGGAGATCCTCAAGAGTCAAGAGATTGCTATATGGCAGAATTAATCGAAGCTCGGAGGTATGAAATCAAGAAGGATGAGGAGTCTCCTCTCTACATCCGTGAAGCCCCCTTATAGCAATTAATGACCTCCCCATGTGCTGGAGAATACAACGACATGTAAGAAGATATGGATCCGCGAAAAACCAGTGCAGGGGATGAAAGGGCAACACCAGCTGAAGCTACCATTTCTATACAGGTTCATGATAATGATCCAGATAAGGCGGTGAAGATAGGCTCTCAGTGGATCCTATGCTGCAAAAGGAATTGATTGTTTTTCTAAAGTCAAATTTGGATGTCTTTGCTTGGAACCACTCAGATATGTGCGGAATATCTCTGGAGGTGATGGTGCATAAGCTGAATATTGATCCTAGCATACATCCTGTGAAACAAATAAGACGGATGTAAGGCCCTGAAAGATCTGAGGCTTTGAAAGATGAGGTGGATAGGCTATTGAAGAACAATTTCATTCGCGAATCCACTTATCCTAACTGGGTGTCTAATCCAGTTCTTGTGAAAAAGTCAAACGGTAAATGGCGGGTGTGTGTTGATTATTCTGATCTAAACAAAGCGTGCCCGAAAGACAGTTTCCCCCTACCTAGAATTGATCAGCTTGTTGATGCAACAGCAGGGCATGAACTATTGTCTTTCATGGATGTGTACTCAGGCTATAATCAGAACATGATGCACGAGACGGACCAGGATTGTACTAGTTTCATAACTGATTGTGGGTTGTATTGTTATAAGGTAATGCCGTTTGGTTTGAAAAATGCAGGTGCCACATATCAATGCCTAGTAAATTCAATGTTCAAAGGGCAAATTGGGAAGACCATGGAAGTCTACGTCGATGATATGTTGGTGAAATCCAAAAAGGCAAAAAGTCATATGGAAGACCTTGACGAGATGTTTCAAATCTTAAGGAAATACGGCATGAAGCTGAATCCACTCAAATGTTCATTTGGTGTAGCTTCAGGGAAATTTCTTGGCTTCATGGTAAATGGTTGTGGCATTGAAGCAAACCCAGCGCAGGTGTTTGCCTTGCGAGAAATGCAAGATCCGCGAACTAAAAAGGAACTCCAAAGCTTGAATGGCAAGGAAGCAGCTTTAAGCCGTTTCATTTCAAAGGTGACGGACAGGTGTATTCCCCTCTTTGATGCATTGAAAAAGGAAAGGAAGAGTTTCCAGTGGACTCCTGAGTGCCAGCAAGCATTTGAGGATCTCATCAAGCACATGGAATCACCTCCGAAGCTGTCAAAACCAAAGGATGGGGAAAGCATGTTCCTATATCTTGCGGTATCATCCTATGCTCTAAGCGCAGCCCTAATCAGGGAAGAAGATACTGTTCAGTGGCCGGTATACTACATCAGTAAAAGGTTCACCGGGGCGGAGAGGAATTATCCTAAGATAGAAAAGCTTGCATTTTCCTTGCTTGTCGCATCATAGAAGATCAGGCCTTATTTCCAATCTCATTCTATTAAAGTCCTTACAGATCAACCTTTGAAACAAGTGTTGTTCCGTCCAGAAACCCCAGGGAGACTACTAAAGTGGAATATTGAGCTCAGTCAATATGATATCACTTATCACCCCAGGAAAGCGATAAATGGGCAAGCTCTGGCTGACTTTATTGCCGAGTTCATTAATAGAGGAGAGGAAATGGAAGAAACCAACGAATTGGTCGCCAGATGGAAGCTTTTTGTTGATGGTGCTAAGAATGAATACTGTGCTGGGGCAGGGATAGTATTCAAAACTCCAGAAAAACGACATATATGTGCTCTGCGGTTCGAATTCCCCATTACCAATAACGAGGCCGAGTATGAAGCTTTGCTTGGAGGATTGAGAGTTGCAAAAGAATTAAGCCTGAAAAGTTTATTAATCTTCAGCGATTCACAGTTGATGGTTTCCCAGATCAAAAGTGAATTTCAGACCAAGATGGGAAAGTTCCCGACGTATCTACGCAAAGCCAAAGAGATTCTTGACAATCTGGAGTATTATTATATTTCTCATATCCCTAGAGGAGAAAATTGGAAAGCCGATTCTTTATCAAAGCTAGCTAGTACCGGAGATCCTCAAATCTTCGATCTGGTTCCTGTTGAAGTTTTATCTAGTTCTAGTATTAAAGAATCTGATGTAGATTGGGTCATGGAGACAACCGACGAGCCAGACTCGTGGATGACCCCAATCAAGAACTATATACTCCATGGAACACGTCCTGAAAACCCGAAGAGTCGCAAGAAGTTGCTTCGAAAGTCCCGCTTGTATCTCATCCAAGATGGTCGCTTATATAGGAGAGGATATTCAACACCTTTGCTACGATGTGTAACAAAGGAAGAATCCAAAGCAATCCTGGCAGAATTACATGAAGGAGATTGTTGAGGGCATATCGGAGGACAAACTCTTGCCAAAAAAGTTCTCTAATATGGCTACTTTTGGCCTGAAGTAAATCTCGACTCTATGATCTTCATTAAAAAATGTGACCGATGCCAGAAATTTGCAAAAATTCCAAGAGCTCCATCGACTGAGTTGACACAAATGTTGAGTCCTTGGCCATTTGCCGTTTGGGGCATAGACTTGATTGGAGTATTACCTACTGCAAAATCCAGCTTCAAGTATGCCATAGTTGCTGTGGATTACTTTACTACCTGGCAACCATCACATCAAGAAAGGTGATCAATTTTGTTTTGAAAAATATCATATGCAGATTTGGAATTTCGCAGAAGATCATCACCGACAATGGCACGCAATTTGAAAGTGAAGAGTTCAGGGACTTTTGCGACAAATATCATATTCAAAAAAGTTTTGCAGCAGTTGCCCATCCGCAGGCCAACGGGCAAGTCGTGGCAGTCAACAAAATCCTGAAATCTACCATTAAGAAGCGTCTCGAGAAAGCTAAAGGAAACTGAATTAAAGGACTGCCACTTGCGCTACGGGCTTACCGTACGACTCATAAAACTACAACAGGGCACACTCCATTCTCTTTGGCATTTGGTTCGGAAGCAATGATACCTGCGGAGTTAGAGGTTCCTACTCACCGTAGAATCCACTTTGACAAGAAAGAGAATGAAAAGCTACAACTTGAAGCCCTTGATTTACTCGAAGAAAAAAGGGCCGAGATGGAGCTTAGAATAGTAGCCCATCAAAGAAGAATTGCCCGGTACTTCAATCAAAAGGTCAGGCATAGAACATTCGAAGAGGGGGACTTAGTGTTAAAAAAGATCATGACCGCAACAGGAATCTTTGGCCCCAATTAGGAAGGACCATTTGTCATCAACCAAAAGCTCCTCGATGGTACCTTTAAACTCAAGACTACAGACAGAGTGGAACTTCCAAGGGCCTGGAATATTAATCACCTCCGTCGCTATTTCAAATGACATTCTAACTCATATTCCTTTGTATTATTCTATAAATATAGTATATACTTTGTATGAGATTACACGAATACGAATAAAACAGTTCTTTTGATTCCTTTCTAAATTGTACATTTGCATACCTTTGATAATATATTCAAAGACGCAAAGTTATGATTGCTGATAACTAGACGTAATAAATCCACTGGCTCATTATCCGATGAAACCTCGGTGTTAGTTCATAGCATATTCTAAAAGGAAAAATTGCGTACATGGATTCATAAAGCACCGCCCGTCAAAATACGTGAGTATGAAATGTCTCCATAAGATAAAAAGAAGAACAAAACACCAAGGTCAACCAGCGGGAAAAAACCAAAGGAATAAAATCAAGAAAACTCGCTAAAATTCCACCAAAGGAGCATCATCTGAAAGGATCGACTTAGGGTTATGGTTTTACTACTAAGACATCTTGATCAATTCAAATGTCCAATAAAATCAATACCTACTACATGGAACTAGGCAGACAAAAATTTAACCTAAAACCTCTTCGGGGGTGCTCAGTCAAATAACTTAATGTCAGAAAAATCTGACCACGTTATTGCCAAACTGAGTTTTTAAACCAAAACCTCTCCAGGGGTGCTCAGTCAAATAACTTAATGTCAGAAAAATCTGACCACGTTTTTGCCAAACTGAGTTTTTAACCCAAAACCTCTCCGTGGGTGCTCAGTCAAATAACTTAATGTCAGAAAAATCTGACCATGTTATTGCCAAACTGAGTTTTTAACCCAAAACCTCTCCGGGGGTGCTCAGTCAAGTAACTTAATGTCAGAAAAATATTACCAAGTTATTGCCAAACTGAGTATTTAACTGTAATGACCCGGATTTCCGGCGACTTTGGTTATCGACATAAGCACGATGTCGATAACCAAAACGTCGAAAAATCCTGGTAATTAGTGAAAGAAATTAACGGGTGAGAAAAGATAAGATAGAAACTTAGAATAGAAGAAGAAGAAGAACACAACATCAGAGTAACACGAATCTCACAGCGGAACGAATAACATATAATAGATAACATATCCTTGAAATAAATCATTTTATGTATACAATACATTATCAAAGTACAGCACTTACAACACAGCGGAAATAAACTATAGCTATATGATCCTGAAGCCTCCTGCTCCAGCTCTTCCAGTATATCTGTAAATCCCGACTACTTGACTGCCCGTACAAATTTAGGTACCCAAGAGTTTAGGGAAAACAACAAAGTAAACTCTGGGTCAGTCATGGGACTGGTATGAGTAAAACAGTTTAAAAACAGTTGAACAAGTAAATGATATCTCATAAGACCACGCCGCATAACGGAACGGGTTTTTCCCTTATGAGAATCCAAAATAACTTTATATCAAAAACCTATGATATTATAATAATGCCTATCAACCACAGTATATATATAATCATCTTGCAAAAACGCTTTCATCTCACGTTCTACATATATAGTATACAATCAAAACCGCAAGCACGTATTGGGTAATGGATTTCCAACTATGACAAGGTATGGAATCACCTTTCGCTCATGTACCTCTAGAGAGGAATACACTGGGTTCAACAAGAACATCTTGCAACCCGGCCACACATGACCGACCACTCATTTCGCTTGAGTGTATCGAATGTATATCACCAACAGTTGGGATCAGCAACCGTTTCCCGAATGGGACAGCATCAACAATAGATTTTTAGAAGTAAATGAAACTCTAGATCAGGTGATTATACACCCTACTTCGGTGCTACCGACTTAGCCATGCTGCCTGCCCGATTTCTGTCATTTACCGGATGATGAGGCTATAAGCTACGCTTTATCATCACACCAGATTCACTTTGAATGCCACATCGTCAAATCCATCAAATCACCGATTGACGTCTACAACAATACATTATGTGTTAGCTAAAAGAAGTTTCCTTCTCCGCCTCCACTCTTGGTACGGTTGGAGAAATCAATATACGTGATCGTCTGGAAATACTCTGTCAGACATTCATCCATACAAGTCACCCAGGAACAGGATGAACCGAAGGCACTATTCTGTAAACAGGATAGCCCTTGCATAACTCCGTCTTCAATTTCCTTTGGTATATATGATTCGCAACGCTAATGCCAATACAGAGTGGTTCTTTGGATAATAATCCAACCGGTCTCTCCATATTAACAACGTTAAAATGGTCAAAACTTCGATAGTCTGTGATTTAACTATCGAATAAAAACAGGTGTGCAAACAACGATATTATTTCCAAATGGAAACTATATCGATCAAACATCATTTAACATTCATCTCCTTAGTTCATTAATTTACTTATCTCCTGTTTCCCTATATTCCATATTTCTTATTTTCTAAATTTGGAAAATATACGTTATTAACAATGGAAAACATTTCCATTTCTTGTTTTCTTTATTAGAAAACATTTCTGGTTTCTTATTTGGAAAACATTTCCAAAGCTTCTTCAATGGTCTTAGACAGATGTTTAAACAAACCATCGCGATGCCAACTCAAACCATTTCCTTTATTGCCGAACCTTAACTATTCCTTAGTTAAAAATGAAGCCAATCAAGTTGGGGTAGAAATACCTCTCAGACCTTAACTGAACAATATTTCTAACTTTGAAATAGGCAAAGTTCACTTTATATTCCTTTTACTAACTTCCTTACTTAACCCTCCTTCGAATAGCTATATTCGGTTGACTCTTTTGCTTTAACTCTAATCGATTAACCCTAACTCTATTCACTTAACTCCTATCGAATAAACTATATTTGATAGCTCTTTTAATTCTATTTGAATACTATATTTTTGATTAACTCCTTTTACTCTATTCGAATAAACTATATCCGATTAACTCCTTTATTCTATTTGAATAAACTATAATCGATTAACTCCTTTGCTTTAACTCTAATCGATTAAACTAACATCGATTAACTCCTTTGCTTTAACTCTAATCGATTAAACTAACATCAATTAGCTCCTTTTACTTTAACTCTAATCGATTAAACTAACATCGATTAACTCCTTTGCTTTAACTCTAATCGATTAAACTAACATCGATTATCTCCTTTCAACTTTATTCTCTAATCGATTAACTAACATCGATTAACTTCTTTTTAACTTTATTCTCTAATCGATTAACTAACATCGATTAACTTCTTTGATAAACTACGTTTTCCGTTACAACTATTTCCTTTTTATAACGTTTACTTACCGTTACAAATATATCCAATTTATAACTTCTATTTACCGTTACAAATATTTCCTATTTATAACTTCTATTTACCGTTACAAATATATCCTATTTATAACTTCTATTTACCGTTACAAATATATCCTATTTATAACTTCTATTTACCGTTACAAATATATCCTATTTATAATTTCTATTTATCGTCTAAATAAATATTCCTTTTCTATTTCTATTTATTGTCTAAATAAATATTCCTTTTCTATTTCTATTTATTTTCTAAATAAATATCCCTTTTATAAAACCGTGCTCGTTTTATAAATAATTCCTTTTATAAAATCCTGTGATTTTATAAAATTCCTTTATTTCAATATACATTGAAATACTTCTTTTTACTTCCCAGGGTCTTTTATGATATAAAAATATCGAATAAAAATGATCAACATCATTCCAACACCCATAATCCATAACAGATTATATAACACATCATATATCCCAATATATGAAAACAGTAAAATAAATGTTGAGGAATCCAGTTGGATTCCTCCAACCTGTTTCCCTGCATCACAGATGTTAAACAATATAGATAACATCACTTTCAGTTCTATATGTTATATTCTGTTAAACAGAATCAATATAGAAAATTTAACTAACTGACTAGCAGTTCAATCAAACAGTCAACATACAGTATCAGCCAATATCTAACAGTTCTAAAAAAATAACATGAAATTATAAACTGTTCAAAGTTAGTGAGATTTACTCACATTTGCGCGTTAACCGTTAAATAACGGTTTGCGTTATTTGATTCAGTCGGACAATTTATTTCACCATAAATTGTAACGAGCTCGGATTCACTCCCGGTCAGTCTCATTGTGTTGGTCCCGTCCATACGATCCCAACAGATCTTGTTTCGCGGAGTTTCGATAACATATGAAAAAGATACGATAAAAATAAGGTTAGCACACTTTAAATTTAAATAAAGCTTAACTAAATTTTATTGGGCCTTAACTCATGCCCCGGCCCATTCACCTTTGTTAAAGCCCACGCCCCGATCCCTTTTTCTTCCCCAAACTCTTCTCGCCGTGACCTGCTCCTCCAAATAAATCATGGCCGAACTTCCCTTGCCACCATCCCCTTCTCCAGTTAACAACACGAGCACCTCAAAAGACACATACCCGCAACTTCCTGTGACTCCTTGCCCCTCCTGTATATTCAAACATATGTAACGTGCTCCTCTTCTTTGTTTTGAAATGTTCCAGGCAAAATAAAACACATGCTAGCGTGCTCCCACTAAAGCTTCCCATTTCTACTGTGCAATCTTCCCTTCACAGAAAATCACACATGCCATCACTTCACCAAGACACTCCAAAACAGTAGCCGTCCCATTTCTTTCATGTTTCACCCTAACGCAAGCTTCAGGCTTTTCATCCTTTGACCACCGTGACTTCTTCGGTCCTTCCATACTTCGACCAACACAAAAACCAACGCTGCCACCAAGAAACCGACAATCCACCTGCTCCCTTAATTTGCCAACTTTTGGTCCCTACTGCGCCTTCGTTCCCGCATGATTTACACCACAACCGAGATGACCAACATCACCCTCTTCACTGTGTTATTTTGCTCCTTCATGCATACCCGTACCTGCTCTTCTCAAGCTTTTCCTTTTTCTATCCATCTCATTCGGATCTGATATTGTTGCTTACGCTGGTGTATATATATACAAAGATATTGGGTTACTTCATTTCTAAGTAAAAATAATAAAAATATTTATACTCGTCGCCCACTCAGCCACCATACAATATGAATGGAGTTGCCGAGGTACTCTTGTCCCCTCAGCCACCATACAGTATGAATGGAGTTGCCGAGTTCAGTGACTAAGCATAAGAATTGGCTATTTATTAACGGTACTTTGTTGTGAAAATTTTCGTTTGTTTACAAACTGCTATAGACAGAAATAACCATACCGTTGTGTCGAGCTCGGTGTCACGATCCCAAAAATATAATAATACCGGTAGATTAACTCATATTTTTAAACTTCAAAATGTTGATTACAGGGTGCAAAATACTTCAAATAAAAATTTGTTTATTTAATTAATTAAAAATTACCATAAAATTCTAAAAATTAAATTATCACTACGTCTCAAAAGAACCTCGTCTAAATTCGAACCCGATCTCTAGTTATATCGAATAAACTGTTTCGGTCGATAAATGATTATATAGCGACTATTTCAGAATTTGATTTGGACATAAATCAAAATCTACCCGACGAAATCCCGATTTTTCTCTTCCACTAGAAAGATATACTCCACCAGCTCCACACGTTTCTTGTTTCACAGAAATCCGATTTAAAATGAATCCTGTACATTCAGTTGAAGTTCGAATTGCCACTTTACGAACTGCAACGCCAATTCGAGCTCTATTATAATTAAAATTATAAACTATACGTTCGACTATCGACGATTGAATATATTCGTTATTCAAATTCAATTCCAAGATGAATTAAACATCATAGATGATCCGGTTCACACCATATCGTCATTTCGGCCAATTCTGATTATTCAGAATTAAATATATTATTTAATTTATTATTTTAAATTAAATATTCACCATTATTTTGTTTAATGACCATGAAATCCTTCTAATCACCTTTTCAATAATTAAATAAATTAATTCTAATACCTCTGCCAATGCGGGTCATTACATTCTTCCCCACTTAAAATAATTTCGTCCTCGAAATTGCTAAAAGGTAGGGACGACCCTATCGACTGGTCAGAACATATTTGTTCACTTCTTAACTTCAGTTTCAACTGAACCAATTTAATGCCAATTAAATATTAATTCATTCTTATCAACGAAAATTTCCAAAAATCCTGAAAATTTTCTAACTCCTTAACTCTTCGAAAAATTTCGCCAGCATCTCCTTTGCACTGGTCAATAGGTCAAACTCCAACTCGCCTCTCTGGGCCATCTCCATCCCAAAAGAAAATCAAACAGCAAAACGGCTTGCCAATTCGGCTCATCAAAATCACCAAACTCATATATAATATAAATTGGTACCTTTTTGTCGGGCATATCATTATATCCTTTCCATCTGTTGTTAACTCAGCATATACCAATGTCATCCCAATCAAATTTCAATCTGCTTTTATCCACAACACAACCATTCGCTTATATCCGAGCCAAATATCATTTCAACTCGAGTTTTCTTCTCGATTCCCAACTCTTAACTTGATTATCCCTTTACACTTCAAATTTGAATCTCACAATCCAATTTGTCTTGATATCATTCCAATTCATTCTCAGTTAACACTTTACTGGCTTTACTTTAATTCAAATTTTGCTTTCACAAATTTCTGTTAAATTTGTTTTTAATTCAAACAGTCTTTCCCTGGGAGTTTTTAAACAGTTTACTCTTTCAAAAATCAAATTTTCCTTTTTGAAATCCAACTGAGCCCATAATCAATATTCCATTAGTTAAATCACTTCTCTATTTTTTTATCAATATTTGTTAACCAAATATTTTCAATAACCATATTGGCCCTTTATGTTATTTAGAGAACATTTCTGAATATCACCTTCCTTTATTTTCTAAACTTTAGAAAATACATGCTATTTATAATTGGAAAATATTCCAATTACTTATCTCTTTTCCCATCTCGTTTATTTCTATATATAGGAAATATTCATTATTTTATTTCCAATCTTACACTTATTTGGGTTAAAACGGATGTTGTGTAAAACATCGTTACGACAACCCAAATACTATATTCAACTAACTCTTATTCAACATTGATCTTCGAGCCTGAAATTTTACTGTTTATTTGTTAATAATGAAACCAATCAAGTTGGGGTATAATTACCTCTCAGACCTTGACTGAATAACATTTATAACGTCAAAACAGATATGACTACTTATTCGAATAATCAATACCATACAACTACTGATTAACTTTTAAACACGTACACTTCCTTTTTCTAATCTTACTAGATTTTATTCTTATACTTCCTTTTTGATTTTACTATTCTATTCTAAGTTCGTTTCCTTATCGACTTCTATATATATATCGATACGTTGATTTCTAACTATCAAACTTCTTAAAAATATTCTGACTCCTTAAATTCCCGGAAAAATTCGCTATAACCTCCTTTGTACTGGGAGCATCGGGATATTTCAAATAGCCTCCCATGGCCCTCACCAATCCAAAAGAAAAAGAAAAAACCAAGCGGCTAGCCGATACGGCGCATAAAATCTCATATATGAATTAAATACATACCTTTCCGTCGAGCATTCTATTTATATACCTTCATACCTTATTCATACATATCTCATGTATATTTATACATTTCTAATTCATTTCAACTTAATCCAATCATTTTAACTTAGTTCGTTAAGTGATTTTCAAATTACTAGTTTGCCCATTTCCCCTTTTTATTTGAGTATAACATGTTCAAATATAGGTTTAACTTGTTTATCAACTAATTGAATTCCATTTCAATTTTTATTTGAATTTCCTATATTCAAATTCCATTTCGATTCTCTTATTCAAATTCTATATTTGAATTTCATTTCAATTCACTTATTCAAATTCTATATATGAATTTCATTATTCAAATCTATTTGAATTCTCTTTATTTCATTTCAATTCCCTGTGAATCTTCTATATTCAAATTTCAAATTCAATTCTATTTGAATCTTTTATATTCAAATTTCATTTTCAATTCTATTCAAATTCTATATATTCAAACTCCCTTTGAATTTCTATATTCAATTTCTATTTGAATTCTCTTTATTCAAGTCCCCTTTGAATTTTCTATATTCAAATCCTATGTTTGAACTTCCTTTACTCAAATTCCTTTAAATAAGTCTCGGTTTCAATTCCTTTTGAAATCGATATTTCTACCTTTGGAGAATAGATTTCCCTTTCAATTTCATACTTGTATTTTTTTTATTTCTGAATTATCCAATGATAATTCTTTTCACTTCATTTATAAACTTCGTCTATAAAGGAACTTCTCATTTTATTTCTTTTAAAACAAGTTAATATTTCAAATCTATTTAAAAATTTAAATTCTATATTTTAAATCCCATTTTGAAATTCAACACAACTTGTCTTTCCCAAAACAAATTCAAAACATTATCTTTGGTAGTAATTCGTCACTTACAACTCGAAAATGAATACTGATGATGCAGCTGTCATCATCAGAATCTATTTTCCAGCGATCGAAGTGAGTTCAATACTATAAAACCATTTCTAAACATTTTCACTTTGAAATTCATTTCAAAATATAATTCACACTGCTTGTAAAACAATTTAAAATCTCCCAGGATCTTAAATTTTCCTTATTTTTAATCCAAATCAATTTACAAACACTTATCCAATTTTCCCGAGTCTTAACTTCAATTCTGGTTTAAATTTCAGATTTAACTCATCTGATTTCACGTATTTCACTTATATGAATTCTGATTGGTTATTTACATAACCATTTAATTTATAATCTTACTCGATTATAATAACAACCAATATATCCAATATAAAAAAAATATTTTGGGTAAAATTATTTTTATTTACCCTCTTTTCAAAACATACCATGACGGTTCATCGTATTCAAGTGTTTAGTAACTCCTACCGATACAGTGGATCAAACTGATCGACCAGAATTCACAAACAACTCAACCAATGGATCTCCACAATATAAAACAAATTTTTATATCCATAACAAATACGTTCACTCGTATATATACACTCAATCTCAGTCTAGGGTATTACTAACCCTATCTCTACCGAGTCACGCCACAGAGCCAAGTAATTCTTAACTTAAGCTCTGATACCAACTGTAATGACCCGGATTTCCGGCGACTTTGGTTATCGACATAAGCACGATGTCGATAACCAAAACGTCGAAAAATCCTGGTAATTAGTGAAAGAAATTAGAGGGTGAGAAAAGATAAGATAGAAACTTAGAATAGAATAAGAAGAAGAACACAACATCAGAGTAACACGAATCTCACAGCGGAACGAATAACATATAATAGATAACATATCCTTGAAATAAATCATTTTATGTATACAATACATTATCAAAGTACAGCACTTACAACACAGCGGAAATAAACTATAGCTATATGATCCTGAAGCCTCCTGCTCCAGCTCTTCCAGTATATCTGTAAATCCCGACTACTTGACTGCCCGTACAAATTTAGGCACCCAAGAGTTTAGGGAAAACAACAAAGTAAACTCTGGGTCAGTCATGGGACTGGTATGAGTAAAACAGTTTAAAAACAGTTGAACAAGTAAATGATATCTCATAAGACCACGCCGCATAACGGAACGGGTTTTTCCCTTATGAGAATCCAAAATAACTTTATATCAAAAACCTTTGATATTATAATAATGCCTATCAACCATAGTATATATATAATCATCTAGCAGAAACGCTTTCATCTCACGTTCTACATATATAGTATACAATCAAAACCGCAAGCACGTATTGGGTAATGGATTTCCAACTATGACAAGGTATGGAATCACCTTTCGCTCGTGTACCTCTAGAGAGGAATACACTGGGTTCAACAAGAACATCTTGCAACCCGGCCACACATGACCGACCACTCATTTCGCTTGAGTGTATCGAATGTATATCACCAACAGTTGGGATCAGCAACCGTTTCCCGAATGGGACAACATCAACAATAGATTTTTAGAAGTAAATGAAACTCTAGATCAGGTGATTATACACCCTACTTCGGTGCTACCGACTTAGCCATGCTGCCTGCCCGATTTTTGTCATTTACCGGATGATGAGGCTATAAGCTATGCTTTATCATCACACCAGATTCACTTTGAATGCCACATCGTCAAATCCATCAAATCACCGATTGACGTCTACAACAATACATTATGTGTTAGCTAAAAGAAGTTTCCTTCTCCGCCTCCACTCTTGGTACGGTTGGAGAAATCAATATACGTGATCGTCTGGAAATACTCTGTCAGACATTCATCCATACAAGTCACCCAGGAACAGGATGAACCGAAGGCACTATTCTGTAAACAGGATAGCCCTTGCATAACTCCGTCTTCAATTTCCTTTGGTATATATGATTCGCAACGCTAATGCCAATACAGAGTGGTTCTTTGGATAATAATCCAACCGGTCTCTCCATATTAACAACGTTAAAATGGTCAAAACTTCGATAGTCTATGATTTAACTATCGAATAAAAACAGGTGTGCAAACAACGATATTATTTCCAAATGGAAACTATATCGATCAAACATCATTTAACATTCATCTCCTTAGTTCATTAATTTACTTATCTCCTGTTTCCCTATATTCCATATTTCTTATTTTCTAAATTTGGAAAATATACGTTATTAACAATGGAAAACATTTCCATTTCTTGTTTTCTTTATTAGAAAACATTTCTGGTTTCTTATTTGGAAAACATTTCCAAAGCTTCTTCAATGGTCTTAGACAGATGTTTAAACAAACCATCGCGATGCCAACTCAAACCATTTCCTTTATTGCCGAACCTTAACTATTCCTTAGTTAAAAATGAAGCCAATCAAGTTGGGGTAGAAATACCTCTCAGACCTTAACTGAACAATATTTCTAACTTTGAAATAGGCAAAGTTCACTTTATATTCCTTTTACTAACTTCCTTACTTAACCCTCCTTCGAATAGCTATATTCGGTTGACTCTTTTGCTTTAACTCTAATCGATTAACCCTAACTCTATTCACTTAACTCCTATCGAATAAACTATATTCGATAGCTCTTTTAATTCTATTTGAATACTATATTTTTGATTAACTCCTTTTACTCTATTTGAATAAACTATATCCGATTAACTCCTTTATTCTATTTGAATAAACTATAATCGATTAACTCCTTTGCTTTAACTCTAATCGATTAAACTAACATCGATTAACTCCTTGGCTTTAACTTTAATCGATTAAACTAACATCAATTAGCTCCTTTTACTTTAACTCTAATCGATTAAACTAACATTGATTAACTCCTTTGCTTTAACTCTAATCGATTAAACTAACATCGATTATCTCCTTTCAACTTTATTCTCTAATCGATTAACTAACATCGATTAACTTCTTTTTAACTTTATTCTCTAATCGATTAACTAACATCGATTAACTTCTTTGATAAACTACGTTTTCCGTTACAACTATTTCCTTTTTATAACGTTTACTTACCGTTACAAATATATCCTATTTATAACTTCTATTTACCGTTACAAATATTTCCTATTTATAACTTCTATTTACCGTTACAAATATATCCTATTTATAACTTCTATTTACCGTTACAAATATATCCTATTTATAACTTCTATTTACCGTTACAAATATATCCTATTTATAATTTCTATTTATCGTCTAAATAAATATTCCTTTTCTATTTCTATTTATTGTCTAAATAAATATTCCTTTTCTATTTCTATTTATTTTCTAAATAAATATCCCTTTTATAAAACCGTGTTCATTTTATAAATAATTCCTTTTATAAAATCCTGTGATTTTATAAAATTCCTTTATTTCAATATACATTGAAATACTTCTTTTTACTTCCCAGGGTCTTTTATGATATAAAAATATCGAATAAAAATGATCAACATCATTCCAACACCCATAATCCATAACAGATTATATAACACATCATATATCACAATATATGAAAACAGTAAAATAAATGTTGAGGAATCCAATTGGATTCCTCCAACCTGTTTCCCTGCATCACAGATGTTAAACAATATAGATAACATCACTTTCAGTTCTATATGATATATTCTGTTAAACAGAATCAATATAGAAAATTTAACTAACTGACTAGCAGTTCAATCAAACAGTCAACATACAGTATCAGCCAATATCTAACAGTTCTAAAAATATAACATGAAATTATAAACTGTTCAAAGTTAGTGAGATTTACTCACATTTGCGCGTTAACCGTTAAATAACGGTTTGCGTTATTTGATTCAGTCGGACAATTTATTTCACCATAAATTGTAACGAGCTCGGATTCACTCCCGGTCAGTCTCATTGTGTTGGTCCCGTCCATACGATCCCAACAGATCTTGTTTCGCGGAGTTTCGATAACATATGAAAAAGATACGATAAAAATAAGGTTAGCACACTTTAAATTTAAATAAAGCTTAACTAAATTTTATTGGGCCTTAACTCATGCCCCGGCCCATTCACCTTTGTTAAAGCCCACGCCCCGATCCCTTTTTCTTCCCCAAACTCTTCTCGCCGTGACCTGCTCCTCCAAATAAATCATGGCCGAACTTCCCTTGCCACCATCCCCTTCTCCAGTTAACAACACGAGCACCTCAAAATACACATACCCGCAACTTCCTGTGACTCCTTGCCCCTCCTGTATATTCAAACATATGTAACGTGCTCCTCTTCTTTGTTTTGAAATGTTCCAGGCAAAATAAAACACATGCTAGCGTGCTCCCACTAAAGCTTCCTATTTCTACTGTGCAATCTTCCCTTCATAGAAAATCACACATGCCATCACTTCACCAAGACACTCCAAAACAGTAGCCGTCCCATTTCTTTCATGTTTCACCCTAACTCAAGCTTCAGGCTTTTCATCCTTTGACCACCGTGACTTCTTCGGTCCTTCCATACTTCGACCAACACAAAAACCAACGCTGCCACCAAGAAACCGACAATCCACCTGCTCCCTTAATTTGCCAACTTTTGGTCCCTACTGCGCCTTCGTTCCCGCATGATTTACACCACAACCGAGATGACCAACATCACCCTCTTCACTGTGTTATTTTTCTCCTTCATGCATATCCGTACCTGCTCTTCTCAAGCTTTTCCTTTTTCTATCCATCTCATTCGGATCTGATATTGTTGCTTACGCTGGTGTATATATATACAAAGATATTGGGTTACTTCATTTCTAAGTAAAAATAATAAAAATATTTATGCTCGTCGCCCACTCAGCCACCATACAATATGAATGGAGTTGCCGAGGTACTCTTGTCCCCTCAGCCACCATACAGTATGAATGGAGTTGCCGAGTTCAGTGACTAAGCATAAGAATTGGCTATTTATTAACGGTACTTTATTGTGAAAATTTTCGTTTGTTTACAAACTGCTATAGACAGAAATAACCATACCGTTGTGTCGAGCTCGGTGTCACGATCCCAAAAATATAATAATACCGGTAGATTAACTCGTATTTTTAAACTTCAAAATGTTGATTACAGGGTGCAAAATACTTCAAATAAAAATTTGTTTATTCAATTAATTTAAAATTACCGTAAAATTCTAAAAATTAAATTATCACTACGTCTCAAAAGAACCTCGTCTAAATTCGAACCCGATCTCTAGTTATATCGAATAAACTGTTTCGGTCGATAAATGATTATATATCGACTATTTCAGAATTTGATTTGGACATAAATCAAAATCTACCCGACGAAATCCCGATTTTTCTCTTCCACTAGAAAGATATACTCCACCAGCTCCACACGTTTCTTGTTTCACAGAAATCCGATTTAAAATGAATCCTGTACATTCAGTTGAAGTTCGAATTGCCACTTTACGAACTACAACGCCAATTCGAGCTCTATTATAATTAAAATTATAAACTATACGTTCGACTGTCGACGATTGAATATATTCGTTATTCAAATTCAATTCCAAGATGAATTAAATATCACAGATGATCTGGTTCACACCATATCGTCATTTCGGCCAATTCTGATTATTCAGAATTAAATATATTATTTAATTTATTATTTTAAATTAAATATTCACCATTATTTTGTTTAACGACCATGAAATCCTTCTAATCACCTTTTCAATAATTAAATAAATTAATTCTAATACCTCTGCCAATGCGGGTCATTACATTAACCCAAAACCTCTCCGGGGGTGCTCAGTCAAATAACTCAATGTCAGAAAAATCTGACCACGTTATTGCCAAACTGAGTATTTAACCAAAAACCTTTCCGGAGGTGCTCAGTCAAATAACTCAAAGTCAGAAAAAATCTGACCACGTTATTACTGAGTTATTAACCCAAAACCTCTCCGGTGGTACTCAGTCAAATAACTTAAAGTCAGAAAAATCTGACCACGTTATTGCCAAACTAGGTTTTTAACCCAAAACCTCTCCGGGGGTGCACAGTCAAATAAGTTAATGTCAGAAAAATCTGACCACGTTATTGCCAAACTGAGTTTTTAACCTAAAACCTCTCCGGGGGTACTCAGTCAAATAACTTAAAGTTAGAAAAATCTGACCACGTTATTGCCAAGCTGAGTTTTTAACCCAAAACCTCTCCGGGGGTATTCCGTCAAATAACTTAAAGTCGGGAAAAGTCTGACCACGTTATTGACAAATTGAGTCATTAACCTAATATCTCTCCGGGAACACTCAATCGACTATTAATATCAGTAAAAATCTGAACAAACAAAGTCACAAATTGGGTAAAGGCTCTTTTCACGAGGTGTCCACTTATTCTGCAATATTAGGTCCTCCCAGATACAGAGAATATCGGATTAAAGTTAACGCAACTGTTCGCGTAGCATTGGGCCCACCCATTTGTAAAAACGGTTACCCAGGAAAAAGCCTTCATCAAAGGTATTCATTCATACAATATCTGATCCGTCCGGATACAAAAAATAACGGATGTTAGTCAATATCTAACAAGTAGGTAAAATGTGTGAAGTGCATGTGTAATGTGCAGACAAATAATACCTCTAGTGTCAAGAGATAGCTCCAATTGGACTAAAAGATGATCGGGTTTTGCTATGGAGATCGAGTGCAACTGTCGGATTTGAAAGCAGCGGATGATCTAGTGTGATTAAAGCTTGGAAAAAATCAGTTGTAAACGACGCTTTAAGGATCTTCAGTGTGAGTGAGAATAAATTGCCGCCATGGAAGCTTTTTCCTGAAAAACCTAGGGGAAATGATGAAACAGAACTCGGATGGGTATATAAAAAGGGGGAATATGAAAGGACTGATTTTACCCAGTTGATGCGGGATGATCTACCGACTGTAACAATTTGTGGAAGAACCGACCTGACCAGCATTGAGCTTAATTAAAGTATAAAATTTGATTAAATCTTTTGATTGGTATTACGTTTGTTATTTCGAAGCCTGTAAATTCTTCACGAAATCATAACTTACAAACTTAGAGGGGCAAATGTTTATCTACCAAAGAATCATATATAAATCGATAGAATTAATCAAATAATAATCTAGTTATGAAAACCCTGGTCGGTCGGTTGGTCGCACGTAATTACACTCGGTCGTTCATAATCCCGGTTGCTCATTCTTTTGAACAAGAGGAGTCAGCCATCTTCTCATCAATAGCAGGTCGGTCGCATAACCAAGACACAAGTTCCATTGAACATGTTCCGAGTCGTTCTTCCTCTCGTGTCAACAAGCATCAGGTCGGTTTCATAAGAGCTCCTAGTCGGTCAGAATCCTTTAGACCATTTTGCAAGAAGGGTCGGTCATAACGGACAATATCCCTGGTCGTCCTTTCCCTCACAAGGCCCCTGGTCGCTTTTTCTTCCAAGAAAAGTGATCGGTTCCTTTCCTGCTATCACCCTCGTTGGGTCTGCCATTAATGGAGTCCTGAACGTTCTGCTTTGGATCAAAGCCGTCGGGTCGCTCCAACCTATCATAGCTGGTCGATCTCACTTCCATTCTAGCCTGGTCTCCCCAACCTGCTCCGAAGCCTCTGGGTCGGTCCGCCCTACGTCAAAGACCCCTGGTCGGTCTGCTCCGCACCAAAGCCTCCAGATCGTTAAAATAGGTTTTGGATCGATCAAAGCTAATCTGGTTGGTACAAAAGCATGACAGCTGGTAACAGAAAGCAGTGGCATTTCCGTAAATACTCAAAATACCGACCCATAACCTGAAAGTCATATTTCAGCCATTTTGTCACCTATAAATATGGGATCACTTCTATCATTTTGGGAGGACTTTCGGGAAGGAGGACGAAGTGTTGTCGGATCATTCCCTCATTCCTTCCCAGCCATATAAACACAATTCCTTAGTGAATTCGGAGAAGGTCGATGAAGCATGCAACCATGGCTTCTATGAATGGTGTGTGAAAGAGCATAAGATTGAAGATTCATTGTAAAAGCTTGATAATAAAGAGATCTCCTCGTTGTCCGAGACATTTTCTCCACCATATTATGTAATTTGAAGTGAAGAATGTGTGTGAGGGAGAGCTTGGTTGAATGTATGAGTGATTATACCTTGTATACAGCTTGTGGATAATAAAATTCTCTCTTCAGAGTGGACGTAGACCCCGATAAGGGTCGAACCACTATAAATTCTTATTTTCTTTTTATATTTGGATGTTTTCAGATCTTAGATATGGTTTCACACAATTGTAAAGGTATTCTTACACCTTGCCTCGGAAAAGGTGACATGCTTTCTAAGCATATCGCCTCCGATTAGGTGACATGTCAAGCAATACTTCGGTTTTTTTGCCAAATTTATGGTTTAACAGAAGTTAAGAAGTGAACAAATATGTTCTATCTAGTCGATAGCGTCGTCTCTACCTTAGCAATTTCGAGGACGAAATTATTTTAAGTGGGGAAGAACGTAATGACCCACATTGGCAGAGGTATTATAATTTATTTATTTAATTATATAAATAGTGATATAGTGAATTAAATGGTGGTTTAATTAAATAATGGTGAATATTTAATTAAAATAATAAATTAAATAATATATTTAATTTTGAAATAATCAGAATGGGTTGAAATGGCGATATGGTGTGAACTGGATCATCTGTGATATTTAATTCAGCTTGGAATATAATTTGAATAACAAATATATTATATAAATGACAGTTTGAATGTAGAGTTATAATATAATTAAAATCGAGCTTGAAATGGCGCTGCAGTTCGTAAATTGGCAATTTGAACTTCAACTGAATGTACAGGATTAGTTTTAAGCCGGATTTCTGTGAAACAAGAATCGTGTGGAGCTGGTGGAGTATATCTTTCTAGTGGAAGAGAAAAATCAGGATTTCGTTGTGCAGACTTTGAGATATGTCCAAATCAAATTTTAAAATAGTCGCTATAGAATCGTTTATCGACCATAATGGTTTATTCGATAAACTAGAGATCTGATTTGAATTTAGACAAGGTTCCTTTGAGACGTAGTGATAATTTAATTTTTAGAATTTTACTGTAATTTTTAATTAATTAAATACGCAACTTTTTATTTGGAGTATTGTGCACCCTTAATCAGCTATTTTGGGGGTTTCTCAATATGAGTTAATCTACCGGTATTATTATGTTTTTGAAATCGTGGAACCTTACTGGTCACGACTGAATTTTTATATCTGTTCATAATGACTCGTATGGGAACGAAATATTACATAGCGAGGTCACGGTCAGAAATGGTGCCAACATTATCTTTTTTCCAGCAAACCTTCGAGGCATGACACCCTCAAAAAAACAAATCCTTTTAAATACCCCTCCCTTAACCTCCTTAAGACTAAATTAAAATTCATTCATCTGGGAACAAGAAAAAGAGGCCGCCACCTCTCAAAATCGTTCAAACAATTTTATAAAATCAAATAGTTTGTGAAATCAGATGGAGTTGGATCCGTTGACCTCGTATACGCTGGAGTTTCACATCCGTTCACATAGTTTTTGGTGCGATACAAATATGGGTTGCTCGACATCCTCATGGCCGACCTAGGGCTGCTGATGGTGGCTAACGTGGAAGGTATTTGGCAAAGTAATGGGGTGCATGGCGTTCAGATCGAGAAGGCGCAATGGGTGAGTGGCGTCGAAGGGACTGCGGCGGTCTCTAGAAGAAAGCGACTTGGCGATGTCGAGGGGCACAGC
Organism: Allium sativum; assembly: GCA_030737875.1. NCBI lineage: Eukaryota > Viridiplantae > Streptophyta > Magnoliopsida > Asparagales > Amaryllidaceae > Allium > Allium sativum. The sequence goes on from CM060923.1 coordinate 12,968,623, forward strand.
TATAGGTTGGAACTCAGGGGAGGAACTTCGAGTTTAATTCCTGTGGGATGAGAGCAGGAGACTACGGGCTTTAGAAGTGGGATGAGAAATCAAATCGTTAGAGAAGCAGTGATTGTACTGGAACACATGGGTTACCGCTACACTTGCTGGCACAGTCATGTGATATATTACAATATTTTGGTTCGCACTAGCTTGAGTAAATCGTGAAGGAGTTTTAGAAAGCGGTGGACGTTGCATTGTTTTTTTCATTGTAGTGATGATGCACATTTTAATGTGTGTAAGGGTACTGTGTGTAAGTGGAAGAGGTGGTGTGGCATTTTGTTTGGTGATGTAATGAAGGATCGGAGGAGTTATATCATGAAGGAGGAGATGGGTTTATTTGGAGCGACTGTATGAATGAAATCGAAGTAAGAGATTTGTTGGAGCTTGTGTTATCACATAGGGAAGAAGATGTTTTTGTGTTGGGCCTTGGAATTTGATGATGGGCCGGAACTAAAGAGGGTAAAAGCCCATCCTAGGTTTTAAGTTAAAGTTAGTTTTAATTTAATTTTAAATTTGTGTACTAACTTTGTAAAATCATAACTTCGTGATACAATATCAGATTGACGAACCGCAAGCTGCGTTGGGATCGTATGGACGAGCACTACGCACTGGAACTGATTGGTAGTCCATCAGAGCTCGTTACAATTTATGGCAAAATAAACTGTTTGATTAAAATCAAACAATAGTTTATCGTTCTTTAACGATGAACTGCAAATGTGAGTAAATCTCACTAACTCTGAACAGTTTATAATTTCATGTTGTATTTTTAGAACTTTTAAATATTGGTTGATTGACTGTGTGTTGGCTGTTTGATTGAACTGCTAGTCAGTAAGTTGAATTTCTATATTGATTATGTTTAACAGAATATATCATATGGAACTGAAAGTGATGTTATCTATATTGTTTAACATCTGTGATGCAGGGAAACAGGTTGGAGGGACCCAACTGGGTTCCTCAGCATTTATTTTAATGTTTTTCATCTATTGTGATATATGATGTGACGTATAATCTGTTGTCGATTATATGTGTTTGAACGATATTGGTCATCGTGATTTGATGTGTTAAATACCATAACATGCCGGAATGGTGAAAAGGGAATTTTCAAAATGAATATTGAAATTTGATTATTTATAAAATCAAAGGATTTTATAAAAGAGAATATTTATAACAATCAAAAAAGATTTTATAAAAGGAATCATTTATAAATGGAATAGTTATAAATAGAAATTAATTTATAAATGGATTATTTATAAATAGGAAATACTTAGAAGTAAAAACACTAAAGGAAATATATGTAAACCATTTACAAATCAAATAGAATGAGAAAGGTTTGTAAACCATTTACAAATCAAAGAGAAAGAGAAATATTTTTAAAACCTTTACAAACGAAATCGAATAGGAGATATTTGTAAAGCACTTATAAATAGAAAGATAAAGGAAATCATTTATGAAGTGAAGAACCGTTACTAAAAGTAAATTTTTATAAATGAATAAACATTGTTAAAAAGAATTCTTTCTAAAATGGATAAACTTTATAAAAAGGGAAATCTTTATAAATCAATAAAGTGATCGAATATGGTATTCGAAAGTTAGTTAATCGTATGTGGTATGCGAAAGTTAGTTAATCGAATATATTATTCGAACGAAGTTATCGATTATAGTTTAATAGAAAGGAGTCATCGATTATAGTTTAATCGAAAGGAGTTATCGATTATAGTTTAATCGAAAGGAGTTATCGATTATAGTTTAATCGAAAGTTAGTTAATCGAATATATTATTCGAAAGGAGTTATCGATTATAGTTTAATCAAAAGGAGTTATCGATTATAGTTTAATCGAAAGGAGTTACCGATTATAGTTTAATCGAAAGGAGTTATCGATTATAGTTTAATCGAAAGGAGTTATCGAATTAGTTATTCCAAAGGAGTTATCGATTATAGTTTAATCGAAAGGAGTTATCGAATTTGTTATTCGAAAGGAGTTAAGTAAAAAGAGTTAATCGATTAGGGTTAAATAAATAAAGTTAACCGAATTTTGTTTATTCGAAGAAGGTTTCCGAATCTAGTTATTTATAAGAGAGATTATCAAATATAGTTATTCGAAGGGAGGAGTTATCGAATAGAGATTTATTCGAACGAGAGTTACGTAAGGAACTGTTAAAGAGTTAAAAGATGAACTTAACCTATTTTGAGATTTGAATGTTGTTCAATTAAGGTCTGAGAGGTAGTTATACCCCCAACTTGATTGACTTCGTTTTAATATAGAAATGGGTAAGGTTCGAGAGTGAAAGTGGTTAAGTGATTTAGTAAATAAGCATAGTGGTTTGAGTTGCCGTCGCGATATTGATTTAAACATCTATTTAAATCCAAGTAAAGAATATTTGGAAATGTTTTCCAAATAGAATCAGAAACATAATCAAATATTGAAAGTTGAAATATGAATATATATATATATATATATATATATTTATATATATTTGATTGATGATTGATCGATATAATTTCCTCCTGGAAATAATATCGTTGTTTGCACACCTGTTTTTCTTTGATGGTTAAATCAAAGACTATCGAAGTTTTGACCATTTTAACGTTGTTAATATGGAGAGACCGGTTGGATTATTATCCAAAGAACCACTCTATATTGGCATAAGCGTTGCGAATCATATATGCCAAAGATAATTGAAGACGGAGTAAAGTGCAAGGGCTATTGTATAAGTCTTAGATAACAGTGTCTAAGATGGATGTATTGAATAGTTCCTTCGGTTCATCCTGTTCCTGGATGACTTGTATAGATGAATGTCTGACAGAGTATTTCCGGAAAGGTCACGTGCATTGATTTCTTCAACCGTACCAAGAGTGGAAGCGGAGAAGGAAACTTCTTTAGCTAAGACATAATGTACTGTTGTAGACGTCAATTAGTGATTTTCGATGGATTTGACGATGTGGCATTCAAAGTGAATCTGGTGTGATGATAAAGTGTAACTTCTAGCCTCACATCCGGTAACTGACAGAAATCGGGCAGGTAGCATGGCTAAGTCGGTCGCTCCGAAGTAGGGTTTATAATAACCTGATCTAGAGTTTCATTTACTTCTAAAAATCTATTGTTGATGCTGTCCCATTCGGGAAACGGTTGCTGATTCCAACTGTTGGTGATATACATTCGATACACTCAAGCGAATTGAGTGGTCGGTCATGTGTGGCCGGGTTGCAAGATGTTCTTGTTGAACCCGGTGTATTCCTTTCTAGAGGTACACTAGCGAAAGATGGTTCCGTGCCTTGTCATAGTTGGAAATCCATTACCCAGTACATGCTTGCGGTTTTGATTGTAAACTATATATGTAAAACATGAGATGAAAGCGTATCTGCTAGATGATTATTATACTGTGGTTGATAGACATTATTATAATATCAAAAGGTTTTTGATATAAAGATAACTTGGATTCTCATAAGGGAAAAACCCGTTCCGTTATATGTCGTGGTCTTATGAGATATCGTTTACTAGTTTGAACTGTTTTAAACTGTTTTACTCACACCAGTCCCATGACTGACCCGGAGTTTATTTTGTTTTCCCTAAACTCTTGGGTGTCCAATTTTGTACGGACAGTCAAGTAGTCGGGATTTACAGATACTTGAAGAGATGGAGCAGGAGGCTTCAGGATCATATAGCTATAGTTATTTCCACTGTGTTGTAAGTGTTGTACTCTGATAATGTTATGTATATTCAAGTAAAGATGTATATTTCAAAGTTATGTTATGAAACATATTTATTCGCTCCGCTGTGAGATTCGTGTTACTATGATATTGTGTTCTTCTTCTTCTTCTATTCTAAGTTTCTATCTTATCTTTCCTCACCCTCTGTTTTCTTTCTATTAATTTCCTGATTTTCAGTTTAATTTGGGGTTGGACTTGTGTTTTTGGTCAGCTCAAATTGGACCAGAATTTTGGGTCATTACAAAATTGGACTCTGTTATTTTTTTCTTCTATAGAGTAGCTTATTAAAGATGGTTTCCACATTACTCATTCAGGTATAGTTGAATTATTAGATATGTTTGTAGCCGGTGTTATACTGTTACTTCCACATTTGATGTTCACCTCAACCCAGGAGCTGAAGAAAAGAGGACTGTACCAATATTTTGATCTCTATTATTCCACACTAAAGCACTAATAGTAGCGATTAACCCTTGTTCATAAAAGGGTATCAATTCAAATCCCTTATGTGCCCTACATTTATAATTCAGATCCCAGGATGCTGTTTTACTCGGGGAAAAACACCAACTTTTGCGAATATTAGTTAATCATTCCAGAAATGGTCACTTGGAGGAACTTAGGAGAAATCATACAAAGGGAATTCAGAAAAGAGATATTTATATTGGACAAGTGTTGAACAATTCAAGATGTAGTAACCTATGGGTTGCCTTGCAAATTGCGAAGGATCAATGAACTTTCTGCTCTAAAGCCTAACCAAGTTCAATAGTAATTCTTGGTTGATCCTAATTTTTCCTAATCATGCTATTTGAACGATTGCACTTGGCGTCTTCACGACCCAGTTCAACTGAATTAGTTTGTCAAATGTTAGCGATAGTCATATTATAAAATCATCAGGTTGGGGTGAGGAGATCAAGCATTTAACTTCTAAGGTTGATCATGTGGAAAACCATGCAAGTAATTTGACTTCCAGGTTGGAGGTAATGTTCACGTCTTTCAAAAATTGATTAGCTTCCTTGATTTTCTGATAATGTTTTGTTTTGTCTTCATTTTTGTTGAGAACTACAGAACCCCGAGTCCTGACTAAAGAGCTGCGAGATGGAAACTAATAACCTAGACAACGAACCAAAGACTGTAAACGCTAAAGGAGTTCCATTTTTATGTGGTAATTGTGCTTTGTAATTGGGTTAAAGGTGAAAACAGTTGTAATGTTTTACATTTTTATGTCGCATATGATTTATAATTTGTATTATGGATATAAAGTTATGATTTTTATCAATGAATGGACAATGATGCCTTTAAACTTACATTTATTTCTTATGTTATTTATCTACTTATTGTTGCACGTATAAAATATATATAGATTCTTATGAATATAATTTATGGATATATTACAAATGTAAAATAAAAGTTATAATAAAATATATCACAATGGTTATAAATAGTTGTAAAAATTACAAAAACAACGGTGCATAACAGTTGTAATAAAGTTTATTATAACGGTGGAAAAAAGTTTTAAAATATACATAATACAATGGTGTTGCAATAGTGCAAAAAAGTTGTAAAAGATTTTGGTCTATTACAACTTCTTAATACACAACTATTAGCCCACCGTTGTAAAATGTATATTACAACGGTGTTCCGCCGTTGTAATAGGTTCATTTTGTTGTAGTGGGAATGCCTATCGTCCAACTTGAAGCTTTAACTTGATTTGAATCTCCAATTTGAAGAAAAACTATAACTTGTTTTAATGGAGAATAAGATTTATGTTAATGGTGGAGGCTAGAGAGAAACAGCATGTAGACGCCTAAAAGAATTTGTGTGGAGAAACCTTAGGTCTAGGCATTCTTTTATAAGTTAGAGAATGTTTTAGAGCCCTTAGATCATCATAGAAGCCACCAGGTCTGTCCAACACATCAAAAATCGTCATCAGACCAATCATGAGTTACCATATAGGCCTAATGACACAACACAAGCCAAAAATTCGCTGCAGATCTGGCCTTGCCGAACCAAGGTAGGTCGACCCCTAGGTCGACCCCCTGGTCAACCTGGGTACCCAGGTCGACCCCCAGGTCGACCCGGGTCCTGGGCGGGAAATTTCGCGCCCAGCCTGGTAGTGTGTTTTGAATTTGAACTGAGCTGTTTTTAAATTTGAGATGAAACTTCCGAAGGCCATACCTTCTTCACTCGAAGTCCGATTCACACAAACTCGGTCTCTATCTCAAGCAAAATTCCGAGACGAACACAATGGTATAACCCGTTTTCCTTAATTCTTCCCTTAAAAATTAAGTATACTTTGATTTGTTACAATAACGTTTACAGAAAATACGGGGAGTTACAATTTTTTTATTTTCCTTTCTTTTTGCTCGAGGAAGAGAAAAAGATAAGTGTGGGGGTATTTGATTAGCACAAAAACGTGTTTATTTTATGCTCTTATGTCTTATCTTTTGTAAATAAATAAATATTACTTTGGGTATTTTTATGTTTTTACAGATTATCAGTTAGTGTCCCCTTCATTTCAATTAAAGGCCAATTGCAAAGAAAACCTACTTCCTTATGTCAACACTTTCTCAATCCCAAAAGAAGTCATAGCCCACTAGTAGAGACATAGGAATTTGTACAAAGAGACCTAAGTTCGATCCTTGGCAAGCCTGATTTTTGCTGAAAAGGGAGCATGGATTTATACACACACCGTCTTCTTTGCTTTGGAGAATATATGGAGTAGTGACATGTTATATATATATTGTTATGTATATATATAATGTATGCACTAATAAAGATTTTAAGGAATGAGCATATTCTTCTCAAATCAAGTCATTCATTTTCAACTTCCGTATAAAAGAAGATTTGAATGAATTATTGCCAAAGAAAATCCAGTCATGCTGCCACATGTCAATAATCAAGGAGAATGATCTTCAAGGAATATCTCAACCACTATATCATATCTCTTTTATTTGTAAACATATTATTTTAATGGAATCATTCTTAGCCCAATTTATTCTGATAGAGGAGTCTACGTCCCTATAAATACACATGATATCCATTGTAAAGAATTTTTTATTCTGTACTTCTTTTCCCTATTAGTAAAATTTTCTTTTACATTTCAGCATTTTTTTATTTTCTTAACAATTACTGTTGTTTACACAATTAGATATGGTAGAACACTATTTGTATTTTGCACTTATTTTCAATAGTGATTGACCTTCTGATTGGATTCAGCGGTAATCCTAATTTTATTTCCTGCTTGTTATTTTAATTTCTGCAATTTTAATTTCTGTTCTTTTTACTTCTTTCCTAGGTCATATTGCATTGAATACAGATTTGATTAGATTCAGATCTGATTCAATTCAACAATAGTTTAATTGTAGTTTCAATTTCGTTTGCTTTCAAAACTAATCGCCAGGATTTGTCTAACTCGCCCAAGAAATTATATAAATAATTTAATTTAATTTACCTCCCTGTGATTCGACCTGCATACTACACGATCTGTGTGCTTGCAGTTTTATTTCAAAATCTACGGTTTTCTAATCCATGGGAAAGCGTCGATCAAATTTAAAAAAATTGGGTGGGGTGCCATTCATGGGCTATGAGACAATGATGGAGGCTCAAGCGTGGCTTAAGACATGTGAGAAAATTTTTGGGGGCTTGAAACTAGAAGATCATCGGAAGCGACTCATGGCGTCATGGCTACTGAAGGATGAGGCTCAGAATTGGTGGTACGGATGCTGTTATGTATTTGACAAAATTCAAGGAGCTTTTTAATGAGATATTCATTCCTCGGCAAGAAATCGAGTGTCTTCATGGTGAGTTTGCTAACTTGTAAAAAGGAGATCGGACTATTTCTGAGTATGTGAAGAAATTCGAGGAGCTCTCAAGATATGCACCTGAATTAATTCACGACCCATTTCAGAAAAATAAATGATTCATTAATGTTCTTTCAAGGAAATATCTCAATAGAGTGACAGCACATGATAAGCTTCCATTTAACGAGACGATTCAGATGGCATGTCGATATGAAGAAAATGACAAGAATTCTTAGCAGCATCGGGAAAGGAATCAAACTAATAATAAAAGGAAGCGGTATGATAATAAGCTAGAGGTAAGCAACTCTTCAGCCGCCAAGCATCAAGGGAGAAAAAGGGCCAAAGTCAAAGCTTTAACTGCCAGAAGATGGGACACTATGACTATGAATGTAGAGCTCCAAAGAAGCCAAGGAGGAATGAGTCTTGGCCTAGTCAGAGTTCTCATGATTAGAGGGAGTGCTACAATTGTCAGAAGAAAGGGCATATCAAGCCAAACTGTCCATTGCTGACGAGTTCTCAAGTGGCCCACATGTATGATGGAGTGGCAGCACCAGCTTCTTCCGAAGAAGCAGGTAAACCAAATGTCTTGGGAGGTACCCTTATAATTAAGAATATTCCGATTACCGTATTTTTTGACACTGGTGCATCATGAAGTTTCATTTCTAATAACACAATTAAAAAGTTAGAACTCAAACCAAGAAATCTTAAAGAATCGATTAATGTCCATAATCCGATAGGAGGCTCTCTTGTTCTCAGTTTATATTGCTGAGTACCTGTTTCTTATTCCTATTTCTAGGTCCCTTTTAATTGGATCCTCATGAATTTTTCTGAATATGATATCATACTTGGATTGGATTGGCTAACGAAGTATGAGGCTGAGGTATTATGCGCTTAAAGTATAGTCAAAATTAAAACCAAATTCGGAAATATTATTGCTACACCATGCCACGGCTCAACAACTGATAGGAAATATTTCTGGTCGTCTCTGGAAGTTACTCCTACTTCTATTGAGACTATTCTTGTTGTCAAAGATTATGCGAATGTGTTCGAAGAAGTTGATAGCTTACCTCCACGAAGAGAAATTGACTTCAAGATCGATCAAGCTCCGAATGCAAGGCTAGTTGTGCATCTTATTCATAGAATGACGCTAAAAAGAAACAAGAACTGAGTTACCAGACTAAGCTACTATTGTGGAAAGATCTAATCAGGCCTAGCTTCTCAAATTGGGGTGCAACATTGGTGTTTGTCCCAAAGTCAGACGTTACTCTCAGACTATGTGTGGATTACCGTGACCTCAATAAGAAGACACTAGAAAAAAAATATCCATTGCCACGTATTGATGATTTATTAGATCGCTTGAATGGAGCATAAGTGCTCTCTAGGATGGACCTAGCCACAGTTTCCATCAATTGCACATTACCGAAGAATGTGTTCCTTTGATAGCTTTCAGAGGTCCAAGCATATTCTATGAGTGGTTAGTAATGTCGTTCGGCTTATGTAACGCTCCTGCTTACTTTGTCGATCTGATGAACAGAGTATTCCGTGATGTCTTGAATAAATATGAGATGGTTTTCCTTGACGACATCTTAATCTTCTCTAAATCCACGATTGGGCATGAAAAGCATCTGAAAGAAGTTTTGGAGATTCTAAGAAAGAATATGTTGAAAGCCAAATTCTCTAAATGCATATTCTGGCAAGAAGAAGTGAAATTCCTCAGTCATGTTGTATCAAAGGAAGGAATTTTAGTAGACCCAGGCAAGATCTCAGCCATTCAAGATTGGAAGTAGCCTAGCACTCCTACGGAAGTCAGAAGTTTTCTAGGATTTGCTGGCTATTACTGAAAATTCGTTGAAGATTTTTTGAAGCTATCTTGTCCGTTGACGAAGCTTACAAAGAAGCATACATAATTTAATTGAATACCCGAGTGTGAGGCAGCTTTCCAAGAGATGAAATTGAGGTTGATCGCTGCTCCAGTGTTGACCATTATTGATGGCAATCAAGATTTGGCAGTCTGTACTGATGCTTCTATTGATGGTGTTGGTGCGGTTTAATGTAAAGGGGCAAAGTAGTTGTTTATGCTAGCCGTCAGTTGAAACCGCATGAGAAGAGATTCCCCACTCATGATCTTGAGTTGTTGGCCATCGTGTTTACTTTAAAGATATGGAGGCACTATCTTTTGGGTGAGAAGTTTGAATTATATACAGATCATAAATCCTTGAAGAGTCCGTTCACCTAGAAAGACTTGAATTTGAGGCAGCATCGTTGGTTAGAATTTCTTGTGGCATATCATTTAGATATCTTATATAGTCCAGGAAAAGCCAATGTTGTGGCGGACGCGCTTAGCAGAAAGAATACGATCATCGCCAATCTCATCATTACGCCTTCATTAATTGATAAGATCTCTTCTCTTCATAAAAATGATAAGTTTATTCAGATGATTAGCGAGCGAGTTCGAAAGGGTGAAGCTTCAAGCTACCAAATTGACAGCAACGACACTCTTAGATTGCAAGGGAGAATCTGTGTGCCAGATATTCTTGAGCTCAAAAGAGAAGTAATGGATGAATGTCACAAATCTAAATTCAGCATCCATCCAGGGGTGAGTAAAATGTATCATGACCTCAAGCGCACGTTTTGGTGGAGATCTATGAAGAGAGACATTTCCATATATGTTAGCAGATGTTCCACTTGCCAACATGTCAAAAGCGATCAACAGAAGCTAGCAGGATTGTTGCAACCACTATAGGTTCCAAGTTGGAAGTGGGATCAAATTTCTATGGATTTCATTGATGGCTTGCCTCGAACCAGAAAAGGGAATGACAATATATGGGTGATTGTAGATCGTTTCATGAAGACCTCCCATTTTATTACTGTCCGATCTAATTGAACAGCTCGATGTATGGCGCAACTTTATTTCAAAGAGATTGTCAGACTATAGGGGGTTTCCAGTAGCATTGTAAGTGACATGATCCGATATTTGCTAGGAAATTCTTAGAAGCATTCCAAGAGGAGCTAGGGACAAAGTTGATTCTGAGCACTATTTATCATCCTTAGACAGATGGCCAGACTGAGAGGGTGAACCGTAAACTAGAAGACTTGTTGCGGGCATGCATTCTTGATTTTGGTGGGTCTTAGGAGGATCACTTGCATTTGGTTGAGTTCTCTTATAATAACAGTTACCAAGCAAGCTTACAAACATCACCATTTGAAGCATTATATGGCAGGCTATGTAGATCTCCCGCATGTTGGGAGGAACCAGGCAATCGGTTAGTATTGGGTCCTGACATGATTCGTGAAGCATTGGATAAAGTCGATTTCAATAGTAAGCGACTTCAGTCTGCTCAGAGCCGACAGAAGAGCTATACAGACTCACGAAGAAGGGAATTAGAATTTTTTGTTGGCGATTATGTAAGCTTGAGGGTTTCCCCATTGAGATATGTAGTTCGCTTCGGGAAGATCGGAAGTTGGCGCCGAGATTCATTGGTCCATTTCCTATTCTCGAAAGGATTGGAACTCCCGCTTAAAGGGTTCAGTTGCCTGACTGGTTGCTAGGGGGGCATGATGTATTCCATGTGTATCAACTCCGGAAGCATGTACATGATCTAGACTTGATTGCGGAGGAAGTAGCACAACAAGATTTGGAGATTACCCCGAGCTTAGCAGTAAGAAGGGAGCCAGTGAAAATTGTTAGCAAAGAAACCAGAATTTTGAAGAACAAGAGGATCCACTTAGTCAAAGTACAGTGGAGCGGGGATCCTAGAGACTCTACATTGGAGACTGAGGATAGTATCAAACTGGCATATCCCAAGTGTAGAGTGGATATCTCTAAGTAGCTCTTGTGTTAAGTTACATTTACAATATTTTGCATTTTCTGTATTGTTTCCTACTTTACTATTGTTTCCTTTTCGTGGACGATAAGATTTTAACTTGGGGATATTGTAACAACCCGGAAAATTAGAACCAATTTAAAAAATTTATTTTAAGAAATTTTGTTAGAAAATGTGCCAGAATTCAAAAATTCCATGTTTTAAATAATATTAAAGCTATTAAAATAGTCATTTCATAAACGACCTCTGTTTTCAATGAAACCATTTTTGTTGGATTTGGAATGACAAATAATTTCTAAATTTAATACCACTGTTTTATGGTAAATTCAATTACCATTTCACGCTCAAATCTAACTAAAGATTTAATTATCGCATGAAGTAAAACTGGTGATACTCCATTTTCGAACATTTCTAAAATTTGGCAAATTTAATTACCACATTAGCATTTCAATCTAATTAAAGATTCATTAAAACTCCATTTAGTTTTAATCTCCAAAAATCATTATTTAATGATTAGTCAAATTCAGGAAATAAATCTTGTCTTTACTAGGTTAAAGAACGAGTGTCATTTAAAACACAATTCATGATAAACCCAAAATCTTTTTCCAATAAAATGGAATCTACATGGAAATCATAACATACATGATCGATATAAATTCCCGTATCAAAGTAATAATATAAATGGAATAATGACAGAGCCTTTTAAATTTCATATATAGTAATAGTCTTCTTTCACAGAAGCTGATCTCGATTATTACCAAACCGAATTCCAATTTAATATATTAAACTAGAAAACTTTATTTTGGAAAATTTCCATTAAATTTTAATAAAAAGATTATAAACTCCCAATCATATTTTCACTGTTATTTGGTTTAAAGAACAAATGTTATTTAAAACCCCGTTCACGATAAACCCAAAAATGCAATCTTAAGTTAATTCCAATTAAATATTATTTGATTGGTAGATTTCTCAAAATCTTAATTAAAAGATTTATTCTTTTCTCAACTAATTTTAAGATGACTGTTAATAAATACACCATTCACGACAAACCCAAAATCCCATTTTATATTAAATACAAGGCTCTGAATAGAAATTATATCAGCTTATATTCAACATCAAATTCTGAAACTAACTAATATCGTATTGGGAATAACGATATATATATTCCAAATTCCTCAACAATATCCATATAGTCACGGAATCCCATATCGAAATATTCCAAAGATTATTTCCATTCCAAATCCATTCCCATTTTTTCACGGAAAAATTATGGTTATTTTAAAACCATTTTCTAATCCAATTTATTTCTAAAAATAATTGGATTAATATTCTAGTTATTAACTAGTTCATTTTAATAAAAAAATATTTTTATCTCTTTAAAACTGGAATTTTTCATCCAAAATCATTCCAATTCATTTATTGTGATTTTACATAATTTTTCCATATTTTTAATAATTTTAATATCACCTGTATAGTCGGTTTCCAATAACGACCACCAAACTACGTCTATATACCTGTTCCAAAACTAATTTGGACATATCTTAAAATTCAACCGTTAGATTTCATGTAACAACCTGAAAATCTGGACCAGTTTAAAAATTTTATTTTGGCAATTTTAGCGAATTTTGAATATTTAAAATGAATTATTTTAAATAATATCAATGAGAAATTTATTTTGAATAGAATTCGAATGTATATATTATGTACGTCGTCGTTAGAATATAAATAATTATATATAATTATTAATAGAATTGAAAATGGCGCGGTAGTTCGATAATTCGATTTCAAACTTCAATTGAATGTACTGGGTGAAAAACAAACCGGATTTTAGCGAAACCAAAAATAATAGGATCTATTTGAGGATATCTTTCTAACGAATCCGAAAAATCAAAATTTCATAGCGGGAATCAAAAGATATGTCCAGTTGAAAATTCTAAATAGTCGCTATGGAATTCAGGCCCTTAAAAATGGGAATTTTGCAAACGACGTCGGATTTCGATGAAACCACTTTTTTTGGATCTGTGATGTCAAGTTATTGCTAGATTCCAAATTTCATAATTTTTCGAATCAATATGTGAGCGTGGCAAGGGAAAACGCGTGTGACCAGTTTCAGTTGATTTTAATCGACTGGAAAATGGCCATTTTTCCAAACTGTCTCGGAATTCGACGAAATTAGTTTTGTTAGGACCGCATCGTCAATACAAAGCTAGAAAATATTTTTCTGGGATTTATAGAGTTCGTACATGACCCCGGTAAATTGAAATGCGTGTTCAAAATCAATATATAGAGTTATATGTTGATTTTAACGGAAATTGATCGAAATGGTCGAATCAGATTACGATACATATCCCATTGTGTTCGGAATGGGGGTGAAACGCTATGAATGACAGGCGGTGGGCCTCGTTTGGAGACCGAAATAAAATGTCAATTTTTTTTGAAATAAAATAATAAATAAAATAAATAAAATCTTTCCTCTCTCTTCCCTTATTCCTTTATCTCAGGCCGCCCCTTTTTGGAAAATCGATTCAGCAGAAAAAAAAATATTAAAAAAAGAGAGAAGGGGCGATCGCGACCGCTGCCCCCCCCCCCCCCCGATGAGCTCGACGCCACCCTCCGATCCACCGCACCCCCACCTCCAGTCGAACGCAGCGCCCCCCCTTCTTCTTCCCCCTGCGCCTCCGCCTCCTCCCCCCTCAGCAACCGTCGCCACCCCTAAACCCTAAGCCGCCGCCACCTCGAGTGTTGCGCCACCCACACGACCCCGCCGACCCCTCCAACCTCCGGCAACAGTGAAACCCCCCTTGTACGCTGTAAGCTTTTTAACTTATTTATTTTGATTTTATTTCTAAATCTGAGTTTGGTTTTGTTTAAAAACATATTTTATAAAACCAGTTTATATATATATATATATATATGATTTCTAGAAATAAAAATCATATTTTTATAAATATTGTATATAAAAATATAATAGCGTTGTTTATAAAAATATAAAGACATGATTTTTTCTTTGTTGAATCGAGAATAAAAATATGATTTTTATATAATATAGGAAAGTTAAAAATATGATCTTTACATTATAGAAGTGTTAAAAATTGGATCTTTATATATGTAGTGAATCAAAAATATGACCTTTATATAGTAGAAGATATAAAAATACTATTTTTATGTAAGTAGTGTATTGAAAATATAATTTCTATGAAATAGAAAATAGAAAATAAAATATTTATATTTGAAAAGGCGAAATATTTATATTTGAAAAGGCGAAATCTTTATGTAGAGAATAGCGTGATAAAAATAGAATTTTTATCTATATAGTAGCGGTGTAAAAATAGAATTTTTATCCATATAGTAGCAATGTAAAAATAGAATTTTTATTTAGTAGCGATGGAAAAATAGAATTTTTATCCATATGGAGCAATAATAAAAATATGATTTTTATACACATAACAACAATATAAAAATGTGATTTTTTATAAATGTAGTGGCTACGGGCAACGAAAGTGATAAAAAGGGCGAGAACGACGAAGATTTCTACTTATGAAGTGTTGTGGAGATGGGACAGCTATCGGTGAGAACTTCTTACTCTAAATTTCTTTTTCTAGTTATATATATACTAGGATGCAGACGGTGCTTAGCAGCACCCGACACCCGTCGTCCACAGACCATGGACGGCTTGTTTGTTTGATTGATGTGTTGTGAAAATTGATATTGTTGTGGAAAGATTGAATAATAAAATATTCTTGTGTTGAAAGGAAATAAAATATTTATATAGTTAAAAATATTTTATCGTTAAAAATATAATTTTTTAACGTGAAGGTGAATAAATAAATATTTATAAACAAATCGACCGATTTGTTTATATACACTGATTTGATTGATATTGATTGGGATAATTAATTTTACACGTCGCCCAACTGCACAAATAAAAATCTGTGTTTGTTGATTTGAAACCCCACACGGGTGTTGGGATGATATTTGGCATACACTAATCCCAATTATTTAATTGTATGTCGATCGATTGGTCGACAGGCTGTGTAAGCGTTAATTATTTATATTTGATGCTTATGCAGTTACGTGGTGCACTATGGATGATGGTTGATTGTTTATCGTTGCTATTATATACATGTGTTGCATGGAACCCATATAATTAACATTATATGGTTATTGATTGGGCCTCATTCCAATCGGTAAAATAATGAAAATTATAAAAGGAAATTCATGTGTTGGATATAAAAATAGTCATGTGTTGACGATGTTCATGTGTTGAAACTATTTATGTGTTGAGTAAAATATTTTAATAATAAAATTTACATCTTTATTATATTTAAAATTTGAACTACTTCACGGTGGAGTCTAATTAAAAATCAAACGATAGATACCAAAATTTTATAAATTATTTTACATAACAAAAATAGTCATGTGTTGACAGTACTCATGTGTTGAGATTAGTCGTGTGTTGAAAGAAATATAGATTCATGTGTTGAATGGGATAAATATTCATTTGTTGAATAGAATAACGAATTTATTGAAATATATACAGCCGTGTTGATTAGAGTCGCGCTATTTTGACGTGAACGATATTTATATTGGTTATATTCGTTTTTATAATGAATATAGAAAAGAAGTGATTTCAAAATATAACGTTTTGAAAATATTATCATTTATATAATAATGATAGGAAATATTCAATTTTGATTTGAAATCGAATATAGAGTTGAAATGGTTTTGAAAACGAATTTAAAACGATTTATAAAATACGTTTTAAAAGGAAATCGATGAAATATATAATATATATATATATATATAATGGCCTGAATTGAACACGCCGCGCCGCGGCAGTTCGTGAATTTCGACCATTGACTTCGAATTGACGTTGCTGGAGATCCGAACGTCGGATTCTCCAAAAACCGGAACCGTTGGGTTCGTATCGAAAAGAGCTTTCCAATGAATGTTAGAAATTTGAAATCTAACGGTTGGATTTGGAATTATGTCCAAATCAAATTTGGAAAAGGTCGCTGTAAGTGCAGTTCGATGGCCGTTGATGGAAATCGACCGTACGGGCCTTGATAAAATTATTAAAAATATCAATAATTTGTGTAAAATCGTAATATGTGAATTGGAAAGGACTGGGATGAAAAACTCTATATTTGAGAGGACAAAAATAGATTTTTATCGAAATGAACTAGTTTTGAACTAGAATTAAAATCAATTTATTTTTGAAATAAATAAATTGAATTTGAAAGTGATTTTAAAAATAATCAATATTCCCAATACGTGAATTGGACTGGAGTTGAATCGAAATTATCTTCGGAATATTTCGATGTTGGATTTCGTGACTATACATATATTGTTATGGGAATTTGAAAGATATATTTTATATCGTTATTTCCAATACGATATCTGTTGGTTTCAGGATTTGATATTGAATATAAGCCGGTATATTTTCTATTCGGAGCCTAGTATTTAATATCAAATGTGATTTGGGTTTGTCGTGAAAGGTGTCTTCATTAACACTGTTCTTAAGCCCAATAGAGAAAAAGATTAAATCTTTCTATTTAGATTTAATGAAGTGTATCAATTAAATAATATTTAATTGGAATTGAATTTGAATTGGTTTTTGGGTTTATCGTGAGCGGTGTTTTGAACAACACTTGTTCTTTAAACCGATTAACAATAAAGTGTGATTTTGGGTTTATCGTGAATCGTGTTTTAAATGACATTGGTTCTTCAACCCAGTTAAAGACAGGGTATTGATTTTTGAAAAGATTAAAACTAAGTGGAGTTTTAATGAACCTTTAATTAGAGTGAAATGTAAATTGATAATTTAAATTATCAAATCTGAAAAGTGATCGAGATGGAGTACCACCAGTTTTGCTCGAATGCGATAGTTAAATTTTTAATTAGATTTAAACGTGAAATGGTAATTAATTTTATCAATAACACCGTGGTGTTAGGAATGGAGTACCACTAGTTTTGTTCCATGGGATATATAGGTTCGGATTGGGAAATAAAATAAATAATTACTTCGGTGTGGCTTGCTAATCCCGACTAGTTTGAAATGATATCCAAAGGAAGATTAAAGAATAAATTTAGAAGAATTTATCTTGGATAAAATTAATGGGAACCTTTCACTAAGAATGTGATTTTGTGAATAAAAGAATGTTCTGAATTGGAATGAGGCCTTCGTTGTGTTTGTGTAACATTTGTTTACTATATACGTGGGTTATTCAGAAAGGCCGGGGTTATACCCATTCTGAATAACCGATTCAACGAGATGTCGAAGATGAAGACGGTGGTTGAGGACCGGAAGTCTTCACATCGTTTGTGTGGTTACTGATGATCTCGATTGGCCTGTACACCCAAGATGATGGAAACAGTTGGTGATCATCTAGACGTACTTGGAGATGGATGGATATGCGAGGAAAGTGCCTCCGGTTTCGTTTAGACCCAGAACGAACTTGTAAATGGATTGTGTGTCTGACATTGGATTTTATTCTGTGTTGATTGATCTCTAGTAAAAATACATCTGTTTGGCGGTGGAGAATTTATTCTCTTGCTTAACGCCCTTCTCTGAGACGTACGAGCTCAGAGGTTGTATATCGATGGACATCAGTCGCATGGAGTGAATTGCCAGTGTGGCATGCGTAAGTGGCAATTGATCAGGGCTTCTTTTGAAAATCAAAGTCTTGTGGTTGATGATCAAAGCACGACCTGTGTGGCGTAGCTTTGTGTATAACGTGAATTCGCGATCCTCACACCTCGGTATGAGTCAAAAACGGGAGACGGACCGCCGGGAGAGCACGACGTTTCTTTCTAGCTAGGGTGGTGTCAGTGACCTACCAGCCCTGACATTTATATACTTTTCACCTGTGTGGTTGTTGGAATGCGAGGCGCCTCAGATATAAGTCTGTAAGGACCGGGAAACGTGTGTTCAGGAATTGCCAATCCTCAAAAGTAAGAGAGGACCGGCCCAGCCGATTCTAAGGATCAAAGTGGGGTCCTGAGACATTTTCTAGAGTGTCTCGAACGGAGAGGAGCTTGCCCCTTGCCTCGACTCATGACGGAAATCCAATTTCCAATACGTGATATTGCGGTTTTAATTGTAGAACTAGTATGGCGGCATGATATATGGTACCCATGTCGTCTATGATTGATATTTATGATTGAAATTGTTTTGACACTATACACTTATAATAGTATCAAATGATTTGTTTTAAACGTACCAAGCATGTTTGGCTATTATAAGGGAAAACCCTATCCTCCGGCTTGCGTTGCATTGTGTGATGGGACCTGGGTCTTATAATAGCTTCATTTTTCCAAAAAGCATTGCGCTGTTTCGTTATATGCACTAGTATTCTTAGGAGGAAACCCGTTCCGTGTTATATGGTGTGGTCCCTTGAATTACTCTCTTCTAAAGTAAAGTTTTAAATAACTGTTTTAGATCTCACACCAGTCCCATGACTGACCTGGAGTTTATTGTTTTAACCTAAACTCTGGGTGCCCTTATTTTCGACACGCGCAGCTAGTAGTTTTGGTTTTGCAGATTTATATTCACAGGATCCTGATTTACAGCTGGAACGATGCTCGGAAAGCTCTGTATCCGTGTATCACTTTCAGTTGTGCTTTGTATATTTTTTCGCTGCTATGTAATTAATTGTAATCTCTGATATTTATCGAATGTAATTTATTCATTTATACTCTGTATATTCTTGTATCTGATGGAATTGTTGTAATAACAATGAAATATTCTTCCGTTTGCGTTCTATTTTGTCATGTTCTCAAAGTATCCGCTCTTTCCTTCATGGGGAAGTTACGGGTCCTTACAGTTGGTATCAGAGCTTTGGTTTACAGAGCTCGAGAACAAGACACCTTAGAACCATACGAAAGAATTCATCAGATATTGGATTAGTAATATCCAATTAGAATGACTCGTTAGAGATAGGATCAGTAGTATCCTAGAACGAGTGTGAAGAGTATATTTTTCGAATGAAAACAATTTTTGTTTTGAAATTTAAATCACTTTATACGTATTTGAATATTTATTTATTTTGAATTTGGACAATCGAGTATATAAAGAATTCGCGTATACGCGTCATGAACGTATATTCGAAGTTTTAATATACTGGATAGATATAGAATCACATTCTAGACACCCGGAGGTGATTCTGATGATTGATACATCATCATCAGAATTTGTGTTCGTGTTTCGAAGGTGTGATTTCTATATATTTCCATTAGACTGGTGTGAGAACCAAAACTTATATAGATAGATTTATTTGTTGTGATTTGGCACCAAAACATGATTTTCTGTATATATCGAAATTATGAATTTGAAACTCTAATTCACTAATTGATTGATGTTTGTGTTGTTTGTTTATTTGTTTGATAATTTTGAACCATTTAGCCTAATTGAATCACATATTGAACTGTATTGAAAATTAGTTGCATTTGCTTGCATATACATGTGCTTACATTGAACAGGTCATAGCAAGGAGGCTAGAGCAGAGAATAAAATTTGTTTGCCCAACAAATAGGTACATGTTTATGATAATTTACTGTTTTGTTTGCCTGATGATGATTTTATAAGCCTATTGGCTAGCCGCTTGGCTTTTTCTTGTTCTTTTTGAGATCAGAAGGCCTATATGGCAATTTCGGAATTTTCCCGTGGCTCCCGGTGCAGGGGAGGTTATGGCGAAATTTTTCGAAAATTTAGGGTGTTAACCAAATTTTTTAAGAATTTGAAAATTCTCAGAAACTGAAAAGTTGGAGAATGTAAGCCAGACCGAACGTAGAGTTGATTGATCAAACCACTTTCGGCTTTGTTCCTTTTCGGGGACAAAAAGTTTTAAGTGGGGGAGATTGTAACAACCCGAAAATCTGGGCCAGTTAAAATTTTTATTTTGGCAATTTTAGCGAAGTTTGAATATTTAAAATGAATTATTTTAAATAATATCGACGAGAAATTTATTTTAAATAGAAATCGAACGTATATATTATATACGTCGTCGTTAGAATATAATTAATTATATATAATTATAAATAGAATTGAAAACGGCGCGGTAGTTCGATAATTCGATTTCAAACTTCAATTGAATGTACCGGGTGCAAAACAAATCGCATTTTAGCGAAACCAAAAATAATAGGATCTATTTGAGGATATCTTTCCAACAAAACCAAAAAATCAAAATTTCATAGCTGTAATCAAAAGATATGTCCAATTGAAAATTCTGAATAGTCGCTATGGAATTCAGGCCCTTAAAAATGGGAATTTTGCAAATGACCTCGGATTTCGACGAAACCACTTTTGTTGGATCCGTGATGTCAAGTTATTGCTAGATTCCAAATTTCGTAATTTTTCGAATCAATATGTGAGCGTGGCAAGGGAAAACGCGTGTGACCCGTTTCAGTTGATTTTAATCGACTGGAAAATGGCCATTTTTCCAACGGTCTCGGAATTCGACGAAATTAGTTTTGTTAGGACCGTATCGTCAATACGAAGCTAGAAAATATTTTTCTGGGATTTATAGAGTTCGTACGTGACCCCGGTAAATTGAAATGCGTGTTCGAAATAAATATATAGAGTTATATGTTGATTTTAACGGAAACTGATCGAAACGGCCGAATCAGCTTACGATACATATCCCATTGTGTTCGGAATGGGGGTGAAACGCTATGGACGACAGGCGGTGGGCCTCGTTTCGAGGCCGAAATAAAAAGTCAATTTTTTTTTGAAATAAAATAAAAAATAAAATAAATAAAATCTTTCCTCTCTCTTCCCTTATTCCTTTATCTCAGCCCCCCCCCCCTTTTTGGAAAATCGATTCAGCAGAAAACGAAAAAAAGGAGAGAAGGGGGAGATCGCGACTGCCCCCCCCTCCCCCGATGAGCTCGCCGTTGCGCCTCAGGAGGCGGCGCCGCCCTCCGATCCACCGCACCCCCTCCCTCCAATCGAACGCAGCGCCCCCCTTTCTTCTTCCCCCTGCGCCTCCGCCTCCTCCCTCCTCAGCAACCGCCGCCCCCCCTAAACCCTAAGCCGCCGCCACCTCTAGTGCTGCGCCACCCACACGACCCCGCCGACCCCTCCAACCTCCAGCAACAGTGAAACCCCCCTTGTACGTTGTAAGCTTTTTAATTTATTTATTTTGATTTTATTTCTAAATCTGAGTTTGGTTTTGTTTAAAAACATATTTTATAAAACCAGTTTTTATATATATATATGATTTCTAGAAATAAAAATCATATTTTTATAAATATTGTATATAAAAATATAATAGCGTTGTTTATAAAAATATAAAGACATGATTTTTTCTTTTTCGAATCGAGAATAAAAATATGATTTTTATATAATATAGGAAAGTTAAAAATATGATTTTTACATTATAGAAGTGTTAAAAATTGGATCTTTATATATGTAGTGAATCAAAAATATGACCTTTATATAGTAGAAGATAGAAAAAATACTATTTTTATGTAAGTAGTGTATTGAAAATATAATTTCTATGAAATAGAAAATAAAATATTTATATTTGAAAAGGCGAAATATTTATATTTGAAAAGGCGAAATATTTATATTTGAAAAGGCAAAATCTTTGTATTTGAAAAGGCGAAATCTTTATGTAGAGAATAGCGTGATAAAAATAGAATTTTTATCTATATAGTAGCGGTGTAAAAATAGAATTTTTATCTATATAGTAGCAATGTAAAAATAGAAGTTTTATCTATATAGTAGCGATGTAAGAATAGAATTTTTATCCATATGGAGCAATAATAAAAATATGATTTTTATACACATAAAAACAATATAAAAATGTGATTTTTTATATATGTAGTGGCTACGGGCAACGAAAGTGACAAAAAGGGCGAGAACGACG
Source organism: Allium sativum (assembly GCA_030737875.1). NCBI lineage: Eukaryota > Viridiplantae > Streptophyta > Magnoliopsida > Asparagales > Amaryllidaceae > Allium > Allium sativum. The sequence goes on from CM060923.1 coordinate 12,990,866, forward strand.
AAGATTTCTACTTATAAAGTGTCATGGAGATGGGATAGCTATCGGTGAGAACTTCTCACTCTAAATTTCTTTTTCTAGTTATATATATATATATATATATATATATATATATACTAGGATGCAGACGGTGCTTAGCAGCACCCGTCGTCCACAGACCATGGACGGCTTGTTTATTTGATTGATGTGTTGTGAAAATTGATTGTGTTGTGGAATGATTGAATAATAAAATATTCTTGTGTTGAAAGGAAATAAAATATTTATATAGTTAAAAATATTTTATCGTTAAAAATATAATTTTTTAACGTGAAGGTGAATAAATAAATATTTATAAACAAATCGACCGATTTGTTTATATACACTGATTTGACTTATATTGATTGGGATGATGAATTTTACACATCGCCCAACTGCACAAATAAAAATCTGTGTTTGTTGATTTGAAACCCCACACGGGTGTTGGGATGATATTTGGCATACACTAATCCCAATTATTTAATTGTATGTCGATCGATTGGTCGACAGGCTGTGTAAGCGTTAATTATTTATATTTGATGCTTATGCAGTTGTGTGGTGCACTTTGGATGATGGTTGATTGTTTATCGTTGCTATTATATACATGTGTTGTATGGAACCCATATAATTAACATTATATGGTGATTGATTGGGCCTCATTCCAATCGGGAAAATAATGAAAATTATAAAAGGAAATTCAAGTGTTGGATATAAAAAAGTCATGTGTTGACGATGTTCATGTGTTGAAACTATTTATGTGTTGAGTAAAATATTTTAATAATAAAATTTACATCTTTATCATATTTAAAATTTGAACTACTTCACGGTGGAGTCTGATTAAAAATCAAACGATAGATACCAAAATTTTATAAATTATTTTACATAACAAAAATAGTCATCTGTTGACAGTACTCATGTGTTGAGATTAGTCGTGTGTTGAAAGAAATATAGATTCATGTGTTGAATGGGATAAATATTCATTTGTTGAATAGAATAACGAATTTATTGAAATATATACAGCCGTGTTGATTAGAGTCGCGCTATTTTGACGTGAACGATATTTATATTCGTTATATTCGTTTTTATAATGAATATAGAAAAGAAGTGATTTCAAAATATAACGTTTTGAAAATATTATCATTTATATAATAATGATAGGAAATATTCAATTTTGATTTGAAATCGAATATAGAGTTGAAATGGTTTTGAAAACGAATTTAAAACGATTTATAAAATACGTTTTAAAAGGAAATCGATGAAATATATAATATATATATATATATATATAATGGCCTGAATTGAACACGCCGCGCCGCGGCAGTTCGTGAATTTCGACCATTGACTTCGAATTGACGTTGCTGGAGATCCGAACGTCGGATTCTCCAAAAACCGAAACCGTTGGGTTCGTATCGAAAAGAGCTTTCCAATGAATGTTAGAAATTTGAAATCTAACGGTTGGATTTGGAATTATGTCCAAATCAAATTTGGAAAAGGTCGCTGTAAGTGCAGTTCGATGGCCGTTGATGGAAATCGACCGTACGGGCCTTGATAAAATTATTAAAAATATCAATAATTTGTGTAAAATCGTAATATGTGAATTGGAAAGGACTGGGATGAAAAACTCTATATTTGAGAGGACAAAAATAGATTTTTATCGAAATGAACTAGTTTTGAACTAGAATTAAAATCAATTTATTTTTGAAATAAATAAATTGAATTTGAAAGTGATTTTAAAAATAATCAATATTCCCAATACGTGAATTGGACTGGAGTTGAATCGAAATTATCTTCGGAATATTTCGATGTTGGATTTCGTGACTATACAGATATTGTCATGGGAATTTGAAAGATATATTTTATATCGTTATTTCCAATATGATATCTGTTGGTTTCAGGATTTGATATTGAATATAAGCCGGTATATTTTCTATTCAGAGCCTAGTATTTAATATCAAATGTGATTTGGGTTTTTCGTGAAAGGTGTCTTTATTAACACTGTTCTTAAGCCCAATAGAGAAAAAGATTAAATCTTTCTATTTAGATTTAATGAAGTGTATCAATTAAATAATATTTAATTGGAATTGAATTTGAATTGGTTTTTGGGTTTATCGTGAGCGGTGTTTTGAACAACACCTGTTCTTTAACCCGATTAACAATAAAGTGTGATTTTGGGTTTATCGTGAATCGTGTTTTAAATGACATTGGTTCTTCAACCCATTTAAAGACAGCGTATTGATTTTTGAAAATATTAAAACTAAGTGGAGTTTAAATGAACCTTTAATTAGAGTGAAATGTAAATTGATAATTTAAATTATCAAATCTGAAAAGTGAACGAGATGGAGTACCACCAGTTTTGCTCCAATGCGATAGTTAAATCTTTAATTAGATTTGAACGTGAAATGGTAACTAATTTTACCAATAACACCGTAGTGTTAGGAATGGAGTTCCACTAGTTTTGCTCTATGGGATATATAGGTTGGGATTGGGAAATAAAATAAATAATTACTTCGTTGTGGCTCGCTAATCCCGACTAGTTTGAAATGATATCCAAAGGAAGATTAAAGAATAAATCTAGAAGAATTTATCTTTGATAAAATTAATGGGAACCTTTCCCTAAGAATGTGATTTTGTGAATAAAAGAATATTCTGAATTGGAATGAGGCGTTCGTTGTGTTTGTGTGACATTTGTTTACTATATACGTGGGTTATTCAGAAAGGCCGGGGTTATACCCATTCTGAATAACCGATTCGACGAGATGTCGAAGATGAAGATGGTGGTTGAAGACCGGAAGTCTTCACATCGTTTGGGTGGTTACTGATGATCTCGATTGGCCTGTACACCCAAGATGAGGGAAACAGTTGGTGATCGTCTAGACGTACTTGGAGATGGATGGATATGCGAGGAAAGTGCCTCCGGTTTCGTTCAGACCCAGAAAGAACTTGTAAATGGATTGTGTGTCTGACATTGGATTTTATTCTGTGTTGATTGATCTCTATTTAATATACATCTGTTTGGCGGCGTAGAATTTATTCTCTTGCTTAACTCCCTTCTCTGAGACGTACGAGCTCAGAGGTTGTATATCGATGGACATCAGTCGCATGGAGTGAATAGCCAGTGTGGCACGTGTAAGTGGCAATTGATCAGGGCTTCTGTTGAAAAGCAAAGTCTTGTGGTTGATGATCAAAGCACGGCCTGTGTGGCGTAGCTTTGTGTATAACATGAATTCGCGAGCCTCACACCTCGGTATGAGTCAAAAACGGGAGACGGACCGCTGGGAGAGCACGACGTTTCTTTCTAGCTAGGGTGGTGTCAGTGACCTACCAGCCCTGACATTTATATACTTTTCACCTGTGTGGTTGTTGGAATGCAAGGCGCCTCGGATATAGGTCTGTAAGGACCGGGAAACGTGTCTTCAGGAATTGCCAATCCTCAAAAGTAAGAGAGGACCGGCCCAGCCGATTCCAAGGATCAAAGTGGGGTCCTGAGACATTTGCTAGAGTGTCTCGAACGGAGAGGAGCTTACCCCTTGCCTCGACTCATGACGGAAATCCAATTTCCAATACGTGATATTGCGGTTTTAATTGTAGAACTAGTATGGAGACATGATATATGGTACCCATGTCGTCTATGATTGATATTTATGATTGAAATTGTTTTGACACTATACACTTATAATAGTATCAAATGATTTGTTTTAAACGTACCAAGCATGTTTGGCTATTATAAGGGAAAACCCTATCCTCCGGGTTGCGTTGCATTATGTGATGGGACCTGGGTCTTATAATAGCTTCATTTTTCCAAAAAGCATTGCGCTGTTTCGTTATATGCGCTAGTATTCTTGGGAGGAAACCTGTTCCGTGTTATACGGTGTGGTCCCTTGAATTACTCTCTTCTAAAGTAAAGTTTTAAATAACTGTTTTAGTTCTCACACCAGTCTCATGACTGACCTGGAGTTTATTATTTTAACCTAAACTCTGGGTGCCCTTATTTTCGACACGGGCAGCTAGTTGTTTTGGTTTTGCAGATTTATATTCACAGGATCCTGATTTACAGCTGCACTGATGCTCGGAAAGCTCTGTATCCGTGTATCACTTTCATTTGTGCTTTGTATATTTTTCCGCTGCTATGTAATTTATTGTAATCTCTGATATTTATCGAATGTAATTTATTCATTTATACTCTGTATATTCTTGTATCTGATGGAATTGTTGTAATAACAATGAAATGTTCTTCCGTCTGCGTTCTATTTTGTCATGTTCTCAAAGTATCCGCTCTTTCCTTCACGGGGAAGTTATGGGTCCTTACATTTCAAATCTCTATTGGAAATCTATTTTCGATACGAACCTAATGGTTCCAGTTTTAGGAGAATCCAACGGTCAGATCTCCCATTACATCCATTTGAAGTTAACGGTCAAAATTCGTGAATGGTCGCTGCGCGTTCTATTCAAGCTATTAATATATATATATATATATATATATATATATATATATTTCATTGATTTCCATTCTAATTTTTTTATAAAATATTTATAAATTCATTTTAAAATGATTCCCACTTCTATTTCAATTTTAAATCGAAATTGAAAATTCTATATCATTATAATATCAAAATGATAATATATTCAAAATATCAGATTTTGAAATCACTTTTCGATATTCATTATAAAATGAATATAATCGACAGAAAATCCCATTCGTGTTAAAATGGCTTTTAACTACTTAACACGGCTTCTTATTTCAATATTTTCGTGTCCATCCAATATAGGACATCAAAATCACATTTTTGTTATTCACTGAATATTATTTTAAAATATTCGTTAATTCTGAACTGCAATCAGACTTAATCAATTACCATATAATTTCAGTTATATTGATTTCATACATCGCATCTATACAACAATAATGATAAACAATCAATAAAAATTCATACCACATCAAGAGTGCATTTTACAACTGTATAAGCATTAAAATAAATAAATAACGCTTATACATTATGTCAACCCATCGGTTGACATACCATTAATTATTGGGATCAGTGTATGTCGAATATTGTCCCAATACCCGTGCGGGGTTTCAACCAACAAATACTTTTTATTATTTGTGCAGTTGGACGATGTGTAAAAATTATCGTCCTAATCATGATCAGTTAAATTTGTTTACATAAACAGGTCATCCAACTTGTAAATGGAAAATTATTCCTATGTTACTATTTTAAATTATAAATGGATATTTACAATTTCAATTTCCACAACAATATTAACAATATTTTAATATGTTTAACATTCTGTAACAGTCCGCACCTCCATTCATGCAAGATATTGTCCCCAACTTAGCCACCGTATAGGTGTGGGGTTTTGTTCCTCAAAAGGCCTCGGCATTAGTAGGAGATGAGCTCTACTATATAAGTAACCACTTCACACAGGCTTCCACGATGTGGAACTTAGGGGTGTTACATTCTCTCCTCCTATAGAACCCAACGTACCCGTTGGCTCACAAACACCTCACCCAGGCATTGTGGTTCACACAGGAGACAGAATTCCAGCTGGGTATTGGCTCTGATACCACTGTAACAGTTCGCACCTCCATTCACGCAAGATATTGTCCCCAACATAGCCACCGTATAGGTGTGGGGTTTTGTTCCTCAAAAGGCCTCGGCGTTAGTAGGAGATGAGCTCTACTATATAAGTACCGACTTCACACAGGCTTCTACGATGTAGGACTTAGGGGTGTTACACATTCCAACAGTAGAAATAAAACACAATACAGTCAATTAAATCGTTCATAGTTTGTGGACGAGGGAGGTGATCTAACAGGAACATTTATAGTGATTAAATTGATAAAAATCTACACTGGCAATTCTATATATTTTTATACATGTATACAATAACATGATAAAATATAATTTAGTGAGAAGGAGTTCTCACATTGATTTTCACTCCGCTAGTCTTCATTTGAAGATTTTATTTTTGAAATAAATTAGATGATCGTTTAATTTAGCCCAAAAATTCAATGTGCTCTATTTCAGTTCTAGTCAGTTCAAAAATGTAAAGTTTGGTGTCGTGATCACATTGCAACTTGTTTCGCTGAATTCCGATTACTGGATAAAAAGTTACTCACATTTTACTAACTTGATTTATATTAAAATGATAATTCCTTAAATAAATAATTAACAACATTTAATTATGTTATTAACGAAATTACGGTTCCTGTACTTCTGTCTTCATTATCGTATACTTCAGGCTCGTATTCGGATGAAGATTGCCACCAATTTCTTAAACCACGCGCCGCACGAATTAGATCAGACACCCCTCCTCGACAGCCTCATCCGCCACCTCCTCACGCCGACAACAGTGCCGAACTCGAGCCCGATATCACCTCGAAAAAACCACCCAAAGTTGGCCACTTCCAGTAACGAATCCGACCAAGTTACTTCGAAATTTTAGTTCATGCCAATTCAGATTGGAGAGCTTGTCGAGTAGAACCATTTTCCCTTTGGAGATTTATCAATTTGATGACAGCATTGATCAGATTTGGAAGAGGAAATTTGGAGAATACGGGCCATTGGTGGATTAGGGCCGGCGTAGCTGAATCAACAGGGAGAGGGATATGGTTTTAAATGATATATATATATATATATTAATATAAATTAATATTCTATAATTGGTTAATTTTCTGTTCGAACTCCGAATCAAACCCAACAACTTTTGCCTCTAGCCAAAACCCCAATTCCGGACACAATGGAATATGTTTCGTAAGCCAATTCGACTATTTCGATCAGTTTGTTAAAATTAAAATATAATCAGTATCCATTGAATTCAAATGTACATTTTAATTTGATGGGGCCACACACTGACTCCAAATATTCCAGAAATATAAATCTATCTATGTTTTGACGATATGGTCCTAACAAACAAATTTCGTCAAACTTGGAGACCGTTTGAAAAATGACCATTTTCTAGTTGATCCAATTCAAACAAAAACTGTCAAAACACATTTAAATTCGCTACGCTTACATATTAATTCCAAAAATTATGAAATTTGAAATCTAACAATATTTTGACATTTCGGATCCAACAAAAGTGTTTTCGTCGAAAACGGAGGTCGTTTGCAAAATGAATATTTTTAAGGGCTATATATTATATTAAAATATATATAAATTCGGTAGCGACTATTTTAAATTTTAAACTGGACATAACTTTCAATTTACATTAGGAAATCTAGATTTTTCACATCCGTTAGAAAGATATTATTAAATAGATTCAAATATTCTGGTTCTACTGAAATCCGATTTATTTTGAATTCTGTACATTCATTTGAAATTTAAAATCGAATTTTCAAACTACCACACCACTTCGAGTTCGTTTTATTGTTAAAATAATTTTATATGTTCTAACGTTGATTTAAATAAATTTTTAGTCTTTATTATTTAAAATAAATCATTTTAAATATTCAAAACCATTAAAAATTGCATAAATAAAAAAGTTTATTGTTCTGATTTTTCGGATTGTTACACAATACGAGGTAATAAGTCGCACGAGATCTGAATATATTTAGAGATTTTCGGATTTTGTTCCGTTCAGACCCAAAATGGACTTATATGTATTGTGTGTCTGACAGTGTAATTGACTGCGTAGCACTGATTTTCGTTAATATATGTCGGATTATGGCAATTAACTATTCTGGTCTCTAAGTTTTACGTGCTTAGAGGTAATGTATAGATAGAAATCAGTGACATTTTGTAAATTGACAATGTGGCATACTCAAGTTATGAAATTATCAAGTGATGATCAAAGCTTGGTTTATTGAAGCATAACATTATGTATATCGTGACCTCTATGAACCTCACACCCCGTATTGATCGTAAACTGGTGGTTAGGTTGTATACATATATCTTTTGAAACTCAAAGCTTGGGCGGTAGATCTACTTTGAAACCTGGGAAAAATAAGGGTATGTTCGGTGTCCATGTTTGGAAGTTAACCAGTGATTTACCAGATGTTTGGTGTTCGTGTCTTGATGAAAACCGTGAGATACACCTTAATCATGTTCCGATCGATCTTTCGTCTGAGAAACCATCATATTGTAACCCAACAACCAATACAAGCCTTTCGTTTTGTTTGTAAACTATGTATGTGGGCATAGCCACTATGCTTGCTAAGATTAATATATTTATTTACAAAATGTTTTTCAACACTATGCACTAATAATAGTATTGGGAAAAATATTTTTAGGTATGAAAGAATGTTTGGTTATCATAAGAGAAAACTCTCCCATTTGGTGTGCGCTTGCATTGTGTGATGTGGGATGAGCTTATGATACCTTCGTTTTTCCAAAATCATTTGCGAGTTTTCCATAATACTTTTTTAGACTACTGCACCCATAACACTCATGTTATTTCATATCTTAATTTGACTAATATGTAAATGATTTAGTTCTGATTCGAGTGTTTGTTGCGTTTTCTTTTTATGCAATACGCTCGGGTCAGATGAAGTTGCAGTTAGCGAAGACTACCTTGCCTTGGAGAATGAAGAAGAAGATTTGGCATACGTCTATTATATATGATTTTTCCTCTGCACTTTGATTCCACTGCCTTGTTGTATATATCTGTGTATGCGTAACTATGATTGTCATTGTATATTATAGTCAATATATATTTTTCAACTGTTTTTGAACTGTTATTTATTTATTATATTTTGTCTTTCCACTGCAAGATTCTGTATTTGTTTTATTCTTTCTTCTTTTTCTTATATAAATCCCAATAACTACCTGTATATTTGATTTGTTTAAGTCCAAGTTGAGGATCATTGTCGATTTAAACGGTCAAAAATCTTGGATTTTACATTAGTTTGTCACCTTAGTTATCCTTTAAGTATTTGTATCGTTCGAAACTAACATTGAAAATTCAAAATAAACCAAACACTACCTCCATTTCTATTGTTTTTTATTTCATGATTTACACAGACCACTCTGTTCAAATACAAAAGAGATGAATAACACAACATGAAATTGAGCCGCAAAAATAATAAGAATTATTCTATTTTACTATCATCAAGCAATGCTAATACTATAACTTAATTATACTAGAAAATAGAAACTAATATTATGCTTCAATGATAAGCATAATCAACATAAAATAATAAAAGCATAATTCTTGATTATTCAACGACGAAGATTAGGGCAGATCCATTTGCAGTTACAAGTACCAAAGTCAGTGCAAGTACTATCCTCAGTGCATAAGTATATTGTAGCGCAAAAGTCTCTGCATTGTTGCGCCTTACAGCCAGGTGATACGTCGCAACTACAGCTAGGTGACCCACCGCAATCTCCACTTGGAAAAGGGCACTGTGGTCCTATCGCTTTCGTCTTAATAGCTACAAGTAGAATTTAACAATATTGTCCATTAGGACAAAAATAAAAATGAGTTTTTTCTATCTGAATAAAAAATGGCGTTTATTCTTTAACTTACCACTTGAGAAAAAAATGAGGAATACGAGGAAGGATGTATGGCAAGTAGTGTTCATGTTTCTTTATTTGGAACTCCTTTTTTTAATGGTTATTGTGGTTGAGATCTATGGATGACCAACTGAATTTATAGGCACAATATAAATGTGAACTACAGCAAGTTGATAATGCTGGAGATATGGCTATCTATCTATTAAATAATAGTAAAGAAAGAGAATTTCTTCCTCCCTCCTAGATTCTAGGAGTTCTCCCTCTCTAGGTTAATTCTCTCATGATATTTAATACTCGAATCTTTTAACTTATCAATTAAATCAGTTAGCTAAACATCACATTATTTTGCAATATTAAAACTTTTGTAATTATATATAAGTAATTCATTGATTAGCTTCTTACATTTTATATTTAGATCCTTATATATCTATATTACTTACATAAAACAAAATATAATCATCTGAATGACTTTGATTAACTAATATTAAAATTGATATTTAAGAACCATAATTTAATATGAATACAATTATTGTACCAATAAAAATGGTAAAATTTATTTTTTATCCAATAATGATAAATGAATCACATCTAATAAATAATAGTAAAGTAGAAGAATTTCTTGCTCTCCACTTGATTCTAAGAGTTCTCCCTCTCTAGCTAATTCTCTCTTGATATTTAATATTTGAATCTTTTAAATTATCAATTAAATTAGTTAGCTAAACATCTCATTATTCTAGAATACACTGTTTTATATTTAAAACTTTCGTAATATATTAAATAATAGTAAAGCAGAAGAATTTCTTGCTCTCTCCTTGATTCTAGGAGTTCTTCTCCAGCTTAATTCTGTCTTGATATTTAACATTTGAATTTTCTAACTTGTCAATTAAATATATCAGCTAACCATCTCATTATTCTGCATCACGCTGTTTATATTTCGAACTTTTATAATTATTTATGAATAATTCATTGATTTTCTTCTTACATTTTAGATTCAGGTACTTATATTTATATTTATATTAATTACATACCACAAAATGTAACAACCCGAATTTTCAAAACCAATTTACAATTTTTATTTTTGCTATTTTAATGTGTTTTGAATATTTAAAATGATTTATTTTAAATAATAACGACTAAATATTTATTTACATTGAAATTAGAACGTATAAATGTATTTTAATTATAAAACGAGCCTGAAATGGCGCAGTAGTTTGAAAATTCGATTTTAAATTTCAGTTGAATGTATAGAATTCAATATAAATCAGAATTGACTGAAACAAGAAATGTTATAATCCATTTAACTGTATCATTCTAACGAATGTAAGAAATAGATATTTCACTTTATAAATTATTAGTTATGCCCATTTTAAAATTCAGAATAGTCGCTATGGAATTTATATATATTTAATAAAACATGTAGCCTTTAAAAATAGCCATTTTGCAATCGACCTTTGTTTTTAACGAAACCACTTTTTTTGGATCCGGAATGTCAAATTATTACTATACTCCAATTTTCATTATTTTTGGAATTTATATATGAGCATGGTGAATTTAAACATGTTTGGTCAATTCAGTTTGAATTTGATCGACCAAAAAATGACCATTTTACAAATGGTCTCCAAATTCGTTGAAACTAGTTTTGTTAGGACTGTATCGTCAAAACATAGCTAGATTGATTTTTCTGGAATTTTTGGAGTCTGTATGTGGCTTACGGGACATATCCAATTGTGTTTGGAATGGGGGTATTTGGTTCGGAATGAAAGTCGTTAGGTTCGATTTGGAGTTCAAATTAAAAAATAACTTTTTGGAATTTAAATTAAAATAAATATATAATTATGTAAGCCAACCCCTTCCTTTTCTCTCCTGTCGTTCATTTAGAAGAAGAAAAAAAGCTGCCATCGATCCCGTCAGCCCCCCTCGCCGCCGACGACCGCACCCCCATACAGCCCATCGCCGCCGCCTCAGGCACCTCCCCTGACCACCTCCCACCTCCTCCTTCTTTCTCCACCTCCTATTCAAACCCTAAACCCAAAATGCAACCCTCCAACCGCTGTAGGCCCCACTACCGACCGCCGCAACCCCCTGCCACCTCCTCAACCACCTGCGCCGCCCCCTCGGCCACCAACCCTGACTGTGGGACCCCTCCCTCTAAAAATCAATTTTTTATAATTTTCAATTTTACATTTAACCCCCTGACCTTGTTTATTCAATATCTTTCAACCCGAGCGCTTCTGTCCAAAACTCCACATTTCCAAAGTCGAAGAGCACAATCTTCTCTTTGATTTGAGTATATGGAAGTCAAACTTTGGTATTCGGAGTCGCCGGGAAAATGCGACCAATGTCAGCAGTCCAAAAAATGTCTTTTCGCAAATTCTAGCGAAATGGAGCATTTACGGGAAAAAGCCCATTAGGCGAAAGTTGTCCGAAATGGCGCGTTTGAGCTAAGAAAAAGATCGTGTGAAGATTGGAGCTCGACTGCAATTCTGGAACCAGAACAGCAAATCAGAGCGTTACAAAATAACTGCGGAGTGGATCCCAATGTGAGGACGCCTTCTCGCTCAAATTATTTTTCAATTAAATATACCTTAGGTTGCAGACGGGGCTTTGAGCTCCTGACAATATTTATTGTACAAACCATGGTTGTTTGTTTGGATCGTATTATAGAAATTTGGATTGTGGTTGTAAATAGAATGTGAATTGATTGTAGGATTGTTTGGATTGATTGTGATTGATGCATATGGCGCGAGCAAGTGTCAGGAGAGGGGTAATGCTAAATATTGCTCTGGTTCTAATATCGTGCTGTTATAATGCTGAATTTTTCTGAAACTAAAATGTATATGAATATTTTCTGAAATAAACTATATAAAATATTCATGTGTTGAACAAAATGCTTGAACAATAAAAATATCATTTTTATTATATATATGACCTATATAAAATAGCCAAGTGATGGAATAAACATTTTATCATTAAAAATATAATTTTTAACGTATATATGAACCGCACAAAATTCTCTTGACATGAAAATAAATATTCATTTGCAAATCGGATGATTTGTTTATGTACACCCATTTAACTGACATGGATTGGGACGATAAATTTTACACATCGCCCAACTGCACAAATAATATTTAGTATTTGTTGGTTGAAACCCCACACAGGTATTGGGATGATATTTGGCGTACACTAATCCCAACTGTTTTGTCGTATGTCATCGATTGATTGATGGACTATTGCAAGCTTTAATTATTTATATTTAATGCTTATGCAGCTGTGTAATGCATTCTGGATGATTGTTTATCATTGTTATTTTATACATGTGATGTATGAAATGCATATAACTAACATTATATGCTAATTGATTGGGTCTGATTCCAATCAAGGAATAACGAATATTTTAAAATATTATTCAGTAAAGGATTAAAATGTTAATTTGATGTCCGATTTAAAGGGGCATGAAAATATTGAAATATGTGAAGCCGTGTTAATTAGATTTGTGCCATTTTAACATGAGCGTTTTTATATCGATTTTATTCATTTTTATAATGAATATCGAAAAGAAAATGATTTCAAAATCTAATATTTTGAAAATATTATCATTTAAATATTATAATGATAACACGTATTCAATTTTGACTTAAAATTAAAATAAAAGTAGGAATCGTTTTCAAAACGAATTTATAAAATACGTTTTAAATGAAATGTATATTATATATTATATATATATAAATATATTAATGGTTTTAATAGAATGCGCCGCGTCGAGACTATAACAACACGGAATTTTTGAACCAATTTAAATTTTTTATTTTTTTCCATTTGAATGGATTTGGATATTTAAAATGATTTATTTTAAATAATAACGACTAAAAATTTATTTAAATTGAAGTTAGAACTTATAAATTTATATTAATTATAAATCAAACTCGAAATGGCGCAGTAGTGTGAAAATTCGATTTTTAATTTCAATTGAATGGACAAAATTCAATATAAATCGGATTTCAATAAAACAAAAAACATTGGAATCTATTTAATTATATCTTACTAATGAATGTGAAAAATTGAGATTTCGTAATATAAATTGAAAGTTATGTCCAGTTTAAAATTCAAAATGGTCGCTATGAAATTTATGTATATTTTAATATATATATATATATATATATATATATATATATATATTACCCTTAAAAATAGCCATTTTGTAAACGACCTCCGTTTTCGACGAAACCACTTTTGCTGGATTCGAAATGCCAAATTATTGCTAGATTCCAATTTTTGTAATATTTGGAGCTAGTATGTGGCCGTGCATAATAAATTGTGAATCGATCGACCATTTAAACCAGAAACAGTTCATTTTAAGCAAACTGACTCGAAATTCGACGAAACTAGTTTTGTTGGGACGGTATCATCAAGACATAGCAGCAAGTAAATTTTCATCGCCAATGGAGTGCGTGAGTGACCATGGCATCAATAAACGTCGAATAAAGAGAGCGTTAACTAAGAAATTAATAATATAGAAAACCCTCCACTATATAACATCTTTTCTCTCCACAAACCCTCACTTCTCTTCTCCCTCCAAAAAGTGGCAGCAGCCCTACCCCCTCTTTCTCTCGCAATTTTTCAAAAAAGCCCCTCTTCAATAAATAATTTGTTATTTCCAAACCGTAAGGAATTGGAGGAAAGTTTCTGAATGAAAGTTACTGAGCATGATGAGTACTAGCTACTATAAAAAATTGGTGTTGATTAGGCTGGTGGTTTAGTCGGAAATGTGCCTGAATTGCAGCAGGTTGATTTCATATTTTGGTTATTGCAGGCCTCACGTAGAGAAATAAGTCGAGCGGTTTGGAGGGATGATAGAGGGGAAGCATACAAAGATTTTGGCTATGATGGCATGGTCTCAAGTGACCGTAGTTGGTTGGAATGTCAACTTCATAGGAGGGGTGCTGGAAAACGAGGCATTCGCGAAAATGATCAATTTTCTGCCAATCCGTGCATTTTCAGGCGATATGCCCTGAACGAAAGTTGTCCAAGAGGTCGAGGCCGAGGTACTGGTAAAATTTGGTGGGATTTGGAGCACCGAGTCGGCCGCGGCACCAAGACGAACGAAAACTGCAGTTTTTCGTTCAAATACAGATCGTGGGCCCACATGGCGAACTGAGGGGGGACTATCAGGCTTGGAAAGAAGAGGAGATGCCGGAGACAATGGCGCTGGTCTCGTTCGATTCCGAGTTACGGTTTGGCCGTGGCCTGCGTTTAAAGTTGAGGGTGTCGTTTTGAAAAGAAGGCGAATAGTGATTTTATTGTTTAAATGATTGTCTGTGTTCGTATGTTAATATCTTTTTGCTACGAACTCAAAATCAAGCGAAACAGGATCTCTTGCGATCGTGGAGTCGAGAGCTTCACAACAAAACTAATTGGGTTCAATTTGGAGCTTGTTTGAATTTGGGGCAAATACAAACCGAACGGTACCAAAACCATCAATTAAAGACTTATAGAGTGGAAACTAAAGGTGAGAATCTTTCTCACTCAACTATTTTGTTTTGTAATTATATCGTAGGTTGTAAATGGGGCTTAGTATCTCCTAACACTATTTCTTGCAAATCATGGTTGATTGTTTGTTTGGATTGTGATTGGGATTGTCATTGATTGATATTGTTTCATATAAAATTATTTATATCAAATGTATATAAAATTATCATGAAATAAATTTGAATAAATATTCATTTACAAGTGGGACGACTTGTTTATGTACACCTTTTTATCTTATATTGATTGGGAGGATAAATTTTACACAATGCACAACTGCACCAATAATAATCAGTATTTGTTGTTTGAAAACCCCACACGGGTACTGGGGTGATATTTGACATACACTAATCCCAATATTTAGTGGGATGTCAATCAATGAGTTGACAGGCTGTGACGAGTGTTATTCATTTATTTTAATGCTTAGACAGTTGTAGAATGCACTCTGGATGATGTTTGAATGTGTAATGATTATTTGTCATTATTGTTCAACACATGCGATGTATGAAATCCATATAATTGAAATTATATGGTAATTGGTCGAGTTGCATTCTGATTTAGAAATAAAGAATATTTTAAAATAATGAATATTTTAAAATAATATCCGGTGAAGAATTAAATTGTGATTTTGATGTCCGATTTTGGATGGACACGAAAATGTATAAATATATGAAACGGGTTAAGTATAGAAATGGTATTTTAACTCAAATGAATTTATATGTCGAATTTATTCATTTTTATAATGAATATCGAAAAAATAGCGAATTCAAAATCTAATAATTTGAAAATATTATCATTTTAATATTATAATGATATGGAATATTCAATTATGATTTAAAATTGAAAATGATGTTCAAAACATTTTAAAATGAATTTATAAACGATTTATAAAATACATTTTGTATGGAAATCGATGATATATATACATATATATAATGGCCTAAATAGAATGCGTCACGCAGCGACCGTTTGCGAATTTCGACCATTAACTTCAAACGGATGTAACGGGAGATCCGTCCGTCGGATTCTCCTAAAACTGTAGCTATTGGGTTCATATAGAAAAGAGCTTTCCAATGAATATAAGAGATTTGAAATCTAATGGTTATATTTTGAGATATGTCCAAACCAATTTCATAAAAAGTTCGTTATGGATGCGGTTCGGTGGCCGTTATTGGAAACCAACTGTAAGGACCTTGATAAAATTATTAAAAATATGGAAAAATTATGTAAAATCATAATAAAAGAATTGAAAAGATCTTGGATGAAAAATTATAAGTTTGGAAAGGAAAAAAACATATCTTTATCGAAATGAACTAGTTATTAACTAGTATAAAAATCCAATGTTTTTAAATAATTAAATTGGATCCGTAAATGGTTTTAAAATAACCTGAAATTCCAAAGTATAAATTGGAATGGATTTAAATGGAAATAATCCTCGTAATATTTCGATATTGGATTCCGTAATTATACGGATATTGTGGTGGGAATTTGGAAGATACAGATATCATTATTCCCAATACGATATCCGTTAGTTTCAGAATTTGATACGGAATATAAGACGATATAATTTCTATTTAGAGCCTCGTATTTAATATCAAATTATATTTTGGGTACTTCGTGAATGGTGTCTTAAATAGCCCCGTTCTTAAGCCCAATTAAGAAAATAATAAATCTTTTAATTAAGATTTAGAGGAGTTTACCAATTAATTAATATTTAATTGAAATTGGATTTTGGGTTTATCGTGAACGGTGTTTTAAATAACATTTGTTCTTTAACCCGATTAATAGTGAAGAGACGATTTGAAATTTATAAATCATTTTATTAAGATTTATTTTCTAAAATAAAATTTCCAATTTAATATAGTAAACTGGAATTCAATGGAATTCGATTTGGTAATAATCGAGATGAGCTTCTGTAAAGGAAGACTGTTACTATATGTGGAATTTAAAAGGTTTTATCTTTATTCCATTAGTAGTATTGATTTGATATGGAAATTTATATCGGTTAGACATTGATCTGTTTTCCGTGAAGATTCCATAGTTAATGGAAGCTTATTTGGGTTTATCGTGAACTGTGTTTTAAATGACATTGGTTCTTTAACCCAGTTAATGACGAGATTAATTTTCCTAAAGTTGAATAATCATAAAATAATGATTCTTCTATTAAAACCAAGTTAGAGTTTTAATTAATTTTAATTAGATTGGAATGGGAATGAGATAATTAAATTTATCAAATTCATGAAATGACCGAGAATGGAGTACCACCAATTTGCTCCAGGCGATAGTTAAATCTTTTTTAGATTTGAAACGACAAATGGTAATTAATTTTACCAATAACACTATGGGTGTTAGGTATGGAGTACTACCAGTTTTACCCCATGGGATGAATAGGTTGGGATTGGAAAAATAAAATAAAAGATTACTTCGGTAAGGTTCTCTAATCCCGACTAGTTTGATAAACCTTAATTCGGTTTAAATTGTGAAAAGAATACTTGAATAAAATAACATTCACAATTGGAAAGAGGTGTTGTATGTGTTTTTATAGCACTTGATTATAGTATACGCAAGTTATTCGGAAAGACCGGGATTAACCCATTCTGAATAACTGATATGGTGACTAAGTTCGATGATATGAAGACGGTGGTTGAAGACCGGAGATCTTCACATCGTTTGGATGATTACTGATGTCTTGATTGGGATGTACAACTAATAAAATGGTAATAAGTGGTGATCGACCAGACGTACTTGGAGATCGACCGAATATGCGATGACCTCTCTCCTGTATTGGACATATGGGACGAGGAATAAGGTGCCTCCGGTTTCGTTCAGACCCGGAACGGACTTGCAAACGGATGGTATGTTTGGCATTGTATTCCTTTATACTATATTCTTTGATCTCTACTAAATATATATCTGTTTGGTGGCGGAGAATTTATTCTCTTGCTTAACACTCTTCTCTGAGACGTACAAGCTTAAAGGTTATATTTTGGTGGAAATCAGTGGTACGATATATGGATTGACACTGTGGCATGTTGAGATGAAAATGATCAAGGCTTTTGTTGAAAAGAAGAGTATTGTGGTTGATGATCAGAGCATAACCTTAACTAGCATAGCTTTGTATAGCGTTAATTCGCGAGCTTCACACCCCGGTATGAACCTGAAACAGGATGAGGAGTACATGGAAATGGACATATGTTAGTCTCTAGCTATGTGTAACGTCATGGTATGGAGCCCAAACTGTTTACTCATGTGGATGTTGGAAAACGTTATTGATGGAAAGCGAGGTACCTCGATTATTGGTCTGATTGAAAGGCTCTGTGATATTGAGTCCCTAGTGGCTCTTGAGTGGTCGACATACTGACCTATTTTGGATGTTCGATAGAACCAGCTAAAATATAGTTTATTGTATAACTAATCATCGACGGATAGCCTGCCAAGCGGCAAACCTAGGGTTCACTACGTTGGATCCTGAGACATTGCTAGTGTGTCTGAAATCAGTAAGGAGGATTGTTTGCCTTGGTTCATAGATGGAAACCCAATTTTTAATACATGATTTTTCGGTTTTAGTTGTAAATATATATATGGCGACTTAATATAATGGTACCTACGCCATTTATTATTGATACATTTATATTTAAAGTTGATCTCTTCACTTATAGTAATAATAAAAGATGCAATAACGAGTATCAAGCATACTTGGTTATTATAAGGGAAAACACTATCCTCGACTGCGTTCATTGTGTGATGGGACCTAAGTCTTATAATAGCTTCATTTTTCTATTAAGCATTGCGCTATTTGTTTATGCATTGGTATCCATGGGGGATAAACCCGTTCCATGTTATACAGCATGATCCCGTGATTTACCTAACTTTAAAACAAAAAGATAATAATTGTTTTAGTTGTCACACCAGTCCCATGACTGACTCGAAGTTTGTTGTTTTAACCCAAACTCTGGTTGCCCCTATTTTTCCACACGGGCAGCTAGTAGTGTTTGTTTTCACAGATACTTCTTTTCCTCGGATCTTGGATTACAGCTGGAGCTATATTCAGAAAGCTTTATATCTGTATATCTCTTTCAATTGTGTTAGTTGTTATTTTCCCCTACGCATTGTACTTATGTATTATTTTCCGCTGCAATGTAAATTGTAAATATCTGATATTTATTTTCCACTATATATTATTTATTCATACTCTGGAATATTCTTGTACTGATATAAATTGTTGTAATAGCAGTGAAATGTTCTTCTGTTTGTATTCTAGTGCGTTATGTTCTTAAAGCAATCTAGATTCCTCATTTATGGGGATTTCGGGTAGTTTCAGCGACCGTTCCCAAATTTCAACCATTAACATCGAATTGACATTACGGGAGATCCGACCATCAGATTCTCCTAAAACCGGAACCGTTGGGTTCGTATCGGGACGATCCTTCCAATGAATATAAGAGATTTGAAATCTAACGGATGGATTTGGAATTATGTCCAAATAAAATTTGAAAAAGTTCATTGTGGATGTAGTTCGGTGGTCGTTATTGAAAACCGACTGTACGGGCCTTGATAAAATTATTAAAAATATTAATAATTTGTGTGAAATCATAATAAATGATTTGGAAAGAATTGGATGATAAATTGCACGTTTGTAAAGATTAATTTATATTTTTATCAAAATGAACTAGTTATTAACTAGAAAGATAATCCAACGTTTTTAAATAAATAAATTGGATTTGTGAATGGTTTTAAATCTTACCAGAATTTTCCAATGCATAAATTGGAATGGATTTGAATAGGAATCTTCTTCGAGAGATTTCAATATTAGATTCCGGGACTATACAGATATTGTGGAGGAATTTGGAAGATAGGTAAATATCGTTATTCCCCATACGATATGTGTTGGTTTCAGAATTTGATATGGAATGCAAGCCGATATAATTTCTGTTTAGAGCCTTATATTTAATATCAAAGTGGATTTTGGGTTTGTCATGAATGGTGTCTTCAGTAACACTGTTCTGAAGCCTCATGTGAAAAGAATAAATCTTTAAATTGAGATTATTAGAGTTTCCAGTTATACTTAGTAATTGGAATAAAAATGGAATGTCAACTTGGTTTAGTGTGAACTGTGTTTTTAACAATATTCGTTCTTTAACCCGAGTAATAGTGAAATGTGATTTGGAATTTATAAATCTTTTATTAATATTTAATGGAAATTTTCCAATGTAAAGTTTTCCAATTTAATAAAATAAATTGGAGTGGAATGGAATTCGATTTGGTAATAGTCGAAGTGAGCTTCTGTGGAAGAATGCTGTTATTATATATGGAATTTAAAAGGCTTTGCCGTTATTCCATTTATATTATTGGTTGGATACGGAAATTTATATCGATTATATATATTGATTTGTTTTCAGTGAAGATTCCATGGTTAATGGAATGTGGTTTTTGGTTTATCATGAATTGTGTTTTAAACGACATTAGATCTTTAACCCAGTCAAAGACAGGATTACATGACCAACATTGTATTTCGAACTGTTTGTTGGTCTCTGCTAAATATATATCTGTTTGGTGGCAGAGAATTTATTCTCTTGCTTAACACCCTTCGCTGAGACGTATGAGCTTAGAGGTTATATATTGGCAGAAATCAGCGATATGGTGTAGATTATCGAGTGTGACATGTTTGTGTTTCCAAAGTTAAATAATCATTAAATAATGATTGTTGGAAGAATAAAACTAATTCGAGTTTTAATGAATCTTTAATTAGATTGAAATGAGAATGTAATCATTTAAATTATCAAATTTAGGAAACGGTCGGGAATGGAGTACCACCAGTTTTACTCCAGACGATTGTTAAATCTTTAACTAGATTTAGGCGTGAAATAGTATTTAATTTTATCGATAACACCATGGGTGTTAGATATGGGGTACTACCAGTTTTTCTCCATGGGATGAATAGGTTGGGATTGGGATTAACAAGTAAATGATTACTTCAGTAAGGCTCGATAATCCCGACTAGTTGATAAACCTTAATTTGGTTTTGAATGATATCCAAAGGAAGACTAAAAATAAATTTAAAAGTATTTATCTTTGATAAAATTATTGGGAACCTTTCCCTAAAAGATGTGAATACTTGAATAAAAGAATATTCTAAATTGGAAGGAGGCGTATGATGTGTTTTTATAGCACTTGATTATTAATTATAATATATGTGAGTTATTCGGAAAGACCGGGTTTAACCCATTCTGAATAATTAATACGATGACTTAAATTTGACGATGAAGACGATGGTTGAAGAATGGAGTTCTTCACATCATTTGGATGATTCTGATGTCTTGATTGGGCCGTACACCCAAGACAAGGTAATAAGTGGTGATCATCCAGACGTACTTGGAGATCGACCAGATATGCGAGGACCTCTCTACTGTATTGGGTATATGGGACGAGAAATAAGTTGCCTCTGGTTTCGTTCTGACCCAGAACAGACATGTAAATGGATGTGTGTCTAACATTGGATTTCATTCTGTGTTGATAAATTTTTATTAAATATATATCTGTTCGGTGGCAGAGAATTTATTCTCTTTCTTAATACCCTTCTTTGAGACGTGCGAGCTTAGAGGTTATATATTGATAGACATCAGTTGTATAGCATGAATTGTCAGTGGGGCATGCTAAGATGCAAATGATCGAGGCTTCTGTTGAAAAGCATATTCATGTGGTTGATGGTCAAAGTACGGATTTAAATAGCACAACTTTGTGTATAGCATTAATTCGCAATCCCCACACATCGGTATGAGTCAAAAACGGGATGAGGACGACAAGGAGGACACGACGTTTCTTTCTAGCTATGGGTGGTGTCATGGTATGGAGCCAAGAAATTTATTTATTTTTGCCTATGTGGGTGATGGATTGCGAGGCGCCTCAAATATTGGTCTCTAGTGGCCAAGTGGTAGGTCCTATAACCGGGAAGCATGTGTTCAGGAGTAATAATCCACTATTGTACGTGTGGACCCGCCCTATTGCTAACGAAGGTTCACTGTAGGAGATCCTGAGGCATTTGCTAGAGTGTCTCGAAGCCGATGAGGATGATCCCCTGCCCTGGATCATAGATGGAAATCCAATTTCCAATACACCACCTTTCGGTTTTTATTGTAGAACTAGAACGGCGACATAATAAGATGGGGTACTATGCCATCTGTAATTGATACATTTATATTTGATTTTGATTTTGACACTATACACTTATAGTAATATCAAATTCTTTTTGTTTTAAATGTACCAATCATGTTTGGCTATTATAAGGTAAAACTCTATCCTATGGCTTGCGTTGCATTGTGTGATGGGACCTGAGTCTTATACTAGCTTCATTTTTTCAAAAAGCATTGCGCTATTTGTTTTATGCACTAGTAATCTTTGGAGGAAACCAATTCTGCGTTATACGGCATGGTCCCTTGATTTACTCTATTTTAAAGTAAACTTTTAATAACTGTTTTAGTTCTCACACCAGTCCCATGACTGACCTGGAGTTTATTGTTTTAACCTAAACTCTGGGTGTCCCTATTTTTCGCATGGGCTGCTAGTAGTTTTGGTTTTCGCATATATTTCTATTCACAGGAAACTGGATTTACAGCTAGAGCTATATTCGGAAAGCTTTGTATCTGTGTATCTGTTTCAGTTGTGTTATGTATTATTTTTCCACTACTATGTAATGTATTTTGATCTCTGATTTTTTTCTGATGTATTTTATTTATTCATACTCTGTTATATTCTTGTACTCTGATGTAAATTGTTGTAATAAGCATGAAATGTTCTAATGAAATGTTCTATTATTCGCGTTCTGATTTGTCGTGCTCTCAACTCAGTCCAGGCTTTCCCTTGCGGGTGAGTCTAGGTCGTTTCACAAAATATAACTGTTTGAATGAATTTATCAAATAATATTAAAATTGATGTTAAAGAACCACAATTTAATATGAATACTATTATTTTACCATTAAAATTGGAAAATTTTATTTTTATCCAATTATGATATATGAGCATCACGGCACATGCTTCGCACATGGTAACGGCATGCACTTTACGCTTGGTCGTGGCACGCGCTTCGCACGTGGATTTTTATTCCCTGTATGTTATGTATTTTGCATATGCAAGGAAAAATAACTTGTACTAATGTTGTGCATGATCAATTAACTGTCACTTCAAGGAAAAATAATAAGCAATGTAAATAAATTAAAATATAATGGTCACAAAATATCATTCAATTATTTTTTCTTTTAGCAATGTTTCAATTGTTAGTTCAAACGTAATGGCATGCGCTTTGCCCGTGGATTGTTATTCATCAAACATTGTGTATCTTACATATGAAAGGAAAAATGATTTGTACTAATATTACATGATCAATAAATTGTCAATCGTAATGAAAATATAGCAGACAATATAAGTAAATTCAAATGAATTTGCTAGTAAATTTAGTAAATAAAACAAATTAAAAAAAGTAAAGAGGAGAAGTGGAAAAAATAATGGAAAACAGCTAGAAATTTACTGTTAATTGACAGTTTTCATTTTAAAAGGCATCGAGCTAAGAATTCTAACAAAAAAAAATTCAATCAAAAGCAAGGGAAACCAATGCCTTGATCTAAATATCCAGAGCCTTGCAAGTTGTGCATAAAGGGTCTTTATTCAAATGGATTGGTAAAATGAAAACAAAATTGAATAAGAATAATCTATATGTTTTTGGTTGAGAGATTCATAACTGCAGCATAAAATATGAATCACGGTATCTACCTTATAGGCTAAGCAGGTAAAGGAGAAGATGAATTATTATATATTATTGCCGCTAAGAAAAGTCGTTAAAGTATCATAGTTATAATAGAAAATAAAAAACAAGACTATACTTTAATCAGAAGTATAATCAATAATACAATAGTAAAAACATAATGCTTGACAATTCAATGTTACAGATGCATTTCGTTGGACACTTCACTTGAGTTGATTCACTTATGTAAGAATATTAGTCCTAATTTAATTATTTTCTTTTATTCCATGCTCAAATCAAACCGAGTACCACATCATCGAGAATGCACCTTTCGGAGCTAGTGAGACGACCCAAAGTTCCGCGATCTCTGAGCAGTCGGAGGAGCCGGATTGTTTTGAGAACGTGACGCATCAAAACACAATCATTAGAACATTTCTTTCCTATTACAACAATTTACATCAGAGTACAAAATATTAGAGTTCAAATAAATAGTATACAGCGGAAAATATCAGAGATTAAAATACATAGCAGTGGAAATAAAAAAATGTATAAATACCATGCGTAGCGGAAATACATCAACAACCACAAGTGAAATAAATACATGGATATAAAGCATTCCAAATATATCCCCAGCTGTAATCCTGGATCCTGCGAAAAGAAATACCTACGAAAACCAAAATTACTAGCTGCTCATGTGGAAAATATGGGCAGCCAGAGTTTAGGTGGAAACAATAAATTCCGAGTTAGTTATGAGACTGGTGTGAGAACTAAAAACAGTTATTAATAAGTTAGGTAAATCACGTGATCACGCCATATGACATGGAACGGATTTACTCCATATGAATACCGTAAACAACTCACAATGCTAAATAAAAGAAGAATGAAGCTATTATAAGATTCAGGACCCATCACACAATGTAACGCAAGCTAGAGGGTAGAGTTTTACCTTATAATAGCCAAATATGCTTGATACATGAAATTTATCTTTTATTTTTATTATAAGCGAAGAAATCAACATCAGATATAAATGTATCAATCATAGACGGCACAAGTACCATAATCAATGGCTTACGTCTAGGGCATTGGAAAATACCGCAATGTACATCCGCCTAAATCTAGGAAATCGAGTATCACTACGACTTACGTCCCAGCTAGAAAACACCGCTTACTCTATCCTTATGGGAATCGGGGGGTGCGCTCTATCCCTACCAGGTGTGGACCGATCACACCTAGCCTATCTCGGTCGACCGAATCCATCCTCATCTCGAAAGTTTACTGATCTAACCATCAGTTCACCAACATATCGATGTGTGAGGCTCGCGAATTAACAGTACACAAAGTTGTGCTACTTAAAGCCATGCTTTGATCACCATCCACCAAGCTCTACTTTTCAAAAAAATCTTGGATCTATGCATATCAGCATGTCAAACCGTAAATCCATACCATATCAATTATTTCTAACAATATATAACCTCTAAGCTCGAACGTCTTAGAGAAGGGTGTTAAGCAAGAGAATAAATTTTCCTCTACCAAGTAGATATATATTTAGTAGAGATAAATGAATACATCATAAAGGAATACAATGTTAGACATACCATCCATTTGCAAGTCCATCTTGGGTCTGAACTAAACCGGAGGCTCCTTATTCCTCATCCCATGTGCCCAATATAGGAGAGAGGCCCTCGCATATCCGAACAATTAACAAGTACGTCCGGACAACTACCACTAACCCCTTCCTGGGAGCTAAACAATCCAGGGCATCAGTATTAATCCATTCGGCGTGAAGATTGTCGGTCTTGCACCCTCTTTATTATCTTCGACATTTAATGGTCGTATTAGTTATTCAAAATGGGTTAAACCTGGTCTTTCCAAACAACGCGCATATCTTATAATCAAGTGCAATAAAAACATATCATATGCCTTATTCCAATCCAAAATATTGTTTTATTCAAACATTCTTCACATTGGGAGTTATTCCCATAAATTGTATCAAAGATTTTATTTATTTAAACCTCTTGTTTAAATCTTCACTTGGAAACCATTTCAAAATATTTTGTATTATCTTTTCACGAATTTAAACCAAATTAAGTTTTATCAGACTAGTCGGGTTTATCCAGCCTTACTGAAGTAGTCATTTATTTTATTTTCCCAATGCCAACCTATTCATCCCATGGAGCAAAACTTGTAGTACTCCATATGTAACACCCAGTGTGTTACCGGTAAATTCAAAAAATATAATTAAAGATTTAACTATCGCGTGGAGTAAAACTGGTGATACTCCATTTCCGAACACTTCTTGAATCTGTAAAATATAATTATCACATTCACATTTCAATCTAATTAAAAATTAATTAAAACTCCATCTTAGTTTTAATCTCCAAAAATAATTATTTAACGATTATTCAACTTAGGAAATAAATCATGCCTTCAGCTGGGTTAAAGAACGAATATCATTTACAACATTATTCACGATAAACCCAAAATCATCTTCCATCAAAATGAAATCTACACGGAAATCATAATAGTGTATAATCGATATAAATTCCCTTTTTGGACTAATAATATAAATTGAATAATCACAAAGCCATTTAAATTTCATATATAGTAACGGTCTTCCTTTACAGAAGCTCATCTCGATTATTACCAAATTGAATTCCATTCAATTCAAAATTAATATATTAAATTGGAAAACTTTACTTTGGAAAATTTCCATTAAATTTTAGTAAAAAGATTAATAAATTCGAAATCATATCTTCACTATTAATCGAGTTAAAGAACAAATGTTATTTAAAACACCATTCACGATAAACCCAAAAATCCTGTTTCAATTCCAATTAAATATTAATTAATTGGTAAACTTCGCTAAACCTTAATTAAAAGATCTATTCTTTTCTCAACTGGTTTTAAGAATAGTTCTATTGAAGACACCATTCGTGACAAACCCAAAATCCAATTTGATGTTAAATACAAGGCTTTGAATAGAAATTAATATCGGCTTATATTCAATATCAAATTCTGAAAGCAACGGATATCATATTGGTAATAACGATATCAATATCTTCCAAATTTTCATAACAATATCTGTATAATTATGGTATCCAATATCGAAAATATCCGAAGATAATTTCCATTTACACCTATTCCAAATTATTCGTTGGAAAATTCTGGTTATATTAAAACCCTTTAAATATCATTTTAATTTATTTAAAAGCCGTTGGATTATTGCTCTAATTAATAACTAGTTCATTCAAATAAAAATATCTTTTACCTTTTCTAAAATTGGAATTTTTAATCCAAAATCTTTTCAAATCATTAATTATTATTTTACATAATTTTTCCATATTTTTAATAATTTTATTAAGGCCCTTACAGTCGATTTCCAATATCGGCCACAGAACTGCATTCACGGTAACCATTTCCAAAACTGATTTGGACATATCTTAAAATATGTCTGTTACATTTCAAATATCTTATTATCATTCGAAAGCTCTTTACGATACAAACCCAACATTTCCGGGTTTAGAAGAATCCGACGACTGGATCTCCCGTTATGCTTATTTGAAGTTAATGGCTGCAATTCGCGAACGGTCACTGCGTGACGCGCTCTTTTCAAGCCATTTATATATATATATATAAATATATATATATATATATATATCGCCGATTTCCATTTAAAATGAATTTTATAAAAATCGTTTTTGAATTCCTTTTGAAACGATTTCAACTTCATTTTCAATTTTGAATCAAAATTGAATATTCTATATCATTGTAATATTAAAATAATAATATTTTCAAAATATCAGATTTTAAAATCAAATCTTTTCTATATTCATTATAAAATGGCTATAAACATCCCTTCGAGTTAAAATGGCGTACATCTACTTGACTCGGCTTCAAATATTATTTCAATATTTTCATATCCATAAAAAATCGAACATCAAAACCATATTTTGATTTTTCACCGAATATTATTTTAATATATTTGTTTATATTCTAAATTGGAATCAGACCTAATCAATTACCATATAATTTTATTTATATTGATTTCATACATCGCATGTATTCAAAAATAGTGATGAGCAACTATTAAACATTCAATTAACATCCAGAGTGTAATTTACATATGTATAAGCATTAAATAATTAAGTAACGCTTATAGCAGTCTATTAAAAAATCGGTTGACATGCAACTAGATATTGGGATTAGCGTATGTTAAATATCATCCCAATAACCGTGTGGGGTTTTCAAACAACAACAGTCCATTTAAAGAAATCATTGGTTAATTAATTTAACCAATCCTATTTTGGTTGGAATTATTTTTCTACTTAACCAATTTTCACTGTTTAAATAATAAATAGATATCTACATCTCATTTCAGTAACCACAAAGTCTATATCCACATTATTTGAAATATGAGTGTCGTATATTCAAACAACGCTTCTTGTGCAAACGAGTCATGAATAGTTCAAGCGTTGAACTCAAGCAATGTCACATACGATAGATATAAATCAAAACTGGAAGTCTATATATATCTTCAGTTACAAAATAAGTAACTATACAAATATTTAAATGAGAGAATTCTCACATTGGTTTCCACTCAGTCAGTCTTTATTTGAGGTTTGTTTTAATAAAATTAAATGAACATTCAATTTAACCAAAAACTGCAATGACTTCCATTTCCATTCTGGTAAGTTCCATATTGAAGAGCTCGACTCCGCGATCGCAATGCAACTGAAATTGTTCAATTCCGATCTCGTATGAAAAAGTTACGGTATTAAATTCATTAATTACAATAATAACTTAATAGAATAATTAAATATTAATTAAGCCACTAATTACAATTAAAACCGTCGGCCTTGATCTTTCTTCTCCGATCCCTTCTGTACAGAAAATATTAACCACTTATCACGATTCCTCCACCATGCTCGAACAACCATGTTGGCCGATGATCTGAAGTGTACATGTCTTGCGCCTCGGCGGCGCCTGTCACCACCCAAAACAGCACGTAAATCGATGTATCCAGTCCTTCCAAAAAACCCTTGCAAGTCAACGACTTCAAGGCCCATTTCCGATCACCACGGTGAACCATATTTGATCACGAATGGACAAATGCGAGAACTCATCTAGCTGAACAAAATTGCTTTGAAATGTTTTTGGATTCAATTATTGGATTGGAAGAAATTCGAAGAATTAGTTTCGAAGCTTCTGGCCGTCAATCGCACAAGTGGCGGCTTCTAGGAGGGTTGACCGCATGAGATAGAAATGAGGGCTTTGACCCTTTTTTGACGCATATATGTATAATATAATTTAATATTCTTTAATTGCAAAAATACATGTTTTTGCATTCGAACTCCAAATCATACCCATGACTGTCGTTTCTAGCTAAATACCCCTATTCCAAATACAACGGGATATGTTTCGTTTGCTAATTCAGTCGTTTCTATCAACTTTCACCAAAATTAAAACATAAATTAATATAACAATCAATATTGAATTCAACGTACACTTTAATTTACCAGGGCCACATACTAACTCCAAAAATTATGAATTTTGATATCTTCTTATGTTTTGATGATGCGGTCCTAACAAAACTAATTTCGTCGAATTTGGAGACCGTTTGAAAAATGGCCTCTTTCTAGTCGATTAAATAACACATTTAAATTTACCACGTTCACATAGTAATTTCAAAAATTATTAAATTCTAACCTATCTATAATTTGACATTCGGGATCCAACAAAAGTTGTTTCATCGAAAACGGAGGTCATTTGCAAAATGTCAATTTTTAAAGGATTTATATATTATTAAAATACTAGATTGGAACCTGTGCTTCGCACACGGAGAGTGTTGATATCGTTGAGTGAAGACCAAGGTACTGGAAGTGGAGAACTTGGCATAAGAGATTAGTACATGTTGGGTGAAGCTAATGTCGAAGTCTTCATAAGAATTATAGATGTGGTCGGTCGTCGTAAGCATAGTGGGAGCATGGGATAATCATTGTACTAATGTAATAAGTTGGCAATTTTTGCTTACACTAACAACAACAATGGTTTGCTTGTTTTCTTAGGACTGACAATATGCAAAGTTAACTATTATATATAGGTCCAAAATCAATTTTTTAGTAGACATGAAACATTGTTGTTGGCCTCATGGAGTAATTGTGAAGTGAACTAGAATTTCGGAATTAGTGTTAATCAGCATGTTGTAATGCAATGGAATGGGGAGAAGAAATCGTCATGAAGGCATATGCTGCTATGGAAATAATCTGCAAAAGTGAATTATATCAATCGACTTACAGTTGAAACATTTCTGTATTTCATACAGGCTGTTTTTTAATTTGCATACGGAATAAGACTTTGAGATAGCACAGCTATAAAAAATTAAATGACATTTCGTTTATTGTTTGATTTGTTATGTTATAGTAGGTACTTGTTTGTATATCAAGAGTTATGAATTTGTTATTTTTCTCCTCATACTACATCAACACACTGTAATCCAGAGAAACATAATTTGGTGCATCAAAATTCCATTTTTAATATCAACAGTTTAGTGGCTCATGCTTTGCATACGAGAAGCATTCTACTTCAATTTTTTTAATTTAAGAGAATAAGTCGAGTAGCTTTTGAAAGATATGATGTTATTTCATGCTCTATATATAGAAATAAATGACAAAGTTATAGGTTACACTACTATTGGCTCGTAAATATAACAAATTGTGTAAAATTTGATTATTTTAGAATAACATATTTTGAGTTTCATTGCTTTGTTGCATATAAGGTTACATGGATATTATATATATACATACATACATACATATATACATATATACATATATATATATATATATATATGTATATATATATATGTATATATGCGAAAGTAAAATAGGAATTATATATGATGATCCAACACTTTTATGATTAGCCCTATCAGTGACTTACCATTGCAAACCACTATGGCTATTGATAAGCACTTGAAATATGTGGGTGAATATGGTTAGCAAACTTAAGTTGGAAGCACAATAAAACTTGGTATATATATTATCAATTCATGTTATATAAGTAGACAATACATTAATTTGTGTATGCATTTTAACTTGTTGATGACATGCTTCTACACATTGTATTACTTATCCATTGTCGTAGAGGGATAAATATTACTTTCTTTTCATATGGTCCTTAATCAAAGCTCAATTATAAGAGGTTTGTATAAATACGTTAAGGACTTTATTTTATATTTTCATAAAGGTTAGTTATTTCTGAAATTTTAAATGATTCAAAAGCAGGAAACTTCAAATATCAATATTTAAGAGAGGACCAGAACTTGCTTAGAATCCCAATAACAATATATTGAAAAATAAATCATACTCTGATTAAAGCATTAGGAGACAACCTGCAATAGTTATAGGCTAAGTAATAAGCATATTGATGAAGATAAAATAGTTACAATAAAAGTGATTACTAAAAGCTAGTAGTAGCAAAATGACAATATCCGATTAGGAATTCTCTTTATGGCAACAAATATCTTTCTTTGCTACTTAAGTGTGGACGTGTTTAAGTTTAGACATATAAGCAACTGTTATCAAAGATGCAGCATAAAATTAAACCGATTCAAAAATTCACTATACAAATAACCAAAGGAGACTAATGTTAACATATGTAGAATTAAGTAATTGATGATAAAGTATTTTAAAAAAATTATTAATGACCAAAAGTATAATGTTGTTAAATTGGTATGTGAGTCATCTCCATGATAAACCGCGTAATGTCTATATATTTTTTATCAACTAATGCACATGCATTTCGTATTATTTTTAAAAAAAAAAGACAGAAGATATTTTGAAAGTGGTTCAAATTTATTATAAGATCCAAGCACATTACCTTCAGTATAGATGGCATACTTATTGCGCATTATGTACTAAAATTTATTATTATAAGTACCAGGCCCATTACACACAATAAAATCATCTCATTACATGTTTTACAATCGAGACAAATAAGGCTCAAAAATGACTCATTACACTCATTACAAGTGGCGTTCTAAAATAAAATGAAGTGTACTCATCACTCACATTAACTTTAACAAAAAAATTTCAAAATTGGACATGAATAAATATCTAGTAAAATGAAAAAAAATGTCTGGTTTCCATATTTGATGCATCAAACGCATCCGCTGCATCGAACACAAAACCTTGGAAAATTTTGCAAACGAACAGTTCCTACCTTTATTTTTTTTATAAAAGAAAAATTAACAATTATAGAAATAAATGAATTTCAGGACTCCAGGGTTACGCATATACCAATCAATATTCCAGGATTATGCTTATAAAATACTCATATCAAATAAATGGAAAAACACAGTTATTAACCAAAACGATACATGCACACATAACTTAGGGTTATTTTGTGTATCGACGTCGAAAGTGGGCTTGAAACAAAAATGTTTGGTACACTATTGATAAATTATAATAACATAAGCATGATCCATGATTTATCCATGGGCAATAATTTCATGAATGGCCTCGCTGATTGATGGATCATCTGATCTAACTGAAACTTTCGTGGCCACCTGCATTGAGGAATCATGTTCAAATGACAGTTTCACAACTACTCTCACATTGTCAATACAAACTCTGGATAATAGGCTTCCACATATTTATTGTGTTATGTAAATTGGAAATTGCTCAACTCACAAATTTGTGAAACTGATGTACAAAATTAATGAAGTAAGATGGATATAAATCATGGAAAATAACTGAAGTTCTAAACATTATTGTTTCACACTGAAAAGACGCAGCAACTGACCAACACACCTCCATGAATTGCGGACCACCGTATTGTGTTTTTTTGGGTATTGTAGCATAGCCCCATTATTTATAATTAACTGCAATGGTACAGGCATCACAACCCATAACATAAAAGCAAAAGTTAAAGATAAATGGCTAAGGTGGCGTTTGATTTTCGAAAAGGGCAAAAAAAAATCGCATCTGCGTCGAAAGCGTGACGCATCGACACGGGACCCACCATTTGCCCCTTCCGAACTGAAAGCTATAAAATGAAGCTTTCACTTTCCCCATTCAGCGGCTATCCCATTTTACACCCATTTACACCCTTTTACCCCCTTCGTGTGCCCCGTCCTATTCAAAATCAAACCACTTACCCTTTTCACTGATTTTTCCCCTTCCCAACCCCTTTCACATACCCCTTCCAAATACCGCTTCCTGTTGAAAATCAAACGACCCTAAAATTCTAAGTTTTGTATACTGGCTCAAATTCTAAGGTACATTACACAATTTTCTTTTCACAGGACGAAGTACACAACATAAGACATCACTAAAGTGCATCTCAATGGTTAACTTATACATCATAGTTATCAACATATAAAACATTAATAAATGTACAATTATAACACCAATATTCCGCAAATTTGTGAAGTTTCATTGCATAACAATTCATCAACGTTCTTGGTGTTTTTGCAGTGAATACTTTGAACCACTTTGCCTTTGCCAACCCACTCCAGCTTGTAGAAAATGAGTCCCCTTAAGGATAAAGCTCATATCATATTATTATGGTAAAACCAAATATCTCTTCCGCTACATATCAAAATCTAAATCATGGACTAACTCATATATCTCATCCTCTGTTGTTACAAAATGTTCGGTTTTCTCTCTCTGTTGATTGTTGAATCATAATTTCCAAACACTTCTGTGATCAAAATTCATGTAATGACCGCTCTATTCTTAGAACTGCAAACTACTATTTTATTTGGCTAGCCAACCCACTCTGACCACCATTCTTGTAAACTCTTGTTGAAAGGGAATTAAAAAAAAAATGTTCTCCAAATGAAGCCGAGAAAGTCACACATGTAGAATTACCAGTTTCCAAATATACTTGTATTAACATGGCTGCCTGAATGAAAACTTTACAAAAGAATTGGCTTAATGGGAATTGAAATCAGCTGATGGCTTAGTGAGATCTGAAATCAGGTGATGCACTTAAGATATAATCAATTAACATGTTGCTCTATGGCTATGGTTTCTCTACTTACTGCTTCACGAAATAAAGTCCAATTCCAATACATACAAATAATGAAATGACAACCCACTTTTGAATGGTTAATTCTTATCTATGCCAAAAGGATGGGAATTGTGGACTCTGAACTCCTTTTTGAATTTAGCATTTCATTTCCTATCTAAGACACATCAAAATTTAATTTTGGGAACTAACAGCCTAATGGGGAGAATATTACATTGGCTAAGCATTAATTATGCATAATTAATTCAATACTTCCTTCCCTGCATCAAACCCATTACTAATAAGATAGTTCATGAGAGAAAGTATGTGTGTATGTACGTACGCGTGCGTGCGCATGTGTTCAAAAAACATATAAATATAAAAATAATGTCAAAAAAATAAATTAAATGTAAAAATTTCTCCTATGATAAACTTGCAACAAAATTTGTTGTCCTCAACAGTCTCTAAAATAACAACTGTCCTAAAATTCAAGTAGCACAAACTGTAAATTGATCTAATATGAATGGAAATAAAAATTAGGAGAAGGGAATACATATAACTAATAAAGGGAAGCATTAATGTATATTCTTGCTGCAATTCATTTATTGTTTGAAGCGCTTTGACATTTATGCAAGCAAAAGATGTCTGATAGTTGAGTTAAGTGTCACACTGGATATTCATTGTTATGCAAAGAATATTTTTTTTTTTGTTTTCAAAATGATGCTTTCCCTTCTGTGATGTATGCCGTATTTATATTTATATGTCAAATAAAAAATTATGAATTTCTTATAAGTGTAAATTTGAAAAAAAATTAAAGTTATTTCTAATTTTATTAATCATATAATGAATAAGGAAGTTTGATCATATTTTATTTAACTGAAAGAATTTAATGCAAGTTTTTCTTCATAAACGTCCACTGGATGTGCCATACATACTAGAAAAATAATTTATATCTTCCGCCTGTAATGATATGCTTGAAGATGGATCCATCATATAAGTCGCAAGTAATGAAGATTGACAATCCATTTTAACTGGGTAGAAGCCACAAAGGATGGCTAAATTCATTGAAGAAATAAAGCTGCCTTAGATTAACAAAGTGTGAAGATCCTAAATTGCACTTAGGATTAACAAATCATAGAAATGAGGCATAAACAACATCATAATATAACTTTTGTAGCTATGCTTAGGTTGTTAAAAGAGCAGAAAAGAAGCATATACCATTAAGAACGTATGTAGCAGACTATTAATACTATGAAATATTAAGCTTTCAACAATCTAAAAATTTTGTTGCGTTAATTTTAATTTACTACTGAAATATAGTAGGAAAAAACTGCACTAACAACAAAATTTTATGTCTTCGGTTAACATCTTCGATTCGTTTAAAAGTAACTGTCTTGCCTTACATAAAATAGATAATAGAAATAAAAATTCATACATGAAAAAGTTCATAATAGATTCTCTTCTTTCGTGATGTGCGTAGGAGGGATAAAGAATTGCTTCTACCATGATTGAGAAAAAAGTTAAATGAAGCAACATGATATCTCTCTGTAGATGAAGTTAGATATTTGTCTTCGATTAATCCTGCTATTTATCTACATAAAATTGAAACAAACAAAAAATTTGGACTTGAAAAGAAAACATATAGTCTACTTTTCTGTTAGTCACGGAGGGAAAAAAATACCAAGAGAGTTCAATGGTAGAGAAAGTATCATGGGATGCAAGAACCAATTTAACATCCATCCCTGATAAAATCATCAAAAAGGGCCTAGAAGTTAAATTGCTTACCGCCTCATAAATCGCCAATGCAGACTCCATACTTCACTATCAGTTCCATGTCCATCAGTCCCGATTCTCATGCCAGTAATTCTTCATTAATCATGCAGCACCTCCAAAATCAATTTGAATGACTTTTTAGTGGGAATTGGGATAACTCAGCGTGAAATCGACAATCCATTTGATTCTTCTATTTTGCTTTCTAATATAAGTAATAGATATATAAATTTTATAGTGACTATTCTCAATTTTAAACTGGACATAACTTTCAGTTTATAAAGTGAAATCTCAATTTCTCACATTCAATAAAAAATCATTGTTCAAAATATTCCAACATTTCTTGTTTAACCAAAATTTGACTTATATTTAATTCTATGTATTCAATTGAAGTTTAAAATTGAATTTTCAAACTATCGCGACATTTCGAGTTCGTTTTATAATTAAATTTTAAATTTACACATTCTAACTTCGATTTAAATAAATTTTTAGTCGTTATTATTTAAAATAAATGATTTTAAATATTCAAAACCATTAAAATGGCTAAAATAAAATTTTTAAATTTGTTTAGAAATTCCTGGTTGTTATAGTTAGAGACTCGTTAAAGACTGTGCCTTTATCAGTTTATAAACTTTAGTTGTTTCCATTTCAGTCATTGTATTCGAAAATTCTATATATTAGATTTCCGTTGCATTAGATATTGTAACTCTGATATTATGTATAAGTTTTGGGACTATGTATTTATGTAGCCGCTTCATAAACTACCATTATATTTTACTTATTCTGCAATGAGATATTCTGTTATTATGTGCTTGTGATTCTTAGATGGTTTTATTTTTAACTCCATTGTGATAACAATCTGCTATTTCGAATGATTTGAGATGGTTTTATTGACTTAAATGTTTGAAAATTGCAGTTCGTTACAATAAATATACAATTTATTATCTAAAAGTAGAAGAATAACACTAACATAGTACTCCTCAATATGGTTAAGCATAGTGTATTGTGCATTTGAATGGATTGAATATCATCCATTAAGAATCATTCCATGCTAAAATTAATTTTTGTTAAGCTCAAATAATTTTTTTTGTTAAGACATTCAGATTGCATTAACTTCCAGCATACAATTTTACAAAAGCAAAAGTGCAATATGTATCGATTTTGCTTCACTGTATATCTCTTTATGATGTACAAACTATTGTTATTTAGTTGATTTTGTTAGGTCGAAGGGTAGATATTTCATTAGACTGACATTTATTTGCGCTACAATGAACATTGGTGAGTTATGCATAACGACAAACCGATAATTAGGAATTATATACAATTCTTTATTTTAATTTAGTCTAATTTGAACATGATTTACAAAAAAATATTGTAGCAATAAAGCACCACTATAGTTTTAGGAGATTCTGCACCATTAGCATAGCATGGTTTCCTACTAGTTATAGATAATTCATCGACAACTATTTGTCTGTAAGTATCATGCGAGCTCGTAGAGAATGCACCAGTGAATTTTGCAGGTAACCTATCTCAAATTCTAAGTAATTCCTTTCTAGTTAATACAAAATATATTGGTAAATGCATGGTAAGGGCACAAATAATTTGTCGACGATATCTGATATCGAATTCATTGGTAATGCCCTATAGGACTAGTAAGGAAGTAATCGAAAATATTCTCATACTTGTTTCCATGAATAAATAAATATCGAGAAATGATTTCTTGATATTCAACGATGTTTATTCGATAATGGAATAGAAATTAATTTGTGTCATGCTTCCTCATTTAATTAAGAAGTAACTGTTCTCATATGGTCTCTTTAATCAAGGAGTTTGTAAAACCTCGTAATTTTAACAAAACTAAAGAAGACAAATTAATGTATAATTAATTTAATATTTGGAATTAATGGAAACGAACAATGCCATTGCATTTTTCTAGAATTCTTGCCAAAATAACACTTAGTTTGCATAAATTTAATATTGTATGAAGAAGTTATGAAGTTCGTATACACGTAAGATAATTATATATACATATATATATATATATGTGTGTGTGTGTGTGTGTATAGGGTCAAGAAATTCTGAAATCAATACAAAATCATTCAAAACACAGAAATTTTGGGAAGTGGGAATTCTCCCGCCCAAGGGTGCTGTAACAACCCGGAAAATCAGAACCAATTTAAAATTTTTATTTTTAGAAATTTTGTTAGAAAATGTGCCAGAATTTAAAAATTCCATTTTTTAAATAATATTAAAGCTATTAAAAATAGTCATTTTATAAACGACCTCCGTTTTCGACGAAACCATTTTTGTTGGATCCGGAATGTCAAATTATTACTAGGTTTACTTTTCCGTAACTTTTTGAATTAATATGTGAGCATGGTAAATTAAATTGTGTTCAATAATTTATTGAATTTGATCGACCGTTCATAAGGCCATTTTCCAAATGGTCACCAAATTCGATGAAATTAGTTTTGTTAGGACCGCATAGTTAAAACCTAACTATATTTATTTTTTGGGAATTTTTGGAGTCAGTATGTGGCCCTGGTAAATTTAAATGTACGACCGAATTAAATAATTAAATGATTTATATTTTAATTTAAAGGAAAGTGGGTTGAGACGATCAAATGGGCTGGCGGGACCTAGTCCGTTATGTCTGTAATGGGGGTATTTAGCTAGAGGCAACATTCGTTGGGCTGAATTTGGAGCTGTTAGGAATTAACGTTTTTTTTGCAAACTTGAAATTTTAATAATATTTAATTATAAATAACTTAAAAAAATCCTAACCCTAATTCTACAGTAGCCGCCGCCCTCTTCATTCATGGCCAGAAATGCTCAACACTTCCACCATTAAAATCCTTCGATCCACACAATAAAACTCCTCCTTCCTTTTGACAATATTGTAGAGACTGTTCACCTCTCCAGATCCATATGGATTTTATAATTTATCATCGCG
This sequence comes from Allium sativum, assembly GCA_030737875.1. Lineage (NCBI taxonomy): Eukaryota > Viridiplantae > Streptophyta > Magnoliopsida > Asparagales > Amaryllidaceae > Allium > Allium sativum. Next base: position 13,029,324 of record CM060923.1, read on the forward strand.
TATTGAAGGAGAACCAAGTCTAAGAAGTTCACCCGCCTCGACCTCCACCGCTCCACCCAGGCTCCACCGAGCTGGACCCCACCGTTGATGTTGGGGTGCCCTCCCGTGCTCTCAGTCGTGGTACGATCTGATCGAGCTAACCCTTCATGATTTGGATGCAATCAGGAGCCCTAGTATTGAACGATTTTGAAAATACGCTGGCTTGGTTCTGATTGTAGAAGAAGAAGAATTTGACAATTTCAGAACCATTGTGACCGTAAATTCGAGATCTATATTTCAGAACAGATTAGAACAAATTTGGAGCAAGTCAGAATTCGGGGCAAATTCAATTCTGAATTGTATAGAGTTCAAACTCACAGTGAGATTTGCTTTATAATAATTAAAATTAATTAATTATTATTGTATTTAGAAATTTTGTGCAAATACGCTGCTAAATTCAATTTGTTGTTGTACGCGATTTGAGTTGGATTGATTGATGTTGTTATGGTGATCTGTTGGTTTAATGGAAGACTTTTATTGAATTAGATTTTTCAAAACAAAAATATCATTTTGTTGAATTAGAATTGTCAAAAAAAATATCATTATTGCTGAATTAGAATTATCAAAACAAAAATATCATTTTTGCTGAATTAGAATTGTCGAAACAAAAATATCACTTTTGTTGAATTAGAATTGTCAAAACAAAAATATCATTTTTGTTGAATTAGAATTATAAAAAAAAATCATTTTTATTGAATTAGAATTGCCAAAATAAAAATATCATATTTTGTTGAATTAGAATTGTCAAAAAAAAAATATCATTTTTGTTGAATTAGAATTTTCAAAACAAAATTATCATATTTTTTTTTGAATTAGAATTTTCAGAACAAAAGTGTCATTTTTGTTGAAATAGAATTGTTAAAAAAATAAAAGAATCGTTTTTATTTGTTTTGTTGAAATAGAATCGTCAACAAAATAAAAGAATCATTTCTATTTGTTTTGTTGAAATAAAGTTGTCAACCAAATAAAGGAATCATTTCTATTTGTTTTGATGAAATAGAATTGTCAACAAAAAAAAAGAATCATTTTTATTTGTTTTGTTAAAATAGAATTGCCAACAAAATAAAAGAATTATTTTTATTTGTTTTGTTGAATTAGAATTGTCAACATGTAAAAGTAGTCAATTTTATATGGCGAGTTAAACGTTGAATTTGTGTACAAGTAAGAATAGTCATTCTTATTTGCCAAGCTAACACTGAAATGGTATATAAATAAAAATATTCCATTTTATTTGTTATGTAAAAGAAAAAGTAGAATAAAAAACATGTACATATAATAAAATTGTCTTTAATTTCATCGCTAGAATTGTAAACATGTCACATATGACAAAATTGTCTTTTATTTTGTCGCTAAAATTGTAAACATGTCGCATATGACAAATTTGTCTTTTATTTTGTCGCTAGAATTTTAAACATGTCACATATGACAAAACTGTCTTTTATTTTATCATTAGAATTATGAAACATGTCATGTAAACAAAATTAACTTTTTATTTTGTCATTAGAAGAATAGAACATGTATGCAAATAAAATACGTATTTATTTAACATTAGAAACTTGTAGAAATGTATGCAAATAAAATACATATTTATTTGACATTAGAAACATGTAGAAATGTATGCAAATAAAATACATATTTATTTGACATTAGAAACCTGTATAAATGTATGCAAATAAAATACATATTTATTTTACATTAGAAACATATAGAGAAGTTATGCGAATAAAATACATTTTTATTTGAAAATAGAAACATATAGAGAAGTTATGTGAATAAAATATATTTTTATTTGACGATAGAAATATATAGAGAAGTTATGCGAATAAAATACATTTTTATTTGACATTAGAAACATGTAGAACGAAGTTGCAAATAAAATACTTCTTTTATTTGACATTAGAAAACATTGGAAATGTATACAAATAAAACTTCTTTTTATTTTTAGAGACATGTAGAAAATATATACAAATAAAACTTCTTTTTGTTTGTTATTAGAAAACACTGGAAATGTATGCAAACAAAATTCTTCCTTTTGTTTGTTATTAGAATATATAGGAATTTGTATGCAAATAAAATCTTTCTTTATTCTGTCATTAGAAACATTTAAATTGTTATGCAAAACAAAACATTCTTTTATTTGGAATGTTAAACATGTTAGTGGAATCATCAAATGATTTATATTTATATTTTTTTACATATATAAATATAAATTAAAATTAAACGAATCGTGCGCGGTTGTTCGCGTTTGGGAATCGTAACTTTAAACGATTATACCGAAAAATCCAACCGTCTGATTTTCCCAAAGCCGAAACTGTTAGTTCCGCTTTGGAAGATCTTTCCAACGATATAATTGTTGTTAAAATCCAATAGCTGGATTTTGAGAAATGTGTAAATCAAATTTTGGTATAAACAGCGCCAGGGTTGCCCATTGACCCGAAGCGTCGTTGAATTAAATTGGACTATTTTTATATAAATAAAAATAGAGATAAATCGTTATAAAATAATATTAACAATATAAGATGATTCAAATTATATATATCTAAAAATTATTTGAAAAGACCGAGTTCAATCTCATTGCAAATAATTATACGACGATTTAAATCGAAGATATTGAAGACGGTTTTTGAAGACCGACAATCTTCACATCGAATGGACTACTATTGGTGCTTTTGATTGGAGTTGCTGCCTTGAAAGGGTTACACTGGTAGTTGTCCGGGTGTACGAAGAATTTATTCTCTTGCTTAACACCCTTCTCTCAGACGTAAAAGCTTAGACGTAACATATTGATAGATATTTGTCGCATGGCGTGAATTGTCAGTGTGGCATGCCAAAATGCAAACGATCAAGGCATTTGTTGAAAAGCAGAGCCTTGTGGTTGATGATCAAAGCATAACCCATTTAGGCATAGCTTTGTGTATAGCGTGACTTCGCGAGGCTCACACCCCAGTAAGAGTCAGAAACGGGATAACGGAACGCAAGGAGTGCATACGTTTCGTTTTAGCTAGAAGTAGTGTCATGGAATGGAGCCAAGATATTTTTACTTATGTGGATGATAAATTTCGAGGCCTTAATTTATTGGTCGCTATATGTAATAACCCGGAAATCTGAGCCAATTTAAAATTTTTATTTTGGCAATTTTAGCGAATTTTGAATATTTAAAATGAATCATTTTAAATAATAACGATGAGAAATTTATTTTGAATAGAATTAGAACGTAAATATTTATTCGAATCGTCGTTAGAATATAAATACTTTATTTTTATTTTAAAAGGAATTGAAAATGGCGCGGTAGTTCGATAATTCGATTTCAAAGCTCAAATGAATGTACCGGGTGCAAAATAAACTGGATTTTAGTGAAACCAAAGATATTTCAATCCATTTGACAATATCTTTCCAACGAATCCGAAAAATTGAAATTTCATAGCGGGAATAAAAAGTTACGTCCAGTTGAAAATTCAGAATAATCGCTATAGAATTCTGGCCCTTAAAAATGGAAATTTTGCAAACGACCTTGGTTTTCGATGAAACCGCTTTTGTTGGATCCGCGATGTCAAGTTATTGCTAGGTTTCAAATTTCGTATTTTTTGAATCAATATGTGAGCGTGGCGAAGTAAAATGTGTTTGACCAGTTTCTGTATATTTTAATCGACTGGAAATGGCCATTTTCCAAACGGTCTCAGAATTTGACGAAATTAGTTTCGTTAGGACCGTATCGTCAATACGAAGCTAGAAAATATTTTTCGGGGATTTTTAGAGTTCGTATATGGCCCCGGTAAATTGAAATGTGCATTCAAATTCAATATATACAGTTATATTTTGATTTTGATGAAAACTGATCAAAACATTCGAATCACCCTGCGATACATATCCCATTGTGTTTGGAATGGGGGTAATTAGCTATGGACGACAGTCGGTGGGCCTCGTTTCGAAGTCGAAATAAAAAGTTGCTTTTTGAAATTAAATAATTAAATAAATATATATATATTAATATAATCCCTTCCCTCCCCCTCCCCCCCGCCACCCCCGTTTCTTTCATTCGAGAAAAGAAATAAAAAAACCCATGAAACCCATTGCCCTCTGCCTCATCGACCGCCGATCACCTCGCGCCGCCCTCTAGCGCCTCCCCTGCCTCTTCCTCCCCCTCCCTTCTTTCCGTTCCCCCTCTGAAACCCAAAAAACCCCAACCCATTCAGCCAAATCGACGCTCCCCCTCTACCACCGCCAGGCCGCCACCCTCCGACATCCCCCACCGCCTGCCGTGCCCACCCTCAGCCACTATCCCTGGCCGAGCGCCCTCCTCCATTTGAAAAGGTATTTTTTACTCTATTTTATTTTATTTATTTCGTTTAAATAGATTTTAGTGATTAAATAAAACCAGTTTTATAGATATCATGACATCGATAAACATATATGATTTTTATTTATATATTTAGAGTATAAAGAAATGATTTTTATATAGTAGAAATGATAAAGATGCAATTTTTATATAGTAGAAATGATAAAGATGAAATTTTATATATAATGTAGAGTAATAAAGATGTGATCTTTATCATGGTAGCAAAATAAAAATATGATTTTTATAGTATAGGAAGAATAAAAAGACGATTTTTATGTTATATAGATAGTAAAAATTTAATCTTTATTTATGTAGTGTAATAAAAATCTGATTTTTATTATATATATGTTGAAATAAAAATGGGATTTTTATAACGGTGATATAAAAATTCGATCTTTATATTAGCGTTATAAAAATATAATTTTATATAGGAAGGAGCGTTATAAAAATATAATCTTTATTGGAAGAAGAGCGATATAAAAATATAATTTTTATATAGAGAATAGCGTGATAAAAATATAATATTTATTATATGAACACCATTGTAAAAATAGAATTTTTATCTATATAGTAGCGGTGTAAAAATAGAATTTTTATATACATAGCACCAATATAAAAATTTGATTTTTATATAAGAAGTGGCTACGGGCAACGAAATTGATAAAATGGCGAGCACGACGAAGATTTCTACATAAGAAGAGTCGTGGCGTTTGGATTAGCTAGTCGATGAGAACTTCTCACTTTTATTTTATTTCTAGTTGAAATATATACTAGGATGCAGACGGTGTTTAGTAGCACCTGACACTCGTCGTCCACAGACCATGGATGACTTGTTTGTTTGGTTGCTGTGTTGTGAAATTTGATTGTGTGATGTGGAATGAAATAAAATATTTTATAGTGGAAAATATTTTATATTTAAAAATATAATTTTTAACGTGTATATAAAATAAATATTTATAAACAAAATGGACGATTTGTTTATATACACTGATTTGACAGATATTGATTGGGACGATAAATTTTACACATCGCCCAACTACACAAATAGAACCTGTGTTTGATTTTTGAAAACCCCATATGGGTATTGGGATGAAAAACCCCACATTAGAAAATATAAAAATAGATTTTTATCAAAATGAACTAGAATTAAAATCCTATTTATTTTGAAAATAAACAAAGTGGATTTGAAATGGTTTTAAAAGTAACCAGAATTTCCAATATATGAATTGGAATGGATTTGAATCGAAATTGTCTTTGGAATATTTTGATGTGGATTTCGTGATGAAACAGATATCGTTATCGGAATTTGAAAGATATATTTATGTCGTTATTTCAAATATGATATTTGTTGGTCGTAGAATTTGATATTGAATATAAGCCGATATATTTTCTATTCAGAGCCTTGTATTTAATATCAAATGTGATTTTGGGTTGTCGTGAACAGTATCTACAATAATACTGTTCTTAGACCCAGTGGAGTTAAGAAAATCAGAAACTAACTGGAGATTAGTTAAGTTGAATGGTTTCTTGGGTATTGCTCTGATGTTGGTTTCGGCCTTCGGGGTTAATACTTAGGGAATTGCTCACTTGCTATTTTACGGTTAAAAGCTGATAGAATGGAATGTGATTTTGGGTTTATCGTGAACCGAGTTTTAAATGACATTGATTCTTTAACCCAGTTAAAGATTAAAACTAAGTGGAGTTTTAAAGAATCTTTAATTAGATTGAAAAGGTCGAAAATGGAGTATCACTAGTTTCGCTCCAGGCGATAGTTAAATCTTTAATTAGATTTGAATGTGAAATGGTAATTGAATTTACCGATAAAACTGTGGTGTTAGATATGAAGTATTACCAGTTTTACTTCATGGGATGAATAGGTTAGGGTTGGGAAATTAAAACAAATGATTACTTCAGTAAGGTTCGTTAATCCCGTCTAGTTTGGATAAACCATAATTTGGTTTGAATTGATATTCAAAAGAAGGTTAAAGAATAAATTTAAGGAATTTATCTTTGATAAAATTAATAGGAACCTATCCCTAAGAATGTGAAATTTAGCAACTATCTCAAGATTAGTTAAGATGAATAGTTTCCTGGGTATTGATCTGATGTTGGTTTCATCCTTCGGTGTTAATATATAGGGATTTGTTCTCTTACTAATTTACGGTTAGTGACTGATGAATTGGAATGAGGCGTATGGTGTGTTCGTGTAACACTTGTTTATTATATACGCGAGTTATTCAAAAAGACCGGGTTTATCCCATTCGGAAAAACTAATACGGCGATAAATCGAAGATGAAGACGGTGGTCTTCACGTCATTTGGGTGATTACTGATGATCTTGATAGGGTCGTACACCCAAGAGGGGGGAATCAGTTAGTGGATGTCCAGACGTACTTGGAGATCGATGGATATGCAAGGAATAAGGTTCCTCCGATTTCGTTCAGACCCAGAACGGACTTGTAAATGGATGTGTGTCTTACATCGGATTTCATTCTGTGTGATTGATATCAGTTGCATAGCGTGAATTGCTTTGTATGGCATGCAAATGATCAAGGCTTTTGTTGAAAAGCAGAGTCTTGTGGTTGATGATCAAAGCACGGCCTGTGTGGCATAGCTTTGTGTAGCGTTGATTCGCGAGCCTCACACCCCGGTTGTGAACCAGAAACGGGAGAGGACCTCAGGGAGGATGTGCTTTTCTTTCTAGCTAGAAGTGGCATCAGTGGTTTGACACGCCCTGACGAGTTTGACTTATGTGGTTGTTGCTGTTGCGAGGCGCCTTGGATATATCTGTGACCATGTGAAGCCGATGGAGTCATTTGTTGGCTCATTTACGCCCCAAAGGGCGGGGAAACGCAGTGTTCAGGCATAATAATCCACATCGTTGGATCGGCCCTGACGATCCAAGGGTTGATGCATTCTGATCCTAAGACACATGTAGAGCGTCTCGAATTCGGTAGAGGACTATCTTTTGCCTCGGTTCACAGACGGAAATCCAATTTCCAAATACGTGACTTTGCGGTTTTTGATTGTAGAGCCTAGTATTAGTGACATGATATATGGTACCCATGCCGTCTATGATTGATGCTTATGATTTGAAATTGTTTTAACACTATACACTTATAGTAATAATAAAAGATGAAATTTAGCGTATTAAGCATTCTTTGGCTATTATAAGGTAAAACCCTATCCTCCGGCTTGCGTTGCATTGTGTGATGGGACCTGGGTCTTATAATAGCTTCATTGTTCTTTATTTAGCATTGCGCTGTTGTTTTATGCACTGGTATTGTAACAACCCGTATTTTCAATAACCTGTTATAATATATATCGAGGCAGAATTTAATTATAAAATGTGAATCAAGGGAAACGGGCTATGCCATTGCGTTCGTCTCGAAAAAATACGCGAAATAGAGTCCGAGTTTTCGAAAATCGGAGTCCGTATGACCCGATTAATGCCCGACGAAGTTTTCAGAAAATTCCTAAGTAAAAACAGATTTAAATTTTTAAGTTAAAACAAAGGTTGGGGCACAACTGGCGTCAGGCGGGAAAACTCCCGCCAAGACCCCCAAGTCGACAGGCATGTCGACAGGGGTCTAAGGGTGTCGACTGCCCTGTCGACAGCCCTGTCGACACGGGGTGGCCGGGCAGTTTTGCCTGGCGCACCATTTCTGATTTGGGCTTGGTTGTGTGGCTTGGTTCTAGAGAATTCCGAAATCTGATGGACCTAATTCAACCTAGGGTTAATCCTATGGTCTAAATCACTAGCCTAATCTATAAATAAGACCCTAACCTACCCTAAATCACTCATTATTCATTCTAGCAACTAAACTATGTCAAAATCAAAACTCTCATGGCCTCCACTCTCTTCATACAATTCCTAAACAAATTCCTAAGAGATTTCCATGCATACAAGGGTATTTAGGCTTGTATGATCCTCTTTAGCTTGCATTAAAGTCTTGTTTCTCTATTATCATCATAAAGGAGGAGTCTTGATCAAGCTTGCTTGCATTTTGGGGTTTTATTTTGTTGCATAAGGGGTTTCTTACCTTTGCTATACTCATTTGAGTCCGCATAAGCATTGTAAGCCCTCTTACCTTCATTTTAGAAACTCTAAAGTTAATATGTGATGAAAGTTGGGATTTATGCATGTTTAATAAGTTATGCATGCTTATGCGAGTTCACTATGCTATGTTATGCATGTTTAATGAGTTATGCATGCTTATGTGAGTTCACTATGCTATGTTACACATGTTTGATAAGTTATGCATGTTTATGCACGTTCACTATGCTATGATTTGCAAGTTTAACAAGTTATGCATGTTTATGCAAGTTCACTATGCCATGATTTGCAAGTTTAACAAGTTATGCATGTTTATGCAAGTTCACTATGCTAAGTTATGCAAGTCCAACATGTTATGCATGTTTATTATGATATGTAAGATCCATCATGTATGTTGGGCCAAGTTCCCTCTTTCTATCCTTTATGCGTTATGACGAATATGTAAGCGATAGAATGACATTGTGGGGTTTGGGTAAAACTTAAAATACATGAAAATATAAGATTGGGAATTTACCTATTAAGTTAGGCCTACCCCTTGGGAATTTACCTATTAAGTTAGGTCTACCCAAGTATTTGTTAAACTTGTAATGATGTTTGAAATTAAAGTGGACATGACACTTAGAAAACATAAGTGTGGCCAACTCGAGGTTGGGTTGAGTTTGTAGCGTAATTCTACCCGGAACCTACCGGCTTAACTAGTGGCTACAAACAATAGGACCCAATGTGAGAAGTTGGTCATGTGGTGCCAAGACCCGAGGTTAGACCAAGTTGTGGTGTAAATCTACCCGGAAACCACCGGCTTAACTAGGTAACCACAACAAAGTCTAATGTGAGAGGTTAAGGTGCATTAAATTAATTAATGCCTCATGATTAGGGTTAAGTCAGGGTCCACTAATACTTAACCAATTTGGGGATTCGAGGGATTGAAATGGGGTTAAGTTGTGAACTGTCGGTTACACTTAACCAATTTAATCCATTTGGGGATTTGAGGGATTGAAATGAGGTTAAGTTGTACTTAACCAATTTAATCCATGATTAGTGAAGGGTTAAATCGCACTTAACCCTCTTAGGAAACCCTAGCAACGTGGTCTGTTCCAGCAGTAATCCCAGTTTGGTATCATCACAACCCTAGAGGCTAGGCTAGGGCGGGGCACGATTACTGGACTGATGTAAGCGACCAAAGCGACGGCTGAGTGGTACAGCGGTGCGGGTCCAGGCGGGCTACGGACGTGCACGTAATCCGGTATTGGACAAACTCGAGGCACGGGTACCAGTAGGTTTAGACTGTGCATTATTGCTTCAGTGTCTGGGGTTGACACCCGAAGGCTTGATACACCCGAAGGTGGACCCAGCACAGTCTGACTACATCCATATGTGGGCCGTATGGACACCAACACTTGACGTGTTAGGCTTATAGGGAGCCGATCGACTAGACCGTTTGGTTGGACCTTATATTAAGGTCACTTCATGTTATTGGGTCAAAGCTTGGGCCAAGGGATCAATACCTGTTATGTTGGTTTGCTAGTACACCGTGGTGCAAAAACTTAACCTTGTTTATGCGATGACACCTCTATCTATCTTGTAGTTAATTTATCATGCCAGTATGTCGTTATCTATGATCATCTCAGTTTCCATCATGCTGTTAACTTTATTAGTTTATAGACTGATCGTAGCAGGGCTTACTCAGTCTTTTTGACTGACCTGTTTTCTTTCGCCTCTTTTCTTCCGTTTCCCCCCCCCCCCAGGTTCTCAGGGAGGGAATACAGGAGCCTAGCTTGGATCTTAGCTGCTTTCTTGGATAGCTCATGTATGCTTTGGACTTGAGCTCGCTATGGTTCTTCCACTTTGGGGATAGCTACTTTTATGTTTTCCTTTTCAGTTTCAGATGATGTTATTTTATGTACTAGACTTGTTTATTTGGGAAATTGACATTTTGATGTACCAAACTTGTGTCTTGAAATGGTTTAAAAATCTTCCGTTGTTTTATCTACTTACTCTGTTTATTTACATATATATATGTCATGTCCTGCCTTGTTATATCATTATGCATGTTTACCTTGTTTTTAAAACGCCCCACCAAAGTCAGAGTTGCTTGCAAGAGCCACCCTGGCGGAGGTGGGGTGTTACATTTGGTATCAGAGCATATGGTTTACGAGAAGGGATAAAAAGGTTTTTTTAAAACTTTTGAAAAACTATTTTCAAAACCAAGTATAGAGTATTTTCCAAAGAAAAGTCTAGTTATTTTTAAAGGCTATTCCCCAAAAGCCATTAGCACTATCCTTTGACCCCTCGTTTGAACTCTTTTCTTTTCGTTTCCAGCATGTCTGATAATCTCATCTTGCCCGAAGGAGTAACAATACCCGATCGGTTTCGTCGGTACTTGGAAGTCACGGCACCGGTCCCGGGTGTCTCTAATGTTGTCTTTCCAGTCAAGGCCGCTGTTCCTCCTCCTCCTTCCATAGCTGATGTTCCTCTTCTCCCTCAGCCTCCACAAGCGGATTTTGCGGAAACTTGTAAGAACTTTAAGATGATGGGTGGCAAGAATTTTAGTGGAACAGAGACTTTTGTAGAGGCAAGGAATTGGTTGAAAGAGACCGAAGATCTTTTAGCCACCTTTGATATAGGTGACCGCAGGAAGGTTTTATTAGCAGTATGGTTGCTAAAGGAAGAAGCTGCATGTTGGTGGGTAGTCACCACCGCTACTAGGCCAATTGAGACTTGGGATGACTTTAGAGGAAGGTTTGGACTGAGGTTCTTATCACTGAAGCAAGGGGACATGACTATTAGGGAATACATGGATAAGTTTAATCAACTGGCTCGGGTCGATTTAGACTTGGTTAATACAGCTCAGAAGAAGGCCCTACACTTTGTTCTAGGATTAAACGAGCCATTACATGGTTTGGCCATGTCTCATATACCCTTGGGGGCGACTTTCGAGAATTTGGTGAATATGGCCCTACTTCAAGAAGAAGATAACAATGACAAGAAAGAGGTCGAGGCGAATGAGTCTCAAGGCAAGAGGGTAAATTCCGGGAAACGAGGCAAGAATAACAACAACCGCAAGGACAAGCCAAGAGAGAATAGGAAATGCAACTTCTGTGGTAAAGTTGGACATATATCCAGGGAATGTAGGAAGAAGAAGAGAAAGCGGGGCGAATGCTTTCATTGTGGTGAGTTTGGACATCTCAGCAAGGACTGCCCGAGGAAACAAGGGCAAGGTCAGACTCGGTGTGCAGGACTATCTGGAGGGTGAGTTCATCCCCTCAACACCGTTCTTCCAGCTCATGATAGAGGTAGTGTTTCTGTTGAAAGTCTTGTTTACATTTTCTGACTTTCCCTGTTCGTACTTTGTTTGATTCTGGCACATCGCATAGTTTTATTTCATCTGATCTAGTTGGAAGTTGCACCTAAGTACTAGTCTAGTTGATGATCCCGTATGTGTTTCAAATCCAATTGGGGGTTCTGCCTGTTTGTCTGTGGTCTGAGTGGATTTGAAAATTTTCTATCTTGAGTATAGAATTCTCGTGGGATGTTTATATTCTCGGTTTCAGGGGATATGGGTTGGTTTTGGGCATGGAATGGTTGTCCTATTTTGGAGCCATTCTTGGTTTTTGTATATAGGGTTCTGAGGCTCATGACTCGCCTCGGTAATACCCTAGAAATTTCTAGCAACCTTATGGGTCCCGTCATGTTATGTTATCTTGAATCCCTCAACTCGTCTATCGATAGTTTGCAATCTGTGAGGGTGGTCCGAGAATATCCTGATATCTTGGGGGAAGTAAAGGGGTTACCTCTAGACGTGGGATAGATTTCCGCATTATCTGGTTGGTAATACCAAGCCAGTTTCGTGGCCGGTTAGGCACATGACCTCACGAGATGAGAGTTAAGAAAGCAAGTCAAGGAGTTGCTTGAGAAGAACTTCCTGAGACGAAGCATTTTCGAGTAAGGTGCTCCAGTAGTATTCGTTACTAATGTGGACAGTTTGCTTCGCTTATGTGTTGATTATCGTGAGAAGAATAGACAACCGTTACCAAGGATCGATGATTTGTTTGATCAGCTTGTAGGAGCATCTGTTTTCTTTTGATCCAGCTACCGGATTCCATCAGCTTAGGATGGCTGAGGATGGAATTGACAAGACTGCGTTTAGGACTCTAGATGGATTTTTTTTAGAATGGCTAGTCATGCTATTTGGTTTGACTAATGCACCCGCATATTACGTGAACTGATGGGTAGGGTGTTTAGGGAGCCCTTGAACAAGTTTGTCGTGGTCGTCGTAGACGATATTTTGATCTCCTTAAAAGAACGAGGAAGAGCATGCTAGACATCTCAAGGAGGTGATGGATACGCTTAGAGCCACCAGTTGAAGGTCAAGTTCTCCAAATGTCACTTTGGAGGAAAGAAGTTGGATTTCTTGGGCACATAGTTCCTAAGTAAGGCTTAGCGGTGGATTCCGCTAAAGTGGTTGCGGTTTAAGACCGGAAAACTCTGAGGAGGGCAATTGAAGTAAGAAGCTTCCTCCGTTTGGCTAGTTAGTTAGCATTCCCTGAGCTTAGACTTACTCTTCTGGATCAAGAAGAGGGTTTTACAGGAAGAAGACCCGCAGTTAGTCAAGAACATGGACCAGTTGATTCGAGGCGAGATGTTAAGTCACCTCGCTAGATATATTATAGATGACAAGGGATGACTAAGGCGCGATGAGAGATTATGTGTTCCTCGAGTGGAAGGCTTGGTAAAGAAGGTTCTTGAAGATGCGCATCACTCGAGGAGGTGGCCGAGTTGGTCTCAGGATGCATGTTGTGCCACCAGGTTAAGGCCAAGTCATAGAAGCCCGGCAGGCCATTACCTCCATTGAAGGTTCTGCAAGGGAAGTGTGAAAACATCCCGATAGATTATGTGGATAGATTACCTAGATCAAAGAAAGGGAATACGGGAAGGTGGGTCATAATAGGTAGACTTACGAAGAGTGCTCATTTCAGTCCGGTGAAGAGCGAGAGGACTGCATCATGGTTAGCAACGGTTTACCCTCAAGAAGTTGGCCAGTCTTGAAATAGCCTACAGGAAGCCATGAGCAGGCAACTGAATCTAGGTATGGCCTATCACTCATAGGCGGATGGTTCATTTCGATTAAGCATGAGTTATAGAAAATCACGTTTATAAGGGCAATTGGCGACGTGGATTGGTATTTTCAAGAAAAGTTCTGCTGCGTGGAATACTTTATAGTAAGTAGACGAGATCCAGGATTCACTAGTGAATTTTGGAGAGCTTGCATGAAATCATGAGGTTACGGTTATGTTTAAGCCAAGTATACAGAAAGAAGAATAAGTGGAAAAGGAAGACGAGAGGCGATAATGAAATGAGTTCCAACTCGAAATTGGGAAATAAGAGTTAGGAAGCCAAGAAATCATGAAGTAAAAGACGGTCAAAGCACAGTGGAGTTAAGCTCAAGGAAACATGATTAAGAAGAGTGAAGACTAGATACGCGCATCATATCTCTTTTTAAGAGTGCATCCTTGATCCTTGTTTTCCTGGGGAGCTTGCTTGCAAGTTATCTTTTGTATATATCCTCTCGGTCCCATTCTCGATCTTATTTCTGTTGTAAACTCCATAAGGGGGTTATGACTCATCGGTTAGTACTATATTTCAGAGTTTGAATGGATTTCTTGTAATCCAAAAAGGAGTTTATCTTGCTAAGATCTCTTTTTAGCATATCTCTCTGTCCATGTTTATCTAGTTTATCTAGTTTATCGTGTTTATCTTGTCATGAGAACCTTAGGTAGAAACCCTTTTGGATGAAACATGTGTTTGAAACATGTTATGCTTGATGGTTGCAAGTGGTTGCAAGTGTTTGCAAGTGGTTACTCGTGGATGCATTATACACATTAGGCACTAGATCGGCTCACACACTCTTCATGTTGCATATGCATGAGTGCTTACACTTATTCATGGTTGAAACTTGTTGTGCTACCACATGGATGTTGCATATGGATGAATGTTATGTGCACTCATATAGATACTATGAATTATGTTAGGAATTTGCATACATATGGATTCATTTCACTGACATACATATGCATTAAGGAGGTTTACTGTATCAGTAACCGCCTGATCTTTGCATTAGGTAAGTACATATACTGTGAAGACCCGTAACTTCCCCGTAAAGGAAAGCGACGGATAGTTCGAGAACAAACCACAACAGAACACATACAGAAGAACATTTCACTATATATTACAACAGTGCATCAGATTACAAGAATATACAGAGTATGAATGAATATTACACAGAAATATCAGAGATTTAAATTACATTTAAATACATAGCAGCGGAAAATAATACAATACACAACTAGAAGAGATATACGGATACAAAGCTTTCCGGATATCGTTCCAGCTGTAAACCAGGATCCTGCGAATATAAATCTGCAAAACCGAAACTACTAGCTGCCCGTGTCAAAATAAGGGCACCCAGAGTTTAGGTTAAAACAATAAACTCCAGGTCAGTCATGTGACTGGTGTGAGAACTAAAACAGTTATTAATCTTTATTTTTAAAGATAGGTAAATCAAGGGACCACGCCGTATAACACGGAACGGGTTTCCTCCCAAGAATACCAGTGCATAAAACAACAGCGCAATGCTAAATAAAGAAAAATGAAGCTGTTATAAGACCCAGGTCCCATCACACAATGCAACGCAGTCGAGGATAGGGTTTTCCCTTATAACAGCCAAAGAATGCTTGATACGTTTAAAACAAATCATTTGATACTATATAAGTGCATAGTGTATAAAACAACTTCAAATCATAAGTATCAATCATAGGCGGCATGAGTGCCCCATACCACTATGTCGCCATATATAGGTTATACAATCAAAATCGCAAAGTCACGTATTTGGAAATTGGATTTCCATCTATGAACCGAGGCAAAAGATAGTCCTCAACCGATTCGAGACGCTCTAGCCCGCCCCTCAGGACCCAGACTCAGGTGGGCCCTTGGATCATCAAGGCCGGTCCACCGATGTGGATTAAAATGCCTGAACATGCGTTTCCCCGCCCTTTGGGGCGTAAACGAGCCAACTAAATGACTCCATCGGTTCGAGAACGACCGATCAATCCGAGGCGCCTCGCAACAGCAACAACCACATAAGTCAAACTCGTCAGGGCGTGTAAAACCACTGACGCCACTTCTAGCTAGAAAGAAACGCATGCCCTCCCTGACGTCCTCTCCCGTTTTTGGTTCATACCGGGTGTGAAACACGCGAAGGAAACGTTACACAAAGCTACGCCACAAAGGCCGTGCTTTGATCATCACCACAAGACTTTGCTTTTCAACAGAAGCCTCGATCAATTGCATCTTAGCATGCCACACAGGCAAACCATCCTATGCAACCGATATCAGTCACACAGAATGAAATCCGATGTCAGACACACAGTCCATTTACAAGTCCGTCCTGGGTTTGAACGAAACCGGAGGCACCTAGTACCCCGCCTATCCATCGATCTCCAAGTACGTCTGGACGATCACTAACTGTTTCCATCTTCTTGGGTGTACAGCCCAATCAAGATCATCAGTTATCACCCAAACGACGTGAAGACCTCCGGTCTTCGACCATCGTCTTCATCTTCGACTTATCGTCGTATCAGTTATTCAGAATGGGATAAACCCGGCCTTTCCGAATAACTCGCGTATATATTATAAAAGTGTTACACAAACACAACATACGCCTCATTCCAATTCATTAGTCACTAACCGTAAATTAATCAAGAGAATAATTCCCCAAATATTAACCCCGAAGGCCGAAACCAACATCAGATCAATATCCAGAAAACCATTCTGCTTGGCTAACCGCCAGTTAGTTTCTAAATTTCACATTCAAATCTAATTAAAGATTTAACTATCGCCTGGAGCAAAACTGGTGATACTCCATTCTCGATCTTTTCAATCTAATTAAAGATTCATTAAAACTCCACTTAGTTTTAATCTGTGACTGGGTTAAAGAATCAGTGTCATTTAAAACACGGTTCACGATAAACCCAAAGTCACATCCCATTAATTATCGGGTTAAAGAACAAGTGTTATTTAAAACACTGTTCACGATAAACCCAAAAATCAATATCCATTCAATTTCAATTAAATATTATTTAATTGGTACACTTCATTAAATCTAAATAAAAAGATTTAATCTTTTCTCAACTGGGTTCAAGAACAGTGTTAGTGAAGACACCATTCACGACAAACCCAAATCACATTCATTAATTATCGGGTTAAAGAACAAGTGTTATTTAAAACACTGTTCACGATAAACCCAAAAATCAACATCAATTCAATTCCAATTAAATATTATTTAATTGGTACACTTCATTAAATCTAAATAAAAAGATTTAATCTTTTCTCAACTGGGTTCAAGAACAGTGTTAGTGAAGACACCATTCACGACAAACCCAAATCACATTCGATATTCAATACAAGGCTCTGAATAGAAAATATATCGGCTTATATTCAATATCGAATTCTACGACTAACAAATGTCGTATTGGAAATAACGATATAAATATATATCTTTCAAATTTCCGTAACAACATCTGTATAATCACGAATTCCAACATCGAAATATTCCGAAGACAATTTCGATTCAAATCCATTCCAATGCAATCATTGGAAATTTTGGTTATTTTCAAAACCCTTTTTAAATTCAATTTATTTATTTAAAAATAAATAGAATTATAATTCTAGTTCAAAACTAGTTCAATTCGATAAAAATCTATTTTTATCTTTTCAAATATGGAGTTTTTCATCCCAATCTTTTCTAAATCATTTCTTATGATTTTACACAAATTATTACTATTTTTAATAATTTTATCAAGGCCCGTACAGTCGATTTCCAACAATGGCCATCGAACTGCACTTACAGCGACCTTTTTCGAATTTGATTTGGACGTATCTCCAAATCCAACCGTTAGATTTCAAATTTCTAATATTTGTTAGAAAGCTCTTTTCGATACGAACCCAACGGTTCCGGTTTTAGGAGAATCCGACGGTCGGATCTCCCGCAATGTCCGTTTGAAATAAATGGTCGAAATTCACGAACTGCCGCGGCGCGACGCGTTCTATTCAGGCCATTATATTATATATATAATATATATAATATATACTTCGTCGATTCTCTATTCAAAACGAATTATATAAATAGTTTTAAAATCGTTTCAAAACCTATTTCAACTTCCATTTCAATTCAAAGCAAAATTGAATTCTTCTTTATAAATTCGTTTCAAAATTCATTTCTATTCAATTCAAATTTCAATTCAATTTGAATTCATTTCAATTCGCTTTCAATTCTATTTGAATTCGTTTTTCAATTCAATTCGTTTCGAAATCGTTTTCAATTCAATTCATTTCGAAATCGTTTTCAATTCAATTCATTTCGAAATCGTTTTCAATTCAATTTGAATTCGTTTTCAATTCATTTCATTTCGAAATCGTTTTCAATTCAATTTGAATTCGTTTTCAATTCATTTCATTTCGAAATCGTTTTCAATTCAATTTATTTCATTTCGAAATCGTTTTCAATTCAATTTATTTCATTTCGAAATCGTTTTCAATTCATTTCATTTCGAAATCGTTTTCAATTCAATTTATTTCGAAATCGTCGATTTCGAAATCACTTTTCAATATTCATTTTAAAATGAATAAAATCGATATAAATATCGTTCACGTCAAAATGGCGTCAATCTAATCAACACGGCTTCATATATTCTTTTATTTTCAAATATTCTATTTCAAATATTTCTTTTTCAAATATTTCTTTTTCAAAACTGGAATGAGGCCCAATCAATTACCATATAAAATTAATTATATGGATTTTCATACAACACATGTATATAATAGCATTGAAAATAATCAACCATCAACCAAAGTGCACTACACTGTATAAGCATCAAATATAGATATCTAACGCTTATAACAGCCTGTCAATCAACCGATCGACATATTTAATCAATCAGGATGAGTGAAATCCATATTTCATCCCAACACCCGTGTGGGGTTTTCAAACAATCAAATACCTATTTTATTTGTGCTGTTGGGCGATGTGTAAAATTTATCGTCCCAATCAACGTCATTCAAATAGGTGTACATAAACAAACCGTCTGGTTTGTAAATGAATATTTATTTATTCACATTCACGTTAAAAATTATATTTTTAACGATAACACATTTTATTTTAACATATGAATTTCTATTCAGTTCATTCTTTAAATAAAATGCTATTTTTATTTTTCTAACTTATTTTAGAAAATTTCGGCGGCATAACGGCACGATACTAGAAACGGGACAAGGCCTAGCCTTATCCCCGGTCTAGTGAAGGCCCACGCCATTCACACATCAATCAAATTCACTTTCGTTATGCAAACCACAAAATTTGGAGTAAGGGTCTAACCTAGCCTTACTCCTTCGCCTTATAACGGCGCACGTCTAATCCTAACCAATTTATCGATTCGATTTTTCACACCACAAACCACTTTCAAACCAATATCGCAATCAATAACCAAACAGCCAAACAAACAAGTCCATGGTCTGTGGACGATTGTGTCGGGTGCTACTAAACACCGTCTGCATCCTAGTATATATATATAACTAGAAAAGTAAATTGAAAGGTGAGGAATTCTCACATATAGCTATCCTAGCTCCACGGCTCTTCTTTTGCAGAAGTCTTCGTCGTTTCGCCTTTTTGTCACCTTCGCCCGTATTCTCTACATATGTAAAAATCGAATTTTTACTTCGCTTTTCAATATATAAAAATCGAATTTTTATTTCACTATTCGATATATAAAAATCATATTTTTACTTCAAAGTTTGATATATAAAAATCGAATTTTTATTTCAAAGTTCAATATATAAAAATCGAATTTTTATTTCACTATTCGATATATAAAAATCATATTTTTACTTCAAAGTTTGATATATAAAAATCGAATTTTTATTTCAAAGTTCAATATATAAAAATCGAATTTTTATTTCAAAGTTCAATATATAAAAATCGAATTTTTAGTTCAATATATAAAAATCGAATTTTTATTTCAAAGTTCAATATATAAAAATCGAATTTTTATTTCAAAGTTCAATATATAAAAATCGAATTTTTATTTCAAAGTTCAATATATAAAAATCGAATTTTTAGTTCAAAGTTCAATATATAAAAATCTTATTTTTCTATCTGAGTTCAATATATAAAAATCCTATTTTTCTATCTGAGTTCAATATATAAAAATTATATTTTTATCACGCTATTTTCCACCTAAAGAATTCGCCTTTTCTAAAATAAAGATTTCACCTTTTCAAAAATAAAGATTTCACCTTTAAAAAGTCACCACTTTATTTCAACGTATATATTATAAAAATCAGATTTTTATTTCGCTACATATACCAAGATGATATTTTTATATTCTCTATCCTATAAAGATTATATTTTTAATACTTTAAAAATATAAAAATCATATTTTTAATATTTCTATATAGTAAAGATTATATTTTTAATACTTTAAAAATATAAAAATCATATTTTTATCACTTTAAAAATATAAAGATCATACCTTTTACCAAATAAAAATCCTATCTTTTCACCTTTCAAAATACGATCTTTTCACTGTTTAAAACTCTAATCTCTTCATGTTTATAAAAACACTATAAAAATCAAATCTTTATTTTTCATAGAAATCATTTCTTTATTTTCTTATTCAACAATCTATATTTAAAAATTCAATTTTTCTTATGCTAATTTATTTTATATAAATTTAAAACTGATTTTAAATGTAAACTAATTTACATAAAAAAAAACTGATTTAACAAAGTAAAATGCACCTTTTCCTATGTTAAAAAAAATCAAAGCCTTTCAAATTTAAAAATAAAAACTTTCATATAATAAAAATCCTAACTTTCATGAAGTAAAAATCATGTCTTTTAAACCCATCTCATTCATAGATGTATATAAAAATAGATCGGAAATGAATTCACTTCTTACTACATATAGAAATCATATTATTTTTCAAACAATGTTTAATTACAAAATTAACTAAATAAATTACAGAAAATAAAATAAAATCGTTAAAAACTCACTTCTTGCCGAACGAAGAGGGAGCATGGCGGTTTGGTGGCTACTGGCTCATTGTTGCGGACGTCAAAGGGGAGCAGGCGCGACGTCTCAGGCATTGAGTCACGGCGGTGGAAGCTTCGCGGTCCTAGGGTTCGGCGATGGGGTTTCGGGCTTGGCGCGGTTATTAAAGGAGAAAAGAGAAGTGCGAGAGGGGATCGAGGGGGGGAGGGTCTGGCACGGCGGCGAACGATGATGAGAGGGTGGGTGGGGCGCGAAACGGCGGAAGAGGGTGGAGGGAACGACGGGTTCGTGGGGTGTGGATTTTTTTTCCTTTTTTTTTTTTTTGTTTCTGTTCGATCTGAATCGGGGGGGGGCCTGGAGGAGTTTTAAGGGGAGAAAGGTTTTTTTATTTATTTATTTATTTATTTTTAATTATTTTATTTTGCTAATAGTTGACTTTTACATACGACCTCGTAACGAGGCCCACCGCCTGTCGCCCATAGCGTTTTACCCCCATTCCGAACACAATGGGATATGTATCGCAAGCTGATTCGATCGTTACAATCAGTTTCCTTTGAACTTGCATTTAAATCACTATATTGAATTTTAAACGTACATTTCAAATTACCGGGGTCACATACTAACTAGAAAAATTCAAAAAAAAAATATTTTCTAGCTTCGTATTGACGATACGGTCCTAACAAAACTAGTTTCGTCGAATTCTGAGACTGTTTGAAAAATGGCCAATTTCCAGTCGATTAAAATCAACTGAAACTGGTCAAACGCGTTTTCCTTCGCCACGCTCACATATTGATTCGAAAAATTATGAAATTTGAAACCTAGCAATAATTTGACATCACGGACCCAACAAAACTGGTTTCGTCGAAATCCGAGGTCGTTTGCAAAATGTCCATTTTTAAGGGCCTGAATTCCATAGCGACTATTCAGAATTTTCAACTGGACATATCTTTTGATCCCCGCTATGAAATTTCGATTATTCGGATTCGTTGGAAAGATATTATCAATTAGATCCCATTATTTTTGGTTTCACTAAAATCCGGATTGTTTTGCACCCGGTACATTCAATTGAAGTTTGAAATCGAATTATCGAACTACCGCGCCATTTTCAATTCTATTTATAATTATATATAAATATTTATATTCTAACGACGAACTATATAAATATATTCGTTCGAATTATATTCGAAATAAATTTCTCGCCGATATTATTTAAAATAATCTATTTTAAATCTTCAAAATTCGCTAAAATCGCCAAAATAAAATTTTCAAACTGGCTCTCATTTTCCGGGTTGTTACAATCTCCCCCACTTAAAACTTTTCGTCCCCGAAAAGGAACAAAGTCGAAAGTGGTTTGATTATTCAACTCTACGCTCGACCTGGCTTCCATTCTCCAACTCTTTAGTTTCTGAGAATTTTTAAAACTTCAAAAATTTGGCTAACACCCTAAATTTTTGAAAAATTTCGCCATAACCTCCCCTGCAATGGGAGCATCGGGGAATTTCAAATAGCTTCCCCGGTCCTTCAGATCTCAAAAAGAAAAAGAAAAAGCCAAGCGGCTAGCCAATAGGCTCATAAAATCATCATCACCCAAACGAAACAGGAAATTATGTAGTAAACATGTACCTATTTGTCGGGCAAACAAATTTTATTCTCTGCTCTAGCCTCCTTGCTATGACCTGTTCAATGATATACATGTATATGCAAGCAGATGCGACCAAATTTCAATACAATTTAATATTTGATTCAATTGGGCATAATGGCTATAAATTTGCAAACTAATAAACAAACAACCCAAACATCAATCAATTAGTGAATTAGAGTTTCAAATCCATAACTTTTGATACATATACAAAAATCATGTTTTTGATGCCAAATCACAACAATAGGCCTTATCTAATTTTTGGTTCTCACACCAGTCAATAGGAAATATATAGAAATCTCACTTTCGTCGCTCGAATATAAACACTGATGATGATGCCTCATCATCTGAATCATCTCCGGGCGACTAGAGTGTGATTCTACATCTATCCAGTATATTAAAACTTCGAATAGACGCTAGCTAGGCGCATACGCAAAATCTTTATATATTGGACTGTCCTAATCAATATAAATAAATAATCAAATACGTATAATTGATTTAAATTTTCAAAACTAAATTTTGTTTTGACTTCAAAAATTTACTCTTCACACTCGTTCTAGGATACTACTGATCCCATCTCTAACGAGTCATTCCCATTGGATATTACTAATCCAGTTTCTGATGAATTCTTTCATATGGTTCTAATGTGCCTTGTTCTCTGAGCTTTGTAAACCAAAGCTCTGATACCAACTGTGAAGACCCGTAACTTCCCCGTAAAGGAAAGCGACGGATAGTTCGAGAACAAACCACAACAGAACACATACAGAAGAACATTTCACTATATATTACAACAGTGCATCAGATTACAAGAATATACAGAGTATGAATGAATATTACACAGAAATATCAGAGATTTAAATTACATTTAAATACATAGCAGCGGAAAATAATACAATACACAACTAGAAGAGATATACGGATACAAAGCTTTCCGGATATCGTTCCAGCTGTAAACCAGGATCCTGCGAATATAAATCTGCAAAACCGAAACTACTAGCTGCCCGTGTCAAAATAAGGGCACCCAGAGTTTAGGTTAAAACAATAAACTCCAGGTCAGTCATGTGACTGGTGTGAGAACTAAAACAGTTATTAATCTTTATTTTTAAAGATAGGTAAATCAAGGGACCACGCCGTATAACACGGAACGGGTTTCCTCCCAAGAATACCAGTGCATAAAACAACAGCGCAATGCTAAATAAAGAAAAATGAAGCTGTTATAAGACCCAGGTCCCATCACACAATGCAACGCAGTCGAGGATAGGGTTTTCCCTTATAACAGCCAAAGAATGCTTGATACGTTTAAAACAAATCATTTGATACTATATAAGTGCATAGTGTATAAAACAACTTCAAATCATAAGTATCAATCATAGGCGGCATGAATGCCCCATACCACTATGTCGCCATATATAGGTTATACAATCAAAATCGCAAAGTCACGTATTTGGAAATTGGATTTCCATCTATGAACCGAGGCAAAAGATAGTCCTCAACCGATTCGAGACGCTCTAGCCCGCCCCTCAGGACCCAGACTCAGGTGGGCCCTTGGATCATCAAGGCCGGTCCACCGATGTGGATTAAAATGCCTGAACATGCGTTTCCCCGCCCTTTGGGGCGTAAACGAGCCAACTAAATGACTCCATCGGTTCGAGAACGACCGATCAATCCGAGGCGCCTCGCAACAGCAACAACCACATAAGTCAAACTCGTCAGGGCGTGTAAAACCACTGACGCCACTTCTAGCTAGAAAGAAACGCATGCCCTCCCTGACGTCCTCTCCCGTTTTTGGTTCATACCGGGTGTGAAACACGCGAAGGAAACGTTACACAAAGCTACGCCACAAAGGCCGTGCTTTGATCATCACCACAAGACTTTGCTTTTCAACAGAAGCCTCGATCAATTGCATCTTAGCATGCCACACAGGCAAACCATCCTATGCAACCGATATCAGTCACACAGAATGAAATCCGATGTCAGACACACAGTCCATTTACAAGTCCGTCCTGGGTTTGAACGAAACCGGAGGCACCTAGTACCCCGCCTATCCATCGATCTCCAAGTACGTCTGGACGATCACTAACTGTTTCCATCTTCTTGGGTGTACAGCCCAATCAAGATCATCAGTTATCACCCAAACGACGTGAAGACCTCCGGTCTTCGACCATCGTCTTCATCTTCGACTTATCGTCGTATCAGTTATTCAGAATGGGATAAACCCGGCCTTTCCGAATAACTCGCGTATATATTATAAAAGTGTTACACAAACACAACATACGCCTCATTCCAATTCATTAGTCACTAACCGTAAATTAATCAAGAGAATAATTCCCCAAATATTAACCCCGAAGGCCGAAACCAACATCAGATCAATATCCAGAAAACCATTCTGCTTGGCTAACCGCCAGTTAGTTTCTAAATTTCACATTCAAATCTAATTAAAGATTTAACTATCGCCTGGAGCAAAACTGGTGATACTCCATTCTCGATCTTTTCAATCTAATTAAAGATTCATTAAAACTCCACTTAGTTTTAATCTGTGACTGGGTTAAAGAATCAGTGTCATTTAAAACACGGTTCACGATAAACCCAAAGTCACATCCCATTAATTATCGGGTTAAAGAACAAGTGTTATTTAAAACACTGTTCACGATAAACCCAAAAATCAATATCCATTCAATTTCAATTAAATATTATTTAATTGGTACACTTCATTAAATCTAAATAAAAAGATTTAATCTTTTCTCAACTGGGTTCAAGAACAGTGTTAGTGAAGACACCATTCACGACAAACCCAAATCACATTCATTAATTATCGGGTTAAAGAACAAGTGTTATTTAAAACACTGTTCACGATAAACCCAAAAATCAATATCAATTCAATTCCAATTAAATATTATTTAATTGGTACACTTCATTAAATCTAAATAAAAAGATTTAATCTTTTCTCAACTGGGTTCAAGAACAGTGTTAGTGAAGACATCATTCACGACAAACCCAAATCACATTCGATATTCAATACAAGGCTCTGAATAGAAAATATATCGGCTTATATTCAATATCGAATTCTACGACTAACAAATGTCGTATTGGAAATAACGATATAAATATATATCTTTCAAATTTCCGTAACAACATCTGTATAATCACGAATTCCAACATCGAAATATTCCGAAGACAATTTCGATTCAAATCCATTCCAATGCAATCATTGGAAATTTTGGTTATTTTCAAAACCCTTTTTAAATTCAATTTATTTATTTAAAAATAAATAGAATTATAATTCTAGTTCAAAACTAGTTCAATTCGATAAAAATCTATTTTTATCTTTTCAAATATGGAGTTTTTCATCCCAATCTTTTCTAAATCATTTCTTATGATTTTACACAAATTATTACTATTTTTAATAATTTTATCAAGGCCCGTACAGTCGATTTCCAACAATGGCCATCGAACTGCACTTACAGCGACCTTTTTCGAATTTGATTTGGACGTATCTCCAAATCCAACCGTTAGATTTCAAATTTCTAATATTCGTTAGAAAGCTCTTTTCGATACGAACCCAACGGTTCCGGTTTTAGGAGAATCCGACGGTCGGATCTCCCGCAATGTCCGTTTGAAATAAATGGTCGAAATTCACGAACTGCCGCGGCGCGACGCGTTCTATTCAGGCCATTATATTATATATATAATATATATAATATATACTTCGTCGATTCTCTATTCAAAACGAATTATATAAATAGTTTTAAAATCGTTTCAAAACCTATTTCAACTTCCATTTCAATTCAAAGCAAAATTGAATTCTTCTTTATAAATTCGTTTCAAAATTCATTTCTATTCAATTCAAATTTCAATTCAATTTGAATTCATTTCAATTCGCTTTCAATTCTATTTGAATTCGTTTTTCAATTCAATTCGTTTCGAAATCGTTTTCAATTCAATTCATTTCGAAATCGTTTTCAATTCAATTCATTTCGAAATCGTTTTCAATTCAATTTGAATTCGTTTTCAATTCATTTCATTTCGAAATCGTTTTCAATTCAATTTGAATTCGTTTTCAATTCATTTCATTTCGAAATCGTTTTCAATTCAATTTATTTCATTTCGAAATCGTTTTCAATTCAATTTATTTCATTTCGAAATCGTTTTCAATTCATTTCATTTCGAAATCGTTTTCAATTCAATTTATTTCGAAATCGTCGATTTCGAAATCACTTTTCAATATTCATTTTAAAATGAATAAAATCGATATAAATATCGTTCACGTCAAAATGGCGTCAATCTAATCAACACGGCTTCATATATTCTTTTATTTTCAAATATTCTATTTCAAATATTTCTTTTTCAAATATTTCTTTTTTAAAACTGGAATGAGGCCCAATCAATTACCATATAAAATTAATTATATGGATTTTCATACAACACATGTATATAATAGCATTGAAAATAATCAACCATCAACCAAAGTGCACTACACTGTATAAGCATCAAATATAGATATCTAACGCTTATAACAGCCTGTCAATCAACCGATCGACATATTTAATCAATCAGGATGAGTGAAATCCATATTTCATCCCAACACCCGTGTGGGGTTTTCAAACAATCAAATACCTATTTTATTTGTGCTGTTGGGCGATGTGTAAAATTTATCGTCCCAATCAACGTCATTCAAATAGGTGTACATAAACAAACCGTCTGGTTTGTAAATGAATATTTATTTATTCACATTCACGTTAAAAATTATATTTTTAATGATAACACATTTTATTTTAACATATGAATTTCTATTCAGTTCATTCTTTAAATAAAATGCTATTTTTATTTTTCTAACTTATTTTAGAAAATTTCGGCGGCATAACGGCACGATACTAGAAACGGGACAAGGCCTAGCCTTATCCCCGGTCTAGTGAAGGCCCACGCCATTCACACATCAATCAAATTCACTTTCGTTATGCAAACCACAAAATTTGGAGTAAGGGTCTAACCTAGCCTTACTCCTTCGCCTTATAACGGCGCACGTCTAATCCTAACCAATTTATCGATTCGATTTTTCACACCACAAACCACTTTCAAACCAATATCGCAATCAATAACCAAACAGCCAAACAAACAAGTCCATGGTCTGTGGACGATTGTGTCGGGTGCTACTAAACACCGTCTGCATCCTAGTATATATATATAACTAGAAAAGTAAATTGAAAGGTGAGGAATTCTCACATATAGCTATCCTAGCTCCACGGCTCTTCTTTTGCAGAAGTCTTCGTCGTTTCGCCTTTTTGTCACCTTCGCCCGTATTCTCTACATATGTAAAAATCGAATTTTTACTTCGCTTTTCAATATATAAAAATCGAATTTTTATTTCACTATTCGATATATAAAAATCATATTTTTACTTCAAAGTTTGATATATAAAAATCGAATTTTTATTTCAAAGTTCAATATATAAAAATCGAATTTTTATTTCACTATTCGATATATAAAAATCATATTTTTACTTCAAAGTTTGATATATAAAAATCGAATTTTTATTTCAAAGTTCAATATATAAAAATCGAATTTTTATTTCAAAGTTCAATATATAAAAATCGAATTTTTAGTTCAAAGTTCAATATATAAAAATCGAATTTTTATTTCAAAGTTCAATATATAAAAATCGAATTTTTATTTCAAAGTTCAATATATAAAAATCGAATTTTTATTTCAAAGTTCAATATATAAAAATCGAATTTTTAGTTCAAAGTTCAATATATAAAAATCTTATTTTTCTATCTGAGTTCAATATATAAAAATCCTATTTTTCTATCTGAGTTCAATATATAAAAATTATATTTTTATCACGCTATTTTCCACCTAAAGAATTCGCCTTTTCTAAAATAAAGATTTCACCTTTTCAAAAATAAAGATTTCACCTTTAAAAAGTCACCACTTTATTTCAACGTATATATTATAAAAATCAGATTTTTATTTCGCTACATATACCAAGATGATATTTTTATATTCTCTATCCTATAAAGATTATATTTTTAATACTTTAAAAATATAAAAATCATATTTTTAATATTTCTATATAGTAAAGATTATATTTTTAATACTTTAAAAATATAAAAATCATATTTTTATCACTTTAAAAATATAAAGATCATACCTTTTACCAAATAAAAATCCTATCTTTTCACCTTTCAAAATACGATCTTTTCACTGTTTAAAACTCTAATCTCTTCATGTTTATAAAAACACTATAAAAATCAAATCTTTATTTTTCATAGAAATCATTTCTTTATTTTCTTATTCAACAATCTATATTTAAAAATTCAATTTTTCTTATGCTAATTTATTTTATATAAATTTAAAACTGATTTTAAATGTAAACTAATTTACATAAAAAAAAACTGATTTAACAAAGTAAAATGCACCTTTTCCTATGTTAAAAAAAATCAAAGCCTTTCAAATTTAAAAATAAAAACTTTCATATAATAAAAATCCTAACTTTCATGAAGTAAAAATCATGTCTTTTAAACCCATCTCATTCATAGATGTATATAAAAATAGATCGGAAATGAATTCACTTCTTACTACATATAGAAATCATATTATTTTTCAAACAATGTTTAATTACAAAATTAACTAAATAAATTACAGAAAATAAAATAAAATCGTTAAAAACTCACTTCTTGCCGAACGAAGAGGGAGCATGGCGGTTTGGTGGCTACTGGCTCATTGTTGCGGACGTCAAAGGGGAGCAGGCGCGACGTCTCAGGCATTGAGTCACGGCGGTGGAAGCTTCGCGGTCCTAGGGTTCGGCGATGGGGTTTCGGGCTTGGCGCGGTTATTAAAGGAGAAAAGAGAAGTGCGAGAGGGGATCGAGGGGGGGAGGGTCTGGCACGGCGGCGAACGATGATGAGAGGGTGGGTGGGGCGCGAAACGGCGGAAGAGGGTGGAGGGAACGACGGGTTCGTGGGGTGTGGATTTTTTTTCCTTTTTTTTTTTTTGTTTCTGTTCGATCTGAATCGGGGGGGGGCCTGGAGGAGTTTTAAGGGGAGAAAGGTTTTTTTATTTATTTATTTATTTATTTTTAATTATTTTATTTTGCTAATAGTTGACTTTTACATACGACCTCGTAACGAGGCCCACCGCCTGTCGCCCATAGCGTTTTACCCCCATTCCGAACACAATGGGATATGTATCGCAAGCTGATTCGATCGTTACAATCAGTTTCCTTTGAACTTGCATTTAAATCACTATATTGAATTTTAAACGTACATTTCAAATTACCGGGGTCACATACTAACTAGAAAAATTCAAAAAAAATATATTTTCTAGCTTCGTATTGACGATACGGTCCTAACAAAACTAGTTTCGTCGAATTCTGAGACTGTTTGAAAAATGGCCAATTTCCAGTCGATTAAAATCAACTGAAACTGGTCAAACGCGTTTTCCTTCGCCACGCTCACATATTGATTCGAAAAATTATGAAATTTGAAACCTAGCAATAATTTGACATCACGGACCCAACAAAACTGGTTTCGTCGAAATCCGAGGTCGTTTGCAAAATGTCCATTTTTAAGGGCCTGAATTCCATAGCGACTATTCAGAATTTTCAACTGGACATATCTTTTGATCCCCGCTATGAAATTTCGATTATTCGGATTCGTTGGAAAGATATTATCAATTAGATCCCATTATTTTTGGTTTCACTAAAATCCGGATTGTTTTGCACCCGGTACATTCAATTGAAGTTTGAAATCGAATTATCGAACTACCGCGCCATTTTCAATTCTATTTATAATTATATATAAATATTTATATTCTAACGACGAACTATATAAATATATTCGTTCGAATTATATTCGAAATAAATTTCTCGCCGATATTATTTAAAATAATCTATTTTAAATCTTCAAAATTCGCTAAAATCGCCAAAATAAAATTTTCAAACTGGCTCTCATTTTCCGGGTTGTTACAATCTCCCCCACTTAAAACTTTTCGTCCCCGAAAAGGAACAAAGTCGAAAGTGGTTTGATTATTCAACTCTACGCTCGACCTGGCTTCCATTCTCCAACTCTTTAGTTTCTGAGAATTTTTAAAACTTCAAAAATTTGGCTAACACCCTAAATTTTTGAAAAATTTCGCCATAACCTCCCCTGCAATGGGAGCATCGGGGAATTTCAAATAGCTTCCCCGGTCCTTCAGATCTCAAAAAGAAAAAGAAAAAGCCAAGCGGCTAGCCAATAGGCTCATAAAATCATCATCACCCAAACGAAACAGGAAATTATGTAGTAAACATGTACCTATTTGTCGGGCAAACAAATTTTATTCTCTGCTCTAGCCTCCTTGCTATGACCTGTTCAATGATATACATGTATATGCAAGCAGATGCGACCAAATTTCAATACAATTTAATATTTGATTCAATTGGGCATAATGGCTATAAATTTGCAAACTAATAAACAAACAACCCAAACATCAATCAATTAGTGAATTAGAGTTTCAAATCCATAACTTTTGATACATATACAAAAATCATGTTTTTGATGCCAAATCACAACAATAGGCCTTATCTAATTTTTGGTTCTCACACCAGTCAATAGGAAATATATAGAAATCTCACTTTCGTCGCTCGAATATAAACACTGATGATGATGCCTCATCATCTGAATCATCTCCGGGCGACTAGAGTGTGATTCTACATCTATCCAGTATATTAAAACTTCGAATAGACGCTAGCTAGGCGCATACGCAAAATCTTTATATATTGGACTGTCCTAATCAATATAAATAAATAATCAAATACGTATAATTGATTTAAATTTTCAAAACTAAATTTTGTTTTGACTTCAAAAATTTACTCTTCACACTCGTTCTAGGATACTACTGATCCCATCTCTAACGAGTCATTCCCATTGGATATTACTAATCCAGTTTCTGATGAATTCTTTCGTATGGTTCTAATGTGCCTTGTTCTCTGAGCTTTGTAAACCAAAGCTCTGATACCAACTGTGAAGACCCGTAACTTCCCCGTAAAGGAAAGCGACGGATAGTTCGAGAACAAACCACAACAGAACACATACAGAAGAACATTTCACTATATATTACAACAGTGCATCAGATTACAAGAATATACAGAGTATGAATGAATATTACACAGAAATATCAGAGATTTAAATTACATTTAAATACATAGCAGCGGAAAATAATACAATACACAACTAGAAGAGATATACGGATACAAAGCTTTCCGGATATCGTTCCAGCTGTAAACCAGGATCCTGCGAATATAAATCTGCAAAACCGAAACTACTAGCTGCCCGTGTCAAAATAAGGGCACCCAGAGTTTAGGTTAAAACAATAAACTCCAGGTCAGTCATGTGACTGGTGTGAGAACTAAAACAGTTATTAATCTTTATTTTTAAAGATAGGTAAATCAAGGGACCACGCCGTATAACACGGAACGGGTTTCCTCCCAAGAATACCAGTGCATAAAACAACAGCGCAATGCTAAATAAAGAAAAATGAAGCTGTTATAAGACCCAGGTCCCATCACACAATGCAACGCAGTCGAGGATAGGGTTTTCCCTTATAACAGCCAAAGAATGCTTGATACGTTTAAAACAAATCATTTGATACTATATAAGTGCATAGTGTATAAAACAACTTCAAATCATAAGTATCAATCATAGGCGGCATGAATGCCCCATACCACTATGTCGCCATATATAGGTTATACAATCAAAATCGCAAAGTCACGTATTTGGAAATTGGATTTCCATCTATGAACCGAGGCAAAAGATAGTCCTCAACCGATTCGAGACGCTCTAGCCCGCCCCTCAGGACCCAGACTCAGGTGGGCCCTTGGATCATCAAGGCCGGTCCACCGATGTGGATTAAAATGCCTGAACATGCGTTTCCCCGCCCTTTGGGGCGTAAACGAGCCAACTAAATGACTCCATCGGTTCGAGAACGACCGATCAATCCGAGGCGCCTCGCAACAGCAACAACCACATAAGTCAAACTCGTCAGGGCGTGTAAAACCACTGACGCCACTTCTAGCTAGAAAGAAACGCATGCCCTCCCTGACGTCCTCTCCCGTTTTTGGTTCATACCGGGTGTGAAACACGCGAAGGAAACGTTACACAAAGCTACGCCACAAAGGCCGTGCTTTGATCATCACCACAAGACTTTGCTTTTCAACAGAAGCCTCGATCAATTGCATCTTAGCATGCCACACAGGCAAACCATCCTATGCAACCGATATCAGTCACACAGAATGAAATCCGATGTCAGACACACAGTCCATTTACAAGTCCGTCCTGGGTTTGAACGAAACCGGAGGCACCTAGTACCCCGCCTATCCATCGATCTCCAAGTACGTCTGGACGATCACTAACTGTTTCCATCTTCTTGGGTGTACAGCCCAATCAAGATCATCAGTTATCACCCAAACGACGTGAAGACCTCCGGTCTTCGACCATCGTCTTCATCTTCGACTTATCGTCGTATCAGTTATTCAGAATGGGATAAACCCGGCCTTTCCGAATAACTCGCGTATATATTATAAAAGTGTTACACAAACACAACATACGCCTCATTCCAATTCATTAGTCACTAACCGTAAATTAATCAAGAGAATAATTCCCCAAATATTAACCCCGAAGGCCGAAACCAACATCAGATCAATATCCAGAAAACCATTCTGCTTGGCTAACCGCCAGTTAGTTTCTAAATTTCACATTCAAATCTAATTAAAGATTTAACTATCGCCTGGAGCAAAACTGGTGATACTCCATTCTCGATCTTTTCAATCTAATTAAAGATTCATTAAAACTCCACTTAGTTTTAATCTGTGACTGGGTTAAAGAATCAGTGTCATTTAAAACACGGTTCACGATAAACCCAAAGTCACATCCATTAATTATCGGGTTAAAGAACAAGTGTTATTTAAAACACTGTTCACGATAAACCCAAAAATCAATATCCATTCAATTTCAATTAAATATTATTTAATTGGTACACTTCATTAAATCTAAATAAAAAGATTTAATCTTTTCTCAACTGGGTTCAAGAACAGTGTTAGTGAAGACACCATTCACGACAAACCCAAATCACATTCATTAATTATCGGGTTAAAGAACAAGTGTTATTTAAAACACTGTTCACGATAAACCCAAAAATCAATATCAATTCAATTCCAATTAAATATTATTTAATTGGTACACTTCATTAAATCTAAATAAAAAGATTTAATCTTTTCTCAACTGGGTTCAAGAACAGTGTTAGTGAAGACATCATTCACGACAAACCCAAATCACATTCGATATTCAATACAAGGCTCTGAATAGAAAATATATCGGCTTATATTCAATATCGAATTCTACGACTAACAAATGTCGTATTGGAAATAACGATATAAATATATATCTTTCAAATTTCCGTAACAACATCTGTATAATCACGAATTCCAACATCGAAATATTCCGAAGACAATTTCGATTCAAATCCATTCCAATGCAATCATTGGAAATTTTGGTTATTTTCAAAACCCTTTTTAAATTCAATTTATTTATTTAAAAATAAATAGAATTATAATTCTAGTTCAAAACTAGTTCAATTCGATAAAAATCTATTTTTATCTTTTCAAATATGGAGTTTTTCATCCCAATCTTTTCTAAATCATTTCTTATGATTTTACACAAATTATTACTATTTTTAATAATTTTATCAAGGCCCGTACAGTCGATTTCCAACAATGGCCATCGAACTGCACTTACAGCGACCTTTTTCGAATTTGATTTGGACGTATCTCCAAATCCAACCGTTAGATTTCAAATTTCTAATATTCGTTAGAAAGCTCTTTTCGATACGAACCCAACGGTTCCGGTTTTAGGAGAATCCGACGGTCGGATCTCCCGCAATGTCCGTTTGAAATAAATGGTCGAAATTCACGAACTGCCGCGGCGCGACGCGTTCTATTCAGGCCATTATATTATATATATAATATATATAATATATACTTCGTCGATTCTCTATTCAAAACGAATTATATAAATAGTTTTAAAATCGTTTCAAAACCTATTTCAACTTCCATTTCAATTCAAAGCAAAATTGAATTCTTCTTTATAAATTCGTTTCAAAATTCATTTCTATTCAATTCAAATTTCAATTCAATTTGAATTCATTTCAATTCGCTTTCAATTCTATTTGAATTCGTTTTTCAATTCAATTCGTTTCGAAATCGTTTTCAATTCAATTCATTTCGAAATCGTTTTCAATTCAATTCATTTCGAAATCGTTTTTCAATTCAATTTGAATTCGTTTTCAATTCATTTCATTTCGAAATCGTTTTCAATTCAATTTGAATTCGTTTTCAATTCATTTCATTTCGAAATCGTTTTCAATTCAATTTATTTCATTTCGAAATCGTTTTCAATTCAATTTATTTCATTTCGAAATCGTTTTCAATTCATTTCATTTCGAAATCGTTTTCAATTCAATTTATTTCGAAATCGTCGATTTCGAAATCACTTTTCAATATTCATTTTAAAATGAATAAAATCGATATAAATATCGTTCACGTCAAAATGGCGTCAATCTAATCAACACGGCTTCATATATTCTTTTATTTTCAAATATTCTATTTCAAATATTTCTTTTTCAAATATTTCTTTTTTAAAACTGGAATGAGGCCCAATCAATTACCATATAAAATTAATTATATGGATTTTCATACAACACATGTATATAATAGCATTGAAAATAATCAACCATCAACCAAAGTGCACTACACTGTATAAGCATCAAATATAGATATCTAACGCTTATAACAGCCTGTCAATCAACCGATCGACATATTTAATCAATCAGGATGAGTGAAATCCATATTTCATCCCAACACCCGTGTGGGGTTTTCAAACAATCAAATACCTATTTTATTTGTGCTGTTGGGCGATGTGTAAAATTTATCGTCCCAATCAACGTCATTCAAATAGGTGTACATAAACAAACCGTCTGGTTTGTAAATGAATATTTATTTATTCACATTCACGTTAAAAATTATATTTTTAACGATAACACATTTTATTTTAACATATGAATTTCTATTCAGTTCATTCTTTAAATAAAATGCTATTTTTATTTTTCTAACTTATTTTAGAAAATTTTGGCGGCATAACGGCACGATACTAGAAACGGGACAAGGCCTAGCCTTATCCCCGGTCTAGTGAAGGCCCACGCCATTCACACATCAATCAAATTCACTTTCGTTATGCAAACCACAAAATTTGGAGTAAGGGTCTAACCTAGCCTTACTCCTTCGCCTTATAACGGCGCACGTCTAATCCTAACCAATTTATCGATTCGATTTTTCACACCACAAACCACTTTCAAACCAATATCGCAATCAATAACCAAACAGCCAAACAAACAAGTCCATGGTCTGTGGACGATTGTGTCGGGTGCTACTAAACACCGTCTGCATCCTAGTATATATATATAACTAGAAAAGTAAATTGAAAGGTGAGGAATTCTCACATATAGCTATCCTAGCTCCACGGCTCTTCTTTTGCAGAAGTCTTCGTCGTTTCGCCTTTTTGTCACCTTCGCCCGTATTCTCTACATATGTAAAAATCGAATTTTTACTTCGCTTTTCAATATATAAAAATCGAATTTTTATTTCACTATTCGATATATAAAAATCATATTTTTACTTCAAAGTTTGATATATAAAAATCGAATTTTTATTTCAAAGTTCAATATATAAAAATCGAATTTTTATTTCACTATTCGATATATAAAAATCATATTTTTACTTCAAAGTTTGATATATAAAAATCGAATTTTTATTTCAAAGTTCAATATATAAAAATCGAATTTTTATTTCAAAGTTCAATATATAAAAATCGAATTTTTAGTTCAAAGTTCAATATATAAAAATCGAATTTTTATTTCAAAGTTCAATATATAAAAATCGAATTTTTATTTCAAAGTTCAATATATAAAAATCGAATTTTTATTTCAAAGTTCAATATATAAAAATCGAATTTTTAGTTCAAAGTTCAATATATAAAAATCTTATTTTTCTATCTGAGTTCAATATATAAAAATCCTATTTTTCTATCTGAGTTCAATATATAAAAATTATATTTTTATCACGCTATTTTCCACCTAAAGAATTCGCCTTTTCTAAAATAAAGATTTCACCTTTTCAAAAATAAAGATTTCACCTTTAAAAAGTCACCACTTTATTTCAACGTATATATTATAAAAATCAGATTTTTATTTCGCTACATATACCAAGATGATATTTTTATATTCTCTATCCTATAAAGATTATATTTTTAATACTTTAAAAATATAAAAATCATATTTTTAATATTTCTATATAGTAAAGATTATATTTTTAATACTTTAAAAATATAAAAATCATATTTTTATCACTTTAAAAATATAAAGATCATACCTTTTACCAAATAAAAATCCTATCTTTTCACCTTTCAAAATACGATCTTTTCACTGTTTAAAACTCTAATCTCTTCATGTTTATAAAAACACTATAAAAATCAAATCTTTATTTTTCATAGAAATCATTTCTTTATTTTCTTATTCAACAATCTATATTTAAAAATTCAATTTTTCTTATGCTAATTTATTTTATATAAATTTAAAACTGATTTTAAATGTAAACTAATTTACATAAAAAAAAACTGATTTAACAAAGTAAAATGCACCTTTTCCTATGTTAAAAAAAATCAAAGCCTTTCAAATTTAAAAATAAAAACTTTCATATAATAAAAATCCTAACTTTCATGAAGTAAAAATCATGTCTTTTAAACCCATCTCATTCATAGATGTATATAAAAATAGATCGGAAATGAATTCACTTCTTACTACATATAGAAATCATATTATTTTTCAAACAATGTTTAATTACAAAATTAACTAAATAAATTACAGAAAATAAAATAAAATCGTTAAAAACTCACTTCTTGCCGAACGAAGAGGGAGCATGGCGGTTTGGTGGCTACTGGCTCATTGTTGCGGACGTCAAAGGGGAGCAGGCGCGACGTCTCAGGCATTGAGTCACGGCGGTGGAAGCTTCGCGGTCCTAGGGTTCGGCGATGGGGTTTCGGGCTTGGCGCGGTTATTAAAGGAGAAAAGAGAAGTGCGAGAGGGGATCGAGGGGGGGAGGGTCTGGCACGGCGGCGAACGATGATGAGAGGGTGGGTGGGGCGCGAAACGGCGGAAGAGGGTGGAGGGAACGACGGGTTCGTGGGGTGTGGATTTTTTTTCCTTTTTTTTTTTTTTTGTTTCTGTTCGATCTGAATCGGGGGGGGGGGGGGCCTGGAGGAGTTTTAAGGGGAGAAAGGTTTTTTTATTTATTTATTTATTTATTTTTAATTATTTTATTTTGCTAATAGTTGACTTTTACATACGACCTCGTAACGAGGCCCACCGCCTGTCGCCCATAGCGTTTTACCCCCATTCCGAACACAATGGGATATGTATCGCAAGCTGATTCGATCGTTACAATCAGTTTCCTTTGAACTTGCATTTAAATCACTATATTGAATTTTAAACGTACATTTCAAATTACCGGGGTCACATACTAACTAGAAAAATTCAAAAAAAAAATATTTTCTAGCTTCGTATTGACGATATATACGGTCCTAACAAAACTAGTTTCGTCGAATTCTGAGACTGTTTGAAAAATGGCCAATTTCCAGTCGATTAAAATCAACTGAAACTGGTCAAACGCGTTTTCCTTCGCCACGCTCACATATTGATTCGAAAAATTATGAAATTTGAAACCTAGCAATAATTTGACATCACGGACCCAACAAAACTGGTTTCGTCGAAATCCGAGGTCGTTTGCAAAATGTCCATTTTTAAGGGCCTGAATTCCATAGCGACTATTCAGAATTTTCAACTGGACATATCTTTTGATCCCCGCTATGAAATTTCGATTATTCGGATTCGTTGGAAAGATATTATCAATTAGATCCCATTATTTTTGGTTTCACTAAAATCCGGATTGTTTTGCACCCGGTACATTCAATTGAAGTTTGAAATCGAATTATCGAACTACCGCGCCATTTTCAATTCTATTTATAATTATATATAAATATTTATATTCTAACGACGAACTATATAAATATATTCGTTCGAATTATATTCGAAATAAATTTCTCGCCGATATTATTTAAAATAATCTATTTTAAATCTTCAAAATTCGCTAAAATCGCCAAAATAAAATTTTCAAACTGGCTCTCATTTTCCGGGTTGTTACATATACACACACTTTTGCATATGTTCATACCACATTTAGAATCCTTTAAGGACAATGATTGCTCGTGGATGATGTTTTGAGTAGATGGATGTTGGATGGTAGGATATGTTCTTCCTAACTTGAAGATTTCGGGGACGAAATCCTTTAAGGAGGGGAGAATGTAACAACCCGTATTTTCAATAACCTGTTATAATATAAATCGAGGCAGAATTTAATTATAAAATGTGAATTAAGGGAAACGGGCTAGGCCATTGCGTTCGTCTCGGAAAAATACGCGAAATAGAGTCCGAGTTTTCGAAAATCGGAGTCCGTATGACCCGATTAAGGCCCGACGAAGTTTTCAGAAAATTCCTAAGTAAAAACAGATTTAAATTTTTAAGTTAAAACAAAGGTTGGGGCACAACTGGCGTCAGGCGGGAAAACTCCCGCCAAGACCCCCAAGTCGACAGGCATGTCGACAGGGGTCTAAGGGTGTCGACTGCCCTGTCGACAGCCCTGTCGACACGGGGTGGCCGGGCAGTTTTGCCTGGCGCACCATTTCTGATTTGGGCTTGGTTGTGTGGCTTGGTTCTAGAGAATTCCGAAATCTGATGGACCTAATTCAACCTAGGGTTAATCCTATGGTCTAAATCACTAGCCTAATCTATAAATAAGACCCTAACCTACCCTAAATCACTCATTATTCATTCTAGCAACTAAACTATGTCAAAATCAAAACTCTCATGGCCTCCACTCTCTTCATACAATTCCTAAACAAATTCCTAAGAGATTTCCATGCATACAAGGGTATTTAGGCTTGTATGATCCTCTTTAGCTTGCATTAAAGTCTTGTTTCTCTATTATCATCATAAAGGAGGAGTCTTGATCAAGTTTGCTTGCATTTTGGGGTTTTATTTTGTTGCATAAGGGGTTTCTTACCTTTGCTATACTCATTTGAGTCCGCATAAGCATTGTAAGCCCTCTTACCTTCATTTTAGAAACTCTAAAGTTAATATGTGATGAAAGTTGGGATTTATGCATGTTTAATAAGTTATGCATGATTATGCGAGTTCACTATGCTATGTTATGCATGTTTAATGAGTTATGCATGCTTATGTGAGTTCACTATGCTATGTTACACATGTTTGATAAGTTATGCATGTTTATGCAAGTTCACTATGCTATGATTTGCAAGTTTAACAAGTTATGCATGTTTATGCAAGTTCACTATGCCATGATTTGCAAGTTTAACAAGTTATGCATGTTTATGCAAGTTCACTATGCTAAGTTATGCAAGTCCAACATGTTATGCATGTTTATTATGATATGTAAGATCCATCATGTATGTTGGGCCAAGTTCCCTCTTTCTATCCTTTATGCGTTATGACGAATATGTAAGCGATAGAATGACGTTGGGGGGTTTGGGTAAAACTTAAAATACATGAAAATATAAGATTGGGAATTTACCTATTAAGTTAGGTCTACCCCTTGGGAATTTACCTATTAAGTTAGGTCTACCCAAGTATTTGTTAAACTTGTAATGATGTTTGAAATTAAAGTGGACATGACACTTAGAAAACATAAGTGTGGCCAACTCGAGGTTGGGTTGAGTTTGTAGCGTAATTCTACCCGGAACCTACCGGCTTAACTAGTGGCTACAAACAATAGGACCCAATGTGAGAAGTTGGTCATGTGGTGCCAAGACCCGAGGTTAGACCAAGTTGTGGTGTAAATCTACCCGGAAACCACCGGCTTAACTAGGTAACCACAACAAAGTCTAATGTGAGAGGTTAAGGTGCATTAGATTAATTAATGCCTCATGATTAGGGTTAAGTCAGGGTCCACTAATACTTAACCAATTTGGGGATTCGAGGGATTGAAATGGGGTTAAGTTGTGAACTGTCGGTTACACTTAACCAATTTAATCCATTTGGGGATTTGAGGGATTGAAATGAGGTTAAGTTGTACTTAACCAATTTAATCCATGATTAGTGAAGGGTTAAATCGCACTTAACCCTCTTAGGAAACCCTAGCAACGTGGTCTGTTCCAGCAGTAATCCCAGTTTGGTATCATCACAACCCTAGAGGCTAGGCTAGGGCGGGGCACGATTACTGGACTGATGTAAGCGACCAAAGCGACGGCTGAGTGGTACAGCGGTGCGGGTCCAGGCGGGCTACGGACGTGCACGTAATCCGGTATTGGACAAACTCGAGGCACGGGTACCAGTAGGTTTAGACTGTGCATTATTGCTTCAGTGTCTGGGGTTGACACCCGAAGGCTTGATACACCCGAAGGTGGACCCAGCACAGTCTGACTACATGCATATGTGGGCCGTATGGACACCAACACTTGACGTGTTAGGCTTATAGGGAGCCGATCGACTAGACCGTTTGGTTGGACCTTATATTAAGGTCACTTCATGTTATTGGGTCAAAGCTTGGGCCAAGGGATCAATACCTGTTATGTTGGTTTGCTAGTACACCGTGGTGCAAAAACTTAACCTTGTTTATGCGATGACACCTCTATCTAACTTGTAGTTAATTTATCATGCCAGTATGTCGTTATCTATGATCATCTCAGTTTCCATCATGCTGTTAACTTTATTAGTTTATAGACTGATCGCAGCAGGGCTTACTCAGTCTTTTTGACTGACCTGTTTTCATTCGCCTCTTTTCTTCCGTTTCCCCCCCCCCCCAGGTTCTCAGGGAGGGAATACAGGAGCCTAGCTTGGATCTTAGCTGCTTTCTTGGATAGCTCATGTATGCTTTGGACTTGAGCTCGCTATGGTTCTTCCACTTTGGGGATAGCTACTTTTATGTTTTCCTTTTCAGTTTCAGATGATGTTATTTTATGTACTAGACTTGTTTATTTGGGAAATTGACATTTTGATGTACCAAACTTGTGTCTTGAAATGGTTTAAAAATCTTCCGCTGTTTTATCTACTTACTCTGTTTATTTACATATATATATGTCATGTCCTGCCTTGTTATATCATTATGCATGTTTACCTTGTTTTTAAAACGCCCCACCAAAGTCAGAGTTGCTTGCAAGAGCCACCCTGGCGGAGGTGGGGTGTTACAGGTATCCTTGGGTGGAAACCCGTTCCGTGTTATACGGTGTGGTCCCTTGATTTACCTAACTTTAAAATAAAGATTATTAACTGTTTTAGTTCTCACACCAGTCTCATGACTAACCTGGAGTTTATTGTTTTAACCTAAACTCTGGGTGCCCTTATTTTGACATGGGCAGCTAATAGTTTTGGTTTGGCAGATTTATATTCACAGGATCCTGATTTACAGCTCAAACGATACTCGGAAAACCCCCTGTATCCATGTATTACTTCTAGTTGTGTATTGTATTATTTTCCGCTGCTATGTAATGTATTTAAATCTTTGATATTTTCTATGTAATATTTATTCGTACTCTGTATATTCTTGTATTCTGATGGAATTGTTGTAATAAGCAATGAAATGTTCTTCTGCCTGCGTTCTAATTTGTCGTGTTCTCAAAATAATCAGGCGTTTCGAACGGTCTTGGTCGGTTTAGCAACTGATTCGGATCGAGTGAAATTCCCGGTCGTTACATCTTGGGATCAGAGCTTTGGTTTACAGAGCTCGGAGAACAAGACACATTGGAACCAAACGAAAGAATTCATCAGAAATTGGATTAGTAATATCCAATGGGAATGATTCGTTAGAGATGGGATCAGTAGTATCCTAGAACGGGTGTGAAGAGTATGTTTTTAAAATGAAAACGAATTTTGTTTTAAAAATTTAACTCAATTATTCGTATTTGAATATTTATTTAAATTGATTTGGACCATCCGATATATAAAGATTTTGCATATGCGCCTAGCTAGCGTGTGTATGAAGTTTTAATGTACTGGATAGTTATAGAATCACACTCTAGTTGCCCGGGAATAATTCTGGTGATGGTGTAACAACCCGTAAAATGCGGGCCAGTTTAAAATTTTTATTTTGGCAATTTTAGTGAATTTTGAATATTTAAAATGAAATATTTTAAATAATATCGACGAGAAAATTTATTTTGAATAGAATTCAACGTATATATTTATACGCGTCGTCGTTAGAATATAAATATTTATATATAATTATAAATAGAATTGAAAATGGCGCGGTAGTTCGATAATTCGATTTCAAATTTCAATTGAATGTACCGGGTGCAAAACACTCCGGATTTTAGTGAAACCAAAAACATTAGGATCTAATTGATAATATCTTTCCAACGAATCCGACAAATCGAAATTTCATAGCGGGAATCAAAAGATATGTCCAGTTGGAAATTCTGAATAGTCGCTATGGAATTCAGGCCCTTAAAAATGGACATTTTGCAAATGACCTCGGATTTCGACGAAACCACTTTTGTTGGATCCGCAGTGTCGAATTATTGCTAGATTCCAAATTTCACAATTTTTCGAATCAATATGTGAGCGTGGCAAAGGAAAACGCGTTTGACCAGTTTCAATTGATTTTAATCAACTGGAAATTGGCCATTTTTCATACGGTCTCAGAATTAGACGAAACTAGTTTTGTTAGGACCGTATCGTCAATACGAAGCTAGAAAATATTTTTCGAGAATTTTTAGAGTTAGTATGTGACCCCGGTAATTTGAAATGTACGTTTAAAATTCAATATAGCGATTTAAATGTAAATTCAACGGAAACTTATCGAGACGATCGAATCAGCTTACGATACATATCCCATTGGGTTCGGAATGGCGGTAAAACGCTATGGACGACAGGCGGTGGGCCTCGTTTTGAGGTCGAAAATAAA
The DNA here is from genome assembly GCA_030737875.1 of Allium sativum. Lineage (NCBI taxonomy): Eukaryota > Viridiplantae > Streptophyta > Magnoliopsida > Asparagales > Amaryllidaceae > Allium > Allium sativum. Next base: position 13,072,552 of record CM060923.1, read on the forward strand.
AGTTGCTTTTTGGTGAAAAATTAAATAATAAATTAAATAATATAAATTTTATAAAAGCCCCTCCCCCTTATTCTTCCCGATTCAGTTTTAAATAGAAAAAAAAAGGAATCGAATCGAACGACGGGCGGAGGCGCGGCATCGACCACCGCCGCGACCCCCCTGGCGCGCCGCCACTAGGGCGTGGCCCCCTCTTCCTCCACCTCCCCTTCTCCTCCTCGCCGAACCCGCGTCGAACCCACCCAAACCCTCACCGCCTTCGCTGGAGCCCACCGCAACCACCAAACCACCGCGCCGCCCCTTCTTCTTCCCCCTCTCCTCTTCAATCGACAGCCGCAAACCCCCCCCCCCCTCCGATCCTCCGCCTTCTTCTTCCCTCCTCCCTCCGCTTCCCTGACCTCAACAGCAACCCCCCTTTTTCTGATTTGACTGTAAGTTTTATATTTATTTCATTTAGTAATTTATTTAAAATAATTAGTTTATTTAGTTTATTTAAATCAGTAAAGAAAGATTTTTAAAATGCATAAGTATAGATTTTTTAAAAAAAAATAGCGAAAGTTTAGATTTTTAAATAGAAAAGTTTGAATTTTTTTTTTTAAAAAAAAGGGCAAGATTTGATTTTTATTAGGTAAAAGGTAAGATCTTTATATTTTTAAAGTAATAAAAATATGATTTTTATATTTTTAAAGTATTAAAAATATAATCTTTATTAAGTAGTAGAAATATGATTTTTGTTTATGTAGAGAATAAAAAAATATCATCTTTGTGTATGTAGCAAAATAAAAATCTGATTTTTATTTTATAAACGTCGAAATAAAGTGTTGATTTTTATAAAGGCGAAAACTTTATTTTTATAAAGGCGAAAACTTTATTTTTTAAAAGGGTGAAATTTTTATATGAAGAATAAGGGGATAAAAATATAATTTTTATCTATATAGTAGCGTTGTGAAAATATGCTTATTTTTATATATTGAATAGCGAAGTGAAAATTCGATTTTTAAATATATGAAGTGATTATAAAAATATGATTTTTAAATTGAAAGTGAATAAATAAAAATGTGACTTTTATTTTAAATACATCAAAATATAAAAATGTGATTTTTATATATATAGTGACTACGGGCAGCGAAGATGACGAAGATGGGATAACGATGAAGATTTCTGTCGAAGAAGTGTCGTGAAGTTGGATAGCTATCGGTGAGAACTTCTCACTCTTCAAATTTCTTTTTCTAGTTATATATGTATATACTAGGATGTAGACGGTGCTTAGTAGCACCCGACACCCGTCATCCACAGACCATGGATGGCTTGTTTGTTAAATTGTTTGGTTGAGTAGTTGGTTAGTTTGTTGGGTTTAAATTGAATTGTTTGATGAATTGAATGGATTTGATTGATGTGTGAATGGCGTGGGCCTTCACTAGACCGGGGATAAGGCTAGGCCTTGTCCCGTTTCTAGTATCGTGCCGTTATGCCGCCGAAATTTTCTAAAATATGTTAGAAAAATAAAAATATCATTTTATTGAATAAATGAACTGAATAGAAATTCATGTGTTAAAATAAAATGTTTATCGTTAAAAATATAATTTTTAACGTGAAAGTGGATAAATGAATATTTATAAACAAATCGGCCGATTTGTTTATATACACTGATTTGACTGATATCGATTGGATCGGTAAATTTTACACGTCGCCAAACTGCACAAATAAAATCTGTGTTTGATTGTTTGAAACCCCACACGGGTGTTGGGATGAAATTTGAAGTTCACTCATCCTGATTGATTAAATATGTCGATCGATTGATTGACAGGCTGTTATAAGCATTGGACATCTATATTTGATGCTTATACAGTGTAGTGCACTTTGGTTGATGGTTGATTGCTTATTAATGCTATTATATACATGTGTTGTATGGAATCCATATAATTAACGTTATATGGTGATTGATTGGGCCTCATTCCAATCGGGGAAATAAGGAATATTATAAAAGAAAATTCATGTGTTGAATATAAAAATAGTCATGTGTTGAGTGAAATATTTTAATAATAAAATTCACATCTTTATCATATTTAAAATTAGAACTACTTCCCAGTAGAAGTCTAATTGAAAATCAAACGATAGATACCATAGTTTTATAAAATATTTTACATAACAAAAATAGTGATGTGTTGACAGTACTCATGTGTTGAGATTAGTCGTGTGTTGAAAGAAATATAAATTCATGTGTTGAATAGAATAAATATTCATTCGTTGAATAGAATAATGAAGTGACTGAAATATATAAAGCCGTGTTGATTAGTTTTGCGCCATTTTGACGTGAACGATATTTATATCGATTTTATTCAAATTGAAATGAATATTATAGCGAATTTGAATTGAAGTGAAACGAATTTGAATTCGAATTAAATATAATTGAAATGAATTCGAGTTGAATTGAAATCAAATCGAGTTGAAGTTGAGTGTAGCGTTGAAATGGTTTTGAAAACGAATTTAAAACGATTTATAAAATACGTTTTCAAAGGAAATCGACGAAATATATATAATATATATTATATATATATAATGGCCTGAATAGAACGCGCCGCGCCGCGGCAGTTCGTGAATTTCGACCATTTATTTCAAACGGACATTGCGGGAGATCCGACCGTCGGATTCTCCTAAAACCGGAACCGTTGGGTTCGTATCGAAAAGAGCTTTCCAATGAATATTAGAAATTTGAAATCTAACGGTTGGATTTGGAATTATGTCCAAATCAAATTCAGAAAAGGTCGCTGTAAGTGCAGTTCGATGGCCGTTGGTGGAAATCGACTGTACAGGCCTTGATAAAATTATCAAAAATATCTATAATTTGTGTAAAATCATAAGAAATGATTTGGGAAAAATTGGGCTGGAAAATTCCACATTTGAAAAGATAAAAATAGATTTTTATCGAAATGAACTAGTTTTGAACGAGAATTAAAATCAATTTATTTTTGAAATAAATAAATTGAATTTAAAAGTGATTTTAAAAATAATCAATATTCCCAATAGGTGAAGTGGAAGTGGAGTTGAATCGAAATTATCTTCGGGATATTTCGATGTTGGATTTCGTGACTATACAGATATTGTTATGGGAATTTGAAAGATATATTTTATATCGTTATTGCCAATACGATATATGTTGGTTTCAGAATTTGATATTGAATATAAGCCGATATATTTTCTATTCAGAGCCTTGTATTTAATATCAAATGTGATTTGGGTTTGTCGTGAATCGTGTTTTAGAAGACATTGGTTCTTTAACCCAGTTAAAGACATAATATTGATTTTTGAGAAGATTAAAACTATATGGAGTTTTAATGAATCTTTAATTAGATTAAAAGGTGAATTGATAATTTAAATTATCAAATCTGAAAAGTGATCGAGAGTGGAGTATCACCAGTTTTGCTCCAAAGCGATAGTTAAATCTTTAATTAGATTTGAACGTGAAATGGTAATTAATTTTACCGATAACACCGTGGTGTTAGATATGGAGTATCACCAGTTTTGCTCCATGGGATATATAGGTTGGGATTGGGAAATAAAATAAATAATTACTTCGGTGTGGTTCGCTAATCCCGACTAGTTTGAAATGATATCCAAAGGAGGATTAAAGAATGAATTTAGAAGAATTTATCTTGGATAAAATTAATGGGAACATTTCCCTAAGAATGTGATTTTGTGAATAAAAGAATATTCTGAATTGGAATGAGGCGTTTGTTGTGTTTGTGTAACATTCGTTTATTATATACGTGGGTCATTCAGAAAGGCCGGGTTATACCCATTCTGAATAACCGATTCGACGAGATGTCGAAGATGAAGACGGTGGTAGAAGACCGGAAGTCTTCACATCGTTTGGGTGATTACTGATGATCTTGATTGGGCTGTACACCCAGGGTGAGGGAATCAGTTGGTGATCGTGCAGACGTACTTGGAGATGGAGGGATATGCGAGGAAAGTGCCTCCGGTTTCGTTCAGACCCAGAACGAACTTGTAAATGGATTGTGTGTCTGACATTGGGTTTTATTCTGTGTTGATTGATCTCTATTAAATATACATCTGTTTGGCGGCGGAGAATTTATTCTCTTGCTTAACGCCCTTCTCTGAGACATACGAGCTCAGAGGTTGTATATCGATGGACATCAGTCGCATGGAGTGAATTGCCAATGTGGCATGCGTAAGTGGCAATTGATCAAGGCTTCTGTTGAAAAGCAAAGTCTTGTGGTTGATGATCAAAGCACGGCCTGTGTGGCATAGCTTTGTGTATAACGTGAATTCGCGAGCCTCACACCTCGGTATGAGTCAAAAACGGGATAGTGATTGCAGGAAGAGCACGACGTTTCTTTCTAGCTAGGGTGGTGTCAGTGACCTACCAGCCCTGACATTTATATACTTTTCACCTGTGTGGTTGTTGGATACGAGGCGCCTCGGATATAGGTCTGTAAGGACCGGGAAACGTGTGTTCAGGAATTGCCAATCCTCAAAAGTAAGAGAGGACCGACCCTGAAGATCCAAGGATCATAGTGGGGTCCTGGGACATTTGCTAGAGTGTCTCGAATGCGGAGAGGAGCTTGCCCCTTGCCTCGGCTCATGACGGAATCCAATTTCCAATACGTGATATTGCGGTTTTAATTGTAGAACTAGTATGGCGACATGATAGATGGTACCCATGCCGCCTATGATTAATATTTATGATTTGAAATTGTTTTGACACTATACACCTAATATAGTATCAAATAATGTGTTTTAAACGTATCAAGCATGCTTTGGCTGTTATAAGGTAAAAACCCTATCCTCCGGCTTGCGTTGCATTGTGTGATGGGACCTGGGTCTTATAACAGCTTCATTTTTCTTTATTTAGCATTGCGCTGTTTGTTCTATGCACTGGTATCCTTGGGAGGAAACCTGTTCCGTGTTATACGGCGTGGTCCCTTGATTTACCTAACTTGAAAACCAATATTAATAACTGTTTTAGTTCTCACACCAGTCCCATGACTGACCTGGAGTTTATTGTTTTAACCTAAACTCTGGGTGCCCCTATTTTCCGCACGGGCAGCTAGTAGTTTTGGTTTTGCAGATTTATATTCACAGGGTCCTGATTTACAGCTGGGATGATGCTCGGAAAGCTCTGTATCCGTGTATCCCTTCTAGTTGTGTTTTGTATATTTTTCCGCTGCTATGTAATTTATTGTAATCTCTGATATTTGTCAAATGTAATTTATTCATTTTTACTCTGTATATTCTTGTATCTGATGGAATTGTTGTAATAATAATGAAATGTTCTTCCGTCTGCGTACTTTTGTGTGTTGTTCTCAAAGTATCCGCTCTTTCCTTCACGGGGAAGTTACGGGTCCTTACAGTGGTATCAGAGCTTTGGTTTACAAAGCTCGAGAACAAGACACATTAGAACCATACGAAAGAATTCATCAGATATTGGATTAGTAATATCCAATTAGAATGACTCGTTAGAGATAGGATCAGTAGTATCCTAGAACGAGTGTGAAGAGTATATATTTCAAATGAAAACAATTTTGTTTTGAAATTTAAACCATTTTAATCGTATATGAATATTTGTTTACTTTGAATATGGACAATCGAGTATATATAGATTTCGCGTATACGCGTCATGAACGTATAGTCGAAGTTTTAATATACTGGATAGATATAGAATCACATTCTAGACACCCGGGGATAATTCTGATGATGTGGCCACATCATCAGTATTTATGTTCGTGTTTCGAAGGTGTGATATCTATATATTTCCATTAGGCTGGTGTGAGAACCAAAACCAATATAGCTAGAACACATTGTTGTGAATTGGCATCAAAAATCTGATTTTTGTATATATATCAAAATTTATGAATTTGAAAACTCTAATTCACTAATTGATTGATGTTTGTGTTGTTTGTTTAATTGTTTGCTAATTTTTAACCATTTATGCCTAATAGAATCAAATATTGAATTATATTGATAATTGGATGCGTTTGCTTGCATATACATATACTTACATTGAACAGGTCATAGCAAGGAGGCTAGAGCAGAGAGTAAAATTTGTTTGCCCGACAAATAGGTACATGTTTACAACATAATTTACTGTTTTGTTTGGGTGATGATGATTTTATGAGCCTATTGGCTAGCCGCTTGGCTTTTTCTTTTTCTTTTTGAGATCTGAAGGACCGGGGAAGCTATTTGAAATTCCCCGATGCTCCCGGTGCAGGGGAGGTTATGGCGAAATTTTTCGAAAATTTAGGGTGTTAGCCAAATTTTTGAAAATTGGAAAATTCTCAGAAACTGAAAAGTTGGAGAATGGAAGCCAGATCGAACATAGTGTTGAATAATCAATCCACTTTCGACTTTGTTCCTTTTCGGGGACGAAAAGTTTTAAGTGGGGGAGATTGTAACAACCCGTAAAATGCGGGCCAGTTTAAAATTTTTATTTTGGCAATTTTAGTGAATTTTGAATATTTAAAATGAAATATTTTAAATAATATCGACGAGAAAATTTATTTTGAATAGAATTCAACGTATATATTTATACGCGTCGTCGTTAGAATATAAATATTTATATATAATTATAAATAGAATTGAAAATGGCGCGGTAGTTCGATAATTCGATTTCAAACTTCAATTGAATGTACCGGGTGCAAAACACTCCGGATTTTAGTGAAACCAAAAACATTAGGATCTAATTGATAATATATTTCCAACGAATCCGACAAATCGAAATTTCATAGCGGGAATCAAAAGATATGTCCAGTTGGAAATTCTGAATAGTCGCTATGGAATTCAGGCCCTTAAAAATGGACATTTTGCAAATGACCTCGGATTTTGTCGAAACCACTTTTGTTGGATCCGCAGTGTCGAATTATTGCTAGATTCCAAATTTCATAATTTTTCGAATCAATATGTGAGCGTGGCAAAGGAAAACGCGTTTGACCAGTTTCAGTTGATTTTAATCGACTGGAAATTGGCCATTTTTCATACAGTCTCAGAATTAGACGAAACTAGTTTTGTTAGGACCGTATCGTCAATACGAAGCTAGAAAATATTTTTCGAGAATTTTTAGAGTTAGTATGTGACCCCGGTAATTTGAAATGTACGTTTAAAATTCAATATAGCGATTTAAATGTAAATTCAACGGAAACTTATCGAGACGATCGAATCAGCTTACGATACATATCCCATTGGGTTCGGAATGGGGGTAAAACACTATGGACGACAGGCGGTGGGCCTCGTTTTGAGGTCGAAAATAAAAGTTGCTTTTTGGTGAAAAATTAAATAATAAATTAAATAATATAAATTTTATAAAAGCCCCTCCCCCCTTATTCTCCCCGATTCAGTTTTAAATAAAAAAAAAGGAATCGAATCGAACGACGGGCGGAGGCGCGGCATCGACCACCGCCGCGGCCCCCCTGGCGCGCCGCCACTAGGGCGTGGCCCCCTCTTCCTCCACCTCCCCTTCTCCTCCTCGCCGAACCCGCGTCGAACCCACCCAAACTCTCACCGCCTTCGCTGGAGCCCACCGCAACCACCAAACCACCGCGCCGCCCCTTCTTCTTCCCCCTCTCCTCTTCAATCGACAGCCACAAACCCCCCCCTCCGATCCTCCGCCTTCTTCTTCCCTCCTCCCTCCGCTTCCCTGACCTCAACAGCAACCCCCCCTTTTTCTGATTTGACTGTAAGTTTTATATTTATTTCATTTAGTAATTTATTTAAAATAATTAGTTTATTTAAATCAGTAAAGAAAGATTTTTAAAATGCATAAGTATAGATTTTTAAAAAAAATAGCGAAAGTTTAGATTTTTAAATAGAAAAGTTTGATTTTTTTTTTTAAAAAAAAGGGCAAGATTTGATTTTTATTAGGTAAAAGGTAAGATCTTTATATTTTTAAAGTAATAAAAATATGATTTTTATATTTTTAAAGTATTAAAAATATAATCTTTATTAAGTAGTAGAAATATGATTTTTGTTTATGTAGAGAATAAAAAAATATCATCTTTGTGTATGTAGCAAAATAAAAATCTGATTTTTATTTTATATACGTCGAAATAAAGTGTTGATTTTTATAAAGGCGAAAACTTTATTTTTATAAAGGCGAAAACTTTATTTTTTGAAAGGGTGAAATTTTTATATGAAGAATAAGGGGATAAAAATATAATTTTTATCTATATAGTAGCATTGTGAAAATATGCTTATTTTTATATATTGAATAGCGAAGTGAAAATTCGATTTTTAAATATATGAAGTGATTATAAAAATATGATTTTTAAATTGAAAGTGAATAAATAAAAATGTGACTTTTATTTTAAATACATCAAAATATAAAAATGTGATTTTTATATATATAGTGACTACGGGCAGCGAAGATGACGAAGATGGGATAACGATGAAGATTTCTGTCGAAGAAGTGTCGTGAAGTTGGATAGCTATCGGTGAGAACTTCTCACTCTTCAAATTTCTTTTTCTAGTTATATATGTATATACTAGGATGTAGACGGTGCTTAGTAGCACCCGACACCCGTCATCCACAGACCATGGATGGCTTGTTTGTTAAATTGTTTGGTTGAGTAGTTGGTTAGTTTGTTGGGTTTAAATTGAATTGTTTGATGAATTGAATGGATTTGATTGATGTGTGAATGGCGTGGGCCTTCACTAGACCGGGGATAAGGCTAGGCCTTGTCCTGTTTCTAGTATCGTGCCGTTATGCCGCCGAAATTTTCTAAAATATGTTAGAAAAATAAAAATATCATTTTATTGAATAAATGAACTGAATAGAAATTCATGTGTTAAAATAAAATGTTTATCGTTAAAAATATAATTTTTAACGTGAAAGTGGATAAATGAATATTTATAAACAAATCGGCCGATTTGTTTATATACACTGATTTGACTGATATCGATTGGGTCGGTAAATTTTACACGTCGCCCAACTGCACAAATAAAATCTGTGTTTGATTGTTTGAAACCCCACACGGGTGTTGGGATGAAATTTGAAGTTCACTCATCCTGATTGATTAAATATGTCGATCGATTGATTGACAGGCTGTTATAAGCATTGGACATCTATTTTTGATGCTTATACAGTGTAGTGCACTTTGGTTGATGGTTGATTGCTTATTAATGCTATTATATACATGTGTTGTATGGAATCCATATAATTAACGTTATATGGTGATTGATTGGGCCTCATTCCAATCGGGGAAATAAGGAATATTATAAAAGAAAATTCATTTGTTGAATATAAAAATAGTCATGTGTTGAGTGAAATATTTTAATAATAAAATTCACATCTTTATCATATTTAAAATTAGAACTACTTCCGAGTAGAAGTCTAATTGAAAATCAAACGATAGATACCATAGTTTTATAAAATATTTTACATAACAAAAATAGTGATGTGTTGACAGTACTCATGTGTTGAGATTAGTCGTGTGTTGAAAGAAATATAAATTCATGTGTTGAATAGAATAAATATTCATTCGTTGAATAGAATAATGAAGTGACTGAAATATATAAAGCCGTGTTGATTAGTTTTGCGCCATTTTGACGTGAACGATATTTATATCGATTTTATTCAAATTGAAATGAATATTATAGCGAATTTGAATTGAAGTGAAACGAATTTGAATTCGAATTAAATATAATTGAAATGAATTCGAGTTGAATTGAAATCAAATCGAGTTGAAGTTGAGTGTAGCGTTGAAATGGTTTTGAAAACGAATTTAAAACGATTTATAAAATACGTTTTCAAAGGAAATCGACGAAATATATATAATATATATATTATATATATATAATGGCCTGAATAGAACGCGCCGCGCCGCGGCAGTTCGTGAATTTCGACCATTTATTTCAAACGGACATTGCGGGAGATCCGACCGTCGGATTCTCCTAAAACCGGAACCGTTGGGTTCGTATCGAAAAGAGCTTTCCAATGAATATTAGAAATTTGAAATCTAACGGTTGGATTTGGAATTATGTCCAAATCAAATTCAGAAAAGGTCGCTGTAAGTGCAGTTCGATGGCCGTTGGTGGAAATCGACTGTACAGGCCTTGATAAAATTATCAAAAATATCTATAATTTGTGTAAAATCATAAGAAATGATTTGGGAAAAATTGGGCTGGAAAATTCCACATTTGAAAAGATAAAAATAGATTTTTATCGAAATGAACTAGTTTTGAACGAGAATTAAAATCAATTTATTTTTGAAATAAATAAATTGAATTTAAAAGTGATTTTAAAAATAATCAATATTCCCAATAGGTGAAGTGGAAGTGGAGTTGAATCGAAATTATCTTCGGGATATTTCGATGTTGGATTTCGTGACTATACAGATATTGTTATGGGAATTTGAAAGATATATTTTATATCGTTATTGCCAATACGATATATGTTGGTTTCAGAATTTGATATTGAATATAAGCCGATATATTTTCTATTCAGAGCCTTGTATTTAATATCAAATGTGATTTGGGTTTGTCGTGAATCGTGTTTTAGAAGACATTGGTTCTTTAACCCAGTTAAAGACATAATATTGATTTTTGAGAAGATTAAAACTAAATGGAGTTTTAATGAATCTTTAATTAGATTAAAAGGTGAATTGATAATTTAAATTATCAAATCTGAAAAGTGATCGAGAGTGGAGTATCACCAGTTTTGCTCCAAAGCGATAGTTAAATCTTTAATTAGATTTGAACGTGAAATGGTAATTAATTTTACCGATAACACCGTGGTGTTAGATATGGAGTATCACCAGTTTTGCTCCATGGGATATATAGGTTGGGATTGGGAAATAAAATAAATAATTACTTCGGTGTGGTTCGCTAATCCCGACTAGTTTGAAATGATATCCAAAGGAGGATTAAAGAATGAATTTAGAAGAATTTATCTTGGATAAAATTAATGGGAACATTTCCCTAAGAATGTGATTTTGTGAATAAAAGAATATTCTGAATTGGAATGAGGCGTTTGTTGTGTTTGTGTAACATTCGTTTATTATATACGTGGGTCATTCAGAAAGGCCGGGTTATACCCATTCTGAATAAACGATTCGACGAGATGTCGAAGATGAAGACGGTGGTAGAAGACCGGAAGTCTTCACATCGTTTGGGTGATTACTGATGATCTTGATTGGGCTGTACACCCAGGGTGAGGGAATCAGTTGGTGATCGTGCAGACGTACTTGGAGATGGAGGGATATGCGAGGAAAGTGCCTCCGGTTTCGTTCAGACCCAGAACGAACTTGTAAATGGATTGTGTGTCTGACATTGGGTTTTATTCTGTGTTGATTGATCTCTATTAAATATACATCTGTTTGGCGGCGGAGAATTTATTCTCTTGCTTAACGCCCTTCTCTGAGACATACGAGCTCAGAGGTTGTATATCGATGGACATCAGTCGCATGGAGTGAATTGCCAATGTGGCATGCGTAAGTGGCAATTGATCAAGGCTTCTGTTGAAAAGCAAAGTCTTGTGGTTGATGATCAAAGCACGGCCTGTGTGGCATAGCTTTGTGTATAACGTGAATTCGCGAGCCTCACACCTCGGTATGAGTCAAAAACGGGATAGTGACTGCAGGGAGAGCACGACGTTTCTTTCTAGCTAGGGTGGTGCCAGTGACCTACCAGCCCTGACATTTATATACTTTTCACCTGTGTGGTTGTTGGATACGAGGCGCCTCGGATATAGGTCTGTAAGGACCGGGAAACGTGTGTTCAGGAATTGCCAATCCTCAAAAGTAAGAGAGGACCGGCCCTGAAGATCCAAGGATCATAGTGGGGTCCTGGGACATTTGCTAGAGTGTCTCGAATGCGGAGAGGAGCTTGCCCCTTGCCTCGGCTCATGACGGAATCCAATTTCCAATACGTGATATTGCGGTTTTAATTGTAGAACTAGTATGGCGACATGATAGATGGTACCCATGCCGCCTATGATTGATATTTATGATTTGAAATTGTTTTGACACTATACACCTAATATAGTATCAAATAATGTGTTTTAAACGTATCAAGCATGCTTTGGCTGTTATAAGGTAAAAACCCTATCCTCCGGCTTGCGTTGCATTGTGTGATGGGACCTGGGTCTTATAACAGCTTCATTTTTCTTTATTTAGCATTGCGCTGTTTGTTCTATGCACTGGTATCCTTGGGAGGAAACCCGTTCCGTGTTATACGGCGTGGTCCCTTGATTTACCTAACTTTAAAACCAATATTAATAACTGTTTTAGTTCTCACACCAGTCCCATGACTGACCTGGAGTTTATTGTTTTAACCTAAACTCTGGGTGCCCCTATTTTCCGCACGGGCAGCTAGTAGTTTTGGTTTTGCAGATTTATATTCACAGGGTCCTGATTTACAGCTGGGATGATGCTCGGAAAGCTCTGTATCTGTGTATCCCTTCTAGTTGTGTTTTGTATATTTTTCCGCTGCTATGTAATTTATTGTAATCTCTGATATTTGTCAAATGTAATTTATTCATTTTTACTCTATATATTCTTGTATCTGATGGAATTGTTGTAATAACAATGAAATGTTCTTCCGTCTGCGTCCTTTTGTGTGTTGTTCTCAAAGTATCCGCTCTTTCCTTCACGGGGAAGTTACGGGTCCTTACAGATGGGGCACCATCGCCAGTATTTATTTTCAAGTTTCGAAAGTAGGATTTCTATATATTTCCTATTGATTGGTGTGAGAACCAAAATATAGTTATAATATATTGTTGTGATTTGGCACCAAAAATTTGATTTTTAACTATATATCAAAATAATGAGTTTGAAATGATAACCCACTAATAGATTGATGGTTGTGTTGTTTGATTATTGTTTGACTAATTAAAATTTGAACCATTTAGCCAAATTGAACCAAATAGTGAATTGTATTGAAAATTTATCACATATGCATGCATGTACATGTATTTACATTGAACAGGTCATAGTAAGGAGGCTAGAGAAGAGGAATAAAATTGTTTGCCCGACAAATAGGTACATGTTTATTGTATTTCTTTGGGTTTGGATGATTTTATGAGCCGATTGGCCTTTTCTTTTGGATTGAAGAAGGCCATGGGAGGCTATATGAAATATCCGGAAGTCCTCGGTGCAGGGGAGGTTATGGAGAAATTTTTCGAAAATTTAGGGTGTTAGCCAAATTTTTGAAAATTTTGAAAAGTTCTTAGAAATTGAAAAGTTGAGGAACTTAAGCCGTAAAGAAAATACTGGAAGTTGAGTTGATTTGTTAAACAACTTTCGGCTTCATTCCTTTCCGGGGACAGAAAGTTTTAAGTGGGGGAGATTGTAATTACCCGGAAATCTGAGCCAATTTAAAATTTTTATTTTGGCAATTTTAGCGAATTTTTAACATTTAAAATGAATTATTTTAAATAATAACGATGAGAAATTTATTTTGAATAGAATTAGAACGTAAATATTTATTCGAATGTCGTTAGAATATAAATATTTTATTTTAATTTTAAAAGGAATTGAAAATGGCGTGGTAGTTCGATAATTCGATTTCAAGTTCTAATGAATGTACCGGGTGCAAAATAAACCGGATTTTAGTTAAACCAAAAATATTTGAATCCATTTGACAATATCTTTCCAACGAACCCGAAAAGTTGAAATTTCATAGCGGGAATAAAATGTTACGTCCAGTTTAAAATTCAGAATAGTCGCTATGGAATTCTGGCCCTTAAAAATGGAAATTTTGCAAACAACCTCGGTTTTTTACGAAACCACTTTTGTTGGATCCGTGATATAAAGTTATTGCTAGGTTTTAAAATTCGTAATTTTTCAAATCAATAAGTGAGCGTGGCGAAGTAAAACGAGTTTGACTAGTTTCAGTTGATTTTAATCGACTGGAAAATGGCCATTTTTCAAACGGTCTCAGAATTCGACGAAATTAATTTCGTTAGGACCATATCGTCAATACGAAGCTAGAAAATATTTTTCGCGAATTTTCAGAGTTCGTATGTGGCCCCGGTAAATTGAAATGCGAGTTCAAATTCATTACATAGAGTTATATTTTTGATTTTGATGAAAACTGATCGAAACAGTCAAATCATCCTGTGATACATGTCCCATTGTATTTGGAATGGGGGTAATTAGCTATGGACGACAGTTGGTGGGCCTCGTTTCGAAGTCGAAATAAATGTTTCTTTTTTGAAATTAAATTATTAAATAAATAAATATATATATATTAATATAATCCCTCCCCCCTCCCTCCCCCTCCCGTTTCTTTCATTCGAGAAAAAAAAGCCCATGAAACCCGTCGCTCCCCACCTCATCGACCGCCGATCACCTCGCGCCGCCCTCCCCTATCACCGCGCCGCCCTCCAGCGCCTCCCCCGCCTCTTCGTCCCCCTCCCTTCTCTTTGTTCCCTCTCTGAAACCCGAAAACCCCCAAACCCTTCAGCCAAATCGACGCTCCCCCTCCGCCACCGCCAGGCCGCCACCCTCCGACATCCCCCATCGCCTGCCGCGCCCACCCTCAGCCACCATCTCTGGCCGAGCGCCCTCCTCCATTTGAAAAAGTGATTTTTACTCTATTTTATTTTATTTATTTCGTTTAAATAGATTTTAGTGATTAAATAAAATCAGTTTTATAGATATCATGACATCGATAAACATATATGATTTTTATTTATATATTTAGAGTATAAAGAAATGATTTTTATATAGTAGAAATGATAAAGATGCAATTTTTATATAGTCGAAATGATAAAGATGCAATTTTATATATAATGTAGAATAATAAAGATGTGATCTTTATCGTAGTAGCAATATAAAAACATGATTTTTATAGTACAGGAAGAATAAAAATACGATTTAAGTTATATAGATAGCAAAATTTTAATATTTATTTATGTAGTGTAATAAAAATCTGATTTTTATTATATATATGTTGAAATAAAAATGGGATTTTTATAGCGGTGATATAAAAATTCGATCTTTATATTAGAGCGTTATAAAAATATAATTTTTATATAGGAAGGAGCGTTATAAAAATATAATCTTTATTGGAAGAAGAGCGATATAAAAATATAATTTTTATATAGAGAATATCGCGATAAAAATATAATCTTTATTATATGAACACCGTTGTAAAAATAGAATTATATCTATATAGTAGCGGTGTAAAAATAGAATTTTTATCCATATAGTAGCGGTATAAAAATTCTAGCAACAATATAAAAATGTGATTTTTATATATGAAGTGGCTACGGGCAGCCAAATTGATAAAAAGGCGAGCACGACGAAGATTTCTTCATAATAAAAGTCATGGCGTTTGGATTAGCTAGTCGGTGAGAACTTCTCACTTTTATTTTATTTCTAGTTGAAATATATAATAGGATGCAAACGGTGTTTAGTAGCACCCGACACTCGTTGTCCACAGACCATGGATGACTTGTTTGTTTGGTTGCTGTGTTGTGAAATTTGATTGTGTGATGTGGAATGAAATAAAATATTTTATAGTGGAAATTATTTTATAGTTAAAAATATAATTTTTAACGTGTATATAAAATAAATATTTATAAACAAATTGGACGATTGGATTATATACACTGATTTGACTGATATTGATTGGGACGATAAATTTTACACATCGCCCAACAGCACAAATAGAACCTATGTTTATTGTTTGAAAACCCCACACGGGTATTGGGATGAAAAACTCAACATTTGAAAAGATAAAAATAAATTTTTATTGAAATGAACTAGTTTTGAACTAGAATTAAATTCTATTTATTTTTAAAATAAATAAGGTGGATTTGAAATGGTTTTAAAAATAACCAGAATTTCCAGTATATGAATTGGAATTGATTTGAATCGAAATTGTCTTTGGAATATTTCAATGTTGGATTTCGTGATGAAACAGATATCGTTATGGGAATTTGAAAGATATATATATGCCGTTATTTCAAATACGATATTTGTTGGTCGTAGAACTTGATATTGAATATAAGCCGATATATTTTCTATTCAGAGCCTTGTATTTAATATCAAATGTGGTTTTGGGATGTCGTGAACGGTATCTACAATAATATTGTTCTTAGACCCAACGGAGTTAAGAAAATCAGAAACTAACTGGAGATTAGTTAAGTTGAATGGTTTCTTGGGTATTGATCTGATGTTGATTTCGGCCTTCGGGGTTAATAGTTAGGGAATTGCTCACTTGCTATTTTACGGTTAAAAGCTGATAGAATGGAATGTGATTTTGGGTTTATCGTGAACCGTGTTTTAAATGACATTGATTCTTTAACCCAGTTAAAGATTAAAACTAAGTGGAGTTTTAATGAATCTTTAATTAGATCAAAAAGGTCGAGAATGGAGTACCACCGGTTTCGCTCCAAGCGATAGTTAAATCTTTAATTAGATTTGAACGTGAAATGGTAATTGAATTTACCGATAACACCGTGGTGTTAGATATGAAGTATTACCCGTTTTACTTCACGGGATGAATAGGTTGGGGTTGGGAAATTAAAACAAATGATTACTTCAATAAGGTTCGTTAATCTCGGCTAGTTTGGATAAACCATAATTTGGTTTTAATTGATATTCAAAAGAAGATTAAAGAATAAATTTAAGGAATTTATCTTTGATAAAATTAATGGGAACCTATCCCTAAGAATGTGAAATTTAGCAACTAACTGAAGATTAGTTAAGATGAATGATTTCCTGGGTATTGATCTGATGTTGGTTTCGGCCTTCGGGGTTAATATTTAGGGACTTGTTCTCTTACTAATTTACGGTTAGTGACTGATGAATTGGAATGAGGCGTATGTTGTGTTTGTGTAACACTTGTTTATTATGTACGCGAGTTATTCAGAAAGATCGGGTTTATCCCATTCTGAATAACCGATATGACGATAAGTCGAAGATGAAGATGGTGGTTGAAGACCGGAGGTCTTCACGTCGTTTGGGTGATTACTGATGATCTTGATTGGGCCGTACACCCAAGAGGAGGGAATCAGTTAGTTGTCGTCCAGACGTACTTGGAGCTCGATGGATATGCGAGGAATAAGGTTCCTCCGGTTTCGTTCAGTCCCAGAACGGACTTGTAAATGGATGTGTGTCTGACGTCGGATTTCATTTTGTGTGATTGATATCAGTTGCATAGCGTGAATTGCCTGTGTGGCATGCTAAGATGCAAATGATCGAGGCTTTATTTGAAAAGCAGAGTCTTGTGGTTCATGATCAAACCACGGCCTGTGTGGCATAGCTTTGTGTAGCGTTGATTCGCGAGCCTCACACCCCAGTTGTGATCCAGAAACGGGAGAGGACCTCGGGGAGGACATGCGTTTCTTTCTAGTTAGAAGTGGCGTCAGTGGTTTGACACGCCCTAACGAGTTTGACTTATGTGGTTGTTTCTGTTGCGAGGGGCCTCGGATATATCGGTGACTATGTGAAGCCGATGGAGTCATTTGTTGGCTCATTTACGCCCCAAAGGGTGGGGAAACGCAGGGTTCAGGCATAATAATCCACATCGGTGGACCGGCCTTGATGATCCAAGGGTTGATGCGTTCTGATCCTGAGACACGGGGTAGAGCGTCTCGAATTCGGTAGAGGACTATCTTTTGCCTCAGTTCACAGACGGAAACCCAATTTCCAAATACGTGACTTTGCAGTTTTGATTGAAGAGCCTAGTATTGGCGACATGATATATGGTACCCATGCCGTCTACGATTGATACTAATGATTTGAAATTGTTTTGACACTATACACTTACAGTAATAATAAAAGATGAAATTTAGCGTATCAAGCATTCTCTGGCTATTATAAGGTAAAACCCTATCCTCCACTTGCGTTGCATTGTGTGATGGGACCTGGGTCTTATAATAGCTTCATTGTTCTTTATTTAGCATTGCGCTGTTGTTTTATGCACCACTATCCTTAGGAGGAAACCCGTTCCATGTTATACGGCGTGGTCCCTTCATTTACCTAACTTTAAAATAAAGATTATTAACTGTTTTAGTTCTCACACCAGTCCCATGACTGACCTGGACTTTATTGTTTTAACCTAAACTCTGGGTGCCCTTATTTTGACACGGGCATCTAGTAGTTTTGGTTTTACAAATTTATATTCACAGGATCTTGATTTACAGCTGGAACGATACTCGGAAAGCTCTTTATCAGTATTACTTTTAGTTGTGTATTGTATTATTTTCCGCTGCTATGTAATGTATTTAAATCTCTGATATTTTCTGTGTAATATTTATTCGTACTCTGTATATTCTTGTATTCTGATGGAATTGTTGTAATAAGCAATGAAATGTTCTTCTGTCTGCGTTGTAATTTGTCGTGTTCTCAAAACAATCAGGCATTTCGAACGGTCTTGGTCGGTTTAGCGACAAATTCGGATCGAGCAAAATTCTCGGTCGTTACACTACTGGCCATGTGATAGGTTCAATAGGACCAGGAAACGTGTGTTCAAGCATAACTAATCCACTAAGCTATATTTGTGGACCGGCACTGCAGGATTCAAGGGTTCACTGCGGGGGATCCTGAGACATTTTCTTGAGTGTCTCGAATCGGTAAGGAGACCTTCCCTAGCCTTGACTCATGATGGAAACCCAATTTCCAATACGAAATTATGGATTTGATTGTAAGCCTATATATGGCGACACTGTAAGATGGGGTACTATGCCGTTTAGGATGATACATTTGTTTTGAAAGTGTTTTAAACTGATTAGACACTAGTAATAATAGTAAATATTATTTTATATGTATCAAGCATGTTTTAAACTGATTAGACACTGTAAGATGGGGTACTATGCCGTTTAAGATTACCTCTATCTTTTATTTCTATTTTGAAGCATTTGATCATCGTTTATCCATTTTGTACTGGATGATGTTTTATACTTATTTCTATTCGCTGAGACTTTCATATGCTAGGTTGTATCCTGTAACTGTGTCACTGTGATGTTGTGATGTTTATGACATTTCTACCTTCCACTGCTATGTTATATGTGTTATGTTGTTATCTGAAATATGTTGTTGTTATAAATGTATTATATTCCAATGATTATCCTTTCTTTCGTACTACGGGAGTTTGGGGTTTTCACAGTTGGTATCAAAGCTAATGGTTAACCTTAGCTTCAGAGTACAACATATTTTAAACAATTCATCTAGGTAGAATCAGTAGTATTCTAAGGCAAGTAGCTCATTAAAGATGGGATTAGTAATGTTCTCGAATGAGCATAGCAGAATAGCACATCATAATTAGTCATTACATCATCATTTTCCCATTTGTCCTTCCTTTTACCTTTCCTTTAAAAGTTTCGTTTCTATTGGTCTGACTCTTTCTTTGATGGTAAAGAACTGACTGAAAATGAGTACGAGAGCTAGAGCCAGAGGTAGAGGCGGAGGCAGAGGACAGGGAAGGTGTAACACCCCGCCTCCGCTAGGGTCACTCGCAAAGGAATGCACTAGCTTTAGAGGGGCATTATTGGTAAACATGCACAGAAATATCACAGGACAGAACATATAAAATAGCGGAAGTAAAATCGAACTTTTATAAACATTAATAATTCAGGTCTAAAGCCTTTTACATCAGAGTACATCAAAACCTGTCTTGCAATAGTAAAGAAGCATAAAGACTTTTTCATAAATTATTCCCTAAGTAAAAACAGTAAAGTAGCCATAGCCAAGAAAAGTCCAAGCCATCCATGATGACCTTCAAGCAGAAGAAGTCCGAACTAAACAGCAGTATTCCCTCCCTGTAACCTTGGGGGGGGAAACAGAAGAAAAGAGGCGAAACAAAACGGGTCAGTCAAAAAGACTGAGTAAGCCCTATCTACTATTAGTATAAAAACTAGTAAAGTTAACTGTCATGAGAAACTGAGATGAACATAAGTATGATAACAAGATAGATAAGCTAAATCAAAATAACAGGATGAACTACTGAACTCAGGTAAACTAAGGTGTCATGATAAATTACGATGTCAAGATAAAACAAGGTATCACATCGTCAGGTTTCTATCAAGCATCACGTCCCATGGTATCTATTTAGTCTAACGTTCTATGGAATTTTTCATATATATATGTATATATCTTTACTGGTTTTTACATGTATATTTGCTCTGCACCCTCCGTACTAGTATCCCAGCCTTGTTATGTGTTAACCATGAATGTCCCTTACTCAAAGTCGTGTAATGGTCCATGTCAACCTAATATATCGCATATATAGGTTACTCAAATCATATGTTTCTTTCCATGTATATAAGTTCAGTCCTTTGCCGTACCTCGTACGGGCTTCCTCATGTCGTATTATCCTTGAAATCGTTTGGACTGTCACCCTTGTTCTAGCTAGGCTCTTCCATATGAATCATCGTTTGAACTACTAGGACTTACGCCACCTAGCACCACTAGGGATTACGCTTACCTATTGCACGCTTTCGTATTTCAGTTTGGGTTCAACCACCTAGGCCACTAGGGATTACGCTAACCCTCAATCGCGCCCTTTTTCCCACGCATTCATCGTGAATCGTTTTTCTATAACTGTATGCACATGTATCACATCGTGCCATCCGAGTCCTGTCACAGGGCAAAACAAGAAATACAGGACTCGGTCGGGAGCTTTAGATTTATCTGCCGATGCAGATACTAAGGTCTGCTTTTCTACACGTGGCTATGGTCCCACGAGACCCCTCCCTCAACTAGTGAAAGGCAACACAAGAAAAAATCTTGCATGAGAACTACACTCCGGCCAGCCCACATCCTACGGTCTACCTCACCCATAATTAGATAGCAATTATGGTCTGTTGGGTGTTCCCTGCCTTTCCGTACGTACACGCTTGACTCAAGATGGTAGATGATCGACGAACTTGCTATCTCGGGCACCTTATGTATTCGTCGACTCACTGGTATCCACCCCAGTCTTTAGGTCGCTCGCATAGCAACCAAGGCATATTCTTGGTTCTTCTACCGCAGACCTCAACCTCTCGTGAGCCAAGTATAATGACCTGGCAGCTCACAGAGGGATCCCAAGAATATCCTCACGTTCCCCGAAGCCGCTGCTTCGTTACCCAGTTCGTTGGAGCCTTTATCTAAATCAGATAGCCTGCTCCTACACGTATACTTAAACGATGACCTACCGTATCGGGTTACTCATCTATCTAAGAGGTGGTCCAAATTTCCTTGGCTAAGAATTATTACTTAGTTTCTTTTAACTAAGGTTTACCACTTAGCCTTATTTCCATAATCCTTGTTAACTATGGTTATTTACCTAATCCCCCGAATTAGGGTTTATCTAATGGGTTAAGTGTCACTTAAGTTCATAACTTAGCTCGTCTACAAACCATGTCAAAATTGGCTAAGTATCCAAGTCCAAGACTTAACCCTACAAACCATGTGTCAAGTTGGCTAAGTATATTAAGCAATCCATAACTTAACCTCGTCTAATTATCATTTTAGATTGGTTAATTATATAAATTAACTTGACCTTGTCAAATTACCGAGTCAAATCGGTCAAGCGTATTCAACTGATTCGTGACTTAGCCTTATCATGTTTTCACGTTAGATTGGTTAAGTATAGGTCACTTAACCACATCAAACTAACGAGTTGGATTAGTTAAGTGTAAATTAACTTAACCTCGTCCAATTACCATGTTTAGATTAGTTAGGTCTGAGTTGACTTAACCCCATCCATTAACTGTATTAACCGGTTAAGTGTTACTAAGAAAATTTACTTAACCTTATCAAGTTATCGTGTTGGATTGATTAAGTGTTGGTTAACTTAATCCCGTCCCCTAGTCGTATAAAAATGGTCAAGTGTCGTTAGGCAAATCAAGTTACTTAACCTACCCAACCCTGTCATGTTTTGTTAAGTATCATTAGCCTAATCAAATTACTTAACCCATTTGTCC
Source organism: Allium sativum (assembly GCA_030737875.1). NCBI lineage: Eukaryota > Viridiplantae > Streptophyta > Magnoliopsida > Asparagales > Amaryllidaceae > Allium > Allium sativum. The sequence continues at coordinate 13,094,420 of CM060923.1, forward strand.
ATGTCATATTTGGTTAAGAGTCATTAATCAAATTAACTTAACCCTATCATGTGGCATTAATTACTTAATGCACCCCAACCTCTCACATTAGACTTTGTTGTGGTTACTAGTTAAGCCGGTCGGTTCCGGGTAGCTTTACACCACAACTTGGTCTAACCTCGGGTTCAAGCACAACATGACCAACTTCTCACATTGGGTCCTATTGTTTGCAACCACAAGTTAGGCCGGTCGGTTCCGGGTAGTTTTACGTTGCAAACTCAACCCAACCTCGAGTTGGCCACACTTATATTATCTAAGTGTCATATCATGTTTCCAAAACATGTTACAAGTTTTTCAAGCATTTGGGTAGACCTAACTTAATAGGTAAATTCCCAAAGGGTAGACCTAACTTAATAGGTAAATTCCCAAGCTTATGTTTTTATGCATACTTACATGTCAACTTCCATGTTATATTTCAAGTCATGTTTTCAAGTATAAACACATGTCATATTTAACGTTACATGTTGTCATGTTTATACCCATTTACCCAAATCATGTTCATGTCATTATGTTTTCTCATAATGTGACCCCAACGCTTTTAAACTTGCATGTACGTTCGCAACAACGTGATGGACTAAAAGAAGAGACTTGACAAAAGCATGACAAAAATGGATATTAAGCCACAAGTTAATCATGGTGGCAAATGAGGCACAAATGTGTTCATTAGCTTGCATGTTACATTCTTAAGCCTCAAAAACATGCATAAACCCAAACTTGGCACATAAGCGAATCATGGTGACAAAAGACATGGAATGATGACTAGAAACTCGCATATATCATCATATAAGGGTTATGACCTCATATGCAAGTTGACATAATGATTATGAAGGTTCTCATGTTGCATAATGCAACATTTCAACATAAAGGTTGTAGCTTTTAGCTCATAAGATCAAGATGATGACTTCATAAACTTGCATAACATGATAGCATGTATCATTCTCAATGATCAAACCCAAACTTGCAACATGAACATTTAACTTCATAGTTAATATCTAAGAGTAGGGAAAGGGCTTACATTGCTTTGAAGGTCTAAATCGATTAAACTAAAGCTTGTGAGGAAGCCTATGCATGCCATCACCCAAAAACCCAAAGATGGATGCCCCAAATCAACAAAAATACCATCTTTATGAACAAAGATCAAAGCTTTTGCCTTGAAATCAACTTGAGAGGCTCTCATACAAACATAGGGACTCTCTAACACTCTCATGACCATGAAACCTTTCATAGAAATGAAGTGGAGGCTAGGATAGTTGAGTGGAGGCCATGAGAGTAGAAATTTTGCCATAGTTTAGTTGCATGAATGAACAATGAGGATTTAGGATAGGTTAGGGTCTTATTTATAGATTAGGCAAGTGTTTTAGGCCATAGGATTAAACCTAGATTCAATCCAAGCCATCAAAGCATGTCTTGGGGAAGAAGTCAAGTGTACGAACCATCTAGGGCCTTTAGATTAAAGATGAACCATGAGAACCATCCAAATGCAAAATCTGCATTTGAGCGAATCGGCCCACGGGTTGACAGCCAAACACCCTGGATTAACCCTTAGTCGACCCAGCGAGCTCGGGTCGACCTCAAAAATCAGCCGGTTCGGTTGTTCCCCTCTCCCAATTCGCTGTTTTGAACATTTTTGCATATTTATTTATTTAATTTTCAATTATATATATATATATATCAATATATATATATATTTCTCTACGCAACCCATTTCACTTAATTAATTATACTTTAATTTGGGATTTTTTCGTGAAACTTCGCGAGGCCATATCTTGGTCATACGGACTCCGATTTTCGAAAACTCGGACTCTATTTCGCGTATTTTTCCGAGACGAACGCAATGGCATAGCCCGTTTCACTTAATTCTGAATTTAAAATTAAATTCTGCCTTGATTCTCGTCTTTAATCATGTTATCGAAATACGGGTTGTTACATTCTCCCCACCTTTTAGGATTTCGTCCCCGAAATCTCCAAGTTAGGAAGAACATATCCTACCATCCATCATCCATCTACTCAAAACATCATCCACGAGCAACCATTGTCCTTAGATGATTTTTAATGCTGTATGAATATATGCAAGACGTGTGTGTACATGTTCCTTAGCTAATGCTAATGATCAGGCCTGAATAATCTTTCTAATGCAAAATATGTATAGTGCCATGAATCCAACATGTATGCAAATAGTCCTAGTCATATAGATACTATATGCGTGCACAATCATTCATTCATATGCAACAACCGCATGATAATACATTCGATTTCATCCATAAACAAGTATAAATACTCGTGCATATGCAATATGAAATGTGACCGAGTCGAGCTAGTATCTAATGTGTATTCGCGCATCCACGAGCAACCACTTGCAACCACTTGCAACCGTATCAATCATAACATGTTTCAAATACATGTTTACATCCATAGGGTTCTACCTAGGATTCCCTGAAACAGGGTCGAGAAGATAAACAAAACAAACTCCTTACGGGGTTTGTAACAGAAATAGGACCGAGGGGATATCCATAAAAGATAGCCTACAAGCAAGCTCAACAGAAAACAGGGATCGAGGATATACTCTTAAAAAGAGATATCATGCGCGCATCTAGTCTTCAGTCTTCTGAGTCGCATCTCCTTGAGCTTAGTTCCATCGTGCCTTGACCGTCCCATGACTTCATGATTTCCCGTTTCCATAACATGGGTTGGAACTCATTCCCTCGTCGCCTCCCATTCCACTTGCACTTCTTCTTCTTCTAGAACACTTGGCGCAAACAGGACTGCGTACTCATGATTCCACGCAAGCTTTCCAAAATTTCATTAGTGAATCCTGGACCTCGTACCACAAGGTATTCCACGTAGAAAAACTTTCTATTGAAAGTAGACAGGTTGCCATGCGCACTTACTAGGGTAATTCCCATAACCCATACATAATCGAAGTAAACCATCCGTCTTATTAGCGAACACCATTCGATCGGGTTTCTAATTTCCAACAAAGGCATCTAGGGATTCTAAGTAACTAATCATGACAGAACCCAAAAGGTTACGCGATACTTCAAGGGTATTACCAAAGCAGGCCAAGAGTCTAACTACCCTCCTTCTAAAACCGAGAGTGGCACCCCTTACTGGATAACCACTTCATCCCTAGAATCCATCCACATCTTATAAACATAAGCATTATTTCCAAGCTCAACACTTGATATAGACATTCTCAAATCCAAACAAGCCATGAGTAAATGGACCGATCTTCCAATAGGACTTGAGACAAAAACGGGATCCTCTATTATACTAGTACTAAGGTGCAGAGACTCAACTATCGAAGCGGACTTAAAAGATGCGGTGATCAAAACAAAGTCCCGACGGGATGATAGAGAAGAAAAAAAAACTAAACCTTTAACAAGATCGTTACCCTTCCTCTGAGGTACCCTAGAAATGAGAGCATACTATTGCCCTCCTGATGATCTTGTCTCTGTCCCATGATACTTAACTATCCGTCCCGTTTCACCATACCAAAGGTACTCTCTCGTCATGGGTTTCATTGTTCATCTTTCTCCCTCCTTTGAGGACTAAACCATACCAACAAGTTGCTCACCCATAAGCCCATATCCTTTATCCTCTTTCTCACTATCCTTTCTTGTATAACTCTGCAATGGTCTCTCGAGAACCACCTCCATCGTAGGGGAAACACTTACGTAGCTAGAAAGATTAGTCGTAGTCAAAACCACTGTGACTACAGATGGAGTAAAGAAAGGAAAAGAGATTAAATCAAGGAAACAAGGATGATGCTAATGGCCTTTGGGGAATAGCCTTTTTCTTTTAAGAGAAAATTTTCGTGAAAAATGCTTCTTTGTAAACGGTTTTCAAATAGTTTTCAGAAGGTCTTTAAAAACTTTTGCCCAGTCTAGTAACCTTCTGCTCTGATACCAAGTGTAACACCCCGCCTCCGCTAGGGTCACTCGCAAAGGAATGCACTAGCTTTAGAGGGGCATTATTGGTAAACATGCACAGAAATATCACAAGACAGAACATATAAAATAGCGGAAGTAAAATCGAACTTTTATAAACATTAATAATTCAGGTCTAAAGCCTTTTACATCAGAGTACATCAAAACCTGTCTTGCAATAGTAAAGAAGCATAAAGACTTTTTCATAAATTATTCCCCAAGTAAAAACAGTAAAGTAACCATAGCCAAGAAAAGTCCAAGCCATCCATGATGACCTTCAAGCAGAAGAAGTCCGAACTAAACAGCAGTATTCCCTCCCTGTAACCTTGGGGGGGGGGGGAAACGGAAGAAAAGAGGCGAAACAAAACGGGTCAGTCAAAAAGACTGAGTAAGCCCTATCTACTATTAGTATAAAAACTAGTAAAGTTAACTGTCATGAGAAACTGAGATGAACATAAGTATGATAACAAGATAGATAAGCTAAATCAAAATAACAGGATGAACTACTGAACTCAGGTAAACTAAGGTGTCATGATAAATTACGATGTCAAGATAAAACAAGGTATCACATCGTCAGGTTTCTATCAAGCATCACGTCCCATGGTATCTATTTAGTCTAACGTTCTATGGAATTTTTCATATATATATGTATATATCTTTACTGGTTTTTACATGTATATTTGCTCTGCACCCTCCGTACTAGTATCCCAGCCTTGTTATGTGTTAACCATGAATGTCCCTTACTCAAAGTCGTGTAATGGTCCATGTCAACCTAATATATCGCATATATAGGTTACTCAAATCATATGTTTCTTTCCATGTATATAAGTTCAGTCCTTTGCCGTACCTCGTACGGGCTTCCTCATGTCGTATTATCCTTGAAATCGTTTGGACTGTCACCCTTGTTCTAGCTAGGCTCTTCCATATGAATCATCGTTTGAACTACTAGGACTTACGCCACCTAGCACCACTAGGGATTACGCTTACCTATTGCACGCTTTCGTATTTCAGTTTGGGTTCAACCACCTAGGCCACTAGGGATTACGCTAACCCTCAATCGCGCCCTTTTTCCCACGCATTCATCGTGAATCGTTTTTCTATAACTGTATGCACATGTATCACATCGTGCCATCCGAGTCCTGTCACAGGGCAAAACAAGAAATACAGGACTCGGTCGGGAGCTTTAGATTTATCTGCCGATGCAGATACTAAGGTCTGCTTTTCTACACGTGGCTATGGTCCCACGAGACCCCTCCCTCAACTAGTGAAAGGCAACACAAGAAAAAATCTTGCATGAGAACTACACTCCGGCCAGCCCACATCCTACGGTCTACCTCACCCATAATTAGATAGCAATTATGGTCTGTTGGGTGTTCCCTGCCTTTCCGTACGTACACGCTTGACTCAAGATGGTAGATGATCGACGAACTTGCTATCTCGGGCACCTTATGTATTCGTCGACTCACTGGTATCCACCCCAGTCTTTAGGTCGCTCGCATAGCAACCAAGGCATATTCTTGGTTCTTCTACCGCAGACCTCAACCTCTCGTGAGCCTAGTATAATGACCTGGCAGCTCACAGAGGGATCCCAAGAATATCCTCACGTTCCCCGAAGCCGCTGCTTCGTTACCCAGTTCGTTGGAGCCTTTATCTAAATCAGATAGCCTGCTCCTACACGTATACTTAAACGATGACCTACCGTATCGGGTTACTCATCTATCTAAGAGGTGGTCCAAATTTCCTTGGCTAAGAATTATTACTTAGTTTCTTTTAACTAAGGTTTACCACTTAGCCTTATTTCCATAATCCTTGTTAACTATGGTTATTTACCTAATCCCCCGAATTAGGGTTTATCTAATGGGTTAAGTGTCACTTAAGTTCATAACTTAGCTCGTCTACAAACCATGTCAAAATTGGCTAAGTATCCAAGTCCAAGACTTAACCCTACAAACCATGTGTCAAGTTGGCTAAGTATATTAAGCAATCCATAACTTAACCTCGTCTAATTATCATTTTAGATTGGTTAATTATATAAATTAACTTGACCTTGTCAAATTACCGAGTCAAATCGGTCAAGCGTATTCAACTGATTCGTGACTTAGCCTTATCATGTTTTCACGTTAGATTGGTTAAGTATAGGTCACTTAACCACATCAAACTAACGAGTTGGATTAGTTAAGTGTAAATTAACTTAACCCCGTCCAATTACCATGTTTAGATTAGTTAGGTCTGAGTTGACTTAACCCCATCCATTAACTGTATTAACCGGTTAAGTGTTACTAAGAAAATTTACTTAACCTTATCAAGTTATCGTGTTGGATTGATTAAGTGTTGGTTAACTTAATCCCGTCCCCTCGTCGTATAAAAATGGTCAAGTGTCGTTAGGCAAATCAAGTTACTTAACCTACCCAACCCTGTCATGTTTTGTTAAGTATCATTAGCCTAATCAAATTACTTAACCCATTTGTCCATGTCATATTTGGTTAAGAGTCATTAATCAAATTAACTTAACCATATCATGTGGCATTAATTACTTAATGCACCCCAACCTCTCACATTAGACTTTGTTGTGGTTACTAGTTAAGCCGGTCGGTTCCGGGTAGCTTTACACCACAACTTGGTCTAACCTCGGGTTCAAGCACAACATGACCAACTTCTCACATTGGGTCCTATTGTTTGCAACCACTAGTTAGGCCGGTCGGTTCCGGGTAGTTTTACGTTGCAAACTCAACCCAACCTCGAGTTGGCCACACTTATATTATCTAAGTGTCATATCATGTTTCCAAAACATGTTACAAGTTTTTCAAGCATTTGGGTAGACCTAACTTAATAGGTAAATTCCCAAAGGGTAGACCTAACTTAATAGGTAAATTCCCAAGCTTATGTTTTTATGCATACTTACATGTCAACTTCCATGTTATATTTCAAGTCATGTTTTCAAGTATAAACACATGTCATATTTAACGTTACATGTTGTCATGTTTATACCCATTTACCCAAATCATGTTCATGTCATTATGTTTTCCTCATAATGTGACCCCAACGCTTTTAAACTCGCATGTACGTTCGCAACAACGTGATGGACTAAAAGAAGAGACTTGACAAAAGCATGACAAAAATGGATATTAAGCCACAAGTTAATCATGGTGGCAAATGAGGCACAAATGTGTTCATTAGCTTGCATGTTACATTCTTAAGCCTCAAAAACATGCATAAACCCAAACTTGGCACATAAGCGAATCATGGTGACAAAAGACATGGAATGATGACTAGAAACTCGCATATATCATCATATAAGGGTTATGACCTCATATGCAAGTTGACATAATGATTATGAAGGTTCTCATGTTGCATAATGCAACATTTCAACATAAAGGTTGTAGCTTTTAGCTCATAAGATCAAGATGATGACTTCATAAACTTGCATAACATGATAGCATGTATCATTCTCAATGATCAAACCCAAACTTGCAACATGAACATTTAACTTCATAGTTAATATCTAAGAGTAGGGAAAGGGCTTACATTGCTTTGAAGGTCTAAATCGATTAAACTAAAGCTTGTGAGGAAGCCTATGCATGCCATCACCCAAAAACCCAAAGATGGATGCCCCAAATCAACAAAAATACCATCTTTATGAACAAAGATCAAAGCATTTGCCTTGAAATCAACTTGAGAGGCTCTCATACAAACATAGGGACTCTCTAACACTCTCATGATCATGAAACCTTTCATAGAAATGAAGTGGAGGCTAGGATAGTTGAGTGGAGGCCATGAGAGTAGAAATTTTGCCATAGTTTAGTTGCATGAATGAACAATGAGGATTTAGGATAGGTTAGGGTCTTATTTATAGATTAGGCAAGTGTTTTAGGCCATAGGATTAAACCTAGATTCAATCCAAGCCATCAAAGCATGTCTTGGGGAAGAAGTCAAGTGTAGGAACCATCTAGGGCCTTTAGATTAAAGATGAACCATGAGAACCATCCAAATGCAAAATCTGCATTTGAGCGAATCGGCCCACGGGTTGACAGCCAAACACCCTGGATTAACCCCTAGTCGACCCAGCAGGCTCGGGTCGACCTCAAAAATCGGCCGGTTCGGTTGTTCCCCTCTCCCAATTCGCTGTTTTGAACATTTTTGCATATTTATTTATTTAATTTTCAATTATATATATATATATATCAATATATATATATTTCTCTACGCAACCCATTTCACTTAATTAATTATACTTTAATTTGGGATTTTTTCGTGAAATTTCGCGAGGCCATATCTTGGTCATACGGACTCCGATTTTCGAAAACTCGGACTCTATTTCGCGTATTTTTCCGAGACGAACGCAATGGCATAGCCCGTTTCACTTGATTCAGAATTTAAAATTAAATTCTGCCTTGATTCTCGTCTTTAATCATGTTATCGAAATACGGGTTGTTACAGAAGGGGTGAAATCCCCTTTGCCCAGGACCAGCCAAATCCAGAGGCAGTAGTACCACCACCTCCACCCCCGCAACTTTTTGACCTAGACAAGGTAGCTAAGAAATTTGATTAGCACAGAAATGTGTTTATTTTATGCTCTTATATCTTATCTTTTGTAAATAAATAAATATTACTTTGTGGATTTTTAAGTTTTTTATAGATTGCCAGTTAGTGTCTCCTTCATTTTAATTAAAGGCCAATAGCAAAAAAAAGATATTCCTTATGTCAACACTTTTTCAATCCTAAAAGAAGTCGTAGCTGACTCATAAAGACATAGGAATTTGTGCAAAGAGACCTAAGTTTGATCCTTGGCAAGCTTTATTTTTGCTAAAAAAGGGAGCATGGATTTATACACACACCATCTTCTTTGCTCTTGAGAATATATGTAATAGTGATATGTTATATATATATATAATATTCCTATGTATATATATAATGTATGCACTAATAAATATTTTAAGGAATGAGCATATTCTTCTCAAATCAAATCATTCATTTTCAACTTCCATATAAAAGAAGATTTGAATAAATTATTGCCAAAGAAAATCCAATCATGCTGCCATATGTCAATAATCAAGGAGAATGTTCTTCATGGAATACCTCAACCATTATATCATATCTCTTTTATTTGTAAACATATTATTTCAATTGATTCATTCTTGGTCCAATTTATTCCGATATAGGAGTCTACATCCCTATAAATACACATGATATCCATTGTAAAGGATTCATTATTCTGTACTTCTTTTCTCCATTAATTAATTTTTCTTATACTTTTCAACATTTTTTAATTTTCTTAATCATTAGTTTTGTCTACACAATTAGATTTGGTATAACACTATTTGTATTTTGCACTTATTTTCATTAGTGATTGACCTTCTGATTAGATTTAGCGGTAATCATAATTTTATTTCCTGTTTGTTATTTTAATTTCTGCAATTTTAGTTTCTTTTCTTTTTACTGCTTTCATAGGTCATATTGGATTGAATACAGATTTGATTAGATTCAGATCTGATTCAATTCGATAATTATTTAATTGTAGTTTCAATTTCATTTGCTTTCAAAACGAACCGCCAAGATTTGTCTAACTCGCCATAGAAATTATATAAATAATTTAATTTAATTTAACCCCCTGGGATTCGACCTGCATACCACACGATCTGTGCGCTTGTAGTTTTATTTCAAAATCTATGCTTTTCTAATCCATAGGAAACGTCGATCAAGTTTTTAGTGCCGTTGCCGGGGGGGGGGGGGGGGCAATAATTAAGTTTTATTATATATTTAATTTCCGATTCATGTTAGTTTTTTTAACCTTTTACTGTTTTGTGTATATATATATAACTTTCCAAGTTTGTTTGATTTTATTTCTTTCCCCTTTTCAGTCTCCTGTCCAATCTTTACAATTCTTCTTCTATAAGTCTCAAAAAAAAATCTACCAATTTGTTTTAATTTCTTTCCTTTCTCATTTCACATTTTCCTTTCAAACTTTTACATAGCTCTCCTTTTGTACAAATTTCAATAAAAAAAAGGAAAAAAAATTCTTTCTGTTTTTGTTCTCTCTTTTATTGCCTTCCCTATTTAGATCTGCTTTCAATCGTTACAATTACTTGCCTTTCCAAAAAAATAGGAAAAAATTGCCTGTTTTTCTGTTTCTTTCCTTTCTTTCCATCTTTTTTACATTTTCTTTCATTAAAAATAAAATAAAATAAAAAGAAACTTTTCATTTTTAGTGATTTTCAGTCTTTGCCATCTTATTTTCCCTTTTTAATTTCTTTCCCTTTTTACTCAATTAGTTATGTACAAATTTCTTTCTTCTTTTACAAGTCTTACCAAACCAAAAAACAAAACAAATTTCCTTCTTTCCATTTTTCTTTCTTTCTTCTATTTCTCCTCTGCCATTTACAAAAACCACAGTTCCATCTTCATCACCCAATTCCCCAAAACTATTCAACATCTAACCATATCCTACCACACTTCACAGTCCATCACCTCCTCCACCAATACAGCTACATCCCTTTACAACATGCAAACCCCATTAGAAATCATCCCAACGGCCCTCACAAAACTACAGTTCCAGTTTCATCACCTAACAACACTTTTTTTCCACCCATGCACAAACCAAAGTCCATTGTCTCTCCTCTTTAGTTCACACAACTACACTATACCCAAATAACCTAGTTCAGCAATCATACTCAGACCATCACTACCACAAAAATTCATCTCGCAACCCTCATCTGCACAAAATCCCCAATTTACCCTATTTCCATCTCCTCATAAACAAAACCGCATCAACATCCTCCACTTCATAACAAGCATGCACTATAGCAAAACATTCCAACATCATCCCCTCACACCACAATCATAAGCTCACGAACCACAATCATCAAAACCACAGTAAAAACCGAAGACATCGGCCATAGTCAATGCCATCATCACCTAAAATTGCAACACAGTCATCCCCAGTTCCCACAAGCCAAACCCTCTGCTCCACATAATCGCCAAACCGCACTGCAATACAATCCTAGAAGCAGAATCCTTTTCACACAACCCAAAATTCACCCTCACGATTGAAAACTTCTGATTTTGAACCCTAACTTGCAGAACCCGGTAAATTCGAGACCCAAACTTGATTTTGACAAAAGTAAAATAGAGACGAGGGTTGTGTGACCTCTTTGTTGGGTTCGAATTCCTTTGTTGTTGAAAAGGGGGCGTGACTTTTCGTTGATTGTTTCTTTCTTGGTTGTTGGACAAATAACGGTGGCTTTAGTTTAGTTGTGTGACTTGAGTTATGTGTTGTTGAGCCTTGTTTCTAGTTTTAGTTAGGCCCGGCTCTTTTGTTTTTGTTTTTATAGCTTAGATCTAATCTTTGTTGAGTTTACTTTAATTTTTCATTTTTTCAGTTTAGTTTAGTTGGTTTCAAGTTTTAGTGGAATTTAGTTTCGCTCAACTCGGTTTCTTTACTTTAGGTTTATTTAATTTTTTTAACTTTTTGTTTATCTCCTTTCTTATTTTTCATTCCAAAAAAAAAAGAGTGAGAGAGAGAGAAATTGAATCAAAGACCAAAGTAAAGAGTAGAGTTCAAGCAACCAACAAGGGAATCAAAAGCGCCAAGCAAATTGTAGATAATGAAGTTTTATAGAACTAGACGGACTGCCATACCCCACTGTAAAAGTTTCTAACTCTACAGGTGCAGCAGTTGATTAAAAAAATATAGAAATTTCTTGTAAAAATTTTCTACAGGGGTAGCGACTTGCTTGTATAATATTTTAAATTTCTGCAGTTATTATTGTTTGATTTTTGTGGATGACTGATATTTCCGTAATTGAAATCTTTGCTCTCATTGTTTTCAACAACAAAAATAGATGTTCCAAAATAACATAATTGAAAAATGGTACTTTATGAAGTTGACTGTCTCGTATAATTGGATCATGGATATGTAGTAGTTCAATTTATTGAACTATTAGCAAAAGAGGTTGCATACAACCCGTTAAACGTTGGTCATATCCCTTAGTATTCATACTATACGTGAACGACCATAAGACCCTCTTCCCCCTTATAATTGAGCCAGTTAATTAATAGAGCGCAATTCAGTATTTTATACTATTTTAAAGTGAGAATAATTGTTGACTTCATTCGAATGTCGGATTAAAAAAAAGTCCTTGAGAGAAATATGGGATAATAATTGAAGTAGAAGTCCTCTTGAACAATATGAGTATGAATTACACCTCATGAGGCAAAATTTTACAAAATTTCGTGAGGCCAATGCCAATAATTTTCAAAATTTTCCAAATGACCAACATTTTCAAAATCATAGAAATGATTGAAATTGCAATTTCAATTCTAACTTTAGTAATTACGATTATGGGCCACATCCTCATCAAAACAGCCTTGGATCCTAATATAACTTTGATCAACATCAATATGGGGTTGTAAACCAAAATTTTCAAAATTACAGCCCATATCAAATCTTGAAAATAAGCAAAATTGAAATTTTCCATCGAATTTCAACAGTTTCGGTTACGAACATAATTTTTACAATCAAAATGATTTCCAGTATCATTGTCATTTTCCTAAAAATTCAAACAACCACCACATTGGAAGTAATATTGATTGTGAAATTAATGTGTACTATAATTTTAAGAATCAAGAATTCCAAAATGAGAGCTGTAATGACCCACATTGGCAGAGGTATTATAATTTATTTATTTAATTATATAAACAGTGATATAGTGAATTAAATGGTCGTGGAATTAAATAATGATGAATATTTAATTAAAATAATAAATTAAATAATATATTTAATTCTGGAATAATCAGAATTGGCTGAAATGACGATATGGTGTGAACCGGATCATCTGTGATATTTAATTCAGTTTAGAATTGAATTAGAATAACGAATATATTATTTGAACGACAGTTTGAATGTATAATTTTATTATAATGTTTGAATGTATAATTTTATTATAATTATAATCGAGCTCGTAATGGCACTGCATTTCGTAATTTGGCAATTTGAACTTCAACTGAATGTACAGGATTCGTTTTAAACGGATTTCTATGAAACAAGAAACGTGTGGAGCTGGTGGTGTATATTTTTCTTGTGGAAGAGAAAAATCAGGATTTCATCATGTACATTTTGATTCACGTCCAAATCAAATTTCAGAAAAAGTCGTTGTAAATCGAATATTGGGTTGACCCAGAAGTGAATATCAAGTTAGAAATTCATATAGGAATATTCTAGAGCTGTATGGTATTCCACTGAGAATATAGATGATAATATTTATTTATAAATATTAAATTTAATTATATTTAAATATACTTATATATTTAAATGGGTCATCCAAAGCATTAAAAATAGCCAGTTTTGCAAACGAAGTCGGAATTCGACAAAACTAATTTTGTTGGATCCGCAACATCAAATTATTGCTAGATTCCAAGTTCTGTGATTTTTAGAGTCACTGCGTGGACGTACCTATTTTTAGAGTGAAAAACAATCAGTATTTTGACAGTTAAAAATACGCTGTGTGAGCATACGGAGTCGGAATTCGACGAAATCAATTTCGTTGGGACCGTAATGTCAAACTGTAGCCGCTTGTTCAGTTTCGTGATTTTTAGGTATCGTATGTGATCACACGAATTTTTAGAAGATTGAAAAGAATATAAAATGAAAATAAAAAGAAGATATCCTAGCTAATGAGTGGACCAAAACAAGGCCACCGATCACCTTTCTCAGCCGCACAGTAAACTCATCCCCGTATATAACCACCTCTTGACCGACACATTTATTTTTTTTGAGCAAAAACCATTTCCTTGATATTAAAATCAAAAGCAAATCAAATAAAAATCGATAAATTTCAAAGCCACTGTCTTTGAGATCATTGAAGGTTTTTCTACAACTGTATATAACAATCATGGGGTTCGGCGTCATTTCCTGTCGTTCAAAATATGAGCAGCGTGAAGAAGGGTGATGGGTTGGTGATCTTCGAGCTTTGATTTGTAAATCGGACATTGTAGTTGGTCTCAGGATGGCAAGGGGATGGATTCGGCGGAGTTTAGTTGGTTTTGACGACAAGAACTGTCGCACGAATCACTGGGTTGACCGTAGAGGAGTTGACGTCGCCCCTCTGGAGAGGAACTCGAGCTGGAAGGTGGTGGGCGGAGAAGGAAGAGGGTGAGAAGAGGATGATGATCGTGATTTCCATTTGGTCTTCGATGTAAGGATAAAGGTGCGACGGAGGAGCAAAGTTGTTTGGTTTTGGCCATTTCTGAACTGGAGTTGCATTTCAATTTGGGGAAGACGGGATTTTTGTGGATGCGGTTGGGCTTAAAGGGTTGGGCTTGGGCCTGGTTGTAAGGTTTGACGAACCATAAGTTGTGTTGGGATCGTATGGACGGACACTACCCAATGAAGCTGACGGGAAGTGGATTGGGGCTCGTATGAATTTATGACAAAATAATTTTTTTGATTCAAATCAAACAAACAGTTTGTAACACCCCACGTCCATTAATGTCACTCACAAAGGGAATGCATTAACTTCCATGGAGGTTTTAAGTGAATATAGAATAGAAAAATTACAACAAGACAGATAATAAATAGTACTTGGAAATCTAAAACTTCATTTTATTTCAGTGGAAATTAAACATGTTTGTTACATCATAAAACCATAAATCAGAGTCAAGTACAATATCCATCTTCATAAAACAAAATACATAACCCCATTACATAAATAGCCACTAAAGAAGATAACAAGCTGGACTTTACTTCAGCGGTCCAAGCTTTCCCAAAGAGATAAAGCAATCCAATCAAACTCCACTAGAGCTGGGTCCAACCTGAGGACCTGGAGGGGAAAAAGGATAGAAATGGAGGGGGTTAGACATAAAGTCTGGCGAGTATGATAATTCTAACAATACTATTATCAATATAACTAGACTAAGGCATAAGCTGGAGAATAAGGAAATGTCTATGAACTATTAGGTATGGAAGAGCAGATAAAGATAACGTTGAAGATAACGTTAAAGGCATACCTAATTACTAAAGAATATTTACTACACTGCACCGCACATTACTACACTGCACCGCACCAGTCACCCTAAAGGTTGATCCCGCTTGATTCACACAGAAACTATATAAATAGCCTTGCGTACCCCTAGCTGACTACATAGGTGCCATCTGCCCCTATCTCCACTAGGTGTACTCCACTACCCACTTTCGATCGGCTCCCTACTCGTAGATACCCGTGCTGGCCCCACAGTGGGGTGTATCACTCCCCTAAAGTGGCAACCCGATACAACTTGAGAATGCACGGCTTATACCTACACGATGCAACAACATCTTACCTACCAACCCGGGTCCACACACGCATATGAAACCCGTTGGACTTGCGTTGCCACCGCTCACCGTTTTGGCCTCTTACAGTCAAGCCCAATATGCGTGTCCCGTCCTCGACTTGGGTCGAGCCCACAAAGATACGTTTCGGATACTGGTTGAAATGGCCCCCCACAAGCTACCCACCTAAGCTTGTCACCATTAGTATATCCCACTTAACCCTCTTAGTCATGTTCATTTACATGTGTGTTCGGTTAAGTCTTACTAATCGTATTTCACATGCCACTAAGGGCACCCACTAGATTCCTCATGCCACCCAAGGCACCTACTTAACCCCCATGTCCCACTTTACATGTTTATCTGGTTGAGTATTTCTTAATTCATTCAGGCCATAACCTCATAAAGACCCCTCACATTAGACTGGCATTTATGGCAGCTGGATTTGCCGGGCGGGTCCGGGCAGTCTTACACCATAAAAGAGTCTAACCTCGTGTCTTTACAACTGTTATGCTTTAGTTTAGGCCTAGGACCTCTCATATTGGGCTGACATTTGTGACCACTGGATTTCCGGGAGGGTCCGGGCAGGTTTACGTCACAAACGAGTCCAACCTCATGTCCTAAGCATTGATTATCACTTATAATCTTTTACCCTAATTTTAATAATTCCCTATTCAAATTATTAATTAACTCCAATTTTAATGATGTCCATAATTGACTCAATTATGGCCATCCATTCATGGCATGCAAAATCATATCAATTGCACCCCAACTTCTTAATATTAAATCCTTAATATTACCCCTAACCCACATTTATACGTTCGCTTATTCAATGCAGAATATGCGTTAGACTCGAATAGTCTAACTAATAGCACAAAAATAAATTATCACAACATATAGACAATTAAAATGAATCTAATCATAATAGGGGTGAAACTTGCATAAACTACACATGTTAAGGATCTAAAGGTGTCAACTTGTTAAATGTCACAATTTACATGATATGATCATAACCCAAATTTATGTATGAACTTGCATATGGGGTTTTCTGCAACATAATGATGGTGTGAACTAGCATCTAATACATAGAACTCACACATGTCATAGCATAATTCTAGATGTCATAATTCTAGCTCTAAAGAGATGTCATGGCATATGTTCATAATATTTACTAATCAATCTAACTTGCATACATGGTTTTTCATATAGATCAACATAGCCCAAACATTATGATTTGATTAACATGAACTAACTAGCATAGACAATAACATCATGACTTTATAACATGTATGATTCATCTCAACTTAGCATAGAAACCTTCAACATATATAACATCATCATAGCATGATTTACAACATATAGGATATCATCATCACATAAAATAGGATTTACATCATACATGATAGCAAAGGGTTTACTACAACATATATGATAATCCACATCATTCACTTATAATCCATTCATGACTTAATCGAATTAGTTTAACAATAATCTTGTTAAGATCATCATACTCACAAATTTAGAGAAGAAAAGAGAGTCTTGATTTGCTTTAGAGTTGAGTAGAATTAAAATTTGAGTTCCATGGCGGCGGTATGACGGTAGCTATTATATTTTTCATGTGAATTAGAGTGAGAGACTACCTAGGTATTTACAGAGTTTTGGGTTTATTTAGACCGTCAGATCAACTCAGAACTAACCTGAACCGTTTAGTTTGCCAACTCATCCCTAAAGACACATCAGCAGCTCAAGATTGGGCTCATTCAAAACCCTAGCCGACTGACCAGGTCGACACCCAGGTCGACACTATAGTCGACCTGAGGGGGGGGGGGGAAGGTCGACACTAGTGTCGACCTACCTGGGCGGGAATTTTCCTGCCCAGCCCGCTTTTGCACTTTCAGTTTGAATTTTAAATTTCCTGCGAGCTGTTTTGAATTTTTTGAAACTTCCGATGGCCATAACTTCTTCATACGAAGTCCAATTCACGCAAACTCGGACTCTATTTCAAACAGAATTCCGAGATGAACACAATGGCGTAACCCGTTTCCCACAATTCTCATGTCTGAGATTAGTTATTCTTTAATTTGTGAATATTAATATTAATAGAATTACGGGGTGTTACATTCTCCCCTCCTTAAAGGATTTTGTCCCTGAAATCTTCAAGTCAAGAAGAATGTATATCCGAACATCCAATCGTCCATCTACTCAACCATCAAACACAGCCATCCATTGTCCTTAATAGGCTTCTAATGCTTCCATGTTTAAATGCACAGTGTGTGTATATGTCCATATCTAATGCAAAATCAGGCGGTCCAGTGATTCAGTTGACCTCCTTAATGCAAACCATGATAGTGCCATGCGTCCATTATGTATGCAAAAGTTCCTTAATGCTACATATTATCTCTATATGCGTGCACAATCATCATCTGAATGCAACATCCATATGATAATACCATCGTCATACATCCATTTTACTAAATACAGCCATTTATATGCAATATGCAGTATGAAGTGACTGAGCCGATCTAGTGTCTAATAATGTGTGTATATGCGTCCACGAGCAACCACTAGCAAACACTTGCATCCACTTTGCATCCATCATACATAACATGTCTCAAACACATGTTTCAACCATAGGATTATCCTAACTAAAGGTCAAGGACACTAGCGAGAGGACATACTAAAGATAAGATAAGTACAAGCTAAGCAATAAAGGAGAAATTAAAAGACATACCCTCTAAAAGAAAAGGGTACAACGAATGCATCTTCGCTTCTATCTCCCAAGTAGCGTTGCTCTCATCATCTCCCCATTGCACTTTGACTAGTCTGACCTCTCGATTCCTCAACTTCTTGATCTCTGACCCAAGAATGCGCGTAGGAGCTCGTCGAATCGTCGCATCACGCTCTATCTCCACCTCTCTAAGCAAGTTCGGCTCTACCACTTCCGCGGTCTTGTGCAAGCACTTTCTCAAATGTGACACATGGAATACGTCGTGTACACCACTAAGTCTCTCAGGAAACTCCACTCTATACGCCATCTGTCCAATCTTCTCCTTAATAGGAAACGGCCCTACAAACCTTGGTGCTAACTTCCCAACGGACCCAAAGCGAACAACGTTCTGAAATGGAGACACTTTGATAAAGACCATGTCCCCAACATCAAACTCGAGATCTTTCCTCCTCTTATCCGCATAAAATTTCTGCCTATCTTGCGCTTCTTTCATCCTCCTTCAAATCAAGTCGACCTTTTCCGAAGTCTCTCTAATCATATCGGGCCCAAGTAAGATCTTATCCATAGATTCCCACCAACATGTAGGCGAACGACAAGGTCGTCCATAAAGAGCTTCGAAAGGTGCCATGCTAATGCTAGACTGAAAGCTGTTATTATATGCGAACTCCACTAACGGAAGATGCTCTTCCCATGTACCCCCAAAGTCTAGGATACATAGCCTCAAAAGATCCTCTAGAATGTGATTCACCCTCTCGGTCTGGCCATCCGTCTGAGGATGATATGCGGTGCTCAAACATAACTGAGTCCCTACCGCCTCTTGCAAGCTTCTCCAATATTCGCTTGTGAAAATAGGATCGCAGTCGCTCACTATGCTAGAAGGAACACCGTGCAAACGAACTATTTCTCGTACGTATACAGAAGCTAACAATGGAGCAGTCCTCTTACTCTTCACGGGAATGAAATGGGCGCTTTTAGTAAGTCTATCTACTATAACCCAAATCCCGTATTACCCTTCCTTGATCTTGGTAATCCGTCAATAAAGTCCATCGAGACGCTTTCCCACTTCCATTGTGGAACATCCAATGGGTGAAGTAACCCACCGGGTTTCATTTGCTCCACTTTTACTTGTTGGCACACCAAGCATCTAGCGACATACTCGGCCACATCTTTCTTCATGCCGGCCCAAAAGTAAACTCGTCTCATGTCCATGTACATCTTGTCCCCGCCGGGATGAATGGTCATCTTCGAATGATGTGCTTCATCAAGAATAGCCTTCCTCAAACCTTCGTCTTGAGGTACACAAAGTCTACCGTCCCTATGTAACCAACCCTTATCATCTAGGGTATACCTACGGAGATGGCTTGATGACTCCCCTCCTTTGAGCTTTTCTACTAACTCAACCAACTGTGGGTCGTCTCGCTGTGCCTCGCCAAACCGTTCCAAAAGCATAGGTCTGACCTCCAAGGATGCTAGCAAACCGGGGACAAAGTCAATGGAAGGTCTAAAGTTAAACATCGAAATGAATTCTAACCTTCGCCGCTCAACAAACAAAGGACTTAAGGATAATCTTTTTCTACTTAAGGCATCGGCCACTATGTTATCCTTGCCAGGGGTATATGCTATTTCGAATTCGTAGGACGCTAAGAACTCCATCCACCTTTGCTACCTTAAGTTCAAGTCCTTTTGAGAGAACAAGTATTTTAAAGATTTGTGGTTAGTGAATAATTCGAATTTCTCACCAAGAAGATAATGACGGAAAACAATAGCGACCAACTCTAGGTCATGCGTGGGGTAATTTTTCTCATGTGCTTTCAACTGCCTTCCACCATAGGCTATTACCCTACCCTCTTGCATTAAGACTGCGCCTTGTCCTGTCCCACAAGCATCGGTATAAACAGTAAACGGCTTACTCTCGTCTGGCAATACTAAGACTGGAGCTGAGGTCAAAGCTCTCTTCAAACGTTGGAACGCATCATCACAATCTACGTCCCATGTGAAAACTAGGTTCTTCTTCGTCAAGCGTGTCAATGGAGCTGATATCTTTGCGAAGTCTTTGATAAACTTCCTATAGTAGCCAGCCAACCCCAAGAAACTTCTTACTTCGGTACCATTTTTAGGGACCTTCCAATCTTGTATGGCCACCACCTTCGCGGGATCCACAGCTATCCATTCTTTGGAAACCACGTGCCCTAAGAATCGTACTTCCTTCCTCTAGAAGTGACACTTGGAAAATTTAGCCTTAAGGCTATGCGCTCGAAGAGTCTCCAACACTTCCCTAAGATGTAGGGCATGCTCTTCTTTATCCTTAGAAAAGATCAAGATGTCATCCACAAAGACTACCACGAATTTGTTAAGGTACTCCCTAAACACCCTACTCATCAGATCAACAAAGTATGCGAGGGCGTTTGTCAAACCGAAGGGCATCACTAGACATTCATAGAAACCGTCTGGAGTCCTAAAGGTCGTCTTGTCTATGCTATCATCAACCACTCTCAACTGATGGAAACCAGTGGCTAAGTCCAACTACGAAAACACTTAGGCGCCAACTAACTGATCGAAGAGATCGTCAATCCTCGGCAGTGGGTGTCTGTTTTTCTTGGTAAGCTTATTAAGTTCTATATAGTCCACACAAAGTCTAAGGGACCCATCTGCCTTCATGGAAAATACTACTGGAGCACCCCACTCCGATATACTTCGTCTTATGAACCCCTTCTCAAGCAACTCCTTCACTTGCTTATCGAGTTCCCTACTTTCACGAGGAGCCATGTGGCGTACTGGCAAAGATACTGGTTTCGTATTATCCATAAGATATATCCGAAAATCTATCTCCCGCTTCGGAGGCAAGCCCTTCACCTCCTCAAACACATCCGAGTATTCTCGGACTACTCTAACAGATCATAGATTTTCCTCAGACGCGTCAAGCGATTCTAAATAACTTATCATAACAGAATTTATGGGATTACAAAAGATTTTGAGAGTGTTGCCAAGGCGAGTCATGAGCCTAACTACTCTCCTTTCACAATCAAGTACGACCCCATGTAACCAATCCATTCCTAAAATTTGCCCATAGCCCGTGAAGCCCAACACATAAGCATCACATCTAAACTCAACGCTAAGTATAGAAATTTTCAAATCCAAACACATCATGGACAAATATGCTGAGCCCCCGATTGGATTCGAAACAACTAAGGGATCCTCTACTAAACTGGTGTTTAAGTGCAGTGATTCAACTAATGATGTAGAGATAAACGAATGCGATGCGCCCGAATCGAATAAGGTACAGACAGGATGATCAAACAGAAAAACTAAGCTTTCAACAAAATGGTTCTACCTCGTTCTTGCAGCCGTGGGACCGCGAGAGCCTGAACTTGTCCCCTTGCCTTCCCTGGTGCCATAAGAGCCTGCACCTGTCCTCCCGAGGTAGACCCTGCCCTCTGCCCCTTCTTTGGGCAGTCCTTCACTAGATGTCCCGCATCGCCATAGTGAAAACAGCCGGTCTTCTTTTTCTTTCGGCATTCCCTGCTGAGATGGCCTGGTGTACCACAGTTAAAGCATTTCTTCTTTCCCTTGCCATTATTGTCTTTACCACCCTTCTTGTTTTGCTGTTGTGGTTTCTTCTGATCCACTTTCTTCTCGGGTGCCTTATTAGCATTAGCGCTTTTCTCCTCATGCATGAGCGCCATTTCTACTAGCTTCTCAAAGGTGGCCCCCATAGGGATGTGGGTCATAGCCAACCCTTGCAATGGTTCATTCAAGCCATTAACGAACCTCAAAGCCTTCTTCTCCAGCGTGTTCACTAAGTCCAAGCCAAACCTTGCTAACTGATTAAATTTGTTGACATATTCTTTCACTGATGAGCTTCCTTGCTTCAATGTCAAGAACTTTTCCATATAAAGATTCTCTTCTGCCCTTGAGAGAAATTTTGCCACAAACCTACGCCTAAAATCTGCCCATGAATCAACTGGACGCTCCCCATTAGTGACCTCCCACCAAAACGAGGCCTCTCCCTTCATTAACCAAGCTGCTAAACGAACTTTCCTCCCTTCTTCTACTTCAAAGATTTCTAGAAATTCTTCCACCTCCTTAAGCCAATCTCTAGCTTCCACAAACGTTTCTGACCCTTGAAAAGGTTTTCCACCCGTAGCCTTAAATTCCTTGCACGTCTTTGCAAAAGTATCTAAGCGAGGAGGAGGAGGAGCGGGTGCAACTGGTGGTGGAGGAACATTGGCTGGACCCGCAGCGGCCCTAGCCTCTAATTACCTCCTATGCCATCCTGGTATCGTTACACCATCTGGAAGGTTAAGATCTTCAGCCATGCTGAAACGAAAAAGGAAAGATTCAAAATGGAGAATTCGAAAGATAAAGATATATGGCTACTTGGGGATTATGTTTTTCTTAAAAACTTTCCTCTTTAAATTACTCATCAAGAGATGTTTTTGAAAGCACTTCTTCCAAAAATACTTTAGAAAAATAGTTTTTCTAAAAAATTTATCTATTCTAGTAACCTTAAGCTCTAATACCACGTGTAACACCCCACGTCCATTAATGTCACTCACAAAGGGAATGCATTAACTTCCATGGAGGTTTTAAGTGAATATAGAACAGAAAAATTACAACAAGACAAATAATAAGTAGTACTTGGAAATCTAAAACTTCATATTATTTCAGCGGAAATTAAATATGTTTGTTACATCATAAAACCATAAATCAGAGTCAAGTACAATATCCATCTTCATAAAACAAAATACATAACCCCATTACATAAATAGCCACTAAAGAAGATAACAAGCTGGGCTTTACTTCAGCGGTCCAAGCTTTCCCAAAGAGATAAAGCAATCCAATCAAACTCCACTAGAGCTGGGTCCAACCTGAGGACCTGGAGCGGGAAAAAGGATAGAAATGGAGGGGGTCAGACAAAAAGTTTGGCGAGTATGATAATTCTAACAATACTATTATCAAAATAACTAGACTAAGGCATAAGCTAGAGAATAAGGAAATGTCTATGAACTATTAGGTTTGGAAGAGCAGATAAAGATAACGTTGAAGATAACGTTAAAGGCATACCTAATTACTAATGAATAATTACTACACTGCACCACACATTACTACACTGCACCGCACCAGTCACCCTAAAGGTTGATCCCGCTTGCTTCACACAGAAACTATATAAATAGCCTTGCGTACCCCTAGCTGACTACATAGGTGCCATCTGCCCCTATCTCCACTAGGTGTACCCCACTACCCACTTTCGATCGGCTCCCTACTCGTAGATACCCATGTTGGCCCCACAGTGGGGTGTATCACTCCCTTAAAGTGGCAACCCTATACAACTTGAGAATGCACGGCTTATACCTACACGATGCAACAACGTCTTACCTACCAGCCCGGGTCCACACGCGCATATGAGACCCATTGGACTTGCGTTGCCACCGCTCCCCGTTTTGGTCTCTAATAGTCAAGCCCAGTACGCGTGTCCCGTCCTCGACTTGGGTCAAGCCCACAAAGATACTTTTGGGATACTGGTCGAAATGGGCCCCCACAAGCTACCCACCTAAGCTTGTCACCATTAGTATATCCCACTTAACCCTCTTAGTCATGTTCATTTACATGTGTGTTCGGTTAAGTCTTACTAATCGTATTTCACATGCCACTAAGGGCACCCACTAGATTCCCCATGCCACCCAAGACACCTACTTAACCCCCATGTCCCACTTTACATGTTTATCTGGTTAAGTATTTCTTAATTCATTCAGGCAATTACCTCATAAAGACCTCTCACATTAGACTGACATTTATGGTAGCTGGATTTGCCGGGCGGGTCCGGGCAGTCTTACACCATAAAATAGTCTAACCTCGTGTCTTTACAACTGTTATGCTTTAGTTTAGGCCTTGGACCTCTCATATTGGGCTGACATTTGTGACCACTGGATTTACCGGGAGGGTCCGGGCAGGTTTACGTCACAAACGAGTCCAACCTCATGTCCTAAGCATTGATTATCACTTATAATCTTTTACCCTAATTTTAATAATTCCCTATTCAAATTATTAATTAACTCCAATTTTAATGATGTCCATAATTGACTCAATTATGGCCATCCATTCATGGCATGCAAAATCATATCAATTGCACCCCAACTTCTTAATATTAAATCCTTAATATTACCCCTACCCCACATTTATACGTTCGCTTATTCAACGTAGAATATGCGTTAGACTCGAATAGTCTAACTAATAGCACAAAAATAAATTATCACAACATATAGACAATTAAAATGAATCTAATCATAATAGGGGTGAAACTTGCATAAACTACACATGTTAAGGATCTAAAGGTGTCAACTTGTTAAATGTCACAATTTACATGATATGATCATAACCCAAATTTATGTATGAACTTGCATATGGGGTTTTCTGCAACATAATGATGGTGTGAAATAGCATCTAATACATAGAACTAACATATGTCATAGCATAATTCTAGATGTCATAATTCTAGCTCTAAAGAGATGTCATGGCATATGTTCATAATATTTACTAATCAATCTAACTTGCATACATGGTTTGTCATATAGATCAACATAGCCCAAACATTATGATTTGATTAACATGAACTAACTAGCATAGACAATAACATCATGACTTTATAACATGTATGATTCATCTCAACTTAGCATAGAAACCTTCAACATATATAACATCATCACAATATGATTTACAACATATAGGATATCATCATCACATAACATAGGATTTACAACATACATGATAGCAAAGGGTTTACTACAACATATATGATAATCCACATCATTCACTTATAATCCATTCATGACTTAATCGAATTAGTTTAACAATATTTTTGTTAAGATCATCATACTCACAAATTTAGAGAAGAAAAGAGAGTCTTGATTTGCTTTAGAGTTGAGTAGAATTAAATTTTGATTAGCTTTCTTCCTTCTTAGTTGGCGGCGGCTAGACTGAGTTCCATGGCGGCGGTATGACGGTAGCTATTCTATTTTTCATGTGAATTGGAGTGAGAGACTACCTAGGTATTTATAGAGTATAGGGTTTATTTAGACCATCAGATCAACTCTGAACTAACTTGAACCGTTTAATTTGCCAACTCAGCCCTAAAGACACATCAGCAGCTCAAGATTGGGCTCAGTCAAAACCCTAGCCGACTGACCAGGTCGACAACCAGGTCGACACTATAGTCGACCTGTGGGGGGGGGGGGGGGGGGAGGTCGACACTAATGTCGAATCCCCAATCGACCTGCCTGGGCAGGAATTTTCCCGCCCAGCCCGCTTCTGCACTTTCAATTTGAATTTTAAATTTCCTGCGAGCTGTTTTGAATTTTCTGAAATTTCCGATGGCCATAACTTCTTTATATGAAGTCCAATTCACGCAAACTCAGACTCTATTTCAACTAGAATTCCGAGACGAACACAATGGCGCAACCCGTTTCCCACAATTCTCACGTTGGAGATTAGTTATTCTTTAATTTGTGAATATTAATATTAATAGAATTACGGGGTGTTACATAGTTTATCGTTCTTTAACGATGAACTGCAAATGTGAGTAAATCTCACTAACTCTGAACAGTTTATAATTTCATGTTGTATTTTTAGAACTGTTAAATATTGGCTGATTGACTGCGTGTTGACTGTTTGATTGAACAGCTAGTCAGTTAGTTGAATTTCTATATTGATTCTGTTTAACAGAATATATCATATGAAACTGAAAGTGATGTTGATTTTATATTGTATAACATCTGTGGATGCAGGGAGACAGGTTGGAGGAATCCAACTGGATTCCTCAACATTTATTTTACTGTTTTTCATATATTGTGATATATGATGTGATATATAATCAGTTGTCGATTTTATGTGTTTGGACGATATTGATCATCGTGATTTGATATGTTGAATACCACAACATACCGGAAATGTTGATAAGGGAATATTTTCAAAGTGATATTTGAAAATAAGATATTTATAAATGGAATATTTATAAATAAGAAATATTTATAAATTGGAATATTTATAAATAGGAGATATTTAGAAAAAAGGAATTTATAAAATCAAAGAACAGATTTGGAAAGGAAATATTTGCAAACCATTTGCAAATAGAAGATTAGAAAAGGATATATTTGTAAATCATTTATAAATAGAATTGATATGAAATATTTAGAAAATAAATAGAGTTAAAAAGGGAAATGTATTTATAACGGAATAAGACGTTATAAAATGGGAAAACGTTATAAAAAGGAAACTGTTATAAGTAGGAAATCATTTTAAAGTGGAGAACCGTTACTAAATGTAAATCTTTAAAAATGAATAAACGTTGTTAAAAGGGAAATCTTTATAAAGAGAATAAAGGAGTTAAATCGAATATGGTATTCGAAAGGAGTTAAATTGAATATGGTATTCGAAAGTAGTAAATCGAATTAGTTATTCGAAAGGGGTTAGTCGAGTCGAGTTAGTTGAATAGAGTTAATCGAATATTTGTTATTCGAATAAGAGTCAACCAGTTAGAGTTAATCAATTAGAGTTAACCAGTTAGAGTTAAACCAGTTAGAGTTAATCAATTAGAGTAAATCGAACTAGAGTTATTCAAATGGAGTTATCGATATTAGTTTATTCGAATAGAGTTAAAGGAAAGGAGTTATCGATTATAGTTTAATCTAAAGGAGTTATCGATTATAGTTTAATCGAAAGGAGTTATCGAATTTGTTATTCGAAAGGAGTTATTGATTATAGTTTAATCGAAAGGAGTTATCGATTATTAGTTAATCGAAATGAGTTATCGAATTTGTTATTCGAAAGGAGTTATCGATTATAGTTTAATTGAAAGGAGTTATTGATTATTAGTTAATCGAAAGGAGTTATAGAATTTGTTATTCGAAAGGAGTTATCGATTATAGTTTAATCGAAAGGAGTTATCGATTATAGTTTAATCGAAAGGATTTATCGATTATAGTTTAATCGAAAGGAGTTAAGGAGTTAAGTAAGGAGTTAAGTAAAAAGAGTTAATCGATTAGGGTTAAATAAATAGAGTTTATCAAATTTAGTTTATTCGAAGAAAGGTTTTCGAATCTAGTTATTCGCAAGAGAGATTATCAAATATAGATATTCGAAGGGAAGAGTTATCCAATAGAGATTTATTCGAACGAGTGTTACGAAGGAAGTGTTAAAGGGCTAAAAGATGAACTTACCCTATTTCAAGATTTGAAATGTTGGTTCACTCACAAGAGGAAGGTATGAAACTATATTCCCCAAGTGCATGAAGGAACGGATCGCACACTATCGACTCGCCCGTCATCGGATCGCACACTATCGACTCGCCCACCATCGGATCACATCTCGTCGGATCGCCCCCGTTTCATCAGCGAAATGAAACCTCTATGCGACTCGATCCGAACTTATATTGTTGCCCAGCGTAGACCGATCCGATCCCCTGATGCATGGCGAACCCTCTGACCCGTTCAAGCGTGAGCTAGTCCTCAGCGATCCGAGACGCACGGATCTAGCGACACGTGTCCCTAACCGTCATTTTGACCGATTCTCCCCATCTACACGATCCGATTTTCAAGGGGATCGCGACACCTATCCACAACGGCTAATTTGACTATTTCTTCAACGGTGGCGATGCGATCCGATGTTCTCGGGATTCGTGCCATGTGTTACCACGACCCGCCTGACAAAATCAGCTATAAATAGCCCAGAGCTTGGCACTTGTTGGGATCTGTTTGGCAATGTTGAGTACTGAATCCGCCATTATTGTCAAACTACTAGAGTATTGAGAGAAATCATTGATTGTATTAGCTTTCAAAGTATAATCAATAATATATAAAGTGGAGGTAGGCTTGTTAACGCCGAACCACTATAAATTCTGTGTGTTATTTTCTTTTTCCTCATTCTTCAGTTGAAACTCTATAAGATTCAGAACAATTTGGGTGTTAGGTCCAAATTTTGATCTAACATTTTGGTGCTTTCACTGAGAAACAGTCCTAAAGTTTCATTATTCAGTCCTTTGAAGATTCCAGTGATTCGGATATCATGGCTGGAAAGAGATCTAAGGAAGCACGAGCTACACGAACCAATGAAACAACGAAGAAAGTGTACACGAGCTAGGCAATGAGGAAACTCTGGATCGAGGAGCGCATGGGGCGAACCGATCCGATGAGGACGCCACGGTCCGAGTCGACGAGAACGAGGCGATCCGGACTGCTGAAGGGGTTGTTACTCGATCCCGAGATAACATCACGAACCCTCCGCGTACCGTGACCACGAACCGATCCCAAGGGGGCGTAGCGAGCCACCATCCTCGAACCATAGCGATCTGAATTGATAACCAGACTACAACTCGACCTGGAAAGGAGCCTATGGCTCGCTCCTACCGTCCTGGCCCCTCCGCTCGACCTGGCTCAAGCACTTTGCGCATAAGAGAAAGTGATGATGACCAGTATGACCCTGCTGCTCCCGTTACTGAGGGGGATCTCTCTCGCTTTTCCGAAATGTGGGAGAGATTGTTTGATGAATTGGCTGCCCAAAGGCAGGAAAGCTCCGTCCTGCGAAAAAATTTGACTGCTATGGATAAAAGGCTTGATGAACTCGGAAGGCAAAGGACGCCACCAGCTCGTCCGCTCACCCCAGGATATTCTTCTTCGTCAGAGGAATCGTCGAGACCTCCGCAGCGACCATATGAGAGAGCCGAAAACATAGAGCAGCTTCGGTTCGGAACCCTGCCATCACGGGAAGAAGAAGCACGAGAGGCGGGGCCCTCAAACCGTAATGTGAGCGATCACGCCGCGACTCCCAGAGCCCGAGATGTGGACAATCCTGTACAGAACAGACTACCTCAGCCCCGTCATCGCGCACGTGCTTATGG
This sequence comes from Allium sativum, assembly GCA_030737875.1. Classification (NCBI taxonomy): domain Eukaryota; kingdom Viridiplantae; phylum Streptophyta; class Magnoliopsida; order Asparagales; family Amaryllidaceae; genus Allium; species Allium sativum. The sequence goes on from CM060923.1 coordinate 13,123,300, forward strand.
TAATAGGGGGCAACGAAGCCCTATCCGAGCCCCAGATTTTGTGACTGCTCCCGGAAGAGAGACTAGAGAACCCCACCGAGCCAGAAGCACTGACCCTGAACCTCCGCTGACTAGTGCAAATGTTGCAGCCATGATCCATCAAATTCTGGCAGATAGCCGTGGGAAACGGAATGAAGATTGGGGAATTGACCGCAGTCACACCCCTTTCACTGATGATATTTTGGATGCGACTTTCCCGAGGCGTTTCAACATGCCACAGATGAACCGATATGCGGGTAGGTCTGATCCTGTCCAGCATCTGATGAGATACTCTTGGTCAATGACCTCTGCCGCAGCTTCTTACGCTGTCAAGTGCAAAGCATTTCCCATATTCTTGGAGGATGTAGCATTGTTATAGTTTACTTGCTTGCCAGCTAGATCGATTTCTAGCTTCAGGGAGTTGAGTGAGAAGTTCGTAGAACAATTTCGTATCTATGCACAAAAGACAAAGTGTGTGATTGATTTGTTCCTTGTCAAGCAGCGACCAGGCGAGAGTTTGAGGGCGTACCTAGATCGTTTCAACTTGGCCGCTACTAAAGTTAAAGATCCCCATGAACCAACCATTGTCGCAGCACTGATTAATGGAGTAGATAAAACACCGAATTCGGGAGATATCTGGCAGGCAAGCCACCCCATACTAGAGAGTTATTCTACGAAAAAGCTAACGTGCATTTACGTCGGGAAGAAGTATATGCTTACCGAAAGGCAAAAACAGCTGATAAAGAGGAAATCCAGAGCAATGTCGCCATTAAACAGACAGGAGACAGCTCGGGGAAAGTCGAGGTTAATGTCGGAAATCGGAATCAGGGTGCTCGTCAGTCAGGGAACAACAATAATAATGGTAACGGCAACAACCGGAAGAGGAACCGAGGGAACGACTCCCAGAGAAGGACTCATCCCAGGGCCTTTGAAAGTTATACGCCAATAAATGATACTCTGGAAAATATCTTCATGGATGCGTATGAAGTCCTCCAGAATAAGAGGCCACCTCCTAGAGAGTCGACGGAGAAAGAACGTGAAACGGGGAAGTTTTGTCTCTTTCATCAGATTCACGGCCATTCGACAAATGAATGCCGTCACCTAAGAGATGTAGTCGAAAGGCTGCTTCAAGAAGTAAAATTAGATGAATACAGAGTAACGCCCAGAGACAGGGGGCAAGCAGTACAGGCTCCAAATCAGAACCAGAATCAACTTGCTGCTAGGCCAACTGCCCAACAAAAGGGAAAGAACATTGTTATCAATACCGTAATCGGAGGACTTTATCTTGCCGGACATAGTTCCAAGGCATTGGATCAATATGTGAATGCAGCCAAGCAACACCTCGAGGTAGGGGAGTGTAGCAACCCTAAGGACAATATCCCGGTAAAGCAACAAAAGATGATGACCGACGATGTCGTTTTCCGAGAACGAGAAAGCATTGGAGTCCATGCTCCGACTGAAGATCCATTTGTAATTACAGTACCTATTGGACCAGCCACTGTTCATAAGATTTTAGTGGACAACGGGAGTTCCGTCAACATTCTTTTCAAAATGACATTTGACCAGATGAATCTCGAAATAAAAGACTTGAAGCCCTGTCAAGGATGGATCCGTGGATTCAACGGAGCATCCATCGCTCCAATGGGTTATGTAGAGTTACCAGTTACGCTTGGGGAAGGAGAACGCCAGAGAGTGAGAATCCTTCCCTTCGTGGTTTTGGACGTTGAATCGCCCTACAATGCCTTCTTGGGCCGACCGGTCCTCGCAAAGTTTAGAGCCTGTATAGCCCCCTGGTGCCTATTATTGAAATTCCCCACAGAAGCTGGCATTGGTATTGTCAGAGGAGATCAGGTTGCTGCGCGAGCATGTTATGTTGCCGAGCTAAAGTTACTTCGCAATGGATGGGACATAGAAACCAAAGGCGCTTCTCCCCCTACAAGGGCGGAGACCTTATAGCAACTAAAGAGGATAACCGTTGGAGAGTCGCCCAGAGAGTTGCCCGAGGATATAGATCCCAGAGAGGATTAAGAACCTGGGGGCAGAATGGCGACTCCCAACGAGACAACTGTGGATGTACCGATCGATGATAATGACCCGGAGAAGGTCCTTAAGATTGGATCCCAGTTAAATCCGAATCTCGCTAAAAAATTGATGGATTTCTTAAAAAACAACTTCGATGTATTTGCTTGGACCCACGCGGACATGTGCGGGATATCCCCATCAATCATGAGCCATTCATTAAGCATTAACCCTAAACTTCCTCCGGTAAAGCAAAAAAGGCGAATGTTGGGCCTAGAGAGGTCCGCTGCCTTGAAAGAAGAGGTTGGAAAGCTAATGAGTAATGGATTTATCAGAGACTCGACCTACCCAGACTGGATTTCGAATCCAGTCCTGGTAAAGAAGGCCAACGGGAAATGGCGAACGTGTATCGACTTCTCGAATTTGAACAAAGCCTGTCCAAAAGATAGTTTCCCGTTACCCCGGATTGACCAGTTGGTGGACTCGGGGGCGGGTCATGAGCTTCTCTCATTTATGGATGCTTATTCAGGATATAACCAGATTCCGATGCATGATCTAGATCAAGAACACACTAGTTTTATCACGGATCTAGGATTATATTGTTATGTGGTGATGCCCTTTGGCTTGAAGAATGCGGGCGCTACATATCAACGTTTAGTCAACAGAATGTTTTATAACCAGATCGGGAAAACAATGGAAGTATACGTCGACGATATGTTGGTTAAGTCCAAGCAATCTTCCCAACACACTACTGACATGGCAGAGATGTTCGGCATTCTTCGAAGGTACGGAATGAAACTCAACCCAACCAAATGTTCATTCGGTGTTGCCTCCGGAAAATTCTTGGAGTTCATCGTCAGTTCCCGTGGGATTGAGATTAATCCAGATCAGATCGCGGCAATCAGAGACACTCAGGAAGCTAGGCAAATTAGGGATGTGCAAAGCCTTGCAGGAAAAGTGGCCGCACTAAGCAGATTTATCTCCAGGGCTACGGATAAGTGCATCCCATTCTTCGAATTAATAATGCGGCGAAAACGCCACTTCAAATGGACGCCCGACTGCGTAGAAGCATATAATCATAAATGCCTTCCATCAGAATGGAATGTAATCACAAGTCAAAATTCTGAGGATACAATAAAGTAAATTATATCGTTGATAGCGCTCTAACTCTCCAGAGCAGAGAGGGAACATCGCAGACATGAATTCGATGTCCATAAGTCATGGCGGTGTACCATGATCGGAACCGCCTTGACAAAACTCTAACTCTCCAGAGAGAGAGAGAGTATAAAAGCGTCTCCGATTGAGCGCTGAGAAAGAGCTCCTTCCCCGTTAAAGGATCGGGGAGCAAATGAATCACCGAGCTCGAACTCTAACTCTCCAGAGAGAGAGAGAGAGTATAAAAGCGTCTCCGATTGAGCGCTGAGAAAGAGCTCCTTCCCCGCTGAAGGATCGGGGAGCGAATGAATCGCCGAGCTCGAATTCTTACTCTCCAGAGGGAGAGAAAGTATAAAAGCGTCTCCGATTGAGCGCTGAGAAAAAGCTCCTTCCCCGCTGAAGGATCGGGGAGCAAATGAATCGCTGAGCTCAAACTCTAACTCTCTAGAGAGAGAGAGAGAGTATAAAAGCGTCTATGATTAAGCGCTGAGAAAGGTGCTGGAGACTCAACACCCCCATAATTCCTGCTCCGCTGAAGGATCGTTGAGCATATCATGAAACAAGCTAGAACTCCTTCCCAGTTGAAGGAACAGGGACCAACTGAACTATTGAATTTGAATTCTAACCCTGGCAACCGCCAGGAGAGTATAAAGGAGTCTATGATTAGGCACTGAGAAAGGTGCCAGAAGTTCGGTACCGCAAGAACAGTTATCTTATGAAATTTTCTAAGCCCCCCATACTCAGAAATAGGGGGCAATGTGCGAATAATGCTAATCGACCTTTAATAAGCCCTAGTTAAGCGTTATGCCAATGACTGATTACGGGCCATATGCATATACACACGAATTTTAATGCAGCAATGCAGCATGAAAGTTTTCTCTGTTATTTAATCGACTTGTAGTTATAATTAGATGGTCTATAACTAACCATGGAAAGTTTATTTGAATACAGGTACATAATGATGCAAAAAGAGATAAAACTTTCCTTTATATACTGCAAGCCTACAAAGTGAGAAATAACCTAGAAAACAAAAGTGAGGGCCAGTCTCACAATTACGCTTCCTGGCCAGTGGAAAACCTAAAGACAAAACATAAACCAGAAACAGTATCCTATTTACGCTTTGATCTCTTCTCCGGTTTTTGTCTCTCCAGCCTCGCCTTGTCAGCATCAGAAAGATCTCCCTTCTTCCTCTTCCTTTTGTCGATGAGGGGAACATCCGACTCTTCAGAAGATTCCTCTTCCGCCTCCTTCCTCTTCCTTTTATCAGAGAGGGAAGTCGGGAAATCATCAGGATTCGCAAAATGAAGCTGTCTGCTGATGGATTTGGGCTGGATTTTCAGAATCATCCCGGTTTTGGGATCAAATTCTACAAGAGGGACTACGTCCAAAGCCTCATCTGCCACCTTCTTCGAAGCCATCTCTTTTTCCTGCCTAGCCTGTCGGTTGGCCAAGGTTTCATCGTCGTCGTCGGCGGCTTTTTTGGCGCTGATAATATCCTCCTCATCCTCTACATGGCGCCCATCCATGTCTTTCAAGGCCTCAATGGTCTCAGCATCCTTGGGAACATCAGTACTAGGTGCCGGGATGCTTTTCTCTGCTGTTGTGTCCCCAGCCGGCTTTGATATATCAACACTGGCACCTGGCGAGACAGCCTCCTTCTCCGCCTCTTTTTCTTTTTCAACACCCTTGTCAGTGGGGTCACCACCTGTATTATGGGGAACACACGTTACTAATTCAATTGGTTGTTCTACCAGACGACGACAATTCACAATTGCTTTGACAAATTGTGGAGAAAAAAAGGAGATACCTTCCGCAGATCCTCCTTCTTGAGTAGCTACAGGAGTTCCAGCAATCACGGGAGTTAGGCCCAAAGGGATTAGTGGATCATCGGGATGATATTCCTCAACTCCGGAGGTCTTGGGCTCCACGGCTGAACTCGAGCCCTCATCAGCTTTGCCTTTACCCTTAGCCAGGGCCCTCTCCTTTTCCATCTCCGCTAGAATCAGACGATGACCCTTTGCCAGGTCCTCAGGCTCGTTATCCCTCAAGATGCTCTTCATCAACTCATCTTCATCAATTTCTTCGACCCCCAATCCCTGCTTTTCACCCTCAACAATGGCATCCCATAAATTAGCTAAAGTAACGTGGTAATCAAGGATCCACGAGATATTGCGGGTTTTCAGGACTTGGCCAAGGAAGTCAAAGATCATCTCTTCAAACCCCTCGATATCCTTCTCTCTCTCGAGAAGCTTGTTGTTTGAGGCAGTAGCCATTTCGATGGCACTTTCAACATTCTGTTCGGCGAGAGCTGCCCGTCTCTCCGCATCTGCAACTTGATCATTCGAAGTCAGCGTTTCCGCTTTAGCCAAAGCCAAACTTTCTTTCAAACTTGCTTTCTCTGCCTCCCAAGCAGCTCTCTCAGCTTCAAAATGGTCTTGTGTTGTCTTCAACTCAATGTTGGCCATTTTGAGATCTTCAACCTCCTTCTTTAAGGCCATTTTCTCTTGGCTATTGGAGTCAAGTTCCGAATGGAAGCGTTTCTTAGCGTTCTCCAACTCGGTCTTATAATTTTCGGCATCTCTCCGCGCTAAGGCGAGTTGGGATTGAGCATCTTCCAGGTCCTTCTCCATCTTGGTCCTGGCCCTTTCATTGTTTTCAAGTTTCGCCTTGGATCTATGTGCTTCTATTTCAAGTGTTCGGATGACTTCTGAAAGGTTAACTGCATGATTCTTCATCATCTCATATTGCCTGGCTACGTGGAGGATGTGCCCGACAACTTCATTTTCCCAGTTCTTGGGGACCGGTTCCAAGGCTGGAACAAATGTCATCCTATTAAAGAATATGTCTGGGAATTGTTCCCGCATCCTTTCTAGTCTACCTTGAATCTCGGGACCATGCATGTAATCCCGTGACCCGGGGGGAGCCAACTCTGGCTGGCTGGAAGGAACGATGTCACTGCTCTCTTTTTCAGATTCTCTGATTGGATCCTTGCCTTTATCTTTAGATTCGTGATGCCTTTTTGACGACTTGCTGTGAGAGGGTGCACTTTTTGGAGGAGTCAATTCTTTAGGAAGTTTCTTTCCCCCTGTAGGAACAGCTGGATGACTGGGAAGCTTGATAGATGTCGATTTTGGTGGAGACCGGGGTTGCGAGGAAGTCGGTTTGTGAGAAGGGCCACGAGGACGCTCAGCACCCGGATGAAGGCTAGGTGTGCCCTCGCGAAGAGAACGATAAGGGTAAGATCTCCTGTGGGACATCGTTCCTGTAAAAAAGAAAAGAACATATTAAAACTTTGAAGACTGACGATATAAGCGTGCGGAGTCAGAACAGTGTGTGTGATTTGTGCATCCCATATAATCCCCCGTAACAGACCCGGGCCTGAAGACAGTCTCATCTTACCAGTTTCTTGTTCTCTAGTTGGAGCGATGGTCTCTTCAGAAGAAGGGAAGAATGGCTCCCCTTCGAAGTCCCTCTCTGTGTATACATCATCAGGTAGAGGAATTTTGTTCAGCTCGTCGAATAACTGCTCTTCTGTCAAATCATCGGGAGCAGCGGTTTCGATTGGAGTAGAAGTTGGGATTTCCTTGGACTTGTCACCGCGGACCTCGTCCGCTCTATATATGTTTAGGTCCTCATCGTCTTGGATGACTATCGGGGAAGGACTCTTGCGAAACTTGGTTGTTTCTACCACTTGCGAAGTTCCCTCTCCCTCCGTTGGGGGCACGTACTTATAGGGTTTGCCGCCAGCGCCAAGTCCAAATCTTATATCCAGAAGATGATGCTTATGAAGATTCTCATTAGTAATGCATTTTTTGATCCTTAGAAAGTCGGATCTGCTTTGTAAAAGAATAGACAATCGATGGTTGTATAACGGACCCTCTGTTTTCGGGAAGACATGATCTGTTTAAGACAAAGAAAAAGGGGAAGAATGTTAATGCTTTGACTTCTTGAACAAGATACTCAGTTAAAAGCTTGAAGTTTACTTGATTTAAGCCATCTTCTTGAGCATCCGACCTGTTTCTTTATATAGAACCAATCAGACTTAGGATCCCCTATATTGCTATATTCATCGTACAGAACCTTCCTATTCGCCACCGATTCAAAGAAAGAGAAATTTGGGGTAGCCGAGGAGCGATGCTTGAAAAGAAAGAAGAATGTCAAATCTCTGAATGTGAGTTCGGTGTGTAGGATCTCCGCGTATGCAACATATAGGGAGTATAGAGATGCGTAGGCATTAGGATGGAGCTGCATCGGGGCGATACCCAGTCGTTTTAAAGTCTCGATGGCGATTGAAGGAAACGGAGGAATAGCTCCTACCAAGCACATGGTTCGACTGATTGCCATATACCCCTCCGGAGCTAAGTGGGGTCTATCTTCGCTACCGGGTGTCATAACGTCATCCCAAGGAATCCCATGTCTCAAGCAGATTCTTTTAGGCTTTATATCATCGAGCTTAGATGCTAAAGAATCAGAAAATTTATCTATTCCGAGCGCGCCAGGAATCTCGTCGGGAGCTCCCCTGTCTATCTCAGACTCTTCGCTAGATGAAGTACTTTCGGACAGATCTGATTCCGTTGCCTCGTATTCAGATCCGGAATCTTCACCTCCTGGATTAATTGGAGGAATCTCGGGGTTGTATTGCTCAGGAACCTCGGATTCCGCTTCTGTTACGGATCTTGAAGGAGATTGATTATTCGACATTACTGCTAGGACGAGAAAACATGAACAATGAGATTAAAACTACCCGTCCCCCGTGTGTGCAAGTGCCGGTGTGTGTGCTTGTGTGTGCATTAAAGATAAAGCGTGAAAGCTATCAAGATCATCAAAATATTAGTCGTCATATGCAGTCAAATTATGTGGTCATTTAGTCCAGAAAGTCCGACATCAAGGCCCTAGCCTAACTGTTCAAAATTTTATGGTGACAAGACATCGTTTAAAGTTCGAAATTTATTTGGATCGTGAACTATGAGTCGGATCGCAAGGTAGAGGGATCGCCCTCCTTCGGATCGTAGGGTAGAGGGATCGCCCTCCTTCGAATCGCAGGGCAGAGGGATCGCCCCCTCACGGATTGTGAAATTAAGTTATCGGAGTCTTTGCCGAATCATTGCAGCCCCCCACGGTACGTGCCTCTGCCGTCACCACGACCCTCCGTCTCGCCACTCGCCTTCACCTTCTTCCTCTCCTCTCCTTGCACCCGATCCGAACCAGCCTTCTCTCTTCCTCTTCCTCCTCCGTTTTTCTCCTCTCCTTCTCATCTCCGAACTCTAACCTCTGAACCCATCAGCCATGGTGCCTCGATGGTTCCCCCAAAAATCACGATATTCCATCGTTTCTTCCCTCAAAACTAGTCGAAAAAATTCATAAACAATAGCGATTTCGAATAAGGGTGCTTTCGGTAGAATTACCTTTCTAAAAATTGGGAAAGTAATCGGATTTTTGAAGGTTTGAAAAACTAGGGTTATTTCCTCAACGATGCAGGCGAAACGATACGGAAGAAAGAAGAAGGAAGAAAGTGGAGAGGGGGTCGACTTATATAGGCAAAAGGGCGACTGTTTGTCTCCCCTTCTTTGTCCTATTCGATCCACGAAAATAGGCGGGCCGCGAACCAAAAGCCCACCACGTCTCGAAGAGGAGCCCATCTCATTCCATTCCATGAAGAGGCCCAAGTGCACACCAAAGAACGAAACGAGTGGCTTGCTAACAGACCGCGACTCGAGCACACGATCCGAATCGATATATTCAGTAATGAAGACTCTGAGAAATCCCAGAAAAGGAATTGTTCACTGATTCGCGGCTCGCTGTGAAAAGACGATTCTACAGCTTCGAAGCATGTTCCATCACCGATAAAACATACTTCGAGGGGGCAAAATGTGGGCTAGCTTTTTGACCAAACCAGCCAGGTTCACTCACAAGAGGAAGGTATGAAACTATATTCCCCAAGTGCATGAAGGAACGGATCGCACACTATCGACTCGCCCGTCGTCGGATCGCACACTATCGACTCGCCCACCATCGGATCGCATCTCGTCGGATCGCCCCCGTTTCATCATCGAAACGAAACCTCTATGCGACTCGATCCGAACTTATATTGTTGCCCAGCGTAGACCGATCCGATCCCCTGATGCATGGCGAACCCTCTGACCCGTTCAAGCGTGAGCTAGTCTTCAGTGATCCGAGACGCACAGATCTAGCTACACGTGTCCCTAACCGTCATTTTGACCGATTCTCCCCATCTGCACGATCCGATTTTCAAGGGGATCGCGACACCTGTCCACAACGGCTAATTTGACTATTTCTTCAACGGTGTCGATGCGATCCGATGTTCTCGGGATTCGTGCCACGTGTTACCACGACCCGCCTGACAAAATCAGCTATAAATAGCCCAGAGCTTGGCGCTTTTTGGGATCTTTTTGGTAATATTGAGTACTGAATCCGCCATTATTGTCAAACTACTAGAGTATTGAGAGAAATCATTGATTGTATTAGCTTTCAAAGTATAATCAATAATATATAAAGTGGAGGTAGGCTTGTTAATGCCGAACCACTATAAATTCTGTGTGTTATTTTCTTTTTCCTCATTCTTCAGTTGAAACTCTATAAGATTCAGAAAAATTTGGGTGTTAGGTCCAAATTTTGATCTAACAATATATATATATATATATATGATTGATGATTGATTGATAGAATTTCTATTTGGAAATAATATCGTTGTTTGCACACATGTTTTTCTTCGATAGTTATATCACAGACTACCGAAGTTTTGACCATTTTAACATTGTTAATATGGAGAGACCGGTTGGATTATTATCCAAAGAACCACTCAGTATTGGCATAAGCGTTGCGAATCATATATGCCAAAGGAAATTGAAGACGAAGTTATGCAAGGGCTATCCTTTTTACAGAATAGTGCCTTCAGTTCATCCTGTTCCTGGATGACTTGTATGGACGGATGTGTGACAGAGTATTTCCAGACGATCACGTATATTGACTTCTCCAACCGTACCAAGAGTGGAAGCGGAGAAGGAAACTTCTTTTAGCTATCACATAATGTATGGTTGAGGACGTCAATCGGTGATTTGATGGATTTGACGATGTGGCATTCAAAGTGAATCTGGTGTGATGATAAAGCGTAGCTTCTAGCCTCATCAAATCCGGTAAATGACGGAAATTGGGCAGGCAGCATGGCTAAGTCGGTCGCACCGAAGTAGGGTGTATAATCACCTGATCTAGAGTTTCATTTACTTCTCAAAAATCCATTGTTGATGCTGTCCCATTCGGGAAGCAGTTGTTGATCCCAACCGTTGGTGATATACGTTCGATACACTTAAGCGAAATGAGTGGTCGGTCATGTGTGGCCGGGTTGCAAGATGTTCTTGTTGAACCCAGTGTTTTCCTTTCTAGAGGTACACTAGCGAAAGGTGGTTCCATACCTTGTCACAGTTGGAAATCCATTTCCCAATACGTGCTTGCGGTTTTGATTGTATACTATATATGTAGAACGTGAGATGAAAGCGTTTTTGCTAGATGATTATTATACTGTGGTTGATAGACATTATTATAATATCAAAATGTTTTTGATATAATGATATTTTGGATTCTCATAAGGGAAGAACCCGTTCCGTTATACAGCGTGGTCTTATGAGATATCGTTTACTTGTTCAAACCGTTTTAAAACTATTTACTCATACCAGTCCCATGACCGACCCGGAGTTTATTTTGTTTTGTTTTCCCTAAACTCTTGGGTGCCCAATTTTGTACGGCAGTCAAGTAGTCGGGATTTACAGATATACTGGAAGAGCTTGGAGCAGGAGGCTTTAGGATCATATAGTTATAGTTATTTCCGCTGTGATGTAAGTGTTGTACTTTGATAATGATATGTATATTCAAGTATAGATTTGTATTTCAAAGTTATGTTATGAAATATATTTATTCGTTCCGCTGTGAGATTCATGTTATTTTGATATTGTGTTCTTCTTCTTCTTCTATTCTAAGTTTCTATCTTATCTTTCCTCACCCTCTAATTTCTTTCATTAATCATCCGGTACTTTTCGATGTTTGGTTAGTCATCATTGAGTTTATGGCTATAACCAAAGTCGACAAAAACGAAGGTCATTACAGGAGCTCTCAAATTGATGATTCTGAAGAATATCATCTAAACACTCTTAGAGAGTAGGAAGAAAGGCTAAATAAATAGATGGATGAACTTCTTTGTTTAATGACATCTTTGAAAGAACAATGAGAGCAACAAAATCAAATTCAAACAAGTGACAAATCAGAAAATAATCCATTCTTTACTGATAGTGAAAATTTTTAGATTGCAACTGTGGAAATTGAGAATAATGATCTAAATGAAGTTGTTCAAAATTCAACAAATGATTTGGACTTCAATTCTTTTAAGGAAAAAAATTTAGGCTCAGATTTTGATCTTCCTCAGGCTACGAAAAACTTGAAATTCTAGAAATTGAACAAAATAAAAAGGTTTAATTTTTCAATTCAAATTCGGAGAAGGATTTTAATTAACATGAACTTTTTGGATTGTATGAGGATGAGTTTCCAAATGATGATGGAATAGAATCAAGCCACCAATCTAAATTCGAAAATTTCGATTTTAAGGTTTCAAACGAATAGAATTTGTCAATGTCGAAAATATGTTTACTTATAAAGTCGAGAAATGTGATTACATAGCCTTGAACAACACTCAGAATATAAAATTCACGACTGCAACTGAGTTTATATACAATCGCAAATTTTTGGACAATTACACTGGTAAATTTGTTGAGCACATGAATTATTTTTGCAATGTTAACTAGATTGAAAAACTCCATGTTTGGACGACCCTGGATATTTATCTACTGGACTATAAATCTAGATATAAAGATGAAAACTCTTTGCTTATTGGAAAACATGCCTAGACATAGTGGGAATGGGATTCATCGAGCTAGAACCAAGTTTGGGGGAAAAAGTTGGTAGTAGTCTTTGCATCGCATGAATCGCAAACACATGTATCATTGTACATATGATCCATTCTTACATACAATTAAATTGCATTTTATTTTACAAATCATTTTGCATTTAATCCATCTCTGGGTTTTATCATTCAAATTTAGGAAACGTGCTACAGTGTGGACACTATTTTGTCCAAGTGTGGAGCGGAGTCTGCATTGCATCCTTTTTATTCTTTGTTAATTTCTTTTTTCTTTTCATTTTTTAGATAGGACCATCATGCATTTTAGATCGTAGTAAGATGCCCTTTTTTTTGAAACATGAATCATTTTAGATTGATACAATAAAATAAGTTAACAATTATTAGTCAGCTGATAGTATTTTTTATCTCAACTAAGATCGAATAAGAAATATAACGAAAAGTTGAATTTTGAGGGATAATAGTGTAACTGGTACATAGGGAGATCCTTAGGTGATGGCCATGAAGTCGATTCTAAATTGTGGTCTTTGTTTAATAAGTGGAGGATTTAAAAGATTTATATTGGCTTTTCGAATCTTTCAAACTAATTTGTGTTAAGCTGAATTCATGTAATCTCTCTTGTTCTTATATTTTCAATAATAATAATAATAGTTATCCGAGGGTATCCAACACTTTTTGCATATCTAGCGTTGGTGTGCGAACCTACCAAGCTTTATCCGACATGTTGTTGACAAAGTCGGCGTTGGTATATCTTGGTCTCATATGAGCTGGACACCTAAGGATTACCGACATGTTGTTGACAAAGTCAGCGTCGGGCTGCACAATCCACCAAGCTCTGTCCCAAATCTATGTCAGTCCGGAAGGCAGTTTATGGGTGGTTTACCTTGGTCTTTTTAGTTAGGGGTATGTAATTAATTGTAAATTTCAATTTTTATACAGATGGAGAATAAGCAATGATGCCTAAAGACTTATTGAGCGTATTGATTTAACTACCCATATACGAGTAAAAAGTAATACCACTTTACAAACTATGCCAAGCAAACTAAGAATCTATTTCATGGCTGCACTAGACCGAACCAACTAGCCAAACTAGAGTTTAATATTGAAAACTTGAATTGTATTGAAAATTCATGACAATTTGAGGTATCTAAAATAAAGTCAACTGATTAGAAATTGTTAACTTAATTTGTTGTACCACTTTCCTGAAATAAGTCGTGTTTTCATTTTTGTTTGCATATGTCTGTTTCATCCATGTTGTTACATTAGAACCACAACATACTGCATTTGGATTTTGTGGGTAGTATCCTCTGAAAACCCTCAGGTAACACCACGTCCTACTAAGGACACCTAGGAGTTTAACGGCTTGTTGCATACGCTTAATTCAATCGTGTTTCCAATGAAAGTGTGTCCTATCTAGTTTAGCTTTTCATTTTTTTATTTTCCTTTCTTGTTACTCGAGGACGAGTAAAAGATAAGTGTGGGGGTATTTGATTAGCACAGAAATGTGTTTATTTTATGCTCTTATATCTTATCTTTTGTAAATAAATAAGTATTACTTTGGGTATTTTTATGTGTTTTTACAGATTATCAGTTAGTGTCCCCTTCATTTCAATTAAAGGCCAATTGCAAAGAAAAGCTACTTCCTTATGTCAACAATTTCATAATCCCAAAAGAAGTCATAGCTCACTAGTAAAGACATAGGAATTTGTACAATGTGACTAGAGTTCGATCCTTGGCAAGCCTTATGTTTGCTGAAAAGGGAGCATGGTTTATACATTCTTTGCTTTGGTGAATAAATTGAGTAGTGATATGTTATATATATATATACACATATTCTTACGTATATATATAATGTATGCACTAATAAAATTTTTAAGGAATGAGCATATTCTTCTAAAATCAAGTCATTCATTTTCAACTTCCGTATAAAAGATGATTTGAATGAATTATTGCAAAAGAAAATTCAATTATGCCGCCACATGTCAATAATCAAGGAGGATGATCTTCAAGGAATATCTCAACCATTATATCATATCTCTTTTATTTGTAAACATATTGTTTTAATTGAATCATTCTTGGTCCAATTTATTCTGATAGAGGAGTCTACGTCCATATAAATACACATGATATCCATTGTAAAGGATTCATTATTTTGTACTTCTTTTCTCCATTAATAAAGTTTTCTTTTACTTTTTAGCATCTTTTTAATTTTCTTAGCAATTAGTGTTGTTTACACAATTAGATATGGAAGAACACTATTTGTATTTTGCATTTATTTTCAATAGCGATTGACCTTCTGATTGGATTCAGCGGTAATCCTAATTTTATTTCCTGTTTTTTATTTTAATTTCTGCAATTTTTATTTTTGTTCTTTTTACTTCTTTCCTAGGTCATATTTCATTGAATACATATTTGATTAGATTCTGATCTGATTCAATTAAATAATAGTTTAATTGCAGTTTCAATTTTGTTTGCTTTCAAAACCAACCGCCAAGATTTGTCTAACTCACCCAAGAAATTATATAAATAATTTAATTTAATTTACCTCCCTGTGATTCGACCTGCATACTACACGATCTGTGCACTTGCTATTTTATTTCAAAATCTACGCTTTTCTAATCCATAGGAAAGCATCAATCAAAATTCAGAAATTTGGGTGGCGTGCCATTCACGGGCTATGAGACAGTGATGGAGATTTAGGCATGTCTTAAGACATGTGAGAAGATTTTTGGGGGCTTGGAACTAGAAGATCATCAGAAGCGATTCATGGTGTCATGGGTACTAAAGGATGAGGCTCAGAATTGGTGGTACTGATGCTGACATGTCTTGGACAAAATTCTAGGAGCTTTTTAATGAGATATTCATTCCTCGGCAAGAGATCGAGTGTCTTCCTAATGAGTTTGCTAACCTACAAAAAAGCAGATCAGACTATTTATGAGTATGTGAGGAAATTCGAGGTGCTTTCATGATATGCACCAGAATTAATTCAGGACCCATTTCAGAAAAATAAGAGATTCATCAATGGTCTTTCAAGGAAATTTCTCAACAGAGTGACGACACATGTTAAGCTTCCATTTAACGAGATGATTGAGATGGCATGTCAATATGAAGAAAATGACAACAATTCTTAGCAAGACCAGGAAAGGAATCAAAGTAACAATAAAAGGAAGCAGTCTGATAAGAAGCCAGAGGTGAGCAACTCTTCAGCCACCAAGCCTCAAGAGAGAAAAAGGGCCAAATCAAATGCTTTAACTACCAGAAGATGGGACACTATGACTCTAAATATAGAGCTCCAAAGAAGCAAAGGAGGAATGAGTCTAGGCCTAGTCGGAGTTCTCATGATCAGAGGGAGTGCAACAATTGTCATAAGAAAGGGCACATCAAGCCAAACTGTCCATTGCTGAAGAGTTCTCAAGTGGCCCATGTTTACGATGGAGTAGCTACACCAGCTTCTTCCGAAGGAGGAGGTAAACCAAATGTCTTGGGAGGTACCCTTATAATTAAAAATACTCCTGTTACCATATTTTTTGACACTGGTGCATCATGAAGTTTCATTTCTAATGACACAATTAAAAAGTTAGAACTCAAACCAAGAAATCATAAAGAATCGATTAGTGTCAATAATCTGATAGGAGGCTCTCTTGTTCTCGGTTTATATTGCTAAGTACCTATTTCTTATTCCTATTTCCAGTTCCCTTTTAATTTGATCGTCATGAATTTTATCGAATATGATATCATACTTGGACTGGATTAGCTAACGAAGTATGAGGCTGAGGTATTATGCGCTGAAAGAATAGTCAAAATTAAAACCAAATTCAGAGATATTATTGCTACACCTTGCCACGGCTCAACAAATGATAGGAAAGAATTCTAGTTGTCTCTAGAAGTTACTCCTGCTTCTATTGAGAATATTCCTGTTGTCAAAGATTATGCGGATGTGTTTGAAGAAGTTGATAGCTTACCTCCATGAAGAGAAATTGACTTCAGGATCGATCTAGTTCCGAATGCAAGGCTAGTTGTGCATCCTATTCAGAGAATGACGCTAAAAGAGAAAGAAGAACTGAGTAATCAAACTAAGCAGCTCTTGTGGAAAGATCTAATCAGGCCTAGCTTCTCAAATTGGGGTGCAGTAGTGGTGTTTGTCCCAAAGTTAGACGGTACTCTCAGACTATGTGTGGATTACCGTGACCTCAGTAAGCAGACACTGAAAAACAAATATCTATTGTCGCGTATTGATGATTTATTAGATTGCTTGAATGGAGCCCAAGTATTCTCTAGAATGGACCTAGCTACAGTTTCCATCAATTGCGCATTATCGAACAATGTGTTCATTTGATAGCTTTCGGAGGTCCAGGCTTATTTTACGAGTGGTTAGTAATGTCGTTCGGCTTATGTAATGCTCCTTCTTACTTTGTCGATCTGATGAACAGAGTATTCCATGATGTCTTGAATAAATTTGTGCTAGTTTTCATTGACGACATCTTAATCTTCTCTAAATCCACTACTGAGCATGAAAAGCATCTGAAAGAAGTTTTGGAGATTCTGAGAAAGAATGTTTTGAAAGCCAAATTCTTTAAATGCATATTCTGGCAAGAAGAAGTGAAATTCCTCGGTCATGTTGTATTGAAGGAAGGAATTTCAGTAGACCCAGATAATATCTCAGCCATTCAAGATTGGAAGCAGGCTAGCACTCCTATAGAAGTTAGAAGTTTTCTAGGATTGGCTAGCTGTTATCGGAAATTCATTAAAGATTTTCCAAACTATCTTATCCGTTGATGAAGCTTACAAAGAAGCATACATAATTTAATTGGATACCCGAGTGTGAGGCAGCTTTCCAAGAGTTGAAATTGAGATTGACCGCTGCTCCAGTGTTGACCACTATTGATGGCAATCAAGATTTGACAGTCTGTACTGATGCTGCTATTGAAGGTGTTGGTGCGATTTTAATGTAAAGGGGCAAACCAGTTGCTTATGTTAGCCGTCAGTTGAAGTCGCATGAGAAGAGATACCCCACTCATGATCCTGAGTTTTTAGCCATCGTGTTTACTTCAAAGATATGGGGAACTATCTTCTGGGTGAGAAGTTCGAATTATATACATATCATAAATCCTTGAAGTATATGTTCACCTAGAAGGATTTGAATTTGAGGCAGTAGCTTTGGTTAGAATTTCTTGCGGCATATGATTTGGATATCTTGTATGCTCCAGGGAAAGCCAATGTTGTGGCGGGCGCGCTTAGCAGAAAGAATGCGATCATCGGCAATCTCATCATTACACCTTCATTAATTGATAAGATATCTGCTCTTCAGATAAACGATAAGTTTATTTAGATGGTTAGCGAGCAAGTCCAAAAGGGTGAAGCTTCAAGCTACCAAATTGACAGCAACACCACTCTTAGATTGCAAGGGCGAATCCGTATGCCAGATACTCTTGAGCTCAAAAGAGAAGTAATGGATGAATGTCACAAATCTAAACTCAGCATCCATCCAGGGGTGAGTAAGATGTATCATGACCTCAAACGTACATTTTGGTGGAGATCTATGAAGAGAGACATTTCCATATATGTTACCAGATGTTCCACTTGCCAACAAGTCAAAAGCGATCAACAGAAGCTAGCAGGATTGTTGCAACCACTATAGGTTCCAAGTTTGAAGGGGGATCAAAATTCTGTGGATTTCATTGATGGCTTCCCCCGAACCAGAAAAGGGAATGACAATATATGGGTGATTGTAGATCGTTTCACGAAGACTGCCCATTTTATTCATGTTCGATCTAATAGAACGGCTCGATGTCTGGCACAGCTTTATTTCAAAGAGATTGTCAGACTACATGGGGTTCCCAGTAGCATTGTTAGCGACATGATCCGATATTTGCTAGAAAATTCTGGGAAGCATTCGAAGAGGAGCTAGGGACAAAGTTGAATCTGAGCACCACTTATCATCCTCAGACATATGGCCAGTCTGAGAGGATGAAACGTAAACTAGAAGACTTGTTGCGGGCATGCATTCTTGATTTTGGTGGGTCATGGGAGGATCACTTGAATTTGGTTGAGTTCTCTTATAATAACAATTACGAAGCGAGCTTACAGATGTCGCCATTTGAAGCATTATATGGTTGGCCATGTAGATCTCCCGCATGTTGGGTGGAACCAGGCAATCGGTTAGTATTGGGTCCCGACATGATTCATGAAGCATCAGATAAGGTCAATTTCACTAATAAGCGACTTCAAACTGCTTAGAGCCAACAGAAGAGCTATGCAGACTCACGAAGAAGGGATTTAGAATTTGTTGTTGGCGATTATGTATACTTGAGGGTTTCCCTATTGAGAGATGTAGTTCGCTTCGGGAAGAATGGGAAGTTGGCGCCAAGATTCATTAGTCCATTTCCTATTCTCGAAAGGATTAGAACTCTCACTTACAGGGTTCAGTTGCCTGACTGATTGCTATGGGTGCAAGACGTATTCCATGTGTCTCAACTCCGAAAGCATGTACATGATCCAAACTTAATTGCGGAGGAAGCGACACAACAAGATTTGGAGATTACCCCGAGCTTAGCAGTAAGAAGGGAGACAGTGAAAATTGTTGGAAAAGAAACCAGAATTCTGAAGAACAAGAGGATCCACTTAGTCAAAGTACAGTGGAGCGGGGATCCTAGAGACTTTACATGGGAGACTGAGGATAGTATCAAAAAGGCTTATCCCCAGTGCAGAGTGGATATATCTAAGTAGCTCTTGTGTTAAGGTACATTTACAATATTTTACATTTTCTGTATTGTTTCGTACTTTACTATTGTTTCCTTTTCGGGGACGAAAAGATTTTAACTAGGGGAAATTGTAACAACCCGGAAAATTAGAACCAATTTAAAAAATTTATTTTTAAGAAATTTTGTTAGAAAATGTGCCAGAATTCAAAAAATCCATTTTTTAAATAATATTAAAGCTATTAAAATAGTCATTTTATAAACGACCTACGTTTTCGGCGAAACCATTTTTGTTGGATTTGGATTGTCAAATTGTTTCTAAATTTAATACCACTGTTTTATGGTAAATTCAATTACCATTTCACGCTCAAATCTAACTAAAGAATTAATTATCGCATGAAGTAAAACTGGTGATACTCCATTTTCGAACACTTCTCAAATTTGGCAACTTTAATTACCACATTAACATTTCAATCTAATTAAAGGTTCATTAAAACTCCATTTAGTTTTAACCTCCAAAAATCATTATTTAATGATTAGTCAAATTTAGGAAATAAATCTTGTCTTTACTAGGTTAAAGAACGAGTATCATTTGAAACACAGTTCACGATAAACCCAAAATCATCTTCCATTAAAATGGAATCTACATAGAAATCATAACAGTATATAATCGATATAAATTCCCGTATCAAACTAATAATTTAAGTGGAATAATGACAGAGCTTTTTAAACTCCATATATAGTAACGGTCTTCCTTCACAGAAGCTGATCTCGATTATTACCGAATCGAATTCCATTCAATTCCAATTTAATATATTAAACTAGAAAAAATTATTTTGGAAAATTTCCATTAAATTTTAATAAAAAGATTTAAAAATCCAAATCATATTTTTCATTGTTATTTGGGTTAAAGAACAAATGTTATTTAAAACACCATTCACGATAAACCCAAAAATCCAATCTTAATTCAATTCCAATTAAATATTAATCAATTGGTAGATTTCTCAAAATATTAATTAAAAGATTTATTCTTTTCTCAACTCGTTTTAAGATGAGTGTTAATAAAGACACCATTCACAACAAACCCAAAATCCCATTTTATATTAAATACAAGGCTCTGAACAGAAATTATATCAGCTTATATTTAACATCAAATTCTGAAACTAACCAATATCATATTGGGAATAATGATATATATATTCCAAATTCCTCAACAATATCCGTATCGTCACGGAATCCCATATCGAAATATTCCGAAGATTATTTCCATTCCAAATCCATTCCCATTTATTCATGGAAAAATTATGGTTATTTTAAAACCATTTTCTAATCCAATTTATTTATTTCAAAATATAATTGGATTAATATTCTAGTTATTAACTAGTTCATTTTGATAAAAAATATTTTCATCTCTTTAAAACTGGAATTTTTCATCCAAAATCATTCCAATTCATTTATTATGATTTTACATAATTTTTCCATATTTTTAATAATTTTAATATCGCCTGTACAGTCGCTTTTCAGTAACGACCACCGAACTGCGTCTATAGATACCTTTTCCAAAACTGATTTGGACATATCTTAAAATCCAACCGTTAGATTTCAAATCTCTTATATTCATTGGAAAGCTATTTTCGATACGAACCCAATGGTTCCAGTTTTAAGAGAATCCGACGGTTGGATCTCCCATTGCGTCCATTTGAAGTTAATGGTCGAAATTCGTGAATGGTCGCTGCGCGTTCTATTCAAGCCATTAATATATATATATATATAATATTTCATCGATTTCCTTTCAAATTTTTTTTATAAAATATTTATAAATTCATTTAAAAATGATTCCCGCTTCTATTTCAATTTTAAATTGAAATTGAATATTCTATATCATTATAATATTAAAATGTTAATATTTTCAAAATATAAGATTTTGAAATTACTTCTTGATATTCATTATAAAATGAATATAATCGACAGAAAATCCCATTCGTATTAAAATGGAGTTTAACTGCTTAACACGGCTTCTTATTTCAATGTTTTCGTGTCCATCCAATATCGGACATCAAAATCACATTTTAGTTATTCATTAAATATTATATTAAAATATTCGTTAATTCTGAACTAGAATCAGACTCAATCAATTACCACATAATTTCAGTTATATGGATTTCATACATCGCATGTATACAACGATAATGGTAAACAATCAATAAAAATTCATACCACATCTAGAGTGCATTTTACAACTGTATAAGCACTAAAATAAATAAATAATGGTTATATAGTCTGTCAACCCATCGATTGACATACCATTAATTAGTGGGATCAGTGTATGTCAAATATCGTCCCAATGCCCGTGCGGGATTTCAACCAACAAATACTGTTAATTATTTGTGCAGTTGGACGATGTGTAAAAATTATCGTCCCAATCAAGATCAGTTAAATCGGTTTACATAAACAGGTCATCCAACTTGTAAATGGAAAATTATTCCAATTTTACTATTTTAAATTATAAATGGATATTTATAATTTTAATTTCAATTTCCACAACAATATTAACAATATTTTAATATGTTAAACATTCCAACAGTAGAAATGAAACACAATACAGTCAATTAAATCGTCCATTGTCTGTGGACGAGGGAGGTGAGCTAACAGACACTGTATACAATTTCTAATGATTAATCTGATAAAAATCTACACTAGCAATTCTATATATTTTTATACATGAATGCAATAACATGATAAAATATAATTCAGTGAGAAGGAGTTCTCACATTGGTTTCCACTCTGCTAGTCTTTATTCGAAGATTTTATTTTTGAACTAAATTAAACGATCGTTTAATTTAGCCCAAAAATTCAACGTGCTCTGTTTCTGTTCTGGTCAGTTCTGAAATGTAGAGTTTGTTGTCGTGATCGGATTGCAGCTTGTTTCGCTGAATTCCGATTACTCGATAAAAAAATATTCACATTTTACTAACTTGATTTATATTAAAATGGATAATTCCTTAAATAAATAATAAACAACGTTTAATTACAATTTTAATGAAATTAGGGTTCCTGTACTTTTGTCTTCATCATCGTATACTTCAGGCTCGTGTTCGGATGAAGATTGCCACCGATTTCTTAAACCACGCGCCGCACGAAGTAGATTAGACACCACTCCTCGATAGCCTCGTCTGCCACCTCCTCACGCCGACAACAGCGCCGAACTCAAGCCCCATATCACCTCGAAAAAACCAACCAAAGTTGGCCACTTCCAGCAACGAATCCGACCAAGTTACTTCAAAATTTCAATTCTTGCCAATTTAGATTGGAGAGCTTGTTGAGTAGAACCATTTTCCCTTTGGAGATTTATCAATTCGATGACAGGATTGATCAGATTTAGAAGAGAAAATTTGGAGAATATGGGCCATGGGTGGATTAGGGCCGACGCAGCTGAATGAACAGGGAGAGGGATATGGTTATAAACGATATATATATATATATATTAATATAAATTAATATTCTCTAATTGGTTATTCTTCTATTCGAACTCCGAATCAAACCGAATAACTATTGCCTCTAGCCAAAAACCCCAATTCCGGGCATAATGGAATATGTTTTGTAAGCCAATTCGACTATTTCGATCAGTTTTCGTTAAAATTAAAATATAAATCAGTAATTATTAAATTCAAACATGCATTTTAATTTACCGAAGCCACACACTGACTCCAAATATTCCAGAAAAATAAATCTAGCTATGTTTTGATGATACGGTCCTAACAAAACTAACTTCGTCAAATTTGGAGACCGTTTGAAAAATGGCCATTTTCTATTGATCCAATTCAAACTGAAACTGTCAATACAGATTTAAATTCACTACGCTCACATATTAATTCCAAAAATTATGAAATTTGATATCTAACAATATTTTGACATTCCGGATCTAACAAAAGTGGTTTATGTCGAAAACGGAGGTCATTTGCAAAATGAATATTTTTAAGGGCTATATATTATATTAAAATATATATAAATTCCATAGGGACTATTTTAAATTTTAAACTGGACATAACTTTCAATTTCTATTATGAAATTTGGATTTTTCACATTCGTTAGAAAGATATTATTAAACAGATTCAAATATTCTGGTTTTACTGAAATCCGATTTATTTTGAATTCTGTACATTCATTTGAAATTTAAAATCGAATTTTCAAACTACCACGCCACTTCGAGTTCGTTTTATAGTTAAAATAATTTTATATGTTCTAACTTCGATTTAAATAAATTTTTAGTCTTTATTATTCAAAATAAATCATTTTAAATATTCAAAACCATTTAAAATTGCTTAAATAAAAAAGTTTAAATTGTTCTGATTTTTCGGGTTGTTACACAATACGAAGTAATAAGTCGCATGAGATCTGAATATATTTAGAGATTTTCGGATTTTGTTCCATTCAGGCCTAAAATGGACTTATTTGAATTGTGTGTCTGACAGTGTAATTGACTGTGTAGCACTGATTTTTGTTAATACATATCGGATTGTGGCAATTAATTATTCTCATCTCTAAGTTTCACATGCTTAGAGGTAATGCATTGATAGAAATCAGTGACATTTTGTAAATTGACAATGTGGCATACTCAAGTTATGAAATTATCAAGTGATGGTCAAAGCTTGCTTTATTGAAGCATAACATTGTGTATATCGTGACCTTGACGAACCTTACTCCCCGTATTGATGGTAAACTGGCGGTTAGGTTGTATGCATATCTCTATTGAAACTCAAAAGCTTAGGCAGTAGATCTACTTTGAAACCTAGGAAAAAATAAGAGTATGTTCGGTGTCCATGTTTATATGTTAACCAGTGATTTACCAGGTTTTTGGTGTCCGTGTCTAGACGAAAACCATGAGATATAGCTTAATCATGTTCCGATTGATCTTTCGTGTCAGAAACCATCATATTGTAACCCAACAACCAATACGAACCTTTCGTTTTGTTTGTAAACTATGTATGTGGGCATAGCCACTATGCTTGCTAAGAATAATATATTTATTTACAAAATGGTTTTCAACACTATGCACTAATAATAGTATTGGAAAAAAGATTTTAACGTATGAAGGCATGTTTGGTTATCATAAGACAAAACTCGCCCATTTGGTGTGCGCTTGCATTGTGTGATGTGGGATGAGCTTATGATAGCTTCATTTTTCCAAAATCATTTGCGAATTTTCCATATTACCTTTATAGATTATTGCATACATAACAATCATGTTATTTCGTATCTTAATTTGACTAATATGTAAATGATTTAGTTCCGATTCGAGTGTTTGTTGTGTTATCTTTTTATTCAATACGCTCGGGTCAGATGAAGTTGCAGTTAGCAAAGATTACCTTGCCTTGGAGAATGAAGACGAAGATTTGGTATACATCTATTATGTTTGATTTTTCCTCTGCACCATGTTTCCACTGCCTTGTTGTATATATCTGTGTATGTGTAACTCTGATTGTCACTGTATATTATACACAAATATATATTTTTCAACTGCTTTTGAATTGTTATTTATTTATTTTATTTTGTCTTTCCACTGCAAGATTCTGTATTTATTTTATTCTTTCTTCTTTTTCTTATTTAAATCCCAATAACTATCTGTATGTTTGATTTGTTTACGTCAACGTTAAGGATCATTGTCGATTTAAACGGTCAAAAATCATGGATTTTACTTTAGTCCGTTACCTCAGTTATCCTTTAACTATTCGTATCTTCCGAAAGTAACATTGAAAACTCAAAATAAACCAAACACTACCTCCATTTCTATTGTTTTTCATTTCATGATTTACACAGACCACTCTATTCAAATACAAAAGAGTTGAATAACACAACATGAAATTGAGCCGCAAAAATAATAAGAATTATTCTGTTTTACTATCATCAAGCAAAGCCAATACTATAACATAATTATACTAAAAAATAGAAACTAATATTATGCTTCAATGAAAAGCATAAACAACATACAATAATAAAAGCATAATACTTGATTATTCAACGACGAAGATCAGGGCAGATCCATTTGCAGTTGCAAGTACCAAAGTCAGTGCAAGAACTACCCTCAGTGCATAAGTGTATTGTAGCGCAAAAGCCTCTGCATTGTTGTGCCTTACAGCCAGGTGATACGTCGCAGCTACAGCTAGGCGATCCACCGCAATCTCCACTTGGAAAAGGGCATTGTGGTCCTATCGCTTTCGTCTTAATAGCTACAAGTAGCATTTATCAATATTGTCCATTAGGACAAAAATAATAATGAGTTTTTTCTATCATAATAAAAAATGGCATTTATTCTTTAACTTACCGCTTGAGAAAAGAATGAGGAATACAAGGAAGGATGTAAGGCAAGTAGTATTCATGTTTCTTTATTTGGAACTCCTTTTTTAGTGGTTCTTGTGGTTGAGATCTATGGATGACCAACTGAATTTATAGGCACAATTTAAATGTGAACTACAGCAAGTTGATAATGCTGGAGATATGGCTATCTATCTATTAAATAATAGTAAAGCAGAAGAATTTCTTCCTCTCTCCTAGATTCTAGGAGTTCTTCCTCTCTAGGTTAATTCTCTCGTGATATTTAATACTTGAATCTTTTAACATATCAATTAAATCAGTTAGCTAAACATCACATTATTTTGCAATATTAAAACTTTTGTAATTATATACGAATAATTCATTAATTAGCTTCTTACATTTTATATTCAAATCCTTATATCTATATTACTTACATAATACAAAATATAACCATTTGAATGACTTTGATTAACTAATATTAAATTTAATATTAAAGAACCATAATTTAATATGAATACAATTATTGTACCAATAAAAATGGTAAAATTTATTTTTTATCCAATAATGATAAATGAATCACATCTAATAAATAATAGTAAAGTAGAAAATTTTCTTGCTCTCCACTTGATTCTAGGAGTTCTCCCTCTCCAGCTAATTCTCTCTTGATATTTAGTATTTGAATCTTTTAAATTATCAATTAAATTAGTTAGCTAAACATCTCATTATTCTAGAATACATTGTTTTATATTTAAAACTTTTGTAATTTATTAAATAATAGTAAAGCAGAATAATTTCTTGCCCTCTCCTTGATTCTAGGAGTTATCCATCTCCAGCTTAATTCTCTCTTGATATTTAACATTTGTATCTTCTAACTTATCAATTAAATATATTAGCTAAACCTCTCATTATTCAGCATCACACTATTTAAATTTCAATTGAATGTATAAAATTCAAAATAAATCAGAATTGGACGAACCAAGAAACGTTAGAATCCATTTAACTATATCATTCTAACGAATGTAAGAAACTGATATTTCACTTTATAAATTATAAGTTATGCCCATTTTAAAATTCAGAATAATCTCTGTAACGCCCCACCTCCACTAGGGTCACTCACAAAGGGAATGCACTAGCTTTGGTGGAGTATTATCTAGGTAAACATGCACAGAAATATTACAAGATAGAACATATAAAACAGCGGAAGAAAAACATGATTTCACTACTTTATAAAAGTAGTAAGGTCTAAAACCTTTTACATCCAAGTGCCATTAAATTACTTACATCGAAACCTGTCTTGCAATAATAAAGAATCATAAAACCATAGTCATAAATTATTCCCCAAGTAAAACAGTAAAATAGTCATAGCCAAGAAAAGTCCAAGCCATAGATGATGATCTTGAAGCAGAAAATCCGCACTAAGTAGCAACATTTCCTCCCTGTAAACCTGGGGGGGGGGGGGCGGAGGATGGAAGAAAAAGAGGCGAAACAAAACGGGGTCAGTCATAAAGACTGGTAAGTCCTAGCTACTTTCAGCCTAAAAACAGGTAAAGGTAACATGACATGTATAAACTGAATGTAAACATAAACATGATGACAAGATAAACAGATCAAACTAAGATAACAAGATAAACTCAAGTAACAAGATAACCAAGGTAACAGGATAACCAAGGTAACAAGATAACAAGATAAACTCGGAATAGTATCGCATGTCTAACGTCCTCTGCACCAACCGTGCTAGCATCCTAACTCGTATCATCCCTTCCATGTATATGTATAGTCCCTTGCTGTATATCGTACGGGTTCCGTCACGTTATTCTGTACCACTACAACGTAGTGTCACCATCCTTGAAATCGCGCGGACTGCCATCCATGTTCTGGCCAGATTCCCTTATCATGAATTATCGCGTGTTCAACTTGGATTTACGCCAGCTAGGACCACTAGGGATTATGCTACCTATTGGACGTTTTCTAGATTCGATCAGGGTTTATGCCACCTAGGACCACTAGGGATTACGCTACCTATCGAACAACGCCCTTTTTCCACGTAACGATCTAATCGGTCGGCACCCTACAAGTCCTAACTCGTCGTGTGTCGGTGTCGTACGGCCAATCATGAATGTAGCTACTCTGTGCTAGGTCCACCCTAGGGTGTATCAAGCCCTAGGGTGTCAACCACTGACACCATTCAAGGCACGCACAGTGTACAACTACTGGTGCCCACGCCTGTTTTTTCAACTCCGGACTACGTGCACAACCATAGTCCGCCTGAACCTACAATGGCGCAGCAAACTCAGTCGTCATTTTGGTCGGTTACAATAAGCCCAATAATCGTGCCCCACCCTACCCTAGTCCCTAGGGTATCGTGATACATCCAAGAGGGTTACTGCTGAAAAGGACCGCGTAACTAGGGTTTCCGTCCAGCGGGTTAAGTGTTGTCATCTAAATTCAAGACTTAACCCCTATCAGTCTAGCATGTCAAGTTGGTTAAGTGTGGTCGTTCAAGTTCGTGACTTAACCCATCTACATGTCATGTCAAGTTGGCTAAGTGTTGTCATTTAAGTTCATGACTTAGCCCTACGAATCACGTGTCAAGTTGGTTAAGCGTTTTCCAATGGTTCATGACTTAACCCTATCCAAATCATCGTGTCAAATTGGTTAAGTATATTTAAGCTTAACCCCTATCAAATTACCGTGTTAGATTGGTTAAGTATATTCAAGCTTAAGCCCATCAAATTACCGTGTTAGATTGATTAAGTATAATCAAGCTTAACCCCGTCAAATTACCGTGTTAGATTGGTTAAGTATATTCAAGCTTAACCCCATCAAATTACCGTGTTAGATTAGTTAAGTATATTCAAGCTTAACCCCATCAAATTACCGTGTTAGATTGGTTAAGTATATTCAAGCTTAACCCCATCAAATTACCGTTTTAGATTGGTTAAGTATATTCAAGCTTACTAATGACTTAATCCCATCAAGTTATCATGTTAGATTGGTTAAGTATATTCAAGCGATTCATGACTTAACCCCATCAGGTTATCATGTTAGATTGATTAAGTATATGCTAACCTAACCCCATCCACTAGTCAAATTATAATGGTTCAGTGTTACCCTCGTGAGTTTACTTAACCTTACCATGTATCGCGTTATACTAGTCGGGTGTCATCGACCCATTCAGGTTAAACTATCCCATCCTCTAATCGTGTTATATGGTTAATTGTCATCAATCAAGAAATCAAGCCCGGTTTTACTTAACCCACCTATCCACGTTATATTGGTTAAGTGTCATTAGTTTAATCAATTTACTTAACCCACTTGTTCATGCCATTTTCATTTATTATTTAATAATGCATCAACCTCTCACACTGGACTTATTTGCGGTCATTGGATATGCCGGGCGGTTCCGGGCAGAATTACACCGCAAACCCATTCCACCCTCGGGTTCAAGCATTACAACAATCTAATCTTTGCCTACGACCTCTCACATTAGACTATTATTGTTGTGGTCACTGGATATGCCGGGCGGTTCCAGGCAGAATTACACCCCAACTCAAGTCTAACCTCGTGTTGAAGGCATCCGTTAGATTGTTAATTACATATGTGTCATCTAAGTCAAGATCCCCACTTTACATATTACTAATCATATTCCCAAGTTCCCCATTACATGTCCATCACAATGTGTACCCAATTTTAGCCACTTCACATATGTCCAATTCTCGCCTATTTGCATGTATGTCAAGTTTATGCCAATTTACCCTAAATCATGTTCTAGCCAAAGTTACATGTTGTCACGTTCATGCCCAAATAAACCCAAATCACGGTTCATGTTTCCAATTCTACTTATGCCTAGTTAACGTATGCCCAACCCCTCGATTTAACTTGCATTGTCTCAAAACCCGTGATTTAATTCATATGTCAACTCATGTATGCCCAAACTTGCCAATAATATTGCCAATACCCCAAATTTTCCTTGTTCATGTTATGCACAAATATGACCACCCACACCTATATCCAAATAGGTGAAATCCCAATATTCCCCCGTATACAAATCGCACGTAAATCGTAGTTTAGGCCTAGGTCCGAAATCGACCAAGGTTCATCAAAAGAAAATAAATAGGGGAAGGTAGAAACTTTTCATAAAACAAGATCCGAGAGAAAATCATCATTACATGCATGATAAGAACATGAAAAAGTGATTTGCAACATGCATAGGTTCAAATTAATGTCATAGCAACATCCCCAAAGGTCAAGATCCTAAATGAACAAGAATGAGCATGGATTGAATATCATGCATAAATCCAATTCCAACTTTATCACATGTCATATTCAAGTTATCATTTCAGTCTAAAAGCATCTTGAAATTACAAAGCATGGCTAGTGAATTAGGAGCAAGAATCATCATAGAATAGTTGTAGCGACGTTGATCTACCATCTTGGTTTGTTGTAGAAGCGTTGCTCTTTGATTTGAATCTAGTTGGGATGCTCAAGCCTTTGAAGTTGGAGATGGAGGCCATGATCAAGAGGCATTTGGGCAGCACTTTGTTGCTAGAATAATTTTTAGTGATTTAGGCTAGTTCTTAGGGTGTTTTTATAGAAGTTAGGACTAGTTTAGGCCCTTAGATTAACCCTAGTTTAGATCTGAACCGTCAAAATCGTCACAGGCCAACAAACCGGACCACAAGACCCTTCAGGTGCACACAGGCCAACCTGGCTCGACCAGGGAGGTCGATCCCCAGGTCGACACCCAGGTCGACTGGGCAGTCGACCTGGTCCTCGGGGGGGTCGACTCCCCAGTCGATCGAGGGCTGGGCGGGAAATTTTCCCGCCCATTTTGACGACCTGCCCCGCACCAACCGACATTTACTCCTAAGGTGCGTTGTACACATGTCCAGTTAGCACTGAACGGGTCGTGAGAAGGAAAGGGAAGAAGGAAATGAACATACAAAGAACCTGTGGAATGTCTCACAGCGCAGAGAACAAAATATAATAATAACATACTTGACATAAAACAGGAGAGATAGTGCATAAGCTGAAAATCAGAACTAAACATCATAGCAGCGGAAATCCAAAATACAGCTTATTACAACTTTCAAACTGTCTCAAAGCAAAAGAAAGATAAAGGAGGTACACTACTAATGCCAAGTAGCGACCACCAACGACACAGGGAGAATGTGTATATATATATCATACGTGGAAGCCTCCTGCCCGCCTCCGAATCGGCTACTCGCACCTCACCAGCTAACTTGTCTCTAGTCTGCTCGTGTGAGTACCCAGAGTAATAAGAGGAGACATAAAACTCTGGGTCAGACATAAAGCCTGGTATGAGCGATAAGCATCTAAAGTGAACAATAACAGGTAGACTAAAACATACCTGAACCTGGACCTGCAACCAAAGAGTTAGCACTACATACTGTACAACACTCTAAGGTACCATATCAAACAGTGTAAAGATACGGAGGTGGGGGAGGTGTGCATGTCATAGGGATAGCAAACAATCAAACATAGCATCCATCCTCACATCTCTCACTCAGTGCGTAAAGCATACGATATTCACCACTTCGATCACCCAACATACCTTGCTACGATCACTTTGCCCCATGAAGTCATAAATGGCTTCACTGCACTGATACCGTAGCCACTAATCCTTTGCTATGTCCACTTTGCCCCATGGAGTCACAAGAGCCCCACTGCACTGGCTCATAGCCTTACCAATCCTTACTATGTCCACTTGCCCCATGGAGTTATTCACCCCATCTGCGCTGGCTCATAGTCTTACTACGCATCACCTTGCCCCTCAGGTCATAATGACCCTACTGCACTGATAACGTAGTCTTGCTACCATCACCTTGCCCCTCAGGTCATAATGACCCTACTTCACTGATAAGTAGCCCATCGTTCATTCTTAGTGGTGAATCGAAGTTATGAACGTCGACAACTCCTTAGCACACGTCCCGCAGCAAAGTCCAACCATGAAGTGAACTCATTGGTTCCCAACTGGATCCTGAGCTCTAACTTCCCATATTGAACTACCTTTGCATCTCGGGTTGTTGGTCAATACTGGGTCGGGTCGGGTTCCTTCTCAAGCAATCAGTTCGGGTCGTGTGTTCTCCATTGGGTCGGGTCGGGTCTTCTTCTGGTGCGGTTCGGGTCGAGTGCCACTCCATCGGTTCGGGTTGGGCGTTTCTCCTTGGGTCGGGTCGGGTGCTTTACTTCGGGTCTGGTCGGGTGCCATCTTTCCACTAGCTCGTGCCTCCGCTCCGATCCGTCTTCTTATCCTCCACGTGCTCCGATCCGATCCATCTTCGTGCTTCCGCTCCGATCCGTCCTCCTTAATCCGATCTGATCCCAGTTCAGCTAGCGTGGCCTTCCTTTTTGCTATTTTTCCCAAGTGTTGGGTTCCGATCCGCTCGAATTCCATTGCTCAGTTCAACATATCCGATCCGAGCCTCATATCCGATCCGATCCGCACTATTTTCTGAAACTGTTCCAGCAAATATTTACGCCATTCGACGACGTTTTCGACCATTCTAACTATTGAAATCAATCACAGAGCATTTCATACAGTCATAGCAACATGCATAATCAACCACAAACATCAAAACGTCAACATGATAGGTTAAAATGGATCAAACATACCTAAAACCCCATATTTCCCCCTAAGCATGTTTAGGTCAAACTAATGATAGGATTAGCAAAACTTAACCAAATTAACCCAAATTCATATCAGAGGTCTAAAACATCATTTAAGAATTTATGAACATTTTTCCCGAATTTTATCATGCTTAAATTCGCTAATTAACACTAATCACCCCTAATTAGCCATAATTAGTGTAAAACTATGCAAATCACTCACCTTAGCCACAAATAAACTAAGATCTGAAATAATTCTCTGATTTGATGCGAATCCCAATGCTAAACAGCAGCTCCAATATTCCTTTGGTGTAGATCTCCCTTGATTAGATGTTGCTAAGCTTAATCCTTGACCAAAAGATGATTTCGAGGTGATTTAGAGGTTAGAGGCCATTTTTAGGGTTCCTTGGTGATAAGTGGAGGCTAGAAAACTGAAATGGAATGATCCTCTATCTCATTTCAACCTCCCCATAACCCTAATCCCGAAATGGGTTATGGGCTTACTCACTAATCACCTGATTTGGCCCGATTAAGAAGTTTTTCACCCTCCAAACCTTATTTCAGCCAAATCTCCCAAACGTTAAGTCCGTTTGGCTATTATGACCACTCTACGGAAAGGTAAACCATCAAACGAATCTAATGAAAGTGGTTTCAGGTCAAAATTCCTTTCCAACCAAAAGTTATGGCCAAAACAGTACCAACTAGGGGCAAAATGGTCATTTAAAAATCGAAAAAAATCATGAACATGGGAAATGACTTTAATGGATGTTTCTCAAAGTTACATGACCATACGACTTCACATGGGAAAGAAATAAATATTCTACAATCCAATGATGTGTAGAATACGGGTCGTTACACTCTCCCCCCTTAAGAAATTTCGCCCCCGAAATTCCCTAATCCAAATACACACAAAGGTCCCGCATGCCTATCAACCATAAAACAACCATCAAACATGCAAAACAAGTAAAATAAGTCTATCCAAGCATGCAGAATAACTAAATCACAAAGTAAATCTTACCAGGCAAAGAGTTCTGGATATGCCTTCCTAATGCTCTCCTCTGTCTCCCAAGTACAATCATTCTCGTCCTCGCCCCACTGAACCTTGACTAGCTTCACCGCCTTCCTTCGAAGTTGCTTCGTATCGTGCCCCACAATACGGATCGGCTTGCAGTTCCCAACCGCCTCGGGTTCTACTTCGAAGTCCTCTAACTGATCAGGTGAAATAGTCATATCTGAGTCGTAGACGAACTTCCTTAGTTGGGAAACATGAAATACATTGTGAACTCCCGCCATTTTCTCTGGTAAGCCAACTATATATGCCAAATTCCAGACTAATTCAAGAACAGGGAATGGGCCAACAAATCTTGGTGCTAATTTGCCTCACCTGCCAAATCGTATCACGCTCTTCAACGGAGAGATCTTGACAAACACCAAGTCACCAACGGAGAATTTCAAGTCTCTTCTCCTCTTATCAGCATAACTCTTCTGCCTATCTTGGGCAGCTTTCATTCGTTGCTGAATGATCTTGATCTTACCCGAAGTTTCTCTCACCACATCTGGTCCAAGCACAAACTTCTCGCCAGTCTCTATCCAACATGATGGTGAGTTGCACGGTCTTCCATACAAAGCTTCATATGGAGCCATACCGATACTGGATTGATAGCTATTATTATATGCAAACTCTACTAGATGCAAATGGTCGTCCCATGATCCACCAAAATCCAATATACAAGCTCTCAAGAGATCTTCTAATATATGATTCACCCTCTCCGTCTGACCGTCGGTCTGAGGATGATATGCGGTGCTGAGATGTAATCCTGACCCTAGAGCCTCTTGTAAGCTCTTCCAAAACCCACTAGTGAACAACAGGTCTCGGTCACTCACAATGCTTTTGGGTACTCCATGAAATCTCACTACCCACTTCATATACAATTCTGCCAACTTGGCTGCCGTTCTGGTCGATTTGACTGGTATAAATCTTGCACTCTTAGTCAATCGATCCACAATTACCCAAATGCTGTCATATCCCAATCTAGTCCTTGGTAAACCATCGATGAAATCCATCGAGACTTGTTCCCATTTACATTCGGGAATTTCTAATGGTTGCAACAAACCACTAGGCTTCTTTTACTCAGCTTTAACTAGCTGGCAATTCATGCATTTGGATATAAACTTCCCAACGTCTCTTTTCATCCCTTCCCAGTAGTAAGTCTGCTTCATGTCTCGATACATCTTATTACCACCGGGATGTATAGTCAGTTTTGAGTGATGACATTCTCTAAGCACTTCATCTCTCAAACCATTCACGTTGGGTACAACTAGCCTTCCATTCCTTCTAAGCCATCCATCTCGATCAAGCCCATACACATTCATCTCCTTACCGTCGATGTTCATCTCTAACTTGGAGATGATTTCCAATAGATTAGGATCGTTCCTCTGGCTAGAACCAATCCGCTCTATCAAAGTAGGTCTGATCGTCAAACTAGCTAGCATGACTGGATCCAATTCGCACTTTGGTCTGAAATCAAACCCCGCGATATACTCCAGTTGCTTCCATTCAAGAAATATTGCCCCTAAGCTGGCATGTCTCCTACTCAAGGCATCGGCTACCGCATTACCTTTCCCAGGTGTGTATGCGATATCAAATCATACGAAGCCAGGAACTCTAACCATCTCTGCTGACGGAGATTCAGATCCTTCTGAGAGAAGAGATACTTCAACGATTTATGATCGGGAAACAACTCAAATCTTTCTCCCAAGAGATAGTGTCTCCACATCTTCAGCGCAAATACAATCGCTGCCAATTCCAAATCATGGGTAGGATACTTCTTCTCATGCGGCTTTAGCTGTCGACTAGCATAAGCTACAACCCTACCTCCTTGCATCAATACTGCACCCAGTCCGGTACCACAAGCATCTGTGTATACCGTCATCTCTTCATTCCCTTTAGGAATGATTAACACTGGAGCACGCGTCAACTTCTTCTTTAGACTCTTGAAGGCATCCTCACACACTTCGTCCCAGACGAAGGACTGATTTTTCTTAGTCAACTGAGTCAACGGTGCTGCTATCTTGGAGAAGCCCTGGATAAACTTACGATAATATCCAGCTAATCCCTAGAAACTTCTTACATCTGTTGTATTCTTGGGCGCAGGCCAATCCTGTACCGTAGCCACCTTCGTAGGGTCCACGGCAATACCACTCTTTGAAATAATATGACCCAAGAATCTCACTTCCCTTCTCCAAAAATGACACTTAGAGAATTTCGCTTTCAATTGGTGTTTCCTCAACACCTCCATCACTATCCTCAAGTGTCCCTTGTGTTCCTCCTCTGTCCTTGAGTAAACAAGGATATCATCCCCAAACACAAGAACAAACTTATTCAACTGATCTCTGAATACTCGATTCATGAGATCCACAAAGTAGGCTGGTGCATTGGTCAACCCAAACGGCATGACCAACCACTCATAAAATCCAGACGGCGTCCTGAAGGCCGTTTTCGGAACACTCTCATCTGCTACTCGAAGCTGATGAAATCCAGTCGTGAGGTCCAACTGGGAGAACACTCTTGCTCCTTCCAGTTGATCAAACAAATCATCTATCCCCGGTAGAGGATACTTATTCTTCCTCGTCACCTTATTCAACTCGCGATAGTCCACACACAAACGAAGGGAACCATCTGCCTTAGTGGCAAACACAACTGGTGCTCCCCACTTGGAGACACTCCTTCTAATAAATCCCTACTTCAAAAGATTGCTGACTTGCACCCCGAGCTCTCGCTGCTCCCTTGGTGCCATACGACGAAGTGGCATCACTATAGGTCTGGCATATTTCACTAAATCAATAGGGAACTCAATCTCTCGGTGTGGTGGAAGCCCGGTCACCTCCTCGAAGACGTCCGGATATTAGCCAACCACGGGCACATCTGACAACTCATCCTGCGGGATGTCGAGGGAATTTACAAAACTAGCCATAACCCCATCACTAGGTAGACTACCAAACACTACCCTCCGCCCATCATCCGCCCTCACTGTCACCAAAAAGCCCTCACAGTCTACCACCACCCCGTATCTTTGGAGCCAATCGACTCCCAATATAATGCCATACCCAGTAAAGCCCAAAACAAAGCAATCACATACAAACATACATCCATGACTCGATAAGAACAAATTCCTGCAAATCATACTAAGGCTAGTCGAACCACCAATCGGGTTCGTCACAACCAATGGTCTATCAACTATCTCGGGTTCCAGTCCCAACCTATCTACCAGGTCACTAGGTATGAAGGAACGGGAAGCCCCAGTATCAAACAAAACTCGAACTGGTACATCATAAATAGAAAGCATACCTTGAATAACAACATTCTTTCCTTTCTCCGCCGCAGTTGGGGCATTCGACGAAGAAGGAACATCATCAACAGCATATGCTTTCACAATCTGCTTCTCCTTAAGAGGTTGCGGACACTTATCCTTCTGATGTCCCATTTGACCAAAGTTGTAGCACTTCCTTTCCGCTGGCTTGGCCCGACATTCTTTAGCATAATGGCCCTTCTTTCCACAGCTGAAGCACTCAACATCCTTCTTGCGCTTTTTCTGACCACCCTTAGATTGGTCCTGCTTCCTCTTATTCTGAGAGTTATTCTTGCCTCCACCGCCTGCTTGCGGCTTTGGCCCTTCTGCAGATGCAGCCTCAGTCTTTGACTTAGGGTAAAGGCTCTCTGATCTTAAAGCTTTCACTGATCGATTCAAAAGTCTCATCAATGCGGTTGATAAGCCTTTCCCCCAAGTTCCCATCCAAACCAGTAATAAACTTTTCATTCTTCTTCTCAGGAGTGTCGATAAGAGACAGTCCATACGTCGACAAAGTGTCGAACTCAGCAATATAGTCAGAAACTGCCCTTCCGTTCTGCTTGAGTTCCAAGAACCTCTTAAACGACACTGACTTCTGGGCAGCTGGAATAAAATTCTCGCTATAGCGAGCCTTGAACTGATCCCAAGTAACCTGATCCTCTCGAGTAGCTATTCTAATAGCATTCCACCAATTCATTGCTCGCCCTTGCAGCTGACGAGACGCTAGCCTTCTCTTCATCGCATCCTCAAGACCCAAGTCATCGAAGATACGGTCACTTCTATCAATCCATTCCTGAACATCTGTGGCCGACTCCGTTCCGTGGAACGGCTTTCCACCAAGATTAGTGTAATCCTTACACAACTTGGCGAAATCGACCCTAGGCGCCTGCACTACTGGGCCAACACCAACTCCGGGATTGGGAACTGCCCCTTGCACTTCTCTAAGCATGTCTCTCATGAGGTTAGTAAACATTGCCCTCATGTCAGCGGCATTCCCTTGGTTGGTCCCTCTACCAGCACCCCTCGTGTCTCGGCTCATCGTCAATCTGAAAAAGGGAAACGATTAACGACCCCATAGTGGTGCTAGTGCAGTGCGACTTCATTCTTATACTACTAATAGTATATATATACATAGCTTTTGAAAACCAAAGTAATCACAAATACGCGGTCTCATACACGTACTAACTCTCCATAGTGTCTTTCCCTAGGTTAACTAGGCAACCTAGAGCTCTGATACCAAGTGTGACGATCCGCCCCGCACCAACCGACATTTACTCCTAAGGTGCGCTGTACATATGTCCAGTTAGCACGGAACGGGTCATGAGAAGGAAAGGGAAGAAGGAAATGAACATACAAAGAACCTGTGGAATGTCTCACAGCACAGAGAACAAAATATAATAATAACATACTTGACATAAAATAGGAGAGACAGTGCATAAGCTGAAAATCAGAACTAAACATCATAGCAACGAAAATCCAAAATACAGCTTATTACAACTTTCAAACTGTCTCAAAGCAAAAGAAAGATAAAGGAGATACTACTAATGCCCAAGTAGCGACCACCAACGACACAGGGAGAATGTGTATATATATATATATATATCATACGTGGAAGCCTCCTGCTCGCCTCCGAATCGGCTACTCGCACCTCACCAGCTAACCTGTCTCTAGTCTGCTCGTGTGAGGACCCAGAGTAATAAGAGGAGACATAAAACTCTGGGTCAGACATAAAGCTTGGTATGAGCGATAAGCATCTAAAGTGAACAATAACAAGTAGACTAAAACATACCTGGACCTGCAACCAAAGAGTTAGCACTACATACTGTACAACACTCTAAGGTACCATATCAAACAGTGTAAAGATACGGAGGTGGGGGAGGTGTGCATGTCATAGGGATGGCAAACAATCAAACATAGCATCCATCCTCACATCTCTCACTCAGTGCGTAAAGCATACGATATTCACCACTTCGATCACCCAACATACCTTGCTACGATCACTTTGCCCCATGAAGTAATAAATGGCTTCACTGCACTGATAACGTAGCCACTAATCCTTTGCTATGTCCACTTTGCCCTATGGAGTCACAAGAACCCCACTGCACTGGCTCATAGCCTTACCAATCCTTACTATGTCCACTTGCCCCATGGAGTTATTCACCCATCTGCGCTGGCTCATAGTCTTACTACGCATCACCTTGCCCCTCAGGTCATAATGACCCTACTGCACAGATAACGTAGTCTTGCTACCATCACCTTGCCCCTCAGGTCATAATGACCCTACTGCACTGATAAGTAGCCCATCATTCATTCTTAGTGGTGAATCGAAGTTATGAACGTCGACAACTCCTTAGCACACGTCCCGCAGCAAAGTCCAACCATGAAGTGAACTCATTGGTTCCCAACCGGATCCTGAGCTCTAACTTCCCATATTGAACTACCTTTGCATCTCGGGTTATTGATCAATATTGGGTCGGGTCGGGTTCCTTCTCAAGCAATCGGTTCGGGTCGGGTGTTCTCCATTGGGTCGGGTCGGGTCTTCTTCTAGTGCGGTTCGGGTCGAGTGCCACTCCATCGGTTCGGGTCGGGCGTTTCTCCTTGGGTCGGGTCGGGTGCTTTACTTCGGGTCGGGTCGGGTGCCATCTTTCCACTAGCTCGTGCCTCCGCTCCGATCCGTCTCCTTACCCTCCACGTGCTCCGATCCGATCCATCTTCGTGCTTCCGCTCCGATCCGTCCTCCTTAATCCGATCCGATCCCAGTTCAGCTGGCGTGGCCTTCCTTTTTGCCATTTTTGCCAAGTGTTGGGTTCCGATCCGATCGAATTCCATTGCTTAGTTCAACATATCCGATCCGAGCCTCATATCCGATCCGATCCGAACCCTGCACTGTTTTCTGAAACTCTTCCAGCAAGTGTTTACGCAATTCGACGACGTTTTCGACCATTCTAACTATTGAAATCAATCACAAAGCATTTCATACAGTCATAGCAACATGCATAATCAACCACAAACATCAAAACGTCAACATGATAGGTTAAAATGGATCAAACATACCTAAAACCCCATATTTTCCCCTAAGCATGTTTAGGTGAAACTAATGATAGGATTAGCAAAACTTAACCAAATTAACCCAAATTCATATCAGAGGTCTAAAACATCATTTAAGAATTTATGAACATTTTTCTTGAATTTTATCATGCTTAAATTCGCTAATTAACACTAATCACCCCTAATTAGCCATAATTAGTGTAAAACTATGCAAATCACTCACCTTAGCCACAAATAAACTAAGATCTGAAATAATTCTCTGATTTGATGCGAATCCCAATGCTAAACAGCAGCTCCAATGTTGCTTTGGTGTAGATCTCCGTTGATTAGATGTTGCTAAGCTTAATCCTTGACCAAAAGATGATTTCGAGGTGATTTAGAGGTTAGAGGCCATTTTTAGGGTTCCTTGG
Organism: Allium sativum; assembly: GCA_030737875.1. NCBI lineage: Eukaryota > Viridiplantae > Streptophyta > Magnoliopsida > Asparagales > Amaryllidaceae > Allium > Allium sativum. The sequence goes on from CM060923.1 coordinate 13,162,862, forward strand.
TGATAAGTGGAGGCTAGAAAACTGAAATGGAATGATCCTCTATCTCATTTCAGCCTCCCCATAACCCTAATCCCGAAATGGGTTATGGGCTTACTCACTAATCACCCGATTTGGCCCGGTTAAGCAGTTTTTCACCCTCCAAACCTTATTTCAGCCATATCTCCCAAACGGTAAGTCCGTTTGGCTACTATGACCACTCTACGGAAAGGTAAACCATCAAACGAATCTAATGGAAGTAGTTTCAGGTCAAAATTCCTTTCCAATCAAAAGTTATGGCCAAAACAGTACCAACTAGGGGCAAAATGGTCATTTAAAAATCGGCAAAAATCATGAACATGGGAAATGACTCTAATGGATGTTTCCCAAAGTTACATGACCATACGACTTCACATGGGAAAGAAATAAATATTCTACAATCCTATGATGTGTAGAATACGGGTCGTTACACCCAGTCTGTTTGGGGCTAAATTCGAATTTCGAAAATCTGTTTTCGTTTTCTGATTTTTCGTGAAACATCTAGAGGCCATATCTCGGTCATACGGACTCCGATTTACGAAATTTCGGACTCGTTTCCAACCAGAATTCCGAGACGAACTCAACGGCGCAACCCGTTTTGCTTGATTCTTATTTTAAAATTTAATTCTGCCTCGATTCTTGTCTTAACACATTATTAAAATTCGGGTTGTTACATTCTCCCCTCCTTTAAGGATTTCGTCCCCGAAATCTCTAAGTTAGGGAGGATGTGTCCTACCATCCAATCATACATCTACTCAAAGCATCATCCACAGGCAACCATTGTCCTTAAAAGATTTCTAATGCTGTATGAACATATGCAGAAAGTGTGTGTATATGTGTTCCTTATCTAATGCAAATGATCAGGCCTGATTGATCTTCTGAATGCAAAATATGTTTAGTGCCATAAATCCACATGTATGCAAATTGTCCTAGTCACATAAACACTATATGTGTGCACAACTATTCTTCCATATGCAATATTCACATGATAACACATTCAATTTCATCCGTAAACAAGTATAAACACTCATGCATATGCAACATGAAAATGTGTCTGAGCCGATCTAGTGTCTAATGTGTATTCATGCATCCGCGAGCAACCACTTGCGACCACTTGCAACCATTTCGCAAACATCAATCATAACATGTTTCAAATACATGTTTGCATCCATAGGGTTCTACCTAAGGTTTTGAAGATAGGATCGAGAAGATAAGCAAGATAAACTCTTTTTTTGGATTACAAGAAATCCCTTTCAAAGGCCAACCTATATCCTATAAAGCCCAAAAGGTTTAGTCAACCTAATGGACACCTTCAAACCCTGACATGTATTACTAACCGATAAGTCATACCCCTATGGAGTTTGCAACAGAAATAAGATCGAAAATAGGACCGAGAGGATATGCATAAAAGATAGCATGCGGGTAAGCTCTAGAAAAACAGGGATCAAGGATATACTCTTAAAAAGAGATATGATGCGTGTATCTAGTCTTCAGTCTTCTAAGCCGCATTTCCTTGAGCTTAACTCCATTGTGCTTTGGCTGTCTCTAACTTCATGATTCCGTTGCTTCTTAATTCCTATTTCTAAATACAAGCTGGAACTCATTTCATTGTCGCCTCTCGTTCCACTTTTACTTATTCTCCCCCTAGTATACTTGGCTCAAACATATCTGTGTACTCACGGTTTCATGTAAGCTCTCCAAAATTCACTAGTGAATCATGGATCTCGTTTACTTGCTCTACGGCATTCCACGCAGAAGAACTTATCTCTTGAAAACAAACAGATGCCAACCATGTTACCAAGTGTACTTACTAGAGTGATTTCCATATCTCATGCACAAGCGAAATGAACCATCCGCCTTAGTGGTGAACTCTACTCGAACGGATTACCAACAAATGCATCAAGAGGTTCTAGGTAACCAATCATGACAGAACCCTAAAGGTTACACGAGACTTCGAGGGTACTACCGAGGCAAGTCAAGAGTCTAACTACCCTCCTTTCAGAAGCGAGAATGGCACCCTTACTGGATAACCACTCCATTCCTAGAATCAACCCATAGCTCAAAAACATAAGAATTATTCACAAAAGTCATAGATGTCCTCAAATCCAAACAAGTCATGAATAAATGGGACGATCCCCCAACAGGTTTTGAGACAAAAACGAGACCCTCTATTGTGCGAGTACTAAGGTGCAGAGACTCAACTATCGAAGCAAGATTTTAAAAAAAGATGCTATGTGCAAAACAAAGTCCTGACGGGATGATAGAAAGGAAAAGCTAAACTTTTACCAGAAACGTTACCACCCCTCTTTGGCACGCTAATAGTGAGAGCATACAATTGCCCTCCTGACGATCTTGTTCTTTGCCCATGTCCTTGTCCTATAGTACCTAACTACCTTCTTGTTTTGAGCCACATTCGCCTTAACCACTCCTATCCTTTCTTGTACAACGCGGTAACAGGTCTCTTGAGAACTTCCTCCGTCGCACGGAAAACATGTACGTAGCTAGAAAAGGATTAGTCACAGTTAAAACTACTGTGACTACAGGTGGAGGAAAGAAAGGAAAAAAGATTCGATCATAGGATAGTGCTAATGGATTTTTGGGGAATAGCCTTTTTCTTTAAAACTTTTCTTGAAAAATGCTTCTTTGTAAAATGGCTTTGAAAATAGTTTCAGAAGGTTTTAAAACTTTTGCCCAGTCTGGTAACCTTCTTCTCTGATACCAAATGTAACACCCCACCTCCACTAGGGTCACTCACAAAGGGAATGCACTAGCTTTGGTGGAGTATTATCTAGGTAAACATGCACAGAAATATTACAAGACAGAACATATAAAACAGCCGAAGAAAAAAATGATTCCATTACTTTATAAAAGTAGTAAGGTCTAAAACCTTTTACATCAAAGTGCCATTAAATTACTTACATCGAAACCTGTCTTGCAATAATAAAGAAGCATAAAACCATAGTCATAAATTATTCCCTAAGTAAAACTGTAAAATAGCCATAGCCAAGAAAAGTCCAAGCCATAGATGATGATCTTGAAGCAGAAAATCTGCACTAAGTAGCAAAATTTCCTCCCTGTAAACCTGGGGGGGGGGGAATGGTAGAAAAAGAGGCGAAACAAAACGGGGTCAGTCATAAAGACTGGTAAGTCCTAGCTACTTTCAGCCTAAAAACAGGTAAAGGTAACATGACATGTATAAACTGAAAGTAAACATAAACATGATGACAAGATAAACAGATCAAACTAAGATAACAAGATAAACTCAAGTAACAAGATAACCAAGGTAACAGGATAACCAATGTAACAAGATAAACTCGGAATAACATCGCATGTCTAACGTCCTCTGCACCAACCGTACTAGCATCCTAACTCGTATCATCCCTTCCATGTATATGTATAGTCCCTTGATGTATATCGTACGGGTTCCATCACGTTATTCTGTACCACTACAACGTAGTGTCACCATCCTTGAAATCGCTCGGACCGCCATCCTTGTTCTGGCCAGATTCCCTTATCCTGAATTATCACGTATGCAACTAGGATTTACGCCACCTAGGACCACTAGGGATTATGCTACCTATTGAACGTTTTCTAGATTCGATCAGGGTTTATGCCACCTAGGACCACTAGGGATTATGCTACCTATCGAACAACGCCCTTTTTCCACGTAACGATCTAATCGATCGGCTCCCTACAAGTCCTAACTCGTCGTGTGTCGGTGTCATACGGCCCAATCACGAATGTAGCTATTCTGTGCTAGGTCCACCCTAGGGTGTATCAAGCCCTAGGGTGTCAACCACTGACACCATTCCAAGCACGCACAGTGTACAACTACTGGTGCCCACGCCTGCTTTTTCAACTCCGGACTACGTGCACAACCATAGTCCGCCTGAACCTACAATGGCGCACCAAACTCAGCCGTCGTTTTGGTCGCTTACAATCAACCCAGTAAATCGTGCCCCACCCTAGCCTAGTCCCTAGGGTATCGTGATACGTCCAAGAGGGTCACTGCTGAAAAGGACGGCGTAAGTAGGGTTTCCGTCCAGCGGGTTAAGTGTTGTCATCTAAATTCAAGAATTAACCCCTATCAGTCTAGCATGTCAAGTTGGTTAAGTGTGGTCATTCAAGTTCGTGACTTAACCCGTCTACATGTCATGTCAAGTTGGCTAAGTGTTGTCATTTATGTTCAAGATTAGACCTACGAATCACGTGTCAAGTTGGTTAAGCGTATTCCAGTGGTTAATGACTTAACCCTATCCAAATCATCATGTCAAACTGGTTAAGTATATTTAAGCTTAACCCCTATCAAATTACCGTGTTAGATTGGTTAAGTATATTCAAGCTTAATCCCATCAAATTACCGTGTTAGAATGGTTAAGTATATTCAAGCTTAACCCCATCACATTACCGTGTTAGATTGGTTAAGTATATTCAAGCTTAACCCCATCAAATTACCGTGTTAGATTGGTTAAGTATATTCAAGCTTAACCCCATCAAATTACCGTGTTAGATTGGTTAAGTATATTCAAGCTTAACCCCATCAAATTACCATGTTATATTGGTTAAGTATATTCAAGCTTACTCATGACTTAATCCCATCAAGTTATCATGTTAGATTGGTTAAGTATATTCAAGTGATTCATGACTTAACCCCATCAGGTTATCATGTTGGATTGATTAAGTATACGCTAACCTAACCCCATCCACTAGTCAAATTATAATGGTTAAGTGTAACCCTCGTGATTTTACTTAACCTTACCATGCATCGCGTTATACTAGTCGGGTGTCATCGACCCATTCAGGTTAAACTACCCTATCCTCTAATTGTGTTATATGGTTAAGTGTCATCAATCAAGAAATCAAGTCCGGTTTTACTTAACCCACCTATCCACGTTATATTGGTTAAGTGTCATTAGTCTAATCAAGTTACTTAACCCACCCGTCCATGCCATATTCATTTATTATTTACTAATGCATCAACCTCTCACACTGGACTTATTTGCAGTCACTGGATATGCCGGGCGGTTCCGGGAAGAATTACACCGCAAACCCATTCCAACCTCGGGTTTAAGCATTACCACAATCTAATCTTTGCCTACGACCTCTCACATTAGACTATTATTGTTGTGGTCACTAGATATGCCGAGCGGTTCTGGGCAGAATTACACCACAACTCAAGTCTAACCTCGTGTCGAAGGCATCTGTTAGATTGTTAATTACATATATGTCATCTAAGTTAAGATCCCCACTTTACATATTACTAAGCATATTCCCAAGTTCCCCATTACATTTCCATCACAATCTGTACCCAATTCTAGCCACCTCACATATGTCCAATTCTCGCCTATTTGCATGTATGTCAAGTTTATGCCAATTTACCCTAAATCATGTTCTATCCAAAGTTACATGTTGTCACGTTCATGCCCAAATAAACCAAAATCATGGTTCATGTTTCCAATTCTACTTATGCCTAGTTAACGTAAGCCCAACCCCTTGATTTAACTTGCATAGTCTCAAAACCCGTGATTTAATTCATATGTCAACTCATGTATGCCCAAACTTGCAAATAATATTGGCAATACCCCAAATTTTCCTTGTTCATGTTATGCACAAATTTGACCACCTACACCTTTATCCAAATAGTGAAATCCCAATATTCCCCCGTATACAAATCGCATGTAAATCGTAGTTTAGACCTAGGTCCGAAATCGACCAAGGTTCATCAAAAGAAAATAAATAGGGGAAGGTAGAAACTTTTCATAAAACAAGATCCGAGAGAAAATCATCATTACATGCATGATAAGAACATGAAAAAGTGATTTGCAACATGCATAGGTTCAAATTAATGTCATAGCAACATCCCCAAAGGTCAAGATCCTAAATGAACAAGAATGAGCATGTATTGAATATCATGCATAAATCCAACTCCAACTTTATCACATGTCATATTTAAGTTATCGTTTCAATCTAAAAGCATCTAGAACTTACAAAGCGTGGCTAATAAATTAGGAGCAAGAATCGTCATAGAATCTTTGTAGCGACGTTGATCTAGCCTCTTGATTTGTTGTAGAAGCGTTGCTCTTTGATTTGGATCTAGTTGGGATGCTCAAACCTTTGAAGTTGGAGATGGAGGCCATGATCAAGAGGCATTTGAGCAGCACTTTGTTGCTAGAATGATTTTTTGTGATTTAGGCTAGGTCTTAGGGTGTTTTTATAGAAGTTAGGACTTGTTTAGGCCCTTAGATTAACCCTAATTTAGATCTGAACCATCAAAATCGTCACAGGCCAACAAACTAGACCACAAGACCCTACAGGTGCACACAGGCCAACCTGGCTCGACCAGGGAGGTCGACCCCCAGGTCGACACCTAGGTCGACTGGGCAGTCGACCTGGTCCCCGGGTGGGTCGACTCCCCAGTCGACTCCCCAATCGACCAGGGGCTGGGAGGGAAATTTTCCAGCCCAGTCTGTTTGGGGCTAAATTCGAATTTCGAAAATCTGTTTTCGTTTTCTGATTTTTCATGAAACTTCTAGAGGCCATATCTCGGTCATACGGACTCCGATTTACGAAATTTCGGACTCATTTCCAACTAGAATTCCGAGACGAACTCAACGGCGCAACTTGTTTCGCTTGATTCTTATTTTTAAATTTAATTCTGCCTCGATTCTTGTCTTAACACGTTATTAAAATTCGGGTTGTTACAATTTCTATGGAATTTATATATATTTAATAAAATATGTAGCCCTTAAAAATAGCCATTTTGCAATCGACCTCTGTTTTCGACGAAACCACTTTTGCTGGATCCGAAATGTTAAATTATTGCTATACTCCAATTTTCATAAATTTTGGAATTTATATGTAAGCGTGGTGAATTTAAACGTGTTTGGTCAATTCAGTTTGAATTTAATCGACCGAAAAATGACCATTTTACAAACGGTCTCCAAATTCGACGAAATTAGTTTTTTTAGGATTGTATCGTCAAAACATAGATAGATTGATTTTTCTGGAATTTTTGGAGTCAGTATGTGGCCTTGGTAAACTAAAATGTATGTTGAAATCAATTTTGAACGTTATATTAATTTATATTTTAATTTTGATGAAAACAAACTGAAGAAGTCGAATTGGCTTATGGGACATATCCAATTGTGTTTGGAATGGGGGTATTTGGTTAGGGGCGATAGTCATTACGTTCGATTTGGAGTTCAAATTAAAAACTAACTTTTTTGGAATTTAAATTAAATTAAATATATAATTATGTAAGCCAACCCCCTTCCTTTTCTTTCTCGTCGTTCATTTAGAAGAAGAAAAAAAGTCGCCATCGGTCCCGTCAGCCCCCTTGTCGCCGACGACCGCACTCCTATATAGCCGCCGCAGCCTCAGGCGCCTCCCCGGACCACCTCCCACCTCCTCCTTCTCTCTCCACCTCCAATTCGAACACTAAACCCAAACCGCAACCCCCCAGCCGCTGTAGGCCCCACCACCGACCGCCGCAACCCCCCGCCACCTCCCCAGCCACCTGCACCTCCCCCTCAGCCACCAACCCCGACTATGGCCCCCTCCCTCTAAAAATCAAATTTTTATAATTGTCAATTTTACATTTAACCCCCTGACCTTGTTTCTTCAATATCTTTCGAGCCGAGTGCTTCTGGCCAAAACTCCACATTGCCAAAGTCGAAGAGCATGATCTTCTCTTCAATTTGAGTATATGGAAGTCAAGTTTTGGTATTTAGAGTCGCCAGGAAAATGCTACCAATGTCAGTAGTCCAAATAATGTCTTTTCGCAAATTCTAGCGAAATGGAGAATTTACGGGAAAAAGCCTATTAGGCGAAAGTTGTCCGGAATGGCGCTTTTAAGCTAAGAAAAAAGATCGTGTGAAGATTGGAGCTCGATTGCAAATTCTGGAACCAGAACAAAAAATCAGAGCATCAAAAAATAACGGTGGAGTGGATCCCAATGTGAGAACACCTTCTCGCTCAAATTATTTGTCAGTTAAATATATCTTAGGTTGCAGACGGGGCTTAGTAGCTCCTAACACTATTTATTGTACAAACCATGGTTGTTTGTTTGGATTGTATTGTAGAAATTTGGATTGTGGTTGTAAATAGATTGTGAATTGATTGTGCGATTGTTCGAATTGATTGTGATTGATGTATATGGCGCGAGCGAGTGTCAAGAGAGGGGTAATGCTAGATATAACTCCAGTTCTAATATCACGCCGTTATAATGTCGAATTTTTCTGAAACCAAAACGTATATGAATATTTTCTGAAATAAACTATATAAAATATTCATGTGTTGAATAAAATGTTTGAACAATAAAAATATCATTTTTATTGTATATATGAGCTATATAAAATAGCTAAGTGTTGAAATAAATATTTTATTGTTAAAAATATAATTTTTATTGTATATATGAACTGCAAAAAATTTACTGAAATGAAAATAAATATTCATTTGTAAATCGGATGATTTATTAATGTACACCCATTTAACTGACATGGATTGGGACGATAAATTTTACATATCGCCCAGCTGCACAAATAATATGCAGTATTTATTGTTTGAAACCCCACACGGGTATTGGGATGATTTTTGGCATATACTTATCCCAATTGTTTTGTAGTATGTCATCGATTGATTGATAGACTGTTGCAAGCATTAATTATTTATATTTAATGCTTATGTAGTTGTGTAATGCGATCTGGATGATTGTTTATCATTGTTATTTTATACATGCGATGTATGAAATCCATATAACTAACATTATATGATGATTGATTGGGTCTGATTCTAATCAAGGAATAACGAATATTTTAAAATACCATTCAGTAAAGGATTAAAATTTGAATTTGATGTCCGGTTTTGATGGACATGAAAATATTGAAATATGTGAAGCCGTGTTGATTAGATTTGTGTCATTTTAACATTAACGTTTTTATATCGATTTTATTCGTTTTTATAATGAATATCGAAAAGGAAATGATTTCAAAATCTAATATTTTGAAAATATTATCATTTAAATATTATAATCATAATGAGTATTCAATTTTGACTTAAATTTGAAATAAAAGTGGGAATCGTTTTCAAAACGAATTTATAAAATACGTTTTGAATGAAATGTATATTATATATTATATATATAAAAATATATTTTTGGTTTGAATAGAATGCGCGGCGCCGCGACTGTAACAACACCGAATTTCTGAAGAAATTTAAAATTTTTATTTTTTGCCATTTGAATGGATTTGGATATTTAAAATGATTTATTTTAAATAATAACGACTAATAATTTATTTAAATTGAAGTTTGAACTTATAAATTTATTTTAATTATATATCGAACTCGAAATGGCGTAGTAGTTTGAAAATTCGATTTTTAATTTCAAATAAATGTACAAAATTCAATATAAATCGGATTTCAATAAAACAAAAAACGTTGGAATCTATTTAATTACATCTTACTGATGAATGTCAAAAATTGAGATTTCATAATATAAATTGAAAGTTATGTCCAGTTTAAAATTCAAAATAGTCGCTATGGAATTTATGTATATTTTAATATATATATATACATATATATATATATATATATATATAGCCCTTAAAAATAGCCATTTTCCAAACAACCTCTGTTTTTGACGAAATCACTTTTATTGGATCTTAAATGTCTAATTATTGCTAGATTCCAATTTTTGTAATATTTGGAGCCAGTATGTGGCCGTGCACAATGAATCGATCGGCTATTTAAGCCAGAAACAGTGCTTTTTAAGCAAACTGACTCGGAATTCGATGAAACCAGTTTTGTTGGGACTGTATCGTCAAGAGATAGCAGCATGTAAATTTTCATTGCCAACGGAGTTCGTGAGTGACCACGGCATCAATAAACATCGAATAAAGAGAGCATTAACTAAGAAATTAATAATATAGAAAACCCTCCACTATATAACATCTTTTCTCTCCACAAACCCTCACTTCTCTTCTCCCTCCAAAAAGTGGTAGTAGCCCCTCTCCCACTTTCTCTCACAATTTTGCAAAAAAGCCCATCTTCAATAAATAATTTGTTTCTTCCAAACCGTAAGGAATTGGATGAAAGTTTCTGAGCATGATAATTACTAGCTACTGTAAAAAATTGGTGCTGATTGGGCTGGTGGTTTGGTCAGAAATGTGCTCGAAGTGTAGCAGGTTGATTTCATATTTTGGTTATAGCGGGCCCCACGTAGAGAATTAGGTCGAGCAGTTTGGAGGGATGATAGAGGGGAAGGAAACAAATATTTTGGCTGTGATGGCATGGTCTCAAGTGACCGGAGTTGGTTGGAATGTCAATTTCATCAATAGGTGCTGGAAAATGAGGCATTCGCAAAAATTATCAATTTTCCGCCAATTCGTGCATTTTCAGGCGAAGTGCCCTGAATGAAAGTTGTTCAAGAGGTCGAGACCGAGTTACTGGTAAAATTTGGTGGGATTTGGAGCACCGAGTCGGCCGCAGCACCAAGACGAACGGAAACTGCAATTTTTCGTTCAAATACAGATTATAGGCCCACGTGGCGAACTGAGGGGGGGCCACCAGGCTTGGAAAGTGGAGGAGATGCCGAAGACAATGGTGCTGGTCTCGTTCGATTCCGAGTTACGGTTTGGCCGTGGCGAGCGTTTAAATTTGAAGGTGTCGTGTTGAAAAGAAGGTGAATAGTGATTTTATTGTTTAAATGATTGTCTGTGTTCGTATGTTAATATCGTTTTGCTACGAACTCAAAATCACACGAAACAGGATCTCTTGCAGTCGTGGTGTCGAGAGCTTCACAACAAAACTGACTGGGTTCAATTTGGAGCTTGTTTGGATGGGGCAAATACAAACCCGAACAGTACCAAAATCGTCAATTAAAGACTAACGGAGTGGAAACTAAAGGTGAGATTCTTTCTCACTCAACTATTTTGTTTTGTAATTATATCGTAGGTTGTAGACGGGGCTTAGTAGCTCCTCACACTATTTCTTGCAAATAATGTTTGATTGTTTGTTTGGATTGTGATTGGGATTGTCATTGATTGATATTGTTTTATATAAAATTATTTATATAAATTGTATATAAAATTATCATGAAAGAAATTTGAATAAATATTCATTTACAAGTCGGATGGCTTTTTTATGCACACCTATTTACCTGATATTGACTAGGAGGATAAATTTTACACATCGCCCAACTGCACAAATAATTATCAGTATTTGTTGTTTGAAAACCCCACATAGGTATTGGGATGATATTTGACATACACTAATCCCAATATTTAGTGGTATGTCAATCGATGGGTTGACAGGCTGTGATGAGCGCAATTCATTTATTTTAATGCTTAGACAGTTGTAGAATGCACTCTAGATGATGTTTGAATGTGTAATGATTATTTATCATTATTGTTCAACACATGCGATATATGAAATCCATATAATTGAAATTATGTGGTAATTGGTTAAGTCGCTTCCAATTCAGAAATAAAGAATGTTTTAAAACAAAAAATATTTTAAAATAACGAATATTTGAAAATAATATTCAGTGAAGAATTAAATTATGATTTTGATGTCCAATTTTGGATGGACACGAAAATATATAAATATATGAAACCGGGTTAAGTATAGAAGTGCTATTTTAACTCGAACGAATTTACATATTGAGTTTATTCATTTTTCTAATGAATATCGAAAAATAGTGATTTCAAAATCTAATATTTTGAAAATATTATCATTTTAATATTATATGGATATGGAATATTCAATTTTGATTTAGAATTGAAAATGATGTTGAAAACGTTTTAAAACGAATTTATAAATGATTTATAAAATACGTTTTGAATGGAAATTGAAGATATATTATACATTTATACATATACATATATATAATGGCCTAAATAGAATGCGCTGCGCATCAATCGTTCGCAAATTTCGACCATTAACTTCAATGGACGTAACGGGAGATCCGACCGCTGGATTCTCCTAAAAAACGGAACCGTTGGGTTCGAATCGAAAAGGGATTTCAAATAAATATAAGAGATTTGAAATCTAACAGTTATATTTTTAGATATTTTCAAATAAATTTCAGAAAAAGGTCGCTATGGATGTAATTCAAGGGCCGTTATTGGAAACCGACTGTAAGGACCTTTATAAAATTATTAATAATATGGAAAAATTAGGTAAAATCGTAATAAACGATTTTGAAAGATTTTGGATGAAAAATTCCAAGTTTGGAAAGAAAAACATATTTTTATCGAATGAACTAGTTATTAATTAGTATAAAAATCCAATGTTTTTAAATAAATAAATTGGATCTGTAAATGGTTTTAAAATAACCATAAATTCAAAGTATGAGTTGGAATGGATTTAAATGGAAATAATCCAAGGAATATTTCGATATTGAATTCCGTGACTATACAGATATTGTTGTGGGAATTTGGAAGATACAGATATCGTTATTCCCAATACGATATCCGTTAGTTTCAAAATTTAATATTGAATATAAGCCAATATAATTTCTATTTAGAGCCTTTTATTTCATATCAAATTAGATTTTGGGTATGTCATGAATGGTGTCTTAAATTACACTTGTTAGCCTGCTTTGTGACCAGGCTACACAAAGAAAAGATCATGTTGACACACTTCTGGGTAAATGCTATCACATATGGAATCTCCGTATAACATCACACTCCGGCATTGGAAGCATCCTCAAAAGACACGGGGCAGTTTGGTCAAAATCACAACATCAATATAAACTGTCCCGAAACCCCTATCAAACGACCTCATTTGGATATATTCGCATCAAATACTTGTAGCCTTTGAATTAGCTTCAAGTAGAGCTTTCGTTTGGTCCAATCGGCCTTACGGTCTGAAATTTAAGTCCGTTTCCATGAACGCATGCAGAAATATGGAAAAACCTACATTTCGGCATTTTTGAAGATCGGATCATGGCCACCCTATGAGGTCGGATCGTGACCACCCCCGGGGTCGGATCATGACCACCCCCTTCGATTGGATCGTGGCCACCCCCGGGGTCGGATCGTGACCATACATGCTGACCAATCCGGATCGTGAACATACATGCTGACCAATCTAGTTCGCGAACCATGACCACGAACCATGACCAGGACCCGCTACTACACATGCAGATTTTGACCTATTCTCAAGGCTATGATTGCTCCTGCTTTCCCGGATCAGGTGCCACATGTCATACCACGACCCCATTACCATATGAGCTCTCATATAGCTATAAATACACCTCCAAAGGGCATTTTTAGGGGAATTTTGGCATCTCAACATCCATGGCTGCCATGGCTAACACTTCCCCATGAATAACCACCATCTTCCTCAATAAAATCAATGAATTCAGAGAGAATTATTCATTGAATTCGAACGATTGAGAGACAATCTTTATTGTAATTGTAATCTGTGAATGAAATGAGAAAATATGAAGTGGACGTAGGCTTGTTAACGCCGAACCACTATAAAAATCCTATTATCTAGCTTTTTCTCTTATTTTTCAGTTATTTCTTCATGCCCTATGCTCTAAATACAACAATTTGGGTGGTAGGACCATTTTGTGGTCTAACATTTTTGTGCTTTCACTGAGAACTGAATTCTCAGCCTAACGGATTGTTGTTCTACTATTTGGATCCCTAAGTCTGAAGAAGATTATCCGCGTTCCTATCATTTTTGAAGATTTCGTTGATTTCAGTAAATCAGAACTCCATGGCTCCTAAAAGGAGTAAGGAATTGCAAACTTCCCAAGCGAATCAAGAGCGAACAGATGGTTCGCAGGAGTAGGTCGAAGGTTTCGTGAACTAGTTCGTGATGAGGGATCGTGGAACGTTGTCTGTTCGTGAAGGCCTATTAAATGGATCGTGAAGACGTTCCCGACCCGGTCCCGAAGAGCAGAAAATCAAAGAAACACACGTCCTCACCCACCGGCTCGCGAAGAGAAGATCACGACCCGGTCTCAGGATGCACCCACGACCCGAACCGATGCTGGGTATATTGGGGCCACGAACCACATTGTAGAGCCCATACAGAGCAGCTGATGATATGACGATCCACGATCCGAAATGGTTCTAGCGGCCCGAAGACTTGCCAAGCCACGAACAGTAAGGGACCCCTGAACCACGATCCGTGGAGGTGTCTGAACCGCGACTCGCACTGGTGTATCGACCCGCTACAAAGAAAAGTAATGAAGAACAAGGGTCACGACCCAACTCGAAAAAGGGGCAGTTTTTCGAAAAATTACGATTTTCGGATCATTTCAGAAAAGGCTCCATCTTCCAAAATCGAAAAAATCACTGCCTGGACTGTGGGGCCCTGGAACGCCACCGACGTTGCGCCCGTACCCGCTGACGGCCTCGCCTTCGGCTCGGAGCAGGGCTCGCCTTCGGCTCGGAGTATGTTTTGTCCTATAGTTAATACTTACCAGTCAAGATTCAGTAGATTGTCTGATCATATCGACAGCTAATTGACAACGACTGAGATTCTTCCTAGAGCCATAACACCTATTTATTGATGTTATTCAATATGAGGAGCTATTGAAAAGATTTGACATGCTGGATACGACAGTATACTAGATAATGATTGTCTCATAGCAGCCTCTTCTTCCAAAGTTCTGATGGTGTATTGATTTCACCAATGCAACTGATGGTTTCCATAGTAATCACCTGGTTTACATGACTTAAACCTATCCGATGGGTAGGGTCCCATATGGCATTAACATGGAACCGTCCAGGCACTATTCCGGAGACTCGGATGATCATAGCAATGATGACTCGCAATGACAAGATACTAGAAAGTGACTAAGGGTTATTACAAATCTACAATTCACTTGTATGGTGTAATGAAAGACATATATCCTACGGTCTAAACCTGGGAGAACTTAGCTGACCTTTCCAATGCATAACTGTTATCCACAACATTAATGACGATTGATTTCCATTATAAAAGGGTCACATCAACACACTTTGGTGCCCAGAGTTAGGTACCAGTTGAACTGCCACTAGCCATGATCAGATATTTGGATCTTTGCACAAGTGATAACAACTTGATTGCTCATCAGTCACCATATGACCTTGGTCAAGAGACAAGAGCTTGAGATTAATGCAAATATGAATCAACCATTAGCTCTCCACTTCATTTGCCAGCCACGCTATTGCATTTAAGATTATCTGATCAAGGTCTCGACCAACCAGCTCTAATAGAATTCAGAGCCTGCATTGCACCCTTCTGCCTATTGCTAAATATCCCAACCAAAGATGGAGTGGGAATGGTCTATGGTGTCCAAGTTATTGGAGAAGCTGACTATTTGGCTAGAACATGCTACACAACACAGATGGCATGAAACCCAAAGACACTTCCCCTCTAGATGAAATGGAGTGTGAAGGAGGTGTCGATATTGTTAATAATGAGAGCATCACAAAAGGAATTGCCTGTTGATCTGCCCGAAGACATGGACCCCAGAGAGGATGGTGATTCAGATGTAGAAGGATGACATCTAATAACGCAACAGCGCATGTTCGGATTGTTGACGCCGACCTGACTAAGGTCTTGAAATCGGATCTCATTTAGACCTCTTCCGAACGAGAGAACTGACATGCTTTTTGCAGGCGAGCCTGGATGTGTTCACTTGGACCTATGCTGATACTCGCGGGATTTTACCATAGATTATGAGTCATTTGTCAAGTATAAAACTGAAGTGTGCTCCTATCAAGAAAATAAGGCGTATAAGAGCATCTGACTTGAAGTGAGATGCCACACATCCCGCTTGGATATCAAATCCCATCCTCGTCAAGAATGCTAATGGAAAATGGCGCACATGCATTGATTTTTCAGATTTGGACAAAGTTCGCCCAAAAGGAAGATTCCCGTCACTCAGAATTAACCGGCTTGTGGATTCAATGACTGGACACGAACGTCTCCGTCATATGGACATGTGCGCAAGTTACAACCAGATTCTTATGCATGTGCCTGATCATGAATAAACATATTCTATCATGGACCTTGAACTGTACTGTTATATGGAGTTGCCATTCGGACTGAAGAATGCCAAGGCAACATACCAACACTTACTGAATTGTATGTCCACAGCCGTAGTGAAAGGCCCATGGAAGTCCATATAGATGATTTAATTGTGGAGTCCAAGCGATCAACCTACTACATTTCAAGTCTGACAGAGATGTTCAACATCTGAAATGAAGCTACGTCCTTTGAAGTTCTCGTTTGGCGTTGCATCGGGAAAGCTTCCTGGCCTCATAGTTAGCTCACACGAAATCGAAATCAACCCTGATCAGATTGCAATGATCATAAACATCCATGAACAACAAAGAATTAAAGTTGCCTGATGCTTGACAGGAAAGTTGGCAACACTTACATGTAACGAGGAAAAGGTCCAGGAACTAGTCTATAATGTGAGCAAGAAGGTCGCCGTGGTAGAGCGCAACTACCCAAAAATTGAAAGGATCGTCTATAACTCGCTAATTACTCTGAAAAATCTTCCTTACTACTTCCAAGTTCATCTGATTGTTATATGCACTTGTGAGCCGCTATGACAGGACATGCAATGACCTAATCCATCTGAAAAGTTGCTTGAACGGGACATAGAGCTGAACAAGTTTGATCTCAATTCCCTCCTAAAGAAGTCCGTACGGGGGCAAGCATTAGCCAACTTCATCGCTGAATGTACCATTCCCGAAGAGGATATGTTAGATGAAGAAAATGGCCCCTTGGAATGAAAGACGAAATCAAGCATCTGGAAACTATATACATATGGTGCAAGAAATGATCGACGATCCAAAGCCGTAGTTTTGCAGATAACCCCCGAAGGGCGGCTTGAAATGTATTCCATTCGAAGAAACCACAACTCGCAGCTTACCTAGAACCAGTAGAAGAGCTGTTGGATGGATTGGAACGTTACAACATACCTCATATTCCGCACATAGAAGGTCAGAAGGCATATAATCTCATCAAGTTAGAAGGTTCCGACAATCCAGAAAAGATGGAGATGATCTCCATTTAAACACTGTAAAATCCAACAATTGATCAGATGGAAGTTGATCTAATATTGGATACCGAACCCCAGAAGGAGTCATAGACAATCCCCGTAAAGAGCTTCCTGCAGCACAGAATGCTTCCAGCAAGAGTAGGTGAAAGGTGAACCATCGTTCGTTGTATCTAGAAGATACGACATGCAAGGCGACATTGCTAATTTCCCTTGGAAGGTTGTCTCAAGGCAGACAAAACAAGTCCCATTGCTGAATCACTGTCCTAAGTGATTCGATAAATTCACTAATTTGTCACTCGTTAGATGGGAGATGTACATGAATGAAGCTTCAGGTGAACGACGTTTTGAAGCTAGAAAGCGAAGACTCACAGTTCCGCTCCTTTCATCAGTTGTCTGTCAAGTAACCCATTCCCCAAACGGAGGGGCAACTAGAGATCGAGCATGGATTACTCATGAATATATCATCTAGTTCAAAGATGATACATCAAACGCTTGCATGACCAATTGCCTTAGTCTTGCCTAAAAGTTAGCAAGTTGAAAGTTTAGAATTCTCGCGCCCGAAAGCTGATTGATTGTTTGCGCACCAACCCTTGTCCCGATATAGGATCGAAGGCCTATTAGCAAATCTATGAGATATGACTATCCCACCAGCTGCAATATCCTATTTTCTAGCATAGAAAGTGCAAAAGTTTCTATAAGCTTAAATCCATTATTCTCATGCCAATTGCCATCCTAACACCAATGCGATGGTGTACTTCCATTACCGGTACAATCGCGACTTCCTGACACTCTATCCTTACCCTCAGCATGGTGGCAAAATGGCGATTCAATGGAGAGGCGACCTTATCAATCGCTTATGATATTTACCTAACTGCTTTTGCCATCTCAAGATCCCGATCAAGATCTATTCATTCTTGGGACCGCCGCCCCGCAATAATTTGAAAAGATATTCGTCATCAGCTTAAGATTCTGGCATACATTCCATTGTAGAGACAGGGTAAGGAAGATTTAACCAAAAAAGAGCATGCAATTCCAATTCCCTCTTAGAATGATATTCATTCCTCTAATAGGACCGCTTTTCAACAATGAATCTTATATTTACATTTTTATGAGTTGCTGATGAAATTAACTCAGAAAAAATTATATATGGATTGTGTAGCTACCTCAGATTTGGTACCTATCAGACTTTTAACACCCGCATGTAGAGTTATGGAGCACTGCTATAACAGGCCCTACTGGACTGCTCATTTGCAAAGCCGCGCCCCTGCGTCTAATGAAAGTTGCATAAATCACAGTGGATCTGAGATGACCATCTGATCCCTGGCTCACACGTGGTAGATCACAAGACAATTGTACATAAATCATTGAATTGCAAAGTCGGAGTCTGGCTCCAGATGGATGTGGTATGACCATCTATATGGCTCGGTCCTATCCTCAATGCCACCAGATTACATGAACCCCGATAGGTGGGCGACAACGCCCATTGATATTCTTATTTTTCAATCATGAAATTTGCTTTTACATGCCTCTAGAGTTATTGACATGACTAACTCATATGATATGAATGATGCAGGTACCCGAAGTTTGGTGCCAACTACTCCTCCCATAGATTGTTTGGAGGAACACAAAGCCTTGGCAAACGTTTCCCAACTGTTTGACTGACTGATGCTATCCACAGATATTGGATAGAAATATAAACCTAGGATGAGCATGACCCGACCACTTGTCCGAAAAGCTCCATTCGCCAGGGTGAAGCGTGGAGCATGGACCCGAACAGATGTCGAGAACGACACCCGAAACGGCAGAGTCCCACTCTTTGAACTAGAGTGTAGAAGGAACGCCAGGGCGAATGATATGACCGTTCGCCTGAACCACTCCAACTCTCATGATTCGAGAGAGAGTATAAAGGACTAGAGAGAATGTCCATGAGGCGTAAAGGTGCACCGTGACTAAAACCTCCTTGAAATACACTCTGCCCCGCTGTAGGATCGGGAGATTATAATGGCGCTAGAGACTCAGTACCCCCAGACCTTCTCCACCACTGAAGGATCGGTGAGAAGACTATGAACTGAGCTCGAACATTAACCCGCTGAAGGATCGAGAGAGTATAAAGGTGCTAGACACTTAGCGTCACAAGATCTCTTACCCCGGTGAAGGATCGAGAGAGTATAAAGGCAAGATGACAAATGCCACTCAAGGGCTCCTATCCTGTTACACGACTGGGAAAAAGAATGAAAGCGGAGCCCGAATCCTCCATGTCCGGACATGGGGGCAACATAGTTATGGTCCTAATAAATCCTTAACAAGCCCTGGCCAGGCACTAAGTTAATGATTGATTGGGGGCATACCCATACATACATACTACTTTATTGCATTTTAATTTATAGTTGCATTGATAACTTATAAACATACCCATACATACATACTACTTTAGTGCATGTTCATTTATAGTTGCATTGATAACTTATAATGTTTCACGAACTATTTGCTTATTTGCTTATGGAATGCTCGCAGGTGCAGGATAATACGAAAGAAACAAAATTTCATTTACCAAGTGCAGGTTCGCAGAACAAAGTTAAACAAAACGCGAGGGCCGCACTTGCAACAACAATAATAGACCAGTAGAAAGCAACTAAAGGGGGACATGCAGGAGGCTGACACAAATGCCCAATGCTAAACTTCCTACGCAATTCAAGGCGGCGACCGAAAGGAAGCCTTGAGAATGAATTATTTAGTGACATGTCATGCGACATAATATTCGCGACTGGGAAGGACCCGGTGAAGCCCTGGGATTTTTGGATTTCTATTCGGCCTTAATACGATCCTGTGTGGTCGTTGGTTTTCCGGTCATAATACGATCTGGCACGATCGTGGTATTCCGGATTAAAGATTTCCCCAACTATCCAGAATACGCCATCCTTCGTTTAAATTTGAAAGGAAATTGATCTGACTATCTGTCTTATGCTGTTACCACTGAACTGCGGGCATAACCATTGAAAATATTCACAAACGGCATAACTTACGCGCTTATATTTAACTTATGTTGTGATCTTTACAGGCCCCTTGAGGTCCACGAAACGGATGCATAGAGAATGTCCATTTGCTAGTCCAAACTTACTTCCAGACTAGAAAGTTCAGATAAGGCTGGGCATATCCTATGCAGCAATTAGGGCCTGGATAGGAGACAAGACATTAGCATGGACCGAGTACCAACGTATCGATTTTCACCTAACTCTGACTCATGATGCGAAGAGGGAGTATGAAATACATGTATTCGAAGTCTACAACTTAGAACAAAACCCCAAGAATGGGGGCATGAAATATGAGCCTTAGGCAGCATAGTTTTACTACCCGATATTTATATTCATAATTGAATGATAGAAGCCTGATTGACGGCTACTACTCATGTGGAACCAAGAAGCCCGAGGTCGGCCTTTACCTATTTCAAGACTTCACGCTAGAGGCGCCAGCGCCGAATCAGAAGGCCAAGCAGCAATCATCAATTCGCTGGAAATGATAAAATCGAAATTCAAGCAATAACGAACTTGGCAAGTCAGATAGCAACCATTAGCTCGGGTTGAACACGAGCCAACCAGCAGGCATGCAACATCCGACTCCAATTCAGAACATCATGGATGGAAACATGGCCAATAGAAGAACTACCTGCAACATACTAGATGAGAATGCAAGAATTGTAACAAACTCAGGTTATGCACGACTAGCATTAGCCCCAACCCAAATGGATACTCGAGCGATATTTCACACTCAACTCCAAGCAAGAACGCGACAATTCGAAGATCAAGAACTCGTTCGGGTCGAATAACTCGAACTATGACCCAGGGGCAATATCGAAGCAGAAACAAGTACTCAGCAAAGACCCCCTTTGTAATCTCAGATTCAATGATGGGGGCACCAGCCATGATATTGGCAATATGCAGCAATTCTTTGATGGCAACCTGCTTGCCAGTTTGATTCGGCGCCTCTCGAGAGGCGACACTTCTCAAGATGATATGGATAACGACAATCACACCCCTTACACGTAGGATATCAGGATCCCCTGTTATTCCCCCAGATTTTAAATTTTCTCTATACCGAGATTTTCTCAGAAGCTTTGATGAATTGAACCTTGAGGTGGACATACTTCCATGACAAGAAGGTGTTAACGTCAAGAAGAAGGACCAAGATGCTTTTCCGACAAAAGAATGGAGCACCTTCCAATTCCTGAAACGATAAGGACAAAGGAGAAGCCCTGGAAAACAATGACAAGAATGTGCAGTTCCAAAGAGAATCTATACCATTAATCAACCTCATGATCTTGTTTGTCAAGTTCAATTGAACTAAGCATGAGAAAGAGACTCAACAAGACTGTGACGATCATTTCAGACTATGCGGAAGCATAAACGGAGGGGCCCAACTGACTTCATAACAACATTTATCCACTTGCATTTAGCAAACTTACTTAACTCCACAACTGATCCAAATGGGGTAACCGAATTTGTTGACGTCCGACGAAGCAATCCTCACTATCCAACCAAAGAGTAGAGATGATATCAAAGCAAATATAATTCGAAAATTTGCGTATACAACACCAACTTTTGCTGATTCGAGAGAAAGCACTAAATGTCTTGGGTCAACTAAGATTGTTGAACCTGTAACTTTTACCCGATGCAATGACTGGAAGTATAAGACCCTGAAGATTGGATGCCCGATTGACTTAATTTAACCACCATTGATGCTCAGGGCGTAAACCCTGATTTTGCTTATCCTTTGATGGCACTAAGGGCATGATCGTCGATGCGCGGGCTAACCATGAAGACGACCCTGGCTAGGAGCAAGATTCAAGACATGCACAATATACCTATGGAGTATGACCCGACTCATCTTTTCCGACCAAGCGAGCTAGCTTGCGGATCAAATGTGAACTTATAGACTCTTACTACATCAAATGGAAGGTGTGACGAAGTTATCAACTGCCTTACGACAGTGGCGATCGTATGAGCATTAGTTAACATGATTTCAAATGCATCTCTTACTGACGTGCATGTGATTATTGAATTATGAAACGATCCAAAGCGATTGTGGATTCCTTAAAATACGGCCCAATACGACCGTGGATAATTTTTTTTTGGCATGATCTAGAGTGATTGTGGCTTTCAGGATCCTTATTGTTACGATTTGATGCTATCGCGGAGCCCTATTGTAACACCCTGGATTTTTGAATAATCGAATTAACTAAATTAAAGAATAAATGTTTAGCATTGTTCTAAGGTTTGTGAGCAAAATACTTAGTAGCTCATTTGGTTGGAACATGTGACTTGCATACAAAAGGTACAGAGTTCGATCCCCGCCAACGCCATATTTTTGTTTTATGGGAATAGCTAAAAAGCGGCTTAGTGTGAACGCGGTTCAAAAAGTAGTTTAGTGTGAAAATGGTTAATTAGGAAGATAGAAATATATATAGATATATTTATAAAAATAAAATAAAATTCAACCTAAAATTTAAGAAAAAATTTTAAACAGCGGAAGCGGGAAGGCAAAACACCAAACCGGCCTATTTTATGGGTCAACCCAAGACCCGCTGGGTTGACCCCGGTGTCGACTCAGGAGGTTTGGAATTGGTCCTGTCGGCCCTAAATGGTCTATGACAAAATTTTATGTTTTAGGGCTTAGGTGGCGATTTCTGGTTGGTCTGTTCACATCATTTCTTTGTTTCTAAGGCCTAGATGGATCCTAGAGTGATCCGACGGTTTAAATTAATTCAAATATCTATAAAAAGACCATAGACTCAAACCCTAAATCAGAATTAATACTAAAACTATGGTTGTCAAGCTGTTTCAACTTGTTTCCTTATATACTTGACTTGATGTTTTTCTCATCATATTTTAACAATATAATTAACCCTAAATCATATTTTTGGTGTGTTTCTCATCATATTTCTTGACTTGATCTAATTTATATGGACATCCATCTGTGTCTAAACAGCTTGTGACGCCTTGGATTTGGCAAAGTACCAGATTTGCCAAAGTACCAGATTTGGCACTCAAAAAATGGTGAAAAACAAGGTGAAACATTGGATTTTCACGTGTGCGCATCGGGCTCCACGCCGAGGCGCTCCGCGCCGACCTTAGCCTAGTTACTTTGTTAATTATATTGTTAAAATTATCGCACTCGCCAGACTTTATGTCTGACCCCCTTTGTTTCCTCCTCTTTCCTTCCTTCCCCCCCCTTCAGGTGCTCAGGTTGGAACTAGCACCAATAGAGCTTGATATTGGACTGCTTTTAGAAGATTGCTTGGATCGCTGGAGTAAAGTTCAACTTCTCTTTTATTTATGGCTATTTTGATGTTGGGGATTATGTCTTTCAGTTTATGTACTTTTGATAGTCAAGATGGATATTATGTACTTTGACTCTGGTTTTTGATGATATAAGCAAACATATGTGTTTTCCGCTGAAATGAAATAAAGTTTTAAATCTTTGGGTACTATTTGTATCTGTCTTGTTATTAAGTTTCTGCTCTATACTTACTTAAAACGCTCCATAGAAGTTAATGCATTCCCTTTGTGAGTTACATTAATGGGCGTGGGGTCAGAGCTGAAGGTTACCAGAACAGATAGAGATTTTGAAAAACTATTTTTCAAAAGCATTTTCATAAAGTAATACTTTCAAAAATGTATTTTAAGGAGAGTACTTACAAGAGAAAAGTTTATTTAAAAAACCATAACCCCCAAGAGCCATATATTTTTCCTTCGATTCTCCATTTTGAATCTCTTCCTCTTCCCCTATTTGAATCTCTTCCTCCGCGTATAGATGCTTTTTCTACGATATATAAGGACTTACGTATGATTGGTGGAAAGCCGCTTCATGGGACTTAGACGGTTGTCCGGGCTAGAAGTTGGATGAAGGAAGTGGAGGACTTGTCGGTACCTTTAAGATAGACAATGGGAAGAAGGTTCAACCAGTTGCTTGGTTAATGGAGGATGAAGCTTCATTTTGGTGGAAGGTCACAAATGGAGAATGTGCAGGAGAGACATGGATAGGACACACGATAAGGAAGTAGATCCAAAGAAAGGCGGTAAGAATAACAAGGGGCCAAGACAAAAGGAAGGACCACACTTGTGAGATACCTGACTACTTAAAGAAAAACGTTAGGAAGAAGAAGGAGACTAGTTGTTATCATTACACAGAGACATGACATCTTATTAGGGTTGTCCAAAGAGGCAAGGGTAAGGACAAAGTACAGGATCTTCGGAAGGGCAGATGCGTTCCCTCACGGCTGGCATACCCGATTAGGGTAGAAAACATCTCGGTTGAAATTTGAGTTTCTTTTTATCATCCTGTTCAAACTTTGTTTGATTCTGGCACTTCACACTCTTTTGTATATGTTTCATTAGTAGAAACGCTGCACCTAGTACTAGTCTAGTTATGGATCCCATTGTAGTCTCAAATCCTATTGGTGGTTCGGCTCATCTTTCAATGAATTGTCGGGATTTGAGAATGTCTATCTTGGGCATTGGGTTTGAATAAAGCGCCTTCATTCTTGGTTTCACGGGATGTAGCTTGATTCTAGGAATGGATTGGCTAGCTAGATACGGTGCCATCCTAGATTGTGAAAGAAGGGTAGTTAGATTGTTGACTCGATATGGAAAAACCCTCGATTTTCTTATGACCCTAAATTTCCAGTGATGCTTAGCTACCTAGAATCTCTTGACCAGTCCAAGAATGATTCGGAATCTGTTCGTGTGGTCCGTGAGTATGGTGACATCTTAGATGAAGTTCTGGGTTTACCCCCGAGGCGCGAGATAGACTTTCGTATATACCTAGTGGATAATGCAAAGCCAGTTGCATTACCGGTGCGCCACATAGCACCGAGAGAGAGAAGGGAACTCAGTAAGCAAGTGAAAGAGTTGCTTGAGAAGAGATTCATAAGAAGAAGCATTTCAGAATGGGGGTGCTCCAGTTATTTTGCTAGTATCATCTCACGTAAATCGTCTAAATTCGGAGGAGGTATTCCTTGGGTGCTTGTCTGATATTTGTTTAGGCCTTTGGGGCTTGTACTTGGGGATGTTGAGTTCGACTAGGATGGTTTGTGTAAGAGATATATAGCTGTGGTGATTTTTCATTGCATGATATCTTGGTTTACTCGAAGAGTGATGGGCATCTGTGACATGATAAGACTATTCGATGGTATGGACTACCCTGAGTTAGACTCAATAGGTTATGAGATGACTCGAGTGGACTCAAGAAAGGTGTGAACTAATGGATTGTTTAGGACCCTATGTTGATGCCATTTCTTTTAAGGAAGAAGGTGAGATTCTTAGGGCATATGGTCTCTAAGGAAGGGATAGCTGTGGATCCCGCGAAGGTAGTGGCCAAATAAGATTGGAAGGTTCCTAAAAATGCTACCGAGGTGAGGAGTTTCTTAGGGTTGGCTGGCTACTATTGGAAGTTTATCAAAGTCTTCGCAAAGATATCTGCCCCATTAACACGCTTGACGAAGAAGAACTTAGTTTTCACATGGGACGTAGATTGTGATGATGCATTCCAACGTCAAAAGAGAGCTTTGACCACAGCCCCAGTCTTATGGTTGCCATATGGGAGTAATCCATTTACCATTTATACCGATGCTTG
Source organism: Allium sativum (assembly GCA_030737875.1). Taxonomy (NCBI): domain Eukaryota; kingdom Viridiplantae; phylum Streptophyta; class Magnoliopsida; order Asparagales; family Amaryllidaceae; genus Allium; species Allium sativum. The sequence continues at coordinate 13,188,519 of CM060923.1, forward strand.
TGGGACAGGACTAGGTGCAGTCTTAATGCAAGAGGGAAGGGTAATAGTCTATGGTGGAAGGCAGTTGAGAGTGCATGAGAGAAATTACCCTCCACATGACCTAGAGTTGGCCGCTATTCTCTTTGCACTTAAGTCTTGGCGTCATTATCTTCTTGGAGAGAAATTCGAATTATTCACTGATCACAAATTGCTAAAATACTTATTCTCTCAGAAGGACTTGAACTTAAGGCAGCAAAGGTGGATGGAATTCTTAGCATCCTACGACTTCGAGACAGCATATACCCCTGGCAAGGGTAACGTGGTGGAAGACGCCTTAAGTAGAAAGAGGTTGTCCTTGAGTCCGTTGTTTGTTGAGCGGCGAAGCTTAGAGTTCATCTCTACGTTTGACTTTAAAACTTCCGTTGACTTTGTACCCGGTTTGCTAGCATCCTTAGAGGTCAGACCTACGCTTTTGGGACGGATTGGCGAGGCACAGCGAGACGACCCACAGTTGGTTGAGTTAGTAGAAAAGCTCAAAAGAGGGGAGTCAATGAGCCATCTCCGTAGGTATACCCTAGATGATCAGGGCTGGTTACGTAGGGATGGTAGACTTTGTGTACCATAGGACGAGAACTTGAGGAAGACCATCCTTGATGATGCACATCGTTCGAAGATGACCATCCATCCCGGCGGGGACAAGATGTATATGGATATGAGACGAGTTTACTTTTGGGCCGGTATGAAGAAGGACGTGGCATAGTTTGTTGCTAGATGCTTGGTGTGCTAACAGGTGAAAGAAGAGCAAAAGAAGCCCGGTGGATTGCTTCACCCATTGGAGGTCCCACAATGGATGTGGGAAAGTGTTTCGATGGACTTTGTTGACGGATTACCAAGATCGAAGAAGGGTAATACGTGGATTTGGGTCGTGGTAGACAGACTTACTAAGAGCGCCCATTTAATTCCCGTGAAGAGTAAGAGGACTGCTCCATGGTTAGCCTCCGTATACATTCGAGAAATAGTTCGTTTGCACGGTGTTCCTTCTAGCATAGTGAGCGACCGCGATCCTATCTTTACTAGAGAATTTTGGAAGAGCTTGCAAGAGGCGGTAGGGACTCAATTTTGTTTGAGCACCGCATATCATACTCAGACGGACGGCCAGACCGAGAGGGTGAATCGTATTCTAGAGGACCTATTGAGGTTGTGTGTCTTAGGTTTCGGAGGTACATGGGAGGAACATCTTCCGTTGGTGGAGTTCGCATATTATAACAGCTTTCAGTCTAGCATTGGCATGGCACCGTTCGGGGCTCTTTATGGACAGCCGTGTCGTTCACCTACATGTTGGTGGGAGTCTACAGATAAGATCTTATTTGGGCCCAATATGATTAGAGAGACTTCGGAAAAGATCGATTTGATTCGAAGGAGGATGAAGATGGCACAAGATAGGCAGAAATCTTATGCGGACAAGAGGAGGACAGATCTTGAGTTTGATATTGGGGACATGGTCTTTGTCAAGGTGTCTCCATTACGGAACGTCGTTCGCTTTGGGTCCATTGGGTAGTTAGCACCAAGGTTCGTAGGGCCGTTTCCTATTAAGGAGAGGATTGGGCAGATGGCGTATAGAGCGGAGTTGCCCAAGAGACTTAGTGGCGTACACGATGTATTCCATGTGTCACATTTGAGGAAGTGCTTGCACGAGACCGTGGAAGAGGCAGAGCCGAGCGTGCTTAGAGAGGTGGAGATAGAGCGTGATGCGATGATTTGAGAGCTCCTACGTGCATTCTTGGGTCGGAGGTTAAGAAGTTGAGGAATCGAGAGGTCAAGCTAGTCAAAGTGCAATGGGGAGAGGATGAGAGCAATGCTACTTGGGAGACGGAAGAGAAGATGCATTCATTATACCCTTTTCTTTTCGAGGGTATGTCTTTTAGTTTCTCCTTTATCGCTTACCTTATCTTATCTTTAGTATGTCCTCTCGTTAGTACCTTTGACCTTTAGATAAGGTAGTCCTATGATTGAAACATGTGTTTGAGACATGTTATGTATGATGGATGCATGTGGATGCAAGTGTTTGCTAGTGGTTGCTCGTGGATGCATATACACACACTTTAGGCACTAGATCGGCTCAGTCACTTCATATTGCATATAAATGTGTGTGCATATTTAAGCTAATGGATGTATAATGGTTGTGCTATCATATGGATGTTGCATTTTGGTGAATGGTTGTGCACACATGTAGAAATAATATGTATCGATAGGGTTCTTTCGCATACATAATGGACGCATGACACTATCATGGTTTGCATTAAGGAGGTCAATTGAATCAGTAGACCGCCTGATTTTGCATTAGATAAGGAACATACACACGCACTTTTTGCATATGTTCATGCAGCATTAGAAATTCTATAAGGACAATGGATGCCTGTGTTTGATGGTTGAGTAGATGGTTGTTTGGATGTTAGGATATGCATTCTCCTTAACTTGGGGATTTCGGGGGCGAAATCCTTTAAGGAAGGGAAAATGTAACACCCCGGATTTTTGAATAATCGAAATAACGAAATTAAAGAATAAATGTTTAGCATTGTTCTAAGGTTTGTAAGCAAAAGACTTAGTAGCTCATTTGGTTGGAACATGTGACTTGCATACAAGAGGTACAGAGTTCGATCCCCGCTAATGCCATATTTTTGTTTTAGGGGAATGGCTAAAAAGCGGCTTAGTGTGAACGCGGTTCAAAAAGTAGTTTAGTGTGAAAATGGTTAATTAGGAAGATAGAAATATATATATATATATAAAATAAAATTCAACCTAAAATTTAAGAAAAAAATTTAAAACAGCGGAAGCAGGAAGGCAAAACACCAAACCGACCTATTTTATGGGTCGACCCAAGACCCTCTGGGTCAACCCCAGGGTCGACTCAGGAGGTTTGGAATTGGTCTCGTCGGCCCTTAAATGGTCTATGACGAAATTTTATGTTTTAGAGCTTAGGTGGCGATTTCTGGTTGGTCTGTTGACATCATTTCTTGGTTTCTAAGGCCTAGATGGATACTAGAGTGATCCGACGGCTTAAATTAATTCAAATCTCTATAAAAAGACCCATAGACTCAAACCCCAAATCAGAATTAAAATTAAAACTATGGCCGTCATGTTGTCGTCTTGAACCCTAGAGTAGCCGCCACCAATTGAAGAGGAAGAACAGCAAATCAAATCAGTTCTATTCAACCCTAACAACGAATCTTCTTCAAAGGAAAGCTAATTCAACTTCAGAAATCAGAATTCAGAACTAAAGACTGCCTTTGAGTTGTGAGTTCGATAGTTTTAATAAAATAATTAGTAATTTAATTGGATTAAGTTATGATGTGGATTGCATGGATGTGATGTGAATTATTGATCACATGTTGTAATTATGTTGTAGAATTGTGTTGAAATCTCTATGACGTTATGTTATGATGCTATCATTTATGATGTAAAGTTATGTTGCTATCTTCTATGTTGTAATTTTATATATAACCGAATCATCATGTTTCATATGCTAGTTTGGTTATGTTGATTCATATGATAAATCATATGTATGCAAGTTTAGATTTTTATTTAAACATGAATCATATACAAGTTTGGTAAAATTATATGTGACCTTACATGGTTATGACATCTAGTTTATGTGAAAATTTGATTAAAAGTTAGGCTATGACATGGGTGAGTTATATGCTAAATTCTACATGATATTTTACATATTAGATGCTAGTGTACACCATTGTAATGATGCATAAATCACATATGCAATTTTCTATAAATATATGAGTTTGGGGTATGAATCATGTTATGCAAGATTAGGGTTATTGCATGTGCAAGTTTACACCTTTAGATGTAGATCTATGACATACATGATTTATGCACGTTCACACCTTTAGATTTGGATCCATGACATATGTTGTTTATGCAAGTTGTAACTTTGGCCTATGCAAGTTTTAGATGTAGAACATCATTCACATATGCAAGTTCATCCCTATGTTTAGATCTATGTTTTCATTATGTGTACATTGTGATGTTTTCTCTTTATTCCATGAGTTAAACTATTCGAGTCTAACGTACATTTTACGTTAAACAAACAAACGTACAACGTGGGGTAAAGGGGATAATATTAAAAAGATTTAATTGGCATAAATGCCTTAAAAGGCAAAAAATATAATCGTGGTGAAAATTGGTATGATTTTGCATACCATAAATGGATGGACATAATTGAGTCAATTATGGACATCGTCAAATTTGGAATTGATTGATAATTTGAATAGGGAAAGTAATTCAAATTTGGGGAATGATTAATTAGGAGAAATTAATCGTCTAAGACACGAGGTTAGGCTCTTTTGTGGTGTAAGACTGCCCGGACCCGCCCGGCAAATCCAGCTGCCACAAATGCCAGTCTAATGTGAGAGGTCTTAGGCATAAATTAAATACGTAACAATTGTAAAGACATGAGGTTAGGCTCTTTTGTGGTGTAAGACTGCCCGGACCCGCCCGGCAAATCCAGTTGCTACAAATTCCAGTCTAATGTGAGAGGTCTTTATGAGGTTACGGTCTTAATGAATTAAGAAACACTTAACCAGATAAACAAGTAGTGGACATGAGGGGGTTAAGTGGGTGCCTTGGGTGGCATGTGGAATCTAGTGGGTGCCTTGGGTGGCATTTGGAAATACGATTAGAAACACTTAACCAAAATTGAAACATGTAATTGAAACATGAATAAGAAGTGGGTTAAGTGGGATGTACTAGAGGGGACCAAGCTTAAGTGGATAGCTTGTGTCAAGTAATGGGAGCCCATTTCAACCAGTAACCCATACGTATGTTTGTGGGCTTGACCCAAGTCGAGGATGGGACATGCATACTGGGCTTGATTGTAAGATGTCAAACCAGGTTAGCGGTGGCAACGCAAGTCCAACGGGTTCATATGCGTGTGTGGACCCGGGCTGGTAGGTAAGATGTTGTTGCATCGTGTAGGTATAAGCCGTGCATCTTTTGTTGTATCGGGTTGCCACTTTGGGAAATGATACACCCCACTATGGGACCAGCACGGGTATCTACAAGTTAGGGAGCCGATCGCTTGGGGGTAGTGGGTACACCTAATGGAGATAGGGGCAGGCGGCACCTATGAAGGCAGCTAGGGGTGCAAGAAACTACCAATATCATTATTAAGTTTTGTAGGCGGGATCAACCTTAGGGTGACTAGTGGTGGTGTAGTATACTAGTGGTGGTGCAGTATAGCAATTATCCTATAATGTTGGTGTAGTTTAGTAATTATCTTACAGTGGGTTAGGTGCGCTTTAACGATATCGTTGTTCAACTTGTTTCCTTATTTACTCTGCCATATTCAATGGTTCATGGTCATTTCCTTATTTTCTAACTTATGCCTTTGCCTAGTTACTTTGTTAATTATATTGTTAAAATTATCGCACTCGCCAGACTTTATGTCTGACCCCTTTTGTTTCCCCCTCTTTTCTTCTCCCCCCCCTCCCCCAGGTGCTCAGGTTGGAACTAGCACCAGTAGAGCTTGATCTTGGACTGCTTTTAGAAGATTGCTTGGATCGCTGGAGTAAAATTCAGCTTCTCTTTTATTTATGGCTATTTTGATGTTGGGGATTATGTCTTTCTGTTTATGTACTTTTGATAGTCAAGATGGATATTATGTACTTTGACTCTGGTTTTTGATGATGCAAGCAAACATATGTGTTTTCCGCTGCAATGAAATAAAGTTTTAAATCTTTGGGTACTATTTATATCTGTCTTGTTATTAAGTTTCTGCTCTATACTTACTTAAAACGCTCCATAGAAGTTAATGCATTCCCTTTGTGAGTGATATTAATGGACGTGGGGTGTTACACCTATATTAATATCCGGAGGCCGAGATAGTTTAAAGCCGAGCACAGATGACAGATTCACATGTTGATTCTGATGTGCTTTATCCTAGCAGTTTAGATAACAGCTCAGAGCCTGAAGATCCTTGAACTACCCCATTATTTGGGTGCCTACTTCATACATAGACTCACATATAAGATAAAGTCCAACCCAACCATGTGTTCGACTTACACGGAATGATGACATTGTTTGGTAATGACCTGTGCGTGTAGAATCACGCTCGGGAGCCGACGATTTAGCATGACTTCTGACGGATGAATTAGATCTTTTGATTCGGCAAGGTTTAAACAATTTCTTGATCGTCTCGAATACTCCTCTCATAGAACTTGGCCTGACTAGTTCCCAGGAAAGCAATGCAACAATTGAATAAAGCCTTCTCAAGGATAAATGACGTTCCATAGAGATTTAGCTCAACACATTCAAAGCACATCTCATCTGCGATAAGATGTACTTTAGGGGCAAAATTTACCCTACTTTGTGACCAGGATACCCAAAGCAAAGATCAGGACACACTTCTGGGTAAATGCTGTCACATATGGAATCTCCGGATAACATCACACTACGGCATTGGAAGCATCGTCAAAAGACACAGGGCAGTTTGGTTAAAATCACAACATTAGTAAAACTGGCCCGAAACCCCCATCAAACGACCTCATTTGGATATATTCACATCAAATACTTGTAGCCCTTTGAATTAGCTTCAAGTAGAGCTTTCGTTTGGTCCAATCGGCCTTATGGTTTGAAAGTTACGTCTGTTTCCGTGAATGCATGCAGAAATATGGAAAAACCTACATTTTGGCATTTTTGAAGATCGGATCGTGACCACCCCCTGGGGTCGGATCGTGAACACCCACGAGATCGGATCGTGGCTACCCCCAGGGTCGGATTGTGACATACATGCTGACCAATCTGGATCGTGACCATACATGCTGACCAATCTAGTTCGCGAACCGTGACCATGAACCACGACCAGGACCCGCTACTACACATGCAGATTTTGACCTATTCTCAAGGCAATGATCGCTCCTACTTTCCCGGATCAGGTGCCACATGTCCTACCACGACCCCATCACCATATGAGCTCTCCTACAGCTATAAATACACCTCCAGAGGGCATTTTCAGGGGACTTTTGGCATCTCAACATCCATGGCTGCCATGGCTAACAGTTCCCCATGAATAACCACCATCTTCCTCAATAAAATCAATGAATTCAGATAGAATTATTCATTGAATTCGAATGATTGAGAGACAATCTTTATTGTAATTGTAATCTGTGGATGAAATGAGAAAATATGAAGTGGACGTAGGCTCGTTAATGCCAAACCACTATAAAAATCCTGTTGTCTTGCTTTTTCTCTTATTTTTCAGTTATTTCTTCATGTCCAATGCTATAAATACGACAATTTGGGTGTTCAGACCATTTCTTGGTCTAACAACACTGTTCTTAATCCCAATTGAGAAAATAATAAATCTTTTAACTAAGATTTAAAGGAGTTTATCAATTAATTAATATTTAATTGAAATTGGATTTTATGTGTATCGTGAACGGTGTTTTAAATAACATCTGTTCTTTAACCTAGTTAAAAGTGAAGAGATGATTTGAAATTTATAAATCTTTTTATTTAGATTTAATGGAAATTTTCCAAAATAAATTTTCCAATTTAATATATTAAACTGGATTTCTCAATTCGATTTGGTAATAATCGAGATGAGCTTTTGTAAAGGAATACTATTACTATATGTGGAATTTAAAAGGATTTGCTATTATTCCATTAATAATATTGATTTGATATGGAAATTCATATCGATTAGATATTGATCTGTTTTCCGTGAAGATTCCATAGTTAATGGAAGCTGATTTGGGTTTATCGTGAACTGTATTTTAAATGACATTGGTTCTTTAACCCAGTTAATGACGGGATTAATTTTCCTAAAATTGAATAATCATAAAGTAATGATTCTACTATTAAAACCAAGTTGGAGTTTTAATGAATCTTTAATTAGATTGGAATGGAAATGAGATAATTAAATTTATCAAATTCATGATATGATCGAGAATGGAGTACCACCAGTTTTGCTCCAGGCGATAGTTAAATCTTTTCTTAGATTTAAAAAAAGAAATGGTAATTAATTTTACTGATAACACATTGGGTGTCAGATATGGAGTACTACCAGTTTTACTCCATGGGATAAATAGGTTGGGATTGGAAAAATAAAATAAATGATAACTTCGGTAAGGTTCGCTAATCTCAACTAGTTTGACAAGCGTTAATTTGGTTTAAATTGTGAAAAGAATATTTGAATAAAATAATATTCTGAATTGGAACGAGGTATAGGATGTGTTTTTATAGCACTTGATTATAATATACATGAGTTATTCGGAAAGACCGAGATTAACCCATTCTGAATAACTGATATGTTGACTAAGTGCTGAGAATATGAAGGCAGTGGTTGAAGACTAGAGATCTTCACATCGTTTGGATGATTACTGGTGTCTTGATTGGGATGTACACCCAAGACAAGGTAATAAGTGGTGATCGTCCAGACGTACTTGGAGATCAAACGGATATGCGAGGGCCTCTCTCCCATATAGGACATATGGGACGAGGTATAAGGTGCCTCCGGTTTCGTTCAGACCCAGAACGGACTTGGAAATGGATAGTATGTCTGACATTGTATTCCTTTATACTGTATTCGTTGATCTCTACTAAATATATATCTGTTTGGTGGCGGATAATTTATTCTCTTGCTTAACTCCCTTCTCTGAAATGTACGAGCTTAAAGGTTATATATTGGTGGAAATCAGTGGTACGGTATGGATTGACGGTGTGGCATGCTGAGATGCAAATGATCAAGGATTTTCTTGAAAAGCAGAGTTTTATGGTTAATAATCAAAGCATAACTTTAATTAGCATAGCTTTGTATAGTGTTAATTTGCGAGCTTCACACACTGGTATGAACCAGAAATGGGATGAGGAACATATGGAAATGGACATATGTTAGTTTCTAGCTACGGGTAACGTCATGGTATGGAGCCCAAACTGTTTACTCATATGGAAGTTGGAAAACTTTATTGATGGGAAGGAGAGGTAATTTGATCATTTGCGTGATTGAAAGGCTCTGTGATATTGAGTCCCTAGTGGCCCTTGAGTGGTTGACATACTGGCCAATTTTGGAGGTTCGATAGAACTGGCTAACGTATAGTTTACGGTATAACTAATCATCAACGGATGACCGGCCATGCGGCTAACCTAGGGTTCACTGCGGTGGATCCTGAGACATCGCTAGTGTGTCCCGAATCCGTAAGGAGGATCGCTTACCTTGGTTTATGGATGGAAACCCAACTTTCAATACGTGATTTTTCGGTTTTAGTTTTGTGTGTTTGTGTGTATATATATATATATATGATGACGTAACATAATGGTACTTATGCTGTCTATGATTGATACATTTATATTTGAAGTTGATTTCTTTACTTATAGTAATAATAAAAGATGAAATTTCGCGTATTAAGCATATTTGGCTATTATAAGGGAAAACACTATTGTCGACTGCGTTCATTGTGTTATAGGACCTAAGTCTTATAATAGCTTCATTTTTTGTTTAGCATTGTGTTGTTTGTTTATGCACTGGTATCCATAGGGGAAAAACCGTTCCGTGTTATACAGCATGGTCCCGTGATTCACCTAACATAAAAAATAATAATATAATAATTGTTTTAGTTGTTACACTAGTTCCATGACTGACTCGGAGTATATTATTTTAACCTAAACTCTGGGTGCCCCTATTTTCCACACGGACAACTAGTAGTGTTGGTTTTCGCAAATACTTCTTTTCTTAGGATCCTGGATTAGAGCTGGAGCTATATTCGGAAAGCTTTGTTTCCGTATATCTCTTTCAGTTGTGTCAGTGGTTATTTTCCACTATGCATTGTACTTAGTATTATTTTTCGCTGCAATGTAAATTGTAAATATCTGATATTTATTTCCACTGTATAATATTTATTTATACTCTAGAATATTATTGTACTCTGATGTAAATTGTTGTAATAGCAATGATATGTTCTTCTGTTTATGTTTTAATGCATCATGTTCTCAAAGCAATCTGGACTCCTAATTTATGGGGATTTCGGGTCTTTTCAGCTATCGTTCGCGAATTTCAATCATTAACTTCGAATTGACGTTACAGGAGATCCGACCATCGAATTCTCGTAAAACCAGAACCGTTGGGTTTTTATCGGAAAGAGCTTTCTAATGAATGTAAGAGATTTGAAATCTAACGGTTGGATTTGGAATTATGTCCAAATCAAATTTGGAAAAGGTCGCTATGGATGTAGTTCGGTGGCCGTTATTGGAACCGACTGTACTGGCCTTGTTAAAATTATTAAAAATACTAATAATCTACGTAAAATCATAATAAATGATTTAGAAAGAATTTGGATGAAAAATTCCACATTTGTAAAGATAAAAGTATATTTTATCAAAATGAACTAGTTATTAACTAGAAAGATAATCCAACGTTTTTAAATAAATAAATTGGATTTGTGAATGATTTTAATCTAACCAGAATTTTCCAATGTATGAATTAGAATGGAATTGAATAGAAATCATCTTCATAGATTTCGATATTGGCTTCCGTGACTATACGGATATTGTGGAGGAATTTGGAAGATAGATAAATATCGTTATTCCCCATATGATATGTGTTGGTTTCAGAATTTGATATGGACTACAAGCCGATATAATTTATGTTTAGAGCCTTATATTTAGATTCATAGTGGATTTTGGGTTTTTCATGAATGGTGTCTTTAGTAACACTGTTCAGAAGCCCAGTGTGTAGAGAATAAATCTTTTAATTAAGAACATTAGAGTTTCCAGTTATATTTAGTAATTGGAATAAAAATTGAATGTGAATTAGGTTTCTTGTGAACTAATTTTTTAATGACATTCGTTCTTCAGCTCGAATAATAGTGAAATGTTATTTGGAATTTATAAATCTTTTATTAGGATTTACTGGAAATTTTCCAAAGTAAAGTTTTTCAATTTAATAAAATAAATTCGAGTGGAATGGAATTCGATTTGGTAATAAACGAAGTGAGCTTCTGTGGAGGAAGACTATTATTATATATGGAATTTAAAAGGCTCTGTCGTTATTCCATTTATATTATTGGTTGGATACAAAGATTTATATCGATTATATATATTGATCTATTTTCCGTGAAGAATCCATGGTTAATGGAATGTGATTTTTGGTTTATCGTGAATTGTGTTTTAAACGACATTGGTTCTTTAACCCATCAAAGACAGGATTACATGTCTAACATTATATTTGGAACTGTATTGTTGAATTCTACTAAATATATATATATATCTGTTTGGTGGTGGAGAATTTATTCTCTTGCTTAACACCCTTCTCTGAGACGTATGAGCTTAGAGGTTATATATTGGCAGAAATCAGTGGTTCGTTGTAGATAATCGAGTGTGGCATGTTTGTGTTTCCAAAGTTAAATAATCAATAAATAACGATTGTTGGAAGAATAAAACTAATTGGAGTTTTAATGAATCTTTAATTCGATTGAAATGAGAATGTGATAATTTAAATTATCAAATTTGGGAAATGATCGTGAATGGAGTACCACCAATTTTACTCCAAACGATTGCTAAATCTTTAATTAGATTTTGACGTGAAATGGTAATTAATTTTACTGATAACACCGTGGGTGTTAGATATGGAGTACTACCAATTTTGCTCCATGGGATGAATAGGTTGGGATTGGGATTAATAAATAAATGTTTACTTTGGTAAGGCATGATAATCCCAACTAGTTGATAAACCTTAATTTGATTTTGAATTGATATCCAAAGGAAGATTAAAAAATAAATTTAAAAGGAATTATCTTTGATAAAATTAATGGGAACCTTTCCGTGAATATTTGAACAAAAGAATATTCTGAATTGGAAGGAGGCGTATGATGTGTTTTTACAGCATTGATTGTTGATTATAAAATACGCGAGTTATTGGGAAAGACCGGGTTTAACCCATTCTGAATAATTAATATGACGACTAAAAGTCGACGATGAAGACGGTGGTTGAAGACCGGAGTTCTCCACATCGTTTGGATGATTACTAATGTCTTGATTGGGCTATACACCCAAGACAAGGTAATAAGTGGTGATTGGCCATACGTACTTGGAGATCGACCAGATATTCGAGGACCACTCTACTGTATCGCACATATGGGACGAGGAATAAGGTGCCTCCGGTTTCGTTCAGACCCAGAACGGATTTGTAAATGGATGTGTGTCCGACATTGGATTTCATTCTATGTTGATTGATTTCTATTAAATATATATTTGTTCAGTGGTGGAGAATTTATTCTCTTGCTTGGCACCCTTCTCTGAGATGTATGAGCTCAGAGGTTATATATTGATAGACATCAGTTATATGGCGTGAATTGTCAGTGCAGCATGTTGAGATGCAAATGATCGAGGCTTCTATTGAAAAGCAGAGTCTTGTGGTTGATGATCAAAGCACGGATTTAAATAGCATAGCTTTGTGTATAACGTTAATTTTTGATCCTCACACCTCAGTATGATTCAAAAACGGGATGAGGATGGCATGGAGGACACGACGTTTCTTTCTAGCTATGGGTGGTGTCTTGGTATGGAGCCCAGACATTTATTTATTTTTACCTATATTGATGATGGATTGTGAGGCGCCTCGGATATTGGTCCCTAGTGGCCAAGCGATAGGTCCTATAAGACAGGGAAACGTGTGTTCAGGAATAATAATTCACTAACGTAAGTGCGGATCGGCTCTATTGCTGACTAGGTGTAACGACCCAGGTATTTCCGGCCCTGAAAATCGACATAAATACCTTTACTGTAACTCATGCCGATCTTCCAAACACCGAAAACACTGGACGTTATTAGAAAGAAATTAGAGGGTGAGATAAGAGAGAAAGAAATATTAGAATAGAAGAAGAAGAAGAACCAACACAACACAGAGTCTCACATCGCAGCAGAACAAAATATAGTACTAAATTAACTTTATTGAGAGCTTTAAATGAAACTTACAATATCAGAGTACATCACACAATGGGACAGTTATAATGATCTTCCCTATAAGCAACACACAGTGGAATAGTAGTTAAATAATATCATAGGTCGGGACTCTTCCAGCTCGTCTCTTTACAGCATTCGATAACCTGAACCTGTACACCCCGGGCTAACCCGAGCATTTACAAAACACCGGGTCAGTCTGGTGAACCAGAGTGAGAAAAACTCGCACATTATTAAGGGTATCACACAACCTGATTTTAAAGTCAAAATCTTTCAGAGAAAAAGGATAATCTTAAGACCTAATCCATACATAAACACAGTCGGTTTTTACCTTACGATAACCCAAAACAGTTTTGAAATCAATATCTTGTCTGATATTATAATAATGTCTAAATACAAGTAAATAGAATCTAGTAGAACGCTTGCATCTCACGCTCTACATATATGGTATACAATCAAAACCGCGTGCGCTTGTTGGAGATTGGATTCCAACGATGACAAGGTATGGGACCACCTGCCGATAGTGTATCTCTAGAGGCAAATACACTGGGTTCAACAAGAACGTCTTGCAACCCGGCCCTCACATGACCGACCACTCATTTCTCTTGAGTGTATCGAATGTATATCACCAACGGTTGGGTGCGACCCACCGTCTTCCCGAAAAGGGACAGCATCGATAGATTAAAGAAGCAAAAGGAATTTCTCTAGATAGGTGATAATACACCCTAATGGGAGCGACCCACATAGCCATGTTGCCTGCCCGATTTTCGTCATCTCCCGGTTGATGAGACTTGAGGTTTGAATTTCCTTTTTGGAACATCTGGTCATTTTTCACTTTGAATGCCACATCGTCAATTCCGCCAGATATCACCAATTGACGTCCACAAAAATACTCTAGTTGGGAGCTAACCAACTATAGCATGTTTGAAGAAATCAACGTACGTGATCCTTTGGAAATACTCTGTCAGACACTCGTCCATACAAGTCATCCAGGAACAGGATGAACCGAAGGTACTCTCCTACTGCATCTCATATAGGAATCACCCCATGGATCAGTAGCGAGAAGTCCTTGCAACCCGTAGAGTCCGACCACGACAGAACCACAGTACATCTCTGGATGCAGACCAGAGATTATTAGCAGTTCTTCCGTTTACGAAAATCCACGGTCTTCAATGCTCCATCTCGATCATCTCTAATATCTTTACGTATTTGTTGGTCGGAATGGTTTTCGAATATAAATTCGATCCCGGACTTTCCGTACCAACAATCGTATTGGACAGATTTGATTGTCGGTGATTTAACTATCAAAATAAACAGTGTTCCAATCATGACAATCCAGTGAGTTTACTGGTTCAGTATTCAGCACCCCTTGGCCTTTTAATTAAAACAAATGTAAATTCAAACTCTTAAATCTTTCGATATTATAAATATCGTTTTCTCGCTTTCTTATTTAACATAAAAAAATTCTTTCACTAATTCCATTTTAATACTTAGGAAATCTTATAACATATTCAGTTTGTTTATTTTCACTTACCTCTTTACCCTTACAATCAATATCATCCTCAGATAATTCTGAAGTCGTTCAAGTTGGGGTATTTTAATTACCTCTCAGACCTTGATTTCATATCTTCAGATGAATGCCAGTCATAATCCCAACACCAATATTTTATTCCAATATCAATACAAATTCTATTTCACCATTTTTTCCCCAAAATATGGTTTCATAACATTCCTACGCTTCGAAAATCTCTTTCTTTGATATGCCGTTTGTTCTTAATTCAAAAATTAAGTAATATTTATTTAAAACTTCACTTTTAACTCGTCCTCTTTAAATAATTTCATTTATAAATCAAATTTGGTTATATAACCTTATAATCTCCTTCTTTACCCAAATTCACTCCTTTCGTCATTCAATTGGATTTCATTTCACCTTCGATTACTTTCTAATGAATTTCCATTAAAAGTAAATTCCTAAATTATTATTAACTAAAATAATAATTTATTTCAATCATTAACTATTTTAGTAGTTAATTTCTTTATTTATTTAAAGTAAATAGTAATTTCCTTTTAAATAAGTTTTATTCAAATATATATTTCAAAATCTATCTCCAGTTATAAAATAAATTTTATAACTTCATCTCTATCGACTCACCTGACGGTGAATCAATATTAACAATACGATTTACTTTTAGGTCATTTACTGCCTATTACTTAACCAATATAGCCCATTGGTTAAAACACAACACATGTTGACTTTTCAGTCAATGATTACTACTAAATCAATAACCCAATCATGACAGTTCGTATGATAATAGGAAAATAAATCATATATTTGAGGAATCCGGTTGGATCCCTCCAACCTGTTCTTCTCTGTATATAAACAGTTATCTCCACACAGTTCAAAACAATTCAAACAGATCAAACAATTCAAACAGGTCAAACAATTCAAACCATTAAACACGTTTATTGATAAACGTGACCAATAAGGTAAGTTACCTTTATTGGAACCAATCGTTAAAATAACGATTTGGTATTTCACTGAAATTAAACAACGGTTTAATTTCATCAGTTAAATCGACGAATAAATATAAAATCAACAAGAAGTCAATCATCAACAAGCAGAGCACACAAATAAAAACCCAATTTATATAAAATATAAATGGGAAAAATACTGAGTGAGTTTATCTCACCTTGATTCCGTCGTCGCTAAAACGATTGGTGTCAGTTAAATTAAATCAGCATTTAATTTAATTGAAGATCTCAGTTGTTTCAATTCCGTCCAATCTGTCCTCATAAGGTTACGTCAGACGATATGGTCTCATCGTCACCCGTTTCATCGAATTTCGTCACTGTAAAACCAATATATAAATTTATTACGACGTTCACTAAATATTTTTAAAACCTTTAAAGGAATTGTGTTATTAACTAAATGTTTAACTCCAATTACTTTCATTCAAACTATACATATCCTACATTAAGTCTCATATCAGCATGTTTTACCTCTTCTGATGGTCACGTTTCCTACTATCATTATCCTAACAATTAGGCGCAGTAATATTGTTAATTAGTCACTTTACAACTAGGATTAGGCGTAATTTAATATCAATCAGGCGCGTACTCTTCTATCCTTATATGAATAGACTATGTAACTTAATTAAATATAAGTATCTCTTTAAACGTCATAACCAACTGACCCTGCTAATATTCATTTAGACATTATTAGTACTTAGATTAGGCACTGTTACCCTTTCCAAAATTCTTACCTGCCGCGTGTAACTGGACGATGGCCATCCCCATGCACATCTCAACTACACCTTGCTGGTCCACCAGCCCACATCGCTGCTCCTTTCTGGACTGCCAGGCGGTCATCAGCTTCCTCCGAACTGTACTACATCACCACCCCTAGCATATGACGACCTCTCACATGCCTCACTCCTTTACTAACTTTCTCCTTCACACGCATGTTCTTCCACTCGTTCACCATATTCTTGTGCAAACCTCATGTAACTTCCTTATTTGCGTGCAGATCTTCCCATGCTCACAAAAGTACCCACGCATGGCCTTCTTCACGTCCACCACATCTACACTCCTTCCCATTGTACTGTGCACGTGCCTTGCTTCTTCTCAACTCGCTGAACACCGTGTATCACTAGACCCAACCACCCACCTGAACGTTGCTCTTCCCTGTTTTTTTCTATTTCTCCCATCAAACTTTCGAAGCCTACTGTGCTGCTTCTCCATGCATCACGTACTGGCCTCAAGCCATCCATGTGCAGCTCCACCACTTTCCACATTTTAACAGTACCACCCCCACTGATCGCCTCCTTTTCTTTGTTGCTCTCCCCACGTCCGTCCTTCCTTCCTTCTGTTCTTCTTTTCTTTTAGTTTCTTATTTCTTTCTTTCTTCTTTGTATATATATATACAATATATTGGGAGGCTTACGGTATTGCTTTTGAAAATGTTGGAGGGTGTTGCCAATTTATAGAGAGGTGCGCGAGGAGATAAGATCAAGGTCAGTTTTCACTTGTACATGGTAGCCTTGTTAGAACAACTGACAATATAGGTCTACTGAAGTGAAAACACAAAGCTGTCTGATGTGAAGTTACGGCATGAAGTTACAACTCAAGGGTAGCTATTACGAAGTGAAAGAAAGAGGACACTGTATGAACTGAAAATGGTCTGAGCATATCCTTCCTTCGTCAGTTTGCATGTGCTTTAGATTTTGGACAGTCCGGTAGGTTCAGTAAAGAAAATGTACCAGACGAAGACATAAGGTGCTTAGTTGTATACTAATTGGCAACTTAGACCTGCATGTTTTTGCTGAAATTACAAAGCGTATGGGGGTAGATGTATCATGAATAAGGTAGCTGTGTGAATGCGATTCTCGAAACCAACCTTGGCCGTCACGGTTGCTATTTATCTGTATGTTCTTCATGCTCTGATCTGATGGAAGCTGCGTGGTACAAATATAGGTAGGCTCGAAGATTTTAATAAGCCGCATCGTATGGTTATCCTTTGATGGGAGCGGAAGGGTATAAAAATTCAACATAATGTAGACTGTAGACTCTGATGGAAAAGATGATACAAGGGGTGCAGTGTTGTTTCAATTCTCTGATGGGAAACGAAGGAGGCTAGCACAGGGTAGGCGGGTTTGAAAAGAAGAAGAAACAGTGGGTTTTCATTTCAAGGTAGGCAAGCAGTGTATAGGAATGTGCATAGGCTTGGCGAGTAGGAGGGATAGGAAAAGAAAAATGTGCGCAAAGGACAGCATTTTCAGAAACCATGTGGTGTTCTCATCTCCCGGCTATTCGTACACAATATATAGTGAGTACGTTCGTGAAGTAACGCATATAACTGACCACAGCCGACTTCTGTTAATTGATAAAAAAAGCTAATCTTGGTGTAAAAAGATATTTCGGATCCAATGGGACAAGTTTCGTCGAAATCCGAGGTCGTATGGAAAAAATTTCTTTATAAAACCAGAAATAAACACGCGTTTAATTTTTCCACGATCACCAAATAACCCCAATCATCCTGAAATCATGAAATCCTATAATAACTCTTCGATACGAACCCAACGGCACCAGTTTCGTCGCATTCTGAGACTGTTTCCCCGGTAGGCCATTTTTACGCGCACCGCAATGCCCTTTTTAACGCCAAATTACCCGGTCTCCAAATATAACAAACTATGTACCTATCCTGACTCTAGTCGACGATACGAACTCAACGGAATTAGTTTCATGGCTTAATTCGATCGTCTGTTCAAGTTATACCCAAATAACCATTATTAAATTAATTACGCGTTATAGAAATTTAACGGGCGTTTATGGCTGCCGTGGCCACATATGACATCGGTTTTCCGTGCCACTCAACACCGTACAATAATTTAACGATACGGTTCCAATGAAATTGATTTCGTCGAAATCTGAGTCCGTTAGCAAAACGACTATTTTAACGTGTATATTTTAAATAACGATTTTCCATAGCGACTATTTCAAAATTTGATTTGGCCATAACTTACAATTTATAAAACGAAATCTGAATTTTTCTCTTTCATATGAAAATTATAATCGATATGGTTCCAACGTTTCTTATTTCACAGGAATCTGACTTATATCGGCTCCTATATTCTCAGTTAAAGTTCAAAACTCCATATTACGAACTGCACGCCATTTTCAAGCTCGATTTATATTTAAATAAATTATAGCGTTTAAACTTCGTTTAAATAACGAATTAAATATATAAAATCCATTTATATTCCAAATATAATATTTAAAATAATAAATTAAATTGAATATTTGTCGGCCAAAATACACGAGTCGTTACATTCTTCCCCCCTTAAAATAATTTCTTTCTCGAAATTTCTAAGGTAAGAAAGAACAATACAAACTCATTATCTTTACAAAAATAAATTTAAAACTCATTACTTTTATTATAAAATAAATTGGGCAAAAATAATTTCAAAAATAATTTTAATATCAAATTACAAATACGCGTTCTCGTATATAACAAACTCAATCTCGATCTAGGGCATTACTAACCCCATCTCTATCGAGTTACGCCACAGAGCCAAGGTTATCACTAAACCAATAGCTCTGATACCACTGTAACGACCCAACATAAATACCTTTACTATAACTCATACCGACCTTCCAAACACCGAAAACACTGGACGTTATTAGAAAGAAATTAGAGGGTGAGATAAGAGAGAAAGAAATATTAGAATAGAAGAAGAAGAAGAACCAACACAACACAGAGTCTCACATCGCAGCGGAACAAAATATAATACAAAAATAACTTTATTGAGAGCTTTAAATGAAACTTACAACATCAAAGTACATCACACAATGGGACAGTTATAATGATCTTCCCTATACACAACACACAGCGGAATAGTAGTTATATAATATCATACGTCTGGACTCTTTCAGCTCGTCTCTTCACAACATTCGATAACTTGAACCTGTACACCCTGGGCTAACCCGAACATTTACAAAACACCGGGTCAGTCCGGTGAACCAGAGTGAGAAAAACTCGCACAGTATTAAGGGTATCACACAACCTGATTTTAAAGTCAAAATCTTTCAAAGAAAAAGGATAATCGTAAGACCAAATCCACACATAAACATGGATGGTTTTTACCTTATAATAACCCAAAACAATTTTGAAATCAATATCTTGTCTGATATTATAATAATGTCTAAATACAAGTAAATAGAATCTAGTAGAACGCTTGCATCTCACGCTCTACATATATAGTATACAATCAAAACCGCGGGCGCTTATTGGAGATTGGATTCCAACGATGACGAGGTATGGGACCACCTGCCGATAGTGTATCTCTAGAGGCGAATACACTGGGTTCAACAAGAACGTCTTGCAACCCGGCCCTCACATGACCGACCACTCATTTCGCTTGAGTGTATCGAATGTATATCACCAACGGTTGGGTGCGACCCACCGTCTTCCCGAAAAGGGACAGCATCGATAGTTTAAAGAAGCAAAAGGAATTTCTCTAGATAGGTGATTATACACCCTAATGGGAGCGACCCACATAGCCATGTTGCCTGCCCGATTTTCGTCATATCCCAGTTGATGAGGCTTGAGGTTTGAATTTCCTTTTTGGAACATCTGGTCATTTTTCACTTTGAATGCCACATCGTCAAATCCGCCAAATATCACCAATTGACGTCCACAAAAATACTCTAGTTGGGAGCTAACTAACTATAGCACGTTTGAAGAAATCAAGTTACGTGATCCTTTGGAAATACTCTGTCAGACACTCGTCCATACAAGTCATCCAGGAACAGGATGAACCGAAAGTACTCTCCTACTACATCTCATATAAGAATCACCCCATAGATCAGTAGCGAGGAGTCCTTGCAACCCGTAGAGTCCGACCACGACAGAACCACGGTACATTTCTAGCTGCAGACCAGAGATTATTAGCAGTTCTTCCACTTACGAAAATCCATGGTCTTCAATGCTCCATCTGAATCATCTCTAATATCTTTACGTATTTGTTGGTCGGAATGGTTTTCGAATATAAATTCGATCCTGGACTTTCCGTACCAACAATCGTATTGGACAGATTTGATAGTCGGTGATTTAACTATCAAAATAAACAGTGTTTCAATCATGACAATCCAGTGAGTTTACTGGTTCAGTATTCAGCACCCCTTGGCCTTTTAACTAAAACAAATGTAAATTCAAACTCTTAAATCTTTCGATATTATAAATATCGTTTTCTCGCTTTCTTATTTAACATAAAAAAAATTCTTTTACTAATTCCCTATTTATACTTAGGAAATCTTATAACATATTCAGTTTGTCTATTTTCACTTACCTCTTTACTCTTACAATCAATATCATCCTCAGATAATTCTGAAGTCGTTCAAGTTGGGGTATTTTAATTACCTCTCAGACCTTGATCAACAACGTTCATATCTTCAGATGAATGCCAGTCGTAATCCCAACACCAATATTTTATTCCAATGTCAATACAAATTCTATTTCACCATTTTTCCCCAAAATATGGTTTCATAACATTCCTACGCTTCGAAAATCTCTTTCTTTGATATGTCGTTTTTTCTTAATTCAAAAATTAAGTAATATTTATTTAAAACTTCACTTTTAACTCGTTCTCTTTAAATAATTTCATTTATAAATCAAATTGTGTTATATAATCTTATAATCTCCTTCTTTACCCAAATTCACTCCTTTCGTCATTCAATTGGATTTCATTTCACCTTCGATTACTTTCTAATGAATTTCCATTAAAAGTAAATTCTTAAATTATTATTAACTAAAATAATAATTTATTTCAATCATTAACTATTTCAGTAGTTAATTTCTTTATTTATGTAAAGTAAATAGTAATTTCCTTTTAAATAAGTTTTATTCAAATATATATTTCAAAATCTATCTCCAGTTGTAAAATAAATTTTATAACTTCATCTCTATCGACTCACCTGACGGTGAATCAATATTAACAAAATGATTTACTTTTAGGCCATTTACTGCCGATTACTTAACCAATATAGCCTATTGGTTAAAACATAACACATGTTGACTTTTCAGTCAATGATGACTACTGAATCAATAACCCAATCATGACTGTTCATATGATAATATGAAAATAAATCATATATTTGAGGGATCCGGTTGGATCCCTCCAACCTGTTCTTCTCTGTATATAAACAGTTATCTCCACGCAGTTCAAAACAATTCAAACAATTCAAACAGTTCAAACAATTCAAACCATTAAACACGTTTATTGATAAACATGACCAATAAGGTAAGTTACCTTTATTGGAACCAATCGTTAAAATAACGATTTGGTACTTCACTGAAATTAAACAATGGTTTAATTTCATCAGTTAAGTCGACGAATAAATATAAAATCAGCAAGAAGTCAATCATCAACAAGCAGAGCACACAAATAAAAACCTAATTTATATAAAATATAAATGGGAAAAATACTGAGTGAGTTTAACTCACCTTGATTACATCGTCGCTAAAACGGTTGGTGTCAGTTAAATTAAATCAGCATTTAATTTAATTGAAGATCTTAGTTGTTTCAATTCCGTCCAATCTATCCTCATAAGGTTACGTCAGACGATATGGTCTCATCGTCACCCGTTTCATCGAATTCCGTCACTGTAAAACCAATATATAAATTTATTACGATGTTCACTAAATATTTTTAAAACCTTTAAAGGAATTATGTTATTAACTAAATGTTTGACTCCCATCAATTTCATTCAAACTATACGTATCCTACATTAGGTCTCATATCAGTATGTTTTACCTCTTCTGATGGTCACGTTTCCTACTATCATTATCCTAACAATTAGGCACAGTAATATTGTTAATTAGTCACTTTAAAACTAGGATTAGGCGCAATTTAATATCAATCAGGCGCGTACTCTTCTATCCTTATATGAATAGACTATGTAACTTAATTAAATATAAGTATCTCTTTAAACGTCATAACCAACTGACCCTGCTAATATTCATTTAGACATTATTAGTACTTAGATTAGGCACTGTTACCCTTTCCAAAATTCTTACGTGCCGCGTGTAACTGGACGATGGCCATCCCCATGCACACCTCAACTACACCTTGCTGGTCCACCAGCCCACATCGCTGCTCCTTTCCAAACTGCCAGGCGGTCATCAGCGTCCTCCGAACTGTACTACATCACCACCCTTGGCATATGACGACCTCTCACATGCCTCACTCCTTTACTGACTTTCTCCTTCACACGCATGTTCTTCCACTCGTTCACCATTTTCTTGTGCAAACCTCATGTAACTTCCTTATTTGCGTGCAGATCTTCCCATGCTCACAAAAGTACCCACGCATGGCCTTCTTTACCACATCTACACTCCTTCCCATTGTACTGTGCACGCGCCTTGCTTCTTCTCAACTCCCTGAACACCGTGTATCACTAGACCCAACCACCCACTTGAACGCTACTCTTCCCTGTTTTCTTCTATTTCTCCCATCAAACTCTCGAAGCCTACTGTGCTGCTTCTCCATGCATCACGTACTAGCCTCAAGCCATCCATGTGCAGCTCCACCACTTTCCACGTTTTAACATTACCGCCCCCACTGATCGCCTCATTTTCTTTGTTGCTCTCACCACGTCCGTCCTTCCTTCCTTTTGTTCTTCTTTTCTTTTCGTTTCTTCTTTCTTTTTCTTTTTTTTATATGTATATTTACAATATATTGGGAGGCTTGCGGTATTGCTTTTGAAAATGCTGGAGGGTGTTGCCTATTTATAGAGAGGTGCGCGAGGAGATAAGATCAAGGTCAGTTTTCACTTGTACATGGTAGCCTTGTTAGAACAGCTGACAATATAGGTCTACTGAAGTGAAAATACAAAGTTGTCTGATGTGAAGTTATGGCATGAAGTTACAACTCAAGGGTAGCTACTATGAAGTGAAAGAAAGGGGACACCGCATGAATTGAAAATGATCTGAGCATATCCTTCCTTCGTCAGTTTGCATGTGCTTTAGATTTTGCACAGTCCGGTAGGTTCAGTAAAGAAAATGTACCAGACGAAGACATACGGTGCTTAGCTGTATACTAATTGGCAACTTAGACCTGCACGTTTTTGCTGAAATTACAAAGCGTATGGGGGTAGATGTATCATGAATAAGGTAGCTGTGTGAATGCGATTCTCGAAACCAACCTTGGCCGTCACAGTTGCTATTTTTTTGTACGTTCTTCCTGCTCTGATCTGATGGAAGGTGCATGGTACAAATATGGGTAGGCTCGAAGATTTTAATAAGCCGCATCGTATGGTTATCCTTTGATGGGAGAAGGTAGGGTAGAAAAATTCAACATAATGTAGACTGTAGACTCTGATGGAAAAGATGATACAAGGGGTGCAGTGTTGTTTCAATTCTCTGATGGGAAACGAAGGAGGCTAGCACAGGGTAGGCTGGTTTGAAAAGAAGAAGAAACAGTGTGTTTTCATTTCAAGGTAGGCAAGCAGTGTATAGGCATGTGGATAGGCTTGGCGAGTAGGAGGGATAGGAAAAGAAAAATGTGCACAAAGGACAACATTTTCAGTAACCATGTGGTGTTCTCATCTCCCGGCTATTCGTACACAATATATAGTGAGTACGTTCGTGAAGTAACGCGTATAACTGACCACAATCGACTTCTGTTAACTGATAAAAAAGCTAATCTTGGTGTAAAAAGATATTCCGGATCCAATGGGACAAGTTTCGTCGAAATCCGAGGTCGTATGGAAAAAATTTCTTTATAAAACCAGAAATAAACACGCATTTAATTTTTCCATAATCACCAGATAACCCCAATCAACTTGAAATCTTGGAATCCTGCAATAATTCTTCGAGACGAACCCAACGGCAGCAGTTTCATCGCATTCTGAGACTGTTTCCCCGATAGACCACTTTTACGCGCACCGCAATGCCCTTTTTAACGCCAAATTACCCAGTCTCCAAATATAACAAACTATATACCTATCCTGACTCTAATCAACGATACGAACTCAACGGAATTGGTTTCGTGGCATAATTCGATCCTCTGTTCAAGTTATACCCAAATAACATTTATTAAATTAATTACGCGTTATAGAAATTTAACGGGCGTTTATGGCTGCCGTGGCCACGTATGACATCGGTTTTCCGTGCCACTCAACACCATACAATAATTTAACGATACGGTTCCAATGAAATTGATTTCGTCGAAATCTGAGTCCGTTTGCAAAACGTATATTTTAACGCGTATATTTTAAATAACAATTTTCCATAGCGACTATTTCAAAATTTGATTTGGCCATAACTTACAATTTATAACGCGAAATCTGAATTTTTCTTTTTCATATGAAAATTATAATCGATATGGTTCCAACATTTCTTATTTCACGGGAATCTGACTTATATCGGCTCCTGTATTCTCAGTTGAAATTCAAAACTTCATATTACGAACTGCACGCCATTTTCAAGCTCGATTTATATTTAAATAAATTATAGCGTTTAAACTTCATTTGAATAACGAATTAAATATATAAAATCCATTTATATTCCAAATATAATATTTAAAATAATAAATTAGATTAAATATTTGTCGGCCAAAATACACGGGTCGTTACACTAGGGTTCACTACGAGGGATCTTGATGCATTTTCTAGAGTGTCTCGAAGCCGGTGAGGATGATCCCTAGCCTCGACTCATAGATGGAAATCCAATTTCCAATACGCCACTTTTCGGTTTTTATTGTAGAATTAGTACGGCGACAAAGTAGGATGGGGTACTATGCCATCTATGATTGATACATTTATATTTGAAGTTGATTTTGACACTATACACTTATAGTATTATCAAATGCTTTTTGGTTTAAACATACCAACAATGTTTGGCTATTATAAGGTAAAACTCTGTCCTCCGGCTTGCATTGCATTATGTGATGGTACCTGAGTCTTCTAATAGCTTTATTTTTCCATAAAACATTGTGCTATTTGTTTTTTGCACTGGTATTCCTAGGAGAAAACCCATTCTGTGTTATACAGCATGGCCCCTTGATTTACTCTATTTTAAAGTAAGTTTTAATAACTGTTTTAGTTCTCACACCAGTCCCACGACTGACTTAGAATTTATTGTTTTAATCTAAACTCTAGGTGCCCCTATTTTCCGCACGGGCTGCTAGTAGTTTTGGTTTTCGCATATATTTCTATCCATAGGATCCTGGATTTATAGCTGGAGTTATATTCGGAAAGCTTTGTATCCGTATATCTCTTTTAGTTTTGTAATGTATTATTTTTCCGCTGCTATGTAATGTATTTTAATCTCTGATATTTTTATGATGTATATTATTTATTCATACTTTGTTATGTTCTTGTACTCTAAAGTAAATTGTTGTAATAAGCAATGAAATGTTCTATTGTTCGCGTCCTGATTTTTCGTGTTCTAAAGTCAGTCCGGGCTATCCCTTACAGGTGAGTCTGGGTCATTTCACAAAATGTAACTATCTGACTGAATTTGTCAAATAATATTAAAATTGATATTAAAGAACCACAATTTAATATGAATACTATTATTGTACCAGTAAAAATGGTAAATTTTATTTTTTATCCAATTATGATATACGAGCGTCACGGCATGTGCTTTGCACGTGGTAACGACACGCGCTTCATTCTTGGTCGTGGCACACGCTTCGTGCGTGGATTTTTATTCTCCCTATATATTATGTGTTTACATATGCAAGGAAAAATAACTTGTATTAATGTTGTGCATGATCAATAAACTGTCACTTCAAGAAATAATAATAAGCCATGTAAATAAATTAAAATGTAATGATCACAAAATAACATTCAATTATTTTGTCTTTTAGCAATGTTTCAGTTGTTAGTTCGAATGTAATGGCACGCGCTTCGCACGTGGTAATGGCACGTGCTTCATGTGTGGATTATTATTCATCAAACATCGTGTATCTTACATATGAAAGGAAAAATGATTTGTACTAATATTACATGATCAATAAATTGTCAATCGTAATGAAAAAATAGTAAACATTATAAATAAATTCAAATTATTTTTCACTAAATTTAGTAAATAAAAAAAATGAAAAAAAGTAAAGAGGAGAAGCAGAAAAATAATGGAAAACAAGTGGAAATTTACTGTTAATTGACAGTTTTCATTTCAAACGGCATTGAGCTAAGAATTCCAGCAAAAAAAATCAATCAAAAGCAAAGGAAATCTATGCCTTGATCTAAATATCCAGAGTCTTGCAAGTTGTGCATAAAGAGTCTTTATTCAAAAGGATTGGTAAAATGAAATTAAAACTGAATAAGAAGAATCTAAACGTTTTTGGTTGAGAGATCCATAAGTGCAGCATAAAAAATGCATCACGATATTTACCTTATAGGCTAAGAAGGTAAAGGAGAAGATGAATTATTATATATTATTACCGCTAAGCAAAGTCGTTAGAGTATCATAGCTGTACTAGAAAATAAAAAACAACATTATACTTTAATCAGAAGTATAATCAATAATACAATAGTAAAAACATAATGCTTGACAATTCAATGTTACTAATGCATTTCGTTGGACACTTCACTTGAGTTGATTCACTTATATAAGAATAATTGTCCAAATTTGATTATTTTCTTTTATTTTACGCTCAGATCAAACCGAGTACCACATATCAAGAATGCACCTTTCGGAGTTGGTGAGATGACCCAAAGTTCCCCGATTCCCGAGGAGTCGGAGGAGCCTGGATTGTTTTGAGAACATGACGCATCTGAACACAATCATTAGAACATTTCATTCCTATTACAACAATTTACATAAGAGTACAAGATATCAGAGTACAAATAAATAATATATAGCGGAAAATATTAGAGATTAAAATACATAGCAGTAGAAATAAAAAATGTATAAATACCATGCATAGTGGAAATACATCAAATACCACAAGTGAAAGAAATTCATGGATACAAAGTATTCCGAATATATCCCCAGCTGTAATCCAAGAACCTGCGAAAAGAAATACCGACAGAAACCAAAACTACTAGCTTCCTGTGTGGAAAATATGGGCACCCAGAGTTTAGGTGGAAACAATAAACACCGAATTAGTCATGGGACTGGTGTGAGAACTAAAAACAAATATTAACTTTATTTTTAAGTTAGGTAAATCACTTGATCACGCCATATGGCATGGAAAGGACTTGCTCCACATAAATACCATAAATAACTCGCAATGGTAAATAAAAGAAAAATGAAGCTATTATAAGACTCAGGTCCCATCACACTATGCAACGCAAGATGGAGGATAGAATTTTACCTTATAATTGCCAAATATGCTTGATACACGAAATTTATCTTTTATTTTTACTATAAGCAAAGAAATCAACTTCAAATATAAATGTATCAACGATAGAGGACACAGGTACCATATATTTTGTCTCCATACATAGGTTTACAACTAAAACCGAAAAATGTCGTATTGGAAGTTTGGAATTCCATCACGATGGCTGCTGATTCGAAAGATCTATCGCGTAGTGCAAAACTCAACAACTTACGTCCGGGGCATTGGAAAACATCACAACGTACATCCGCCTAAATCTAGGAAATCGAGTATCACTGCGACTTACGTCCCAACTAGAGAAAACATTGCTTACTCTATTCTTATGGGAATCGGGGGGGTGCGCCCTATCCCCACTAGGTGTGGAGCGACCACATCCAGCCTATCTCGATTGACCGAATCCATCCTCATCTCGGAAGTATGCTGATCTAACCATCAGTTCACCGTCATACCGATGTGTCAGGCTCGCGAATTAACACTACATAAAACTGTTCTACTTAAAGCTGTGCAACTTAAAGCTATGCTTTGATCACCATCCACCAAGCACTGCATTTCAAAAAAAAATCTTGGATCTATGCATCTCAGCATGTCAACTGTCAATCCATACCATATCATTGATTTCTACCAATATATAACCTCTAAGCTCGTACGTGTCAAAGAAGGGTGTTAAGCAAGATAATAAGTTTTCCACCTCCAAACATATATATATATATATATATATATTAAGTAGAGGTCAACGAATACAGCGTAAAGGAATACAACGTAAGACATACCATCCATTTGCAAGTCTGTAATAACCCGGAAATCCGAGCCAATTTAAAATCTTTATTTTGGCGATTTTAGTGAATTTGGAATAATTAAAATGATTTATTTTGAATAATAACGACGAGAATTTTTTTTTGAATAGAAACAGAACGTATATATTTATATAGATCGTCATTAGAATATAAATATTTTATTTTAAATGTAAAAAGAATTGAAAATAGCGCGGTAGTTTGAAATTTCGATTTCAAATTTCAAATGAATGTACAGGATTCAAAATAAACCGGATTTTGGCGAAACCATAAATATTAGAATCTATTTGAGAATATCTTCCCAGTGAATCCAAAAAATCAAAATTTCATACCGGGAATAAAAAGTTATGTCAAGTTGAAAATTCAGAATGCTCGCTATGGAATTTTGGCCCTTAAAGATGGGAATTTTGCAAACGACCTCGGTTTTCGACGAAACCACTTTTGTTGGATCCGGGATGTCTAGTTATTGCCAGATTCCAAAATTCATAATTTTCTGAATCAATATGTAAGCGTGGTGAAGTAAAACGTGTTTTAATAGTTTCAATCAATTTCGATCGACCAGAAAATGGCCATTTTTCAAACGGTATCGGAATTTGACGAAATTAGTTTTGTTAGAACCATATCATCAATACGAAGCTAGAAA
This sequence comes from Allium sativum, assembly GCA_030737875.1. Taxonomy (NCBI): domain Eukaryota; kingdom Viridiplantae; phylum Streptophyta; class Magnoliopsida; order Asparagales; family Amaryllidaceae; genus Allium; species Allium sativum. Next base: position 13,217,741 of record CM060923.1, read on the forward strand.
ATATTTTTCGGGAATTTTAGAGTTAGTATGTTGCCCCGGTAAATTGAAATGTGCATTCAAATTCAATATACATTGATTTATATTTTAAATTGAAAGAAAATTGATCGAAACATTAGAATTGGCTTATGAACCCTATCCCATTATGTTCGGAATGGGGGTATTTAGGTACGGATGACAGTCGTTGGGGTTCATTTGGAGTTCGTGGCATTAAACAAATATTAATGGAATTAAATAATATTATATATTATATATAAATAAATCAAATCCCTAATCCTATCCTCCAAACAAAAAACCGCTGTCACCCATTCACGAACGAACGAAATCACTCTAGAACTCGCCCCATATTTTCTCTCAATACGTTCAATAAATTTCAAATCTTCAAAGAGAAAATCATAGAGCTTGGTGAGCTCTTGAAGATGTATGGTGGTCATCGTGTTTCATGGGGTCTGCTTCGCAAATCGGGTATGCAAAGAGCCGTCGCCTGTGCTGGAAATTCATGGCCAGAGGACCAGCGGACCTGCCATCGTTCACGGCGGAGGGGGCACGAGGGATGGGCTACACGGTGGAGGTGTCGGATCGGCTTCTCATTGCCTATGCGTGGGGCGCGATGGGGATTTTCCAATCAACAGATGGGTTCGTTCACCTAAACGTGAGGAACAGAAGGAGGACGATTATTTAGAGGTTAATTAGTGATTAAGAAATTAATTATATTTTGTTGTTTAGGGATGTAATTAAACTATAAACTACGATATCTTTTCTAATTCTTATCAGAATTGGACGATTTCAGTTGCATTGAAATCAGAAAAATGTGAGCTTCACGATGGAACTGTTCAGAAACAAACACTGGTGGAGTGGAAACGAAGGTGAGAACTCCTAATTAAAATTTTCTTTTCAGTTATTTATTTCATAACTGCATATATAAACTACTCCTCGTCGTCCACAGACCATGGAAGACTTGTATGATTGTTTGTGTTGTGTAAAATGACTGTTGGCTGTGATGTAAAATATATATTCATGTGTTGAAATAAAATATATATTCATGTGTTGAAATAAAATATATATTCATGTGTTGAAATAAAATATATGTTCATGTGTTGAAATAAAATATATATTAGTGTGTTGAAATAAAATATATATTCATGTGTTGAAATAAAATATATATTCATGTTATGAAATAAAATAAATATTCATTCACAAATCGAACGATTTGTTTATGTACAACGATTTGACTGATATTGATTGGGACAATAAATTTTACACATCGCCCAACTGCACAAATAATATTCAGTATTTGTTGGTTGAACCCCCACACGGGTGTTGGGATGATATTTGACGTACACTAATCCTAATTGTTTAGCTGTATGTCGTTCGATTGATTGACAAGCTATTGTAAGCGTTAAATATTTATATTTGATGCTTCTGCAGTGTAGAATGCACTCTGGATGATGGATTGTTGTTTTCATTATTGTTATACACATTTGTTGTGTGAAAGTCCATATAAATCACATTATATGGTAATTGACTGTGTCTAATTCCAGTTCAGATAGAATGAATATTTTATAATAACGAATATTTTAAAATAACGAATATTTTTTAAATAATATTCAGAAGAGAATCAAAATATGATTTTGATGTCCGATTTGGGATGGACACGAATACATTTAAATATATAAAGCCGTGTTGATTAGATTGACGCCATTTTTATGTAAACGATATTTATATCGATTTTATTTATTTTTATAATGAATATCGAAAAGGAATAGTTTTCAAAATCTAATGTTTTTAAAATATTATCATTTATATATTGATGATATGGAATATTCAGTTTTGATTAGAAATTGAATACGAAGTTGAAATCGTTTTGAAAATGAATTTAAAACGATTTATAAAATACGTTTTAAAAGGAAATCGATGAAATATATAATATATATTATATGTATAATGGCCTGAATGGAACGTGCCGCGCTGCGGCAGTTCGCGAATTTCGACCATTGACTTCGAATGGACATTACAGGAGATCCGACCGTCGGATTCTCCTAAAACCGGTACCATCGGTTCGTATCGAAAAAAGCTTTCTAACGAATATTAGAGATTTGAAATCTAACGGTTGGATTCGAATTATGTCCAAATCAAGTTTGGAAAGGTCATTGTAAGTGCAGTTCGATGGCCGTTGATGGAAATCGACTGTACCGGCCTTGATAAAATTATTAGAAATATCAATAATTAGTGTAAAATCATAAGAAATGATTTGGAAAGAGTTGGGATGAAAAATCCCATATTTGAAAAGATAAAAATAGATTTTATCGAAATGAACTAGTTTTGAAGTAGAATTATAATCCATTTATTTAAAAAAAATTGGATTTGAAATGGTTTTGAAAATAACCAGAATTTCCAATATATAAAGTGGAAATGAATTTGAATCGAAATTGTCTTCGGAATATTTCGATGTTGGATTTCGTGATTATACAGATATTGTTATGGAAATTTGAAAGATATATTTATATCATTAGTTCTAATACGATATTTATTGGTCGTAGGATTTGATATTGAATATAAGCCGATATATTTTCTATTCAGAGCCTTGTATTTAATATCAAATGGGATTTGGGTTTGTCGTGAATGGTGTCTTCATTAACACTATTATTACACCCAATTGAGAAAAAGGATTAAATCTTTTTATTTAGATTTAATGAATTATACCAATTAAATTGTATTTAATTGGAATTGAATTTGAATTGATTTTTGGGTTTATCGTGAACGGTGTTTTAAATAACACTTGTTCTTTAACCCGATAATTAATGGAATGTGAATTGGGTTTATCGTGAACTGTGTTTTAACGACATTCGTTCTTTAACCCGATTTACAGTGAAATATGATTTGGAATTTATAAATCTTTTGTTAAGATTTAAAGGAGATTTTCTAAAGCAAAGTTTTCTAATTTAATAAAATAAATTGGAATGGAATGGAATTCGCTTTGGTAATAATCGAAGTGAATTTCTGTGGAGGAAGACAACTAATATATCTGGAATTTAAAAGCTTTGCCGTTATTCCATTTATATCATTAGTCGGATATGGAAGTTTATATCGATTATATAGATTGACTTGTTTTCCATGAAGATTCCATTGTAAATGGAATGTGATTTTGGGTTGTTGTGAACGGTACCTTTAATAATACTGTTCTTAGACCCAACGGAGTTAAGAAAATTAGAAACTAACTGAAGATTATTTAAGCTGAATGGTTTCCTGGGTATTGATATGATGTTGGTTTCGGCCTTTAGGGTTATTACTTAGGGAATTGTTCACTTGCTAATTTACGGTTAAAGGGTGATGGAATGGAATGAGATTTTGGGTTTATAGTGAACCGTGTTTCAAATGACATTGGTTCTTTAACCTAGTTAGAGACAGGATATGATTTCCCAAGCTAAATAATCATTAATAGTGATTATTGGAAAGATTAAAACCAAGTGGAGTTTTAATGAATCTTTAATTAGACTGAAATGATCGAGAATGGAGTATCACCAGTTTTGCTCCAGGCGATAGTCAAATCTTTAATTAGATTGGAACGTGAAATGGTAATTGGATTTACCTATTACACTGTGGTGTTAGATATGAAGTATGACCAGTTTTACTTCATGGGATGAATAGGTCGGGGTTGGGAAATTTAACAAATGATTATTTAGGTAAGGTTCGCTAATCCCGACTAGTTTGGATAAACCGTAATTTGGTTTAAATTGATATTCAAAAGAAGATTAAATAATAAATTTAAAGAATTTATCTTTGATAAAATTAATGGAACCTTTCCCAAAGTATAAGAATATTTGAATAAAAGAATATTCTGAATTGGAATGAGGCGTATGTTGTGTTTGTGTAACACTTGTTAATTATATACGCGAGTTATTCATAAAGACCTGGATTATCCCATTCCGAATAACTGATTCGACGATGTGTTGAGGATGAAGATGGTGGTCGAAGACCGGAGGTCTTCACATCGTTTGTATAGTTACTGATGATCTTGATTGGGTTGTACACCCAAGAGATGGGAATCAGTTGGTGATCGTCCAGACGTACTTGGAGATCGATGGATATGCGAGGTACAAGGTGCCTCTGGTTTCATTCAAACCTAGAACGGACTTGTAAATGGATTGTGTGTCTGACATTGGATATCATTCTGTGTGATTGATGGATTTCAGTTGCATGGAGTGGTTTGCCTGTGTGGCATGCTAAGATGCAAATGATCAAGTCTTTTGTGGAAAAGCAAAGTCTTGTGGTTGATGATCAAAGCACTGTCTGTGTGGCATAACTTTGTGTGTAACGTTAATTCGCGAGCCTCACACCCCTCTTGTGAACCAGAAATGGGAGAGGACACGAGGGAAGGCATGCGTTTCCTTCTAGCTAGGGTGGTGTCAGTGACCTACCAGCCCTGACATTTATATTTTTTTCACCTATGTGGTTGTTGGATTGCGAGGTGCCTTGGATATATCGGTGACTACGTGGAGCCGATGGAGTCATTTGGCTCATTGACGCCCCAGAGGGTGGGGAAATGCAGTGTTCAGGCATTTTAATTCACATCGATGGACCGGCCCTGACGATCCAAAGGTCACTCGAGCTCTGACCTGAGGGGCGGGCTAGAGCGTCTCGAATTTGGTGAGGACGATCCCTTGCCTCGGTTCACAGATGGAAATCCAACTTCCAATACGTGACGTTTGCGGTTTTGATTGTAGAGCCTAGTATTGGCGACATGATATATGGTACCCATGTAGTCTAGGATTGATACATTTATATTTGAAGTTGTTTTATACACTATGCACTTATAATAGTATCAAATGATTTGTTTTAACGTACCAAGCATGTTTGGCTATTATAAGGAAAACCCTATCCCCCGGCTTGCGTTGCATTGTGTGATAGGACCTAGGTTTTATAATAGCTTCATTTTTCCAAAAAGCATTGCGTTGTTTTGTTATATGCACTGGTAGTCTTGCGAGGAAACACGTTCCGTGTTATACGGCATGGTCTTTTGATATATCTGATATAAAGTAAAGTTCTAAATAACTGTTTTAGTTCTCACACCAGTTACATGACTGGCCTAGAGTTTATTGTTTTAACTTAAACTCTGGGTGCCCCTATTTTCCACACGGGCTCTGGGTGCCCTTATTTTCCACACGGGCAGCTAGTTGTTTTGGTTTTGCAGATTTATATTCACAGGATCCTGATTTGCAGCTGGAACGATACTCGGAAATCTCTGTATCCGTATATTACTTTCAGTTGTGTTTTATATTATTTTTCCGCTGCTATGTAATGTAAATTGAATCTCTGATATTTTTCTGATGTGTAATATTTATTCGTACTTTGTATATTCTTATTTTCTGATGGAATTATTGTAATAAACAATAAAATGTTCTTCTGTTTGGGTTTCGATGTGTCTTGTTCTCAATTCAATCCGTGATTTCCTTCACGGGGAAGTTCGGGTCGTTAAAGCTGGTATCAGAGCTCTAGTTTACAGAGCTCGAGAACAAGACACATTAGAACCAAACGAAAGAATTCATCAGAGATTGGATTAGTAATATCCAATGGGAATGACTCGTTAGAGATGGGATCAGTAGTATCCTAGAACGAGTGTGAAGAGTATATTTTTAAAATGAAAACAATCTTTGTTTTGAAAATTTAAACTTTGTTATTCATATTTGAATATTTATTTTAAATTGATTTGGACAATCAGGTATATAGAGATTTGAATAAACGTCTGATCTACGTGTATTGAAGTCTCAAATATACCGGATGGATATAGAATCAAATTCTAGTCGTCTGGAGATGATTTTAATGATGGAGCTCCATCATCAGGATTTATGTTCGTGTTTCGAAAGTGGGATTTCTATATGATTCCAATTGACTGATGTGAGAACCAAAATATAGTTAGAATATATTGTTGTGACTTGGCACCAAAAACATGATATTCTGTACATACGTCAAAATTATGAATTTGAAAAGCTAATCAACTAATTGATTGATGATTGTGTTGTTTGATTAATTACAATTTGAACCATTTAGCCAAATTGTATCAAATATTGGACTGAATTGAAAATTGTTTGAAATTGCATGCATATACATGTGTAATCATTGAACAGGTCATTGCAAGAAGGCTAGAGAAGAGGAATAAAATTGTTTGCCCGACAAATAGGTACATGTTTATTGTATTTCTTGGGTTTTGGATGATTTTATGAGCCGATTGGCTAGCTGCTTGGCTGTTTCTTTTTCTTTTTGGTTTGGAAAGGCCTGTATGGAAATTTAGGGATTTGCTTGGTGCTCCCGTGCTGGGGAGGTTATGGTGAAATTTTTCAAAAATTTAGGGTGTTAGCCAAATTTTTGAAAAAATTGAAAAGTTCTTAGAAACTGAAAAGTTGAAGAACTTAAGCCATAATGAAAGTTGAGTTGATTAGTTAAACAACTTTCAGCTTTATTCCTTTTTGGGGACGAAAAGTTTTAAATGGGGGAGATTGTAATAACCCGGAAATCCGAGCCAATTTAAAAATTTTATTTTAACGATTTTACTGAATTTTGAATATGAAAAATGATTTATTTTGAATAATAACGACGAGAAATTTATTTTGAATAGAAACAGAATGTATATATTTATATAGATCGTCGTTAGAATATAAATATTTTATTTTAAATATTAAAGGAATTGAAAATGGCATGGTAGTTTGAAATTTCGATTTTAAATTTCAAATGAATGTACAGGATTCAAAATAAACCGGATTTTGGCGAAACCAAAAATATTAGAATCTGCTTGAGAATATCTTTCCAATGAATCCGAAAAATCAAAATTTCATAGAGGGAATCAAAATTTACGTCCAGTTGAAAATTCAGAATAGTTGCTATGGAATTTTGGCCCTTAAAATGGGAATTTTGCAAACAACCTCGGTTTTCGACGAAACCACTTTTGTTGGATCCGAGATGTCTAGTTATTCCTAGATTACAAAATTCGTAATTTTCTGAATCAATATGTAAGCGTGGTGAAGTAAAACATATTTTAACAGTTTCAGTCAATTTCGATCGACCAGAAAATGACCATTTTTCAAACGGTCTCGGAATTCGACGAAATAAGTTTTGTTAGAACTGTATTGTCAATACGAAGCTAGAAAATATTTTTTGGGAATTTTTAGAGTCAGTATGTGGCCCCGGTAAATTGAAATGTGCGTTCAAATTCAATATACATTAATTTATATTTTAAATTGAAAGAAAATTGATCGAAACATTAGAATTGGCTTACGAAACCTACCCCATTATGTTCAGAATGGGGGTATTTAGGTAGGAATGATAGTCATTGGGGTTCGTTTGTAGTTCGTGGCATTAAACAAGTATTAATGGAATTAAATAAAATTATATATTATATATAAATAAATCAAAACCCTAATCCTATCCTCCAAAGAGAAAACCGCCGTCACCCATTCATGAACGAACGAAATCACTCCAGAACTCGCCCCAAATTTTCTCTTAATACTTTCAATAAATTTCGAATCTTCAAAGAGAAAATCGTAGAGCTTGGTGAGCTCTTGAAGATGTATGGTGGTGATCGTGTTTCATGGGGTTTTCTTCGCGAATCGGGGATGCAAAGAGTCGCCGCCTGTGCTGGAAATTCATGGCCAGAGGACCGCCGGACCTGCCATATTTCACGGCGGAGAGGGCTCGAAGGATGGGATACACGGTGGAGGTGTTAGATCGACCTATCATGGCTTGTGCGTGGGGCGCGATGTGGATTTTCCAATCAACGGATGGGTTCGTTCACTTGAACGTGAGGAACAGAAGGAGGACGGTTATTTAGAGGTTAATCAGGGATTAAGAAATTAATTAAAATTAATTATATTTTATTGTTTAGGAATGTAATTAAACTATAAACTGCGATATCTTTTCCAATCCTTATCAGAATTGGACGATTTCAGTTGCATTGAAATCAGAATAATGTGAGCTTCACGATGGAACTTTTAAAAAATTCAGAAAAAAACACTGGTTGAGTGGAAAGGAAGGTGAGAACTCCTCACTAAAATTTTCTATTCAGTGATTTATTTTATAACTGCATATATAAACTGCTCCCCGTCGTCTACAGAACATAGACGACTTGTGTGATTGTTTGAGTTGTGTAAATTGACTGTTGATTCTGATGTAAAATATATATTCATGTGTTGAAATAAAATATATATTCATGTGTTGAAATAAAATATATATTCATGTGTTGAAATAAAATATATGTTCATGTGTTGAAATATAATATATATTCATGTGTTGAAATAAAATATATATTCATGTGTTGAAATAAAATATATATTCATGTGTTGAAATAAAATAAATTTTCATTGACGATAAATTTTACACAACGCCCAACTGCACAAATAATATTCAATATTTGTTGGTTGAAACCCCACACGGGTGTTGGGATGATATTTGACGTACACTAATCCCAATTGTTTAGCTGTATGTCGATCGATTGATTGACAAGATGTTATAAGCGTTAAATATTTATATTTGATGCTATGTAGTGTAGAATGCACTCTGGATGATGGATTGCTGTTTTCATTGTTGTTATACACATTTGTTGTGTGAAATCCATATAAATCACATTGTATTGTATTTGACTGTGTCTGATTCCAGTACAGATAGAATTAATATTTTAAAATAACGGTTATTTTAAAATAACGAATATTTTTCAAATAATATTCAGAAGAGAATCAAAATAAGATTTTGATATCCGACTTGGGATGGACACGAATATATTTAAATATATAAAGCCGTGTTGATTAGATTGACGCCACTTGGACATGAACGGTATTTATATTGATTTTATTCATTTTATAATGAATATCGAAAAGGAATAGATTTCAAAATCTAATGTTTTGAAAATATTATCATTTATATATCGATGATATGGAATATTCAGTTTTGATTAGAAATTGAATACGAAGTTGAAATTGTTTTGAGAACGAATTTAAAACGATTTATAAAATACGTTTTAAAAGGAAATCGACGAGATATATAATATGTATAATATATATATATATAATGGTCTGAATAAAACGCGCCGCGCTGCGGTAGTTCGCGAATTTCGTCCATTGACTTCGAATGGACATTACGGGAGATCCGACAATCGGATTCTCCTAAAATCAGAACCGTCGGGTTTGTATCGAAAAGAGCTTTCTAACAAATATTAGAGATTTGAAATCTAACGGTTGGATTTGGAATTATGTCCAAATCAAATTTGGGAAAGGTCGATGTATGTGCAGTTCGATGGCCATTGATGGAAATCGACTGTACGGGCCTTGATATAATTATTAAAAATATCAATAATTAGTGTAAAATCATAAGAAATGATTTGGAATGAGTTGGGACGAAAAATCCCATATTTGAAAAGATAAAAATAGATTTTTATCGAAATGAACTAGTTTTGAAGTAGAACTATAATCCATTTAATTTTAAAAAACAAATAAATAAATTGGATATGAAATGGTTTTGAAAATAATCAGAATTTCCAATACATAAAGTGGAAATGGATTTGAATCGAAATTGTCTTCGGAATATTTCGATGTTGAGTTCTGTGATTATATAGCTATTGTTATGGAAATTTGAAAGATATATTTGTATCGTTATTTCTAATACGATATTTATTGGTCGTAGGATTTGATATTGAATATAAGCCGATATATTTTCTATTCAGAGCCTTGTATTTAATATCAAATGGGATTTGGGTTTGTTGTGGTGTCTTCATTAGCATTGTTCTTAAACCCAATTGAGAAAAAAGATTAAATCTTTTTATTTAGATTTAATGAAGTATACCAATTAAATGGTATTTAATTGGAATAGAATTTGAATTGTTTTTTGGGTTTATCATGAACGGTGTTTTGAATAACACTTGTTCTTTAACCTGATAATTAATGGAATGTGAATTGGGTTTATCGTGAACTATGTTTTAACGACATTCGTTCTTTAACCCGATTTACAGTGAAATATTATTTGGAATTTATAAATCTTTTGTTAAGATTTAAAGGAGATTTTCCAAAGTAAAGTTTTCCAATTTAATAAAATAAATTGGAATGGAATGAAATTCGATTTGGTAATAATCGAAGTGAATTTCTATGGAGGAAGACAACTAATATATCTGGAATTTAAAAGGCTTTGCCGTTATTCCATTTATATTATTAGTCGGATATGGAAGTTTTTATCGAATATATATATCGACTTGTTTTCCATGAAGATTCCATTGTAAATGGAATGTGATTTTGGGTTGTCGTGAATGGTATCTTTAATAATACTGTTCTTAGACCCAAAAGAGTTAAGAAAATCAGAAACTAACTGAATATTAGTTAAGTTGAATGGTTTCTTGGGTATTGATCTGATGTTGGCTTCGGCCTTCGGGGTTATTACGTAAGGAATTGTTCACTTGCTAATTTACGGATAAAGGCTGATGGAATGGAATGTGATTTTGGGTTTATAGTGAACCGTGTTTTAAATGACATTGGTTCTTTAACCCAGTTAAAGACAGAATTTGATTTTCTAAGTCAAATAATCATTAATAGTGATTTTTGGGAAGATTAAAACCAAGTGGAGTTTTAATGAATCTATAATTAGATTGAAATGATCGAGAATGGAGTATCACCAAATTTGCATAACATTATCCGTATAATTATGGAACCCAATATTGAAAAAATCCGAAGATAATTTCCATTTAGACCCATTCCAATTTATTCGTTGGAAAATTCTGGTTATATTAAAACCCTTTACATATCCAATTAATTTATTTAAAAACCGTTGGTTTATTACTCTAGTTAATAACTAGTTCATTCAGACAAAAATATATTTTATCTTTTCAAAACATGGAATTTTTAATCCAAAATCTTTCCAAATCATTAATTATGATTTTACATAATTTTTCCATATTTTTATAATTTTATTAAGGCCCTTAGAGTCGGTTTCCAATATCGGCCACAGAACTGCATTCACAACGACTATTTCCAAAACTGATTTGGACATATCTTAAAATCTATCCATTAGATTTCAAATCTCTTATTGTCATTCGAAAGTTCTTTATGATACAAACCCAATGGTTTCGGCTTTAGGGGAATCTGACAGTCGGATCTCCCGTTATGCCTATTTGAAGTTAATGGTTGAAATTCGCGAACGGTCGTTGCACGACGCGTTCTACTCAAGCCAATTAAATAGGTATATATAAACATACATACATATATACATATATATAGTTGATTTCCAATTAAAATGTATTTTATAAATTGTTTTTGAATTCATCTTCATTTTCAATTTTAAATCAAAATTGAATAGTCTATATCATTATGATATTAAAATGATAATATTTTCAAAATATCAGATTTTAAAATCAAATCTTTTCAAAATTCATTATAAAATCGATATAAAAATCCGTTTAAGTTAAAATGGCATACATCTACTTGACTCGGCTTCACATATTATTCTAATATTTTCGTGTCCATCCAAAATCGGACATCAAAACCATATTTTAATTTTTCACGGAATATTATTTTAATATATTCGTTTATATACTAAATTGGAATCAGACCCAATCAATTACCATTTAATTTTATTTATATCGATTTCATATATCGCATGTATTCAAAAATAGTGATGAACAACTATTAAACATTCAATTCACATCCAGAGTGCAATTTTACATTTGTATAAGCATTAAAGAATTAAATAACGCTCATAATAGTCTATTAATCAATCTGTTGACATACAACTAAATATTAGGATTAGTGTATGTCAAATATCATCCCAATACCCGTGTGGGGTTTTCAAACAACAATAGTTCATTTAAATAAATCATTGATTAATAAATTTAACCAATTCTATTTTGTTTGGAATTATTTGTCTACTTAACCAATTTTCACTGTTTAAATAATAAATAGATATTTATATTTCATTTCAGCAAGCACATTGTGTCTACCCACATTGCTCGAAATACGAGTGTCGTATATTCAAACAATGCTTCTTGTGCAAATGAGTCATGAATAGTTCATGCGTTGAACTCAAGCAATGTCACATACGATGGATAAAAATCAACAATAAAAGTCTATATATATCTTCAGTTACAAAATAAGTAACTGTACAAATATTTAAATGAGAGAATTCTCACTTTGGTTCCCACTCCATCAGTATTTATTTAAGGTTTGTTTTTGTAAAATTAAACGAGCATTCAATTTTGTCAATAACTGCAATGGCTTCCGTTTCCGTTCTAGTCAGTTCCATATTGTAGAGTTCGACTCCGCGATCGCAAAGCAACTGAAATTGTTCAATTACGATCTCGTATGAAAAAAATATGGTATTAAATACATTAATCATAATAAAAACTTAATAGAATAATTAACATATTAATTAGGCCACTAATTGCATTTAAAACCGTTGGCCTTGATCTTTCTTCCCCGATCCCTTCTATAAAGAAAATCAAACCCGCTTATCATGATTCCTCCACCACGCATGAATATCCATGCTGCTGCTCATGTCATTCGCCTCGGCGGCGCCTATCACCACCCAAAACAGCATGTAAACCAATGTATCCATTCCCTCCAAAAAACCCCTGCAAGTAAATGAATTCGAGGCCCATTTCTGATCGCCGCGGTGAACCATATTCGACCACGACCGGTAAAATGCGAGAACTCGCCTAGTTGAACAAAATTGTTTTGAAATGTTTTTTAATTGGATTATTGGATTGGAAGAAATTTGAAGAATTAGTTTCGAAGCTTCTGGCCGTTAATTGCATAAGAGGCATCTCTTGGGAGGGTTAACCACGTGAGATAAAAATGAAGGCTTTGACCCATTTTTGGCCTATATATATAATATAATTTAATATTCTTTAATTCTGAAAATACTTATTTTTTGCATTCGAACTCCAAATAAGACCCAACGTCTGTCGTCTCTAGCTAAATACCCACATTCCAAACACAATGGGATAGTTTTGTATGCTGATTCGGTCATTTCGATCAGTTTTTGCCAAAATTAAAATATAAATTAATATAACGGTCAATATTGAATTCGACGTACATTTTGATTTACCAGGGCCACATACTGACTCCAAAAATTACGAATTTTGAAATCTAGTTATGTTTTGACGATACGGTCCTAACAAAACTAATTTATTGGAATTTGGAGATCGTTCGAAAAATGGCATTTTTCTAGTCGATTAAATTTAAACTAAAATTACAAAACACGTTTAAATTTACCACGCTCACATACTAATTTCAAAAATTATGAAATTCTAATACTAACTATAATTTGACATTCTGGATCGAACAAAAGTGGTTTCATCGAAAACAAAGGTCATTTGCAAAATGACAATTTTTAAGAGCTTTATATGTTATTAAAATTATAGATTGGAACCCGTGCTTCCCACATGGAAAGTGTTGGATATCATTGAGTGAAGACCAAGGTATTGGAAGTGGAGGACTTGTCATAAGAGATTTGTACATGTTGGGTGAAGCCAATGTCGAAGTCTTCGTAAGAATCATAGAAGTGGTCGGTCGTCGTAAGCGTAGTGGGAGCATGGGATAATCATTGTATTAATGTAATATGTTGGAAATTTTTGCTTACACTAACAACAACAATGGCTTTCTAGTTTCCTTAGGATTGACAATTTGCAAACTTAACTATTATATATAGGTCCAAAATCAATTTTTTAGTAGACAGGAAACATTGGTGTTGGCCTCGTGGAGTAATTGTGAAGTGAATTATAATTTCGGAATCAGTGTTAATCAGCATGTCGTAATTTAATGGAACGGGGAGAAGAAATCGTCATGAAGGCATATGCTGCTATGGAAATAATCTGCAAAAGTGAATTATATCAATCGAATGTAGCTATTTTATAATTTGCATACGTAATAAGACTTTGAGATTGCACAGCTATAAAAAGTTATATGACATGTTGTTTATTGTTTGATTTGTTCTGCTATAGTAGGTTACTTGTTTGTGTATCAAGAGTTATGAATTTGTTATTTTTCTCTTCATACCATAGTAACGCACTGTAATCCGGAGAAACATAATTTTGTGCATCAAAATTCCATTTTTAGATATCGACAGTTTATTGGCTCGTGCTTTGCATACGGGAAGCATTCTACTTCAATTTTTTTAATTTAAGAGAATAAGTCGAGTAGCTTTTGATAGATATGATGTTATTTCATGTTCTATATACAGAAATAAATGACAAAGTTATAGGTTACACTACTATTGGCTCGTAAATATAACGAATTGTGTAAACTTTGATAATTTTAGAATAACATATTTTCAGTTTCATTGCTTTATTGCATATATATATATACATATATATATATATATATGCAAAAGTAAAATAGGAATTATATATGATGATCCAACATGATTATGATTAGCCCTATCAGCGACTTACCATTGCAAACCACTATGGCTATTGATAAGTACTTGAAATACGTGGGTGAATATGGTTATCAAACTTCAGTTGGACGCACAATAAAACTTGGTATATATGTTATTAATTCATGTTAAATAAGTAGACAATACATTAATTTGTGTATGCATTTTAACTTGCTGATTACATGCTTCTACACGTTGTATTACTTGTCCATTGTCGTGGTGGGCTAAATATTATTTTCTATTCATATGGCCCTTAATCAAAGCTCAATTATAAGAGGTTTGTATAAATACCTTAAGGACATTATTTTATATTTTCATAAAGGTTGATTATTTCTGAAATTTTAAATGCTTCAAAAGTAGGCAACTTCAAATAATCAATATTTAAGAAAGGACCAGAACTTTCTTAGAATCCCAAAAACAGTATATTGGAAAATAAATCATACTTTGATTGAAGCATTAGGAGACAACCTACAATAGTTATAGCCCAAGTAATATGCAAAATGATGAAGATCAAATAGTTACAATAAAAGCGATTACTAAAAGCTAGTTGGAGCAAAGTGACAATATCCGGTTAGGAATTCTCCTTATGGCAACAAATATCTTTCTTTGCTACTTAAGTGTGGACATGTGACGAGAAGGGATTTCGCTCGGTCTGAACCAGTCGCTAAACCGACCCAGACCGTTCGAAACGCCCGATCGTTTGAGAACACGAAAAAATAGAACGCATACGGGAGAACATTTCATTGTATATTACAACAATGCATCAGATTACAAGAATATACAGAGTATAAATGAATAAATATTACACAGAAATATCAGAGATTTAAATTACATTTAAATACATAGCAGCGGAAAATAATACAATACACAACTAGAAGAGATATACGGATACAAAGCTTTCCGGATATCATTCCAGCTGTAAACCAGGATCCTGTGAATATAAATCTGCAAAACCAAAACTACTAGCTGCCCGCGTCAAAATAAGGGCACCCAGAGTTTAAGTTAAAACAATAAACTCCAGGTCAGTCATGTGACTGGTGTGAGAACTAAAACAGTTAATCTTTATTTTAAAGTTAGGTAAATCAAGGGACCACGCCGTATAACACGGAACGGGTTTCCTCCCAAGAATACCAGTGCATAAAACGAACAGCGCAATGCTAAATAGAGAAAGATGGAGCTATTATAAGACCCAGGTCCTATCACATAATGCAACGCAAGCCGGGGGATAGGGTTTTTACCTTATAATAGCCAAGAATGCTTGATACGTTTAAAAGAAATCATTTGATACTATTATAAGTGTATAGTTTATAAAACAACTTCAAATCATAAGTATCAATCATAGGCGGCATGAGCGCCCCATCCCACTATGTCGCCATACTAGGCTCTACAAATAAAACCGCACATGTCACGTATTTGGAAATTGGATTTCCGTCTATGAACCGAGGCAAAAGATAGTCCTCACCGACTTCGAGACTGTCTAGCCCGAGCCTTAGGGTCAGAGCGCATCGACCCTTGGATCCTCAGGGCCAGTCCACCGATGTGGATTAAACTTAAACCCTAAACATGTGTTTCCCCGCCCTATGGGGCGTAAATGAGCCAACGAATGACTCCATCGGACCCGGATCGTCCGATCAAACCGAGGCGCCTCGCAACAGCAACAACCACATAAGTCAAACTCGTCAGGGCGTGTAAAACCACTGACGCCACTTCTAGCTAGAAAGAAACGCATGCCCTCCCTGACGTCCTCTCCCGTTTTTGGTTCATACCGGGTGTGAAACTCGCGAATCAACGTTACACAAAGCTATGCCACAAAGGCCGTGCTTTGATCATCAACCACAAGACTTTGCTTTTCAACAGAAGCCTTGATCATTTGCCACTTAGGCATGCCACATAGGCAATTCACTCCATGCGTTTGATATCCATCAATATATAACCCCTGAGCTCGTACGTCTCAGAGAAGGGCGTTAAGCAAGAGAATAAATTCTCCGCCGCCAAACAGATATATATTTAATAGAGATCAATCACACGGACTAAAATCCAATGTCAGACACACAGTCCATTTACAAGTCCGTTCTGGGTCTGAACGAAACCGGAGGCACCTAGTACCCCGCATATCCATCAATCTCCAAGTACGTCTGGACGATCACCAACTGTTTCCATCTTCTTGGGTGTACAGCCCAATCAAGATCATCAGTAATCACCCAAACGACGTGAAGACTTCCGGTCTTCGACCACCGTCTTCATCTTCGACTTATCGTCGTATCAGTTATTCAGAATGGGATAAACCCGGTCTTTCCGAATAACTCGCGTACATTTTAAATAAGTGTTACACAAACACAACATACGCCTCATTCCAATTCATCAGTCACTAACTGTAAATTAATCAAGAGAATAATTCCCCAAACATTAACCCCGAAGGCCGAAACCAACATCAGATTAATATCCAGAAAACCATTCTACTTGGCTAACCGACAGTTAGTTTCTAAATTTCACATTCATAGGGAAAGGTTCCCATTGATTTTACCCAAGATAAATTCCTTGAATTTATTCTTTAATCATCTTTTGAATTTCGATTCAACTAGTGGGGATTAACGAACCTTACCGAAGTAATCATTGGTTTTAATTTCCCAATCCCAACCTATTCATCCCTTGAAGTAAAATTGGTAGTACTTCATATCTAACACCACGGTGTTATCGGTAAATTCAATTACCATTTCACGTTCAAATCTAATTAAAGATTTAACTAACGCCTGGAGCAAAACTGGTGGTACTCCATTTTCGATCTTTTCAATCTAATTAAAGATTCATTAAAACTCCACTTAGTTTTAATCTTTAACTGGGTTAAAGAATCAGTGTCATTTAAAACACAGTTCACGATAAACCCAAAATCACATTCATTAATTATTGGGTTAAAGAACGAGTGTTATTTAAAACACTGTCCACAATAAACCCAAAAATCAATATCAATTCAATTCCAATTAAATATTATTTAATTGGTACCCTTCATTAAATCTAAATAAAAAGATTTAATCTTTTCTCAACTGGGTTCAAGAACAGTGTTAATGAAGACACCATTCACGACAAACCCAAATCACATTTGATATTCAATACAAGGCTCCGAATAGAAAATATATCGGCTTATATTCAATATCAAATTCTACGATTAACAAATGTCGTATTGGAGATAACGATATAAATATATCTTTCAAATTTCCATAACAACATCTGTATAATCACGAATTCCAACATCGAAATATTCCGAAGACAACTTCGATTCAAATCCATTCCAACGCGATCATTGGAAATTCTGGTCATTTTCAAAACCATTTCAAATTCAATTTATTTATTTAAAAATAAATAGAATTCTAATTCTAGTTCAAAACTAGTTCATTTCGATAAAAATCTATTTTTATCTTTATAAATATGGAGTATTTCATCCCAATTCTTTCTAAATCATTTCTTATGATTTTACATCAATTATTACTATTTTTAATAATTTTATCAAGGCCCGTACAGTCGATTTCCATCAACGGCCATCGAACTGCACTTACAGCGACCTTTTTCAAATTTGATTTGGACATAATTCCAAATCCAACCGTTAGATTTCTAATTTCTAATATTCCTTAGAAAGCTCTTTTCGATACAAACCCAACGGTTCCGGTTTCAGGAGAATCCGACGGTCGGATCTCCCGTAATGTCCGTTTGAAATAAATGGTCGAAATTCACAAACTACCGCGGCGCGGCGCGTTCTATTCAGGCCATTATATTATATATATAATATATATTTCGTCGATTTCTATTTAAAACGAATTATATAAATAGTTTTAAATTCGTTTCAAAAGCAATTTCAACTTCCATTTCAATTCAAATCAAAATTGAATTCTTCTTTATAAATTCGTTTTAAAATTCATTTCTTTTCAATTCAAATTTCAATTCAATTTGAATTCATTTCAATTTGTTTCCAATTCAATTCGAATTCGTTTTCAATTCAATTCGAATTCATTATATATTCAATTCATTTCGAAATCGTTTTATATTCAATTCATTTCGAAATCGTTATACATTCAATTCTTTTCGATTTCATTTCAAAATATGCGTTTTCGAAATCACTTTTCAATATGCATTTTAAAATGAATAAAATCGATATAAATATCGTTCACGTCAAAATGGCGTCAATCTAACCAACACGGCTTCATATATTTCTATTTTCAAATATTCTATTCAACAAATGATTTTTTTTAACACACGACTAATCTCAACGAATGAGTACTGTCCACGTGTGACAATTTTTGTTAAATTATTTCGTTCAACACATGACTAATCTCAACGGATGAGTACAGTCAACACATGAACCTTTATTTTATATTGATAAAGATGCAAATTTTATTATTAAAATATTTCGTTCAACACATGACTAATCTCAACGAATGAGTACTGTCCACGTATGACAATTTTTGTTAAATTATTTCGTTCAACACATGATTAATCTCAACGGATGAGTACAGTCAACACATGAACCTTTATTTTATAATATTCTTTCTTTTCTAAATTGGAATGAGGCCCAATCAATTACCATACAATGTTAATTATATGGATTTTCTACAACATATGTACATATCAACAACGATGAATAATCAACCATCATCCAAAGTGCATTCTACACTGTATAAGCATCAAATACAAATATTCAACGCTTATAACAGTCTGTCAATCAATCGATCGACATACAACTAAACAATCGGGATTAGTGTACGTCAAATATCATCCCAACACCCGTGTGGGGTTTCAAGCAATCACACACAGATTTTTATTTGTGCAGTTGGGCGATGTGTAAAATTTATCGTCCCAATCAATGTCCTTCAAATAGGTGTACATAAACAAACCGTCCGGTTTGTAAATGAATATTTATTTATTCTCATTCACGTTAAAAATTATATTTTTAACGATAAAATATTTTATTCAGTTCATTTATTCAATAAAATGATATTTTTATTTTTCTAATTTATTTTAGAAAATTTCGGCGGCATAACGGCACGATACTAGAAACGGGACGAGGCCTAGCCTTATCCCCGGTCTAGTGAAGGCCCACGCCATTCACACATCAGTCAAATCAATTTCATTTCACCGAACAATTCAATTCAAACCAATTAATCTAACCAACTACACAACCAAACAATTAAACAAACAAGCCATCCATGGTCTGTGGATGACGGGTGTCGGGTGCTACTAAACACCGTCTGCATCCTAGTATTTATATATAACTAGAAAATTGAAGAGTGAGAAGTTCTCACAGATAGCTATCCAATATCACGACTCTTCATTTGATAGAAATCTTCCTCGTTATCGCATCTTCGTCATCTTCGTTGCTGTAGCCACTACATATGTAAAAATCATATTTTTACTTCGCTATTCAATATATAAGAATCGAATTTTTACTTTGCTATTCAATATATAAAAATCGAATTTTTACTATGCTATTCAATATATAAAAATCGAATTTTTACTATGCTATACAATATAGATAAAAATTATATTTTTACATTGCTACTATATAGATAAAAATTATATTTTTATCACGCTATTCTTCATATAAAGATTTCGCCTTTTCAAATATATCATTATAAAAATCACATTTTTATTTTTCTATACATATAAAGATGCTATTTTTAATATTCCTATCATGTAAACATTATATTTTTAACACTTTAAAAATATAAAAATCATATTTCTACCACTTCTATATAGTAAAGATTATATTTTTAATACTTTAAAAATATAAAAAATCATATTTTTATAATCGCTATATAGTAAAGACTATATTTTTACTCCTTCTAGAATATAAAAATCACATTTTTATATTATCTAGTATATAAAAATCATATTATTTTTAAAGCACTAAACACCTTAACTTTTAAATGAATACTGTCAAAATCGAACTTTGCTACTGTAGTGGGGGTCCACACATCAGAGGAAGGAGGAAGGAGTGCTGAGGCGTCGGGGGAAGTCCTTGCAGGTGGCGAATGGTGGAGGGCGCAGTGGTGGGTGCGGGTTTGGGGACCCACGATGGACTGGAGGCTCGATTTTAGACGAGGAGAGAGAGAACAGAAGGAGGGGGTGCTGCTGTAGGGGGCCGGAGGTGCCTCAGAGGCGGTGGCGGGTAGTTGGAGCGGTGCGACGTCAATCTCGAGGGGATGAGGGAGAGAGGATCGAGCGCGGGAGGGTTTGGCTTCCGTTCTGGCGGTGGAGAAAGGAGGAGGGGAAGGGAAGTGGAGATCGACGGAGGGTGGAGGGAAGGGCGACGGTGATGGCAGCGGTCGACGGGGAGTTTAGGGTTCCGCCCTCCCCCCCCCCCTTTTTTTATTTCTTTCAGTCGGTTTGAACAGAAGGGAGGGTAGGGGAGATAAGGGAATTATATATATTATATAATAATATTATTTTAATTTTAAAAAGCAACTTTTTATTTCGACCTCGGAATCGAACCCGCCGACTGTCGTCCCTAGCCAAATACCCCCATTCCGAACACAATGGGATATGTCACGAAGGCCAATTCGACCGTTTCGATCAGTTTTCGTTTAAATTAAAATTTAAATCATTAAATTGAATTTTAAACG
The DNA here is from genome assembly GCA_030737875.1 of Allium sativum. Taxonomy (NCBI): domain Eukaryota; kingdom Viridiplantae; phylum Streptophyta; class Magnoliopsida; order Asparagales; family Amaryllidaceae; genus Allium; species Allium sativum. The sequence continues at coordinate 13,238,749 of CM060923.1, forward strand.
TACATTTCAATTTACCGGGGCCACCTACTAACTCGAAAATTTCCAGAAAAATATTTTCTAGCTTCGTATTGACGATACGGTCCTAACAAAACTAGTTTCGTCGAATTCTGAGACCGTTGGAAAAATGGCCAATTTCCAGCCGATTAAAATCAACTGAAACTGATCAAACGCGTTTTCCTTTGCCACGCTCACATATTGAATCGAAAAATTATGAAATTTGAAACCTAGCAATAACTTGACACCACGGACTCAAAAAAACTGGTTTCGTCGAAATCCGAGGTTATTTGCAAAATGTCCATTTTTAAGGGCCTGAATTCCATAGCGACTATTCAGAATTTTCAACTGGACATATCTTTTGATTCCCGCTATGAAATTTTAATTTGTCGGATTCGTTGGAAAGATATTATCAATTAGATCTTAATGTTTTTGGTTTCACTAAAATCCGGATTGTTTTGCACCCGGTACATTCAATTGAAGTTTGAAATCGAATTATCGAACTACCGCGCCATTTTCAATTCTATTTATAATTATATATATAATTATTTATATTCTAACGACGACGTACAGAATATATACGTTCGAATTATATTAAAAATAAATTTCTCGTCGTTTTTATTTAAAATAATCTATTTTAAATATTCAAAATTCATTAAAATTGCCAAAATAAAAAATTTAAACTGGCTCAGAATTTCCGGGTTATTACAGGACATGTTTAAGTTTGGACATATAAGCAACTGTTATCAAAGATGCAGCATAAAAGAGACTAATTTTAACATATGTAGAATTAAGTAATTAATGATAAAGTATTTTAAAAGAATATTAATGAACAAAAGTATAATGTTGGTAAATTGGTATGTGAGTCTTCTCCATGATAAACTGTGTAATGTCTACATATGTTATATCAACTAATGCTCATTCATTTCGTTTTTTTTTTAAAAGACCGAAGCTATTTTGAAAGTGGTTCAAATTTATTATAAGATCCAAGCTCATTACCTTCAGCATAGATGGCATACTTATTGCGCTTTATGTACTAAAATTTATTATTATAAGAACCAAACCCATTACACTCAATAAAATCATCTCACTACATGTTTTACAATCGAGACAAATAAGGCTCAAAATTGGCTCATTACACTCATTACACTCATTACAAGTGGCGTTCTAAAATAAAATGAAGTGTACTCAGCACTCACATTGACTTTAACCGTTGCTTTTCAAAATTGGACATGAATAAATATCTAGTAAAATGAAAACATAATGTTTGGTTTCCACATTTGATGCATCAAATGCATCCGCTGCATCGAACATGAAACCTTGGAAAATTTTGCAAATGAACAGTTCCTACCTTTATTTTTTTTATAAAAGAAAAATTAACAATTATAGAAATAAATTAATTTCAAGATTCCAGGGTTACGCATATGCCAATCAATATTCCAAGATCATGCTAATACAGTACTCATATCAAATAAATGGAAAAATACAGCTATTAACCAAAACGATACATGCACACACAACTTAGGTTTATTTTTTGTATTGGTGCCGGAAGTGGGCTTGAAACAAAAATGTTTGGTACACTATTGATAAATCATAATAACATAAGCATGATCCATGCTTTATCCATGGGAAATAATTTCGTGGATGGCCTCACTGATTGTTGGATCATCTGATCTAACTGAAACTTTAGTGGCAACCTGCATTGAGGCATCAAGTTTAAATGACAGTTTCATAACTACTCTCACATTGTCAGTACAAACTCCGGATAATAGGCTTCCACGTATTTATTGTGTTACGTAGATTGGAAATTGTTCAACTCACAAATTTGTGAAACTGATGTACAAAATTAATGAAGTAAGATAGATATAAATCATGGAAAATAACTGAATTTCTAAACGTTGTTGTTTCACGTTGAAAAGACGCAGCAACTGACCAACCCACCTCCTTGAATTGCGGACCAACGTACTGCTTTTTTGGGGTATTGTAGCACAGCCCCATTTATAATTAACAGCAATGACACCGGAACCACAACTCATAACAAAAAGAAGAAGTTAAATATAAATGGATAAGGTTGCGTTTGTGCTATCCATAAAATTTACATGGCATTGAATCAGTCAGTTTCATACTAGGTTGGATCGGGCATAGGCACTCTGGATCAGCTCGAGAAGCAGTTGGATCGGACAGTAGCATCTGGTTCGGCTCGAGAGGCAGTTGAATCAGACAGTAGCATTTGATACGGCTCGAGAAGCAACTGGATCGGATGGAAACACATTAAGTTGTCTCGAGAGGTTCTGGACCGTGGAAAAGCGCGTTGCATTAGCTCGGGAGGTTCTGGACCGGGCTGAAGCGCAGTGCACTGGCTCGAGGGGTTCTGGATCAGATGGGAACATGTTGAATCGGCTCGATGGGCTTTGGATCGGGTAGAAGCTTGGAAATTGGCCATTAGCTGCAGTGGCATTCTCGTAAATGCTCAAAACCCCAATCCAAATCCTGAAAGCTATATTACACTCATTCCTCACTTCTATAAATAGGGGTTCAACTACACTCTAATGAAGGAAGATTCTTGGTGATCCCGAAGGGCTATTAAACTCTATTCTTAACTTCTTTTAAGTCATTTGATCATCTTAAACACTTCAATTCAAAGTTTCATTTTCAGATTCATTGCAAAGTCATGAAGATTCATCAAAACAGTGAGAGAATTTGGAATGATTCTATCAACATCCGTATTTGGTGGATCTCATTTATTTCTCATATGAACTTTACTAAGTCAAAGAGTGAGAAAAGTGAGGTGAATTATGAATGTATTAAGAGAATATGTTTGCTTTGTAATCCAAAATGCAATAATGGAATCATTTGGCAAAGTGAATGTAGATCACACATGATCGAACCACTATAAAAACTTTGTGTCTCTCCTTAATTGCATTTTTTTGTTTTTTGGCTCCATTTTTTCTATTCTTGAGGATATTGTGAAGTGCATCTTGCATTCATGGTGTTGATACAAACTTTGCGATCAATAGTTTGATTTCCGAAAGTGGTAAAAAAAGTTCGTGGATGCGTGACGCATCGACGCGGGACCCGCCACTTTGCCCCTTCCGGACTGAAAGCTGTAAAATGAAGCTTTCACTCTCCACGTTCAGCTGTTATCACCTTTTACACCCATTTACACCATTTTTACCTCTTCGTATTCCCCTTCCTGTTCAAAATAAAAACACATACCCTTTTCATCGATTTTTCCCCTTCCCAACCCCTTTCACATACCCCTTCCAAATACCCCTTCCGGTTGAAAATCAAACGGACCCTAAAATTCGAAGTTTTGTATACCGGCTCAAATTCTAAGATACATTACACAATTTTCTTTTCATAAGACAAAGTACAAAACATAAGACATTACTATAGTGCATCTCAATGGTTAACTTATACATCATGGTTATCAATATATAAAACATTAATAAGTGTACAACTATAACACCAATATTCTGCAAATTTGTGAAGTTCCATTGCATAACAATTCATCAACATTCTTGGTGTTTTTGCAACGAATACTTTGAACCGCTTTGCCTATGCCAACCCAATCCAGCTTGCAAAAAATGAGTCCCCTTAAGGATAAAGCTCATATCATATTATTATGGTTAAACCAAATATCTCTTCCGCTATATATCAAAATCTAAATCATGGACTAACTCATATATCTCATCATCTATTGTTACACAATATTCGGTTTTCCCCCTCTCTTGACCGTTGAATCATAATTTCCGAACACTTCTATGATCAAAATTCATGTAATGACCACTCTATTCCTCCAACTGCAAACTACTATTTAGTTCATTATGAGCTAGCCAACCCACTCTGACCGCCATTCTTGTAAACTTTTGTTGAAAGGGAATTGAAACAGAATGTTCTCCAAATGAAGCCAGGAAAGTCACACATGTAGAATTACAGTTTCCAAATATACCTGTATTAACGTGGCTGCCTGAACGAAAACTTTACAAAAGAATTGGCTTAATGGGATTTGAAATCAACTGATGGCTTAGTGAGATTTGAAATCAGGTGACGCACCATAAGATATAATCAGTTAACCTGTCGCTCCAAGGCTGTGGTTTTTCTACTTACTGCTTCACAAAATAAAGTTCAAATCCAATACATACAAATAATGAAACAACAACCCACTTTTGAATGGTTAATTCTTATCTATGGCAAAAGGATGGGAATTGTGGACTCTAAACTCCTTTTGAATTTACCATTTCATTTCCTATCTAAAACACAACAAAAATTAATTTTGGGAACTAACATCCTAATAGGGAGAATATTACATTGGCTAAGCATTAATTATGCATAGTTAATTCAATACTTCCCTCCCTGCATCAAACCTATTACTAATAAGACAGTCCATGAGAGAAAGTATGTGTGCATGTACGTATGGTGCGTGTGCGTGTGTTCAAAAAACATATAAATATAAAAATTATGTCAAAAAATAAATTAAATGTATGGATTGCTCCTATGATAAACTTGCAGCAAAATTTGTTGCCCTCAATTGTCTCTAAAAGAACAACAGTCCTAAATTCAAGTAGCACAAACTGTAAATCGGTCCAATATGAATGGAAATAAAAATTAGGAGAAGGGAATACATATAATTAATAAAGGGTAGCACTAGTGTCTATTCTTGCTGCAATTCATTTATTGTTTGAAGCACTTTGACATTTATACAAGCAAAAGATGTTTGATAGTTGAGTTGAGTGTCACACTGGATATTCTCTATTATGCAAATAATAATGTTTCTTTTCAAAATGATGCTTTTCCTTTTGTGATGTATGTGGTATTTATATCTATATGTCAAATAAATAATTATGAATTTCTTACAAGTGTTAATATGAAAAAAAATAAAGTTATTTCTAATTTTATTAATCATATAATAAAGAAATAAGTTTGATCATATTTTATTTAATTAAAAGAATTTAATGCAAGTTTTTCTTCATAAACGTCCAATGGACCTGCCATACATACTGGAAAAATAATTTATATTTTCCACCTGTAATGAAATGCTTGCAGTTGGGTCCATTATATAAGTCGCAAGTAATGAAGATTGACAATCTATTTTAACTAGGTAGAAGCCACATAGGATGGCTAAATTTGTTGGGGAAATAAAGCTGCCTCAGATTAACAAAGTGTGAAGATCCAAAATTGCACTTAGGATTAACAAATCACAGAAAGTAGGCATAAAGACCATCATAATATAACTTTTGTAGCTATGCTTAGGTTGTTAAAAGAGCTGAAAAGTAGCTTAAACCATTAAGAATGTATATATCAGACTATTAATACTTTGAAATATTAAGCTTTCAACAATTTAAAATTTTTGTAGCGTTAATTTTAATTTACTACTGAAATGTAGTAGGAAAAAAACTACACTAATGGCAAAATTTTATGTCTTCGGTTAACATCTTCGATTCGTTTAAAAGTAACTGTCTTGCCTTACATAAAATAGATAAGAGAAATAAAATATCTTACATTAAACAGCTCATAATAGATTCTCTTTCTTCGTGATGTGCCTAGGAGGGATAAAGAATTGCTTCTACCATGATTGAGAAAAAAAAGTTAAATCAAGCAACATGATATCTCTCTGTAGATGAAGTTAGATGTTTGTCTTCGATTAATCCTGCTATTTGTCTACATGAAATTGAAACAAACAAAAATTTTGGACTTGAAAAGAAAACATATAGTCTACTATTATGTTAATCATGGAGGGAAAAAACAAAATGCCTACTGAGGTCAATGGTAAAGAAAGTTTCAGGGGATGCAAGAACCAATTTGATATCCATCCCTGATAAAATCATCAAAAAACAGGGCCTAGAAGTTAAATTGCTTACCGCCTCATAAATCGCCACTGCAGACTCCATACTTCACTGTCGGTTCCATCTTCATCAGTCCCGATTCTCATGCCAATAATTCTTCATTAATCATGCAGCACCTCCAAAATCAATTTGAATGACTTTTTAGTGGGAATTGGGATAACTCAACGTGAAATCGACAATCCATTTGATTTTGCTCGCTTAGGCCGGCATAAAAAAGCGTAGAAAATGTGATTATAGGAGGAGAGATAAATTTAAGGAGAGGAGAAAGGGAACAATAAAAACTGTAATGTAACGACCTGGATTTTTTTTTTTGACCATTCAAATTGACAATAAACTACACATGTCGACCCAAACAAGTCACCAACCAGATAGTTATTAGCGGTTTACCATTTGTAATTTAAAATATACAAAATTTAAATAAAATATTATCTCACCCATTAAGACATCGCCACGTCAGCAACTAAATCCAGATCCCCTTCTACCTCACGCGGTGAATAGTACTTCGATGGAAAAAGGAACCCAACTTCCGTTACTTTGACTACTGGCCGCTCCCTCCTCCGGCCGAGTTAGGGGCTCCGACTACCGCCGACGTGACCACCACGCCAAGCCGCATCCACCAGGACCCTTGATAGCCACCCCGGCAGCTTTCTTCTCCGTCGACACGAACCTGAACGGAAAGGGTTTCAGCCCTTTTCCGACGAAATTCCGGCTACCTACTACACAATAAATCGAATGAATACCACCGTTGAACTCGTACGACCAATCTCTACAATACCCAGATTGACGATTCTCTGATTAACTTGGAACAAAAAACCCTAATTCCAACTCTAGGGTTTTCGATTCAAGCGAACTTTGACCATGAATTCCGTACAAATCGATCGCTGCATGTCGAAATAAATGGTATCAAAACTTCGTATCGTCGAGTGATTCGAAATGGTATATAATTTGTTGTTATTTGGAGAAGATTTAAATTTATAATAGATCTAAGGTTTTAAAATTATTTCTACCATTAGAAAGAGATGCGGAAGAATTGTACGTACTGAATTAGAAAAATAAGTCGTTGAGGTAGAAAACTTAAGTTTATACAGATATAAGAGGCCCGATATGATCAACACACAGTTATCTTATTACACTAATTCTCTTTCACTTTTTATCCCATACGACCATACGGTAAGTCGGATTGTAACACAAATTGAAATCCTATCATAATTAACCATTCCGGTTCTGATGAGACTAGTTTCATCGGATTCTGAGATAGTTACCAAAATAGTTAAATTTCACAGTTAAATAAATTAATAAAATATTCAAATATTCGTTTAACTATTTAATTCAAATTGAATAGTCATTAAATTCAAATTTAAACCAAATCATAACTTAAACAAATTCTATAAATTTATTTCACTTATTTTAAGTTCACATTTGATTATTTTCAAATTTAAAATTTGTATTTCAAATTTAAAATTTGTATTTCAAATTTAAAATTTGTATTTCAAATTTAAAATTTGTATTTCAAATTTAAAATTTGTATTTCAAATTTAAAATTTGTATTTCAAATTTAAAATTTGTATTTCAAATTTAATTTAAGCAACTTTAAATTCCATCGTTAAACAAATCAAATTGGAATTCCTCTTTACTTAAATAACTTAAATTTATTTATTCATTAAAATATTAAATTACATACTATAGCATTTTCTAAATAAATAAATTAAAAATTTATTTATATTCAATTCAAACAATTATCCTTATCGTAAAAATCAAAATTTGATTTTTAACCCATATTATTCCGTTTATTTATTTTATATTTAAATTTAAATATACTGAAAATTATGGGTTGTTACATCCTTCTCCACTTAAAAATCTTTTCGTCCTCGACAAGAAAACAAGATAAGGTTTTAAACAAATCATACTTTCAAATTCATACTTATAAAATTCCACTTATAAAGTCGGTTACCAAGTTGTACAGTTTCATAAAATTTTCTAACACCCGAAATCACGGAAAATTTCGGCTGCATCCCCTTTGTACGGAGAGGTCCGGAAAAATCACAATACATATATAAATCCAAGTATACATCTCATCACAGGATGAGGCATCCCAAAATGGGGAAAATAACACATATATATAACCCCACAACCATGTAACATAAAGACGTACCTTTTAGCATTGTTTGCAAAATTTATTTACTTTAGCATTTTAGTATTTAGCGCAAGTGAGTTCCACATGTAGCGCAACTTCCTTATACCTGCTACATACTCACATGCTCATAAGAATTAAACATATATATGGTACATAGAAAATATATATAACTTACACAACTTATACCAATCATTCCAACTATAAAAACCAAAATGTTAACGACAGACCAGCGAACAAAATGAGGTTTATCACCCTTTAACTTTTGGAATTTGACTAAAGCACACAGGTAAAAGTTACTGCATTCTTTTCAGGCTTTTCTAATTGTCCAGATTCGTCGAATTCGAATAATTCGTTCAAAAGTTATGATCGTTTTAGTGAAGGCGAACGCTTCAACCCATACACTGAAAAATGCAAACCTGTTATAAAATGAACACAAAACAGAAGATATAAGGGAGAGAAGACATTTCTATTCATTCAGATGTATGTTCTTTCTTTTACATTGGCTCCTTTATATATAGGCTTTTGGAGCTAATCTTTAGCTTATTCCCATGATGTGGGACTAAACATAGAACTAATAAAAGCATATTCATAACATTCATATATATATTACAACACTCCCCCTTGAATATGCATCTTCAAAAACTTGAATGCTCTGCTAACTTGAAGTTGTCCCTTTTAAAACATATATGATGATTGCCCCCCTTTATTATTATCTTTCTTGCATATATCCATTCAGTCGATACAACTATTGTCTGTTGCCTTTAAAACTCTATCAGGAAAACCCAATGGGAAAAGCCTTGAACGAGAAAAAGAGTACAACGTCTAACATTATGAATATCATGTTAAAATGATATTCTTCAAAAGAGTTTGATGCTTCCGGATCAAAACAATGCCTCATTAAAAACCTTTTTATGAAAAACCCTGTGGGAAAAATCATAAACAAGGAAAAGAGTGCAAATTTATTTACTCTTTAGGTAACATGTTTTACAATGTTACCATAAGGGTTGATATTTCAGGATCAAGATAATGCCTCATTAAAAACCTTACTAACAAAAACCCAATGGGAAAAATATTAGTGAAGGAAAAGAGTACATAATTGCATAATTTTATATGCTCCCCCTTATTTATAACTCATTATTCAATTAGTCTATTGATGTAGTCGATGCATGCCAATTTTGTATATCGTCTTCTGCAATGTTGATTTGGAAATTGCCTTTGAGAACAGATCTACCCTCTTTTCTTGAAACTGAAATTGTTTCTCCTCTTTCTTGTTATCCTTTCATGCATGTGTGAAGATAAATTTAGAGGAAATGTGCTCCATCCTATCATACATGATATAATTCACTTTAATCCGAGCCTTCCAAACTGCCTTGTCTTCTTCATAAATAATAGTTTACTGCATCAATTTGATACTTCTGGATCAAAATGTTGCCTCGTTAATACCTTACTAAGAAAAACCCGATGGGAAAAATCTTAGTGAAGGAAAAAGAGAACAATATACAATGTCATATTTACTATGTCAAAAGTAGTATGATTCTTCTGGATCAATGTTATGCCTCATTAAAACCTTAATAAGAAAAACCCAGTGGGAAAATCTTAAATAAGGAAAAAGAGTACATTATAACTTATTTTTGTATGTTACTCGTGATAACTTCAAAACTTCGGTGTGTGGCTAATCACAGGACCACGCCGCTAACGTGGAACGGGTTTACTCCATTGGATTGCCAGTGCATATTTTGAATAAATTTTTACTATAAAACAACGTAATGCTTTTGGAAAAAAATGAAATCATTATACGACTCAAGTCCGATCACACAATGCAACACAAACCGGAGGATAGAGTTTTACCTTATAATGATCAAACATGACATGATACGTATAAAATAATATTTTTAATGTTATTATTAGTGTCTAATTAGTATTAAAATACTTCAAAGCAAATGTATCAATCCTAGATGGCATAGGTACCATATACTATGTCGTCATATATAGGTTTACAATCAAAATCGTAATATCGTATTGGAGATTTAGTTTCCATCATGAATCGAGGCTAGGGATCGTCCTCTCCGATTCGAGACACTCTAGCAAATGCCTCAAGATTCCCCATAGTGAACCCTTGGATCTTCAGGGTCGGTCCACACATAACGCTTATGCCTGAACAAATGCTTCCTGGCTCTTTTGAACCTGTAATATGGCCACTAACAAATTATAAAACCGAGGTACCTCATAATCAAACATTCATCAAAGTAAAAATGTCAGGGCTAGTAAGTCGTTGACAAACTTCTTAGCTAGAAAGAAACCTGTGCACTCCCTGCAGTCCTAATCCCATTTTTGACTCATACCGGGGTGTGATGCTCGCGAAGTCACGTTGTACACAAATCTACGCCTAAACAGACCATGCTTGCATCTCGGCGTGCTACATTAATAATTCACGCCATGCGATCAATAACTATCCACATATACCCTCTAAGGGTGTTAAGCAAGAGAATAAATTCTCCGCCACCAAACGGATATACATTAGATAGAAATTGATTTAGTTTACATGCAATGAACTCCAACTTCAGAACGCATCCATTTACAAGTCCGTTCTGGGTCTGAACGAAACCGGAGTCCCCTTATTCCTTGTCCATATGTCCAATACGGAAAAGAGGTACTCGCAAATCCGGACAGTCAACACGTACGTCCAGACAACTACCACTGTAACCCTTTCAAGGTAGTAACTCTTATCAAAGGCATCAGTAGTCATCCATTCGATGTGAATACTGCTGGTCTTCAATCACCGTCTTGATTAAATCGCCGTATGATTATTTCAAATGAGTTAACTCGGTCTTTTCAAATAATTTCTCGAATAATTATCATTTAAATCCTTTTGTATGATCAATATATATTTATATCGATTTATCGCTATTTTTATTTATTTAAAATTGCCCAATATAATTAAACGATGTTTCGGGTCGATAGGCGTCTCTGGCGTTGTTTTTACCAAAATTTGATTTACTCATATCTTGTAATATAACCGTTGGAATTTGACGAAATTTATATCGTTGGGAAGATCTTCCCAAAGCGGTCCTAACGGTTCCAGTTTTTAGGAAAATCCGATGGTCGGATCTTTTGGTATAACCATTTAATGTTCGACTGCCGAAACGCGAACTACAGCGTGCGATTCGTTTAATTTATAATTTAAATTTTATATAAATATAAATATAAATCATTTGGCGATTTGAACTACTTCCATCAATTGTATTTAAAACGTAACATTGAAATCTATTCTTTTTTATCGCATCTGAAATGACGATAAAAATGTACTTTTTGATTCTATCACTTTTATCGCATCTAAAATGACGATAAAAATGTGCTTTTTAATTTAACCATTTATATTACATCTAAAATGCAAATTAAAATGTCACTTTTGTTTCTACTCTTTTATTGTCCCTATAGTGACAATAAAAATATACTTTTGATTCCATTCTTTATTTACATTTAAATTGCAAATAAAAATATAGCCTTTTAATCTATTCTTTTGTTAACCTCTAAAATGACATTAAAAATGTAAACTTCAAAATATAATGTTTTTATTTTCTCTGTTTCGACAATAAAAATTTAACATTAAATTCTATCTTTTATTTACATCTAAAATGTAAATTAAAATACAACCTTTCTATTTCATATTTTTATTTACATGTAAAATGCAACTAAAATTGCACCATTTCAAATATATGTGTTTGTTTACATCTACAATGTAAGTACAAGGGTCACTTTGGTTCCTATGCTTTTATTTACATATAAATGTAAATAAAAAAAAAGTGTACTTTTAAATATATGTGTTTATTTACATCTACAATGCGAATAAAAATGTACTTTCTAAATGATGTTTTTAGTTACATATGAAATGCAAATAAAAGTATATTTTTTAAAATGATGTTTTTTATTTACGTATGAAATGAAAATAAAAATATACTTTTTAAAAGGATGTTTTTTTATTTACATATGAAATGCAAATAAAAATGTAATTTTTAAAACGATATTTTTATTTACGTATGAAATATAAATAAAAATATACTTTCTGAAATGACGTTTTTTTTATTTACATATGAAATGCAAATAAAAATGTACTTTTCTAAACAATGCTTTTATTCGTGTGTAAAATATAAATAAAAATGTACTTTTCAAAACAATGTTTTTATTCGAATGTAAAATACAAATAAAAATTTACTTTTCAAAATAATATTTTTATTTGTATGTAAAATACAAACAAAAATATACTTTTCAAAACAATTTTTTTATTTGTATATGAAATACAAATAAAAATGTACATTTCAAAACAATGTTTTTATTTGTATGTAAAATACAAATAAAAATGTACTTTTCCAAACAATATTTTTATTTGTACGTAAAATACAAATAAAAATGTACTTTTCCAAACATTGTTTTTATTTGTATGTAAAATACAAATAAAAATGTACTTTTCCAAATAATGTTTTTATTTGTATGTAATTTACAAATAAAAATATACTTTTCAAAACAATGTTTTTATTTGTATGTAAAATACAAATAAAAATGTACTTTTCAAAACAAAGTTTTTATTTGTATGTAAAATAATAAAAATGTACTTTTCAAAACAACATTTTTATTTGTATGTAAAATACAAATAAAAATGTGTTTTTTACATTCATGTTTTTTATTTGCAACTAATTTGCAAATAAAAATGTGCTTTTCTAAACTATGTTTTTATTTACAACAAAAAGGTAAATAAAAAAAACCTTTTTCAGTTCTATGTTTTATTCACATCTATAATGTAGATAAAATTTGTCGCTTTAATTTCTATGTTTTATTCACAAATAAATGTAAATAAAAATTGTCACTTTAAATTCTATGTTTCTATTCACAACTAAATGTAAATAAAATTGTCACTGTCCACAATGTAAGAACAAATGACAAATAAAAAATCTGATTGGGATCTAACTTTATAATTAACGTAGGTGTCAATCATCATGATATAATAACAAGTGACAAATTTAATTTGGGTCGACTTTGTAACTAACATCTCTAGGTTTGAAATAAAAGATAATTTCAGATCTGCATTCTAACGCCAACTAAAAATTAACCAACATGAGATTTCGTCGTAGATCCAACAAATCAGAGCATTCCACAAACAGAAATAAATAAATTCTAATTTACCAACATCATAGATCCAAATTATTAACATACATACAGTGATTCACATAGCTAGAAGAAAAATATAATTAAATTATTTAAAATCAGAAATCTCACCTCGATTCAAGTTCGGATCAAAAATTCAAGAGGTCCAGAATCAGTCGTAGTCAATTCTGAAGCGTGGTATTTGGCTTCACGATTGCAATGCTTCATAAATCGTTCAATTCTGACTTCGAACGAACAAGATATGATTTAATTAAGTTAGGAACATTTAGAATTAATTTAATTTAAATAATTAAATATAGTTTATTTCACCTTCTTCTTCAATACTGTAAGGGCCACGTCAAAACCCAATTGCTTCAGATTTAGGTTTAGACTTTGCGTGCAAACGGTGCAGGGGTTCGACGATCGGAGTGTCTCACGACGAAGGGGGATGAGGTGCGCAAGTTCACTAGTGGTGGGGGCCCACTCGGCGGCGCCTAGGTGGCTCGGCGGCGAGTTAAACCCGTGCGGTTTAGAGCGTTGCACCTCGATGCTCGTGCTACTTGAGGTTGATCCGACCATATGGAATCGAAGAGGAGGAAGTCCTCTACGATAAACTCAACTGGAGTGTGGTCTAATTCGTGGAGAAGGGGATTTTAGTGGAGGAAGTTTCGATTAGTACTGGCATGAACGGGTTGGAGGTAGCGGCTACAGTATTTGAAAATGAATTAGGGTTTAGATTTTCTGATTTTTATAATATTAAATTGTTAATTTTACAATTAAACCCAATATTTTTATATAACTCCGATTCAGACCCAACGACAGACCTTACTAGCTAATAACCCCTATTTCGGATCTAATTGCCCATGCCTCGTGAGCCCAAACAAATGTCTGTAGCCTGTTTTCTTTAATTTAATAATTAAATCTTTTATTTAAATAATTCAAACTTACAATTAAATTCACTAGGGTCACATACGAACTAAAAAAATCCAGAAAAAATACTTTTGACTTTGTTATGACGAAACGGTCCTAACAAAATTAACTTTGTCAAATTCCGAGATCGTTCAAAAAATGACTATTTCTCCATCGATTAAATTTGACTAAAATGATCAAAACACATTTTCCATTATCACGCTCACATATTAATTTGAAAAATTATGAAAATTGAAACCTAGCAATAATTTGACATTCTGGTTCCAACAAAAGTGGTTTCGTCGAAAACGTAGATCGCTTGAAAATTGATTATTTTCAATGGCTTTGATATTATTTAAAAATAAAAATTTTAAATTCTGGCACATTTTCTAACCAAATTATTTAAAATAAAAATTTTAAATTGGTTCCTTTTTTCTGGGTATTTACAATCTCCCCCACTTAAAAGCTTTTTGTCCCCGAAAAGGAAACAAAGTAAAGTAGGTAACAAAACGAAAAATGAAAATATTGTAAATGTACCTCAACACAAGAGTTAATCGGAGACGTTCACTCTGCACTTGGGATAAGCCTGTTTGATGCTATCCTTAGTCTCCCATATGCAATCTCTAGGATCCCCGCTCCACTGCACTTTAACTAGATGGATCCTCTTATTCCTCAGAATTCAGGTCTCCTCGCCAACAATTTTCACTGGCTCCCTCCTTACTGCTAAACTCGGCGTAATCTACAAATCTTGTTGTGCTGCTTCCTCCACAACTAAGTCTCGATCTTGAACATGCTTTCGGAGCTGGGACACATGAAATACATCGTGAACCCCTGGCAACTAGTCGGACAACTGCACTTTATAAGCGAGAGTTCCAATCCGTTCGAGAATAAGGAATGGACCAATGAATATTGGCGCCAACTTCCCTGTCTTCCCAAAACGAATGACACCTCTCAATGGGGAAACCCTCAAGTATACATAATCGCCAACAAAGAATTTTAAATCTCTTCTCCGTGAGTCTGCATAGCTCTTCTGTCGACTCTGAGCAGTCAGTAGGCGCTTTTTAATAAAATCAACATTCTCTGCTGCTTCGCGAATCATGTCGGGACCCAAGACTAATCGATTTCCTGGTTCCACCCAACATGCGGGAGATCGGCATGGCCTGCCATATAATGCTTCAAAGGGCGACATCTGTAGGCTTGCTTGGTAACTGTTATTATAAGAGAACTTAACCAAGTGTAAGTGATCCTCCCATGAACCACCAAAATCAAGGATACATTCTCGCAACAAGTCTTCTAATATGCGATTTACCCTCTTAGTCTAGCAGCCTGTCTGAGGGTGACAAGCAGTGCTCAAATTCAACTTGGTCCCAAACTCTTCTTGGAAAGCTTCCCAGAACTTGCTAGCAAATAATGGATCACGGCCACTGACAATTTTATTGAGAACTCCATGCAGTCTGACTATCTCTTTGACATAAAGCTGTGCTAGACCTCGAGTTGTTCTATTAGATTTGACAGGGATGAAATGGGCAGTCCTTGGGAGACGATCTACAATCACCCATATACTGTCACTCCCTTTTCTGGTTCGGGGCAAGCCATCAATAAAGTCCATAGAAATTTGGTCCCATTTCCAACTTGGAACCTCTAGTGGTTTCAAAAATCCTGTTGGCTTCTGTTGGTCGCTTTTGACTTGCTGACAAGTTGGACATCTAGCAACATATATAGAAATGTCTCTCTTCATAGATCTCCACCAAAATGTGCGCTTGAGGTCGTGATACATCTTGCTCACCCCTGGATGAATACTAATCTTAGATTTATGACATTCATCCCAAACTTCCCTCCTGAGCTCAGGAATATATAGGACACAGATTCGGCCTAATAGCCTCAGAACCCCTTTGTCATCAATTTGGAAACTTGTGGGTTCGCCTTCCCGAATTCTTTTCATAATTCTCTGAATAAATTTATCATCCTTCTGAAGAGCAGAGATTTTATCAATCAAGGAGGGTGTAATAATGAGATTGGCGAGGATAAGATTACTGCTGGCCGTATTTTTCCTGCTGAGCGCATTGGCTACAACATTAGCTTTCCCTAGAGTATATAGGATATCCAGGTCATCGGCTGCAAGAAATTCAACCCAACGTTGCTGCCTCAAATTTAAACCTCTTTGGGTAAATAGATGATTCAAAGATTTGTGATCGGTATATAGTTCGAACTTCTCACCCAATAGATAGTGCCTCCATATCTTAAGAGCAAATACAATGGCCATTAGCTCAAGATCATGAGTAGCATAATTTTTCTCATGCAGTTTCAACTGACGGCTAACATATGCAACAACTTTGTCCCTTTGCATTAACACCGCACCAATACCTTAAACAAATAAAAGGATAACATGTTAAAATGAGATTTATCATTTTAAAAATGTCATTTCTAACATGTTGGTTCATAAAAAAGATAACCTTCTCTAGAAGCATCTGTCCAGAATTTCACATCCTTATTTCCATCGATAATGGTCAACACAGGAGCAGTGATCAACTTCCTTTTTAGCTCTTGGAAGGCTACCTCACATTCAGGTGTCCAGATAAACTTTTCATGCTTCTTAGTTTCCATGGAAAAGATAGCCTCGAAAAATATTTGACGAATTTCCGATAATACCCACCTAGTCCTAAGAAACTTCTGACTTCTGTGTGAGTTCTAGGCTGCTTCCAATCTTGGATGGCTAAGATCTTTCATGGATCGACTGAAATGACTTCCTTTGATACAACATGGCCGAGGAATTTCATCTCTACTTACCCGAATATGCATTTGGAGAATTTGGCTTTCAACACATTTCTTCGCAAAATCTCCAAGATTTCTCTCAGATGCTTTTCGTGCTCAGCAGTGGTTTTAGATAAGATGAGGATGTCTTTGAAGAACACCAGCACGAATTTATTTAAAACATCTCGGAATACTCTATTCATCAAATCAACAAAGTATGCTGGAGCATTACATAGCCCGAAGGGCATTACTAGCCACTCATAAAATGTGTCTAGCCCTCTGGAAGCAGTCAAAGGAGCACACTCTTCTACAATGTGCAGTTGATGGAAACCTGTGGCTAGATCCATCCTAGAAAATACTCTTGCTCCATGTAGGTGGTCCAGTAAGTCATCAATTCGAGGCAGTGGATATTTATTTTTCAGTGTTTGCTTATTGAGGTCGCGGTAGTCCACACACAGTCTGAGGGTACCGTCTGACATTGGGAAAAATACCACTGTTGCACCCCATTCTGAGAAGCTAGGCCTGATCAAACCCTTCCACAAAAGCTTCTTAGTTTGATTGCTCAGCTCTTCTTTTTCTTTTGGCGACATTCTTCGAATAGGATGCATGACGGGCCTTACATTTGGAACTAGGTCAATTCTGAAGTTGATTTCTCTACGCGGAGGTAAACTATCAACCTAGTTGAACACATCAGCATAATCTTTGACGACGGGAATATCCTCAATAGAAGTGGGAGTGACTTCTAGAGAAGACCAGAATTATTTTCTGTCAGTGGCTGAGTCGTGGCATGGTATAGTTATATCTCCAAGTTTAGTTTTAACTTTGACAACTCTTTCAGCACATTTGACTTCGGCCTCATGCCTTGATAACCAATCCATTCCAAGAATAACATCATACACAGAAAAATTCATGACAATCTAGTTCATAGGGAATTGGTAAAAAGAATAGGAGATAGGCACTCTATAGTATTGATCGAGAATAAGGGAACCTCCTATCGGACTTTGAGCTCTAACAAATTCTTTAAGTTTTCGTGATTTCAATTTTAAATTTTTAATGGCGTCATTGGAAATAAAACTTCGTGATGCACCAGTGTCAAACAAGACTGTGATAGGAATATTCTTAATATTAAGGGTACCTCCTAAAACATCGGGTTTACCTACTCCTTCGGACGAAGCTGGTGCAGCCGTACCCTCGTAGACATGCGCCACTTGAGAACACTTTAGCAGTGGGCAGTTGGGCTTGATGTGTCCCTTCTGATGACAGTTGTAGCACTCCCTCTTATCCTGAGAATTCTGGCCACGATTCTGACTAGGTCCAGACTTATTCCTCTTGGCCCTTTTTGGAGCTCTACACTCGGATTCATAGTGTCCAACTTTGTTGTAGTTATAGAATTTCACCTGGGTCCTGTCTCTCTTCATTCCTTGAGGCTTGGCGGCCGAAGAGTTGCTCGCCTCAGGTTTCTTGTCGGTTTGCTCCTTCTTGTTGTTATTTTGATTTTTCGCCCGCTCTTGCTGTGCAGCTAGGTCATTCTCCTCATAGCGACAGGCCATCTTAATTACTTCATTGAATAGGAGTTTGATATGAGCCGTGACTCTGTCCAGGTACTTCTTAGAAAGGCCCTTAATGAATCTTTTATTCTTCTGAATTGGATCTTGAATCTACTCTGGAGCATAGCGTGAAAGTTCCTCGAACTTCCTCACATATTCTGAGATAGTCATTGCTCCCTGCTGTAAATTCGCAAACTGATCATGAAGCCTCTCTACTTCCTGTGGAGGGATATACTTGTCGTTGAAAAGCTCTTTGAATCTAGCCCATGACATGTTGGTCACATCATTTCTAATCTTGACGATGTCCCACCAATGTTCAGCTTGATCCTTCAATATCCATGTTGCCATAAAGCGTTTGCGTTGATCCACCAATTCTAAACCTTCAAAGATTTTCTCACTGTCCTTTATTCAAGTATGTGCCTCGATCACCGTCTCTCGGCCAGTAAAGGACACTTCCCCCAAGTTTCTGAATTTTTTGGACATTCTCTCCAAGTCAAATGGCGGTGGGGGAGGAGGGGGTGGTGCTACGACCTCAGAAGTGGGTTTTTCCTGAGTAATGGGTGTCTCATCACTGGCTGGCCCTCTGGCTCCACCTCAGGGTTCCACCTCAGGCTCTACCTCGGGCTCCACCTCGAGTTCTTGCTCTAGTCCTCATCTTAAATCAGTCTATACCATTAAGGAAAGAGTCAGACCAATAAAAAAATGATAATTTTTGAAGGAACAAATGAAAAGAGGATGATGTAATGACTGATTAATACGTGCTATTCTATTGTGCTCATTCCAGGATATTACTAATCCTATCTCGAATGAGCTTCTCGTCTTGGAATATTGTTGATTCTATCTAGACGAATTGTTCCAAATATGTCATACTCCGAAGCTAAGGTTAACCTTTAGCTCTAATTCCAAATGTGATAACCCCAAAACTTCCGTAGAACGAAAGCAAGGATAATCATTGGAATATAACATATTTAAAACAAAAGCCGATCTCAGATAATATCATAACACATAAATCATTGCAGTGGAAATAAAATGTCATCAGCATCATAATATCCAATACATTAGAACACGCAGATACAGGATATACTTAGCAAAAAGGAAAGTCGAAATGAAAAGGAAATAAGTCTCAAACTCCATAACGTACATCAAATATCAAGGATGAAATAAAGTCCCAAAAGCAGAACAAAAGAGAAAAAGAAAGAGGTCTTCGTCTTCTTGTTTCAACAAGCTCCAATCCAGAAATGTATCAAAGCCTCAAGTTGTTACTTGGCTGCCTGTGTATAAAGAGGGCACCTGAGTTTGCAAAGTGAAACAAACTACGAGTCAATCATGGGACTGGTATGAGAAATCTTTCTTACATAACCAAACAACGCGGCTAATCACATGACCACGCCGCTAACGTGGAATGGGTTTACTCCATTGGATTGCCAGTGCATATTTTAAATAAATTTTTACAACAAAACAACGTAATGCTTTTGGAAAAAAATGAAATCATTATAAGACTCAAGTCCCATCACACAATGCAACACAAACCGGAGGATAGAGTTTTACCTTATAATGATCAAACATGACTTGATACGTATAAAATAATATTTTTAATATTATTATTAGTGTCTAATTAGTATTAAAATACCTCATTGTAAATGTATCAATCCTAGACGGCATAGGTACCATAAACAATGTCGCCATATATAGGTTTACAATCAAAATCGTAATGTCGTGTTGGAGATCTGGTTTCCATCATGAATCGAGGCTAGGGATCGTCCTCTCTGATTCGAGACACTCTAGCAAATGCTTTAGGATTCCATCCTTGGATCTTCAGGGCCGGTCCACACATAACGCTAATGGATTAGTTATGCCTAAACACACGCTTCACGGTCCTTTTGAACCTCTAATATGGCCACTAACAACCTATAAAACCGAGGTACCTCATAATCCAACATCCACATAAGTAAAAATGTCAAGGCTGGTAAGTCGCTGACACCACTTCTTAGCTAGAAAGAAACGTGTGCGCTCCTGTAGTCCTAATCCCATTTTTGACTTATACCGGGGTGTGAGGCTCACGAAGTCATGCTGTACACAAGGCTACGCCTTAACAGGTCATGCTTTGATCATCAACCACAAAACCTTCTTTTCAACAAAAGCCTTGATCATTTGCATCTCGGCGTGCCACATTGACAATTCACGCCATGCGATCAACAACTATTCACATATACCCTATAAGGGTGTTAAGCAAGAGAATAAATTCTCTGCCACCAAACGGATATACATTAGATAGAAATTGATTTAGTTTACATGCAATGAACTCCAACATCAGACACGCATCCATTTACAAGTCCGTTCTGGGTCTGAACGAAACCGGAGTCCCCTTATTCCTTGTCCGTATGTCCAATACGGAAAGGAGGTACTCGCAAATCCGGACAGTCAACACGTACGTCTGGACAACTACCAATGTAACCATTTTAAGGTAGCATGCAACTCCTATCAAAGGCATCAGTAACCATCCATTCGATGTGAAGATTGCCGGTCTTCGATCACCATCTTGATTAAATCGCCGTATAATTATTTAAAATGAGTTGAATTCGCTCTTTTTAAATAATTTCTCAAATAATTATCATTTAAATCCTTTTATATCATCAATATCTATTTATATCGATTTATCGCTATTTTTATTTATTTAAAATAGCCCAATATAATTAAACGACGTTTCGGGTCGATGGGCGACCCTAGCGCTGTTTTTACCAAAATTTGATTTACACATATCGTGAAATATAACCGTTGGATTTTGACGAAATTCATGACATTGGGAAGATGTTCCCAAAAAGGTCCTAACGGTTCCAGTTTTTGGGAAAATCCGATTGCCGGATCTTTCGGTATAACCATTTAAAGTTACGATTGTCGAAACATGAACTACCACGCGCAATTCGTTTAATTTATAATTTATATTTATATAAATATAAATATATATCGTTTGGCGATTTCAACTACTTCCATCAATTATATTTAAAATTTAACTTTGAAATCTATTCTTTTTTATCGCATCTGAAATGACGATAAAAATGTACTTTTTGATTCTATCACTTTTATCGCATCTAAAATGACGATAAAAATGTGCTTTTTAATTCAACAGTTTATATTACATCTAAAATGAAAATTAAAATGTCACTTTTGTTTCTACTCTTTTTATTGTCCCTATATTGACAATAAAAATATACTTCTGATTCCATTCTTTATTTACATTTAAATTGTTAATAAAAATATAGCCTTTTAATATATTCTTTTATTAACATCTAAAATTACTTTAAAAATGTAAACTTCAAAATCTAATCTTTTTATTGTCTCTATTTTGACAATAAAAATATAACATTAAATTATATCTTATATTTACATCTAAAATGTAAATTAAAATACAACCTTTCTAATTCATATTTTTATTTACATGTAAAATGCAACTAAAATTGCACTTTTTCAAATATATGCGTTTGTTTACATCTACAATGCAAATACAAGGGTCACTTTGGTTCCTATGCTTTTATTTACATATAAAATGTAAATAAAAAAAGTGTACTTTTAAATATATGTGTTAATTTACATCTGCAATGCAAATAAAAATGTACTTTCTAAACGATGTTTTTAGTTACATATGAAATGCAAATAAAAGTATACTTTTTAAAACGATGTTTTTTATTTACGTATGAAATACAAATAAAAATATACTTTTTAAAATGATGTTTTATTATTTACATATGAAATGCAAATAAAAGTGTACAATTTGAAACGATGTTTTTTATTTACGCATGAAATACAAATAAAAATATACTTTTTAAAACGATGTTTTTTTTATTTACATATGAAATGCAAATAAAAATGTACTTTTCTAAACTATGCTTTTATTCGTATGTAAAATACAAATAAAATTGTACTTTTCCAAACAATGCTTTTATTTGTATGTAAAATACAAATACAAATGTACTTTTCCAAACATTGTTTTTATTTGTATGTAAAATACAAATCAAAATTAACGTTTCAAAACAATGTTTTTATTTGTATGTAAAATACAAATAAAAATGTACTTTTCAAAACAATGTTTTTATTTGTAGGTAAAATACAAATAAAAATGTACTTTTCAAAACAATATTTTTATTTGTATGTAAAATACAAATAAAAATGTACTTTTCAAAACAATGTTTTTATTTGTATCTAATTTACAAATAAAAATGTGCTTTTTACATTCATGTTTTTTATTTGCAACTAATTTGCTAATAAAAATGTGCTTTTTAAAACTATGTTTTTATTTACAACAAAAAGATAAATAAAATAAACCCTTTTCAATTCTATGTTTTATTCACATCTATAATGTAGATAAAAATTGTCACTTTAATTTCTATGTTTCTATTCACAACTAAATGTAAATAAAAATTGTCACTTTAATTTCTATGTTTCTATTCACAAATAAATGTAAATAAAAATTGTCACTTTAATTTCTATGTTTCTATTCACAACTAAATATTAATAGAAATTGTCACTTTAATTTCTATGTTTCTATTCACAACTAAATGTAAATAAAAATTGTCACTATCCACAATGTAACAACAAATGATAAATAACAAATCTAATTGGGATCTAACTTTATAATTAACGTAGGTGTCAATCATCATGATATAATAACAAGTGACAAATTTGATTTGGGTTGATTTTTTAACTAACATCCCTGGATTTGAAATAAAAGATAATTTCATAACTGAATTCTAACGCCAACTAAAAATTAACCAACATGAGATTTCGTCGTAGATCCAACGAATCAGAACATTCCACAAACAGAAATAAATAAATTCTAATTCACCAACATCGCAGATCCTGATTATTAACATACATACAGTGACTCACATAGCGAGAAGAAAAATATAATTAAATTATTTAATTATTTAAAATCAGAAATCACCTCGATTCAAATTCGGATTAAAAATTCAAAAGGTCCAGAATCATACGTAGTCAGTTCTGAAGCGTAGTATTTGGCTTCACGATTGCAATGCTTCAGAAATCGTTCAATTCTGACTTAGAACGAAAAAGATATGATTTAATTAAGTTAGGAACATTTAAAATTAATTTAATTTAAGTAATTAAATATAGTTTATTTGACCTTCTTCTTCAATACTGTAAGGGTCGCGTCAAAATCCAATTGCTTTAGATTTAGGTTTAGACTTTGCATTCAAACGGTGCAGGGGTTTGACGATCGGAGTGTCTCACGATGAAGGGGGACGAGTCGCGCAAGTTCACCAATGGTGGGGGCCCACTCGGCAGCGCCTAGGTGGCTCGGCAGTGGGTTAAACCCGTGCGGTTTGGAGCGCTGCACCTCGATGCTCGTGCCGCTTGAGGTTGATCCGACCGTATGCAATCGAAGAGGAGGAAGTCCTCTACGATAAACTGAACTGGAGTGTGGTCTAATTCATGGAGGAGGAGGAGATTTTAGTGGAAGAAGTTTCGATGAATACTGGCCATGAATGGGTTGGAGTCAGCGGCTACAGTATTTGAAAATGAACTAGGGTTTAGATTTTCTGATTTTTACAATATTAAATTGTTAATTTTACAATTAAACCCAATATTTTTATATAACTCCGATTCAGACCCCAACGACAGACCTTCCTAGCTAATAACCCCTATTCCGGATCCAATGGGCCTTGCCTCATGAGCCCAAATGAATGTCTGTAGCCTTTTTCTTTAATTTAATATTTAAATCCTTTATTTAAATAATTCAAACTTACAATTAAATTCACCGAGGTCACATACGAACTCAGAAAAATCCAGAAAAATTACTTCTGGCTTTGTTATGATGATACGGTCCTAACAAAATTAATTTTGTCGAATTCTGAGACCGTTTGAAAAATTGCTATTTTTCATTCGATTAAATTTGGCTAAATGATCAAAACTCATTTTCCTTTGTCACACTAACATATTAATTTAAAAAATTATGAAAATTTAAACCTAGCAATAATTTGACATTTTGGTTACAACAAAAGTGGTTTCGTAGAAAACGGAGGTCGTTCGAAAATTTACTATTTTCAATGGCTTTGATATTATTTTAAAAAAAAATTAAATTCTGGCACATTTTTTAACGAAATTATTTAAAAAAAAATTAAATTGGTTTTGATTTTCTTGGTTGTTACATTACCTTTAGGTTGATACTTCTGGATCATGACCCACGCCTCATTAAAACCTTACTAAGAAAACCCGGTGGGGGAAAACTTAGTTAAGGAAAAAGAGTGCATTATATCATACTTATGGATGCCCCCCCTGATTTAATAATTTTCTCCGAATTCATATTCTTCTTTCAATAACTCAAACTGCTTACAAATACTTCTTAATGAAGTTTTTCTTTTAAAACTTCATGTGCATTTCCATGCTTCAGGCATGCTTTCTTATTTAAAACACCTCCCTTTTGTGATTTGTATGATACTAATATTCATTTATGAATACACTTCAGGTGCTTATAATTTTCTGTTTCAACTGGGCTTGAATATTGTAATGCACATTTGATGAGTGAGACAACTTTCATTACAACAACACTAAGCAGAAAGTAATCTACTCATCTTGAAGTATATCAAGATTTTCATTACAACAATACTTAGAATGTGTAATCTATCGCACATGTTCTTTGTATTTTTTATGTTCTTCTGGAACTTATATATTATAATAATTTTTACATATCGCAACTACCACTTCAATGGATATTAAGAGTTTCACTACAACAATTATTGAAAGCAGGAAGTGATCTACTCATCATGAATTATTTCAAGATTTTCATCACAACAATACTTAAAAGAATGTTGTAATCTACACTTCTTGCTCTTTATCACTACCAAAGTTATTCAAATTCTTCTGGAATTTGTATACTATCATCGTTTATACCTTCAGGGTATTGTAAACGTTTTAAAAACTTTCACCACTTTAATCAGTTCTATTATCTCTGAAATATACAATGCTCATGGCACTTAACATTACACTCTATGGTGCTTCAGTAACTTCCGTGTGATATTATATATATTTCTATTTTTATCTTATGAACTACAGGTTCATATCTTATAGACTACCGTCCATTTATCCTATTTAGGATAATTTCACGATGGCCAATCATGTTTCTCTCTAATATGGGATTTTAATCCATTTATAAATATAAACACTTTATTATTTATTAATTTATCATCGACGATTATTTCTTGTCAGTTCTCTATACATAATTTATTGAGATTTCAAAACTTATCATGCTTTAGGTACCTAAACCGCTTCTGGGGCTATTTTGACAATCATGTTATGGGTTTCTTTTAAAGCACCTTTAAGTGTTTCTTCAGGAACACTTACCTCCTTTATTTTGCATCTTTATGACTTACTCCAAAGATATTTTGAACTCACTTTTATACCACATTTTCAGCTGTGATTTACAACTTTTAATCCTTCGGGTATTCAAATGTATAATGAAGAAAGTCAATTAGGGACATAATTGATAATTTATGCAAGTTACTAAATACTTTGCATAATTCTATATGTTAGAAAATATTTAACATCGTTGATTCCTTTATCCTCCCCCTCAATGTTGACAAACATTGTTGCCTTAAATAATAAACCTAATTTGGATTCATTTTTGATCCATTAGAGCATCATACCTAGCAAATACATTAGATATATTTCAATTGTAGGAGGATAATGCTCTTATTAATTGATAAGATGCATTCATATTGCATTAGTTATTCCCTTTCATTGATCCGATGACTTGGAGGAATTTTCTATCATTTGAATATGCACATTACTTCAGGTCATTCAATATTGATGTCAATCGACTTTCTGAAATATAATATATACATGATTTATAATATGAGCTCATGATAATTTCAGGTTGTTAATAAATTTTTCGCATATATGTGTATATATGTGCGTCCACGTATTACATATGTAACTGATTTGCATATTCTTTCTCATTCAAGTTACTTACTTCAGAACAAATTGTTCATAAGTTTCCAATCATTAATTTTTTTGCTTATCAAGCAATATCAATGCGAATCTTAAATAACATATCATAATATCCAAAATATCTGGTTTGGAACTGTATTGAACTTCTGGTTCAAATGAAACATATGCACAACTGCAAGTTGTTTATCTATATTGAACTTCAGGTTCAAATAATATATAAACAATTTCAAGTTTGTTAAACTA
Organism: Allium sativum; assembly: GCA_030737875.1. Lineage (NCBI taxonomy): Eukaryota > Viridiplantae > Streptophyta > Magnoliopsida > Asparagales > Amaryllidaceae > Allium > Allium sativum. The sequence goes on from CM060923.1 coordinate 13,265,271, forward strand.
TATTGAACTTCTGGTTCAACTGTATTGAACTTATGATTCCACTGTATTGAACTTTTGGTTCCACGGTATTGAACTTTTGGTTCTACTATGCTGAACTTTTGATTCAAATAAAATATATAACAACTTCGAGTTGTTAAAATTTATTCTTCAATACGATATGTAAATATAAATATATAAGCAAGATACAACTCATTTTGAAAATTGTGCAATCTTTGGATGCTTTATTATTGTCTCACATGATTTAACTAAGAAGTGTAATGCTATTATTTTATACGGTTTGAATAAAGCTTCAGGCTTTTAAATTATGAAGTATTTCAAATTCATTGATTGAGGAACATCGAGTTTCTATGCATGTATATACACATACATATGCATATCAATTTTAAAAATTTATGATGAACTTCTGGTTCTCAATCTTTTAACATACTTTTAATTTAGAAGCTTTTACATTTTTGTTAATTGACAGGATTTCAAACTTGTATACTTTATCAAAAATGTTTATATATATACATATGCATATATATATATATATATAATGCAAGACTTCAGGTCGAAGACGTTGGGTTATACAACTTCCAGTATAAATATTTCCTTTGCACAACTTCAGGTTGTGGTTCTATCCTTTCTTCCATAACATTAGTTATTACTAGCTAAATACATCGAATAATAATACATATGTTTATTCTTATTTCCAATACAAACATACATCAATTAACTAACAATAACTAATGCATTCAATGCATTTATGACAATAAGGTAATATAATATATTATCATAACAATGCATTCTCTAACATTCAATGCATTTATGACAATAAGGTAATATAATATATTTATCAATCACATAATCAACATTTTACATTCCCTAACATGAATGGTTCAAAAGTTTACAGACCTGTACATAAAGTTCACAACTATAAACAAAAATAAACTACATATCTCATATTCATTTTTTTTTCTCATTCTTCAATATGAATGATTTGAAAAACTTGTAAATTTATACATAAAATTCACTAACATGAAAATTACATTTTTTTTAAGTTATACAACTCATATAAAGATCTTTTAGATATTTTTTTATATCAAAATTGCTTCTTGCCTTTTTAGAAACTGCAGGTTCTAAATTTTCCATGTAATGACAAAAATAGTTTTTGCATTCACTTCCGGTGTGTAGAATTAAGATCAATATTTAGATCTTAACTTAATATGATCTTCAGGATGCATATTTTCTTTATAAAAGTTTTCCGAAGAAACAATTAAATACTTCTTCTAGAAATATAATATATTCCAAAATGACTATAATAAAACTTTAAGTTTTATCATAATTCATATATTGTTATTATATATTTTAAACTGAAGTAACTTTTCTAGAAAGTGCCCCCTTTTTTTCACATATGAGAGTCATTTTACTATTTTTCTTCAAGAAAATAGTATTTAATATAAATGTAATGATCTCTTCCAATAATAAGTTTCTTCAAGAGATTACATGTAGCATAAAGTTGGAATATAAGGCTTTTTCCTTTTTGTTGAAATTTTTCCTTTCATTGATTTTTCAAATCCTTTCCTTTTACAGGTTGTTTGCAATATGCAAATATTAAATGCAATTATATGCTTTTATGTTTTATTTCATGTTTCTCATTTGAAAATGAACTTCAGGTTCCTTGTTTGCATATGAACTTCAGGTTCCTTGTTTGCATATGAACTTCAGGTTCCTTATTTGAAAGAATTTGCATATGGACTTTAGATCATATGGGCTTCAAGTCATTTTCATGTGAACTTCAGGTTCAATGAATCTTGCTTTGTGTTTGGAAGTATGACCATCTTCTGTTGGTCATAATGCTCCTTCAGGGAGTCCCATAAGTGGAGAGGATTTTTTTTTTCAGTTAAATATTCTGATTTTAGATCATCGTGGATATGGGCTCTTAAAAATATCAGGGCCTTTGCTTTGTCCTGCTGGGACATATTATTACCATTTTTAATGGTACTCTCTAAGCATTGAGATTGTAAATGGATTTCAGTATTCGACATTTTTGTGTACTACAAAAAAAAATTGTAGATGCTTAATTAAACAAAATTCACATATCAGTATACATGTTCTATAATTATCAAAACGAATTAAAAAATTAACAAACAGACAAAACGATGAAACTGTAGTACTGTTATATCATTAAAAAAATATGCAGATCTCGTAAAATAGAATAGGACCTTATAAATGGATGTAATAAATTGAATATATTACGGCACAGAATCATTAAAAAATATATTCCAATTTGCAAGTCTTTCTTTATACATTTATAATGAACTTCTAACAATAATGAAACATTACAAATCATCAAGGAGCCATACACCATGTTACATGACAAAAATAATGGCCACATTAAGACATATGTTGGCTAACAAGCAGCTTGCTATTTACATATATGCATATCTATTAGCAATGGCTTATCTGTTATTGAAGAGATAAAGTAGCAAATGAAGATGTTTTATGTATGGCGTATGAGGTAAAAGATTCATATATAATATTATAAAAAGAAAATGAATGGATCTTCCTAAAAAAAAATTGGTATTCCATAATACCAGATCAAATATGAGTAGGTGGATATCTAAGAACCACTAAGTTAAAAATTAATTAGACCTAAAAGGTTTAGATTCACTAAAATAGAATCTAGATCTACAAAAACTGAAAAAGAAAAGTGATCTAGAAGTATGGATCACATCTAAGCAGAAGATACAACAAGTTCGTATATGTAGATCTATATGATTTCAAAACATTAAAAAAAACTTACATGATAGATCCATAAATATAGATCTAGAATATTTCAAACAATAGAACTAATAGAGCTTCGTGCCGATAACGTGTTATAAAATGAACACAAAACAGAAGAAATAAGGGAGAGATGACATTTCTATTCATTCAGATGTATATTCTTTCTATTACATTGGCTCATTTATATATAGGCTTTTGGAGCCGATCTTCAGCTTATTCCCATGATGTGGGACTAAACATAGAACTAATAAAAGCATATTCACAAAATTCATATATATTACAACAAGACCTGAATTGTTCAACCCTGTTTTTAACCCTTTAAACATTGTAGTGACACTCAGCATATAAAGGAAAAATTTTAGTTTATATTTTGGCCTTTCCGAATTGTACTCGCACATCAAAATCCGACACTCCGTTAGGAAGTTATGGTCAAAATAATATAGACATACGCTTCAGTTTTTAAATTTCTGCACATAGTACTGCGACTAACAAGTGAATTTCAACTTAGTAAACTTGAAAATTCGACATGGCATTATTAACGGAAAACTCAGTTTCTAAGGTTTCCAAAAAGTCCAGAATCGTCAAATTCCGATCAACCCACCAAAAGTTATGCTCATTTTAATTCAGCCTATCGAATATTTCATATTTTTCTCATGAGTGCTAGTTTATTAAATTTGAAGTTTCAAACTTCCGAATTCCAAAACATTAGCAAGGCTTTACCATCAAAATGGATTATCGCTCCATTATGCTCATAATACGATTCATGCTTTTATTGCTTAAATATATTCATGTTCATTTCACTTATTTTAAATGAATTTCATTCCATTTACTTATTTTCATTATCATCCATCCTATATTAATTCCATTTGCAACTCATCCCTTCCATTTATTCTTGTTCATTCATTTAATTGTTTGCATTTACTTCATAATCCAAGAAATGGATTTCGCATTCAATCGCTTTGCTTCATCTAATATAATTTCTATTTGTTTCTCATTTCATTTCAAACATTAGTTCTAATTAACTTGAATTTATTCTAACTTTTATTACTAACTTAATTATATTAAATCCTTAACTCATTTACATGAATCAATTTGCCAAAATTTATCACTCATTTCTTTCGTAAGTTCTTAATTTTCAATTGATATTTATATGGTCTTCTAAATTACTTTTATCAAGTCAATTCACTTGACTCGATTGAATTTAGCCTTATTCCATCTTTCTAATGCTTGTTCATTTTTATAATGCTAAATCATTATTCATTCATCCATTTAAAAAAAAATTCTGAATCGACCAATTAAGACTTCTCGAGTTTACTTTCATTATCCTAATTCATTCGCCTTAATTAAATCCACTTAGTTCCAAATTCTTCCAATATTCTAATTTAATAAATTAGACTTCGGTTTTATATTTCTTATACTATATTTGATTTTATTAATGTTCAACTATTTTTCATTTACCCTTTTACATCATTTCTATTTCTTATCCATTTATTTCCATTTCCACTTTAAATCAAATCTTCTTCCATTAACTCAACTTATTTATTTGATTCACAAATTCTGGTTTAAATTAAGGACTGTTTATAACTCGAATTTATACTTAGTTCTCAAATCATTATTATTCGATTTCCTAAGTTAAACCTTATCTAACTCGACTCCTATAATCAAATGAAGTTATATTCCATTAGACGAAATGTTTATGTTCCATTCATTTTATTATCCATACCCATATTTATATTCGACAAAATGCCTTAACTAAGCTCTTCCAATTTTAGATTTTCTATCACTTCATTTCACATGTTCCCTAACTTACCTTTTAATTTCATTACTTATTCCCTTCCAACTTCTTCTCGCCTAACTTAATACACTTATTAATTTGCCAAGTCACAGGTTATCACCTCATTACACAACCTAATCTTCCAATTTATTTTAGTTAACTATAGTTGAATTTAATTTCATGGTTAATTTCAATTTCTCTAACACTTTTTATCGACCAACTTAGGATTTGTTTAAACTTAATCATCATCCACATTTAAGAGTTTAAATGACAATTCCTTTCACTAACATCTTAAGTCCATTTCTTGGTTTAAAATCACAAATTCTAAGGAATCGATTTACCTTAGCATAGGATTTAATATTTCTAGTTGAGGTAACTTAAACTTAGATCCTGGGCTTATAAACTAAGTTTTGAAATAACATATGAACTTATACCAGTTTATAGAAAAATCATGTCATAAAAGTTTTAAATCCAAATTCTTATTAACAAAGAACATAGAAATTTCGTTTCTGGTTTAATTTAAATTCGACTTTAAATAACATATACTAATACCTTTATAAAAATTTGTACCATACAGAATTAAATAGAAAATCCTTTGTTATACAAGTTATAATAATTATTGAATGGCCTTTCCTCACTTAGACTCTTCTAAATAAGCATCGATAATGCGTGCACTCATTACCGAAGTCATTTCTGAGGTCCAAGAAGGGATCACACTCATTCCATTTAAAATCTTTTGAAGACTACGTCGAGAACTATTTCTCGTAATACATCATTATTTCAAAACTTTGGCAAACTATTATCAAAAGCACCAGAATCAAGTTCTTAAGCTCATTTCTGTTCATTTGCAAATATATTTAAACCTAATTGTATTTAATGTATTTCACTTTCCAATTTCCTTAAACCATTTAAATTTTCCCACACCTATTAATAATATCTTATTATGCTTATTATTTAATCGACCATAATAGGTAATAACTTAATATTCCACCTACTAAAACAAATATATATATATATATATATACTTGAATCAATAATATATTTTTTATATTTTTAAAATATAATCGAAAACCATATTATGTTGATCATTCTGCTCGATTGTTTATAAATTCCTATCGATTCTATGGCGTCCCATATATCGACCAGAATCCATAAATATTCAACAGAAAAATCAACACAATATAAAACCAATTTATATCAAAAATACAAGTACGCTCTCTAATATATACACTCAAACTCATTCTAGAGCATTTCTAACCCCCTCTCTAATGAGTTAATTCCCAAACAGAGCCAAGGTTATCGCCAACCATCGCTATGATACCAAATGTAACGACCTGGATTTTTTTTACCATTCAAATCGAAAATAAACCGCACATATCGACGCAAACATGTCACCAACCAGATAGTTATTTGAGGTTTACCATTTGAAATTTAAAATATACAAAATTTAAACAAAATATTGTCTCACCCTCTACCTCACGCGGTGAACAGTACTTCGACGGAAGAAGGAACCCAACTTCTGTTACTTTGACTAATGACGGCTCCCTCCTCCGGCCAAGTTCGGGTTACGACTACCGCCGACGTGACCACCCCGCCAAGCCGCATCCACCAGCACCCTCGATTGCCACCCCGGCGGCTTTCTTCCCCACCGACACGAGCCAGAACGGAAAGGGTTTCAGCCCTTTTCCAATGAAATTCCGTCTACCTACCACACGATAAATCGAAATAATACCACCGTTGAACTCATATGACCAATATCTACAATACCCAGATCGATGATTCTCTGATTAACTTGGAAATCAAAAACCCCTAATTCCAACCCTAGGGTTTTTGATTCCAGCAAACTTTGACCACGAATTCCCTCCAAATCGATCGCTGCATGTCGACATAAATTGTATCAAAAGCTTCGTATCGTCGAGGGCTTCAAAATGGTATATAATATGTTGGTATTTGGAGAATATTTAAGTTTGGAAGTTTGGATTTCTAATAGATCTTGGATTTTTAAATTTATTTCTGCCATTAGAAAGAGATGAGGAAGAATTGTATGTACTGAATGAGAAAAATGAGTCGGTGAGGTAGAAAACTTAAGTTTATACACATATAAGAGGCCCAATATGATCAGCGCATAGTTATCTTATTACACTGATTCTCTTTCGCTTTTCTCCCGTACGATCAAATGGTTAGTTAGATTGTAACGCAAATTGAAATCCTATGATAATTCACCGATCTGGTTCCGATGAGATTAGTTTCATCGGATTCCAAGATAGTTGCCAAAATATTTAAATTTCACTGTTAAATAAATTAATAAAATATTCAAATATTCATTTAACTATTTTAATTCAAATTGAATATTCATTAAATTCAAATTTAAACCAAATCATAACTGAAATAAATTCTATAAATTTATTTCATAAGTTTTAAGTTCCACATTTGATTATTTTCAAATTTAAAATTTGAATTTCAAATTTAATTTAAACAACTTTAAATTCCATCGTTTAACAAATCAAATTGGTATTCCTCTTTACTTAAATAACTTAAATTTAGTTATTCATTAAAATACTAAATTCCAAATTACAACATTTTCTAAATAACTAAATTAAAATTTTATTTATATTCAATTCAAACAATCATTCTTATCATAAAAATCAAATTTTAATTTTTAACCTATATTATTCCATTTATTTATTTCATATTTAAATTTAAATATACTGAAAATTATGGGTTATTACATGTAATCTTCATGGCTACCTTCATTTAAATAAAGTGGTGCATATAAATCTTAAATCAAAACACGTGAAATCTTTGCATTATAGATGAAAAAGGTAAACTTTCCATACATAAAAATCTATGATGTCCAACAACCATCAAAATATGAAGAGACGTCACCAGTTGGTTAAACCACTGACGTATTAGATCGAAGTTTATTCGGTGTAGCTTGAGGTTTATCCGGTTATTAATGGAATCTGAAGGTCGAATGTTTACTGAATGAAGAATTTAGGCTTATTTGGAAGATAATAGCAATCGGGAGGAGAATTAATGTTTTTGTGTAAGTACTTACGGATTTGAAAATGATAAGAGGAATGGAAAAGGGAAGACGATGGGATATCGGACTTGGAAAAAAAATTAACTGCTCCCGTGCTAGTATGGGATACTCGTTTTGTAAACTATTGTAATTGCACATCGAATATAAGAAACCGAAACGCCGGATGTACTGAAAAACAAACGTGCCAACTCAATGATTCTTTAATTTTGCTTTCTAATATAGGTAATAGATATATAAATTTTATAACGACTATTTTCAATTTTAACCTGGACATAACTTTCAATTTATAATGTGAAATCTCAATTTCTCACATTCGTTAGAAAATCATAGTTCAAAATGTTCCAACGTTTCTTGTTTAACCAAATTTTTGGCTTATATTTAATTCTATATATTCAGTTGAAGTTTAAATCGAAATTTCAAACTACCGCGCCATTTCGAGTTCATTTTATAATTAAATTTTATATTTATACGTTCTAACTTTGATTTAAATAAATTTTTAGTTGTTATTGTTTAAAATATTCAAAACCCATTAAAATGGATAAAATAAAAAATTTAAATTGGTTCAGAATTCCTAGATGTTACAGTTGGAGACTTGTTGAAGACTGTGCCTTTATCAGTTTATCAACTTTAGTTGTTTCCATTTCAGTCATTGTATTAGAAAATTCTATGTATTAGACTTCTGTTTCATTAGATATTGTAACTCTGATATTATGTATAAGTTTTGAGACTATGTATTTATGTAGCAGCTTCATAAACTACTATTGTATTTTACTTATTCTGCCATAAGATATTATGTTATTATGTGTTTGTGATTCTTATATGGTTTTATTTTTAACTCCATAGTGATAACAATCTGCTATTTCGAATGATTTGAGATGGTTTTATTGGCTTAGATGTTTGAAAATTGCGGGTTGTTACAACAAATATACAATTTATTATCTGAATATAGAAGAATAAGAAAATATATTACTCCTCAATATGGTCAAGCATAGTGCATTGCGCATTTGAATGGATTGTGAAACACCCCACCTCCGTTAGGGTCACTCTCAAAGGGAATGCCCTAATTTTGGTGGAGGTTTATAAGTATAAGTCACAGATATACAAGACAAATATAAGAACACATATTTTTGAAACAGCGGAAGACAACAACAGCTTTTATTTCATTAAAATACGTGTTACACAAATCATGCCATAATTGTCTTACAATACTTCCAAAAACATTACATCTTCATAACTGTCTTGATTACATTATTTAAAGAAGCATAAAAAAAACTTAAGTAAACTGCATAAGTCCCATAATTGTTGTCCAAAGCCATAGTCCAAAACGAAAAAGGTCCAAGCAATACATTCTTTCTCTTCAAGCTGGATGTGAAAACTAGTCAAGCTGCAGTATTCCCTCCCTGTGGACCTTGGGGGGGGGAAACGAAAGAAAAGAAGATGAAAGAAAAGTAGAGTCAGACATAAAGCCTGAGTAAGTCTAGGACTATTCAGTTTATAAATAAAGAACTGGGTATGATAAGTATAAACTGGAAATGGGAAAGCACCATAAACTAAGTTAAGTTGTCTAGAGTCGAATATACTATCGTACCCCATATTAATCTCTGCATCCATATAAACTAGTTCCCAACAGGCACCCCATAATCAGGGTGAAGTGATTCGTTTCTAATGATCGTCTCCTACTCGCATAGTTACATGTGTCTTACGCCCCCCCCCCCCCCCCCCCCCCCCGTTGTTGTAGTTTCCTATCTGGTCCCACCATGGGTGTATCAAGTCCCATGGTGGCGGCTCGACACAATTCTAGAATGCACAGGTATAGTACTGGTGCCCAATGCCATATTTTTCTGCGCCGGAGTGTGTGCACGCCCGCACCCCGTTAGAACCTACACTGCTACACCACCGCCGTCGATTTGACCTCTTACAGTCAGCCCAATAATCGTGCCCCACCCTGCCTAGTTCAGGGTATCCTGATATACCTTGTGGGGTTAATGCTGAAAAGGGTCCCCCGCTACTAAGTTTTCTATTTCTAGCCAACATGCTAAGTTGGTTAAGTGTTTTGTAAACCTAACCCCCAATTCAGTCTTTATAGTTTAGCATGTTCCATTTTGATTAAGTGTTAATTCAATTTACTTAATCCTATCAATCCTGACTCAGCCTTAATTGTCTTATTAAAGCCTCGACCTCTCACATTAGACAGGTATTGTTGTGGCTGCCTGTTGCCGGTTGGGTCCGGGCAGTCTTACGCCACAACTCAGTCTAACCTCGGGTCTTTATTGGGCTCCGTGTTTAACCACCCACATTGGATAGGTATTGTTGTGACTAATGGACAGCCGGGCGGTTCCGGGCAGTTTTACATCACAACTCAATCCAACCTCGGGTTAAACACCTCGTATTTTCTAGATTTACATATTTTGTCCCTTTTCGTTTTATATGTAAATATTTGCGGCCCATTATTCAAATTCATCTTTATTGGGTAAAATTAATTTACTCCACTTAATTGTTTTTTCAAGGTCGTTGGCATGCGTCACACATGCCAACACATATGTTTATATTTTAAACCAATCGTCATTACCCCCGTTTTATACGTTCGCTACAATATAACATATGCTGGGTTTGACATTTAAACCCAACTTAGCCACATGAAAAAGGGGAGGCTTAGAACATGGTGTTTATATATTCTAAGCAGCATAAAAAGGGGAGTGTGAACGCATGAACTTGCAACATAACGATCTAATTAACATGAATTAGGCACTTGTGAACTTGCATTGTAATAACATATAATCATGGCATAAACATACCTAAACATGAATCATGGTTTTTATCCTATTCATAGAATCATGGCATAAACATACCTAAACATGAATCATGGTTTTTAATCTCTTCATAGAATCATGGCATAAACATACCAAAACTTGAATCATGGTTTTTATCCTATTCATGTAAACTTGCAAGTGGAATGTAAATCTAACTTAATTATGTGACACATATATTATCATATGATTTTAACAACAACATAGGCCTAAAGCATATTTTTCAATTAGGCATAACAACAAACATAGTTTAGTCATGTTCATAGAATTGATACAAGTTCACAAAGATGCTTGCTTTTGTCACTAATACAAAAGTATGGTTTTTATACTTGAACCATGATGCCAATTCCATCATAACTTCATATGAATCATAATACTCAAATGGATCCAATTACACTAAAGATGACCATAAAATTATACATCATGTTGGCATAATAGTAAATCATATACTTGCATGAATCTCAAATAAACTACCACAAACATATAGTCGTTAACTTTCAACATGAATCACATACTTGCAAATATCCAATCGTTATACCACAACATCCCAAATCGATTAGAATCATAGCAACGTACAAATATGAATTATTATCGCCACAAATCAAGTACAATTCTATTTCTCACTTTACACAAATCAAAACGCAATTATTTATTCACATCGGAATAGCACTCTACTTACAACGTATGACGAATCTTCAATTCAGGAATCTGAATTCTGAATTTGGAGATGCTATCCTTTGTTGTAGGCGTTGTTTTGATTTAATTGACGTTACTTTAAGCTTTCGAATTGTCTCCTAATTGTCTCTTAATTTTGACGGCTATTCCTAGTCTTTCCTCAGCAGCATGACGATCTCATCTTCATTTTTGTTTGTGTGAATTAGGTGGAGTCTTAGGTCCATTTTATAGAGTTTGTGAGTTGATTAGGACCGTCGATGGAGCTTGGTTTAATAATAGCCGTTCGTTTGAAGGAGAGACCAATCAGGAGCTGACACCTAGCCCTAGTGACAAGGCAAAACTCAGAAATTTGGCCAAGCACAGACCAGGCCAGCCAGGAGGGGCTGGGTTCGACGTGGCTCAGGGGCCAGGTCTACTACCTAGTCGACCCCCAGGTCGACTATGTAGTCGACCTGGGTACCCCAGGTCGACTACCCTGTCGACCTGGGTAGCCCAGGTCGACTACCCAGTCGACCCGGGTGACTTGGGCAGGAAAATTCCCGCCCTGGCCAATCCGGCCCGATTTTTGAAATTTGAATTTGTTTTTCTGAGCTGTTTTTGTCTGTTTGAATTTTAAACTGAATTCTGAATCTTCCGGAGGCCATATCTCCCTCATACGGAGTCCGTTTTACACAAACTCGGACTCTATCTCAAGCAGAATTACGAGACGAACGCAATGGCATATCCCGTTTCCCTTAATTCTTTGATTTGAAATTAATTATACTTTAATTTGTGAATTTCACTGTTATAGAATACACGGGGTGTTACATTCTCCCCCACTTAAAAGGATTTCGTCCCCGAAATCTTCAAGTCTAGGAGAATGTATATCCTAACATCCAAACGTCCATCTACTCATCCATCAAACACGAGCATCCATTGTCCTTAAAAGACTTCTAATGCTTCATGATCATATGCGAAATGTGTGTACATGTACTTATCTAATGCAAAATCAGTCGGTCTACTGATTCAGTTGACCTCCTTAATGCAAATTATGTAAGTGTCATGAATCCATTATGTATGCAAGTTTTCCTATTCACGATTCTACATGAGTGCACAATCATTCATATAAATGCAACATCCATATGACAAAACATTAAACTTCATCCATATACGAATATAAATACATATATGCATATGCAATATGAAGTGACTGAGCCGATCTAAAACCTAAATTGTGTGTGTATATGCAACCACGAGCAACCACTAGCAATCACTTGCAACCACTCGCAACCATCATCCATAACATGTTTCAATTACATGTTTCCATCCAAAGAGTTTCTACCTAAAAGATAAGGTCGAGGAGATATACCCAAAAAGATAGATAAAAGCGCAACTTAAGGAAAAAGAAAGATCAAAGATGTACCCTCTAAAAGAAAATGGTAGGCTGCGCGTATTCTAGCTTCAGTTTCCCAAGTTGCGTCTCCCTTGGCGTCGCTCCACTGAACTTTGACGAGCTTGACTTCGCGGTTGCGTAGCTTCTTCACTTCCGTTCCTAATATGCGGGTTGGAGCTTTCCTCACGGTTGCTTCGCGTTCCACTTCAGCTTCTTCTAGAATATTTGGCTCTACCACTTCAGCAGATTCATGTAGACATTTTCGGAGGTGCGAAACATGGAAAACGTTGTGAACTCCGGCCAGCTTTTCGGGTAGCTCTAATCTATAGGCCATTTTCCCAATTTTCTCAATAATAGGAAACGGTCCTACGAACCTTGGTGATAGCTTTCCTATGGTTCCAAAACGAACAACGTTCCTTAGCGGAGATACCTTAAGAAAAACTCTGTCCCCAACCTCAAATTCAAGGTCGGTCCTCCTCTTGTCGGCGTAGGATTTTTGTCTATCTTGGGCTGTCTTCATTCTTCTCCGTATTAAGTCTACTTTTTTTGAAGTCTCTCGGATCATATCTGGTCCAAGTATGAGCTTGTCAGTAGACTCCCACCAACAAGTGGGCGATCGGCACGTTCTTCCGTATAAAGCTTCGAAGGACGCCATTCCGATGGTCGCTTGGTAGCTGTTGTTGTAGGAAAATTCCACCAAAGGAAGATGGTCTTCCCACGTCCCTCCGAAGTCAAGGACGCACAGTCTTAAAAGGTCCTCCAAAACTCTGTTCAATCTTTCTGTCTGGCCGTCGGTTTGGGGATGATAGGCTGTGCTCAAGCATAACTGTGTGCCTACCGCTTCTTGCAGACTACGCCAAAACTCACTTGTGAAGATAGGGTCTCGGTCACTAACAATGCTGGAGGGTATTCCATGGAGTCGAACAATTTCCTTGAGGTAAAGAGATGCTAGGGATGAGGCAGTTCTTTTACTCTTGACAGGTAAGAAGTGGGCGCTTTTAGTAAGCCTATCCACTATTACCCAAATGCTAGTGTTGCCTCTTCTAGACCTAGGCAGCCCATCAATGAAGTCCACTAAGATGCTATCCCACTTCCACTGCGGGACCTCTAGAGGATGGAGCAGACCGCCTGGCTTTTTCTGTTCCGCCTTAACCTGTTGGCACACCATACACTTAGAAACGAAATCTGCCATGTCCTTCTTCATGTCGTTCCAAAAGAAAGTTCTCTTTATGTCCTTGTACATTTTATCCCCGCCTGGGTGTATCGTCATCTTGGAGTGATGTGCTTCCTCGAGAACCTTCTTTACCAAATCCCTTGTCTGTGGGACGCATAGTCTTCCGTCTCGCCTTAGCCAACCCTTGTCGTCGATGGAGTATCTGCTGAGGTGACTTGAAGTCTCACCCCTAATGAGCCTATCAATCGTCTCCATAAGCTGAGGGTCTTCGAGTTGTGCTGTCCCTATTGCGTCCATTAAAGTCGGGCGTACTTTGAGAGATGCTAGCAAGCCTGGTACAAAATCGGAGGAGGGCCTAAAGTCAAAGCTGGCTATAAACTCTAGGCTTTGTCTTTCAACAAACAGCGGGCTTAGGGTTAGTTTCTTTTGGCTCAACGCGTCTGCCACTACGTTACCTTTGCCCGGAGTGTAGGAGATCTCGAAATCGTACGAGGCAAGAAACTCCATCCATCTCTGTTGCCTCAAGTTAAGATCTTTCTACGAGAAAAGATATTTCAACGATTTATGGTCAGTGTAAAGTTCGAACTTCTCACCTAGGAGATAGTGTCGCCAAGACTTGAGTGCAAAGACGATGGCAGCTAACTCAAGATCGTGGGTCGGGTAGTTCTTTTCATGCACTTTCAACTGTCTCCCGCCATAAGCTACTACCCTTCCTTCTTGCATTAAGACAGCGCCCAGCCCTGTCCTACATGCATCTGTATAAACTGTGAACATCTTGCTTCCATCTGGCAACGTCAAAACTGGGGCTGTTGTAAGAGCCTTTTTTAGTCGTTGAAAAGCAAACTCGCAATCCAAGTCCCAATTGAACACTAGATTCTTCTTGGTCAGCTTTGTGAGCGGAGCTGATACCTTTGCAAAGTCTCTGATGAATTTCCGATAGAAGCCTGCTAGCCCGAAAAAGCTTCGGACTTCTGTTGCGTTCTTTGGTGTCTTCCAGTCCTGCACCGCTACTACCATAGCCGGGTCTACAGCTAACCCTTCTTTGGATACTATGTGCCCAAGGAACCTCACTTCTTCTCTCCAAAAGTGGCATTTGGAGAATTTGGCTTTTAGCTGATGGGCTCGCAGAGTTTCCATGATTGCCCTTAGGTGCTGAGCATGCTCTTCTTCATTCTTTGAGAAGATCAAGATATCATCTACGAAGACCACTACGAACTTATTGAGGAAACCTCTGAACACCCTACTCATTAGGTCCACGAAGTAAGCGGGTGCATTTGTCAAGCAAAAAGGCATGATAAACCATTCAAAGAAGCCGTCTGTGGTTCTGAATGCTGTCTTATCGATACTATCTTCAGCTACCCTTAGCTGATGAAACCCGGTCGCTAAATCGAGTTGGGAGAAAACAGACGCTCCTACAAGCTGATCAAACAGATTGTCAATTCTGGGGAGAGGGTGCCTATTCTTTTTCGTTAGCTTGTTGAGCTCCCTATAGTCAACACATAGACGGAGTGAACCATCCGCCTTTGTAGCGAACACCACTGGAGCTCCCCATTCTGAAATGCTCCTTCTAATGAACCCCTTCTCTAGAAGCTCTTTAATCTGTTTACTGAGCTCTTTCCTTTCCTGTGGAGCCATGTGTCTAACGGGCAACGCAACGGGCTTTGCATTATCTACAAGATATATGCGGAAGTCTATCTCCCGCTTCGGAGGTAAGCCCTTCACCTCTTCGAAGACATCCGGATATTCCCGGACCACTCTAACAGATTGCAAATTTTCAACAGAAGCATCTAGCGATTCAAGATAACTAAGCATAACCGCATACGAGGGATTACAAGTAATTTCTAGAGTGTTACCGAGTTGGGTCAGAAGCCTAACCACCTTTTTCTCACAATCCAGGATGACACCATTACTAGATAGCCAATCCATGCCCAAAATCAAACCATATCCTGAAAAGCCCAAAATAAAGGCACTACATTTAAATTCTACGCTTAGAATAGAAATTTTCAATCCTACACAGATCATAGATAAATAAGCTGGTCCCCAAATTGGATTTGAAACAATTAAGGGGTCCTCTACCATTCTAGTTTCTAGGTGCAGAGATTCTACTAAAGCAGATGAGATAAAGGAATGTGATGCGCCAGAATCAAATAAATTGCGAACTGGGTGATCATAAAAATAAACTACACTTTCTACAGAAGTATTTATACCTCGCTGCTGCAGAGGTGGCGCTTCTAGCGCATGAACTTGTGCCCCTGAGGTGGATCCAGCCCTCTGCCCCTGCCCTCGCTTCTTTAGGCAATCCTTAGCCAGGTGGCCTGTATCACCGCAAGAAAAGCACCCACCATTCATCTTGGCCTTCTTTTTCCGGCAATCTTTCACTAAGTGCCCCACTTAGCCATAGAAATTACACTTCCTCTTCTCTTTGTTGTCTTTCCCGCCCTTCTTAAAGTCTGTCTTCTTAGGCTGCAAACCCTCTTTCTTCCCTTGAGAGCTTTCTGCCTTTGTCTCCTTCTTGCCCTTATCCTCTTCGTTCAACAATGCCATCTGCACCAACCTTTCATACGTAGCTCCCATGGGTATATGGGTCATGGACAAACTGTGTAATGGCTCATTCAACCCCTTGACAAAGCGGAGAGCCTTCTTGTGCGGGGTGTTGACTAGGTCCAGTCCGAACCTAGCCAGCTGATCGAACTGGTTAACATACTCTTTGACTGTCATATTCCCTTGCTTAAGAAATAAGAATTTTTCCAACTGAAGACTCCTTTCAGCTTCTGAGATAAATTTAGCCTCAAACCTTGCCCTAAAGTCCTCCCATGTTTCCACTGGTCTTTCTACATTAGTGACTTCCCACCAGTAGGAAGCCTCGCCTTTAAGTAGCCATACTGCCAGTTGTACCTTCTGCCTATCTTCTACCTCAAAGATGACAAATAAGTCCTCGGTTTCTTTCAGCCAATTCCTGGCTACCACGAAGGACTCGGTTCCATGAAAGTCCTTTCCTCCCATAGCTTTAAAATCTTTACATATCTTAGCAAAAGTATTTCCCCGCGGAGGAGGTGGAGGAAGAGGTGCTGCTGCAGCTGGATGATTTCCTGCAGCTGGGGGAGGAGGAACGGTAGGACCTGGCTGAGTGGCCCTTGCTTCTAAGAATCGTCTAAACCAACCAGGTATTGGTATACCCTCTGGCAAGTTAAGTTCTTCGGACATGCTGAAACAAAAAGGATAGATTCAAAACGAAGGATAAAAGATAGTACCTATGGCTTTGGGGGGACTATGCCTTTTTAAAATAAAATAATATTTTATCTTTAAAAATACTTCTTTAATTTTTCTTTTAAAAATAAATTTTCAAAACTTTTTATCTTATCTGGTAAACCTATGCTCTGATGCCAAGTGAAACACCCCACCTCCGTTAGGGTCACTCTCAAAGGGAATGCCCTAATTTTGGTGGAGGTTTATAAGTATAAGTCACAGATATACAAGACATATATAAGAACACATATTTTTGAAACAGCGGAAGACAACAACAGCTTTTATTTCATTAAAATACGTGTTACACAAATCATGCCATAATTGTCTTACAATACTTCCAAAAACATTACATCTTCATAACTGTCTTGATTACATTATTTAAAGAAGCATATAAAAACATAAGTAAACTGCATAAGTCCCATAATTGTTGTCCAAAGCCATAGTCCAAAACAAAAAAGATCCAAGCAATATATTCTTTCTCTTCAAGCTGGATGTGAAAACTGGTCAAGCTGCGGTATTCCCTCCCTGTGGACCTGGGGGGGGAGGGAACGAAAGAAAAGAAGACGAAAGAAAAGTAGAGTCAGGCATAAAGCCTGAGTAAGTCTAGGACTATTCAGTCTATGAATAAAGAACTGGGTATGATAAGTATAAACTGGAAATGGGAAAGAACCATAAACTAAGTTAAGTTGTCTAGAGTCGAATATACTATCGTACCCCATATTAATCTCTGCATCCATAAAAACTAGTTCCCAACAGACACCCCATAATCAGGGTGAAGTGATTCGTTTCTAATGATCGGCTCCTACTCGCATAGTTACATGTGTCTTATGCCCCCCCCCCCCCCCGTTGTGGTAGTTTCCAACGTTGGTCCCACCATGGGGTGTATCAAGTCCCATGGTGGCGGCCCGACACAATTCTAGAATGCACAGGTATACTACTGGTGCCCAGTGCCTTATTTTTCTGCGCCGGAGTGTGTGCACGCCCGCACCCCGTTAGAACCTACACTGCTACACCACCATCGTCGATTTAACCTCTTACAGTCAGCCCAGTAATCGTGCCCCACCCTGCCTAGTTCAGGGTATCCGGATACACCATGTAGGGTTACTACTGAAAAGGGTCCCCCGCTACTAGGGTTTCTATTTCTAGCCAACAAGCTAAGTTGGTTAAGTGTTTTGTAAACCTAACCCCCAATTCAGTCTTTATAGTTTAGCATGTTCCATTTTAATTAAGTGTTAATTCAATTTACTTAATCCTATCAATCCTGACTCAGCCTTAATTGTCTTATTAAAGCCTCGACCTCTCACATTAGACAGGTATTGTTGTGGCTGCATATTGCCGGTTGGGTCTGGGTAGTCTTACGCCACAACTCAGTCTAACCTCGGGTCTTTATTGGGCTCCGTGTTTAACCACCCACATTGGATAGGTATTGTTGTGACTACTAGACAGCCGGGCGGTTCCGGGCAGTTTTACATCATAACTCAATCCAACCTCGGGTTAAACACCTCGTATTTTCTAGATTTACATATTTTGTCCCTTTTCTTTTTATATGTAAATATTTGCGGCCCATTATTCAAATTCATCTTTATTGGGTAAAATTAATTTACTCCACTTAATTGTTTTTTCAAGGTCGTTGGCATGCGTCACACAAGCCAACACATATGTTTATATTTTAACCCAATCGTCATTACCCCCGTTTTATACGTTCGCTACAATAAAACATATGTTGGGTTTGACATTTAAACCCAACTTAGCCACATGAAAAAGGGGAGGCTTAGAACATGGTGTTTATATATTCTAAGCAACATAAAAAGGGGAGTGTGAACGCATTAACTTGCAACATAACGATCTAATTAACATGAAATAGGCACTTGTGAACTTGCATTGTAATAGCATATAATCATGGCATAAACATACCTAAACATGAATCATGGTTTTTATCCTATTCACAGAATCATGGCATAAACATACCTAAACATGAATCATGGTTTTTAATCTATTCATAGAATCATGGCATAAACATACCTAAACTTGAATCACGGTTTTTATCCTATTCATGTAAACTTGCAAGTGGA
The DNA here is from genome assembly GCA_030737875.1 of Allium sativum. Taxonomy (NCBI): domain Eukaryota; kingdom Viridiplantae; phylum Streptophyta; class Magnoliopsida; order Asparagales; family Amaryllidaceae; genus Allium; species Allium sativum. The sequence goes on from CM060923.1 coordinate 13,284,200, forward strand.
ATGTAAATCTAACTTAATTATGTGACACATATATTATCATATGATTTTGACAACAACATAGGCCTAAAACATATTTTTCAATTAGGCATAACAACAAACATAGTTTAGTCATCTTCATAGAATTGATACAAGTTCACAAAGATGCTTGCTTTTGTCACTAATACAAAAGTATGGTTTTTATACTTGAACCATGATGCCAATTCCATCATAACTTCATATGAATCATAATACTCAAATGGATCCAATTACACTAAAGATGACTATAAAATTATACATCATGTTGGCATAATAGTAAATCATATACTTGCATGAATCTCAAATAAACTACCACAAACATATAGTCGTTAATTTTCAACATGAATCACATACTTGCAAATATCCAATCGTTATACCACAACATCCCAAATCGATTAGAATCATAGCAAAGTACAAATATGAATTATTATCGCCACAAATCAAGTACAATTCTATTTCTCACTTTACACAAATCAAAACGCAATTATTTATTCACATCGGAATAGCACTCTACTTACAACGTATGACGAATCTTCAATTCAGGAATCTGAATTCTGAATTTGGAGATGCTATCCTTTGTTGTAGGCGTTGTTTTGATTTAATTGACGTTGCTTTAAGCTTTCGAATTGTCTCCTAATTGTCTCTTAATTTTGATGGCTATTCCTAGTCTTTCCTCAGCAGCATGACGGTCTCATCTTCATTTTTGTTTGTGTGAATTAGGTGGAGTCTTAGGTCCTTTTTATAGAGTTTGTGAGTTGATTAGGACCGTCGATGGAGCTTGGTTTAATAATAGCCGTTCGTTTGAAGGAGAGACCAATCAGGAGCTGACACCTAGCCCTAGTGACAAGGCAAGACTTAGAAACTTGGCCAAGCACAGACCAGGCCAGCCAGGAGGGACTGGGTTCGACCTGGCTCAGGGGCCAGGTCGACTACCCAGTCGACCTGGGTAGCCCAGGTCGACTACCCAGTCGACCCAGGTGCCTTGGGCGGGAAAATTCCCGCCTTGGCCGATCCGGCCCGATTTTTGAAATTTGAATTTGTTTTTCTGAGCTGTTTTTGTCGGTTTGAATTTTAAACTGAATTCTGAAACATCCGAAGGCCATATCTCCCTCATACGGAGTCCGTTTTACGCAAACTCGGACTCTATCTCAAGCATAATTCCGAGACGAACGCAACGGCGTATCCCGTTTCCCATAACTCTTTGATTTGAAATTAATTATACTTTAATTTTTGAATTTCACTATTATAGAATACACGGGGTGTTACAGATTGAATATCACCCATCAGTACTACAAAGTGGGCATATTCGACACTATTTTACTGTGGCCATAGATCAAAAAAGCATTGTCGTAGTCCCTTTTTTCAAATAGGCAACACCAAGGGGGCGTGGCATCCGCGGCCGTTGCATTAGCCTTCTAATGCAACGCTTTTGCACATCTAAGTCCACAGACAGAAAGTGTTGCATTATAACCCTACTGCAACAGTATATGCATGTAATGCAACAACGTACAGCGTTGCCTTAAGTAAAAGCCAGAGCCTGACTTCCAGGTCATGGTATTGGGGGCCACATGCACTTTCCGTGTCAGTTGCCAACGTGTCGCATGTCATCTATCCACGTCAACTGCACATGTGTCACATGCGACGTCAGCTATCCACGTGGCACCATGTAAGGTGTGGGCCCCACGTGTCGTACCATTGTGAAATTAATAATAGTACACTTATTGCAAAACCACAGCACAGTCTAATGTAACACCATAGCACAGTCTAATGCAACACCACAGCACAGTCTGATGCAACACCACAGCACAGTCTAATGCAACACCAGAAAACATCAATTGCAATGGTAAAAAAATCAAACGCAATACCAGAAAAAACCAACTGCAGCTGTAATACAACCGTGTAATTACAATCTGCAGTACATATATTCAATCCAAAACATTGTACCACTTTCATACATATATACCAAAATATTCAAACAATGAAACCTCCCAAAACATTCCTAACCATAGTCAGACCAACCAATTATATATACCCACTCACTAGTGTCATCACCAACACATACCACAAGTGCCATCATCCAAACATACCAAAAGTGTCATCACAAACACATACCATAGTGCCATAATTCAAAAGAAAAAAACATAACACAAGTGCTAACACATACCATCCAAATACTTCAGTCAGTTGCCGGGGTTACAGGGGTAATAAGGTCATCTTCATCACTTGCTGTAGTGACACAAAAGTCTCCGATGTCTAAACTAAGATCTCGATTGGCTTCACTAAGCTTTTTTAACACCAATGACACATTCTCTTTCACTTTTCTGTTCATCTTTTCTTCCAAATCCGCCTCAAGCTCTTGCCTTATTTTTTGGGCCAGCTCTTGCACATAACTGTCCGAAGAACCAGGAGTTGTTGCAGACTTTTCGGCCATTTTTCCTCGCCTTCCTACAAGTCAGTTCCGCATGTGGCTCTTCCCACCAGAAACAAGTGCATCTGCCTCAGCAATGTTCCCTGCATCCACCATTGCTTGAACCTTCGCCTACAAAATGAAAACCAGGCAAGCATATATATAAACAGGCAGCTGGTAGGAATGAATTTATTAACAGAACTTGTTTTCTTCCAAACTAACTATGTGTTCGATTTAATAAGCAGCTGCAACAAACGTAAAATGTCCCAATTATATTGACACAACTATTGCTATTTCGGTATCTAATTATATATGTACTCACGTATTTGGCCTTTAGTTCAATCGTGTTAGTCTTGTAACTTCTACCCGGTTCTCGTTTATATGTTTCCAAATAAACCAAGGCATCGGATGGGGAGGCTTTTTCTGGGTCCTTCTTTCTCTGTCAAGTATTACGATTACCAACAATTAAACACAATTTTCAACATTCAATGTTAAGTATTTACAGATCTAGCTGCTGCCTATAAACATTGAGACATGATATATAAAATATAAATCATGTGATATAACAAATTAGAACTATCATGTGGCCAATTCAAATCAATCACAAAACAAAAATTTAAGTTTAAAAAAACGCATACTATCCTTTCTTTGACTATTGCATGAGTTTTGGGACCCATGGTATGTGTCTCATTTAGTGAATTACGATGCGTGGAATTAGAATCAGCTAGGGCCTGGAAATCCAAAAAAAATATTACCAGTAAACAAGGATAACGGGAACTACTGAAGAATCGATTAGCACTAAACAAGATAATGTGAACTACTAAACATTATACAAATGTGAATATCATTAAAGCCGTACCTGAACTGCTCCATCCCCCAGTATTCCAAGAGCATTTTAAAATTCTCCAACGGAATTGTACTCGGCCTATTTGCAAGCCTTTCCTCATCAGTTGAATATTTTTTATAATACCTTGCTTTGATGCGAGACTTGTACTGCCTCCAAGAGTTGTTAAGCGTGTTCAAGACCCACTTGTGTCCTTCTTCCGGAATGACATACCTAGCCTACAATATATCAATCACAAAATTCAGGAAACAAACTAATTAATTAAAACCAAACATTTAGGAAGTCAGTTGATATGGTTAATGAAATTAGATTGTACCAGAGCATAATCCAACATTTGTCGCTTTAATGAATCTGGAACAACATGCCAATTGATGTAAGTTAGAGACACGTTATCCTTTGCTATTGTCACAAGAAAATTGCTTAACTCTGTAATATTATCAGATACTGGCTGACCATCCTCATTCAACTCAATGACTACTTTATCATCAGGGGTTCGAGCATGCACCTTGGTCATTTTTGACTTCCCTCTAGGTTTTTTTGGACCTTGTACTTTATCTACCAGGTTCAAAAAAATTAATAGAAAATAGACACAGCCAACAGTGCAGTGCAGCGCACATATAAAGAAACATTATATTGTACCTGTACCTGCTTCATCTTCCTGTGCAATCCATTCCTCCTCTAATCGATCGGTAAGATTTCCCATTGTTTCAGGTGCTTCAACATTCTGCTTTTGACGTTTCCGCATCGCTAAATAAGAAGCAAATGAACTAGCATCTTCACATGAAGTGGTTGCTTGTTTGAACAATTTGCTACATGTAGGTTTAAAAATGGATGGACGAGACGTTATAGGTTTTAAAACTCCTGAAAAAGACGGTGTAATTTTCTTCAAGTTCGTTAATTTTTCTGCGATTTTCGCCTGGTTACTCATTTTCTTTGGAGTGGGAGTGTGTGTCTTGATCAACTCCCTGTTGGAGCCAGATTTCTTTGGAGAGGGGTTGCAGGTCATCGCTTCCTTCTCAATTTCAATGGCTGCATTGGTTTGCGAACGAGTTCTTGGTCCAGGTAAAGGCTCGTTTGACTTTACAATTTTGATTCTCTACAATTAAGTCGAAGATCAAGATTTTTTATGTTCATAAAGGCAAAGACAATAAGTAATAAACAAATAACTTCTTTATACCTCCGAATCCGATGAATCATCAGTGACGTCTTCGCCAGCATTTTCTAGGATGTATTCATCACGTCCAGCAACATCTTTACCTTTATCTTTCTTATTTCGTGCGGCCGCCTCTTGCATATAATTAACCAATGAAGGCACCCCAAGTGATCTACTAACTGCATCGTTTTCTTGCATTCACCTGATTCGCTCTTGTTCATACTTCGTCAAAACTGATGGTTGTGAGAACTGCAAGCAGATTAGCATTATTACGCACCATCGATGATAAATTTAAACTAGTTAACCAAATAGAGTCGACGTATAAACAATTCTCGCTATTTTGACAGAATATATGCACAACGAACAAATAGTTACTTGAATTAGCTACAGCCTTCATGGTCGGAATAGGACATTGACACGGTAATAAAAAACAACTGAAATCCAGTTCTTGCTTTTACGTGCAGAATTTTAATAAAAAGTAGTTTGAAATAAAAGATTTCATCCGGATTAATAAAACTGAAATGAAAACTGAAAAATACCTGAACAATAGCATTATTCTCTCGGGTATCATCATTATCTGTTTCATTTGTACATTTAATTTCCTCCTTGTTCCTTTTTCCATTACAGTAACATCTTCTTCATCCTTATTCATATCATCAGGCTCCGACGATAGTTTCTTCTGACCAACTTGAGTTGGGATGTTTTTCATCATTTTGTGTTGCTGCTGAAGTCTATGTGCAGTAATATACGTGCACTTAGCAACCGGCTTCTTAGCAAAAACTTGGAACAAAAAAAAAACCGAAACGATGGCCTCCTTCGTAGTTCTTTACACACACAGATATATATATATATATATATATATATATATATAAGAATGGATCTATATTTCATGTACTATATACCTTCAAATTATGTTTTTCCTTGCCCGTATGATTACATGTGGCTGCAGTTGAGTCGCCGGCTCAATGTCTTTGTCAATGGTGTTGTCGATGTAAAAAACCACTTCTTCTTGCTTATTAATGCAGCCCTGTACATACTCGTTTACGTCCTTGTCATTCAATATTAGCTGCCAGCCACCCCTCGTTCCTTCGCTGATGATATAGACTCCTCCTATTTCAGTGTAATGGAGAGCATCTTTAATAAAGTCCGTAAGTACACTGTAAGAAAAGCGGTCTACATCATAATTTGATACTACGAAGGGATCTCCAGCAATGTAACATGTCTTTCGAAACTGTCTGCCATGTTGCAGTCGGATAGTAATAAGTTCATCCATCCTGTACAAAATAAATACATTAGAACAAGGTACATGCATGTTTAAGTAGACAAAAAACAACAACTATAACATTTTGGTCTATAACCACAGTCAGATGACAGTAAAGAAAGACATTTAATCATAAAACATGTGAACAGTGTAGATTGCATTATGAGAAAAGAGTGACAAATACATTCATCAACGATAATAGTTCCTAGCTAAAACTATAAGTGCCAAATACATCATAAATTAGATCAAATTAAAGCAAGAAGAAAGAGGAATTTTTTATTCTAATGAGACGGAACAGGATCAGGAACTTCTGCTTCTACTTCTGTTTCTAGTTGTATTACGGGGACATCATCCCTAATCCAACCCACATCAACAACTTCTAGTTCTAGTTCACCACCTATTCCCATATCATGTGATTGCGTATTGCTCATGTCTTCTTCCATTGTGTTCTGATTTTCAGTATCACACCAATCTCGCAGCAATTTTTTAATAACGTAATGACTGTTCTTTTCAACTGCATATTCCACATAAAATACTTGTTGCACTTGCGAAGATAGGACATAAGGCTCAGTTTTATGGCACTTGCTAAAATTTACTTGAGTAAGACCATATGAATCTTTTTCCTCTTGGAACCAGCAACACTTAAAAAGGACCACGGTGAAAGCTCCCCAATAATCAAGCTCAAAAATTTCTTCGATTTATCCGTAGTAATTGACATCACCCACTATTGGGTTTTGGTCTTTTGAACTTGCAAAGCTGGTGGTTTTGGCACTCAAAATACACCACTATTTTGTGTGGTACATTGAGAATCTCTAAATTTTGTGTGGAATCTGTATCCATTTACTATATATCCGGTAAACTTCCTAGCTACTCGATTAGGACCTAATGCAAACAACTCTAAATCTGTTGAAATATTGCCCATTTTTAGAACCTTTTCTTTAAGCCAATTCCAAAACTCTTTGAAATGTTCTTGTTCCCTCTTGTATCTTCTTGGATTTGGAAGACCATCCACAATAGCTCGATGAACCCTAAATAATAATTAAGGTCAAAAAACTACGAAATGTAGATGTTAATTTATAGTTAACGAAAATGATATAGGAAATTAAGAACTTACTCGATCAAACTCTCAATTTCTTGATTACCGGAATTGAACAGAATATAGCGATGCATTGCCTTCCACTCTGCATATTTCAAATTGAACATCTTCCCATCTTTATTCTTCTTTATTCCAATATGATATTCCAAATCTATTGGACATCTTCCAAAATCAATCGACATGTTTTCTGTTCCCCCATCAACGCTTAAAAATCTTGAACAGAAGGTCACACACTCTTCTGCCAAGTAACCTTCTGCAATCGAACCTTCCGGTCTGTTTCTGTTTCGCACATAAGATTTCAACTTTCCTAGATATCTCTTAATGGGATACATGCATCTAAGATGTTCAGGCCCGCCGTATTCGATTTCTCTGCATAAATGAACAGGCAAGTGTACCATTATAACGAAAAAAGCCTATGGAAAAATCATTTCAAAATGACAAAGTATCTCGACAATTTCTTTTTGCAGTCTCTTGATATCATCCACTTCGATAACCTTGCTCCATAGTCCTCTAAGGAATGCACTAAATCTAATCAATGATAACGCAACCTCGGGTTTTGACGCTTTCATCACGGCAAATTGTAACAAATAGTGGAGTATGAAATGAGCATCATAGCTCTTATATCCCACAACCGTTCTCCCTTTCATGTGCACGTACCGACTAACATTCGAGGCACAACCATAGGGCAGTTTGGCGTTCTTCAATACAAAGAAAAAGATTTCTTTTTCCTCGTTTGTCATATCAAATATTGCGGCTCTAATTTCAACATGCTTTCCGTCACCACATTCAATAGGATGAAGTTCCTTCCTTATGCCCAACTCCTGTAAATCCAAATGAGCATTTAGATGATACTTCGACATGCGGCCTATATTAAGTAAAGTACCTAATATTTTGTCGCATATGTTCTTCTCTATGTGCATGGCATCCGGGTAATGTCGAAGGGGATTATAAAACCAATATGGTAAGTCAAACAGTATTGACCTTTTTTCAAAAGGGCCATCGCTTTTACCAGGTTTCTTCGTCTTATCCCCAAACCTATTTTTGAGCCCCCGCAATAACTCTTTAATATCAGTTCCTAATAGTATTTATGGAATGCTCCCCATTACAGTTTTGCCATTAAATCTTCTCTTATCCAGCCTCCACTTATGTGTTGGATCAAGAAACTTTCTATGGTGCATATAACACCTTTTTTTGCTATGCTTCAAATAATTTGAAGAAGTTTCATAATGGCATATTGGACACGCTAGTTTCCCCTTCGTGCTCCAACCTGACAACATGGCATATCTCGAAAAATCAATAATGGTCCATAAGACGCTTGCACGTAAATTAAAATTCCCATCAGTCAAGGAATCATATGTTTCAACGCAAACATTCCATAACACTTTCAATTCCGCAAGTAAAGCCTGCATATATATGTCAATACTATTCTTTGGAGAATCTGGACCAGATATTAATGTTGAAAGAATCAAATTCTCTTGTTTCATGCATAACCAAGGCGGAAGATTGTAGTTTACCAACAGAATTGGCAATGTACTATAACTTGAATTCATTTAACGATATGGATTAAATCCATCAGATGCTAGACCCAATCTAACATTATGATTTTCTGATGAAAAAGCAGGATAGCGAGCATCCATCATCTTCCATGCCACACCATCAGCCGGATGTCGTAGTTTTCCATCTTCTTTTCGTTCCACTTGGTGCCATCTCATGAGTTTGGAAAATTCTTTGCACATAAACATCCTTTGTAACCTTGGTCTTAGAGGAAAGTACGTCATAACATTTGTCGACACTTTGGGAATCGACTTTGGTGGATCATTATTATCAATGACATCTTCTTTTTCTTTTACAGCCCACCTCGAAAAACCACAAATGTCACAAGCCTCTTTATCTTTATTCTCTGCCCAATATAACATGCAATGTTTTGGGCAGGCATGTATTTTATGGTAATCAAGACCTAAATCCTAAATTACATTCTTTGCAACGTAGAAAGACAAAGGCAACTGGGCATCAGGAAAGGCTTCTTTTATAAGCTTTAGTATTTCCCCAAACGCAGACTCGTTAATTCCATAAGCACACTTTAAATGATAAAGCCTGATCAAGAAACTTAGTTGAGAAAATTTAGTGCAGCCAGGATATAACAGTTTTCTTCCTTCTTTAACATGCCGATCAAATTTCTCGGCCTCTGGATTTGGTTCTACTACAAAGTCCCTGGGATTTTGACCAAATTTGTAACCCGCACATTTGAACATCACATCCAAATTATCCTCAAAATCCAACTCCGTTGCACAATCCATATGGTCATCAACTCCTAATAATTTTGTTTGTGAAACTTCACAAATCCACCTGGTATGTAATGGAGAAGGGCCATTAAAAAAGAAGATGATCGTATATGACATTTTCACAATACCAATTACGTTTTGTACATTTTTTGCAGGGGCACTTCATCTCATCACCTACTTTATAAATGGGAAATGCATTTCTTAGAAAAGTTGTTACCCCTCTTACATATTCTGCACTCGATCTCGGAAGTCCTATCCATATGTAATACTCACTATCCATTGTCACAATCTAACCATGGCCTAGCAAGACCAAATTTGATTCCACTAATAGTTTCAAGACACGAACAAGGGCTACCCTGTAAGGTTTGACTAAATTAGGAATAAAAACAAAACAAGTTAATAATTTACAAATATAAACAATCATTATGATGATACAAAGACGATTGTTTTGACATGAGTTATCACTAACTTTTGGAACTGAGTTATTAGGATAATACATAAAACAAGCAATTAAGGATACTGACCACAAATTCATAACATTACATGAATAAACCAAAACAAAACAGTACAGATACAAAGACCATACAGGTGACACAAAGATGATGTAGTTGTACCTAATACAAAAAACGATGCAATAAATTAATTTTGTCTTCTAATGTTTAGCCCTTGAAGCTGGTCGTTAAGTCTACTAACGTCAGTTCGAAAACCAATAACTCAATTTTGCAGCGTTGTAAGTTGATGTTGTAATTCATTTGCGTACTCAGCGGCTCGACTTGGAAACTGTTGGTCAATCCACTGCCAAAAGATACACCCTGTGGGATAAACACGACATCTAAAATAACGACGACCAATGTTGAATCCAATCGATATAACATCTTTTACAGCGGCATACCCACAATCACACTTTATGATTGGTAAGTAAGCTTGCTGTTCGTTAACCACTTGGTTGATTTGATGCTGATGACGCAAGGCAGCACGACCATGCCGTCGCATCGCCCTTTCTTCACGTCGTTCTTCTTATAGCCGTTGTCTTTGGAGTTCTTCTTGCTCTAGTTCGTACTCAAGCAAATCATCGTAGTGCCTTTCTTGCATCTCTATATAAAAATCAATATGAGTTTCTGGTGATGATGGGTTTGACAATCCTAGATCACCCATGCCCAGGGTATCTTCGTAGTCATATGATGTAGGAAGAGAAATAGACATTATTTAACTATAAACAGAAATAGACATTTAAACATTTAAATTGGATTTCTTTTGTCCTCTAAGTTTTGTTTCCACTTGTCGAAATAAGCATTATTTCCCAATACATCAACGGTTTGGCAAACATAAAAATACAGAACATGCATAATTTCAACACATGCAAACATATAAATACAACACTTTAAGTATAAAAAACCCTAATTTAAGGCAATTGGTATACCCAAATCATCCAGAGACTTTGAACGTACACCAAAATAAGTTAGCGACGAAATCAACTAAATAAAACTGAAATGATGAAGCCCTAACTACCTGTAATTGTCCTAAATGATCCAAATTGTTGGTGTAAATTTTGTAAAATAGGAGCAATCGAAGGTTTATAGTTTGTAACCGGAGGTACAGACTTACAGTAGCAATCGGAGGTGTTCTTGGATGGATTTCGTGGAGAGAGAAATGGATCGAAGGAGTAGTACGGGAGAAATTTATTTTGGGTGCAGTATTTCGTGAATGGGGAAACTACATCGCCAAATTTTCACTAAGCTGTAGCAAGGATCGACTTGAACCATTGGATTAATCTACATCTACGGTTCTTAATTTTTTAAACTGATAACATGGATCGTTGACTTAGCATGTATTTATCTAATGCAACACTTTTAACTGGTGTAGCAAGGATCGGCTTGAACCGTTGGATTAATCTACATCTACGGTTAAATATTTGTTTAAACCGATAACGCGGATCGCTGACTTGACATGTATTTATGTAATGCAACACTTTGTCCTGGTGTTGCACGTCACAGCACAAGAATTCCAACCGCAACACTACGTTCACATCTAATGCAACAACAAATGAATGTTGTTGTAGAAGATAAAAGACTGCATAGCTATCGCCACACTTTTCATGCAACGCACACAAATTAGTGTCGAATATGCCCACTTTTGTAGTAGTGCATTAAGAATCATTCCATGATAAAATTAATTTTTATTGAGCTCGAATATTTTTTTTTTGCCAAGCCATTTAGATGAAATTGACTTCCAGCATACGATTTTACAAAAGGAAAAATGCAATTTGTATCGACTTGCTTCACTGTATATCTCTTTCTGACGTACAAACTATTGTTATTTAGTTGATTTTGTTAGGTCGAGGGGTAGATATTACATTAGACTGACATTTATTTGCGCTATAATGAACACTGGTGGGTTATGCATAACGAAAAACCGATAATTAGGAATTATATACAATTCTTTATTTTAATTTAGTCTAATTTGAACATGATTTACAAAAAAAGATTATAGCAATAGAGCACCACTATAGTTTTAGGAGATTCTGCACCATTAGCATAGCATGGTTTCTTACTAGTTATAGATAATTCATCAACAATTATTTGTCTGTAAATGTCAAGCGAGCTCGTAGAGAATGCACTAGTGAATTTTGTAGGTAACCAATCTCAAATTCTAGGGAATTCCTTTCTAGTTAATACAAAATATATTGGTAAATGCATGGTAAGGGCACAAATAATTTATCGACGCTATATGATACCGAATTCATTGGTAATGCCCTGTAGGACTAGTAAGGAAGTCATTGAAAATATTCTCGTGCTTGTTTCCATGAATAAATAAACATCGAGAAATGATTTCTTGTCAACGACGTTTATTCGATAATGGAAAAGAAATTAATTTGTGCCATGCTTCCTCATTTAACTAAGAAGTAATTGTTCTCATTTGGTCTCTTTAATCATGGAGTTTGTAACACCCCGTAATTTTAACAACACTAAAGAAGACAAATTAAAGTATAATTAGTTTAATATTCAGAATTAAGGGAAATGGAATATGCCATTGCATTCGTCTTGGAATTCTAGCCAAAATAGACACATGGTTTGCGTAAAAACGGACACTGTACGAAGAAGGTATGAAGTTTATATACGCGCAGGAGAATTATATATATATATATATAGGGTCAAGAAATTCTAAAATAAATTCAAAATCGTTTAAACGTAGAAATTTGGGGAAGCGGGAATTCTTTCGGCCAAGGGTGTTGTAACAAACCAGAAAATAAGAACCAATTTAAAAATTTTATTATAAGAAATTTTGTTAGAACATGTGCCAGAAATTAAAAATTCCATCTTTTAAATAATATTAAAGCTATTAAAAATAGTCATTTTATAAACGACCTCCATTTTCGATGAAACCATTTTGTTGGATCTGAAATGTCAAATTATTGCTAACTTTACTTTTCCATAATTTTTGGACTTAATATGTGAGAATGGTAAATTAAACTGTGTTCGATAATTTCTGCTGAATTTGATCGACCGTTAATAAGGCCATTTTTCAAACAGTCTCCAAATTCGACAAAACTAATTTTGTTAGGACCGTATCATTAAAACCTAGCTATATTTATTTTTTGGGAATTTATGAAGTCAGTATGTGGCCCCGGTAAATTTAAATGTGTGACAAAATTAAATAACTAAATGATTTGTATTTTAATTTAAATAAAAGTGGGCTGAGACGATCAAATGGGCTGATAGGACCTAGTCCATTATGTCCGGAATGGAGGTATTTGGTTAGGGGCAACATTCGTTGGGCTAAATTTGGAGCTATTAGGAATTAACAGTTTTTTTTTTTTTTTTTTTTGCAAACTTGAAATTTTAATAATATTTTATTATAAATAGCCTAAAAAAATCCAAACCCTAATTCTACAGTAGCCGCCGCCCCTCTTCGTTCAAGGCCAGAAATGCTCAACACTTCCACCATTGAAATCCTTCGATCCACATAATAAAACTCCCCCTTCTTTTTGACAATTATGTAGAGACTGTTCCCCTCTCCAAATCCATATGGATTTTGTAGTTTACCATCGCGTATTGGAGGAGAACCGAGCCCAAGAAGTTCACCCGCGGCGACCGCCACCGCTCAACCTATTTACCACCGAGCTGTGCCCCACCGCTGACGTTGGTGCGCCCTCCCGTGCTCTCCGTCGTGGTAAGATCTGATCGTGTTAACCCTTCATGATTTGGAAGAAATCGGGAGCTCTAGGATTGAACGATTTTGAAAATACGCCGGCTTGGTTCTGATTGTAGAAGAAGAAGAAGAATTGGACAATTTCAGTACCGCTGGGACCGTAAATTCGAGATCTACATTTCAGAATAGACTAGAACAAATTTGGAGCAACTCAGAATTTGGGGAAAATTCAATTCTGAGCTGTACAGAACTCAAATTCACTTTGAGATTTCCTTTTTTATAATTAAAATTAGTTAATTATTATCATGTTTAGAAATTTCTGCAAATACGTTGTTAAATTCAGTTTGTTGTTGTAAGCGATTTGAGTTGGATTGATTGATGCTAATATGCTGATTTGTAGATTTAATGGAACATTTTTGTTGAATTAGAATTGTCAAAACATAAATATCATTTTTGTTGAATTAGAATTGTCAAAACAAAAACATCATTTTTGTTCAATTAGAATTGTCAAAACAAAAATTTCATTTTTGTTGAACTAGAATTTTCGAAACAAAATATCATATTTGTTGAATTAGAATTGTCAAAACGAAAATATCATTTTTGTTGAATGTCAAAACAAAAATATCATATATATTTTTTTGAATTAGAATTTTCAAAACAAAAGTGTCATTTTTGTTGAAACTGAATTGTCAACAAAATAAAAGAATCATTTTTATTTGTTTTATTGAAATAGAATTGTCAACAAAATAAAAGAATTATTTTTATTTGTTTTGTTGAAATATAATTATCAACAAAATAAAAGAATCATTTTTATTTGTTTTGATGAAATAGAATTTTCAACAAAAAAAGAATCATTTTTATTTGTTGTGTTGAAATAGAATTGTCAACAAAATAAAAGATATCTGTTTTGTTGAAATAGAATTGTCAACAAGTAAAAGTAGTCATTTTTATTTGTCGAGTTAAACATTGAATTTGTGTACAAGTAAGAATAGTCATTCTTATTTGCCAAGTTAAACATTGAAATGGTATACAAATAAAAATATTCCTTTTTATTTGTTATGTAAAAGAAAAAATTAGAATAAAAAACATGCACATAAAATAAAATTGTCATTTATTTCGTCGCTAGAATTGTAAACATGTCACATATGACAAAATTGTCTTTTATTTTGTCGCTAGAATTGTAAACATGTCATATATGACAAAATTGTCTTTTATTTTGTCGCTAAAATTGTAAACATATCACATATGACAAATTTGTCTTTTATTTTGTCGCTAGAATTGTAAACATGTCACATATGACAAAATTGTCTTTTATTTTGTCGATGAAACATGTCATGTAAACAAAATTAACTTTTTATTTTGTCATTAGAAGAATAGAACATGTATGCAAATAAAATACATATTTATTTGACATTAGAAACATGTAGAAATGTATGCAAATAAAATACATATTTATTTGACATTAGAAACATGTAGAAATGTATGCAAATAAAATACATATTTATTTAACATTAGAAACATGTAGAAATGTATGCAAATATAATACATATTTATTTGACATTAGAAACATGCAGAAATGTATGCAAATAAAATACATATTTATTTGACATTAGAAACATATAGAGAAGTTATGCAAATAAAATACATTTTTATTTGACAATAGAAATATATAGAGAAGTTTTGCGAATAAAATACATTTTTCTTTGACAATAGAAACATATAGAGAAGTTATACGAATAAAAAAACGTTTTTATTTTACATTAGAAACATGTAGAAAGACATTGCGAATAAAATACTTCTTTTATTTGACATTAGAAAACATTGGAAATGTATACAAATAAAACTTCTTTTTATTTTTAGAGACATGTAGAAAATATATACAAATAAAACTTCTTTTTATTTGTTATTAGAAAACACTGGAAATATATGCAAACAAAATTCTTCCTTTTATTTATTATTAGAATATATAGGGATTTGTATGCAAATAAAGTCTCTCTTTTATTTTGTCATTAGAAACATTTAAATTGTTATGCAAAATAAAACATTCTTTATTTGGCATGTTAAACATGTTAGTGGAATCGTCGAATGATTTATATATATATATATATATATATTAAAATTAAACGAATCGTGTGCGGTAGTTGGCGTTTCAGAATCGTAACTTTAAACGATTATACCGAAAGATCCGACCATCAGATTTTTCTCAAAACTGAAACCATTAGGTCTTCTTTGGGAAGATCTTTCCAACGATATAAAAGTTCTTAAAATCCAACAATTAGATTTTGAGAAATGTGTAAATCAAATTGGGTAAAAACAGCACTAGGGCCGCCTTTTGGCCCGAAGCGTCGTTGAATTAAACTGGACTATTTTTATATAAATAAAAATAGCGATAAATCGTTATAAAATAATATTAACGATATGAGATGATTTAAATTATATATATTCGAAAATCATTTGAAAATACAGAGTTCAATCTCATTTCAAATAATTATACAACGATTTAAATCAAAGATATTGAAGACGGTGTTTGAAGACCGGCGATCTTCACATCGAATGGTCAACTATTGGTGCCTTTGATTGGAGTTGCTGCCTTGAAAGGGTTACAGTGGTAGTTATCCAGACTTACTTGTTGATTGTCTGGATGAGCGAGCACCTCTCTTCCGTATCAGACATATGGGACGAGGAATAAGGTGTCTTCGGTTTCGTTCAAACCCAGAACGGACTTGTAATGGATGTGTGTCTGACATTGAATTTTGTTCTGTGTGAATTGATTTCTACTCAATATATATCTATTTGGTGGCGGAGAATTTATTCTCTTGCTTAACACCCTTCTCTGAGACGTACGAGCTTAGATGCTATATATTGATAGATATCAGCCGCGTTGCATGAATTGTCAATGTGGCATCCCAAGATGCAAATGATTAAGGATTTTGTTGAAAAGCAGAGCCTTGTGGTTGATGATCAAAGCACATTCCAATTAGGCATAGCTTTGTGTATAGCATAACTTCGCGAGCCTCACACCTCGGTAAGAGTCAGAAATGGGATAAGGGAACATAGGGAGTGCACACGTTTCTTTCTAGCTAGAAGTGGTGTCATGGTATAGAGCCCAGACATTATTACTTATGTGGATGATAGATTTCGAGGCCTCGATTTATTAGTCGCTACTGGCCAAGTGATAGGTTCAATAGGACCGGGAAACATGTGTTCAGGTATAACTAATCCACTAAGGTATATTTGTTGACCGGCCCTGCAGGATCCAAGGGTTCACTGCGGCGGATCCTGAGACATTTGCTAGAGTTTCTCGAATCGGCAAGGAGACCGTCCCTAGCCTTGACTCATGGTGGAAACCCAATTTCCAATACGACGTTATGGATTTGATTGTAAACCTAAATATGGCAACATAGTAGGATTGGGTACTATGCCGTCTAGGATTGATACATTTATTTCGAAAGTGTTTTAAACTGATTGGACACTAGTAATAATATTAAATATTATTTTATACGTATCAAGCATGTTTGATCACTATAAGGTAAAACTCTATCCTCCGGTTTGTGTGGCATTCGGTGATGGGACTTGAGTCTTATAATGATTTCATTTTCTGAAAAGCATTGCGTTGTTTTAAAAAGATTTATTTAATTTATGCACTGGCAATCCAGTGTAGTAAACCCGTTCTGCATTAGCAGCGTGGTCCTATGATTTGCCTTATTATTAGTTAAGCTAAGTAAAGATTTTTCATACCGGTCCCATGATTGACTCGTAGTTTGTTTTCACTTGCAAACTCGGGAGCCCTTATTTTTATGTGGGCAGCCAAGTGACAGGTATTAGGCTTATTTTGGCAATGTATCGAAGTGGAGTATGCTCTTGGCAGAAGATGGAGATTACCTCTATCTTTTATTTCTATTTTGAAACATTTGAACATCATTTATCCATGTTGTACTTGATGATGTTTTAGATTTATTTCTATTCGATGGGACTTTCATATGCTAAGTTGTATCCTATAACTGTGTCACTTTTATGTTGTGATGTTGATGACATTTCTATTTTCCACTACTATGTTATATGTGTTATGATGTTATCTAAAATCTGTTGTTGTTATAAATATGCTATATTTCAATGATTATCCTTGCTTTCGTACTATGAGAGTTTGGGTTTATCACAGTTGGTATCAGAGCTAATGGTTAACCTTAGCTTTGAAGTATAACATATGTTAAACAATTCGTCCAAATAGAATTAGCAGTGTTCTAAGGCGAGTAGCTCACTAGAGATAGGATTAGTAATGTCCTAGAATGTGCATAGCAGAATAGCACATCATAATTAGTCATTACATGATCATTTTCCACATCTCCTTCCTTGTACCTTTCCTTTAAAATTTTCATTTCTGTTGGTCTGACTCTTTCCTTGATGGTACAGAACTGACATAAAATGAGTAGCAGAGCTAGAGCCAGAGGTAGAGGTGGAGGCAGAGGACAGGGAAGGGGTAAAATCCCCGTTACTCAGGACTAGCCAAATTCATAATAGTCGCTATGGAAAATATAGCCCTTAAAAATGGAAATTTTGCAAATGACCTCCATTTTCGACGAAACCAATTTTTTTGGATCCGGGATGTCAAGTTATTGTTGGATTCCAAAATTCATAATATTTTGGGGTCAATATGTGAGCGTGGCAAAGGAAAACGTGTTTTGACAGTTACAGTCAATTTGGATCAACAAAAAATGACCATTTTTCAAACGGTCTTCAAATTTGATGAAATTAGTTTTGTTAGGACCGTATCGTCAATACAAAGCTAGAAATAATTTTTCGGGAATTTTTATAGTCAGTATGTGGCCTGGTAAATTGAAATGTACGTTTAAATTAAATATACATTGATTTATATTTTAATTTGGATGAAAATTGATCGTAACAGTCGAATTGGCTTATGGGACATATCCCATTGCGTTTGAAACGGGGGTATTACGTTAGGGGCGATAGTTGTTGGACTCGATTTGGAGTTATAGTAAAAAGGTAACTTTTTGGAAAAATAAAATGTTATTAAATTATATAATATGTATATATATTTTCATCTAAACCTAATCCATCGTTCACTTTTTAAATCGAGCCTACCACTGAAAAATCTCACCGCCCTCCACTTTCACCTAACGCCGCCAGTCCAGGTGCGTCGTCCCACCGCGTCGGCCTTCATCCACCGCCGCCCCATCTCCGACACCCTCTCTTTCCCCTCTTCCCTCACAAAAACGGCCAAGCTCGAACTCTAGACCCTAAAATGAGCCACCGCCACCAATTCTGGGCCACCATCCGGCCAGCGCCGCCTCCTCTCCCCACCTGCGACGCCCAACGCCGCTTACCACGCCCTCCGACGCTTCCCTATGGTCACCCGCCGACCAGAGAACCCCATTTTCCAAATACAGTGAAAATTTGTAAGTTTCTCTTTTCATTTTTATTTATTTCATTATTCTTTAATTAATAAATATTATTTACATGAAGTTATAAATTTTATGTATAAAAAGTTGTGATTTTTAATTTATAAAGATTCGATTTTTAATGTTATAAAAATCTGATTTTTAGTTTATCAGAGTATGAATTTTAGTCGATGAAAGAATACAAATTTTTGATATAAAATAAAATAAAATAAAGTTTCTTTGATTAGAAAAATATGATTTCTAAGTTATGAAATATGGTTTTTATTATGTAAATGGCAACATAAAAATTTGATTTTTATTTATTTAAAAAGCTATGACTTTAATTATATAAAGAGATTTTAAAAAATTAGATTTTTATATACGCAAAGATAAAAAAATTAAATACGAAAAGATTGGATTTTTAAATTTAAAAAGGTTAGATTTTTATATATTAAAAATTCGATTTTTAATAGAAAGTTATTTTTTTATTTATGCAAAGAAAGATTATATTTTTATTAATGTAAGAATTCGATTTTTGCATATGCAAAGTAGCGATATAAATTCGATTTTTATGTATGAAGTAGCGATAAAAAGATTATATTATAATAAGTGAAAAGTTAGATTTAAAAAAAATAGAAAGACGAGATTTTTAGAAATATAAAAACATCATATTAAAAATGTGATTTTTAATATAAACAGTGTGAAAAGGATGAAGTAGGAATTTCGGGCAAATCCGATCAATCAGAAATTCAGAATAGAATGGAGGAGTGGATCCCAAAGGTGAGAACTCCTCACCATATTTCCTTATACAGTTATTTATTTTTATAACTGCATATATGAATTATTCCCGTCGTCCACAGACCATGGAGGACATGTTTGATTGTTCGGTTTAGTAGATTAGATTGTTTGGTTGGATTTGGTTGTTTGGTTGGTTTTGGGTGAAATGAATTGATTAGAATTGTTGTGTGTGTATGGCGCGGGCCAATATCAGGAGAGGGGAAATGCTAGACATTACCCGATTTTGATATCGCGCCGTTATGCCATCAAAATTGTATAAATATGTTAGAACAATAAAAATATCATTTTTATTGTATAAATGAACTGAAGAGAATATTCATAGGTTGAATAAAATATTTTATTGTTAAAAATATAATTTTTAACGTGTGTATGAATGAAATAAATATTTATAAACAAATCGGACGATTTGTTTATTTACATACAATTGACTAATATTGATTGGGACGATAAATTTTACACATCGCCCAATTGCACAAATAAAATTCATTATTTGTTGATTGAAACCCCACACGGGTATTGGGATGATATTGGACATACACTAATCCCAATAATTAGTTGTATGTCAACCAATTGGTTGACAGACTGTTATAAGAGTTAAATATTAATATTTAATGCTTATATAGTGTAGAATGTACTCTGGATGATGGATGATTATTTATCACTATTGTTGTGTACATGTGTTGTATGCAATCCATATAATCACATTATATGGTAATTTACTGTGTCTGATTCCAGTTCAGAAAGAAAGAATATTTTAAAATAACGATTATTTTAAAATAATGAATATTTTCAAATAATATTCAGAAAAGAATCAAAATATGATTTTGATGTTCGATTTGGGATGGACACGAAAATATTTAAATATATAAAGTCGTGTTGATCAGACTAATACCATTTTGACGTGAGCGATATTTATATCGATTTTACTCATTTTTATTGTGAATATCAAACAGGAAATGATTCTGAAATATAATATTTTGAAAATATTATCGTTTATAAATTAATGATATAGAATATTCAATTTTGATTTGAAATTGAATATGAAGTTGAAATCGTTTTGAAAACAAATTTAAACCGATTTATAAAATACATTTAAATGGAAATCGAAGAAATATATATAATATATTTATATTTATATAATGGCCTGAATAAAACGCGCCGCGCCATGGCAGTTTGCGAATTTCTACTATTGACTTCGAACGGACATTACGGGAGATTTGACCGTCCGATTCTCCTAAAACCAGAACCGTTGGGTTCGTATCGAAAAGAGCATTCCAAAGAATATTCAAGATTTGAAATCTAACGGTTGGATTTGGAATTATGTTCAAATTAAATTTGGAAAAGGTCGTTGTAAGCACAGTTCGATGACCGTTTATGGAAA
Source organism: Allium sativum (assembly GCA_030737875.1). NCBI lineage: Eukaryota > Viridiplantae > Streptophyta > Magnoliopsida > Asparagales > Amaryllidaceae > Allium > Allium sativum. Next base: position 13,304,982 of record CM060923.1, read on the forward strand.
TCGACTGTACGGGCCTTGATAAAATTATTAAAAATATCAATAATTTGTGTAAAATCATAATAAATGGTTTTGAAAGAATTGGGATGAAATATTCCATATTTGAAAAGATAAAAATATATTTTTATCGAAATGAACTAGTTATGAAATAGAATTAAAAATCAAGTTATGAACTAGAATCAAAAATCAAATATTTCTAAATAAATAAATTGGATTTGAAATGGTTTTAAAAATTACCAAAATTTCCAATATATCAATTGGAATGGATTTGAATCGAAATTATCTATGGAATATTTTGATATTGGCTTCCGTGATTGTACGGATATTGTAGAGGAATTTGGAAGATATATATATATCGTTATTCCATTACGATATTTGTTAGTTTCATAATTTGGTATTGAATATAAGCCGATATACTTTCCATTCAGAGCCTTGTATTTAATATTAAATTGGATTTTGGGTTTGTTGTGAACTGTGTTTAAATGACATAAGTTCTTTAACTCGAGTAAAAGCTGGATTAATTTCAAGAAAGTTAAACAATTAATAAGAAATTATTTTTGGGATTGAAACCAATTGGAGTTTGAATAAATCTTTAAATAGATAGTGAATGAATAAATGGTAAAGAAAATTTACCCAAACATGAGGTGTGTTAGAACAAAATATACTTGGTGGCTGATATTCATTTTGATCGACTGATTGTTTGGATTGTGCTCGACCAGTTTATGAGCAAAATATGCTTTTACATTTAGCATTGGGTTGGGTAGAAATACAGGTATGCTAACGCCTTGTGAAACACTTCACGATTTGACTATGAGGTGTTAGCGAAGTTGTTGAGTTCATTTCAAATTTAATGAATGATTTTGAAATGATATTTTTCTTAAGTGAAAAGAAATGTATTCCCGATTTTGGACAGGGAATGTTTTATAAACATATTTATAAAACATAAAGGATTTGGAGACCCAAAACCCAATGATTTCTAAAATGATTTTGAAATGTATTAAGGTTTTACATTGTGGTTCATCCCGTATCCGATTAGTTGCTATTAACGATGTATCTGTTTGGTGGTGTAGAATTTATTCTCTTGCTTAGCACCCTTCTTTGAGACGTACGAGCTCAAAGATTATGTGATTAATAGTGACTAATCATATGTATGAACTGCTGATGTGAAGTACTATATTATGAAAGTACTTGTGATTATTTTGTTGTGAAATGATTTTCCCTACTTCGGGATATGAAATGATTGGTATATGGCTAAAGATTTGGTAACCCGGTCTACAAAAAGTATGGGTGGGATCCACTGCCTTAGGGTGAGTGGTCAGTGTGTAGCCTGCTCCGTGTGTGGGAGGTGCATATATATATATATATATGTGTGTGTGTGTGTGTGTGTGTGTGTGTGTGTGTGAATGTGTGTGCGTGTGTATATATCGAGTTGCTTAGGTACGTGCCCTTTGCCTTGTTTGAGGGAAGCCCGATATTTGGTTGCATACTTGTTTGTATGCATTGTTATGTTTTGGAATTCATATTTCCAAATGATTTGATTTGAGATCCCGAAGTGAAATCTACTTTGATATAAAAGCTAAAAATGTATTTCAAATGATTTGAAATAGAAATCGGTAAATAAAGTCCAAAGAAATAATTTCTGTAAATTGAATTGGATTTGGAAAATCTTAAGTGTGGCGATTAATCTAAATGGATAGATTGGGATTTTGCAGGTTGATTGATGCATAGTAGATCCAAATTATTGATTGTTGTTTATACACTGGCATTTATGGGGGTAAACCCGTTTCGCGTTAGCGGCGTGGTCCAGTGATTTGCCGTGTCATTTATATAAGTTTATAACTGTTTAGAGTATCTCACACCAGTCCCATGACTGATCTGTAGTTTGTTTTTCCCTTGCAAACTCGGGTGCCCCTATTTTCCACACGGGCAGTCAAGTAGTTTGTTTTGCAGATACTTATTTTGAGCAGGATTCTGGATAGAAGTTTAAAGCTGTGTCCTATGCATTTATCGTCTTCCGCTGTGTTATTTTATATTTCCACTGTGCATTGTATTACATTTATTGTAAAATCATCTTCCGCTATATTGTTATATTTCGATATACTCTGATATTTTGTACTCTGATGTAACATTATTATGATGTTTATAAAAGTCTTCCGTTATTTGTTCTGATGTGTTGTATGCCCAGAGTTAGCGTATGCGGGATTCGAATGATCTTGGTCGATTAGGTTCGGGCGAAATCCGTATCACTACAGGTGGTATCAGAGCTTTGGTTTACAGAGCTCGGAGAACAAGACACGTTAGAACCAAACGAGAGAATTCATCAGAGATTGGATTAGTAATATCCAATGAGAATGACTCGTTAGAGATAGGATCAGTTTATCCTAGAACGAGTGTGAAGAGTGATATATTTAAAATAAAATTTAAAACAAGTTTTGTTTTGAAAATTTAAACTTTATTATTCGTATTTGAATATTTATTTTAAATTGATTTGGAAATCAAGTATATAGAGATTTTAATATACGTCTGATCCATGTGTATTGGAAGTCTCAAATATGCTGGTTGGATATAGAATCACACTCTAGTCGTCCGGAGATGACTCTGATGATACTAGTGATTGACATGTGAGCATCAATAGTTTATGTTCGAGTTTCGAAAGTGGGATGTCTATATATTTCCAATTGACTAGTGTGAGAACCAAAACTGGATAGGGCTTATTGTTGTAAATTGGCATCAAAAACATGATTTTCTGTATATATGTCAAAATTATGAATTTGAAAAATTAATTCACTAGTTGATTGATGGTTGTGCTATACGATTATTTGTTATCTAATAAAACAATTATGTGAAAGAACGGTACATATTACCAAATTGTATCAAATATTGAACTGAATTGAAAATTGTTTGAAATTGCATACATGTACATGCATATATATTGAACAGGTCATAGCAAGGAGGCTAGAGAAGAGGAATAAAATTGTTTGCTCGACAAATAGGTACATGTTTATTGTATTTCTTGGGGTTTTTGATGATTTTATGAGCCGAATAGTTAGCCGCTTGGCTGTCACTTTTTCTTTTTGATTGGAGAGGCCCGTGTGGCGGTTTGGGGATTTTCCCGGTGCCTCCGTACAAAGGAGGTTATGGCGAAATTTTTCGAAAATTTAGGGTGTTAGCCAAATTTTTGAAAAATTTGAGAAGTTCTTAGAAACTGAAAAGTTGAAGAACTTAAGCCATAATTAAAATAATGGAAGTTGATTTGGTTAGTTAAACAACTTTCAGCTCCGTTCTTTTTCGAGGACGAAAAGATTTTTAGTGGGGGAGATTGTAACAACCCGGAAAATCCGAACCAATTTAAAAAATTTATTTTCGCAATTTTAATGAATTTTGAATATTTAAAATGAATTATTTTAAATAATTACGATGAGAAATTTAATTTGAATAGGGTTAGGACGTATATATTTATTTGAATCGACGTTAGAATATAAATATTTATTTTCAACTATAAAAGGAATTGAAAAATGTGCGGTAGTTTGAAAATTCAATTACAAATTTCAAATGAATGTACATGTTTCAAAATAAATCGGATTTTAGCAAAACCAAAAATATTTGAATCTATTTGAAAATATCTTTCCAACGAATCCAAAAGATTGAAATTTCATAGCGGAAATAAAAAGTTATGCCCAGTTGAAAATTCTGAATACTCGCTATGGAAAATATAGCCCTTAAAAATGGAAATTTTGCAAACGAACACCGTTTTCATTGAAACCACTTTTGTTGGATCCGGGATGTCAAGTTATTGCTAGATTCCAAAATTCATAATACTTGGGGTCAATATGTGAGCGTGGCGAAGGAAAACGTGTTTTGATAATTTTAGTCAATTTGGATCGACCAGAAAATGTCCATTTTTCGAATGGTCTTCAAATTTGATGAAATTAGTTTTATTAGGACTGTACCGTCAATACGAAGCTAGAAATAATTTTTCGGGAATTTTTAGAGCTAGTATGTGGCCCTGGTAAATTGAAATGTACATTTAAATTAAATATACATTGATTTATACTTTAATTTTGATGAAAACTAATTGTAACAATCGAATTGGCTTATGGGATATATCCAATTGCATTCAAAATGGGGGTATTACGCTAGGGGCGACGGTCGTTGGACTCGATTTGGAGTTAGAATAAAAAGGTAACTTTTTGGAAAAATAAAATATTATTAAATTATACAATATGTATATATATTTTCGTCTAAACCTAATCCATGGTTCACTTTTTAAATCGAGCCTCCCTCTGAAAAATCTCGCCGCCCTCCACTTTCATCCAACTCCGCCAGTCCAGGTGCGCCACCCCCAACGCGTCGGCCTTCATCCACCGCCGCTCCATCTCCGGTACCCTCTCTTTCCTCCTCTTCCCTCACAAAAACCGCCAAGCCCAAACTCCAGAACCTAAAACGAGCCACCGCCGCCACTTCAGGGCAACCATCCGGCCTGCGCCGCCTCCTCTCCCCCACCCACGACGCCCAACGCCACTTACCACGCCCTCTGACGCTCCCCTATGGTCAGCCGCCGACCAATGAACCCCATTTGCCAAATACAGTGAAAATTTGTAAGTTTTTCTTTTCATTTTATTTTATTTTATTATTATTTAATTAATAAATCTTATTTACATGAAGTTATAAATTTTATGTATAAAAAGTTGTGATTTTTAATTTATAAAGATTCGATTTTTAATGTCATAAAAATCTGATTTTTAGTTTATCAGAGTATGAATTTTAGTCGATGAAAGAGTACGAATTTTTGATATAAAAAAATAAAATTAAGTTTCTTTGATTAGAAAAATATGATTTCTAAGTAATGAAATATGGTTTTTATTATTTAAATGGCAACATAAAAAATTGATTTTTATTTATTTAAAAAGCAATGGTTTTTTTATATAAAGAGATTTGAAAAGGTTAGATTTTTATATATGCAAAGATAAAAAATTTAAATACGAAAAGATTGGATTTTTAAATTTAAAAAGGTAGGATTTTTATATATTAAAAGACTTGATTTTTATATATAAAAATATATGATTTTTGTTTATAGAAAGTTATATTTCTATTTATGCAAAGAATGATTATATTTTTATTAATATATAAATTTGATTTTTACATATGTGAAGTAGCGATAAAAATTTGATTTTTATATATAAAGTAGCAAAAAAAAGATTATATTTTTATAAGTGAAAAATTAGATTTTAAAAAAAAAAATAGAAAGACAATATTTTTAGAAATATATAAACATCATATTAAAAATGTAATTTTTAATATAAACAGCGTGTAAAGGATGGCGTAGGAATTTCAGGCAAATCCGATCGATCAAAAATTCAGAATAGAATGGAAGAGTGGATCCCAAAGGTGAGAACTTCTGACCATATTTCCTTATACAGTTATTTATATTTATAAATGCATATATGAACTATTCCCCATCGTCCACAGACCATGGACGACTTGTTTGATTGTTTGGTTTACTAGATTAGATTGTTTGGTTGGATTTGGTTGTTTGGGTGAAATGAATTGATTAAAATTGTTGTGTTTGTATGGCGCGAGCCAATATCAGCAGAGGGGTAATGCTAGACATTACCCGATTTTGATATCGCGCCGTTATGCCACCAAAATTTTCTAAAATATGTTAGAACAATAAAAATATCATTTTTATTGTATAAATGAACTGAAGAGAATAATCATAGGTTGAATAAAATATTTTATCGTTAAAAATATAATTTTTAACTTGTGTATGAATAAAATATATACTTATAAACAAATCGGACTATGTACACACATTTGAATGATGTTGATTAGGATGATAAATTTTACACATCGCCCAACTTCACAAATAAAATTCATTATTTGTTGATTAAAACCCCACACGGGTATTGGGATGATATTGGACATACACCAATCCCAATAATTAGTTGTATGTCAATCGATAGGTTGACAAACTGTTATAAGCATTAAATATTTATATTTAATGCTTATACAGTGTAGAATGCACTTCGGATGATGGATGATTATTTATCTCTGTTGTTGTGTACATGCGTTGTATGAAATCCATATAATCACATTATATGGTAATTGACTGTGTCTGATTCCAGTTCAGAAAGAACGAATATTTTAAAATAACGATTAGTTTAAAATAACGAGTATTTTCAAATAATATTCAGAAAAGAATCAAAATATGATTTTGATGTCCGATTTGGGATGGACACGAAAATATTTAAATATATAAAGCCGTGTTAATTAGATTAACGCCATTTTGACATGAACGATATTTATATCGATTTTATTCATTTTCATAGTGAATATCAAAAAGGAAATGATTTCGAAATATAATATTCTGAAAATATAATCATATATATATTAATGATATGGAATATTCAATTTTGATTTGAAATTGAGTATGAAGTTGAAATCATTTTGAAAACGAATTTAAAATGATTTATAAAAAACGTTTTAAATGGAAATCGACGAAATATATATATAATATATTAAATATATATATATAATGGCCTGAATAGAACGCGCCACGCCGCGGCAGTTCGCAAATTTCGACCATTGACTTCGAAAGGACATTACGGGAGATCTGACCGTCGGATTCTCCTAAAACCAGAACCTTTGGGTTCGTATCGAAAAGAGCTTTCCAAAGAATATTAGAGATTTGAAATCTAACAGTTGGATTTGGAATTATGTCCAAATAAAATTGGGAAAAGGTCGTTGTAAGCGCAGTTCGATGACCTTTTATGGAAATCGGCTGTACGGGTCTTGATAAAATTATTAAAAATATCAATAATTTGTGTAAAATCATAATAAATGGTTTGGAAAGAATTAGGATGAAAAATTCCATATTTCAAAAGATAAAAATATTTTTTTTTATCGAAATGAACTAGTTATGAACTAGAATTAAAAATCAAATATTTTTAAATAAATAAATTGGATTTGAAATGGTTTTAAAAATAACCAGAGTTCCAATATATGAATTGGAATGGATTTTATTCGAAATTATCTACGGAATATTTTGATATTGGTTTCCGTGATTGTACGGATATTGTGGAAGAATTTGGAAGATAAATATATCGTTATTCCAATACGATATTTGTTAGTTTCATAATTTGATATTGAATATAAGCCGATATATTTTCTATTCAGAGCCTTGTATTTAATATTAAATTGGATTTTGGGTTTGTTGTGAACTGTGTTTAAATGACATAAGTTCTTTAACTCGAGTAAAAGCAGGATTAATTTCTAGAAAGTTGAATAATCTATAAGAAATGATTTTTGGGATTGAAACCAATTGGAGTTTGAATAAATCTTTAAATAGATAGTGTAACAACCCAGAAAATGCGAGCCAGTTTAAAATTTTTATTTTGGCAATTTTAGCGAAGTTTGAACATTTAAAATTAATTATTTTAAATAATATCGACAAGAAATTTATTTAGAATAGAATTAGAACCTATATATTAATATACGTCGTCGTTAGAATATAAATATTTATTTATATATATAAAAGGAATTGAAAATGGCGCGGTAGTTCGATAATTCGATTTCAAAATTCAATTGAACATACCGGGTGCAAAATAAACCGGATTTTAGTGAAACCAAAAATAATGGAATCTAATTGTGAATATCTTTCTAATGAATCCGAAAAATTGAAATTTCATAGCGGGAATCAAAAGATATGCCCAGTTGAAAATTCTGAATAGTCGCTATGGAATTCAGGCCCTTAAAAATAGCCATTTTGCAAACGACCTCGGATTTCGACGAAACCACTTTTGTTGGATCCGCGATGTCAAATTATTGCTAGGTTTCAAATTTCGTAATTTTTCGAATCAATATGTGAGCGTAGCAAAGGAAAACGCGTTTGACCAGTTTAAGTTGATTTTAATCGACTGGAAAATGGCCATTTTTCTGACGATCTCGGAATTTGACGAAATTAGTTTTGTTAGAACCGTATCGTCAATACGAAGGTAGAAAATATTTTTCTGGAATTTTTCTAGTTTGTATGTGGCCCCGGTAAATTGAAATGTGTGTTCAAATTCAATATATAGAGTTATATGTTGATTTTGATGAAAACTGATCAAAACGATTGAATCGGCTTACGATACATATCCCATTGTGTTCGGAATGGGGATAATTAGCTATGGACGACAGGCGGTGGGCCTTGTTTTGAGGTCGAAATAAAAAAGTCAACTTTTTGAAATTTAAATAATTAAAAAAAATCTCCCTTCATCCCTTCTCACTCTGCCCCCCCCCCCCCCCCCCCCCCGTGTTCTTCATTCGTTCAGAAGAAAAAAAAAAGAGAAAGGGAAGGAGAGACGATCGTCGCCCCTCCACGATGGACCACCACGCCGCCGCAGGTGGCGGAGCAGCGCCGCCGCAGGTGGCGGAGCAGCGCCCCCTCCGCAGCCTCCCTCCTCTCGCTCCTGTCTCCTTCCCCTTTCTAATCCGCATCCCCCAAACCCGCACCCAACCACCTTCGCCCCCATTTACTCCACCTGCATCGACTCCTTCCCCTTTCTAATCCGCATCCCCCAAACCCGCATCCAACCACCTCCGCCCCCCTTTACTCCACCTGCGTCGACTCCCTCCCCCATCTCGCCATCACCCCCCTCGATTTCAACCCCCCCTCCTCCATTGAACGCCAACCACCCCTAGCCCTAACCGTCGTTTCAAAACCCCTCCCCCCTGATCGGAAGACCACCCTCGTTCACCAAAAACTGTAAGTTTTATTTTATTTTATTTATTACTTATATTAAAATAAAAATATGATTTTATTTAGTAACAAGGTCGTATTTTTATAATTAAAGCTTTGATCTTTATAAAGGTAAAGACTATATCTTTATTTTTGAAAAGCATATATTTTTATACATACATGAAGAGTTTTTAAATAAAAGAAATGATTTTTCTATATGCAAGCACCGAATAAAAATATAATTTTTATTATATTGAAAGGTTAAAGATATAATTTTTATATTATAAAAAGAATAAATATATGATTTTTAGCATATGTGAAGTATAAAAGTATAATCTTTTATATTGTAGGAGTATAAAAATATAATTTTTATAAAGTAGAAGTATTAAAAATATGATTTTTGTTCATGTAGAGTAATAAAAATATAATTTTTATTATATTGCTAGCAAGATAAAAATATAATTTTTATCATGGAAGTAGCGTTGTAAAGGAGTGATTTTTACACATGTAGCCATGATATAAAAATACGATTTTTATAATATAGTAAATGAATAAAGTTTAGATTTTTATCGTTGAAAGATATGATTTTTATTATATATATGTTGAAATAAAAATGTGATTTTTATAGTGATGAAATGAAAAGGCGAAATCTTTATAAATGAAAAGGCGAAATCTTTATATTTGAAAAGGCGAAATCTTTATATTTGAAAAGGCGAAATCTTTATATAGAGAATAGCATGATAAAAATATAATCTTTATTATATGAATATCGATGTAAAAATAGAATTTTGATCTTACTACAAGAAAAACAGCATATAGCAACGGCAGAATCCGCTTTTAATCCGTCGCTAAACAGGCCTTAGCGATGGATTTCCTACATAACGGTGTGGTCGGTAAAAACCATGATGGTATTTATGTCAGATTTTGCGACGGAATTTAGCATGAGTTTTCCGACGTTTTTCCATCATTTTACTAATTTTATAATAAAAATAAAATTTTATCTATTAATTTAATTTTACTTTATATACCGACTATTTACCGACAAATAATTAATTTATAGTAAAATATTATTTATAAAAGACGTTGGTAAATCCTTACTAATTACCAAGGGATTAGCGACGAAAATTAAATTGAGGTAAACTTAACCTTCCTTTTTTTGTTGGTAATTCGCTGCTATTCCCCTTCTGATATATATATATATATATATATATATATATATATATATATGTATGTATGTATATATATAGACGCACACACTCATCACACACATAACTTGTGTTCCATTTAATACACAATCCTAATTTAAATACAACACAATTAATATCAACACACACATCTCATAATCAATGTATTATATTAATCACTCATCTCATAATCAACATTCAACATTACATAAGTCATACTAAACATTCTAACGTCAAAAATACATAATACATCCATAATAATTCATAAACAATACTAAAAAGTACAAACCAAAAATATAGTTCTAGCATTTCAAATCCATAACTTGTTGTGGCATGTTCCTGAGAACAACTTCTTCTCTACAAGATCACCACTTCCTCCAACTGCCACCTTGCTTCTCGACACAACATCTACCTGCATCACAACCCAATATCAACTACCATTCAAGACCTGAACTTCTTAGACTAATGGATCTAGTATCTTCACCTCGTCGGTTCCCATTTCCTTTTAACCAACATTCATATGTAGCTACATGGATTGGCCTATCTCCATTTCGATACTTTTGGTTCCTTAGCACATAAAAGAACTGATCTTTCTCATATAATGCTGCAGTTTATTTTGTTTTCAGTTGTTTGTAAAAGAAAAACGAGTAATTAACAAACTGTGCATGTTTACATAGAACTGTGAGTGAAAAAATTTATCATGGAATCATCTAAATTAAGTTACCAAATTAATTTGTAGAATAATGTAAGTACTTAACTACCAACATATAAAATGTAAATGAAACAATTTCTATTACATAGAAATGATAAGGAAATGATAAGAATATAATTAGTATAAATAACCCAACATGTAAAATAATATTGTTATTTATGCGACAAAAGAACTAAATGAAGCGTTGTTTTTCTATTTCCCTTAAACAAAACATAAGCAATTTGATAATACTCATTGTGAATTGTTAGTCAGACCTGGACAGTGAAATCTAAGTCATGAACTCAAAAACACAAATTTTGATTGACAGACGATCCACATGTTTTGTCCCTCCTCCTCCTTATATGCATCCCTTCACCCAAACAAAGCATGTTCAACATTGCTCCTTTTGCACCAATTCATCAAACATCACCCAACTAGTTCATCGCTGTCATTTTCACTACTTGCTTCCCCAGCACTTACTTCACAAATTAATCATTGGCCTCGGCAAACCTAACCAAACCACCTACAACAACCAGGATACTAAATTTAAGTACTCAAGTTTGCTAGTGCCTTAAATCAAATATAAAGACTGTAAGATGCTCAAGCTATCAGATGAAGCATGCAAATTAATTCATATTCATAGTTCCAAGTCTTTTTTCCTTTATATAAAACTTAAATAAACCAAGATACTAAACTTAAATAAACCAGCACCTGCTTGCTAGTGGCTTCAATCAAATATAAAGACTGCAATATGCTCAAGCTATCAGATGAAGCATGCAAATTAATTCATATTCATCGTCCCAAGTCTTTTTTTTTCCTTTATATAAAAGAATGTAGTATATATGCAATCTTCTTTTGATCTATAGCACAATCATTTTTATCTGCGACCAAATATTTTTAATTTGTTAGATGCAGGCAAACTAATCACACCTAAATTTCACAACTTAAAAGTACAATTGGAAAAAAAATTACTTGGTTTTTGAAGCCAACCGTGCTCAATGGAAATTTGAGACCAAGCATGCTATTGGAATATTCTGAACCAATGTTCCTATGTACATATTGTAAGTTTTACCTTAAAACCACAACTATAGCTGCCCCATCAGACTTGATAAAGCAATCTTTTTTGGGAATCCTTTCCAGTTCTGATAACCCCTGTAGCTCTTTCAAAGCACTCAAATTTGAATAACATCCCAGCTTTACAGGAATCTACTGCATTGAAATACCATTAACGCTATAACTATAAGTCATATATATCTTATGGATAATATTTAAATGGAGCAATGATGCGTCTGTACAGTTGTCATGAGGAAAACTATCCTATTCTCTTCAAATACACCAAAACAGACAATAAACCTACCATTCATTTATTGATTAAACAAATGGCGCAAAATTTCTCAAGGATCTGTATCTATTCCGAACTTCAATAACCCATCACTTAGCTCAATATCTATTTGGAATTCCTTTTTTATCAATGTTGAAAACGAATAAAAGAAAGCAAATGACTCTTGTTTATAGAATGAAAAGTAAAGATCCAGGAAACTAACTACGTTCAATGGTTGTGCACTGGTATGTAACATTTTCAAAATCAGTTTTTTAATATATAAGCAAATATGTAAAGTGCATATATCCAAGATTATATTCATACAAAAATATAAATATAAAGCTGTCTAGAATTTGAAATCGATCTATAATCAAAATTGTATATCTATAGGTAATATATACAGTAAGAAACGGTTTAAAAACAAAACTTAAAAACATTCAACTTCAGCTTCCTCTAGTATCGCCAAAGCTTCCTCGTAATCTTCATCCTAACGATTCAATACTTTTTTCAAACCGCTTATCAGAGTACAAGTCCATTAACTAATAAAACTTGGAGTAACAACCATGACTGACCTAGTTTATTCAATGGCGAATACACCCAGGGTCAAGTCGATTCTTCCATGGCTGACGAGATTCCATTTTCCGTCTCTGATTCAAGGTCGCGTACCATCTCGTGAGCTCTTTTGAATTCGAGTTGACAGTCCTCTTCAAGTTCGTGTTCGATTTTAGGGAATTGGTTGTCGAATTGGATTACGGAATTATCGGACGACTTTGGATATGAATTTAGGGATTCGATTTTGAAGAACGTTGTAGCGAAAATTTTAGATAAAACGGTAGAAGCTGGAGCCAAGATTTTAAGGGAATGGAGCCAAAATTTCAATGTTCGGAGCCAAAATTTCGATGTTCGGAGCCAAAACTTAATTAGCGTGACTTTGAGTTTTATGACGTTTGAACTGTACTATCAAGCGAATACAAAAGCCAGAATCTGAAATATTGGTTACCTGAGATTAACGCTTATACAAGAAAAATACTATCTATAAATATTTATTCAGATACAAAATAGATGTACCATTGCTAAAAAAAATCAACTATCTTATTTTTTGTTGCATTTAATTTTTACTAAACAATGACATCATTGATTTATAATTTTACATTAACTAAAATATTGAATTAAATATTAATATTAATTTCTAATATCATATCAATTTAGGTAATAATTTAGTATTGATTTGGAAATACTTAAAATAAACTAAAACAATTATATCAATGATTATTAGTAACAAAAAAATAATTAATTCACAAATGTACCTACTTTAGATACAAATTATAAATTAATTAATAGATTTTTTTATTAAATATTAATTACTAATTAATATAAATTATTAATCAATTATCAGTTATTTCTTATAATAAACTTACTAGTTAATTACTATTGTTAGTACAAATTATTTCATATTTTAAATTAATTACTAATTATTATCCCTTAATTTATTGCTATTGTTACTAGATTATTGATTATTAAGTATTGAATATTACTTTTTAATTATTAAATATTACTTATTAAATAAATGTTTCCCCTTGTTTATGTCTTAATTTTTACAATAACTACATGTAACGGGACTTCTGTCTTGAGTTTGCACCAGCCAGAGCTATGGTCTATCGAAATTTCATTTTATATCAGCATAATATCAAAATTTCAGATGATGTTTGCACAGAAGAAAATATTCATTTACTAGTAAAGTATACGTTTTGATTACTGCAAAATACGAACAACCGAAAATTAGATGAGTTAGAGAATTAATGCTGCAAATGACATCGTATATTCGTATGATTGGGTCTGGAAATGGATGCATAACAACGAATATAGTGACAAATCACCAGTTATTAGTTTCTAATATTTAACTATAAATCATAAATTATAATAAAATTTAGTTCATAAAATTTAAGCCTTTGTTATACATTATTATTAATTAACAATCATCAACTATAAATTATTAAATATTAGAAAATACTAAATATTACTTCTTAGTTATTATATATCAATAATCATTATTATTAATTATAAAATACTAAATATTACTTCTTAGTTATTATTATTATTATTATATATCAATAATCATTATTAATTATAAAATACTAAATATTACTTCTTAGTTATTAATATTGTCTGTTAATTATGAATTATTAAATATTCGTCTTAATTAAATTAAAATTATTTGTCTTAGTTATCAATTTATAATAACAAATAATTAATTTATTCATAAAAAATCCTCTTTCAAACATTAAAAAATAATTTATTCAAATAATTATTGTTAATTATTAATTAATCTTTACCAGTAATTATTAACCACTTATCATTTATTTATTAGTTATAAATTTGTCTATTGATTATCATTTATTTATTATGTATTATCAATGCATATTATTTCTATTTTCCAATACGTTTACCTATTTCATTTTAGCAATAAACGCCTTTCATTTTCTACATCACTCATTTGTTCTTTACCGATCAAAAAAGCATGCTCCATAAATGCACAAGGGTATGAATCTATCATTAAATTTTTATTATTAATCATCAATTATTTAACAGTATTTCTTATTAATTATTTAATATTAGTTATTAATTAGATTTATTAATTATTTTATTTTATTAATATACTAAATATAATTTACTAATTATTAATAATTAACTATGAAATGAATTATTGAATACTAGATATCATTTCATAATAATTGAATAATAAATTCAAGATAATTTCAAAATTTTAAGTTTTTCGGAATATAAGATATAATTATCAACTATAATTACAAAATATAAGTATCAACTATAATTATCAAATGTAATTATTAAAATAAATTATTTAATAGTACATTAATACGCATGAAAATAATAACTTGCATGGTAATGTTTGAATTTTTTGAATTTCGAAATTCTTTAATATTTATTTAACTTCTTATTTTTAAACTTTAACCATTTTGTTTTTCTTAATTACTAATTATTTATCAAATAATACGTACCAATCACTTTCTTAAAAGCAAATGTGTATTAATAATTTCTTGATATTAATTTAATTAATTGTATTAAAGACTATTAAATAATCATTGATTATCAAAATAAATTTAATAAACATCAAACAACAATGTATTTTATTAATTACTATTACCTCTTATTTATATTATATAGTAATTAATAATTAATCAGCACTAATTTTCAAAAAAAAATCAGGATTAACTATTGAATTTTATTTACTTCTAATAATTATTATTTATTATTAATTACTAATGTATTATTAACATTAATTATTTAAAATTTAAATTTACTAATTAATTACTAAGTAATAACACAAATTTAAAACATTTTATATATAATAAATATAAAAGTTCATTTCAAATCTCTTGGAAAACTGCAGGAAAATAGCTTCAAAATTATGTCGACGGTAATCCGACTCTATTAGCAACGAAATTTAGCGTTAAATATTATATGACGGTAAAGAGCTGCAATTTCCATTGATTTAGAGACAGAATTAGTATTCGATGGTAATAATTTATAATAAGATGATATATAAAATCCAAAATATGTTCTCTTACAAAGCCCACGGAAATCCGCTGCTAATTAGCGACGGAATTTTCCGCTGCTAAAAATCAGTCGCTAATCTCGGTTTTTCTTGTAGTGTCTATATAGTAGCGATGTAAAAATAGAATTTTGATCTGTATAGTAGCGATGTAAAAATAGAATTTTTATCTATATAGTAGCGATGTAAAAATAGAATTTTTATCCATATGGAGTGATTATAAAAATATGATTTTTTATATACATAGCAACAATATAAAAATGTGATTTTTATATATGTAGTGGCTACGGGCAACGAAAGTGGCAAAAGGCGAGAACAACGATGACTTCCACATAAGAAGAGTCGAGGCGTTTGGATTAGCTAGTCGGTGAGAACTTGTCACTTTAAATCTTCATTTATAGTTAGAAATATATACTAGGATGCAGACGGTGCTTAGTAGCACCCGACACCCGTCGTCCACAGACCATGGACGGCTTGTATGCTTGTTTGATGTAGTGTGAAATTTGTTTGTGATGTTGTTGTGAAATCGATAATAAAACGGTGATGGTTGAAATAAATATTTAAAAAAGAATAAAATATGATTTTTAGCAAATGTGAAATATAAAAATATAATCTTTTATATTGTAGGAGTATAAAAATATAATTTTTATAAAGTAGAAGTATTAAAAATATGATTTTTATTCATGTAGAGTAATAAAAATATAATTTTTATTGTATTGCTAGCAAGATAAAAATATAATTTTTATCATGGAAGTAGCATTGTAAAGGATGGATTTTTACACAAGTAGCTGTGATATAAAAATACGATTTTTATAATATAGTAAATGAATAAAGTTTAGATTTTTGTCGTTCAAAGATATGATTTTTATTATA
This sequence comes from Allium sativum, assembly GCA_030737875.1. Classification (NCBI taxonomy): domain Eukaryota; kingdom Viridiplantae; phylum Streptophyta; class Magnoliopsida; order Asparagales; family Amaryllidaceae; genus Allium; species Allium sativum. The sequence continues at coordinate 13,321,338 of CM060923.1, forward strand.
TATATGTTGAAATAAAAATGTGATTTTTATAGTGATGAAATGAAAAGGCGAAATCTTTATAAATGAAAAGGCGAAATCTTTATATTTGAAAAGGCGAAATCTTTATATTTGAAAAGGCGAAATCTTTATATAGAGATTAGCGTGATAAAAATATAATCTAATTATATGAACATCGATGTAAAAATAGAATTTTGATCTATATAGTAGCGATGTAAAAATAGAATTTTGATCTATATAGTAGCGATGTAAAAATAGAATTTTTATCCATATGTAGTGATTATAAAAATATGATTTTTTATATACATAGCAACAATATAAATTGTGATTTTTATATATGTAGTGGCAACGGGGAACGAAAGTGGCAAAAGGCGAAAACAGCGATGACTTCTACATAAGAAGAGTCGAGGTGTTTGGATTAGCTAATCGGTGAGAACTTCTCACTTTAAATCATCATTTCTAGTTAGAAATATATACTAGGATGCAGATGGTGCTTAGTAGCACCAGACACCCGTCATCCACAGACCATGGACGGCTTGTATGCTTGTTTAATGTGGTGTGAAATTTGTTTGTGATGTTGTTGTGAAATCGATAATAAAATGGTGATGGTTGAAATAAATATTTTATCATTAAAAAAATAATTTTCAACGTGAATATGAATATAGTGAATGTGAATAAATAAATGTTCATTTACAAACCGGATGGTTTGTTTATGTACACCTATTTGAAAGATATTGATTGGGATGATAAATTTTACACATCGCCCAACTGTACAAATAATATTCAGTGTTTGTTGATTTAAAACCCCACACGAGTGTTGGGATGATATTTGATGTACACTAATCCCAATTATTTAATTGTATGTCGATCGATCGGTCGATAGGCTATGTAAATGCTAATTATTTATATTTGATGGTTATGCAGTTGTGTGGTGCACTTTGGATGATGATTGATTGTTTGTCGTTCCTATTATATACATCTGTTGTATGGAATCCATATAATTAACATTATATGGTAATTGATTGGGCCTCATTCCAATTGGGAAAATACAGAATATTAGAATATAAAAATAGTAAGGTGTTGACGATGCTCATGTGTTGAGAAAAAATTTATATGTTGAGAAAAATATTTTAACAATAAAATTTACATCTTTATCATATTTAAAATTAGAATCTACTTTACGGTTGGAGTCTAATTGAAAATCAAACGATAGATACCATAATTTTATAAAAGAAATTACATAACAAAAATAGTCGTGTGTTGACAGTACTCATGTGTTGAGATTAGTCATGTGTTGAAAGAAATATAGATTCATGTGTTGAATAGAATAAATATTCATTTGTTGAATAAAATAACTAATTTAGTGAAATACATAAAGCCGTGTTGATTAGAGATGCGCCATTTTGACGTGAGCGATATTTATATCGATTATATTCGTTTTTATAATAAATATAGAAAAGGTAGTGATTTCAAAACATAACGTTTTGAAAATATTATCATTTATATAGTAATGATATGAAATATTCAATTTTGATTTGAAATTGAATATAGAGTTGAAATGGTTTTGAAAACGAATTAAAAACGATTTATAAAATACGTTTTAAAAGGAAATCGACGAAATATATAATATATATATATATCATATATAATGGCCTGAATAGAACGCGCCGCGCCGCGGCAGTTCGTGAATTTCGACCACTGACTTCGAATTGACTTTGCGGGAGATCCAACCATCGGATTCTCCTAAAACCAGAACCGTTAGTTTCGTATCGAAAGGAGCTTTCCAACGAGTATTAGAAATTTTAAATCTAACGGTTGGATTTGGAATTATGTCCAAATCAAATTTGAAAAAGGTCGCTGAAAGGGCAGTTCGATGGCCGTTGATGGAAATCGACTGTACGGGCCTTGATAAAATTATTAAAAATATCAATAATTTGTGTAAAATCATAAGAAATGATTTGTGAAGAATTGGGATGAAAAACTCCATATTTGAAAAGATAAAAATAGATTTTTATCGAAATGAACTAGTTTTGAACTAGAATAATAATTTATTTATTTTTAAAATAAATAAATTGGATTTGAAATGGTTTTGAAAATAATCAAAATTTCCAATAATTGTATTGGAGTGGATTTGAATTGAAATTGTCTTCGGAATATTTCGATGTTGGATTTCGTGATTATACCGATATTGTTATGGAAATTTGAAAGACATATTTATATCGTTATTTCCAATACGATATTTGTTGGTTTCAGAATTTGATATTGAATATAAGCCAGTATATTTTCTATTCAGAGCCTTGTATTTAATACCAAATGTGATTTTGGGTTTATCATGAACCGTGTTTTAGATGACATTGGTTCTTTAACCCAGTTAAAGTCAGGATATTGATTTTTGGGAAGATTAAAACTAAGTGGAGTTTTAATTAATCTTTAATTAGATTGAAATGGGAATTGATAATTTAAATTATCAAATCGGAAAGGTGATCGCGAATGGAGTACCACCAGTTTTGCTCCAAAGCGATAGTTAAATCTTTAATTTGATTTGAACGTGAAATGGTAATTAATTTTACCGATAATACCGTGGTGTTAGATATGGAGTACTTCCAGTTTTGCTCCAGGGGATGAATAAGTTGGGATTGGGAAATAAAATAAATAATTACTTCGGTGTGGTTCGCTAATCCCGACTAGTTTGGAAAACCATAATACGGTTTGAAATGATATCCAAAGAAAGATTAAAGAATAAATTTAGAAGAACTTATCTTTGATAAAATTAATGGGAACCTTTCCTTAAGAATGTGCTTTTGTGAATAAAAGAATATTCTGAATTGGAAAGAGGCGTATGTTGTGTTTGTGTAACACGTGTTTATTATATACGCGGGTTATTCAGAAAGACCGGGTTTATCCCATTCTGAATAACTGATTCGACGTTGAGTCGAAGATGAAGACGGTGGTTGAAGACCGAAAGTCTTCACATCGTTTGGGTGATTGCTGATGATCTCGATTGGGTCGTACACCCAAGAGGAGAGAAATAGTTGGTGATCGTCCAGACGTACTTGGAGATCGATGGATATGCGCGGAAAGTGCCTCCGGTTTCGTTCAGACCCAGAACGAACTTGTAAATGGATTGTGTGTCTGACATTGGATTTTATTCTGTGTTGATTGATCTCTATTAAATATACATCTGTTTGGCGCCGGAGAATTTATTCTCTTGCTTAACGCCCTTCTCTGAGACGTACGAGCTCAGAGGTTGTATATCGATGGACATCAGTCGCATGGAGTGAATTGCCAGTGTGGCACGCGTAAGTGGCAATTGATCAAGGCTTCTGTTGAAAAGCAAAGTCTTGTAGTTGATGATCAAAGCATGGCCTGTGTGGCGTAGCTTTGTGTATAGCGTGAATTCACGAGCCTCACACCTTGGTATGAGTCAAAAAAGGGATAGTGACTGCAGGGAAAGCACGAAGTTTCTTTCTAGCTAGTGGTGGTGTTAGTGACCTACCAGCCCTGACATTTATATGCTTTTCACCCTATGTGGTTGTTGGAATGCGAGGCGCCTGGGATATAGGTCTGTTAGGACCGGGAAACGTGTGCTCAGGAATAACTAATCCTCCAAAGTTAGGTGAGGACCGGCCCTGAAGATCCAAGGATCATAGTGGGGTCCTGAGACATTTGCTAGAGTGTCTCGAATCGGAGAGGAGCATGCCCCTTGCCTCGACTCATGATGGAAATCCAATTTCCAATACGTGATATTGTGGTTTTAATTGTAGAACTAGTATGGCGACATGATATATGGTACCCATGCCGTCTATGATTGATATTTATGATTGAAATTGTTTTGATACTATACACTTATAATAGTTTCAAATGATTTGTTTTAAAGGTACCAAGCATGTTTGGCTATTATAAGGGAAAACCCTATCCTCCGGCTTGCGTTGCATTGTGTGATGGGACCTGGGTCTTATAATAGCTACATTTTTCCAAAGAGCATTGCGCTGTTTTGTTATATGCACTAGTATTCTTGGGAGGAAACCCGTTCCGTGTTATACGGCGTGGTCCCTTGAATTACTATCTTTTAAAGTAAAGTTTTAAATAACTGTTTTAGTTCTCACACCAGTCCCATGACTGGCTTAGAGTTTATTGTTTTAACCTAAACTCTGGGTGCCCCTATTTTCCACACGGGCAGCTAGTAGTTTTGGTTTTGCAGATTTATATTCACAGGATCCTGATTTACGGCTGGAACGATGCTCGGAAAGCTCTGTATCCGTGTATTACTTCTAGTTCTGTTTTGTATTGTTTTTCCGCTGCTATGTAATTTAATGTAATCTTTGATATTTGTCGAATGTATATTCATTTATACTCTGTATATTCTTGTATCTGATGTAATTGTTGTAATAACAATGAAATGTTCTTCTTTCTGCGTTCTATTTTGTCCTGTTCTCAAAGTATCCGCTCTTTCCTTCACAGGGAAGTTACGGGTTACTACAGCTGGTATCGGAGCTTTGGTTTACAGAGCTCGAGAACAAGACACATTAGAATCGAAAGAAATAATGCATCAGATATTGGATTAGTAATATCCAATGGGAATGACTCGTTAGAGATGGGATCAGTAGTATCCTAGAACGAGTGTGAAGAGTATATTTTTCAAATGAAAACAATTTGGTTTTGAAAATATAAACCATTTTATACGTATTTGAATATTTATTTATTTTGAATTTGGACAATCCAATATATAAAGATTTCGCGTATACGCGTCATGAACGTATATTCGAAGTTTTAATATACTGGATAGATATAGAATCACACTCTAGTCGCTCGGAGATGATGTTGATAATGACCATGGCATCATCAATATTTATGTTTGTGTTTCGAAGGTGTGATATCTATATATTTCCATTAGACTGGTGTGAGAACCAAAACTTGATAGATTTATTGTTGTAATTTGGCATCAAAAACATGATTTTCTTTATATGTATCAAAATTATGAATTTGAAACGTTAATTCACTAATTGATTGATGTTTGTGTTGTTTGTTTATTTGTCTGATAATTTTGAACCATTATGCCTAGTTGTACCGAATATTGAACTGTATTGAAAATTGCTTGAAATTTGCATGCATATACATGTATATCTACTGAACAGGTCATAGCAAGGAGGCTAGAGCAGAGAAATAAAATTGTTTGCCCGAAAAATAGGTACATGTTTACTATAATTTACTGTTTTGTTTGGGTGATGATGATTTTATGAGCCGCTTGGCTTTTTCTTTTTCTTTTTGAGATCAGAGGGCCTGTATGGCAATTTCGGGATTTTTCCGGTGTTCCCGGTGCAGGGGAGGTTATGGCGAAATTTTTCGGAAATTTAGGGTGTTAGCCAAATTTCTTAAAAATTTGAAAAGTTCTTAGAAACTGAAAAGTTGAAGAACTTAAGCCGTAATCAAAATATAGGAAGTTGAGTTGATTAGTAAAACAACTTTCGGCTTCGTTCCATTTCGGGGACGAAAAGTTTTAAGTGGGGGAGAATGTAACAACCTGGAAAATGCGAGCCAGTTTAAAATTTTTATTTTGGCAATTTTAGCGAAGTTTGAACATTAAAATTAATTATTTTAAATAATATCGACAAGAAATTTATTTAGAATAGAATTTGAACGTATATATTTATATACGTCGTCGTTAGAATATAAATATTTATTTATATATAAAAAAGGAATTGAAAATGGCGCGGTAGTTCGATAATTCGATTTCAAACTTCAATTGAACATACCGGGTGCAAAATAAACTGGATTTTAGTGAAACCAAAAGTATTGGAATCTAATTGTGAATATCTTTCTAACGAATCCAAAAAATTGAAATTTCATAGCGAGAATCAAATGATATGCCCAGTTGAAAATTCTAAGTAGTCGCTATGGAATTCAGGCCCTTAAAAATAGCCATTTTGCAAATGACCTCGGATTTCGACAAAACCACTTTTGTTGGATCCGCGATGTCAAATTATTTCTAGGTTTCAAATTTCGTAATTTTTCGAATCAATATGTGAGCGTGGCAAAGGAAAACGCGTTTGACCAGTTTCAGTTGATTTTAATCGACTGGAAAATGGCCATTTTTCCAACGGTCTCGGAATTTGATGAAATTAGTTTTGTTAGAACCGTATCATCAATACGAAGCTAGAAAATATTTTTTTGGAATTTTTCTAGTTTGTATGTGGCCCCGGTAAATTGAAATGTGCTTTCAAATTCAATATATAGAGTTATATGTTGATTTTGAAGAAAACTGATCAAAACGATCGAATCAGCTTACGATACATATCCCATTGTGTTCGGAATGGGGGTAATTAGCTATAGACGACAGGTGGTGGGCCTCGTTTCGAGGTCGAAATAAAAAAGTCAACTTTTTGAAATTTAAATAATTAAAAAAAAATCTCCCTTCATCCCTTATCACTTTGGCCCCCCCTCGTTCTTCATTCGTTCAGAAAAAAAAAGAGAAAGGGTAGGAGAGACGATCATCGCCCCTCCACGATGGACCACCGCGCCGCCACAGGTGGCGGATCAGCGCCCCCTCCGCAGCCTCCCTCCTCTCGCTCCTGTCTCCTCCTCTCCTTCCCCTTTCTAATCTGCATCCCCCAAACCCACATCCAACCACCTCCGCCCCCCTTTACTCCACCTGCGTCGACTCCTTCCCCTTTCTAATCCGCATCCCCCAAACCCGCATTCAACCACCTCCGCCCCCCTTTACTCCACCTGCGTCGACTCCCTCCCCCATCTCGCCATCACCCCCCTCGATTCCCCCACTCCCCTCCTCTGTTGAACGCCAACCACCCCCCTAGCCCTAATCGCCGTTTCAAAACACCTCCCCCCTGATCGGAAGACCACCCTCCTTCACCAAAAACTGTAAGTTTTATTTTATTTTATTTATTACTTATATTAAAATAAAAATCTGATTTTATTTAGTAACAAGGTTGGATTTTTATAATTAAAGCTTTGATCTTTATAAAGGTAAAGACTATATCTTTATTTTTGAAAAGCTTATATTTTTATACATACATGAAGAGTTTTTAAATAAAAGAAATGATTTTTCTATATGCAAGCACCGAATAAAAATATAATTTTTATTATATAGAAAGGTTAAAGATATAATTTTTATATTATAAAAAGAATAAAAATATGTTTTTTAGCATATGTGAAGTATAAAAATATAATCTTTTATATTGTAGGAGTATAAAAATATAATTTTTATAAAGTAGAAGTATTAAAAATATGATTTTTATTCATGTAGAGTAATAAAAATATAATTTTTATTATATTGCTAGCAAGATAAAAATATAATTTTTATCATGGAAGTAGCGTTGTAAAGGAGTGATTTTTACACATGTAGCCGTGAAATAAAAATACGATTTTTATAATATAGTAAATGAATAAAGTTTAGATTTTTGTCGTTCAAAGATATGATTTTTATTATATATATGTTGAAATAAAAATGTGATTTTTATAGTGATGAAATGAAAAGGCGAAATCTTTACAAATGAAAAGGCGAAATCTTTATATTTGAAAAGGCGAAATCTTTATATTTGAAAAGGCGAAATCTTTATATTTGAAAAGGCGAAATCTTTATATAGAGAATAGTGTCATAAAAGTATAATCTTTATTATATGAACATCGATGTAAAAATAGAATTTTGATCTATATAGTAGCGACGTAAAAATAGAATTTTGATCTATATAGTAGCGATGTAAAAATAGAATTTTTATCTATATAGTAGCAATGTAAAAATAGAATTTTTATCCATATGGAGTGATTATAAAAATATGGTTTTTTATATACGTAGCAACAAAATAAAAATGTGATTTTTATATATGTAGTGGCTACGGGCAACGAAAGTGGAAAAAGGCGAGAACGGCGATGACTTCTACATAAGAAGAGTCGAGGCGTTTGGATTAGCTAGTCGGTGAGAACTTCTCACTTTAAATCTTCATTTCTAGTTAGAAATATATACTAGGATGCAGACGGTGCTTAGTAGCACCCGACACCCGTCGTCCACAGACCATGGACGGCTTGTATGCTTGTTTGATGTGGTGCGAAATTTGTTTGTGATGTTGTTGTGAAATCGATAATAAAATGGTGATGGTTGAAATAAATATTTTAAAAAGAATAAAAATATGATTTTTAGCGTATATGAAGTATAAAAATATAATCTTTTATATTGTAGGAGTATAAAAATATAATTTTTATAAAGTAGAAGTATTAAAAATATGATTTTTATTCATGTAGAGTAATAAAAATTTAATTTTTATTATATTGCTAGCAAGATAAAAATATAATTTTTATCATGGAAGTAGCGTTGTAAAGGAGTGATTTTTATACATGTAGCTGTGATATAAAAATACGATTTTTAAAATATAGTAAATGATTAAAGTTTAGATTTTTGTCATTCAAAGATACGAATTTTATTATATATATGTTGAAATAAAAATGTGATTTTTATAGTGTTGAAATGAAAAGGCGAAATCTTTATAAATGAAAAGGCGAAATCTTTATATTTGAAAAGGCGAAATCTTTATATTTGAAAAGGCGAAATCTTTATATTTGAAAAGGCGATATCTTTATATAGAGATTAGCATGATAAAAATATAATCTTTATTATATGAACATCGATGTAAAAATAGAATTTTGATTTATATAGTAGCGTTGTAAAAATAGAATTTTGATCTATATAGTAGCGATGTAAAAATAGAATTTTTATTTGTATAGTAGCGATGTAAAAATAGAATTTTGATCTATATAGTAGCGATGTAAAAATAGAATTTTTATCTATATGGTAGCAATGTAAAAATAGAATTTTTATCTATATGGTAGCAATGTAAAAATAGAATTTTGATCTATATAGTAGCGATGTAAAAATAGAATTTTGATCTATATAGTAGCGATGTAAAAATAGAATTTTTATCCATATGGAGTGATTATAAAAATATGATTTTTTATATACATAGCAACAATATAAAAATGTGATTTTTATATATGTAGTGGCTACGGGCAACGAAAGCGGCAAAAGGCGAGAACAACGATGACTTCTACATAAGAAGAGTCGAGGCATTTGGATTAGCTAGTCGGAGAGAACTTCTCACTTTAAATCATCATTTCTAGTTAGAAATATATACTAGGATGCAGACGGTGCTTAGTAGCACCCGACACCCATCGTCCACAGACCATGGACGACTTGTATGCTTGTTTGATGTAGTGTGAAATTTGTTTGTGATGTTGTTGTGAAATCGATAATAAAATGGTGATGGTTGAAATAAATATTTTATCGTTAAAAATATAATTTTCAACGTGAATATGAATATAGTGAATGTGAATAAATAAATATTCATTTACGAACCAGACGGTTTGTTTATGTACACCTATTTGAAAGATATTGATTGGGACGATAAATTTTACACATCGCCCAACTGTACAAATAATGTTTGGTGTTTGTTGATTTAAAACCCCATACGGGTGTTGGGATGATATTTAGCGTACACTAATCCCAATTATTTAACTGTATGTCGATCGATCGGTCGACAGGCTATGTAAACGCTAATTATTTATATTTGATGCTTATGCAGTTGTGTGGTGCACTTTGGATGATGATTGATTGTTTATCGTTGCTATTATATACATGTGTTGTATGGAATCCATATAATTAACATTATATGGTAATTGATTGGGCCTCATTCCAATTGGGAAAATAAAGAATATTAGAATATAAAAATAGTAAGGTGTTGACGATGCTCATGTGTTGAGAAAAAATTCATGTATTGAGACAAATATTTTAACAATAAAATTTACATATTTATCATATTTAAAATTAGAATCTACTTTACGGTTGGAGTCTAATTGAAAATCAAACGATAGATACCATAATTTTATAAAAGGTATTACATAACAAAAATAGTCGTGTGTTGACAGTACTCATGTGTTGAGATTAGTCATGTGTTGAAAGAAATATAGATTCATGTGTTGAATAGAATAAATATTCATTTGTTGAATAGAATAACGAATTTAGTGAAATATATAAAGCCGTGTTGCTTAGAGATGCGCCATTTTGACGTGAGCGATATTTATATCGATTATATTCGTTTTTATAATAAATATAGAAAAGGTAGTGATTTCAAAATATAACGTTTTGAAAATATTATCATTTATATAGTAATGATAAGAAATATTCAATTTTGATTTGAAATTGAATATAGAGTTGAAATTGTTTTGAAAACGAATTTAAAACGTTTTATAAAATACGTTTTAAAAGGAAATCGACGAAATATATAATATATACATATATATATATTATATATATATAATGGCCTGAATAGAAAGCGCCGCGCCGCGGCAGTTCGTGAATTTCGACCATTGACTTCGAATTGACGTTGCGGGAGATCGAACCGTCGGATTCTCCTAAAACCTGAACCGTTGGGTTCGTATCGAAAAGAGCTTTCCAACGAGTATTAGAAATTTGAAATCTAACGGTTGGATTTGGAATTATGTCCAAATCAAATTTGGAAAAGGTCGCTGTAAGTGCAGTTCGATGGCCGTTGATGGAAGTCGACTGTACGGGCCTTGATAAAATTATTAAAAATATCAATAATTTGTGTAAAATCATAAGAAATGATTTGTGAAAAATTGGGATGAAAACTCCATATTTGAAAAGATAAAAATAGATTTTTATCGAAATGAACTAGTTTTGAACAATAATAATAATTTATTTATTTTTGAAATAAATAAATTGGATTTCAAATGGTTTTGAAAATAATCAAAATTTCCAATAATTGTACTGGAGTGGATTTGAATCGAAATTGTCTTCGGAATATTTCGATGTTGGATTTCGTGATTATATAGATATTGTTATGGGAATTTGAAAGATATATTTATATCGTTATTTCCAATATGATATTTGTTGGTTTCAGAATTTGATATTGAATATAAGCCGGTATATTTTTTATTCAGAGCCTTGTATTTAATATCAAATGTGATTTTGGGTTTATCGTGAACCGTGTTTTAGATGACATTGGTTCTTTAACCCAGTTAAAGACAGGATATTGATTTTTGGGAAGATTAAAACTAAGTGGAGTTTTAATGAATCTTTAATTAGATTGAAATGGGAATTGATAATTTAAATTATCAAATCTGAAAGGTGATCGAGAATGGAGTACCACCAGTTTTGCTCCAAAGCGATAGTTAAATCTTTAATTAGATTTGAACGTGAAATGGTAATTAATTTTACCGATAATACCGTGGTGTTAGATATGGAGTACTACCAGTTTTGCTCCAGGGGATGAATAAGTTGGGATTGGGAAATAAAATAAATAATTACTTCGGTGTGGTTCGCTAATCCCGACTAGTTTGGAAAACCATAATACGGTTTGAAATGATATCCACAGAAAGATTAAAGAATAAATTTAGAATAAGTTATCTTTGATAAAATTAATAGGAACCTTTCCCTAAGAATGTGCTTTTGTGAATAAAAGAATATTCCTAATTGGAATGAGGCGTATGTTGTGTTTGTGTAACACGTGTTTATTATATACGCGGGTTATTCAGAAAGACCGGGTTTATCCCATTCTGAATAACTGATTCGACGTTGAGTCGAAGATGAAGACGGTGGTTGAAGACCGAAAGTCTTCACATCATTTGGGTGATTGCTGATGATCTCGATTGGGTCGTACACCCAAGAGGAGAGAAACAGTTGGTGATCGTCCAGGCGTACTTGGAGATCGATGGATATGCGAGGAAAGTGCCTCCGGTTTCGTTCAGACCCAGAACGAACTTGTAAATGGATTGTGTGTCTGACATTGGATTTTATTCTGTGTTGATTGATCTATATTAAATATACATCTTTTTGGCGGCGGAGAATTTATTCTCTTTCTTAACGCCCTTCTCTGAGATGTACGAGCTCAGAGGTTGTATATCGATGGGCATCAGTCGCATGGAGTGAATTGCCAGTGTGGCACGCGTAAGTGGCAATTGATCAAGGCTTCTGTTGAAAAGCAAAGTCTTGTGGTTGATGATCAAAGCATGGCCTGTGTGGCGTAGCTTTGTGTATAGCGTGAATTCGCGAGCCTCACACCTCGGTATGAGTCAAAAACGGGATAGTGACTACAGGGAGAGCACGACGTTTCTTTCTAGCTAGTGGTGGTGTCAGTAACCTACCAGCCCTGACATTTATATACTTTTCACCCATGTGGTTGTTGGAATGCGAAGCGCCTCAAATATTGGTCTGTTAGGACCGAGAAACGTGTGCTCAGGAATAACTAATCCTCCAAAGTTAGGTGAGGACCGGCCCTGAAGATCCAAGGATCATAGTGGGGTCCTGAGACATTTGCTAGAGTGTCTCGAATCAGAGAGGAGCTTGCCCCTTGCCTCGACTCATGAAGGAAATCCAATTTCCAATACGTGATATTGCGGTTTTAATTGTAGAACTAGTATGGAGACATGATATATGGTACCCATGCCGTCTATGATTGATATTTATGATTGAAATTGTTTTGACACTATACACTTATAATAGTATCAAATGATTTGTTTTAAACATACCAAGCATGTTTGGCTATTATAAGGGAAAACCCTATCCTCCGGCTTGCGTTGCATTGTGTGATGGGACCAGGGTCTTATAATAGCTTCATTTTTCCAAAGAGCATTGCGTTGTTTTGTTATATGCACTAGTATTCTTGGGAGGAAACCCGTTCCGTGTTATACGGCATGGTACCTTGAATTACTATCTTTTAAAGTAAAGTTTTAAATAACTGTTTTAGTTCTCACACCAGTCCCATGACTGACCTGGAGTTTATTGTTTTAACCTAAACTCTGGGTGCCCCTATTTTCCACACGGGCAGCTAGTAGTTTTGGTTTTGCAGATTTATATTCACAGGATCCTGATTTACGGATGGAAAGATGCTCGGAAAGCTCTGTATCCGTGTATTACTTCTAGTTTTGTATTGTTTTTCCGCTGCTATGTAATTTATTGTAATCTCTGATATTTGTCGAATGTATATTCATTTATACTCTGTAGATTCTAGTATCTGATGGAATTGTTGTAATAATAATGAAATGTTCTTCTGTCTGCGTTCTATTTTGTCCTGTTCTCAAAGTATCCGCTCTTTCCTTCACGGGGAAGCTACGGGTTACTACAGATAGTGAATGAATAAATGGTAATTAAAATTTACCAAAACATGAGGTGTGTTAGAACTAAATATACTTGGTGGCTGATATTGATTTTGATCGACTGATTGTTTGGATTGTGCTCGACCAGTTTATGAGCAAAATATGCTTTTACATTTAGCATTGCGTTGGGTAGAAATACTGGTATGCTAACGCCTTGTGAAACACTTAGCGAAGTTGTTGAGTTCATTTCAAATTTAATGAATGATTTAGAAATGATATTTTTCTTAAGTGAAAAGAAATGTATTCCCTATTTTCGACAGGGAATGTTTTCTAAAAATGTTTATAAAATATAAATCATTTTGAGACCCAAAACCCGATGATTTCTAAACCAATTTATAAATGTATTATGGTTTTACATTGTGGTTCATCGCGTATCCGTTTAGTTGCTATTGATGATGTATCTGTTTGGTGGTGGAGAATTTGTTCTTTTGCTTAACACCCTTCTTTGAGACGTACGAGCTCAATGGTTATGTGATTAATAGTGACTAATCATATGTGTGAACTGCTGATGTGAAGTACTATATTATGAAAGTACTTGTGATTATTATGTTGTGAAATGATTTTCCCTACTTCGGGATATGAAATGATTTGGTATATGGCTAAAGATTTGGTAACCCGGTCTACCAAAAGTATGGGTGGGATCCAGTGCCTTCGAGTGAGTGGTCAGTGTGTAGCCTGCTCCATGTGTGGGAGGGGCATATACATATACATATATATATATATATAGTTGCTTAGGTATGTGCCCTTTGCCTTGTCTGAGGGGAGCCTGATTGCATACTTGTTTGTATGCATTGTTATGTTTTGGAACTCATATTTCCAAATGATTTGATTTGAGATCCCAAAGTGAAATCTACTTTGATATAAAAGCTAGATATGTATTTCAAATGATTTGAAATAGAAATCGGGAAATAAAGTCCAAAGGAATAATTTCTGTAAATTGAATTGATTTGGAAAATCTAAGTATGGTGATTAATCTAAATGGATAGATTGTGATTTTGCATGTTGACTGATGCATAGTAGATCCATAATCATTGATTGTTGTTTATACACTGGCATTCATGGGGGTAAACCCGTTCTACGTTAGCGGCGTGGTCCTATGATTTGACTTATCATTTATATAAGTTTATAACAGTTTAGAGTTTCTCACACCAGTCCCATGACTGACCTATAGTTTGTCTTTCCCTTGCAAACTCGGGTGCCCCTTTTTCCACACGGGTAGTCGAGTAGTTTGTTTTGCAGATACTTATTTTGCGCAGGATTCTAGATTGAAGCTTAAAGCTGTGTCCAGTGCATTTATCATCTTCCGCTGTGTTATTTTATATCTCCACTGTGCATTGTATTACATTTATTGTAAAATCATCTTCCGCTGTATAGTTATATTTCGATATACTCTGATATTTTGTAATTTGATGTAACATTATTATGATGTTTATAAAAGTCTTCTGTTATTGGTTCAGATGTGTTGTATGCCCAGAGTAAGCGTATGCGGGATTCGAACGGTCTTGGTCGATTTAGCGATCGATTAGATCCGGACGAAATAAGTATCGCCACAGCTTTCCTAGGTCATATTGGATTGAATACAGATTTGATTATATTCAGATCTAATTCAGTTCAATAATAGTTTAATTGCAGTTTCAATTTAGTTTGCTTTCAAAACCAACCGCCAAGATTTGTCTAACTCGCCCAAGAAATTATATGTAACGACCCAGGGTTTTCAGCCCCGAAAATCGACAAAAATACTTTACTGTATCTCATGCCGACCTTTCAAACACCGAGAACACCGGATTTGTTACTGAAAGAAATTAGAGGGTGAGATAAAAAAGAAAGAAATATAAGAATAGAAGAAGAAGAAGAAGAAGAAGAACACAACACAGAGTCTCACATCGCAGCGGAACAAAATATAATATAGAAATAAATCTTTATTGAGAGCTTTAAATAAAACTTACAATATCATAGTACATAAACATCACGAAATAGTTATAAAAATCTTCCCTTATATACAACACAGCAGACTAATATCATACGTCTGAACTCTTCCAGCCCGTCTCTTTACAACATTCGATAACCTGAACCTGTACACTCTGGGCTAACCCGAGCATTTACAAAACACCGGGTCAGTCTGGTGAACCAGAGTGAGATAAACTCGCACAGTATTGAGGGTGAATCATCCAATCATGATTTTAAAGTTCAAAATCTTTTCAAAAGAAAAGGATAATCGTAAGACCAATCCACACATAAACACGGACGGTTTTTACCTTACGATAACCCAAAACAGTTTTGAAACCAATATCTTCTCTTATATTATAGTAATGTCTAAATACAACTAAATAACAATCTAGTGGAACGCTTGCATCTCACGCTCCACATATACAGTATAGAAATCAAAAACCGCAGGCGCTTATTGGAGATTGGATTCCAACTCTGACATGGTATGGGACCACCTGCCGATCGTGTATCTCTAGAGACGAATACACTGGGTTCAACAAGAACGTCTTGCAACCCGGCCCTCACATGACCGACCACTCATTTCGCTTGAGTGTATCGAATGTATATCACCGACGGTTGGGATCAGCAACCGCCTCCCAAAAAGGGACTGCATCGAATATAGATTAAACAAACAAATGGAATTTCTCTAGATAGGTGATCATACACCCTAATGGGAGCGACCCACATAGCCATGCTGCCTGCCCGATTTTTGTCATTTCCCGGTTGATGAGGCTTGAGGTCAGAATTTCCTTTACAGCACCTGGCCACCATTCACTTTGAATGCCACATCGTCAGATCCGCCAGATATCACACTGATTGACGTCCACAAAAATACTCTAGTTTATTTGGCTAGAGAATAACCATTTCTCCGCCATCAACTATGGTACGTTTGGAGAAATCAACGCATGTAATTCCTTTGGAAATACTCTGTTAAACACTAGTCCATACAAGTCATCCAGGAACAGGATGAACCGAAGTCACCTTCCTACTGCATCCTAGGAATCACCCTACAGATCAGTGGCGAGAGGTCCTTGCAATCCGTAGATTCCAATCACGACAGAATCACTGTTGAAATATCTCCGACCGCTAAACCGAAGAAATCCAATCAGTAGTTCCTCCACTTATGCAGATCAACGGTCTTCCATTGCTCCATCTTCAATAATCTTCTTTCACGTATTCACTGGTCGGAATGGTTTTCGAATATAAATTCGATCCCGGTCTTTCCGTACCAACAATCGTATGGTCAGGTTCTGATAGTCGATGATTTAACTATCAAATAAATAATTGTGTGAATGACATGAGTTTACCAGTTTAGTACCAACACCCCATGGCCTCTTTAATTCAAAACGATTAACGATAGTTAATCTCTAACCCTTAAACATTTCAAATATACTTATTTGACGTAAGGTTCTTATTTTAACCATTTCATTTTCATGTTTTAAGAAAATATTCTCTAATCATACTCAATCATCGTTTCAAACCCAATTACTATCTTATTAACCATATTGGGAAAATGACTTATCTTACTTCAAGCGAAAACAATGTTATAACATCTTCCGTATTTCATCACTTGAATATAATGACCATTTATTATACTTTTATTGTAAACCATTCACAAACTTAACGTTTCAATTTCTTCCTATCTCGAGAACACCATTTTAACTCACCACCGCTTCTTTTTCATTTATTTCATCTTGGACATTTATATAAGTGCCAAATTCTTTTCACTTCCGTTACTTGGAAAGAACTCATTTATATATTCTCGACCCTTTCATTTTTATCTCGTTATTATTTCCCATATGGAAATAAATTATTACTCTCCTTTCACATCACAACTAACATCATCCTTAGATAATCCCGAGGTCATTCAAGTTGGGGTATTTACTTACCTCTCAGACCTTGATCAACAACGGTCTTACCTTTAGATAACATTAGTTGTAACCCAAAACAGATATTTATTTTAATATCGAATACACCTCATTTAGCTATCTTATCGATAAAAGTTCTTATCTTTAGAACTTACATTTCGAGTATAACCAAAATTCTTAATTCATTAATTAAGAAAATTATCTATAAAATATCACGTTCCTCTTTACCATTCTAAACGATACTTGGATTTTTATTAAAATTCTATTACTTGCCACAATCTCCTTTAAGCCTTTCGCTTAAAGTCTTAATCCCTTTATTGAGTAGTATTTATAAATCCTTTACACCTCATTTCTTTTTATTATAAACTTCATTTATAAAACATGGTTCTATATAACCCTTCTTTTATCACTTTCCTTTCTAAAATCATTTAAAAACCAATTATAAATTCAATTAATAAATAATAAATATTTACTTTCTTTTTACAAACTTTAATTCATATAATAGATTTAAAAAGCTATTTCTCGGTTATAAAATAAATTTTATAACTTTATCTCGTTGATTTACCTGACGGTAGATCAATGTTTATAAAAATGGTTAATTCATAGGTCATGTACTGCCAATCACTCAACCAATAATACCCGTTGGTTTAAACCAAACAAACGGTGAATTTCAGGTCAATATTCAACCATCATATCAAAACAATTCAATAATAGTCTATAACGACAATTCAGTATCAACCTCAACCATCAATCAAAACAACTCATTTATTAAAACACGTTTATTTTATAAACATGACTAATAAGGTAACTTACCTCAATTGGAACCAATCGTTAGAAATAATGATTTGGGTTCCACTGAAATTAAACGACGTTTAATTTCGTCAGTTCAAACAATATATATATGAATATATCATCAATCAGTCAAACACTAGCAACCATAAAACACAAAAATAAAAAACCAACTTATAAAATATAAGCGGGAAATAACTGAGTGAGTTTAACTCACTTTGATTTGATTTCATCAATAATCGGCTCGGTTTCAGTTAAATTAAACGACGCTTAATTTAACTAAAAATTCCAGCTGCTGTCTGCCCTGCCAGTCCCTATCCATCGCGTAGTACTCATCTTCACGATCCCGACGTTTTTCGTTTCGTCGAATTCTGACCACGAGAGTGTTCGAAATCAATATTTGAATTTTATAAAACTTTAAACTTTAAACTAAGCAAACTTAAATAAATAAAAAAATGGGCCTTACCCTTTTCTCGTTCATTCAGCCCAACCCGAATGGCCCAAACCCGCACCCCTCATCCACTTAAAACCCTCAAAAGCCATCATTTATCACTTATCCTTCGAACCCTCAAAACATACTTCGGCCGCCACACAAAAATGGAGAACGAACGAAACCCTCCTTCCATCGCCGCCACCAAAATCCGACCACAACCGTCACCTGCGACCCCTCTCTACGATAAAACATCGAAACCCTAGCTCATACAAACCATCGGATCCAAATTTTTTTCTCATTACATCGGCCTCCATCAAAACGAGAAAAAGAAAAACCCTACAGCACCTTGATGCTCTCGCCGCCGTCTTCCCCTCAGCCTCCTTCCGCAACCAATTCTTCGACCTTCCCTTCGATCCAAACTCAAACTGAGGCCTCCCTCCACAAAAGCTAAGTCTTTTTCCCAATTTAATTTCTGTTTTGGTTTTGATGTTTTCTGTTTTGATTTCTGTTGTGTTCTGAAATGTGGTGTGTGACCTCTATTTATACTTGTGGTTTGCTCTTGATAAGGACGATGTCAATTTGATTTCGAATCATAGATTGTTAGCCTTAGTTGTTCCTAGGTTCATAGGCGTTTACGTTTTTTTCATCTTAGTTGTATAATCATCTGTTTGTGATAGAACAGAGAACGGTGCATCTTTTGTGATGGATCTTGTTGGATTTCATTTACTGCCTGTGTTCAGAAATGCAGATGAACCGAACTGTTTATGTATAGATTGATACAGCTATAAAACCATTGTGTTGTTTATTGTTTAATCGTAAGGTCATGTCTTTGAAATATACAGCTATCGAATTGAATTGTCAACCCATACTGTAGATGATAACTTTTGTACGGCCATGTTCAAATTGAAATTTCAAAATTTTCCCTGTTCGGGATATTTGTTCAGCTTTATAGATTTTGAGGCTGAAACAGCTATATATACTTAGCTGTTTTATTTTGCTGTTTCAATGTGGTACAGATTTGGTCTAAAGATTTGATCCCTCCTATATAAAATATACATATACATATATATTTTGATTCTATTGCACTCAGTCATTTTTTTTATATAATCTGAAATCTTTCAACTTTATACATACCTATACATGCTTTTCTAGCTACTAATAGCTTTCCTTTTTCTTCTTTTCAGATCAGACCTCTTGTGATGAAGACATGATGTTATGAGGAGATTTTTGCCTTATATTTTCTTTCATTTTCATGTGCAACAGTGACTATACATGAGATTTGCTGTATATATTGGATGGTGTAAATATATTATGTTTTCCTCTGTTTGCTTTACTAATTATATGTATACATATTTCGCTGTTTCGATTGTATGTGGAACTCTAGATTCTCTTGCTCTTATTACAGTTGTGTTGTCACATTGGGAAAGTCAGTTTCAGATATATATATTCATATATATATATATATATATATATATATATATATTGGCTATTTCGAATGGTCTGTAGATTTGACAATACGAACATATATAAATCTTATAAATCTTTTTGTTTTACTATTCGTATTTCACTGTACATGAAAGATTGTGTTATAAATTTATTATATTTTTGCTTATTGAAGAGAATTTGGAATGGACTCTTCTGTATATGTTTGTATATTTGTTCATCATAAAAAAAAGATATGCGGTATTATAAGCATACGATTTGATGAATCTTTAGCACTCGTCATACAACCATCTTAAGAACGTGTTATTATTGGTCCATAGAAAGAAACGAGCTAGGTTTGGGAACGTTCCAAGATTGACAAGTGAGATATATTAATTTGCCATAATAATTTGGACGTTGTCGAATATGAAATGAAAGTAACCAATTCGAAATTAATAACAATAAATTGATATTATCGAACACACACACACACACACACACACATATATATATATATATATATTCAAATGAAATAATATATAGCCTTAAATAAGCCTAAGATTGATTTTCAAACTCGACATTCGAGAATTTGGGTTAAAAGATATAAAATCCTTATTTAATTTATTAAATAAAGTTTATCGTTCATAAACGGTTTTCATAACGACTATTTTAAAAGTTGAACTGGACATAACTAATAAATTATAACATGAAATCTTGATTTTTCTCTTTCATATGAAAAATATAGTTAAACTGATTCACATGTTTCTCGTTTCAAGAAATTCCGACTTACTTTGGGCCCTGTACGGCCGTTTAAAGTTCAAAGCGCCAAATTACGAACTACAACGCCGTTGCAGCTCGTTTTATAATATAATTATAAATTAAACGTTCTGACATCGTTTTAATAATGAATATATTTATATAATTCAATATAAACAATATTTAAACCACTTTAAATCGCTCGTTCCCATTATACAGCCAATTCAATATTTTCTCAATATCCTGAAAATAAAATATTATTATATTATTAATATAAATTTAAATATTCAAACTAGAATGGTCAAATCCATTAATTAAACGTAAATCAATATTTTAAACAAATAAAATATTTCAAATAAATGGCCAGAAAATACGGGATATTACATTCTTCCCCCCTTAAAATAATTTCGTCCTCGAAATTGCTAAGGTAAGAAAAATGTGGTAAATCCCATTAATTTTAAAAATATCTTTTATCTCAAATCAAAACCAATTTATTTATGGTAAAACAAAATTTCCAAAAATTATCGAAAATATTTTAACCCATTGAATTCTCAGTAAAATTTAGCAGACTCTTCCCTGCACGGAGGGACTTCTGCGATATTGCAGAAACACGTAATATCGACCCACACGGTCGAAAAACAAAAATCAAAACCAAAATTTTTATTTTCGCGTAGGCATACCTTTTCGAGCGTGATTGAGTCTATTACTCAATCTATGTGCAACTTACGCCATAAACTCAATCTTCATCGTCCCTTGGCTCCTGTACTTAACTCAATCCATCATATCAATAACATGTATATGAAATATTTAAATAACACTTCATTTTTTTCTGATTTCAGATTATTTAATTCAACCAATCAGTCAACGATAAATCAATAACCAGGGCATAACAAACTCAATCAAGCCAACTAAATTCACATTCAATACTAACTAATTTAATTCAACATATTCAAATATCAACCAATTAATATTCGATTGATTTCTATTTAATTATTATTCATTAAGTTTCCAAATTTAAATCAACATTACTAAATTTCAACACCATTTATTTTCAATATCATTATTAACTATTAATTCGATTTCACTTAACCCAGTTAAGTTCCAATTCAAAATTTTAACTAAATTTTGAATTCCATTCAAATCAAACAACACACCACATAATAATTTCATAAAATTATTCCTTTTTTTATACAAAAATAAATTTTAGGTAAAATTATTTTATTTACCCCCTTTGCAAAACGATATTGTGTCCATTTACCAGTTCAGTGCTTTTCAACACTTGAACCGACCCACAACACAATACAAAACCTTTGTATATAAAATTTACAAATACGCTCTCATATATATATATATACATTCAAACTCAATCTACGGTGTTACTAACCCCATCTCTATCGCGTTTCTCCACAGAGCCAAGGTTATCACTAAACCAATAGCTCTAATACCACTGTAACGACCCAGGGTTTTTAGCCCCGAAAATCGACATAAATACCTTTACTGTATCTCTGGCCGACCTTTCGAACATCGAGAACACCGGATTTGTTACTGAAAGAAATTAGAGGGTGAGATAAGAAAGAAATATAAGAATAGAAGAAGAAGAAGAACACAACACAGAGTCTTACATCGCAGCGGAATAAAATATAATATAGAAATAAATCTTTATTGGGAGCTTTAAATAAAACTTACAATGTCAGAGTACATCAACATCACTATACAGTTATAAAAATCTGCCCTTATATACAACATAGCGGAATAATATCATACGTCTGAACTCTTCCAGCCCGTCTCTTCACAGCACTCGATAACCGGAACCTGTACACTCCGGGCTAACCCGAGCATTTACAGAACACCGGGTCAGTCTGGTGAACCAGAGTGAGATAAACTCGCACAGTATTGAGGGTGAATCATCCAATCATGATTTTAAAGTTCAAAATCTTTTCAAAAGAAAAGGATAATCGTAAGACCAATCCACACATAAACACGGACGGTTTTTACCTTATGATAACCCAAAACAGTTTTGAAACCAATATCTTCTCTTATATTATAGTAATGTCTAAATACAAGTAAATAACAATCTAGTGGAACGCTTGCATCTCACGCTCCACATATATAGTATACAAATCAAAAACCGCAGGTGCTTATTGGAGATTAGATTCCAACTCTGACAAGGTATGGGACCACCTGCTGATCGTGTATCTCTAGAGACGAATACACTGGGTTCAACAAGAACGACTTGCAACCTGGCCCTCACATGACCGACCACTCACTTCGCTTGAGTGTATCGAATGTATATCACTGACGGTTGGGATCAGCAACCGCCTCCCGAAAAGGGACAGCATCGAATATAGATAAAAGAAACAAATGGAATTTCTCTAGATAGGTGATCATACACCCTAATGGGAGCGACCCACATAGCCATGCTGCCTGCCCGATTTTTGTCATTTCCCGGTTGATGAGGCTTGAGGTCAGAATTTCCTTTACAGCACCTGGCCACCATTCACTTTGAATGCCACATCGTTAGATCCGCCAGATATCATACTGATTGACGTCCACAAAAATACTTAGTTTATTTGGTTAGAGAATAACCATTTCTCCGCCGTCAACTATGGTACGTTTGGAGAAATCAATGCATGTAATTCCTTTGGAAATACTCTGTCAGACACTCGTCCATACAAGTCATCTAGGAACAGGATGAACCGAAGGCACCTTCCTACTGCATCCTAGGAATCACCCTACAGATCAGTAGCGAGAGGTCCTTGCAATCCGTAGATTCCAATCACGACAGAATCACTGTTGAAATATCTCCGGTCGCTAAACTAGAGAAATCCAATCAGTAGTCCCTCCGCTCATGAAGATCAACGGTCTTCCATTGCTCCATCTTCAATAATCTTCTTTCACGTATTCGCTGGCCGGAATGGTTTTTGAATATAAATTCGATCCCGATCTTTCTATACCAACAATCATATGGTCAGGTTTTGATAGTCGGTGATTTAACAATCAAATAAATAATTGTGTGAATGACATGAGTTTACCAGTTCAGTACCAACACCCCATGGCCTCTTTAATTCAAAACGATTAACGATAGTTAATCTCTAACCCTTAAACATTTCAAATATACATATTTGACGTAAGGTTCTTATTTTAACCATTTCATTTTCATGTTTTAAGAAAATATTCTCTAATCATACTCAATCATCGTTTCAAACCCATTTTCTATCTTATTAACCATATTGGGAAAACAACTTATCTTACTTCAAGCGAAAACAATGTTATAACATCTTCCGTATTTCATCACTTGAATATAATGACCATTTATTATACTTTTAGTATAAACCATTCGCAAACTTAACGTTTCAATTTCTTCCTATCTCGAGAACACCATTTTAACTCCCCACCATTTCTTTTTCATTTATTTCATCTTGGACATTTATATATATAAGTGCCAAATTCTTTTCACTTCCGTTACTTGGAAAGAACTCATTTATATATTCTCGACCCTTTCATTTTTATCTCGTTATTATTTCCCATATGGAAATAAATTATTCCTCTCCTTTCACATTACAACTAACATCATCCTTAGATAATCCCGAGGTCATTCAAGTTGGGGTATTTATTTACCTCTAAGACCTTGATCAACAACGGTCTTACCTTTAGATAACATTAGTTGTAACCCAAAACAGATATATATTTTAATATCGAATACACCTCATTTAGCTATCTTATCGACAAAACTTCTTATCTTTAGAACTTCCGTTTCGAGTATAACCAAAATTCTTAATTCATTAATTAAGAAAATTATCTATAAAATATCACGTTCCTCTTTACCTTTCTAAACGATACTTGGATTTTTATTAAAATTCTATTACTTGCCATATTCTCCTTTAAGCCTTTCGCTTAAAGTCTTAATCCCTTTATTGAGTAGTATTTATAAATCCTTTACACCTCATTTCTTTTTATTATAAACTTCGTTTATAAAACATGGTTCTATATAACCCTTCTTTTATCACTTTCCTTTCTAAAATCATTTAAAACCAATTATAAATTCAATTAATAAATAATAAATATTTATTTTCTTTTTACAAACTTTAATTCAAATAATAGATTTAAAAATCTATTTCTCAGTTATAAAATAAATTTTATAACTTTATCTCGTTAATTTACCTGACGGTAGATCGATATTTATAAAAATGGTTAATTCATAGGCCATGTACTGCCAATCACTCAACCAATAATACCCGTTGGTTTAAACCAAACAAATGGTGAATTTCAGGTCAATATTCAACCATCAAATCAAAACAATTCAATAACAGTCTATAACGACAATTCAATATCAACCACAACCATCAATCAAAACAATTCATTTATTAAAACAAGTTTATTTTATAAACGTGACCAATAAGGCAACTTACCTCATTTGGAACCAATCGTTAGAAATAACGATTTGTGTTTCACTGAAATTAAACGTCGTTTAATTTCGTCAGTTCAAATAATATATATATATATGAATATATCATCAATCAGTCAAACACTAGCAACCATAACACACAAAAATAAAAACCAAACTTATTAAATATAAGCGGGAAATAACTGAGTGAGTTTAACTCACTTGGATTTGATTTCGTCGATAATCGGCTCGGTTTCAGTTAAATTAAATGACGTTTAATTTAACTGAAAATTCCAACTGCTGTCTGCCCTGCCCAGTCCCTATCCATCGCGTAGTACTCATCTTCACGGTCCTGACATTTTTCGTTTCGTCGAATTCTGACCAAGAGAGTGTTCGAAATCAATATTTGAATTTTATAAAACTTCAAACTTTAAACTAAGCAAACTTAAATAAATAAAAAATGGGCCTTACCCTTTTCTCGTTCATTCAGCCCAACCCGAATGGCCCAAACCCGCACCCCTCATCCACTTAAAACCCTCAAAAGCCATCGTTTACCACTTATCCTTCAAACCCTCAAACCATACTTCAGCCGCCACACAAAAATGGAGAAAGAACGTAACCCTCCTTCCATCTCTCCTTTCTCCTTCCGTAGCCGCCACCAAAATCCGACCCCAACAGCCACCATCGACCCCTCTCTACCATAAAACACCGAAACCCTAGCTCATACAAACCATCGGATCCATTTTTTTCTCATTACATCGGCCGCCATCAAAACGAGAAAAAGAACAACCCTACAGCACCTTGATGCTCTCGCCGCCGTCTTCCTCTCAGCCTCCTTCCGCAACCAATTCTTCGACCTTCCCTTCAATCCGAACTCAAGCCGAGGCCTCCCTTCCTAAAAGCTAAGTCTTTTTCCCAATTTAATTTCTGTTTTGGTTTTGATGTTTTCTGTTTTGATTTCTGTTGTGTTCTGAAATGTGGTGTGTGACCTCTATTTATACTTGTGGTTTGCTCTTGGTAAGGACGATGTCAATTTGATTTTGAATCATTGATTGTTAGCGTTAGTTGTTCCTAGGTTCATAGGCGTTTATGTTTTTTTCATCTCAGTTGTATTATCATCTGTTTATGATAGAACAGAGAACGGTGCATCTTTTGTGATGGATCTTATTGGATTTCATTTACTGCCTGTGTTCAGAAATGCACATGAACCGAACTGTTTATGTATAGATTGATACAGCTATAAAAACATTGAGTTGTTTATTGTTTAATCGTGTGGTCTTGTCTTTGAAATATACAGCTATCGAATTGAGTTGTTAACCCATAATGTAAATGATAACTTTTGTACGGCCATGTTCAAATTGAAATTTCACTTTTTTCCCTATTCGGGATATTTGTTCAGCTTTATAGATTTTGAGGCTGAAACAGTTATATATACTTAGCTGTTTTGTTTTGCTGTTTCAATGTGGTACAGATTTGGTCTAAAGATTTGATCCCTCCTATATAAAATATACACATACATATCTATGATTCTGTTGCACTCAGTCATTTTTTTTTATATGATCTGAAATCTTTCAACTTTATACATACCTATACATGCTTTTCTAGCTACCAATAGCTTTCCTTTTTCTTCTTTTCAGATCAAACCTCTGGTGATGAAGACATGATGTTATGAGGAGATTTTTGCCTTATATTTTCTTTCATTTTCATGTGCAACAGTGACTATACATGAGATTTGCTGTATATGTTGGATGGTGTAAATATATTCTGTTTTCCTCTGTTTGTTTTACTAATTATATGTATACATATTTCGCTGTTTCGATTATATGTGGAACTCTAGATTCTCTTGCTCTTATTACAGTTGTGTTGTCACATTGGGAAAGTCAGTTTCAGATATATATATATATATATTCATATATATATATATATATTGGCTATTTCGAATGGTCTGTAGATTTGACGATACAAACATATATAAATCTTGTAAATCTTTTTGTTTAACTATTCGTATTTCCCTGTACATGAAAGATTGTGTTATAAATTTATTATATTTTTGCTTATTGAAGAGAATTTGGAATGGACTCATCTGTATATGTTTGTATATTTGTTCATCATCAAAAGAAAAGATATGCGGTATTATAAGCATACGATTTGACGAATCTTTAGCACTCGTCATAGAACCATCTTAAGAATGTGTTATTGTTGGTCCATAGAAAGAAGCGACCTAGGTTTGGGAACGTTCCAAGATTGACCAGTGAGATATATTAATTTGCCATAATAATTTGGACGTTGTCGAATATGAAATGAAAGTAACCAAATAGAAATTAATAACAATAAATTGATATTATCGAACACACACACACACACACAAACACACACACACACACACACACACATATATATATATATATATATATATATTCAAATGAAATACTATATAGCCTTAAATAAGCCTAAGATTGATTTTCAAACTCGACATTCGAGAATTTGGGTTAAAAGATATAAAATCCTTATTTAATTTATTAAATAAAGTTTATCGTTTATAAACGGTTTTCATAGCGACTATTTTAAAAGTTGAACTGCACATAACTAATAAATTATAACATGAAATCTTTATTTTTCTCTTTCATATGAAAAATATAGTTATACTGATTCACACGTTTCTCGTCTCACGAAATTCCGACTTACTTTGGGCCCTGTAAGGCCGTTTAAAGTTCAAAGCGCCAAATTACGAACTACCACGCCACTACAGCTCGTTTTATAATATAATTATAAATTAAACGTTCTGACATCGTTTTAATAATGAATATATTTATATAATTCAATATAAACCATATTTAAACCACTTTTAATCACTCGTTCCCATTATACCGCAAATTCAATATTTTCTCGATATCCTGAAAATAAAAATTATTATATTATTAATATAAATTTAAATATTCAAACTGAATGGTCAAATCCATTAATTAAACGTAAATCAATATTTTAAATAAATAAATTATTTCAAATAAATGGCCAGAAAATACAGGATATTACATTATATAAATAATTTAATTTAATTTACCTCCCTGTGATTCGACCTGCATACTAAACTATCTGTGCGCTTGCAGTTTTATTTCAAAATCTACACGTTTCTAATCCATAGGAAAGCGTCGATCAAGTTTTTGGTGTTGTTGCTAGGGAGACAATAATTAAGTTTTATTATTTATTTAATTTTCGATTCGTGTTAGTTTTTATTTATTTATTTATTTATTTTTACCTTTTACTGTCTTGTATATATATATATATATATAACTTGCCAAGTTTCTTTGATTTTATTCATTTCCCCTTTTCAGTCTCCTTCCAATCTTCACAATTCTTCTTCTACAAGTCTCAAAAAAATTCTGTTAATTTGTTTTAATTTCTTTCCTCTCTCAATTCATTTTCCTTTCCAATTTTTACATAGCTCTCCTTTGGTATTCAATAAAAAAAGGAAAAAACTTTTTTCTGTTTTTGTTCTCTCTTTTATTGCCTTCCCTATTTAGATCGCCTTTCAATCTTTACAATTACTTGCCTTTTCCAAAAAAACAAAAAAATTTGCTTGTTTTTCCATATCATTCCTTTCTTTCCATATTTTTTACATTTGCTTTCATTAAAAAAAATTAAAATATAAAAAGAAACTTGTCATTTTCACTGAGTTTTTGTCTTTGTCATTTTATTTTCTCTTTTTTTTATTTCTTTCCCTTTTTACTCAATCGGTTCTATACAAATTTCTTTCTTCTTTTACAGGTCTTACCAAACCAAAAAAAAATTTATTCCTTCTTTCCGTTTTTTCTTTCTTCCTTCTATTCTCTTTTGCCATTTACAAAAACCACAGTTCCATTTTCATCATCCAATTCCCCAAAACTATTCAACATCCAACTATATCCTACCACACTTCACAGTCCATCACCTCCTCCACTAATACAACTACATCCCTTTACAGCTTGCAAACCCCATTAGAAATCATCTCGATGACCCTCACAAAGCTACAGGTCCAGTTTCACCACAAAACAACACTTTTTTTTCCACCCATGCAAGTCCATTGTATCTCCTCTTTAGTTGCACTATACCCAAATAACTGAGTTCAGCAATCATACTTGGACCATCACTGCGACAATAATTCATCTCGCAAACCTTATCTGCACAAAATCACCAATTTCGACCACAGTCAATGCCATCATCACCCAAAATTGCAACACAGTCATCCCCAGTCCCCACAAGCCAAACCCTCTGCTCCACATAATCGCCAAACCGTACTCCAGTACATTCCCAGAAGTCGAATCCTTTTCATGCATCCCAAAATTCACCACCACGATCGAAAACCTTTGATTTTGAACCCTAACTCGCAGAACCCAGTAAACTCGAGATCCAAACGTGATTTAGAAAAAAGAAAAATAGAGAGGAAGGTTGCATGACCTTGTTGTTGGGTTTGAATTCCTTTGTTGCTAAAAAAGGGGCGTGACATTTCGTTGATTGTTTCTTTCTGGGTTGTTGGACAAATCACCGTGGCTTTAATTTAGTTGTGTGACTTGAGTTATGTGTTGTTGAGCCTCGTTTCTTGTTTTAATTAGGCCATGTTCTTTTGTTTTTGTTTTTTTAGCTTAGATCTAATCTTTATTGAGTTTAGTTTAATTTTTCAATTTTTTTTTAGTTTGGTTTAGTTGGTTTCAAGTTTTAGTGGAATTTAGTTTTGCTCAAGTCGGTTTCTTTATTTTAGGTTTATTTAATTATTATTTTAACCTTTTGTTTATCTCCTTTCTTATTCTTCGTACTAAAAAGAGAGAGAGAGAAATTGAATTAAAGACCAAAGCAAACAGAAGAGAGTTCAAGCAACCTATAAAGGAATCAAAAGCGAGGCAAGCAAATTGCAGACAATGAAGTTTTATAGCACTGGACGGACTGCCATACCTCGCTGTAAAATTTTCTAACTCTACAGGTGCAGCAGTTGCTTAAAAAAATATAGAAATTGCTTGTAAAAAATTTCTGTAGGCGCAGCGGCTTGCTTGTATAATATTTTAAATTTCTGCAGTTATTATTGGTTGATTTTTGTGGTTGACTGATATTTCCATAACTGAAATCTTCGCTCTCATTGTTTTCAACAATAAAAATAGACGTTGTAAAATAATATAATTGAAAAGTGGTGCTTTATGAAGTTGATTATTTTCTATAATTTGATCGTGGATATATTGCAGTTCAATTTATTGAACTATTAGCAAAAGAGGTTGCATACTACTTGTAACAACCCGAATTTCAATAACATGTTGAAATAAGAAATTAAGGCAGAATTAAATTTTAAAATAAGAATCAAGGGAAATGGGTTGCTCCATTGCGTTCGTCTTGAAATTCTGCTTGGAAACGAGTCCGGGTTTTCGAAAAAGGGATTCAGTATGAGGGAGATATAACCCTCTAAAGTTTCAATAATTTTAAGAATCGAAAACAACTCGAAATTCGAATTCGTCATTCGAATTCAAACCCCAGCGCAGACTGGGCGGGAATTTTCCCTCCTAGGACCAAGTCGACCTGGGGGTCGACACTATGGTCGACCTCCCAGGGGCCAGGTCGACCCTGTGGTCGACCTGGGGGTCGACCTGGTGCCAAAACCCAGTTTTGAGCCTGGGTTCATTCTGATGTATCTAGACTCGTTTCGTGACCAGATTCTTGACTCTAAACCTATATAAACACCCTCCTAGCCCCATTCTCTCTACACCAATTCTCTCTAGCCTTATGCTGCTCAAATTCTAGTTATAATTAAAAGATAAAAGGGACTACTTCTTCTCCATCAAGATTACGCATAGAGATTTACAAATTGGGGGTTTTCAATTAGAACACGATTAATCAAATAGAGATTCAACTTCTGTTTTCTAATTCTCGATCCGCGCACTGTAAGTCCAAGTTACTTTTAGATTAAAACTATAAACTTAATATGGACATGTTATAAATTGGAATTGGACCTATGTATGATAATTGATTCATATCTATTCTTGTTCATCTTGGATCTTGACTTTTGGGAATAATGCAATGAAATTAATTTTGGCTTATTCATGTTGTAAATCAAGTCCTTTCATGTCCATAATATTATCATGCCTGTGATGTTGAATCAGTTATTATTCACAAGTTTGGGACTATCACCTTATGTCAACTTTTATCGTGACTATCACCTAATTATGCTAGATTTGAAATCCTAATGTATTGAGGCTATTATTCTATATGCCAGTGATGTTATAACCAATTATCTCAAGCTATATCATGCTAGATTTATCACCTTATGCTCGTTCTTTTGCCTATAATAGTTTTGATGTCATTCCCTTTCATTTTGGATTTGGATTTACTTATAATCTAGATTGATTCACGTTTACATGCGATGGGAATACGATTTGGGTAGATTAGGCAAAACATGAATTGGTAATTAACATGAAACATGAACATTGTTATAACTTGAATCTGGATATGGACATGAAACTCACCATTAAACTTGACATGAACTTGACATGAAACTTGAACATGGACATGACACTAGAATGAACTTGAAAATGGCCAACTCGAGGTTGGGTTGAGTTTGTAGTGTAATTTTGCCCGGAACCGCCCGGTAAATCCAGTGACTACAAACAATAGGATCCAATGTGGGTAGTTGGTCATATCGCGCTTAAAACTCGAGGTCAGACTGAGTTGTGGTGTAAAACTGCCTGGAACTGCCCGGCATATCCAGTGACCACAACAACAGGTCTGATATGAGAGGTTGGGGCGCATTAATGAATTAATGCCACATGATAGGGTTAAGTCATGAACATGAAAGACAACACTTAACCAACTTAACACGATGATTTTGTAGGGTTAAGTCATGAACCGCTTGAATATACTTAACCAATTTGACACGATGATTTGGTAGGGTTAAGTCATGAACCATTGAATATGCTTAACCAATTTGACACAATGATTTGGTAGGGTTAAGTCATGAACCGCTTGAATATACTTAACCAATTAGACACGATGATTTGGTAGGGTTAAGTCATGAACTGCTTGAATATACTTAACCAACTTGACACATGAATCGTAGGGCGAAGTCATGAACTTGAATGACAACACTTAGCCAATTTGACATGACACATTGGCGGGTTAAGTAACGAACTTGAATGACAACACTTAACCAACTTGACATGCTAGACTGATAAGGGTTAAGTCACGAATTTAAATGACAACACCTAACATGTTGGACGGAAACCCAAGTTACACGGTCCACTTTAGCAGTAACCCACTAGATGTATCATGGTACCCTGGAACTAGGCAGGGTGGGGCACGATTACTGGGCTGATTGTAAGTGACCAGAACGATGGCTGAGTTGGTGTGCCAGTGTTGGTTCAGGCGGACTATGGTCGTGCACGTAATCCAGAGTTGAAAAAGCAGGCATTGGGCATTAGTAGGTTTACACTGTGCATGCTTGATTCATGTCGATGGTTGGCACCCTCGGCTTGATACACCCTATGGTGGACCTAGCATAGGTAACTACATTCGTGATAGGGTCGTATGACATAGACACATGAAGAGCTAGATTTTGTAGGGAGCCGATCGATTAATAGATCGTTTCGTGGGACCAAGTAATGGGTCATTTCATGACATTGGGCAAGGGATCATTTTATAGTCAACACATGACACGGGTTATAATACTAGTACGGGTGGTGCAGAGCAACTAGATATCATAGAAATATTTTAATGGTGAAGCAGAGAAATCTTGCGATGCTTGATAGAAACCATGCGATGATATACTTGACAAAAATCATATGATGTTATTCTTAGTTATCGTGCTTGTAGCTTACCTTGTTATCATGCTCTTGTTTACTTTCAGTTTATCCATGCCATGTTATCTTTACCTATTTTTATGCTGAAAGTCACTAGGACTTACTCAGTCTTTATGACTGATCCGTTTTGTTTCGCCTCTTTTCCTTCCACTCCCCTCCCCCCACCCCCAGGTTTGCAAGGTGGGAATACAGCTTAGTTCGGATATTACCAAGCTCCCAGGTTCTTTCATGTACGGCTTAGACCTCTCTTGGCTATGGCTTTCTTTGCTTTATTGGGGAATACTACAATTTATTTTTATGCTTCTTTGTTTTTGAGCAAGACAGATATTTTAGCTGTGTAATTAGGTATTGGAAGTTGATGGGCTTTTACTGTAAACAATTATGTTTAATAAATGATTTGAAGTACTTCTACTTTACCTTCCGCTGTTTTATATATGTCTCTTGTAATATTTCTGTTCCAGTACCCATAATTCTCCATTGAAGTTTAGGCATTCCCTTTGTAAGTGACCTTAACGGATGTGGGGTGTTACATTTGGTATAAGAGCAGAAGGTTACCAGACTGGGCAAAGGCTTTTAAAAACCTTCTGAAATTATTTTCAAAACGTTTACAAAGAAGCATTTTTCTAAGAAAATTTATGTTTTACGAATGGCATATTCCCCAAAGCCATATGCACTATCTTCTGATTCTCTCTTTGAATCCCTTCTTTCTCTCTTTTCACCATAGTTTTGTAGGTGTACGACACAAGTCGGAGGGCAAAGGAGTGCCCAACCTCCATCTGTAGCCGCAGTAGTTTTACTTGCGACTAATCTTATTTCAAGCTTTGTAGGGATGCCGTGCGATGGAGGTAATTTCGAGAAACTTGTCAACAAGCTATACAAGGATAGTAAGAACGAGGATAAAGAACATAAGCCTAAGGACGAGAAACTTGTTGATATGGCTTAATCACGAAGGAGGAAAAAGTGAAAGGGAAGAGGCCAAAGTGAAAGAATAATAAAACCCATGACAAGAGAGAGTATCTTTAGTATGGTAAAAAGGGACATGTAGTTAAGTATTATAGGGCAAAGAACAAGATCGTTGAAAGGGCAATTGTATGCTCTCACTACTAGCGTACCTAAGAGAGGTGCTAACGTTTCTGTTAAAAGTTTAGCTTTTATTTTCTATCATACCGTGGGAACTTTGTTTTTGAACATCGCTTCCTTTTAATTCTGCTTGGATAGTTGAGTCTCTGCACCTTAGTACTAGCGCGGTAGAGGATCCCATTTTCGTCTAAAATCCTATTGGGGAATCGGCTCATTTATTCATGACTTGTTTGGATTTGAGAATGTCTATGCTAAGTGTTGAGTTTATAAGGAATGCTTATGTTTTTGGGCTATGGGTTGATTCTAGGGATGGAGTGGTTATCCAGAAATGATACACTTCTCAAGTATGAATAGTGGGTAGTTAGACTCTTGACTTGCCGCGATAATGCCCTCGAAGTCTAGTGTAACCCTTAGGGTTCCGCCATGCTTAGTTACCTAGAATCTCTTGATACATTCATTGATCCGCTCGAGTAGTGTTCGCCACTAAGGTGGATGGTTCATTTTGCTTATGCATGGTGTAATAACCCGAAAATCTAGGCCAATTTAAAATTTTTATTTTGGCAATTTTAGCGAATTTGGATTATTTAAAATGAATTATTTTAAATAATAACGACGAGAAATTTATTTTGAATAGAATTAGAACGTATATATTTATATACGTCGTCGTTAGAATATAAATATTTATTTATATATATAAAAGGAATTGAAAATGGCGCAGTAGTTCGATAATTCGATTTCAAATTTCAATTGAACACACCGGGTGTAAAATAAACCGGATTTTAGTAAAACCAAAAATATTAGAATCTGTTTGTGAATATCTTTCAAACGAATCTGAGAAATCAAAATTTCATAGCGGGAATCAAAAGATATGTCCAGTTGAAAATTCTGAATAGTCGCTATGGAATTCAGGCCCTTAAAAATGGAAATTTTGCAAACGACCTCGGATTTCGACGAAACCACTTTTGCTGGATCCGCGATGTCAAATTATTTCTAGGTTTCAAATTTCATAATTTTTCGAATCAATATGCGAGCGTGGCAAAGGGAAACGCGTTTGACCAGTTTTAGTTGATTTTAATCGACTGGAAAATGGCCATTTTTCAAACGATCTCAGAATTTGACGAAATTAGTTTTGTTAGGACCGTATCATTAATATGAAGCAAGAAAATATTTTTCTGGAATTTTTCGAGTTAGTATGTGACCTCGGTAGATCGGAATGTGCGTTCAAATTCAATATATAGAGTTATATGTTGATTTTGATGAAAACTGATCGAAACGGCCAAATTGTCTAACGAAACATATCCCATTGTGTTCGGAATGGGGGTAAAGCGCTGGGGACGACAGTCGGTGGGTCTTATTTCGAGTTCGTATTTTAAAATACCTTTTTGAAATTTAAAATAATTAAATAAAAACTTCTCTCTTCATCCCCTTACCCTCTCAGCCCCCCCTGTTCATTTTTTTTCTTCAGATCAATTTTAAATTAAAAAAAACTAAACCCCGTCGCCTCCCCCCCCCCCCCCCCCCCGTCGCAGCCGCCATCTCCTCTCCCTCCCCCCCTTGGCGCGCCGCTGCAAGCGCAAGCCCCCCAGCCCAGAGCCCGACGCGGAAACCCCCCCTCCAGCGAGATCCCCAAACCCCCTTTCCCCCTAGCCTTCGCCTCCACCGCGCGTGCCCCCAGCCGGCCACTACCTCTCCTGCACCGACCACCACCTGCGAGCTCGGACCAGCAGCGAGCAAACACCCCTCCTCCGAACGATACGGTGAGTTTTTTCCCCTTTTTATTATATAAATTACATTGTTTTAAAAATTGATTTTCTTTTTATAACATGGCGATAAAGAATTGATCTTTGTTTAACAAAAGACAAGATTTTTATAAAGTAGAAATATTAAAAATATGATCTTTATATATATAGCGAATTAAAAATATGATTTTTATCATATGTGAAATATAAAAATATAATCTTTTATATTGTAGAAGTATAAAAATAGAATTTTTATATAGGTAAGATAGAAAAAATATCATCTTTGTAAATATAGAAAAATAAAAATCTGTTTTTTATTATATATTTGTTGAGATAAAGATGTGATTTTTATAAGTGATAAAATAAAAAAATGAAATCGTTATATTTGAAAAGGCGAAATCTTTATATAGAGAATAACGATGTAAAAATAGAATTTTTATCCATATGGAGTAATTATAAAAATGTGATTTTTATATATGTAGTGAATACGGGCAAAGAAGGTGACAAAAGGCGAAAAGGTGAAGATTTCCTACATTTGAAGTGTCGTGGAGTTGGGATAGCTTTGGTGAGAATTTCTCACTCTTTAATTTAATTTTTCTAGTTAAAATATATACTAGGTGTTTAGTAGCACCCGACACCCGTCGTCCACAGACCAAGGACGGCTTGTATGCTTGTTAGTTTGATTTTGATGTATAGTTGATTGTGTGATGTGATGTGAAATGTAATAAAATATTTACGTAGTTAAAAATATTTTATAGTTGAAAATATAATTTTTAGCATAAATGTGAAATAAATAAATATAAACAAATCGGACGATTTGTTTATATACACACATTTGACTGATATTGATTGGGATGATAAATTTTACACATCGCCCAACTGCACAAATAAAATCTGTGTTTGATTGTTTGAAAACCCCACACGGGTATTGGGATGATAGATGACATACACTAATCCCAATAATTAGTTGTATGTCGATCGATTGATTGACAGACTGTTATGAGCATTAAATACTTATATTTGATGCTTATACAGTGTAGAATGCACTTTGGATGATGGTTGATTATTCATCGTTGTTATTGTATACAAGTGTTGTAGAAAATCCATATAATTAACGTTATATGGTAATTGATTGGGCCTCATTCCAGTTTGGAAAAAGAAATATTTTAAATAGAAATATTTGAAAAAGAAATATTTGAAAAAGAAATATTTGAAATAAAATATTTGAAAATAGAAATATATGAAGTCGTGTTGATTAGATTGACGCCATTTTGACAATATTGAAATAGATTTGAAATTCGAATTAAATTGAATAGATTTGAAATTCAAATTAAATTGAATAGATTTGAAATTCGAATTATATTTAAAATGAATTGAAATTCGAATTATATTTAAATAGATTTGAAATTCGAATTAAATTGAATAGATTTGAAATTCGAATTAAATTGAATGATTTGAAATTCGAATAGAATTGAAATCCGAATTAAATTGAATAGAATTGAATCCGAATTGAAATCGAAAGGAATCGAATTCAAATTGAAATTGAAAAGAAGTTCGAATTAAATTGAAATAGAATTGAAATCGATTTGAAATGAATTTAAAACGAATTTATATTGGAATATTCAATTTTGATTTGAAATTGAATATGAAGTTGAAACCGTTTTGAAAATGATTTTAAAACGATTTATAAAGCAAGTTTTGAATTGAAATCGACGAAGTATATATTTTATATATTATATATATAATATAATGGCCTGAATAGAACGCGCCGCACCGCGGCAGTTCGCGAATTTCGACCATTGACTTCGAACGGATATTAAGGGAGATCCGACCGTCGGATTCTCCTAAAACCGGAACCGTTGGGTTCGTATCGAAAAGTTCTTTCAAACGAATATTAGAAATTTGAAATCTAACGGATGGATTTGGAGTTATGTCCAAATCAAATTTGGAAAAGGTTGTTGTAAGTGCAGTTCGATGGCCATTGATGGAAATCGACTGTACGGGCCTTGATAAAATTATTAAAAATATCAATAATTTGTGTAAAATCATAAGAAATGATTTGTGAAGAATTGGGATGAAAAACTCCATATTTGAAAAGATAAAAATAGATTTTTATCGAAATGAACTAGTTTTGAACTAGAATTATAATTCTAATTATTTTTAAATAAATAAATTGAATTTAAAAAGGGTTTTAAATGTAACTAGAATTTCCAATAGTTGAATTGGAATGGATTTGAATCGAAATTGTCTTTGGATTATTTCGATGTTGGATTTCGTGATTATACAGATATTGTTATGGAAATTTGAAAGATGTATATATCGTTATTTCCAATACGATATTTGTTGGTCGTAGAATTTGATATTGAATATAAGCCGATATATTTTCTATTCAGAGCCTTGTATTTAATATCAAATGTGATTTGAGTTTGTCGTGAATGGTGTCTTCATTAACACTGTTTTTGAACCCAGTTGAGAAAAGATTAAACCTTTTTATTTAGGTTTAATGAAGTGTACCAATTAAATAATATTTAACTGGAATTGAATTGATATTGATATTTGGGTTTATCGTGAACAGTGTTTTAAATAACACTTGTTCTTTAACCTGATAATTAATGGAATGTGATTTTGGGTTGTCGTGAATGGTATCTTCAATAATACTATTCTTAGACCCAAAGGAGTTAAGAAAATCAGAAACTAACTGGAGATTAGTTAAGCTGAATGGTTTCTGGGGTATTGATCTGATGTTGATTTCCGCCTTCGGGGTTAATACTTAGGGAATTGCTCACTTGCTAATTTACGGTTAGGGACTGATTGAAATGTGATATGATTTTGGGGTTTATCGTGAACCGTGTTTTTAAATGACACTGATTCTTTAACCCCGTTAAAGATTAAAACTAAGTGGAGTTTTAATGAATCTTTAATTAGATTGAAATGATTGAATATGGAGTATCACCGGTTTTGCTCCAGGCGATAGTTAAATCTTTAATTAGATTTAAACGTGAAATGGTAATTGAATTTACCGATAACACCGTGGTGTTAGATATGAAGTAAGACCCGTTTTACTTCATGGGATGAATAGGTTGGGATTGGGAAATTAAAACAAACGATTACTTCGGTAAGGTTCGCTAATCCCGACTAGTTTGAATTGATATTCAAAATTAGATTATAGAATAAATTTAAAGGATTTATCTTTGATAAAATTAATGGGAACCTTTCCCTATTAATGTGAAATTTAGAGACTAACTGTCGGTTAGCTAAGCAGGATGGTTTTCTAGATATTGATCTGATGTTGATTTCGGCCTTCGGGGTTAATATTTGGGGAATTATTCACTGGTTAACTTACGGTTAGTGACTGATAATTTGGAATGAGGCGTATGTTGTGTTTGTGTAACACAAGTTTATAATATACGCGAGTTATTCGGAAAGACCGGGTTTATCCCATTCTGAATAACTGATACGACGATAAGTCGAAGATGAAGACGGTGGTCAAAGACCGGAGGTCTTCACGTTGTTTGGGTGAATACTGATGATCTTGATTGGGATGTACACCCAAGATGATGGAAACAGTTGGTGATCGTCCAGACGTACTTGGAGATCGATGGATATGCGGGGTACTAGGTGCCTCCGGTTTCGTTCAGACCCAGAACGGACTTGTAAATGGACTGTGTGTCTGACATTGGATTTCATTCTGTGTGACAGATATCGGTTGCATAGAGTGGTTCGCCTGTGTGGCATGCTAAGATGCAATTGATCAAGGCTTCTATTGAAAAGCAGAGTCTTGTGGTTAACGATCAAAGCATGACCTTTGTGGCGTAGCTTTGTGTAGCGTTGATTCGCGAGCCTCACACCCCGGGGTGAAATAAAAACGGGAGACGGACCTCAGGGAGGACATGCGTTTTCTTCTAGCTAAAAGTGGCGTCAGTGGTTTTACACGCCCTGACGAGTTTGACTTATGTGGTTGTTGCTGTTGCGAGGCACCTTGGATATATCGGTCGTTCTCGAACCGATGGAGTCATTTAGTTGGCTCACCTATGCCCCAAAGGGTGGGGAAACACAGTGTTCAGGATTCGTCTAATCCACATCGGTGGACCGGCCCTGTCGCTCCAAGGGACGATGCGTTCTGTTCCTGAGACACGGGCTAGAGCATCTCGAATTGGTTGAGGACTATCTTTTGCCTCGGTTCATAGATGGAAATCCAATTTCCAAGTACGTGATTCTGCGGTTTTATTTGTAGAGCCTAGTATGGCGACATAGTGGGATGGGGCGCTTATGCCGTCTATGATTGATACTTATGATTTGAAGTTGTTTTATGCAATATACACTTATTATAGTATCAAAAGATTTGTTTTAAACGTATCAAGCATTCTTGGCTATTATAAGGTAAAAACCCTATCCCTTGGCTTGCGTTGCATTGTGTGATAGGACCTGGGTCTTATAATAGCTTTATTTTTTTTATTTAGCATTGCGCTGTTTGTTTTATGCACTGGTCTTCTTGGGAGGAAACCCATTCCGTGTTATACGGCGTGGTCCCTTGATTTACCTAACTTTAAAAATAAAGATTAATAACTGTTTTAGTTCTCACACCAGTCCCATGATGGACCTGGAGTTTATTGCTTTAACCTAAACTCTGGGTGCCCTTATTTTGACATGGGCAGCTAGTAGTTTTGATTTTGCAGATTTATATTCACAGGATCCTGGTTTACAGCTGGAATGATATCCGGAAAGCTTTATATCCGTATATCTCTTCTACTTGTGTATTGTATTATTTTCCACTGCTATGTAATGTATTGTAATCTCTGATATTTTTGTGTAATATTGATTCGTTCATACTCTGTATATTATTGTAATCTGATGAATTGTTGTAATATACAATGAAATGTTCTTCCGTCTGCATTCTGATGTGGCTTGTTCTCGAACTATCCGCGCTTTCCTTTACGGGGAAGTTACGGGTTCTTACAGTTGGTATCAGAGCTTTGATTTACAAAGCTCAGAGAACAAGACACATTAGAACCATACGAAAGAATTCATCAGAAACTGGATTAGTGATATCCAACGGGAATGACTCGTTAGAGATGGGATCAGTAGTATCCTAGAACGAGTGTGAAGAGTATAATTTTGAAAGTGAAAACAAATTTTGTTTTGAAATTTAAATCCATTATTCGTATTTGATTATTTATTTATATTGAGTTGGACAGTCCAATATATAAAGATTTT
The DNA here is from genome assembly GCA_030737875.1 of Allium sativum. NCBI lineage: Eukaryota > Viridiplantae > Streptophyta > Magnoliopsida > Asparagales > Amaryllidaceae > Allium > Allium sativum. The sequence goes on from CM060923.1 coordinate 13,361,996, forward strand.
TCATATACGTCTGATCCACGTGTATTTGAAATTTTAATATACTGGATAGATATAGAATTACACTCTAATCGCCCGGCGATGATTTTGATGATGGAGCTCCATCATTAGAATTTATGTTCGAGTTACTAAAGTGGGCTTTCTGTATATCTCCTATTGACTGGTGTGAGAACCAAAATTAGATAGGGCCTATTGTTGTGATTTGACATCAAAAATCTGATTTTTGACTAGATATCAAAGTTATGAATTTGAAATGATAATTCACTAGTTGATTGCTGATTGTGTTGAGTGATTATTGGTTGATTAGTTAAAAGCTGAACCATTTAGCCAAATTGTATCAAATAGTGATTGTATTTGAAATTTATCGCATTTGCCTGCATATACATGTACTTACATTAAACAGATCATAGCAAGGAGGCTAGAGCAGAGAAATAAAATTGTTTGCCCGACAAATAGGTACATATTTATCATAATTTACTGTTTTGTTTGGATGATGATGATTTTATGAGCCGATTGGCTAGCCGCTTGGCTTTTGCTTTTTCTTTTTGAGATCAGAGGGCCTATATGGCAATTTCGGGATTTTCTCGGTGCTCCCTGTGCAGGGGAGGTTATGGCGAAATTTTTCGAAAATTTAGGGTGTTAGCCAAATTTTTGAAAAATTTGAAAAGTTCTTAGAAACCGAAAAGTTGAAGAACTTAAGCCGTAGTCAAAATAACGAAAGTTGAGTTGATTTGTTAAACAACTTTCGGCTTCGTTCCATTTCGGGGACGAAAAGTTTTAAGTGGGGGAAGATTGTAATAACCCGAAAATCTAGGCCAATTTAAAATTTTTTTTTGGCAATTTTAGCGAATTTTGATTATTTCAAATGAACTATTTTAAATAATAACGATGAGAAATTTATTTTGAATAGAATTAGAACGTATATATTTATATAAGTCGTCATTAGAATATAAATATTTATTTATATAAATATATAAGGAATTGAAAATGGCGCGGTAGTTCGATAATTCGATTTCAAATTTCAATTGAACATACCGGGTGTAAAATAAACTGGATTTTAGTGAAACCAAAAATATTAGAATCTATTTGTGAATTTCTTTCCAACGAATCCGAGAAATCAAAATTTCGTAGCGGGAATCAAAAGATATGTCCAGTTGAAAATTCTGAATAGTCGTTATGGAATTCAGGCCCTTAAAAATGGAAATTTTGCAAACGACCTCGGATTTCGACGAAACCACTTTTGTTGGATCCACGATGTCAAATTATTGCTAGGTTTCAAATTTCACAATTTTTCGAATCAATATGTGAGCGTGGCAAAGGGAAACGCGTTTGACCAGTTTAAGTTGATTTTAATCGACTGGAAAATGGCCATTTTTCAAACGGTCTCAGAATTTGACGAAATTAGTTTTTTTAGGATCGTATCATCAATACGAAGCTAGAAAATATTTTTCTGGAATTTTTCGAGTTAGTATGTGACCCCGGTAGATCGAAATGTGCGTTCAAATTCAATATATAGAGTTATATGTTGATTTTGACGAAAACTGATCGAAACGGCCAAATTGTCTAACGAAACATATCCCATTGTGTTCGGAATGGGGGTAAAACGCTAGGGACGACAATCGATGGGTCTCATTTTGAGTTCGTATTTTGAAGTACCTTTTTGAAATTTAAAATAATTAAATAAAAATTGAAAAAAAAACCTCTCTCTTCATCCCCTTACCCTCTCAACCCCCCCTCCCCCCCCCCCCCCGTTCATTTTTTTCTTCAGATCGATTTTAAATTAAAAAAAACTAAACCCCGTCGCCTCCCCTCCCACCCCCCCCCCCCCCCACGTTGCAGCCGCCATCTCCTCTCCCCCCCCCCTTGGCGCCACGCCGCAAGCGCAAGGCCCCTCCCCCCCAGCCCAGAGCCCGACACGGAAACCCCCCCTCCAGCGAGATCCCCAAACACCCTTTCCCCCTAGCAGTCGCCTCCACCGCGCGTGCCCCCAGCCGGCCACCACCTCGCCTGCACCGACCCCCACCTGCGAGCTCGGACCAACAGCGAGCAAACACCCCTCCTCCGAACGATGCGGTGAGTTTTTGCCCTTTTTATTACATAAATTACAATGTTTTAAAAATTGATTTTCTTTTTATAACATGGTGATAAAGAATTGATCTTTGTTTAATAAAAGACAAGATTTTTTTAAAGTAGAAATATTAAAAATATGATCTTTATATATATAGCGAATTAAAAATATGATTTTTATCATATGTGAAATATAAAAATATAATCTTTTATATTGTAGAAGTATAAAAATATAATTTTTATATAGGAAAGATAGAAAAAATATCATCTTTATATATATAGCAAAATAAAAATCTAATTTTATTATATATATGTTGAGATAAAAATGTGATTTTTATAAGTGATAAAATAAAAAAAATGAAATCGTTATATTTGAAAAGGCGAAATCTTTATATAGAGAATAGCGATGTAAAAATATAATTTTTATCCATATGGAGTAATTATAAAAATGTGATTTTTATATATGTGGTGAATACGGGCAAAGAAAGTGACAAAAGGCGAAAAGGTGAAGATTTCCTACATTTGAAGTGTCGTGGAGTTGGGATAGCTTTGGTGAGAGTTTCTCACTCTTTAATTTAATTTTTCTAGTTAAAATATATACTAGGATGCAGACGGTGTTTAGTAGCACCCAACACCCGTAGTCCACAGACCATGGACGGCTTGTGTGCTTGTTTGTTTGATTTTGATGTGTAGTTGATTGTGTGATGTGATGTGAAATGTAATAAAATATTTATGTAGTTAAAAATATTTTATAGTTGAAAATATAATTTTTAACCTGAATGTGAAATAAAAAAAATATAAACAAATCGGACGATTTGTTTATATACACACATTTGACTGATATTGATTGGGACGATAAATTTTACACATCGCCCAACTCCACAAATAAAATCTGTGTTTGATTGTTTGAAAACCCCACACGGGTATTGGGATGATAGATGACATACACTAATCCCAATAATTATTTGTATGTCGATCGATTGATTGACAGACTGTTATGAGCGTTAAATATTTATATTTGATGCTTATACAGTGTAGAATGCACTTTGGATGATGGTTGATTATTCATCGTTGTTATTGTATACATGTGTTGTAAAAAATCCATATAATTAACATTATATGGTAATTGATTGGGCCTCATTCCAGTTTGGAAAAAGAAATATGTGAAATAGAAATATTTGAAATAGAATATTTGAAAATAGAAATATATGAAGCCGTGTTGATTAGATTGACGCCATTTTGACGTGAACGATATTTATATCGATTTTATTCATTTTTCAATGAATATTGAAATAGATTTGAAATTCGAATTAAATTGAATAGATTTGAAATTCGAATTAAATTGAATAGATTTGAAATCGAATAGATTTGAAATTCGAATTATATTTAAAATGAATTGAAATTCGAATTATATTTAAATAGATTTGAAATTCGAATTAAATTGAATAGTTTGAAATTCGAATTAAATTAAATGATTTGAAATTCGAATAGAATTGAAATCCGAATTAAATTGAATAGAATTGAATCCGAATTGAGATCGAAAGGAATTGAATTCAAATTGAAATTGAAAAGAAGTTTGAATTAAATTGAAATTGAATTGAAATCGATTTGAAATGAATTTAAAACGAATTTATATTGGAATATTCAATTTTGATTTGAAATTGAATATGAAGTTGAAACCGTTTTGAAAATGAATTTAAAACGATTTATAAAGCACGTTTTGAATTGAAATCGACGAAGTATATATTATATATTATATATATAATATAATGGCCTGAATAGAACGCGCCGCGCCGCGGCAGTTCGCGAATTTCGACCATTGACTTCGAACGGATATTACGGGAGATCCGACCGTCGGATACTCCTAAAACTGGAACCGTTGGGTTCGTATCGAAAAGAGCTTTCTAACGAATATTAGAAATTTGAAATCTAACAGTTGGATTTGGAGTTATGTCCAAATCAAATTTGGAAAAGGTCGATGTAAGTGCAGTTCGATGGCCATTGATGGAAATCGACTGTACGGGCCTTGATAACATTATTAAAAATATCAATAATTTGTGTAAAATCATAAGAAATGATTTGTGAAGAATTGGGGTGAAAAACTCCATATTTAAAAAGATAAAAATAGATTTTTATCGAAATGAACTAGTTTTGAACTAGAATTATAATTCTATTTATTTTTAAATAAATAAATTGAATATAAAAAGGGTTTTTAAAGTAACTAGAATTTCCAATAGTTGAATTGGAATGGATTTGAATCGAAATTGTCTTTGGATTATTTCGATGTTGGATTTTGTGATTATACAGATATTATTATGGAAATTTGAAAGATATATATATATCTTTATTTCCAATACGATATTTGTTGGTCGTAGAATTTGATATTGAATATAAGCCGATGTATTTTCTATTCAGAGCCTTGTATTTAATATCAAATGTGATTTGGGTTTGTCGTGAATGGTGTCTTCATTAACACTGTTCTTGAACCCAGTTGAGAAAAGATTAAACCTTTTTATTTAGATTTAATGAACTGTACCAATTAAGTAATATTTAATTGGAATTGATTTGATATTGATATTGATTTTTGGGTTTATCGTGAACAATGTTTTAAATAACACTTGTTCTTTAACCTGATAATTAATGGAATGTGATTTTGGGTTGTCGTGAACGTTATCTTCAATAATACTGTTCTTAGACCCAAAGGAGTTAAGAAAATCAGAAACTAACTGGAGATTAGTTAAGCTGAATGGTTTCTGGGGTATTGATCTGATGTTGGTTTCAGCCTTCGGGGTTAATACTTTGGGAATTGCTCACTTGCTAATTTACGGTTAGGGATTGATTGAAATGTGATATGATTTTGGGGTTTATCGTGAACCGTGTTTTTAAATGACACTGATTCTTTAACCCCGTTAAAGATTAAAACTAAGTGGAGTTTTGATGAATCTTTAATTAGATTGAAATGATTGAGAATGGAGTATCACCAGTTTTGCTCCAAGCGATAGTTAAATCTTTAATTAGATTTAAACGTGAAATGGTAATTGAATTTACCGATAACACCGTGGTGTTAGATATGAAGTAAGACCCGTTTTACTTCATGGGATGAATAGGTTGGGATTGGGAAATTAAAACAAATGATTACTTCAGTAAGGTTCGCTAATCCCGACCAGTTTGAATTGATATTCAAAATTAGATTAAAGAATAAATTTAAAGGATTTATCTTTGATAAAATTAATGGGAACCTTTCCCTATGAATGTGAAATTTAGAAACTAACTGTCGGTTAGCTAAGCAGAATGATTTTCTGGATATTGATCTGATGTTGGTTTCGGCCTTCGGGGTTAATATTTGGGGAATTATTCTCTGGTTAACTTACGGTCAGTGACTGATAAATTGGAATGAGGCATATGTTGTGTTTGTGTAACACATGTTTATAATATACTCGAGTTATTCGGAAAGACCGGGTTTATCCCATTCTGAATAACTGATATGACGATAAGTTGAAGATGAAGACGGTGGTCGAATACCGGAGGTCTTCACGTCGTTTGGGTGACTACTGATGATCTTGATTGGGATGTACACCCAAGAAGATGGAAACAGTTGGTGATCGTCCAGACGTACTTGGAGATCGATGGATATGCGAGGTACTAGGTGCCTCCGGTTTCGTTCAGACCCAGAACGGACTTGTAAATGGACTGTGTGTCTGACATTGGATTTCATTCTGTGTGACTGATATCGGTTGCATAGAGTGGTTTGTCTGTGTGGCATGCTAAGATGCAAATGATCCAGGCTTTTGTTCAAAAGTAGAGTCTTGTGGTTGATGATCAAAGCATGGCCTTTGTGGCGTAGCTTTGTGTAGCGTTGATTCGCGAGCCTCACACCCCGGGGTGAACTAAAAACGGGAGACGGACCTCAGGGAGGACATGCGTTTTCTTCTAGCTAAAAGTGGCGTCAGTGGTTTTACAAGCCCTGACGAGTTTGACTTATGTGGTTGTTGTTGTTGCGAGGCGCCTCGGATATATCGGTCGTTCTCGAACCGATGGAGTCATTTAGTTGGCTCACCTACGTCCCAAAGGGCGGGGAAACGCAGTGTTCAGGATTTCGTCTAATCCACATCGGTGGACCGGCCCTGTCGCTCCAAGGGACGATGCGTTCTGTTCCTGAGACACGAGCTAGAGCATCTCGAATCGGTTGAGGACTATCTTTTGCCTCGGTTCATAGATGGAAATCCAATTTCCAAATACGTGATTCTACGGTTTTATTTGTAGAGCCTAGTATGGCGACATAGTGGGATGGGGCGCTTATGCCGTCTATGATTGATACTTATGATTTGTAGTTGTTTTATGCACTATACACTTATTATAGTATCAAAAGATTTGTTTTAAATGTCTCAAGCATTCTTGGCTATTATAAGGTAAAAACCCTATCCCTCGGCTTGCGTTGCATTGTGTGATAGACCTGGGTCTTATAATAGCTTCATTTTTCTTTATTTAGCATTGCGCTGTTTGTTTTATGCACTGGTATTCTTGGGAGGAAACCCGTTCCGTGTTATACGGCGTGGTCCCTTGATTTACCTAACTTTAAAAATAAAGATTAATAACTGTTTTAGTTCTCACACTAGTCCCATGACTGACCTGGAGTTTATTGTTTTAACCTAAACTCTGGGTGCCCTTATTTTTACACGGGCAGCTAGTAGTTTTGGTTTTGCAGATTTATATTCACAGGATCCTAGTTTACAGCTGGAATGATATCCAGAAAGCTTTGTATCCGTATATCTCTTCTAGTTGTGTATTGTATTATTTTCCGCTGCTATGTAATGTATTGTAATCTCTGATATTTCTGTGTAAAATTGATTCGTTCATACTCTGTATATTCTTGTAATCTGATGAATTGTTGTAATATACAATGAAATGTTCTTCCGTCTGTGTTCTGATGTGGCTTGTTCTCGAACTATCCGCGCTTTCCTTTACGGGGAAGTTACGGGCTGTTACTCATGGGTTATAGAAAATCGCCTTAGTAAGTACATTTAGCAACATGATTGACATTGTTTATTTTCAAGAGATAGTTCTTCTGCGTGGAATACCTTATAGTGAGTAAACGAGATCCAGGATTCACTAGTGAATTTTGGAGAGCTTGCGTGAAACCATGAGTACGCAGTTATGTTTGAGCCGAGTACACTAGAAAAAGAATAAGTGAAAAAGGAACGAGGGGCGACAATGAAATGAGTTCCAACTCATATTTTGGAAATAGGAATTAAGAAGCTACGAAATTGTGAAGTTAAAGACGGACAAAGCATAATGGAGTTAAGCTCAAGGAAATGCGACTTAGAAGATTGAAGACTAGGTACGCGCATCATATCTCTTTTTAAGAGTATATCCTTGATCCCTCTTTTCCTGTAGAGCTTACTTGCATGCTATCTTTTAAGTATATCCTCTCGGTCCTATACTCAATCCTATTTCTGTTGCAAACCCCATAGGGAGTTTGACTCATCTATTAGTAATACATGTTGGGGCTTGAAGGTGTTCATTGGGTTGTCTATACTTTTTGGGTGTTATAGAATATGGGTTAGTTTTAGGAAGGGATTTCTTGTGACCGAAAAGGATTCCATCATGCTTAGTTTCCTAGAAACATATATATTGGTTGGGTTGAGAAATTCTTTGGGTATCAGTTTGATGTGGATTTCGGTCTTCGGGACTGGTGCTTAGGGAGTTCTTCTCCTAATCAGTATATATGTGACGTAGAATTCCAGTTTTGACATTGCCTAATGGGCACAAAGTTTTTACTTGCTTCTATCATTCGACTATATCTTTAGGTAGGAACAATTGGGTGTAAACATGTGTTTGAGACATGTTATGATTGATGGTTTCAAGTGGTTGCAAGCGGTTGCTAGAGGTTGCTCGTGGATGCATATACACGCACATTAGACACTAGATCGGCTCAGTCACCTTTCATATTGCATATGCATGAGTGTTTATACAGGTTTATAGATGAAATTGAATGTGTTATCATGTGGATGTTGCATATGGATGGATGTTTGTGCACACATATAGTGTTTATGTGAATAGGACTATTTGCATACATGTTGGACTCATGGCACTAAACATATTTTGCATTAAGAAGATCAATCAGGCCTAATCATTTGCATTAGATAAGGAACATTTACATACACTTCTTGCATATGTTTATACATCATTAGAAATCTTTTAAGGACAATGATTGCTTGTGGATGATGTTTTGAGTAGATGGATGATTGGATGGTAGGACACATTCTTCTTAACCTGAAGATTTCGGGGACGAAATCCTTTAAGGAGGGGAGAATGTAACAACCCGAATTTCAATAACATGTTGAAACAAGAAATCAAGGAAGAATTAAATTTTAAAATAAGAATCAAGGGAAACGGGTTGCGCCATTGCGTTCATCTCGAAATTCTACTTGGAAGCGCGTCCGAGTTTACGAAAAACGGATTCCGTATGAGGGAGATATGACCCTCCGAAGTTTCAAGAATTTTCAGAATCGATAACAGCTCGAAATTCGAATTCAAACCCCAGCGCAGATTGGGCGGGAATTTTCCCGCCCAGAACCAGGTCGACCTGGGGGTCGACACTATGGTCAACCTCCCAAGGGTCGGGCCGACCCTATGGTCGACCTGGTGCCAAAACCCAGTTTTGAGCCTGGGTTCATTTTGATGTATCTAGACTCGTTTCGTGAACAGATTCTTGTCTATAAACCTATATAAACACCCTACTAGCCCCATTCTCTCTACACCAATTCTCTCTAGCCTTATGCTGCTCAAATTCTAGTTATAATTAAAAGAAAAAAGGGACTACTTCTTCTCCATCAAGACTACAGAGATTTTCAAATTGGGGGTTTTCAATTAGAACACGATTAATCAAATAGAGATTCAACATCAACTTCTGCTTTCTAATTCTCGATCCGCACACTGTAAGTCCAGGTTACTTTTAGATTAAAACTATAGACTTAATATGGACATGTTATAAATTGGAATTGGGCCTATGTATGATAATTGATTCATATCTATTCTTGTTCATCTTGGATCTTGACTTTTGGGAATATTTCTATGAAATTAATTTGGGCCTATTCATGTTGTAAATCAAGTCCTTTCATGTCCATAATATTATCATGCCTGTGATGTTGAATCAGTTATTATTCACAAGTTTGGGATTATCACCTTATGTCAACTTTTATCCTAACTATCATCTTATTATGCTAGCTTTGAAATCCTAATGTTTTGAGGCTATTATTCTATATGCTAGTGATGTTATAACCAATTATCTCAAGCTATATCATGCTAGATTTATCACCTTGTGCTTGTTCTTTTGCCTATCATAGTTTTGATGTCATTCCCTTTCATTTTGGATTTGGATTTACTTGTAATCTAGATCGATTCACGTTTACGTGCGATGGGAATGCGATTTGGGTAGATTAGGCAAAACATGAATTGGTTGTGAACATGAAACATGAACATTGTTATAGCTTGAATCTGGATATGGACATGAAACTCGCCATGAAACTTGACACGAACTTGACATGAAACTTGAACATGGACATGACGCTAGAATGAACTTGAAAATGGCCAACTCGAGGTTGGGTTGAGTTTGTAGTGTGATTCTGCCCGGAACCGCCCAACAAATCCAGTGACTGCAAACAATAGGATCCAATGTGGGTAGTTGGTCATATCGCGCTTAAACCCCGAGGTCAGACTGAGTTGTGGTGTAAAACTGCCTGGAACCGCCCGGCATATCCAGTGACCACAACAACAGGTCTGATGTGAGAGGTTGGGGTGCATTAATGAATTAATGCCACATGATAGGGTTAAGTCATGAACATGAAAGACAACACTTAACCAACTTGACACGATGATTTGTTAGGGTTAAGTCATGAACCGCTTGAATATACTTAACCAATTTGACACGATGATTTGGTAGGGTTAAGTCATGATCCGCTTGAATATACTTAACCAATTTGACACGATGATTTGGTAAGGTTAAGTCATGAACCACTTGAATATACTTAACCAATTCGACACGATGATTTGGTAGGGTTAAGTCATGAACCGCTTGAATATACTTAACCAACTTGACACATGATTCGTAGGGCTAAGTCATGAACTTGAACGACAACACTTAGCCAATTTGACATGACACGTAAGCAGGCTAAGTCACGAACTTGAATGACGACACTTAACCAACTTGACATGCTAGACTAATATGGGTTAAGTCACGAATTTAAATGGCAACACTTAACCTGTTGGACGGAAACCCTAGTTACGCGGTCCATTTCAGCAGTAACCTACTAGAGGTGTCATGGTACCCTGGAACTAGGCATGGTGGGGCACGATTACTGGGCTAATTGTAAGCGACCTGAACGACGGCTGAGTTGGTGCGCCAGTGTAGGTTTAGGCGGACTATGGTCGTGCATGTAGCCCGGAGTGGAAAAAGCAAGCATTGGGCATTAGTAGGTTTACATTGTGCATGCTTGGTTCGCGTCGGTGGTTGGCACCCTAGGGCTTGATACACCCTATGGTGGACCTAGCACAGGTAACTACATTCGAGATAGGGCCGTATGACACAAACAAATGACGAACTAGAACTTGTAGGGAGCCGATCGATTAATAAATCGTTTCGTGGGACCAAGTAATGGGTCATTTCATGACATTCGACAAGGGATCATTTTATAGTCAACACATGACACGGGTTGGGATACTAGTACGGGTGGTGCAGAGCAAATAGATATCATAGAAATATTTTAATGGTGAAGCAGAGAAATCTTGTGATGCTTGATAGAATCCTTGCGATGTTGTACTTGACAAAAATCATATGATGTTATTATTAGTTATCGTGCTTGTAGCTTATCTTGTCATCATGCTCATGTTTACTTTCAGTTTATTCATGCCATGTTATCATTACCTATTTTTATGCCGAAGGTCACTAGGACTTACTCAGTCTTTATGACTGATCTGTTTTGTTTCGCCTCTTTTCCTTCTGTCCCCCCCCCCCTTGCGGTTCGCAGGGTGGAAATACAGCTTAGTTCGGATGTTACCAAGCTCCTAGGTTCTTTCATGTACGGCTTGGACCTCTCTTGGCTATGGCTTGCTTTGCTTTATTAGGGAATACTACAATTTATTTTTATGCTTCTTTGTTTTTGAGCAAGACAGATATTTTAGCTGTGTAATTAGGTATAGGAAGTTGATGGGCTTTTATTGTAAACAATTATGTTTAATAAATGATTTGAAGCACTTCTACTTTACCTTCCGTTGTTTTATCTATGTCTGTCCTGTAATATTTTTGTTCCAGTACCCATAAAGCTCCATTGAAGTTAAGGCATTCCCTTTGTGAGTGACCTTAACGGATGTGGGGTGTTACACTACCAGTAAAACATTGGTCGTATCCCTTAGTATTCGAACTATACATGAACGGCCATAAGACCCTCTTCCCCTTTCTAATTGAGCCAGTTAATTAATATAGCACAACTCAGTACTCTATATTATTTTGAAGTGAGAATAATTGTTAACTTCATTCAAATGTCTGATTCAAAAAAATCCTTGAGAGAAATGTGTGATAATAATCGAAGTAGACGTCCTCTTGAACAATACGAGCATGAATTACACCTCATGAGGCAAAATTTTCCAAAATTTCGTGAGCCCAATGCTAACAATTTTCAAAATTTTCCAAATGATCAACATTTTCAAAATCATAGAATGGTCGAAATTACGATTTCAATTCTAACTTCAATAATTACGGTTATGGGCCACATCCTTATCAAAACAGCTTTGAATCCCAATATAGCTTTGATCAACATCAATATGGGTTTGTAAACCAAATTTTTCAAAATTATAGCCCATATCAACACCTTGAAAATAACCAAAATTACAATTTTCCATCGAATTTCAACAGTTTTTGTTACGAACATAATTTTTACAATCAAAATGATTTCCAATATCATTGTCATTTTCCTAAAAATTCAAACAATCACCATATTGGAAATAGTATTGATCGTGAAAATGATGTGAACTATAATTTTGAGAATCAAGAATTCCAAAATGAGAGCTCTCAAATTGACGATTCGGAAGAATATCATCTTAACATTCTTAGATAGAAGGAAGTAACGTTAAATAAAAAGATGGATGAACTTCTTTGTTTAATGGGATCTTCGAAAGAACAATGAGAGCAACAAAATCAAATTCAAACAAGCGATGAATCGTAAAATAATCCATTCTTTACTGATAGTGAAAATTTTTAGATTACAACTTTGGTAATTGAGAATAATGATCTAAATGAAGTTGTTCAAAATTCAACAAATGATTTGGACTTCGACTCTTTTAAGGAAAAATATTTAAGCTCAGATTTTGATCTTCCTCTTTTAGGCTATGAAAAACTTGAAATTCTAGAAATTGAACAGAATAAAAATGTTGAATTTTTCAATTCAAATTTGGAGAAGGATTTTAATAAACATGAATTTTTTGGATTGTATGAGGATGAGTTGCCAAATAAGGATGGAATAGAATCAAGCCACCAATCCAAGTTCGAAAATTTCGATTTTGAGATTTCAAATGAACTAGAATTTGTCGATGTCGAAAATATGTTAACTTATAAAGTTGAGAAATGTGATCACATAGTCTTGAGCAATACTCAGAATTTAAAATTCACGATTGCAACTGAGTTTATATAAGATCAAAAATTTTTGGACAATTACACTAATAAATTTGTTGAGCATATGAATTATTTTTGGATTGTTAGCTTGATTGAAAAACTTCATGTTAGGACGACCCTGGATATTTATCTACTAGACTGTAAATTTAGGTATAAAGATGAGATGGTTTTAAAAACCCTTTGCTTATTGGAAAACACGCCTAGACATAGTGGGAATGGGATTCATCGAGCTAGAACCAAGTTTTGGGGAAAGAGTTGGTGGTAGTCTTTGCATCGCAGGCATCGCAAACACATGTATCATTGTACATACGATCCATTCTTACATACAATTAAATTGCATTTAATTTACACATAATTTTGTATTTAATCCATCTTTGGGTTTTATCATTCAAATTTAGGAAACGTGCTACAGTGTGGACACTATTTTGTCTAAGTGTGGGGGGGAGGGGGTAGTCTGCATTGCATCATTTTTATTCTTTGTTAATTTCTTTTTTCTTTTCATTTTTTAGATATGATTATCATGCATTTTAGATCGTAGTAACATGCCATTTTTTTTTAAACATGACTCATTTTAGATTGATACAATAAAATAAGTTAACAATTATTAGTCAGTTGATAGTATTTTTTTTCTCTTGACTAAGATCGAATAAGAAATATAATGAAAAGTTGAATTTTGAGGGATAATAGAGTAACTGGTACATAGGGAGATTCTTAGGTGATGGCCATGAAGTCTATTCTAAATTGTAGTCTTTGTTTAATAAGTGGAGGACTTAAAAGACTTATATTGGCCTTTTGAATCTTTAAAACTAAGTTGTGTTAAACTGAATTCGTGTAATCTCTCTTGTTCTTATATTTTCAATAATAATAATAATAATCCAATAGTATCCAACATTGCTTGTATATCTAGCGTTGGTGTGCGAACCCGCCAAGCTCTATCTGACATGTTGTTGAAAAAGTCAGCGTTGGTATATCTTGGTCTCATTTTATGAGTTGGACTCCTAAGGATTACCGACATGTTGTTGACAAAGTCAGCGTCCGGCTGCACAATCCGTCAAGCTCTATCCCAACTCTCTGTCAGTCCGAAAGGCAGTGTATGGTTGGTATACCTTGGTCTTTTTAGTTAGCTGTATGTAATTAATCATAAATTTCAATTTTTATAGAGATGGAGAATAAGAGATGATGCCCAAACACTTCTTGACCTTATTGATTTAACTAGCCATACACGAGTAAATAATAATACCACTTTACAAACTGTGCCAAGCAAACCAGGAATCTATTTCGTGGCTGCACTATGTTATTGTAACAACCCGAAATTTAACAACGTGTTAAAAACAAGAATCAAGGCAGAATTAAAATATAAAATCTGAATCAGGAGAAACTAGCTGTGCCATTGTGTTCATCTCGGAAAAACACGCGAAATAGAGTCCGAGTTTTCGAGAATCGGAGTCCGTATGACCCAGTTATGGCCCGTCAAAGTTTTCAGAAGATTTCAAGTTCAAAAACAGTTCAAATTTGAATTCAGAATTCAAATTCACCCAAGCAAGGCAGGCGGGAAAATTCCCGCCACCCCTAAGTCGACTGGGGAGTCGACACACCTCAGGTGGTGTCGACTGCCCAGTCGACACCCCTGTCGACTTGGGTGGTCGGCCAGTTTGGCCTGGGTGCACCTGACTTGTTCCTTAAGACATGTTTTATGGGCCTGTGACGGATTTTGAGGGCTCAAATCTATCCTAGTGTTTATCCTATGGCTTAAACTAGTCCTAATCTCTATAAAAAGACCCCTAAACCTACCATAAACCCTCACAAATCACTCATGCCACGAAGTGCTGCCCAAATGCCAAGTGATCATGGCCGCCATCTCCAATTCCTAGAGGCTATGCATTCAAATCGGGTTCAAATCAAAAGGTGCAAGCTTCCTATGTCAAATCGAGGGTAGATCAACGTTGCTACTCAAATTTATGGCGATTCTTCAACAAAGGAGCCACCTTTCTTCGTCAAGATGATTCATGATCTTTCCCTAAGTCTCTCTATGTAAGTTCTAGCTACTTGTAATTCTAACGGTGGTTCTAATGTGACATGGAATAAAATGCGATGAAACATAAGTATGCTAGCTTATGTGAACCTAATTTTTCCCCTTTTCTATGATCTATGATCTTGGCCTAAGTTGTAGCGACTTAATCATGCCATTCATGTTATGTTTAACCTAGTATATCTTGCAAGTTTGAATCTTTATCTATGGAATGTTAGCAAGAACCTTTGGGAACCACTTGACTTGTGAAACATTGGCAAAGACTTGAGTTTGGGGCTTATGCATGTAAATGAGATACTATGCATGTTTGTGGCCAAATTCCCTTATGATACTATGCATGTTTGTGGCCAAATTCCCTTATGATACTATGCATGTTTGTGGCCAAATTCCCTTATGATACTATGCATGTTTGTGGCCAAATCCCCTTATGATACTATGCATGTTTGTGGCCAATCCCTTTTTGACATCGTGCATGTTTGTGGCCAATCCCTTTTTGACATCGTGCATGTTTTGAGGCCAATATGTAGCATAGTATCCTTACTATGTTGACTCGCTTTTACTTGGGTTGGAAACACGATGTGGGGTAGGTTAGACGAGCGTGATTATGACACGATAATTTGACATGGGATTTCATGAAAATATGTCACTCATGATACACCTAAATGTGGACATGACATGTGGGGTAAACATGGGACTTGAAACTAGACACATATGGGTTGTAAGTAATATGACACTAGACCAAACATGAAAGTGGCCAACTCGAGGTTGGGTTGAGTTTGTAGCATAAATCTACCCGAACCCGCCCGGCTTAACTAGTGGCTATAAACAATAGGACCCAATGTGAGTAGTTGGTCACATAGCACTTAAAACCCGAGGTTAGACTAGGTTGTGGTGTAAATCTACCCGGACCCGCCCGGCTTAACTAGTAACCACAACAAAGTCTAATGTGAGAGGTTGGGGTGTATTAATCTAATTAATGCCACATGAAAAGGTTAAGTAATTTTGACTAATGACACTTAACCGATATGACACGAATGGGTAGGTTAAGTGAAACCGGACTTGGTTTCTTAATGACACTTAACCATATAAGACAATTAGGGGATGGGATTAAGTAATTTACACTTAACTAATCCGACTTGGTAATTATATGGGGTTAAGTAACTTAGACTTAACTAATCTTAACACGGTAATTAGATGGGGTTAAGTAACTTAGACTTAACTAATATAAACACGGAAATTAGATGGGGTTAAGTGTAATAACCCGGAAAGCTGAACCAGTTTGGAAATTTTATTTCTGGAAATTTTGCTGAATTTTGAGTCCAAATTTAAAATTTCCAATTTTAAATAACTCTGAAACATTTAAAAATGGCCATGTTACAAACGACCTCGGAATTCGACGAAACCAATTGCGTTGGATCCGGAATGTCATGATATGGCTAGGTTTCAATTTTTAGAATTTTTCGATTTAATATGTGAGCGTAGCGAAAGAAACTGTGTTTGGTCAAATACAGTTGAAATTAAATGACTGGAAAATAGCCATTTTTCGAACGGTCTCGGAATTCAACGAAATTAACTTTGTTAGAACCGTATCGTCATCACGATGCCAAAAATAATTTTTTTGGATTTTCCTGAGTTCGTAGGTGGCCGTAGGAAATTAAAACATATGTTCGAATTTAAATTAAACAATTTAAATTGAAAATAAAAGAAAAAATACTGTAACTTCAGAATTAGATCTTGGCGATAGCGCCATCGCGTTCAGAAGACGTCAAAACATTAAGTTCGACAGTCGTTGAGCTTCGTTTGGAGATCGTATGGGAAAACAGTAATTTCTAGAATTAATTAATTAAATAAATAAAAAAATAAACCCTAAAATACCAGTATAAATACGCCGTATACGTGCAGCGTCTTCTTCCCCAAATTAGAGCCTCGGATAGGTCCTGTAGGACCGGGGAACGTGTACTTAGGAATTGCCAATCCTCTAAGCTGTATTTGAGGACCGGCCCTGCCATTTCCAAGGGTTAACTGCGGGTAATCCTGAGGCATTAACTAGAGTGTCTCGAATCGGTAAGGAGTCCTCCTTAGCCTGGACTCATGATGGAAACTCAAATTTCCAATACGACCCCGACGGATTTGATTGTATTACTAGTATTGGAGGCATAATATATGGTACCTATGCTTCCTAGGATTAATACATTGCTTTGAATTGTTTTGAAAACTATACACCTTAATAATAGTATTAGTTTCGTATTTGGCATATTTAGCATGTTTAACCACCATAAGGTAAAACTCTATCCTCTTGGTGTGCGTTGCATTGTGTGATGGGACCCGAGTCTTATGGTGGTTCCATTTTTCAAAAGACATTGCGTTGTGTTACGTTTTATTTATCTGTACTGACACTGTAGTTATGCACGACAATCCACTGGTACAACCCGTTCCGCATTAGTGGCGTGGTATTTGGATTTGCCTTATTTCTAGTAGTAAATTTAGTTAAGAATTCTCACACCAGTCCCACGACTGACCCATCATTTGTTTTCACCTTTTTGCAAACTTGGGTGCCCTCTCTTCCACACGGGCAGCCAAGTAGACAGGTTCACTTTCTGCTTGGAGTTTTCTTTGGAGTTGCTTATATTCTCTCTCTTGGAATTTGCTTTGGTGAAGAGGTGATGACTTGGAGCTTCGAAGACCCTCTATCTTTTGCTTTATCGCATTTTTCCTTTTATTTCAGACATCAAACTTATTTCCATTTCATGTTATTTAATTTGGAATTGGAACTTATGTCATTTTCTGAAAAACTTGTTGTAATAACTTAGATTCTGTGACTGTGGATTTTCTATTGCTGATGACATTATATATCCGCTGCTATGATGTTGTTAATATATGGATTTCCTGTGCTATGTTGTTTCTGTGATTTGTTATATTATATTTATGTTGTATTCCATATGATTTCTCCTTGCTTTCACTCCGTGGAAGTTTGGGGTCATCACATTAAGTAACCTTCACTTAACTAATCTAAGCACGGTAATTCGATGGGGTTAAGTTAAACACTTAACCAATCTAAACTTGGTAATTCAATGAGGTTAAGTAATCAATACTTAACCAACTTAACATGATAACTTAATGGGGTTAAGTAACTTATACTTAACCAATTATTCATGATGATTTGATGAAGTTAAGTAACCTATACTTAACCAATCTACTATGCGGACCTGATAGGGTTAAGTCACAAGACCTTTTAAATATACATAACCATTGTAATACGATTAGTGGATGGGGTTAAGCTAACCCATACTTAACCAATCTGACTCGATACTCTGATGGGATTAAGATAACTTATGCTTAATCAATCTAACACGATATTTTGATAGGGTTAAGACAAATAAATACTTAACCAATTTGACTTGATAGGGTTAAGTCATGAGCTTCTTGGTACACTTAACCAACTTGTAGAGCTAAGCCTTGAACTTGAGTACTTTAGCCAATCTTGACATGATTCGTAGGTAGGTTAAGTCATGAACTTGAATGACAACACTTAACCCATTTGACAAAACCCTAGCTCAGGGGACTAGGTTGAAAATCGTAGTTAACAAGGATAGCGGGAAGAGAAGCTAAGTGGTAAACCTTAGTTAAGGATAACTAAGTAATAATTCTTAGCCAAGGACATGGGACTAGTTCATAAATAGATGAGTAACCTGATACAGTAGGTCATCGCTTTGTATACGAGGAGGAGCAACTTATCTGACTTGGATAAAAAAGCTCCAACGAACTGGGTGACGAAGCGGTAGCTTCGGGGGACGTGAGGGTACTCTTGGTATCCCTCTGTGAGGTGGCAGATGGTCCATGAAACCTGGCCTCACAGAGGTTAAGGTCTGCGATAGAAGAGCCAAGAGTATGCCTTGGTTGCTATGCGAGCGACCTAAAGACTGGGATGGATTAGCGTGGAGTCGACGATACTTGTTTTTGCCCTGGATAGCACGTCGCCGACTACCTACCATCTTTAGTCAATCGTGTACGAACGGAAAGGCAGAGAACTCCCAACAGACCATGTTCTTGCTATCGAGTCATGGGTGAGGTTGGCCAACAGGAAAGTGGGGCTATTGTGGGGCCGGGATGTAGTTCTCATACATGATTTTTCTTGGATTGCCTTTCAGTAGTTGAGGGAGGGGTCACGTGGGACCATAGCCACGGAATACAAAAACAGACCTTGATATCTGCATCGGTAGATGACTAAAAGCTCCCGACCGAGTTCCGTATTTCTTGATTTGCCCTGGCACGGAACTCAGATGGCACATTGAGATACATGTGCGTCTAGACATGGAAAACGATTCACGATACATACGTGGGACAAAAAGGGCGCGGTTGACGGGTGGCATAATCCCTAGTGGCCCTAGGTGGCTTGAACCCAAACCGAGACACGGAAACGTTCATTAGGTAGCATAATCCCTAGTGGTCCTAGGTGGCATAAATCCTAAGTGAACACGCGATAGATCATGGTAAGAAAACATAACCAAGTCAAGGGTAGCAGTCCAAAATAACCTCAAGGATAAAAGCGGTACTACGTTGAGGTGGTATAGATTTACATGGGAAAGCCCGTACGGCCTACGGCAAAGGACTGAACTTATGCATGGAAAGAAACATACGAGTTGGGAAACCTGCATATGCTGTATATTAGGTTGACATGGACCATTACATGACATTGGGCAAGGGACATTCATAGTTAACACATGACGCGGGTTGGGATACTAGTACGAGAGGCGCAGAGCAAATATACATGATAAATTCATTGGGATGGTGTACATGATAGATACCGTGGGATGTTATACATGATAGATACCTTGGGATAGTATACTTGGTAGAAAACTTGACGATGTTATACCTTTATTTATCTTGACACCGTAGTTTAACATGATATCTTAGTTTATCTTGCTACAGTAGTTCATCCGGTTATCTTGGTTTAGCTTATCTATCTTGTCGTCATCCTTATGTTTACTTTCAGTTTATGCATGTCATGTTACTTTTACCTGTTTTTATACTGGAAGTAGATAGGACTTACCAGTCTTTATGACTGACCCCGTTTTGTTTTCGCCTCTTTGTCTTCCGTTCCCCCCCCCTCAGGCTTTCAGGGAGGAAACACTGTTATTTAGTTCGGACTTCTTCTGCTTGAAGGTCGCCACGCATGGCTTGGACTTTTCTTGGCTATGGCTACTTTACTGTTTTACTTGGGGAATAATTTATGAAATGGTTTATGCTTCTTTACTATTGCAAGACAGGTTTGATGTACTCTGATGTAAAAGGCTTTAGACCTTGATGTTTTATAAAGTAATGAATTTTTTTTTACTTCCGCTGTTTTATATGTTCTGTCTTGTAATATTTCTGTGCATGTTTACCAATAATGCCTCTCCAAATCCAGTGCATTCCTTTGTGAGTGACCCTGGCGTAGGTGGGGTGTTACATTTGGTATCAGAGCAGAAGGTTACTAGACTGGGCAAAAGTTTTTCAAACCTTCTGAAAACTATTTGAGAAACCGTTTACAAAGAAGCATTTTTCAAGAAAAGTTTTTAAAGGCTATTCCCCAAAAGCCATTAGCATTATCCTTTGTTTCCTTGATTGAATCTCTTTTCCTTTCTTTCCTCCATCTGTAGTCACAGTAGTTTTAACTACGACAAATCCTTGCCTAGCTATGAAGTGTTTTCCGTGAGATGGAGGTGGTTCTCGAGAGGCCTGTTACCATGTTACAAGGAAGGGTAATAAGAGCAAGGATAAAGGACACGGACATAAAGATAAGCAACTTGTTGGTATGGATTAGTCCACGAAGGAAGACAAGGACAAGATCAGTGAGAGGGCAATTGTATGCTCTCACTCCTAGCGTACCTAAGGGGGATGGTATCGTTTCTGTTAAAGGCTTAGCCTTTCTTTTCTATCATCCCGTCCAGACTTTGTATTGATCATCTCATCATTTAAGTCTGCTTCGATAGTTAAGTCTCTGCACCTTAGTACAGCATGGTAGAAGATCCCACTTTAGTCCCAAAATCTGGTTGGAGAGTCGGTCCATTTATTCATGACTTGTTTGGAATTGGGAGTGTAAATGCCGAGTGCTGAGATTAGAAGCAATGCTTCTATTGTTGAGCTATGGATGGATTCTAGGGGTGAAGTGGTTATCCAGTAAGGGACGCCATTCTCGGTTTTGAAAGGAGGGTAGTTAAACTCTTAACTTGCCTTGGACATACCCTCGAAGTCTCGTGTAACCTTATGAGTTCTGTCATGGTTAGTTACCTAGAATCTCTTGATGCATTTATCGGAAATCTTTGATCCGATCGAGTAACGTTTGCCAATAAGACGTATGGTTCATTCCGCTTGAGCATGGGTTATAGGAATCACCCTAGTAAGTGCACATGGTAACATGATTGGCATTGGTAAACGAGATCCAGAATTCACTAAAGAATTTTGGAGAGCTTGCATGAGTACGCAGATATGGTTGAGCCAAGTATATTAGGGAAAGAATAAGTGAAAGTGGAACGAGAGGCGATAGTGAAATGAGTTCCAACTCATACCTTGGAAATAGGAATCAAGGAGCTACAAAATCATGAAGTCAAAGGCAGTCAGGGCACAATGGAATCAAGCTCATGGAAATGCGGCTTAGACGCGCGCATCATGTCTCTTTTTAAGAGTATATCTTTGATCCTTGGTTCACCTGTAGAGCTTACTTGCATGCTATCGCTTGGTGGATATCCTCTCGGTCATGTTTCTGTTACAAACCCCGTAAGGAGTTTGTCTTGTTTATCTCTTCGATCTTATCTTGGGAACCTTAGATAGAACTCTATGGATGTAAACATGTATTTGAAACATGTTATGATTGATATGGTTGCAAATGGTTGCAATTGGTTGCAAGTGGATGCGCGAATACAAATTAGATACTAGATTGACGCGGTCACGTTTCATGTTGCATATGCACGAGTATTTATACTTGTTTATGGATGAAATTGAATGTGTGTCATGTGGATGTTGCATATGAATGAGTGTTTGTGCACACATATAGTGTTTACATGACTAGGACTATCTGCATACATGTTGAATTCATGGCACTAAACATACTTTGCATTAGGAAGATCATTCAGGCCTGATCATTAGCATTAGCTAAGGAGCATATACACACACGTTTTGCATATGTTCATATGGCATTAGAAATCGTCTAAGGACAATGGTTGCCTGTGGATGATGTTTTGAGTAGATGGATGATGGATGGTAGGATACGTTCTTCCTAACTTGGAGATTTCAGGGACGAAATCCTTAAAGGAGGGGAGAATGTAACAACCCGAAATTTAACAATGTGTTAAAAACAAGAATCAAGGCAGAATTAAAATATAAAATCTGAATCAGGAGAAACAGGCTGTGCCATTGCGTTCGTCTCGGAAAAATACACAAAATAGAGTCCGAGTTTTCGAGAATCGGAGTCCGTATGACCCAGTTATGACTCGTCAAAGTTTTCAGAAGATTTCAAGTTCAAAAACAGTTCAAATTTGAATTCAGAATTCAAATTCACCCAAGCAGGGCAGGCGGGAAAATTCCCGCCACCCCCCAAGTCGACTGGGGAGTCGACTTGGGAGTCGACACACCCCAGGTGGTGTCGACTGCCCAGTCGACACCCCTGTCGACTTGGGTGGTCGGCCAGTTTGGCCTGGGTGCACCTGACTTGTTCCTCAAGACATGTTTTATGGGCCTGTGACGGATTTTGAGGGCTCAGATCTATCCTAGGGTTTATCCTATGGCTTAAACTAGTCCTAATCTCTATAAAAAGACCCCTAAGCCTACCCTAAACCCTCACAAATCACTCATGCCGCGAAGTGCTGCCCAAATGCCAAGTGATCATGGCCTCCATCTCCAATTCCTAGAGGCTATGCATTCAAATCGGGTTCAAATCAAAAGGTGCAAGCTTCCTATGTCAAATCGGGGGTAGATCAACGTTTCTACTCAAATTTCATGGCGATTCTTCAACAAAGGAGCCACCTTTCTTCGTCAAGACGATTCATGATCTTTCCCTAAGCCTCGCTGTGTAAGTTCTAGCTACTTGTAGATTCTAACGGAGGTTTTAATGTGACATGGAATAAAATGCGATGAAACATAAGTATGCTAGCTTATGTGAACCTAATTTTGCCTCTTTTCTATGATCTATGACCTTGGGCTAAGTTGTAGCGACTTAATCATGCCATTCATGTTATGTTTAACCTAGTATATCTTGCAAGTTTGAATCTTTATCTATGGAATGTTAGCATGAACCTTTGGGAACCACTTGATTTGTGAAACATTAGCAAAGACTTGACTTTGGGGCTTATGCATGTAAAAGAGATACTATGCATGTTTTTGGCCAAATTCCCTTATGATACTATGCATGTTTGTGGCCAAATTCCCTTATGATACTATGCATGTTTGTAGCCAAATTCCCTTATGATACTATGCATGTTTGTGGCCAAATCCCCTTCTGATACTACGCATGTTTGTGGCCAAATTCCCTTATGATACTATGCATGTTTGTGGCCAATCCCTTTTTGACATCGTGCATGTTTTGAGGCCAATATGTAGCATAGTATCCTTACTATGTTGACTCGCTTTTACTTGGGTTGGAAACACGATGTGGGGTAGGTTAGACGAGCGTAATTATGACACAATAATTTGACATGGGATTTCATGAAAATATGTCACTCATGATACACCTAAATGTGGACATGACATGTGGGGTAAACATGGGACTTGAAACTAGACACGTATGGGTTGTAAGTGTAATATGACACTAGACCAAACATGAAAGTGGCCAACTCGAGGTTGGGTTGAGTTTGTAGCATAAATCTACCCGGACCCGCCCGGCTTAACTAGTGGCTACAAACAATAGGACCCAATGTGAGTAGTTGGTCACATAGCACTTAAAATCCGAGGTTAGACTAGGTTGTGGTGTAAATCTACCCGGACCCGCCCGGCTTAACTAGTAACCACAACAAAGTCTAATGTGAGAGGTTGGGGTGCATTAATCTAATTAATGCCACATGAAAAGGTTAAGTAATTTTGACTAATGACACTTAACCGATATGACACGAATGGGTAGGTTAAGTGCAACCGGACTTGGTTTCTTAATGACACTTAACCATATAAGATAATTAGGGGATGGGGTTAAGTAATTTACACTTAACTAATCCGACTTGGAAATTAGATGGGGTTAAGTAACTTAGACTTAACTAATCTTAACACGATAATTAGATGGGGTTAAGTAACTTAGACTTAACAAATATAAACACGGAAATTAGATGCGGTTAAGTAACCTTCACTTAACTAATCTAAGCACGGTAATTCGATGGGGTTAAGTTAAACACTTAACCAATCTAAACTTGGTAATTCAATGAGGTTAAGTAATCAATACTTAACCAAATTAACATGATAACTTAATGGGGTTAAGTAACTTATACTTAACCAATTATTCATGATGATTTGATGAGGTTAAGTAACCTATACTTAACCAATCTACTATGCGGACCGGATAGGGTTAAGTCACAAGACCTTTTAAATATACTTAACCATTGTAATACGATTAGTGGATGGGGTTAAGCTAACCCATACTTAACCAATCTGACTCGATACTCTGATGGGATTGAGATAACTTATGCTTAATCAATCTAACACGATAATTTGATAGGGTTAAGACAAATAAATACTTAACCAATTTGACTTGATAGGGTTAAGTCATGAGCTTCTTGGTACACTTAACCAACTTGTAGGGCTAAGCCTTGAACTTGAGTACTTAGCCAATCTTGACATGATTCGTAGGCAGGTTAAGTCATGAACTTGAATGACAACACTTAACCCATTTGACAAAACCCTAGCTCAGGGGACTAGGTTGAAAATCGTAGTTAACAAGGATAGCAGGAAGAGAAGCTAAGTGGTAAACCTTAGTTAAGGATAACTAAGTAATAATTCTTTGCCAAGGACATGGGACTAGTTCATAAATAGATGAGTAACCTGATACGGTAGGTTATCGCTTAGTATACGAGGAGGAGCAACTTATCTGACTTGGATAAAAAGGCTCCAACGAACTGGGTGACGAAGCGGTAGCTTCGGGAGACGTGAGGGTACTCTTGGTATCCCTCTGTGAGGTGGCAGATGGTCTATGAAACCTAGCCTCACAGAGGTTAAGGTCTGCGGTAGAAGAGCCAAGAGTATGCCTTGGTTGCTATGCGAGCGACCTAAAGACTGGGATGGATTAGCGTGGAGTCGACGATACTTGTTTTTGCCCTGGATAGCACGTCGCCGACTACCTACCATCTTTAGTCAATCGTGTACGAACGGAAAGGCAGAGAACTCCCAACAGACCATGTTCTTGCTATCGAGTCATGGGTGAGGTTGGCCAATAGGAAAGTGGGGCAATAGTGGGGCCGGGATGTAGTTCTCATACATGATTTTTCTTGGATTGCCTTTCAGTAGTTGAGGGAGGGGTCATGTGGGACCATAGCCACGGAATACAAAAACAGACCTTGATATCTGCATCGGCAGATGACTTAAAGCTCCCGACCGAGTTCCGTATTTCTTGATTTGCCCTGGCACGGAACTCGGATGGCACATTGAGATACATGTGCGTCTAGACATGGAAAACGATTCACGATACATACGTGGGACAAAAAGGGCGCGGTTGACGGGTGGCATAATCCCTAGTGGCCCTAGGTGGCTTGAACCCAAACCGAGACACGGAAACGTTCATTAGGTAGCATAATCCCTAGTGGTCCTAGGTGGCATAAATCCTAAGTGAACACACGATAGATCATGGTAAGAAAACATAACCAAGTCAAGGGTAGCAGTCCAAAATAACCTCAAGGATAAAAGCGGTACTACGTTGAGGTGGTATAGATTTACATGGGAAAGCCCATACGGCCTACGGCAAAGGACTGAACTTATGCATGGAAAGAAACATACGAGTTGGGAAACCTACATATGCTATATATTAGGTTGACATGGACCATTACATGACATTGGGCAAGGGACATTCATAGTTAACACATGACGCGGGTTGGGATACTAGTACGAGAGGCGCAGAGCAAATATACATGATAAATTCATTGGGATGGTGTACATGATAGATACCGTGGGATGTTATACATGATAGTAGAAAACTTGACGATGTGATACCTTGATTTATCTTGACACCGTAGTTTAACATGATATCTTAGTTTATCTTGCTACAGTAGTTCATCCTGTTATCTTGGTTTAGCTTATCTATCTTGTCGTCATCCTTATGTTTACTTTCAGTTTATGCATGTCATGTTACCTTTACCTGTTTTTATACTGGAAGTAGATAGGACTTACCAGTCTTTATGACTGACCCCGTTTTGTTTTCGCCTCTTTGTCTTCCGTTCCCCCCCGGCTTTCAGGGACGAAACACTGTTATTTAATTCGGACTTCTTCTGCTTGAAGGTCGCCACGCATGGCTTGGACTTTTCTTAGCTATGGATACTTTACTGTTTTACTTGGGGAATAATTTATGAAATGGTTTATGCTTCTTTACTATTGCAAGACAGATTTGATGTACTCTGATGTTAAAGGCTTTAGACCTTGATGTTTTATTAAGTAATGAAATTTGTTTTACTTCCGCTATTTTATATGTGCTGTCTTGTAATATTTCTGTGCATGTTTACCAATAATGCCTCTCCAAATCCAGTGCATTCCTTTGTGAG
Source organism: Allium sativum (assembly GCA_030737875.1). Taxonomy (NCBI): domain Eukaryota; kingdom Viridiplantae; phylum Streptophyta; class Magnoliopsida; order Asparagales; family Amaryllidaceae; genus Allium; species Allium sativum. The sequence goes on from CM060923.1 coordinate 13,388,460, forward strand.
TGACCCTGGCGGAGGTGGGGTGTTACAGTTATCGACTGAACCAACTGGCCAAACTAGAGTTTAACATTGAAAACTTGAATTATATTGAAAATTCGTGACAAGTTGAGGTATCTAAAATAAATAAACTGATTAGAAATTGTTAACTTAATTTGTTGAACCACTTTCCTGAAATAAGTCGTGTTTTCATTTTCATTTGCATATGTCTGTTTCGTCCATGTAGTTACATTAGAACCACAACATACTGCATTTGGATTTTGTGGGTAGTATCCGCTGAAAACCCTCACGAGACACAACTCGTCCTACTAGGGACACCTAGGGGTTTAATGGCTTGTTGCATATGCTTAATGCAATCGTGTTTCCTATGAAAGTGTGACCTATCTAGTTTAGCTTTTCATTTTTTTATTTTCCTTTCTTTTTACTCGAGGACGAGTAAAAGATAAGTGTGGGGATATTTGATTAGCACAGAAATGTGTTTATTTTGTGCTCTTATATCTTATCTTTTGTAATTAAATAAATATTACTTTGGGTATTTTTATGTTTTTTTTACAGATTGTCAGTTAGTGTCTCCTTCATTTCAATTAAAGGCCAATTGCAAAGAAAAGCTACTTCCTTATGTCAACACTTTCTCAATTCCAAAAGAAGTTGTAGCTCACTAGTAAAGACATAGGAATTTGTACAAAAAGACCCGAGTTCGATCCTTGGCAAGCCTTATTTTTGCTGAAAAATGGAGCATGGATTTATACACACACCGTCTTCTTTGCTTTGGAGAATATATGGAATAGTGATATGTTATATATATATATAAAATATAATATATATATATATATATAATGTATGCACTATTAAAGATTTTAAGGAATGAGCATATTCTTCTCAAATCAAATAATTCATTTTCAACTTCCGTATAAAAGAAGATTTGAATGAATTATTGCCAAAGAAAATCCAATCATGCTGCCACATGTCAATAATCAAGGAGGCTGATCTTCAAGGAATATCTCAACCATTATATCATAGCTCTTTTATTTGTAAACATATTATTTCAATGGAATCATTCTTGGCCAAATTTATTATGATAGAGGAGTCTACATCCCTATAAATACACATGATATCCATTGTAAGGGATTCATTATTCTGTACTTCTTTTCTCCTTTAATAAAGTTTTCTTTTACTTTTCAGCATTTCTTTATCATCTGAGCATTTAGTGTTGTTTACACAATTAGATTTGGTAGAACACTATTTGTATTTTGCACTTATTTTCATTAGTGATTGACCGTCCGATTAGATTCCGCGGTAATCCTAATTTTATTTCCTGTTTGTTATTTTAATTTCTGTAATTTTAATTTCTGTTCTCTTTACTGCTTTCCTAGGTCATATTGGATTGAATATAGATTTGATTAGATTCAGATCTGATTCAATTGAATAATAGTTTAGTTGCAGTTTCAATTTCGTTTTCTTTCAAAACCAACCACCAAGATTTGTCTAACTCACCCAATAAATTATATAAGTAATTTAATTTAATTTACCTCCCTATGATTCGACCTGCATACTACACGATCTGTGTGCTTGCAGTTTTTTTTTCAAAATCTATGCTTTTCTAATCCATAGGAAAGCGTCGATCAAAATTTAGAAATTTGGGTGGCGTGCCGTTCACGGGCCATGAGACAGTGATGGAGGCTCAAGCGTGGCTTAAGACATGTGAGAAGATTTTTAGGGGCTTGAAACTAGAAGATCATCGGAAGCGATTCATGGCGTCATGCACTACAAGAAAAATACCCTATTGCAACTAGTTATTTGCAACAGGCGACAAATGACAGTTGCAGTAAATAGTATTTAGCAACAGACCTATTAGAGCAATTACAATAGATGAGATTTAGCAACAGACCTTTTCTTTCTGTTGCGAAAAACATATTTTTAGCAACTGCGCTTCGCTTTCTGTTGCAAAAACATACTTTTAGCAACTGTGCTTCCGTAATAGTTGCAACAAATATATTATCTGCAACTGCGCTTCTAAGCCAGTTGCGAATAGATATCTTTAGCAACTGTTTTTGCCACTTGTAATAATTGTTTTTTTTTTTACAACTTGTAAAGCCAGTTGCAAAAAACATACTATTAAAAATAAGCATCGGCTTTTAATGATTAACTTTTGATAATTAATTTGAATAGATACTATAAATGATTAACTACTAGTAATTATATAATAAGTAAGATTAATATTTAATAATTATTAATTAATAATAAAATTTAAGTATTATAAGTCGTATTTATAATGGATAATTAGATAGTAATAATTAATAATTAACAAATAATAATAATTAACATTTAAAAAATAATAAGATATATAAATAATTATTAAATAATAATAAATTAATAATTAAAACTAATGGTTAGTAATTCAAGATTAATTTGAAATATGAATTAACAACTACTTATAATTAAACGTTAATAAATAAGTAGTAGTTTTTGTTGATTAACTTTTAATAATTAGTTCTAAATAGTTACAATCATATAATTACCGATTAGAATTTATATAACAATCAAGATTAATATTAAATAATATTAAATTTTGATTATTACAAAGTGAAAATTTTAATTAATTAAATAAATAATAATTAAATGAGAAAATAATAATAATTAACTAATAATACAAACTAATGGATATAATTAGAAATATGAAATAATGTGCTATTTGTAATCAACATATTTTTAACAACTATTTGTTTTATCCATTTGTAGTAGAGAAGTATAATAACTTATTATTTGTTACTACTGTAAATATTGAATAATTACTACTAAATAATAAACAACCAACTTTTCCTAATTAAAATCAAATATTTAATAGTTAACCAGTAAATATAAATAAAATAACATTTTTTTCATAAAATTTTCGTCTTTCATAGTGGTAAACTGGGTTCTGTTTTTGTTTTCCTGCTCCAAAGCGGTCAAATTTTCGACTTCTGCCACAAAGTACTACTCGTAGGGCGCAAGCCATCAAAATGTTTCGGACTCTAAATCATAAAATCAATAACACTCCACTTCCGCATTCTTCAGATATATACGCAGGAATCATGTCATTCCTCTAGCTGCTTCTTTTTCTTTCTTCTATTTTCTCGTCTAAATCTATCCGCAACTCCTCTCTATCGATTCATATTCTCCTTCCCTACCTACCTTCCCCTGTTACGTGCTTTTTGCCATGTTTCGAACAAACTCAGACGCAGATTTGGAAATTTATTTTTTCAGATTTATTTTAATTTTTAGTTTCCCTGCTCCGCCTAGGTCTTTCTTTGATCGCGCCTCTTTGCCTTCCCTTATTTTAATGATTTTTTTACCTACACCGTTAGCGACCTATAAACTGCCCACAAAAGTGAAGCTACGTACTCCATTTGCCTACTCCTGTAGTGAAGTTTCGTATCGAGTCTCGGTGTGCTTTAAGATTGAGTTATGACAAGCTTGGTGCTCAATTTTTGATCATTGAGGTTTCAAGGGTGATTTTGTTTCGCGAATCTGGTTTCGGAACTGGCGGAAAGAGGGAGAATCGGATGGGATATGCGTTTATGGTTTGCTATTACTCCTTGACTCCTTGTTGATTTCTTGTTTTTGATAATTCATGGTTTATGATTTGCCTTTTTTGCGTTTTTGTTTTTTTTTTGTTTTTTTTTTGTTTTTTATTTATTTATTTATTTTTTTTATTTTTTTTTGCAGGACCTAGGCTATACTGAAGATTATCTTCAAAGCTAAGCAGACGGAGACTGATAGGAAAAGAAGAAATTGAAGATGGTATCTGGCTTCTGAAATTATTACCTACAGGCTCACCCTAGCTCTTTTAAGCAATACAATTGTTTAGTGATTTGAGAAATTCAGCAATCTACATTTACATCCACTATTATTAGTTTTAGCACCTAGTACTGTATATTACAAATTATTAAAAGAAATAAAAAGCACTTTCTTGCCTCATGAAATAAAGATGGCAAGTTAGTTGTTTTTGCTCTAATCATTTTTTTTTTTTAAAGGATTTTCAAGTTTTAACAAAGAATTTGATAAAGGAGATGCCTGAAGTGATGGATTGGTTTGCGTGGTGTACATAAGATGCCTTTTATTTTGATGTAAATCCAGAAGGAATTGAAGGACTAAAAAGGTATCATTTTTATTTTCATATGTTTTCGCTTAGAGTGTATTGTTGTATGGCTAGATCTTAGCAGACCCTGAGTTGGGTAAACTACTGGATCTAGCATCTAACAACTCAAATGATACTCTAATCTAGTACATATAATGTATAGTAAGTTTTGACTTTGAATCATTAAATAATTGATGGAGCATATACTTTCACTGTATCTGTATTCAGTCAATGTAACGTAAATGATGAAAATTTTACAATTTAGTTTCATTTTGGGAACAAATTGAAGAAAATTCTGACTTTGGAACGCACATGTTATAATTGAACATCTATTATCAAATAAAACTTGCCCATGTTGCAATTGATTTTTTTTTTTTTTTTTTTTTTTTTTTTTTTTTACTTAGGTGATGTTTCCATTGATCGGAAATTGCATCGAATATAGTTTACTTAACCAAATCTGTAGTGTTGGATGCTAAATTATTATATACAATGGGGAGTGCGCTGACGTATATTATATATAATAGGTCTGAACTTGTATTTTCTTTTTGAAAGGCAAAGAACTATATGGTGACGAACGAGAACAATTTCCATGAAAATTATGTTGACCATAGCATTATTAGAAGTTGTCTTGATCTATAAAAATTCTTAAAGTTATCATCTCACAGTAGTATGAAATGCCCGTCTTCTCCTAAGTTTAATAATCTGTATAATAATTGCAAAAACTGGTATCGGTTGGTTTTAGCATATGCAGCATATGCCAGTTTTATTATAGACAAGTCAAGCTATATAGAGATGGGATATGCAGAATATGCCAGTTTTAACATAACCTATATAGAGATGGGATATGCAGCATATGCCAGTTTTATTATAGACAAGTCAAGCCAGGTTGATTTTTCTTATATATCTGAATTCCAGGTTCCTCATGATCATGTATTTAAAAAAAATTAGAAGAAAAAATTAAAAGAACTAGAGAAACAATCACATAACTCAATGACGGATATATGGATGTTTGGTGCTAAACAAAGTCTTAAAGCCTTGAGAGGAATTCGTGTCATATATTATTTTTTAATGTCCGTTTAACTCCTGCATAGTTGAAATAAAATAATGAAAATAAATAAACAAAAAATTAAATATTGCTACTTAATTCTGGAAGACAAAACTTTTCATCTCAAAGGAGTGAAACAGGGTTATATCGATATATGTAGTGTGTGTATATAAAATAGTTTACTGCATATTGAGTTTCGGAAAAAATGCTGCAACAAATATTAATGAAAATGAAAATACAGTCTTATATGTACATGTCACATTTTGCTTTGTTTTCTTAGCTAAATAAGCAGCATGAAAGAGGGGATACAACTATTCCGGTCATCCAAGGAAGAATAGCTGTAGTAATTATTGCAACATGTCACTTATCATCTAAATGGTAGGAATTTTAACAGCCATTCAATGATTCTATCCATATCTTTTACAAAAAATGTAATAAATGCCAAATTAGAATTTTTTATACTCATATCCAAATACATCATTAATTTTAATAAATACCAAATTAGAATTAATCTATGGCTATCCCAGTGTCCATTCTAGTGCATTCCCATTTGTTACCAGTAGCATTATATAATTTTATATCAGGTCAAGCCTTGGATCAAAACAAGTCTTGCTTCAGGTATCTTACTTTAACTTGTAAGCCTGGATGTATTCTTGCAGTGGTGTGCATCAGTTTTTGAATGAGCTTGGTTTTCGCATTGTTGGCTATGGATGCACAACACGCATTGGAAATTCTGGGGATCTTGACGAATCAGTATCAGCTAGAATTAATGCAATGCAAACAGGTACTAAGTTAACTAAAGGATTTTCTCATATGTTTTATTATCCATTTCCATCCAGATAATAAGTTTATTGCATCTAAACATCATAATTAATGCAATGGTTGAAGAATATTGAAGCTTTTATTAATATAGACTGAAAAAACTTGAACCCAACATATCATGACATGATCAAATATCATTTTTAAAGTTCACTTTCAAAATTTTTGAACTCAATGGTATTTTTCAGTTTAAACAAAACCCGCATTATAAATATTTGACGTAGATGCATAAATATGCGTTCAAGTACATGGACTTCATTTTCATTCGATGATAAAAAATGTTAAAAGGTATATTTCGGTTATATTCTTTCTATGTTATGACTTGTAATTTTTGAGAAATGTTTCTCTAGAATGATCATGACTTAGAAACATAAAAATATCCCTTTTTTTCTACAATGGTGCACCCTCATATTGGATGTTACATAAAAATTACGCATTAAATATTTATATTCCTCGATGGCTCGTGTTACCTTAAAAGTCAATTATATGATACTGGTATCAAAATTTAATCACATAAAAGGAAAACTTAACTTTGGATTTCATCACTTGGGAGTAAATATATCGTTTTTCAAATTTGACTTTATACACACACTTACATTCTACAATCTATAGGGGACGATTTCATTCCCTTTTCTTCTAGGGAGGCTCTGTAATTTTCATCCCATCAAATTTTGAATTCTTCAGCAAAGGAACTGCCATTAAATAATTATGCTAGTATGCGATTGCTTCTTGCTTAATCTCCTTTGTTTTATACATTAAATTTCCTTGGCTGTCAATATGCACTTGAGTACAATTAACATGCCTCCTAAAAGACAATTTTGACTAAAAGAACATAGAGTTATTATCACCTAGTTATAGCCATTGCACCTTTGCCTTAAACTCCAGAATTTTGTATTTGTTTGAACCTGAACTTTGTGTTTAGCATGCAACATTTTTTTGTATGGTTGCAGGTTACATGGATCACTATAGTTCTAATGCTTTGAATTCTTTTTCAGTCTCTTTCAGATAAGCACCTTCCTTAACCTTAATTTGTTCCACTGCTTCAATTCCTTTTTTCCAGATATAAGGCTTAGGGACTGGTCGTTTATTGGTTGTTTTGCATCCAAACCCATACATATTCACTTTTCTACCTTTTCCGCTTAACTAAAAAATCAGGTTGAATGGAATTTTAGCGTTCGAATACGTGTATAAATTTGGTATTTGTTGTTTGACACATTCATAGACCTCATGTAGACTGTGCCATTATTATTTGCAATCTACAATTATGGCACTGGTTCATGGTGAATATTTGTATGTCTATGTAATCTATGGGTGTTAACTTGTTATTTTTCTATTATATTTTACATAATTTTTCTTACACTCTGACTGATATTATTACTGTTTAGATATTTGTAGAAGAAAAGAAATAGGAGAAGAAAAGAGGGAAAGGAGGAAGATTTGAACTGTAGGAAGGGGGAGAATAAGACAAATATTTGGAGCATTAAGTTACAGCCCTTCCATTTCATTAGAAACACCTGTATACATAGAGATAGCACATGTAACTACTGGCTACGTGGCCAATCTAGAGTCTGGTATTTGTACTATTTTATACATATTTTATTTTCCATACAATTATATTTGAAAAAGAAAACTAATTTGTTATAACTACTTTCTTTGTCCTTTGGTGGCCACTGCTTGTAGGTTTGTTACTCCAAAAATATGCAGGTCCTCTAGTATTTCATTTAGGCCAGCAATGCGTGTCATCAAAGATGAGCATGTAAGTGCATATGTATGATTTGAAAAAGAAACGATAGAAACCCGAAGATATAAGGTACTAACATATTTCTGTCCTTGAAGCTCAGATTTACCAAACAAATAACATATTTTTGTCTCTGTATCTAGGTTGTAGATTTTTCCCGTTAAAGTAATTCATCTTTGATGCCATCAGCTATCAAGCAAGTCTGCAAGTGGTACTTCAAATAGTTAAAAGCAAGTCTGCAACAGTCTGTAAGATCTCATTCCATTGTTTAATTTTTTACAACCTAAATTTTAATTGAAAATAATGCTTGAGATAAATGGTTAGTGTACAAAATGACATTTAAACTAACTGCCTTCACCATTCCTTCCTCTTCATCCATGAATACATGCATGCTCCCCTGTGTGGCCAAAGACCTGTCCCTAGTCCCTACACAGCAGCAGCTACACGCCGGATTGGGAACGAAAATTTGTACGAATATTATTTTCTTTCGGTGTGAAGGAAAAATAAGTAAACTGGAGAAAGATAATAGTTTTCATGGAGTCTTTTGTTTGTATTAGTAAGAACGAAAATATGGAAAAAAAATGTGAGAAGTTGCTGGAAAGGAAGACGATAAGTTTTTCTACTAAGGCCAAATTCGGAGATGTACACCATTCAAGAGGCCGTCGGAACAACCGTGGCTTGGCACAAAGACTTCGTTTTTACTAGAGTAGTATGTGCATTTTAGCTTTTAGATGTTATATTGAACTACATTTTGGAATTGTTGGTATGGTATGCGTTTATATTATGTATGGATCACGTTTGTTACTATTCTAAACTTTGAATATAATTTGAACTAATATTATGGGTGGATTGCATTTATATTATGTGTGAATATGCTGTTTTGTCAATGCCTTTTGGAGTGTATGTTTATTTTTTCGTAATACATCTTATCATTATTACAGTAAATTATTAAATGTAGGTATTGATGAATTCTATGTAGCATCTGCAACTGTTAGTTGCAATAGAGTCATTTGCAACAGAACATAATAGTTGTAGTATTACTGCCTGTAACAAATTTACAATTGGCATTTGTTCTTGCAAAATGACCTGTTGCAACAACTTTAGACAGTTGCAAAAGATTTTGCAACTATCAAAAATAGTTGTAGTATCTTGTTTGACGAATGTCTATTATAGGTTCACAACTGTCATTTGTTGCAAAATGATCTGTTGCAACAACAAATGCCGGTTGCAAAAAGCATACCGCAACGTTTTATTGCAACAGACAAAATCTTGCGAAAAGGGGTAGACTTTTTACAATTGCGGCTATAACAACAGGCGCAGACCTGTTGCAATTGGTCTACTGCAACAGATATTGCCTGTTGCAAAAAGTGTTTTTTTGTTGTGATGATGGTTAGTGAAGGATGAGGCTCAAAATTGGTGGGAGACTACGATTGGTGGTACTGATGCTGACATGTCTTGGACAAAATTCAAGGAGCTTTTTAATGAGATATTCATTCCTCGGTAAGAGATTGAGCGTCTTCATGATGAGTTCGTTATTTCTCAGTATGTGAGGAAATTCGAGGAGCTTTCACGATATGCACGTGAATTAATTCACGACCCATTTCAGAAAAATAAGAGATACATACATTAATGGTCTTTCGAGGAAATATCTCAACAGAATGACGACACATATTAAGCTTCCATTTAACGAGACGATTAAGATGACATGTCGATATGAAGAAAATGATAAGAATTCTTAGCAGGATCGGGAAAGGAATCAAACCAATAATAAAAGGAAGCAGTCTGATAAGAAGTCAGAGACGTGCATCTCTTCAGCCACCAAGCCTTAAAAGAGAAAAAGGGCCAAAGTCAAATGCTTTAACTGCCAGAAGATGGGACACTATGACTATGAATGTAGAGCTCCAAAGAAGCCAAAGAGGAATGAGTCTGGGCCTAGTCAGAGTTCTCATTATCAGAGGGAGTGCTGCAATTGTCATAAGAAAGGGCACATCAAGCCAAACTGTCCATTGCTGAAGAGTTCTCAAGTGACCCACGTGTATGATGGAGCGGCTGCACCAGCTTCTTCCGAAGGAGCAGGTAAACCAGATGTCTTGGGAGGTACCATTACAATTAAGAATATTCCTGTTACCGTATTGTTTGACACTGGTGCATCATGAAGTTTCATTCCTAGTGACACAATTAAAAAGTTAGAACTCAAACCAAGAAATCTTAAAGAATCGATTAGTGTCCATAATCCGATAGGAGACTCTCTTGTTCTCGGTTGATATTGCCGAGTACCTGTTTCTTATTCCTATTTCCAGTTCCATTTTAATTTGATCGTCATGAATTCTTCTGAATATGATATCATACATGAATTGGATTGGCTAACGAAGTATGAGGCTGAGGTATTATGCACTGAAAGAATAGTCAAAATTAAAACCAAATTCGGAGATATTATTGCTACATCATGCCACGGCTCAACAACTGATAGGAGAGAATTCTGGTATTCTCTAGAAGTTACTGTAACACCCCGAATTTCAGTTAATACTAATATTCACTAAAAGCAGAATAAATAATCTCAGATGTAAGAATTGGGGGAAACGGGCTATGCCGTTGCGTTCGTCTCGGAAAAAATACGCAGAATAGAGTCCGAAATTTTGTAAATCGGAGTCCGTATGACCCATTTAAGGCCCAAAGAAGTTTTCAAGAAATTCCATATTAAAAACAGATTTAAAATTCAAATTCAGGTTTCGAAATTGGAACCAGCGGGGGCCAGGCGGGAAATTTCCCGCCCTAGCCATGTCGACAGGACTGTCGACAGGCCTGTCGACTTGGGCCAGGCCAAGTCGACTGCCCTGTCGACTTGCTTGTCGACACAGGGTGTCGGGCCAATTGGCCTGGGTGCACCAGGTCTGGTTTTTCTGGCTGGTTTAGGCTGTGTTCTGGAAACTTCCTAAATCTGACGGACCTAATCTAACCTAGGGCTAATCCTATGGTCTAAAACACACCCTAATCCTATAAATACACCCTAATGCAAGCCTAATCCATACTAAAAATAGAAGTGATGCCATCATGCCGCCAAAATCAAACTTAGGAGGAGCCTCCACTAGTTTATGAAGAAAGTTGTAAGCTAATCAACCCCTAATCATCATCTTCTTCAAATATAGCAACTAGTTCTACTTCATAAGTTTGCTAATCTTGGTTTTGGTGAGTTTCTATCACTTTAATAACCAATTGCTAAATTAAGTAGATGAGGTATGATGAGATCTATGGTCTTGCTTGTGGATAAATGGGTTTTAAGTCATATGATATGATGTTAGTTTGCTAATCTATGTTTAATGTTAACCCTATGTTTATGCAAGTTAAGTATGTGGGTTTATGCAAGTTAAGTATATGGGTTTATGCAAGTTAAGTATGTGGGTTTATGCAAGTTAAGTGGTGGGTTTTATGCATGCTAAGTATTGGGTTTTATGCATGCTAAGTATTTGATTTTATGCATGCTAAGTGTTGGGTTTTATGCATGCTAAGTATTTGATTTTATGCATGCTAAGTATTTGATTTTATGCATGCTAAGTGTTTGGTTTTATGCATGCTAAGTATTTAATTTTATGCATGCTAAGTGTTTGGTTTTATGCATGCTAAGTATTTGATTTTATGCATGCTAAGTGTTTGGTTTTATGCATACATCATGACATGCAAGTTTACCCTTTTTAAATAAGATGCATACATATGCAAGATGACACCTTTGTATGCTATGCATACATATGCATGTTTACCCTATTTATGATGCAAGTCACATATGCAAGTTCACCCTTTGTATAACGTATGAACACTTATGCAAGTTACCTTTATATGACATATGTGTATTCATGCAAGTTGGGTTATTTAATGATGCTAGTTGGGTTTAATATCATGATGCAAGTTGACACCCCTTAAACCCATGTTAACGCTAAAGTATGCTAAGTGAAACCCATGATATTTGTGATGAATCTTCCCTTATAAAATATGTCATGTTAGCATAGTACGTGGGGAACGATGGGGTTAATATACACTTAATAAAATTGTGTAAAAATACCATTAAGTGGATTAACATAATTGGGAATTTACCTATTAAGTTAGGTCTACCCATATTATGGAATTGGGAATTTACCTATTGAGTTAGGTCTACCCATACTATGGAATTGGGAATTTACCTATTGAGTTAGGTCTACCCATATTCTTGAAAACTTGAATATTAATTAGGGATAATTAATATAAATTATGAGGGTGATTAATTAGGTGTAATTAATCGACTAAGACACGAGGTTGGACTCAGTTGTAGCGTAAAACTGCCCGGACCCAACCGGCTTAACCAGTTGCTACAAATGTTAGCCCAATGTGAGAGGTCTTAGGCACAAACTAAATACGTGATTAATGAAAAGACACGAGGTTAGACTCGGTTATGACATAAGGCTGCCCGGACCCAACCGGCTTAATCAGCGGTCATAAAAGATAGTCTAATGTGAGAGGTCTTTATGAGGATCACGGTCTTAATTAATTAAGAAACACTTAACCATATTAGCATATAGATGGACATGAGGGGTTAAGTGGGTGCCTTGGGTGGCATGAGGAAACTAGTGGGTTGTTTTGGGTGGCAATAGAAAATACGATTAGAATACTTAACCAAAGTGGAACATGTAATTAAACATGATTAAAGGGTTAAGTAAGTGCCTTGGGTGGCATGTGGGAATCAAGTAAGTGCCTTAAGTGGCAATTGAAATATAATTAAATGACAAGCTTAAGTAGTAGCTTGTGGGGGCCTTAAGTGGCAATTGAAATATAATTAAATGACAAGCTTAAGTAGTAGCTTGTGGGGGCCTTAAGTGGCAATTGAAATATGATTAGATGACTTAACCAAACCTTAACATGTAAGTGGGCATGATTATAAAAGGGGTTAAGTGGGATGCACTAGATAAAATGGCAAGCTTAAGTAGTAGCTTGTGGGGGGGCCCATTTCAACCAATATCCCAAACGTATCTTTGTGGGCTCGACCCAAGTCGAGGACGGGACACGCATATTGGGCTTGACTATAAGAGGCCAAAACGGGGTAGCGGTGGCAACGCGAGTCCAACGGGTTTCATATGCGTGTGTGGACCCGGGCTGGTAAGTAAGACGTTGCATCGTGTAGGTATAACCCGTGCATTAGTATTGGTATCAGGTTGCCACTTTGGGGAATGATACATCCCACTGTGGGGCCTGCACGGATATCTACGTTAGGGAGCCGATCGAATGGGGGGTAGTGGGTACACCTAGCGGAGATAGGGGCAGGCGACACCTATATAGTCAGCTAGGGGTACACGAAACTACCATTAAGATTTACTAAATACACTTAGTGGGATCAACCTTTAAAATTAGGAATGACTGGTGTGGTGCAGTGTAGTAATTATCCTTGGGTGGGTAGATGCGTCTTTACGGTTATCTTAGTTTATCCTAAGTCTACCAAGCTGCTTAGTGTAGCCATTCATCCCCAGACGTTACCGTATATCAAGCTTATGTCTTCTCTGGTTACTTTAATGATTGTATTGTTAAAGTTATAGGACTCGCTCAGACTTATGTCTGACCCCGTTGTTTTTATCTTTTTCCCAACCCTTAGGTCCTCAGAGTGGGCCCAGTACGAGTGGGCTTTGATCAGGCTGCTTTATTCTCTTTTGGAGCTTGGACCGTAGGAGTAAAGCTCAGCTTATCCTTTTCTTTTATGGCTATCAGTTCATGTATTGGGATTATGTATTTTTATTTATCAGGATGGATATTTTGTACTTGACTCTTGTTATGGTTTTTGTGATGTAACCAAACATGTTTTACTTTCCGCTGCAATGAAATGATGTTTTACATTTTCAAGTATTACTTATATCTGTCTTGTTGTAATTTTTCTGTTCTATATTCACTTAAAATACTCCACCGATGTTATGGCATTCCCTTAGAGAGTGACCATAGCGGGTGTGGGGTGTTACACTTGGTATCAGAGCTTAAGGTTACCGGAACAGATAAATTTTTTAGAAAACTATTTTTCTAAAAACATTTTTGGAAGAGATATTTTCAAAAACATGTCTTTAAAGAGAAATTTTTTTGAAAGAAAAGCATAATCCCCAATAGCCATATCTTTATCTTTTGAATTCTCCGTTTGAATCTTTCCTTTTTCGTCTCAGCATGGCTGAAGATCTTTATCTTCCGGACGGTGTAGCGGTACCAGTATGGTATAGGAGGTTGTTAGAGGCTAGGGCCGCCGCTGCAGGTCCAGCGAATGTTCCTCCTCCACCCGTTGCACCCGTTCCTCCTCGCACGGATACTTTTGCTAAGACTTGTAAGGAGTTTAAGGCTATGGGAGGGAAACCTTTTGTGGGAGCTAGGGATTGGCTTAAAGAGACGGAAGAATTGATGGAAATCTTGGAAGTGGAAGAGGGAAAGAAAGTCAAGTTAGCCGCTTGGTTAATGGAAGGAGAGGCCTCGTTCTGGTGGGAGGTCACTAATGGAGAACGCCCTGTTGACTCTTGGGTGGATTTCAGGCAAAGGTTTGAGGCAAAGTTTCTCTCAAAAGCGGAAGAAAATCTGTACGTAGAAAGGTTCTTGAACTTAAAGCAAGGGAACTTGTCGGTGAAAGAATATGTTAACAAGTTTAATCAGTTAGCGAGGTTCAACATAGACTTGGTAAACACACCGGAAGAGAAGGCTTTGAGGTTCGTTAAAGGCTTGAACGAACCGATGCATGGGTTGGCTATGACCCACATCTCTATGGGGGCCACCTTCGAGAAGTTAGTAGACATGGAATTCATGCATGAGGAAGAGAAGGGCCCCAATGCTATTAAGGCACCCGAGAAGAAAGGAGATCAGAAGAAACCTCAACAACAAAATAAGGGTGGGAAAGGTAAGGGTGGCAAGGGAAAGAAGAAGTGCTTCAATTGTGGGACACTAGGCCACCTAAACCAGGATTGTCGCAAGAAGAGGAAGACTGGCTGCTTCCACTGTGGCGAAGCAGGGCATCTGATGAAAGACTGTCCAAAGAAGGAGCAAAGGACGGGGTCTACCTCAGGAGGACAGGTGCAAGCTCTTGTGGCACCAGCTCAGGCAAGGGGGCAAGTTCAGGCTCTCGCAGCTCCACCGATTCGAGAAAGAGGTAGAACTATTTCCGTGGAAAGTCTAGTTTTTCTGTTTGATCATCCTGTCCGTACTTTATTTGACTCTGGCGCATCGCATTCGTTTATCTCATCATCATTAGTTGAGTCACTGCACTTAGACACCAGTCTAGTAAATGATCCCTTGGTTGTTTCAAACCCAATTGGGGGCTCCACTTATTTGTCCATGATATGTTTGGGTTTGAAGATTTCTATACTTAGCGTTGAGTTTAGATGTGATGCTTTTGTTTTGGGCTTCACGGGCTATGGGTTGATTTTGGGCATGGACTGGTTATCCAGTAATGGTGCCGTTCTTGATTGTGAAAGGAGAGTTGTTAGGCTTCTGACCCGCTTGGGTAACACTCTCGAGATCTCTTGTAATCCCATGGATTCTGTTATGCTAAGTTATCTTGAATCGCTTGACGCTTCGGTCGAGAGTTTGCAATCTGTTAGAGTGGTCCGGGAATACTCGGATGTGTTTGAGGAGGTGAAGGGCTTACCTCCGAAGCGGGAGATCGACTTCCGGATATATATGGTAGACAATACTAAACCAGTATCTTTGCCAGTGCGCCACATGGCTCCTCGTGAGAGGAGGGAACTCAATAAGCAAGTAGGGGAGTTGCTTGAGAAGGGGTTCATAAGACGAAGTATATCGGAGTGGGGTGCTCCGGTAGTTTTTGCTACGAAGGCAGATGGGTATCTCAGACTTTGTGTAGACTATAGAGAACTCAACAAGCTTACAAAGAGGAATAGACACCCTTTGCCGAGGATTGATGATCTCTTTGATCAGTTGGTTGGCGCCTCAGTGTTTTCACAATTGGACTTAGCCACGGGGTTTCATCAGTTGAGAGTGGCTGAGGATAGCATAGAGAAGACTGCCTTAGGGCTCCGGATGGTTTCTATGAGTGGCTGGTGATGCCCTTTGGTTTGACGAACGCCCCCGCATACTTTGTTGATTTGATGAGTAAGGTGTTCAGGGAGTACCTAAATAAGTTCGTGATGGTCCTTGTGGATGACATCTTGGTCTTTTCTAGGAGCGAAATAAGTTTTCGTATGTGCTTAATAAGTTGAGCAAAGCCAGTTATGGGATAAACGGTGGTTTTGGAGCAAGACTGGCGAGGACATACAGAGTTGGACAAGGGCTTAAATTTTTTAGCCGTTTTTATTAGTATCATCTCACGTAGGTCGTCTGAATTCGAAGGAGGTATCCCTTGGGTGTTTGTCTGATATTGGTTTAGGCCTTTGGGGCTTGCACTTGGGGGATGTCGAGTTCGACTAGGATGGTCTGCGTGAGAGATGGATAGTTGTGAGCGATCGAGATCCTATCTTCACTAGTGAGTTTTGGAAGAGTTTGCAAGAGGCGGTAGGGACTCAGTTGTGTTTGAATACCGCATATCATCCTCAGATGGACGGCCAGACCGAGAGGGTGAATCGCACTTTAGAGGACCTTTTGAGGCTATGTATCTTGGATTTTGGAGGTACGTGGGAAGAGCATCTTCCATTGGTGGAGTTCGCGTATAACAACAGCTTTCAGTCTAGTATTGGTATGGCTCCTTTCGAAGCTCTTTATGGAAGGCCTTGTCGATCACCTACATGTTGGTGGGAATCTACGGATAAGATCTTACTTGGGCCCGATATGGTTAGAGAGACTTCGGAAAAAGGTTGATTTGATTCGAAGAAGGATGAAAGCGGCGCAAGACAGACAGAAATCTTACGCGGATAAGAGGAGAACGGATCTTGAGTTTGGTATTGGGGACATGGTCTTTGTCAAAGTATCTCCGTTACGGAATGTTGTTCGCTTTGGATCCATGGGGAAGTTAGCACCGAGGTTTGTAGGACCGTTTCCTGTTAAGGAAAGGATTGGACAGATGGCATATAGAGTGGAATTGCCCAAGAGACTTAGTGGTGTACATGATGTATTCCATGTGTCACATTTGAGGAAGTGCCTACATGAGACCGCAGAGGTGGTAGAGCCGAGCTTGCTTAGAGAAGTGGAGGTAGAGCGTGATGCAACGATTCGACGAGCTCCTACTCGCATCCTTGGGTCAGAGACTAGGAAGTTGAGAAACAGAGAGGTTCAACTAGTCAAAGTGTAATGGGGAGAAGATGAGAGCAACGCAACTTGGGAGACGGAAGCGAAGATGCGTTCATTGTACCCATTTCTTTTTAAGGGTGTGTCTTTTAATTTCTCCTCTATCGTTTGTCTAGTACTTATCTTATCTTTAGTATGTCCTCTCGTTAGTACTTTTGACCTTTAGATAGGGTAAACCTATGGTTGAAACATGTGTTTGAGACACGTTATGGTTGATGGATGCATATGGATGCAAGTGTTTGCTAGTGGTTGCTCGTGGATGCATATACACACACTCTAGACACTAGATCGGCTCAGTCACTTCATATTGCATATTGCATATAATTGTGTGTAGGTAGCTATATTTATGGATGTATAATGATTGTGTTATCATATGGATGATGCATTTTGGTGAATGATTGTGCACTCATGTAGATATTGTATGTGTCGATAGGGTTCTCTCGCATACATAATGGATGCATGGCACTATCATGGTTTGCATATGTTCATACATTAGATAGGGAACATATACACACACTTTTTGCATATGCTCATACATCATTAGAAATTGTTTTAAGGACAATGGATGCCCGTGTTTGATGGATTGAGTAGATGGTTGTTTGGATGGTAGGATATGCATTCTCCTTAGCTTAGAGATTTCAGAGACGAAATCCTTTAAGGAGGGGAGAATGTAACACCCCGAATTTCAGTTAATACTAATATTCACTAAAAGCAGAATAAATAATCTCAGATGTAAGAATTGGGGGAAACGGGCTATGCCGTTGCGTTCGTCTCGGAAAAAATACGCAGAATAGAGTCCGAAATTTTGTAAATCGGAGTCCGTATGACCCATTTAAGGCCCAAAGAAGTTTTCAGGAAATTCCATATTAAAAACAGATTTAAAATTCAAATTCAGGTTTCGAAATTGGAACCAGCGGGGGCCAGGCGGGAAATTTCCCGCCCTAGCCATGTCAACAGGACTGTCGACAGGCCTGTCGACTTGGGCCAGGCCAAGTCGACTGCCCTGTCGACTTGCCTGTCGACACAGGGTGTCGGGCCAATTGGCCTGGGTGCACCAGGTCTGGTTTTTCTGGCTGGTTTGGGCTGTGTTCTGGAAACTTCCTAAATCTGACGGACCTAATCTAACCTAGGGCTAATCCTATGGTCTAAAACACACCCTAATCCTATAAATACACCCTAATGCAAGCCTAATCCATACTAAAAATAGAAGTGATGCCATCATGCCGCCAAAATCAAACTTAGGAGGAGCCTCCACTAGTTTATGAAGAAAGTTGCAAGCTAATCAACCCCTAATCATCATCTTCTTCAAATATAGCAACTAGTTCTACTTCATAAGTTTGCTAATCTTGGTTTTGGTGAGTTTCTATCACTTTAATAACCAATTGCTAAATTAAGTAGATGAGGTATGATGAGATCTATGGTCTTGCTTGTGGATAAATGGGTTTTAAGTCATATGATATGATGTTAGTTTGCTAATCTATGTTTAATGTTAACCCTATGTTTATGCAAGTTAAGTATGTGGGTTTATGCAAGTTAAGTATATGGGTTTATGCAAGTTAAGTATGTGGGTTTATGCAAGTTAAGTGGTGGGTTTTATGCATGCTAAGTATTGGGTTTTATGCATGCTAAGTATTTGATTTTATGCATGCTAAGTGTTGGGTTTTATGCATGCTAAGTATTTGATTTTATGCATGCTAAGTATTTGATTTTATGCATGCTAAGTGTTTGGTTTTATGCATGCTAAGTGTTTGGTTTTATGCATGCTAAGTATTTGATTTTATGCATGCTAAGTGTTTGGTTTTATGCATATATTATGACATGCAAGTTTACCCTTTTTAAATAAGATGCATACATATGCAAGATGACACCTTTGTATGCTATGCATACATATGCATGTTTACCCTATTTATGATGCAAGTCACATATGCAAGTTCACCCTTTGTATAACCTATGAACACTTATGCAAGTTACCTTTATATGACATATGTGTATTCATGCAAGTTGGGTTATTTAATGATGCTAGTTGGGTTTAATATCATGATGCAAGTTGACACCCCTTAAACCCATGTTAACGCTAAAGTATGCTAAGTGAAACCCATGATATTTGTGATGAATCTTCCCTTATAAAATATGTCATGTTAGCATAGTACGTGGGGAACGATGGGGTTAATATACACTTAATAAAATTGTATAAAAATACCATTAAGTGGATTAACATAATTGGGAATTTACCTATTAAGTTAGGTCTACCCATATTATGGAATTGGGAATTTACCTATTGAGTTAGGTCTACCCATACTATGGAATTGGGAATTTACCTATTGAGTTAGGTCTACCCATATTCTTGAAAACTTGAATATTAATTAGGGATAATTAATATAAATTATGAGGGTGATTAATTAGGTGTAATTAATCGACTAAGACACGAGGTTGGACTCAGTTGTAGCGTAAAACTGCCCGGACCCAACCGTCTTAACCAGTTGCTACAAATGTTAGCCCAATGTGAGAGGTCTTAGGCACAAACTAAATACGTGATTAATGAAAAGACACGAGGTTAGACTCGGTTATGACATAAGGCTGCCCGGACCCAACCGGCTTAACCAGCGGTCATAAAAGATAGTCTAATGTGAGAGCTCTTTATGAGGATCACGGTCTTAATTAATTAAGAAACACTTAACCATATTAGCATATAGATGGACATGAGGGGTTAAGTGGGTGCCTTGGGTGGCATGAGGAAACTAGTGGGTTGCCTTGGGTGGCAATAGAAAATACGATTAGAATACTTAACCAAAGTGGAACATGTAATTAAACATGATTAAAGGGTTAAGTAAGTGCCTTGGGTGGCATGTGGGAATCAAGTAAGTGCCTTAAGTGGCAATTGAAATATAATTAAATGACAAGCTTAAGTAGTAGCTTGTGGGGGCCTTAAGTGGCAATTGAAATATAATTAAATGACAAGCTTAAGTAGTAGCTTGTGGGGGCCTTAAGTGGCAATTGAAATATGATTAGATGACTTAACCAAACCTTAACATGTAAGTGGGCATGATTATAAAAGGGGTTAAGTGGGATGCACTAGATAAAATGGCAAGCTTAAGTAGTAGCTTGTGGGGGGGCCCATTTCAACCAATATCCCAAACGTATCTTTGTGGGCTCGACCCAAGTCGAGGACGGGACACGCATATTGGGCTTGACTATAAGAGGCCAAAACGGGGTAGCGGTGGCAACGCGAGTCCAACGGGTTTCATATGCGTGTGTGGACCCGGGCTGGTAAGTAAGACATTGTTGCATCGTGTAGGTGTAACCCGTGCATTAGTATTGGTATCAGGTTGCCACTTTGGGGAATGATACATCCCACTGTGGGGCCTGCACGGATATCTACGTTAGGGAGCCGATCGAATGGGGGGTAGTGGGTACACCTAGCGGAGATAGGGGCAGGCGGCACCTATATAGTCAGCTAGGGGTACACGAAACTACCATTAAGATTTACTAAATACACTTAGTGGGATCAACCTTTAAAATTAGGAATGACTGGTGTGGTGCAGTGTAGTAATTATCCTTGGGTGGGTAGATGCGTCTTTACGGTTATCTTAGTTTATCCTAAGTCTACCAAGCTGCTTAGTGTAGCCATTCATCCCCAGACGTTACCGTATATCAAGCTTATGTCTTCTCTGGTTACTTTAATGATTGTATTGTTAAAGTTATAGGACTCGCTCAGACTTATGTCTGACCCCGTTGTTTTTATCTTTTTCCCAACCCTCAGGTCCTCAGAGTGGGCCCAGTACGAGTGGGCTTTGATCAGGCTGCTTTATTCTCTTTTGGAGCTTGGACCGTAGGAGTAAAGCTCAGCTTATCCTTTTCTTTTATGGCTATCAGTTCATGTATTGGGATTATGTATTTTTATTTATCAGGATGGATATTTTGTACTTGACTCTTGTTATGGTTTTTGTGATGTAACCAAACATGTTTTACTTTCCGCTGCAATGAAATGATGTTTTACATTTTCAAGTATTACTTATATCTGTCTTGTTGTAATTTTTCTGTTCTATATTCACTTAAAATACTCCACCGATGTTATGGCATTCCCTTAGAGAGTGACCACAGCGGGTGTGGGGTGTTACAGTTACTCTTTCTTTATTGAGAATATTCTTGTTGTCAAAGATTATGCGGATGTGTTTGAAAAAGTTGATAGCTTACCTCCGCGAAGAGAAATTGACTTAAGGATCGATTTAGCTCCGAATGCAAGGCTAGTTGTGCATCGTATTCGGAGAATGACGCTGAAAGAGAAAGAAGAACCGAGTAATCAAACTAAGCAGCTCTTTTGGAAAGATCTAATCAGGCCTAGCTTCTCAAGTTGGGGTGCAGCAGTGGTGTTTGTCCCAAAGTCAGAAGGTTCTCTCAGACTATGTGTGGATTACCGTGACCTCAATAAGCAGACACTGAAAAACAAATATCCATTGCCGCGTATTGATGATTTATTAGATCGCTTGAATGGAGCACAAGTGTTTTCTAGGATGGACCTAGCTACAGGTTTTCATCAGTTGCACATTGCCGAAGAATGTGCTACTTTGACAGCTTTAGAGGTCCAGGCTTATTCTACGAGTGGTTAGTAATGTCGTTCGGCTTATGTAACGCTCCTGCTTACTTTGTCGATCTGATGTACAGAGTATTCCGCGATGTCTTGAATAAATTTGTGCTGGTTTTCATTGACGACATCTTAATCTTCTCTAAATCCACTTCGGAGCATGAAAAGCATCTGAAAGAAGTTTTGTAGATTCTGAGAAAGAATGTGTTGAAAGCCAAATTCTCTAAATGCGTATTCAGGTAAGAAGAAGTGAAGTTCCTCGGTCATGTTGTATCGAAGGAAGGAATTTCAGTAGACCCAGGCAAGATCTCAGCCATTCAAGATTGGAAGCAGTCTAACACTCCTACAGAAGTCAGAAGTTTTCTAGCATTGGTTGGCTATTATCGGGAATTCGTTAAAGATTTTTCGAAGCTGTCTTGTCCGTTGACGAAGCTTACAAAGAAGCATACAAAATTTATTTGGATACCCGAGTATGAGGCAGCTTTCCAAAAGCTAAAATTGAGGTTGACCACTGCTCCGGTGTTGATCATAATTGTTGGTAATCAAGATTTGACAGTCTATACTGATGCTTCTATTGAAGGTGTTGGTGCGGTTTTAATGCAAAGGGGAAAGTAGTTGCTTATGTTAGCCGTCAGTTGAAGCCGCATGAGAAGAGATACTCCACTCATGATCTTGAGTTGTTAGCCATCGTGTTTACTTTAAAGATATAGAGGCACTATCTTTTGGTGAGAAGTTCGAATTATATACAGATCATAAATCCTTGAAGTATCTGTTCACCTAGAAAGACTTGAATTTAGGCAGCAGCGTTGGTTAGAATTTCTTGTGGCAAATGATTTGGATATCTTGTGTACTCCAAGAAAAACCAATGTTGTGGCGGATGCGCTTAGCAGAAAGAGTGCGATCATCGCCAATCTCATCATTACGCCTTCATTAATTGATAAGATCTCTGCCCTTCAGAAAAACGATAAGTTTATTCAGATGATTAGCGAGCAAGTTCGAAAGGGCATGCATTCTTGATTTTGGCGGGTCATGGGAGGATCACTTGCATTTGGTTGAGTTCTCTTATAATAACATTTACCAAGCATGCTTACAGATGTCTCCATTTGAAGCATTATATGGCAGGCCATGTAGATCTCCCGTATGTTGGGTGGAACCAGACAATTGGTTAGTATTGGGTCCCGACATGATTCGTGAAGCATAGGATAAAGTCGATTTCATTAAGAAGCGACTTCAGACTGCTCAAATACGACAGAAGAGCTATGCAAACTCACAAAGATGGGATTTAGAATATGTTGTTGGCGATTATGTATACTTGACTGTTTCCCCATTGAGAGGTGTAGTTCGCTTCGGGAAGACTGGGAAGTTGGTGTCGAGTTTCATTGGTCCATTTCCTATTCTCGAAAGGATTGAAACTCTCGTTTACAGGGTTCAGTTGCCTGACTGGTTGCCAAGGGTGCATGATGTATTCCATGTGTCTCAACTCCGGAAGCATGTACATGATCCAGACTTGATTGTGGAGGAAGTGGTACAACAAGATTTGGAGATTACCCCAAGCTTAGCAGTAAGAAGGGAGCCAGTGAAAATTGTTGGCAAAGAAACCAGAATTCTGAAGAACAAGAGGATCCACTTAGTCAAAGTACAGTGGAGCGGGGATCCTAGAGACTGTACATGGGAGACTAAGGATAGTATCAAACAGGCTTATCCCAAGTGCAGAGCGAATATCTCTAAGTAGCTCTTATGTTGAGGTACATTTACAATATTTTGCATTTTCCGTTTTGTTTCCTACTTTACTATTGTTTCCTTTTCGGGGACGAAGATAATTTAATTGGGGGGAGATTGTAACAACCCGTAAAATCAGAACCAATTTAAAAATTATACTTTAAGAAATTTTGTTAGAAATGTGCCAAAATTTAAAAATTCCATTTTTTAATAATATTAAAGCTACTAAAAATAGTCATTTTATAAACGACCTCCGTTTTCGACGAAACCACTTTTGCTGGGTCTGGAATGCCAAATTATTGCTAAGTTTAATTTTCCATAATTTTTGGAATTAATATGTGAGCGTGGTAAGTTAAACCGTGTTCGATAATTTTTGTTGAATTTGCTTGGCTGTTAATAAGGCCATTTATCAAACGGTCTCCAAATCTAACAAAATTAATTTTGTTAGGACCGTATCGTTAAAACATACCTACATTTATTTTTCAGGAATTTTTGGAGTCAGTATGTGGCCCCGGTAAATTTAAATGTATGGTCAAATTAAATAATTAAATGACTTATATTTTAATTTAAAGAAAAGTGGGTTGAGACGATCAAATGGGCTGACAGGACCTAGTTCATTGTGTCCGTAAGGTGGTACTTGGCTAGAGGCAACGTCTGTTGGGCTGAATTTGGAGCTATTAGAAATTAACGGGTTTTTTTTGCAAACTTGAAAATTTAATAATATTTTATTATAAATAACCTAAAAAAAATCCTAACCCTAATTCTACAGTAGCCGCCGCCCCTCTTTGTTCATGGCCAGAAATGCTCAGAGACACGTAGAAAATATATACAAATAAAACTTCTTTTTATTTGTTATTAGAAAACATTTGAAATGTACGCAACAAAATTCTTCCATTTATTTGTTATTAGAATATATAGGGATTTGTATGCAAATAAAATCTCTCTTTTATTTTGTCATTAGAAACATTTAAATTGTTATCCAAAGTAAAACATTCTTTTATTTAGCATGTTAAATATGTTAGTGGAATCGTCGAATGATATATATATATATATATATATATATATATATATTAAACGAATCGCGCGCGGTAGTTCTCGTTTCAGAATCGTAACTTTAAACGATTATTCCGAAAGATCCGACCGTCGAATTTTCCTAAATCTAAAACCGCTAGGTCCACTTTGGGAAGATCTTTCCAACGATATAAAGTTGTTAAAATCCAACGGTTAGATTTCAAGAAATGTATAAATCAAATTTGGGTAAAAACAACACCTGGGCCGCCTATTAACCCGAAGAGTCGTTGAATTAAATTGGACTATTTTTATATAAATAAAAATAGCAGTAAATCGTTATAAAATAATATTAACGATATGAGATGATTTAAATTATATATATTCGAAAATTATTTGAAAAGACCGTGTTCAATCTCATTTCAAATGATTATACGACGATTTAAATCGAAGATATTAAAGATGGTGTTTGAAGACTGACGACCTTCACATCGAATGGACAACTATTGATGCCTTTGATTGGAGTTGCTACCTTGAAAGGGTTACAGTGGTAGTTGTCCGAACGTACTTGTTGATTGTTCGGATAAGCGAGCACCTCTCTTCCATATTGGACATACGGGATGAGGAATAAGGTGTCTCCGGTTTTGTTCAGACCCTGAACGGATTTGTAATGGATGTGTGTCTGACATTGAATTTCATTCTGTGTGAATTGATTTCTACTTAATATATATATATATATATCGGTTTGGTGGCGGAGAATTTATTCTCTTGCTTAACACCCTTGTAACAACAATTGATTTCGCTCGATCGGAATCGATCGCTAAACCGACCAAGACCGTTCGAAACCCCTGATTGTTTTGAGAACACGACAAATCGGAACACAAACAGAAGAACATTTCATTGTTTATTACAACAATTCCGTCAGAATACAAGGATCTTACAGAGTATAAATGAATAAAATACATTTGATAAATATCAGAGATTATAATACATTACATAGCAGTGGAAAATAATACAATACACAAATGGAAGTAATAGAGCTTTCCGAATATTGCCTCAGCTGTAAATCAGGATCCTGTGAATATAAATCTGCAAAACCAAAACTACTAGCTGCCCGTGCGGAAAATAGGAGCACCCAGAGTTTAGGTTAAAACAATAAACTCCAGGTCAATCATGTGACTGGTGTGAGAACTAAAACAGCTATTAATCTTTATTTTAAAGTTAGGTAAATCCAGGGACCATGCCGTATAACACAGAATGGGTTTCCTCCCAAGGATACCAGTGCATAAAACAACAGCGCAATGCTAAATAAAGAAAAATGAAGCTATTATAAGATCCAGGTCCCATCACACAATGCAACACAAGCCGGAGGATAGGGTTTTTACCTTATAATAGCCAAAAAATGCTTGATACGCTAAATTTCATCGTTTATTATTACTATCAGTGTATAGTGTCAAAACAATTTCAATCATAAGTATCAATCGTAGACGGTATAAGTGCCTCATACCACTATGTCGCCATATATAGGTTCTACAATCAAAACCGCAAAGTCACGTATTAGAAGTTGGATTTCCATCTGTGAACCGAGGCAAGGGATCGTCCTCACCTAATTCGAGACGCTCTAGCCCATATCTCAGGAACAGCCGCAACTGCCCCATGGATCGTCAGGGTCGGTTCACCGATGTGGATTATAATGCCTGAACACTGCGTTTCCCCGCCCTTTGGGGCGTCAATGAGCCAAATGACTCCATCAGCTCCACATAGTCACTAATATATCTGAGGTGCCTCGCAATCCAACAACCACACAGGTGAAAATAATATAAATGTCAGGGCTGATAGGTCACTGACACTACCCTCGCTAGAAAGAAACGCTTGCCCTCCCTGATGTCCTCTCCCGTTTCTGGTTCACAACCGGGGTGTGAGGCTCGCGAATTAACGCTACACAAAGCTGTGCCACACAGGCGGTGCTTTGATCATCAACCACAAGACTCTGCTTTTCAACAGAAGCCTTGATCATTTGCATCTTAGCATGCCACACAAACAAACCACTCTATGCAACTGATATCCATCAATCACACAGAATGATATCCAATGTCAGACCCACAGTCCATTTACAAGTCTGTTTTAGGTCTGAACGAAACCGGAGTCACCTTGCACCTCGCATATCCATCGATCTCCAAGTACGTCTGGATGATCACCAACTGATTCCCTCCTCTTGGGTGTACAACCCAATCAAGATCATCAGTAACTATCCAAACGATGTGAATACCTCCGGTCTTCGACCACCGTTTTCGTCGTCGACACATCGTCGAATCAGTTGTTCAGAATGGGATAAACCCGGTCTTTCTGAATAACTCACGTATATAATAAACAAGTGTTACACAAACACAACATACACCTCATTCCAATTCAGAATATTCTTTTATTCAAGTATTCTTATACTTTGGGAAAAGTTCCCATTAATTTTATCAAAGATAAATTCTTTAAATTTATTCTTTAATCTTCCACTGAACATCAATTCAAACCAAATTATGGTTTATCCAAACTAGTCGGGATTAACGAACCTTACCGAAGTAATCATTTATTTTAATTTCCCAATCCCAACCTATTCATCTTATGAAGTAAAACCGGTAATACTTCATATCTAACATCACGGTGTTATTGGTAAATTCAATTACCATTTCACGTTCAAATCTAATTAAAGATTTAACTATCGCCTGGAGCAAAACTGGTGATACTCCATTCTCGATCATTTCAATCTAATTAAAGATTCATTAAAACTCCACTTAGTTTTAATCTTCCCAGGAATCAATATTAATGATTATTTAACTTGGGAAATCATATCCTGTCTTTAACTGGGTTAAAGAATCAATGTCATTTAAAACATGGTTCACTATAAACCCAAAATCACATTCCATTAACAATGGAATTTTCACGGAAAACAGATCAATGTATATAATCGATACGGACTTCCATATCTAGCTAATAATATAAATGGAATAACGGCAAAGCCTTTTAAATTCCATATATACTAGCAGTCTTCCTCCACAGAAACTCACTTCGATTACACCAAATCGATTTCCATTCCATTGCAATTTATTTTATTAAATTGGAAAACTTTACTTTGGAAAATAACCTTTAAATCTTAACAAAAGATTTATAAATTCCAAATCACATTTCACTGTATATATGGTTAAAGAACGAATGTCGTTAAAACACAGTTCACGATAAACCCAATTCACATTTCATTAATTATCGGTTTAAAAAACAAGTGTTAATTAAAACACCGTTCGCGATAAACCTAAAAATCTATTCAAATTCAATTCCAATTAAATACCATTTAATTGATATACATCATTAAATCTAAATAAAAAGATTTAATCTTTTTTCAACTGGGTTTAAGAACAGTGTTAATGAAGACACCATTTACGATAAACCCAAATCCCATTTTAAATTAAATACACGGCTCTGAATAGAAAGTATATTGGCTTATATTCAATATCAAATTCTACGACCAACAAATATCGTATTGGAAATAACGATATAAATATATCTTTCAAATTTCCATAACAAAATCTGTATAATCACGAAATCCAACATCGAAATATTCCAAAGACAATTTCGATTCAAATCCATTCCAATTCAATTATTGGAAATTCTGGTTACTTTTAAAACCCTTTCAAATCCAATTTATTTATTTCAAAAATAAATGGATTATAATTCTAGTTCAAAACTAGTTCATTTCGATAAAAATCTATTTTTATCTTTTCAAATATGGAGTTTTTCATCACAATTCTTTGCAAATCATTTCTTATGATTTTACACAAATTACTACTATTTTTAATAATTTTATCAAGGCCCGTACAGTAGATTTCCATCAACGGCCATCGAACTGCACTTACATCGACCTTTTCCAAATTTATTTGGACATAATTCCAAATCCAACCGTTAGATTTCAAATCTCTAATATTTGTTAGAAAGTTCTTTTCGATACGAACCCAACGGTTCCGGTTTTAGGAGAATCCGATGGTCGAATCTCCCGTAATATCCATTCTAAGTCAATGGTCGAAATTCGCGAACTACCGCAGCGCGGCACGTTCTATTCAGGCCATTATATATATATTATATTATATATATCATCGATTTCCTTTTAAAACGTATCTTATAAATCGTTTTAAATTCGTTTTCAAAACGATTTCAACTTCATATTCAATTTCTGATCAAAATTGAATATTTCATATCATCGATATATAAATGATAGTATTTTCAAAGCATTAGATTTTGAAATCACTTCCTTTTCTATATTCATTATAAAAATGAATATAATCGATATAAATATCGTTCACGTCAAAATGGCGCAAATCTAATCAACACTGCTTTATATATTTCAATAACTTTGTTATTCTATTCAACAAATGAATATTTTCTTCAACACATGAATTTTCTTTTATTCAACACATGAGTTTTCTTTTATTCAACACATGCATATTCTTTATTTTCCAACTTGGAATGAGGCCCAATCAATTACCATATAATGTTAATTATATGGATTCCCTACCACACATGTATATAATAGCAACGATAAGTAATTAACCATCATCCAAAGTGCATTCTACACTCCATAAGCATCAAATATAAATATATAATGCTTATAACAGCCTGTCAATCAATCGATCGACATACAGCTAATTATTTGGGATTAGCGTACGCCAAATATCATCCCAACACCCGTGTGGGGTTTCAAATCAACAAACACAGATTTTTATTTGTGCAGTTGGTCGATGTGTAAAATTTATCGTCCCAATCAATATTAGTCTAATGGGTGTACATAAACAAATCATCCGATTTGTTTATAAACATTTATTTTATATATAGTTAAAAATTATATTTTTAACTATAAAATATTTATTTGTTCCACATCACACAATAAAATTTCACAACACATCAATCAAACAAACAAGTCATCCATGGTCTGTGGACAAGGGTGTCGGGTGCTGCTAAGCACCGTCTGTATCCTAGTATATATTTTAACTAGAAATAAAATAAAATAAAAGTGAGGAGTTCTCACCGAGGGTTCCACTCTGTCATTCTTTAATTCTGACCGGTCTGGATTCGGTTTTGCTTCCAGTTCCATCGCAATTCTTTTCACGCTGTTCATAGTAAAAATCACATTTTTTTATTATCACTACATGTACATAAAAATCATATTTTTATTTTCCACTTCATACCTATATAAAAATTATATTTTTAACTTCATAACTATATAAAAAATATATTTTTAACTTCATACCTATATAAAAATTATATTTTTAACTTCATTATACATATAGTAAAAATCCGATTTTTATACTATGCTAAAACATGTAAGAAAACTGATTTTTATCCTTTTAATTACTAGTTACTTTAAATAAATATAAATGAATAAATAAAATAAAACAAAATAAAACTTACAGTCGGAATCGGGGTGTAGATGGCAGCGGCTAGGCCACTGGTGGCGGGCGGTAGGCCTGACATGGCAGGGGAAGTCGACTTCCGTTGTTTTGGGGGCCATATCGGCTGTTGGCAGTGGATTTGAGGTTTGGAGAGGGGGTTGGGCTCGAATTGAGGGGAGAGAGGGAAGGAGGTTGGAAGGGGGGGCGCCGGAGGGAAGGGAAGGTGGCGCGGCTACTTCGGTGGCGGTCTGGCGATGGGGAAAAGGGGGAGGCGACGGGAATTGGGGTATGGGAAAAAGGAGGTGCGGCTTCCTCTATTTGACCTTGGTTTAAAAGGTTTGACCAATTCTAGGGTTTCTAACCTTATATAGTCTATTTATTTTAATATTTAATTCCAATTTTATTCGTTTAGTGTCACTAACTCCAAATTAAACCCAACGACTATCGTCTCAAGCTAATTACCCTCATTCCGAACACAATGAGATATGTTTCGTAACCCAATTCGCTTGTTATGACCAATTTCCGTTCAAATTAAAATATAAATCAGTATATTCAATTTTAAACGTACATTTCAATTTACCGGGGTCATATACGGACTCTAAAAATTACAGAAAAATTATTTTTAGCTTCGTTTTGGCGATACGGTCCCAACAAAACTAATTTCGTCAAATTCCGAGACCGTTTGAAAAATGGCCATTTTCTGGTCGATCGAAATTGACTAAAACTGTTAAAACATGTTTTACTTCGCCACGCTCACATATTGATTCGAAAAATTACAAATTTTGGGATCTAGCAATAACTTGACATCCCGGATCCAACAAAAGTGGTTTCATCGAAAACCGAGGTCGTTTGCAAAATTCCCATTTTTAAAGGCCAGAATTCCATAGCGACTATTCTGAATTTTCAACTGGGCATAACTTTGTATCCCCGCTATGAAATTTCAATTTTTCGGATTCATTGGAAAGATATTCTCAAATAGATTCTAATATTTTTGGTTTCGCTAAAATCCGGTTTATTTTGAATCCTGTACATTCATTTGAAATTTGAAATCGAATTTTCAAACTACCGCGCCATTTCCAATTCCTTTTATAATTAAAAATAATTATTTATATTCTAACGACGATCTATATAAATATATTCATTCTAATTCTATTCAAAATAAATTTCTCATCATTATTATTTAAAATAATTCATTTTAAATATTCAAAATTCGCTAAAATTGCCAAAATAAAAAATTTAAATTGGCTCGGATTTTCGGGTTATTACAATCTCTCTCACTTCAAACTTTTCGTCCCCGAAAAGGAACGAAGCTGAAAGTTGTTTTATAAATCAACTCAACTTTCGCTATTATAATTATGGCTTAAGTTCTTCAACTTTTCAATTTTTTCAAAAATTTGGCTTACACCCTAAATTTTCGAAAAATTTGCCCATAACCTCCCCTACACTGGGAGCTTCGGGATATTTCAAATAGCCTCCCATGGCCCTCGCTAATCCAAAAAGAAAAAGAAACAGCCAAGCGGCTAGCCAATCGACTCATAAAATCATCAAAAACCCAAGAAATACAATAAACATGTACCTATTTGTCGGGCAAACAATTTTATTCCTCTTCTCTAACCTCCTTGCAATGACCTGTTCAATATAAGTACATGTATACGTATGCAAATGCGACTAATTTTCAATACAACTCACTATTTAATTCAATTTGGCTAAAGGTTCAACATTTAATTAATCGAACAATAATCAAACAACACAATCAGCAATCAATTAGTTGATTATCATTTCAAATTCATCACTTGGATACATAGTAAAAAAAATCACATTTTTGGTGCCAAATCACAACAATATACCCTATCTAATTTTGGTTCTCACACCAGTCAATTGGAATCATTTAGAAATCCCACTTTCGTCACTCGAATATAAATTCTGATGATGTTTCGAACCACCATCAGAACATCCGCGGGCGACTAGAGTGTGATTCTATATCTATCCAGTATTTTAAACTTCAAAACAAGTGGATCAGACGTATACTCAAAGTCTTTATATACTGGATTGTCCAAATCAATATAAATAAATATTCAAATACATTGAATAGGGTTTAAATTTTCAAACAAAAATTGTTTTCATTTTTATAAATATGCTCTTCACACCCGTTCTAGGATACTACTGATCCCATCTCTAACGAGTCATTCCAATTGGATATTACTAATCGAATCTCTGATGAATTCTTTCGTATGGTTCTAATGTGTCTTGTTCTCGAGCTCTGTAAGCCAGAGCTCTGATACCAAATGTAACAACAATTGAGTTCGCTCGATCCGAATCGATCGCTAAACCGACCAAGACCGTTCGAAACCCCTGATTGTTTTGAGAACACGACAAATCGGAACACAAACAGAAGAACATTTCATTGTTTATTACAACAATTCCATCAGAATACAAGGATATTATAGAGTATAAATGAATAAAATACATTTGATAAATATCAGAGATTACAATACATTACATAGCAGCGGAAAATAATACAATACACAACTGGAAGTAATACACGGATACAGAGCTTTCCGAATATCGCCTCAGCTGTAAATCAGGATCCTGTGAATATAAATCTGCAAAACCAAAACTACTAGCTGCCCGTGCGGAAAATAGAGGCACCGAGAGTTTAGGTTAAAACAATAAACTCCAGATCAGTCATGTGACGGGTGTGAGAACTAAAACAGTTATTAATCTTTATTTTAAAGTTAGGTAAATCCATGGACCATGCCGTATAACACGGAATGGGTTTCCTCCCAAGGATACCAGTGCATAAAACAACAGCGCAATGCTAAATAAAGAAAAATGAAGCTATTATAAGACCCAGGTCGCATCACACAATGCAACACAAGCCGGAGGATAGGGTTTTTACCTTATAATAGCCAAAGAATGCTTGGTACGCTAAATTTCATCTTTTATTATTACTATAAGTGTATAGTGTCAAAACAATTTCAATCATAAGTATCAATCGTAGACGACATAAGTGCCCCATACCACTATGTCGCCATATATAGGTTCTACAATCAAAACCGCAAAGTCACGTATTGGAAGTTGGATTTCCATTCGTGAACCGAGGCAAGGGATCGTCCTCACCGAATTCGAGACGCTCTAGCCCGTGTCTCAGGAACAGCTGCAACTGCCCCATGGATCGTCAGGGCCGGTCCATCGATGTGGATTATAATGCCTGAATACCGCGTTTTCCCGCCCTTTGGTGCATCAATGAGCCAAATGACTCCATCTTCTTCACATAGTCACCGATATATCTGAGGTGCCTCGCAATCCAACAACCACACAAGTGAAAATAATATAAATGTCAGGGCTGGTAGGTCAATGACACCACTCTAGCTAGAAAGAAACGCATGCCCTCCCTGATGTCCTCTCCCGTTTCTAGTTCACAACCAAGGTGTGAGGCTCGCGAATTAACGCTACACAAAGCTGTGCCATATAGGCGGTGCTTTGATCATCAACCACAAGACTCTGCTTTTCAACAGAAGCCTTGATCATTTGCATCTTGGCATGCCACACAGACAAACCACTCCATGCAACTGATATCCATCAATCACACAGAATGATATCCAATGTTAGACACACAGTCCATTTACAAGTCCGTTCTGGGTCTGAACGAAACCGGAGGCACCTTGTACCTCGCATATACATCGATCTCCAAGTACGTCTGGACGATCACCAACTGATTCCCTCCTCTTGTGTGTACAACCCAATCAAGATCATCAGTAATTATCCAAACAATGTGAAGACCTTCGGTCTTCGACCACCGTCTTCATCCTCGACACATCGTCGAATCAATTATTTAGAATGGGATAAACCCGGTCTTTTTGAATAACTCACGTATATAATAAACAAGTGTTGCACAAACACAACATACGCCTCATTCCAATTTAGAATATTCTTATACTTTGGGAAAAGTTCCCATTAATTTTATCAAAGATAAATTTTTTAAATTTATTCTTTAATCTTCCTTTGAATATCAATTCAAACCAAATTATGATTTATCCAAACTAGTTGGGATTAACGAACCTTACTGAAGTAATCATTTGTTTTAATTTCTCAATCCCAACCTATTCATCCTATGAAGTAAAACTGGTAATACTTTATATCTAACACCACGGTGTTATCGGTAAATTCAAATACCATTTTAAGTTCAAATCTAATTAAAGATTTAACTATCGCTTGGAGCAAAACTGGTGATACTCCATTCTCGATCATTTCAATCTAATTAAACATTCATTAAAACTCCACTTGGTTTTAATCTTCCCAGGAATCAATATTAATGATTATTTAACTTGGGAAATCATATCCTGTCTTTAACTGGGTTAAAGAATCAATGTCATTTAAAACATGGTTCACTATAAACCCAAAATCACATTCCATTAATAATGGAATTTTCATGGAAAACAGATCAATGTATATAATCGATATGAACTTCCATATCTAGCTAATAATATAAGTGGAATAATGACAAAGCCTTTTAAATTCCATATATATATTAGTAGTCTTCCTCCACAGAAACTCACTTCAATTATCACCAAATCGAACTCCATTCCTTTCCAATTTATTTTATTAAATTGGAAAACTTTACTTTGGAAAATCTCCTTTAAATCTTAACAAAAGATTTATAAATTCCAAATCACATTTCACTGTAAATATGGTTAAAGAACGAATGTCGTTAAAACACCGTTCACGATAAACCCAATTCACATTCCATTAATTATCGGGTAAAAAACAAGTGTTATTTAAAACACCGTTCACGATAAACCCAAAACTCAATCAAATTCAATTCCAATTAAATACCATTTAATTGGTAGACGTCATTAAATCTAAATAAAAAGATTTAATCTTTTCTCAACTGGGTTTAAGAACAGTGTTAATGAAGATACCATTCACGACAAACCCAAATCCCATTTGATATTAAATACATGGCTCTGAATAGAAAATATATCAGCTTATATTCAATATCAAATTCTACGACCAACAAATATCGTACTGGAAATAACGATATAAATATATCTTTCAAATTTCCATAACAATATCTGTATAATCACGAAATCCAACATCAAAATATTCCAAAGACAATTTTGATTCAAATCGATTCCAATTCAATTATTGGAAATTCTGGTTACTTTCAAATCCAATTTATTTATTTCAAAAATAAATGGATTATAATTCTAGTTCAAAACTAGTTCATTTTGATAAAAATCTATTTTTATCTTTTCAAATATGGAGTTTTTCATCCCAATTCTTTCCAAATCATTTCTTATGATTTTACACAAATTACTACTATTTTTAATAATTTTATCAAGGCCCGTACAGTCGATTTCCATCAACGGCCATCGAACTGAACTTACAACGACCTTTTCCAAATTTGATTTGGACATAATTCCAAATTCAACCGTTAGATTTCAAATCTCTAATATTCGTTAGATATCTTTTTGGTACGAACCCAACGGTTCCGGTTCTAGGAGAATCCGCCGGTCGGATCTCCCATAATATCCATTCTAAGTCAATGGTCGAAATTCGCGAACTGTCGCAGCGCGGCACGTTCTATTCAGGCCATTATATATATATAATATTTATTTCATCGATTTCCTTTTAAACGTATCTTATAAATTGTTTTAAATTCGTTTTCAAAATGATTTCAAATTCTTATTCAATTTCTAATCAAAATTGAATATTTTATATCATCGATATATAAATGATAGTATTTTCAAAGCATTTGTAACACCCAGGGAATTCTATAGCGTTAAGCTTCACAAATTAAAGTGTAATTAATTCTAAATGAAACAATTAAGGAAAATGGGCTACGCCATTGCGTTCGTCTCGGAATTCTGCTTAAGATAGAGTCCAAGTTTGCGTGAATCGGACTCCGTATGAAGGAGTTATGACCTTCGGAAGTTTCAGAATAAAATTTAAATTCAAACGGCTCAGTTTCAAATTCGAAATTCGAAAAACAGGTTCAAACTGGGCTGGGCGGGAAAATTCC
The DNA here is from genome assembly GCA_030737875.1 of Allium sativum. Lineage (NCBI taxonomy): Eukaryota > Viridiplantae > Streptophyta > Magnoliopsida > Asparagales > Amaryllidaceae > Allium > Allium sativum. The sequence continues at coordinate 13,424,158 of CM060923.1, forward strand.
CGCCCAGAGACCAGGTCGACCATAGGGTCGACCATGGTGTCGACCTGGCCACCCCAGGTCGACCATAGTGTCGACCTGGGTGTCGACCTGCCAGTCGACCTACCTGGTCGACCTGGCTGGCTAGGGCTGGCTCTGGCTCGAATTTCTGTGGCTCGTTGTGTCACTAGGGCTGACATGGAACCTCTTGATTGGCTCTTTGAACTTTGTATGGTCTAAATTCCTCCTGTCTTCATCTGACGGCTCAAAACAATTTAAAAATCTATAAATACACCCTAAGTCTCAACTAAAAATTTACACAAAAAAATAAGATGGGAGTCGTCATGCTGCCAGGAAGGAATTGAGCATAGCCGTCAAGAGAGAAAAGCCTAGGGACGAATCAAATTAAGAAGAAGAAGATTAAAACTTAATCAAATTAATTCAACGCAACGTTAATCTACCCAAAGGAGCGCATCTCAATTTCAGAATTCAGAATTCAGAATCCAAAATTCAAGATTCTGCATTCGTTGTAAGTATAGTGCCCTTTTAGAATATGAATAAAAACTGTGATGTGATTCGATGTAAATGAAAATAGAATTGTGTTATTGTATGAATATGATATAAATTCTGTGTATTGTAATGATTCTGTCGTCACTTGTGTATTGATATTTGCGGCCTAAATGGATTGATGCAAGCCTATTGAACAATTGTACATGAAAACAATGGCACTTGCAAGTTTGTGGTAAGAACTAGAATTTGATCTCTTTAGGTTTATGTCTATGGCATGGACTATATACATTCACTAAGTCTAAATTAAGGCTTATGTAAACATGTTCTAGATTTGAGACCTTTTATGCCTACATGACCCAAAACTTATGAACACATTCTTATGTTTATTTGCAAGTATAATTGGATTTATGTTAAGTATCATTTGGGTTACATAAACTATGCAAGTTCATGTTGAAATAGGATATATGATTAGATGTAAAATTGGACATTTTGGTGAATATACAACATGTTAGTTTTGTGGTTGACATTATGCCAAGTTAAACATGTTTAAACCCAAGTTTGTATAAGCCTAAACTATGCCATTTCATATGTCACCTACTTAGTTATACTTCGATTTGAATGCAAGTTCACATGACCCATAATTTATGTTAGTTGAATCGCTAAATTGCAAATTTATGCGCCACACACCTTTATGTATTGTAAAATGTTACATGTGCTTGATTTTCCCTTTTCTCACGTTTATAAAGTTGGGCTGAATTGTGTCGAGCCCAACATTTGTTATAATGTTGCGAACGTACAAACGGGGGTAATAACTTTGGGTGTAAAACATGAAAATATATATGTTGGCATGTTTGGCACATGCCAACGACAATGACATTTAAGCGGTATGAATTGTTATACCCAAGAATAAAACACATGACATTTACATATAATTGAGAAGAGATAAAATATGTAAATTTAGAAAATGGTATGCTTAACCCGAGGTTGGATTGAGTTGTGACGTAAACCTGCCCGGACCCGCCCGGCTGTCCAGTAGTCACAACAATACCTATCCAATGTACTGAGCCCAATAATGACCCGAGGTTAGACTGAGCTAAGGTGTAAACCTGCCCGGAACCGATCGGCACATCCAGTAACCGTAGCAATATCTGTCTAATGTGAGTGATTAGGTGCTCTAAGAGGCTAAGGACAGATGGTAGGGTTAAGTCAACTATAAACACTTAACTAAATTCAACATGTTAACAAGAATTAATGGGTGAGGTTAGGTAAATACAGACACTTAACCACTTAAAATGTTTGACTAGAAAACCCTAGTAAAGAGGGACCCGTTTCAGCAGTAACTCAAGTTAGGTATCATGTTACCCTGAAACTAGGCAGGGTGGGGCACGATTACTGGGCTGATTGTAAGCGGTCAAAATGACGGCGGTGGGTGCACAGTGTAGGTTCTAACGGGGTGCGGGCGTGCAAACACTTTGGAGCAGACAAACAGGACACTGGGGACACCGGTAGTATAACCTATGCCTTCTAGAAATTGTGTCGGGGCCGCTTCCATGGGTCTTGATACACTCCTTGGTGGGACCAGCATAGGTATCTACAATTCTTGGGGCCGTATGACACAAATTTTACGCGAGTAGGAGCCGATCTTTAGAAAATGGAGATCACTTCACCCTCAGCATGGGGTGTCCGTTAGAATAAACTCAAGTAGGTGTAGAGATACAGTATGGGTGCGATAGTACATTCGATTCTAAACGACACTTCCTTAGCTGGTGACACTTTCTTGTTTTCAGTTTATATCTATCATGCCCTTTTCTTACTCACATACTGAAGAGTTACTAGATTTACTCAGGCTTTATGTCTGACTCTATTTTCTTTTCGTCTTCTTTTCTTTCGTTCCCCCCCCCCCCCAGGTCCACAGGGGGGAAACAACTCAGCTCAGTTAGACTCTTTACAAGCTCCAAGACCGTAGATGTATGACTTGGATCTCTTTTGCTCGGATTATGGCTTTGGATATCACTATGGGGATTTTTGCCACTTTATTTATGTTTTATGCTTCTTTAATAATCAAGATAGTAATTAGGTTGTAACGTTGGAAGTATTTTAAGACAATTATGGAATGTTTTGTTTGAACACATATTGATGAAATAAAAGTCTGTTTGGTTTCCGCTGTTTAAAATATGTGTATTTATATCTGTCTTGAGTTTATCTATGGCTTTTACTTATAAACCTCCACCAAAGTTATGGCATTCCCTTTGTCAGTGACCTTAACGGAGGTGGGTTGTTTCACTTGGTATCAGAGCCTAGGTTTACCAGATAAGATAAAAGTTTTTGAAATCGTTTCCAAAAGAAAGATTAGAGAAGCATTTTTTCAAGAAAAAGTGTTATATTTTAAAAGACATAATCCCCCAAAGCCATATGCACTATCTCTCTCTATCCTTCGTTTTGAATCTTTCCATTCTGTTTCAGCATGTTTGGAGTCCTTAACCTTCCTGAAGGAGTGCCGATACCCGGCTGGTTTAGGAGGTATTTAGAAGCGAGGGCCAATGGCGCGGACCCAGCAGACATTCCTCCTCCAGTGGCCGCGGTTCCTCCTCCTCCTCCTCCTCGTGGAAATGCCTTCGCAAAAACATGTAGAGACTTCAAGGCTATGGGTGGAAAAGACTTTTATGGAACAAAGTCCTTTATAGGAGCAAGAAACTGGCTAAAGGAGACTGAGGATCTGTTTGTCATCTTCGGAGTGGATGATAGAAAAAAGATACAACTAGCGGTGTGGTTGCTTAAAGATGAAGCTTCCTGTTAGTGGGAAATTACCAATGCTCAGAGGGCAGTGGAAACATGGGAAGATTTCAGGACAAGGTTTGAGATGAAATTCCTCTCCCAAGCTGAAAGAAGCCTGCAAATGGAGAAGTTTCTAACTCTGAAACAAGGAAGTATGACAATCAAGGAGTATGTTAATCAGTTTAATCAGCTGGCCAGATTTGGGCTGGACTTAGTAAACACCCAATACAAGAAGGCACTTCGCTTCGTTAAAGGTTTGAATGAGCCTCTACACAGCCTTGCTATGACCCATGTATCCACGGGAGCGACTTATGAAAGCTTGGTGGACATGGTGTTGCTACACGAGGAAGACAACGACAAGAAAGAGACCAAGGTGGAAGAGAAGAAAGAGGGTTTACAAGCTAAGAAAACAGACTTCAAGAAAGGAGGGAAGAACAATAAGCCCCGTGAGAAGAGGAGGTGCAATTTCTGTGGCATTGTAGGGGCATATATCAAAAGACTGCCGAAAAAGGAAGGCGAAGATAGGTGGTTGCTTCCATTGTGGAGATACTGGGCACCAAGCTAAGGACTGCCCAAAGAAGAAAAGGGGCAGGGGCAGAAAGCCGGATCCACTTCAGGGGGTCAGGTTCATGCGCTAGTGGCACCTCAGCAAGAACGCGGTAGTAATATTTCTGTATAAAGTGTAGTTTATCTTTATGATCATCCAGTTCACACACTTTTTGACTTTGGCGCATCACACTTTTTATTTCATCTGCCTTAGTAGAATCTCTGTACAAAGACACTAGTATGGTAGAAGATCCCTTAGTAGTTTCAAATCCAATTGGGGGCTCCGCTTACTTGTCAATGGTTTGTTTGGGTTTGAAAATATCTATTCTCAGCGTTGAGTTTAGTTGTAATGCTTTTGTTTTGGGCTTCTCGGGATATGGTTTGATCTTAGGCATGGACTGGTTATCCAGTAATAATGCCGTTCTCGATTGTGAGAAAAAGAGTAGTTAGACTCTTGACTCGGCTTGGTAACACTCTAGAAATTTCTTGTAATCCCTTGAATGCTGTTATGCTTAGTTATCTAGAGTCGCTTGATGCTTCTAATGAGAATTTGCAATCAGTTAGAGTAGTCCGAGAATATCCGGATGTCTTTGAGGAGGTGAAAGGCTTACCTCCGAAGCGGGACATAGACTTCCGCATATATCTTGTGGATAATGCAAAGCCTGTAGCTTTACCTGTCACACCATGGCTCCAAAGGAGAGAAAGGAGCTCAGTAAGCAGGTAAAAGAACTTCTCGAAAAAGGGTTCATTAGACGGAGCATTTCGGAATGGGGTGCTCCAGTGGTGTTCGCAACCAAAGTGGACGGTTCGCTTCGCCTTTGCATCGACTATAGGGAGTTAAACAAATTGACCAAGAAAAATAGGCACCCTCTTCCCCGAATCGACGATTTGTTTGATCAGCTTGTAGGTGCGACGGTCTTCTCCCAACTTGATCTGGAAACTGGTTTCCATCAGCTAAGAGTAGCTGAAGATAGCATTGACAAAACAACGTTCAGAACCCCAGACGGTTTCTTCGAGTGGCTTGTCATGCCTTTCGGCTTGACAAACGCACCCGCTTATTTCGTAGACCTAATGAGTAGGGTGTTCAAAGAATTCCTCAACAAATTCATGGTTGTCTTCGTAGGTGAAATCTTAATCTTCTCAAAGAATAAGGAAGACCATGCTCAGCATCTAAAAGAAATCATGGATACTCTCCGTGCACATCAGCTGAAAGCCAAATTCTCCAAGTGCCACTTTTGGAGAAAGGATGTAAGATTTCTGGGGCATATAATGTCCAAAGAGGGGTTGGCTATGGACCCCGCGAAAGTTGTGGCAGTGAAAGATTGGAAGACACCAAGAAATGCAACCGAAGTTCGAAGCTTTCTTGGGCTAGCCGGTTTTATCGGAAATTCATTAGGGGTTTCGCGAAAATATCAGCTCCACTCACAAGGCTAACAAAGAAGAATCTGGCGTTCACTTGGGATTTGTACTGCGAGTTTTCTTTCCAACGATTAAAAAGGGCTCTTACAACAGCTCCAGTTCTAACTCTGCCCGACGGAAGCAAAATGTTCACAGTGTACACAGATGCATGTGAAATGGGACTAGGCGCTGTTCTAATGCAAGAAGGAAGGGTAGTAGCTTATGGTGGAAGACAATTGAAAGTTCATGAAAAGAAATACCCAACCCACGATCTTGAATTATTCGCCATCATCTTTGCGCTTAAGTCTGGCGCCATTATCTCCTAGGTGAGAAGTTTGAATTATACACTGACCATAAATCGTTGAAATATCTCTTCTCGCGGAAGGATCTTAACTTGAGGCAGCAAAGATGGATGGAGTTTCTTGCCTCGTATGACTTTGAAATTTCCTATACTCCCGGCAAAGGCAACGTAGTAGCAGACGCGTTGAGTCGAAAGAAACTGACCTTAAGCCCTCTCTTTGTGGAAAGGCAAAGCCTGGATTATACAGCCAGTTTTAACTTAAGGCCCTCCTCTGATTTTGTACCGGGTTTGTTAGCATCTCTCGAAGTACGCCCTACTCTCTTGGACTCAATAGGGGCTGCACAACGTGAAGACCCTCGATTTGTTGATGTGATTGATAAACTTATTAGGGGTGAGACTTCTAGTCATCTCAGTAGATACGCCATCGATGATAAGGGTTGGCTGAGGCGAGATGGAAGATTATGCGTCCCACAAGCAAGGGAGTTGACAAAGAAGGTTCTCAAGGAAGCGCATCATTCCAAGATGACTATACATCCTGGCGGTGATAAGATGTACAAGGATATAAAAAGAACTTTCTTTTGGAGCGGCATGAAGCAGGACATGGCAGATTTCGTTTCTAAGTGCATGACCTGCCAACAGGTCAAGGCGGAACAGAAGAAGCATGGAGGACTACTTCATCCTTTAGAGGTCCCACAGTGGAAGTGGGATAACATTTCAATGGACTTCATTGATGGACTATCTAGGTCGAGAAGAGGCAACACTAGCATTTGGGTAATAGTGGATAGGCTTGCTAAAAGCGCCCACTTTATACCTATCAAGAGTAGAAGGACTGCCACATCTCTAGCATCTCTTTATCTCAAGGAAATAGTTCGACTTCATGGGATACCCTCCAACATTGTTAGTGACCGAGACCCTATCTTCACAAGTGAGTTTTGGCGGAGTCTACAAGAAGCTGTAGGCACACAGTTATGTTTGAGCACGGCCTATCACCCCCAAACCGATGGCCAGACGGAAAGGGTGAATAGAGTTTTAGAGGATCTTTTAAGAATTTGTGTTCTTGACTTTGGAGGGACGTGGGAGGATCACCATCCTTTAATGGAATTTTCCTACAACAACAGCTACCAAGCTACCGTAGGCATGACACCCTTCGAAGCCTTGTATCGAAGACCGTGCAAATCACCAACTTGTTGGTGGGAGTCTACAGATAAGCTTATACTTGGGCCAGACATGATTCGAGAGACTTCAGAGAAAGTGGACTTGATACGGAGAAGGATGAAGACAGCCCAAGACAGACAGAAATCCTACGCCGACAAAAGAAGGACCGACCTTGAGTTTGAGGTTGGGGACATGGTTTTCCTTAAGGTATCTCCTTTAAGGAACGTCGTTCGCTTTGGATCCGCAGGAAAGCTAGCACCAAGATTTGTAGGACCGTTTCCTATCATCGAGAAGGTTGGGAAGATGGCCTATAGATTAGAGCTACCCGAGAGACTGGCCGGAGTTCACAACGTCTTTCATGTTTCTCACCTCCGGAAGTGTTTGCATGAGTTTGCGGAAGTGGTGGAACCTAGCATTCTAGAAGAAGCCGAAGTGGAACGTGAAGCAACTGTGAGTAAATTTCCAACCCACATCTTAGGAACTGAAGTGAAAAAGCTACGCAACCGCGAAGTTAAGCTCGTTATGGTTCAGTGGAGCGACGTCGAGGAAGACGCGACTTGGGAAACTGAGGGCAGAATACGCGCTACCTACCCTCTTCTTTTTGAGGGTACATCTTTGATCTCTCTTTTTCCTTAAGTTATGCTTTATCTATCTTTCTTAGGTATATCTCCTCGGTCCTTTTCCTAACTCAGTAGGTAGAAAACAAATGGATGCAAACATGTATTTGAAAACATGTTATGGATGATGGCTGCAAATGGTTGCTAGTGATTGCTAGTGGTTGCTCGTGGATGCATATACACACACACCCTAGGTTTTAGATCGGCTCAGTCACCTCATATTTCATATGCATATATGTATTCTCATTTGTATAAGGTTGAAACTTGATATGTTGTCATATGGTTGTCGCATTTGTATGAATAAGTTGTGCACTCATGTAGAATTATGAATAGGAAAATTTTGCATACATAATGGATTCATGACACTTACATGATTCGCATTAAGGAGGTCAACTGAATCAGTAGACCGCCTGATTTCTGCATTAGATAAGGACATGTACACACACTATGCATATGATCATGAAGCATTAGAAGACTTTTAAGGACAGTGGACGCCTGTGTTTGTTGGTTGAGTAGATGGATTGTTGGATAGTTGGATATACATTCTTCCTAACTTGAAGATTTCGGGGACGAAATCCTTTTAAGGGGGGAGAATGTAACACCCCGGGAATTCTATAACGTTAAGCTTCACAAATTAAAGTGTAATTAATTCTAAATGAAAGAATTAAGGGAAATGGGCTAAGCCATTGCGTTCATCCCATAATTCTGCTTAAGACAGAGTCCGAGTTTGCGTGAATCGGACTCCATATGAAGGAGTTATGCCCTTCGGAAGTTTCAGAATAAAATTTAAATTCAAACAGCTTAGTTTCAAATTTGAAATTCGAAAAACAGGTTCAAACTGGGCTGGGTGGGAAAATTCCCGCCCAGAGACTAGGTCGACCATAGGGTCGACCATGGTGTCGACCTGGCCACCCCAGGTCGACCATAGTGTCGACCTAGGTGTCGACCTACCTAGTTGGCCTGGCTGGCTAGGACTGGCTCTGGGTCGAATTTCTGTGGCTCGGTATGTCACTAGGGCTGACATGTCACCTCTTGATTGGCTCTTTGAACTTTGTATGGTCTAGATTCCTCCTGTCTTCATCTGACGGCTCAGAACAATTTAAAAATCTATAAATACACCCTAAGTCTCAACTAAAAATTCACACAAAAAAATAAGATGGGAGTCGTCATGCTGCCAGGAAGGAATTGAGCATAGCCGTCAAGAGAGAAAAGCCTAGGGACGAATCAAATTAAGAAGAAGAAGATTAAAACTTAATCAAATTAATTCAACGCAACGTTAATCTACCCAAAGGAGCGCATCCCAATTTCAGAATTCAGATTCCAGAATTTAAGATTCTGCATTCGTTGTAAGTATAGTGACCTTTCAAAATATGAATAAAAACTGTGATGTGATTCGATGTAAATGAAAATAGAATTGTGTTATTGTATGAATATGATATAAATTCTATGTATTGTAATGATTCTGTCATCACTTGTGTATTGATATTTGCGGCCTAAATGGATTGATGCAATCCTATTGAACAATTGTATATGAAAACAATGACAGTTGCAAGTTTGTGTCAAGAACTAGAATAGGATCCCTTTATGTTTATATCTATGGCATGGACTATATACATTCACTAAGTCTTTTTTTTTTGAGCAAACGGATATGTAGCACAAGACTACACAGCCGATTATATAAAAGATAGTAGTAATTTTCCAACTGACAAACCCAGTTGGTGGTCCAAAAAATACGTCCAGTCTAACCCCTTGGGCAATACAACATCACACAACATCAAACATATACAACTTAGATACTTGGCATATTAATTATACATAGATAATGTCCAGTACTTACGTAACATCATAAACCATCACACAAGCTCATAGCTGGAAGCTGGGTCATTGCTATCAACCGAGTCAGATGGAGAGGAGGCCTGAGGCAAAGCAAATCTGAAAGCTGGAGCATGACTACCACCAGAACCTAAGAAATTCTGGAAAACCCACCACCTTTGCCCATGATTCGCACTCAAGCTCCGCAGCCGGCTCCCATTCAGCTTCAGACCAGCATTCAAAGAACATAGCACCTTCTGGCCTTGATAAGATCTTCCAGAACAAGACATGGTCTCTGATCCTTTCATTAGGGCAAGCAATGATGAAAGCGTTGTTTCTGTATATCCACATGGGCCATTCATGGTGATCAAATGCTTTCGACAGAGTATCGTGAAGAGTTGTAATGCTCCAGCCGCCAGAAATTGCTGTTCCGACTACGTAATTTGATGAGTCTTCCATTATAAAATGATACATGTCTTCGGAGATTAGTGAAGAAGTGTTGGAGGATAAGGGTTTAATTGTAGGAGAAGGCGTGGATTGCTGACAGCTGGGATAAACTGAATCCCTCTGATTATGAACTGCGTGAGTTGATGTGCGAGGGACCCACACTTTTTTTTATTTATCAGCGCGAGTTGATGTGCGAGGGACCCACGCGACAGGAGTTGCATTATTCCAATGAGTGCCTTTCCGCACGTGTTTCGAAGTGTCTCTAGGTATTCTTTTTTTAGGACAACGTGCACACGAATGGCCGTAACCAGTGCAAAAAAGCATATTTTCGAATTTCTACATTCTCTTGCCACGTGTCCCCTACTAGCACACTGTAGACAGCGTCGTTCTTTCTTCAAAAAATTGACCGTATTCTGAATAGAAGAGAAAACAGGCAAAAAATTTGATTTCCTCACTTGAGTACGCATCGGTGGAACCAACGGAGGGGATGCGGCTACTTCAGCATATGTTTTTTCCGATTGACCTGCTGGAAAATCATTCAAAACATCAAAATGATTATGACAATTCAAGTCTTTTGCAGAGGGTAATTGAGAGTTTGGCGAATAAAAAGGAGGATGACGTTGAAAAGGACGGTTGAAGGAGTTAGATTGATGGGTATGGTTAGAGACAGAACGATTGATTGGATAAGATGAATTGAAAGATCGATGGGAGGCAGCAGAACGGCGGGAGGAGATGGATGCTGGATGACGAAATAATGGATTACGAAAAACTGGGCGGCGAGGCAAAGGATGATTTGAGATAGGAAGAGAAGAGGAAGACGAAGGAAACGAGGAACGAGGAGGAGGGGGTGGCGAACGGGGGTGGAATGCGGCACGGTATTTGGCTGGAATAAGGTAGGAGAAGATTGGAGGATCCGCCATTTTTGTGTTTCACAGTTATTCAAGATGCTAGTTACATTCACTAAGTCTAAATTAAGTCTTATGTAAACATGTTCTAGATTTGAGACCTTTTATGCCTACATGACCTAAAACTTATGAACACATTCTTATGTTTATTTGCAAGTATAATTGGATTTATGTTAAGTATCGTTTGGGTTACATAAACTATGCAAGTTCATGTTGAAATAGACTATATGATTAGATGTAAAATTGGACATTTTGGTGAATATACAACATGTTAGTTTTGTGGTTGACATTATGCCAAGTTAAACATGTTTAAATCCAAGTTTGTATAAGCCTAAACTATGTCATTTCATATGTCACCTACTTAGTTATACTTTGATTTGAATGCAAGTTCACATGACCCATAATTTATGTTAGTTGAATCGCTAAATTGCAAGTTCATGCACCACATACCTTTATGTATTGTAAAATGTTACATGTGCTTGATTTTCCCTTTTCTCACGTTTATAAAGTTGGGCTGAATTGTGTCGAGCCCAACATTTGTTATAATGTTGCGAACGTACAAACGGGGGTAATAACGTTGGGTGTAAAACATGAAAATATATATGTTGGCATGTTTGGCACATGCCAACGACAATGACATTTAAGCGGTATGAATTGTTATACCCAAGAATAAAACACATGACATTTACATATAATTGAGAAGAGATAAAATATGTAAATTTAGAAAACACGGTATGATTAACCCGAGGTTGAATTGAGTTGTGACGTAAACCTGCCCGGACCCGCCTGGCTGTCCAGTAGTCACAACAATACCTATCCAATGTGGGTGGTTAAGCACTGAGCCCAATAATGACCCGAGGTTAGACTGAGCTACGTTGTAAACCTACCCGAAACCGATCGGCACATCCAGTAACCGTAGCAATATCTATCTAATGTGAGTGGTCAGGTGCTCTAAGAGGCTAAGGACAGATGGTAGGGTTAAGTCAACTATAAACACTTAACCAAATTCAACATGTTAACAAGAATTGATGGGTGAGGTTAGGTAAATACAGACACTTAACCACTTAACATGTTTGACTAGAAAACCCTAGTAACGAGGGACCCGTTTCAGCAGTAACCCAAGTTAGGTATCATGGTACCCTGAAACTAGGCAGGGTGGGGCACGATTACTGGGATAATTGTAAGCGGTCAAAATGACGGCGGTGGGTGCATAGTGTAGGTTCTAACAGGGTGCGGGCGTGCACACACTCCGGAGTAGACAAACAGGACACTGGGGACACCAGTAGTATAACCTATGCCTTCTAGAAATTGTGTCGGGGCCGCCACCATGGGTCTTGATACACCCCATGGTGGGACCAGCATAGGTATCTACAATTCTTGGGGCCGTATGACACAAATTTTACGCGAGTAGGAGCCGATCTTTAGAAAATGGGGATCACTTCACCCTCAGCATGGGGTGTCAGTTAGAATAAACTCAATTAGGTGCAGAGATACAATATGGGTGCGATAGTACATTCGATTCTAAACGACACTTCCTTAGCTGGTGACACTTTCCTGTTTTCAGTTTATATCTATCAAGCCCTTTTCTTACTCACATACTGAAGAGTTACTAGATTTACTCCGGATTTATGTCTGACTCTATTTACTTTTCGTCTTCTTTTCTTTCGTTTCCCCCCAGGTCCCCAGGGAGGAAACAACTCAGCTCAGTCAGACTCTTTACAAGCTCTGTAACACCCCACCTCCGCTAGGGTCACTCTTTCGGGGGCACTAGCTTCTGGGGGGCGTTAGAACTGGGTAAGCATGCATAATGATATATCAAGGCAGAACAAGAACATAAATATATATGTAAAACAGAGTAAGTGAGAATAAACAGCGGAATATCTCAAACCATCTCAAAACAAGTCTAGTACATCATAAAGTCAACTGCCAAAATAAACATGTCTAGTACATCATAAACAGAAATACTGAAATACATAGTGCTATCCCCAAAATAAAGATGATAAACCATAGCGAGCTCAATGTCCAGACATACATGAGCTATCCAGCAAACAAGCAAGCGATCCAAGCTAAGCACCACTATTCCCTCCCTGAGAACCTGGGGGGGGGGGGGGAACGGAAGAAAAGAAGCGAAAGAAAACGGGTCAGTCAAAAAGACTGGTAAGCCCTACTACGATCAGTCTATAAACTAATAAAGTTAACATCATGATGGAAACTGAGATGAACATACTGGCAATAGATAAAGGTGTCATCACATAAAGAAGATTAAGCTTTGCACCACAGTGTACTAGCAAACTAACATAACAGGTATTGATCCCTCAGCCCAACCTTTGGCCCAATAACATGAGGTGACCTTAATACAAGGCCCAGCCCAACGGTCTAGTCGATCGGCTCCATATAAACCTAACACGTTAAGTGTTGGTGTCCATACGGCCCACATATGGTTGTAGTCAGACTGTGCTGGGTCCACCTTCGGGTGTATCAAGCCCTCGGGTGTCAACCCCAGACACCTAAGCAATAATGCACAGTCTAAACCTACTGGTACCCGTGCCTCGAGTTTGTCCAACACCGGACTACGTGCACGTCCGTAGCCCGCCTGGACCCGCACCGCTGTACCACTCAGCCGTCGCTTTGGTCGCTTACATCCGTCCAGTAATCGTGCCCCCGCCCTAGCCTAGCCTCTAGGGTTGTGAATGATACCCAACTGGGATTACTGCTAGAACATACCACGTTGCTAGGGTTTTCTAAGAGGGTTAAGTGTGGTTTAACCCCTCACTAATCATGGATTAAATTAGTTAAGTGTAACCAACAGTTCACCACTTAACCCCATTTAATCCCTCGTATCCCCAAAATTGGTTAAGTATTAGTGGGCCATGACTTAACCCTAATCATGAGGCATTAATTAATTTAATGCACCCAACCTCTCACATTAGACCTTGTTGTGGTTACTAGTTAGGCCGGGCGGGTCCGGGTAGGTTTACACCACAACTTAGTCTAACCTCGGGTTTCACGTGCAACATGACCAACTACTCACATTGGGTCCTATTGCTTGTAGCCACTAGTTAAGCCGGTCGGTTCCGGGTAGGTTTATGCTACAAACTCAACCCAACCTCGAGTTGGCCACACTTATGTTTTCTAAGTGTCATGTCCACATAATTACAAGTTTGACAAATACTTGGGTAGACCTAACTTAATAGGTAAATTCCCAAGGGGTAGACCTAACTTAATAGGTAAATTCCCAATCTTATATTTTCATGTATTTTAAGTTTTACCCAAACCCCCCCCAACGTCATTCCATCGCTTACATATTCGTCATAACGCATAAAGGATAGGAAGAGGGAACTTGGCAAAACATACATGATGAATCTTACATATCATAATAAACATGCATAACATGTTGGACTTGCATAACTTAGCATAGTGAACTTGCATAAACATGCACAACTTGTCAAACTTGCAAATCATGGCATAGTGAACTTGTATAAACATGCATAACTTGTTAAACTTGCAAATCATGGCATAGTGAACTTGCATAAACATGCGTAACTTGTTAAACTTGCAAATCATGGCATAGTGAACTTGCATAAACATGCATAACTTATCAAACATGTGTAATATGGCATAGTGAACTCGCATAAGCATGCATAACTTATTAAACATGTACAACATGGCATAGTGAACTCGCATAAGCATGCATAACTTATTAAACATGTACAACATGGCATAGTGAACTCGCATAAGCATGCATAACTTATTAAACATGCATAAATCCCAACTTTCATCACATATTAACTTTAGAGTTTCTAAAATGAAGGTAAGAGGGCTTACAAATATTATGAAGACTCAAATCTACAAATAAAGATTGAGAAGCCCTTTTATGCAAGCATAAAAACCCAAAACAAAGCTCCAATAAGAAACACCCTTAACAAAAATCCCAAAAACTCTAGCTTAGCCAATAAAACTTGCAACTTGATGATGTATGCAAGCTAATGATCATTCATACAACTTAGAAATGCTTGTATGAACATCATAATCTTCATAGGAATGTTTTATGAAGAGGGTGGAGGCTAGGGTTTTCAAGTGGAGGCCATTTGAGAAATCAATTTGACATAGTTTGGTTGCTAGAATGAATAATGGGGTTTTAGGGTAGGATTAGGGTCATATTTATAGAAGATTAGAGTGTTTTTAGCCCTAGGATTAACCCTAGGTTGAATTAGGTCCATCAGATTTCGGAAGTCTCCAGAACTAAGCCACACAACCAAGCCCAGATCAAAAATGGTGCGCCAGGCTAAACTGCCCGGCCACCCCGTGTCGACAGGGCTGTCGACAGGGCAGTCGACACCCTTAGACCCCTGTCGACATGCCTGTCGACTTGTGGGGTCTTGGCGGGAGTTTTCCTGCCTGACGCCAGTTGTGCCCTAACCCTTGTTTTTAACTTAAAATTTAAATCTGTTTTTAATATGGAAATTTCTGAAAACTTCAATGGGCCTTAACTGGGTCATACGGACTCCGATTTTCGAAAACTCGGACTCTATTTCGCGTATTTTTCCGAGACGAACGCAATGACAGAGCCCGTTTCCCTTAATTCAGATTTTTAAATTAAATTCTGCCTCAATTTATATCTTAACAGGTTATTAAAAATACAGGTTGTTACATTCTCCCCTCCTTAAAGGATTTCGTCCCCGAAATCTTTAAGTTAGGAAGAACATATCCTACCATCCAACATCCATCTACTCAAAACATCATCCACGAGCAACCATTGTCCTTAAAAGATTCTAAATGCTGTATGAACATATGCAAAAGTGTGTGTATATGTACTTATCTAATGCAAAGATCAATGCAAAATATGTTAGTGAAATGTATCCATATGTATGCAAATCCCTAACATAATGTATAATATCTACATGCGTGCTCAATCATACATCCATATGCAACATCCATGTGATAGCATGCAAATTTCATCCGAGAATAAGCATAAACACTCATGCACATGCAATATGAGGAGTGTGTGAGCCGATCTAGTGCCTAATGTGTATCATGCATCCACGAGTAACCACTTGCAAACACTTGCAACCACTTGCAACCATCAAACATAACATGTCTCAAACACAAGTTTCATTCAAAGGATTCTACCTAAGGTTCTCATGATAAGATAGACGTGATGAACTAGATAAACTAGATAGACATGGAAAGATAAAGAGATTGAGAGTGTACCCTCAAAAAGGAAGGGATAAAGCCTACGCATCTTCTCTTCAGTTTCCCAAGTTGCGTCTTCCTCGGCTTCACCCCATTGAACCTTCACCAACTTGACCTCACGATTCCTTAGCTTCTTGATCTCTGTCCCCAAGATACGAATCGGAGCTCTCCTCAAGGTAGCTTCTTTCTCTACTTCCACATCTTCTAGAACACTCGGCTCAACAACCTCTGCTGATTCATGCAAACATTTCCGGAGATGCGAGACATGAAAAACATCGTGTACTCCGGAAAGCTTCTCGGGCAATTCCACTCTATAGGCCATCTGCCCGATCCTCTCTACAACTAGAAACGGTCCAACAAACCTTGGTGCTAACTTTCCTACCGCTCCAAACCGAACCACATTCCGCAAAGGAGAAACCTTCACGAAAACCATATCCCCAATATCAAACTCCAAATCAGTCCTTCGCCTATCAGCATAAGATTTCTGTCTGTCTTGGGCCGCCTTCATCCGTCTTCTAATCAACTCGACCTTCTCGGATGTATCTCTAATCATGTCAGGTCCAAGTATAAGCTTATCTGTAGTCTCCCACCAACATGTAGGTGACTTGCACGGTCTCCCATATAAAGCCTCAAATGGTGTCATCCCAATGCTCGCTTGATAACTGTTATTATAAGCAAATTCCACAAGAGGAAGGTGGTCTTCCCAAGTACCACCAAAATCCAGAATGCAAAGCCTCAACAAGTCCTCAAGTACCCTATTCACCCTTTCGGTCTGACCGTCCGTTTGTGGGTGATAAGCCGTACTCAGGTTCAACCTCGTGCCCATAGCTTCCTGCAAACTGTTCCAGAACTGACTAGTAAAGATGGGGTCTCGGTCACTGACTATGCTAGAAGGGACTCCATGTAGTCGTACTATCTCACGAAGATATACTGATGCTAGTCCAGATGCTGTCCTCTTGCTCTTCACCGGAATAAAATGAGCACTCTTCGTAAGTCTATCCACAATAACCCAAATGCTCGTATTCCCTTTTCTTGACCTTGGAAGCCCATCAATAAAGTCCATGGAAATACTCTCCCACTTCCATAGCGGGACCTCTAGAGGATGCAATAGCCCACCGGGCTTCTTCGACTCGGCCTTAACTTGCTGGCAAATGATACATCTAGAGACAAACTCCGCCACATCCTTCTTCATCCCAGGCCAAAAGAAAATACGCCTCATATCTTGGTACATCTTATCCCCGCCTGGATGTATAGTCAACTTAGAGCGATGCGCTTCCTCCAGAACTTTTCTTACTAAATCTTCTACCATGGGGACACATAACCTTCCATCTCTCCTCAGCCAACCCTTGTCATCAATAGAATATCGAGCGAGATGACTAGACGTCTCTCCTCGAATCAGCTTATCCATAATCTCAACTATCTGAGGGTCTTCCTTCTGCGAAGCCCCAACTTGATCCAGAAGGGTAGGCCTGAGCTCAAGAGATGCTAAAGAACCGGTCATCGACTCAGCTGCCAAAGAGAAATCAAAGGTTGCCAAGAACTCTAAATTCTTCATCTCAACAAATAGAGGACTTAGTGTCAACCTTTTTCTACTCAACGCATCCGCTACAACATTCCCCTTGCCAGGGGTATAGGCTATATCAAAATCGTAGGACGCCAAGAATTCCATCCACCTTTGCTGCCTCAAGTTCAGATCCTTCTGCGAAAAGAGATACTTCAAAGACTTATGATCAGTATACAGCTCAAATCTCTCTCCCAGAAGATAATGACGCCAAGCCTTGAGTGCATATACTATCGCTGCCAGCTCTAGATCATGAGTGGGATAATTCTTCTCATGCACCTTAAGTTGCCTACCACCAAAACATATAACTCTGCCTTCTTGCATCAGAACGGCGCCCAATCCCGTGCCACAAGCATCAGTGTACACGGTAAACATCTTACCACCATCGGGTAAAGCTAGAACTGGTGCTGAGGTAAGGGCTCTCTTGAGTCTCTGAAAAGCAAGCTCACAGTCCATATCCCAAGCAAAAACTAAGTTCTTCTTCATCAACTTAGTAAGAGGAGCGGATATCTTCGCGAAGTCCTTGATGAACTTCCGGTAAAATCCTGCAAGACCTAGAAAACTTCTTACTTCGGTTGCATTCCTTGGAGTCTTCCAATCCTGCACAGCAACTACTTTAGCGGGATCCACCGCCAATCCTTGCTTAGATACTATATGCCCAAGGAACCGAACTTCCCTTCTCCAAAAGTGACACTTGGAGAACTTGGCCTTTAACTGATGCGCTCTAAGCGTATCCATCACCTCTACAAGATGCCTCGCGTGCTCTTCTTCATCCTTAGAGAAGATCAGAATATCGTCCACAAAGACCACGACAAACTTGTTCAAGAACTCTCGAAACACCCTACTCATCAAGTCCACGAAATACGCGGGTGCATTCGTCAAACCGAACGGCATAACAAGCCATTCAAAGAATCCATCTGGAGTTCTGAATGCAGTCTTGTCTATACTATCTTCAGCCACTCTGAGCTGATGAAATCCAGTAGCAAGATCAAGCTGAGAGAAAACAGAAGCACCAACAAGCTGGTCAAAAAGATCATCAATCCTCGGTAATGGGTGTCTGTTCTTCTTAGTTAGCTTATTCAACTCTCTGTAGTCCATACAAAGTCGAAGAGAACCATCTGCCTTAGTAGCAAACACCACAGGCGCTCCCCATTCGGATATACTTCGTCTGATGAGGTTCTTCTCAAGCAATTCCTTTACTTGCTTGCTGAGCTCCCGTCTCTCACGCGGAGCCATGTGCCGAACGGGCAAAGAAACAGGCTTAGCATTATCCACCAGATAAATGCGAAAATCAATCTCTCGTTTAGGGGGCAACCCCTTAACTTCTTCAAAAACATCTGGATAATCTCAGACCACCCTTACAGACTGAAGGGTTTCCTCTGACGAGTCGAGAGATTCAAGATAGCACAACATGACGGGGTCCTTCGGATTGCATGAAATCTCTAAGGTGTTGCCAAGGCGAGTCACAAGCCTCACAACCCTATGCTCACAATCAAGAATGGCTCCATGTCTAGACAGCCAATCCATGCCCAAAATCAATCCGTATCCCCTGAAACCAAGAACATACGCACTACACAAGAACTCTACACTGAGTATAGAGATCCTCAGATCCTCACATATCATAGATAGATGAGCAGAACCCCCAATGGGATTCGAAACACAAACGGGATCATCCACTAAGCTAGTACTAAGGTGCAAACTATCAACAAGATCAGATGAAATAAAGCTATGTGATGCACCAGAATCAAACAAGGTACGAACTGGAAGATCAGAAACATAAACAAGGTTCTCAACAGAAACACTACCTTGATCGGGAACTGGAGCGGTATTGAGAGCATGAACTTGCCCTCCTGAAGGCCCAGCACGCTGAGTCTGACCCTGCCCTTTCTTCTTCGGGCATTCCTTGCTGAAGTGTCCGGTCTCACCACAGGAAAAACATCCACCACTAAGCTTCCTTTTCTTCTTCCTACAATCCTTAGCAAAGTGTCCAGGCGCACCACAGTAATTGCACTTTCCCTTGCCTTTGTTGTTGTTCCCCTTCTTGTTCTTGCTCAGATTCCCCTGACTGCTTTGACCACCTTGATTGCCTTTACCCTGAGAATCAGTCTTCTTTGCTTGAGTATCACTCGACTTGACCTCTTTCTTTCCATCACCCTGAAGTAGAGCCATATCGACCAAACTCTCAAAAGTAGCCCCATGCGGAATATGTGACATTGCCAAACCCTGCAGCGGCTCATTCAACCCTCTAGCAAATCGAAGAGCCTTCTTCTCAGGAGTGTTCACCATATCCAAACCAAAACGGGCCAGCTGATTAAACTTGTTCACATACTCCTTGACAGACATATCACCTTGCTTTAATGCAATGAACTTCTCCATCTGTAAATTCGCCTCAGCAGCAGATAGAAACTTGGCCACAAATCTAGTCCTCAAATCGGCCCAAGTCTCGACGGGCCTTGTCCCATTGGTGACCTCCCACCAATAGGCTGCTTCGTCCTTCAAAAGCCACACTGTCAATAAGATCTTCCTCTCGTCATCAATCCCAAAGATAGCAAACAAGTCCTCAGTGTCTTTCAGCCAATTCCTAGCTTCAACAAAAGATTCCGTGCCTAGGAAATTCTTGCCTCCCATCGCCTTGAAGTCTTTACAAACCTTCGTGAACTCAACCTGAGGATGCTGAGGGGGAGGAGGAGGAAGAGGAGCCTCAGCAACTGGAGGAGGAGGAACAGGAACCACCGGAGGAGGGACATTAGGGGGAGGATTCTCAACTATAGGAGGAGGAGTGGGAGTAGGGTTTGCGGGGCCAGCTGCCGCCCTAGCTTCTAGAAGTCTCCTATACCAGAGTGGTACGTTTACTCCATCTGGGGTGGCAAGATTCTCAGCCATACTGAAACGAAAGATAAGATAAGATTAGGTCAAGGGAACGAAGGATAACGCTAATGGCTTTTTGGGGAATAGCCTTTTAAAATACTAGACTTTTCTTTGGAAAATACTTTATACTTGTTTTGAAAATAGTTTTTCAAAAGTCTTTTAAAAACTTTTTGTTCTTTCTTGTAAACCATATGCTCTGATACCAAATTTGTAACACCCCACCTCCGCTAGGGTTACTCTTTCGGGGGCACTAGCTTCTGGGGGGCGTTAGAACTGGGTAAGCATGCATAATGATATATCAAGGCAGAACAAGAACATAAATATATATGTAAAACAGAGTAAGTGAGAATAAACAGCGGAATATCTCAAACCATCTCAAAACAAGTCTAGTACATCATAAAGTCAACTGCCAAAATAAACATGTCTAGTACATCATAAACAGAAATACTGAAATACATAGTGCTATCCCCAAAATAAAGATGATAAACCATAGCGAGCTCAATGTCCAGACATACATGAGCTATCCAGCAAACAAGCAAGCGATCCAAGCTAAGCACCACTATTCCCTCCCTGAGAACCTGGGGGGGGGGAACGGAAGAAAAGAAGCGAAAGAAAACGGGTCAGTCAAAAAGACTGGTAAGCCCTACTACGATCAGTCTATAAACTAATAAAGTTAACATCATGATGGAAACTGAGATGAACATACTGGCAATAGATAAAGGTGTCATCACATAAAGAAGATTAAGCTTTGCACCACAGTGTACTAGCAAACTAACATAACAGGTATTGATCCCTCAGCCCAACCTTTGGCCCAATAACATGAGGTGACCTTAATACAAGGCCCAGCCCAACGGTCTAGTCGATCGGCTCCCTATAAACCTAACACGTTAAGTGTTGGTGTCCATACGGCCCACATATGGTTGTAGTCAGACTGTGCTGGGTCCACCTTCGGGTGTATCAAGCCCTCGGGTGTCAACCCCAGACACCTAAGCAATAATGCACAGTCTAAACCTACTGGTACCCGTGCCTCGAGTTTGTCCAACACCAGACTACGTGCACGTCCGTAGCCCGCCTGGACCCGCACCGCTGTACCACTCAGCCGTCGCTTTGGTCGCTTACATCCGTCCAGTAATCGTGCCCCCGCCCTAGCCTAGCCTCTAGGGTTGTGAATGATACCCAACTGGGATTACTGCTGGAACAGACCACGTTGCTAGGGTTTTTTAAGAGGGTTAAGTGTGGTTTAACCCCTCACTAATCATGGATTAAATTAGTTAAGTGTAACCAACAGTTCACCACTTAACCCCATTTAATCCCTCGTATCCCCAAAATTGGTTAAGTATTAGTGGGCCATGACTTAACCCTAATCATGAGGCATTAATTAATTTAATGCACCCAACCTCTCACATTAGACCTTGTTGTGGTTACTAGTTAGGCCGGGCCGGTCCGGGTAGGTTTACACCACAACTTAGTCTAACCTCGGGTTTCACGTGCAACATGACCAACTACTCACATTGGGTCCTATTGCTTGTAGCCACTAGTTAAGCCGGTCGGTTCCGGGTAGGTTTATGCTACAAACTCAACCCAACCTCGAGTTGGCCACACTTATGTTTTCTAAGTGTCATGTCCACATAATTACAAGTTTGACAAATACTTGGGTAGACCTAACTTAATAGGTAAATTCCCAAGGGGTAGACCTAACTTAATAGGTAAATTCCCAATCTTATATTTTCATGTATTTTAAGTTTTACCCAAACCCCCCCCCCCCCAACGTCATTACATCGCTTACATATTCGTCATAACGCATAAAGGATAGGAAGAGGGAACTTGGCACAACATACATGATGAATCTTACATATCATAATAAACATGCATAACATGTTGGACTTGCATAACTTAGCATAGTGAACTTGCATAAACATGCACAACTTGTCAAACTTGCAAATCATGGCATAGTGAACTTGTATAAACATGCATAACTTGTTAAACTTGCAAATCATGGCATAGTGAACTTGCATAAACATGCGTAACTTGTTAAACTTGCAAATCATGGCATAGTGAACTTGCATAAACATGCATAACTTATCAAACATGTGTAATATGGCATAGTGAACTCGCATAAGCATGCATAACTTATTAAACATGTACAACATGGCATAGTGAACTCGCATAAGCATGCATAACTTATTAAACATGTACAACATGACATAGTGAACTCGCATAAGCATGCATAACTTATTAAACATGCATAAATCCCAACTTTCATCACATATTAACTTTAGAGTTTCTAAAATGAAGGTAAGAGGGCTTACAAATATTATGAATACTCAAATCTACAAATAAAGATTGAGAAGCCCTTTTATGCAAGCATAAAAACCCAAAACAAAGCTCCAATAAGAAACACCCTTAACAAAAATCCCAAAAACTCTAGCTTAGCCAATAAAACTTGCAACTTGATGATGTATGCAAGCTAATGATCATTCATACAACTTAGAAATGCTTGTATGAACATCATAATCTTCATAGGAATGTTTTATGAAGAGGGTGGAGGCTAGGGTTTTCAAGTGGAGGCCATTTGAGAAATCAATTTGACATAGTTTGGTTGCTAGAATGAATAATGGGGTTTTAGGGTAGGATTAGGGTCATATTTATAGAAGATTAGAGTGTTTTTAGCCCTAGGATTAACCCTAGGTTGAATTAGGTCCATCAGATTTCGGAAGTCTCCAGAACTAAGCCATACAACCAAGCCCAGATCAAAAATGGTGCGCCAGGCTAAACTGCCCGGCCACCCCGTGTCGACAGGGCTGTCGACAGGGCAGTCGACACCCTTAGACCCCTGTCGACATGCCTGTCGACTTGTGGGGTCTTGGCGGGAGTTTTCCCGCCTGACGCCAGTTGTGCCCTAACCCTTGTTTTTAACTTAAAATTTAAATCTGTTTTTAATATGGAAATTTCTGAAAACTTCAATGGGCCTTAACTGGGTCATACGGACTCCGATTTTCGAAAACTCGGACTCTATTTCGCGTATTTTTCCGAGACTAACGCAATGACACAGCCCGTTTCCCTTAATTCAGATTTTTAAATTAAACTCTGCCTCAATTTATATCTTAACAGGTTATTAAAAATACAGGTTGTTACAAGCTCCAAGGCCGTAGATGTATGATTTGGATTTCTTTTGCTTGGATTATGGCTTTTGATATCACTATGGGGATTTTTGCCACTTTATTTATGTTTTATGCTTCTTTAATAATCAAGACAGTAATGAGGTTGTAACGTTGGAAGTATTTAAAGACAATTATGGAATGTTTTGTTTGAACACGTATTGATGAAATAAAAGTCTGTTTGGTTTCCGCTGTTTAAAATATGTGTATTTATATCTGTCTTGAGTTTATCTGTGGCTTTTACTTATAAACCTCCACCAAAGTTAAGGCATTCCCTTTGTGAGTGACCTTAACGGAGGTGGGGTGTTTCAGCATTAGATTTTGAAATCACTTCCTTTTCTATATTCATTATAAAAATGAATATAATCGATATAAATATCGTTCGCATCAAAATGGCGCAAATCTAATCAACATGGCTTTATATATTTCAATAACTTCGTTATTCTATTCAAAAAATGAATATTTTCTTCTACACATGAATTTTCTTTTATTCAACACATGAATATATATTTTATTCAACACATGAATTTTCTTTTATTCAACACATGAATATATATTTTATTCAACACATGAATTTTCTTTTATTCAACACATGAATATTCTTTATTTTCCAACTTGGAATGAGGCCCAATCAATTACCATATAATGTTAATTATATGGATTACTTACCACACATGTATATAATAGCAACGATAAATAATCAACCATCATCCAGAGTGCATTCTACACTGCATAAGCATCAAATATAAATATTTAACGCTTAAAATAGCCTGTCAATCAATCGATCGACATACAGCTAATTATTTGGGATTAGTGTACGCCAAATATCATCCCAACACCCGTGTGGGGTTTCAAATCAACAAACACATATTTTTATTTGTGCAGTTGGGCGATGTGTAAAATTTATCGTCCCAATCAATATCAGTCAAATGGGTGTACATAAAAAAATCGTCCGATTTGTTTATAAATATTTATTTTATATACACGTTAAAAATTATATTTTTAACTATAAAATATTTATTCATTCCACATCACACAATAAAATTTCATAACACATCAATCAAACAAACAAGTCATCCATGGTCTGTGGACAACGGGTGTCAGGTGCTGCTATGCACCGTCTGCATCCTAGTATATATTTCAACTAGAAATAAAATAAAATAAAAGTGAGGAGTTCTCACTGAGGGTTCCACTCCGCCATTCTTTTCACGTTGTTCATAGTAAAAATCGCATTTTTTATTATCACTACATGTACATAAAAATCATATTTTTATTTTCCAATTCATACCTATATAAAAATTATATTTTTAACTTCATACCTATATAAAAATTATATTTTTCACTTCATTATACATATAGTAAAAATCCGATTTTTATACTATGCTAAAACTTGTAAGAAAACTGTTTTTTATCCTTTTTATTTCTAGTACTTTAAATAAATATAAATGAATAAATAAAATAAAATAAAACTTATAGCCGAAATCGGGGTGTAGATGGCGGCGGCTAGGCCACTGGTGGCGGGCGGCCTGACATGGCTGGGGAAGCCGACTTTTGTTATTTTGGGGGCCTTATCGGCTGTTGGTGGCGGATTTGAGGTCTGGAGAGGGAGTTGGGCTCGAATTGAGGGGAGAGAGGGAAGGAGGTAGGAGGGGGGCTGTTGGAGGGAAGGGAAGGTGGCGCGGCTACTTCGGTGGCGGTCCGACGATGGGAAAAAGGGGGAGGCGACGAGAATTGGGGTATGGGAAAAAGGAGGTGCGGCTTCCTCTATTTGACCGTGGTTTAAAAGGTTTGACCAATTCTAGGGTTTCTAACCTTATATAGTTTATTTATTTTAATATTTAATTCCAATTTTATTCGTTTAGTGTAACTAACTCCAAATTAAACCCAACGACTGTCGTCCCTAGATAATTACCCTCATTCCAAACACAATGAGATATATTATGTAACCCAATTCGCTTGTTACGACCAGTTTCCGTTCAAATTAAAATATAAATCAGTATATTCAATTTTAAACGTACATTTCAATTTAGCAGGGTTACATACGGACTCTAAAAATTACAGAAAAATTATTTCTAGCTTCGTATTGATGATACAATCCTAACAAAACTAATTTCGTCAAATTCCGAGACCGTTTGAAAAATGGCCATTTTCTGGTCGATCGAAATTGACTAAAACTGTTAAAACACGTTTTACTTCGCCACGCTCACATACTGATTCAAAAAATTACAAATTTTTGGATCTAGCAATAACTTGACATCCCGGATCCAACAAAAGTGGTTTCATTGAAAAACGAGCTCGTTTACAAAATTCCCATTTTTAAGGGCCAAAATTCCATAGCGACTATTCTGAATTTTCAACTGGGCATAACTTTGTATCCCCACTATGAAATTTCTATTTTTTGGATTCGTTGGAAAAATATTCTCAAATAGATTCTAGTATTTTTGTTTTCGCTAAAATTTGGTTTATTTTGAATCCTGTACATTCATTTGAAATTTGAAATCGAATTTTCAAACTACCGCGCCATTTCCAATTACTTTTATAATTAAAAATAATTATTTATATTCTAACGACGATCTATATAAATATATGCGTTCTAATTCTGTTCAAAATAAATTTCTCGTCGTTATTTTTTAAAATAATTCATTTTAAATGTTCAAAATTCGCTAAAATTGCCAAAATAATTTTTTTTAATTGGCTCGGATTTCCAGGTTATTACAACCCTTCTTTGAGACGTACACGCTTAGAGGTTATATATTGATACATATCAGTTGCATGGCATGAATTGTCAGTGTGGGATGCCACGATGTAAATGATCAAGGCTTTTTTTAAAAAGCAGAGCCTTGTGGTTGATGATCAAAGCACAACCCATTTAGGCATAACTATGTGTACATCGTTAATTCGCGAGCCTCACACGCCGATAAGAGTCAGAAGCGGGATAAGGGAACGCAGGGAGTGCACACGTTTCTTTCTAGTTATAAGTGGTGTCATGGTATGGAGCCCAAACATTTTTACTTATGTGGATGATGGATTTGAGGCATCGATTTATTGGTCGCTACTGGCCAAGTGATAGGTTCAGTAGGACCGGGAAACGTGCGTTCAGGCATAACTAATCCATTAAGGTATATTTGTGGACCGGCCCTGCAGGATCCAAGGGTTCACTACGGGGGATCCTGAGACATTTGCTAGAGTGTCTTGAATCGGTAAGGAGACCATCCCTAGTTTTGACTCATGATGGAAACCCAATTTCCAATACGACATTACGGATTTTATTGTAAACCTATATATGGCGACATAGTAGGGTGGGGTAGTATACCATCCAGGATTGATACATTTATTTTGAAAGTGTTTTAAACTAATCAGACACTCGTAATAATATTAAATATTATTTTATACGTATCAGTCATGTTTGATCATTATAAGTTAAAACTCTATCATCCAGTTTGCGTTGCATTATGTGATGGGACTTGAGTTTCGTCTTCTAAAAAGCGCTGCGTTGTTTTAAAAAGATTTATTTAATTTATGCACTGGCAATCCAATGGAGTAAACCCGTTCCGCGTTAGCGGCGTGGTCCTATGATTATCCTTATTATTAGTTAAGTTAAGTAAAGATTTCTCATACCAGTCCCATGACTGACTCGTAGTTTGTTTTCACTTGCAAACTCAGGTGCCCTTATTTTTACATGGGCATCCAAGTGATAGGTATCAGGTTTATTTTTCCTATGTACTGAAGTGGAGTATGCTCTTGGAAGAAGATGAAGATTACCTCTATCTTTTATTTCTATTTTGAAACATTTGAACATCATTTATCCATGTTGTACTTGATGATGTTTTAGACTTATTTCTATTCGCTGAGACTTTCATATGCTAAGTTGTATCCTGTAACTGTGCCACTTTGATGTTCTGATGTTGTGACGTTGATGAAATTTCTATTTTCCGCTGCTATGTTTTATGTGTTATGATGTTATCCGAAATCTGTTGTTATAAATATGTTATATTCCAATGATTATCCTTGCTTTCGTACTACGGGAGTTTGGGGTTATCACAGGTGTCGACCCATTTAGGGGGTGTCGACCCTAGGTCGACCCCTCAAGGGAGTGTCGACCCATGGGTCGACCCCCCTAGTGCAGACGTGGCAGGTTAAGGTTTGGCGCTGGTAGCTATGCATATGGCCTCCTTTCTCATGTTATTGCACAACTAGAATAATGGAGGACTAGATGTTGTTGCTGCCCAGACAGAATCATATCTTATTCTTCTTCTACAATCAAGTTTAAAATTATTCAAGTGTAGATCTATGATTCAACATTTGCAATTCTTCTTCTATCTTTCTTGATCCAAACACTGTGAGCTTATGATAATTTTAGATCTAAATAATTTAAAAGTTGATCCTGATATGACAAACTTGGATCTATGACTATGACCATTTGAATCACATCAGATATGCTATAACTTGTTTATCTTAGTTATTCTAACATGATTATGACTTAGATCTAAAGCTTTACCTAATTATCATGTCAGATCTTCCATTATTTCACTGTTTAGATCATCTTATACTAATCACATTTGTGGTTAAATTGGATATGTTATTAGTTTGATATCTAAATCATTGTTTTGATCTTATCATGCCTGTTATGACATCCCTATTATGTTAGAATCAGTTTTATTATCACATGTTCACCAGATCTGTTCCTATATACCCCATCTTTTCATTATGCCACTATGTGTTTATGTCAATTTTGTTAGCATGATCATTTATGTCACCTTCCCTTCATCCTTTCCCTTATATTTTTATATAGCCAGACTACTTTCGAGCCTAGGCATGCCGCTAAAATATGCGAATGCATTAAATTCGGAATGAGGGGAAAATGGTAAAATTGGGACAAACTTGTAATCGGGAATTTGGGCATAACTTGAATAAAAAGTAATAATATGAATTTGGGGGCATTTGGTTCATTAAGAACATGACTTGGGGAAAGAACATGAAACCTATGACAACATAGGAATAATTGGATAATAATTGAAAGGCCAAGGAATACGGTAATTAGAAACTGTAACCACGCCTGGACGCAATGTTAGGTTACGCTTGTGGTGGAATCAGCCCAGAACCGCCCGGCATATCCAGCGACCACAAGTGGTGAATCTAATTATAACAACCCAGCTGTTTTCAACCCCGAAATATCGACATAAAACCCGATGTCGACTATTCAAGCATCGAAAATACTAGATCATTAATAGAAAGCAGTTAGGGAGTGAGAAATAGAAAGAAAATTAGAATCGAAGAAGAAGAGCATAACAGAACAAAATCTGAATAAGCCCGAATCTCACAGCAGAATGAATAAAATATATTGTATAACACAACTTTGAAATACAAAACTGTTTCTGTACTTACATGTATTATCATAGTACATCACATATATATCACAGCGGAAATAACTCTGTATATAACTAAAAGTTGAAGTCTCCTGCTCCAAGCTCTTCTAAGTATCTGAAAAATCCCAACTACTTGACTGCCCTACAAATTTGGGTGCCCAAGTGTTTAGGAAAAACAAACAAAATAAACTCTGGGTCAGCCATAGGACTAGTATGAGTGAACTCCAACCATTCTGTTTAACTTTTCAAAATTATTTTCAAAAGAAAGGATAATCGTAAGACCGATCCACACATAAATATGGATGGTTTTTACCTTACGATAACCCAAAACATTTTTGAAAAAACAATATTATTCTAATACTATGATAGTGTCTAAATACAAATATATGGCAATCTAGCAGAACGCTTGCATCTCACGCCCTACATAAATTATATACACTCAAAACTGCGGGCGCTTTTTGTAGACTGGATTCCGACTATGACAAGGTATGGAACCACCTTCCGAATAGTGTTTTATAAAGGGGATACACTGGAGTTCAACAAGAACATCTTGCATCTCGGCCCACACATGACCGACCATTAATTTCGCTTGAATGTTCCAAATGTATTGTCATCTTACGGTTGGTATACCAACATAACTGAAACGACCCGCAAATCCGTACCCTTTGAGTCGACTAATAACACCACACGTCCAACTCAAATTGCACAGAAATACGAACCATTATTAGAAAGAAGTTAGAGGATGAGAAATAGAAAGAAAGAAATATTAGAATAGAAGAAAAACGAAGATCACAAACTCACAGCGGAACGAATAAAATATATTATATAATATAACTTTGAAATACAAATCAGTAACTGTATATACATACCATTATCAGAGCACAACGATTATCCCTGGAACAGTTATAAACACCTGTTTCCAGATACAACAAAATACACAGCGGAAAATATAATAGTCTATAGCCAACTGGTGAAGCCTCCTGCTTCAAGCTTCTTCAAGTGAATCTAAAAAATCCTGACTACTTGACTGCCCGTACAAATTTGGGCACCCAAGAGTTTAGGGAAAACAAAACAAAATAAACTCTGGGTCAGTCATGGGACTGGTGTGAGTAAACTCCAATCATTTGTTTAACTTTCAAAATCTTTTCGAAAGAAATGATAATCGTAAGACCAATCCACACATAAACACGGATGGTTTTTACCTTACGATAACCCAAAACACTTTGGAAATCATATATTATCTGATATTATAATAATGTCTAATCACAAGTAATTAAAATCTAGTAGAACGCTTGCATCTCACGCTCTACATATATAATATACAATCAAACTCGCAGGCACTTATTGGAGATTGGATTCCAACTTGACAAGGTATGGGACCACCTTCCGAACGTGTATCTCTAGAGGCAAATACACTGGGTTCAACAAGAACATCTTGCAACCCGGCCCACACATAACCGACCACTCATTTCGCTTGAGTGTATCGAATGTATACCACCGACGGTTGGGATCAGCAACCGTCTCCCGACAAGGGACAGCATTGATAGATTTAAGAACAAAAGGAATTTCTCTAGATAGGTGATCATACATCCTAATGGGTGCGACCCACATAGCCATGCTGCCTGCCCGATTTTTGTCCACTTCCGGGTTGATGAGGCTTGAGGTTTGAATTATCTTCCAGAACATCTGGCCATCATTCACTTTGAATGCCACATCGTCAGATCCATCGAAAATCACTAATTGATTCCCACAAAAATACTCAGATTGTTAGGCTAAAGAAGTTTCCCTTCTATGCCATCAACTTCGTACGTTTGAAGGAATCAACGTACGTAACCCCCTTTGGAAATACTCTGTCAGACACTCGTCCATACAAGTTGTCCTGGGTCTGGACAAACCGAAGACACTATTCCGTAACCAGGATAGCCCTTGCATAACTTCATCTTCAATTTTCTTCAGCATAAGTTGCTTCATAACGCTTATGCCAATACGGAGTGGTTCTCTGGATAATAATCCAACCGGTCTCTCCATATTAACAACGTTAAAATGGTCAAAACTTTGATAGTCGGTGATTTAACTATCAAATGAAAACATGTCGGTGTGCAAACAATGATATTATTTCCAAAAGGAAATTCTATCGACCAAACATCATTCAACACTGGGCCCTTTTTATATTAGTTCTTTATTACATTATCATTTCCCATTCCCATTTCCCATCTTTCGTGTTCTTTCAAAGCACTATTTTCTCTCTCGATCATTGGAAAACATTTCCAATATATATAATTCCTTTATTGAGAAAATATCTTTTACTCCAGTTAGAAAACATTTCTAAATCCCTTGAATTAACTGATGTTATAAACATCGTTATTATAACTCAAATCATAAATCATTCGTTAACTAACGATATCACTAACCAACCCTTGCTATCGAGCCTTAACCATTTCTCCGTCAATAATGCAGTCAGTCAAGTTGGGGTATAATTACCTCTCAGACCTTAACTGAACGACATTCTTAACTTTGAAATAGTCAGAGCTCACAACCTTAAACCAAACATTGCTTACGCGACTCTCGGATTTGATCTACGAACACACCTTCTTTATAAAAATATTGATTATAACGGTAGCGTTATAATTGTTGTCTTCAAGTGTTTGGTTTATAAAACATTGCTTTCAACAACAGCGTTAAAACCGCTGTCTTAGCATTATAGAACACTTATCCTAACCATAGCATTAAAATTGCTATTAAAACAGTTATTATAACGGCAGCGTTAAAATTTCTATATAGATTTACAACATCTATTATAACAACAGCGCTATGATTGTTGTTTTGAATAAAATACCGTGTGCGACGCACACGCTTCCGTTGTTCATTTATAAACTCTGTTTATTTTAAACAATTCAAGTTCATATTTATAAACTATACATTCTTCTAACCACTTAATTCGATTTCTATAAATCCCCTTTTTATATCCATTTTATTTGCAAAATATTTCCTTATTTTAAACTATTATTCTTTTTCTTTTAAGCATTGAAAATCTTCCTTTAAACTTTCTCCATACTTTGCTAAATTCAAATCTATTTCAAATATTGGTTTCAAAACCGATACTTACTTTCAAATATACATTCATATTTGAACTCACCTTTTAATTTATCCAATGGTTAATGATCCACTTAAGGTATATTTTTATTTATAACATTTTTCTTGGTTTACCCAATGGAATAGGTTTCCATTTGCAACTCAATGAAAAAGAAATTATATCTAATTTGGAAATAAACTCTGCTTTGAAATTCTAATTTCTTTTTTTCCCATTCGATGATATTTTACGGTATCTAAAATACCAGGTTCCTAAGGCCAGGGTAAATCAAACACACAAATTCAACCATGGATAATGTAGCATAACATATATCACCATCAAATAAAACAGTAAATAAAATGTTGAGGGATCCAGTTGGATCCCTCCAACCTGTTTCCCTGCATCCACAGATGTTAGTAACATCAAAAATATTATTTTACATCAATATGAGATAACGGAACTAATCATCGATCAACAATGTAATCATATAAACCATTTCAACTAATTTTGTCAACCATGCTACCAAACAAACATCACGTAGTATGAAATAATTATAAATAAATTTAGAACTTGATTATATAAAAATATAAACGAGGAGTTAATGAGTTTACTCACCCCGTTTTGCAGTTGACGATTCTGCTTTGGTTTTGTTTATAATCAATAGGCATTTGATATTATTATTTTCCACGAAATTTTTGGCAGCTTTGCTCTCGTCCATATTAGTGCCATAATATAGACTTCCCCAACATGATTCCAATGAAACCCATTTTTGCTCAATTCTGTCAGCGATGATAAAGGCACACGATTTACAATGTTTTATTTTGAATTTAAATAACTTAAATTTTAATTAATAACCTTATTTAAAATTAATTACCATTATTTGTTTAATTAACTTCCCCTTTTTTTGTTTTTACTTATTTATTTTCCAACGTATTTCATCAAATTCCGGTCTAACGAGAACCCGTGACATCGATGCCTCTAATATTTCCTTAATATCTGTTAAATCCAATTTATGTAGAGGCAAAAGAAAATCATACATACCAGTGTCGGTTAAAATTTCCAGCTAATCAGCTTTTATCTTCCTGCATCGAAATTTCAATGTATCCAAATTCACTTCCTCCTTTAACGTACAGACCGAATTCACTTCCTCCTGGTTCACCAATCCTTGCTTTACTCCATCACCATTTTGGATATCAAAACCACCATGTTAGCAACCGTTTTTTTTTTTTTTTTTTTTTTTGAATTCCGTTCAAAAAAAAATATCACAACAGTACCCAAATACTTCCTCAACGAATGGAACCATCCCTCCTGAACAGTCCCATATACTTGAACACTTTTACTCCTTCTAACACCGCACCTTCTCTGTGCCATCAGGGATGGCTCGCAACCCTTAAACCTGTCGTGACTTCACTTCATACCGCTTCGCTACCCCGCTGTTTCCATTCGAGTGCATCATTCCCTTTTTAAACTTCCTTTCTTCACCCGCGTTTCTTCTTCTCTCAGTAGTTAACTTCCTCCTGCATCTTCATATAGCACATCCTGTGGCGCAACAGCAACTACAGGGACACACATGAGCTTCTACTAAATCCCTATAGCCTCCGCAACAAACAAAAGCCCCAAAGCCTCCTCATAGAAACTTACGCCAGTGCCACTTCCTACCCAAATGAAAAGTACGAACCTTTTTCCCCCATTGAAAACAAATTCGAAACCCCAAAAATATATATACACGGGATTAAAGCTCCAGGTGAAAAAGATTTGGCCATTAT
Organism: Allium sativum; assembly: GCA_030737875.1. Classification (NCBI taxonomy): domain Eukaryota; kingdom Viridiplantae; phylum Streptophyta; class Magnoliopsida; order Asparagales; family Amaryllidaceae; genus Allium; species Allium sativum. The sequence goes on from CM060923.1 coordinate 13,457,582, forward strand.
GGTTTTTAGAATCCAAATGAACGATGAGGCTTGGTGCGTTTTAAATAGGCAAGGGTTTACGTGGTACCCAAGTATTAGGTGTATAGGGCAACTGTAAAATAGTCGTAGGTCTGCATTGCTTTTCAGCTTACTTTGTCGGCAAGGTGTTGAGAGTAGGGGGACATGATAAGATAGGTAGGTTGGCTATTGCAGATAGGTTAGGAATGAATTATATAAGAGAAAGTATATGATTTTATATTTTAGCAAAACTTCGCCATGAAGCATCAAGTAAAACTAGCCACAGTTGACTTCTGTTTACTGATGAAAAAGTTAATCTTAGTGTAAAAAAGTATTCTGAACCCAATGGGACAAGTTTCGTCGAATTCCGACATCGTTTGGAAAAATTTCCTTTATAAAACCAGAAATCAACACGCGTTTAAATTTTTCATGATCACCAGATAAATCAAATCAACTTGAAGCTGCGAATACTGACAATAACTTTTCGATACGAACCCAACGGCACTAGTTTCGTCGCATTCTGAGACTGTTGCCCCGGTAGGCTGTTTTTTTGGCGCGTACCGCATTGCCCTTCTGAACACCAAATTTGCCGATCTCTAAAAATAACAAACTATATACCTACCCTGACTATATCTGACGCTACGAACTCACTGGAACTGGTTTCGTGGCCTGATTCGATCGTCTGTTCAAGTTACACTCTAATATCCCTTTATTCAGTTGAATTAATTTAATTGCACTGAACGAGCGTTTACGGCTACCGTGGTCACATACGACATCGGTTTGCCACGCAATTCAACACCGTACAATAATTTAACGATACGGTCCCAATGAAACTGATTTCGTCGAAATCTGAGTCCGTTTACAAAACGGCTATTTTAAAGGCCTATATTTAAATGGCGATTTCCATAGCGACTATTTCAAATTTTGATTTGGCCATAACTAACAAATTATAACACGAAATCTAGATTTTTCTCTTTCATATGAAAATTATAATCAATACGGTTCCAACGCGTCTTGTTTCACAGAAATCCGACTTATATCGGATCCTGTATCCTCAGTTGAAGTTCAAAACTCTATATTACGAACTGCCGCGCGATTTCGAGCTCGTTTTATAATTATATTATAAATTAACGTTTAAACTTCGTTTTTTTTTTATTATTAACAAATTCCTATATATAATTCAATTAAAATTCTTAAAACAAATTTAAATATTCAGAATTCAACGGCCAAAAATCCGGGTCGTTACATTCCTTCCCCCTTAAAATAATTTCGTCCTCGAAATTGCTAAGTAGGGAAAATGCCACGTATCCTATTAACTAGGTTTGAAATTCCTTTTTGTTTACTTCTTAACTTCAGCTTAACTGAACCAATTTATTTAAATTAAAATATTAATTTATTCTTACTAACGAAAAAAAATTCTGAAAATTTTCTAATACTTTAAATTCTGAAAAATTTCGGCAGCATCTCCTCTGCACGACTCAATCGGTACAATCACAACTCGCCTTTCTAGGCCTCTCCAATCCAAAAGAAAATCAAAAAGCCAGGTGGCTTGCCTCATAGGCTCATAAAATCATCAACCCAAACAATATTGTAAACATGTACCTTTTTGTCGGGCATAATTCTATCTCTTGCACTTTCTTCCATTCTATATCTGCTCAGCATGCATATACCCATTTCCAGCTGGTTTCAAATCAATCCAACTTCCAGTCTTTAACTTTCTAATCAACTACTGATTAGTCCACTTCAATTCTATCAATTCAAATCTGATCTCTTCTTCAGGAATCAATCCACTTATTCCATTTGAGTTTCAATTTCCATTAAACTTAAATTTCGATCCATTTGATTGTAATAACAATCCATACATCCATACATTGTAATTCAGAAATTATTTCTTTTATATCAAAATAGTTTTTGGGCAAAATTACTTCATTTACCCATTTTAAAACAATACCATGTCGAATTGTTTTGTTCGAGAGTTTAGAAACACCTATCGATACAGTTGTACACCCTGTATCGACCAGAATTCATAAACCACTCAACAAACCAGCCAACACAATATAAAACAATTTTTTATATCAAATCTACAAATACGCTTCCTTATATATATACACTCAAACTCAATCTAGGGTATTACTAACCCCATCTCTATTGAGTCACGCCACAGAGCCAAGGTAATCACTTAACCTTCAGCTCTGATACCAAATGAAACGACCCGCAAATCCGTACCCTTTGAGTCGACTAATAACACCACACGTCCAACTCAAATTGCACAGAAATACGAACCATTATTAGAAAGAAGTTAGAGGATGAGAAATAGAAAGAAAGAAATATTAGAATAGAAGAAAAACGAAGATCACAAACTCACAGCGGAACGAATAAAATATATTATATAATATAACTTTGAAATACAAATCAGTAACTGTATATACATACCATTATCAGAGCACAACGATTATCCCTGGAACAGTTATAAACACCTGTTTCCAGATACAACAAAATACACAGCGGAAAATATAATAGTCTATAGCCAACTGGTGAAGCCTCCTGCTTCAAGCTTCTTCAAGTGAATCTGAAAAATCCTGACTACTTGACTGCCCGTACAAATTTGGGCACCCAAGAGTTTAGGGAAAACAAAACAAAATAAACTCTGGGTCAGTCATGGGACTGGTGTGAGTAAACTCCAATCATTTGTTTAACTTTCAAAATCTTTTCGAAAGAAATGATAATCGTAAGACCAATCCACACATAAACACGGATGGTTTTTACCTTACGATAACCCAAAACACTTTGGAAATCATATATTATCTGATATTATAATAATGTCTAATCACAAGTAATTAAAATCTAGTAGAACGCTTGCATCTCACGCTCTACATATATAATATACAATCAAACTCGCAGGCACTTATTGGAGATTGGATTCCAACTTGACAAGGTATGGGACCACCTTCCGAACGTGTATCTCTAGAGGCAAATACACTGGGTTCAACAAGAACATCTTGCAACCCGGCCCACACATGACCGACCACTCATTTCGCTTGAGTGTATCGAATGTATACCACCGACGGTTGGGATCAGCAACCGTCTCCCGACAAGGGACAGCATTGATAGATTTAAGAACAAAAGGAATTTCTCTAGATAGGTGATCATACATCCTAATGGGTGCGACCCACATAGCCATGCTGCCTGCCCGATTTTTGTCCACTTCCGGGTTGATGAGGCTTGAGGTTTGAATTATCTTCCAGAACATCTGGCCATCATTCACTTTGAATGCCACATCGTCAGATCCATCGGAAATCACTAATTGATTCCCACAAAAATACTCAGATTGTTAGGCTAAAGAAGTTTCCCTTCTATGCCATCAACTTCGTACGTTTGAAGGAATCAACGTACGTAACCCCCTTTGGAAATACTCTGTCAGACACTCGTCCATACAAGTTGTCCTGGGTCTGGACAAACCGAAGACACTATTCCGTAACCAGGATAGCCCTTGCATAACTTCGTCTTCAATTTTCTTCAGCATAAGTTGCTTCATAACGCTTATGCCAATACGGAGTGGTTCTCTGGATAATAATCCAACCGGTCTCTCCATATTAACAACATTAAAATGGTCAAAACTTTGATAGTCGGTGATTTAACTATCAAATGAAAACATGTCGGTGTGCAAACAATGATATTATTTCCAAAAGGAAATTCTATCGACCAAACATCATTCAACACTGGGCCCTTTTTATATTAGTTCTTTATTACATTATCATTTCCCATTCCCATTTCCCATCTTTCGTGTTCTTTCAAAGCACTATTTTCTCTCTCGATCATTGGAAAACATTTCCAATATATATAATTCCTTTATTGAGAAAATATCTTTTACTCCAGTTAGAAAACATTTCTAAATCCCTTGAATTAACTGATGTTATAAACATCGTTATTATAACTCAAATCATAAATCATTCGTTAACTAACGATATCACTAACCAACCCTTGCTATCGAGCCTTAACCATTTCTCCGTCAATAATGCAGTCAGTCAAGTTGGGGTATAATTACCTCTCAGACCTTAACTGAACGACATTCTTAACTTTGAAATAGTCAGAGCTCACAACCTTAAACCAAACATTGCTTACGCGACTCTCGGATTTGATCTACGAACACACCTTCTTTATAAAAATATTGATTATAACGGTAGCGTTATAATTGTTGTCTTCAAGTGTTTGGTTTATAAAACATTGCTTTCAACAACAGCGTTAAAACCGCTGTCTTAGCATTATAGAACACTTATCCTAACCATAGCATTAAAATTGCTATTAAAACAGTTATTATAACGGCAGCGTTAAAATTTCTATATAGATTTACAACATCTATTATAACAACAGCGCTATGATTGTTGTTTTGAATAAAATACCGTGTGCGACGCACACGCTTCCGTTGTTCATTTATAAACTCTGTTTATTTTAAACAATTCAAGTTCATATTTATAAACTATACATTCTTCTAACCACTTAATTCGATTTCTATAAATCCCCTTTTTATATCCATTTTATTTGCAAAATATTTCCTTATTTTAAACTATTATTCTTTTTCTTTTAAGCATTGAAAATCTTCCTTTAAACTTTCTCCATACTTTGCTAAATTCAAATCTATTTCAAATATTGGTTTCAAAACCGATACTTACTTTCAAATATACATTCATATTTGAACTCACCTTTTAATTTATCCAATGGTTAATGATCCACTTAAGGTATATTTTTATTTATAACATTTTTCTTGGTTTACCCAATGGAATAGGTTTCCATTTGCAACTCAATGAAAAAGAAATTATATCTAATTTGGAAATAAACTCTGCTTTGAAATTCTAATTTCTTTTTTTCCCATTCGATGATATTTTACGGTATCTAAAATACCAGGTTCCTAAGGCCAGGGTAAATCAAACACACAAATTCAACCATGGATAATGTAGCATAACATATATCACCATCAAATAAAACAGTAAATAAAATGTTGAGGGATCCAGTTGGATCCCTCCAACCTGTTTCCCTGCATCCACAGATGTTAGTAACATCAAAAATATTATTTTACATCAATATGAGATAACGGAACTAATCATCGATCAACAATGTAATCATATAAACCATTTCAACTAATTTTGTCAACCATGCTACCAAACAAACATCACGTAGTATGAAATAATTATAAATAAATTTAGAACTTGATTATATAAAAATATAAACGAGGAGTTAATGAGTTTACTCACCCCGTTTTGCAGTTGACGATTCTGCTTTGGTTTTGTTTATAATCAATAGGCATTTGATATTATTATTTTCCACGAAATTTTTGGCAGCTTTGCTCTCGTCCATATTAGTGCCATAATATAGACTTCCCCAACATGATTCCAATGAAACCCATTTTTGCTCAATTCTGTCAGCGATGATAAAGGCACACGATTTACAATGTTTTATTTTGAATTTAAATAACTTAAATTTTAATTAATAACCTTATTTAAAATTAATTACCATTATTTGTTTAATTAACTTCCCCTTTTTTTGTTTTTACTTATTTATTTTCCAACGTATTTCATCAAATTCCGGTCTAACGAGAACCCGTGACATCGATGCCTCTAATATTTCCTTAATATCTGTTAAATCCAATTTATGTAGAGGCAAAAGAAAATCATACATACCAGTGTCGGTTAAAATTTCCAGCTAATCAGCTTTTATCTTCCTGCATCGAAATTTCAATGTATCCAAATTCACTTCCTCCTTTAACGTACAGACCGAATTCACTTCCTCCTGGTTCACCAATCCTTGCTTTACTCCATCACCATTTTGGATATTAAAACCACCATGTTAGCAACCGTTTTTTTTTTTTTTTTTTTTGAATTCCGTTCAAAAAAAAATATCACAACAGTACCCAAATACTTCCTCAACGAATGGAACCATCCCTCCTGAACAGTCCCATATACTTGAACACTTTTACTCCTTCTAACACCGCACCTTCTCTGTGCCATCAGGGATGGCTCGCAACCCTTAAACCTGTCGTGACTTCACTTCATACCGCTTCGCTACCCCGCTGTTTCCATTCGAGTGCATCATTCCCTTTTTAAACTTCCTTTCTTCACCCGCGTTTCTTCTTCTCTCAGTAGTTAACTTCCTCCTGCATCTTCATATAGCACATCCTGTGGCGCAACAGCAACTACAGGGACACACATGAGCTTCTACTAAATCCCTATAGCCTCCGCAACAAACAAAAGCCCCAAAGCCTCCTCATAGAAACTTACGCCAGTGCCACTTCCTACCCAAATGAAAAGTACGAACCTTTTTCCCCCATTGAAAACAAATTCGAAACCCCAAAAATATATATACACGGGATTAAAGCTCCAGGTGAAAAAGATTTGGCCATTATGGTTTTTAGAATCCAAATGAACGATGAGGCTTGGTGCGTTTTAAATAGGCAAGGGTTTACGTGGTACCCAAGTATTAGGTGTATAGGGCAACTGTAAAATAGTCGTAGGTCTGCATTGCTTTTCAGCTTACTTTGTCGGCAAGGTGTTGAGAGTAGGGGGACATGATAAGATAGGTAGGTTGGCTATTGCAGATAGGTTAGGAATGAATTATATAAGAGAAAGTATATGATTTTATATTTTAGCAAAACTTCGCCATGAAGCATCAAGTAAAACTAGCCACAGTTGACTTCTGTTTACTGATGAAAAAGTTAATCTTAGTGTAAAAAAGTATTCTGAACCCAATGGGACAAGTTTCGTCGAATTCCGACATCGTTTGGAAAAATTTCCTTTATAAAACCAGAAATCAACACGCGTTTAAATTTTTCATGATCACCAGATAAATCAAATCAACTTGAAGCTGCGAATACTGACAATAACTTTTCGATACGAACCCAACGGCACTAGTTTCGTCGCATTCTGAGACTGTTGCCCCGGTAGGCTGTTTTTTTGGCGCGTACCGCATTGCCCTTCTGAACACCAAATTTGCCGATCTCTAAAAATAACAAACTATATACCTACCCTGACTATATCTGACGCTACGAACTCACTGGAACTGGTTTCGTGGCCTGATTCGATCGTCTGTTCAAGTTACACTCTAATATCCCTTTATTCAGTTGAATTAATTTAATTGCACTGAACGAGCGTTTACGGCTACCGTGGTCACATACGACATCGGTTTGCCACGCAATTCAACACCGTACAATAATTTAACGATACGGTCCCAATGAAACTGATTTCGTCGAAATCTGAGTCCGTTTACAAAACGGCTATTTTAAAGGCCTATATTTAAATGGCGATTTCCATAGCGACTATTTCAAATTTTGATTTGGCCATAACTAACAAATTATAACACGAAATCTAGATTTTTCTCTTTCATATGAAAATTATAATCAATACGGTTCCAACGCGTCTTGTTTCACAGAAATCCGACTTATATCGGATCCTGTATCCTCAGTTGAAGTTCAAAACTCTATATTACGAACTGCCGCGCGATTTCGAGCTCGTTTTATAATTATATTATAAATTAACGTTTAAACTTCGTTTTTTTTTATTATTAACAAATTCCTATATATAATTCAATTAAAATTCTTAAAACAAATTTAAATATTCAGAATTCAACGGCCAAAAATCCGGGTCGTTACAATAACCGTCCCTAGGAGACACAAAAATGAAAAGAAATAACAAATATGAATACTCTCTAGATCGTGACAATATACCCTAATTGGGTGCGACCTACATGGCCATGCTGCCTACCCGATTTTTTTCATTTCCCAATTGATGAGGCTTGAGGTCATGACATATCTTTTGGAACATCTGGCCACCATTCACTTTGAATGCCACATCGTCATACCCGCTAAATCACAAATTGATTTCCCCAAAAATACAACAGGTATAAAGCTAAGAGAAATGAATTTCTCCGCCACCAATAGTAAATACGTTTGAAGCGATCAACTTATGCGATTTATTAGATATACTCTGTCAGACATTCGTCTATACTAGTTGTCCTGGGTCTAGACAAACGAAAGGAACTATTCTATAAATCCATCTTAGCCAATTTCTACCTAGGATTTCCATAACAGCCCTTGCATAACCCCATCTCCAATTTTATTTAGTATTTGATTCACAATGCTAATGCCCATATGGAGTGGTTTTCAGACAATAAATCTTATCCTGGTCTCTCCGTACTGACAATGGAAAAATGGTCAAAAACTTTGATAGCCGGTTATTTAACTATCAAAGGAAAACATACATACAGACCACAGTCGTATTTCCAAATGGAAATCTTATCGATCAGTCATCAGCAATGAGCCCCTTTTAATTTAATTTACCATTAAATTATTCATTTCCTATTTCCTTCAAATATCTTTACCCAAATATTTTTCCAACTCGGTTAGCTTCTCCCGACTTTCTTGGAAAAGTTTCCCTATATTCACCCCTCCTTATTTCCTATGTTTCAAAAATATATGTTATTTACATTGGGCAAACATTTCCATACATTATTCACGCATCACTAGCCATCAGTCACTAACCGCAAACTAGTAAGAGAAAAACTCCCTAAGTATCAACCCCGAAGGCCGAAACCAACGTCAGATCGATACTCAGACATATATTCAACATAACTAATTTCTAATCAGTTTCTAATTTCTTAAATCTATTTCTTAATCTCTTATTTATAAAACTGTTTACACAACTCTCATATTTAGTTTACGAATCCACTTCTTTACGGAAATCTTTGATCATAATGATAAGGTTATAATTTCTGCTTTTGAATTATTTAATTTCAAAATATACTTTTATTTAAATAGATAAACAAATAATTTAGTTAATTAGATAAATAAATAAATCTTGATCATACCTGGAAAGTAAATGATACTTTCCTGAATTCGATATATCACTCACTTTTGAGTACTCTCTATTCAATTAATGTTCCGAACGTCGGAGTAAACTCATCGTTTCAGGTTAACTTGATTTCTAAATTCTTTGAATTTTATCACTTCAAATATTCATTAATTTACTTTTACAACCCATTTAATCAGCAAATGTTTGCTCTTAAATTATTATTCAGTTTAAAGCGTGAATATTATTTCTTTATAGAAATCTTGATCGTTATTTAAAAGTGCCATTCAAGGTTCAATTCATGTTCATCATGTTCTTTTATAACTTTCCATTTCTATTCAGTTTGTAATCAAATCTCTTTTACAAATCAATCTTCTAGTTTATTTTATTTAATAAGTTTATAGTTCTAGTTCGATTTTACATTAGATTTATAAAATATTGGTTCCAAACCGAAGATTTATTTACTTGTCAAATCTTGCACCATATAATATAAATTTTCTAAATATAAATTGTATTTGTTACATTCGACGTAGTCGAATTCGAATTATTAATCGTTATGGATCTACTCGATTACGTAAACATCGAAATAATTCATTGTTTTCTCTTTTCCACCAACTCCCAGATTCCCCTTTTCCATTCCACTCTTGAATTTACATTTCCAAATTTTCCAATGACAGTTATTCCACTTAATTTATAAACATGGTTTATTAATTAAATCACTTAATCTATTTACTAAAACAATTATTTTTCTTCTAGCTCAATCGAAATTTAATTCCTATATATATATTTTCCTCTTTAAAACCCCAAAATTTTCTTTTTCAATATATCTGAATATATTTTACGGTATTTATATACCAATTATTTCAGGTCAATGTTGTTCAAAAGTCCCAAAACACACAATAATCAACATCATATTATTTATCACATCATATAAAGCAATATATGAAAATCGATGACAAAAATGTTGAGAAATCCAGTTGGATCCCTCCGACCTGTTTCCCTGCATCCACAGATGTTAATAAATCGAAATAACATTTATTGGAATATTTCAATAAATGGAATCGGTAATCAATTAACAATTTATACATATAACTATATATATATGTGTGTGTGTGTATATATATATATATATATATTATTCAACCAATAATTGGCAAATCATCCAGACAAACACACACACAACATTTAATCATTTTTATCAATATTAAATTAAGTTTATAAAATTATAAAACTGGATAGAGTTAGTTTGTTTACTCACCTTGCTCGTTAATCATTGGATAAAGATTATCGTAAGTTGATTTAATCAGGCGTTGAATTCCGCCATAAATTGATACGATCTCCAAATCTCTCCAGACTGGTTCCTTGGTATAGCCTATGATCATACAAACTCAATGGATCCAAACTTGCTAAATTATGATAATGTATGTATAGTATATTACGATTATAAGTTTGCATCTATTATTAATTAAATAACTTAATTTTAATCCTTTAAATTACGCCTTACCTTTTTGAACCCACGTCGGCCATGTTTTAGCTCCAACTGCCTATACCAAACATCTAATTCCTCCTACGTTTTAATTTCAGAAGTCGTAATGACCTACGGGATTTGACGTCTGAATTCTGATAATAATACATAAATCCCTATTACTGCCAAAACTTAAGAATCGAAAACAAAGATAGTTTTTAGAAAGAAATTAGAGGGTAAGATAAGAAAGAAAGAATATTAGAATAGAAGAACAAGAAGAATAACACAACACAGAATCAGAGTCTCAGATCGCAGCAGAACAAAATATAATATAGAAATAAAACTTTGTTGAGAGTTTGAAATAAAACTTAAAATAATCACGTTGATACACAAGATTTTGATTAATGACAACATAGAAATAGAGATCATTGACGAGCTGAATTCACATTTATCAAAGTGGAAATCAATAAAGATCATAGTGAAGATCAATGGAAATCATGACATGGAGCTAAGATTATATATATGTAGGTATGGAGTCGTGTTAGATTTATGTTAAAATCTATCCTCAAAGTATAACACGAATGCACAAAACAATTTAGAAATTGAAATTAGCTGGGGCTGAAATCTGTATATTTGAGGAATTGAAAAGTCACAGAAAAAGCCCAAACGGTCCAGGCTTCGACCGGGAAAGAGTGCAGAGTGATATAGACTGTGGACCGAGGTACTCTGGTCCACAGCCAGAAAACGGTCGACCGCCCAAAAAGGACCTGTCGACCGGTCCTGTTGTCTTTTGTGCATAACGGCTATTTTTTTCAAATTCCTGTCGACCTGTTAATTTCGACCTGTCGACCTTTTTTCTTGCTGTAATTTTTCTGAAAGGATGCTTCTTTTTGTGAAGAGATTTCTATTCAATTTCAAGGGAAATGGACACAACTCTTTATAGAAACTCTTCATGAAGGAATGCAACTATTCTACACTATAAATAGACTTGAAATCATACTTTCAAATCACCGATTCTTGCTCCAATTTCTGATCTTACTTTCTGAATACTCTTGCATTCTAAAAGCTCCCAAATTCAAGTTACTTATTGAATCCTAGATAATATTTCTCATATCTTGATTCAACAAGCAACTAACTTCCTTCAAATCTTCGCATTCAATTCATATACTTGAGGATAAGATTATAGGAAGGGTGTACTCAATTATTGACTAATCAGTGTTGAAGAAAGAACACATTCAAGGTCAAACTCTTGTAATTGTTGAAGTCTTGTGTGGGTAAGCTTGTAGCCCGTGAAATCAAGTGGGTAAGCTTGTAGCCCGTGAAATCAAGTGGGTAAGCTTGTAGCCCGTGAAATCAAGTGGGTAAACTTGTAGCCCGTAAATCAAGTAGTTGTGAACCTGTTCCTCCGGGTGAAGCGAGGGTGTTGTTTAGTGAAAAGCCGAAGAGGAGCTTCGGGACTGGACGTAGGACTGGAGGTCCGAACCAGTATAAAAATCCTGGTGTCGTTACTCTACTTTACTTTACTGCATTTATAATTATTTGTGATATATATATTGTTTGCGAATATTTATTCGCATAACTATTGAATAGCTTAAGTTATCACATACATTCCGCATAGCCATATTATAGATCCTGCACAAGTCGTATACACACACGACATTTTCAATTGGTATCAGAGCCTGGCGTTCTAGAGATCGTAACAACATCCTAGAACAAATGGCTATAAAGAAATCTAGTCAAGGGATTAGAAAGTGGAATAGCAACAAAGCCGAATCAAGAGAACAAGGAAGCAAATGTCTCATGGCTAAAGTCAGATCACAATTGGTATGTGTAGATTCATTATTTAAAGATCTTTTGTTAGACCATGAAAAATTATTGAAACTCAATACAGTCGTTTTAGCTATGTCAAAAAAATACAAGGAAGAAAATTCCAAATTAAAAGAAGAAAACAATCGTTTGGTAAAACAAGCCAAATGTTTTGAAGATACCTTAGAAGAGCTTGTTTCTCAAAAAGATTTCCTTCAAAAAGAAAATGAGCAACTAGAAGATAAAAACAATGTTCTTTTAAAGGAAATCGATCTTTTGCAAAATAGAAATATATCATTAGAAGATTCTTTAAATAATTCTAGTTCTTTAATTTCGTCTCTTGAAAAAGAGAATGGAGCTTTAACTGAAAAGAATTTAGAACTATCTAAAGAATGTGAGTTTTTAAAGGTGAATAATAATATTTTGCAAAATGAAATTTCTGACTCAAAAGAAAATTTTGAAAAGTTACAATCTTCTTTAGATAATTCAGAATCTCAAATTTTAGGTCTCAAAACTGAGAATGGTACTTTTAAAAGGAAAAATTCTGAATTAAATAAGGAAATTGATGATTTAAAGAATAACAAAATTTCTTTTGAAAATGTCAATAGTGACTTTGGAAATAAATTTGATAAAAGTGCAAATAAGTTCGCAAAATTTAATAAAGGTCAAAATGATTTAAATATGATTTTATCTAGATCTCGACCTTTACATGACAAAAGTGGTTTATGATATAATAAAACTAATCTTAGAAATAGTACTAGATATGCTTTCATGTACAATAAAAATATTACTGCTAGTACTAATGCTCATCCTAGATCCAATTATTATAGAAATTCGAATACTTCTATGACTAGAGATCTGTATAATAGATCTAGAAGTACGAAAAGGAATATCAATAGAGATTACTTAAGTATTTGGGTTCCTGTAAGTTGAAAAAACAGAGAAAAATATATCGATGATTATTTTGATTCGGTAGTTAATAACCAAAATTTTATCTTTAAAGGTTCCGTTAAACCCTCTTGGGTATGGTTACCTTCCATCTAACCCATGGACCCAAACAAAGCAAGTGGGTACCAAAGTATATATATTCTACTTTTTGCAGGTACATCACAATAAAAGGAAGGCGATTTTGATTACTCCAAATGTCTCTGAAAACAAAATTCAGTTTATCAAATTGCACATGATCCAATATCTCCCAAAGGTACTTTAATTTATGACTTATGTTCGATTACTATTCTATCATGATGTTTATTCTTTTTAATCGATGACAAAGGGGGGGAAATATGCATATATATATTCATGTATCATATAAATATTCATTTTATATGCACTAACATTTTGTTACAGGAAACAGTAAGTTTTTATTATACTAACAAAATGTGCAGAAAGCTTTTAGACAGGGGGAGATAAAAATATATAAGCATATATTCAGGGGGAGCTACTCAGTATCTCAAAAATATATGCAAGATATTGTCATCAATCAAAAAGGGGGAGAATGTTGATACACAAGATTTTGATTAATGATAACATAGAAATAGAGATCATTGACGAGCTGAATTCACATTTATCAAAGTGGAAATCAATAAAGATCATAGTGAAGATCAGTGGAAATCATGACATGGAGCTAAGATTATATATATGTAGGTATGGAGTCGTGTTAGATTTATGTTAAAATCTATCCTCAAAGTATAACACGAATGCACAAAACAATTTAGAAATTGAAATTAGCTGGGGCTGAAATCTGTATATTTGAGGAATTGAAAAGTCACAGAAAAAGCCCAAACGGTCCAGGCTTCGACCGGGAAAGAGTGCAGAGTGATATAGACTTTGGACCGAGGTACTCCGGTCCACAGCCAGAAAACGGTCGACCGCCCAAAAAGGACCCGTCGACCGGTCCTGTTGTCTTTTGTGCATAACGGCTATTTTTTTCAAATTCCTGTCGACCAGTTAATTTCGACCTGTCGACCTTTTTTCTTGCTGTAATTTTTCTGAAAGGATGCTTCTTTTTGTGAAGAGATTTCTATTCAATTTCAAGGGAAATGGACACAACTCTTTATAGAAACTCTTCATGAAGGAATGCAACTATTCTACACTATAAATAGACTTGAAATCATACTTTCAAATCACCGATTCTTGCTCCAATTTCTGATCTTACTTTCTGAATACTCTTGCATTCTAAAAGCTCCCAAATTCAAGTTACTTATTGAATCCTAGATAATATTTCTCATATCTTGATTCAACAAGCAACTAACTTCCTTCAAATCTTCGCATTCAATTCATATACTTGAGGATAAGATTATAGGAAGGGCGTACTCAATTATTGACTAATCAGTGTTGAAGAAAGAACACATTCAAGGTCAAACTCTTGTAATTGTTGAAGTCTTGTGTGGGTAAGCTTGTAACCCGTGAAATCAAGTGGGTAAGCTTGTAGCCCGTGAAATCAAGTGGGTAAGCTTGCAGCCCGTGAAATCAAGTGGGTAAGCTTGTAGCCCGTGAAATCAAGTAGTTGTGAACCTGTTCCTCCGGGTGAAGCGAGGGCGTTGTTTAGTGAAAAGCAGAAGAGGAGCTTCGGGACTGGACGTAGGACTGGAGGTCCGAACCAGTATAAAAATCCTGGTGTCGTTACTCTACTTTACTTTACTGCATTTATAATTATTTGTGATATATATATTGTTTGCGAATATTTATTCGCATAACTATTGAATAGCTTAAGTTATCACATACATTCCGCATAGCCATATTATAGATCCTGCACAAGTCGTATACACACACGACATTTTCAAATCAGAGTACATCAAAACTTCTGGACAGTTATAAATATTTGTCCTTATATACAACACAGCTGAATAAATACAAGATATCATACGCCTGGACTTCTCCAGCTAGTCTCTAGGACTTCATCGCATCCGATAACCTGAACCTGTACAACCCAGGCTAACCCGAGCATTACAAACGCCGGATCAGTCTAATGAACCAGAGTGAGAAAAACTCCCTAAGTTAATGGGTAACATCCAACTTCATTTTAATGTTAAATCTTTTCAAAAGAAAGGATAATCGTAAGACCAAATCCGCACATAAATACGGATGGTTTTTACCCTACGATAAACGTAAACATTTTTGAAATCAGTATCTCTTCTGATATTATTATAGTGACTAAATAACAATAAATAACAAACTAGCAGAACGCTTGCATCTCACGCTCTACATACATAGTATACAATCCAAACCCGGGCTCTTATTGGAGAATGGATTTCCATGGCAAGGTATGGGCAACCACCTTCCGACAATGTACCTCCAGAGATTAAAATATTGGGGTTCAACAAGAACATCTTGCAACCGGACCAAACATGGTTGGCCCCTCACTTTATCTTGACAGTTCTGAATATATCATCACCGCGGTTGGGGGCCAGCCGACCGAGCCGATAGCATACAAAAATAAAGGAACAAGCGAAGGCATTTGATTTCTCTGGATCAGGTAATGACATATCCTAATGGGTGCGACCCACATAGCGAAGCGACCTAACCGATTTTATACCATTTCCCCATTGATGAGGCTTGAGGCTTAAATTACCTTTTTCAGAATACCTGGCCATCATTCACTTTGAATGTCACATCGTCAGATCCATCAAATCACTAATTGACGCCTACAAATATTCTCTAGGTATAGAAGAAGTGCCCCTCTTTGCCACCAACTCAGTATATTCATTAAAATCAACTTAAGTGGTTTTTAGGAAATACTCTGTTAGACATTCATCCATATAATCATCCAGGAACAGGATGAACCGAAGGCACTCTCCTACCACGTCCTAGGATTCACCCTATAGATCAGTAGCGAGTTATCCTTGGAATCCGTAGATTTCAATCACGACATAATCATTGTTAACTCTAGGGATCAGCTAGAGATATTTAACAATAATTCTTCCGCTTATAAAGATTTACAGTCTTCAATTTCTCCATCTTGATTAGCATCTTCCATGTATTCATATTTATTGGTCGGAATGGTTTTTGAATATCCCGGTTTTCCCATACCAATAACCGTATGGCAAAATTTTGATAGTCGGTTATTTAACTATCAAATAAACGAAAATAAAATGGATCTACTGGTTGAGTACACAGCATCACTTGGCCTTTTTAATTAAAAATAATTAATGAATGGTTTATTAAAAACTGCTAAAACTTTCAACACAGTATTCACTTCATAAACCATTTCTTTTTAATACTTAGGAAATAACCTTATATCATATCCAATTTTTTCATTTAATCATCACTTAAAATCATTTGCTACGGCCTTTCTTATTATCAATAATCGAGAAATCGATTCAACCTATCGTTCGTAAAACCATTGTTACGAAATCTCCTTTTGTTTCTTTTATAATGGAAATGTCATTCATATTCTCAAGCCCTTTTTATTTTCGTTACTTTGGGAAATCAATATGTATTTTCTCAAATCCGTTTGTTTCCTTTAATATGAAATCTCATTATATCTATCGTCAATTACTTCAAATAACGTGACACTATTATTTCCCATAATAAATCACTTCTAACATCTTTATCATTACAACTCATATGATCCTCCGATAATCCTGAAGTCGGCCAAGATGGGGTATTTTAATCGCCTCTCAAACCTTAGTTAACAACAATCTTATCTTAAGATATATATGAATTTTAATCCGAAACCCATACTCATTTTGATACCAATAAATACCACTTTACTATTTTATTTAAAATGCGGTTTTATAAAACCTTCGTACTTTTGAAATACCCCTTTTAAATATGATATTATTACTAAATTCATTGATTTAGTACATGATTATAAAACACCAACTTTTAAACTTTAACTTCATTAAACTATTTATTATCTGAATTCTTATTACAATCCTATTACTAAAATTTTACCAAATTCAATTACAAATCATTTTTCTAAACCTTTTTAATCATTTCCTTTAGGAAATTTTATTTCCAAACTTGTCCTTTTCACTTAATACAATTCTTAAGTAACGTTAATTTAAATTTAATGCCTTAACTTTCCATCTTTTATGTAAGCTCGTTGATACAACTATGGTTCAAATAAAAACCCTTTTCCATTTTGATTTCTTTTACTTAATTCAAGTATTAAGTAACGTTTATTTCAAGCTTATCAACTTCGCTTAAAATCCTTTTTATAACTTAATTTACCAAACCCGGTTTAAATATAAACCCGTACGTAAACTCACTTTTATATCCAATTGCATTTCATTACTAACTTCGATTACTGTGACGACCCAAACTTCCTAGTAAAGGAAATCCCGGATTGCTTTGAGAACACGAAATATCAGAACACAAACAGAAGAACATTTTATTGCTTATTACAACAATTACATCAGAGTACAAGAATATATCAGAGTATGGATAAATATTACACATTGGAAATACAGTATCAGAGTTTTAAAATACATTTAAATACATAGCAGCGAAAAAATAATACATAACACAACTGTAAGAAATGCACGGAAACAAAGCGTTCCGAATATAGATCCAGCTGTAAACCAGGATCATGTGAAGATAATATCTGCAAAACTAAACTACTGACTGCCCGTGTGGAAAATATGGGACCCCGAGTTTAGGAAGGAACAATAAACTACAGGTCAGTCATGGGACCGGTATAAGAACTCAAAATAGTTATTAATTTGATTTTTAAAGTTAGGTAAATCAAGGGACCACGCCATATTACACGGAATGGGCTTAACCCCAAGAATACCAAAAATAAATTGCACAATGCTTTTTAGAAAATTGAAACCACTATAAGACTCAAGTCCCATGCAATGTCAGACGAAGGGTAGAGTTTTACCTTATAATGTTAATAAATGCTTAATACGTAAAATTCACCTTTTAATATTACTATAAGTGCATAGTGTAGAAATCAATTTCGAAAGTAAATGTATCAATCCTAGATGGCATAATATATCATGTAAGCAGCATAATATATTATGTCACCATATGGTATACAACTAAAACCGTAAAGATCATATTGGAAAATTGGGTTTCCATCATGATAGCTGCAGATTCGAAAGATCTATCGCAAATGTATCTCCACGGCTTACATCTCGGCAAGAGAAAACACCGTATTACATATACTACACACTTTGGATGAGCATCAGTATGTTCTATCCTCATGGGATTCGGTCGGTTGAAATGACCTATCCCAATCTCCAGGTGCAGAGCGACCATCACCCAGCACAACTCGGTAGACCAAATCCATATATAAATAAAGTATATTTGTCAAACCTACCAATCAAACAAATCATTCACCATTATACCGAGGTGTGAGGCTCGCGAAGTAAAGTTGTACACAAAGTTATGCTAATTAAAGCTGTGCTTTGATCATCATCTACAAGGCTCTTCTTTTCAACAAAAGCCTTGATCCATGCATCTTAGCATGCCACATTGTCAAACCATACCATACCATTGATTTCTGCCAATATATATAACCTCTGAGCACATACCTTTCAAAGAAGGGTGTTAAGCAAGAGAATAAATTCTCCGCCACCAACAGATATATATATATATAGCAGAGATCAACGATTACAGCATAAAGGAATGCAACGTCAGACATACCATCCATTTACAAGTCCATTCTGGGTCTGAACAAAATCGTAGGCACATTATTCCTCTCCTGTATGTCCAATACGAAAGAGAGGCCCTCGTATATCAGAACAATCAACAAGTATGTCCGGACGGCTACCACTGTAGCCCCTTCAGGGTAGCTATACCAATCATGGGCATCAGTACCAACTCATCCATTCGATGTGAAGATCGTCGGTCTTGCGCCGTCTTCAATCTCTTCGACTGTTAGTTGTCGTATCAATTATTCAGAATGGGTTAAACCTGGTCTTTCTGAGTAACTGGCGTACTTTATAAACAAGTGATATAAAAACACATCCTACGCCTCATTCCAATACATCCTACGCCTCATTCCAATTCAGAATATTCTTTTAATAAAATATTCACATTTTTATCTAATTAAAGATTCATTAAAACTATAGTTCAGTTTTAATCTCAAAAATCATTACTTAATGATTATTCCAATTTTAAGAAATAAATAACTGGGTTAAGGAACTAAGGTCTTTTAAAACATAGTTCACGATAAACCCAAATCTTCTTTCGTTAACTATGGAATCTTCCCGGAAATCATAACGGTGTATAATCCATATAAATTCCCATATCAAACTAATAATATCAGTGGAATAGCCACAATTCCTTTTAAATTCAATATATAGTATTATTATTCATTCACAGGAACTCATCTCGATTATTACCAAATCGAATTCCATCCAATT
The DNA here is from genome assembly GCA_030737875.1 of Allium sativum. Classification (NCBI taxonomy): domain Eukaryota; kingdom Viridiplantae; phylum Streptophyta; class Magnoliopsida; order Asparagales; family Amaryllidaceae; genus Allium; species Allium sativum. The sequence continues at coordinate 13,477,000 of CM060923.1, forward strand.
CCAATTTATTATATTAAATTGGTAAACTTTATTTTGGAAAATTCCCATTAAATCTCAATAAAAGATTTATAAATTCCAAATTATGTCTTCACTATTAATTAAGTTAAAGAACAAGTGTTATTTAAAACACCATTCACGATAAACCCAAAAATCCAATTCTTTTATCCAATTCCAATTACATATTAATTAATTGGTAAAAATTTCCTAAATCTTAAATAAAAGATTTATTCTTTTCTATATTGGGTTTAAGAACAGTGTTATTAAAGACACTGTCCACGACAAACCCAAAATCCCATTTGATATTAAATATAAGGTTCTGAATTGAAATTATATTGGCTTATCTTCAATATCAAATTCTGAAACCAACAAATATCGTATTGGGAATAACGATATGTATATATCTTCCAAATTCCCATAAAAATATCCTATAATCGCGGAATCCAATATCGAAATATCCCGAATATAATTTCCATTCAAATCCATTCCAATTTATTCTTTAGAAAATTCTGGTTATTTTAAAACCATTTTCAAATCCAATTTATTTATTTCTAAAAATAATTAAATTATTATTCTAGTTAATAACTAGTTCGTTAAAAAGTTAATTTCGATAAAAATATATTTTTCTCTTTATAAAATTGGAATTTTTCATCAAAAATCTTTCCAAACCATTTATTATGATTTTACATAAATTTTCCATATTTTTAATATTTTTATTATCGCCCATACAGTCGGTTTCCAACAATGGCCACCGAACTGCACTTACAACGACCTTTTCTGAAATTGATTTGGACATATCTCCAAATCTACCATTAGATTTCAAATCTTTTATATTCATTGGAAAGCTCTTTTCGATACGAACCTAATGGTTCTGGTTTTAGGAGAATCCGACGGATGGATCTCCCGTAACGTCCATTTGAAGTTAATGGTCGAAATTCGCGAATGATCGCTGCGTGGCGCGTTCTATTCAGGCCATTAAATATATATAATATATATTATATATATTTTCTCGATTTCCTTTTAAATCGTATTTATAAAATATTTATAAATTCATTTTAAAACGTTTACACCTTCTTTTTCCAATCTTAAATAAAAATAGAATATTTTATATTTTATCATATTAAAATGATGATATTTTCCAAGTATTAAATTCTTTTTGTCAACATTTAATCTTTTAAATGATTCATTCATATACATTAAAAATGTAATTTTAATGATAAAACCCTTTTTTCAACTTTGAATTTTTCATTCCTTAAGAATGTGATTTTATATGGTAAACATATTTTTATTCAAACTTGAATATTTTTAAAGAATTAACCATACAGTAAAAATGTAATTCTTTTTGTTCAATCATATAATTCCAAGAAATGAACATTTTTCATTATTTCTTATATACAATAAAAATGTAAATTTTTAATGTTTAAACATTTTATTTTAAAATATTCTTTATTTTAAAAGATTCTTTATTTTTGAACCGGAATGTGACTCAATCAATTACCATATAAGTTCTGTTATATGGATTTCATACATCGCATGTGTATAACGATAATGATAAACATTCATCAAAAATTCATATAACATCCAGAGTGCATTTTATAACTGTATAAGCATTAAAATAAATAAATAACGCTTATAACAGTTTGTCAACCCATGGATTGACATACAGCTAAACAGTTGGGATTAATGTATGTCAAATATCATCCCAACACCCGTGTGGGGTTTCAACCAACAAATACTAAATATTATTTGTGCAGTTGGGCGACGTGTAAAATTTATCGTCCCAATCAATACTAGATAAATAGGTGTACATATACAAATCGTCCGATTCGTAAATGAATATTTATTTTATTTTCATGAAAATTTTATGTACATTTTATATAAATAATTTCATGACAATTTTATAAAAATAATTTCATGACAATTTTATATATCACCTGTATAAGTTAAAAATAATATTTTTAGCGAACAAATATTTATTTCTACCCATGGCTATTTTTATCTCTTTCATATACGTGTTAAAAATAATGTTTTTAACGAACAAATATATTTTCCAACACATGTGACATTTTTATCTCTTTCATATACATGTTAAAAATATTGTTTTTATCAAACAAAATCATATTTTAACATGTGATTCTTTTATTCTAAACTATCATTGCAAATGTGACGTTTTTGTCAAATAAACATATGATCAACAATTAATGATTTTATTCTAAACTAATATGATAAAGGGACATTTTTTGTAAGAACCAAAACATATGATTAACATATAATGTTTTTATTCTAAACAAATATGATAAAGGGACATTTTTTGTATTGCTTACATTTTATATAACAAAAATGAAAATTTTGTGTTGCTAACACTTTATATAACAAAAATGACAATTTTTTGTTGCTACCATTTTATACAACAAAAATGACAATTTTGTGTCGCTACCAAAAGTGACAATTTTGTGTCGCTACCAAAAATGACAATTTTATGTCTCTACCATTTATATAACAAAAATGACAATTTTGTGTCGCTACCATTTATATAACAAAATTGAAGTTTTGTTTTGCTAATCTTTTTTTATATAAAAAAGTGAAGTCTTGTTTTGCTAATCTTTTTATAACAAAAGTGAAGTTTTGTTTTGTTAATCATTTTATAACAAAAATGAAATTATCAAAAATGACATTTTTGTGTGCTACCATTTATATTACAAAAATGAAGTTTTGTTTTGCTAATCTTTTTATATAAAAAAAGTGAAGTTTTGTTTTGCTAATCTTTTTATAACAAAAGTGAAGTTTTGTTTTGTTAATCATTTTATAACAAAAAATGAAATTTTGTTCTAACATAACATTAACTGTTTCTAACAAAAACGATATTTTATTTAAACAAAATATTATCTAAATAGTTGACATTTTTGAACAGTTAAAGATTTAAACATTTTATTGTCATGTCGTGATAATATATATATATATATATATATATATATATTATATAAATAATTTTTATATAAACAATATCAAACGATAACAACCCAAATCACAATCAAACAGACAATCATGGTTTTTACAGTCAGTGGTGTCAGGTGCTGCTAAGCACCGTCTACATCCTAGTAAAAATTTAACTGAAGAAAAAAAATTAGAGTGAAAGGAGTTCTCATAGTGGTCTGTTGAACGATTATTTAAATAAAATTAAACCGGTGTTTAATTTTATCAAAATCCAAATGGTCTCGGTTTCAGATCTGGACTTTTCCATGCTGCAGTGTACTCCAGGATGGTTCCAACGCATTTTGGTTTGTTCGACTCCGACCTTATTTGAAAAAGATATCGATATTTAAATAATTTAATTACAAATTTAATTAGATAATTAAGGTTTTAATTGCCTTTGAGTAAATCTGACCGTTCAAAATCCAATCCAACTGCCCCCGTCCTTCTCCTTCTTTACGTTCGTTTCTGAAATACGCTGAACCCATTCAAAACAACATCCCACCGTCGGCGCCTCCCTGATCATCGTGACTCCGATCCAGTGACCCCACGTTGAAGCCCTACGACGCCTCTCCAACCGCCGGACGACACAGCCCTCGTGATGGGCCCACACGCATCAGGATCTTCCTCGAATGAGGCGATTTCGAGCTCAGATATTGAGCTAATCCCAACCCTAATTCATATCATAACAGATAGACTTGTAGAACTCGCTAAGGGCAAGAGATTTCCATTTTGTGATTTCGTGGATTAATTTGTTAATTGAGAGGAAGGAAGGATTTAAAATCGAAGCTTTACGGCTATTGATCCCTGAGTGGCGGCAGCTATTATTTGGGAAGAGTAGAATTAGGGTTGGCCGTATATCCTACGTATATATACCGTATTTTATATTATTAAATTATTAAATTCAAAGAAAAATCTCGATAACCCATATTAACTCCAAATCTAGCCCGACGAAAGTTGTCCCTAGCCAAAATACCCCCGTTCTGGAACCAATGGGCTAGGTCCCGTCATCCCGTTTGATCGTCTCAGTCCACTTTTATTTAATTTAAAATATAAATCATTTAATTATTAAATTTGATCGTACATTTTAATTTACCGGGGCCACATACAGACTCTAAAAATTCCAGAAAAAATATTTCTAGTTATATTTTGACGATACTGTCTTAACAAAACTAATCTCGCTGAATTTGAAAACCGTTTGAAAAATGGCCATTTTCTAGTCGATCCAATTTGACTAAAATGGTCAAAACACATTTTCTTTTACCACGCTCACATATTAATTCTAAAAATTATGAAAATTGGAATCTAGCAATAATTTGACATTTCAGATCCAACAAATGTGGTTTCGTCAAAAACGGAGGTCGTTTGAAAAATGGCTGTTTTTTAATATTAAAATATATATAAATTCTACACCGACTATTCTGAATTTTAAACTGGACATAACTTTTGATTCCTATTATGAAATTTTAATTTTTCAGATTTGTTGTAAAGATATAATCAAACATATTTAAATATTTTTAGTTTCACTAAAATCCGATTTATTTTGAATCCTGTACGTTCAATTGAAATTTGAAATCGAATTTTCAAACTACCGCGCCATTTCTAACTCCTTTTATAATTAAATTAAAAAAAATTCGTTCTAACTTCGATTTAAATAATTTTTTGGTCGTTATTTTTTAAAATAATTTATTTTAAACATTATAATCCATTAAAATTTCGAAAATAATTTTTTTTAATTGGTTCAAAATTTGCGGGTTATTACAATCTCCCCCACTTAAAATCTTTTAGTCCTCGAAAAGAAACGGAGTTGAAAGTCATTTAATTAACCAACTCAACTTTCAATTCTAATCAATTTTCAATTCAGTTCAATATTAAATTCGATTTAGCTAAATTTATCATTCTTTCTCATATTAGTTAAATTATTTATCATTCCAATATTTTAATTAGTTAAACTAATTATCAAACATCACAACCAGCAATCAATTAGGTGATTATCTTTTTAAACATATATAACTTTTATATAGCGAAAAATCAATTTTTTAGTGCAAATCACATCAATAAACCCTATCTAGTTTTGGTTCTCACACCAGTCAATGGAAATATATAGATATACCACTTTCGAATACTCGAACATAAATGTTGATGATGTCATGCTCATTATCAGAATCATTTTCGAGCAACTAGAGCGTGATTCTATATCTATCCAGTATACTTGAGACTCCAAATACACGTGGATCAGACGCACATTAAAATCTCTATATGCTCGATTGTCCAAATCAAAATATAATATAAATAATCAAATACATATTTTAAGATAAAACTTTCAAAATTAAATTTGTTATCATTTTTATTTCAAAAATAACACTCTTTCGACTCATTCTAGGATACTGCTGATCCAATCTTGAATCTCTGATGAATTCTTTTGTTCGGTCCTAATGTGTCTTGTTCTTGAGCTCTATAAACCAAGCTCTGATACCAAATGTGACGACCCAAACTTTCCAGTAAAGGAAAGTCCGGATTTCTTTGAGAACACGACATATCAGAACCCAAACAGAAGAACATTTTATTGCTTATTACAACAACTACATCAGAGTATGGATAAATATTACACATTGGAAATACAATATCAGAGTTTTAAAATACATTTAAATACATAGCAGTGGAAAATAATACATAACAAAACTATAAGAAATACACGGATATAGAGCGTTCCGAATATAGTTCCAGCTGTAAGCCAGGATCCTGTGAAGATAATATCTGCAAAACTAAACTACTAACTGCCCGTGTGGAAAATATGGGCACCCAGAGTTTAGGAAGGAACAATAAACTTCAGGTCAGTCATGGGACTGGTATGAGAACTCAAAATAGTTATTAATTTGATTTTTAAAGTTAGGTAAAACAAGGGACCACGTCGTATTATACGGAACGGGGGTAACCCCAAGAATACCAAAAATAAACAGCGCAATGCTTTTTAGAAAAATGAAACCATTATAAGACTCAAGTCCCATGCAATGCAAGCCGAAGGGTAGAGTTTTAACTTATAATGGTAAGAATGCTTAATATGCGAAATTCATCTTTTAATAATACTATAAGTGCATAGTGTAGAAATCAATTTCGAAAGTAAATGTATCAATCCTAGATGGCATAATATATCCACTACAACAAAATGACCATATTACAATGGTGGAAAATAGTTGTAAAAGACTTTTTACAACGGTGGAGCCACCGTCGTCTATTAAGAAATTGTTATAGACTAAAATCTTTTACAACTTTTTTGCACCTTTGCGACATCGTTGTAAAATATATATTTTACAACTATTTTCCACCGTTGTAATAAACTTTATTACAACTATTATGCACCGTTGTTGTTATAATTTTTACAACTTTTTATAACCGTTGCAATATATTTTATTATAACTGTTATTTTACAATTGTAATATATCTACAAATTATATACATATTACTGATAAAAGAATTCATTCCACAACATATTATCCACAAAACTTAAGATATCAAACAAACTTAAAACATGAACCAACATAATTTATTAATATTTCGAACTCTCATCATTTTTTTTACATAATACGCTTACAAAACACAATACATACAGTTCAACACTTCAACAGGGTACACAAAATCAATTGGATCAATCGAAGATGATTCTGACCGAACTTGATTAGCAGCAATATGAGAATTGTCCAGAGAGGTTACTCTCATCTGTAGTAGCATTAACAAACAGCTGAGAAGCTTGGCTATATGCAGGCAAATTATCAAAGAACTCATCATAAAGCTCGCTCAAAGCCTAAAAAAGTAAACCAAATCTAAATCAGTCAAAAAATAAACCGTTGATGAGCCATTAGCATGCTTCATTTGAGCATAAAAATAACAATAATGTGTGTTTATTCATCAAGCTTATCGTAGTATCAATAGATGTCATGATTAGACATTCCAACGTCTTCTGAGCATATCATCGCATGGCGAAGGATCTCCTAGCATGCATGCCAATTTTTTACAACCAATATCACTCTATCAGATGCCAAATAGGAAGAAAACAAGGTGTGTGCAAAAAGGCAATCCGATGTCTAGAAGGATGATGTGCAATAGCAATTGGAAGGGCATTAAATGTTTTCTTAAACTGTGTTAAGTGGATCTAAAATCCATTTTATGGAGCATCCTAAAATGTTATTACTGTTCAAGTCAACCTGAGATAGCTTTTAACCCCCATTGACAAGTAACTAACCTACCGTAGACACTCTTATCGCCTCATGCGGGGAAACTTCATCTATCATCTAGCTGACTATCCTAATAATACAAGATGCATGTTTGTCACATATCATAGTACCTACAAAGCAAAATATGCTAAAATCTAAACATCTTTTTTTTCTTGAATCTCATGTACTCTTAACTGTAATTATTCACTGGTTTAACACAGAACACACTAAAACCCAAGAATAGAATAGTGATCTTTGTTTGCCTGGAGACATATATGCAATTGCATAGCCAGGTATGGGAAAGACAAGGATAACATAAAAAAACATATTAGTGAATGATTTTTATTTAATAGAATAAAGGGAATAGTCATGCCTGCATAGTGGGCAATTTCTACGCCTTAAAAGCCAGCGATGGATACACTGTACATGAAATATATGTTTCTAGGCAAGCCTCTTGCTGTTTCTCCAGTTTTGGAATCTTGAATACATACTAGATTGAAGGAATGAAGGGTCATTGAATGTCCAGTGTGTAAAATCTAGACATCTACTTAACCTCCCTAAGATGTAAGAACCGAGAGCTTTATACAGACATTCAATTAAAGAAGTCCCTCAGTTTATAGCATGGAGTGAACTTGGATTAGCTATCGCTGCATGACAGCTTAATCCAATGGCCTTGTTTTGGTTCAAAAAGAATATCAAACGAAATAAATACAATAGAAAGGACTTAATGATTATATCACTATGATAAACTAGACAAAAAAATGGGAAGAAAACAAAAAAAAACCATAACATGAACCCAAACTGAAACACAGTAGGGAAACGGCAATCACCAAGACAAATCACATAGTAAACCTTACTTGAAAGCATATCATAGGATGGACAACCCGCCAGCCTCAAGAACCACCATCCACCACATCACTCTACCTGAACCCCTCCGCTGTAGCAATCGCTAGGGAAAAGCCAAAAGGTTGAAGGAACGAGGCAAAATCGTCCAAAACTATGAGTGCATCCTAGGTCGTGCTTTACCTGCCTCCGCCTTGCCGCCTTGGTGCGTCAATCGTTGATAACGACCACAAGAGGCTGTGCAATTTAGCTCCCTACTGTTTATTTCCTGTTGATTTGATTTACCTTAGGGTTGATAAAGTATATAAAAATGGGAAGTAAAGGGGAGCCGCCTGGTACATGACGAATTAGGATCAAGTCGATCCAGAATCAACCTCCGCTCTTTCAGGCTCCGTCCAACTTAATATGTAAGATCCTTCTGGAAGGAGATCGACTCCAAATCCTATAGGCGAAAATGGAAAGAAGAGTTGAAAGGAATATGGATTTTATTAGATTTGGGGTTAGCGTTGATTTTCTAAGGAGATGGAAAATTGATTGAAAAGTAGAAGCGAATCTCTAACATAGGCAAAAAAAGGCGGTGTAGAGGGAAAAAAAATTAGGGTTGGAGCCAAAATTTTCGATTTTGGGGAACAAAGATTAGGTTTGGAGCCAAAAGCAATGTCATGGAGCGGAAGACAGATTTTGGTACCATGCAATGCCATTTCGAAACAAAGAGTAAAAAATGCCCACTAAGTGGAAATAGAACACGGTCTGTGCTACTTCGACCGGTGATTATCCGCTGAAAAAGATCAGATCTTGAAATTCACAGATGTAAAGTCAGAGCAATGCACGGAGGAAAAGAGATCCAACGGCTTGAATCCCTACCGTATATTTTGACGTATGTATTCCCGTTTGATAAAGCATTAGCGATAGAACATTATCAATAAATAAAACAAATGAAATTATTATGTTAACAATTAAATATTTTTATATTAGATAAGAAATCTTTGTTGTTTTCTTAATTATAATTTAATTTCTTGTAGTGATTGGTAAACTTGTCTAGACAATTAAATGAATTTTGTTATTATGGGTCATATCGGTTATGTCATTTAAATATTCACATTGTTCTTGAAGTTCATTTATTATAAGAAATAAAGAGCTAATTTAATGCTAAAATTTTGCAAAAGTGGAAACCAAGAAGTTTTCTGAAATTACGAATAAAGAGCTAATTTAAAGATTTCTTATAGTCGTTCGTTATTGTAAATTAATTATTAATTATAATCTTAGTTATTAATCTCTTCTTCGTAATTATCAATCTCTACTTCTTAATTATTAATTGCAATCATTGATCATTCATGATTAGCATTAATTATTATATTTTAATTATTAACTATTTAATAGTAATTATGTAATATTAACTATATTTTTAAATTATTCTCCTTAATTTCTAAGTATTAAATATTACGGATTGATTATTGATTATTACTTCCTAATTGATTATTAATAGTAATTATTAGTTATTAATTATAAATACTCAATATGGTTGTATTAAATATTAATTATTAGTTGTTAATTACATTAAAATATAGTCATATATTACAATAGTCAAAAAATAAAAGTTGTGATAGGGTTTTATCACAACTGTCAAAATAACACAGTTGTTAAAAATAAGTTTATTACAACTTTTCTGGAAAATAGTTGTAAAAAACATTTATTACAACGGTGCTTTTACCACTGTTGTAAAATTAAAGTTGTAGTATCGTCATTTTGTTGTAGTGATCATGTAAGCGGCATAATATATTATATCACCATACAGTATACAACTAAAACCGTAAAGCTTGTATTGGAAAATTGGGTTTCCATCATGATGGATGCAGATTCGAAAGTTCTATCGCGAGTGTATCTCCATGGCTTACGTCTCGGCAAGAGAAAACACCGTAATACATATATTACGCACTTTGGATGAGCATCAGTATGTTCTATCCTCATGGGATTCGGTCGGCTGAAATGACCTATCCCAATCTCCAGGTGTGGAGCGACCATCACCCAACACAATTCGGCCGACCAAATTCATATACAAATAATGTATATTGGTCAAACCTACTAATCAAACAAATCATTCACCATCATACCGAGGTGTGAGGCTTGCAAAGTAACGTTGTACACAAAGCTATGCTAATTAAAGCTATGCTTTATTCATCATCTACAAGGCTTTGCTTTTCAACAAAAGCCTTGATCCATGCATCTTAGCATGCCACATTGTCAATCCATACCATACCATTGATTTCTGCCAATATATATAACCTCTAGGCACATATGTCTCAGAAAAGGGTGTTAAGCAAGAGAATAAATTCTCCACCACCAATATATATATATATATATATATAGAGCAGAGATCAATGATTACAGCATAAAGGAATACAACGTCAAACATACCATTCATTTACAAGTCCGTTCTGGGTCTGAACGGAACCAGAGGAACCTTATTCCTCTCCCGTATGTCCAATACCGAAGGGAGGCCTTCCCATATCCGAGCAATCAACAAGTACGTCCGGACGACTACCACTGTAGCCCCTTCAAGGTAGCTACTCCAATCATGGGCATCAATAGCAACTCATCCATTCGATGCGAAGATCGTCGGTCTTGCGCCGTCTTCAATCTCTTCTACTGTTAATCGTCATATCAATTATTTAGAATGGGTTAAACCCGATCTTTCTGAGTAACTGGCGTACTTTATAAACAAGTGCTATAAAAACACATCCTACGCCTCACTCCAATTCTGAATATTCTTTTAATAAAATATTCACATTTCTATCTAATTAAAGATTCATTAAAACTCTAGTTCGGTTTTAATCTCAAAAACCATTACTTAATGATTATTCCAATTTTAAGAAATAAATAACTGGGTTAAGGAACTAATGTCTTTTAAAACACAGTTCATAATAAACCCAAATCTTCTTTCATTAACTATGGAATCTTCTCGGAAATCATGACGGTGTATAATCGATACAAATTCCCATATCAAACTAATAATATAAATGTAATAGAGGCAATGCCTTTTAAATTCCATATATAATATCGGTCTTCATTCATAGGAGCTCATCTCGATTATTACCAAATCGAATTCCATCCAATTCCAGTTTAATATATTAAATTGGAAAACTTTATTTTGGAAAATTCCCATTAAATCTCAATAAAAGATTTATAAATTCCAAATTATTTCTTCAATGTTAATTGGGTTAAAAAACAAGTGTTATTTAAAACACCGTTCATGATAAGACCAAAAATCCAATTCTTTTATCCAAATCCAATTAAATATTAATTAATTGTTAAAAATTTCTTAAATCTTAAATAAAAGATTTATTCTTCTCTAAATTGGGTATAAAAACAGTGTTATTAAAGACACTGTCCACGACAAACCCAAAATCCCATTTGATATTAAATATAAGGTTCTGAATAGAAAATATATCGGCTTATATTCAATATCAAATTCTGAAACCAACAAATATCGTATTGGGAATAACGATATGTGCATATCTTCCAAATTCCCATAACAATATTCGTATAATCACGGAATCCAATATCGAAATATCGCGAAGATAATTTCAATTCAAATCCATTCCAATTTATTCTTTATAAAATTCTGGTTATTTTAAAACCATTTTCAAATCAGTTTATTTGTTTCTAAAAATAATTAAATTATTATTCTAGTTAATAACTAGTTCATTAAAAAGTTCATTTTGATAAAAATATATTTTTCTCTTTATAAAATTGGAATTTTTCATCAAAAATCTTTCTAAACCATTTATTATGATTTTACATAATTTTTCCATATTTTTAATATTTTTATTATCGCCCGTACAGTCGGTTTCCAATAATGGCTACCGAACTGCACTTACAACGACATTTTCTGAAATTGATTTGGACATATCTCCAAATCTAACCGTTAGATTTCAAATCTTTTATATTCATTGAAAGCTCTTTTCGATACGAATCCAACGGTTCTTATTTTAGGAGAATCCGACGGTCGGATCTCCCATAACGTGCATTTGAAGTTAATGGTCGAAATTCGTGAACGGTCGCAGCACGGCGCGTTCTATTCAGGCCATTAAATATATATAATATATATTATATAAATTTCATCGATTTCCTTTTAAATCATATTTATAAAATATTTATAAACTCATTTAAAAAGTTTTTCAACTTCTTTTTCCAATCTTAAATAAAAATAGAATATTCTATATTATATCATATTAAAATGATGATATTTTCCAAGTATTAAATTCCTTTTGCCAACATTTAATCTTTTAAATGATTCATTCTTATACATTAAAAATGTAATTTTAATGTTAAAACCACTTTTTCAACTTTGAATTTTTCATCCCTTAAAAATGTGATTTTATATGTTAAACATATTTTTATTCATACTTGAATATTTTTAAAGAATTAACCATACAGTAAAAATGTAATTCTTTTTGTTCAATCATTTAATTCCAAGAAATGAATATTTTTCATTATTTCTTATATACAATAAAAATGTAAATTTATATTGTTTAAGAATTTTATTTTAAAATATTCTTTATTTTAAAAGATTCTTTATTTCTGAATCGGAATGTCACTCAATCAATTACCATATAAGTTCAGTTATATGGATTTCATACATCGCATGTGTATAACGATAATGATAAACAATCATCAAAAATTCAAACAACAACCAGAGTGCATTTTATAACTATGTAAGCATTAAAATAAATAAATAACGCTTATAACAGTCTGTCAACTCATGGATTGACATACAGCTAAACAGTTGGGACTAATGTATGTCAAATATCATCCCAACACCCGTGTGGGGTTTCAACCAACAAATACTGAATATTATTTGTGTAGTAGGGCGACGTGTAAAATTTATCGTCCCAATCAATACTAGATAAATAGGTGTACATAAACAAATCGTCCGATTCGTAAATGAATATTTATTTTATTTTCATGAAAATTTTATATACATTTTATATAAATAATTTCATGACAATTTTATATATCACCCGTATAAGCTAAAAATAAAATTTTTAGCTAACAAATATTTATTTCTACACATGGCTGTTTTTATCTCTTTCATATACATGTTAGAAATAATGTTTTTTACGAACAAATATATTTTCCAACACAAGCGACATTTTTACCTCTTTCATATACATGTTAAAAATAATGTTTTTATCAAACAAAAAGATATTTTAACGTGTGATTCTTTTATTCTAAACTAACATAGTAAATGTGACACTTTTGTCGAATAAACATATGATCAACAATTAATGATTTTATTCTAAACTAATATGATAATGGGACATTTTTTGTATGAACCAAAACATATGATTAACATATAATGGTTTTATTCTAAACTAATATGATAAAGGGACAATTTTTTTACTGCTAACATTTTATATAAGAAAAATGACAATTTTGTGTTGCTAACACTTTATATAACAAAAATGACAATTTTGTATCGCTACCATTTTATATAACAAAAATGACAATTTTGTGTCGCTACCATTTTATATAACAAAAATGACAATTTTGTGTCGCTACCAAAAGCGACAATTTTGTGTCGCTACCAAAAATGACAATTTTGTGTCGCTACCATTTATATAACAAAAATGACAATTTTTTGTCGCTACCAATTATATAACGAAAATGTAGTTTTGTTTTGCTAATCTTTTTATATTACAAAAGTGAAGTTTTGTTTTGATAATCTTTTTATAACAAAAGTGAAGTTTTGTTTTCTTAATCGTTTTATAACAAAAATGAAATTTTGCTCTAACATAACATTAACTGTTTCTAACAAAAACGATATTTTATTTAAACAAAACATTATGTAAATAGTTGACATTTTTGAACAGTTAAAGATTTAAACTTTTTATTGTTGTGTCATGATAATATATATATTTTATATAAATAATTTTTATAAAAACAATATCAAATGATAACAACCCAAATCACAATTAAACAGACAATCATGGTTTGTACAATCAGTGGTGTCAGGTGCTGCTAAGCACCGTCTACATCCTAGTATAAATTTAACTAAAAAAAAATTAGAGTGAAAGGAGTTCTCACAGTGATCTGTTGAACGATTATTTTAATAAAATTAAACTGGTGTTTAATTTTATCAAATTCCAGTTGGTCTTGGTTTCATATCTAGATTGTTCCATGCTGTAGTGTTCTCCAAGACGGTTCCAACGCATTGCGGTTTGTTCGATTCTGACCGTATTTGAAAAAGATATCGATACATAAACATTCAGATAATTTAATTCCAAATTTAATTAGATAATTAAGGTTTTAATTGCCTTTGAGAAAATCTGGGCGTTCAAAATCCAATCCAACTGCCCCGTCCTTCTCCTTCTTCACGTTCATTTCTGAAATACGCTGAACCCATTCAAAACAACATCCTACAGTCGGCGCCTCCCTGATGATCATGACTCCGATCCAGTGACCCCATGTTGAAGCCCTACGACGTCTCTCCAACCGTCACCGGCACAACCCTCGCGATGGGCCCGACACAACCCTCGCGATGGGCCCACGCGCATCAGGATCTGCCTCGAACGAGGCGAGTTCGAGCTCGAATATTGAGCTAATCCCAACCCTAATTCGGATCATAACAGATAGACTTGTAGAACTCGCTGAGGGCAGGAGATTTCCAGTTTGTGATTTCATGGATTAATATACTAATTGAGAGGAAGGAAGGATTTAAAATCGGAGCTTTAGGGCCATTAATCCCTCAGTGGCGGCGGCTGTTATTTGGGAGGAGTAGAATTAGAGTTGGCCGTGTATCGTACGTATGTATACCGTATTTTATATTATTAAATTCAAAGAAAAAGCCTAACAACCCTTAATAACTTCAAATCCAGCCCGACGAAAGTTGCCCTTAGCTAAGTACCCCATTCTGGAACCAATGGCTAGGTCCCGTCAGCCCGTTTGATCGTCTCAACCCACTTTTATTTAATTTAAAATATAAAACATTTAATTATTAAATTTGATCATACATTTTAATTTACCGGGGCCACATAGTGATTCTAAAAATTCCAAAAAAATTATTTCTAGTTATGCTTTGACGATACGATCCTAACAAAACTAATTTCATTGAATTTGTAGACCGTTTGAAAAATGGCCATTTTCTGGTCGATCCAATTTGAATAAAGTGGTCAAAACACATTTTTCTTTTGCCATGCTCACATATTAATTCTAAAAATTATGAAAATTGGGATCTAGCAATAATTTGACAATCCGGATCCAACAAAAGTGGTTTCGTCGAAAACGGAGGTCATTTGAAAAGTGGCTATTTTTTAATATATATATATATATATATATATATATATATATATATATATATTCTACAACGACTATTCTAAATTTTAAACTGGACATAACTTTTGATTCCTATTATGAAATTTTAATTTTTCAGATTTATTGGAAAGATATTTGAAATTTGAAATCGAATTTTCAAACTACCATGCCATTTCTAACTCCTTTTATATTTAAATTAAAATTTTTCATTCTAACTTGGATTTAAATAAATTTTTGGTCGTTATTATTTAAAATAACTTATTTTAAACATTAGAATCCATCAAAATTTCTAAAATAAATTTTAAATTGGTTCAGAATTTGCAGGTTGTTACAATTACTTAAATGAACATTATTTAAGGAATAGTTCCTTAAATTATTATAATTAAAATTATAATTCACTTCATTACTAACTAGAATCAATATAAAATTTACTTTCTAAAATCCTATTAAGTCAAACAACTATTTGTTTAGTTATTACATTGTGTTAATCGTCACAAACTTATTTAATAATCACTTTATGTTAAAACAGTTGACTTGGTCAACTCTAAAACATGATAAACTCATTGAACAACTCTAACTCGTCTTTTCATTCAAATTAATAAAATATATTATTAAGTTAAATAGTCTCATTTACTTCGATTATTATTAAATAAATAATAGTCGATTCAATGTACTCCCATTTTAATTGTTACTTAAAAACAATTAATCTTAATTATTAATCGTTACATTAATCCTTGCTCACTTGCTCATTCATCTTAGTAATATAGGAATTAGCTTTATAAATCATTTAATAATTAAGAAGAAGCACGTGCTTCGCACACGGATGATTTGGTGCAAAATGGTAACAGCTAAAACAATCAATATATATGTGGTTGGTTTATTTTCTTCTTATAAACTTCATTTAAAATAATAAATTTAAAAATATATATTTAGTTATAAATAAATTTCATAACTTAATTTCTATCGATTTACCTAACGGTAAATTTGTCTATTTTAGAATAATGTATATTTTGGCCATCAAATGCCAATTTCCCAACAATATTATCCATTGGTTAATAACAAAATAACCGTTGAATTTGAATTCAACAATCAATCATCCAATTGTATCCAGTAAATAATTCATATAATGATAATATAAAATAAACATGAATAATCAATTCAATTGAGAATGGTCAATAAATAACAACAGTTCAAGCATCCAATTAAATTTAATACGTTTATATTATTATAGACGTAACTAATAGGGCAAGTTACCTCCATTGGAAAAATTGTTAAAAATAACGATTTGGTTTGATTAAATTAAACGAATGTTTAGTTGAAATAAATTTGTATAACAATATTCAGTATATATTTAAACAATTATCAAATCAATCAACCAATAACAAACAAAGAGCACAAATATTTAAACTGGACTTATATAAATATAAGTGGGATAGCTGAGTGAGTTTAACTCACCTTGATTTGATTCCATCGTTAACGACTTGTTTTAAAGTAAATTAAACAATCGTTTAATTTAATTATAAACTCTGGTTCTTTCCAATTCTGTCCAGTTTTGCTCTATGGCTTAGTGTTCTTGCAAATGATTCCAACGTATCTTGATTTGTTCCATTCTGATAATATATGATGTAGTTATTAACATTTAGATTTAATACGATATAATTAACTGACCACTACCATAATTATATATTAATTAAGTTAAATTACATCATAAGAAAATAAACAAGGTTGGTTATACTGTTCGATCCTTTGTTCTTGATCTAGACTTCCCGGTTCGTTCTGCACTGCATAAATCAAGATCCACTATAGATAACGATATTATTGCTATCTAAGTAACAAGATTTAGATAAATAAATTTATTTCTTAATTATATATTTAAGTAAAACTAATTATGTTCATTTCGATTAATCGTGGCCTTACCCTTTTAATGCCAGATTAACGTTATAGGACACCCGTTTTCCTCTCAGCTGTTAAAACAATTGCTCAACTTCCTTTCGATCGTGCTTCAGTCATTGCTATCCATACATAGACCTTCCTCGACCTACATAATAGCAAAGCCAGAATTGAACCGCTACTAGACTATTGAAATTTATCAACGTTTTTTCTATGGCTCCCTTACGGATCTGAACTAGATTTATAAGATAACGTCATTTCTATATATCTTTCGTTTACTAATTGTAAAGTTGATACTCAAATTTTCCATTTTTTTTATTTTTTTCGCCCTTGTTGTCTGCTATACGGACCGAAGATCCTTCTATCAAAGAATGCGGCAGAAGGAAAGCTTTTAATCCACGGGGGTATTATTGTAATTTGCTGCTGTCTTTCTGTGGGTCCTTCTTAAACTTTTGTCTCTTGCCGCATTAATTGACATAAAGATGTTTGGTTCGAATAGCTTTATTGTATCCTTTTTGTTCATTGTTCATGAAACTACCATCTAGATCTGTCTATCTATTAAATTATGCATTCGCTCATGTAAGTTTTGATATTTTGTGGTTCTACAGATACCAATTCTTCTGTCCCCATTTCCCCTGTCTCCCCATGTCCCTCCAATCAAATCTCCCTATTTTCACCTTTTTGCATTTAAGTCCCCAACAATTGAGGGATTTAACTGCAAAAGGTGGAAATCAGGGGTTGTGATTGGGTGGAACACGGGGGACAGGGGAAATGGGGATGGAACAATTGGTGCGGGTTCTACATACAATAACAAAGATAACCATGTGCAAACATTGTCCTTTTTTTCCTTTATATGCACTCTATTTTGGTTATTACCAGTGGCAAATAACGGACTCATTGCGAACGATAAAATTCTAAAGATCCAACACAACAATAAAGCCAAACAAGCATAATATCTCCATGTATAATGGTAAATTCATTTTCCATTCGAATAAGGTTATGCAAACATAAGATAAATCTGATTTCAAATCAGAACATCACAATATTTAACATATAATTTCATAGTATTGCTCCCTATATTTTCTATGTAAAAAACAACTTAATTATTACTTTCCCTTCACAACCAAATCAATTAGGGGAACATCCTGCCGCATATGACGCATTCAAGGCATTTGCTATCTTTTATATCATATTGGCAACATTCTTCTCCTTCCTTGCACTTTATAATCCTCTGCCCAATTTCATTCCTTTTTGCTATTTTTATTTCAGAAATCAGAAGTAAAAATTATAGTAAAAGAGAGAATAATATTACAGCAGTCAAATTTATCCAGACATAATATTTCCACTGTTTTACATATTCATTATGACTAAGGTAACTTTGTGCTTAATTTATCCAATAATATACTATGAAATACGAAATTCTTTCTTCCAAAGAATATTTTAACATTCTACTTAAAAGTAAATTATACCTGAAGCTTTGTAAATTTATCTATTAAAACTATCACGAACTTAATATTTTAACGTTCCACCACATGTTTAGTAAATTATACAATCTATTGAATTGCATTTACAATCATATTTTTGTGCTTTCATTTTATAATAATATATAAGCTTCATTAGATTTATTTGTTGGTCATTGTTCACTTGATTTATTTGTTTTTCTTGGCAACTGAAACATAGATAGGGTCTGTTGTGGTGACTTGGATCAAAAATGTTAAAAGAAATCCAAACTATTGTGGAGGGAATATTATTACGAGTTGAACAGGAGAAACATCACTGTTTTTAGTGGGTTAATACTTTGTTTTGGAATCTATATTTCCATTTGAAATTTGCTGTTACCTGGAAGGGAAAATGGAGAGTTTCGTGCTTTATTTATGGAGGGGGATTACTTAGCATGCAAGCTTTAGACCAATAGCTATGCAGCATAGCATAGCTACTATGATAACAGGTGGTATCTTTTAAATTGTATGTGCCTTGCTGTTCATATAGATTTACATTTTTGTATTTTTATATAGCTGTGTGTTGTCTCTTTCCAACCTGTAGGGGTCGACTTCAACTTTAATCAATTTTCCAGGTGGCTGCTTTAATATATATTTGCATATGGTTTGTACTTCATTTGTTTGTTGGCTGAAAGGAAGTATAGGTCACGGAAATAAATAAATATATAGGCTGTCTTATCTATGTATTTAATGTTTTAGCAACTGATTTTTAGCTGGGTGGGCATGTTTATAAAATTAGAGTAGCTAAAAGAAAATCATAGGATACGTAGAAGCTACCGTATACAAATTTTCCTTACCCATGAAGTTTACACCAATTTTTATACATATTTATCTACATGACTATTTTTATTTCATTGCTAATTACCGTTAACCGTGATATATTTGTACTGCCATACGCGAACCCCGAACGTAACGTAAATGATGACACTATTGCGTCTTGACGTTCTAATCCAATGAAATTAATTTCATTGAAAACGGACTCCGTTTGCATAACAACTTTATTTCAATTTCATATTTATTTATCAGTTCACGCTTAACTTTCACTTATCAACAAAACAACTTCATTTGACTCCAAACTGGGAACATAACAAAAACTGGCAATACGTATTCCAATAAGCTTCGTTTTTGTCGAAAACGGAGGTTGTTTGGAAAATAATTAATCACACGGCTTATACAATATCGATAAATAATAAATTAAACCAAAAATAATTAAAATAAATAATAAAGAAATATTATTACCAAATATATTCAAACAAAATAATATATCACTTCAAATCTAACCACTATGGAATTATAACTCAACATTAATATTTTCTAGTTAAACGACATCCAAATATATAGAAATTACTTTTTAAATAAATTAAATAAACATTAAAATTTATAAATGATTTCCATAGCGACTATTTTAAAATTTGATTTGGACATAACTTACAATATATACGATAAAATTTAGATTTTTCTATTTCACTAGAAAATTATAAACAAATAGATTTCAACATTTCTTGTTTCACTGAATTCCAGCTTAAAACGAATTCAGTATAATTAATTGAATTTCAGAACCCAATATTACGAACTACCGCGACATTTATAGATCGTTTTATATTAAATATAAATACAAACGTTCATTCCTCGTTTAATTAACGAATTCGATAATAAAATCCATAAATAATTCAAATAAAATATTTAAATATTTTTAAATATTCATCAAATGAGCGAAAAATCCTGGTCTTTAAAAAAGTCATACTTGGTATATTGATTAATTTGTGAAAAATGAAATGAAATTTATTTAACCGGACCTTATACATACCAACCAGTTTGTTTCCGCATTTTCAAACGCATGGTGAAATAGTGGTTCTTACTTCCTGCTAACACACAAATTTTTGCTCCATATCTCTTCAACATGCTTTCAAACGCAACAGCCTTACCTTCCTCCCTATGAAATAGATCTCATTCCTTATGCAGGAAACATATTTTTAATTCCCTTTTTTTCTTCTTTTCTTTTTATAATTTGGGCCTTACAGAAATTGGCCTATACACCAAATATTTAACCCTCTTCCACCTTCTTTCTTCTTCCCCGTGAGAAATAAAACGCTCCAGCTGCTCCTATTTCTTCATCCACCATTGATGAATTGTTTTAGGCCCGTCCTTCCCTCTATATTTCCCGCAAACTCAATATCACACCACAGACGAACTCCTCACCAGAATCTCCACTCGATCCCCTTCTCCAAAATCCAACATTTACAACATCTACTGTATACAATGAAGGACTTGCGACATTTTCATCATGAAATACTCTAAAATGTTGCAAGCCAGTTAAATTTCCCCCTCTCATCTCGAAATCAATACCCATTTTCCCCATTGTTGCCTCCATCACCCTAGAACTCTCACTCTACTTTACTGTAGAAATTCCGAGCCTGTGCAATGGCGTATGTAACCCATGATACACATATAGAAACGAAGAGGACCATTTACTGAATATATACATATGTATTTTAGGATTTTAGGAGTTCTAAAGGATTTTTATAATTAATTTTAAGAAGGAAAGGAAAAGAATAAAAGAAGACGCTGTTTTTTTCCTGAGGTAAAACGAATGGCTGAGCTCGTGTATTTATAGCTAGTGTCTTCCTTGGCAAGCCATGGAATAGGGTACCCATAGGATGTACACCTACCCAACAACTTTGTAGATTTCTTAATTGTTGACATGCCTTAACATGTAGGGTTGTAGAACAATGTAAATTTCAAAGTATGAGCTGTGTTAAGGTCTGCGTTGCTACATTTATTCTGTGTGATGGGTATATTAGCATGTGAAAATATTAGCTTGCTACAATGCTACTTATTTTATTTCGGTAGTGCTGATACAGCGCGGCGTAGGCAAACTCAGAGATATAGGCATGCGCTGGGGATTGAAATGAAATGTGCAAGTTTATGTTGGGTACAGGGGTAGACAGTAAGTATCTTAACACTAGCATTAGCATGTGTATGTCACTACAATATGCATTAGGCAAATGTCTTGAACAAAAATCTTAACTTGCTGTGATAGTCGCATATGCCTTCCAAGAATTTTCATTTCATAGATGTACAGGTGATTGTGAAGGCATAGACTGTAGATAAAGGTAGCGTACGAGACTTGTGGGTGAAGGAACAAATCGATATTTTATTTATCTTATAACTTAACATCAGATGTGCATATTCTAGGTACTATCCCATTGTCTAGGCATTTTTCCTGAATTAATGTATGTATAATGCTAAGTAATATACGTTGGTATTAGTTTGGAATTATCCATACCACAAAATGTGTGCATCATGAGGATTTCTTCAGTTTCCTTCCCGCTCTTATTCACGTGTAAATATTGGTATGTAGATTAAATTATATATATAAGCTAGACATTAGATAGTAGGAGAAGAAACAGGAAAGAGATAAATGGTTCACTTTCAGATTTCGACTTACATTATCCATCTTGATGTAATAAACATATATGACCTGAGCTAGTGTTATGTGCTTGCATGAAATTATGCAGCAAAGCATTATTCCTTTCTACGTAAAATTTTGTTCATGTGTATAATGCTACCGACAAAATGAAAAATGCCGTCATAAAGAGCAATGTGCTACGATCCCAAAAATATAATAATATAGACAAGTTAGCTTATTTTGTGGAACCCCAAAATGCTGGTTTAGGGTGCAAAATATGTTAAATGAAAAATAGATTATTTTTCTAAATTTAAGTTTCAAAAAAAATTCTATAAATTAAATTAATAATATGTCTAAAAAATCTTGTCCATATTTGAAATCAATATTTAATTATATTAGATAAACTATTATGGCTTATTAACGATTCCATAGCGACTATTTAAAAATCTGATTTGGATATAACTTACAATCTAGAAGCTGAAATCTTGATTTTTCACTTTTATTAGAAAGATACAGTTAATTAGATTCGAACATTTCTTGTTTCAAAGAAGTCCGACTTAAAGCGGATTATGTGTGTTCAATTGAAGTTCAAAACACAATATTACAAACTACCATGACGTTACAGACTCGATTATAATTATTTTATAATTAATACATTCAACTCTCGCTTATAAATAATTTCGATATTCTAATTTGAATATAAACTTGATTAAATTTCTTAAATAAATCCAATTTACCCAAAATTGACAATTCAACTATTTTTGACTATTTCGAAAATAAATATATTATTAATGAAATATTCAAAATATTTGAATTCAAACCATTTAAATTACCAAACCATTATATTAAAATAATTTAATCATTAAATCACTAAAATTCCGGGATGTTGTTTCCTTCCCACTTTAAAGAATTTCATCCCCGAAATTACTAAGCCGAAAAAATGCTACAAACCCTATTGACTAGGTTAAAATCGTTTATTTTACTTCTTAATTTCAGTGTCAACTGAACCAATAAATTTCAATTAAAATATTTATAAATTCTTATAAACCAAAATTTCCAAAAATTCTGAAATTTTTCAAACACTTTAAATCTTCGAAATTTTTTGCCAACGTTTCCTTTGCACGGCTCAATCGGTATATACTACAACTCGCCTCTCTAGGCGCTCTTTGATCCAAAAGAAAACCAACAACCAAGTGGCTTGTCAAAATAGTTCATAAAAATCTCATATCCAATTAAAATATAAACTCATACCTTTTTGTCGGGCATTCAACTTTATCTCTTCCATTTGTTATCACTTCAGCATATATCCATATAATCCCAATTAATATCCAACGAATTCATCCTCACCAATCATTTTCTTATAACCAAGCCAAATTTCATTCAAACTTTAATTCCAATTCCAATCCCAAATTCTTACTCAAAAATACAATTCCGTAACCAAGTTCAATCCCGATTTCTTACTCAAAAATACAATTCCATAACCAAGTCCAGTTCCATTCCAAAACCTTATTTCAACAAATTTGATTACTTCACCAAGTTAAATACTATTCCAATACGATTTCCACTTGATTGGCTTTAATTCAGTTCAAATGTTATTTAACTTAGTTTTAGTTTAATTCTAATTTATTTACTTACTTTTACTATTTCAATTTATTTAACTCCATAGTTTTTTAAATTTTAAATTCAGAATTCAAATTCATGGGTTTTATTTCAAATAAACCAGTTGGAAATCATATATATATATTAATAATAATTCAAAACATTATGAATTTCTAAACAACTTATTTCCTCAAAACAATTCAAAAACAAAATCTTTGGTAGTAATCCATCACTTAGAAACTCAAAAATGAACACTGATGATGTGGCCGTCATCATCAGAGTTATTTTCCAATGATCGAAGTGACTTCAATACTATATCACTTTCAAAACTATTTTTAAACACTTCCATTTTAAAATATATTTCAAAATATCATTTGTAATGCTTGGAAAACTTTTTTATATTCACCAAGGATCTTAAAATTTCCATATATTTAATCCAAATTTCATTTACAAACCTTTTCCAAATTCCAGAATTTTAATTATAATCCTGACTTATATTCAGATTTAATTAATCTAATTTTATATTTGTACAATTATACGAATTATGGTTGGCTACTTATAATCATTTTGATTATAATCCTATTTGATTACAATTACAGCCAACACATCCAATTTATTATAATAATTCCAATATATATAATCATTTTTATATCAAAATATATTTTGGCTAAAATTATTTCATTTACCCGCTTTTAAAACATACTGTGTTGATTTACTCTGTCCAAGAGTTTAGAAACACCTATCGACATAGTTTGCATTAAAGTATCAACCAGAATTGATAAGCAATTCGACAAACCAATCAACACAATATAAAATAGTTTTAATATCAATTTACAAATACATGAAAATATATATATATATATATATATATACACACACACACACACACACACACACATATATATATATACATATACATACACATTCAAACTTAATTTAGGGTATTACTAAACGCATCTCTACCAAGTCACGTCACAGAGCCAAGGTAATTACTTAACCTTCAGCTCTGATACAACTGTAAAGACCCGGCTGTTTTCGACCCCAAAATATCGACATAAAACAAGATGTCGACTATTCAAGCATCAGAAATACTGGATCATTATAGAAAGAAGTTAGAGGGTGAAAAATAAATAGAAAGAAAACAAGAATAAAAGAAGAAGAACATAACAGAACAAAATTTGAACAAACCTGAATCTCATAGCAGAACGAATAAAATATATTATATAACATAACTTTGAAATACAAAACTGTATCAGCACTTACATGTATTATTAGAGTACATCACATATATATCATAGCATAAATAACTCTGTATATAACTAAAAGTTTAAGTCTCCTGCTCCATGCCCTTCCAACTATTTGTAAAATCCCAACTACTTGACTGCCCGTACAAATTTGGGCACCCAAGAATTTAGGGAAAACAAACAAAATAAACTCTGCGTCAGTCATGGGACTGGTGTGAGTAAACTCCAACCGTTCATTTTAAATTTTCAAAATTCTTTTCAAAAGAAAGGATAATCGTAAGACCATTCCACACATAAATACAGATTGTTTTTACCTTACGATAACCCAAAACATTTGTGAAAACCACAAAAAAATTTCCGATATTATGATAATGTCTATATACAAATAAATAGAAATCTAGCAGAACGCTTGCATCTTATGCCCTACATAAATAATATACAATCAAAACCGCGGGCGCTTATTGAAGATTGGATTCCGACTATGATAAGGTATGGAACCACCTTCCGAACAATGTACCCTAAAGGGGATACACTGGAGTTCAACAAGAACATCATGCAACTCGGCCCACACATGACCGGAAATTCATTTTGCTTGAATGTTCTAAGCATGTTGTCATCTTACGGTTGGTATACTAACATAATCGTCCCCGAGAGATACAAAAATGAAAAGAAATAACAAATACGAATATTCTCTAGATGGTGACAATATAACCTAATTGGATGCAACCCACTTAGCCATGCTGTCTACCAGATTTTCGTCATTTTCAGGTTGATCAGGCTTGAGGTCATAACGTATCTTTTGGAACACCTGGCCACCATTCACTTTGAATGCCACATCGTCATACTCGCTAAATCACAAATTGATTTCCCCAAAAATACAACTGGTATTAAGCTAAGAGAAAAAAAAATTCTCTGCCACCAACATAAATATGTTTGAAGCGATCAACTTACACGATATATTAGATATACTCTGTCATACATTCGTCCATACAAGTTGTCCTGGCTCTGGGCAAAAAGAAGGCACTATTCTGTAAATCCATCTTAGGCAATTTCTACCTAGAATTGTCAGAACAACCCTTGCATATATCCGTCCTCAATTGTCTTCAGTATTTGATTAGCAATGCTAATGCCCATACGGAGTGGTTTTTAGACAATAAATCTGATTCCGATCTCTCTGTACTGACAACGGAAAAATGGTCAACAACTTTGATGGCTGGTTATTTAACTATCAAAGGAAAACATACGTACAAACAACGGTCGTATTTCCAAATGGAAATCTTACTGATAAATCATCAATAATGAGCCCCTTTAATTTAATTTACCATTAAATTATTCATTTCCCAATTTCCTTTAAATATCATTACCCAAATATTTTTCCTACTCGCTTAGCTTCTCAAAATTTCTTGGAAACGTTTCCCTATATTCACCACTCCTTATTTCCCTTGATTCGAAAATATATGTAATTACATTGAGCAAACATTTCCATACCTTATTCACGCATCACTATCCATCAGTCCCAAATCGTAAACTAGTAAGAGAACAACTCCCTAAGTATCAACCCCGAAGGCCGAAACCAACGTCATATCGATACTCAGATAGCTATTCAACTTAACTAGTTTTCATTCAGTTTCTAGTTTCTTAAATCCATTTCTTAATATCTTATTTACAAAATTATTTACACAATTCTTATATTTAGTTTACGAATCCACTTCTTTACGGAAATCTTTGATCATACTGATAATGTTATAATTTCTACTTTGGAAATATTTAATTTCAAAATATACTTTAATTTAAATAAATAAACAAATAATTTAGTTAATTATATAAATAATTAATCTTGTTCATACCCGGAAAGAAAATGGTACTTTCCTGAATTCGATATATCACTCACTTTTGAATACTCTCTATTCAATTAATGTTCCGAACGTCGAAATAAATACACCGTTTCACGTTAACTTGATTTCTAAATAAATATTTGTATTTTATCACTTGAAATATCGATCAATTTCCTTTTATAGCCCATTTAATCTGTAAATGTTTTTATCATTGGACTCCTTTTATCATTCAAATCTTGATTGCTATTTGAAAGTGCCATTCTAGGTTTAATTCCTGTTCATTGAGATATTTTATAACTTTCCATTTCTATTCAATTTATAATCAAATCTCTTCTAAAAATCAATCTTCTAGTTTATTTTATTTAATATGCTTATAGTTCTAGTTCGATTTTACATTCGATTTATAAAATATTGGTTCCAAACCGAAGAATTATTTACTTGTCAAATCATCCACCATATAATATAAAATTTCTAAACATAAATTGTATTTGCTACATTCAACGTAGTCGAATTCGAATTATAAATCCTTATGGATCCACTCGATTACATTAACATCAAAATAATTCGTAGTTTTCTCTTTTCCATCGATTCCCAATTTCCCCTTTTCCATTCCACTCTAGAATTCACATTTCTGGATTTTCCAATGATAATTATTCCACTTAATTTATAAATATGGTTTATAAATTAAATCAATTATTCTATTTATTAAAACAATTATTTTTCTTCTAGCTCAATTGAAATTTAATTCCTATATATATTTTTTTCCTCTTTAAAACCCCAAAATTTTCTTTTTCAATATATCCGAATATATTTTATGGTATTTATATACCAATTATTTCAGGTCAATGTTGTACAAATATCCCAAAACACACAATAATCAACTTCATATAATTTATCACATCATATAAAGCAATATATGAAAATCGATTACAAAATTCTTGAGGAATCCAGTTGGATCCCTCCAACCTGTTTCTGTGCATCCACAAATATTAGTCAATAGAAATAACAGTTACTTCATTTCAATATGGAATATTTCAATAAATAGAGTCATTATTCAATTAACGATTTATATATCTATATATATTTATATATTATTCAACCAATAAGTTAACAAATCATCCAAATAAACATCACACACAACATTTAGTCATTTTTATCAATATTAAATTACGTTTATAAAATTATAAAACTGGACAGAGTTAGTGCGTTTACTCACCTTGCTTGTTAATCATTGAATAACGATTATCGTCAATTGATTTCACCAGGTATTGAATTCCTTCATAAATTTAAATAATCTCCTAATCTCTCCTGACTTGTTCCATGGTGTAGCCTATGATCATATGATCTCAATGGATCCAAATTTGCTAAATTCTGATAATATATTATATAATATTACGATTATGAGTTTGCATCTATTATTAATTAAATAACTTAAATTTTAATCCTTTAAATTAGGCCTTACCTTTTTAAACCCATGTCGGCCCGTGTTTTAACTCCAACTGCCTATACCAAACATCGCATTCCTCCTATGTTTTATTTTTAAAAGTCGTACTTGGTATATCGATCAAATTGTGAAAAATGAAACTAAATTTATTTAACCGGACCTTATACTCAACAACTAGTTTGTTTCCACATTTTCAAACCCATGGTGAAATAGTGGTTCCTCCTTCCCGCTAACAAATAAACTTCCGCTCCACATCTCTTCATCGTGCTTTCAGACGCAACAGCCTTACCTCCCTCCCCATGAAACAGATCTCATTCCTCACGCAGGCAACAAATTTTTAACTCCCTTCTTTTTCTCCTTTTCTTTTTATAGTTTGGGCCTTACCGAAATCGGCCCAAGCACCAAATATTTAACCTGCTTCTACCTTCTTTCTTCTTCCTCATGAGAAATAAAATGCTCCAGCTGCTCCTATTTCTTGCTTCACTATTGACGAATTGTTTTAGGCCCCTAATTCCCTTTATATTTCATGCAAACTCAGTAGCACGGATGAACTCCTCACCAAAATCTGCACAGCTCCATTATTTGTTAATCCCACTCGATCCCCTCCTCCAAAATTCAACGTTTACAACATCTGTTGTACACCACGAAGGACTTGCGACATTTTCATCGTGAAAAATTCTAAAATGTTGCAAGATAGTTTAGTTTTCCCCACTTATCTCGAAATCAATACCCAGTTCCCCATTGTTGCTTCCATCGCCCTAGAACTCTCACTCAACTTTACTGTTGAAATTCCGAGCCTAAGCGTTGGCATACGCATCCCATGATACGCATATGGAAACAAAGAGGACCATTTACTGAATATATACATATGTATTTCAGGATTTTAGGAGTTGTAAAGGAATTTTTTTTAAATAAATTTAAGAAGGAAAGGAAAAGAATAAAAGAAGACGCTATTTTTCTTCCTGAGGTAAAACGAATGGCTGAACTCGTGTATTTATAGCTAGTGTCTTCCTTAGCTGCCAAGGAATAGAGTACCCATAGGATGTACACCTGGTGTAGCTTAGAAGATTTCTGAATTGTTGACAAGCCTTAACATGTAGGGTTGTAGAATACTGTAAATTCCAAAGTATAAGTTGTGTTAAGGTCTGCATTGCTACGTTTAGTCTGTGTGATGGGTATATTAGCATGTGAAAATTTTGGTTTGCTACAATGCTACTTCTTTTATTTCGCTAGTGCTGATACAACGCGGGGTAGGCAAAATCACAGATATAGGAATGTGCTGGGGATTTAAATGATGTGTATTATGTTGGGTACAGGGGTAGATAATAAGTATCTTAACACTAGCATTAGCATGTGTATGCCACTATAGTATGCGTTAGGCTTATTTCTTGTACAAAAATCTTAGCTTGCTGTGACACTCACATGTGTTTTCCACGAATTTTCATTTCATAGATGTACAGGTGATTGCGAAGGCATGGAATAGCGAAAGAGACTATTGGTGAAGGAACACATACATATTTCATTTATTTTATAACTTAATATCAAGTGTTCATATTCAGGGTACTATCCCACTGTCTAGGCATTCTGCATGAATTAATGTTCGTATATTGCTAATTTATACACGTTGGTATTAGTTTACAATTATCCATACCATAAAATGTGAGCATCACAAGGATTTCTTTAGTTTCCTTTCCACTCTTATTCACGAGTATATATTGGTAGGTAGATAAAATTATATATATGGGCTAGACTTTAGATAGTAAGAGAAGAAACAAGAAAGAGATAAATGGTTCACTTTCAAATTTCGACTTACATAATCCATATTGATGTAATAAACATATTTGACATGAGCTAAAGTTATGTGCTTGCATAAAATTATGCAGCAACGCATTATTCCTTCCTACTTAAAAATTTTGTTCACGTATAAACTACTACCGAAAAAACTAAAAATACAGTAGTGACGAGCAACGATGTAACACCCCTCATTTTTAACTCAAGATAATAAAATAGGGATAACATAATTAAATAATCAGGGTTAAATGAAATGGACTTCATTGTTGTGTTCGTCTCAGAATTCTGGTCAAAATAGACACCTGGTTTGCATAAAACGGACATCGTATGAAGAAGTTAAGAGCGATAGAAGTTTGTATACATAAAAGGAACTTATATGTATATTATTTAAATAAAAATTTATCCAAAAAATTGAAATTCATGAGCGGGAATGTTAGGAGGGAAAACAAACCGTTAAGGGTCAACCCACCAACAAGGGGGTCGACCCATGGGTCGACCAACGCTAAGGGGGATTGACCCCACCGTGGATTTGGAAACTTCCTATGACGTGGTCGGTTCTGATGTTTTAAGATTGGATCTAAGGGACCGGGTTTCTTTGATACACCTATAAATAAGTCTGTATAACTAACCCTAGACCTCATCTTTCTGAGGCTATGCTGAAGCTCTGCCGTTTCCTCTCCCTCCTCAAATCTATTCAGAAAATTAGAAATACTAGCCTAGGAAAATTTTTAAATCCAGATCTGAAGGAAAGAAATGTGTACTTGTAAATGGGTGTTCAGATCTCCTATTAAAGTAAGATAACTTTCTAGATTCAATCTATTCAAATTATTTCCTCTTTCTTTCTCTTTTAATGAAATAATCAATTCATGATCGTTAGGTTTTGAATCGATTAAGGAAAACGCATGGATGCTAAAACTAGATCAGATCCAGAATTGGGAAAGCGTACGAGGTGAGTAGATTTAAGCTATAGCATTTTGGATAATAATATGTTATCGTTTAGCATTCCCTTTTTTATAAATTATGAAATTGCTAGATTAATTATAAATTACTGTTATAACAAGTTGACATGTTAATATGAATAATTCATATATTGAATCAGTTAAAGTATTGGAATGATTACATGTTGAAAAACAAACTTGTTAAAGTATAGGAAAAGACTACTATTGTCATAGTTATATGATTCACTTGTGACATATTATTAAGTTAATAACATGTTAACCTATTAGACTTGAACAATTACACGATCAGAAGTTTACATGTCATAGTAGAATTAAACACCTATTAAAATTGGACATGAGCTAAGCTATATGCATAATTTAATGACATGTAAATTGGATTACAATAAACATATGAAAAGGACAATATGCCTAAAATTTACATGAAATAAGAATAATTGTCAAAGAACGAACATCCCAAGATTCACAGTAATTTGACACGGTAACACTCTTAGACATGAGGTTAGATTGCACTTGTGATAGAAGTCTGCCTAGACCCGCCCAACATATCCAGAACTCACAAGTGATAAATCTAATGTGAGGGATCTAAGTGCATAATTAAAACATGCAATGGTACTAAGACACGAGGTTAAGTCAACTTGTGGTAGAAGCTTGCTCGGACCCGCCCGACAAATCCAACGTCCATAAGTGTTGGCTTAATGTGAGAGGTCTAGTGTATATATATAAATATATATGTATATAACAAGATATGAGAAAATGGCAATGATGGTAATTAGATGTCTAACTCAGAAAATAAGAAAGTAAGGGATGTAATGGACTGAGTTAGCGTGATCCGAAGGAAAAGTGATGTATTTCCCTAAATGAACTATTTATGAGAACATGGTTGCAAGTAAGCCATCAATTCACTACTATACTGGGGTGTTAGTCTTGTGAATTAACGCTACACAAAGTTGTGCTTTGATCATCATCCAACAAACTTTTCTTTTCAAAAAAAGTTTGGATTATTGCAACTCAGCATGCCACACTATCAATCCATGTCATCCCATTGATTTTTACCAATATATAACCTCTAATCTCGTACGTCTCAGAGAAGGGTGTTAAGCAAGAGAATACAATGTCAAACACACCATCCATTTGCAATTCCATTCTAGGTCTGAACGAAACCGGAGACAACTTATTCCTCGTCCCGTATGCCCAATAAAGGAGAGTGGCCTTCGCATATCCAAACAATCAACAAATACGTTCAGACAGCTACCATTTTAGCCCCTTCAAGGTAGCTACTCCAATCATCGGCATCAGTAGAAACCCATCTGTTCTATGTGAAAATCATTGGTCTTGCACTGTCTTCATTCTCTTCGACTGTAAGTCGTATCAATTATTCAGAATGGTTTAAACCCGGTCTTTCCGAATAACTCGCGTACCTTATAATCAAGTGCTATAACAACACATCATACACCTCATTCCAATCTAGAGTATTCTTTCGTTAGAATTTCTTTATTCTTGAAAGGTTCTCATTAATCTTATCAAAGATTATCACTTTTAAACACACTTTTTAATCCATTTCTTTGGAAATCATTTTAAAAGATTTAATATTGTCATTTCACAGTTTAACCAAATTAAGGTTTATCAAACTAGTCGGGATTAACGCCTTACCAAAGTAATCATTAATTTTTTATCCCATCCCAACCTATTCATCCCATAGAGAAAAATTGGTAGTACACCATATCTATACTATACCATTGATTTCTACCAATATATTACCGCTAAGCTCGTACGTCTCAGAGAAGGGTGTTAAGCAAGAGAATAAATTCTCCGCAACCAAACAAATATATATTTACCAGAGATCAACGTATAAAACACAATGGAATACAACGTCAACCATGAAATACTGTCTTTAATAGGGTTAAAGAATGAATGTCCTTTAAAACATAGTTCACGATAAACCCAAAAGCGTATTCCATCAAACTAGAACTTTCACGGAAAACAGATCAGTATATATTCGATATAAATTTCTGTATCAAACTAATAATATAAATGAAATAATCGTAAAGCCTTTTAAATTCCATATATAATAATGGTCTTCCTTCACAGAAGCTCATCTCGATTATCACCCAATCGAATTCAATTCAATTCCAATTTAATATACTAAACTGGAAAAAACTTTACTTTGGAAAATTCTACTAATTTTAATTAAATGATTATAAATTCCAAATCATATCTTCATTGTTAATTGATTTAAAGATCAAGTGTTATTTAAAACATTGTTCATGACAAACCCAAAATTCAATTTGATATTAATGTAAGGATCTAAATAGAAATTATATCGGCTTATATTCAACATCAAATTCTGAAACCAACAAATATCGAATAGGGAATAATGATATATATATATATCTTCCAAATTCCTAAAACATATCTGTATAATCACAGAATCCAATATCGAAATATTCCGGGGAATATTTCTATTCAACTCCAGTCCAATTCATATATTGGAAACTCTTGTTATATTAAAACGCATTCTCTGTCCAATTTATTTATTTAATAACATTGGATTATTATTCTATTTATTAACTGGTTCCTTTTGATAAAAATATATTTTTATCCTTTCAAAACTGGAATTTTTCATCCAAAATCCTTCCAAATCATTGATTATGATTTTACACAATTTTTCCATATTTTTAATGATTTTAGTAAGGCCCGTACAGTCGATTTCCAATATCGGCCACCGAACTGCATCCATAGCGACCTTTTCCAAAACTGATTTGGACATATCTTAAAATCCAACCGTAAGATTTCAAATCTCTTGTATTTATTGGAAAGCTCTTTCTGATACAAACCCAATGGTTCTAGGTTTAGGAGAATCTGATGGTTGGATCTCCTGTAATGCCGATTCGAAGTTAATGGTTGAAATTCGCGAACAGTCGCTGCGCGGTGCGTTCTATTCAAACCATTAATACATATATATATATATCATATGTTTCGTCGACTTCAATTCAAAACGTATTTTATAAATTGTTTATAATTTCGTTTTAAAATGATATCACTTCATTTTCAATTTTAAATCAAAATTGAATATTCTATATCATTATAATATTAAAATGATAATATTTTCAAAATATCAGATTTTGAAATCACATTTTGATATTCATTATAAAATGAATAAAATCAACAAAAAATCCAGTTCGTATCAATGTGACGTTTAACTACTTAACAAGACTTCACTTTCCAATATTTTCGTGTCGATCCAAAATCAGACATCAAAATCACATTTTGATTATTCACCAAATATTATTTAAAAATATTGGTTAATTCTAAACTAGAATCAGACTCAGTCAATTACCATATAATTTCAGTTATATGGATTTCAGACATTGCATGTATACAACTGTAATGATAAACAATCATTAAAAATTCATACAACATCCAGAGTGCATTTTACAACCGTATAAGCATTAAAATAAATAAATAACGCTTATACAGTCTTTCAACCCATCGATTGACATACAGCTAAAAAATTGGGATTAGTTATGTAAAATATCATCCCAATACCCGTATGTGGTTTTCAAACAACAAATGCTATTTATTATTTGTACATTTGTGCAATGTGTAAAATTTATCATCCCAAACAATATCAGTTAAATGGGTGTACACAAACAAGCCATCCAACTTGTAAATGAATATTTATTCTAATTTCTTTTCATGATAATTTTATATACATTTTATATAAATAATTTTATATACAAAAATATCAATAATGACAATCCTAATCGCAATCCATTCAAACAATCAACCATGGTTTGAAAAAAGTAGTGACAGGAGCTACTTAGCCCTATTTACAACCTATGATATAATTACATAACAAAAATTGTTGAGTGAGAAAGATTTCCCACATTGGTTTCCACTCCGTCAATTTTTATTTGATGATTTAATATCGTTTGAATTTTAATTCGCCTTAAATTGTCCTTTTCTCCATTTCAATTCTGGTCAGTTCCATCGCGTAGCTCTCTTCATCACAATCCCAGGGATTTGAAATTGTCCAATTTCGTCCACATAAGAAGGAGATATGGTGTTTTATACATTAGATAATTAAAATTGTCATTAGTTAAACAGTTAAGTAAATTATTAAGCTTAACAAAGTTAAAAAAAAGCGTTATCCTCCCACTAATCCTTCCTCATCGTTCTCCAGCAAGACCCGTCGACTTTAAAAAATTTCCACTGCCAACGATACGCTCCCCGGATCCAGATCCAGAAGTGTCACGCCACTCTCCTCCACGTTGACACCCAACTCCCCGACCGCCGCTGCTTGCGATGCCTCCAACCCCCTCGAAATCTGCTCCGAAGTCGGCTTCTTTAAGCTCAAAATTCTCTCTAACGCTTTCATGAAAAATATCCAAACCCGTATAGATTGAAAGAGGAGAAGAATTTCAACATTTTTTGCTATGGAATTTCCTGAAATCATTTTGTGGATTTGAAGAAAAATGGATGGAAGGAGCTGAACGATTTCCGTCGTTCAAAATGAAATCGTGGCTCTAACCTGCATTGACCATCAGTAGAAGGAATATATGGTTTTTAACCGGTCAAGAATAGAATATATACATATAATAATTACTTTATTTCCAAAAATACCTGTTTATTGATACGAACTCCAAATCAAACCCTATGACTATCGTTCCTAGCTAATTTCCCCTATTCCGGACACAATGGAATATGTTTCATAAGCCAGTTCAACTGTTTTGATTAGTTTTTATCAAATTGAAATATAAATCAATGTATATTGAATTTAAACGTACATTTTAACTTACCGGGGCTGCATACTGACTCCAAAAATTACAGAAAAATAAACCTAGCTATGTTTTAACGATACGGTCCTAACAAAACTAATTTCGTTGAATTTGGAGATAGTTTCAAAAATGGCCCTTTTATAGTCGATTAAATTCAAACTGAATTTGCCAAATGCGTTTAAATTTACCACGCTTACATATTAATTCTAAAAATTATGAAAATTTAAACTTAACAATAATTTGACATTCTAGATCCAACAAAAGTAGTTTCATCGAAAACGGAGGTTGTTTACAAAATGGCTATTTTTAAGGGCTATACATTATTTGAAAACATTAAAATTCCATGAAGACTATTTTAAATTTTAAACTGGACATGGCTTTCAATTTATAAAGTGAAATCTCAGTTTCTTACATTCATTAGAAATTTACTGTTCAAAAATTCCAATGTTTCTTGTTTCATCAAATTCTGATTTATATTGAATTATGTATATTCATTCAATGTTTAAAATTGAATTTTCAAACTACCGCGCCATTTCAGGATCGTTTTATAATTAATATCTAACTTTGATTCAAACAAATTCTAAATCGTTAATTCCCAAAATAAATCATTTTAAATCCTTAAAATCCATAAAATCAATTGAAAATAAAATTTTAAACTAGTTTATAAATTCCGAGTTGTTACAAATTCATTGATTTGCTTCTTAAATTTTAGATTTTGGTCCTTATATTAATATTTATATTAATATTAATTACATAATACAAAATATAACTATTTGATTGAATTTGATCAAATAATATTAAAACTGAAAATAAATAACAATAATTTAATATGAATACTATTATTATACCAATAAAATGGTAAAAATTATTTTTTATACAATTATGATATATGAGCCTCACGGCACCTGCTTCAAACATGGTAATGGACGTGCTTCGCACGTGGTCATGACACGCGCTTTGCGCGTGGATTTTTATTCCTCATATGTTATGTATTTTACATATGCAAGAAGAAAGAACTTGTACTAATGTTATGCATGACCAATAAACTACAACTTCAAGAAAAAATAATAATCAATGTAAATAAATTCAGATGTAAGGATCACAAAATATCATTCAATTTTTTTTGTCTTTTAACAATGTTTGAATTGTTAGTTCAAGCGTAATGGCAGGTGCTTCGCGCGTGGTGATGGCACACACTTCACGTGTGGTGATGGCATGCTCTTCGCGTGTGGATTATTATTCATCTAACATTGTGTATCTTACATATGAAAGGAAAAGTGATTTGTACTAATATTACATGATCAATAAATTATCACACGTAATGAAAAAACAGTAAACAATATAAATAAATTCAAATAATTTTTTAGTAAATCTAGTAAATAATACAAATGAACAAGAAAAAAGTAAAGGGGAGAAGTGGAAAAAATAACGGAAAACAACTGAAAATTTACTGTTAATTGATAGTTTTCATTTCCAAAGGCGTCAAGCTAATAATGCAAATAGAAATGTTCAATCAAAAGCAAGGGAAACCAATGCCTTGATCTAAATATCCAGAGCCCTGCAAGTTGTGCATAAAGAGTCTTTATTTAAATGGATTATGTTGACGACAAAACATGTTGAAAATTCCAAAGATTCCTATTGCTAGGAATAGTTAATTTGGTCACAAGACTTAGTAGAAGAAAGCGGTAAAAGACACAAGTATTTATAGTGGTTCAGCCGCGGATTAGGCCTACGTCCATTTTGGAAGGATGTTAGAATTTTATTAATCACTCAACAATTACAAGGTAGAGCCATGCTCATTAAATTTGCTTTCATAATTGCCATATGTTAGGTATTTTGGGAAAAGAGTATTTAGTTCTACTACTTCCTCAAACAGGAGATGCCATTAATGGGGTTTAGGAAGCTCTAGGAAGATATCAAGTGAAGAAAACCCAACCCATTTGAAGTGCGATGCCATAGGCTATTTATAGGATTGGGGGTAGGTAGGATTACGTAGGAGTAGGTAGAGTTAGAGGACCACTAGCAGAATTTCGAACCAGCCACCTGCACACTTCGAAATTTCGCACCTGGGCATGGGTGCGAAATTTCGCACCTGCAGGATGCGAAATTTCGAACCCGTTGGGTGTGAAATCTTTCAACGTTGGGTGCGAAATTTCGCACTCAGCTGGGTGCAAAATTTCGCACCTGCTGCGGGCGAAATTTCGCACCCTGCTGGGTGCGAATTTCGCGCCGTACCCGGTGCGAAGTTCTTCCGAGGGGCGCAAGGATCCCAGGATCGAGCGCTTGAGGCTCGTAACTCCTTCGAGGCCCGAGGACTTGGTTAGTGGATGTTTTCTAGATGCCACGAGGTTACGAGCGGTGTAGTCCCTTCTTGATCATGTTCCCTTCATTCCTAAGCGTCCCTTTTCAGCCTCAGCTTCGCGCGATACGTTGTGTTGAGCGTGTCTGATGACCTCTTGGGAACCAGACCAAAAAGCCAGTTATCATTTGCCCCCGAAAGTACATCTTGTCTTTGACATGATGTGCTTTGTGTTGGTTGAGATAGTAGCGAGGCTATCAATTTTTCTTGTAATTTAAAAGGCAAATAAGCGTTAGCTGTGAGGCTCATTCTCTGTGGTGGTGTAGATGAGCCTTCGTTGGAGGATGCGCCATGCTTATATCGCTAAGTGTCGATAGTGTGTCACCTCCGTGGATGCACGGGAGTCGGCATGCACATGCGTGGAGTACGTACACAAGAGAGTGTGGCTCGGCGTTTCAAACCTGGAGGTATGATCATCATCATGAATTTTTTTGAACCTGGGTCAGAAATTTTCGAACCCCAAGAGGTTCGAAATTTCAAGCCCAGTGGGATCAAAATTTCGAGCCCAGGGGTTCGGAATTTCGTACCCCTGGGGTTTTGAAATTTCGAACCCATGAGGTTCGAATTTCGAGCCCTTTGAAGTTCGAAATTTCAAACCCGGGTGGTTCGAAATTTCTAACCCAATGGGCTCAAAAATTTCGAACCCGCACTGGGATGCGAAGGGACATTTTTCCTTTTATAAATAGACCCTCCCTTCACTTTATTTCCTTCTATTTTTCTTCCTCTGGCCACCATTGTTGAAAGCTTCAAACCCAAGATTTTCGAACTGGAGAATTTCAAACTCGAGCTAGGTAGGGCCTGGTGTAAACAGAGTGAGGAGGAAAGGAGGTCGAAGGACCACAACGGAGGCCTTGAAATTCGAACCCAACTGGGTTCGAAGTCCTGAACCCTCGCCCAGCTTGAATTTTCGAACCTCGTTGGGTTCGAATTTTCGAACGCACCTGGTTCGAAGCCTCGAGCCCTTGGGGGCTCGAATTTTCGAACTCCATGGGGGCTCGAATTTTCGAACCCCGTGGGTTCGAACTTTCGAACCCTCTATCTGGGTCCGAATTTTCGAACCTAGAGGAGTTTGAATTTTTGAACCTGAATGGGTTCGAATTTTTGACCATTAAGGGGTTCGAATTTTCAAACCCTGGGGTTCGAAATTTCAAGCCTGACAGGTTTTGGGGATTCGGATTTCGAGGCGCCGAGCTTTCAATTTTTCATGCCGTTTGGCTTTGACCTTCTGACTATCTGTCTCCAGATTTGCGTACTTGACGTTGACGCATATATTGTTAACTGCGTGAGCGGGGTTAGGATTGTTCTCGTAGGATAGATCATACAGCCAGACTTAGACTTGGACTGTTTCAAATTGTTCTTAACTTTTCGTTTTGTAGCTTATCTTTGCATATCATCACACATATGTTAGTTGTCATGAACACAAGGTGTATAGGTCATTTGAATACGCATTCTAATACTGATGCGTT
The DNA here is from genome assembly GCA_030737875.1 of Allium sativum. NCBI lineage: Eukaryota > Viridiplantae > Streptophyta > Magnoliopsida > Asparagales > Amaryllidaceae > Allium > Allium sativum. Next base: position 13,516,608 of record CM060923.1, read on the forward strand.
AAAGTATAACTAGAGATGCAGACAAGATCAAAGACTAAAAAGACCACGGAAGCCGAGGTTTCCCAGCCCTCATCACATACATCCGTCCCTACCCCTAGCAGTAGCTCGTCTGGCAGCGAGCTTGAGACTACCGAAGGATTGACTCCTTCTCATACAACCAGCTTGCCTGAAGCGTCTGAGCATATGGAACAACTTGAGCGACAACATTACCCGGTCTTGGTTAAAGAGGCCGAGAATATGGATATTATGGGTGAGGATGCGCCTGCAACTTCAGTAGCTCCGTACATGCTGCCTGATGCGGTGATTTTAGTTAATCCCATCGATTCAGTACCATTGTGTATGGATGCTACTGTGGTCAGGAAAATGGCGACGCGATTTAATATACCGGTGGATGATGCCCATGCCCCCGGGAGAGACGGCAGAGCGCATGCACTACCCGAGGGTATTACTACTTGGAACCGCCTGGCATGCTTTGCCGGGTGTGTGCCCCCGGCTAAAAACTTCATTTAGGATATGATGTTCTATTTCTGTCTCGCGCCATCACAACTACACCTTAACGCTTATGCTTCTCTTCTGGGTACTTATGTTCTCTTCCACGAGTTTTTGCACAGGTAACCCACCGGGGAAGATATTCGATATTTTTTCCATCTAAGAAAAACGAGCATTGCCTCCCTCTCTCAATGGTTCTTAGAAGCGACATCCGCCACCAAATTCTTTGTCGGGACGTGGCCCAGGCCGTCAATGTTTACGGGCGAGTGGTTCTTCGTTAGCTACCCTCCCGGATTTGCCAGAAGATGGATTGAGGGAAGTAAGTGTTTCTCTAGCTCCGTTCCTTGCCGTAACTTTTGGATTCCTTCCTTTATTCATGGTTTTAATCAGGTTATGATAGGAAATCAAAAGGCGCCTACTGGGGATGAATATCGGTAATGCCTTAATGCTTTGCGGGCGATACCAGAGAACCTCCGTGATACTAGCACCGTGACAAGTCAGGATCGCCTTCGCCGCACTGGGTTTCTACCTAACAACCGGGCCATGATCAGGCCCGCGGTCGCTATTAGTGTGCCAAAGGAGGGAGTTGTGGCAGGCCCAACCACTACTGGGCAGAAGAGAAAAATGCCCCCCGTGGGTGGGGAACTACAAGAGACTGCTCAGCCTCAAAGGGATATGCGTGAGGGCAAGGCCCATGGCACATAGGACGTCGCCAAAGACGAGGGTTTGCCGAGCACTCCTATGACGCCCCCGACAGGGGAGGGGGAAGAAATGCTGGTTATACCGCAGTCTCCTGTGACTTGCTCAGGGGCCACTGCCGCGCTCGAACTTGCGGGCTGGTTTGATGGCTTAAAAAGGCTTGATCTAGTAGTGACTCCATGGCTAAGTATGATGAGCCTGGAAGAAATTACTTGTGCTGCATAGGGGTTAACTCCCTCGAGCGGACCACAATCTGGTCTGTTGAGAGACCACTTGGAACATAGATCTGTAACACTGCATAGCAGAGATATTTGCCTACGTGTGCGACTTGATTAACTTTGGCTTGTTCCATTGGTAGGTGATATGTCAAGAGAATGCGGTGGACGAGGCTACGGTCGTGAGGCTCGCTAGCATCCCCAGAGTTCTTCCTTCGAGAGTTTTTGAAGATCTACCCGTTTGTATGGTACTCCACCTCCGCCGAAACACGAGGCGAGCACTGAGACCAGGATGGATCTAGGCGATCACCGACACCTCCTCTTCCTATTTGTGTGTCCGTGGGAGATTCTCGGCTTAACATAGGTGGTTCTCGATCTTTGCCGTCGACAACTCCCTCCGGTCGCCCGTTCATCTTGGTAGGCAAAAGGAAGCGTCTCTTGACCAGCCGAGGCTAGAGAGAGACTGAGATAGAGGTTCCAGACTTGATAGAACCTCAATTTCGAGGGCTATCCATAGAGGAGCGAAGGGAATTCCTGAAAAACCATTTCCCCTGGAATTATTTCGACGAGTTGAAGTTCGTCCCCAACCTCCGTCCAGCTCCGGACAGAGAGTTTGGGGAGGTTTGGTTGCATGTGAAAGCTTCATATCATCAAAACGACGAGTTCGTCAAGTACTCCTTTTGGCTTTCGGAGCTAATCAGAAAGAAGAAACTGCAGCTTGCTAATCAGAGGTCGATCATCGATACTGAGAAGACCACAGTAGAGGCTTCAAATAAGAAGATAGGTATGCCCGTTCCCTACATTGTAAGTTCTCTTTTATCCATTATCAGACCACTTAACATTAGCTTTGTCGTTGCAGCTGAGATAACGCAGGCTTATGATACACTTAAGTGAGAGTCGGGGTATGCCCTCTCGAATTTTAAAGCCACCATGGTAGATTTAACAACTGAGACAATGGCTCTAAAAATGGATAAAGATGATCTAATGCCAACATGTGATATCTTGGAGAAGAACAATGCGAGGGTCACCGAGCTCCAGAATGACAACGCTGCCTTGAGGGCTGAAAATAAAAAGTTGCGGGCTGAGAATGTCGAAGTCGTCGAGTTAAAGAGGCAGCTCGAGGTGATGAGAAAGGCGAAGGAGGATGCCGAAGCTAGAAACAAGGATGTGATGAGTACGGCAATGGTATAAAAGTAGATCACGTAAGGGAGATAGAGCAGCTGAGGGGGCAGCTGAATGATGTGGAATTCCGTGTTGGGTACTCCTTCGAGGAGAGTATTCGCAATATATATGTAAAGGCATTGAGATTCCGAGGATTTTCGTAGGGTCAAAGACTATCCCCGCGAGCTAGCCAGAATCTGGGAGAGGTTAGTCCCTTACGAGGCATTCTTGCGTCAAGTGGACGTAAGTACTTTAGATGAGCGTCAGCTCACGATGTTCTTCTGGATAGCGACGAACACGTGATGTTGTAGGAAGGAAGGAGGCTGTTGCGAGAGGATGCTGAGAATGAAAGGTTGGAGAGGCTTGCTGAGGATAAAGGGAAGTTTGTGATGACTGAGAGCATGGTTGTCGCAAAAACATTCGTAGAGGGGATTTCTTGCCAGCCCTTGGAACCCGGATCTGCCGTGGTGAGTGGTCTTGAGGCCCTGGCCCAAATTGCTATTGAGTACAATCCTTACTTCCTGGCATTGGGGGTTGCTAGATTCACTATACCTACCGCTGCAAGTACCCTTCCTACCCTTTCCACACCATCCTTGACCATAGGTAGACTCCATTTACCCTGCATCCCTGAGGATGAAGTGATTATCGAATTTAAGGACTAAAAAGGTTGTGTCTTTGCTATGCAGTTCCTCCTTAGTCTAGGATGGCAGCAGACCCTACCACCGTGATCCCACAAGTGACCGAATCTGGGCCAGGCCTCATAGGAACACAGCGTGGAGAGGGCGGCGACCAACTTGACACTTTTTCTGACATAAGAGTAACTCCTAGCATGGTGGACATTCTTAACGAGGAAGGAGAGGTGGTCGATGTACAGAGTGCCCCGGCCAGAAGTCTAGTGGAAGCCGACGTGTCTACGATTGCGGCTATGGTGGCGACTCAGAAGGCCAAGATGGTGGCTAAGTGCGAGAAGGTGGAGGAGACGAAGAGGGCTGCTGTCAAAGCCCAGAAGAAAAGGGAAGACGAGGAAGCCCAGCAGAGGGCCACTAAGGCCCTCGAGAAAACCAAGGCTGCTGACATCATACCACACAAGTTTCGGAAGCTCGCCGAGTGACAGGCCGCTATAAAGGCCAAGGAGAAGGCTGACTGTGAAGGAAGGGAGATCACAAAGAAGAGCGAGGCCATGGTAGATCCTGCTGCTGAGTTCCCCGGTTCATACTCCACTGTCTGTTACTACCGAGATCCCAGAGATCTCCGGAGGTGATGGCGCTAGGGAACATCGCCTTTTTGTCTCTCATGAATCAGTTACTCTCCCGAAGAGTCGATCGAGCAGAAGGGGATCTGGCTGGAAGAGGTCTTGTGTTGGCAACAAATCGTCGAGCGCTGAATCTGCAAGAAAGTACAAGCACAAGGATAAGAAGAAAATACACGATTAGTGTTAGTAGCCTAAGTAGAGGTTATTGTTATTTAGGTAGTGTAGGTCGATAGTTTATGCGAGTACGGCCCTCTCTTTTGGATTTTCAAGACATGTTGTGGTCCTTATGTACACCTTGTCATTAGAAAGTAAAAGTGTAGAAACGTAGTTTATTCAGTGTGTGTGTGTGAAAACGAAATATGAATTAGTAAAGATCGTTATTTATGTCAAGTGTTTGGATGTTGTTTTTATGTTTTCCAGCGTCCTGTACTTGCATAAGCATACTCATCGTTACACTTGTCACAAAAGCCATTTGTGGCCATCTCTGGGTAAATTATTCTAGAGAGGTGAGGTAGAGCACTAGTTTCAATAAGTTTCCCTCAGCTCAGGAAACCCGTACTTTGCGAACCTGCGGTTTTGGGTGGCCCGGGGTTAAACCTAAGTATAACGAAGGTGTAGGGCATCGCGTTGCGCGGTCCTCCAGGTGGGTGGCTCTCCCGTCGTTCATCGGGTTGAGGCGAGCCGCCAAATGTCGTTTATTCGCCAATGTAGTTTTCATCCCCGATCATCAGCTCGTAAGGTCCGATCGTGGCCATGGGCTGCCCTTAAGCCTTGAGAGCTAAGGGGGAAGAAACGATTTAAGGTCAGTCTTGGTGCTATGCCAAGATTCGACCGGCACCTGCAACCGGGGAAGAGAGATTTGCATGGACCTTAGTCGGTCGCTGAGTGGCGCCAAGTCGCTTGGACTAGGACGTGGAACGATTTATCCTCGCCCTCGGCACTGGGCCGAGGTTCGAGTTAGTGGTTGTTTATACTCGATCGCGCCAAAGGCCGGCGATTCGAGTTGCATTGCCGGCTCCCATGCTCGGGGTACGGGGCATAGCCAAATGTTTCAAACTCGGTGTTGCCTAGAGGTTGGAATGGCAGCGCCGAGTCCCGTGCCTAGTGTAATGACCCGCATTTGCAGAGGTATTATAATTAATTTATTTAATTATACAAAGGGTGATATAGTGAATTTAATGGTCGTTGAAATAAATAATGGTAAATATTTAATTAAAATAATAAATTAAATAATATATTTAATTCTGAAATAATCAGAATTGGCTGAAATGGCGATATGGTGTAAACTGGATCATTTGTGATATTTAATTCAGTTTAGAATTGAAGTAGAATAACGAATATATTATTTGAACGACGGTTTGAACGTATAATTATATAATAATTAAAATCGAGCTTGAAATGGCGCGGCAATTCGTTATTTGGCAATTTGAACTTCAACTGAATGTACTGGATTCGTTTTTAAGCCGGATTTCTGAGAAACAAGGAACGTGAGGAGCTGGTGGAGTATATCTTTCTAGTGGAAGAGAAAAATCGGGATTTCGTCGTGTAGATTTCATTCACGTCCAAATCAAATTTTAGAAAGGTCACTGTGGAATTCCTTTATAATTTATAAAGGAATTATTTATATTTTAAAAAGGAATTTCAATATAAATCGAATATCGGGTTGACCCAGATGAAATATTGAGTTAGAAATCCATATAGGATTATTCTAGAGCTGTATGGTATTCCATTGTGAATATATACGATAATATTTAATTATAAATATTTAATTTAAATGTTTCTAAATATATTTATATATTTAAAAGGGTTATTTAGGGCTTTAAAAATAGCCAGTTTTGCAAACGACCTCAGAATTCGATGAAACTAATTTTGTTGGATCCACAATGTTAAATTATTGCTAGATTTCAGTTTCCGTGATTTTTAGAGTCATTGTGTGGCCGTACGGATTTTTAGAGTGAAAAACAGTCGATATTTTGACGGTTAAAAATACGCTGTGTGAGCATACGAAGTCGGAATTCGACGAAACCAGTTTCATTGGGACCGTAGTATCGAACTATAGCTGCATGTCCAGTTTCGTGATTTTTGGGTATCACGTGTGATCATAGGAATTTTAGAGGACAAATATATATAGCGTTTGATTATAAATAAATATTATAATCGAATATAATACTATAAAATCCTCTATACATACCCAAACTAAATTTCTAAACCTAAATTTTTCCTTCCACGGTCAAACTAAAATCCGCCTCCATCTTTCTTTCCCAAACGTGAAATCTTCCTCTTTGAAAATTCAGAAGAAATCAAATCAAAATCTATAAAATAGTATACATATATATTTGGAACCGTAGAGGAGTCCTCTTCGATCTGATGTGACCCTTGGGTGGTGCGACGCATTATTAGACTACCCAGTTTTCGAGCAGCAACATTAGGGCAAAGGTTTTCGGGAGATTGAGGCTTGGATTGGTTAAATCGAGTTTGGGTATGAATGAAAGAGGTTGATTAGCAGTTTGTTGCAAAGTATTTAAGGTTACAGTGAGAATTTTGTTCGGTGGTTTACTGGGAGGTCATGAATTTGATGATCCGACGTAAGTGGGTACACGGAGCCGAGCTCTTCGAGTTTGGGGGGGTAATCGAGGAGGGAACGATGAGAACCATGCTGGTGTATTTAATTTTGGGTTTTAGTGAAGAATCGAAGGAGCGGTGGAAGTTGAATTAGTGGCAATGTCCGTTTCTTTTTGTGGAGCGGGATGCAGACTTCGGGGAAGAAGCATTTCGTTTGGGCTTGGGTATTTAAAACGAGAATGGGCCGGTTATGTTAAGAGGGGTGAGGCCCAATTCATTTAAATTCAAGTTTTTTATTTATTTAAATTAGTGTATAAACTTCGAAATGGAATAACTTCATCATACGATACCGGTTTTCAGCGAAACAAGATTCGATGGGATCGTATGGATGATGGCTATACACTAGAATGGACTAAGAGTGGATTGAAGCTCGTTTGAATTTATGGAAAAATAAATTGTTTGATTCAAATCAAACAAACAGTTTATCGTTCTTTAACGATGAAATGCCAATGTGAGTAAATCTCTCTAACTCTGAACATTTTATAATTTCATGTTGCATTTTTAGAACTGTTAAATATTGGCTAATTGACTGTGTGTTGACTGTTTGATTGAACTGCTAGTCAGTTAGTTGAATTTCTATATTGATTCTGTTTAACAGAATACATCATATGGAACTGAAAGTGATGTTGATTTTATTGTTTAACATCTATGGATTCCTCAACATTTATTTTACTGTGATTCGTATATTGTGATATATGATGTGGTATATAATCTGTTGTTGATTATGTGTGTTTGGACGATATTTATCGTTGTTATATGGTATGTTAAATACCATAAGAAATACTGGATGTGGGAAAGGGGATTTTCAAAGTGTATTTTGAAAATTTATTATTTATATAAAATCGATGGATTTTATATAGAAAAGGAAAAGGATTTTTATAAAAGAAAATAATTATAAAATCGAAGGATAAGTTATAAAAAGGAAATATTTATTTGTTAGAATAAATAGAATAGAATAATAAAGGAGATATTTATTTGTTAAATAAATAGAATTGAAAAGGAAATAATTATAGGAAATAAATAAGTTAAAATAGAATTGGAAAAGAAATATTTATGGGGAATAAATATGTTAAAATAGAGATGAAAGGGATATATTTGTAAACCATTTACAAATAGAAAAGATAAAAGAAATATTTATTTGTTAAATAAATAGAATTGAAAAGGGAATAGTTATTTGTTAAGTGAACAAATAGAAAAGGAGTAAATTAAAGGAGTTAATTCAAAAGAGTTAATCAAAATGAGTTAATCGAATATTAGTTGTTCGATTAGAGTTAATCAGATAAAGTATGAGTTAGAGTTAACCAGTTAGAGTTAATAAATTAGGGTTGACCAGTTAAAGTGATCAGTTAGAGTTTATCAGTCAGAGTTAACCAGTTAAAGTAGAGTTAACCAATAAACTAATTAAATAGAGTTAATCGAATTAGAATAAATCGAGTAGAATTAGTCGAATAAGGAGTTATCGAATTTAGTTTATTCGAATAGAGTTAAAATGAGTTAATCGAATTAATTATTCAAATAGAGTTAAATAAATAGGAGCTATTCGAAATAGTTATGCGAATAGAGTTAGAAGAAAGGAGTTACCGAATTAGTTATTCGAAAGGAGTTATCGATTATAGTTTATTCAAAAGGAGTTATCAAAATAGTTATTCGAAAGAAGTTATCGAATATAGTTTAATCGAAAGGAGTTATCGAATTAGTTATTCGAAAGGAGTTAAGGAAAAAGAGTTAATCGATTAAGGTTAAATAAATAGAGTTAATCCAATTTAGTTTATTCGAAGAAAGGTTTTCGAATCTAGTTATTCGTAACAGAGATTATCAAATATAGTTATTCGAAGGGAAGTGTTAAAGAGCTAAAAGATGAACTTAACCTATTTCGAGATTTGAATGTTGTTCAGTTAAGGTATGAGAGGTAGTTATACCCAAACTTGATTGATTTCGTTTTTAATTTAGAAATGGTTAAGGTTCGAGAGTGAAAGTGGTTAAGTAAATTTAGTAAATAAGTATAGTGGCTTGAGTTGTCGTCGCGATGTTGATTTAAACATCTGTTTAAATCCAAGTAAAGAAGATTTGGAAATGTTTCCCAATGTTAACGTATATTTTCTAAACATAGAAAATAAGGAAATGTGAATATATATATATATATATAAATGTTGAATGATGATTGATCGATATAATTTCCTCCTGGAGATAATATCGTTGTTTGCACACCTGTTTTTCTTTGATGGTTAAATCACAGACTATCGAAGTTTTGACCACTTTAACGTTGTTAATATGGAGAGACTAGTTGGATTATTATCGAAAGAACCACTCTGTATTGGCATAAGCGTTGCGAATCATATATGCCAAAGATAATTGAAGACAGAGTAAAGTGCAAGGGCTGTTGTATAAATCATAGATAACAGTGCCTAAGATGGATATACTGAATAGTGCCTTCAGTTCATCCTGTTCCTGGATGACTTGTATGGATGAATGTTTGACAGGGTATTTCCAGAAAGGTCGCGTACATTGATTTCTTCAACTGTACCAAGAGTGGAAGCGGAGAAGGAAACTTCTTTAGCTAACATGTAATGTATTGTTGAAGACGTCAATTAGTGATTTTCGATGGATCTGACAATGTGGCATTCGAAGTGAATCTGATGTGATGATGAAGCGTAACCTCAAGCCTCATCAACCGGTAAATGACAGAAATCGAGCAGGCAGCATGGCTAAGTCGGTCGCACCGAAGTAGGGTGTATAATCACCTGATCTAGAGTTTCATTTACTTCTAAAAATCTATTGTTGATACTGTCCCATTCGGGAAACGGTTGCTGATCCCAACCGTTGGTGATATACATTCGATACACTCAAGCGAAATGAGTGGTAGGTCATGTGTTGCCGGGTTGCAAGATGTTCTTGTTGAACCCAGTGTATTCCTCTCTAGAGGTATACTAGCGAAAGGTGGTTCCATACCTTGTCATAGTTGGAAATCCATTACCCAATACGTGCTTGCGGTTTTGATTGTATACTATATATGTAGAACGTGAGATGAAAGCGTTTCTGCTAGATGATTATTATATTGTGGTTGATAGACATTATTATAATATCAAAAGGCTTTTGATATAAAGAAAAATTTGGATTCTCATAAGGGAAAAACCTGTTCCGTTATACGGCGTGGTCTTATGAGATATCATTTTCCTGCTTGAACTGTTTTTAAACCGTTTTACTCATACCAATCCCATGACTGACCCAGAGTTTATTTGTTTGTTTCCCTAAACTCTTGGGTGCCCAATTTTGTACGGGCAGTCAAGTAGTTGGGATTTACAGATACTTGAAGAGCTGGAGCAGGAGGCTTCAGGATCATATAGCTATAGTTTATTTCCACTGTGTTGTAAGTGTTGTACTCTGAAAATGTTATTGTATACATATACTGATTTTATCTCAAGGATATATTATCTATTATACGTTATTCGTTCCGCGGTGAGGTTCGTGTTACTCTGATGTTGTGTTTCTTCTTCTTCTATTCTAAATTTCTATCTTATCTATTCTCACCCTCTAATTTCTTTCATTAATCATCTGGTATTTTTCAATGTTTGGTTAGTCATCATTGAGTTTATGGCGATAACCAAGGTCGACAAAATCCTGGGTCATTACAGTTGGTATCAGAGCTTAAGTTAAGTAATTACCTTGGCTCTGTGGCGTGACTCGTTAGAGATAGGGTTAGTAATACCCTAGATTGAGTTGAGTGTATATATACGAGTGAGCGTATTTGTTATTTGATATAAAATAATTTTGTATTGTGGAGATTCATTGGTTGAGTTGTTTATGGGTTCTGGTCGATCAGTTTGATCCACTGTATCGGTAGGAGTTTATAAACACTCTAACACGATAGGTCGACACGATATGTTTTGAAAAGAGGGTAAATTAAAATAAGTTTACCCAAGGTATATCTTGATATAGAGAAGATATATATATATATATCAAAATTATAATATAGCGGATATATTGGTTGTTATTATAATCGAGTAAGATTATAAATTAAATGATTATGTAAATAACCAATCAGAATTCATAAAAGTGAAATACGTGAAATCAGATGAGTTAAATCTGAATTTAAACCAGAAATTGAATTAAAATTCTGGAAAATTGGATAAGTGTTTGTAAATGGATTTGGATTAAAAATAAGGAAAATTTAAGATCATGGGAGGTTTTAAATTGTTTTACAAGCAGTGTGAATTATATTTTGAAATGAATTTCAAAGTGGAAATGTTTAGAAATTGTTTTATAGTATTGAACTCACTTCAATCGCTGGAAAATAGATTCTGATGATGGCAGCTGCATCATCAGTATTCATTTTCGAGTTGTATGTGACGAATTACTACCAGAGATACTGTTTTGAATTTGTTTTGGTAAAGACAAGTTGTGTTGAATTTCAAAAAGGAAATTTTGTTTTTTGAAAAGAGTAAACTATTTAAAAAAAACTCCCTGGGAAAGACTGTTCGAATTAAAAACAAATTTAACAGAAATTTGTGAAAGCAAATTTGAAATAAAGTAAAGCCAGTAAAGTGGTAACTGAGATTGAATTAGAATGATATCAAGACAAATTGGATTGTGAGATTCGAATTTGAAGTGTAATGTGATAATCAAGTTAAGAGTGGAATCGAGAATGAAACTCGAGTTTGAAATAATATTTGGCTTGGATATAAGTGAATGGTTGGATTGTGGATAAAAGCAGATTGGAATTTGATTGGGATGACCCTTGTATTCACTGAATTGATAACAGGTGGAAAGGATATAATGATACACCGACAAAAAGGTACAAGTTTATATTTCTATTGGATATAAGATTCATGAGCCGAATTGGCAAGTCGCTTGGCTGTTTGATTTTCTTTTGGGATGGAGATGGCCCAGAGAGGCGAGTTGGAGTTTGACCTATCGACCAGTACAAAGGAGGTGCTGGCGAAATTTCTCGAAGAGTTAAGGCGTTAGAAAATTTTCTGGATTTTTGAAAATTTTCGTTGATAAGAATTAACTAAATTTTTAATTGAAATAAATTGGTTCAGTTGAAAACTGAAGTTAAGAAGTGAACAGTTCTAACCAGTCGATAGGGTCATTCTCTACCCTAGCAATTTCGAGGACGAAATTATTTTAAGTGGGGAAGAATGTAATGACCCGCATTTGCAGAGGTATTATAATTAATTTATTTAATTATGTAAAGGGTGATATAGTGAATTTAACGGTCGTTGAATTAAATAATGGTAAATATTTAATTAAAATAATAAATTAAATAATATATTTAATTCTGAAATAATCAGAATTGGCTGAAATGGCGATATGGTGTAAACTGGATCATCTGTGATATTTAAATCAGTTTAGAATTGAAGTAGAATAACGAATATATTATTTGAACGACAGCTTGAACGTATAATTATATAATAATTAAAATCGAGCTTGAAATGGCGCGACAGCTCGTTATTTGGCGATTTGAACTTCAACTGAATGTATAGGATTCGTTTTAAGCCGGATTTCTGTGAAACAAGAAACGTGTGGAGCTGGTTGAGTATATCTTTCAAGTGGAAGAGAAAAATCGGGATTTCATCGTGTAGATTTCGATTCACGTCCAAATCAAATTTCAGAAAAGTCGTTGTGGAATTCCTTTATAATTTATAAAGGAATTATTTATATTTTAAAATGGAATTTCAATATAAATCAAATATCGGGTTGACCCAAATGAAATATCGAGTTAGAAATCCATATGGGATTATTCTAGAGCTGTACGGTATTTCACTGTGAATATATACAATAATATTTAATTATAAATACTTAATTTAATTGTTTTTAAATATATTTATATATTCAAAAGGGTTATTTAGGGCTTTAAAAATAGCCAGTTTTGCAAACGACCTCAGAATTCGATGAAACTAATTTTGTTGGATCCGCAATGTTAAATTATTGCTAGATTTCAGTTTCCGTGATTTTTAGAGTCACTGTGTGGCCGTACGTATTTTTAGAGTGAAAAACAGTCGATATTTTGACAGTTAAAAATACGCTGTGTGAGCATACGAAGTCAGAATTCGACGAAACCAGTTTCGTTTGGGACCGTAGTATCGGACTATAGCTGCATGTCCAGTTTCGTGATATTTGGGAATCACGTGTGATCATAGGAATTTTAGAGGACAAATATATATAGCATTTGATTATAAATAAATATTATAATCGAATATAATATTATAAAATCCTCTATACATACCCAAACTAAATTTCTAAACCTAAATTTTTCCTTCCACTGTCAAACTAAAATCCGCGTCCATCTGTTCTTTCCCAAGCGTGAAATCTTCCTCTTTGAAAATTCAGAAGAAATCAAATCAAAATCTATAAAATAGTATACATATATATTTGGAACCGTAGAGTTCTCTTCGATATGATGTGACCCTTGGGTGGTGCGACGCAGTATTAGACTACCCAGTTTTCGAGCAGCGACGTTAGGGCAAGGGTTTTCGGGAGATTGGGGCTTGGATTGGTGAAATCGAGTTCGGGTATGAATGGAGGAGGTTGATTAGCAGTTTGTTGCAAAGTATTTAAGGATACAGTGAGAATTTTGTTCGGTGGTTTACTGGGAGGCCATGAATTTGATGATGCAACGGAAGTGGTTACACGGAGCCGAGCTCTTCGACTTTTGGGTGGTAATCGAAGAGGGAACGATGAGAAGCATGCTGGTGTATTTAATTTTGGGTTTTAGTGAAGAATCGAAGGAGCGGTGGATGTTGAATTAGTGGCAATGTCCGTTTCTTTTTGTGGAGCGGCATGCAGACTTTGGGGAAGAAGCATTTCGTTTGGGCTTGGGTATTTAAAACGAGAATGGGTCGGTTATGTTAAGAGGGGTGAGGCCCAATTCATTTAAATTCAAGTTTTTTATTTATTTAAATTAGTGTATAAACTTCGAAATGGAATAACTTCATCATACGATACCGGTTTTTAGCGAAACAAGATCTGATGGGATCGTATGGACGATGGCTGTACACTGGAATGGACAAAGAGTGGATTGAAGCTCGTTTGAATTTATGGAAAAATAAATTGTTTGATTCAAATCAAACAAACAGCTTATCGTTCTTTAACGATGAACTGCCAATGTGAGTAAATCTCATAACTCTGAACAGTTTATAATTTCATGTTGCATTTTTAGAACTGTCAAATATTGGCTGATTGACTGTGTGTTGACTGTTTGATTGAACTGCTAGTCAGTTAGTTGAATTTCTATCTTGATTCTGTTTAACAGAATACATCATATGGAACTGAAAGTGATTTTGATTTTATTGTTTAACATCTATGATGTAGGGAAACAGGTTGGAGGAATCCAACTGGATTCCTCAACCTTTATTTTACTGTGATTTATATATTGTGATATATGATGTGATATATAATCTGTTGTTGATGATGTGTGTTTGGATGATATTTATCATTGTTATATGGTATGTTAAATACCATAAGAAATACTGGATGTGGGAAAGGGGATTTTCAAAGTGTATTTTGAAAATGAATTATTTATATAAAATCGATGGATTTTATATAGAAAAGGAAAAGGATTTTTATAAAAGAAAATAATTATAAAATCGAAGGATAAGTTATAAAAAAGTAAACATTTATTTGTTAGAATAAATAGAATAGAATAATAAAGGAGATATTTATTTGTTAAATAAATAGAATTGAAAAGGAAATATTTATAGGAAATAAATATGTTAAAACAGAATTGGAAAAGAAATATTTATGGGGAATAAATATGTTAAAATAGAAATGAAAGGGATATATTTGTAAACCATTTACAAATAGAAAAGATAAAAGAAATATTTATTTGTTAAATAAATAGAATTGAAAAGGGAATAGTTATTTGTTAAGTAAACAAATTGAAAAGGAATAAATTAAAGGAGTTAATTCAAAAGAGTTAATCAAAATGAGTTAATCGAGTATCAATTGTTCGATTAGAGTTAATCGAATAGAGTATGAGTTAGAGTTAACCAGTTAGAGTTAATAAATTAGGGTTGACCAGTTAAAGTGATCAGTTAGAGTTTATCAGTTAGAGTTATCAGTTAGAGTTAACCAGTTAAAGTAGAGTTAACCAATAGAGTAATTAAATAGAGTTAATCGAATTAGAATAAATTGATTAGAGTTAGTCGAATAAGGAGTTATCGAATTTAGTTTATTCGAATAGAGTTAAAATGAGTTAATCGAATTAGTTATTCAAATAGAGTTAAATAAATAGGAACTATCTGAATTAGTTATTCGAATAGAGTTAGAAGAAAGGAGTTATCGAATTAGTTATTCAAAAAGAATTATCGATTATAGTTTGATCGAAAGGAGTTATTGAATTAGTTATTCGAAAGAAGTTATCGATTATAGTTTAATCGAAAGGAGTTATCGAATTAGTTATTCGAAAGGAGTTAAGTAAAAGAGTTAATCGATTAGGATTAAATAAATAGAGTTAATCGAATTTAGTTTATTCGAAGAAAGGTTTTCGAATCTAGTTATTCGTAAGAGAGGTTATCGAATATAGTAATTCGAAGGGAGGAGTTATCGAATAGAGATTTATTCGAACGAGAGTTACGTAAGGAAGTGTTAAAGAGTTAAAAGGTGAACTTAACCTATTTCGAGATTTGAATGTTGTTCAGTTAAGGTCTGAGAGGTAGTTATAGCCCAACTTGATTGACTTCGTTTTTAATTTAGAAATGGTTAAGGTTCGAGAGTGAAAGTGGTTAAGGAAATTTAGTAAATAAGTATAGTGGTTTGAGTTGTCATCGCGATGTTGATTTAAACATTTGTTTAAATCCAAGTAAAGAAGATTTGGAAATGTTTCCCAATGTTAACGTATATTTTCTAAACATAGAAAATAAGGAAATGTGAATATATATATATATATATGTTGAATAATGATTGATCGATATAATTTCCTCTTGGAGATAATATCGTTGTTTGCACACCTGTTTTTCTTTGATGGTTAAATCACAGACTATCGAAGTTTTGACCATTTTAATGTTGTTAATATGGAGAGACCGGTTGGATTATTATCCAAAGAACCACTCTGTATTAGCATAAGCGTTGTGAATCATATATGCCAAAGATAATTGAAGACAGAGTAAAGTGCAAGGGCTTTTGTATTAATCTTAGATAACAGTGCCTAAGATGGATATACTGAATAGTGCCTTCGGTTCATCCTGTTCCTGGATGACTTGTATGGATGAATGTTTGACAGAGTGTTTCCGGAAAGGCCGCGTACAACCATACCAAGAGTGGAAGCGGAGAAGAAAACTTCTTTAGCTAACACGTAATGTATTGTTGAAGACGTCAATTAGTGATTTTCGATGGATCTGACAATGTGGCATTCGAAGTGAATCTGATGTGATGATAAAGCGTAACCTCAAGCCTCATCAACCGGTAAATGACAGAAATCGGGCAGGCAGCATGGCTAAGTCGGTCGCCTAAAGTAGGTGTATAATCACCTGATCTAGAGTTTCATTTACTTCTAAAAATCTATTGTTGATACTGTCCCATTCGGGAAACGATTGCTGATCCCAACCATTGGTGATATACATTCGATACACTCAAGCGAAATGAGTGGTCGGTCATGTGTGGCTAGGTTGCAAGATGTTCTTGTTGAACCCAGTGTATTCCTGTCTAGAGTTACACTAGCGAAAGGTGGTTCCATACCTTGTCGTAATTGGAAATCCATTACCCAATACGTGCTTGCGGCGTTGATTGTATACTATATATGTAGATCGTGAGATGAAAGCGTTTCTGCTAGATGATTATTATATTGTGGTTGATAGACATTATTATAATATCAAAAAGTTTTTGATATAAAGAAAAATTTGGATTCTCATAAGGGAAAAACCCATTCCATTATACGGTGTGGTCTTATGAGATATCATTTACCTGCTTGAACTAGTTTTAAACCGTTTTACTCATACCAGTCCCATGACTGACCCGGAGTTTATTTGTCTGTTTCCCTAAACTCTTGGGTGCCCAATTTTGTACGGGCAGTCAAGTAGTCGGGATTTACAGATACTTGAAGAGCGGGAGCAAGAGGCTTCAGGATCATATAGCTTTAGTTTATTTCCGCTGTGTTGTAAGTGTTGTACTCTGAAAATGTTATTGTATACATATACTGATTTTATCTCAAGGATATATTATCTATTATATGTTATTCGTTCCGCTATGAGGTTCGTGTTACTCCGATGTTGTGTTTCTTCTTCTTCTATTCTAAGTTTCTATCTTATCTATTCTCACCATCTAATTTCTTCATTAATCATCTGGTATTTTTCGATGTTTGGTTAGTCATCATTGAGCTTATGGCGATAACCAAGGTCGACAAAAAACCGGGTCATTACACATAGGGTGCTGATGCGGCCGTCGTAGGCGAGAATCGAGCTGGTTGTCGGAACTAACAAGACGCATTAGACTAACAAGACGCATTACGTGAGAAGTAAACAACAAGGAGATAGGAAACTAAACATCATTTCTACTAATAACTTTGGTAGTAACAACCTTTACAATGCCTTGAATTTATGAAAAAACAAAACATTGTTTGAAAAGCATAAACAACCGTAAACTGAGTTATGTAAAGTAGCAGCGGAGATGTTCGATGTTCCATGCCCTCGGGAGTTCAGCTCCGTCGATGGTGGCGAGTCTAAAAGTTCCATCGCTGAGCTTTCGTTGTATGGAGTACGGGCCTTCCCAGCGCGGCACGAAGCCTATTGGTGGGGGAAAAACCTACTTTAGAATGAGGTCGCCGATGTTGAAGTCCTTATGGCAGACCCTAGAATTGAAGTATCGTGCTACTCACTATCGTTGGGCGGCGGCTCTGATATCGGCCTCACTCCTATTTGCTTCCAGCAAGTCGAGTGAACCCAGATGTAAATCATGGTTCGTCCTTGGATCTAAGTATGTAACTCGATGGGATTGAAGATTGAGCTCAATAGGATTGATGGATTCAAATCCGTATGCGAGGGCGAAAGGAGTATGATTGGTTGTTGTCTTGTAGGTGGCGCGATAAGCCCATAGAGCTAGAGGAAGTTCATCTGCCCACATGCCCCCAGCCTTTTCCAGGCGCTTCTTGATGATAGGTTTAATGACCTTGTTAACTGCCTCGACTTGCCCGTTGGCTTGAGGAAGAGCCACCGCTGAAATCTTTTATCGATGTCGTGATGCTGACAGAAGGCTTTGAACTCGGTTCTCTCAAATTGGGTGCCCTTGTCGGAGATGATAACTTGGGGCACCCCATAGTTGGTAATGATGTTGCGTACAACAAAATTGATCATCTTCTTTATGGTAATGGTGGCGAGAGCTTCAGCCTCTGCCCACTTTGTAAAATAGTCCATCGCGACGATGGCGTATCATGCCCCGCCTCTAGCCATTGGATGAGTTCCGACGATGTCGATCAACCACATGGAAAACAACCATGGGCTGAACTTTTGAGACAATCGGTTGGCGGGGTTCTTGGGACCTTGGAATCTTGGAGAAGCGCTGGCACTTATCGCACTTGCGAGCATAGTCTGTGGCATCATCATAAAGTGTGGGCCAATAATAACGATGTCTAAGAATCTTTCTGGTCAAGGTTTGCCCTAGTGTGGTCGCTGCATTCGCCTTCATGCACACTGCTTAACCCTCAGAGGGTGCCGCCGTAGGCTATACATCAGAGCAAGGGAACAGAAAAACCCCTGCGGTAGAGTACTCCATCCATGAGGAGGAAATGAGCCGACTGCCGAGTGAGCGCTCGCTTTTCCTTGTAGTGCCTTGGTAGTGTCCCGTGTTGTAGGTAGTTTCTGATTGGTGTCATCCAGGACTCAGGCTCGGGTTCGGTGCCCATGATCATTTCGTCGTGTCCTTGCTTGATGCTCGAAGAATTGAGGACTTCAACCGGTGTGAATCCGTTAAGTTGCGGATCTTTAAGCTTGCCATTTTGGCGAGAGAATTTTCTTTTACATTTGCCTTGCGCGGGACATGGGATGGTGAAATGTTCGAGGTGGGCGAGTAGGCCCTGGACCCGGGCCAATATTGGGCAAGCTGTCCTTCTTTCACTTGATATTTTCCTAGCACTTGTCGGACGATAAGCTGCGAATCAGAGAAGATGTGGATGGTCTCTAGCTTAAGTTCGATCGCGATTCTAAGCTCAGTGATCAAGGCCTCATATTCCACGTCGTTGTTAGTAGCAGGGAAATTTAGTCTTAACGCATAATACATCGGGCGTTCTTTACGGGATATGAGCACGACTCAGGCTACGGAGCAAGTCTACGAACAATTTCCATTGGGCGTCGGGATTTCCAGCGATCTCTGTGGGAGCCTCCCTGGGGGCTGTGAACTCCACGATGAAATCTGCAAGAGCTCATCGGGGGATGAAGGTTATCTCGAACTGGCTTAACTCTATACTCCATTTTAATAATCGTCCTGACGCCTCAGGTTGCTACAGGATCGGACGTAGCATCTGGTCAGTGAAAACTTTTATGGGATGAGATTGGAAGTATGGTCGGAGCTTTCTAGAGGAAATCAATAAGCAGAATGCCAGCTTTTCTTGCTTTGGGTAATTCTTCTCTGCCCCCGTTAGCCGCTTGCTAATATAGTAGACAGGCCTTTGAGTGCGATCTTCGAGGCGTATTAGCGCCAAGCTGGTTGCCTACGTAGAAACAACCAGGCAAATGTATAAGTCCTCATGGTCTATAGGTTTGGAAAGGATAGGTGGTCACTCTAAGTGATCCAGAAGTTCCTTGAATGCGGAGACGCATTCGGGGGTCAACTCGAAATTGCGTTTCCCTTTTCGGACTTAATTGAAGAAGGGGATGCACTTGTCGGCGGCCTTAGAGATGACTCGACTTAAAGCGGCGACCTTTCCGTTCAGACTTTGGACATCCCTGATGTTCTTGGGGACTCGGATGTCTCGAATGGCCTGGATTTTTTCTGGATTTTCTTCGATGCCCCGAGAATTGACAACGAAACCCAAGAATTTTCCCAAAGCAACCCCGAAGGAGTATTTCAAGGGGTTGAGTTTCATGTCGTACTGGCAGAGGGCATTGAACCTTTAGGAGAGGTGATGGAAGTGATCGTTTGATATTTTAGATTTTACCAGTATATCGTCCATGTAAACCTCTATGGACTTTCCAATCTGATTTTTAAAGAGTCGTTTAACCATTCGTTGATAAGTGGCGTTGGCATTCTTGAATCCGAATGGCATAACATGGTAGAAATAGAGCCCAAGGTCGGTTATGAAAGAGGTATTATCTTGGTCGCGGAGACTCATCGGGATCTGGCTGTGGCCTGAGTAGGCGTCCATGAAAGATAACAACTGGTGTCCGGTGGTTTAGTCGACTAATCAATTGATCTTTGGAAGTGGAAAACTGTCCTTGGGAGGCTGCGATTTTTCTTCAAGGGGAAAGGACTCTTGGACATATTGGTTGAGCCGTTTCTCATGAATAAGTTTCTCGATTGATTCCCTAAGTTGGTGGCACTCGTTGGTGTCGTGCCCATAAACGTCGTGGTATCGACAGTACCTCCCGGTGTTCCTCTAAAGGTCAATTGATTCTCTGACGCGTGGCTTCTTGTATGGCAAGGTGTTACATGTTTCCAAGTAGATTGTCTCTATGTCTTCATTCAATGGGGTGTAAGTCTCGAAAGCTTGGCGAGGGTCGGGCTTTCCCAATTCTGATAGGGCTTGCCCGCTGTTCCATCTATCCAGCCTTCCGTTATTTGGTTTTTGCCTGTAGGCACCTGCCTCCCTGTTTTAGTTGAAGGGATCCCCGCCTCGCGTATGCCTGTGGTTGTTATTTGCGTCATCCGCTTGGGGGTCATTGGGATGACTTGTGGCAGAGAGTCGGTTCCGACTTTCCTCTTCTTGGCACAAGTATTGATCAGCCTTCTCATAGAAAGCATCGAGGCTTTTTTGCTGCTTCCGATGGATCCAGGCCCAGAACTCTGAAGTAGGGAGGAGACCTTTCGCTAGTGGAAAGAGTATGGTACGAGGATCTGGATCCTCCACCTTGGTGAGAGCCATGTTAAACCGAGAAAGGTAGCTTTTGAGCGACTCGGCGGGCCCCTGGTGTAGGTTGGATAAAGTGAGGGAATTCTTCGGAGTTGGGATATGCACCCTGAATTGCTTGACCAGCTCTGTTGCTAGTTGGCCGAAGTTGTAAATGGAATCAAGTGGGAGGCGAGAGAACCAAAGCAAAGCGGTACCGGATAGGAAGACCGGGGAGCATTTGCATTTGGCTGGATCATTACCCGGCTTGGGTCCATTTGCCATTCATATCGATTCAAGAAGGCACAAGGATCAATGGTACCATCTAGAGTGGCATTTGTGGCATGCTAAAGCGCCTCGGCCACTCGGCCTCATTTACTCTTCTTGTGAAGGGCTTACGCCTAATGTGAGCTTCCCATGATCCATGTGCCCCCTCCACGCATTTCCCTTATGATCCTATGTATCATGTCGGGAAGATAGTTCAGGATCCTCCATCGGGATCCATGGATTTTTACGTGGTTCCAAAGTCCTGCTGCGAGGTTGTTTTCTATGATGGATTTCCAAATCGTCTTCCTCCATGTCCTCGACATCTATGATTGGGTCTTGATGTGGATGGTGATGTGTAGCGGGGTGATGCGGATCCTGTTATGGAGGAGCGAGGGTCGTTGGAATGGTAGGCCCCTCACCCTGATTAACGACCATCGGGTTGTGTCAAGGAAGAGGTTGGTTTGTAGGATCTGGTCCGTCACTGATGATGAAGCGAGAGCGGTCTCGATGTTGTACCACCTCACTATATGTGACTGTGGTTCGATTTCCATTGCCGTTTCCATTGTCGTTGGCATGACTGCCGTTATCGAGAGCATTGGTACGAACGGCGACATTGTTGATGAGGCTGAACCTCCTCCTTTGGTGTGGGCCCCTTGACTCGGAAGTGGAAGTTTCTGAGGCCGTTGGTCGGGGTTGAGCATTGTTTCGAGTTAGTTGAAGTCAGGCGACGACATGTTGACTTTTTTTGAAGTTGTCGCACAAGGTCGATGTTATTCCTTAATGCTTGGTTGAGCTCGATCGCAGTGTTCTCATATCTTTCGTTAAGCGTGCTAATTTGAGCATGTACAATGGGAGCTTCAGGGTCCACAATAGGAGGGACACTTTCATTAGTGGCCGGGATATCTACCGGTTAAGGTTGTTGGGAGGTACCGGCCTCAGTTGTGGCTGAAGAGCCGACCATTGCGTTCTTTGACTTCTTTACCATCGTAAGCGGACTTGGTAGTAGGTTAAGCAAGGAACCTTAAGCTTTTCGAAGTCGAGATGGTAATGTGAGAGAAAGAAGTAAGTATTGAGTTCAGTTCTCAGTGAAAGCAACAAATGTTTTGGCAAAAAATGTCGAAAACACCAAAGATTCGTATTGCTAGGAATAGTTAATTTGGTCGCAAGACTTAGTAGAAGAAAGCGGTAAAAGACACAAGTATTTATAGTGGTTCGGCCGCAGATTAGGCCTACGTCCACTTTGGAAGGATGTTGGAATTTTATTAATCGCTCAAGAATTGCATGGTAGAGCCATGCTCATTACATTTGCTTTCATAACTGCCATATGCTAGGTATTTGGGAAAAAGAGTATTTAATTCTCCTTCTTCCTCAAATAGGAGATGCCATTAATGAGGTTTACGAAACTCTAGGAATGTCTCAAGTGAAGAAAATCCAACCCTTTTGAAGTGTGAGGCCATGGGCTATTTATAGGAGCGGAGTTAGGTAGGATTAGGTAGGAGTAGGTAGAGATAGGGGACCACTAGCAGAATTTCTAACCCGCCACATGAACACCTTGAAATTTAGAACCCGGGCATGGGTGTGAAATCTCGCACAGTTGGCAACGAAATTTCGCACCTGCTGGGTGTGTAATTTCGCACCTGTCGGGTGCTAAATTTCGCACCCTGCTTGGTGGAAATTTCGCACTCGGCCCGGTGTGAAGTTCTTCCGAGGGGTGCGAGGATCCCGGGATCGGGCGCTTGAGGCTCATAACTCCTTCAAGGCCCGAGGCCTTCGGTAGTGGATGTTTTCTGGATGCTGTAAGGTTACGAGCGGTGTAGTCCCTTCTTGATCATGTTCCCTTCATTCCTAAGCATCCTTTTTCGGCCTCAGATTCACGTGATACATTGAGTTGAGCGTGTTCAATGCACTCTTGGGAACCGGACCAAAAAGCAGGTTAACTGATTGGTAAATTGAAAAAAATAATGAGAAGAATCTATATATTTTTGGTTGAGAGATCCATAACTGTGGTATAAAAAATACATCACAATATCTACCTTACCGGCAAAGCAATTGTAACAGCCCAGAAAATCAGAACCAATTTAAAAAATTTATTTCTTGCAATTTTGTCGAAAATTGAGTCAGAATTTAAAATTTTGATTTTTCAATTATAATAAATCCCTTAAAAATAGCCATTTTGCAAATGACCTCCGTTTTCGATGAAACCACTTTTGTTGGATCCGGAATGTCAAATTATTGCTAGGTTTAAATTTTCATAATTTTTGGAATTCATATGTGAGCGTGATAAATTAAAACATGTTTGGTTATTTCTGTTTGTATCGGATTGACCAGAAAATCACCATTTTTCAGATTGCCTCCAAATTCGATGAAATAAATTATGTTAGGACCGTATCGTCCAAACATAGCTAGATTTATTTTTCGAGAATTTTTGGAATCGGTATGTGGCCCCGGTAAATTAAAATGTACGTTCAAATCTAATATTGAATGTTATATATTTTAATTTAAAGAAAAACAAACTGAAACATTAGAACGGGCTTACGAAACATATTCCATTGTGTCCGGAAGGGGGTATTTAGCTAAGGGCGACAGTCCTTGGATTTGATTTGGAGTTCGTATGGAATAATGGATATTTTCTAAATTAAATAATTAATTATAAATAGATGGCCAATAAGAATTAGCCAACCCTAACTCATTTGTTTGGAACCCGCACCGCCTCTTCTAAATTGAATGACGGAAACAGCTAATTCCTTCTCCCCTCAATTCCTTTCAGTTCTCTCATCGAAATCCGTTGCTTCTTTGGGAGATTCTGTACAGATTTTTCCCATATCCAGATCCATACCGGTTTTGCAATTTATCATGGAGTACTTTGGCTGAATCACCTTCCTGAAGTCGACGCCTTCAGGCCGCCGTCACCATGTCATACCGCTGTCGAACTAGGGGTGACCACCGGCGCCGGAAAGCCTACTCCAAGCCCCTTCATGTGGCGCAGGCCGATCGTTCTATATCTACATGGTTTGAGCAGAAATCCATGACCTAGTCTTGAACTGTAAACTGAAGGTACGGATTTTATATTTTAAACCAGTTATAAAACTTAAAAGCGTTGTGAATTGGAACTTATTGAATAAAAATCATATCCTTTTGATACGATTTTAAAATCACATGAAACAGGAACCATTTTGATCGTTGTAACGTCTTCGACTTCTAGAAGAGATCGAAGAAATTTAGGAGCTTGCTACGAATTTTGGCGAAGTAAAAACCAATGTGAGATTTCTGAATTCAAAAATAAATGAATAAAAATATTATAGGTTGCGGACGGAGCTTAGTAGCTCCTGACATCATCGTCCACAGACCATGGACGATTTGTTTGAGAGTATTGTGAGGTAGAAATTGATTGTGGTTTAAACGAAGTTGATTGTGTTTGTGGTAAAGTCATTATGTTGTGAAAATGAATTATATTGTGGAAATTATGAAAATGAAACCCTTGCATCGCCGCGAGGCCTAGGATAGCAAAGAAGCCGTGCTGGACATGGTGCCGGTTTTAATTACCCTGCCGTTATAATGATGAAATTTTCTGAAATATTCTAAAAATGATCATTTGTTTGAAATAAAAATATGTTAATAATAAAATTTACATTTTTATTGTGTATGTAGGAAAAATACAGAAATGATCATTTGTTTAAAATAGAAATATGTCAACGATAAAATTTACATTTTTATTATGCAGGTGGAAATGATTAAAAATGATCATTTGTTTAAAATAAAAATATGTTAACAATAAAATTTACATTTTTATTGTGTAGGTGGAAATGATTAAAAATCATCATTTGTCTGAAATAAAATAAGTTAAAAATAAAATTTACAATTTTATTGTGTATGTAGGAAAAATATAAAAATGTTCATTTGTTTGAAATAAAAATATGTTAACAATAAAATTAACAATTTTATTGTGTATGTAGGAAAAATATAAAAATGATCATTTGCTTGAAATAAAAAATTTTTAACGATAAAATTTACATTTTTATTGTGCATGTTGAAATGATTAAGAATGATCATTTGTTTGAAATAAAAATACGATAATGATAAAATTTACATTCTTACTGTGCGTGTAGAAATGATTAAAAGCGATCATTTGTATGAAATAAAAATATATTAGCGATAAAATTTAAACTTTTATTGTGCACGTAGAAATGATTAAAAACGATCATTTGTTTGAAATAAAAATATGATAACAATAAAATTTACATTTTTATTGTGCATGTAAAAATGATTAAAAATGATCAATCATTTGAAATAAAAATTTGTTAACGATAAAATTTGAATTTTTATTGTGCATGTAGAATTGATTAAAAATGATCGTTTGTTTGAAGTAAAAATATGTTGACAATAAAATTTACATTTTTATTGTGTATGTAGGAAAAATATAAAAATGGTCATTTGTTTGGAATAAAAATATGTTAACAATAAAATTTACATTTTTATTGCCTATATAGGAAAAATATAAAAATGATCATTTGTTTGAAATGAAAATATGTTAACAATAAAATTTAGTTTATATTGTGCATGTAGAAATGATTAAAAATGACCATTTGTTTGAAATAAGGTATGTTAACAATAAAATTTACATTTTTATTGTGCATGTAGAAATGATTAAAAATGATCATTTGTTTGAAATAAAAATATGTCAACGATAAAATTTACATTTTTATTGTACAGATAGAAATGATTAAAAATGATCATTTGTTTGAAATAAAAATATGATAACGATAAATTTACATTTTTATTGTGCATGTAGAAATGAATAAAAATGATCATTTGTTTGAAATAAAAATATGTTAACGATAAAATTTACATTTTTTATTGTGCATGTAGGAATGATTAAAAAGTGATCATTTGTTTGAATAAAAAAATTTCAAGAATAAAAATTACATTTTTATTGTAAGTACGATTCATTAAAAGGATTCATGTTTGAATAAAAATATTTCAACAATAAAAATTACATTGTTATTATATGTTTGATCCATTAAAGAGATTTTGCTGAATTAAAATAATGACATTAACATGTTAGCGATGTTAGGAACATAATAATATGTTTTGATTTATTAAAATAATGACATTAACAAGTTAGTGATGTTAGGAAGATAATAATATGTTTTGATTCATTAAAATAATGATGTTAAAATGTTAGCGATGTTAGGAAGATAATAATATGTTTTGATTCATTAAAATAATGACATTAACATGTTAACGATGTTAGGAAGATAATAATATGTTTTCAATCATTAAAGTAATGTCATTAAAATGTTAGCAATGTTAGAAAAATAATCATATGTTTTTTTCAATGTCATTAATATGTTGGCGATGTTAGAAAAGTGATCATTTGTTAAATAATTTGAGATCGTCAAATGAATTATATATATATATATATATGTATATACACATATATAAATTAAAATAAAATGAATTGTGTGTGGTAGTTCGCGATTTGGAATCGTAACTTTGAACGATTATACCGAGAGATCCGACCTTCGGATTTTCCTGAAACTATAACCGTTGGGTTCGCTTTGGAAAGATCATTCCAAGATATAAAATTTGCTAAGATCCAACGGTTAGATTTTGAGAAATATGTAATTCAAATTTTTAAAAAAAATAGCGCTAGGGCCGCGTAACGACATGAAACGTCGTTCAAATTAAATAGACTATTTATATATAAATAAAAACAGCGATAAATTGTAATAAAATATTGTAATCGATATGGAATGGAAATAAACCAATTTCCCTTTGTTTATAAAGTTATATAGACAGTTAGGTTCTTTGACATTAATTTATAAGATTGAATTAAATTTAACCAAAGAAAAGAAATGATTTAAATTATATGTATTAGAGAATTATTTGAAAAGGCCGAGTTAAATCTCATTTCAAATAATTATACGATGACTAGAAGTCAAAGATATTGCAGACTGGCAATCTTCACATCAAATGGATGACTACTGATGCCTTTGATTGTAGTTGCTACCTTGAAAGGGATATAGTGGTAGTTTTCTAGACGTACTTGTTGATTTTCTGGATATGCAAGAACCTCTCTTCCGTATTGGACATATGAGACGAGGAATAAGGTGTCTTCGGTTTTGTTCAGACCCAGAATGGACTTGTAAATGGATGTGTGTCTGACATTGGATTTTATTCCGTGTTGATTGATTTCTATTAAATATATACCTACTTGGTGGTGGAGAATTTATTCTCTTGCTTAACACCCTACTCTGAGACGTAAGAGCTCGGAGGTTGCATATCGATAGACATCAGTCGCATGGCCTGAATTGTCAATGTGGCATGCTAAGATGCAACTGATCAAGGCTTTTTGAAGTGGTGTCATGGTATGGCGCCCATACATTTTTACTTATGTGGATGATGGAAAGCGTGTACCTCGGATTTGAGTCCCTAGTGGCTCTTGATTTACGCCCCATAGGGCGGGGAAACATATTGTTCAGGAATAACTAATCCACTAACGTAAGTGTGGACCGGCTTTGGCATTCTTAGGTGCAGTTGCGGCTGAATCCCGAGGCTCGAGCTAGAGAGTCTCAAATTCGGTAAGGACGATCCCTTGCCATGGTTCATGATGGAAATCCAACTTCCAATACGACATTGTGCGGTTTTGATTGTAAACCTATATATGGCCACATGATATATGGTACCCATGTCGTCTATGATTGATATATTATCATTGAAATTGTTCTTGAAACGTATATGCATTAATAATAATGTCATATGATTTTGTTTTATACGTATCAAGTATTATTTGGCCATTATAAGGTAAAACTCAATCCTTCGGTTTGCGTTGCATTGTGTGATGGGACTTGAATCTTATATTGGCTTCATTTTTCTCAAAACATTGCATTGTTTAATGATTTATAACTTTATTTCATGCACTGGCAATCCAATGGAGTAAACCCGTTTTGCGTTAGCGGCGTGGTCCTGTGATAGAACTTACTATTAAATAGGTTAAGTAAGATTTCTCGTACCAGTCCCATGACTAACTCGTAGTTTGTTTTACTTTGCAAACTGGGGTGCCCATATTTTCGACATGGACAGCCTTGTGTTCAGGTTTTAGCAGACTCATTCTGGTAACTATGGAGCTGAAGATGTATTATATCATTTTTGTTATGCTGTTCAGACTTCATTAAGTATATTATGTTTGATTCCGCTGTAGACATTTTATATTAAGCTGAAACTGTATTATGTACTTAGTATGATCCTATTATGTGTTCTTCTAAGAGAATTTTTGAAGGTTTAAAGCTGAGAGATGATTAGAAAATATTACTGGCATCTTGGGCACTCAAAGATGAAGCTTTAATCTGGTGGAAAACTCTTACCGGGGAAAATCCAGAAGGTAATATTACCTGGGATAGATTTATATAAATTTTCAAAGAAAGATTTATTCCTCCAGAAGCAACTAAACGGCTATAAGATGTGTTCTACCATCTGAAACAAGGAGATATGACCATTCAGGAGTATCAGAATAAATTCAAAGAACTTTCTCCTTTTGCCCTGAAGCTAATTGAAGATCCTTTGAGGAAGAATCTGAGATTTATTAACGGACTCCAAAGAAAATATGAAAGTAAAGTAATTTCTCATGTGAATCTTCCTTTTTCTAAGATGATACAAATGGCTTATCGTTAAGAGGATCTTGATAAACATGGTGTTTTGGAAGACGAAGAGGAAGGCAGTTCTAGCAACAAAAGTTTGAAACTGATAGCCCTGAGGCAAGCACAAACCCTGAGGTCAGTAAGAAGCCTAAAGCCAATAAGAAAGGGGTTAAATCCAAAGATGAAACATTAACGACTACCACCTGCAATAACTGCAATCGAAAAGGACATTTGCCGACAAATTACAAATCTTCGAAGAAACGAAGGAATAATGGATCTAAATCCAAGAAGTATTTTCAAGAGAATAGAAAATGCAATCTTTACCATCAGGCTGGTCATGTAAAGCAAGATTGCCGGCTTTTGAAAGCACCAAAGAAGCCCAAGTCAATAACATGACAGATGCTCCAACACCCTCAGCTAGTTAGGAAAGGCAAGATGTTTTGGAAGGAACCCTTACTGTCAACAATATTACAGTTAAAGTATTATTTGATACAGGTTCATCACGAAGTTTTATTTCTAGTAATACAGTCAAGAAGCTAAATCTAAAATTGAAAGATCTTAAAAAAATCTTATAGTTCACACTCCGATAGGGGGATCGCTTGTTTTAGGTTTATATTGTAGAGTTCCTATCTCCTTTTCCCATTACCGGTTTTCTTTTAATTTGATTGTTATGGATTTTTCTGAATTTGATTTCATTCTTGGGCTTGATTGGTTAACTAAGTATAAAGCCAAAGTTAGATGTGCCGAGAGAATTGTTAAAGTTAGAACAAAGTTTGTGGACATTATAAGTATACCATGTGTAGGCTAAGATTCTGATAGAAAAGACTTTTGGGCTACTCTTGAGGTCTTCCCCACTAGTATTGAAAATATTCCAATCGTTAAGAATTTTGCGGATGTGTTTGAAGAAGTTGATAGCTTACCCCCACGGAGAGAAATTGACTTCAGGATTGATTTAGTTCCGAATGCAAGGCCAGTTATGCATTTTATTCGAAGAATGACATTGAAAGAGAAAGAAGAATTGAGTAATCAAACTAGACAGTTTTTATGGAAAGGTATGATCAGGCTTAGCTTTTCGAATTGGGGTGCAGCAGTAGTGTTTGTTCCAAAGTAAGACGGTAATCTCAGATTGTGTGTGGATTACCAAGATTTATATAAGTAGACACTAAAGAATAAATATCAATTACCGCGTATTGATGATTTATTAGATTGCTTGAATGGAGCTAAAGTATATTCGAGAATGGACCTAGCTACAGGCTTCCATCAATTGCGTATTGCTGAAGAGTGTGTTCCTTTGACAGTCTTGAGAGATTCAGACATATTTTATGAGTGGTTAGTAATGTCGTTCGGCTTATGTAACGCTCTTGCTTATTTTATCGATATAATGAACAGGGTATTCCGCGATGTCTTGAATAAATTTGTGCTTGTTTTCATTGACGACATTTTTATCTTCTCTAAGTCAACTTCCGAGCATGCGAAGCATTTGGCAGAAGTTTTGAAAACTCTGAGAAAGAATGTTTTAAAAGCCAAATTTTGTAAATGCGTATTTTGGCTAGAAGAAGTGAAGTTCCTCAGTCATGTAGTATCGAAAGAAGGAATTTCAGTGGATCCAGGAAAAATCACAGCCATTTAAGATTGGAAGCATCCTAGCTGCCTACGTAAGTCAGAAGTTTTCTAGGATTAGCTGGCTATTATTGGAAATTCATTAAAGATTTTTCGAAGCTGTCTAGTCCATTAACGAAACTTACCAAGAAGCATACAAGGTTTAATTGGATGCCTGAATGTGAGGCAGCTTTCGAAGAGCTGAAATTAAGGTTAAATACCGCTCCAATGTTGACTATTATTGATGGCAATCAAGATTTGGCAGTCTATACAGATGCTTCTCTTGAAGGTGTTGGTGCGGTACTAATGCAAAGAGGAAAAGTAGTTGCTTATGCTAGCCATAAGTTGAAGCCACATGAGAAGAGATATCCTACTCCTGATCTTGAGTTGTTAGCCGTTATGTTTGCTTTGGAAACATGGAGGCACTATCTTTTGGGCGAGAAGTTCAAATTATATACAGATCATAAGTCATTGAAGTATTTGTTCACGCAGAAGGACTTGAATTTGAGGCAGCAGCGTTGGTTAGAATTTCTTGCGGCATACAATCTAGATATTTTGTGTACTCCAGGGAAAGGAAATGTTGTAGCAGATGCGCTTAGCAGGAAGAGTGAAATTATAGCTAATCTCATTATTACGCCTTCATTGATTGATAAAATCTTTGTTCTTCAGAAGGATGATGAATTTATTCAGAGAATTGGTAAAAGAGTTCTGAAAGGCGAACCCTCAAGTTTCCAGATTAATAACAAGGGAGTTCTAAGGTTATTAGGCTGAATTTGTGTTCCGAGTATTCCTGAGCTCAAAATAGAAGTAATGGATGAATGTCACAAATCCAAGCTTAGTATTCATCCTGAGGTGAGTAAGATGTATCATGATCGAAAACATACGTTCTGGTGGAAATCTGTGAAAAGAGACATTTTCATATATGTTAGCAGGTGTTGCACATGCTAACAATTCAAAAGTGATCAGCAAAAACTTGCTAGATTGTTATGTTACAACCTTTGGAGATTCCAGATTGGAAGTGGAATCGAATCCCCATGGATTTCATTGATGGTTTTCCCTAAACCAAGAAAGGAAATGACAGTATTTGGGTGATCGTAAATCGTTTTACGAAGACAACCCGTTTTATTCTTGTGAAGTCTACTGGAACAGCATAAAGTATGGCTCAATCTTATTTCAAAGAAATCGTTAGACAACATGGAGTTCCCAGTAATATTGTTAGTGATCGTGATTCGATATTCGATAATAAATTCTAGGAAGCATTCTAGGAAGAGTTGGGGACAAAGTTAAATTTGAGCACTGCATATCGTCCTCAAACAGATGGCCAAACTGAGAGGGTGAATCGTATACAAGAAGACTTGTTACGGGCATGTACTCTTGATTTTGGTGGATCATGGGAAGATCACTTGCATTTGGTTGAGCTTTCTTATAATAACATTTATCAAGCAAGCTTAAAAATGTCACCACTCGAAGCATTGTATGGTAGACCGTGTAGATCTCCCGCATGTTGGGTGGAATCAGGCAATTGACTAGTACTGGGTCCTGACATGGTTCGAGAAGCTTCGGATAAAGTCGATTTCATTAAGAAGCAATTGCAAATGGCTCAGAGCCGAAGAAGAGTTATGCAGATTCAAGAAGAAGAGATTTAGCATTTTCTGTTGGTGATTATGTATATTTGAGAGTTTCTCCGATGAGAGGAGTAGTCTAATTCGGGAAAAACAGGGAAGTTGGCACCCAGATTTATTGGTCCATTTCCTATACATGAGAGGATTGGAACTCTTGCTTACAGGATTCAGTTACCTGATTGGTTGCCAGGAGTACATGATGTATTTCACGTGTCTCAACTTCGAAGCATATTCTTGATCCAGACTTGATTATGGAAGAAGCAGCGCAACAAGATTTTGAAATTACTCCAAGCTTAGCAGTGAGAAGACAACCAGTAAAGATTATTTGCAAAGAAATCAGAGTCCTGAGAAACAAGAAGATTCATTTATTAAAAGTGCAGTGTAGCCGATATCCTAGATACCATACATGGGAGACAGAAGATAGCATTAAGCAGGATTATACCAAGTGCAAAGTGGACATCTCTGATTAGCTCTGGAGCAAGGTACATTTACAATATTTTGCGTTTCCATTTTGTTTCCGACTTTACCGTTGTTTCCTTCTCAGGGACGAAAAGTTTTAAGTAGGGGAGATTGTAACAACCCGGAAAATCAGAACCAAAATTAAAAATTTTATTTCGAGTAATTTTTTCGGTAATTGAGTCAGAATTTAAAATTTTGATTTTTAAATTATAACAAAGCCCTTAAAAATAGCCATTTTGCAACGACCTTCGTTTTCGACGAAACTGCTTTTGTTGGATCCGGAATGTCAAATTATTGCTAGGTTTAAATTTCCATAATTTTTGGAATTAATATGTGAGCGTGGTAAATTAAAACGCGTTTGGTAATTTCAGTTTGAAATGGATCGACCATAAAATGGCCATTTTTCAAACGGTCTCCAAATTCGACGAAATTAATTTTGTTAGGACTGTATCGTCAAAACATAGCTATATTTATTTTTTGGGAATTTTTGGGATCAGTATGTGCCCCGATAAATTAAAATGTACGTTCAAATCTAATATTGAATGTTATATATTTTAATTTAAAGAAAATCAAACTGAAGCTGTCGGAAGGGCTTATGAAACATATTCCATTATGTCCGAAATGGGGGAATTTAGCTATGGGCGATGGTCGTTGGATTTGATTTGGACTTCGTATGGAATAATGGATATTTTTTGAATTAAATAAATTAAATATTTAATTACAAATAGATGGCCAATAGGAATTAGCCAACCCTAATTCATTTTTCTGGAACCCGCGCTGCCCTTTTTAAATTGAATGACTGAAACAGCTAATTCCGTCTCCCCTCAATTCCTTTTGATTCTCTCAACGAAATCTGATGCTTCTTTGGGAGATTCTACAGAGATTCTTCCCATCTCAAGATTCATACCGGTTTTGCAATTTATCGTGGAGTATTTTGGCTGAATCACCTTCCTGAAGTCGACGCCTTTAGACCGCGACCACCACGTCATACCGTCGTCAAACTGGGAGTGACCACCGATGCCGGAAAGCCTGCTCCAAGCCACTTCACGTGGCGCAGGCCGATCGTCCTGTATCTACTGTAACACCCCGTATTTCTGTTAACACTAAAGTTACTAATTTAAGAATAACCAATGCTTAATATAATAAATGTGTAAAGGGGAGATGTATCTAATGTGCATATAAATTTAATAATAAATGTGTAAAGGGGAGATGTATCTAATGTGCATACAAATTTAATAATAAATGTGTAAAGGGGAGATGTATCTAATGTGCATACAAATTTAATAGTAAATGTGTGAAGGGGGGATGTATCTAATGAGCATACAAATTTAATAATAAATGTTAATAATGTACATTAAGAAAGTTATTGTGAACATAATTGGCTTCCCTATACAACGGATGGCTTTGATTAACCTTGGCTTCATCGACGGCTCAAATTAACTTGCAATCCTATATAAACAGCCCCCTAGTCTCCTTCTCTTTGCACCATTCTTCTCTAACCTTATGCTGCACAAATTCTTGATGGACATGTCTTCTTCTTCTTCCTCTAAATCTAAATAAATAGACTAAAATAAAATATAAGTCAAGACGAGGATATGCTGCTCAAGTCTTTCTAGAGAAGATTCAAATCAAGTTAGGATTCAAGTAAAGATTCAATGGCTTCAAGCAACGCTATCTTTCTATTCTTTTCTGGATCCAATCAATGTAAGTCGATTATTTTTAGATTTGAACGCCTTTCCTATTTGTGACATGAAATTAAAAGAATATAAGAAATATGCCTTATCATTTCATTGAATCTGTGCTTGTTTATGACTTTGGATCTGATTCTTGATTATGGCCTAGAACACATTGTGACTAAATTGCCAATGCTTAAGATTATGACTATGGAACTGTGGCCTTTGAAACCATAAGCCTTTGACTATGAACATAAGCCTTTGACTATGAACATAAGCCTTTGACTAGGAGCATAAACCAATGCCTATGACTATGACAAGGACAATAGTGGATAATTATCTATGATTCATGAACATGATATTATTGCCTAGGATTATGACTGTGAGATTGGATCTAAACTTGATTATCCATTCAGTTTATTCTTAATTATCCTTGGATCTTGATTATGGGAATTTATCTATTAAGTTAGATCTACCCATATACTTGAACCTATGTTATTTGTTCAACCCTTTTTATGTCATAATATAATCAGATCTGTAGGCCTTCGATGCTTTAATCAATTTATTCAGTGTAATTTGTTAGATCTGTGATTAGTGAATTATCATCTTCTGCCAGTCATTATGTCTATCTTTTCATGGCATCTTGGTTCATTCCCTTTTTATCCACGAATCTAGATTTATCTATAATCTAGGATGAAATCACGATTACAAGAACGATGGGAATACGATTTGGGAAATCATAAATTTGACTTAAACATGGTTGTAGACTTGGAAATTGGCATAATGTGGAACATGAACATAATTATGATTGACATAATTTAGAACATGTATTATGGCATGTTTATTAGAACGCAAATTTGAAAATTTGACATGAATTATGGACTATGTAATTTGACATATTAAATTTAGTATTGGCAAGTAAGCTAAGTTTTAGGCGTAAACGGTAAACTAGAATAATAATTCTAGTCTTGCCATAAACTGTAAATTAGGATGTTAAATCAGGATTGGGTCAATTAAAGTTAATTTGGCATAATAAGTATATTAGCACAAATTTTGAATTTAGTCATAATTGTGAGTAATTGTCATGTTTAGAATAATCATGGTTAGTGAACTTAATTTGGTATAATTTACATACCAAAACCTATAAATATGATACATAGGGAAAATGGGCCATAATAATAAATGTTGACAATGTACATTAAAAGAGTAATAATGGAATAAGTAAATTAGGGAAAATTTACTTATAGAATTTATCCTAAATGAGAAAAGTAAATTAAGACAATACGAACATGCTTAACCCGAGGTTGGATTGAGTTGTGATGTAAACATTCCCGTACACGCCCGGCTGTCCAGTGATCACGACAATACCTATCCAATGTGGGAGGTTAAGGGATTGAGCCCGATAAAGGCCCGAGGTGAGACTGAGTTGTGGCGTAAGACTGCCCGGAACCAACCGGCATACCGGCAGCCACAACAATACCTGTCTAATGTGAGTGGTTGGTTCTTTAATAAGACAATTAAAGTTAAGCCAGAATGGGAGGGTTAAGTCCATAAGAACACTTAACCAACTTAACACAGTTAAGTTAGAACGATAGGGTTAAGTTAACTAGAACACTTAACCAACTTAACATGGTAACAAGACAAGATTTGTAGGGGTTAAGTAACTAAGAAAAACACTTAGCCAATTTAATATGTTAACCAGACTAGAAAGTGGGCTTAAGTAAATTCAATACACTTAGCCAATTTAACATGTTAACTAGACTAGAGGTTGGGGATAAGTAATGTTAATACACTTAGCCAATTTAACATGCTAACTAGACTAGAGGTTGGGGTTAAGTAAATTTAATACACTTACCAATTTAATATGTTAGCTGGACTAGACCGTACGGTTAAGTAAGCTTGAACACTTAACCATCAGAGTGTGATAAATGAATAGGGTTAAGTTAAAAACATGAAGGGACAATACTTAACCATTAGAACATGTTAATCAAACCAATGTTAGGGTTAAGTTAACTAAGGGAACACTTAACCGTTATAACATGTTAGTTAAAACAGATAGGCAAGGTTAAGTTAAAAAGGAACACTTAACCAATACAAGATGAATGGGTAGGGTTAAGTAAATACTTAACCAATATAAATTGATACTGGTAGGGTTAACTCAACGTGAATTACTTGTAACACTTAACCAGTTTAACATGACAAATGAATAGGTTAAGTTAACTTGTATCGACTAATGACACTTAACCAATCCAACTTGACGAGAAAGAGAACTAAGTAGTAAACCTTAGTTAAAAGGACTAAGTGGTAAACCTTAGTTAAGAAAACGACGATTCAGGAAACCAAGTGGTAAACCTTAGTTAGGAAAACTAAGTAGTAATCCTTAGTATAACACGAGGAGGAGCGAACGATCTTAAAGAAGGCTCCAACTAATTGGGTTACGAAGCTCGAGGCTTCGAGGGGACATGAGGGTACTGTTGGTATCCCTCTGTGAGGTGGCATATGATCCTCCTGGGCTCACAGAGGTTAAGGTATGCGTTAGGAGAACCAAGGGTATGCCTTGGTTGCAATATAAGGCAACCTCAAGACTAGGATGGACCAGCGTGATTCGGCGGGACAAATGGCCCTGTGATAGCGACCCGTCGTCTACCTACCATCTTGAGTCAATCGAGATACGGAAAGGTGGAGAACTCCAAAAGACCATATACTTGCTATCTAGTTATGGTTGCGGATGTTCATAGGTTAGTGGGGGCATAGGGGGGCCTGCGTATAGTTCTCATTTTTCAAGGTGTGCCTTTCAATAGTTGAGGGAGGGGTCAAGTGGGATCATAGCCACTGGAAAAAAACAGACCTTAGCATCTGCATCGGCAGATAACTTAAAGCTCCCGACCGAGTTCCGTGTTTCTTGATTTGCCCTGCCACGGGACTTGGGTCACACATATAGAGGACATGTGCATCTAGACAGCGATAACGATTCACGACACATACGTGGGGAAAGTCTAGGAACATATACCGCTCTAGGTAGTGTGTCCTAGACTAGGGGCATCGTTCGACAGGTAGCGTAATCCCTAGTTGGACTTAGGTGGCAAAAACCCTGAATCTGTGAAGCATTAGATAAGCCGCGTAAACCCGAGTGGAATCTAGGAAGTACTTTGATATAAAACCCTAGACTAGATCTAGGTAATAAATAATAAATGTATGCCTAAAGGCAACCACAATTACTGGGATTGGGATCGCGTTATCATTTTAGACAGATTACTAGTTGGGACATTAGGTAGGTGGTGTAGAGACATAGAAACCATAATAACAGGTTAATAGCGAAGCGGAGAAAGTATTAAAGCATATCCAGTTTATCTTGTCTTAGCATATCTTGTGTTAATCTTATCCTATCTTGTTGGCCCTATCATCATGGTATTGTCTTGTATTCAGTTAATTCATGTCGTTATGTTTTTCCTTGTTCACATGCTAGAAGTAACTGAACTTACTAGACTTTATGTCTGACCCAGTTTTCTTTCGTCTTCTTTTCTTCCGTTCCCCCCCAGGTAGTTAAGGAGGGAATAGTATAACTCAGGTTAGATTGGACCGTCACCCTTCCCAAGCTCGAAGATTCTTTGACAAAGTGCTTTGGACTCTCTTTTTCTGCTGCTATGGCTGGCTTATGCTACATTGGGGAATATAAATGTTATTTTATGCTTCTTTATTTTGTAAGACAGATGATACTTTGATATTGGAAAACAATTGTTGTACAAACTATTTATCAATAAAGTAAAGTTTTATTTTCTGCTGTTTTAATTTTGTCTATCTTGTAATTTATCTGCATCTTTTACCCTAAATGCTCCACAGAACTTAGTGCATTCCCTTTGTGAGTGACACTAAAGGATGTGGGGCGTTACACTTGGTATCAGAGCTGAAGGTTACCGGATCAGATAAAATATTTGAAAAATATTATTATTTTCAAATAGTTTTAAATGAATCATTTTCAAAAGAAAAGTTTTGTTTTAAAGGAATATTCCCCAAAAGCCATACGCACTATCTTCTGATTCTCTGTTTGAATTCTTGTCCCCTTCTTTCTTGAGTCTCTGGGGTTCCTGGCTTTCTGGGAGGTAACCTCATCGAAGGGCGAAGTAGTGCCCGACTTCCATCTATAACCGTAGTAGTTTCACCTGCGGCTAGTTTTCTTTCAAGCTTAGTAGGGTTTTCTGTACAATGGAGGCAGCTTTCGAGAGATTTGTCAACATGATTACACACGAAAGAGGATAAGGAGTTTGGCTAAGGAGCACAACCCAAGGATGAGGAATTCATGGATGTAGACTTGGCTCACGAAGGAGGAAGGGATTATAAAACCTAAGACAAGAGGAAGTGTCTTTACTATGGCAGAATAGGGCATATAATTAAGAACAAAGGACAAGATTTTCAGAAGGGCAAGTACATGCTTTCACCACTAAGCGTACCTAGGAGAAAGGTAGTAAAGTTCTGTTGGAAGAGTCTAGCTTTTCTGTTTGTACTCTTTCTTTTGGTTTTAGCACTTCGCATTTGTTCATATTTGCTTCCATAGTTGAGTCTCTGCACCTTAGTACTTGTATAGTAAAAGATCCCAACTAGTGCTCAAGTGTTTGGTAGTTTTTGCTTAGATCATCTCACGTAGATCGTCCAAATTCGGAGGAGACATTCCTCGGGTGCTTGTCTGATATTGGTTTAGGCCTTTGGGGCTTGTACTTGAGGGATGTCGAGTTTGACTAGGATGGTTTTCTTGAGAGATGAATAGTTGTGGCAGGCGCTCTATATAGAAAAGGACTAACCTTAAGAGAGGTAAAAAGTACGTAGTGACCTTTTGACCCTCATAGTTATGGCATGATGGATAAGCTAAGAGGAGAGACCTCTGATCATCCTAGTATATACACTCAGTATCATGGTTGACATTTGTTTATTTTGGAAATGGAGGTCAAGAAACTTCGCAATCGTAAAGTTGAATCTGTTAAGGTACAGTTGAGTAAAGCTCAAGAAGACATGATACGGGAGATTGAAGATAAGTTATACGCGCCTCATACCCTTTTTCTTAAGGGTACATCCTTAATTCCTTTTTTTTTAGGAATTCTATACATACTAATTTCTAGCTTTTAAGGTACATCCTCTAGGACGTATCATCGATCCTTAGGTAGAAACCCTTTTGGATGTAAACATGTATTTGAAACATGTTATGGTTGATGGTTGCGAATGGTTGCTAGTGGTTGCTCGTGAATGCATATACGCACGTATTAGGCACTAGATCAGCTCCGACGCCTTCATATTTCATTTACATATATGTATTTGTTTATGAATTGAACTTAATGTGTTATCATATGGATGTCGCATTCGAGTGAATGATTGCGCACTCATATAGAAATAATATGTATCATTAGGATTTGCATACATATTGGATGCATGGCACTGACATGATTTGCATTAAGGAGGTCAACTGAATCAGTAGACCGCCTGATTTTGCATTAGATAAAGACATGTACACACACTATGCATATGAACATACAAACATTAGAAGTCTTTAAGTACAATGGATGCCTGTGTTTGATGGTTGAGTAGATGGATGATTGGATGGTAGGATTTACATTCTCCTTGACTTGAAGATTTCAGGGTCGAAATCCTTTAAAGAGGGGAGAATGTAACACCCCGTATTTCTGTTAACACTAAAGTTTCTAATTTAAGAATAACCAATGCTTAATATAATAAATGTGTAAAGGGGAGATGTATCTAATGTGCATACAAATTTAATAATAAATGTGTAAAGGGAAGATGTATCTAATGCGCATACAAATTTAATAATAAATGTGTAAAGGGGAGATGTATCTAATGTGCATACAAATTTAATAATAAATGTGTAAAGGGGAGATGTATCTAATGTGCATACAAATTTAATAGTAAATGTGTAAAGGGGGGATGCATCTATTGTGCATACAAATTTAATAATAAATGTTAATAATGTACATTAAGAAAGTAATTGTGAACATAATTGGCTTCCCTTTACAACGGATGGCTTTGATTAACCTTGGCTTCATCGACGACTCAAATTAACTTGCAATCCTATATAAACAGCCCCCTAGTCTCCTTCTCTTTGCACCATTATTCTCTAACCTTATGCTGCACAAATTCTTGATGGACATGGCTTCTTCTTCTTCCTCTAAATCTAAATAAATAGATTAAAATAAAATATAAATCAAGACGAGGATATGCTGCTCAAGTCTTTCAAGAGAAGATTCAGAACAAGTTAGGATTCAAGTAAAGATTCAACGGCTTCAAGCAACGCTATCTTTATATTCTTTTCTAGATCCAATCAATTTAAGTCGGTTACTTTTTAGATTTGAACGCCTTTCCTATTTGTGACATGAAATTAAAAGAATATAAGAAATATGCCTTATCATTTCATTGAATTTGTGCTTGTTTATGACTTTGGATCTGATTCTTGATTATGGCCTTGAACACATTGTGACTAAATTGCCAATGCTTAAGATTATGACTATGGAACTGTGGCCTTTGAAACCATAAGCCTTTGACTATGAACATAAGCCTTTGACTATGAACATAAGCCTTTGACTAGGAGCATAAACCAATGCCTATGACTATGACAAGGACAATAATGGATAATTATCTATGATTCATGAACATGATATTATTGCCTAGGATTATGACTGTGAGATTGGATCTAAACTTAATTATCTATTCAGTTTATTCTTAATTATCCTTGGATCTTGACTATGGGAATTTATCTATTAAGTTAGATCTACCCATATACTTGAACCTATGTTATTTGTTCAACCCTTTTTATGTCATAATATTATCAGATCTATAGACCTTCGATGCTTTAATCAATTTATTCAGTGTAATTTGTTAGATCTGTGATTAGTGAATTATCATCTTCTGCCAGTCATTATGTCTATCTTTTCATGGCATCTTGGTTCATTCCCTTTTTATCCACGAATCTAGATTTATCTATAATCTAGGATGAAATCACGATCACACGAACGATGGGAATACGATTTGGGTAAATCATTAATTTGACTTAAACATGGTTGTAAACTTGGAAATTGGCATAATGTGGAACATGAACATAATTATGATTGACATAATTTAGAACATGTATTATGGCATGTTTATTAGAACGCAAATTTGAAAATTTGACATGAATTATGGAATATGTAATTTGACATATTAAATTTAGTATTGGCAAGTAAGCTAAGTTTTAGGCGTAAACGGTAAACTAGAATAATAATTCTAGTCTTGCCATAAACTATAAATTAGGATGTTAAATCAGGATTAGGTCAATTAAAGTTAATTTGGCAAAATAAGTATAATAGCACAAATTTTGAATTTAGTCATAATTGTGAGTAATTGTCATGTTTAGAATAATCATGGTTAGTGACACTTAATTTGGTATAATTTACATACCAAAAACTATAAATATGATATATAGGGAAAATGAGCCATAATAATAAATGTTGACAATGTACATTAAAAGAGTAATAATGGAATAAGTAATTAGGGAAAATTTACTTATAGAATTTATCCTAAATGAGAAAAGTAAATTTAGACAATACGAACATGCTTAACCCGTGGTTGGATTGAGTTGTGATGTAAACTTGCACGGACCCGCCCGGCTGTCCAGTGATCACGACAATACCTATCCAATGTGGGAGGTTAAGGCATTGAGCTCGATAAAGGCCCGAGGTAAGACTGAGTTGTGGCGTAAGACTGCCCGGAACCAACCGGCATACCGGCAGCCACAACAATACCTGTCTAATGTGAGTGGCTAGTTCTTTAATAAGACAATTAAAGTTAAGCTAGAATGGGAGGGTTAAGTCCATAAGAACACTTAACCAACTTAACACAGTTAAGTTAGAACGATAGGGTTAAGTTAACTAGAACACTTAACCAACTTAACATGGTAACTGTAACAACCCGTATTTTAAATAATCTGTTATAACATAAATTGAGGCAGAATCAAATTATGAAATGGGAATCAAGGGAAACGGGCTATGCCATTGCGTTCGTCTCGGAAAAATACGCGAAATAGAGTCCGAGTTTTCGAAAATCGGAGTCCGTATGACCCAGTTAAGGCCCATGGAAGTTTTCAGAAATTTCCATAATTAAAACAGATTTAAATTTAAATTAAAAACAAGGGTTTGGGCCAGCTGGGCCAAGGCGGGAAAAATCCCGCCAGGGGCCCCATGTCGACAGGCCTGTCGACAGGGTCCCCAGGGAGTCGACTGCCCTGTCGACAGCCCTGTCGACAGGGTGTGCCCGGCTGATTAGCCTGGTGCACCATTTCTGATTGGGGTTGGGTCTTGTGGCTTGTTTCTAGAGAATTCCGGGATCTGATGGCCCTAATTGAATCTAGGGTTAATCCTATGGCCTAAAAACACTAACCTAATCTATAAATAAGACCCTAACCTACCCTAAATCATTCATTATTAATCCTAGTAACTAAACTATGCCAAAATCCATCCTCTCATGGCCTCCACCCTCTTCATACAAATCCTAATTTAATTCCTAAGTGATTTTCCATGCATACAAGCATATTTAGGCTTGTATGATCCTCCTTAGCTTGCATTAAAGGCTTGTTTTTCAATTGGCACCATAAAAGAGGAGTTTTGATCAAGTTTGCTTGCATTTGGGGGTTATAATTGGTTGCATAAGGGGTTTCTTGCATTTGTTATACTCATTTGAGTCCGCATAAGCATTGTAAGCCCTCTTACCTTCACTTTGTAAACTCTAAAGTTAAAATGTGGTGAAAATTGAGATTTATGTGAGTCTATTTGATTATGCATGCATATGTGGATTTACTATGCCATGTTTTACATGTTTCACAAGTTATGCATGCATATGCGGATTTACTATGCCATGTTTTACATGTTTCACAAGTTATGCATGCATATGCGGATTTACTATGCCATGTTTTACATGTTTCACAAGTTATGCATGCATATGCGGATTTACTATGTCATGTTTTACATGTTTCACAAGTTATGCATGCATATGCGGATTTACTATGACATGATTTGCAAGTTTATTTGAGTATGAATGTTTATGCGAGTTTGCTAAGCCTTGATTTGCAAGTTAAATGAGTTATGCATGTTTATGCATGTTTGCTAAGTCATGATTTACAAGTTTATTTAGTTATGCATGTTTATGCAAGTTTAAAATGACAAGTTGTGCATGTTTTGACAAGTTGTGCATGTTTTGACAAGTTGTGCATGTTTATGCAAGTTTAAAATGACAAGTTGTGCATGTTTTGACAAGTTGTGCATGTTTTGACAAGTTGTGCATGTTTATGCAAGTTTAAAATGACAAGTTGTGCATGTTTGACATGTTATACATATTTATGTTAATATGCAAGTTCACCATGCTAAGTTGTGTAAGTCTAACATGTTATGCATGATTGTTGTGCAAGTTTATCATGTATGTTGTGCCAAGTTCCCTCTTCCTATCCTTTATGCGTTACTACGAATATGTAAGGGATAGAATGACGTTGGGGGTTTGGGGTAAACTTAAAATACATGAAAATATAAGATTGGGAATTTACCTATTAAGTTAGGTCTACCCCTTGGGAATTTACCTATTAAGTTAGGTCTACCCAAGTATTTGTTGACTTGTAATTATGTTTTGAAATAAAGTGGACATGACACTTAGAAAACATAAGTGTGGCCAACTCGAGGTTGGGTTGAGTTTGTAGCGTAATCCTACCCGGAACCGACCGGCTTAACTAGTGGCTACAAACAATAGGACCCAATGTGAGA
Organism: Allium sativum; assembly: GCA_030737875.1. NCBI lineage: Eukaryota > Viridiplantae > Streptophyta > Magnoliopsida > Asparagales > Amaryllidaceae > Allium > Allium sativum. The sequence continues at coordinate 13,560,057 of CM060923.1, forward strand.
AGTTGGTCATGTGGTGCCAAAACCCGAGGTTAGACTAAGTTGTGGTGTAAACCTACCCGGACCCGCCCGGCCTAACTAGTAACCACAACAAGGTCTAATGTGAGAGGTTAAGGTGCATTAAATTAATTAATGCCTCATGATTAGGGTTAAGTCAGGGTCCACTAATACTTAACCAATTTGGAAATTCGGGGGATGAAAAATGGGGTTAAGTTACACTTAACCAATTTAATCCATTTGGGGATACGAGGGATTAGATGGGGTTAAGTGGTGAACCGTTGATTACACTTAACTAATTTAATCCATGATTAGTGAGGGGTTAAACCACACTTAACCCTCTTAGAAACCCTAGCAACGTGGTCTGTTCCAGCAGTAATCCCAGTTTGGTATCATTCACAACCCTGGAGGCTAGGCTAGGGCGGGGCACGATTACTGGACTGATGTAAGCGACCAAAGGGCGATGGCCGAGTGGTACAGCGGTGCGGGTTCGGCGGGCTACGGACGTGCACGTAGTCCGATGTTGGACAAACTCGAGGCACGGGTACCAGTAGTTTAGGGCTGTGCATTATTGCTTAAGTGTCTGGGGTTGACCTCCGAGGGCTTGATACACCCAAAGGGGGACCCAGCACAGACTAACTACAACCATACGTGGGCCATATGGACACCAACACTTGGCGTGTTAGGTTTATAGGGAGCCGATCGACTAGACCGTTGGGCTGGACCTTGTATTAAGGTCACCTCATGTTATTGGGCCAAAGCTTGGGCCAGGGGATCAATATCTGTTATGTTGGGTTACTAGTACACCGTGGTGCAAAACTTAACCTTGTTTATGCGATGACACCTCTATCTATCTTATAGTTGATTTATTCATGCCAGTATGTTGTTACCTATGATCACCTCAGTTTCCATCATGATGTTAACTTTATTAGTTTATAGACTGATCGTAGCAGGGCTTACTCAGTCTTTTTGACTGACCTGTTTTCTTTCGCCTCTTTTCTTCCGTTTCCCCCCCAGGTTCTCAGGGAGGGAATACTGGAGCCTAGCTTGGATTCCAGCTGCTTCCTTGGATAGCTCAAGTATGCTTTGGACTTGAGCCGCTATGGTTTATCACTCTTATTTGGGGATAGTACTTATGTATTTTCAGTTTATCAGATGATGTATTTATCTAGACTTGTAATTTTGGGAAAAGTGGCATTTTGATATACCAGACTTGAGTTTTGAAATGGTTTATAAATCTTCCGCTGTTTTATTTACTTACTCTGTTTATTTACATATATATATATGTCATGTCCTGCCTTGCTATATCATTATGCATGTTTACCAATAATGCCCCTCCAAAGCTAGTGCATTCCTTTGCGAGTGACCCTGGTGGAGGCGGGGTGTTTCATTTGGTATCAGAGCATATGGTTTACGAGAAGGGATAAAAAGGTTTTTAAAACTCTTTGAAAAACTATTTTCAAAACCAAGTATAAAGTATTTTCCAAAGAAAAGTCTAGTTGTTTTTAAAGGCTATTCCCCAAAAGCCATTAGCACTATCCTTTGACTCCTCGTTTGAACTCTTTTCTTTTTCGTTTCCAGCATGTCTGATAATCTCATCTTGCCCGAAGGAGTAACGATACCCGATTGGTTTCGTCGGTACTTGGGAGTCACGGCACCGGTCCCGGGTGTCCCTAGTGTTGTCTCCCCAGTCGAGGCCGCTGTTCCTCCTCCTCCTCCTCCCATAGCTGATGTTCCTCTTCCTCCTTCCCCTCAGCATCCTCAAACTGACTTCGCAGAGATTTGCCAAGATTTTAAGGCGATGGGTTGCAAGAATTTCTTTGGAGCCGAGACTTTTGTAGAGGCAAGGAATTGGTTGAAAGAGACTGAAGATCTTTTAGCCACCTTTGATATAGGTGACCGCAGGAAGGTTTTACTGGCAGTATGGTTGCTAAAGGAAGAAGCTGCACGTTGGTGGGTAGTCACCACCGCGACCAGGCCAATTGAGACTTGGGATGACTTTAGAGGAAGGTTTGGACTGAGATTCTTATCACTGAAGCAAGGGGACATGACTATTAGGGAATACATAGATAAGTTTAATCAACTGGCTCAGGACGATTTAGACTTGGTTAATACAGCTCAGAAGAAGGCCCTACACTTTGCTCTAGGATTAAACGAGCCATTACATGATTTGGCCCTGTCTCATATACCCTTGGGGGCGACTTTCGAGAGTTTAGTGAATTTGGCCCTACTTCAAGAAGAAGGTAGCAATGATAAGAAAGAGGTCAAGGCAAATGAGTCTCAAGGCAAAAGAGTAAATTCCAGGAAACGGGGCAAGAGTATGAAATGTAACTTCTATGGTAAAGTTGGACATATAGCCAGGGAATGTAGGAAGAAGGAAAAGAGAAAGCGGGGCGAATGCTTCATTTGTGGTGAGTTTGGACATCTCAGCAGGGATTGCCCGAGGAAACAAAGGCAAGGTCAGACTCGGTGTACAGGACTATCTGAAGGGCGAATTCATCCCCTCAACATCGTTCTTCCAGCTCATGATAGAGGTAGTGTTTCTGTTGAAAATCTTGTTTACATCTTCTGATTTTCTCTGTTCGAACTTTGTTTGATTCTGACACATCGCATAGTTTTATTTCATCTGATCCAGTTGAAAGTTTTGCACCTAAGTACTAGTCTGGTTGATGATCCCGTATAAGTTTCAAATCCAATTGGGGGTTCTGCCCGTTCGTCCGTAGTCTGAGTGGATTTGGAAATTTCTATCTGAGTATAGAATTCTCGTGGGATGTTTATATTCTCGGTTTCAGGGGATATGGGTTGGTTTTGGGCATGGAATGGTTGTCCTATTTTGGAGCCATTCTGGGTTTTTGTATATAGGGTTGTGAGGCTCATGACTCGCCTCAGCCGTACCCTTAGAAATTTCTAGCAACCCTAGGGGTCCCGTCATGTTATGTTATCTTGAATCCCTCAACTCGTCTATCGATAGTTTGCAATCTGGGAGGGTGGTCCGAGAATATCCTGATATCTTGGGAAAAAGGGGTTATCCCTAGACGTGGGATAGATTTCCGTATTTTCTGGTTGGTAATACCAAGCCAGCTTCGTGGCCGGCTAGGCACGTGACCTCACGAGATGAGAGTTAAGAAAGCAAGTCAAGGAGTTGCTTGAGAAGAACTTCCTGAGACGAAGCATTTTCGAGTAGGGTGCTCCAGTAGTATTCGTTACTGATGTGGACAGTTTGTTTCGCTTATATGATGATTTCGTGAGATAACCGTTACCAAGGATTGATGATCTGTTTGATCAGCTGGTAGGAGCATCTGTTTTCTTTTGACCTAGCTACCGGATTCCATCAGCTTAGGATGGCTGAGGATGGAATTGACAAGACTGCGTTGAGGACTCTAGATGGATTTTTGGAATGGCTAGTCATGCTACTTGGTTTGACTAATGCACCCGCATATTATGTGAACTTGATAGGTAGGGTGTTTAAGGGGTCCTTGAACAAGTTTGTCATGGTCGTCATAGACGATATCTTGATCTCCTCAAAAGAACGAGGAAGAGCATGCTATACATCTCAAGGAGGAGATGGATACGCTTAGAGCCACCAGTGGAAGGGCAAGTTCTCCAAATATCACTTTGGAGGAAAGAAGTTGGATTTCTTGGGCACATAGTTCCCAAGTAAGGCTTAGCGGTGGATTCCGCTAAAGTGGTTGCGGTTTGAGACCGGAAAGCTCTGAGAAGGGCAATTGAAGTAAGAAACTTTCTCCGTTTGGCTAGTTAGCATTCCCGGAGCTTAGACTTACTCTTCTAGATCAAGAAGGGGGTTTCACGGGAAGAAGACCCGCAGTTGGTCAAGAACATGGACCAGTCGATTCGAGGCGAGATGTTAGGTCACCTCGCTAGATATATTATAAAGGATGACTAAGGCGCGACAAGAGATTATGTGTTCCTTGAGTGAAAGACTTGGTAAAGAAGGTCCTTGGAGATGCGCATCACTCGAGGAGGTGGCCGAGTCGGTCTCGGGACGCATGTTGTGCCACCAAGTTAAGGCCAAGTCATAGAAGCCCAGTGGGCCATTACCTCCATTGGAAGTTCCGCAAGGGAAGTGTGAAAACATCTCGATAGGTTATGTGGAGGGACTACCTAGATCAAAGAAAAGGGATACGGGTATGAGGGTCGTAATGGGTAGACTCGCGAAGAGTGCTCATTTCAGTCCGGTGAAGAGCAAGAGGACTGCATCATGGTTAGCAACGGTTTACCCTCAAGAAGTTGGCCAGTTTTGTAATAGCCTACAGAAAGCCATGGGTAGGCAACTGAATCTAGGTACGGCCTATAGGCGGATGGTTCATGTTGATTAAGCCTGAGTTATAGAAAATCACGTTTATAGGGTAATTGGCAACGTGGATTGGTATTTTCGAGAGAAAGTTCTGCTGCATGGAATACTTTATAGTAAGTAGACGAGATCCAGGATTCACTAGTGAATTTTGGAGAGCTTGCATGAAATCATGAGTTTATTGTATGTTTAAGCCAAGTATACAGAAAGAAGAATAAGTGGGAAGGAAAGACGAGAGGCAATAATGAAATAAGTTCCAACTCGAATTTGGGAAATAGGAGTTAGGAAGCCCAGGGATCATGAAGTGAAAGACAGTCAAAACACAGTGGAGTTAAGCTCAAGGAAACCTGACTAAGAAGAGTGAAGACTAGATACGCGCATCATATCTCTTTTTAAGAGTGCATCTTTGATCCTTGTTATATCCTCTCGGTCCCATTCTTGATCTTATTTCTGTTGTAAACTCCATAAGGGGGTTAAGACTCATCGGTTAGTACTGAATGTCAAAGTTGAAGGGATTTCTTGTAATCCAAAAAGGAGTTTATCTAGTTTATCTAGTTTATCGTGTTTTATCTTGTCATGAGAACCTTAGGTAGAAACCCTTTGGTTGAAACATGTGTTTGAAACATGTTATGCTTGATGGTTGCAAGTGGTTGCAAGTGTTTGCAAGTGGTTGCTCGTGGATGCATTATACACGATTAGGCACTAGATCGGCTCACACACTCCTCATATTGCATGTGCATGAGTGTTTATGCTTATTCTTGGATGAAATTCGTATGCTATCACATGGATGTTGCATATGGATGTATGATTGAGCACGCATGTAGATATTATACATTATGTTAGGAATTTGCATACATATGGATTCATTTCACTGACATACATATGCATTAAGGAGGTTTACTGTATCAGTAACCGCCTGATTTACATACATATGCATTAAGGAGGTTTACTGTATCAGTAACCGCCTGATTTTTGCATTAGGTAAGTACATATACACACACTTTTGCATATGTTCATCCAGCATTTAGAATCTTGTAAGGACAATGATTGCTCGTGGATGATGCTTTGAGTAGATGGATGATTGGATGGTAGGACACGTTCTTCCTAACTTGAAGATTTCGGGGACGAAATCCTTTAAGGAGGGGAGAATGTAACAACCCGTATTTTAAATAATCTGTTATAACATAAATTGAGGCAGAATCAAATTATGAAATGGGAATCAAGGGAAACGGGCTATGCCATTGCGTTCGTCTCGGAAAAATACGCGAAATAGAGTCCGAGTTTTCGAAAATCGGAGTCCGTATGACCCAGTTAAGGCCCATGGAAGTTTTCAGAAATTTCCATAATTAAAACAGATTTAAATTTAAATTAAAAACAAGGGTTTGGGCCAGCTGGGCCAAGGCGGGAAAAATCCCGCCAGGGGCCCCATGTCGACAGGCCTGTCGACAGGGTCCCCAGGGAGTCGACTGCCCTGTCGACAGCCCTGTCGACAGGGTGTGCCCGGCTGATTAGCCTGGTGCACCATTTCTGATTGGGGTTGGGTCTTGTGGCTTGTTTCTAGAGAATTCCGGGATCTGATGGCCCTAATTGAATCTAGGGTTAATCCTATGGCCTAAAAACACTAACCTAATCTATAAATAAGACCCTAACCTACCCTAAATCATTCATTATTAATCCTAGTAACTAAACTATGCCAAAATCCATCCTCTCATGGCCTCCACCCTCTTCATACAAATCCTAATTTAATTCCTAAGTGATTTTCCATGCATACAAGCATATTTAGGCTTGTATGATCCTCCTTAGCTTGCATTAAAGGCTTGTTTTTCAATTGGCACCATAAAAGAGGAGTTTTGATCAAGTTTGCTTGCATTTGGGGGTTATAATTGGTTGCATAAGGGGTTTCTTGCATTTGTTATACTCATTTGAGTCCGCATAAGCATTGTAAGCCCTCTTACCTTCACTTTGTAAACTCTAAAGTTAAAATGTGGTGAAAATTGAGATTTATGTGAGTCTATTTGATTATGCATGCATATGTGGATTTACTATGCCATGTTTTACATGTTTCACAAGTTATGCATGCATATGCGGATTTACTATGCCATGTTTTACATGTTTCACAAGTTATGCATGCATATGCGGATTTACTATGCCATGTTTTACATGTTTCACAAGTTATGCATGCATATGCGGATTTACTATGTCATGTTTTACATGTTTCACAAGTTATGCATGCATATGCGGATTTACTATGACATAATTTGCAAGTTTATTTGAGTATGAATGTTTATGCGAGTTTGCTAAGCCTTGATTTGCAAGTTAAATGAGTTATGCATGTTTATGCATGTTTGCTAAGTCATGATTTACAAGTTTATTTAGTTATGCATGTTTATGCAAGTTTAAAATGACAAGTTGTGCATGTTTTGACAAGTTGTGCATGTTTTGACAAGTTGTGCATGTTTATGCAAGTTTAAAATGACAAGTTGTGCATGTTTTGACAAGTTGTGCATGTTTTGACAAGTTGTGCATGTTTATGCAAGTTTAAAATGACAAGTTGTGCATGTTTGACATGTTATACATATTTATGGTAATATGCAAGTTCACCATGCTAAGTTGTGTAAGTCTAACATGTTATGCATGATTGTTGTGCAAGTTTATCATGTATGTTGTGCCAAGTTCCCTCTTCCTATCCTTTATGCGTTACTACGAATATGTAAGGGATAGAATGACGTTGGGGGTTTGGGGTAAACTTAAAATACATGAAAATATAAGATTGGGAATTTACCTATTAAGTTAGGTCTACCCCTTGGGAATTTACCTATTAAGTTAGGTCTACCCAAGTATTTGTTGACTTGTAATTATGTTTTGAAATAAAGTGGACATGACACTTAGAAAACATAAGTGTGGCCAACTCGAGGTTGGGTTGAGTTTGTAGCGTAATCCTACCCGGAACCGACCGGCTTAACTAGTGGCTACAAACAATAGGACCCAATGTGAGAAGTTGGTCATGTGGTGCCAAAACCCGAGGTTAGACTAAGTTGTGGTGTAAACCTACCCGGACCCGCCCGGCCTAACTAGTAACCACAACAAGGTCTAATGTGAGAGGTTAAGGTGCATTAAATTAATTAATGCCTCATGATTAGGGTTAAGTCAGGGTCCACTAATACTTAACCAATTTGGAAATTCGGGGGATGAAAAATGGGGTTAAGTTACACTTAACCAATTTAATCCATTTGGGGATACGAGGGATTAGATGGGGTTAAGTGGTGAACCGTTGATTACACTTAACTAATTTAATCCATGATTAGTGAGGGGTTAAACCACACTTAACCCTCTTAGAAACCCTAGCAACGTGGTCTGTTCCAGCAGTAATCCCAGTTTGGTATCATTCACAACCCTGGAGGCTAGGCTAGGGCGGGGCACGATTACTGGACTGATGTAAGCGACCAAAGGGCGATGGCCGAGTGGTACAGCGGTGCGGGTTCGGCGGGCTACGGACGTGCACGTAGTCCGATGTTGGACAAACTCGAGGCACGGGTACCAGTAGTTTAGGGCTGTGCATTATTGCTTAAGTGTCTGGGGTTGACCTCCGAGGGCTTGATACACCCAAAGGGGGACCCAGCACAGACTAACTACAACCATACGTGGGCCATATGGACACCAACACTTGACGTGTTAGGTTTATAGGGAGCCGATCGACTAGACCGTTGGGCTGGACCTTGTATTAAGGTCACCTCATGTTATTGGGCCAAAGCTTGGGCCAGGGGATCAATATCTGTTATGTTGGGTTACTAGTACACCGTGGTGCAAAACTTAACCTTGTTTATGCGATGACACCTCTATCTATCTTATAGTTGATTTATTCATGCCAGTATGTTGTTACCTATGATCACCTCAGTTTCCATCATGATGTTAACTTTATTAGTTTATAGACTGATCGTAGCAGGGCTTACTCAGTCTTTTTGACTGACCTGTTTTCTTTCGCCTCTTTTCTTCCGTTTCCCCCCCCCCAGGTTCTCAGGGAGGGAATACTGGAGCCTAGCTTGGATTCCAGCTGCTTCCTTGGATAGCTCAAGTATGCTTTGGACTTGAGCCGCTATGGTTTATCACTCTTATTTGGGGATAGTACTTATGTATTTTCAGTTTATCAGATGATGTATTTATCTAGACTTGTAATTTTGGGAAAAGTGGCATTTTGATGTACCAGACTTGAGTTTTGAAATGGTTTATAAATCTTCCACTGTTTTATTTACTTACTCTGTTTATTTACATATATATATATGTCATGTCCTGCCTTGCTATATCATTATGCATGTTTACCAATAATGCCCCTCCAAAGCTAGTGCATTCCTTTGCGAGTGACCCTGGCGGAGGTGGGGTGTTACAGTAACAAGACAAGATTTGTAGGTGTTAAGTAACTAAGAAAAACACTTATCCAATTTAATATGTTAACCAGACTAGAAAGTGGGGGTTAAGTAAATTCAATACACTTAGCCAATTTAACATGTTAACTAGACTAGAGGTTGGGGATAAGTAAAGTTAATACACTTAGCCAATTTAACATGCTAACTAGACTAGAGGTCGGGGTTAAGTAAATTTAATACACTTACCAATTTAATATGTTAGCTGGACTAGACCGTAGGGTTAAGTAAGCTTGAACACTTAACCATCAGAGTGTGATAAATGAATAGGGTTAAGTTAAAAACATGAAGGGACAATACTTGACCACTAGAACATGTTAATCAAACCAATGTTAGGGTTAAGTTATCTAAGGGAACACTTAACCGTTATAACATGTTAGTTAAAACAGATAGGCAAGGTTAAGTTAAAAAGGAACACTTAACCAATACAAGATGAATGGGTAGGGTTAAGTAAATACTTAACCAATATAACTTGATGCTGGTAGGGTTAAGTCAACGTGAATTACTGGTAACACTTAACCAGTAACTGACAAATGAATAGGTTAAGTTAACTTGTATCGACTAATGACACTTAACCAATCCAACTTGACGAGAAAGAGAACTAAGTAGTAAACCTTAGTTAAAAGTACTAAGTGGTAAACCTTAGTTAAGAAAACGACGATTCAGGAAACCAAGTGGTAAACCTTAGTTAGGAAAACTATGTAGTAATCCTTAGTATAACACGAGGAGGAGCGAACGATCTTAAAGAAGGCTCCAACTAATTGGGTTACGAAGCCCGAGGCTTCGAGGGGACATGAGGGTACTCTTGGTATCCCTCTGTGAGGTCTCCTGGGCTCACAGAGATTAAGGTATGCGTTAGGAAAACCAAGGGTATGCCTTGGTTGCAATATAAGGCAACCTAAAGACTAGGATGGAAGAGCGTGATTCGGCGGGACAAATGGCCCTGTGATAGTGACCCGTCGTCTACCTACCATCTTGAGTCAATCGAGATACGGAAAGGCGGAGAACTCCAAAAGACCATATACTTGCTATCTAGTTATGGTTGCGGATGGCCATAGGTTAGTGGGGCATAGGGGGGCCTGCGTATAGTTCTCATTTTTCAAGGTGTGCCTTTCAATAGTTGAGGGAGGGGTCAAGTGGGACCATAGCCACTGGAAAAAAACAGACCTTAGCATCTGCATCGACAGATAACTTAAAGCTCCCGACCGAGTTCCGTGTTTCTTGATTTGCCCTGCCACGGGACTCGGGTCGCACATATAGAGGACATGTGCATCTAGACAGCGATAACGATTCACGACACATACGTGGGGAAAGTCTAGGAACATATACCGCTCTAGGTAGTGTGTCCTAGACTAGGGGCATCGTTCGACATGTAGCGTAATCCCTAGTTGGACCTAGGTGGCATAAACCCTGAATCTGTGAAGCATTAGATAAGCCGTGTAAACCCGAGTGGAATCTAGGAAGTACTTTGATATAAAACCTTAGATTAGATCTAGGTAATAAATAATAAATGTATGCCTAAAGGCAACCACAATTATTTGGATTGGGATCACGTTATCATTTTAGACAGATTACTAGTTGGGACACTAGATAGGTGGTGCAGAGACATAGAAACCATAATAACAGGTTAATAGCGAAGCGGAGAAAGTATTAAAGCATATCCAGTTTATCTTGTCTTAACATATCTTGTGTTAATCTTATCATATCTTGTTGGCCCCATCATCAAGGTATTGTCTTGTATTCAGTTAATTCATGTCGTTTTGTTTTTCCTTGTTCATATACTAGAAGTAACTGAACTTACCAGACTTTATGTCTGACCCAGTTTTCTTTCGTCTTCTTTTCTTCCGTTTCCCCCCAGGTAGATAAGGAGGGAATAGTATAGCTCAGGTTAGATTGGACCGTCACTCTTCCCAAGCTCGAAGATTCGTTGACAAAGTGCTTTGGACTCTCTTTTTCTGCTGCTATTGCTGGCTTATGCTACATTGGGGAATATAAATGTTATTTTATGCTTCTTTATTTTGTAAGATAGATGATACTCTGGTATTGGAAAACAATTGTTGTACAAACTATTTTATCAATAAAGTAAAGTTTTATTTTCCGCTGTTTTAATTTTGTCTGTCTTGTAATTTATCTGCATCTTTTACCCTAAATGCTCCACAGAACTTAGTGCATTCCCTTTGTCAGTGACACTAAAGGATGTGGGGCGTTACAGCTACATGGTTTGAGCAGAAATTTGTGACCTGGTTCTGAACTGTAAACTGAAGGTATGGGTTTTATATTTTAAACCAGTTATAACACTTAAAAGCATCGCAAATTGGAGATTATCAAATAAAAATCATATCTTTTTATACGATGTCGAAATCACATGAAGCAGGAACCATTGAGATCATGACAATATCTTCTACATTTTAGAAGAGACAAAAGTAATTTTGGAGCTTGTTACGAATTTAGGCGAAGTCAAAACCAATGTGAGATTTCTGAATTCAAAAATAAATGAATAAAAATATTATAGTTTGCAGATGAGGCTTAATAGCTCCTGACACCATCGTCCACAGACCATGGATGATTTGTTTGATAGTATTTTGTGGTAGAAATTGATTGTGGTTGAAACGATGTTGATTGTGTTTGTGGTAAATTCATTGTGTTGTGAAAATGAATTATATTGTGGAAATTATGAAAATCTAACCCTTGTATCGTCGCGAGGCCTAGGATAGCAGAGAAGTCGTGTTGGAACAGTGTTGGTTTTAATTATCCTGCCATTATAATGCCGAAATTTTCTGAAATATTCATGTACTGTAAAATATTCATGTATGAAATAAAAATACATTAACAATAAAGTATAAATTTTTATTGTATATGTAGGAAAAATATAAAAATGATCATTTGTTTGAAATAAAAATATGTTAACAATAAAATATACATTTTTATTGCGTATGTATGAAAAATCTAAAAAAGATCATCTGTTTGAAATAAAAATATGTCAATGATAAAATTTACATTTTTATTGTGCACGTAGAAATGATTAAAAATGATCATTTGTTTGAAATAAAAATATGTTAAAGAAAAAATTTACATTTTTATTCTACATGTAGAAATGATTAAAAATAATCATTTATTTGAAATAAAAATATATTAACAATGAATTTACATTTATATTATGCATGTAAGAAAAATATAAAAATGATCATTTGTTTGAAATAAATATGTTAACAATAAAATTTACATTTTTATTGTGTATGTAGGAAATATATAAAAATGATCATTTGTTTGAAATAAAAATATGTTAACGATAAAAATTACATTTTTATTGTGAATGTAGAAATGATTAAAAATGATCATTTGTTTGAAATAAAAATATTTTAACGATAAAATTTACATTTTTATTGTGCATGCAGAAATGAATAAAGATGACCCTTTGTTTGAAATAAAAATATGTTAATGATAAAATTTACATTTTTATTGTACATGTAGAAATGATTAAAAATGATCATTTGTTTGAAATAAAAATATGTAAATGATAAAATTTGCATTTTCATTGTGCATGTAGAAATGATTAAAGATGACCATTTGTTTGAAATAAAAATATGTTAACGATAAAATTTACATTTTTAATGTGCATGTAGAAATGATTAAAAATGATCATTTGTTTGAAATAAAAATATGATAACAATAAAATTTACATTTTTATTGTGCACGTATGAAAAATATAAAAATAATCATTTGTTTGAATTAAAAATATGCTAACAATAACATTTACATTTTTATTGTGTATGTAGGAAAAATATAAAAATGATCAATTATTTGAAATAAAAATATGCTGAAGATAAAATTTAGATTTTTATTGTGTATGTAGAAATGATTAAAAATGATCATTTCTTTGAAATAAAAATATGTTAACGATAAAATTTACATTTTTATTGTGCATTTAGGAATGATTTAAAAAGGATCATTTGTTTGAATAAAAAAATTTCAATAATAAAAAATACATTTTTACTGTAAGAACGATTCATTAAAAGGATTCATGTTTGAATAAAAATATTTCAACAATAAAAATTACATTTTTATTGTATGTTTGATCCATTAAAGAGATTTCGCTGAATTAAAATAATGAGATTAACATGTTAACGATGTTAGGAAGATAGTAAAATGTTTTGATTCATTAAAATAATGACATTAACATGTTAGCGATGTTCGGAAGATAGTAATATGTTTTGATTCATTAAAATAATGACATTAACATGTTGGCGATGTTAGGCATATAGTAAATTGTTTTGATTCATTAAAATAATGACATTAACATGTTAGAAATGTTAGGAAGATAATAATATGTAAAAACCCGTAACTTCCCCGTAAAGGAAAGCGTCGGATAGTTCGAGAACAAGCCACAACAGAACGCATACAGAAGAACGTTTCATTGTATATTACAACAATGCATCAGATTACAAGAATATACAGAGTATAAATGAATATTACACAGAAATATCAGAGATTTAAATTACATTTAAATACATCGCAGCGGAAAATAATACAATCTACAACTAGAAGAGATATACGGATACAAAGCTTTCCGGATATCGTTCCAGCTGAAAACCAGGATCCTACGAATAAAAATCTGCAAAACCAAAACTACTAGCTGCCCGTGTCAAAATAAGGGCACCCAGAGTTTAGGTTAAAACAATAAACTCCAGGTCAGTCATGTGACTGGTGTGAGAACTAAAACAGTTATTAATCTTTATTTTAAATCATTAGGTAAATCAAGGGACCACGCCGTATAACACGGAACGGGTTTCCTCCCAAGAATACCAGTGCATGAAACAAACAGCGCAATGCTAAATAAAGAAAAATGAAGCTGTTATAAGACCCAGGTCCCATCACACAATGCAACGCAGCCGAGGATAGGGTTTTCCCTTATAACAGCCAAAGAATGCTTGATACGGTTAAAACAAATCATTTGATACTATAATAAGTGTATAGTGTCAAAAACAATTTCAATCATAAATATAAATCATAGACGGCATGAGTGCCCCATCCCACTATGTCGCCATACTAGGCTCTACAAATAAAGCCGAAATACACGTATTGGAAATTGGATTTCCATCATGGTGGCTCCTGATTCGAAAGATCTATCGCGTAGTACAAATCACCGCGGCTTACGTCTCAGCGAGAGAAAACACCGCTATGCACATCCGCACTTTTGGGACTCAAGTATCACCGCGGCTTACGTCCCAGCAAGAGAAAACACCGCTTACTCTATCCCTCCGAGCACAAAGCTCAGTATCGGTCGACCGAATCCACTACACTAAAAATGTATACTGATCAAACCATCAGTTTACCACCATCCCGGGCTGTGAGGCTCGCGGATTCACGTTATACACAAAGCTATGCCACACAGGCCGTGCTTTGATCATCAACCACAAGACTTTGCTTTTCAACAGAAGCCTTGATCAATTGCCACTTACGCATGCCACACTGGCAATTCACTCCATGCGACTGATGTCCATCGATATACAACCTCTGAGCTCGTACGTCTCAGAGAAGGGCGTTAAGCAAGAGAATAAATTCTCCGCCGCCAAACAGATGTATATTTAATAGAGATCAATCAACACAGAATAAAATCCAATGTTAGACACACAATCCATTTACAAGTTCGTTCTGGGTCTGAACGAAACCGGAGGCACTTTCCTCGCATATCCATCCATCTCCAGGTACGTCTGGACGATCACCAACTGATTCCCTCATCCTGGGTGTACAGCCCAATCAAGATCATCAGTAATCACCCAAACGATGTGAAGACTTCCGGTCTTCAACCACCGTCTTCATCTTCGACATCTCGTCGAATCGGTTATTCAGAATGGGTATAAACCCGGCCTTTCTGAATAACCCACGTATATAATAAACGAATGTTACACAAACACAACAACCGGCTCATTCCAATTCAGAATATTATCTTATCCACAAAATCACATTCTTAGGGAAAGGTTCCCATTAATTTTATCCAAGATAAATTCTTCTAAATTTATTCTTTAATCCTCCTATGGATATCATTTCAAACTAGTCGGGATTAACGAACCACACCGAAGTAATTATTTATTTTATTTCCCAATCCCAACCTATATATCCCATGGAGAAAACTGGTAATACTCCACATCTAACACCACGGTGTTATCGGTAAAATTAATTACCATTTCACGTTCAAATCTAATTAAAGATTTAACTATCGCTTTGGAGCAAAACTGGTGATACTCCACTCTCGATCACTTTTCAGATTTTGATAATTAAAATTATCAATTCACATTTTAATCTAATTAAAGATTCATTAAAACTCCACTTAGTTTTAATCTTTTCAGAAATCGATATTATGTCTTTAACTGGGTTAAAGAACCAATGTCATCTAAACACGACTCACGATAAACCCAAATCACATTTGATATTAAATACAAGGCTCTGAATAGAAAATATACCGGCTTACATTCAATATCAAATTCTGAAACCAACAAATATCGTATTGGAAATAACGATATAAAATATATCTTTCAAATCCCCATAACAATATTTGTATAGTCACGAAATCCAACATCGAAATATCCCGAAGATAATTTCGATTCAACTCCAGTCCAATCCACGTATTGGGAGTATTGATTATTTTTAAAATCACTTTCAAATTCAATTTATTTATTTCAAAAATAAATTGATTTTAATTCTAGTTCAAAACTAGTTCATTTCGATAAAAATCTATTTTTATCTTTTCAAATGTGGAATTTTCCAGCTCAACTCTTTCCAATCCATATTTTATGATTTTACACAAATTATAGATATTTTTAATAATTTTACCAAGGCCCGTACAGTCGATTTCCAACAACGGCCATCGAACTGCACTTACGGCGACCTTTTTCGAATTTGATTTGGACATAACTCCAAATCCAACCGTTAGATTTCAAATTTCTAATATTCATTGGAAAGCTCTTTTCGATACGAACCCAACGGTTCCGGTTTTAGGAGAATCCGACGGTCGGATCTCCCGCAATGTCCGTTTGAAACAAATGGTCGAAATCCACGAACTGCCGCGGCGCGGCGCGTTCTATTCAGGCCATTATATATATAATATATATATATATTATATATATTTCGTCGATTTCCTTTTAAAACGAATTTTATAAATAGTTCTACATTCGTTTCAAAACAATTTCAACTTCCATTTCAATTCAAATCAAAATTGAATTCTTCTTTATAAATTCGTTCTAAAATTCAAATCGTTTTCAATTCAATTCATTTCGAAATCGTTTTCAATTCAATTCATTTCGAAATCGTTTTCAATTCAATTCATTTCGAAATCGTTTTCAATTCAATTCATTTCGAAATCGTTTTCAATTCAATTCATTTCGAAATCGTTTTCAATTCAATTCATTTCGAAATCGTTTTCAATTCAATTCATTTCGAAATCGTTTTCAATTCAATTCATTTCGAAATCGTTTTCAATTCAATTCATTTCGAAATCGTTTAAAATCGATATAAATATCGTTTACGTCAAAATGGCGTCAATCTAATCAACACGGCTTTATATTTTCAAAACTTCTTTATTCTATCCAACAAATGAATATTTATCCCATTCAACACATGAATCTATATTTATTTCAACACACGACTAATCTCAACACATGAGTACTGTCAACACATCACTATTTTTATATTCAACACATGAATTTTCTTTTATAATATTCATTACTTTCCCGATTGGAATGAGGCCCAATCAATCACCATATAACGTTAATTATATGGATTCCATACAACACATGTATATGATAGCAATAATAAACAATCAACCATCAACCAAAGTGCACTACACTGTATAAGCATCAAATATAGATATCTTACGCTTATAACAACCTGTCAATCAATCGATCGACATATTTAATCAATCAGGATGAGTGAACTTCAAATTTCATCCCAACACCCGTGTGGGGTTTCAAACAATCAAACACAGATTTTTAGTTGTGCAGTTGGGCGATGTGTAAAATTTATCGACCCATTCAATATCAGTCAAATCAGTGTATATAAACAAATCGGCCGATTTGTTTATAAATATTTATTTATTCACTTTCACTTTAAAACTATATTTTTAATGATAATATATTTTATTTTAACACATGAATTTCTATTCATTTCATTTACACTATAAAAATGATATTTTTATTTTTCTAACATATTTTAGAAAATTTCGGCGGCATAACGGCACGATACTAGAAACGGGACGAGGCCTAGCCTTATCCCCGGTCTAGTGAAGGCCCACGCCATTCACACATCAATCATATCAATTTCAATTTCACCAAAACAATCCAATCCAAATCAAATAATCTAACCAACTACACAACCAATCAAACAAGTCCATGGTCTGTGGACGGGTGTCGGGTGCTTCTAATAAGCACCGTCTGCATCCTAGTATATATATATATATATATAACTAGAAAAGTAGAATTTGAGTGAGAAGTTCTCACCGAAAGCTATCCAATCATCTTGACTCTTCATTTATAGAAATCTTCTTCTTCTCGCCTTTTTATCATCTTCGTTGCCCGTAGTCACTACATATATAAAAATCACGCATTTTTATATTTCGATGTCTTTAAAATAAAAATCACATTTTTATTTATTCACTTTCAATTTAAAAATCATATTTTTATAATCACTTCATATATTTAAAAATCGAATTTTCCACAACGCTACTGTATGGATAAAAATTATATTTTTATCACGCTATTTTCCATATATAGATTTCGCCTTTTCTAAAATAAAGATTTCACCTTTATAAAAATATAGACTTCGCCTTTTCGAATTTAAAGATTTCATCTTTATAAAAATCTCATTTTTATTTTCTTTCTACATTTATAAAGATGATATTTTTAATCTTCCTATCATGTAAAAATTACATTTTTACCTTGTTATAAATTAAAAACCATATTTTTAGAAATAAAAATCATATCTTTTTATAGATAAAAAATCTCACCTTTACCTATTTATAAAATCTCGCCGTTTTAATCTTAAAGATCCAACCTTTTCATTGTTTTAAAAATGAAATCTTCTTCTAAAAATCAGTTTTAAATCATAAAAAAATCAGTTTTTATATTTTCTTTTAAAATCAGTTTATAATTTCTTTTCAAAAAAGACAGTTACTAATCTAAAAAAAATTCAGTTTATATAATAAATAAAATTCAGATAAATTAAAAAAACTTACAGTATTTGTCGCTTAACGGGGAGGAGTGGGCGCTGCTGCCTTGGAGATGCTCGGAGGGCGAGCAGGAGGCGATGGTGGGGCTTCAGGTGGTGGGGAGGCGGTGGAACCAGGTCACGGCGGCTCGTTCTTGGGCGTGGGGGTTTGGGCGCTGTTCGATCGGAGCTAGGCGGCAGGGGGAGAAGAGGGGGAGGTCGTGGATCGGTGGGGGTTGAACGACGACGGGTGGTGGGTTTCCAAGGGGGCGTGTCGGTTAGGGTTAGAAGGGGGCTCGCGCGACGCGCTGTAAGAGACAAGAGGAGAGAGAGGAGTAGATCGGAGGGGGGCGAAAGCCGAGGGTGGAGGCGTGACCTCGCCGTCGACGGTGGTGGGTTTCTCCCGGCCGTCGCGGATGTCCTTTCTTCTTCTTTTTTTTTTATTTGATAACGTCTGTTTGAATCGGAGGGCCTGGGAGGAGATAAGGGGAGGGAATATTTTTTTTTTCTCTCTCCTAAGTTGACTTTTCATACGCTCTTGAAATCGAACCCACCGCCTGTCGTCCATAGCGTATTACCCCCATTCCGAACACAATGGGATATGTATCGTAGGCTGATTCGGCTGTTACAATCAGTTTTTGTTAAATTTACATTTAAATCACTATATTGAATTTTAAACGTACATTTCAAATTACCGGGGTCACATACTAACTCTAAAAATTCCCGAAAAATATTTTCTAGCTTCGTATTGACGATACGGTCCTAACAAAACTAGTTTCGTCAAATTCTGAGACCGTTTGAAAAATGGCCATTTTCCAGTCGATTAAAATCAACTGAAACTGGTCAAACGCGTTTTCCTTTGCCACGCTCACATATTGATTCAGAAAATTATGAAATTTGGAATCTAGCAATAATTTGACATCACGGACACAACAAAACTGGTTTCGTCGAAATCCGAGGTCATTTGCAAAATGTCCATTTTTAAGGGCCTGAATTCCATAGCGACTATTCAGAATTTTCAATTGGACATATCTTTTGATTCCCGATATGAAATCTCGATTCGTCGGATTCGTTGGAAAGATATTACCAATTAGACTCTAATGTTTTTGGTTTCACTAAAATCCGGATCGTTTTGCACCCGGTACATTCAATTGAAGTTTGAAATCGAATTATCGAACTACCGCGCCATTTTCAATTCTATTTATAATTATTTATAAATATTTATATTCTAACGACGACGCGTATAATATATACGTTCGAATTATATTCAAAATAAATTTCTCGTCGATATTATTTAAAATAATCTATTTTAAATATTCAAAATTCGCTAAAATTGCCAAAATAAAAATTTTAAACTGGCCCAGATTTTACGGGTTGTTACAATCTCCCCCACTTAAAACTTTTCGTCCCCGAAAAGGAACAAAGTCGAAAGTGGTTTGATTAATCAGCACTACGCTCGACCTGGCTTCCATTCTCAAACTTTTCAGTTTCTGAGAATTTTCTAAATTTCAAAAATTTGGCTAACACCCTAAATTTTCGAAAAATTTCGCCATAACCTCCCCTGCACCGGGAGCATCGGGGAATCTCAAATAGCTTCCCCGGTGCTTCAGATCTCAAAAAGAAAAAGAAAAAGCCAAGCGGCTAGCCAATAGGCTCATAAAATCATCATCACCCAAACAAAACAGTAAATTATGTAGTAAACTTGTACCTATTTGTCGGGCAAACAAATTTTATTCTCTGGCTCTAGCCTCCTTGCTATGACCTGTTCAATGATATATATGTATATGCAAGCAAATGCGACCAATTTTCAATATAACTCATTATTCGATCAAACTAGGCATAATGGTTCAAAATTAGCAAACAAATGAACAAACAACACAAACATCAATCAATTAGTGAATTAGAGTTTCAAATTCATAATTTTGATACATATACAAAAATCCGATTTTTGGTGCCAAATCACAACAATAGATCCTATATAGTTTTTGGTTCTCACACCAGTCAATAGGAAATATATAGATATCAAACTTTCGACACTCGAATATAAATGCTGATGATGATGCACCATCATCAATATCATCTTCGGGCGACTAGAGTGTGATGCTATATCTATCCAGTATATTAAAATTTCAAATACACGTGGATCAGACGTATACGAAAAATCTTTATATACTGGACTGTCCAAATTCATTAAAATAAATAATCAAATACGAATAGTTGATTTAAATTTTCAAAACAAATTTTGTTTTCCTTTGAAAAATATACTCTTCACACTCGTTCTAAGATACTACTGATCCTATCTCTAACGAGTCATTCTAATTGGATTTTACTAATCCAATATCTGATGAATTCTTTCGTACGTTTCTAATGTGTCTTGTTCTCTAGCTTTGTAAACCAAAGCTCTGATGCCAACTGTAAAAACCCGTAACTTCCCCGTAAAGGAAAGCGTCGGATAGTTCGAGAACAAGCCACAACAGAACGCATACAGAAGAACGTTTCATTGTATATTACAACAATGCATCGGATTACAAGAATATACAGAGTATAAATGAATATTACACAGAAATATCAGAGATTTAAATTACATTTAAATACATCGCAGCGGAAAATAATACAATCTACAACTAGAAGAGATATACGGATACAAAGCTTTCCGGATATCGTTCCAGCTGAAAACCAGGATCCTGCGAATAAAAATCTGCAAAACCAAAACTACTAGCTGCCCGTGTCAAAATAAGGGCACCCAGAGTTTAGGTTAAAACAATAAACTCCAGGTCAGTCATGTGACTGGTGTGAGAACTAAAACAGTTATTAATCTTTATTTTAAATCATTAGGTAAATCAAGGGACCACGCCGTATAACACGGAACGGGTTTCCTCCCAAGAATACCAGTGCATGAAACAAACAGCGCAATGCTAAATAAAGAAAAATGAAGCTGTTATAAGACCCAGGTCCCATCACACAATGCAACGCAGCCGAGGATAGGGTTTTCCCTTATAACAGCCAAAGAATGCTTGATACGGTTAAAACAAATCATTTGATACTATAATAAGTGTATAGTGTCAAAAACGATTTCAATCATAAATATAAATCATAGACGGCATGAGTGCCCCATCCCACTATGTCGCCATACTAGGCTCTACAAATAAAGCCGAAATACACGTATTGGAAATTGGATTTCCATCATGGTGGCTCCTGATTCGAAAGATCTATCGCGTAGTACAAATCACCGCGGCTTACGTCTCAGCGAGAGAAAACACCGCTATGCACATCCGCACTTTTGGGAC
Source organism: Allium sativum (assembly GCA_030737875.1). NCBI lineage: Eukaryota > Viridiplantae > Streptophyta > Magnoliopsida > Asparagales > Amaryllidaceae > Allium > Allium sativum. The sequence goes on from CM060923.1 coordinate 13,581,266, forward strand.
TCAAGTATCACTGCGGCTTACGTCCCAGCAAGAGAAAACACCGCTTACTCTATCCCTCCGAGCACAAAGCTCAGTATCGGTCGACCGAATCCACTACACTAAAAATGTATACTGATCAAACCATCAGTTTACCACCATCCCGGGCTGTGAGGCTCGCGGATTCACGTTATACACAAAGCTACGCCACACAGGCCGTGCTTTGATCATCAACCACAAGACTTTTTTTTTCAACAGAAGCCTTGATCAATTGCCACTTACGCATGCCACACTGGCAATTCACTCCATGCGACTGATGTCCATCGATATACAACCTCTGAGCTCGTACGTCTCAGAGAAGGGCGTTAAGCAAGAGAATAAATTCTCCGCCGCCAAACAGATGTATATTTAATAGAGATCAATCAACACAGAATAAAATCCAATGTTAGACACACAATCCATTTACAAGTTCGTTCTGGGTCTGAACGAAACCGGAGGCACTTTCCTCGCATATCCATCCATCTCCAGGTACGTCTGGACGATCACCAACTGATTCCCTCATCCTGGGTGTACAGCCCAATCAAGATCATCAGTAATCACCCAAACGATGTGAAGACTTCCGGTCTTCAACCACCGTCTTCATCTTCGACATCTCGTCGAATCGGTTATTCAGAATGGGTATAAACCCGGCCTTTCTGAATAACCCACGTATATAATAAACGAATGTTACACAAACACAACAACCGGCTCATTCCAATTCAGAATATTATCTTATCCACAAAATCACATTCTTAGGGAAAGGTTCCCATTAATTTTATCCAAGATAAATTCTTCTAAATTTATTCTTTAATCCTCCTATGGATATCATTTCAAACTAGTCGGGATTAACGAACCACACCGAAGTAATTATTTATTTTATTTCCCAATCCCAACCTATTTATCCCATGGAGAAAACTGGTAATACCCCACATCTAACACCACGGTGTTATCGGTAAAATTAATTACCATTTCACGTTCAAATCTAATTAAAGATTTAACTATCGCTTTGGAGCAAAACTGGTGATACTCCACTCTCGATCACTTTTCAGATTTTGATAATTAAAATTATCAATTCACATTTTAATCTAATTAAAGATTCATTAAAACTCCACTTAGTTTTAATCTTTTCAGAAATCGATATTATGTCTTTAACTGGGTTAAAGAACCAATGTCATCTAAACACGACTCACGATAAACCCAAATCACATTTGATATTAAATACAAGGCTCTGAATAGAAAATATACCGGCTTACATTCAATATCAAATTCTGAAACCAACAAATATCATATTGGAAATAACGATATAAAATATATCTTTCAAATCCCCATAACAATATTTGTATAGTCACGAAATCCAACATCGAAATATCCCGAAGATAATTTCGATTCAACTCCAGTCCAATCCACGTATTGGGAGTATTGATTATTTTTAAAATCACTTTCAAATTCAATTTATTTATTTCAAAAATAAATTGATTTTAATTCTAGTTCAAAACTAGTTCATTTCGATAAAAATCTATTTTTATCTTTTCAAATGTGGAATTTTCCAGCTCAACTCTTTCCAATCCATATTTTATGATTTTACACAAATTATAGATATTTTTAATAATTTTACAAAGGCCCGTACAGTCGATTTCCAACAACGGCCATCGAACTGCACTTACGGCGACCTTTTTCGAATTTGATTTGGACATAACTCCAAATCCAACCGTTAGATTTCAAATTTCTAATATTCATTGGAAAGCTCTTTTCGATACGAACCCAACGGTTCCGGTTTTAGGAGAATCCGACGGTCGGATCTCCCGCAATGTCCATTTGAAACAAATGGTCGAAATCCACGAACTGCCGCGGCGCGGCGCGTTCTATTCAGGCCATTATATATATAATATATATATATTATATATATTTCGTCGATTTCCTTTTAAAACGAATTTTATAAATAGTTCTACATTCGTTTCAAAACAATTTCAACTTCCATTTCAATTCAAATCAAAATTGAATTCTTCTTTATAAATTCGTTCTAAAATTCAAATCGTTTTCAATTCAATTCATTTCGAAATCGTTTTCAATTCAATTCATTTCGAAATCGTTTTCAATTCAATTCATTTCGAAATCGTTTTCAATTCAATTCATTTCGAAATCGTTTTCAATTTAATTCATTTCGAAATCGTTTTCAATTCAATTCATTTCGAAATCGTTTTCAATTCAATTCATTTCGAAATCGTTTTCAATTCAATTCATTTCGAAATCGTTTTCAATTCAATTCATTTCGAAATCGTTTTCAATTCAATTCATTTCGAAATCGTTTTCAATTCAATTCATTTCGAAATCGTTTAAAATCGATATAAATATCGTTTACGTCAAAATGGCGTCAATCTAATCAACACGGCTTTATATTTTCAAAACTTCTTTATTCTATCCAACAAATGAATATTTATCCCATTCAACACATGAATCTATATTTATTTCAACACACGACTAATCTCAACACATGAGTACTGTCAACACATCACTATTTTTATATTCAACACATGAATTTTCTTTTATAATATTCATTACTTTCCCGATTGGAATGAGGCCCAATCAATCACCATATAACGTTAATTATATGGATTCCATACAACACATGTATATGATAGCAATAATAAACAATCAACCATCAACCAAAGTGCACTACACTGTATAAGCATCAAATATAGATATCTTACGCTTATAACAGCCTGTCAATCAATCGATCGACATATTTAATCAATCAGGATGAGTGAACTTCAAATTTCATCCCAACACCCGTGTGGGGTTTCAAACAATCAAACACAGATTTTTAGTTGTGCAGTTGGGCGATGTGTAAAATTTATCGACCCATTCAATATCAGTCAAATCAGTGTATATAAACAAATCGGCCGATTTGTTTATAAATATTTATTTATTCACTTTCACTTTAAAACTATATTTTTAATGATAATATATTTTATTTTAACACATGAATTTCTATTCATTTCATTTACACTATAAAAATGATATTTTTATTTTTCTAACATATTTTAGAAAATTTCGGCGGCATAACGGCACGATACTAGAAACGGGACGAGGCCTAGCCTTATCCCCGGTCTAGTGAAGGCCCACGCCATTCACACATCAATCATATCAATTTCAATTTCACCAAAACAATCCAATCCAAATCAAATAATCTAACCAACTACACAACCAATCAAACAAGTCCATGGTCTGTGGACGGGTGTCGGGTGCTTCTAATAAGCACCGTCTGCATCCTAGTATATATATATATATATATATAACTAGAAAAGTAGAATTTGAGTGAGAAGTTCTCACCGAAAGCTATCCAATCATCTTGACTCTTCATTTATAGAAATCTTCTTCTTCTCGCCTTTTTATCATCTTCGTTGCCCGTAGTCACTACATATATAAAAATCACGCATTTTTATATTTCGATGTCTTTAAAATAAAAATCACATTTTTATTTATTCACTTTCAATTTAAAAATCATATTTTTATAATCACTTCATATATTTAAAAATCGAATTTTCCACAACGCTACTGTATGGATAAAAATTATATTTTTATCACGCTATTTTCCATATATAGATTTCGCCTTTTCTAAAATAAAGATTTCACCTTTATAAAAATATAGACTTCGCCTTTTCGAATTTAAAGATTTCATCTTTATAAAAATCTCATTTTTATTTTCTTTCTACATTTATAAAGATGATATTTTTAATCTTCCTATCATGTAAAAATTATATTTTTACCTTGTTATAAATTAAAAACCATATTTTTAGAAATAAAAATCATATCTTTTTATAGATAAAAAATCTCACCTTTACCTATTTATAAAATCTCGCCGTTTTAATCTTAAAGATCCAACCTTTTCATTGTTTTAAAAATGAAATCTTCTTCTAAAAATCAGTTTTAAATCATAAAAAAAATCAGTTTTTATATTTTCTTTTAAAATCAGTTTATAATTTCTTTTCAAAAAAGACAGTTACTAATCTAAAAAAAATTCAGTTTATATAATAAATAAAATTCAGATAAATTAAAAAAACTTACAGTATTTGTCGCTTAACGGGGAGGAGTGGGCGCTGCTGCCTTGGAGATGCTCGGAGGGCGAGCAGGAGGCGATGGTGGGGCTTCAGGTGGTGGGGAGGCGGTGGAACCAGGTCACGGCGGCTCGTTCTTGGGCGTGGGGGTTTGGGCGCTGTTCGATCGGAGCTAGGCGGCAGGGGGAGAAGAGGGGGAGGTCGTGGATCGGTGGGGGTTGAACGACGACGGGTGGTGGGTTTCCAAGGGGGCGTGTCGGTTAGGGTTAGAAGGGGGCTCGCGCGACGCGCTGTAAGAGACAAGAGGAGAGAGAGGAGTAGATCGGAGGGGGGCGAAAGCCGAGGGTGGAGGCGTGACCTCGCCGTCGACGGTGGTGGGTTTCTCCCGGCCGTCGCGGATGTCCTTTCTTCTTTTTTTTTTTTTTATTTGATAACGTCTGTTTGAATCGGAGGGCCTGGGAGGAGATAAGGGGAGGGAATATTATTTATTTATTTATTTATTTTTCTCTCTCCTAAGTTGACTTTTCATACGCTCTTGAAATCGAACCCACCGCCTGTCGTCCATAGCGTATTACCCCCATTCCGAACACAATGGGATATGTATCGTAGGCTGATTCGGCTGTTACAATCAGTTTTTGTTAAATTTACATTTAAATCACTATATTGAATTTTAAACGTACATTTCAAATTACCGGGGTCACATACTAACTCTAAAAATTCCCGAAAAATATTTTCTAGCTTCGTATTGACGATACGGTCCTAACAAAACTAGTTTCGTCAAATTCTGAGACCGTTTGAAAAATGGCCATTTTCCAGTCGATTAAAATCAACTAAAACTGGTCAAACGCGTTTTCCTTTGCCACGCTCACATATTGATTCAGAAAATTATGAAATTTGGAATCTAGCAATAATTTGACATCACGGACCCAACAAAACTGGTTTCGTCGAAATCCGAGGTCATTTGCAAAATGTCCATTTTTAAGGGCCTGAATTCCATAGCGACTATTCAGAATTTTCAATTGGACATATCTTTTGATTCCCGATATGAAATCTCGATTCGTCGGATTCGTTGGAAAGATATTACCAATTAGACTCTAATGTTTTTGGTTTCACTAAAATCCGGATCGTTTTGCACCCGGTACATTCAATTGAAGTTTGAAATCGAATTATCGAACTACCGCGCCATTTTCAATTCTATTTATAATTATTTATAAATATTTATATTCTAACGACGACGCGTATAATATATACGTTCGAATTATATTCAAAATAAATTTCTCGTCGATATTATTTAAAATAATCTATTTTAAATATTCAAAATTCGCTAAAATTGCCAAAATAAAAATTTTAAACTGGCCCAGATTTTACGGGTTGTTACATAATATGTTTTGATTCACTAAAATAATGACACTAACATGTTAGCGATGTTAGGAAGTTAATAATATGTTTTGATTCATTATAATAATGACATTAACATGTTAGCGATGTTTGGGAGATAGTAATATTTTTTGGTTCATTAAAATAATGACATTAACATGTTAGCGATTTTTGGAAGATAATAATATGTTTTGATTCATTAAAATAATGTCACTAACTTGTTAGCAATGTTAGAAAAATAATCATATGTTTTCTTTAATGTCACTAACATGTTAGCGATGTTAGAAAAGTGATCATTTGTTAAATAATTTGAGATTGTCGAACGAATTATATATATATATATATATATATATATATATATATATATTGAAACACCAGATTAACATAGAAATGTGTTTATTTTATGCTCTTATATTTTATCTTTTGTAAATAAATAAATATAACTTTTGGTATTTTTGGTGTATTTTCACAGGTTGTCAATAAATGTCTCATCCATTTCAATTAAAGGCCAATTTTAAAGAAAAAGCTACTTCTCCATATTAACGCTATCTCAATTGCAAAAGAAGTTGTAGCTCACATTTAATTTGGTGCAATACTCCCCAAGAATTCAAATCCAATCAATCACATTTAATTTCCATGCAAAGAGAAAGGGAAGGCTTTGATTACAAATCTCCAATTAAGCATATGCTTATCTTCCCGCTGACCGTGCCACACATAAAAAGGAATACATTAATTACAATTTTTCAAATCAAGCACCATGAAAGGAATATTCCTTTATCTGTGGAAAGAATTTATATCATTCTTGGCCTCATTATTTTCATAGAAAGGGAACTACATTCTTATAAATACACCTTGTATCCATTGTAAATACCATCCCATTTTTTTCCTGTATTCTATTCTCCAATAATAAAGCTTTCTTTTCTTTTAATTCTGTAATTTTTATTTTCATGGCAATTCGTGTTGTGTAGTCAACTAGATTTGCTAGAAAACAATTTCTATTGCAATTTTAATATTCATTAGTGATTGACCGTCTGATTAGATTCAGCGGTAATCCTAATTTTATTTTCCTGTTAATTTATTTCTATTCTGCAATTTTATTTCCCGCAATCTATTTTATTTTTAATCATTAAATAGATTATAGATTCGATTAGGTTCAAATCTATTATTCATTCAATTGCAGTTTTACTTGTTTTTATCGATAATTACAACTTTAGTTATCGGTTCTATTAGATTTGTTCTGAACTGAATTCTAATTTCAATTTTATCCCATCTTCAAGATTTATCTAACTCGCCCACGAAATTACATAAATAATTTGATTTAATTTACCTCCCTGTGTTCGACCTGCATACTACACGATCTGTGCGCTTGCAGAATTTATTTTAAAATTTCGCGCTTTTCTACTTCATAGAAAAGCGACGATCAAGTTTTTGGCGCCATTGCCGGGGAGATAACGATTAAATTTTATTATTTATTTAATTTTTGATTCGTGTTAGTTTTTGTTCATATTTTCCTATTGTGTTCTTGTATATATATTAAAAAAAAATCTTAATTGTTTAGATTTGGTGTTGTTCAGTGATACCGTAATCTTCCAAATAAGAAAAAAAAACAATAACTTGTCTTTTTCATTGATTTTCTGTCTTTGCCATTCATTTTCTTTTACTTCTTTCCTTTTTTTTCAATCATTCTCCTCCTTTGTACAAATTTCTTTCTTGTTTTACAAGCCTAAAAAAATAATTCTTTCAATTTTCCATTATTTCTTTCGATCTTCCTATTTTATTTCCAATCTTCTACATTCTCTTTCTACTTTTACAATAATTAAAAAAATTTTTATCAATTTTCAATTTCTTTCCTACTTTACAAGTTCTTGCCTTCTCTGAACATTGCTACCCTTCTTCTCTTTACAGATTTCTTCTCTGGCCATCAACTCATACATTATTTTCTACACCCCAAACTCCCCACCATCGCTCAAACTACCCAAATCCTCTTCCCACCATCGCTCCCCCTAGAGCCAATTCAACCACGGACCGTTCATCAACAGTCACAATAATTTGCCGGTTTTCCAATTGTTTTCATTGATTTCTTTCCTTTTTTTCCCGATTAATTCTTTCCCCTTTTCAACTTTTTGTTCCTTGTGCATTTCTTTTTTACTTTTACACTGAAAAAAAACAATTTTTCATTAATTTCTTTCCTTTTCACTCTTTCCTCTTTCCAATACATTGATTTCTGCTTTCCTTTGAAAAAAAATCTCTTTTTGAAAACTTTCTTTTCCTTGTAGTTAATTCTCCGCATTGCCACTTGATTTCTTTCCTTTTTTTCAATTTATTTCTTTTCAACTATTTTTTTTCTTTCCCTTTTACATTTTGTTTTCTACTTTTACAAAAAAAAAACAAATTTTCTTTCCTTTCTCTCTTCATATTTCTTCTTTCTTCTGTTTTTTTTCGTTCATATTTCTTCTGCCTATCACATTCTCCTCACCTTCAATGTTCACACCTTCAACCAGCATCATCCCTTAATCAAAATCCACTTGTTTCAACAAACAACAACCAAACCACCATCAAGTCCACAACTTATACATCATCCTCCACCTCTCTTGCCACAAACCCATCACCATTCAAATCTTACCAGCACACCTGTAATAACCCGGAAATGCGGGCCAGTTTAAAAATTTTTATTTTGGCGATTTTAGCTAATTTTGAATATTTAAAATGAATTATTTTAAATAATATCGACGAAAATTTATTTTGAATATATTTAGAACGTATATATTATTTACGCCGTCGTTAGAAAATAATTAATTATATATAAATATAAAAGGAATTGAAAATGGCGCGGTAGTTCGATAATTCGATTTCAAACTTCAATTGAATGTACCGGGTGCAAAATAATCCGGATTTTAACGAAACCAAAAATAATAGGGTCTAATTGAGAATATCTTTCCAACGAATCCGAAAAATCGAAATTTCATAGCGGGAATCAAAAGATATGTCCAGTTGAAAATTCTGAATAGTCGCTATGGAATTCAGGCCCTTAAAAATGGGAATTTTGCAAACTACCTCGGATTTTGACGAAACCAATTTTGTTGGGTCTGGGATGTCAAATTATTGCTAGATTCCAAATTTCATAATTTTTCGAATCAGTATGTGAGCGTGGCAAAGGAAAACGTGTTTGACCAGTTTCAGTTGATTTTAATCGACTGGAAAAGGGCCATTTTTCCAACAGTCTCAGAATTCGATGAAACTAGTTTTATTATGACCGTATCGTCAATACGAATCTAGAAAATATTTTTTCTGGAATTTTTCGAGTTAGTATGTGACCCCGGTAAAATGAAATGCGCGTTCAAATTTAATATATAGAGTTATATTTTGATTTTAACGAAAACTGATCGAAACGATCGAATCAACGAACGATACATATCCCATTATGTTCGGAATGCGGGTAATTAGCTAGGGGTGACAGTCGTTGGGTCTTGATTGGGATTCTGGGATTCGAATAAAAAGTCAACCTTAGGTGGAATAAATAAAATATATAACATAAATTAAAATATAAAATCCCTTTACCCCCTTCCCCCTTTCAGATCTGAAATCGAGTAAGTAAAATAAAAAAATAAAAAAAATAAAAAAAATAAAAAAAGCCAGAACAAAACCCGATGGCCTCTGCCCTAACCCACCGTCGCCCCTCGCTCAGACCTCGCCATCGCCGTTATCGAGCTGCCACCCCCTCCAGCGAAGACCGCCACCGCCTTTCCCTCAGCCCCCCCTTCGATCGACGAGCCCCAGACCCCGCTGCCTCATCAAAACCTCCACCACAGAATTGATCAATCGCTCCACCACCAACGAGCTCCGCTTCCTCCGTTATCACCCCAGGTCGCCTCCCACCGCACCCCATTCCGCCGTCGCCGTCTCTATAGGGCCCACCACCGCCTCAGGCTAGACCGCAGCACCACCCGACGCGCTATTTCCCCCTCCTGACCACCTGCGACGCAGTGAAAACCCCCTCCCTCTGAATGGAACGCTGTAAGTTTTCTTTGTATTTTAATTTATTTTAAATATTCAATTATTTTAAATGAAATAGCTTTGTTTATTTTCTGATTTTTACTTCAAGAAAGTATGATTTTTGTTTGGACAAAAATTTGATCTTTACTTAGGAAAATCTAATTTTTATTTATAAAAATTAGATTTTTATTTAGAAGAAAAGCTTAGATTCTTAGAGATGAAAAGTTTTGATTTTATGAGAAAAGATTAGATTTTTAAAATAGTAAAAATTAGATTTTTCTATATTGAATAACATAGTAAAAATTAGATTTTTCTATATTGAATAACAAGGAAAAAATTAGATTTTTCTATATTGAATAACCAGGTAAAAATTAGATTTTTCTATATTGAATAACAATAGTAAAAATTAGATTTTTCTACATTGAATAACATAGTAAAAATTAGATTTTTCTATATTGAATAACAAGGTAAAAATTAGATTTTTCTATATTGAATAACAAGGTAAAAATTAGATTTTTCTATATTGAATAACAAGGTAAAAATTAGATTTTTCTATATTGAATAACAAGGTAAAAATTAGATTTTTCTATATTGAATAACAAGGTAAAAATTATATTTTTCTATATTGAATAACAAGGTAAAAATTAGATTTTTCTATATTGAATAACAAGGTAAAAATTAGATTTTTCTATATTGAATAACAAGGTAAAAATTAGATTTTTATATATTGAATAGCGAAGTAAAAATTCGATTTTTATATATTGAATAACGAAGTAAAAATTCGATTTTTATATATTGAATAGCGAAGTAAAAATGTGATTTTTATATATGTAGTGAATACGGGCAACGAAGATGACAAAAAGGCGATCACGACGAAGATTTCTATAAATGAAGTGTCGTGGAGTTGGATTAGCTATCGGTGAGAACTTCTCACTCAAATTTCCTTTTCTAGTTATATAATATATGCTAGGATGCAGACGGTGTTTAGTAGCACCCGACACCCGTCATCCACAGACCATGGATGGCTTGTTTGTTTGATTGATGTGTTGTGAAATTTGTTTGTGAAGTTGATGTGAAATAGATAATGAAATATATTCATGTGTTGAAATAAATTAATTATCGTTAAAAATATAAATTTTAATGTGGATATGAATCAATAAATATTTATAAACAAAACGGCCGATTTGTTTATATACACTGATTTGACTAGGGCTGTTACGGTAACGGTAAATTTACCATTACCATACCATTACCAGTCGACCGGTAACCATTTTTGGTTGAAATCGGTGTACCAGTTAAAATGGTATGGTAACGGTAAATTTACCATTTTTAACGGTAAATTATCGATAACGTTTCTTCAATACCAGCGGTAACGGTAATTTTACCAGTTAATTCAAAATATAAGTATACTCATCTGATATGCTTTATTACATGCACGTAGAACCAAATAAATAATTATATTTAGTTCAATAATCAGATGAAATAATTCCAAATACACTTATTTTCTTTTTCATTTACGTTTTTTATAAACTAACACCACATATAGTATAATATATATATTAGGCTCACATCCCTATTTTGAAACTTAATTAGGCTCACATCCAGTGATAAACTTATTATAAATTAGATCCCTATTTTTCAAAAGTAGCGAAAAAAATGAAAAAAAAACGAAAATTATTATTTAAATAAATTATGCATTCAACAAAAAATTTGCCGAAAAAAATTAAAAAAGTCCACTTAAAATAAAAAACAGTAAAAAACGTCGTAAATATGCAGTTACGTGCATAATATTATGTAACAATTCCTATTTCTGTCATATATATGTGCATAATTTCCACTTTTGCATCTCCTTTAGATTTTTCTGCACATATATGTGTAACTATTGCACCATTCTTGCATTAAAACATGCATTATTTCGTAACACTGCAACTCAGTTCATTTTTTACCTTTATGCAATAATGGCATATATGTATGCAAGTATTGGTAATATTTGCATACATATATGCAACTATTTTTTTTTCTTGTCGTGGACTTCTGGGATTATTTCCAGATTTTAGAATTTTTTTTTTTAGAAGAGCCGCACTTTTTTCTGGAGAAAAAACGAAGGAAGCAAAGTAAAAAGGAGGAGCAGGCGGAACTACAAAAGAGGAAGCGGATCCACTAAAATAGCATGCGGCAATTCAAAAGTAGGGGGCGGAAACGTATGTGAAACTATGACCGGGTTTTTTTTTTTTTTTTTGAAACTTAACAGGGACCTCTAAAAAACGCACCCTAATAAAAATGCACGGTGTACAAAAAATATGTTAAGATACAAACTTTGATTGACAAACGGTAATTTATCATTACCAGTGTAACGGTTACCAGATTATCGGTATACCAGTCAATCGGTAACGGTAACGGTAAGCAATTCTGGCTTACCAGTAAAAACGGTATGGTAACGGTAGTTGCCAAACGGTAACGGTAACCATTACCAGAACAGCCCTAGATTTGACTGATATTGATTGGGTCGATAAATTTTACACATTGCCCAACTGCACAAATAAAAATATGTGTTTGTTGATTTGAAACCCCACACGGGTATTGGGATAATATATGACATACACTAATCCCAATAATTAGTTGTATGTCGATCGATTGATTGACAGGCTGTTATAAGCGTTAGAGATTTATATTTGATGCTTATACAGTGTAGTGCACTTTGGATGATGGTCGATTATTTATCGTTGCTATTGTATACATGTGTTGTATGGAATCCATATAATTAACTTTATATGGTAATTGATTGGGCCTCATTCCAATTTAGAAAATAAAGAATTTTATAAAATAAAGGTTCATGTGTTGACAGTACTCATCCGTTGAGATTAGTCACGTGTTGAACGAAATATTTTAACAATAAAATTTACATCTTTATCATATATAAAATTAGAAATCAACTGGAAAATAGATGAGATAAGTGGTCTCCTGGATATTGATCTGATGTTGGTTTCGGCCTTCGGGGTTAATATTCAGGGGATCGTTCTCTTACTAATTTACGGTTGGAGTCTGATTTTAAATCAAACGATAGATACCAAAATTTTTATAAAATATATTAAATAACAAAAATAGTCACACGTGGACAGTACTCATTCATTGAGATTAGTCATGTGTTGACAAAAATATAGATTCATTTGTCGAATAGAATAATGGAATTATTGAAATATATAAAGCCGTATTGATTAGAGATGCGCTATTTTGACGCGAACGATATTTATATCGATTATATTCATTTTTGAATTTGAATTGAATCGAATAGAAAATCAATTTGAATTGAATCGAATAGAAAACCAATTTGAATTGAATCGAATAGAAAATCAATTTGAATTGAATCGAATAGGAAACCAATTTGAATTGAATCGAATAGAAAATCAATTTGAATTGAATCGAATAGAAAATCAATTTGAATTGAATCGAATAGAAAAATCAATTTGAATTGAATCGAATAGAAAATCAATTTGAATTGAATCGAATAGAAAAATCAATTTGAATTGAATCGAATAGAAAATCAATTTGAATTGAAACGAATAGAAAATCAATTTGAATTGAATCGAATAGGAAAACCTATTTGAATTGAATCGAATAGAAAACCAATTTGAATTGAATTGAATATAAAACGAATTCGAATTGAATTGAATATAAACCAAATTCGAATTGAATTGAATATAAACCAAATTCGAATTGAATTGAATATAAACCAAATTCGAATTGAATTGAATATAGAATGAATTGAAATTTGATTTGAATTTGAAATGAAAGTTGAAAATGTTTTTGAAACGAATTTAAAACTATTTATATAATTCGTTCAAAATAGAAATCGACGAAATATATATTATATATATTATATATATAATATAATTGCCTGAATAGAACGCGCCGCACCGCGGCAGTTCGCGAATTTCGACCATTGACTTCGAACGGACATTACGGGAGATCCGACCGTCGGATTCTCCTAAGACTAGAACTGTTGGGTTCGTATCGAAAAGAGCTTTCTAATGAATATTAGAAATTCAAAATCTAACGGTTGGATTTGGAGATACGTCCAAATCAAATTTGGAAAAGGTCGCTGTAAGTGCAGTTCGATGGCCGTTGTTGGAAATCGACTGTACGGGCCTTGATAAAATTATTAAAAATAGTAATAATTTGTGTAAAATCATAAGACATGATTTGGGAAAAATTGGGATGAAAAAAACTCCATGTTTGAAAAGATAAAAATAGATTTTTATCGGAATGAACTAGTTTAGAACTAAAGTAACAATCCATTTATTTTAAATAAATAAATTGGATTTGAAATGGGTTTTAAATAGAATCGATCTGTTGGTTTATCATGAACAGTGTTTTAAATAACATTTGTTCTTTAACCCGATAGTAAATAGAATGTGATGTGGGTTTGTCGTGAACTGTGTTTTAAATGAAATTTGTTCTTTAACCCAGTAAAAGGAGGTTTAATGAATCTGCAATTAGATTGAAATGTGAATTGATAATCTAAATTATCAAATTTAGAAATTGAGCGAGAATGGAGTATCACCAGTTTTGCTCCAAAGCGATATTTAAATCTTTAATTAGATTTGAACGTGAAATGGTAATTAATTTTACCGATAACACCGTGGTGTTAGATATGGAGTATTACCAGTTTTGCTTCATGGGATGAATAGGTTGAGATTGGGAAATAAAACAAATAATTACTTCGGTATGGTTCGCTAATCTCGTCTAGTTTGAAAAACCATAATTTGGTTTGAAATGACATCCAAAGGAAGATTAAAGGATAAATTTTAAAGAATTTATCTTGGATAAAATTAATGGGAACCTTTCCTTAAGAATTAAAATTTAGAAACTAGCTGAAGGTTAGTTAAGGAGAATGGTTTCCTGGGTATTGATCTGATGTTGGTTTCGGCCTTCGGGGTTAATATTTGGGGAATTGTACTCTTGCTAATTTACGGTTAGTGACTAATGAATTGGAATGAGGCGTATGTTGTGTTTGTGTAACATTTGTTTTAATATATGCGGTTGTTCGGAAAGGCCGGGTTTATACCCATTCTGAATAACCGATTCGACGATATGTCAAAGATGAAGATGGTGGTTGAAGACCGGAAGTCTTCACATCGTTTGGGTGATTACTGATGATCTTGATTGGACTGTACACCCAAGATGAGGGAATCAGTTGGTGGTCGTCCAGACGTACCTGGAGATCGATGGATATGCGAGGAAAGTGGCTCCGGTTTCGTTCAGACCCAGAACGAACTTGTAAGTGGATTGTGTGTCTGACATTGGATTTTATTCTGTGTTGATTGATTTCTGTTAAATATATATCTGTTTGGCGGCGGAGAATTTATTCTCTTGCTTAACGCCCTTCTCTGAGATGTACGAGCTTAGAGATTATATATCGATAGATATCAATCGCATGGCATGAATTGCCTGTGTGGCACACTGAGTTGCATGGATCAAGGCTTCTGTTGAAAAGCAAAGTCTTGTGGTTGATGATCAAAGCACGACCTACGTGGCAGCTTTGTGTATAAGTGAATTAGCGAGCCTCACACCTCGGTATGAGTTAAAAACGGGATACGGACCGTTGGGAGAACACGACGTTTCTTTCTAGCTTTGGTGGTGTCAGTGACTTACCAGCCCTGACATTTATATACTTTTCACCTATGTGGTTGTTGGATGCGAGGCGCCTCGATTATAGGTCTGTAAGGACTGGGAAACGTGTGTTTAGGAATTGCCAATCCTCAAATGTAAGAGAGGACCGACCCAGCCGATCCAGGGTTACCCAGAGTGTGTAGTCCTGAGGCATTTGCTAGAGTGTCTCGAAGCGGAGAGGAGCTTGCCCCTTGCCTCGACTCATGACGGAAATCCAATTTCCAATATGTGTATCTCGGTTTTATTTGTAGAGCCTAGTATGGCGACATGATAGATGGTACCCATGCCGCCTAGGATTGATATTTATGATTGAAAATGTTTTGACACTATACACTTATAATAGTATCAAATGATTTGTTTTAAACGTACCAAGCATGTTTGGCTATTATAAGGGAAAACCCTATCCTCCGGCTTGCGTTGCATAGTGTAATGGGACCTGGGTCTTGTAATAGCTTCATTTTTCGAAAAAGCATTGCGCTGTTTATTATGCACTGGTATTCTTGGGAGGAAACCCGTTCCGTGTTATACGGCGTGGTCCCTTGAATTACTCTCTTTTAAAGTAAAGCTTTAAATAACTGTTTTAGTTATCACGCCAGTCACATGACTGACCTGGAGTTTATTGTTTTAACCTAAACTATGAGTGCCCCTATTTTCAACACAGGCAGCTAGTAGTTTTGGTTTTGCAGATTTATATTCACAGGATCCTGATTTACAGCTGGAACGATGCTCGGAAAGCTCTGTATCCGTGCATTACTTTCAGTTGTGCTTTGTATTATTTTCCGCTGCTATGTAATTTATTGTAATCTATGATATTTATCGAATGTAATTTATTCATTTATACTCTGTATATTCTTGTATCTGATGGAATTGTTGTAATAACAATGAAATGTTCTTCGGTCTGCGTTCTTTTATGTATTGTTCTCAAGGTAATCCGCTCTTTCCTCCAACGGGAAAGTTACGGGTTCTCACATTTGGTATTAGAGCTTTGGTTTACAGAGCTCAAGAACAAGACACATTAGAACCATACGAAAGAATTCATCAGATATTGGATTAGTAATATCCAATTAGAATGACTCGTTAGATATAGGATCAGTAGTACCCTAGAACGAGTGTGAAGAGTATATTTTTCAAATGAAAACAATTTGGTTTTGAAATTTAAATCGCTTTATACGTATTTGAATTTTTATTTATTTTGAATACGGACAATCTAGTATATAAAGGTTTTGCATATATGCGTCATGAACGTATATTCGAAGTTTTAATATACTTGATAGATATAGAATCACATTCTAGACACCCGGAGATGGTTCTGATGATTGACCGATCATCATCAGAACTTATGTTCGTGTTTCGAAGGTGTGATATCTATATATTTCCATCGGACTGGTGTGAGAACCAAAACTTATATAGATAGATTTATTTGTTGTGATTTGGCATCAAAAACATGATTTTTGACTATGTATCAAAATTATGAATTTGAAACTCTAATTCACTAATTGATTGATGTTTGTGTTGTTTGTTTATTTGTTTGATAATTTTGAACCATTATGCCTAATTGAACCAAATTCTGAACTGTATTGAAAATTGGTCGCATTTGCTTGCATATACATGTACTTACATTGAACAGGTCATAGCAAGGAGGCTAGAGCAGAGAATAAAATTTGTTTGCCCGACAAATAGGTATATGTTTACTATATAATTTACTGTTTTGTTTGGGTGATGATGATTTTATGAGCCCATTGGCTAGCCGCTTGGCTTTTTCTTTTTCTTTTTTAGATCAGAAGGCCTATATGGCAATTTCGGGATTTTCCCGTGGCTCCCGGTGCAGGGGAGGTTATGGCGAAATTTTTCGAAAATTCCGGGTGTTAGCCAAATTTTTTGAAGAATTTGAAAATTCTCAGAAACTGAAAAGTTGGAGAATGGAACCCGGATCGAACGTAGAGTTGATTGATCAAACCACTTTCGACTTTGTTCCTTTTCAGGGATGAAAAGTTTTAAGTGGGGGAGATTGTAATAACCCGGAAATGCGGGCCAGTTTAAAATTTTTTATTTTGGTGATTTAGCCGAATTTTGAATATTTAAAATGAATTATTTTAAATAATATCGATGAAAATTTATTTTGAACGTATATATTATATACGCCGTCGTTAGAAAATAATTAATTATATATAATTATAAAAGGAATTTAAAATGGCGCGGTAGTTCGATAATTCGATTTCAAACTTCAATTGAATGTACCGAGCGCAAAATAATTCGGATTTTAACAAAACCAAAAATAATAGGATCTAATTGATAATATCTTTCCAACGAATCCGAAAAATCGAAATTTCATAGCGGGAATCAAAAGATATGTCCAGTTGAAAGTTCTGAATAGCCGCTATGGAATTCAGGCCCTTAAAAATGGGAATTTTGCAGACGACCTCGGATTTCGACGAAACCACTTTTGTTGGGTCCGCGATGTCAAATTATTGCTAGATTCCAAATTTCATAATTTTTCGAATCAGTATATGAGCGTGGCAAAGGAAAACTTGTTTGACCAGTTTCAGTTGATTTTAATCGACTGGAAAAGGGCCATTTTTCCAACGGTCTCAGAATTCGACAAAACTAGTTTTATTAGGACCGTATCGTCAATACGAATCTAGAAAATATTTTTTCTGGAATTTTTCGAGTTAGTATGTGACCCCGGTAAAATGAAATGCGCATTCAAATTTAATATATAGAGTTATATTTTGATTTTAACGAAAACTGATCGAAACGATCAAATCAGCGAACGATACATATCCCATTGTGTTCGGAATGCGGGTAATTAGCTAGGGGTGACAGTCGTTGGGTCTTGATTGGGATTCGAATAAAAAGTCAACCTTAGGTGGAATAAATAAAATATATAATATAAATTAAAATATAAAATCCCTTAACCCCTCCCCCCTTTCCCCTTTCAGATCTGAAATCGAGTAAGTAAAAAAAAAGCCAGAACAAAACCCGATGGCTTCTGTCCTAACCCACCATCGCCCCTCGCTCAGACCTCGCCATCGCCGTTATCGACCTGCCACCCCCTCCAGCGAAGACCGCCACCGCCTTTCCCTCAGCACCCCTTCGATCGACGAGCCCCAGACCCCGCTGCCTCATCAAAACCCCCACCACCGAATTGATCAATCGCTCCACCACCAACGAGCTCCGCTTCCTCCGTTATCACCCCAGGCCGCCTCCCACCGCACCCCATTCCGCCGCCGCCGCCTCTATAGGGCCCACCGCCGCCTCAGGCTAGACCGCCGCACCAACCGACGCGCCATTTCCCCCTCCTGACCACCTGCGACGCAGTGAAAACCCCCTCCCTCTGAACGGAACGCTGTAAGTTTTCTTTGTATTTTAATTCATTTTAAATATTCAGTTTAGTTTAAATGAAATAGCTTTGTTATTTTCTGATTTTTACTTCAAGAAAGTATGATTTTTGTTTGGACAAAAATTTGATCTTTACTTAGGAAAATCTGATTTTTATTTATAAAAATTAGATTTTTATTTAGAAGAAAAGCTTAGATTCTTAGAGATGAAAAGTTTTGATTTTATGAGAAAAGATTAGATTTTTAAAATAGTAAAAATTAGATTTTTCTATATTGAATAACATAGTAAAAACTAGATTTTTCTATATTGAATAACAAGGTAAAAGTTAGATTTTTCTATATTGAATAACCAGGTAAAAATTAGATTTTTCTGTATTGAATAGCAATAGTAAAAATTAGATTTTTCTATATTGAATAACATAGTAAAAATTAGATTTTTCTATATTGAATAACAAGGTAAAAATTAGATTTTTCTATATTGAATAACAAGGTAAAAATTAGATTTTTCTATATTGAATAACAAGGTAAAAATTAGTTTTTTCTATATTGAATAACAAGGTAAAAATTAGATTTTTCTATATTGAATAACAAGGTAAAAAATAGATTTTTCTATATTGAATAACAAGGTAAAAATTAGATTTTTCTATATTGAATGACAAGGTAAAAATTAGATTTTTCTATATTGAATAGCGAAGTAAAAATTCGATTTTTATATATTGAATAACGAAGTAAAAATTCGATTTTTATATATTGAATAGCGAAGTAAAAATGTGATTTTTATATATGTAGTGAATACGGGCAACGAAGATGAAAAAAAGGCGATCACGACGAAGATTTATATAAATGAAGTGTCATGGAGTTGGATTAGCTATCGGTGAGAACTTCTCACTCAAATTTCCTTTTCTAGTTATATAATATATGCTAGGATGTAGACGGTGTTTAGTAGCACCCGACACCCGTCATCCACAGACCATGGATGACTTGTTTGTTTGATTGTTGTGTTGTGAAATTTGTTTGTGAAGTTGATGTGAAATAGATAACGAAATATATTCATGTGTTGAAATAAATTAATTATCATTAAAAATATAATTTTTAACGTGGATATGAATCAATAAATATTTATAAACAAATCAGCCGATTTGTTTATATACACTGATTTGACTGATATTGATTGGGTCGATAAATTTTACACATCGCCCAACTGCACAAATAAAAATATGTGTTTGTTGATTTGAAACCCCACACGGGTATTGGGATAATATATGACATACACTAATCCCAATAATTAGTTGTATGTCGATCGATTGATTGACAGGCTGTTATAAGCGTTAGAGATTTATATTTGATGCTTATACAGTGTAGTGCACTTTGGATGATGGTCGATTATTTATCGTTGCTATTGTATACATGTGTTTTATGGAATCCATATAATTAACTTTATATGGTAATTGATTAGGCCTCATTCCAATTTAGAAAATAAAGAATTTTATAAAATAAAGGTTCATGTGTTGACAGTACTCATCCGTTGAGATTAGTCATGTGTTGAACGAAATATTTTAACAATAAAATTTACATCTTTATCATATATAAAATTAGAAATCAACTGGAAAATAGATGAGATGAGTGGTCTCCTGGATATTGATCTGATGTTGGTTTCAGCCTTCGGGGTTAATATTCAGGGGATCGTTCTCATACTAATTTACGGTTGGAGTCTGATTTTAAATCAAACGATAGATACCAAATTTTTTATAAAATATATTAAATAACAAAAATAGTCACACGTGGACAGTACTCATTCGTTGAGGTTAGTCATGTGTTGACAAAAATATAGATTCATTTATCGAATAGAATAATGGAATTATTGAAATATATAAAGCCGTATTGATTAGAGATGCGCTATTTTGACGAGAACGATATTTATATCGATTATATTCGTTTTTGAATTTGAATTGAATCGAATAGAAAATCAATTTGAATTGAATCGAATAGAAAACCAATTTGAATTGAATCGAATAGAAAATCAATTTGAATTGAATCGAATAGGAAACCAATTTGAATTGAATCGAATAGAAAATCAATTTGAATTGAATCGAATAGAAAATCAATTTGAATCGAATAGAAAAATCGATTTGAATTGAATCGAATAGAAAATCAATTTGAATTGAATCGAATAGAAAAATCAATTTGAATTGAATCGAATAGAAAAACAATTTGAATTGAAACGAATAGAAAATCAATTTGAATTGAATCGAATAGGAAAACCAATTTGAATTGAATCGAATAGAAAACCAATTTGAATTGAATTGAATATAAAACGAATTCGAATTGAATTGAATATAAACCAAATTCGAATTGAATTGAATATAGAATGAATTGAAATTTGATTTGAATTTGAAATGAAAGTTGAAATTGTTTTTGAAACGAATTTAAAACTATTTATATAATTCGTTTAAAATAGAAATCGATGAAATATATATTATATATATAATATAATGGCCTGAATAGAACGCGCCGCGCCGCGGTAGTTCGCGAATTTCGACCATTGACTTCGAACGGACATTACGGGAGATCCGACCGTCGGATTCTCCTAAAACCTGAACTGTTGGGTTCGTATCGAAAAGAGCTTTCTAACGAATATTAGAAATTCAAAATCTAACGGTTGGATTTGGAGATACGTCTAAATCAAATTTGGAAAATGTCGTCGTAACTGTAGTTCGATGGCCGTTGTTGGAAATCGACTGTACGGGCCTTGATAAAATTATTAAAAATAGTTATAATTTGTGTAAAATCATAAGACATGATTTGGGAAAATTTGGGATGGAAAAAACTCCATGTTTGAAAAGATAAAAATAGATTTTTATCGAAATGAACTAGTTTAGTACTAAATTAACAACCCATTTATTTTAAATAAATAAATTGGATTTGAAATGGGTTTTAAATAGAATCGATCTGTGGGTTTATCGTGAACAGTGTTTTAAATAACATTTGTTCTTTAACCCGATAGTAAATAGAATGTGATGTGGGTTTGTCGTGAACTGTGTTTTAAATGACATTAGTTCTTTAACCCAGTAAAAGGAGGTTTAATGAATCTGCAATTAGATTGAAATGTGAATTGATAATCAAAATTATCAAATTTAGAAATTGAGCGAGAATGGAGTATCACCAATTTTGCTCCAAGGCGATAGTTAAATCTTTAATTAGATTTGAACGTGAAATGGTAATTAATTTTACCGATAACACTGTGGTGTTAGATATGGAGTATTACCAGTTTTGCTTCAAGGGATGAATAGGTTGGGATTGGGAAATAAAATAAATAATTACTTCGGTATGGTTCGCTAATCTCGTCTTGTTTGAAAAACCATAATTTGGTTTGAAATGACATCCAAAGGAAGATTAAAGGATAAATTTTAAAGAATTTATCTTGGATAAAATTAACGGGAACCTTTCCCTAAGAATTAAAATTTAGAAACTAGCTGAAGGTTAGTTAAGGAGAATGGTTTCCTGGATATTGATCTGATGTTGGTTTCGGCCTTCGGGGTTAATATTTGGGGAATTGTTCTCTTGCTAATTTACGGTTATTGACTAATGAATTGGAATGAGGCGTATGTTGTGTTTGTGTAACATTTGTTTTAATATACGCGGGTTGTTCGGAAAGGCCGGGTTTATACCCATTCTGAATAACCGATTCG
Organism: Allium sativum; assembly: GCA_030737875.1. NCBI lineage: Eukaryota > Viridiplantae > Streptophyta > Magnoliopsida > Asparagales > Amaryllidaceae > Allium > Allium sativum. The sequence goes on from CM060923.1 coordinate 13,603,403, forward strand.
ACGATATGTCAAAGATGAAGACGGTGGTTGAAGACCGGAAGTCTTCACATCGTTTGGGTGATTACTGATGATATTGATTGAGCTGTACACCCAAGATGAGGGAATCCGTTGGTGGTCGTCCAGACGTACCTGGAGATCGATGGATATGCGAGGAAAGTGCCTCCGGTTTCGTTCAGACCCAGAACGAACTTGTAAATGGATTGTGTGTCTGACATTGGATTTTATTATCTGTCGATTGATTTCTGTTAAATATATATCTGTTTGGCGGCGGAGAATTTATTCTCTTACTTAACGCCCTTCTCTGAGACGTACGAGCTTAGAGGTTATATATCGATAGATATCAATTGCATGGCATGAATTGCCTATGTGGCACGCTGAGTTGCATGGATCAAGGCTTCTGTTGAAAAGCAAAGTCTTGTGGTTGATGATCAAAGCACGGACTACGTGGCAGCTTTATGTATAACGTGAATTCGCGAGCCTCACACCTCGGTATGAGTTAAAAACAGGATACGGACCGTTGGGAGAACACGACGTTTCTTTCTAGCTTTGGTGGTGTCAGTGACTTACCAGCCCTGACATTTATATACTTTTCACCTATGTGGTTGTTGGATGCGAGGCGCCTCGATTATAGGTCTGTAAGGACCGGGAAACGTGTGTTTAGGAATTGCCAATCCTCAAACGTAAGAGAGGACAGGCCCAGCCGATCCAGGGTTACCCAGAGTGTGTAGTCCTGAGGCATTTGCTAGAGTGTCTCGAAGCGGAGAGGAGCTTGCCCCTTGCCTCGACTCATGACGGAAATCCAATTTCCAATATGTGTATCTCAGTTTTATTTGTAGAGCCTAGTATGGCGACATGATAGATGGTACCCATGCCGCCTAGGATTGATATTTATGATTGAAAATGTTTTGACACTATACACTTATAATAGTATCAAATGATTTGTTTTAAACGTACCAAGCATGTTTGGCTATTATAAGGGAAAACCCTATCCTCCGGCTTGCGTTGCATTGTGTGATGGGACCTGGGTCTTATAATAGCTTCATTTTTCGAAAAAGCATTGCGTTGTTTATTCTATGCACTGGTATTCTTGGGAGGAAACCCGTTCCGTGTTATACGGCGTGGTCCCTTGAATTACTCTCTTTTAAAGTAAAGCTTTAAATAACTGTTTTAGTTCTCACACCAGTCACAAGACTGACCTGGAGTTTATTGTTTTAACCTAAACTCTGGGTGCCCCTATTTTCAACACGGGCAGCTAGTAGTTTTGGTTTTGCAGATTTATATTCACAGGATCCTGATTTACAGCTGGAACGATGCTCGGAAAGCTCTGTATCCGTGCATTACTTTCAGTAGTGCTTTGTATTATTTTCCGCTGCTATGTAATTTATTGTAATCTCTGATATTTATCGAATGCAACTTATTCATTATACTCTATATATTTTTGTATCTGATGGAATTGTTGTAATAACAATGAAATGTTCTCCCGTCTGCGTTCTTTTATGTGTTGTTCTCATGGTAATCCGCTCTTTCCTCCAACGGGAAAGTTACGGGTTCTCACAACACCTGAAGCCGCCCATCCACCTCATCACACCCAACACGCAGATCCACGCAATCAAAAGATCGAACCCCTAAGTCAAAATCAAACCCCAAATCACAAAACCCCAATCCGATTCGAATTGAATCGATTCCAGAAAGAAAAAAAAGAGAAAAAAAAAGAAACGAAAGAGTGAATTGTTTTGTGGATGGTTCGATTGTGAGAGTTATAAAAGGATCGTGATTGTATTCAATTGGTATTGAAAAGGCAAGTAATTTTTATTTAGGGGCGTGAGTATTTGGGTTTTATTTCTTGTGTTTTTGAGGTGTTCATCGTGCATTTTATTACCCATTAAGTTTGTGGGTATTGAGTACAAGGGTGCGTGGTTTTATTTGGTATTGAGTAAAAGGGCCTTTGTTCTATGAGAACAGATAATAAAAAGTGGTGTGATTCTTGCATTTGACAGTCTCTTTGGGAAATTTGTTTCCATTTGTTTGGAAAGCAATTTCAGTGCGTGGTTTCTCAATTATGAGTGCTTGACCATTTTTGATGCACTAAGCTATTTTTGTTGAGTTTTTGTTTTGTTGAGTCTAGTTTGTTATTAGTTGTTCTTGTTTTTTTTTTCCTTTTTTCCTATCTGCTTATTTGATGAACTTAGCTTAGTGTTTCTTTTTGTTCTTTTTTTTGGGAAGTGTCATTTAACTTAGTTGTGTTTTACTTTTATTTTTTTCTTCCTAGTCTATTCTTTTGTTTTAGTTTTTTTTTTCCTTTCTTTCTTTTGTTGTTTTATTTCTTTTCAAAAAAAAAATATCAAACATCAGAGCCAAGGCCGGAAAGCATTCAAGTAATCAAGTAAAGGTTTTGAAAGTCAAGCAAAGCAAAATAGCGGAGTTGAATAGCTAGCACTACTCAAATTATACTGGACGGGCTGCAATATCCCACTGTAATATTTTCTGAACTCTACAGGTGCTCTGCTGCAAAGAAAAAAAATATAGACATTGCTTATAAAAATCTTCTGCAGGGGCAGTGGCTTGCTATGTACAATTTTTAATTTCTGCAATTATTCTGTCTGATTGTTGTGAGTTGAAATTTCCATAACTACTGTCATCATTCTCATCGTTTCTCAACAATAAAATCTGATTAGATATTTCTAAATAATATAATTGAAAAGTGGTGCTTTGTGAAGTTGACTATCTCGTATAATTGGATCGCGGATATATATTAGTTCATTTTTTTTGAACTTCTAGCAAAAGAGGTTGCATACTACCCATAAAACATTGGTCGTATCCCTTAGTATTTATACTATACGTGAACGAACATAAGACCCTCTTCCCCCTTCTAATTGAATCAGTTAATTAATAGAGCACAATTTAGTATTTTATACTATTTTTGAAGTGAGAGTAACTTCTGTCTTGCATTGACTTCTTTAAACTGTCTGATTCAAAAAAATCATTAAGAGAAATGTGGGATAATAATCGGAGTAGACGTCCTCTTGAAGAGTATGACTATGAATTATAACTCATGAAGAAAAATTTCGTGAGTCCAATGTCAACAATTTTCAAAATTTTCCAACTGACCAACATTTTCAAAATCATATAAATGATCGAAATTGCGACTTCAATTCAAATTTCAATGATTTCGATTATGAGCCACATACACATCAAAATAGTTTTGAATCCCAATATAGCTTTGATTCACACCAATATGAGGTTGAAAACCAAAATTTTCAAAATTATAGCCCACGTCAACATCTTGCAAATAACCAAAATTGCAATTTTCCCTCGAATTTCAACAGTTTTGGTTACAAACATAATTTTTACAATCAAGATGATTTCCAATATCAAAATGAAAATTCAAACAACTACTACATTGGAAATAATATTGATTGTGAAATTGATGTGGACTATAATTTTGAGAATCAAGAAATCCAAAATGAGAGCTCTCAAATCAACGATTCTGAAGAATGTCATTTTGATGAGAGTGAAGAAAGGCTAAATAAAAAGATGGATGAACTTCTTTGTTTAATGGCATCTTTGAAAGAACAACGAGAGCAACAAAATCAAATTCAAACAAGCGATAAATCAGAAAATAATCCATTCTTTACCGATAGTGAAAATTTTCAGATAACAACTTTGGAAATTGAGAATATCGATCTTAATGAAGTTGTTCAAAATTCAACAAATGATTTGGACTTCGATTCTTTTCAGGAAAACGATTTAAGCTCAGATTTTGATCTCTCTCTTTCAGGATACGAAAAACTTGAAATTTTTGAATCTGGACAAAATGAAAATGTTGAATTTTTCGAAAACTCTGAATTGGAAAAGGATTTTAATGAACATGAATTTTTTGGATTGTATGAGGATGAGTTGCCAAATGAGGAAACTTCCAACGAATTTGAAGTTGTCAGTATCAAAAATACGTTGTCAGTGAATCAAATTGAAAAATGTGATCACATAATCTTGAACAACACTCAGAATTTAAATTTCACGATTGCAACCGAGTTTATATACGATCACAAATTTTTGAACAATTACATTGATAAATTTGTGGAACACATGAATTATTTTTGGAATGCTGGCTTGCTTGAAAAACTTCATGTTAGGATGACCATGGACATTTATCTACTGGAATATAAATCTAGGTATAAAGATGAGATGGTTTTCAAAACCCTTTGCTTATTAGAAAACATGCCTAGACATAGTGGAAATGAAATTCATCGGGCTAGAACCAAGTGTGGGGGGAAAAGTTGGTGGCATACTTTGCGTCGCATGCATCGTAAACACATATATCATCGTACATATGATTTTCATTCACATATAGTGGAAAAACTTCATTTCATTTTACAAATAATTTTACAACTCATTCACCTTTGGGTACAATCTTTCAAATTTAGGAAACGTTCACAGTGTGGACACTGTTTTGTCCAAGTGTGGGGGAGTCTGCATTTCATTCATTTTCGTTTTTTTCTTTATTTTTTTCTTCTTTTTATTTTTAGCCATTTAAATAGGACCATCATGCATTTTAAATCGTAGTAACATGCCATTTTTTATGTTGAAACATGACTCATTTTAGATTGATACAACAAAATAAGTTAAGGATTGTTAATCAGTTGATATTATTTTTTTCTCTTAGCTAAGATCAAATAAGAAATATAATGAAAAGTTTAATTTTGAGGGATAATAGTGTAAACGGTACATAGGGAGATTCTTAGGTGATGGCCGTGAAGTTTATTCTATATTGTAGTCTTTGTTTAAATAAGTGGAGGACTTAAAATACTTATATTGGCTTTTCGAATCTTTAAAACTAAGTTGTGTTAAGCTAAATTCGCGTAACTCTCTCTTGTTCTTATATTTTCAATAACAATAAAAGCAATCCAAGGGTATCCAACATTGCTTGTATATCTAGCGTTGGTGTGCAAACCCGCCAAGCTCTATCTGACATGTTGTTGACAAAGTCAGCGTTGAAATATCCTGGTCTCATTTTATGAGATTGGACACCTAAGGATTACCGACATGTTGTTGACAAAGTAAAAGTCTGTCCGCACAATCCGCCAAGCTCTTTACCCACTCTCCATTAGTCCGCGAGGCAGTGCATGGGTGGTAAACCTTGGTCTTCTGAGTTAGGTGTATGTACTTAATCATAAATTTTAATTTTATAGCGATAGAGAATAAGCGATGATGCCCAAACATTTCTTGACCTTATTGATTTGACTAGCCATACACAAGGAAATTAGAATACCACTTTACAAACTGTGACAAGTAAACTAAGAATTTATTTCATGGTTGCACTATGTTATCGACCGAACTAACTGGCCAAACTGGAATTTAACATTTGAAAACTTGATTTATATTGAAAATTTGTGACAAGTTGAGATATCTAAAATAAAATCAACTGCTAGAAATTGTTAATTTAATTTCATGTACCACTTTAAACAAGTCTTGTTTTCATTTTTTGTTTTTATTTTGCATATGTCCATTGCATTCATGTATTTTCATTAGTATCATAACATATTGCATTTGGATTTTGTGGGTAGTATCCACTGAAAACCCTCATGAGACACCACTCGTCCTACCAGGGACACCCAGAGGTTTAACGGCTTGTTGCATACGCTCAATGCAATCGTGTTTCCTATGAAAGTTTGACATATCTAGTTTAGTTTTTCATTTCTTGTTTTACTCGAGGACGAGTAAAAGATAAGTGTGGGGGTATTTGATTAACATAGAAATGTGTTTATTTTATGCTCTTATATTTTATCTTTTGTAAATAAATAAATATTACTTTTGGTATTTTTGGTGTATTTTCACAGGTTATCAATAAATGTCTCAGTCATTTCAATTAAAGGCCAATTTCAAAGAAAAAGATACTTCTCCATATTAACGCTATCTCAATTGCAAAAGAAGTTGTAGCTCACATTTAATTTGGCGCAATCCTCTCCAAGAATTCAAATCCAATCAATCACATTTAATTTCCATCAAAGAGAAAGGGAAGTCTTTGATTACAAATCTCCAATTAAGCATATGCTTATCTTCCCGCTAACCGTGCCACACATAAAAGGGAATACATTGATTACAATTTTTCGAATCAAGCACCATGAAAGGAATATTCCTTTATCTGTGGAAAGAATTTATATCATTCTTGGCCTCATTATTTTCATAGAAAGGGAACTACATTCTTATAAATACACCTTGTATCCATTGCAAATACCATCCCATTTTTTTCCTGTATTCTATTCTCCATTAATGAAGCTCTCTTTTCTTTTAATTCTGTAATTTTTATTTTCATGGCAATTTGTGTTGTCTAGTCAATTAGATTTGCTAGAACACAATTGCTATTGCAATTTTAATATTCATTAGTGATTGACCGTCTGATTAGATTCAGCGGTAATCCTAATTTTATTTTCCTGTTAATTTATTTCTATTCTGCAATTTTATTTCCCGCAGTCTGTTTTATTTTTAATCATTGAATTGATTATAGATTCGATTAGATTCAAATCTATAATTCATTCAATTGAAGTTTTACTTGTTTTTATTGATAATTACAACTTTAGTTATTGGTTCAATTAGATTTGTTCTGAACTGAATTCTAATTTCAATTTTATCCCATCTTCAAGATTTATCTAACTTTCCCACGAAATTATATAAATAATTTTATTCAATTTACCTCCCTGTGTTCGACCTGCATACTACACGATCTCTGCGCTTGCAGAATTTATTTTAAAATTTCGCGCTTTTCTAGTTCATAGAAAAGCGACGATCAACACCCCACGTCCGTTAATGTCACTCACTAAGGGAATGCATTAAGTTCTGTGAAGCATTGTAAGTAAACAGACATAGAATAATTACAAGACAGATATAAATAAAGATAGCAGCGGAAATTTAAAACATTTTATTTTAGACAAAATCATAATCCTGTGGTTTAGAATACCATAAGTCATAAAACCATTACAAAAAAATACTTCTGTCTTGCATAATCAGAGTACATAGGAATTAAAAGAAAACAGTATTCCCCAATAAAAGAGTAAGCCATAGCAGAGACAAAGATTCGAGCCATACTTCAACAGCAGCTCCTAGCAAGATGATATACAAATCCGGGCTAAGCCTGGGTGTTTCCTCCCTGAGAACCCTGGGGTGGATGGGGGAAACGGAAGAGAGAAGGGAAAACAAAAAGGGGTCTGACCTAAATCTAGCGAGTCTAGTGAATTTTAGCCAGTAAAGAAATAAAGGTGAACATGACAGGCATAAAGTGGCTAGGAGAGATCACTATACAAATGGCAGGTGTGACAAGGCAGATAAGGTAAGGTATATACATGCCTCACTAATGATTACTCAACACTATTACTAGTATAATTTAAAATGAGATGATCCCTTCCACTATAAGTTGGTAGACCTAGGTCCGAGTATACCCTAACCACTACCCTAATCGATCGGCTCCCTACTTTGTAAATATCTTGTGTTGGCCCCACAGTAGGGGGTATCACTTCCCTAAGGTGGTAACCTATAATGTGCACAACCATATCTACTAGTGTCACGGTCGCCTTAGCCCCTTCTGCCCGACCGATGCACGCACATGTCCCCGGTCGGTTTGCACAGCCCACCGATCCGTCTCATTTGGAACTCTTACAATCAATCAGTAAGCATGCCTCTCCTCCGCCTAGTACGGAGGTCTTTACTTGATACCACTTCAGGTTACTGACTGAAATGGGTCCCACACAATATGATACAAGCTCTCCCCTTTGTCTTGCATCCCCACTAGTTTTTCCACTGACTATGTATAACCTAAAAGGGTGATCTTTAATTACATAGCCCTACACTAGTTATGTATACCCAATAGTGTGATCTTTAATTACATAACTCCCACACAATATGATACAAGCACTACCCTTTGTCTTGTATCCCCACTAGGCTTTATCTTTAATTACATAGTCGTATACTAGTTATGTTTACCCTAAAGGGTGTCTTTAATTACATAACCTTTATTACTTCATCTACCCATTATGTATAGCACTTAGGTGTCTTTAATTGCATAACATTTATTGCGATAAGTATGTGGGCCTATATATATATATCTATATATATATATATATTTATTTATATAGTACTCATCCCTTCTACCCTACTTAACTCCCCCACTACCCATCCAATTTTACTTAACCCTAACTTAAGTCCATATTCATATTAAATTAGGTTAAGTAGTCCATTTCTTTACCATGACCAATTATTGTTATAACAGGCTAGACCTCCTACATTAGGCCTACAACGTGTGGATGTTGGATATGCCAATCGGGTTTGGGTAGTCTAATTCCAAAGTTGGGCCTAACCTCGTGTCTTAGCCTGATTCGTGTTTGCGTACTTAGACCTCCCACATTAGTTCCAACATTAGTGGCTGCTGGATATGCCGGTCGGGTCCGAGTAGACTTTTGCCACTAATGTAACCTAACCTCATGTCATAAGTACAATTAAAATTCTTAATTTTAATTACTAAACATTCTACCTTTATCCAAATTTACCTATGTCATTATAGGTAATTAATTCATCTTTACCCAAATTTACCTATGTCATTATAGGTAATTAATTCTATGTTTCCCTATTTGAATTATATGCTCATTTCATATAAATATTATATCAACTCTCCCAATTACAAATTCCCTTTATCCTTGTTCCTAACTAATGTATTCACACGTATTTTGGCGGCATAGAGGCTATAAAGTAGCCTCGTCATAACAATAAAAGGGAACATGATAAGGGTGACAGTTCGACATGTTTTTGGCATAAATATTAACATAACTGGCATAGAAACTAAGTGAATAGACATGTGATAATTATCATAATAAAGTGGACATCAAATTAATAACTTGTGTTTAGGCAAGCATAATGAGATCTATATTCAATATTAGGTGTCCAAATACCTAAATCTAGCACAGACAAGGTGGCATAATAACAAGTTTAGATTCACATGTCAAGTTTACCACATATACCAAGGTACCATAATATAACAAGTGAAAGGTGATTAACACCAAAGTCTAGATCCAAGTAATGTCAAATTAATGGATGTACTATCATCCTAACATGGTTTGAAACACCCAACCTCCGTTAAGGTCACTCACAAAGGGAATGCCTTAATTTTGGTGGAGCATTATAGGTAAAAGACACAGGTAATTTACAAGACAGACATATATAACTAGCGGAAAACTAAATTTATTTCATTCGTGGTTCATAACAAAAACATTACAGCAAACTGTCTCAAAACAACTTCCAAATTATTACATCATAATCTCTGTCTTGATTATAACATAAAGAAGCATAAAACAAAATAAAATTGTATAAATCCCCAAGTTGTACTGTGTCCAAAGCCATGGCCAAAGATAAGAAGTTCCAAGCTATACATCATAGATTCTTCAAGCTTGGACAGAAGAACGGTCCAAATTAAGCTGAGCTATTCCCTCCCTGGGTACCTGAGGGGGAGCGGGAAACGGAAGAAAAGAGAGCGAAAGAAAATGGGTCAGACATAAGTCTGGTAAGTCCAGTGATTATTCAGCATGTAAACTGATAAGAGAACCATGACTTGAATAAGCTGGACGCAGTACAATAACAAGGAAATAAGGTAACATAGGATTAGGCAAGATCAACAAGGTAAGATAAACTATTCATACTATCGCACTCATATCCATATTCTCTGCACCTACTAGATATTTCAACCATCATCATGAGTTCAAACCCAGTGATCCCCCTTTATCGATCGGCTCCTACTCGCACGCATTTACCACTTGTGTCATACGGCCCTGCTCGATTGTAGATACCTGTGCTGGTCCCACCACGTGGTGTATCAAATCCTATGGTGGCAACCCGACATGATTCAAGATGCACAGTGTATAACTACTGATGCCCAGTGCCTGCTTTTTCCACTCCGGAGTACGTGCACGCCAGTACACCGTTGGAACCTACAATGATGCACCAATCGCCGTCGTTTTGACTGCTTATAATCAGCTCAGTAATCATGTCCCGCCCTGCCTAGTTCAGGGTACCATGATACATCTATGTGGGTTACTGTTGAAATGGGTCCCCGTTACTAGGGTTTTCTAATCAACATGTTAAATTGTGTAAGTTTTCAAGTTAACCTAACCCCACCCATCAGTTTAGTTAACAGGTTGTATTGGTCAAGTGTTGCCTTAATTAACTTAACCCTACCATTCCTGGCTTAGCTTTAACTCATTCATTAAAATACCAACCAATCACATTAGACAGGTATTGTTGCGGTCACTGGATGTGCCGGTCGGGTCCGGGCAGTTTTACACCGCAACTCAGTCTAACCTCAGGTTCTTTTGGGCTCGATGCACTAACCTCCCACATTAGATATATATTGTTACGGTTGCTGGATGTGTCAGGCGGTTCCGGGCAGTCTTACACCGTAACTCAATCTAACCTCGGGTTAGGCATATTTGTCTTTTCAAAATTTACATATTTACCTCTTTATATTTATATTTAAATTATTGTTATTCAAGTCAAGCCCCACTTTCTCTTTTAAATCAGGTTCATAATTTCAGGTATAAAAATATATACCACTTTATGCTATAAAACATTACATGTTTATGAGCCAAATATGCCAATTATATGTAATTTCATATTTTTTCCCCAACGTTACCCCCGCTAAATGTTCGCATAAATCACATAAAATGTTAGGCTTGATACATGGCCTAACTTATACAAAAAAGGGGAAAAAGAGGAGCATGTAACAATTCCAACATCATAAAAATATGGATCTAACTACACATGTACCATATGAACTTGGCATAGAACAATATACATTCAATTATGAACTTGCAAATTTAGATCTACTCAACATGAATCATGAATTAGGGGTTTTACATAGAACTACAAAAACTTAAATTAGGCATATAGTTGCAAACTTGCAACTTAGTTGGATCAAATTTAACATGAACCTAATCATATTAGCAAGTAGTTTAGGTTATATATGTGATCATGGTTGAACATGCATAAACATAGCAAAATTCCCAAATTGTCATGCAACATATAGGTGTCATTGCCAAATCATACAACTTGAGATGTTATTGCCAAATTAAGCAATATGGTATGTCATTGCCAAATTACAAAATATGATATCTATCGCCAAATTATACAATATGTTATGTCATCGCCAAAATATACAACATAATATGTCATCGCTAAATTACACAACATATATGTCATAGCCAAATTATACAACATATGGATTCATTGCCAAGCATTTAACATTTATCATCAAATCACATACAACATAATCACAAACTTAATCATGATAAGAGTCATAGTCTTAATCAATTCCGTTTAACAAAAAGGGTAGGCATAAATTTACTTAGGGCGTTGTTCTACATCCAGTTATTTAGTCACAATTCTAATATCGTTTGGGTCTAAATGATAACTGGACTTACAAAAGGAGACTAGTCTTGTGTTCTGGGATCTGTACTCTAAAATAGAATAGCTCTCCTTTGTTGTAGACGTTGAATTCTCTTCATTGAAATTGATTTGATTTGTAATTCCTACTTGCTTTCTAGTTGAATGAGAATGGCGGCTACTCTAGGTTGAGTGTTGACAGCATGACGGTCTTAGGAATATTTTTGTATGGCTTAGGGTTTAGATTTAGGTTGCTTATATAGAAGTTTGATTTAATAGGAACCATCAGATTAACATATAGCAAATCGAAGCCATTCAAACCTAAGAGAACCTACCAGAAGTTGTCACACAAGCCCTAATGACACTGTGGATCGTCACACAAAGAAAAACATCAGATTTCAGATCTGACCTGAGGGCGAGGTCGACCCCCAGGTCGACCTGTATGGGGGGAGGTCGAACTCCTGGTCGACCTGGCCTTGGGCCGAAAAATTCCCTCCCAGCCCGCTTCTGCTTCTGATTTTGAATTTTGAATTTTCTGAACTTTATTCTAAGCTATTTATTTAAATTCTTGAATCTTCTGAAGGTCATAACTCCTTCATACGGATTCCGATTTACGCAAACTCAGACTCTATCTCAAGCAGAATTCCGAGCCAAACGCAATGGCGTAACCCGTTTCCCTTAATTCTCACATTTGTAATTAATTATTCTTTAATTCGTTACTTTAATGTTTACAGAAAATACGGGGTGTTACATTCTCCCCTCCTTAAAGGATTTCGTCCCCGAAATCTTTGAGTCGAGAAGAACGTATATCCTACCATCCAATCGTCCATCTACTCATCCATCAAACACAGGCGTCCATTGTACTTAAAAAGACTTCTAATTCTTTATGATCATATGCATAGTGTGTGTACATGTCCTTATCTAATGCAAAATCAGGCGGTCCACTAATTCAGTTGACCTCCTTAATGCAGGTCATGTCAGTGCCATGAGTCCATTATGTATGCAATCATCCCTAATCATACTTTCTACATGAGTGCACAATCATTCATACAAATGCAACATCCACATGATAACACATCAAGTGTCAATCATATACAAGTACATATATGCATATGCAATATGAAAGTGACTGAGCCGATCTAACCCCTAATATGTGTGTGTGTATGCATCAACGAGCAACCACTAGCAATCACTTGCAACCACTTGCAACCACCAATCATAACATGTTTCAAATACATGTTTACATCCATTGGTTTCTACCTAAGGATCGAGAATAGAACTGAGGAAAAATACTAAAAAGATAGATACGAGCATGAACAAACTTAAGGAAAGAGGGATCAAAGACGTACCCTCAAAAAGAAAAGGGTAGGCTGCATGTATCTTGGCCTCAGTCTCCTAAGTTGCGTCTTCCTCAGCGTCACTCCATTGAACTTTAACAAGTTTGACTTCGTGGTTGCGTTGCTTTTTGACTTCTATACCCAAGATATGAGTTGGAACTCTTCTCGTAGTCGTCTCTCATTCTACTTCTACTTCCTCTAATATGCTTGGTTCCACCACTTCCGCAGGCTCATGTTAGCACTTCCGTAGGTGAGAAACGTGAAAGACATTATGAACTGCAGCCAATCTTTCGGGCAGCTCCACTCTGTAAGCCGTCTTCCCAATCTTTTCAATGATAGGAAATAGCCCAACAAATCTTGGTGCCAACTTTCCTGCGGATCCGAAGCGAACGATGTTCCTCAAATGAGACACTTTAAGGAAAACCCTGTCTCAAACTCAAGGTTGGCCCTTCTTTTATCTGCATAGGACTTCTGTCTATCTTGGGCAGTCTACATTCTTCTTCGTATCAGGTCCACTTTCTCTGAAGTTTCTCTAATCATATCTGGTCCAAGTATGAGCTTGTCTGTAGACTCCCACCAACAAGTTGGTGATCGGCATGGTCTTCCATATAAAGCTTCGCAGGGTGCCATGCCTATGGTGGCTTGGTAGCTATTGTTGTAGGCAAACTCCACCAAAGGAAGATGATCCTCCCATGCTCCACCAAAGTCAAGAATGCATAATCTCAAGAGGTCTTCTAATACTCTGTTCACCCTTTCTGTCTGACCATCTGTTTGGGGGTGATAGGCCGTGCTTAAGCATAGTTGTGTGCCTACAGCCTCTTATAAGCTCTTCCAAAACTCGCTCGTAAAGATAGGATCTCGGTCGCTCACAATGCTGGAGGGTATCCCATGGAGCCGAACTATCTCTTTAAGGTAAATGGATGCTAAGGATGAGGCAGTCCTTCTACTCTTAACGGGTATAAAGTGAGCGCTTTTTGTGAGCCTGTCCATTATTACCCAAATACTGGTATTGCCCCTTCATGACCTAGGCAGCCCATCAATAAATTTCATTGAAATGCTATCCCATTTCCACTGTGGGACCTCTAAAGGATGAAGCAAACCACCAGGCTTCTATTGCTCCGCCTTGACTTGTTGGCATATCAAACACTTAGCGACGAATTCAGCTACATCCCTCCTCATGCCACCCCAAAAGAAAACCATTTTGACATCTTTATACATCTTGTCTCTACCTGTGTGTATGGTCAACTTGGAATGGTGTGCCTTTTCGAGAACCTTCTTCACCAAATCCCTTGCTTATGGGACGCAAAGCCTTCCATCCCGCCTTAACCAACCCTTATCATCGATGGAGTATCTATTGAGGTGACTGGAAGTCTCACCCCTAATTAGCTTATCCATCACATTAACTAGCTGAGGGTCTTCATGTTGCGCAGCTCCTATTGAGTCCAGAAGAGTAGGCCGCACTTCTAGCGATGCTAACAAACCAGTCACATGATCGATGGAGGGTCTAAAGTCAAAGTTGGCTATGTATTCCAAGCTCTGCCTTGCTACAAAGAGAGGGCTTAAAGTCAGCTTCTTTCTACTCAAGGCTTCTGTTACTACATTTCCCTTGCTAGGGGTATAGGAAATCTCGAAATCATAGGATGCCCAGAATTCCATCCATCTTTGTTGCCTCGAGTTAAGATCTTTCTACGAGAAAAGGTAGTTCAATGATTTATGGTCAGTATACAATTCAAACTTCTCACTTAGTAGATAATGGAACCAAGATTTAAGCGCAAAGACAATGGCAGTAATGACCAAGAAATTTTCGACTTTGAAAATCGACACAAATACCAATGTAAACTATTTACACATCAGAAATTCCGGATAATTAATAGAAAGAAGTTAGAGGGTGAGAATAGATAAGATATAAATTAGAATAGAAGAAGAAGAAGAACACAACTACATCATAGTAACACGAATCTCACAGCGGAACGAATTAAATATATTATATAAAGTAACGCTGAAACACAAATATGTATTTAAATATTAGAGTACAACACTTAGATTACAGCGGAAATAAACCATAGCTTTAAAATGCTGCTAAAGCCTCTTGCTCCAAGCTCCATCTAGTGTATCTGTAAATACTGACTACTTGACGGCATGTAAAAATTTGGGCACCCAAGAGTTTTGGGAAAAACAAACAAAATAAACTCTGGGTCAATCATGGGACTGGTGTGAGTAAACTCCAATCATTCAGCTTAACTTTTCAAAATCCTTTACAAAAGAAAAGATAAACGTAAGACCGATCCACACAAAAATACGGACGGTTTTTATCTTACGATAATCCAAAACATTTTTGAAAACAATATTATTCTGATATAATGATAGTGTCTAGATAAAAGTAAATAGCAATCTAGCAGAAAGCTTGCATCTCACGCTCCACATATATAGTACATAATCAAAACCGCGGGCGCTTATTGGAGATTGGATTCCGACTATAACAAGATATGGAACCACCTGCCGATAGTGTATCTCTAGAGAGGAAAACACTGGGTTCATCAAGAATGTCTTGCAACCCGGCCACACATGACCGACCACTCATTTCTCTTGAGTGTATCGAATATATTGTCACCTGCGGCTGCTAGAAACATAACGGTTTCCGGGAGATACAGAAGCAAAAAGAAATAACAAATATGAATATTCTATAGATGGTGACAATACACTCTAATGTGGGCGACCCACATAGCCATGCTGCCTGCCTGATTTTTGTCATTTCCCGGTTGATGAGACTTGAGGTCATAACGTATCTTTTGACAGATCACACCTTCATTTACTTTGAATGCCATATCGTCATACCCGCTAAATCACAAATTGATTACCCTAAAAATACCATGGGTATAAAGATAAGAGAAACGAATTTCTCCACCACCAAACGTAAGTATGTTTGAAGAGATCAATTTAGGCGATCTATTAGATATACTCCGGCAGACATTCGTCCGTACAAGTTGTCCTGGGACAGGACAAACCGAAGGCACTATTACGTAAATCCATCTTAGGCAATTTCTACCTAGGATCTCCTGAATAGCCCTTTCATAAACTTCGCCTTCAAATTCCTTCATCATATTTGATTCGCAACGCTAATGTCCATACGGAGTGGTTTTCAGATAATAACTCTGATCCCGGTCTCTCCGTATTGACCACGGAAAAATGGTCAAAAACTTTGATACTCGGTGATTTAGCTATCAAAGGAAACATGTGTACAAACAACGGTCGCATTCCCAAATGAAATCTTACCGATTAATCATCAATCAATACTGACCCCTTTTTAATAGATTTATAAATAATCATTTCGCTTCCCAATTCCCCTTTAATATCTCTACCCAAATATTTCTCTAACTCGTTTGACTCCTCCCGCTCCTTGGAAGTGTTTCCATCTATTTTGAACTATTTAGTTTTAATATTTCAGAAAATATCTCTTTTAAACATCGGGAATTAATTTCATATATTCACAATTCTTATGTTTTGAAAATATATGTTATTATTACCATTGGAAAATATTTCATATCCTATTCTTGCATCTCTATTCTTTCAGTCTCTATCAGTAAACTAGTAAGCAAACAATTCCCTAAGTATAAACCCCGAAGGCCGAAACCAACATCAGATCGACACTCAGAAAGTTGTTCAACATAACTAATCTCTAGTCAGTTTATAATTTTCTTAACTTCATTTTTAACTCAAAATCATTTCATTGTAAAAACTTAGAAAACATTTTTAATTACATTGGAAAACATTTTCAAAATCCATTTATATCGATGTATAAAATATTGATTATAACGGTAGCATTATAATACCTGCTTCCAAAATATCTAAATTTAGATATAAATTCGATTCTTTATTTGGGGTAAATAAAGAATACTTAATTAATTAACCCTATTAAAAATCTTCATTTAAAACAGAAAGTAAATATCACTTTCCTGAATCTGATATAATCGAATTCCACTTATGGCTACCTTACGAATAATACCTGTTCGATAACTCCGCCTCGAATAATTTATATTCAATTTATGTTTCGAACATCGGAATAAATTTACCGTTTCATGTCAACTCAATTTCTGGATTCATTTTTGAATTTGTCAATTCCACACATTAACAAATTTGTTTTTATAACTAAATAACTTTGCACCTGTTTGTTTAAATCAGTATTCACTTTAAAGCGTGAATATTATTCCTTTACAGGAATCATATCTCGTTTTATCAAATAAAGTCTTGATTTGTATTTAGAAATCCATTACAGTTTTAAATCCTTTTTATCGAGTTATTTTATAAATTCATATTCATACTTCACTTTAAACTCCATTTATAAGTCAAATTCTTGTTAATTATATATCAAATTTATACCTTAATCTCGATTTCATATTTGATTATAAATTAATTGGTTACGAACCAAATATTAATAACCTTGTACATTTCTAAATTTTATAATATATAATTTCAAAAATATAAACTATTTAAATAACATTCGACATCGTCGAATTCTAATTATAAATCCTTATGCGCTTATATCAATTTTACTCTCATTCTGAACATTGGGCCAAATTCCATTATTTCCCTTTTTTATCAATTTCTTAAATTTTCCTTTTAAATTATTTAATAACAAATCAACTTCATTTATAAATCAACTACTTGTTTTAAATAAGTTATTATATTCTAGTTTATCCAAAATTCATCTTCTATTTAAACATAGAATTCCCTTTTTTAAAACCCCAAATTCTTTTCCAATATATTTAATATATTGTATGGTATTTTAAATACCAATTATTTCAGGTCGATGTTGTTCAAACACCCCAAACACATAATAACCAACCATAGATTATTCGTCATATCATATAATATAATATATGAAAACAATTATATAATTCGTTGAGGAATCCAGTTGGATCCCTCCAACCTGCCTCCCTGCATCCACAGGTGTTAATCAACATAAATAACACAATTTCATGCCAATATGAAATCATTAGAACAATATTTAACCAATGACCATATATAACCACCATCAACCAATTTAATTGTAAATCATCCAAACATCCATCACACATAACATACAATCATTTTTATCAAAATTAATTGATGTTTATCAAATTAGAAAATTGGATAGAGTTAGTTACTTTACTCACCTTGGTCGTAATCGTTTAACGTCGATTGATCTATATCGGACGTTTTAATTTCACCATAAATCGAATAGATCTCCAAATCGCTCCACACTGGTTCCGTGGTGTAGCCTGCGGTCCTTTGATCCTAACAAATCCAAATTTTCGAAATTTTGATAGTTACAACTGAAATATGACAAAATAAGTTGTATGCAATTTCATTATTAACTTTATCTTATTTTTAATGTTATAATGGACTACACTTACCCATCGGCCCATGGATACTCTAACCCGCACGCACAGGCTTTCATCTCCCTTTCACTTTTGAATTTTAAACCACCTGCATATTTTATTTTCTATTTTCATTTGGGCCTCACTTCCTTTGCATACGTTCAAAACCCAGATTTGCTATTCCCTTCTTCTTCTCCGATAAATGAAACACGCTGCTCTTCCTTTACAGTGTTTCCTTTGATCCACATATACCTGTTCCTTCATTAGCTTAAAACTGAAAATACAAACTCCATCTCCTCTTCCTTTTTAATCCTTTCGATGCTGGGCTTCATTGACTGGTCCACGCAAATTAAGACCCGCCCCCAGTAGTACAAAGCTTCATCTTCCCATTAGTATATGACCGCAAGCTCCAGTTTCCATTGCCTTGATTTTGCCACGTACCCCTTTTCATGCATTGATCTTTCTTTAAAAACTGCAACAGTTCACCTTCTCCCTCCGTTCCGATCTCCCATTGCAACCCGAGTTGACTCCAGTGTTCGGTCTGTTGGGAAAAAGCATCGCGCCCCATGATATCCATATAGAAACATAGACGAACCTCTCAACGATCCAAATGTAGTTCTGTGACGAGTACTGGATTTTCTAAAAATAACGGAGTTTGCAGTATTCTGTATTTTCAGGGAATGGTGAGATAATGATGCTGCGATATTTATAAACATCGACACCTTGGCTTGCACGAAATAGAAGATTGACACTCACGTTTTAGGGTATTGGTTCAGACTAGAATAGGTCAGCAAATGGGGATGATTCATGTTGAAATGCTAGGTAGTATGCTACTTTGGTTTGAGTAACGCCTACATTTAGGGTGGCCTTTCTTCCTTTGTTGCCATGTAAAATAAAAATGTACAGATGTTTTTAAATGGAAATGTGATGCTCATTGAAAAGATTGAAAAGCCAGGAGACTGTACGTTAATGGTTTAGCTAAGAAATATAGGTGTTGACATTTAATCTGATCCTGTATAGTTCGACACATGCGCCACCCTACACCTATCTACATATATAGTGTTCTGAAAATGTTACCGGTGTATTCTATCTTTGAGGTAGATTGCTTCAAAGGTACAACGCATGCGTATATTTTTTTCTTTATATATATTAATTGATTTGCCTTGACATAGCTGGGTAGTTTTCAAAGTTGGTTGCATTCATTTCCAAGGTGTTATGCAAGTTTTAGGCTTGTGCAATATTTTAAATAG
This sequence comes from Allium sativum, assembly GCA_030737875.1. Taxonomy (NCBI): domain Eukaryota; kingdom Viridiplantae; phylum Streptophyta; class Magnoliopsida; order Asparagales; family Amaryllidaceae; genus Allium; species Allium sativum. Next base: position 13,622,765 of record CM060923.1, read on the forward strand.
GTTATGTTTTCAAAATTTTAGCTGTAAACAGGGAAGGCCACGGCTATTTACCTTGGTCTGAAACTTTGCGCCTGTATTTAACATTATGGACCTTGATGCGATTTGATAACATAGCTTGGTATCTATGTATTAGTAACACAGGGCAGGTCTGTTGTTGATTTGAACATATATAGCTGCATGGTTTGCTTTGACATAGGCTGCTATTTTTTCTTCTGTATGAAGTATTATGGGAAGGACATATAGGACTACACTGCTATGCTTTAGTCTGCTGTTTTGAGAGAGTGATAACCCATGGATTTTATATCGTACCGTATCGAAATAGAAAAGTTTGTTTAAGATATGACACCAATGGTCTGCATGCGAAGGAATTATCATATAAAAAATAAAAGGGACGACTGCTTCTTTAACTTAATTAAATGAATCACGCTTGATCGTTCTAGAAGGAAAAACATATGGGTAAAGCCATAAGATGCGTTCATATTAATATTGCAAACCTTTCACCAATGTATTTAAAGTGAATAAACATATCATTATTTGATGGTAAACACGCTTGCATTCAACCGAACCTAAACAATTCATTCTGAAAAAATAGAAGTATAGGCATACCCCTCTTTAATGATGGCATGCGCATATGTCTTGTTCAAAAATATTTATTTGGTACCTTGCAACACCAATTTCCGTTCATATAGTAGTTGTTATGGACAAAAAATAAAAATACAATCGATTGATCAATGTCTCAGGATTCCAAAAATATAATAATATCGGTAGGTTAACTCATATTGTAAAACCCAAAAATATTGACATAGGGTACAAAATACTCCAAATAAAAGTAGCTTATTTTCCAAAATAAAAATTTCAGTAAAATTCTAAAAATTAAATTATAACTATGTCTCAAAAGAATCTTGTCTAAATTCGAAACCGATATTTAATTATATTAAGCATTTCGCTATGGTCCATATACGATTTCATAGCGACTTTCTGAATATTTGATTTGGACATATATTGCATTCTATACGACGAAATCTCCATTTTCCACTTCTGTTAGAAAAATATAGTTAAACAGAATCCAACGTTTCTTGTTTCGAAGAAATCCGACTTGTAACGGATCTTGTACGCTCAATTGAAGTTCAGAACGTTAAATTACGAACTGCCGCGATATTACGGGCTCGATTATATTTAATATATATTTTTATATGTTCAACTCCGTTTTAATTAATATGTAAATCCACTTATATTATTAATTCAGTATTTAAACTGATTTAAATATCCAAATACAAACCGATAAAAATGCAGGACGTTACATTCCTTCGCCCTTAAAAGAATTATGTCCCCGAAATTACTAAGGTAGGGAAAATGCCACAATCCGTATTATAACCAGGTTAAAATCTTTTATTTAATTTCTTAAATTCAGTTTTTAACAGAACCGGTTAATTCTAATTAAAAATTTACTTTCTTCTAATTAACAAATACTTTCAGAAATTCTGAAAATTTTCTAACAGCTTAAATTTTCGGAGAATTTCGCTAGTATCTCTTCCGTACAGCTCATTCGGTACTACTACAACTTGCCTCTCTGGGCTTTCTCCAATTCAAAAGAAAATGAAACAGCCAAGCGGCTTGCCAAACAGGCTCATAAATCTCATACTTATTTTTAAAATATAAACTTGTACCTTTTTGTTGGGCATCAAACTCTGTCTCACCAATTTGCTGTTACTTCAGCATATATATTCCATCCCAATTGATCTCCAATCCATTTATTTTCAAATCCAATTGTTCTGTTATACCCAAGCCAAATCCATCTCAAACTCAAATTCCATTTCAAATTTATCCCAACAGTCCAAACCCCTTCCAGGTTATCTCTAATTCAATCTAATTCAACTGCTTCAGTTAAATTCTAATTTATTTAGGCACCTTTAGCATCTTTATTCATTTAACTTCATAAGTTAAATTTCAAAATTTCAAAAATAAAATTCCTGGGTTTTTGTTTCAAATAAGTTTGAAATCACACACACATATATATAGTAATTCAAAACAATTGGATTTTTCACACTACACTTCCTTTAAACAATTCAAAACAAATATTTGGTAGTAATCCGTCACCTAGAAACTCGAAAATGAACACCGATGATGCGACCGTCATCATTTGAATTATTTTCCAGCGATCAAAGTGAGCTCAATACTATATTACTTTCCAAAATTCATTTTAAAACACTTCCATTTTGAATTTTACTTCAAAATATCTTTCACAGCACTTGGAAAACAATTTCAAATCTCCCAGGATTTTAAAATTACCATATATTTAGTCCAAACTTTATTTCCAACTCTTTTCCAAGTTTCTAGAGTTTTATCTAAATTCTGGTTTTAAATTCAGATTTAGTTCATCTGATTTTATAAATTATCTTTATATGAATTCTAATTGGTTATATATAACCATCTCGATTATAATCTGATTCGATTATATTAACAAATCAACACATCCAATATATATATTATAATAATTTTAATATATATACTTTGTTTATACCAAAATATATTTTGGGTAAAATTATTTCATTTACCCAGCTTTTAAAACAATATAGTATTGAATTATTATGTTCAAGAGTTTAGAAACACTATCGACACAGTTTGCATTACTGTATCGACCAGAATTCATAAACTACTCGACAAACCAATCAACACAATATAAAACATTTTTATATAAATCTACAAATATGCTCTCTCGTATATATGCACTTAACTCAATCTGGGGTATTTCTAACCCCATCTATACTGAGTCACGCCACAGAGCCAAGGTAATCACTTAACCTTCAGATCTGATACCACTGTAACGACCCAGAAATTTTCGACTTCGAAAATCAACACAAATACCAATGTCGACTATTCAGACATCAGAAATACCGGATAGTTAGTAGAAAGAAGTTAGAGGGTGAGAATAGATAAGATAGAAAATTAGAATAGGAGAAGAAGAAGAAGAACACAACCACATCAGAGTAACATGAATCTCACAGCGGAACGAATAAAATATAGTATATAAAGTAACGTTGAAACACAATTATGTATTTGTATATTAGAGTACAACACTTACATTACAGCGGAAATAAACCATAGCTATAAAATGCTATTGAAGCCTCTTGCTCCAAGCTCCATCTAGTGTATCTGTAAATCCTGACAACTTGACTGCACGTACAAATTTGGGTACCTAAGAGTTTCGGGAAAAACAAAACAAAATAAACTCTGGGTCAGTTATGAGACTGGTGTGAGTAAACTCCAATCATTCGGTTTAACTTTTCAAAATCCTTTTCAAAAGAAAAGATAAACGTAAGACCGATCCACACATAAATACAGACGATTTTTATCTTACGATAACCCAAAACATTTTTGAAAACAATATTATTCTGATATTATGATTGTGTCTAGATACAAATAAATAACAATCTTGTAGAACGCTTGCATCTCACACTCCACATATATAGTATATAATTAAAACCGTGGGGGCTTATTGGAGATTGGATTCCGACTATGACAAGGTATGGAACCACCTGCCGATAGTGTATCTCTAGAGAGGAATAAACTGGGATCGACAAGAATGTCTTGCAACCCAGCCACATATGACCAACCACTCATTTCTCTTGAGTGTATCGAATATATTGTCACCAACGGTTGCTAGCAACATAACCGTTCCCGGGAGATATAAAAGCGAAAAGAAGTAACAAATATGAATATTCTCAAGATGGTGACAATACACTCTAATGGGGGAGACCCACATAGCCATGCTACCCGCCCGATTTTTGTCATTTCCCGGTTGATGAGGCTTGAGGTCATAACGTATCTTTTGACAAATCACACCTTCATTTATTTTGAATGCCACATCGTCATACCCGCTAAATCACAAATTGATTCCCCCAAAAATACCATGGGTATAAAGCTAAAAGAAACAAATTTCTCTACCACCAAACGTAAGTACGTTTGAAGAGATCAATATACGCGATCTATTAGATATACTTCGTCAAACACTCGTCCGTACAAGTTGTCCTGGGACTGGACAAACTGAAGGCACTATTATGTAAATCCATCTTAGGCAATTTCTGCCTAGGATCTCCTGAACAGCCTTTACAGAAACTTCGTCTTCAGATTCCTTCATCATATTTGATTCGCAACGCTAATGTCCATACGGAGTGGTTTTCAGATCATAACTCTGATCCCGATCTCTCCGTATTGACCACGGAAAAATCGTCAAAAACTTTGATAGTCAGTGATTTAACTATCAAAGGAAACATGTGTACAAACAACGGTCGTATTCCCAAATGGAAATCTTACTGATCAATCATCAATCAACACTGACCCCTTTTTAATAGATTTATAAATAATCATTTCATTTCCCAATTCCCCTTTAATATCTCAACCCAAATATTTCTCCAACTCGTTTGGCTCCTCCCGCTCCTTGGAAATATTTCCATCTATTTTGAACTATTTATTTTCTATATTTCAGAAAATATCTCTTTTAAACATCGGGAATTAATTTCATATATTCACAATTCTTATGTTTAGAAAATATACATTATTATTACCACTGGAAAATATTTCATATCCTATTCTTGCATCTCTATTCTTTCGGTCTCTAACTGTAAACTAGTAAGCGAACAATTCCTTAAGTATAAACCTCAAAGGTCGTAACCAACATCAGATCGACACTCAGAAAGCTGTTCAACATAACTAATCTCCAGTCAGTTTCTAATTTCCTCAACTTCATTTTTAACTCAAAATCATTTCATTGTAAATACCTTGAAAACATTTCTAATTACACTGGAAAACGTTTCCAAAATCCATTTATATCGATGTATAAAATATTGATCATAATGGTAGAGTTATAATACCAGCTTCCAAAATATCTAAATATAAATACAACTTCAATTCTTTATTTGGGATAAATAAATAACACTTAATTAATTAACCCTATAAAAAATCTTCATTTAAAATGAAAAGTAAATATCACTTTCCTGAATCTAATATAATCGAATTCCACATATGGCTCCCTTTCGAATAATACCTATTCGATAACTCCCCCTCAAATAACTTATATTCGATTTACGTTCCGAACGTCGAAATAAATTACCGTTTCAGGTCAACTCAATTTCTGGATTCATTTTTGAATTTGTCAATTCCACACATTAACAAATTTCTTTTTATAACTAATTAACTTTACATCCGTTTGTTTAAATCAGTATTCACTTTAAAGCATGAATATTATTCCTTTACGGGAACCATATCTCGTTTTATCAAATAAAATCTTGATTTGTATTTAGAAATCCATTACAGTTTTCAGTACTTTTTATCAAGTTATTTTATAAATTCATATTCATACTTCACTTAAAAACTCCATTAATAAATCAACTTCTTGTTAATTATATATCAAATTTATACCTTAATCTCGACTTCATATTTGACCATAAATTTATTGGTTACGAACCAAATATTAATCACCTTGTACATTTCTGAATTTTATAATATATAATTTAAAAAAATAAACTATTTAAATAACATTCAACATTGTCAAATTCTAATTATAAATCCTTATGCGTTTATATCAATTTTACTCTCATTCTGAAGATCGAGCAAAATTCCGTTGTTTCCCTTTTAATCAATTTCTTAAATTACCTTTTTAAATTATTTAATAATAATTCAACTTCATTTATAAATAACGTTTATAAGTCAACTACTTGTTTTAAACAAGTTTTCATATTCTTGTTTATCCAAAATTCATCTTCTATTTAAACATAGAATTTCCCTTTTTTAAAACCCCAAATTCTTTTCCAATATATTTAGTATATTGTACGGTATTTAAAATACAAATTATTTCAAGTCGATGTTGTTCAAACACCCCAAACACATAATAACCAACCATAGATTATTCGTCATATCATATAAGGCAATATATGAAAACAATTATGTAATTCGTTGAGGAATCCAGTTGGATCCCTCCAGCCTGTTTCCCTGCATCCACAGGTGTTAATCAACATAAATAATACAATTTCACGCCAATATGAAATCATTAGATCAGTATTTAACCAACGGCCATATATAACCACCATCAACCAAATTAATTGTAAATCATCCAAACATCCATCACATATAACATTCAATCATTTTTATCAAAATTAAATGATGTTTATCAAATTAGAAAATTGGACAAAGTTAGTTAGTTTACTCACCTTGGTCTTAATCGTTTAACGTCGGTTGATCTATATAGGACGTTTTAATTTCACCATAAATCGAATTGATCTCCAAATCGCTCCACACTGGTTCCATTGTGCCTGCGATCCTTTGATCCCAATAAATCCAAATTTTTGAAATTTTGATAGCTTACGACTGAAATATGACATAAATATGTTGTATGCAATTTCATTATTAACTTCAGCTTATTTTTAATATTATAATGGACTGCACTTACCCATCGGCCCATGGATACACTAACCCACGCGCACAAGCTTTCATCTCCCTTTCACTTTAGAATTTTAAACCACCTACATATTTTATTTTCTATTTTCCTTTAGGCCTCACGCCCTTTACATACGTTCAAAACACAGATTCGCTATTCCCCTCTTCTTCTCTGATAAATGAAACGCGCTGCTCTTCCTTTACAGTGTTTCCTTCGATCCACATATACTTGTTCCTTCATGAGCTTAAAACTGAAAATACAAACTCCATCTGTTCTTCCTTTTTAATCCTTTCGACGCTGGGCTTCATTAACCGGTCCACGCAAATTAAGACCCGCCTCCAACAGTTCAAAGCTTCATCTTCCCATTAGTATATGACTGCAAGCTCCAGTTTCCATTGCCGTGATTTTTCCACGTACCCCTTTTCATGTGTTTCCCTTTCTTTGAAAAACGCAACAGTTCACCTTTTCCCTCCATTCCAATCTCCCACCGCAACTGGAGTTGACTCCAGCATTCAGTCTGTTGAGAAAAAGCATCGCGCCCTGTGATATCCATACAGAAACATAGACGAAACTCTCAATGATACAAACATAGTTCTATGATGAGTACTGGATTTTCTAAAAATAAAGGCATTTGCAGTAGTCTGTGTTTTTCTGGGAAGGGTAAGATAATGATGCTGCGATATTTATAGACATCGATAGCTTGGCTTGCACGAAATAGAAGTTTGACACCCAAGTTTTAGGGTGTTGGTTCAGACTAGAATAGGTCAGCACATGGGGATGATTCATGTTGAAATGCTAGGTAGTATGCTACTTTGGTTTGTGTAATGTCTACATTTAGGGTGGCCTATCTTCCTTTGTTGCCAAGTAAAATAAAAACGTATAGATGTTTTTAAATGGAAATTTGATGCTCATTGAATGGATTATAAAGCCAGGAGACTGTACGTTAATGGTTTAGCTAAGAAATATAGGTGTTGACATTTAATCTGATCCTGTATAGTTCAACACATGCGCCACCCTACAGCTATCTATATATATAGTGTTCTGAAAATGTTACCAGTGTATTCTATCTTTGAGGTAGGCTGCTTCAAAGGTAAAACGCGTGCGTATTTTTTTTCTTTATATATATAAATTGATTTGCCTTGACATAGCTGGGTAGTTTTCAAAGTAGGTTGCATTACCAAGGTGTTCTGCAAGTTTTAGGCTTGTCAATATTTTAAATAGGTTATGTTTTCAAAATTTTAGCTGTAAACAGGGAAGGCCACGGCTGTTTACCTTGGTCTGAAACTTTGCGCCTGTATTTAACATTAAGGACTTTGATGCGATTTGATAACATAGCTTGGTATCTATGTATTAGTAACACAGGGTAGGTTTGCTGTTGATTTGAACATATATAGCTGGGTGGTTTGCTTTGACATAGGCTGCTAGTTTTCTTCTGTATTAAGTATTATGGGAAGGACATATAGGACTACACTTCTATGTTTTAGTCTACTGTGTTGAGATAGTGATAACCCATGGATTTTATATCCTACCTTATCGAAATAGAAAAGTTTGTTTAAGATATGACACCAATGGTGTGCATGGGAAGGAATTATCATATAAAAAATAAAAGAGATGGCTGCTTCCTTAACTTAGTTAAATGAATCATACTTGATTGTTCTAGAAGGTAAAACATATGGGTAAAGCCATAAGATGTGTTCATATTAATATTGCAAACCTTTCACCAATGTATTTAAAGTGAATAAACATATCATTATTTGATGGTAAACACGCTTGCATTCAATCGAACCTAAACAATTCATTCTGCAAAAATAGAAGTATAGTCATACCCCTCTGTAATGATGGCATGCGCATATGTCTTGTTCGAAAATATTTATTTGGTACCTTGCAACACCAAATTCCGTTCATATAGGAGTTGCTATGGACAAAAAATAAAAATACAATCATGTTGAGCAATGTGCCAGGATTCCAAAAATTTAATAATATCGGTAGGTTAACTCATATTGTAAAACCCCAAAATATTGATATAGGGTGCAAAATACTCCAAATAAAAAGTGGCTTATTTTCCAAAATAAAAATTTCAGTAAAATTCTAAAAATTAAATTATAACTACATCTCAAAAGAATCTTGTTTAAATTCGAAACCGATATTTAATTATAATAAATATTCCGTTATGGTCCAAATACGATTTCATAGCGATTTTCTGAATATTTGATTTGGACATATCTTGCAATCTATGTGACGAAATCTCCATTTTCCACTTCCATTAGAAAAATATAGTTAAACAGATTCCAACGTTTCTTGTTCCGAAGACATCCAACTTGTAACGAATCTTGTACGCTCAATTGAAGTTCAAAACGTTAAATTTCGAACTACCGCGATATTACGGGCTCGATTATATTTAATATGTATATTTATACATTCAAGTCCGTTTTAATTAATATATAAATCCACTTATATCATTAATTCAGTATATAAACTGATTTAAATATCCAAATACAAACCGATAAAAATGCGGGACGTTACAATGGCAGCCAACTCTAGATCGTGGGTTTGGTAGTTTTTCTCGTGTACTTTCAACCGTCTGCCTCCATAAGCCACTACCTTCCCCTCTTGCATCAAGACAACACCTAGTCCCGTACCACATGCATCTGTATATACGGTAAACATCTTGCTATTGTCCGGCAATGCCAGAACTGGGGCTGTTGTTATAGCCCTCTTTGATCGTTGGAAAGCAATATCGCAATCCAAATCCCAATTGAAAGATAGGTACTTCTTTGTCAACCATGTAAGCGGAGCTGAGATTTTCGCAAAATCTTTGATGAACTTTCGGTAAAAGCCCGCTAGCCCAAGGAAGCTCCGGACCTCGGTCGCATTCCGTGGAACCTTCCAATCCTGCACCGCAACTACTTTTGCGGGGTCCACGGCTAACCCTTCCTTGGATACCACATGTCCAAGAAATCTCACTTCTTTTCTCCAAAAATGACATTTGGAGAATTTGGCTTTTAGCTGATGTGCTCGAAGAGTATCCATGACTTCTTTTAAATGCTAAGCATGCTCTTCCTCACTCTTTGAGAAAATAAAAATGTCATCCACGAAGACCACCACAAACTTATTGAGGAACTCCCTGAACATCCTGCTCATTTAGTCAACGAATTAAGCGGGTGCATTTGTCAAGCCGAAAGGCATGACAAGCCACTCGAAGAAACCATTCGGGGTTCTGAACGCGGTCTTATCAATACTGTCTTCAGCCACCCTAAGCTGAAGAAACCCGGTAGCAAGATCTAGTTGGGAGAAAACCGATGCACCTACAAGCTGATCGAACAAGTCATCTATTCTTAGGAATGGGTGCCTATTATTCTTGGTTAGCTTGTTTAGCTCCCTATAATCCACGCATAGGCAAAGCAAAACGTCCGCTTTAGTTGCGAACACTACTGGAGCACCCCATTCAGAAATACTCCGCCTCATAAACCCCTTCTCAAGCAACTCTTTAACTTGCTTGTTGAGTTCTTTACTCTTCCTTGGAGCCATGTGTCTAAGGGTAAAGCAACGGGTTTTGCATTATCAACGAGGTATATGAGGAAGTCTATCTCCCGCTTCGGAGGTAACCCTTTCACCTCTTCAAAGACATCCGAGTATTCACGGACTACTCTAACAAACTGTAAATTCTCAACAGACGCATCAAGAGATTCTAGATAGCTAAGCATAACAGAATTCATCGGATTACAAGATATTTCGAGAGTGTTACCGAGGCGAGTCATGAGTCTAACCACTCTCTTTTCACAATCGAGGATGTCACCATTACTGGATAGCCAATCCATGCCTAGAATCAACCCATGGCCCATGAAGCCCAAAACATAGGCATTACATCTAAACCCCACACTTAATATAAAAATTTCCAAATCTAAACAAATCACTGACAAATAAGTTGAGCCCTCAATTGGATTTGAAACCACCAAGGGATCCTCTACTAAACTGGTGTCTATATGCAGAGATTCAACTAAAGTAGTAGATGCGCCAGAATCAAAGAGTTTACGAACAGGATGATCAAAAAGATAAAATAACTCTCAACAGAAACATTTCTACCTCGTTCTTGCGGAGGTGCCATGAGAGCGTGAACCTGCCCCCCAGAAGTAGATCCAGCTCTCTGCCCTTGCCCTTGCTTTCTTGGGAGTCCTTAGCCATGTGTCCTGTCTCGCTGCATTGGAAACAGCCACCCATCTTCCTCTTCTTCTTTCTGTAGTCCTTAACCAGATGTCCAGGAATGCCACAAAAAGTACACTTCCTCTTGTCACGGGGTTTGTTGTTCTTTACGCCCTTCTTGGAATCTGTCTTCGTGCTTTGTGATCCTTCCACTTTCTTATCTTGAGGTACTTCCGCCTTTATCTCTTTTTTGCCAACCTTATCTTCTTCTTGTAACAGTGCCATGTCTACCAGTCTCTCATAAGTCGCACCCATAGGTATATGGGACATAGCTACGCTGTGCAGTGGCTCATTCAATCCTTTCACAAAACAGAGAGCCTTCTTATGTGGAGTGTTTACTAACTCCAATCTGAACCTAGCCAGTTGGTTGAATTGGTTAGCGTATTCCTCGACCGACATACTTCCCTATTTGAGAGCTAAGAACTTCTCCATTTGTAGGATTCGTTCAGCTTGTGAGAGGAATTTCATTTCAAACCTCATTCTGAAATCCATCCAAGTTTCAATTGGTCTTTCAGCGTTAATAACTTCCTACCAATAGGAAGCTTCGTCTTTGAGTAACCATACCGCCAACTGTATCTTCTGCCTATCATCCACTTCGAAGATATCAAACAAATCCTCAGTTTCTTTGAGCCAGTTTCTTGCTTCCACGAAGGATTCATTTCCATTAAAGTTCTTTCCACCCATGGCTCGAAAGTCTCTACATATTTCTGAGAAAGCATTTGCACGCGGAGGAGGTAAAGAAACTGCTACATCTGGGGGAGGAGGAACGTCTGTTGGGCCTGCGGCATTAGCCATGGCTGCTAGGAACCTTCTGAACCCGCCAGGTACTGACACGCCCTCTGGAAGGTTAAGATCCCCAGACATAATGAAACGGAAAAGGAAAGATTCAAAACAAAGGATGGAAAGATAATGCATATGGCTTTGGGGGATTATGCCTTTTAAAATAGAACACATTTTTTTCTTGAAAATTGCTTCTTTAAACTTCTTTTTGAACAACAGTTTTCAAAAAATTTATCTGATTCGGTAAACCTTTGCTCTGATACCATGTGAAACACCCCACCTCCGTTAAGGTCACTCACAAAGGGAATGCCTTAATTTTGGTGGAGCAGGTAAAAGACACATATAATTTACAAGACAGACATATATAAGCAGTGGTAAACTAAATTTATTTCATTCGTGGTTCATAACAAAAACATTACAGCAAATTGTCTCAAAACAACTTCCAAATCATTACATCAGAATCTCCGTCTTTATTATAACATAAAGAAGCATAAACCAAAATAAAACCGCATAAATCCCTAAGTTGTAGTGTGTCCAAAGCCATGGCCAAAGATAAGAAGTTCCAAGCTATACATCACAGATTCTTCAAGCTTGGAAAGATGAACAGTCCAAATTAAGCTGAGCTATTCCCTCCCAGGGTACCTGAGGGAGGGACGGAAGAAAAGAGAGCGAAAGAAAATGGGTCAGACATAAGTCTGGTAAGTCCAGCGATTATTCAACATGTAAACTGATAAGAGAACCATGACTTGAATAAGCTGGAAACAGGACAATAACAAGGAAATAAGGTAACATAGGATAAGGCAAGATAAACAAGGCAAGATAAACTATTCATACTGTCGCACTCATATCCATATTCTCTGCACCTACTAGATATTTCAACCATCATCATGAGTTCAAACCCAGTGATCCCCCTTTATCGATCGGCTCCTACTCGCACACATTTACCACTTGTGTCATATGGCCCCGCTCGATTGTAGATACCTGTGCTGGTCCCACCATGGGGTGTATCAAATCCTATGGTGGCAACCCGACACAATTCAAGATGCACAGTGTATAACTACTGATGCCCAGTGCCTGCTTTTTCCACTCCGGAGTATGTGCACGTCCGTACTCCGTCGGAACCTACACTGATGCACCAACCACCGTCGTTTTGACCGGTTATAATCAACCAAGTAATAGTGCCCCACCCTGCCTAGTTCAAGGTACCATGATACATCTATGTGGGTTACTGCTGGAATGGGTCCCTATTACTAGGGTTTTCTAATCAACATGTTAAATTGGTTAAGTGTTCAAGTTAACCTAACCCCACCCATCAGTTTAGTTAACATGTTGTATTGGTTAAGTGTTGCCTTAATTAACTTAACCCTACCATTCCTGACTTATCTTTAACTCATTCATTAAAGCACCAACCACTCACATTAGACAGGTATTGTTGCGGTCACTGGATGTGTCGGTCTGGTCCGGGCACTTTTACACCGCAACTCAATCTAACCTCGGATTCTTTTGGGCTCGATGCACTAACCTCCCACATTAGATATATATTGTTACGGTTGCTGGATGTGCCAGGCGATTCCGGGCAGTCTTACACCGTAACTCAATCTAACCACGGGTTAGGCATATTCATCTTTTCTAAATTTACATATTTACCTCTTTATATTTATATGTAAATTATTGTCATTCAAGTCAAGCCCCGCTTTCTCTTTTTAATCAAGTTCATAATTTTAGGTATAAAAATTTATACCACTTTATGCCATAAAACATTTACATGTTTATGAGCCAAATATGCCAATTATATGTAATTTCATATATTTTTTTCCCCAATGTTACCCCCGTTAAACGTTCCCGTAAATCACATAAAATGTTAGGCTCGATACATAGCCTATCTTATACAAAAAGGGGAAAAAAGGAGCATGTAACTATTCCAACATCACAAAAATATGGATCTAACTACACATGTATCATATGAACTTGGCATAGAACAATATACATTCAATTATGAACTAGCAAATTTAGATCTACTCAACATGAATCATGAAGTAGGGGTTTTACATAGAACTACATAAACTTAAAATTAGGAATGTAGTTGCGAACTTGCAACTTAGTTGGATCAAATTTAACGTGAACCTAATCATATTAGCATGTAGTTTAGGTCATATATGTGATCATGGTTGAACTTGCATAAACATAGCAAAATTCCGAAATTGTCATGCAACATATAGGTGTCATTGCCAAATCATACAACTTGAAATGTTATTGCCAAATTATACAATATGGTTTGTTATCGCCAAATTACACAATACGATATCCATTGCCAAATTATTCAATATGGTATGTCATCGCCGAAATATACAACATAATATGTCATCGCTTAATTACACAACATATATGTCATAGCCAAATTATACAACATATGGATTCACTGCCAAGCATTTAACATTTATCATCAAATCACATACAACATAATCACAAACTTAATCATGATAAGAGTCATAGTCTTAATCAATTCCATTTAACAAAAAGGATAGGCATAAATTTACATAGGGCGTTGATCTACATCCAGTTATTTAGTCAAAATTCTAATATCATTTAGGTCTAAAGGATAACTGGACTTTTACAAAAAGAAGACTAGTCTTGTGTTCTGGGATCTGCATTATGAAATTGAATAGCTCTCCTTTGTTGTAGACGTTGAATTAGATTTGATTTGTAATTCCTACTTGCTTTCTAGTTGAATGAGAATGGCGGCTACTCTAGGTTGAGTGTTGACAGCATGACGGTATTAGGAATATTTTTGTGTGGCTTAGGGTTTAGATTTAGGTTGCTTATATAGAAGTTTGATTTAATAGGAACCGTCAGATTAACCTAGAGCAAATCAAAGCCATTCAAACCTAAGAGAACCAACCAGAACTTGCCACACAAGCCCTAATGACACAGCAGATCGTAACACAAAGAAAAATGTCAGATTTCAGATCTGACCCGAGGGGGAGGTCGACCCTTAGGTTGACCTGTATGGGGGGAGATCGACCCCCTGGTCGATCTCCTAGTCGACCTGGCCTTGGGCGGGAAAATTCCCGCCCAGCCCGCTTTTGCTTCTGATTTTGAATTTTCTAAACTTTATTCCGAGCTGTTTATTTAAATTCTTGAATCTTCTAAAGATCATAACTCCTTCATACGGATTCCGATTTACGCAAACTCGGACTCTATCTCAAGCAGAATTCCGAGACAAGCGTTACGGCGTAACCCGTTTCCTTTAATTCTCACATTTATAGTTAATTATTATTTAATTCGTTAGTTTAAAGTTTATAGAAAGTACGGGGTGTTACATGGTTACAAAATCAATGTTCATATAAACGTCATATCGAATCACCACAATTAGATCTAGAAAGTTAGATCTGTATTAACAAGTTCACATGTACCACAATATAATTGTAATTCCAGATTCACATAGGAAACATAGTAGAATGTCCATATATTAGATCTAGGGAAATTGACATAGTATGCTTGCATCAGTTCATGATTTACAACCTATACCCAATTCATAGACTACCACAATTCACATTTATCTATTTAAACCTAAAAGTTACTGGAACTCACAGAGATAGTTTTAAGGATTAGAGAATGATTCTGAATTCTGATTTCTGAAGTTGATTAGCAAATCCGTTGATGTAGGCTTTGATTGTTGAAAACTAGCTTAGTTTTTGGATGCAGCGGCATGGGGCCTAAGAATCATTCTAGTTTAGATTAATGTTTAGGTTTGTATGTGCTTATATTGATGTGTAGGATTAATTAGACCCCTTCGATTAACTACGTGATCATCAGAACCGCACAACTTAAAGACACATCATCTAGCCAATCAGAAAAAGACACATCATCAGAGCTCTCTAGAATCCTGTGCAGGTTTCTGGCTCGGCATGGGCGCACTTCCCAAGTGTGCCAGTGCACTTTTGTTCTACCACAATTCTCAAGTGCGCCAGTGCATTCTGGTCCATTTCCTGAATTTTGTGCCCAACTTCTATCGTCCGTAACACTTTCATACGACATCAGTTATGCAAACTCAGACTCTATCTCAAGCAAAATTCCGAGATGGGCGCAATGGCGTAACCCATTTCACCTAATTCTTCTTTTAATAATTAAGTATTCTTAAGTTATCTCCTATGTCATGTTTTAAAATTATGGGGTGTTACATTCTCCCCTCCTTAAAGGATTTCGTCCCTGAAATCTTCAAGTAAAAAGAATGTATCCTACCATCCAATCATCCATCTACTCAATCTTCATCCACAAGCATCCATTGTCCTTAAAAGATTTCTAATGCTATATGAACATATGCAAAATTGTGCGTATACGTTCCTTATCTAATGCAAAAAAATCAGGCGGTCTACTGATTTAGTTGACTTCCTTAATGTAATGTATGTTAGTGCTATGAATCCAATATGTATGCAAATAAGCCTATTATAACATGTAAGTTATATACGTGTGCACACTCATTCGTCCAAATGCAATGTCCATATGCTAGTTCATCCATTTCATTCATAAAAGAAAAGAAAATGCACACACATCCATATGCAGTATGAGAGTGATTAAGCCGATCTTAGTGCCTAATGTGTGTGTATATGCGTCCACAGGAAACCTCTAGCAAACACTTGCATCCACTTGCATCCATCAACCATAACATATTTCAAACACATGTTTACATCCATAGGATTCCTATCTAAAGGTCAAAGATTCGATTGATACGATATACTCAGATGATAGAAGCGAATGCAAATAAAAGCTTTTTGGAAGAGAAGTTAAGAACATTCCCTTGAAATAGAAAGGGTACGAAGCGTAAAAATCTTATCTTCGGTCTCCCAAGTTGCATCTTCTTGATTGTCTCCCCACTGGACCTTCACCAACATGACTTCTCATTTGCGTAGCTTCTTAACCTCCAATCCAACTATGCAAGTTGGAACTCATCGAATCATTGTTTCCTTCGTTATTTTCACCTCATTTCGCAAGTTTGGCCCCACTACCTCGAACTATATACATTTTATTGCCACATGGATGAATAGTCATCTTGGAATGATGGGCTTCCTCAAGGACTGTCTTCAATAGGTTTCCCATCCTGATATGATTCACCTATCAAACCTCTTCTCAAGTAGACACGCCACTTGCTTATCAAGTTTCCTCTTTTCTTTTAAGAGCCATATGGCGCACAAGTAATGCAACTGGCTTTGCATTGTCCACCAGGTATGTATGGAAATCAATCTCGTGCCTCGAGGGTAATCCCCAAACCTCATCTAAGACATCAGGATACTCTCGGACTACTGGTGCCAATCGCAGATCATCGATAGATGCCTCAAGAGACTCTAGGAAACTAAGCATGACATACCTTTATGGGTCACAAGCAATTTCGAGGGTGCTTAACGACCCTCCTCTCACCGCCTAGAATGGCACCAAATGCGGTAAACCAACCTATTCCTAGAATCAACCCATAGCCCTAAACTCGAGTACATATGCATCACATTCAAATTTGACGCCCAACACAGATATTATCAAACCCTTACAAATCATAGATAAATGAGCCGGATCACCAATGGGGTTTGAGACGACTACAAGATCTACTACCATACTAGTAATTAAGTGAGGAGATTCAACTACAGGACTTGATATAAATGAGTGTGAAGCGCCAGAATCAAAAAGTGTTCTAACTGGAAAGTCTAAAAGAGAAACTAAGCTTTCTACGGAAAATTTTCTACCTCTTTCAGGGGCATTGATTGCGAGAGCATTGACCTGCCCTCCAGAAGTTCCAGCTCTTTGACCTTGTCCGTGCGATCCTTGTTTCTTTGGGCACTCTATAGAATAGGGTCCGAGTTCTCCGCAATTAAAGCAACTGACCTTCCTTCTCTTATAATCTTTGATCAAGTGACCTTCCTTCCCGCAACCGTGACATTTTCTCTTATCCCTGCCTATTTCATCTTTCTCTCATTTCTTCTGCTGTTGTTGTTGTTGCTGTTGCCCCTTCTTGGGCTACACCTTCTCATTGTGCGATGACTCCACAGCTTTCACTTCCTTCTTTTCTCCCTTGTCCTCCTCATGCATTAGGGCCATATCCATAAGCCTTTCAAAGGTAGCCCCTATAGGAATATGGTACATAGCAAGACCATGCAGAGGCTCATTCAGTCCTTTAGCAAATCGTAAAGCCATTTTGTGCAGTGTATCCACCAACTCTAGTCCGAACCTTGCCAGCTGTTTGAACTTGTTCACATATTCCTTCGCCGTCAAATTTCCGTGTTTGAGAGCTAAGAACCTCTCCATCTGAATGCTTATCTCAGCTTGGGAAAGAAATTTCATTTCGAACCTGTGTCTAATATGTCCCCAAGTTTCCACCGGACGTCCAGCTTGGGTGACTTCCTACCAAAATGAGGCTTCGTTCTTTAACAGCCAAGCAGCTAATTGGATTTTTCTTTGGTCCTCCATTTCAAAGATAACGAACAAGTCCTCAGTCTCCTTAAGCCAATTCCAGGCTTCTACGAATGTCTCTTTCCCATGGAATGGCTTCCCTCCCATAGCAATGAAGTCTTTGTAGATCTTGGCGAAGTTATCTGCTCTTGGAGGGGGAGGGGGAGGAATGATTGGTGCAGTTGGGGGAGGAACGTCTCTTTGTTCTTCGGTTGAAGTCTTTGCAGATCTTGGCGAAGTTATCTGCTCTTGCAGGGGGAGGAGGAGGAATGATAGGTGCAGTTGGGGGAGGAACGTCTCTTTGTTCTCCGGCTATTGTCATGGATTCCAAATACCTACGGAACCATCCAGGTATAGTGACGCCTTCTCGGAGATTAGGGATTTTTTGTTCCCCAGACATGCTGAAAAAGGAGAAAGGATGAAATTTATATAAGGGACCGAAGGATACTACATATGGCTTCTTGGGGAATATTTTCAAAATAGACTTTTCTTTTTGAAAATACTTTCTTTTAAAACCTTTTTGAAAAATATTTTTCAAAATTTTTATCTAATCTGGTAACCTTCAGCTTTGATACCAAGTGAAACACCCCACGTCCGTTAATGTCACTCACTAAGAGAATGCATTAAGTTCTATGAAGCATTGTAGGTAAACAGACACAGAATAATTACAAGATAGATATAAATAAAGATAGCAGCAGAAATTTCAAAAAAATTATTTCAGACATAAATCATAATCCTGTGGTTTACAATACCATAAGTCATAAAACCGTTACAACAAAATACTTCTGTCTTGCATAATCAGAGTACATATGAATTAAAAGAAAACATTATTCTCCAACAAAAGAGTAAGCCATAGAAGAGACAAAGACTCGAGCCATACTTTAACATTAGCTCCTAGCAAGATGATATCCAAATCTTGGCTAAGCCTGGGTGTTTCCTCCCTGAGAACCTGGGGGGGAGGGGGTGGAAGAGAGAAGGAAAAACAAAAAGGGGTCAGACATAAAGTCTGGCGAGTCTAGTGACTTTTAGCCAGTAAATAAATAAAGGTGAACATGACAGGCATAAAGTGGGTAAGAGAGATCACTATACAAATGGCGGGTGTGACAAGACAGATAAGGTAAGGTATATATATGCTTCACTAATGACTACTCTGCACTATTAATAGTATAATTTAAAATGAGATGATCCCTTCCACTGTAAGTTGGTAAACCTAGGGCATACGTCCGAGTATACCCTCACCACTACCCTAATCGGTCGGCTCCCTACTCTGTAGATATCCTATGCTGGCCCCACAGTAGGGGGTATCACTTACCTAAGGTGGCAACCTATAATGTGCACAACCATATCTACTAGTGTCACGGTTGTCTTAGCCCCTTCTGCCCGGCCCATGCACGCACATGTCCCCGGTCGGTTTGTGCCGCCTACATCATCCATCTCGTTTGGATCTCTTACAATCAATTAGTAAGCGTGCCCCTCCTCCGCCTAGTATGAAGGTCTTTACTTAATACCACTTCGGGTTTCTAACTGAAATGGGTCCCACACAATATGTTACAAGCTCTCCCCTTTGTCTTGTATCCCCACTAGGTTTTCCACTGACAATGTATACCCTAAAAGGGTGATCTTTAATTACATAGCCCTATACTATTTATGTATACCCAAAAGAGTATTCTTTAATTACATAACTCCCACACAATATGATACAAGCTCTCCCCTTTGTCTTGTATCCCTACTAGGCTTTACACTGACTATGTATACCTTTCGGTGTCTTTAATTACATAGCCCTATACTAGTTATGTTTACCCTAAAGGGTGTCTTTAATTACATAACCTTTATTACTTCATCTACCCGTTATGTATACCACTTAGGTGTCTACAATTACATTACATTTATTGGGTTAAGTATGTGGGCCTATATATATATATATATCCCATCCCCTCTAACTTACTTAACCCCCCTACTCATCCAATTTTACTTAACCCTAACTTAAGTCCATATTCATATTAAATTAGGTTAACTAGCCCATTTATTTACCATGTCCAATTATGGTTATAATGGGCTAGACCTCCCATATTAGGCCTACAACGTGTGGATGCTGGATATGCCGGTCGGCTCCGGGCTGTCTTATTCCACAGTTGGGCCTAACCTCGTGTCTTAGCCTGATTCGTATTTATGTATTTAGACCTCCCACATTAGGTACAACATTAGCGGCTGCTGGATATGCTGGTCGGGTCCAGGCAGACTTCCGCCACTAATGTAACCTAACATCGTGTCATAAGTACAATTAAAATTCTTAATTTTAATTACTAAACATTCTATCTTTATCCAACATTACCTATGTCATTATAGGTAATTAATTCATCTTTACCCAAATTTACCTATGTCATTATAGGTAATTAATTCTATGTTTCCTCCTTTGAATTATATGCTCATTTCATATAAATATTATATAAACTATGCCAATTACAAATTCCCTTTATCCCCGTTCCTAACTAACATATTCACACGTATTTTGGTGGCATTGAGGCAATAAAGTAGCCTCATCATAACAATAAAAGGGAACATGGTAAGAGTGGTAGTTTAACATGTTTTTGGCATAAATATTAACATAACTGGCATAGTAACTAAGTGAAAAGACATGTGAAAATTATCATAATAAAGTGGACATCAAATTAGTAACTTGTGTTTAGGCAAGCACAATGAGATCTAGATTCAATACTAGGTGTCCAATTACCTATATCTAGCATAGACAGGGTAGCATAATAACAAGTTTAGATACACATGTCAAGTTTACCACTTATACCGAGGTATCACAATATAACAAGTGAAAGGCGATTAACACCAAAGTCTATATCCAAGTTATGTCAAATTAATGGGTGTACTATCATCCTAACATGGTTACAAATCAATGTTCATATAAACGTCATATCGAATCACCACAATCAGATCTAGAAAGTAAGATCTGTATTAACAAGTTCACATGTACCACAATGTAATTGTAATTCAAGATTCACATAGGAAACATAGTAGAATGTCCATATATTAGATCTTCTGAAAATGACATAATATGCTTGTATAAGTTCATGATTTACAGCATATACCCAATATATAGTCTACAACAATTTACATTTATTTATTTAAACCTTAAAGTGACTAGAACTCATAGAGATGGTTTAAGGATTAGAGAATTATTTTGAATTCTGATTTTTGAAGTTGACTAGCAAGTCCGTTGATGTAGGCTTTGATTGTTGAAAACTAGTTTAGATTGGGATGCAGTAGCATGGGGGGCTTAAGAATGATTTTAGTTTAGATTATGGTTTAGGTTTATGTGTACTTATATAGATGTGTAGGATTAATTAGAGCCCTTAGATTAACGAGGAGATCATCAGAACCGCACAGCTCAAAGACACGTCATCCAGCTAATCAGAAGAAGACACGTCATTAGAACTCTCTAGAATCCTGTGCAGGTTTTTGGCTCGGCATGGGTGCACTTCCCAAGTGCTCCAGTGCATTCTGGTCCATTTCCTGAATTTTATACCCAACTTCTATCGTCCGTAACTCTTTCATACGACATCAGTTTTACGCAAACTCAGATCTATCTCAAGCAGAATTCCGGTACGAACGCAATGGCGTAACTTGTTTCACCTAATTCTTCTTTTAGTAATTAAGTATTCTTAAGTTATCTCCTATGTCGTGTTTTAAAATTATGGGGTGCTATATATATATACATATATATATATATATTAAAATAAAAAGAATCGCGCGCGGCAGTTCGCGATTTGGAATCGTAACTTTAAACGATTATACCGCGAGATCCGACCGTTGGATTTTCCCAAAACTAGAATCATTGGTTCATTTTGGAAATATCTTTCCAACGATATAAAATTTGCTAAGATCCAATGGTTAGATTTTGAGAAATGCGTAACTCAAATTTTAATAAAAACAGCGCCAGGGCCGCATAATGACCTGAAACGTTGTTCGAATTAAATGGGATATTTATATATAAATAAAAATAGCAATAAATTGTTATAAAATATTATAAGTGATATGGAATGAAAATAAACCAATTTCCCTTAGTTTATAAAGTAATATAGACGGTTAGATTCTTTGACATTAATTTATAGGATTGAATTGAATTTAACCAAAGAAAAGAAATGATTTGAATTTTATATATTTGAGAATTATTTGAAAATGCCAGGTTAAATCTCATTTCAAATAATTATACGACGGCAAGAAGTCGAAGATATTGAAGACGGTGGTTAAAGATCGACGATCTTCACATCGAATGGACGACTGCAGGTGCCTTTGATTGTAGTTGCTGCCTTGAGGAGGTTACAATGGTAGTTGTCCGAACGTACTTGTTGATTGTCCAGATATGCGAGAACCTTGGACATATGGGACGGGGAATAAGGTGTCTCCGGTTTCGTTCAGACCCACAATGAGCTTGTAAATGGATGTATGTGTCTAACATTGGATTTTAATCAATGTTGATTGATTTCTATTAAATATATATCTTCTTGGTGGCGGAGAATTTATTCTCTTGCTTAACACCCTTCTCTAAGACGTACGAGCTCAGAGGTTATATGTCGATAGACATCAGTCGCATGGCATGAATTGTTAGTGTAGCATGCTAAGATGCAAATGATCAAGGCTTTTATTGAAAAGCAGAGCCTTGTGGTTGATGATCAAAGCACAACTTTAATTAGCATAGCTTTGCGCATAGCGTTAATTCATGAGCCTCACAGCCCGGTATGAACCAGAAACGGGATAAGGATCCCAGGGAAAACATGCGTTTCTTTCTAGCTAGAAGTGGTGTCATGGTATAGATCCTAGACATTTTTACTTATGTGGATGATGGAAAGCGAGGCACCTCGGATTTGAGTCCCTAATGTCTCTTGATTTAAGCCCCATAGGGCAAGGAAACATATTGTTTAGGAATAACAAATCCACTAACGTAAGTGTGGAACGGCCCTGGCGTTCCTAGGTGCAGTTGCGGCTGAATCCTGAGGCTTAGGCGAGAGAGTCTCGAATTCAGTAAGGACGATCCCTTGCCTTGGTTCATGATGGAAATCCAATATCCAATACGACATCATGCGGTTTTAATCGTAAACCTATATATGGGGACATGATAGATGGTACCCATGTCGTCTATGATTGATACATTATGATTGAAATTGTTTTTGAAATATATATGCATTAATAATAATATCAAATGATTTTGTTTTATACGTATCAAGCATATTTTGGATATTATATGGTAAAACTCTATCCTATGGTTTGCATTGCATTGTGTGATGGGACTTTATTCTTATAATGACTTCATTTTTCTAAAAAGCATTGCGCTGTTTAATGATTTACTTTATTTCATGCACTGGCAATCCAATGGAGTAAGCCAAATCCGCGTTAGCAGAGTGGTCATGTGATTGACCTTAATATTAAATAGGTTAAGTAAGATTTCTCACCAGTCCCATGACTAACTCGTAGTTAATTTCACTTTGCAAACTCAGGTGCCTATATTTTCTACACGGGCAGCCTTGTATTCAGGTTTTATCAGACTCATTCTGGGTAGCTATGGAGCTAAAGATGGATTCTATCATTTTTGTTATGCTGTTTAGACTTCATTAAGTATATTATGTTTGATCCCACTGCAGACATTTTATATTAATCTGAAACTGTATTCTAGACTAGGTATGATCCTATTATGCTGTGTAACTCTAATGATATATTATTTCCAGTGTAATTTGATGTACATCATCTGGTGTATTGCTATATTTATGTTCTGTTGTTATTGTTTATGTTTTATATTCCAATGATTATCCTTGCTTCCGTGGCACAGGGGTTTGGGGTCATCACAGCGGGTATAGGAGAAGATGAGTCATTTTCAAGCAAACGTGGAGATCAATAAAAGAAGGGAGCTGAATAGAAGAAGCATGAGAAGATATGAATGAGATAACATGAATGGACAGATATCTAAATGTCCCTGTAGTACGTTCTAGAATGCAATATTCATGGGATATTCATGGGATATTTAAATGTCCCAGTAACACGTTCTACTATATATTAGTTGCTAATTTATATTGCAATGCGCAATAATAAATGTCGTTATTCAAGTTTGAATGCCTATTCAAATTGTCGTTGAATATGGAAAAGGCAATCTAATTATATTAATTTCGTATTTATAAACGTTACAACACTTATTTATAAACACATTTTTTTTAAATAATTTTAGTTAGAGGGTAATAGGTGGCAATGAATAATATTGGTTATGTTAATATAAAAATTCATAGACCAACCATAGGGGAGATGAAAGAGTTTGATTGAATTAGTGAGTGAATCTTAAAGTGTAATAATTTATTTCATTCGTAAATTAACTGATAAAAATGAATAGTATCAATCATCAAGGTTTTATATTTATGGCTAATAGAATAAGAAGTGAAACATTTAATGAAAAATGTTAAGAAAAAATTGCAATATTTGAATTAAAATTAATTATAACACTGGCAATAAATAAGATGACAATCAATTTTATATCCACGACAAATAAAATAAGTAATGAAACATTTAGTGGAAAATTTGAATATTGTGGTCTGCATAAATATGAGAATCAAGGGTGTGAATATGCAAGTTATAAAGTTGAAATAATTTGAATACTTTTGCATTTTCTCCAAAATTAAAACAGTTTGTATTGATCAGGTAATTAATGATCATGTAATATCTTCCAAAATAATAACAATTTCTATTCCAATGAAAATTTAATGCCAAAATGAATAAATTTATGCTGATATGGGTTTTAAACATAAATGTAACAGTTGTAGGAAATTTTAAGGTAGTTAAATGACATTCATTGCCCCTTCCTTTTAATTATGGAAGAATAATTAAGTAAAGGGCATTTTCGTTAGTTTAGGTTTGCATCGAAAAAGTGTAACACCAAACCTATTACGATTATCAACAATTTGTATTGGTTAGGTGATTAATGATTGTGACGACCTGCCTTTTTGATCGCTTCAAGTTGGTGTTTAAACCAACTCAAAACATTCAAAACGACCGCTCATTATTTAGCTTAGCGGGTTTAAATAGAAAATCACACAGAATCACATAACAGGTAATAAATAGTATCTCACAACGGAAAATTTTATATACAAAATCAGAGTTGTACAAACTTATTTTATAGCAGAAGAATAAAATGTATACATGAAATTTAAAAAAAAAAAAGTTTTACGGTTTTGCTGGGCCTGCGCGCTCGGCGTGTTCATGTTCTTCTCCAGGTTTGCGAGATGAATCTTTAAATCTGGAACACTTAGGACCTAACTCGAGAGTTCCATACAAAACATAAAACACCCAAGTCAGGATTAAACTTATTTCAAGTTAGCAAACTTCGATAAACACATAAATATAATTAGTTCAATCCTAAAAGTATATTAAAAATTTGAGTGCATAACCCATGAATTGCTAAAACATAATAAGCCAAAATAGTTTCGTGCATTCAACAGAATGTGTAGTTATAGCAGGGGAACATGTTAAATAGTCAAATAATGGTTCAAACTCAAAATGCAACAAAGTATATACAACTTGAATGAGACAATTGGTATGCAGTAGCTTAACCATAGGGACTAAGAAACACCAAATGCATAACTGTGTAAGGCTTTTTGCTGGACCCAATATGTGAGAGCAGCACAATATATATACGATGGCCAAATGGGTGTAGTCGGGTCCAACATTGGTGACAGAAGTACTTGAAACAATACTACAGCAAACAATAGTAAAATCCATGCAAAATATTAGTGCAACCATATAAAAAGAGTGTGTAGCCACTTTAGTTTTGGGAAGGACAATGATAAAATCCACTTCAAAAGCATGTAAACTTATACAAGTTACACCCTTCACAGAAAGTGATACATAATTTGAAACTAACAAAACAAAACTGCTTCCACACTTGTACGACAAAGAATATTGCTGGTTTTAATACGGAACTATTTCTTGTATAATTATATGTTTCTATGACATAACATACATGCTTGGACAAGAAAGCTTCTATATGCCTTATTTATACTTGCATTCAAGGCATATTATAGCATGCCCTTTACAATTTGCATATTGTTTATATCATAAAATATGATGATTTCATAGCAAAACCAGTCTAGTCTACATAGGCAATTCCAGTGAACGTCAAACAAAATAACAGAACAACTAGGGTAAATCTCAAAGGGATGCATTAAGTGATTAACCCAAAATCAAGTGAAGATCTAGTGCAATAGATATTCGAATTACTTCCATGGCAAATTAAACTTTCTAGTATCAGCTCTTAACAATTATTTAGTGCACACGAAGTCGGAAACTTGTAATGAGTTTAATCCTAAGTTAAACTTACGTTAAATCGAGCAGCGGCGCTCGGAGATGCGGGTTGCCAATGCTTTGCCGATGGACAGCGGGCATGTGATAGCAGTTAGAGCAGCATCAGGCGCAGGTCATGGCGTTCGGACAGGAGCATGATTTTTAGGCAGAAGTGGTCAACGATCTTGAGGGAGCTCGCTGGTCTGACAAATAGAGAGCGACGGCACAGGCTGTCTGAAGGGGTGACTCGCGGCGGCTTCAGCGAGTTTGGGTGGCGGTGCGGTATCGGACTTCGTGATGGTGAGGGTCCAAGGAAGCAAGGGAAGGGTGAGGCTTTGAAGGGAAAAGGATCGGCTATTGGCAAATGCTTGGAGACGCTGCTCGCAACTTGAAGAAGAAGGATGCGGATGCCATGGATTTTATTTTGGGAAATTTAGGAAAAGTGAATTTCATTTGAACGGTTAAAGGGAATTGGATGTCGGCAAGGCTTAATAAAAGGAACGGTGGAAACAACAATACAAGGACTCACGGTGGACTAAAACAGGTGAAACAAACAAGTGTGGCTACCTTTGCTCAAAAGCTAACAAGTGTAAACAAATAATTTCTTTTTTTCTTTAAAGTGTATACACCATATTATATTATATATAACATTGTACTAGAATATTTTATATTTTTAAATACATATCAAAATAGATTTTTCAAAAGCTAAATTCAAATCTAAATTAAATTATAAATAAATTTCAAGTTTAAATACAAAATCAAAATCTTTAATTTCTCAAACAATATAATTTAATTAGCTTAAACATATTACAAACATTAAATTTAAAACAACCATTCACGTTCAAATATAGAAACAAAATTTCAAATTTCACTTACAAAATAAATTAAAACAAAATTAAAATAGACTAGATTCCAAATATACACAAATATCAATTCTCAATTACCCGATTTTCAAATAAATTCATATATTAAAGCATCGAAAAGTTGGTTCGTTACAATGATGATGTAATATCTTCCAAAATAATAACAATTTCTATTCCAATCAACACTGAATGCCAAAATGAATAAATATATGTTGAATATGGATTTTGAACATAAATGTAATAGTGCTAGGAAATTTTAAGGTAGTTAAATGACATTCATTGCGCTTTCCTTATAATTGTGGAAGAATAATTAAGTAAAAGGTATTTTCGTCAGTTCAGTTGTACACCAAAAAAGTGTGCACCAAACCTATTTCGATTATTAGTAAAGGTGTCCAAACGTTTTATTACGATGGGATAAGAAACAATACAAGCGTGAAAATGGAATAAAGGGAAATAAATAAATATATAAAGGAATGAAATGAATGCGTAGTTAACATTGAAAATTAAATTAATTAATGAAGGTTTAATTGGAAATGTATTGCACATTCCAAATTCCTAAAAATTACATTTTGAATAAACAAGAAAAGAATTAAAGACGATAACCAAAGATATATTCATGTATGTATTTATTTCATCTAGTTGCGCACATTAATTTCAATCAATCTTCCAACAGAAATTAATAAATTTCATTGTTAACATCATAATTTTATTTAAAAACCATTTTAAATTCAATAATTTAATTTAATTTAACAACTAATATGGTCAAATTTTATAGGATGTTACAAGACCAAATTAATTTGATGGAAAACAAATGAAAATTTTGCTATTTTTCTCAATGAAACATTGATTATGATAATTATTTATAAAAACATCACAAACTAACTTTTACCAAGCCCAATACAACATATTAGGTTATCTAGTTTCTCAATACATTAAAATAGTTCAATCTCTATACTCAGTAATCATATTTCACTAAACAAGTATCTATGTCACAATAGAATTCATTAAATAACAAAGATGTAGTTCAATTTATAAAAAAAAATTATGCTTAAATCTAGATCAAAAGCAGAAAAATCTATCAATAAAACGAAAAGAAGGGAATTTCGTAACTTACCAAAAACAATAATAATTAGATTCATGGCTACCAGATTCTCAGCGGCGTCCCGAAAGATCGTCTCCCTGTTAAATCCACAAAGTCGATGCTGATTTGAGAGAACCGTAGGCTTTTGAAACTTTGATTTTAAAACCACTTTGCAAAAGAAAACTGTTGATTTTCAATATTGAGGACCGTTTAAATCTAACATAAGGTCTAATCACTCATGATATGGAGCTTGGTTACTTACGACATGGAAAATTAAAGCTCTAGATATGAGACACAATACCCACAAATCCAAGCTCGAACCTACGACTACCAAAGCATCGCAGCCCCGAATCGTCCTTCCAACTTTGGGATTTGACTATTGATTTTCAATTTGATTTTTGTTGATCCAAAATCATTTTTTATGCTTTCGGATCTTTATTTTGGAATTTGGTTTTAAAAGTTTGAAGTTATGATTTAAAAAACGAATGGTAAAAATCGGAGAAAATCCTTAATGATTTAAGGAATAGGGGAGAAACATTGGTCGGTTCTTTAAGTCGTCTAATTCCCGATTTGAGAGACAAAAACTAGAGAGAGATTCGTCGGGAAGAATTATTTAGAGGAGAAACAGTTGAAGAAAAAATCACGTAAAAGAAAGCGGAAGTGTGTTTTTGGCTTCAGACGAAATTGATTCGGCTCTCGCAGTAGGCAAACCTCCCTAACGGTCGGTTTGATTACTGTCTCAATTTCCTTTGCAAACAGTATTAAAATCAATTTTTTATGTATCCTTCTTTTTGCCGAAGGAAAAACCTTAACAAAAAAGAATGTATACAAAAGCTTCCTTGCAAATAAAAATCATTAAAATTCAAGGTGCGTTTGGTTTCTATTTTTTAGTTTTGGGTTTTCGTAAATATGAAAGTACAAATGACGCAGCACACATTTCATGAAAAACGATCGTTTTACAAAACGAAGTTAACACACAAAACAAAAAATAACTTTTTAGAATTTTCCGTCTTTTAAGAAACAACGGAAGGATGATGACAAATTCTTCCATCCATCATCCCTTCGCATCTTCCATAATCTCTTCCGTATTTAGTTGTAACATCCCCAGATTTTGCGATAATTTGTATTATTAAATTTAATGTTGATTTTGGATAACAATGGATAAATGCAAGGTTAATAAAAATTATTAAGTGAATTTAATTGATATAAACTTGAATAAGCTTATGAAACGGTGAATTCAACAGGTTATTAATATAACAACTTGTATATGATTGTAGATATAAGATTTGGTTATTAATTGAAATAAAAGAAATTAGACCAAATGTTGTAAATAAATAGCAAGATTTCACATGATCATATTGAAATGTATTAAGTAAGGATAGTTAATAGGTATGTGAATGAATTTGTTTAATTGCTTACAACAATAAGCTAATAATATTTTAATTAGAATTTGTAACTAGTCATAGATTGCAAAACCCAATATAAATGCATTGAAATAAAGTGGAAACAATTGGAAACAAAGATAACTGAATAGTGTAATTTATGCAATTAAGAATGGTAATTGAAGGAATAAACTGAATGTTTAACTAATTGCTAAAAATAAAGATTACAATAGATTAATATATTAATATATGAAACCATTTGCCTTTATTATAAACAACAGATATACAAACTCATTTGAATTGATAATTTATAACAATTCTTAAATTTTAGATTTATTATTTAATACATTGATGATAAATTGGAAGTAATTGGCAACTATTGCATGCAATTAATGCAGTTAAGGTGAATAAAAATTTGTAATAGTAGAAGACTAACATAATATATTTTAAAACAAGCGTTAGGTAAGACCAAAATGTAACAATTTATGGAATAGTAAAGTAAATATCGAATGTATGGGACTTAATCAAATTTAAGTTATTACAGATAAATTGATTCCAATTAATTGTAATTATGTATTTTTTGTTGTACATAAAACGATAAATGGTAGTTACTAACGTAATAGGATATAAACAAAAATATGAACTATATTCTTAAATTGAAGATTTGTTAAATAAATAGAATGGAAATTAAGTCAAACCATCTTATTGGGATTTAAAATATACCAAATTTCTAAAAATTAAATTAAGTTGATTATTTTAAAATTTAATGTTCAAACGAAAATTGGAAAAATAAATGAATTTGAGATTTTAACGTACGTAATTCATTCCTATAACTAAATGTAAATCCTATTTTGGACAAGGATGTAGTTAACGCCATTGGAATGAAACTAAAGACGATTAAGAATAGATCCAATGCTCTATTTATGTAATTATCCACTGAAATCCCCTTCGTATAAATAATCTTCAAGTAGTAATCTAATTTTCTTGTTTCCTTATATTCGTACTACTCAAATGCATCATCACCTCTTGTATCATTCCTCTACTCACGTTTATCCATGAAAAATTAAGAAACAAGCTTCTCTGAGTTGGCAACTATTAGATCTTCTATCCTATATGAGTTGTGAAGTGTGCGACATCATCTGGCTATGTTGGCAATGAAAAGTGTCGCACTGTTCACTGTAGCACGCACGCAAGGTCGGAGGTCGAAATTTTTTGAGGTGTGCGAGTTCATCGAGATGATGAAGAAGTCGTAGAGTTTTTGAGGAGAGGATCGATGGAACTGATGGTGCTAGATTTCGCTGAGGATCGACGGCTCATATTGGATGAGTTTCATTCTTTGTATCGTATTTGTACAGAATTTCAAAAGGATGTGAGGAGGAAGAAAGTGACGTGGCATGTTAGTATGAGTTATTTTTGTTTTTTTATTATTTTTATTCGTTTACAAATTCTGATATTTAAAGGTTTATAACTTTTTGCTATGAGGTCGGTTTTGGACGAAATAAATTGCGTTGGAATCGTATCGACGAGCTTTTCGCTTGCGTGGATTTGGACCGATTCTGAGACTGTTGATTTTTAGGCTAAATTTTGGATTCTCATCTCATTTGAAATCAAGGTGAATGAATTTCTCACTCAAAATTAATTGAATTATTCCCATATATATCAAATTAAGTTATGAATTAAAATTGATTGTCCAATTGTTATTGATTGTTAATGGTTGTTTAAATTGACATACAAGTTAACTACAGTGTTAATTTAAAATCGACATTAAAATATTTGTTTGAAATTAAATTGCTAGTCTGAAACCCAAACATTTGTTAACTAGTGAAAAGACATAATATTGACTGTTTTGATGAAATGGTTGTGATGTGTGCCTTGTACTGATTACTGCATGAATATCGTTAATGTAAATTGTCCCGTTATTCAGTTTATGATGTGTATGTTTATTTGTGCTAATTAATTCAAATTTGAAGTTGAACAATTATGGTTTAAAAATTAGTGAACTATATGTGTACCCATATTTTTGAAATAAATTATGTTTTTATTATTTATTATTAAAAATAATTTTTTTTGTAAAACATTTAATATATGTATATATAGTGATTATATTATTTTATTATACTATATTTATTTTAATATATATATTTTCATAAAAAGGTTTTATTATAATCAGTTATAATTTTTTCAAGTTATTTAAATGTTTGTAATGCTTATTAAATTGGAATTTTTCTCGATTAAAACCATTTGATTCAAATTGAGATTTGAAATAAAATTATGTTCTCCTTTGAGTAAAAATCGATGTTATAAATAATCATGATATTGATATGAAATTTCATTCTAATTTGAATTTGAATTTGAATTTGGAGGGAGATTTAAATGAGAAACCGAAATGATCTGTAACTATTGTTTAAGAATGCGCTTACTACTTGGGAAGACTGGGATCAAACATATGTTCGGAAACCATTCCAAGTAATAATACGACGTTATAAAGAAATTGAAGACTTGGAAATCGACAAGCGAAGACCGAGAATCTTCTGATAGTTTGGATTGACTGTTGATGTCTCGATTGGGCCGATCACCCAATATGAGGTAATAAGTGGCATGAGATCTGAATACATTTACAGATTTTCGGATTTTGTTCCGTTCAGACCTAGAATGGACTTGTATGGATTATGTGTTTGACATTGTAAATGACTGCGTAGCACTGATTACGGTTAACATATCTTGGATTGTGGTAATCAGTTATTCCCGTCTCTACATTTTACGTGCTTAGAGGTTATTTACTGATAGAAATCAGTGAAATGTTGTAAACTGACAATGTGGCATACTCATGTTATGAAATTAGCAAGTGATGATGAAAGCTTGGTTTATTGAAGCATAACATTGTGTGTATCGTGACCTCGACGAACCTTACACCTCGATTGATGGCAAACTGGCGGTTAGGTTGTATACATATCTCTATTGAAACTCGAAAGCTTGGGCGGTAGATCTATTTTGAAACCTGGGGAAAATAAGGGTATGCTCGGTTTCCGTGTCTAGATGTTAACCTGTGATTTACCTGGTGTTTGGTGTCCCTGTCTGGATGAAAACCGTGAGATGCACCTTGATCGTGTTTCGATTGATCTTTCATGTCAAGAACCATTACATTGGAACCCAACAACCAATACGAGCCTTTCGTTTTGTTTGTAAACTATGTATGTGGGCATAGCCAATATGCTTGCTAGGAAAAATATATTTATTTACGAAATGGTTTTCAACACTATGCACTAATAATAATGTTGGAAAAAAGATTTTATAACAACCCGGATTTTCATAACCAATTTAAAATTTTTATTTTACCTATTTTAATAGATTTTGAATATTTAAAATGATTTATCTTAAGTAATAACGACTAAAAATTTGTTTTAAACAATGTTAGAATGTGTAAATTTATTTTAATTATAAAACGAGCCTGAAATGGCACGGTAGTTTAAAAATTCGATTTCTAATTTCAATTTAATATACAGAATTCAATATAAGTCAGAATTGGACGAAACAAGAAATATTTGAATTTGTATAACAATATCTTTTTAACGAAGTTAAGAAACTGGGATATCAATTTAAAAATTAAAAGTTACGTCCAGTTTAAAATTTAAAATAGTCACTAAGGAATTTATATATATTTTTATATATTTTAAATATATATGACCCTTAAAAATAGCCATTTTGCAAACGTCATCCGTTTTTTTATTAAACCACTTTTGTTCGATCCGGAATGTCAAATTATTATTAGATTCCAGTTTTTGTAATTTTTGGAGCTAGTATGTGGCCGTGAATAATAAATTGCGAATCGATTAGCCATTTCAGGTCAAAATAGAGCTTGTTGAGCAATCGGACCCAGAATTCAACAAAACGAGTTTCATTGCAATAGTTTTCTCGAGACATGGCAGCATGTCAATTTTCATTGCCAACGGGGTTCGTGTGTGGTGTGGCATCGATAACGATCGATTGGACAGAACATGAACCAGAGGACCAATATAGAATCATAAATACTACTATATAATATCTCTTCCTCCACAAACCCTCATTATTTCCATTCACTTAAAATGTGGACAACAGCCCATCCCTTTCCTCTGGGAATTTGCAAAAAATGCCCCCGAGCACAACAATTTATATCCCTCAATCCGTAAATAATTAACCCGATCTGTTTCTGGGTTTTCAAGATCATCAAGGCCTCTACTTACCACAAAATTTCCAAGACTTATTGTCGCACGGATTGGGAGAAATCGACAATTAAATACAGAAAACATGTTTTGGTTTTGGGCAAATTGTGGCTAGTCCGTTAAGAATTAGATGATGGCCCAGTTGAAGAAATTGTAGAGGAGAGAGTGCTCTACGACTTTGCTTTTGGGAGGTTGGCCTGAAAATGCACGTGGTTGCGGAAATTCAGAGACGAACATCGGCCTGGATTTTTGGGAAGCTCGAATCGGATTTTGGCCAGCCACTGCCGCCATAGGCGTTTCCCGACGATGGTCAATGAAGGTGGATGGTTCAGGGTGGCGAGGCCGACCTATTCCAGGTGGTGCACGATCGCCAGGTGGTGAGGTGACGGAGAATTCTCTGGTGAACTTGAATTGGGGGAAATGGCGATTGCATTAGATCGAGGACGAGGTGGGGGTGTTGTAACAACCCGGAAAATCTGAACTAATTTAAAATTTTTATTTTGGAAATTTTAATGAATTTTAAATATTTAAAATGATTTATTTTAAATAATGATGACGAGAAATTTATTTTGAATAGAATTAGAATGTATATATTTATTTGAATCGACGTTAGAATATAAATATTCATTTTCAATTATAAAAGGAATTGAAAATGGCGCGGTAGTTTGAAAATTCGATTTCAAATTTCAAATGAATGTGCAGGATTCAAAATAAACCGGATTTTAGCGAAACCAAAAATATTAGAATCTAATTGAAAATATGTTTCGAACGAATCCAAAAAATTGAAATCTCATAGCGCGGATAAAAAGTTATGCCCAGTTGAAATTTCAAAATAGACGCTATGGAAAAATATAGCCCTTAAAAATGGAAATTTTGCAAACGACCTCCGTTTTCGACGAAACCACTTTTGTTGTACCGGGATGTCAAGTTATTGCTAGATTCCAAAATTCTTAATTTTCTGAATCAATATGCGAGCGCGGCGAAGTATAACGTGTTTTGACAGTTTTAGTCAATTTGGATCGACCAGAATATGGCCATTTTTCAAACGGCCTCCAAATTTGATGAAATTAGTTTTGTTAGAACTGTATCGTCAATACGAAGCTAGAAAATATTTTTTGGGAACTTTTGGAGTTTGTATAAGATCCCAGTAAATTGAAATGTACATTTAAAAATTTAATATAATGATTTAAATGTAAATTTAATGAAAACTGATCGAAACGTTAAAATTGGCTTGCGAAACATATCCCATCAAGTTCGGAATGGGGGTAACTAGTTGTAGTCGACAGTCGGTGGTTTTCGTTTGGAGTTCAAAATAAAAAGATGCTTTTTTGAAAATAATAATAATAAAATATATTAAAGTCAACCTTCTCACCCCCTTATCCTCTCAATCCACGTTTGCAAAACAGAGAAAGAAAAAAAAGCAATAAAAAAACTTACTGTCTACCTCGTTCAGACCCCCCCCCCACGCGGGTTCACCGTCGCCACTACAGGTGGCGCGCCACCACCGGAAGCCTCCCCCTCTTCGTCGTTCGCCAATGTCTCCTCTCCCCTCGGCCCTAAGCCAG
The DNA here is from genome assembly GCA_030737875.1 of Allium sativum. Classification (NCBI taxonomy): domain Eukaryota; kingdom Viridiplantae; phylum Streptophyta; class Magnoliopsida; order Asparagales; family Amaryllidaceae; genus Allium; species Allium sativum. Next base: position 13,658,031 of record CM060923.1, read on the forward strand.
CATCGACACTCCCTTCTCTCCCTCCTCCTATGATCCAAACAGCGACCCCCGATGCCCCTTTTCCGTCCTCCACCCATCTCGCCCAGTTAGCAACCGCCCCCTCCGGTCCCCTTCCTCCGCCCTCCGTGCTCCCTCTCTTCCTCTTTCTTTACCAAACCGCCCCCAAATCAGCATCTCTGCCTCCACCCCTTCGATCTCGCGTAGACCAGCGAGAACCTCCGATTAGCGAAGCCGCCTCAATCTTGGATCCAACCAACGATAGAAGACTGTAAGTTTTTGGATCTATAATTCTTTGATTTAGAAAATACGATTCTTAGTTTAGACAAACATAAAGTTTCGATTTTAATCATATGATATTTAGACAATTAAAAATCTATTTTTTAGTTAGTTAAAGATCTGATTTTTTATATATGAGAATTTTATATAAGGAAAGTCGAGATTTTTATATAGATAAAGAAAAGATTAGATTTCTTTGCAAATAAAAATATGATATTTATATAATAGAGATAGCAAAAATATAATTTTTATAACAAAGTAGCGATGTAAAAATAAGATTTTTATATATATAACATCATATTGAAAATATGATTTTTACTATGAACAGCGTGAAAAGGGTTGCAATAGGGCGAGAGGAAAGCAAATCTAAACAGTTCAGAAAGAAAGAATGCAGGAGTGGAACCTTAAGGTAAGAACTCTCTCACTAAATTTATTTATACAGTTATTTATTTATAACCGCATACATGAACTGTTCCCCGTCGTCCACAGACCATGGACGACTTGTGTGATTGTCTAGTTTAGTTGATTTGATTGTTTGGTTGAATTTGGTTTGGGAAATGAAATAGAATTGATTTGATTGGCATGTGTATGGCGCAGGCCATTATTAGACTGGGGATAATGCTAGGCCTTATCCTGTATCTAGTATCGCGCCGTTATGGCACCAAAATTTTCTAAAATATGTTAGAACAATAAAAACATCATTTTGATGGTATAAATGAACTGAAGAGAATATTCATATGTTGAATAAAATATTTTATCATTAAAATAATTTAATTTTTAACGTTGATGTGAATAAAATAAATATTCATTTACAAATCAGATGATTTGTTTATGAACACCCATTTTACTGATATGGATTGGGACGATAAATTTTACACATCATCCAACTACACAAATAAAATTTATTATTTGCTGATTGAAACCCCATACGGGTATTGGGATGATATATGACATACACTAATTCCAATAATTAGTTGTATCTCGATCGATGGATTAATAGGCTGTTATAAGCATTAAATATTTATATTTAATGCTTATACAGTGTAGAATGCACTCTGGATGATGGATTGTTGTTTTCATTGCTGTTATACACATTTGTTGTGTGAAATCCATATAATCAAATTATATTGTAATTGACTGTGTCTGATTCTAGTTCAGAAAGAATGAATATTTTAAAATAATGATTATTTTAAAATAACGAATATTTTCAAGTAATATTCAGAAAAGAATCAAAAGATGATTTTTGATGTTCGATTTGGGATGGACACAATTATATTTAAATATATAAAGTCGTGTCGATTAGATTAATGCCATTTTGACGGAAACGAAATATATCGATATTATTCATTTTTATAATGAATATCGAGAACGAATTGATTTCAAAATCTAATATTTTGAAAATATTACATTTATATATCAATGATATGTAACATTCAATTTTGATTAGAAATTGAATAGGAAGTTGGAATCGTTTTGAAAACGAATTTAAAATGATTTATAAATTATGTTTTAAATAGAAATCGATGAAATATATATTATATATATAATATAATGGCATGAATGGAACGCGCCACACGGCGACAGTTCGCGAATTTCGACCATTGACTTCGAACGGACATTACGGGAGATCCGACCATCAGATTCTCCTAAAACTGGAACCGTTGGGTTCGTATCGAAAAGAGCTTTCTAACGAATACAAGAAATTAGAAATCTAATGGTTGGTTTTGGAATTATGTCCAAATCAAATTTGGAAAAGGTCGTTGTAAGTGAAGTTCGATGGCCGTTTATGGAAATCGACTGTACAGGCTTTGATAAAGTTATTAAAAATATCAATAATTAGTGTAAAATCATAAGAAATGATTTGGAAAGAACTAGGATGAAAACTCCATATTTGAAAAGATAAAAATAGATTTTTATCGAAATGTACTAGTTATGAACTAGAATTATAATCATTTATTTATTTTTAATGAATAAATTGGATTTTAAATGGTTTTAAAAATAACCAGAATTTCCGATATATAAATTGGAAATAGATTTGAATCGAAATTGACTTCAGAATATTTCGATGTTGGATTTCATGATTATAAAGATATTATTATGGAAATTAGAAAGATATATTTATATCGTTATTTCCAATATGATATTTGTTGGTCGTAGATTTTGATATTGAATATAAGCCGTTATATTTTCTATTTAGAGCCTAGTATTTAATATCAAATGGGACTTGGGTTTGTCGTGAATGGTGTCTTCATTAACACTGTTCTTACACCCAATTGAGAAAAAAAATTAATCTTTTTATTTAGATTTACTGAAGCATACCAATTAACTAATATTTAATTGGAATTGAATTGGAATTGATTTTTGGGTTTATCGTGAATGGTGCTTTAAATAAAATTTGTTCTTTAACCCGATAATTAATGGAATGTGAATTTTGTTTGTTTTGAGCTGTATTTCAACGACATTCGTTCTTTAACCCGATTTACAGTGAAATGTGATTTGGAATTTATAAATCTTTTGTTAAGATTTAAAAGTGATTTTCCAAAGTAAATTTTTTCCGATTTAATAAAATAAATTGGAATAGAATGGAATTCGATTTGGTAATAATTGAGGTAAGCTTCTGAAGAGGAAGACTGTTAATATATATGGAATTTAAAAGGCCTTGCCGTTATTCCATTTATATTATTGGTTGGATATGGAAGTTCATTTCGATTATATATATTGATTTGTTTTCCGTGAAGATTCCATTGTTAATGGAATGAGATTTTGAGTTTATCGTGAACTATGTTTTAAATGACATTAGTTCTTTAACCCCGTTAAAGATAAGATTTATTTCTGAACTTTGAATAATCATTAAGCAATGATTTTTGGAAATTAAAACTGAATTAGAGTTTTAATGAATCTTTAAATAGATTGAAAGGTGAGTTTGATAACTAAAATTATCAAATTCAAGAAATGATAGAGAATGGAGTAACACCAATTTTTCTCCAAGCGATAGTTAAATCTTTAATTAGATTTGAACGTGAAATGGAAATTTAATTTACCGATAGCACCGTGGTGTTAAATATGAAGTATTACCAGTTTTACTTCATGGGATGAATAGGTTGGGGTTGGAAAATTTAACAAATGATTACTTCGGTGAGATTCGCTAATCACGACTAGTTTGGATAAAACATAATTTGGTTTGAATTGATATTCAAAAGAAGATTAAAGAATAAATTTAAAGAATTTATCTTTGATAAAATTAACGGGAACCTTTCCCAAAATATAAGAATATTTGAATATAGGAATATTCTGGATTGAAATGAGGCGTTTGTTGTGTTTTGTAACACTTGTTTATTATATACGCGAGTTATTCGGAAAGGCCGGGTTTATACCATTCTGAAGAACTGATGAAGATGGTGGTTGAATGCCGGAGATCTTCACATCGTTTGGATAATTACTGATGATCTTGTTTGGGCTGTACAACCAAGAGGAGGGAATCAGTTGGTGATCAACCAGACGTACTTGGAGATCGATGGATATGCGAGGAATAAGGTTCCTCCGGTTTCGTTCAGACCCAGAACGGACTTGTAAATGGATGTGTGTCTGACATCGGATTTCGTTCTGTGTGATTGATATACATCGGTTGCATAGCGTGAATTGCCTGTGTGGCATGCTGAGATGCAAATGATCAAGGCTTCTGTTAAAAAGCAAAGTCTTGTGGTTGATGATCAAAGCATGGCTTTAATACAACGTAGCTTTGTGTAGCGTTAATTCGCGAACCTCACACCCTTGTGTGAACCAGAAATGGGAGAAGGACATCAGGGAGGACATGTGTTTCCTTCTAGCTGTAATAACCCAAAAATCTAAGCCAAATTAAATTTTTTATTTTGGCAATTTTAGTGAATTTTGATTATTTAAAATGATTTATTTTAAATAATAACGATGAGAAATTTATTTTGAATAGAACTAGAATGAATATATTTATTAGAATCGACGTTAGAATATAAATATTTATTTTTATTTATAAAAGGAATTGAAAATGGCGTGGTAGTTCGAAAATTTGATTTCAAAGTTCAAATGAATGTACATGATTCAAAATAAACCAGATTTTAGCGAAACCAAAAATATTAGAATCTATTTGAAAATATCTTTCCAACGAATCCGGAAAAGTGAAATTTCATAGTGGGAATAAAAAGTTATGTCCAATTGAAAATTCAAAATAGTAGCTATTGAATTCTGGCCCTTGAAAATGAAAATTTTGCAAACGACCTCTGTTTTCGAAGAAACCACTTTTGTTGGATCCGGGATGTCGAACTATTGCTAGTTTCCAAATTCGTAATTTTCTGAATCAATATGCGAGCGTGACAAACGAAAACGTGTTTGGTTAATTTCAGTCAATTTGGATCGACCAAAAAATGTCCATTTTTCAAACTATTTTCAAATTTGACGAAATTAGTTTTGTTAGGACCGTATCGTCAATACGAAGTTAGAAATAATTTTTCTGGAATTTTTAGAGTCCGTACATGCCCCAGTAAATTGAAATGTACATTTAAATTGAATATATACTAATTTATATTTTGATTCAAGCGAAAACTAATCATAAAAGCCGAATTGACTTAGGAATCATATCCCATTGTGTTCGGAATGGGGGTATTTAGCTAGGGCGGCAGTTGTTAGGTTCGATTTACAGTCCGGAGACTCAACGGACTATTTTAGAATTAAATAAATTAAAATATTTATATAAATAGAGGGGAGTCAAAATCGGTCAAACAAAACCCTAGCCCCTTTTTATAAAAATCTCGCCACCACCCTCTGTATAACGATGGAAATTGCTCGAAACATCAGCCCCCAAATCCGCCCAATCCTCTTGATGATTTCAGCTACTCCTTAAGGCAAAATCGTAGAACGTTCCATGCTCTTCCCATTCATACCCGTTTGATCATGTATCGTGGAGTGATGGGGGAGGAATCGGGGCTCAAAACCACTGAGTTCGAGCTCAATTTCCGAGCTCTAGGGTCCACCGAAGTGGACGCCACCGCTGGCACTGGGAGAGATGGCGAAGGCGCTCGACATGGCGTCGCCTGATCTGGGCCCGGTCGACGGTGGTGATGGTGGTAGGCGGTCAAAGGTTTTGGAGCACGGGTAAAAACGGCGGCTAGTTAATTAGAAAGAAGAGAGTGTTCAGGGGGTGACTTAATTATTTTAATTAATTTCTTAATGACCCTATAATCACCTAATGTATTTAACGCGATAACTTCGCCATACGAGGTCGAAATCGCGCGAAACTGGATCCGTTGCGATCGTGGAGCCGAGAGCTTCGCAACAAAACCGACTGGGTTCAATTCCGTGCATGTTGGAATTTTGGGCAAATTCAAATCCAGATTGTTCAGAATTCAGATAAAAACTGACGGAGTGGATCCCAATGTGAGAACTCCTCCCTTTTATTATAATTTTTAGTTAAAATATATACTAGGATGCAGATGGTGCTTAGCAGCACCCGACACCCGTCGTCCACGGACCAAGGATGACTTGTTAGTATGATTGGTGTGTTGTGAAAATTGATTGTGTGATGTGGATTAAATAAATATTTTATAGTTAAAAATATAATTTTTAACATGTATATAAAATAAATATTTATAAACAAATCGGACGGTTTGTTTATGTACACCCATTTGAAGGATATTGATTGGGACGAGAAATTTTACACATCGCCCAATTGCGCAAATAAAAATTTGTGTTTGTTGACTGAAACCCCACATGGGTATTGGGATGATATTTGACGTACACTAATCCCGATTATTTAGTTGTATATTAATCGATGGGTTGACAGACTGTGTAAGCCTTTATTATTTACATTTAATGCTTATGCAGTTGTGTGGTGCACTTTGGATGATGGTTGATTATTTATCATTGCTATTATATACATGTGTTGTATAGAATCCATATAAATAACATTATATGGCAATTGATTAGGCCTCATTCCAATTTGGAAAATAAAGAAATAAAGAAAATTCATGTGTTGAATAAAATATATATTCATGTGTTGGATAAAAGAATAAATTCATGTGTTGAATAAATATATATTCATGTGTTGAATAAAAGAAAATTCATGTGTTGAATAAAATATATATTCATGTGTTGAATAAAAAGAAAATTCATGTGTTGAATAAAATATATGTTCATGTGTTGAATAAAAGAATAAATTCATGTGTTGAATGAAATTTATATTCATGTGTTGAATAAAAGAAAATTCATGTGTTGAATAAAATATATATTCATGTGTTGAATAAAAAGAAAATTCATGTGTTGAAAGAAAATATTCATTTGCTGAATAGAATAACGAAGTTATTGAAATATATAAAGCCGTGTTGATTAGATATGCGCCATTTTGACGTGAACGATATTTATATCAATTTTATTCATTTTTATAATGAATATAGAAAAGGAATTGATTTCAAAATATAATATTTTGAAAATACTATCATTTATATATCGATGATATGGCATATTCAATTTTGATTTGAAATTGAATAAGAAGTTGAAATCGTTTTGAAAACGAATTTAAAACAATCTATAAAATACGTTTTGAAAGAAAATCAACGAAATATATAATATATATTATATATATATATATATATATATATTTGTAATGGCCTGAATAGAACGCGCCGCAGCAGTTTGCGAATTTCGACCATTGACTTCGAATGGACATTATGGGAGATCTGACCGTCGGATCCACCTAAAATGGGAAACGTTCGGTTCGTATCAAAAAGAGCTTTCTAACAAATATTAGAGATTTGAAATCTAACGGTTGGATTTGGAATTATGTCCAAATCAAATTTGGAAAAGGTCGTTGTAAGTGCAGTTCGATGGCCGTTGATGGAAATTGACTACAGGGCATTGATAAAATTATTAAAAATAGCAATAATTTGTGTAAAATCATAAGAAATGATTTGGAAAGAATTGGGATGAAAAATTCCATATTTGAAAAGATAAAAATAGATTTTTATCGAAATGAACTAGTTTTGAACTAGAATTATAATCCCATTTATTTTTAAAATAAATAAAGTGGATTTGAAATGGTTTTGAAAATAACCAGAATTTTCAATATATAAAGTGGAAATGGATTTGAATCGAAATTGTCTTTGGAATATTTCGATGTTGGATTTCATGATTATACAGATATTGTTATGGAAGTTTGAAAGATATATTTATATCGTTATTTCCAATACGATATTTGTTGGTCGTAGAATTTGATATTGAATATAAGCCGATATATTTTCTATTCAGAGCCTTATATTTAATATCAAATGGGATTTGGGTTTGTCATGAATGGTGTCTTCATTAACACTGTTCTTAAACCCAGTTGAGCAAAAGATTAAATCTTTTTATTTAGATTTAATGAAATATACCAATTAAATGATATTTAATTGGAATTGGATTTGAATTGATTTGTGGGTTTATCGTGAACGATGTTTTAAATGACATTGGTTATTTAACCCAGTTAAAGACAGGATATGATTTCCCAAGTTAAATAATCATTGATAGTGATCTTTGGGAAGATTAAAACCAAGTGGAGTTTTAATGAATCTTTAATTAGATTGAAATGATCGAGAATGGAGTATCACCAGTTTTGCTCCAGGCGATAGTTAAATCTTTAATTATATTTGAACGTGAGATGGTAATTGAATTTACCGATAACACCGTGGTGTTTGATATGAAGTATAACCAGTTTTACTTCATGGGATGAATAGGTTGGGGTGGGAAATTAAAACAAATGATTACTTTGGTAAGGTTCGTTAATCCCGACTAGTTTGGATAAACCATAATTTGGTTTGAATTGATATTCAAAAGAAGATTAAAGAATAAATTTAAAGAATTTACTTTGATAAAATTAATGGGAACCTTTCCAAAAGTATAAGAATATTTGAATAAAAGTATATTCTGAATTGGAATGAGGCGTATGTTGTGTTTGTGTAACACTTGTTTATTATATACGCGGGTTATTCAGAAAGACCGGGTTTATCCCATTCTGAATAACGGATTCGACAATGTGTCGAGGATGAAGACGGTGGTTGAAGTCCGGAGGTCTTCACATCATTTGGGTGATTACTAATGATCTTGATTGGGCTGTACACCCAAGAGGAGGGAATCAGTTGGTGATGATCTAGACGTACTTGGAGATCGATGGATATGCAAGGTACAAGGTGCCTCCGATTTCATTCAGACCCAGAACAAACTTGTAAATGGACTGTGTCTCTGACATTGGATTTTATTCTATGTGATTGATTTCTATTAAATATATATCTGTTTGGAGGCAGAGAATTTATTCTCTTGCTTAATGCCCTTCTCTGAGACGTACGAGCTCAGGGGTTATATATTGATGGATATCAATCGCATAGAGTGAAGTGCCTGTGTGGTATGCCTAAGTGGCAAATGATCAAGGCTTTTGTTGAAAAGCAAAGTCTTGTGGGGGATGATCAAATCACAGCCTATGTGGCCTAGCTTTGTGTAACGTTAATTTGCGAGCCTCACACCCCGGTTGTTAACCAGAAACGGGAGAGGACCTCAGGGAGGGCATGCGTTTCGTTCTAACTAGGGTGGTGTCGGTGACCTACGAGCCGTGACATTTATATTATTTTCACATGTGTGGTTGCTGGATTGCGAGGCGCCTCCGATAGATCAGTGACTATGTGGAGCCGATGGAGTCATTTGGCTCATTTATGCCACCAAAGGTCAGGGAAACGCAGTGTTCAGGAATTTTAATCCACATCGGTGGACCGGCCCTGACGATCCAAGGGTCACTCGAGCTCTGATCCTAAGACACGGGCTAGAGCATCTCGAATCGTTGAGGACTATCTTTTGCCTTGGTTCACAGATGGAAATCCAATTTCCACATGCGACATCGTGCGGTTTTGATTATATACCTATATATGGCGACATAGTGGTATGGGGGCACTTATGCCGTCTACGATTGATACTTATTGTTGAAATTGTTTTGGCACTATACACTTATAGTAATAATAAAACATGAAATTTAGCGTATCAAGCATGCTGTGGCTATTATAAGGTAAAACCCTATCTACCGGCTTGTGTTGCATTGTGTGATGGTACCTGGGTCTTATAATAGCTTCATTGTTCTTTATTTAGCATTGCGCTATTGTTCTATGCATGGGTACTCTTGGGAGGAAACCCGTTCCGTGTTATACGGTGTAGTCCCTTGATTTACCTAACTTTAAAATAAAGATTAATAACTGTTTTAGTTCTCACACCAGTCACATGACTGACCTGGAGTTTATTGTTTTAACCTAAACTCTGGGTGCCTGTTATCCACCTGATCGGTTTATTATCAACAAATGTGTATGGGCCGTTTTTGGATATCTAAATTAGGGGTCAGCTCTGTAATACTTAAGAGGGATCAGTCAGGAAAACAAAGACCTGGTCGCTCCAAATATCCGAAAACCACGGGTCGCTCTAAAAGTGAAAAGCCTTGTGGTCGCCCTAAAGACAAAAGGCACCTGGTCGCTCTCTTTTATACATTGACCCGATTGCTCCAGATCCAGAAGCCACCTGGTCGCTCTCGTTTACGTGCTGGCTCGGACGCCTCGAATACTGAAGAGTTCTGGTCGCTCCAATCTTCATACTGACTTGATCGCTCGGGCATAGAAAGCTAGTCGCTCTCATAAGGCTGGTCGCTTCAAATGTTCATGATATCTGGTCGGTCCGCATTTTCTGAAGTATAACACCATCTCGCCTGGTAGGCCCGCCCCAAAACTTGAGCCCCTGGCCGTTTTACTGCTTCCTGGTCGTCCTTTCTATCCAGCGGAGCTCCCTGATCGGTGAAAATGCATGAAGTATGACAGGCTGGCAACAACTGGCAGTGGCATTCTTGTAAATACCTAAAAAACCGACCAGACCCCTGAATGTAGGATTTCAGCCATTCCATCACCTATAAATAGCACCCTACTTCCACCATTTGAAGGGGGCTTTTTGGGAGGGGAACTACAAGGAGGTGCTGCCTAATTGCTTTCGGGATTTCTCCAAGCATTCCTACATCTCTTCTCTATCATCAATCATAAGTCTATGGAACATTGGAGCATGTGGAGCATAGCTTTCATGGAGGAACAAGCATAAGCATTTCACGCACTTCTTCATTTCTTCTTGATCATTCACCCAAAGATCTAAGGAGCTTTCATCCATGGCTTCCATGGAGGGATTGGCATAAAATACTTCAAGCTTTCATCCATTCTTTCAATCGGTTGTAAGGACAAATGCATGTCAAAGAAGCTTGTATGAATGTATAATGGAGCAAATGTTGTAATCTTTTGGTTATTAATGAAATCCAATCTTCAAAGTGGACGTAGACTTGATTAAGAGTCGAACCACTATAAAATTCTTGTCTTCTTTCCTTATTTTGATATTTTGATGCTTTTGAATGTTAGATATGGCCTCACATAACTCTAAAGGTTTTCTAATGCCCCACCTCTGAAAAGGTGACGTGCTTTCTAAGCATCTCGCCTCTGATTAGGTAACGTGTTTAGAAATACCATTTTGGTTGTTATATCAATTTTCGGTATCAACAATTAGGCGCCCACCGTGGGGCCAGATCTACTTTCTGGCATCAAATATACTACGAAGATCTTGAGATCTTGAAGCTAAGCCTTAAAATAGCTCGCTTCAGCTTGCGATTTGGACCTTCCGACGAACTCTCCTTAAAGTTCAAGTTGCTTTCTGAAATAATGCCGCCAAAAGTGAGCAAGGAAGCGAGAACTAGGACATCTAATGAAAGAAATCGGGAGGAAACCCCCATGATCAACCAATTTGAAGTAGGCGAAACATCAAATGGAGGCATGAATGTTACAAGGGGCGAGCTTGATCAAGCTGTCGCTGGATTGACGCAACAGCTAGAGATAGCTAACAAAGCCATGTTGACAAAACTTGATTCGCTCTTTGCTCTTCAGGCCGCTACGGCAAAGGTGGCCTCTAAGCCCATTCATGCAGAGGATGCTGGTTCTTCTTCTTCTAGTCCAAATCGAGAAAAATCTTTTCAAGAAATCTCTAATCCTGGTAAAGGAAAGCCCGACAATCCAAAGCAAGCCGCTCGGAACCATAATGGAGAAGCTACCTCTTGTCGAGTTGCCGATGCTGCCAAAGGGGCACTTTCCAATCGAGAAAGGCCAGGGCCCCTAAGTCGCAACCGTGAAGGTTTGCAAAGGCAAGCCTCCGGCCAAGACATAGGCGTCCGCCCCGCAGAAAGCCTCGACGAGAAGGATCGCCTTCTGAAGATGGTCCGACAGATCATGAAGGAGGACAAGCACCAAAACGACAATGAAGCAGAATGGGAATTCGCGCCATCTAAAACCCCCCTTATCGAAAGAATCAAGAAAACGACCTTCCCGCGAAAGTTCAAACCGCCCACCATCCAAGCTTATAATGGGACAGGTGACCCTAATGTGTTCTTGTTCCGATACGATCAACACATGGATGGGGCACAAGCAACTGACGAGCTTAAGTGCTTGTACTTCCCGGTGTATTTGGAGGGGGTTGCGTCATTATGGTTCACAAAGTTGCCTCCCAGATCTATTGATAACTTTGCCACATTGGCAAGATGCTTCCGAGACCAGTTCCGCCTCCAAACAACAAAGGTCAGAGATATCATGTCCCTCAATGAACTAGAACAAGCTCCTAGTGAAACGATAAGGTCTTTCTTGAATCGTTTTAATGCTACTGCTGTAGAAGTAGGGACCCACGAGCCAAGGCTAATTCTAATGGCCTTAAAGGGGGCATTGATAAGCTGTCTGAGTTCGGAAGGTGGCTAAAAAGAAAGAAACCTGAGACGCTAGAGAAATTTTATGACAAAGCCGAGGAATACATGTGTCTTGAAGATGATCCTATCTATTCCGTTGGCAATGTCAAAGCTAAGGTGGTCCCGGAAAGGAAGGAAGCTCCCAAAAAGAATAGTCAAGAAAATTTTGGGGAAGGTCAAATGAGAGGAAGCAGTAATGATGCTAGAAATGATAAGGATTCCAAGAAATGGTGTTTCTTCAAGCCAACGAATTTTACTCCGTTGAATGATACAATCGAGCACATATATATGGCAACGAAGGATGCAGAGGGCTATCCGAGCCCAAAGCCAGTAAAGGTGTCCGAAGAAGCTGCGAACTCTGGAAGGTTTTGTCGATTCCATAATCGACCAGGCCATGACACGAATGAGTGTCGACACTTGAGGAATCTGGTTGAAGAATTATTAAGGAAGAATCGCCTCCAGGAGTACGTAAAGCGGTCAACAGATGCCGAGCCTACTCAGGGACAGCAAACTCGTCCGACTCAAGATGGAAGAACACCTGCAAGTGACTCCCGACCAATAATCAATACGATTAGTGGTGGTCCTCATCCTACAGGGGATACTTGGGAGGATATGATCAGGTATACTAATGAACCAAGAAGCGTTCTAAAAGGAGACGGTTTTGAGGTTTGCAATAATTCTCTTCGTCAAAAAATGCCTAAAACATCCTGCGAAGATGTTATCTTCCGGGATCGGGATTCCGACGGAATGTTGGTTCCAACTGTTGACCCAATGGTGATCACTATTGGCTTGGGTCCAGCAATAGTAAAGAAGGTATTGATTGATAATGGAGTATCCGTGAACGTTCTGTTTTACAGTACTTTCTCTAAAATGGTTCTATCCATGGATAATGTGCGAGCTAGCAAAGACAAAATACACGGGTACACTGGCGTACCAACTCAGCCAATAGGTGTGATTGATCTCCTTGTAGAGCTAGGAGAGGGAGAGAGGCAAGTGTCCATGATACAATCTTTCGTTATAATTGACTCACCTTCAGGGTATAATGCATTCTTGGGAAGGCCAGCACTTGCCGACTTCAGGATAGCTCTTGCTCCTTGGTGTTTGATGATGAAGTTCCCGACCGCAAATGGGGTGGGAGTTATCAAAGGGGATCCTCAGGAATCGAGAGAATGCTATATGGCAGAACTGATTGAAGCTCGGAAATACGAAATTTAGAAGGATGCGGAGACTCCTCTCTGCATCCATGAAGCTCCTTTATAGCAATTAATGACCTCCCCCTGCGCTGGAGCATATAACGAAATGCAGGAAGATATGCACCCACGAAAAATCAGTGCAGGGGATGAAAAGGTAGCACCAGCTGAAGCTACCATTTCCATAGAAATCCATGATAGTGATACAGATAAGGTAATAAAGATAGGCTCCCAATTGGACCCTATGCTGCAAAAGGAATTGATTAGTTTTTTGAAAGCAAATTTGGATGTCTTCGCTTGGAGTCACTCAGATATGTGCGGGATACCTCCAGACGTAATAGTGCATAAGCTGAATATTGACCCCAACGTGCGCCCGGTGAAGCAGAAAAGACGGATGCAGGGCCCAGAAAGGTCTGAAGCTTTGAAAGATGAAGTGGATAGGCTATTGAAGAATAATTTCATTCGAGAATCCACCTATCCTAATTGGGTGTCCAATCCGGTCCTTGTGAAAAAATCAAACGGCAAATAGGGAGTGTGTGTTGATTATTTTGACTTGAATAAGGCTTGCCCAAAAGATAGTTTCCCCCTACCTCGAATTGATCAACTTGTTGATGCAACAGCGGGGCATGAACTATTGTCTTTCATGGATGCATATTCTGGATACAATCAGATTATGATGCACGAGCCAGACCAGGATAGTACCAGTTTCATAACTGATCGTGGTTTATATTGTTATAAGGTAATGCCGTTTGGTTTGAAAAATGCAGGTGCCACCTACCAACGCTTGGTGAACGCGATGTTCAAAACTGAAATTGGAAAGACTATGGAGGTTTATGTTGACGACATGCTGGTAAAATCCAAAGAGGCAAAGAATCATATAGAGGATCTTGATGAAATGTTCCAAATCCTGAGGAGATACGGCATGAAGCTCAATCCACTTAAGTGCTCGTTCGGCGTAGCATCAGGAAAATTTCTTGGTTTCATGGTAAATGCTCGGGGCATTGAAGCAAACCCAGCACAAGTGATTGCTTTATGAGAAATGCAAGCTCCACGGACTAAAAAAGAACTCCAATGCTTAAATGGAAAGGTAGCAGCATTAAGCCGCTTCATCTCAAGGGCAACGGACAGGTGCATTCCCCTATTTGATGCATTAAAAAAGGAAAAGAAAAGCTTCCAGTGGACTCCCGAATGCCAGCAAGCATTTGAAGATCTCATCAAGCACATGGAATTCCCTCCGATGCTATCGAAGCCTAGGGATGGAGAAAGCTTGCTCTTATACCTTGCAGTGTCATCCCATGCGTTGAGCGCAGCACTCGTTAGGGAGGAAGACAAAGTCCAGTGGCCAGTATACTACATTAGCAAAAGGTTTACCGGGGCAGAGATGAATTATCCAAGGATAGAAAAGCTTGCATATGCCTTGCTCATCGCATCACAAAAGCTCAGACCCTATTTCCAATCCCACTCTATTAAAGTCCTTACCGACCAACCCTTGAAACATGTATTGTTCCATCCAGAAACTTCGGGGAGACTCCTGAAATGGAATATTGAACTCAGCCAATATGATATCACTTACTACCCCAGAAAAGCAATAAATGGGCAAGCTCTGGCCGACTTTATCGCTGAATTCACTAACAGGGGGGGAGGAAATGGAGGAAACTAACGAATTGGCCGTTAGGTGGAAACTTTTTGTTGATGGCGCTAAGAATGAATATTGTGCTGGGGCAGGGATAGTATTCGAAACCCCAGAAGGACGATATGTATGCTGTGCTCTGCGATTCGAATTCCCCATCACCAACAACGAGGCCGAATATGAAGCGTTACTTGGAGGATTGCGGGTTGCAAAAGAATTAAGCTTGAAAAGTCTACTAATATTCATCGATTCACAGCTAATGGTTTCTCAAATCAAAGTTGAATTCCAGACTAAGATGGGAAGGCTTTCGACATATCTGCTTAAAGCCAAAGAACTTCTTGACAACTTGGAATATTATTCTATCTCTCATATTCCCCGCAGAGAAAATTGGAAGGCAAATTCCTTATCAAAGCTGGCTAGCACCGGAGATCCTCAAATCTTCGATCTAGTTCCTGTGGAAGTATTATCTAGTTCCAGCATTGAGGAATCCGATATAGACTGGGTTATGGAAGCAACCAACGAGCCCGACTCGTGGATGACCCCTATAAAAAACTATATACTTCACGGAACACTTCCTGAGAAACCAAAGGATCGCAGAAAACTGCTCCGAAAGTCTCGCCTATATCTCGTCCAAGATGGTCATTTATACAGGAGAGGATATTTAACGCCATTACTACGGTGTGTAACAAAGGAGGAATCTAAAGCGATTTTGGCGGAGCTACATGAAGGAGATTGTGGAGGTCATGTTGGTGGACAGACTCTTGCCAAAAAGGTCCTTCGATATGGTTATTTTTGGCCCGATGTGAACTTCGACTCAATGACATTCACTAAGAAATGCGACCGGTGCCAGAAATTTGCAAAAATTCCATGAGCTCCGTCAACTGAGTTGACACAGATGTTGAGTCCTTGGCCATTCGCTGTTAGGGGCATAGACTTTATTGGAGCACTACCTACCGCAAAATCGAGCTTCAAATATGCTATAGTGGCCGTGGATTACTTTACCAAATGGGCTGAAGCTGAACCATTGGCAACTATCACATCGAAGAAGGTAATCAACTTTGTGTTGAAAAATATCATATGCATGTTTGGGGTTCCACAGAAAATTATCACCGACAATGGCACGCAATTTGAAAGTGATGAATTGAAGGATTTCTGCAACAAATATCATATTCAGAAAAGCTTTGCAGCAGTTGCCCACCCGCAGGCCAACGGGCAAGTTGAGGCAGTCAACAAAATCCTGAAGTCCACCATTAAAAAGCGTCTCGAGAAAGCTAAGGGCAACTGGATTGAAGAATTGCCACTGGCACTATGGGCTTATCGTACAACCCATAAAACTGCAACAGGGCATACTCCATTCTCTTTGGAATTTGGCTCGGAAGCAATGATACCTGTGGAATTGGAAGTTCCTACTCACCGCAGAATACACTTTAGCCAAGAAGAGAATGAAAAGCTGCAACTTGAAGCTCTCGATCTACTTGAGGAAAGAAGAACCGAAGCAGAGCTTAGAATGGTCTCCCATCAAAGAAGAATAGCCCAACACTTCCACCAGAAGGTCAGGCATAGAACATTCGAAGAAGGAGACTTAGTGTTAAAAAAGATCATGACCGCAACAGGAGTCTTTGGCCCCAATTGGGAAGGGCCGTTCATTGTCAATCAAAAGCTTCTTGACGGTACCTTTAAACTCAAAACTACAGATGGAGTAGAACTCCCAAGGGCCTGGAACAGTGATCACCTTCGTCGCTATTTCAAATGATTTCTAACTCATATTCTTTTGTATTTTTCTATGAATATAGTAAATACTTTGTATGAAATTACATGAGTATAAATCCAGCAGCACTTCTGATTCTGTCTAAGTTTTATATTCGCATGTCTTTGATCATATATCCAAAAGATGCACAGTTATGCTTATAGGACACGATACCTCCGTCATCCTGTTTTCCGACATAAAACTCGCCATAGCTTTACTGAAGAAATATGGTCCAAAAGCAGGAGCAAATTTAACCCAAACCCTCTCCGAGGATTCTCAGTCGAATAATAAACTGAGTCTTCTCCAGGGGTGCTCGGTCAAATAATCCAAAGTCAGACAAAATCTGATTGCGTTATAACCGAGTCTCTTAACCCAAACCCTCTTCGAGGATTCTCAGTCGAATAATAAACTGAGTCTTCTCCAGGGGTGCTCGGTCAAATAACCCAAAGTCAGACAAAATCTGATCGCGTTATAACCGAGTTTCTTAACCCAAACCCTCTCTGAGGATTCTCAGTCGAATAATAAACTGAGTCTTCTCCAGGGGTGCTCGGGCAAATAACCCAAAGTCAGACAAAATCTGATTGCGTTATAACCGAGTCTCTTAACCCAAACCCTCTCCGAGGATTCTCAGTCGAATAAAAAACCGAGTCTTCTCCAGGGGTACTCGATCAAGTAACCCAAAGTCGGACAAAATCTGATTGCGTTATAACCGAGTTTCTTAACCCAAACCCTCTCCGAGGATTCTCAGTCGAATAATAAACTGATTCTTCTCCAGGGGTGCTCAGTCAATAAATCAAAGTCAGATAAAACTTGACTACGATATTACTGAGTCTTTGGCAAGGAAAACCTTCAAAAGGCATTCAAACATTTCTCGAATATATAACGCATTAGGACGCAAAGGATGGAGAATTCCAAACAAAGCATGCAAAGTTCGTATAAAGAATTAAAAACATCCAAATATCCACCTTCGATATATAAAGGTTGAAACAATCCATTGGTACAGGGGCATATCACATATCACGACACAAAACAAAAAGCAGCTCCTTGATTTCTCACATACCAAAGGATCATCTCAACCGTTTATAAGTGGGAAATTCATAAATGAGCAAAATGTGCAAAGTGTGGTGTGTGAGCATGATGTATAACCCAGAATATGCAGAAGAAAGTAAGGACAAGGTTTAGAATGCATAAACACAAAGCATTACCACACCACATTCAAACACAGAATCAAGTCACAACATTATTAAGTGCAAATTATTCAAGTCATAAGCGAGGGTCGGCACCCGCATATACATCCGGTCTGAATGAAAGATTGATAAATGCAAAGCAAGAATCCAAGCCACTATTTCTTTGGGTCTCCAGATCTCAATGAAGGACCCTTAAGAGTTGGCGAATCAACGGTCTTCTTCTTCTTGACAGCACGCATATGATGTTTCCGCTTAGAAGGAGAAGCATCCTCTTTACCTGAATCAACAATGATGTTATCGATAATTGCCTCAGAATCATGGTCTTCTTCCTCACAAAGCTTACTAATATCTCGGTCAAGGGTTTTGATAGCATCAATTCTCTCCTCCTGCGAACCTGGTTGGGAGAATGTTAGTCCTTTGGAAACACCAGCAAGTAAGCCTGTATTGAATAAAGGCAAGTTAATTTCAACGGCATCCATCACCATAGCAGTATACCCGCCAACAGGAGGTGATGGTGAAAGCGAATTCGTTGCATAACTATAGCAACTCATGAGCTTAGAATACTCCAAATAAGCAAAAAAGTAATCTAAATCTAGTATCACTTCATCCATATCATCTCTACCTGGAGCAGAAGGATGTGTGCTGTTTTCATAATCCTCGAGGTTTATTGTTTCCTCCAAATCACTGTCTCCTCCAGCTGCAGAGGGAGGAATTGCAACATCTGCATGGAATACAGGGCTTGAGATTATGGCACCATCAGTTAATTTGGTGAAAGTATCCTCAATAAATATACCTGAAGACTTAACCCCGGATGATTCCCCCCGATGGATCCCAAGAGAATTTCTGCCTTCAGCTAAGGCCTCTCGATCATCTTCATCCAGCAACTCAAGTTGGAGCTGGTAGTCATCAGAATCTTTGTAACGCTTCAAAACCTCCTCCCAAACACGAGCAAGCGTATCTCCGTAGTCTTCTCCTAGGAAGCGGAGGCTTCCCCCATACATAACACTGCAGACATAGAATTCTAGGAAGGTTGCTTCGTCTTCTTCCTTAATTTTGCGGGCTTGGTTCAGAGCTTCTTGCTTCTCTTTTTCTAAGGAGGAGGACTTGGCGGTTTCGACTTCAAGCTTATTGCGAAGAGAGGCGATTTCAGATTCACGAACAGACACAGTCCTTCTGCTCGAAGCCAGCTGAGCTTCAGCTTCTTCTTGTGCTTTTACAGCATCGTCAGCCCGCTTATTAAGCTCGACCTCTATATTCTTGGCAGCTTCGAGCTCCTTGCGAAGCTTTTCAATCTCGGATTCTAGCTCGTTAACCCTGGAACCCCGTTCTAAAACAGAAATCTTCGTATCATGAGCTTTCACAACTTGGATAAGTTGAGCCTTTTCGTCCTCCAGGGTTTTAATGCTTTCAATCCGTTTGGTGTTAAGATTCTAAAAATCATAACAAAATTGTTCCCATGCTTTGAGGCGCTGATCAACGGTTTTGCCAATATCATCCAGGATTCCCCGAGCTTTCGCCACCATCTCTGTCATGTCCAGTCTATCTGTGGGATGGACATCCACATCAAAGTTCAAACCCCTCAAATCCCAATCTCCAAATCTATGACTAAGAGGGGGGCTGGGGCATCCAAGTTCCCTTTCCACATCAAGTATTTCACGTGGCCTCGACATGATAGCTTGAAGCTCGGCCTGGGTTGGATAAGGAGGAACGTATCCTGGGGCACGCTTCTGGGGGATCTCCGTAAGAGGGTCATCTCCACTCCTTCGTCTTCTCCTTTGAGGCTCCTCCCTTTTCTGCCTTGCCTCCTCCTCCGCCGATTGTTCATAATCATCAAGCCAGGCTCTTTGCTCTGGAAGCTGTTCATAAGAAGGATGAGAAGAAGTGGGATGTTGACCGTGTGATTTTTGGGGTTGAGGAAGAGCTTGCTTAATTTTTTTCTTTGGCCGAGCAAGTGTATCAGAACTTTGCCTCCTTTTTCGGAAATCGTCAATGAATGATGACTTCATTCCTAAAAAGAAAAATAATAATGAATTCATTTAGCACTTGACAACATGGAAGTAAAGCAAGATATAGAGTAAGAAGTTAAAAGTGCAACTCTGAAAGCAAGCTTAGTCCTAAAAGCAAAAACAAAAACATGCCTAATAAGCCTGTGTTAGACTCCGATCCTAAGTTTATTCTCGTATCTGGAACTGGTCCACGAATCTTCGGAATGTTGGGATCAGATTGAACATTAGGAACTGTGAAACCTGAAACAGGGGTATCATCTTTGCTAAGGTATCGCGCAGACTCTAGATCAGGAAGTTCGCCAAAAGTACCCACGGAGTCTCTATCTTGAGTACTTGCCATAGTCGGATCCTCAAGAACATCTCCAATGTTCTGTTCAACATTTAAGGTAGTTTCTCCTACCGCGAGTTGCTTACCCTCACGTTGAACAAGTTCTTCTTCAGTGTTTGAGGGAGGCTGATCCCCCGTAGTTTTCTCCGGGATTTCCGGGATGACAGCTTGTTTTTCAGAAACGGCCTCTGTGGCTCTCTCCGGAATCGTCAAGACATCGGTCTGTTTTTTAGAAGAATCTTTATGTTCCTTGACGGCACTCAAAGGCTTTTTACTACCACTACCACTGCCGGCTTGTGCACATTTTGTCAAGTATTTCTTAGCCGTTCTTTTCGCCGTCAGGGTACGGGATGGGGGAAGCAGCTTGTATTGTCGAAGGAACTCTTCGCAAATTTAAAACTGTCTACTTCTTTCAGTTTCGCTCACGGATAACAATGATTCCAGCAGAGGTTCATTAATGTCTGTGTCTTGATCAGAAGGAGTCTCTGTGAGAAAAAGTAAAATCAATACATGATCATCGGAGGTAAAATAGAATTCCTATGAACATTTACCTCCTTCGGCCCATCGACCGAAAAAGTTGTCGGGACACCGCACATAGAAAAATTGGTCGGGAAATACTTTGATACTCTCAAATAAGCCGGTTATAACCCTGGATTTCCTGCTTTCCATGAAGATAAAGGAGGGACGCTCCTTCTTTCGTCTCTTAAAAGTGTATAACGAGCATTTATCCTTGAAGGTGGGCTCGCGCTTTAAAACTCTCATAAACAGCACATATAAGCATGTAACAATAAAGTAGCCATTGGGAGCCAGTTGATAAGGAGCGATAGCCAAATTTTTCAGAATCATTTCTAAGTAAGGATTGAAGGGAGGGATCGCTCCACTCTGTAACATCCCCTTACAAACTGTTACATATCCAACGGGGGAGGGGGGAGGGGGCGATCTGATAAATCGTCTCTTTCTGGGAATTTGACTTCATCTTCGGAAATGCTAAATTGTTTGCATATTCTATGATATACATCAACGTCAAGTTTCGACACACAACTATCAGCAGGTGTGTAAGAAAGACATCGAATGATTGGGGAGTTCTGATCAACATTCATCTCAGTGGTAGCAGCGGAAGAAGTTTCAATATTTTGATCAGAGGTCCCAGCTTCTCTAGTTGGAGAAGTTCCCTCAACAAAATGGCGAGATTTTCGTCTGGTCATCATTTCTACACAAACAAGTATGTTGGAAAAAAAAACTACATCAATATTCAAAAAACTCAAAACTAGGTCGGCCCTGGATGGTTGAAAATCCAGTCGTTCCAAATTAGGCAAAAGACCTGGTCGCCCTAAAATATTAAAGGCCTGATCGCACCAAATCGACCTCTTCTTGAAAAAAGCCTCAAGATTAAGATCGGAACTTTTGAGAAGGGTCGGTCACGGCAAATAAAGGATCAGGACAGTCCAAAACCGGGCAGAAAATTCTGGTCACTCAAGAACTAGAAACACTTGGTCACCCTAAAACAGTAAAGCTCTGGTCGTCCCTAAACTACAAAAGTCCTGATTCTTGGTCAGGAAAATCATCTGAAGGCAAAGCAAAGCCAGCAAAAACCTGATCGCTCAAATATTGGTTAAGACCTGGTCGCTCTAACCCAGCCAAGGCCCGGTCGCTCAAAACTGGAAAAGCACCTGGTCGCTCTAAAACAGCCAAGCCCCGGTCGCTCAAAACTGGCAAAGCGTCTGATCGCTCCAAGCCAGTCAAGCTCGGTCGCTCAAAGCTAATAGAGCACCTGGTCGCTCCAAGCCATTCAAGCCCTGGTCACTCGAGACTGATAGAGCACCTCGTCGTTCCAAGCCAGTCAAGACCTGATTGCACAAAATTAGCCTCTGCTGGACCGGCAATAACATCCTAAGGCTGGTCGTTCCATAATTAAGTCAAAAACAGTCTCAACCTTGACGTTCGAAATTAAAATCCGTCTGGGTCGGTCCTATCAGATGAAGTTAATTCAGTCATAACCCAGACTGTTCTGGTCGGTCAAAAGGAGGGCTGCTCGTCTAAAACCGATCACTTAATTGGTCTAAGGACGACCAAGCTAGTCGCACAGATGGAAAGAAGCATGAATTTTCGTTGAAAATGCATAGTGGAAACATAAAAACGTAGTGGTTCAAGTAAAAATCATACATGTATGAACCATTCTGACATATACACAAGCACATTGTGATCATCACCACAGCAAAAGAAAACCACAAGGATTCCCATTTCAAAGGTTGTCATCCACAAGTTCAAAATTAAATACTACATTACTGATTGATGTATCAATGCTCAATGGATTTCGGATTCAAGAGTTCTACTACAAACTGCAATCATACATCAATACTGGTTCTAATACAATTCAATCTCACATTATCATATTACATCTAAGACCGACCCGCTCATTTCTAAAAACTCAAAATTTCCACTCAAGATCAAAGCCAACACTCATCGTTCTCGAATTAATAGGAAAATAGAGATCTATACCTGCGATCAAATCAACTAGCCGAAGAAGTTTGGATCGGACTTCCAGGCTTCAGAGAAAAATTTGACTCGAGCGACTGAAATTCGAGCACTTGACGAGGAGTCGAGATGAGTAATTGAATCTGAATTGCTTTCCTGGATAGAATCGGCGAAGCAAGATGAAAGCTAGAGAAATTTTCTTTAAAGGATCACGACCATTAAAGAGAAAAATTCCTGGAGTCGAGAAAGTGAGGAACACCAACGGTCAGAAGAAATATATATATAGGCAGGATGACCAGCCTCTTCGTCAAAAAACCGACCCCTCAAACCAAGTCCAGAACCGACCCCTGGGTACCGCGTCCAAGACCGATCCTTAGTCGAATCAGATCGATCCACTAATATTTCGAAGTCCATAGTTTTCGAAAAAATAATGGAACTCCGAGGGGAAAAATGTTATCCACCTGATCGGTTTATTATGAACAAATGTGTACGGGCCGTTTTTGGATATCTAAATTAGGGGTCAGCTCTGTAATACTTAAGAGGGATCGGTCAGGAAAACAAAGACCTGGTCGCTCCAAATATCCGAAAACCACGGGTAGCTCTAAAAGTGGAAAGCCTTGTGGTCGCCCTAAAGACAAAAGGCACCTGGTCGCTCTCTTTTATACATTGACCCTATTGCTCCAGATCCAGAAGCCACCTGGTCGCTCTTGTTTACGTGCTGGCTCGGACGCCTCGAATACTGAAGAGTTCTGGTCGCTCCAATCTTCATACTGACTTGATCGCTCGGGCATAGAAAGCTAGTCGCTCTCATAAGGCTGGTCGCTTCAAATGTTCATGATATTTGGTCGGTCCGCATTTTCTGAAGTATAACACCATCTCGCCTGGTAGGCCCGCCCCAAAACTTGAGCCCCTGGCCGTTTTACTGCTTCCTGGTCGTCCTTTCTATCCAGCGGAGCTCCCTGATCGGTGAAAATGCATGAAGTATGACAGGCTGGCAACAACTGGCAGTGGCATTCTTGTAAATACCTAAAAAACCGACCAGACCCCTGAATGTAGGATTTCAGCCATTCCATCACCTATAAATAGCACCCTACTTCCACCATTTGAAGGGGGCTTTTTGGGAGGGGAACTACAAGGAGGTGCTGCCTAATTGCTTTCGGGATTTCTCCAAGCATTCCTACATCTCTTCTCTATCATCAATCATAAGTCTATGGAACATTGGAGCATGTGGAGCATAGCTTTCATGGAGGAACAAGCATAAGCGTTTCACGCACTTCTTCATTTCTTCTTGATCATTCACCCAAAGATCTAAGGAGCTTTCATCCATGGCTTCCATGGAGGGATTGGCATAAAATACTTCAAGCTTTCATCCATTCTTTCAATCGGTTGTAAGGACAAATGCATGTCAAAGGAGCTTGTATGAATGTATAATGGAGCAAATGTTGTAATCTTTTGGTTATTAATGAAATCCAATCTTCAAAGTGGACGTAGACTTGATTAAGAGTCGAACCACTATAAAATTCTTGTCTTCTTTCCTTATTTTGATATTTTGATGCTTTTGAATGTTAGATATGGCCTCACATAACTCTAAAGGTTTTCTAACGCCCCGCCTCTGAAAAGGTGACGTGCTTTCTAAGCATCTCGCCTCTGATTAGGTAACGTGTTTAGAAATACCATTTTGGTTGTTATATCAATTTTCGGTATCAACAGTGCCCTTATTTTGACATGGGCAGCTAGTAGTTTTGGGTTTGCAGATTTATATTCATAGGATCCTGATTTACAGCTGAGGCGATATTCGGAAAGCTCTGTATCCGTGTATTACATTCAGTTGTGTATTGTATTATTTTCCGCTGCTATGTAATGTATTGTAATTTATGATATTTATCGAATGTGTATTATTTGTTTATACTCTGTATATTCTGGTATTCTGATGGAATTGTTGTAATATATAATGAAATGTTCTTCTGTTTGTGTTCCGATTTGTCGTGTTCTCAATTCAATCCGGGCCTCCCTTCACAGGGAAGTTCGAGTCGTTTCACTAGTAGGAGTGGTGTTTTTGGTTTTACACACCCGGACATTTTACTTATGTTGAAGATGGATAGCGAGGCGCCTTGGCTATATCGGTCGATCCGGGACCAATGGAGTCATTTGGCTCATTGACGCCCCATAGGGTGGGGAAACGCAGTGTTCAGGCATTTTAATCCACATCGAGTGGACCGGCCCTGACGATCCAAAGGCTTGACAGAGTACTTTCCTGAGGGGCGGGCTAGAGCATCTCGAAGCGGTGAAGACGATCCCTTGCCTCGGTTCATAGATGGAAATCCAACTTCCAATACGACACTTTGCGGTTTTGATTGTAGAGCCTAGTATTAGCAACATGATATATGGTACCCATACCGTCTAGGATTGGTATATTTATATTCGAAGTTGTTTTATACACTATGCACTTATAATAGTATCAAATGATTTGATTTAACGTACCAAGCATGTTTGGCTATTATAAGGAAAAACCCTATCCCCCGACTTGTGTTGCATTGTGTGATAGGACCTCGGTCTTATAACAGCTTCATCTTTCCAAAAAGCATTCTGTTGTTTTGTTATATGCACTGGTATTCTTAGGAGGAAACCCATTATGTGTTGTACGGCGTGGTCCCTTGATATACCTGATTTATAGTAAAGTTTTAAATAACTGTTTCAGTTCTCACACCAGTCACATGACTGACCTGGAGTTTAATGGTTTAACCAAAACTCTGGGTGCCCCTATTTTCCATACGGGCAACTAGTAGTTTTGGTTTTGCAGATTTATATTCACAGGATCCCGGTTTACAGCTGGAACGATATTCGGAAAGCTCTGTATGTAATGAAATTTAAATCTCTGATATTTTATTAATGTATAATATTTATTCATAGTCTGTATATTCTTATATTCTGATGGAATTGTTGTAATTAACAATGAAATGTTCTTCTGTTTGTGTTCTGATTTGTTTGTTCTCAACTCAATCCGTGCTTTCCTTCAGGGGGAAGTTCTAGTCATGTCAGTTTGGTATCAGAGCTCTGGTTTTTAGAGCTCGGAGAACAAGGCACATTAGAACCATACAAAAGAATTCATCAGAGATTGGATTAGTAATATCCAATGAGAATGACTCGTTAGAGATGGAATCAGTATTATCCTAGAACGAGTGTGAGTAGTGACATGTTTAAAATAAAATTTGAAAACAAATTTTGCTTTGAAAATTTAAACTTTATAATTCGTATTTGAATA
The DNA here is from genome assembly GCA_030737875.1 of Allium sativum. Taxonomy (NCBI): domain Eukaryota; kingdom Viridiplantae; phylum Streptophyta; class Magnoliopsida; order Asparagales; family Amaryllidaceae; genus Allium; species Allium sativum. The sequence continues at coordinate 13,683,920 of CM060923.1, forward strand.
TTTATTTTAAACTGATTTGGACAATCAAGTATATAGAGATTTTAATATACGTCTGATCCACGTGTATTGAAGCCTCAAATATACCGGATGGATATAGGATCACACTTTAGTCGCCTAGGTCCAATTCTGATGATGGCGCGCCATCATCAGCGTTTATATTCGAGTGCTGAAAGTGGGATATCTATATATTTCCAATTGACTGGTGTGAGAACCGAAATACAGTTAGAATATATTTTTGTGACTTGGCGTCAAAAACATGATTTTCTTTATATGTATCAAAATTATGAATTTGAAACGTTCATCAACTAATTGATTGATGATTGTGTTGTTTGATTATTGCTTTGATTAATTAAAATTTGGAACCTTAAGCCAAATTGTATCAAATGTTGAACTGAATTGAAAATTGTTTGGAAATGCATATATGTACATGTATATACATTGAACATGTCATAGCAAGGAGGCTAGAGCAGAGGAATAAAATTGTTTGCCTGACAAATAGGTACATGTTTATTGTATCTCTTGGGGTTTTTGATGATTTTATGAGCGATTGGCTAGCCGCTTGGCTGTTTCTTTTTCTTTTTGGATTGGAGAGGCCTGTATGGCAATTTCAGGATTTTCCCGGTGCTCCCGTGCAGGGGAGGTGATGGCAAAAAAATTCGAAAATTTAGGGTGTTAGCCAAATTTTTGAAGAATTTGAAAAGTTCTTAGAAACTAAAAAGTTGAAGAACTTAAGCCATAATGAAAATAATGAAAGTTGAGTTGATTAGTTAAACAACTTTCAGCTTCATTCCTTTTCGAGGACGAAAATTTTAAGTGGGGGAGATTGTAACAACCCAGAAAATCTGAACCAATTTAAAATTTATATTTTGGCAATTTTAATAAATTTTGAATATTTAAAATGATTCATTTTAAATAATGACGACGAGAAATTTATTTTGAATAGAGTTAGAACATATATATTTATTTGAATCGACGTTAGAACATAAATATTTATTTTTAATTATAAAAGGAATTGAAAATGGCGCGGTAGTTTGAAATTTCGATTTCAAATTTCAAATGAATGTACAGGATTTCAAATAAACCGGATTTTAGCGAAACCAAAAATATTAGAATCTAATTGAAAATATGTTTCGAACGAATCTGAAAAATTGAAATTTCATAGCGGGGATAAAAAGTTATGCCCAGTTGAAATTTCAGAATAGTCGCTATGGAAAAATATAGCCCTAAAAAACGAAAATTTTGCACACAATTTCGACGAAACCACTTTTGTTGGATCCGGGACGTCAAGTTATTGCTAGATTCCAAAATTCGTAATTTTCTGAATCAATATGTGAGTGTGGAGAAGTAAAACGTGTTTTGACAGTTTTAGTCAATTTGGATAGACCAGAAAGTGGATATTTTTCAAACGGCCTCAAATTTGATGAAATTAGTTTTGTTAGAACCGTATCGTCAATACGAAGCTAGAAAATATTTTTCAGAAATTTTGGAGTCCGTATGTGACCCTAGTAAATTGAAATGTACGTTTAAAAATTCAATATAATGATTTAAATGTAAATTTAACGAAAACTGATCGAAATATTAGAGTTGGCTTGCGAAACATATCCCATCGTGTTCGGAATGGGGGTAATTAGTTGTAGTCGACAGTCGGTGTGTTTCGTTTGGAGTTCAAAATAAAAAGTTGCTTTTTTGAAAATAAAAATAATAAAATATATTAAAGTCAACCTTCTATCCCCTTATCCTCTCAATCCACGTTTGCAAAATAGAGAAAGAAAAAAAAGAAAAAAATATATACTGTTGATCTCGTTCAAACACCCCCCTCGCGGGTTCACCGTCGCCGCCATAGGTGGCACGCCACCACCAGAAGCCTCCCCTCTTCTTCGTTCGCCAGTGTCATCCCCCCCTAAGCCAGCGTCGACACTCCCTTCTCTCCCTCCTCTTCTGATCCAAACCGCAACCCCTGATGCCCCTTTTTCGGCCGCCACCCACCTCGCCCTGTCAGCAAACGCCCCCTCCAGTCCCCTACCTCCTTCCTCCGCCCTCTGTGCTCCCTGTCTTCCTCTTTCTTTACCAAACCGCCCCCAAATTAGCAGCTCCGCCTCCGCCCCTTCGATCTGGCGTAGACCAGCGAGCACCTTCGATCAGCGAACCCGCCTCAATCTTGGATCCAACCAGCGATAGAAGACTGTAAGTTTTCGGATCTATAATTCTTTGATTTAGAAAATACGATTTTTAGTTTATACAAACATAAAGTTTCGATTTTTATCATATGATTTTTAGACAATCAAAAATCTAATTTTTAGTAAGTTAAATATCTGATTTTTTATATACGTGAATCTTATATAAGGAAAGTCGAGACTTTTATATAGATAAAGAAAATATTAGATTTCTTTGCAAATAAAAATATGATTTTTATATAATAGAGATAGTAAAAATACAATTTTTATAACGAAGAAGCAAGGTAAAAATATGATTTTTATATATAAAACAACATATTGAAAATATGATTTTTACAATGAACAACGTTCAAAGGGTTGCGATAGGATGAGTGGAAAGCAAATCTAAACAGTTCAGAAAGAAAGAATGGAGGAGTGGAACCCTAAGGTAAGAACTCTCTCACTGAATTTATTTATTCAATTATTTACTTATAACCGCATATATGAACTGTTCCCCGTCGTCCACAGACCCTGGACAACTTATGTGATTCTCTAGTTTAGTTGATTTGATTGTTTGGTTGAATTTGGTTCGGGAAATGAAATAGAATTGATTTAATTGGTATGTGTATGGAGCATGCCATTATTAGACTGGGGATAAGGCTAGGCCTTATCCCGTTTCTAGTATCGCGCCGTTACACCGCCAAAATTTTCTAAAATATGTTAGAACATTAAAAACATCATTTTGATGGTATAAATGAACTGAAGAGAATATTCATATATTGAATAAAATAATTTATCGTTAAAAAAATATAATTTTTAACGTTGATGTGAATAAAATAAATATTCATTTACAAATCAGATGATTTGTTAATGAACACCCATTTTACTGATATGGATTAGGACGATAAATTTTACACATCGCCCAAGTGCACAAATAAAATTCATTATTTGTTGATTGAAACCCCACACGGGTATTGAGATGATATATGACATACACTAATCCCAATAATTAGTTGTATGTCGATCTATTTATTGACAGGCTGGTATAAGCGTTAAATATTTATATTTAATACTTATATAGTGTAGAATGCACTCTGGATGATGGATTGTTGTTTTCATTGTTGTTATACACATTTGTTGTGTGAAATCCATATAATCAAATTATATGGTAATTGACTGTGTCTGATTCCAGTTCAGAAAAAATGAATATTTTAAAATAACGTTTATTTTAAAATAACGAATATTTTCAAATAATATTCAGAAAAGAATCAAAAGATGATTTTGATGTCCGATTTGGGATGGACACGATTATATTTAAATATATAAAGCCGTGTTGATTAGATTAACACCATTTTGACGGAAACGATATTTATATCGATATTATTCATTTTTATAATGAATACGAAAAAGAATTGATTTCAAAATCTAATATTTTGAAAATATTATCAATTATATATCGATGATATGGAATATTCGATTTTGATTAGAAATTGAATAGGAAGTTGGAATCGTTTTGAAAACGAATTTAAAACGATTTATAAAATACATTTTAAATGGAAATCGATGAAATATATATTATGTATATAATATAATGGTCTGAATGGAACATGGCGCGTTGCGGCAGTTCGCGAATGTCGACCATTGACTTCGAACGGACATTACGGGAGATCCGACCGTCAGATTCTCCTAAAACCAGAACCGTTGGGTTCGTATCGAAAAGAGATTTCTAAGAATACAAGAAATTAGAAATCTAATGGTTGGATTTGGAATTATATCCAAATCAAATTTGGAAAAGGTCGCTGTAAGTGCAGTTCGATGGCCGTTTATGGAAATCGACTGTACGGGACTTGATAAAGTTATTAAAAATATCAATAATTAGTTTATAATCATAAGAAATGATTTGGAAAGAATTAGGATGAAAAATTCCATATTTTAAAAGAAAAAAAAATAGTTTTTTATCGAAATGAACTAGCTTTGAACTAGAATTATAATCCTTTTTTTAACGAATAAATTGGATTTGAAATGGTTTTAAAAATAACCGGAATTTCCAATATATAAATTGGAAATGGATTTGAATCGAAATTGTCTTTGGAATATTTCGATGTTGGATTTCGAGATTATACAGATATTGTTATGGAAATTTGAAAGATATATTTATATCGTTATTTCCAATACGATATTTGTTGGTCGTAGAATTTGATATTGAATATAAGCCGATATATTTTCTATTCAGAGCCTTGTATTTAATATCAAATAGGACTTGGGTTTGTCGTGAATGGTGCCTTCATTAACACTGTTCTTATACCCAATTGAGAAAAAGATTAAATCTTTTTATTTAGATTTAATGAAGTATACCAATTAATTAGTATTTAATTGGAATTGAATTGGAATTTATTTTTGGGTTTATCGTGAACGGTGTTTTAAATAACATTTGTTCTTTAACCCGATAATTAATGGAATGTGAATTTGGTTTGTTGTGAACTGTGTTTTAAGGACATTCGTTCTTTAACCCGATTTACAGTGAAATGTGATTTGGAATTTATAAATCTTTTGTTAAGATTTAAAAGAGATTTTCCAAAGTAAAGTTTTTCCAATTTAATAAATTAAACCAGAATAGAATGGAATTCGATTTGGTAATAATCGAGGTGAGCTTCTGTAGAGGAAGACTGTTAATATATATGGAATTTAAACGGCCTTGCCATTATTCCATTTATATTATTGGTTGGATATGGAAGTTCATATCGATTATATATATTGATCTGTTTTCCGTGAAGATTCCATTGTTAATGGAAAGAGATTTTGAGTTTATCGTGAACTGTGTTTTAAATGACACTAGTTCTTTAACCCCGTTAAAAATAAGATTTATTTCTTAACTTTAAATAATCATTAAGCAATGATTTTTGGAAATTAAAATGGAATTAGAGTTTTAATGAATATTTAAATAGATTGAAAGGTGAATTTGATAACTAAAATTATCATATTCAAGAAATGATCGAGAATGGAGTATCACCAGTTTTGCTCCAAGCGATAGTTAAATCTTTGATTAGATTTGAACATGAAATGGTAATTGAATTTACCGATAACAATGTGGTGTTAAATATGAAGTATTACCAGTTTTACTTCATGGGATGAATAGGTTGGGGTATGGAAATTTAACAAATGATTACTTCGGTGAGGTTCGCTAATCCCGACTAGTTTGGATAAACCATAATTTGATTTGAATTGATATTCAAAAGAAGATTAGAGAATAAATTTAAAGAATTCATCTTTGATTAAATTAATGGGAACCATTCCCAAAATATAAGAATATTTGAATAAAGGAATATTTTGGATTGGAATGAGGCATATGTTGTGTTCTATAACACTTGTTTATTATATACCCGAGTTATTCGGAAAGGTCGGGTTTATCCCATTCTGAATAACTGAATCGACGATAAGTCGACGAAGAAGATGGTGGTTGAAGACCGAAGGTCTTCACATCGTTTGGATAATTACTGATGATCTTGATTGGGTTGTACACCCAAGAGGAGGGAATCTGTTGGTGTTCTTCCAGACGTACTTGGAGATCGATGGATATGCGAGCCATAAGGTAACTCCGGTTTCGTTCAGACCCAGAACGGACTTTTAAGTGGATGTGTGTCTGACATCGGATTTCATTATGTGTGATTGATATACATCGGTTGCATAGCGTGAATTGCCTGTGTGGCATGCTAAGATGCAAATGATCAATGCTTCTGTTGAAAAGCAGAGTCTTGTGGTTGATGATCAAAGCACGGCTTTAATACAGTATAGCTTTGTATAGCGTTAATTCGCTAACCTCACACCCTGTGTGAACCAGAAACGGGAGAAGGACATCGGGGAGGACATGGGTTTCCTTCTAGCTAGGAGTGGTGTTTTGGGTTTTGCACGCCCGTACATTTTACTTGTGTGGAAGATGGACAGCGAGGAGCATCGGTTATATCGGTCGATCCGGGACTGATGGAGTCATTTGGCTCATTGACGCCCCATAGGGTGAGGAAACGCAGTGTTCCGTCATTTTAATCCACATCGAGTGGACCGGCCCTGACGATCCAAAGGCTTGACAGAGTACTTGCCTGAGGGGCGGGCTAGAGCGTCTCGAAGCGATGAGGACGATCCCTTACCTCGGTTTACAGATGGAAATCCAACTTCCAATACGACACTTTGCGGTTTTGATTGTAAAGCATAGTATTGGTGATATGATATATGGTACCCATGCCATCTAGGATTGATTCATTTATATTTGAAGTTGTTTTATACACTATGCACTTATAATAGTATCAAATGATTTGATTTAACGTACCAAGCATGTTTGGCTATTATAAGGAAAAATCCTATCCCCCAGCTTGCGTTGCATTGTGTGATAGGACCTGGGTCTTATAATAGCTTCATCTTTACAAAAAGCATTGCGTTGTTTTGTTATATGCACTGGTATTCTTGGGTGGAAACCCGTTCCGTGTTATACGACGTGGTCCCTTGATATACCTGATTTAAAGTAAAGTTTTAAATAACTGTTTTGGTTCTTACACCAGTCACATGACTGGCCTGGAGTTTATTATTTTAACCTAAACTTTGGGTGCCCCTATTTTCCACATGGGTAGCTAGTAGTTTTGGTTTTGCATATTTATATTCACAAGATCCTGGTTTACAGCCGGAACGATATTTGGAATGCTCTGTATCCATATATCTCCTCTAGTTGTGTTTTGTATTGTTTTTCCTCTGCTATGTAATGTAATTTAAATCTCTGATATTTTTCTGATGTATAATATTTATTCATACTCTGGATATTCTTGTATTCTGATGGAATTGTTGTAATTAACAACGAAATGTTCTTCTGTTTGTGTTCAGATTCGTTTGTTCTTAACTCAATCCGTTCTTTCCTTCACGAGGAAGTTCGGGTCACGTCAGGTGCCGCTGACCGGTGGTGGCATGGCTCGCATGGGGGTAGGAGGCAGTGCGGTCGACCGGCTCTCCGGTGGCCTGTAGCGGCGGTGCGACGGTGATAAACGGGGGGAGTTTCTGTTGAACGTGGTTTAGGTAATTTAGGGTTTTAATTTAAATTATTTAATTATTTAATTTTGATTTAAACTTCGTAAGCTTATTTCTTGTCCATGCGAACTCCAAATTGGATGAAACTGGATCCATTGCGATATTGGAGTTGAGAGCTTCGCAACAAAACTGACCGGGTCCAATTTGGAGCACGTTAGAATTTCGGGCAAATTGAAATTCAAATCCGAACTGTTTAGAAATTCAGAAATAAAACTGGCAAAGTGGAAACCGATTGTGAGAACTCTTTCTCACTCAATTATTTTACAGTTAAATATATACTAAGATGCAGATGGTGCTTAGGAGCACCCGACACCTTTTATTGTACAAACCATGGTTGTTTGTTTCGATTGAATGGACCGTATTGTGATTGTCTATTGTATTGTGTTGAATAAATTGGTTAAACAATAAAAATATCATTTTTATTGAATGTATGAACTGTATAAAGTATTCATGTGTTGAAATAAATATTTTATTGTTAAAAATATAATTTTTAACGTATATATGAACAACATAAAATTCTCCTGAAATGGAAATAAATATTCATTTACAAATTGGATGGTTTTTTTATGTACACCGATTTGAATAACATTGATTGGGACGATAAATTTTACACATCGCCCAACTACACAAATAAAATACGTGTTTGTTGATTGAAACCCCACACGGGTATTGGGATGATATTTGACGTCCACTAATCCCAATTATTTAGTTGTATGTCAATCGATGGTTTGACAAACTTTTGTAAGCATAAATTATTTATATTTAATGCTTATGTAGCTGTGTAATGCAATCTTGATGATGGTTGATTGTTTATCATTGCTATTGTATACATGTGTTGTATGAAATCCATATAAATAAAATTATATGGTAATAGATTGGGTCAGATTCCAATTTAGGAATAACGAATATTTTAAAATAATATTCAGTAAAGGATTAAAAATGTGAATTTGATGTCCGATTTTGGATGGATACGAAAATAGTGAAATGTGTGAAGCTGTATTGATTAGATATGCGCCATTTTGACGCGAACGATATTTATTTCGATTTTATTCATTTTTATAATGAATATCGAAAAGGAAAAGATTTCCAAATTTGATATTTTGAAAATATTATCATTTACATATTATAATGATAAGGAGTATTCAATTTTGATTTCAAATCGAAAACGAAGTTGGAATCGTTTTTAAACGAATTTAAAATGATTTATAAAATACGTTTTAAATAGAAATCGATGAAATATATGTAATATATATATTTATATATATATATATATATATTATATATTTAATGGCCTGAATAGAACGCGTCGTGCTGTAAAGGCCCGTAAATCCGTACCCGTTTGTGCTGACTAATATCCTACACAATCAACCCAAATTGCACGAAAATACAGATCTTTAATAGATAGAAATAAGAGGACGAGAAAGATGAGATAGAACTATTAGAATAGAAAAATGAGAAGAACATCATAATCTCACAGAGGAATTTCACAAAATACATAATATATTACATGAGAGGGTTTGTTACATCACAGCACATCATCATCATAATACATCATCATACATGATTATTATTTTGATATAGATATTCAACTGGATTCTTAGAGATAGATTTAACTACTAGATGGGTTCTTGGACTCGTGCTCCACAATGCTTCAAAGGATTCTATTAGTCATCTGGATCACTTGTCTACCCATAACAAGTGTTCTGAGTATCCAAGAGCTTAGGAAAAACACAGAAAATAAACTCTGGGTCTGTTAGGGGACTGGTGTGAGTAAACAATTTAAAACACAGCTTGATTAGCACAGTATATCTCATAAGACCACGCCTTAAAAACGGAATGGGTTTTCCCCTCATGAGATACAGAACAATTGGTTTAAGTTTCAAAAACGTTTTGAAAGAAAAGATAATAGTAAGACCAGCCCACACATAAACTTGGACGGTTTTTATTTTACTATAACTCAAAATATCTTTGATATCAAAATCATCTGATATTATAATAGTTCGTATCAAATAAATAACCATCAAACAGAACGCTTACATCTCACACTCCATAATATAAAATCGAAAACTGCGGGCTCTTATTGGAGATTGGATTCCAACAGACAAGGTATGGGACCACCTGCCGATCAGTGTACTCTAGAGAGATTACACTGGGTTCAACAAGAACGTCTTGCAACCCGACCACACATGACCGGCCACTCATTTAGCTTGAGTGTAGCGAATATATTAGCACCCCATGTTGGTAACTAGCCAACTGTTCTGAAAGCTGCAGCATCGAAATATGGATTCAGAAGACAAAAGGAATTTCTCTATATGGAGATAATACACCCTGCTTGGGAATGACCCACCTAGCCGTGCTACCTGCCTGATTTTTGTCTTTCCTAGTTGTAAGGCTTGAGGTCATTTGTTCTTCTGGCAGATCACTTCTTCAATCACTTTGGATTCCACACCGTCATATCTATAAGATCTGATAGATATATGTTGTTAGACGCCCGACCATACAAGTTGTCCTGGGACTGGAAAAACCGAAGGCACTATTCTGTAAAACAAAATAACCCTTGCATACCTCCGTCTTCAGTTATCTTCAATAATCTCTGACACGTGACGTATTAATCAAATTGAAGTGGAATATTAATTCCGGACTCTTCAAAATGATTAGCGTAATGTCTTTTACGGTTAGACGATACTTAAGAAATAGATTTCAATATTCATTTATCTCAAAACATTTCTTGTTCAAAGAAATAGTTATTAACTTAGATTGAACTGAATTAAGTAAAATTTATTTTACATACCCTTTTATTTTATAAGCTTCAATCAAACAAAATGGTATATGTCTACATTGTTTGAATCCAGACACTTTGATTATAAATGAACGACTATAGTGTGTGCGTCGCACACGGTAATTTATTCAGTTTTGACTATCCTTTGTAAATGAACAACTTAAGCGTGTGCATCGCACATGGTACTTTATTCAAAAAAAATTCAAGTTGTTTATATGACAATTATTTGTAATTTATACCTTTATCCTTCTTGTAAATTGTCTATTTATTTCTGACATTCATTTATACTAATTTCCATTTTGTATTTTATTATTTCTCTTTTGTTCGATTTTTAAACTTGTTAAACCTTTTAAGGGCTGGCTACTACGGCCCATCTTCTTTCTTATGTCTTCCATGCACCGGCCCAAGGTTTTTGGCTTCCTTTAATCCTATTAAATTTAACTCTTCTTTCTGTTTTATATTTTTCTACTTTAGTATTATATATTCATTTTTTTTCTTTAAACTTGATTTTATCAAAAGCTCGGCCCAAAACATGTTAGCCCAATTTCCACCCTTCCTTCCTTCACTTGCCAGATCAAGATTTTCCACTCCAAAACTTGATGCCACACACGTTAACATTCCAGATCCCTTTCCTTCAAGAGTTTGCTAAGTACCACTTTACCTTCAACATGTCAAGTACACCATTCCCCAATTACCAACACCCCTTAACTTCGCCAAATACCACATGCCCAATGTGCCAAGTACTAGTTTCCGTCATGCCAAGTACCAAGTACCAGTTTCCTTCGCCAAGAGCCAAGTACCACTTCTTCATGCCAAACAATTCTCCCATTCTTCCTGCGCCTAGCTTACCTGTCTCTCCTCCTGTTCTAACTTTTGTTCCTTCTTTCTTTTTCTTTTTTTCCTTTTTCATTCATTTCTGCTCTTAGCCTATCCCATCATCCTTGCAGCAACTAAAACAGCCTGCATCCATATACCAACCCAACGTTGCGCCTGTTACTTGCTCCCACTCTTTCCTTTCTTTCAGCGTTTTCTACCATGTTACTTTCTTCCTTTCCTTCTACCTTGGTTCCTCTTTTCATTACTAACATGTTGCTATTCCCACTTTCCTAACTTTTCTTTCTTCTCCTAATGTATTATCTGCGCATGATTTCGATCCCTAAACACATGTTATCAGTTACATTCATGTTCTCTAAACAACCATATTGACTTATCCAAGTTCTCTATCTTTTTTCTATTTTAGAAACACACACCAACCAACTGTAAATAAATCACACTCAAATCAGTTTTGTGCATGGTCTCGACGCTATATAATGGCAACAATTTTAACACGGGTTACGTGACATTGAGGTCTTTTAAGGTCAAAAGGTGAGTGTGTACTCATGTACACATTCAGGTTTAAATGCTGTTAAAATTAAGTTAACCTTGTATTGATTTAAAACTAGTAGTGGAATAGAGCAAATTTTGAATCACAGGAGGCATACATTGATGAGCTAACGTCAACTTAGGTTTACAATGATACCAAGATACATGCATGACTACAATACTTCTATGTCCACCTTGCGTCACAAATTGCAACCTCAAGTTTCCCTTTTAAACAGTATTGTTGTCATCCAATTAATTGCTCCGCAATCATCTAAAAGACTAAGGCACACTGGTGAATTTTAAACATTTGTTATAATATTTTTCCAAGATGGACTACAGAGGGGTAAAATCTTCTTTCTATTTTTTGCCCATTTCTGTAGATCTTGATTTTTGACTTAAAATGTTTGCATAGGGAACCCGGCTCATGCAACCTCGATCGAAAGTTACTTTCAGAATTTCTGCTTAATGAAGGTTACATTTTCCATTTTCAGTAAGTCTAATGCACCCTTGTTTATTTTTGTATGATCTTACCCATAAGACATAATATGACTACTTGCAGTGATTAAATTTCAAATAATGACAGTACCTTGAATTAAATAAGACAGGTTCGTATCATCATATATATATACATATGTTTACATGTACTATAAGCAATAGAGAATTTTAGTTGTCTACTTGCCTAGTTTATTCATATCTTGGCTGTCCCTGCTTTTCTGTTTTTTTTCTAAGTTCTGTAATAGTCTGACTACCCTTAATAACTTCAATATTTGTATCTGTTGTGGTAGATATATCTTGACATACGTATAGTTTTGAATCTGTTGATGGCAAGAAATGTTGTAAACACCAAAGATTCCCATTTACTAGGAATTATAAATATGGTCGCATAGACAAGAACATAAAATAGAACATAAGCAGTAAATAACACAAGAGATTTATAGTGTTTCGGCCTCAGTGAGGGCCTACGTCCACTTTGAAGAGTTGTTGGAATTTTATTGATCACTTGAAAGAATAAAAGGTTGAGATCCTCTAATTACATTTGTTGACTACGATACATGAAGTTACAATAGCCATATTTGCAAGAAATAGTAAAATGGAAAATTTTCCCTTCTTCTTCCTCAAAGAGGAAATGCCATTAATGAAGCTCTATGGAGGACTCAAAGCTCAAGAATCTCCCTCTTTGAAGTGTGAGGCCATGGTGTATTTATAGGAAGTGGTTAGGTAGGGGTTAGTTAGGAGCTGGTAGAAATGGGGACCATCTACATAAAATTCGCGCCTCCAGCCTTCGGCCTCGGAAAATTCGCACCTGGGTCGAAATTTCACACCTCCAAGGTGTGAGATTTCGCACCTGCAAGGTGCAAAATTTTGCGCCTGCAGTGTGTGAAATTTCACACCTTCCTGGTGCGAAATTTCACACCTGTAGGGTACGAAATTTCTCACCTACCTGATACGAAATTTCGCACCCGGCTAGGTTCGAGATGTGCTTAGTGAGGATTGTTGGTCGAGGCTTGTTGGATTTTCCGGGGAGTTGACATGATGACGTGATGGTGACATGAGGAGGTCCTTGTTGGCGTGATCCCTCTTCAGCCTTCCTCCTGCGCTTCCCGAGTTTTACCCTTGCCCCTGACTTCATGCGATGAGTTGAGTCGAGCATGTCTTTGAGTACTTTTAGGAACCAGACCAAAAGGCCGGCTAACATTTGCCCCCCAAAGTACATCTTGTCTTGACATGATGTGCTTTGGATCGGTTTGAGGTGATAGTTGGGTTAAAGATTTATCCTGCAAGTATAGGAAAAAACATGTTAGTTAGCGGACTCACTTGCCATGGAACTACGAGTGAGCCGTTATTGGTTTGGTGTCGCGCTCGCGTTGTTAAGTATTTGTATGGTGTCGTCGTCGTGCATTTGCGGCGTTTGGCACTTGTGGAATATACGTGTGCGCGAGCACGAGGCATGATGGCTGAGAGGATATTTTTTTTGAGACATGATATTCCAAACCACTGGTGTTTGAAATTTCGACCCGTATAGGTTCGAATTTTCAAACCTTGGTGGCTCGAGATTTCGAGTCATGAGGCTCTAAATTTCGAACCCTGGAGGTTCAAAATTTCGGGCTCAAGTTCGAAATTTCGAGCCTGGGTTCGCAATATGAAGGGACTTTTTCCTTTTTATTATAAATAGGCCCCGTTCCTCTCATTCTTCTTCCTTCTTCTATTTCCTCCTTTGGATACCACTATTCTGAAGACTTTGTTACTCGACTTTTTTCAACCAAATTATTAGGTAATGGACTTGGTCGCACGAAGGTAGGAAGGATAGGGGTCGAAGTACGATGGTTAGAGGAGGCTCGAGACTTCGAGCCTGGCAGGGGAGGTTCGAAAATTCTAACCTGATGGGGCTCGAATTTTTGAACCCTATAGGGTTCGAAATTTCGAGCCTTAGGCTTGAATTTCCGATCTTCCAAACCCAAGATTTCTCGAACATTGGGGCATAAAATTTCGAACCCTTAGCTTTGAAATTCCGAACCCTGAGGGCTCGAAAGTTCGAACCTGAGGGGTTCGGATTTTCAATCACCCAGGGTTCGGATTTCTGATCCCCGAGGGGTTCGAATTTTCAAGCCACCCAAACTCGAATTTTCGAACCTAATTGGTTTGCATCTTCGAACCCTAGGGGATTCGAATTTTCAAGCCTCCTAGGTTCTAATTTTCGAACCTAAGTGGTCTGAATCCTTGGGCCCTGGGACGGGTTTGATTGTGTTGCCTTGGCTGGGTGTCGGTCTTTTGCCGCTTCGAGCTTCGATTTCCTGACTGCCTATCCTTGGACTTATATATTGCCTGTTTCACTGTATGAATGTGCCAAGGTGTATATTGTTAATTGTTCGAACCGGGACTCGAATTTTTCACATAGGATAGAGCATATGTCTGGACTGTAACCGAACAGTTAGGATCTTTAAAGTTTCTATGTACATTCTGATTTTTGCATGACACCGCACACACTCATTAATTTTCACTAGCGCGAGGGGTACAGGCTATTTTACTATGATGTCCAATACTGGTGTTTTAAAGTATAGCGAGCCATACAAACAAGATCAAGGACTGGGAAACTTCTGGAAGTCGAGTCTTCCCCGTTATCGTCTCACACATCTGATTCTACGGACAATGACAGCTCAGGCGGCGGCGAGCTTGAGACTACTCAAGAATCAGTTCCCTCCCAATCGAGCTGCTTGCCCGAAGTGTCTGAATATGGGGAGCATATTGAGAGAATACACTCTTCCATCATACATTCGGAGATGGAAAACATGGGCACCATTGGGGGTGGTGAGCCGCTTGCCCCAGTAGCTCCGAGCATGCTGCCAGACCCAGTTATTTTAGACAATACACCGGACTTGGTACCGTCGCGCTTGGGTGCCATGGTAGTTAGAAAGTTGGCGTTGCGGTTTATCATCCCGGAGGGAGATGCTCATGCCCTTGGAACGAATGGATGGGCCTATGAACCATTGGTGGGTTTCACTGCTTGGAATCGGCATACTTGCTTTGCAAGGTGCGTGCCCCCGGCCAATGACTTTGTTCAGGAAATGTTAATCTACTTCCGCCTCGCACCTTCACAGTTGCACCCGAATGCTTACTCTTCGCTCTTGGGTACTTGCGTTCTATATCGAGAGTTCCTACACCAGGAGCCCAACGGAGAGGATATTCAGTATCACTTTCATTTTAGGCGATTAACTGGTGGATCGTCCTCCCAGTGGTTCTCGGAAGCATCTCCTGCTACTAGATTTTTTGTTAGAAACTGGCCCAGGCCGTTTGTGATCAAACACGATTGGTTCTTCGTTTGCTCCCCCCTCCCCCCCTCCCGGTTTGCGAGGAGGTGGATATAAGGATGTGAGTACCTTCGATCTCTTCTTATAACATTGTCGGGTTCCACATCTCATTGTTTTCTGATTGTGGCAGGAAATCCCGACGCGCCTACTGGTGACGAGTATCGACAACGTCTCGATGCCCTCCGAGCCATCCCTAAAGACACTTGCTAGACGGATACTGTGGTAGATCAGGACTGCCTTCGGCGTATTGGGTTGCTTCAGGCCAGCAGGGACATAATCAGGCCCTCTATGGTGAGTGGTGCCTTAAAAGGGAAAACGATGGAAGGCCCTGCTGTTTCTGGTATGAAGAGGAAAATAGCCTCTGTTGGGCTCGCACCAAAAAAGGCCGTTAAGTTCCAAAAAGATGTCGGCGGTAGCAAAGCTGGTAGTGTGGAGACGGCTGCTCGGGATGAAGGGTTTTCAGATGCTTTTGTCCCGCCCCCGACGGGAGGGATGGGAGAAGAAGCGTTGGCTAGTCCTCACTCTCCTGTGACCTCTCCAAAGGCCACCACTTCCCTCGAAAAAGTGGATCGGTTTGCTAGTCTGGGTACAGTTCCCATGGATTTGTCTCTATGGCCGAGTGCAGCTAGTATGGAGGATCTAGCTTATGCAGTGGAGGTGCTAACTCCCTCGATTGGGGAAAAATTTGGTATGTTGAGAGCACTTAGGGCATACACTTATACACACCACATCGCATAGAAGAGTGCTTGTGCATGTTTCTTGACTGATTTCGCTTTGTTTCTTTAACAGGTGACATGGCCATAGGAAGTAGAGGACGATGTCGTGGAGACCTCCATCGCCCCGAGAATGCTTTTATCAGGTCCTTCAGGAGGGGGGCCAGCTTATATGGTGATGTTCTGCCCCCACGGGGTCGCGGTAGCGGGAGTCATCACCCGGATAGGCCCCAATCTTTCATGACTCCTCCCCCTCCTCCTTCGATTCGGGTGCCTAGAGGAGATTCACGGCTTGATCTAGGAGGGTCGAGTCATACATCGTCAACAACTTCTCCCATCACTGCTCTGTTGGCTCCCGTTCAGACTTCAAAGGGGAGAGAGCCATCGCTTGCCCAGTTGAGGTCGGATAAGGCGACTATGATAGATAAGAAAGATTTGACGGAGCCCCAATTTCAAGAGCTTTCCCTAGAGGAGAAGAAAGCGTTCTTGTAGCATCATTTCCCTCGACTTTACTTTGACGAGTTGTCGTCTCTCCCTGTTCTTCGTCCAGCTCCTAATAAGGCATTTGGAGAGATATGGATGCATGTGAAGGCCGCGTATCACTAGGTCAATGAGCTTACCAAGTACTCTCACCACCTATCGGACCTGATTAGGCAGAAGAACATGCACCTCCTGAACCATCAACTAACCATCAATGCTGAGAAGACTTCCGTTGCTAACTTGGACATAGAAATTGGTAGGTCTTTCTCTCCCCCTTCCTGTTTATTAGGAGTCATTTTCTCTTGTATCTTTAAACACCGACTTATGGATCTCGTGGTCTTTCAGCTGAGGTGAAACAGGCATATGAGACACTCAAAAAGGAGGCTGATGATTCTCGCTCTGTGTTCACAGAGACTATAGCCGACTTAACTAGCCAAAACATGACTTTGAAGAAGGAAAAGGCTGAGGTGGGCCAGGCTTGCAATGACTTGGAGAGAGAAAACACCAAAGTCTTCTAGCTTCTGGGAGATAATAAAGCTATACAAGCGGAGAACGACCACTTAAAGAGGGAGCTTGAGGCGGCGGAGACGGCAAAGGAGGACGCGGAATCCAGCAATCGGGATGTGTTGGGCAGTGTAGAGGGATCGAAAGTCGAGTTCCTGAGAGAAGTGGAGCAATTAAGAGACGAGCTAGCGGATGCAGAGTACCGGGCGCAGTCGTCTGTGGAGGAAGATATTAAGGACATGCTTGTTAAGGTCCTAAAATTCCGTGGACTTTCCTAAATGGATGACTATTCCCATGAATTGGCTCGAACCTGGGATAGGCTGGTTCCGTATGAAGCATTCTTGCGCCAGGCGGATGTTGGGTCCTTGAATGAGCGACAGCTCATGATTCACCTCTTGACCGAAGAGGAGCGCGAAAAGCTGCAGGAAGGTAGAAGGTTATTGCTGGAGGACACGGAGAGGGAAAGGCTGGAGAGGCTTGCTGCTGAAAAGGGAAGTTTTCCCTGACTGATAGTGTCACGGTAGAAGAGACTTTTGTGGAGGGAAGCTCCTATCGGCCGCCAGTCCCTGGATTGGTTATAGCAAGTGATCCGACAGGTTTAACTCGGGTTTCAACCGAACATGATCTGGAGCCAAAAGGGACTAAATGTACATTACTTGTTGCGCCGGGTACCCCTTCTACTCTCCCTACGCCATTCTTGACCGGAGGTAAATTCCCTTTACAATGCATCCCAAAGGATGATGTGGTTATCCAATTTGCGGACTAAAAGATTGTGTTTTCATTGTGTAGTCCCTTCTGGATTAACTACGGCATTGGATCCTACCCCCGCGATTCCCGAAGTGACTGAGTCTGGGCCAAGACTTGAGTGGATTAAATTTGGAGAGATCAGAGATCATCTTGACACCCTCTCGGGGATAAGGTTAACTCCCAGCCTTTGAGAAAGCCTTGTTAATGAAGGAGAGGAGGCAGATGGGCGGAGTGCGACTGCCCGATGTCCAGTGGTGGCTGATGTGTCCTCGATGGCCGCCATGGTGAATTCGCAGGAAGCAAGGATGGTGGCTATAAGCAAGGATGTGGAGGAAAAGTGGAGGCAGGATGAAGCTACCAGGCAGAAGGTCATAGCCAAGACCAGGGAGGATGCTGTAAAGAGGGCTGTCGAGACTGTGGCTCAGAGGAAGGCCGATGATGAAGTAGAGAAGACTAGGTTGGCAGACGAGGCTCAGAAGAAGCGAGAGGATGAGGACGCTCAGCGAAGGACCATTTAAACTCGTGAAAAAACCAGGGACGGTGATCCAGATCACAAGTCCCAAAAGCTTATTGAGCGACAAGCCGCTAAGGAAGCAAGGGAGGAAGTTAGACGGGAAGGGAAAACTACCCCAGAGACGAGTGCCACAATGATAGGTCTTGCTACCAAGGGTGCCCCCAGTCCTTTACCGCCTATTTCCCCTGCTGATGTCACCGAGATGTCCAACGGCGATGGGGCAAACGAGAGGTGTCTTCCAGCCTCTCATGAGTCGACCACTTCCCAAAGGAGCCGAAGCGGAAAAGGCGGGTCTAGCAAGAAAAGGCTCAGCTCCAAGGATGAACCGTCGAGTGTCGAATCTGCGAAGAAGAAACACAAAGACAAAAAGAAGAAGCATGGTTAGCATTAGTTTCTTATATGTAAGCTTATTGCTCATTTTGGTAGTGTAGGCCGATAGTATACACTAGTTTGGCCCTCACTTTTTGTTTTTCAAGACATGGTGTGGTTCTCATGTACACCCTGTCATTAGAAAGAAAGATATTAACTATGTAGTTGGTTGTAATGTGCGTGTGTGTGTTGTAATGAAATATGAATTAGTGAAGATCGCATATTATGTTAAATGTTTGGATGTTCTTCCCATGTTTTCGGGCGTCCCATACTTGCATAGGCCTACTTATCGTTACACTTAACAAAAAAGCGATTGTGAGTGTTGTTCCCTGGATCGACGGTTCCAGGGAGGAGTGATTGTGCGTAGGCTTCTAATAAGTTCCCCCAGCTAAGGAAACCCGTAGTTTGTGAAGCCAGAGTAAGTGCCCTACTGTATTTGGGTTTCCCAGGGTTAATCCTAAGTGTAGCAAAGGCGTATGACGTCACATTGTGCGGTCCGTATGGTGTACGCTCTCCTGTCGTTCATCGGGTTGAGCCGAGCCTGTAGGCGTCGTTGTTCGCCTGGGAAGAGAAGCCCAGATCATCAGCCCGTAGGGTCCGATCGTGGCTAGGGGCTACCCCTTAGCCTTGAGATCTTCGGGGAAGTAACGATTTAAGGGTCAGTCTCGGTGTTGCATCAAGATTTGACCATCACCCATAGTTCAGGGGGAGTTTGTATTGCCCCGTCTAGCTGTTGGGTGGCCCCAAGTCGCGTGGGACTTGGGCGAATGATTTATCCTCGGCCACGGCCTTGGGCCTAGGTCCGAGTTAGAGGTTATTTATACTCGGCCGCGCCACAGGTCGGCGACTCGAGTAGCATTGCCGGCTCCCGTGCTCGAGGTGTCGGTCGATGTCAATGGGGTTAGACTGCAAGGTTGGCTTGTGGCTCGGACGGCGGTGTCGGCCCCCATACTAGAGGTCGACACAGCGGTCGGCAGTTTACACGAAAGCTAGCTGTCAGGATTAATCAAGCATTTCACATGAGGAGTAAACACATAATAAAGAGATAGAAAGATGAACATCATTTGCACTAGTAACTTTTTGCGTGAATAGCCTTTACAATGCCTTGAATTGTTACAAAACATCGATGGAAAGTGTAAACAACCATGTACTAAGTTATGTGAAGTAGCAGCGGAGATGTTCGCTGTTCCAAGCCCTTGGTAGTTCAACTCCGTCCACGGTCGCCAGCTTGAAAGTTCCATCACTAAGCCTTCATATTATAGAGTACGGGACTTCCCAACGAGGAGCAAGGCTCTTTGGTGGAGGTAACACCCATTTTAGGATGAGGTCGCCTATGTTGAGGTCCTTGTGGAGGACTTGAGAGTTGAACTACCGGACGACTTGTTGCCGTTGGGCAGCGGCTCGGAGATCGGCTTCGTTCCTTTTCTCTTCGAGCAGGTCGAGCGTTCCCAAGAGAAAATCTTGGTTCATCTTTGGATCAATATAGGTGGCTCGGTGAGACTGAAGCTCGAGCTTGATGGGGATGACGGCTTTGGACCCGTAGGCGGGGGCAAAGGGAGTGTGCCCGGTTGTTGTCTTGTGGATTGTTCATAGGCCCATAGGGCTAAAGGAAGTTCATCTGCCCACATGCCCCCAGCCTTCTCGAGGTGCTTCTTGATAATGGACTTGACAACTT
The DNA here is from genome assembly GCA_030737875.1 of Allium sativum. Lineage (NCBI taxonomy): Eukaryota > Viridiplantae > Streptophyta > Magnoliopsida > Asparagales > Amaryllidaceae > Allium > Allium sativum. The sequence goes on from CM060923.1 coordinate 13,704,089, forward strand.
TGTTAACTATCTCAACTTGTCCGTTAGCCTAGGGGTGTGTTATGGCCGAGAACCTTTTTTCGATGTCGTGCCGCTGACAAAAGGATTTGAACTCTGCGCTCTTGAACTGAGTGCCATTATCTGAAATGATGGCCTGAGGGACCGAGTATTGGGTGATGATGTTGCGTACCATGAAGTTGTTCATTTTCTTGGTAGTGATTGTGGTGAGGGCTTCGACCTTTGCCCATTTGGTAAAATAATCAATAGCGACGACAGCGTATCATGCCCCACCTCTGGCCATGGGAAGAGTCCCAAAGATGTCGATTCCCCACATGGCGGACGACCATGGGCTGGTCATTTGCATTAGTTCTGTTGGCGGGACTCTCGGGATCTTTGAGAAGCATTGGCACTTGTCGCACTTTCGAGCATAATCGGTGGCGTCCTAGTTGAGTGCGGGCCAGTAGTAGCCATGTCGGAGTATCTTCCTGGCCAGGGTTTGCCCCCCGGTGTGATCACTGCATTCGCCTTCATTTACGCTGACTAGAATCTTGATGGTATCATCTTGGGCCATACAGCTAAGTAAGGGGATAGAGAAGCCTCTTTGATAGAGTCCCCCATCCATAAGGAGATAACGAGTTGATTGGTGGGTGAGCGCTCGCCTTTCTTTATGGCTTTCCGGGAGGATCCCCTGCTGCAAGTAGCTTTTGATCGGCGTCATCCACGATTCCGGCTCGGGTTCGGCGCTTGTGGTCGTGCTGGTTTGTTGGATTGGTACTGGGGGAGTTGAGCACCTCGATGGAGGCGAACCCCAACAGCTGCGGATCTTCAGCACTTGCTAATCTGGCCAGTGAGTTGGCGCTTTCATTTTGCTCTTGTGGAATTTGAGTGATAATGAAGTGGTCAATGTAAGTGAGTAGTTCCTATACTTGAGCTAGGTATAGAGCAAGTAGTTCCCCCTTAGTTTGGAATTCTTCTTTCACCTGGTGCACGATGAGTTGTGAATTAGAGAAAATCTGAATAATCTTTAGATTGAGTTCGATCGCGATCCTTAGTCCGACTATCAACGCCTCATATTCTGCATCGTTGTCGATAGCGGGGAAATTTAGCTTTAGTGCATAGTGTATCGAGCATCCCTCGAGAGTGATGAGTACGGTGCCGGCTCCTGAACACTTGTTGTTGGAGGACCCGTCCACAAACAACTTCCGTCTACTGTCGTGGGCCTCAGCGTTCTCTACTGAAGTTTCTTCGGGAGCCATGAATTCTACTATAAAGTTGGTGAGGGCTTATCCTAGGATGGCTCGACGGGAAATGAATGTTATCTCGTACTGACTTAGTTCCGTATTCCACTTTAGCAGTCGACCAGATGCCTCAGGTTGTTGTAGAACCGGACGAAGCGGCTGGTCGGTGAAGACCTTTATGGGATGAGCTTGGAAATATGGCTGAAACTTCCGGGAGGAGACCAATAAGCCGAGAACCAGCTTTACGAGCTTCGGGCAGTTCTTTTCTTCCCCCGTCAATCGTTTTCTTATGTAGTAGACAGGTCGTTGGATGCGATCTTCAAGCTGTATTAACGCCAAGCTGATTTCCTGTGACACAACAGCCAAGTAAATATACAAGTCCTCATTGTCTACAGGCTTAGACAAGATGGGTGGTCTCTCCAAGTGATCCAGGAGTTTCTTGAATGCGGAAGCACACTCAAGGGTCCACTAGAAGTTGCGTTTCCCCTTTTCGAAGTAAATCGAAGAAGGGAATGCACTTGTCGGTGGCCTTTAAGATGAATCGACTTAAAGCGGCGACCTTTCCATTTAAACTTTGAACATCCTTGATATTTTCTAGTATTTGGGTATCCCTAATGGCTTGGATTTTCTCGGGATTAGCTTCGATGCCTCGGGCGTTGACGATGAAACCCAGAAACTTTCCTGAAGCAACGCCAAAGGAACATTTCAGAGGTTTGAGTTTCATGTCGTATCGACGGAGGACGTCGAACATTTCAGATAGGTTGTGGATGTGGTCGATAGACACTTTTGATTTAACTACCATGTCGTCCACGTACACCTGCATGGATTTCCCGATTTGATATTTATAGGGTCAATTAACTATCCGCTGATATGCGGCGCCGACATTCTTGAGGCCGAAGAGCATGACGCGATAGTAGTAAAGACAAAGGTCGGTTATGAAGGAGGTATGGTCCTGGTTGTGGAGATTCATCGGGATCTAGTTGTAACCGGAGTAGGCATCCATGAAGGATAGCAATTGGTATCCGGCGGTTGAATCGACTAGCCGATCAATCTTTGGGAGCGGGAAGCTGTCCTTAGGACATGCCTTGTTTAAATCAGAGAAGTCGATGCACGTCCGCCATTTACCATTGGCCTTTTTTACCAGAACTGGGTTGGAGACCCACTCAGGGTAGTCGGCCCCTCAGATGAAGTTATTGTTTAGCAGGTGATCTACCTCTTCTTCGAGTGCCTTGGATCTGTCGGGTCCTAGGAAGCGGCGCTTTTGTTTGACTGGAGGCATCGTAGGGTCTATGTATATAGAATGGCAGGTGATTGTCGGGCCTATGCCTTTTATTTCGGAATGAGTCCATGCAAATACGTCCATCTTATCCTTTAAGAAATCCACAAGATTGTCATTGACCGCTGGGTGAAGGTGTGACCCTATCATTAATACTCGCGATGGTTCGTCGAGACTGATAGGAAAATCTACGGTGGGCTCGACCAGAGTAGGTCTCTCGCACTCGGGCTATTCTTCTTTCCTTGTATCGAGGTCATCGGAATGACGGGAGTGGCGCCTGAGCCAAGGCCCAGACACCGCTGATTGCTATGCGAAGGTGGTCTTGGCGCAAAAGGCTGCGGGCGCTGCTTTGCCCTTATCCCTATTGCATGCGTTCTTCCATTCTATTGAGTGCCACTCTCTAGCATTGACTTGGTCGCCTCTGACTGTTCTAATCCCGTTCTCTGTTGGAACCTTCATTGGGAGGGACCATGGCGATAGGCAAACGCGAAATTCTATGAGGAAAGGACGTCCAACGAAGGCGTTATAGATATCGATAACCACGAAGGTGAGGATTTGGACTAGGCTCCGATCCTCCGTACCGAGTTCGACGGGTAGGTGATGACTACTACCGGACAGCTGGATGCCCCATTAAAGCCGTGGATCGTGGAATGGCATTATTTGAGATCTCTTGCCTCTAACATCATCTGGTTATAGGCGGCTTTGAAAATGATGTTGACCGAGCTTCCCGAATCGACCAATATTTTACGAAAAGTTGCAGCGTCAATTTGGGCCGTGATAACCAAAGGATCAGTGGTCGGGATTTCAATTCCTGTGGACTCCCTTCCATTGAAGATAATGTCATCCCACATGGTTTTTCGGAGCTTGGCCAGGACAAACTCGTCGGGCGCAGAGCAAGCCTCGTAGGTTTCATGTTTAATGGACCACACATATTCCTTTATCTTTCGGAAGTTGTCATGCATGGGGCCTGGCCCGCCACATATAGTGTTGATCACGATTCCTCACGTCGCGTTAGATGGTCCTGGGGCTGTCTTGGCGACCGTCTGAGGAGTTCGCATTGGAGGTTTTGGATTAGTTTCAGGGGGAAAGGGCTCTTTGACATATTGTTAAAGCCAATTTTCGAGGATGAGCTTCTCAATTGCATCCCTGAGCTGGCGACATTCATTCGTGCTATGTCCATACATATCACGATATTGGCAGTATCTCACCGAGTTCTTCTTGAAATCAGTTGACTCCCTAATACGGGGTTTCTTGTACGGCAAAGTGTTACAGGCTTCTAAGTAGATAATTTCCGGATCTTCATTCAGTGGAGTGTATGTCTCGTAAGCTTGGTAAGGGCCGGGCTTCCTTGGCTCTATCTGGACCTGATTGTTGCCCAGGCCACCTTGCCTCCCCAGTGTTTGGTCTTTGTCTGGGGGTCCTGTCCCCGTGTTCGGATTGGAGGGTCCTCCCGCTTCTCGCCCACTAGGATAGTTACTAGCGGTGTCCGTTCGAGGCATATTGGGGCGACTGGTCTCGGAGATGCGGTTCCGTCTTGCTTCTTCTTGGCATAAGAACTTCCCCGCTTTCTCATAAAAAGCATCGAGGCTCTTTAGTTTCTTTCGGTCGATCCACTCCCCAAATTCAAAAGTAGGAAGGACACCTTTATCTAGCTGGAAGAGTACGGTGCACGGATCCGGATCGTCGACCTCAGCGAGAGCGATGTTAAACCTGGAAAGGTAGCTTTTGAGCGACTCTGCAGGCCCTTGATATAGGTTGGAAAGGGTGAGGGAATTCTTCGAAGTCGGGATATGCATCTTGATTTGCTTAACTAACTGTGTCGTTAATTGGCCGAAGTTGTTGATGGAATTAAGCGGAAGGAGAGAGAACCATAATAGAGCGATTCCTGACAGGAAGACTGGAAAGCATTTGCACTTGACTGGATCATCGCTTCTGCTCGAGACCATTTTTCATTCGTTACGGTTTAGGAAAGCACAAGGGTCAGTGGTGTCGTCATAGAGCGGCATCTGCAGCATGCTGAAGCATCGCGGCCATTCAGCTTCATTAACTCTCCGAGTGAAAGGGTTGCGCCAATTGTGCTCTTCCCATGAATCATGTACATTCCCTCGCATCTCCCTTATGAAACTACAATAGAAACAATCTATTACAACGTCATTTTTACAATGAGCATTGGTTGCCCATTGTAATAGAGGGCTATTACAATGGTCAATTAAGGCCCGTTGTAATTGATGCCCTATACAACGCCTTTTTTACAACAGGCACTGGAAGCCCATTGTAAAAGGTATCGATTACAATGGTTCTTTCCGACCCATTGTAATAGATATCAATTTTACAACATTCACAAAAAGCCCGTTGTTATAGATGCCAATTTCACAACGGGAAAAAGTGACCGTTGCAATAGGTACCAATTTTACAATAGCCAAAAAATGCCCATTGCAATCGTTATAATGAATGTCTGCTGTGAATTTTCAGTAATAAACAATTAATAATCACAATGTTTTCTTAAAATTAATATTTATTAGTATTTAATAATTTACCATTAATAATATTATATATATTAGTCATATGTTACTAATTACTAACTATAATATTGCATTACTAATAATATTTATCATATGCTACTAATATTTATTAATCAATAATAATATTATATTAAATGTTTGTAACTAATATTATTATTTACTAATATTTAATAGTTAATCATTAATAACTAATTTACTACTATACGAATTGGTAAAAGTTTTCAAGGGAATCTTCGCCGTATGAAAGGACCAAATCAACATGATTTTTTTAATATGTGTGCTATATACATTTAAGCAAGAACGATGGGTGAATGAAGTATAAGTTTGCAACTATGAACAAGATATTCGAGAAGAGCACTTAATCACGGGAATTTAATTCATGATTTTTAATTCAACTAATTTATAATTAATTGATTATTTATTTTTAATTATGTAATATGCATTTAATAATTGCGAATTACATGAAAAAAATTGCAAAATTTCATTAAAATAAAAAATTATTTAAAATAAATAAATTGTAAAATTTAAACTTTCTCTATTTAGTTCAAAATTATAATTAAGTACTGGTAAATTACAGTTCATATCTATTAATTACATTAGATAATTAATAAGTATAATTAAGGACGAATAATTATAGGATTAAATATTACTATTAAATAGCTTTCAATTAATATTTAGTATTTAATTTGGTTATGTAGCAAAAATAATTGATAATTAAATATTGATATTAAATAATTTTAAAGCGCTCACTAAAAATTGTGACAAGTAATTAATAAATGATATGCATTTATCTGAAAACAAGAGAGATACCATGAAAAAATCTTTTATAATCAAGTGGCAGTATTTATTTCTTAGAATTTAATATTTAAGAATTCAAAATTTCAAAAACCATACTGGTGTACTAAAAACAACGGCGGTGACATAGTCACTAATTTAAAGCGCTAGATTTAATCTAACCATCGCTACTATCCATCATTCCAAAAATTAACTGGGGCTGGGGTTTTTTTCAATTTTCCGAATTCCATGGAATTCCATATGCTAATATTGTAGGAAGGAATTTCTTCCAACAAGAGATGAAAATTGCTTGAAATGTTTTACCATTTCCACTGGAAAAGTTTTCCTTCTTGTTTACGTTTTTGGGCAAAGCCCATCTAATAACTATTAACTGATACGCGGCAAACAAAGGAAGGCAGCGGTTTCCAATTTTACATTTATGCGTTTCATTCCCAATCTCGATTTCCTTGAACCTAATTGCTTTTCTTCGTTCTCAATCTATTTTCCCGTCTTCTCTCGCAACCTTGGTTCTCCTCCGCGCTCTCGGTATTTTCATCAGTACTTGCATCTAAACTCATACGCATCCGGGATTCAATCAAAAATCCTAACCGCTTTTTTCTCAAGGTACTTCGAATTTTTTTTATTTTTTTGGGTTTAAGTTCAATCATGATTTTTTTTGGGTTTAAGCTTATTTATTGCTGTCTATGACAGTTGAAATCAGGCCCAGTGGAATTGATTATTATAAGTGAGTTCTTAATTTGTTACTTGTGTATAGCATTAGTTTGTTTTGTGCTAAAAATTGCTCAAACTATTCGCTGCTTACTGCAACGAACGTTTGTAATGAACTATAATTATTAAATGTTATGCATCTTCTTTTAGTGAAATTAGAGAGCTTGAAGTCATACATGGATAAGGGCTCACCATCACCATTTCTGTTAATGAAGCTAGTTCAGGTGGAGGACCAAAGAAGCAGAAAAGGCTGCAGACTAAGCTTAAGAACCAGTTCAAAGGAAGCAAAGCAAAGAAGTGAGTAGATCCATTTGGGTTTTATTTTTTTCTTTTGCTCTTGCTAATACTGTGAAAAGACCGTATTTTTTCCTTTTATGTCAGTTAGGTCGAGATTGTGTGGGTATTGGCCTCTGTTATTTGGCTCCATATCATGTAAAAATGTGTTATGCTGTAGTGATAATCTATTTGCCGTACGTTCACAAATCAGAATAAAAACTCAATTTTTATACTTGGATCAATTTGACTACATGAATCATTCGAGCTTCTTATAGATAATAAGCCTGTTTTATTTCTAGATAATAAAAATATTATATTTTGTTAGGTGAATGGTGACTGCATTACGTTGTAGTTACAGTGTAAATATAACTTTATCATGTTGTTTTCACTTTTTGTTTTATTTTCCTAATCAACTCATTGAATTTCTTTTTTAATTTATCTGTTTTTTAGTCTGGCAATTTCCAAAATAATTTACACTTTAACATCAATAGTTAACATTTATTCAAAAATATGTAAAAAAGCAATTTAGAAAAAAATACAACTGTCTTTCTCGGCATAATAGCAAGCTCGAATATCTATTAAATTGCCCTTTACATCTGTTTCACGATGCTATTTTCCTATCATGCAAAATACCAATGTCATTTGACTCTTACACTTCGTAAAAACCACGTTCTTTAACAACTACATGGAAACCATTTTCGCATCAGTTTAGTTACAAAATTAATATTAGCCCTAAATCGGTAAGAAAATGATTAAAGCTAATGACTAATTCAACTTTTTATTAAGGCAATAGTAAATAAGTCAAGTGAGTATTTGTCCAGTTTGTCAATTGTAGTTTAGCAAATTTAAAATGCTCATATATTTGTTCGGTAAGCCACTATTTCCTTACTTGCTTTCCACCATTAATACAATGCAACGAAATAGCATTAGCGGCAATGGATTTGTACTGTCTTGTTTATTTTTTCGTGCCTGAAGCTATGCCGTAAATCAATTTTCATAGTATCTCCACATACATTGATAATTCAGTAAGATGGTTAAAATTAGTGATATGAAGCAAACTAACCTTGGCAACACCTGTGATTAGCTGTGCTTTCTCCAACAACATGCTGAATTTGGTTTTACTATAATTGACATAGAACAGATCAAAAGGTAGTCATAAAGAACAAATAAGTACCACTTTTGTTTGAAAAGTAATTCCCTGAAATAGTTAATAAACAAAGGCTACAAAAAACAACTAATACCATGCATCAATATTTATTTAATGAAAAGCATGATGATAGGAATACTAAATATTATCATAACTCGTTGAAAATTCACCAAACAAACTCGTAAATTTTATATATCAAGGATGTTGATTGAAATTCCAATAATTCTCTTGTGGAAGTAAAAAATTCTTTCATTACTTGCTTATCCTCAATCATGGCAACCCTTTACGTTACTGTCTTGAGCTTTCTTTGCTTTACCACTTAATCTCCATTGGCGTAATTTCAAACGTTTCCCGAGATGAGATAGTAGCAGCAATCAAGTCTATGAATCCTTCACGTTTTAGCGATCCTATCGAATACAATGCTATCTTATTTAATGACCATCTAACAGTTTTTTCCTTCTTATATTACGACTTTACAAGGTTGCACCTCGGTGCATTCGAATCTACAGATGTATACGTGCTAGCCAATATTTAGAATAAAAGAAATAAATATAAAATTTTATATTGAACACATAAAACGAACTAAAATAAAAACTTTTAAAATATAAACCTAAATTTTTGTTTCTTTGTGCTTGACTGTGCTAAAGCCATTATTTACCTCTTGTAATTCCAGCTCATGCTTTCACTTCTTCATTGGTTAATAATTTGCCTAAGCTTGATATTTTAATAATAATAAATTGCTATGCTAGGTGTAGTGTAATAAGTATGGTTGTGTATTGTGTTAGAATGTATAGTGTGCCTATGTTATTTGTGAGTATGAGAGAGTGGAGGCTTGGTTTTTTGGGTTACGCTATTTGTGTTGTAGAGGTTGCGCTTTAAATGTGCATGGTTGTGAATTGGTGAATGCATGGCAGTATAGCGTGCATGTATAGATATTGTATTGTGTTTTTGCATGAGTTCATTTGGCTATGTTTTGTTTTATGAAATATGTATGTGTAATGAGTGATGCGCATGCTTGTTTTGTAAGCGAATTGTGTGATCTTAATGCTGGTTCTTTTCATATGCTAGTATAAGTCACATATACCCTGAATTCTAAAAGTGTTTCCTTTAACAAAATTTTCAGATGATTAAAAATAGACTAATATATATATATATATATATATATATATATAATAAAGCATTGCTATTTGATAGTAAATTTGATTCATTAGCCTTCTGGCTTTTGATAAATGCATGTTTTGATTATTTGTAGGGCTACACATTTCTTTTCAATCCGGGACCAAGTTATTTTTAATTTAGGAAGATATAAAGGAAACTCAAGCTATTCCTACATCACTTGAATCACTACAAGAAAATATGATATACATTGCATTATGTCATAACTTTATATTAAAGAGCTATAATAAAATAATCAAAGAAAAGAAAATAACAAAAAAATTATGCTATATAAACTAAATAAAAGAAATAAGGTTTAAATTGTGCTATTTATATATAGCTTCCGCTATGTTAGTACTACGTGTCAAGAAGGCGGGAGCGAAAGATACAGTGAAAAACAAAGCCGCGAAAATAAAAATTTAGTCATCGCTTCACCCAAAATCTCGTGAATCCCTAATTTCTTACACTTCGCTCGACAACCTCTAGGAAAACCAGTAAATCGAATTCACTCCAACATTCCACCATCGTCAATTCAGCACATCAGCAAATCGATCAATTCACTCCATAATCCTATAATTGGAGCATCGTCGATTCGGTGGATTGTCGTAGACTAATCATCTAAAATAGGTAATATTTTTTATTTTTATTACGAATTAATTTCTTAACCTATGTTCATTTCTGTGATCGATTTTCAGTACTCCAGCAGCAGCGACCATGAAAAAAAAGGTCGCTGTCTTCGATTCATGTTAGATTCATCCAAATCAGCAGTGGAGATGTTCAGTAATTTAATCACTCATTCAGGTTGTGGTTAATTAAGTGATTGTTTTTGTTTGTTGTGTAATCTAATGTATCAATGATAATCTATTGAACTATCAACATAAATCAGACCAAAAATTGATATGGTTACAGAACAATGGACTGTTAATACGTAGTTGGTGTGAATATTGCATGCAGGTAGCCAAATATGCAGAGCTAGAAGTGTTAAAATGTTTTCTGGTTTGGAATGACAGAGTACATATATGGATTACATGGATATTTCTTTCAATTTGGCAAGATTATAATTTTTTTTGAAGATCTTTCTTATGTATGTTTTTAAAGATCCGATTTTTTTATATTCAAGTTCAACAGATCAGACTATATATGTATTCTAAACAAATAGTTGTTTGACCAGAACATTTTTCCTTGAGCATGTTATTTGTAGGATGTTTAAATTAAAGTAAAACCACATATTTATGATTCTGGAAATAAGATTTTTGATGTTCATATTATAGAAAGAGGGCACTATTTTTTATATGTTCATAATTTTCATATTTATGCAATGTTACACCTTATAGGTTATTAAATAAAAGACAATAAAAGCATATAAAGTGTACGTGTGGTTTTTTCTAATGAGTTAAGATGAATTAACCATATATTATTTGCTTAGAAATCTATTTATAAATTTATGTTTTATGTGCTAGTTTTTTGTGTCTACTTCATTGTACTCTAATTAATAACAAAATTAATGCCTAATATACATCATGTGCTGGTTGTTTTTATGCAAGTTGTTTAAGTGTCTACTCTATTATATATAGTATGTATATGTTCGGGTTGTATTAACATAAAATGAAACATAATATTACCCTAATAAGGTCAATTTCATAATGAAAAACGATTAAAAAACAAGCAAGTCTTTCAACTTTATAACTTCCATAATTCAAATATTTTTGGATTGTTGTGACTGTTGTTACTCTACTCTATTGTGCTATAATTAAATTATTTAAAAAAAAATAGCATGTAAATTGTGCTATATATAATAGAATAAGAAAATAACTTATACATTTTGTTATTTACGAACTTATTCCACTATGTTAGACCCACACGTTAGAAACGCAGGAGTGAAAAAGCAAAGTGGGCGAAAATAAAACAAAAGCCGTCAAATTGAAACCAAGTGTGTGTGTATATATATAAAATGTTTTTTCATTTCCACTTATTTCAAGTTTGAAATATTAAAATTTTATGACGCTTATTTCAGGTATTATTCAAATGGTCTGATTCTGTTTGTATTCCTTCCCATTGAAACAATTTCTACGTTCTAAATTCTAAATTTTCATATATGAAACCTTGATCATGGTACCTTGATTAGTGAAATTATCAGAATGGTTGTATTTGGTTATGGTAACTTGATCATGGATTTTGAATTAGTAGTCATATTCCTAACTAGACGTATTTAACGGAGGCATTGCTATGTATGAATTGTTTTGTAGTTGATTATGGTAACTTGGTTAGAGAAATTATCAAACTGGAAGGCGATTTAGCTTCCTTGGTTTAAGACATATTAATTACATTTGTTTAAGATATATTCATTACACCACTAATTTTTATTACCATAATATCATTTATATATTTTTCCTAATTTAACTACTAATGATATTATACGTATCTATCCATTTTATATATTTAGTTTAACTTTGATCTTTCCACAAAGTCATGTTGCAAAAAGTTATACGTACACACATATTTCTCTTTCCTTAGTTACATATCTCAGTAGTTGCCACAAATGCCTGATACTAAATCTAGTAGTAACTTTTAACTTTTGGCTGGATAGTGGATTTTTGCATACCAAATATTTGATGATCATAGTTAATGAATAAATGCAACAATATTATTTTAATTTACCAGTACATAATCTTCAGTGCATTGCATTCAAGCTAAACTCCCCATAAGCACAAATGCAAGTTGGTTATTTGGAATATGCAGCATTGTGGTTATCTTATATATACTGTGGTTATTTAATTGTACCCTTTCATTTTTTTCAACTTTCCTGTCTAAATAGATTATGTACCATAAATGCATACATTAAAATCTCTTTCTTTTTTTTTTCTTTTTTTAATTTTTACATTTGTGATCATTCATTTTTAAGATTAATTGATTTGACAATCGACATGCTCTTATCAAGCCACAATATGTTTATCATATCCCCAAAGCAGTACAAGGGAATGTGGGCCAGCTGCTTGATCAAAAAGATGAGACTGGGAGAAAGGCAGAACTTTGAGTTCATCTTGAATTGAATCAAGTTATTGAAAGGAAGTTTGGAGATTTGTCAGGTGGTGAGTTGCAGACGTTTGCAATTGCTGTGGTTGCTGTACAAAATGCGGAGATATATATGTTTGATGAACCATCAACTTACCTTGATGTAAAACGGAGACTGAAAGAAGTGAAGGTTATTCGTTCATTACTCAGGTCACAAAGGTTATATTTTGTCTCTGCTCTTTAGATATTTTGCTAGATTAATCTTCTCATTGCAGGAGTCCATAAAGCAAATTTTGCGAACAGAAAGTTCTAAGTATATTTAATGTTTTTTCGTTTCCTTTGGCGAGTTGAGTATTTCTGTAGAATTTTGATAACTTTATTTTGCAAATAAGCAAACTTTAGTTGCACAAGTTACACACATACGCACACACGAAGAAAAATTACTGCTTGCTACAATTTTTTGTTGGCGAAAGTTTTTATGTATGCAAATCACCATAAATTCACCTTTTATTTGCAGATCATATTTACTGTTTATTCTTATTTATCTGTAGTTATGTAATTGTTGTGGAGCATGATCTTAGTGTCCTGGATTACTTACCAGATTTTATTTGTTGCTTATATGGGAACCGGGGGCTTATGGAGTGGGTACGTTACCTTTCTCGGTTAGGGAAGGAACTAACATTTTTTTGGCTGGTTTTGTGCCAACTGAAAATATGAGGTTCCGAGAAGAATCGCTCACATTTAAGGCAAATTTTGTAGTGCATTAAGTTTTCAGCTCTAGATATCAATGAATCTACTTTTTACAGGTATCTGAGACACCTCAAGAAAGGGCGGAAGAAGTTGAAACATACCAGCATTACAAATATTCTAGCATGAGTAAAACCCAAGGAAATTTTAAGCTAACTGTTTGTGAAGGGTAATTTACTGATTCTCAGATTACTGTGATGTTAGGAGAGAATGGAACTGGGAAGACCACATTTATTCGTATGCTGGTATGTTTTTGCTTTCATTTTTGTATTTCTTAAACTCGTGATCAACTGTTGATGCATATACTCCAAAGTTAAGGAGTGGAGTGTTGTAACAGTACATATCACACATAGGTTTTAACTTTAGGTCGTATTTGCATGCGAAAATGATTTACACTGCAATTATCGTTTTATGTGTGATTTTTAGCAAATCACATTTTGTGGTATCAAGAGTGTATTTATATGAACAGTACAAGTTGGATCTTTGATAATATATGACTTAGCTCGAACATATATGATTGGATTATTATATTCAGACCATGTTATCCAACTGCTTGCCTAGGCGTTGAACTAGGCACCGAAGTAGGGTTTTCTCTTCCTTAAATCGCCGATGATGAACAGGTGCGCGAAAAACATTTTATAGGCCTGAGGCCTTTATAGGAGCATGCTTAGTTATTGGTTAAAAATATATAGTGCTTCTGCCCAAACAAAGCCTAATAGTGTCATATTTTAGCATTCTTGAACAGCTCAGGTTATCAATTCGCACAACCTAAAAAAAACTGAACTTGATCTTGAACTGTTGACCAATATCAACTGGTGTTCTACAGCTGCTGCTGGCTCATATACACCACAGATCGGTGACCCTGTAGTCTGTACAGTCTAGCGCCTTCACCTCTGTTGAACGATGATTTCCATATCAATCTTTGATCGAGAAGTACTTTCATTTTTACTCTGAACTTTGAGACTCCAAAATAATAAAATTATGAACTGATTAAAATTTTAAATTTAAGTTGGCTTTAAAATTAATTTAGTTTAAATTTTAAGTCTAATTCAGTTTAAATTTAAGTTAAGCAGAGTTTAAAATTATAATTTTAAGTTGAATTATAACTTTAAAGTTCCATCTTACTGTTTTCTCGATGTGAATTTAAAACTAAATGCTGTAACATCATTTATGCTTTTACCATATCAAAATTTGATGATTGCTGGTAGGATTTTTGAAACCTTATGTGGTTGAAGGTGCAGCAGATGTTGAGATACCTGAATTTAATGTTTCATACAAACCGCAGAAGATAATTCCTAAATTTCATAATACAGCTGCATCAAAAAATTAGAGAGTCCTATATGCATCCACAGTTTGTCTCTGATGTCATGAAGCCTTTACAAATCGAACAACTAATGGACCAAGAAGTTGTCAATCTCTCTGGTGGAGAGTTGCAAAGGGTTGCTTTATGCCTTTGCCTGGGAAAGGTACCAGATTTTTAATATTTCTTTGTCATCCCACTTTCTTAATCCTGCAGTTCAAAAGGCTCTAGTACCGCTGAATTGAAAATTCTGGCTAATCTAGATACTTAATGTCTTGTTTATTTCAAATGTGCTGGTCTATTACAAAATTGTTTATGATTAACATGTGGCATACTGCTAGTCACTTGGTTTGAAACTTTAAATTCTTATGTGCAGCCTGTATATATATATATATATATATATATATATATATATATATTATTGATGAACCAAGCACTTACCTTGAAGTACTGTGTGCTGAGTAAATAGTAGTATTAGCTTGAACTCTGGATAGATCGGTGTGTGATTATTCGTGTGGCTACTGGTGTACAGTTAGTGATTTAGTTGTTTAAACTAGTATGGTTACTTAGTACAATTGTGGGGAGACAGTCGTGTGGCAAATGGTTTATAATAGTTGGTTAAACTACTATGATTTCTCAACCAATTTATGCGTCGGCAAAGCATCATTACTCTTGTCAGTGTCAATTTGAGACTTCCTTTACTCGAAAACATTGTTGTGTCAAGATTTTACTGTCGTCGGAACAACTATAAGTGCTATAGGCGATTGACTTTTGATGGCCTTGGCTACTAACTTCTTAGTTTCATCTCTTTCATTAACTAAAATTACCAGATCTTTAATTTTTGGCCTACAAGTCTAAAAATCTAGAACTCCAACATTTCCTACATTTACATTTTATTTCTAGTTTATACCAGTAATCTCCCTATCCTCTCATTCATTTGAAACTATCTCATTCAATATTTCAAAAGAGTTAATGATCTCAACAAGAATACTAACACTTTTTATATGACAAATTCTATTCACAACTTCGATTTCATCCATTACACCATTTCCATCTGTCGTACTAGGTTCTGCAGCCACAGCTTCTAAGTTGACATTAGACCATTTACCTTTATACTGTTATTTTCCTTGGTTGTTTGGGATTATGAGAAAATTCAAACAGCCTGACACTTCATTAGTAAAACTGAGCTAAGCCATGTTCAAATATTTAATAGTCGAAAATTCAAACAGCCTGACACTTCATTAGTAAAACTGAGCTAAGCCATGTTCAAATATTTAATAGTCTAAATGATTCCATTTTATGAAACGTGGATCATATTCACTACCATATTTCTCAAGTTGTCCTATATCTTTAAGCTTTCAAGAAGCTTATAGTATTGTCGGCCTGATGACACGTTTGTTCAGCATTTGCACTGTTCTTTTTCTTTGAATACGTCTGTTTCTTGTAGCTTATATGGTCTTTCTTTGAATTCTCGTGTCTTATATGGAAAGAAATTATAATATTACATGTTTCACGCAACATCTATGTGGTCTTTCTTTGAATTCTCTGTCTTATATGGATAGAAATTATAATATTAGCTGTTGCACGCAACATATTGGATACAGAAATTACAACGTTGATTTCATAAATATAACCTGTTGCACGCAACGTATTGAATACAGATATTACAACGTTGATTTCGTAAATATTACCTGAAATCACAGGCAAGATATAACATGTTAGAATGGCGTGGATAGAAATTTCTGTTCATAAATGAATTGCTATAAATTGAGTACTTATGAAATCAATGTTGGTATTATCTGAACATGGAATATTTTTTCCTTAAATGTTGAAGTTGGTATGAAACTGAGCTATGCCCTATTTAATAGTCTAAAAGAAACTGAGCCTGGGAAATATGGTGGTGTTCAAATGAGCTAATTATATTGAGATGACATCAAAATGTTACATTTTTGCAATTTCATTGTGTTTCTTGCATTTTGCTTTGTTACAAGACTATAACTTGTGCTTGTGAATTGCAGGTTCTACAAGTTGGATGAGCTTACAAGCTGAAGACTAAGTGATTTTTCATGTAATCTTGTTTTGAAACGATATTTGAACAACATGTATGATGATTTATTTCTATATTTACTAGTAGACTTATTAACTATGACTTTGTAATTGAAATCAAATATGCTTTTGGTATTAATTTTCTGCTATTGGCAGTTTTGTCTTGTGAATTTGCTGCTTAATTGTTTGAACTGCGCACAAATTAAATAAGAGATTTAAATATGTGCTATATATTATTAAAAATATTAATAGCGGTTATGGAAATATATGGTGAAATGCTATAAATAGTATGGAAAATCTTTTCATAGCATTGAATGTGTACTACAAAAAAACTAATAATGCTATGTATACTACAAATATTCATAGCGGAAAACTCCACTTATCGAATCAAAATGTGAAACGCTATAAAATCATGTGGAAAACTTTTCATACCACTATATGTGAGCTATGAAAATAGTGATAATGCTATAAAAAAAATGAGTATTTAACATGGTAAGGTCTAAACGCTATAGATAATTAGGGTATTCAATATTAGCGGAATTTTTTTAGAAATCAAAATGGAAAACATTTTTCCATAGCAATGAATATGTGCTATGATATTATTGATAATGCTATAAAAAAATAACCTGAGATTTTAGTGCGTAAATATAATGGCAAAGTATGAACGCTATGTAAAGCATTTCATGCTGGTGAACGTGCGTTATAAAATGTATAATACTATAGCATTTAGATTTGAGCTATAAGATATAACAGGGCTATTATTGCATGTCGTTATATAGCATGGTCACTAATTCTATGATAACCTATTATAGCGTTTTTCACGTGCTATTAAAAAGTAAATCTGTTGTCGTGAATCAATGTGTGACCCTCAGTTCTCTGCTCAGTTAAAGGTATTAATGCTCACCCTAGTGCATTACCAGTTGATAATTATGTATGTTCATAATTTATGTTCCTAATGAATTCCTTATCAGGAAATGTATAGGGCCTTACCCAATCTTCAAATTAACTAAATTTACACTTATGCACCACTAAATAATGCAGCAATTCAATTGCCTCACTTAGCGCCTCATTAGCTTAGCACTGAAGTATAAGAAATATATTCTTGGTAGGAAATGAAGGCGGCTGAATGTTTCAAGTCATTGAATTAGGAGAGTTAGTTTTATTTTCTTTGGACTTTGACTGAAAATACTGGTATATCTATGATGTTTCCAGTTAGAAATATAATCTACACTCCTATACATTGCACTTTGATGTTTCTAGTTAAGTGCTAGTGCAATCGAAATAGTGAACATGAAATTTTTAGTGCACTGTTGTGTCTTTCAGTTAGGAAGTTAACTAATGGCATAGTGCTTGATTAGTGATATCGAAAGAGGTAAAGCAGGGTTTATATTTAGTGCCATTTGTGGATTGTGCACTAGAGTATGTATTTTCTATGTAGTTGTTGAGTGTAGTGGCAGTGCAGAGATGTTGTAAAGGTTGTCGAGCAGAGGGAGTGTTTGTGGCGATATGTTTTAGGTTAAAATCAGGACAAAAGAGCTTGTTCAGTTTAAATAATGCAATACCAAAGCTATTCTTGTTTAAATTTAATTGAATATTAATCTCAGTTTGGGCTACATAATTAATTTTGGTCTTAATTGTTTGTGGGCTACAAAATATTTAACATGTTTTGATGGGCACTTAACGTTACGAAGTGAAGAAAAAGGGAATCTACAAATAAAAGTAAGTTTATCAAATTATTATGTAAATGAGTTAATAACTTAATATAATGTGAATAAAATTACCCCCAAGCCATATTTTTACTTAATTAATACTTCACTACAAACTAAAAGTGGAGTTTCTGTAACTTTCATCTAGCACCTAAGGTGTATTGGGAATATATCTTAAAGTAGTCATCATGGAATATTTTAGAGCTCTAATTTTTACGTCCTAGTCTTCGATATATGTGCTCCTTATTTTGCAAAGGGAACGGCAGCACTGACATCACGGAATAAGTTTCTAGGTTACAATAACTAGTCATTATGGAATAAGTTTCTAGATTACACTAATTTCGAGTTAAGAATATGGGTGCTTTGATATATATATATGTATACTGGGACCATATATATAACCAGCCTTCAAATATATCAATTTTGGGCACATCAAAAAAAATTTGTATGAGTTTTTAGATAAATGCAATTAGGGTATGTACCAGTTTCTAATTTATGCAGTTTTGATAGAGCTGAACAAATAAAAATTTCACTTTTCTTTTTTTTGAATGTTTCTTTGAGTGCAAAGAGAAAAGTTTTTAACCTCATCCATGCATAAGCAGTTTTAACTACATGGTTAATTGGTTATACGTTCTGGTACTAATAAATAGGAAGGTGAAGCTTTGATATATTCAATCTATATCTGGTAATTTTATTCAAAGAAATTTGAGGGACCCATGTGTGAAATTGTTATGAAAAAAGGTAAAAATATGTTTTGGGGAGTGATTTCAAGTGATGTGAAAAAAGGTAAAAATATTCTTTTCCTGTCATACATAATTTAATATCATGTTAGCTAATTTTAGCTAATTCATATGTATGATTCTCATGGGTAACATGATATTTCCTGAGATTTCTTGTTTTTTGCTTTTAGTTTACCTTTTTTATTCATCACGGCCTTTGTATTTGCTATCGGGTATATATTTCTTGTAAATAATCATAATCATGTCAAATTGGTATGAATAAAAAACCATGAACAATAGATTAATGATTGCAAACTCTTTAGATTCCATGCGGAATTTTGGTAGAGGTTTTACTTAATGTGAATTTATCATGTAGTGTCTGTAAATCTTTTTTATGCACATCATTGTTACAAGCAAAAGACAAAAGTTTCTACTTGTTGTTCTACTTCTAATAATGAAGTACTAATCATGAGTACAATCCAATTTAGTGCAATGCTATAAGGTTACAGCATTGCAAGACTTAAATGTTGTATAATAAGTTCTGAATGGTGTGTAATAATATATTCTCTCTACATTTGGTAACTTTTTTTTTCTTTTTTTGCAGTTACACGGTGCTAGTAACAATATGCAGACTCAAGATCAATAGGCAGTTGGATCTAACAGTCGCCTGACACAAAGATTACTTTTCCTTGGTCTAGTGTTGGTACTTATGAAACTAGTTATGTTATTTATGTTAGAACTATATCGATGTAACTTATCTAACCTTTTGTAATGTAAATTTATCTAGTCTTTTGGAGTATAAACTGATCGAACTTTTTGAAATGGTTTGGAATTATATGATTCTTGCTTCAGTCTTTTACTATGTGATTTTGATTATTGCATTACAATATTTATTGCATGTTAAAATATTCAATATTATTGTGGATGTATATCACATCAGTTATATTTAAATTTGCATTTATTTCGCAAAGGGCAAAAACTGTTGTTATGTGATAATTTTACAATGGTCCATGGCCCGTTGTAAAATAGGTTTACCAAGTAGTGTATTACAACGGTTGAGAATCGTTGTAATATACCGTATTACAATGGCCAAAAGCCGCTTGTAATTTATTAGATATTACAACGGGTTAATAACCATTGTCATAGAGTCATTGCATGTGACAGAGCAAGTTATTACAACGGTCCTTTACAATAGTCATTGCCCGTTGTCAAATAGTCAGGAGCTATTGCGACGACGCATATTAAGACGGGCATATGCCCGTTGTGAAATTCATATTACAACGGTTTTTTCCCTTTGTAAAAGGACTTTTTTGTTGTCTTGTGATCCTTCGGACCATGTCAGAAAGGTAGGTCGGATGGGGTCTGCCATCGGGACCCATGGGTTTTGGCGAGGTTCTGGAGTTCTGGCGTGAGGGCATCTTCTAGGGTGGATGTCTGGATCATCTTCTTCCATGTCCTCGACATCTATAATGGGATCCTAGTGTGCGTGATGAAGTGGAGCAGGGTCACGCGGCTCCAGTTCCGGAAAGGCACGGGCTGCCAAAAAATTAGGTTCATTGTCTCGACGGGCGGTCGTCGAGTCTTGTCGAGGAGGAGGTTGGCTAGCAGGAGCGGGTCCTTCATTGATGACTAAGCGAGAATGGTCCCGATATTGGGCGCCCTCTCTATAGGTACCCGTGGTCCGGTCGCCGTTGCCGTTGGCATACACATTATTATTGCCATTGTCGAGTGGGTTTGTTCGGACGGAGACGTTGCTGATGAGATTAAACCTCCTTCTTTGGTGCAGGCCCCTCGACTCGGAAGAGGAAGTTTCCGATGTTGGTGGTCGGGGTCGAGCATTGTTCCAAGCTAATTGCAGTCGAGCGATGACGAGCTGACTTTCTTGAAGTTACCGCATAAGGTCGATGTTATTCCTTAGCGCTTGGTTAAGCCCGACAGCTGTATTTTCATATTATCATTAAGCGTGTGGATTTACGCTTGGGTTGCGGGCGCTTCGGGGTCCACGATTGGAGGTTCACTTTAATTAGTGCTCGGGATGTCCGCCGGTTGAGGTTGCTGAGATGTACCGGCCTCGGCAGCGGCTAAAAAGCCGATCATTGCGTTCTTTGACTTTTTTACCATCGTAAGCGGACTCGACGGCAGGTTAAGCAAGGACCCTTAAGCTCGGCGAAGTCGAGATGGTAATGTGCAAGAAAGACGTAATATCCGAGTTTTCTCAGTGAAAGCACCAAATGTTAACGGCAAAAAATGTCATAAACACCAAAGATTACGAATTACTAGGAATTACAAATATGGTCGCATAAACAAGAACATAAAATAGAACATAAGCAGTAAATAACACAAGAGATTTATAGCGGTTCGGCCTCAGTATGGTCCTGCGTCCACTTTGAAGAGTTTTTGGAATTTTATTGATCACTTGAAATATTACAAGGTTGAGATCCTCTCATTACATTTTTTGACTTTGATACATGAAGTTACAATAGTCATATTTGCAAGAAATAGTAAAATGGACAATTTTGCCCTTTTTCTTCCTGAAAGAGGAGATGCCATTATTGAAGCTCAATGGAGGTCTCAAAGCTCAAGAATCTCCCCCTTTGAAGTGTGAGGCCATGAGTTATTTATAGGAAGTGGTTAGGTAGGGGTTAGGTAGGAGTAGGTAGAAATGAAGACCATCTACAGAAAATTTGCGTCTCCATCCTTCGGCCTCGGAAAATTCGCACTTGGGTCGAGGTGCGAAATTTCGCACCTGCAGGGTGCGAGATTTCACACCTGCAAGGTGCGAAATTTCTCACCTGCTAGGTGCCAAATTTCGTACCTATTTCACACCTGCTAGGTACCAAATTTCGCATCTGCTAGGTACGAAATTACGCACCTGCAGGGTGCAAGATTTCGCACCCGGCTAGGTGCGAGACGTGCTTAGCGAGGGTTGTTGTTTGAGGCTTGTTGGTTCTTCCGGGGCATTGACATGATGACTGATGGTGATGTGGCGAGGTCCTTGTTGGAGTGATCCCTCTTCGACCTTCCTCCTGTGCTCCCCGTGTTTCGCCCTTGGCCCTGACTTCAAGCGATGAGTTGAGTCGAGCATGTCTTTGAGTATTTTGGGAACCGGACCAAAAGGTCGGTTAACAGAATCTAAGCTAAAGCTTAATCTAAACAGTATAGAGATTAAGTGTTTACACATAATTTAATACTATGCCATATATTTCGTTTTTCTCAGATTCCTAAATCCTTAATCACAATCTAACTACACACAAATACTTCAAATATTGAATCGAATATGGTGGATACATATTAACATGCATATGAATTGAATCCAATAAAGATTTATATAATGGCAAGGAGATTTAAAGAGTTTACTCAACTAAATATTGCTCCTCTATTTTCAAGGTTTTGACATAAAGATTCATACATTCGTTATATAATCTATTTAGCTTTCCTCTGTTACATGTTTTCTTGAACTCCATAGTTTTTGTGTGAAGTATGGAAGCTCAGATGCTTCTTTATAGTCAAGTTATAACATTAAACTATTCATTTTCTTTATAACATATTTTGATGTCACCGTAAATTATTAGCCTTAGGCTTCATCCCTATGTATGACTTGGTTGCATAGACTCATTTAAGTCTTGAATACAATATATATATATATATATATATATATATATATTCTTTCCTATGGCCATAACTCATTAATTTCTTGCGAATAGTCACACATCTTCCCTGATTTAGCTTGCAATAGAAAATGGTTTGTTTGCTTGATATTTTGCTAAGAAGAATTTTATATTTTCAAGTTGGTATTTCTGGTTTTTAGGGAATGTCTATTCTAGAAAAACTTCACACTCAAGGCTATGACTACATTAAATGCATCGAAAGCATTCTTGGATTTGTAATTTATAAACATATTTCTTGTTTGATTAAAGGGGTTTTTCTATGTGGATTTTTGTATTGACTCATTTTTAGGGAATGGTTTGTGAATCCAAGCTATACTATTTTCAAAGATTTAATCACATTTATGTCTTGACATTAGTTGCTTACCTTTTTCTTGTTGCAAGAGCATTTTCCTTAGTTATTTTATAGTTGTGGCATGTTTCCAAACGAGTTGTGTTCAATTGTCCTGTATGTTTTATGTTTGTTGTATTGATTTGTTGTACATGTTTACTCCTTGCTATCCATAATTGTTTCAAGGTTCACTTATTTTCAAAACAATTTAATGTCAACATAAGTATTAAGGTTTCTTTTTGTTGTAAACTTATGTTGTGTTTTCAAGTTAAAACTTGACTACAAGTACACATATTAATATATACATACACTCATATATCCATACATATAATTATAGTTGTTTTATTTTGTTTATTAATCAAATTTTTATTTAAATTATCACAATAAGATCAATATTTATCATTAACAAAGTTGTCTAAAAACCGGGACATTACACGCACCGCGACCGTTCGCGAATTTCGGCCATTGACTTCGAATTGACATTACGGAAGATCCGACCGTCGGATTCTCCTAAAACTAGAACCATTGGGTTCGTATCGAAAAGAGATTTCTAATTAACATAAGAGATTTAAAATCTAATGGTTGGATTTGGAATTATGTCCGAATCAAATTTGAAAAAAGTCATTGTAAGTTCAATTCGATGACCGTTTATGGAAATCAACTGAAAGGGCCTTAATAAAATTATTAAAAATATCAATAATTTATGTCAAATCATAATAAATGATTTGAAAAGAATTAGGCTGAAAAATTCCATGTTTGTAAAGATAAAAGTATATATTTAACAAAAATAAACTAGTTATTAACTAGATTTGAAATCCAATAATTTTTAAATAAAATAAATTGGATTTGTGAATGGTTTTAATATAACCAGAAATTTCCAATGAACCAATTGGAATGGATTTGGAATGGAAATAATCTTCGGAATATTTCGATATTGGATTCCATGATTATACGAATATTGTTATGGGAATTTGGAAGATATATTTATATCGTTATTTCCAATACAATATTTGTTGGTTTAAGAATTTGATATTGAACATAAGCCGATATAATTTCTATTCAGAGCATTGTATTTAATATCAAATGGGATTTTTGGTTTATCGTGAATAATGTCTTTACTAACACTGTTGTTAAAACCCAGTTGAGAAAAGCGTAAATCTTTTAATTAAGATTTAGTGAAGTTTACCAATTAATTAATATTTAATTGGAATTGAATAAAAGAATTGGATTTTTGGGTTTATCGTGAACGGTGTTTTAATTAACATTTGTTCTTTAACCCAATTAACAGTGAGGATATGATTTGGAATTTATAAATCTTTTAACTAAGATTTAATGAAAAATTTCTGAATTAAAGTTTTCCAATTTAATATATTAATTTGGAATTTGATTTGGTAATAATCGAAGTGAGCTTCTGTAGAGGAAGACTGTTAATATATATGGAATTTAGAAGGCTTTGTCGTTATTCCGTTTATATTATTAGTCGGATGCAAAAATTGATGTCGATTATATATTGATCTGTTTCCCGTGAAGATTCCATGGTTAATGGAATGTGATTTCGGGTTTATCGTGAACTGTGTTTTAAAGGGCATTAGTTTTTTAACCCAGTAAAGACATGATTTCGTGCTTAACATTGTATTTCGAGCTATTGTATTTCGAGCTATATTCATTGATCTCTGCTAAATATATATCTGTTTGGTGGTGGATAATTTATTCTCTTGCTTAACACCCTTCCTTAAAACGTATAAGCCTAGAGGTTATATATCGACAGAAATCAGTGGTACAGAGCGGGTTATCGATGCGACATGTTTGATTTCCCAAAGTTAAATAATCATTAATATTGATTTTTGGGAAGATTAAAACTAAGTGAAGTTTTAACGAATCTTTAATTAGATTGGAATGTGAAAATTTAAATTATCAAATTTGGGAAATGATCGAGAATGGAGTACAACAAATTTTACTCCAGACGATAGTTAAATATTTAAGTAGATTTGAACGTGAAACGGTAATTGAATTTACTGATAACACCGTGGTGTTAGATATGGAGTATAACCAGTTTTTCTCCATGGGATGAATAGGTTGGGATTGGAAAATATAATAAATGATTACTTCGGTAAGGTTCGTTAATCCCGACTAGTTTGGAAAACCTTAATTTGGTTTAAATTGTGAAAAGAATATTTGAATAAAAGAATATTATGGATTGGAATGAGGCATATGTTGTGTTTTTATAGAACTTGTTTATAAGATACGCGAGTTATTCGGAAAGACCGAGTTTATACCCGTTCTGAATAACTGATTCGACGATATGTCGACGATGAAGACGGTGATTGAAGACCAGAGATCTTCACATCGTTTGGATAATTACTGATATCTTGATTGGGTTGTACAACTTAGACAAGGTAATAAGTGGTGATCGTCCAGACGTACTTGGAGATCGACCGGATATGCGAGGACCTCTCTCCTGTATTGGACATATGGGACGAGGAATAAGGTGCCTCAGGTTTTGGTCAGACCCAGAACGAACTTGTAAATGGATGTGTGTCTGACATTGATTTTATTCTGTGTTGATTTATCTTTATTAAATATATATCTAATTGGTGGCGGAGAATATATTCTCTTGCTTAACACCCTTCTCTAAGACGTACGAGCTCGGATGTTATATATCGATAGACATCAGTCGCATGGCGTGAATTGCCTATGTGGCATGCTAGGATGCAAATGATCAAGGTTTCTGTTGAAAGGCAAAGTCTTGTGGTTGATGATCAAAGCACGGCTTTAAATAGCATAGCTTTGTGTATAGCGTTAATTCGCGAGCCTCGCACCCTGGTGTGAACCAGAAACGGGATGAAGGACCCCAGGGAGGACGTGCGTTTCTTTCTAGGTAGGAGTGGTGTCATGGTATGGAGCCCAGACATTTTTGCTCATGTGGATGTTGGAAAGCGAGGTACCTCGGATATATCGGTCACTACAAGGCCAATGGGTATGGTCGACATACCGACCATTACGCTCCGTAGGGCGGGGAAATGCATTGTTAAGAAATTTCCATGTAACAACCCGAATTTTAATAATGTGATAAGACAAGAATCAAGGAAGAATTAAATCATAAAATCTAAATTGGGAAAAACGGGTTGCGCCATTGCGTTCGTCTCAGAAAAATACGCGAAATAGAGTCCGAAATTTCGTAAATCGGAGTCCGTATGGCTGAGATATGGCCTTCGGAAGTTTCACGAAAAATCAGAATTCAAAACAGATTTCAAATTTCAGAAAATCAGGGTAGGCGGGAAAAATCCCGCCCAGACCAGGTCGACCAGGGGGTCGACCTGGGTGTCGACCTGGGTGGGACCAGGTCGATTGGGGAGTCGACCCCAGGGTCGACCTGGGGGTCGACCTGCCTGGTCGGCCAGGTCGGCCTGATGCACCTGTTTTGGCTCCTGGGTCCTGTTTTGGAGGCTTGTGACGATTTTTGAGGGCTTGGATCTATCCTAGGGTTAATCTAACGGCCTAAACTACTCCTAATCTCTATAAAAGACCCTAAGCCTACCCTAAACCTCTCATAATTCACTCATGCCACGAAGTGCTGCCCAAATGTCGAGTGATCATGTCCTCCATCTCCAACTCCAAGAGACTATGCATGCAAATCGGATCCGAATTGAAAGGTGCAAGCTTGCTACACCAAATCGAGGCCAAATCAACGTTGACATGGCGATTTCATGACGATTCTTCGACAAAGGAGCCACCTTTCTTCGTCAAAATGATGCATGATCCTTTCCTAAGCCTCGCTATGTAAGTTCTAGCTACTTCAAGATGTTAACGGTAGTTTAATCATGGCATGGAATAAAATGTGGTTAAACATGAATGCTATAACCTATGCGAGCCTAGTTTGCTCCTTTATCATGAACATATGACTTTGGGCTAAGTTGTAGCGACTTAATCATGCCACTCATGTTATGTATAACCTAGTATATCTTGCAAGTTTGAATCTTTATCTATGGAATGCTAGCATGAACCTTTGGGAACCATTTGACTTGTGAAACATTGGCAAAGATTTGACTTTGGGGCTTATGCATGTAAATGAACCCAAACCCCTCATGTATCATGCATGTTTGTTGCCAAATCCTCTTATGAAACTATGCATGCTTGTGGCCAAATTCTCTTATGATAATATGCATGTTTGTGGCCAAATTCCCTTATGATACTATGCATGTTTGTGGCCAATATGTTGGCATAATACCATACTATTTGACTCGCTTCCACTTGGGTTGGAAATACGTTTGGGTGGCTTAGGAAAAACGTGGGTATGACATGAAAAACTTGACATGGGGCTTACATGAGAACATGACATTCATGATACGTTTAAATATGGTCATAACACGTGGGAAAACATGGAACTTGAACTAGACATGGGTGGGTTGTAAGTGTAGAAAGACACTAGACCAAACATGAAAGTGGCCAACTCGAGGTTGGGTTGAGTTTGTAGCATAAATCTACCCGGACCCGCCCGGCTTAACTAGTGGCTACAAACAATAGGATCCAATGTGAGAAGTTGGTCATGCCGCGCTTAAGACCCGAGGTTAGACTAGGTTGCGGTGTAAAACTACCCGGACCCGCCTGGCTTAACTAGTAACCACAACAAGGTATAATGTGAGAGGTTAAGAGTGCATTAATTAAATTAATGCCACATGATAAGGTTAAGTAAATTTGACTAATGGCACTTAACCGATATGACATGAATGGGTAGGTTAAGTGGGACCGGGCTTGATTTCTTAATGACACTTAACCATACAAGACAATTAGGGGATGGGGTTAAGTAATTTACGCTTAACTAATCCGACTGGGTAATTAGATGGGGTTAAGTAATCCACGCTTAACTAATCTAAACACGGTAAATTCGACGAGGTTAAGTAATCCATACTTAACTAATCTAACACGGTAATTAGATGGGGTTAAGTAACTTAGACTTAACTAATCTAAAACACGGTAATTAGATGGGGTTAAGCAACCTTCACTTAACTAATCTAAACACGTTAATTTGATGGGGTTAAGTTAAACACTTAACCAATCTAAGCTTGGTAATTCAATAAGGTTAAGTAACCAATACTTAACCAACTTAACACGGTAATTTAATGGGGTTAAGTAACTTATACTTAACTAATTATACACGATGATTTGATGAGGTTAAGTAACCTATACTTAACCAATCTAATAGGTGGACCTGATAGGGTTAAGTCACAAGACTTTTAAAATTAGGCTTAACCATTGTAATACGATTAGTGGATGGGGTTAAGCTAACCCATACTTAACCAATCCGACTCGATAATCTGATGGGATTAAGATAATCTATGATTAATCAATCTAACATGATAATCTGATAGGGTTAAGACAAATAAATACTTAACCAATTTGACTTGATAAGGTTAAGTCATGAGCTTCTTGGTACACTTAACCAACCTGTTGGGCTAAGCCTTGAACTTGAGTACTTAGCCAATCTTGACATGATTCGTAGGCGGGTTAAGTCATGAACTTGGATAACAACACTTAACCCATTTGACAAAACCCTAGCTTAGGGGACTATGTTGGAAATCGTAGTTAACAAGGATAGCGGAAAGAGGAGCTAAGTGGTAAACCTTAGTTAAGGGTAACTAAGTAATAATTCTTAGCCAAGGACATGGGACTAGTTCATGAATAGATGAGTAACCCGGTACAGTAGGTCATCGCTTAAAACACGAGGGGAGCTAATTATCTGACTTAGATAAGGGCTCCAACGAACTGGGTGACGAAGCGGTAGCTTCGGGGGACGTGAGGGTACTCTTGGTATCCCTCTGTGAGGTGGCAGATGGTCCATGAAACCCGGCCTCATAGGGGTTAAGGTCTGCGGTAGAAGAGCCAAGAGTATGCCTTGGTTGCTATTCGAGCGACCTAAAGACTGGGATGGATTAGCGTGGAGTCGACGATACTTGATTTTGCCCTGGATAGCATGTCGCCGACTACCTACCATCTTTAGTCAATCGTGTACGTACGGAAAGGCAGGGAACTCCCAACAGACCATATACTGGCTATCGAGTTATGGGTGAGGTTGGCTATCTGGAAATGGGCATCGATGGGCCGTAGTGTAGTTCTCATACATGATTTTTCTTGGATTGCCTTTCAGAAGTTGAGGGAGGGGTCACGTGGGACCATAGCCACGGGTACAAAAACAGACCTTGATATCTGCATCTGCAGACGACTTAAAGCTCCCGACCGAGTTCCGTATTTCTTGGTTTGCCCTGGCATGGAACTCGGATGGCACATTGAGGAATATGTGCGTCTAGACATGGAAAACGGTTCACGATACATACGTGGGATAAAGGGCGCGGTTGACGGGTGGCACAATCCCTAGTGGCCCTAGGTGGCTGAACCCAAACCGAGACACGGAAACGTTCATTAGGTAGCATAATCCCTAGTGGTCCTAGGTGGCATAAATCCTAAGTGAACGCGCGATAGTTCATGGTAAGGAAACATAACTAGATCAAGGGTAGCAGTCCAAAATAACCTCAAGGATAAAACGTTTACATGGGAAAGCCCGTATGGCCTACGGCAAAGGACTGAACTTATACATGGAAAGAAACATACGTGTTGGGAAAACCTACATATGCTATATATTAGGTTGACATGGACCATTACATGACATTGGGCAAGGGACATTCATAGTTAACACATGACGCGGGTTGGGATACTAGTACGAGAGATGCAGAGCAAATATACATGTTAGGACCATGAGAAATATACATGATAGATACCGTGGGACGTTATACAGGATAGATACCTCGGGATATTATACTTGATAGAAACCGGACGATGTGATACCTTGACTTATCATGACACCGTAGTTTATCATGATATCTTAGTTTACCTTGCTACAGTAGTTCAGCCTGTTTTAGTTTATCTATCTTGTAGTCATCCTTATGTTTACTTTCAGTTTATGCATGTCATGTTACCTTTACCTGTTTTTATACTGGAAGTAGATAGGACTTACCAGTCTTTATGACTGACCCCGATTTCTTTCGCCTCTTGTCCTCCGTTTCCCCCTCCCCAGGTTTTCAGGGAGGAAACACTGTTATCTAGTTCAGACTTCTTCTGCTTGAAGGTCATCACGCATGGCTTGGACTTTTCTTGGCTATGGCTACTTTACTATTTTACTTGGGGAATAATTTATGAAATGGTTTATGCTTCTTTACTATTGCAAGACAGGTTTTGATGTATTCTGATGTAAAAGGCTTTAGACCTTATTTTATAAGGTAATGAAATTTGTTTTACTTTCGCTGTTTTATATATATATGTTCTGTCTTGTAATATTTCTGTGCATGTTTACCTCGATAATGCTTCACCAAACCTAGTGTATTCCCTTGTGAGTGACCCTAGCGGAGGTGGGGTGTTACATTTGGTATCGGAGCAGAAGGTTACCAGACTGGGCAAAAGTTTTTAAAACCTTCTGAAAACTATTTGAAAAACCGTTTACAAAGAAGCATTTTTCCAGAAAAGTTTTGTTTTGAAAGGCTATTCCCCAAAGGCCATTAGCACTATCCTTTGATTCCTTGATTGAATCTCTTTTCCTTTCTTTCCTCCATCTGTAGTCACAGTAGTTCTAACTGTGACTAATCTTTGTCTAGCCACGTAGGTGTTTTCCGTACGATGGAGGTGGTTCTCGAGAGACATGTTGCCGTGATACAAGGAGGGATAATAAGGGTAAGGATAAAGGACGCGAGCTTAAGGATGAGCAACTGTTGGTATGGCTTAGTCCATCAAGGAGGACAAGGACAAGATCATCGGAGAGGGCAATTGTACGCTCCCATTTCTAGGGTACCTAAAAGAGATGGTACCGTTTCTGGTAAAGGTTTAGTCGTTCTTTTCTATCATCCCGTCCAGACTTTGTATTGATCATCGTATCATTTAAGTCTGCTTGGATAGTTGAGTCTCTGACCCTTAGTACTAGCATGGTAGAGGATCCCAGTTTTTGTCCCAAAAATCTGGTTGGAGAGTTGGTCCATTTCTTCATGACTTGTTTGGATTTGAGAATGACATGCCTCGGCTAGGGATGGATTCTAGGGATAAAGTGGTCACCCAATAAGGGGTGCCATTCTCGGTTTTGGAAAGAGGGTAGTAGACTCTTGACTCACCTTGGTGATACCCTCGAAGTCTCGGGTAACCTTTTGGGTTCTGTCATGGTTAGTTACCTAGAATCTCGGGATGCAGTTGTTGGTAATCAGTTCGAATAGAATTCGCCGCTAATACGGATGGCTCGTTTCGCTTATGCATGAGTTATGGGAACCACCCTAGTAAGTACTCTTGGCAACATGGATTGGCATCGGCAAACGAGATCCAGAATTCCCTAGTTAATTTTGGAGAGATTGCATGAGTAAGTGAATACGTTTGAGCCAAGTATACTAGGGAAAGGATAAGTGAAAGTGGAATAAGAGGCGACAACGAAATGAGTTCTAACTCATATCTTGGAAATAGGAATCAAGGAGCTTCGAAATCATGGAGCTAAAAAGATGGTCAAGGCACCGAAGAATTAAGCTCAAGGAAACGCGACTTAGAAGACGTAAGGCTGGACACGCGCATCGTACCTCTTTTTAAAGAGTGTATCCTTGATCCCAGGTTTTTCCTGTAGAGCTTGCTCGCATGTTATCTTTTGGAGAATATTCTCTCGGTCCTGTTTCTGTTGCAAACCCCGTAGGGAGTCTGTCTTGTTTATCTCCTCGATCTTATCTTGGGAACCTTAGGTAGAACTCTATGGATGTAAACATGTATTTGAAACATGTTATGATTGATATGGTTGCAAATGGTTGTAAGTGGTTGCTCGTGGATGCGTGAATACACATTAGATACTAGATTGACGCGGTCACATTTCATGTTGCATATGCACGAGTATTTATACTTGTTTATGGATGAAATTGAATGTGTTATCATGCGGATGTTGCATATGAATGAATGTTTGTGCACGCATATAGTACTTATATGACTAGGGCTATTTGCATACATGTTGGACTCATGGCACTAAACATATTTTGCATTAGAAAGATTATTCAGGCCTGATCATTAGCATTAGCTAAGGAGCATATACACACACGTTTTGCATATGTTCATATGGCATTAGAAATCGTCTAAGGACAATGGTTTCCTGTGGATGATGTTTTGAGTAGATGGATGATGGATGGTAGGATACGTTCTTCCTAACTTGGAGATTTCGAGGACGAAATCCTTAAAGGAGGGAAGAATGTAACAACCCGAATTTTAATAACGTGATAAGACAAGAAGCAAGGCAGAATTAAATCATAAAATCTGAATTAGGAGAAACGGGTTGCGCCATTGCGTTCGTCTTGGAAAAATACGCGAAATAGAGTCCGAAATTTCGTAAATCGGAGTCCGTATGGCTGGGATATGGCCTTCGGAAGTTTCACGAAAAATCAGAATTCAAAACAGATTTCAAATTTCAGAAAATCAGGGTAGGCGGGAAAAATCCCGCCCAGACCAGGTCGACCAGGGGGTCGACCTGGGTGTCGACCTGGGTGGGACCAGGTCGACTGGGGAGTCGACCCCAGGGTCGACCTGGGGGTCGACCTGCCTGGTCGGCCAGGTCGGCCTGGTGCACCTGTTTTGGCTCCTGGGTCCTATTTTGGAGGCTTGTGACGATTTTTGAGGGCTTGGATCTATCCTAGGGTTAATCTAACGGCCTAAACTACTCCTAATCTCTATAAAAGACCCTAAGCCTATCCTAAACCTCTCATAATTCACTCATGCCATGAAGTTCTGCCCAAATGTCTAGTGATCATGGCCTCCATCTCCAACTCCA
This sequence comes from Allium sativum, assembly GCA_030737875.1. Classification (NCBI taxonomy): domain Eukaryota; kingdom Viridiplantae; phylum Streptophyta; class Magnoliopsida; order Asparagales; family Amaryllidaceae; genus Allium; species Allium sativum. The sequence goes on from CM060923.1 coordinate 13,736,537, forward strand.
AGAGACTATGCATGCAAATCGGATCCGAATTGAAAGGTGCAAGCTTGCTACACCAAATCGAGGCCAAATCAACTTTGCTATGGCGATTTCATGACGATTCTTCGACAAAGGAGCCACCTTTCTTCGTCAAAATGATGCATGATCCTTTCCTAAGCCTCGCTATGTAAGTTCTAGCTACTTCGAGATGTTAACGGTAGTTTAATCATGGCATGGAATAAAATGTGGTTAAACATGAATGCTATAACCTATGCGAGCCTAGTTTGCTCCTTTATCATGAACATATGACTTTGGGCTAAGTTGTAGCGACTTAGTCATGCCACTCATGTTATGTATAACCTAGTATATCTTGCAAGTTTGAATCTTTATCTATGGAATGCTAGCATGAACCTTTGGGAACCATTTGACTTGTGAAACATTGGCAAAGATTTGACTTTGGGGCTTATGCATGTAAATGAACCCAAACCCCTCATGTATCATGCATGTTTGTGGCCAAATCCTCTTATGAAACTATGCATGCTTGTGGCCAAATTCTCTTATGATAATATGCATGTTTGTGGCCAAATTCCCTTATGATACTATGCATGTTTGTGGCCAATATGTTGGCATAATACCATACTATTTGACTCGCTTCCACTTGGGTTGAAAATACGTTTGGGTGGCTTAGGAAAAACGTGGGCATGACATGAAAAACTTGACATGAGGCTTACATGAGAACATGACATTCATGATACATTTAAATATGGTCATGACACGTGGGAAAACATGGAACTTGAACTAGAAATGGGTGGGTTGTAAGTGTAGAAAGACACTAGACCAAACATGAAAGTGGCCAACTCGAGGTTGGGTTGAGTTTGTAGCATAAATCTACCCGGACCCGCCCGGCTTAACTAGTGGCTACAATCAATAGGATCCAATGTGAGAAGTTGGTCATGTCGCGCTTAAGACCCGAGGTTAGACTAGGTTGTGGTGTAAAACTACCCGGACCCGCCCGGCTTAACTAGTAACCACAACAAGGTCTAATGTGAAAGGTTGAGAGTGCATTAATTAATTTAATGCCACATGATAAGGTTAAGTAAATTTGACTAATGGCACTTAACCGATATGACATGAATGGGTAGGTTAAGTGGGACCGGGCTTGATTTCTTAATGACACTTAACCGTACAAGACAATTAGGGGATGGGGTTAAGTAATTTACGCTTAACAAATCCGACTGGGTAATTAGATGGGGTTAAGTAATCCACGCTTAACTAATCTAAACACGGTAAATTCGATGAGGTTAAGCAATCCATACTTAACTAATCTAACACGGTAATTAGATGGGGTTAAGTAACTTAGACTTAACTAATCTAAAACACGGTAATTAGATAGGGTTAAGTAACCTTCACTTAACTAATCTAAACACGGTAATTTGATGGGGTTAAGTTAAACACTTAACCAATCTAAGCTTGGTAATTCAATGAGGTTAAGTAACCAATACTTAACCAACTTAACACGGTAATTTAATGGGGTTAAGTAACTTATACTTAACCAATTATACACGATGATTTGATAAGGTTAAGTAACCTATACTTAATCAATCTAATAGGTGGACCTGATAGGGTTAAGTCACAAGACTTTTAAAATTAGGCTTAACCATTGTAATACGATTAGTGGATGGGGTTAAGCTAACCCATACTTAACCAATCCGACTCGATAATCTGATGGGATTAAGATAATCTATGCTTAATCAATCTAACATGATAATCTGATAGGGTTAAGACAAATAAATACTTAACCAATTTGACTTGATAAGGTTAAGTCATGAGCTTCTTGGTACACTCAACCAACCTGTAGGGCTAAGCCTTGAACTTGAGTACTTAGCCAATCTTGACATGATTCGTAGGTGGGTTAAGTCATGAACTTGGATAACAACACTTAACCCATTTGACAAAACCCTAGCTTAGGGGACTAGGTTGGAAATCGTAGTTAACAAGGATAGCGGAAAGAGGAGCTAAGTGGTAAACCTTAGTTAAGGGTAACTAAGTAATAATTCTTAGCCAAGGACATGGGACTATTTCATGAATAGATGAGTAACCCGGTACGGTAGGTCATCGCTTAAAACACGAGGGGGAGCAAATTATCTGTAACAACCCGAAAATCTGGGCCAGTTTAAAATTTTTATTTTGGCTATTTTAACGAATTTTGAATATTTAAAATGGATTATTTTAAATAAAAACGACGTGAAATTTATTTTGAATATAATTCGAACGTATGTATTATACGCGTCGTCGTTAGAATATAAATATTTATATATAATTATAAATAGAATTGAAAATGGCGCGGTAGTTCGATAATTCGATTTCAAACTTCAATTGAATGTACCGGGTGCAAAACAATCCGGATTTTAGTGAAACCAAAAATAATGGAATCTAATAGTGAATATCTTTCCAACGAATCCGACCAATTGAAATTTCATAGCGGGAATCAAAAGGTATGTCCAGTTGAAAATTCTGAATAGTCGCTATGGAATTCAGGCCCTTAAAAATGGACATTTTGCAAACGACCTCGGATTTCGACGAAACCAGTTTTGTTGGATCCGTGATGTTAAATTATTGCTAGGTTTCAAATTTCATAATTTTTCGAATCAATATGTGGGCGTGGCGAAGGAAAACGCGTTTGACCAGTTCCAGTTGATTTTAATCGACTGGAAATTGGCCATTTTTCCAACGGTCTCAGAATTCGGCGAAACTAGTTTTGTTAGGACCGTATCGTCAATACGAAGCTAGAAAATATTTTTCTGTAATTTTTCGAGTTCGTATGTGACCCCGGTAATTTGAAATGTACGTTTAAAATTCAATATAGTGATTTAAATGTAAATTTAACGGAAACTGATCGAAACGATCAAACCAGCTTACGACACATATCCCATTGTGTTCGAAATGGGGGTAATTAGCTAGAGACGACAGTCGTTGGGTCTCGTTTCGAGTCCGGGAGAAAAGTCAACTCTTATAGGAAAATAAATAATATTAAATTATTAATATATATAATTATATAACACCTCAGCCCCCTTTTCTTATTTCCTAACCTAAACTGAAAATTCAAATCCCGCTCAGCCCTCTCGATTGCGCCGCCACCGCTCACCACATCCTCCGCCGGCGCCAGACCTCGCCACCCCCTCTCCTCCGCCCCTCCGTTCTTCTCTCTCTCCTCCTTCAAGAACAGAAACTACCGCTCCAGTCGTAGAGGGAACCCCCCCCGGCCTCACTGAAAATTGCGCCACCGTCGGAGCTCCGAGCTCGACCTCGAGCCTAGCGCCGGAAAGCCCATTAGAAGGGTGAGGCCATGGACTAGTCCGATCATCAGCGGGCGTTTCGATTTTGGAGAAAAATCCAACCCCGAAATGTGAGCTTTTATGATTTTCTTCGATTTCCCCTATTGATTTCTGCCATAAACATGCTTACTGACTTGTTTGGAAAACTGAAATTAACATATATATATATATATATATATCTAACTGATTTCTTTGAAAAGAAAAAAATTGCTTTCTTTGATTGAAAAATTGATTTCTTTGTTAATGAAACAATAAGATTTTTCATTGATTAACAATAAGATTTTTCATTGATTAAAAATAAGATTTTTCATTGATTAAAGAAGAAAAATGTGATTTTTCATGGTGTAGAAAAATGTGATTTTTTCACCGTATAGAAAACAAAGTTTAAAATCAGTTTTTAAATATATGAAGCGATAGAAAAGATTGAACTTTTCATATGAAGTGATATAGAGAAAAATTCGATTTTTAAAATATGTAAAAAGATTGGATTTTTAACGACATAAAATTTTGATTTTATGTATATGGCATGGCGAAGAAAATTTGATTTTTATGTATGTTGTAGCATCGTCAAAATGCGGTTTTTAACATATGAACAAAAGAATAAAAATATAATTTTTATATTATTGTAAGAATAAAAATATGATTTGTATATAGTAGAGATTATAAAAATATTATTTTTATAAGATAGAGAATATAAAGATACGATTTTTATATGTGTAGCGAATTAAAAATATAATTTTTATTATGAGCAGAGTGGTAGGGACTGCATTGGAATTTCGAACAAATCTAGACCGTTCAGAAATAAAGAATGGAGGAGTGGATCCCTCGGTGAGAATTTCTCACCTTTCCATTTCATTTCTATTTATATATATATACTAGGATGTAGACGGTGCTTAGTAGCACCCGACACAATCGTCCACAGACCATGGACTTGTTTGTTTGGTTGCATAGATTAGTTATATGATTTGATTTGAATTGAATTGTTTGGTGAGATGAAATTGATTTGATTGATGTGTGAATGGCGTGGGCCTTCACTAGACCGGGGATAAGGCTAGGCCTCGACCCGTTTCTAGTATCGTGCCGTTATGCCGCCGAAATTTTCTAAAAAAAGTTAGAAAAATAAAAATATCATTTTATTTAAAGAATGAACTGAATAGAAATTCATATGTTGAAATAAAATGTTTAGTCGTTAAAAATATAATTTTTAACGTGAATGTGAATAAATAAATATTCATTTACAAACCAGACGGTTTGTTTATGTACACGTATTTGAAGGACATTGATTGGGACGATAAATTTTACACATCGCCCAACTGCACAAATAAAATATGTGTTTGATTGTTTGAAACCCCACACGGGTGTTAGGATGAAATTTGAAGTTCACTCATCCTGATTGATTAAATATGTCGATCAATTGATTGACAGGCTGTTATAAGCGTTAGATATCTATATTTGATGCTTATACAGTGTAGTGCACTTTGGTTGATGGTTGATTATTTTTCAATGCTATCATATACATGTGTTGTATGAAAATCCATATAATTAACTTTATATGGTAATTGATTGGGCCTCATTCCAATTTGAAAAATAAAGAATATTATAAAATAAAAGTTCATGTGTTGACAGTACTCATCCATTGAGATTGGTCATGTGTTGAACGAAATATTTTAGTAATAAAATTTACATCTTTATCAATATAAAATAAAGGTTCATGTGTTGACAGTACACATCCATTGAGATTGGTCATGTGTTGAACGAAATATTTTGATAATAACAACTATTTTGAAAAAGAAATATTTGAAATAGAATATTTGAAAATAGAAATTTATGAAGCCGTGTTGATTAGATTGACGCCATTTTGACGTAAACGATATTTATATCGATTTTATCGATTTCGAAATGAATCGAATTGAAAACGATTTCAAAATGAATGAATTGAAAACGAATTCAAAATGAATTGAAAACGATTTCGAAATGAATCGAATTGAAAACGATTTCGAAATGAATGAATTGAAAACGAATTCAAAATGAATTGAAAACGATTTCGAAATGAATTGAATTGAAAACGATTTCGAAATGAATTGAATTGAAAACGATTTCGAAATGAATTGAAAACGAATTCAAATTGAATTGAAAGCGAATTGAAATGAATTCAAATTGAATTGAAATTTGAATTGAATAGAAATGAATTTTAAAACGAATTTATAAAGAAGAATTCAATTTTGGTTTGAATTGAAATGGAAGTTGAAATCGCTTTTAAAACGATTTTAAAACTATTTATAATTCGTTTTAAATGGAAATCGACGAAATATATATTATATATATTATATATATAATATAATGGCCTGAATAGAACGCGCCGCGCCGCGGCAGTTCGCGAATTTCGACCATTGATTTCAAACGGACATTACGGGAGATCCGACCGTCGGATTCTCCTAAAACCGGAACCGTTGGGTTCGTATCGAAAAGAGCTTTCTAACGAATATTAGAAATTCAAAATCTAACGGTTGGATTTGGAATTATGTCCAAATCAAATTTGAAAAAGGTCGCTGTAAGTGCAGTTCGATGGCCGTTGATGGAAATCGACTGTACAGGCCTTGATAAAATTATTAAAAATAGTAATAATTTGTGTAAAATCATAAGAAATGATTTAGAAAGAATTGGGATGAAAAACTCCATATTTGAAAAGATAAAAATAGATTTTTATCGAAATGAACTAGTTTTGAACTAGAATTATAATTCTATTTATTTTTAAATAAATAAATTGAATTCGAAAAGGGTTTTAAAAATAACCCAAATTTCCAATGATTGCATTGGAGTGGATTTGAATCGAAATTGTCTTCGGAATATTTCGATGTTGGAATTCGTGATTATACAGGTGTTGTTATGGAAATTTGGAAGATATATATTTATATCGTTATTTCCAATACGACATTTGTTAGTCGTAGAATTCGATATTGAATATAAGCCGATATATTTTCTATTCAGAGCCTTGTATTGAATATCGAATGTGATTTGGGTTTGTCGTGAATGGTGTCTTCACTAACACTGTTCTTGAACCCAGTTGAGAAAAGATTAAATCTTTTTATTTAGATTTAATGAAGTGTACCAATTAAACAATATTTAATTGGAATAGAATTGATATTGATTTTTGGGTTTATCGTGGACAGTGTTTTAAATAACACTTGTTCTTTAACCCGATAATTAATGAATGTGATTTTGGGTTTATCGTGAACTGTGTTTTAAATGACACTGATTCTTTAACCCAGTCGAAGATTAAAACTAAGTGGAGTTTTAATGAATCTTTAATTAGATGGAAATGATCGAAAATGGAGTATCACCAGTTTTGCTCCAGGCGATAGTTAAATCTTTAATTAGATTTGAACGTGAAATGGTAATTGAATTTACCGATAACACTGTGGTGTTAGATATGAAGTATTACCAGTTTTACTTCATGGGATGAATAGGTTGGGATGGGGAAATTAAAATAAATGATTACTTCGGTAAGGTTCGCTAATCCCGACTGGTCTGAATTGAGATTCAAAAATAGAATAAGGAATAAATTCAAGGAATTTATCTTGGATAAAATTTATGGGAACATTTCCCTATGAATGTAAAATTTAGAAACTAACTGTCGGTTGGCCAAGCAGAATGGTTTTCTGGATATTGATCTGATGTTGGTTTCGGCCTTCGGGGTTAATATTTGGGAAATTATTCTCTTGATTAATTTACGGTTAGTGACTGATGAATTGGAATGAGGCGTATGTTGTGTTTGTGTAACACTTTTATAATATATACGCGAGTTATTCGGAAAGACCGGGTTTATCCCATTCTGAATAATTGATACGATGATAAGTCGAAGATGAAGACGGTGGTCGAAGACCGGAGGTCTTCACGTCGTTTGGGTAATTACTGATGATCTTGATTGGGCTGTACACCCAAGAAGATGGAAACAATTGGTGATCGTCCAGACGTACTTGGAGATCGATGGATATGCGGGTACTAGGTGCCTCCGGTTTCGTTCAGACCCAGAACGGACTTGTAAATGGACTGTGTGTCTGACATTGGATTTTAGTCCGTATGATTGATCTCTATTAAATATATATCTGTTTGGCGGCGGAGAATTTATTCTTTTGCTTAACGCCCTTCTCTGAGACGTACGAGCTCAGGGGTTATATATTGATGGATATCAAACGCATGGAGTGAATTGCCTGTGTGGCATGCCTAAGTGGCAATTGATCGAGGCTTCTGTTGAAAAGCAAAGTCTTGTGGTGATGATCAAAGCATGGCCTTCGTGGCGTAGCTTTGTGTAACGTTTACGTCGCGAGTTTCACACCCGGTATGAACCAAAAACGGGAGACGGACCTCAGGGAGGGCATGCGTTTCTTTCTAGTTAGAAGTGGCGTCAGTGGTTTTACACGCCCTGACGAGTTTGACTTATGTGGTTGTTGCTGTTGCGAGGCGCCTCGGATTGATCGGTCGTTCTCGAACCGATGGAGTCATTTAGTTGGCTCGTTTACGCCCCATAGGGCGGGGGAACGCATGTTCAGGGTTTAAGTTTAATCAACATCGGTGGACCGGCCCTGTCGCTCCAAGGGTCGATGCGCTCTGACCCTGTGGCTCGGGCTAGAGAGTCGCGAATCGGTTGAGGACTATCTTTTGCCTCGGTTCATAGACGGAAATCCAATTTCCAAATACGTGACATTTGCGGTTTTATTTGTAAACCTATATATGGCGACATGATATATGGTACCCATGCCGCCTATGATTGATACTTATGATTTGAAATTGTTTTATACACTATGCACTTATGATAGTATCAAATGATTTGTTTTAAACGTATCAAGCATTCTTTGGCTGTTATAAGGGAAAACCCTATCCCCCGGCTTGCGTTGCATTGTGTGATAGGACCTGGGTCTTATAACAGCTTCATTTTTCTTTATTTAGCATTGCGCTGTTTGTTTTATGCACTGGTATTCTTGGGAGGAAACCCGTTCCGTGTTATACGGCGTGGTCCCTTGATTTACCTAGCTTTAAAAATAAAGATTAACTGTTTTAGTTCTCACACCAGTCACATGACTGACCTGGAGTTTATTGTTTTAACCTAAACTCTGGGTGCCCCTATTTTTGACACGGGCAGCTAGTAGTTTTGGTTTTGCAGATTTATATTCATAGGATCCTGGTTTACAGCTGGAACGATATCCGGAAAGCTTTGTATCCGTATATCTCATTCTAGTTGTGTATTGTATTATTTTCCGCTGCTATGTATTTAAATGTAATTTAAATCTCTGATATTTCTGTGTAATATTCGTTTATACTCTGTATATTCTTGTAATCTGATGCATTGTTGTAATATACAGTGAAATGTTCTTCTGTATGAGTCCTGTTGTGGGTTGTTCTCGAACTATCCGACGCTTTCCTTTACGGGGAAGTTACGGGTCTTCACAGTTGGTATCAGAGCTTTGGTTTACAAAGCTCGAGAACATGACACATTAGAACCATACGAAAGAATTCATCAGATATTGGATTAGTAATATCCAATGGGAATGACTCGTTAGAGATAGGATCAGTAGTATCCTAGAACGAGTGTGAAGAGTATATTTTTCAAATGAAAACAATTGTGTTTTGAAAATTTAAATCAACTATTCGTATTTGATTATTAGTTTATATTGATTTTGGACAATCCAGTATATATAAATTTTGCGTATACGTCTGATCCGCGTGTATTCGAAGTTTTAATATATTGGATAGATATAGCATCACACTCTAGTCGCCCGAAGATGATATTGATGATAGCGATCGCATCATCAACATTTATGTTCGAGTTTCGAAGGTGTGATTTTCTATATATTTCCATTAGACTGGTGTGAGAACCAAAACTAATATAGTTAGAACACATTGTTGTGAATTGGCATCAAAAACATGATTTTCTGTATATGTATCAAATTTATGAATTTGAAACTCTAATTCACTAATTGATTGATGTTTGTGTTGTTTGCCTATTTGTTTGCTAATTTTGAACCATTTTGCCTAATAGCATCAAATATTGGATTATATTGAAAATTGGTCGCATTTGCTTGCATATACATATATATCATTGAACAGGTCATAGCAAGGAGGCTAGAGCAGAGAATAAAATTTGTTTGCCCGACAAATAGGTACATGTTTACTACATAATTTACTGTTTTGTTTGGGTGATGATGATTTTATGAGCCTATTGGTTAGCCGCTTGGCTTTTTCTTTTTCTTTTTGAGATCTGAAGGACCGGGGAAGCTATTTGAAATTCCCCGATGCTCCCGGTGCAGGGGAGGTTATGGCGAAAATTTTCGAAAATTTAGGGTGTTAGCCAAATTTTTGAAATTTTGAAAATTCTCAGAAACTAAAGAGTTGGAGAATGGAAGCCAGATCGAGCGTAGAGCTAGTTAATCAAACCACTTTCGACTTTGTTCCTTTTCGGGGACGAAAAGTTTTAAGTGGGGGAGATTGTAACAACCCGAAAATCTGGGCCAGTTTAAAATTTTTATTTTGGCTATTTTAACGAATTTTGAATATTTAAAATGGATTATTTTAAATAAAAACGACGTGAAATTTATTTTGAATATAATTCGAACGTATGTATTATACGCGTCGTCGTTAGAATATAAATATTTATATATAATTATAAATAGAATTGAAAATGGCGTGGTAGTTCGATAATTCGATTTCAAACTTCAATTGAATGTACCGGGTGCAAAACAATCCGGATTTTAGTGAAACCAAAAATAATGGAATCTAATAATGAATATCTTTCCAACGAATCCGACCAATTGAAATTTCATAGCGGGAATCAAAAGGTATGTCCAGTTGAAAATTCTGAATAGTCGCTATGGAATTCAGGCCCTTAAAAATGGACATTTTGCAAACGACCTCGGATTTCGACGAAACCAGTTTTGTTGGATCCGTGATGTTAAATTATTGCTAGGTTTCAAATTTCATAATTTTTCGAATCAATATGTGGGCGTGGCGAAGGAAAACGCGTTTGACCAGTTCAAGTTGATTTTAATCGACTGGAAATTGGCCATTTTTCCAACGGTCTCAGAATTCGGCGAAACTAGTTTTGTTAGGACCGTATCGTCAATACGAAGCAAGAAAATATTTTTCTGTAATTTTTCGAGTTCGTATGTGACCCCGGTAATTTGAAATGTACGTTTAAAATTCAATATAGTGATTTAAATGTAAATTTAACGGAAACTGATCGAAACGATCAAACCAGCTTACGACACATATCCCATTGTGTTCGAAATGGGGGTAATTAGCTAGAGACGACAGTCGTTGGGTCTCGTTTCGAGTCCGGGAGAAAAGTCAACTCTTATAGGAAAATAAATAATATTAAATTATTAATATATATAATTATATAACACTTCAGCCCCCTTTTCTTATTTCCTAACCTAAACTGAAAATTCAAATCCCGCTCAGCCCTCTCGATTGCGCCGCCACCGCTCACCACATCCTCCGCCGGCGCCAGACCTCGCCACCCCCTCTCCTCCGCCCCTCCGTTCTTCTCTCTCTCCTCCTTCAAGAACAGAAACTGCCGCTCCAGTCGTAGAGGGAACCCCCCCCCCCCGCCTCACTGAAAATTGCGCCACCGTCGGAGCTCCGAGCTCGACCTCGAGCCTAGCGCCGGAAAGCCCATTAGAAGGGTGAGGCCATGGACTATTCCGATCATCAGCAGGCGTTTCGATTTTGGAGAAAAATCCAACCCCGAAATGTGAGCTTTTATGATTTTCTTCGATTTCCCCTATTGATTTCTGCCATAAACATGCTTACTGACTTGTTTGGAAAACTGAAATTAACATATATATATATATCTAACTGATTTCTTTGAAAAGAAAAAAATTGCTTTCTTTGATTGAAAAATTGATTTCTTTGTTAATGAAACAATAAGATTTTTCATTGATTAACAATAAGATTTTTCATTGATTAAAAATAAGATTTTTCATTGATTAAAGAAGAAAAATGTGATTTTTCATGGTGTAGAAAAATGTGATTTTTTCACCGTATAGAAAACAAAGTTTAAAATCAGTTTTTAAATATACGAAGCGATAGAAAAGATTGAACTTTTCATATGAAGTGATATAGAGAAAAATTCGATTTTTAAAATATGTAAAAAGATTGGATTTTTAACGACATAAAATTTTGATTTTATGTATATGGCATGGCGAAGAAAATTTGATTTTTATGTATGTTGTAGCATCGTCAAAATGCGGTTTTTAACATATGAATAAAAATATAATTTTTATATTATAGAAAGAATAAAAATATGATTTGTATATAGTAGAGATTATAAAAATATTATTTTTATAAGATAGAGAATATAAAGATACGATTTTTATATGTGTAGCGAATTAAAAATATAATTTTTATTATGAGCAGAGTGGTAGGGACTGCATTGGAATTTCGAACAAATCTAGACCGTTCAGAAATAAAGAATGGAGGAGTGGATCCCTCGGTGAGAATTTCTCACCTTTCCATTTCATTTCTATTTATATATATATACTAGGATGCAGACGGTGCTTAGTAGCACCCGACACAATCGTCCACAGACCATGGACTTGTTTGTTTGGTTGCATAGATTAGTTATATGATTTGATTTGAATTGAATTGTTTGGTGAGATGAAATTTATTTGATTGATGTGTGAATGGCGTGGGCCTTCACTAGACCGGGGATAAGGCTAGGCCTCGTCCCGTTTCTAGTATCGTGCCGTTATGCCGCCGAAATTTTCTAAAAAAAGTTAGAAAAATAAAAATATCATTTTATTTAAAGAATGAACTGAATAGAAATTCATATGTTGAAATAAAATGTTTAGTCGTTAAAAATATAATTTTTAACGTGAATGTGAATAAATAAATATTCATTTACAAACCAGACGGTTTGTTTATGTACACGTATTTGAAGGACATTGATTGGGACGATAAATTTTACACATCGCCCAACTGCACAAATAAAATATGTGTTTGATTGTTTGAAACCCCACACGGGTGTTAGGATGAAATTTGAAGTTCACTCATCCTGATTGATTAAATATGTCGATCGATTGATTGACAGGCTGTTATAAGCGTTAGATATCTATATTTGATGCTTATACAGTGTAGTGCACTTTGGTTGATGGTTGATTATTTTTCAATGCTATCATATACATGTGTTGTATGAAAATCCATATAATTAACTTTATATGGTAATTGATTGGGCCTCATTCCAATTTGAAAAATAAAGAATATTATAAAATAAAAGTTCATGTGTTGACAGTACTCATCCATTGAGATTGGTCATGTGTTGAACGAAATATTTTAGTAATAAAATTTACATCTTTATCAATATAAAATAAAGGTTCATGTGTTGACAGTACTCATCCATTGAGATTGGTCATGTGTTGAACGAAATATTTTGATAATAACAACTATTTTGAAAAAGAAATATTTGAAATAGAATATTTGAAAATAGAAATTTATGAAGCCGTGTTGATTAGATTGACGCCATTTTGACGTAAACGATATTTATATCGATTTTATCGATTTCGAAATGAATCGAATTGAAAACGATTTCGAAATGAATGAATTGAAAACGAATTGAAAATGAATTGAAAACGATTTCGAAATGAATCGAATTGAAAACGATTTCGAAATGAATGAATTGAAAACGAATTCAAAATGAATTGAAAACGATTTCGAAATGAATTGAATTGAAAACGATTTCGAAATGAATTGAATTGAAAACGATTTCGAAATGAATTGAAAACGAATTCAAATTGAATTGAAAGCGAATTGAAATGAATTCAAATTGAATTGAAATTTGAATTGAATAGAAATGAATTTTAAAACGAATTTATAAAGAAGAATTCAATTTTGGTTTGAATTGAAATGGAAGTTGAAATCGCTTTTAAAACGATTTTAAAACTATTTATAATTCGTTTTAAATGGAAATCGACGAAATATATATTATATATATTATATATATAATATAATGGCCTGAATAGAACGCGCCGCGCCGCGGCAGTTCGCGAATTTCGACCATTGATTTCAAACGGACATTACGGGAGATCCGACCGTCGGATTCTTCTAAAACCGGAACCGTTGGGTTCGTATCGAAAAGAGCTTTCTAACGAATATTAGAAATTCAAAATCTAACGGTTGGATTTGGAATTATGTCCAAATCAAATTTGAAAAAGGTCGCTGTAAGTGCAGTTCGATGGCCGTTGATGGAAATCGACTGTACAGGCCTTGATAAAATTATTAAAAATAGTAATAATTTGTGTAAAATCATAAGAAATGATTTAGAATGAATTGGGATGAAAAACTCCATATTTGAAAAGATAAAAATAGATTTTTATCGAAATGAACTAGTTTTGAACTAGAATTATAATTCTATTTATTTTTAAATAAATAAATTGAATTCGAAAAGGGTTTTAAAAATAACCCAAATTTCCAATGATTGCATTGGAGTGGATTTGAATCGAAATTGTCTTCGGAATATTTCGATGTTGGAATTCGTGATTATACAGGTGTTGTTATGGAAATTTGGAAGATATATATTTATATCGTTATTTCCAATACGACATTTGTTAGTCGTAGAATTCGATATTGAATATAAGCCGATATATTTTCTATTCAGAGCCTTGTATTGAATATCGAATGTGATTTGGGTTTGTCGTGAATGGTGTCTTCACTAACACTGTTCTTGAACCCAGTTGAGAAAAGATTAAATCTTTTTATTTAGATTTAATGAAGTGTACCAATTAAACAATATTTAATTGGAATAGAATTGATATTGATTTTTGGGTTTATCGTGGACAGTGTTTTAAATAACACTTGTTCTTTAACCCGATAATTAATGAATGTGATTTTGGGTTTATCGTGAACCGTGTTTTAAATGACACTGATTCTTTAACCCAGTCGAAGATTAAAACTAAGTGGATTTTTAATGAATCTTTAATTAGATGGAAATGATCGAAAATGGAGTATCACCAGTTTTGCTCCAGGCGATAGTTAAATCTTTAATTAGATTTGAACGTGAAATGGTAATTGAATTTACCGATAACACTGTGGTGTTAGATATGAAGTATTACCAGTTTTACTTCATGGGATGAATAGGTTGGGATGGGGAAATTAAAATAAATGATTACTTCGGTAAGGTTCGCTAATCCCGACTGGTCTGAATTGAGATTCAAAAATAGAATAAGGAATAAATTCAAGGAATTTATCTTGGATAAAATTTATGGGAACATTTCCCTATGAATGTAAAATTTAGAAACTAACTGTCGGTTGGCCAAGCAGAATGGTTTTCTGGATATTGATCCGATGTTGGTTTCGGCCTTCGGGGTTAATATTTGGGAAATTATTCTCTTGATTAATTTACGGTTAGTGACTGATGAATTGGAATGAGGCGTATGTTGTGTTTGTGTAACACTTTTATAATATATACGCGAGTTATTCGGAAAGACCGGGTTTATCCCATTCTGAATAATTGATACGACGATAAGTCGAAGATGAAGACGGTGGTCGAAGACCGGAGGTCTTCACGTCGTTTGGGTAATTACTGATGATCTTGATTGGGCTGTACACCCAAGAAGATGGAAACAATTGGTGATCGTCCAGACGTACTTGGAGATCGATGGATATGCGGGGTACTAGTTGCCTCCGGTTTCGTTCAGACCCAGAACGGACTTGTAAATGGACTGTGTGTCTGACATTGGATTTTAGTCCGTGTGATTGATCTCTATTAAATATATATCTGTTTGGCGGCGGAGAATTTATTCTTTTGCTTAACGCCCTTCTCTGAGACGTACGAGCTCAGGGGTTATATATTGATGGATATCAAACGCATGGAGTGAATTGCCTGTGTGGCATGCCTAAGTGGCAATTGATCGAGGCTTCTGTTGAAAAGCAAAGTCTTGTGGTGATGATCAAAGCACGGCCTTCGTGGCGTAGCTTTGTGTAACGTTTACGTCGCGAGTTTCACACCCGGTATGAACCAAAAACGGGAGACGGACCTCAGGGAGGGCATGCGTTTCTTTCTAGTTAGAAGTGGCGTCAGTGGTTTTACACGCCCTGACGAGTTTGACTTATGTGGTTGTTGCTGTTGCGAGGCGCCTCGGATTGATCGGTCGTTCTCGAACCGATGGAGTCATTTAGTTGGCTCGTTTACGCCCCATAGGGCGGGGGAACGCATGCTCAGGGTTTAAGTTTAATCCACATCGGTGGACCGGCCCTGTCGCTCCAAGGGTCGATGCGCTCTGACCCTGTGGCTCGGGCTAGAGAGTCACGAATCGGTTGAGGACTATCTTTTGCCTCGGTTCATAGACGGAAATCCAATTTCCAAATACGTGACATTTGCGGTTTTATTTGTAAACCTATATATGGCGACATGATATATGGTACCCATGCCGCCTATGATTGATACTTATGATTTGAAATTGTTTTATACACTATGCACTTATGATAGTATCAAATGATTTGTTTTAAACGTATCAAGCATTCTTTGGCTGTTATAAGGGAAAACCCTATCCCCCGTCTTGCGTTGCATTGTGTGATAGGACCTGGGTCTTATAACAGCTTCATTTTTCTTTATTTAGCATTGCGCTGTTTGTTTTATGCACTGGTATTCTTGGGAGGAAACCCGTTCCGTGTTATACGGCGTGGTCCCTTGATTTACCTAGCTTTAAAAATAAAGATTAACTGTTTTAGTTCTCACACCAGTCACATGACTGACCTGGAGTTTATTGTTTTAACCTAAACTCTGGGTGCCCCTATTTTTGACACGGGCAGCTAGTAGTTTTGGTTTTGCAGATTTATATTCACAGGATCCTGGTTTACAGCTGGAACGATATCCGGAAAGCTTTGTATCCGTATATCTCATTCTAGTTGTGTATTGTATTATTTTCCGCTGCTATGTATTTAAATGTAATTTAAATCTCTGATATTTCTGTGTAATATTCGTTTATACTCTGTATATTCTTGTAATCTGATGCATTGTTGTAATATACAGTGAAATGTTCTTCTGTATGAGTTCTGTTGTGGGTTGTTCTCGAACTATCCGACGCTTTCCTTTACGGGGAAGTTACGGGTCTTCACATTATCTGACTTAGATAAGGGCTCTAACGAACTGGGTGACGAAGCGGTAGCTTCGGGGGACGTGAGGGTACTCTTGGTATCCCTCTGTGAGGTGGCAGATGGTCCATGAAACCCGGCCTCACAGGGGTTAAGGTCTGTGGTAGAAGAGCCAAGAGTATGCCTTGGTTGCTATTAGAGCGACCTAAAGACTGGGATGGATTAGCGTGGAGTCGACGATACTTGATTTTGCCCTGGATAGCATGTCGCCGACTACCTACCATCTTTAGTCAATCGTGTATGTACGGAAAGGCAGGGAACTCCCAACAGACCATATATTGGCTATCGAGTTATGGGTGAGGTTGGCTATCTGGAAGTGGGCATCGATGGGCCGTAGTGTAGTTCTCATACATGATTTTTCTTGGATTGCCTTTTAGTAGTTGAGGGAGGGGTCACGTGGGACCATTGCCACGGGTACAAAAACAGACCTTGATATCTGCATCTGCAGACGACTTAAAGCTCCCGACCGAGTTCCGTATTTCTTGGTTTTCCCTGGCACGGAACTCGGATGGAACATTGAGGAACATGTGCGTCTAGACATGGAAAACGGTTCACGATACATACGTGGGATAAAGGGCACGGTTGACGGGTGGCACAATCCCTAGTGGCCCTAGGTGGCTGAACCCAAACCGAGACACGGAAACGTTCATTAGGTAGCATAATCCCTAGTGGTCCTAGGTGGCATAAATCCTAAGTGAACGCGCGATAGTTCATGGTAAGGAAACATAACTAGATCAAGGGTAGCAGTCCAAAATAACCTCAAAGATAAAACGTTTACATGGGAAAGCCCGTATGGCCTACGGCAAAGGACTGAACTTATACATGGAAAGAAACATACGTGTTGGGAAAACCTACATATGCTATATATTAGGTTGACATGGACCATTACATGACATTGGGCAAGGGACATTCATAGTTAACACATGACGCGGGTTGGGATACTAGTACGAGAGGAGCAGAGCAAATATACATGTTAGGACCATGAGAAATATACATGATAGATACCGTGGGACGTTATACAGGATAGATACCTCGGGATATTATACTTGATAGAAACCGGACGATGTGATACCTTGACTTATCATGACACCGTAGTTTATCATGATATCTTAGTTTACCTTGCTACAGTAGTTCAGCCTGTTTTAGTTTATCTATCTTGTAGTCATCCTTATGTTTACTTTCAGTTTATGCATGTCATGTTACCTTTACCTGTTTTTATACTGGAAGTAGATAGGACTTACCAGTCTTTATGACTGACCCCATTTTCTTTTGCCTCTTGTCTTCCGTTTCCCCCCCCCCCCAGGTTTTCAGGGAGGAAACACTGTTATCTAGTTCAGACTTCTTCTGCTTGAAGGTCATCACGCATGGCTTGGACTTTTCTTGGCTATGGCTACTTTACTGTTTTACTTGGGGAATAATTTATGAAATGGTTTATGCTTCTTTACTATTGCAAGACAGGTTTTGATGTATTCTGATGTAAAAGGCTTTAGACCTTATTTTATAAGGTAATGAAATTTGTTTTACTTCCGCTGTTTTATATATATATGTTCTGTCTTGTAATATTTCTGTGCATGTTTACCTCGATAATGCTTCACCAAACCTAGTGCATTCTATTGTGAGTGACCCTAGCGGAGGTGGGGTGTTACATTCCAATTCTCAAACGAAAGAGAGGACCGACCCTGGCGCTCCTAGGTGTAGTTGCAGCTGTAGCCTGAGACCTGGTAGGCTAGATTATCTCAAATTCGGTAAGGATGATCCCTTGCCTTGGTTCATAGATGAAATTCAATTTCTAATACATGACATTTCAGTTTTGATTGTAGAGCCTAGTGTGGCGACGTGATATATGGTACCTATGTCGTCTATGATTGATACATTTATATTTGAAGTTGTTTTTAAACTCTATGCACTTATAATAGTTTTAAAATGATTTGTTTTAAACGTACCAAGCATGTTTGGCTATTATAGGGGAAAACTCTATACTCCAGCTTTGCGATGCATTGTGTGATGGGACCTGAGTCTTATAATAGCTTCATTTTTCCAAAAGCATTGCGTTGTTTATTTTTATGCACTGGTATTCATGGGGGTAAACCTGTTTCGTGTTATATGGTGTGGTCCCTTGATTTACTTTGTTTTAAAGTAATGTTTCAAATAACTGTTTTGGTTATCAGACTAGTCCCATGACTGACCTAGATTTTATTGTTTTAACCTAAACTTTGGGTGCCCTTATTTTCCACACGGGCAGCTAGTAGATTCAGTTTTTGAAGATATTATTTTCACATGATCCTGGATTTACAACTGGAACTATATTCAGAAAGCCTTGTATTCGTGTAAATCTTTTAGTTGAGTCATGTCTTATTTTTCCACTGCAAATTATTTAAATGGAATTTAGATCTTTGATATTTTCTGTTGTACATTACTTATTCATACTTTGTTATATTCTTGTACTCTGATGTAAATTGTTGTAGTAACAATGGAATGTTCTTCTGTTATGTTCCGATATGTCGTGATCTCAACTCAATCCGGGCTTTCCCGTAAGGGCGAGTTTGGGTCGTTTCATATTTTCACGTATGAAAGTATGTTTAGTTATCATAAGACAAAACTCGCCAATTTGGTGTGCGCTTGCATCGTGTGATGTGGGATGAGCTTATGATAGCTTCATTATCCCAAAATCATTTGCGAATTTATTATAATACTTCTTTAGATTACTGGACCCATAACACTTATGTTATTTCGTATCTTAATTTGACTAATATGTAAATGATTTAGTTCTGATCCGAGTGTTTATTGTGTTTTCTTTTTATGCAATACGCTCGGGTCAGAAGAAGTTGAGTTAGCGAAGAATGCGTTGCCTTGGAGAACGATGATGAAGATTTGGTATACATTTATTATATATGATTTTTGCATTGCACTTTGTTTCTGATTCCTTGTTGTATATATCTACGTATGTGCAACTCTAATAATCATTGTATATTATTGTCAAATATATATATTTCAACTGCTTTTGAACTGTTATTTGTTTATTATATTTTTTCTTTCCACTATGAGATTCTATATTTGTTTTATTCTTTCTTCTTTTTCTTATATAAATCCCAATAAATATATGTAATTTTTATTTATTTATGTCAATATTGAGGATCATTTTCGATTTGAATGGTAAAAAATCTTGGATGTTACATTAGTCTGTCACCTCTGTTATCCTTTAAATCTTCATATCTTTCGAAACTAACATTGAAAACTCAAAACATTTCTATTGTTTTTCATTTCCTGATTTACATAGACAACTCTGTTCAAATACAAATGAGATGAATAACAAAACATAAAATTGAGCCGCAAAAATAATAAGAATTATTTTGTTTTTCTATCATCAAGCAAAGCGAATACTATAACATAATTATACTAGAAAATAGAAACCAATTTGCAGGTGCAAGTAACAAAGTCAGTACAAGAACTACCCTCAGTGCATAAGTATATTGTAGCGCAAAAGTCTCTGCATTGTTATGCCTTACAGCCAGGTGATACATCACAGTTACAGCTAGGTGATCCACTGCATTCTCCACTTGGAAAAGGGCACTATGGTCCTATCGCTTTCGTCTTAATAGCTACAAGTAGCATGTAACAACAGTGACTGTTAGGACAAAAATAAAAATGAGTTTTTCTACCTTAATAAAAAATGGCGTTTATTCTTTAGCTTACCACTTGAGAAAAGAATGAGGAATACAAGGAAGGATGTAAGGCAAGTAGTATTCATGTTTCTTTATTTGGAACTCCTTTTTTAATGGTTCTTGTGGTTGAGATCCATGGATGATAAACTGAATTTATAGGCACAATATAAATGTGAAATACAACAAGTTGATAATGCTAGAGATATGGCTATCTATCTATTAAATAATAGTAAAGAAGAAGAATTTCTTTCTCTCTCCTAGATTTTAGGAGTTCTCCTTCTTAAGGTTAATTCTCTCTTGATATTTAATTTTCGAATCATTTAACTTATAAATTAAATTAGTTAGCTAAACATCACATTATTTTGCAATATTAATTTTTTTTAATTATATACGAATAATTCATTGATTAGCTTCTTACATTTTATATTCAAGTCCTTATATCTATATTACTTACATAATACAAAATATAACTATCTGAATGACTTTGATCAACTAGTATTAAAATTGATATTAAAGAACCATAATTTGATATGAATACAGTTATTGTACCAATAAAAATGGTAAAATTTATTTTTTATTCAATAATAATAAATGAATCACATCTAATAAATAATAGTAATGTATAAGAATTTCTTGCTCTCCACTTGATTCTAGGAGTTCTCCCTCTCGAGCTAATTCTCTCTTGATATTTAATAATTGAATCTTTTAACTTATCAATTAAATTAGTTAGCTAAACATCTCATTATTTTACAATACACTATTTATAATTAAAACTTTTATAATCTATTAAATAATAGTAAAGCAGAAGAAGTTTTTGCTCTCTCCTTAATTCTAGTAGTTCTCCTTCTCCAGCTTAATTCTCTCTTGATATTTAATATTTGAATCTTCTAACTTATCAATTAAATATGTAAGCGAAAAATCTCATTATTCTACAACACACCATTTATATTTAGAACTTTTATAATTATCTACGAATAATTCATTGATTTGCTTCTTACATTTTAGATTCAGATCCTTATATTTATATTTATATTAATGCATAATATAAAATATAACTATTTGACTGAATTTGATCAAATAATAATAAATTGATATTGAAGAACCACAATTTAATATGAATACTATTATTGTACCAATAAAAATGGTAAATTTTATTTTTTATCCAATTATGATATACGAGCATCACGACACGTGCTTCGCGCGTGGTAACGACATGCGCTTCACGCGTGGTCGTGGCACGTGCTTCACACGTTAATTTTTATTCCCCATATGTTATATAATCTACATATGCATGGAAAAATAACTTGCACTAATGTTTTGCATGATCAATAAATGAGACGACCCCAAACCCCGTACTGACAGCGGCAAGGGTAATCCTTGGAATATAACACAGAAACAGATAATAACAGAACAGAATTTAATAAATACACCAGATAGTGTACAATAGAATACACTGGATAAACGTAATCATCAGAGTTACACAGTATACAGGATCATACTTAGTACAAATACAGTTCAGCTATACATAAATGTCCACAGCGGAAACAAACAAAATATGTACAATAGGAGCTGAACGACACAAAAAGAGATAAATAATAGAATCCAGCTCCAGCTATCCAGAAAGAACCAGCTAAACCTGAATACAAGGCTGCCCATGTAGAAAAAGGGGCACCCGAGTTTGAAAGTGAAACAAACTATGAGTCAGTCATGGGACTGGTATAAGAAATCTACTCAACACATTTATAATATGGCTAATCACAGGACCACGCCACTTTCGTGGAATGGGTTTACTCCATTGGATTGCCAGTGCTTTAAAACAAATCATTCTTTTGAACATCGCTATGCTTTTTATAAAAATGAAGCCATTATAAGACTCAGTTCCCATCACACAATGCAACGCAAACCGGAGGATAGAGTTTTTACCTTATAACGGCCAAAATATGCTTGATACGAATAAAACAAGAGCATTTGATATTATAACTAGTGTTTGAATATTTCAAAAGCAATATCAAATCATAACTATCAATCACAGACGGCATTAATGCCCCATACCACTATGTCGCCATATATAGTTATACAATCAAAACCGCATAGTCACGTATTTGGAAATTGAATTTCCGTCATGAACCAAGGAAAGGGATCGTCCTTACTGAATCCGAGACGCTTTAGCCCGCCCCTCAGGCAAGCGCGCAGGCAAGCCTTGGATCGTCAGGGCTGGTCCACCGATGTGGATTATTATGCCTGAACAATGCGTTTCCCCGCCCTATGGGGCGTAAACGAGCCAACGAATGGCTCCTTCGGCTTCACATAGTCACCGGTATATCCGAGGCGCCTCGCAACAGCAACAACCACATAAGTAAAATGTCAGGCCATGTAAAAACACCGACACAACTTCTAGCTAGAAAGAAACGCATGCCCTCCCTGAGGTCCTTCTCCCGTTTCTGGTCCATACCGGGGTGTGAGGCTCGCGAATTCACGTTATACAAAAAGCTACGCCACACAGGCGGGGCTTTGATCATCACCACAAGACTTTGCTTTTCAACAGAAGCCTTGATCATTTGCCACTTAGGCATGCCACACTAGCAATTCATGCCATGCGACTGATGTCCATCGATATACAACCTGTGAGCTCGTGCATTTCAGAGAAGGGCGTTAAGCAAAAGAATAAATTCTCCGCCGCCAAACAGATGTATATTTAATAGAGATCAATCAACATAGAATAAAATCCAATGTCAGACACACAGTCAATTTGCAAGTCCGTTCTGGGTCTGAATGAAACCGGAGGCACTAAATACCTCGCATATTCATCGATTCCTACGTACGTCTGGACGATCACCACTCATTATCCATATTTCGGGATGCCTCCCAATCAGGACCTCAGTTACCATCCAAACGAGGTGAAGATCGGTCTTCAACCCCAGTCTTCGTCTTCGACTTCTTATCGTCGATTCAGTTATTCAGAATGGGATAGACCCGGTCTTTCAGAGCAACTCGCGTATATAATAAACAAGTGCAACACTAACATACATACGCATCATTTCAATTCATTAGTCACTAACCGTCAATCAGTAAGAGAACGATTTCCCAAATATTAACCCCGAAGGCCGAAACCAACATCAGATCAACACCCAGGAAACCATTTGACTTAGCCAACCTTTAGTTATTTTCTAAATTTCACTTCCATATCGTTTATAATATTTTATAATGATTTATCGCTATTTTTATTTATTTTAAAATAGCTAATTTATTCAAAATGACGCTTCGGGCCATAACGCTGCCGTGGCGCTGTTTTTCTTCAGATTTTATTTACACATATATGAAAATCTAACCGTTTGGTCTTCAAAAAATTTACATCATTAGAAAGATCTTTTCAAAACGAATCCAATGGTTCCAGTTTCGAGATAATCCGACGGTTGGATCTCCCGGTATAATTGTTTGAAGTTTCGATTTCGAAATACGAACTGCAGCGTCGTTATTCGATTAAATATAATTATATATATATATATAAATATAATCGATTCTGGCGCTGTTTTTCTTCAGATTTGAATTAAACATTCCAGACAATCCAACAGTTGGATTTTTACAAAGTTGGTGCCTTTGGAAAGATATTTCAAAAGCGAACCCAATGGTTGCGATTTCAGGAAAATCCGATGGTCGGATCTCCCGTACTAATCGTTTGAAATCATGGTTTCAAAATACGAACTGCAGCTTCGTTTTTTGATATATTTCAATTCCATTTATATATCTATATCGATTCTTCGATTTCAAAGCTATATTCTTTTCATACTTTTGATAAAAATTATATTTTTATCCAACTGTCTTCTATTTCAACACTTCACTATTTTTAACAATTCATGTATATAATAAAAATGTGATTTTTAATGTAAAACAATTTGTTTCAAAAAACGACTATTTTATATATTTCATATAGGTGATAAAAATAGGATTTTTATTATAAAACAATTTATTTCAAAACAAGGTTATTTTATACATTTCATATTGATGTTAAAAATGGGATTTTTATTATAAAATAGTTTCTTTCAAAATATGAATACCATTCAACACATGAATTTCAATTCCACGAATGAATATCGACTCAACACATGAAGGTTTTCTATTCAACGAATAAATATAGTTTCGACAAATGAAAATAATTCAAACACATGAATATTATTCAAAATTTCGGCAGCACAACGGCAGGGTAGTTAAAACCGGGACCGTCCCTAGTACGGATCCCCGCTCTACCTTAAAACCTCGCGGTTTTTGACAATGGGGAATCATGCATCTAATTCGCACGCAGGCGGCATGTATATTTATTTCTTTTCCACAAACTAATCCTATGTGGTTTCAACCAAATATTCTCAACCACAAACGGGTATTTTTCAACCACAATCAATCAATATCAACCACAAACAATTCCAATCAACCATTCGCTATCAATCAATTTTCACACCAATCACAACCAATAAATATCGTCCATGGTTTATGGACGAGGGGCGTATATATATATATAGCATTTCACTTCTATTTCAACACATATATAATTTTTACAACGCATATACAACTTATACATCGAACAAACAACTTATACAACGCTTATACAAGAGGTGTACAACGCTTATATAACTCATACATCGACTATATAATTTATACATCGTCGTTTTCCAAATCGTTTATAAATTAGAAATCTCACATTGGGTTCCACTCCACCAAAAATAGCAGAAGGCTCAGAAAAATATGCGGTTTCTTCTCGAATGTAGAAGACGTCCACAGGAGTCCACTGTCTCTTGTTTCACTGAATTTCGTCAACAAACGAAAAAGATATGATTTTTCATTCGTTAATGACATTTTAAAAGCAATTAGTAAAATAATTAATTAAATCATAAACCTTTCTTCTTCAATCGACTACAGGCCGTTGCCTTCTTGTTCGTTCAAACCCAAATCCATCCGGCTAGGGTTCTAATTTTCACCCAAATCGGAGCACTAGCCGACGATCTGGTGGCTTCACGGCGTGTGTCTCCGAGAGAGCTCTCCGCCAGTACCCTTCACGACGAACTCGTCGTTCATCTGATGCTAGAAATGGCCTCGAACCGGTGACACTTCAGGCCCAAAAATCTAACACCACACTAAACGATAATACCACTAACCGGCACGGATTTAAAGAGGGTGAAAAGTTCTTAAATAATCTCTCAAGAATTTTGAATTTTATTGTATGGATTGAGAGTAAATTGAAGGAGAAGCACAGAGCGATTTCTGCCGTTCAGATTTAGGGTCGGCTGCTTCAAACGAGAAAGAGGAATAAGGGGCTTTCTAATTGGTCGATTTTAATATACGTATATATATATATATTTTTATAATTTTAATTTAGAAAAATACCCTTGTATTGATACGAACTCCAAACGAATCCCAACGACTGTCGCCCCTAGCTAAATACCCCCATTCCGAACACAATGAGATATGTTTCGTAGGCCCATTCGAAAAATTCCAGAAAAATAATTCTAGCTATGTTTTGAAGATATGGTCCCAACAAAACTAGTTTCGTCGAATTCTGAGACCGTTTGAAAAATGGCCCATTTCTGGTCGATCCAATTTAACTATAATTGAACAAAACACGTTTTCCTTTGCCACGCTCTCATACTAGCTTCAAAAATTATGAAATTTGAAATCTAGCAATAACTTCACATCCCGGATTCAACAAAAGTGTTTTCGTCGAATTCCGAGGTCGTTTGCAAAATGGCCAATTTCATGGGCTATATAAATTCCATAGCGACCTTTCTGAAAATTCACTTGGCCATAACTTTTGCTTTCCGCTATGAAACTTCGATTTTTCAGATTCATTAGAAAGGTATTCACTAACAGATTTAAATATTTTTGGTTTCACTCAAATCCGTTTTGTTTTGCACCCGGTACGGTCAATCAAAGTTTGAATTCAAATTTTGAAACTACCGCGCCATTTCAGGCCTTGTTTATAATTAGAATTAATTATATTCGTTTTAAAACGTCGATTCAAACTCACTTTTCATTGCTACTATTTAAAATATTTATTTTAAATATTTAAAACCCATTATTTTAGCTAATTAAAAAAAATTAAATTGGTTCAGATTTTCCGGGTCGTTACAATCTCCCCCACTTAAAACTTTTCATCCCCGGAAAGGAACAAAGTCGAAAGTGGTTTGATTAATCAACTCTACGTTCGATCTGGCTTCCATTCTCCAGCTTTTCAGTTTATGAGAATTTTTAAATACTTCAAAATTTTGGCTAACACCCGGAATTTTCGAAAAATTTCGCCATAACCTCCTTTGTACGGGGAGAGGTTTGGAAATTTATTTGGCCGTATTAGGTACCCAATAAATCCTAATAAGCATACACATATTTATAGTGATATATTCTGGTGTTTACAGGGGAGCATGTATTGATAATAACTCCAGAGAATAAATTCTCGTCACCCAGTCAAAGCCTGAGGGAGTGTGTATTTTAAATGCTCCAGAGGATAAATCCTCGTCACCTCGTCCCGTGTGGGAAATAAATAGTCCATGTGCCGTATCTAATAACTAGAGAGACGTGATTATTGTCAACTCCAGACCCGTGTGGGGTTTTTATTAATCTGGCAATTTTATCGTTACAATTTAAATAGTCCATATCCGTCATCAGTTCAACCTGTAAAATATAGTCATCGCCATACAAGCCTCTCGCTCGTATGGTAAATCTTCCACCTCGTCACACGAGCTCCAAATGATTATGTGGTATATGATGAAGTATGCCTATCTTCCAGAAGTATGCCAGGTAGTGTAGTTCAAAATTAATTGTTACTATCCTATGGCGATGTTTATTATTTCACACAGAATAACCAGCACTCCGCATCCAATGGCATTCACAGGAGTTGATATAATAATATTTTACATCCAACTCATTAAGGTTTACCTATTTGTCGGGCACGCAAATAAAATCTTTACTCAACAGCTAATCCATTTACCTGTTCAAACATATATAATGCACAAGTATATATTTCTATCTATTTTCCAATCAGTTAAATGTGTGATATAATCGAATAAATTCTACCATTATTCTCTTATTAATTAAATTAACTATCGTTTTAATAATTTAATTAATCAAATCTACTATCACACAACACAAACAACAATCAAATTGTTTTTAACTTTTCAAAAATATACTAATCAATTTCTATATTCTTTTAAAACCATTCAGACTATAGAATTAAAAGTGCACATCCATGAAAAGAAAATAACAACAGAGTAGAGAACTAATTGGTAATGCAAAGTATGGTAAATGTACCTTGCACCGGAGTCAATCAGAGATATCCACTCGGCATCTAGGATAAGCTTTCTGAATGCTCTCCTCAGTTTCCCAAGTACAATCTCGCGGATCTCCACTCCATTGCACTTTGACTAAGTGAACCTTCTTGTTCCTCAGTTCTTTGGTTTCTTTGCCAATAATCTTTAGTGGCTCTCTTCTCACAGCTAATTCTGGAGTAATTTCAATATCCTGCTGAGCTGCTTCTTCCACGATCAAGTCTGGATCATGAACGTGCTTTCGAAGTTGAGATATGTGAAATACATCATGAACTCCAGGCAACCAATCCGACAGTTTAACTCTATAAGCGAGCGTTCCGATCCGTTCCAAAATAGGAAACAGACCAATGAATTTGGGCAACAACTTCCCAGTTTTACCGAACCGGATAACTCCTCTCATTAGTGATATTTTCAGATATACATAGTCGCCAACAACAAATGATATATCTCTTCTTCTCCTATCAGCATAACTCTTTTGTCGGCTTTGAGCGGCCAGTAATCGTTTCTTAATAAAATCGACCTTGTCGGCAGCTTCTCAGATCATATCAGGCCACAACACAAGTCTATTACCAGGTTCGACCCAACAAGCAGGAGATCGGCACGGTCTACCATATAATGCTTCGAATGGTGACATTGTCAGACTCGCCTGGTAGCTGTTGTTATATGAGAATTCAGCCAAATGTAGATTGTCTTCCCATGATCCACCGAAATCTAGAACACAAGCCCACAATAGATCTTCTAATATACGATTCACCCTCTCAGTTTGACCATCTGTCTGAGGATGATAGGCGGTGCTTAGGTTCAGCTTTGTTCCCAGCTCTACTTGAAATGCCTCCCAGAATTTACTAGTAAATATTGTATCTCTATCACTGACTATACTGAGCAGCACTCCATGTAGTCTAGCTATTTCCTTGAAGTATATCCACGCTAGACTCTGAGCAGTTCTGTTTGATCTAACAGGTATGAAATGGGCGGTCTTCGTGAAGTGATCTACGATCACCCAAATACTGTCATTCCCTTTTCTGGTTCTGGAAAAACCATCAATGAAGTCCATGGAAATATGTTCCCACTTCCAGCCAGGAACGTCCAGCGGTTGCAACAATCCAGCCAGTTTCTGTTGGTCGCTTTTGACTAGCTGGCAAGTAGGGCATCGGCTAACATATATTGAAACGTCCCTTTTCATAGCCTTCCACCAGAATGTTCGCTTGATATCGTTGTACATTTTGGCCACACCGGGATGGATACTCAGCTTGGACTTGTGACACTCGTCTAACACTTCCCTTTTTAACTCTGGGATGTCAGAAACACAAATCCTTCCTTTCAACCTCAGGGTCTCGTCGTTATCTATTTGAAAACACGAGGGTTTGCCTTTCTGAATCCTTTTGATCATATCTTTAATAAAGTTATCCTCCTTCTGAAGAATAGATATTTTGTCAATCAAGGAAGTCGGAATAATAAAGCTGGCGATCATTACATTCTTTCGACTCAGCGCATCAGCCACGACATTGGCTTTCCTGGGAGTGTACATAATCTCAAAGTCATAGGCTGCAAGAAACTCCAGCCAACGTTGCTGCCTCAGATTCAAGTCTTTCTGGGTGAACAGATACTTTAGGGACTAGTGATCTGTAAACAGTTCAAATCTCTCACCCAGAAGATAGTGTCTTCAGATTTTCAAAGCGAATACGACAGCCAATAACTCATGATCATGAGTGACGTAGTTTTTCTCGTGCGGCTTCAGCTGGCGGCTAGCATAAGCAATCACTTGACCCCTTTGCATTAACACTGCGCCAAGGCCTTCTCTAGAAGCATCAGTCCAGACTTTCAAATCCTGATTGCCATCGATGATGGTTAACACTGGAGCTGTCGTTAATCTTAATTTTAGCTCTTCAAAAGACTCTTCACTTTCTGAAGTCCATTTGAATTTAGAGTTCTTCTTTATAAGCTTCGTTAAGTGACCAGATATCTTCGAAAAGTTTTTAACGAACTTCCGGTAATAACTAGCCAATCCGAGAAAACTGCGGACTTCTGTAGGAGTACTGGGCTATTTCCAATTCTGAATAGCTGTGATTTTACTTGGATCCACAACAATTCCTTCTTTTGATACAAAGTGGCCCAGAAATTTCACTTTGTCTTGCCAGAATATGCATTTGGATAGTTTGGCTTTCAAAACATTCCGTCTCAAAATTTCTAGAACTTGTTCCAGATGCTTTTCATGTTCGGCCTTTGATTTAGAGAAGATTAGAATATCGTCAATGAAAACCAGAACAAGTTTATTCAAAACCCCTTTGAACACTCTATTCATCAGATCGACGAAGTAAACTGGAGCGTTACATAAGCTAAACGGCATTACTAACCACTCACAGAATAAGTCTGGACCTCTAAATGCTGTCATTGGAACACACTCTTCAGCAATTCGAAGCTGATGGAAGCCTGTAGCTAGGTCCATTCTTGAGAATACTTGTGCTCCATTCAAACGATCCAATAAATCATCGATTCGCGGCAATGGATATTTGTTCTTTATTGTCTGTTTGTTCAAATCACGATAATCCACACATAGACGTAGAGTTCCGTCAGATTTTGGGATAAACACCACTGCTACACCCCAATCAGAGAAACTAGGCTTGATCAAACCCTTCCATACTAGCTGTCGTGTTTGATTGTCAAGTTCTTCTTTCTCTTTCAAGGACATTCTTCGAATAGCGTGAACTACCGGCCTTGCATTGGGAATCAAAGCGATCTTGAAATCAATCTCTCTTTGTGGAGGTAAGCGAACAACTTCATCGAACACATCCGCATAGTTCTTGACGACAGAAATATATTTGATGAGGTCAGGAATATTCTCTGTAACTTTAGGGATCTTTTCAATTTGAGCAGGAGAAACATCCAATGATTCCCAGAAGTCTTTTCTATTAGCGTTCTGACCTTCACAGGGAATGGTTATATAATCCCCTGATTTTATCTTTGCCTTAGTGACTCTGTCGGTTCATTTAACCTCAGCTTCATATTTGGTCAACCAGTCTAACCCCAAGATAAGATCAAACTCAGTAAAATTCATGACGGCCGCGATGGTAGGGAACCGATAACGAGAAAAGGAAACCGGCACTCCACAAACCCAACTGAGATCAATGGAACCCCTAACCGGATTCTGGACAGTCATTGGTTCCTTAAGCTTCTTCAAATTTAAATCCAGTTTCCTAGCTGCATTCTTTGTAACAAAGCTTCGCGACGCGCTGGTGTCAAACAGTACTTTAACTGGAATATCTTTGATTGTTACCGTGCCTTCTAAAACATCCGGCCTTTCTTGAACAGCCGATGGCTCAGAAGCTTCTGCTATTTCATTTACTTGAGCCACATTGGTCTTTTTTAAAAGCCAGCAGTCTCTCTTTATATGACCAGCCTGATGACATAGATTGCACTCTCGATTCACTTGAAACTTTCTCTTGGATTTAGATCCATCCTTTCTTCGTTTGTTCGAGGCTTTACAACTTATCGCGAAATGCCCTTGCCTATTGCAGCTTGAGCATGTGGTAGTTATTACCGGCTCTTTCTCTGATCTGGTCCTTTTTCTCTTGGCACTGGGCTTCTTACTGACTTCAGGCTTGTCAGTCACAGACTCCACTTTGTTACTCGAACTGACTTCCTCTTCGTCGCGCAACATACCTTTCTTATGGAGATCTTCATACTGATAAGCCATATAAATCATTTCTGAAAAAGGAAGCTTCACATTTCTCATCACACTATTCTGATATTTCCTTTGCCGGCCATGAATAAATCTCAGATTCTTCCTCTTTGGATTTTCAATTAGATGAGGAGCATAGTGAGAAAGTTCGTTGAATTTCTTATGATATTCTGGGATGGTCATATCACCTTGTATCAGATAAGAAAATTCATCACATAATCGCTCGGTTGCTTCGGGAGGAGTAAATATTTCTAGGAAAATCATTTTGAATCTATCCCAGGTGATATCACCTTCTGGATTATCTTTAATAACTGAATCCCACCAAAACAAAGCTTCTTCTTTGAGTGCCCAAGGCGCCAGTAATCTTTTCTAATCGTCTCTCAACTTTAAACCCTCAAAGATTTTCTCTACAGAACGAATCCAAGCTTGTGTTTCCTTAATGGACTCTTTGCCTAAGAATGGCGATCCACCCAGATTTTGAAATCTCTTGAATAGAACTTCTATATCTGATTCTGGCTGCGGGAGCACAACTGGCTCATTAGCTGATCGAGCCATACATTTATTTCTTCTGTTCCTGTCACTCATTTTCTGGACGTCTACAATTAGCAGACAAACTGTCAGGTCAACAGAAAAGATATTTCAAAATATAGAGACAAATACTTCAATGTAAATGTGTCTACTAGGGTGTATTTCATTCTGCTTTACTTATACTAGGATATTACTGATCCTATCTGTATAAGTTACCCATCCTAGAACACTACTAGTTCTATTTCTGACGAGTTCATTAATATGTTATATTCCATAACTAAGCTTAACCAAAGCTCTGATACCAAATTGATACGACCCCAAACCCCGTACTGACGGTGGCAAGGGTAATCCTTGGAATATAACACAGAAACAGATAATAACAGAACAGAATTTAATAAATACACCAGATAATGTACAATAGAATACACTGGATAAACGTAATCATCAGAGTTACACAGTATACAGGATCATACTTAGTACAAATACAGTTCAGCTATACATAAATGTCCATAGCGGAAACAAACAAAATATGTACAATAGGAGCTGAACAACATAAAAAGAGATAAATAATAGAATCCATCTATAGCTCCAGCTATCCAGAAAGAACCAGCTAAACCTGAATACAAGGCTGCTCGTGTAAAAAAATGGGCACCCGAGTTTGAAAGTGAAACAAACTACGAGTCAGTCATGGGACTGGTATGAGAAATCTACTCAACACATTTATAATATGGCTAATCACAGGACCACGCCACTTTCGTGGAACGGGTTTACTCCATTGGATTGTCAGTTCTTTAAAACAAATCATTCTTTTGAACATCGCTATGCTTTTTATAAAAATGAAGCCATTGTATGACTCAGTTCCCATCACACAATGCAACGCAAACCGGAGGATAGAGTTTTTACCTTATAACAGCCAAAATATGCTTGATACGAATAAAACAAGAGCATTTGATATTATTACTAGTGTTTGTATATTTCAAAAGCAATATCAAATCATAACTATCAATCATAGACGGAATTAATGCCCCATACCACTATGTCGCCATATATAGGTATACAATCAAAACCGCACAGTCACGTATTTGGAAATTGAATTTCCGTCATGAACCAAGGCAAGGGATCGTCCTTACCGAATTCGAGATGCTCTAGCCCACCCCTCAGGCAACCGCGTAGGCAAGCCTTGGATCGTCAGGGTCGGTCCACCGATGTGGATTATTATGCCTGAACAATGCATTTCCCCGCCCTTTGGGGCGTAAACGAGCCAACGAATGGCTCCTTCGGCTTCACATAATCACCGGTATATCCGAGGCGCCTCGCAACAGCAACAACCACATAAGTAAAATGTCAGGCCGTGTAAAAACACCGACATTACTCCCAGCTAGAAAGAAACGCATGCCCTCCCTGAGGTCCTTCTCCCGTTTCTGGTCCATACCGGGGTGTGAGGCTCGCAAATTCACGTTATACACAAAGCTACGCCACACAGGCGGGGCTTTGATCATCACCACAAGACTTTGCTTTTCAACAGAAGCCTTGATCATTTGCCACTTAGGCATGCCACACTAGTAAATCATGCCATGCGACTGATGTCCATCGATATACAACCTCTAAGCTCGTGCGTTTCAGAGAAGGGCGTTAAGCAAAAGAATAAATTCTCTACCGCCAAACAGATGTATATTTAATAGAGATCAATCAACATAGAATAAAACCCAATGTCAGACACACAGTCCATTTGCAAGTCCGTTCTAGGTCTGAACGAAACCGGAGGAACTAAATACTTCGCATATTCATCGATTCCCACGTACTCTGGACGATCACCACTCATTATCCATATTTTGGGATGCCTCCCAATCAGGACCTCAGTTACCATCCAAACGAGGTGAAGATCGGTCTTCAACCCCAGTCTTCATCTTCGACTTCTTATTGTCGATTCAGTTATTCAGAATGGGATAAACCCGGTCTTTCTGAGCAATTCGCGTATATAATAAACAAGTGCAACATTAAAATACATACGCATCATTTCAATTCATTAGTCACTAACCGTCAATCAGTAAGAGAACGATTTCCCAAATATTAACCCCGAAGGCCGAAACCAACATCAGATCAACACCCAGGAAACCATTCGACTTAGCCAACCTTCAGTTATTTTCTAAATTTCACTTTTATATCGTTTATAATATTTTATAATGATTTATCGCTATTTTTATTTATTTTAAAATAGCTAATTTATTCAAAATGATGCTTCGGGCCATAACGCGGCCGTGGCACTGTTTTTCTTCAGATTTGATTTACACATATCTGAAAATCTAACCGTTGGATCTTCACAAAATTTACATCATTAGAAAGATCTTTTCAAAACGCATCCAACGGTTCCAGTTTCGGGAAAATCCGACGGCCGGATCTCCCGGTATAATCGCTTGAAGTTTCGATTTCGAAATACGAACTACAATGTCGTTATTCGATTAAATATAATTATATATATATATATAATCGATTCTGGGGCTGGTTTTCTTCAGATTTGAATTAAATATTCCAGACAATCCAACCGTTGGATTTTTACAAAGTTGGTGCCGTTGGAAAGATATTTCAAAACCGAACCCAACGGTTGCGATTTCAGGAAAATCCGATGGTCGGATCTCTTGTACTAATCGTTTGAAATCATGGTTTCAAAATACGAACTGCAGCTTCGTTTTTTGATATATTTCAATTCCATTTATATATCTATATCGATTCTTCGATTTCAAAGCTATGTTCTTTTCATAATTTTGATAAAAATTATATTTTTATCCAACTGTCTTCTATTTCAACACTTCACTATTTTTAACAATTCATGTATATAATAAAAATGTGATTTTTAATGTAAAACAATTTGTTTCAAAACACGACTATTTTATATAATTCATATAGGTGATAAAAATAGGATTTTTATTATAAAACAAGTTATTTCAAAACAAGGTTATTTTATACACTTCATATTGATGTTAAAAATGGGATTTTTATTATAAAACAATTTCTTTCAAAATATGAATACCATTCAACACATGAATTTCAATTCCACGAATGAATATCGACTCAATACATGAAGGTTTTCTATTCAATGAATAAATATAGTTTCGACAAATGAAAATAATTCAAACACATGAAAATTATTCAAAATTTCGGTAGCATAACGGCAGGGTAGTTAAAACCAGGACCGTCCCTAATACAGCTCCTCGCTCTACCTTAAAACCTCGCTGTTTTTGACAATGGGGAATCATGCATCTAATTCGCACGCAGGCGGCATGTATATTTATTTCTTTTGCACATACTAATCCTTTGTGGTTTCAACCAAATATTTCTCAACCACAAACGGGTATTTTTCAACCACAATCAATCAATATCAACCACAAACAATTCCAATCAACCATTCGCTATCAATCAATTTTAACACCAATCACAACCAATAAATATCGTCCATGGTTTGTGGACGAGGGGCGTATATATATATATATATATATATATATATATATAGCATTTCACTTCTATTTCAACACATATATAATTTTTACAATGCATATACAACTTATACATCGAACGAACAACTTATACAACGCTTATACAAGAGGTGTACAACGCTTATATAACTCATACGTCGACTATATAATTTATACATCGTCGTTTTTCATATCGTTTATAAATTAGAAATCTCACATCGGGTTCCACTCCACCAAAAATAGCAGAAGGCTCAGAAAAATATGCGGTTTCTTCTGGAATGTAGAAGACGTCCACACGAGTCAACTGTCTCTTGTTTCACTGAATTTCGTCAACAAACGAAAAAATATGATTTTTCATTCGTTAATGACATTTTAAAAGCAATTAATAAAATAATTAATTAAATCATAAACCTTTCTTCTTCAATTGACTACAGGCCGTTGCCTTCTTATTCGTTCAAACCCAAAACCATCCGCCTAGGGTTCTAATTTTCACCCAAATTGGAGCACTAGCCGACGATCTGGTGGCTTCACGTCGTGCGTCTCCGAGAGAGCTCTCCGCCAGTACCCTTCATGATGAACTCATCGTTCATCTGACGCGAGAAATGGCCTCAAACCGGTGACACTTCAGGCCCAAAAATCCAATACCACACTAAATGATAATACCCCTAACCGGCACGGATTTAAAGAGGGTGAAAAGTTCTTCAATAATCTCTCAAGAATTTTGAATTATATTCTATGGATTGAGAGTAAATTGAAGGAGAAACACAGAGCGAT
This sequence comes from Allium sativum, assembly GCA_030737875.1. NCBI lineage: Eukaryota > Viridiplantae > Streptophyta > Magnoliopsida > Asparagales > Amaryllidaceae > Allium > Allium sativum. The sequence goes on from CM060923.1 coordinate 13,772,414, forward strand.
TTCCGCCGTTCAGATTTTGGGTCGGCTGCTTCAAACGAGAAAGAGGAATGAGGGGCTTTCTGATTGGTCGATTTTAATATATATATATATATATATATATTTTTATAATTTTAATTCACAAAAATACCCTTGTATTGATACGAACTCCAAACGAATCCCAACGACTATCACCCCTAGCTAAATACCCCCATTCCGAACACAATGAGATATGTCTCGTAGGCCCATTCAACTATTTCAGTCAGTTTTCCTTCAATTTAAAATATATAACATTCAATATTCGATTTGAACGTACATTTCAATTTGCCCGGGCCACAAACTGATTCGAAAAATTCCAGAAAACTAAATCTGGCTATGTTTTGACGATACGGTCCCAACAAAACTAGTTTCGTCGAATTCTGAGACCTTTTGAAAAATAGCCCATTTCTGGTCGATCCAATTTAACTTTATTTGACCAAAACACGTTTTCCTTTGCCACGCTCTCATAATAGCTTCAAAAATTATGAAATTTGAAATCTAGCAATAACTTCACATCCCGGATCCAACAAAAGTGGTTTCGTTGAATTCCGAGGTCGTTTGCAAAATGGCCAATTTCATGGGCTATTTAAATTCCATAGCGAACTTTCTGAAAATTCACTTGGCCATAACTTTTTCTTTCCGCTATGAAACTTTGATTTTTCAGATTTGTTAGAAAGGTATTCACTAACAGATTTAAATATTTTTTATTTCACTCAAATCTGTTTTGATTTGCACCCGGTACGGTCAGTCAAAGTTTGAATTCAAATTTTGAAACTACCGCGCCATTTCAGGCCTTGTTTATAATTAGAATTAATTATATTCGTTTTCAAACGTCGATTCAAACTCACTTTTCATCGCTATTATTTAAAATATTTATTTTAAATATTTAAAATCCATTATTTTAGCCAATTAAAAAAAAATTAAATTGGTTCATATTTTCCGGGTCGTTACAATAAATTATCACTTCAGGAAAAAATAATAAGCAATGTACATAAATTTAAATGTAATGATCACAAACCATCATCCAATTATTTTGTCTTTTAGCAATGCTTCAATTGTTAGTTCGAACATAATGGCATGCACTTCGCGCATGGATTGTTACTCATCAAACATTGTGTATCTTACATACGAAAGGAAAAATGATTTGTACTAATATTACATGATTAATAAATTGTCACATTGTAATGAAAAATAGTAAACAATATAAGTAAATTCAAATGAATTTTCTTTAGTAAATTTAGTAAATAATATAAATGAAGAAAAAGGAAAAAAATTAAAGAGGAGAAGTGGAAAAAATAATGGAGGACAACTGAAAATTTACTATTAATTGACAGTTTTCATTTCAAAAGGCATCAAGCTAACAATTCAAACAAAAAATTTCAATCAAAAGCAAGGGAAAACAACGCCATGATAAAAATATCCAGAGCCCTGCAAGTTGTGCATAAAGCGCCGGATTGGTAAAATGAAAAAAATCGAATAAGAAGAATCTATACGTTTTTGGTTGAGAGATCCATAACCATAGCATAAAAAATGCATCACGATATCTACCTTACAGGCTAAGCAGGTAAAGGAAAAGATGAATTATTATATATTATTACTGCTAAGCCAAGTAGTTAGAGTATCATAGTTATTCTAGAAAATAAAAAAATAAGATTATACTTTAATCATAAGCATAATCAATAATACAATGGTAAAAACATAATGCTTGACAATTCAATGTTAATGATGCATTTCGTTGGACACTTCAATTGAGTTAATTCACTTATATAAGAATATTAGTTCTAATTTGATTATTTTCTTTTATTTTATGCTTAGATCAAACCGAGTACCACATCGTCGAGAATACACCTTTCGTAGCTGGTGAGACGACCCAAACTTCCCCTATCCCCGAGGAGAAGGAGGAGCCCAGATTGTTTTGAGAACACGATGCTTCAGAACACAAACATTAGAACATTTCATTGCTATTACAACAATTAACATCAGAGTACAAGATTTTAGAGTCCAAATAAATAATATACAGTGGAAAATATCAGAGATTAAAATATATAGCAGCGAAAATTAAAAAATTATATAAATACGATGCATAGCAAAAATACATCGACTACCACAACTGAAAGAAATACACGGATACAAAGCATTCCTAATATCTGCGAAAACCAAAACTACTAGTTGCCCATGCGGAAAATATGGGCACCTAGAGTTTAGGTGGAAACAATAAACTCTGAGTCAGTCATGGGACAGGCTTGAGAACAAAAAATAGTTATTAACTTTATTTTAAAGTTAGGTAGATTATGGGATCACGCTGTATGACACGGAATAGATTTACTCCACATGAATATCATAAACAACTCGCAATGCTAAATAAATGAAAAATAAAGCTATTATAAGACTTAGGTCCCATCACATAATGCAACGCAAGCCGGAGGATAGAGTTTTACCTTATAATAGCAAAATATGCTTGATATGTGAAATTTATATTTTATTATTACTATAAGCGAAGAAATCAACTTCAAATATATATGTATCAATCATAGACGGCATAAGTACTATATACTATGTCGCCATACATAGGTTTACAACTAAAACTGAAAAATGTCGTATTGGAAGTTTGGATTTTCATCATGATGGCTGCTGATTCGAAAGATCAATTGCGTAGTGCAATAATCAACGGCGTACGTCCTAGGCAATGGAAAACACCGTATGGCACATCCGCCTATATCTAGGAAATCAAGTATCACTGCGGCTTATGTCCCAGCTAGAGATAACACCGCTTACTCTATCCTTATGGGAATCTGGCGGTGTGCGCTATCTCTACCAGGTGTGGAGTGACCACATCTAGCCTATCTCGGTCGACAGAATCCATCCTCATTTCGAAAGTATACTGATCTAACTATCAGTTCACCATCATACTGATGTGTGAGGCTCGTGAATTAACGCTACACAAAGTTGTGCTACTTAAAGCTTTGCTTTGATCATCATCCCCCAATCTCTGTTTTTCAACAAAAGCTTGGATCTATGCATCTCAACATGTCATGCTGTCAATCCATACCATATCATTGATTTCTGCCAATATATAACCTCTAAGCTCGTACGTCTATGAGATGGGTGTTAAGCAAGAGAATAAATTCTCCGCCATCAAACAGATATATATATTTAGCAAAGATCGATGAATACAGGATAAAGGAATACGACATCAGACATACCACCCATCTGCAAGTCTGTCCTCGGTCTGAACAAAACCGGAGGCACCATATTCCTCATCCCATATGTCCAATACAGGAGAGAGGCCCTCGCATATGCGAACAATCAACAAGTACGTCCGGACAACTACCACTATGACCCCTTCCTCGGAGCTTACCAATACAGGGAATCAATTTTAATCCATTCAATGTGAAGATCGTCGGTCTCGCACCATCTTCAATACCTTCGACTTTTAATCGTCGTATTAGTTATTCAGAATGGGTTAAACCCGGTCTTTCCGAACAACTTGCGTATCTTATAATCAAGTGCTATAAAAACACATCATACTTCTCGTTCCAATCCAGAATGTTGTTTTGTTCAAATATTCTTCACATCGGAATTATTCCCATAAATTTTATCAAATATTTTATTCATTTAAAACGCTTGCCTAAATCTTCACATGGAAACCATTTCAAAAGATTTTGTATTATCTTTTCACAACTTTAAACCAAATTAAGGTTTATCAAACTAGTCGGGATTATCGAGCCTTACCGAAGTAGTCATTTATTTTATTTTCCTAACTCCAACCTATTCATCCCATGGAGCAAAACTAGTAGTACTCCGTTTCTGACACCCATTGTGTTACTGGTAAATTCAATTACCATTTCCTGTTTCAAATCTTTTTTGATGCAAAAAGGTAGTGAATCGCTAGATTCACGCCTTCATTCATTCATTAAGCATAAAACAAGTACAACGTGTTCAGCATACATAGAGCTATCTACTAGTTACAATATTTACAGATATTTACATAAATATGTACAACCAAAATACATGCACGCAGGCATGTTTACATAGAGCCCAAAAATTTTATGAAATGACAACAAAAAACAGCATGCGAACCCAGTAAAGTGAAGCATGGCAACATCAAGCTCTGCTGCCACGAGCCCTGTCCATCACTCGAGCTCCGATTGTGTCAACAAACTTGATTTCTTCCTTGCCTGACCAAAGAGAAACAAAATTAAGTATGCGAAAAATAACTGAGTTGGGCCGTTTCATTTTGCATTTAAACTTTCGTGAGTTGCGTTCATGCCAGAGGATCCAAACATAAGCAAAGTTCAAAAGAGCAAACATATGGCGCATGTCGGTGTCAGGTAATGTAATAATAGTGCTATTCCAGAAAAGAAATTGGTCAGAGATGAAGTGAGACCAGTCTAAGCAGATATTAAGGCTAACTAAACACTTCGTCCACACGTAAAAGGCGAAATCGCAATCAACAAAAAGATGCTGATAATCCTCGTCGTCGTCAGTGCAGAAAACACATCCCCCAGTAACATGAACACCTTTTAGCCGTAATCTTTTCACTGTATTGAGCTTGTTGTGCATGATCATCCACATATGTATCTTGACCTTAGCAGGTACGGCCTTAAAACTCCACATCCTCATGAATCCATCATACTTTCTTCCTGCGAAGTTCATCAACTTATAAAGTGCACTCACGCAAAAGTTACCACCAATCTTCCACACAAAGTCATCCTCCTCATTGCTATGAAGGTGTACATCTTCTAACAAACGAATCAGGCCACAAAGTTGAAGCTGAGCATTTCCTGTTTCAAATCTAATTAAAGATTTAACTATTGCATGGAGTAAAACTGGTGATACTCCATTTCGGAATACTCCTTGAATCTGATAATTTAATTATCACATTCACGATTCAATCTAATTAAAGATTCACTAAAACTCCGTCTTAGTTTTAATCTCCAAAAATCATGGGTTGAAAAACGAATGTCATTTAAAACATCGTTCATGATAAATCCAAAATCATCTTCCATCAAAATGGAATCTACACGGAAATCATAATAGTGTATAATCAATATAAATTCCTATTTCAGACTAATAATATAAATGGAATAATGACAAAGCCTTTTAAATTCCATATATAGTAACGGTCTTCCTTTACCTAAGCTCATCTCGATTATTTCCAGATCGAATTCCATTCAATTCCAATTTAATATATTAAATTGGAAAACTTTACTTTAGGAAATTTCCATTAAGTCTTGATAAAAATGTAACACCCCACGTCCATTAATGTCACTCACAAAGGGAATGCATTAACTTCCATGGAGGTTTTAAGTGAATATAGAACTGAAAAATTACAACAAGACAGATAATAAGTAGTACTTGGAAATCTAAAACTTTATTTCATTGCAGCGGAAATTAAACATGTTCGTTACATCATAAAAATCATAAATCAGAGTCAAGTACAATATCCATCTTAATAAAACAAAATACATAACCCCATTACATAAATATCCATTAAAGAAGATAACAAGCTAGACTTTACTTCAACAGTCCAAGCTTTCCAAAAGAGAGATAAAGCAATCCAATCAAGCTCCACTAGAGCTGGGCCCACCCTGAGGACCTGGAGGGGGAAAAAGATAGAAATAGAGGGGGTCAGACATAAAGTCTGGCGAGTTTGACAATTCTAACAATACTATTATCAAAATAACTAGACTAAGGCATAAGCAGGAAAACAAGGAAATGCCTATGAACTATTGGGTATGGAAGAGCAGATAAAGATAACGTTAAAGGCACACCTTATACTAACGAATAATTACTACACTGCACCACACCAGTCACCCTAAAGGTTAATCCCACTTGCTTCACTTAGAAATTTTATAAATAACTTCGTGTACCCCTAGCTGACTACATAGGTGCCGCCTGCCCCCATCTCCGCTAGGTGTACCCCACTACCCACTTTCGATCGGCTCCCTACTCGTAGATAACCGTGCTGGTCCCACAGTGGGGTGTATCACTCCCCTAAAGTGACAACCCGATACAGACTAAGGATGCACGGCTTATACCTACACGATGCAACAACGTCTTACCTACCAGCCCGGGTCCACACACGCATATGAAACCTGTTGGACTTGCGTTGCCACCGCTAACCCGTTTGGCCTCTTATAGTCAAGCCCAGTATGCGTGTCCAGTCCTCGACTTGGGTCGAGCCCACAAAGATACGTTTGGGTTACTGGTTGAAATGGGCCCCCAATTACTTACCACAAGCTATCCACCTAAGCTTGTCCCCACTAGTATATCCCACTTAACCCTCTTCTTAGTCATGTTCATTTACATGTGTGTTTGGTTAAGTCTTACTAATCGTATTTCAAATGCCACTAAAATCACCCACAAGATTCCTCATGCCACCCAAGGCACCTACTTAACCCCCATGTCCCACTTCACATGTTTATCTGGTTAAGTATTTCTTAATTCATTCAGGCCATAACCTCATAAAGACCTCTCACATTAGACTGGCATTTATGGCAGCTGGATTCGCCGGGCGGGTCCGGGCTGTCTTACACCATAAAGGAGTCTAACCTCGTGTCTTTACAACTGTTATGCTTTAATTTGGGCCTAGGACCTCTCACATTGGGCTGACATTTGTGAGTACTGGATTCGTCGGGCGGGTCCGGGCAGTTTTACGTCACAAATGAGTCCAACCTCGTGTCCTAAGCATTGATTAACACTTGTAATCTTTTACCCCAGTTTTAAATATATCCCTATTCAAATCATTAATTAATTCCAATTTTAATGATGTCCATAATTGACTCAATTATGGCCATCCACTTACGGTATGCAAAATCATATCAATTGCACCCCAATTTCTTAATATTAAATCCTTAATATTACCCCTACCCCACGTTATACGTTCGCTTATTCAACGCAAAATATACGTTAGACTCGAATAGTCTAACTCATAGCACAAAGATAAATTATCACAACATATAGACAAATAAAATAGATCTAATCATAATAGGGGTGAAACTTGCATAAAACTACACATGTCATGGATCCAAAGGTGTCAACTTGTTTGGTTAAATGTCACAACTTACATAATATGATCATAACCCAAGTTCATGTATAAACTTGCATATGTGGTTTATGCAACATAATGATGGTGTGAACTAGCATCTAACACATAGAACTCACACATGTCATAGCATAATCCTAGATCTAAATAGATGTCATAATTCTAGATCTAAATAGATGTCATACAATATGTGAGATTATACATACTAATAAATCTAAACTTGCATAGGTACATGTGATTTATCATGTGAATCATCATAGCCCAAATATATATAATCAACATCATGATTCATAAGCTAACTACAGCATAATAACATCATGGCTTTGTAACATCGCAACTTAGCATAGAAACTTGCAACATATATAATATCATCATAGCATGATTTACAACATATAGGATATCATCATCACATAACATAGGATTTGCAACATACATGATAGCATAAGGTTTACAACAACATATATGACAATTCACATCATTTTCTTATGATCCATGTCACATCTTAATCTAATTAGTTTGCTAATAATATTATTAAGATCATCATACTCACAATTAGAAAAGAAAGAGAGTCTTGATTTGCTTTAGAGTTGAGTAGAATTAGAGTTTTGATTAGCTTTCTTCCTTCTTAGTTAGCGGCAGCTACACTAAGTTCCATGGCGACGGTATGACGGCGGCTATTCTATTTTTCATGTGAATTTAGAGTGAGAGACTACCTAGGTATATATAGAGTTTAGGATTTATTTAGACAGTCATATCAACTCAGAACTAACCTGAACCGTTAAATTAGCCAACCCAGCCCTAAAGACACATCAGCAGCTCAATATTGGGCTCTGCCAAAACCTGGCCGACTTGACCAGGTCGACACCCAAGTCGACTGCGCAGTCGACCTGGTCCTGGGGGTGTCGACTGCCCAGTCGACTCCCCAGTCGACCTGGGGTGCTGGGCGGGAAATTTCCCGCCTGGCCTGTTTGACTTCTAATTTTGAATTTTGAATTTTCTGAAACTTCCGATGGCCATATCTCCTTCATACGAAGTCCAAATCACGCAAAATCGGACTCTATTTCAACGAGAATTCCGAGACGAACACAATGGCGCAACATGTTTCCCACAATTCTCACATCTGAGATTAGTTTTTCTTTAATTTGTGAATATTAATATTAACAGAATTACGGGGTGTTACAAAAAAGATTTATAAATTCCAAATCATATCTTCACTGTTAATTGGGTTAAAGAACAAATGTTATTTAAAATACCATTCACGATAAACCCAAAAATCCAATTTCAATTCCAATTAAATATTAATTAATTGGTAAACTTCTCTATATCTTAATTAAAAGGTTTATTCTTTAAACAACTGGGTTTAAGAATAGTGTTACTTAAGACACCATTAACGAAAAACCCAAAATCCAATTTGATATTAAATACAAGGCTCTGAATAAAATTAATATTGGCTATATTCAATATAAAATTCTAAAACCAATAAATATCGTATTAGGAATAATGATATCAATATCTTCCAAATTTCCATAACAATATCAGTATAATTATGGAATCCAATATTGAAAATATCCGAAGATAATGTTTATTTAAACCTGTTCCAATTTATTCATTGGAAAATTCTGGTTATATTAAAACCACCTACATATCCAATTAATTATTTAAAAACCAATGAATATTATTCTAGCTATTAACTAGTTTATTCAGATAAAAATATGTTTTATCTTTTCAAAACTTGGAATTTTTATTTCAAAATCTTTTCAAATCATTAATCATGTTTTTACAAAAAAATTTATATTTTTAAGTATTTTATTAAGTCCCTTACAGTCGGCTTCCAATATCGGCCGCTGAACTGCATTCACAGTGACCATTTCCAAAAATGATTTGGACATATCTTAAAATCTATCTGTTAGATTTCAAATTTCTTACTATCATTTGAAAGCTCTTTACGATACGAACCCATTGGTTTCGGCTTTAGGAGAATTCGACGACCAGATCTCCCGTTATGCCTATTTGAAGTTAATGGTTGAAATTCGCAAACGATCGTTGCGCGACGCGTTCAATTCAAGCCATTTAAATATATATAATACATATATCGTTGATTTCCATTTAAAACGTATTTTGTAAATCGTTTTTAAATTCATTTAAAACGATTTCAACTTCGTTTTCAATTTTAAATCAAAAATGAATATTCTATATCATTATAATATTAAAATGATAATATTTCAAAATATCAGATTTTTAAATCAAATTTTTTCGATATTCATTATAAAATGAATAAAATCGATATAAAAATCCGTTCGAGTTAAAATGGCGTACATCTACTTGACTCGACTTAACATATTATTTCAATATTTTCGTGTGCATCCAAAATCGGATATCCAAACCATATTTTGATTTTTCACTGAATATTATTCTAATATATTCGTTTATACTCTGAATAGGAATCATACCCAATCAATTACCATATAATTTTATTTATATTGATTCCATACATCTTATGTATTCAAAAATAGTGATGAGCAACTATTAAACATTCAATTCACATCCAGAATGCAATTTACAAATGTATAAGCATTAAATAATTAAAACACTTATAATAGTCTGTCAATTAATCGGTTGCCATACAACTACATATTGGGATTAGTGTATGTCAAATATCATCCCGATAACCGTGCGGGGTTTTCAAACAACAACAGTCTATTTAAATAAATCATTGGTTAATAAATTTGACCAATTTTAATTCGGTGTGAATTATTTTTCTACTTAACCAATTTTCACTGCTTAAATAATAAATAGATATTTACATCTCATTTCAGTAACCATAAAGTGTCTATCTACATCGTTTAAAATTTGAGTGTCGTATATTCAAACAGTGCTTCTTGTGCAAATGAATCGTGAACAGTTCATGTGCTGAACTCTAGCAGTGTCACATATAACAGATAAAAATCAACTCTGACAGTCTATATATATTTTTAGTTACAAAATTAATAACTGTACAAATATTTTAATGAGAGATTCTCACATTATTTTCCACTCTGTCAATCTTTATTTGAGGATTTTTTTAATAAAATTAAAAGAGCATTTAATTTTATCAAAATCTACAACAGCTTTCATTTCTATTTTGGCCAGTTCCATGTTGTAGAGTTTGACTCCACGATCGCAACGCAACTGAAATTGTTCAATTCCGCTCTCGTATGAAAAAGATATGGTATTAAATACATTAATTACAATAATAACTTAATAGAATAATAAACATATTAATTAATCCACTAATTACATTTAAACCGTCGGCCTTGATCATTCTTCCCCGATCCCTTGTGTACAGAAAATCGAACCTGCTTATCACGATTCCTCCACCACACACGAACATCCATGCTGCCGGTCTATGATATGAAGTGCTCTTGTCGTGCGCCTCGGTGGCACCTGTCACCACCCAAAACAGCACGTAAATCGATGTATATGGTCCCTCCAAAAAAGCCCCACAAATCAATGCCTTTGAGGCCCATTAATGATCGCCATAGTGAAACGTATTCCATCAGGACCTGTTGTGTAACGACCCGCATTCTCCGCATCGAAGGATCGTAGAATATTTATTTCTTTCACATACGAAGTCGTATGGTCAGGTAACTTTGGAAGGCGACTATTGGGGTCATTTCCCATGTTCATTATTTTTGTCGATTTTTAAATGACTGTTTCACCCCTAGCTGATCTTGTTTTGACCATAACATTTGATTGGAAAGGAATTTTGACCTGAAACCATTTCCATTGGCTCCAGATGATGGTTTACCTTTCCGCAGAGTGGTCACATTAGCCAAACGGACTCACAGTTTGGGAGATATGGCTGAAACAAGTTTCAGATAATGAAAAACAGCTTAATTGGGCTTAACTGGGTGATTAACAGCTAGGCCCAAAGGGGAATTTCGGGATTAGAAGTTTGAAAGGGCTGTTAGGGTTTGGAGGATACCTTTTTCTCATTTTTCAGCCGTCACTGTTCATTCCCCTCAACCTAGCCATGGCCTCCAACATCTAAAACACCTTCTAATCACCGTTTAATCAAGTATTGGCCTAATCTACATCAAATTGAGGCGGACTAACATAGAGATTGAGATAGAGCTACTATATTGCCTTGGGAACAGCGCCAAAACAGAGAATCATTTCAGATCTAAAGTTTATTTGTGGCAAAGGTGAGTGATTTGCACAATTTTGCACTAATTATGGTTAATTAAGGGTAATTAGTGGTGATTAACGAAACTAGGTATGACAAAATTCTAGAAAAATATGTATAAATTCTGAAATATTGTTTTAGACCTCTTTTAGAAATTTGGGTTGGTTTGGTTAAGTTTTGCTAATCCTATCATTAGTTGTTGTTAAACATCCTTAAGGGGAAAATAAGGGATTTTGGGTATGTTTGGTCCATTTTACATCCTATGATTGTTGTTTTGTTGTTTGATTTCAATTCTACATGTTGCTATGACTGTATGGTATGCTTTGTGATTGATTAGAACAGTTAGAATAGTCGAAAACGCCGTCGTATGGCGTAAAACAGTCGTTAGGAGAGTTGCAGGAAATTATGCAGAAGACCGGATCAGATCGCCCCCTCTTTCTCCGACCCGACCCGATCGTGGAGCACCCATCACGAGCCATCTTCACGAGCCATCACGAACCGACCAGGGATTCAGGAGCTTCTCGCACTTGAACCACGATCCGCACCGATGCACTATCTCGAACCGCCTTCCACGTGAGCATGACCATGAACCAATACTTGAAGGAGGACCACGACCAGGAGCTGGAACCACATACCGATCTGACATGGGTGGAGTACCCCGACCCGATTCGATGGGCTATCGCAAACCGATCCGGATGAAGGAAGAAGACGAGCCGAGCCTATATGATGATCACTAGTTGAATGGAGATTAAACCGAATATGAGAAGACCAAACCCGAGATGCAAAGGTAATCCAAATGAGAAGTTAGAACTCAAGATCCAGTTGGGAACCAACGAGTTAACTTCACGATTGGACTTTGTTGCGGGACATGTGCCAAGAGGTTGTCGGTATTCATAACTTTGGTTTACCACTGAGAGACGAATATTGGGCTTGTAGTGATAGTTGTACGGGATTGGACTCCATCAGGGCCCAAAAGATTAGGTGACCAAATAGTGGATATCGTATGCTTTATGCACTGAGTGAGAGATGTGAGGATGGTTGCTATGTTTGATTGTTTGCTTTCACTATGACATGCACACCCCTACCCCCGTATTCTTTACACCATATGTTAGTGGCACCTTAGTGTATTGAGCGGTATGTTATGCTTACTCTTTGGTTGCAGGTCTAGGTTCAGGTATGATTGGATTATACCTGTTATTGTTCTGTTTTGCTGCTTATCGCTCATACCAAAGTTTTGTCTGACCTAGATTTTATGTTTTTTCTTATTACTCTGGGTTCTCCTAAACGAGCAGACTAGAGACAGGTTAGGTGGTATGCACGAGTAGCTGTACCGGAGACGAGCAGGAGGCTCCCACGTATGATATATAGATATTCTCCTTGTGTTGTTGAAGGTCAATGCTTGGGCATTAGTAGTGTACCTCCTTCTTTTACTTTCTTTTGCTTTAGAGATAGTTTTAAAGTTGTAATAATGGTGTTGGATCATAAGTTGTATTTTGGATTTCCGCTGCTATGATGATGATGATGGTTTTAGTTTTCAGCTTATGCACTGTCTCGCCTGTTTTATGTCAAGTATGTTTCTACTATATTTTATTCCATGCGTTGTGAGACATTCTACATGTTTCTTTGTTTGTTCTTTCATCTTCTTTCCTTCCTTTGACGACCGTCCCGTGCTAGAGGACATGTGTACAGCGCACTTTTGGGGGAAATGTCGATTAACGCGGGGCGGGCCGTCACACTTGGTATCAGAGCTCTAGGTTGCGTAGTTAACCTAGGGAAGTCAATAGGGAGAGATAGCATACGTATATGAGAGAGCGTATTTGTTATATTTCGGTTTTCAAAACTAGCTATATACATACTATTAGTATATCTAGGGATGAGGTTGCACTGCACTGACACCACAAAGAAGATGGTTAATCTTTTTCTGTGTACAGATTGAACAATGAGCCGATATACGAGGGGTTACTGGTAGAGGAGCCAATAATGGGAATGCTTCTGATATGAGGACTATGTTCACTGACTTCATGAGAGAGATGCTTAGGGATGCTCGGGGAGCAGTTCCAAATGCTGCTAACGGTGGTGGTGCAGTAGAGTAGGCGTCTAGGGCCGATTTCGCCAAGCTGTGCAAGGATTACACTAGTCTTGGTGGGAAGCCGTTCCACGGAATGGAGTCGGCTACAGAAGTTCAAGATTGGCTAGATAGTTGTGAGTGCATCGTCGAAGATTTGGGAATTGAAGACGCAATGAAGAGGAAGCTAGCATCGCGTCAACTCAAGGACGAGCTATGAATTGGTGGAATGCAATTAAGGCAGCTACTCCTGAGGATCAAGTTATCTGGAATCAGTTTAAGACTCGCTTTTGTGATAAGTTTATTCCAGCTGTTCATAAATCAGAATTGTTCAGGAAGTTCGTAGAGCTTAAGCAGAATGGTAGAGCAGTCTCGGAGTATATCGCTGAATTCGACACTTTATCGAAATATGGATTGTCCCTTATCGATACAATCGAAAAGAAGAACGAAAAGTTCATAACTGGTTTAGATGGGTACTTGGGGGAAAGACTTATAAGCCATATCGATGAGATGTTCGAGTCTATTGTAGGAAAGGCATTAAGTTCAGAGAGCCTTTACCCGAAGTAAAAGACAAAAGTTGCGATTGCATCTACAGAGGAACCAAAGCCGCAAGCAGGCGGTGAAGGCAGGAAGAATTCTCAGAACAAGAGGAAGCAGAACCCGACCAAGGATGGTCAGAATAAGAAGAATAAGAATGGTGGCGAGTGCTTTAGTTGTGGCAAGAAGGGCCACTATGCCAGAGATTATCCAGAAAAGCCTGGGGAAAGGAAGTGTTTTAACTATGGCCAGGCGGGACACCACAATGATGATTGTCCACAGCCTCCTTGGGAGAAGCAGAATGTGAAAGCGTATGCTATCAACGCTGTTCCTTCTTCGTCGAATGCTCCAACTGCGGTGCAGAAGGGAAAAGGCGTAGTTATCAAAGGTATGCTTTCTATTTAAGATGTTTCTGTTCGAGTATTGTTCGACAAACCCGAGATAGTCGATAGACCTTTAGTAGTGACAAACCCGGTTGGTGGTTCGACTAGCCTTAGTATGATTTGTTGTAACGTGGTCTTATCGAGTCATGGATGTATGTTTGTTTGTGATTTCTTTGTTTTGGGCTTTACTGGGTTTAGCATTATTTTGGGGAGTCGATCTACTCTAAAGGAATAGGGTCGTATTAGGTACCTACCTAGTGATGGCGATAGTAACTGGAGTTAAGGAAGCAGAGAGTTTATCGTTGTAATAATTCTAGTTGTCTCTGGGAGGCAAATAAGTGCTTCAGTGCTTAGTTGTTTTGGTAGTATCACCTCACGTGGATTGTCCAAATTCGGAGGAGATGTTCCTTGGGTGCTTGTCTGATATTAGTTTAGGCCTTTGGGGCTTGTGCTTGGGGAATGACGAGTTCGACTAGGATGGTTTGCGTGAGAGATAAATAGTTGTTGCGATTCTGCATTGGATGATATCTTGGTTTACTCGAGGAGTGATGGGCAGCAGCGACATGATTAGACTGTTCAATGGTATAGACTGCCCCGAGTTAGACTCGATAGGGTTATGAGATGGCTCAACTGTGACTCAAGAAAGATGCAAAGTAATGATTGTTTAGGACCCTATGCTGATGTTCTCTTTGGATAGTAGAACTTTGAGGAAATAGGATGTGTTCGTTGATCATGGAAGATGCAACGAAGATTAGGATGATTCAAGTTGGACTTGAACTCTAAAAGAAAATATGTGTTCATTGATCTTGGAGATGCAACGAATAGGGATACGACTCACGTTGGACTAGAGTTTTTCGGTAATGGATACTCAAGACTGGGTCTGAGTTATAAATTGACTCGAGTTGGACTCGAGAAGGCTGCAAGGAATTGGATTTGGCTCGAGTTGGACATGAGAGGGCAGCAAGATAATTGATAGGCTTGGGTTGAACTCAAGTATTTTAGGCGGACTTAAAGCAGGGGTATCTGGGGACGCCCGTTACCTTGGATCTATTGGATGTGATCTAGTTATCCTTGGAGGATAAAACGTACGTTGGACGTACGGTAGTCTGTTTGGAGGCTGGGCTTCCATTAGTTCTTGATGTTGGTTGGACCAGACATACAAGAATCGACATATTGGGATTGGTTAGACCAGTCATGCAGGTGTTGACGTGTTCATGGCTTTAGCAGGTGATAGGTAGGACTTGTTTGATGGATGTTATGGTTGCTATGTTTTTCCCTATCTTTCTTCTCTTGAGTAGACTATCACATATAGGGTTCTAGCGATGGGGAATAAAGACATGGTAGTATAGACGGACATTAGGCTACATATCAATGCAGTGGGGTAATCATTACTCCATGGGGCAGAGTGATCGCAGCAAGGCTATGAGCCAGTGCAGTGAAGTTGTCATGACTTCATGGGGGCAGAGTAAACATAGCAAAGGATAAATATGGACGTTAGGAAGTTTATGTCCAAATGCATGAATTGCCAGTTAGTTAAAGCTGAGCAAAAGAAGCCTAGTGGGTTGTTACAACCATTAGAAATTCCTAAATGGAAATGGGAACAAGTCTCAATGGATTATATTGATGGTTTACCAAGGACTAGGTTAGGTCATGATGGTATTTGAGTGAATCGTGTACTAGAGGATCTTTTGAGAACTTATATATTGGATTTTGGAGGGTCATGGGATAGCCATTTGTATCTGGTTGAGTTATAGTTATTAGCCCAGTATTGGTATGGTTCCAATTGAAACTTTGTATGGAAGACCATGCAAGGCACCATCATGTTGGTTGGAGAATGGTGAGAAATTTGAGCTCAGACCAGAAATAATAAGAGGAACTTCAGCTAAGATTAAGATTATCCAACAGTGAATGAAGGTTTCTCAAGATAGACAGAAGAGTTATGCTGATAAGAGGAGAAGAGATTTAAAGTTCTCCATTGGCGACTTGGTGTTTGTCAAGACTTCTCTGTTGAAGAGCGTGATACGATTTGGTAGGAGAGGCAAGTTAGCACCATGATTCGTTGGTCTATTCCCAGTTCTTGAGAAAATTGGGAATTTGGCATACAAAGTTGAGTTACCAGAGAAGATGGCAGGAGTTCATAACGTATTTCATGTCTCCCAGTTAAGGAAATTCGTGCACGACCCCGATACAACTATTTCACTTGGTCAGTGGGTTGATATCGAAGTAGAACCCGAGGCGGTTGGTAACCGCAAACCGATTCGTATTGTCGAGCACGATACGAAGAAACTTCGAAGGAAGCGGTGAATCTAGTCAAGGTTCAGTGGGGTGAGGATGAGAATGACTGTACTTGGGAGACCAAGGAGAGCACTAGGAAGATGTATCCAGAAATCTTCGCCTGGTAAGATTTCAGTTTCGATTTAGCCTTTCCGCATGCTAGGATAGGCTTGTTTTGTTTGTTTTGCATGTTTGATTGTTGTATATGGCTGATAGGCATGATGGATCCATTGTATGTTTTGGGTTAAGGAATTTCGGTGACGAAATTTCCTAAGGAGGGAGAATGTAACGACCCGATTCTACGCATCAAAGGATCGTGGAATATTTATTTCTTTCACATACGAAGTCGTATGGTCATATAACTTTGGGACGCGACTACTGGGGTCATTTCCCTTGTTCATGATTTTTGTCGATTTCTAAATGACCGTTTTGCCCCTAGATGATCTTGTTTTGACCCTAACTTTTGACTGGAAAGGAATTTTGACTTGAAACCACTTCCATTCTCTCCGGATGATGGTTTACCTTTCCGTAGAGTGGTGACATCAGCCAAACAGACTCACCGTTTGGGAGATATGGCTGAAACAAGTTTCAGATGATGAAAAACAGCTTAATTGGGCTTAACCGGGTGATTAACAGCTAGGTCCAAAGTGGAATTTCGGGATTAGAAGTTTAAAAGGGCTGTTAGGGTTTGGAGGATACATTTTTCTCATTTTCCAGCCGTCACTATTCATTCCCCTCAACCTAGCCATGGCCTCCAACATCTAAAACACCTTCTAATCACCGTTTAATCAAGTATCGACCTAATCTACATCAAATTGAGGTGGATTAGCATATAGATTGAGATAGATCTGCTGTGTTGCCTTGGGAACAGGGCCAAAACAGAGAATCATTTCAGATCTAAAGTTTATTTGTGGCAAAGGTGAGTGATTTGCATAGTTTTGCACTAATTACGGTTAATTAAGGGTAATTATTGGTGATTAACGAAACTAGATATGATAAAATTCTAGAAAAATATGTATAAATTCTGAAATATTGTTTTAGACCTCTGTTAGAAATTTGGGTTGATTTGGTTAAGTTTTTATAATCCTATCTTTAGTTGTTGTTAAATATGCTTAAGGGGAAAATAAGGGATTTTGGGTATGTTTGATCCATTTTACATCCTTTGATTATTGTTTTGGTGTTTGTTTTCAATTCTACGTGTTGCTATGACTGCATGGTATGCTTTGTGATTGATTAGAACAGTTAGAATAGTCGAAAACGCCGTCGTATGGCGTAAAACAGTCGCTGGGAGAGTTGCCGGAAATTATGCAGAAGACTGGATCGGGTCGCCCCCTCTTTCTCCGACCCGACCCGATCGTGCAGCACCCATCACGAGCCATCTTCACGAGCCATCACGAACCGATCAAGGATTCACGAGCTTCTCGCACTTGAACCACGATCCGCATCGGTGCACTATCTCGAACCGCCTTCCACGTGAGCATGACCACGAACCGATGCTTGAAGGAGGACCACGACCAGGAGCTGGAACCACAGACCGATCCGACATGGATGGAGTACCCCGACCCGATCCGATGGGCGATCGCGAACCGATCCGGATGAAGGAAGAAGACGAGCCGAGCCTATATGATGATCACGAGCTGAATGAAGATTAAACGGAATAGGAGAAGACCAAACCCGAGATGCAAAGGTAGTCCAAATGAGAAGTTAGAACTTAGGATCCAGTTGGGAACCAACGAGTTAACTTCACGATTGGACTTTGCTGCAGGACATGTGCAAAGGGGTTGTCGGTATTCATAACTTTGGTTCACCACTGACAGACGGATATTGGGCTTGTAGTGATAGTTGTACGGGGTTGGACCCCGTTAGGGCCCAAAAGATTAGGTGATCAAATAGTGGATATCGTATGCTTTATGCACTAAGTGAGAGATGTGAGGATGGTTGCTATGTTTGATTATTTGCTTTCACTATGACATGCCCTCCCCCACCCCCGTATTCTTTACACCATATGTTAGTGGCACCTTAGAGTATTGAGCGGTATGTTGTGCTAACTCTTTGGTTGTAGGTCCAGGTTCAGGTATGATTGGATTATACCTGTTATTGTTCTGTTTTGTTGCTTATCGCTCATACCATAGTTTTGTCTGACCCAGAGTTTTATGTTTCTTCTTATTACTCTGCGTGCTCCTAAACGAGCAGACTAGAGACAGGTTAGGTGGTATGCATGAGTAGCTATACCAGAGATGAGCAGGAGGCTCCCACGTATGATATATAGATATTCTCCCTGTGTTGTTGAAGGTCACTGCTTGGGCATTAGTAGTGTACCTCCTTCTTTTACTTTCCTTTGCTTTAGAGACAGTTTTAAAGTTGTAGTAATGATGTTGGATCATAAGCTGTATTTTGGATTTTCGCTGCTATGATGATGATGGTTTTAGTTTTTAGCTTATGCACTTTCTTGCCTGTTTTATGTCAAGTATGTTACTACTATATTTTATTCCATGCGCTGTGAGACATTCTACAGGTTTCTTTGTTAGCTCTTTCATCTTCTTTCCTTTCTTTGACGACCGTCCCGTGCTAGCAGACATGTGTACAGCGCACTTTCGGAGGAAATGTCGGTTAATGCGGGGCGGGCCGTCACACTTTGTATCAGAGCTCTAGGTTGCGTAGTTAACCTAGGAAAGTCATCAGGGAGAGATGGTATACGTATATGAGAGCGCGTATTTGTTATATTTTGGTTTTCAAAAGCTAGCTATATATGTACTATTAGTATATCTAGGGATGAGGTTGCACTGCACTGACACCACAAAGAATATGGTTAATCATTTTCTGTGTACAGATTGAACGACGAGCCGATATACGAGGGGTACTGGTAGAGGAGCCAATAATGGGAATGCTCCTGATATGAGGACTATGATCACTGACTTCATGAGAGAGATGCTTAGGGTTGCTCGGGGAGCAGTTCCTAATGCTGCTAACGGTGGTGGTGCAGTAGTGCAGGCGCCTAGGGCCGATTTTGCCAAGCTGTGCAAGGATTATACTTGTCTTGGTGGGAAGCCGTTCCACAGAATGGAGTCGGCTACAGAAGTTCAAGATTGGATGGATAGTTGTGAGTGCATCGTCAGAGATTGGGAATCGAAGATGCAATGAAGAGGAAGCTAGCATCGCGTCAACTACAAGGACGGGCTATGAATTGGTGGAATGCTATTAAGGCAGCTACTCCTGAGGATCAAGTTACTTGGAATCGGTTTAAGACTCGCTTTTGTGATAAGTTTATTCCAGCTGCTCATAAATCAGAATTGTTCATGAAGTTCTTGGAGCTTAAGCAGAATGGTAGAGTAGTCTTGGAGTATATCGCTGAATTTGACACTTTATTGAATTATGGATTGTCTATTATCGATACAATCAAAAAGGAGAACAAAAAGTTCATAACTGGTGTGAGAACTAAAACAGTTATTTAAAACTTTACTTTGAAGTTAGGTATATCAATGGACCACGCCGTATAACACAGAAAGGGTTTACCCCGATAAATACCAGTGCATAAAAATAAACAGCGCAATGCTTTTCGAAAAACGAAGCTATTATAAGACTTAGGTTTCATCACACAATGCAACGCAAGCCGGAGAATATAGTTTTACCTTCTAATAGCCAAACGTGCTTGGCACGTTTAAAACAAATTATTTTGATATTACTATAAGTGTATAGAGTCAAAACAATTTCAAATATAAATGTATCAATCATAGACGGCATAGTATCCTATGCTACAATGTCGCCATACTAGGTTTTACAACTAAAACCGAAATATCATATTCGAAATTGGATTTCCATCATGAACCAAGGCAAGGGATCATCCTTACCGAATTCGAGACAATCTAGCCTACCATGTATCAGGCTACAGTCGCAACTGCACCTTGGATCTTCAGGCCCGGTCCACTCTTACGTTTGTGGATTGGTTATTCCTGAACAATACGTTTCCCTGCCCTTTGGGGCGCAATAGTCAGTATGTCGACCATATCATCCATCGGCCCTGTAGTGACCGATATATTCGAGGCGCCTTGCTATCCATCAAATAATATGAAACATCCACATAAGTAAAATGTCTTGCTCCATACAATGACACCACTCCGTGCTAGAGGGAAACGCATGTTCTCCATGTTGTCCGCTCCCATTTCTGGTTCATACCGGAGTGTGAGACTCACGAATTAACGCTATACACAAAGCTATGCTATTTAAAGCCATGCTTTGATCATCAACCACAAGACTCTGCTTTTCAACAGAAGCCTTGATCACTACCACTCAGCATGCCACATAGTCAATCCATACCGTACCACTGATTTCTTCCAATATATAACCTATGAGCTCATACATCTCAAAGAAGGGTGTTAAGCAAGAGAATAAATTTTCCGCCACCAAAACGATATATATTTAGTAGAGATCAACGAATACAGTATGAAGGAATACAATGTCAGATACCCTATCCATTTACTAGTCCGTTCTGGGTATGGACGAAACCGGAGGAACCTTATTCCTCATCCCATACGTCCAATACGGGAGAGAGGTCCTCGTATATCCGGTCGATCTCCAAGTACGTCTAGACGATCACCACTTATTACCTTGTCTTGGGTATATAGCCGAATCAAGACATCAGTAATCATCCAAACGTTGTGAAGATCTCCAGTCTTCAATCACCGTTTTCATCATCAACTTATCGTCATATCAATTATTCAGAATGGGATAAACTTGGTCTTTCTGAACAACTCGCGTATCTTATAAATAAGTGCTATAAAAACACAACATACGCCTCATTCCAATCCAGAATGTTCTTTTTGTAGTGACCCGAAAATCCGGTCCAATTTGAGCTGACTAAATAACACAAGTCCAACCCCAAATTTGCACTTGAAATTCAAGAAACTAATAGAAAGAAGATAGAGAGAGAGGATAAATAAGGTAGAACTAGTAGAATAGAAGAAGAAAAAGAACATCATCATTAGAGTAAACACGAATCTCACAGCGGAACGAATAAAATATAACATAACTTTTGAAATACAAACAGTTATATATACAATAGCACTTATCAGAGTGCAGCACTTACAACAACAGCGGAAATAATAATAGCTATAGAATCCTGAAGCCTCCTGCTCCATGATCTCCAAGTGTATCTGTAAAATCCCGACTACTTGACTGCCCGTACAAATTTGGCACCCAAGAGTTTAGGGAAAACAACAAAGTAAACTCCGGGTCAGTCATGGGACTGGTATGAGTAAACAGTTTAAAACAATTTGAACAAGTAAACGATATCTCATAAGACCACGCCGTATAATTGAACCGGTTTTTCCCTTATGAGAATCCAAACAACTTTGAAAAGCAATATCATTCTGATATTATAATAATGTCTAAATACAAATAGTTATCAATCTAGCAGAAACGCTTTCATCTCACGTTCTACATATATAGTATACAATCAAAACCGCAAGCACGTATTGAGTAATGGATTTCCAACTATGACAAGGTATGGAACCACCATCCGATCAGTGTACTCTAGGAACGATACACTGGAGTTCAACTAGAACATCTTGCAACTCAGCCACACATGACCGACCACTCATTTCGCTTGAGTGTATCGAATGTACATCACCAACGGTTGGGATCAGCAAGCGTTCCCTGTATATATATGGGACAGCATTGATAGCTTAAAAGAAGCAAATGAATATTCTCTAGATAGGTGATTATACACCCTACTTCGGTTCGACCGACTTAGCCATGCTGCCTGCCCGATTTCTGTCATTTACCGGTTGATGAGGCTAGAAGCTACGCTTTATCATCACATCAGATTCACTTCGAATGCCACATTGTCAGATCCATCGAAAATCACTAATTGACGTCTACAACAATACATTACGTGTTAGCTAAAGAAGTGCCCTTCTCCGCTTCCACTCTTGGTTCGGTTGAAGAAATCAATGTACGTGACCTTTCTGGAAATACTCTGTCAGACATTCATCCATACAAGTCATCCAGGAACAGGATGAACCGAAGGCACTATTCAGTACATCCATCTTAGGCACTGTTATCTAAGACTTATACAATAGCCCTTGCATTTTACTCCGTCTTCAATATCTTTGGCATATATGATTCGCAACGCTTATGCCAATACAGAGTGGTTCTATGGATAATAATCCAACCGGTCTCTCCATATTAACAATGTAAAATGGTCAAAACATTGATAGTCTGTGATTTAACTATCAAAGAAAAACTCGTGTGCAAACAACGATATTATTTCCAGATGGAAATTATATCAATCAATCATCATTCAACATTTATCTCTTTAGTTCATTAATTCACTTATCTCCTGTTTCCCTATATTCTAAATCTCTTATTTTCTAATTTTTAGAAAATATACTTTATTAACAATGGAAAACATTTCCATTTCTTGTTTTCTATATTAGAAAACATTTCTGATTTCTGATTTGGAAAACATTTCCAAAGTTCCTCCATTGGATTTAAACAGATGTTTTAAATAAACATCGCTATGCCACTCAAACTATTTACTGAATTCACTTAACCATCATTCACTATCATACCTTACCATTCCTTAGTTAAGAAGGAAGTCAATCAAGTTGGGGTATAATTACCTCTCAGACCTTAACTGAACAACGTTATAACTTCGAAATAGTAACAGTTTATCTTTTAAACCTTTAACAACTTCTTCACGTAACTCTCGGATTCAATTTACGAATCCACTTCTTTATTGAAAACATTGATTATAACGATAACGTTATAATCCCTACTTTCGAAATATCTAACTTCAATTATAACCTTTATTCTTTAATTCAAATAATTAAACCTAACCCTAATTATTAGTGTATACTCTTGTTTTAAAAAACCGGAAAGTAAATATTACTTTCCCGAATTCGATATAACTGAATTCGACGTATAATTCTCTTCCGAGTAATCTCTATTTGATTAACTTTTCTTCTAATAACCTATATTCGATTATCTCTCTTCGAATAACTTATATTCGAATTCCCTCTCTTTCGAATAAACTATATTTGATCTCTTTCTTTTGAATACGCTATATTCGATAATCTCCTTTCGATTAAACTAATCGATAGCTCCTTTCGATTAAACTATAGTCGATAATTCCTATCGATTAAACTATAATCGATAATTCCTTTCGATTAAACCATAATCGATAATTTCTTTCCTTTAACTCTATTCGAATAAACTATATTCGACTAACTCTATTTAAATCCGTTTAACTCTATTTAACTCCATTCGAATAACCAATATTCGATTAACTATATTAACTCCATTCGAATAACTACTATTCAATTTACTCTATTTAACTCCATTCGAATAACTACTATTCGATAACTCTATTTAACTCCATTCGAATAACTAATATTCGATTAACTCTATTTAACTCCATTCGAATAACTACTATTCGATAACTCTATTTAACTCCATTCGAATAACTACTATTTGATTATCTCTATTTAACTCCATTCGCTTAACTCTAGATCGCAGCGATCACAATGGTTACGCCTGATTCCCTCAGGAAACATCCAACCGCCTTAGGCTATCTGTAGCCCGGCGAATTACGCTAGCAGTCGTGCTAAATGACATCTCCTTTTGATTAACTCTAATTGATTAACTCTAACTGATTAACTCTAACTGATTACTCTAACTGGTTAACTCTAACTGATTAACTCTAACTGGTTAACTCTAACTGATTAACTCTAACTTATTAACTCTAACTGGTTAACTCTAATTGGTTAACTCTATTTGGTTAACTCTAACTGGTTAACTCTACTTGTTAACTCGACTCGACTAACCCCTTTCGAATAACATATTCGATTAACTAACTTCGAATACCATATTTGATTAACTAACTTCGAATGCCATATTCGATTAACTAACTTCGAATACCATATTCGATTTTTCCTTTTGATAACGTTTATTCATTTATAAAGATTTACTTTTTAATAATGGTTCTTCACTTTATAAATGTTATTTTAATAACGTTTTCCTTTTTATAACGGTTTCCTTTTTATAACTTCTTATTCCGTTATAAACCAATTTCCTTTTTATTAACTCTATTTATTTTCTAAATATTTCCTTTTCAATTCTATTTGTAAATGGTTTACAAATATTTCTTTTTCTATTTTATTCTATTTGCAAATGGTTTGCAAATATTTCCTTTTCAAAATTATTCTTAAAAATATTCTAACTCCTTAAATTCCCGGGAAAATTCGCCATAACCTCCTTTGTATCGGGAGTATCGGGAAAATCCTCAAACCCACCACACAGGCCTTTCCATTCAAAAAGAAATGTTTTGAATTTATTTTCCTTTTTAAAATATCTCCTATTTGTAAATATCCCAATTCATAAATATTCCTTATTTATAAATATCTCTTCTTTATAAATATTTCAATTTATAAATATTCTGTTTTCAATATCACTTTGAAAATCTACTTATCAACATCCCGTATGTTATGGTATTCAATCATATCAAATCACGATGATAAATATCGTCCAAACACATATAATCGACAACATATTTTATATCACCTCATATAACACAATATGTGAAACAAAACGGTATTAGAAATATTGAGGAACCCAGTTGGGTCCCTCCAACCTGTTTCCCTGCATCCACAGATGTTACATAGTATAATCAACATCCATTACAATTCAGTACGAATTATTCTGATAAACAGAATCAATATATATATTTATATATCTAACGGTTTACATATATATATATATATATATATAATTTCGACTAACTGACTAGCAGTTCAATCAATCAACCAACACACAGCAATCAACAGATAATTATCAGTCCTAAATATACGTTATAAAAATAGAACTGTTCAGAGTTGGTGAGTTTTACTCACATTGGATGATCATCGTTAATAACGGTAACCATCGCTTGATTCAGACGGACAATTTATTTTGCTATAACTTGTAAAAAGCTCGGATTCGCTCCCAGTCGGTTCCATGGTGTAGTGTCCGTCCCTACGATCCCAACGGATCTTGTTTCGTCAATTTCTGATCACGTATGAGTAAGATATGATTTATACAAGTTTATACTATTTTAAATTAAAACTAATTAAATTCCGTTTTCTCTAAATGGGCTTAACCTTTAAAAACCGGCCCATCCTCATTCTCGAACACCCAAACCGCCTGTGACTCTTCCTCTCCCATCAGACTAAATTTCGCTGCTCCCTATATTTCTCAAATGCGACATTTCCCACTTCAATTCTTCCCTATCATTCACCTCCTTCAACCCTTTTGAATTCAACAAAATGGTTACTAAATTTCTTAACTTCAACTTCTATTCAAATCCTTACTCACGTTTAATTGTGCGTCACCTTCTTTCTTCATTGCTCAGGAAAAATCCACGCTCCCAAATAAGCCATTACCGAAGTCCCCTTCACCACAAACCTCTTCATTTGTTTACCGATCACAAGGAAATCTCCACAGCAACACTCCTCTTCCCAAGATATTTCTCAGCATATCTAAAATAAGCATCTCGCACCATCCTAAGAGAAGTCCGACGCAACGCCCAAACTGCTCCCTACAGTACCTGCAAACGGTTTTGACACCAACTCCCACCAAAAACCCACCGTTGATGATAAATCCCATCCTGACTTCAGAACTGAGGTACATATCGAACATCGACGCCCCAAATCAATTATAGAGCCAACCCTAGGCTGCGCGCGAAATGAAAACAACGAACCCCAAAAGTAGTTCGAACCCAGAAAGCTTCATACCAGAAAGAAGAGGATTGAATACTGATTTTATAACTATGTGTATATGGATTTATGGATTTTTATTTGCTTTGATTTCCATTTTAAAAGCCAACGTTTTTAACTTGGAAGAAGAATTAGAAGTGGCGGCGCAAATATGGTTTGGCCGTGGGTGAAATGAATTAGGTTTAGTGCTTGCGTTGGTTTCTATTTATAAGGATGAGCTGGGACATAATATTATTTTATTCCCTTAGAATTTCACCACGAAAAACCCCTCAACATGATATCATATGATCTCTGTCTTTCGAAAACTAAGCTGATCCTAGCTTAAAAACACATTCCGGATCCAGTGGGACTGGTTTCATCAAATGCCGACATCGTTTCCGAAAATCCTTTAGAAAATATCGATGAAAAACACCGAGCAATAATTCCTTAAAATTACAGAAAAAATCCTAAAAATATGAGGCCTTGACGTTTTCACTAGACCTCTTCCTAAGGTTTCGTATGAAACTTGTTTCGTTGAATTCTGAGTCCGTTAGACCAGTTAACCATTCAGTTTAGTTTGTTTTAAGTTAAAAACATAGCGTACCCCACAATGAAATATTCTGTTCACATAGGGACAGTTATGGACAGAAACAAAAGTACCATTTAAATGAGTGATGTGCTCTGGTCCCAAAATTGTAATAATACCGGTAGATGAACTCATATTGTGAAACCCCGAAATGTCGATACAGGGTGTCAAATACTCCAAATAAAAAAGTTGCTTATTTAATTAATTAAAAATTACAGTAAAATTCTAAAAATTAAATTATCGCTATTTCCCAAAATGACCTTGTCTAAATTCAAGCCCGATCTCTAATTATATCGAATAAACCGATACGGTCGATAAACGATTCTATAGCGACTATTTCAAAATTTGATTTGGACATATCTCAAAATATACACGACGAAATCCAGATTTTTCTCTTTCATTAGAAAACTATTGTCTAATCGGTCCTGACGGTTCTTGTTTCACAGAAATCCGACTTAAAACGGACCCTATATATTCAGTTGAAGTTCAAATCGCTAAATAGCGAACTGCAGCGCCATTTCGAGCTCATTTATAATTATATTATAATTCTACATCCAAACGGTCGTTTATATAATATATTCGTTATTCAATTTCAATTCCAAACTGAATTATACCTTATATATAATTCAATTCACACTGTATTGTGAATTCAGCTATTTTTGACTATTTCGACATTATAATATATTATTATAATATAATTATTAATTTAAATATTCAATATTATTTAATTCCAGTTATCGATATCGCCAAAACGATATTTAAATAATTAAATAAATTAAATATTCAACGGTCAGAAATGCGGGTCATTACAATCTTCCCCCTTAAAATAATTTCGTCATCGAAATTGCTAAGGTAGGGGACGACCCTATCTACTGGGTAAGAATTTATCTGTTTACCTCTTAGCTCCAGTTTCAACTGAACCCATTAATATCGACTAAAATATTAATTTATTCCGACTAACAAAATTTTCAAAAATTCTGAAAATTTTCTAACACCTTAACTTTTCGAAAAATTTCGCCATAACTTCCTTTGTACAGCCCTATCGGTAAAACTCGAACTCGCCTCTCTAGGCCTTCTCCACCCAAAAGAAAATCAAACAGCCAAGCGGCTTGCCAATTCGGCTCATCAAAATCTCAAACTCATATCAAATATAAACTGGTACCTTTTTGTCGGCATATCAACTCTATCACTTCCATATGCTATCAACTCAGCATATACTAGTGTTATCTCAATCTAATTCCAATCAGTTCATATCCTCACATCCAAATCGAATTTCATTCGAACCCCAATATCAAATTTCAAATTCTTAACTCATCAACCCAATTCCATAATAGAGTATTCTCTAATCCAATTCAATTCTAGTTAACTCAGTTCAAGTTAAATTCCAATTTATTTTTACCATCTCATTTTATTTAACTTTATTAGTTAAATTTTAATTCCAGAACTTAAATTCCTGGGTTTCTTTCAAATCAATTTGAAATTATAATACCAATTCAAAACCATTGAATTTCTAAACAACTTGTCTCTTCAAACATTTCAGAAACAAAAACTCTAGTAGTAATCCGTCACTTAGAACTCGAAAATGAACACTGATGATGTCGCGATTCATCATCAGAATCTATTTTCCAGCTATCGAAGTGAGTTCAATACTATATCACCTTCAGTTTGAAAAACGTTTTGAAAATCTCCCAGGAACTAAAAATTTCCTTATTTTAATTCCAAATTTGATTTAAATTCAGATTTACTTCATCTTATTTCATATACTTTACTTATATGAATTCTTATCAGTTATTTACATAACCATTGCACTTCTTATAACCTCATTCGATTATAATAACAACCAACACAACCAATTATACTATATTAATTTCAAAACATACCATGTCGGTTCATCGTGTTCAAGTGTTTATAAAACTCGTACCGATACAGTGGATCAAACTGATCAACCAGAATTTATAAGCCACTCAACCAATAAATCTCCACAATATAAAACCACTTTATATTAACTAACAAATACGCACTCGTATATATACTCTCAAACTCAGTCTAGGATATTACTAATCCCATCTCTACTGAATTACGCCACAGAGCCAAGGTATTAACTAAACCATTGCTTTGATACCAACTGTAGTGACCCGAAAATCCGGTCCAATTTGAGTTGAATAAATAACACAAGTCCAACCCCAAATTTGCACTTGAAATTCAAGAAACTAATAGAAAGAAGATAGAGGGTGAGGATAAATAAGGTAGAACTAGTAGAATAGAAGAAGAAGAACATCATCATCAGAGTAAACACGAATCTCACAGCGGAAAGAATAAAATATAACATAACTTTAGAAATACAAACTGTTATATATACAATAGCACTTATCAGAGTGCAGCACTTACAACAACAGCGGAAATAATAATAGCTATAGAATCCTAAAGCCTCCTGCTCCAAGATCTCCAAGTGTATCTGTAAAATCCCGACTACTTGACTGCCCGTACAAATTAGGCACTCAGGAGTTTAGGAAAAACAACAAAGTAAACTCCGGGTCAGTCATGGGACTGGTATGAGTAAACAGTTTAAAACAGTTTGAACAAGTAAACGATATCTCATAAGACCACGCCGTATAACAGAACGGGTTTTTCCCTTATGTGAATCCAAACAACTTTGAAAAGAAATATCATTCTGATATTATAATAATGTCTAAATACAAATAGTTATCAATCTAGCAGAAACGCTTTCATCTCACGTTCTACATATATAGTATACAATCAAAACCGCAAGCACGTATTGAGTAATGGATTTCCAACTATGACAAGGTATGGAACCACCATCCGATCAGTGTACTCTAGGAACGATACACTGGAGTTAACCAAGAACATCTTGCAACTCAGCCACACATGACCGACCACTCATTTCGCTTGAGTGTATCGAATGTACATCACCAACGGTTGGGATCAGCAAGCGTTCCCCGTATATATATGGGACAGCATTGATAGATTAAAAGTAGCAAATGAATATTCTCTAGATAGGTGATTATACACCCTACTTCGGTGCGACCGACTTAGCCATGCTGCCTGCCCGATTTCTGTCATTTACCGGTTGATGAGGCTAGAAGCTACGCTTTATCATCACATCAGATTCACTTCGAATGCCACATTGTCAGATCCATCGAAAATCACTAATTGACGTCTACTACATTACGTGTTAGCTAAAGAAGTGCCCTTCTCCGCTTCCACTCTTGTTACGATTGAAGAAATCAATGTACGTGACCTTTCTGGAAATACTCTGTCAGACATTCATCCATACAAGTCATCCAGGAACAGGATGAACCGAAGGCACTATTCAGTACATCCATCTTAGGCACTGTTATCTAAGACTTATACAATAGCCCTTGCATTTTACTCCATCTTCAATATCTTTGGCATATATGATTCGCAACGCTTATGCCAATACAGAGTGGTTCTTTGGATAATAATCCAACCGGTCTCTCCATATCAACAACGTAAAATGGTCAAAACATTGATAGTCTGTGATTTAACTATCAAAGAAAAACTCGTGTGCAAACAACGATATTATTTCCAGAGGGAAATTATATCAATCAATCATCATTCAACATTTATCTCTTAGTTCATTAATTCACTTATCTCCTGTTTCCCTATATTCTAAATCTCTTATTTTCTAATTTTTAGAAAATATACTTTATTAACAATGGAAAACATTTCCATTTCCTGTTTTCTATATTAGAAAACATTTCTGATTTCTTATTTGGAAAACATTTCCAAAGTTCCTTCATTGGATTTAAACAGATGTTTTAAATAAACATCGCTATGCCACTCAAACTATTTACTGAATTCACTTAACCATCATTCACTATCATACCTTACCATTCCTTAGTTAAGAAGGAAGTCAATCAAGTTGGGGTATAATTACCTTTCGGACCTTAACTGAACAACGTTATAACTTCGAAATAGTAACAGTTTATCTTTTAAACCTTTAACAACTTCTTCACGTAACTCTCGGATTCAATTTACGAATCCACTTCTTTATTGAAAACATTGATTATAACGATAACGTTATAATCCCTACTTTCGAAATATCTAACTTCAATTATAACCTTTATTCTTTAATTCGAATAATTAAACCTAACCCTAATTATTAGTGTATACTCTTGTTTTAAAAACCGGAAAGTAAATATTACTTTCCCGAATTCGATATAATTGAATTCGACGTATAATTCTCTTCCGAGTAATCTCTATTTGATTAACTTTTCTTCGAATAACCTATATTCGATTTTCTCTCTTCGAATAACTTATATTCGAATTCCCTCTCTTTCGAATAAACTATATTCGATCTCTTTCTTTTGAATACGCTATATTCGATAATCTCCTTTCGATTAAACTAATCGATAGCTCCTTTCGATTAAACTATATTCCATAATTCCTTTCGATTAAAGTATAATCGATAATTCCTTTCGATTAAACCATAATCGATAATTTCTTTCCTTTAACTCTATTCGAATAAACTATATTCAACTAACTCTATTTAAATCCGTTTAACACTATTTAACTCCATTCGAATTACCATTATTCGATTAACTATATTAACTCCATTCGAATAACTACTATTCGATTTACTCTATTTAACTCCATTCGAATAACTACTATTCGATAACTCTATTTAACTCCATTCGAATAACTAATATTCGATTAAATCTATTTAACTCCATTCGAATAACTACTATTCAATAACTCTATTTAACTCCATTCGAATAACTACTATTCGATTAACTCTATTTAACTCCATTCGCTTAACTCTAGATCGCAGCGATCACAATGGTTACGCCTGATTCCCCCAGGAAACATCCGACCGCCTTAGGCTATCTGCAGCCATGCGAATTACGCTAGCAGTCGTGCTAAATGACATCTCCTTTTGATTAACTCTAATTGATTAACTCTAACTGATTACTCTAACAGATTTACTCTAACTTGTTAACTCTAACTGATTAACTCTAACTGGTTAACTCTAACTGATTAACTCTAACTGATTAACTCTAACTGGTTAACTCTAATTGGTTAACTCTAATTGGTTAACTCTAACTGGTTAACTCTACTTGTTAACTCGACTCGACTAACCCCTTTCGAATAACATATTCGATTAACTAACTTCGAATACCATATTCAATTAACTAACTTCGAATACTATATTCGATTAACTAACTTCGAATACCATATTCGATTTCTCCTTTTGATAACGTTTATTCATTTATAAAGATTTACTTTTTAGTAAGGGTTCTTCACTTTATAAATGTTATTTTAATAACGTTTTCCTTTTTATAACGGTTTCCTTTTTATAACTTCTTATTCTGTTATAAACCAATTTCCTTTTTATTAACTCTATTTATTTTCTAAATATTTCCTATTCAATTCTATTTGTAAATAGTTTACAAATATTTCTTTTTCTATTTTATTCTATTTGCAAATGGTTTGCAAATATTTCCTTTTCAAATTTATTCTTATAAATATTCTAACTCCTTAAATTCCCGGGAAAATTCGCCATAGCCTCCTTTGTATCGGGAGTATCGGGAAAATCCCCAAACCCGCCACACAGGTCTTTCCATTCAAAATGAAATGTTTTGAATTTATTTTCCTTTTTAAAATATCTCCTATTATAAATATCCCAATTTATAAATATTCCTTATTTATAAATATTCAAATTTATAAATATCTCTTATTTATAAATATTTCAATTTATAAATATTTCAATTTATAAATATTCTGTTTTCAATATCACTTTGAAAATCTACTTATCAACATCCCGTATGTTATGGTATTCAATCATATCAAATCACGATGATAAATATCGTCCAAACACATATAATCGACAACAGATTTTATATCACCTCATATAACACAATATGTGAAACAAAACAGTATTAGAAATATTGAGGAACCCAGTTGGGTCCCTCCAACCTGTTTCCCTGCATCCACAGATGTTACATTGTATAATCAACATCCATTACAGTTTAGTACGAATTATTCTGATAAACAGAATCAATATATATATATATATATATATCTAACGGTTTACATATATATATATATATATATCAACTAACTGACTAGCAGTTCAATCAATCAACCAACACACGCAATCAACAAATAATTATCAGTCCTAAATATACGTTATAAAAATAGAACTGTTCAGAGTTGGTGAGTTTTACTCACATTGGACGATCATCGTTAATAACGGTAACCATCGCTTGATTCAGAAGGACAATTTATTTTGCTATAACTTGTGACGAGCTCGGATTCGCTCCCAGTCGGTTCCATGGTGTAGTGTCCGTCCCTACGATCCCAACGGATCTTGTTTCGTCAATTTCTGATCACGTATGAGTAAGATATGATTTATACAAGTTTATACTATTTTAAATTAAAACTAATTAAATTCCGTTTTCTCTAAATGGGCTTAACCTTTAAAAACTGGCTCATCCTCATTCTTGAAAACCCAAACCGCCTGTAACTCTTCTTCTCCCATCAGTCTAAATTTCGTTGCTCCCTATATTTCTCAAATGCGACATTTCCCACTTCAATTCTTCCCTATCATTCACCTCCTTCAACCCTTTTGAATTCAACAAAATGGTTACTAAATTTCTTAACTTCAACTTCTATTCAAATCCTTACTCACGTTTAATTGTGCGTCACCTTCTTTCTTCATTGCTCAGGAAAAATCCACGCTCCCAAATAAGCCATTACTGAAGTCCCCTTCACCACAAACCTCTTCATTTGTTTACCGTTCACAAGGAAATCTCCACAGCAACACTCCTCTTCCCAAGCTATTTCTCAGCATATCAAAAATAAGCATCTCGCACCATCCAAAGAGAAGTCCGATGCAACGCCCAAACTGCTCCCTACAGTACCTGCGAACGGTTTTGACACCAACTCCCACAAAAAACCCACCGTTGATGATAAATCCCATCCTGACTTCAGAACTGATGTACATATCGAACATCGACGCCCCAAATCAATTATAGAGCCAACCCTAGGCTGTGCGCAAAATGAAAACAGCGAACTCCAAAAGTAGTTCGAACCCAGAAAGCTTCATACCAGAAAGAAGAGGATTGAATACTGATTTTATAACTATGTGTATATGGATTTATGGATTTTTATTTGCTTTGATTTCCATTTTAAAAGCCAACGTTTTTAACTTGGAAGAAGAATTAGAAGTGGCGGCGCAAATATGGTTTGACCGTGGGTGAAATGAATTAGGTTTAGTGCTTGCGTTGGTTTCTATTTATAAGGATGAGCTGGGACATAATATTATTTTATTCCCTTAGAATTTCACCACGAAAAACCCCTCAACATGATATCATATGATCTCTGTCTTTTGCAAACTAAGCTGATCCTAGCTTAAAAACACATTCCGGATCCAATGGGACAGGTTTCATCAAATGCAGACACCGTTTGCGAAAATCCTTTAGAAAATATTGATGAAAAACACCGAGCAATAATTCCTAAAAATTACAGAAAAATTCCTAAAAATATGAGGCCTTGACGTTTTCACTAGGCCTCTTCCTAAGGTTTCGTATGAAACTTGTTTCGTTGAATTCTGAGTCCGTTTGACCAGTTAACCATTCAGTTTAGTTTGTTTTAAGTTAAAAACATAGCGTACCCCACTATGAAATATTCTGTTCAAGTAGGGACAGTTATGGACAGAAACAAAAGTACCATTTAAATGAGTGATGTGCTCTGGTCCCAAAAATGTAATAATACCGGTAGATGAACTCATATTGTGAAACCCCGAAATGTCGATACAGGGTGTCAAATACTCCAAATAAAAAGTTGCTTATTTAATTAATTAAAAATTACAGTAAAATTCTAAAAATTAAATTATCGCTATTTCCCAAAATGACCTTGTCTAAATTCAAGCCCGATCTCTAATTATATCGAATAAACTGATACGGTCGATAAACGATTCTATAGCGACTATTTCAAAATTTGATTTGGACATATCTCAAAATATACACGACGAAATCCAGATTTTTCGCTTTCATTAGAAAACTATTATCTAATCGGTCCTGACGGTTCTTGTTTCACAGAAATCCGACTTAATACGGACCCTGTATATTCAGTTGAAGTTCAAATCGCTAAATAGCGAACTGCAGCGCCATTTCGAGCTCGTTTATAATTATATTATAATTCTACATCCAAACGGCCGTTTATATAATATATTCGTTATTCAATTTCAATTCCAAACTAAATTATACCTTATATATAATTCAATTCACACTGTATTGTGAATTGAGCTATTTTTGGCTATTTCGACATTATAATATATTATTATATTATAATTATTAATTTAAATATTCAATATTATTTAATTCCAGTTATCGATATCGCCAAAATGATATTTAAATAATTAAATAAATTAAATATTCAACGGTCAGAAATGCGGGTCATTACAATCTTTCCCCCCTTAAAATAATTTCGTCCTCGAAATTGCTAAGGTAGGGGATGACCCTATCTACTGGGTAAGAATTTATCTGTTTACCTCTTATCTCCGGTTTCAACTAAACCCATTAATATCGACTAAAATATTAATTTATTCCGACTAACAAAATTTTCAAAATTCTGAAAATTTTCTAACACCTTAACTTTTCGAAAAAAATCGCCATAACTTACTTTGTACAGCCCTATCGGTAAAACTCCAACTCGCCTCTCTAGGCCTTCTCCACCCAAAAGAAAATCAAACAGCCAAGCGGCTTACCAATTCGGCTCATCAAAATCTCAAACTCATATCAAATATAAACTGGTACCTTTTTGTCGGCATATCAACTCTATCACTTCCATATGCTATCAACTCAGCATATACTAGTGTTATCTCAATCTAATTCCAATCGGTTCATATCCTCACATCCAAATCGAATTTCATTCGAACCCCAATATCAAATTTCAAATTCTTAACTCATCAACCCAATTCCATAACAGATTATTCTCTAATCCAATTCAATTCTAGTTAACTCAGTTCAAGTTAAATTCCAATTTATTTTTACCATCTCATTTTATTTAACTTTATTAGTTAAACTTTAATTCCAGAACTTAAATTCCTGGGTTTCTTTCAAATCAATTTGAAATTATAATACCAATTCAAAACCATTGAATTTCTAAACAACTTGTCTCTTCAAACATTTCAAAAAACAAAACCTTTGGTAGTAATCCGTCACTTAGAACTCGAAAATGAACACTGATGATGTCGCGATTCATCATCAGAATCTATTTTCCAGCTATCGAAGTGAGTTCAATACTATATCACCTTCAGTTTGAAAAACGTTTTCAAAATCTCCCAGGAACTAAAAATTTCCTTATTTTAATTCCAAATCTGATTTAAATTCAGATTTACTTCATCTTATTTCATATACTTTACTTATATGAATTCTGATCAGTTATTTACATAACCATTTCACTTCTTATAACCTCATTCGATTATAATAACAACCAACACAACCAATTATACTATGTTAATTTCAAAACATACCATGTCGGTTCATCGTGTTCAAGTGTTTATAAAACTCCTACCGATACAGTGGATCAAACTGATCAACCAGAATTTATAAGCCACTCAACCAATAAATCTCCACAATATAAAACCACTTTATATTAACTAACAAATACGCACTCGTATATATACTCTCAAACTCAGTCTAGGATATTACTAATCCCATCTCTACTGAATTACGCCACAGAGCCAAGGTATTAACTAAACCAATGCTCTGATACCAACTGTAGTGACCCGAAAATCCGGTCCAATTTGAGCTGACTAAATAACACAAGTCCAACCCCAAATTTGCACTTGAAATTCAAGAAACTAATAGAAAGAAGATAGAGGGTGAGGATAGATAAGGTAGAACTAGTAGAATAGAAGAAGAAGAAGAAGAAGAAGAACATCATCATCATAGTAAACACGAATCTCACAGCGGAACAAACAAAATATAACATGACTTTTGAAATACAAACAGTTATATAAACAATAGCACTTATCAGAGTGCAGCACTTACAACAACAGCAGAAATAATTATAGCTATAGAATCCTGAAGCCTCCTGCTCCAAGCTCTCCAAGTGTATCTGTAAAATCCCGACTACTTGACTGCCCGTACAAATTAGGCACCCAAGAGTTTAGGGAAAACAACAAAGTAAACTCCTGGTCAGTCATGGGACTGCTATGAGTAAACAGTTTAAAACAGTTTAAACAAGTAAACGATATCTCATAAGACCACGTCGTATAACGGAACGTGTTTTTCCCTTATGAGAATCCAAACAACTTTGAAAAGTAATATCATTCTGATATTATAATAATGTCTAAATACAAATAGTTATCAATCTAGCAGAAACGCTTTCATTTCACATTCTACATATACAGTATACAATCAAAACCGCAAGCACATATTGAGTAATGGATTTCCAACTATGACAAGGTATGGAACCACCTTCCAATCAGTGTACTCTAGGAACAATAC
Source organism: Allium sativum (assembly GCA_030737875.1). NCBI lineage: Eukaryota > Viridiplantae > Streptophyta > Magnoliopsida > Asparagales > Amaryllidaceae > Allium > Allium sativum. The sequence continues at coordinate 13,809,714 of CM060923.1, forward strand.
ACTGGAGTTCAACAAGAACATCTTGCAACTCAGCCACACATGATCGACCACTCATTTCGCTTGAGTGTATCGAATGTACATCACCAACGGTTGGGATCAGCAACCGTTCCCCGTATATATATGGGACAACATTGATAGATTAAAAGAAGCAAATGAATATTCTCTAGATAGGAGATTATACACCCTACTTCGGTGCGACCGACTTAGCCATGCTGCCTGCCCGATTTCTGTCATTTACCGGTTGATGAGGCTAGAAGCTACGCTTTATCATCACATCAGATTCACTTCTAATGCCACATTGTCAGATCCATCGAAAATCACTAATTGACGTCTACAACAGTACATTACGTGTTAGCTAAAGAAGTGCCCTTCTCCGCTTCCACTCTTGGTACGGTTGAAGAAATCAATGTACGTGACCTTTCTGGAAATACTCTGTCAGACATTCATCCATACAAGTCATCCAGGAACAGGATGAACCGAAGGCACTGTTCAGTACATCCATCTTAGGCACTGTTATCTAAGACTTATACAATAGCCCTTGCATTTTACTCCATCTTCAATATCTTTGGCATATATGATTCGCAACGCTTATGCCAATACAGAGCGGTTCTTTGGATAATAATCCAACCGGTCTCTCCATATTAACAACGTAAAATGGTCAAAACATTGATAGTCTGTGACTTAACTATCAAAGAAAAACTCGTGTGCAAACAACGATATTATTTCCAAATGGAAATTATATCAATCAATCATCAATCAACATTTATCTCTTTAGTTCATTAATTCACTTATCTCATGTTTCCCTATATTCTAAATCTCTTATTTTCTAGTTTTTACCATGTATACTTTATTAACAATGGAAAACATTTCCATTTCCTGTTTTCTATATTAGAAAACATTTCTGATTTCTTATTTGGAAAACATTTCCAAAGTTCCTTCATTGGATTTAAACAGATGTTTTAAATAAACATTGCTATGCCACTCAAACTATTTACTGAATTCACTTAACCATCATTCACTATCATACCTTACCATTCCTTAGTTAAGAAGGAAGTCAATCAAGTTGGGGTATAATTACCTCTCAGACCTTAACTGAACAACGTTATAACTTCGAAATAGTAACAGTTTATCTTTTAAACCTTTAACAACTTCTTCACGTAACTCTCGGATTCAATTTACGAATCCACTTCTTTATTGAAAACATTGATTATAACGATAACGTTATAATCCCTACTTTTGAAATATCTAACTTCAATTATAACCTTTATTCTTTAATTCAAATAATTAAACCTAACCCTAATTATTAGTGTATACTCTTGTTTTAAAAAACCGGAAAGTAAATATTACTTTCCCGAATTCGAAATAATTGAATTCGACGTATAATTCTCTTCCGAGTAATCTCTATTTGATTAACTTTTCTTCGAATAACCTATATTCGATTATCTCTCTTCGAATAACTTATATTCGAAATCCCTCTCTTTCGAATAAACTATATTCGATCTCTTTCTTTCGAATACGCTATATTCGATAATCTCCTTTCGATTAAACTAATCGATAGCTCCTTTCGATTAAACTATAATCGATAATTCCTTTCGATTAAACTATAATCGATAATTCCTTTCGATTAAACCATAATCGATAATTTCTTTCCTTTAACTCTATTCGAATAAACTATATTCGACTAACTCTATTTAACTCCGTTTAACTCTATTTAACTCCATTCGAATAACCAATATTCGATTAACTATATTAACTCCATTCGAATAACTACTATTCGATTTACTCTATTTAACTCCATTCGAATAACTACTATTCGATAACTCTATTTAACTCCATTCGAATAACTACTATTCGATTAACTCTATTTAACTCCATTCGAATAACTACTATTCGATAACTCTATTTAACTCCATTCGAATAACTACTATTCGATTAACTCTATTTAACTCCATTCGCTTAACTCTAGATCGCAGCGATCACAATGGTTATGCCTGATTCCCCCAGGAAACATCCGACCGCCTTAGGCTATCTGCAGCCATGCGAATTACGCTAGAAGTCGTGCTAAATGACATCTCCTTTTGATTAACTCTAATTGATTAACTCTAACTGATTACTCTAACTGATTTACTCTAACTTGTTAACTCTAACTGATTAACTCTAACTGGTTAACTCTAACTGATTAACTCTAACTGATTAACTCTAGATCGCAGCGATCACAATGGTTACGCCTGATTCCCTCAGGAAACATCCGACCGCCTTAGGCTATCTGTAGCCCGGCGAATTACGCTAGCAGTCGTGCTAAATGACATCTCCTTTTGATTAACTCTAATTGATTAACTCTAACTGATTAACTCTAACTGATTACTCTAACTAGTTAACTCTAACTGATTAACTCTAACTGGTTAACTCTAACTGATTAACTCTAACTGATTAACTCTAACTGGTTAACTCTAATTGGTTAACTCTATTTGGTTAACTCTAACTGGTTAACTCTACTTGTTAACTCGACTCGACTAACCTCTTTCAAATAACATATTCGATTAACTAACTTCGAATACCATATTCGATTAACTAACTTCGAATACCATATTCGATTAACTAACTTCGAATACCATATTCGATTTTTCCTTTTGATAACGTTTATTCATTTATAAAGATTTACTTTTTAATAATGGTTCTTCACTTTATAAATGTTATTTTAATAACGTTTTCCTTTTTATAACGGTTTCCTTTTTATAACTTCTTATTCCGTTATAAACCAATTTCCTTTTTATTAACTCTATTTATTTTCTAAATATTTCCTTTTCAATTCTATTTGTAAATGGTTTACAAATATTTCTTTTTCTATTTTATTCTATTTGCAAATGGTTTGCAAACATTTCCTTTTCAAATTTATTCTTAAAAATATTCTAACTCCTTAAATTCCCAGGAAAATTCGCCATAACCTCCTTTGTATCGGGAGTATCGAGAAAATCCCCAAACCCGCCACACAGGCGTTTCCATTCAAAAAGAAATGTTTTGAATTTATTTTCCTTTTTAAAATATCTCCTATTTATAAATATCCCAATTTATAAATATTCCTTATTTATAAATATTCAAATTTATAAATATCTCTTATTTATAAATATTTCAATTTATAAGTATTCTGTTTTCAATATCACTTTGAAAATCTACTTATCAACATCCCGTATGTTATGGTATTCAATCATATCAAATCATGATGATAAATATCGTCCAAACACATATAATCGACAACATATTTTATATCACCTCATATAACACAATATGTGAAACAAAACAGTATTAGAAATATTGGGGAACCCAGTTGGGTCCCTCCAACCTGTTTCCCTGTATCCACAGATGTTACATAGTATAATCAACATCAATTACAGTTCAGTACGAATTATTCTGATAAACAGAATCAATATATATATATCTAACGGTTTACATATATATATACATATATATATATATATAATTTCAACTAACTGACTAGCAGTTCAATCAATCAAACAAAACACAACAATCAACAGATAATTATCAGTCCTAAATATACGTTATAAAAATAGAACTGTTCAGAGTTGGTGAGTTTTACTCACATTGGACATCGTTAATAACGGTAACCATCGCTTGATTCAGACGGACAATTTATTTTTCTATAACTTGTAACGAGCTCGGATTCGCTCCCAGTCGGTTCCATGGTGTAGTGTCCGTCCCTACGATCCCAAAGGATCTTGTTTCGTCAATTTTTGATCACGTATGAGTAAGATATGATTTATACAAGTTTATACTATTTTAAATTAAAACTAATTAAATTCCGTTTTCTCTATATGGGCTTAACCTTTTTAAACCGGCCCATCCTCATTCTTGAACACACAAACCGCCTGTAACTCTTCTTTTCCCATCAGACTAAATTTTGCTGCTCCCTATATTTCTCAAATGCGACATTTCCCACTTCTATTCTTCCCTATCATTCACCTCCTTCAACCCTTTTGAATTCAACAAAATGGTTACTAAATTTCTTAACTTCAACTTCTATTCAAATCCTTACTCACGTTTAATTGTGCGTCACCTTCTTTCTTCATTGCTCAGGAAAAATCCACGCTCCCAAATAAGCCATTATCGAAGTCCCCTTCACCACAAACCTCTTCATTTGTTTACCGATCACAAGGAAATCTCCACAACAACACTCCTCTTTCCAAGCTATTTCTCAGCATATCAAAAATAAGCATCTCGCACCATCCAAAGAGAAGTCCGACGCAACGCCCAAACTGTTCCCTACAGTACCTGCGAACGGTTTTGACACCAACTCCCACCAAAAACCCACCGTTGATGCTAAATCCCATCCTAACTTCAGAACTGATGTACATATCGAACATCGACGCCCCAAATCAATTATAGAGCCAACCCTTGGCTGCGCGCAAAATGAAAACAGCGAACCCCAAAAGTAGTTCGAACCCAGAAAGCTTCATACCAAAAAGAAGAGGATTGAATACTGATTTTCTAACTATGTGTATATGGATTTATGGATTTTTATTTGCTTTGATTTCCATTTTAAAAACCAATGTTTTTAACATGGAAGAAGAATTAGAAGTGGCGGCGCAAATATGGTTTGACCGTGGGTGAAATGAATTAGGTTTAGTGCTTGCGTTGGTTTCTATTTATAAGGATGAGCTGGGACATAATATTATTTTATTCCCTTAGAATTTCACCACGAAAAACCCCTCAATATGATATCATATGATCTCTATCTTTCGCAAACTAAGCTGATCCTAGCTTAAAAACACATTCTGGATCCAAGGGGACAGGTTTCGTCAAATGCCGACACCGTTTGCAAAAATCCTTTAGAAAATATCGATGAAAAATACCGAGCAATAATTCCTTAAAATTACAGAAAAAATCCAAAAAATATGAGGCCTTGACGTTTTCACTAGACCTCTTCCTAAAGTTTCGTATGAAACTTGTTTCGTTGAATTCTGAGTCCGTTTGACCAGTTAACCATTCAGTTTAGTTTGTTTTAAGTTAAAAACATAGCGTACCCCACTATGAAATATTCTGTTCACGTAGGGACAGTTATGGACAGAAACAAAAGTACCATTTAAACGAGTGATGTGCTCTGTTCCCAAAAATGCAATAATACCGGTAGATGAACTCATATTGTGAAACCCCGAAATGTCGATACAGGGTGTCAAATACTCCAAATAAAAAGTTGCTTATTTAATTAATTAAAAATTACAGTAAAATTCTAAAAATTAATTTATCGCTATTTCCCAAAAGGACCTTGTCTAAATTCAAGCCCGATCTCTAATTATATCGAATAAACCGATACGGTCGATGAACGATTCTATAGCGACTATTTCAAAATTTGATTTGGACATATCTCAAAATATACACGATGAAATCCAGATTTTTCTCTTTCATTAGAAAACTATTATCTAATCGGTCCTGACGGTTCTTGTTTCACAAAAATTCGACTTAAAACGGACCCTGTATATTCAGTTGAAGTTCAAATCGCTAAATAGCGAACTACAGCGCCATTTCGAGCTCGTTTATAATTATATTTTAATTCTACGTCCAAACGGCCGTTTATATAATATATTCGTTATTCAATTTCAATTCCAAACTGAATTATACCTTATATATAATTCAATTCACACTGTATTGTGAATTCAGCTATTTTTGACTATTTCGACATTATAATATATTATTATATTATAATTATTAATTTAAATATTGAATATTATTTAATTCCGGTTATCGATATCGCCAAAATGATATTTAAATAATTAAATAAATTAATTATTCAACGGTCAGAAATGCGGGTCATTACACTTTTATTCAAATATTCTTTTCACAATTTAAAATTAAGGTTTTCCAAACTAGTCGGGATTAGCGCACCTTAGCAAAGTAATCATTTGTTTTATTTCCCAATCCCAACCTATTCATCCCATGGAGCAAAACTGGTAATACTCCATATATAACTCCACGGTGTTATCGGTAAATTTAATTACCATTTCAAATTCAAATCTAATTAAAGAATTAACTATTGCCTAGAGTAAAACTCGTGGTACTCCATTCTCGACCATTTCCCAAATTTGATAATTTAAATTACCACATTCACATTTCAATCTAATTAAAGATCATTAAAACTCCACTTAGTTTAAATCTTCCCAAAAATCATTATTAATGATTATTTAACTTTGGGAAATCAAACATGCCGCATCGACCATCTACACCGTACCATTGATTTCTGCCAATATATAACCTCTAAGCTCATACGTCTTAGAGAAGGGTGTTAAGCTAGAGAATAAATTCTCCGCCACCAAACAGATATATATTTAGTAGAGATCAACAATATAGTTTGAAATACAATGTTAGGCATGTAATCCTATCTTTAACCGAGTTAAAGAACTAATGTCATTTAAAACACAGTCACGATAAACCCAAAATCACATTCCATTAACCATGGAATGTTCGCAGAAAACAGATCAATATGTATAATCGATATAAATTTCCATATCCAACCAATAATATAAATGGAATAACGACAAAGACTTTTAAATTCCATATATATTAACAGTCTTCCTCCACAGAAGCTCATTTCGATTATTACCAAATCGAATTCCATTTAATAAATTAAATTGGAAAACTTTACTTTGGAAAATTTCCATTAAATCGTAATTAAAAGATTTATATATTCCAAATCACATTTCACTGTTAATCGGGTTAAAGAACGAATGTCATTAAAAACACAGTTACAATAAACCTAATTTACATCCATTTTTTTAACGATACGGATTTTGCTCAGGCCAAATCGATCACTAAACCGACCAAGACCGTTCGAATCCCGCATACGCTAACTCTGGGCATACAACACATCAGAACAAATAGCAGAAGACTTTTATAAACATCATTATAATGTTACATCAGAGTACAGAATATGTCAAAGTATATCGAAATATAATACAGCGGAAGATTAATTTACAATATATGTAGCACAATGTGGCGGAAACAAATAAACGAACACAGCGGAAGAGTATCAATGCTCTGGACACAGCTTTATGCCTCAATCCACAATCCTACTCAATAAATAAATATCTGCAAAACAAACCACTCGACTGCCCATGTGGAAAACAGGGGCACCCAGAGTTTAGGTTAAAACAATAAACTCCATCTTAGTCATGGGACTGGTGTGAGAACTCAAAACAGTTATTAAACTTTACTTTTAAAATAAGTTAAATCATGGGACTACGCCGCGTGTCACAGAACGGCTTTACCCCCATGAATACCAGTGCATAAAAAACAATCAGTAATAGAGTTATGGATCTACTATGCCTCAATCAACATGCAATATCCCAATCTACCATTTAGGTCAATCACCATACTCAGATTTTCCAAATCCAATTCAATTTACAGAAATTATTCCTTTGGACTTTATTTCCTGATTTCTATTTCAAATAATTTGATATCTAACTTTTTTGTCAAAGTAGATTTCACTTCGGGATCCCAAACCAAATCGTTTGGAAATATGAATTCTAAAACATAACAATGCATACAAACAAGTATGCAACCAAATATTGGGAATCTTCCCTCAGACAAGGCAGCAAGCGCCCCTCCAACTCGATATATATATATATATATATTGTGTGTGTGTGTGTGCACCTCTCACGCATGGAGCAGCCTACATTGTTGACCACTCACCCTAAGGCATTGGATCCAGCCCATACTTCTAGTCGCTCTCGGGTCACCCGAATATTTAGCCACACACTAAACCATTTTATATCCCAAAGTAGGGAAAATCATCTCACAACATAATAATCACAAATACTTTCAAATTATAGTACTTCACATCAGCAATTCACGCATATGATCAATCACTATTAATTACATAACCTTTGAGCACGTACGTCTCAAAGAAAAGTGTTAAGAAAGAGAATAAATTCTCTATCACCAAACAGATATGTTATCAATAGCAACTAATCGGATACGCGATGAACCACGATGTAAAACCATAATACATTTCCAAATCATTTCGAAATCATCGGCTTTAGCCCTCGAAATCCTTTCTGTTTTATAAAACCTTTTATTTTATAAAACATTCCCTGTCCAAAATCGGGAATACATTTCTTTTCACTTAAGAAAAATATCATTTCAAAATCATTCATTAAATTTGAAATGAACACAACAACATCACTACACATCTCATAGTCAAATCGTAAAGTGTTTCACAAGACGTTAGCATACCAGTATTTCTACCAAACACAATGCTAAATGTAAAAGCATATCTTGCTCATAAACTGGTCGAGCACAATCCAAACAATCAATACATCACAATCAATATCAATAACCAAGTAAATTTGGTTTAATAACGTCACGTTTTTTGGTAAATTCAATTACCATTTGTTCATTCACAATCTAATTAAAAATTTATTCAAACTCCAATTGGTATTTAATCCCAAAAATCATTTCTTACTGATTGTTCAACTTTCTGGAAATTAATCTTGCTTTTAACCGGGTTAAAGAACCAATGTCAATTAAATACAGTTCACGACAAAACCAAAATCCAATTCGATATCAAATATAAGGCTCAGAATAGAAATAATATCCGCTTATATTCAATATTAAATTCTAAAACCAATGAATATCGTATTGGAATAACGATATCAATATCTTCCAAATTCCCACAACAATATTCGTATAATCATGGAATCCAATACCGAGATATTCCGAAGATTATTTCCCTTCAACTCTATTACAATTCATATATTGGAAATTTCTGGTTATATTAAAACCCTTTCCAAATCCAATTTATTTATTTAAAAATTATTGGATTATTAATCTAGTTAATAACTAGTTCAATTTGATAAAAATATATTTTTTTTCTTCACAAATGTGGAATTTTTCATCCAAATTCGTTTCAAATCATTTTTCATTATTTCACACAAATTATAAATATTTTTAATAATTTTATCAAGGCTCGTACAGTCGGTTTCCAATAACGGCCACCGAACTGCACTTACAGCGGCCTTTTCCAAATTTGATATGGACATAATTCCGAATCCAACCTTAGATTTCAAATCACTTATATCCTTTGGAAAGTTATTTTCGATATGAACCCAACGATTCCAGTCTTAGGAGAATCCCACGATCGGATCTCCCGTTATGTCAATTCGAAGTCAATGGTCGAAATTCGCGAACGGTGGCTGCACGGCGCGTTTTATTCAGACCATTAAATATATATATATATATATATATATATTATATTTCATCGATTTCAATTCAAAACGTATTTTATAAACCATTTTAAATTCGTTTTAAAAATGATTTCAACTTCCTTTTCAATTTTAAATCAAAATTGAATATTCCCTTACATGACAATTTTATATAGTGCATGTATATGTTAAAAATTATATTTTTAACAATCTAATAATCAATTCAATACACGACCATCTTATATATGGCATATATAAGCTAAAAATAATATTTTAAGCAAACAAATATTTTTCACATTGCATATATAGATTTTATACATCGCATATACATATATTTTCACATAGTATATATATTATTTTAACTTCGTGTATATATATATATATATTACACTTCATATGTATATCATTTTCATTTCATATATATATATATATATATATTATTTCCATTTCATATATATATTATTTTCATTTCTTATATATATATATATATATTATTTTCATTTCATATATATATATATATATTATTTTCATTTCATATATATATAATTTTCACATTTCATATATATATATATATATCATTTTCATTTCAAATATATATTATTTTCATTTCATATATATATATATATAATTATTCAAATTTCATATATATATTTATTTCATTTCATATATATATATATATATATATATTCACATTATAATCACAATACAATTTAATCAAATAAATCATCCATGGTCTGTGGACGACAGGGAGGTGACCTAACAGAAAATAAATAACTATACAAAAATTTATAGTAAGAGAAGTTCTCACAGTGGCCAGTACTAAAATCGTTATATATTGATTATTTTCACTGAATTAAACTGGACGTTCAATCCACTGAAAATTTCCAACTACTTCGGTTTCTATTCTGGTCTACTCCATGTTGTAGAGCTCATTGTTGCGAATTCAACGCTTCTGGGTTTGCTGAATTTTGACCTCGTTTGAACGAGCTATGATAAATTACTTTACTAACATAATTAAACAAATTAAGATAAATAAATTATAATAATTACCCTAATTATTTACTAATCCCTGTCATTAGGGAATTAAACCCGTCGTTCTTCGTTATTTCTTGAAGCCGTTATTCCACCCATTCATCGCTAGAAACATCACCACTGCGCCTCGCCTAGGAGCAGCCGGAGACTGATCGACCCCTGCCAATCGAAGCGCCAGAGCTCCACCATGCTACGCCACGAGCCTCATCGAATTCGTTGCCCTCCCCAGCTCTAAAACCCACTGCCACATCGGCCTCTTTCAGGGCAAAATCTCGTCACCACGTTCAACTAGAACACATCTATACCTTTGGATGTTTGGATCTCCCCTAGATCTTCGATTTTGGCCTTGGAGGCTTTGAAGTTCGTTGATTGGATTCAGAGAAATGGATACACGAATTCCTGAAGGCTTCAGCCTTCGATCATTTTAGGAGGGCGGTTGCGTTGTGTGTAAATGAAATTAGGGTTTGCCTAATATATATATATATATATTATATTTTGTATTATTTAATATTAAAATAGTTAGTTTAACCTCAGAATGCAAAATCAAACCCAATGACTGTCGCCCCTAGCCAAATACCCCATTCTAGACACAATAGGATATGTCCAGTCAGCTAATTCGACTGTTTCAATCAGTTTTCGTTTAAATTAAAACATAAATCAATATATATTTAATTGTAACGCACATTTCAATTTACCAGGGCCATATACTAACTCCAAAAATTCCATTAAAATAAATCCAGCTATGTTTTGACGATACAGTCCTAACAAAACTAATTTCGTCGAATTTGGAGACCGTTTGAGAAATGGTCATTTTTCAGTCGATTAAATTCAAAATAAATTGACTAAACACATTTAAATTCATCACGCTCACATAATGATTCCAAAAAATATGAAAATTGGAGTTTAGCAATAACTTGACATTCCGGATCCAACAAAAGTGGTCTCATCGAAAATGGAGGTCGTTTGCAAAATGGCTATTTTTATATTAAATTCCATAGTGGTTATTCTGAATTTTCAACTGGACATAACTTTTTATTCCCATTATGAAATTTGGATTTTTCGCATTCGTTGGAAAGGTATTTCCAAAAAGATTCAGATATTTCTGGTTTTACCAAAATCTGGTTTATTTTGAATCCTGTGCATTCATTTGAAATTTGAAATCGAATTTTCAAACTACTGTGCCATTTCCAATTCCTTTTATAATGAAAACAAATATTTATATTCTAATTTCGATTTAAATAAATGTATACTTTCTAATTCTATTCAAAATAAATTTCTAATCATAATTATTTAAAATAAATCATTTTAAATATTCAAAATTCATTAAAATTGCCAAAATAAAAATTTTAAATTGGTTCTGATTTTCCGGGTTGTTACAATCTCCCCCATTTAAAATCTTTTTGTCCTCGAAAAGGAACAAAGCTGAAAGTTGTTTAACTAATCAACTCAACTTTCATTTTGGCGCTCATTCTTCAACTTTTCGGTTTCTAGGAATTTTCCTATTCTTCAAAAATTTGGCTAACACCCTAAATTTTCTAAAAATTCGCCATAACCTCCATTGTATGAGGAGACATTTAAAACCGTAACTTTCCGCGCAGGGCCTTCACCATCCAAAAAGAAAAAGAAAAATCCAAGTGGCTTGCCAATCGGCTCATAAAATCATCCAAACTCAATAAATTAGTAAATACGTACCTATTTGTTGGGCATACAATTTTATTCCTCTTCTCTAGCCTCCTTGCTATGACATGTTCACACAACATGCATGCATTTCCAAACAATTTTCAATCCATTTCAATACTTGACACAGTTTGGCTTAATTAACTTTCATTTTCGTATTGGTTTTCTTATTTCAATATATTTATTAACCAAACCAATAATCACACATCACAACCATCAATTAATTTGTCGATTAACCTTTCAAATATATATAATTTGTATATATTGAAAAATCTTATTTTCTAAGACTGGATTATATATATAATCACAAATACATTAAAATTATAAACCTATCACTTCCAACTCATTCTAGGCATTTCTAACCCTATCTCTAATGAGTCACTCATTCTAGAATGCTACTGATTCTATCTCTAATGAGGATTCTTCTATAGGATATTACTAATCCTACCACTGATGTGTTCTTTCGTTCGGTTCTATTTTGTATTGTTCTCGAGCTTTGTAAATCAAAGCTAAGATTAATGGAATTTTCCAAAATAAAGATTCACTGAGACGACCTAAACTCACCCTTACGGGAAAGCCCGGATTGAATTGAGAACTAATACAGTTATTGAAACTTTACTCTAAAATAAGGTAAATCAAGGGAGCACGCCGTATGACACGGAATGGGTTTCCCCCCAAGAATACCAGTGCCTAAAACAAACAGCGCAATGCTAAATAAAGTAAAATAAAGCTATTATAAGACTCAGGTCCCATCACACAATGCAACTCAAGCCGGAGGATAGAGTTTTACCTTACAATAGCCAAATATGCTTGGTACGTTTTAGAACAAATCTTTTATTATTCCTATAAGTGAAGAAATCAACTTCAAATATTAATGTATTAATCATAGATGGCATGAGCGCCCCATCCCACTATGTCGCCATATATAGTGTACAATTAAAACCACAAAATGTCGTATTGGAAGTTTGGATTTTCATGCTGGTGGTGCCTGATCCGAAAGATCTATCGCGTAGTGCAATTCCCAACGGTTTACGTAGTAGGCATGCGAAAACACGGTAATGAACATCCACACTATCTGGGAAACAAGTTATTGCAGCTTACGTCCAAGCATTGGAAAACACCGCTAACTCTATCCATCTGCTTGCGTTACATTATGTGATGGTACCTGAGTCTTATAATAGCTTCATTTTTCTTTATTTGCATTGCGTTGTTTGCTTTAGGCACTGGTATTCTTGGGGGTAAACCTGTTCCATGTGATACGGCGTGGTCTCTTGGTTTACCTTATTTTAAAGTAAAGTTTCAATAACTATTTTAGTTCTCAATTCAATCCGGGCTTTCCCGTAAGGGTGAGTTTGGGTCGTCTCAGCATGGTATCAGAGCTTTGTTTTACAAAGCTCGAGAACACGACAAATGAAAACACGAATAGAAGAACATTTCATTGCTCATTACAACAATTTACATCAGAGAACAAGAATATTCAGAGTATGAATAAATATTACAAAGAAAAATGTTAGAGATTGAAGTACATAGTAGTAGAAATAAAATGTATAAATACAAGGCGTAGCGAAAAATACACTAACTAGCACAACTGAAAGAGATATACGGATACAGAGCGTGTCGAATATAGCTCCATATGTAAATCCAGGATCATGTATAAATAAATCTGCAAAACCAAAACTACTAGCTGCCCATGTGGAAAATAAGGGCACCTAGAGTTTAGGTTAAATCAAAACTACTAGTTGTCACACCGCTGTCTGTAAATCCAGTTATGTTTTGACGATACGGTCCTAACAAAACTAATTTCTTTGAATTTAGAGACCGTTTGAAAAATGGCCATTTTCCAGTCGATTAAATTCAAATTGAATTGATCAAACACGTTTAAGTTCACCACGCTCACGTATTGATTCCAAAAATTATGAAAATTGGAATCTAGAAATAACTTGACATTCTGGATACAACAAAAGTGGTTTCGTCGAAAATGGAGGCCGTTTGCAAAATGACTATTTTTAAGCGCTATATTTATATTAAATTCCATAACGACTGTTCAGAATTTTCAACTGGACATAATTTTTTATTTTCGTTATGAAATCAAGATTTTTCACATTCGTTGGAAAGGTATTTTCAAACAGGTTCAAATATTTCTGGTTTTACCAAAATCAGGTTTATTTCGAGTCCTGTACATTCATTTGAAATTTGAAATCGAATTTTCAAACTACCACGCATTTCCAATTCCTTTTATAATTAAAATAAATATTTATATTCTAATTTCAATTTAAACCTTCTAATTCTATCCAAAATAAATTTCTAGTCGAAATTATTTAAAATAAATCATTTTAAATATTCAAAATTCAATACAATTGCTAAAATAAAAATTTTAAATTGGTTCCGATTTTCCGGGTTGTTACAATTTTACTCCAATTACTAAATATAATTGGAAACTCTAATAATCTTAATTAAAAGATTTATCCTTTTCAATAGGGTTTAAGAAATGTGTTATTTAAGACACCATTCACGACAAACCCAAATCCACCTTGATATTAAATATAAGGATCTAAACAGAAATTATATCGGCTTACATTCAATATCAAATTCTAAAACCAACACATATCGTATTGGGAATAATGATATATATATCTTACAAATTCCTCTACAATATCCGTATAGTCACGGAATCCAATATCAAAATATTCCAGAAATTATTTCTATTCAAATCCATTCCAATTCATACATTGGAAAATTCTGGTTAGATTAAAACCATTCACAAATCCAATTTATTTATTTAAAAATGTTGGATTATCTTTCTAGTTAATAACTAGTTCATTTTGGTAAAAATATATTTTTATCTTTACAAACATGGAATTTTTCATTCAAATTCTTTCCAAATCATTAACTAAGATTTTACACAAATTATTCATATTTTTAATAATTTTATTAAGGCCCCTATAGTCGGTTTTCCAATAACGGCTACCGAATTGCATCCATAGCGACCTTTTCCAAATTTGATTTGGACATAATTCCAAATACAACTGTTCGAATTCAAATCTCTTATATTCGTTGGAAAGCTCTTTTCGATACAAACCTAATGGTTCACTTTTTAGGAGAATCCAAAGATCGGATCTCCCGTAATCTCAATTCGAAGTCAATGGTCAAAATTCGCGAACGGACGCAGCGCGACGCGTTCTATTCAGGCCATTAAATATGTACATATAATATATAATATATATATATTTCATCGATTACCATTTAAAACGTATTTTATAAATTGTATATAAATTCGTTTTAAAATGATTTTAACTTCGTTTTCAATTTTAAATCAAAATTGAATATTCCATATCATTATAATGTTTAAATGATAATGTTTTCAAAATATCAGAATTTGAAATCATTTCCTTTTTGGTATTCATTATAAAAATGGATATAGTCGATATAAATATCGTTCGAGTTCAAATAGCACATAACTAATCAATAAGCTTCACATATTTTAATAATTTCGTGTCCATCCAAAATCGGACATCAAATTCACGTTTTAGTCCTCTACTTAATAATATTTTAAAATATCTGTTATTTTAAAATATTCTTAATTCTAAAATATTCATTATTTTAAAATATTCTTTACTTTCTGAATTTATAATCTCAATTATATGGATTTTATACATCGCATGTATACCACAATAATGATCAATAATCATTCAACATCCAAACATCATCCAGAGTGCAATTTACAACTGTCTAAGCATTAAAATAAATAAATAACGCTCATTATAGCCTGTCAACCCATCATTGACATACCACTAATTATTGGGATCAGTGTATGGCAGATATCATCCCAATACCCGTGTGGGATTTTCAAACAACAAATACTGATTATTATTTGTGTAGTTGGGCGATGTGTAAAAATTATCGTCTTAACCCATATCAGATAAATATGTGTACATAAACAAACTGTCTTGATTTGTAAATGAATATTTATTCTAATTTCATTTCATGATAATTTTATATATCGTATATATATGTTAAAAATAATATTTTTATCCAATAATTAATTATTCCATAAAGGACAATTTTATATACTGAATATATGCGACAAAAATCATATTTCTGTTGAACTAATAATATTTCCATATCACGACTATTTTATATATACCATATATATGTTTTATACAACGCATATACAATTTCATATATCGTCGATTCAATCCAACAGTTTTACCACAAGACAATCATATCACACCAATCATCCATGTTTTAACCATTAAAGAAGTATCATGAGCTATTAAGCCCCATTTGCAACCTATAATATAATTACATAACAAAAATAGTTGAGTGATAAAGAGTTCTCACATTCTTTTCCACTCCGTTAGTCTTTATTTCTAATTTCAGTACAGTCTGAATTTGCTTCAAATTTTAACTAGCTCCATTTCAGCTCCACTCAGTTCCATGTTGAAGAGTTTGTTCATGCGATCCCAACACAACTGACAGTTCGTGAATTCGATCTCGTATGAAGATGATATGATAATATTTGCGTTAATCACATTAGTTAAATAATTAATTAACTAATTACATTGGGAATTGTCAGGGCTGCTCCCTCTCCTTTCTTCCTTATGAACAAATTCGAACTAAGAAACCCGTATATTCCTCCACTTTCTCTCTCCTCATGCGCGACAATCAAAGCCTCCGGACCTCCATCCGAACACATCATGACGACCGGCTTGGAGTTCTCCACCTACGTTGAGAGCAAGGGCGAGCTCGGTATGCCCCTGCTCATGCAAAACGAGGTAGAGCGCAAGCCCTTTAGGGCAGAAATTTGAGTAATTCCTTTCACCATTTTCGATCATACATATATGGATCTGAAGAAATCCTGAAGCTCTTCGATTTTCTCTTTACAAGCTTCATTAATTACTGAGCGGATTGGAAGAAAATTTAGGGTGAAATTTGGAGAATATCGGTTGTCGATGTTGACTACGGGCGGCGGCTAAAAATAGTGACTAGGGTTTTGAGATAAAACATATATATATAATTATATTTAATAATATTTAATTCTCTAATTGATTACTTTTCTGTCCGAACTCCAAATGGAACCCAACGAGTGTCGCCCCTAACCAAAAACACTCATTATGAACACAACGGAATATGTTTTGTAAGCCAATTCGACTGTTTCGATTAGTTTTTCTTTAAATTAAAATATAAATCAATATATATTGAATTTAAGCGCACATTTTAATTTACCGAGGCCACATACTGACTCCGAAAATTCCAGAAAAATAAATCTAGCTATGTTTTAACGATACAGTGCAAATAAAACTATTTTCGTCGAATTTGAAGACCGTTTGAAAAATGACCATTTTCCAATCAATCCAATTCAAAATAAAACTGTCAAAACATATTTAAATTTACCACGCACACATATTAATTCCAAAAATTATAAAAATTGGAATCTAGCAATGATTTGACATTCTGGATCCAATAAATGTGCTTTCATCGAAAACAAAGGTCGTTCGCAAAATGGATATTTTTAAGGGCTATATATAATATAAAATATATATAATTTCCATAGCGACTATTTTAAATTTTAAACTGGACATAACTTGCAATTTATAAAGTGAAATCTCAGTTTCTTACATTAGTTAGAAAGATATAGCTAAACAGATTCAAATATTTCATATTTCGTCCAATTATGACTTGTATTGAATTTTGTATATTAAATTGAAATTAGAAATCGAATTTTCAAACTACCGCACCATTTCAGGCTCATTTTATGATTAAAATAAATTTATACATTTAAGTTCGATTAAAATAAATTTATAATCATTATCATTTAAAATAAATCATTTTAAATATTCAAAATCCATTAAAATAAATAAAATAAAAATTTTAAATTGGTTTTGAAAATCCAGGCTGTTACAATCTCCCCCACTTAAAATCTTTTCGTCCTTGAAAAGGAACGAAGCTGAAAGTTGTTTCACTAACCAACACAACTTCCATTCAGGCTTTCATTCTTCAACATTTTAGTTTCTAAGAATTTTCTAATTCTTCAAAAATTTGGCTAACACCCTAAATTTTCGAAAAAATTCGCCATAACCTCCTTTGTACGGGTTGATATGTAAAACCGCAAGTTGCCTTACAGGGCCCTCAGCAATCCAAAATGAAAAGAAAAAGCTAGTCAGCTCATAAAATCATCAAAACCCAAGAAATGCTATAAATATGTACCTATTTATCGGGTATACAATTTTATTCCTCTTCTTAGCTTCCGTGCTATGACCTGTTCATTATATATACATGTACATGTATGCAATTTCAATCAATTTTTAATTCATTTCAATACTTTATTCAGTTTGGCTAAATTTAACTTCCATTCATTCTTTTATTGGTTTAAATTGATTATCGTTCCCATATTTTTATTAATCAAACCAATAATCACACATCACAACCAGCAATCAGTTAGTTGGTTAACCTTTCAAATATATCTTTAATATAATCAAAAATCATATTTTTAGTGCAATATCACAACAATAAACCCTATCTATGTCTTGGTTCTCACACCAGTCAATTGGAAATGCATAGATATCCCACTTTCGAAACTCGAAAATAAATACTGATGATGCCCGGGCGTCACTAGAATTATCCCCAAGCATCTAGAGTGTGATTCTATATCCCTCAGTATATTTGAGACTTCGTATACACGTTAGCAAGGCGTATATGCAAAATCTTCATATACTCGATAGTCCAAATTTAAAATAAAATAAACATTCAAATACGTATAACTTTTCAAAATAAATTTTTTCTCAATTTTATTTTAAAAATAACACTCTTTGAAACTCATTCTAGGATACTACTGATACCATCTCTAATGATTCATTCTCATTGGATATTACTAATTCAATCTCTCATGAATTCTTTCGTTCGGTTCTAATGCGCCTTGTTCTCGAGCTCTATAAACCAAAGCTCGGATACCAAAATGAAACGACTCAAACTCGCCCGTAAAGGAAAGTCCGAATTGAGTTGAGAACAGGACAAATCAGAACACAAACAATAGAACACTTCATTGCTATTACAACAATTTACATCAGAGTACAAGAATATAACAAAGTATGAATAAATAATATACATCAGAAAAATATTAGAGATTAAAATACAATACACAGCAGCGGAAAAATAATACATAACACAACTAGAGATACACGGATACAAAGCATTCGGAATATAGCTCCAGCTATAAATCCAGGATCCTTGGAAAAGAAATATCTGCGAAAACCAAAACTACTAGGTGCCCGTGGGGAAAATAGGGCCCCCAATGTTTAGGTTAAAACAATAAACTCCAGGTCAGTCATGGGACTGGTGTGAGAACTAAAACAGTTATTTAAAACTTTACTTTCAAGTTAGATATATCAAGGGACCACGCCGTATAACAGGGAATGGGTTTACCCTCGTGAATACTAGTGCATAAAAATAAATAGCATAATGCTTTTTGAAAAATGAAGCTATTATAAGACTCAGGTCCCATCGCACAATGCAACGCAAGCCGGAGGATAGATTTTTACTTTATAATAGCGAAAGATGCTTGGTATGTTTAAAACAAATCATTTTGATATTACTATAAGTGTATAGTGTCAAAAAACCTTCAAATACAAATGTACCAATCATAGACGACATGGTATCCCATGCTACTATGACGTCATACTATGTTTTAAAACTAAAACCAAAATGTTGTATTGGAAACTGGATTTCCAACATGAACCAAGGCAAGGGATCGTCCTTACCGAATTCGAGACAATCTAGCCTACCATGTCTCAGGCTAAAGCCGCAACTGCACCTTGCATCTCCAAGGCCGGTCCACTCTTACGTTTGCAGACTGGTTATTCCTGAACAATACATTTCCCGGCACTATGGGGCGTAATGGTTAGTATGTCGACCATATCATCCATCGGCTCCGTAGTGACCGATATATCTAAGGTGCCTCGCTATCCACCAAATAATAGGCAACATGCACATGAGTAAAATGTCCGGGCTCCAAACCATGACACCACTCCTAGCTAGAATGAAACGAATGTTCTCCCTGCAGTCCTTTCCCGTTTCTGGTTCATACCGGGTTGTGAGGCTCGCGAATTAACGCTACACAGAAAGTTATGCTATTTAATGCCATGCTTTGATCATCAACCAAAAGACTCACCTTTTCAATAGAAACCTTGATCACTGCCACTCGGCATGCCACACAGTCAATCCATACCGTACCACTGATTTCTACCGATATACAAACTATAAGCTCATACGTCTTGGAGAAGGTGTTAAGCAAGAGAATAAATTCTCTGCCACCAAACAGATAAATATTTAGCATAGATCAATGAATACAGTATAAAGGAATACAATGTCAGATACAATATCCATTTACTAGTCCGTTCTAGGTGTGAACGAAACGGGAGGAACCTTATTCCTCGCCCCATATGTCCAATACGGGAGAGAGGTCCTCGCATATCTGGTCGATCTCCAAGTATGTATGGACGATCACCACTTATTACCTTGTCTCGGGTGTACAGCCCAATCAAGACATCAGTAATCATCCAAACGATGTGAAGATCTTCGATTTTCAATCACCATCTTCATCGTCGACTTATCGTCGTATCAATTATTCAAAATGGGATAAACCCGGTCTTTCTGAATAACTCGCATATCTTATAAACAAGTGCTATAAAAACACAACATACACCTCATTCAAATCCATAATATTCTTTTATTCAAATATTCTTTTCACAATTTAAACCAAATTAAGGTTTTCCAAACTAGTCAGGATTAGTGCACCTTACCGAAGTAATCATTTGTTATATTTCCCAAACCCAACCTATTCATCCCATGGAGCAAAACTGGTAATTCTCCATATCTAACACCATGGTGTTATCGGTAAATTTAATTACCATTTCACATTCAAATCAAATTAAAGATTTAACTATTGCCTGGAGTAAAATTGGTGGTACTCCATTCTCGATCATTTCCCAAATTTGATAATTTAAATTATCACATTCACATTTCAATCTAATTAAAGACTCGTTAAAACTCCACTTACTTTTAATTTTCCTAAAAATCATTATTAATGATTATTTAACTTTGGGAAATCAAGCATGCCCCATCGATAATCTACACCGTACCATTGATTTCTGCCAATATGTAACCTCTAAGCTCAAACGTCTTAGAGAAGGTTGTTAAGCAAGAGAATAAATTCTCCGCCACCATACAGATATATATTTAGCAGAGATCAACAATACAGTTTGAAATACAATGTTAGGCATGTAATCTTGTCATTAACTGAGTTAAAGAACTAATGTCATTTAAAACACAGTTCACGATAAACCCAAAATCACATTCCATTAACCATGGAATCTTCACGGAAAATAGATCAATATATATAATCGATATAAATTTCCGTATCCAACCAATAATATAAATGGAATGACGACAAAGCCTTTTAAATTCCATATATGTTAACGGTCTTCCTCCATAGAAGCTCACTTCGATTATTACCAAATCAAATTCCATTTAATTTCAATTTAATATATTAAATTGGAAAACTTTACTTTGGAAAATTTATATTAAATCTTAATTATAGATTTATATATTCCAAATCACATTTCACTAATAATCGGGTTAAAGAACGAATGTCATTAAACACACAGTTCATAATAAACCCAATTCACATTTCATTTTATTCCAATTAATAAATATAATTAGATACTGTAATAATCTTAATTAAAAGAATTATCCTTTTCACACAGGGTTTAAGAACAATGCTATTTAAGACACCATTCACGAAAAACCCAAAATCCACTTTGATATTAAATAAAAGGCTCTAAACAAAAATTACATCGGCTTACATTCAATATCAAATTCTGAAACACATATCGTATGAGGAATAATGATATACATCTATCTTCCAAATTCCTCCACAATATTTGTATAGTCACGGAATCCAATATCGAACTATTCTGGATATTATTTCTATTCAAATCCATTCCAAATCATACATTGGAAAATTCTGGTTAGATTAAAACGATTCACAAATCTAATTTATTTATTTAAAAATGTTGGATTATCTTTCTAGTTAATAACTAATTCATTTTGATAAAAATATATTTCTATCTTTACAAACATGGAATTTTTCATCTAAATTCATTCCAAATCATTTATCACGATTTTGCAGAAAATTATTAATGCTTTTAATAATTTTATCAAGGCCCGTACAGATGGTTTCCAATAACGGCCAACGAACTGTAAATATTCCTTGGCTTAAGAATTTGATAACTGTTCCCTCTAAAACTCTGCAATGGTTGGTTTCATGTCCATTTACCATATGGTAGTAGAAATAAGCCCTTCCAACTTAACTTCATTTTTTCCAATAACGGCCAACGAACTGTAAATATTCCTTGGCTTAAGAATTTGATAACTATTCCCTCTAAAACTCTACAATGGTTGGTTTCATGTCCATTTACCATATGGTAGTAAAAATAAGCCCTTCCAACTTAACTTCATTTTTGGGATTTTTCTTAAACGACGACCAAAAGTTTAACTCTTGTTTAGTTAGGAAGTAGATACCCTCTATTGACGTCGTGAGCTTACAACCCTTTGGCAAGCTTGACTCGAAAGCCTTCTTTTGATGTCGAAGTTTGACCCTTTTACCACTTGATTTTTTTATCCCCTCTTTGTTCCTAAACTTTCTTTTAGTTGCCTTTTGACATGTGGTCATACCTCTTTCAGGCCTTTTTATGGTAAGAGGAGTGGATGCCCTCTCAACCTTCTGTTCGAATATGGTTCCCCTAGCCTGTGTTTGGATAGCTTCTTTGATATAAAGAAAGGGGTTATATCTTTCCATTGAGGAATGATTTAGGGCAAAGATCAGAGTTGGTCCTAAATGGAAGGGGTTAATGCTCCATCGATAAGGATCATAACACTCTGCATCTTTCTCTTTTCCTTGGATATGAAAGGTTTCTAATTTAAACCTTTCGGTTGCCCACGGCTCGCTAATACTTGACCCAACCATGGGAAACCCATTAGTAACTTGTAAAGACCTTTTATTAATGATGTTTACCTCTTCAAATCTTATTCCAACCGGGGACGGAACAGCACAGGTAGATATGTGGTAAGATTAACCAAAGGATTGGAGGTTCAGGCCCTCCTTCTAGTGCCAAAATGTTAACGATATTTTTCGTCAACACCGGAGATAGGTCTATGGAAGTGGACCTAGGGGAAAAATAAGTTGTTTAACCTTCACAAGTTTGAGTTAGTTCACCGTCTCCTAGATATCAAGGTTTGGAATCCAAAAGAATAGTTACTCTTCCCTCAATGGGGTGAGCGTCACACTTAAGTGATTCAAGAACCAACAATTATCTTAGGATGAAGGATTCCTAAGCGCAACCCTTAGCAAATGACTTAACTGTTTGTAGAAAGGGGTTATGAACTAAGCGTGCGGAAGGGTCTAAATTTGTATAAAGGGGGGTGTTTCACCTTCTTTGCGAAAAGGTTAGGATATAGGTTCATGTACATGCAGAAAGCAAATAATAAGTTGCAACAACAATGACTGAGAAATCACATGGCAAACCCATAAGGAAATACTCTAAGTATTGATTCACACTTTATTGATCTTTGATTTAGAATACAAGAATAGAATAGAAGAAACCCCCAAATTGATCTAAGAATTAGGGTTTACTCTAGAGAAAAAGGAATACAAGAATAAGAAAATTACTCCCCAAAATGTGACCCCTGGGGTCTAATTTATAGAGAATTCAGGGACCCTTCTGTTGTTGGGCCTTTGGGTTTGTAGAAGCCTCTGTCGGACGCTTTTTTCCTTGGTCTCAGATGTTTTAGCTTCCGGCCGCCTTTATGGTGCTAATTATAGCTTCTGGAGTGAGGTACCCGGTCAGTTGAAGCTTCTTCTAGAGTGATATGAGCTTGTCGTTGTAAATGGCTTTCGGAAGACATTTGTGCTCCCGGTTGGGGCTTCCGGTTTTATCATGAATACTTTAAAGAGCTTGCCGTCGTGATGTATGTAGGTAGTTGTCGGTTCGAAATCCTTATCGGTGTCGATACCGAGCAGATTAGTATGGATAGCCTGTATCCCATTTAGGGTTCCGGTTTGCCTTTCGGTGGAGCCTTCGGGTATAGCCTGGTCTTCTGGAAGGTAGCTCCCGGTGATTTGTTTGTTGTTTATCAATGTGGTCTTTCGGTGTTTATGCAGTGGATGTTTCGGAAGCTGGTTCCGAATAATCCCTACGTTCTTTCAGCTTGGTATTCTTGATGCCTTCGTCTTCTGATATATCGGTATTAAGAAGGATCATACCAATAGCCCTTTCGTCCATTCTTTCCTCCCTCTTTCTTAGCTTCTGACTTAGATGACCTTCCATCACTCATTCATTATGCCGAGACCACCATGTCGGTGCTTCCTATTTTGTATGTACCTTGAATCCTTCCTTCTGGGATAGTGTCAGTTGTACACCTTTTGGGTAACCCCTTATGCTCTCGGTTTCTCTTCGTATCTGGCTTTTGCTTCCGGGGAATCCTTATGTGCTTGTGTCCATCCGCTACCCCTTCACCATCAGCCTGTTTCGGAGTTAATTTTGGTAGTAACAATATGTATCAATAATTTACACAAATAAATAAATAAATTGAAAAATTATAAGTTGCTCCAATTCAATTTAAATCAACTTCATTATGTTGAGCACTTCGATACGATCACAATGTAAAAAACCGCGTCTCAAACGGTTCTCATTTGCACAAGTTATTAATTTTTAAAATTTGTAAAAACTTAAATTTATTAATTAAATAAATGAAAAATATATTTATATCCAACAGCTCGAAATTGGGCTATTAGAACCCGACGCGACGGGGCCCAACAACCCAATTTTGAGTTGTTGGGCAAACGGGCCAAAATGGTTCGTTGTCTAACGGACGCATCCATTAGGAAAACGGATCGTTGACTCAGCCGAACGCACCCTAAGTGTTGGTTGTGTTGTAGTTTGGGCTATTTTGTTTTATTCGCTTTCTTTGGGCCTTGGACCTCATTTTAACGTTCTCTTTTCTAAAAAAGCTAATATATGTTTTGACTTTGAAGCTAATCAACCGTAAATGGCGAAAGTTAAAGAAAAAAATTTGAAATTTAACATAAAGAATATTAAGTTTCATGTTTAAGCTGAGAGACAAACTTCAAAAATTTATTAAACCAAAGGAAAACGCTAAATACAACTAGTATTATAATAAACTTTTATACCGTATCAAAATGATAGTTGTAACCCGCGTTATATACAGTTTTATACTGTATAAGATATTAGTTATATTTAGCACTCTTATTCAATCTAATTTTTCCTTATGTTTGTTTTCAATTTAAATATTAAACTTGATGTCACTTAATCTTTTTTTTTTGTTTGAAATTTGTCTCTTTGCCGATTCTCCAAAATAAAATTGTGTAGGAATATAATTACTTATTAATCTTATTTGTTCGGAGTTATCAGTCTGGAGTGTGAAATCATGTCATCGTGCATTAAATAACTTATTAATCTTATTTTTTGGATTTAAATAACATAAATGCGTTATACTTACTAAAACAATTATTTCAACTGTACATAGATGTTCTTGATAACCACTAAATCAATTAGTCAAGGCTGCACGTTATTAACTTTAGTTGTATACAGTTGCAACTTTTTGAGTAGTATCGACTGATTGAAGTTATAAATCTGCTGCAGTCTCACAACTGCTGGTAACGTTCGGTATTTTCTTAAACGTCTAGATAATGTTACATTAGCAAATGTAGTCTTGTAGTCAGTATGGATCTTTAATCCAATTCATGTGTAATAATATTATCTCCTTCATAACACGATCAAAAGGATGTAATTAGAGAAAAAGACAACATTTGAAACGAAAAATATATAGTTTGAAGAATACTAGGTTTCAAGTTTAGGCTGAGATACACTTCAAACTATAATAAACTTAAAGGAAAATACTAAACACAACTAATATTATAATAAACTTTTAGACAGTATAAAAATGATAGTTCTAACTAGCAATATATTTAGTCTTATATTGTATAAAATACTAATTATATTTAGCACTGTCATTCAGTTCTATTTTTCTTTGTTTGTTTTCAACCTAAAAATTAAACTTGATGCCATGACACTCAATATATATATACACACACACACACACACACATATACACATATACACATAAGAAAATAATGTGAAGGACAAATTGTTTAAAAAAATTAAACACAAGGACAAGAGGCTAAAAATTTATTCAAAAGGACAAAACATAGCCCAAATTTATTCCAAATGACAATACATATATTTTTTTTAAATATTTTTTTTTCTTTAGATTTTAGGTATCAGTTTTGTATGTCTGTAAGTATCAGTTTGCTTTCTGCAGCTAATAGCAGTTTTGTGTCTTTGAAGAACTCATGCCTGCAGCTCTAACTCTTGGTTATTATTTACAATGAATTATATTATCTCAGCTTGACTGATTCTCTTATATTTTTCTCATCTGAAGAATTGCTATATACACTAATTTTTTTGCACCTACATTGACCAACACCTCACTTATCTACAAGCTGTAGGCTAAAAACAGATATCTTCGGACACACAAAACTGCTGCCTATTAGCTGTAGAGAGCAAACTGATACCTACAGACATACAAAACTGATACCTAAAATTTGCAAAAAAAAAAAATTAATTATTTTTTTTATTTTAAAAATGACTTTTGTTTTGTCCTTTCGAATAAATTTAGACTATGTTTTGTCCTTTTGAATAAATTTTTATTCTCTTGTCCTTGTTAAAATTTTCAAACAATTTGTCCTTGTAAACTAATATATATATATATATATATATATATAATAATATAAATAAATTTCAATGGTGAAGCTTTTTAGTATGGTCAAAAAAATCCTTTGCTCTCAAACGAATTGAAGTGAATTGCAACATTTAACGAGAGGGTGAAATTGTAATTGGAAACACACATATCCCAAACCCACTAACGTTTTGGTTGCTCAAACTATGTCAGCATTTTTATTTTTTCCTCCACTTTTCCACTCCGTTATTCCCGTCTTCTTCCTTCTTTCTCTCTGAAAAAAAATGGCGTCTACCCTTTATACGTGCTCCACTACCCTATTATTTTTCGTTTTCTTCACATACGCTCCGACCACACACCTCCGTCTGATTTATTTCGTCTTCACCGCCAGTTACTTCTGATTTCCCCTTAACTCCACCGCTCCCTGTTTCCTTTTCCGCGTCCTTATCATTCCATAAGCGACTACTGTCTAGATCTGCATGTTTACACCCTACTGCAGTCTAGATCTGCATCTTAACACACTCCACAACATGTTTTCCTACCTTGACATATTCAGTCCAGGTAAACTCTTATTTTAATTCAATAACTTTGCCTTAATCCTCTTCTGTAATGTTATTTTCTCCAAACCTGCAGGTACCCATGTTTATGTAGCTGAACAAACTGTATTGTCGGTTCTTCCCTTTCGATCTACTTAGGTATAATTATTCCGAATTTTTGCTATATTAATATAATTTGTAACAAGCTTTTTTGGCTCCTACTTCAGGTAGATGAAAGTTAAAGAACCTAATGCTTGAAGGCCTGAGTTATTAGAACTGCCGGTATATATTTTCCTAATTTTTATCTAGCACATAATTCAGTTTATGATATCACTCTTTATATAGTATAGTATGCACCATTGTATAATGCATATACTTGAAAATGGCAAATTTTCATTGTTACCTAAATATGTAAATGTTTGAGCCTCAGTTATTAGAAGAGCCTGTACATATTTTCGTAATTTTTATCTGGCACTTAATTCAGTTTATGATATCGCTGTTTAGATAGTGTAGTATGCACCATTGTATAATGCATGTACTTGAAAATGAAAATTTTCGTTGTTACTCCATTAAATTTTTTCCCCCTACATGATTATAGTGCATCATTTTTGTAAAATTTAAACTTCTTAGCTATTTTTCACCTACTGTTAAGTTTCACATTATTATTCTTTTCTTCTTTTTTGAAACCAAAACAGCAGGAGATGTGGCAATAACAAATTGTATAAATTTCTCATTATTATTCTGTTGTTTTGGATTTTGTTATCACTAAACTTCAAAACTAACTTAAGAACCTTGCATAAATTTACTACTATCTGCAGCTTATCGTTGAATTCATTTGTTTATCTATAGAGTACTCATTCTCAAAGTGATATTTGATTGTATTAAATAAAGAAAGGAGAAAATCCATTGGTTTATCATGAGTGCTTTTCATGTATATTTTTCATTTTGTAAAGAAAAATTACAATTCGATGTACAAATAACTTTGTAACAATTTAATATGCTAAAATTATTAGAATCATAATTCAAGCGATTCATTTAGATGTCCGTGCACGTATATATCACCTTGCAGTGCACACTAATTAAAGAGTGGACTTTCTATACATAAAACTATGCAATGTGAGAGTGCAAAACCATTTGCAGCGATGTAGCCTATTTCTGAAATTACATAGTTGGAACTTTATGCATGTGTTGCTAACGTATATGTGAGGTCTTACGTTTTTTTATTATTAGGTATGCACTACAGATGGATTTATGATCTTAACTCTTACAGCAATATCTAGATGATAGTTCACTTTTTTTGCTCAAACCTTTTGTTTTTCATGTTTTTCCTTTGGATATATTTGAAAAAAAATGTATACTAGTTTCTATATACAGGATCATGGATACTATTATTCTATTTAACATGATCTGCTTATCAAATTCACTGTGGTTTATAAATCATTTTGGAAGTAGTCTTTCCCATAGTTTATCGATATTATACCAGTTTTTTCTTTTCCGACTATGATACTTTCTGTTTATTGGCTGACGAATTTCACACTTCTACCTAACAGTTTAGTATGAGAATGAGCAGTATGGTTAATGTCAAATCTTGATAGATTATAGATTCCTACGTTTAATCTATTTTTTTTTTTAAACTACCAATATTGTTTTATGACCTCATATCAGAAAATTATTCGTTGTACACATTTTACGAATAACCTAGCTAATCATCTCTTGCTTTTTATTTTCTTTTATTGGTTTTAATTAATGATTTATTTTTACCTTATTAACCAAACCATATGACTTCCTGCATTGAACTGTACCTACTAAAGTTTTTATATTTTTCTAATCTTAGGTCAGTGCTTAACTTACAAAAATATTTCTATTAATACGAGCTTGCCGCCTTGGATACTCCTTATTCTTTAAAACGTTATGTTTAGCAGGAGTTTGTACTTCAAATTTGTCTTTTTTCGCGTTGTTATCGTTCAATTTTATGGCTGCCACATGCATATTATTATTATTTAGCTACTACATGAACTGGCCTGGAAATTGTGTTTCCTGATAACTAAAATATTGGATGGTTTAGAAGAGTTCCACAATTCACTCAACTGCACCACTTATGTTCTTACATTACAATGTAAAGTTTTGATCAAAGTGCTATGCTGCACCATTGCAATTGCAATGTCCACTGAAGGTGTCACTCATGATATTGTTTTGAAAGTTATTATAATTGGTACATGTTTCTAACAATACTATAAATTCTTATTCCTCTGCTATGACATTAACTAAAAATTATTTTATTATATTGGTTTATTAATCTGGAAGTTTGTAAGATTAGATAAAAAATGAATTACTCCAATTCAAATTTTTTACACCGTAAAAACTTATGCCATATACACACAATTTTAACTTCACCATTTGCAAGTTAAAACAACACTAATCAGATTCGTTGCCCCTTGACATATACTTTTGCAAACCCACCCTTGCTGTGTACATATATATCCATTTATTTGTTCATTGAAATTTGCCGCATTTTCAAATATTTGTTTCTGCTCTTCATGCAACAGCTTCTTATTATATTCAATTTGTTTAAATTGTTACCACTGTTCTGCTAAACTCTAAAATATTTCGTTTTTGTTGTTCGGTTTTATAGTCCCGGTGATATTATGCTGCAAGTCAGATGCCCCAGTTTCTCAACTATGGAAACAACTCTCACATGAACAGATTACGAGTGTTTTACTACTGTCTGTCAGACGTTGAACAAACTGTTGCAGCCGTTGTTAATGGCGAGGCACAGTTTGTCTACTATGACCACAACTCTGACATGAACATATTACCGGTGATTTTCTTCTGGCAGTCAGATGTTGAAGAAATTGTTGCGGCCATTGCACATGGCGAGGCACAATTTCTCAACTATGACCACAACTCTCACATGAAGAGATTACCATTGATTTTTTTCCTGCCAGTCAGTTGTTCAAGAAACTGTTGCATCCATTTTGATATATCAATGATGGAAGTAAATGCGGACCACGGTCCATATGCACTTATGTTTGCACGCTAAGATGATTCAGTCAGCTCAATTTCGGAAGTATATTTCTTTAGTATTTTGAATTTTGTGCAATTCCCACACCACCCATACAACCAGCAAAAGTTATGCATCAAATGCCTGTATTTAATTTCAACGTAATTTAATCGACACTTATCGCATACCATTTGTAAAGTATTAATGTCTTCACGTTGCATTCACATTGGCCATATGTTATATGTTTATGTACAAAGTTCACATTTCACAAAACATTGCATCTGAATCAATTTGCTGAACCTGCAATCCAGCTTTACATGTTTCTTATAGGACTGTTATAGTGACCTCTGTACAACCCAGCCTATGAAAGCTTATCTCTTTTGTGTTTGCTTGAATGAACTATATTTTTGTTCTTTCCGATGGACCAATGTGAATTCAGCGGAATTTAACCACATAATTCCGGTATGACAAAAAGTACGATGAAATTATATTTCAGTTATTTTAAAAAATACAAGTGCAGAAAGATTTGGATTTCATTTAATAATATATTATACTTATTCACATTCCTACCCATTCTACTGCTGCATTATTGTCCTAAATTTTGTACTAAAGTTTAAAAAACCAACGGTTTTTATTATTTTACTCGGTCCTCCTTCACTTAATCCATTCTTTTTTAAATTTCCATTTTTTCTCCTTATTTTAAGCAGTTTTTTTTATAGCTCGAAAAAAAACTATACGATTACAACTATTGTTTTCCTCTTCATATCTTTACCTTCTTTCGTTCAAACACCTTCTATAATATCTGCTGCCATTTATTCACCTGTATTCCTCTACTCATACACCTCTACTCGTTCAACTGCTTTGTTCATTACCCCCATGGATGCTGAACAGCGAGAACACAAATGCCTTGCTCAGCGAGCTAGACGTGCTAGGATGTCTGACGATGAACATGAACAGCATCTGTCAAGCTGTAGACAACGACGCCGTTCACAATGACTTTAGTCTACAGAACAACAAGCTGAACCTACCAGCGGTATTATTTTATAAGATATTCAAAAATTCTCTTACATTCATCTCCTAGCTTGCATTTATATGTCATTTTAACTTCTTTTTTCCCTCTTTTTAACACAATCCAATATAATGTTGTTCCGCTTGAAACACTGAGAACATCCCATAACTGCGCCCGAAACTTCATAGCGAACAATGCCTTTCGTAAACATGTCCTACCAGAACCAACTATTTGTACCTTCTGCACAGTAATTTTTTTTTCTTTTGAATCTTCACGGTCCTGATGTTCAAATGGTACGATTCGTATGTTTCTACCATTTTCTCCTCCCTAGTTGCTTTCCCTGTTTGCTGATCAAACTGACGTTGCCATGCACTTCCGAGCAAATATCAGATCTTACAACGATGCGTTCGCTTTCACATCAATGGGTGCAGAAATTGACCAGATTTTGGCTAACGGAATGGATGGAGTTTACTCATATTGTGCTCATGGTTCCATCTATCATCATATTGGCAGTGTGCTACCTGCTAATGGAATCAGACCACGATATTTACAGCTGTACATTTACGACACAGTACATGAAACTGAAAATCAACAACTGGATAATGTAGTATTCAGACCTGAGCTACTTCAAATTATAACAGATGTTTTGAATTCAGTTAACCCATTTGTTTCCATTCTACTTTAGTTGGGACAACATCCTGATATGCACCTTTGCAGAATTAAAATTAAAGAGATCACAATTGATCGACATGTTCATGAGATGCCTATTGCATCACAAGTTGTGGCCTTAATTGTAGGCGACGAATTAGATGATTTACAAGGTAGGGACATAATTGACAGAACACGGTCTGGAAATCTACAATGGGTTCCAGATATAGTTGGATATTATAATCCACTTCAGTATCCACTGATGCTACCTTATGGTCACCATGGTTGGGATTTGAGCTTACACGATAGTGGAAACAATGAAATTAGTTGTGCATCTTGTTACTCGCATCTTATACAAGTACATTTATGGTAATACAATATCGTATGTCAATACATGTTGCACTCAACTTAGTTCGTACATCCGTTAACCTAATTGATTACATTTCTACATTGCAAACTTTTTTTAACTTACGTTCACAATATGTTGTGGCCCACTTATATCATGTTAGCTTTCTACACAATTATTTCACACTACATAGTTATCTTTTCATATGCATCTTATTATGACTAGTTGTTTTTAATCTTCTGGATTCACATTACTTTCCATGTCATACCTTCATTTACGTACTGCTTTAATTCTCTTTGATTATATCGTTGTCCAAATTCCTGTTATATTTTTTTAATCACCTTTACATTTGCTAATACCTTCATTTTCTCCCAGATACGACCTGAAGGCACATCGCTGCTCATGCTTGCCGGCCGGCTTTTTCAACAATATGTGGTAGATATATATGTTAAAATAGAAACGATGAGACTGAGATATGTTCGTACTCATTAAGATAAAATCAGGGCTGATTTGTATCAAGGGTTGCGGGATGCATTGATCGCAAGTGAAACGCCGTCCTGTATGTTATGTATTCTACCGCTTTCCTATTTACTTAATTTCGGCTAGCTTCATACATCCTTATCTTACATCTACTTATACATTCTTAATGGTACTAATGTAGGTGTAAAAAAATTCTTCCATCATCTCATATTGGTAGTCCACGAGATATGCATCAATGCTATCAAGATGGAATGGCCGTCGTGCAAAGGTATGGAAAACCTGATTTTTTTTGTTACAGTTACATGTAATGATAAATGGCCAGGAATACTTAACGAACTACTTCCCGGACAGCGACGACAAGATAGACCTGACTTAACAACTAGAATTTTCAGTGCGAAATTAGAACAATTAAAACATGATTTATTTGACATATGAATTTTAGGTAGCGTTATTGCACATGTACACATTGTTGAATTTCAAAAAAGGGGATTGCCACACGCACATATTTTAATAATTGCAGCTGAGAACGATAAGATTAGTAATCCCGATGACTATGACTCCATTGTTAGAGCTGAAATTCCATGTAATTAATAGATACTGATTTACATGCAACTGTTCTGAAACATATGATTCATCACCCGTGCAGACATTTCAACCGTAATGCCACATGCATGAAAAATGGTGAGTGTAATAAAGAATTCCCAAAACCATTTGCTCCCGTTACCGTACAAGGAAATGACTCATAACCAATATATAGGAGATGTGACAACATGACACAAAACCATTCAACGAATAACACAATTAACAATCGTTAGGTAGTGTCATATAACCCGTATTTACTACTAAAATATGATTGTCATTTAAATGTTAAAATATGTTCAAGTATTAAATCCGTTAAGTATCTTTACAAGTATGTATACAAAGGGTCTGATCGCGTTTCAATAGGTGTTTCTACCTCAACAACCACCAACAACTATGAAACATCTAAATTTACAAATGCTCGATGGGTCTGTCCACCTGAGTCTTTACAGAGAATCTTTAAATTCCAGCTTAATAGCATTATACCATCTGTTATTGGTCTGCAGATCCATCAGCCAAATAGATAGCAACTGCATTTTTCTTTATCCAAACAATTGAACCATATACTAAATGACAAAACTATAACTAAAACTATGCTTACCGAATATTTTAGTACAAATATTAGTGATGAAGAGGCAGGATAGTATTTTAACCACGAGTTCCCACAAAAATATTGGTGGGACAATAAACATAAGTTGTGGATTCGTAGACAAGATAATCGTAGGGTTATAGGTAGAATTTATACCGTGTCACCCACTGAAGGTGATCGTTATTTCTTGAGATTACTTCTAACGCACATTAGAGGCGCCTTGTCTTTTAATGATTTACTTACCGTGCAAAGAACAGAATACCACATATTTAAAGAAGTAGCTGAACAAAGAGGCTTATTGGAAAATGATGATGATATTTATGACTGCTTACGGAAAGCTTCTAACACACATATGCCAACTGCACTAAGAAGATTATTTGTTACAATTTTAGTTTACTACGAACCAATTCATGTGCAAAAATGTGGTATTTTTTGTTTGAATACATGATTGAACATTACCAACATACATCTTCCATAACCGACAATACATATTTCACTCATGTTTGTCTAGCAGACCTTAACAGTTTGCTACAGCAGTACAACAAATCAGTTTTTGACCATGATTTCCAATTTCTTCTATTAACTTTGAGTCTGCCTATAACATTTGTACTACTATTTTGAATGAAAAATCTGCCCACATACCACAAGAAGACCTTGACTCTATTAATTGCTTAAATTTTGAACAACGACATGCATTTGATGTTATTATGTACTCTATTTTTCATAACAAATATTCTGTTTTTTTCATAGATAGCCCGGGGGAACAGGAAAAACATTTTTGTATAAGTCTACTTTAGCTCACTCACGAAGTAGAGGTTTAATCGCACTTGCAGTTGCCACATCGGGAATTGTTGCTTTAGCATTGCCCGGTGGTCGAACTGCCCATTCAAGATTTAAAATACCAATAACACTTGATTCTTCTTCCACCTTTTACATTCCAAAACAATCTGATATTGAAAAACTAATTCGTGAAACAATGATTATTCTATGGGATGAAGTTATAATGGCTCGTCGGCATGCTTTTGAGGCCGTAGATGAAACAGTTAGAGATATATGTAATACATACAAACCATTCGGTGGCAAAATCGTAATTTTAGGTGGTGATTTTCGACAAGTTTTGCCCATTGTCCAAAATGGTACTAGAGCTCAAACTGTTGATGCATGCATTACACAATCATACATATGGTCAGATGTAATGGTTTTTCACTTAACAAAAAATATGCGTGTTATACATGATCGTTCATATGCTAGCTTTGTTTTATGTATTGGAAACGGAGATGAACCATATGTGCATGATGACATAACCAGACTCCCTGATGATATTATGATATCGTCGAACAATGCAAACCCTATTTATTCGTTAATTGACCATTTTTTCCCAGTAATTACTGACACAGTATATGATGCTACTTCTATTTTGAATAGAGCCATTTTGGCCCACACAAATGAAACTGTTGATGCTATCAATAATACTGTTGTTAACATGTTTCCCAGTCCGGAATATACGTACGACTCATTTGACTCCGTTGAAGAAGACACACATAATTTGTATCAACATGAATTCCTAAATTCTCTTACCCCAAGTGGACTACCACTACATAAACTTTCTCTTAAAGTTGGTTGTCCAATAATGCTTCTTCGTAATATTGGCCTATGTAATGACCCGCATTTTCAGCGGTATAATAATTAATTAATTTAATTATTTAAAGGGTGATCAAATGGATTTAATGGTCGTGGAATTAAACAATGGTGAATATTTAATTAATAATATATTTAATTCTGAAATAATCAGAATTAACTGAAATGGCAATATGGTGTGAACTGGATCATCTGTGATATTTAATTCAGTTTAGAATTGAATTAGGATAACGAATATATTATTTGAACGATGGTTTGAACGTATAATTTTACAATTAAAATCGAGCTTGAAATGGCGCGGCAGTTCGTTAATTAGCGATTTGAACTTCAACTGAATATACAGAATTTGTTTTAAGCCGTATTTCTGTGAAACAAGAAACGTACGGAGCTGGTGGAGTATATCTTTCTAGTGGAAGAGAAAAATCGGGATTTCATCGTGTAGATTTTGGTCTATGTCCAAATCAAATATTCAGAAAAACAGCGGTATATTCGTTCGTGGCCATAACGGTTATTTAGAAATATTTGAATATCGGGTTTGAATTTAGACAAGGTTCGTTTGAGACGTAGTGATAATTTAATTTTTAGAATTTTACTGTAATTTTTAATTAATTAAATAAGCAACTTTTTATTTGGAGTATTTTGCACCCTAAATCAGCAATTTTGGGGTTTCACAATATGAGTTAATCTACCGGTATTGTTATATTTTTGGAATCGTGGCGCCTTGCTCGTCACAACAGTAAGTTTATTTATGTCGATAGAAATCCATGAACAAGTACTGAAGCATTCAACAAAAAAGAATGGCTCAAGTAATCCCACATTTCAAAAGAAAAGAATGGCTCAAGTAATCCCACGTTAAACAGAAAAGAATGGCTCAAGTGATCCCACATTTCAACAGATAAAAACACTGGAACACCATTTATAAATACACACTATTATCATCGTTCATTTGTTTCCTGTTCACAAAATAAAACGAGATCTGAAATAATAAGTCCAACCAAAATCCTCCTTTATAACCAATGGTTTCAGTTCAAGAAGGCTATCCCAGTATTCCCTTTATCTCGATTTAGAAATTCTCAAGCCTTTGAACTCGATCGAAAATCAATCCCAAATAAATTCGGCCAAACTCGAAATACATATGCAGCACGCTCTTCTATGCGACTACTAGGAGATTGGGTTGGCATATGGAAGTATTGGGATGGGGGATTTGCTGACTATAGAGGAGACGAGGATGGATTTCTGGTGAAGTGCGGTTGGTACTGGAGACGGGAATTTGGGTGGTCTATAGCTCACTGTCGAACGGATATGGGTGTGGACTTGGGTTTTTGGAGCTGTCTGAGCACTGCAAGGGATCCGAAATGGCTGAGAAAGGTAAGGAGAAGATCGTCTTCTCGAATTCAGGTGAATGGAGTAGGTATCACGAAGAGGAGAACAACGTCGGAGGTGGGAACTCGTTGATTTGGAAGGGAGAATTTGCGGCATTTCTCGTTTGAAGGGTTCAGGTGGCTTCTGTTTTGATTTAGGTGAAGTGGGGAAGGAAGACATTAGGCGTGAATGAGTTCCATTGTGGTTGCCGTGTTGTAAACGAGGGTGTTTGGGAGATGGGAGCGTGTGTTAATGGTGGAGTTGGAAACGTGGAAGAAGAGGCTGACGGGTTGTGGTTTGGAGGAGGAACAAACATGCGGGCCTGGTGTTTTAAGTTGGTGATGGGCCTTATTTAAAGGTCAAGCCCAAATTTTGAATAAGTAGTTGATTTGTTTTAAATTTAAATTAGTGGATAAACTTTAAAAATGAATAACTTCCTCATATATTATCGAAATTCAGCGAAACAAGATCCAATAGGATCGTATGGACGGACACTACCCAATGGAACTGACCGAGAGTGGATTGAAGCTCGTTTGAATTTATGGCGAAATAAACTGTTTGATTAAAATCAAACAACAGTTTATCGTTCTTTAACGATGAACTGCAAATGTGAGTAAATCTCAATAACTCTGAACAGTTTATATTTTCATGTTGTATTTTTAGAACTGTTAAATATAGGCTGATTGATTGTGTGTTGACTGTTTGATCGAACTGCTAGTCAGTTAGTTGAATTTCTATATTGATTCTGTTTAACAGAATATATCATATGGAACTGAAACTGATGTTGATTTTATTGTGTAACATTTGTGGATGCAGGGAAACAGGTTCGAGGAATCCGATTGGATTCCTTAACAGTTATTTTATTGTTTTTCATATATTGTGATATATGATGTGGTTTTTAATCTGTGGTTGATTATATGTGTTTGGACGATATTGGTCATCGTGATATGATGTGTTAAGTACCATAAAATATCGGAATGGGAAAAGGAGATTTTCAAAGTGCTATTGAAAACGGAATAAAAATAAATTGGAATATTTATAAATAAGAAATATTTATAAATTGGAATAATTATAAAGTGAATTATTTATTTAGGATAAATAAATAAGATGTTATAAAATGGACTATTTACTTAGAAAATAAATAGGAGATAATAAGTGAGATATTTATTTGTTAGATAAATAGGATAAGATAATGGATTTATTTATTTGTTAAATAAATAGAATAAGGAAAGGACATATTTATTTGTTAAATAAATAGGGTTATTAAAGGAAACATTTAGAATAAATAAATAGGATATTAAATGGATTATTTATTTAGGAAATGAATAAGTTATGATAAAGGGATATTGACTTAGAAATTGAATAAGTTATAAAAGAGATGTTAAGCAAAATAAATGGAATAAAGGAGTTTCTATTTAGAAAATAAATAGAAGAGTTAATCGAATCAAGTTAATTGAACAGAGTAATCGAAATAGAGTTAAACCAGATTAGAAACTGACTAGAGATTAGTTAAGTTGAATAGTTTTCTGAGTATCGATCTGATGTTGGTTTCGGCCTTCGGGGTTTATACTTAGAGAATTGTTCTCCTACTAGTTTACAGTCAGGGACTGATAGTTGTAAAATGATAGTGATAGGTAAATAAAAATGGAAATGTTTTCCAGTGTTAATAACGTATATTTTCTAAACATAGAAAATAAGGATTATCAATATATATATATGATTGATGATTGATCGATATAATTTCCTCCTGGAAATAATAACGTTGTTTGCACACGTGTTTCTATTTGATATTTAACTCACCGACTATCGAAGTTTTTTTGACCATTTTAACATGGTTAATATGGAGAGACCAGTTGGATTATTATCCAAAGAACCACTCTGTATTGGCATAAGCGTTGCGAATCATATATGCCAAAGAAAATTGAAGACGGAGTGAAGTGCAAGGGCAATTGTATAAGTCTTAGATAACAGTGCCTAAGATGGATATACTGAATAGTACCTTCGGTTCATCCTGTTCCTGGATGACTTGTATGGATGAATGTCTGACAGAGTATTTCCAGAAAGGTCATGTACATTGATCTCTTCAACCGTACCAAGAGTGGAAGCTGAGAAGGAACCTTCTTTAGCTAACACGTAATGTACTGTTGTAGACGTCAATTAGTGATTTTCGATGGATCTGACAATGTGGCATTCGAAGTGAATCTGATGTGATGATGAAGCGTAACCTCAAGCCTCATCAACCGGAAAATGACATAAATTGGGCAGGCAGCATGGCTAAGTCGGTCGCTCCGAAGTAGGGTGTATAATCACCTGATCTAGATTTTAATTTACTTCTAAAAATCTATTGTTGATGCTGTCCCATTTGGGAAACGGTTGCTGATCCCAACCGTTGGTGATATACATTCGATACACTCAAGCGAAATGAGTGGTCGGTCATGTGTGGATGTTCTTGTTGAACCCGGTGTATTCCTCTCTAGAGGTACACTAGCGAAAGGTGGTTCCATACCTTGTCATAGTTGGAAACCCATTACCCAATACGTGCTTGCGGTTTTGATTGTATACTATATATGTAGAACATGAGATGAAAGCATTTCGACTAGATGATTATTATATTGTGTTGATAGACATTATAATAATATCAAAAGGTTTTTGATATAAAGATATTTTGGATTCTCATAAGGGAAAAACTCGTTCCGTTATACGGTGTGATCTTATGAGATATCATTTACCTGCTTGAACTGTTTTAAACTGTTTTACTCACACCAGTCCCATGACTCACCAGGAGTTTATTTTGTTTTGTTTTTCCTAAACTCTTGGGTGCCCAATTTTGTGCGGGTTGTCAAGTAGTCTGGATGTACAGACACTTGAAGAGCTGGAGCAGGAGGCTTCAGGATCATATAGCTATTGTTTATTTCCGCTATATTGTAAGTGATGTACTTGATAACGATATGTATATTCAAGTAAAATGTAATGACCCGTATTTTTACAGTGGAATAATTAACTTATTTAATTATTTAAATAACGAATATATTATTTAATCGACGACGTTAGGACGTATAATTATATTATAATTAAAACCGAGCTTGAAATGGCGCGGTAGTTCGCGATGTGGCGATTTGAACTTCAACTGAATGTACAAGATTCGTTTTAAATCGGATTTCTGTGAAACAAGAAACGCGTGGAGCTGGTGGAGTATATCTTTCTAGGGGAAGAGAAAAATCAGGATTTCATTGTATAGATTTTGAGATATGTCCAAATCAAATTTTAAAATAGTCGTTATAGAATCGTTTATCGACCGTAACGGGTTATTCGATATAACTAGAGATAGGGTTTGAATTTAGACAAGGTTCTTTTGGGACATAACGATAATTTAATTTTTAGAATTTTACTGTAATT
This sequence comes from Allium sativum, assembly GCA_030737875.1. Taxonomy (NCBI): domain Eukaryota; kingdom Viridiplantae; phylum Streptophyta; class Magnoliopsida; order Asparagales; family Amaryllidaceae; genus Allium; species Allium sativum. Next base: position 13,850,033 of record CM060923.1, read on the forward strand.
TTTAATTAATTAAATAAGCAACTTTTTATTTGGAGTATTGTGCACCCTGTAATCAACATTTTGAGGTTTCACTATATGAGTTGAACTACCGATATTATTATATTTTTGGGATCATGGCACATTACTCGATTAGTTGATATTTTCATATCAGTCCGTGGACAAACAGAGTTTCGCATAATGAGGTACTCTCAAATGTAAAATAAGTATCTTAACCCTTTGATTTATTTCTCCGATCAAACAAGAGGCCACGTATTGATTCTTCTCAACCTTTCGTTATCTATGGCCTCGAAAAGGAGAAGGCGTGGCCTTCAAAGATCCACAAATTTCATCCAACCAAAACCCTATAAGTAAGCTACTTGTCTAAACCTAATTGGAGTTCTTCGATCCATTATTCTCAGCCGCCACAAGTATTTGGTTTCTCAAACACAAACCGAACCTTCAAAATTCTTAGAAAAATCAAATAAAATTATTTAAATCCAAAATCCTATGTCTTTGAATTCACTGGATGACCCTCTTCATTTCTATACTGCTTACGCTGATTTCGAACAATTTCTTGTTCGTTGAATTTAATGGAGGGTGGCGTGATACTTGCGGGCTGCGTTCGAATGGAGGAAAGGTGAAGGCGGAAAGCTGTTGAGATCCAAGGAGGAAAAGGTGAAAGATCTGTAAGTAACCTTGGAGCGCGGCAACCATGGTGACTTCACTGTGTTGAAAATTTATGTGAAGAAGATGATGGGCGTATGGAGAAGGACGTTGACTGCAGTTTTGAAAGGGGAAGCGAAGTAGATGATTTTGGAGGCGGTAATGGTGGGTTCAGAGCAGCGTTTTCTATGAACGGAGGGAAGAGAGAGTGCGGGTCTGGAGTTTGCGTTGGAATGGTGAAGGGTTGTAACGACCCAGAAAATCTGAACCAAATTAAAAATTTTAAATTGGCTAAAATAATGGATTTTAAATATTTAAAATAAATATTTTAAATAATGGCGATGAAAACTGAGTTTGAATCGAAAATTGAAAACGAATATAATTAATTATAATTATATATAGAATTGAAAATAGCGCGGTAGTTCGATAATTCGATTTCAAACTTCAATTGAATATACCGGGTGCAAAACAATCCGGATTTTAGTGAAACTAAAAACATTAGGATCTAATTGGTAATATCTTTCTAACGAATCCGACCAATCGAAATTTGATAGCGGGAATCAAAAGATATGTCCAGTTGAAAATTCTGAATAGTCGCTATGGAATTCAGGCCCTTAAAAATGGACATTTTGCAAATGACCTCGGATTTCGACGAAACCACTTTTGTTGGATCCGCAGTGTCAAGTTATTGCTAGGTTTCAAATTTCATAATTTTTCGAGTCAATATGTGAGCGTGGAAAAGGAAAACGCGTTTGACCAGTTTCAGTTGATTTTAATCGACTGGAAATTGGCCATTTTTCAAACGGTCTCAGAATTCGATGAAACTAGTTTTGTTAGGACCGGATCGTCAATACGAAGCTAGAAAATATTTTTCTGGAATTTTTAGAGTTAGTATGTGACCCCGGTAATTTGAAATGTACGTTTAAAATTTAATATAGTGATTTAAATGTAAATTCAACGGAAACTGATTGTAACGATCAAATCAGCTTGCGATACATATCCCATTGTGTCCGGAATGGGGGTAAAACGCTATGGACGACAGTCGGTGGGCCCCATTTCGACTTCGAATTAAAAGTCAACTTTTAAATAGAAATTTAATAATAATAATAATTTATATAAACCCTTTTCTCTCTCTCTCTCCTCACTTTCTTTCTGACCGATTCAAAAAAAAAAAAAAAAAAGAGAAAACCCTAAAACTATCGACGGCGACACCAGACCCAAGCCCGCCGTGCCTCGCTCCACCCTCCGCTTCGCCAACTCCTCCTCCCAGCGGCGCAACTCCCGAAGACCTCCCCCTGAACCAATCGCGAGCCCCCCCGAAGCATCGCGACGCCACCAGACCCAAGCCCGCCGTGCCTCGATCCACCCTTCGCTTCGCCTGCTCCGCCTCCTGCCGCCGACGTCTTCTTTTCCCCTCCTTCTTCGCAGAGCAATGTAAGTGTTTTTATTTTATTTTTATTTTTATTTTTAAATTCTGAAAAACTGATTTTTTTTAAAGCATTAAAAACTGATTTTTTAAAGGATTTTAAAACTGATTTTTTTTAAGGATTTTTAAACTGATTTTTTAAAGGATTTTAAGACTGATTTTTTTTAGGATTTTAAAACTGATGTTTTTGGGATTTTAAAACTGATTTTTTTTAAAGCATTAAAAACTGATTTCTAAAAAAAAAGGGTTTAAACTTTAAATAGAAAAAGGTTTAATCTTTTTAAAGAAAAAGATTTGAACTTTTAAAAGAAAAGATTTGAACTTTTAAAAGAAAAAGATTTGAACTTTGAATAGAAAAAGATTTGAACTTGGAAAAATAAAGATCATATTTTCAAAATAGAAAAGACGGAATTTTTATTAAGTAGAAGAAGTAAGATATGATTTTTATATTTTTAAAGTAATAAAAATATAATTTTTACATCATAGGAATATTAAAAATATAATCTATATTTTTGAAATGCTATTTTTATATATTGAATAACGAAGTAAAAATTCGATTTTTACATATGTAGAGAATACGGGCAACGAAAGCGACAAAAAGAGAGATTGGCGAAGATTTTATGCAAAGAGGAGTCGTGGGATTGAATTAGCTATTCGGTGAGATTTCTGATTTAAAAATTATAAATGTGTGAGAATTTCTCACTCTTCAATTCCTTTTACTATATAAATATATATGTGTTGAAATAAAAGTGAATTGCTATATATATATATATACGCCCCTTGTCCACAAACCATGGACGATATTTATTGGTTGAAATTGTTGTGAAAATTGGTTGATAACAAATGGTTGTTTGGGATTGTTTGTGATTGATATTGGTTGATTGAGGTTGAAAAATACCCGTCTATGATTGGAAAATATTTGGTTGAAACCACATAGGATTAGTTTGTGGAAATGAAATAAATATATACATGCCGCCTGCGTGCGAACTAGATGCATGATTCCCATTGTCAAAAACCGCGAGGTTTTAAGGTAGAGCGAGGAGCCGTACTAGGGACGGTCCCGGTTTTAACTACCCTGCCGTTATGCTGCCGAAATTTTGAATAATATTCGAGTGTTTGAATTATTTTCATTTGCTTAAACCATATTTATTCATTGAATAGAAAACCTTCATGTGTTGAATTGATATTCATTCGTTGATTAGAAATTCATGTGTTGAATGGTATTCATATTTTGAAATAAATCGTTTGATAATAAAAATCACATTTTTATCACCAACTTGAACTATATAGAAAGATAGCGTTTTGAAATGAATTGTTTTACAATAAAATTCACATTTTTATTGTATGCATAAATCGTTGAAATGTGAAGTGTTAAAAATAGCCACTTGTTCAAAATAAACATATATGAGTTGAAATATTCATTAATTAGCTAATGAAATGATTTGCACCTATTTATGTAACATTAGAATGAATGGTGTTTTTTAAACCAAATGGAAATCAAATATGAAGATTGAATAGAAAATGGTAAATGATAAGAACTGTATATATATGTACATGCATATTCATTGAACAGGTTATAGCAAAGGGGCTAGAGAAGAGGAATAAAATTTTGTGCCCGACAAATAGGTACACATTTACTGCTTTGTTTGGGTGATGATTTTATGAGCCTGTTGGCTAGCTGCTTGGCTTTTTCTTTTTCTTTTTGAGATTAGAAGGACCGGGAAAGCTATTTGCGATTTCCCGATGCTCCCGGTGCAGGGGAGGTTATGGCGAAATTTTCCAAAAATTTAAGGCGTTAGAAAAATATTTGAAGTGAAAACGATATGGAAATCATTGAATGAACTATATTTGTATAAATATATAAATATAAATAAAATTAAAACGAAACGAAGCCGTGTAGTTCGTATTTTGAAACCATGATTTCAAACAACTAGTACGGGGAATCCGACCAGTGGATTTTCCCGAAACCACAACCGTCGGGTTCGCCTTGGAAATATCTTCCCAACGGCACCAACTTTGTAAAAATCCAACGGTTGGATTGTCTGGAATGTTTAATTCAAATCTGAAGAAAAACAGCGCCAGAAACGATTATATTTATTTATATATATAAATATAATTATATTTAATCGAATAACGACGCAGCAGTTCGTATTTTGAAATCGAAATTTCAAACGATTGTACCGGGAGATCTGACCGTCGGATTTTCCCGAAACTGGAACCGTTGGATTCGTTTTGAAAAGACCTTTCTAATGATGTAAATTTTGTGAAGATCCAACGGTTAGATTTTCAGATATGTGTAAATCAAATCTGAAGAAAAACAGCGCCACGGCCGCTTTATGGCCCGAAGCGTCGTTTTGAATAAATTAGCTATTTTTAAAATAAATAAAAATAGCGATAAATAGTTATAAAATATCATAAGCGATATGGAATAGAAATAAACTGAATTTGCTCGATTTATGTGGCTTTTGATGGTTGAATGTGTTTGGTGTGAAAATTACATTAAAGAACAAAATTGGTGTTGTTGAATGATTTAACCATTGAAATAAATTGATTTGAAATTCTAAATACGCGTGAATTATTTGAAAAGGCCGAGTTAATTCTCATTTCGAATAATTGACCGACGATTGAAATTCGAAGATGAAGACGGTGGTCGAAGACCGGAGATCTTCACCTCGTTTGGATGGTAACCGAGGTCCTGATTGGGAGGCATCCCGAAATATGGATAATGAGTGGTGATCGTTCAGACGTACGTGGTGATCGATGGGTTTGTGAGGTATTTAGTGCCTCCGGTTTCGTTCAGACCCAGAACGGATTTGTAAATGGACTGTGTGTCTGACATTGGATTTTATTCTGTGTTGATTGATCTCTATTAAATATATATCTGTTTGGCGGCAGAGAATTTATTCTTTCGCTTAACGCCCTTCTCTGAGATGCACGAGCTCAGAGGTTGTACATCGATGGACATCAGTCGCATGGCATGAATTGCCTGTGTGGCATGCTAAGATGCAATGATCAGGGTTTCTGTTGAAAAGCAAAGTCTTGTGGTGATGATCAAAGCACCGCCTGTGTGGCGTAGCTTTGTGTATAACGTGAATTCGCGAGCCTCACACCCCGGTATGAACCTAAAACGGGAGAGGACATCAGGGAGGGCCTGCGTTTCTTTCTAGCTAGGGTGGTGTCAGTGACCTACCAGCCCTGACATTTATATACTTTTCACCTATGTGGTTGTTCCTGTTGCGAGGCGCCTCGGTTTGATCGGACGATCCGGGTCCGATGGAGTCATTCGTTGGCTCGTTTACGCCCCAAAGGGCGGAGAAACGTAGTGTTCAGGCATAATAATCCACATCGGTGGACCGGCCCGGACGATCTATAGGGTTGATGCGTTCTGATCCTGAGACATGGGCTAGATTGTCTCGAATTCGGTAAGGACTATCTTTTGCCTTGGTTCATGACGGAAATCCAATTTCCAAATACGACATCGTGCGGTTTTGATTGTATACCTATATATGGCGACATAGTGGTATGGGGCATTAATGCCGTCTATGATTGATAGTTATGATTTGAAAAAGTTTTCAAAACATATAAACACTAGCAATAATATCAAATGCCTTTGTTTTATTCGTATCAAGCATATTTGGCCGTTATAAGGTAAAAACTCTATCCTCCGTTTTGCGTTGCATTGTGTGATGGGAACTGAGTCTTATAACGGCTTCATTTTTATAAAAAGCATAGCGATGTTTAAAAGAAAGATTTGTTGTAAAGCACTGGCAATCCAATGGGGTAAACCCGTTCCACGAAAGTGGCGTGGTCCTGTGATTAGCCATATTATATATGTGTTGAGTAGATTTCTCATACCAGTCCCATGACTGACTCGTAGTTTGTTTCACTCTCAAACTCGGGTGCCCCTTTTTCTACACGGGCAGCCTTGTATTCAGGTTTAGCTAGTTCTTCTGGATAGCTGGAGCTGAAGATGGATTCTATCATTTATTTCTTTTTATGCTGTTCAGCTCCTATTGTACATATTTTGTTTATTTCCGCTGTAGACATTTATGTATAGCTGAACTGTATTTGTGCTAAGTAAGATCCTGTATACTGTGTAACTCTGATGATTACTTTTATCCAGTATATTCTATTGTTCATTATCTGGTGTATTTATTTAATTTTGTTCTGCTATTATCTGTTTCTGTGTTATATTCCAAAGATAACCCTGTTTCCGTGAGAACGGGATTTCGGGTCGTCTCAACGTGGTATCAGAGCTTTGGTTAAGCTTAGTTCTGGAATATAACATTTGAACGAACTCGTCAGAAATAGAACCAGTAGTGTTCTAGGACGGGTAACTCTATACAGATAGGATCAGCAATATCCTAGTATGAGTAAAGCAGAATGAAATTACACCTCGATAGACACATTTACACTTGAAGTATATGTTTCTATGTTTGAAAATTACCTTTTCTGTGACCTGACACTGGATCTGCTAATTGCAGAAGTACTAGAAAAATGAGTGCCAGAAACAGAAGGAATACAGAACCCGATCTAGAGGCTCTATTAAAGAAATATCGAAATCTGAACGGAGCGCAGTTCTCGGGCAATGAATCTATAATTCAGACTCAAGCTTGGGTGAGCTCTGCAGAAAGAATTTTTGAGTGTATACAGCTGAGAGATGACCAGAAACGGTTAGTAGCATCTTGGGCGCTAAAAGAAGAAGCTTTAATTTGGTGGGAAACCATCATCAAAGATAATCCAGAAGGTGATATCACCTGGGACAGATTCAAAGTGATTTTCTTAGAAAGATTTACTCCTCCCGAAGCAACCGAGAGATTATGTGATGAATTTTCTTATTTAATTCAAGGCGATATGACCATCCCAGAATATCACAAGAAATTCAATGAACTTGCTCACTTTGCTCCCCATCTGATTCAGAATACAAAGAGGAAAAATCTGAGATTTATTCATGGGCTTCAAAGGAAATACCAGAATAAAGTATTGGGGCATGTGAAGCTTCCTTTCTCTGAAATGATTTATATGGCTTATCAATATGAAGATCTCCATAAGAAAGGAATGTTACGCGACGAAGAAGAAGTCTGTTCTAGTGACAAAACAGAGTTGGAAACTGATATTCCTGAAGCCAGTACAAGGTCTGAGGACAGTAAAGAGCCTAAAGTAAATCGAAAAAGGGCTAGATTTGAAAAAGAACCTACCACGACTGCCATATGCAATAATTGCCATAAGCCAGGGCATTTTCAGGGGAAGTGCAAACCCTCGAAAAAGCGATCAAAGAATGGATCTAAATCCAAAGAGAGATTTCAAGAGAAAAGAGGTTGCAGTAAATGCAAGCAGACTGGTCATCTTGCAAAGGATTGCTGGCTCTTGAGGAAGCCTGAAGCAGTTCAGGTGAATGAATTGGCAGAAACTTCTGATCCCTCAGCAAGTCAAGAAAGGGCTGATGTTTTAGAAGGAACGCTTGCTGTCAAAAACATTCCAGTTAAAGTACTGTTTGACACAGGCGCGTCCCGAAGCTTCATTTCAAAGAGTGCCGCTAAGAAACTTGATTTGAACTTGAGGAAGCTCAAGGAACCAATGACTGTCCAGAATCCGGTCGGAGGTTCCATCAATCTCAGTTGGGTTTGTGCAGTACCCGTCTCTTTTTCTTGCTATAAATTCCTTATTATCTCTGTCGTCATGAATTTTGATGAATTCGATCTTATCTTGGGATTGGATTGGTTAACCAAATATGAAGCAGAGGTTAGATGCGCCGAGAGAGTTGTTAGAGCTAAGATTAAATCAGGGAGTTATATAACCATTCCCTGTGAAGGTCAGAATGCTAATAGAAAAGACTTCTGGGTAGCTTTGAATGTTTCTCCATCCCAAATAGGAAATATCCCTGAAATCACTGAGAATATTCCTGACCTCATTAAAGATATTCCTGTCGTCAAGGATTATGCGGATGTGTTTGAGGAAGTCGTTCGCTTACCTCCGCAAAGAGAAATAGATTTCAAAATTGCTTTAATTCCCAATGCAAGGCCGGTAGTTCACGCTATTCGAAGAATGTCCTTGAAAGAGAAGGAGGAATTATACAATCAAACAAGACAGCTAGTATGGAAGGGTCTGATCAGGCCTAGTTTCTCTGATTGGGGTGCATCCGTGGTATTTGTCCCAAAATCTGACGGTACTCTACGTCTATGTGTGGATTATCGTGATCTGAACAAACAGACAATAAAGAACAAATATCCATTGCCACGAATAGATGATTTGTTGGATCGATTAAATGGAGCACAAGTATTCTCACGAATGGACCTAGCTACAGGATTCCATCAACTTCGAATTGCCGAAGAGTGTGTTCCAATGACAGCGTTCAGAGGCCCCGACCTATTCTACGAGTGGTTAGTAATGCCATTCGGCTTATGTAACGCTCCCGCTTACTTCGTCGATCTGATGAATAGAGTATTCAGAGGAGTATTGAATAAATTTGTTCTGGTTTTCATTGACGATATTCTAATCTTCTCTAAATCAAAGGCCGAACATGAAAAGCATCTGGAACAGGTTCTAGAAATTCTCAGAAGGAATGTATTGAAAGCCAAGTTTTCCAAATGTATATTCTGGCAAGATGAAGTGAAATTTCTGGGCCACGTCGTATCGAAAGAAGGAAACGCTGTGGACCCAAGCAAAATCACAGCTATTCAGAATTGGAAACAGCCCAGTACTCCCACTGAAGTCCGCAGTTTTCTTGGATTGGCTAGCTATTACCGGAAGTTCGTTAAGGACTTTTCGAAGATATCTGGTCACTTAACGAAGCTTACAAAGAAGCACTCTAAATTCAAGTGGACTTCAGAAAGTGAGGAGGCTTTTGAGGAGCTAAAGTTAAGACTAACAACAGCTCCAGTGTTAACCATCATCGATGGCAACCAAGATTTAAAAGTATGGACTGATGCTTCTAGAGAAGGCCTTGGCGCAGTGTTAATGCAAAGAGGCCAAGTGATTGCTTATGCTAGCCGTCAACTGAAGCCGCACGAGAAGAACTACGTAACTCATGATCTTGAGTTATTGGCTATCGTGTTCGCTTTGAAAATCTGGAGACACTATCTTCTGGGCGAGAGATTTGAACTGTTTACAGATCACCAGTCGTTAAAATATCTGTTCACTCAGAAGGACTTAAATTTGAGGCAGCAGCGTTGGCTGGAGTTTCTTGCAGCATATGACTTTGAAATTATATATACTCCAGGAAAAGCCAATGTCGTGGCCGATGCGTTAAGTCGGAAGAATGTAATGATCGCCAGCTTTATTATCACGACTTCCTTGATTGACACAATATCTATTCTTCAGAAGGAGGATAACTTTATTAAGGAAATGATCAAAAGGATTCAGAAAGGCGAACCCTCGTGTTTTCAAATAGATAACGACGAGACCTTGAGGCTAAAAGGAAGGATTTGTGTTCCTGACGTTCCTGAGCTAAAAAGGGAAGTGTTAGACGAGTGTCACAAGTCCAAGCTGAGTATCCATCCTGGTGTGGCCAAAATGTACCACGATCTCAAACAAACATTCTGGTGGAAGGCTATGAAAAGGGACGTTTCAATATACGTTAGCCGATGCCCTACTTGCCAACTAGTCAAAAGCGACCAACAGAAATTGGCTGGATTGTTACAACCACTAGAAGTTCCTGGTTGGAAGTGGGAACATATTTCTATGGATTTCATTGATGGTTTGCCCAGAACAAGAAAAGGAAATGACAGTATTTGGGTGATCGTAGATCGTTTCACGAAGACCGCCCATTTTATACCTGTCAAATCAAATAGAACCGCTCAGAGTCTGGCGCAGATTTACTTCAGGGAAATAGTTAGACTGCATGGAGTGCCGCTCAGTATAGTAAGTGATAGAGATACAATATTCACTAGCAAATTCTGGGAAGCATTTCAAGTCGAGCTAGGAACAAAGTTGAACTTGAGCACCGCTTATCTTCCTCAGACAGACGGTCAGACTGAGAGGGTGAATCGCATTTTAGAAGATCTATTGCGGGCTTGTGTTATAGATTTCGGTGGATCATGGGAAGACCATCTGCATTTGGCTGAATTCTCTTATAACAACAGCTACCAGGCGAGTCTGACAATGTCGCCATTCGAAGCATTGTATGGTAGACCGTGCCGATCTCCTGCTTGTTGGGTCGAACCAGGAAATAGACTTGTGTTGGGTCCTGATATGATTCGAGAAGCTGTCGACAGAGTCGATTTTATCAAGAAGCGATTACTTGCCGCTCAAAGCCGACAAAAGAGCTATGCCGATAGAAGAAGAAGGGATATATCCTTTGAAGTTGGCGACTACGTATATTTGAAAGTATCGCCGATGAGAGGAGTTATCCGGTTCGATAAAACTGGAAAGTTGGCACCCAAATTCATTGGTCCGTTTCCTATTCTGGGACGGATTGGAACTCTCGCTTATAGGGTCAAATTGCCTGATTGGTTGCCTGGAGTGCATGATGTATTTCACATATCTCAACTTCGAAAGCACGTTCATGATCCATACTTGATCGTGGAAGAAGCAGCTCAACAGGACATTGAAATTACTCCAGAATTAGCCGTGAGGTGAGAGCCGCTGAAGATCATCGGCAAAGAAACCAAAGAGCTGAGAAACAAGAAGGTTCACTTAGTCAAAGTGCAATGGAGTGGAGATCCGCGAGATTGTACTTGGGAAACTGAGGAGAGCATTCAGAAAGCTTATCCTAGGTGTCGAGTAGATATCTCTGATTGACTCCGGTGCAAGGTACATTTACCCTACTTTGCATTACCATTCAATTCTCTACTCTATTGTTATTTTCTTTTCATAGATATTGCACTTTTAATTATGTGGTCTGAAGGATTTTAAAAAGGGGTATAAAATTTGATTAGTATATTTTTAAAGGTTAAAAACAATTGGATTGGTTGTTGTGTTGTGTGATTATGGGTTTATCAAACCACTTTCGACTTTGTTCCTTTTCGGGGACGAAAAGTTTTAAGTGGGGGAGATTGTAACGACCCAGAAAATCTGAACCAATTTAAAATTTTTAAATTGGCTAAAGTAATGGATTTTAAATATTTAAAATAAATATTTTAAATAATGGCGATGAAAACTGAGTTTGAATCGACAATTGAAAACGAATATAATTAATTATAATTATATATAGAATTGAAAATAGCGCGGTAGTTCGATAATTCGATTTCAAACTTCAATTGAATATACCGGGTGCAAAACAATCCGGATTTTAGTGAAACTAAAAACATTAGGATCTAATTGGTAATATCTTTCTAACGAATCCGACCAATCGAAATTTGATAGCGGGAATCAAAAGATATGTCCAGTTGAAAATTCTGAATAGTCGCTATGGAATTCAGGCCCTTAAAAATGGACATTTTGCAAATGACCTCGGATTTCGACGAAACCACTTTTGTTGGATCCATAGTGTCAAGTTATTGCTAGGTTTCAAATTTCATAATTTTTCGAATCAATATGTGAGCGTGGCAAAGGAAAACGCGTTTGACCAGTTTCAGTTGATTTTAATCGACTGGAAATTGGCCATTTTTCAAACGGTCTCAGAATTCGATGAAACTAGTTTTGTTAGGACCGGATCGTCAATACGAAGCTAGAAAATATTTTTCTGGAATTTTTAGAGTTAGTATGTGACCCCGGTAATTTGAAATGTACGTTTAAAATTTAATATAGTGATTTAAATGTAAATTCAACGGAAACTGATTGTAACGATCAAATCAGCTTGCGATACATATCCCATTATGTCCGGAATGGGGGTAAAACGCTATGGACGACAGTCGGTGGGCCCTATTTTGACTTCGAATAAAAAGTCAACTTTTAAATAGAAATTTAATAATAATAATAATTTATATAAACCCTTTTCTCTCTCTCTCTCCTCACTTTCTTTCTGACCGATTCGAAATAAAAAAAAAAGAGAAAACCCTAAAACTATCGACGGCGACACCAGACCCAAGCCCGCCGTGCCTCGCTCCACCCTCCGCTTCGCCAACTCCTCCTCCCAGCGGCGCAACTCCCGAAGACCTCCCCCTGAACCAATCGCGATCCCCCCCGAAGCATCGCGACGCCACCAGACCCAAGCCCGCCGTGCCTCGCTCCACCCTTCGCTTCGCCTGCTCCGCCTCCTGCCGCCGACGTCTTCTTTTCCCCTCCTTCTTCGCAGAGCAATGTAAGTGTTTTTATTTTATTTTTATTTTTATTTTTAAATTCTGAAAAACTGATTTTTTTAAAGCATTAAAAACTGATTTTTTAAAGGATTTTAAAACTGATTTTTTTTAAGGATTTTAAAACTGATTTTTTAAAGGATTTTAAGACTGATTTTTTTTAGGATTTTAAAACAGATTTTTTTGGGATTTTAAAACTGATTTTTTTTAAAGCATTAAAAACTGATTTCTAAAAAAAAAAGGGTTTAAACTTTAAATAGAAAAAGGTTTAATCTTTTTAAAGAAAAAGATTTGAACTTTTAAAAGAAAAGATTTGAACTTTTAAAAGAAAAAGATTTGAACTTTGAATAGAAAAATATTTGAACTTGGAAAAATAAAGATCATATTTTCAAAATAGAATAGACGGAATTTTTATTAAGTAGAAGAAGTAAGATATGATTTTTATATTTTTAAAGTAATAAAAAAATAATTTTTACATCATAGGAATATTAAAAATATAATCTATATTTTTGAAATGCAATTTTTATATGTTGAATAACGAAGTAAAAATTCGATTTTTACATATGTAGAGAATACGGGCAACGAAAGCGACAAAAAGAGAGATTGGCGAAGATTTTATGCAAAGAGGAGTCGTGGGATTGAATTAGCTATTCGGTGAGATTTCTGATTTAAAAATTATAAATGTGTGAGAATTTCTCACTCTTCAATTCCTTTTACTATATAAATATGTATGTGTTGAAATAAAAGTGAATTGCTATATATAATATATATATATATATATATATATACGCCCCTCGTCCACAAACCATGGACGATATTTATTGGTTGAAATTGTTGTGAAAATTGGTTGATAACGAATGGTTGTTTGGGATTGTTTGTGATTGATATTGGTTGATTGAGGTTGAAAAATACCCGTCTGTGATTGGAAAATATTTGGTTGAAACCACATAGGATTAGTTTGTGGAAATGAAATAAATATATACATGCCGCCTGCGTGCGAACTAGATGCATGATTCCCATTGTCAAAAACCGCGAGGTTTTAAGGTAGAGCGAGGAGCCGTACTAGGGACGGTCCCGGTTTTAACTACCCTGCCGTTACGCTGCCGAAATTTTGAATAATATTCGAGTGTTTGAATTATTTTCATTTTCTTAAACCATATTTATTCATTGAATAGAAAACCTTCATGTGTTGAATTGATATTCATTCGTTGATTAGAAATTCATGTGTTGAATGGTATTCATATTTTGAAATAAATCGTTTGATAATAAAAATCACATTTTTATCACCAACTTGAACTATATAGAAAGATAGCGTTTTGAAATGAATTGTTTTACAATAAAATTCACATTTTTATTGTATGCATAAATCGTTGAAATGTGAAGTGTTAAAAATAGCCACTTGTTCAAAATAAACATATATGAGTTGAAATATTCATTAATTAGCTAATGAAATGATTTGCACCTATTTATGTAACATTAGAATGAATGGTGTTTTTTAAACCAAATGGAAATCAAATATGAAGATTGAATAGAAAATGGTAAGTGATAAGAACTGTATATATATGTACATGCATATTCATTGAACAGGTTATAGCAAAGGGGCTAGAGAAGAGGAATAAAATTTTGTGCCCGACAAATAGGTACACATTTACTGCTTTGTTTGGGTGATGATTTTATGAGCCTGTTGGCTAGCCGCTTGGCTTTTTCTTTTTCTTTTTGAGATTAGAAGGACCGGGAAAGCTATTTGCGATTTCCCGATGCTCCCGGTCCAGGGGAGGTTATGGCGAAATTTTCCAAAAATTTAAGGCGTTAGAAAAATATTTGAAGTGAAAACGATATGGAAATCATTGAATGAACTATATTTGTATAAATATATAAATATAAATAAAATTAAAACGAAACGAAGCCGTGCAGTTCGTATTTTGAAACCATGATTTCAAACAACTAGTACAGGGAATCCGACCAGTGGATTTTCCCGAAACCGCAACCGTCGGGTTCGCCTTGGAAATATCTTCCCAACGGCACCAACTTTGTAAAAATCCAACGGTTGGATTGTCTGGAATGTTTAATTCAAATCTGAAGAAAAACAGCGCCAGAAACGATTATATTTATTTATATATATAAATATAATTATATTTAATCGAATAACGACGCTGCAGTTCGTATTTTGAAATCGAAATTTCAAACGATTGTACCGGGAGATCTGACCGTCGGATTTTCCCGAAACTGGAACCGTTGGATTCGTTTTGAAAAGACCTTTCTAATGATGTAAATTTTGTGAAGATCCAACGGTTAGATTTTCAGATATGTGTAAATCAAATCTGAAGAAAAACAGCGCCACGGCCGCTTTATGGCCCGAAGCGTCGTTTTGAATAAATTAGCTATTTTTAAAATAAATAAAAATAGCGATAAATAGTTATAAAATATCATAAGCGATATGGAATAGAAATAAACTGAATTTGCTCGATTTATGTGGCTTTTGATGGTTGAATGTGTTTGGTGTGAAAATTACATTAAAGAACAAAATTGGTGTTGTTGAATGATTTAACCATTGAAATAAATTGATTTGAAATTCTAAATACGCGTGAATTATTTGAAAAGGCCGAGTTAATTCTCATTTCGAATAATTGACCGACGATTGAAATTCGAAGATGAAGACGGTGGTCGAAGACCGGAGATCTTCACCTCGTTTGGATGGTAACCGAGGTCCTGATTGGGAGGCATCCCGAAATATGGATAATGAGTGGTGATCGTTCAGACGTACGTGGTGATCGATGGGTTTGCGAGGTATTTAGTGCCTCCGGTTTCGTTCAGACCCAGAACGGCCTTGTAAATGGACTGTGTGTCTGACATTGGATTTTATTCTGCGTTGATTGATCTCTATTAAATATACATATGTTTGGCGGTGGAGAATTTATTCTTTCGCTTAACGCCCTTCTTTGAGACGCACGAGCTCAGAGGTTGTACATCGATGGACATCAGTCGCATGGCATGGATTGCCTGTGTGGCATGCTAAGATGCAGTGATCAGGGCTTCTGTTGAAAAGCAAAGTCTTGTGGTGATGATCAAAGCACCGCCTGTGTGGCGTAGCTTTGTGTATAACGTGAATTCGCGAGCCTCACACCCCGGTATGAACCTAAAACGGGAGAGGACATCAGGGAGGGCCTGCGTTTCTTTCTAGCTAGGGTGGTGTCAGTGACCTACCAGCCCTGACATTTATATACTTTTCACCTATGTGGTTGTTGCTGTTGCGAGGCGCCTCGGTTTGATCGGACGATCCGGGTCCGATGGAGTCATTCGTTGGCTCGTTTACGCCCCAAAGGGCGGAGAAACGTAGTGTTCAGGCATAATAATCCACATCGGTGGACCGGCCCTGACGATCTAAAGGGTTGATGCGTTCTGATCCTGAGACATGGGCTAGATTGTCTCGAATTCGGTAAGGACTATCTTTTGCCTTGGTTCATGACGGAAATCCAATTTCCAAATACGACATCGTGCGGTTTTGATTGTATACCTATATATGGCGACATAGTGGTATGGGGCATTAATGCCGTCTATGATTGATAGTTATGATTTGAAAAAGTTTTCAAAACATATAAACACTAGCAATAATATCAAATGCCTTTGTTTTATTCGTATCAAGCATATTTGGCCGTTATAAGGTAAAAACTCTATCCTCCGTTTTGCGTTGCATTGTGTGATGGGAACTGAGTCTTATAACGGCTTCATTTTTATAAAAAGCATAGCGATGTTTAAAAGAAAGATTTGTTGTAAAGCACTGGCAATCCAATGGGGTAAACCCGTTCCACGAAAGTGGCGTGGTCCTGTGATTAGCCATATTATATATGTGTTGAGTAGATTTCTCATACCAGTCCCATGACTGACTCGTAGTTTGTTTCACTCTCAAACTCGGGTGCCCCTTTTTCTACACGGGCAGCCTTGTATTCAGGTTTAGCTGGTTCTTCTGGATAGCTGGAGCTGAAGATGGATTCTATCATTTATTTCTTTTTATGCTGTTCAGCTCCTATTGTACATATTTTGTTTATTTCCGCTGTAGACATTTATGTATAGCTGAACTGTATTTGTGCTAAGTAAGATCCTGTATACTGTGTAACTCTGATGATTACTTTTATCCAGTATATTCTATTGTTCATTATCTGGTGTATTTATTTAATTTTGTTCTGCTATTATCTGTTTCTGTGTTATATTCCAAAGATAACCCTGTTTCCGTGAGAACGGGATTTCGGGTCGTCTCAAGGGTCTGGTAACATGCGGGTACCTTGGCATGAGGATCAATGTTGGGAATGGATGGATAGCACGTTATGGCAAAACAGGAAGGGTGCGTGAATGAAGGAAGTAGAGGAGTTTGCATGGGGCAAGTAGAATTCGGTTATGCGAATAGTGGGATGGCTCTAACGTGTGGAGGAGGACTGGGAAAGGTGATTTCTTGGTGAAGTTGAGTTGGCGTTGAAAAGGGGAATGGTGTAAAAAAAAAACAGTATGGCATCAGGTTTGTTTTGTGTGAAAAAAAACAGTTCCTACAGTAAAATATGACACTATGCAGACCTGAAGAATGGTGCAGTGCATCTTTCACGATGGGAACTGATCAAAGAAGTGGAAGTATTGGGTATGTAATGAGGTGAGGAATCAGGCAAATTGTGGTATAATAAGTAACAGGTGGGTTTTGGTCAGAGTGGCCGAAAGGTTTTGGTAAAGCGTATAAAATAGGAGGACTGGGTTGAGATCAACCATAAGTAGATGATGGAGTTGAACTCGCGAAGATCAAAGTTTAGTTTGGCCATTTCTAAGTGGTTTCGATTTATGAAGGTTGCGCATTCTTTGATCAGGAAGAAGGAGGCATCAGGGGCTGGGCTTTTGAAAGGACTGTTGGGCCTAGATTAAATGGGTCTGGAATCTATTGGAGCTCGTCCACATTTATGACAAATAAAATTGTCGGATCCGGGTCAACAATCGATTATCTTTATCTAACGATGAACTGCCAAAGTGAGTAAAACTCACTAACTCTTTTCAATTTATATTTCTATATAAATTGTACTTTATTTTTGATAACTGTTGATTGATTGCTATGTATGGATAATTTGGACTGTTGAATAGATTTGATTGAAAACGTAGATATAGTTATATATAGAGAACCGTCAATCAAATATGGATTTTGATTATTAGTATATTTCATGTTGGGATTAAATTGATGTATATTATACTGTGTAACATCTGTGGATGCAGGGAGACAGGTTGGAGGAATCTGACTGGGTTCCTCAACAATTATTTTACTGTTTTCATATATTGTGTTATATGATGTGTTATATAATCTGTTATGGATTATGTGTGTTAGAATGATATTGATCATTGTTATTCGATATTTTAAATATCATAAGAAACCCTGAGTTGTAAAAAGGAATATTTCAATGTATATTGAAATAAAGGAATTTTATAAAATCACAGGATTTTATAAAAGGAATTTATTTATAAAACGAACACGGTTTTATAAAAGGAAAGTATTTATAAAACGAATAGAGTTTTATAAAAGGGAAAAATGTTGATAAAACAAATAGAATAGGAAAAAGAAATATTTCAATGTATATTGAAATAAAGGAATTTTATAAAATCACAGGATTTTATAAAAGGAAATTATTTATAAAACGAACACGGTTTTATAAAAGGAAATTATTTATAAAACGAACACGGTTTTATAAAAGGAAGTATTTATAAAACAAATAGAGTTTTATAAAAGGGATATTTATTTAGAAAATAAATAGAATTGAAAAGGGAAATATTTATTTAGAAAATAAATAGAATAAAGGAATATTTATTTAGAAGATAAATAAAACGTTATAAATAGGAAATATTTGTAACGGTAATTAGAAGTTATAAATAGGAAATATTTGTAACGGTAATTAGAAGTTATAAATAGGAAATATTTGTAATGGTAATTAGAAGTTATAAAAAAAGGGAATAGTTGTAACGGAAAATAAACGTTATAAAAAGGAAATTGACGAGATATAAAAGAGATAATCAAATAGAGTTAAATCGAATTTAGTATTCGAAGGAGCTATTCGAATTAGTTATTTGAAAGAGTTTATTGAATATTAGTTATTCAATTAGAGATAATCAAATAAAGTTAATCGATTAGAGATAATCAAATAAAAGTTAATCGAATTAGTCGAAGTAAGTTAATCGACTATTAGTTAGTCGAATTTTGGTTAAGCAAATAAGTGTAAATCGACTATTAGTTAGTCGAAGATTAGTTAATCGAATATGAGTTAAACAAATAGGATTAATTGAATTAGAGTTAATCGAATCAGGGTTAATTGAATATTAGTTATTCAATTAGAGTCGATCGAATATAGTTATTCGAGATAGAGATAAAACAGACATAGTTAATTAGGGTAAGTACCATTTAGCACGACTGCTAGCGTAATTCACAGGGCTACAGATAGCCTACGGCGGTCGGATGTTTCCTGAGGGAATCAGGCGTAACCATTGTGATCGCTGCGATCTAGAGTCAAGCGAATGGAGTTAATCGAATATTAGTTATTCGAAATAGAGTTAGTTCAATAGAGTTAATCGATTAGAATAATCAACTGGAGTTAATCGATTAGAGTTAAAACAGACATTGTTATTAAGGATGAAGTCAAATCGAATATTAGTTATTCGAAATATAGTTAGTTCAATAGAGTTAATCGATTAGAATAATCAACTGGAGTTAATCGATTAGAGTTAAAACAGACATTGTTATTAAGGATGAAGTAAATCAAATATTAGTTATTCGAAATAGAGTTAGTTCAATAGAGTTAATCGATTAGAATAATCAACTGGAGTTAATCGATTAGAGTTAAAACAGACATTGTTATTAAGGACGAAGTCAAATCGAATATTAGTTATTCGGAATAGAGTTAATTTAGTAGAGTTAATCAAATAAGAGTTAAGCAGTAAGAGTAAAGCAAAATAGAGTTATTCGAATATTAGTTGTTCGAATAAGAGTTAAATAAAAAGGAGTTAATCAAGGGTTATTCGAATATTCGTTATTCGAATAGGAGTAATGAAATAGAGTTAAGCAAATTAGAGTTATTCGAATATTAGTTGTTCGAGATAAGAGTTAATTAAATAGAATTAACCGGAAAGAGATAATCGACTATAATCTATTCGAAATGAGTTAATCGAATATAAGTTATTCGAAGAGAGTTTATCGAATATTAGTTATTCGAAGAAGAGTTAATCAAATAGAGATTACTCGAAAGGGAGTTATATGGCGAATTCGATTATATCGAATTCGGGGAAAGTATTATTTACTTTTCGGTTTTTAAATCAGGATTTATTTATTTATAAATAAATTAGTTGTTAGATAAATTAATCATAGTAAGAAATAAATGTTAGATTTATCAGTTAGATATTTCAGAAGTAAAATTTATAACGTTAGGGTTATAATAAATGTTTTCATAAAGGAAGCGGATTCGTAATCTGAATCCGAGAATTTGCGTAAGCAAATGGTTTTAGAAATTGAAGTGATGAGCTTTATCTATCGCAAGCTTAAGATCGTTGTTCAGTTAAGGTCTGAGAGGTAATTATACCCCAACTTGACTGACTTCGAAATTGACTAAGGAATAGTTGAAGTTCGATAACAAAGGATGATTAGTAATGCAGTTAAGTAATAAATGACTTATGGATTTAGTAGTCGTAACGATGTTTCATACAGCGTTAGTTGAAATCCATATAAATGAGTTTCGGAAACGTTTTCCAAATATAAATCAAAGATGTTTTCTAAGTGTAGAAATAAGGAAATATGAATATATATATATAGATATATACATATATATTCGATTATTGGATCGATAATTCCATTTGGAATTAAGATCGTTGTTTGTACACCGACATGTTTTCATTTGATAGTTAAATCACAGACTATCGAAGTTTTGACCATTTTACATTGTAAATATGGAGAGAACGGTTGGATTATTATCCGAAGAACCACTCCGTATTGACATAAGCGTTGTGATCAAATACGATGAAGATAATTGAAGACGGTGTTATGCAAGGGCTGTCCTGTTTACAGAATAGTGCCTTCGGTTTCGTTCAGTCCCAGAACGAACGTATATGGATGAATGTCTGACAGAATATTTCCAATGATCGAATGAGTTGGACTGTACAAATATATATGGTGGCCAACGGATTTATTCCCTTCGCATAAAATCCAGAAACTATTTGTATAAACCCAACTAATGATTTACGGATCTGAAAATGTGGCATTCAAAGTGATCGTGTTATAAATGAAATGGAAAGTAAGCGTAGCTTCTAGCCTCACATCCGGTAAATGACAAAAATCGGGCAGGCAGCATGGCTAAGTCAGTCGCACCGAAGTAGGGTGAATAATCACCTATCTAGAGAATATTCATTTGCTTCTTTAATCTATCAATGCTGTCCCATATATATACGGGTAACGGTTGCTGATCCCAACCGTTGGTCATGTACATTCGATACACTCAAGCGAAATGAGTGGTTGGTCATGTGTGGCTGAGTTACAAGATGTTCTTGTTGAACTCCAGTGTATCGTTCCTAGAGTACACTGATCGGAAGGTGGTTCCATAACTTGTCATAGTTGGAAATCCAATCATCCTATACGCACCCGCGGTTTTGATTGTATACTATATATGTAGAACGTGAGATGAAAGTGTTTCTGCTAGATTGATATCTAATTGTATTTAGACTTTATTGTAATATCAATGATACTGCTTTTCAAAGATGTTGGATTCTCATAAGGGAAAAACCCGTTCCGTATTCACGGCGTGGTCTTATGAGATATCATATACCTGTTAAAATGATTTGAGTTTACTCACACCAGTCCATGACTGACCCAAAGTTTATTTGTTTTGTTTCCCTAAACTCTTGGGTGCCTAAATTTGTACGGGCAGTCAAGTAGTCGGGATTTACAGATATACTGAAAGAGCTTGGAGCAGGAGGCTTCAGGATCATATAGCTATAGTTATTTCCGCTGTGTTGTAAGTGTTGTACTCTGCAATATTATATTATACATATACTGTTTGTATTTCAAAAGTATGTTATATTTTATTCGTTCCGCTGTGAGATTCGTGTTACTCTGATGATGATGATCTTCTTCTTCTTCTATTCTAATAGTTCTACCTTATCTATTCTCACCCGCTATCTTCTTTCTATTAGTTTCTTGAATTTCTAGTGCAATTTGGGGTTGGACTTGTGCTATTTAGTCAGCTCAAATTGGACCGGATTTTCGGGTCACTACAATTGGTATCAGAGCTTAAGTTAAGTAATTACCTTGGCTCTGTGGCGTGACTCAGTAGAGATGGGGTTAGTAATACCCTAGATTGAGTTGAGTGTATATATACGAGTGAACGTATTTGTTATTAAATATAAAAATTTGTTTTATATTGTGGAGCTTTATTGGTTGAGTGGGTTATGAATTCTGGTCGATGGTGGGGCACCACAATATCGATAAGGGTTTCTAAACACTCGAATACGATTGGTCGACACGGTATGTTTTGAAAGCGGGTGAATGAAGTAATTTTACCCGAATTATATTTTGATATAAAAGAATGATTAAGATTTGAATCATTATAGTATATTGGATGTGTTGGTTGTTGCTATAATCGAAAGAGATTATAAAAAGGTGAAATAGTTATAAATAACTAAGCAGGATTCATATAAGTAAAGTATATGAAATAAGATGAATTAAATCTGAAATTAAATCAGGATTAGGAATTAAAATAAGGAAATTTTAAGTCCCTGGGAGATTTTGAAAATGTTTTCAAATTGGAAGTGTTATAGTATTGAACTCACTTCGATAAACTGGGAAATAACCCTGATGAGTGTGGCCACGTCATCAATGTTCATTTTCGAGTTCTAAGTGACGGATTACTACCAAAGGTTGTGCTTTTGAATTGTTTAAGGAAAACAAGTGTTTAGAAATTCAAAGGTTTTGAATTGGTATTATGGTTTCAAATTGATTTGAAATGAGCCCAGGAATTTAAAATCCAGGAATTTAAATTTAACTTATAAAGTTAAATATATCGAGATGGTAAAAATCAATAAAATTTAACTTGAATTTAGTTAAATAAGATCTGGATTTGAGTATAGAATAATGCGGAATGGTATTGGAATCAGTGAGTTAAAATTTTGAAAATCGAGAATGGAACTCGAGTTAAGAATGAGATGTGATTTGAGGATATAAACTGTTTGGAGTTGATTGGTGTGGCATGATATATGCAGAATTGGTAACAGGTGCAAAGTGATATAATGATATACCCGGCAAAAAGGTACAAGATTATATTTCATATGAGTTTGGTGATTTATGAGCCGATTTGGCAAGCCTCTTGGCTGTTTGATTTTCTTTTGGGTTGGAGAAGGCCTAGAGAGGCGAGTTGCGGTTTTATCGATAGGGCTGTACAAAGGAGGTTATGGCAAAATTTTCCAGAAATTCCGGGTGTTAGAAAATTTGCAAAATTTTCGAAAATTTAGTAAGTCAGAATGAATTAATATTTTAGTCGATATTAATTGGTTCAGTTGAAACTGAAGTTAAGGGGTAAACCGATAAATATTTACCCAGCAGATAGGGTCGTCCTTTACCTTAGCAATTTCGAGGACGAAATTATTTTAAGTGGGGAAGAATGTAAAGACCCGTATTTTTACAGTGGAATAATTAACTTATTTAATTATTTAAATAACGAATATATTATTTAATCGACGACGTTAGGACGTATAATTATATTATAATTAAAACCGAGCTTGAAATGGCGCGGCAGTTCGCGATGTGGCGATTTGAACTTCAACTGAATGTACAGGATTCGTTTTAAATCGGATTTCTGTGAAACAAGAAACGGGTGGAGCTGGTGGAGTATATCTTTCTAGGGGAAGAGAAAAATCAGGATTTCGTTGTATAGATTTTGATATATGTCCAAATCAAATTTTAAAATAGTCACTATAGAATCGTTTATCAACCGTAACGGGTTATTCGATATAACTAGAGATAGGGTTTGAATTTAGACAAGGTTCTTTTGGTACATAACGATAATTTAATTTTTAGAATTTTACTGTAATTTTTAATTAATTAAATAAGCAACTTTTTATTTGGAGTATTGTGCACCCTGTAATCAACATTTTGAGGTTTCACAATATGAGTTGAACTACCGATATTATTATATTTTTGGGATCACGGCACATTACTCGATTAGTTGATATTTTCATATCAGTCCGTGGACAAACAGAGTTTCGCATAATGAGGTACTCTCAAATGTAAAATAAGTATCTTAACCCTTTAATTTATTTCTTCGATCAAACAAGAGGCCACGTATTGATTCTTCTCAACCTTTCCTTATCTATGGCCTCGAAAAGGAGAAGGCGTAGCCTTCAAAGATCCACAAATTTCATCCAACCAAGACCCTATAAGTAAGCTACTTGTCTAAACCTAATTGGAGTGCTTCGATCCAGTATTCTCAGCCGCCACAAGTATTTGGTTTCTCAAACACAAACCGACCCTTCAAAATTCTTAGAAAAATCAAATAAAAATCTTTAAATCCAAAATCCTATGTCTTTGAATTCACTGGATGACCCTCTTCATTTCTATACTGCTTACGCTTATTTCGAACAATTTCTTGTTCGTTGAATTTAATGGAGGGTGGCATGATACTTATGGTCTGCGTTCGAACGGAGGAAAGATGAAGGCGGAAAGCTGTTGAGATCCAAGGAGGAAAAGGTGAATGCTCTATAAGTAACCTTGGAGCGCGGCAACCATGGTGACTTCACTGTGTTGAAAATTTATATGAAGAAGATGATGGGCGTATGGAGAAGGACGTTGACTGAAGTTTTGAAAGGGGAAGCGAAGTAGATGATTTTGGAGGCGGTAATGTTGGGTTCGGAGCAGCGTTTTCTGTGAACGGAGGGAAGAGAGAGTGCGGGTCTGGAGTTTGCGTTGGAATGGTGAAGGGTTTGGGAACATGCGAGTACTTTGGCATGAGGATCAATGTTGGGAATGGATGGACAGCACGTTATGGCAAAACAGGAAGGGTGCGTGACTGAAGGAAGTAGAGGAGTTTGCATGGGGTAAGTAGAATTCGGTTATATGAATAGTGGGATGGCTCTAACATGTGGAGGAGGACTGGGAAAGGTGATTTCTTGGTGAAGTTGAGCTGGCGTTGAAAAGGGGAATGGTGTAAACAAAAAAAAATAGTATGGCATCAGGTTTGTTTTGTGTGAAAAAAATACAGTTCCTACAGTAAAATATGACACTATGCAGACCGGAAGAATGGTGCAGTGCATCTTTCACGTTGGGAACTGATCAAAGAAGTGGAAGTATTGGGTATGTAATGAGGCGAGGAATCAGGAAAATTGTGGTATAATAAGTAACAGGCGGGTTTTGGTCAGAGTGGCCGAAAGGTTTTGTTAAAGCGTATAAAATGGGAGGACTGGGTTGAGATCTACGATAAGTAGATGAAGGAGTTGAACTCGCGAAGAACAAAGTTTAGTTTGGCCATTTCTAAGTGGTTTCGATTTATGAAGGTTGCGCATTCTTTGATCAGGAAGAAGGAGGCATCAGGGGCTGGGCTTTTGAAAGGACTGTTGGGCCTAGATTAAATGGGTCTGGAATCTATTGGAGCTCGTCCCCATTTATGACAAATAAAATTGTCCGATCTGGGTCAATAATTGATTATCTTTATCTAACGATGAACTGCCAAAGTGAGTAAAACTCACTAACTCTTTTCAATTTATATTTCTATATAAATTGTACTTTATTTTTGATAACTGTTGATTGATTGCTATGTATGGATAATTTGGACTGTTAAATAGATTTGATTGAAAACGTAGATATAGTTATATATAGAGAACCGTCAATCAAATATGGATTTTGATTATCAGTATATTTCATGTTGGGATTAAATTGATGTATATTATACTGTGTAACATCTGTGGATGCAGGGAGACAGGTTGGAGGAATCTGACTGGGTTCCTCAACAATTATTTTACTGTTTTCATATATTGTGTTATATGATGTGTTATATAATCTGTTCTGGATTATGTGTGTTAGAATGATATTGATCATTGTTATTCGATATTTTAAATACCATAAGAAACCCTGAGTTGTAAAAAGGAATATTTCAATGTATATTGAAATAAAGGAATTTTATAAAATCACAGGATTTTATAAAAGGAAATTATTTATAAAATGAACACGGTTTTATAAAAGGAAAGTATTTATAAAACGAATAGAGTTTTATAAAAGGGAAAAATGTTGATAAAACAAATAGAATAGGAAAAAGTAATATTTCAATGTATATTGAAATAAAGGAATTTTATAAAATCACAGGATTTTATAAAAGGAAATTATTTATAAAACGAACACGGTTTTATAAAAGGAAATTATTTATAAAACGAACACGGTTTTATAAAAGGAAGTATTTATAAAACAAATATAGTTTTATAAAAGGGATATTTATTTAGAAAATAAATAGAATTAAAAAGGGAAATATTTATTTAGAAAATAAAAAGAATAAAGGAATATTTATTTAGAAGATAAATAAAACGTTATAAATAGGAAATATTTGTAACGGTAATTAGAAGTTATAAATAGGAAATATTTGTAACGGTAATTAGAAGTTATAAATAGGAAATATTTGTAACGGTAATTAGAAGTTATAAAAAAAGGGAATAGTTGTAACGGAAAATAAACGTTATAAAAAGGAAATTGACGAGATATAAAAGAGATAATCAAATAGAGTTAAATCGAATTTAGTATTCGAAGGAGCTAATCGAATTAGTTATTTGAAAGAGTTTATTGAATATTAGTTATTTAATTAGAGATAATCAAATAAAGTTAATCGATTAGAGATAATCAAATAAAAGTTAATCGAATTAGTCGAAGTAAGTTAATCGACTATTAGTTAGTCGAATATTGGTTAAGCAAATAAGTGTAAATCGACTATTAGTTAGTCGAAGATTAGTTTATCGAATATGAGTTAAACAAATAGGATTAATTGAATTAGAGTTAATCGAATCAGGGTTAATCGAATATTAGTTATTCAATTAGAGTCGATCGAATATAGTTATTCGAGATAGAGATAAAACAGACATAGTTAATTAGGGTAAGTACCATTTAGCACGACTGTTAGCGTAATTCACAGAGCTACAGATAGCCTACGGCGGTCGGATGTTTCCTGAGGAATCAGGCGTAACCATTGTGATCGCTGCGATCTAGAGTCAAGCGAATGGAGTTAATCGAATATTAGTTATTCGAAATAGAGTTAGTTCAATAGAGTTAATCGATTAGAATAATCAACTGGAGTTAATCGATTAGAGTTAAAACAGACATTGTTATTAAGGATGAAGTCAAATCGAATATTAGTTATTCGAAATAGAGTTAGTTCAATAGAGTTAATCGATTAGAATAATCAACTGGAGTTAATCGATTAGAGTTAAAACAGACATTGTTATTAAGGATGAAGTCAAATCGAATATTAGCTATTCGAAATAGAGTTAGTTCAATAAAGTTAATCGATTAGAATAATCAACCGGAGTTAATCGATTAGAGTTAAAACAGACATTGTTATTAAGGATGAAGTCAAATCGAATATTAGTTATTCGGAATAGAGTTAATTCAGTAGAGTTAATCAAATAAGAGTTAAGCAGTAAGAGTAAAGCAAAATAGAGTTATTCGAATATTAGTTGTTCGAATAAGAGTTAAATAAAAAGCAGTTAATCAAATAGGGTTATTCGAATATTAGTTATGTAACAACCCGTATTTTTGAATAACATGTTATAACATAAATGGAGGCAGAATTAAACTGTAAAATCTGAATCAAGGGAAACGGGCTATGTCATTGCGTTCGTTTCGTAAAAATACGCGAAATAGAGTCCGAGTTTTCGAAAATCGGAGTCCGTATGACCAAGATATGGCCTCGCGAAGTTTCACGAAAAATTCCCTAATTAAAGTATACTTAATTAAGTGAAATGGGTTGCGCAGAGAAATATATATATATTGATATATATATATATATATATATATATATATATATACATATAATTGAAAATTTAATAAATAAATATGCAAAAATGTTCAAAACAGCGAATTGGGAGAGGGGAATAACCGAACCGGCCGATTTTTGTGGTCGACCCGAGCCCGCTGGGTCGCCTAGGGGTTAATCCAGGGTGTTTGGCTGTCAACCCGTGGGCCGATTCGCTCAAATGCAGATTTTGCATTTGAATGGTTCTCATGGTCCATCTTTAATCTAAAGGCCCTAGATGGTTCCTACACTTGACTTCTTCCCCAAGACATGCTTTGATGGATTGGATTGAATCTAGGGTTAATCCTATGGCCTAAAACACTTGCCTAATCTATAAATAAGACCCTAACCTACTCTAAATCATTATTATTCATTCTAGCAACTAAACTATGGCAAAATCAATCCTCTCATGGCCTCCACTCTCTTCATAAATTCCTAAACAAATTCTTATGAGATTTTCCATGCATACAAGTGTTTTTAGACTTGTATGATCATCATTAGCTTGCATTCAAGTCAAGTTTCTATCTTTGCATCATAAAGAGAGAGTTTTGATCTATTTTGCTTGCATTTTGGGGTTTAATTGGTTGCATAAGGGTTTTCTTACATTTGCAATACTCATTTGAGTCCGCATAAGCATTGTAAGCCCTATTCCTTTCATACTTAAACTCTAAAGTTAAATGTATGATATGCAAGTTATCATATGTTATGCAAGTTTGTTTATGCAAGTATGATATGCAAGTTGTCATATGTTATGCAAGTTTGTTTATGCAAGTTTGATATGCAAGTTGTCATATATTATGCAAGTTTTATTATGCAAGTTTGTTATGCAAGTGTCATATGATATGCAAGTATGTTATGCAAGTTTGGAGATGGTCATATGGTTCATGTTATCATGTTATGCAAGCTTATTTTGAGTATGTGAACATAAAGCTTCAAGCTTTATGCCAAAGGTTGCATTTTGGCAACATGTAAGTTATCATATCACTTATGATAACTTGCATGTGAGGCTAAATGCGAACTTGTGGCTATTCTTACATGTCATTTAGCACCATGTATCATGAATATGCCAAGTTTGGTTTTATGCATGCTTTTTGGGCCTAAAAATGTAATATGCAAGTGTATGAACACATGAACCTTTCATATGCCACCATGTTGAACTTGTGGCTTTAACATTTTTATGTCATGATTATGCCAAGTTCCCTCTTTCTATCCTTTATGCGCTATTGCGATATGTAAGCGATGGGATTGCGTTTGGGGTTGGGTAAACTTAAAAGACATAAAAACATAAGCTTGGGAATTTACCTATTAAGTTAGGTCTACCCATTGGGAATTTACCTATTAAGTTAGGTCTACCCAATTGCTTGAAAATTTGTAACATGTTTTGGAAACATGATGGACATGACACTTAGAAAAGATAGGTGTGGCCAACTCGAGGTTGGGTTGAGTTTGTAGCGTAAACCTACCCGGAACCGACCGGCCTAACTAGTTGCTACAAACGATAGGACCCAATGTGAGAAGTTGGTCATGTTGTACCTTGGACCCGAGGTTAGACCAAGTTGTGGTGTAAAGCTACCCGGACCCGCCCGGCCTAACTAGTAACCACAACAAAGTCTAATGTGAGAGGTTAAAGCGCATTAATTAATTAATGCCTCATGATTAGGGTTAAGTCATGGTCCATTTAATACTTAACCAATTTGGGCTTGGTAGATTAACGGGGTTGAGTTAACCTACACTTAACCAATCTGAACTCGGTATTTTCACGGGGTTAAGTTGAACTATACCAATCCAACTCAGTAATTTGATAAGGCTGAGAACCGATTTGATACCTGGTCTGGATAAACTAACTTGATTGATAAGTTAAACGAACCTGCTTTGCGGATCTGTAGGACCCACACTAAGTTAGGCAGGTTTGTAAATCTGTTATCTGATCCGTTAGTTTGAAAACTAATCGTCTGAACTTTGTATGTCTGAACTCTGTTAATAAGTTAATATGAATCTGATAGTCTGGGGACACAAGGGGGAATACTTGTGTCATCTGTTGTTTGGGACCCATATTAGTCAGTAACCCTTTCTGGTATCAAAACTTTGACCCAACTGTAGGTAGGGTCCGGGCACGCTTACTGAACTAATTATAAGTGGTTCATTCTGATAATGGCGATGGGTGTTGATGGTGCGTTCCAACCGGGTCATGTGCGTGCATGGATCCCGGTCTGCCTCTGAGGATGTAAGACGCCGTGACATCTATAAATATGCCTGTGCCAATTGGTTGCCACTTTAGGGGGTGATACACCCTATCGTGGGGCCGACACAGGGTATTTATGTATTAGGGAGCCGATCGCTTGGGTAGGATTTAGGGTACACTTAGTTCTGTCTGATTCTGTTGGTACCGTCTGTTCTGTTGGGTGGCAACACCCGTCTGTTTCTGCGTGGTACCGTTCTGTTAGGGTGGTAAAGGCCCATTATAGTTAGTATTCCGTTTCTGTACTTTATCTGTTAGGGTGGTTAAGGCCCATTATTGTTAGCATTCCGTTTCTGTACTTTATCTGTTGGGATGGTAAGAGACCATTTTTCCCAAGCTCTATTTCTGTATGGACCATTCTGTTCCGTCCTGTTTTGATGTGAACATTGGGGTAACACCTAATCCTGTTATACTAGGATTGGTACCAAGAAGTTGGATCTTGATTTGAGTCAAACACCTGATACTGGGCCAAGTTTAGGCCAAGGGATAAATTCTTGATTATACATGACATGTTAGAATGCTGATACACCTGTGGTGCAAAACCTTAAACCTGATTATGCGATGACACCTTTATCTACCTTGTTAGTTAATCATCATGCTAGTATGTTGTTATCCTTATGTTCATCCCTGCTGCTCATGCCAGTTAACTTTATCAGTTTACATTGATTGTAGTAGGGCTTACTCAGTCTTTTTGACTGACCTGTTTTCTTTCGCCTCTTTTCTTCCGTTTCCCCCCCCCCCCCCAGGTTCTCAGGGAGGGAATATTGGAGCTTAGCTGGATTTCTGATCGCTTGCTTGTGGGATTAGCTCATGTACAGTCTTGACATGAAGCTAGCTATGGTTATCATTTATTTTGGGGATAGCACTTATGTATTTCAGTTTTCAGATGATGTTGTTTTATCTAGACTTTTTTATTTGGAAAGTTGATATTATGTTGTACCAGACTTGTTTTGAAATGGTTTAAAATCTTCCGCCGTTTTATCTATGTTATTTACTCTGTTTACATATATACATATGTTCTTGTTCTGCCTTGATATATCATTATGCATGTTTACCTGATTCAAACGCCCCTCCAAAGTCAGAGTGCTTGCAAGAGTTACCCTGGCGGAGGTGGGTTGTTACATTTGGTATCAGAGCATATGGTTTACGAGAAGGAACAAAAAGGTTTTTAGAAAACTTTTAGAAACCTATTTTCAAAACCAAGTATAAAGTATTTTCCAAAGAAAAGTCTAGTTTATTTTGAAGGCTATTCCCCAAAAAGCCATTAGCAAAAATCCCTTCGTTTTTCTCTATTCTGAATCTGTCTTTTTCTTCGTTTTCAGTATGGCCGATAACCTTGCTATTCCGGAGGGAGTACACGTACCTGTTTGGTATAGGAGACTTTTGGAGGCTAGGGCGACCGAAGTCGGCCCCGCAGATGTCCCTCCTCCTCCTCCTCCAGTAGTTAATATTCCTCCTCCTGTCGCTAATGTTCCTCCTCCTCCTGTCGCTGAGGTTCCTCTTCCTCCTCCCCCTCAGCATCCTCAGGCTGACTTCGCAAAGACTTGCAAGGATTTCAAAGCAATGGGTGGCAAGAACTTTCAAGGCACTGAGACCTTTGTAGAGGCCAGAAATTGGTTGAAAGAGACCGAGGATTTGTTTGCTATCTTTGGGTTAGACGATCAGAGGAAGCTCTTGTTGGCGGTTTGGCTTATGAAGGATGAAGCCGCTTATTGGTGGGAAGTCACCAATGGTACTAGGCCTATGGAGACTTGGGCCGATTTCAGGACAAGATTCAGGCTTAAGTTTCTGTCTTCTACTGAAGAGAATTTGCAAATGGAAAGGTTTATTGCTTTGAAGCAAGGAGACATGTCTGTTAAAGAATATGTGAACAAGTTCAATCAGTTAGCTCGTTTTGGCTTGGATATGGTGAGTACTACTCAGAAGAAGGCTCTTCGTTTTGCTAGAGGATTGAATGAGCCGTTACAGGAGTTAGCTATGTCTCATGTGCCCATGGGGGCCACGTTTGAGAGTTTGGTAGATATGGCCCTACTCAATGAAGAGAACAAGAGTGCAAAGAAGGAGGTCAAGGTGAATGAGTCTCAAAACAAGAAAACGGGGCCCAAAAAGGAAATGCAAAAGAAGGAGGAGAAGTCTGAAGATAAGAAGGAAAAGAAGTGCTTTACTTGTGGAAGCTCAACCCATCTAAACAAGGATTGCAGAAAGAGGAAGGGCACTTGCTTTAACTGTGGAGAGATGGGACACTTCACTAGGGACTGCCCGAAGAAGAAAGGGACTACATCGGAAGGAACGGTGAATACTCGCATGGCGGGTGAATAGATTAGGGCTAGAATAATTTGTCTGTAGGATGTTTAATTTTCCTTGTCTAATTTTCAGTTTGAAACTCTTTTTCTGGTATTTTGATTCTGAAATGGAAACTCAGTACTCTAATGCTAGTCTTGCTTCTGATCTGGTAATAGTCTCAAACTCCCTGAGAGTTATAACTCATCTGTTTGTGATAAATTGGGATTTGAGAGTATCTGTGTTGGGCATGAGGGTGACTATAACGAATACATTCTGGGTTTCTACCATGCTTAGTTTCCTAAGAATCATTTGGGGAAAATCTGATCTGTACTAGTAGTCTGTAAGTATATGTACCAAGTTTTTGTTTTATCTGTACTCGCTTCCATCACTCGACTGTGTCTTGTTAAGATAGGAATCCTATGGATGTAAACATGTGTTTGAGACATGTTATGTTTGATGGTTGCAAGTGAATGCAAGTGGTTGCTAGTGGTTGCTCGTGGATGCATAAACACACACTAGGCACTAGATCGGCTTGAAATACACTCTCATATTGCATATGGACGTGTGTATATTTTCAATTCTTATGGTTGCAAGATGGTTAATGCGGCACATGGATGTTGCATATGGATGAATGTTTGTGCACACATATAGTATTATATGATTAGGACTATTTCATACATAATGGATTCATTTCACTAACATACTTTGCATTGATGATCTTTGCATTAGATAAGAACATATACACACACCTTTTGCATATGTTCATACCGCATTAGAATCTTGTAAGGACAATGATTGCTTGTGGGTGATGTTTTGAGTAGATGGATGATTGGATGGTAGGATACGTTCTTCCTAACTTGGAGATTTCGGGGACGAAATCCTTTAAGGAGGGAGGAATGTAACAACCCGTATTTTTGAATAACATGTTATAACATAAATGGAGGCAGAATTAAACTGTAAAATCTGAATCAAGGGAAACGGGCTATGCCATTGCGTTCGTTTCGGAAAAATACGCGAAATAAAGTCCGAGTTTTCGAAAATCGGAGTCCGTATGACCAAGATATGGCCTCGCGAAGTTTCACGAAAAATTCCCTAATTAAAGTATACTTAATTAAGTGAAATGGGTTGCGCAGAGAAATATATATATATATTGATATATATATATATATATATATATAATTGAAAATTTAATAAATAAATATGCAAAAATGTTCAAAACAGCGAATTGGGAGAGGGGAATAACCGAACCGGCCGATTTTTGAGGTCGACCCGAGCCCGCTGGGTCGACTAGGGGTTAATCCAGGGTGTTTGGCTGTCAACCCGTGGGCCGATTCGCTCAAATGCAGATTTTGCATTTGAATGGTTCTCATGGTCCATCTTTAATCTAAAGGCCCTAGATGGTTCCTACACTTGACTTCTTCCCCAAGACACGCTTTGATGGATTGGATTGAATCTAGGGTTAATCCTATGGCCTAAAACACTTGCCTAATCTATAAATAAGACCCTAACCTACTCTAAATCATTATTATTCATTCTAGCAACTAAACTATGGCAAAATCAATCCTCTCATGGCCTCCACTCTCTTCATAAATTCCTAAACAAATTCTTATGAGATTTTCCATGCATACAAGTGTTTTTAGACTTGTATGATCATCATTAGCTTGCATTCAAGTCAAGTTTCTATCTTTGCATCATAAAGAGAGAGTTTTGATCTATTTTGCTTGCATTTTGGGGTTTAATTGGTTGCATAAGGGTTTTCTTACATTTGCTATACTCATTTGAGTCCGCATAAGCATTGTAAGCCCTATTCCTTTCATACTTAAACTCTAAAGTTAAATGTATGATATGCAAGTTATCATATGTTATGCAAGTTTGTTTATGCAAGTATGATATGCAAGTTGTCATATGTTATGCAAGTTTGTTTATGCAAGTTTGATATGCAAGTTGTCATATATTATGCAAGTTTTATTATGCAAGTTTGTTATGCAAGTGTCATATGATATGCAAGTATGTTATGCAAGTTTGGGGATGGTCATATGGTTCATGTTATGCAAGCTTATTTTGAGTATGTGAACATAAAGCTTCAAGCTTTATGCCAAAGGTTGCATTTTGGCAACATGTAAGTTATCATATCACTTATGATAACTTGCATGTGAGGCTAAATGCGAACTTGTGGCCATTCTTACATGTCATTTAGCACCATGTATCATGAATATGCCAAGTTTGGTTTTATGCATGCTTTTTGGGCCTAAAAATGTAATATGCAAGTGTATGAACACATGAACCTTTCATATGCCACCATGTTGAACTTGTGGCTTTAACATTTTTATGTCATGATTATGCCAAGTTCCCTCTTTCTATCCTTTATGCGCTATTGCGATATGTAAGCGATGGGATTGCGTTTTGGGTTGGGTAAACTTAAAAGACATAAAAACATAAGCTTGGGAATTTACCTATTAAGTTAGGTCTACCCATTGGGAATTTACCTATTAAGTTAGGTCTACCCAATTGCTTGAAAATTTGTAACATGTTTTGGAAACATGATGGACATGACACTTAGAAAAGATAGGTGTGGCCAACTCGAGGTTGGGTTGAGTTTGTAGCGTAAACCTACCCGGAACCGACCGGCCTAACTAGTTGCTACAAACGATAGGACCCAATGTGAGAAGTTGGTCATGTTGTACCTTGGACCCGAGGTTAGACCAAGTTGTGGTGTAAAGCTACCCGGACCCGCCCGGCCTAACTAGTAACCACAACAAAGTCTAATGTGAGAGGTTAAGGCGCATTAATTAATTAATGCCTCATGATTAGGGTTAAGTCATGGTCCATTTAATACTTAACCAATTTGGGCTTGGTAGATTAACGGGGTTGAGTTAACCTACACTTAACCAATCTGAACTCGGTAATTTCACGGGGTTAAGTTGAACTATACCAATCCAACTCAGTAATTTGATAAGGCTGAGAACCGATTTGATACCTGGTCTGGATAAACTAACTTGATTGATAAGTTAAACGAACCTGCTTTGCGGATCTGTAGGACCCACACTAAGTTAGGCAGGTTTGTAAATCTGTTATCTGATCCGTTAGTTTGAAAACTAATCGTCTGAACTTTGTATGTCTGAACTCTGTTAATAAGTTAATCTGAATCTGATAGTCTGGGGACACAAGGGGGAATACTTGTGTCATCTGTTGTTTGGGACCCATATTAGTCAGTAACCCTTTCTGGTATCAAAACTTTGACCCAACTGTAGGTAGGGTCCGGGCACGCTTACTGAACTAATTATAAGTGGTTCATTCTGATAATGGCGATGGGTGTTGATGGTGCGTTACAACCGGGTCATGTGCGTGCATGGATCCCGGTCTGCCTCTGAGGATGTAAGACGCCGTGACATCTATAAATATGCCTGTGCCAATTGGTTGCCACTTTAGGGGGTGATACACCCTATCGTGGGGCCGACACAGGGTATTTATGTATTAGGGAGCCGATCGCTTGGGTAGGATTTAGGGTACACTTAGTTCTGTCTGATTCTGTTGGTACCGTCTGTTCTGTTGGGTGGCAACACCCGTCTGTTTCTGCGTGGTACCATTCTGTTAGGGTGGTAAAGGCCCATTATAGTTAGTATTCCGTTTCTGTACTTTATCTGTTAGGGTGGTTAAGGCCCATTATTATTAGCATTCCGTTTCTGTACTTTATCTGTTGGGATGGTAAGAGACCATTTTTCCCAAGCTCTATTTCTGTATGGACCATTCTGTTCCGTCCTGTTTCGATGTGAACATTGGGGTAACACCTAATCCTGTTATACTAGGATTGGTACCAAGAAGTTGGATCTTGATTTGAGTCAAACACCTTATACTGGGCCAAGTTTAGGCCAAGGGATAAATTCTTGATTATACATGACATGTTAGAATGCTGATACACCTGTGGTGCAAAACCTTAAACCTGATTATGCGATGACACCTTTATCTACCTTGTTAGTTAATCATCATGGTAGTATGTTGTTATCCTTATGTTCATCCCTGCTGCTCATGCCAGTTAACTTTATCAGTTTACATTGATTGTAGTAGGGCTTACTCAGTCTTTTTGACTGACCTGTTTTCTTTCGCCTCTTTTCTTCCGTTTCCCCCCCCCCCCCCCAGGTTCTCAGGGAGGGAATATTGGAGCTTAGCTGGATTTCTGATCGCTTGCTTGTGGGATTAGCTCATGTACAGTCTTGACATGAAGCTAGCTATGGTTATCATTTATTTTGGGGATAGCACTTATGTATTTCAGTTTTCAGATGATGTTGTTTTATCTAGACTGGTTTATTTGGAAAGTTGATATTATGTTGTACCAGACTTGTTTTGAAATGGTTTAAAATCTTCCGCTGTTTTATCTATGTTATTTACTCTGTTTACATATATACATATGTTCTTGTTCTGCCTTGATATATCATTATGCATGTTTACCTGATTCAAACGCCCCTCCAAAGTCAGAGTGCTTTCAAGAGTTACCCTGGCGGAGGTGGGGTGTTACAAGTTATTCGAATAGGAGTAATGAAATAAAGTTAAGCAAATTAGAGTTATTCGAATATTAGTTGTTCGAGATAAGAGTTAATTAAATAGAATTAACCGGAAAGAGATAATCGAATATAATCTATTCGAAATGAGTTAATCGAATATAAGTTATTCGAAGAGAGTTTATCGAATATTAGTTATTCGAAGAAGAGTTAATCAAATAGAGATTACTCGAAAGGGAGTTATATGGCGAATTCGATTATATCGAATTCGGGGAAAGTATTATTTACTTTCCGGTTTTTAAATCAGGATTTATTTATTTATAAATAAATTAGTTGTTACATAAATTAATCAAAGTAAGAAATAAATGTTAGACTTATAAGTTAGATATTTCAGAAGTAAAATTTATAACGTTAGGGTTATAATAAATGTTTTCATAAAGGAAGCGGATTCGTAATCTGAATCCGAGAATTTGCGTAAGCAAATGGTTTTAGAAATTGAAGTGATGAGCTTTATCTATCGCAAGGTTAAGATCGTTGTTCAGTTTAGGTCTGAGAGGTAAGTATACCCCAACTTGATTGACTTCGAAATTGACTAAGGAATAGTTGAAGTTCGATAACAAAGGATGATTAGTAATGCAGTTAAGTAATAAATGACTTATGGATTTAGTAGCCGTAGCGATGTTTCATACAGCGTTAGTTGAAATCCATATAAATGAGTTTCGGAAACGTTTTCCAAATATAAATCAAAGATGTTTTCTAAGTGTAGAAATAAGGAAATATGAATATATATATATATATATATTCGATGATTGGATCGATAATTCCATTTGGAATTAAGATCATTGTTTGTACACCGACATGTTTTCATTTGATAGTTAAATCACAGACTATCGAAGTTTTGACCATTTTACGTTGTAAATATGAAGAGACCGGTTGGATTATTATCCGAAGAACCACTCCGTATTGACATAAGCGTTGTGATCAAATACGATGAAGATAATTGAAGACGGTGTTATGCAAGGGTTGTCCTGTTTACAGAATAGTGCCTTCGGTTTCGTTCAGTCCCAGAACGAACGTATATAGACGAATGTCTGACAGAATATTTCCAATGATCGAATGAGTTGGACTGTACAAATATATATGGTGGCCAACGGATTTATTCCCTTCGCATAAAATCCAGAAACTATTTGTATAAACCCAACTAATGATTTACGGATCTGAAAATGTGGCATTCAAAGTGATCGTGTTATCAATGAAATGGAAAGTAAGCATAGCTTCTAGCCTCACATCCGGTAAATGACAAAAATCGGGCAGGCAGCATGGCTAAGTCGGTCACACCGAAGTAGGGTGTATAATCACCTATCTAGAGAATATTCATTTGCTTCTTTAATCTATCAATGCTGTCCCATATATATACGGGTAACGGCTGCTGATCCCAACCGTTGGTGATGTACATTCGATACACTCAAGCGAAATGAGTGGTCGGTCATGTGTGGCTGAGTTACAAGATGTTCTTGTTGAACTCCAGTGTATCGTTCCTAGAGTACACTGATCGGAAGGTGGTTCCATACCTTGTCATAGTTGGAAATCCAATCATCCAATACACACCCGCGGTTTTGATTGTATACTATATATGTAGAACGTGAGATGAAAGCGTTTCTGCTAGATTGATATCTAATTGTATTTTGACGTTATTATAATATCAGTGATACTGCTTTTCAAAGATGTTGGATTCTCATAAGGGAAAAACCCGTTCCGTATTCACGGCGTGGTCTTATGAGATATCATATACCTGTTAAAATGATTTGAGTTTACTCACACCAGTCCATGACTGACCCGGAGTTTATTTGTTTTGTTGCCCTAAACTCTTGGGTGCCTAAATTTGTACGGGCAGTCAAGTCGTTGGGATTTACAGATATACTGGAAGAGCTTGGAGCTGGAGACTTCAGGATCATATAGCTATAGTTATTTCCGCTGTGTTGTAAGTGTTGTACTCTGCAATATTATTGTATACATATACTGTTTGTATTTCAAAAGTATGTTATATTTTATTCGTTCCGCTGTGAGATTCGTGTTACTCTGATGATGATGATCTTCTTCTTCTTCTATTCTAATAGTTCTACCTTATCTATTCTCACCCTCTATCTTCTTTCTATTAGTTTCTTGAATTTCCAGTGCAATTTGGGGTTGGACTTGTGTTATTTAGTCAGCTCAAATTGGACCGAATTTTCGGGTCACTACATAAAACCTTTATTTCAAGGATATGTTATCTATTATATGTTATTCATTCCGGTGTGAGGTTCGTGTTACTCTGATGTTGTGTTCTTCTTCTTCTTCTATTCTAAGTTTCTATCTTATCTTTCCTTACCCTTTGTCTTCTTTCTATTAATTTCCTGGTTTCCGATGCAATTTGGGGTTTGGACTTGTGTTATTTAGTGAGCTCAAATTGGACCGGATTTTCGGGTCATTACAGTTGGTATCAGAGCTTAAGTTAAGTGAATTACCGTGGCTCTGTGGCGTGACTTAGTAGAGATGGGGTTAGTAATACCCTAGATTGAGTTTGAGTGTATATATACGAGTGAACGTATTTGTAGATGATATAAAAATTGTTTTATATTGTGGATATTTATCGGTTGAGTCGTTTATGAGTTTTGGTCGATCAGTTTTATCCACTGTATCGGTAGGAGTTTATAAACACTCAAATACAATGGGTCGACACGATATATTTTGAAAATAGGGTAAATGAAACAATTTTACCCAAAGTATATTTGTTATTATAATCGAGTAAGATTATAATCGAGATGGTTATATATATATAACCAAGTAGAATTCGTATAAGTGTTACGAAATGAATTAAATATGAATTTAAACCAGAAATTGAATTAAAACTCTGGAGAATTGGATAAGTGTTTGTAAATGGATTTGGATTAAAAATAAGGAAAATTTAAGATCCTGGGAGATTTTAAATTGTTTTACAAGCAGTGTGAATTATATTTTGAAATGAATTTCAGAGTAGAATGTTTAGAAATGGATTTATATTATTGAACTCACTTCGATCGCTGGAAAATAGATTCTAATGATGGCAGCTGCATCATTAGTATTCATTTTCGAGTTGTAAGTGATGAATTACTACTAGAGATACTGTTTTGAATTTATTTTGGGAAAGGCAAGTTGTGGTTAATTTCAAAAAGGAAAATTTGATTTTTGAAAAGAGTAAACTGTTAAAAACTCCCAGGCAAACACTGTTTGAATTAAAAACAAATTTAACAGAAATTTGTGAAAGCAAAATTGAATTAAAGTAAAGCCAGTAAAGTGGTAACTGAGATTGAATTAGAATGATATCAAGACAAATTGGATTGTGAGATTCAAATTTGAAGTGTAATGTGATAATCAAGTTACGAGTTGGGAATCGAGAAGAAACTCGAGTTGAAATGATATTTGGCTCGGATATAAGCGAATGGTTGTGTTGTGGATAAAAGTAGATTGGAATTTGATTGGGATGACCCTTGTATCCGCGGAATTGATAACAGGTGGAAAGGATAAAATGATATGCCGATAAAAGGTACAAGTTTATATTTCTATTGGATATAAGATTTATGAGCCGATTTGGCAAGCCGCTTGGCTGTTTGGTTTTCTTTTAGGTTGGAGATGGCCTAGAGAGGCGAGTTGGAGTTTGACCGATTGACCAGTTCAAAGGAGGTGTT
Source organism: Allium sativum (assembly GCA_030737875.1). Lineage (NCBI taxonomy): Eukaryota > Viridiplantae > Streptophyta > Magnoliopsida > Asparagales > Amaryllidaceae > Allium > Allium sativum. The sequence goes on from CM060923.1 coordinate 13,890,039, forward strand.
GGCGAAATTTTTCGAAAAGTTAAGGCGTTAGAAAATTTTCAGGATTTTTGAAAATTTTCGTTGATAAGAATTAATTATTGTTTAATTGAAATTAAATTGGTTCAGTTGAAACTGAATTTAAGAAGTGAACGAATAAGTTCTAACCAGTCGATAGGGTTTGTTTTCTACCTTAGCAATTTTGAGGACGGAATTATTTTAAGTGGGGAAGAATGTAATGACCCGCATTTTCAGCGGTATAATAATTAATTTATTTAATTATTTAAAGGGTGATTAAAAGGATTTAATGGTTGTGGAATTAAATAATGGTGAATATTTAATTAGAATAATATATTTAATTATGAAATAATCAGAATTGGCTGAAATGGCGATATGGTGTGAACTGTATCATCTGTGATATTTAATTCAGTTTAGAATTGAATTAGAATAACGAATATATTATTTGAACGACAGTTTGAACGTATAATTATATTATAATTAAAATCGAGCTTGAAATGGCGTGGCAGTTCGTTAATTGGCGATTTGAACTTCAACTGAATATACAGAATTCATTTTAAGCCAGATTTCTGTGAAACAAGAAACGTACGGAGATGGTGGAGTATATCTTTCTAGTAGAAGAGAAAAATCGGGATTTCGTCGTGTAGATTTTGGTCTATGTCCAAATCAAATATTCAGAAAAACAGCGGTATATTCGTTCGTGGCCATAACGGTTATTTAGAAATATTTGAATATCGGGTTTGAATTTAGACAAGGTTCTTTTGAGACGTAGTGATAATTTAATTTTTAGAATTTTACTGTAATTTTTAGTTAATTAAATAAGCAACTTTTTATTTGGAGTATTTTGCACCCTTAATCAGCGATTTTGGGGTTTCACAATATGAGTTAATCTACCGGTCTTATTATATTTTTGGAATCGTGGCGCCTTGCTCATCACAACAGTATGTTTATTTCTGTCGATAGAAATCCATGAACAAGTACTGAAGCATTCAACAGAAAAGAATGGCTCAAGTAATCCCACATTTCAAAAGAAAAGAATGGCTCAAGTAATCCCACATTAAACAGAAAAGAATGGCTCAAGTGATCCCACATTTCAACAGATAAAAACACTGGAACACCATTTATAAATACACACTATTATCATCGTTCATTTGTTCTCTGTTCACAAAATAAAACGAGATTTGAAATAATAAGTCCAACCAAAATCCTCCTTTAACCAACGATTTTAGTTCACGAAGGCTATCCCAGTATTCCCTTTCTCTCGTTTCAGAAAATCTCAAGCCTTTGAACTCGATCGAAAATCAAAATCAGTCCCAAATAAATTCGGCCAAACTCGAAATACATATGCAACACGCTCTTCTATGCGACTGCTAGGAGATTGGGTTGGCATATGGAAGTATTGGGATGGGGGATTTGCTGACTGTAGAGGAGACGGGGATGGATTTCTGTTGAAGTGAGATTGGTACTGGAGACATGAATTTGGGTGGCCTGCAATGTCGAACGGATATGGGTATGGTCTTGGGTTTTTGGAGCTCGTCTGAGCACTGCAAGGGATCCGAAACGGCTGAGAAAGGTAAGGAGCAGATCGTCTTCTCGAATTCAAGGTGACTGGAGTAGGTATCACGAAGAGCTGAACAACGGTGAACTCGGAGGTGGGAACTCGTTGATTTGGAAGGGAGAAGTTGCGGCATTTCCCGTTTGAAGGGTTCAGGTGGCTTCTGTTTTGATTTAGGTGAAGTGGGGAAGGAATACATTGGGCGTGAATGAGTTCCACGGTGGTTGTCGTGTCGTAAACGATAGAGAAACGAGGGTGTTTGGGAGATGGGAGTGTGTGTTAATGGTGGAGTTGGAAACGTGGAAGAAGAGGCTGACGGGTTGTGGTTGGGAGGAGGAACAAACATGCGAGCCTGGTCTTTTAAGTTGGTGATGGGCCTTATTTAAAGGTCAAGCCCAAATTTTGAATAAGTAGTTGGTTTGTTTTAAATTTAAATTAGTGTATAAACTTTAAAAATGAATAACTTCCTCATATATTATCGAAATTCGGCGAAACAAGATCCGACATGATCGTATGGACGGACACTACCCAATGGAACTGACTGGGAGTGGATTAAAGCTCGTTTGAATCTATGGCGAAATAAACTGATTGATTCGAATCAAACAACAGTTTATCGTTCTTTAACGATGAACTGCAAATGTGAGTAAATCTCACTAACTCTGAACAGTTTATATTTTAATGTTGTATTTTTAGAACTGTTAAATATAGGCTGATTGATTGTGTGTTGACTGTTTGATTGAACTGCTAGTCAGTTAGTTGAATTTCTATATTGATTCTGTTTAATAGAATATATCATATGGAACTGAAAGTGATGTTGATTTTATTGTGTAACATCTGTGGATGTAGGGAAACAAGTTGGAGGAATCCAACTGGATTCCTCAACAGTTATTTTATTGTTTTTCATATATTGTGATATATGATATGGTTTATAATCTGTGGTTGATTATATGTGTTTGGACGATATTGGTCATCGTGATATGATGTGTTAAGTACCATAAAATATCGGAATGGGAAAAGGATATTTTGAAAGTGATATTGAAAACAGAATAAAAATAAATTGGAATATTTATAAATAAGAAATATTTATAAATTGGAATTATTATAAAGTGAATTATTTATTTAGGATAAATAAATAAAATGTTATAAAATGTACTATTTACTTAGAAAAAAAATAGGAGATAATAAGTGAGATATTTATTTGTTAGATAAAAATGATAAGATAATGGATATATTTATTTGTCAAATAAATAGAATAAGGAAAGGACATATTTATTTGCTAAATAAATAGGGTTATTAAAGGAAACATTTAGAATAAATAAATAGGATATTAAACGGATTATTTATTTATGAAATGAATAAGTTATGATAAAGGGATATTGACTTAGAAATTGAATAAGTTATAAAATAGATGTTAAGCAAAATAAATGGAATAAAGGATTTTCTATTTAGAAAATAAATAGAAGAGTTAATCGAATCAAGTTAATCGAACAGAGTAATCGAAATAGAGTTAAACCAGATTAGAAACTGACTAGAGATTAGTTAAGTTGAATAGTTTTCTGAGTATCGTTCTGATGTTGGTTTCGGCCTTCGGGGTTTATACTTAGAGAATTGTTCTCCTACTAGTTTACAGTCAGGGACTGATAGTTGTAAAATGATAGTGATATGTAAATAACAATGGAAATGTTTTCCAGTGTTAATAACGTATATTTTCTAAACATAGAAAATAAGGAATATGAATTTTTTTTTTATATATATATATATATATATATGATTGATGATTGATCGATATAATTTCCTCTTGGAAATAATATCGTTGTTTGCACATGTGTTTTTCTTTGATAGTTAACTCACCGACTATCGAAATTTTTTTTGACCATTTTAACGTGGTTAATATGGAGAGACCGGTTAGATTATTATCCAAAGAACCACTCTGTATTGGCATAAGCGTTGTGAATCATATATGCCAAAGAAAATTGAAGACGGAGTAAAGTGCAAGGGCTATTGTATAAGTCTTAGATAACAGTGCCTAAGATGGATATACTGAATAGTACCTTCGGTTCATCCTGTTCCTGGATGACTTATATGGATGAATGTCTGACAGAGTATTTCCAGAAAGGTCATGTACATTGATCTCTTCAACCGTACCAAGAGTGGAAGCGGAGAAGGAAACTTCTTTAGCTAACACGTAATGTATTGTTGTAGACGTCAATTAGTGATTTTCGATGGATCTGACAATGTGGCATTCGAAGTGAATCTGATGTGATGATGAAGCGTAACCTCAAGCCTCATAAACCGGTAAATGACAGAAATCGGGCAGGCAGCATGGCTAAGTCGGTCGCTCCGAAGTAGGTTGTATAATCACCTGATCTAGAGTTTCATTTACTTCTAAAAATCTATTGTTGATGCTGTCCCAATCGGGATATGGTTGCTGATCCCAACCGTTGGTGATATACATTCGATACACTCAAGCGAAATGAGTGGTCAGTCATGTGTGGCCGGGTTGCAAGATGTTCTTGTTTAACCTAGTGTATTCCTCTCTAGAGGTACACTAGCGAAAGGTGGTCCATACCTTGTCATAGTTGGAAACCCATTACCCAATACGTGCTTGCGGTTTTGATTGTATACTATATATGTAGAACATGAGATGAATGTGTTTCTGCTAGATGATTATTATATTGTGTTGATAGACATTATTATAATATCAAAAGGTTTTTGATATAAAGATATTTTGGATTCTCATAAGGGAAAAACCTGTTTCGTTATACGGCGTGGTCTTATGAGATATCATTTTCCTACTTGAACTGTTTTAAACTGTTTTACTCACACCAGTCCCATGACTGACCCGGAGTTTATTTTGTTTTGTTTTCCCTAAACTCTTGAGTACCCAATTTTGTACGGACAGTCAAGTAGCCGGGATTTACAGATACTTGAAGAGCTGGAGCAGGAGGCTTCAGGATCATATAGCTATTTTTTATTTCCGCTGTGTTGTAAGTGATGTACTTGATAATGATATGTATATTCAAGTAAAACCTTTATTTCAAGGATATGTTATCTATTATATGTTATTTGTTCCATTGTGAGGTTCGTGTTACTCTGATGTTGTGTTCTTCTTCTTCTTCTATTCTAAATTTCTATCTTATCTTTCCTCACCCTCTATCTTCTTTCTATTAGTTTCCTAGTTTCCGGTGCAATTTGGGGTTTGGACTTGTGTTATTTAGTCAGCTCAAATTGGACCGGATTTTCGGGTCATTACATCCTAAGATAGGGTTATGTAATGGAACAAGGTTAATATGCCGTGTTTTCCACCGAAATCTTATTGATGTGGAAATTGCAGTTGGTCATTTCCATAGTACAAGAGTTTTTCTTCCCCGAATACCATTCAAGCCTTTGGAAAATGTTAGCATGCCTTTCACGCTTATTAGAAAACAATTTCCTATTAAACTGGCTTTCGCTCTTGCGATCAACAAATCTCAAGAACAAACCATTCCGACTATTGGTATCTACCTGCACCAACATGTGTTCACCAACGGTCAGTTATATGTAGCTTTATCTAGAAGTATTGCACGACAAACTACAAAAATTTTAGTCCAAAATGTAAGCATTACATGAAAAGACAGTCTGCATACAAGAAATGTGGTTTACAAGGATGTTTTACTAACATGTACTTCAAACATGAGTTAGGCAATTTGTTATCCTACCATCTTTAATTCGCACAAAATACTCATTATTGTTACTGACATCTATGTTTTGTCCTTTTGGATAAATTTGGACTATGTTTTTCCTTTTGAATAAATTTTTAGTCTCTTGTCCTTATTAAAATTTTCAAACAATTTGTCCTTGTAAACTAATTTCCCATATATATATATTAAACCTGTCGTTGTGCCCTATTTTTCATGATAAAACGTGGAGAAATATAATTACATGCTTTAAAATTAACCTATGTTTTCCCGTACTAAAATGTGTCCAGTATCAAATAATGCACGGGGACACTAACAGGAAAACGTAACTTTTTACCTTGCTTAGCTACTGCCAAGAGATTGCTTTGTTCCTTCTATTTTTGTTGGACACGTCATCCGTAATTTCAAATGGAAAAAGTAGCCTTCGATCGATATTACACCATATGAGCTTGCCTTTGTTTTGCATTTCATTAGATGATTCTATGTATAACAAAAATTATGTTTTGACATGTGCGTCAACATTACAATAAAGACTATTATGTAACATTGGCCCTTGATTTACTATTATTTTTAAGATACAAAATAAAATAAAACGAGGTGATTATCTGAACGCAAAATCAAACATAAATTGTGATAGAAAAATCTGGCATGACTAATATTTTTATCTTTATATGATAAGATGAAATTCGGTAGTCGGCCTAATGGTAAAAACCACACTTCATTAGACCAAGTACTCTATACCTGAAAATCTTGTACTAAAACACAATTTACTATAATCGAATATTTTTTACTTAATCCAAATGTATTTGTTCAACTATGTGCGAAGCACGGAAGACAATCTGGCATTTTTCTTAATTCGATTCCCATTCTTGTTGGAATTCAAGTAAGAAATATTTGTACAATAGCAACTTATTAGTGTAAAATAACTTAATTTATGACCGTTAAAAATATGAGTATCATTTTATGTTCTCTTATTCTGTATTTCATGTTATATATGATTCAATAACCTGTGTGCATTAGGTTCTAACAATTACATTCTTCAAAGCTTTTAATATATGATGAGTAGCCTTTGAGACTTTGAGTTATTACGGTCTTTGGACTCTGTAGTCCTTTCCCTCGTTTCCACTGTAACACAGAAAGCGGTGAAAGTAATCTCTTAATCAAAAGAATAATTTGTGGATATAGGCATGTTTTAGAAAACTATAACAAATTTGGCCATGTTTTAGAATTATTTACAGATATAGGCCTGTTTTGGCCAGGTGTCCTTGACAAATTTTGAAAATTCACCTATTGGAAAAAAAAATTGCCAATGCATTTTCTGACACAAAGATTGTTCACAATAGATTTTAAAGAACTTTAAATACAACATACAAACACTGTTCACTACTCGGTAATTTCTGAATAACAAAATGTTGTAACACTAGCTTCATCCAATTTAACAACATACAAACAAGTTAGTCGATTGAGTATTCGTTACAAACAGCTTCCATCCAGTTCGAGTACCCATAACAAACGAACAAGACATGGTAGAAGAAAGGATATAACTTGCATACAAACATCGTTCGATACAACAAATTATAGGACAAAGCATACAAAACAACGTTCGACACAACATATAACTACGACCCAATACAACATAACTCTGAATACAAACATATAACAATGACTCAATACAACGTAACATTGAATACAACAAAGAACAAACTAAGTTGTGTGGTAAACCGTGTCACCCAGTAAGCATTTCATTCTTTGTTGCAACATTCATTCTTTTCAAGCGACTAACATCAGCTTGCATCTCAAGTGCGTACTAGACACCCCTCTCCATCAACGATGAATCGATCCATGAAAATATTTACAACTTTGCAATCCTTGGAGACTCTGTGCATCAATGTACGCTTTGCAACCATAAAAGCAACAACCTGCATTCGTCTGACTTTTAGATACAAGCACATTACATTCGTGTAACGACCTAGATTTTTAGTTAATTTAAAATATGTTTAAAAGGATTTTTATATAGATAAGTCTGATTTAAAATTCAAAATTTTAGTAAATACCGAAACTGGACTTGAAATTTTCGAAAAATTAATTCTAAACTTGGTTTTATATGTTACTAGGATTAAAACAAGGTTAGTAAACTTTTAAAATCAATTTAAAAGGAAAATTTTGAAAATCAATAATTTAATATTATTTTGATGGCCTAAAAATGAACCATTTTTGATACAGTCTCAGTATCCAATGAAACCAATTTTATCGGATCCGTAATATCAAAATATGATAAGGTTTAAAATTTCAAGTCAATAGGAGTTAATATGTAAGCATACAAAATATGAAAAACTAGTTAAATTCCAGTAAAAGCTAGAAATAATCTTATTTTTCAAATGGTCTCCGAATTCAACGAGACCAATTTTATTGGATTCGTATTAGTGAAATATAGTAGGGCTTCAAATTTCAGATTGATCGGACTTACAGTTTGGTCATACGAACTAAAAACCATATAAGATTCCTTTTATAGAAATTTAACTTGAAATTATGCAGTTTCGGGTAATATCGAACAATTGAAAAATACTGATAAAATGGTTAAAGACAACCTAACTAATATACTAGCATGAACTAATGATTTCATAAGTGTTAACCTGAAACTTAAATTAACCTTTAACAAAGTTCATCCTTATCTCTTTATATACACATATTCGACACTTCCTTTCCACTAGAATACTCACCATACTCCCACTAGAATACACATTATCGACAAAGTTCGTCCCTATATAAAGAGAGGAGAGAAATTAAACGGTAAAACAATTAGAAGGCTACATTTTTATTAATTACTTGATTGATATTACTAAAGATGCTTGATTGATTTACAATGCTAAACTTTGCCTCTATTTATACATGTTTTGTCCTCATCTAAAAGAGCATTCTAGATAAGAATATTCTAAAGCATATATTTGGGTCAATTATAATAAATAATTTTATACCAAATATAGACCCAAATCAATAAAACACCAAACATAAACGGTAATCAATGCTATACCAAGTAAAGGCAAAATATCTTATCCTTATCTCTAGCATTCCCCCTCAAACTCACGATGCGGATAATCGTGAGTTTGCCAAATAGAAGCTGCAAAATGAAGAGTACCAAGATCGAGCAAACATTTCAATATTGTTAGAGAGTAACACCAAACTCCAAGAACCAAATACCAACAACTTCAACCAACTCAACAACCATCATTCTAAAACTCTAAAACAACTCAAATATTTTTAATCTGATCGGTAAGCAAAAGATATGAACACCCAAATTTCAAAACTAGTCTCGCATGTGTTTGTATGTTTGCATCCCCAAACATACAAAGAAAACAAAATAAACCAAAATGGGATGAGTTTGCATATGTTTGCATCTCCCAAACATATCAAATGAAAACAAAATCAAATCAATAGAGATGAATAAGCGTATGTTTGCATCCTCCAAACATACCTTACGGTACCACCTACCACTTTCAATTAAAGTCAATTGCCCTCCTAATAAACACGGTTACCGATACAAACAACAAATGAACAATAAACATCTACTAACTATGTTATTCTCTAACAACTCAATCAACCAAGCATCTCTTCCATCCACATTACAACACAACTCCTACACCGCTTTTCTATCCTTCACCTACTCCATCATTGAACTTCAACACTTCACATTACACTTCACTTAAGCTTTCGAACTGCCCCCTTGCAGCTTCATCCACGACTAACCAGCTTGATCACCGCCAACAACACTTCGAGTTCATCCATCTCCTCAGACTACCACAAATCATCACTTACAACAAATACAACCAACTTCCTCCCAAACTACACTATCAGACGTCTCCTCACATACTAGAACCTCCCTAAACCGCTTGCTGCTCATTGCCATTCACAACCTTTAAGCCATCACAATTGCATTCTTGCACTATCTAAACCGCCTGCTGCTCTGATACTATGTTAACAGCAACTCTTTCTCTATCTCTCTGTATAACCAAGCTCTGATACCATGTTAGTATTAGATCCAGAGAGAAGAGAGATACAAAACGATAAACAATTAAAGACTACATTTTTATTGATTACTTGATTTCTTATTACAAAAGATAATTGATTGATTTACAATGCTAAACCTTGCCTCTATTTATACATGTTTTGTCCTTATATAAAATAATATGCTAGATAAGAATATTTTAAAGCATATATTTGGGTCAATTATAATAAATAATTCTATACCAAATATAGACGCAAATCTATATAATACCAAATATAAACGGTAATCAATGCAATACCAAATAAAGGCAACATATCTTATCCTTATCTCTAACAGGGGCATGCAACTAGTGAGTAGTGATATTTTCATCCGTGCGTATTATTTTGACCACATTTATGAACAAAATTATTAAAAGTTTTTTTGAAAAAAAAAACCTAAAAAAGGGCCCGGAATGTTCTTGCTTTTGCTTGCAGGCAATTGGATGATAACATAAATAAGTTTTATTATCGTGGGTTTCCTAAATCAAAATAATTTCTATGGATGAATCAACAATCGGATTTACTCTATAGCAGGTAAGTCTTGGATCTATTCTCAAAACTCAAACTTCTCTTTTGGATCAAAATTTAGTATGAGTCAGAAATATAAATGAGTGCTCTACTTAATAAAAACAGCACTCTTTTTCGAAAATTTCCAATTTGTCATATTCTATATTGTACAACTTCACAGCATGCTTCCTTGATAAAAGGATATAAATAAGATACATAGATGGCCACAAGCGGTTCGTCTGTGCATACCAGAACCTCCCTATTTTCATCCTCTTTTTTGTCTTCTCCTCCCCTTTCTCATTTATTTACATCCTCCTGTGGAGATTTGAAGTAAGACCAAATTCTTTCGCATGCTCTTCTATGTACTTCAAATTGCAAATCCTAAAACTCAAGTAAAACCAATAGCTAACATCTACCCCTCAGGTGTCAGGCTCTACCTTCTTGCTCAAACTGCAAAAGAAATTCAAACCATATAAAAATATTTAACTCAATATACATGATTTCAATCCTCGGTTTTCTTCATTAACGAAGTACCTATCCACCGTATGTGAAAACGACATAATGTTATAAAATGTTGCTTTAGCTTTGGACAATCTATTTTTGCATTACATCCTCCGGATGTTTTCAAAATATCTTCCATTTTCGAGGACATTTTTTGCTAAAAGCACAGTGTTGTATGATATATTGCACACATTATACGATAAGACATGCTACACAATTGGTTATGCTAAATTGCAAGAAGGGTGCACCCACCCACGTTGGCAGAATCAACCCGAGTGATAGGTTCATCAACAAATACTTTCAGATACAAATAGTGCTATATCTGTATCCACATACGCATCCGAAATTATTTTCAGATATTTGTATTTTTGAATACGAACGGATATCGGATAATTATCCTATTTGTCAATGATCAATAAATCAAGAAATATAAATAATATTTTTTAGTTTAATATGAATGTTTTTTTAATTTCACTGATCCCAAAAGAGTTAAAAATAAACACATATGATGAAATCAAATAGATTTGAGTAGCTAACATGTATTTAGTACATATATATACACCTTCTACTTAATAAAACAACAAATAAATATCATTCATTGTACTAAAATACATATAATTTTGAGCATAATGTTAAAAACATCAAACAGATACTTTTTGGATATGGATACCTACGTATCCGTATCCGGATCTTTTTTTTTGGATATTATTTATTTATCCACTTTTCAAATGCGGACGGATTTCAGATTTAGCGGGTATTCATTGATAATCCTATCAAGTGAAACCGTGACATAATTTTTTTCCCTTCATTTCACTATGTACAGGTTGATGCCCAAAATTGTTTGGAACGGGAATCGAACATGCAACCTACATCATGACAATCTGGCATGTTTGATATTTCGACTGCATCAATACCACTTCTTGGTTTAAGTAACACAATATGACTTACACTACTACCGCCTGCTAATCATCTATTGTCGCCTCCACTTCCTCTGCTGTGTTGCTCCCGTCGAGGAATTGATCTACTTCCTCTCCACTGTCAATCTGCACATTATGCACATTGTCTTGACATCCCCACCACTTTTGAGCCGTCATTCATTGATCTTAAACACATGTACATAAATGAAAACTTTTTTAATAAAAACACTTCAGCCCATGCACAATAATACTTTATTTTTACTCATTTCCACTTATATTTTTACTTAACATGATATGGCCAACAAAGCTTTCAGAGCATCACAATTTCTATTTCATACGAACATCTGCAAGTCTTCACAACAACCCATATCTGACATTTATTTTCTCTTACTCCATAACCTTATATTTTTCTTACCCTCACGCCTATCACCCCCTCCTTACCTATCACACTTCGACATCTATAACTCCTCGTGTGCGTAGCACGAGTTCCAACCTAGTTGGTCATTAAAAAGTAATCAACTAATTATTGGTTGGTAGATATTGATATCAACTCTATTTGCGTAATTGAATAATGATTGGTTGGATATGTATAGTTGATATTGCGGTTAATCTGTTGATTGACACTCATATAAGCGTAAATGGTTTAGGGCTGATATGGAATAAATGATATGTGGTAATTGGATGTTAATAGTTGTTAACAACTATTATTAGATGTTAATTATGTGTTAAATCCATACAAATTGAATTATATAGTGATTGGTTGAATTTCATTCCAATTCAGAATTAATTTGAATATCGTATTAATAAAATATTTAGTGAAAATTAGAAGTTCGAATTTGACGTCCGATTTTGGATGGACACAAAGTTTATGCTACTACAATGAATATTCGTAAAAGAAATAAATTGATTTTAATTTATTTCCATATAGTTATGATTTGTTTAAATTTTATTTTTGAAATGAATAATAACTTTTAAAAGTGGAGCTCGGTTAAGGTATGTAGAAAAGGTTTTAAAAGAAGTTTCTTTTCAAAGCAATCTTATTTATTATTATAATGGACGTCAGATAAATCTGGACTCCAAATAATAAATTTTGAAAAATAATATTAATTTAATGATTAATATAAAATTAAAATGATTAAATATTGGAATATTTGATTTTCAAGAGAATCAGTTGAAATGTGCTTTCCAAAAATAATTATATATGTTTATATAATTTTTAAATTATTTTGGAAATGTTGTCGAGTTAATCATAATTATAATTATAATATGGTCTGAATAGGACTAGTCATGTAACGGTAGTTCGCGAACTAGACCATTAACTTTGAATTGACATATTGGTAGATACGACCGTCGGATTCGCCCATAACGAAAAACGATGGGTTCAAATTGAAAAGAGTTTTCAAATGGAATAGAATATTTAAAAATCCAACGGTTAGAATGTAAGATAAGTTCTAATCAATTTTTGAAAAGGTCGCTATAAATGCAGTTCGGTGACCAGAGTTGGAAACCGATTGGAAGGGCCTTATAAAAAATTGGAAAAATCATGATAAATCATAATTAATGATTTTAAAATGATTTGAGTAAGAATTATGAAGTTAACTATGATTTGAATTTTGGACTTTTGACCTGCTTTATTTAATATAGTAAATAAATATTTTAAAATTTAGTTCAAAGATAAAGTAAAAGGTTTCAAAATTAAGTTTATTTGGGTTTGAATGGAAATAATCTTTGGATATTTCAGTATTGGATTTTGTAATTATACGGATACTATTTTAAAATTTTTGAAAGATAGAGATATCGTTATTCCCATACAGTATCTGTTGGTTTTAGAATTTTATATTGAATGTAAGTCGATATGATTTCTATTTAAAACCTTATATTCTATATCGAATTGGATTTTGGGTTTGTCATGATTGTTATCTTCAATAACACTGTTCTTACACCCAGTTGAAAATGAAGTCTAAGGAATAATTTTTTTAATTGTATTCCCAAAGTGAAGTTTTCCAGTTAATAAATTTAATTGGGATTGAATGGAAGTTTGATTTTGGATTTATTATGAATGATGTTCTAAATAATATTTGTTCTTTAACCCAGTTAAAGGAAAGATGATTTCTCAGGTTTGAGATTTAGGGCCCATTTGGCAACCTAAAGAAAAAGCACTTATGCTTATATGATAAGTGCTTTTACTTATAAAAAGTTAAAAAGCCAAAAAGTTCGTTTGGCACGGTAACGACTTATAAGTCAAAAAGTTAAAAAGGCAATACGGATTAAAAAAATTAATTATTTGGATTTTACACTACAATATTAAAATAAAATGGAAGATATTTCAGATTTTTAAAAATATATATTATAGCTAGTTGAAAAAAAATCAAAAAACAATTCGCATTCCAAAATATACAAAATCACTACAATACTTGTATGTTATTGGCACATAATCCAAGCAGTTAGTCCATTTTAACTTAAAAAATCAAACAACAAAATACACAATAGATAAAAATTGATCTTTTACACAAATTTCAAACATTACAATCGAAACATTAAACACTTCTAAAAATCTTATGGTATCTAAAATGGCAATATTGCTAACTATCAACTCAATAGCTTCTTATCTGACTTGATTCGCTAATTCAACTCATATTTAACAACTGTTCTTACTTGAACCTCTCAACTGTTCTACTTCCTGTCATGACATAAAATCAACAAAGTCATGAACAAATTCATCATCTTTATGTGCTACAGATATAATCAGAGAACTAATAAAATCATAAGAGTTTAATAGAACTAATGGAACATTATTATCCCTTGAGAGCATTATTGAGAATTATAGAACTAACGGAATCCTAGCAGCATTAGGGAATATGCAACCAAACTAATAGCATTATGTCACACATTCAACCTCAGCACATAATGTTTTCAAGAAACATAAACGAAAACAACTAGATTGATCTTGTAAAGATACAAATAACTCTACATTGCTTTTCTTATATTAACTTTAAATAACTCTGCATTACTTTTCTTATACTAACTGTATATAACTCTACATTGCTCTTGTAAGATACATATACTTATCTTATACTTACTGTAAAGAAACAAGTTACTAGCTACATTGCTCTGAAACCACATGTATACATATACAAGCTATACAAAACTGTATAATATTAAGAATTCACTTTGTAAACAAATGATGAAACATTCTTATCAATACAAATTCAACATTCAGTTTCCAGATAATCTCAATAAACATGACAAGAGAACCCATTATAAATGAACTCAACCTGATTTGTATATGTAGGGGAAAAGTTGACGAGATTGCAAATGAACTGTAATAACCCGGAAAATCTGAGCCGGTTTGAAAATTTTATTTTGGCAATTTTAGCGAATTTTGAATATTTAAAATAGATTATTTTAAATAATATCGACGAAAAATTTATTTTGAATATAAATCGAACGTATATATTATATACGCCGTCGTTAGAATATATATAATTATATATAATTATATAAGGAATTGAAAATGGCGCGGTAGTTCGATAATTCGATTTCAAACTTCAAATGAATGTACCGGGTGCAAACCAATCCGGATTTTAGTGAAACCAAAAATGATAGGATCTATTTGATAATATCTTTCCAACGAATTCGAATAATCGAAATTTCATAGCGGGAATCAAAAGATATGTCCAGTTGAAAATTCTGAATAGTCGCTATGGAATTCAGGCCCTTAAAAATAGCCATTTTGCAAACGACCTCGGATTTGGACGAAACCACTTTTGTTGGAACCGTGATGTCAAGTTATTGCTAGGTTTCAAATTTCATAATTTTTCGAATTAATATGTGAGCGTGGCAAAGGAAAATGCGTTTGACAAGTTTTAGTTGATTTTAATCGACTGGAAAATGACCATTTTTCAAACGGTCTCAGAATTCGACGAAACTAGTTTTGTTAGGACCGTATCGTCAATACGAAGCTAGAAAATATTTTTGTGGAATTTTTCGAGTTAGTATGTGACCCCAGTAAATTGAAATGTACGTTTAAAATTCAATATAAGGATTTAAATGTTAATTTGAACGAAAACTAATCGAAACAGTCGAGTTGGCTTACCAGACATATCCCATTGTGTTCGGAATGGGGGTAATTAGCTAGAGGCGACGGTCGTTGGGTTTTATTTGGTGTTCGTATGTAAAATCTCATTTATTGAAATTAAATAATAATTTAATATATATAACCCTAGGAATTATTGGATTGGTCAACCCTCACTTCATTCAAACCCGTGGTCAACATCTCCTTTCCACCTCCAGGAGCGATTCGACGGTGGGAAAGCTCCATCGTTCTCCACCAATCTCCACTCAATCCGCTCACCAATACCACCAACCCCTAATGCGAAAACGTTGGCCTCCCCGACACCCACCTCTTCAACGGTCAAGATCAGAAATCAGCGCCGGAGGTGGCCAAATCGGGGGCTTAAAGTTCGGGGGTTTGTTTGGGTTTTCTGCGCCAACGGGAAGCTCGAGTTCGCCTGAACTCGAGGTGGAGGAGGAGGGCTCCAAGGCGTTTCAGGTGGCAGCTCTGGATCGAGGTCCGATGATCTCCTGGTGGGGCGGCGGCGCTCCCCAAGCGCTTCGATATGACGCCTCCCGATGGACTCTAGGACGTTCCAGGTGACGGTGATTTCGAAACCCTAGTGGCGAGCTCTTGCGTGGGTTCCTGGAAGAAAGGTTCTGCCTCTTTTTAATTATTTTTACTTAAGCTAATTATTCTGTTTAAAACTGAAATTAAAAATACAAATAACATTGGTTTTTAAAATATAAAATATCTTTGTAAATTAAAAATATGGTTTTAAAAAGAATATATATATATATATAGATAGCAATATATAAAAATAGCAATATGTTTTGGAAATATAAAAATAGCATTGTTTAAGATAAAAATAAAAATTGACTTTGTTTTAAAAAAAAATATCGTTTTATAAAATAAAAATAGCAAGTGTTTTAAAATAAAATAAAATTGGCATTGGTTTTAGAATAGAATTAGCATTGTTTTATTCTATTTTCAGTTTTAAAATATAAATTTTCTTTGCTTTGAAATATAAATTTCCTTTGCTTTGAAATATAAATTTCCTTTGCTTTGAAATATAAATTTCCCTTGATTGGAAGATATACAATACTTTGATTTGATAATATAAAATAGCATAGAAAAAATTTCGATTTTTATATATTGAATAGCGAAGTAAAAATTCGATTTTTAAATATTGAATAGCGAAGTAAAAATTCGATTTTTATATATTGAATAGCGAAGTAAAAAAATCGATTTTTAAATATTGAATAGCGAAGTAAAAATTCGATTTTTATATATTGAATAGAAAAGTAAAAATTCGATTTTTATATATGGAATAGAGAAATAAAAATGTGATTTTTATATATATAGTGACTACGGGCAACGAAGATGGCGAAGATGCGATAACGATGAAGATTTCTATCAAAGAAGAGTCAAGATGTTTGGATAGCTTTCGGTGAGAATTTCTCACCTTTCAATTTCATTTTCTAGTTATATATATATATACTAGGATGCAGACGGTGCTTAGTAGCACCCGACACAATCGTCCACAGACCATGGACTTGTTTGTTTGATTGCAAAAATTTGTTAGAGTATTTGATTGAAATTTGTTTGTTTGATGAAATGAAATTGGATTGATTGATGTGTGAATTGCGTGGGCCTTCACTAGACCGGGGATAAGGCTAGGCCTTGTCCCGTTTCTAGTATTGAGACGACCCAAAATCCCGTTCAGACGGAAGCAGGGTTATCTTTGGAATATAACACAGAAACAGATAATAGCAGAACAAAATTAAATAAATACACCAGATAATGAACAACAAAATATACTGGATAAAAGTAATCATCAGAGTTACACAGTATACAGGATCTTACTTAGAACAAATACAGTTCAGCTATACATAAATGTCTACAGCGGAAATAAACAAAATATGTACAATAGGAGCTGAACAGCATAAAAAGGAATAAATGATAGAATCCATCTTCAGCTCCAGCTATCCAGAAAGAACCAGCTAAACCTGAATACAAGGCTGCCCGTGTAGAAAAAGGGGCACCCGAGTTTGAGAGTGAAACAAACTACGAGTCAGTCATGGGACTGGTATGAGAAATCTACTCAACACATATATAATTGGCTAATCACAGGACCACGCCACTTTCGTGGAACGGGTTTACTCCATTGGATTGCCCGTGCTTTAAAACAAATCTTTCTTTTAAACATCGCTATGCTTTTTATGAAAATGAAGCCATTATAAGACTCAGTTCCCATCACACAATGCAACGCAAACCGGAGGATAGAGTTTTACCTTATAATGGCCAAAATATGCTTGATACGAATAAAACAAAGGCATTTGATATTATTACTAGTGTTTATATGTTTTGAAAACAATTTCAAATCATAACTATCAATCATAGACGGCATGGGTACCATATATCATGTCGCCATATATATATATATACAATCAAAACCGCACGATGTCGTATTTGGAAATTGGATTTCCGTCATGAACCAAGGCAAAAGATAGTCCTTACCGAATTCGAGACTGCCTAGCCCGAGTCTCAGGATCAGAGCTCGAGTGACCCTAGGAGCGACAGGGCCGGTCCACCGATGTGGATTAAAATTCCTGAACAATGCGTTTCCCCGCCCTTTGGGGCGTAAATGAGCCAACAAGTGACTCCATCGGACCCGGATCGTCCGATCAAACCGAGGCGCCTCGCAACAGCAACAACCACATAGGTGAAAAGTATATAAATGTCAGGGCTGGTAGATCACTGACACCACCCTAGCTAGGAAGAAACGCATGCCCTCCCTGAGGTCCTTCCTCCCGTTTCTGGTTCATACCGGGGTGTGAGGCTCGCGAATTCACGTTATACACAAAGCTACGCCACACAGGCGGTGCTTTGATCATCACCACAAGACTTTGCTTTTCAACAGAAGCCCTAATCACTGCATCTTAGCATGCCACACAGGCAGTTCATGCCATGCGACTGATGTCCATCGATATACAACCTCTGAGCTCGTGTGTCCCAGAGAAGGGCGTTAAGCAAAAGAATAAATTCTCCACCGCCAAACAGATGTATATTTAACAGAAATCAATCAACACAGAATAAATTCCAATGTCAGACACACAGTCCATTTACAAGTCCGTTCTGGGTCTGAACGAAACCGGAGGCACTAAATACCTCGCAAACCCATCGATCACCACGTACGTCTGGACGATCACCACTCATTATCCATATTTCGGGATGCCTCCCAATCAGGACCTCGGTTACCATCCAAACGAGGTGAAGATCTCCGGTCTTCGACCATCGTCTTCATCTTCGAATTTCAATCGTCGGTCAATTATTCGAAATGAGAATTAACTCGGCCTTTTCAAATAATTCACGTATATTTAGAATTTCAAATCAATTTATTTCAATGGTTAAATTATTCGACAACACCAATATTGTTCTTTAATGTAAATTTCACACCAAACACATTCAACCATCAAATACAACATAAATCGAGCAAATTCAGTTTATTTCCACTCCAGATTGTTTGGTATTTTATGACGATTTATCGCTATTTCTATTTATTTTAAAATAGCCCATATATTCAACACGACGCTTCGGGCCATAACGCGGCCGTGGCGCTGTTTTTCTTCAGATTTGTTTTACACATATCTGAAAATCTAACCGTTGGATCTTCACAAAATTTACATCATTAGAAAGGTCTTTTCAAAACGAATCCAACGGTTCCAGTTTCGGGAAAATCCGACGGTCGGATCTCCCGGTACAATCGTTTGAATTTTCGATTTCAAAATACGAACTGCAGCGTCGTTATTCGATTTAATATATAATTATATTTATATATAAGTAAATATAATCGCTTCTGGCGTTGTTTTTCTTCAGAATTGAATTAAACATTCCAGACAATCCAACCGTTGGATTTTTACAAGGTTGGTGCCGTTGGAAAGATTATTCCAAGGCGAACCCGACGGTTGAGGTTTCGGGAAAATCCAATGGTCGGATTTCCCGCACTAGTTGTTTGAAATCACGGTTTCAAAATACGAACTGCACGGCTTCGTTTCATTTTAATTTTATTTATATTTATATATTTATATAAATATAGTTCATTCAATGATTTCCATATCGTTTTCACTTCAAATATTTTTCTAACTCCTTAAAATTTTGGAAAATTTCGCCATAACCTCCCCTGCACCGGGAGCATCGGGAAATCGCAAATAGCTTTCCCGGTCCTTCTAATCTCAAAAAGAAAAAGAAAAAGCCAAGCGGCTAGCCAACAGGCTCATAAAATCATCACCCAAACAAAGCAGTAAATGTGTACCTATTTGTCGGGCATAAAATTTTATTCCTCTTCTCTAGCCCCTTTGCTATAACCTGTTCAATAAATATGCATGTACATATATATACAGTTCTTATCATTTATCATTTTCTGTTCAACTTCATATTTGATTTCTGTTTGGTTTAAAGACACCATTTATTCTAATGTTACATACATAGGTGCAAATCATTTCATTAGCTAATTAATGAATATTTCATCTCATATATGTTTATTTTGAACAAGTGGCTATTTTTTTAACACTTCACATTTCAACGATTTATGCATACAATAAAAATGTGATTTTTATTGTAAAACAATTCATTTCAAAACACTATTTTTCTATATAGTTCAAGTTGGTGATAAAATAGGATTTTTATCATCAAACAATTTATTTCAAAATATGAATACCATTCAACACATGAATTTCTAATCAACGAATGAATATCAATTCAACACATGAATGTTTTCTATAGTTTTTATATATAGATAAAAATGTGATTTTTATTATCAAACAATTTATTTCAAAATATGAATACCATTCAACACATGAATTTCTAATCAACGAATGAATATCAATTCAACACATGAATGTTTCCTATTCAATGAATAAATATAGTTTAAGCAAATGAAAATAATTCAACACACGAATATTATTCAAAATTTCGGCAGCATAACGGCAGGGTAGTTAAAACCGGGACCGTCCCTAGTACGGCTCCTCGCTCTACCTTAAAACCTCGCGGTTTTTGACAATGGGGATCATGCATCTAGTTCGCACGCAGGCGGCATGTATATATTTATTTCGTTTCCACAAACTAATCCTATGTGGTTTCAACTAAATATTTCTCAACCACAAATGGGTATTTTTCAACCACAATCAACCAATATCAATCACAAACAATCCCAAACAATCATTCGCTATCAATCAATTTTCACAACCATTTCAACCAATAAATATCGTCCATGGTCTGTTGACGAGGGGCGTATATATATATATAGATATTTATTTATATATAGCAATTCACTTTCATTTCACACATATATAATATTTTTAAATCAGAAATCTCACCAATAGCTAATTCAATACTACGACTCTTCCTTTACAGAAATCTTCGCCAATCTCGCCTTTCGTCGCTTCGTTGCCCGTATTCTCTACATATGTAAAAATCGAATTTTTACTATGTTATTCAATATATAAAGATCATATTTAAAAAACAAAGATTATATTTTTAAAATTCCTATGATGTAAAAATTATATTTTTATTGCTTTAAAAATATAAGAATCATATCTTACTTCTTCTACTTAACAAAATTTCCGTCTTTTCTATTTTAAAAATATGATCTTTATTTTTTTCTCCAAGTTCAAATCTTTTCTATTTTAAAGCTCAAATCTTTTTCCTTTTAAAATTTAAAATAAAATCAGTTTTAACCTCTTTCGAAAATCAGTTTTAACATCCTTTAAAAATCAGTTTTTACTTTATATAAAAATCAGTATTTACTTCCTTTTAAAATCAGTTTTTACAGAATTTAAAAATAAAAATAAAAATAAAAATAAAATAAAATCACTTACATTGCTCTGCGAAGAAGGGGGGGAGAAAGAAGGCGTCGGAGGAGGTGGAAGGGGGTAGTGGCGGTCGACTGCAGGCGGTGGTGGTTGTGTGGTTCGGCGGTGGCTCGGTTTGGGGATGTTTGGGTTCGGGGAGAGAGAGGATGGGAGCTGGAGAGAGGAGGGAGGCGGGAGGGTTAGGCGGCGGTCTGAGGGGAGGCGCAGCGGCCAGGCACGGCGGTTGGAGGACCTCCGGCGGCGGCTAGGGCTGAAGGCTTCGATCGTTGTTCATGTTTTTTTTTTATTTCGATTTCTGAAGAGAGAGAAGAGGGAAAGAAGGGGGGCCAATATATATAATTTAATTTATTTATTATTATTCTCCACTAAAAGTTGACTTCTCGTTTGAACCCCAAATCAAACCCACCGACTGTCGTCCCTAGCGTATTACCCCCATCCCGAACCCAATGGGATATGTATCGCAAGCTGATTTGATCGTTACAATCAGTTTCCGTTGAATTTACATTTAAATCACTATATTGAATTTTAAACGTACATTTCAAATTACCGGGGCCACATACTGACTAGAAAAATTCCAGAAAATAATTTCTAGCTTCGTATTGACGATACGGTCCTAACAAAACTAGTTTCGTCGAATTCTGAGACCGTTTGAAAAATGGCCAATTTCCAGTCGATTAAAATCAACGGAAACTGGTCAAACGCGTTTTCCTTTGCCACGCTCACATATTAATTCGAAAAATTATGAAATTTGAAACCTAGCAATAACTTGACACTGCGGATCCAAAAAAAGTGGTTTCGTCGAAATCCGAAGTCATTTGCAAAATGTCCATTTTTAAGGGCCTGAATTCTATAGCGACTATTCAGAATTTTCAACTGGACATATCTTTTGATTCCCGCTATCAAATTTCGATTGGTCAGATTCGTTGGAAAGATATCATCAATTAGATCCTAATGTTTTTGGTTTCACTAAAATCCGGATTGTTTTGCACCCGGTACAGTCCGACAAAGTTTGAATTCAATTTTTGAAACTGCCACGCCATTTCAGGCCTTGTTTATAATTATAATTAATTATATTCGTTTTCAATTGTCGATTCAAACTTAGTTTTCATCGCCATTATTTAAAATATTTATTTTAAATATTTAAAATCCATTATTTTAGCCAATTTAAAAATTTTAAATTGTTTCAGATTTTCTGGGTCGTTACAATCTCCCCCACTTAAAACTTTTCGTCCCCGAAAAGGAACAAAGTCGAAAGTGGTTTGATAAATCTACAATCACACAACACAACAACCAATCCAATTGTTTTTAACCTTCAAAAATATACTAATCAAAACCCCTTTTTAAAATCATTCAGCCTATAGAATTTAAAAGTGCACATCTATGAAAAGAAAATAACAATAGAGTAGAGAACTGAATGGTAATGCAAGGTAGGTTAAATGTACCTTGCACCGGAGTCAATCAGAGATATCTACTCGGCATCTGGGATAAGCTTTCTGAATGCTCTCCTCAGTTTCCCAAGTACAATCTCGCGGATCTCCACTCCATTGCACTTTGACTAAGCGAACCTTCTTGTTCCTCAGCTCTTTGATTTCTTTGCCGATGATCTTTAGCGGCTCTCGCCTCACGGCTAATTCTGGAGTAATTTCAATGTCCTGCTGAGCTGCTTCTTCCACGATCAAGTCTGGATCATGAACGTGCTTTCGAAGTTGAGATATGTGAAATACATCATGCACTCCAGGCAACCAGTCTGGCAATTTAACTTTATATGCGAGAGTTCCAATCCGTTCCAGAATAGGAAACGGACCAATAAATTTGGGTGCTAACTTTCCAGTTTTACCGAACCGGATAACTCCTCTCATCGGCGATACTTTCAAATATGCATAGTCGCCAACTTCAAAGGATATATCTCTTCTTCTTCTATCGGCATAGCTCTTTTGTCGGCTTTGAGCGGCGAGTAATCGCTTCTTAATAAAATCGACTTTGTCGGCAGCTTCTCGAATCATATCAGGACCCAACACAAGTCTATTCCCAGGTTTGACCCAACAAGCAGGAGATCGGCACGGTCTACCGTACAATGCTTCGAATGGCGACATTGTCAGACTCGCCTGGTAGCTGTTGTTATAAGAGAATTCCGCCAAATGCAGATGGTCTTCCCATGATCCACCGAAATCTAGAATACAAGCCCGCAATAGATCTTCTAAAATGCGATTCACCCTCTCAGTCTGACCGTCTGTCTGAGGATGATAAGCGGTGCTCAAGTTTAACTTCGTTCCCAGCTCGACTTGAAATGCTTCCCAGAATTTGCTAGTGAATATTGTATCTCTATCACTTACTATACTGAGCGGCACTCCATGTAGTCTAACTATTTCCCTGACGTAAATTTGCGCCAGACTCTGAGCAGTTCTGTTTGATCTGACAGGTATGAAATGGGCGGTCTTCGTGAAGCGATCTACGATCACCCAAATACTGTCATTTCTTTTTCTGGTCCTGGGCAGACCATCAATGAAATCCATAGAAATATGCTCCCACTTCCAACCAGGAACTTCTAGTGGTTGTAACAATCCAGCCAATTTCTGTTGATCACTTTTGACTAGCTGGCAGGTGGGGCATCGGCTTACATATAAAGAAATGTCCCTTTTCATTGACTTCCACCAGAAAGTGCGTTTGATGTCATTATACATTTTGCTCACTCCCGGATGGATACTGAGTTTTGACTTGTGGCATTCATCCAGAACTTCTTTTCGAAGCTCAGGAATGTTGGGGACACAGATTCGACCTTTGAGCCTTAAAATCCCATCATTATCAACTTGAAAACTCGAGGGTTCGCCTTGTTGAATTATCCCTCTGATCTTCTGAATGAAGCGATCATCCTCCTGAAGAGCAGATATTTTATCTAGCAATGTAGTCGTGATAATAAAACTGGCGATCATTACATTCTTCCGACTTAACGCATCGGCCACGACATTGGCTTTTCCTGGAGTATATATAATTTCAAAGTCATATGCTGCGAGAAACTCCAGCCAACGTTGTTGTCTCAGATTCAAGTCCTTCTGAGTGAACAGATACTTTAACGACTGGTGATCACTAAACAGTTCAAATCTCTCACCCAGAAGATAGTGTCTCCAGATTTTCAAAGAGAATATGATAGCCAATAACTCAAGATCATGAGTTACATAGTTTTTCTCGTGCGGCTTCAGTTGACGGCTAGCATAGGCAATTACTTGGCCTCTTTGCATTAACACTGCGCCAAGGCCTTCTCTAGAAGCATCAGTCCATACTTTTAAATCTTGGTTGCCATCAATGATGGTTAACACTGGGGTTGTTGTTAATCTCAACTTTAGCTCTTCAAAAGCTTCCTCACTCTCTTGAGTCCATTTGAACTTAGAATGCTTCTTCGAGGGTTTACAATTCCTAGTCAAATGCCCCTGCTTATGGCAGTTACCGCATACAGCTGTCGTTACTGGTTCTTTTCCGGATCTGGCCCTTTTTCGATTTACTTCGGGCTCCTTACTGACTTCAGATATCATACTGGCTTCAGGAATATCAGTTTCCGAATCTTCTTTGTCACTACCCCAAACTTCTTCGTCGCGCAACATTCCTTTCTTATGAAGATCTTCATACTGATAAGCCATATAAATCATTTCTGAGAAAGGAAGCTTCACATGCCCCAATACTTTATTCTGGTATTTCCTTTGAAGCCCATTGATAAATCTCAGATTTTTCCTCTTTGGGTCTTGAATTAGATGAGGAGCAAAGTGAGCAAGTTCGTTGAATCTCTTATGATATTCGGGAATGGTCATATCTCCTTGTATTAGATAAGAAAATTCATCACATAATCTCTCGGTTGCTTCGGGAGGAGTAAATCTTTCTAGGAAAATCACTTTGAATCTGCCCCAGGTGATATCACCTTCTGGATTATTTTTGATGATTGTTTCCCACCAGATTAAAGCTTCTTCTTTGAGCGCCCAAGATGCTACTAACCGTTTCTGGTCATCTCTCAGCTGGATATGCTCAAAGATTCTTTCAACAGAACTCAATCAAGATTGAGTTTGAATAATAGATTCATTGCCCGAGAATTGTGCTCCACCCAGATTTCGATATCTCTTGAATAGAGCCTCTAGGTCAGTTTTTGTATTCCTTCTGTTTCTGGCACTCATTTTTCTAGTACCTCTGCAATTAGCAGATCAAGTGTCAGGTCACAGGAAAGATAGTTTTCAAACATAGAAACATATACTTCAAGTGCAAATGTGACTATCGAGGTGTAATTTCCTTCTGCTTTACTCATACTAGGATATTGCTGATCCTATCTGTATTGAGTTACCCGTCCTAGAACACTACTGGTTCTATTTCTGACGAGTTTGTTCAAATGTTATATTCCAGAACTAAGCTTAACCAAAGCTCTGATACCACGTTGAGACGACCCAAAATCCCGTTCAGACGGAAGCAGGGTTATCTTTGGAATATAACACAGAAACAGATAATAGCAGAACAAAATTAAATAAATACACCAGATAATGAACAACAAAATATACTGGATAAAAGTAATCATCAGAGTTACACAGTATACAGGATCTTACTTAGAACAAATACAGTTCAGCTATACATAAATGTCTACAGCGGAAATAAACAAAATATGTACAATAGGAGCTGAACAACATAAAAAGGAATAAATGATAGAATCCATCTTCAGCTCCAGCTATCCAGAAAGAACCAGCTAAACCTGAATACAAGGCTGCCCGTGTAGAAAAAGGGGCACCCGAGTTTGAGAGTGAAACAAACTACGAGTCAGTCATGGGACTGGTATGAGAAATCTACTCAACACATATATAATTGGCTAATCACAGGACCACGCCACTTTCGTGGAACGGGTTTACTCCATTGGATTGCCCGTGCTTTAAAACAAATCTTTCTTTTAAACATCGCTATGCTTTTTATGAAAATGAAGCCATTATAAGACTCAGTTCCCATCACACAATGCAACGCAAACCGGAGGATAGAGTTTTACCTTATAATGGCCAAAATATGCTTGATACGAATAAAACAAAGGCATTTGATATTATTACTAGTGTTTATATGTTTTGAAAACAATTTCAAATCATAACTATCAATCATAGACGGCATGGGTACCATATATCATGTCGCCATATATATATATATACAATCAAAACCGCACGATGTCGTATTTGGAAATTGGATTTCCGTCATGAACCAAGGCAAAAGATAGTCCTTACCGAATTCGAGACTGCCTAGCCCGAGTCTCAGGATCAGAGCTCGAGTGACCCTAGGAGCGACAGGGCCGGTCCACCGATGTGGATTAAAATTCCTGAACAATGCGTTTCCCCGCCCTTTGGGGCGTAAATGAGCCAACAAGTGACTCCATCGGACCCGGATCGTCCGATCAAACCGAGGCGCCTCGCAACAGCAACAACCACATAGGTGAAAAGTATATAAATGTCAGGGCTGGTAGATCACTGACACCACCCTAGCTAGGAAGAAACGCATGCCCTCCCTGAGGTCCTTCCTCCCGTTTCTGGTTCATACCGGGGTGTGAGGCTCGCGAATTCACGTTATACACAAAGCTACGCCACACAGGCGGTGCTTTGATCATCACCACAAGACTTTGCTTTTCAACAGAAGCCCTGATCACTGCATCTTAGCATGCCACACAGGCAGTTCATGCCATGCGACTGATGTCCATCGATATACAACCTCTGAGCTCGTGTGTCCCAGAGAAGGGCGTTAAGCAAAAGAATAAATTCTCCGCCGCCAAACAGATGTATATTTAACAGAAATCAATCAACACAGAATAAATTCCAATGTCAGACATACAGTCCATTTACAAGTCCGTTCTGGGTTTGAACGAAACCGGAGGCACTAAATACCTCGCAAACCCATCGATCACCACGTACGTCTGGACGATCACCACTCATTATCCATATTTCGGGATGCCTCCCAATCAGGACCTCGGTTACCATCCAAACGAGGTGAAGATCTCCGGTCTTCGACCATCGTCTTCATCTTCGAATTTCAATCGTCGGTCAATTATTCGAAATGAGAATTAACTCGGCCTTTTCAAATAATTCACGTATATTTAGAATTTCAAATCAATTTATTTCAATGGTTAAATTATTCGACAACACCAATATTGTTCTTTAATGTAAATTTCACACCAAACACATTCAACCATCAAATACAACATAAATCGAGCAAATTCAGTTTATTTCCACTCCAGATTGTTTGGTATTTTATGACGATTTATCGCTATTTCTATTTATTTTAAAATAGCCCATATATTCAACACGACGCTTCGGGCCATAACGCGGCCGTGGCGCTGTTTTTCTTCAGATTTGTTTTACACATATCTGAAAATCTAACCGTTGGATCTTCACAAAATTTACATCATTAGAAAGGTCTTTTCAAAACGAATCCAACGGTTCCAGTTTCGGGAAAATCCGACGGTCGGATCTCCCGGTACAATCGTTTGAATTTTCGATTTCAAAATACGAACTGCAGCGTCGTTATTCGATTTAATATATAATTATATTTATATATATATAAATATAATCGCTTCTAGCGCTGTTTTTCTTCAGAATTGAATTAAACATTCCAGACAATCCAACCGTTGGATTTTTACAAGGTTGGTGCCGTTGGAAAGATTATTCCAAGGCGAACCCGACGGTTGAGGTTTCGGGAAAATCCAATGGTCGGATTTCCCGCACTAGTTGTTTGAAATCACGGTTTCAAAATACGAACTGCACGGCTTCGTTTCGTTTTAATTTTATTTATATTTATATATTTATATAAATATAGTTCATTCAATGATTTCCATATCGTTTTCACTTCAAATATTTTTCTAACTCCTTAAAATTTTGGAAAATTTCGCCATAACCTCCCCTGCACCGAGAGCATCGGGAAATCGCAAATAGCTTTCCCGGTCCTTCTAATCTCAAAAAGAAAAAGAAAAAGCCAAGCGGCTAGCCAACAGGCTCATAAAATCATCACCCAAACAAAGCAGTAAATGTGTACCTATTTGTCGGGCACAAAATTTTATTCCTCTTCTCTAGCCCCTTTGCTATAACCTGTTCAATAAATATGCATGTACATATATATACAGTTCTTATCATTTATCATTTTCTGTTCAACTTCATATTTGATTTCTGTTTGGTTTAAAGACACCATTTATTCTAATGTTACATACATAGGTGCAAATCATTTCATTAGCTAATTAATGAATATTTCATCTCATATATGTTTATTTTGAACAAGTGGCTATTTGATTAACACTTCACATTTCAACGATTTATGCATACAATAAAAATGTGATTTTTATTGTAAAACAATTCATTTCAAAACACTATTTTTCTATATAGTTCAAGTTGGTGATAAAATAGGATTTTTATCATCAAACAATTTATTTCAAAATATGAATACCATTCAACACATGAATTTCTAATCAACGAATGAATATCAATTCAACACATGAATGTTTTCTATAGTTTTTATATATAGATAAAAATGTGATTTTTATTATCAAACAATTTATTTCAAAATATGAATACCATTCAACACATGAATTTCTAATCAACGAATGAATATCAATTCAACACATGAATGTTTCCTATTCAATGAATAAATATAGTTTAAGCAAATGAAAATAATTCAACACACGAATATTATTCAAAATTTCGGCAGCATAACGGCAGGGTAGTTAAAACCGGGACCGTCCCTAGTACGGCTCCTCGCTCTACCTTAAAACCTCGCGGTTTTTGACAATGGGGATCATGCATCTAGTTCGCACGCAGGCGGCATGTATATATTTATTTCGTTTCCACAAACTAATCCTATGTGGTTTCAACTAAATATTTCTCAACCACAAATGGGTATTTTTCAACCACAATCAACCAATATCAATCACAAACAATCCCAAACAATCATTCGCTATCAATCAATTTTCACAACCATTTCAACCAATAAATATCGTCCATGGTCTGTGGACGAGGGGCGTATATATATATAGATATATATTTATATATAGCAATTCACTTTCATTTCACACATATATAATATTTTTAAATCAGAAATCTCACCAATAGCTAATTCAATACTACGACTCTTCCTTTACAGAAATCTTCGCCAATCTCGCCTTTCGTCGCTTCGTTGCCCGTATTCTCTACATATGTAAAAATCGAATTTTTACTATGTTATTCAATATATAAAGATCATATTTAAAAAACAAAGATTATATTTTTAATATTCCTATGATGTAAAAATTATATTTTTATTGCTTTAAAAATATAAGAATCATATCTTACTTCTTCTACTTAACAAAATTTCCGTCTTTTCTATTTTAAAAATATGATCTTTATTTTTTTCTCCAAGTTCAAATCTTTTCTATTTTAAAGCTCAAATCTTTTTCCTTTTAAAGTTTAAAATAAAATCAGTTTTAAACTCTTTCGAAAATCAGCTTTAACATCCTTTAAAAATCAGTTTTTACTTTATATAAAAATCAGTATTTACTTCCTTTTAAAATCAGTTTTTACAGAATTTAAAAATAAAAATAAAAATAAAAATAAAATAAAATCACTTACATTGCTCTGCGAAGAAGGGGGGGGGAGAAAGAAGGCGTCGGAGGAGGTGGAAGGGGGTAGTGGCGGTCGACTGCAGGCGGTGGTGGTTGTGTGGTTCGGCGGTGGCTCGGTTTGGGTTCGGGGAGAGAGAGGATGGGAGCTGGAGAGAGGAGGGAGGCGGGAGGGTTAGGCGGCGGTCTGAGGGGAGGCGCCGCGGCCAGGCACGGCGGTTGGAGGACCTCCGGCGGCGGCTAGGGCTGAAGGCTTCGATCGTTGTTCATGTTTTTTTTTTATTTCGATTTCTGAAGAGAGAGAAGAGGGAAAGAAGGGGGGGCCAATATATATAATTTAATTAATTTATTATTATTCTCCACTAAAAGTTGACTTCTCGTTTGAACCCCAAATCAAACCCACCAACTGTCGTCCCTAGCGTATTACCCCCATCCCGAACCCAATGGGATATGTATCGCAAGCTGATTTGATCGTTACAATCAGTTTCCGTTGAATTTACATTTAAATCACTATATTGAATTTTAAACGTACATTTCAAATTACCGGGGCCACATACTGACTAGAAAAATTCCAGAAAATAATTTCTAGCTTCGTATTGACGATACGGTCCTAACAAAACTAGTTTCGTCGAATTCTGAGACCGTTTGAAAAATGGCCAATTTCCAGTCGATTAAAATCAACGGAAACTGGTCAAACGCGTTTTCCTTTGCCACGCTCACATATTAATTCGAAAAATTATGAAATTTGAAACCTAGCAATAACTTGACACTGCGGATCCAACAAAAGTGGTTTCGTCGAAATCCGAGGTCATTTGCAAAATGTCCATTTTTAAGGGCCTGAATTCTATAGCGACTATTCAGAATTTTCAACTGGACATATCTTTTGATTCCCGCTATCAAATTTCGATTGGTCAGATTCGTTGGAAAGATATCATCAATTAGATCCTAATGTTTTTGGTTTCACTAAAATCCGGATTGTTTTGCACCCGGTACAGTCCGACAAAGTTTGAATTCAATTTTTGAAACTGCCACGCCATTTCAGGCCTTGTTTATAATTATAATTAATTATATTCGTTTTCAATTGTCGATTCAAACTTAGTTTTCATCGCCATTATTTAAAATATTTATTTTAAATATTTAAAATCCATTATTTTAGCCAATTTAAAAATTTTAAATTGGTTCAGATTTTCTGGGTCGTTACAAGTATCGTGCCGTTATGCCGCCAAAATTTTCTAAAATAAGTTAGAAAAATAAAAATATCATTTTATTTAAAGAATGAACTGAATAGAAATTCATATGTTAAAATAAAATGTAGTATCGTTAAAAATATAATTTTTAACGTGAATATGAATATAGTGAAAGTGAATAAAATAAAATATTCATTTACAAACCGGACGGTTTGTTTATGTACACCTATTTGAAGGACATTGATTGGGACGATAAATTTTACACATCGCCCAACAACACAAATAAAATATGTGTTTGATTGTTTGAAACCCCACACGGGTGTTGGGATGAAATTTGAAGTTCACTCATCCTGATTGATTAAATATGTCGATCGATTGATTGACAGGCTGTTATAAGCGTTGAATATCTATATTTGATGCTTATACAGTGTAGTGCACTTTGGTTGATGGTTGATTATTTTCAATGCTATTATATACATGTGTTGTATGAAAATCCATATAATTAATTTTATATGGTAATTGATTGGGCCTCATTCCAATTTGAAAAATAAAGAATAATATAAAATAAAGGTTCATGTGTTGACAGTTTCATCCATTGAGATTGGTCATGTGTTGAACGAAATATTTTAGTAATAAAATTTACATCTTTATAATATAAAATAAAGGTTCATGTGTTGACAGTACTCATCCATTGAGATTGGTCATGTGTTGAACGAAATATTTTAGTAATAAAATTTACATCTTTATAATATAAAATAAAGGTTCATGTGTTGACAGTACTCATCCATTGAGATTGGTCATGTGTTGAACGAAATAATTTGATAATAACAACTATTTTGAAAAAGAAATATTTGAAATAGAATATTTGAAAATAGAAATTTATGAAGCCGTGTTGATTAGATTGACGCCATTTTGACGTGAACGATATTTATATCGATTTTAACGATTTCGAAATGAAATGAATTGAAAACGATTTCGAAATGAAATGAATTGAAAACGATTTCGAAATGAAATGAATTGAAAACGATTTCGAAATGAAATGAATTGAAAACGATTTCGAAATGAAATGAATTGAAAATGATTTCGAAATGAAATGAATTGAAAACGATTTCGAAATGAAATGAATTGAAAACGATTTCGAAATGAAATGAATTTAAAACGATTTCGAAATGAAATGAATTGAAAACGATTTCGAAATGAAATGAATTGAAAACGATTTCGACATGAATTGAATTGAAAACGAATTCAGATTGAATTGAAAGCGAATTGAGATGAATTCAAATTGAATTGAAATTTGAATTGAATAGAAATGAATTTTAAAACGAATTTATAAAGAAGAATTCAATTTTGATTTGAATTGAAATGGAAGTTGAAATTGCTTTTGAAACGAATTTTAAAACTATTTATATAATTCGTTTTAAATAGAAATCGACGATATATATATTATATATATTATATATATAATATAATGGCCTGAATAGAACGCGCCGCGCCGCGGCAGTTCGTGAATTTCGACCATTTATTTCAAACGGACATTACGGGAGATCCGACCGTCGGATTCTCCTAAAACCGGAACCGTTGGGTTCGTATCGAAAAGGGCTTTCTATCGAATGTTAGAAATTTGAAATCTAACGGTTGGATTTGGAGATACGTCCAAATCAAATTCGAAAAAGGTCGCTGTAAGTGCAGTTCGATGGCCATTGGTGGAAATCGACTGTACGGGCCTTGATAAAATTATTAAAAATAGTAATAATTTGTGTAAAATCATAAGAAATGATTTAGAAAAGATTGGGATGAAAAACTCCATATTTGAAAAGATAAAAATAGATTTTTATCGAAATAAACTAGTTCTGAACTAGAATTATAATTCTATTTATTTTAAGTAAATAAATTGAATTTGAAAAGGGTTTTAAAAATAACCAGAATTTCCAATGATTTCATTGGAGTGGATTTGAATCGAAATTATCTTCGGAATATTTCGATGTTGGAATTCGTGATTATACGGATGTTGTTATGGAAATTTGAAAGATATATATTTATATCGTTATTTCCAATACGACATTTGTTAATCATAGAATTTGATATTGAATATAAGCCTATATATTTTCTATTCAGAGCCTTGTATTGAATATCAAATGTGATTTGGGTTTGTCGTGAATGGTGTCTTCATTAACACTGTTCTTGAACCCAGTTGAGAAAAGATTAAATCTTTTTATTTAGATTTAATGAAGTGTACCAATTAAACAATATTTAATTGGAATAGAATTGATATTGATTCTTGGGTTTATCGTGGATAGTGTTTTAAATAACACTCGTTCTTTAACCCGATAATTAATGGAATGTGATTTTGGGTTTATCGTGAACCGTGTTTTAAATGACACTGATTATTTAACCCAGTTAAAGATTAAAACTAAGTGGAGTTTTAATGAATCTTTAATTAGATTGAAATGATCGAAAATGGAGTATCACCAGTTTTGCTCCAGGCGATAGTTAAATCTTTAATTAGATTTGAACGTGAAATGGTAATTGAATTTACCGATAACACTGTGGTGTTAGATATGAAGTATTACCAGTTTTACTTCATGGGATGAATAGGTTGGGATGGGGAAATTAAAATAAGTGATTACTTCGGTAAGGTTCGCTAATCCCGACTAGTTTGAATTAAGATTCAAAAATAGAATAAAGAATAAATTCAAGGAATTTATCTTGGATAAAATTAATGGGAACCTTTCCCTATGAATGTGAAATTTAGAAACTAACTGTCGGTTAGCCAAGCAGAATGGTTTTCTGGATATTGATCTGATGTTGGTTTCGGCCTTCGGGGTTAATATTTGGGAAATTATTCTCTTGATTAATTTACGGTTAGTGACTGATGAATTGGAATGAGGCGTATGTTTTGTTTGTGTAACACTTATTTAAAATATACGCGAGTTATTCGGGAAGACCGGGTTTATCCCATTCTGAATAACTGATACGACGATAAGTCGAAGATGAAGACGATGGTCGAAGACCGGAGGTCTTCACGTCGTTTGGGTGATTACTGATGATCTTGATTGGGCTGTACACCCAAGAAGATGGAAACAGTTGGTGATCGTCCAGACGTACTTGGAGATCGATGGATATGCGGGGTACTAGGTGCCTCCGGTTTCGTTCAGACCCAGAACGGACTTGTAAATGGACTGTGTGCCTGACATTGGATTTTAGTCCGTGTGATTGATCTCTATTAAATATATATCTGTTTGGCGGCGGAGAATCTATTCTCTTGCTTAATGCCCTTCTCTGAGACGTACGAGCTCAGGGGTTATATATTGATGGATATCAAACGCATGGAGTGAATTGCCTGTGTGGCATGCCTAAGTGGAAAATGATCAAGGCTTCTGTTGAAAAGCAAAGTCTTGTGGTTGATGATCGAAGCACGGCCTTTCTGGCGTAGCTTTGTGTAACGTTTACTTCGCGAGTTTCACACCCGGTATGAACCAAAAACGGGAGACGGACCTCAGGGAGGACTTGAGTTTCTTTCTAGTTAGAAGTGGCGTCAGTGGTTTTACACGCCCTGACGAGTTTGACTTATGTGGTTGTTGCTGTTGCGAGGCGCCTCGGTTATATCGGTTTCGGCCGATGCATTCTGGTCGGCAGACGGACCAGACTTACGCCCCAAAGGGTGGGGAAACGTAGTGTTCAGGCATTTTAATCCACATCGGTGGACCGACCCTGTCGCTCCAAGGGTCACTCGAGCTCTGATCCTGTGGCTCGGGCTAGAGAGTCACGAATCGGTAGAGGACTATCTTTTGCCTCGGTTCATAGACGGAAATCCAATTTCCAAATACGTGACATTTGCGGTTTTATTTGTAGAGCCTAGTATGGCGACATAGTGGGATGGGGCGCTCATGCCGCCTATGATTGATACTTATGATTTGAAGTTGTTTTATACACTATGCACTTATAATAGTATCAAACGATTTGTTTAACCGTATCAAGCATTCTTTGGCTGTTATAAGGGAAAACCCTATCCTCGGCTGCGTTGCATTGTGTGATAGGACCTGGGTCTTATAACAGCTTCATTTTTTCTTTATTTAGCATTGCGCTGTTTGTTTTATGCACTGGTATTCTTGGGAGGAAACCCGTTCCGTGTTATACGGCGTGGTCCCTTGATTTACCTAACTTTAAAAATAAAGATTAATAACTGTTTTAGTTCTCACACCAGTCACATGACTGACCTGGAGTTTATTGTTTTAACCTAAACTCTGGGTGCCCTTATTTTGACACGGGCAGCTAGTAGTTTTGGTTTTGCAGATTTATGTTCACAGGATCCTGGTTTACAGCTGGAATGATATCCGGAAAGCTTTGTATCCGTATATCTACTTCTAGTTGTGTATTGTATTATTTTCCGCTGCTATGTAGTTTATTGTAATCTCTGATATTTCTGTGTAATATTTATTCATTTATACTCTGTATATTCTTGTAATCTGATGCATTGTTGTGATACACAGTGAAATGTTCTTCTGTTTGCGTTCTGTTTTGGCTTGTTCTCAAACGATAGGGTGTTTCGAACGGTCTGGGTCGGTTTAGCGACTGGTTCGGGCCGAGCGAAATTCCTTGCCGTCACAGTTGGTATCAGAGCTTTGGTTTACAAAGCTCAGAGAACAAGGCACATTAGAACCATACGAAAGAATTCATCAGATATTGGATTAGTAAAATCCAATGGGAATGACTCGTTAGAGATGGGATCAGTAGTATCCTAGAACGAGTGTGAAGAGTATATTTTTGAAAATGAAAACAAAACTTGTTTTGAAATATAAATCAATTATTCGTATTTGGTTATTTATTTATATTGATGTGGACAATCCAGTATATATAGATTTTGCGTATACGTCTGATCCGCGTGTATTCAAAGTTTTAATATATTGGATAGATATAGCATCACACTCTAGTCGACCGAAGATGATATTGATGATAGCGATCGCATCATCAACATTTATGTTCGAGTTTCGAAGGTGTGATTTTCTATATATTTCCATTAGACTGGTGTGAGAACCAAAACTAATATAGCTAGAATACATTGTTGTGATTTGGCATCAAAGCATGATTTTTTGTATATGTAGTAAAATTTATGAATTTGAAAGTTTAATCCACTAATTGATTGATGTTTGTGTTGTTTGTTTATTTGTTTGATAATTTTGAACCATTATGCCAAATTGAATCAAATATTGAATTGTATTGAAAATTAGTCGCATTTGTTTGCATATACATATACTTACATTGAACAGGTCATAGCGAGGAGGCTAGAGCCGAAGAATAAAATTTGTTTGCCCGACAAATAGGTACATTTTTACTACATAATTTACTGTTTTGTTTGGGTGATGATGATTTTATGAGCCTATTGGCTAGCCGCTTGGCTTTTTCTTTTTCTTTTTGAGATCTGAAGGACCGGGGAAGCTATTTGAGATTTCCCGATGCTCCCATTGCAGGGGAGGTTATGGCGAAATTTTTCGAAAATTTAGGGTGTTAGCCAAATTTTTGAAAATTTGAAAATTCTCAGAAACTGAAAAGTTGGAGAATGAAAGTCAGATCGAACGTAGAACTGAATAATCAAACCACTTTCGACTTTGTTCCTTTTCGGGGTCGAAAAGTTTTAAGTGGGGGAGATTGTAATAACCCGGAAAATCTGAGCCAGTTTGAAATTTTTATTTTGGCAATTTTAGTGAATTTTGAATATTTAAAATAGATTATTTTAAATAATATCGACGAAAAAATTATTTTGAATATAAATCGAACGTATATATTATATACGCCGTCGTTAGAATATATATAATTATATATAATTATATAAGGAATTGAAAATGGCGCGGTAGTTCGATAATTCGATTTCAAACTTCAAATGAATGTACCGGGTGCAAAACAATCCGGATTTTAGTGAAACCAAAAATGATAGGATCTATTTGATAATATCTTTCCAACGAATTCGAATAATCGAAATTTCATAGCGGGAATCAAAAGATATGTCCAGTTGAAAATTCTGAATAGTCGCTATGGAATTCAGGCCCTTAAAAATAGCCATTTTGCAAACGACCTCGGATTTCGACGAAACCACTTTTGTTGGAACCGTGATGTCAAGTTATTGCTAGGTTTCAAATTTCATAATTTTTTGAATTAATATGTGAGCGTGGCAAAGGAAAATGCGTTTGACCAGTTTTAGTTGATTTTAATCGACTGGAAAATGACCATTTTTCAAACGGTCTCAGAATTCGACGAAACTAGTTTTGTTAGGACCGTATCGTCAATACGAAGCTAGAAAATATTTTTGTGGAATTTTTCGAGTTAGTATGTGACCCCAGTAAATTGAAATGTACGTTTAAAATTCAATATAAGGATTTAAATGTTAATTTGAACGAAAACTGATCGAAACAGTCGAGTTGGCTTACCAGACATATCCCATTGTGTTCGGAATGGGGGTAATTAGCTAGAGGCGATGGTCGTTGGGTTTTATTTCGTGTTCGTATGAAAAATCTCATTTATTGAAATTAAATAATAATTTAATATATATAACCCTAGGAATTATTGGATTGGTCAACCCTCACTTCATTCAAACCCGCGGTCAACATCTCCTTTCCACCTCCAGAAGCGATTCGACGGTGGGAAAGCTCCATCGTTCTCCACCAATCTCCACTCAATCCGCTCACCAATACCACCAACCCCTAATGCGAAAACGTTGGCCTCCCCGACACCCACCTCTTCAACGGTCAAGATCAGAATCAGCGCCGGAGGTGGCCAAATCGGGGGCTTAAAGTTCGGGGGTTTGTTTGGGTTTTCTGCGCCAACGGGAAGCTCGAGTTCGCCTGAACTCGAGGTGTAGGAGGAGGGCTCCAAGGCGTTTCAGGTGGAAGCTCTGGATCGAGGTCCGATGATCTCCTGGTGGGGCGGCGGCGCTCCCCAAGCGCTTCGATATGACGCCTCCCGATGGACTCCAGGACGTTCCAGGTGACGGTGATTTCGAAACCCTAGTGGCGAGCTCTTGCGTGGGTTCCTGGAAGAAAGGTTCTGCCTCTTTTTAATTATTTTTACTTAAGCTAATTATTCTGTTTAAAACTGAAATTAAAAATACAAATAACATTGGTTTTTAAAATATAAAATATCTTTGTAAATTAAAAATATGGTTTTGAAAAGAATATATATATAGATAGCAATATATAAAAATAGCAATATGTTTTGGAAATATAAAAATAGCATTGTTTAAGATAAAAATAAAAATTGACTTTGTTTTAAAAAAAAAATCGTTTTATAAAATAAAAATAGCAAGTGATTTAAAATAAAATAAAATTGGCATTGGTTTTAGAATAGAATTAGCATTGTTTTATTCTATTTTCAGTTTTAAAATATAAATTTTCTTTGCTTTGAAATATAAATTTCCTTTACTTTGAAATATAAATTTCCTTTGCTTTGAAATATAAATTTCCTTTGCTTTGAAATATAAATTTCCCTTGATTGGAAGATATACAATACTTTGATTTGATAATATAAAATAGCATAGAAAAAATTTCAATTTTTATATATTGAATAGCGAAGTAAAAATTCGATTTTTAAATATTGAATAGCGAAGTAAAAATTCGATTTTTATATATTGAATAGCGAAGTAAAAATTCGATTTTTAAATATTGAATAGCGAAGTAAAAATTCGATTTTTATATATTGAATAGAAAAGTAAAAATTCGATTTTTATATATGGAATAGAGAAATAAAAATGTGATTTTTATATATATAGTGACTACGGGCAACGAAGATGGCAAAGATGCGATAACGATGAAGATTTCTATCAAAGAAGAGTCAAGATGTTTGGATAGCTTTCGGTGAGAATTTCTCACCTTTCAATTTCATTTTCTAGTTATATATATATATACTAGGATGCAGACGGTGCTTAGTAGCACCCGACACAATCGTCCACAGACCATGGACTTGTTTGTTTGATTGCAAAAATTTGTTAGAGTATTTGATTGAAATTTGTTTGTTTGATGAAATGAAATTGGATTGATTGATGTGTGAATGGCGTGGGCCTTCACTAGACCGGGGATAAGGCTAGGCCTTGTCCCGTTTCTAGTATCGTGCCGTTATGCCGCCGAAATTTTCTAAAATAAGTTAGAAAAATAAAAATATCATTTTATTTAAAGAATGAACTGAATAGAAATTCATATGTTAAAATAAAATGTAGTATCGTTAAAAATATATTTTTTAACGTGAATATGAATATAGTGAAAGTGAATAAAATAAAATATTCATTTACAAACCGGACGGTTTGTTTATGTACACCTATTTGAAGGACATTGATTGGGACGATAAATTTTACACATCGCCCAACAGCACAAATAAAATATGTGTTTGATTGTTTGAAACCCCACACGGGTGTTGGGATGAAATTTGAAGTTCACTCATCCTGATTGATTAAATATGTCGATCGATTGATTGACAGGCTGTTATAAGCGTTGAATATCTATATTTGATGCTTATACAGTGTAGTGCACTTTGGTTGATGGTTGATTATTTTCAATGCTATTATATACATGTGTTGTATGAAAATCCATATAATTAATTTTATATGGTAATTGATTTGGCCTCATTCCAATTTGAAAAATAAATAATAATATAAAATAAAGGTTCATGTGTTGACAGTTTCATCCATTGAGATTGGTCATGTGTTGAACGAAATATTTTAGTAATAAAATTTACATCTTTATAATATAAAATAAAGGTTCATGTGTTGACAGTACTCATCCATTGAGATTGGTCATGTGTTGAACGAAATATTTTAGTAATAAAATTTACATCTTTATAATATAAAATAAAGGTTCATGTGTTGACAGTACTCATCCATTGAGATTGGTCATGTGTTGAACGAAATATTTTGATAATAACAACTATTTTGAAAAAGAAATATTTGAAATAGAATATTTGAAAATAGAAATTTATGAAGCCGTGTTGATTAGATTGACGCCATTTTGACGTGAACGATATTTATATCGATTTTAACGATTTCGAAATGAAATGAATTGAAAACGATTTCGAAATGAAATGAATTGAAAACGATTTCGAAATGAAATGAATTGAAAACGATTTCGAAATGAAATGAATTGAAAACGATTTCGAAATGAAATGAATTGAAAACGATTTCGAAATGAAATGAATTGAAAACGATTTCGAAATGAAATGAATTGAAAACGATTTCGAAATGAATTGAATTGAAAACGAATTCAGATTGAATTGAAAGCGAATTGAGATGAATTCAAATTGAATTGAAATTTGAATTGAATAGAAATGAATTTTAAAACGAATTTATAAAGAAGAATTCAATTTTGATTTGAATTGAAATGGAAGTTGAAATTGCTTTTGAAACGAATTTTAAAACTATTTATATAATTCGTTTTAAATAGAAATCGACGATATATATATTATATATATTATATATATAATATAATGGCCTGAATAGAACGCGCCGCGCCGCGGCAGTTCGTGAATTTCGACCATTTATTTCAAACGGACATTACGGGAGATCCGACCGTCGGATTCTCCTAAAACCGAAACCGTTGGGTTCGTATCGAAAAGGGCTTTCTAACGAATGTTAGAAATTTGAAATCTAACGGTTGGATTTGGAGATACGTCCAAATCAAATTCGAAAAAGGTCGCTGTAAGTGCAGTTCGATGGCCATTGGTGGAAATCGACTGTACGGGCCTTGATAGAATTATTAAAAATAGTAATAATTTGTGTAAAATCATAAGAAATGATTTAGAAAAGATTGGGATGAAAAACTCCATATTTGAAAAGATAAAAATAGATTTTTATCGAAATAAACTAGTTTTGAACTAGAATTATAATTCTATTTATTTTAAGTAAATAAATTGAATTTGAAAAGGGTTTTAAAAATAACCAGAATTTCCAATGATTGCATTGGAGTGGATTTGAATCGAAATTATCTTCGGAATATTTCGATGTTGGAATTCGTGATTATACGGATGTTGTTATGGAAATTTAAAAGATATATATTTATATCGTTATTTCCAATACGACATTTGTTAATCGTAGAATTTGATATTGAATATAAGCCTATATATTTTCTATTCAGAGCCTTGTATTGAATATCAAATGTGATTTGGGTTTGTCGTGAATGGTGTCTTCATTAACACTGTTCTTGAACCCAGTTGAGAAAAGATTAAATCATTTTATTTAGATTTAATGAAGTGTACCAATTAAACAATATTTAATTGGAATAGAATTGATATTGATTCTTGGGTTTATCGTGGACAGTGTTTTAAATAACACTCGTTCTTTAACCCGATAATTAATGGAATGTGATTTTGGGTTTATCGTGAACCGTGTTTTAAATGACACGATTCTTTAACCCAGTTAAAGATTAAAACTAAGTGGAGTTTTAATGAATCTTTAATTAGATTGAAATGATCGAAAATGGAGTATCACCAGTTTTGCTCCAGGCGATAGTTAAATCTTTAATTAGATTTGAACGTGAAATGGTAATTGAATTTACCGATAACACTGTGGTGTTAGATATGAAGTATTACCAGTTTTACTTCATGGGATGAATAGGTTGGGATGGGGAAATTAAAATAAGTGATTACTTCGGTAAGGTTCGCTAATCCCGACTAGTTTGAATTAAGATTCAAAAATAGAATAAAGAATAAATTCAAGGAATTTATCTTGGATAAAATTAATGGGAACCTTTCCCTATGGATGTGAAATTTAGAAACTAACTATCGGTTAGCCAAGCAGAATGGTTTTCTGGATATTGATCTGATGTTGGTTTCGGCCTTCGGGGTTAATATTTGGGAAATTATTCTCTTGATTAATTTACGGTTAGTGACTGATGAATTGGAATGAGGCGTATGTTGTGTTTGTGTAACACTTATTTAAAATATACGCGAGTTATTCGGGAAGACCGGGTTTATCCCATTCTGAATAACTGATACGACGATAAGTCGAAGATGAAGACGATGGTCGAATACCGGAGGTCTTCACGTCGTTTGGGTGATTACTGATGATCTTGATTGGGTTGTACACCCAAGAAGATGGAAACAGTTGGTGATCGTCCAGACGTACTTGGAGATCGATGGATATGCGGGGTACTAGGTGCCTCCGGTTTCGTTCAGACCCAGAACGGACTTGTAAATGGACTGTGTGCCTGACATTGGATTTTAGTCCGTGTGATTGATCTCTATTAAATATATATCTGTTTGGCGGCGGAGAATCTATTCTCTTGCTTAACGCCCTTCTCTGAGACGTACGAGCTCAGGGGTTATATATTGATGGATATCAAACGCATGGAGTGAATTGCCTGTGTGGCATGCCTAAGTGGCAAATGATCAAGGCTTCTGTTGAAAAGCAAAGTCTTGTGGTTGATGATCGAAGCACGGCCTTTCTGGCGTAGCTTTGTGTAACGTTTACTTCGCGAGTTTCACACCCGGTATGAACCAAAAACGGGAGACGGACCTCAGGGAGGACTTGCGTTTCTTTCTAGTTAGAAGTGGCGTCAGTGGTTTTACATGCCCTGACGAGTTTGACTTATGTGGTTGTTGCTGTTGCGAGGCGCCTCGGTTATATCGGTTTCGGCCGATGCATTCTGGTCGGCAGACGGACCAGACTTACGCCCCAAAGGGTGGGGAAACGTAGTGTTCAGGCATTTTAATCCACATCGGTGGACCGGCCCTGTCGCTCCAAGGGTCACTCGAGCTCTGATCCTGTGGCTCGGGCTAGAGAGTCACGAATCGGTAGAGGACTATCTTTTGCCTCGGTTCATAGACGGAAATCCAATTTCCAAATACGTGACATTTGCGGTTTTATTTGTAGAGCCTAGTATGGCGACATAGTGGGATGGGGCGCTCATGCCGCCTATGATTGATACTTATGATTTGAAGTTGTTTTATACACTATGCACTTATAATAGTATCAAACGATTTGTTTAACCGTATCAAGCATTCTTTGGCTGTTATAAGAGAAAACCCTATCCTCGGCTGCGTTGCATTGTGTGATAGGACCTGGGTCTTATAACAGCTTCATTTTTTCTTTATTTAGCATTGCGCTGTTTGTTTTATGCACTGGTATTCTTGGGAGGAAACCCGTTCAGTGTTATACGGCGTGGTCCCTTGATTTACCTAACTTTAAAAATAAAGATTAATAACTGTTTTAGTTCTCACACCAGTCACATGTCTGACCTGGAGTTTATTGTTTTAACCTAAACTCTTGGTGCCCTTATTTTGACACGGGCAGCTAGTAGTTTTGGTTTTGCAGATTTATGTTCACAGGATCCTGGTTTACAGCTGGAATGATATCCGGAAAGCTTTGTATCCGTATATCTACTTCTAGTTGTGTATTGTATTATTTTCCGCTGCTATGTAATTTATTGT
This sequence comes from Allium sativum, assembly GCA_030737875.1. Taxonomy (NCBI): domain Eukaryota; kingdom Viridiplantae; phylum Streptophyta; class Magnoliopsida; order Asparagales; family Amaryllidaceae; genus Allium; species Allium sativum. The sequence continues at coordinate 13,933,325 of CM060923.1, forward strand.
AATCTCTGATATTTCTGTGTAATATTTATTCATTTATACTCTGTATATTCTTGTAATCTGATGCATTGTTGTGATACACAGTGAAATGTTCTTCTGTTTGCGTTCTGTTTTGGCTTGTTCTCAAACGATAGGGTGTTTCGAACGGTCTGGGTCGGTTTAGCGACTGGTTCGGGCCGAGCGAAATTCCTTGCCGTCACATGAACTCAACTTGAGATGGTATTCCTTGTCTTCTGAACTAATCGTTTATCACAGTGTATTAAGCTATATAATTCTCATATTACTGGCACGTTAGCACATATTATGCTATAATATACTATGATTTACTATATAATATATGCCCACAAACAATGATAGAGAAAGATAGATGCATATCACTATATAATGACATTGAATTTGTACCTAATGAAATTACAACCTTAAAAAGGAAGATAAAAATGGTCTGTTAGATTACATACCTCATCTACTATGGGTAGAGGATTTCTCTTGAGCTCAATGGGTTTTCCAACAACTACATGCATGGGTTGTCTAAAAGGTATTGGAGATCTAAATATAAAAGACAACTAAATCATGATTTGAACATTGTGTTTAATTGTTTAGTGATAAAATAAAGATGAGTTGTAGGATTTTATGCTATACCCAAATCGTCCCCAAAAGACAAGAGGAGTGAATTTGATAGCTCTCGCAATGCGAACATATAGTTTCCTACTCGGCTTCCACCACTTGTAAGCATAACTCTGATAAGCAGATGTAGATATGTAATAAAAAAGAATAGATGTACAAATGTTTCCCGTGCTCAATCATATACCACTTTCTTATTTTATGGCAACTTCAGACGGAATGTGAACTAGAACAAAGCATGAAAGAAAATGATATTACCTGGCCAAACCAAAGACAGGAACAAGAGGGGTGCCCTTCTCTATAGCTATCCGCACTAAAACTTTTCATGATTTAAGGAAAGCAGCCTCCAGGCAACAAGAGTCATATGATCTAAATCATTGGAACAGGTTCATACTTAAATTGAAGCTCATACTTCATGCTAATTAAGCAAGATAAATGGAGAGTTAAATCCTAACAACTTCAAAAAGTTTTCAATGCATATAGAACCCACACGTTGGTTGTAACATATAATTAAAATGAAAAATACAGTCTAGCAGATATCCCCAGAACAGCCTTTTAGGAGTATCATCTGTATAAGAAAAAAATGAATAATAGGGACTTTCACAATAACAAGTATGATCTACATGGATAACTGTTGAGCATTTCATGAAGATTAATAAATTTTAGGATATTCTTTGACTGTTGCACTAACTTCAATATGATGAAAAGTACAACACGCTGTTTCTTCCCAAAGAATCAACCATTCTAGTTTATATGACAAGAAAAAGGAACAGCAGGGTGCATTTGCTTTAACTTTTAAGTGACCATGAAATAAAAATACCAATTACCACTAAAATTTTTCACTTATAACACACATAATAAAGAACATTTTGTAATAAAAGTATTACCTCACATTGAATATTTCCTAAATAAAAGACAATATCTTTATTTAATAGACACATATAGGAAGGTGCGTGCATTTATACTAGTTAATATTAATTAACGTCATCTTGTAACAACCACAAAAGGCTAAAATTCATGAACCTCCACGTAATATGAATCCCCCCATAACAAATGTAGCAAGTACAGAAAGTGCTCCTCCATTATTGGAGTGCTCCTCCAGTATTGGCAATGACCATTGTTCTTTTTTTCTATGACAGACCACTACTAACTCACTCTAAATCACTACATAAACAAAGATCATAAATCACTACACTCTCAATCAACATTAGACATTTCTACAAGAGCATAAAAATAGAATAGTCAAATATCTATACTACTCAGCTATACCAAATAGCAAGCAAAAAAAACAATGCCAAAGGCAATAGACCGACATAAAAACCAACAACCAAGTAAAACACAGAAATCAAAACTCAGCTATCATCCAGAAGTAAGCGCATACGCCAACTAGATTGGGAAAATTTAATGGCTTATGATTTATGCGTACCAGCAATTACATTGGGAAAATTTAATAGTTTGTGCAACTTCTTCTGTGTACTTCCCAGCACAAGCGCATACGCCAACTACATCTTTGTTGCAAATTTCATAATATATCTGCACTTTACGTTATTCTTTCTAAAACAATGTTAGGACAGTTATAATGAATTTATGCTATGTTCATTCAACTTAATTACCTAACAGCAACAGCATAATAGAAACAAAGGGATGAGTAAGAATCTACAAAATCAATCGTTTTCCCAATTACACATGTGCTATGCCTACTTGTGTTGAGCAAAAACCAATGTTAGAAATGTCGCCCACTGTAGTTTAAAGTCTGGTCGATTGCATTCTGTACTTTTAGATTTTTCGTTTTTAATGTATACAACAAAAAAAGAGGTTGGTGAAAGATCGATTTAAAATCATACAACATCACGGTGACGAAGTAGATAGACATAAAACATGGTTTTCAATATAATAGTTGTTGTTGGTCGAGATAGATATTTTTTTTTGAAATTTTTTCGACATGGAAGATGGAAGTGACACTGTTAACATAGATTAGGGTTTAAACTCAAATAGATTAAGGATTCTAGCATTACAAGCAAACAAAAACAAAAACTATCTGGAAATTATCGAATAAATTCGTGATCAATAGAACTAAGAACATATCAGATAGATTGAAAATAAATAAGAGAAGAAAAATATTACCTTTGCGATGAATCTCAAAGAGAAGATGAAATGGCCATGGAAAATGAAAATCGCCCGAATCCTAATTGGAAGTTACGCGGCCTAAAAGTCGTTTTGTAAGAAGCCGGAAGCAAAAAAAATTGACTTTTGAAATAAGCAAAAAAGTTAATTAAGAAAGCTCAAATAAACTATGCAACTATATGGGCTTTTATGCTTTTGCTTTTTAAAAGCTAAAAAGTAGCTTATTTGAGCTCATCCAAATGGGCCCTTAATAGATCTTTCAATAAAGATTTGTTTGAATGAAATGAAGATTATGTTAGAGTTCTAATAAATCTTTCAATAAAGATTTGTTTGAATGAAATGAAGATTAAAACTATTTTAGAGTTTTAATAAATCTTTCAATAAAGATTTATTTGAATGAAATGGAGATTAAAACTATGTTGGAGTATTAATCAATCTTTCAACAAAGATTTGGAAGGAAAAAAAGGTAATTAAACTTACCAAACACGAAGGGTGTTAGATATGGAGTACAACCTGTAACAACCCTGAATTTTGAAGCTAATTTAAAATTTTTATTTTAGAAATTTTAATGAATTTTAATATTTAAAATAATTTATTTTAAATAATAATGACGGAAAAACTTTTTTTTTATTTATTATTTATGAATGATTTCAAAATTATTTCTATTAAACAATTATTCGTAGTTAGATAAATAGTGGTTTATTATAATTGAATTTAGTATCAAATTGTATGTATAATTGTAATGATTAACTACGAACAATTGATAATAAATGGAATAGTAAACTTATAAGGGATAACAATTTTTATTGTAATTTGAGTTAAAATAGCAATATTGATTGATTAGATTATTAGCATATGGTATCATGTTTGAAATTTCTATAGTATAATTCATGAAAAGATTATCAATTAGCTTTTGAAAATTTTCCCTTTTTAAAGGAATGAAGGAATGTGAAAAAAAAAAGAAAAGAAAAAGAAAAACACATACAAACAAAAAGAAATAAATTAGTAAAGAATTAACTTAGTTAATTTGGTTAATTAAAATTTGTAAGTGCATTATTCACTTTTAAGGAATAATAGTAATACTAAGACTTGATAAACAAGTCGTAGGGAATTGATTGGTCGATTGAGCCTATTAAATTATAGGGTCAAATAATAATAGAAGAAAAATTAAAATTAAAATTAAGATGTTGTTAATGAGATTTATAAATATATGTAGATAAGTTGATTTAAATAATATGGAGATTCTAAATGGAATAAATTATGACAACATGCCATTATGTTATAAGTTGTCAATGTAAGAAAAATATATATCATCTTTAATATTTTGCTTGTCTATCCAAAGGGTAACGATCATTAATAAATAAATTTTAAAATATTAACGGCTGCATTCGTTTACAATGACCTCCCCTCTTCATGGTTGCAACATTCATTCATTTCCTTAATTTTCATTCTATTAATTCCTTTCCTTACCTACATTCATGCATCTTATTGCATTGGCTTGTTATCATTTCTTATGTCTTCATCCCTTTAATTTCCTTTCCCTTTTTCTTTGTGTCATATACAAACTATCCTTTCACACACACACACACACACACACACAGATATATATATATATACACTATTATTTCCTTCTACATATATTCTTTCTTACCTTATCTATATATATTTGTAGACATTTTCGTTGCCTTATTCTTTTCTGTGCAATTTAATTATGTTCCCTACAATTATGATATTAATGTTTTGAAATTTAAGAAGACGCACAAATTTATAACAATTTACATCAAATAATTTATCATGCATTCATTTCTTTTTTTTTCTCTTTCTCTCTTCCTCTTTGTGATTTATTTTTAAATTTTGAATGATAAACAATTATTTCCAACTCAACCTCAGTCAGCCACATTTAAATTATTTGTAACTTGCATGTGTTTCCAGTTTTATTCATTTCAATGCGTAACCAAAAGCATTTATAGAAGAAAAAAGGGAAGGTTTCCTCCTTAATAAAATAAACAAAATTTGAAATCTTATTCAATACGTGTCATTCATTGCGAAAATAATAATAAAGATTGCCGCATGCAAACCATTCATGTCCTTATTTCTTTTATCTTCTCTCTCTTACTTTCATATGCATGTATGCTATACAAAGAAATATATAAATTAAACAGAGAAATGATAATTATAAAAGTCTTAAATGCATGCACCATGCATGTTTCAATTATGCCACAAATGTTTCAATTATTCCACAATTCCTTTTTGAAATGCCCACCTAACGTTCCATTCATTTACCATCCAATTTTGTCATTTTATTTTATATATATATTCTCCTTATAATATTCAGACCCAAATCCTAGCATTCTTACACAGCCGTCATACCATAAAATGAACGCACGAAAGGCTCTGATTTAAATCTCTATCTTTCTATCAAAATTCAACAAATCAAAACATGAAATCAAAGAGATCCATAAGGCTATAATCCCAATGACCATGATCGGAAACAGAGCACGGTGATGATCGATTTTTCCCCTACAAACTAGTGGCGTTCGGGTTCGGTTTTGGAGGGGAGGGGGGCCGCGAGTTGCTCCAAACTCCGGCAGGTGATAGGCGACGTCGAGGGCGACGGAGTGGTGGTTCCTGATGATGGCCCGTTCTCCTCTACAGGCGGCGGCAATGGGATTTACAGATCGATGTAGAAGGAGGATTAGTAATGTAATTATAGTTTAATTTTTATTTTAATTATTAAGTAATATAATAAATGTTTAAATTAACGTATCTCCTCCATACGGGAACGGAATTCAATGATTTCAGGTTCGTTAGAATCGAATTGACGAGATCTACAACATGACACCAACTAGAGCGTAAACCGAGCCCTTTGAAAATTCAGCAATTTTGAATGCGATTGACTTCTGAAAACCAATCATGGTGAGAATCCTTCTTTTATTTAGATAATTAATTATTTTAATTTAATTATGTGGTGATTGAAATGCTGAGATTGTGATTGTATATTGTGATTTACTGATCTGCGATGTGATGATGTCTGTATATAATTATTGTTGAAATATGTGGTGATGTCTGTGATGACTACTTTATCTAGATCTGAAATTTGTGATGTAGTTCATAATAAAGTTCCCCTCTTTATTTTATTTATTAACTAAATAAATAATTTAGAAAATATGTTTTTAAATATATAAAAGTATATATATTTGATAAGTTAGCCAACAAATGAAATTAATAATATTAAAATTTATTTGGTTAATTTAACTACCTTTAGCTTAGTTCCTTTTCGAGGACGAAAAGATTTTTAAGTGGGGGCGACTGTAACAACCCTGAATTTTGGGGCTAATTTAAAATTTTTATTTTAGAAATTTTAATGAATTTTAATATTTAAAATAATTTATTTTAAATAATAATGACGGAAAAACTTTTTTTTATTTATTATTTATGAATGATTTCAAAATTATTTCTATTAAACAATTATTCGTAGTTAGATAAATAGTGATTTATTACAATTGAATTTAGTATCAAATTGTATGTATAATTGTAATGATTAACTACGAACAATTGATAATAAATGGAATAGTAAACTTATAAGGGATAACAATTTTTATTGTAATTTGAGTTAAAATAGCAATATTGATTGATTAGATTATTAGCATATGGTATCATGTTTGAAATTTCTATAGTATAATTCATGAAAAGAGTATCAATTAGCTTTTGAAAATTTTCCCTTTTTAAAGGAATGTGAAAAAAAAAAGAAAAAAAAAAGAAAACCACATACAAACAAAAAGAAACAAATTAGTAAAGAATTAACTTAGTTAATTTGGTTAATTAAAATTTGTAAGTGCATTATTCACTTTTAAGGAATAATAGTAATACTAAGACTTGATAAACAAGTCGTAGGGAATTGATTGGTCGATTGAGCCTATTAAATTATAGGGTCAAATAATAATAGAAGAAAAATTAAAATTAAAATTAAGATGTTGTTAATGAGATTTATACATATATGTAGATAAGTTGATTTAAATAATATGGAGATTATAAATGGAATAAATTATGACAACATGCCATTATGTTATAAGTTGTCAATGTAAGAAAAATATATTTCATCTTTAATATTTTGCTTGTCTATCCAAAGGGTAACGATCATTAATAAATAAATTTTAAAATATTAACGGCTGCATTCGTTTACAATGACCTCCCCTCTTCATGGTTGCAACATTCATTCATTTCCTTAATTTTTATTCTATTAATTCCTTTCCTTACCAACATTCATGCATCTTATTACATTGGCTTGTTATCATTTCTTATGTCTTCATCCCTTTAATTTCCTTTCCCTTTTTCTTTGTGTCACATACAAACTATCCTTTCACACACACACACACAGATATATATATATATACACTATTATTTCCTTCTACATATATTCTTTCTTACCTTATCTATATATATTTGTAGACATTTTCGTTGCCTTATTCTTTTCTGTGCAATTTAATTATGTTCCCTACAATTATGATATTAATGTTTTGAAATTTAAGAAGACGCACAAATTTATAACAATTTACATCAAATAATTTATCATGCATTCATTTCTTTTTTTTTCTCTTTCTCTATTCCTCTTTGTGATTTATTTTTAAATTTTGAATGATAAACAATTATTTCCAACTCAACCTCAGTCAGCCACATTTAAATTATTTGTAACTTGCATGTGTTTCCAGTTTTATTCATTTCAATGCGTAACCAAAAGCATTTATAGAAGAAAAAAGGGAAGGTTTCCTCCTTAATAAAATAAACAAAATTTGAAATCTTATTCAATACGTGTCATTCATTGCGAAAATAATAATAAAGATTGCCGCATGCAAACCATTCATGTCCTTATTTCTTTTATCTTCTCTCTCTTACTTTCATATGCATGTATGCTATACAAAGAAATATATAAATTAAACAGAGAAATGATAATTATAAAAGTCTTAAATGCATGCACCATGCATGTTTCAATTATGCCACAAATGTTTCAATTATTCCACAATTCCATTTTGAAATGCCCACCTAACGTTCCATTCATTTACCATCCAATTTTGTCATTTTATTTTATATATATATTCTCCTTATAATATTCAGACCCAAATCCTAGCATTCTTACATAGCCGTCATACCATAAAATGAACGCACGAAAGGCTCTGATTTAAATCTCTATCTTTCTCTCAAAATTCAACAAATCAAAACATGAAATCAAAGAGATCCATAAGGCTATAATCCCAACGACCATGATCGGAAACAGAGCACGGTGATGATCGATTTTTCCCCTACAAACTAGTGGCGTTCGGGTTCGGTTTTGGAGGGGAGGGGGGCCGCGAGTTGCTCCAAACTCCGGCAGGTGATAGGCGACGTCGAGGGCGACGGAGTGGTGGTTCCTGATGATGGCCCGTTCTCCTCTACAGGCGGCGGCAATGGGATTTACAGATCGATGTAGAAGGAGGATTAGTAATGTAATTATAGTTTAATTTTTATTTTAATTATTAAGTAATATAATAAATGTTTAAATTAACGTATCTCCTCCATACGGGAACGGAATTCAATGATTTCAGGTTCGTTAGAATCGAATTGACGAGATCTACAACATGACACCAACTAGAGCGTAAACCGAGCCCTTTGAAAATTCAGCAATTTTGAATGCGATTGACTTCTGAAAACCAATCATGGTGAGAATCCTTCTTTTATTTAGATAATTAATTATTTTAATTTAATTATGTGGTGATTGAAATGCTGAGATTGTGATTGTATATTGTGATTTACTGATCTGCGATGTGATGATGTCTGTATATAATTATTGTTGAAATATGTGGTGATGTCTGTGATGACTACTTTATCTAGATCTGAAATTTGTGATGTAGTTCATAATAAAGTTCCCCTCTTTATTTTATTTTCTATTAAAATTTAATCTTAAATTTTGTATACAAATTAAATGAAAAATCTTGTTTGTTTATTTTTGTTTGTTAAACAAAAAGACATTTTTTTTACTTATTTTTGTTGTAAAACAAAAAGGAACAATTTTTACATTATTTTTGTTGTAAAACAAAAAGGATAATTTTAACATTATTTTGTTGTCAAAATTAAAAGGGACAAATTTGTTTACAAAACAAAGGACATTTTTACTTAATTTGTTTGTTGAAACAAAAGAACATTTTTACATAATTCGTTTGTAAAAATAAAGAGAATAACTTTTTATGTCTTTGTTTTAAAAATAAAAAAAAAGAACAACTTTTTATGTTTCTTTTGATTAACAAAATAAAAGACCACTTTTTATGTTTCTCTTGTTAAAAATAAAAAGACCCACTTTTATATTTTCTTTTGTTGATAAAGTCAAAATACCAATTTTTATGTCGCTTTTGTTAACATAATAGAATGTAAGTTTAACCTTTACTTTTATGTATAAATAAAATGTGAATTTAAATCTTCATTTCCATTTGCAAATAAAAGTGAAGTTGGGACCGTTATTGTGATTCATCAAAAAAAAAAAAAATACACCAAAACCATAAGTGTGTTAATTTGTATGTTATGTCACCAAAGCCATAAGTGTGTTATTTTGTATGTTGTGACACCAAAACATCAATGTATTATTTTGAATGTTATGACGCTAAAATCACCGTCGTGTTTAATTTAGTTGAGACGACATAAAAGTCATCGTCATGTTGCATAATTGCAATGAATCATATATTAGCATTCAAAATATAAATAAATTGCTATTTTTGTCGCATTAGAGTTTGCGCACAAAAATATATTTTATGTAAAACATATATAGATTGAATTGCTATTTTTGTCGCATTAGAGTTTGCGGACAAAAATATGCTTTATGCAATAACATACATTAGTTAAATTATTATTTTGTCGCATTAGAGTTTGCGGACAAAAATATGCTCTATGTAAAAATAAACATAGTTAAATTGTTATTTTTGTCGCATTAGAGTTTGCGAACAAAAAATATGCTTTATGTAAAAATAAACATAGTTAAATTGTTATTTTTGTCGCATTAGAGTTTGCGGACAAAAATATGCTTTATGCAATAACATACATTAGTTAAATTATTATTTTGTCGCATTAGAGTTTGCGGACAAAAATATGCTTTATGTAAAAATAAACATTTAGGTAAATAGAAAATGTGAGAAACAAAATATCCATTTTGCTTAAATAGAATTAATGAAATAGTAAGATAATAATTTAAGAATTATATTTTTTTTTGAAAGGAATAAAAAGAATTACATTTTTCAATATAAAGAAAAAGAATGCTTAAACCCGAGGTTGGATTGAGTTGTGATGTAAATCTGCCCGGACCCGCCCGGCTGTCCAGTAGTCACAACAATACCTATCCAATGTGAGAGGTTAAAGCATATATATTAATTTTCTAAATTTACATTTTATATATGTAAATTACTTCAAAATATTTATTATAAATAAATAAAATGTAGACAAAGGAAAACATATATTTACATTAGATAAATAAGAGATTGAATAAATTACATTTTTTTATATATGTAATTAAAAGAATATATTTTACACTGTAAAGAAATTTACATTTTATGTAATTATGATTATAAGAAATAAAATTACATTTTATGTAATTAAGAATAAATAGAATATAAAGAACAAATATGTGAATAAGAATTTATTTACATTTTCCTATGTAATTAAAAGGAATAAAAATAATAATTATGTGAATAAGTTTTTATTTACATTTTCTTATGTAAATAAAAAGAAAAAAAGAAAAATAATTATATGAAAAGGATTTATTTACATTTTCTTATGTAAATAAAAAGAACCAATTTGTAAATAGTAATTATTTACATTTTCTAGGTAAATAGTAAAAAGAAAGGTTAGAAAAGAATTAACATAAGATATTCTTTTATGTTAAAAAGAAATATTAGAAAGAGGATTAAAGAACTACATTTTTCAATGTAATTAGAAAAGAATTTAAGAATTACACTTTTCAATGTAAAGAAAAGAAACAAAGAAATTTACATTTGTCAAATGTAAATAAAGGATTTAATAAAAGTACATTTCCAATGTAAGTAAAATATATATATATATATATATATAGGTTTTACATTGTAATAAAATTACATTTCTTTGTGATTAAGATTTTAAGAACAAATATGTGAATAAGGATTATTTACATTTTCTTATGTAAATAAAAAGGATTAAAAGAATAATTATGTGAATAATATTTATTTACATTTTTTTTATGTAAATAAATAAGATAAAAGGAAAAGGTACATTTATTCATAATTAGTGTAAATAAATATAGTAAAAGTAAAGGTAAACATTTATTTGCAAATAAGTGTAAATAAATAAGAAAAGAAATTAGAAACATCTATTTATAAATAATGTAAATATATAAGATAAAAGAAGTAGAGAAATATTTATTTACATTTAGGTAAATAAATAAGGAAAAGAATAGAAAAACATTTATTTACATTTAGGTAAATAAATAGGAAATAAATTAAAAGGATATATAAAGCATAATTTATTTATAATTAGAGTAAATAAAATAAGAAAGGTAGTAAAATAAAACAAGAAATATTTTATCATCATTTTAGATGCGATAAAAGAATACACGATAATAGTTGAAATCGCCAAACGATTTATATTTATTATATATGTATATATATATATATATATATAAATTAAATGAAACGCGCGCGGCAGTTCGCGTATCGGCAATCGTAACTTTAAACAGTTATACCGAAAGATCCGACCGTCGGATTTTCCCAAAACTGGAACCGTTAGGACCACTTTGGGAAGATCTTTCCAACGATATAGACTTCGTCAAAATCCAACGGTTAGATTTCAAGATATGTGTTAATCAAATTTGGTTGAAAACAGCGCCAGGGTCGGCCATTAACCCGAAGCGTCGTTAAATTAATTTAAGCTATTTTTATATAAATAAAAGTAGCGATAGGTCGTTATTAAATACCAATAACGATACGAAAGGATTTCAAATTATATATATATGCGAGAATCATTTGAAAAGACCGAGTTCAATCTCATTTCAAATAATTATACGACGTTCTAAGTCGAAGATTTAAAGACGGTGATTGAAGACCGACGATCTTCACATCGAATGGATGTGTTGCCACTGAGACCCATGAGAGGAGTAGCTACCTTGAAAGGGCTTCAGTGGTGGCCGTTCGGACGAAGTGTTGATTTGTACGGATTTGACTTTCGCTCAGACCCAGGGCATAAGTTTATAAATGGAATGTATGTCGGACGTTGTAGTCCTTTATACTATATTCGTTGATCTCTCTTAATATATATCTGTTTGGTGGTTAACACTCTTCTCTGAGACGTACGAGCTTAGAGGTTATATATTGGTAGAAATCAATGGTATAGTATGGACTGACAATGTGGCATACTAAGATGCATTAATCAAGGCTTTTGTTGAAAAGCAGGCCTTGTGGTTGATGATCAAAGCACAGTCTATTTAGGCATAGCTTTGTGTATATCGTGACTTCGCGAGCCTCACAGCCCGGTAGAGTCTAAAACAGGAGAAGGGAACGCAGGGAGTGCACACGTTGTTTTCTAGCTAGAGTGATGCCAGGGACCTACCAGCGCTGGCAGTTATTCATTGTGGTTGTTGGATTTTTCGAGGCCTCGGTTTATGCGGTCGCCACTGGCCGTATTATAGGTCCAAAAGGACCGGGGAACGTGTGTTCAGGCATTTCTAATCCACAAAAGTAAGTGTGGACCGGCCCTGCAGGATCCAAGGGTTGGACAGAGTACCAATCCTGGGGCATTGCTAGAATGTCTCGAATCGGTAAGGATCTCCTCCCTAGCCTTGACTCAGATGGAAACCCAAATTTCCAATACGACATCACGCGGTTTTGATTGTATACCTATATATGGCGACATAGTGGGATGGGGCACTCATGCCGTCTAGGATTAATACATTTACTTTGATGTATTTCGAATTGATTGCACACTATTATTATATAATACCGTGTTTATCGTATCAAGCATCTTTTGATCATTATAAGGTAAAACCCTATCCTCCGGCTTGCGTGACATTGTGTGATGGGACCTGGGTCTTATAATGGTTTCATTTTTCAAAAAGACATTGCGTTATTCTACGATTTACTTTACTTTATGCACCGACAATCCATTGGAATAAAACCCGTTTCGCATTAGCGGCGTGGTCCTTGGATTTGTCTTATTAGTTAAATTAGTTTAGAATTCTCACACCAGTCCCATGACTGACTCGTAGTTTGTTTCACTTTGCAAACTCGGGTGCCCTCTTTTCCACACAGGGCAGTCGAGTAGCTTTTTGCAGATATCTCTCTCTTTAGCAGGATCCTGGATCGAAGCCTAAAGCTGTGTCCAGAGCTTAGAAGTCTTCCGTTGTTTAATGTATTAAATCTGTTGTAATTTATCTTCCGCTGTAGTCTACTTTATTTGTACTCCGATATTCTGTACTCTGATGTAACATTATTGTAATGTAATAAAAGTCTGCTGTTATTGTTCTGATGTATTGTATTCCCAAAGTTAACGTATGCGAGTTTTGAACGGTCTTGGTCGATTTTGCGATCGATTAAGGTCGGGAAAAATCCGTGTCGTTACACAACCAATTTTGTTACATGGGATGAATAGGATGGAATTGGGATAATGATATGAGAGATTACCTTTTTGTAAGGATCGATAATCTTTTTAAGGCTTATAAACCTTAATTTGAGTTTAAGTTTGTGAAAAGAAATTAAATAAATCTTTGATAAAATTTATGGGAGTAATTCCCAGTATAAAGGAGTAATTCCCAGTGTAAAGGATAATTGAGTAAAAGAATATTCTGAATTGGATGAGACTTATGATATATTTATATATCACTTGATTTTAATGGTGCAATAGTTATTTCGGGAAGACCGGGTTCCAACCCATTTTAAATAACTAATACAAGAATATTGAAGATACTGAAGACGGTGGTTGAATACTAGAGATCTTCACATCGTTTAGATTATTACTGATGTCACTATTCGGTTGTACACCCAAGATGAGGTTATAAGTGGAGGTCGTCCAGACATACTTGGAGATTGACCGAATATGCAAAGGCCTCTCTCCTTTACGGGATGAGGAATAAGGTTCCTTCAGTTTTGTTTAGACCCAGAACGAACTTGTAAATGGATGTGTGTATAATGTTGTATTTCATAACATAACCGATTAGTTGCTATTGATGATATATCTGTGGTGGCGGAGAATTTATTCTCTTAGCTTAACACCCTTCTTTGAGAAGTATGAACTGAATTGTTATATTATTAATAGAAATTAATCATATATGTAAACTGACAATGTGGCAAGCTAAGTTGCTAATTAATCAAATCTTTGTGGGTGATGATCAAAGCACGGATGATATAGCCTATCTTTGTGTTGAAACGTGACTTCGACAAGCCTCACAACCCGTGAATGGCCGAAAACAAGATGAAAACCGCAGAGTAAGGACTAACGTTTCCTTCTAGGAAAAAAAAGTGATGCTGTGGTATGGTGCCCAAGCAATTTACTTATGTGGATGATGGATTGAGGTGCATCGGATGATTGTCAAATACGACCAGGACGAAGGACAAATATGACCGGGGAACGTTATGTTCAAAAGTAACCCATATCCACCAGGAATCGGCAGGTCGGCTATGCCGCTCTAGTTACACGTGCGTATGAGTCCTGGACATCTTGCTGGAGATGGTTCCGAATCGGATAAGGAAGATTCTTTGCCCTGGTCACAAATGGAAATCTAACTTCCAATACGAACCTTGCGTTTTCAGTTGTAAACCAATACGACGACATAATAGGATAGGTATTATGCCATCTAAGATTGATACATTTAGTTTTCACTACAAGAAAAAGTCACATAGACATCAGCTAAAAAACGATGTCCTCATTTTTCTGGAGTGATGTCTTTGTCAGTGATGTCTAAAGTACCCCTTTTTACATCAGTTAAAAGACGATGTCAAAGCATCTTTAAGACATCATAAATTAATTAACTTTGTAATAAGTATTTTACCATATCAACTTTTGTTTGATGTCTATGATGGCTTGTTTATGTTGTTTTCTCATATCATATACAGAAATAAATATTTATTAAATGAAATACTATTGCACAGAATTTAATATTCAACCAATATTTTCATTTAATTAAATATTTTATTTCAGCATATGAAATAGCACAAATTTTTGACTCCAACTATTTTACATTCACATTTCTCGTGCACAATTCAATACATTACACAATCAGTTTTACACTGCTACCTGGCTGCAACACTCATCACTCTAGCTAACTTGATCTTGATTTTCATTGTCTAGCTTGTGCTCCAGTTGTCCATTCTTCTGTACCTGTCACATTAACAAGCAACTGGCAGTAGCAAGTTCGAACTTGCATAGTACAAACAGCAGCTCAATGAGCTTAATGTTAAAGCAAAACGAAGGACATATCCGAATCAACATTGTCAAACTCACGCTATCTGACGTTGTTTCTAACCTAGCCTGCCTACACTGATATCAACAACTAGACCATCATCACCACAACACATCACAAACTTTAGACTCATCACCTGAAAGCACACTTTTACCAATTCCCCGACCACATCAGTGCACGTCAATCATCACTACATCATAGCTCGACCAACTTTATGCCATCCCCTCCTCTAACTTATCTACAACTGAAACCATTTGTTACACCTTACGATCACCGACCAAATTTAGTCACGACAACCAAAAGTTCGAATTCCGGTGCTGCGAAACCCAGTACAAACCTTCAATTCAGCTAATGTTAAACCACATTGTAGCAAACCACCTACACTGATCTTCCTCCGCTATAATCTACAACAACCAATCAATGTTACAGCCACCGAACTGCATCATAAACCCACATGTGCTTTCTATTCAATCTTATTCTCTTGTCTCTATTCAATTGCATTACATGTCATGTGTGCATATCAGGATATATAAATATAACAAAAAACTAAATGAGAAAGCACAATTGAAATTGAATTAGAAGTCGCCTTTGCTATGTAAAGTCTTAACTTGGTTCCATGCAGAATGAGAAAGCACCATTAACCTGTAATTGTTTAATATCAAGATTCCAAATAGAACGATAAAATTTAATAGTAGGTGGCATTTAATGTATCCAGATGAACATCTTGAAGGAAAATTCTCACCTTGATTAATCAAACCATAATCTGACTGATTTCACAAGATAACTCATGTCAACTAGATTGCATTGTAACCCACAGTAGGTTTCACATTAGCTCTGTTGAACACCTTAAACCAGCGTTTTCAGATGAAACATTTTTCAATTCATAAAATGGACATTAACCAGCCAAAAAATAGCAATTCACGTAAACTGGTCATCTGGAATTCATCTACATTGATGAGCAAGTTGAAACAGCGAATAATTATGTTATTAACGCAGCCAATCCATAAATTTATACAGAAACTCCATGGCTAACCAAAATGGTATACACCCAGTTCTTACTTTATGAAACCAATTACAAGGTTCTTATCCTTTGTGGATCGACCTGACGCTGTGACGTTTAGCATATCCGACCAACATAGAGGATCGGTTTTGATAAAGTAAGATTCAGCTTTTAGATTTGTACCTTGAATCCATTAATGCTAAAACCATAAATTCTTATGTGATTGAAAGGCATAAACTAAAGATCTGTTGTCATAACTAGAACTATGGTAAGTATCAGAGTCAGAGTTAGGTTTAGGGCTAAAGCTAGAGCTGGAAGGAAGAAACGATGCAAAAAGAGAATTGGAAGTTGGAGTGATCGATTGGAGAATTTTCGGACTTGGGGATGGAAGAGCGATTTCGATTTAGGGATGGAGAATTTTCGGGCGAAGAAATAAAAATTAAGAAGGAGCCGATTCAATTCAGTGAGGAAAGGGGAAAGGGAATTGTTGATGACATGGAAGAGGCTGATTGGAGGGCTTTGATGGATAGGATTAGGAGACGTAATTAACAGCTAGATATAGGAAATTATGGGTTGTGCAGATTGACAAGGAAAGCAAATTATGAGACCTTTAACATCATGCATGAAACAATGTAAATGATGCATAGAAACTGATGTTAAAGCACATTTCAATTTACAAATATTAACTAAAAATATAATTAATAAATATTAACTATAAAATATAATTAGTAAATATTAACTATAAAATATAATTAATTATAAAATATAATTAATACATATTAACTATAAAATATTAACTATAAAATATAATTAACTATAAAATTTAATTAATAAATATTAACTATAAAATATAATTAATATGTACTAACTATAAAATATAATTAATAAATATTAACTATAAAATATAATTAATAAATATTGATTATAAAATATAATTAATATATATTAACTATAAAATATAATTAATAAATATTAAATATAAAATATAATTAATAAATATTAACTATAAAATATAATTAATACTTAATTTTACTATAAAATATAATTAATAAATATTAACTATAATTTAATAATTATTAATCATTAAGAATAATATATTTTAACAAGTGATGTAATAGACAATAGCTATTTTAATAAGTGATGTAATAGGCAAGATTTTTGGTATGGTGTAAGTTCAACTTTTTTAAAAATGTATTTAAGACATCAGCCGTCCAATAAATCGATGTCTGAGATACCAACAACACCACTTTAAAAATTATTGATGTTAAAAAACGTTTTGACATCGACTGAATTTATGAGCGATGTGAAAACTGTAATGTCTATTCTATTTTTCCTTGTAGTGTTTGAATTGATTTCTACACTATGCACTAGTAATAATAAAAGAGAAATTTTGCATATCAAGCATGCTTGACTATTATAAGGTAAAACTTTACCCACCAGTTTGCGCCTGCATTATTGTGTGATGGGACTTGAGTCTTATAATAGCTTCATTTTTCAAAAAGCACTGCGATTTTTTATGACCGGTATCCATGTGGAGAAAACCCATTCTGTGTAATACGGTGTGGTCAAAGTAAAATTATTGTTTCGGTTTTCATACCAGTCCTATGACTAACTCGGAGTTTATTGATTTCCACTTAAACTCTAGGTGCCCATATTTTCCACATAGGCAGATAGTAGTTTTGGTTTAGATACATCTTGGAGTCTTTTTAAAGCAGGATCCTGGATTGAAGCGAAAAGTTGTGTATAGAGCATTTATGAGCCATTCGCTGATTGTATTTTTTGTTTCCATTGTGCAATGTAATTGTTATACCTCGTGTTTATTTTGTACTCTGATGTAAAATTATTGTAATAACCATGAAATGTTCTTATGTGTTTTGTTCTGATGTGTTGTATCCCATAATGTTTCAAGGATTTCTGCCGTTCTAGATCGGAACTATATGGCTTACTGTCGATTCGAAAGACGGGAATTTTCGGGTCGTCACATTTGGTATCAAAGCTTTGGTTTACATAAAGTTTTTAGGGTATGACTCATTAGAACAAGATGTAAAGAATCATCAGAGGTAGGATTAGTAACATACTATAAAAGAAAAATCACTAGAGATATGGTTCGTAGTACCTTAGAATGGGTTTGAAGAGTATTATATATAGGCGCAGATGAATTTGCATGCATACATACACACATATATACATACATACATACATATACATATACATACATATATGTATGTATGTATGTATGTATAAATGAATTTGATTTTAAAAAATTATATCTTATAATAAAAAAATTGAGTATTCTATTTGATGAATGAGTTTGGACTATCGAGCATAAGTTGATTTTGCATATACGCTTTGCAAACGTATATTCAAAGTCTCAAATATACTTGATAGATATAGAATCACACTCTAGTCACTCGGGGATGATTTTGGTGATTGTTGCATTATCATCATTATTTATTCTAGAGTTTTGAAAATGGGATGTCTATATAATTCCAATTGACTGGTGTGAGGGCCA
Organism: Allium sativum; assembly: GCA_030737875.1. Lineage (NCBI taxonomy): Eukaryota > Viridiplantae > Streptophyta > Magnoliopsida > Asparagales > Amaryllidaceae > Allium > Allium sativum. The sequence goes on from CM060923.1 coordinate 13,952,018, forward strand.
AGAACCTAGTTAGAGTTTAATATTTGTTATTTGACTCTGAAAATATACTTTCAGTATAAAAAAGGTACCTGTTTTGACAACATATAAATTTGGAAAGTTAATCAACCAATTGATTGCTAGTTGTGACTTGTGTTTATCAGTTTATCTAATAAAAATTGGAACGATAAACAAATATGAGAATAGAAGGTAAATTGAGCCAAGTCATATTTAATGTTGAATTGATTTAGAAATTAGTTGGGACTGGACATGTATATATGTCGAACTGGTTATTGTATGTAGATTAAGAAGAGTAATAAAATTGCATGCTTGACACAAAGTTACGTATTTATTGTAGTAATTGGGCTGATAATTGTACAGGGCGCTTGGCTTTGCATTTACTTTTTTATTATTGAAGGCTCAGGGAGGCAAGCTGTAGTTGTACTGATTGACCAGTGTCATGGATGTTATTGCGAAATTTTTCGAAAAATTAATGCGTTAGACAAACTTTGAAAAATTGGGAAGTTCTTAGAAATCGAAGGTTTAAAGAACTTAAGTTAGAACGAATGATGAGTTGGTTAAATAAATGACCTTCAGTTCCATCTTCCTTTTCGAGGATGGAAAGTTTTTAAGTGAGGGTGAACGTAACGACCTATATTTTTAGTCAATTTAAAATATGTTTAAAAGGATTTTTGTATGGATAAGTCCAATTTAAATTTAAAATTTTTAGTACATACTAAAATTGATCTTGAAATTTTTGAAAAGTAAATTCTAAACTTTTTTTTACATGTTACTGGGATTAAAACTAGGCTGGTAAACTTTTAAAATCAATTTAAAAGACAAATTTTGAAAATCAATAATTTAATATTATTTTGATAGCCTGAAAATGAACCATTTTTGAAACAGTCTCAGAAACCAATGAAACCACTTTTATCGGATCCATAATATCAAAATATGGTGAGGTATAAAAGTTCAAGTCAAACGGAGTTAATATGTAAGCATACGCAATATAAATGCATATTGAAAAACTAGTTAAATTTCAGTAAAAGCTAGAAATAAAGCTATTTTTCAAATGGTCTCTGAATTTGACGAGACAATTTTTATTGGATTCGTATTAGTGAAATACATTAAGGATTCAAATTTCGTATGGATCGGACTTACGGTTTGGTCATACGAACTAAAAACTGTACAGGATTCATTCTATTGAAATTCGACTTGAAATTAACCAGTTTCGGGTAATACCGAACAATTGGAAAATACCAATAAAATGGTTAATGACAACATAAGGGATATGCAATGTGTACTAATGATTTCATAAGTGTTGAAATTAATTTAAATATGGATACAACCTCCCTAAGATGAACCCTAAACTTAAATTAACCTTTAATTAAGTTCATCCTTATCTCTTTATATACACAAATTTCTACACTTCCTACCCACTAGCCAACTCACTGTATTCCCCTTCCACATGTCCTATTCTTTCACAAAGCCCACGCCTCCTAAGTACACGAACATGTGCTATTTTATTTTTTATTCCAATTTTATTTTTCCGTTTCTTCTTTCTTAAGCTTCCTTAAGCCATTTCCCTATTCCTCCTCCTAACACCTACGCCACCTACTACCCTAGAACCGCCAGCCTCTACACCTTCGCTTCCCCTTGCACAACACCCCCTAAAGCCTCTCCTCCACCATGTGGGCCCCAATCCTCGTAAAATGCCTTTTTTCCACTTAAAGCCCTTAAAAATCCCCCTTTTCCACCTTAAATCAAAGCTGCACCACCCATAGCTCCTCCTTAAGACCCCACCACCTCACACCACCCACTACAAGAAAAATCGCATATAGTAGCGGAAATATCTGCTGCTAATCCGTCGCTATATTATCTTTAGCGACGGATTTCCTACATAACATGGTGGTCGGTAAAAACCATGACGGTAATTGTGTCAGATTATGCGACGGACTTTAGCATGAGTTTTCCGAGAGTTTTCCGTCATTTTACTAATTATATAATTGAAATAAATTTTATTTATTATTTTAATTTTAATTTATATACCGACTGTTTACCGACGGATAATTAATTTATAATAAAATATTATTTAAAGAAGGAGTGGGTAAACCCTCACTAATTGCTAAGGGGATTAGCGACGAAAATTAAATTAGAGTAAACTTAACCTTCCTTTTTTTGTTGATAATCCGCTGTTGTTCCCCTTCTGATCTACTTATATATATATATATATATATATATATATATATCGAACTAACATCATTCAACTGTGAACACTGAAATAAATTACACCTTAAAAAACAAAGATAAATTAGCCAACAATATTAATTTAAAACTAAAAAGAACATTCATAATCACATACAAAAAACCCCACAACATCCATAATTCTTCATCAATTCATATACCAAGCTGAATTATGAACAACAAAACTATTCAATTGATGCTAACATTATTCCAAATACAAACACATGTCATCCACAACCATACTAAAACCACATAACACTATATTTACACCAAAATAAGTCTAACATACCCAACCAGCTTACTAAGATGACGACGACGAAGTCGCAAGAAAACGCGAGACCGAAGGCGAAACTCTATCATGACCCCTAAGCATTGTCGTCACCTTTGCTATAAGTTAAGATTTCCAATCTTGCTGCTAGATTTTTTCCATCATCATACAAGAAACTTGTCCCTGAAAATAAAGGCTATCAATTTCGAAAGTATGGTCAAATAAAACAAAAGTTGAAAGCAATCAAAGAAGTATGGTCAAAAGTCAAAATTCAATACTAGAAATTTACAAGCAGCTCTGTAAATCTAAAGGTTAAGTAAACAACTCTGTAAATTGTTTAATTGTATGAGTGCTAGGCGCCTATTTAAACTGCATTATAGATCCTTTGATAAGCTCACAGGTTTGTACAAACTACATTTTCTAGCATTAATAGTTAATACAAAAACATGTCAACTAATCTTTCCTAAATGATGATTTTCCTTGATAACGTGTTAAATGGCATAAACAACTAACTTAATTGGCCTTAATGAAACTGCAGGAGCTGAAACTTACAAAATTACATTCACCCAATTACTCCTTGACATCACATCAGCGGCTCCAACATCTTCACATGCCGTTTCACACTTGTTCATTAAAATAATCAAGTTAATCACAAAGTACTGGTGATCAATCAACGTTTCTCACCTACCTCAATTTGGAATCTTCCATGTGTGAGTTGAATTTTATGGCATTTGTTTCCATGCATAGTCAACTAATATCAATCTTTCCTCAATTAGCTGATGCACCACATATGACATGATGCACCGCAGATGTTGCACGCACCATGCTACTTCATTGACGGATGAATAATATGACAAAGGGAAGCTAATTGTTCACAAAATGAAATTAATAGTCTGCATATCACAAGCCAAAACACAGAAATTTACTGCTCAATTTTGGTACTTCAAACAGTTAATTAAGATAATTAATAACTACTGTTAAAGATCATAAACGTATGCTACAAACCATGTTTAGGAAGCTATTAAAACTTGTTATCACTATTATCTGATCCCAAGAAAAACTATGATGCAGAATGTAATGACTAACAATTGTAATTCATGGATGAGAGCCAAACATATCATTGGACATTTACTCAAACTGTTCGTATGCATCAGTTGAATTTAAGAACAATAAAATTAAAAGAAAAGGACATCAATAAATTAAAGCAGGGGGAAGGTAACTGTAAAACAAATTATTATTTCTCAAAAATAAATGTAAAGAATTGAAGCATTACAATTTCTGCTTGTATGAAATATAAGTGCTGAGTTTAAAGAACTAACCGACGAAGGATTGCAATCAAACAGAACCAACATTCAGCAATAGCTTTGACAATATCATATCTTCATACAACAATGGCTTTGACAATATCATATTTTCATACAGCATTTCACACTTGTTCATTGAAGAATACACAGAACCAAACAAAAATCCAGAGTAGCGAGGCTATCACCATGGCTTCAGGGACAGAACTGACCTGCTAAAACATAGCAAATCCACACAATACCCAAGAAAAACATATCTAAGATGAAACTAACAAGATTCGGTCAGATAAGTATTACAGTGTTTAATACATGTCCTATCCATGTTGGATTTGCGGTACACAAAAGAAATAATTGCACTAAGGATGCCCAATCCAACTTGAGTATAAAAGCAAACGAGATATAATTTGACACAGGTCAATGTATTTTCTTCGTATTCCTGCAAAATGCACAGGAACAAATATTTATTCTTTTTCTGTTAACAAATACATACGGCAAGATTTCCTTGACCATCTTAAATTCTTCAATTCAACCATGGTTCCATGAACAAGCAGAAAGTCTAAACATGGTTCATGAACAAGCAGAAAGTCTATAGCAAATATATGCATAGAACCAGTAAAATAACTTATATACAACCAAATATATGCATAAAACCTGTACCTAGCATCAATAGTCGAGATCTGAACTTCACGATTCGAATCACTTGCACCGGAACCGCTTTCGAACTGGTACCTTCTCAACCACTGTTGCGGCTACTGATTATTTTGATTATAATTTTGACTATGGTGCATTTGATTTGGTAATTATTTCTGTTTGCTATCTGATTCTGGTTCTGATAAGGATTATTGTAATTTCTAGGTTGAAAATTAGGGTTTCTGCCCCCACCCCGACCGTCGAAGCCCATACCCGGTGGATATCGACCTCGATTGCTCATTTCTTTATGGATCTAAGGAGATTGCAAGGTTTTAGAAAACAGACACAAACGAAAATTTGGATTTTTAAAGTCAAATTGAATTATGGATTTGGGTTTGAAAAGTGGCGACTTGATAAGTCCAGTAGGGGGGAAAACGTGGAATAGCTGCTTGGAGCCGAAATTTTAGAGGTTGGAGCCGAAATTTTTATAGTTTGGAGCCGAAATTTGAGCCGTTTGGAGCTAAAAATGATGTACAGTAAAGTTTAAACAGTTTTAAAGTAGATTATTAAGTTAAAATTTATTGAATATAAAAGGTAAAATTTGAAATATTATAAACCTAAACTAATCTTTCATTAAAGTACTGCATAAATATTTATTCAAATTCAATAAGAAGCATCATCTTTGAACAGTTTTATTTTTTATTGTATTTTTTCTAACTTTTATTAAACAATTACATAATTGATTTATAATTTAATACTAAATTAAGTATTGAATTCAATATTTAATATTAATTTATAGTTTATATCAATTTAGATATAAATTTACAAAAACTGGAAACATTTACTAGTTCATAAAATTACCTCATTTGAATACATATCATAAATTAGTTCATAGAAAAATATATTATAATGATTGTTTAGTAGAAATTATTAATCAATTAATGTTTATTTATTAATCATTATTAGTATAAATAATTTCATATTTCAAATTAATTATTAAATATTATCCAGTAATTTATTATTACTACTACTTAATTATTTTTACTTAAAATTATTTTTATAATTACTAATTTTCAAATCAATCATTCACTATTGTTATTTAGTTATTAATTATTACTTATTAATTATTCAATATTAATTATTACATGGATATCCATCGACGAACAGTAAACAACGACGGACGAACATTGAATAAAGTTTTATCCACATTCAGGTTCAAGCGAACGCCCTATAGAAGCTAGTTACAATTGAAAACCGTAAATACGCATGGAAGTAACAATTTTCAATGTAGTGTTTCTATTTTTCAAAATTCGAAATTCTTTAAAGTTTTGGAAATCTTTGAAATTTTGAATAATTTACAAACTTTTAGATAATTAAAAAAAAAATGAACCTTATGAAAACTTCAAAATTTTATATTTAAAATTTATGAACAGTATAAAATATATTTTAGAAAATTCCAAAATTTGTATGGTAATGTTTGAATTTTTGGAATTTAGGCATTCTTTAATATTTATTCAATTTCTTATTTATAAACTTTACTTATTAATTATTAAAACTTATTAATCATTGTTTATTAGAAATTACTTATTAATCTATACTATTAATTATTATTACTTCTTAATTATTTAGTAATTATTAACATTAATTTTTTAAAATTTATTTTTACTTATCAATTACTTAGTAAAAACGTAAAAGTAAAACATTTTATAAAGAATAAGCATATCAATCTCTTGCAAATCCCTTGAAAACCTGCTGCAAAATAGCATCAAAAAATATATGACGGTAAACTATCACAAATTGCGACGGAATTCAGCGACGAAAATATGACGACGCTAAACCGTTGCAATTTGCGATGATTTAGCGATAGAAAAAAGAAATCGACGGTAATATTTTAAAATAAGTTAAAATAAAATTCTTAAATAGTAACCCTTACAGATTCATCGAAAATCCGTTGCTAATTTGTGACGAAAATTTCTGCTGCTAAAAATCTGTCGCTATTTGCGGTTTTTCTTGTAGTGACCCTCCTCCCCTACCAGTCAGCAACCCAGGTGGACCCCCTTTCCCAAGCCGTGGGCCCCATTAGCCATTTGAAGCCTTAAACCATTCTAAAAATCACACTGTTCCTCTTTAATTTGCTCTTTTATATATATATATATATATATATATATATATATATATATATATATATATTATAATTACTGAGTTTGGTTTCCAAAGCTCAGAAGCATTCTCAGCCTTATCTAAAGCTCAACTGTCTCCTTAAAAATTTCTTTTCTTCCTGGACGCTTCTCCCCCATTCTTTATTTTCCCTAATAAACCCTACCTATTCAGTTTTTTTCTCCTCGATTCATCTTTTTTCTCCTTCGCCGTTAGCTATCAACATCGTTAGCCTTTTCGCCTTTGCGTCTCCGCCCTATTTGCTGCTAATTGCGTGTGCTTCTCCACCCAATCGACCAGAAACCGCATTCGCATCTCCACTCCTTTCAAGTATCCTTATCCCATAATCTTGAGGTAATTTTTCTACATTTGATAGTCTTGATTTGAGCTGCTGCTAGGTATTAGGGTTTGTACTCATATTCGGAAAATATTCACGAAGCTTTTTTGTCACTAGAAACTAATTATACTCTGTTCCATTCAAAATTTTATGAAATACTTTAGCCTATATTCGTATTAAATTTCTTATTAATGTGCCATTTGAATAAATTTTAAAGAATGCATTTGGCTGCTGCTCTTTACCATATCAGTCGTGTTTGAATTTTTAGTTAATCTTTTTTCTCAAATGACGGAAAATTGGGTTGCTTATAAAGACAAAAAATGTTTATCTTGATGTTATTGAAACTCGCTCAAATTTGGATACAAAAATTTCAATTTTATTAAAAATTGTTTTATTATATTTTCTTTTTAATATATTGGTTGTAGATTCTTTTTCGCAGTAGTGATGACATTAACAAATCCTCAATTTGTAGGCCCTAGACAAAATTTAAATTAAAGTAAGATTTATACATCTTTCTTTAGATACTAAGTGTATAATTAGTGTTAATAGTATGATAGTAAGCCTATAAAAAAAACCTTCATTGGCTTTATACTGTATTTTTTTCTTTGGAACGAGGTTAACTTCTATCGCTTAAAAATTATGAAATCCTAAACAAATGTTGTGAAATTATTAATGCACTGTCATTATATAATTCAATTCAAACTACTTACAAATGTGCAAATCCTCTCATCATGATATTCACTCAAGTTAATATGCCAAAACAGGATCTTTCAACTTTAGCTTACATTCTCCATTTTAGGAAGGATTTTATTCCATAATGGAAAAATATGCAATGAGATAGCTAATTTTCTCTTTATTAGCCAATATGGTGTTTAGATACTTTGGAATCTGAGAAATCCAATGCCAATTAGAAGATTCAACGTACATACGTAGTAATGATTATGATTTAAACACCATTGAGGCAATAACAACGATAAAATATGTGTCTTTGTCATCGTAGTCATTCCTCAAAAATGCTTTTATGCATAATGTATTGATAACAAAAATTTTATAATTCTTACATAAGTGGCTACTTGGCTTGATTGTCAGGTTTGCATCCCATAGCTAATTTTCTCTTTATTAACTGTTACCGTGTTCAGATACTGTATAGTCTTAGAAATCCAGTGTTAATGAAAAGATCCAATGTACGTAAATGCATAGTAATGATTATGATTTAAACATTGTTAAGCTAATAACAAAGACAAAATATGTCCCTTTATTATCTTCTAACAGTTCAAGCAATCATTCCTCAAAAATGTGTTTTTACATCATGCACCAATAACAATTTTTTAATACTTCTTACATAACTGGCTAATTGGTTTGATTGTCATGTTTGCATCCCATAATCATCCACCAAGTTTTTCCTTCATTAAAGCCATTTTCTAATGTAAGAATTGTTTGCGATATTAGTCGAAGTTTACAATTTTTTTAACCTCTTGAGGTATGTCAGTAGTCACGTGTCAGTTAGAATATAAATTCTCTATTTAAGAAGCACTTTTTTTTATTATATGTGGCACAATAAAAACAGATAAATGAACAATAAGAAGATAGGATGAATAGTAAGCATGGATTATCCGAGTTTAATGCAAAATGAACTTCGCATTTCCTTTCATTAGCAACCAATTGCTCTTCCTGATTGAAAGTCATATTGAAATGTTGTACCACTCATTATATTCGAACTACTTTTCCTTTTAGTTAATGCATGTATATATTTCCAAGAATCTACATGTCCTAATATTTATTTGGTTTTGAAACTTTGTCTACCTTTCTTTTTTTCAGTTTTTGAAATTCATTTATTTAGTTATTGTTTAAAGATACAATTGTTATGTATTTTAGATGATATTATATAACTTTGCCTTTTGATCAGTGAAAAATACAATCATAGCCCAAAATTGATCCATGAGAAATACAAATCTGCGGATTTGAATACATACCTTATATCAAGTGTTGACTTTTGTTACAGTCAAGGAAGGGTTCATCAGTGTAAGTAGTTATCTTTTCTATCTATGTAATAAAAGGAAGCTATACCATATATTGGTATAATATTTATGCCTTTAACCTAGAAAATTTGAGTAGACTATTATAACTCCTACTGAAATTTGGTCTGGCTTGAAATAAGTTTTCTATTTTAAAATAAGATTTATGTTATAAAATAAGGTTTCCACTGTTCTGTTATTATGCTAGAATTTTTTTGGATTTTATGTGGATGGCGAAATTTAACATACATAATTCTACGAGGCAACATATGTTTAGATAGGATGGCTAAAAATGTTTCATGATGAAACATTTCTAATATGAAATAATGGAATTAATTTCAGTTAAAAGTCTTATTTGTACGCTTATCTGTTTCTATTTCTAGAAGCAAATGTTGGTTACATTATTCTTTTAAGTGAAATACAACAGTTTTGCCAATATTACTCAATTGAAATAAGTGAATTTGATATGAATAATCTATACTATATTATAATTACCGAGTTTGATTTGCTTAGCTCTGAGGCATGCCAAGTGAATAAAAAACCGAACGATCTCTGTTTCCTTTTTTTAATGCACACCCAATTTTTAATTATTCGCCCCCTTCCACACTAAATCGTCCTCCATTCTCCAATTTTGAGATATTCACATGGCCTCCATGGTCAGATACATCCAATATCCAGTTGGCGTTAACCATTCCATTCTGTAGCATCTCCCTGATCCTCTTCAGATTTGAAACTTAGATCCATCTCCTGTCGCTTTTTTCCTAATTTAAATTGGATCGAAGCCTGTCGACTCTCCACTGCCTAATTCGCGGCAGTTACTGACAATCGAGCTTTGCCTTTCTCTTCGCACCTACAGCGCGTAATATTATTCTGCCAATGCTAACTGCTCACCATAGATATGGTTTGGGGTAAAATTTCGAACCCTAAATTTCTATTGTTTTTCTGTTTACACAATTCCCTTCAATGTGGTTGGATTTGATCATTGAATTTCATATCTTTTGTTCATTTAGTACTTCCTACTCGTCTCACATATATAGTACTATGGGTCATTCAATCCGAGTCTGCATCGTGAATATTATGTATAACGAATGATCATTCGATCGAGTCCTTAACAGTCTAGCGTGATGAATAGTAAAGCAAGCATATTCAATCTAGGAAAATATTAATGTATACCGATTTAGTCTTAAATGCATTTCTTTAAAAATGTCCATTGTTACAAATTTTCAGTTTTAAAGGCATAAACAGTTTATGTAGTCCTACTATTTTGGGTAACAACATGCTTGAATCCGCTTCTTGGTCGATTTCTAGTTACTGCAAAAAAGCAATTAATGTGGCTATTGGAAGCTACTAATCATTTTTGTAAGCTAATAGATGTTTGTGCTTAATTAAGGCAGAAAACTACCATAGTTGTGGCTGCATTTTTTTAGTATATATTTATTTAAATTACATGTAGATGATCTCTCTTTTTAGAAATAGGCTTGAGGAACCACACAAACAACTTTCGTTAATTACCTGAGTAGAGGAGCATGTTTAGTTTCTTCGATCTTTCTTTAAATTGTACTTTTTAACCCCATACTCTTAACTTATCAAAATCATATGCTTTTAATATCCGTATCATTGTATATTTTGAATTTTTATATTTTCTAATTCCCCTTTGGTTTCCAGTGGATTTCATTTATCTTCAATTTTAGATGTTTAATTATGGACATAGGTTAGCTGCATATTCACAAAGTTCTCCAAGAAAAATTTATTTGTTTTGGTTTCTACTTTCTTCGTTGATTAGGTTTCATCTTTGAGCATATATATTTTTTGAGTTCTTCCTATTACCATTGGCTATTAACGTTCCTATGTGAATTCTGTCCTTTTACATCTACAAGAGTAAATTTTGGAATTTTCCTACATGAAATGCTTTGGCTTCAAAAAGTTTCCATTGTTTTGTTACTCTGCTAGGACTATTTGGATTTTATATCGATGGCGAAATTTAATATACAAAATTTTACAAAGCTACACATGTTTAATCAAGATGGCTAAAACTGTTTTGAAACGAAACATTTTTAATATGAAATAGTGGATTGGATTTTAGACAAAACTTTTATTCATACTCTTACCCCTTTCTGTTTTTTAGAAGCAAGAGTAAATTACAACATTCTTTTAGGTGAAATACGATAGTTTTGGAATTTTTCCGCCAATATCACTCAACTGAAACACGTGAGTATATTATGAATAATATAATTTAATACTCACATTTTAAAAGGCTATTTAGGTTACATTATGATGATTAATTTTGTTTCCCAATATGTATGCTATTTAAGGTGTAGCATTATCTACTTTGGATGAAAGTAAATTATTAATTTGATGATTTTTTTCCCATGTCTTTTAGTTCATCAATGAATTAGCGAGCCTTTGGAAGCAAAAGTAGCATGGTCGTAAAAGGTATTATCAGTGATTTTTCTAATGCCACATATGTCGTATTATGTAAGCTAATTTTTAAATGTTTGGAACAATGTTAGTGGGTTTAATATCAGTATTTTTCCTAACATGTTCTACAGCATTCAACTACAACTTAGCATCCTTGCTTTTTGATTCCATTTGCCATAAAATCTTGGAAGTCGTACATATGCATAAGTAGAAAAAAGAGTGCCAAAATTCTATTACTTGCTCAATAATTAAATCAAGTTACATCAATGTATTTCTTCGAATTAATAGAAAATAAACATGCTCATTTTGATCAATGTTTTAATGTCTCAATGCTTCAACCATAATTTATAATTTCATACTTTCTGTCAACTGTCAATTTAAATTATAATGCACTAATTAATGAAATCATGTGCAAGTTAACGCTTTTAAATATTAACTTCAGCATTGATTAAGTGATATATGCCGAAAAATCATTGACCATGGATTATGTTTAAATTTGGTAAAAGAACATATTTGTTTACACTTCAAACTGATTTAGAAAAGCTAATGCACCCATTTGTAATGTCAATTCTAAATATTTTGTCAAATGAATAGTTGCATATGTTTAAAAAAACAAATAAAGGAAAAGTAAATTGGCTACCTCATTTGCTTCATATACTTTTTATAACAATTTGTGCATTTTTAGGGGATGTACAGGTTGGTTATATTATTTCAGTGTTAACTCGGAAATCGAAGAACTTCACTTTAGTGGTTTAGATTTTCGTCGATGTTGTAGAATTTCTGGTGTTTGGGTGAGAGTTTATTCATTCACCTAGCCAAATGAAATAAAAAGGGTTCAATTGCATCCAAATCTTTGATGATTTATTCGTTTTCTAAAATTAATTTCCTATAGCTTTCCCTGCCTATTGATGATAGTGATTCTTATATTAAAACCATTTCTAGTTGTTCTTAACTTTTATGAGTAGAATTCAAATGTAACACTGTTCTTTTTGATATACCTTGATTTTATTAATTTAGACTGGCAAAACAATTTTATATATACTACCTATGAACTTTTTTGAAAATTCAGAAAGATAGTATTTTTTTAATATTATAATATTTTTTAAATTTATATTTTGAAATATTTAATTTCTTTGTCAGGAAAATTAAAATTTTGTAATTTTCCTAAAATTGCTTTACTATTATTAAATGAAAATAGAAATTTTAGTATTTGGCCAAAGAAAATGCTTTTGAATTTAAACAAAAGGCCTTATTTTAGATATCATGTTCTTTCTTAATTTTACCATTTGTCCATATTTTAATTGCAATTTGAAGAAACTGGAGCATCTTGACTTTTTAACTTCCAAACTTCAAATTGTTTTTTTTTATGATCTATAAAATTTCATGTATAGATACGTTACTTTGTCCCCCCCCCCCCTTTTTTGTGTTACTATGGCATTATTTTAAGCATTTCATAAATTTTGACAAAACATTTGAATTGTCCAGAATTTCTGTTTGAGTATTTTCATTCTTAAAATTTCTTTGGTCTATAATCTTTTAGAACTAATTTTTTTTTTGGGCTCTGGTTCAACGTTATAGGCGGTTGCTTTGAAAATTGCTATAGTGATCATTTGTTCATCTATTTATTTTCTGCCTTATTATATGTCTTACATAAGTGGACTAATAAAATTAACTCATAGTTGCAGATAGAAAAATAATTGACTTTATGTTTTTTCTCTTGGTTGCAGTTAGTACTAATATTTATTGTACCCAGTTATATTATGTTCCAGTTTAATTTTTTTAATAGTTATACAATGTAGTAAGATCCATTATTTTGTGTTTAAACTGTTCTTCGCTTAATTAGTCTCTAAAGTTCTGCTAATGATATTGTTTGGTCTACAAAGAATATAAATTTACTATCATGGAAAGTTACATGTTTTTATAAAGTGAGAGAAACTAACCATTCTTTACTATCCCAGAAAATTGTGTATATTTTTCCATTAATTCCAATATAAATTCTAGATCTATATTGATTTTACATTCTAATATCCTAATACTGTATGGCTGACGCAAACATGCAACTCAAGTTGTTTCTAAGACAACTGCTAAAATATAGGTAACGGTAGTTTTATATTAGACCTGACATAAAGAGTAAAAAGAGCTCCATTCTATGGGTTAAGAATCTTTGGCATTTCAAATAGAGGTAACGATTTTCATGTGATGTTTTTTTTTTGTTTTATGACACACGAAATGAAAAATTATTACTGTTACTTTAAAAGGAATTATAGAAATGCATGTTTTTTGTAGTTATCTATTACTTGATTATGTATGTTACTGACTTTTATTGAATTGATTTTATTCCTAGCTTATATTTTCATGTTCTTTTTTCCTTGATGTCACGATCTATTTATGTTATTATAGATAATTCAAGTTTGATGGTTCTTAATTTTCTAACTATTTGTTGCTCTATAATGGTTGCCAAGGGTGATCAATAATAAAGCTAATGGGAAAGCTAGAAATATTTTGCTTTTGCACACCATTCAATTTGTTATGGGCCCTACTCTTTCATTGTATATTTACAAATGTACAAAGCATCTTCAGGCTAAACATATCCTGGCTAAAATATATGGAAATCATCATGTATTATGCCATACATACAACGAAAGATTTTGGACCTTTGCATATATTTTGGAACTTTGGAATTGTTGGAAACTGTATGTAAATTTCAGCGAGGTTTATGCTTAACTTGGTAAATTTCCATATAAACTCATATTTTCCCTCTTTTATTCTCCCTCTTTCAGCATTATCTTAAAACTGCAATTCATTTGTGGTAGTTGTACTTACTGGGTATAACGTTCCTTAACAGATTGGCATGTCTCAACTCTAATTCAATCAGTAATGGTAGTGGGATTTAGGAGGTTAAGGATTTCTTCCCAGATTGGCATGTGTTTTTTGGTTTTTAGTCCAATCTGTGAAGTTAAATGCATTTATTCCATATTCTAATCTATATTCCCTCATATTCTGTCTTCATCATCAAATAACTGCCAGGTCTGTATTGTCACTATATTGTGCACTTATTGATGTAATTTCATATAAGTGCATTTCATGTTGATTTTGCAAGATTTATATCTTATCAGCATTGTTCTCTTTTTAAGTCTTAACAAACTTGCTATATTTTAATTTGGTATCTATATTATGTTTCCAAGTTCAGTACAGGTTTTCCTTCATTATATTGATACTTCCAAAGTTAGTGCATATTGTAACGGCTGGAAATTTTCGACTCCTCGAGAGTCGAAAATTCCGCGACGTTAGTGAAAGAATTTAGAAGGTGAGAAAGAAAAGATAGAACTAATAGAATAGAAGAAGAAGAAGAACATCAGAATCATCAGAGTAACACGAATCTCACAGCGGAACGAATAACATATAATATATAACATAACTTTGAAGTAAACAGATATATATATACAATAGCACTTATCAGAGTACAACACTTACAACACAGCGGAAATAACTATAGCTATAAAATCTTGCAGCCTCCTGCTCCAAGCTCTCCAAGTATATCTGTAAATCCCGACTACTTGACTGCCCGTACAAATTTAGGCACCCAAGAGTTTAGGGAAAACAACAAAGTAAACTCCGGGTCAGTCATGGGACTGGTATGAGTAAAATAGTTTAAAACAGGTATAGGATATCTCATAAGACCACGCCGTAAATACGGAATGGGTTTTTCCCTTATGAGTATCTGAACAACTTTGACAAGCAATATCATTGTGATATTATAATAATGTCTAAGTACAAATAGGTATCAATCTAGCAGAAACGCTTGCATCTCACGTTCTACATACATAGTATAAAATCATAAACCGCAGGGCGCTTATCGGAGAATGGATTCCAACAGACATGGTATGGGAGCACCTTCTGAATAGTGTACTCTAGAGGTGATACACTCAGGGTTCAACAAGAACGTCTTGCAACCCGGCCACACATGACCGCTCACTCATTTAGCTTGAGTGTCGCGAATATATTGCCACCACGGTTGTAGGCCATCAAACCGTCATCCGAAGATACAGAATCAAAAAGAAGTATAAATATGAATATTCTCTAGATCGGTGACAATACACCCTGCTTGGGGATGACCCAACTAGCCATGCTGCCTAGCCCAACTTTTGTTACTTCCCGGTGTGAGGCTAGAAGCTACGTCTATCTTCAGAACATCTGATCACCATTCACTTTGAATGCCACATCGTCATACCCACCAAATCACAAATTGACTTATCCAAAAATAACACGGGTATATAGCTAAGAGAAACGAATTCCTCCGCCACCAAACGTGAATACGTTTGAACAGATCAACTTACGTGATCCATTGGATATACTCTGTCAGACCTTCTTCCATATACGTTGTCCTGGGACTGGACAAACCGAAGGCACTATTCAGTATATCCATCTTAGTCACTATTATCTAAGACTTATACAACAGCCCTTGCACTTTACTCCGTCTTCAATTTATCTTTGGCATATATTGCTCGCAACACTTATGCCAATACAGAGTGGTTCTTTGGATAATAATCCAACCGGTCTCTCCATATTAACAACGTTAAATTGGTCAAAACTTCGATAGTCTGTGAGTTAACTATCAAAGAAAAACAAGTGTACAAACAATGATATTATTTCCAGATGGAAATTATATCGAACAAACATCATTTAACATTTATCTCTTTGGTTCATTTCACATCTCCTATTTCCCTATATTCAACATTTTGCTATTTTCTAGATTTTAGAAAATATATTTATTAACACTGGAAAATATTTCCATTCCTTGTTTTCTATATTAGAAAATAAATTCTTATTCTTCTTGGGAAAACATTTCCAAAACTCCTACGTTTTGGATTAAACAGATGTTTAGATAAAACATCGCTATACCCACTTAAACCATTTCCCTAAATTACACATTTCACTTAACTCCTTTTTACCGCCAAACTTTAACCATTCCTTAGTTAAAACGAAGCCAATCAAGTTGGGGTAGAACTACCTCTCAGACCTTACTGAACAACACTTCTAACCTTGAAATAGACAAAGTTCACTTTAAATTCTTTTAACTAACTTCCTTACTTAACCCTTGCCTTTCGAGTAACTATATTCGATTTACTCTTTCCAATTAACCCTAGTGGACTGACCCTATTGGATTAACTCTATTTGCTTAACTATATTTGATTAACCCTATTCACTTAACTCCTATCGAATAAACTATATTCGATATCTCCTCCAACACTATTCGAATAACTATATTCGATTAACTTCTCTAACTCTACTTGAATAAATTATATTCGATTAACTCTTTTAACTTTACTCGAGTAAACTATATTCGATTAACACTTTCTTTCGAATAACTATATTCGATTAACTCTTCGTCTAACTCCTTTGGATTAACTCTTCGAATAACTCCTTTGGGTTAACTCTTCGACTAACTCCTTCGGATTAACTAACTTTGAATAACTCCTTTGGATTAACTAACTTCGAATAACTCCTTTGGATTAACTCTTCGACTAACTCCTTCGGATGAACTCTTCAACTAACTCCTTTGGATTAACTCTTCGATTAACTCCTTCGGATTAACTAACTTCGAATAACTCCTTTGGATTAACTAACTTCGAATAACTCCTTTGGATTAACTAACTTCGAATAACTCCTTTGGATTAACTAACTTCGAATAACTCCTTTGGATTAACTAACTTCGAATAACTCCTTTGGATTAACTAACATCGAATAACTCCTTTGGATTAACTAACATCGAATAACTCCTTTGGATTAACTAACTTCGAATAACTCCTTCGGATTAACTAACTTCGAATAACTCCTTCGGATTAACTAACTTCGAATAACTCCTTTTGATTAACTAACTTCGAATAACTCCTTCGGATTAACTAACTTCGAGTAACTCCTTCGGATTAACTAACTTCGAATAACTCCTTCGGATTAACTAACTTCGAATAACTCCTTTGGATTAACTAACTTCGAATAACTCCTTTGGATTAACTAACTTCGAATAACTCCTTTGGATTAACTAACTTCGAATAACTCCTTTGGATTAACTAACTTCGAATAACTCCTTTGGATTAACTAACTTCGAATAACCAATATTCGATAACTACTCTTTGAATAAATAATATTCGATAACTCTTCTCAATGAATCACATTTGATTTCTCCACTCGAATAAACTATATTCGATAACTCTTCTCAAATGAATAACATTTGATTTCTCCACTCGAATAAACTATATTCGATAACTCTTCTCAAATGAATCACATTTGATTTCTCCACTCGAATAAACTATATTCGATTACTCTTCCCTCGAATACACTATATTCGATAACTCTACTTCGAATAAGTGATATTTGGCAACTCTACTCGATTAACTCCACTTGGTTAACTCTAACTGGTCAACTCCACTTGTCAACTCTAACTGAGTAACTCTAACTGATCAACTCTAACTGGTCAACTTTAATTGGTCAACTTTAACTGGTCAACTCTAACTGTTTATCTTTAACTGGTAAACTTTAACTGGTTAACTCAAATGGTTTAACCTAACTGTTTATCTTTAACTGGTAAACTTTAACTGGTTAACTCAAATGGTTTAACCTAACTGGTTAACTCAAATGGTTTAACCTAACTTGATTTACTTGTCTCGATTAACTGAACTAATCCACTTAGTTTAACTTAGTTAATTCACTTTGATTAACTCTAACCGATTTACTTAGTTTAACTCAGCTAATTCACTTTGATTAACCCAACTGATTTACTTCGATTAACTAATTAGTTTAACTTGACTAATTCACTTAGTTTGACGCAACTAATTCACTTTGATTTACAAATTAGTTTAACTTAACTAAGTCACTTAGTTTGACGCAACTAATTCACTTTGATTTACCAATTAGCTTAACTTAACTAATTCACTTTGGTTAACTTAACCAGTTACTTTGATTTACTCGACTAACTTGCTTTGGTTAACCTAACAAATTACTTTGTTTAACTCTATTCGAATAAGTAATTCGAATCACTCTAATGTGTTTAACTCTATTCAAATATCTAATTCGAATAACTCATTTCGAATAACTAAATTCGATTAACTCCTTTTATTAACGTTTATTCATTTCAAAAGATTTCCTTTTTACAACGTTTATCCATTGATAAAGATTTACTTTTTACAAAGTTTATCCATTTATAAAGATTTACTTTTAGTAACGGTTCTTCACTTTATAAATGTCCTTTTAATAACGTTTCTACTTCTCTATATAAGTCCAGACTTATATATATCCCATTTATCAACGATAAATAATTTATTTAATTTATAAAACATTAGTTATAAATTAATCTACTTCAATTTATCTGTTTTAAACAGATTTCCTATTTAATATCTCATTTAAATCCATATCGTGTTATACCGTGTGTGAAGCACGTGTTTAAATCTATCCTTGTATAATTCTATTTATTTTCCGAACAAGTGTTCCTTTATTTATTCCCTAAATAAATATTCCTTTATTCCATTTATTTATAATCTAAATAAATGTTCCTTTATTTATTTCCTAAATAAATAAATGTTTTTCATTTTTAAAGTCCTATCGATTTTATAAATAAGATTTATTTTCAATATAAACATTGAAAATTCCCTTTTTACACTCTAGTATCACCTACGGTGTTTAACGTGTCGTATAACAATGATCGGTATCATTCAAACATATGAAATCAATAACAGATTTCATAACACATCATATATCACAATATATGAAAAACGGTAAAATAAATGTTGAGGAATCCAGTCGGATTCCTCCAAACTGTTTCCCTGCATCACAGATGTTAGACAATATAGATAACATCACTTTCAGTTCCATATGATATATTCTGTTAAACAGAATCAATATAGAAATTTAACTAACTGACTAGCAGTTCAATCAAACAATCAACACACAGTCAAACAGACAATTTTAACAGTTCTAACAATACAACATGAAATTATAAACTGTTCAGAGTTAGTGAGTTTTACTCACATTTGACGATCATCGTCAATGACGATAACCATCGCTTGATTCAGACAATTTATTTTGCTATAAATTGTGACGGACTCCAATCGACTCGCGGTCAGTTCCATTGTGGAGTCCTCGTCCATACGATCCCAACGCAACTTACGGTTCGTCAATCTGATCTTGTATGATCAAGATATTCGATTACGAAGTTAATACATTTTAATTCGAATTTTAAATAAAACTTAAATTAAATTAATTTGCCATATGGGCTTTACCCCTTGATCCATAGCAGCCCATCACCGTTTTGGCCCAAGACCACACCTTTATCTTCCCCAAACACTTCCGTTCCTACCCAGTATTCACTTCGACGCAACAGGGCCGCCTCTCCTCCATTATCTCGTTCGACAACCCTTCGTTCTCAAAACCAACATTCCCATCGACCTCCTCATCTCGAGATGCTTCACCTCATGTTCATCAAATTCAGTTCGCACTCCCTGATGGAATTCCGCCCTCAACCCTAAATCGAACCTCACCAACGTCGCTTTTCACCTCAGGCCATTTGAGTTGCACTAAATCACATCGAGCTGACCCTGGTACATCCCCGAGTTCATTGGTGAACTCAGTTTCCACTCCGGCTCCACGAATTGAAACCCGACCCCAACCCTAGGCGCTACTGTGAACTGGAAACCCGCGTCGAGCTCCACAGAATTGATATCAGGTTGAAGAACTTCCCATCAGTAATTCGAAAAGCAGAGTTTGGTGATCTATGGGTTTTTATTTGAATTATTCTGATTTTCTCTTTTGGCAAATTTTATCTGTATAAACACTTGCGGTTATATATATGGTTGTGTTGGTGGTGGGTGCCATTTGTGGTTGAAATTGAAGGGGCGTGGTCTGTTTGTGATCATAGAAAAATAGGGAGAATATTTTTAATTTGATTTTCTATTTTATTTTATCAATTTTATGCTCTTCTCTGTCTTTTAAAAATCCCTACGGTTACATACGATATCTAAAAATCACCAAACTGGACATGTAGGTAGAGCTCGACATTACAGTCCCAACGAAACTGGTTTCGTCGAATTCCGACTCTGTATGCTCACACAGCGTATTTTTAAAGGTCAATTTATCGATTGTTTTTCACTCTAAAAATCCGTACGGCCACATACTGACTTCAAAAATCACGAAACTTGGACTCTAACAACTATTCAACATTACGGATCCAACAAAACTGGTTTCGTCGAATTCCAACTTCGTTTGCAAAACTGGCTATTTTTAACGCTCTGAATAGCCTATTTAAATATGTAAATATATTTAAATATTATTAAATTAATTAATTAAAATTAATTATTATCGTCTGTATTCACAGTGGTATACCATACAGCTCCATAAAAATTATATACTTGATATTCCAAGTCTTGGTTGAATCGATATTCAATTTATATTGAAAAATCCATTTGTAACGTAAATAAAGCGTTACGAATTATAAAGGAATTTCACAGCGACTTTTCTGAACTTTGATTTGGACGTAAATCAAAATCTACACGACGAAATCCCGATATTTCTCTTCCACTAGAAAGATATACTCCACCAGCTCCACATGTTTCTTGTTTCACAGAGATCCGATTTAAAACGAACCCTGTATACTCAGTTGAAGTTCAAATCGCCAAACGGCGAACTGCCGCGTCGTTACGCGCTCGATTTTAATTATATTATAATTATACGTTCAACTATCGTTTATTTAATATATTCGTTATTTAAATAATTAAATAACTTAATTATTATACCTTACAAAACGCGCCATTACAGACTTCCCCCCTTAAAATAATTTCGTCCTCGAAATTGCTAAGCTAGGAAAATGCTACCAACTTTACTAACTAGATTCAAATATCTTTTAGTTTACTTCTCAACTCCAGTTTCAACTGAATCATTAAATTTTCAATTAAATTATTAATTCATTCTGGCTAACTTAATTTCCATAAATCATGAGAATGTTCAAACGCTTGGAATTTTCGAAAAAATTCGCCAGCACCTCCTTTGTACTGGTCAATAACTCAAACTCCAACTCGCCTCTCTGGGCCTTCTTCAACCCAAAAGAAAATCAAACAGCCAAGCGGCTTGCCAAATCGGCTCATAAATCTCATGCTTATATCAAATATAAACTTGTACCTTTTTGTCGGGCATATTAACCTTATCACTTTCACCTGTTATCAACCCAACATATACCAATGTTATCTCAACCAATCTCCAATCAGTTTTCATCCTCAAACCCAATCATTTGCTTAAACTCAAGTCAGATTCCATTTCCAACTTAAGTACAAATTCTTGATTCCAATCCTTATATCATCAATCAACTTACTCGACATCATTCCAATATAATCCTATATTATATTTAACCTTGTCGAAGCTTAATTCAAATTTATTTACCCACATTCAAAATTTTAATCCATTTAACTTCATATGTTAAATTTTTAATTCCAGAATTCAAAATTCCTGGGTTTATTTCAAATCAATTTCAAACCCTAATTCAAAACCTTTGAATTTTTAAACAACTTGTTTTCTCAACACCATTTGAAAACAAAACCCTGGGTGGTAATCCGCCACTTAGAAACTCGAAAATCACACCGACGATGAATCGATCCATCCTCGGAATTATTTTCCAGTCATCCAGGTGAGTTAGATACTATATTTATTTCAAATTGAAAAACATTTTCAAAATCTCCCAAGAACTTAAAATTTCCTTATTTTAATTCTAAATTCTGATTTAAATTTCAGATTTTAATTCAACTGATTCCACGTATTTTACTTATAGGAATTCTTATTGGTTATATATATATAACCATTTAATTTATAATCTTACTCGATTATAATAACAACCAATATATCTAATATATTATAATTTTGATACATACATACATATATATATATATATATATATCTATATCAAAATATACTTCGGGTAAAGTTAAATTCACTTACCCTCTTTCAAAACATATCGTGACGACCCATCGTATTCGAGTGTTTATTAACTCCTACCGATACAGTGGATCAAACTGATCGACCAGAACTCATAAACAACTCAACCAATGAATCTCCACAATATAAAACCATTTTTATATCAAATACAAATACGCACTCGTATATATACACTCAAACTCAATCTAGGGTATTACTAACCCTATCTCTACCGAGTCACGCCACATTTTCGACTCGACCAACCCACATTTTCGGGACATGTAGAGGTAAGAGTCTCCCATTCGCCACCAAACCGCGAAGCGAGAACCCCCTATCATGCGTACCAAGCGCACAAGCAACAAGGACTGGTGTGAGTAAAATAGTTTAAAACAGGTATAGGATATCTCATAAGACCACGCCGTGAATACGGAACGGGTTTTTCCCTTATGAGTATCTGAACAACTTTGACAAGCAATATCATTGTGATATTATAATAATGTCTAAGTACAAATAGGTATCAATCTAGCAGAAACGCTTGCATCTCACGTTCTACATACATAGTATAAAATCATAAACCGCAGGGCGCTTATCGGAGAATGGATTCCAACAGACAAGGTATGGGAGCACCTTCTGAATAGTGTACTCTAGAGGTGATACACTCAGGGTTCAACAAGAACGTCTTGCAACCCGGCCACACATGACCGCTCACTCATTTAGCTTGAGTGTCGCGAATATATTGCCACCATGGTTGTAGGCCATCAAACCGTCATCCGAAGATACAGAATCAAAAAGAAGTATAAATATGAATATTCTCTAGATCGGTGACAATACACCCTGCTTGGGGATGACCCAACTAGCCATGCTGCCTAGCCCAACTTTTGTTACTTCCCGGTGTGAGGCTAGAAGCTACGTCTATCTTCAGAACATCTGATCACCATTCATTTTGAATGCCACATCGTCATACCCACCAAATCACAAATTGACTTATCCAAAAATAACACGGGTATATAGTTAAGAGAAACGAATTCCTCCGCCACCAAACGTGAATACGTTTGAACAGATCAACTTACGCGATCCATTGGATATACTCTGTCAGACCTTCTTCCATATACGTTGTCCTGGGACTGGACAAACCGAAGGCACTATTCAGTATATCCATCTTAGTCACTGTTATCTAAGACTTATACAACAACCCTTGCACTTTACTCCGTCTTCAATTTATCTTTGGCATATATTGCTCGCAACACTTATGCCAATACAGAGTGGTTCTTTGGATAATAATCCAACCGGTCTCTCCATATTAACAACGTTAAAATGGTCAAAACTTCTATAGTCTGTGAGTTAACTATCAAAGAAAAACAAGTGTACAAACAATGATATTATTTCCAGATGGAAATTATATCGAACAAACATCATTTAACATTTATCTCTTTGGTTCATTTCACATCTCCTATATCCCTATATTCAACATTTTGCTATTTTCTAGATTTTAGAAAATATATTTATTAACACTGGAAAACATTTCCATTCCTTGTTTTCTATATTAGAAAACAAATTCTTATTCTTCTTGGGAAAACATTTCCAAAACTCCTACGTTTTGGATTAAACAGATGTTTAGATAAAACATCGCTATACCCACTTAAACCATTTCCCTAAATTACACATTTCACTTAACTCCTTTTTACCGCCAAACTTTAACCATTCCTTAGTTAAAACGAAGCCAATCAAGTTGGGGTAGAACTACCTCTCAGACCTTAACTGAACAACACTTCTAACCTTGAAATAGACAAAGTTCACTTTAAATTCTTTTAACTAACTTCCTTACTTAACCCTTGCCTTACGAGTAACTATATTCGATTTACTCTTTCCAATTAACCCTAGTGGACTGACCCTATTGGATTAACTCTATTTGCTTAACTCTATTTGATTAACCCTATTCACTTAACTCCTATCGAATAAACTATATTCGATATCTCCTCCAACACTATTCGAATAACTATATTCGATTAACTTCTCTAACTCTACTCGAATAAATTATATTCGATTAACTCTTTTAACTTTACTCGAGTAAACTATATTCGATTAACACTTTCTTTCGAATAACTATATTCGATTAACTCTTCGTCTAACTCCTCTGGATTAACTCTTCGAATAACTCCTTTGGATTAACTCTTCGACTAACTCCTTCGGATTAACTAACTTTGAATAACTCCTTTGGATTAACTAACTTCGAATAACTCCTTTGGATTAACTCTTCGACTAACTCCTTCGGATTAACTCTTCGACTAACTCCTTTGGATTAACTCTTCGATTAACTCCTTCGGATTAACTAACTTCGAATAACTCCTTTGGATTAACTAACTTCGAATAACTCCTTTGGATTAACTAACTTCGAATAACTCCTTTGGATTAACTAACTTCGAATAACTCCTTTGGATTAACTAACTTCGAATAACTCCTTTGGATTAACTAACTTCGAATAACTCCTTTGGATTAACTAACATCGAATAACTCCTTTGGATTAACTAACATCGAATAACTCCTTTGGATTAACTAACTTCGAATAACTCCTTCGGATTAACTAACTTCGAATAACTCCTTTGGATTAACTAACTTCGAATAACTCCTTTGGATTAACTAACTTCGAATAACTCCTTCGGATTAACTAACTTCGAATAACTCCTTTGGATTAACTAACTTCGAATAACTCCTTTGGATTAACTAACTTCGAATAACTCCTTTGGATTAACTAACTTCGAATAACTCCTTTGGATTAACTAACTTCGAATAACTCCTTTGGATTAACTAACTTCGAATAACCAATATTCGATAACTACTCTTTGAATAAATAATATTCGATAACTCTTCTCAATGAATCACATTTGATTTCTCCACTCGAATAAACTATATTCGATAACTCTTCTCAAATGAATAACATTTGATTTCTCCACTCGAATAAACTATATTCGATAACTCTTCTCAAATGAATCACATTTGATTTCTCCACTCGAATAAACTATATTCGATTACTCTTCCCTCGAATACACTATATTCGATAACTCTACTTCGAATAAGTGATATTTGGCAACTCTACTCGATTAACTCCACTTGGATAACTCTAACTGGTCAACTCTACTTGTCAACTCTAACTGAGTAACTCTAACTGATCAACTCTAACTAGTCAACTTTAATTGGTCAACTTTAACTGGTCAACTCTAACTGTTTATCTTTAACTGGTAAACTTTAACTGGTTAACTCAAATGGTTTAACCTAACTTGATTTACTTGTCTCGATTAACTGAACTAATCCACTTAGTTTAACTTAGTTAATTCACTTTGATTAACTCTAACCGATTTACTTAGTTTAACTCAGCTAATTCACTTTGATTAACCCAACTGATTTACTTCGATTAACCAATTAGTTTAACTTGACTAATTCACTTAGTTTGACGCAACTAATTCACTTTGATTTACAAATTAGTTTAACTTAACTAAGTCACTTAGTTTGACGCAACTAATTCACTTTGATTTACCAATTAGCTTAACTTAACTAATTCACTTTGGTTAACTTAACCAATTACTTTGATTTACTCGACTAACTTGCTTTGGTTAACCTAACAAATTACTTTGTTTAACTCTATTCGAATAAGTAATTCGAATCACTCTAATGTGTTTAACTCTATTCAAATATCTAATTCGAATAACTCATTTCGAATAACTAAATTCGATTAACTCCTTTTATTAACGTTTATTCATTTCAAAAGATTTCCTTTTTACAACGTTTATCCATTGATAAAGATTTACTTTTTACAAAGTTTATCCATTTATAAAGATTTACTTTTAGTAACGGTTCTTCACTTTATAAATGTCCTTTTAATAACGTTTCTACTTCTCTATATAAGTCCAGACTTATATATATCCCATTTATCAACGATAAATAATTTATTTAATTTATAAAACATTAGTTATAAATTAATCTACTTCAATTTATCTGTTTTAAACAGATTTCCTATTTAATATCTCATTTAAATCCATATCGTGTTATACCGTGTGCGAAGCACGTGTTTAAATCTATCCTTGTATAATTCTATTTATTTTCCGAACAAGTGTTCCTTTATTTATTCCCTAAATAAATATTCCTTTATTCCATTTATTTATAATCTAAATAAATGTTCCTTTATTTATTTCCTAAATAAATAAATGTTTTTCATTTTGTAAAGTCCTATCGATTTTATAAATAAGATTAATTTTCAATATAAACATTGAAAATTCCCTTTTTACACTCTAGTATCGCCTACGGTGTTTAACGTGTCGTATAACAATGATCGGTATCATTCAAACATATGAAATCAATAACAGATTTCATAACACATCATATATCACAATATATGAAAAACGGTAAAATAAATGTTGAGGAATCCAGTCGGATTCCTCCAACCTGTTTCCCTGCATCACAGATGTTAGACAATATAGATAACATCACTTTCAGTTCCATATGATATATTCTGTTAAACAGAATCAATATAGAAATTTAACTAACTGACTAGCAGTTCAATCAAACAATCAACACACAGTCAAACAGACAATTTTAACAGTTCTAACAATACAACATGAAATTATAAACTGTTCAGAGTTAGTGAGTTTTACTCACATTTGACGATCATCGTCAATGACGATAACCATCGCTTGATTCAGACAATTTATTTTGCTATAAATTGTGACGGACTCCAATCGACTCGCGGTCAGTTCCATTGTGGAGTGCTCGTCCATACGATCCCAACGCAACTTACGGTTCGTCAATCTGATCTTGTATGATCAAGATATTCGATTACGAAGTTAATACATTTTAATTCGAATTTTAAATAAAACTTAAATTAAATTAATTTGCCATATGGGCTTTACCCCTTGATCCATAGCAGCCCATCACCGTTTTGGCCCAAGACCGCACCTTTATCTTCCCCAAACACTTCCGTTCCTACCCAGTATTCACTTCGACGCAACAGGGCCGCCTCTCCTCCATTATCTCGTTCGACAACCCTTCGTTCTCAAAACCAACATTCCCATCGACCTCCTCATCTCGAGATGCTTCACCTCATGTTCATCAAATTCATTTCGCACTCCCTGATGGAATTCCGCCCTCAACCCTAAATCGAACCTCACCAACGTCGCTTTTCACCTCAGGCCATTTGAGTTGCACTAAATCACGTCGAGCTGACCCTGGTACATCCCCGAGTTCATTGGTGAACTCAGTTTCCACTCCAGCTCCACAAATTGAAACCCGACCCCAACCCTAGGCGCTACTGTGAACTGGAAACCCGCGTCGAGCTCCACAGAATTGATATCAGGTTGAAGAACTTCCCATCAGTAATTCGAAAAGAAGAGTTTGGTGATCTATGGGTTTTTATTTGAATTGTTCTGATTTTCTCTTTTGGCAAATTTTATCTGTATAAACACTTGCGGTTATATATATGGTTGTGTTGGTGGTTGGTGCCATTTGTGGTTGAAATTGAAGGGGCGTGGTCTGTTTGTGATCATAGAAAAATAGGGAGAATATTTTTAATTTGATTTTCTATTTTGTTTTATCAATTTTATGCTCTTCTCTGTCTTTTAAAAATCCCTGCGGTTACATACGATATCTAAAAATCACCAAACTGGACATGTAGGTAGAGCTCGACATTACAGTCGCAACGAAACTGGTTTCGTCCAATTCCGACTCCGTATGCTCACACAGCGTATTTTTAAAGGTCAATTTATCGACTGTTTTTCACTCTAAAAATCCGTACGGCCACATACTGACTTCAAAAATCACGAAACTTGGAATCTAACAACTATTCAACATTACGGATCCAACAAAACTGGTTTCGTCGAATTCCGACTTCGTTTGCAAAACTGGCTATTTTTAACGCTCTGAATAGCCTATTTAAATATGTAAATATATTTAAATATTATTAAATTAATTAATTAAAATTAATTATTATCGTCTGTATTCACAGTGGTATACCATACAGCTCCAGAAAAATTATATACTTGATATTCCAAGTCTTGGTTGAATCGATATTCAATTTATATTGAAAAATCCATTTGTAACGTAAATAAAGCGTTACGAATTTTAAAGGAATTTCACAGCGACTTTTCTGAACTTTGATTTGGACGTAAATCAAAATCTACACGACGAAATCCCGATATTTCTCTTCCACTAGAAAGATATACTCCACCAGCTCCACATGTTTCTTGTTTCACAGAGATCCGATTTAAAACGAACCCTGTATACTCAGTTGAAGTTCAAATCGCCAAACGGCGAACTGCCGCGTCGTTACGCGCTCGATTTTAATTATATTATAATTATACGTTCAACTATCGTTTATTTAATATATTCGTTATTTAAATAATTAAATAACTTAATTATTATACCTTACAAAACGCGCCATTACAGACTTCCACCCTTAAAATAATTTCGTCCTCGAAATTGCTAAGCTAGGAAAATGCTACCAACTTTACTAACTAGATTCAAATATCTTTTAGTTTACTTCTCAACTCCAGTTTCAACTGAATCATTAAATTTTCAATTAAATTATTAATTCATTCTGGCTAACTGAATTTCCATAAATCATGAGAATGTTCAAACGCCTGGAATTTTCGAAAAATTTCGCCAGCACCTCCTTTGTACTGGTCAATAACTCAAACTCCAACTCGCCTCTCTGGGCCTTCTTCAACCCAAAAGAAAATCAAACAGCCAAGCGGCTTGCCAAATCGGCTCATAAATCTCATGCTTATATCAAATATAAACTTGTACCTTTTTGTCGGGCATATTAACCTTATCACTTTCACCTGTTATCAACCCAACATATACCAATGTTATCTCAACCAATCTCCAATCAGTTTTCATCCTCAAACCCAATCATTTGCTTTAACTCAAGTCAGATTCCATTTCCAACTTAAGTACAAATTCTTGATTCCAATCCTTATATCATCAATCAACTTACTCGACATCATTCCAATATAATCCTATATTATATTTAACCTTGTCGAAGCTTAATTCAAATTTATTTACCCACATTCAAAATTTTAATCCATTTAACTTCATACGTTAAATTTTTAATTCCAGAATTCAAAATTCCTGGGTTTATTTCAAATCAATTTCAAACCCTAATTCAAAACCTTTGAATTTTTAAACAACTTGTTTTCTCAACACCATTTGAAAACAAAACCCTGGGTGGTAATCCACCACTTAGAAACTCGAAAATCACACCGACGATGTATCGATCCATCCTCGGAATTATTTTCCAGTCATCCAGGTGAGTTAGATACTATATTTATTTCAAATTGAAAAACATTTTCAAAATCTCCCAGGAACTTAAAATTTCCTTATTTTAATTCTAAATTCTGATTTAAATTTCAGATTTTAATTCAACTGATTCCACGTATTTTACTTATA
Source organism: Allium sativum (assembly GCA_030737875.1). Classification (NCBI taxonomy): domain Eukaryota; kingdom Viridiplantae; phylum Streptophyta; class Magnoliopsida; order Asparagales; family Amaryllidaceae; genus Allium; species Allium sativum. The sequence goes on from CM060923.1 coordinate 13,981,751, forward strand.
GGAATTCTTATTGGTTATATATATATAACCATTTAATTTATAATCTTACTCGATTATAATAACAACCAATATATCTAATATATTATAATTTTGATACATATATATATATATATATATCTATATCAAAATATACTTTGGGTAAAGTTAAATTCACTTACCCTCTTTCAAAACATATCGTGACGACCCATCGTATTCGAGTGTTTATTAACTCCTACCGATACAGTGGATCAAACTGATCGACCAGAACTCATAAACAACTCAACCAATGAATCTCCACAATATAAAACCATTTTTATATCAAATACAAATACGCACTCGTATATATACACTCAAACTCAATCTAGGGTATTACTAACCCTATCTCTACCGAGTCACGCCACATTTTCGACTCGACCAACCCACATTTTCGGGACATGTAGAGGTAAGAGTCTCCCATTCGCCACCAAACCGCGAAGCGAGAACCCCCTATCATGCGTACCAAGCGCACAAGCAACAAGGACTGGTGTGAGTAAAATAGTTTAAAACAGGTATAGGATATCTCATAAGACCACGCCGTGAATACGGAACGGGTTTTTCCCTAATGAGTATCTGAACAACTTTGACAAGCAATATCATTGTGATATTATAATAATGTCTAAGTACAAATAGGTATCAATCTAGCAGAAACGCTTGCATCTCACGTTCTACATACATAGTATAAAATCATAAACCGTAGGGCGCTTATCGGAGAATGGATTCCAACAGACAAGGTATGGGAGCACCTTCTGAATAGTGTACTCTAGAGGTGATACACTCAGGGTTCAACAAGAACGTCTTGCAACCCGGCCACACATGACCGCTCACTCATTTAGCTTGAGTGTCGCGAATATATTGCCACCACGGTTGTAGGCCATCAAACCGTCATCCGAAGATACAGAATCAAAAAGAAGTATAAATATGAATATTCTCTAGATCGGTGACAATACACCCTGCTTGGGGATGACCCAACTAGCCATGCTGCCTAGACCAACTTTTGTTACTTCCCGGTGTGAGGCTAGAAGCTACGTCTATCTTCAGAACATCTGATCACCATTCACTTTAAATGCCACATCGTCATACCCACCAAATCACAAATTGACTTATCCAAAAATAACACGGGTATATAGCTAAGAGAAACGAATTCCTCCGCCACCAAACGTGAATACGTTTGAACAGATCAACTTACGCGATCCATTGGATATACTCTGTCAGACCTTCTTCCATATACGTTGTCCTGGGACTGGACAAACCGAAGGCACTATTCAGTATATCCATCTTAGTCACTGTTATCTAAGACTTATACAACAGCCCTTGCACTTTACTCCGTCTTCAATTTATCTTTGGCATATATTGCTCGCAACACTTATGCCAATACAGAGTGGTTCTTTGGATAATAATCCAACCGGTCTCTCCATATTAACAACGTTAAAATGGTCAAAACTTCTATAGTCTGTGAGTTAACTATCAAAGAAAAACAAGTGTACAAACAATGATATTATTTCCAGATGGAAATTATATCGAACAAACATCATTTAACATTTATCTCTTTGGTTCATTTCACATCTCCTATTTCCCTATATTCAACATTTTGCTATTTTCTAGATTTTAGAAAATATATTTATTAACACTGGAAAACATTTCCATTCCTTGTTTTCTATATTAGAAAACAAATTCTTATTCTTCTTAGGAAAACATTTCCAAAACTCCTACGTTTTGGATTAAACAGATGTTTAGATAAAACATCGCTATACCCACTTAAACCATTTCCCTAAATTACACATTTCACTTAACTCCTTTTTACCGCCAAACTTTAACCATTCCTTAGTTAAAACGAAGCCAATCAAGTTGGGGTAGAACTACCTCTCAGACCTTAACTGAACAACACTTCTAACCTTGAAATAGACAAAGTTCACTTTAAATTCTTTTAACTAAATTCCTTACTTAACCCTTGCCTTTCGAGTAACTATATTCGATTTACTCTTTCCAATTAACCCTAGTGGACTGACCCTATTGGATTAACTCTATTTGCTTAACTCTATTTGATTAACCCTATTCACTTAACTCCTATCGAATAAACTATATTCGATATCTCCTCCAACACTATTCGAATAACTATATTCGATTAACTTCTCTAACTCTACTCGAATAAATTATATTCGATTAACTCTTTTAACTTTACTCGAGTAAACTATATTCGATTAACACTTTCTTTCGAATAACTATATTCGATTAACTCTTCGTCTAACTCCTCTGGATTAACTCTTCGAATAACTCCTTTGGATTTACTCTTCGACTAACTCCTTCGGATTAATTACTTTGAATAACTCCTTTGGATTAACTAACTTCGAATAACTCCTTTGGATTAACTCTTCGACTAACTCCTTCGGATTAACTCTTCGACTAACTCCTTTGGATTAACTCTTCGATTAACTCCTTCGGATTAACTAACTTCGAATAACTCCTTTGGATTAACTAACTTCGAATAACTCCTTTGGATTAACTAACTTCGAATAACTCCTTTGGATTAACTAACTTCGAATAACTCCTTTGGATTAACTAACTTCGAATAACTCCTTTGGATTAACTAACTTCGAATAACTCCTTTGGATTAACTAACATCGAATAACTCCTTTGGATTAACTAACATCGAATAACTCCTTTGGATTAACTAACTTCGAATAACTCCTTCGGATTAACTAACTTCGAATAACTCCTTTGGATTAACTAACTTCGAATAACTCCTTCGGATTAACTAACTTCGAATAACTCCTTCGGATTAACTAACTTCGAATAACTCCTTCGGATTAACTAACTTCGAATAACTCCTTCGGATTAACTAACTTCGAATAACTCCTTTGGATTAACTAACTTCGAATAACTCCTTTGGATTAACTAACTTCGAATAACTCCTTTGGATTAACTAACTTCGAATAACTCCTTTGGATTAACTAACTTCGAATAACTCCTTTGGATTAACTAACTTCGAATAACCAATATTCGATAACTACTCTTTGAATAAATAATATTCGATAACTCTTCTCAATGAATCACATTTGATTTCTCCACTCGAATAAACTATATTCGATAACTCTTCTCAAATGAATAACATTTGATTTCTCCACTCGAATAAACTATATTCGATAACTCTTCTCAAATGAATCACATTTGATTTCTCCACTCGAATAAACTATATTCGATTACTCTTCCCTCGAATACACTATATTCGATAACTCTACTTCGAATAAGTGATATTTGGTAACTCTACTCGATTAACTCCACTTGGATAACTCTAACTGGTCAACTCTACTTGTCAACTCTAACTGAGTAACTCTAACTGATCAACTCTAACTGGTCAACTTTAATTGGTCAACTTTAACTGGTCAACTCTAACTGTTTATCTTTAACTAGTAAACTTTAACTGGTTAACTCAAATGGTTTAACCTAACTGTTTATCTTTAACTGGTAAACTTTAACTGGTTAACTCAAATGGTTTAACCTAACTGGTTAACTCAAATGGTTTAACCTAACTTGATTTACTTGTCTCGATTAACTGAACTAATCCACTTAGTTTAACTTAGTTAATTCACTTTGATTAACTCTAACCGATTTACTTAGTTTAACTCAGCTAATTCACTTTGATTAACCCAACTGATTTACTTCGATTAACCAATTAGTTTAACTTGACTAATTCACTTAGTTTGACGCAACTAATTCACTTTGATTTACAAATTAGTTTAACTTAACTAAGTCACTTAGTTTGACGCAACTAATTCACTTTGATTTACCAATTAGCTTAACTTAACTAATTCACTTTGGTTAACTTAACCAATTACTTTGATTTACTCGACTAACTTGCTTTGGTTAACCTAACAAATTACTTTGTTTAACTCTATTCGAATAAGTAATTCGAATCACTCTAATGTGTTTAACTCTATTCAAATATCTAATTCGAATAACTCATTTCGAATAACTAAATTCGATTAACACCTTTTATTAACGTTTATTCATTTCAAAAGATTTCCTTTTTACAACGTTTATCCATTGATAAAGATTTACTTTTTACAAAGTTTATCCATTTATAAAGATTTACTTTTAGTAACGGTTCTTCACTTTATAAATGTCCTTTTAATAACGTTTCTACTTCTCTATATAAGTCCAGACTTATATATATCCCATTTATCAACGATAAATAATTTATTTAATTTATAAAACATTAGTTATAAATTAATCTACTTCAATTTATCTGTTTTAAACAGATTTCCTATTTAATATCTCATTTAAATCCATATCGTGTTATACCGTGTGCGAAGCACGTGTTTAAATCTATCCTTGTATAATTCTATTTATTTTCCGAACAAGTGTTCCTTTATTTATTCCCTAAATAAATATTCCTTTATTCCATTTATTTATAATCTAAATAAATGTTCCTTTATTTATTTCCTAAATAAATAAATGTTTTTCATTTTGTAAAGTCCTATCGATTTTATAAATAAGATTAATTTTCAATATAAACATTGAAAATTCCCTTTTTACACTCTAGTATCGCCTACGGTGTTTAACGTGTCGTATAACAATGATCGGTATCATTCAAACATATGAAATCAATAACAGATTTCATAACACATCATATATCACAATATATGAAAAACGGTAAAATAAATGTTGAGGAATCCAGTCGGATTCCTCCAACCTGTTTCCCTGCATCACAGATGTTAGACAATATAGATAACATCACTTTCAGTTCCATATGACATATTCTGTTAAACAGAATCAATATAGAAATTTAACTAACTGACTAGCAGTTCAATCAAACAATCAACACACAGTCAAACAGACAATTTTAACAGTTCTAACAATACAACATGAAATTATAAACTGTTCAGAGTTAGTGAGTTTTACTCACATTTGACGATCATCGTCAATGACGATAACCATCGCTTGATTCAGACAATTTATTTTGCTATAAATTGTGACGGACTCCAATCGACTCGCGGTCAGTTCCATTGTGGAGTGCTCGTCCATACGATCCCAACGCAACTTACGGTTCGTCAATCTGATCTTGTATGATCAAGATATTCGATTATGAAGTTAATACATTTTAATTCGAATTTTAAATAAAACTTAAATTAAATTAATTTGCCATATGGGCTTTACCCCTTGATCCATAGCAGCCCATCACCGTTTTGGCCCAAGACCGCACCTTTATCTTCCCCAAACACTTCCGTTCCTACCCAGTATTCACTTTGACGCAACAGGGCCGCCTCTCCTCCATTATCTCGTTCGACAACCCTTCGTTCTCAAAACCAACATTCCCATCGACCTCCTCATCTCGAGATGCTTCCCCTCATGTTCATCAAATTCAGTTCGCACTCCCTGATGGAATTCCGCCCTCAACCCTAAATCGAACCTCACCAACGTCGCTTTTCACCTCAGGCCATTTGAGTTGCACTAAATCACGTCGAGCTGACCCTGGTACATCCCCGAGTTCATTGGTGAACTCAGTTTCCACTCCGGCTCCACGAATTGAAACCCGACCCCAACCCTAGGCGCTACTGTGAACTGGAAACCCGCGTCGAGCTCCACAGAATTGATATCAGGTTGAAGAACTTCCCATCAGTAATTCGAAAAGCAGCGTTTGGTGATCTATGGGTTTTTATTTGAATTGTTCTGATTTTCTCTTTTGGCAAATTTTATCTGTATAAACACTTGCGGTTATATATATGGTTGTGTTGGTGGTTGGTGCCATTTGTGGTTGAAATTGAAGGGGCGTGGTCTGTTTGTGATCATAGAAAAATAGGGAGAATATTTTTAATTTGATTTTCTATTTTGTTTTATCAATTTTATGCTCTTCTCTGTCTTTTAAAAATCCCTGCGGTTACATACGATATCTAAAAATCACCAAACTGGACATGTAGGTAGAGCTCGACATTACAGTCCCAACGAAACTGGTTTCGTCGAATTCCGACTCCGTATGCTCACACAGCGTATTTTTAAAGGTCAATTTATCGACTGTTTTTCACTCTAAAAATCTGTACGGCCACATACTGACTTCAAAAATCACGAAACTTGGAATCTAACAACTATTCAACATTACAGATCCAACAAAACTGGTTTCGTGGAATTCCGACTTCGTTTGCAAAACTGGCTATTTTTAACGCTCTGAATAGCCTATTTAAATATGTAAATATATTTAAATATTATTAAATTAATTAATTAAAATTATTTATTATTGTCTGTATTCACAGTGGTATACCATACAGCTCCAGAAAAATTATATACTTGATATTCCAAGTCTTGGTTGAATCGATATTCAATTTATATTGAAAAATCCATTTGTAACGTAAATAAAGCGTTACGAATTATAAAGGAATTTCACAGCGACTTTTCTGAACTTTGATTTGGACGTAAATCAAAATCTACACGACGAAATCCCGATATTTCTCTTCCACTAGAAAGATATACTCCACCAGCTCCACATGTTTCTTGTTTCACAGAGATCCGATTTAAAACAAACCCTGTATACTCAGTTGAAGTTCAAATCGCCAAACGGCGAACTGCCGCGTCGTTACGCACTCGATTTTAATTATATTATAATTATACGTTCAACTATCGTTTATTTAATATATTCGTTATTTAAATAATTAAATAACTTAATTATTATACCTTACAAAACGCGCCATTACACATATTGATTAATTACTCATAGTTTTGATTTCAACTCCGTTTTTAAAAAGTGATCACTTTGTTTTACCCCTTTACATTTTATATTCAGGAGAACCAAATATTTAGATAGCCTACTGTACAACGTATTCAGTTTTTGCATAAATGTCATAGCTTCTGTATGGAAACAAATTATATTTTGACATATTTTGTATAAATTTTTGAATATGCTATCTACATACAGCTTGCTAGCAAGTTCAAAATAATAGGATAAATTAGGAAATTGATATTTCACTATTCTAAGTGTTTACGAATTAGTAATATATAAATTTGGTATTTGTATCATGTTTCCAATTTAAACATGTTCTGTTTCTCTATATTGGATAATCTCAATGTTAGTACAAATCAATGCATGTGCTCTTATTTTTAATTTTTATTTTCTACTCAAAAGTGGTTTGATTACTTTTCCTATCATAATATTTTACGTTTTATATTCAATGGACTAAACAATTAGACATTCAATCAAAGTGCATGCATTTTTTGGATATATATCATAGCTTCTTAGATGAACAAAGGATATGTTTCATGTTTAGGAGAATAAGATATGTTTCCAATTAATGTAAACAAATTTAATAATTTAAAAAAAAAGCTATACAGCAAGCCATATCAAACACAAAAATGTCTAAAAAACAAGTAATGTTTCCAATTATATTAGATGGTGTCTATCACGTTTGGTAATGGTTATTTCCGTATGTCACAATTTATGGATAAAAATTGAAACAATTATTGTTTTTGTTATCTTTATATTTTTCTGATTTATAAATCCGACACATATCTTTTCTATAAATAAATTCCTCTGCCGGTATCATGAAAGATCACCACACTTGAATGATTAACAATCAACTTAGAAGTAATTCATTCAAATATCAACAAGGTCATTGTATAGTAATATTTGGAAATCAAAAGTTATAAACGTTTATTCAACCTTTACTTAGAATGACATTTTTGTTTCACTGTTTGACTCGAAATGGTTAATGAAGAGTACTGTTATTTGTATTCATGAGAAACAGCTTCAGGAAATTATATAAGATAACAGTACGTAAGGAGTAAAAACGCGAACATGTCAATAGTATTTGACGAAATGACAGACCAAATGATAGTGACATGAATATTGAATCAATTTAAAAGTCAACCATATATATGAACTAAAACAATGCGTTTGAGATCAAAATTTTCATATTATTTGTTGCTTTGTGTTACTATAGCTCCTTATGCAAGACAACAGTGTCCTACAAGGCTACATTTATGGTTTCATTTGTAAGGTTCGATTGTTATGTCACCTAAAAGGTTCTTGGCATGCAACTTCTGGTATGAAATCCAGAGATTTATAATGGGTGCAAAAACTATACATACATAAAATATCTTGATTCTCAAATTCTTCAACTAAATCATGTAAAATTTCTTTTTTGATATGCAACTTTTTTTGGATTTGTACTATTTGAGGGTATGGTAGCACTAACTGCAAGGCTGATGAGTTAAACAAGATGGCACATGTTAATTAGAGGTTTCCAAGTTAAGGTGGTATATGAGTGTTAGAAGCAATAACAAGGGAGTTCAAGAAGATGAGGGCGTGTAGGTGCTTAGAGCTTCAAAGGTTTTTTCCCGTAGCCCTTCAATAAGTGGCAGTTAAGGTATGTTTTTTGTTTAGATTTATTGATAACTATGGAAATTCCCTTGCACTTTTTTGATTTTAGGGATAAGTCGGCTTTTTAAAGATGTCTTACATGATGTAATATTTAAATATCTGAATTTTCTAATGCAGCCAGCATTTGTTGGTTCTTATAACTGAATATGAAAGTATAATTCTAAAAACAATATAAAATAATAATACTTTGTTTAGAAAAGATTCCTCAAATGGAAATTCATTTCAAAATTTGTCATGTTCTTCACAAAATAGATTTTATCTTTAGCTAAATTTGTTGCCTTTGGTAGCTATATTTGTAGAAAGTGAGGTACTTGCACATTATTTGCTATATATGTGACTATGGCACAAGAATTTAATACTGGGTAATTCAGGATCACAAATAGATCCATGTTTGCTCTGATTTTTTTAATTTCTAATTTACACACTATTTGTTATATATGTGAACGTGACAAAGGAATTTAATATCGGGTAATTTAGCATCACAAATAAGATCCAATTTTGCTCTTCCAATATTCCTACATTTAGGATCTAACAAGAGATATTTGGTTTATTGTTTAGAACTATGGATCAAGCTATCTATCTTATGAACTATAGGCTTTCTTTTTTGTCAATGTAATAAAGATGCACAAAAGTTAGGTTATCTCATTTTCTAAAACAATTAACAAAAGAAATAGTTTGTAATTTAGATACTTGGTCATTTGACATGGAGTGTTATCCTCTGTAAACAAATTTCCAATTTGCTGAAAGGTATTATATCTCTCACTTTATTTAGTTGCTACCTCAGAAAACATATTAACAGATTGATAAAGTATTGATGGATGCACCAAAAATGAAGATAAAAGTCATTAAAGGTAATCTTGCCTTTACTATCTTCTATTTTACAAATAGTCATCAATAAACAGAGCAGAAAAGATATTTATTTGCTCACGTTTAGTTGAGCGCCTACTGGGTACCGTTAGTACAAATCAAGCCTCCATTATGGAAACCAAAATTTGGCACCTTGATAGTGGATAAAAAATTTCATCAATTTAAATCACCAAAGACCGCTTTACTATAGATGAAAGCGTATTCTTGAGCAGTGTCATGATATCCAAAGAAGAATAGAGCGGAAACTAACTGACTTGAATATAAAAGATTGATGTTGAAAAGAATTTATGGTAACTTGAGGAGTTGAATATTATCTGTTAAAACATACAAATTGTAATTGGATTTGAAACTGGCTTTGTCTATGCTGTAAGCATTGTTTCTCTTATCAATGTGTAAGAGGTGATGTGGTCGGTCATTATATTATTTTTAAGTTGATCATCATTGTAATAGTTTTTGAACTGCAACTTATAGATCTTATGGAAGTGAATGGTAATTTTGAGTTTAGGTGAACTATCATAGTAGTAAATTATCCAATTTCAGCCTGTTAAAACTATAAGCTGAAATATCGATTTATGGTAATATGGAATAAACGGTTTGATATATACTTGACTACGTGCAAGTTGTGTCCTCAAAATGTTTGGAATATTAATATTGTTTTTACGTTTCATAATTTTTATAAATAATTTGGATTGTCCACTTATTGTATGGTAAGAGTGGATTTATTTTTATATTTTTGATCACTAATTCACAAACAAGGGATTCATGTTTCGACACCTATAAATATAAAAAACTCAAGAATTCCATAGTCGAAATTTTAAGGGGCAAAACTATGAGTATTTTAAATTGAGGGTAACCATGAATCTGATAGTAAATATATATTAATTTTAAGGTGGTTTCCAATTTTATGTTGATTAGTAATAGAATTTTCATACATTTTGTTGCAATAATATCCACAAATTTTTACTAAGTGAAATTACTTTAATGTCATTTATTCGTATTTAAATTATTACAAGTATACTCACTATTTAAATTATGATTCAAAAGAAAATGAAACTAAATTTAGTTAAATATTATTGTTAAGTTTCCAATTTGATTACAAAATTAAATAGAGTTGTATCAGATAGTGTGGCCATGCAGCCGATAACAGTAGTTGTTTGCTAAAAGTTTTATATAAGAATTGATTAGAATTCTATGTAAGAGAAACAAAGTGACTTAGTCATCTCTGGCTATGCACTCGAATCAATCAATAAAATATTTATCTGTGGCATTTCTAAGATTGGAACAACTTCATCTTAATATTAGTTTTTATTTCGTAAAGCCGTTATCTCTAAAATAGTACTATACATACTTTGCATGCATTAAATCATGGACGTGCTGTTTATAAAAGTATGTCTCACCTTCATAAATAAGAAAATATTCAATAAAATAATTTGTGAACTATGTAATATAATAGTAATTGCAACTGAAAATTGGCATGGTGTTTGCGATTTGATGCCATGTTGAATCAAGTTGGCCTGCATATGCATTTAGGTGCATGATTATTGAGATAGGAGAGGAAGTGAGGAGAAGCACCAAACAGAGTTGGTGGCAACTTATGTGCCCGTGCCTAGGTGTTGATATTAAAGCGTGAGATGAAGCATCAATGAGAGTTGGTGCTGATATGGAAGTTTATGTCGACATGAAGTATTGCACGAGCTATCTAGAACTGATCATTTTAGAGGTGTTTTGCTGAAGTTAGAGCCAGCTAAACATCATATAATTCTGTTACGCAAGAGGCGCGACATGTAGGGGTTATAATACATGGATCGTAGCATGGTTGATGATGATTGTTTTCATCTTTACATCTTAGTTATGCTTTATTTAGCATGAATTTCCTTGACGTAGTCCTGTGTACATCTTATATGGTTCTTTTTATTCATTTTTCCTACATCTATATGAATATATAATTACCTTGGTGATTTTTACTATTACTGTGGCATTGACCACATATAATTAGGTACCTTCTAACACCTGTAGGAATATTAGTTGCCGCCATCAACCATATGCACAATAAATTGATAGTATTATAGAAACATTCCCATGATTCCAGGTCTACTACATATGCAACCATGCATATTTGCACCAACGTTTTGCTCTAACCACTGGACAAACACATTACAAATTTTATAGTACTGTTTAACATATTTTTTAACTGTCCCTTGCAGGAAGAAAAGAACAGGGAACTGAGTAATGAATTTGGAAGTTTAGCCAGAGAAGCTGCGTGAAATAGAGCTAACTACAACAACACTGGAAAATTACAAGTACCATTTAAGATGATCATCTACAACATCAGCTCCCCTTTTAAACTGTGTTATTTATGTCTTTCCCGCTTTTTATTTAGTTATTAAATGCATGTGTATATATTATGATGTTTAAAAAAAATTAGAATATCCTTTCTTGAAGTCTACCTGTTTTTTTAACTAAGTTCTTTACCAACTATATTCTGAATGATATAATCTTTCAATATTCTATATCTTTATATTAAATCAATAAGGAAATTCATAGTTCACCACAATTGTATGCATATGTTATACCATCATCCAGAGCAGTTGGGTTTTTCTTTGCTGTTAATATGTGTTGAAATATTGTTTATGTGAGATGCAACTTTTTTTTTGCACGACCAGACATTTTTTCAATGGAGAAGGCTATGTCACAGTATCAACTGATGCATTTTGCAGCTCAGGCTATTCGCAAATGAAATATTAGGTCCACATATCTTTTAATGAACAATATCATAAAAGAAGCTCATTCTTATTCAAGTTATCATTACTTGAAACAACATAATGTTAAAGAATAGTTTAACAGAAGTCCGTGTGCGAAGCACGGGTTCGCTCTAGTGTATATATATATATATATATATATATGGTAATTGGTGAATAAAGGTGAAGTCTTGACTTCGCGGAGGCTAGGGTAATCCTACATAATAAGTGTCGTGGTGTTTGGATGGCTTTGGTGAGAACCCCTCACTCAAGTTTGTTAACTAGTTTAGTAATATAACTAGTTTCTGTAAGTTTGGAAGACTGGTTAGCAATTTTATTTTTATGAAGTTCGTAAAAATTTTTGATGATGATTTGGGTTTATGACAGGGTTTAATGATGTTTAGCATTATAAAAATATGATTTTTAAGTAAGAACATGTAGTTGCTTGGGTATGTGACAGCTAGAACTAATAGTGTTGACCTGGAATTTGATTTAACCTTAAATAGTCATTAAAAATTAATCAACTAATTACTATTTAATGGATATTGACATGAAATCTATTTGGGTAATTGAATGATGACAAGGTTAATCTGTTGATTGACAAACTCAAATGTCATGATATGTGGTAATTGGATATTAATAAACAACTATTATTGGATGTTATGGATGTGTGAAATCCATATAAATTGAATTATGTGGTGATTGGTTGAATTTCATTCCAATTCGGAGTTAATTTGAATATTTTATAAGTAAAATATTTAGTAAAAATTAGAAGTTCGAATTTGACGTCCGATTTTAGATGGACACAAAGTTTATCTTATTATTGTGAATATTTGTAAAAGAAATAAATTGATTTGAATTTATTTCCATATAGTTATGAATTATTCAAAATTTATTTTTAAAATGAACAGTAACTTTTAAAAGTGGGTTTCAGTTAGGTTATGTAGAAAAGGTTTTTAAAGAAGCTTCTTTTCAAAACAAACTTTTTTATTTTTATAACGGATGTCAGAAAAATCAGGACTCCAAATAATAAGTTTTGAAAAATAATATTTTTTTAATGATTAAAATAGTATTAAAGTGATTAAATATTAGAATATTTGATTTTCAAGAGAAATAGTTGAAATGTGGTTTCCAAAAATAATTATGTATGTCTTATCTAATTTATAAATTATTTTGGAAGTGTTTTCGATTTAATTTTAATTATAAATCGAATTTGGTAGGAATAGGACTAGTCGCTCAGTGGTAGTTTGCGAACTTCGACCATTAAATTTGAATTGACATACCGGGAGATCCGACCGTCGGATTCTCCCAAAACGAAAAATGTTGAGTTCAAAATGAAAAGAGTTTTCAAATGGAATAGAAAATTTGAAAATCCAATGGTTAGATTTTAAGATAAATTCAATTTTATTTTTGAAAAGGTCGCAATAAATGCAGTTTGGTCACCGGAATTGGAAACCGATTGAAAGGGTCTTATAAAAATTATTAAAAATATGGAAAAATCATGGTAAATAATAATTAATGATTTTAAAATGATCTGATAAGAATTGTGAAGTTTTGAATTATGAATTGAATTTTGGAATTTTGACCTAATTTATTTATTCTAGTTATCAATATTTTGAATTTTAGTTTAAAGATAAACTAAAAGTGTTCAAACTTAAGTTTATTTGGGTTTGAATTGAAATAATCTTCGGATATTCCAAAATTGGTTTCGTAATTGTACAGACACTATTTTGAGGAATTTAAAAAATTGAGATATCGTTATTCCTTACACGGTATCTGCTGGTTCCAGAATTTGATATTGAATATAAGTCGATATGATTTCTATTTAAAACCTTATATTTAAAATAAAATTGGATTTGTGATTTCTTATGAATGGTGTCTTCAGTAACACCGTTCTTACACCTAGTTGACAATGAAGTCTATGGAATAAATATTTTAATTAAGATTAATGAAGTTTTTCCAAAATGACAATTTCTAATAAAGAAATTAATTAGAACTGAATAGAAGTTTGATTTTGGGATTATCATGAATGATGTTTTAAATAATATTTATTCTTTAACCCAATTAAAGGAAATATGATTTCTCAAGTTTAATTTTTAATAAATCTTTCAATAAAGATTTGTTTGAATGAAATGAAGATTAAAACTATGTTACAGTTTTAATAAATCTTTCAATAAAATTTGTTTGAAAGAAATGAAGGTTGAAACAATGTTAGAGTTTTAATAAATCTTTCGATAAAGATTTGATTTATGAAATGAAGATTAAAACTTTGTTAGATTTTTAATAAATCTTTCAATAAAGATTTGTTTGAATGAAATGGAAAGTAAAACTTTGTTGGAGTTTTAATGAATCTTTCAACAAAGATTTGAAAGGAAAAAAGGTAAATAAACTTACCAAACACGAGGGGTGTTCAATATGGAGTACCACTAATTTTGCTCTATGGGATGAATATGATGGGAATAGAATAACAATATGAGAGATTACCTTTTTTGTAAGGATCGATAATCCCGATAAGGGTTATAAACCTTAATTATAGTTTAATTTTGTGAAAAGAGATTAAATAAATCTTTGATAAGATTTATGGGAGTAATTCCCAATATAAAGGATATTTTAGTAAAAGAATATTCTGAATTGGAATAAGACTTATGATATGTTTATATATCACTTGCTTTTATGATGCGATAGTTATTTCCAAAAGATCAGCTTCCAACCCATTCTGAATAACTAATACGACAAGTATTGAAGATACTAAAGACGGTGGTTGAAGACCGGAGATCTTCACATAGTTTGAATTATTGCTAATGTCTCGATTGGGATGTACACCCAAAACAAGGTTATAAGTGGTGTGATCCTGATGTACTTGGAGATGGACCGGATATGCAAGGGCCTCTCTACCTTAGGGAATGAGGAATAAGGTGCCTCCGATTTCGTTCAGACCCAGAACGAACTTGTAAATGGATGTGTGTCTGACGTTGTATTCCATAACATAACCGATTAGTTTCTATTGATGATATATCTGTAGTAGCGGAGAGTTTATTCTCTTAGCTTAACACCCTTCTTTAAGAAGTATGAACTCAAATTTCATATTATTATTAGAAACTGATCATATGTGTGAATTGACAATGTGGCATGCTAAGTTGCTGATTGATCAAAAGCTACTTGTTGAAAAGAAGTGCTTTGTGGATGATGTTCAAAGCATGGATTATATAGCGTAGCTTCGTAATGAAACGTGACTTCGACAAATCTCATAGCTTGATGAATGGCCGAAAACAAGATGAAAACCATAGAGTAAGGACTAACGTTTCCTTCTAGCGAAAAAAAAGTGATGCCATGGTATGGAGCCTAAGCAATTTACTTATGTGGATTAAGGATTGAGTTGCCTCGGTTGATGGTCAAATGCAACTAAGACAATGGTCAAACACGACTGGGGAACGTTATGTTCAGGAGTAACACTAATCCACCGGGAATTAGTTGGTCGGCTCTACCGCTCTAGGGGCATATGCGTGTGATTCATGTACATCTTCCTAGAAATAGTTCTGAATTGAATAAGGAAGATCCTTTGTCTTGGTCATTGATGGAAATCTAACATCCAATACGAACCTTGTGTTTTCTATTGTAAACTTATATGGCAACATATTAGGATGGGGCATTATGTCATATAAGATTGTTACATTTAATTTTGAAATTGATTTTCACACTGTGTATTAGTAATAATAAAAGAGAAAATTTTCTTTTCAAGCATTTTTGGCTTTTATAAGGTAAAACTCTATCCTCCTGTTTGCGCTTGCATTGTGTGATGGAACTTGAGTCTTATAATAGCTTCATTTTTCAAAAAGCACTGTGAGGTTATATGACTAGTGTTCATATAGAGAAAACTCGTTCCGTGTATGGGGTGGTCTCGTGATTTAATCAACTTTAAAATAAAGTAAAATTACTATTTGAGTTCTCATACCGGTCTCATGACTGACTCGGAGATTATTGTTTCCCACCTAAACTCTGGGTGCCCATATTTTCCACCTGGGTAACTAATAGTCTGGTTTTACAGATACGTCTTGGAGTCTTTTTAAAGCATGATCTTGGATTGAAGCGTAAAGTTGTGATTAGAGCTTTTATGGGTCTCCCGCTAAATGTAATTTTGTGTTTCCGCTTTGCATTGTAATTGTTATACTCTGCGATTGTTATGTACTCTAATGTAAAATTATCGTAATAACAATTAATGTTCTTTTGTGTTTTGTTACGACGTGTTGTATCCCATAACGGTTTGAGGATTTCTGTCATTTCGGATCAAACCTGTGCAGCTTACAGTAGATTCGAAAGGAGGAAATTTTTAGGTCATCACAATTCGACTTCGCAATAGCAAAGGACATAAGAACCTGTCGTGCTCAAGCTTGACCTTCGGGGTTCTGTCGAGCAAGTACTTCACTCAACCGAGCATGGAGGGATTTTTGAACCAGTCTGAAATGCTGGACTTCAACAATTGGTTAAGTGGCACTAAATAGTTCTGACACTACTTCTGCAACTTCCACTTGGACTTCTAATTGCGTTTCGGGCACAAATTCGACATCTTCAACTGCAAGCTTCTTTCGTTTGTACTCATTGTACATATGAACCATGGTTTCATCATTGAATCTGTAATTAGCCATTTTTACCTAGATAAACAAGTGAAAACTTGAAATAAAGGAGTAATGTTGACAGATCATGGAGTACATAACAATATATTAAGGAGAAGAGTGAATAAGTGAACAAATTTCTTGCTTACAAGACTAAGTTGTAACGATTCGTGTTTTACGTATCGACTGATCATAAAATAATTAAATTTTATTCCCTAGTGGTTAGATCATTCTCAGATTTTGATATGTTGTTCAAGAGGATATGCGACCTATCCATGGTTTTTTAACAAATTCAATTATGTTCATTTTTTCCTTGAGTTTGCTGTTTGGGCTATAACTTTGATAGGGATCGAATCAGGTGATGATATTGGTCTCATTGGATCAAAATGGTTATTTACGATTCCGTAGAGTGGTAACAAGAAGGATTTGGTTCAGCGGTTGGGAGGGATCGCTGTTTTAAGTTCCAACTACTGTTTATGCAGACTGATCAGCCAAGCCCATTAGAACTATGACCTGCAGATATAAATAGGGGGACTTGGGGAGAGATCCAGGGTTACTCTCTTCATTCTAAACTTTAAGTTGGGCATCTGTGATTCTCCGGTTCAATTGAAACCCTATTTCTCCATTCTTTTCATTCATAGTGGGTTGCATCTAGAAGAAAGATCTTCATCAAGGGAAGTTAGATCACATCAAATTCAAGAGATTTCAGCGCTATCTATATTTAATCTCAATGATTTACATCAAATTAAGGAATAGGTGAGTGATAGATAGATATCTCTCACACAGAAGCAAAGGATTGTATGGGTTAGATCTATGTTAATTACATTCAATGTGTAATAATCACCTTAGACCTGATCATATATGTTTAATTCTGATTTCGGAACCCAAGGAATACTAATTTGATCATGTTAACTAGATAATTGCCAGATTAATTACATTTATTCATATGTTTAGATCCAAATCATGCTAGATCTCATTTTTATGGTATGTTTATGTAGTTGTTCATGTTTGTACACTTAGTGCTATTTGAATTGATTGTGTTTTGATTGAATTGATTGCGTTATTTGTTAGAATTGCTTGCCATAGATCTTAGGGTCGAAGAAAAGAGAAAATTAGAGGTTCAGATGATCAGATTCAGACGAAACTTTGCGGAGGCGCTCTGGAAAATGTGGAATTAAGGTACAAAAACTTTCGTGCACAAATAAGCTAAAAGCATGGGTCGGCACCGACCCATGATGTGATGACACCGACCCATGATGTGTCGGCACCAACCAATGGTAGAGGGTCGGATGGTTTTGAATTTTGGTGCATGGCTTTGCATTGGTGATTTGAGGCTACTAGTGAAGTTTCAGACCATTCGTAGTTGATTTGTGATGGGCCAAAGGCTGATTGCTCAAGATGCGAATGGACCGACAGAAGCTTCAACACGAACATCAAAACGATTGGGGATAAGACCAGAAGGATATACTCGAGGCAAGAATGATTATTGTCCATGGGTTGGCACCGACCCATGATGGGAGGACGGGTGGACTTGGATTTTGGGAAGGGTAATGATGGTGGCTTCTGGAGGTTGCTGGTGAAGTTTTATTAGAAATGGACTTCATATGAATGGTGTGTAACTCAAAGATCGATGGTTCTTCGATTATGATCTCCTATTGGAGCGGTCAGAGAAAGATTGATGTGACACTGGTTGTGTTTTGATATACAATCCAATACGAGGATTGACAGGATGAGAGTCAATCATGGATGACAATGGAATGGTTCGAGAATGGATTGAGGCACCAAGATGAAAGGCTTGACAGATTTGACGTGCCCTGGAATCGTCGGTAATCGATGTGTTCTAGCAGACTCAAAGCAGTGGTATCGTGGGGATGCCCATTAGAATCAACTGGGAACATATACTCAAAGTGGTCATGATGGGTCTAGTTGTCGAGAATGGGATAAGACAAACATACGAGTCACGATAGCGTATGGTAGTTTGGCTAGAAACGGGGTTTCTCCATTAGCCCTCTTGATAGTTGAAAGCAAGTTTGATTATTGATGAATTCAAGGGTGTAGTCGGTGATAGCTAGGGTATTGGATGTTATGAATACTATGATAGTTTGTGTGCTTTCTTCTCTCCTTCCTCTGGGTAGGCTACCACCATAGGATGCTGAAGTGAAGCAGGATTGTGGGTTGTCCTTTCCTATTCTGTAATAGTATGGGATGAATGGTTTTCACATGATAACTTGTTGGTCATTGGGCTAATCGGATGGTTGATCCGCCTTTACTCATATTATCCTGTGTAACTGTTGTTAGCTATTTTATTGCCTACTAAGACTGTTGTCTGACTCAGGTTTAATATTTCCATCTTATTACACTCGACTGTTCATAAATGTTGTTGATGAGCAGACTGAGTAGCAGGCAGTAGATTTGGTGCCGTTGATGCTGTGTGGTGATGAACAGGAGGATGGCATATTAATATTACCTACTATTTAGATATTTCTTTTCTATTTCTGATGTATGTTGATATTATTGAGACTCTAAGGTTATAGTGAGGCAAATTGTATTCAGAGATTCATGTACTTAAGATTTTATGGTTTTATGGAAATTTGATTTTCTGTTTAGCTATGCTTCACTACTATTTTCTATTGTATATTTTATTAATTTTCATTGTCCATGCGCTGTGAGTTATACGACAGGTTCATTTCAAGTTGTTCTATCCTGGTGATCATCCCGTATTGGCCTGACATGTCACACAACACACCTTTTCCTTAGTTCAGTGCAGAAGATATGAGGCAGACGTCACATTTGGTATTAGAGCTTTGGTTAATTGATTTTACCTAAGTTCGCATACGTAAATGCGTATAAGAGACGTATTTGTAATTTTAATTGGATGATTACTTTATTATATATGTATATTGTATAGTATAGTAGGTTAGTAATCACTTGAACACCAATGTGACTTTCTCTAACACGAATTGACTCTCATTTCAAAGTAAGAATGAGTCGAAAAACTTCGAAACACGCTGCTAGGGATGATCCTGCGATTGGAAGGGTAGGCAATGATAGTCACTCGGGAGCTGCAACTGATATTCCCGATTATTTAGCTGTGTTCGAGGCCATGATGGCAGCAATCATGTGAGGGATGCCCACTCCAGGAGCGGAGTAGATGGTGGTGTTCCTGTGCAAGCACCTAGGGAAGTGGATTTTGCTAAATTGTGTAAGGATTATACTTCGTTGGGTGTCAAGCCTTTGTTGGGACAGAACCGGTGGTTGAAGTTCAGAATTAGTTAGATACTTGTGTCTAGATTTTTGGAGATTTATGAATTGATGATGTAAATAATAGGAAGCTTGCATCAAGGCAGCTGCAAGGTCGAGCAATGGATTGGTGGAACTCTATTACTCTTAAAACTGCGGAGGACCAGATTAATTGGGATTAGTTTAGGACTAAGTTTGAGGAGAAGTTCATTTCTACGGTCCAAAAATCGATGTCGTTTAAGAAATATGTTGAGCTTAAGCAAGGAGGTCAACCAGTGTTTGAGTATGTGACTGAGTTTGAAGCTCTATCTAAGTAGCTCATTTGTATATTGAGACTCATTAAAAAAAGAATGAGAAATTTATTATGGGCTTGGATGAGAGTCTTATAAATAATTGATCAACCATATTGATGATCCTTATAAGAAATAGGTCGTGAAGGCTTTGAGGAAGGAAAGCTTGTTTCCGCAAAAGGTTGAGTTTGTTGTTGAAAATAGAAAGGAGGGGTCGAAACCACAACAAGGTGGTAATAATAAGAAAAGGTGAAATGTTAAGAGAAACCAGCAACATCAGGGAAAGAATGGCCAGAAAAAGCCAAAGGGCGAGATTACCTGCTATAACTGTCAATAGAAGGACCGTCTTTCTAAGAATTGAAAGAATGCTAAGGGGAAAAGAAGTGTTTAACAGTGATAAGCTCGGGCATACGAATAAGAACTGTTTGGAACCAACGAAAGATAAGCAAGTTGTAAGAGCGTATGCTTTAGATGCTGTGTCGTCTTCCTCGAGAGATCCAACTGCTGAGGAGAAGGGGAAGCGTGACAGCAAGGAATTTCGCTCGATCCTGATTGATCGCTAAACCGACCAAGACCGTTCGAAACCCCTGATTGTTTTGAGAACACGGCGAATCAGAACACAAACAGAAAAACATTTCATTGTTAATTACAACAATTTCATCAGAAACAAGAATATACAGAGTATAAATGAATAAATATTACATAGAAAATATCAGATGTTACAATACATTACATAGCAGCGGAAAATAATACAATACACAACTAGAAGTAATACATGGATACAAAGCTCTCCGAGTATCGTTCTAGCTGTAAATCAGGATCCAGTGAATATAAATCTGCAAAACCAAAACTACTAGCTGCCCGTGTCAAAATAAGGGCACCCAGAGTTTAGGTTAAAATAATAAACTCCAGGTCAGTCGTGGGACTGGTGTGAGGCCTAAAACATTTATTAATCTTTATTTTAAAGTTAGATAAATCAAGAGACCACGCCGTATAACACGGAACGGGTTTCCTTCCTAGAATACAGTGCATATAACAAAATAGCACAATGCTTTTTGGAAAAATGAAGCTATTATAAGACCCAGGTCCTATCACACAATGCAACGCAAGCGGAGGGAAAGGGTTTTCCCTTATAATAGCCAAACATGCTTGGTACGTTTAAAACAAATCATTTGATACTATTATAAGTGTATAGTGTCAAAACAATTTCAATCATAAATATCAATCATAGACGACATGGGTACCATACATCATGTCGCCATAGTAGGCTCTACAATCAAAACCACACTGTCACGTATTTGGAAATTGGGTTTCCATCTGTGAACCAAGGCAAAAGATAGTCCTCTACCGATTCGAGACACTCTAGTCTGTGTCTCAGGTCAGAGCTCGAGTGACCTTTGGATCGTCAGGGTCGGTCCACCGATGTGGATTATTATGCCTGAACACTACGTTTCCCCGCCCTTTGGGGCGTCAATGAGTCAACGAATGACTCCATCGGCTTCACATAGTCACCGATATATCCGAGGCGCCTCGTAACAGCAACAACCACATAATTCAAACTCGTCAGGGCGTGTAAAACCACTGACGCCACTTCTAACTAGAAGGAAACGCATGCCCACCCTGAGGTCCTCTCCCGTTTCTGGTTCACAACCGGGGTGTGAGGCTCGCAAATCTACGCTGCACAAAGCTACGCTACAAAGGTCGTGCTTTGATCATCAACCACAAGACTTTGCTTTTCATCAAAAGCCTTAATCATTTGCATCTTAGCATGCCATACAGGCAAACCACTCCATGCAACCGATATCCATCAATCACACAGAATGATATCCAATGTCAGACACACAGTCCATTTACAAGTCCGTTCTGGGTCTGAACGAAATCGGAGGCACCTTGTACCTCGCTTATCCGTCGATCCCCAAGTACGTCTGGATGATCACCAACTGATTCCCTCCTCTTGGGTGTACGGCCCAATCAAGATCATCAGTAACCCCCCAAACGACGTGAAGACCTCCGGTCTTCGACCACCGTCTTCATCCTCGACACCACGTCGAATCAGTTATTCAGAATGGGTTTAACCCGGTCTTTCTGAATAACTCGCGTATATAATAAACAAGTGTTACACAAACACAACATACACCTCATTCCAATTCATCAGTCACTGACCGCAAATTAGAAAGAGAATAATTCGCCAAATATTAACCCCGAAGACCGAAACCAACATCAGATCAATACCCAGGAAACCATTCTGCTTAGCTAACCTGCAGTTAGTTCCTAAATTTCATATTCTTAGGGAAAGGTTCCCATTAATTTTATCAAAGATAAATTATTTCAAATTTACTCTTTAATCTTCCTTTGAATATCACTTCTAACTAGTCAGGATTAACGAATCTTACCGAAGTAATCATTTGTTTTAATTTCCCAACCCCAACCTATTCATCCCATGAAGTAAAACTGGTAATACTTCATATCTAACACCACGGTGTTATCGGTAAATTCAATTACCATTTCACGTTCAAATCTAATTAAAGATTTAACTATCGCCTAGAGCAAAACTGGTGATACTCCATTCTCGATCTTTTCAATCTAATTAAAGATTCATTAAAACTCCACTTAGTTTTAATCTTTAACTGGGTTAAAGAATCAGTGTCATTAAAAACACGGTTCACGATAAACCCCAAAATCATATCACATTTCAATCAGTCCTTAACCGTAAATTAGCGAGTGAGCAATTCCCGAAGTATTAACCCCGAAGGCCGAAACAAACATCAGATCAATACCCCAGAAACCATTCAACTTAACTAATCTCCAGTTAGTTTCTGATTTTCTTAACTCCTTTGGGTCTAAGAATAGTATTATTGAAGATACCGTTCACGACAACCCAAAATCACATTCCATCAATTTTCGGGTTAAAGAACAAGTGTTATTTAAAACACTGTTCACGATAAACACAAAAATCAATTCAATTAAATTCCAATTAAATATTATTTAATTGGTACACTTCATTAAATCTAAATAAAAAGATTTAATCTTTTTCTCAACTGGGCTTAAGAATAGTGTTAATGAAGACATCATTCACGACAAACCCAAATCACATTTGATATTCAATACAAGGCTCTGAATAGAAAATATATCGGCTTATATTCAATATCAAATTCTACGACCAACAAATATCGTATTGGAAATAACGATATATATATATATATATATATATATCTTTCAAATTTCCATAACAAAATTTGTATAATCGCGAAATCCAAACATTAAAATATTCCAAAGACAATTTCGATTCAAATCCATTCCAATTCAATTATTGGAAATTCTGGTTACTTTTAAAACCATTTCAAATTCAATTTATTTATTTTAAAAATAAATAAATTATTATTCTAGTTCAAACTAGTTCATTTCGATAAAAATCTATTTTTATCTTTTCAAATATGGAGTTTTTCATCCTAATTCTTCCCAAATCATTTCTTATGATTTTACACAAATTATTACTATTTTTAATAATTTTATCAAGGCCCGTACAGTCGATTTCCATCAACGGCCATCGAACTGCACTTACATCGACCTTTTCCAAATTTGATTTGGACATAATTCCAAATCCAACCGTTAGATTTATAATTTCTAATATTCGTTAGAAAGCTCTTTTCGATACGAACCCAACGGTTCCGGTTTTAGGAGAATCCGACGGTCGGATCTCCCGCAATATCCATTCGAAGTCAATGGTCGAAATTCGCGAACTGCCGCGGCGCGGCTCGTTCTATTCAGGCCATTATATTATATATATAATATAAATAATACATACTTCATCGATTTCCTTTTAAAACATATTTTATAAATCATTTTGAATTTGTTTTCAAAACGATTTCAACTTCCTTTTCAAATTCAAATTAAAATTGAATTTTTCCTTACAAATTCGTTTTAAATTCATTTCAAATTGATTTCAATTCAAATCGATTTTTAATTCAATTTCAATTCGTTTTCAATTCAATTTGAATTTCTAATTAATTCAATTTCAATTTGAATTCATTTCTAATCAATTTCAGTTCGAATTCATTTCTATTCCATTTCAATTCGAATTCAATTCTATTCAATTTCAATTCGAATTCAATTCTATTCAATTTCAATTCGAATTCTATTCTATTCAATTTCAATTTCAATTCGAATTCAATTCTATTCGAATTTCAATTCATTTCAGTTTATTTCGAATTTCAAATCAATTTAATTTAATTCGAATTTCAATTCACTTTAATATTCATTTCAATTTGAATAAAATCGATATAAATATCATTCACGTCAAAATGGCACAAATCTAATCAACACGGCTTCATATATTTCAATTTTCAAATATTCTATTTCAAATATTTCTTTTTCAAATATTTCTATTCAAAACTGGAATGAGGCCCAATCAATTTCCATATAATGTTAATTATATGGATTTTCTACAACACATGTATAAAATAACAACGATAAATAATCAACCATCATCCAGAGTGCATTCTACACTGTATAAGCATCAAATATAAATATTTAACGCTTACTACAGTCCGTCAATCGATCGATTGACATACAACTAATTATTGGGATTAGTGTATGTCATATATCATCCCAATACCCGTATGGGGTTATCAAACAATCAAACACAGATTTTATTTGTACAGTTGGGCGATGTGTAAAATTTATCGTCCCAATCAATATCAGTCAAATGTGTGTATATAAACAAATCTCTGATTTGTTTATATTAATTTATTTCATTTCATATACACGTTAAAAATTCTATTTTTAACTATAAAATATTTTGTAACTGTATAAATGTTTTATTTCATTTCACATCACATCACACAATCAACTACACATCAAAATCAAACAAACGAGTATACAGGCCGCCCATAGTCTGTGGACGACGGGTGTCGGGTGCTATTAAACACCGTCTGCATCCTAGTATATATTTTAACTGGAAAATTAAATTAAAAGTGAGAATTTCTCACCCAAGCTATAGCAAACACCGCGGCTCTTCATATGTAGAAAATTTTGTCGTTCCCGCCTTTTGTCACTTTCGTTGCCCGTATTCACTACATATATAAAAATCACATTTTTATATTCTCTAGTGTATAAAAATCATATTTTTAATTCTCTACTAGTACAAAATTTTATTTTTAACCTTTCTATATAATAAAAATTATATTTTTAACCTTCCTATATTATAAAAATTATATTTTTAACCTTACTACTTGTATAAAAATCGCATTTTTATACTTTCTATACTATAAAAATCATATTTTTACTGTGCTATATACATGGAAAATTTATATTTTTCTTCGCTACTTCATACGATTAAAAATCCCACCTTTTTATGATTAAAAATCGAATCTTTTCAATCATTAAAACCTAATCTTTTCTATTTAAAAAATCATAGCTTTCATCAATAAAAATCCCATCTTTTCTATAATAAAAATCTAACTTTTTTATTTCTATAAACTAATTATTTTTAAATAAAAATAAACAAGTAAAAAAACTTACTATGTTGTTCAAAGGGGGAGTGGGATGCTAGGGCGGCGCAGGAGGCGGAGAGGGGTACTGAGGCGTCGGGGGAGGGGTCGCTGGTGGTAGCAGGGTGGCGCCGGGTCTGTGGCGTCGTGGGGGGAGGGGTCTCGCGGTGGGTAGTTCTGGGTTGGGCAAGGCTTTTAGGGTTCGGAAGGGAAGAAAGGGGGGCTCGCGAGATCAGGGGGAGGCGGTGGGTTCGCCTGGAGGGCGGGGCGGCGGTGGATCGCCCCCCTCCGTCGAGTGCTCGATTGATTTTGTTTTTTTCTCTCTCTTTCTGATCTGTGAATTAACGAAAAAAGGGGGGTAAAGGAGAAAGGTGTTGACTCTTTTTTTTAATTTATTAT
Source organism: Allium sativum (assembly GCA_030737875.1). Taxonomy (NCBI): domain Eukaryota; kingdom Viridiplantae; phylum Streptophyta; class Magnoliopsida; order Asparagales; family Amaryllidaceae; genus Allium; species Allium sativum. Next base: position 14,007,767 of record CM060923.1, read on the forward strand.
TTTAATTTTGAAAAAGTAACTTTTTATTTCGACTTCAAAATCGAACTCACCGACTGTCGTCCATAGCTAATTACCCCCATTCCGAACACAATGGGATATGTATCGCAGGCTGATTCGACTGTTTCGATCAGTTTTCGTCAAAATCAAAATATAACTCTATATATCGAATTTGAACGCGCATTTCAATTTACCGGGGCCACATACTAACTCTATAAATTACCGAAAAATATTTTCTAGCTTCGTATTGACGATACGGTCCTAACAAAATTAATTTCATCAAATTCTGAGACCATTTGAAAAATGGCCATTTTCCAGTCGATTGAAACCAACTGAAACTGATCAAACGCGTTTTCCTTTGCCACGCACACATATTGATTCGAAAAATTATGAAATTTGAAACCTTGCAATAATTTGACATCGCGGATCCAACAAATGTGGTTTCGTCGAAAATCAAGGTCATTTGCAAAATGGCTATTTTTAAGGGCCAGAATTCCATAGCGACTATTCTGAATTTTAAACTGGACATAACTTTTTTTCCCCGCTATGAAATTTTGACTTCTCGGATTCGTTGGAAAGATATTCTCAAATAGATTCTAATATTTTTGGTTTCGCTAAATTCCGGTTTAATTTGCACCCGGCACATTCATTTGAATTTTGAAATCGAATTATCGGACTACCGCGCCATTTTCAATTCCTTTTATATATATAAATAAATATTTATATTCTAACGACGATCTATATAAATATATACGTTCTAATTCTATTCAAAATAAATTTCTCATCGTTATTATTTAAAATCATTCATTTTAAATAATCAAAATTCACTAAAATTGCCAAAAAAAAAAAAAAAATTGGCTCGGATTTCCGGGTTATTACAATCTCCCCCACTTAAAACTTTTCGTCCCCGAAACGGAACAAAGCCGAAAGTTGTTTAACTAATCAACTCAACTTTCGCTATTTTCATTACGGCTTAAGTTCTTCAACTTTTCAGTTTCTAAGAACTTTTTTAAATTTTTCAAAAATTTGGCTAACACCATAAATTTTCGAAAGATTTCGCCATAACCTCCCCTTCATCGGGGACTTCAGGATATTTCATATAGCCTCCCATGGCCTTCTTCAATCAAAAAGAAAAAAGAAAAAGCCAAGCGGCTAGCCAATCGGCTCATAAAATCATCACCCAAACCAAACTGTAATTATGGTAAACATGTACCTATTTGTCGGGCAAACAATTTTATTCTTCTGCTCTAGCCTCCTTGCTATGACATGTTCAATGTAAGTACATGTATATGCAAGCAAATGCGATTAATTTTCAATACAACTCACTATTTGATTAATTTGGCTAAAGGTTCAACTTTTAATTAATCAACCAATAATCAAACAACACAACCATCAATCAATTAGTTGATTAGCTTTTCAAATTCATAATTTTGATATATAGCCAAAAATCACATTTTTGGTGCCAAATCACATCAATATGCCCTATCTAATTTGGGTTCTCACACCAGTCTATGGAAATATATAGGAATCCCACTTTCGTCACTCGAACATAAATTCTGATGAAGTTTCGAACCACCATCAGAACGTCTACAGGCGACTAGAGTATGATTCTATATCTATCAGATATATTTGAGGCTTCAATACACGTGGATCAGACGTATATTAAAATCTCTATATACTTGATTGTCCAAATCAATATAAAAAAAATAATCAAATACGAATAATTGATTTAAATTTCAAAACAAAATTTGTTTTCATTTTCAAAAATATACTCTTCACACTCGTTCTAGGATACTACTGATCCCATCTCTAACGAGTCATTCCCGTTGGATATTACTAATCCAGTTTCTGATGAATTCTTTCGTATGGTTCTAACGTGTCTTGTTCTCTGAGCTTTGTAAACCAAAGCTCTGATACCAAATGTGACAGCAAGGAATTTCGCTCGATCCTGATTGATCGCTAAACCGACCAAGACCGTTCGAAACCCCTGATTGTTTTGAGAACACGACGAATCAGAACATAAATAGAAAAACATTTCATTGTTAATTACAACAACTTCATCAGAATACAAGAATATACAGAGTATAAATGAATAAATATTACACAGAAAATATCAGAGGTTACAATACATTACATAGCAGCGGAAAATAATACAATACACAACTAGATGTAATACACGGATACAAAGCTTTCCGAGTATCGTTCCAGCTGTAAATCAGGATCCTGTGAATATAAATCTGCAAAACCAAAACTACTAGCTGCCCGTGTCAAAATAAGGGCACCCAGAGTTTAGGTTAAAACAATAAACTCCAGGTCAGTGATGGGACTGGTGTGAGAACTAAAACAGTTATTAATCTTTATTTTAAAGTTAGGTAAATCAAGGGACCACGCCGTATAACACGGAACGGATTTCCTCCCAAGAATACAGTGCATATAACAAAACAGCGCAATGCTTTTCGGAAAAATGAAGCTATTATAAGACCCAGGTCCTATCACACAATGCAACGCAAGCCGAGGGATAGGGTTTTCCCTTATAATAGCCAAACATGCTTGGTACATTTAAAACAAATCATTTGATACTATTATAAGTGTATAGTGCCAAAACAATTTCAGTCATAAATATCAATCATAGACTGCATGGGTATCATATATCATATGTCCATACTAGGCTCTACAATCAAAACCGCACTGTCACGTATTTGAAAATTGGGTTTCCATCTGTGAACCAAGGCAAAAGGTAGTCCTCTACCGATTCGATACGCTCTAGTCCGTGTCTCAGGTCAGAGCTCGAGTGACCTCTGGATAGTCAGGGCCGGTTAACTGATGTGGATTATTATGCCTGAACACTACGTTTCCCCGCCCTTTGGGGCATCAATGAGTCAACAAATGACTCCATCGGCTTCACATAGTCACCGATATATCCGAGGCACCTCGCAACAGCAACAACCGCATAAGTCAAACTCGTCGGGGCATGTAAAACCACTGACTCCATTTCTAACTAGAAGAAAACGCATGCCCTCCCTGAGGTCCTCTCCCGTTTCTGGTTCACAACCGGGGTGTGAGGCTCGCGAATCAACGCTACACAAAGCTACGCCACAAAGGCCTTGCTTTGATCATCAACCACAAGACTTTGCTTTTCAATAAAAGCCTTGATCATTTGCATCTTAGCATGCCACACAGGAAAACCACTCCATGCAACCGATATCCATTAATCACACAGAATGATAGCCAATGTCAGACACACAGTCCATTTACAAGTCCATTCTGGGTATGAACGAAACCAGAGGCACCTTGTACCTCGCTTATCCATCGATCCCTAAGTACATCTGGACGATCACCAACTGATTCCCTCCTCTTGGGTGTACGGCCCAATCAAGATCATCAGTAACCCCACAAACGACGTGAAGACCTCCGGTCTTCGACCACCGTCTTCATCCTCGACACCACGTCGAATCAGTTATTCAGAATGGGTTTAACCCGGTCTTTCTGAATAACTCGCGTATATAATAAACGAGTGTTGCACAAACACAACATAGGCCTCATTCCAATTCATCAGTCACTGACCACAAATTAGCAAGAGAATAATTCCCCAAATATTAACCCCGAAGGCCGAAACCAACATCAGATCAATACCAAGGAAACCATTCTGCTTAGTTAACCTACAGTTAGTTCCTAAATTTCACGTTCTTAGGGAAAGGTTCCCATTAATTTTATCAAAGATAAATTATTTTAAATTTACTCTTTAATCTTCCTTTGAATATTACTTCTAACTAGTCGGGATTAACGAATCTTACCGAAGTAATCATTTGTTTTAATTTCCCAACCCCAACCTATTCATCCCATGAAGTAAAACCGGTAATACTTCATATCTAACACCACGGTTTTATCGGTAAATTCAATTACCATTTCACGTTCAAATCTAATTAAAGATTTAACTATCACCTGGAGCAAAACTGGTGATACTCCATTCTCGATCTTTTCAATCTAATTAAAGATTTATTAAAACTCCACGTAGTTTTAATCTTTAACTGGATTAAAGAATCAGTGTCATTAAAAACACGGTTCACGATAAACCCCAAAATCATATCACATTTCAATCAGTCCTTAACCGTAAATTAGTGAGTGAGCAATTCCCGAAGTATTAACCCCGAAGGCCGAAACCAACATCAGATCAATACCCCAGAAACCATTTAACTTAACTAATCTCCAGTTAGTTTCTGATTTTCTTAACTCCTTTGGGTCTAAGAACAGTATTATTGAAGATACCGTTCACGACAACCCAAAATCACATTCCATCAATTTTCGTGTTAAAGAACAAGTGTTATTTAAAACACTGTTCACGATAAACCCAAAAATCAATTCAATTCAATTCCAATTAAATATTATTTAATTGGTACACTTCATTAAATCTAAATAAAAAGATTTAATCTTTTTTCTCAACTGTGCTTAAGAACAGTGTTAATGAAGACACCATTCACGACAAACCCAAATCACATTTGATATTCAATACAAGGCTCTGAATAGAAAATATATCGGCTTATATTCAATATCAAATTCTACGACCAACAAATATCGTATTGGAAATAACGATATATATATATATATATCTTTCAAATTTCCATAACAACATCTGTATAACCACGAAATCCATGCATCGAAATATTCCAAAGACAATTTTGATTCAAATCCATTCCAATTTAATTATTGGAAATTCTGGTTACTTTTAAAACCATTTCAAATTCAATTTATTTATTTTAAAAATAAATAAATTATTATTCTAGTTCAAACTAGTTCATTTCGATAAAAATCTATTTTTATCTTTTCAAATATGGAGTTTTTCATCCCAATTCTTCCCAAATCATTTCTTACGATTTTACACAAATTATTACTATTTTTAATAATTTTATCAAGGCCCGTACAGTCGATTTCCATCAACGGCCATCGAACTGCACTTACAGCGATCTTTTCCAAATTTGATTTGGACATAATTCCAAATCCAACCGTTAGATTTCTAATTTCTAATATTCGTTAGAAAGCTCTTTTCGATACGAACCCAACGGTTCCGGTTTTAGGAGAATCCAACGGTGGGATCTTCCGCAATATCCATTCGAAGTCAATGGTCAAAATTCGCGAACTGCCGTGGCGCATTCTATTTAGTCCATTATATTATATATATAATATATACTTCGTCGATTTCCTTTTAAAACGTATTTTATAAATCGTTTTAAATTCGTTTTCAAAACGATTTAAACTTCCTTTTCAAATTCAAATTAAAATTGAATTTTTCCTTACAAATTCGTTTTAAATTCATTTCAAATTGATTTCAATTCAAATCGATTTTTAATTCAATTTCAATTCGTTTTCAATTCAATTTGAATTTCTAATTAATCCAATTTCATTTCGAATTCATTTCTAATCAATTTCAATTCGAATTCATTTCTATTCCATTCCATTTCAATTCGAATTCAATTCTATTCTATTTCAATTTGATTTCAATTCTATTCAATTCGAATTCAATTCTATTCAATTTCAATTCGAATTCAATTCTATTCGAATTTCAATTCATTTCAGTTTATTTCGAATTTCAAATCAATTTAATTTAATTTGAATTTCAATTCACTTTAGTATTCATTTCAATTTGAATAAAATCGATATAAATATCGTTCACGTCAAAATGGCGCAAATCTAATCAACACGGCTTCATATATTTCTATTTTCAAATATTCTATTTCAAATATTTCTTTTTCAAATATTTCTATTCAAAACTGGAATGAGGCCCAATCAATTTCCATATAATGTTAATTATATGGATTTTCTACAACACATGTATAAAATAACAACGATAAATAATCAAACCATCATCCAGAGTGCATTCTACACTGTATAAGCATCAAATATAAATATTTAATGCTTACTACAGTCCGTCAATCGATCGATCGACATACAACTAATTGTTGGGATTAGTGTATGTCATATATCATCCCAATACCCGTATGGGGTTATCAAACAATCAAACACAGATTTTATTTGTACAGTTGGGCGATGTGTAAAATTTATCGTCCCAATCAAAATCAGTCAAATGTGTGTATATAAACAAATCTCTGATTTGTTTATATTAATTTATTTCATTTCATATACAAGTTAAAAATTCTATTTTTAACTATAAAATATTTTCTAACTGTATAAATGTTTTATTTCATTTCACATCACATCACACAATCAACTACACATCAAAATCAAACAAACGAGCATACAAGCCGTCCATAGTCTGTGGACGACGGATGTCGGGTGCTACTAAACACCGTCTGCATCCTAGTATATATTTTAACTTGAAAATTAAATTAAAAGTGAGAAGTTCTCACCCAAGCTATACCAAACACCGTGACTCTTCATATGTAGAAACTCTTGCCATTCCCGCCTTTTGTCACTTTCGTTGCCCGTATTCACTACATATATAAAAATCACATTTTTATACTCTCTAGTGTATAAAAATCATATTTTTAATTCGCTACTAGTATAAAAATTATATTTTTTACCTTTTTATATAATAAAAAATATATTTTTAACCTTTCTATATTATAAAAATTATATTTTTAACCTTACTACTTATATAAAAATCGCATTTTTATACTTTCTATACTATAAACTTCATATTTTTACTTTGCTACATACATGGAAAAATTATATTTTTCTTCGCTACTTCATACGATTAAAAATCCCACCTTTTTACGATTAAAAATCGAATCTTTTCAATGATAAAAACCTAATCTTTTCTATGTTAAAAATCATAGCTTTCATCAATAAAAATCCCATCTTCAATAATAAAAATCTAACCTTTTTATTTCTATAAACTAATTATTTTTAAATAAAAATAATAAAGTAAAAAAACTTACTTTGCTGTTCAAAGTGGGAGTGGGCTACTAGGGGCGGCGCAGCAGGCGGAGAGGGGTACTGAGGCATCGGGGGAGGGGGTCGCTGGTGGTAGCAGGGTGGCGCCGGGTCTGTGGCGTCGTGGGGGGGGGGAGGTCTCGCGGCGGGTAGTTCTGGGTTGGGCAAGGCATTTAGGGTTCGGAAGGGAAGAAAGGGGGCTCACGAGATCAGGGGAGGCGGTGGGTCCGCCTGGAGGGCGGCGCGGCGGTGGATCGCCCCCCTCCGTCGAGCGCTCGATTGATTTTTTTCTCTCTCTTTCTGATCTGTGAATTAACGAAAAAAAGGGGGAAAGGAGAAAGGTGTTGACTCTTTTTTTTTTAATTTATTATTTTAATTTTCAAAAAGTAACTTTTTATTTTGACTTCAAAATCGAACTCAGCAACTGTCGTCCATAGCTAATTACCCCCATTTCGAACACAATGGGACATGTATAGCAGGCTGATTCGACTGTTTCGATCAGTTTTCGTCAAAATCAAAATATAACTCTATATATTGAATTTGAACGCGCACTTCAATTTACCGAGGCCACATACTAACTCTATAAATTCCCAAAAAATATTTTCTAGCTTCATATTGACGATACGGTCCTAACAAAACTAATTTCGTCAAATTCTGAGACCGTTTGAAAAATGGCCATTTTCCAGTCGATTAAAACCAACTAAAACTGTTCAAATGCGTTTTCCTTTGCCACGCTCACATATTGATTCGAAAAATTATGAAATTTGAAACCTAGCAATAATTTGACATCACGGATCCAACAAAAGTGGTTTCGTCGAAAACCGAGGTCATTTGCAAAATGGCTATTTTTAAGGGCCAGAATTCCATAGCGACTATTCTGAATTTTAAACTGGACATATCTTTTTATCCCCGCTATGAAATTTTGACTTCTCGGATTCGTTGGAAAGATATTCTCAAATAGATTCTAATATTTTTGGTTTCGCTAAAATCCGGTTTAATTTGCACCTGGTATATTCATTTGAATTTTGAAATCGAATTATCGGACAACCGCGCCATTTTCAATTCCTTTTATATATATAAATAAATATTTATATTATAACGACGATCTATATAAATATATACGTTCTAATTCTATTCAAAATAAATTTCTCGCTGTTATTATTTAAAATCATTCATTTTAAATAATCAAAATTCACTAAAATTGCCAAAATAAAAATATTAAATTGGCTCGGATTTCCGGGTTATTACAGGAAGAGTGTTATTGTGCAAGGTACGCTTTCTATCAAAGGTGTTTAAGTTCGAGTTTTGTTTGAAAATGGAGCATCGCATAATTTTATTTGTAATGAGATTGCTTGTTAGTTAGGTTTAGAACCTGAGATTGTTGATAGACCAATAGTTGTGACTAATCCAGTAGAGGGTTCGTCCAGTCTTTGTATGCTTTATCGTGGTCTAGTTTTATTGATTCATGGTTGCTCTTTTATGTGTGACTGTTTTGTTTTGAGCTTCACTGGATTTGGGATTATCTTGGGTATGGACTGTATTAAGAAGTATGCAGCTGTGTTGGATCGCAAGAGGCTCGAGGTGACAATCAAGAACGTGGAAGTGTGAATGATTGTGATACATTGTGTTGACCCGCCTTTTGGCAAAGCCGTCAACCCATGGACCCATCATAGGATCGCTCAGGACTCGAGCATGTGCCTGCACAAACCCATACATTTTAGGCTCGAGGCTCCTTGGCTCGAAGGCCTCTTGGATAGAAGCACTTCAGCCCCAAAGACCTAGGCTAGGTGGTCTTGAGATCATCTTACACTACAACAATGACTTGGGCATGAGATATATTTCATAGCCTATTTACTTGGTCCAATTACCTATTCTAAAGCATATAAACTCGGATCTAGCTACGTTTATGCTTCCACATATTAGAGGAAACTTCCCCACTTAATCAAGACTCAGCTCCATTATCTGCTATTCACATGGATCAACTGACACATGGCACCTCCAATTATTGAAGCCTACTGCCTGTAAATACACCAAGCAATACAACAAAGAGGGGATGATCGTCTTTTTCAGCTCAGATTAGAGCATAACTCTTTGGCCCACACATGACTCAATCATGGTTGCCAACCACTTTGATCACAAAATACTTGTTGTATTCCTCAAAAACGATTACGTAATAGAGATCCTGACGATCTCATTCATTGTATCTCCAACTCTATGATATTATTATGAGATTATAAAGTGGATGTAGGCTCGTTAACGCCGAACCACTATAAAAATGTTGTTTTCTTGTTTTTTCTCTTTTTTCTGATATTTCTTCATATATCACGCTCAAATCCGACTTTTGGCCATTGATGACCACTTTTTGGAGTCAACGGTTTGGTGCTTTCACTGAGAAATGAATCTCCAACGTCTTAAGGGTTTTGCTCAACTTTTGGATCACCAAGTCCAGGACAAAATCCTATTTTCAGTCATCTTCAGCAGCCATGGTTTCCAATACTTCTGCACATTCTTGGAAAGCAGAAGCAGCAACATCTGCATAAAAAAACTGTTTTTTTCATTTCTGGGCTCGACCCCAGTCAGGTTGACCCTTCCTGGTCGACATCGACCCGACCAGAGATCCAGCCAGTAGGAATTGCACTTTGGAAAGCTCCCAGTATGTAGTTTGCCCTAGAGCAGGTTATGGGTCGAGGTGAGATCAGCTCGAACAGCCATCGTCATAACGATGTTCAAGTCCAGGTCGACCGACTTCGTGTCGACCGACTTGTCTGAAGCTCTCCAGGTCGACCGACTCCTCTGAAGATCTCCAGGTCGATCTGCTTCGAACCAACTTTTTCTTACTAGTCATTTCTAAAGTCTTGCACATCGACCTGAGACAAGGTCATTTTCAGAAAAAATATTTTTTTCTGATCTTTTCAGAAAAGGCTCCATCTTTCAAAATCATAAAAATCGTGCGGTGCCCCGGACATCCACCGGCGCTGCACGCGGACCAGCTTGACGGCTCGCCTTCGGCTCGGAGCACGGCTCGCCTTCGGCTCGACATATATTTTGGCCAACAATAATCATAAAGACTTATCGTCCAAGATTCGATGGATGGTCTGAGAATATCAACAGCAAGATGGCAATATCTCGGATCCTTCTAAGAGCCATCAGCCCCATTTACTGAGGTTATTCAATCCTGATCGACTACTTCAGTCTTGCCCGAAGATCGATGAGTTAAAAGTTTGAAACACTTAAGTTGGGAGGTTGATTGATTGTCTATATATCGGCTCTCATTCCCCGACGTAGAATCAAAGACATGACCACGGATGGACAAGGCATGTCTACATTCTTAGCCTCCATATCCAACTTCCCGACATGGAAAAGACAATGCTTCTATAAGCATGGATCCAATGTTCTCCTCCCGATCACCGCCTTAACACCCACAAGATGAGATACCGCCATTAGCAGTTTTGATCTAACTACCTGACCTTTATTCCTTGCCCTCGACATGGAGGCAAGAAGACGATTCAAAGAAAACTCACCCTCATCATTCGCCCACAAAGGCCGCCTGATTGCCTTTATTATCCTAATACCCCGATCAAGGTCTGATCGTTCTTGGCACTGCCGCCCATGAGGATTTGAAAAGACTTCCTTCATCAATTAAAGCTTCAACGGTCATCACCTGTCAGGGATGAGACAAGTCAAAATGGGTTGGCAAAGGATATACGATACCATTCTCATTCTGAATAATACTCATTCCCTTAACTGGATTATTTTTTACCTATGTCTTTTATCTTTACATGCTTTATGAGTTATTTATGTGATTAACTCATATAAATTTATGTGTGAATGATATAGGTACCCAGAGTCTAGTACTAATCAGAATTCCAACACTTGCACGCAGAACTACAAAGCATTGCTATAACGGGCCTGATCGAAGCACTCGTTTACAAACCATGCCTCCCCCTGTCCAAGGAAAGTTACACAGCTCAAGGTGGATCTGACAAGACCATCCACTACTCGGGTCATGTGTGGCATGAATCAAGACAATTATGCATCGATTTTTGCATTTCAAAGTCCGAATCTAACTGAAAATGGACGCAGTTCGACCGTCCATATGATCAGATCCTGCACTCGATGCCATCGAGTTACATAAGTCCAAATAAAGGAGGCAGCACCACCCATCAACATACTTACTTTCCAATCATGCATTTTTCCTTTTCCTTCTCCTTGAGTTATTGACATGACTAACTCGTGCTAATTTGTATATGAATGATGCAGGTACCCGAGGTCTGGTACCAATCACTCCTTCCATAGTTTGACCAGAGGAACGTAAACCTTTGGCTAACGGGGCAGGATAATAAGTGCACACGACTTCGACGTGTGTTATCTATATATGAGGCCTACTCAGCATCTAGCCTTTGATTCGACACGCAAGACATAGAAATGTATTCGGGTATGACATAACCACTTAGTAGATCAACGACTCTATCCCTTGATCTGAAGGGAAGAGTGCAACAGTGACGGGTACAATCCCATGAACGACATAACTTTTGCCTTCGACGTGGGGGAAAAAGAGGAATGTTAAGATGAGGGTCGGTATAACTCGACCGCTCTCTAACGACGTATCTAACTCTTTCCCATGCTTCCGAAGGGAGGAGTATAAACTCAAGAGGGGTGTGAACCGACCATCCCTGATGGCGACCTTTTCCCTTGACGTGGGAGTAAAAGGACGATGCCAAGGCAAATATGATCCGACTGTTTGCCCGATTAACTCTAATCCTCAGAGCTTGGATATGAGTATAAACTTAGGACGAGTGTGACAGGCGCGCCAAGATTTAAGACCACTCGATCTACAACTTTAACCCTAACTGACTTTGGGAGAGTATAAAGGACGAACCACGACTTAGGACGAGAGAGAGTATAAATTTGTTGGGTTAGTGTGAATGGTGCACCACGACTTAAGACCACTAAACCCAAAACTCCAACTCCCGCGACTGGGAAGAGAGTATAAAGGACAATGCTGCGACGTGCATGCAATCTCCATCACCCTCCGACTGAGGACAGGAGTACAAAAGACTTACGGACTAGACATCCGAACAACTTAACCCGGTTCCCACCAACGCTGGGGGCACGGGCATAGATTTCTGAATTAACTTCAAACACGCTTCGGACGCGACCCGTGTTTCAAAGTTAAATGGAGGCTACAGGCATTATACCTCCAAACTACGACACTTAGTACCTTGACACTTTGACATTTAATAATTCTATGCTAGATAGATTAGCACTCAACATGTTTTCATTTCGAGCTACAATTGCTTGTGACTTAAAGATTGACTTAGTAGCTTGCAAGATTAAGCGAACTATTCTTTGTCGAATTGCAGGATTATGTACAGACACAAAGAAAAGACACGAGGGACACACTCGCATACAACAACAAACGGGTCGTGCTCGAAGGACTGACGTCGACTTCTAAATGCTAAACTTTCCATACGACTCAATGCAACGACCGAAAGGAGACCTTAAGAGTGGGATGGTCAATAACACATCACACGATTTAAGGCAACAACTGATAGAGGGCTTTGAGAGTGAGATCTAGAATCGACACACATACCCATATGTGACTGACTATAGCCCAGGAGCAACGACAAGTTTTCACATTGCAAGTACACTGAATAGAAGATGCATTAGCTCGAGCATTTGGAAGGCCGCATGTGGACCACGAAAGGGTGTAGAGTGTCCATCCATTGACTGATCCCAACCTACTTCCCAATTGGAAGGGGAAGAAAGAGAGCATTCAAAGTGACTATTATCTGACCTCTCGCAGCCCAACTTTGATCCTCAGAGCTTGGATGGGAGAGCAGAAACCAGTATGGGTTGAATAGCAACAAATCATTTTGCATCCAACTACAACTCACGACATGATGAGGAAGAATGAATCCTAAGAAGACATGGATTTGAAGTTCGCTACTCAGTCAAGCCCCCAATGGCTAGGGACAAAGAGTGCGAGCCATGAAAAGCATGAATTTAGTACTCGACTAATCTATGCACATTTTTAACTTCTTAAAGTTTCGCAGGATCCTAAGCTACAGCAAAAAATGATGACCTCAATGGAAATGAGCATAAAGAACAAACTCAACAAGAGAATGATGACCATTTTGGACTACGGTGGAACATAAACAAAGGGGATCGACCTAACTGGCTCGAATGATAAGAGTAATTAAGTTCATTAGCGCTCGATGAGCTGATCCTCATTTTCTAACTAAAGTGAAGGAACGATGCCTAGGCAAATGAGATTCGACTGTTTGTGTGTTCAACTTTAACTCTCGCCGACACGAGAGAAAGAATAAAATGATTTGGGTTGGATAAGACCACCAAACCTGCAACTCTATCCTGAAACAACGACGGAGAATATGAAGACTTAAGGATTGGACGTCTGACTGTCTTAGCTCAACCCCCACTGACGCTGGGGGCATGAGCACTGGCTTCATTTGTTCCCCACCAACGCTGTGGGCATGAGCGTCAGCTTTCAGACTGACTTTGAACACGTTCTTGACTTGACACGTGATTCAAAGGATATATATTATACCTTCGGACCATGACACGATTTGTCTTACTCACACATTCAAGCGGGACTGCTTATGTGTTCGACATGACTGGACTCACTCATTCTAGCGAGACTGCTTATGAGTTCGACATTACTTGACCTTACACTTGACCATGTCCTCGACTTGCATAAGAAGATGACACCATTTGGAGAAGACACTTTATGAACGACCATGTGAAAAAGCTAGCAGCCCAACTTAACTTATGATGATATCATTCGACCTCTTGATTCGATGAGGCGTAAGTGATTACCTGTTCATCTCAACTTCTCTAGCCTCGAACTTTGGCTCGATAGGTACCACAGATGGCGGAGTAATACATGACATGCTGTTGGCACAGAGAAAAGAAAAAAGAATTCAAGCTTCAGGACTACTCCTAAAGACATGACAACTCGACATTGCTTTCTCGAAGATGAATGATATTCCAAAGAGATGCAGTTCGACTTATTCAAAGTACATCATGTCTGCCACACGATGTACTTTGGGGGGCAAAGTATTGACCCGCCTTTTGGCAAGGCCGTCAACGCATGGAACCATCATAGGATCACTCAGGACTCGAGCATGGGTCTGCACAAACCCATACATTTTAGGCCCGAGGCTCCTTGGCTCGAAGGCCTCTTGGATAGAAGCACTTCAGCCCCAAAGACCTAGGCTAGGTGGTCTTGAGATCATCTTACACTACAACAATGACTTGGTCATGAGATATATTTCATAGCCTATTTACTTGGTCCAACTACCTATTCTAAAGCATATAAACTCGGATCTAGCTATGTTTATGCTTCCACATATTAGAGGAAACTTCCCCACTTAATCAAGACTCAGCTCCATTATCTGCTATTCATATGGATCAACTGACACATGGAACCTCCAATTATTGAAGCCTGCTGCCTATAAATACACCAAGCAATACAACAAAGAGGGGATGATCTTCTTCTTCAGCTCAGATTAGAACATACTCTTTGACCCACACATGACTTAATCATGGCTGCCAACCACTTTGATCACAAAATACTTGTTGTATTCCTCAAAAACGATTATGTAATAGAGATCCTGATGATCTCATTCATTGTATCTCCGACTCTATGATATTATTATGAGATTATAACGTGGACGTAGGCTCGTTAATGCCGAACCACTATAAAAATGCTATTTTTTTGTTTTTTTTTTCCTTTTTCTGATATTTCTTCATATATCATGCTCAAATCCAACTTTTGGCCGTTGATGACCACTTTTTGGCGTCAACACGTTGTCTACCAGAGGATGAAGTTCTGGTTAGATTTTTATATTCTCTTGTGACTCCACGGGATGGGTTGTCATCTATGCCAATCGTACGAGAGTTTTCTAATGTGTTTGTCGAAGTCAAAGGATTGCCCCCGCAGTGGGAGATCGAGTTCTAGATTGATTTAGTGGATGGAGCCAGACCACTTGTTATTCCTCTTAGGTGGATGGCACCTAAGGAACAATGAGAGTTAGAGGTGCAAGTGAACGATCTTCTAAGTAAGGGATTCATTCGGAGAAGCGTATCCAAATGAGGTGCACCAGTCCTGTTTGCAACCAATGTTGATGGCTCATTGCGATTATGTGTGGATTATCATGAGCTGAATAAAGTGAATAAGAAAAATAAATATCCATTGTCGAGAATAGATGACTTGTTTGGTCAGTATCACGAAGCTAAGGTGTTTTCCCAAATGGATTTGGCAACTGAATTTCACCAATTGAGAGTGACTTAGGATAGTGTGTCGAAGACTGCTTTTAGGACACCGTCCGGATTTTATGAGTAGCTTGTGATGCCGTTTAGATTAACTAACATGCCAGCGTATTTTCTAGACCTTATGAATCTAGTTTTCAAGGACCACCTGAGTAAGTTCGTGCTTGTATTCGTGGATGGTATATTGGTTTATTCTAGGACTGAAGAGGAACACAAGACACACTTGAGAATTGTTTTGGAAGTCTTGCGAAAACAACAGATGAGAGCTAGGTTTTTGAAATGTCACTTCTGGAAGAAGGAAGTAAGATTTTTGGGTCATGTCGTATTAGGACAAGGAATAATGGTGGATCCCGCTAAGGCAACAGCAATACAAGATTGGGATTGACCCAAGAATGTGACGGATGTTAGGAGTTTCCTTAGTTGGTAGGATATTATCGACGATTTATCAAGGATTTCTCCAAGATAGCTTCACATTAACTGGATTAACAAAGAAGAATCAGTTTTTCGCGTGGAATGCAAAGTGTGAGCAAGCCTTTGGAATTATGAAAGAAAGAATGACAAGTGCTCCTGTGTTGACTATTCCAAATAGGAATGAAGAGATGGTAGTATGTACCGACACATGTGGCACTGGACTTGGAGCAGTGTTAATATAGAAAGATATGGTTGTGGCTTATGTGAGTCAACATCTGAAGTCACATGAAAGGAATTACATGACTCGCAATTTGGAGTGAGCGGCGATAGTATTTTCTCTGAAGAATTGGAGACATTGTTTGTTGTGAGTTAGATCTGAGATGTTTACGGATCAAATTCATTGAAGTATTTTATTCCCAGAAAGATTTGAATCTTCGGCAGCAATGATGGTTAGAATATTTGGTGTTGTATGATTTCTGAATAGCTTATACTCTGGGAAAAGGTTATGCAGTGGTCGATGCATTAAGTCAAAAGCGTACGAGATTAGGAGCGATGTTTTCCAAACGGAAACATCTTGAGTATTTGAAAAGATTTGATTTTAGACCTTATTGTGAGTTAGAACCCGAGATGTTAGCAATCTTGTCGATTAATCCAACTCTCATCAAAAGGATACATGAAAGACAAAAACGAGACAATAAGTTTTCAGAAATCATTTGAGGGTTAAAGATGAGAGTGGAACCCGAGAGATTTAAGGATTATGAAGTCGGTCGAGATGGTTGGCTTCATAAGAATGGATGACTGGTTGTTCCTGATTTAGATGGATTAAGGGATGAATTTTTGAGGGAATGTAGGCACTCTAAGTTAATGATTCATCCTGCTGGTAATAAGATGTATTGAGATATGGAACGAGTTTACTATCGGGAAGGTATGAAGAGGGTATCGGTAAATTCATCTCGTAATGTATGAACTGTCATCTAGTTAAAGCCAAGAAGAAAAAGCCAGGTAGATTGTTACAACCATTGAAAGTTTCTACGTGGAAATGAAAGCAAGTGTCGATGGATTTTATTATTGGATTACCTAGAACCACTGTTTCAAATCTCGCAAATATCGCCCGAGATCTCCTCCGATATCTCGTTTTGGGCTCCTTCCGAAACGAAACAGCAAATATCACTCTAAATCCCTTTCGAATATATTGCCCGAGATATTGCAATATCGAACGATATATCGACCAAGACGAAATACTGGAATATCGTCCAAGATCTTAATTTTTTTGGTTAAACTTTAAATCTGTGCCTAAACTAGAACAATAATTAAAAAACTCAAATCTAGCCGTAGCAATCTTTTGTTATTTTCCATTTTGCATGTTAAATGACTATATTGTATGTTCGCATAAGTTTTACAATGTGTATGATTTTCATATTCATCTTTTTACATACATGTTACTTATGAAATTATGCATTTTATGGTTTATTTATGCTGAATTTTTTTAATGTTTTGGGTCCTTTCAATGTTTGTTGTCTAACAATATTTCTGTTTTATGCATATTACGATTTAGAATATGAATGATCTTTCGCAAAATAAATAATAATAAAATTATTTTGCATTTTAAGTTTAAGCTACTATGTTTTTAATAGCATTCATAAAAATCATTTTGTTAAAATATCATTTTTAACATATCATATACCCCAAGATTGTTCCGATATGAACTTTCAGAACCGAGATTAAATCGGAGATGAACTCCCGAGTTAGACTCATCTCTTCCGAGATCTCCCCCGATACGAGACCGAGCCTATAAAATTCCCAAGACGAAACGCGACCAATATCCGAGATTTAAAACCTTGCCTAGAGCAAGGACAGGAAATGATAGTATTTGCGTTGTCGTGGATCACTTGACCAAAAGTGAAAGGTTTATTCCTGTTAGATCAAACAGGACTGCATTAATGTTGGTTGAGTTATATCTTAAGTGGATATTCCAATTCCACAAAATTTTGAAGAGTATTGTTAGCGATCGAGATCCGTTGTTCACTAGTGGATTCTGGAAGAGTTTGCAAGAAACATTGGAACCGAGCTACGTTTGAGTACGGTGTATCAACCCCAAATAAATGGTTAGATTGAAAACGTTAATCGAGTACTGGAAGATCATCTTAAAGCTTGTGTCTTGGATTTTCGAGGATCGTAGGAAGATCATATGCATTTAGTCGAGTATGCTTACAATAACAACTACCAGTCGAGCATTGGGATGGCAGCGTATGATGCATTATACGGTAGGTCGTGTAGTTCTCCATCTTGCTGGTTAGAGACTAGAGAGAAGTTGTCACTTGGGCCCGAGATGATAAGAGAAACTACGGATAATATTGAAGTAATTCGACAATGAGTAAAGGCAGCCCAAGATCGTTAGAATAGTTATGCCGATAGGTGACGAAAGGATTTGGAGTTTTCAGTTGGAGATTTGGTATTCGTTAGGATTTCGCCTCCACGGAAGATTGTTTGTTTTGGGAAGAAAGGAAAATTAGCACCATGATTTGTTGGGTCGTTTCTGATTATTGAGAGTATTGGAAAGCTCGGTTATGGATTGGGTTTACCTGATAAGATGGGGGGTGTGAATAATGTGTTTCATGTATCGTTTCTACGAAAGTTCGTGCACGCTTCGAATGTTACGGTATCTCTTGGTCACCTTGAAGATTTTTAAGTCGAGCCCGAAGTTTCTAGCACTCGTAAGCCGCTTCGCGCCATGGGAAACGACACGAAACAGCTTAGGAGGAAGGTTATTAAGCTAATTAAGGTACAATCGAGCGAGAACGATGACGATTGCACGTGGGAAATGGAAGAGATTGTAAAGTCGACCCATCCAAAACTCTTTGAGTGGTACGTCTCATATATCGTATCTTACTTGTGCCATTTTATCTTGTGCTATTAGAAGTTTTGCATGCTAGGATAGGACTTTGGATGCATGGATTGTTGGATGCTAGATTGCATGCTAGATTAGCCGCTCGCGGATGGTAGGCATGCAGAATACCTTGTTTTCTTGTGTTTTCTTGGGATATCAAGGGCAAAATCCTAAAGGATTGGGGAGAATGTAATGACCTATACTTTACATATCAACCGATCGTAGAATAATTATATTTTATTCCTTAGTGGTCGGATCATTCTCAGATTTTAATATGTTGTTCATAAGGATGTGAGACATATCCATGACTTTTTTTACCAAATTCAATTATGACCATTTTTCTCTTGAGTTTTCGGTTTGGGCTATAAATTTTGATAGGGATTGAATCAGGTGCTACAGTCGATCTCATTGGATTGGAATGGTGGTTTACGATTCTGTAGAATGGTCACATGAAGGATTTGGTTCAGCAGTTTGGGAGGAATCCCTGTTTTAAGTTTCAATTGTTGTTTAGGCAAATTGGTCAGTAGCTAACGGGATAATCAGCCAATCCCATTAGACATGTGACCTGCAGATATAAATAGGGGGACTTGGGGAGAGAACTAGAGTTACTCTCTTTATTCTAAACTTCAGGTTGGGCGTCTGTGATTCTTCGATTCAACCTGAAACCCTATTTCTCCATTCTTCTCATTCATATTCATAGTGGGTTGCATCTAGAAGATAGATCTTCATCAAGGGAAGCTAGATCACATCAAATTGCATCAAATTCAAAGGATTTCAACATTTTACAGACCTAATCTCAATGAATTTACATCAAATTAAGGATTAAATGAGTGATAGATATCTCTCAAACAGAAGCAGAGGGTTGTATGGGTTAGATCTATGTTAATTTCATTCGTATGTGTTATAATCACCTTAGATCTGATCATATATGTTTAATTCTGATTTAGAAACCCCAGAAAAACTAATTTGATCTAGTTAACCGGATAATTGTTAGATTAATTATGTTTATTCATATATTTAGATCCAAATAATGCTAGATCTCATTTTTATGTTATGTTTATGCAATCGTTCATGTTTGTATATTCAGTGTTGTCTGAATTAATGGTGTTTAGATTGAATTGATTGTGTTGTTTGAGTTGTTTGTTAGAAATGGTTGTTATAGATCTTAGTGTCGAAGAATTGAGCAAATCGGAGGTTCAAATGATCAGATTAAGACGAAACTTGGCAGAGGCGCTTTGGAAGATGTGGAATTAATACACGAAAACTTTCATGTCCAAATAAGCTAAGGACATGGGTCAGCACCGACCCATGGTAGAGGATTGGATGGTACTGGATTGTGGTGCATGGCTTTGCATAGGTGATTCGAGGCTACTTGTGAATTTTCAGACCATCTGGAGTTGATTTGTGATGGGTCAAAGGCTGATTGCTCGAGATGTGAATGGACCGACAGAAGCTTCAACCCGAACGCCAAAACGATTGGAGATTGGACTGGAAGGATATACTCGAGGTAAGAATGGTTATGGGACAACCACTTAGCTAAAATTGGCTAAGTGGATGAGTCGGCACCGACCCATAAAATGAGGCCGGGTGGACTTGGTTGGTATAGAGCGTAATGATGGTGACTTCCAAAGGTTAAATGGACTTCATATGGATGGTGTGTAACTTAAAGATTGATGGTGCTTCGATTGTGAACTCGTGTTGGAGTGGTCAGAGTCAGATTGATGTGACACTGGTCGTGATTCAATATACGATCCAATACGATGATGGATTAACTGGATGAGAGTCAATCATGGATGACAATGGAATGGTTCTAGAATGGATTGAGTCGCCGAGATGAAATGCTCGACAGATTTGATGTGCCAAAGAACTGTTGGTAATCAAAGTGTTCTAGCAGACTCAAAGCAGGGGTATCGTGGGGACGCCAGTTAGGATTAAGTGGGATCGTATACCATAGGCAGTCTTGATGGGCCTATTTGTCGTGAATGGGAGAAGACAAACATACGAGTCATGATGGCTCATGGTAATTTAGCTTGAAATGGGGTTTCTCCATAGCCTTTTTGATCGTTCAAAGGAAGTTCAATTATCGACGCATTCAAGGATGTAGTAAGTGATAGCTAGGGTATTGGATTTTATGGATGCTATGGTTGATTGTGTGCTTTCTTCTCTATTTCCTCTGGGTAGGATATCACCGTAGGATGTTGAAGAGAAGAGGGATTAGGGTTTGTCCTTTCCTATTCTGTAACAGCATGTGATAGATGATTTTCACATATTAACTTGTTGGTTGTTGGGC
The DNA here is from genome assembly GCA_030737875.1 of Allium sativum. Taxonomy (NCBI): domain Eukaryota; kingdom Viridiplantae; phylum Streptophyta; class Magnoliopsida; order Asparagales; family Amaryllidaceae; genus Allium; species Allium sativum. Next base: position 14,028,532 of record CM060923.1, read on the forward strand.
TAATCGGATGGTTGATCCGTCTTTACTCATATTATCCTATGCAGCTGTTGTTAGCTATTTTATCGCTCACTAAGACTGTTGTATGACTTAAAGTTTTATCTTTCCCTCTTATTTCCCTGGGTTGTTCATCAATGTTGTTGTTGAGCAGACTGAGTAGCTGGTTTGGTGCCGTTGATGTTGTATAGTGACGAGTAGGAGGCTGGCGTATTATTATTACCTACTATTTGGGTATTTATATTTTATTTCCACTGTATGTTGATGTTATTGAGACTCTGAAGGATGTAGTGAGGCAAACTATATTTAGAGATTCGTGTACTCAAATGTATTGTACTCAAGATTCTACGGTTTTATGGAAATTTGATTTTTATTTTCAGCTATGCTTCACTGTTATATCCTATTGTATATTTTATTATTATACATTATCCATGCGCAGTGAGCTATACGACAGGTTCATTTCGAGTTGTTATACCCTGATGATCGTCCATATCGGCCTGACACTTCATACAACACACCTTTTCCTTAGTTTGGTGCAGAAGACACGAGGTGTTCGTCACCTTGTTGAACTTGTTTGAGGCAAAAAAAATGATGAAGAGAGGAAGAGAGACTAGCTGCACTTTAATAAAGCAGGTCCCTACAGGCGAATTTTGAATATTCGCCTCCGTACATGAGCCTATCGAATCCAGCTTTGGCAGAGTGTAGTCAAATCACCTGTTTTATGGCAGAGTGTAGTCAAATCACAACATTTGGATCAGTTTTGAATCAGCTCTGCCACAAACCATGCCGACTAACCGTTTCATAATCAGAGTGTGAAATGATTAAATCAGAGTACGGAATGATTAAAGCTGACTTGACATTTCAATTTCAAGTTAAAACAACATTCATTTTATATTAAAAACCCTTTTTATTTATTTAATAAATCGTTGTGGTTTATAAACGATTCCATAGCAACTTTCTGAAAATTTGATTTGGACATAACTCAAAATCTATAATATGAAATCTCAATTTTTCTCTTCCATTAGAAAAATATAGTTCAACAGATTTGAACGTTTCTTGTTTCAAAAATATCCGACTTATAATGAATCCTATATGTTCGGTTGAAGTTTAAAACTTAAAACTACGAACTATAGCAAGTTACGAGCTCGTTTTTTATTATATTATAAATTATACATTCAAACGTCATTTAATTAGTATAAGTATCAATACTATACATCCAAATAGCATCCAAAGCCCAATCAAAAAACATAAACCAAATGACAAATCCAAATATCCGAACATACCAAATAATTAAACAAGCACGACTTCTGTCCGAATATACCAAATAATTAAACATACCAAATACAAATATCTGAACATACAAAATAACTAAACATACACTACTTCTATGGCAAACCAAACGCGCACTAACGAACCACTACACTAGTCTTGCCTCCGCCTGATCAATGGTGTGGAATTTGATGATGAACCACTGTTGCTGCTACTTCTATGTCATCGCACATTGGATGAAGTGGGTAATGTAGATAATGGTTGCAACGGGCCATGTGTAAATTCTTCATGTTCTGCAGCTGTTGGAGGAGGAGGTGGACCTACAGGAGGAGGAGGAGATGGTGGAAGTGTGCCAAGCACATCCTCAGCGTATGGTGTTCATGTAACCTTTTCTTCTTTAATCACACCCAACTCATTGTTTTATGTCCAATGTCGTTGTTAAAGAAATAATATGCTCACATCAACCGGTCCAGGTTCCATCTCGAAATATTATGCAAAATGTAGAATTAACTATTAACGTCGTTTACATAAGTATTATTTTCTAGAACATATTATACTTTTCTAAAACAAGTTTAAACATGTTATGCTTCCTTAAACATGTTATACTTTTCTAATAAAAATAAAGAATACTTACCCCTATTTTAAACATTTTTAAACATTTTTATTTGAAAATGTAGACCATTTTTAAAAAATAAAAATGGGAAGAAATATTCGTTTACATAAACAAGGAACGTTATCTACGACAACATTTCCAAATCAATACAACGATTTTTCAATTTGAACACATCTACAAAATACATAACTCCAACGGGTCGTCAATCCTGTGTTCTAACGATCCTAGCTTCCAACAAACAAGCTTAATATCCAACTCAAATTCACACAACTTCAGTCGTAATCAACAACATTATCACACCATACTAAATCCTAACTATATAACCCAATAACCTACCATCAAATATCCAACTTGCTTAATCCATAATGTGAACAATGTACACATCCACATTTGTAATTACAACATACAAACTTCTTACTAGTAAAATACAATCAATTCCATATCCTATATTACTTAAAATTAGATGACCTAATTTCAAAATTGAAATTTTGGTTTTAGATTTGTACCTATATCGTGTTGTACACCGGATGTGTTTGTCATTGTATGCTTTTTGGAACAACTAGAAGGAAAAATATGTGAAAATGAAGTTGATTTTGTTTTTGTTTTTTTATTTCTCGAGCTAGCTGAAAGTGGGATTGAGGAAAAATGAAGACAAAGTGGGGGAGAAAGGAGCTCTCGGGTTTATATGTAGTAGGGTCTGTGCGTTGGCGAATTTTGACAGTTCGCCTATTGGTGAGTTTTGAAATTCACCAATGCACAGACCAAAACAGGTCTATATCTGTAATTAAATCTAAAAAAAGTCTATACGTGTTGTTATTATTATAAACATGTCTACTTATGATATTTTTCCTAATCGGAAATATCCATGCAAACTGCTTGTCTACGAAGTAGCCGCAAGTCAAAGTTAGGTTACATCAGATTGTCATACTCACATTCATTTCCCTTTGAATTTCTTTTTCACCGTATACTCAACTATTTACTTTATCATCATTCCTATTAAACTCTATCTTAGCTGATAAAAAAACCAAATAGCATGAAATATATAAGATGAAGTAAACTTTGTAATGTTTTTGGAATTACCCGAATAGTTTTTATCCTTATATATCCATTGTGATAAAGTGGCTAACATGAAAAATATGACTTTACTCAAACTAATATGACTAAGTTTACCTTAAGTAAACACATTTATGCATGTTTTATAACGCAACCTTTATCAAAATAATTCTTTATAATTACATCTAGATGGAATTTTGGATATATATATATATATATATATATATATGAGTATATTGCTAAATAGGGTTAGCCACTTGAAGCCAGTTTGGCCAGAGACCTGCAATGACATAAGATTATTTGTTGTACCGTTACAGTTACCCTTTTCAACATTCTAAAATGACCATCTTAAATACCTTATTTTAATTTGGTGTATCTCTGAAACTAGTCATTGTTAAAGTTAGATGCAATTACTTTTCAAAGAAAAGTTCGTTAACCTCGCTGAAAAATGAAAAAAAGGGGAGGGAACAAAAAAACAAGGTTGGTTCAACATTTTGGGCAGGGTTTGATCTAAATTGATATAAATAAAATAGTGAAGGATTACAAAAATAAAAAGGGCAGTTAAAGATTTTATTTGCATGGTAGAAGACAAAGTTTGATACATCTATCGCAATTTATTTTATAGAAATTGAAATCCCAGTTCAATATAGAGTCTTTTTAACAAGGGAGCGGTTATAAAGACACAAAATTGAACACAATTTTATTTGCACAAAATCTGGACCACATTTTATATACACAATTTTATGTGTGAGGTGAAATTCAGGGTAGATCCAATGACTTAAACTTTGAGTCAACATTTAGTGTACATTTAGACTTTCCCTTTTAACAAAGTCTTAAAGTTATTATTCACGATCAAAGTTCACTATTTAGTTTGCTAGGGCATCTCTAATGGGTAAAAAATGCATAAATGCGACATTGTCCCATTTTAAATGACATTCTACACTCATTATTTAGTTATTTACGAAAATACCCTAATTTATTCTAAATAACGTTCAACTGTAATGTGGTTTATTCACAAATCACGTTTTAAACGAATTAGGTTATAATACAAATCTAGCTTGACACGAACTAGGTTGTAATTATATGAATCTCATGTTAAGTTTCGACATTCCCTGCGTACCTTCCGCTCATACGCGCTTCACCGTGTCTAGTTGACATCAACGGTCGAAGATTCCTATGCCGACATCCCGATTGAACATCCCTCATCGCCACCTATCGAGCACATAATCTGGTATTGGCAAGCACTTATTGTAACAAAAGGAATCTCTCTTTGTTACATGTCACCGACACCATATATATACACCATGATCTGCCTTAATTTCTTGCGATGTGGGACACACCCATTCAATCCACGCATCTCACTCCATTCCATTGCAAGCCACACCTAACAATCTGTTAGGTAACGACGATCGAAACAAAGCCTCGCTTCATTGCATGCATATGAGTTGGCACACAACGCCCATATAACAAAAGGAATCCCTGTTGTTACGTGCCTACCAGCTCATATTTGTACACAATTCTTTCAATATATTCCGTGATGTGGGACTATTAATTCCAACTCGTCATTCCTCCTTAACAACATGCTTGACAATCCAAAAAATAAATAAAAATAAAAATTATTAAGCACATAATTTACGGATAGAATTGAAAAGTAAATATTATACTAAAATCAAAAATCAGCTCCACACACTAGTTCCATACCAAAACTTCACAAATATGTTGTTCATTCAGAAATCACAGCTCCATCATTAGTACTGTCAACAATCGTCTTCCCCAGCCTAATCTGATCACTCATGAGCCCCAGAAGGTACACATTATAGTAATAACTGAAAAGGTCCAATGCAGGCTCCAAGAAGGACTTACCCATCGATGGAGGGTTATCTCTCACAATATCAGCAAACTGGGATTCTTCCTCCTCAGTCCACAGCTTAGCAACTTCTTCCCCCATATCAGTAAGCCCTAGATCATCGAACGATGAACCCAAATACGATATGAGATGATGCCTCTCCTTCTTAACGTGATGTTTGACACACTTGACCCCGAACCCATTTTCTTTAAATTTCCCCGAACCCACCAAATTCGCTTCAGAATTTGTATCTCCAATAGCAATACAAATTTCCCCTTTAGGATTTGTATTCCCACCCACAACCACCAAACTCGCTCCAGGTATTGTATTATATTTCCAATAACAACGCAAATTGGCTTCTGCCGAAAACAATAGCTTCGCTTATTTCCAAATCTGGTTGTTAATTTTGAGTCATTCCAAATTTCCGCAGGCCTGGTTTGATCTCGTTTTTGAATTCCTACTGAGGGGTGAGGATATTGCAAATTTTACTATGAAAGTAACGAGTAAGGCTGTTGCTGTTGACATTTTTTGATTAAGCTGCCTCTCATTCAAAAATGAAAATTCCGTATAACTACACCGTTTATCGATTTTAATCATCTTTTGTTGCACTTTGCCGACTTTCAAACCTAAACTCAATATACACTCGGCAAATTTTGTTTATAAGTTCGGTAGCACCTTGTTGAATTTCAATAAATCATCAGTGTATGGTGTTCATGTAACCTTATCTTCTTTAAGCACACCCAACTCATTATTTGATGTCTGATGTCGTTGTTAAAGAAATAATATGCTCGCATCAACCGGTCCAGGTTCCATCTCGAAATACTCTGCAAAATGCAGAATTAACTATGAAAGCCGTTTACATAAGTATTATTTCCTAGAACATGTTATACTTTTCCAAAACAAGTTTAAATATGTTATGCTTTCTTAAACATGTTATACTTTTCTAATAAAAATAAAAATAAAGATTACTTACCCCTATTTTAAACATGTTTAAACATTTTTATTTGCAAATTTAGACCATTTTTAAAAATAAAAATGGGTAGAAATAATCGTTTACATAAACAAGGAACATTATCTACGACAACATTTCCAAATCAATACAATTATTTTTCAATTTGCACACATCTACAAAATACACAACTCCAACGGGTAGTCAATCCCATGTTCTAATGGTCCTAACTTCGAACAAACAAGGTTAATATCCAACTCAAATTCATACGACTTCAGTCGTAATCAACAATATTTTCAAACCATGCTAAATCCTAACTATATAACCCAATAACCAACCATCAAATATCAAACATGCTAAAATCCATAATGTGAACAATATACACATATACATTTGTAATTACAATATACAAACTTCTTACTAGTGAAATACAATCAATTCCATATCCTATATTACTTAAAATTAGATGACCTAATTTCAAAATTGAAAGTTATCGCTTAGAACTATCTTATTAATATTATGTTTTAATCGGGTGTGTAGAATCGCTCTACACAACCGTCTAGTTAAAAAAAAAAAAAAAAAAATGAAAGTTAGGTTTTAGATTTGTACGTATATCGTGTTGTACGCCGGACGTGCTTGTCATTGTATGCTTCTTAGAACAATTAGAAGGAAAAATAGGTGAAAATGAACTTGATTTTGTTTTTTTTTTTTTTTTTTTTTTGTTTTGTTTTGTTTTTTTTTTTATTTCTCGTGCTGGCTGAAAGTGGGATTGGGGCAAAATGAGGAGAGAGTGGGAGAGAGAGGAGCTATCGGGTTTATGTGTAGTAGGGTCTGTGCATTGGCGAATTTTGGCAGTTCGCCTGTTGGTGAGTTTTGAAAATTTGCCAATGCACAGACCAAAACAGGTCTATACGTGTAATTAAATCTAAAAAAGTCTATACGTGTTGTTATTATTATAAACATGTCTACTTATGATATTTTTCCTAATCGAAAATATCCATGCAAATTGCTTGTCTACAAAGTAGCTGCAAGTCAAAGTTAGGTTACATCAGATTGTCATACCCACATTCATTTCCCTTTGAATTTCCTTCTCACCGTATACTCAACTATTTACTTTATCATCATTCCTATTAAACTCTGTCTTAGATGATAAAAAACCAAATAGTGTGAAATATATAAGATGAAGTAAACTTTGTAATGTTTTTGGAATTACCCGAATAGTTTATATCCTTATATATCCAATAAGATATAGTGGCTAACATGAAAAATATGACTAACTTTACTCAAATTAATATGACCAAGTTTACCCCAAGTAAACACATTTATGCATGTGTTATAACACAATAATTATCAAAATACTTCTTTTTTTACATCTAGATTGAATTTTGGATATATATATATATATATATATATATATATATATATATATATATATATGAGTATATTGTTAAATAAGGTGAGCCACTTGAAGCCAGTTTGGCCAGAGACCTGCAATGACATAAGATTATTTGTTGTACTGTTACAATTACTCTTTTCAACATTCTAAAATGACCATCTTAAATACCTTATTTTAATTTGGTGTATCTCTAAAACTAGTCATTGTTAAAGTTAGATGCAATTACTCTTCAAAGAAAAGCTCGTTAACCTCGTTGAAAAATGAAAAAAAGGGGAGGTGACAAAAAACCATGGTTGGTTCAACATTTTGGGCAGGGTTTGATCTAAATTGATATAGAAAAAATAGTGAAGGATTACAAAAATAAAAAGGGCAGATAAGGATTTTATTTGGATGGTAGAAGGCAAAGTTTAATACATCTATCGCAATTCATTTTACGGGAATTGAAATCCCACTTCAATATAGAGTCTTTTTAACAAGGGAGCAGTTATAAGAACACAAAATTGAATATAATTTTATATACAAAAAATCTGGACCATATGATTTGTTTGTCTTTATGTGTGAGGTGAAATTCAGGAGAAGATCTAATGACTTAAATATTGTGTGTTTAATTTTGTGTCAACGTTTAGTGTACACTTAGGCTTTCCCTTTTAACAAAGTCTTAAAGTTATTATTCACGATTAAAGTTCACTATTTAGTTTGTTAGGGCATCTCTAATGGGTAAAAGATGCATAAATAGGACATTGTCCCATTTTAAATGACATTTTACACTCCATCAAAGGTGATTCAAACGTGGATAGAGATTTCAAATGAGCTAGTTCTATTCACACTCCTTCCTCACTTCGCACCCCACCTAGTTTTTAAAATGTCCATATTCCGCTTTTTCCTTTTCACATTCCATTTCTTTACGAAAATACCCTAATTTATTCTAAACGACGTTCAACAGTAATGTGGTTTGTTCACAAATCACGTTTGAAACGAACTAGGTTATAATACAAATCTAGCTTGACACGAACTAGGTTGTAATTATATGAACCTCATTCCTCCCAAACTAAGTTATTACATGGAACAAGCGAGGTTCTTATAGGAACATCACTTCTCTAGGATTAAGTACGTGATCGTTCATTTTAAACGAAGATATAGATGATTTTGAAAAATCTAAAAATTGGTAAAATAGTGTGGCGTGAAAAAAGAAAATCAAAGTGGAAATAGAAATAAAGTTAGCCATTGAAATGGGATAAAATCCCTTTTTTTTCAAGCGACAATTTGAAAATAGGATTTAAAAAATTATAGTTTAAATGGGGTTTAACCTGTATATAAACTACAAGCAGAGTTCCAATCCATGTCCAAATTAATCTTCGTTTATTTACTTTTGAACTCGGAGCATGAATGTACTTTCGTCGCTTTCTGCTCAAACTCTTTAAATGATTTCCTCTTTAGGATTTTCTTTAAATTTCCCCGAACTAGGGCTGGCAATGAATATCCGAAAAATCTGATATCCGTCCGCATCCGTATCCGAAAAGCAGATAAATATCCGATATCCAAAAAAACGGATGTGGATACAGATACATAGATATCCGCATCCGAAAATTATCCATCCGAATTTTTTTAACATTATGCTCAAATTTATATGTATTTTGTTGTAATATATATATAAATGTTGTGAATATGCTTTTATTAGTTCTATGTTCAGTCCCACATCATGGGAAAAAGTTAAACATCAGCTCCAAAGTCTATATATAAAGGAGCCAATGTAATAGAAAGAAATACACATCTGAATGAATAGAAATGTTCTATCTCCCTTATTTCTTCTGTTCTGTGTTCATTTTATAACACGTTATCAGCACGAAGCTCTATTAGAGATATTGTTTGAAATATTCTAGATCTGTATTTATGGATCTATCATGTAAGTTATTTTTTTTATGTTTTGAAATCATATAGATCTATATATATGAACTTGTTTGTGTCTTCTGCTTAGATGTGATCCATACTTCTAGATCACTTTTCTTTTTCAGTTTTTGTAGATCTAGATTCTATTTTAGTGGATCTAACTTTTTAGATCTAATTAACTATTCTGACCCTAAATATGTGTAGATATATTCTTTCAATTCTTTGCGGATCTAATTTTGAGTTCCCAAATCCAAGTGGAGATTTGATTATATATGTATTGTTTACATTATTGATGATGTAAAGGTAGATCTAGTTTTATCCTTTCCAATCTACTATTATTCTTCGTATGTGATTCTTTTGGATACACTAAAGACAAAATATCTCTTGAAAAAAAGTATTTGATTTTTTTTAAAGTATATCCAACAGAATTATGGGTATACAATATAATGATATAGCATTTAAATTCAAGAGCAGTATTTATTTATCACTGGAAGTGAGACTGAAAACTCATGATGTAAACCAGTTAGGAACCTGAAGTTCATATGTAAATGACCTGAAGTTCATATACAATTTTTTTAAGTAAGGAACCTGAAGCTCATATGCAAATGAAGAACCTGAAGTTCATATGCAAATAAAGAACCTGAAGTTCATATGCAAATGAGAAAGATGAAACAAAAGCCCGAAGATTTCTTAAAAGTTGTGACATAAAAGGATTGTACTTCCAGAAGAAGTTAAAAGAGACACACACATTATAATATGTGACAGAAACATTAGACTCAATAGAAAATCTCTAAACATGTTTCATTTAACTGACATCTTTCATGTACAGTTTATATTAACTGAATATCCTGAAGATATAGTATACATATTAATCTCTTAAAGAGATGTTTTAAAGATTTAATTTTATATAGCAAATCCAACATCCTAGAAGAGATATTAGCATATTTTTTTGTTGCATAGCATTTACATAAGTAAAAGATATGTTCCCTGAAGGAATATCATACACTCCAGAAGTAGTGATTTCTTTTTTCTCTTGAATCTTATTTTTATTTAATGCACCTAATTTTGTTAATGCATTTAAGGTTTGAATGTATTTTTGTATATTGATATGACATTTTAATAGTTTGTATATATTTATCTCTGGAAGAGATAAGTTCATCCCAGAAGTGATGATAACGAAATATCTTTAGAGGATATTTGTATATTTGAAAATGGTAAAATATCACTAGAAGATATCTGTTTATTTGAAAATAATAAAATATCTTCAGAAGAGATATCTACAATTAAAGGCGATAAATATTTGTAAAAATAAAAATGTATTAAAACTCCATAAATGGTGTTTATGGAATATCCCAGAAGCGATATTATATTCTGATATGTTTATAAAAGAATTTGCATTAAAATATTTTCAAATATCAATGAATATGATGCAAATTTAATGACTAAAGAAAATATGCATCATGAAGATCATATTAAGTTAAGATCTAAAAATTGTTCTTAATTCTACACAACGGAAGTGAATGCAAAAACGATTTTTGTCATTACATGGAAAATTTAGAACCTGCAGTTCTAAAAAGGCAAGAAGTAATTTTGATATAAAAAGAAAGAACTATATATGGATAGTATAATTTGAAACATGTAAATTTTTTTATGTTGTAAATTTTATGTATAGATCTGCAAGTTTTTCGAATCACTCATATTAAAGAATGGAAAATCTCGGTTCTGTAATTATGCATTTCTACTCAATTCTGGATCAGATATTATGCATGTACATGGTATTTAGAAAATATGATTATTGGGAATGCAGTACAACTGTAAATTGTTTATTTCAGTTTTGATCAATACTGTAGCTAGATCCAAATTATGTTATGTTGTTTTAAGTAAAATTTATTTATTTGATTCATATATTTAGACCGTATAATGGTTATTTCTGTTATTTTTATAATAAATGCATTATATGTACTGTTATTGTAATATATATTGTATTACCATATTAGTATAAATGTATTAAATGCATTGGTTATTGTAAGTTAATTGATGTATGTTTGTATAAAACATATGTATTATTATTCGATGTATTTAGCTAGTAATAACTAATGTTATGGAAGAATGGATAGAACCACAACTTGAAGTTGTGCAAAGAAAATATTTATACTGGAAATTGTATAACTCAAAGTCTTGGACCTGAAGTCTTGAATTATATATATATATATATACATATGTATGTATATGTATATGTATTATATAAACATTTTTGATAAAGTATACAAGTTTGAAATCTTGTCAATGAGCAAGAATGTAAAAGCTTCTAAATTAGAAGTATGTTGAAAGATTGAGAACCAGAAGTTCATCATAAATTTATAAAATTGATATGCATATGTATGTGTATATATATGCATAGGAACTCGAAGTTCCTTAATCAATGAATTTGAAATAATTGATAATTTAAAAGCTTGAAGCTTTATTGAAACAATGTGAAATAATAACATTAACAAAATTGATATCCAAAGATTTCACAATTTTCAAAATGAGTTGTATCTTGCATATATATTTATATTTACATATTGTATTGAAGAATAAATTTTAATAACTCAAAGTTGTTATGTATTTTATTTGAACCAGAGGTTCAAAACATTGAAACCAGAAGTTCAATACAGCGGAACCAGAAGTTCAATACAGCGGAATCATAAATTCAATATAGTGGAACCAACAATTCAATATAGTTGAACCAGAAGTTCAATATAGTTTAACAAACTTGAAATTGTTTATATATTATTTGAACCAAAAGTTCAATATGGATTAACAACTCGAAGTTGTTCATATATTTCATTTGAACCAGAAGTTCAATGCAGTTCCAAATCAAATATTTTGGATATTATGAAACGATCTTTAAGATTCACGTTGACATTACTTCATAAGAAAAAGTTAATGATTGGAACATTATAAAAATTTGTTCTAAAATCAATAACTTGAATGAGAAAGAATATGCAAATCAATTATATATGTAATACGTGGACGCACGTATATACACATATATGCGATATTTAATTAACAACCTGAAGTTGTTATGAATTCATATTATAATTTATGCAGTCGATTGATATCAATATTGAATGACCTGAAGTCATGTGCATATTCAAATGATAGAAAATTCCTCCAAGTCATTAGATCATTGAAAGGGAATAAGAAATATAATATGAATGCATTTTATCAAGTAATAAGAGCATTATCCTCTTGCAAATGTATTTGCTAGCTATGATGCTATAATGGATCAAAAATGAATCCAAAGTAGGTTTATTATTTAAAGTGACAATGTTTGTCAACATTGAGGGGGAGGATAAAGGAATCATAAATTTTAAATGTTTGCTAACAATAGAATTATGCAAAGTATTAAGCAACTTGCATAAATTATCAATTATGTCCCTAATAGGCTTTCTCCAATATATATTTGAATCCCCGAAGGATCAAAAGTTGTAAATCACAGCTGAAAATGTGGTATAAAAGTTAGTTCAAAATATTTTTGGAGTAAGTCATAAAGATGCAAAATAAAGGAGGTGAGTGCTCTTGAAGAAACACTTAAGGGTACTTTGAAAGAAACCCATGACATGATTGTCAAAATAACCCCATAAGTGGTTTAGGTACCTAAAGCATGATAAGTTTTGAGATATCAATAAATTATGTATAGAACTGATAAGAAATAATCATCAATGATAAATTAATAAATAATGAAGCGCTTATATTTATAAATGGATTAAAAATCCCATATTAGAGAGAAACATGATTGGCCATCATGAAATTCTCCTAAATAAGATATATGGACCTGTAGTCCATAAGATATGAACCTGTAGTTCATAAGATAAAAATAGAAATATATATATAATTACTGAAGCACCATAGAGTGTCAACAACATATTAATGCAATGAACATTGTATTTTCAGAGATAACTGAATTGATTAAAGTGGTAAAAGTGTTTAAAACACTTATAATACCCTGAAGATATAAACAATGAAAGTATACAAATTCCAGAAGAATTTAAATAACTTCGATAGTGATAAAGAGAAAGAAATGTAGATTACAACATTCATTTAAGTATTGTTGTGATGAAAATATTGAAATAATTCATGATGAGTAGATCACTTCCTGCTTTCAAGAATTGTTGTAATAAAACTCTTAATATTCATTGACGTGGTAGTTGCGATATGCAAAACTTATTATAATATATAAGTTCCTGAAGAACATAAATAACATTTGTTATTATAAAGAATACCAAGAACATGGATGATAGATTGCAACATTCTTCTAAGTGTTGTTGTAATGAAAATCTTGATATACTTCAAGATGAGTAGATTACTTCCTTCTTAGTAATGAAAGTTGTCTTATTCATCAAATATGTATTGCAGCATGCAAGTCCGATTGAAACAGAAAATTATAAGCACCTGAAGTGTATTCATAAATGAATATTAGTATCATACAAATCACAAAAAGGAGGCATTTTAAATAAGAAAGCATGCCTGAAGCATGAAAATGCACATGAAATTTTAAAAGAAGAAAAAACTCCTTTAAGATGTATTTGTAAGCAATTTGAGTTACTGAAAGAAGAATACGAATTCAATGGAAACTTAAAATCAGGGGGAGCATCCATAAGTATGATACAATGCACTCTTTTTCCTTAACTAAGTTTTTCTCCATTAAGTTTTCTTATTAAGGTTTTAATGGGGCATGGGTCATGATCCAGAAGTATCAACCCAATAATAACATACAAAAATAAGTTATAATGTAAGATTTTTCCCACTGGGTTTTTCTTAAAAAGGTTTTAACGAGGCATAACATTGATCCAGAAGTATCATACTACTTTTGACGTAGTAAATATAACATTGTATGTTGTACAATTTTTCCTTCACTAAGATTTTTCCCATCGGGTTTTTCTTAGTAAGGTTTTGACGAGGCAACATTTTGATCCAGAAGTATCAAACATATTTTGATGTAGTAAACTATTATTTATGAAGAAGACAAGGCAGTTTGCATGGCTCAGATACAAGTGAATTATATCAAGTATTAAAAGATGGAGCACATTTCTTCTAAATTTCTCTTCACATATGCATGAAAGGATAACAAGAAAGAGGAGAAACAAAATCAGTTTCAAGAAAAGAGGGTAGATCTGTTCTCAAAGACAATTTCCAAATCAACATTCCAAAAGATGATATACAAAATTGGCATGCGTCGACTACATCAATAGATTAATTGAGTAATGAGTTATAAATAAGGGGAGCATATAAAAATATGTTATAATGTACTCTTTTCCTTCACTAATATTTTTCCCACTGGGTTTTTGTTAGTAAGGTTTTTAATGAGGCATTATCTTGATCTGGAAGTATCAACCCTTACGGTAACATTGTAAAACATGTTATCTAAAGGTGAAATGAATTTGCACTCTTTTCCTTGTTTATGATTTTTCCCACAGGTTTTTTCATAAAAAGGTTTTTAATGAGGCATTGTTTTGATCCTGAAGAATCAAACTCTTTTAAGGAATATCATTTTAATATAATATTCATAATGCCAGACGCTATACTCTTTTTCTTGTTCAAGGTTCCCATTGGGTTTTCCTGATAGAGTTTTGAAGGCAACAGACAATGATTGTATAGACGGAACTGATATATGCAAGCAAGATAATAATAAGGGGGAGCAATCATCATATATGTTTTAAAAGGGAAAACTTCAAGTTAGCAGAGCATTCTAGTTTTAAAGACGCATATTCAAGGGGGAGTGTTGTAATATATATATATATATATATATATATATATATATATATAAATGCTGTGAATATGCTTTTATTAGTTCTCTGTTCAGTCCCGCATCATGGGAAAAAGTTAAACATCGCTCCAAAGTATATATATAAAGGAGCCAATGTAATAGAAAGAAATATACAGCTGAATGAATAGAAATGTTCTATCTCCCTTATTTCTTATGTTCTGTGTTCGTTTTATAACATAGTTTAGTATAATAAACCAAATTTATTTATTGCTTTACTAAGTCGAAGGTTTATATTTTATGCACTAGATGCATATTAGCTACTCAAATCTAATTATTTTCATCATATGTGCTTATTTTTAAAACTTTTGTTATCAAAGAATTTGAAAAACATTTATTTTAAACTATTAAATTTCATTTATATTTCTTGATTTATCGATCGTTGGCGGATAGGATAATTATACGATATCCGTCCGTATCTGCAGATACGGATATCTTATATCCGAAAATGATTTCGAATACGGATACGGATATAGCACTATCCGTATCTGAAAGTATCCGTTGACAGCCCTACCCCGAACCCACCAAATTCGCTTCAGAATTTGTATCTGCAATAGCAATCCAAATTTCCCCTTTAGGATTTGTATTTCCCACCCACAACCACCTAATTCTCTTCAGGACTTGTATTATATTTCTAGGAACAACGCAAGTTCGCTTCAAGATTTGTATTTCCCAAACCACCAATTTCATTTATTGGCTTCTGCCGAAAACAATAACTTCACTTATTTCCAAATTTGCTTGTTAATTTTGAGTCATTCCAAATTTCGCCAGGCCTGGTTTGATCTCGCTTTTGAATTCCTACTGTGGGTGAGGATATTAAAAAGTTTACTATGAAAGTAACGAGGAAGGGCGTTGTTATTGACATTTCAGTTTTGATTAAGATGCATCTCATTCAAAAATAAAAATTCGGTATTATTACACCATTTATCGATTTTAATCATCTTTTGTTGGCTGAATTTCAACCCTCCTTCCTTTCTAACTAAAATATTTGTATCAGTAATAATGTCCATGTTTAAAGCCGTATTTTATTTTTAAAAATGGCTGTAACTTTTTTTTATAAAATTGTTTATAGATTAAAACGTGTTTTAACCTATGGACCGTTGAAGTAACTGATTCGCTATCAAGCCTGGAAGAAAGGGAGCCTGAATGGGGTTGGGAGACCCAATTCTCCTTGGTTCGGTGGTCAATCACCCTGATTTACACTGTCTTTCCGAATTACACCCAAATTTCAGAAGGTAAAATGTAAAATCTTCAAATGGCGTAATTTTATTGGTGTGGACCACCGGATCAGGGAGAATTGGGTCCAAGTGATCCGCGCCTGAATGGTGCGGCAAAGATACCACACGCACAACATTTTCCTTCCTTGAATTAGAACCGTACAATTATTTTTCGCCCATTTGACACATGGTTTTTAGGGCTTTGTAGCAAAGTCCCCGAAAGAAAAGAATGCGGCTGCCTATTGTCCCAAAGCTTTTATTTCTATGTTGCTCAAAGGCTTGGGGGCCTGTTCTAATTTTGAGGCATTGTGTTATATATATAAAGACAGTTCGTTGTGTACAATATTAGCAACTGAATAACACAAGGATTCACTTCCTCACTTTATGCACTTCTCTTTGCAATTCTCCTTCTTGACCGAATTTAAGGTGTGTTTGATTTCTAATTTTGAGTTTTCATGAATACAAAAGTACGAACAACACACGTATATCGTGAAGAACGATTGTTTTATAAAATAAATTTAACATACAAAATATAAAACGACTTTTTATTATTTTTCATATTTTGAGAAACTATGGGAGGACAATGATAAGTTCATCCATCCAACTTTTCTTCATTCCTTCCTTCTTTGGTCCATCATCTTTGTTATCCATTAAATCATTGTTTCTTTCAAAATTAACATTGAAAACTCAAAATACAAAATAAATCAACTACTACTTATCTTTTCTAACTTGTTTTTATTAAATCGTTTATAGGTAACCTTAAAAAAGAAATTAAACTGCCAATCCTCAACTCACTATTGAATGGGGCTATCTACGTTTTTAAATTGTGTCCTTCTCATCGTTTTGTAAAAATGCATTTTTATTAAAAAGGAAAAAGAAAATCATAAAAGCATGAAATTGAAGTTTTGCTTCTTCTGATTCCGCTTTGTTATTTAAGCACAAAATTTGAGGATTACCTAAAATCAAATTCAACATTTGTTGGATCAAAGGGATAGAAGATAGAAAACTCGTAAAAGCAGTGAAAAGATGGATGAATGGCAATTTTGTCTCTGAATTATTTTTAAAATTTAAGGGGACTACAAAGTAATTATATCATGTGTTTAAATTGAATTAACGATTAGTTAATCTGAGCACGTATTTACACTTTTGTTTCTTCTACAAGTACTTGCTTAAACAAAGGCTTATATTTCTAGTTGCTACCTCGGAATTTTTAAGTAAAATTTTGTACTTGTCAGTTTATCATGTATGGTCTCATTGAACAATTATTTTGAATGAATTCCCTGCAAAATATTGAATGTAGGAATAGTCAAGGAGTTATTCACACATCAACTTATGGTAGCTTGACATGACAGGTTTTCATATCTTTATAAGTTACAGGTAACCATACCCATCAGACCAACTGCTCTGCAATGGTTATTCAATTTTTGAAACTACAGCGCCATTTCAGGCCTTGTTTATAATTAAAATTAATTATATTCGTTTTCAATTGTCGATTCAACTCACTTTTCATTGCCATTATTTAAAATATTTATTTTAAATATTTAAAATCCATTATTTTAGCCAATTTAAAAATTTTAAATTGGTTCAGATTTTCTGGGTCGTTACAATCTCCCCCACTTAAAACTTTTCGTCCCTGAAAAGGAACAAAGTCGAAAGTGGTTTGATAAATCTATAATCATACAACACAACCAATAATCAAATCGTTTTATCCTCTCAAAAATATACTGATCAACTTCTATACTCTTTTAAAATCATTCAGACTATAGAATTTAAAAGTTCACATCCATGGAAAGAAAACAACAGCAGAGTAGAGAATTAAATGGTAATGCAAAGTAGGGTAAATGTACCTTGCACCGGAGTCAATCAGAGATATCTACTCGGCATCTGGGATAGGCTTTCTGAATGCTCTCCTCAGTTTCCCAAGTACAATCTCGCGGATCTCCACTCCATTGCACTTTGACTAAGTGAACCTTCTTGTTCCTCAGCTCTTTGGTTTCTTTGCCGATAATCTTTAGCGGCTCTCTTCTCACAGCTAGTTCTGGAGTAATTTCAATATCCTGCTGAGCTGCTTCTTCCACGATCAAGTCTGGAACATGAACGTGCTTTCGAAGTTGAGATATATGAAATACATCATGAACTCCAGGCAACCAGTCAGGCAGTTTGACCCTATAAGCGAGAGTTCCGATCCGTTCCAGAATAGGAAACGGACCAATAAATTTGGGTGCCAACTTTCCAGTTTTACCGAACCGGGTAACTCCTCTCATCGGCGATACTTTCAAATATACATAGTCGCTAACAGTAAAGGATATATCCCTTCTTCTTCTATCGGCGTAGCTCTTTTGTCGGCTTTGAGCGGCGAGTAATCGCTTCTTAATAAAATCGACTTTGTCGGCAGCTTCTCGAATCATATCAGGACCCAACACAAGTCTATTTCCAGGTTCCACCCAACAAGCAGGAGATCGGCACGGTCTACCATACAATGCTTCGAATGGCGACATTGTCAGGCTCGCCTGGTAGCTGTTGTTATATGAGAATTCAGTCAAATGCAGATGGTCTTCCCATGATCCACCGAAATCTATAACACAAGCCCGCAATAGATCTTCTAAAATGCGATTCACCCTCTCAGTCTGACCGTCTGTCTGAGGATGATAAGCGGTGCTCAAGTTCAACTTCGTTCCCAGCTCGACTTGAAATGCTTCCCAGAATTTGCTAGTGAATATTGTATCTCTATCACTGACTATACTGAGTGGCACTCCATGTAGTCTAACAATTTCCTTAAAGTAAATCTGCGCCAGACTCTGAGCGGTTCTGTTTGATCTGACAGGTATAAAATGGGCGGTCTTTGTGAAACGATCTACGATCACCCAAATATTGTCATTCCCTTTTCTGGTTCTGGGCAGACCATCAATGAAATCCATAGAAATATGTTCCCACTTCCAGCCTGGAACGTCTAGCGGTTGTAACAGTCCAACAAGCTTCTGTTGGTCGCTCTTGACTAGTTGGCAAGTAGGGCATCGGCTAACATATAAAGAAATGTCCCTCTTCATAGACTTCCACTAGAAAGTACGTTTGATGTCATTGTACATTTTGCTTACTCCCGGATGGATACTAAGTTTTGACTTATGGCATTCATCCAGTACTTCCTTTCGAAGCTCAGGAATATTAGGGACACAGATTCGACCTTTGAGCCTTAGGATCTCATCATTATCAACTTGAAAACTCGGGGGTTCGCCTTGTTGAATTACCTCTCTAATCTTCTGAATGAAGTGATCGTCCTTCTAAAGAGCAGATATCTTATCTAGCAATGAAGTCGTGATAATAAAACTGGCGATCATTTCATTCTTTCGGCTCAGCGCATCGGCCACGACATTGGCTTTCCCTGGAGTATATATAATTTCAAAGTCATATGCTGCAAGAAACTCCAGCCAACGTTGCTGCCTCAGATTCAGGTCTTTTTGGGTGAACAGATACTTTAGCGATTGATGATCTGTAAACAGTTCAAATCTCTCGCCCAGAAGATAGTGTCTCCAGATTTTCAAAGCGAATACTATAGCCAATAACTCAAGATCATGAGTGACATAGTTCCTTTCATGTGGCTTCAGCTGACGGCTAGCATAAGCAATCACTTGGCCCCTTTGCATTAACATTGCGCCAAGGCCTTCTCTAGAAGCATCAGTCCAGACTTTCAAATCTTGGTTGCCATCGATGATGTTTAACACTGGAGCAGTCGTTAGTCTTAACATTAGCTCTTCAAAAGCCTCCTCACTTTCTGGAGTCCATTTGAATTTAGAATGCTTCTTCGTAAGCTTTGTTAAATGACCAGATATCTTCGAAAAGTTTTTAACGAACTTTCGGTAATAGCTAGCCAATCCGAGAAAACTGCGGACTTCAGTGGGGGTACTGGGCTGTTTCCAATTCTGAATGGCTGTGATTTTGCTTGGGTCCACAACAATTCCTTCTTTCGATACAACGTGGCCCAGAAATTTCACTTCATCTTGCCAAAAGATACATTTGGAAAATTTGGCTTTTAATACATTCCGTCTCAGAATTTCTAGAACCTGTTCCGGATGCTTTTCATGTTCGGCCTTTGATTTAGAGAAGATTAGAATATCGTCAATAAAAACCAGAACAAATTTATTCAAAACTCCTCTGAACACTCTATTCATCAGATCGACGAAGTAAGCTGGAGCGTTACATAAGCCGAAAGGCATTACTAACCACTCGTAGAATAAGTCGGGACCTCTGAACGCTGTCATTGGAACACACTCTTCGGCAATTCGAAGTTGATGGAAGCCTGTAGCTAGGTCCATTCATGAAAATACTTGTGCTCCATTTAATCGATCTAACAAATCATCTATCCGCGGCAATGGATATTTGTTCTTTATGGACTGCTTATTCAAATCACGATAATCCACACATAGCCGTAGAGTACCGTCAGATTTTGGGACAAATACCACTACTGCACCCCAATCAGAGAAACTAGGCCTGATCAGACCTTTCCATACTAGCTGTCGTGTTTGATTGTCTAATTCCTCTTTCTCTTTCAAGGACATTCTTCGAATAGCGTGAACTACCGGTCTTGCATTCAGAATTAAAGCAATTTTAAAATCTATTTCCCTCTGCGGAGGTAAGCGAACAACTTCTTCGAACACATCCGCATAGTTCTTGACGACAGGAATGTCTTTGATGAGGTCAGGAATATGCTCTGCGACTTTAGGGATATTTTCTATTTGAGCTGGAGAAACATTCAAAGCTGCCCAGAAGTCTTTTCTATTAGCATTCTAACCTTCACAGGGAATGGTTATATAATCAACTGATTTAATCCTCGCCTTAACGACTCTGTCAGCGCATTTAACTTCAGCTTCATATTTGGTCAACCAGTCTAACCCCAAGATAAGATCAAACTCTTTAAAATTCATGACGACTGCGATGGTAGGAAACCGATAACGAGAGAAAGAAACCAGCACTCCACAAACCCAACTGAGATCAATGGAACCCCCAACCGGATTCTGGACAGTCATTGGTTCTTTGAGCTTTTTCAAATTCAAATCCAGTTTCTTAGCTGCATCCTTTGCAATGAAGCTTCGTGACGCGCCTGTGTCAAACAGTACTTTAACTGGAATATCTTTGACAGTTAGCGTGCCTTCTAAAACATCTGGCCTTTCCTGAATATCTGAGGGCTCAGAAGTTTCTGCCACTTCATTTACCTGAGCCTCTTTGGTCTTTTTCAATAGCCAGCAATCATTCTTTACGTGACCAGCTTGTTGGCAGAGATTGCATTCTCTACTTTCCTGAAGCTTTCCGCCCGATTTAAATCCATCATTCTTTCGTTTCTTCGAGGATTTACAATTTCCTTGCAAATGCCCTTTCTTATGGCAGTTATTGCATATGGCGGTCGTTGCTGGTTCTTTTTCGGATCTGGCCCTTTTTCGATTGACTTTGGGCTCCTTACTGACTTCAGACATCGTACTGGCCTCAGGACGATCAGTTTCAGACTCAATTTTATTACTAGAGCTGGCTTCCTCTTCGTCGCGCAACATGCCTTTCTTATGGAGATCTTCATACTGATAAGCCATATAAATCATTTCTGAAAAAGGAAGCTTCACATGCCCCATTACTTTATTCTTATATTTCCTTTGAAGCCCGTAAATAAATCTCAAATTCTTTCTCCTCGTATTCTGAATTAGATGGGGAGCAAAGTGAGAAAGTTCACTGAATTTCTTATGATATTCTGGGATGGTCATATCTCCTTGTATCAAATAAGAAAATTCATCACATAGCCGCTCAACCGCTTCTGGAGGAGTAAATCTCTCTAAGAAAATCACTTTGAATCTATCCCAGGTGATATCACCTTCTGGATTATTCTTAATAACCGAATCCCACCAGAACAAAGCTTCGTCTTCGAGTGCCCAGGAGGCCAGTAATCTTTTCTGGTCATCCCTAAGCTTTAATGCTTCGAAGATTTTCTCAGCCGAACGAATCCAAGCTTGTGTTCTCATAATAGATTCTTCGCCCGAGAACGGCTTTCCACCCAGATTTCTATATT
Source organism: Allium sativum (assembly GCA_030737875.1). Taxonomy (NCBI): domain Eukaryota; kingdom Viridiplantae; phylum Streptophyta; class Magnoliopsida; order Asparagales; family Amaryllidaceae; genus Allium; species Allium sativum. The sequence continues at coordinate 14,050,611 of CM060923.1, forward strand.
TCATATATAGGGCTTCTATATCCGGGTCAGTATTACTTCTTTTATTTCTGGCACTCATTTTCTAGTTCTTCTGCAAATAGCAGATCAAGTGTTAGGTCACAGAAAAGATAATTTTAAAATATAGAAATAAATACTTGAATGTAGATGCATCTATCTAGGTGTTATTTCATTCTGCTACTCATACTAGGATATTACTGATGAGTTGCTCGTCCTAGAACACTACTGGTTCTATTTCTAACGAGTTCGTTCGAATGTTATATTCCAGAACTAAGCTTAACCAAGGCTCTGATACCACGTTGAGACGACCCCAAATCCCGTTCTGACGGAGACAAGGGTTATCTTTGGAATATAACACAGAAACAGATAATAGCAGAACAAAATTAAATAAATACACCAGAAAATGAACAATAGAATATACTGGATAAAAGTAATCATCAGAGTTACGCAGTATACAGGATCTTACTTAGTACAACTACAGTTCAGCTATACATAAATGTCTACAGCGGAAATAAACAAAATATGTACAATAGGAGCTGAACAGCATAAAAAGAGATAAATAATAGAATCCATCTTCAAGCTCCAGCTACCCAGAAAGAACCAGCTAAACCTGAATACAAGGCTGCCCGTGTATAAAAGGGGCACTCGAGTTTGAAAGTGAAACAAACTACGAGTCAGTCATGGGACTGGTATGAGAAATCTACTCAAGACATATATAATTTGGCTAATCACAGGACCACGCCACTTTCGTGGAACGGGTTTACTCCATTGGATTGCCAGTGCTTTAAAACAAACCTTTCTTTTAAACATCGCAATGCTTTTTATAAAAATGAAGCCATTATAAGACTCAGTTACCATCACACAATGCAACGCAAACCGGAGGATAGAGTTTTACCTTATAATGGCCAAAATATGATTGGTACGAATAAAACAAAAGCATTTGATATTACTACTAGTGTTTATATGTTTCAAAAACAATTTCAATCATAACTATCAATCATAGACGGCATGGGTACCATATATCATGTCGCCATATATATATATATATATATATACAATCAAAACCGCACAGTCACGTATTTGGAAATTGGATTTCCGTCATGAACTAAGGCAAAAGATAGTCCTTACCGAATTCGAGACAATCTAGCCCATGTCTCAGGAACAGCCGCAACTGCCCCTTGGATCGTCAGGGCCGGTCCACCGATGTGGATTAATATGCCTGGACAATACGTTTCCCCGCCCTTTGGGGCGTAAACGAGCCAACGAATGACTCCATCGGACCTGGATCGTCCGATCAAACCGAGGCGCCTCGCAACAGCAACAACCACATAGGTGAAAAGTATATAAATGTCAGGGCTGGTAGGTCACTGACACCACCCTAGCTAGAAAGAAACGCATGCCCTCCCTGAGGTCCTTCTCCCGTTTCTGGTTCATACCGGGGTGTGAGGCTCGCGATTTTACGTTATACACAAAGCTACGCCACACCGGCGGTGCTTTGATCATCACCACAAGACTTTGCTTTTCAACAGAAGCCCTGATCACTGCATCTTAGCATGCCACCCAGGCAATTCAGGTCATGCGACTGATGTCCATCGATATACAACCTCTGAGCTCGTGCGTCTCAGAGAAGGGCGTTAAGCAAAAGAATAAATTCTCCACCGCCAAACAGATGTATATTTAACAGAGATCAATCAACACAGAATAAAATCCAATGTCAGACACACGGTCCATTTACAAGTCTGTTCTGGGTCTGAACGAAACCGGAAGCACTAAATACCTCGCAAACCCATCGATCACCACGTACGTCTGGACGATCACCACTCATTATCCATATTTCGGGATGCCTCCCAATCAGGACCTCGGTTACCATCCAAACGAGGTGAAGATCTCCGGTCTTCAACCACCGTCTTCATCTTCGAATTTCAATCGTCGGTCAATTATTTGAAATGAGAATTAACTCGGCCTTTTCAAATAATTCACGTATATTTAGAATTTCAAATCAGTTCATTTCAATGGTTAAATCATTCGACAACACCAATTTTGTTCTTTAATGTAATTTTCACACCAAACACATTCAACCATCAAATACCACATAAATCAAGCAAATTCAGTTTATTTCCATTCCATATTGTTTATGGTATTTTATAACGATTTATCGCTATTTATATTTATTTTGAAATAGCCAATTTATTCAAAACGACGCTTCGGGCCGTAACGCGGCCGTGGCGCTGTTTTTCTTCAGATTTGATTTACACATATCTGAAAATCTAACCGTTGGATCTTCACAAAATTTACATCATTAGAAAGGTCTTTTCAAAACGAATCCAATGGTTCCAGTTTGGGGAAATTCCGACGGTCGGATCTCCCGATACAATCGTTTGAAGTTTCAATTTCAAAATACGAACTGCAGCGTCGTTATTCGATTAAATATAATTATATTTATTTATACATATATTAATATAATCGTTTCTGGCGCTGTTTTTCTTCAGATTTGAATTAAACATTCCAGACAATCCAACCGTTGGATTTTTACAAAGTTGGTGCCGTTGGAAAGATATTTCCAAGGCGAACCCAACGGTTGCGGTTTTAGGAAAATCCGATGGTCAGATCTCCCGGTACAATCGTTTGAAATCACGATTTCAAAACACGAACTGCACGGCCACGTTTCGTTTTAATTTTATTTATATTTATATATTTATATAAATATAGTTCATTCAATAATTTCAACATCGTTTTTACTACAAATATTTCACTAACGCCTTAAAATTTTGGAAAATTTCGCCATAACCTCCTTTGTACGGGAGGGGCTGGGAAAATTCCCAAATAGCCACATGGGCGTCTCATGTCAAAAAGAAAAAGAAAAAGCCAAGCGGCTAGCCAACAGGCTCATAAAATCATCACCCAAACAAAGTAGTAAATATGTACCTATTTGTCGGGCACAAAATTTTATTCCTCTTCTCTAGCCACTTTGCTATAACCTGTTCAATAAATATGCATGTACATATATATAGTTCTTATCACTTATCATTTTCTATTCAACTTCATATTTGATTCCATTTGGTTTAAAAACACCATTCATTCTAATGTTGCATGTATAGGCAAAAATCACGTCATTAGCTAATTAATGAATATTTCAACTCATATTTTTTTTTTGAACGAGTGGCTATTTTTAACACTTCACATTTCAACAATTCACGTATCTAATAAAAATGTGATTTTTATTGTAAAACAAATTATTTCAAAACACTATTATTTAATATAGTTTATATAGGGGATAAAAATAGGATTTTTATTATAAAACAATTTATTTCAAAATATGAATACCATTCAACACATGAATTTCTAATCAACGAATGAATATCGATTCAACACATGAAGGTTTTCTATAGTTTCTATATATAGATAAAATGTGATTTTTATATTTGAAACGCGAATACCATTCAATACATGAATTTCTAATCAATGAATGAATATCAATTCAACACATGAAGGTTTTCTATAGTTTCTATATATAGATAAAAATGTGATTTTTATATTTGAAACACGAATACCATTCAACACATGAAGGTTTTCTATAGTTTCAGCAAATGAAAATAATTCAAACACATGAATATTATTCAAAATTTCGGTAGCATAACGGCAGGGTAGTTAAAACCGGGACCGTCCCTAGTACGGCTCCTCGCTCTACCTTAAAACCTCGCGGTTTTTGACAATGGGGATCATGCATCTAGTTCGCACGCAGGCAGCATGTATATATTTATTTCATTTCCACAAACTAATCCTATGTGGTTTCAACCAAATATTTCTCAACCACAAATGGGTATTTTTCAACCACAATCAATCAATATCAACCACAAACAATCCCAAACAACCATTCGCTATCAATCAATTTTCACACCAATCACAACCAAAAATATCGTCCATGGTTTGTGGACGAGGGGCGTATATATATATATATTTATATATAGCAATTCACTTCTATTTCAACATATATATAATTTTTACAACGCATATATAATTTATACATCGAACATACAACTTATACAATGCTTATACAAGAGGTGTACAACGCTTATATAACTTATACATCGACCATATAATTTATACATCGTCGTTTTCCATATCGTTTATAAATTAGAAATCTCACATTGGGTTCCACTCCACCAAAAATAGCAGATGGCTCAGAAAAATATGCGGTCTCTTCTAAAATGTAGAAGACGTCCACACGGTCACGATGCTTCCTGTTTCATCGAATTTCGTTAACGAACGAAAAAGATACGATTTTTCATAGTTTGCAACGGTTTTAAACTGTCGAAATCAGTTAAATAATTCACAGCCGATACCTTTCAAAAATCTTCAAAACTAGGTTTGAATTTTTTGATCAATCTGTGCAATGGTTTCACGATCGGGTTGCGTAGGGTCGAAGAGCTACGTGAGGCGCACGTGCGCAGGAAGGGGGCCCACTTCGGTGGCTTCTGGTGACGGCGGCGGCGAAGTGAAGGCGGCGACTTCTCGGCGTCCGTTCTCCCAAAATACACAATGAAAAAATCGAAACTAGGTATGGATTTGAAGATCTCGAGGAGCTCTACAAAATCTTCAACTGGAGGAGGGGCTAATTTTGCCTGGTTTGGCCAGAAATTGGATGGGAACGGCGAGGAGGGTTTTCGCCGTCGATCGGCTGTTACGGGGAGAGAGAAAAAGGTTTTTTCTATTTTTTTTATTTGAATTCTGATTGGTCGGTAGATTTTATAAGGGGTTTTCTGACGCGACCACCAATCCAAACCCAACGACTATCGTCCCTAGCATTTTACCCCCATTCCGAACACAATGGGATATGTTTCGAAGGCCCATTCGATTGTTTCAGTCAGTTTTCCTTCAAATTAAAATATAAAACATTCAATATTTGATTTGAACGTGCATTTCAATTTGCCAGGGCCACAAACTAATTCGAAAAATTCCAGAAAAATAAATCTAGCTATGTTTTGACGATACGGTCCCAACAAAACTAGTTTCGTCGAATTCCGAGACCGTTCGCCAAAAGGCCCATTTTTGGTCGATCCATTTTAACTGTAATTGACCAAAACACATTTTCCTTTGCCATGCTCACACATTAGCTTCAAAAATTATGAAATTTGAAACCTAGCGATAACTTCACATCCCGGACCCAACAAAAGTGGTTTCGTCGAATTCTGAGGTCGTATGCAAAATGGCCAATTTCACGGCTATATAAAATCCATAGCGACCCTCCTGAAAATTCATTCGGCCATAACTTTTGCTTTCCGCTATGAAAATCCGATTTTTCAGATTCGTTAGAAAGGTATTCACTAACAGATTTAAATATTTTTGGTTTCACTAAAATCCGTTTTGTTTTGCACCCGGTACAGTCCGACAAAGTTTGAATTCAATTTTTGAAACTACAGCGCCATTTCAGGCCTTGTTTATAATTAAAATTAATTATATTCGTTTTCAATTGTCGATTCAACTCACTTTTCATTGCCATTATTTACCCTATTTATTTTGAATATTTAAAATACATTATTTTAGCCAATTTAAAAATTTTAAATTGGTTCAGATTTTCTGGGTCGTTACATTTAAACCACAAAAGGTGGTGAATGGTGATGATGTGTGTCTATGATAAACACAAGAGAACATACATACATTCATACATATTGGTAATTTTTTATGTTTCAGGACCGGCCCTGGTGGTGATGATGTGTATCTATGATAAACACAAGAGAACATACATACATTCATACATATTATATGTGTATTTGTGTATGCCCCCACACTACGGTTGGCTCTTTTAGGGCTGTTACGGTTAACCTTTCAGACGTCAAACCGTATCAACCATTTACATGGTTACCGCCTACTTCGGTAACGGTGACGGTAATGGTTGTGGAATTTGATAACCACGGTAAAACGTACCAACCGCACATGATCTTTTTATAGTATTTGTAGAAAAAATATGTTTTTTAATACCTTAAGCTAGAGAAATAGTATATGTATAAATTATTTGTGTTTTTATTTATAGAAAACAAGCACATGGATGGTTTGTTTCATAGATAAACAAACTAATTCTTATTAAAAAAAAGAGTTAAAACTCAAAATATTTATGGATAATAATGTAAATTTATGGTAATGGTTGCGGTAACGGTTTGATGGTTACGGTTATAAAATTTGCTAACCGTCAACAACGGTTGCAGTTACGGTTGGCTGTAAAATTGACGGTTGCCGCAACCGTAACACCTATAGGCTCTTTATCTAAATAACAATGAATTAGATCTAACTATTAACAATTAGATGGGTATTGATGGAATTTAATGAGGCGGGGAGGGGGGGTTATCACGTTTGGCCAATCGAGTAATAGAGACACATGTGGTTGCTAATTAAGAGAAACACTGTAAAATATATTCATGTCTGAGTTTAGTACACTATCTTTTGCTGTGGGAAGTGAAAGAGTACTTGATTTCTTGATAATTTTTCCCAGAGTAAATTATTTGAGATTTCGAAGGGCTTAGCCGATGAAGGTTCAAAGTACTGTTTAATGAAGCAGTCGTGCTAGCATTATTTAAATTAGCTGCAACAAGATTGGTGTAGGAGTAAAAGTTGAACTAATATGGGTGACAGACAGTGCACAATGAAGACACGCAGAATAATATCCATTTGCTGCCGGTTTTTGATATATAGCCTTCCCAGGTTGGTTTACATTTAGCGAAAAGTTGGTTGATATCAGGGTTTGCAGCTCAACGCCAGAAAAAAATACCAAATGTTTCTCATAAAACAAGGTGGTTCTAACAAGGAGTTTCATGTTATTTAGTTATTGTATTTCTGTTGTATTTGGTTTTTTTGAAATGCGGTAGTTTTTTATATATGCATTCAGTATTTAATTTTCGAAACAAATAAAAAATAAAAAATAAATGTCATGCTCAAATACCTCGCTTGCAGCAAAAAACACATTCTCGTTCATTATCGTGTCACGCTCAAATACAGCGTTACCGTTCGTCAAAAATAAACCATAAAATCAAAGCTCAGTTCATCAAAGATGAAAAACCAAAGATTCAAGAACATGTTGATGTGACAGTTCTTAGAATAAAATGATGATGATGATGGAGGAAAATAAGTAAATATTTATTTTTGCATTGTATATTGTTATGTAATCTAATATTCACGAATTTAGTTGAAATGTATTGTATATGATGTTACATTTAAATTTGGATGATGTAGTATTTGAATGATGCATTTGTTTTAATGTTAATGGCCATTGATTAATGAATTTGCTATTTTTGTTTTTCTATACTATATAGTATATCATTGACACTTATATTTGTTAGGTGTGGCTTGCACTGGAATGGAGTGGGTGCGTGGATTGAACGGACACATAGTCCCACATCGCAAGAAATTAAGAAAGATCGTGGTATATATATGGTGTTGGTTACATGTAACATTGGGGATTCCTTTTGTTACAACAAGTGCTTGCCAATACCTAATTATATACTCGTTGGGTGGCGATGCGGAATGTTCAATCGGGACGGCGACATAGGAAACTTCAACCGTTGACCCCGGATAGATACAGTGAAGCGCATACGGTACGCAGAGAATGTCGAAACTCAACATGGTATCAAAGCTCCATGGTTCGAGGGGACCGGTATGTGCAGCATGATCGAAGTAAAGCTCTAAGTGGGCTTCAACATGGGATGCCCGTCAAGGTGGAGATACAGTTATAAGAAGTTTGCCTCCACCGCTGCTTATGAGAACTCTAGGTAGCAGCCTGACCAACTGTGAAGATGACTCAAGGTGTAACTCCGAGGTGATTATTAATAAGGATAGTCTAAGGTTTTCTAAGAGTGCATTTGTTGTGATGAAGGGAGATATGTTTCATAATTTGTATCTCCTGAAGGGAAGCACTGTACTTGGAGAATCAAGGGTTGGAGTCTGCAGTTCTCGTGGAAAATATGTCAAACCTAGGCATACGAGAAAGGACTTTGAGTTTTTGCATAGGCAGAATATGATCAAAAGGCGAAACACCCCACCTCTGTTAAGGTCACTCACAAAGGGAATGCCTTAATCTCGGTGGAGCACTATAGGTAAAAGATGCAGATAAATTACAAGACAGACAATTAAAGCAGCGACAAATAAATAAAACTTTATTTCATTGATAAACAGGTTGTACAAAGATTGTTTTACAATACCAAAGTATCCTGTCTTACTTACAAAAATAAATAAGCACAAAATGATTTCCCCAAATAAAGCATGAGCCAGCCATAGCGGTAGAAGAGAGAGTCCGAGGCAATACGTCAAAGAGTCTTCAAGCTTGGAAAGAGTAACGGTCCAAACAAACTAGAGCTATTCCCTCCCTGACTACTTAGGGGTGGGGGGACGGAAGAAAAGAAGACGAGAGAAAACGGGTTAGACAATAAGTCTGATAAGTTCGGTGATTACTAGCATTTAAACAAGTAAAAGGGATCATGACAGGAGTAATAGAACATAGGACAATACAACTAATATAAGACAAGATAAGTTGAACATGTGATCGCACCTATTACTATAATCTCTGCACCACCTAGCTAGTGTCTCAACTAATAATCTGTATAATATGATAATCATGATCCCAACCCCCGTAATTGTGGTAGCCTTCTGGTGTACATCTATCGTGAGGATTCTGTTTATTACCTAGATCTAATCTAGGGTTTACTATCGAGTTCTTACTAGATTCAACCAGGGTTTACGCTACGTAGGGCCACTAGGGTTTATGTTACCTATTAAACGCTTCTCGGATTCAGGGTTTACGCGACCTAGGTCCAACTATGGATTATGCGACCTACTTGTATTAAGTTTCCATGTGTCTGTGTCAGTCGGCCCTCTCTTGCGTATAGATACTCTGTGTTGGACCCACCATAAGGTGTATTAAGCCTTATGATAGCGACCCGACACGATTCAGGATGCACAGTGTATAACTATGGTACCCAGTGCCTGCTTTTTCCCACTCCGGAGCATGTGCACGCCCATAAACTGTCGGAACCTACACTGACGTACCCCCTGCCGTTATCTTTGTCCGCTTATAATCAGCCCAGTAATCGTGCCCCACCCTGCCTAGTTTCAGGGTACCATGATACATCTATGTGGGTTACTGCTGAAATGGGTCTCCGTTACTAGGGTTTCCTGCAGGTCAAGTTTGTGGGCCTATATATACAAATATTATCCACCTATACGAGATGTACTTAACCCTCCCACCGATTCTAGCAAGTTTTCTTAACGGTTAAGTTTTGTGGGCCTATATTTACTAATATTACCCACCATCCCGATGTGCACTTAACCTTTCCACGGATTCAAGCATGTTTATTTAATGGTTAAGTTTTGTGGGCCTATATTTACTAATATTACCCACCTACCCAACGTGTACTTAACCTCCTAAGTCGTGTTGGTTAAGTGGTTCTTATTAACTTAACCTTTCTTACTTATCATGTTGGATTGGTTAAGTGTGATTTATTAACTTAACCCTATTCATTCATTAGGTTATATTGGTTAAGTATTTCCCATTTAACTTAACCCCATTCGTTCATCAAGTTATATTGGTCAAGTGTCACTAATCAATTCAAGTTGACTTAACACGTCCACCCGTCACGTCATGTTGGTTAAGTGTTTCCTTCTGGTGTTGACTTGACCCTACCACAAATCATGTTATATTGGTTAAGTGTTGTTCTCGTGTTAACTTAACCCTTCCCATACATCATGTTATATAATTGGTTAAGTGTTTTCCTCTTGTATTACTTAACCCCACCACATGTCATTATATGCTTTGGTTAAGTGTTACCTTAGTTAACTTAACCCTATCATCTGCTTAATTAACATGTTACAACGGTTAAGTGTTCTAAATTTTTACTTAACCTCACCCACTTGCCTAGTTAACATGTTATTACGGTTAAGTGTTTTCCCTAATTACTTAACCTCACCTTTTCTAGCTTGATTTATTCATGAGCCTTAATTAAATAAATTAATTAAAGCACCAACCAATCACATTAGACACATACTGTTGTGGTTACTGGATGTGTCGGTCGGTTCCGGGTAGGTTTACACCACAACTCTGTCTAACATCGGGTCTTTCTGAGCTTGATGCACTAACCACGCACACTAGACAGTATTGTTGTGGTCACTGGATGTGCCGGTCGGTTACGGGCAGTTTTGCACCACAACTCGGTCTAACCTCGGGTTAGGCATATTCGTCTTTTACAAAATTCACATATTTTCTATCTATGTCTAATTCTTTATATATGTTAATCTTAATTTAATCATGCCATAATTATCCTTTGATTATGCTCACAATAAATGGTATATCAAATATACCAAATCCATGCCATGCAATTTTCATGTTTATCCTTCATACTTATAAGTAAATTATAAATCAATTATTGTCGTGGCCCAATTTTCCCCTAAATCATATTCGTAAACTTTGGTATATAAAAATTATACCATTTAAATGTCACTAATCATTGGCATGTGCCAAATATGCCAATTACATATAATTTCATATTTTCCCATCGCTACCCCCGTGGAACGTACGCATGAATCACATAAAATGTTGGGCTAGTAAATTAGCCCAAACCCATAAACAAAAAGGGTAATAAACAAGAAACATGAAATAAACATAAAATAGCATACATTTAACTTATCACATGTAACTTGGCATAGATGTATCATTATCCTAACTAAACAGGTAAAGGTGAACTTATGACTAAGTTGGATCTAATTTTCATGTAAACTTGATATGGGCCTAACATGGAGGTTTAACATATAAACAAAATTTTAAACCACAATTTAGCATACTAACTTATGTATGTCAAAACATAAGAAACCCACTATGAACATATTTAAATCACAACTTGGCATGATAAATTATGTGTGTTACAACATAAGAGAACTACTACCAACATATTTAAACCACAACTTAGCATGATAACTTATGTGCTAAAACAAAAGAGGATTATCATAAACATGTTTAAATCACACTTAGCATGATAACTTGGGTTAAAACATAAGAGGATTACAAATCCAATCTTGCAACATAAATAGATTCAACTTGACATAGTTCTAAATGTTAATCTAACATGTAAACATGTGATTTAGATCATAAACTTGCAAATAACCACCAAATTACCACATGACATGTTTCACCATTTTGTTGGCATAATAAGTTCTTTACCCAATCGTAATAGATTCCAATAATATACAATATGGTATGTTTATCACCACAAAACATATAGGCATGATCAATCACAACGGTAATTTAAGATACATTAGAATCAAACTTCATTATCTCATACATAAGCATCATTCCATATTCGAGTTACAACATGCCATGATTTCATTTAAAAAAAGAATGTTTCAATCTGCGTAATAACCAACTTACAAACTAAAAGGAATTCTTGATTTCTGAAATCTGAATTCTGAAATTGGAGATGCGCGCCTTTGATAAAGATCGTTGAATTAGACTAGTTTTAATTTGATTTTTGATGTAAGCTTTTAACTCTTCTTTGAATTGAAAACGGTGACGTCTACTCCAAGTCCTATACTGATGGCATTTCAGTTCTAGGATTATTTTTCTGTGTGTTTTTAGGTTGAGCATTAAGTTGTTTATATAGAATTCCAGTTTAATTATATCCGTCGGATGAACCTAGGGTTAATCACAGCCACTCAGACCAGATCAGGACTATCCAGAAACCCTAGTGACTCAGCAGCATGTCATCAGTCGTTCAAAATTCAGATCTGGCCGGGGGCCAGGTCGACCCTAAGGTCGACCCCTAGGTCGACCTCTAGGGGGGAGGTCGACACTAGGGTCGACCCCCTAGTCGACCTGCCTGGGCGGTAATTTTCCTACCCAGCCCGCTTCTTCTGTTTGAATTTTGAAATCTGGCTTGAGCTATTTGAATTTATTTGAATTTCTGAAACTTCTGGAGGCCATAACTTCTTCATACGAAGTGCAATTCATGCAAACTCGGACTCTATCTCAACCAGAATTCCGAGACGAACACAATGGCGTAACCCATTTTCCTTAATTCTCACATTTTAATTTAAGTATTGTTGGATTCGTTACTATAATGTTAACAGAAAATACGGAGTGTTACATTCTCCCCTCGTTTTAGGATTTCGTCCCCGAAATCTTCAAGTCGAGAAGAACTTATATCCTACCATCCAATCACGCATCTACTCAACCATCAAACACAGGCGTCCATTGTCCTTAAAAGATTTCTAATGCTTCATGATCATATGCATAGTGTGTGTACATGCCCTTATCTAATGCAAAATCAGGCGGTCTACTGATTCAGTTGACCTCCTTATTGCAAATTATGTCAGTGCCATGAGTCCATTATGAATGCAATTATTCCTAATCGTACTTTATAACTTCTACATGAGTGCACAATCATTCATACAAATGCAACATCCATATGATAACACATCAAGTTTCAATTCATATGTATAAAAATTCACTCATGCATATGCAATATGAAAGTGACTGACCCAATCTAGTGCCTAATGTGTATGTATGCATCCATGAGCAACCACTAGGAAACACTTGCAACCACTTGCATCCACCAAACATAACATGTCTCAAACACATGTTTACATCCATTGTCTTCTATCTAAGGATCGAGGATATGACTAAGAGGATATACTTAAAAAGATGGAAACAAGAATGCCTAAAATTCCTAGCAAAAGAGATGAGGGATATACCCTCAAGAAAGAGGGTATGATGCGCGTATCTAGTCTTCCGTCTTCGAAGTCGCATCCTCTTGAGCTTCACTCCACTGTACCTTAACTAATTTAACTCCACGATTGCGAAGCTTCTTGACCTCCATTTCCAAAACCCACTAGTAAAGATAGGACTCGCTCACTTACTATGCTAGAGGGTATCCAAAGTAGTCGAACTATCCTCCCGAGACAAAAAAACCTATGTTGATCATGATACCTAGTATATATACCTAAGATGATTAGAGGTCTCTCCTCTACTTAGCTTATCTATCATGCTGCAAATCTGAGGGTCTAAAGCTAATGGTTACTATGTGCTTATTAACTCTCTTAAGGTTAGTCTAACTTAGGGTGCCAGCCCCAACCATTTATTTCTCACGCAAACCATCCTAGTCGAACTTGACATCCCTCAAGTACAGGCCTCAAAGGCCTAAACCAATATCAGACAAGCACCCAAGGGATACCTCATTCGAATTTGGACGATCTATTTGAGATGATACTAACAAAATAACCAAACAATTGAGCATTTTACCGACTCTGGCTATCCTCGCCAATCTTGCTCCAGAATTATCGTTGATCGCATAACTGGCTTTGCAGTGTCATCTAGATACATGCGGAAGTCTGTCTCGAATTTTTAGGAGGAAAACCCCTGCCCTAATCAAAATATCTTGCGTACTCATGGACTACCCCAACGGATTGAAAATCGTCGATAGATAAGTAAAGTGATCCTAGGTAGCTAAGACAAATTGATCCCTTAGGATCGTACGAAATATCAAGGGTATTCTCGAGGCAAGTCGAAAGTATTCTGACTACCCTTGTTTCATAATTACTAGCTAACCAATCAATGCCTAGAATCAACCCATAACCCAAAAACATAAGCATAAATATAGCTATTCTCAGATCCTCACGAGTCAAAGATAAATGGGTTGAACCAGCAATTGGATTTGAGGCTATAATGGGATCCTCTACTGCACAATATCTAGGGTGTAGAGACTCAACTATGGAAGTAGATATATATGGATGTGAAGCGCTAAAATCGGAAGGAGTACTAACAGGATAATCAAAAAGGAAAACCTCTTTCAACTGAAATCTTACTGCCTCTCTCTCAAGTATGCTGGCGGTGAGAGCATGCACTCGCCTTCTGGAAAATCCTGTCCCTTGTTCTTGCCCTTGCCCTTAATTATACGACCCGTTATACCAAAATGAAGGTACTTCCTCTTATTTTAGGTTTACTATTCTTTCCTCCCCTCCTTTGTGAACCAAGTCCATATCCATGGGCTCTTCATCCTTGTGTTGTGCTCCTTAGCCAAACCCCCTCATTCTAAACTTTTCCATCCTTGTGTAACTTGTTGACATGTCTCTCGAAAGCTGCCTCCATCGCACAGAGAATCCTACAAAGCTCAAAAGAAAATTTCGGCTATAGATGGAAGTTAGGCACTTATTTTCCCTTTAACAAGTGTCGTAGTCTCATTAAGCCTACGGAACCATGCAGCGATAAGGTTACCTCCCAGAAAGCCAGGAGCCCTAGAGACACAAGAAAGAATGAAACAAGGATCCAAGCGGAGGGTCAAAAGATAGTGCATATGGTTTTGGGGAATATGCCTTTAAAACAAAACTTTTCTTTTGAAAATGCTTCTTTTAAAACCGTTTTGAAAATAATTTTTCAAATCTTTTATCTGATCCGGTAACCTTCAGCTCTGATACCAAGTGAAACACCCCACCTCCGTTAAGGTCACTCACAAAGGGAATGCCTTAATTTCGATGGAGCATTATAGGTAAAAGATGCAGATAAATTACAAGACAAACAATTAAAGCAGCGGCAAATAAATAAAACTTTATTTCATTGATAAACAGCTTGTACAAAGATTGTTTTACAATACCAAAGTATCATGTCTTGCTTAAAAAAATAAAGAAGCACAGAATGATTTCACCAAATAGAGCATGAGCCAGCCATAGCAGTAGAAGAGAGTCCGAGGCAACACGCCAAAGAGTCTTCAAGCTTGGAAAGAGTAACGGTCCAAACAAACCTGAGCTGTTCCCTCCCAAACTACCTGGGGGAGGGGGGACAGAAGAAAAGAAGACGAGAGAAAACGGGTCAGACGATAAGTCTGGTAAGTTCGGTGATTACTACCATTTAAACAAGTAAAAGGGATCATGACAGGAGTAACAGAACATATGACAATACCCTAATATCAGACAAGATTGGTTGAACATGTGATCGCACCTATTACTATAATCTCTGCACCACCTAGCTAGTGTCTCAACTAATAATCTGTATAATACGATAATCGTGATCCCAACCCCCGTAATTGTGGTAGCCTACATCTATCATGAGGATTCAGTTTATTACCTAATCTAGGGTTTACTATTGAGTGCTTACTAGATTCAACCAGGGTTTACGCTATCCAGGGCCACTAGGGTTTATGTTACCTATTGAACGCTTCTCGGATTCAGGGTTTATGTGACCTAGGTCCAACTAAGGATTATGCTACCTACTTGTATTAAGTTTCCATGTGTTTGTGTCAGTCGACCCTCTCTTGCATATAGATACTCTGTGCTGGCCCCACCATAAGGTGTATTAAGCCTTATGATAGCGACCCGACACGATTCAGGATGCATAGTGTATAACTACTGTACCCAATGCCTGCTTTTTCCCACTTTGGAGCATGTGCACGCACGTAAACCGTCGGAACCTACACTGACGTACCCCCTGCTGTTATCTTTGACCGCTTATAATCAGCCCAGTAATCATGCCCCACCCTGCCTAGTTTCAGGGTACGGTGATACATCTATGTGGGTTACTGCTGAAATGGGTCCTCGTTAAGTAGGGTTTCCTGCTGGTTAAGTTTGTGGGCCTATATATAAAAATATTACCCGCCTATACGAGATGTACTTAACCCTCTCACCGATTCTAGCAAGTTTTCTTAACGGTGAAGTTTTGTGGGCCTATATTTACTAATATTAACCACCAACCCGACGTGCACTTAACCTTCCCACGGATTCGAGCATATTTATTTAATGGTTAAGTTTTGTGGGCCTATATTTACTAATATTACCCACCTACCCAACGTGTACTTAACCTCCTACTCGTCAAGTCGTGTTGGCTAAGTGGTTCTTATTAACTTAACCTTCCTTCCTTATCATGTTTGGATTGGTTAAGTGTGATTTATTAACTTAACCCTGTTCATTCATCAGGTTATATTGGTTTAGTATTTCCCATTTAACTTAACCCCATTCGTTCATCAAGTTATATTGGTCAAGTGTCATTAATCAATTCAAGTTGACTTAACCCATCCACTCGTCACGTCATGTTGGTTAAGTGTTTCCTTCTAGTGTTGACTTGACCCTACCTCAAATCATGTTATATTGGTTAAGTGTTGTTCTCGTGTTAACTTAACCCTTCCCATGCATCATGTTATATAATTGGTTAAGTGTTTTCCTCTTGTATTACTTAACCCCATCACATATCATTATATGTTTTGGTTAAGTGTTACCTTACTTAACTTAACCCTATCATCTGCTTAATTAACATGTTACAACGGTTAAGTGTTCTAAATTTTTACTTAACCTCACCCACTTGCCTAGTTAACATGTTATTATGGTTAAATGCTTTCCCTAATTACTTAACCTCACCATTTCTAGCTTGATTTATTCATGAGCCTTAATTAAATAAATTAAAGCACCAACCACTCACATTAGACAGATACTGTTGTGGTTACTGGATGTATCGGTCGGTTCCGGGCAGGTTTACACCACAACTTAGTCTAACCTCGGGTCTTTCTGGGCTTGATGCACTAACCACCCACATTAGACAGGTATTGTTGTGGTCACTGGATGTGCCGGTCGGTTCCGGGCAGTTTTACACCACAACTCAATCTAACCTCGGGTTAGGCATATTCGTCTTTTACAAAATTCACATATTTTCTATGTATGTCTAATTCTTTATATCCATTAATCTTAATTTAATCATGCCATAATTATCCTGAAACGACCCAAACTTCCCCGTAAAGGAAAGGCTGGATTGCTTTTAGAATAATACACATCAGAACACAACCGAGGAACATTTTATTGCTGATTACAACAATTACATTAGAGTACAAGAATGTAACAGAGTATGAATACTTATTACAAAAATAGAAATACAATAATATCAGATTTTTAAATTACATTTAAATAGCAGCGGAAAAATATTACAAATATACAACTGAAAGGAATACACGGATACAGAGCTTTCCGAATACCGCTTCAGCTGTAAACCAGGATCCTGTAAATATATCTGCAAAAAGCTACTCGACTGCACGTGTGTAAAATAAGGGCACCCGAGTTTGCCAGTGAAACAAACTACAGGTCAGTCATGGGACTGGTATGAGAAATCTTAACTTACTATCTAATAATAAGGCTAATCACAGGACCACGCCGCTAACGCGGAACGGGTTTACTCCATTGGATTGCCAGTGCATAAAATAAAGACAGACGTTAAACAACGCAATGCTTTTTAGAAAAATGAAACCATTATAAGACCCAAATCCCATCACACAATGCAACGCAAACCGGAGGATAGGGTTTTACCTTATAATGGTCAAAAGATGCTTGATACGATAAAATGGATTTAGTATTAGTGCGTATATCTATGGGTATATATATATATATTTCAAAGACAATTTCAATCATAATGTAATAATCATAGACGGCATAGTACCCCATCCTACTATGTCGCCATACTAGTTCTACAATCAAAACCGCAAGGTTGTATTGGAAATTGGATTTCCATCATGAGTCGAGGCTAGGGGAAAGCTCCTCTCCGATTCGAGGCACTCTAGCAAATGCCTCAGGATCCCTCGCAGTGAACCCTTGGAGCGGTAGGGCCGGTCCCCGCCTATCGACAGTGGATTGGTTATGCCTGAACACACGTTTCCCGGTTCCTTTGAACTTATAGTATGACCACTAACGGCCTATAAAAATCCGAGGCGCCTCAAAATCCATCATCCACATAAGTAAAATGCCAGTCGGTTTAAGCACTGACACTACCACTAGCTAGAAAGAAACGTGTGCACTCCCTACGGTTCATATCCCGTTTTTAACTCATACCGGGGTGTGAGGCTCGCGAAGTCACGATATACACAAAGCTATGCAGTAATAAGATATACTTTGATCATCCCACAAGGCCCTGCTTTTCAACAAAAGCCTTGATCAATTGCATCTTGGCATGCCACATTGACAATTCACGTCATGCGATCAATCACTATTAATATATACCAGGGTGTTAAGTAGAGAATAAATCCTCCACCACCAAAACAGACATACATTAACAAAAATCAATTTAATTCACATGGAACGAAATCCAATGTCAGAAACGCATCCATTTACTAGCTTATGCTCTGGGTCTGAGCGAAAACCAAATCCGAACAATCAACAATAGTCCGGACGGCCACCACTGAAGCCCCTTCAGGGTAGCTACTCCCATCAGGGTTTCTATAGCAACACATCCATTCGATGCGAAGATCGACGGTCTTCAACCACCGTCTTCATCTTCGACTCTTCATCATCGTAGTAATTATTCGGAATGGGTTAAACCCGGTCTTTCCGAATAATTCACGTATTTTATAATTAAAAACCAAGTACTATAAAAACACATCCAACGCCTCATTCCAATTCATAATATTCTTTCAAATAAAATATTCACATTATCTTATCAAAGATAAGTTCTTTAACTTTGTACTTAAATCCTTCTTTTAAAAGATTTATTAAAATCTTAATTTGGTTTTAGATATCAAAAATCATTATTCAATGATTATTTAAATTTAAGAAATTAATCTTATCCTTAACTGGGTTAAAGAACTAATGTCATTTAAAACATAGTTCACGGTAAACCCAAACTCATCTTCCATAAAATATGGAATCTTCACAGAAATCAAATCAATATATAATCGTTATAGATTTCTGTATCCGACCAATAATGTAAATGGAATAACGGTAAAGCCTATTAAATTCCATATGTAGTATCGGTTTTCTTTTACAGAAGCTTATCTCGGTTATTATTAATTCAAATTCCATTCAACTCCAATTTAATATATTAAATTGGAAAACTTGGCTTTTGGAAAATTCCCATTTAAATCTTAATAAAAGATTTATAAATTCCAAATCATGTTCTTACTTCTAATTAAGTTAAAGAATAGATGTCGTTTAAAAACATTGTTCACGATAAACTCAATTCACAAATCATTTTTATTCCAATTACAAAATATAGTTTGAAACTCTAGTAATCTTAATTAAAAGATTTATTCTTTTCAACGGGGTTTCAGAAAGGATCCACGACAAACCCAAAATCCAATTAATTTAATTTAATTTTAATTAAATATTCACTAATTGGAAAACTTCATTAAATCTTAATTTAATGATTTATTCTAGTTAATAACTAGTTCATTCAATAAAATATATTTTTCTAAGATATATTCTTTTTCTAAAATATATTCTTTTTCTAAAATATATTCTTTTTCTAGAAATTATATTCTTTTTCTAGAAATTATTCCTTTTTTAGAAATTATTCTTTATTGGGATGTGACTCAACCAACAGCCATATATTACATGAAATCAACAAGCATAATGGATAATTATCAAACATCCAATAGATCAACCAAAGTAGATTCTACACTAAATATTGGGACTAGTTCAGATCAGATATCATCCCAACACCCATGTGGGGTTTCATCCAACAATCAAATAATAAATTATTTGTGCACTTGGGCGATGTGTAAAAAAAATTATCGTCCCAATCACATAAACAAGTCGGATGGCTTGTAAATGGAAGTGTAATATTCAGTTCTGAATACACTAACATTATATTAAATACGTCAAACACTGCATCAACACATACATATATTCTAAGCCATCATTAACATCATATTTTTAACTTATGGTCTTTTTATTGTGACTAATCGACAAATAAAAATAATAATCTTCCTATCTTTTGTGTAATCCTTTATTCTAATTACATTTTCTAACAAAAATGTATTCTTTATTCTAATTATATTTTCTAATAAAAATGTATTCTTTATTCTCATTTACCTTTTCTAATCAAAATGTACTTTTTATTCTCATTTACATTTTCTAATCAAAATGTATTTTTTATTCTCATTCACATTTTCTAATCAAAATGTACTTTTTATTCTGAGTCATTTCAATATAAACAAAATGCCAGTTTTGTCTAATTCATTTCAATGTAAACAAAATGGGTATTTTTACTTCACTCTTTTTAAATGATAAAAAGAATGTTTTTATTTCATTCTTTACATTTGACCAAAAATGCATAATTTTGTCATTCTTTTACCTTTGACCAAAAATGCATAATTTTATCATTCTTTTACATTTGATAAAAATGTCTATTTTTCTCATTCTTTTACATTTGATAAAAATGTAGATTTTTCTTTTATTCCTTTTCATTTGCTAAAAACGAGCATAAAAATATACCTTTTCAATTTATACTTTTTAATGTATAAAAATATACCTTTTCTAATCATACTTTTTAATGTATAAAAATATAAATTTTCATTTCATTCAACTCAAATGTTCAAAAATATCCTTTTTATTTCATTCATGTCAAAGTGACAAAAATGTCCTTTTATCATATTTAACATTTTTAAACCAAAAATGATAATTCTGTTCTTTATAATCTAATTAACCAAAATGTTAATTTTGTCCCTTTTCACTAATCAAATTTTGGGAAAAATTGTGTTTCTTTTCACTAATCAAATTTTGACAAAAATGTTGTTCTTTTTCATAAATCAAGTTTTGACAAAAATGTTATTCTCTTCGCTAATCTTTCTTTTGACCAGAAATGTTAATTTTGATCACTAATCTTTCTTTTGACAAAAATGTTGTTTTTATTCACTATAAACATATTTGGACAAAAATATGTCTTTTATTTCCATAATTCATTTTCTTTTACTGTAAACAAAATGTGAATTTTTGTCTAATCTTTTTAATGTAAACAAAATATGAATTTTGTCCAATCCTTTTAATGTAAACAAAAATGTGAATTTTTGTTTAATCTTTTTAATGTAAACAAAATATGAATTTTTATTTCTATAATCATTCTTTCACAAAAATGTGATCTTTATTTCTAATTCTACACTTCCATATTGTAAACAATATAAAAATAAAAACATAATTTCTCTTTATTGAAAAAGGATGTTTAACAAAATCTATTCTTTTTAATGTATAAAAATGTTCATTTAATCTCACTAACATGTTTTAATACAAAAATGATATTTCATTTCACTAACATGTTTTTAACAAAAATGATATTTTATTTCATTCTTGTAAATATGACAAAATTGAACATTTTGCCTCATTCTATTTATTTTAACATATATGGACATTTTTATTTATAACCTTCTTATTATAAGCTTTTTATTATAATGGGCAAAGATGTTATTTTCATAACCAATTTCTAATCAAAAATGATATTTTGATTTGCAAAGCATATTTCAAATAAAAAGGTTGTTTTTATTTCTATAATCAATTTCTATTCAAAAATGATATTTTGATTTGCAAAACATATTTCAAATAAAAAGTGTTTTTATTTCTATAATTATATTTTTGATAAGAATGAGATTTTTATTTAACCATAACCTAATTAACAAGAAATGTTAATTCTGTTCAACATGATCTAATTGACAAAGAATGTTCATCCTGCTCTAATCATCATTTCTAACCAAGGTGGTATTTTTAATCTACCTTAACAAAACATGATCACTACAATTCATCACAACAACAAACAGAGAAACACAGTTCTGAATTTATCACATTCATACATCGATTTCCAATAGCAAAGAAATAATCAAATTTTAATTAATTATATAAAAATAGAAATCTCACCGTGAGGGTTTTATTTCATCTAAATTTTCAGTGTGCTCGGTTTCTGTTCTGATCTGTTACATCACGTAGAACTCCGCTTCACGATTCCAGCATTTTTCGTTTCGCTGAATTTCGTTAAGATTTGAACAATTTATAGCAGTTTAAACATTTATAATTTAATTAATTAATTAAATTGATTAAGGTTTAATTAACCTTAACTTAAATCTGGTCGTTACTGTTTCTTCTTCAACCTCCTACCGCTGCCGACATCCAAGAAAACTCAGCCTCTAGGGCTCACCGATGCTTGAAGCCCAGACCGCCAGAGATGGATCCGGAGCCTCCACGCCGTCGACCATGCAGCCGCCCCCCTGCGCCCGAATTTGGTGCAGCTCGCACGCACCAATGGCCCCAGAAACACCCACGAACGGCGCCACTTCCCAAGAAAAATCCGACCTCCACAGTACTCACAACCCGATCTCGACCGTATGTGATCGTAGAGCTTGGAATCCTCTACAAAGTTTGTTTTGATTTCACTAAATATTTCGAATTGGATTTGAGATGAATAAGGAATTAAAATCGAACAAGATTGGCCATCGGTTCCTGTAGTTGGCGGCTGGTGTATGTAGTGTAATTAGGGTTTAGATTATTTAGGGTTATTTATATTTAAATAATATTAAATCTCTTAATGTTTAGTTTTAAGCCCGTTAACCCTATTCAGCTCCAATTACAGCCCAACAAATATTGTCCCTAAGCAAATACTCACGTCCTGGACCCAGTGGAATAGGTCTCGTCAGCCCGTTTGACCATCTCCAGCTTATTTTATTTAATTTAAAATAAACACATTTATTATTTAATTTTGATCGTGCATTTAAATTTACCTGGGCCACATGAAGACTCTAAAAATTAAAGAAAAATCATTTCTAACTTTGTTTTGATGATACGGTTCTAACAAGATTAATTTCGTCGAATTCTGAGACTGTTCGAAAAATGGTCATTTTCTAGTCGATTAAATTTGACTAAAACTGACAAAACACATTTTCGTTTGCCACGCTCACATATTAAGTCGAAAAATTATGAAAATTGAAACCTAGCAATAATTTGACATTCTGATTCCAACAAAAGTGGTTTTGTCGAAAACCGAGGTCGTTTGAAAAATGGCTATTTTTAAGGGCTATATATTATATTAAAATATATATATATATTTTACAGCGACCTTTTTAAACTGGGCATAACTTTCAAACTATAAAGTGAAATTTTAGTTTTTTAGATTCGTTGGAAAGGTACGATTAAACAGATTTAAATATTTCTGGTTTCGCTCAATTCTGATTTAAAATGAATTCTGTACAGTCGGTCAAAGTTCAAATTCAAATTTTCAAGCTACAGCGCTGTTTTAAACTCCTTTTATAATTAAATTAAATTTATTCGTTTTAAAATAAATTCGTAGTCGTTATTATTTAAAATAAACTATTTTAAATAATAAAATCCATTAAAATTTCTAAAATAAAAATTTTAAATCGTCCCCAAAATTCCGGGTTGTTACATATCCTTTGATTATGCTCACAATAAATGGTATATCAAATATACCAAATCTATGCCATGTAATTTTCATATTTATCCTTCATACTTATAAGTAAATTATAAATCAATTATTGTCATGGCCCACTTTTCCCCTAAATCATATCCATAATCTTTGGTATATAAAAATTATACCATTTAAATGCCACAAATCATTGGCATGTGCCAAATACGCCAATTACATATAATTTCATATTTTCCCATCGCTACCACCGTGGAACGTACGCATGAATCACATAAAACGTTGGGCTAGTAAATTAGCCCAAACCCATAAAAAAGGGTAATAAACAAGGAACATGAAATAAACATAAAATAGCATACATTTAACTTATCACATGTAACTTGGCATAGATGTATCATTATCCTAACTAAACATGTAAAGGTGAACTTGTGACTAAGTTGGATCTAATTTTCATGTAAACTTGATATGGGTCTAACATGGAGGTTTAACATATAAACAAAATTTTAAACCACAATTTAGCATACTAACTTATGTATGTCAAAACATAAGAAAGCCACTATGAACATATTTAAATCACAACTTGGCATGATAACTTATGTGTGTTACAACATAAGAGAACTACTACCAACATATTTAAATCACAATTTAGCATGATAACTTATGAGTTAAAACATAAGAGGATTACCATAAACATGTTGAAATCACACTTAGCATGATAACTTGTGTTAAAACATAAGAGGATTACAAATCCAATCTTGCAACATAAATAGATTCAACTTGACATAGTTCTAAATGTTAATCTAACATGTAAGCATGTGATTAAGATCATAAACTTGCAAATAGCCACCAAATTATAACATGACATGTTTCACCATTTTGTTGGCATAATAAGTTCTTTACCCAATCGTAATAGATTGCAATAACATACAATATGGTATGTTTATCACCACAAAACATATAGGCATGATCAATCGTAATAGTAACTTAAGATACATTAGAATCAAACTTCATTATCTCATACATAAGCATCATTCCATATTCGAGTTACAACATGCCATGATTTCATTTAAAAAAAGAACGTTTAAATCTGCGTAATAACCAACATACAAACTAAAAGGAATTCTTGATTTCTGAAATCAGAATTCTGAATTGGAGATGCGCGCCTTTGATGAAGATCATTGAATAAGACTAGTTTTAATTTGATTTTTGACATAAGCTTTTAACTCGTCTTTGAATTGAAAACGGTGACGGCTACTCCAAGTCCTCTACTGACGGCATTTCAGTTCTAAGATTATTTTTCTGTGTGTTTTTAGGTTGAGCATTGAGTTGTTTATATAGAATTCCAGTTTAATTATTGCCGTCGGATGAACCTAGGTTAATCACAGCCACTCAGACCAGATCAGGACCATCCAGAAACCCTAATGACTCAGCAGCAAGCCATCAGTCGTTCAAAATTCAGATCTGGCCGAGGGCCAGGTCGATCCCCAGGTTGACCCTATGGTCGACCCCCCAGGTCGACCTCTAGGGGGGAGGTCGACACTTGGGTCAATCCCCTGGTCGACCTACCTGGGCGGGAATTTTCCCGCCCAGCCCGCTTCTTCTGTTTGTATTTTGAAGTTTGGCTTGAGCTGTTTGAATTTATTTGAATTTCTAAAACTTTTGGAGGCCATAACTTCTTCATACAAAGTCCAAGTCACGCAAACTCAGACCCTATCTCAACCAGAATTCCGAGACAAACACAATGGCGTAACCCATTTTCCTTAATTCTCACATTTTAATTTAAGTATTGTTGGATTCGTTACTATAACCTTAATGGAAAATACGGGGAGTTACAAAGGGGAAAGCTTCAACAAGGTGAGATTTTGCTAAGAGGATATGCTTGATAAGTGGAAGAAGGGATCGTCTGAAGTTGGTCAGAGATCGAAGGAGAAAGCAGTGGATATGCATAAGTCTTTGCAAACTGCTAAGTTTGGGAGTTGCTCGAGCTAGAATCGCTTATCGAATACTAGGTTCCACGCGGTGGCACAGTATGGGGAGAGAGTTGAGATGGTTCATGGAGACGTTTGTGTTCATAGTGAAGATTGATAGGTCTTACATGAAGCGGGTACTTCGAACATATTGTTGACAGGCGGTGGCGTTGCTGGAGTTTGTTGACAAAGTGCAATGGGTGATGGCCATGCCGAAACTCATTGGAGGAAGTAACCATGGTGTCTTGTCCGAGAAGATGCTTAGAGTAAGAGGATGTAGGTGGACTTGGTATGATTTCAAGGAAATATAGTATCAAGGTGGAGATTGTTAGATTTCGTGATACAATATTTCCATTTGCAGAAAATTTGAAATATATTATTGATTATGGTGATACAATATTTCAATTTAGAGAAGATTTGGGAAATATTGTTATTTGAGTAATATAATATTTCCAACTATAGAAGATTTGGAAGATATCAGAAAAGTTATTGCCTCTTTTGCAAAATTAGATAGGGCAATAAATTACCTACATAAGTGGAAGAATATGAGGAAGTTTTTTTTGTGATACTGAAGTAAGGAATTAATTCTTTGATTGGTTTATTAAACAAGGAATCTTATCAGGAGCAAATAAATTGGAGAATTAATTAGGCATTGATTTATAACTATAAATCAATTACCTCAACCCCAAGTATTAATCCTTATATAAAGATAAAGATTAGGTAAATGTATGCATCATCTGTCAAAGTTGTATTTCTTCTTCTTTTTCTTCTTCCCGATTATCAGTCTTGTAATATTTTCTTATTTAGAAAAGAAACAAATTCTCTCCTCCCCAAGTGGACGTACACTAACAAGACGTTAGTGGAATGACTATAAATCTCTTGTGTTCTTTCTTTTATCGCTTGATCCATGATTGTTTTGGTGGTGACTATTTGTTGTTTGTTTTGCCTCACCATCAATCTGTTTCTATTTGTTTTTTCGTAAGGTTGGTTTTATTCCCAAGGCGTTTTTTGGAAAACTTTACCCCAATAATATTAATTTGGTGAAACATTGTTCGGTTGTGATCACCTGTAAGATCCATGACGAAAAATGATGCAAAAATATTTTTGATCTATCATTGGTATGGCACCAATGCGAGATCGGTGATTCCAATTTGAAATTTGAGGAGTCATCAATCTGTTGCCGATAGTGCATTGTCCTAGCATCTGTGGAAGACAAGAATTGACATTCGAACGCCATCTATACGGCGATGGTAAAGTGTCGATCGCCAATCTGTTGTCGATAAAATGGCGGCTATAAAATAATCCACGAGCGACATCAGCTTGTCGTTGGAAAGAGTTTGTTGAGTCGGTTGTGACGATGAGTGAATAGTCACTATGCACTAGATCGATTATGACCAACATAAATATTTAGTATTTGAAGCGCAGTAATCATAGCAGCAGTAAAATAATTGTAATAGCTGCAGTAAATATAAATAACACTAGAGTTTTATACTGGTTCAGACCTTTCAACCTATATCTAGTCCCAAAGCTCTCATTCGGCATTTTTATTACCAAAACAACCCTCGCTTTGCTCGAAGAAATAAACTTACAACAAAAGAACTTTTTTTTGGTAATTGTATGTTATTGACAACACTAATTTTGATCAAACAATACAACTTCTGCTATAATTTCCATGAAATAGTAAATGATTTGAAGTATTTGATGTGTAGAAGAGAAAAATATAATGTTTTTTGAATGTATATAGAATTTAAGCGTTTTTAGCAATACTACAATGATTTAGATAAAATAATTGTTGTATTTATTAGTGCGATGCTGCAAGGTTTATATAAGCGGGACGAGAAGTGTAACGACCCGCCTTTTTGCCCGATTCTCGCCGGTAATTAAACCAACTTAAATCGTTCACAAAGACGGATTGTTATGGGTACTAACATATTTGAAAACAAATGATAGAACTTTTATTTCATTGTAGAAAATTTACATTAGAGTTACAAAGAGTCAGAGTATACCATAAGCTCAGCGGAAACAAAATTCCTCTCAGCGGAAGGGTAAAACCAAACAAGACTCAAGCTCCAATTAGAAACCAGCTCTGAAACTAAACCTGCAAACTAAACTACTAGCTGCCGCGCAAAATTATGAACACCCAGAATTTAGATAAGGGACAATAAACTCCAGGTCAGTCGTGGGACTGGTGTGAGAACTCAAAACAGTTATTATTTAGGGTTTATTTTAACGTTGGGAAAATTCACTGGACCTCGCCGCTAATACGGAACGGGTTTACTCCATGTGAATTCTCGTGCGTAGAAAATCGCAATGACTTTGGAAAATGAAGCTATCATAAGCTCGTCCTATATCACACAATGAAAACGCACACTAGACGGGTGAGTTTTGTCTTATGATAATCGAAAATGCTTTCATACGTGAAAATCCACTTTTAATACTAGTATTAGTGCATAGTGTCGAAACCATTTCATAAATGAATATATTAATCATAGCAAGCATAGTGACTACACCCACATATATAGTTTACAAACAAATCGAATAGCTCATATTGGTTATTGGGTTTCCAACGTGATGGTTCCTGGCACGAAAGATCATTGGAGGACACGAAGCTAAGTATTCCCGGTTAACATCCAGACAACGGACACCGAATACATAGCGCAAAAGTATATATCCCGGATAACATCCAGATATCGGACACCTATATACGTTATTCCCTCAGGTTTCGAAGTAGATCTACCGCCGAAGATTTCGATTTGCACTAGAGATTATGTATACAACCTAACCGCCAGTTTACCATTAAATTCGGGGTGTGAGGTTCATCGATGTCACGATATACAAAAAGCTACACTCAATATCCGCGCTTTGATCATCACTAGCTCATTTCATAACTCGAGTATGCCACATTGACAATTCACGACATACCACTGATTTCGATTTATGCATACCCTCTAAGTTCATATGACTTAGAGACGAGGATAATATATTGCCACAAATCTGATATATATTAACGGAAATCAGTGTTATGCGGTCAATTTCAATGTCAGACACACAGCCCATACGATTCCGTTCTGGGTCTGAACGGAACAACAACCCGAAAATATTCAAATATATTCAGGTCTCATGCCACTTATAACCTCGTATTGGGTGATCGGCCCAAACGAGACACTAGTAGTCAATCCGAATAATTCGAAGATTCTTGGTCTTTACTTTACCGATTTCCAAGTCTTCGGTTTCTTTAAACATTGTATTATTACTTGGAATGGTTTTCAAAAAGTTCGATCCCAGTCTTTCCAAGTAATAGGCGCATTTCAAAATAATGGTTACGGATCATATCGGATTTCCCATTTTAAATCTCCTGCCAAAACTTTATTAATTCACTCAAGGTTGGATTTATTACAGTTTTCATACACCCCTTTATCGCTTTCACCCTCCCTTGAAATTCCCTATTTATTTTCCTAATCTTATATTCAACCGTAGTTCTTTTATTTGTCCTTACCCTTCATAAGTTTCCAAATTTCCAAATCCTAATTGGTTTAAATTCCATTCAGGGTAATTCCAACAATTCGTAAAACCCATTTGTATTCAAAATATAATATATTTCATATCGAGTTATCATAATCATTTCAAATCCGATTTTATATTCAAATATGATATTCTTTCTAATCACAATACCATAGTCTTTTCAAAATAAATTTATATTTAAAGGAGAATATATTTTATTTCAAATCTCAACTTTATTCAACGGTTTAAATCGAGAACAATTCCAATTTAGGAAGAATTTACAAATATTTAAAATAACCTAAAAATAGATAATTATAAATAAAACTTCTCATGAATATATATATTTATATATATATTAAAATAATTAGAGAAAAATAAACAATTTAAATAACTAAATCTCTACATGTATTAAATACTTACCAAAATAATCTTTGAATAATAAACAATCTTAAATAATAAATAATATAATATATTTCATTTCAAACTATAGGGGTATATATATCGTTAACTCTTTAAAAACCATAATTGTTTCCTTCTTCCAAATTTCAACAACTTAAAATTATATTCCGGCTTCGGTAAAGTTCATTTCTTCTTCATATCTCATTTTCAAAACTACATTCAAATCTGACCTCTCAAATTGAAATTCATATTCAATTCATGTCTCGAACAATTTCTGGTATCGTCGCATACTTCGCAAAATATTTTATATTTACATTTGTGTTTCGAAATCACCTTACTTCAAATTAACATTTCAATTTTTAATATTCACTTTAATTTTAATTAATGTCTTGAAATAGCCATTTCCAATACCAGTTCAATTTCTCATAATTATCATTAAAATCGTTGTACAAAACCAATGCATATATATTTCTAACATTTTCCGATCAATATTTCAAAACTAACTCGATTCCAACTGGTTTTTACGAACATCGGTTGATCATTTTTTCCAAATAATTTGAAATTTTATCCAAATTTAAATTGCTTTGCATAATAAACAACCCATTTAAAATAAATTATTGAAATACTTCGAAACTGCTTCGTCTTTTATGGAAGTTATTTATAATCTTTAACTTAGAATTTCAAATCTTATTCGAAACCTTTCGAATTAATATCTTTCATTTAAACAATTTTATTTCAAAACATCACTTTAGTTTATGAATATTCACAATTTAAATCGAATAATAATTCCTTAACCTGTTCGAATATTGTTATGAACTCAACCGTTTTCGTAAAACCCATTATACGTGTGTAGAAATTCAAAATCCCATTCTTTTATAAATTCCAAAACCGGTTCCTTGCGAACATGGTTTAATTATTTAAGATTTTTAAACAAAATTAAATATAATTTCTGGATTCCAAATCATTAAATTTCTAATAAAATTGTTATTTACATGGCAAGGAGATTTTGACTGATATGATCATTCGTACAATTCCACAATTACGTTGTGTATGTCACAACCATAAACAGATCAATAATCAATCATACAAGCACACTATTACTTGTTATAAACACAAAATCAACCAACAATAAATTTCATTGTGTGCAGAGCGTTATGGTCAATAACGCTTAGTGTGAAATCTGTTTAACTACGTATTGTCCATCTAAGTCATTGCACACAAACATCAACAAGCAATTGATTTACGTTAACATATTATAATTCTCTACTAATTATAATTAATCACAAATTAAAGAAAATAATTAAAGTTCTCACCTTCATGCCTCCAATGTTCTTCAAGATCCAAACTGGTATTCACTGCGACTCAAGCCTACGAACGATCACGGACTACGCACACACTTCTTCTTCATTTGCGTCACTAACGGACTTCGGAAAAATTTGCATATGTCAGTTGTTCCAAATATATGTATTCATCTTTGCTTCCAACATTTCCAATCCCAAACGCATGCAACTAGATCTAGGTTGGCAGACAAGCCCACTTAACACAAATCTTTGTTTATGCAACTAGATAGGAGCCAATGTAAAAACTAGGAAACTATGATGCAGGTAGAACCAAAGGAGTCAAAAGGAAAAAATGGATACGTTCACCATGAAAATCCACCTACATGAAAAATCTGATTAACAAGAGACATACCCAATTCCATCTAAAGTGAGCAAGGTGCAAGCAATAAATTCTAAGGCTGACAAAGCCTGAGCAAGACCAAAGGGAAGAGAAGCTACTGGCGGCCTCGACAGGAGATGTCAGAGCATGGCAGTGCAAGGTAAGGCGAACAAGTGGTGCAGGGTCGGTGCATGCGGCGGTTGAGGCGCAACAATGGATGCTAATGGCCAGAAGGAGAAAATTGGATGGTTAAAAGGGCAACAGCTCTTTATTATTATTATTAGGACAGAAGAGTAGTGGGTTGGGGGAACTTCTTTGGTGAACTGGCTATGGCCAAATAGTGCGCCGGAATTGACGGACATGGGGTTGCGAAAATATAGGCGGTTTAGATGAGGGGTGAGAAAGCCAACGCGGAGGGCGACGGAGTGGAAAACCGGAACGGTGGAACATGTAAATGGGAAAGCAGATGACTGCTTTTAGAAGAGGAAAGAAAAGTGGGTTTAGGAGAGAGAAGTGGAGTTGTGCAATTGCTTGGTGCGAGGGTGAGCGTCGGTGCAGGAGCAGACGGTGCGGTGTTAGGTGAGGCGGAGGATATTGGTGCAAATGTGGCGGTGGAGGGAGGGATATGGTACTTTGGTGTTTAAATGGAATGGGAGATCTGCTTTTATGGGGAGATGGCATGGTCTATGGTAAGGAGGTGGTGGACTGAAAACAGAAGAGGCGGTAGTGTCTGAGGATGGACGTGGATGCTTTGAAGGAGAAGGGGCATTTGAGAGTTTTTTTTCTTCTTTTCTTCCTTTTCTCATTCTGAACAGTTTGATTTTAGAACGAAGAGAAAGGAAGGCACGCGGAAGCAAGGCTGGGGAGCATGGCATTTATTTCAGATGTTCATTTCTATTGATCGAATAGGTAACGATGAGCAAAAGATGACAATGGTACCAGGAAAACAAAACACCAACAACAAAGAAGTAGAATTATTTTCAATCATTCATTACTGTTTATATTTTATTCATTTACGAATTCAATTTATGTTTTACAGACAAGGAATACATCAGTTATTCAATTTTTCTTATCTATTTCATTTCATATGTATTTATCAAAACATTTTTTAATTTATCCAAGCAATTCCAGATACTCATCAAATGGTTTTAAGTATTTCTCGAAGTTTAAATCGGAATCATATAGTCATCCCACTTTCGAAACTCGAAAGTAAATATGGATGATGCTGCAGTCATCAACTGAATCATCTTCACGCGACTATAGTATGATTCTATATCTATCTAGTATATGTTGGACTTCATATATACGTTAGCTACACGTATATTCAAAATCCTTGCATACTTGATAGTCCAATCTCAACGTCCAGGATTATACTCAAAACCTTTATCATACATTATACTTCAAAACAGTTTACTTAGTTTCAAAGTAATTTATATAAATTTCAAAATACGCTCTCCCAAAACATAATACTCCAGAATTTCATTCTAGGGTATTCCTAACCCTATCTCTAATGAGATACAGCAACTCCGATAAGTCCCATCTCTTGTTCAAATATGTCGTACCCTATAGCTCTGTATGAACCAAAGTTCCGATACCACTTGTAACGACCTGCCTTTTTGCCCGATTCTCGCCGGTAATTAAACCAATTTAAACTGTTCATAAAGACGGATTGTTATGTGTACTAACATATTTGAACACAAACGACAGAACTTTTATTTCATTGCAGAAAATTTACATTAGAGTTACAAAGAGTTAGAGTATACCATAAGCTCAGGGGAAACAAAAATTCTCTCAGCGGAAGGGTAAAACCAAACAAGACTCTAGCCCCAATTAAAAACCAGCTCTAAAACTAAACCTGAAAACTAAACTACTAGCTGCCCGTGCAAAATTATGGGCACCCAGAGTTTAGACAAGGGAACAATAAACTCCAGGTCAGTCGTGGGACTGGTGTGAGAACTCAAAATAGTTATTATTTAGGGTTTATTTTAATGTTAGGAAAATTCACCGGACCACGCCGCTAACACGGAACAGGCTTACTCCATGTGAATTCTCGTGCATAGAAAATTGCAATGAATTTGGAAAATGAAGCTATCATAAGCTCGTCCCATATAATACAATGCAAACCCACATAAGGTAGGCTAGTTTTGTCTAATGATAACCGAAAATGCTTTCATACTTGAAAATCCACTTTTAATACTAGTATTAGTGCATAGTGTCGAAACCATAAATAAATATATTAATCTTAGCAAGCATAGTGACTATGCCTACATATATAGTTTACAAACAAATCGAATGGATCATATTGGTTATTGGGTTTCCAACGTGATGGTTCCTGGCATGAAAGATCATTGGAGGACACAAACCTAAGTATCCCCGATTAACATCCAGACAACGGACACCGAATACATAGCGCGAAAGTATATATCCCGGATAACATCCAGACATCAGACACCGTGTATACTTTATTCCCTCAGGTTTCGAAGTAGATCTAACGCCGAAGCTTTCGATTTTCACTAGAGATTATGTATACAACCTAACCGCCAGTTTACCATCAAATCCGGGGTGTGAGTTTCGTCGATGTCATGATATACACAAAGCTACGCTCAATAGCTGGCGCTTTGATCATCACTAATTCATTTCATAACTCGAGTATGCCACATTGACAATTCATGACATATCACCGATTTCGATTTATGCATACCCTCTAAGTTCATATGACTTAGAGAAGAGGATAATATATTGCCACAAATCCGATATATATTAACAGAAATCAGTGTTATGCGATCAATTTCAATGTCAGAAACACAATCCATACGAGTCCGCTCTGGGTCTGAACGGAACAACCACCCATAAATATTCAAATATACTCAGGTCTCATGCCACTTATAACCTCGTAACGGGTGATCGGCCCAAACGAGACATCAGCAGTCAATCCGAATAATTCAAAGATTCTCGGTCTTTACTTTATCGATTTCCAAGTCTTCGGTTTCTTTAAACGTCATATTATTACTTGGAATGGTTTTCGAAATATTCGACCCCAGTCTTTCCAAGTAATAAGCGCATTTCAAAATAATGGTTACGGATCATATCGGATTTCCCATTTTAAATCTCCTGCCAAATCGTTATTAATTTACCCAAGGTTGGATTTATTCCAATTTCCATATACCCCATTATCGCTTTCACCCTTCCTTGAAATTCACTATTTATTTTCCAAATCTTATATTCAACCGTAGTTCTATTATTCGTCGTTACCCTTTATAAGTTTCCAAATTTCCAAATCTTAATTGGTTTAAATTCCATTCAGGGTAATTCCAACAATTCATAAAACCCGTTTGTATTCAAAATATAATATATTTCATATCGAGTTATCATAATCATTTTGAAGCCGATTTTATATTTAAGTAGGATATTCTTTCTAATCACAATACCATAGTCTTTTCAAAATCTGTTTATATTTAAAGAAGAATATATTTTATTTCAAATCTCAACTTGATTCAGCGGTTTAAATCGAGAACAACTCCAATTTAGGAAGAATTACAAATATTTAAAATAACCTGAAAATAGATAATTATAAATAAAACTTCTCATGAATATATATATATATATATTAAAATAATTAGGGAAACATAAACAATTTAAATAACTAAATCTCTACATGTATTAAATACTTATCGAAATAATCTTTGAATAATAAATAATCTTAAATAATAAATAATATAATATAATTTATTTCAAACTGTAGGTATATATATATCGTTAACTCTTTAAAAACCATAATTGTTTCCTTCTTCCAAATTTCAACAAATTAAAATTTATATTCCAACTTCGGTAAAGTTCATTTCTTCTTCATATCTCATTTTCAAAACTACATTCAAATCTGATCTCTCAAATTGAATTCATATTCAATCCATGTCTCGAATAATTTCGGGTATCGTCGCATACTTCGCAAAATATTTTATATTTACATTTGTATTTCGAAATCACCTTACTTCAAATTATCATTTCAATTTTTAATATTCACTTTAATTTTAATCAAAGTCTTGAAATAGCCATTTCCAATACCAGTTCAATTTCTCACAATTATCATTAAAATCGTTGTACAAAACCAATGCATATGTATTTCTAACATTACCAACTGTAAATATTTTCTAATGCTTCTGATAGTATTTGTTTCAAGCATTTATTGAACCATTTGAGTTAAATTTTCAAAATCAACCAATATTTATAAATCCAAATTTCTTTTATAGGCCAGACCCTTTACTAATATAAATCCATCGTTTTTCGTTTCAAGTCAATCCGATTTAAAATGTTCAAGTTATAATCATTTGAAATTTAAAATCAGTACTAATGAATTGTCGCTGCTCGACGCGTTCGATTCAAGTTTTATAATGCTTAAACAAAAATTGCCCAATTCTTTCTTTTCTGAAATAAATTATATTCCCATAACTTAGATTGAAATCACATTCCAATTCTCTTTTTCGACATTGTATTTTCCTATTCCCATCTTAGTCCAAATCGTTTCAAAATTCCAAATTCTCATTTCAAGTTGAATAATATTTTATTGAAAACTCGTTCGTTTATATTTTCAAATCCTTTATGGAACAATAACTCGCATGAAATTGAATATTCCGTTTCCTTTTCAAATTCTTCATATTACATTAAATTGAACATTTAATGATAAAAATTTCCAAAACTTGTTCTATCATTTCCTAAAATAATTACTCCAAAGATCATCATTTAAATTCAATTTTTCAATTTTAATTAATTTGAAATGATGATATATAAAACTTGGTTAATCACTTACAATTAACCGTTAAAGTGGTATACGCAAAATCAATGTTGTTTACATATTCCAATCGTTCTCTGATCAAAATTTCAAACCCAATTCAATGTTTAAATGACCCATTAGCGATCAAAATTGTTTCGAAACCCATTTTGACTCATACAAATGACATTTTCTCAATAGTTTTAAAATTAAATTTAAAACTACATTCCCATTTAATTTAAAAATTATTATTATTACATGGAAAGGGAATTTAAATTAATCACTCGTACGGTTCCATCACTACATTGTACGTGATTTTACAAACAAATTTAACTAACTTGATCGCGTCAACAGTCATGAATCCATTCATCACAGTAATTTAAACAATCAAATAATGGTGCACAAAGCATTATGGTGAATAATGCTTGGTGTATAGTGCATGACAACTGCATAAACATCCATCAACAACCAATCACAATCATTCATATCAACCCATAATCAACAAATTTATCATTTAATTAACAACTAATTATAATTCTATCGTTATGACTAATATTAAACGATATTATAATTATAATCAACAACTGCCTTAAGTTTGCCTATCTCTGGGTGCCCATAATTTTGCACGGGCAGCTAGTAGTTTAGTTTCAGAGCTGGTTTCTAATTGAGCTAGAGTCTGATTTTGGTTTTACTTGTTTAACTGAGAGCAAGTTGTTTCCGCTGAGCTTATGGTATACTCTGATTCATTTTAACTCTGATGTAAAACCTTTTGTAATAAATTATAAGTTCTGTTATTTGTGTTCAAATATGTTAGTACCCATAACTATCCGTCTTTACGAGCGATTTAAGTTGGTTTAATTACCGGCGAGAATCGAGCAAAAAGCCGGGTCGTTACAGTTGGTATTGTTCTTTTACCAGCCTGGACAAGTAAACGTTGGCCAGGTAAGTTCAACGCACTTATTGTTGCATCCCTTGCCTTAGTTACACACCCTGTTTACTATCCCAGAACAAGTAACGGAATAAACCTATTTGTGAACCCCAAAATTAAGTTACATTCCTTAGTTAAACTTCAAATTCAACTTATCATTCAACGCAATTTATACTATATTATTATAAATATTCACCTAACCTTATCAGATTTCATAACCAAGTAATTCAAGTCGAAATATATCATTTTCAAATAATTATATAATATTCTTCCAAATTGTTCTTTACAACCTTACTTGGATCTAAAACCCCAAATAATTCAAAATCAAAGTATGTCGAAGCAAAGTTACAATTATATTGTTATTTAAAATTTTGATTGGATTCAAGATCAAATAATACTTATTCAAGAAACTTGCAAAACAAATATAACACTACATCAAATTATAATTTGGATTATAATTTAGGTTTCAAATTTACATTATACTCCATACTTGATTCACAAAATGATCGTTCATTAACTTAATATTTAACACACAAAATAATTAACATTACTTAATATTCAATTTACAGTTTTATTTACGAAATATTATATTATTTTCATTAAACTGATACTTAAGTAAAGTATCACCCAAATTTCTACCTAATTTATAAATAATACTAACATTTTCAACATAATTAAACTAATATCATTTTGAGATAACAATATATTATTAATCGATATACTTTTTTTCCAACAGATGCTCAACGAATTATAATTCTATCGTTATGATTCGATATGAAAAGAACACTATAATATCTTGATTTTTTTGAAAACAAAACTCGGATTCTAAGTCGGAAAAATTATTTTATATTTTGACTTAAATTTCTAATAGAAATTAGATTTTGATAAATAGTTTGATAGGTTTAATTTGAATGAAATTTTCGATATAATCACTCCTTTTCGAGACAAAAAGTTTTAAGGGGGGAGAATGTAATGATCCAAAATTTTCAACGTTTTAATATGTAATTAGTTTGGATTTTCTGAATATAAATTTGATTTAACTAATGTTTAGATATAAATTTTGATTTACTCAATTTTTTTTATAATTTCTTGTTTGTTTGTAAATATAGATTTTGTAAAATATGATTTATTTTTAAAGATTTTACCAAACATGAAATATTGCAAAGTAATATCATTATTTTGATAACATAAGATCAAAGATATAAATTTATTTATTTAGAAGAATTTTGTGCATATTTTATTTTGGGTTGATAAATATTTTGTTTATAAATATGATTTTGTAACAAAGCTTATTTTAAGGTCATGCAGCAGATCAAAAGAGGGGAAAATGATTCCTTTGTTCTAGTGATATTTTGAACGACTTCCTCTACCACAAATCATTCGATGTCCCCATCTTTTCCTAGATAAATGAACTCGCACTCCCTGTAAGGCATCAACGTCACTTCTACTTCACCTAAACACTACTGTAACCCGTAGCCAAAACCATGTACACCCAAACTTCTCTTCTTCAATATTTTCCCCAATCACAATTCACTTGCCATGCACGTACATCCACTTATCTCCCATAGTTTACTCCGCTTATTTAAACAATCCCTCCACTGACGTCCTTCTTTGGTGCTCACACATCTCCACAGCCTTGTATTTCTGAGCCCAAATACTACACAACCATTTATGTGAATCCAAATGTGCCATAACTTCCTTCAGCCGTGACTACCACACCCTCTACCTGCTCCATTCCATCCCTCCTTGTTCACATTACCATTTAACTATCCATCAGTACCCATATCCGCTCATCCCCACTTCACAGTAAACGATACTCAACTCCATCCATTTCTCCGTAGATCAACAACGCCATAACCATTTTTGCTTACCCAACCGCTTACTGCACCCCCTTCACCCAAAACTTTGAACCCTGTCCTCTCCACTTAAATGATACGGCTGCTTCTCCTTTCTCAATCCAGGTAATACCTTTCCCTTGCCCCATATTTTAACCGCACTTCCCCTTTTTGATCCCTTAATCCACGTAATCCTTCATCAAATAGCTGTGAACCCAAACTCCATCCGCTTACACTAATACGCTCAACTCAAACTCACCTTTTTAGATGACCAGCGCCCTTCTGTACTGACAACCGACGGTCTATCCAACAGCGCCGGAGCCTGCCCCGCCTCACCCTAATCACGACGCTACAGCCGGCTCGTCCTCCCACTCCTCCACTTGAATCCGCTCGGCTCGAAACCCAATGGACTCGCCATAACCGGTTCGCCCCAAAACCAAGTGACAGTAGACATCGTTCGAATCACAAAACTTAAACGAGATTGAAGTTTATATTACCCGCAACTTGAATCTTTTAAGTTTTCGAAAATTTTGGAATTTATTTTTGAGTTGTTGTGAAATTTCTTTGTGAATCGTGTATTTTGGGTTTTGAGGAAAGAAATAGCTAAAGGGAGAAAACTCGTGTATTTAAAAGGGAAGTAATCGTGGCGAGCACGGATCTATAACTCCTTGGGACTCACGGAATTGAAGACAACTTGGGAAGCACAGACTTTTATTAATTGGGGAGCACGGACTTTAAAACTTGCCAGTCATGGTTGGCAAGCACTTGAAGGATTCACTGTTTTGAATGGGAATGGTTAATCATATGAACGAACATATGAAAATTAAATAAGGAGATATTTCAATGTCACACACAATCCATCCGAGTCCGTTCTGGGTCTGAACGGAACAACAACCCAAAAATATTCAAATTTATTCCGGTCTCATGCCACTTATAACCTTGTATCGGGTGATCAGCCCAAATGAGACATCAACAGTCAATCCGAATAATTTGAAGATTCTCGGTCTTTGCTTTATCGATTTCCAAGTCTTTGGTTTCTTTAAACATCGTATTATTACTTGGAATGGTTTTCGAAATATTTGATCCCGGTCTTTCCAAGTAATAAGCACATTTCAAAATAATGGGTACGGATCATATCAGATTTCCCATTTTAAATCTCCTGCAAAATCAATATTAATTCACTCGAGATTGGATT
This sequence comes from Allium sativum, assembly GCA_030737875.1. Lineage (NCBI taxonomy): Eukaryota > Viridiplantae > Streptophyta > Magnoliopsida > Asparagales > Amaryllidaceae > Allium > Allium sativum. Next base: position 14,089,991 of record CM060923.1, read on the forward strand.
TATTCCAGTTACAATACACCCTGTTATTGCTTTAACCCTTTCCTTGAAATTCACTATTTTTTTTTCCAATTCTTATATTCAACCGTAGTTCTTTTATTCGTCCCTACCCTTTATCAGTTTCCAAATTTCCATATCTTAATTGGTTTAAATTCCATTCAGGGTAATTCCAACAATTCATAAAACCCATTTGTATTCAAAATATAATATATTTCATATCGAGTTATCATAATCATTTCCAAGCTGATTTTATATTCAAATAGGATATTCTTTCTATTCACAATACTATAGTCTTTTCAAAATCGGTTTATATTTAAAGGAGAACATATTTTATTTCAAATCTCAACTTGATTCAACAGTTTAAATCGAGAACATATTTTATAAATACGACTTTAAATAGATAATAATATATTATCTCCCCTATACATATGTAAATCTATATACTCACTTCTCCCACTTTGTCATTACAAAAAATAATTAGACATTTTCATTTATTCTAAATGACATGTGCATGACAAACATATATATTACATATGTTTTAAACTTATAAACATTATAGAAGAGAGAACATAATAAATTTAAGTTTTCATATGTAAAGAGCTATGGTACTATTAACAAGTTCATAAACATAGGTCAAGCAAACAACATACATACAAGCTAGGGTATCAGCAAAAAAATTAAAACATACGATACCCAAGGTTCGTATAATTTCCTAAATTTTAGGAATCCATACCCATTTGGGTGTGGTTGAACTTTTATAAATATATTTTCCAATATTAATCACATTATCAAGATAACCATAAATATATTTTCTCTATTTTTCCATCTAATATAAACTCAAATACTTATATAATTCGTATTTCTTTTCAAAGACTCGTAATTCAATAAATGTTTTCTATTCCCAAGTATAATAATATCTTGATATATATAGTGATTTTGGGGCTATATCTAATTTTAGTGCTATTTTTAAAATGTATATACATGTATGCATATCGATGATTATTTTTATTGCATTTATTGCCAAAATCACTTTTATAATTTTGGGTTAAGACAACGGCAGTTCCCTCTTTCGGCCAATACATAACTTTGGATAATGCATAAGCTGTTAGGGACTGTGATGTTGGTGATCATGGTTTTGATGACAACGACCTTGTTTTAACTATTATTGTTATAAAATATATGATACCACTTATATCTAAACGAATATATATATATTAATTTCATATATATATAATATTAATTTCATATATATATAATATATATATATAATATATTAATTTCATAAAAATCATTATTAATTCACTCAAGGTTGGATTTATTCCAGTTACAATACACCCCGTTATTGCTTTAACCCTTTCCTTGAAATTCACTATTTTTTTCCAAATCTTATATTCAACCGTAGTTCTTTTATTCGTCCTTACCCTTTATCAGTTTCCAAATTTCCAAATCTTAATTGGTTTAAATTCCATTCAGGGTAATTCCAACAATTCATAAAACCCGTTTGTATTCAAAATATAATATATTTCATATCTAGTTATCATAATCATTTCCAAGCTGATTTTATATTCAAATAGGATATTCTTTCTATTCACAATACTATAGTCTTTTCAAAATCGGTTTATATTTAAAGGAGAATATATTTTATTTCAAATCTCAACTTGATTCAACGGTTTAAATCGAGAACAATTCCAATTTAGGAAGAATTTACAAATGTTTAAAATAACCTAAAAATAGATAATTACAAATAAAACTTCTCATGAATATATATATATATATGTATTAGAAAAATAAATAATTTAAACCACTATATCTCTACATGTATTAAATACTTATCGAAATAATCTTTGAATAATAAATAATCTTAAATAATAAAAAATATAATATAATTTATTTCAAACTATAGGTGTATATATATCGTTAACTCTTTAAAAACCATAATTTTTTCCTTCTTCCAAATTTCAACAACTTAAAATTTATATTCTGGCTTCAGTAAAATTCATTTCTTCTTCATATCTCATTTTCAAAACTACATTCAAATCTGACCTCTCAAATTGAAATTCATATTCAATCCATGTCTCGAATACTTTCAAGTATCGTCGCATAGTTCGCAAAATATTTTGTATTTACATTTTTGTTTTAAAAACACTTTACTTCAAATTATCATTTCAATTTTTAGTATTCATTTTAATTTTAATCAAAGTCTTGAAATAGCCATTTCCAATACCAGTTCAATTTCTCACAATTGTCGTTAAAATCGTTGTACAAAACTAATGCATATATATTTCTAACATTTTCCGATCAATATTTCAAAACTAACTCAATTCCAACTGGTTTTTATGAACATCGGTCGATCATTTTTTTTCAAATAATTTGAATTTTTATCCAAATTTAAATTTCTTTGCATAATAAACAACCCATTTAAAATAAATTATTGAAATACTTCGAAATAGCTTCGTCTTTTATGAAAGTTATTTATAATCTTTAGCTTAGAATTTCAAATCTTATTCCAAACTTTCGAATTAATATCTTTTGTTTAAACAATTTTATTTCAAAACACTACTTTAGTTTTCGAATATTCACTTTAATTTAAATCGAATAATAATTCCTTAACCTGTTTGAATATTGTTATGAACTCAATCGTTTTCATAAAACCCATTATACGTGTACCGAAATTCAAAATCCCATTCCTTTATAAATTCCAAAACCGGTTCCTTGTGAACATGGTTTAATTATTTAATATTTTTAAACAAATTTGAATATACTTTCCGGATTCCAAATCATTAAATTTTTAATAAAATTGTCATTTACATGGCAAGGAGATTTTGACCTATATGATTATTTGTACAATTCGACAATTACATTTTGTATGGCACAACCATAAACAGATCAATAATCAATCATACAAACAATACACTATCACTCGTTATAAACAAAAAATCAACCAACAATAAATTTCGTTGAGCGCAGAGCGTTACGGTCAATAACGCTTAGTGTGAAATGTGTTTAATTACGTATTGTCCATTTAAGTCATTGCACACAAACATCAACAAGCAATTGATTTACGTTAACATATTATAATTCTCTACTAACTATAATTAATCACAAATTAAAGAAAATATTTAAAGTTCTCACCTTTGTGCCTCCAATGTTCTTCAACATCCAAACCAGTACTCACTGCGACTCAAGCCTACGAACGATCACGGACCACGCACACACTTCTTCTTCATTTGCGTCACTGATGGACTGTGGAAAAATGTGCATATGTCAGTTGTTCCAAATATATGTATTCATCTTTGCTTCCAACATTTCCAATCCCAAACGCATGCAACTAGATCTAGGTCGGCAGACAAGCCCACTTAACATAAATTTTTGTCTATGCAACTAGATAGGAGCCAATGTACAAACTAGGAAACTATGATGTAGGTAGCGCCCAAGGAGTCAAAAGGAAAAAATGGATACGTTCACCATGCAAATCCACCTACATGCAGAATCTGATTAACAAGAGACATACCCAACTCCATCTAAGGTGAGCAAGGTGCAAGCCGTAAATTGTAAGGCTGACAAATCCTGGGCAAGACCAAAGGGGAGAGCAGCTACTGGCGGCCTCGACAGGAGATGTCAGAGCATTGCGGCGCAAGATAAGGCGAACAAGTGGTGCAGGGTCGGTGCATGCGGCGGTTGAGGCGCAATAGTGGATGCTGAATGCCGGAAGGAGAAAATTGGATGGATAAATGGGAAATAGCTCATTATTATTATTATTATTATTAGGGCAGAAGAGTATTGGGTCGAGGGAACTGCTTTGATGAACTGGCTATGGCCAGACAGTGCGCCGGAATTGACGGACATGGGGTTGTGAAAATGTAGGCGGTTTAGATGAGGGGTGAGAAAGCCAACGCGGAGGGCGATGGAGTGGAAAACCGGAACGGTGGAACGTGTAAATGGGAAAGGAGATGACTGCTTTTAGAAGAGGAAAGAACAGTGGGTTTGGGAGAGAGAAGTGGAGCTGTGCAATTGCTTGGTGCGAGGTTGAGCGTCGGTGCAGGAGCAGACGGTGCGGGGACAGGTGAGGCGGAGGATATGGGTGCAAATGTGGCGGTGGAGGGAGGAAGATGGTACTTTGGTTTTTAAACGGAATGGCCGATCTGCTTTTATGGGAGATGGCGCGGTCTATGGTGAGGAGGTGGCGGACTGAAAACAGAAGAGGCGGTGGTGCCTGAGGATGGACGTGGATGCTTTGAAGGAGAAGGGGCATTTGAGAGTTTTTTTTCTTCTTTTCTTGAACAGTTTGATTTTAGAAAGAAGAGAAAGGAACGTGGCATTTATTTCAGAATAATCCAAACAGGTGTCAATACTTGCAAACATGACCAAGATGTTGTAATTAAATTCAATTATAAGTTTAATTATATGTTAGAATTTTAAATTAAATCACTATTTATTTTTACTATTTATTTATACATGACTTCTTTCCCATAAACCATTTGAACTTATTATTTAATTATAATTTGGTTCTAATACTGTTCATTTCAGCAGCTAAATTGCAAATCGTTGAGACGGTTCGACTAATGACAAAATGTTCTGCAAGACGAACATTGGTTCAAATATATTTCTCGATTAAATTTTCTTTCAATATTATAAAAATAGTGTCTTATCTTTTCAAATTTGCTTTAGTAATATTCTGCCTTTCAAAATTTTGACAAGTCATATATTATTAACCAATATCTAGTTAAATCATATATTAAAATAATGCCATTACTCATAGAATCTTATAAATTAAACAACACCTGAAAATATGTTAAATGACAAAATCTTATTTATAAACAAAGTACTTATCAACCAAAAATACAAAAGAATTTTAAATCAATATCCTTAGTAAACCCATTTCTTAATAATAATAAAGTATACACAAAATTCTCTTAAATAAATAAATTTATATCTTTGATCATATGTTATCAAAATACTAATATTACTTTAAAATATTCCATGTCTGGTAAAATCTTTAGAAATAAATCATAATTTACAAAATCTATTTTTAAAACAAACAAGAAATTTATTTGTGAATTGTTTAACTAAATTATATATTTAGAAAATCCAAACTAATTACATATTAAAACGTTGAAAATCTTGAATCGTTACAAGATGCCATTAAACAACTGTTGCCTTTCAGAAAATTTTCCATGGAGAAGATGCATCCACTGGAAGTTTGCATTTGATGAATGAATGCATGAGTTTGTATATTACTATTTGTTTGGTGACGTTGATATGTACTAGTCGTTGACTCTTATTTCAAATGCTTACATAGGCTAGTTAGTAAGGGTGCGTTACTTAGTCTCGAAAGGTACTAGGTTTGAGCTTCGCCTCTGCCATTTTTATTTTTTTATTTTGAATCCAAAATCAAGCGTTTGTTGAGCAAGGTTAGACGTCTGATCTGATGTAGTAAAGATTTTAGAGTCTAAGTTCATATGTCTGTCATTTATGTCAGACGTCTGAGCTGATTGTTGGAAAAAAATTCCAGATTCTTAGGTCAGATGTGTGACTTATATTTAAAATTCCTATGTAATCTAGTTGGTAGAGACATGTCTTTCCTATGTGAGTGGTGCAACTTTAAGTCTCATTTTTGTTATATTTTTGAATAGTTTTTGCAACTTCAATTTCTTCATACTTGTCTGTGTTTCAAATGCTTGCTTATTCTCTTTTCTTCTCACTTTAATTTCTTTTCTCTTTTTTTGTGTAATGTAATTCACTTAAATTTTCTCTTCAGCTATACTTGACCTGAAATAACTTAATAAACATATTAATAGCATTATCATACAATTATTATCATCAAAATACAATAACCATGTTTTCAACATTCTTCCCTTTTTCGATAATGATAACTATACGACTTTAAATAAATAATAATATATTATCTCCCTTATATATATGGAAATCTATATACTCACTTCTCCGACTTTGTCATTACAAAAAATAATTAGACATTTTCATTTATTATAAATGACATGTGCATGACAAACATATATATTACATATGTGTTAAACTTATAAACATTATAGAAGAGAGAACATAATAGATTTAAGTTTTCATATGTAAAGAGCTATGGTACTATTAACAAGTTCATAAACATAGGACAAGCAAACAACATACATACAAGCTAGGGTATCATCAAAAAAATTAAAGCATACGATACCCAAGGTTCTTATAATTTCCTAAATTTTAGGAATCCATACCCATTTGGGTGTGGTTGAACTTTTATAAATATATTTTCCAACATTAATCACATTATCAAGATAACCATAAATATATTTTTCTCTATTTTTCCATCTAATATAAACTCAAATACTTATATAATACGTATTTCTTTTCAAAGACTCGTAATTCAATAAATGTTTTCTATTCCCAAGTATAATAATATCTTGATATATGTAGTGATTTTGGGGCTATATCTAATTTTATTGCTATTTTTAAAATGTATATACATGTATGCATATCGATGATTATTTTTATTTTTATTGCATTTATTGCCAAGATCACTTTTATAATTTTGGGTTAAGACAATGGCATTTCCCTCTTTCGGCCAATACATAACTTTGGATAATGCATAAGCTGTTAGGGACTGAGATGTTGGTGATGATGGTTTTGATGACAACGACCTTGTTTTAACTATTATTGTTATAAAATATATGCTACCACTTATATCTAAACGAATATATATATATATATATATATATATATATATATATGCACTACTATTGTTATAAAATATATACTAACACTTATATATATGTTGGAACTATATACAAATTTTGATTATTGAAGACTGTATAGTTTATAGATTCAAATATTACAAAGAAGAAAAAGAAGAGTTCATGATTGAAGACTCATGAGTAACAAGAGTTCAAGAAAACAGGATAAATTATAAAGTCTAGATTTTATTGTTAAAACTCTGTAATAGCACAGAATCTTTATGTCAAATCTCTTATCATTTTTAGCTTATTTTTAATTTCTTGTTTTCAAATTGATTTCAAAATTAATTCCTATTTAATATATATATCTTTTAATAATTAAGTTTGTTTCTTGGATTTTAAACCTAACTCCTAATTTAAATATTTTAGATTTTCTTACTTATATTTCAAGCTTTTATTATATATGATTACTTAAATTTTAATATAATTATTTTCTTATATTTATAAGTTCATATATTAAGTCTTAAGGTTCTTGTTTATATCTGTTGCTTGTATATTAAGTTTTTATATTTATAATTTTAAATTAACTTTTATATCACTTTTATAAATTATGATTAAATGTTTTTAATTTATATTTTTACTCTATTATACTATTTTATTATATAGAATAATAGTATGCTTAAACTACAGAATTACCTTGATTTATTTCAATCTCATTTACATTATTTTCAAAAGAATTCAAAATTCAAATTTTGCCTAAGGCATGTCGACATGGTTACCATTATTTTTAAAATTTGAATTTCGAAAGTTGTCTATTGGTTGGAATATTTTCCTTAAGGGATCTGAATGTTGGACAACTAAAGCAGGCTTCTAAATTCGAAATTTAATAACTAATTTTCATTTACCTTCTTCTCTCCTTTCTCCTCTCCATTTCTACTCTTAATTTTTAAAATTCTATATCAAGCTCTACCGAATTTCAAAGAGAATTAAACTGTAATGGCCCGAACTTCCGTACCCTTTGAGTTGACTAATAATACCACACGTCCAACCCAAATGACACAGAAATACGAAACATTAGTAGAATGAAGTTAGAGGATGAGGAATAGAAAGAAAGAAAAGTTAGAATAGAAGAAAAACGAAGAACACAAATCTCACAACGGAACGAACAAAATATATTAAATAACATAACTTTTGAAATACAAATCAGTAACTATATATACATACCATCATCAGAGCACAACACTTATTTCTGGAACAGTTATAAACACCTGTTTCCAGATATAACATAGTACACAATGGAAATATGATAGTCTATAGTTAACTGGCGAAGCCTCCTTCCTCCAGCCCTTCCAAGTGAATTTGAAAAATCCCGACTACTTGACTGCCCGTACAAATTTGGGCACACAAGAGTTCAGGGAAAACAAACAAATAAACTCTGGGTCAGTCATGGGACTGGTGTGAGCAAACTCCAACCATTTGTTTAACTTTAAAAATCCTTTCAAAAAAATGATAATCGTAAGACCGATCCACACATAAACATGGATGGTTTTTACCTTACGATAACCAAAAATATTTTTGATATCAAATCCAATGATATTACAATAGTGTCTAAATCAAATAAATAGAAATCTAGTGGAACGCTTGCATCTCACGCTCCATATATAATATTAAATCAAAAACCGCAGGGCGCTTATTAGAGATCGGATTTCCAACATGACAAGGTATGGTACCACCTTCCAATAATGTATATCTAGAGGTGAATACACTGGGTTCAACAAAGAATGTCTTGCAACCCGGCCCACACATGGCTGACCACTCATTTAACTTGAGTGTATCGAGCATATTATCACCAACGGTTGTGATCAACAACTGTTACCGAAAGCATACAGCGGCGAATAGAATAAGAAGCGAATGAATTTTCTCTAGATCTGGTGATAATACCCCTAATGGGAATGATGCACATGGCCATGCTGCCTGCCCGATTTTTGTCATTTCCCGGTTGATGAGGATTGAGGTCACGATTAGCTTTTTAGAACACTGTGTAACCATTTACTTTGAATGCCACCTTGTCAAATCCATCCATATGTGTTGTCCTAGGACTGGACAAACCAAAGGCACCATCCCCTCAATCCATCTTGGGAAATTTATACCTAGGATTAACGGAATAGCCCTTGCACTTTACTCCGTCTTCAATATTCTTAGTATAAGTTGATTCGTAACGCTTATGCCCATACGGAGTGGTTTTCAGATATCAAATCTGATCCCGATATCTCCGTATTGACAACGGAGGTATAAAATAAATCAAAACTTTGATAGTCAGCGATTTAACTATCAAAGAAACATCCATACAATCAACGGTTCTATTTCCAATTGGAAATTCTACCGATCAAGCATCAAACAACACAGGCCCCTTTTTATATCAATTCCTTATTATATTATCATTTCCAATTCCCATCTTCCTCTCTTCTAGATTCTTTCAAAATTCAATTGTCTTTATTGATTCTGGGAAAACATTTCCAATACTCTAATTTCTTTATTCGAGAAAAAATATCTCTTATTCCAGTTAGAAAACATTTCTAAATATTCACGAATCCTTATTTTCTATATTCAGAAAATATATCTTATTAATATTGGAAAATATTTCCATCTTCCACTACTTCATTCCTCATTGACCAATTCATTTCATTTTCTATGCATAAAAAATATCTCTCATTTTATTTGGGGAAACATTTCAAATTCCTTTAAATTAACGCGATGTTATAAAACCCCGTTATTATACTCAAACCATTAATCATTAACTAACCAACCATATTGCTAACCAGTCTTTACTACCGAACTTAACCATTCCTCCATTAATCATGAAGTCGATCAAGTTGGGGTATAATTACATCTCAGACCTTAATTGAACAACATTCTTAACTTTGAAATAGCCAAGCTCACAACTTCAAACAAAACATCGCTTACATGACTTTCAGATTTAATCTAAGAATACACTTCTTTTACAGAAAACATTGATTATAACGGTAGCGTTATAATCCACGTTTCTATATATATGATTCATAAAACATTAATTATAATGGCAGCGTTAAAATCGCAATTAGATTTACAAACCATATACTTTAACGATAGCGTTAAAATTGTTGTCTCCAACTATTTATAAAACCTTTATTATAACGGCAGCATTAAAATCGTTGTTTAGATTTATAAAACATTTATTTTAATGACAGCGTTAAAATCGCTGTTTCCAAATATTTGGTTTATAAAAATATAACTGGTATTTATTAATTTCAATAAGTAAATATATAAATGATTAAATTTGATTCAAATGAAAAGTAAAAAATAACTACTTCCCAAAATTCGATATAATCGAATTCCAATAAATAAATTTCTCTCAAAAAATCTATATTCGATTTATATTCCGAGCTTCGGAATTTATCTACCATTTCATGTTAATTCAAATTCCAAATTTTACTTTTGAATTTATCCTTTCCAAAACATTACCAAATTCCTTTATAACCCTCCCAGTCTACAAATGATATCACACTTTATTTTATATTCCGAATTTTGAACTGAATCTCGTCATTTTCTTTTAAAACGATTACCCATTTCCCTTTCTCACTCAAATTCTAATTTTATTCATATTTCAATTCTAATTTCCTTTATAGATATTTTATTTGCAAAATATTTACATTAAACCATTATTCACTTTAATTCTGAATATATTTCTTTTATACACAGTCATTTGGTTTCGTTCTTATAAATAATTCTTTTAAACCCAAATTTTATTTATAGCTTCTATTCAGAATTTTTCAAACAAATCTACATTTATTCCAATCATTTAAAATCTCGTTCATGATTTCCTTTATAATCTGCTAAGTTCAAATCTCATCTCAAATATTGGTTTCAAATCTAATTTCCATTTTCCCATATAAATTCAAATTTTAAATTTATATTTCAATTTACCTAATGATAAATAATCCATTTAATTTATATTCTCGTTTATAAACAACTTCTTGTTTTCTCCATTAACCATTTTTTAATTTTAACTCTATTCGAAATTTTATTGCTATTTCGGAAATAAATTCCATTTTTAAATCCCAATTTTCCTTTTCACATTCGAAAATATTTTACAGTATCTAAAATACCAAGTTTCTAAGGCCAGGGTAAATCAAACACAACATATCCAACCATGGATTATATAACACATCATATATCACAATCAAATAAAAACAGTAATATAAATGTTGAGGAATCCAGTTGGATCCCTGCATCCACAAATGTTAATCGCATCAATAATATTAATTTCACATAAATATGAAATATCATAGTAAACAGAACTAATAATCGATCAACGATATAACTATATCAACCATTTCAACCAATTTGATCAAACATTCATCCAGACAACCATCACGCAGTGCAAAATTAATATAAACAAATTTAAAACACATTTATATAAAAATATAAACGAGCCAGAGTTAGTGAGCTTACTCACATTGTTTTGCAGTTGACGACTCTGCTTTTGTTTTGTTAAAATCAAACAAATGTTTGATTTTATCATGGAATTCCAGTAGCTCTATTTTCAACCACATCAGTTCCATAACGTAGATTTCTCTGTTACGATTCAAACGTGACTGGCGACTTTTCAATTCTATTCACATATGAAATGAATATAAATTTTTATAAGTTCCACACATTATATAAGTCATTAGCCAATTAATTAACCGTATAATATACCTATAATCTCTTACTTATGTTAATTACTCGACTTCATCCTTTCTTTACCATTAAAAAAAACTCGTCATCCACTTCAACCCCTCCATGCCGCTACAGCATAACTAACGAACCCTATTTAAATATGGTTCTAGTGTCCGTTCCATCATACCCAATCAAAAAGAACTTTTGAAGCATGTTATGCTCAAAATAGATGGGAAATGAAGTAATAATCGTGTGGTGTCCATCTTCACCATAAGGGTTCCATCTTTATAGGGAATTGTAGCGACAAGAAAGAGCATCCGCACTTGCCACAACATTCATCTCCCCCTTACACAAGCACTTCAACCTTTGAACTCGACTGATCTACCAACAATCATCACGCCCAAAAAATTCTAGCATATTTGATACAAATCCCATAATTTCTTTTGATCACTCCTCTTACCATTTCACCATTGTTTCCCAAACTAAAACCTTAATCCACCTTTTTAACAATAACCATCATGTATTGATAGTAAATTAGTTTCCAAACATCGTTTTCTCCCAACCTTCCCCTACAACTCGACACCCTTTCAGGTCTCAACTTCTACCTCCACTCAGTTAAAACCGAAACTAACATCACTGACCCTCTCAACACAAGAATCTCCAACTTCTCGTCCTGTTCGATTTTCCAGTTTCGAATTTTCACTTCAAGAAGCAAACATCCTGACTCTTGTAAAAACTATGTCGGTGATTTCCAAAACAATTCCTCCCACCACATTCAGACAAAATACACTATTTCTTTCCCTGTACAAAGAAAGGAACCCAACATCTGAAGCTTCTTCCCCTTAGTTTCAAAACCCGCTACTGTGACTTTCACAGTCCTTTCCTATCCACTACCACGTTCGCCACTCCACCCTGTAACCTGCTTCGTCAAATTGCCTTCACCATTTCTACGTTTCAAGTACCTCAACATTCAGAACGCACCCTCAACTCCCATCGCGATAGTACCCATCGCCATAGAAAAGTGCGAACAGTTTTTCTCCCAACTCCACCACAGTTAGACTGCGACGACCCCCTCCTACCTCTAGGAGCTCACCGCTACAAACTCTTCCCATCATGACACAAACAACCCTACCTCTTTCATCACCTTGGTGTCTAAATCGAATGATAGTTCAAAGCCCAATAACGATGTTCGATTATCACCTCGATTGAACTGAACGAGACTCCCTTCAATGGAAAGAGCAGTCTATGAGGATCAAGAATATATGTAATTTGTGATTTATCAGAATTTCTTCAATTTTCTATGAATTTTTCAACCTAACAATTTGGCTTGGGGAAATATTTCCTGTGGTGGCTCACTATATTCTTGCGTTGACCACAGATCAAATTGGGGAAGGGTTTGAAGGGTTGGTGGTGTTTTATAATTAGCTTTAGGAATATTCTCGGAATGTTCTATGTTACTTCATTTTGAGTGTTTTACTTTTGTACGGTCACATACACCATCCAATGGCAATGAAAATTGACAAACTGTTATGGTTTGACATTTCGGACCCAGTGAAACTTGTTTCATTAAAATCTAAGTTCGTTTGAAAAAATAGCGTATTTTTAAATATTCAAATCACTAAACTGATTCATGCTTAAATTTTGCACACTCACATAACAACTCCAATTGGTTTGAAACCTGAAATCTAGTAACAATTAAATATTCTGGACATGATGGAACTGGTTTCGTTGAAAACGGAGGTCGTTTGAATAATAGCCCCTTCTAAAGATCCAATTTAAATTAAAGTAAATCAATTTTAAAATATCTCAATAATAAAATATTGTAATCGGACATACTCGGGTAGAATTTTATATAGTATCAAAATAAGATATTTCTGGTTGAGTTCCAAACCAAATCGATATTCAATATATTAAAAACCATTTTTATTGTATAAAATAAATCGTTATTTTAATAACGAATTCCATAGTGACTATTGAAAAATATGATTTGGAAATAACTCAAAATCTATAAGACAAAATCTCGATTTTTCACTTCCATTAGCAATATATAATCAAATATATCTGAACATTTCTCGTTTCAAAGAAATCCGACTTATATTGGATTCTGTATAATCAGTTGAAATTTAAATCGTAAATTACGAACTATCGCGACTATTTCGAAAATTAAATATATTATACCATTATTTATTTTAATTAAATATTCAAATCATTTGAATTCAAGCCATTTAAATCTCCAAATCAGCTGTTAATAATTAAATAAATTAATTATTAAATCGTTAAAAATCCAGGACGTTACATAAACGGCCAATTCTATTCTAGTTTGATTCTCTATCAAACTCTCTCAAGATTTCAATTGCTATTCAAAGATATAGGAGTTTCTACAATCAAAGATTGCAAGACCAAATTCTGTTGTGTCTTTCTTCCAAAATAGATATTGAAAAGGTGTAGTTGTAGCCCGTAAAAATCAACTAGGTGTGATTGTATCCTGGAAATTAATTAAATCTCACTATGCTCTGGAAATAGGTGGGGTGTACCTCGTGGAATATGAAATCAAGGATTGTTTTGTAGATTATACTGTGCATCAACCTAAAGTTGTGTGAGACTAAATGTGGGGTAACTCTGAACCAGTATAAAATTCATAGTGTATTATTTCTTTTACTGCTTTTACTTTTTACTTTGCATCTGCGTTTGATTCTGTGATTTGTTGCATATTTGTGATTTGCAACTTTTCCTAATTAATTCAAAAAGATTTCATAAAAAATATATAATTCCACTAAACACTCTTCAACCCCCCCTTTAGTGTTAAGTTCGCTTTAAGATTGTAAATCTGCATTTCCCAAAAATTGGTATTAGAGCATTGGTTTTCAAATTATCATAATATTATTTTTGATGAGAACCAACATTGGTAATGTCAACATTAGTTGCCCTAGTTATTTTATAGAGGGTCGGCCTACTGTAAGACCACCGCTATTTAATCGTAGTAATTATGCATAATAGGATTATACAATGAAAATATATTTACAATCGGTAGGACTAGACACTTGGAAAATTAGATTGTGTTGAACCCACAACTAATTTTGCATAATGGAATGTTGAGAAAAATGCTACTGCATAACATAATTCAAAAGCCATGAAACTTTTATTTTGTTCACTTGATAGAAATGAGCTTAATAAGGTGTATGTGTGTAAGTCCGCATATGTAATCTGGAAAATTTTGCAAGTGACTCATGAAGGAACAAGCGAAGTTAAACATGTCGAGATATCTATGTTAACTAATTAGTTTCAATTATTTAAAATGTATTCGAATGATTTTATCTTTGATATGTAATGTAGATCCTAGGAAATCATGCGTTCTCTATGTCCTTGGGAAAGGTATATTATGAGGAAGGCCAAGGCAGAAAAATTGTAATTTATTAACTCCATAATGGGATGAAAAGACTCTGGAAATTGACTAGGTCAATGATATCAATGTTATGAATATTAAAGAGTTAATTGGAAATTTAGTGTCATTTGAAGTCCAGATGCAAGGAAAAAAATTATCGAAAAAGAAAACAATAACATCTAATGTAACAACCGAAGATTCAAAGTCATATAATGACAATGATGAAGAAATAGCTTTAATGATAAGGAACTTTAGAAAATTTCTAAAGCACATAAAGGTGAATAATTTCAGAAGGAATGATCATAAAAATCCTGTGAAGAATAATGAGATTCTAAGCCACATCAGATGCTTCAACTGTGATGAACCAGAAAACTTGAAAATAGATTGTCCATGTCTAGAAAAACAAAATCAACCTTCAAATAATAATTCGTCAAAGAAAAGAAAAAAGAGCTTATACTACCACACTGGACAATTCAGACTCATCCTCTAATGATGAAGAACATGAAATAGAAAATTCAAATACGTGCTTCACAGTTATTCACGATTCAGAAGATACTGGAAATTAGATTTAAAAATAGTTATGTATTTATATTTATTTTGGTTGAAATTGCTTGCTTGAATGGTTGTTTGTTTGTTTGCCTTGTTTGAAGTTCCTTTGATTTAAATTCAAATTCAATATTTAAATTTTGAATTTTAAAATTTAAAACAATATTATTTTAATAAAATATTAATACAACAATATTATTATATTAGGTAATATCTCACGTAACATGTAAATTAAGAATATAAATATATATATAATTGTTAGACCAAAATTTGGCTCTAATACCCAAATTGTTCAGATTTGTAGAGAATTATATCCAGAAAATGAAGAAAAAGCGGAAAAAATGAAAATTTTATAATGGTTCGGCGTTAATGAGCCTACGTCCACTTTATATGTCTTTGACTATACGTGAATGATAGTACAATCAAATAGTTCACTCAATCTCGCTCTTACAATTATGATTCTCTCAATAATTTTGAAGTAATTCTGATTAGGAATAATGACAGGACAATAATGGTGAAAACAACACTAAGAACTGCCAAAAAGATCCTAAAAATGCCAAATACGGGGCTATTTATAGCTGATATCTGCAATCAGTTTGTGGTCACACATGGCTTCTCTAGGATCTCGGACTGGTTCGTGGCTCGATGGAGAAATAGTCAAAATGGCCATTACAGACATGTGTCATTAGATCCTGCATTTGCGGATCGTGGTAGACTTAGTCCTACCCTTCGCGTTTTGGCTTCTGGGATCGGGGCGTGGAAAACTGGCATGGACGGATCGGGTCGCGATAAGGCACCATGAGTGGGGTCGTGGTAGTAGCACCACGAGACGAGGACAACAGTGTGGCCACGAACGGATTAGGAGGGTTCTAGGAGAAAGACTTCGTATTGGACTTGTGTATGAGTCTTGGTGGCTTGGTCAAAAAGCTAGCCAACATTTTGTCCCCTCGAAGTATGTTTTATTGGGGATAGAACATGCTTCGAAGATTCTTAATGGACCTTTTCACGAAACAATATGAATCAATAGTCACATCCAGTTATAGCGTCGCACTGTTTCAAATGGTTACGCCTCTTAAGGGGTATAAATATTAAATTAATCCTTCAATCACCTCTTTATTCGTCAGCTGATTCCCATCTCTTAAACTTCCAGAAAACATTGCGATCATTCAATCGAGTAAGTTTTTAGATCTTTATAAGTATTTGTAACACCCCGCCTCCACTAGGGTCACTCGCAAAGGAATGCACTAGCTTTGGAGGGGTATTATTGGTAAACATGCATAATGATATAGCAAGGCAGGACATGACATATATATATATATGTAAATAAACAGAGTAAGTAAATAAAACAGCGGAAGATTTATAAACCATTTCAAAACTCAAGTCTAGTACATCAAAATGTCACTTTCCCCAATTTTACAAGTCTAGATAAATACATCATCTGATAAACTGAAAATACATAAGTACTATCCCCAAATAAGAGTGATAAACCATAGCGGCTCAAGTCCAAAGCATACTTGAGCTATCCAAGAAAGCAGCTAAAATCCAAGCTAGGCTCGAGTATTCCCTCCCTGAGAACCTGGGGGGGAAACGGAAGAAAAGAGGCGAAAAAAAACAGGTCAGTCAAAAAGACTGAGTAAGCCCTGCTACGATCAGTCTATAAACTAATAAAGTTAACATCATGATGGAAACTGAGATGATCATAAATAACAACATACTGGCATGATAAATCAACTACAAGATAGAGGTGTCATCGCATAAAACAAGGTTAAGTTCTGCACCACGGTGTACTAGCAAACCAACATAACAGGTATTGATCCATTAGCCCAAACCTTGGCCCAATAACATGAAGTGACCTTAATATAAGATCCAGCCCAACGGTCTAGTCGATCGGCTCCTTATAAACCTAACACGTCAAGTGTTGGTGCCCATATGGCCCACATATGGTTGTAGTTAGTCTGTGCTGGGTCCACCTTTGGGTGTATCAAGCCCTCGGGTGTCAACCCCGGACACTTAAGCAATAATGCACAGCCCTAAACTACTGGTACCCGTGCCTCGAGTTTGTCCAACATCGGACTACGTGCACGTCCGTAGCCCGCCGGACCCGCACCGCTGTACCACTCGGCCATCGCCCTTTGGTCGCTTACATCCTTCAGTAATCGTGCCCCGCCCTAGCCTAGTCTCTAGGGTTGTGAATGATACCAAACTGGGATTACTGTTAGAACAGACCACGTTGCTAGGGTTTTCTAAGAAGGTTAAGTGTGATTTAACCTTTCACTAATCCTGGATTAAACTGGTTAAGTGTGGCTTAACCCCATTCTAATCCCTTGAACTCCCAAATGGATTAAACTAGTTAAGTGTAACCAACGGTTCACAACTTAACCGCATTCTAATCCCTCGAATCCCCAAATTGGTTAAGTATTAGTGGACCCTGACTTAACCCTAATCATGAGGCATTAATTAATTTAATGCACCTTAACCTCTCACATTAGACCTTGTTGTGGTTACTAGTTAGGCCGGGCGGGTCCGGGTAGCTTTACACCACAACTTGGTCTAACCTCGGGTCTTGGCACCCCATGACCAACTTCTCACATTGGGTCCTATTGTTTGTAGCCACTAGTTAAGCCGGTCGGTTCCGGGTAGAATTACGCTACAAACTCAACCCAACCTCGAGTTGGCCACACTTATGTTTTCTAAGTGTCATGTCCACTTTATTTCAAAACATAATTACAAGTCAACAATTACTTGGGTAGACCTAACTTAATAGGTAAATTCCCAAGGGGTAGACCTAACTTAATAGGTAAATTCCCAATCTTATATTTTCATGTATTTTAAGTTTACCCAAAACCCCCAACGTCATTCTATCGCTTACATATTCGTAATAACGCATAAAGGATAGGGAGAGGGAACTTGGCACAACATATATGATAAACTTGCACAACAACCATGCATAACATGTTAGACTTGTACAATTTAGCATAGTGAACTTGCATATTGCCATAAACATGCATAACGTGTTAAACTCGCATAACTTAGCATAGTGAACTTGCATATTGCCATAAACATGCACAACTTGTCAAAACATGCACAACTTGTCAAAACATGCACAACTTGTCAAAACATGCACAACTTGTCATTTTAAACTTGCATAAGCATGCATAACTAAATAAACTTGCAAATCATGGCTTAGTAAACTTGCATAAACATGCATGACTCAATTAACTTGTAAATCATGACTTAGCAAACATGCATAAACATGCATAACTCAACTATCTTGTAAATCATGACTTAGCAAACATGCATAAACATGCATAACTCAATTAACTTGTAAATCATGGCTTAGCAAACATGCATAAACATGCATAACTCATTTAACTTGTAAATCATGGCTTAGCAAACATGCATAAACATGCATAACTCATTTAACTTGTAAATCATGGCTTAGCAAACATGCATAAACATGCATGACTCAATTAACTTGTAAATCATGACTTAGCAAACATGCATAAACATGCATAACTCATTTAACTTGCAAATCAAGGCTTAGCAAACTTGCATAAACATGCATAATCCATAAAACATGTACAAATCTCAACCTTCACCACATGATAACTTTAGAGTTTGTAAAGTGAAAGTAAGAGGGCTTACAATGCTTATGCGGACTCAAATGAGTATAACAAGTGCAAGAAACCCCTTATGCAACTAATTAAAACCCCCAAATGCAAGCAAACTTGATCTAGACTCCTCCTTTATGATGCCAATTGAAAAACAAGCCTTTAATGCAAGCTAAGGAGGATCATACAAGCCTAAAGATGCTTGTATGCATGGAAAATCACTTAGGAATTAATTTAGGAATTGTATGAAGAGGGTGGAGGCCATGAGAGTTTTGATTTTGGCATAGTTTAGTTGCTAGGATGAATAATTGGGTTTTAGGGTAGGATTAGGGTTGTATTTATAGAAGATTAGAGTGATTTAGACCATAGGATTAACCCTAGGTTAGTTTTGGCCCGTCAGATCTCGGAATCCTCTAGAACCAAGCCCCAAGACCCAGCCCAAATCAAAAATGGTGCACCAGGCTAGACTGCCTGGGCACCCCCTGTCGACAGGGCTGTCGACAGGGCAGTCGACTCCCTGGGGACCCTGTCGACAGGCCTGTCGACATGGGGCCCCTGGCGGGATTTTTCCCGCCTTGGCCCAGCTGGCCCAAACCCTTGTTTTTAATTTAAATTTAAATCTGTTTTAATTTTGGAAATTTCTGAAAACTTCCATGGGCCTTAACTGGGTCATACGGACTCCGATTTTCGAAAACTCGGACTCTATTTCGCGTATTTTTCCGAGACGAACGCAATGGCATAGCCCGTTTCCCTTGATTCAGATTTTAGAATTAAATTCTGCCTCAATTTCCATTATTACAGGTTATTGAAAATACGGGTTGTCACATTCTTCCCTCCTTAAAGGATTTCGTCCCCGAAATCTTCAAGTTAGGAAGAACGTATCCTACCATCCAATCATCCATCTACTCAAAGCACCATCCACGAGCAATCATTGTCCTTACAAGATTCTAAATGCTGGATGAACATATGCAAAAGTGTGTGTATATGTACTTACCTAATGCAAAAATCAGGCGGTTACTGATACAGTAAACCTCCTTAATGCATATGTATGTCAGTGAAATGAATCCATATGTATGCAAATTCCTAACATAATGTATAATATCTACATGCGTGCTCAATCATACATCCATATGCAACATCCATGTGATAGCATACGAATTTCATCCAAGAATAAGCATAAACACTCATGCACATGCAATATGAGGAGTGTGTGAGCCGATCTAGTGCCTAATCGTGTATAATGCATCCACGAACAACCACTTGCAAACACTTGCAACCACTGGCAACCATCAAACATAACATGTTTCAAATACATGTTTCAACCAAAGGGTTTCTACCTAAGGTTCTCATGACCAGATAGACACGATAAACTAGATAACTAGATAAACTCCTTTTTGGATTTACAAGAAATCCACTCAAGCTTTGACATATAGTACTAACCGATGAGTCTTAACCCCCTTATGGAGTTTGCAACAGAAATAAGATCGAGAATGGGACCGAGAGGACATATACAAAAGATAACTTGCAAGCGAGCTCCACAGGAAAACAAGGATCAAAGATGCACTCTTAAAAAGAGATATGATGCGCGTATCCAGTCTTCACTCTTCTTAGTCACGTTTCCTTGATCTTAACTCCAGTGTGCTTTGACTATCTTTCACTTCATGATTCCTTGGCTTCCTAACTCCTATTTCCCCAAATTCGAGTTGGAAGTCATTTCATTATCGCCTCTCGTCTTTCTTTCCCACTTATTCTTCCTTCTGTATTCTTGGCTTAAACATACTATAACCTCATGATTTCATGCAAGCTCTCCAAAATTCACTAGTGAATCCTGGATCTCGTCTACTTACTATAAAGTACTCCACGCAGCAGAACTTTCTCTTGAAAATACCAATCCACGTTGCCAATTGCCCTATAAACGTGATTTTCTATAACTCATGCTTAATCGAAATGAACCATCCGCCTATGAATGATAGATCATACCTAGATTCAATCGCCTAGCCGTGGCTTCCTGTAGGCCATTCCAAAACTGGCCAACTTCTTGAGGATAAACCGTTGCTAACCATGATACAGTCCTCTTGCTCTTCACCGGACTGAAATGAGCACTCTTCGTGAGTCTACCCATTTTGACCCACATACCCGTATTCCCTTTCTTTAATCTAGGTAGTCCATCCACATAACCTATCGAGATGTTTTCACACTTCCCTTGCGAAACCTCCAATGGAGGTTATGGCCCGCTGGGCTTCTATGACTTAGCCTAAACCTGGTGGCACAACATGCATCCTGAGACCAACTCGGCCACCTCCTCGAGTGATGCGCATCTTCAAGAACCTTCTTTACCAAGTCTTTCACTCGAGGAACACATAATCTCTCATCGTGCCTCAGTCATCCCTTGTCATCTATAATATATCTAGTGAGGTGACTTAACATCTCGCCTCGAACCGACTGGTCCATGTTCTTGATCAACTGCGGATCTTCTTCCTGCGAAACCTCCCCTTCTTGATCCAGAAGAGTAAGTCTAAGCTCTGGGAATGCTAACTAACTAGCCAAACAGAGGAGGCTTCTTACTTCAATTGCCCTCCTCAGAGTTTTCCGGTCTTAAACCGCAACCACTTTAGCGGAATCCACCGCTAGGCCTTACTTAGGAACTATGTGCCCAAGAAATCCAACTTCTTTCCTCCAAAGTGACATTTGGAGAACTTGACCTTCAATTGGTGGCCCTAAGCGTATCCATCTTCTCCTTGAGATGTATATCATGTCCTTCCCCGTTCTTTTGAGGAGATCAAAATATCGTCTATGACGACCATGACAAACTTGTTCAAGGACTCCCTAAACACCCTACCCATCCAGTTTACGTAATATGCGGGTGCATTAGTCGAACCAAATAGTATGACTAGCCATTATAAAACCCATCCAGAGTCCTAAACGCAGTTTTGTCAATTCCATCCTCAGCCATCCTACGCTGATGGAATCCGGTAACTAGATCAGAAGAAAACAGATGCTCCTACAAGCTGATCAAACAAATCATTGATCCTTGGTAACGGTTATCTTACGATAATCAACACATAAGCGAAACAAACTGTCCACATCAGTAACGAATACTACTGGAGCACCCTACTCGAAAATGCTTCGTCTCAGGAAGTTCTTCTCAAGCAACTCCTTGACTTGCTTTCTTAACTCTCATTTCGTGAGGTCATGTGCCTAACCGGCCACGAAACTGGCTTGGCATTACCAACCAGATAATACGGAAATCTATCCCCAGATATCAGGATATTCTCGGACCACCCTCACAGATTGCAAACTATCGATAGACGAGTCGAGGGATTTCAAGATAACATGACATGACGGGACCCATAGGGTTGCTAGAAATTTCTAGGGTATTACCGAGGCGAGTCATGAGCCCCACACCCTATATACAAAAACCCAGAATGGTCCAAAACAGGACAACCATTCCATGCCCAAAACCAACCCATATCCCCCGAAACCGAGAATATAAACATCCCACGAGAATTCTATACTCAAGATAGAAATTTTCAAATCCACTTAGACCACAGACAGGCGGGCAGAACCCCCAATTGGATTTGAAACACATACGGGATCATCAACCAGACTAGTACTTAGGTGCAAAACTTTCAACTAGATCAGATGAAATAAAACTATGCGATGTGCCAGAATCGAACAAAGTTCGAACAGGAAAAATCAGAAAATGCAAACAAGATTTTCGACAGAAACACTACCTCTATCATAAGCTGGAAGAACGGTGTTGAGGGGATGAATTCGCCCTCCAGATAGTCCTGCATACTGAGTCTGACCTTGCCCTTGTTTCCTCGGGCAATCCTTGCTCAGATGTCCAGACTCACCACAATGAAAGCATTCGCCCCGCTTTCTCTTCTTCTTCCTACATTCCCTGGCCATATGTCCAACTTTACCACAGAAGTTGCATTTCATATTCTTGCCCTGTTTCCCGGAATTTACCCTCTTGCCTTGAGACTTATTCGTCTTGGCCTCTTTCTTGTCATTGATATCTTCTTCTTGAAGTAGGGCCAAATTCACCAAATTCTCGAAAGTCGCCCCCAAGGGTATATGAGACATGGCCAAACCATGTAATGGCTCGTTTAATCCTAGAGCAAAGTGTAGGGCCTTCTTCTGAGCTGTATTAACCAGGTCTAAATCGACACGAGCCAGTTGATTAAACTTATCTATGTATTCCCTAATAGTCATGCCCCCTTGCTTCAGTAATAAGAACCTCAGTCCAAACCTTCCTCTAAAGTCATCCCAAGTCTCAATTGGCCTAGTAGCGGTGGTGACTACCCACCAACGTGCAGCTTCTTCCTTTAGCAACCATACTGCCAATAGAACCTTCCTGCGGTCACCTATATCAAAGGAGGCTAAAAGATCTTCGGTCTCTTTCAACCAATTCCTTGCCTCTACAAAAGTCTCGGTTCCAAAGAAATTCTTGCAACCCATCATCTTAAAGTTCTTACAAGTTTCCGCAAAATCCGCTTGTGGAGGCTGAGGGAGAAGAGGAACATCAGCTACGGAAGGAGGAGGAGGAGGAACAACGGCCTCGACTGGGGAGACAATATGAGGGACACCCGGGACCGGTGCCGTGACTTCCAAGTACCGACGAAACCAATCGGGTATCGTTACTCCTTCGGGCAAGATGAGATTATCAGACATGCTGGAAACGAAAAGAATAAGAGTTTAAACGAGGAGTCAAAGGATAGTGCTAATGGCTTTTGGGGAATAGCCTTTTAAAACAACTAGACTTTTCTTTGGAAAATACTTTATACTTGGTTTTGAAAATAGTTTTTCTTTTCAAAAGTTTTAAAAACCTTTTTTTTTTTTTTCCCTTCTCGTAAACCTGGCTCTGATACCAAATTGTAACACCCCGCCTCCACTAGGGTCACTCGCAAAGGAATGCACTAGCTTTGGAGGGGTATTATTGGTAAACATGCATAATGATATAGCAAGGCAGGACATGACATATATATATATATATATATATGTAAATAAACAGAGTAAGTAAATAAAACAGCGGAAGATTTATAAACCATTTCAAAACTCAAGTCTGGTACATCAAAATGTCACTTTCCCCAATTTTACAAGTCTAGATAAATACATCATCTGATAAACTGAAAATACATAAGTACTATCCCCAAATAAGAGTGATAAACCATAGCGGCTCAAGTCCAAAGCATACTTGAGCTATCCAAGAAAGCAGCTAAAATCCAAGCTAGGCTCGAGTATTCCCTCCCTGAGAACCTGGGGGGGGGGGGGGGAAACGGAAGAAAAGAGGCGAAAAAAAAACAGGTCAGTCAAAAAGACTGAGTAAGCCCTGCTACGATCAGTCTATAAACTAATAAAGTTAACATCATGATGGAAACTGAGATGATCATAAATAACAACATACTGGCATGATAAATCAACTACAAGATAGAGGTGTCATCGCATAAAACAAGGTTAAGTTCTGCACCACGGTGTACTAGCAAACCAACATAACAGGTATTGATCCCTTAGCCCAAACCTTGGCCCAATAACATGAAGTGACCTTAATATAAGATCCAGCCCAACGGTCTAGTCGATCGGCTCCTTATAAACCTAACACGTCAAGTGTTGGTGCCCATATGGCCCACATATGGTTGTAGTTAGTCTGTGCTGGGTCCACCTTTGGGTGTATCAAGCCCTCGGGTGTCAACCCCGGACACTTAAGCAATAATGCACAGCCCTAAACTACTGGTACCCGTGCCTCGAGTTTGTCCAACATCGGACTACGTGCACGTCCGTAGCCCGCCGGACCCGCACCGCTGTACCACTCGGCCATCGCCCTTTGGTCGCTTACATCCTTCAGTAATCGTGCCCCGCCCTAGCCTAGTCTCTAGGGTTGTGAATGATACCAAACTGGGATTACTGTTAGAACAGACCACGTTGCTAGGGTTTTCTAAGAAGGTTAAGTGTGATTTAACCTTTCACTAATCCTGGATTAAACTGGTTAAGTGTGGCTTAACCCCATTCTAATCCCTTGAACTCCCAAATGGATTAAACTAGTTAAGTGTAACCAACGGTTCACAACTTAACCGCATTCTAATCCCTCGAATCCCCAAATTGGTTAAGTATTAGTGGACCCTGACTTAACCCTAATCATGAGGCATTAATTAATTTAATGCACCTTAACCTCTCACATTAGACCTTGTTGTGGTTACTAGTTAGGCCGGGCGGGTCCGGGTAGCTTTACACCACAACTTGGTCTAACCTCGGGTCTTGGCACCCCATGACCAACTTCTCACATTGGGTCCTATTGTTTGTAGCCACTAGTTAAGCCGGTCGGTTCCGGGTAGAATTACGCTACAAACTCAACCCAACCTCGAGTTGGCCACACTTATGTTTTCTAAGTGTCATGTCCACTTTATTTCAAAACATAATTACAAGTCAACAATTACTTGGGTAGACCTAACTTAATAGGTAAATTCCCAAGGGGTAGACCTAACTTAATAGGTAAATTCCCAATCTTATATTTTCATGTATTTTAAGTTTACCCAAAACCCCCAACGTCATTCTATCGCTTACATATTCGTAATAACGCATAAAGGATAGGGAGAGGGAACTTGGCACAACATATATGATAAACTTGCACAACAACCATGCATAACATGTTAGACTTGTACAATTTAGCATAGTGAACTTGCATATTGCCATAAACATGCATAACGTGTTAAACTCGCATAACTTAGCATAGTGAACTTGCATATTGCCATAAACATGCACAACTTGTCAAAACATGCACAACTTGTCAAAACATGCACAACTTGTCATTTTAAACTTGCATAAGCATGCATAACTAAATAAACTTGCAAATCATGGCTTAGTAAACTTGCATAAACATGCATGACTCAATTAACTTGTAAATCATGACTTAGCAAACATGCATAAACATGCATAACTCAACTATCTTGTAAATCATGACTTAGCAAACATGCATAAACATGCATAACTCAATTAACTTGTAAATCATGGCTTAGCAAACATGCATAAACATGCATAACTCATTTAACTTGTAAATCATGGCTTAGCAAACATGCATAAACATGCATAACTCATTTAACTTGTAAATCATGGCTTAGCAAACATGCATAAACATGCATGACTCAATTAACTTGTAAATCATGACTTAGCAAACATGCATAAACATGCATAACTCATTTAACTTGCAAATCAAGGCTTAGCAAACTTGCATAAACATGCATAATCCATAAAACATGTACAAATCTCAACCTTCACCACATGATAACTTTAGAGTTTGTAAAGTGAAAGTAAGAGGGCTTACAATGCTTATGCGGACTCAAATGAGTATAACAAGTGCAAGAAACCCCTTATGCAACTAATTAAAACCCCCAAATGCAAGCAAACTTGATCTAGACTCCTCCTTTATGATGCCAATTGAAAAACAAGCCTTTAATGCAAGCTAAGGAGGATCATACAAGCCTAAAGATGCTTGTATGCATGGAAAATCACTTAGGAATTAATTTAGGAATTGTATGAAGAGGGTGGAGGCCATGAGAGTTTTGATTTTGGCATAGTTTAGTTGCTAGGATGAATAATTGGGTTTTAGGGTAGGATTAGGGTTGTATTTATAGAAGATTAGAGTGATTTAGACCATAGGATTAACCCTAGGTTAGTTTTGGCCCGTCAGATCTCGGAATCCTCTAGAACCAAGCCCCAAGACCCAGCCCAAATCAAAAATGGTGCACCAGGCTAGACTGCCTGGGCACCCCCTGTCGACAGGGCTGTCGACAGGGCAGTCGACTCCCTGGGGACCCTGTCGACAGGCCTGTCGACATGGGGCCCCTGGCGGGATTTTTCCCGCCTTGGCCCAGCTGGCCCAAACCCTTGTTTTTAATTTAAATTTAAATCTGTTTTAATTTTGGAAATTTCTGAAAACTTCCATGGGCCTTAACTGGGTCATACGGACTCCGATTTTCGAAAACTCGGACTCTATTTCGCGTATTTTTCCGAGACGAACGCAATGGCATAGCCCGTTTCCCTTGATTCAGATTTTAGAATTAAATTCTGCCTCAATTTCCATTATTACAGGTTATTGAAAATACGGGTTGTCACAGTATTTCCATTTTTCATATTTTGCGATCATTATCGAGTCTGGTCCTTTGGAATTTCACACGGTTCGTGACCGTGGTGCGTGTCATGGACCAATCAGGTGAGAGGACCGCCATCTAAGTTTCGATGGACCTTCACGAACACTCGTGGCCTATGGATCTTTGTGGACCGAGTCGTGACAAGAAGGGGAAGACCAAGAGTCACTTCGATGGCTATATAAGCTGGGCTCTCTCATCCGCTCCCCTCCTTCTCCTTTTTACACTACAGCCGCCCCTTTTCTTTACAAAACCTAAATCGCGATTTCCCTCATACTTTCGAGATTATCCAACCACTTCAAATAGGTAGTAATTTTAATTCGATTTATCTTATCCTTTTTTAGCATGACTTAAATCTGGTTTATGGTGGGTTTTCCGCCTCCGTCAGTTGTGAGCGCACCGCTAGCGTTGTTGCTGGAGTCGGACATTGGTGGTGAGAATCGTCGCCCCCAGGTGCTAGATCGAGATGTGGTTGGGTTTGATTCAGAAAGAGGGTGTGGTCTTTAGGTGGAAGAAAAGGGTGCATGAGGAGGAAGACGAGTTTGAGCAGGCCGATCCTGGATGAGATAATGACTTGGTTTGTGGCAATAGTGAGATGGAGGGGCCAAAGAGGAAGTCGTAGTGTTGTTCTGGACAATGGATCGGGTCGTAGTATTAAGGGAGCTTCGGTTTGTGGAATCAGGAAGTAAGTGGATCGGGGCGGGGGGCTATCACGATCCGTTCAAGTAAAGCATAATGGGTCAAGAGCTTAAGTGTCTCACGATCCGATGTCTTTCCACGAGTTGATGCTTTCCCACGAACCAGGGCTTGCTTCACGAATCGATGATGTATCACGAGCCAAACCCTGTCTCACGAGCCAGCTTGACCAATGATCCAATATACATGTTGACTAGAAAATACAATGTAATTCTGACATGCTAATGGACAGTTAGGTTAGAGCCTTCAACATGAACCTTTTGAACTGGAGAACATCATAACTTAATAGAAAATCATAGCCAATATCCCGCTTTTCTAATTAATTTTGTGCTTCTCTTAATGTATGCACATACACACATTTGCACTTACATACACGGGTAACTGTGTTCTAATGTCTCATGTTTACTCGCCAACACAACTATGTCTGATAAATGATCAACTGAAATATCAGAGAAAGATACAGAATCAGAGTCATCAAAGCATTATGATCCCGGTGCGCTTTCCACAGATTTAGATTGGGAGAATTCCAACCTCGATTATGAAACAGATACCAATATAGAATCAACGACTTCTAAAAGTACATCTCTTGAAGATGAGGATGAACGAACTCCGGACGAAATACCAGGTGTTAAAGAAGTGGAGAGAGAGAAACTCAGTGATAGTCTAGCTTCCCAATTGGATGATGTAAAACTTAAGAAAATATGCTTAAGGCATGGGATCCCTTGGGATGATGTGAAAACTCCCGAAGAAGGAGATAGGCCTCATTCTGCCCCAAAAGGGTACATAACTGTCAGTCGGCTCATGTGTTGGATAGGTGCTATTCCTCCACTTCCTCCAGTCATAGTTGATCTTTTAAGACGACTACACATTGCCCCCATGCAACTCCACTCTAATGCCTACGCAGCTTTGCACACCCTATACATTGCATATGCGAAGATTCTACAGATTGAGGTCACTTTCAAGGATTTGAAAATTCTGCTACCATTTCAAACACCGTTCAACAGGGACTCCAAATTTTTCCTTTTCGAATCAATTGCCGGCAAAAAGGTTTTATCGGATGGCCATAGCAACATAGGGGATGTCAAATCTGATTGGTTTTACATAAAGCACCAAGCCGGATGCGCAAGGAAGTGGCTAGAAGCAAGTATGTTTTTAAAATTTTCAACTTATGCTCCGAATGCATAATTAGAGTGCTAATGTGTTCCTTTATTCTGTGCAGATCACAATTTTACAAAAACAAAAGGTTCAGTTTATGAAGATGACTGTCCCGCCTCCTCAAAAGTAAATCATACTTCTTAAGAATCAAAAAGCGCATCACCGACGAGAATCTTCACAAACACCATCTACTGGATATAAAATTCGGGCTTGGCACAGGTGGCAAGCCTTACAAGTATGTGCCCCCTGCTGAGGGAGAAGGAACCCCAGGGGCCACGAAGACAATCGAACTTCGCAAGAGTCCTTCACCACTAACTAATCAATACGATGAGGATTTAAATGTATATAAAGGAGGTGAGATTTGAGCCAATGACCCAAAGGAAGTCTCAGTGTTTAAGGGACAGTATCCCTCAAGGACTTCACCACCACCCGAGCCTCCTGCTCATGATGAACTAACAGAGGAACATATATTCGAAGAACTGAGCAAGATTCCTCTACCAGACGACATTTACACACAAGAAGACTTCGAGGGGGAATCATTCTTTCCTATCTCCGAGGAAGTGAAGTCTCCAGTCGGGTAAAACGAAACCATATAGATGAGCCAAACTCTGGGCCTGTCTACTAAGGGGGACTACACGGGATGCACAAATCACCTGCACCACTCGTCACAACACTTCTACACCATGAGTATTCATGATTCTAATACATATTTGTTTCCTTTGCGGGGAAAATGCCTCGTAAACAATCCTATTCTTATCGTTCTCTCCGAGTAAGCACACCAAGGCTCCTTTCTGATGCTGAGCATGTTCGCAGTGATAGTCGAGGGAGAGATAGTCATCGACCTCGTGATTCTTATCAATCTCATTCTACATGGTCTCGTTCTCCATTAAAACAAGACCTTGGGAAGCCCCATGGTCGTCCCAAAGACTTGACTCCACGAAAAAGTACACCTTCTCATAGCAAGTATTCCAAGAAACACCATGAGCCGAAAGATAAAAGTAGGTATCCAAGCAAGAATTTTGAAAAGGAGAAAATAGCTATTGTCCCCTCTAGTCAGCGCGATTTGGATACTACCGCTGCATAAGATGTCGTCTACACCTTTGATAATCAGGTCAAGCTGGAGCTTTTGCGGAAGCAGTTTCCTGACATTTTCTTCGAAAGGATGATGTTTGTTCCAGATCTTGAACCGGTTCCCGAGGAGTGGGATATAGAGGTCATAGGGCAAGTGAGTCATGTGGCCAAACAATATAGGGCGATGAAGAAGCACGCCACCACTTTTTTTGCCTCCATCCGTCACCTAGAAATGGAAGCAGGTAGAACCAGAGTGAAGATTGACAATGAGGCTAGGGCCGGGAGCAAAATTGGAAAAGAACTAGAGGATACACAAGCTCAACTTGCTTTAGCTCAGAGGGATGCGGGAAATTACAAATTGGAGTTGGAAAGCGCCAGAGAGCGTTTCCACACTGAGCTCGACTCAAATAGCCAGGAGCATGTAGCTCTGAGAAAGGAAATAGAGGATCTTAGAACGATCAATGCTGATTTAATGGCGGCACAGGACCGTTTTTCTACTGAGAAGGCTGCTTGGGAGAAAGAGAAAGCGATCCTTAAAGATAGCCTTGCTTTTGTTGAGAAAGAGAAAGCAGTTCGGAACAATCAACTTGTCCGTGCCGAAGAGCGTGCAGCTCTCGCTGAAAATAACGCCGACAATGCTCTTGAATCAGCCTCCGCCACTGCTGATAAGCTTGCTGCAGCTAAAGAAGGGATAGAAAGTTTCGATGAACTACTATTCGACTTTTTTGGTCAAGTTATTAAGACTTGAGATATCTCATGGATTGAGAACTATCACGTTACTTTGGCCAATGTATGGGACATGATTGTTGAGGGCGAGAAGCAGTGATTGAAAGTCGAGGAGATTGACGAAACCCAGCTTATGCAGACCTTTCTCAAAGGTGAAGAGCCAGAGGCTTTGGAGAAGGGCAGACACCTGATTCAAGAAGAAATTGAGAGGGAGAGAACTAAGCCCAAGGGCAAGGATAAAATTGACGAAGGCTCGAGCTCGGCGGTGGAACCCAAGACCTCCGAAATTGAGGAATATAATCCTGGTGACCCGTTGATCCCCTTGGCTCCAACCCCTCCTGCTATCGGAGTTACTATTGTAGGTCTGGGTGATGAGTCGGCTGAAGGTATTTCCATATTCTCTCCACAATTCGTCAAAGCAATTGTAACTTGTCATCGTCTTGCAGAACAGTCTGGTGAGAAGACTACACTCTCTCCTGAACTAACAACATTTGCTTCTCATGATATAGGTAGCAAACCAGCCGAAAAGGATACGAAAAAAAACAAGGCAGAAAAAGTTTTGTGTCCCGTCAAGTGCTGGTGCTGGAGTTCCTAAAATTCCAAAGTAGAGCGAGGGCACAACAATTGAGAAGGTCATTTTGGCACCAAGCACTTATGATCCCAAGGATGCTGAGACCATTGATGCCTTGAAGGATATGGATGGTGATCATGGAGATGATGAAGAAGAGGTCACTATCACAAGGGGGACCAAGGATGATGACCAGGAGATCCTGCCTGACATGAAGGCTAAGAAGGAGAAAATGTTGGATTTAAAAAGGGAGGAAAAAGTTCCTTTATATGTGCCCCCGATCTCAGAGGTTGATCCCAAAACTGGATTGGTTATGAAGTTCTCCTCCAGATCAATAACTTCACAGCTTGCATCATAGCCTTCCAATACTCCACAGGATCCTCCTACTAATAAGAGGAAGAGGAAAAAGGGAGACGGATCTGACGTTGACAAAGAGGAGTTGGAAAAACAGAAGAGGGAGAAGAAGTCAAAATCATCCCCCAAGCATAAGTAGGATGTATTTGTTAGTCCATATTTTGCTTTTAGGCTTTCCACTGGCCAAGACATGTAGTCGTGAGAATGACCCTCACTTTTGTTTAGCCTTGTCCTATAAATCTGCATTTGGTAAATGAAAATTTGTTTCTTTTGCATCATTGCGTACCTGCAAGTTTATATTTCACACTTAGTCACAAACGTTTAGATCATAACATTTTAAAATTTCTTTGCCGCATGAATGTGTGTTTTTATATGCCCCCAATCAATCATGATATGATGCCTGGCCAGGGCTTATTCAGAATTGATTGGAGTTATATGTATGCTTCCCCCTATTCCCAGAAATGAGGAGTTCGAGCTCCACTTTTCGTTCCTGTTCCCAGTCGTGTGACGGAATAGGAGCCATTTTTGGCGGCATATGTCACTGTGTCTTTATACTCTCCCGATCCTTCAGCGCAGTAAAAGTTCTTGCGGCGTTAAGTGTCTAGAACCTTTATACTCTCCCGATCCTTCATCGGGTTAGAGTTCGAGCTCGGTTCTTTATCTGCTCATCGATCCTTCAGCGGGGAAGGAGTGTTGTCAAGGCGGTTTTTATCATGGTGCACCTTCATGACTTACAGATGTCACCTTCGCGTCCTTTATACTCGCTCTCGGATCTTGAGAGTTAGAGTGTGGATGACAGTTTGATCTATTTTGTTGCACCTTCGGGACTTTAGTCGTCATTCACCTTCTAGTCTGATAGAAGACATTTTGAATTAGGTATTTCGAGATCGTCGCATAGTTTATAGCAAATCTCAAAATGGTAATGATTTATGTTAATTAAAATATAAGAGCAGGTAAGTAACGGTGCAATAAAGGTAAATGACACACAATGTTTTATAGTGGTTCAGTCAAATCATGACCTACGGCCACTTTATAATCTTTTGCTCAAGTAACCAGACTGTTTTAGGAAAGTCGTGCCTTTTTACATGGTCCTAAGAACAAAAGAATAAAACTGACAATTTTCACGTCAGATAATGTCGCAGATGCTGGGCATTCCATACTCTAGGGATTTCATCTCCATCCATGTTCGCTAGCTTGAAAGTTCTATTATCAAGCCTTCGTAAAATGGAATACGGTCCTTCTCATTATGGGCCCGTATGCACTAGGGGTGGAAAGAGACGTTTTAGGACCAAGTCTCCGAGTTCAAATGTTCGGGCTCGGACTTTTTTGTTGTAATGCCGAGCGACTTGTTGCTTGTGCCTTAAGGCGCACAGGTTGGCTTCATTCCTCTTTTCTTCAACCATATCCAAGGATTCAAGGAGCATCTTATTATTGGTCATTGGGTCAAAATAAGTAGTTCTGTGCGAGGGTACCTTTAATTCAACCGGGATGACTGCTTCTACTCCAAAAGCGAGGGAGAAAGGTGTGTGGCCCATTGTCGACTTGTAAGTTGTCCTATAAGGCTATAGCGCAAAGGGTAATTCGTCGACCCACATGGCTTTGGCCCACCTCAATCTTTTCTTTAGAATTGATTTAATCACCTTATTTGCCGCTTTGACCTACTCGTTCGATTGCAGATGTGCCATAGAGGTGTACCTCTCTCGATGTGATACTTCTGGCAAAAGTCTCTGAATTCTGCGCTGTCAAATTGGGTTCCATTATCTGTTATAACAATATTTGGAATCTCGAATCAGCATATGATATTTCGGACGACGAAGTTATTTACTCGCTTGATCGTGATCATAGTCAATGGCTCTTCCTAGACCGACTTCATGAAGTAACCCACGGCCACAATGGCAAACTTTGCTCCACCTTTCGCTATGGGGAGACTTCCAATAATGTCAATTCCCCACACAGCGAAAGGCCATGGGCTCATCGTCGTCTTTAACCGGCTAAGGGGTGTCCTAGGGATTTTGGAAAATTTCTTATATGCATCACAACGTCGTGCATACCTGGTTGCATCCTTGTTTATGGTAGGTCAGAAATAGCGATATTGCAGTATGTTCTTTGCCAGAGTTTGTTCTCCAGTGTGATCACCACATTCATCTTCGTGTACTTCTTTCAGTACGCACTTGATGTCGTCATGGGCGATGCACCAGAGGAGAGATATCGAGAACCCTTGTCTGTATAGCACTTCGCCTTGTAATACGTATCGGGAAGCCTTCCAGATAACTGCACGCCTCTCAGTTTTCTCTGTCGAAAGTGTTCCCTCCATTAGAAAGTTCTTTAAGGGCGTCATCCATGACTCTCTTTCTGGTTCAATTTCCAACACGAGATCAACTTTCATCTGATCAACGCTTGGAGAGTGCAATATTTCAATTGGGACTAGCTCAGTATCTTCACGACAGTTGGAACTAGCCATCTTTGCCAACTTGTCTGCTTTTTGATTTTCCTCTCGAGGGATATGGGATATGCTGTAATGATTAAGGATTTCTAGCAGTTTCCTTACTTCTTTCAAATCGGATATCAGTCTTAGGCTCTTGGCCTGAAATTTCTCATTAACCTGATTCACAACTAACTTGGAGTCGCTAATGATGTCTAGCCTTGTTATCTCCAACTCCTTTGTAAGCTTCAGCCCGGTGATCAGGGCCTCATACTCAGAGTCATTATTCATAGCATGAAACTCCAATCTAAGAGCGTAGTATATTGATCGGTCTCCAGGAGTCACAAGCATAACTCCAGCACTAGATCGTCTGTCATTCTTGGCGCCATCAGTATATAATTTCCATGCATTAGGATCAAGAAGTCATTTTGGAGAATCAGCTTCTTCACTCACAACATCATCTTCTGGGATAGTGAACTCTGCTATTAGATCTGCCAGCACCTACCCCCTTATTGATCGTCAGGGATGGAAATTCAAATCAAACTGACTCAACTCAATGTTCCATTTGAGCAGTCTTCCTGAGGCCTCTAGTCTCTGCAAAAATTGTCTAAGAGGATGGTCAGTGTACACAGTAATAGGATGAGCTTGAGAATAGTGGCGAAGCTTCCGGGAGGCGATTAGTAAGTTGTTTGCAAGCTTTTCTATTCTTGGGTAGTTTCGCTCGACTGCCGCCAACTTCTTATTCACATAGTACACTGGCCTCTGAATCTTTTCTTCTTCACTTACCAAAGATGAGCTTATCGTGTGGGACGACACTGCCAAATACACAAACAAGTCTTCTTGATCGATCAGTTTTGACAGTATCGGGGGTTTCTCAAGATGATCCAGGAGGTTCTGAAACGCCTCTACACAATCAGGAGTCCATTCGAACTTGCGTTTTCCTCGCTTTATCAATTCAAAGAATGGTATACATTTGTCTGTGGCTTTAGAGATGAATCTACTCAAAGAGGCTACTTTTCCTGCGAGGCTTTGCACATCTTTGATTTGTCTGGTAGCGGAAAAATGTCTTTCAGTTAGGCTTTGTTTAAATCTGCGAAGTCGATACAGGTGCACCACTTTCCGTTAGCTTTCTTTACCAGGACTGGATTTGAGATCCATTCTGGGTAGACTGGGTCTCTGATAAACCCATTACTTCTCAGCTTTTCTACTTCTTCTTTCAAGGCAGCGGACCTCTCTGGACCGAGAATTCTCCTTTTCAGTTTGACGGGTGGATGCTTCGGATTCATGATTAATGAATGGCTCATAATCGATGGTGATATTCTGCACATGTCAGCGTGGGTCCAGGCAAACACATCTAAATTGGCTTTCAAGAAATTCGTTAATTCACTGGCTTGAAGAGGGTCCAACTGGGATCCAATCTTCAGGACCTTCTCTGGGTCACTATCAGCGATTGGTACATCCACAGTTGTTTCATTAGGAGTCGCTATTCTACCCCCAGGCTCTTCATCCTCGCGGGGATCTATGTCCTCGGGAAATACTCTACGCGACTCTCCCAGAGTTGTTTTCTTTAGTTGCTACGACGTTTCCTCCCTTGGGGGGGGGGGGAGGAGGTGCCCTTTGTTTCTACATCTCTTCCTTTATGCAAAAACTTTAGTTCCACTATGTAGCATGCTCGTGCAACAACTTGATCTCCTCTGATTATTCCTACACCAGCATCCATCGGGAATTTCAATAACAAACACCAAGGCGCATGCAAGCCCTAAACTCTGCTAGGGCCAGTCGGCCAAAAAAGGCATTGTATGGTGATTCGATATCCAAAACCACAAAAGGGAGAATTCTCACCCTTCGGCGTTCTTCTTCCCCAAGGGTGACTGACAACTCTACATTTCCCATTGGAGAAGTTGAGGCTCCTTTAAGCCGCGTACCCATCCTTTGCAAGGCTTTAAATCCTTTGGTTTAAGTTTCATCTGATCAAATGTCTTCTTGAATAGAATATTAACTGAACTTCCATTGTCTACTAAGACTTTATGGACTATAGCCGGACCAATAGTGACTGTGATCACTAATGGGACTTCAGTTGGGGAATGGACTCCAATACTCTCTCTGCTACGGAGTATAATGTCATCGGACATTGTCTTTTGTTGTTTGACTGGAGCAGAATCGTCAGGGTTACTGCATTCCCCAACTTCAAGATGTTGTTTGGCTGCATTGACATATTTCTTCACTGCCCTGAAGCTGTGTCCTGCCAAATGAAGCCCTCCGACAATGGTATTGATTACGATATTTTTTTCCTTTCTGCTGAGGGGTAGGTCTAGCAACAGGTTGGTTTTGGTTCGGGGCCTGTCCAGCTTTCCCCCATCCCTTGGAGCCACCTTATACTCGTCTAGTTTTCCTTCTCGGAGTAGCTTTTCAATCACATCTCTCAAATGGCGACATTCATTGGTGGAGTGACCATGAACCTGGTGGAAGAAGCAGAACTTTCTGTTTTCGCGCTCTTTCTCTATTTAATCCCTCGGGGGAGGCCTCTTGTACTGGAGAACGTTATAAGTATCCATAAAAATGTTCTCTAGCATGTCATTTAATGGTGTGAAGTTCTCAAATGGCCTGGATCGAGGCCTCCTCTGTGAGTCGTTTCCTCGGTTCCTCCTTTTGTTACCATTCCCTGACTGACGACCATTTCCCTGGTTCTTGTTCCCAACATTGGCCTCCACCTTCCCTGAGCTGCCTCCCATCTGCTTGATGGCCACATTACTTTGAATATCCTCTGTATCGGTAGCCTTACTTTTTCGATTGGCATATATAACCTCCTGATGCAGGCGAACATTAGCTTTTTCATAGAATATCTCTTTGTTCAACGGCGGCTTGCCAGCTAAGTACCTTCCAAATTCAGTATCTTTTTCCACCCCGTCTATTAGGGCCATTAGAACAGTTTGTTCGTGAGGGTCTTTGACTTCTATGACGGCTTGGTTGAAGCAATCTAGATACGATCTCAGAGTCTAGTCAGGACGTTGTTTAATGAGGGATAACTCCATAACATTTTTAGACCTTTGAGCATGAAGTCGGAATTGATTCACAAATTTTTCACTTAGTTCCCTGAAGCTAGATATCGATCGTGTGGGCAAGCGGGTGAACCACAGTAATGCCACATCTTCTAGGAATATCGGGAACGCTTTACATTTCACAGGGTCGGAGGCTGTAGCGGCATTCATGGACCATGAGTATCTCATTAGGTGTTGGACTGGATCTGTCCTGCCGGTATAACGATTCATAGTTGGCATATTGAAACGCCTCGGGAATGTGACCTCCAATATGTCATCGGTAAAGGGTGTATGAGTACACTCTATACCCCAATCTTCATTTCTCTGTCCACATTTGTCCACCATGATCTATCTAATCATTGCTTCATCCTCAGCATGAGTTATTGTCGATTCAGGATCAGCACTCCTTGCCCTGCGGGGCGCTCCATCGTTCCTTCGATGGGCTGCCACGAAGTTTGGAGCTTGAGCGGAACTTCCTTGCCCCCTATTACCACGGCCAATCACGCGGCGATGGGGTTGCGGCGGTCGATTCTCAGCCGGATCATTGACAACTTGTGCTCTAGGATGTGCTGCAGGATTATTTAAACTATGGTCGAGAGGCCCTGGATTAAGTGCGGCTTCCTCCCGAGAAGGAAGTGATCCGAACCGAAGCTGCTCTATATTTTCAGCTCTTTCCAATGGTCAGCGAGGACATCTTGGAGATTCCCACTGACGAATAGGAGTATTTTGGAGTAAGAGATCGAGCTGGCAGAGGTATCCTTTGCCTTAAAAGATCATAAATACGCCTATCCATAGCAGTCAGATTTTGTCGTAGTATAGGGCTCTCTTGCCATTGAGCGGCTAATTCATTATTTGTCCTATCCAATATTTCAATGATGCGAGAGAGATCTCCTTCAGTAGCTGGGGAAGTAGGGTTGAGCTGATCATCAACATTCTCTTTTATATGCAAAGAACCCGAGCTAGGTCCAGCAGATGCATCAGCGCGAGCAGGACGAACCACAATTTCCTTTCTAGGTCAAGATGTGGTCCTATGGTCGGAGCAGTTCGTGGTCCCTTCTGGTGCTCGGTTCTTGACTCTCTCATTTGGCTCCTGATTCGTGACATTCCTCTAGACCTGGCTCGTGGAGGCTCCTGCATGATGGATCATGGAGGCATTCTGGAGGTGGGTCGTGACACCCCCTCGAGTCGGGTCGCCCCCATGCCATCACGAACCGAAGGCTCTTCCTTGGCCTGCTCGTGCACACTTTGTTCAATGGCTTCGTTTGTAGCTTCATTCGCTTGTGAAACTCATACTTCCTTAGTCTTCTTTCCAGCCATGATATCTGGGCTATGCAGAAATCTTCAAAAATCGAAGCAGTGGGGTTTTGGACTGTTTTCTTCGGACTCGAATATCCAAATAATAGAGCAACAATCCAATATACTAAAACTCCGTTCTCAGTGAAAGCACCAAAATGTTAGACCAAAATTTGGCTCTAACACCCAAATTGTTCAGATTTATAGAGAATTATATCCAGAAAATGAAGAAAAAGCAGAAAACACACAAATTTTATAGTGATTAGGCATTAATGAGCCTACGTCCAATTTATATGTCTTTGATTATACGTGAATGCTAGTACAATCAAATATTTCACTCA
This sequence comes from Allium sativum, assembly GCA_030737875.1. NCBI lineage: Eukaryota > Viridiplantae > Streptophyta > Magnoliopsida > Asparagales > Amaryllidaceae > Allium > Allium sativum. The sequence goes on from CM060923.1 coordinate 14,128,713, forward strand.
GTCTCGCTCTTACAATTATGATTCTCTCAATAATTTCAAAGTAATTCTGATTAGGAATAATGACAGGACAATATTGGTGAAAACAACACTAAGAACTACCAAAAAGATCCTGAAAAATGCCAGGTAAGTGGCTATTTATAGCTGATATCTGCAATCGGTTCATGGACACACATGGCACAAATCCCGAGGATCTCGTACCGGTTCGTGGCTCGATGGAGAAATAATCAATATGGCCGTTACGGATAGGTGTCGTTAGATCCTGCATTTGCGGATCGTGGTAGAGTTAGTCCTACCCTTCGTGTTTTGGCTTCTGGGATCGGGGCATGGAAAATTGGCGTGGACGGATCGGGCCACGATAAGGCACCACGAGTGGGTCGTGGTAGTAGCACCATGAGGCGAGGACATCAGGGTGGCCACGAACAGATTAAGAGGGTTCTAGGAGTGAGACTTCGTATTGGACTAGTGTATGAGTCTTGGTGGCTTAGTCAAAAAGCTAGCCAACAATAATCAAAATTGAAAATACACCTGTCCTTTGAAAAATAGAAGACATGTCGACATGCCCTGCCCTACATGTTGACATGCCTCCTGAAAAATTCAAATTCAAATTTTAACTTCAAACTTTTGAATTTCTCTACATCATTTCACCGACTCCAACGTACTGAAAAGATGTCCTTTACCAGAGAACATTTCTATAGATTCTCTATTTATCTATCTATTCGTATCATCATTTTTCACCTTTATTTCAAAATTCAAATATATCTTCATTATCTTAGACTCTTCGCAAAAACTCTCTAATGACTTCCTCAAGCACTCTAAGCACTGTGAAGCTGTCTAAGGCCGCCAATGGCTTTCTTTTCAACAATGCGAAATCTATCAAAGATTATGTAACACCCCGCATGTTCATTAAATAATAAAATGGGTAAACAATAAATGACGACAATTGAATGTTGAAATAAAAAGTGCGTGTTAAAAACAGAAAATAATAAATGCATAGTAAATGAAAATGGAAAAGAAAGGGATGCATTTTAAATTAGAATGCATGCATTAAGGAATTAACTAAACAAATTGATAGCCTAATTAATTACATTAATTTGGCAGTTACTAACAGAGCTTGTATGAGAAAGTTATTAATGAACTAATAACCAAAGGACTGCATGCGTGTGTGTATATATATGCAAACAAGAAATTCAAATTTAAAGGTGAATTATAACTGGAATGTTATAAATCAACAGAATTACATTAAGCATGTAATCAACGCTATTAATTAACGTTAAAATCAGAAAACACACTTATGGACCAAACTTTCTTATACACCTATAAATAGACTAGCATGGTTTAGCTTTAAACTCATATTTTCTAAGGCGCCACTTAGGCTCTGCCATTCTCTTTCCTCTTCAAACCCTTTCATAAAATGAAAATACTAGTTTTTAGGGATTCTGATTCAAGGTTTGAAGATAAGAGATATAAATCCACAACATAGGTATCTAAATTTCTGATGAACATAAGGTAAGTTCTTGAATTAGATTTATTTAGGCTTCTCCTTTTCTTTCCCTCTTCGTATAGTATTAGATTTGTGAATCTGTGAGTATTTTAATAATAGGTTCAGTTAGGAAGGCTACGACATAGCAAATCTAGATCAGATTCAAGGATCGGAAAGCTACAAGGTGAGTGGATTTAAATTATACCTTTTGGATAATGGTATATTTATCGTTTGTACTCCCCATTATTCTTAACATGATAAATTATTGGAAGTTATGGTAATTGAAATTAAATCTTCGAAGAATATGTTAAGAACATTACTGTTGTATAAAACCTATTTTTGTTAGACATTTTGTATTAATTGAGAATTACTTTAAACACTAGAATTGTGGAATTTACAATAAACGTGAATATTTTCTTTTAGGTATTATTATTCCAAAGTGTTGTAAATAGAATTACAGTAAAATTTGGGAATAATGGAAAAGAATGGATGTGCCTAATCGGCTAAATTACAGTAACTATGAATAGTATATGGAATAGGAGTTCAATATCTAACTCAGAAATAAAAAAGGTAAAAGTTGGTAGTGGACTGAGTTAGTTGGATTTGGGAAAAATGAAATATTTCTATAACGACAAATTACTGAGAATGTAGTTGTAAGAAAAAGAAAATAAAATGGAATTAGTGTGAAATAGGCATTCTTTTACCGTTTTGCACACTAATTGAATAAAGTGCATACATATCCACATTAAAAATAAATGAAATAGATTGCAACTACAGATCTAAGCCGGTGTGCGTTATGGAAATAAATCGTTATACATTTCTATAAATCAAACTGATGAGGTGCTTGAAAGGTTTTCCTGAAATAAGAGAAATGTACATGACGGTAATAAAAGAAAGATTACAATAGTAAAGGTTGGTTCACATTAAGAAACCTAAATAGAATAATGATGAATGGGAAATATAACATATTATTAGTAAATAAATGAATGATAATGCAATATAATAGGTAGGCTTTCCCTAGGGACAAGTGGAATTATGACATAGGTTATAATAAATGAAAAGGATACTTATTAATAATCCTTAGTTAATAGAACTAAGTTAATAAGTAAACAACAATAGGTTGTGATGATAGTGTAAGACGAGGACATGATTAAATAAGGAACAATGAGATAGACTTATGGAATAAAATAAGCTACACTTAATTATATGTATTGATTAACATGTTAATAGAAAACACACAGATTGGGAAAAGATGTGCTTAATTATACATTAAGTAGAACATGTTATTGTAAACATGGAATTATACAATGATTGACGTGGTAAAAATGTACGAAGATTGTAGAATACTTTCGTTAATTATAATCCGGGAAATAACATGTTATGAGCTTATTAATGAACTTAAAATGGATTAAGTTAAATCACTGGATTAATAAGCCGGAGGGGTCCATTCCTTCAAGATATAAGGGGCTTAGAGAAAACCTGGTAACTTGAATAAAAGATAAAATGTGGACAATCCAGTTAATTGGCAATCTGATAAGATAAGACAAGCGCGCGATTAAAAGATTAGACATAGGAGAAGCACGTCCATTTGATTATTCCACTAGTTATTTTGTTAGGCTCTGCAGCACTGGAGGGAAGCACACGGATTTTGAGGGACGTGGTAGGGTACTCTGTGGTGGTCCTCTGTTGCGGTACACACTTAGGATGTACTCGTAGTGGTGCGGGTTTGCGTGATACCACCCAATGGGTATACATTGATTACAAGGGTAGTTTGGCAGTCATAATGATGTGGCGGATGGCATTGGATGATTCGGTGTTTTGCCTCGCTCGAGGAGGGAGGTTGGTCAGGACCAAATTAAGGATAGTAATCATCAGGTACCTCTCATTGGAAGTCAGTGGGATGCAGAAAGAGTTAAACCAAAAGACCATTAACCTTTCACTATCGAGGTACGGCTGAGGAACACATAAAATTGGATGATATATTGTTTCCTAGGGGCATGTCACTTAGCTCTTGATGTAGTCTTTCACTAGTTGAGGGAGGGGCCTAGGTTATGCTATAGCCACCATGAAAAGCATATCTTACTAGGATATTTGTATAATATGTCCTTTGAGCGGAACTATACAAATAGGAAAGGCTCCTGACCGAGTTCTGCGCATTGGATGCAACCCTATTACAAGACTCAGAGTACAATAGACAATACATACGTATGAGGGTCTAGGAACATGCACCGGGTGCTGTATCATAGACGTTAGGGCATTACTCTATACGCTTGCATGACATAGCGTTGAGGGCTTTATGCGGTAACTTAGCGTTATGATTTGGATTTCCATACGTCGTACGACATAGGATATGCTTTTGTGGCACGATGGTGGAGATCGTGAGAGGAGAGATCTATGAGAAGTACCTTGATATGTTGGGGTAGCTACATATATACAATATTAGGTTAATCTACTGGGAAGTAGATGGTACGATGTGAGTATAGGGCTTTGAGTGTTGTTATCTCAAACAACCTAATAAATAAGAAAAGATAACTGAATGGGATATGTAGGGTTATTTCATAATGTATAATTTATCCAGTCACCAGAACTTTTTGTTCTGATCCCCCCTCATAACACACTCGTAGGTTAGGTTATGGTAGAGATATGATAGCTTAGGATACTAGTTAGACAGTATTATAAGACTATATTTGATTATATTATGTTTTATCCATTGCGCCGTGAGATGTTATCTGAGCTCTAATATATTTATTATCTATGTCTTTTCTAAAGGGTATCAGACAAGCCAACTCGAGTTTTTGTAGATTGGAATTTTAAGAAAAATTCGGTCTATTGAAATTCAGGTTGCTATAGATTAAATCAAATTGGTATTCTTATTTTGTATTTTCGGAAAAATGATTCTGTTTGTTATCCCAATCTTATTAAGATGTTTTATGCCAATTTATATTGAGTGTTTTACGAAGGAAATGGGAATGAAATTTGGAGTAGTTTAAGACGCACTCGAATTATTTTGGAAGTGTTAGAAACTATTTTGGGTTATAAGAGCACAAGAACATATCTCTCGGATTCCAGAATTAATGGACAAGATCGAGAGATCTTTTAACATATTTTGGAGAACGATGAACATTTAGAACTAAAAAAACTGATATCTTCTCTAACGTACCATCACCCCTTATTTGGGAAATTTGAACAATCCTACAATGAAAGTTTGCAAAGCTCTTCTTGCTATTTTTGGAAATTATGACATCAATTGAGCATATGTTATTTTGGATGAATCTCGAGCCAAAGATCTTTCAATGGGTAAAAATATGCTTTATCGTGGAATTTACCTCACATGTATTTTCAATTATTTTTGGAGTTGATTTTGAAGGAGAAGAGTTTGTTTTTGTAGAATTGTATTTAATTTCGAAAACATATTTGTTACGAAGATCCCTTTAGTCTTTCTTGTAGGATCCAAATTAACACTAGAGTGGGGGGGGGGGCTGAATAGGGTTTATTGTACTTTTTCGCTGAGTAATAAATAATAGCAACATAGATAATAATTAGAGAAAGTGCGGAAAAAGAAACAACATAGGATTTACCCAGCTTTGGAAAACCCTACCTAGTGCTGCATTCCCCAAGGTTTCTGCTAAGTATAAAAAAATTTGTACGCTAACAATCCCCTATAAACTCGTGATACCCACTCCCAATTGTTCTAATCCTACACTCAAAATCGTGCACTGATCTCAACCCCAGAGATTGGATTTTCCCTAACTGCAAAATCCTATTTCTAGAATCCCTAGTTTAGAAAACTAGAAAACATCAAAACAAATACAAAAGGAAAACGCTTAAACTTAAAACAAAATAAGCACTAAAATCTAGTTTTCAAAATGTTGGCTGAGACAGAATAAAATAAAATAAAAGTCGACCCCTTTTTCTTTGAGCTCTATCACTTCTAAAAAGATCGGCTTCCTCTTTTCTCTTTAATGTCTTTTGTCCCAAAATTAGGGTTAAAGTGCTGCGCTTCAAATCGTGGCTAGTATACGGTCGATTGCTGATGTGGATTTGTTGCTCTGGTCGATTGCTTATTTTCCTATCTTCCACGATCAAATATTTGCAGAAGTGCTTCATTGCGAGATAATCGAAATAATGAATTGATACTCTGTGAGTTTCTCTGATTTGATTTCTATTATGTTCGAATTTAATTACTTACTTTCAATGCCAATTGCCAGTGATGAATTGTGTAATTTATAGGATTTAAAACCCTAAATATTCCTCTGATTTCGTGATGACTTGCCATGATTACCCTTTCGATTTCTGGAAATATTTGGTTGATTTCTTGCCCAAAATTACCCTTTGTGGTTTCCTGGAAAGTTTTGAAATGGTGAAATCATTCTTGCCAAATATAAAACCTTTGAAATCGTTAATAACTAATGCGTGATTTTCAGTGTTGAATTCTTTACACCTTTCTGAAAAAAATACCATTTTTGTTGAGTTTAGCACTTTGTGTATTTAGGGAATAATCTGCTAAGTTTTCTTGGTTGTTATTTCTGGCAACTTTGAATAATCAAAATAACACTTGCGTAATTGAAATACTTTTTCCAAATATTTACTTGCCGATTATACATTTGCTAAGAATAAAATTTGAGTTCTTTCCCATTTTTGAACTAGTCAATTCTATTCGAAATAAAAAGCTCTTCCTTTTCTTCTGTAACCATTTGAACCACTTGTAGCCTGTTTTTCCAATCCTTATGTTTTCCTTGGTATTCATGTTTGTTCTTTGCCTTGTTGTAAGCTATGCCCACGTTGTATATTGCATGTTTTGCACACCTATATACTCTACAATGTTACTTGGCATATTGTACTTGTTAGAGTCTTTTCTTGCTTCATGCATATGTGCACTTGCTGTATCATTAATGTGCTGCCATATACATTTTTGAGTTGCACCCAGACTTCTGGCTTTGATCTTTACTATCTTGCATTGCTTGAAATGTTCAATGTGGAACTCTTGTGTACATTGCCATGTTTTTGCTCTTTTGTTTCTGGTTATCTAACACGACTTGTAATACTTTGTAACCACATGGTATCCACTTCCTTGAACATTCTATAATGATGCTATGCTGAGTTGTGTTGAACCATATTGTACCTGACTTTGGGTTTTGATGCCTTTTTGTAAAGCCTATGCGCATGCTTTGAAATACTCAACCAAGCTGCTTGTGCTTTGTCTCGCACTAGACTATAGTTGCACCTAGTTCACATGATTTGTTGTCATGGCATTACTAGTTCATTGTTTGGTGCTGCATAATCTTGTATATGTGCATTATTGCTTGCACCATGTTGTTTGATTCTCCTTTGGCCTGTACTGACTTTGCATGCATACATTTTTTCTGGCATGTGTTCTTCCATTGATCAACACTGTTATAACCCTTGAGATATTCATGCCATATCACCATTTTTCAGTTGCACTCTACTTGCTGAGACATTTGATTTATGGTTCATGAGGCATTTGCATTGCACATGTGTATTTGCATATGTATATTCTCTCTATATTCCAGTTTTGGCATCCTACCTCCATATGTATGTGCTCATGCTTGTTGTATTGTTCATTTTGTTGTATTTTCCACTTTATCATGTCATGCATTTCCATTTGTATATGAGGCTAATGCATTGACTTGAAAACCTCCTTATACATGTGCACTTGTGTCATTCGTATGGTGCCCAGTTTTGTACTTGTTCACCTGAATATAACTGTATACATGTTCTCATATATTTTTCTATTTTAAATCAGCAGGCCACTATAAGTAATGTCACGGTTGGTCAAAATCAGCAGACCACAAATGTGAGACGACGTTGATCTTGATTAATTGACCACTATAGCTGTGTTGAAGCTGATCTGCGGGCCCTAGTATTCAGTCTGCCTTGTGGTATTTACAGTGAATCATTGTGAATATCACAAGTAGTCTAGACTCAAATAAATATATATCAGACCAAGATCAGAAAGATGATAAAAACACACCAAATATCTAAGGCAAATAAAAAATGAATTTATATTCGCCAACATTTAAATCTATTTTTTTTTTCATTTTACCGTGTGTGTTTCTATGACAGGTATGCAGGTGATTGGACAGGATCTGAAGCACGTGAAAACCCAGTGAATCGGTGTGTGTATATTTGTTTGTATGTGTAATTGAGTGAATCAGGTGATGTAGTGAGGATTGTTCGTACATACGAATGTCTGTGAAATATAACAATGAACTATAAATAGTGGAGTCAGAAATTTGCACCATTTAAAATGTTGAAATAAAATATTTATTTGAATGAAAATACAGTTTGAATATTGAATTTTGTGTAAAAGTATTCTATTCAATAAATATTTCTTTTTGTGTGAAATGTACTATGGAATAGTACAACTATGAACACATTTATATAATAATATATATGTTTGTTATCATCAAACAAAAATCATATTGTTGTACTCAATAATCTCCCCCTTTTGATGATGACAAACATACACAAAGATTTGAACGTGATAAATGTGTTTTACAGTGAAGTGTGGTACTCCCTCTATTTATATGCTCCCCGTACAACTGAACCTCATCTATATAGATGTGTATGAGAAAATTTGAGTTCAGTTGGATTTCAAATACTAAATTATTCTTGATTTATTAACTCATCAATTAAAATCTTAACCATTCTCCCCTTTTTTTATTATCAAAAGAACAATAGAAATCGAAATAGTGATGAACATAGACTAAAAATATAAATTCAAATCAAGAGAGAAAATATTTATTGTAAATTTTATTTAATCAAACAAAAATCATAATATTCTTCAAATTAGAGTCCAATTTCACTTTTTAGAATGATGGATTTATGATTGATTTTATAAATGAAGAGAGTTGTAGAACATTAAATATACGAATATGAATTCCTAAGATTTTCAAAATAATGTTAAAATTAAGCACAAAATGATTTAAGCACTTTCTAATCATGCATAATCGCAAGGACTTCTAAATGGGGTTAGTAGTAACTTAAATTTGTTAAGTATTTTCTAACCATGCATAACCGCTTGGATTTTTAAATGAGATTAGAAGAATACATAACATTATCCTCTCTTGTATGAGTTCCATCCATGAATAACCGTGAGGTCTTCTAAATGAGAATTGAAGCACATATAAAGATTAAGGTGATTCACCCATGCATAACTGCCAGGACTTTTAAATGAGAGTGAATACCAATGATAAAAATAATAATATTTTTTCTAAAATAATTTCAACAGTATTTTTTCATATTTCCAAACAAACAGTTTAAACTCTCCACATTATACAAAACCATGATGAGTGGCAGAAAAATGGTAGAAATAGATGATGATCGTGAAATAAGCACTAATTCAAAAATACTATAAAATATGTCCAATCATCATGAAAATTTAAATAATATCTCCTATTGTTATGAAATATACTATAGTCACAACTCATCACAATTTCAGAAATCTAATAATGATTTTGATGAGTTTCAAAATGGTTCAATTTGGTCAATGATTTCAAATTTTTAAATAAATAACCAAAAATACTTAATATTTGAAATATTTGAAGATCAATTTTCCATAAGAGGGGTTTTGAAAAACACGAATACCACTTATAGGTCCTAATTGCCCATAGCGGCACTACATGGTATCTTAGCATTGATTTTTTAATATATTGTGTAGACATCAAACTCACTCGAACATTTCAATTTCTTTTTATGAAAGCAACAAATTTTCTATTTCAAAACAAGGTTCATAAAAGAATTTTTTATAGCATCTTTATTAAGCATAAGAGACAATCCATGATCCAAGACTATAACAGTTCATTTGAAGAGAAGTTTCATTTTCAAATTCAATAACTCAAGAGATCCAACATAACATTCATCACAAATGATTTTCAAAAGCTAATCCAACTACAATAGTGAATGAGATTCAACAAGGCATCGAACATAAATGACTCCAAAGTCTAAAAATTAAGTCAATCCATAAAACCATGAAATTTTCACACACATAGAAAATAGTTTTCAGGTTGAAACGACCCGAAAATTGCCCTTGCGGGAAATTGCCGGATACGCTTACTTTGGGCTATACAACAACATCAGAACAACAACAACAGACTTTTATAAACATCATAATAATGTTACATCAGAGTACAGAATATAAGAGTTTATTGAATAAAATTACAGCGGAAGATAAATTACAATATTTTAATACAATACAGCGGAAGACTTTCTCTGCTCTGGACACAGCTTTAAGCTTGAATCCAGAATCCTGCTCGAGATAAGGACCTGTAGACAAACTACTCGACTGCCCGTGTGGAAAGAGGGCACCCAAGTTTGTAAAGGTGGAAACAAACAACGGGTCAGTCATGGGACTGGTGTGAGAATTCTTAACTAATTTAACTAATAGTAATAAGGCAAATCCAAGGACCACGCCGCTAACGCGGAACGGGTTTACTCCCATGGATTGTCGTGCATAACTTAAAGTAAATCGTAAAACACGCAATGCTTTTTGGAAAAATGAAACCATCATAAGACCCAAGTCCCATCACACAATACAACATAAACCGGAGGATAGGGTTTTACCTTATAATGGTCAAACATGCTTGATACGATAAAAACGATATCTAATATTAGTGTGCATATGTTTCAAAAACATTTCAATCATAATGTATCAATCCTAGGACACATAGATACCATAATACTATGCTTCCATACAAGTAATACAATCAAAACCGAATGAAGTCGTATTGGAAATTGGGTTTCCATCATGAGTCAAGGCTAGGGAGGAGCTCCTTACCGATTCCAGACACTCTAGCTAATGTCTCAAGATTCCCCGCAGTTAACCCTTGGATCCCGCAGGGCCGGTCCATACATACAGCTTCGTGGATTGGCAATTCCTGAACACACGTTTCTCGGTCCTATAGGACCTATCATCCGAGGCGCCTCATTCCATCATCCACATAAGTAAAATGTCAGGCCGTGTCAAAGCCCAAACACCACTTCTAGCTAGAAAGAAACGTGCTTCTCTCCCTGCGTTCCCTTCTCCCGTTTTAGACTCCTCCGGTACGTGAGGCTCGCGAAGTCACGCTATACACAAAGCTATGCCTAAACAGGCTATGCTTTGATCATCCCACAAGGCCTGCTTTTCAACAAAGCCTTGATTATATGCATCTTAGCATGCCACATCGTCACTCCATATCACACTACCAATCCTTTGCCGAAATATATGAAAGGGTGTTAAGCAAAAGAATAAATTCTCCGCCACCAAACATTCATACGTTCGACATAAAATCAGTAAATATAATATAAAGGAGTACAATGTCAGACACACATTCCATTTGTAAGCTTATGCTCTGGGTCTAAGCGAAAGCCGTACAAATCAGCACTACGTCCGGATAACTACCATTTTAGCCCCGTCTTGGGAGCAAATCAGTCAAGGGCCTCAACACTAGTTACCCATTCGATGTGAAGATCGTCGGTCTTCCATCGTCGTCTTCAATTCTTCAAACGTCGTATCATTATTTGGAATGAGAGTAAACTCGGACTTTCCAAATAACTCTCGAATATATAAATTTGAAAACCATTTCATATCGTTGTAAATTATTTATAATGATCTTTTGCTATTTTTACCTTACATACACATCCTAAACATAACAATGTATATTTTACTCTTCCATTTTTCAATTTGCACCAAATGTATATTTGGTTTCATTATTTTTCTAATGAAAATCCATTCCTTAGAAATGTAAATTTCTAATCTTATTATTTACATTGAAAAATGTAAATTTTTATTCCTATTTTATTTACATTGAGAAATGTAAACTTATACTTCAATATATTATTATATTGAAAATGTAACCTTTATTTCATATTCTACTTACATTGGAAATGTAAGTTACTAATCATCTATTTTCATTGGAATTGTCTATTATATTTCGACGTCGCAATTCGTTCTTTTCATCTTATATTTACATTAAAATGTAAATTATAATTCATCGTCCAATTCATTCTTTTAATCTAATATTTACATTAAAATGTCAATTATAATTCATCATTAAATTTATTCTTTTAATCTACAATGCAAAATATTCTTTAGTTACATGATAAAAATGTAATTAATATTCTGTGTTAATTTTTATATCTTTATAATTTACAACAATTCCTATTACAAAAAAAAGATGTTCTTTTGAATACAACGCTCAAATTTTCTTTTTAATTACATTATAAAAATGTAAATCTATTTTCACATCAAATTCTCTTTCTAATTTCATCAAAATGTACTTAATCTAATGGTGAAAAATTCCATCTTTATAAATTACATTAAAAATGTAATTTTAATTACACCGTCCAAATCGGCCTTTTTTTTACATTAAAAATATGTAATTTTACTTACATTGAATTCCTCTTCTCTAAAAATGTAATTTCTAATTACAATGTAAATTCTCATTTCTAATTATATATAAAAATGTACTTTTTTTTATTTTACAATGTAAAATCTCATCCTAATTACATAAAAAGAATGTAACTTTATTTTACGGTGTAAATTCATATTTTGATCACATTAAAAATAATGTAATTTTCATTACGATGTAAATTCTCTTTCTTAATTCACATATAAAGATGTGATTTTCTATGCGGTATAACTTCATGCCTTTTAATTACATAAAAAAATGTAATCTCAATTTACATTGTAAATCCTATTCCTAAGTTACATAATAAAGATGCAATTTTAATTTACAATGTAAATACCATTCTTAATTACATATAAGAAAAATGTAATCTTTAATTTGCATTGAAAACTTTCATTCTTAATTACATATAAAAAATGACTTTTATTTTCAATGTAAATTCTCCACTTCTAATTACATATGAAAATGTAAATTTATATTACAATGCAAATCCTACTTTTTGATTAAAAAATATAATTTTTAATTACATGCTAGTTTTACTTCTAACTTACATTATAAAAATGTAATTTAATTTACATGCAAGTTCTTAACTTTAATTACATATGAAAAATGTAATTGTTACTTACATGCAAACTCTCATTTTTGTTTACCTATAAGAAAAATGTAAATTTTCTTTACTGTAGATTCCTATTTCTTATTTTCATATAAAAATGTAAATTTTATTTCAAATGCAAGTTCCTACTTTTATTCACATATAAAAATGTAAATTTATATTTACTATGCAAATTCATATCTTAACTTACCTTATAAAAATGTAAATTTTATTTCACTATGTAAATTCTACTTTTCACCTACATAATTGAAATGAAAATTTTCTTACTATGTAAATCCTCGTCCTTAATCCACATATAAAATGTGAATTTTCATTCTCTATGCAATTTCTCATTCTAAAAAGAAAAAAAATGATTTCTTTTAAATCTCATTCATAGCTACATAGAAAAATGTAACTTTTATTTGCATTGCAAATCTCATGTCTTTAGTTGCATAGAAAAATGTACTTTTTATTTTCATTGGCCACTGCATATCATAGTTTCAAATAAAAAAGTAATTTTTATTTTCATCGCCAACTGCATATCATAATTTCAAACAAAAATGTATTTTTTTATTTTCATTACCAACTGCATATCATAATTTCAAATAAAAATGTAATTTTTATTTTCATCGCCAACTGCATATCATAGTTTCAAATAAAAAAGTAATTTTTAATTTACATTGTAAATCTCTCATTCTAAGTTTTATATAAAAATGTAATTTTATTTTACCGTTCTCATTCATATCTAAATTACATGTAAAAATGTTATTTTTATCCTACAATGCAAATTCATGCTTTAACTACCTATAAAAATGTGATTTCTATTATGCGATGTAAATTCATAGATAAATTACATAGAAAAATGTAATTTTTACCATACGGTGTAAATCCACGTCTAATTACAAAGAAAAACGTAATTTTAATCATACGGTACAAATTCCCATTTTAATTACATAGAAAAATATAATTTTAATCATACGATGTAAATTCATGTCTTGATTACAAAGAAAAATGTAATTTTTATCATATTTCTACTATTTTGAATGGATAGATTAGATCAATCCAAATCAACACAAGTGATTACATACGAGGTGATAATCATGTTCCTATTATTTTGAATTGATAAAGTAGATCAATCCAAATCAACACAAGTGATTACATAAGAATTGATAATCATACGGATCTAAACTATCCATCACAAACACATACCAACCATCATCAGATATGATAAAACAAAATAGATCTGTATCGTAAGTGTGATATTTACCATTCAAACTTCACATAACGCTAGGATAATAATTAAATTAATTAAATTTAATTAAAAATAAATTCTCACATTGCTTGGGACTGAAATGAAGGTCCAAACTCGGTCAGATCACGTGTTCGAAGTTACGGCGATTTCAGATCTGAAATATTTCAATTTGAAGTTCATATGAATAAATTAGAAAACACTTTTAACAACTGTCACTGCGACACTTAAAAGCGTGGCAAATTCTGAAGTGAAATTCATACCCTTTTGTTCAAAACTTCAAATTCAGAATTCAGGAGCTGTATTCGACGGTTTTGCGAACGGTTTGCGGGAGATTGGAGAGCTAGGAGTGGGCTATCGGTGCCGGGAAGGGGGAAGGGTGTGCACGCTCGTGGGTGGCGCGGTTTGGTGCGTGACGGCGGCGGTTCGGGTGGTCGGGGCGGCGGCTACAGGCGACAAGACCGGGGGAAATTGGTATGGAATCAAAGAGCTCTAAAATCTCTTCAAAACGTGAAAAACGACGGAGGTTTTCGTTGAGAAACGAAGGAGGAATCAGTGTTTGAAATTTTGAAGGCTATGGGTTAAGTGGCGACTGAAGCAACGACGGGAAGAAGAAGATACTGTAGCGGTCCTTTTATAATATAATATTAGATTAATCTAATTATTATTTTAATTACCCAATAAAGGCCCGTTTAGCCACTAACTCAGAATTATGCCCAACGACTATGTTTCCTAGCTAATAACCCCTATTCCGGATCCATCTAACTATGTCTCGCAGGCCCAAAAGGTAATCTCAGCCCCCGTTTTTCAGATTTAAAATTATTCTTTTATTTTAATATTCAAACGTATATAAAAATTCACCGGGGCCACAATTTAACTTTAAAAATTCCCAAAAAAATATTTTTGGCTATGTTTTGACGATACGAATCCAACAAAATTATTTTCGTTGAATTCTGAGCCTATTTGAAAAATGACTATTTTCAAGTCGATTAAAATTGACCAAAATTGACAAAACTAAAATCTTTTTGCCACGGCCACAAATTAATTCTAAAAATTATGAAAAATTAAACTAAACTATATTTTGACATTCCGAATCCAACAAAAGTGGTTTCGTCGAAAACAGAGGTCGTTTGAAAAATGGCTATTTTCAAGGCGTATATATTTAATATTAAAAATACATTTTTAAACAAATAATTTTCGAAACTCGAAATATATAAGTGTTTACTGTTTTTCAATGTATAAACGTCATTTTGAACTCAATGGAAGTGGTTTTGAGTCCAAATTCCTTCGTATGCAAAAAGTAGCATTTTGTCCTTTGTAAATTTCATAGCGACCTTTCTAAATTTTAAACTGGGCATAACTTTTGATTCCCGCTATGAAATTTCAATTTTTCAGATTCGTTAGAAAGATATTTTTAAATAGATTCCAATATTTTTGGTTTCACTAAAATCCGTTAAATTTTGCATCCTGTATGATCAGTCAAAGTTCAGGTTTGACTTTTCAAACTACCGCGTTATTTCTAACTCCTTTTATAATTAAAATTAAATTATTCATTCTAACTTCGATTTAATCAACTTTCAATCATTATTATTTTAGATAAATTATTTTAAATATCAAAAACTCATTAAAATTACTTAAAAATAAAATTTTAAATTTACCCCAAAATTCAGGGTTGTTACAGTCTCCCCCACTTAAAAACTTTTCGTCCTCGAAAAGGAACGAAGCTAACGTTGTTTAAGTATCCTATCTCATCTTTCATTCTTTAATTCGTTTCTATAATTTTATTAGTTGAACTAATAGTTACACTACTAACCATCAATCAATTAGTTGATTAACTTTTAAAATATATAACTTTTGTATATTCAAAAATCATATTTTCTAAAACAGATTATAATTACAAATACGTATATTATAGGCTTGGCACTCTCAACTCATTCTAGGGCATTACTAACCCCATCTCTTATGAGTTTTCTCATTCTAAGATACCGCTGATCCTATCTCTAATGAGTATTCTTATTGGATATTACTAATCCAATCTCTGATTAGTCTTTTGTTCAGTTCTAACGAGTTGTACCCCCAAAGATTTGAGCTAACCAAAGCTCTGATACCAAAATGAAACGACCTGAAAATCGCCCTTGCGGGAAATTGTCGGATACGCTTACTTTGGGCTCTACAACAACATCAGAACAACAACAACAGACTTTTATAAACATCATAATAATGTTACATCAGAGTACAGAATATCAGAGTATATTGAATAAAATTACAGAGGAAGATAAATTACAATATTTTAATACAATATAGCGGAAGACTTTCTCTGCTCTGGACACAGCTTTAAGCTTCAATCCAGAATCCTGCTCGAGATAAGGACCTGTAGACAAACTACTCGGCTGCCCGTGTGGAAAGAGGGCACCCGAGTTTGTAAAGGTGGAAACAAACAACGGGTCAGTCATGGGACTGGTGTGAGAATTCTTAACTAATTTAACTAATAGTAATAAGGCAAATCCAAGGACCACGCCGCTAACGCGGAACGGGTTTACTCCCATGGATTGTCGTGCATAACTTAAAGTAAATCGTAAAACACACAATGCTTTTTGGAATAATGAAACCATCATAAGACCCAAGTCTCATCACATAATGCAACACAAACCGGAGGATAGGGTTTTACCTTATAATGGTCAAACATGCTTGATACGATAAAAACGATATCTAATATTAGTGTGTATATGTTTCAAAAACATTTCAATCATAATGTATCAATCCTAGGATACATAGATACCATAATACTATGCTTCCAGACTAGTAATACAATCAAAACCGAATGAAGTCGTATTGGAAATTGGGTTTCCATCATGAGTCAAGGCTAGGGAGGAGCTCCTTACCGATTCAAGACACTCTAGCTAATGTCTTAGGATTCCCCGCAGTTAACCCTTGGATCCTGCAGGGCCGGTCCACACATACAGCTTCGTGGATTGGCAATTCCTGAACACACGTTTCCCGGTCCTATAGGATCTATCATCCGAGGCGCCTCATTCCATCATCCACATAAGTAAAATATCGGGCCGTGTCAAAGCCCAAACACCACTTCTAGCTAGAAATAAACGTGCTGCTCTCCCTGCGTTCCCTTCTCCCGTTTTAGACTCCGCCGGTGTGTGAGGCTCGCGAAGTCACGCTATACACAAAGCTATGCCTAAACAGGCTATGCTTTGATCATCCCACTAGGCCTGCTTTTCAACAAAGCCTTGATCATATGCATCTTAGCATGCCACATCGTCATTCCATATCACACTACCAATCCTTTGCCGAAATATATGAAAGGTTGTTAAGCAAAAGAATAAATTCTCCGCCACCAAACATTCGTACGTTCGACGGAAAATCAATAAATACAATATAAGGGAGTACAATGTCAGACACACATTCCATTTGTAAGTTTATGCTCTGGGTCTGATCCAAAGCCAAATCCGTACAAATCAGCACTACGTCCGGATAACTACCATTTTAGCCCCGTCTTGGGAGCAAATCAGTCAAGGGCCTCAACACTAGTTACCCATTCGATGTGAAGATCGTCGGTCTTCCATCGTCGTCTTCAATTCTTCAAACGTCGTATCATTATTTGGAATGAGAGTAAACTCGGACTTTCTAAATAACCCTCGCATATATAAATTTGAAAACTATTTCATATCGTTGTTAATAATTTATAATGATCTATTGCTATTTTTACTTTACATACACATCCTAAACATAACAATGTATATTTTACTCTTCCATTTCTCAATTTACACCAAATGTATATTTGGTTTCATTATTTTTCTAATGAAAATCCATTCCTTAGAAATGTAAATTTCTAATCTTATTATTTACACTGAAAAATGTAAATTTCTATTCCTATTTTATTTACATTGAGAAATGTAAGCTTATACTTCAATATATTATTATATTGAAAATGTAACCTTTATTTCATATTCTACTTACATTGGAAATGTAAGTTCCTAATCATCTATTTTCATTGGAATTGTCTATTACATTTCAACGTCGCAATTCGTTCTTTTCATCTTATGTTTACATTAAAATGTAAATTATAATTCATCGTCCAATTCATTCTTTTAATTTAATATTTACATTAAATTGTCAATTATAATTCATCATTAAATTTATTCTTTTAATCTACAATGCAAAATCTTCTTTAGTTACATGATAAAAATGTAATTAACATTCTGTGTTAATTTTTATATCTTTTTAATTTACAACAATTCCTATTACAAAAAAAAAGATGTTCTTTTGAATACAACGCTCAAATTTTCTTTTTAATTACATTATAAAAATGTAAATCTATTTGCACATCAAATTCTCTTTCTAATTTCATCAAAATGTACTTAATCATAATGGTGAAAAATTCCATCTTTATAAATTACATTAAAAATGTAATTTTAATTACACCGTCCAAATCGGCCTTTTTTATTACATTAAAAATATGTAATTTTACTTACATTGAATTCCTCTTCTCTAAAAATGTAATTTCTAATTACAATGTAAATTCTCATTTCTAATTATATATAAAAATGTACTTTTTTTTATTTTACAATGTAAAATCTCATCCTAATTACATAAAAAGAATGTAAATTCATATTTTAATCACATTAAAAATAATGTAATTTTAATTATGATGTAAATTCTCTTTCTTAATTCACATTTAAAGATGTGATTTTCTATGCGGTATAACTTCATGCCTTTTAATTACATAAAAAAATGTAATCTCAATTTACATTGTAAATCCTATTCCTAAGTTACATAATAAAGATGCAATTTTAATTTACAATGTAAATACCATTCTTAATTACATATAAGAAAAATGTAATCTTTAATTTGCATTGTAAACTTTCATTCTTAATTATATATAAAAAATGACTTTTATTTTCAATGTAAATTCTCCACTTCTAATTACATATGAAAATGTAAATTTATATTACAATGCAAATCCTACTTTTTGATTAAAAAATATAATTTTTAATAACATGCTAGTTCTACTTCTAACTTACACTATAAAAATGTAATTTAATTTACATGCAAGTTCTTAACTTTAATTACATATGAAAAATGTAATTGTTACTTACATGCAAACTCTCATTTTTGTTTACATATAAGAAAAATGTAAATTTTCTTTACTGTAAATTCCTACTTCTTATTTTCATATAAAAATGTAAATTTTATTTCAAATGCAAGTTCCTACTTTTATTCACATATAAAAATGTAAATTTATATTTACTATGCAAATTCATATCTTAACTTACCTTATAAAAATGTAAATTTTATTTCACTATGTAAATTCTACTTTTCACCTACATAATAGAGATGAAAATTTTCTTACTATGTAAATCCTCGTCCTTAATCCACATATAAAATGTGAATTTTCATTCTCTATGCATTTTCTCATTCTAAAAAGAAAAGAAAAAATGATTTCTTTTAAATCTCATTCATAGCTACACAGAAAAATGTAACTTTTATTTGCATTGCAAATCTCATGTCTTTAGTTGCATAGAAAAATGTACTTTTTATTTTCATTGCCAACTACATATCATAGTTTCAAATAAAAATGTAATTTTTATTTTCATCGCCAACTGCATATCATAATTTCAAACAAAATTGCAATTTTTTATTTTCATTACCAACTGCATATCATAATTTCAAATAAAAATGTAATTTTTATTTTCATCGCCAACTGCATATCATAGTTTCAAATAAAAAAGTAATTTTTAATTTACATTGTAAATCTCTCATTCTAAGTTTTACATAAAAATGTAATTTTATTTTACTGTTCTCATTCATATCTAAATTACATGTAAAAATGTAATTTTTATCCTACAATGCAAATTCATGCTTTAACTACAAATAAAAATGTGATTTCTATTATGCGATGTAAATTGTTCATCGCTTTCCTATGAATTAGAAAAGCGTGAATTTTAAATTAAATACTACAAGCGTACATGTGTGTAACATACAGGTCGAACACAGGGAGGTAGATTAAAATCAAATTATTTATCCAATCTCTTGGGCGAGTTAGACGAAGCCTGGAGATTTTGTTGAAATAAAAACAAATTGAAATTGCGAACTTAGGATTATCGTTGAATCTAATCAACAATTAATCACTAATGAAAGTAAATTGCAAAACAAGAACAAAAAAATGCAGAAAATAAAAGTGCAGAATAGAAATAACAACAGAAATAAAATTAGGATTATCGTTGAAACTAATCAAACGATTAATCACTAATGAAAATAAATGTAAAATACAACTAGTACTCCACCGAATCTAATCGTATAGATGGCACTAACTAGAAAATAAAAGAAGAAAAAGAAGAATTTTTATTAGAGTAGTGGAATACGAAAATGAGATATGGTGGCTACAATGACATTACAAGGGTATTTATAGGATAGGTAGTCAAACCCTAACCCTAACCCTAATACAATGATAGATGGGCCTTACCAAAAGAGTTTACAATGAGAGTCTCAATGGGCCATAGTTAAATCTATTAAATTTTTGGCCTTTCTTCTTTTCCTCTTGGTTCTTTGACAAGCCTTCCTTGATTTGAGATATGCATGACCTTTCTATTGATTACTTTCTTGTCCAATAGCAACTAGATGTGGCATCTTCATATGCAAATCTTCAAAATGTAAATGTATAGCAATTTGATCTCTATTTCTCTACTTTTCTGGTTGCATGCGGGCTAGGTTGGAATATCTGTAAAAGTGACAAAACAATACCCAAGTAATATTTATTTATATACAACAAATAAGATATAAGAGCATAAAATAAACACATTTCTATGTTAATCAAATACCCCCACACTTATCTTTTACTCGTCCTCGAGTAAAACAAGAAATGAAAAACTAAACTAGATAGGTCACACTTTTGTAGGAAACACGATTGCATTGAGCGTATGAAACAAGCTGTTAAACCTCTAGGTGTCCCTAGTAGGACGAGTTGTAACGACCTGACATTTTTGCCCTTTAAATAATTACAGAAGTTTCAAACAAAAGAAATTGTGTTTGTTTTTCCCAACCCTTTATTTTCCAGCTATATTTTAAACCATGCCTTTTTCTTCCATGTCAAATTTGCTTTAATTTACTAAGTGTATCAATTTCTTTAACTTGTTTATAAAAAATATTCTCTTCCATTTAATCAATTATTCATTATTGACACCTTTATTTTTTCCTTTTTGTTCTACAGACTTCTAGCAAATGGAGTCATGCATGCTTAATTTATCTTCCCACTGTGAAAAGTACGGGACTCCTGTAGGTTTTTAGTTCATTTCGAAGCAGCTAAAGAAATTTGATTTCAAGCCCAGGCACCAAAACTAATTTGTAGTCATACATGCATCAAGGCATAACTACTGACCTATATATCAGTCCAACGTGTATGTAAAGATGCAATCAAGTTTTCCAAAATAAATGAAATTTTATGCACATCACAACTAAAAGTTACAACATACAACGTGGTGAGTTGAATGCAAACTGATGCATGTATGAGTAGTGGGTACACATGTATGGAGTATGTAAGATGAAACAGGAAAGTTAAACCCAACCAAAATCCCCAACAAATTATATTTAGTGGAAACAAAGTTGAAAACTTGAAATGAATTTAATCGTAAGATTACTTACAATTAATTGCAGCAACGAGCGAATCAAAGAGGAACCAGCACACGGGGTAAGAAGCAGGAGCTCAACTTGAGTTCGGTTCGCTGGAAACGTTGGTGACCACGCTGGTGGCTCAAGAGGATACGGCGGTGGACAAGCTGCAGCAACTGTTCGAAGCTTCCGGCATCGCAGAACTCGGTGTTGACGAGGCTTGCAGCAAGACAAGTGGCGACTTCAGGGTAGACGCGGAGGGAGGAAGTGCGACAGAAAACATTCTCGAGGGTACAAAGGAGGAGCAGCCTCGATTTGAGGACGATGGACATAGAGCAAGGAGGTGCTGCCATTATCAGTTTCAACTTTGGAAAAAGAGATTTGGGGAAAAAGTGATTTCTGAGCAAAAGGGAAAGTGATGGAAATCAAGTAAAAGGGGAAGACAACGAATGAACGAAGGGAATTTCACCATTTTATCTTTGCTGATTTTAGATTTGGGATAAAAGTGATTATAGAGGATGAACACTTCGGCTGACAAATATAAACAAAGGGGATGGAAAAATTTAGGGAACGGTGGGAAGAGTAAAGCAGAAGCCAACGTACGCGTGTTAAACAAAGGACACGCGGTGCAACGGAGAAAGGATGCGGACAAGTGGCGAACGAACATTTCAACAAGGACAGGTGTACACAATTTTTTTTCCCAATTTAAATAAAATAGCAAAACTTAAAAACAATTTTTTTTAAGGAGTATATATCACATAATATACAATGTATACAACCCCATACATATATTTTGTTAATTCCAAATACATATCAAAATAAAATTTTAAAACAAAAGTTCAACTAAAGTAAAATAAATAAACTCCTTCTATTCAAATACTAATATATAAAATTAATTCAAATACAGTTTAAATAGACTAGATTTAAATTATAAACAAATATAAATTCTTTAAATACCAAATCCAAAACAATTCCATAACTTTAAAAACGTCGAAAATCTTGGTTCGTTACAATCTCCCCCACTTAAAAATCTTTTCGTCCTCGAAAAGGCAAGTTGTAAAGATTTATACTTAAGTAAAATAAAAGGTATCAAAACAAAATACTTATCATCTTTGGCAACTTGAAAATTTATCAAATAGTTCAAAGGAATACAAAACTTCATATAATTGAATTTGTAAACTTATATATCAAAACTTAAACATAAACTCAAATCATCATATTGAAACTGGATAAAGGAAATTTGTGCTATCTTTCGAAATCATAATTTGCAAAACATTTGAAAACCCCAAATGATTTCTTCGAACTTAGAATCCCTTTTTCATTTTAAATCATTGAAGTACTATACATTTCTCTATATAAAGAATCATACTTCACTTCGGGATTTCAAAACAAAATCACTTTTCAAAACTTCAAGCATATTATGATAAAAATCATATCAACAAATATGTTCCATTTCCTCAAGAAGTTTCTCCCCATGACAAGGTTACTCGGGAACGACCTATCGCACGAAATAGTATATATATATGACGTCTCTCCTTTCCCCGGAGCCGACCATCATAAGGACTCAAAAATCCCAAATCACACACACCCTTTCTTTAGTCATGGGTTACCCAATTCCATGGTTTATATCAAATCAATTCATCTCCCGAAGGTATAAATCATTTCGCAACAATAATTCGCACATACTTTCAATCATAATATTGTTGTTTCAAACATTTCAAATATCGGGATTCTAGTCGTCGAAACTTCTTTTGTCTATAAACCACTTTCCCATATCCAAAATAACTTGGAAATCAGATTCAATCAATACGATTTTCTTAATAACTTCTTAAATCAAGTAAGCTTTTCAATTTTCACATCAAAAGCTCTTTATAAAAATCGTATAAATTCATTAGATCAATTATCATTTAAATGGCTTCAAAACATTTCCAAGATAGAATGTTCAAGAGCTTTAAATCAATATCTTAGTAATCATTTACAAGTTATATAGTTGAATAACCCTTTGTAATTCCAAAATTCTTTTCACAAAATATAGGTCTTCATAATCATTCTCGTTTCAAATATCATGTCTTGTTGAAAAGGTTACATTGTCAACTAGTCGAAAGAAAAACTCTTGAAACATTTCTATAAAAATACCATCACGCTTCCGCTACGCACTCTGATTAAGCATATGTATGTATACCCGATGCATACATGAATCTAGTCAAGTCAAGATATATAAACAGGAGTTTGATATCAAAATGAGCGTCACAAAGCATGACGGTTCAAATCAAAAATACTTATCCAAGTAAAGGGTATGAATGAGATTACTCAAGAACAAACGGTTCGAGCGATGTAGCTATCCTAAGCCAAGACGGGAAAATCGGATGCATACAAGGATACAAGTATTGCAGTTCAAACATGGAATACTCGACTTTTTTTTTTCACTAATTTTTTCACTTAAGAAATTCTTATTTCAAAATCTCATTTTCTTTGCCTCGCAAGCGATTTCTTGTTAAGTAATTTTCATCCAATACAACCATACAATTTCAAGTGCGGTAATTAAACCTTCTCCCCCACTTAGATCATTTGTTAAAATTTGATTAAATTTGGTTATCAAACTTTGAAGTAAGGGGTTATTCTCAACATATGTTTTTACATTTTTAAGTATTTCAGGACGTCTTAACCGGAACGATACATCTTCCACACTTCTGAAACTTGAAAATAAATACTGATGATGTCCGGCTCATCAACAGAATCATTCTAAATTGACTAAAGTGCGAATCTATATTTATTTAGCACACAAAGAATTTAGCACATACGTTAGCTAGGCGTATGTCCGTAAAATCTTCATGCACTCAATAGTCCAGCCTAACGTCAAATAAAATTCTTGCAACCATTTTCATTACACTTTAATATCTTTCCAAATCAAAAATTTCTGAATTAACAACATCCTTATCTGTATCTTTCATAAAGTTTTGAAAACTTCCATTTCAATTTTTCTTGAAATTTTCAAATTTTTCTTTTATTTTCCTTTATAATTCCGACCACTCAGCGAACGACTTCGAGAAATCTTTATCGCAAAGAGCCTAAAGAAGTTTTATTTTTGAAAATATTTCTTTAAAATACTCTATTTCCAAATCTTCTTTAAAAATACATTATTTTCGAAAATCCTTTTCAAAATATTTATTCTTCGAAATCTGTTGATTCTAATGTCAATTCCACCTTAAACCAGATAAGCCAAGCTTTGTATGAACCTGGGATAATACGTTACTACCCACAAAATCCAAATGCAGTATGCTATGATTCTAACGAAACTACATGAATGCAATGGACATATGCAAAATAAAAACAAAAATGAAAACAAGACTTGTTTCTGAAGTGGTACAACAAATTAAATTAATAATTTCTAGTCAGTTGATTTTATTTTAGATACCTCAACTTGTCACAAATTTTCAATATAAATCAAGTTTTCAAATGTTAAATTCTATTTTGGCCAGTTGGTTCAGTCGATAACATAGTGCATCCATGAAATAAATTCTTAGTTTGCTTGGCACAGTTTGTAAAGTGGCATTCTAATTTTCTCATGTATGGCTAGTCAAATCAATAAGGTCAAGAAGTGTTTGGGCATCATCGCTTATTCTTTATTCTATAAAATTTTAAAATTTATGATTAAGTACATACACCTAACTTAGAAGACCAAGATTTACCACCCATGCACTGCCTTGCGGACTAACGGAGAGTGGGTAAAGAGCTTGGCGGATTGTGCAGGCTTGTCAACAACGTGTCGGTAATCCTTAGGTGTCCAATCTCATAAAATGAGACCAAGATATTCCAACGCTGACTTTGTCAACAACATGTCGGATAGAGCTTGGCGGGTTTGCACACCAACGCTTGATATACAGGCAATGTTGGATACCCTTGATTACTATTATTATTATTGAAAATATAAGCACAAAAGAGAGTTACGCGAATTCAGCTGAACACAACTTAGTTTTAAAGATTCGAAAAGCCAATATAAGTATTTTAAGTCCTCCACTTATATAAACAAAGTCTACAATATAGAATAGATTTCATGGCCATCACCTAAGAATCTCCCTATGTACCGGTTACACTGTTATCCCTCAAAATTAAACTTTTTATTATATTTCTTATTCGATCTAAGTTGAGAGGAAAAAAAAATACTATCAACTGACTAATAATTGTTAACTTATTTTGATGTATCAAACTAAAATGAGTCATGTTTCAAAAAAAAATGGCATGTTACTACAGTCTAAAATTCATGATGGTCCTATTTAAATGGCTGAAAATGAAAAGAAAAAAAAATGGCATGTTACTACAGTCTAAAATGCATGATGGTACTATTTAAATGGCTGAAAATGAAAAGAAAGAAAAATAAAGAAAAAAAAACGAAAATGATTGAAATGCAGACTCCCCCCCACACTAGAACTAAACAATGTCCACACTGTAATTTTTTTCTAAATTTGAAAGATCGTACCCAAAGGTGAATGAGACGCAAAATTATTTGAAGAATGAAATGCAATCTAACTATATGTAAGAATGGATCATATGTACAATGATATATGTGTTTGCGGTGCACGCGATGCAAAGAATACCACCATCTTTTTCCCCCACACTTGGTTCTTGCCCTATGAGTCCCATTCCCACTATGTCTAGGCATGTTTTCTAATAAGCAAAGGTTTTTGAAAACCATCTCATCTTTATACCTCGATTTATAGTCCAGTAAATGAATGTTCAGGGTCGTCCTAACATGAAGTTTTTCAACTAAGCCAGCATTCCAAAAGTAATTCATGTATTCAAAAAATTTGTCAGTGTAATTTTCCAAAAATTTGTGATCGTATATAAATTCAGTGAAATTTGAATTCTGAGTGTTGTTCAAGAGTATGTGATCACATTTCTCATTATTAACTGACAACGTATTTTCGACACTGACAATTTCAAGTTCGTTCGAAATTTTCTCAATCATTACCTCCCCGGCAACAACGCCAAAAACTTGTTCGTCGCTTTCCTATGAATTAGAAAAGCACGAATTTTAAATTAAATACTGCAAGCGTACAGGTGTGTAGCATACAAGTCGAACACAGGGAGGTAGATTAAAATCAAATTATTTATCCAATCTCTTGGGCGAGTTAGACGAAGCCTGAAGATTTTGTTGAAATAAAAACAAATTGAAATTGCGAACTTAGGATTATCGTTGAATCTAATCAATGATTAATCACAAATGAAAGTAAATTGCAAAACAAGAACAAAAAAATGCAGAATAGAAATAACAACAGAAATAAAATTAGGATTATCGTTGAAACTAATCAAACGATTAATCACTAATGAAAATAAATGTAAAATACAACTAGTACACCACCGAATCTAATCGTATAGATGGCACTAGTTGCTAAAAAAATAATAGAAAATAAAAGAAGAAAAAGAAGAATTTTTATTAGAGTAGTGGAATACAGAAATGAGATATGGTGGCTACAATGACATTACAAGGGTATTTATAGGATAGATAGCCAAACCCTAACCCTAACCCTAATACAATGATAGATGGGCCTTACCAAAAGAGTTTACAATGAGAGTCTCAATGGGCCATAGTTAAATCTATTAAATTTTTGGCCTTTCTTCTTTTCCTCTTGGTTCTTTGACAAGCCTCCCTTGATTTGAGATATGTATGGCCTTTCTATTGATTACTTTCTTGTCCAATAGCAACTAGATGTGGCATCTTCATATGCAAATCTTCAAAATGTAAATTTATAGCAATTTGATCTCTATTTCTCTACTTTTCTGGTTGCATGCGGGCTAGGTTGGAATATCTGTAAAAGTGACAAAACAATACCCAAGTAATATTTATTTATATACAACATATAAGATATAAGAGCATAAAATAAACGCATTTCTATGTTAATCATAAATTCAAAGATAAATTACATACAAAAATGTAATTTTTATCATATGGTGTAAATGCACGTCTTAATTACAAAGAAAAACGTAATTTTAATCATACGTACAAATTCCCATTTTAATTACATAGAAAAATGTAATTTTTATCATACGATGTAAATTCATGTCTTGATTACAAAGAAAAATGTAATTTTTATCATATTTCTACTATTTTGAATTGATAGATTAGATCAATCCAAATCAACACAAGTGATTACATACGAGGTGATAATCATGTTCCTATTATTTTGAATTGATAAAGTACATCAATCCATATCAATACAAGTGATTACATAAGAAGTGATAATCATACGGATCTAAACTATCCATCACAAACACATACCAACCATCATCAAATATGACAAAATAAAATAGATCTGTATCGTAAGCGTGATATTTACCATTCAAACTTCACATAACGCTAGGATAGTAATTAAAATAATTGAATTTAATTAAAAATAAATTCTCACATTGTTTGGGACTGAAATGAAGGTCCAAACTCGGTCAGATCACGTGTTCGAAGTTACGGCGATTTCAGATCTGAAATATTTCAATTCGAAGTTCATATGAATAAATTAGAAAACACTTTTTACAACTGTCACAGCGACACTTAAAAGCATGGCAAATTCTGAAGTGAAATTCATACCCTTTTGTTCAAAACTTCAAATTCAGAATTCGGGAGCTGTAGTCGACGGTTTTACGAATGGTTTGCGGGAGATTGGAGAGCTAGGAGAGAGCTATCGGCGTCGGGAATGGGAAAGGGTGCGCACGCTCGTGGGTGGCGCGGTTTGGTGCGTGACGGTGGCGGTTCGGGTGGTCGAGGCGGCGGCTAAAGGCGACAAGACCGGGGGAAATTGGTATGGAATCGAAGAGCTCTGAAATCTCTTCGAAATGTGGCAAACGGCGGAGGTTTTCGTTGAGAAACGAAGGAGGAATCGGTGTTTGAAATTTTGAAGGTTATGGGTTAAGTGGCGGCTGAAGCAACGACGGGAAGAAGAAGATACTGTAGCGGTCCTTTTATAATATAATATTAGGTTAATCTAATTATTATTTTAATTACCCAATAAAGGTCCATTTGGCCACAAACTCAAAATTAGGCCCAACGACTGTGTTTCCTAGATAATAACCCCTATTCAGGATCCATCTAACTATGAACCGCAGGCCCAAAAGGTCATCTCAGCCCCCGTTTTTCAGATTTAAAATTATTCTTTTATTTTAATATTCAAACGTATATAAAAATTCACCGGGGCCACAATTTAACTTTAAAAATTCCCGAAAAAATATTTTTGGCTATTTTTTGACGATACGAATCCAACAAAATTATTTTCGTTGAATTCTGAGCCTATTTGAAAAATGACTATTATCAAGTCGAATAAAATTTACCAAAATTGACAAAACTGAAATCTTTTTGCCACGGTCACAAATTAATTCTAAAAATTATGAAAAATTAAACTTAACTATATTTTTATATTCCGAATCCAACAAAAGTGGTTTCGTCGAAAACAAAGGTCGTTTGAAAAATGGCTATTTTCAAGGCATATATATTTAATATTAAAAATACATTTTTAAACAAATAATTTTCGAAACTCGAAAAATATAAGTGTTTACTATTTCTCAATGTATAAATGTCATTTTGAACTCAATGGAAGTGGCTTCGAGTCCAAATTCCTTCTATGCAAAAAGTAGCATTTTGACCTTTGTAAATTTCATAGCGACCTTTCTAAATTTTAAACTGGGCATAACTTTTGATTCCTGCTATGAAATTTCAATTTTTCAGATTCGTTAGAAAGATATTTTTAAATAGATTCCAATATTTTTGGTTTCACTAAAATCCATTAAATTTTACATCCTGTATGATCAGTCAAAGTTCAGGTTTGACTTTTCAAACTACGGCGTTATTTCTAACTCCTTTTATAATTAAAATTAAATTATTCATTCTAACTTCGATTTAAATCAACTTTCAATCATTATTATTTTAAATAAATTATTTTAAATATGAAAAACTCATTAAAATTACTTAAAAATAAAATTTTAAATTTACCCCAAAATTCAGGGTTGTTACAGTCTCCCCCACTTAAAAACTTTTCATCCTCGAAAAGGAACGAAGCTAAAGTTGTTTAAGTATCCTATCTCATATTTCATTCTTTAATTCATTTCTATAATTTTATTAGTTGAACTAATTATTACACTACATAACCATCAATCAATTAGTTGATTAACTTTTAAAATATATAACTTTTGTATATTCAAAAATCATATTTTCTAAAATAGATTATAATTACAAATACGTATATTATAGGCTTGGCACTCTCAACTCATTCTAGGGCATTACTAACCCCATCTCTTATGAGTTTTCTCATTCTAGGATACTGCTGATCCTATCTCTAATGAGTATTCTTATTGGATATTACTAATCCAATCTCTGATGAGTCTTTTTTTCAGTTCTAACGAGTTGTACCCCAAAGATTTGAGCTAACCAAAGCTCTGATACCAAAATGAAACGACCCGAAAAATCGCCCTTGTGGGAAATTGCCGGATACGCTTACTTTGGGCTATACAACAACATCAGAACAACAACAGACTTTTATAAACATCATAATAATGTTACATCAGAGTACAGAATATCAGAGTATATTGAATAAAATTACAGCGGAAGATAAATTACAATATTTTAATACAATACAGCGGAAGACTTTCTCTGCTCTAGACACAGCTTTAAGCTTCAGTCCAGAATCCTGCCCGAGATAAGGACCTGTAGACAAACTACTCGACTGCCCGTGTGGAAAGAGGGCACCCGAGTTTGTAAAGGTGGAAACAAACAACGGGTCAGTCATGGGACTGGTGTGAGAATTCTTAACTAATTTAACTAATAGTAATAAGGAAAATCCAAGGACCACGCCGCTAACGCGGAACGGGTTTACTCCCATGGATTGCCGTGCATAACTTAAAGTAAATCGTAAAACACGCAATGCTTTTTGGAAAAATGAAACCATCATAAGACCCAAGTCCCATCACACAATGTAACACAAACCGGAGGATAGGGTTTTACCTTATAATGGTCAAACATGCTTGATACGATAAAAACGATATCTAATATTAGTGTGTATATGTTTCAAAAACATTTCAATCATAACGTATCAATCCTAGGACACATAGATACCATAATCCTATGCTTCCATACTAGTAATACAATCAAAACCGAATGAGGTCGTATTGAAAATTGGGTTTCCATCATGAGTCAAGGCTAGGGAGGAGCTCCTTACCGATCCGAGACACTCTAGCTAATGTCTCAGTATTACCCGCAGTTAACCCTTGGATCCTACAGGGCCGGTCCACACATTCAGCTTCATGGATTGGCAATTTCTGAACACACGTTTCCCGGTCCTATAGGACCTATCATCCGAGGCGCCTCATTCCATCATCCACATAAGTAAAATGTCGGGCCGTGTCAAAGCCCAAACACCACTTCTAGCTAGAAAGAAACGTGCACCTCTCCCTGCTTTCCCTTCTCCCGTTTTAGACTCCGCCAGTGTGTGAGGCTCGCGAAGTCACGCTATACACAAAGCTATGCCTAAACAGGCTATGCTTTGATCATCCCACAAGGCCTGCTTTTCAACAAAGCCTTGATCATATGCATCTTAGCATGCCACATCGTCACTCCATATCACACTACCAATCCTTTGCCGAAATATATGAAAGGGTGTTAAGCAAAAGAATAAATTCTCCGCCACCAAACATTCATACGTTCGACAGAAAATCAATAAATACAATATAAAGGAGTACAATGTCAGACACACATTCCATTTGTAAGCTTATGCTCTGGGTCTGAGCGAAAGCCAAATCCGTACAAATCAGCACTATGTCCAGATTACTACCATTTTAGCCCCGTCTAGGGAGCAAATCAGTCAAGGGCCTCAACACTAGTTACCCATTCGATGTGAAGATCGTCAGTCTTCCATCGTCGTCTTCAATTCTTCAAACATCGTATCATTATTTGGAATGAGAGTAAACTCGGACTTTCCAAATAACTCTCGCATATATAAATTTGAAAACCATTTCATATCGTTGTTAATAATTTATAACGATCTATTGCTATTTTTACTTTACATACACATCCTAAATATAACAATGTATATTTTACTCTTCCATTTTTCAATTTGCACCAAATGTATATTTGGTTTCATTATTTTTCTAATGAAAATCCATTCCTTAGAAATGTAAATTTCTAATCTTATTATTTACATTGAAAAATGTAAATTTCTATTCCTATTTTATTTACATTGAGAAATGTAAACTTATACTTCAATATATTATTATATTAAAAATGTAACCTTTATTTCATATTCTACATACATTGGAAATGTAAGTTCCTAATTATCTATTTTCATTGGAATTGTCTATTATATTTCAACGTCGCAATTCGTTCTTTTCATCTTATATTTACATTAAAATGTAAATTATAATTCATCGTCCAATTCATTCTTTTAATCTAATATTTACATTAAAATGACAATTATAATTCATCATTAAATTTATTCTTTTAATATACAATGCGAAATCTTATTTAGTTATATGATAAAAATGTAATTAACATTCCGTGTTAATTTTTATATCTTTTTAATTTACAACAATTCCTATTACAAAAAAAAGATGTTCTTTTGAATACAACACTCAAATTTTCATTTTAATTACATTATAAAAATGTAAATCTATTTGCACATCAAATTCTCTTTCTAATTTCATCAAAATGTACTTAATCTAATGGTGAAAAATTCCATCTTTATAAATTACATTAAAAATGTAATTTTAATTACACCGTCCAAATCGGCCTTTTTTTTACATTAAAAATATGTAATTTTACTTACATTGAATTCCTCTTCTCTAAAAATGTAATTTCTAATTACAATGTAAATTCTCATTTCTAATTATATATAAAAATGTACTTTTTTTATTTTACAATGTAAAATCTCATCCTAATTACATAAAAAGAATGTAACTTTATTTTACGGTGTAAATTCATATTTTAATCACATTAAAAATAATATAATTTTCATTACGATGTAAATTCTCTTTCTTAATTCACATATAAAGATGTGATTTTCTATGCGGTATAACTTCATGCCTTTTAATTACATAAAAAAAAATGTAATCCCAATTTGCATTGTAAATCCTATTCCTAAGTTACATAATAAAGATGCAATTTTAATTTATAATGTAAATACCATTCTTAATTACATATAAGAAAAATGTAATCTTTAATTTGCATTGTAAACTTTAATTCTTAATTACATATAAAAAATGACTTTTATTTTCAATGTAAATTCTCCACTTCTAATTACATATGAAAATGTAAATTTATATTACAATGCAAATCCTACTTTTTGATTAAAAAATATAATTTTTAATTACATGCTAGTTCTACTTCTAACTTACATTTTAAAAATATAATTTAATTTACATGCAAGTTCTTAACTTTAATTACATATGAAAAATGTAATTGTTACTTACATGAAAACTCTCATTTCTGTTTACATATAAGAAAAATGTAAATTTTCTTTACTGGAAATTCCTACTTTTTATTTTCATATAAAAATGTAAATTTTATTTCAAATGCAAGTTCCTACTTTTATTCACATATAAAAATGTAAATTTATATTTACTATGCAAATTCATATCTTAACTTACCTTATAAAAATGTAAATTTTATTTCACTATGTAAATTCTACTTTTAACCTACATAATACAAATGAAATTTTTCTTACTATGTAAATCCTCGTCCTTAATCCACATATAAAATGTGAATTTTCATTCTCTATGCAATTTCTCATTCTGAAAAGAAAAAAAATGATTTCTTTTAAATCTCATTCATAGCTACATAGAAAAATGTAACTTTTATTTGCATTGCAAATCTCATGTCTTTAGTTGCATAGAAAAATGTACTTCTTATTTTCATTGCCAACTGCATATCATAGTTTCAAATAAAAATGTAATTTTTATTTTCATCGCCAACTGCATATCATAATTTCAAACAAAAATGTAATTTTTTATTTTCATTACCAACTGCATATCATAATTTCAAATAAAAATGCAATTTTTATTTTCATCGCCAACTGCATATCATAGTTTCAAATAAAAAAGTAATTTTTAATTTACATTGTAAATCTCTCAATCTAAGTTTTATATAAAAATGTAATTTTATTTTACCATTCTCATTCATATCTAAATTACATGTAAAAATGTAATTTTTATCCTACAATGCAAATTCATGCTTTAACTACATATAAAAATGTGATTTCTATTATGCATTGTAAATTCATAGATAAATTACATAGAAAAATGTAATTTTTATCATACGGTGTAAATCCACGTCTTAATTACAAAGAAAAAACGTAATTTTAATCATACGGTATAAATTCCCATTTTATTTACATAGAAAAATGTAATTTTAATCATACGATGTAAATTCATGTCTTGATTGCAAAGAAAAATGTAATTTTTATCATATTTCTACTATTTTGAATTGATAGATTAGATCAATCCAAATCAACACAAGTGATTACATACGAGGTGATAATCATGTTCCTATTATTTTGAATTGATAAAGTAGATCAATCCAAATCAACAAAAGTGATTACATAAGAAGTGATAATCATACGGATATAAACTATCCATCACAAACACATACCAACCATCATCAAATATGACAAAACAAAATAGATCTGTATCGTAAGCGTGATATTTACCATTCAAACTTCACATAATCCTAGGATAATAATTAAATTAATTAAATTTAATTAAAAATAAATTATCACATTGCTTGGGACCGAAATGAAGGTCCAAACTCGGTCAGATCACGTGTTCGAAGTTACGGCGATTTCAGATCTGAAATATTTCAATTTGAAGTTCATATGAATAAATTAGAAAACACTTTTAACAACTGTCACTGCGACACTTAAAAGCATGGCAAATTCTGAAGTGAAATTCATACCCTTTTGTTCAAAACTTCAAATTCAGAATTCGGGAGCTGTAGTCGACGGTTTTGCGAACGGTTTGCGGGAGATTGGAGAGCTAGGAGAGGGCTATCGGCGCCGGGAAGGTGGAATGGTGCGCACGCTCGTGGGTGGCACGGATTAGTGCGTGACAGCGACGGTTCGGGTGGTCGGGGCGGCAGCTACAGGCGACAAGACTCGGGGAAATCGGTATGGAATTGAAGAGCTCCGAAATATCTTCGAAACGTGACAAACGAAGGAGGTTTTCGTTGAGAAACGAAGGAGGAATTGGTGTTTGAAATTATGAAGGCTATGGGTTAAGTGGCGGCTGAAGCAACGACGGGAAGAAGAAGATACTGTAGCGGTCCTTTTATAATATAATATTAGGTTAATCTAATTATTATTTTAATTACCCATAAAGGCCTGTTTGGCCACTAACTCAGAATTAAGCCCAACGACTGTGTTTCCTGGCTAATAACCCCTATTCCGGATCCATCTAACTATGTCCCACAGGCCCAAAAGGTCATCTCAGCCCCCGTTTTTCAGATTTAAAATTATTCTTTTATTTTAATATTCAAACGTATATAAAAATTCACCGGGCCACAATTTAACTTCAAAAATTCCCGAAAAAATATTTTTGATTATGTTTTGACGATACGAATCCAACAAAATTATTTTCGTTGAATTCTGAGTCTATTTGAAAAATGACTATTTTCATGTTGATTAAAATTGACCAAAATTGACAAAACTGAAATCTTTTTTCCACGGCCACAAATTAATTCTAAAAATTATGAAAAACTAAAATTAACTATATTTTGACATTCCGAATCCAACAAAAGTGGTTTCGTCAAAAACAGAGGTCGTTTAAAAAATGGCTATTTTCAAGGCGTATATATTTAATATTAAAAATAAATTTTTAAACAAATAATTTTCGAAACTCGAAATATATAAGTGTTTACTGTTTTTCAATGTATAAACGTCATTTTGAACTCAATGGAAGTGGTTTCGAGTCCAAATTCCTTCATATGCAAAAAGTAGCATTTTGACCTTTGTAAACTTCATAACGACCTTTCTAAATTTTAAACTGGGCATAATTTTTGATTCCCGCTATGAAATTTCAATTTTTCAGATTCGTTAGAAAGATATTTTTAAATATATTCCAATATTTTTGGTTTCACTAAAATCCGTTAAATTTTGCATCCTATACGAACAGTCAAAGTTCAGGTTTGACTTTTCAAACTACCGCGTTATTTCTAACTCCTTTTATAATTAAAATTAAATTATTCATTCTAACTTCGATTTAAATCAACTTTCAATCATTATTATTTTAAATAAATTATTTTAAATATCAAAAACTCATTAAAATTACTTAATAAATAAATTTTTAAATTTACCCCAAAATTCAGGGTTGTTACACAAGTAGAGCGCTGTATTGAGTGCAGATTTTCAAGACTTTCTAAGGTAAACTAGAATAAACTTAAACAATAAAATTGTGTGAAATTTCATTAGCTTTTCATAAAATCAAGAATCTCAAGATGTCGAATAATATCGTTCAAAATATGCTCAAAATACTATAGCACTGTTAAAAATTCAGATACTAGTCTAAAAATTAAACTTGAAATGAATTACAATTTTTCACCAATTTAAGTTCATAATCTAGAAATACATAAAAATGGCAGATAATCGAATCTAATTTCCATAAAATAAATACTTTTGCTATTTGAAGTTAAGATGCTCAAGATATGTCAAAATTACTATAGAAGTGTCAAAGCGAATCAACATCAACAGAAAAAATAAAATGAAATATGATTTTAGAGATCACACCTGACTTACCATTGACATTGTGGATCTCCAACTCGACAATCATGGCTAAGGAACTCTAAAAATTTATTTTAATTTTTTTTGGAAAAGCTTGAATTTTATCTCTCTTGAAGTTGTTCTTTAGCCACCTTCGGTACCTAAATTCTGATAGGATCAAGTGGTCTAACAAAAGATGTCTTACCGCTCCTAACTTTGTTTACTTGTTTTGGTACCCAAACCCATTTATATAACAATCTATTGGCATCCACTAAAGTGCCCTTAGAAACCCAAATTTGTATAAATTTTCTAGTCTTGTTCCTATTCTTACAATTTTCAATACTATGTCCAAATTTTTCATATACACACACTTAGCAAAGACACTCCAACCGTTAGCATTACCTTTCACATTATTCTATGTATTTCCAAAACCAAGTCCTTTATTATTGTTAACAAACAACTGATTTTCTAACAACATTCTTAAAGACATTTCACCTATTGAAAACTTATTCAAAGTAATCTCAAGATTTTGGACTTTGGTTTTAAGTGTTGTGTTTTTAGTCACAAGTGAAGTGCATCTATTTATGAAATTCTTCCTTTTAATGTCGTCATTCTCCTTAAAATTAAAATTTTCTTTTTCAAAATCTTCTATGTTTGACTTGAGTTTTGATAGCTCTAAATTCAAAAGCTTACACTTTTCAAAATCTAAGTTTTGAATATTTGCATATTTTTTAAGTTCAGATTCAAACCTGTCATTATCGTGAACAAGCTTTAATCAATCATGTTTTAACTTCTTCAATTTTAGTTCTAGAGAATCAATAGTTTTGGTAAAATCATGACACATCAAAAGTAAATCCTGATAAGTGTAGCTGTATACCTCACTGGAGTCTTCTCCACTGGTTTCGAAATCTGATTATGCCATAATACACAAATTAGCCTCTTCATCACTGCAGTTAGAAACATCTTCTCCTTCCTCATCATCCCATGTAATCGCAAATGCTTTATTCTTCTTTTTATTTCCTTTTTCATTCTAAAGCTGTGAGCGGTTTGGTTTGATATGTCCGGGCTTCTTGCATTTGTAAAAGACTATTTCCTCGTTTGAACTTTCAGAATTTCTTGATTTGTTGGCTTTTGGCTTCTTCTTACATGGT
This sequence comes from Allium sativum, assembly GCA_030737875.1. NCBI lineage: Eukaryota > Viridiplantae > Streptophyta > Magnoliopsida > Asparagales > Amaryllidaceae > Allium > Allium sativum. The sequence continues at coordinate 14,165,934 of CM060923.1, forward strand.
TTGAATTTTGTCCATTTCATGAGATGATTAATATCCATAGCAAGCATCTCTATAGGATCTTCTACATCATCATCACTTTCAATAGTTTTAGTTAAGACTATTGACTTCTTCTTTGAATCGGAGTTGTTGTGTTCATCTCTTGCCTTTAACTCCATTTCATATGTCATCAAATTTCCAATCATCTCTTCCATGCTCAATTTGTTCAAATTCTTTGAATCTTGAATCGCTGTAACTTTAGCCTCAAAATTCATTGGCAATAATCGTAAAAGTTTCCTTACTAGTTCCACTTCAGTGTGCACCTTTCCAAGAGCTCTAGCATTGTAAACGAACAATGAAAATCGACCATACATGTCTTTTATACTCCCATCTTTTGCATCATGAAGTTTTCTTATTCACTGCTGAATAAGACAAGTCGAGAGTCTTTAACTTGAAATGTCCCTTTGAGTGTGACCTCCAAAGTATGCCATATTTCCTATGTAGTTAAATAGTGAGATATTCGGTTAAACTCAGTTTTATCGAGAGCACATATAAGAGCATTTGTGGCTTTAACATTTAATGAAAACAAATTTTTATTAGAAGCATCCCATCTTTCTTTAGGTTTAGGAAATTCAACATCATTAATCATCATAGTGGGAGACTTATAACCAGATTCAATAATATCCCATGCATCATAATCAACTAAACATAAATAAATCTTCTTCCTAGATTTCAAATACGCATAGTGAGTTCCATTAAACATAGGTGGTCTAGCTATTGACTGACCCTCCGAAAAAGTATTATTAGACAAATTCTTGACTCTAGAGTTAAATAAATGTCTGCTCTGTACCACTTGTAATATATAAATTGACCCTAGAGGGGGGTGAATAGGATTTATTGTAGTTTTTCTCTGAGTAATAAATAACAGCAACACATATAATAATCAGAGTAGTGCAGAAAAAACAACACATAATTTACCCAGCCTCGGGAAATCCTGTCAATTGCTGCATTCCCTAAGGTTTCTACTAGGTATTAAAACAACCTCTATGCTTTACAATCCCCTATAAACTCGCGACACCCGCTCCCAACTGTTCTAATCCTATGCTCGAAACCCTGCACTGGTCCCAACCCCAGAGATCAGATTTTCCATAACTACAAAACCTTATAGCTAGAATCCCTAGTTTAGAAAACTAGAAAAAATCCGAACAATTACAAAAGGAAAACGCTTAAAACTTAAAACAAAACAAACATTAAACCCTAATTTTCAAAATATAGGCTAAGACAAAATAAAATAAAAGTCGGCCTCCTTTTTTTGGTGTTCTATCACTTTGGTTTCATGCTTGTTGTTTGTTCATTTGGTTTTATTTGCCACTTTTCCATGTCATGCATTTCCATTTGTATATGAGGCTGTTGCATTGACTTGAAAACTGACTTGTATGTGTGCACTTGTGCCAATGGTATGCTACCTAGTTTTGTACCTGTTCATCTGAAAACAATGGTATACATGTGCATATAAAATTTTCTATTCCAAATTAGCAGACCACTATACATTGTGTCGTGGCAAGTCAATATCAGCATATCACAAATGTGAGTTGATGCTGATCTTGATCAACAGACCATTATAGCTGTGTGGAGGCTGATCAACGGGCACTAGTATCCTGTCTTCCATGTGGTATTTATAGTGAATCATTGTGAATATCACAAGTAGTCTAGACTTAAATAAATATATATATTTGACCAAGTCTAGAAAGATGATAAGAAACACACCAAATACCGAAACAAATAAAAAATTAATTTATATTTACTAGTATTTAAATCTATTTTTGTTCCATTTTGCAGTGTGTTTCTGTGACACGTATGCAAGTGATTGGACTGGATCTGAAGCACGTGAAAACTTAGTGTATCAGTGTGTTTATATGAGTCTGTATATGTAACTAGGTGAGTTAAGTGATGTAGTGAGGATTGTTTGTACATGTGAATGACTGTGAAATGTAATAGTGAATTGTAAATAGTGGAGTCAGAAAATTGTACCATTTCAAATGTGAAAATAAAAATATTTGAATAAAAACATTGTTTGAATATTGAACTCTATGCAAAAGTATTATATTCCACAAATATTTATTTCGGTATGAAATGTAATATGGAATAGTACAATTACAATCACGTTTATATAATAATACATATGTTTGTTATAATCAAACAAAAATCGTATTGTTATACTCAAAATTTCAACCATATGAAACACTTTTGGAAAAAGAAGAAAGGTTGGATCATGAAGAAGAAGAGGAAGAAGGAATAGAAATCAACGAAGAGGAAGAAGACGAAAATACTTCCTTAGAAAACATTGAATACCCCGCTAGTATCTCTAATCCATCCAACAAAATCGTCCTTAAGAACCAAAAGATAATAGCGGAAAATCGAATGATTTTAAACAGATCATTTAATAAGAAAATGGAAATTATCTCTACTAAGATGAACACGTTCTTTTGGAAATTCAGTCGCAAACTTAAATTATCTTCATCTTCATAATCCTCCGTTGAATTCTAGTTTTATTTCCTTGTTGTAGTAGTTCGCATTTCCATCATTATGTTTCTATCTTATATTATGAATCATCTCTAAGTACCATTATTACAATTATTAATGAAGTTCGGGTATTTCTATTAATTCTCTCTAAAACATCTCTGGAATGATAAATAGTTAGTCAAAATCAAGTATACATATAATAAATCTTAACACAAAATAAAATTTCAAATTTCAAATTTCAAAATTTCAAGAGACGTGTCGACATGGGCTACCCCACATGTCAACATATAACCGTAAATTTTTCAAAAATGTTTGAAGTAAAAATAATATCTCAACCAACTTGGGTCTATTCATTTTAAAGAATTCCTCAACCCATAAATACTCATTTCTTACAGAAAAACTTAGCCTTTCATTCCTCCTTAATATCCATTCATTATATTTCCAGTTTTATCATTCCATGGCTTCACTAATCCATAGTTTAAGTGAAAATCTAGAAGAAACTCTTAGTTCCTTCAAAAATATTCTCTATATCATCCTTCCTAACAAACATCACTTCGATTTGAGTCAAATGCAGATGATTAAGAATCAAGAGAGGCATTTGATAACATACACTGGATGATCTCCACACTCAACAAAGAAGTAGAAAATGATGGCTAAAAACGAAATTTTATCAAGAAAAATAAAGTTGGTTTTAAAGGATGATCCAATCATCGAAGAAGAAGGATGGATAGAAGTTCCAAGAAACATACAAATTTATATTTATATTTGGTGTGTTTTGTTTGGATTAATTTGAATTTGAATTTGATTTAACTTATGGTTTGTAATAACAAGATTTAAGATAGTTTGTATTGACTGGATGATTATTTGGATTGCTTAAATATTGATTTAGTCTACTTTTCAAATTGCTTGCCTTAAGGGTAGTATTATATATTGAAAAGAAATCTGCATCAACCCAGAGTTTTGTGTGGCTGGATGTAGAGTAACCCTGAACCAGCATAAAAATCCCAGTGTGTTCTTTCCTTTACCGCTTTTTCTTGCATCTGTTTTTGATATTGTGATTGTTATGTATTTGTGATTTGCATCTATTTCTGATTAATTCAAAAAGATTTTATAAAAATTATATATTTCCGCAAAACACTATTCACCTCCCCACTCTAGTGTTAAGTTCGCCTTAAGATCCTTAATCAGCATTTAATTAATAAAAGCAACACTCAAAACAATTATAAACAAAGGATACGAGCTTGAATCAAACAATTTCTAGTATATGTATGTGGAAAAATTAGACATATCTTTATGTAAGTAAATTCACCTTTTTTGAAATATTTATAAGATGGAAAGGATAAACTTATAACATGACTCATTTCCAACTCGATTTCAAGTTACTATCTTATTTTGTTTTAATTTATTGAAGAAGATAAAAAAGGAAGACATGGCCTTTTAGGAAGCTATGAAGTTAAGCAAGATTGACAAAGCATGAGAAGTAAGCTTAATTTTATAAAAGAAAGAAGAAGGGAAGTACAATTTAGAATATTGCTTTAGTACAAAGTATTCAATGTTGTGGTTATAAAGCATACTTATGCTTGCCTCTTTTTGAACAAAACTATATTATTCTTATGTAACATCGTATTAGAAATTATATAAATTAGTAATATATTCATATTAAAATTAATATATTATCACTTTATAACATTATATTCCTTTCCTGTTTCCTTAAGCAACTTCTTGCTTAAGCTTCCTTTTCTTTTGATTTATTTAAACCTTGCTTTACATCAGTTCATGCATTTTTTTTAATTCTTTAAGTTTCAAAGAATGCTTTCCAAACTTGGTTATTATATTACAATCCTAATACTGTAACGACCCGTATTCTACGTATCGGGGGATCGTAGAATATGTATTTCTCCTTTGTTTGTGGTCATATGGTCATGTAACCTTAAGGGATGGCTATTAGGGTCATTTCCAATGTTCATGATTTTTGCCGGTTTTTAAATGACCATTTTGCCCCTCGTCAATACTGTTTTGGCCATAACTTTTGATAGGGAAGGAATTTTGACCTGAAACCACTTCCATTAGATTCGTTTGATGGTTTCTCTTTCCGTAGAGTGGTCATAATAGCCAGACGGACTTACCGTTTGGGAGATATGGCTGAAACAAGGTTTGGAGGGTGAAAACTGCATAATTGGGCTAAACCGGGTAGTTAGCAATTGGGCCCATAAGGGGATTTCGGGATTGGGGCTGTATAAGGGTTGATTAGGGTTAGAAAATATCCTTTTAGTCATTTTTCCAGCCACCACTTCATTTCATAGAACCCTATTAATGGCCTCTAACCTCTAAATCACTCCAAACCACTCCAAACTTGAAGAAAAGAGATTAGCAACGACAAATCGAGGCAAATCAACACCAAATCGGGATTAGAGCTGCTACAACACCTTGTTATCTTCACCAAATCAGAGATTTATTTCGGATCTTGTTTTATTTGTGGCTAAGGTGAGTGATTAGCTTGCTTTTTGCACTAATTATGGCTAAATTGGGGTGATTAGTGCTAATCAGCGTTTTTAAAGGAAAATAAATTCTGGAAAAATGTTTATAAAATCATAAATAATGTTTTAGACCTCTGATATGAGTTTGGGTTAATTTGGGTAAGTTTTGCTAATCATATGCTTAAACATGATTAAGAGGGATTAAGGGAAAACTTGGTGTTTTGGCTCAGTTTGATCCATTTTATCATATCATATGGTTGTTTTGGTGTTTGAGGTCACTTGTATGTGTTGATATGACTCTTTGGTATGCTTTGTGATGGATAGCAATAGTTAGAATGGTCAAAAACGTCGTCGAGTGGCGTAAACAGTCGCTGGAAGAGTTAGTGCAGAAAATCGGATCGGATCGCCCCCACCCCGATCCGAACCGCCCATTTCTCTTCACCACGAACCGAACCGATCGTTATAGCGAAGCAAGCTGCGCCACGAGCTGAAGGATCCGAACCGATCCGAGAAGTCGCGATTCAAGACTTGGTGATTGAAGACTCCGACCCGACCCGCCTGGAGTGATAACGACACGATCCGATCTGATCACCTTGAGGACAACGAATCAAAGACTTGGAGGAGGGCGAGGCGCTTGGAACTATGACCAGGAGGCGTGACCCGAGCCGTTGCGTGGTGGAGAACTCGATCCGATCCAGATGGAACTGGAAGTCACGAATCGATGGTGCACTCCGATCCGATCCGGGGTAGCAGTCACGAACCGAGGTGATGGAGACAACGAACCCAATGATGATAGAAGGAATCCGAACCGATCCAATGGAGATCCATAACCCGAAATGCAAAGGTAGTTCAAGTGGAAGTTTGAGCTCAGGATCCAGACGGGAACCAATGAGTTCACTTCGTGATTGGGCTTTGCTGCGGGACGCGTGCTAAGGAGTTGTCGATGTCTATGACTTTGGATCACTAGGCGTTGGAGGTAGAGAGACAAACTCGGGCTTTGGATATGGTGCGACTAGGGAGCTACCTACCAATGGAGTGGGGTCATGGAAACGTTGGGCGTGATCCCATAGGTATGGCGTTGGTGGTAGTAGGAATGTACATAGTCGTACAAAGTCGAGTTCTGTCGTTTGAGTAAAGTGCTCTAGTGATCGAAGAAGTGGATGTCGTATGCTTTACGCACTGAGTGAGAGTTGCGAGGATGGTTGTTATGCTTGATTGTTTGACACACACATCCCCACCCCCGTATACTTATACTATGTGTTTGTGACATCTTAGAGTATTGTACCGTGTAGTACTAACTCTTTGATTGCAGGTCCAGGTTCAGGTATGACTTAGTATACCTGTTATTATTCTGTTTATGCTTGCTACCACTCATACCAGACTGATGTCTGACCCAGAGTTTTATGTTTCTTCTTATTACTCTGGGTGCTCACACGAGCAGACTAGAGACAGGGATAGCTGGTAGCGCGCCTGGTAGATGGACTGAAGACGAGCAGGAGGCTCCACGTACGATATATAGTTATTCTCCCTGTGTCGTGATCGGTATCTACTTTGGGCATTAGTAGCATACCTATTTTGCTTATCTTAGAGACAGTAATTTGAAGTTGTAATAAGCTGTATTTGATATTTCCGCTACTCTGATGATGTTAGTTCAAGTTTTCAGCTTATGCACTGTCTCATCTGTTTTATGTCAAGTATATGTTGGCTATTATATTTTATTCCATGCGCTGTGAGACATATTACAGGTTCTTTATTCGGTTCCTCTTCTTTCTTTCTCTTCTTTGGCGACCGTCCCATGCCAATTGGACATGTGTACAGCGCACAAGTGGAGTAAATGTCGGTTGGTGCGGGGCGGCCGTCACACTTGGTATCAGAGCTCTAGGTTGCGGAATTCACCTAGGGAAAGACACTAGGGAGAGATAGTACGTATATGAGAGCGCGTATTTGTGATTATTTTGGTTTTCAAAAGCTATATCTATATATAGTATTAGTATGTTTAAGGATGAAGTCGCATTGCACTGCACTGGCACCACTAAGGAGATGGTTAATCGTTTTCTCTTTAACAGATTTGACGATGAGCCGAGGAAGAGGTGCTGGCAGAGGGGCCAATAATGGGAATCCCCCTGACATGAGGGCTATGTTTACCAACCTCATGAGAGAGATGCTTGTGGATATTCAGAGGGAGGCTCCTAATGTTGCCAATGCTGGAGGTGCAGCGGTGCAAGCGCCTAGGGTCGATTTCGCCAAGCTGAGTAAGGATTACACTAATCTTGGTGGAAAGCCGTTTCACGGAACAGAATCGGCCACGGATGTTCAAGATTGGTTGGATAGTTGCGACCGTATCTTCGATGACTTGGGTATCGAGGATGCGATGAAGAGAAGGCTAGCGTCTCGTCAGCTGCAAGGACGAGCGATGAATTGGTGGAATGCTATTAGGGCAGCCACACCAGAAGATCAAGTTACTTGGGATCAGTTTAAAGCTCGCTTTAGCGACAAGTATATCCCAGGTGCCCAGAAATCGGAATTGTTTAGGAAGTTCTTGGAGCTTAAGCAGAATGGGAGGGCAGTATCGGATTATGTTGCTGAGTTCGACACTTTGTCAAAGTATGGGTTATCTCTAATTGATACTCCCGAAAAGAAAAATGAGAGGTTCATCACTGGCTTGGATGAATACTTAGGGGAGAGGCTGATTAATCACATCGATGAGACGTTTGAGTCGATTGTGGGAAAAGCTTTGAGGTCAGAAAGTCTTTACCCTAAGCCGAAGACTGGGGTTGTTGCTGCATCTGCTGAAGAGCCAAAGCCGCAAGCAAGCGGTGGAGGCAAGAATAACTCTCAGAATAAGAGGAAGCAGAACCAAGCTAAAGATGGCCAGAAGAAAAGCAGGAAAGAAGTCGAGTGCTTCAAATGTGGAAAGAAGGGCCATTATGCAAGGGAATGTAGGGCCAAGACAGTGGGAAAGAAGTGCTTTAACTGTGGCCAAGAGGGACATTTTAAGGATAAATGCCCGCAACCTCTGAAGGAGAATCAGATTGTGAAAGCATATGCCATCAATGCTGTTCCTTCTTCGTCGAATGCCCCAACTGTGGCGGAGAAAGGAAAGGGAGTCGTCATTCAAGGTATGCTTTCCATTTATGATCTTCCTGTTAGAGTTTTGTTTGATACCGGGGCTTCCCATTCCTTCATATCTAGTGACCTGGTAGATAGGTTGGGATTGGAACCCGAGTTAGTCGATAGACCATTAGCTGTGACGAACCCGATTGGTGGTTCAACAAACCTCAGTATGATCTGTCGTAATGTGGTCTTATCGAGTCATGGATGTATGTTTGTTTGTGATTGCTTTGTTTTGGGCTTTACTGGGTATGGCATTATTTTGGGAGTCGATTGGCTCCAAAGATACGGGGTGGTGGTAGACTGTGAGGGCTTTTTGGTGACTGTTAGGGCGGATGATGGGCGGAGGGTAGTGTTTGGTAATCTACCCTGTGATGGGTAATGGCTAGTTTTGTAAATTCCCTCGACATTCCGCATGATGAGTTATCAGGTTTGCCCGTGGTTGGCCAGTACCCGGACATCTTCGAGGAAGTGACCGGACTTCCACCACACCGAGAGATTGAGTTTCGTATTGATTTAGTGAAAGATGCCAGACCTATAGTGATGCCACTTCGTCGTATGGCACCACGAGAACAGCGAGAGCTCGAGGTGCAAGTTAGCGATCTTATGAAGAAGGGATTTATTAGAAGAAGTATCTCCGAGTGGGGAGCACCAGTTGTGTTTGCTACTAAGGCAGATGGTTCCCTTCGATTGTGTGTGGACTATCGCGAGTTAAATAAGGTGACGAGGAAGAATAAGTATCCTCTACCACGGATAGATGATTTGTTTGATCAACTGGAAGGAGCGAGAGTGTTCTCCCAGTTGGACCTCGCGACAGGATTTCATCAGCTCCGTGTAGCAGCTGATAGTATAGCTAAAACGGCATTTAGGACGCCGTCTGGGTTTTATGAGTGGTTGGTCATGCCATTCGGGTTGACCAATGCACCAGCATACTTCGTGGATCTTATGAATAGAGTATTTAGAGACCAACTGAATAAGTTCGTCCTTGTGTTCGTAGACGATATCCTTGTTTACTCGAGGACAGAAGAGGAACACAAGGAACATTTGAGAATTGTGTTGGAGGTGTTGAGAAGACACCAACTGAAAGCGAAATTCTCTAAGTGTCATTTTTGGAGGAGAGAAGTGAGATTCTTGGGTCATGTTGTTTCAGAGAACGGTATTTCCGTGGATCCTGCAAAGGTGGCTACGGTACAAGATTGGTCTACGCCCAAGAATGCAACAGACGTAAGAAGTTTCTTGGGGTTAGCTGGATATTATCGTAAGTTTATCAAAGACTTCTCCAAGACAGCGGCACCGTTGACTCAGTTGACTAAGAAGAATCAAGCCTTCGTTTGGGACGGAGAGTGTGAAAAAGCATTCAAGAGTCTAAAGGAAAAGTTGACGCGTGCGCCAGTGTTAGTCATTCCTAAGGGAAATGAAGAGATGACGGTATACACGGATGCTTGTGGTACCGGACTGGGTGCGGTATTGATGCAAGGAGGTAGGGTTGTAGCTTATGCTAGTCGACAGCTAAAGCCGCATGAGAAGAAGTATCCTACCCATGATTTGGAATTGGCAGCGATCGTATTTGCGCTGAAGATGTGGAGACATTACCTCTTGGGAGAAAGATTTGAGCTGTTTACCGATCATAAATCGTTAAAGTATCTCTTCTCTCAGAAAGATCTGAATCTCCGTCAGCAGAGATGGTTAGAGTTCTTGGCTTCGTATGATTTTGATATCGCGTATACACCTGGGAAGGGTAATGCGGTAGCCGATGCCTTGAGTAGGAGACATGCCAGCTTAGGGGCAATGTTTCTTGAAAGGAAGCAGCTGGAGTATATCGCGGGGTTTGATTTCAGACCAAGGTGCGAATTGGATCCAGTTATGCCAGCTAGCTTGACGATCAGACCCACTTTGATTGAGAGGATTGGTTCCAGTCAAAGGAACGACCCTAATTTATTGGAAGTCATCTCCAAGTTGGAAATGAATGTCGATGGGGAGATGGACAAGTATGGGCTTGATCGAGATGGATGGCTTCGGAAGAATGGAAGACTAGTGGTGCCCAACGTGAATGGTTTGAGAGATGAAGTGCTTAGAGAATGTCATCACTCAAAATTGACTATACACCCCGGTGGTAATAAGATGTATCGAGACATGAGACAGACTTACTACTGGGAAGGAATGAAAAGAGACGTTGGGAAGTTTATATCCAAATGCATGAATTGTCAGCTAGTTAAAGCCGAGCAGAAGAAGCCTAGTGGGCTGATGCAACCATTAGAAATTCCCGAATGGAAATGGGAACAAGTTTCGATGGATTTCATCGATGGTTTGCCGAGGACTAGATCGGGACATGATAGCATTTGGGTAATTGTGGATCGACTGACCAAGAGTGCAAGATTTATACCAGTTAAGTCGAACAGAACTGCAGCTAAGTTAGCAGAACTGTATATGAAGTGGGTAGTGAGATTTCATGGAGTACCCAAAGGCATTGTGAGTGACCGAGATCCGTTGTTTACTAGTGGATTTTGGAAGAGCTTACAAGAGGCTTTAGGATCAGAATTACATCTCAGTACCGCGTATCATCCTCAGACCGACGGTCAGACGGAGAGGGTGAATCGGATATTGGAAGATCTCTTGAGGGCTTGCATATTGGATTTCGGTGGATCATGGGATGACCATTTGCATCTAGTGGAGTTTGCATATAATAATAGCTACCAATCCAGTATCGGTATGGCTCCATATGAAGCTTTGTACGGAAGGCCGTGCAACTCACCATCATGTTGGATAGAGACTGGCGAGAAGTTTGTGCTTGGACCAGATGTGGTGAGAGAAACTTCCGATAAGATCAAGATCATTCGGCAACGAATGAAAGCTGCTCAGGATAGGCAGAAAAGCTATGCTGATAAGAGGAGAAGAGACTTGAAATTCTCCGTTGGTGACTTGGTGTTTGTCAAGATCTCTCCGTTGAAAAGCGTGATACGATTTGGCAGGAGAGGCAAGTTGGCACCAAGATTTGTGGGTCCTTTCCAAGTTCTCGAGGAAGTTGGGGATTTGGCGTATAGAGTTGGCTTACCAGAGAAAATGGCAGGAGTTCACAATGTGTTTCATGTTTCCCAACTAAGGAAGTTCGTTCACGACTCAAATGTGACTATTTCACCTGATCAGTTAGAGGACTTCGAAGTAGAACCTGAGGCGGTTGAGAACCGCAAGCCGATTCGTATTGTGGGGCATGATACGAAGCAACTTCGAAGAAAGTCGGTGAAGCTAGTCAAAGTTCAGTGGGGCGAGGACGAAAATGATTGTGCTTGGGAGACAGAGGAGAGCATTAGAAAGGCTTATCCAGAACTCTTTGCCTGGTAAGATTTACTTTGCGATTTAGTTATTCCGCATGCTGGGATAGACTTGTTTTGCTTGTTTTTGCATGTTTGATGATTGTTTTATGATTGATAGGCATGCGGGACCCTTGTGTGTGTTTTGATTAGGGAATTTCGGGGGCGAAATTTCTTAAGGGGAGAAGAGTGTAACGACCCGTATTCTACGTATCGGGGGATCGTAGAATATGTATTTCTCCTTTGTTTGTGGTCATATGGTCATGTAACCTTAAGGGATGGCTATTAGGGTCATTTCCAATGTTCATGATTTTTGCCGGTTTTTAAATGACCATTTTGCCCCTCGTCAATACTGTTTTGGCCATAACTTTTGATAGGGAAGGAATTTTGACCTGAAACCACTTCCATTAGATTCGTTTGATGGTTTCTCTTTCCGTAGAGTGGTCATAATAGCCAGACGGACTTACCGTTTGGGAGATATGGCTGAAACAAGGTTTGGAGGGTGAAAACTGCATAATTGGGCTAAACCGGGTAGTTAGCAATTGGGCCCATAAGGGGATTTCGGGATTGGGGCTGTATAAGGGTTGATTAGGGTTAGAAAATATCCTTTTAGTCATTTTTCCAGCCACCACTTCATTTCATAGAACCCTATTAATGGCCTCTAACCTCTAAATCACTCCAAACCACTCCAAACTTGAAGAAAAGAGATTAGCAACGACAAATCGAGGCAAATCAACACCAAATCGGGATTAGAGCTGCTACAACACCTTGTTATCTTCACCAAATCAGAGATTTATTTCGGATCTTGTTTTATTTGTGGCTAAGGTGAGTGATTAGCTTGCTTTTTGCACTAATTATGGCTAAATTGGGGTGATTAGTGCTAATCAGCGTTTTTAAAGGAAAATAAATTCTGGAAAAATGTTTATAAAATCATAAATAATGTTTTAGACCTCTGATATGAGTTTGGGTTAATTTGGGTAAGTTTTGCTAATCATATGCTTAAACATGATTAAGAGGGATTAAGGGAAAACTTGGTGTTTTGGCTCAGTTTGATCCATTTTATCATATCATATGGTTGTTTTGGTGTTTGAGGTCACTTGTATGTGTTGATATGACTCTTTGGTATGCTTTGTGATGGATAGCAATAGTTAGAATGGTCAAAAACGTCGTCGAGTGGCGTAAACAGTCGCTGGAAGAGTTAGTGCAGAAAATCGGATCGGATCGCCCCCACCCCGATCCGAACCGCCCATTTCTCTTCACCACGAACCGAACCGATCGTTATAGCGAAGCAAGCTGCGCCACGAGCTGAAGGATCCGAACCGATCCGAGAAGTCGCGATTCAAGACTTGGTGATTGAAGACTCCGACCCGACCCGCCTGGAGTGATAACGACACGATCCGATCTGATCACCTTGAGGACAACGAATCAAAGACTTGGAGGAGGGCGAGGCGCTTGGAACTATGACCAGGAGGCGTGACCCGAGCCGTTGCGTGGTGGAGAACTCGATCCGATCCAGATGGAACTGGAAGTCACGAATCGATGGTGCACTCCGATCCGATCCGGGGTAGCAGTCACGAACCGAGGTGATGGAGACAACGAACCCAATGATGATAGAAGGAATCCGAACCGATCCAATGGAGATCCATAACCCGAAATGCAAAGGTAGTTCAAGTGGAAGTTTGAGCTCAGGATCCAGACGGGAACCAATGAGTTCACTTCGTGATTGGGCTTTGCTGCGGGACGCGTGCTAAGGAGTTGTCGATGTCTATGACTTTGGATCACTAGGCGTTGGAGGTAGAGAGACAAACTCGGGCTTTGGATATGGTGCGACTAGGGAGCTACCTACCAATGGAGTGGGGTCATGGAAACGTTGGGCGTGATCCCATAGGTATGGCGTTGGTGGTAGTAGGAATGTACATAGTCGTACAAAGTCGAGTTCTGTCGTTTGAGTAAAGTGCTCTAATGATCGAAGAAGTGGATGTCGTATGCTTTACGCACTGAGTGAGAGTTGCGAGGATGGTTGTTATGCTTGATTGTTTGACACACACATCCCCACCCCCGTATACTTATACTATGTGTTTGTGACATCTTAGAGTATTGTACCGTGTAGTACTAACTCTTTGATTGCAGGTCCAGGTTCAGGTATGACTTAGTATACCTGTTATTATTCTGTTTATGCTTGCTACCACTCATACCAGACTGATGTCTGACCCAGAGTTTTATGTTTCTTCTTATTACTCTGGGTGCTCACACGAGCAGACTAGAGACAGGGATAGCTGGTAGCGCGCCTGGTAGATGGACTGAAGACGAGCAGGAGGCTCCACGTACGATATATAGTTATTCTCCCTGTGTCGTGATCGGTATCTACTTTGGGCATTAGTAGCATACCTATTTTGCTTATCTTAGAGACAGTAATTTGAAGTTGTAATAAGCTGTATTTGATATTTCCGCTACTCTGATGATGTTAGTTCAAGTTTTCAGCTTATGCACTGTCTCATCTGTTTTATGTCAAGTATATGTTGGCTATTATATTTTATTCCATGCGCTGTGAGACATATTACAGGTTCTTTATTTGGTTCCTCTTCTTTCTTTCTCTTCTTTGGCGACCGTCCCATGCCAATTGGACATGTGTACAGCGCACAAGTGGAGTAAATGTCGGTTGGTGCGGGGCGGCCGTCACAAATACAGTGTTTGATAACACAATTTATACCTCTTAAGTATACTTAAAGAAAATTCCAAGTTTTACTAAAACATGCATTTGCATACAATATGAACATACCAGATTAAGATTCTCTTACTTATTTTATAATCATGTTTGTAAGTATTTTAGTTTCATTATAAAACCATAACATAAGACAGGGCTTAGAACATGTATGTTTGCATATACCATGTAGATACATATATTTTCTTTTGAAATCAATTTAAATATAATACTCTTATTTTATTTATAAACATCATTAAAAATATTTCTTATTTTTTTTCTAGACAAAATACTTAGAAATCTATAATATACAAGTCTATCAAAATTGGAAAGTCAATTTTTTTGGCAAAGCCGACCGGTTTTTAAGGTGACAACAAACACCTTTTATTATAACCAATAATAAAAAATATAGATAGCATAGGTGATTGTGGTTACAATCAACTAATTCAGTTTATAAAGTGGACCGTCCAACGCCTATGAAGTTTATAGTGTTCTGTCCACTCTACTATTCGAATAAAAACCAAAAATCCAAGAAATATGTTGCGATTTATATTTCTAGTTTCCAAATGAATAATTTATTAATATAAATTAATTTCTAAGATTAAAGTTCACTTTTTCACGTATAAGTTAAAAAGAGTTATTGAATTATAAGAAAATGTTGTGATTTGTGATATTCAATCATATGTGTTAAAGATGGTGTCTGAACTGGAGTTCGAAGGAAGACTGTGCAGCAGCTCAAGGGGGCAGCACAGCTTCAACTCAGATGTCTGAGCTTTTTTTGTCAGACATCTGAGTTGTCAGGATGTTTTAACACGAGAGCTTGTACAGACGTCTAACCATCCAGGTCGAACGTGTGATGCGGGTTTTCTAGGTTTTTGATCGGTTTTGTGGAAGCATTATTTTTGTGAACTTTTAGGGCCTACATTGACCTAGTCTTACTATTTGCCTATATAAGCATATTTTTGGAGATGAATTATTTGTAGTAAAAAGGGAGAAAAACTTGTTTTTGTTTTGGGATTGAGATATATTCTCAATTATTTTAGGTTTTCTTTGTAACCAATTAGTGGATCAATGTAATAACCCGGAAAATCTGAACCAATTTAAAAATTTTATTTTGGCGATTTTGATGAATTTGAATATTTAAAATGATTTATTTTAAATAATAACGACGAGAAATTTATTTTGAATAGAATTAGAATGCATATATTTATTTGAATCGATGTTTGAATATAATTATTTATTTTTAATTATAAAAGGAATTGAAAATGGCGCGGTAGTTTAAAAATTCAATTTCAAATTTCAAATGAATGTAAAAGATTCAAAATAAGCCGGATTTTAGCGAAACTAAAAATATTTGAATCAGTTTGAAAATATCTTTCCAACGAATCCAAAAAATCAAAATTTCATAGCGGAAATAAAAAGTTATACCTAGTGGAAAATTCAAAATAGTCGCTATGGAAAATATAGCCCATAAAAATGAAAATTTTGCAAACGACCTCCATTTTCGACGAAACCACTTTTATTGGATCAATATCATGTTATTGCTAGATTCCAAAATTCATAATTTTTGGGATTAATATGTGAGCGTGGCGAAGTTAAACATGTTTTAACAGTTTCAGTTAATTTGGATCGACCAGAAAATGGCCATTTTTCAAACGGTCTTCAAATTTGAAGAAATTAGTTTTGATTGGACTGTATCATCAATACAAAGCTACAAATAATTTTTCTGGAATTTTTAGAGTTTGTATGTGGCTCCGGTAAATTAAAATGTGCGTTCAAACTGAATATATACTGATTTATATTTTAAATTTAGCCAAAACTGATCGTAACGGTCGAATTGGCTGACGAAACATATCCCATTGTGTTTGGAATAGGGGCATTACGTTGGGGATGCAGTCGTTAGACTCGATGCGAAGCCCGTTTGAAAAGTCAACCCCTTAGAAGAAAATAAATTAAATAAATATATTTTTTTTATATTTAAACCCCCTACCTCTTTCCTTTTCTCTCTCACCCACCACTTCAGATTTGAGTAAAATTAAAAAAAAATCAACCTCGACTTCGTGACAGTCGCCTCCCCCACCGTAGCGGTCCCCTCCACCACACACCCCCAACTCCGGCGGTCCTCCTCCTATGCTTAGCGAGCACCACGACCGCCCCCTCCTCAACGCGCAACCCCACGAAAACCAGCACCCACCGAACCCTAAACCGCCTGAACCCGGCTCCACCGCGTGCCACCATCGATCCACCTCCGCCGCGCCTTGGCCTCCTGTAACAACCCGGAAAATCATAATCGGTTTAAAATGTTTAATTTGGCTATTTTAGTGGATTTTGAATATTTAAAATAAATTATTTTAAACAATAACAACCAAAAGTCTATTTGAATCGATGTTGGAAAATAAATATATTTATTTTTAATTATAAAACAAGGCCTGAAATGGCGCGACAATTTGAATTTGAAATTTGTTTGACTGTGCAGGATGCAAAATAAAACAGATTTTAGTAAAACCAAAAATATTTAAATCTGTTTATGAATATCTTTCTAACGAATCTGAAAAATCAAAATTTCATAGTGGGGGTCAAAAGTTATGGCTAAATGAATTTTCAAAAAGGTCGATATGAAGTTTATATAGGTCTTGAAAATAGCCATTCTGCAAACGATCTCCGTTTTGGACGAAACCACTTTTGTTGGATCCCAGATGTCAAATTATTGCTAGGTTCCCAATTATATAATTTTTGGAGTTTATATGTGAGCGTGGTAAAAGAAAGTGTGTTTGGTTAATTTCAGTCAACTTGGATCGAATAAAAAATGGCCATTTTTCAAATGGTCTCTAAATTCGATGAAACTAGTTTTGTTGGGACCGTATCGTCCAAACATAACTAGATTTATTTTTCTAGAATTTTTGGGATCTGAATGTGGCCCCGGCAAATTGAAATGTACGTTCAAATCCATATTTGAATGTTTTATATTTTAATTTAAAGAATAACTAACTAAAACAGTCAAATGGGCTTACGAAACATATTCCATTGTGTCTGGAATGGGGTATTTAGTTGGAGACGACAGTTGTTGGGTTTGATTTGGAGTTCGGGTGAGAAAACCCAGATTTTCGAATATATATATATATATATATATATATATATATATATATATATATCGGCGAATCAGAAAATTTCTTCATTAAATTAAAAAACATAAAAATATCGTTTCTCTCTCCCCGTCAGTTGCGACGAACGATGGAAATGTTATCCCTGCTTCCTGGACAATTCCCGACCAAACCACGCACCAAAACACCCTATCCCTTTTGAACTTTTTGAAGATCTCCTCTCCTCTTTAAATCCATACCTGGTACACCCCTCCTCGTTGAGTATTTCTCAAGATACGCTCCCTCAAACATCCGGACTTTGAAGCACCGCCGCCATCACCAGAGACTACTGAAGTGGACCCCACCAGGCTGCGCACGCGCGCCTCTCCTCCCCCTTCAACGTGGCAATAGCCGATCCTCCTATCATGCAACGATTTGTACGCAAAATCAAAACCTAGTTTTGAACGGTTATTGAGAGCTAATGGCTGAATTTATTTTAAACTGTTTATAGCACTTTAAAGCGCTACGAATTGTGATTTCAGAATAAAAATCATATCCTTTTGCTAGGTAGACGAAATCTAGTGAAACCAGAGACATTGGACTCGTGGGGACGCCTTCTACATTCTAGAAGAGACTAGAGAATTTTTGGAGCTTCCTACAATTTTTGGAGGAGTGGAACCCAATTTGACATTTCTGAATTATAAACGATAAGGAATGACGATGTATAAATTATATAATCGATGTATCAGTTATATAAGCGTTGTACACCTCATGTATAAGCATTGTATAAGTTGTGTGAGCGATGTATAAGTTATATATGCGTTGTAAAAATCATATGTGCGTCGATTGGAATTGAAATGATATTGAAATCAAATCGAAATATATTTATAGATGTCTACATATATATACATATATACTCCCCTCGTCCACAGACCATGGATGATATATATTTATTGTGATTGTTTGGATTTTGGTTGATGTGAAATTTGGTTGATAAATGCGAATGGTTGATAATGATTGTTTGTGGTTGAACCAAAATTGGAATTGTTTGTGGAAAAATCCATTGTGATATGGAATAGATCGAAATATTTAGATTATAAGGATAAGCTCGTTAGGGAACGCTGCGAGGCATAAGATAGTGCGAGGAGCCGTACTCCGGACAGTGTCGGTTTTTAACCCCCAGCTATTACGCTGCCAAAATTTTCTGAAATATTCCTGTGTTTGATTTATATTCCTGTATTGAAATATATTCACGTGTTGGAAAAAAATAATCATGTTTGAAATAAATTGTTTTAACAATAAAAATTACATTTTTATCATCTATATGAAGTATATAAAATAATCATGTTTGAAATAAATTGTTTTAGCAGTAAAAATTAAATTTTTATCATATATATGAAGTATATGAAATAGTCATGTGTTGAAATAAATATTTGTTGGATAAAAATATTATTTTTATTACATATATGAAATGAAAATGGTTTGGAAACAAAGAACGGATTATATTCATATATGTATATATATATATAAATAATTAAAATAAATCGAATAACAAAGCTGCAGTTCGTGCTTTGAAACCGTGATTTTAAACAATTACTGCGGGAGATCCGACCATCGGATTTTCCCGAAACCGTAACCGAAACCATTTGGTCCGCTTTGGAAATATCTTTCTAACGACACCCAATTTTTAAAGATCCAGCGGTTGGATTGTGTGAAATGTTAAATTCAAATCTAAATAAAAACAACGCCAGAATGGATTATATTTATATATGTAAATATAATTAAAATAAAATGAATAACGATGCTGCAGTTCGAATTTTGAAATCGTAACTTATAATGATTGTACCGGGAGATCCGACCATCGGATTTTCCCAAAACTAGAACCGTTAGGTCCATTTTGATAAGATCTTTCTAATAGTATAAAATTTGTAAGGATCCAACGGTTAGATTTTCAGATATGTGTAAATCTAATCTGGAGAAAAACAGTGCCATGGCCGCGTTATGGCCTGAAGCGTCGTTTGAATAAATTGACTATTTTTAAATGAATAAAAATAGTGATAAATCATGATAAAATATTATAAATGATATGGAATGGAAATAAACCGAATTTACCAGGTTTATTGGATATTAGATGGTTGAATGTGTTTGACGTGAAAATAACATTAATGAACTGAATTATGGATGTCAGATAATTTAACTGTGGAAATGAATTGATTTGAATTCTAAATATACGTGATTTATTTGAAAAGGCCAAGTTAAATCTCATTTCAAATAATTGATCGACGATTAGAAATCGACGATGAAGACGGTGGTTGAAAACTGGAGGTCTTCACATCATTTGGATGATTACTGATGTCTTGATTGGGAGGCATCCCAAGACAAGGTAATAAGTGGTGGTCGTCCAGACGTGCTTGGAGATCGAACGGATGTGCGAGGGCCTCTAAAAAGTATTGGACAAACGGGAGAGGAATAAGGTGCCTCTGGGTTCGTTTAGACCTAGAACGGACTTATAGATGGATGTGTGTATGACGTTGTAGATTGACAACGTGGCATACAGAGTTGCTGTGATCAATGATTTTGTTGAAAAGGAGGGCCTTGGAGTTGATGATAAAGCAGGGTTTTAAATAGCTAGCTTTGTGTTTAGCGTTGATTCGCGAGCCTCACACCCTGGTATGGACCAGAAACGGGAGAGGACTTCAGGGTGGACCTGCGTTTCTTTCTAGCTAGGAGTGGTGTTTTGGGTTTTACACGCTCGGTCATTTTACTTATCTGGATGATGGATAGCAAGGCGCCTCGGTTATATCGGTCGCTCCGGGGCCGATGGTTTGGTCGGTATATGACCAGTTTACGCCCCATAGGGCGGGGAAACGCAGTGTTCAAGCATTTTAATCTACTTCATGTGGACCTGCCCTGACGATCCAAGGCTTGCCTGCGCGCTTGCTTGAGGCTCGGGCTAGATAGTCTCGAAGCGGTAAGGACAATCCCTTGCCTTGATTCATGAAGGAAATCCAATTTCCAAATACGACATCGTGCGGTTTTGATTGTAAACCTATATATGGCGACATGATATATGGTACCCATGACGTCTATGATTGATACTTATGAATGAAATTGTTTTTAAAACATATAAACACTAGTTATAATATCAAATGCTTTTGTTTTATTCGTATCAAGCATATCTTCGCCATTATAAGGTAAAACTCTATCCTCCGGTTTGTGTTGCATTGTGTGATGGGAACTGAGTCTTATAATGGCTTCATTTTTATAAAAAGCATTGCGATGTTTAAATGATTTATTTGTTTAAGCACTAGTGATCCAATGGAGTAAACCTGTTCCGCATTAGCGACTTGGTCCTGTGATTGGCCTTATTATAAAGTAAGTTTAGTAGATTTTTCATACCAGTCCTATGACCGACTCGTAGTATGTTTCACTTGCAAACTCGGGTGCCCCTATTTCTACATGGGCATCCTTGTATTCAGGTTGTAGCAGGCTCTTCTGGATAGCTATGGAGTTGAAGATGGATTCTATCATTTCTTTCCTTTTATGTTGTTCAGCTCCTGTTGTACATATTATGTTTTGATTCTGCTGTAGACATTTTATGTAAAGCTGAAACTGTATTTTGTACTAAGTATGATCCTGTATAATGTGTAACTCTGATGATTATGTTTGTCCAGTATATTTTGATGTACATTATCTGGTGTATTTATTTATTTTTGTTCTGCTGTTATTTGTTTATGTGGTATATCCCAAAGATTACCCTTGCTACTGTGGAACGGGGGTTTGGGGTCGTTATAACACCGACCCCACTCTCCACCTCCAGCGCAGAAACAGCCACCTCCCTCTTCAAAAAAAAAAACCTGTAAGTTTTTTTTTCCATTTTCTGATTATTTGATAAAATTTAATTTTCTTTGTATAGGGTATAACATGATAAAGATTTTAATTTTATAAACGAGACTTTAAAGTGAAGATTTGAATTTTATATATATGGTTTTAGAATAAAAATTCGATTTTTATTAGATGAATATCGTTTTAAAAATATAATGGTTATCACATGAATATAAAAGTATGATTTTTAATTAAGAAAAGATGTGATTTTTATTTATTTATTTAACTATGTATAAAAATGTGAACTGTAGAAATAAATAGCGTTGTTAAATAAAGCTTCGATTTTTAACTTTAGTAAAGGAAAGATTTTTATATGAAGAAAGAAAAGATCTTTGTTTGTTTAAAGATCTGATTTTTATTTGTTTAAAGATAAGATTTTGTAAATAGGAAAAATATGTTTTTTTTAACGATATAAAAATATAATTTTTATAAATATAATGACCATATGAAAATATGAGTTTTACAGAAAAGTTTAGAATAAAAATATGATTTTTATTATATGTGAAGAATAAAAATATAATTTTTATTATGAAATAGCAAGATAAAAATTTGATTTATATATATAAGATTTGGGGATAAAAATTCGATGTTTATACAGTTGATTTTGAAATAAAAATACAATTTTTATATATAAAGAAGCGAGATATAAAAATGTGATTTTTATATATATATGGAACAATCTAAAAATATAATTCTTAGAGATATAAAAATATAATTTTTAATCCCATGAAAATATGAATTTTATTTATGTAGTAGCGAAATAAAAATATAATTTTTAATATAAATTTCGTGAAAACAGATTGCGCTGGAATCAAAGCAGCGAATCTGAGCGACGGTAAAGAATGCCGGAGTGGATCCCAAAGGTGAGAACTCCTCACTTTTATTTTATTCTCTAGTTAAAATATATACTAGGATGCAGACGGTGCTTAGCAGCACCCGACACCCGTTGTCCACATACCATGGATGACTTGTTTATTTGTTTGACTGTGTTGTGAAAAATTATTGTTGTGATATGGGATGGAATAAAATATTTTATCGTTAAAAATATTTTATATTTAAAAATATAATTTTTAACATGTATATGAATAAAATAAATATTTATAAACAAATCGGACGATTTGTTTATGTACACGCATTTGACTGATATTGATTGGGACGATAAATTTTACATATCGCCCAACTGCACAAATAAAAACTATGTTTGATTGTTTGAAATCCCATATGGATATTGGGATGATATATGACGTACATTAGTCCCAATAATTAGTTGTTTGTCAATTGATTGATTGACAGACTGTTATAAGCACTGAATATTCATATTTGATGCTTACGCAGTGTAGAATGCACTCTGGATGATGGTTGACTGT
The DNA here is from genome assembly GCA_030737875.1 of Allium sativum. NCBI lineage: Eukaryota > Viridiplantae > Streptophyta > Magnoliopsida > Asparagales > Amaryllidaceae > Allium > Allium sativum. The sequence goes on from CM060923.1 coordinate 14,188,362, forward strand.
GTTTGATTATTGTGGTGTACGTGTGTGTATGAAATCCATATAAATCAAATTATATGGTAATTGACTGTGTCTGATTCCAGTTCAGAAAGAATGAATATTTTGAAATACCGAATATTTTAAAATACCGAATATTTTAAAATAACGAATATTTTGAAATAAAATTCATAAAAGATCAAAATCTGATTTTGATGTCCGATTTGGGATGGACACGGATATATTTCAATATATAAAGCCATGTTGATTAGATTAACGCCATTTTGACGTGAACGATATTTACGTCGATTTTATCCATTTCTATAATGAATATAGAAAAGGAATTGATTTCAAAATATAATGTTTTTAAAATTGTATTATTTATATATCGATGATATGGAATATTCAATTTTGATTTGAAATTGAATATGAGTTGAAATCATTTTGAAAACGAATTTAAAACGATTTGTAAAATACGTTTTAAATGGAAATCGATGAAATATATATTATATATAATATATATATAATATAATGGCCTGAATAGAACGCGTCCCACTGCGGTAGTTCGCGAATTTCGACCATTGACTTCGAATGGACATTACGGGGGATCCGACCGTCGGATTCTCCTAAAACCGGAACCGTTTGGCTCGTATCGAAAAGATTTTTCTAACAAATATTAGAGATTTGAAATCTAGCGGTTGGATTTGGAATTATGCCCAAATAAAATTTGGAAAAGGTCGCTGTAAGTGCAGTTCGATGGCCGTTTGTGGAAATCGACTGTACGGGCCTTGATAAAATTATTAAAAATATAAATAATTTGTGTAAAATCATAATAAATGATTTGGAAAGAATTGGGATGAAAAATCCCATATTTGAAAAGACAAAAATATATTTTTGTCAAAATGAACTAGTTATGAACTAGAATTAAAAACCCAATATTTTTAAATAAATAAATTGGATTTGAAATGGTTTTAAAAATAACTAGAATTTCCAATATATGAATTGGAATGGATCTGAATCGAAATTATCTTCAGAATATTTCGATATTCGATTCCGTGATTATACAGATATTGTGGAGGAATTTGGAAGATATATATCGTTATTCCAATACGGTATTTGTTGATTCCAAAATTTTATATTGAATATAAGCCGATATATTTTCTATTCAGAGCCTTGTATTTAATATCAAATGAGATTTTGGGTTTGTCGTGAATGGTGTCTTCATTAACACTGTTCTTGAACCCAGTTGAGAAAAGATTGAATCTTTTTATTGAGATTTAATAAGGTATAAAAATTAATAGATATTCAATTGGAATGTAATTGAAATTGGTCTTTAGGTTTATCATGAACGGTGTTTTAAAAAACACTTGTTCTTTAACCCGATTAACAATAAAATAAGATTTTAGGTTGTCGTGAATGGTATCTTTAATAATACTGTTCTTAGACCAAATGGAGTTAAGAGAATCAGAAACTAACTGGAGATTAGTTAAGTTGAATGGTTTCCTGGGGATTGATCTAATGTTGGTTTCGGCCTTCGGGGTTAATACTTAGGGAATTGTTCACTTGCTAATTTATGGTTAAAGGCTGATGGAATGGAATGTGATTTTGGGTTTATCGTGAACCGTGTTTTAAAGGACATTGGTTCTTTAACCCAGTTAAAGATAGGAATAAGATTTTGGGTTGTCGTGAATGGTATCTTTAATAATACTGTTCTTAAACCTAATGGAGTTAAGAAAATCAGAAACTAACTAGAGATTAGTTAAGTTGAATGGTTTCCTGGGTATTGATCTGATGTTGATTTCGGCCTTCAGGGTTAATACTTACGGAATTGTTCACTTGCTAATTTACGGTTAAAGGCAGATGGAATGGAATGTGATTTTGGGTTTATCGTAAACCGTGTTTTAAATGACATTTGTTCTTTAACCCAGTTAAAGAAAGGATATGATTTCCTAAGTTAAACAATCGTTAATATTGATTTTTGGGAAGATTAAAATCAAGTGGAGTTTTAATGCATCTTTAATTAGATTGAAATGATATCCAAAGGAAGATTAAAGAATAAAATTAAAGAATTTATCTTTGATAAATTAATGGGAACCTTTCCCAAAGTAAAAGAATATTTGAATAAAGAAATATTCTGGATTGGAATAAGGCTTATGTTGTGTTTTATAGCACTTGTTTATTATATACGCGAGTTATTCGGAAAGACCGGGTTTATCCCATTTTGAATAACTGATTCGACGATGTTGAGGATGAAGACGGTGGATAAAGAACAGAGGTCTTCACATCATTTGGATGATAACTGATGTCTTAATTAGGCTGTACACCCAAGACAAGGTAATAAATGGTGATCGTCCAGACGTACTTGGAGATCGACCGGATATTCGAGGGCCTCTCCCCCGTATTGGACATACGAGGGAGGAATAAGGTGCCTCCGGTTTAGTTCTGTCGCAGAACGAACATGTAAATGGATGTGTGTCTGACATAGGATTTCATTCTATGTGGTGGATATACATCGGTCGCATAGCGTGAATTGCCTGTGTGGCATACTGAGATGCAAATGATCAAGGCTTCTGCTGAAAAGAAGAGTCTTGTGGTTGATGATCAAAGCACGACTTTTATGGCACAGCTTTGTGTAGCGTTAATTCGCGAGCCTCACACCTCAGTGTGAACCAGAAACGGGAGAGGACTTTAGGGAGGACATGCGTTTTCTTCTAGCTAGGAGTGGTGTTTTGGGTCTTACACGCCCGGACATTTTACTTATGTGAATGATGGATAGCGAGGCGCCTCGGTTATATCGGTCGTTCCGGGGCCGATAGTTTGGTCGGGATATGACCAGTTTACGCCCCATAGGGCGGGGAAACGCCGTGTTCAGGCATTTTAATCCACTCCGTGTGGACCGGTTCTGACGATCCAAAGGCTTGACTGTGTACTTTCCTGAGACATGGGCTAGATTGTCTCGAAGCGGTAGGGATGATACCTTGCCTTGGTTCACAGATGGAAATCCAACTTCCAATACGACATTTTATTGTTTTGATTGTAGAGCCTAGTATGGCGACATACTGGTATGTGGCACTTATGCCGTCTATGATTGATACTTATGATTGAAATTGTTTTGACACTATACACTTATAGTAATGTAAAATATGAAATTTCGCTTTTTTGGCTACTATAAGGTAAAAACTCTGTCCTCCGGCTTGCGATGCATTATGTGATGGGACCTGAGTCTTATAATAGCTTCATTGTTCTTTATTTAGCATTGCGCTGTTGTTTTATGCACTGGTATTCTTGGGAGGAACCCCGTTCCATGTTATACGGTGTGGTCCCTTGATTTACCGAACTTTAAAATAAAGATTAATAACTGTTTTAGTTCTCACACCAGTAACATTACTGACCTGGAGTTTATTGTTTTAACCTAAAGTCTGGGTGCCCCTATTTTCCGCACGGGCTGCAGGTAGTTTTGGTTTTGCATACTTATATTCATAGGATATTGATTTACAACTGAAGCGATATTCAGAAAGCTCTGTGTCCGTATATTACTTTCGGTTGTGTTTTGTATTATTTTCCGCTGCATTGTAATTTGGAAATCTCTGGTATTTAGTAAATGTGTAATATTCATTCATACTCTGTATATTCTTGTATTCTGATGAAATTGTTGTAATAAGCAATGACATCTTCTTTTGTTTGTGTTCTGATTCTTCTTGTCCTCATGGCAATCTGTTCTTCCTCTTTTCCTCAGAGACCGGGGAAGTTTTGGGCCCTTACAATGGTATCAGAGCTTTGGTTTACAGAGCTCGGAAATAAGACACGTTAGAACCAACCGAAAGAATTCATAAGAAATTGGATTAGTAATGTCCAATGAGAATGACTCGTTAGAGATAGGATCAGTAGTATCCTAGAATAAGTGTGAAGAGTGATATTTTAAAATAAAAATGAAAACAATTATTTTTTTGAAAATTTAAACTATATTATTCGTATTTGAATATTTATTTCAAATTGATTTGGACAATCAGGTATATAGAGATTTGATTATACGTCTGATCCATGTGTATTGAAGCCTCAAATATACCAGATGGATATAGAATCACACTCTAGTTGCCCGGAGATGATTTTGATGATGGAGCTCCATCATCAGGATTTATGTTCGTGTTTCGAAAGTGAGATATCAAAATATTTCCAATTGACTGGTGTGAGAACCAAAATATAGTTAGAATATATTGTTGTGAATTGGCATCAAAAACATGATTTTTGAGTATATAAAAAAATTATGAATTTGAAACGTTAATTAACTAATTGATTGTTGATTGTGTTGTTTGATTATTATTTTGATTAATTAGAATTTGGAACCATTAAGCCAAATGATATCAAATGTTGAACTGAATTGAAAATTGTTTGAAATTGCATGCATATACATGTATACATATTAAACATGTCATTGCAAGGAGGCTAGAGAAGAGGAATAAAATTGTTTGCCCGACAAATAGGTACATATTTATTGTATTTCTTGGGGTTTTTGATGATTTTGTGAGCCGATTGGCTGTTCCTTTTTCTTTTTGGATTGGAGAGGCCTGTATGGCGATTTCGAGATTTTCCTGGTGCCCCCGTACAGCGGAGGTTATGGTGAAATTTTTCGAAAATTCAGGGTGTTTGCCAAATTTTTGAAAAGTTTGAAAAGTTCTTAGAAACTGAAAAGTTGCAGAACTTAAGCCATAATGAAAATAACGAAAGTTGAGTTGATTAGTTAAACAACTTTCAGCTCCGTTCCTTTTCGAGGACGAAAAGATTTTAAGTCGGGGAGATTGTAATAACCCGGGAAATATGAACAAATTTAAAAATTTTATTTTGGCGATTTTGATGAATTTTGAATATTTAAGATGATTTATTTTAAATAATAACGACAAGAAATTTATTTTGAATAGAATTAGAACTATATATTTATTTGTAATTGTTAGCCCACTTTGTGAACCGGGCAACACAAAGTCAAGATGTGAAATATTGAAGAACTTGAATAACACTAGAGCGGGTCGGATCGGAGCAGGGTAGCGGTTCAGATAGGGTAAAGTCTGCTGATCGGATCGGTGAACTGTTGCTATTGGAATTAGAGAGGCACAGTTATTCAGATCGGAGGGCAATCTACTTCCAGTCGGATCGGAAAGCCACCCAATTGCTACAGAGATAGATCGGACCGGAGCGGAGCAGAGTAAAAAGAAGAGAGAATTGGTCCTAAGTCAATCCGGGTCGGATCGGGTACTCCGATCTGAACCCCTTGTACATAGCCCTCCGACCCGTGCCTGTCTTCCACGTCACTCTCCTGCATGAGCGCCTGGTTATTCGGATCGGCAGTGACCAGTTCCTACCCTCAACGTCCACTACTCTAATGCGTTGTCAACATAGAAATTCATCCGAACCCGAGGCTGATGGGATGGATGACACGTGGCTCCGATCCGGATCGGGTTCTGAGAAAATTCTCACCTATAAATACCCCGTTTGGAGACAAAGAAAAGGATCTTTTTTTTGGGCACTTTGAGAGTTCAACCACCTTCATAACCCGAATTCCAGCACTCCCGGAAAATCCAAATCTTCTTTCATTATTTGTTTTTAGACAATTGAGCGATTGTAAGTGAGTTGTGAGAGAAATCAAGTGAACATTTCATTGTACTTGCAACTAAATCAGTGAAAATAGTGAAAGACAAGTGGACGTAGGCATTTCTTCGCCGAACCACTATAAATCCTGTGTGTTCATTTTTATTTTTGGTTTCATTTCATTCTGATTTTAATCAATTTGGGTGTTAGAACCACTTTTTGGTCTAACATTTTGGTGCTTTCACTGAGAATTCATCTGAATTCTTTGTTTTTCGGGATTATCGTTCTACTTTTTGGACCGTTGAGTTCAAAGAAGTTAATCCTCAAGTTTCAACGCCCTTGGATATTTGTTGAAGTGATTGTAGAAGAATCATGGCCAAAGGAAAAGGCAAAGAAATTCAATCGGGTCGAGGAAATGGAGCTGGCGAAGATCAGCAAAATGCGGTTGTGACAAGGTCTCGTGGGCAGAGTTCAGCAGCAGGACGAACCGATGCAGGAAATCCGAACCGCCTCCAGGGGGAGAGCTCCGATCCGATCCGGGTAGGAGATTCTGAAGCAGTGCATTCCCCCAATCTGAACCGACCCGAGCAGCTGGCCATGTACCGATCCGACCAGGCTCCCCAGCTCCGAACCGACCCGATCTCCCATCTCCGATCCGATCCGACTCTTGGTGATGTTGGAACTTCTACTCGAGTCCCTACAAATGCTCCGATTCCAGCCACCAGGGTCAGTGACCAGGTCAATCCATCTGCGCCCATTACTCAAGGAGATGTCTCGCGCTTACTTGACATGCTCGAGAGTACTAGGGAGGCTATGAAAGTCCACGAGCGCACTAATCTCATGATGCAGGAAAATATGAGGCTCATGAGCAGGGAGATTAGCGAACTCCGTCGACAGAGAACCCCATCACCGGTTCGTCACACACCAGTGGATCAGTCTTCATCTTCCGAGGAAGAGCAGCCCCGTGAACGAAGGCCGCTCGAACGACCTCAGAATGTGGAGCAGCTGACATTCGGATCTTTGGGGTCTCGCGAGGACATTGCACGAGCACTAGGAAACAATGACCCCACTCGGGGGCAAAGGCTCCAGTCCCCTCCTCCCGCGATCGACCGGAAGCGTAGGGAACGAAATAGAGCAGAAGCAGCTCGAAGAAGAAGGGCATCTCCTGAACAAGAGCCCAGAAGGAACCCAGATACCAGGGCCAGGGAATCTGAACGGCCCCTAACCAATGCTGATGTACAGGCAATGGTGCGCCAGATCATGTCCGAGAGCCAGAACTATACAAATGAAGATTATGGCATTAAGCGAAGCCATACTCCTTTCACCGACGATATCCTCGACTTCCAGTTTCCCCGGCGTTTTAACCTGCCTCAGATGGACAAGTACAACGGGAGAACAGATCCGGGACAACATTTGATGCGATACTCGTGGCTCATGAATGCTGCTGCTGCCCCTGATGAAGTGAAGTGTAAAGCATTCCCAATCTACTTAGAAGATGTGGCGCTGTTCTGGTTTACCCGACTTCCCCCTCGTTCGGTTTCGAATTACAGGGAACTGAGCGAACATTTTATGAATCAGTTCCGACTCCATACCCGAAAGTCCAAAAGTGTTATTGAATTATCAAGAATTAAGCAGGCGCCAGGAGAGTCTTTGAGGTCGTATCTTGACCGTTTTAACTTAGCTGTGACTGAAGTTAGTGACCCTCATGAGCCCACCATTTTGATGGCATTAAAAGAAGGAGTCGATCCTGAATCCAAGTTCGGGGATTACCTTTCTGGGAAGACACCCTCCACAAGAGAGATATTCTATGAAAAAGCCGATATTTATTTAAGACGAGAGGAGGCCAGGGCAAACCGGAAGAGAAAGTCTGAAGCGACTTCAAAAGAAAATGTGCAGAGTAACGTCGCCGTGAAGCAGTCTGGGGAAAGTTCCGGAAAGGTTGAAGTAAATGTGGGAAACAAGGGTGGAAACAACAATGCTGGAAACGGGGGCAACAACAATAACCGTAATGCGAACGATAACAGAAAAAATAGAAATAGGGGAAGTGATCCTAACAAAAGACCCCGATTCCAGACCTACGAGAATTATACACCGTTGAACGACACCCTGGAGAATATTTACCTGGATACGTACAACGTTTTGCAGTATAAAAGACCGCCACCTCGTGATTCGACCGAGAAAGAAATGGCAACTGGGAAGTTTTGTTTGTTTCATGGAACCCATGGGCATTCAACCAATGAATGTCGGCATTTGAGAGATGTGATTGAGAAGCTGCTGCGTGAAGGGAAGTTGGATGAATACAAGGTTGCCCCGAGGGACAGGGGGCAAGGAGAGCAGGCTTCAAAACAGATTCTACCTGCTCCCAAGCCTACAACGCAGCAGAAAGGTAAAGGAATTGTTATCAACTCCATAGTGGGTGGACCTCACCCGGCAATCCGTAGTTTCAGAGCGATGGATCAATATGTAAATACTGCCAAGCCCATAGGTGTGAATGAAGGTGATGAGTTGGAGGATATCGCCCACATAAAACAACAGAAGACCATGTTTGATGACGTGGTATTCCGCAGCAGAGATAATACTGGGATCCAATCACCCACTGATGATCCGTTGGTTATTACTACCACCATTGGGCCTGCCTTGGTTCATAAGGTATTAGTAGACAACGGAAGTTCTGTCAATATTTTATTTAAAAAGTCATTCGATCAGATGAAGCTTGAATCTGAAGATTTGAAGCCATGTGAAGGATGGATCAGAGGCTTCAACGGGGCGTCAATAGCCCCCATGGGGTACATAGAATTGCCCGTGACCTTGGGGCAAGGAGAACGCAGAAGAGTGTGGATGCTTCAGTTCGTAGTATTGGACGTAGATTCGCCTTATAATGCATTTTTGGGGAGGCCTGCCCTTGCTGAATTCAGAGCTTGTATCGCCCCTTGGTGTTTATTGCTTAAGTTCCCAACCGAAGCCGGAACTGGAGTAATGAGAGGGGATCAAGTTTCCGGACGGGCCTGCTATGTTGCCGAATTGAAGATGTTGATGAAAGGACTTAACATCGAGAGTAAAGATGCCTCGCCTTCCCCAAAGGGGGGCTCGGCGTAGCAATTAGAGAAATTGACCCCGAAGGAGTTGCCCAAAGGAACGCTTGAAGACCTGGATCCCAGAAAAGACGAGGAACCAGAGACTAGAAATGCAACTCCTAATGAAGCGACAGTGGAAATTCCCATTGATGAAGCTGATCCAACAAGAGTTTGGAAGATTGGGTCTCAATTAGATCCACGTCGGGCCAAAGAACTAACGGACTTTTTGAAGGCGAACTTGGACGTGTTTGCCTGGACCCATGCTGACATGTGTGGGATATCGCCATCCATCATAAGTCACACACAAAATGTAAACACGAAACATCCGCCTGTGAAGCAGAAGAGACGTATGCTGGGCCCAGAGAGGTCGGCTGCTCTCAAAGAGGAAGTGGAGAAGCTGAAGCAGAACGGATTTATTCGAGATTCGACATATCCTGACTGGATATCGAATCCCGTCTTGGTAAAGAAGCCAAATGGAAAGTGGCGGACTTGCATTGATTTTTCAGATTTGAACAAAGCCTGTCCAAAAGATAGTTTCCCACTTCCCAGAATTGACCAGCTTGTAGATTCGACAGCCGGTCATGAACTTCTCTCTTTCATGGATGCATATTCTGGATACAACCAAATTCCTATGCACGTGCCAGACCAAGAACATACGAGCTTCATTACGAATTTGGGATTATATTGTTATGTCGTAATGCCGTTCGGATTGAAAAATGCCGGAGCCACATATCAACGCTTGGTGAATAGAATGTTTTATAATCAAATAGGGAAGACTATGGAAGTTTACGTGGATGATATGCTTGTCAAATCGAAATAGTCCTCCAGCCATACGCAAGACTTGGCGGAAATGTTTGGTATCCTGCGAAAGTATCGGATGAAGTTGAATCCTCTGAAATGCTCATTTGGAGTGGCGTCGGGAAAATTCCTAGGCTTCATTGTGAGCTCCCGAGGAATTGAAATCAATCCTATCCAAATAGCAGCGATTAGAAACATTGAAGAACCAAGAATAATTAAAGATGTCCAAAGTCTTGCAGGGAAAGTAGCCGCGTTGAGTAGATTCATCTCCAAAGCTACAGACAAGTGCGTTCCATTTTTTGATTTGATTAAAAGGGGAAAGAAAAACTTTGAGTGGTCTCTGGACTATGTTGAGGCCTTTCGAAATTTATTGGAACTGCTAGAGAAACCGCCGATTTTGTCAAAGCCAGTAGATCATGAAGAATTGTTTGTTTACTTGGCAGTCTCGGCTCACGCCGTTAGCACAGCCCTGGTTCGAGAAGAAGACAAAGTACAAAGGCCAGTGTATTATGTAAGCAAGAAATTAGCAGCGGCAGAGCGCAACTACCCAAAGATTGAGAAGCTCGCTTACAGCCTCCTAATCGCATCTCGAAAACTTCGTCACTATTTCCAAGCTCATCCAATAACCATATACACCGACCAGCCCTTGTGGCAGGTGTTGCAGAGACCCGAAGCATCGGGAAGGTTGATCAAATGGAATATAGAATTAAGTCAGTTTGATTTGAATTTTCAACCACGAAAGTCGATCAGGGGGCAAGCTCTGGCAGACTTTATTGCGGAGTTCACCATCCCAGAGGAGGAAGTAATCGATGACAGAGTGGTTAAGTCCGAGGATGAGTTAAAGATAGATCCGTGGAAACTATACACAGATGGAGCCAAGAACGACCGAAGGTCCGGAGCTGGAATCGTCTTAGTCACTCCTGAAGGACGGTCGTTATATTACGCTCTACGATTAGAATTTTTGGCGACTAACAATGACTCTGAATATGAAGCCCTGATTGCCGGGCTGAAGCTTGCTAAAGACCTCGGAATAAAAATGTTGGACATATTCTGCGACTCTAAAATCGTTGTTTGCCAAGTGCGAGAAGAGTTTGTGGCTCGGGGACCTCGACTTATTGCCTACCTCAGGAAAGTGAGAGAGCTATTGAGCAACTTGGAGCGGTACAATATAACACATATCCCGAGAGCCGAAAACCAGAAGGCGGATAGGCTGGCAAAGCTGGCTAGCTCCGACAATCCAGAAGGGACCGAAATAATTCCAACTGAAACATTGGAATCGCCAAGCTTTGAGTCGATGGAAATTGAGTTCGCTTTTGAAGCGGAACCGGAGAAGGAGTCGTGGATGACCCCAATTAAGAACTTCCTTAAGAATGGGACACTCCCGTCAAAGAAGAGTGAGAAAAGGGCTATAGTTCACAAGGCTACTAGATATGTCATACAGGATGATATTCTTTATAGGCAGGGATTCTCTATGCCCCTGTTACGATGTATTGCACATGACGACATCAAACGTGCACTAAGAGAAGTGCACGAAGGTGAGTGTGGAGATCATACAGGGGGTCAGACTTTAGCAAAAAAGATATTGCGATATGGATACTTCTGGCCCACAATTAATAAAGATGCAGCTGATTATTCACGACGCTGCGATAAGTGCCAGAGATTCGCCAAAATCCCAGAGCACCGTCGACCCAACTCAAATCAATGGTGAGTCCTTGGCCATTTGCCACGTGGGGAATTGATATCATTGGAGTTCTACCAATTGCTAAAGGAGGAGCGAAATATGCAATAGTCGCTGTGAACTATTTTACGAAGTGGGTGGAAGCTGAGCCCTTGACCAAAATCACGGCAAGAAAGGTGATAAGTTTCGTGGTTAGAAATATTATATGCCGGTTCGGGATCCCAAGGACCATTATAACTGACAACGGAACCCAGTTTGATGGTACTGAATTCAGAAATTTCTGCCAGAAGTATAAGATTGACAAGTGATACACTGCGGTTGCTTATCCGCAGTCGAACGGGCAAGTAGAGGCAATAAACAAAGTAATAAAATCCATCCTCAAGAAACGGTTAGAGCGTGCAAAGGCAAAATGGGTTGACGAATTGCCCCTGGCTTTGTGGGCATATCGGACAACATTTAAGACGTCTACTGGTCACACCCCTTTCTCTCTCTCCTTTCGCTCAGAAGCAGTAATTCCAGTTGAATTGGAAGTTCCTTCCCGCAGGGTGACGTATTATGACCCGATGACGAATCAGGCACTCTTACTTGAGTCTCTTGATGAAGTCGAAGAAAAAAGGGACGAAGCAGATTTGCGTGCGGCAAGACATCGACGTCAGATGGCACGCTATTACGACAAAAAAGTTCGCCTCAGGACTTTTGAACCAGGAGATTTGGTGCTAAAGAGAGTCTTTCCATCCCTTCCTCACCTCGGTCCAAAGTGGGAAGGACCCTTTGTCATCCAACGGAAACTTGAAAAAGGAACCTTCAAGTTAACGACCGTAGATGGCGAAGAAGTCCCTAGAGCATGGAATGCCCAACACTTAATGCGATATTTGGATTAGAAATGTTGTACTCTTTGTTATTTTTCTTATGAACTCTGTAATAAGGCACGACTTGCCTTGGGAAAATCTGACGATATGAATAAAGGACTATAAAGTGGATGTAGGCTACGACTTAGCCGAACCACTATAAAAATATTGTGTGTTATTTACTTTTATGCATTATATATATACATTCATCGATTATTCTATTGTGATTATGGAATATAGAATGATTCAAAACCAGAAAAGGTTGAAGACAGTTTAAACTTAAGAAAAAGCGCAACGACTATTTGTGCGACAAGACATAAAAGAAAGAGAAAATGACATTCTTAACTCTTACTCTTCAGAGAGAGAGAGAGAGAGAGAGTATAAAAGCGTCTCCGACTGAGCGCTGAAAAAGAAATTCTTCCCCTAACTCTAACTCTCCAGAGAGAGAGAGAGTATAAAAGCGTCTCCGACTGAGCGTTGAGAAAGAGATCTTTCCCCACTGAAAGACCGGGGAATGAATAGATTGCTGAGCTCAAACTCTAACTCTTCAGAGAGAGAGAGAGAGTATAAAAGGATGGGAAGACGACGTCCTCTGAGGCATGAAGGTGCACCCAGACAAGGGACCGCCTCAGTAAGAACTCTAACCTGGGTATAAGACAGGAGAGTATAAAAGAAATGCCAGAAAAAACGACAGGCACTGACAACACAGGAAATGCTAACCCGTCAGAAAATCGGGAGCATTCAGATTGTTTGATTAAGCATTAAATAATTTGTGAGAATTGACTGGGGGCATATATGTTTACGCATATTTCCTCCCTCCGTAACTTCATTTCATAACTATAGTAAGACATGCATTTTTACATAAGTGCAGAACTACTGACAAACAGACATTGCAGAAAATGAATTATTTTTTATTTATTTACGAATGAATGAATTTGTACAGGAGGGTAGCTAAAAAAGAAGGTGCAAGAGCCGCTCTTGTAGCAGCAATTGTTGGTTCACCAAATGCTAAAACGACACAAGGCAATCCACCATTTAGATTTTGAGTGAGCCTTGGACTTCTTGGCGGCTTTCTCCGCATCCTTTGCTTCTTTCTCGGCCTCTGTCAAGATTCGTTTTGATTTCTTCTTTCCTGAAGATGCGGTGCTGGAACCGGTAGACTTCTTCCCGGAGGGCGGAGCGCTTGAATCAAGAGAAGATTTTTTAGCGAGTTCCTCTGTAATAGATCTAGTTGAGAGCTTAACAACTAACCTTGATCCCGCATCCACAACTGCGAGGGGCTTAAGGGCTTCAGGGTCTAGTTCTTCGGCTTTTAATTGCAAGCGTTTGTCTTGATCAGCTTTCATTGCAGCCAAAGTAACATCTTCAGCATTTTTTGACTCCCCGACTATTGCAACTTCTGGTTCCTCCTGATGACCTCTGTCGCCGCCATCATCCTTTAAAGCTGCTATCATTTCTTCATCATGGGGAGTGGCGGCCTTAGTCGGATCACTTCCTTCTCCCAAGTCTATAGGAGCAGCCTTGTCCTCCCCTCCTTTTGCCTTTTCTGTAGGCTCTGCCCCGGCGGTGGCTCCCTGAGTCACATCTGTCTTTTCGGATGGCTCAATACCTACAGAATGAGAAGCAACAGTTATCAACTCAGGCGAAAACAATGGGTTTTTCATCGATTGCTCAATCATGTGGCGAAAGGTAGAAATAGCCTTGACAAATTGAGGAGAAAAGGTAGGGATATCTTCCGAAGACTTCTCGGCAGGGGTAACTACTGCCTCCGATGCTGTTTCAGGAATAGGGGATAGCAGAGTTGTTCGGGGGATTCCCGGATTTTCGGGATCATACCCCTCTACTTTAGAAGTCGCAGGGGTAGCAGAAGAGGAACCAGCTTCGAGAACATTCTTCTGTTTAGACTTCCGTCTCTCTTCTTCCTTGGCCTCAGCAATGAGGCGGCGCCCTTCAGCTAGGCGTTCCGGCTCATCGTCCCTCAAGTATTTCTCCATTAGCTTATCTTCATCGATGGAATCGACCTTAAGCTCCTCTTTTTCCCACTCGACGATCTGATTCCATACTTGAACTAGAGTGGATGGATAATCCTCGATCCAAGAAATGTTTCGGCGACGGATGATATGTGCGAAGAATTCAATCATCAATTCGCCGAAACCCTGAATATCAGCCTCCGCCTCTGACAGTTGTTTGTGGGCTTCCTCCGCAGATTTGATAGCACACTCCACATTGCCCTCAGCCAGGGCAGCTCTGTTCTCTGCCTCCAATAGCTTTGAAGCCAAGTCAGCATTCTTCTTTTCTAGTTCAGTATTCCTCTTTGCTAACTCAGCATTTTTCCGTTCGAGGTCAGTATAAGCAAGGCGCGTCTTAGCAGCTTCTGACTTAGCCTCATCAGCTTGCTTTTTTAACTCAGAACGCTCTTGAGTGTGAGATTCAAGTAAGTCATGATAACGTTTTTGCATATCCTCAAATTGTTGTTTGAAGTTTGTAGCGTCCCTCTGAGCAATAGCAAGCTGGGCCTGTGTGTCCTCCAAATCTTTACCTAGGTTCTTTAAGGCCTTAGCATCTTCTTCCGCGGTTTTTTGCATTGAGTCAGCATTCATGATTAGAGTACGGATAATTCTGGAAAGATTGCGTGAATACTTAAACATCTCAGAATACTGTTTTTCAACCGTGTCTATCTTTGCTTTGGCCTCATCTGCCCACTTAGAAGAAACAGGTTCGAGGGCAGGTAAAAAAGTCAGAGTCTCGAAGTAGTGTTCGGGAAACTGCTCCTCCGAATATGCTCGCTTTATTGCAGTTTCCGCATCTAGTGGGGGAGGAGTGGGGATCGTCAATTCAGTGTCCCTGTGTGTGGAGGATTCAGTAGTTTCTTTGTCTGTCCTAGGTCGTTTAGTAGCAGGGACCTTGTGCTTACTTCGAGACTCAGTATCTTTTGGAGGGCTTCTCTCTCTGCTGCGCTTTTCGTGGGAAGAGGCGGAGTCTTTCGATTGTGGCGTGTCCTCTTCTCTACGGCTTTGATAACCTTTGTATTTCTCTTGTTCCGACCGAACGGGAGAGCGAGAACGTGAGGGTCGAGAGCGATAGGGATCATAAGGCCTTCTCTCCTCCCTACCGCGATCATCGCGGCGATCATACTCGATATCCTGAGGTGGATTAGACATGCTGCGGCGAAGCTTCCTGATATCATAGTAAGATCGAGACATCGTGCCTGCACAATAAGACAAACGAAATTCAGAATCAATGGATTCACGGAGAAAGAGGTGCAATGAATGCTAATGTTGTTGTATAAAGTGTGTCCTAAGTGGTGTGTATCCCCCCAACCAACCCGAGTCTGAAGCTAGACTAGTACGGGCAGGCTCTTTGGCCTTAGCAGGAGTGGTCTCTTCAGAAGAGGTGAAGACTAAAGGATCCTTCCTAAAATCCTCTGAAGTATATATAGTTTCAGGTAAGGGGAGATCCCCCAAACCCTGAAATATTGGGTCATCAGTACTAGGGACATCTCCCTCGGAAGCATTAAGTGGCGACTCTTGGGAAGATGTTGACTTTTCCAGAGAAGTAGCCTCCTCGAGGGCAGTATATCCTTCACGATGCTTTTCGGCCAGGTTAGCCAATTCGTCATCCTGAGTAGAAGATGGAGAAGGTGAAGTTTGAAGAGGCACTGTAGGAACTCCCGAGCCTTCTCCTGCCTCTGGAACTACCTCCACTGGAGGAATATATACGTATGGAGCCGTCCCATGACCAATACTATGAAAAACGGATAACAGCCCATGAAAGTGAAGATATTCGTCCTTAAGGACTTCATCGATAGTCAAGAATTTCTGATCGCCATTAAGAAGTTGGTGCATCCGGTCAAAGAACACCTGATCTGATATTTGTTTCGGATTGTCGACTGCAAACAAAAAGGAAAACAAGTTAAGGTGATGGAGTGTATAGAGCCCGGATTTAGAAAATCAGTGCTTTACTTGATTTTTTCCACCTCCTGGCACATCCCGGCTGTCGCTTCACATAGAACCATTCCAGTCTGGAATCTCCAGCTTTACTACTGAATGGCGCCGAGATTATCTTCCTCTTAGGAACAGACTCAAAATAGCAGAAAGATGGAGTCTTTCGGGTCCGATGCTTGAAGTTATAGAAGAAATGAACGTCATCGAACGTGAGCTCTGTGCCTAAGATCTCACGGTATGCTATGTACAAAGAGTGCAAGTAGGCATAAGAATTGGGATGCAGCTGCATGGGGGCAATCCGCATTTGTCTTAGAAAGTCAACGATGAAGGGAGAAAATGGAGGGATAGCGCCGACCATACACATCAACCGAGTGACCGCCATATATCCTTCTGGAGAGTTGTGGGGACGGTCAGAGCTTGAAGGCACTAGAGTATCCCTTTTCATTATCCCGTATTTCAAACAAATTCGGGTAAGTCGGTCGTTATCAATTGTTGATTCAACAGAATCTTGGGGGCGATTCCAATATGACAGCCGATTCAAACTCATCAGGAGCCCGGTCATCGCCAACCCCTCCTTCTTCTTCAAACCCTAAAGAAACTTCATTCTCTGAAGACGCTTCGTCACTTTTACGATTTCCGACGTCGTAGTCCGAACCCTCATTATCCCATTCTGGATCTGACGGAGAAGATTTGTCCTCGAGAGTAATCTAGTTAGAGGTTTCCGGGGCTTCTTTCCTTTCAGCTAATCTGGAAGAGCGTCTGGGTCTCATGGTCATAAAACTATTGAAGAAGCAAAAGCACAAATTAGAGTAAATTAGCCCGTATCCCCCCGTGCGTGTGTGCAAACTAAAGTGTAAATAGTGTATACGGAAAGTGCAAAGTAAGTGTTTAAAAGTGCGACGAAAAAGTTTGGCAAGATATAAAGAGTTGAAGTAATTCTTGATGTCCAGTTACGTTCGCAAGGCACTATCCTAACTGTCCATTTAATTGAAGATCATGCCAAAAGTTGATTGGGCCAGTTAGACGAGTTTTTATGCGTTAAGGTAGACTGTGCTTCGGTTCGGTTCGGGTTCATTCGTTGGGATCGGATCGGGGGCGTGGCCTTAGGCTTGAATATCACATTGAAACTCAGAAATCAAAGTCGGACCGGATCGGAGGCAAAGTCCCCTAATGGTTCGGATCGGATCACGTGGTTATACTTCTCCTCCGTCATCTTACGGTCCGACCCGATCCGGTTAGGTATGCCCCTTTTCCCCTTCTTTAAATACTTGCTCCGACCCGATCCGATCTCCTGGATTTCTTTTCTTTTTTCTTTCTTTACTTGCCCCGACCCGGTCCGATTTCCTGAACTCCCTTCCTCTTCCCTTCATTTTTTCAACTTCCATGTCCCTCCGAACCAAACCGATTCTCCATCATCTTCTTCTTCTCCTTCACCCCCTTTCTTCCCTATCCAATTCCGAGGCCAATTTCGTGCCAGTCACCCAAATCGAAGCCAAGCAATTCTACGCTGGTGCACTTAACAACGGATTATAATCTCCTCCATTCCAATCTCGAGACGACGACGAGTTTATTGGTGATGATGACGAGGGAGGGTCACGGCGGCAAGTTCACCAGAATTTCATGCTCAAATCATCCTAATCGTCTACGAATTCGAATCGGGAGTAATTAAAAAAGGGATTGTTCAAAGTTTTATAACCTACCAGTGTGATTACTTCGAGAATTAAGAAGAATTTTGAGGTTTCACGGAGAAAATTCTTTCTCGTTTTGCAGAACTCAAGCAGTAAAACAGTGAAAATGAAAGGAGGAAGAAGGCAGTATTTATATAGAATAGAAGAGTGTCTATTCGTCTCCCCATTCGGATCTGCAGCCCAGTAGAAGACTTCTCGTTCAGATCGGATGGACAGCCCAGAAGCAAAGCTTGGCCCAAAAGTCCAGTGGAAAATGGAAAGGAGAAGGGGTCTGTTCGGATCGGAATCCGAACCGAACCGAGTTCTTTAGCTCAACAACGAACTGAATTGAAATTCGAAGAAAAAGATAAAAACGCAAGGAAAATCAAAAGGGAAATTACCTCGAAGAGCGCTATGCATTGATGGTCAAAGCATGCTCCGTCTCCAACAGAAGCATCCTTTGAGGGGGCAAAATGTTAGCCCACTTTGTGAACTGGGTAACACAAAGTCAAGATGTGAAATATTGAAGAACTTGAATAACACTAGAGCGGGTCGGATCGGAGCAGGGTAGCGGTTCGGATAGGGTAAAGTCTGCTGATCGGATCGGTGAACTGTTGCTATTGGAATTAGAGAGGCACAGTTATTCGGATCAGAGGGCAATCTACTTCCAGTCGGATCGGAAAGCCACCCAATTGCTACAGAGATAGATCAGAGCGGAGCGGAGCAGAGTAAAAAGAAGAGAGAATTGGTTCTAAGTCAATCCGGGTATGATCGGGTACTCCGATCCGAACCCCTTGTACATACCCCTCCGACCCGAGCCTGTCTTCCACGTCACTCTCCTGCATGAGCGCCTGGTTATTCGGATCGGCAGTGACCAGTTCCTACCCTCAACGTCCACCACTCTAATGCATTGTCAACATAGAAATTCATCCGAACCCGAGGCTGATGGGATGGATGACACGTGGCTCCGATCCGGATCGGGTTCTGAGCAAATTCTCACCTATAAATACCCCGTTTGGAGACAAAGAAAAGGATTTTTTTTGGCACTTTGAGAGTTCAACCACCTTCATAACCCGAATTCCAGCACTCCCGGAAAATCCAAATCTTCTTTCATTATTTGTTTTTAGACAATTGAGCGATTGTAAGTGAGTTGTGAGAGAAATCAAGTGAACATTTCATTGTACTTGCAACTAAATCAGTGAAAATAGTGAAAGACAAGTGGACGTAGGCATTTCTTCGCCGAACCACTATAAATCCTGTGTGTTCATTTTTATTTTTGGTTTCATTTCATTCTGCTTTTAATTAATTTGGGTGTTAGAACCACTTTTTGGTCTAACAGTAATGACGTTAGAACATAATTATTTATTTTTAATTACAAAAGGAATTGAAAATGGTACGGTAGTTTGAAAATTCGATTTCAAATTTCAAATGAATGTACAAGACTCAAAATAAACCGGATTTTAGCGAAAACAAAAATATTTGAATCAGTTTGAAAATATCTTTTCAAGGAATCCGAAAAATCGAAATTTCATGGCGGGAATAAAAAGTTATGCCCAGTGGAAAATTCCGAATAGTCGCTATGGAAAATATAACCGTTTTCGACGAAACCACTTTTGTTGGATCTGGAATGTCAAGTTATTGCTAGATTCCAAAATTCATAATTTCTGGGATTAATATGTGAGTGTGGCAAAGTTAAACGTGTTTTAACAGTTTTAGTCAATTTGGATCGACCAGAAAATGGCCATTTTTCAAACGGTCTTCAAATTTGACGAAACTAGTTTTGTTAGGACTGTATCGCCAATACGAAGCTAGAAATAATTTTTCTGGAATTTTTAGAGTCCGTATGTGGCTCCGATAAATTAAAATGTGCATTCAAACTAAATATATACTGATTTATATTTTAAATTTAGCGGAAACTTGTAATAACCCGAAAATACGAGCCAATTTAAAATTTTTATTTTGGCAATTTTATTGAATTTTGAATATTTAAAATGAATTATTTTAAATAATAGCGACGAGAAATTTATTTTAATAGAATTAGAACATATATATTCATATAGATCGTCGTTAGAATATAAATATTTATTTATATTTATAAAAGGAATCGAAAATGGCGTGGTAGTTCGATAATTCGATTTCAAATTTCAAATTTCAAATGAATGTACAGGATTCAAAATAAACAGGATTTTAGTGAAACCAAAAATATTTGAATCTATTTGTGAATATCTTTCAAAGAATCCGAAAAATCAAAATTTCATAGCGGGAATCAAAAGTTATGCCCAGTTGAAAATTCAGAATAGTCGCTATGGAATTCTGGCCCCTGAAAATAGCCATTTTGCAAACGACATCGGTTTTCGTTGAAACCACTTTTGTTGGATCCGCGATGTCAAATTATTGCTAGGTTTCAAATTTCATAATTTTTCGAATCAATATGTGAGCGTGGCGAAGGAAAACGCGTTTGACCAGTTTCAGTTGGTTTTAATCGACTGGAAAATGGCCATTTTTCAAATGGTCTCAGAATTCAATGAAATTAGTTTTGTTAAGACCGTATCGTCAACACGAAGCTAGAAAATATTTTTCGGGAATTTTTCTAGTTAGTATGTGGCTCCAGTAAATTGAAATGCGTGTTCAAAATTCAATATGTAGAGATATATTTTGATTTTGACGAAAACTGATCGAAATAGTCGAATCAGCCTATGATACATATCCCATTGTGTTCGGAATGGGGGTAATTAGCTATGGACGACAAGCGGTGGGTTCGATTTCGGGGTCGAAATAAAAAGTTGCTTTTTGAAATTAAAATAAATAATTAAATATATTTGTTTATATACCCTCACCCTCTACCCTCCCTCCCTCTTTTTCACTTCACCCCCCCCCCCACCGTAAATTTTTTTCGAAAAGAAATAAAAAAATTGGAAGAGGAGAGCGACGGGGGGGCCACCGCTGCCATTTCCCCCCCTCAAATCGCCAACTCCGTCACAACTTGTCGCTCAGGCACGCCGACCGACCCCCCACTCCTTCCTCGATACACGCACCCTCCATCCTCTTTCCGCGATAAACCGCGCCCCCAACCCATTTCCACCTGAATCCACCGCCCTACCGTCCGCCTCCCCCTTCCACTCCGATCCCCTCCCCTTTCCGCCGCCTCCCCCCCTCTGGAAGCGCGCAGCAGCCTCCCCCAGCCACTGGCCATCCGCGACTCCCCCCCATCCGACAGTGAATGGTAATTTTAAAAATATAATTTTTATATGTTAGGAAGTTTTAAAATATAATTTTTATATGTTAGGAAGTTTAAAAATATAATTTTTATATGTTAGGAAGTTTGAAAATATAGTTTTTATATGTTAGGAAGTTTAAAAATATAATTTTTATGTGTTAGGAAGTTTAAAAATATAATTTTTATATGATAGGAAGGATAAAAATACAATTTTTATAATATATAGTTAATAAAAATTTGATTTTTACATAGGTAGTAGAAATGTAAAAATACGATCTCTATATATAAAATATGATTTTTATATAGTGAATGACGAGAGGAAAATGTGGTTTCATTTATATGAACACCGTTATGTAAAAATAGAATTTTTATCTACATAATAGCGATATAAAAATAAATTTTTATCTATATAGTAGCGGTATAAAAATGTGATTTTTATCCATATAGAGCGAATTAGAAATGTGATTTTTATATATGTAGTGGCTACGGACAATGAAATTGACAAAAGGCGAGCGCGACGAAGATTTCTGCATAAGAAGAGTCGTGGCGTTGGGTTTAGCTAGTCGGTGAGAACTCCTCACTTTTAATTTAATTTTCTAGTTAAAATATATACTAGGATGCAGACGGTGTTTAGTAGCACCCGACACCCGTCGTCCACAGACCATGGACGGCTTGTATGCTTGTTTGTTTGATTTTGATGTGTAGTTGATTGTGTGATGTGATGTGAAATAAAATAATTACATAGTTAAAAATATTCTATGGTTGAAAATAGATTTTTTAACGTGTATATAAAATAAATATTTATAAACAATACACTGATTTGATTGATATTGATTGGGACGATAAATTTTACACATCGCCCAACTGCACAAATAAGATCTGTTTTTGATTGTTTGAAACCCCACACGGGTATTGGGATGATATTTGGCGTACACTAATCCCAATTATTTAGCTGTACGTCGATCGATTGGTCGACAGACTGTGTAAGCGTTAATTATTTATATTTAATGCTTATGCAGTTGTGTGGTGCACTCTGGATGATGGTTGATTATTTATCGTTGTTATTTTATACATGTGTTGTAGAAAATCCATATAATTAACATTATATGGTAATTGATTCGGCCTCATTCCAGTTTTGAAATATAATATCTAAATAGAAATATTTGAAAAGAGATATTTGAAATAGAATATTGGAAAATATAAATATATGAAGCCATGTTGATTAGATTGATGCCATTTTGACGTGAACGATATTTATATCGATATTATTCATTTTTTAAATGAATATTGAAAAGTGATTTCAATAATCGAATATTTTAGAAATTGAAATTGAATTGAAATCGATTTGAAATGAATTGAATTTCGAATTAAATTGAAATTGAATTGAATAGAATTCAAGTCGAATTGAAATTGAATTGAATAGAATTCAAATCGAATTCAAATTGAATTGAATAGAAATCAAATCGAATTGAAATTGAATTGAATAGAATTCAAATCGAATTAAAATTGAAATGAATTGAAATTCGAATTAAATTGAAATGAATTGAAATTCGAATTAAATTGAAATGAATTGAAATTCGAATTAAATTGAATAGTTTTAAAATTCGAATTAAATTGAAATGAATTGAAATTCGAATTAAATTGAAATTGAAATCGATTTGAAATGAATTTAAAACGAATTTGTAAGGGAAAATTCAATTTTGATTTGAATTTGAAAAGCAAGTTGAAATCGTTTTGAAAACGAATTTAAAACAATTTATAAAATACGTTTTAAAAGGAAATTGACGAAATATATATAATATATATATTATATATATATAATGGCCTGAATAGAACGCGCCGCGCTGCGGTAGTTCGTGAATTTCGACCATTGACTTCGAACAGACATTACGGGAGATCCGACCGTCGGATCCTCCTAAAACCGGAACCTTTGGGTTCATATCGAAAAGAGATTTCTAACGAATAGTAGAAATTAGAAATCTAACGGTTGGATTTGGAATTATGTCCAAATCAAATTAGAGAAGGTCGTTGTAAGTGCAGTTCGATGGCCGTTGATGGAAATCGACTGTACGGGCCTTGATAAAATTATTAAAAATAGTGATAATTTGTGTAAAATCATAAGAAATGATTTGTGAAGAATTGGGATGAAAAACTCCATATTTGAAAAGATAAAAATAGATTTTTATCGAAATGAACTAGTTTTGAACTAGAATAATAATTTATTTATTTTTAAAATAAAAAAATTGAATTTGAAATGGTTTTGAAAATAACCAGAATTTCCAATAATTGCATTGGAATGGATTTGAATCGAAATTGTCTTCGGAATATTTCGATGTTGGATTTCGTGATTATACAGATATTGTTATGGAAATTTGAAAGATATATAAATATCGTTATTTCCAATACGATATTTGTTGGTCGTAGAATTTGATATTGAATATAAGCCGATATATTTTCTATTCAGAGCCTTGTATTTAATATCAAATGTGATTTGGGTTTGTAGTGAATGGTGTCTTCATTAACACTATTCTTAAACCCAGTTGAGAAAAAGATTAAATCTTTTTATTTAGATTTAATGAAGTGTGCCAATTAAATAATATTTAATTGGAATTGAATTGGGATTGATTTTTGGGTTTATCGTGAACGGTGTTTTAAATAACGCTGGTTCTTTAACCCGATAATTAATGGAATGTGATTTTGGGTTTATCGTTAATCATGTTTTGAATGACATTGGTTCTTTAACCCAGTTAAAGACAGGATATTGATTTCTGTAAAGATTAAAACTAAGTGGGGTTTTAATAAATCTTCAAATAGATTGAAATGGCCGAGAATGGAGTATCATCAGTTTTGCTCCAGGCGATAGTCAAATCTTTAATTAGATTTGAACATGAAATGGTAATTGAATTTACCGATAACACTGTGGTGTTAGATATGAAGTATTACCAGTTTTACTTCATGGGATGAATAGGTTGTGATTGGGAAATAAAACAAATGATTACTTCGGTATGGTTCGCTAATCCCGACTGGTTTGGATTGATTAAAGAATAAATTCAAAGAATTATCTTTGATAAAATTAATGGGAACCTTTCCCTAAGTATGAGAACATTTGAATAAAAAAATATTCTAAATTGGATTGAGGCGTATGTTGTGTTTGTGTCATACGTGTTTATTATATACGCGAGTTGTTCAGAAAGACCGGGTTTATCCCATTCTGAATAACTGATTCGACGTGGTGTCGAAGATGAAGACGGTCGTTGAAGACCGGAGGTCTTTACGTCGTTTGGGTGATTACTGATGATCTTGATTGGGCCGTACACCCAAGAGGAGGGAATCAGTTGGTGATCGTCCAGACGTACTTGGAGATCGATGGATATGCGAGGATTAAAGTTCCTCCGGTTTCGTTCAGACCCAGAACGGACTTGTAAATGGATGTGTGTCTGACATCGAATTTCATTCTGTGTGATTGATATCGGTTGCATAGCGTGAATTGCCTGTGTGGCATGCTATGATGCAAATGATCAAGGCTTCTGTTGAGAAGCAAAGTCTTGTGGTTAATGATCAAAGCACGGCCTTTGTGGCGTAGCTTTGTGTAGCGTAGATTCGCGAGCCTCACACCCTGGTGTGAACTAAAAACGGGAGACGGACCTCAGGGAGGACATGCGTTTTCTTCTAGCTAGGAGTGGCGTCAGTGCTTGAACTGGCTGACGAGTTTGACTCATGTGGTTGTTGGAAATGGTGGCGCCTCGGATATATCGGTCGATTCGGGACCGATGGAGTAGTCATTCGTTGGCTTACTCACGCCCCAAAGGGCGGGGAAACGCAGTGTCCAGGAATTTTAATCCACATCGGTGGACCGGCCCTGACGATCTAAATGTTTGACTGAGTACTTTCCTGAGGGGCGGACTAGAGCATCTCGAATTCGGTAGAGGACGATCTTTTGCCTTGGTTCATAGATGGAAATCCAATTTCCAAATACGTGACGTTTTGATTTTAGTTGTAATCCTATATATGGCGACATAGTGGGATGGGGCGCTTATGCCGTCTATGATTGATACTTATGATTTGAAATTGTTTTTGACACTATACACCTATAGTACTATCAAAATAATATATTTTAAGCGTATCGAGCATTCTTTGGCTATTATAAGGTAAAAACCCTATCCTCCGGCTTGCGTTGCATTGTGCGATGGGATCTGGGTCTTATAATAGCTTCATTTTTCTTTATTTAGCATTGCGTTGTTGTTTTATGCACTAGTATTCTTGGGAGGAAACCCGTTCCGTGTTATACGGCGTGGTCCCTTGATTTACTTAACTTTAAAATAAAGATTAATAACTGTTTTAGTTCTCACACCAGTCCCATGACTGACCTGGAGTTTATTGTTTTAACCTAAACTCTGGGTGCCCTTATTTTGACGGGCAACTAGTAGTTTTGGTTTTGCATATTTATATTCAAAGGATCCTAATTTACAGCTGGAACGATACTCGGAAAGCTTTGTATCCGCGTATTACTTCTAGTTGTGCATTGTATTATTTTCCGTTGCTATGTAATGTATTGTAATCTATGATATTTATCGAATGTATTTTATTCATTTATGCTCTGTATATTCTTATCTGATGGAATTGTTGTAATTAACAATGAAATGTTCTTCTGTCTGCGTTCTTTTGTGGCTTGTTCTCAAAGTATCCGGTCTTTCCTTAACGGGAAAGTTACGGGTTCTTACACAACTGGTCATAACGGTCGAATTTGGCTTATGGAACATATCCCATTGTGTTCGGAATAGGGGTATTATGTTAGGGATGACAATCATTAGACTCGATGCGGAGCTCGTTTGAAAAGTCAACATTTTAGAAGAAAATAAATTAATTAAATATATATTTTTATATTTAAACTCCCTACCTCTTTCCTTTTCTCTCTCACCGTCCACTTCAGATCTGAGTAAAAAAAACAACCTCGACTTCATGACAGTCACCTCCCCCACCGTGGTGGTCCCCTCCACCATACCCCCTAACTCCGGCGGTCCTCCTCCCACATTCAGCGAGCATCACGACCGCCCCCTCCTCAACGCGCAGCCCACCGAAAACCAGCTCCCACCGAACCCTAAACCGCCTGAACCCGCTCCGCCGCCCGCCACCATCGACCCACCTCTGTCGCGCCTTGGCTGCCGACCCCACTCTCCACCTCCAGCGCAGAAACAACCCCCTCCCTCTTCAAAAAAAACCCTTTAAGTTTTTTCTTCATTTTATGCTTATTTGATAAAATCTAATTTTCTTTGTATAGGGTATAGCATGATAAAGATTTGAATTTTATATAGTGAAAATTAGGCTCACTTCCTTAAAAATAAACTTAATTAGGCTCACATCCTCCCCTTTAGAAAAATATAAATTTCATCCCTATTTTCAAACATCGGCTCTTTTTTTACAGAATTGCCCCTTTCACTTAATTAACGCCGTGATTTATGTAATACGAAACACGTATTAGGGTTTTTTTTTCCAGAATCATATAATTCTGTTTCATGGTGGTGCGGCATCGTTCTCAAATTTTGCATTTCATCAATCTAAGATTTACGGCTCTCGCGATTCTTTCAATGATTTATTTAGATCCATCCTTGATTTATACACTGAATGTTTATTCTTCGAGGTAAATTATACTTTTTTAAATTTTTATTTTGTACGGGTATCATTTTTTGCTCGATTTTTGTTAACTGCTTAATCTGATCTTCTTTAATTTTATAGGCTTTTCGATTAACAATATTGTATTTAGTTTTAATGTTATTATAGATCGTACAGGTTTATTTGTTTAGTTTGGCAATACATTTGTTCTTATATTCAGAATATGTGTATATACATATGCATAGTTTGGTAATATTTGCATAAAAATATGCAACTATTGTTATAACTCGTGTATAGGGCTTTGCATATATTCACCAGTTTTAAATCTTTACTTCGTATAACAGTTTTCCTGCTGATAATGGTATATTGGTGCTGTTGATGTTTGGTAATGATAGATGTGGATAAGGATGTTTAATAGCTGCTATCGGAAAAAATGGAATTGAAGGTTTGTTGTGTTACAGTTTATTTTTCATGTATAAAATTATTTATTGTGTTTTTAATCATACATGTATGTTATTTTTCTGAGTATCTGCATGTGTTCATGAATTTAATCTGAACATTATAATATTCTTTTGTACATATGCTTTTAATTATGCATATTTTGGTTTATATAGCATGCAATAATGCAGAAATTTAAAACAAATGCATACAATTGATCGGAATTTTGAATTAAATGCATAATGGTATGCATTTAATCTTGATACATGCATACTTGAATGCAATAATTATATCTGTACAGATTGTTTTCATCTATTATAGTTCTGTGCATTCATGTATGCAAATTTTAATTGAATTTGAATGCATGTGTGCAAATTTGATTAAATATTAAAAAATAAAACATAAATGTATGTATGAATATGATTTTATTGCAAATTTGCGCTGTAGTTTATTAATTATTTGTTCCACTTTTACTTTTTTTTACTATTTGTTTATGTAGTTTATTTTATTCTTTTAATATTTTTTATTTATTTTTTTCGCAGGTTTTTTCCATGTAGCAATTGCTATTGTGTCCGGAGAAGATGAAGACAAATGGATTTGGTTTTGTCATCAGCTCAAAAATTTCTGAAAGATGATCATAGAAGATGACGTGTTCCTCAAAAGACTATTACATGTTTTTTTTGTAATTTTTTTAACAAATTTATACTGTATAGTGTTGTGAGAATTTACATTTTGGTTTAAATTTAGCTCAGTATTTTAATGTTAAATTCTGTGATTTTTATGGTTATTTCTTTAGCCTTATATATATGCAATTATTCAGCATAGTTGCATACATGTATGCAATTATGCAGAATATTTGTATCATCTTTTCCTGCTATTTTACATTGCTGTGTAAATGTATGAAACAGTTCGTGGTAGTTACATACAGATACAAAAGTATGTTCATAACTGTCTAATGTATATGAGTATTCTCAAATGTTGCATACAAGTATGCAATTATTCTTATTAAGTGCATGCAAGTATTCAAATGTTCAGCGTGTATGCATATTTTCTTTTATCGTTGAATACTTGTTCCCTTTGTTTAATATGAATTTTTTTAACCTGCATATTTTCCAGTTTAAAATTTCATATAAAAAAACATAGGCGACATCGACTATTGGAATGATTCTGCAAATACTTGCACTTATGTAAGCAATTATATGGAAAAAAATGCATAAATGTATGCAATCATTCAAATTATGCTCAGTATACAAAAAAATTAAAGCATTCCCATTTATGTTTACAATTAATAAAAATATTTTCATATAACTATGACATTAACCTGATTATTAGGACAATACAAATATGCATAACATTTAACAATACTTGAATTTAAGCATGCTAGTATTATGAACAACTGAATATAGGAAAGATGCAATTCATAATTTCATTTAAGATAAGAAGAATTTGTTTAGGTACATAAATTTCATCCGTAATTCAGCAATGGAACAACATAGTCATGTCGTCGTAATTCAATATTTTAAGCTATCAATTTCTCGACCAAATCTATACATGATTTCAAGCTTTCTCCTGCTAGCTTTCAACTGCATCATTTTCTTTTACATTAGGTCACTGCAAAACAAGGAAAACATTTTTAAATAACCATGTTTAAATGCATACAAGTATGAAAACAAATATTGGATATTGCACATTTGTATGAAACAGTTATTACTACATCAACAAAATCATGCAACAATCATTATATAAGTGCACACTTGCATTGTAAAATTTTGGATTTACTGCACAGAATTTATGAACATATTTGTTAAATTCAGAGATTTGTTGATAAATAGACCAATAATTTCATAACTATGTTCAACATTTATTATTAGATGCATATAATTTTGTTACAAACATGAGCTAAATCTATATTTGTATGCAATACATCTGAATAGCTGCATATAATCATGCAGATATCTTCTGATAGTTGCACATTTGCGTGCAACATTTCCTATCTAATTAATATACTATTGGACGAATCATGTAATAAATGCACACTTGTACTCATTAATTTTGAAAATTTGCATAGAGGAATGCCATATTTTTGTTTAAATTCATTAATTTATGCAAGTAAAATGCCTAAATTTTTGAATATACGCATCTGTGATGAACATTATATCCATATAACCAACTGTTTTTAATATTTGATTATATGTTTCATACATAACAAATATTTGCATACATCTATGAAAATAATGTAAATACATGCATATTTCCATTCGGAATTTCATTTTATACTCATTTATGTAAATCAAATAATTTTGCAACATTCACGATAAAAATCACATCATCAACAAACATTTCTAGCTAAAAACATTCAACCATGTTACTATTTTTGCATATTTGATAAAAAAGTCTTTTAACAATGTTTCAAATCTTAAAACAAACGATAGTACGAAAAAAAATTTGCAACCTAAAACATTTTTTCAAACAAATTTACATGTATAATTGTATGTAATCATATAATCATGCAACAATTCCAAGTTAATCCATATTTTAACTTGAAATATGATAATATTAGAAGTTAAATGACATAAAAAATTAAATTTTTACCTTCATTCTCCCTATGTCGATAATATTTTCTAATCGAATTGGCAAATATTTTGTGCGTCTTCACTTGATCGAGATTGAAAAAATCAAAATCGGCTGAAAGTTTTTATTTTTCCTCTTCCATCGGCTGACCTAATTATGCGGTGTGAAAATTGAAGCCAAAACGTGTTGAACGAAGACTTTTAGGGTTTAAAAGGGTATAGTTGATATACACGTAAATGTGTATATTTTATCCGCATATTTATCTTATTTTATCTTTTAAATAATTGATATTGTGTATTTATAGCTGTGTTTTCAGATTGTTGACAAGAATCATGGTTTAGAGCATTTGATGAATAAAGCATGAAGAATTTGCTGAAAAAGAGTGAAGTTAAAAAGAGTCAAGCAATTAATAGGAGGCGACAACAACAAAATAACAGCGGACTATTCAGGGTTCGAGCGGTTGCACACCAAGTGGGGTGTGAACGCGCTAGCGCGACTCAATTGCACTGGACGGACTGCCGATCACTGTAAAATTTTCTTAATCCTACAGGTACTCTGCTGCAAAGAAAAATATATAGAAATTGCTTGTAAAATTTTCTACAGGTGCCACGGATCGCTTGTAATTTTTTTCTGCAATTTACTATTCTGTGTGTTCTGTGATTGATTATTCTTCCTGTTGATGTGTGGTTGGAAATTTTAAAACAAACGTGGGATAAATTGGATAATTCGTTTTTGAAATAAATTATTTTTGAAATCAAATCGAGGATTCCCCAGAGCTCATATGACAAAATATTCATTAAATTGACAACTAGGATTGATACTCTCTGAGGTGTCTAAGGAACGGTAGAGTCTAGAACTCAAACAGGTTCTTAAACCTTCAGTCGTGTTTCTCCGGTGATTCGTGGCACACTGATAACCCCTGCCCGAACCTGGCCCAGACTTGTATTCATACAATCCGAAATTGTTAATTTTAACAATTTTTCAAGAGCTTCTTTAGAACCACAAGTTTTGCAACTGAATTTTCGATGAAAAACTCTCTTCTTCTAGTACATGCGTGCTTGCCCCATGAACAACCAAAATTACAATTCTTTTCAAAATTCAAATGATTTTGGTTTCAATTCAAATCAGATTGAATTTCAAGCTGAAAACTTTTCTAATAATTTCCACCAATCTCATCAAATGATTGTACCTGAATATGAAAATTATCATTCTAGGATTAATGAGAATTTATCTGAGATAAGTCGACTATTAGCGTAAATGGATAAGAAAAATGCTGAATTTCAAAACAATTTCAACATGGGTTTCAACAAAAATTTTGAAAACCAAAATGATTTTTGTAATATGAGTGGAGGTAGAATTTTGGTTATCAAATATGAAAAATGTGTTGCGAACAAGCTAAATTTTTGGCGATGTTGGTGGTGGAAATTAAATAATGAACAACTTCTAAGAGATGAGGTGGATGAATTTTTAAGGTCAACCAGTGGGGAACACATAGAAACAACGACTCTAAAAAACAACATTTTGAAATCTGATGTGTCTACCAATTTTATTGAAGGCAGCCTGAGTGAAATCAATCAATTAATGCATGAATTTTGGGTTTGTCGCGAGGAAATCAAGGAATGGGCGCGAACTTTTGATGAAAAACAAGCTTCTGAAAATAAAAATATCGAAAACATGCGTATCATTGAACAACTGTCTCAATACACCATTGAATTTTGGAAAAATCTAGAAAATCAATTACTTGAGGGAATTGATGATGTTGATGACTTTGAGGATTCCATGAAACTTGGCTTGACTTACATCGAAGAACTGGCTCAAAGAATGGACAATAGCGAACAAGTTTCTTATCGGATTGTTTATCAAATTTCTCTTCTTCAAACTGAAGTTACAAACTTGTTCAACAATTATAAATCTCAATCTAGCAACAAACAAGTTTCTGCCAACGTTTCTTTTGAACCAAATAATCAGGCAGTAACTTCGTCACCACATTACATAACTATTATTGATGATTCTGACGATATGACCGACGATGAAAATTTTGGAAAATCTCTTGTGCAAAACGTTGATCTCTGCGAAACTGAAATTCAAACTCAAACTGATGCTTCTTTTGAAAATTCAACTCTTACTGCAATTGAAAATTTTCATCCAACAACTTTTGAAATTGATGAAAATCTTAATGAAGTTGTTGAAATCTCTGCAACTGATTTGAATTCAAATTCTCTTAAAAACGAAGACGTCAATCTTCAATTTGATCTTCCTCTCTCAAATTCTAAATTTTTTGAAAATTTCGCAACTTTAGATTGTCAATCTGAAAGAAATGATGAAGTTGGTAACAACTGTTTAGGTGAGGACGACTTTGATGAGCGAAAACTTCTTGAACTGATTGACAATAATGTTGTTGGGTCTGAAACTGAAAAAGAAACATTTCAAAACTTTGAAATTTTTGAGGGTGAAAACAACGAAACTGCTGAATGTGATCTTAAACACAATGACGATTTTTCTGAAATTGTTGAAACTCCTTGCGACTTGATCATTTCAACTGAACTTCACTATGATCACTTATTTTTCAATGATAAATTTCTGCACTATATGAACTCTTTCTGGAATAACACTGTTTTTGAGAGAATACTATTTCGAAATTTACTGAAAATTCATTTGTTTGGTTTTGACTTTAGGTTTACGAGTGAACCTTTAGTTAACAAAATTTCAAATATCAAAGCAAAACTGAACAATATTTCTCAAAAAAAGTGTGGGGGTAAGAACGATGCACACGCATCTCAATTTATACATCACTTGAACAAATCAAACTTTAATTTTGAAACTTTTACCGAACCCCAGCTCGATGACCTCTCTTTAGTTGGTACGGAAATTCAATTCGATTTTAGGATCAATTGTAAGCTCAAAATTTTAAAATTAGCAACTCAAACTTTTGGAAAAACAAACTTTATTTTTCCAAATCTGACATGTAATATAAAATCCTTTATGATTTGGTTTTCTGTGCTTCAGCTGTGCCTCATAATCTTAATGAGGTTGATCCATTGTGGAAACGTTCATCTATTCGATGACTGCGTATTTTCTGCACACGCATCCGGTAAGTTGTGCTGACCCTCTTATTTTATTTCCCTTTCACTAAGATATGTTTGATTAACGACTGTGGGGACACAGTCACACTCAAGTGTGTGGGGGAGGGGGGGGGGGAATACACATTACATCAGCAATCAAATTTTATGAATTAGGTCATTCATTGAACAAGGATTAACTTAAATTCATAAATAACACCTTGGTTCTTGTTTGATAAGTTGAATTTTTGGGTGATGGGAATGAACATTATTTATTCATTGAATTGTATTGTGTCTTTTTAAGATGCTAGCTTGAGACTGTGCAGACGTTAGTCGTGTTCTGGAGTAAGCGTGTCAACCCTTGTTATACGTGTTAGAATGTGCAAGTAAAAATAATCAAAAAAAAATCAAGAAATAAAAATGATTTTGCACCTACATTTGTTGGATTTTCTGAGTTCGTTTTCATGCATAATATTTTCTTTTCCACTCAAATTTTCAAAATCGTAAGTTCTAAAATCCACTTGGCCCAATTAAGGAGAAATGACTCATTGTAGCGTTCTTCTTCGATACCCCACATTATTCAAACCCAAGTTTTAGTCGAATTACATCCATGTTTTGACAAGTTTTTCTTATACTGGTATACTTAAGAACCTTATACTGATTTATTTTCAAAGGTTCAAAAACGTCACTTTTTATACCAATATTACACTACCCACTCCGTACTTGTTTTAAGGTAGGATAACCATATACCACATCTTATTTTATATGGGTTATCTATCTTACGAAACTTTGCTTATCATTCCTTTTAGCTTTTTGTATAACATCAATCCAGACTTGTGAGTTGAATTAGAGTTATAGAAGTAGAGTGACTAGGGCACAAAACTTTCCTTTCATGAAGTGTTGGTTATGATTGGTTTAGTAGAGGAGGAATCAAATGAAATAATACGGTATCATTCCATTCCATCTCCACTCATCATTCATCATGCAAATATGAAAAAAAAAAGTGAAAAAAAAGAGAAGAAAAAAAGAGAAAGAAAAGAAAAAAATGAAATAAAGAGAGAGTCTCTCTGAATAAAATAGTCATTCATCATTCTTGACTATAAAGCATTCATTTCCATTCCATCCACATCCATCATACCGTACTTAGAAGCGAGGATTGTAGTTGAGGAGATGAAAGGAAACAAAACGTTCATATGTGCCTTAGTATTACTTTATCTTTTGTAGCTTGAAATTCAACTAATACACTTGCCCTCTTATCTAGAATATTTTTTAGAACTTACAAAATTCTCCTTCATCTATGCATAACTCATATCCAATACATTACAGTTACATTGGTGCAAAATTGTTCAAAAAAAAGAGAGAATAAATGATTGGGTGCACATTGTCAATGTGTAGAACTTTGGTTGACACCACGCTCTTAACCTTCAAGACAATTACAGTGTTATCAAGGAATTACGATTCAGCTTGAAAACTTTTATTCATTTGTGCACCAACAATGGGATGGACAATTTGGGACTAAACCGTTATTGTTGAAATTAGGTGAAATCCTTGGAATATGAAAGACCTTAAATATATTGTTTGATTTATCCGCGTACACAAGACGCTTGGATTTTGTGGGTAGTATCCGCGGAAAACCCTCACGAGACAACACTCGTCCTACTAGGGACACCTAGGGGTTTAACGGCTTGTTGCATACGCTAAATGCAATCGTGTTTCCTACGAAAGTGTGACATATCTTAGTTTAGTTTATTCGAGGATGAATAAAAAAGATAAGTGTGGGGGTATTTGATATACACGTAAATGTGTATATTTTATCCGCATATTTATCTTATTTTATCTTTTAAATAATTGATATTGTGTATTTATAGCTGTGTTTTCAGATTGTTGACAAGAATCATGGTTTAGAGCATTTGATGAATAAAGAATGAAGAATTTGCTGAAAAAGAGTGAAGTTAAAATTATTAAAGCTTGAAGAGTTTAAAGCTTGAAGAATGGTTGCAAATAGAGTTTAGTTGGGTAGATTTGGCTCACTAAAGACTCATATTATGTTCACATTAGCTCCTTTGCAAGGCTTCTCATTCATGCACTGCACGCGTTCACACTGGCTCACTTACAAGGCCTCTTACTCTACAACCCCATTCACACTAGCTTATGTGTTATTTGGGCTAACTCTTTAGTCCCACATTGTGGAATTTGCCAAGTAGCCTTTGTCATATCAGCTATAAATACACTTTATCTCATTCATTGTAAAACACACTTAGTTTTATTCTGTAATCTTGTTCTTGGAATAAAACTCTTCTTTCTCTTCTCAGTTGTTATTTTATTTTATTTTTGTTCATGTTATTTATTTTCTGTTTCTCTTGTTCTTTAGCTATGTCTAGCTAATCCCCTTTGATTAGGGGGTGATGACGCTAATAGATATGATTCAACATGAATCACATAGCCAATAGATGAGGACTTTATATATGTAGATCTAGATCTGAATCAAGGGTTAGATCTGAACCTTCATATTCTGTGTCGTTTAAGAGCTATGCTCCTTCATAGGGTATATTCGTATTCGATCTAACAATTATCAGATTTAGATCTAATTTTAGGTTTTTAGAAATTAATTTGTGAATCTGTTCTGATAGTCTATGGTTGTTTAAGAGCTCAGCTCCTGCATAGGCTATGCTTGTTGTTATTTACTTATTTGTTTCTAAGAATCTTTTTATCGTTGATTCGTGTTTGTGACAGAAACATGAATTAGATCTATATTTATTTATTGGCTATTGATGAGTGTGAATCTAATCTATGTAATTATCCCCTAGTTGCTTTCTCTTATTAGATAAATCTCTCTTTTTTATTTAATTGCTGCTATTTTCTGTGTTTTCAGTCAATCAAAATTCTGGAATAACTTGATTGGATTTATTAATTAAAATATTTTTGGTCCCAGAGTTCGACACCCTCTACAACAATCCTTATTGTTTAGGAAAGCCGAATGGATTTTACAGTTGTTTACAATTGCAAAATTTGTTCGCAAATAATAGTCGGAATTTTTCAGTGGAAATCAAAAATAGGGATGTTTTCTGTATTCTTTTTATCAGCGGTTTTTTTTTTCTATTTTGAAACTTAATAGGGACCTGTAAAAAACGCACCCTTATATATATATATTGTTTTATAATAAAAATTCGATTTTTATTAGATGAATATCGTTTTAAAAATATAATGGTTATCATATGAATATAAAAGTATGATTTTTAATTAAGAAAAGATGTGATTTTTATTTTTATTTAACCATGTATAAAAATACGAACTTTAGAAATAAATAGCATTGTTAAATAAAGCTTCGATTTTTAAGTTTACTAAAGGAAAGATTTTTATATGAAGAAAGAAGAGATCTTTATTTGTTTAAAGATCTGATTTTTATTTGTTTAAAGATAAGATTTTGAAAATAGGAAAGATATGAATTTTTTTAATGATATAAAAATATAATTTTTATATATATCATGACCATACGAAAATATGAGTTTTACAGAAAAGGTTTTGGAATAAAAATATGATTTTTATTATATGTGAAGAATAACAATATAACTTTTATTATGAAATAGCAAGATAAAAGTTCGATTTATATATATATATGATTTAAGGATAAAAATTCGATGTTTATATAGTTGATTTTGAAATAAAAATATGATTTTTATATATGAAGAAGTGAGATATAAAAATATGATTTTTATATATATGGAGCAATCTAAAAATATAATTCTTAGAGATATAAAAATATACTTTTTAACGCCATGAAAATATGATTTTTATTTATGTAGTAGCGAAATAAAAATGTAATTTTTAATATAAATTTCGTGAAAACAGATTGCGTTTGAATAAAAGCAGCGAATCTGAGCGACGGTAAAGAATGGCGGAATGGATCCCAAAGGTGAGAACTCCTCACTTTTATTTTATTTTCTAGTTAAAATATATACAAGGATGCAGATTGTGCTTAGCAGCACCCGACACAAGTCGTCCACAGACCATGAACGACTTGTTTGTTTGGCTATGTTGTGAAAATTTATTGTTGTGATATGGAATGGAATAAAATATTTTATCGTTAAAAATATTTTATAGTTAAAAATATATTTTTAACTTGTATATGAATAAAATAAATATTTATAAACAAATCAGGTGATTTTCTTATGTACACACATTTGATGATATTGATTGGGACGATAAATTTTACACATCGCCCAACTGCACAAATAAAACCTGTGTTTGATAGTTTGAAACCCCACACGGGTATTGGGATGATATATGACGTACACTGGTCCCAATAATTAGCTGTATGTCAATTGATTGATTGACAGGCTGTTATAAGCATTGAATATTTATATTTGATGCTTATGCAGTGTAGAATGCACTCTGGACGATGGTTGACTGTGTTTGATTATTGTAGTATATGTGAGTGTATGAAATTCATATAAATCAAATTATATGTTAATTGACTGTGTCTGATTCCAGTTCAGAAAGAATGAATATTTTAAAATAATAAATATTTTAAAATAACGAATATTTTAAAATAATTAATATTTTAAAATATTATTCATAAAAGATCAAAGTCTGATTTTGATGTCTGATTTGGGATGGACACGAATATATTTCAATATATAAAGCCGTGTTGATTAGATTAACGCCATTTTGACGTAAACGTTATTTATGTCGATTTTATTCATTTTTATAATGAATATTGAAAAGGAATTGATTTCAAAATATACTGTTTTGAAAATACTATTATTTATATATCGATGATATGGAATATTTAATTTTGATTTGAAATCGAATATGTATCAACCTGGATTTTTCAGCTATTTGAATCTGCATATTTAAATTGGTTTTAAATATTAAATTTGGGATATTAATGAATTTTTAATAATGAATTCATTATTTAACGACGATTGAACATTTATAGTTAAAACAAGCTCGAAACGACGGGGTAGTTCATAATATTAGGTTTTGAACTTTAATTAAAGGTACAGAATCCGTTTTAAGTCGGAATTCTGTGAAAAAAGAAACATTAGGATCTAAATAGTGCCTTTTTTTTGCAAACAGAGACCGTTTTTAACGAAATCGATTTTATTGGGGCCGCAATGAAAAAACGTAGCAGTATAATTATTTTCATTGTGTTTAGAGTCGTGTGTGGTGGGGCGAGTATATAACGGTTATCGGTAATAAACAATAGGATTAAATACTGGATAAAATTAACCAAATTCTAAATCGAATTTATAAAAAACATACTAATCTATCTTGTACCAAGTGAACGCGCTAATTTACTTAAAAACAGATCGATGCACATGCTATCCTATGTTAGCTACAAATCCAAACCGTATACATAGGGGCAGACCAAAAATACATCAGCCATCAATGTAAAAATCTACATAAAGCTTCACGACAAAGGAAAATCAACATACATGTCTAGGCTCCTACGATTTAACCCGGCTGCACTTAGATATTTTTCTACCCAATCTACCTATTCCCTTTATACTAAAGTATATATTTCTTTTCAACAAAGTATAGAACAAATACAAATTTAAAGATAAACCTTAATATCAAATCAACCACTGCCTAATAGATAGAAATAAAATTCCTGCAGGCCTAAGCTATCTTATGATGTACACAAGCTACGGTGTATAATAGTAAACATAAGAAAACTATACCCAGTTCACATACAAGCGTACAGTCGCTTTGGTTTACACCCTTAAAGCAGACCTATGTTATATTATAAAATAAAGTACACATGCTTACCAAAAATAAAAATTTCTTCACCTAACTGCTTTTTCAGCATACCTACGTTGAAAGAAAATTTAAAGCTGTCGTACTATACAGCTAACACATCATGGCATTTCAAAACCTATATACGCAGCCTTCACCACCTATATGCCTACCAATCTTTTCTACTTTATGTCAATCACAAGACAACAAAACTGCATGCATACCCCCTTCCCTGCTACGGCTAATACACAGCAGCTCATGAATCTCTCAATCAACATAATAGCTATGCAACATTCTACCATATATCAATAATACCATGGTTCCAAATTTCAGAACCGTGGTAACCAAGGTATTTATCCGTGCGTACCAAGGTAATGCATGCTATAAATACACGCAACACTTCCAGTATCTCTTCCGCAGTAGGAACAAATCCACGCCTCCACCATTAAGCAAAACGCGAGCTCCAAAATTTCAAAAATATAGAAAATAAAAGAAAGATCTATTTTCACAATTATCTGGTAGCTTAACTTTTCTACACAACTGACTTTTGGGTGAAGTGGGTGCGAATTTTTTTGGCGTGCTCGAACACAGCTGAAGAAAATGGCTGGTTCAGATCAGACCGGAACAGTGGTGTTGAAGGAGATAAGGTCAGTCATGAGTTCGGAGGTGCACTGTTAGGTTGAGTTGACCATGATTGTTGACGAGATGTTGTTTCAAGCATGGGTTTGTGGGGTGCTTCGTTTTTGAGGCTAGTGTTAAGGGACGTGGGTGGGCAAGTTTTGAAGAGGCGGCGGCGTACGTATTGTTGGAATAGTGACGATGTGGGAGCAAGATGATGATTAGAATAAGGCTCCGTGTAGGTTAATGTTGCGTAGAGGGAAACAATTTGAGGAGGAGTAAATTAAATCGAGAAGGTGTGTTGTGTGAAGAAGAGGAGAGAGTACTGTCTGCACATTATAAAAAGGAAAAAGAAAGAGAAGAAGAAGAAACTGGCGGAATTTCCTGAACAAAGGAATTAAGGTAGTCGGTGAGGAAAACCAACGCGTGGAAAGATAAAAGCAAAAGAACGGGAAAGCAAAAGGTTCAAATACATTGTTGGCCGCGGGTTGCATTATACTGCAGTGGACTGGGGGTTCACATTATGGTGAACTGAAGATTTAATTCTCCTGTTTGGTGTTTCTTTGGGGTATGCTAGAATACATGCAGCTAAGCGGTGGCCTTATTGAAGATGAAGTGAGGATGGGCACGTAAGCAGTGAAGAAATTTCAGCACGTATAGAAGGAGGTAATTAAACTGAGCCTAATCCCATTTTATATAATGTGAGTAAAAAAGTTAAGTTATTAAAATAGTATATATCGCAACTTAGTATTTGTGACATGTTATATTGAATTTAAATTGTGTCTGAACCAATGTGAACATGCCTAACCCATAGATAAGGGTCCAATTAAATTAGAACACTTAGGAACCGGTCGAATAATTCATTTACATTATAAAGTAGTTAACGGTTGATGAATTCTAATTTAAATCAAATATTTATAAATTGTGTAATGTGTTCAAGAGATGTCAGAATGGAACAAGGAAAACGACATTGGAGCCTTGTCGGGGAACATAACATTCTGGAATTGGCTTGGACAGAGATGGAAGCAACCAGAGCTTTTAGTTAAAATAAACGACCATTTAATTTAATTAAATCGAACTATTTTAACGTCAGATCAAATCAAGGTGAGTTCAACTCACTCAGTTCTTCCACTTATAATTATTACAAGTCAGGTTTATTATTTGTATGTCATGTTTGCAAATTGTTGGTTGATTTGATGATTGTTCAGATGCTGTTAAATAATGTTATATCGATTACTTAAATTAAACAATTGTTTAATTTAAATAAAATGACATCGTTTTTTTAACGATTATTCCCAATCGAGGTAACTTACCTTGTTGGTTACGTTTACAATAATACAAACGTATTTAAATTAAACTGGATGCTTTGATGGTTATTATTGGTTGACCACTATGAGTTGAATTGATTATTTATTTTCATATGATCATTATATGAATTATTTAATCAACATGTGTGGATTATTGACTTGGTGGCTGTTTGTTGAATCTAATTTCAACATCTATTTTGTCATTAACCAATCGATAGCATTGGTTGGAGAACTAATAGCAGATGGCCAAAATGTACATTGTTTATAAAGATTGGTTTACCGACAGGTAAATCGATGAAAACGAAGTTATGAAATTTATCTTATAACTACTGAGTATCAATTTTAGAAATCTATTATTTTAAATGAAGGGAATAAACCAACCACGTATATGTTAATTGTTTAAACCCCCAATCACCATTTTTGTACCTGACCGTGTGCGAAGCACATGCCTTATCTAAATTATTTATAAAACTAATTATTTTATACCGTGTGCGAAGCACGTGTATCATCTAAATTATTAATTGATTTATAAAACTAATTATTATATCACTAAGATGGATAAGCAAGTGAGCGAGGATTAATGTAATGATTAATAATTAGGATTAATGGTTTTAAGAAAATAATTAGAATGGAGTTATAATGAATCGATGATTTTATTAAATAATAATCGAAGAAAATGAGATTTTTTTAAATTAATAATATTATTTATTATTTTAAATGGAAAGATGAGTTGGAGTTGATCGACGAGTTAATCATGTATTAAAATTTACCAAGCCAACTGTTTTAATGGGAATTGATTATTAATTAATTTGTGCAAATTAATCTAATGAAATAATTTAGTGAATGGTGTTTAACTTCATTGGAATTAAAAAGGAAATTGGATATTTAATTCAATTAATGATAAAGTAAATTAAGAACAAGGAATCTCTTCTTAAATGAATTTCATTTAAGTAAGCAATCGAAGTTATTAATGAAATATAATTGGAGTTCAAAGGCAGTTTATGTACGGGTTTATATTCAAACCGGGTTTGGTAAATTAAATTATAAAGGTGTTTTAAGGGAAGGCAATGAGCTTAAAATAAATGATACTTAATGTTTGAATTAAGTAAGGGAAATTGAAATGAAAAGGGTTTTACATTAAATTAGAATTTTATAAACGAGTTTATTAAAAGAGAAGGGAAGTTAAAGCTTTAATCTCAAATTAACTTTACTTAGTAATGGTATGAAATTTATGAGATTTAAAGTAAGATTTCCCAGGGAATGATTGAAAGGATTTTAAAGAGGGATTTTTGAAATTGAATTAGGTAAATGATCAAGTTATGAGATTTGAAATAAAAAACCAGATAATGAAACAAATAATTTAAAGACGTCACAGTTTAGAAGTTAATGTTTTATAAATCGTTTACTAGATCAATAGATAATAATATATTTAAAGGAGAGATTTCAAAAATAAGAATGGCTATAAGATCGTATGTTAAATAAAATAGTGAAATGCTAATTGCTGGTATTAGAACGAATACAGGTTTTTGAATTACAATTCATATTTATCTTAAGATAAGAATGATGTTGATCAAGGTCTGAGAGGTAATTAGAATACACTAACTCGAACGACTTCAGATTTATCAAAGGATGATATTAGTTGTAATGGGGGAAATGTCTTGAGAAATAATAATAAATCGTTATTTGAAAATGTTGGAAATATATATATATATAATGGGATTCCTGATTAAAAGGAAATAAAAAGGAGCTTGAAGAGATAAAGT
This sequence comes from Allium sativum, assembly GCA_030737875.1. NCBI lineage: Eukaryota > Viridiplantae > Streptophyta > Magnoliopsida > Asparagales > Amaryllidaceae > Allium > Allium sativum. The sequence continues at coordinate 14,230,246 of CM060923.1, forward strand.
GATATCCATAATAAAAGGAATAAAAAGGAGTTTTGTGAAAATATAACAATATTTTCAAAAGAATAAAGAGATGAGATTTAGAACGGATATTCTGAAAATATAAGTGACAATTATGGTGTTAAAATAACAAAAACCAATGAGATATCATAACAATGGTTTAAAAAGGACAAATTGAATCGGGTCCCCAATTATAGACAATAAGTAATGTGTAGAAATGGTTTGTAAGGATAGTTAACGAAGAATTTGGATATGGAATTGGATGTGATTTATGATATTTTTCTAAGTATATAATGAAATAATTTGAGAATATTTATATATTAAAACTAATATATTATCTTTGGTATTACAACTGATATATTATTTTAATGGCCAAGTGATGGTGTGTAATAAACCAATGGATCAATTTTATTTTGGTTGTTTATTTTGATAGTTAAATAACCGACTATCAAAATCTGGCCCAACGGTATTGGTACGGCAAGAGAGGGATCGAATTTATATTCAAAAACCATTCCGACCAATAAATACGAATACGTGAACGATGTTGATTGAAGATGGAGAATTGAAGACCGTAAATCTTCATGAGCGGAAGAACTATTGTTAAATACCTCTGGATGATCCCTAGAGTTAACAATGATTCCGTCATGAGTGGAATCTATGGATTGCAAGGACTACTAGCTATTGATCTACAGGGTGATTACTAGGATGTGGTAGGAGAGTGCCTTCGGTTTGTCCAGTCCCAGGACAACTTGTATGGACGGATGTCTGACAGAGTATTTCCAAAGGAATCACGTACGTTGATTTTTTTTAAACATACCAAGCTATTGCCATAGAACGGAAACTTCTTTAGCTTAACAACAAGGGTATTTTTGTGGACGTCAATTAGTGGTATCTGGCGGATTTGACTGTGTGACATTCGAAGTGAATGGTGGCTAGATGTTCCGGAGAGAAGATTCAAAACCTCAAGCCTCATCAACCGGGAAATGAAAAAATTGGGCAGGCAGCATGGCTATGTGGGTCGCACCCATTAGGATGTATGATCACCTATCTAAAGAAATTCCTTTCGCTTCTTTAATCTATCGATGTTGTCCCTTTTCGGGAAATGGTGGTTAGCTCCCAATCGTTGGTGATATAAATTCGATACACTCAAGTGAAATGAGTGGTCGGTCATGTGTGTGCCGGGTTGCAAGACGGTCTTGTCGAACCCAGTGTATTCGCCTCTAGAGATACACTATTAGTAGGTGGTTCCATACCTTGTCATAGTCGGAATCCAGTCTCCAATAAGCGCCTGCGGTTTTGATTGTATACTATATATGTAGAGCGTGAGATGCAAGGGTTCTGCTAAATTGTTATTTATTTGTAACTAGACACTAATATAATATCAGAATAATATATGATTTCAAAATGTTTTGGATTATCGTAAGGTAAAAGCCGTCCGCGTTTATGTGTAGATTTGGTCTTACGATTATCCTTTTCTTTCAAAAAGAATTTGGACCTTTTAATCAAGTTGGATGATGTCCCTTAAACTTTGCGAGTTTTTTCTCACTCTGATTCATCAGACTGATCAGGTATTTGTAATGGTCGGGTTAGACTGGGTTGTACATGTTTAGGTTATCGGATGCTGTGAAGTCCAAAAACGAGATGAAGGTGTTCAGACATATGATATTATCTGGTACTATTCCGATGTGAGATATATATTAGGATAGAATATTTTAACTGTCCAAATGAATTGATGTACTCTGATGATTGTAAGGTTTTATTTCAAAGCTCTTCATGTAGTTGTATTTATAAATTATATTTTGTTCCGCTACGATGTGAGACTTTGTGTTGTGTTGGTTCTTTTTCTCCTTCTTCTATTCTAATATTCTTTCTTTCTTATCTCATTATCTAATTTCTTTCTAATAACATTATGGTGTTTTCGATGCTTGAATGTTCGGCATGGTGTTATTGCGTCGATTTTCGGGGTCGAAAATCCCTGTTCTTTACAGTGGTATCGGAGCAATGGTTTAGAAATAACCATGGCTCTGTGGTGTAACTCGATAGAGATTGGGTTAGTAATACCCTAGATCGAGGTTGATATATATATATATATATATATATATATATAGACACACACACACATATGTATATATAAGAGCGTATTTGTAAATTTTATATACAAATACTTTCTATTGTGTTATTTGATCAGTTCAAGCTGAGTTGACAGATTAATACAATATTGTTTTGTAAAGCGGGTAAATGAAATAATTTTACCCAAAATATATTTTCGTGTAGAATAGAAATAATTTTATCAAATTATTGGAGTAGTGGTGTGTTTCATTGATTTGAACGAATTCAAATTGGATTTTAATTTTGGACAGTTCAATAAGACTAGAGGGTAATTAGAATTATGGAATTTATGGATAAAAACTTCGATATGAAATTAATTAAACCTGAATATAACTAAAGGTAAACTAAATATGGATTACTGGGTCACGTCGGTTGTTTTTTGAATAATAGACTAGTTGCATATAAAATGCATCAACAATTGAATGAATCGGAAACTAAAGGGATAAATTTCCATATAATGAATTTTGAAAAGAATCAATATGAATTAAAATTGACATGATTTAAATCTCGTATTGGCATTGTATCTGGTATTGGCATTGTATATTGAGATAAGTGCAGGTTAGAAGAAGGGAGAGCAGTTAGTGTTTTGCTTAATGATTGGAGTGGAGTTGCCCGACAAATAGGTAAATCTTAATATATTGAAGGGCGTTTGATTTTATACCCCAGAGATGGGTAACCATTTGGCTTTGGTTTCTTTTGATCAATGTAGGGCTCAGAGTGGTAAGTTGTAGTTGTTTAGAGTGAACAGTATAGAGGAGGTACTTACCAATTTTGCGAAAATTTTTAAAACTTATTTACGATACTATTTTATCGTGATAATAACTAGCTTAAGAGCATTCTTCCTACTTAGCAATCTCAGGGACGAAATTCTTTTAAGGGGGGAAGAATGTAACAACCCGGATTTTTCGGCTATTTGAATCTGTATATTTAAATTGGTTTTAAATATTATATTTGGAATATTAATGAATTTTTAATAATTAATTCATTTTTTAACGACGATTGAATGTTTATATTTACATTTAATACAAAACGAACTCGAAACAACATGATAGTTCGTAATATTGGGTTTTGAACTTTAATTAAAGGTACAGAATCCGTTTTAAGTCGGAATTCTGTGAAAGAAGAAACATTAGGGTCTAAATAATGCCTTTTTTTGCAAACAGAGACCATTTTCAACGAAATCGATTTCATTGGGACCGCAACGACAAAACGTAGCGGTATAATTATTTTCGTTATGTTTAGAGTTTGTGTGTGGTGGTGCGAGTATATAACAATTATCGGTAATAAACAATAGGATTAAATACTGGATAAAATTAACCAAATGTTAAATCGAATTTATAAAAAACATACTAATCTATCTTGTACCAAGTGAACGCGCTAACTTAATTAAAGGCAGATCGATGCACATGCTACCCTTTGTTAGCTACAAATCCAAACCATATACATAAGGGCAGACCAAAAATATATCAGCCTTCAATGCAAAAATATACATAAAGCTTCACGACTAAGGCAAATAAACATGCTCGTCTAGGCTCCTACTATTTAACCCAGTTGCACTTAGATATTTTTCTATCCTATCTACATATTCCCTTTATACTAAAGTATATATTTCCTTTCAGCAAAGTATAGAACAAATACAAATTTAAAGATAAACCTTAATATCAAAGCAACCACCGCCTAATAGATAGAAATAAAATTCTTGCAAGCCTAAGCTATCTTATGATGTACACAAGCCACCGTGTATAATAGTAAACATAAGAAAACTGTACCCCAGTTCACATACAAGCGTACAGTCGCTTTGGTTTAAACCCTAAAAGCAAACCTACGTTATATTATAAAATAAAGTACACATGCTTACTTAAAATAAAAATTTCTTCACCTAACTTGCTTTTTCTGCATACCTACGTTAAAAGAAAATTTAAAGCTGACGTACTATACAGCTAACAAATCGTGGCATTTCAAAACCTATATACGCAACCTTCACCACCTATATGCCTAACTATCTTTTCTACTTTCTGTCAATCACAAGACAACACAACTGCATGCATACCCTCATTCCCTTCTACGGCTAATACACAGCAGCTCATGAATCTCTCAATCAACAGAATAGCTATCCTACATTCTACCCTATATCAACAATACCGTGGCCTCCAAATTTCAGAACCGTGGTAACCAAGGTATTGAGCCATGCGTACCATGGTAATGCATGCTATAAATATACGCAACGCTTCCAATATTTCTTTCGTAGTAGGAACAAATCCACTCCTCCACCATGAAGCAAAACGTGAGCTCCAAAATTTCAAAAATATAGAAAATAAAGAAAGATCTATTTTCGCAGTTATCTGGTAGCTTAACTTTTCTAAGCAACCGACTTTTGGGTGAAGTAGGTGCGAATTTTATTAGAGTGTTCAAACACAGCTGAAGAAAATGGCGGGTCCACATCAGACCGGGACAGTGGTGTTGAAGGAGATGAGGTCAGTCATGAGTTCGGAGGTGCACTGTTAGGTTGAGTTGGCCATGACTGTTGGCGAGATGTTGTTTCAAGCATGGGTTTGCGGGGTGCTCTGTTTTTGAGGCTAGAGTTAAGGGATGTGGGTGGGCAAGTTTTGAAGAGGCGTCGGTGTGACTAATTGTTGGAAAAGTGACGATGTGGGAGCAAGATGCTGAGAAGAATAAGGCTCGGTGTAGGTTAATGTTGCGTGGCGGGAAACGGTTTCAGGAGGAGTAAATTAAATGGGGAAGGTGTGGCGTGTGAAGAAGAGGAGAGAGTACTGTCTGCACATTATAAAAAGGGAAAAAAAGAGAAGAAAAAGAAACTGGGGGAATTTCCTGAACAAAGGAATCAAGGTAGCCGGTGAGGAAAACCAATGCGTGGAATGACAAAAGCAAAAGAAAGGGAAAGCAAAAGGTTCAAATACATTGTTGGTCGCGGGTTGCATTATACCACAGTGGACTGGGAGTTCACATTATGGTGAACTGAAGATTTAATTCTCATTTTTGGTATTTCTTTGGGCTACGCTAGAATACATGCAGTTGAGCGGTGGCCTTATTGAAGACGAAGTGAGGATGGGCACGTAAGCAGTGAAGAAATTTCAGCACGTATAGAAGGAGGTAATTAAACCGAGCCTAATCCCATTTGATATAATGTGAGTAAAAAAGTTAAGTTATTAAAATAGTATATACCGCAAATTAGTATTTGTTACATGTTATATTGAATTTAAATTGTGTCTGAAGCAATGTGAACATGCCTAACCCGTAGATAAGGGTCCAATTAAATTAGAACACTTAGGTACCGATCGAATAATTCATTTACATTATAACATAGTTAAGGGTTGATGAATTCTAATTTAAATCAAATATTTATAAATTGCGTAACATGTTCAAGGGATGTCAGAATGGAACAAGGAAAACGACGTTGGAGCCTTGTCGGGGAACGTAACATTCTGGAATTGGCTCGGACAGAGATGGAAGCAACCAGAGCTTTTAATTAAATTAAACGACCATTTAATTTAATTAAATCGAAATGTTTTAATGTCAGATCAAATCAAGGTGAGTTCAACTCACTCAGTTCTTCCACTTATAATTATTATAAGTCGGGTTTATTATTTGTATGTCATGTTTGCAAATTGTTGGTTGATTTGATGATTGTTCAGATGCTGTTAAATAATGTTATATCGATTACTTAAATTAAACAATTGTTTAATTTAAATAAAACGACATCTTAATTTTTAACGATTATTCGCAATAGAGGTAACTTACCTTGCTGGTTACATTTACAATAATACAAACGTATTTAAATTAAACTGGATGCTTTGATGGTTATTATTGGTTGACCACTATCAGTTGAATTGATTATTTATTTGCATATGATCATTATATGAATTATTTAATCAACATGAGTGGATTATTGACTTGGTGGTTGTTTGTTGAATCTAATTTCAACATCTATTTTGTTATTAACCAATGGATAGCATTGGTTGGAGAGCTAATAGCAGATGGCCAAAATAAACACTGTTTATAAAGACGGGTTTACCAACAGGTAAATCGATGAAAACGAAGTTATAAAATTTATCTTATAACTGAGCATCAATTTTAGAAATATATTACTTTAAATGAAGGAAATAAATAAAACACGTATATGTTAATTGTTTAAATCCCCAATCACCATTTTTGTACCAAAATCTGACCATGTGCGAAGCACGTGCATTATCTAAATTATTTATAAAACTAATTATTTTATACCGTGTGCGAAGCACGTGTATCATCTAAATTATTAATTGATTTATAAAACTAATTATTATATCACTAAGATGGATAAGCAAGTGAGCGAGGATTAATGTAATGGTTAATAATTGGGATTACTAGTTTTAAGCAAATAATTAGAATGGAATTATAGTGAATCGATGATTATTTATTAAATAATAATCGAAGAAAATGAGTTTTTTTTAAATTAATAATATTATTTATTAATTAAAATGGAAAGATGAGTTGGAGTTGATCGACGAGTTAATCATGTACTAAAATTTACCAAGCCAACTGTTTTAATGGAAACTGATTATTAATTAATTTGTGCCAATTAATCTAATGAAATAATTTAGTGAATGGTGTTTAACTTCATCGGAATTAAAAAGGAAATTGGATATTTAATTCAATTAATGATAAAGTAAATTAAGAACAAGGAATCTATTCTTAAATGAAGTTCATTTAAGTAAGCAATCGAAGTTAGTAATGAAATATAATTGGATTTAAAAGCAAGTTTATGTACGGGTTTATATTCAAACCGGGTTTGGTAAATTAAATTATAAAAGGGTTTTAAGCGAAGGCAATAAGCTTAAATTAAATGATACTTAATGTTTGAATTAAGTAAGGGAAATCGAAATGAAAAGGGTTTTATATTAAACCAGAATTTATAAATGAGTTTATTATAAGAGAAGGGAAGTTAAAGCGTTAATCTCAAATTAACGTTACTTAGTAATGGTATTAAGTGAAATTGATGAGATTTAAAGTAAGATTTCCCAGGGAATGATTGAAAGGATTTTAAAGAGGGATTATTGTAATTGAATTAGGTAAATGATCAAGTAATGATATTTGAAATGAAAATCCAGATAATGAAACAAATAATTTAAATACGTTAAAGTTTAGAAGTTAATGTTTTATAAATCGTTTACTAGATCAATAGATAATAATATATTTAATGGGGAGATTTCAAAAATAAGAATGGTTATAAAACCGTATGTTAAATAAAATAGTGAAATGGTAATTGCTGGTATTTGTGACGACCCGAACTTCCCCGGTAAGGAAAGCGCGGATTGAGTCGAGAACACGACAAATCATAACACAAACAGAAGAACATTTCATTGCTTATTACAACAATTCCATCAGAATACAAGAATATAATAGAGTATGAATAAATATTACACAGAAAAATATCAGAGATTTAAATTACATTTAAATACATCGCAGCGGAAATAATACACAACACAACTAGAAGAGATATACGGATACAGAACTTTCCGGATATCGTTCCAGCTGTAAATCAGGATCCTGTGAATATAAATCTGCAAAACCAAAATTACTAGCTGCCCATGTGGAAAATAGGGGCACCCAGAGTTTAGGTTAAAACAATAAACTCTAGGTCAGTCATGTGACTGGTGTGAGAACTAAAACAGTTATTAATCTTTGTTTTTAAAGTTAGGTAAATCAAGGGACCACGCCGTAAACACGGAACGGGTTTCCTCCCAAGAATTCCAGTGCACAAAACAAACAGCGCAATGCTAAATAAAGAAAAATGAAGCTATTATAAGATCCAGGTCCCATCACACAATGCAAAGCAAGCCGGAGGATATGGTTTTTCCTTATAATAGCCAAATATGCTTGATACATGAAATTTCATCTTATATTATTACTATAAGTGAAGAAAACAATTTCAAATATAAATGTATCAATCATAGATGGCATGGGCACCATATATCATGTCGCCAATACTAGGCTCTACAATCAAAACAGAAAAATGTCGTACTTGGAAATTGGATTTCCATCATGGTGGCTCCTGATTCGAAAGATCGATCGCGTAGTGCCGTCGACAACGGCTTATGTCCCAGCGAGAGAAAACATCGTATGCACATACGCACTTTTGGGAAATCGAGTATCACTGCGGCTTACGTCTCGGCGAGAGAAAACACCACTTACCCTATCCCTCTGAGCACTAAGCTCAATCTCGGTCGACCAAATCCACGACACCGCTAAGGTGCCCATCCTCTAAAAAGCATACTGATCAAACCATCAGTTTACCACCATACCGGGGTGTGAGGCTCGCGAATCAACGCTACACACAAAGTCGTGCTATATTAAAGTTGCGCTTTGATCGTCATCCACAAAACATTGCTTTTCAACAAAAGTCTGGATCACTGCATCTCAGCATGCCACACTATTAATCCATATCGTACCACTGATTTCTGCCAATATATAACCTCTGAGCTAGTATGTCTCAGAGAAAGGCGTTAAGCAAGAGAATAAATTCTCCGCCGCCAAACAGATATATATTTAGCAGAGATCAACGAATACAATATAAAGGAATACAATGTCAGACACACCATCCATTTACAAGTCCGTTCTAGGTCTGAACGAAACCGGAGGCAGTTTCCTCTCATATTCGTTGATCTCCAAGTACGTCCGGACGGCTACTACTTTAGCCCCCTTCAAGGTAGCTACTCCCATCGTGAGCATCAGTAGCACCTATTCATTCGATGTAAAGATCGTCGGTCTTGCACCGTCTTCAATCTCTTCGACTCATCGTCGAATCAGTTATTCAGAATGGGTTATACCCGGACTTTTTGAATAACTCGCGTATCTTAACCAACAAGTGCTATAAAACACAATATACGCCTCATTCCAATTCAGAATATTCTTTTATTCAGATATTCACACTCCTAGGGAAAGGTTCCCATTAATTTTATCAAAGATAAATTCTTTTAAATTTATTCTTTAATCTTCCTTTGGATGACATTTCAAACCAGATTATGGTTTTCCAAACTAGTCGAGATTAGCGAACCACACCGAAGTAATTATTTATTTTATTTCCCAATCCCAACCTATTCATCCCATGGAGCAAAACTGTTATTACCCCATAACTAACACCACGGTGTTATCGGTAAATTTAATTACCATTTCACATTCAAATCTAATTGAAGATTTAACTATCGCTAGGAGTAAAACTGGTGATACTCCCCTTTCGATCATTTCTAAATTTTGATAATTTAAATTATCAATTCATATTTCAATCAAATTAAAGATTCATTAAAACTCCTTTTGCTAGGTTAAAGAACTAATGTCATTTAAAACACAATTCACGATAAACCCAAATCACGTTCTATTTCAAATCCAATAAAATATATTAGGAATTCTGGTTATTTAAAACCCATTTCAAATTCAATTTATTTATTTCAAAAATAAATTGATTTTAATTCTAGTTCAAAACTAGTTCATTTCGATAAAAATCTATTTTTATCTTTTCAAATATGGAGTTTTTCATCCCAGTTCTTTTCAAATCATTTATTTTGATTTTACACAAATTAAAGATATTTTTAATTATTTTATCAAGGCCCGTACAGTCGATTTCCATCTACGGCCATCGAACTGCACTTACAGCGACCTTTTATGAAATTGATTTGGACATATCTCCAAATCCATCCGTTAGATTTCAAAATTCTAATATTCATTGGAAATCTCTTTTCGATACGAACCCAACGGTTCCGGTTTCAGGAGAATCCGACGGTCGGATCTCCCGCAACATCAATTCGAAGTCAATGGTCGAAATTCGCGAACTACCGCAGCGCGGCGCGTTCTATTCAGGCCATTATATTATATATACAATATATATAATATATACATCGTCGATTTCCTTTTTAAAACGTATTTTATAAATCGTTTTAAATTCGTTTACAAACCAATTACAACTTCATTTCAAATTCAAATCAAAATTGAATTTTTCCAATATAAATTCGTTTTAAATTCATTTCAAGTTGATTTCAATTCAAATTTGATTCTATTCAATTTCAATTCAAATTCATTTCTATTCAATTACAATTCGAATTCTTTTCTATTCAATTTCAATTCGAATTCATTTCTATTCAATTTCAATTCGAATTCATTTTATATTCAATTTCAATTCATTTTTATTCAATTTCAATTCGAATTCATTTCTATAAATATTCGATTTTTAAATCTCTTTTCAATATACATTATAAAACGAATATAATCGATATAAATATCGTTCGCGTCAAAATAGCGCATCTCTAATCAACACGGCTTTATATTTTTCAATAACTTCGTTATTCTATTCAACAAATGAATATTTATTCTATTCAACACATGAATCTATATTTCCTTCAACACATGACTAATCTCAACAAATGTGTACTGTCAACACGTGACTATTATTTTATAATATTCTTTATTTTCCCAATTGGAATGAGGCCCAATCAATTACCAAATAATGTTAATTATATGGATTCCATACAACACATGTATATAAAAGCAACAATAAATAATCAACCATCATCGAAAGTGCACAACACAACTGTCTGTCAACCTATCGGTCGACATAAAACTTATTATTAGGACTAGTGTACATCAAATATAATCCCAACACCCGTGTGGGGTTTCACATCAACAAACACTGAATATTATTTTTGTAGTTGGGCGATGTGTAAAATTTATCGTCCCGATCAATATCCTTCAAATAGGTGTACATAAACAAACCGTCCGGTTTGTAAATGAATATTTATTTATTCACATTCACGTTGTAAATTATATTTTTAATGATATAAAATATTTTTAACTATGTAAATATTTTATTTCATTCCACAACACAACCAATTTTCACAATAACATACAATCAAACAAACAAGCCGTCCATGGTCTGTTGACGACGGGTGTCGGGTGCTGCTAAGCACCGTCTGCATCCTACTATATATATTAACTAGAAATTTGAAATAAAAGTGAGGAGTTCTCACCTTGGAGATCCACTCCTCCATTATCTATTTCTGAACGGTTCGGATAATGCCAAAAATTCGAATGTAGTCTTCTCTACGTTGTTCATATTAAAAATCACATTTTTATCACTCCGCTATATTAAAAAGATCAAATCTTTCCGCTTCAACATATATAAAAATCGTATTTATATATTCTCTATCTTATAAAAATTATATTTTTATAATCTCTGCTATATAAAAATTATATTTTTATTCCTTACATACGATAAAAATTATATTTTTAACCTTTACATTCAATAAAAAAATTATATCTTTATTCTTTACATTCAATAAAAATTATATTTTTATTTCGCTATATATATAATGAAAATTAGATTTTTACTTCGTTACATATATGATGAAAATTATATTTTTGTATTCTCTATTATAGAAAAATACTATTTTCAATCCGCTACTTATATAAAGATCGAATTTTTATTTCGCTTCATATATAAAAATCGTATTTTTATTCGCTACCAATCCTATATTTTCAAAACGACATCTATATTTTCAAAACAACGATATCTATATTTTCAAAACAATTTTAAACTGATTTGAAAATAATTTTTTAAACTGATTTTAAACTTATTTGAAAATAATTTTTAAACTGATTTTAAACTGATTTTAAAACTGATTTTATATAACACTAAATAATACATATAAAAACTGACTTACATTAAGTAAAGACTAAGATCAAATAAAATAAAATAACACAAAAAACTTACTTTCTTCTTGTTCGCAGAGGGGGTTTCTGGACGTTGACGGAAGTGGAGGGAGGGTGCGGCTTCGTCGGTGTAACAACCCGTAAAATGCGAGCCAGTTTGAAATTTTTATTTTGGCAATTTTAGCGAGTTTTGAATATTTAAAATAGAATTATTTTAAATAATATCGACGAGAAATTTATTTTGAATATAATTCGAACGTATATATTATACGCGTCGTCGTTAGAATATAAATATTTATATATAATTATAAATAGAATTGAAAATGGCGCGGTAGTTCGATAATTCGATTTCAAACTTCAATTGAATGTACCGCGTGCAAAACAATCCGGATTTTAGTGAAACCAAAAATAATGGGATCTAATTGTGAATATCTTTCCAACGAATCCGAAAAATCAAGATTTCATATCGGGAATCAAAAGATATGTCCAGTTGAAAATTCTGAATAGTCGCTATGGAATTCAGGCCCTTAAAAATGGACATTTTGCAAATGACCTCGGATTTCGACGAAACCAGTTTTGTGGGGTCCGTGATGTCAAATTATTGCTAGATTCCAAATTTCATAATTTTTCGAATCAATATGTGAGCGTGGCAAAGGAAAACGCGTTTGACCAGTTTCAGTTGATTTTAATCGACTGGAAAATGGCCATTTTTCCAACGGTCTCGGAATTCGACGAAACTAGTTTTGTTAGGACCGTATCGTCAATACGAAGCTAGAAAATATTTTTCTGGAATTTTTCTAGTTAGTATGTGACCCCGGTAATTTGAAATATGCGTTTAAAATTCAATATAGTGATTTAAATGAAAATTCAAAAGGAAACTGATTGCAACGATCAAATCAGTTTGCGATACATATCCCATTGTGTTCGGAATGGGGGTAAAACGTTAGGGACGACAGGCGGTGGGCCTCGTTTAGAGGTCGTATGTAAAAGTCAACCTTTTTAGAAATTAAAATAATTAAATAAAATAATAAAATTAAAATTATTTTCTCCTTAACTACCCAGGCCCCCCCCCGATTTCATTCTACAGAAAAAAAATAAAAAAAAAAGAAGAAAAGGGGGGAGATCGATTTCGCCGCCCCCATAAACCACCGCTCCGCCTCACCATCGACGCAGACCCCCTCCCTCAGCTCGCCGCCCTCCCCTTCTTCTCCTCCTCCGCCACCTCGAAGCGCACACCCCCGATAGGTCGCGCCGCCCTCAGGAACCCCCCCCCTCTTCAATCGACGGACAGCTTCCCCCCCCTTTTTCCAGACCTCGGCGGCGCTGAACCCTCCCCCCCCCTTCGAAGTTCAACAGTGGAAACCGCTGTAAGTTATTTTTTATTTTTGCTTTTTGTTTAATTATAATTTATAAACTGATTTTTTTGTTTTAATTTATAAACTGATTTTTTATTTTAATTTAATTAACTAATTTTCTTATTTTAATTTAATTAACTGATTTTCTTGTTTTAATTTAAAAAAAAAACTGATTTTTTAACAAAGTAAAAACTGATTTTTTTAACAAAGTAAAAACTGATTTTTTAACAAAGTAAAAACTGATTTTTTTAACAAAGTAAAAAACTGATTTTTTAACAAAGTAAAAACTGATTTTTTAACAAAGTAAAAACTGATTTTTTAACAAAGTAAAAACTGATTTTTTAACAAAGTAAAAACTGATTTTTTAACAAAGTAAAAACTGATTTTTTTAACAAAGTAAAAACTGATTTTTTTTAACAAAGTAAAAACTGATTTTTTAACAAAGTAAAAACTGATTTTTTTAACAAAGTAAAAAGGTTTGAACTTTAGAAAGAAAAGATTTGAACTTGGAAAAAAAAAATAAAGATCATATTTTTTTAAAATAGAAAAGACGAAATTTTTATTAAGTAAAAGATGTAAAAATATGATTTTTATATATTGAACTTCGAAATAAAAATATGATTTTTATATATTGAACTGCGGAATAAAAAATCGATTTTTATATATTGAATAGCGTAGTAAAATTCGATTTTTATATATTGAATAGCGTAGTAAAATTCGATTTTTACATAGGTAGTGAAAGCGGACAACGAAGATGCGGTAGCGACGAAGGTTTCTGCAAATGAAGTGCCGTGGAGCTAGGATAGCTATCTGTGAGAATTTCTCACCTTTCAATTTTATTTCTAGTTATATATATATATACTAGGATGCAGACGGTGCTTAGTAGCACCCGACACAATCGTCCACAGACCATGGACTTGTTTGTTTGGTTTTATAGATTAGTTGGATATTTGAATTGAAATTGAGTTGTTTGGGTGAATTGAATGAATTTGATTGATGTGTGAATGGCGTGGGCCTTCACTAGACCGGGGATAAGGCTAGGCCTTGTCCCGTTTCTAGTATCGTGCCGTTATGCCGCCGAAATTTTCTAAAATAAGTTAGAAAAATAAAAATATCATTTTATTTAAAGAATGAACTGAATAGAAATTCATATGTTGGAATAAAATGTTTTGTCGTTAAAAATATAATTTTTAACGTGAATGTGAATAAATAAATATTCATTTACAAACCAGACGGTTTGTTTATGTACACCTATTTGAAGGACATTGATTGGGTCGATAAATTTCACACATCGCCCAACTGCACGAATAAAAATCTGTGTTTGATTGTTTGAAACCCCACACGGGTGTTGGGATGAAATTTGAAGTTCACTCATCCTGATTGATTAAATATGTCGATCGATTGATTGACAGGCTGTTATAAGCGTTGAATATCTATATTTGATGCTTATACAGTGTAGTGCACTTTGGTTGATGGTTGATTATTTTCAATGCTATTATATACATGTGTTGTATGAAAATCCATATAATTAATTTTATATGGTGATTGATTGGGCCTCATTCCAATTTTGAAAAATAAAGAATATTATAAAATAAAAGTTCATGTGTTGACAGCTTCATCCATTGAGGTTGGTCATGTGTTGAACGAAATATTTTAATAATAAAGTCTACATCTTTATATTATAAAATAAAAGTTCATGTGTTGACAGTACTCATTCATTGAGATTGGTCATGTGTTGAACGAAATATTTTGATAATAACAACTATTTTGAAAAAAAGAAATATTTGAAATAGAATATTTGAAAATAGAGATTTATGAAGCCGTGTTGATTAGTTTGACGCCATTTTGACGTGAACGATATTTATATCGATATATAATGATTTCGAAATGAATTGAATTGAAAACGATTTCGAAATGAATTGAATTGAAAACGATTTCGAAATGAATTGAATTGAAAACGATTTCGAAATGAATTGAATTGAAAACGATTTCGAAATGAATTGAATTGAAAACGATTTCGAAATGAATTGAATTGAAAACGATTTCGAAATGAAATGA
Organism: Allium sativum; assembly: GCA_030737875.1. NCBI lineage: Eukaryota > Viridiplantae > Streptophyta > Magnoliopsida > Asparagales > Amaryllidaceae > Allium > Allium sativum. Next base: position 14,245,461 of record CM060923.1, read on the forward strand.
ATTGAAAACGATTTCGAAATGAAATGAATTGAAAACGATTTCGAAATGAATTGAATTGAAAACGATTTCGAAATGAAATGAATTGAAAACGATTTCGAAATGAATTGAATTGAAAACGATTTCGAAATGAATTGAATTGAAAACGATTTCGAAATGAATTGAATTGAAAACGATTTCGAAATGAATTGAATTGAAAACGATTTCGAAATGAATTGAAAACGAATTCAAATTGAATTGAAAGCGAATTGAAATGAATTCAAATTGAATTGAAATTTGAATTGAATAGAAATGAATTTTAAAACGAATTTATAAAGAAGAATTTAATTTTGGTTTGAATTGAAATGGAAGTTGAAATCGCTTTTGAAACGATTTTAAAACTATTTATCATTTGTTTTAAATGGAAATCGACGAAATATATATTATATATATTATATATATAATATAATGGCCTGAATAGAACGCGCCGCGCCGCGGCAGTTCGTGAATTTCGACCATTTATTTCAAATGGACATTACGGGAGATCCGACCGTCGGATTCTCCTAAAACCGGAACCGTTGGGTTCGTATCGAAATGAGCTTTCTAACGAATATTAGAAATTTGAAATCTAACGGTTGGATTTGGAGATATGTCCAAATCAAATTCGAAAAAGGTCGCTGTAAGTGCAGTTCGATGGCCATTGATGGAAATCGACTGTACAGGCCTTGATAAAATTATTAAAAATAGTAATAATTTGTGTAAAATCATAAGAAATGATTTAGAAAGATTTGGGATGAAAAACTCCATATTTGAAAAGATAAAAATAGATTTTTATCGAAATGAACTAGTTTTGAACTAGAAATATAATTCTATTTTTTTTTTAAATAAATAAATTGAATTGGAAAAGGGTTTTAAACATAACCAGAATTTCCAATGATTGCATTGGAGTGGATTTGAATCGAAATTGTCTTCGGAATATTTCGATGTTGGATTTCGTGATTATACAGATGTTGTTATGGAAATTTGAAAGATATAGATATATATATCGTTATTTCCCATACGATATCTGTTTGTCAGAGAATTTGATGTTGAATATAAGCCGGGATATTTTCTATTCAGAGCCTTGTGTTGAATATCAAATGTGATTTGGGTTTGTCGTGAATGGTGTCTTCACTAACACTGTTCTTGGACCCAGTTGAGAAAAGATTAAATCTTTTTATTTAGGTTTAATGAAGTGTACCAATTAAATAACATTTAATTGGAATTGAATCGATATTGATTTTTGGGTTTATCGTGGACAGTGTTTTAAATAACACTCGTTCTTTAACCCGATGATTAATGAATGTGATTTTGGGTTTATCGTGAACCGTGTTTTTAAATGACACTGATTCTTTAACCCAGTCAAAGATTAAAACTAAGTGGAGTTTTAATGAATCTTTAATTATATTGAAATAATCAAAATGGAGTATCACCAGTTTTTCTCCGAGCGATAGTTAAATCTTTAATTAGATTTGAACGCGAAATGGTAATTGAGTTTACCGATAACACTGTGGTGTTAGATATGAAGTATTACCAGTTTTACTTCATGGGATGAATAGGTTGGGATTGGGAAATTAAAACAAATAATTACTTCGGTAAATTTCGTTAATCCCGACTAGTTTGAATTGATATTCAAAAGTAGATTAAAGAATAAATTAAAGAATTTATCTTTGATAAAATTAACGGGAACCCTTCCCTATGAATGTGAAATTTAGAAACTAACTGTCGGTTAGCTAAGCAGAATGGTTTTCTGGATATTGATCTGATGTTGGTTTCGGCCTTCGGGGTTAATATTTGGGGAATTATTCTCTTGATTAATTTACGGTTAGTGACTAATGAATTGGAATGAGGCGTATGTTGTGTTTGTGTAACACTTTTATAATATATACGCGAGTTATTCGGAAAGACCGGGTTTATCCCATTCTGAATAACTGATACGACGATAAGTCGAAGATGAAGACGATGGTCGAAGACCGGAGGTCTTCACGTCGTTTGGGTGATAACTGATGATCTTGATTGGGCTGTACACCCAAGAAGATGGAAACAGTTAGTGATCGTCCAGACGTACTTGGAGATCGATGGATATGCGGGGTACTAGGTGCCTCCGGTTTCGATCAGACCCAGAACGGACTTGTAAATGGACTGTGTGTCTGACATTGGAATTTAGTCTGTGTGATTGATTTCTATTAAATATATATCTGTTTGGCGGCGGAGGATTTATTCTCTTGCTTAACGCCCTTCTCTGAGACGTACGAGCTCAGGGGTTATATATTGATGGATATCAAACGCATGGAGTGAATTGCCTGTGTGGCATGCCTAAGTGGCAATTGATCGAGGCTTCTGTTGAAAAGCAAAGTCTTGTGGTGATGATCAAAGCACGGCCTTTGTGGCGTAGCTTTGTGTAACGTTTACTTTGCGGGTTTCACACCCGGTATGAACCAAAAACGGGAGACGGACCTCAGGGAGGACTTGCGTTTCCTTCTAGCTAAAAAGTGGCGTCAGTGGTTTTACACGCCCTGACGAGTTTGACTTATGTGGTTGTTGCTGTTGCGAGGCGCCTCGGATTGATCGGTCGTTCTCGAACCGATGGAGTCATTTAGTTGGCTCATTGACACCCCAAAGGGTGGGAAAACGCAGTGTTCAGGCATTTTAATCCACATCGGTGGACCGGCCCTGTCGCTCCAAGGGTCGATGCGTTCTGATCCTGAGACACGGGCTAGAGCGTCTCGAATCGGTTGAGGACTATCTTTTGCCTCAGTTCATAGACGGAAATCCAATTTCCAAATACGACATCGTGCGGTTTTGATTGTATATATATATGGCGACATGATATATGGTACCCATGCCGCCTATGATTGATACTTATGATTTGAAGTGGTTTTATACACTATGCACTTATAGTAGTATCAAATGATTTGTTTTAAACGTACTAAGCATTCTTTGGCTGTTATAAGGGAAAACCCTATCCTCGACTGCGTTGCATTGTGTGATGGGACCTGGGTCTTATAACAGCTTCATTTTTCTTTATTTAGCATTGCGCTGTTTGTTTTATGCACTGGTATTCTTGGGAGGAAACCCGTTCCGTGTTATACGGCGTGATCCCTTGATTTACCTAATGATTTAAAATAAAGATTAATAACTGTTTTAGTTCTCACACCAGTCACATGACTGACCTGGAGTTTATTGTTTTAACCTAAACTCTGGGTGCCCTTATTTTGTCACGGGCAGCTAGTAGTTTTGGTTTTGCAGATTTATATTCACAGGATCCTGGTTTACAGCTGGAACGATATCCGGAAAGCTTTGTATCCGTATATCTCTTCTAGTTGTTTATTGTATTATTTTCCGCTGCTATGTATTTAAATGTAATTTAAATCTCTGATATTTCTGTGTAATATTCATTTATACTCTGTATATTCTTGTAATCTGATGCATTGTTGTAATATACAATGAAATGTTCTTCTGTATGCGTTCTGTTGTGGTTTGTTCTCGAACTATCCGACACTTTCCTTTACGGGGAAGTTGCGGGTCTTTACACGTGGTATCAGAGCTTTGGTTTACAAAGCTCAGAGAACAAGGCACATTAGAACCTTACGAAAGAATTCATCAGATATTGGATTAGAAATATCCAATGGGAATGACTCGTTAGAGATGGGATCAGTAGTATCCTAGAACGAGTGTGAAGAGTATATTTTTCAAATGAAAACAATTTTTGTTTTGAAAATTTAAATCAATTATTCGTATCTGATTATCTATTTATATTGAGTTGGACAGTCCAGTATATAAAGATTTTGCGTATACGTCTGATCCGCGTGTATTCGAAGTTTTAATATATTGGATAGATATAGAATCATACTCTAGTGGCCCGAAGATGATTCTGATGGTTGAGTACTCATCGTCAGAATTTATATTCGTGTGACGAAGGTGTGATATCTATATATTTCCATTAGACTGGTGTGAGAACCAAAAATTAGATAGGGCCTATTGTTGTGAATTGGCATTAAAAACATGATTTTTGGTATATATATCAAAATTATGGATTTGAAACTCTAATCCACTAATTGATTGATGTTTGTGTTGTTTGTTCATTTGTTTGCTAATTTTGAACCATTTAGCCTAATTGAATCAAATATTGAATTGTATTGAAAATTGGTCGCATTTATTTGCATATACATATATATATCATTGAACAGGTCATAGCAAGGAGGCTAGAGCAGAGAATAAAATTTGTTTGCCCGACAAATAGGTACATGTTTACTACATAATTTCCTGTTTTGTTTGGGTGATGATGATTTTGTGAGCCTATTGGCTAGCCGCTTGGCTTTTTATTTTTCTTTTTGAGATCTGAAGGACCGGGGAAGCTATTTGAAATTCCCCGATGCTCCCATTGCAGGGGAGGTTATGGCGAAATTTTTCGAAAATTTAGGGTGTTAGCCAAATTTTTGAAATTTTGAAAAATTCTCAGAAACTAAAGAGTTGGAGAATGGAAGCCGAATCGAGTGTAGAATTGATTGATCAAACCACTTTCGACTTTGTTCCTTTTCGGGGACGAAAAGTTTTAAGTGGGGGAGATTGTAACAACCCGTAAAATGCGAGCCAGTTTGAAATTTTTATTTTGGCAATTTTAGCGAGTTTTGAATATTTAAAATAGAATTATTTTAAATAATATCGACGAGAAATTTATTTTGAATATAATTCGAACGTATATATTATACGCGTCGTCGTTAGAATATAAATATTTATATATAATTATAAATAGAATTGAAAATGGCGCGGTAGTTCGATAATTCGATTTCAAACTTCAATTGAATGTACCGGGTGCAAAACAATCCGGATTTTAGTGAAACCAAAAATAATGGGATCTAATTGTGAATATCTTTCCAACGAATCCGAAAAATCAAGATTTCATATCGGGAATCAAAAGATATGTCCAGTTGAAAATTCTGAATAGTCGCTATGGAATTCAGGCCCTTAAAAATGGACATTTTGCAAATGACCTCGGATTTCGACGAAACCAGTTTTGTGGGGTCCGTGATGTCAAATTATTGCTAGATTCCAAATTTCATAATTTTTCGAATCAATATGTGAGCGTGGCAAAGGAAAACGCGTTTGACCAGTTTCAGTTGATTTTAATCGACTGGAAAATGGCCATTTTTTCAACGGTCTCGGAATTCGACGAAACTAGTTTTGTTAGGACCGTATCGTCAATACGAAGCTAGAAAATATTTTTCTGGAATTTTTCTAGTTAGTATGTGACCCCGGTAATTTGAAATGTGCGTTTAAAATTCAATATAGTGATTTAAATGAAAATTCAAAAGGAAACTGATTGCAACGATCAAATCAGCTTGCGATACATATCCCATTGTGTTCGGAATGGGGGTAAAACGTTAGGGACGACAGGCGGTGGGCCTCGTTTAGAGGTCGTATGTAAAAGTCAACCTTTTTAGAAATTAAAATAATTAAATAAAATAATAAAATTAAAATTATTTTCTCCTTAACTACCCAGGCCCCCCCCCCCCCCCCGATTTCATTCTACAGAAAAAAAATAAAAAAAAAGAAGAAGAAAAGGGGGGAGATCGATTTCGCCGCCCCCATGAACCACCGCTCCGCCTCACCATCGACGCAGACCCCCTCCCTCAGCTCGCCGCCCTCCCCTTCTTCTCCTCCTCCGCCACCTCGAAGCGCACACCCCCCGATAGGTCGCGCCGCCCTCAGGAACCCCCCCCCCTCTTCAATCGACGGACAGCTTCCCCCCCTTTTTCCAGACCTCGGCGGCGCTGAACCCTCCCCCCCTTCGAAGTTCAACAGTGGAAACCGCTGTAAGTTATTTTTTATTTTTGCTTTTTGTTTAATTATAATTTATAAACTGATTTTTTTGTTTTAATTTATAAACTGATTTTTTATTTTAATTTAATTAACTAATTTTCTTATTTTAATTTAATTAACTGATTTTCTTGTTTTAATTTTAAAAAAAACTGATTTTTTAACAAAGTAAAAACTGATTTTTTTAACAAAGTAAAAACTGATTTTTTAACAAAGTAAAAACTGATTTTTTTAACAAAGTAAAAAACTGATTTTTTAACAAAGTAAAAACTGATTTTTTAACAAAGTAAAAACTGATTTTTTAACAAAGTGAAAACTGATTTTTTAACAAAGTAAAAACTGATTTTTTTTAACAAAGTAAAAACTGATTTTTTTTAACAAAGTAAAAACTGGTTTTTTAACAAAGTAAAAACTGATTTTTTAACAAAGTAAAAACTGATTTTTTTAACAAAGTAAAAAGGTTTGAACTTTAGAAAGAAAAGATTTGAACTTGGAAAAAAAAAATAAAGATCATATTTTTTTAAAATAGAAAAGACGAAATTTTTATTAAGTAAAAGATGTAAAAATATGATTTTTATATATTGAACTTCGAAATAAAAATATGATTTTTATATATTGAACTGCGGAATAAAAAATCGATTTTTATATATTGAATAGCGTAGTAAAATTCGATTTTTATATATTGAATAGCGTAGTAAAATTCGATTTTTACATAGGTAGTGAAAGCGGACAACGAAGATGCGGTAGCGACGAAGGTTTCTGCAAATGAAGTGCCGTGGAGCTAGGATAGCTATCCGTGAGAATTTCTCACCTTTCAATTTTATTTCTAGTTATATATATATACTAGGATGCAGACGGTGCTTAGTAGCACCCGACACAATCGTCCACAGACCATGGACTTGTTTGTTTGGTTTCATAGATTAGTTGGATATTTGAATTGAAATTGAGTTGTTTGGGTGAATTGAATGAATTTGATTGATGTGTGAATGGCGTGGGCCTTCACTAGACCGGGGATAAGGCTAGGCCTTGTCCCGTTTCTAGTATCGTGCCGTTATGCCGCCGAAATTTTCTAAAATAAGTTAGAAAATTAAAAATATCATTTTATTTAAAGAATGAACTGAATAGAAATTCATATGTTGGAATAAAATGTTTTGTCGTTAAAAATATAATTTTTAACGTGAATGTGAATAAATAAATATTCATTTACAAACCAGACGGTTTGTTTATGTACACCTATTTGAAGGACATTGATTGGGTCGATAAATTTCACACATCGCCCAACTGCACGAATAAAAATCTGTGTTTGATTGTTTGAAACCCCACACGGGTGTTGGGATGAAATTTGAAGTTCACTCATCCTGATTGATTAAATATGTCGATCGATTGATTGACAGGCTGTTATAAGCGTTGAATATCTATATTTGATGCTTATACAGTGTAGTGCACTTTGGTTGATGGTTGATTATTTTCAATGCTATTATATACATGTGTTGTATGAAAATCCATATAATTAATTTTATATGGTGATTGATTGGGCCTCATTCCAATTTTGAAAAATAAAGAATATTATAAAATAAAAGTTCATGTGTTGACAGCTTCATCCATTGAGGTTGGTCATGTGTTGAACGAAATATTTTAATAATAAAGTCTACATCTTTATATTATAAAATAAAAGTTCATGTGTTGACAGTACTCATTCATTGAGATTGGTCATGTGTTGAACGAAATATTTTGATAATAACAACTATTTTGAAAAAAAGAAATATTTGAAATAGAATATTTGAAAATAGAGATTTATGAAGCCGTGTTGATTAGTTTGACGCCATTTTGACGTGAACGATATTTATATCGATATATAATGATTTCGAAATGAATTGAATTGAAAACGATTTCGAAATGAATTGAATTGAAAACGATTTCGAAATGAATTGAATTGAAAACAATTTCGAAATGAATTGAATTGAAAACGATTTCGAAATGAATTGAATTGAAAACGATTTCGAAATGAAATGAATTGAAAACGATTTCGAAATGAAATGAATTGAAAACGATTTCGAAATGAATTGAATTGAAAACGATTTCGAAATGAAATGAATTGAAAACGATTTCGAAATGAATTGAATTGAAACCGATTTCGAAATGAATTGAATTGAAAACGATTTCGAAATGAATTGAATTGAAAACGATTTCGAAATGAATTGAAAACGAATTCAAATTGAATTGAAAGCGAATTGAAATGAATTCAAATTGAATTGAAATTTGAATTGAATAGAAATGAATTTTAAAACGAATTTATAAAGAAGAATTTAATTTTGGTTTGAATTGAAATGGAAGTTGAAATCGCTTTTGAAACGATTTTAAAACTATTTATCATCCGTTTTAAATGGAAATCAACGAAATATATATTATATATATTATATATATAATATAATGGCCTGAATAGAACGCGCCGCGCCGCGGCAGTTCGTGAATTTCGACCATTTATTTCAAACGGACATTACGGGAGATCCGACCGTCGGATTCTCCTAAAACCGGAACCGTTGGGTTCGTATCGAAATGAGCTTTCTAACGAATATTAGAAATTTGAAATCTAACGGTTGGATTTGGAGATATGTCCAAATCAAATTCGAAAAAGGTCGCTGTAAGTGCAGTTCGATGGCCATTGATGGAAATCGACTGTACAGGCCTTGATAAAATTATTAAAAATAGTAATAATTTGTGTAAAATCATAAGAAATGATTTAGAAAGATTTGGGATGAAAAACTCCATATTTGAAAAGATAAAAATAGATTTTTATCGAAATGAACTAGTTTTGAACTAGAAATATAATTCTATTTTTTTTTAAATAAATAAATTGAATTGGAAAAGGGTTTTAAACATAACCAGAATTTCCAATGATTGCATTGGAGTGGATTTGAATCGAAATTGTCTTCGGAATATTTCGATGTTGGATTTCGTGATTATACAGATGTTGTTATGGAAATTTGAAAGATATAGATATATATATCGTTATTTCCCATACGATATCTGTTTGTCAGAGAATTTGATGTTGAATATAAGCCGGGATATTTTCTATTCAGAGCCTTGTGTTGAATATCAAATGTGATTTGGGTTTGTCGTGAATGGTGTCTTCACTAACACTGTTCTTGGACCCAGTTGAGAAAAGATTAAATCTTTTTATTTAGGTTTAATGAAGTGTACCAATTAAATAACATTTAATTGGAATTGAATCGATATTGATTTTTGGGTTTATCGTGGACAGTGTTTTAAATAACACTCGTTCTTTAACCCGATGATTAATGAATGTGATTTTGGGTTTATTGTGAACCGTGTTTTTAAATGACACTGATTCTTTAACCCAGTCAAAGATTAAAACTAAGTGGAGTTTTAATGAATCTTTAATTAGATTGAAATAATCAAAATGGAGTATCACCAGTTTTGCTCCGAGCGATAGTTAAATCTTTAATTAGATTTGAACGCGAAATGGTAATTGAGTTTACCGATAACACTGTGGTGTTAGATATGAAGTATTACCAGTTTTACTTCATGGGATGAATAGGTTGGGATTGGGAAATTAAAACAAATAATTACTTCGGTAAATTTCATTAATCCCGACTAGTTTGAATTGATATTCAAAAGTAGATTAAAGAATAAATTAAAGAATTTATCTTTGATAAAATTAACGGGAACCCTTCCCTATGAATGTGAAATTTAGAAACTAACTGTCGGTTAGCTAAGCAGAATGGTTTTCTGGATATTGATCTGATGTTGGTTTCGGCCTTCGGGGTTAATATTTGGGGAATTATTCTCTTGATTAATTTACGGTTAGTGACTAATGAATTGGAATGAGGCGTATGTTGTGTTTGTGTAACACTTTTATAATATATACGTGAGTTATTCGGAAAGACCGGGTTTATCCCATTCTGAATAACTGATACGACGATAAGTCGAAGATGAAGACGATGGTCGAAGACCGGAGGTCTTCACGTCGTTTGGGTGATAACTGATGATCTTGATTGGGCTGTACACCCAAGAAGATGGAAACAGTTAGTGATCGTCCAGACGTACTTGGAGATCGATGGATATGCGGGGTACTAGGTGCCTCCGGTTTCGTTCAGACCCAGAATGGACTTGTAAATGGACTGTGTGTCTGACATTGGAATTTAGTCTGTGTGATTGATTTCTATTAAATATATATCTGTTTGGCGGCGGAGGATTTATTCTCTTGCTTAACGCCCTTCTCTGAGACGTACGAGCTCAGGGGTTATATATTGATGGATATCAAACGCATGGAGTGAATTGCCTGTGTGGCATGCCTAAGTGGCAATTGATCGAGGCTTCTGTTGAAAAGCAAAGTCTTGTGGTGATGATCAAAGCACGGCCTTTGTGGCGTAGCTTTGTGTAACGTTTACTTCGCGGGTTTCACATCCGGTATGAACCAAAAACGGGAGACGGACCTCAGGGAGGACTTGTGTTTCCTTCTAGCTAAAAAGTGGCGTCAGTGGTTTTACACGCCTTGACGAGTTTGACTTATGTGGTTGTCGCTGTTGCGAGGCGCCTCGGATTGATCGGTCGTTCTCGAACCGATGGAGTCATTTAGTTGGCTCATTGACACCCCAAAGGGTGGGGAAACGCAGTGTTCAGGCATTTTAATCCACATCGGTGGACCGGCCCTGTCGCTCCAAGGGTCGATGCGTTCTGATCCTGAGACACGGGCTAGAGCGTCTCGAATCGGTTGAGGACTATCTTTTGCCTCGGTTCATAGACGGAAATCCAATTTCCAAATACGACATCGTGCGGTTTTGATTGTATATATATATGGCAACATGATATATGGTACCCATGCCGCCTATGATTGATACTTATGATTTGAAGTGGTTTTATACACTATGCACTTATAGTAGTATCAAATGATTTGTTTTAAACGTACTAAGCATTCTTTGGCTGTTATAAGGGAAAACCCTATCCTCGACTGCGTTGCATTGTGTGATGGGACCTGGGTCTTATAACAGCTTCATTTTTCTTTATTTAGCATTGCGCTGTTTGTTTTATGCACTGGTATTCTTGGGAGGAAACCCGTTCCGTGTTATACGGCGTGGTCCCTTGATTTACCTAATGATTTAAAATAAAGATTAATAACTGTTTTAGTTCTCACACCAGTCACATGACTGACCTGGAGTTTATTGTTTTAACCTAAACTCTGGGTGCCCTTATTTTGTCACGGGCAGCTAGTAGTTTTGGTTTTGCAGATTTATATTCACAGGATCCTGGTTTACAGCTGGAACGATATCCGGAAAGCTTTGTATCCGTATATCTCTTCTAGTTGTTTATTGTATTATTTTCCGGTGCTATGTATTTAAATGTAATTTAAATCTCTGATATTTCTGTGTAATATTCATTTATACTCTGTATATTCTTGTAATCTGATGCATTGTTGTAATATACAATGAAATGTTCTTCTGTATGCGTTCTGTTGTGGTTTGTTCTCGAACTATCCGACACTTTCCTTTACGGGGAAGTTGCGGGTCTTTACAGTCGGAGGTTGGTTTGAGGGGAGGCGGCGGTGTTCGATAAGAGAGGGAGGGTTTTCTTCGAATTGGGTAGTGGTGGAGAGGAGGGGATCGGAGGGAGGTTCGAGCGTCGGGGATCTCGCCGGAGGGGGGCGCCTACTGGTGGCGTAGGTTGCTCCAGGGAGGGTGCGGCGAACGAGATCCGTCGATCTCTCTTTTCTTTTTCTTTTTTTTATTTTATCTCTGAAAACCGACTTGGGAAATAGCGAAGAAGGGGGGGGGGGTTGACTTCGGGTAAGAGAGAGTAAGGGGTTTTATATTTATTTAACTATTTAATTTATTTTAATCCACCAAAAAGTAACTTTAAAATTCGAACTCGAAATCAAACCCACCGACTGTCGCCCATAGCTAATTACCCCCATTCCGAACACAATGGGATATGTATCACAAGCTGATTCGATCGTTTCGATCAGTTTTCATCAAATTCAACATATAACTCTATATATTGAATTTGAACGCGCATTTCAATTTACTGGGGTCACATAAAAATTCCCAAAAAATATTTTCTAGCTTCGTATTGACGATACGGTCCTAATAAAACTAATTTCGTCAAATTCCGAGACCGTTTGAAAAATGGCCATTTTCCAGTCGATTAAAATCAACTGAAACTGGTCAAACGCGTTTTCCTTCGCCATGCTCACATATTGATTCGAAAAATTATGAAATTTGAAACCTAGCAATAATTTGGCATCGTGGATCCAACAAAAGTGGTTTCGTCGAAAACCGAGGTCCTCTGCAAAATTCCCATTTTTAAGGGCCAGAATTCCATAGCGACTATTCTGAATTTTCAACCGGGCATATAATTTGATTCCCGCTATGAAATTTTGATTTCTCGGATTCATTGGAAAGATATTCCCAATTAGATTCAAATATTTTTGGTTTCGCTAAAATCTGGTTTATTTTGAATCCTGCACATTCATTTGAATTTTGAAATCAAATTTTCGAACTACCACGCCATTTTCAATTCCTTTTATAATTATAAATAAATATTTATATTCTAACGACGATCTATATAAATATATACGTTCGAATTCTATTTAAAAATAAATTTCTCGTCGTTATTATTTAAAATAATTCATTTTAAATATTCAAAATTCATTAAATTCGCCAAAATAAAATTTTTAAATTGGCTCGGATTTCCGAGTTATTACAATCTCCCCCACTTAAAATCTTTTCGTCCCCGAAAAGGAACGAAGCTGGAAGTTGTTTAACTAATCAACCCAACTTTCAATATTTTCATTACGGCTTAAGTTCTTCAACTTTTCAGTTTCTAAGAACTTTCCAAATTTTTCAAAAATTTGGCTAACACCCTAAATTTCCGAAAAATTTCGCCATAACCACCCCTGCACAGGGGGCTTCGGGATATTTCATATAGCTTCCCATGACCTTCTTCAATCCAAAAGAAAATGCCAAGCGGTTAACCAATCGGCTCATAAAATCACCCAAACTCAAGAAATTAGTAAACATGTACCTATTTGTCGGGCAAACAATTTTATTCCTCTGCTCTAGCCTCCTTGCAATGACCTGTTCAATGTATAGACATGTATATGCATGCAAATGCGATAAATTTTCAATACAGTTTGATGTTTGGTGCTAATTCTGCTTGGTTCAACATTTTTCTTACCTTAGTTATATTCTACAATACCAATACATTTTTAAAACAAAAAGCATAATTACATTCATACAAGCATCATACATACATACATATATCCAAAATGCTAGTTCATTACATTAAAACCAAACTTTCTAGGAAGTCGTGCCTTCTTCTTGCATAATTTCCAAAGTTGATAGCTCCTTTCCCTTGGATTTCTTATCACCCTTCTTTAACGAGCAATCTCGGGCTAGATGCCCTACTTCTTTGCATCGAAAGCACTTCTTTTCCTTTACTAGATTTGTAGGCTTCTTCTTTACCTTCACACACTTATGTACGAAATGCCCCGTCTCTTTGCACTTGAAACAAACTATGTCCATTCTCATCATTTTCTCCCTGCTCTTCTTTATCTCGGGGCACCGAACGGCATAATGTCCTTCTTTTCTGCATATACGACAATAAATACCCACGTACGTTCCTAAGTTCAACTCACGTTCTTTTTCTGCTTTCTGGTGAGCTCTCCTCGCTTGTTTCGGGGTCATCCAAAATTCAGTATGAGACAAGCCATAGTCGTCCATATCCTATATAATATTTTTAATGCCAAATCACATTTTTGATGCCAAATCACAACAATAGGCCCTATCTAATTTCGGTTCTCACACCAGTCAATTAGAAATATATAGAAATCTCACTTTCATCACTCGAAAATAAATTCTGATGATGTTTCGAACCACCATCAGAACATCCACAGGCGACTAGAGTGTGATTCTATATCCATCCAGCATATTAAAACTTCGAATGAACGTTTGCAAGGCGTATATGCAAAACCTTTATATACTGGATTGTCCACATCAATTTAAAATAAATAGTCAAATACGTATGATACGATTTAAATTTTCAAAACAAAATTGGTTTTCCTTTTAAAAATATACTCTTCACACTCGTTCTAGGACACTACTGATCTTATCTCTAACGAGTCATTCTCATTGGATATTACTAATCCAATTTCTGATGAATTTTTTCATTTGGATCTAATGTGTCATGTCCTCTGGCTCTGTAAACCGGAGCTCTGATACCAAATGTGACGACCCGAACTTCCCTGGTATGGAAAGCGCGGATTGAGTCGAGAACACGACAAATCATAACACAAACAGAAGAACATTTCATTGCTTATTACAACAATTCCATCAGAATACAAGAATATAACAGAGTATGAATAAATATTACACAGAAAAATATCAGAGATTTAAATTACATTTAAATACATCGCAGCGGAATTAATACACAGCACAACTAGAAGAGATATACGGATACAGAGCTTTCTGTATATCGTTCCAGCTGTAAATCACTATCTTGTGAATATAAATCTGCAAAACCAAAACTACTAGCTGCCCGTGTGGAAAATAGGGGCACCTAGAGTTTAGGGTAAAACAATAAACTCCAGTTCAGTCAAGTGACTGGTGTGAGAACTAAAACAGTTATTAATCTTTGTTTTTAAAGTTTGGTAGATCAAGGGACCACGCCGTAAACACGGAACGGGTTTCCTCCCAGGAATACCAGTGCATAAAACAAACAGCGTTATGATAAATAAAGAAAAATGAAGCTATTATAAGACCCAGGTCCCATCACACAATGCAACGCAAGCCGGAGGATAGGGTTTTCCCTTATAATAGCCAAATATGCTTGATACGTGAAATTTCATCTTATATTATTACTATAAGTGAAGAAAAGAATTCCAAATATAAATGTATCAATCATAGACGGCATGGGTACCATATATCATTTCGCCAATAATAGGCTCTACAATCAAAACTGCAAAATGTCGTATTTGGAAATTGGATTTCCATCATGGTGGCTCCTGATTTGAAAGATCGATCGCGTAGTGCCATCCACAACGGCTTACACTGAGCGAGAGAAAACACCGTAATGCACATCCGCACTTTTGGGAAATCGAGTATCACTACAGATTACGTCTCGGCGAGAGAAAACACCGCTTACCCTATCCCTCTGACCACCAAACTCAATCTCGGTCGACCGAATCCATGACACCACTAAGGTGCCCATTCTCTAAAAAGCATACTGATCAAACCATCAGTTTACCACCATACCGGGGTGTGAGGCTCGCGAATCAACGCTACACACAAAGCCGTGCTTTATTAAAGTTGCGCTTTGATCATCATCCACCAAACTTTTCTTTTCAACAAAAGTCTGGATCACTACATCTCAGCATGCCACACTATCAATCCATATCGTACCACTGATTTCTGCCAATATATAACCTCTGAGCTCGTATGTCTCAGAAAATGGCGTTAAGCAAGAGAATAAATTCTCCACCGCCAAACAGATATATATTTAGCAGAGATCAACGAATACAATATAAAAGAATACAATGTCAGACACACCATCCATTTACAAGTCCGTTCTAGGTCTGAACGAAACCGGAGGCACTTTCATCACATATTCGTCGATCTCCAAGTACGTCCGGACGGCTACTACTTTAGCCCCCTTCAAGGTAGCTACTCCCATCGTGAGCATCAGTAGCACCTATCATTCGATGTGAAGATCATCGGTCTTGCACCGTCTTCAATCTCTTGGAATCATCGTCGAATCAGTTATTCAGAATGGGTTATACTCGGACTTTCTGAATAACTCGCGTATCTTAACCAACAAGTGCTATAAAACACAATATACACCTCATTCCAATTCGGAATATTCTTTTATCCAGATATTCACACTCCTAGGAAAAGGTTCCCATTAATTTTATCAAAGATAAATTCTTTTAAATTTATTCTTTAATCTTTCTTTGGATGACATTTCAAACCAGATAATGGTTTTCCAAACTAGTCGAGATTAGCGAACCACACCGAAGTAATTATTTATTTTATTTCCCAATCCCAACCTATTCATCCCATGGAGCAAAACTGTTATTACCCCATAACTAACACCACGGTGTTATCGGTAAATTTAATTACCATTTCACATTCAAATCTAATTGAAGATTTAACTATCGCTAGGAGTAAAACTGGTGATACTCCCCTTTCGATCATTTCTAAATTTTGATAATTTAAATTATCAATTCATATTTCAATCAAATTAAAGATCCATTAAAACTCCTTTTACTGATCAAATATGGAGTTTTTCATCCCAGTTCTTTTTAAATCATTTATTTTGATTTTACACAAATTATAGATATTTGTAATTATTTTATCAAGGCCCGTACAGTCGATTTCCATCTACGGCCATCGAACTGCACTTACAGCGACCTTTTCTGAAATTGATTTGGACATATCTCTAAATCCAACCATTAGATTTCAAAATTCTAATATTCATTCGAAAGCTCTTTTCGATACGAACCCAACGGTTCCGGTTTCAGGAGAATCCAACGGTCGGATCTCCCCCAACGTCAATTCGAAGTCAATGGTCGAAATTCACGAACTGCCGCAGCGGGCGCGTTCTATTCAGGCCATTATACTAAATATACAATATATATAATATATACTTCGTCGATTTCCTTTTTAAAACATATTTTATAAATCGTTTTAAATTCGTTTTCAAAACGATTACAACTTCATTTCAAATTCAAATCAAAATTGAATTTTTCCAATATAAATTCGTTTTAAATTCATTTCAAATTGATTTCAATTCAAATTCGATTCTATTCAATTTCAATTCTAATTCATTTCTATTCAATTCGAATTCGTTTCTATTCAATTTCAATTCGAATTCATTTCTATTCAATTTCAATTCTAATTCATTTTATATTCAATTACAATTCGAATTCATTTCTATTCAATTTCAATTCGAATTCATTTCTATTCAATTTCAATTCGAATTCATTTCTATAAATATTCGATTTTTAAATCTCTTTTCAATATACATTATACAACGAATATAATCGATATAAATATCGTTCGCGTCAAAATAGCGCATCTCTAATCAACGCGGCTTTATATTTTTCAATAACTTCGTTATTCTATTCAACAAATGAATATTTATTATATTCAACACATGAATCTATATTTCCTTCAACACATGACTAATCTCAACAAATGAGTACTGTCAACACGTGACTATTATTTTATAATATTCTTTATTTTCCCAATTGGAATGAGGCCCAATCAATTACCATGTAATGTTAATTATATGGATTCCATACAACACATGTATATAATAGCAACAATAAATAATCAACCATCATCGAAAGTGCACAACACAACTGTCTGTCAACCTATCGGTCGACACACAACTAATTATTGGGACTAGTGTACAACAAATATCATTCCAACACCTGTGTGGAGTTTCACATCAACAAACACTGAATATTATTTGTGCAGTTGGGCGATGTGTAAAATTTATCGTCCCGATCAATATCCTTTAAATAGGTGTACATAAACAAACCGTCCGGTTTGAAAATGAATATTTATTTATTCACATTCACGTTGAAAATTATATTTTTAACGATATAAATTTTTTTTAACTATGTAAATATTTTATTTCATTCTACAACACAACCAATTTTCACAATAACATACAATCAAACAAACAAGCCGTCCATGGTCTGTGGACGACGGGTGTCGGGTGCTGCTAAGCACCGTCTACATCATACTATATATATTAACTAGAAATTTAAAATAAAAGTGAGGAGTTCTCATCTTGGAGATCCACTCCTCCATTATCTATTTTTGAACGGTTCGGATAATGCCAAAAATTCCAATGCAGTCTTCTCTACGTTGTTCATATTAAAAATCACATTTTTATCACTCCACTATATTTACAAAGATCAAATCTTTCCACTACAACATATATAAAAATCGTATTTTTATATTCTCTATCTAATAAAAATTATATTTTTATAATCTCTGCTATATAAAAATTATATTTTTATTCCTTACATACGATAAAATTTATATTTTTAACCTTTACATTAAATAAAAAAATTATATCTTTATTCTTTACATTCAATATAAATTATATTTTTATTTTTCTATATATATAATAAAAATCAGATTTTTTTCTTCATTACATATATGATGAAAATTATATTTTTTATGCTCTATTATATAAAAATACTATTTTCAATCCGCTAGTTATATAAAGATCGAATTTTTATTTCGCTTCATATATAAAAATCGTATTTTTATTCGCTACCAATCCTATATTTTCAAAACGACATCTATATTTTCAAAACAATGATATCTATATTTTCAAAACAATGATATCTATATTTTCAAAACAATTTTAAACTGATTTGAAAATAATTTTTTAAACTGATTTTAAACTGATTTGAAAATAATTTTTAAACTGATTTTAAACTGATTTTAAAACTGATTTTATATAACACTAACTAATACATATAAAAACTGACTTTCATTAAGTAAAGACTAAGATCAAATAAAATAAAATAACACAAAAAAACTTACTTTCTTCTTTTTCGCAGAGGGGGGGTTTCTGGACGTTGACGGAAGTGGAGGGGGGTGCGGTTTCGTCGGAGGTTGGTTTGAGGGGAGGCGACGGTGTTCGATCTAAGGGGGAGGGTTTTCTTTGAATTGGGTAGTGGTGGAGAGGAGGGGATCGGAGGGAGGTTCGAGCGTCGGGATCTTGCCCGAGGGGGGCGCCTGCTGGTGGCGTAAGTTGCTCCAGGGAGGGTGCGCCGAACGAGATCCGTTGATCTCTCTTTTCTTTTTTTATTTTATCTCTGAAAACCGATTTGGGAAATAACAAAGAGGGGGGGGTTGACTTCGGGTAAGAGAGAGTAGGGGGTTTTATATTTATTTAATTATTTAATTTATTTTAATCCACCAAAAAGTAACTTTAAAATTCGAACTCGAAATCGAACCCACCGACTGTCGCCCATAACTAATTACCCCCATTCCGAACACAATGGGATATGTATCACAAGATGATTCGATCGTTTTGATTAGTTTTCATCAAAATCAACATATAACTCTATATATTTAATTTGAACGCGCATTTCAATTTATTGGGGTCACATACAGCCTCTAAAAATTCCCGAAAAATATTTTCTAGCTTCGTATTGACGATACGGTCCTAATAAAACTAATTTCCTCAAATTCCGAGACCGTTTGAAAAATGGCCATTTTCCTGTCGATTAAAATCAACTGAAACTGGTCAAACGCGTTTTCCTTCGCCATGCTCACATGTTGATTCGAAAAATTATGAAATTTGAAACCTAGCAATAATTTGGCCTCGCGGATCCAACAAAAGTGGTTTCGTCGAAAACTGAGGTCCTTTGCAAAATTCCCTTTTTTAAGGGCCAGAATTCAATAGCGACTATTCTGAATTTTCAACCGGAAATATCTTTTGATTCCTGCTATGAAATTTTGATTTCTCAGATTCGTTGGAAAGATAATCCCAATTAGATTCAAATATTTTTAGTCTTGCTAAAATCCGGTTTATTTTGAATCCTGCACATTCATTTGAATTTTGAAATCAAATTTTTGAACTACCGCGCCATTTTCAATTCCTTTTATAATTATAAATAAACATTTTTATTCTAACGACGATCTATATAAATATATACATTCGAATTCTATTTAAAAATAAATTTCTCGTCGTTAATATTTAAAATAATTCATTTTAAATATTCAAAATTCATTCAATTCGCCAAAATAAAAGTTTTAAATTGGCTTGGATTTCCGAGTTATTACAATCTCCCCCACTTAAAATCTTTTCGTCCCCGAAAAGGAACGAAGCCGAAAGTTGTTTAACTAATCAACTCAACTTTTATTATTTTCATTATGGCTTAAGTTGTTCAACTTTTCAGTTACTAAGAACTTTTCAAAATTTTCAAAAATTTGGCTAACACCCTAAATTTTCGAAAAAAATCGCCATAACCTCCCCTGCACAGGGGTCTTCGGGATATTTCATATAGCCTCCCATAGCCCTCTTCAATCCAAAAGAAAAAGAAAAAGCCAAGCGGCTAGCCAATCGGCTCATAAAATCACCCAAACTCAAGAAATTAGTAAACATGTACCTATTTGTCGGGCAAACAATTTTATTCCTCTGCTCTAGCCTCCTTGCAATGACCTGTTCAATGTATAGACATGTATATGCATGCAAATGTGATAAATTTTCAATACAGTTCGATGTTTTGTGCTAAATTCAGCTTGGTTCAACATTTTTCTTACCTTAGTTATATTCTACAATACCAATACATTTTTAAAACAAAAAGCATAATTACGTTCATACAAGCATCATACACACATACATATATCCAAAACGCTAGTTCATTACATTAAAACCAAACTTTCTAGGAAGTCGTGCCTTCTTCTTGCATAATTTCCAAAGTTGATAGCTCCTTTCCCTTGGATTTCTTATCACCCTTCTTTAACGAGCAATATCGGGCTAGATGCCCTACTTCTTTGCATCGAAAGCACTTCTTTTCCTTTCCTAGATTTGTAGGCTTCTTCTTACCTTCGGACACTTATGTACGAAATGCCCCGTCTCTTTGCACTCGAAACAAACTATGTCCATTCTCATCATTTTCTCCCTGCTCTTCTTTCTTTCGGGGCACCGAATGGCATAATGTCCTTCTTTTCTGCATATACGACAATAAATACCCACATACGTTCCTAAGGTCAACTCACGTTCTTTTTCTGCTTTCTGGTGAGCTCTCCTCGCTTGTTTCGGGGTCATCCAGAATTCAGTATGAGATAAGCCATAGTCGTCCATATCCCATATAATATTTTTAGGATTTTTGACAAGAGAGTTTGCGTTATTTTTCACTTAACAATCATCCTTATTATACTTTATTTATCATTCCAATATTTTTATTAGTTGAATCAATAATCAAACATCACAGCCATCAATCAATTTGTTGATTATTTTTTTGAAATTCATAACTTTGATATATAGTCAAAAATCACATTTTTGATGTCAAATCACAAAAACAGGCCCTATCTAATTTCGGTTCTCACACTAGTCAATTGGAAATATATAGAAATCTCACTTTCGTCACTCGAAAATAAATTCTGATGATGTTTTGAACCACCATCTGAACATCCACGGGCGACTAGAGTGTGATTCTATATCCATCCAATATATTAAACCTTCGAATACACGTTTGCAAGGCGTATATGCAAAACCTTTATATACTGGATTGTCCACGTCACTTTAAAATAAATAGTCAAATACGTATGATATGATTTAAATTTTTAAAACAAAATTGGTTTTCCTTTTAAAAATATACTCTTCACACTCGTTCTAGGATACTACTGATCCTATCTCTAACGAGTCATTCTCATTGGATATTACTAATCCAATTTCTGATGAATTCTTTCGTTTGGTTCTAATGTGTCATGTTCTCTGGCTCTGTAAACCGGAGCTCTGATACCAAATGTGACGTCCCGAACTTCCCCGGTAAGGAAAGCGCGGATTGAGTCGAGAACACGACAAATCATAACAGAAACAGAAGAACATTTCATTACTTATTACAACAATTCCATCAGAATACAAGAATATAACAGAGTATGAATAAATATTACACAGAAAAATATCAGAGATTTAAATTACATTTAAATACATCGCAGCGGAAATAATACACAGCACAACTAGAAGAGATATACAGATATAGAGCTTTCCGGATATCGTTCTAGCTGTAAATCAATATCCTGTGAATATAAATCTACAAAACCAAAACTATTAGCTGCCCGTGTGGAAAATAGGGGCACCCAGAGTTTAGGTTAAAACAATAAACTCTAGGTCAGTCATGTGACTGGTGTGAGAACTAAAATAGTTATTAATCTTTGTTTTTAAAGTTAGGTAAATCAAGGGACCGTGCCGTAAACACGGAATGGGTTTCCTCCCAAGAATACCAGTGCACAAAACAAATAGCGCTATGCTAAGTAAAGAAAAATGAAGCTATTATAAGACCCAGGACCCATCACACAATGCAACGCAAGCCGGAGGATAGGGTTTTCCCTTATAATAGCCAAATATGCTTGATACGTGAAATTTCATCTTATATTATTACTATAAATGATGAAAACAATTTCAAATATAAATGTATCAATCATAGACGGCATGGGTACCATATATCATGTCGCCAATACTAGGATCTACAATCAAAACCGCAAAATGTCGTATTTGGAAATTGGATTTCCATCACGGTGGCTCCTGATTCGAAAGATCGATCGCGTAGTTCCATCCACAACGGCTTACGTCTTAGCGAGAGAAAACACCGTAATGCACATCCGCACTTTTGGGAAATCGAGTATCACTGTGGCTTACGTCTCACCGAGAGAAAACACCGCTTACCCTATCCCTCTGAGCACTAAGCTCAATCTCGGTCGACCGAATCCACGACACCACTAAGGTGCCCATCCTCTAAAAAGCATACTGATCAAACCATCAGTTTACCACCATACCGGGGTGTTAGGCTTGCGAATCAATGCTACACACAAAGTCGTGCTTTATTAAAGCTGCGCTTTGATCATCATCCACCAAATTTTGCTTTTCAACAAAAGTCTGGATCACTGCATCTCAGCATGCCACACTATCAATCCATATCGTACCACTGATTTCTGCCAATATATAACCTCTGAGCTCGTATGTCTCAAAGAAGGGCGTTAAGCAAGAGAATAAATTCTCCTCCGCCAAACAGATTTATATTTAGCAGAGATCAAAGAATACAATATAAAGGAATACAATGTCAGACACACCATCCATTTACAAGTCCGTTCTAGGTCTGAACGAAACCGGAGGCACTTTCCTCGCATATTTGTCGATCTCCAAGTACGTCCGGACGGCTACTACTTTAGCCCCCTTCAAGGTAGCTACTCCCATCGTGAGCATCAGAAGCACCTATCCATTCGATGTGAAGATCATTGGTCTTGCACCGTCTTCAGTCTCTTCGACTCATCATCGAATCAGTTATTCAGAATGGGTTATACCCGGACTTTCTGAATAACTCGTGTTTCTTAACCAACAAGTGCTATAAAACACAATATACGCCTCATTCCAATTCAGAATATTCTTTTATTCAGATGTTCACACTCCTAGGGAAAGGTTCCCATTAATTTTATCAAGGATAAATTCTTTTAAGTTTATTCTTTAATCTTACTTTGGATGACATTTCAAACCAGATTATGGTTTTCCAAATTAGTCGAGATTAGCGAACCACACCGAAGTAATTATTTATTTTATTTCCCAATCCCAACCTATTCATCCCATGGAGCAAAACTGTTATTACCTCATAACTAATACCACGGTGTTATCGGTAAATTTAATTACCATTTCACGTTCAAATCTAATTGAAGATTTAACTATCGCTAGGAGTAAAACTGGTGATACTCCCCTTTCGATCATTTCTAAATTTTGATAATTTAAATTATCAATTCATATTTCAATCTAATTAAAGATCCATTAAAACTCCTTTTACTGGGTTAAAGAACTAATGTCATTTAAAACACAGTTCACGATAAACCCAAATCACATTCTCTTTCAATTCCAGTAAAATATGTTAGGAATTCTGGTTATTTAAAACCCATTTCAAATTCAATTTATTTATTTCAAAAATAAATTGATTTTAATTCTAGTTCAAAACTAGTTCATTTCAATAAAAATCTATTTTTATCTTTTATGGAGTTTTTCATCCCAATTCTTTTCAAATCATTGATTTTGATTTTACACAAATTATAGATATTTTTAATTATTTTATCAAGGCCCGTACAGTCGATTTCCATCTACGGCCATCGAACTGCACTTACATCGACCTTTTATGAAATTGATTTGGACATATATCCAAATCCAACCGTTAGATTTAAAAATTCTAATATTCATTGGAAAGCTCTTTTCGATACGAACCCAACGGTTCCAGTTTCAGGAGAATTCTACGATCGGATCTCCCGCAACGTCAATTCGAAGTCAATGGTCGAAATTCGCGAACTACTGCAGCGCGGCGCGTTCTATTCAGGCCATTATATTATATATACAATATATATAATATATACTTCATCGATTTCCATTTTAAAACGTATTTTATAAATCGTTTTAAATTCGTTTTCAAAACGATTACAACTTCATTTCAAATTCAAATCAAAATTGAATTTTTCCAATATAAATTCGTTTTAAATTCATTTCAAGTTGATTTCAATTCAAATTCGATTCTATTCAATTTCAATTCGAATTCATTTCTATTCAATTTCAATTCGAATTCGTTTCTATTCAATTTCAATTCGAATTCATTTCTATTCAATTTCAATTCGAATTCATTTTGTATTCAATTTCAATTCGAATTCATTTCTATCCAATTTCAATTCGAATTCATTTCTATTCAATTTCAATTCGAATTCATTTCTATAAATATTCGATTTTTAAATCTCTTTTCAATATACATTATAAAACGAATATAATCGATATAAATATCGTTCGCGTCAAAATAGCGCATCTCTAATCAACACGGATTTATATTTTTCAATAACTTCGTTATTCTATTCCACAAATGAATATTTATTCTATTCAACACATGAATCTATATTTCCTTCAACACATGACAAATCTCAACAAATGAGTACTGTCAACATGTGACTATTATTTTATAATATTCTTTATTTTCCTAATTGAAATGTGGCCCAATCAATTACCATATAATGTTAATTATATGGAT
This sequence comes from Allium sativum, assembly GCA_030737875.1. NCBI lineage: Eukaryota > Viridiplantae > Streptophyta > Magnoliopsida > Asparagales > Amaryllidaceae > Allium > Allium sativum. Next base: position 14,270,083 of record CM060923.1, read on the forward strand.
TCCATATAACACATGTATATAATAGCAACAATAAATAATCAACCATCATCGAAAGTGCACAACACAACTGTCTGTCAACCTATTGGTCGACACACAACTAATTTTTGGGACTAGTGTACATCAAATATCATCCCAACACCCGTGTGGGGTTTCACACCAACAAACACTGAATATTATTTGTGCAGTTGGGCGATGTGTAAAATTTATCGTCCTGATCAATGTCCTTCAAATAGGTGTACATAAACAAACCGTCCGGTTTGTAAATGAATATTTATTTATTCACATTCACGTTGAAAATTATATTTTTAACGATATAAAATATTTTTAACTACGTAAATATTTTATTTCATTCCACAACACAACCAATTTTCACAATAACATACAATCAAACAAACTAGTCGTCCATGGTCTGTGGACGACGGGTGTCGGGTGCTGCTAAGCACCGTCTGCATCCTACTATATATATTAACTAGAAATTTAAAATTAAAGTCAGGAGTTCTCACCTTGGAGATCCAATCCTCCGTTATCTATTTCTGAACGGTCCAGATAATGCCAAAAATTCCAGTGCAGTCTTCTCTACGCTGTTCATGATAAAAATAACATTTTATCACTCTGCTATATTTATAAAGATCAAATCTTTCCGCTACAACATATATAAAAATCGTATTTTTTATTCTCTATCTTATAAAAATTATATTTTTATAATCTTTGCTATATAAAAATTATATTTTTATTCCTTACATACGATAAAAATTATATTTTTAACCTTTACATTCAATAAAAAAATTATATCTTTATTCTTTACATTCAATAAAAATTATATTTTTATTTCGCAATATATATAATAAAAATTAGATTTTTACTTCGTTACATATATGATGAAAATTATATTTTTTGTATTCTCTATTATATAAAAATACTATTTTCAATCCGCTACTTATATAAAGATCGAATTTTTATTTCGCTTCATATATAAAAATCGTATTTTTATTCGCTACCAATCCTATATTTTCAAAACAACGATATCTATATTTTTAAAACAACGATATCTATATTTTCAAAACAATTTTAAACTGAATTGAAATTAATTTTTTAAATTGATTTTAAACTGATTTGAAAATAATTTTTAAACTTATTTTAAACTGATTTTATATAACACAAACTAATACATATAAAAACTGACTTACATTAAGTAAAGACTAAGATCAAATAAAATAAAATAACACAAAAAAACTTACTTTCTTCTTGTTCGCAGGAGGGGGGGTTCTGGACGTTGACGGAAGTGGAGGGGGGTGCGGTTTCGTCGGAGGTTGGTTTGAGGGGAGGCGACGGTGTTCGATCTGAGGGGGAGGGTTTTCTTCCAATTGGGTAGTGGTAGAGAGGAGGGGATCGGAGGGAGGTACGAGAGTCGGGGATCTCGCCGGAGGGGGGCGCCTGCTGGTGGCGTGGGTTGCTCCAGGAAGGGTGCGGACGAGATCCGTCGATCTGTCTTTTCTTTTTTTTATTTTATCTCTGAAAACCGATTTGGGAAATAACGAAGATGGGGGGGGGGTTGACTTCGGGTAAGAGAGAGTAGGGGGTTTTATATTTATTTAATTATTAATTTATTTTAATCCACCAAAAAGTAACTTTAAAATTCGAACTCGAAATTGAACCCACCGACTGTCGCCCATAGCTAATTACCCCCATTCCGAACACAATGGGATATGTATCACAAGCTGATTTGATCGTTTCGATCAGTTTTCGTCAAAATCAACATATAACTCTATATATTGAATTTGAACGCGCATTTCAATTTACTGGGGTCACATACAACCTTTAAAAATTCCCGAAAAATATTTTCTACCTTCGTATTGACGATACGGTCCTAACCAAACTGATTTCATCAAATTCCGAGACCGTTTGAAAAATGGCCATTTTCCAGTCGATTAAAATCAACTTAAAACTGGTCAAACGCGTTTTCCTTCGCCATTCTCACATATTGATTCGAAAAATTATGAAATTTGAAACCTAGCCATAATTTGGCATCGCAGATCCAACAAAAGTGGTTTCGTCGAAAACCGAGGTCCTTTGCAAAATTCCCTTTTTTAAAGGCCAGAATTCCATAGCTACTATTCTAAATTTTCAACTGGGCATATCTTTTGATTCCCGCTATGAAATTTCGATTTCTCGGATTCGGTGAAAAGATATTCCCAATTAGATTCAAATATTTTTGGTTTCGCTAAAATCCGGTTTACTTTGAATCCTGCACATTCATTTGAATTTTGAAATCGAATTTTCGAACTACCGCGCCATTTTCAATTCCTTTTATAATTATAAATAAATATTTATATTCTAACGACGATCTATATAAATATATACGTTCGAATTCTATTTAAAAATAAATTTCCCGTTGTTATTATTTAAAATAATTCATTTTAAATATTCAAAATTCATTAAATTCGCCAAAATAAAAAATTTAAATTGGCTCGGATTTCCGGGTTATTACAAGAACGAATACAGGTTTTTGAATTACAATTCATATTTATCTTAAGATAAGAATGATGTTGATCAAGTCTGAGAGGTAATTAGAATACCCCAACTTGAACGACTTCATATTTACCGAAGGATGATATTAGTTGTAATAGGGGAAATGTCTTGAGAAATAATAATATATCGTTATTTGAAAATGTTGGATATATATATATATAATATGATTCATGATTAAAAGGAATTAAAAGGGAGCTTGAAAAGATAAAGTGATATCCATAATAAAAGGAATAAAAAGGAAATTTGTGAAAATATAACAATATTTTCAAAAGAATAAAGAGATGAGATTTAGAATGGATATTCTAAAAAGATAAGTGACAATTATGGTGTTCAAATAACGAAAACCAAGGAGATATCGTAACTATGGTTTAAAAAGGACAAATTGAATCGGGTCCCCAATTATAGACAATAAGTAATGTGTAGAAATGGTTTGTAAGGATAGTTAACGGGGAATTTAGATATGGAATTGGATATGATTTTAAGATATTTTTCTAAGTATATAGTGAAATAATTTGAGAATATTTATATATTAAAACTAATATATTATCTTGGTATTACAACTGATATATTATTTTAATGGCCAAGTGACGGTGTGTAATAAGCCAATGGATCTATTTTATTTTGGTTATTTATTTTGATAGTTAAATAACCGATTATCAAAATCTGGCCCAACGGTATCGGTACGGAAAGACTGGGATCGAATTTATATTCAAAAACCATTCCGACCAATAAATACGAATATGTGAAAGATGTTGATTGAAGATGGAGAAATTGAAGACCGTAAATCTTCATGAGTGGAAGAACTATTGTCAAATACCTCTGGCTGATCCCTAGAGTTAAAAATGATCCTATCGTGATTGGAATCTACCGATTGCAAGGACTACTCGCTACTGATCTATAGGGTGATTCCTAGGATGTGGTAGAAGAGAGCCTTCGGTTTGTCCAGTCCCAGGATAGCTTGTATGGATGGATGTCTGACAGAGTATTTACAAAGGAATCATGTACGTTGATTTCTTCAAACGTACCAAGCTGTTGGCATAGAAAGGAAACCTGTTTAGCTTAACAACAAGGGTATTTTGTGGATGTCAATTAGTGGTATCTGGCGGATTTGATGGTGTGACATTCGAAGTGAATGGTGGCTTGATGTTCCGGAGAGAAGATTCAAAACCTCAAGCCTCATCAACCGGGAAATGAAAAAATTTGGGCAGGCAGCATGGCTATGTGGGTCGCACCCATTAGGGTGTATAATCACTTATATAGAGAAATTCCTTTTGCTTCTTTAATCTATCGATGTTGTCCCTTTTCGGGAAACAGTAGTTAGCTCCCAACCGTTGGTGATATACATTTGATACACTCAAGCGAAGTGCGTGGTTGGTCATGTGTGGGCCGGGTTGCAAGACATTCTTGTTGAACCCAGTGTACTCGCCTATGGAGATACACTATCGGCAGGTGGTTCCATACCTTGTCATAGTCGGAATCCAATCTCCAATAAGCGCCCGCGGTTTTGATTGTATACTATATATATAGAGCGTGAGTTGCAAGCGTTCTGCTAAATTGTTATTTATTTGTATCTAGACACTATTATAATATCAGAATAATATATGATTTCAAAATATTTTGGATTATCGTAAGGTAAAAGCCGTTCGTGTTTATGTGTAGATTTGGTTTTATGATTATCCTTTTCTTTCAAAAAGAATTTGAACCTTATAATCAAGTTGGATGATTTCCCTTAAACTTTGCGAGTTTTTTCCCACTTTGGTTCACCAGACTGACCCGGTATTTGTAATGCTCGGGTTAGACTAGGTTGTACAGGTTCAGGTTATCGAATGCTATGAAGTCCAAAAATGAGATGAAGGTGTTCAGACATATGATATTATCTGGTACTATTCCACTGTGAGATATATATTGTAACAACCCATATTCTACACATCGGAGGATCGTAGAATATTTATTTCTTTCCTATATGAAGTCTTATGGTCATGTAACTTTGGGAAACAACCATTAGAGTCATTTTCTATGTTCATGATTTTTGTCGATTTTTAAATGACCGTTTGCCCCTAGCTGATCATGTTTTGGCCATAACTTTTGACTGGAAAGGAATTTTGACCTGAAACCACTTCTATTAGATTCGTTTGATGGTTTACCTTTCCATAGAGTGGTCATAATAGCCAAACGGACTCACCGTTTGGGAGATATGGCTGAAATAAGGTTTGGAAGGTGAAAAACTACTTAACCGGGCCAAATAGGGTGATTAGTGAATGGGGCCATAACCCATTTCGGGATTATGGTTATGGGGAGGCTGAAAAGAGTTAGAGATTCATTCCATTTCAGTTTTCTAGCCTCCACTTACCTCTTAGAAACCCTAAAAATGGCCTCCAACCTCTAAATCACCTCGAAATCACCTTCTAATCAAGGATTAAGCTTAGCAACATCAAATCAAGAGAGATCAATACCAAATCAACATTAGAGCTGCTGTTTAGCATTGGGATTTGCACCAAATCAGAGATTTATTTCAGATCTAAGTCTTATTTGTGGCTAAGGTGAGTGATTTGCATAGTTCCTCACTAATTATGGCTAATTAAGGGTAATTAGTGTTAATTAGCGGATTTAAGCATGATAAAATTCTAGAAAAATATTTATAAAATTCGAAATGATGTTTTAGACCTTTGATATGAATTTGGGTTAATTTGGGTAAGTTTTGTTAATCATATCATTAGTTTCACCTAAACATGTTTAAGGGAAAATATGGGATTTTGGCTATGTTTGATCCGTTTTATCCTATCACATTTGTGTTTTGATGTTTGTGAATGGTTATACATGTTGCTATAACTATATGGCATGCTTTGTGATTGTCTAGAAGTGTTAGATTGGTCAAAAACGGTGTCGAATGGCGTAAACAATCGCTGGAAGAGTTGCAGGAAATTGTGCAGGAAACGGATAGCCCACCTGTCCAGCGATCCGATAAAGTCTAGCGATCCGATCAAGTCTAGCGATCCGATGAAGTCTAGCGATCCGATGGAGTCCAGCGATCCGATGGAGTCCAGCGATTCGATGGAGTCCAGCGATCCGATGAAGTCCAGCGATCCGATCTAATGGAGGGAGCTTGAGCTGACACTATGTGGCGATCCACGAGTCATGAATCGAACCAGGACTGGATGGAAGCTTGGACGTGAGGCATGGGTTACAAACCAAATGAAGACCGATCCGGAGAAGACCAAAACCCGAGATGCAAAGGTAGTCCAAATGGAAGTTAGAGCTCAGGATCTAGTGGGAACCAATGGGTTCGCTTCATGGTTGGGCTTTGCTGCGGGACGTGTACTAAGGAGTTGTCGACGTTCATTGTAACAACCCAAATTTTTAACAACGTGTTAAGACAAGAATCAAGGCAGAATTAAATGTTAAAATCTGAATCAGGGAAAACGGGTTGCGCCATTGCGTTCGTCTCGGAAAAATACGCGAAATAGAGTCCAAAATTTCGTAAATCGGAGTCCGTATGACCAAGATATGGCCTCGCAAAGTTTCACGAAAAATTCAAATTCGAAAACAGATTCAAAATTTTCAGAATTCAGGGTAGGCGGGAAAGATCCCGCCCAGACAGGTCGACAGGGGGGTCGACACTAGGGTCGACCTCCCCCCAACCAGGTCGACACTAGAGTCGACCTGGGGGTCGACCTGGGTGTCGACCTCCCTGGTCGGCCAGGTCGGCCTGGTGCACCTGTTTTGGCTCCTGGGTCTTGTTTTGAAGGCTTGTTACGATTTTTGAGGGTTCAGATCTATCCTAGGGTTTATCCTACGGCCTAAACTACTCCTAATCTCTATAAAAAGACCCCTAGACCTAGCTTAAACCCACACAAATCACTCATGCCACGAAGTGCTGCCCCAATGCCAAGTGATCATGGCCTCCATCTCCAATTCCCAGAGACTATGCATTCAAATCGGACTCAAATCAAAAGGTGCAAGCTTTCTACACCAAATCGAGGAGAGATCAATGTTGCTACGCAAATTTCATGACGATTCTTCAACAAAGGAGCCACCTTTCTTCGTCAAGACGATTCATGATCTTTCCCTAAGCCTCGCTATGTAAGTTCTAGCTACTTCTAGATCTAAACGGTAGTCTTAATGATGGAATGGAATAAAACGAGAGTAAACTAAGTATGCTAGCCTATATGAACCTTGTCATGCCTCTTTTGCTTGAACCTATGACTTTTGGCTATGCTTAGTGACTAAATCATGTTATTCATGTTATGATTAACCTAGTTTATCTTGCAAGTTTGAATCTTTATCTATGGAATGCTAGCATGAACCTTTGGGAACCATTTGACTTGTGAAACATTGGTAAAGATTTGACTTTGGGGCTTATGCATGTAAATGAACCAAAACCCCTTATGTTATCATGCATGTTTGTGGCCAAATTCTCTTATGATACTATGCATGTTTGTGGCCAAATTCCCTTATGATACTATGCATGTTTGTGGCCAAAAACCCCTTATGATGCTATGCATATTTTGAGGCCAAACCCTTTATGATACTATGCATGTTTGTGGCCAAAAACCCCTTATGATGCTATGCATATTTTGAGGCCAAACCCTTTATGATACTATGCATGTTTGTGGCCAATCCCTTCTTGGCATCGTGAATGTTTTGAGGACAATATGTAGCATAGTATCCTTACTATGTTGACTCGCTTTTACTTGGGTTGGAAACACGATTTGGGTAGGATAGACGAGCGTGATTATGACATGAAAATTTGATATGAGATTTCATGAAAATATGACACTCATGATACACCTAAATGGGGACATGACATGTGGGGTAAACATGGGACTTGAAACTAGACACGGGGTTTGTAAGTGTAATATGACACTAGACCAAACATGAAGGTGGCCAACTCGAGGTTGGATTGAGTTTGTAGCATAAATCTACCCGGACCCGCCCGGCTTAACTAGTGGCTACAAACAATAGGATCCAATGTGAGAAGTTGGTCATGTCGCGCTTAAGACCCGAGGTTAGACTACGTTGTGGTGTAAAACTACCCGGACCCGTCCGGCTTAACTAGTAACCACAGCAAGGTCTAATGTGAGAGGTTGAGAGTGCATTAATTAAATTAATGCCACATGATAAGGTTAAGTGAATTTGACTAATGACACTTAACCGATATGACACGAATGGGTAGGTTAAGTGGGACCGGGCTTGATTTCTTAGTGACACTTAACCATACAAGACAATTAGGGGATGGGGTTAAGTAATTTACGCTTAACTAATCCGACTTGGTAATTAGATGGGGTTAAGTAACCTATACTTAACTAATCTAAACACGGTAATTCGATGGGGTTAAGTTAAACACTTAACCAATCTAAACTTGGTAATTCAATGAGGTTAAGCAACCAATACTTAACCAACTTAACATGGTAATTTAATGGGCTTAAGTAACTTATAATTAACCAATTATACATAATGATTTGATGAGGTTAAGTAACCTATACTTAACCAATCTAATATGTGGACTTGATAGGGTTAAGTCACAAGACCTTTTGAATATACTTAACCCTTGTAGTATGATTAGTGGATGAGGTTAAGCTAACCCATACTTAAACAATCCGGCTCGATGATCTGATGCGATTTAGATAATTTTTGCTTAATCAATCTAACACGATCATCTGATAGGGTTAAGACAAACCAATACTTAACCAATTTGACTTGATAGGGTTAAGTCATGCGCTTCTTGGTATACTTAACCAACTTGTAGGGCTAAGTCTTGAACTTAAATACTTAGCCAATCTTGACGTGATTCGTAGGTGGGCTAAGTCATGAACCTGAATAACAACACTTAACCCAATAGACAAAACCCTAGTGAGAGGAACTAGGTAGAAAATCGTGGTTAATCAAGGGTAACGGGGAAAAGAAGCTAAGTGGTAAACCTTAGTTAAGTATAACTAAGTAATAATTCTTAGCCAAGGAAATGGGACTAGTTCATGAATGGATGAGTAACCCGATATGGTAGGTCATCGCTTAAACACACGAGGAGGAGCAAATGATCCGACTTGGATAAGGGCTCCAACGAACTGGGTGACGAAGCGGTAGCTTCGGGGGACGTGAGGGTACTCTTGGTATCCCTCTGTGAGGTGGTAGGTGGTCCATGAAACCCGGCCTCACAGAGGTTAAGGTATGCGATAGAAGAGCCAAGAGTATGCCTTGGTTGCTATGCGAGCGACCTAAAGACTGGGATGGATTAGCGTGGAGTCGACGATACTTGATTTTGCCCTGGATAGCACGTCGCCAACTACCTACCATCTTTAGTCAATCGTGTACGAACGGAAAGGCAGAGAACTCCCAACAGACCATGTTCTTGCTATCGAGTCATGGGTGAGGTTGGCCCATAGGAAAGTGGGGCTATAGTGGGGCCGGGATGTAGTTCTCATACATGATTTTTCTTGGATTGCCTTTCAGTAGTTAAGGGAGGGGTCACGTGGGACCATAGCCACGGATACAAAAACAGACCTTGATATCTGCATCAGTAGACGACTTAAAGCTCCCAACCGAGTTCCGCATTTCTTGATTTGCCCTGGCATGGAACTCGGATGGCACATTGAGATACATGTGCGGCTAGACATGGAAAATGATTCACGATACACACGTGGGATAAAGGGCGTGGTTGATGGGTGGCATAATCCCTAGTGGCCCTAGGTGGCCTGAACCTAAACCGAGACGCGGAAACGTTCATTAGGTAGCATAATCCCTAGTGGTCCTAGGTGGCATAAATCCTAAGTGAACACGTGATAGTTCATGGTAAGAAAACATAACCAGAACAAGGGTAGCAGTCCAAAACAACATCAAGGATAAAATGGTACTACATTGAGGTGGTATAGATTGACATGGGAAAGCCCGTACGGCCTACGACAAAGGACTGAACTTATACATGGGAAGAAACATACGAGTTGGGAAACCTACATATGCTATATATTAGGTTGACATGGACCATTACATGACATTGGGCAAGGGACATTCATAGTTAACGCATGACGCGGGTAGGGATACTAGTACGAGAGGTGCAGAGCGAATATACGTGACAAATACCTTGGGATGTTATACATGATAGATACCGTGGGATGTTATACATGACAGATACCTTGGGATAGTATACTTGATAGAAACCTGACGATGTGATACCTTGATTCTTGACACCGTAGTTTATCATGATACCTTAGTTTACCTCGCTACAGTAGTTCATCCAGTTATCTTGGTTTAGCTTATTTATCTTGTTGTCATCCTTATGTTTACTTTCAGTTTATGCATGTCATGTTACCTTTACCTATTTTTATGCTTGAAGTAGATAGGACTTAGCAGTCTTTATGACTGACCCCGTTTTCTTTCGCCTCTTTGTCTTCCGTTTCCCCCCCAGGTTTCAGGGAGGAAATGTTGTTGTTAGTTCGGACTTCTTCTGTTGAAGGTCATCTTGTATGGCTTGGACTTTTCTTGGCTATGGCTACTTTACTATTTCACTTGGGGAATAATTTATAAAAAGGTTTTATGCTTCTTTATTATTGCAAGACAGGTTTTGATGTATTCTGATGTAAAAGGTTTTAGACCTTGTTTTATAAGGTAAATGAAATTTGTTTTACTTCCGATATTTTATATATGTTCTGTCTTGTAATATTTCTGTGTATGTTTACCTCGATAATGCTTCACCAAACCTAGTGCATTCCCTTTGTGAGTGACCCTAGTGGAGGTGGGGTGTTACATTTGGTGAATTTGACTAATGACACTTAACCGATATGACACGAATGCGTAGGTTAAGTGGGACCGGGCTTGATTTCTTAATGACACTTAACCATACAAGACAATTAGGGGATGGGGTTAAGTAATTTACGCTTAACTAATCCGACTTGGTAATTAGATGGGGTTAAGTAACCTATACTTAACTAATCTAAACACGGTAATTCGATGGGGTTAAGTTAAACACTTAACCAATCTAAACTTGGCAATTCAATGAGGTTACACAACCAATACTTAACCAACTTAACATGATAATTTAATGGGGTTAAGTAACTTGTAATTAACCAATTATACATGATGATTTGATGAGGTTAAGTAACATATACTTAACCAATCTAACATGTGGACTTGATAGGGTTAAGTCACAAGACCTTTTGAATATACTTAACCCTTGTAGTATGATTAGTGGATGAGGTTAAGCTAACCCATACTTAACCAATCTGGCTCGATGATCTGATGCGATTTAGATAATTTTTGCTTAATCAATCTAACACGATAATCTGATAGGGTTAAGACAAACCAATACTTAACCAATTTGACTTGATAGGGTTAAGTCATGTGCTTCTTGGTATACTTAACCAACTTGTTGGGCTAAGCCTTGAACTTAAATACTTAGCAAATCTTGACGTGATTCGTAGGTGGGCTAAGTCATGAACCTGAATAACAACACTTAACCCAATAGACAAAACCCTACTGAGAGGAACAAGGTAGAAAATTGTGGTTAATCAAGGGTAACGGGGAAAAGAAGCTAAGTGGTAAAACTTAGTTAAGTATAACTAAGTAATAATTCTTAGCCAAGGACATGGGACTAGTTCATGAATGGATGAGTAACCCGATATGGTAGGTCATCGCTTAAACACACGAGGAGGAGCAAATGATCCGACTTGGATAAGGGCTCCAACGAACTGGGTGACGAAGCGGTAGCTTCGGGGGACATGAGGGTACTCTTGGTATCCCTCAGTGAGGTGGCAGGTGGTCCATGAAACCCTGCCTCACAGAGGTTAAGGTCCGCGATAGAAGAGCCAAGAGTATGCCTTGGTTGCTATGCGAGCGACCTAAAGACTGGGATGGATTAGCATGGAGTCGACGATACTTGATTTTTCCCTGGATAGCACGTCGCCGACTACCTACCATCTTTAGTCAATCGTGTACGAACGGAAAGGCAGAGAACTCCCAATAGACCATGTTCTTGCTATCGAGTCATGGGTGAGGTTGGCCCATAGGAAAGTGGGGCTATAGTGGGGCCGGGATGTAGTTCTCATACATCATTTTTCTTGGATTGCCTTTCAGTGGTTGAGGGAGGGGTCACGTGGGACCATAGCCACGGATACAAAAACAGACCTTGATATCTGCATCAGTAGACGACTTAAAGCTCCCGACCGAGTTCCACATTTCTTGATTTGCCCTGGCACGGAACTCGGATGGCACATTGAGATACATGTGCGGCTAGACATGGAAAACGATTCACGATACGCACGTGGGATAAAGGGCATGGTTGACGGGTGGCATAATCCCTAGTGGCCCTAGGTGGCCTGAACCCAAACCGAGACACGGAAACGTTCATTAGGTAGCATAATCCCTAGTGGTCCTAGGTGGCATAAATCCTAAGTGAACACGCGATAGTTCATGGTAAGAAAACATAACCAGATCAAGAGTAGAAGTCCAAAACAACATCAAGGATAAAATGGTACTACGTTGAGGTGGTATAGATTGACATGGGAAAGCCCGTATGGCCTACGACAAAGGACTGAACTTATACATGGGAAGAAACATATGAGTTGGGAAACCTACATATGCTATATATTAGGTTGACATGGACCATTACATGACATTGGGCAAGGGACATTCATAGTTAACGCATGACGTGGGTAGGGATACTAGTATGAGAGGTGCAGAGCGAATATACGTGACAAATACTTTGGGATGTTATACATGATAGATACCGTGGGATGTTATACATGACAGATACCTTGTGATAGTATACTTGATAGAAACCTGACGATGTGATACCTTGATTCTTGATACCGTAGTTTATCATGATACCTTAGTTTGCCTCGCTACAGTAGTTCATCCAGTTATCTTGGTTTAGCTTATCTATCTTGTTGTCATCCTTATGTTTACTTTCAGTTTATGCATGTCATGTTACCTTTACCAGTTTTTATGCTGGAAGTAGATAGGACTTACCAGTCTTTATGACTGACCCCGTTTTCTTTCGCCTCTTTGTCTTCCGTTTCCCCCCAAGCTTTAGGGAGGAAATGCTGTTGTTAGTTCGGACTTCTTCTGTTGAAGGTCATCTTTTATGGCTTGGACTTTTCTTGGCTATGGCTACTTTACTATTTCACTTGGGGAATAATTTATGAAAAGGTTTTATGCTTCTTTATTATTGCAAGACAGGTTTTGATGTGTTCTGATGTAAAAGGTTTTAGACCTTGTTTTACAAAGTAAATGAAATTTGTTTTACTTCCGCTGTTTTATATATGCTCTGTCTTGTAATATTTCTGTGTATGTTTACCTCGATAATGCTTCACCAAACCTAGTGCATTCCCTTTGTGAGTGACCCTAGCGGAGGTGGGGTGTTACATTTGGTATTAAAGCAGAAGGTTACCAGACTGGGCAAAAGTTTTTAAAACCTTCTGAAAAGTATTTGAAAAACCGTTTACAAAGAAGCATTTTTCAAGAAAAGTTTTTAAAGGCTATTCCCCAAAGGCCATTAGCACTATCCTTCGTTTCCTTGATTGAATTTCTTTTCCTTTCTTTCCTCCATCTGTAGTCACAGTAGTTTTAACTACGACTAATCTTTTCGTGCTACGAAGTGTTTTCCGTGCGATGGAGGTGGTTCTCGAGAGACCTATTGCCGCGTTATAAGAAAGGATAGCAAGAACAAGGATAAGGGACACAAGCTTAAGGATAGGCAACTTGTTGGTATGGCTTAAGCCACAATGGAGGAAAAACGGGATGGATAGTTAAGAATTATGGGACAAGGACAAGATCAGTGATAGGGCAATTGTATGCTCTCATTTCTAGCGTACCTAAGAGGAATGGTACCGTTTCTATTAAAGGCTTAGCCTTTCTTTTCTATCGTCCCGTCTAGACTTTGTTTTGATCATCGCATCATTTAAGTCTGCCTCGATAGTTAAGTCTCTGCACCTTAGTACTAGCATGGTAGAAGATCCCACTTTTGTCCCAAAATCTGGTTGGAGAGTCAGTCGATTTATTCATGACTTGTTGGATTTGAGAACGTCTATGCTAAGTGTTGAGATTAGAAGCAATGCTTCTATTGTTGAGCTATGGATGGATTCTAGATGTAAAGTGGTTATCCAGTAAGGGATACCATTCTCGGTTTTGAAAAGAGGGTAGTCAGACTCTTGGCTTGCTTTGGTAATACCTTCGAAGTCTCGTATAACCTTTTGGGTTCTGTCATGGTTAGTTACCTAGAATCTCTTGATGCATTTATCGGAAATCTCTGATCCAATCGAGTAACGTCCGCCAATAAGACGGATGGTTCATTCCGCTTGAGCATGGGTTATAGGAATCACCCTAGTAAGTGCACGTGTTAACATGGATTGACATCGGAAAACGAGATCCAAAATTCACTAGTGAATTTTGGAGAGCTTGCATGAGTACGCAGATATGTTTGAACCGAGCATACTAGGGAAAGAATAAGTGAAAGTGGAACGAGAAGCGATAATGAAATGAGTTTCAACTCATACCTTGGAAATAGGAATCAAGGAGCTACGAAATCATGAAGTTAGAGGCGGTCAAGGCACAATGGAATTAAGCTCATGGAAATGCGGCTTAGACGCGCGCATCGTGTCTCTTTTTAAGAGTATATCTTTGATCCTTGGTTCACCTGTAGAGCTTACTTGCATGCTATCACTTGGTGGATATCCTCTCGGTCCTGTCTCTGTTGCAAACCCCATAAAGAGTTTGTCTTGTTTATCTCCTCGATCTTATCTTGGGAACCTTAGGTCGGACTCTATGGATGTAAACATGTATTTGAAACATGTTATGATTGATATGGTTGCAAGTGGTTGCTCGTGGATGCGCGAATACACATTAGATACTAGATTGACGCGGTCACGTTTCATGTTGCATATGCACGAGTATTTATACTTGTTTATGGATGAAATTGAATGTGTTATCATGCGGATGTTGCATATGAATGAATGTTTGTGCACGCATATAGTACTTATATGACTAGGACTATTTGCATGCATGTTGGACTCATGGCACTAAACATATTTTGCATTAGAAAGATCATTCAGGCCTGATCATTAGCATTAGCTAAGGAACACATACACACACTTTCTGCATGTGTTCATAAAGCATTAGGAGTCTTTTAAGGACCATGGTTGCCTGTGGATGATGTTTTGAGTAGATGGATGATGGATGGTAGGATACGTTCTTCCTAACTTGGAGATTTCGGGGACGAAATCCTTAAAGGAGGGAAGAATGTAACAACCCAAATTTTTAACAACGTGTTAAGACAAGAATCAAGGCAGAATTAAATGTCAAAATCAGAATCATGGAAAACAGGTTGAGCTATTGTGTTCGTCTCGGAAAAATACGCGAAATAGAGTCCAAAATTTCGTAAATCGGAGTCTGTATGACCAAGATATGGCCTTGCAAAGTTTCACGAAAAATTCAAATTCGAAAATAGATTCAAAATTTTCAGAATTCAGGGTAGGCGGGAAAGATCCCGCCGAGACAGGTCGATAAGGGGGTGGACACTAGGGTCTACCTCCCCCCCAACCAGGTCGACACTAGAGTCGACCTGGGGGTCGACCTGGGGGTCGACCTGGGTGTCGACCTCCCTGGTCGGCCAGGTCGGCCTGGTGCACCTGTTTTGGCTCCTGGGTCTTGTTTTGGAGGCTTGTGACGATTTTTGAGGGTTCAGATCTATCCTAGGGTTTATCCTACGGCCTAAACTACTCCTAATCTCTATAAAAAGACCCCTAGACCAAGCATAAACCCTCACAAATCACTCATGCCACGAAGTGCTGCCCAAATGCCAAGTGATCATGGCCTCCATCTCCAATTCCTAGAGACTATGCATTCAAATCGGACTCAAATCAAAAGGTGCAAGCTTTCTACACCAAATCGAGGAGAGATCAATGTTGCTATGCAAATTTCATGACGATTCTTCAACAAAGGAGCCACCTTTCTTCGTCAAGACGATTCATGATCTTTCCCTAAGCCTCGCTATGTAAGTTCTAGCTACTTCTAGATCTAAACGGTAGTCTTAATGATGGCATGGAATAAAACGAGATTAAAATAAGTATGCTATCCTATATGAAACTTGTCATGCCTCTTTTGCTTGAACCTATGACTTTTGGCTATGCTTAGTGACTAAATCATGCTATTCATGTTATGATTAACCTAGTTTATATTGCAAGTTTGAATCTTTATCTATGGAATGCTAGCATGAACCTTTGGGAACCATTTGACTTGTGAAACATTGGCAAAGATTTGACTTTGGGGCTTATGCATGTAAATGAACCCAAACCCCTTATGTTATCATGCATGTTTGTGGCCAAATTCTCTTATGATACTATGCATGTTTGTGGCCAAATTCCCTTATGATACTATGCATGTTTGTGGCCAAAAACCCCTTATGATGCTATGCATATTTTGAGGCCAAACCCTTTATGATACTATGCATGTTTGTGGCCAAAAACCCCTTATGATGCTATGCATATTTTGAGGCCAAACCCTTTATGATACTATGCATGTTTGTGGCCAATCCCTTCTTGGCATCGTGCATGTTTTGAGGCCAATATGTAGCATGGTATCCTTACTATGTTGACTCGCTTTTACTTGGGTTGGAAACACGATTTGGGTAGGATAGACGAGCGTGATTATGACATGAAAATTTGATATGAGATTTCATGAAAATATGACACTCATGATACACCTAAATGGGGACATGACATGCGGGGTAAACATGGGACTTGAAACTAGGCACGGGGGTTGTAAGTGTAACGTGACACTAGACCAAACATGAAGGTGGCCAACTCGAGGTTGGATTGAGTTTGTAGCATAAATCTACCCGGACCCGCCTGGCTTAACTAGTGGCTACAAACAATAGGATCCAATGTGAGAAGTTGGTCATGTCGCGCTTAAGACCCGAGGTTAGACTAGGTTGTGGTGTAAAACTACCCGGACCCGCCCGGCTTAACTAGTAACCACAGCAAGGTCTAATGTAAGAGTTTGAGAGTGCATTAATTAAATTTATGCCACATGATAAGGTTAAGTGAATTTGACTATTGACACTTAACCGATATGACACGAATGGGTAGGTTAAGTGGGACCGGGCTTGATTTCTTAATGACACTTAACCATACAAGACAATTAGGGGATGGGGTTAAGTAATTTACGCTTAACTAATCCGACTTGATAATTAGATGGGGTTAAGTAACCTATACTTAACTAATCTAAACACGGTAATTCGATGGGGTTAAGTTAAACACTTAACCAATCTAAACTTGGTAATTCAATGAGGTTAAGCAACCAATACTTAACCAATTTAACATGATAATTTAATGGGGTTAAGTAACTTATAATTAACCAATTATACAAGATGATTTGATGAGGTTAAGTAACCTATACTTAACCAATCTAACATGTGGACTTGATAGGGTTAAGTCACAAGACCTTTTGAATATACTTAACCCTTGTAGTATGATTAGTGGATGAGGTTAAGCTAACACATACTTAACCATTCCGGCTCGATGATCTGATGCGATTTAGATAATTTATGATTAGTCAATCTAACATGATAATCTGATAGGGTTAAGACAAACCAATACTTAACCAATTTGACTTGATAGGGTTAAGTCATGCGCTTCTTGGTATACTTAACCAACTTGTAGGGCTAAGCCTTGAACTTAAATACTTAGCCAATCTTGACGTGATTCGTAGGTGGGCTAAGTCATGAACCTGAATAACAACACTTAACTTAATAGACAAAATCCTAGTGAGAGGAACTAGGAAGAAAATCATGGTTAATCAAGGGTAACGGGGAAAAGAATCTAAGTGGTAAACCTTAGTTAAGTATAACTAAGTAATAATTGTTAGCCAAGGACATGGGACTAGTTCATGAATGGATGAGTAACCCGATATGGTAGGTCATCGCTTAAACACACGAGGAGGAGCAAATGATCCGACTTGGATAAGGGCTCCAACGAACTGGCTGACGAAGCGGTAGCTTCGGGGGACGTGAGCGTACTCTTGGTATCCCTCTGTGAGGTGGCAGGTGGTCCATGAAACCCGGCCTCACAGAGGTTAAGGTCTGCGATAGAAGAGCCAAGAGTATGCCTTGGTTGCTATGCGAGCGACCTAAAGACTGGGATGGATTAGCGTGGAGTCGATGATACTTGATTTTTCCCTGGATAGCACGTCGCCGACTACCTACCATCTTTAGTCAATCGTGTACGAACGGAAAGGCAGAGAACTCCCAACAGGCCATGTTCTTGCTATCGAGTCATGGGTGAGGTTGGCCCATAGGAAAGTGGGGCTATAGTGGGGCCGGGATGTAGTTCTCTTACATGATTTTTCTTGGATTGCCTTTCAGTAGTTGAGGGAGGGGTCACGTGGGACCATAGCCACGGATACAAAAACAGACCTTGATATCTGCATCAGGAGACGACTTAAAGCTCCCGACCGAGTTCCGCATTTCTTGATTTGCCTTGGCACGGAACTCGGATGGCACATTGAGATACATGTGCGGCTAGACATGGAAAACGATTCACGATACACACGTGGGATAAAGGGCGTGGTTGACGGGTGGCATAATCCCTAGTGGCCCTAGGTGGCCTGAACCCAAACCGAGACACAGAAACGTTCATTAGGTAGCATAATCCCTAGTGGTCCTAGGTGGCATAAATCCTAAGTGAACACGCGATAGTTCATGGTAAGAAAACATAACCAGACCAAGGGTAGAAGTCCAAAACAACATCAAGGATAAAATGGTACTACGTTGAGGTGGTATAGATTGACATGGGAAAGCCCGTACGGCCTACGACAAAGGACTGAACTTATACATGGGAAGAAACATACGAGTTGGGAAACCTACATATGCTATATATTAGGTTGACATGGACCATTACATGACATTGGGCAAGGGACATTCATAGTTAACGCATGACGCGGGTAGGGATACTAGTACGAGAGGTGCAGAGCGAATATACGTGACAAATACCTTGGGATGTTATACATGATAGATACCGTGGGATGTTATACATGACAGATACCTTGTGATAGTATACTTGATAGAAACCTGACGATGTGATACCTTGATTCTTGACACCGTATTTTATCATGATACCTTAGTTTACCTCGCTACAGTAGTTCATCCAGTTATCTTGGTTTAGCTTATCTATCTTGTTGTCATCCTTATGTTTACTTTCAGTTTATGCATGTCATGTTACCTTTACCTGTTTTTATGCTGGAAGTAGATAGGACTTACCAGTCTTTATGACTGACCCCGTTTTCTTTCGCCTCTTTGTCTTCCGTTTCCCCCCCAGGTTTCAGGGAGGAAATGCTGTTGTTAGTTCGGACTTCTTCTGTTGAAGGTCATCTTGTATGACTTGGACTTTTCTTGGCTATGGCTACTTTACTATTTCACTTGGGGAATAATTTATGAAAAGGTTTTATGCTTCTTTATTATTGCAAGACAGGTTTTGATGTATTCTAATGTAAAAGGTTTTAGACCTTGTTTTATAAGGTAAATGAAATTTGTTTTACTTCCGCTGTTTTATATATGTTCTGTCTTGTAATATTTCTGTGTATTTTTACCTCGATAATGCTTCACCAAACCTAGTGCATTCCCTTTGTGAGTGACCCTAGCGGAGGTGGGGTGTTACATTCATAACTTCAATTCACCACTGAAAATGAATAATGGGCTACTTATCAGTGCAGTAGAGTCGTTATGACTCGATGGGCACAGTGATGGTAGCAAGACTATAAGCCAATGCAGTGGGGTCATCGTGACTCCATGGGGAAGAGTGGACATAGTAAAGGATTAGTAAGGCTATGAGCCAGTGCAGTGGGGTCATTGTGACTCCATGGGGGCAAAGTGGACATAGCGAAGGATTAATGGCTATGTATCAGTGCGGTGAAGCCCTTTATGACTTCATGGGGCAAAGTGATCATAGCAAAGTATGTTGGGTGATTGAAGTGGTGAATATTGTATGCTTTACGCACTGCGTGAGAGATGTGAGGATGGTTGTTATGCTTGATTGTTTGCCATCACTATGACATGCACTCCCGCACCCCTGTTATCTTTACACCATTTGAAATGGCACCTTAGAGTGTTGTACAGTATGTAGTGCTAACTCTTTGGTTACAGGTCCAGGTTCAGGTATGGTTTAGTCTACCTGTTATTGTTCTATTTAGATGCTTATCGCTCATACCAGGCTTTATGTCTGACCCAGAGTTTTATGTCTCTTCTTATTACTCTGGGTGCTCACACGAGCAGACTAGAGACAGGTTAGCTGGTGATGCGCGAGTAGCTGATTCAGAGGCAAGCAGGAGGCTTCCACGTATGATATATAGATATTCTCCCTGTGTCATTGGTGGTCGCTACTTGGGCATTCGTAGTGTACCTCTTTTATCTTGCTTTTGCTCTTTGAGACAGTTTGAAAAGTTGTAATAATGCTAACTTTGGATCATAAGCTGTACTTGGATTTTCTGCTGCTATGTTAGTTGTTTTCAGCTTATGCACTGTCTCACCTATTTTATGTCAAGTATGTTGTTATTATATTTTGTTCCATGCACTGTGAGACATTCTACATGTTCCTTGTTAATTCATTTCCTCCTTTCCTTTCCTTCTGACGACCGTCCCGTGCTAACTGGAAATGTGTACAGCGCACTTTTGGTGTAAATGTCGGTTGGTGCAGGGCGGGCCGTCACATTTGGTATCAGAGCTCTAGGTTGCGTAGTTAACCTAGGGAAAGACACTAGGGAGAGATAGTATGTATATGAGAGTGCATATGTGTGATTACTTTGGTTTTCAAAAGTTATATATAGATAAACTATTAGTAGTATAAGGATGAAGTCGTACTGCACTAGCACCACTATGGGATCGTTAATCGTTTTTTCTTTACAGATTGAACAATGAGTCGAGACACGAGGGGTGCTGGTAGAGGGACCAACAATGGAAATGCTCCTGACATGAGGACGATGTTCACTAACTTCATGAGGGAGATGCTTAGGGATGTTCAGGGAGCAGTTCCCAATCCCGGAAATGGTGTGGTCCAGTAGTGCAGGCACTTAGGGTCGATTTCGCCAAGTTGTGCAAGGATTACACTAACCTTGGTGGGAAGCCGTTGCACGGAACGGAATCGGCCACAGATGTTCAGGATTGGTTGGACAGTTGTGATCGTATCTTCGACGACTTGGGTATCAAGGATGCGATGTAGAGAAGGCTAGCGTCTCATCAGCTGCAGGGGCGAGCGATGAATTGGTGGAATGCCATTAGAACAGCTACTCCAGAAGATCAGGTTACTTAGGATCAGTTCAAGGCTCGCTTTAGCGAGAAGTTCATTCCAGCTGCCCAGAAGTCAGTGTTGTTTAAGAGATTCTTGGAACTCAAGCAGAATGGTAGGGCAGTCTTTGACTATATTGTTGAATTCGACACTTTGTCGAAGTATGGACCATCTCTTATCAATACTCCTGAGAAGAAGAATGAGAAGTTCATTACTGGGTTGGATGGATACTTGGGGGAAAGGCTTATCAACCACATCGATGAGACTTTTGAATCGATTATGGGGAAAGCTTTGAGATCAGAGAGTCTTTACCCTAAGTCAAAGACTGAGGTTGCATCTGCAGAAGGGCCAAAACCGCTAGCGAGCGGTGGAGGCAAGAACAACTCTCAAAACAAGAGGAAACAGAACCAATCTAAGGATGGCCAGAAAAAGAGCAAGAAAGATGTTGAGTGCTTCAGCTGTGGTAAGAAGGGCCATTATGCTAAAGAATGTCGGGCCAAGCCAGCGGATAGGAAGTGCTACAACTGTGGCCAAGTGGGACATCATAAGGATAAGTGTCCACAACCTCTTAAAGAGAAGCAGATTGTGAAAGCATATGCTATTGATGTTGTTCCTTCTTCGTCAAATGCCCCAACTGCGGCGGAGAAAGGAAACAATGTCGTTATTCAAGGTATGCTTTCTATTTATGATGTACCTGTTCGAGTTTTGTTTGATACTGGGGCTTCCCGTTCCTTCATATCTAGTGACCTGGTGGATAGGTTGGGACTGGAACCCGAGATAGTCGGTAGACTGTTGGTTGTGACGAACCCGATTGGTGGTTCGACTAACCTTAGTATGATTTGCAGAAATTTGATCTTATCGAGTCATGGATGTATGTTTGTTTGTGATTGCTTTGTTTTGGGCTTTACTGGGTATGGCATTATATTGGGGGTCGATTGGCTCCAAAGATACGGGGTGGTGGTAGACTGTGAGGGCTTTTTGGTGACAGTTAGGGCGGATGATGGGCAGAGGTTAGTGTTTGGTAGTCTACCTAATGATGGGGTAATGGCTAGTTTTATAAATTCCCTCGACATCCCGCATGATGAGTTGTCAGATGTGCCCATGGTTGGCCAGTATCCGGACGTCTTCGAGGAGGTGACCGGGCTTCCACCACACCGAGAGATTGAGTTTCGTATTGATTTAGTGAAAGATGCCAGACCTATAGTGATGCCACTACGTCGTATGGCACCAAGGGAGAAGCAAGAGCTCGGGGTGCAAGTCAGCAATCTTTTGAAGAAGGGATTTATTAGAAGAAGTGTCTCCGAGTGGGGAGCACCAGCTGTGTTTGCCACTAAGGCAGATGGTTCCCTTCGTTTGTGTGTGGACTATCGCGAGTTGAATAAGGTAACGAGGAAGAATAAGTATCCTCTACCGCGGATAGATGATTTGTTTGATCAATTGGAAGGAGCAAGAGTGTTCTCCTAGTTGGACCTTGCGACAGGATTTCATCAGCTTCGAGTAGCGGATGAGAGTGTTCCGAAAACGGAATTTAGGACGCCGTCCGGATTCTATGAGTGGTTGGTCATGCCATTTGGGTTGACCAATGCACCAGCCTACTTTGTGGATCTTATGAATCGAGTATTCAGAGATCAGTTGAATAAGTTTGTTCTTGTGTTCGTAGACGATATCCTTGTTTACTCGAGGACAGAGGAGGAACACAAGGGACACTTGAGGATAGTGATGGAGGTGTTGAGGAAACACCAATTGAAAGCGAAATTCTCTAAGTGTCATTTCTGGAGGAGGGAAGTGAGATTCTTGGGCCATGTTGTTTCCGAGAATGGTATTGCCGTGGACCCTGCGAAGGTGGCGACGGTACAGGATCGGCCTACGCCCAAGAATGCAACAGATGTAAGAAGTTTCTTGGGGTTAGCTGGATATTATCGTAAGTTTATCCAGGACTTCTCCAAGATAGCAGCACCGTTGACTCTGTTGACTAAGAAGAATCATTCCTTCGTCTGGGACGGAGTGTGTGAGAATGCATTCAGGAGTCTAAAAGAAAAGTTGACGCGTGCGCCAGTATTATTCATTCCTAAAGGGAATGAAGAGATGACGGTATACACGGATGCTTGTGGTACCGGACTAGGTGATGTGTTGATGCAAGGAGGTAGGGTTGTAGCTTATGCTAGTCGGCAGCTAAAGCCACATGAGAAGAAGTATCCTACCCATGATTTGGAACTGGCAGCGATTGTGTTCGCATTAAAGATGTGGAGACACTATCTCTTGGGAGAAAGATTTGAGTTGTTTACCGATCATAAATCGTTAAAGTACCTCTTCTCCCTGAAGGATCTGAATCTCCGTCAGTAGAGATGGTTAAAGTTCTTGGCTTCGTATGATTTTGATATCGCATACACACCTAGGAAAGGTAATGTGGTAGCCGATGCCTTGAGTAGGAGACATGCCAGTTTAGGTGCTATGTTTCTTGAATGGAAGCAACTGGAGTATATCGCAGGGTTTGATTTCAGACCAAAGTGCGAATTTGATCCAGAAGTGCTAGCTAGTTTGACGATAAGACCTACTTTGATATAGTGGATTGGTTCCAGCCAGATGGACGATCCTAATCTATTGGAAATCATCTCCAGGTTAGAGATGAATATCGACGGTGAGGAGATGAATTTGTATAGGCTTGATCGAGATGGATGGCTTAGAAAGAATGGAAGACTAGTTGTACCCGACGTGAATGGTTTGAGAGATGAAGTGCTTAGAGAATGTCATCACTCAAAACTGACTATACACCCCGGTGGTGATAAGATGTATTGAGACATGAGATAGACTTACTACTGGGAAGGGATGAAAAGAGACGTTGGGAAGTTTATATCCAAATGCATGAATTGCCAGCTAGTTAAAGCCGAACAAAAGAAGCCTAGTGGTTTGTTGCAACCACTAGAAATTCCCAAATCGAAATGGGAGCAAGTCACGATGGATTTCATCGATGGTTTACCAAGGACTAGATCGGGACATGATAGCATTTGGGTAATTGTGGATCGGTTGACTAAGAGTGCAAGATTTATACCAGTCAAATCGATCAAAACGGCAACTAAGTTAGCAGAATTGTATATGAAGTGGGTAGTGAGATTTCATGGAGTACCTAAAATCATTGTGAGTGACCGAGACCCGTTTTTTACTAGCGGGTTTTGGAAGAGCTTACAAGAGGCTCTAGGGTCAGAATTACATCTTAGTACCGCATATCATCCTCAGACCAACGGTCAGACGGAGAGGGTGAATCGTATATTGGAAGATCTCTTGAGAGCATGTATATTAGATTTTGGTGGATCATGGGATAACCATTTGCATCTAGTAGAGCTTGCATATAATAATAGCTACCAATCCACTATCGGTATGGCTCCATATGAAGCTTTGTACGGAAGACCGTGCAACTCACCATCATGTTGGATAGAGACTGGCGAGAAGTTTATGCTTGGACCAGATGTGGTGAGGGAAACTTCAGACAAGATTAAGATCATTCAACAACGGATGAAGGCTGCCCAGTATAGGCAGAAGAGTTATGCTGACAAGAGGAGAAAAGACTTAAAATTCCCCGTTGGTGACTTGGTGTTTGTCAAGATTTCTCCGTTGAAGAGCGTGATATGATTTGGCAGGAGAGGCAAATTGGCACCAAGATTTGTTGGCCCATTCCCAGTTCTTGAACAAGTTGGGA
The DNA here is from genome assembly GCA_030737875.1 of Allium sativum. Classification (NCBI taxonomy): domain Eukaryota; kingdom Viridiplantae; phylum Streptophyta; class Magnoliopsida; order Asparagales; family Amaryllidaceae; genus Allium; species Allium sativum. Next base: position 14,294,566 of record CM060923.1, read on the forward strand.
ATTTGGCATATAGAATTGAGTTACCAGAAAATATGGCGGGAGTTCACAACGTATTTCATGTTTCCCAACTAAGGAAGTTCGTACACGACCCAGATATGACTATTTCATATTTTAGACCTGTGATATGAATTTGGGTTAATTTGGTTAAGTTTTGCTAATCATATCATTAGTTTCACCTAAACATGTTTAAGGGAAAATATGGGATTTTGGCTATGTCTGATCCGTTTTATCCTACCACATTTGTATTTTGATGTTTGTGAATGATTATACATGTTGCTATGACTGTATGGTATGCTTTGTGATTGTCTAGAAGTGTTAGATTGGTCAAAAACGCCGTCGAATGGCGTAAACGATCGTTGGAAGAGTTGCAGGAAATTGTGCAGGAAACGGATAGCCCCCTTGTCCAGCGATTCGATGAAGTCTAGCGATCCGATAAAGTCTTGCGATCCGATGAAGTCCAGCGATCCGATAAAGTCCAGCGATCTGATGAAGTCAAGCGATCCGATGGAGTCCAGCGTTCCGATGGAGTCCACCAGCGATCCGATGGAGTCCAGCAATCTGACGAAGTCCAGCGATCCGTTGAAGTCGAGCGATCCGATGGAACCCAGCGATCCGATGGAGTCCAGCGATCCGATGAAGTCCAGTGATCCGATCCAATGGAGGGAGCATGAGCTGATGCTATGGGGCGATCCACGAGTCATGAATCGAACCAGGACTAGATGGAAGCTTGGACGTGAGGCATGGGTTACAAACCAAATGAAGACCGATCCGGAGAAGACCAAAACCCGAGATGCAAAGGCAGTTCAAATGGAAGTTAGAGCTTAGGATCCAGTGGGAACCAATGAGTTCGCTTCATGGTTGGGCTTTGCTGTGGGACGTGTGCTAAGGAGTTGTCGACGTTCATAGCTTCGATTCACCACTGAAAATGAATAATGGACTACTTATTAGTGCAGTAGAGTCATTATGACTCGAGGGGCAAAGTGATGGTAGCAAGATTATGAGCCAGTGCAGTGGGGTCATCGTGACTCCATGGGGCAGAGTGGACATAGTAAAGGATTAGTAAGGCTATGAGCCAGTGCAGTGGGGTCATTGTGACTCCATGGGGCAAAGTGGACATAGCGAAGGATTAGTGGCTATGTATCAGTGCAGTGAAGCCCTTTATGACTTCATGGGGCAAAGTGATCATAACAAAGTGTGTTGGGTGATCGAAGTGGTGAATATCGTATGCTTTACGCACTGAGTGAGAGATGTGAGGATGGTTGTTATGCTTGATTGTTTGCCATCACTATGACATGCACACCCCCACCCCCGTTATCTTTACACCATTTGAAATGGCACCTTAGAGTATTGTACAGTATGTAGTGCTAACTCTTTGGTTACAGGTCTAGGTTTAGGTATGGTTTAGTCTACCTGTTATTGTTCTGTTTAGATGCTTATCGCTCATACCAGGCTTTATGTCTAACCCAGAGTTTTATGTCTCTTCTTATTACTCTGGGTGCTCACACGAGCAGACTAGAGACTGGTCAGCTGGTGATGCGTGAGTAGCTGATTCAGAGGCGAGCAGGAGGCTTCCACGTATGATATATAGATATTCTCCTTGTGTCGTTGGTGGTCGCTACTTGGGCATTAGTAGTGTACCTCCTTTATCTTGCTTTTGCTCTTTGAGACAGTTTGAAAAGTTGTAATCATGTTAACTTTGGATCATAAGCTGTACTTGGATTTTCCGCTGCTATGTTAGTTGTTTTCAGCTTATGCACTGTCTCACCTGTTTTATGTCAAGTATGTTTTTATTATATTTTGTTCTATGCGCTGTGAGACATTCTACAGGTTCCTTGTTAGTTCATTTCCTCCATTCCTTTCCTTCTGACGACCGTCCCGTGCTAACTGGACATGTGTACAACGCACTTTTGGTGTAAATGTCGGTTGGTGCGAGGCGGGCCGTCACATATATGAGGATAGATAATTATAACTGTCCAAATGAATTGATGTACTCTGATGATTGTATGTTTTTATTTCAAAGCTCTTTATAAAGTTGTATTTATATATTATATTTTGTTCCGCTGCGATGTGAGACTTTGTATTATGTTGGTTCTTTTTCTCCTTCTTCTATTCTAATATTCTTTCTTTCTTATCTCATCCTCTAATTTCTTTCTAATAACGTTCTGGTGTTTTCGATGCTTGAATGTTCGGCGTGGTGTTATTGTGTCGATTTTCGGGGTCGAAAATCCCTGTTTGTTACAATATGAAGTTGAAATCGTTTTGAAAACGAATTTAAAATGATTTATAAAATACGTTTTAAATGGAAATCGATGAAATATATATTATATATAGTATATATATATATATATAATATAATGGCCTGAATGGAATGCGCACGAGTTTCAACCATTGACTTTGAATGGAAATACGGGAGATCCGACCATCGGATTCTCCTCAAACCTGAACCATTGGATTCATATCGAAAAGAGCTTTCTAACGAATATTAGAAATTTGAAATCTAACGGTTGGATTTGGAATTATGCCTAAATCAAATTTGGAAAAGGTCGTTGAAAGTGCAATTCGATGCCGTTTGTGGAAATCGACTGTACGGGCTTGATAAAATTATTAAAAATATCAATAATTTGTATAAAATCATAATAAATGATTTGGAAAGAATTGGGATGAAAAATCCCATATTTGAAAAGATAAAAATATATTTTCATGAAAATGAACTAGTTTTGAACTAGAATTAAAAATCCAATATTTTTAAATAAATAAATTGGATTTGAAATGGTTTTAGAAATAACCAGAATTTCCAATATACGAATTGGAATGGATTTGAATTGAAATTATCTTCAGAATATTTCAATATTGGATTCCGTGATTATACGAATATTGTGGAGGAATTTGGAAGATATATATATCGTTATTCCAATACGGTATTTGTTGATTCCAGAATTCGATATTGAATATAAGCCGATATATTTTCTATTCAGAGCCTTGTATTTAATATCACATGAGATTTTGGGTTTGTCGTGAATGGTGTCTTCATTAACACTGTTCTTGTACCCAGTTGAGAAAAGATTAAATCTTTTTATTTAGATTTAATGAAGTATACCAATTAATATATATTTAATTGGAATGGAACTGAAATTGGTCTTTGGGTTTATCATGAACGGTGTTTAAAATAAAACTTGTTCTTTAATCTGATTGACCATGGAATAAGATTTTGGGTTGTCGTGAATGGTATCTTTAATAATACTATTCTTAAACCCAATGAAGTTAAGAGAATCAGAAACTAACTGGAGATAGTTAAGTTGAATGGTTTCCTTGGTATTGATCTGATGTTGGTTTCAGCCTTCGGGGTTAATACTTAGGGAATTGTTCACTTGCTAATTTACGGTTAAAGGCTAATGGAATGGAATGTGATTTTGGGTTTATCGTGAACCATGTTTTAAAGGACATTGGTTCTTTAACCCAGTAAAAGACAGGAATGAGATTTTGGGTTCTCGTGAATGGTATCTTTAATAATACTGTTCTTAGACCCAATGGAGTTAAGAAAATCAGAAACTAACTGGAGATTAGTTAAGTTGAATGGTTTCCTGGGTGTTGATCTGATGTTGGTTTCGTCCTTCCGGGTTAATACTTAGGGAATTGTTCACTTGCTAATTTACGGTTAAAGGCTGATGGAATGGAATGTGATTTTGGGTTTATCGTGAACCATGTTTTAAATGACATTGGTTCTTTAACCCAGTTAAAGACAGGATATGATTTCCCAAGTTAAACAATCGTTAAAATTGATTTTTGGGAAGATTAAAACCAAGTGGGGTTTTAATGCATCTTTAATTAGATTGAAATGATATCCAAAGAAAGATTAAAGAATAAATTTAAAGATTTATCTTTGATAAAATTAATGGGAACCTTTCCCGAAGTAAAAGAATATTTGAACAAAGAAATATTCTGGATTGGAATAAGGCCTGTGTTGTGTTTTATAGCACTTGTTTATTATGTACGCGAGTTATTCGGAAAGATCGGGTTTATCCCATTCTGAATAACTGATTCGATGATGTCGAGGATGAAGATGGTGGTTGAAGACCGGAGGTCTTCCCATCGTTTGGATGATTACTGATGTCTTGATTGGGCTACACACCCAAGACAAGGTAATAAGTGGTGATCGTCTTGATATACTTGGAGATCGACCGGATATGCGAGGGCCTCTCCCTTGTATTGGACATATGGGGGAGGAATAAGGTGCCTCCGGTTTCGTTAAGTCCCAGAACAAACTTGTAAACGGATATTTGTCTGACATTGGATTTCATTCTGTGTGATTGATATACATCGGTTGCATAGTATGAATTGCCTGTGCGGCATGCTGAGATGCAAATAATCAAGGCTTCTGTTGAAAAGCAGAGTCTTTTGGTTGATGATCAAAGCACGACCTTTCTAGCATAGCTTTGTGTAGCGTTAATTCGCGAGCCTCACACCCCGGTGCGAACCAGAAACGGGAGAGGACTTCCAGGAGGACATGCGTTTTGGGTCTTACATGCCCGGACATTTTACTTATGTGGATGATGGATAGCGAGGCGCCTCGGTTATATCGGTCATTCCAGGGCCGATAGTTTGGTCGGGATATGACCAGTTTGCGCCCCATAGGGCGGGGAAACGCCATTCAGGCATTTTAATCCACTCTGTGTGGACCGGCCCTGACGATCCAAAAGCTTGACAGAGTACTTGCCTAAGACATGGGCTAGACTGTCTCAAAGTGGTAAGGACGATCCCTTGCCTTGGTTCATAGATGGAAATCCAACTTCCAATAAGCCATTTTACGGTTTTGATTATAGATCCTAGTATGGCGACATAGGGGTATGGTGCACTTATGCCATCTATGATTGATACTTATGGTTGAAATTGTTTTGACACTATACACTTATAGTAATAGTAAAATATGAAATTTCGCGTACAAAGCATTTTTGGCTATTATAAGGTAAAACCTCTATCCTCCAGCTTGCATTGCATTGTGTGATTGGACCCGAGTCTTATAATAGCTTCATTGTTCTTTATTTAGCATTGCACTATTGTTTTATGCACTGGTATTCTTGGGAGGAAACCGGTTCTGTGTTATACGGCGTGGTCCCTTGATTTACCGAACTTTAAAATAAAGATTAATAACTGTTTTAGTTCTCACACATGTCACATTACTGACCTGGAGTTTATTGTTTTAATCTAAACTCTGGGTGCCCCTATTTTCCGCACGGGCAGCTGGTAGTTTTGGTTTTGCAGATTTATATTCATAGGATCTTGATTTACAGCTGAAGCGATATTCGGAAAGCTCTGTATCCATGTATTACTTTCGGTTGTGTTTTGTATTATTTTCCACTGCATTGTAATTTGTAAAGCTCTGATATTTAGTAAATGTGTAATTTTCATTCATACTCTGTATATTCTTTTATTCTGATGAAATTGTTGTAATAAGCAATGAAATGTTCTTTTGTTTGTGTTCTGATTCGTCTTCTCCTCAAGGCAATCCATTCTTCCTCTTCTCCTCGGAGACCAGGGAAGTTTTGGGTCCTTACAATCAATAAAGATTTGTTTGGAGAAATCCATTTGTCATTGTTTCTTCTTCCCTGTTTTATAATCTAATTTTGTAGAGATCCTGCGGAAACCCTTACAATTGTTATCTGAGCCTTCTACACAATTATTTTCAAGAGGGTTTGAATATGGATAAAATAATTGTTGAAAAGCTTAATGGGAGAAATTGGGGATTATGAGGGGCAAAGATGGAAGATTTTATTTATCTTAATGATTTTAATCAACCATTAGAGAATAATGGGAAAAAACCTAGCAATTTATCTAAAGCAAATTGGAAGACTCTGGATAAGAAGGTTGCTGCATCTATTTGACATTTTATTGGAAAATTCAATGTTTCATATTGCTGCTAATGAAACATTTGCTTATGCAATATGGAAGAAATTGGAAGTAGTTTTTGCAAGAACTCCACAACAAACAAGACTCTTTTTATGAGAAGATTGGTAAATTTGAAGCTTAAGAAAGGTGAATCAATTGGAGAGCATCTTAATGATTTTCAGAAAATTGTGAATCAATTGGCTACCTTAAATTTCAAGGTGGATGATGAAACACAAGTTTTAATGATGATGATTTCATTACTGTAGAGTTGGAAAACACTTGTGATTACTTTGAATAACTCAAATTCGGATGGCATTGTTTCAATGGGGCCAGTGGTTAGTAGCCTGCTTAATGAGGAGATGCGGAGAACGAGTCTTATGGAAGGAAAAGACAAGGAGGCAACAGAAATTGGAACTTCAATCGAAAAGGCTTTAATTGCAAGGAAGGTTAATCATCGAAATATGGAAAGACAATCGAATAGACTAGACATGGACTAAGAATACATTTGTTTTTACTATAAGAAAACTGGTCATCAGATGAGATTTTGTCATAAGCTTAAAATGGATAAGGAGAAGACAAAGACATTGGAAGAAGAGTCGGATGAACAAAATAATAATGATAATGAGGTGAAATTTGGTGAGGAACTTGAGGGCGATGTTCTATGTGTTAATAAAGGTGGAAGCAAAGATTGGGTACTTGATTTAGAAGCTTGTTTCCACATATGTCATCAAAAGGAAGCATTTGTTAATTATGAAGAATAAACTGGTAAAGTGGAATTTGCTAATGATCGAGATTTGCATGTTAAAGGAATAGGTTCAATTAGGTTGAAGATGAATGATAGAAAGGTGGTGAAGCTAATAGGACTTAGGTACATCCCATAAATTAAGAAGAAACTTGTTTTAATAGGACAGTTACAACAAAAAGGCTGCAAGTTTATGACTAGAGGTGGATTCACAAAGGTTTGGAGGGGTAATAAGGAGCTTCTGTACGCAAAACGGGGAAATAAAAACATATATAAATTGCTTGGAAAAACAGTGGAGTATGTTATGAGTTCTCAAATTGGATTTGGAAAGGCAAGTTCAATTGAATTAAGGTGGAGCCCGCAACGGAAAGCCAGCATGCATGGACGTCATTGTGATATTATAAACAATTTTGAGATTATATTTGTGGAGGCGCATCTCATGAGGGAGATGCATCATTTGTAGGCTGTTTTTTAGGTTTTTGATGAGGATTTTCTTTGAGATTGGTGATTGTTGTAGTGATTTCATATCAAGGTGGAGTGTTGTGATTTGTGATATTCAATCATATGCGTTGAAGACGGTGCATGAACCAGAGTTCGAAGGAAGACTGTACAGCATCTTAAAGGGGAAGTTGAGCTTCAGCTCAGATGTATGTGCTTTTTTTGTCAGACATCTGACTTGACAGGATGTTTTAAACTGAGAGCTTGTACAGACGTCTGACCATTCAGGTCAGACGTTTGATGCGGGTTTTCTAGGTTTTTGACCGATTTTGTGGAAGCTTTATTTTTTTAGATCTTTTAGGGCCCAATTAGGGTATTAGCTTAGTCATTCTATTTGCCTATATAAGCATCTTTTTAGAGATATGTATATTATTTGTACTGAAAAGGGAGAAAAGCTTGTTTTAGTTTTGGGAATTAGATATATTCTCAATTATTTTTGGTTTTCTTTGTAATCAATTGATGGATCAATTAAGGTTTGTTTGGAGGAATTCGTTTGTTATTATTTCTTCTTCCCTCTTTTAAATTCTAATTATGTAGAGATCCTGCGGAAACCCTAATTGAAAATACATTTAATAATATTCGAAATAAATTAAATATTCATATTATTAAATAGTAAAAAAATTTGGTTCATATAATGATTACCTTTGAGAAAAATAAAATTCTTAATGGTTTGAGAGGTGGTATGTAGTGTTACTACAACTCTAATAAATCAGTGAAGGAGACACAGGTTGCACTGCAAAATAAATATAATCAAGGAAGCTGAAGCAAAAAAGTATGCCTTCGGCCACTATTTGTAGTCTTAGATGATAGACGACAACTCGATGAAGGTCCACTCGCACACGATTCAGAAAATTGCTCTTAAATCATCCTTAAAAGTTTGATATTATATAGGTTGTTCCGAGTTGCTGTATAAATTGTTAAAGTTTCCTTAATTGGAAATATTTTTAAATTATCTTCAGGTAGAAAACTAAGAAATTCATTTTAAGTGGAAATTAGATGAGACAACCCGAACTTCCCCGTGAAGGAAAGCACGGATTGAATTGAGGACAAGACGAATCAGAACACAAACAGAAGAACATTTCATTGTTAATTACAACAATTCCATCAGATATAAGAATATATAGAGCATAAATGAATAAAATACATTCGATAAATATCAGAGATTTAAATTACATTTAAATACATCGCATCGGAAAAATAATACAATACACAACTAGAAGTAATACACGGATACAGAGCTTTCCGAGTATCGTTCCAACTGTAAATCAGGATCCTGTGAATATAAATCTGCAAAACCAAAACTACTAGCTGCCCGTGCGGAAATAAGGGCACCCAGAGTTTAGGTTAAAAAAATAAACTCTAGGTCAGTCATGTGACTGGTGTGAGAACAAAAACAGTTACTATTTTAACTTTAAAAGAGAGTAATTCAAGGGACCACGCCGTATAACAGGGAACGGGTTTCCTCCCAAGAATACCAGTGCATATATTAAAACAGCGCAATGCTTTTTAGAAAAATGAAACCACTATAAGACCTAGGTCCCATCACACAATGCAATGCAAGCCGGAGGATAGGGTTTTCCCTTATAATAGCCAAACATGCTTGGTACGTTTAAAACAAATCGTTTGATACTATTATAATTGTATAGCGTCAAAACAATTTCAATCATAAATATCAATCATAGACCACATGAGCGCCCCATCCCACTATGTCGCCATACTAGGCTCTGCAAATAAAACTGAAATATCTCGTATTGGAAATTTGATTTCCGTCATGAGTCGAGGCAAGGGGAAAGCTCCTCTCCGCTTCGAGACACTCTAGCAAATGTTTCAGGACTACTCTCTCTGGGTAGCCTCTTGGAACCTCCAAGGCCGGTCCTCCCTTACGTTTGAGGATTAATTATTCCTGTACACTCGTTTCCCGGTCCTATCAGACCAATATCTGAGGCGCCTCGCATTCAACAACCACATAGGTAAAAATAATATAATTGTCAGCCAGTTTAAGAACTAACACCACCTCTAGCCAGAAAGAAACGTCGTGCACTCCTTGGGTCCTTATCCCGTTTTTGACTCATACCGAGGTGTGAGGCTCGCGAATCCACGCTATACACAAAGCTGTGCCACATAGGCCGTGCTTTGATCATCAACCACAAGATTTTGCTTTTCAACAGAAGACTTGATCATTTGCCACTTAGGCATGCCACACAGGCAATTCACTCCATGCGATTGATGTCCATCGATATACAACCTCTGAGCTCGTATGTCTCAGAGAAGGGCGTTAAGAAAGAGAATAAATTCTCCGCCGCCAAACAGATATATATTTAACAGAAATCAATCAACACAGAATAAAATGCAGTGTCAGACACATAATCCATTTACAAGTCCGTTCTGGGTCTGAATGAAACCGAAGGCACTTTCCTCGCATATCCATCGATCTCCAAGTACGTCTGGACGATCACCAACTGATTCCCTCCTCTTGGGTGTACAGCCCAATCAAGATCACCAGTAATCACCCAAACGATGTGAAGACTTCCGGTCTTCAACCACCGTCTTCGTCTTCGACTTACCGTCGAATCGGTTATTCATAATGGGTATAAACCCGGCCTTTCCGAATAACCCGCGTATATAATAAACAAGTGCTACACAAACACAACATACGCCTCATTCCAATTCATCAGTAACTAACCGTAAATTAGTAAGAGAATAATTCCCCAAATATTAACCCTGAAGGCTAAAACCAACATCAGATCAATATCCAAGAAACCATTCTTCTTAACTAACCTACAGTTAGTTTCTAAATTTCACATTCTTAGGGAAAGGTTCCCATTAATTTTATCAAAGATAAATTCTTTCAAATTTATTCTTTAATCTTCCTTTGGATATCATTTCAAACCAAATTATGGTTTTCCAAACTAGTCGGGATTAGCGAACCACACCGAAGTAATTATTTATTTTATTTCCCAATCCCAACCTATTTATCCAATGGAGCACAACTGGTAATACTCCATATCTAACACCACGGTGTTATCGGTAAAATCAATTACCATTTCACGTTCAAATCTGGTTAAAGATTTAACTATCGCTTGGAGCAAAACTGGCGATACTCCATTCTCGATCCTTTCAATCCAATTAAAGATTCATTAAAACTCCACTTAGTTTTAATATTTAACTGGGTTAAAGAATCAATGTCATTTAAAATACGGTTCATGATAAACCCAAAGTCACATTCCATTCTATCAGCCCTTAACCGTAAAATAGCAAGTGAGCAATTCCCTAAATATTAACCCCGAAGGCCGAAACCAACATCAGATCAATACCCAAGAAACGATTCAACTTAACTAATCTCCAGTTAGTTTCTGATTTTCTTAAATCAGTTGGGTCTAAGAACAGTATTATTGAAGATACCATTCACGACAACCCAAAATCACATTCCATTAATTATCGGGTTAAAGAACAAGTGTTATTTAAAACACCATTCAAGATAAACCCATAATCAATTCAAATTCAATTCCAATTAAATACCATTTAATTAGTACACTTCATTAAATCTAAATAAAAAGATTTAATCTTTTTCTCAACTGGGTTTAAGAACAGTGTTAATGAAGACGCCATTCATGACAAACCCAAATCACATTTGATGTTAAATACAAGGCTCTGAATAGAAAATATATCGGCTTATATTCAATATCAAATTCTTCGACCAACAAATATCGTATTGGAAATAACGATATATATATATCTTTCAAATTTCCACAACCATATTTGTATCATCACGAAATCCAACATCGAAATATTCCAAAGATAATTTCGATTCAAATCCATTCTAATTCATATATTGGAAATTCTGATTATTTTCAAAACCCCTTCAAATTCAATTTATTTACTAAAAAATATTGGATTATAATTCTAGTTCAAAACTAGTTCATTTCGATAAAAATATATTTTTATCCTTTCAAATATGGAAATTTTCATCCTAGTTGTTTCCAATTCATTTATTATGATTTTACAGAAATTATTGATATTTTTAATAATTTTATCAAGGCCCATACAATCGATTTCCATCAACGGCCATCGGACTACACTTACAGCGACCTTTTCCAAATTTGATTTGGACATAATTCCAAATCCAACCATTAGATTTCAAATTTCTAATATTCCTTGGAAAGCCCTTTTCGATACGAACCCAACGTTTCCGGTTTTAGGAGAATCCGAAGGTCGGATCTCCCGTAATATCCACGCGAACTCAATGGTCGAAATTCACGAACTGCCGCAGCGCGGCGCGTTCTATACAGGCCATTATATATAATATATATATATATATATTATATATTTCGTCGATTTCCTTTTAAAACGTATTTTATAAATCGTTTTAAATTCGTTTTCGAAACGATTTCAACTTCATATTCAATTTTAAATCAAAATTGAATTTTTCCTTATAAATTCGTTTTAAATTCATTTCGGTTCAATTCAAATTTCAAATTCATTTCGATTAGAATTCATTTTCTGTTCAATTTCAATTCTATTCAATTTCAATTAGAATTCAATTCTATTCAATTTCAATTCGAATTCATTTCTATTCAATTTCAATTCGAATTCATTTCTATTCAATTTCAATTGGAATTCATTTCTATTCAATTTCAATTCGAATTCATTTCTATTCAATTTCAATTCGAATTCATTTCTATTCAATTTCAATTTGAATTCATTTCTATTCAATTTCAATTCGAATTCATTTCTATTCAATATCAATTCGAATTCATTTCTATTCAATTTCAATTCGAATTCATTAAAAACAAATAAAATCGACAAAATTCCCGTTCGCGTTGAAATGGCGTTTAACTACTTAACAAGGCTTCACATTTCAATATTCACTGAATATTGTTTTTAAATTATTCGATAATTCTGAACTGGAATCGGACACAGTCAATTACCATATAATTTCAGTTATATGGATTTCATCAAATTCATATATACAACAGTGACGATAAACAATCAACCATCATCCAAAGTGCGTTCTACACTACATAAGCATCAAATATAAATATTCAATGTTTATAACAGCCTGTCAATCAATTGATCGACATACAGCTAATTATTGGGATTAGTGTATGTCACATATCATCCTAATGCCCGTGTGGGGTTTCAAACAATCCAACACAAATTTTATTTGTGCAGTTGGGCGATGTGTAAAATTTATCGTCCCAATCAATATCAGTCAAATGTGTGTATATAAATAAATCGTTCGATTTGTTTATAAATATTTATTTCTTTTTATATAAACGTTAAAATTTATATTTTTAACTATAAAATATTTTTAACTATATAAATATTTTATTTCATATCACATCACACAATCAACTACACATTAAAATCAAACAAACAAGCATACAAGCCGTCCATGGTCTGTGGACGACGGGTGTCGGGTGCTATTAAACACCATCTGCATCCTAGTATATATTTTTAACTAGAAATTAAATTAAAAGTGAGAAGTTCTCACAGAGGGTTCCACTCCGCCGCGCTTTGCTTCTGAACTGCTGAACCGTCTGGATCTATTTGAAATTCCAATGCAGTTCTTTTCACGCTGTTCATAATAAGAATTATATTTTTATCACTTCATTTCAATAAATAAAAATCATATTTTTATTTCTACTTTATATATTTTTACAACTCTTCTTCTTATATAAAAATTATATTTTTATATTTCTAATTCTTATATAAAGATCGAATTTTTATATCATCGCTATAAAAAATCACATTTTTATTTGAACATATATATAATAAAAATCAGATTTCTATATCGCTACATATATAAAGATCAAATTTTTATCCTCTATATAATATAAAAATCGTATTTTTAATCTTCTACCAACATAAAAATCATATTTTTACTTTGCTACATACATGGAAAAATTATATTTTTCTTCGCAACTTCATACGATTAAAAATCCCACCTTTTCACGATTAAAAATCGAATCTTTTTAATGATAAAAATCAAACCTTTTGCTAATTAAAAATCAAATCTTTTTGCTAATTAAAAAAATTAAATCTTTTCATGAACTAAAAATCAAAACATTATCATCAATATGCTATTATATAGATCCTATTTTTATAATCATAAATAAATAAAAATAAACATAAAAACTCACATTTTTATTGTAAAAATCGCATTATTGAGGGTGGAGGGGCTTCACGTCGGGGCTATGGCCGGAGGAGGTTATTGGTGGGCTGCGCTGAGTCGAGGAAGGTGGAGCAGAAGGGGGGAGCCGGCGGTGGTTTTCAGCAGTGGGGCGGTGGCGATTTTGGGCTATGGGGCGTCAGTTTAAAGGTGGAGGGAGAAGAGAGAGGATGAGGGAGGAGGAGAGGAGAAGAGGGGGGGCCTTGCGCCGGCGGTGGCGGCGCGCTGCTCAGAGGAGCGGCGGCGGCTTCCTCCCCCGTCGATCCCTTTTTCCTTTTTTTCCTCCAGATCGATTTTGAACGGTGGGTTAGGGCTAGGGAGAAAAGGGGCTTTATATAATTTATTTATATTATATTTAAATTCCCCAAAAAGCAACTTTTAATTTCGACCTCAAAATCGAACCCACCGCCTGTCGTCCCTAGTTAATTATCCCGATTCCGAACACAATGGGATATGTATCGTAAGCTGGTTCGATCGTTTCGATCAGTTTTCGTCAAAATCAAAATATAACTCTATATATTGAATTTGAATGCGCATTTCAATTTACCGGGGCCACATACTGACTCTAAAAATTCGCGAAAAGTATTTTCTAGCTCCATATTGATGATACGGTCCTAACAAAACTAATTTCATTGAATGAGACCGTTTGCACAATTTCCATTTTTAAGGGCCAGAATTCCATAGCGGCTATTCTGAATTTTCAACTGGTATATCTTTTGATTCCCGCTATGAAATTTTGATTTCCCGGATTCATTGGAAAGATATTATCAATTAGACTCTATTATTTTTGATTTCACTAAAACCCGGTTTATTTTGCACCTGGTACATTCATTTGAAGTTTGAAATCGAATTTTCGAACTACCGCGCCATTTTCAATTCCTTTTATAATTTAAAATAAATATTTATATTCTAACGACAATTCAAATAAATATATACGTTCTAATTCTATTAAAAATAAATTTCTCGTCGTTATTATTTAAAATAATTCATTTTAAATATTCAAAATTCATTAAAATTGCCAAATTAAAATTTTAAATTGGCTCGGATTTTCCAGGTTGTTACATTCTCCCCCACTTAAAACTTTTCGTCCCCGAAAAGGAACGAAGCCGAAAGTTGTTTAACAAATCAACTCAACTTTCAATATTTTCCATACGGCTTAAGTTCTTCAACTTTTCAGTTTCTAAGAATTTTTCAAATTTTTCAAAAATTTGGCTAACACCCTAAATTTTCGAAAAATTTCGCCATAACCTCCCCTGCATCGGAGACTTCGGGATATTTCATATAGCCTCCCATGGCCTTCTTCAATCCAAAAGAAAAAGAAAAGGCCAAGCGGCTAGCCAATCGGCTCATAAAATCATCCAAAACCCAAGAAATACAATAAACATGTACCTATTTGTCAGGCAAACAATTTTATTCCCCTGCTCTAGCCTCCTTGCTATGACCTGTTCAATGTAAGTACATGTATATGCATGCCTTTGCGAATAATTTTCAATACAGTTCAAAATTTGGTTCAATTAGGCTAAACGGTTCAAAATTATCAAACCAATAATCAAACAACACAAACATCAATCAATTAGTGGATTAACGTTTCAAATTCATAATTTTGATATATAGTCAAAAATCACATTTTTAGTGCCAATTCACAACAATATATCCTATCTATATTTTGGTTCTCACACCAGTCTAAGGGAAATATATAGACATCTCACTTTCGAAACTCGAAAATAAATACTGGCGATGGTGCCCCATCACCAGAATTAACCCTGGGCAACTAGAGTGTGCTTCTATAACTACCCAGTACATTAAAACTTCGAATACACGTTTGCAAGACGTATATGCAAAATCTTTATATATTGGATTGTCCAAATTCAATATAAAATAAATATTCGAATACGTATAAGGTTTAAATTTTCAAAACAAAGTTGGTTTTCATTTTAAAAATATACTCTTCACACTCGTTCTAAGATATTATTGATCCCATCTCTAACGAGTCATTCTTATTGGATATTACTAATCCAATTTCTGATGAATTCTTTCGTATGGTTCTAACGTGGCTTATTCTCGAGCTCTGGTACCAAACTGAGACGACCCGAACTTTCCCATGAAGGAAAGCACGGATTGAATTGAGGATAAGACGAATGAGAACACAAATAGAAGAACATTTCATTGTTAATTACAACAATTCCATCAGATACAAGAACATATAGAGCATAAATGAATAAAATACATTCGATAAATATCAGAGATTTAAATTAAATTTAAATACATCGCAGCGGAAAAATAATACAATACACAACTAGAAGTAATACACGGATACAGAGCTTTCAGAGTATCGTTCCAGCTGTAAATCAGGATCCTGTGAATATAAATCTGCAAAACCAAAACTACTAGCTGCTCGTGCGGAAATAAGGGCACCCAGAGTTTAGGTTAAAATAATAAACTCCAGGCCAGTCATGTGACTGGTGTGAGAACTAAAACAGTTACTATTTTAACTTTAAAAGAGAGTAATTTAAGGGACCACGCCGTATAACACAGAACGGGTTTCCTCCCAAGAATACTAACGCATATAATAAAACAGCGTAATGCATTTTAGAAAAATGAAGCTATTATAAGACCCATTTCCCATCACACAATGCAACGCAAGCCGGAGGATAGGGTTTTACCTTATAATAGCCAAACATGCTTGGTACGTTTTAAACAAATCATTTGATACTATTATAATTGTATAGCGTCAAAACAATTTCAATCATAAATATCAATCATAGACGACATGAGCGCCCCATCCCACTATGTCGCCATACTGGGCTCTACAAATAAAACCGAAATATCTTGTATTGGAAGTTGGATTTCCGTCATGAGTCGAGGCAAGGGACAAGCTCCTCTCTGCTTCGAGACACTCTAGCAAATGTCTTAGGACTACTCTCTCTGGGTAGCCTCTTGGAACCTCCAAGGCCGGTCCTCCCTTACGTTTGAGGACTAATTATTCCTGTACACACGTTTCGCGGTCCTATCAGACCTATATCCGGGGCGCCTCGCATTCAACAACCACATAGGTTAAAATAATATAAATGTCAGACAGTTTAAGCACTGACACTACCTCTAGCTAGAAAGAAACGTTGTGCAATCCTTGGGTCCTTATCCCATTTTTGACTCACACCGAGGAGTGAGGCTCGCGAATCCACGCTATACACAAAGTTGTGCCACATAGGCCGTGCTTTGATGATCAACCACAAGACTTTGCTTTTCAACAGAAGCCTTGATCATTTGCCGCTTAGGCATGCCACACAGGCAATTCACTCCATGCGATTGATGTCCATCGATATACAACCTCTGAGCTCGTACGTCTCAGAGAAGGGCGTTAAGCCAAAGAATAAATTCTCCGCCGCCAAATAGATATATATTTAACAGAAATCAACCAACACAGAATAAAATCCAATGTCAGACACACAATCCATTTACAAGTCCGTTCTGGGTCTGAACGAAACCAGAGGCACTTTCCTCGCATATCCGTCGATCTCCAAGTACGTTTGGACGATCACCAACTGATTCCCTCCTCTTGGTTGTACAGCCCAATCAGGATCATCAGTAATCACCCAAACGATGTGAAGACTTCCAGTCTTCAACCACCGTCTTCGTCTTCGACTTATCGTCGAATCGGTTATTCAGAATGGGTATAAACCCGGCCTTTCCGAATAACTCGCGTATATAATAAACAAGTGCTACACAAACACAACATACACCTCATTCCAATTCATCAGTCACTAACCGTGAATTAGTAAGAGAATAATTCCCCAAATATTAACCCCGAAGGCCGAAACCAACATCAGATCAATATCCAAGAAACCATTCTTCTTAACTAACCTACAGTTAGTTTCTAAATTTCACATTCTTAGGGAAAGGTTCCCATTAATTTTATCAAAGATAAATTCTTTCAAATTTATTCTTTAATCTTCCTTTGGATATCATTTCAAACCAAATTATGGTTTTCCAAACTAGTCGGGATTAGCGAACCACACTGAAGTAATTATTTATTTTATTTCCCAATCCCAACCTATTTATCCCATGGAGCACAACTGGTAATACTCCATATCTAACACCACGGTGTTATCGGTAAAATCAATTACCATTTCACGTTCAAATCTAGTTAAAGATTTAACTATCGCTTGGAGCAAAACTGGCGATACACCATTCTCGATCCTTTCAATCTAATTAAAGATTTATTAAAACTCCACTTAGTTTTAATCTTTAACTGGGTTAAAGAATCAATGTCATTTAAAACACGGTTCACGATAAACCCAAAGTCACATTCAATTCTATCAGCCCTTAACCGTAAAATATCAAGTGAGCAATTCCCTAAATATTAACCCCGAAGGCCCAAGAAACCATTCAACTTAACTAATCTCCAGTTAGTTTCTAATTTTCTTAAATCAGTTGGGTCTAAGAATAGTATTATTGAAGATACCGTTCACGACAACCCAAAATCACATTCCATTAATTATCGGCTTAAAGAACAAGTGTTATTTAAAACACCGTTCATGATAAACCCAAAATCAATTCAAATTCAATTCCAATTAAATACCATTTAATTGGTACACTTCATTAAATCTAAATAAAAAGATTTAATCTTTTTCTCAACTGGGTTTAAGAACAGTGTTAATGAAGACGCCATTCACGACAAACCCAAATCACATTTGATGTTAAATACAAGGCTCTGAATAGAAAATATATCGGCTTATATTCAATATCAAATTCTACGACCAACAAATATCGTATTGGAAATAACGATATATATATATATCTTTCAAATTTCCACAACCATATCTGTATAATCATAAACTCCAACATCGAAATATTCCAAAGATAATTTCGATTCAAATCCATTCCAATTCGTATATTGGAGATTCTGATTATTTTCAAAACCCCTTCAAATTCAATTTATTTATTTGAAAATATTGGATTATAATTCTAGTTCAAAACTAGTTCATTTCGATAAAAATGTATTTTTATCCTTTCAAATGTGGTATTTTTCATCCCAGTCCTTTCGAATTCATTTATTATGATTTTACAGAAATTATTGATATTTTAAATAATTTTATCAAGGCCCATACAGTTGATTTCCAACAACGGCCATCGAACTGCACTTACAACGACTTTTCCAAATTTGATTTGGACATAATTCCAAATCCAACCATTAGATTTCAAATTTCTAATATTCCTTGGAAAGCCCTTTTTGATACGAACCCAACGATTCTGGTTTTAGGAGAATCCGACGGTCGAATCTCCCGTAATGTCCATTCGAAGTCAATGGTTGAAATTTACGAACTGCCGCAGCGCGGCGCATTCTATTCAGGCCATTATATATATATATATATATATATATATATATATATATATATATCATCGATTTCCTTTTAAAACGTATTTTATAAATCGTTTTAAATTCGTTTTCGAAACGATTTCAACTTCATATTCAATTTTAAATCAAAATTGAATTTTTCCTTATAAATTCGTTTCGGTTCAATTCAAATTTCAAATTCATTTCAATTCGAATTCATTTTCTATTCAATTTCAATTCGAATTCAATTCTATTCAATTTCAATTCGAATTCAATTCTATTCAATTTCAATTCGAATTCATTTCTATTAAATTTCAATTCTAATTCATTTCTCTTCAATTTCAATTCGAATTCATTTCTATTCAATTTCAATTCGAATTCATTTCTATTCAATTTCAATTCGAATTCATTTCTATTCAATTTCAATTCGAATTCATTTCTATTCAATTTCAATTCGAATTCATTTCCATTCAATTTCAATTCGAATTCATTAAAACAAATAAAATCGACAAAATTCCCGTTCGCGTTGAAATGGCGTTTAACTACTTAACACGGCTTCACATTTCAAAATTCACTGGATACTATTTTTAAATTATTCGATAATTCTGAACTAGAATCAGACACAGTCAATTACCATATAATTTCAGTTATATGGATTTCATCAAATTCATATATACAACAATGACGATAAACAATCAACCATCATCCAAAGTGCGTTCTACACTGCATAAGCATCAAATATAAATATTCAATGCTTATAACAGCTTATCAATCAATCGATCGACATACAGCTAATTATTGGGATTAGTGTATGTCATATATCATCCCAAATACCCGTGTGGGGTTTCAAACAATCCAACACAGATTTTATTTGTGCAGTTGAGCGATGTGTAAAATTTATCGTCCCAATCAATATCATTCAAATGTGTGTGTATAAACAAATCGTTCGATTTGTTTATAAATATTTATTTCTTTTTAAATACACGTTAAAATTTATATTTTTAACTATATAAATATTTTATTTCATATCACATCACACAATCAACTACACATTAAAATCAAACAAACAAGCATATAAGCCGTCTATGGTCTGTGGACGACGGGTGTCGGGTGCTACTAAGCACCGTCTGCATCCTAGTATATATTTTTAACTTGAAATTAAATTAAAAATGAGAGGTTCTCACAGAGGATTCCACTCCCCCGTGCTTTGCTTCTGAACTGCTGAACCGTCTGGATCTATTTGAAATTCCAATGCAGTTCTTTTCACGTTGTTCACAATAAGAATTATATTTTTATCAATTCATTTCAATAAATAAAAATCATATTTTTATTTCTACTTTTTATATTTTTACAACGCTTCTTCTTATATAAAAATTATATTTTTATATTTCTAATTTTTATATAAAGATCGAATTTTTATATCATCGCTATAAAAAATCACATTTTTATTTGAACATATATATAATAAAAATCAGATTTCTATTTCGCTACATATATAAAGATCAAATTTTTATCCTCTATATAATATAAAAATCGTATTTTTAATCTTCTACCAACATAAAAATCATATTTTTACTTTGCTACATACATGGGAAAATTATATTTTTCTTCGCTACTTCATACGATTAAAAATCCCACCTTTTCACGATTAAAAATCCCCCCTTTTTAATGATAAAAATCAAACCTTTTACTAATTAAAAATCAAATCTTTTTGCTAATTAAAAAATCAAATCTTTTCATGAACTAAAAATCAAAACTTTATCATCAATATGCTATTATATATATCCTATTTTCATATGCATAAATAAATAAAAATAAACATAAAAACTCACATTTTTATTGTAAAAATCGCATTTTTGAGGGTGGAGGGGCTTCACGTCGGGGCTATGGCCAGAGGAGGTTGTTGGTGGGCTGCGCTTAGTCGAGGAAGGTGGAGCAGAAGGGGGGAGTCGACGGTGGTTTTCAGCAGTAGGGCGGTAGCGGTTTTGGGCTGTGGGGCGTCGGTTTAAAGGTGGAGGGAGAAGAGAGAGGATGAGGGAAAAGGATCGGAGAAGGGGGGGCCTTGCGCCGGCGGTGGCAGCGCGCTGCTCAGAGGAGCGGCGGCGACTTCCTCCCCCATCGATCCCTTTTTCCTTTTTTTTCCTCCAGATCGATTTTGAACGGTGGGTTTGGACAAGGGAGAAAAGGGGCTTTATATAATTTATTTATATTATGTTTAAATTCTCTAAAAAGCAACTTTTAATTTCGACCTCAAAATCGAACCCACTACTTGTCGTCCCTATCTAATTACCCCTATTCCGAACACAATGGGATATGTATCGTAAGCTGGTTCGATCGTTTCGATCAGTTTTCGTCAAAATCAAAATATAACTCTATATATTGATTTTGAATGCGCATTTCAATTTACCAGGGCCACATACTAACTCTAAAAATTCCCGAAAAATATTTTCTAGCTTCATATTGATGATACAGTCCTGAAAAAACTAATTTCATCGAATTCTAAGACCGTTTGCAAAATTTCCATTTTTAAGGGCCAGAATTCCATAGTGACTATTCTGAATTTTCAACTGGGCATATCTTTTGATTCCTGCTATGAAATTTTGATTTACCGGATTCATTGGAAAGATATTCTCAAGTAGACTCTATTATTTTTGGTTTCACTAAAATCCGGTTTATTTTGCACCCGGTACATTCATTTGAAGTTTGAAATCGAATTTTCGAACTACCGCGCCATTTTCAATTCCTTTTTATAATTTAAAATAAATATTTATATTCTAACGACGATTCAAATAAATATATATGTTCTAATTTTATTAAAAATAAATTTGTCTTCGTTGTTATTTAAAATAATTCATTTTATATATTCAAAATTCATTAAAATTGCCAAAATAAAAATTTTAAATTGGCTCGGATTTTCCGGGTTGTTACATTAGGGAGGCATCCCTATTTTCAAAGTTAATGTAATGCAGCTCTTTGTGTAAGTTTAAATTTAAATCGAGCCCCTATTTTACTGTTGTTAACCCTTTTAAAACACAGTACAAAGCACCAGGTCGGTCTATTTTTTAGAAGCACTGGATCGGGTCAGTCAATAACAACAGACCAGGTCGGGTCGGTCAATGTCAGTGGACCAGGTCGGTCAGCGCAGAAGTATCGGATCGGTCGGACTACTTAGTGGCAATGGGTCGTCTATGTTAAATGTGCACACATTGGCACCATTTACTCAACATGATAAGTGTTTGCATGGAATGGTTTCAGCACATGAAAAGTGAAAATATGTTTCACATGCACAGTACATGATTCAACGTGACATTGGTTCACATATCAACGTATATAACAAACGTATTGCATATTGAACTGATCGGTGCTCACAAATGCCTAGACATCCATTACAAGCTGTGTTCGTATATGGTCCATGATATCAATTATAACATGCTGCTGCAAATATCATGATAAAAGAGGACGACTAGAATGGTTGTCGAACCCATCTGGACATCACAAAAGAATGCTACGTGTCTCAGGTCCATGTAAAATGCACATACGTGAATAATATCAACATTGGATGGCATGCTTCTTTATCTAACATACGAAGACACGTGGATCAACATGCGAGTATGAAGAAGGCTCCACTATAAAGAAATTCTGGGTCATTATTGGAGTCTGGATCGGTCCTACATTGTGTTAGACTGGATCGGGACATTGTGCCAAGCCGGGTCGAGGCTAGAAAGCTGGTCAGTCCACTTTGTATTTGAATCGGTGTATTAAAATGAGGCGGGTCATCCAGAAAAGAAGTATACATGGCGCAAATGGTAAATTAAAGCAAACTGATCGGGTCGGGCATATAATATATGTGCACGTTCTGTAATTAAACCCGGTCGGTGCATTGTACAACAGTGGATCGGTGTGATAAAGTAAGCGGACTGGTACATTAAGGGAAAAGTGAATTGGTACAATAATATTAACCAGTGGATTTTCTGCTCGATCCAAGTCTACCCCGATCCAAACTACGCCCGATCCAAGTCCTTCCCGATCCAAACTACCCGGATCCAAACTACACAGCAGTGGCAGAACTGTAAATATTGGGCCATGACAGCTGTACACAGCTGTAAAGTAGACCAGTGGCATTCCTGTAAATAATGTTTAGCTCGAGCCAGATCTATGCCCGAACCAAACTCTGCACTTCGTAATTACGAAACTACCATTGCCTCCAAACTTCTTCTATAAATAGCCCCTTGTTCCACAATTCAAGGGACGGATTCTTCAACCCCGAAGAGCTACCAAAATGAATTCTCAACCATTCTAAAGCTTCCAAAAACTCCATTAATGGCCGCCAACACTATCTCCTTCTTCCCTCTACATGAAATGGATCTAATCTTCTCCAAGCATGATTATTTCACACTCCGATCCACTCTAAGTGATCTCCAACCGCCATTGCTCCCCTTTAAAGAACGGATCTAACATTATTTTCATGATGGAACAAAGGAAAAGTAAATAATTATATAATTCAATCTGTTCCTTGTCGAATTCAAGTGATGATCTAAAGTGTAAAGAGAGCAATAAGTGAAGAATTATCACAAAAGTGGTCAAGTGTAATCAATGCGATGAATGAGATGATAAAATTTGTAATCCTATCCATGATGATGAAAAATGATTGAAAAGTGGACATAGATTCACATTGAATTGAACCACTATAAATCCCGTGTCCTTTACTTGTTTTTCTCCTTTTATTTTGCGATTGTGACCCTTTTGTTTTCTAACCATATTTGGTGAAGTGTGATTTCACACCCTTGGTTTTGATTTCAATTTTGAGATCAACATTTGGCACTCACCGTGGGGCCATGTTCGCATCTCCTACCTTCGCACTGAAGTTCAAAGCCTACTTCTACCATAGATTCGGTAAATCTAAGCTTTAGGCCAATCAACGAGCTCTGACCAAAATTCAAAGCCTTGTCCAAGATCATGGCGAAGTCTAAGAAGACCACTAGCAATGTCGTTGAAGAAAATGACAGTGTTGCTAATCATGAAACTACTCCATTCACCAACCAATTTGAAGGTGGGGAAAATTCAATATCTGGGGCAGGAGTGACTAAAACTGAATTAGACGTCGTCTTTGCTAACTTGAGTCAATGCATGGAAGCCTCCAATAAAGCTTTAATCTATGCTAATAAAACTCTTGTCGACGCTAATCAAGCCTTGATGGATAAAGTGATCGCTCTCCTAAATGCTCAAGCAAATCCCGCTCCTCCTCCGAAGATCCATGTCTACCTTGAAGAAAATGCAAATTCATCGGCCTCTGATCCTCATAATGATAACATGGAAGGATTTTTTGGTGAAGACAATGCCAATGTCGAAGACTCAAAAATGAAAACTAAAAACCACTCCGATCGAAATAACCGATGAATTGCAAGTCTCATTAAAGGGGAACCTTCGCATAATGGAAGTAAAAGACCTACATCATCCAAACGCGATCGCTCGCCATGACGAGCATCCGAGAAAGAGATCGAGGTCCGCTCTCCATAACAACACAACTTGAAGGAATATATCATAGATGTGGTAAAGCAAATCATGAAAGACAACATGCCTCGCAAGAACTGTGAAAGGGAATGGGACTTCTCTCTCGATAAAAACCCATTTACAAAGAGGATCCGCAAGGCCGAATTCCCCAAAAAAAATCACTCATCCTACTTTACCTCCGTATAGTGGAAATTATGATCCGAATCACTTCCTATACAAGTACGGCTGGTGTATGAATGGAGCTAAAGCAACGGACGAGATCAAATGTCTGTGCTTCCCTCTCTATCTAGAAGGCGCCACATCGTTATGGTTCACAAGGCTTCCGTTCAAATCCATCAACCAATTTGATGATTTGATTCTAAAATTCAAAGAGCAGTTTAGGCTGCAAGCTACGAAGGTGAAAGACGATATTTCTCTTACATCAATGAAACAGAAACCGGGAGATTCCGTCAAAGCTTTCCTCAAAAGATTCGATGCTACTATATCTGAAGTTGGGAATCCAGAACCTCGCATGATCTTAATGTCTCTAATCGGTGCTATAGACGAGAAGAGCAAATTTGGTAAATGGATTAAAATAAAAGAGCCAAGTATGCTCGAGAAATTCTATAAAAAAGCCGAGGAGTACATGAGAGTCGAAACTGGTCCAGTACCCCTTTAGATTATTGATGCTAATCCACTCCTTGAAGCTCCAAAAAATGTTGCTGCTCCGAATAATCAGAATAACACTCAGGGGCAGAAGCGCGCCAATGACGGGAACGGTAACAAAGCTAATAAGAAGTCTCGCCTTTTCAACTCATCAGAGCTGACGCCTTTGAATGACACTCCTAAAAATATCTATCTTGCAACAAAGAATTCTGAAGAGTATGCAGAGCCAGATCCGATAAAGGTAAGCGATAAAGCAGCAAACTTAGTGAAATTCCGCAGATTCCACAACCAGCCTGGTCATAACACTAATGAGTGCCGACACCGGAAGAACCTCATTGAGTAGTTGATAAGGAAAAATAGGCTGCAATAGTATGCAAAGAATCGCAAGCTATGAATCCTTCTGCAACTCCTCAGAGGCAAGGGGCATCCAATTATCAGTCTGGTCCAAGCAACATAGCTTCTGTTCAAATCATGCCAAGGCTTATCATAAACTGATAACCGTTGATTGGGCTTCAATATCAATGGCTCAGAATAAGCGATCAATATCGTTATTTCTTTACTTCATGCTCTTTTTCATGCTTTAGTTCATGCTTTACTTTGCTTTTTACTTTCTGTTAAATTCAAAACTTCTTGTAAACAGTCTGTAATAATTTGTAAGTGATGCACTGAACATTAGCTCTACGATTAAGATCATATTTTTCTGAATGAATTTCTTGCTTGCAAAATTATATGTCAAATCAAAACTTTCTTAAAAGATGATTTCATATTGTAGGTCATATGTCGAGCGCTTGTTCTTGTAGCATTGCGACCCTAACAACGCTAGTTCAAGTGCCAAATGCTATAAATATCAACACGCACAAATGCAAAAACAGAGAAGCAATGCATTGAAAGGTGAATGGGAAAGTCACAAAGATCCAAACAACGAACAAGCGCCATGACAAACAAACATGAGAGCAATAGTTTTTATCGAAGGGGCACTTCCCTAAGTGAGAAATTCACAACACCAGTTTCTAAATTGAAATATCCTGTTAAGTCGAAAATCCGACAAAGAAACCGGTAGCTGTCCCATGGAACGATATAATAGCCGCTCAATTCATTTGCGTAGCATCTGGAATCCCCAGATGTGAAGAATGAAAACTGCTTGCATAGCATCTGAAATTTCAGATGTGAAGAGCGTAAAACCGCTTGTGTAGCATCTTAAATCTCAGACGTGAAGAGCGTAAATTCATTTGCGTAGCATCTGGAATCCCCAGATGTGAAGAATGAAAACCGCTTGTGTAGCATCTGAAATCTCAGATGTGAAGAGCATAGAACCGCTTGCGTACCATCTGAAATCTCAAATGTGAAGAGCGTCAAGTCATTTGCGTAGCATCTGGAATCCCATATGTGAAGAATGAAAACCGCTTACGTAGTGTCTGAAATCTCAGATGTGAAGAGCGTAAAACCGCTTGCGTAGCATCTGTAATCTCAGATGTGAAGAGCGTAAATCCATTTGCGTAGCATTTGGAATCCCCGGATGTGAAGAATGAAATCCATTTGCATGGCATCTGGAAAATGGAATGCGAAGAATGATAAGCCCACTTTTATAGTGTTTGAAAATCTTAGATGCGATAAGTGTTGGATCTTAACCAAATAAACTTACGTATTGTCTGAAAGCCTCAGACACGACAAGTGTTGGATTGTAACCCAACCAGGGGCAAAATTTCCCAGCCTTATCCAAAGGGAAGCAAGGAATAAATCATGAGTATGCATTCCATAAATATGAGATGATGTTCACCATTACCTTAGTCATTAAAATGATAGCATTTGGAATCCACAGTCAACCGTAGTTGATTAGTTGATTTTAAGCATCAAAGCGAATTTGAATTAGAATATCGTATTTGTGCAAATAATATTTGTCGAATTTTAAACCATCGAATAAAATAATTCTATGCAGACACTTTATTCAATTCAAAATAAAATTCGCTATAGGTCGCCTTTAATTGTTAACTAATCCACTATCGATATGGACAGTCGATGGTGAGTATAAGTCCAAAACTATGCAAATGCTTGTTTTGATTACAAAACAGGTGACATGAACCATATGAATTCAAAGCGTGGTTCAACATAACAAGGTAAAAAGCTATAACTAGATCTCAACGCAGAATATATTAATAGCCATAATTATTTCGAAGTCTGCATTTCCCGCAAGCAAAAAATACAAGCTTCGAGGGGCAAATGTTAACCCTGTTAAAACACAGTTCAAAGCACCGGGTCGGTCTGTACTTTAGAAGCATTGGATCGAGTCGGTCAGTAACAACGGACCGGGTTGGGTCGGTCAATGTCCGTGGACTTGGTCGGTAAGCGCAGAATTATCGGATCGGTCGGACTACTTAGTGGCAATGGGTCGACTATGTTAAATATGCACACGTTGGCACCATTTACTCAACAAGATAAGTGTTTGCATGGAATGGTTTCAGCATATGAAAAGTGAAAATATGTTTCACATACACAGTACATGATTCAACGTGACACTGGTTCACATATCAACGTATATAAGAAACGTATTGCATAATGAACCGATCGGTGCTTAGAAATGCCTAGACACCCATTACAAGATGCATTCGTATATGGTCCATGATATCAATTATAACATGCTGCTATAAATATCATGATAAAAGAGCACGACTAGAATGGTTCAATATATGTGTCAAACCCATCTGGACATCACAAAAGAATGCTACGTGTTTCAGGTCCATGTAAAATGCACATACGTGAATAGCATCAACATTGGATGGCATGCTTCTTAATCTAACATATGAAGACACGTAGAACAATATGTGAGTATGAAGAAGGCTCAGCTGTAAAGATATTCTGGGTCGTTATTGGAGTTTGGATCGGTCCTACATTGTGTTAGACTAGATCGGGACATTGTGCCAAGCCGGGTTGGGGCTAGAAAGCTGGCCAGTCTACTTTGTATTTGAATCAGTGTATTAAAATGAGGCGGGTCATCTAGAAAAGAAGTATACATGACGCAAATGGTAAATTAAAGCAAACTGTTCAGGTCAGCCATATAATATATGCGGTGGCATGTTCTGTAATTAAATCGGGTTGGTGCATTGTACAACAGTGGATCAGTGTGATAAAGTAAGGCGGACTGGTAAATAAAGGGAAAAGTGAATCGGTAAAATAATATTAATAGTGGATTTTCTTCCCGATCCAAGTCTACCCTGATCCAAACTACGCCTGATCCAAGTCCATCCCGATCCAAACTACATAGCAGTGGCATAACAGTAAATATTGGACCATGACAGCTGTACACAGCTGTAAAGTGGAGCAGTGGCATTTCTGTAAATAATGTTTAGTCCGAGCCAGATCTATGCCCGAGCCAAACTCTTCACTCCGTAATTACGAAAGTGCCATCGCCTCCAAACTTCTTCTATAAATAGCCCCTTATTCCATAATTCAAGGGACGGATTCTTCAACCCCGAAGGGCTACCAAAATGAATTCTCAACCGTTGTAAAGCTTCCAAAAACTCCATTAATGGCCACCAACATAATCTCCTTCTTCCCCCTACATGAAATGGATCTAATCTTCTCCAAGCACCATTAATTCACACTCCGATCCACTCTAAGTGTTCTCCAACCGCCATTACTCCTCTTCAAAGCACGGATCTAACATCATTCATGATGGAACCAAGGAAAAGTATATAATTATATAATTCAACCCGTTCCTTATCGAATTCAAGTGAAGATCTAAAGTGTAAAGAGAGCAAAAAGTGAAGAATTATCACAAAAGTGGTCAAGTGTAATTAATGCGATGTATGAGATGATAAAAATTGCAATTCTATCCATGATGATGAAAAATGATTGAAAAGTAGATGTAGATTCACATTGAATCATACCTCTATGAAAATCCCGTGTCCTTTACTTGTTTTTCTCCTTTTATTTTGCGATTGTGGCCCTTTTATTTTCTAACCATATTTGGTGAAGTGTGATTTGACTCCATCGGTGTCGATTCCAATTTTGAGATCAACAACTGTAGCAACATACTCTCTTGTTTTTTTTGCACCATTGTATAAAAAAATCAAGAAATTATAGATATTAATGGAAGGATTTCGTAAAAAGAAAAATTGCTGAAATATCTTCACTTTTTGTCAATAAGTGTAGACATTTCAATAGTTATTCACATAGTGCACCGGATATGTTGAAAAAGGAAGAATAGTTGCAGTAATGTCTGCAATTATTATAAATAATTGCAGACATATCTGCAACTATTTAACAGTGTAGTGCAACATTATGTTACTACGTGAAAAAAGTTGTAGAAATGCCTGTAAATTTTGCAAACAGTTGCAATTTTGCTGCAATTTACTGAAGATGAAATATTTTTCGTTTGTATGCATTTTTTATCATTCTTCTGCAATACTCGAATGTTTGAATAAGTGAAGGCTTTGAGTTTGATTTTTTCATGCAAATCAGCGAAAATTGCACGAAACTCTATAATTTTATTAATATAGTTGCTGCGATGTCCGTAATTTTTCGGAACATTGCAAGAATTCATCGAAACGTTCATAATTTTTATTTATTTCTTGTTTTTGAATCATTTTATTTTAGTTTTCTTGCATAAATATTGAAAAGTCGTGTGACTTAGTGTAGGATCTTTATATATGGAATAAAGCAGAATTGACAATGATATATTAACAGGTCTGATATAACAGTTATGCAGGTAAAACTAAACAATATAGAATATCAAAAATAAGTAAACGCAGTAAGTAAAGTGACACTAGGAATTTTATACTGGTTCGAACTTCTCGTCCTATATCCAGTCCCATCTCCTTCTGGAATTCTACTATCAACACCCAATTTTCACCTAAAGAAATAGGTTCACAACAATCCGAGCTCTAACAAGGATTTTCCCGCCTGAGTACCGACATAGGACTTTTACAAATTACAAGAGTTTGACTTTTGCTTGTGTTCTTGAAACACTTAATAGCCAATGATTGAGTACACCCTTCCTATAATCTTATCCTCAATTACGTAATGTGTATGTGAAGATTAAAGGAAGTATATTACTTATTGAATCAAGAGTTTTGAAATAAATTCAAGGATTCAATAAGTAATTTGAATACTTGAGAGATTTTAGTATGCAAGAGTGCTTTAGAAATATTGACCAAGAAATAGAATAGAATCAGTAAGAATTGATGATTTGAAAACCAAGTTTATAGTGTATATAAAATAGTTGAAAAGAAGAGATCCTTTGTGAAGAGTTTTATCGAAGAGATGCACCCATTTCTATTCAAAAATGAAGAGGAATCTCTTCATGAAGAATGGTGTCCCTCCATAAAAAAGACTGTCATTTCGAATCAGTCAACTTGTCTGCAAATAACAATCAACTGGTTAAAATGTATAATTCATACATATATATATTTAAAAATGGCTGAAAGTAGCCTTTACTTCACCAAAATTGCCTAACTAGTCGACTAGCCTAAAATGAACCAGTCGACTGGTTCAGGGCCTACTATCCAGTAATGGCTATTTCTCTAGCCATTTATTAATATATATATATATATAAAAAAAAAATCAAATTTCATACATTTATGTTATATAATAAGGATAGATTTTAACATTTATCTAACACAACTAAACACACACCTATATATGAACTAACTCTTTGATTTGATCTCCATTTTGTCCTTGTCTGGAATCAAAAATCTTGTGAAATAACATTCTCCCTCTTTTTTGATTGATAACAACACCTTGCATTTTTGTTGAGATAATGATTTTCTCCCCTGAGTGTATGGTTGTATATATTCGTCTCCCCTTGACTAAAAGGCTTATCTACAACATTTTGTTATGTATATAATTAACTTATTGTTTCCTACAACAAAATGTTAGTGTATAAAATGATAACATATTTCTCCCCCTTTGTCATCGACTAAAAATAATATGTACCATGATATACAGTAGTAATCGATCATAAAACATAAATAATTAAAGCACCTTCAGGAGATATTGGATCATGTGCATTTCGATAAACCAAATTTTGTTTTCACGAATACCTAGAGATACCGAAAATAGCCATCTTTTTGTTGTGGTGTACCTGCAAAAAATATGATATATATACTTTGGTACCCACTTCCTTCGTTAGGGTCCAGGGGTTAGATGGAAGGTAACCATACCCAAGAGGGTTTAATGGAACCTTTAAAAATGAAATTTTCATTATTAACTACTAAATTAAAGTAATCATCAATATATTTTTCTCTGTTTTTCCAATTTACAGGAACCCAAAAACTTAAACAACTTCTATAGGTATTTCCTTTTGTACTTCTAGATTTATTATAAATATCCCTATTCATAGAAGTATTCAAAAATCTATAATAACTGGATCTTGGATGTGCATTAGTACAAGCAATAAAAAATTTATTGTACATAAATGCATATCTAGTACTATTTCTATAATAAGTTTTATTATATCCTAAATCACTTTTTTCATTTAAAGGTCGAGATCTAGATAAAATCATATTTAAATCATTTTGACCTTTATTAAATTTTGCGAACTTACTTGTACATTTATCAAACTTGAATACAAAGTCGCGATTGATATTTTCAAAAGAAATTTTGTTATTTTTTAAATCATCAATTTTCTTATTTAATTCAGAAATCTTCCTTTTTAAAGTACCATTCTCAATTTTGAAACCAAAAATTTGAGATTCTGAATTATCTAAAGAAGATTGTAATTTTTCAAAATTTTCTTTTGAGTCAGAAATTTCATTTTGCAAAATATTATTATTTTCCTTTAAAAACTTACATTCTTTAGAAAATTCTAGATTCTTTTCTGTTAAAGCTTCATTCTCCATTTTAAGTGACAACATTAAACTAGAACTATTTAAAAAATCTTCTACGGATGTATTTTATTTTGTAAAAGATCAATTTTCTTTAAAAGAACATTGTTTTTATCTTCTAGCTGCTCATTTTCTTTTTAAAGGAAATCTTTTTGAAAAACAAGCTCTTCTAAGGTATTTTCAAAATATTTGGCTTGTTTTATTAAAAAAAAATCCTCTTCTAATTTGGAATTTTCTTACTCACATTCGTTAAAATTGGCCAAAATAACTGCATTAAGTTAACCCAAACTTTTAAAATCTTTCAATAATTTTTCATGGTTTAACAAAAGATCTTTATATAATGAATCTACACATACCAATTGTGATCTGTCGTTAGCAATGAAACATTTGCTCTCTTGCTCCGTTGATTTTTCTTTTTACTCTTCCACTTTCTAATCCCTTGACTAGACTTCTTTATTGCCATTTTTTCTAGGATGTTGTTACGATCTCTAGAACACCAGGCTCTGATACCAAATGAAAAGTCGTGTGACTTAGTGTAGGATCTTTATATATGGAACAAGGCGGAGTTTACTATGATATACTAACTTATCTACTGTAATAGTTATGCATGTAAAACTAAACAATATAGAATATCACAAATAAGTAAAAGCAGCAAGTAAAGTGACACCAGGAATTTTATACGGTTTTGGACTTTCCGTCCTACATCCAGTCCAGACTCCTTCTGGAATTCTACTATCGACACCCTCTCTTCACCCAGAGGAACATGTTTACAACAATCCGAGCCCCTACAACGATTTTCCCGCCTAAGCAACAACATAGGACTTTTACAAATTAAATGAGTTTGACTTCTGCTTGTGTTCTTGAAACACTGAATAGCCAATGATTAAGTACACCCTTCCTATAATCTTATCCTCAATTGTATAATGTGTATGTGAAGATTGAAGGAAGTATATTACTTATTGAATCAAGACATTTTAAATAAATTCAAGGATTCAATAAGTAATTTGAATATTTGAGAGCTTTTTATAATGCTAGAGTGCTTTAGAAATGTAGATTAAGAAATAGAGTAGAATCAGTAAGAATTGGTGATTTGAAAACCAAGTCTGTAGTGTATATATAATAGTTGAAAATAAGAGATCCTTCTTGAAGAGTTTTATTGAAGAGATGCACACATTTCTACTAGAAATGAAGAGGAATCTCTTTATGAAGAATGATGCCCCTTCATAAAAAAGACTGCCATTTCGAATTAGTCAACTAGTCTAAAAATCACTAGTCAACTGGTTAAAATGTATAATTCATATGTATATATTTAAAAATGGTAGAAAATAGTCGTTACTTCGCCGAAATTGCCTGACTAGTCGACTGGCCTGAAATGAACTAGTCAACTAGTTCAGGGCCTGTTGCCCAGTAATGGCTATTTCTCTAGCCATTTATTAATATATATTTATATTATCAAATTTCATGCATTTGTGTTATATAATGAGGATAGATTTTAACATTTATCTAACACAACTAAACACACACATATATATGAACTACCTCTTTAATTTGATCTTCATTTCATCGTTCTTAAATCAAAAATCTTATGAATCAACAAATATGATGATGATTATGTATTGAATTAAAATTTGAAGTTTGATAAATTTTTACATAGTATTTTAAGACTTTCGAAAAACATTGATCTAATTTATAAAGTTTTAACATTGAGTTTTTCTGTATTTTGGAACTAAAACTGGACCTGAGTCACATCAAGGAGGAATTTCTTTTGAAGGATAAAATTGCCAAATTTTTTAGCCAAAAGTATACAAAGTTTTGAAATTGGTGAGAAGGAAAAAAATTAGGCAAAAGTGGAAATCAGGGGGCCCACTTCCATTTTCACTTTTACCCAACAACTTGTCCTTCTCGCTAATTTTAAAACATGCCACACTTTTGGCTAAATTATTTGCTAATTTGTCCTTCTTTCCATTTTCCACGTCAAGTTATCCCTTTTTTAAAGTGTTCGATTATTTTCTTCGTTTTGAAAAGAGTGCAAGAAAGATGGAGTAAAAATATGTGTTTGTTGTATATAGCAACAACACATAGAAATCCATTAATGTGTGTCAGAAAACTAATGCGAATTTAAAAATATAAAATAGAATTGTAAATCGTATTAGAAGCACAACAACATGCCTAAGAAAAAAACAAAATATTGCTAAAGAATGGTATTGAACAGTTGTTTTTATGCTACAGTCGTGGCATTCCAAGCTATATAGCATGGAAGTTCATAACAAACCAATTCCTGCATTGCAGGCAACCTAATTGAAGAAGCACCTATGTTTATCCTTATTGATATCAACAAAATCATTGAATAAAAAGGGTAATAGGTAGACACTGGTGCTTCTCACTACGTTTGTTATCATTGAGAAATGTTTAAAACATATAATGTTTTTAATAATATAAAAGTGATGTTATGAGATTCTAGCACTACCATGTTGCTAAAATTAGGACTACAAAGTTGAAATTTATTCTCTAGAAATACCTTTTTGTCAAAAAATGTGATGCATACTCTAGAGTGAGGAATAATTTAGTACCTGGTTTCTTATTGAACAAAGCTAATTTTACTTAAACTATATATATGATCTGATTTATACACCATCATTAAAAATAATGTATTTGTTGGTAAAGCATATGCTGTAGATGAATTGTTTAGGTTAAATGTTGATTTGAACGAAGTTAGTACTTTTGCCTATATGCTATGTAAATATAATATTTGACATATTAGGCTTTTCATATTGGTAAGCGACTGCTGCATAATATGACAAACTTAGGCTTAATATCTAAAGTATCTATAAGTGATTTAGAAAATTGCGAATATTGTAGCAAAGATAAAATTACCACAACCCCACATAACTTTGTATTTAGAGAGTTAAAATCTTTAAACTTAATTCATTTTGATATATGCAAAGTTGATGGTTCTTCGACTAGGGATGGTAAATGCTATGCAAAGTTGATGGTTCTTCGACTAGGGATGGTAAATGCTACTTTATCAGTTTTATTGATGACTGCTTTGATTTTACCTATGCTTATCTCATAAAAATAAAAGTAATGCACTAGATATTTTTATTTCACGGAAATGGAAAACCAATTCAATAAGAAAATTAAGAGATTTCGCAGCATTAGAGGAACTGAATATGAATACAATTTATTCACTAAATATTATAAATTTCATGGTTAATCCATGAGAGAATTGCACTATATTTTCCTGAAATGAATGGTAAATCTAAAAGAAAACTTGAATTCTTACCAAATTAGTTGTAGCTGTTTTATCAAATTCAAGTGCAACATCACATTAGCGGGGGTATTTTGTTAACTTTTTGTTATGTGTTAAAACATGATTCCTAAATTTAAGAGAAAAATATCCCAGTTTGAGATTTTTTTTCAAAAATCATGAACCTAACGTGTCTTATTTTAAAACTTGAGGTTGCTCAGTATATGTATGAATTCCAGACCCTAAAAGGATTAAAATGATAAGTCGAGCATATGAATTTGTTTTTGTTGGTCATTCCATTAGCAGAAATGCATATAGATTTTTTGATTTAATTGCTCAAGTTATAACTTAGAGAAATGTTGCTAGTTTCTCCACAAATAAATTTCCTTTTAATGTAAGGAATAGAGTGAGCACATCTAATACTAATATTCCAATAATCAGAAATAATGAATATAATGAGGAAATTTAATCTATAACTATAAGAAGTAAAAAAAGATAGGATAGCTAAATATTTTGGTCCATTTATTTTGCTTGTACACTGTAAGACGACATTGCTAATCTAAAGAAGTTTTGTCTTCTTTAGAACAGACATCTAGCAAGAAGCTGTAAATGATGAAATATAATATCTTGAATCTGATCAAACATGGCATCTAGTTAATCTATCTTCGGGTCATATATCTAATAGTTGTAGATGGGTACTTAAATGGAAATTGTAACTTACTAGTGCAAGTGATAAATATAAAGCTTATATTGTAGCCAAATGACTTAGATAAAGAGATAACTTTGACTTTTTGATACCAATTTTCATGTTACTTACATAACATCCATTCAAGTATAAATTTCTCTTGCTTCATTTTATGATTTACAAATTCATTAAATGGACGTAAAAATATTCTTTTTTAAGCACTGAATTATAACAAGAGATCTATGTGGACCAACCTAAAGATTTTCTAATACCCAGTCAAGAGCACAAAATTCTAAATTAGATAAATCTGTTTATGGTTTTTAAAAGAAACCATAACTATATATTTTTTGTGATAATACAGTTATTTATAGTTTTTTTTTTTTTTGCAGATCGGTTTTTTAAGTGAACGCAAACACTTTTTATTATAGAAAATAATAAAACAAGTAACACAGGAGCTAGACAGTTAGTCTAGCCACTACTCGGGTTTTAAGCCGGTCCATCCGCCATAGTTATTTATAGTTTTGAAATAAATGAAAGTGATAATGGTAATTATTATACATCTGAGAATAATATTTGCAATATCATATGTTTATACGTGGACGATATACATATTTTGCTTCAAATATTTATGTTGTTAATTATTTTAGGTCCATGTCATATGCCTATTTTGATATTAAAGATTTTAGTGAAGCAAGTGTAACCCTTGGCATTAAGATTATTAAGTATAATTATGTAACCTTTTTAGATCAGTCTCATTGTGATAGGAAGATGTAAAGAAATAGAATTACTTTAAATGTAAACTTTCTAATACATCATATGATTACAGGGTAAGACTATTTAAGAGTATCTATGAAGATGTAAGACGCTCTGAATATGTGAGTATCATTAGTAGTCTTCAATATGACATGGACAGTACATGACCCGACATAACCTATGTTTTGGGACTATTTTGTAGATTAACTAGAAAATCTAGTATTGACCAACATTTTGGCAAAAGCGGTCACGGATCACAGCCCAACACCAAAAGGCTCGCCATCCAGTACCGATCGATCCCAACGGACGACTTTTTATTCCAGAGAGTCCTAGTAAGGATCGGTCCGAACCAATTTTCCTTCAAATGGTGGGACATCTTCTCCCTGCATAATCTCTTTCCCGACCGACGAAGTACATTCAGGTCGAACTGATTTACTAAGAAATATCCAGTTGAGTAATCCAATCTCCAATGAAGCCCGATTCTCAAGGCATTTAAGGCGGTCGACACTTCCAGCAAAAATGCTGCTTTTGATACATCATTGTTCAAGTGCCACGCAAGCCACAATTCTCGAGGGAACAATTACTCGGTAGTAGACCGAGTCCCAGTGCTGCAACTATTCCATCAGATCGAGCTCCACGTGTCCAAGCTCCGAAAAAGAGGCAAGCCACATGGCATGCAGTTCATCTCATTCGTCCCACTATAAATACCCCATTGCTAAAAATTGAAAGGCATGCTGAGTTCATATGTTGAATTCTTCACTGTCAAATAACGCTCGATATATTGGAAAACTTCCAACTGGGCACTTCAAATATTACAAGGATATTTTAATCTCTACTTCTCTTCCACCGAGAAAAATCAATTGTAATATACTCCATCAAAAATCAGTAAATATAAAGTGAACGTAGGCACTGATCTTGCCGAACCACTATAAAATTTTAGTGTGTTCCCTGTCTTTACTTACTTTTCTATACTTTGTGATTTCTAATCGTGTGTTCTACGCACGACTGGGAGTTGAATGTTACTAGTGACCAACTTTTCACGTCAACACTTTGGCGTGCTAGGTAGGGTAACGCGTAGACATACCCTATGACTTTCGACCACATTCAGCAATTTCTAAACTAAGCGATGGCAAACAAGCGGAAGAAGGATGCTTCATCTTCTCATCCTTTACCTTCCAATGCAGCAGGAACAACAACAACGGGGGCAAGCCATGAGGCTTCCTCCTACGAAGAAATGTCCCAATACCTCACCAGGGAGACATGGATAAAATTTTGTCTTAGTTCAGAAATCAGATGGCATCTCAGGGTGAACTGCCCAAACATTAGCCGGAAGTGATGAACGACCTCCTTGCTCAGATGGAAAAGAGACCTCATATTCAAGTATCATTTCCTCCACCGGGTGAGACTTGGGCAAAAACTAATCTTCGGTCTGCAGAAATCCAAGCCCTAGACTGGTCCACACCTTTGCTTACTTCTGGCTCAACTTCACTTCCCGATCGGCCAGTGCCATGGGTGTCACTTCCAGTACCAAGTGGAGCTTTGGTAGCTATAGACACGTAGGTCGACCTTGGCTAAGTTGTAACAACCTTGAATTTTGGGGCCAGTTTAAAATTTTATTTTAAGTTATTTTAATGAGTTTTGGTTATTTAAAATAATTTATTTTAAATAATAACAATTAAAAAAATTATTTTTTTTAGAAATTTTGTTGAAAATGAGTCCAGAATTAAAATTTCTAATTTTAAATAATTATTAAACAATAGAAGAAAATATATATATAATTTGAATAAAAAGATTTACAGTAAAAATACAATTTTAGAGTTGATATTTTACAAAATAAAAATAAAAGGAGAAATAAATTCGCCACCTCAGCCATAATATTTAATTTGTGTCTATGATTCAATTTCTTAACTTGCATGCATGTAGGAACAATTTTAGATTGTAATCAAGCATAAGAATGGAATGCATTCATTGCTTTAATATAATTAAAATAAAATAAAAATATTGATTAAATAAATAATAATAATAAATTAGCCCCACTATAAAATGTCCTAAACTCCCCTAAACCTTAAAAAAATCATTTATACAGCCGCCTCCACCTTCATGAAATGAACGAACCAGAACATGCACACTTCCTCTACCAAAAATCTCCAAATCCATGACCCTATTCTCAAAACTTCAAACTGAAACTTCTTCATCTCCTCAAGTTTAATGAATACAATGGTTGTGATCTTCTATTTCGTAATGGATTGAGAGAATTGCTGCCCCCGGTTGGTGGTGCGACAGGGTGGGAAGGAAGTCAGCGATGGGTGTAAGGAAAAAGGGAAGAACACGGGTTTATACAGAGGGATTAGCGGGGTGAGAATTCTGATTTAATAATTAAATTAAATTTTAATTATTTATCTCGCTTTTTAGAATCATATCACTTTTGTGTTGTCGTGTAAACATACAACTTGTATGTTATATGAAAATTATCCTATGAACATACCACTTTTATGTGATATGAGATTTCTGTCCTTAAATAATTAATGAATCATTTAATTACTTATCATTATTTAAAAATTCTTGAATGAATGATCATAAATCAAGTTGTTTTGTTCAAGATGGAAATTTGCTGTTTGTGAATTTTGGTGATTGTGATGTTTATATTTGTAGATCTAAGTCTATAATTAAAAATTTTGAAACATGGATGCATTGATTTGTTTAGATTTAGTTGTAGAATAGAATTTAGATTATATTGTTGTTTCATATAATATGAAATTGATATGTTAGTTAACACCAAAGATTAGATTATTTCATATACTGAAATATTGAATTTGATATGTTAGTTAACCCTAAATATTAGATTAATTACATATGTTGTGTTATGTAAATTGATATCATATGTGATACCAAAACTTAGTTTATCTTATGTATTGAAATATAGCATTTTGACATGTAGTTGATTCAAAAACTTAGATTTATTTCATGCATTGAAATATGGAATGGCAACCTTATGTTAACACCAAAATACTAATTTTTATCATATATAGTTGATATGAAATTGTCATGAAAATAAGCATAATTTTAATGTCATTAAGTTTTACTAAAAATGAAATCTTATTTACATTTACTTTTGTAAATGAAAAGGGACACAACTTGATGATCTTTACTTACATTCTCTCATGTAAAAAGGAATAAAAAGAACGAAATATGAGATAAAATAAACCAATTTAGCGATGGAATTTTATTCACATTTTCTTATATGAATAAAAAGGAATAGAATTTGATAACAACTTGATTTACACCCTTGTGTAAATAAAAAGACTAGTGAACGGTATGGAAAAATTTTAACTTTTTATTGAAAATGGGAAAAGAAAAGTTGTTGGTGGAAAAAGATAAGATTTTACCGTTGTAATGAAATTACAATTATAAACGTAATTAAAGATATGATTTTGTACGGTAACAGAAATTTACATTTTTATTAATGTGATTAAAGTAGAATGAAACTTACATTTTTATTAAGGTTAATAAAGTGGAATAATCACTTACATTTTTATTAATGTAAAACGAAAGGAAAGGTAATAAATTACATTTTTATTAGTATAATTTAAGGTGAGTGAAAATTTACATTTTTATTAAGGTAATATAAAATGAATAGATAATTACATTTTCAATGTAGAAAGGAAAGTTTACATTTTTAATGTAAATTAGAAAAGAAAAAAGTTTACATTTTTAATGTAAATTAGATTAGATCAAGGAAAGAAATGTTATATTTTTAATGTAAGAAGAAAAGTTTACATTTTAACGTAAATAAGAATTAAATAAAAATTACATTTTTATGGGATTAAGTCGATTTCCATGTAAATAAGATATTTTGAAATAAGAAGCATTTTAAAATAATATTTTTTGTAGAACAATTATATAATTAATTAGAATGGTACTTGGACACGAGGTTAGGTCACATTTGTGGTGGAAGTCTGCCCGGAACCGACCGGCATATCCAGCAGCCACAAATGTTGGGCCTAATGTGAGAGGTCCAAGTGCGCAAATACAAATTGGACCAAGACACAAGGTTAAGCCCAACTTGTGGGGTAAGTCTGCCCGGAACCGACCGGCCTATCCAGCATCCATAAGTTGCAGGCCTAACGTGAGAGGTCTGGCCCATATTAAAATATAAATGGGTAAATTAGAAATTGACGTTATTTTCACACCGTTATGTGTTAATAATGAAATAAATATTTTCACCTCCAAGTTTGTTATAAAAGAAAGTTACATTTTTAATGTAATAAGATAAGGATTAGAAAAGTTTTACATTTTCTTAATGTAAATAAGAATTAGAAGAAAATTACATTTTTATATAATTAAGTTAGAGAACATAAAATTTCATTTTTGTGTAATTAAGACAATTTACATGTGAATTAGATTGAAAGTGGAAAATTTACGTTCATGTAAATTAAGATAAAGGAGAAAAATTACATCTTATGTAATCAAGTTAAAGTAGAAAGAAGTTTACATTCTTAATGTAATTAGATTATAGAAATAACTTAGATTTTTAATGTGAAAAATAATAATAATAATAATAAAAATGAAATGTATATTTATATCGTCACTTTAGATGCGATAAAAGAATAGAATAAAAATTATATATTTTTATCGTCATTTTAGAGGTGGTAAAAAGCAGTTGCATTTTTCAATATAAATAAAAGGAAAATAGGAAGTTACATTTTTATATGTAATTGGTGTAATATAGAAACCTACATTTTTCAATGTAAATTAGGTTGAAATAGAAATTATATTTTTATATGCAAATAAAAGAGTTTACATATTTCAATGTAAACAAAAGAATGATTAGGAATTTACATTTCCCAATGTAAATAGAATATAAAATAAAGGTTACATTTTCAATATAATGATATATTGAAGTATTAGTTTACATTTCTCAATGTAAATAAAATAGGAATAGAAATTTACATTTTTCAATGTAAATAATAAGGTTAGAAATTTACATTTCTAATGAATGGATGTTCATTAGAAAGAAATACGAAACCAAATATACATTTGGTGTAAACTGAAAAATGGAAGAGTAAAATATACATTGTTATGTTTAGGATGTGTATGTAAAGTAAAAATAGCGACAGATCGTTATAAATTATTAATGACGGTATGAAATGGTTTTCAAATTTATATATGCGAGAGTTATTTGGAAAGTCCGAGTTTACTCTCATTCCAAATAATGATACGACGTTCGAAGAATTGAAGACGGCGATTGAAGACCGGCGATCTTCGCATCGAATGGGTAACTAGTATTGAGGCCTTTGATTGATTTGCTCCCAAGGCGGGGCTAAAATGGTAGTTATCCGGACGTAGTGCTGATTTGTACGGATTTGGCTTTCGCTCAGACCCAGAGCATAAGCTTATAAATGGAATGTGTGTCTAACAGTGTACTCCTTTATATTGTATTTATTGATTTTCTGTCGAACGTATGAATGTTTGGTGGCGGAGAATTTATTCTCTTGCTTAACACCCTTTCATATATTTCGGCAAAGGATTGGTAGTGTGATATGGAGTGACGATGTGGCATGCTAAGATGCATATGATCAAGGCTTTGTTGAAAAGCAGGCCTTGTGGGATGATCAAAGCATAGCCTGTTTAGGCATAGCTTTGTGTATAGCGTGACTTCGCGAGCCGCACACACCGGCGGAGTCTAAAACGGGAGAAGGGAACACAGGGAGAGCAGCACGTTTCTTTCTAGCTAGAAGTGGTGTTTGGGCTTTAACACGACCCGGCATTTTACTTATGTGGATGATGGAATGAGGCGCCTTAGATGATAGGTCCTATAGGACCGGGAAACGTGTGTTCAGGAATAACTAATCTGCAACTCGTATGGTGGACCGGCCCTGCAGTTATCCAAGGGTTCACTGCGGGGGATCCTGAGACATTAGCTAAAGTGTCTCGAATCGGTAAGGAGCTCCTCCCTAGCCTTGACTCATGATGGAAACCCAATTTCCAATACGACCTCATGCGGTTTTGATTGTATTACTAGTATGGAAGCATAGTATTATGGTATCTATGTGTCCTAGGACTGATACATTATGATTGAACTGTTTTTGAAAACATATATACACTAATAATAATATCAAATTTGTTTTTATCGTATCAAGCATTTTTGACCATTATAAGGTAAAACCCTATCCTCTGGTTTGCGTTTCATTGTGTGATGGGACTTGGGTCTTATGATGGTTTCATTTTTCTAAAAAGCATTGCGTTGTTTTACGATTTACTTTAAGTTATGCACGGTAATCCATTAGAATCAAACCCGTTCCGCATTAGCGGCGTGGTCCTTGGATTTGCTTTATTACTATTAGTTAAATCAGTTAAGAATTCTCACACCAATCCCATGACTGACCCGTTGTTTTTTCCACCTTTACAAACTCGGGTGCCCTCTTTCCACACGGGCAGTCGAGTAGTTTGTCTGCAGGTTCTTATCTCGAGCAGGATTCTGGATTGAAGCCTAAAGCTGTGTCCAGAGCATAGTTGTCTTCCGCTACCTTAGTTATTTTATTTCCGCTGCAATGTATTAAAATAATGTAAAATTATCTTCCGCTGTAATTATTAGTCAATGTACTCTGATATTCTGTACTCTGATGTAACATTTATTATTAATGTTATAAAAGTCTGCTGTTGTTGTTCTGATGTGTTGTAGCCCAAAGTTAGTGGATTTCCAACTTTTGGGTCAGACTTGTGTGGTTTATGGTCGATCCAAAGAGCCGGAATTTACGGGTCTTTACAGTTGGTATCAGAGCTTTGGTTAGCTCAAATCTTTGGGGTACAACTCATTAGAACTGAACAAAAGACTCATTAGTGATTGGATTAGTAATATCCAATAAGGATACTCATTAGTGATAGGATCAATAGTATCCTATAATTAGAAAACTCATTAGAGATGGGGTTAGTAATACCCTAGAATGAGTCCAGAGTGATAGGCTTATAATTAACGTATTTGTGAATATATATAATCTATTTTAGAAAATATGATTTTTGAATATATAAAAGTTATATATTTGAAAGTTAATCAACTAATTAAATTATTTAAACCAATGGAGAATATATATATATAAATTAGTTAGTTAATTAATCAACGTTTAGCTTCGTTCCTTTTCGAGGACGAAAAGATCTTAAGTGGGGGAGACTGTAACAACCTTGAATTTTGGGGCCACTTTAAAATTTTATTTTAAGTTATTTTAATGAGTTTTGGTTATTTAAAATAATTTATTTTCAATAATAACAATTAAAAAAATTTATTTTTCTAGAAATTTTGTTGAAAATGAGTCCAGATTTAAAATTTCTAATTTTAAATAATTATTAAACAATTGAAGAAAAAATATATATAATTTGAATAAAAAGTTTTACAGTAAAAATACAATTTTAGAGTTGATATTTTACAAAATAAAAATAAAGGGAGAAATAAATTCGCCACCTCATCCATAATATTTAATTTGTGTCTATGATTCAATTTCTTAACTTGCATGCATGTAGGAACAATTTTAGATTGTAATCAAGCATAAGAATGGAATGCATTCATTGCTTTAATATAATTAAAATAAAATAAAAATATCGATTAAATAAATAATAATGATAAATTAGCCCTACTATAAAATGTCCTAAACTCCCCTAAACCTAGAAAAAAAATCATTTATATAGCCGCCTCCACCTTCATGAAATGAACGAACCAGAACATGCACACTTCCTCTACCAAAAATCTC
Organism: Allium sativum; assembly: GCA_030737875.1. Taxonomy (NCBI): domain Eukaryota; kingdom Viridiplantae; phylum Streptophyta; class Magnoliopsida; order Asparagales; family Amaryllidaceae; genus Allium; species Allium sativum. Next base: position 14,338,600 of record CM060923.1, read on the forward strand.
CAAATCCATGACCCTATTCTCAAAACTTCAAACTGAAACTTCTTCATCTCCTCAAGTTTAATGAATACAATGGTTGTGATCTTCTATTTCGTAATGGATTGAGAGAATTGCTGCCTCAAAGGAGAAACGTTCGGACCAGAATTAGAGAGTCAAAGAGTTGACCAAATTTCTTGGCGTGCACGGCGGCGGGGCGTTGGACGTTGGCGGCTCGAATGGAAGTGGTGGATCAACGGTCACGGGTCCGGTTGGTGGTGCGACAGGGTGGGAAGGAAGTCAGCGATGGGTGTAAGGGAAAAGGGAAGAACACAGGTTTATACAGAGGGATTAGCGGGGTGAGAATTCTGATATAATAATTAAATTAAATTTTAATTATTTATCTCGCTTTTTAGAATCATATCACTTTTGTGTTGTCGTGAAAACATACAACTTGTATGTTATATGAAAATTGTCCTATGAACATACCACTTTTATGTGATGTGAGATTTCTGTCTTTAAATAATTAATGAGTAATTTAATTACTTATCATTAATTAAAAATTCTTGAATGAATGATTATAAATCAAGTTGTTATGTTCAAGATGGAAATTTGCTGTTTGTGAATTTTGGTGATTGTGAAGTTTATATTTGTAGATCTAAGTCTATAATTAAAATTTCTGAAACATGGATGCATTGATTTGTTTAGATTTAGTTGTAGAATAGAATTTATATTATATTGTTGTTTCATATAATATGAAATTGATATGTTAGTTAACACCAAAGATTAGATTATTTCATATACTGAAATATTGAATTTGATATGTTTGTTAACCCCAAATATTAGATTAATTACATATGTTGTGTTATGTAAATTGATATCATATGTGATACCAAAACTTAGTTTATCTTATGTATTGAAATATAGCATTTTGACATGTAGTTGATTCAAAAACTTAGATTTATTTCATGCATTGAAATATGGAATGGCAACCTTATGTTGACACCAAAATACTAATTTTTATCATATATAGTTGATATGAAATTGTCATAAAAATAAGCATAATTTTAATGTCATTAAGTTTTACCAAAAATGAAATCTTATTTACATTTACTTTTGTAAATGAAAAGGAACACAACTTGATGATCTTTACTTACATTCTCTCATGTAAAAAGGAATAAAAAGAACGAAATATGAGATAAAATAAACCAATTTAGCGATGGAACTTTATTTACTTTTTCTTATATGAATAAAAAGGAATAGAATTTGATAACAACTTGATTTACACCCTTATGTAAATAAAAAGACTAGTGAATGGTATGGAAAAATTTAACTTTTTATTGAAAATGGGAAAAGAAAAGTTGTTGGTGGAAAAAGATAAAATTTTACTGTTGTAATGAAATTACAATTCTAAACGTAATTAAAGAAATGATTTTGTACGGTAACAGAAATTTACATTTTTATTAATGTGATTAAAGTAGAATGAAACTTACATTTTTATTAAGGTTAATAAAGTGGAATAATCACTTACATTTTTATTAATGTAAAAAGAAAGGAAAGGTAATAACTTACATTTTTATTAATGTAATTTATGGTGAATGAAAATTTACATTGTTATTAAGGTAATTTAAAATGAATAGATAATTACATTTTCAATGTAGAAAGGAAAGTTTACATTTTTAATGTAAATTAGAAAAGAAAAAAGTTTACATTTTTAATGTAAATTAGATTAGATCAAGGAAAGAAATGTTATATTTTTAATGTAAGAAGAGAAGTTTACATTTTAACGTAAATAAGAATTAAATAAAAATTACATTTTTATGGGATTAAGTCGATTTCCATGTAAATAAGATATTTTGAAATAAGAAGCATTTTAAAATAATATTTTTTGTAGAACAATTATATAATTAATTAGAATTGTACTTGGACACGAGGTTAGGTCACATTTGTGGTGGAAGTCTGCCCGGAACCGACCGGCATATCCAGCAGCCACAAATGTTGGGCCTAATGTGAGAGGTCCAAGTGCGCAAAAACAAATTGGACCAAGACACAAGGTTAAGCCCAACTTGTGGGATAAGTCTGGCCGGAACCGACCGGCCTAACCAACATCCACAAGTTGCAGGCCTAATGTGAGAGGTCTGGCCCATATTAAAATATAAATGGATAAATTAGAAATTGACATTATTTTCACACCGTTATGTGTTAATAATGAAATAAATATTTTCACCTCCAAGTTTGTTATAAAAGGAAGTTACATTTTTAATGTAATAAGATAAGGATTAGAAAAGTTTTACATTTTCTTAATGTAAATAAGAATTAGAAGAAAATTACATTTTTATGTAATTAAGTTAGAGAACATAAAATTTCATTTTTGTGTAATTAAGACAATTTACATGTGAATTAGATTGAAAGTGGAAAAATTACGTTCATGTAAATTAAGATAAAGGAGAAAAATTACATCTTATGTAATCAAGATAAAGTAGAAAGAAGTTTACATTCTTAATGTAATTAGATTATAGAAATAACTTACATTTTTAATGTGAAAAAAAAATGAAATGTATATTTTTATCGTCACTTTAGATGCGATAAAAGAATAGAATAAAAATTATATATTTTTATCGTCATTTTAGAGGTGGTAAAAAGTAGTTGCATTTTTCAATATAAATAAAAGGAAAATAGGAAGTTACATTTTTATATGTAATTGGTGTAATATAGAAACCTACATTTTTCAATGTAAATTAGGTTGAAATAGAAATTATATTTTTATATGCAAATAAAAGAGTTTACATTTTTCAATGTAGACAAAAGAATGATTAGGAATTTACATTTCCCAATGTAAATAGAATATATAATAAAGGTTACATTTTCATTATAATGATATATTGAAGTATAAGTTTACATTTCTCAATGTAAATAAAATAGGAATAGAAATATACATTTTTCAATGTAAATAATAAGATTAGAAATTTACATTTCTAATGAATGGATGTTCATTAGAAAGAAATACGAAACCAAATATACATTTGGTGTAAACTGAAAAATGGAAGAGTAAAATATACATTGTTATGTTTAGGATGTGTATGTAAAGTAAAAATAGCGACAGATCGTTATAAATTATTAATGACGGTATGAAATGGTTTTCAAATTTATATATGCGAGAGTTATTTGGAAAGTCCGAGTTTACTCTCATTCCAAATAATGATACGACGTTCGAAGAATTGAAGACAGAGATTAAAGACCGGCGATCTTCACATCGAATGGGTAACTAGTGTTGAGGCATTTGATTGATTTGCTCCCAAGACGGGGCTAAAATGGTAGTTATCCGGACGTAGTGCTGATTTGTACAGATTTGGCTTTCGCTCAGACCCAGAGCATAAGCTTATAAATGGAATGTGTGTCTAACATTGTACTCCTTTATATTGTATTTATTGATTTTCTGTCGAATGTATGAATGTTTGGTGGCAGAGAATTTATTCTCTTGCTTAACTCCCTTTCATATATTTCGGCAAAGGATTGGTAGTGTGATATGAAGTGACGATGTGGCATGCTAAGATGCATATGATCAAGGCTTTGTTGAAAAGCAGGCCTTGTGGGATGATCAAAGCATAGCCTGTTTAGGCATAGCTTTGTGTATAGCGTGACTTCGCGAGCCTCACACACCGGCGGAGTCTAAAACGGGAGAAGGGAACGCAGGGAGAGCAGCACGTTTCTTTATAGCTAGAAGTGGTGTTTGGGCTTTAACACGACCCGGCATTTTACATATGTGGATGATGGAATGAGGCGCCTCAGATGATAGGTCCTATAGGACCGGGAAACGTGTGTTCAGGAATAACTAATCCGCAACTCATATGGTGGACCGACCCTGCAGCTATCCAAGGGTTCACTGCGGGGGATCCTGAGACATTAGCTAGAGTGTCTCGAATCGGTAAGGAGCTCCTCCCTAGCCTTGACTCATGATGGAAACCCAATTTCCAATAGGACCTTATGCGGTTTTGATTGTATTACTAGTATGGAAGCATAGTATTATGGTATCTATGTGTCCTAGGATTGATACATTATGATTGAACTGTTTTTGAAAACATATATACACTAATAATAATATCAAATTCGTTTTTATCGTATCAAGCATTTTTTTACCATTATAAGGTAAAACCCTATCCTCTGGTTTGCGTTGCATTGTGTGATGGGACTTGGGTCTTATGATGGTTTCGTTTTTCTAAAAAGCATTGCATTGTTTTACGATTTACTTTAAGTTATGCACGGTAATCCATTAGAATAAAACTCGTTCTGCGTTAGCGGCGTGGTCCTTGGACTTGCTTTATTACTATTAGTTAAATTAGTTAAGAATTCTCACACCAGTCCCATGACTGACCCGTTGTTTGTTTCCACCTTTACAAACTCGGGTGCCCTCTTTCCACACGGGCAGTTGAGTAGTTTGTCTGCAGGTTCTTATCTCGAGCAGGATTCTGGATTGAAGCCTAAAGCTGTGTCCAGAGCATAGTTGTCTTCCGCTGCCTTAGTTATTTTATTTCCGCTGCAATGTATTAAAATAATGTAAAATTATCTTCCGCTGTAATTATTAGTCAATGTACTCTGATATTCTGTACTCTGATGCAACATTTATTATTGATGTTATAAAAATCTGCTGTTGTTGTTCTGATGTGTTGTAGCCCAAAGTTAAAGTATTCGTGGATTTCCAACTTTTGGGTCAGACTTGTGTGGTTTATGGTTGATCCAAAGAGCGGGAGTTTACGGGTACGTTCAGAACCAGTCGACCGGTCTTCCCCCAGTCTAGGAAACGATGCAACTCCCTGCGGAACTAGCTCCAGAACAGGTCCAACCCATGGGTCGACCAGAACCGGGAATGTTGTCGCACCCTGTCCGACCTAATGTCTTACTTTATACCAGTCTTATGCTGCCTCCCCTCCAACAAAGAGGTGGTGACGGCAACCCTCCGCGTCACCAAGACCACTCTACCATACCGGTCTCCAACGTGATAGAGGGGAACACTACTATAAATCCTTCTAACATTGAACCGAGTGGGGGTAATGCCGAATTCCAAGTAGGTACCACTCGCCTGAGAACATTACTCCCAACAGAAACAGGTATGGTTCAGTCCAATAACGACTGAGCAACTCCAGTAGCACCTGAACCAGGTCTCGAGGCTAGGATACACCTTATCCCTCACCTTCACTCAACTCTTAGAGGTCGAGCCTAACCAACTGTTCCCCTTTCGAGCATGCTTTCGATGGACCCCCAACCCTGGGATCCTCACCAATATCCCTAGTGCAGAATTGGATTCGTGGCAACGACTCCTCAGAGATGGAAGCCACCTTGCAAATACCATCAGACGCTTCACTCGGGCACTTCTTCTCAACAAGACTTGGATGATATCTATCATAGTCCATTCACTTGGGAAATTAGAAGCTCCCGAAATCCTCCAGACTTCAAACATCCTGTCCTGAAGCAATATAACGGCCGGACCGACCCGACTATTCATCTCATGCTATACATCTGCCACATGGAAGTACTCTCGACATCGACCAATGTCATGGCCAAGTGCGTCCTCCTCTTCCTCACAGACATAGCCGACATGTGGTTCTGGCAGTTAACAACTAGGTCAATCAATAGGTGGAATATGTTGGTCACTCGCTTCATCGAGCAATTCAGAGTCCATGTGACGGCCCGCCGCGCACAAGCCGGCATTTCCCTCGTAAGTGCGATGTACACATGGCCAGCTAGCACGGAACGGTCGTAAGAAGAAAAGAAAGAAGACAATGAACTAATAAGGAAGTTGTAGAATGTCCCACAGCGCATGGAACAAAATATAATAATAACATAATCTTGACATAAAACAGGCAAGACAGTGCATAAGCTGAAAACTAAACCAACATAGCAGTAGAAATCCAAATACAGCTTATGATCCAACATAATTATTAAAACTTTAAACTGTCTCTAAAGAAAAAGAAAGCTAAAGTAGAAGATGAACTACTAATGCCCAAGCAGTGATCCTCAACAACACAGGGAGAATATCTATATGTATCATACGTGGAAGCCTCCTGCTCGTCTCCGGATCAGCTACTCGTACATACCCAGCTAACATGTCTCTAGTCTGCTCGTGAGAGCACCCAGAGTAATAAGAAGAGACATAAAACTCTGGGTCAGACAAAAAGTTTGGTATGAGCGATAAGCAGCTTAATAGAACAATAACAGGTATACTAAACCATACCTGAACCTGGACCTGCAACCAAAGAGTTAGCACTACATACCGTGCAATACTCTAAGGTGCCATCGAATAAATGGTGTAAAGATTACGGGGTGGGGGTGTGCATGTCATAATGATGGCAAACAAATCAAACATAGCAACCATCCTCACATCTCTCACTTAGTGCGTAAAGCATACGATATCTACCCCTTCGATCACTAGACCCATCGAAGTAGTGACGGAGTTCAACTTGTACAACTACTGCTACTACCAAGCTTACCAAATAGAGTCATGACCAAACCTTTACAAATGACCCCACTTCATTGGTCTATAGCACTTTTAGTCGTACCTAGGCCACTGTGGCCCTGAATCCGTTCACGTACTCCCTACACATAGTGATCCAAAGTTACAGACATCGACAACCCCTTAGTACACGTCCTGCAACAAAGCCCAATCATGAAGTTCACTCATTGGTTCCCAACTGGATCCTGAGTCAAAACTACTTATTTGGACTACCTTTGCATCTCGGGTTTCAGTCTTCTTCTTCGTATCGGTCCTCATTCAGTTCGTGATCATCATCTAGGCTCGGGTTCATATCGGTTCGGTGCACCCTCTCCAGATCGGTTCGGATCGTAGTGACCTTCTTCCAACGGTTCGGGTTGGGGTGACCTTCCTCCAGCGGTTGGATCGGGGTCCACACCTCCTGGCTTCGTGGAAAACTCCTCTGGTTCGGTCCTTCTTCCCAAGCACTCCGGATCGGGTAAGGTCTCTCAAGCTTCTCCATGGTGCATCGGTTCGGGTCAGAGTGGCACTCGAGAGGCGGATCGGGTCGTGGGCTCGGGTCCAGATCGTCATGTGGATACAACAGCTTGGAGGGTCGGTTCGGTTCGCGGAGAGGTCTCCTGGTCGGTTCGGTTCGGGCTCCTTCCTCCGCTTCGATCCGGATCGACCAGATTCCTGCACTTTTTTCCAGCGACTGTTTTACGCCATACGATGGTGTTTTCGACCATTCTAACTTTTCTAATCAATCACAAAGCATATCATACAGTCATAGCAACATATAGAACTGACCACAAATACCAAAACAACAATTTGATAGGTTAAAATGGATCAAACATTGCCAAAACCCCATATTTTCCCCTTAAGCATGTTTAGGAAAAACTAATGATAGGATTAGCAAAACTTAACCAAATTAACCCAAATTTCTAACAAAGGTCTAAAACATCATTTCGAATTTTATAAATATTTTTCCAGAATTTTATCATGTCTAATTTCGTTAATCTTCACTAATTACCCTTAATTAACCGTAATTAGTGCAAAACTATGTAAATCACTCACCTTAGCCACAAATAAAACCTTTAGAACTAAAACTCTACTGTATGGGTTGAATTCCATTGCCTAGCAGCAGCTCCAACTCTGATTTGGTGTTATTTCTCCTTAATTTGATGTAGTTTAAGCCAAAACTTGATTAAGAAGTGATTAGGGATGATTCTAGATGTTGGAGGCCATTGTTAGGGTTTTCTAAGATGTAGGTGGCGGCTGGGAAATGAGAAAAACTGAAATCCCTAACCCTAACCGCCCTTAAATACTCCAAATCCCGAAATCCCCTTTGGGCCTAGCTGCTAATCACCCGGTTAAGCCCAAATAAGCTATTTTTCACCATCTGAAACTTGTTTCAGCCATGTCTCCCAAACGGTGAGTCTGTTCGGCTAATGTGACCACTCTACGGAATTGTAAACCATCATCCGGACCCAATGGAAGTGGGGTGTGATCAAAACTCCTTTCCAATCAAAAGTTATGGCCAAAACAAGACCAGTTAGGGGCAAAACGGTCATTTAAAAATTGAAAAAAATCATGAACATGGGAAATGACCCCAATAGCCGTCTCCCAAAGTTACATGACCATACGACTTCGTATGTGAAAGAAATAAATATTCTACGATCCTGCGATGCGCAGAATGCGGGTCGTTACACTCTCCCCCCTTAAAAAATTTCGTCCCCGAAATTCCTTAACCCAAAACAAACAAAGGATCCAGCATGCCTACCAATCATATACAACAATCAAACATGCAAAACAAACAAACAAGCCTATCCTAGCATGTGGAAAAGACTAAATCGGAGTTAAAATCTTACCAGGCGAAGAGTTCTGGATACGTCTTCCTAATGCTCTCCTCTGTCTCCCAAGTACAGTCATTGTCATTCTCACCCCACTGGACTTTGACTAACTTCACCGTTTTCCTTCGAAGTTGCTTCGTATCATTCCCAACAGTACGCGTAGGCCTGCGGTTCCTAACCGCCTCGGGTTCAACTTCGACATCATCCAACTGATCAGGTGAAATAGTCACATCTAGGTCGTGTACTAACTTTCTTAACTGGGAAACATGAAATATTTATGAACTCCTACCATCTTCTCTGGTAATTCAACTTTATATGCCAAATTCCCAATTTGCTCAGGTACTGGGAATGGACCAACAAATCTTTGTGCTAACTTGCCTCTCCTGCCAATGGTATCACGCTCTTCAACGGAGAAATCTTGATAAACACCAAGTCGCCAATGGAGAACTTTAATTCTCTTCTCCTCTTATCAGCATAACTCTTCTGCCTATCTTGGACAGCCTTCATTCGTTGTTGGATAACTTTAATCTTAGCTGAAGTTTCTCTTATCACATCTGGTCCAAACACAAGCTTCTCACCAGTTTCAAACCAACATGACGGTGAGTTGCACGGTCTTCCGTACAAAGCATCAAATGGAGCCATACCGATATTGGATTGATAACTATTATTGTATGCAAACTCTAGTATATGCAAATGGTCATCCCATGATCCATCGAAATCCAATACACAGGCTCTCAAGAGGTCTTCTAATACTCGATTCACCCTCTCTGTCTGTCCGTCGGTTTGAGGATGATACGCGGTACCGAGATGTAGTTCTGATCCCAACGCCTCTTGTAAGCTCTTCCAAAATCCACTAGTGAACAACGGATCTCGGTCACTCACAATGCCTTTGGGTATTCCATGAAATCTCACTACCCACTTTATATACAGTTCCGCTAACTTAGCTGCCGTCCTGTTTGACTTGACGGGTATAAACCTTGCACTCTTAGTCAATCGGTCCACAATCACCCAAATGCTATCATGGACCGATCTAGTCCTTGGTAACCCATCAATGAAATCCATTGACACTTGTTCCCATTTCCATTCTGGAATTTTTAATGGTTGTAGCAAACCACTAGGCTTCTTTTTCTCATCTTTAACTAGCTGGCTGTTCATGCATTTGGATATAAATTTCCCAACATCTCTTTTCATCCCTTCCCAGTAGTAGGTCTGCTTCATGTCTCGATACATCTTGTTACCACCGGGATGTATAGTCAGTTTTGAGTGATGACATTCTCTAAGCACTTCATCTCTCAATCCATTGACATTGGGTACAACTAGCCTTCCATTCTTTCTAAGCCATCCATCTCGATCAAGCCCATACTTGTGCATCTCTCCGTCGATTCCCATCTCTAACTATGAGATGATTTCCAATAAGTTAGGATCGTTCCTCTGACTGGAACCAATCCACTCAATCAAAGTGGGTCTGATCATCAAACTTGCTAACATTTCTGGATCCAATTCGCACCTTGGTCTGAAATCATACCCAGCAATGTACTCCAGTTGCTTCCATTCTAGAAACATGGCCCCTAAACTGGCATGTCTCCTACTCAATGCATCAGCTACCGCATTCCCCTTTCCGGGTGTATATGCGATATCGAAACCATAGGAAGCCAAGAAATCTAACCATCTTTGCTGTCAGAGATTTAGATCCTTCTGAGAGAAGAGATACTTTAGCGATTTATGATCGGTAAACAACTCGAATTTTTCTCTCAAGAGATAATGTCTCCACATCTTTAGTGCGAATACGATCGCTGCTAATTCTAAATCATGGGTAGGGTATCTTCTCTCGTGCGGTTTCAACTGCCGACTTGCATAAGCTACAGCCCTACCGCCTTGCATCAATACAGCACCTAGTCCGGTACCACATGCATCCGTATATACTGTCATCTCTTCATTCCCCTTAGGAATGACTAACACTGGTGCACATGTCAACTTTTCCTTTAGACTCTTGAATGCATTCTCGCACTTCTCGTCCCAGACGAAAGCCTGATTCTTCTTGGTCAACTGAGTCAACGGTGCTTCTATCTTGGAAAAGTCTTGGATAAACTTACGATAATATCCGTCTAATCCCAAGAAACTTCTTATGTCCGTTGCATTCTTGGGCGTAGACCAATCTTGTACCATAACCACCTTCGCAGGATCCTCGGCAATACCATTCTCTGAAACAACATGGCCCAAGAATCTCACTTTCCTCCTCCAGAAGTGACACTTAGAAAACTTTGCTTTCAATTGGTGTTTTCTCAACACCTCCATCACTATCCTCAAATGTTCCTTGTATTCTTCCTCTGTCCTCGAGTAGACCAAAATATCATCCATGAACACAAGGACAAACTTATTCAACTGATCTCTGAATACCCTATTCATAAGATCCACAAAATATGCTGGGGCATTGGTCATCCCGAATGGCATGACCAACCACTCATAAAATCCAGACGGCGTCCGAAATGCCGTTTTAGCTATACTCCCAGCTTCCACTCTAAGCTGATGAAAACCTGTCGCAAGATCCAACTGAGAAAATACTCTCGCGCCACTCAACTGATCAAACAAGTCATCTATCCGTGGTAGAGGATACTTGTTCTTCCTCGTCTCCTTATTCAACTCGCGGTAGTCTACACACAAACGAAGGGAACCATTCGCCTTGGTAGCAAACACAATTGGTGCTCCCCATTTAGAAACACTCCTTCTGGTAAATTCCTTCTTCAAAAGATCGCTGACTTGCACCCCGAGATCTCGCTGCTCCTTTGGTGCCATACGACGAAGTGACATCACTATAGGTCTGGCATCTTTCACTAAATCAATACGGAACTCAATCTCTCGGTGTGGTGGAAGCCCGGTCATTTCTTCGAAGACGTCCGGATACTGGCCAACCACGGGCAAACCTGACAACTCACCTTGCGGGATGTCGAGGTAATTTAGAAAACTAGCCATTACCGCATCACCAGGTAGACCACCAAACACTACCCTCCGCCTATCATCCGCTCTAGGTGTCACCAAAAAGCCCTCACAGTCTACCACCACCCCGTATCTTTGGAGCCAATTTACCCTCAAAATAATGCCAAACCCAGTAAAGCCCAAAACAAAGCAATCACAAACAAACATACATCCATGACTCGATAAGACCACATTACGACAAATCATGCTAAGGTTAATCGAACCACCAATCGGGTTCGTCACTACTAAAAGTCTATCGACAATCTCGGGCTCCAATCCCAACCTATCTACCAAGTCACTAGATATGAAAGAACTGGAAACTCCAGTACCAAAGAAAACTCTAACAGGAACATCGTAAATAGAAAGCATACCTTGAATAACGACATTCTTTCCCTTCTCTGCCGTAGTTGGGGCATTCGATGAAGAAGGAATAGCATTAAGAGCATATGCTTTCACCATCTACTTTTCTTTAGGGGGTTGCGGACACTTGTCCTTGTGATGTACCACTTGGCCACAGTTAAAGCACTTCCTGTCTGATGGCTTTGCTCGACATTCTTTAGCATAATGGCCTTTCTTGCCACAACTAAAGCATTCAACATCTTTCTTCTTCTTCTTCTGGCCATCCTTATTCTGGTTCTGCTTCCTCTTATTCTGAGAACCATTCTTGCCTCCACCGCCTGCTTGCGGCTTTGGCTCCTCTGCAGATGCAACCTCAGTCTTCGGCTTAGGGTAAAGACTCTCTAACCTCAATGCTTTCCCCACAATCGATTCAAACGTCTCATCGATGTGGTTAATAAGCCTTTCCCCCAAGTACTAATCCAAGGCAGTTATGAACTTCTCGTTCTTCTTCTCGGCAGTATCTATTAGGGATAACCCATATTTCGACAAAGTGTCGAATTCAGCAATATACACCGAGACAGCTCTGCCATTCAGCTTGAGTTCCAGGAATTTCTCAAACAACACTGACATCTGAGCAGCTGGAATGAACTTATCGCTAAAGCGAACTTTAAACTGATCCCAAGTAATTTGATCCTCAGGAGTAGCTGCCTTTATTCCACCAATTCATTGCCCGTCCTTGCAGCTGACGGGATGCTAGCCTTCTCTTCATTGCATCCTCGATACCCAAATCTTCGAAGATACGCTCGCAGCTATCCAACCAATCGTGAACATCCGTGGCCGACTCCATTCCGTGGAACGGCTTCCCACCAAGACTAGTATAATCCTTGTTCAGCTTGGCGAAATCGTCCCTAGGCGCCTGCACTATTGGACCACCACCATTACCGGCATTGGGAGTTGCCCTCTGCACATCCCTAAGCATCTCCCTCGTGAGGTCAGTAAACATCGTCCTCATGTCAGCAACATTCCCATTAACGGCTCCTCTACCGGCACCTCTTGCGTATCGTCTCATCGTTCAATCTGTAAAGAGAAAACGATTAACCATCTCTATAGTGGTGCTAGTGCAGTGCGACTTCATCCTTAGCTATACTAATAGTGTATATATATATATATAGCTTTTTAAAAATACAAATAATCACAAATACGCGCTCTCATATACATATACTATCTCTCCTTGATAACTTCCCTAGGTTAACTATGCAACCTAGAGCTCTGATACCAAGTGTGACGGCCCGCCCCGCACCAGCCGGCATTTCCCCCGTAAGTGCGTTGAACACATGCCCAGCTAGCACGGAACGGTCGTCAGAAGAAAAGAAAGAAGAGAATGAACTAACAAGGAACCTGTAGAATGTCTCACAATGCATTGAACAAAATATAATAATAACATAATCTTGACATAAAATAGGCGAGACAGTGCATAAGCTGAAAACTAAACCAACATAGCAGCGGAAATCCAAATACAGCTTATGATCCAACATTATTATTACAACTTTAAACTGTCTCTAAAGCAAAAGAAAGATAAAGTAGAAGATGCACTACTAATGCCCAAGCAGTGATCCTCAACAACACAGGGAGAATATCTATATGTATCATACGTGGAAGCCTCCTGCTCGTCTCCGGATCAGCTACTCGTACATACCCAGCTATCTTGTCTCTAGTCTGCTCGTGAGAGCACCCAGAGTAATAAGAAGAGACATAAAACTCTGGGTCAGACAAAAAGTCTGGTATGAGTAATAAGAAGCTAAGCAGAACAATAACAGGTACACTAAACCATACCTGAACCTAGACCTGCAACCAAAGAGTTAGCACTACATACCGTATAATACTCTAAGGTGCCATCGAATAAATGGTGTAAAGATAACGGGGTGGGGGTGTGCATGTCATAATGATGGCCAACAAATCAAACATAGCAACCATCCTCACATCTCTCACTCAGTGCATAAAGTATACGATATCTACCGCTTCGATCACTAGACCCATCGAAGTAGTGACGGAGTTCAACTTGTACAACTACTGCTACTACCAAGCTTACCACATGGAGTCAAGACCAAACCTTTACAAATGACCCCACTTCATTGGTCTATAGCCCTTTTAGTCGTGCCTAGGCCACTGTGGCCTTGAATCCGTTCACGTACCCCCTACACATAGTGATCCAAAGTTACTGACATCGACAACCCCTTAGTACACGTCCCGCAGCAAAGCCCAATCATGAAGTTCGCTCATTGGTTCCCATCTGGATCCTGAGTCAAAACTACTTATTTGGACTACCTTTGCATCTCGGGTTTCAGTCTTCTTCTCCGGACCGGTCTTCATTCAGTTCGTGATCATCATCTAGGCTCGGGTTCATATCGGTTCGTAGCACCCTCTCCAGATCGGTTCGGATCGTAGTGACCTTCTTCCAACGGTTCAGGTCGGGGTGACCTTCCTCCAGTGGTTCGGATCGGGGTCCACACCTCTTGGCTTCATGGAAAACTCCTCTTGTTCGGTCCTTCTTCCCAAGCACTCCGGATCGGATCAGGTCTCTCAAGCATCTCCATGGTGCATCGGTTCGGGTCGGAGTGGCACTCGAGAGGCGGATCGGGTCGTGGGCTCGGGTCCAGATCGTCTTGTGGATACAACAGCTTGGAGGGGCGGTTCGGTTCGCGGAGAGGTCTCCTGGTCGGTTCAGTTCGGGCTCCTTCCTCCGCTCCGATCCGGATTGGCCAGATTCCTGCACTTTTTTCCAGCGACTGTTTTACGTCATACGATGGCGTTTTCGACCATTCTAACTTTTCTATTCAATCGCAAAGCATACCATACAGTCATAACAACATATAGAACTGACCACAAACACCAAAACAATAATTTGATAGGTTAAAACGGATCAAACATAGCCAAAACCCCATATTTTCTCCTCAAGCATGTTTAGGCAAAACTAATGATAGGATTAGCAAAACTTAACCAAACTAACCCAAATTTCTAGCAGAGGTCTAAAACATTATTTCGAATTTTATAAATATTTTTCCAGAATTTTATCATGTCTAATTACGTTAATCTTCATTAATTACTCTTAAATAACCGTAATTAGTGCAAAACTATGCAAATCACTCACCTTAGCTACAAATAAAACCTTTAGAACTAAAACTCTACTATTTGGGTCGAATTACATTGCCTAGCAGCAGCTCCAACTCTGATTTGGTGTTATTTCTCTTTAATTTGATGTAGTTTGAGCCAAAACTTGATTAAGAAGTGATTAGGGATGATTCTAGATGTTGGAGGCCATTGCTAGGGTTTACTAAGATGTATGTGGCGGCTGGAAAATGAGAAAAACCGAAATCCCTAACCCTAACAGCCCTTAAATACTCCAAATCCCGAAATCCACTTTGGGCCTAGCTGCTAATCACCCGGTTAAGCCCAATTAAGCTGTTTTTCAACATCTGAAACTTGTTTCAGCCATATCTCCCAAAAGGTGTGTCCATTCGGCTAATGTGACCACTCTACGAAATTGTAAACCATCATCCGGAGCCAATGGAAATGGTTTCAGGTCAAAACTCCTTTCCAATCAAAAGTTATGGCCAAAATAAGATCAGCTAGGGGAAAAATGGTCATTTAAAAATTGGCAAAAATCATGAACATGGGAAATGACCCCAATAGTCGTCTCCCTAAGTTACATGACCATACGACTTCATATGTGAAAGAAAGAAATATTCTACGATCCTGCGATGCGTAGAATGCGGGTCGTTACAGTCCACATTGCCCGACCAAAAAGCGTCATGTTCCAAACCTCTATCAAGCAGCAGTTCGGCGAGACCCTCAGATCCTTCCTAGAAAGATTCAATGCGTCTGTAGCATCAGTCGATCGATGTAACACCCCGTGTATTCTATAACAGTGAAATTCACAAATTAAAGTATAATTAATTTCAAATCAAAGAATTAAGGGAAACGGGATATACCATTGCGTTCGTCTCGGAAAAATACGCAAAATAGAGTCCGAGTTTTCGAAAAACGGAGTCCGTATGAAGAAGATATGGCCTCCGGAAGTTTCTGAATTAAGTTTAAAATTCGAACATAAGAAAAACAGCTCGGAAAAACAATTCAAAATTCAAAATCGGGCCCAATTGGCCAGAGCGGGAAAATTCCCGCCTAAGGCACCCAGGTCGACTGGGCTGTCGACCTGGCTAGCCAGGTCGACAGGGCTGTCGACCTGGCCCCAGAGCCAGGTCGAACCCAGCCCACCCTGGCTGGCCTAGTCTATGCTTAGTCGATTTTCTGAGCCCTGCCTTGTCACTAGGGCTAGGTGTCAGCACCGGATTGGCCTCTCCTTCAAACGAACGGCTATTGTTGAACCAAGCTCCATCGACGGTCTAAAACAACTTGCAAACATTATAAAAAGGACCTAAGACCTAGCCTAAATCATACTATTTCATTTTAGCCTCAGGCCGCCGCCATTAAACCTAGAGCTCTAAATTAAAAATACAAAGAATAAGATTATAGAAGATGGAGGACGATTCTTGAAGGCTACAACTAGAAGCTACAACTACGACGCTTTAGACAACGAATTTGGGACTATTTTATTTGAGTTATTTGCTTCATATTGTAAGTTCTATGTTACTTTTTAGGCAAAAACGCTAAAACAATATGGACATGCTATGAATTGAAAACGGATTTAGGAACTATTGTCAATCCATTGTTTATATTGTTTATCTTTGAATTATAATTTGTATATTGCTATGGCAACGTTGCAAGTTGAACTTGTCATGATTTTGATGTTGTTATGAATCACTTGGGCTTAATTGTTTGGCAAGTTGGACTAATACATGTCCATGGAATCGCTATGTTTATTGAAATCTTTATGCCTATGATGCTAATTAAACCATGGCTATGAATATTGATGGAATTATGCCCATCATGATTAATGAAAAATTGGAATCATTATGTCTATAACGTTAGTTGAGAATTATTATGTTAAAAATGCTAAATTGGAATCATTATGTCTATCATGTTAATTATGTTAAAAACGCTAAATTGGAATCATTATGTCTATCATCTTAATTTTGTTAAAAACGCTAAATTGGGATCATTATGTCTATCATGTTAATTATGTTAAAAACGCTAAATTTGGATCATTATGTCTATCATGTTAGTTGAGAATCATTATGTTAAAAGTGCTAAGTTGGAACCATTATGTTTATAATATTAGATGAGAATCATTATGATAAATTGGAATTATTATGTCTATGAGAATTATTATGTTAAATTGGAATCCACTATGCCTATTAGGATTACTATGCCTTTAATGTTTCATGTCTATAATAAAATTATTATTATGCCCACAATGATTATTATGCCTATGATGTAAAGTTGAAATCATCATGTTAAATTAAGTTGGAATCATTACTATGCCAAGTTATCATCATTGCAACCAAGTGATATGTTATAGCCTGTTTATTATGCAAGTGATGTTGGAATTGTCACATATGCCTACCACATGTTTGGTGTTATTCCCCTTTATCTCTTGAATTGTTTATGCTTGTGAACGAAGTACGTTTATATGCGTTGGGGATACGATTGGGTAGAATAGGCAAAACTTGAATTAATGACAAGCATAAACTATGAAATTTGGCATAAATAAAACATGAAATATGGCACGAAAACTTGACTTGAACATGCCATAACTTGACTTTAAACATGCCTTAGTTGGGCACGAAGTTGACATATGAACATGATGTGGAAATAGCAAAATCTGATAAAAACATGGGCATGACTTTAGAAAACAAGAAAGTGGCCAACTCGAGGTTGGGTTGAGTTTGTAGTGTAAATCTGCCCGGAACCGCCCGACAAATCCAGTTGCTACAAACGATAGGATCCAATGTGGGTAGTTGGTCACATCGCGCTTGAAACCCGAGGTTGGGTTGAGTTCGTAGCGTAAACCTGCCCGGAACCGCTCGGCAAATCCAGTGGCTACGAACAATAGGATCCAATGTGAGTGGTTCGGTGCATTAACGAATCAATTAATGCCAATTAGGGTTAAGTCATGAACATGGAAAGACAACTTAACCAATTTGAACACGATTTGTAGGGCTAAGTCATGAACTTGAAAACGACAACACTTAGCCAACTTAACATGACACGTAAGCGGGTTAAGTCGTAAACTGAAAATGACATACTTAACCATCTTGACATGACTAGACTAGAAAAGGATTAATTCACGAATTACATGACTTAATCTGTTAGGCGGGTTAGGTCACGAATTACATGACCTAATCTATTAGGCGAAACCCTAGACACAACCCCTTTCAGCAGTAACCCTCTAGAAGTATCAAGGTACCCTGGGGCTAGGCCGGGTGGGGGCATCATTACTGGGCTGATTGTAAGAGGTGAACGACGGCAGTAGGGTATGCCAGTGTAGGTTCGGCGGACTACGATCGTGCACGTATCCGGGGCAGACA
The DNA here is from genome assembly GCA_030737875.1 of Allium sativum. Classification (NCBI taxonomy): domain Eukaryota; kingdom Viridiplantae; phylum Streptophyta; class Magnoliopsida; order Asparagales; family Amaryllidaceae; genus Allium; species Allium sativum. Next base: position 14,356,689 of record CM060923.1, read on the forward strand.
CTGTATCCGTAGATTTATCTGTGCATCTTGAATCGTGTCAGGGGTTGACACCCTAGGGCTGATACACCCGAAGGTGGACCCAGCACAGGTGACTACATTCGTGATTAGCCGTATGACACGGACACTTGACGAGCTAGAACTTGTAGGGAGCCGATCGACTAGATAATCGCTCCGTAGGACCCCGTACTTGGGTCAGACCCCGTTTCAGGGTCATTTCATGATATTGGGTTGTGGGATTTATTTCGTGATTAACTTGTGATATGGGCTTAGTATACTAGTACAGTCGACGCAACGAATCTCGAACATGTGATGCTTGCTTGACTTGTCTTGACTTATCCTGATCACCTTAGTCTACCTTGTTCACCTTGACACCATTCTTAAGTCTAGTTCCAGTTCATACATGACTGGTTGTTTTAACCGTTTTTACACTGAAAGTCACTAGAACTTACTCAGTCTTTATGACTGACCCTTTTCCTTTCGCCCCTTTTTCTTTCGTTTCCCCCCCAGGTTCTCAGGGAGGAAACACTAGCTCTTAGTCTGGATATCACTTGCTTTGGCTCAGCATGTACGGTTTGCTATGGCTGCTTCTTTTTACTGAACATGGGGAATAAGCTGTTTTTCTGTTTTTTTTTAGTCATTGCTTCTTTGGCTATTGTTACAAGACAGTTGTAAGGAAGTTGTTATCTGAAATGATTGTAAGAGACATGTTTTATTTTGGAATGAAATGAAGTTCTGTTTTGCTTAAAAACTCTTCCGCTGCTTACTTAATTATTTATTTATGTTTTGTCTTGTGATAATTCTGTGATGTTATCTCGATAATACCCCTCCAAAACTAGTGCATTCCTTTGTGAGTGACCCTAGTGGAGGTGGGGTGTTACACTTGGTATCAGAGCAGAAGGTTACCAAGACTGGGCAAAAGTTTTGAAAACCTTTCGAATTTATTTTTTTTTCGAAACCATTTACAAAGAAGCATTTTCCAAGAAAAAGTTTTTAAAGGCTATTCCCCAAAAGCCATTAGCACTATCCTTTGTTTCCTTGTTTGAATCTATCCTTCTTGTTTCGGCATCATCATGTCCGAAGAACTTAACTTGCCAGAGGGTGTACCAATACCTGGTTGGTTTAGACGATTCTTAGAAGCAAGGGCCACCCAGCCAGGTCCCACCGTTCCTCCTCCCCCAGCTGCAGGAAATCATCCAGCTGCAGCAGCACCTCTTCCTCCACCTCCTCTGCGGGGAAACACTTTTGCTAAGGTATGTAAAGATTTTAAGGCTATGGGAGGAAAGGACTTTCATGGAACGGAGTCCTTCGTGGCAGCTAGAAATTGGCTGAAAGAAACCGAGGACTTATTCGTCATCTTTGAGGTAGAAGATAGGCAGAAAGTACAACTGGCGGTGTGGCTACTAAAGGGCGAGGCTTCCTACTGGTGGGAAGTCACTAATGCAGAAAGACCAGTGGAAACATGGGAGGACTTTAGGGCAAGGTTTGAGGCTAAATTTCTCTCAGAAGCCGAAAGGAGTTTGCAGTTGGAGAAATTTTTATTTCTTAAGCAAGGAAATATGACAGTCAAAGAGTACGTTAATCAGTTCGACGAGCTGGCTAGGTTCGGACTAGACCTAGTCAACACCCCGCACAAAAAGGCTCTCCGCTTTGTCAAAGGGTTGAATGAGCCATTACACAGTTTGGCCATGACCCATATACCCATGGGAGCTACGTACGAAAGGTTGGTGCAGATGGCATTGCTGAACGAGGAAGATAAGGGCAAGAAGGAGGCAGAGGCAGAAAACTCTCAAGGGAAGAAAGAGGTCAAGCCCAACGATTCTAAGAATAAGAAGGTAGACTCCGAGAAAGGAGGCAAGAACAACAACTCACGCGATAAAAGGAAATGCAATTACTGTGGTACGGAAGGGCACATAGCCAAGGATTGTAGAAAGAGGAAGAGAAAGCAAGGTGAATGTTTTCATTGTGGGAAGACTGGACACATCAGCAAAGACTGCCCGGAGAAGCAGACCGGACCTTCTGGCGGTACATCGTTAAGCTATTCTAGATGCTTTGTTTTATCTTATTTCTCTCCTCGATCCTATCTTGAGAACCATAGTTAGAATCTTTTTGGATGTAAACATGTAATTGAAACATGTTATGATTGCGAAATGGTTGCAAGTGGTCGCAAGTGGTTTCTCGTGGATGCATGAATACACTTTAGGCACTAGATCGGCTCAGACACATTTTCATGTTGCATATGCATGAGTGTTTATTTTGGAAATTTGGCTGTGCTATCATATGGTTGTTGCATATGATTGAATGTTCGAGCACTCATGTAGAAATTATGAATTATTATAGGAAAAAAATTGCATACATATTGGATTCATTTCACTAAACATATTTTGCATTTAGAAGATCAATCAGGCCTGATCATTAGCATTAGCTAAGGAGCATATACACACACTTCGCATATGATCATAAAGCATTAGAAGTTTTTTTTAAGGACAATGGATGCTCGTGTTTGATGGATGAGTAGATGGATGTTTGGATGTTAGGATGTACATTCTTCATGAACTTGAAGATTTCGGGGACGAAATCCTTTTAAGTGGGGGAGAATGTAACGCCCCGTGTATTCTATAACAGTGAAATTCACAAATTAAAGTATAATTAATTTCAAATCAAATAATTAAGGGAAACGGGATACGCCATTGCGTTCGTCTCGGAAAAATACGCGAAATAGAGTCCGAGTTTTCGAAAAACGGAGTCCGTATGAAGAAGATATGGCCTTCGGAAGTATCTGAATTAAGTTTAAAATTCGAACATAAGAAAAACAGCTCAGAAAAACAATTCAAAATTCAAAATCGGGCCCAATTGGCCAGAGCGGGAAAATTTCCGCCTAAGGCACCCAGGTCGACTGGGCTGTCGACCTGGCTAGCCAGGTCGACAGGGCTGTCGACAGGGCTGTCGACCTGGCCCCAGAGCCAGGTCGAACCCAGCCCACCCTGGCTGGCCTAGTCTATGCTTAGTCGATTTTCTGAGCCCTGCCTTGTCACTAGGGCTAGGTGTCAGCACCGGATTGGCCTCTCCTTCAAACGAACGGCTATTGTTGAATCAAGATCCATCGACGGTCTAAAACAACTTGCAAACATTATAAAAAGGACCTAAGACCTAGCCTAAATCATACTATTTCATTTTAGCCTCAGGCCGCCGCCATTAAACCTAGAGCTCTAAATTAAAAATACAAAGAATAAGATTATAGAAGACGGAGGACGATTCTTGAAGGCTACAACTAGAAGCTACAACTACGACGCTTTAGACAACGAATTTGGGACTATTTTATTTGAGTTATTTGCTTCATATTGTAAGTTCTATGTTACTTTTTAGGCAAAAACGCTAAAACAATATGGACATGCTATGAATTGAAAACGGATTTAGGAACTATTGTCAATCCATTGTTTATATTGTTTATCTTTGAATTATAATTTGTATATTGCTATGGCAACGTTGCAAGTTGAACTTGTCATGATTTTGATGTTGTTATGAATCACTTGGGCTTAATTGTTTGGCAAGTTGGACTAATACATGTCCATGGAATCGCTATGTTTATTGAAATATTTATGCCTATGATGCTAATTAAACCATGGCTATGAATATTGATGGAATTATGCCCATCATGATTAATGAAAAATTGGAATCATTATGTCTATAACGTTAGTTGAGAATTATTATGTTAAAAACGCTAAATTGGAATCATTATGTCTATCATGTTAATTATGTTAAAAACGCTAAATTGGAATCATTATGTCTATCATCTTAATTTTGTTAAAAACGCTAAATTGGGATCATTATGTCTATCATGTTAATTATGTTAAAAACGCTAAATTTGGATCATTATGTCTATCATGTTAGTTGAGAATCATTATGTTAAAAGTGCTAAGTTGGAACCATTATGTTTATAATATTAGATGAGAATCATTATGATAAATTGGAATTATTATGTCTATGAGAATTATTATGTTAAATTGGAATCCACTATGCCTATTAGGATTACTATGCCTTTAATGTTTCATGTCTATAATAAAATTATTATTATGCCCACAATGATTATTATGCCTATGATGTAAAGTTGAAATCATCATGTTAAATTAAGTTGGAATCATTACTATGCCAAGTTATCATCATTGCAACCAAGTGATATGTTATAGCCTGTTTATTATGCAAGTGATGTTGGAATTGTCACATATGCCTACCACATGTTTGGTGTTATTCCCCTTTATCTCTTGAATTGTTTATGCTTGTGAACGAAGTACGTTTATATGCGTTGGGGATACGATTGGGTAGAATAGGCAAAACTTGAATTAATGACAAGCATAAACTATGAAATTTGGCATAAATAGAACATGAAATATGGCACGAAAACTTGACTTGAACATGCCATAACTTGACTTTAAACATGCCTTAGTTGGGCACGAAGTTGACATATGAACATGATGTGGAAATAGCAAAATATGATAAAAACATGGGCATGACTTTAGAAAACAAGAAAGTGGCCAACTCGAGGTTGGGTTGAGTTTGTAGTGTAAATCTGCCCGGAACCGCCCGGCAAATCCAGTTGCTACAAACGATAGGATCCAATGTGGGTAGTTGGTCACATCGCGATTGAAACCCGAGGTTGGGTTGAGTTCGTAGCGTAAACCTGCCCGGAACCGCCCGGCAAATCTAGTGGCTACGAACAATAGGATCCAATGTGAGTGGTTCGGTGCATTAACGAATCAATTAATGCCAATTAGGGTTAAGTCATGAACATGGAAAGACAACTTAACCAATTTGAACACGATTTGTAGGGCTAAGTCATGAACTTGAAAACGACAACACTTAGCCAACTTAACATGACACGTAGGCGGGTTAAGTCGTAAACTGAAAATGACATACTTAACCATCTTGACATGACTAGACTAGAAAAGGATAAAGTCACGAATTACATGACTTAATCTGTTAGGCGGGTTAGGTCACGAATTACATGACCTAATCTATTAGGCGAAACCCTAGACACGACCCCTTTCAGCAGTAACCCTCTAGAAGTATCAAGGTACCCTGGGGCTAGGCCGGGTGGGGGCACGATTACTGGGCTGATTGTAAGAGGTGAACGACGGCAGTAGGGTATGCCAGTGTAGGTTCGGCGGACTACGATCGTGCACGTATCCGGGGCAGACACTGGGTATCCGTAGATTTATCTGTGCATCTTGAATCGTGTCAGGGGTTGACACCCTAGGGCTGATACACCCGAAGGTGGACCCAGCACAGGTGACTACATTCGTGATTAGCCGTATGACACGGACACTTGACGAGCTATAACTTGTAGGGAGACGATCGACTAGATAATCGCTCCGTAGGACCCCGTACTTGGGTCAGACCCCGTTTCAGGGTCATTTCATGATATTGGGCTGTGGGATTTATTTCGTGATTAACTTGTGATATGGGCTTAGTATACTAGTACAGTCGACGCAACGAATCTCGAACATGTGATGCTTGCTTGACTTGTCTTGACTTATCCTGATCACCTTAGTCTACCTTGTTCACCTTGACACCATTCTTAAGTCTAGTTCCAGTTCATACATGACAGGTTGTTTTAACCGTTTTTGCACTGAAAGTCACTAGAACTTACTCAGTCTTTATGACTGACCCTTTTCCTTTCGCCCCTTTTTATTTCGTTTCCCCCCCTAGGTTCTCAGGGAGGAAACACTAGCTCTTAGCCTGGATATCACTTGCATTGGATCAGCATGTACGGTTTGCTATGGCTGCTTCTTTTTACTAAACATGGGGAATAAGCTGTTTTTCTGTTTTTTTTAGTCATTGCTTCTTTGGCTATTATTACAAGACAGTTGTAAGGAAGTTGTTATCTGAAATGATTGTAAGAGACATGTTTTATTTTGGAATGAAATGAAGTTCAGTTTTGCTCAAAAACTCTTCCGCTGCTTACTTAATTATTTATTTATGTTCTGTCTTGTGATAATTCTGTGATGTTATCTCGATAATACCCCTCCAAAACTAGTGCATTCCTTTGTGAGTGGCCCTAGTGGAGGTGGGGTGTTACAATCGACCCAAGCCATCGATGGTGGTTACGGCCGCCATTGCGAGTGTTTAGAACTGATCAGAATTTAGGATCTCTCTAACTATGTAACAACCCGTATTTTAATTACATGTTATAACCATAAATCAAGGCAGAATTAAATTTTAAAATAAGAACCAAGGGAAACGGGTTGCGCCATTGTGTTCGTCTCGAAATTCTGCATGAAATCGAGTCCGAATTTTCGAAAATTGGAGTTCGTATGACCAAGTTATGACCCTCAGAAGTTTCAAGAAATTGAATAGAATAAAACAGCTCGAAAATAAAGCCAGAAAATTCAAAATTCAAAATTCAAACCCGGAGAAGGCTAGCGGGAAAATTCCCGCCCATGTACCCAGGTCGACTAGGGAGTCGACCTCACCCCTAACCAGGTCGACTGGGGAGTCGACTGGGGTGTCGACCTCCCCATGACCAGGTCGACTGGGGAGTCGACCTGGGGGTCGACCTGCCCAGAATTACCAGATCCAAGGCTGAGTTCATTTCTGCGTATCTAGACCGATTTCTGGACCAAATTCGTGACTTTAATCCTATATAAACTCACCCATGGCCTCATTCTCTCTACACCATTTCATTCTGTCCTTATGCTGCTTCTGAAATAATTAAATTAAAGAGGGAATGGCTACTTCTTCTTCGTCAAGACAACATCTAGGAATTGCAAATTAGGGGTTTTCAACTAGAACAAGACTAAACAAATAGAGATTCAACAACTGCAACAACCGTTTCTAGAATCAAATCTCTGCACTCTAATTCTCGATCCACGCTCTGTAAGTTCTAGTTACTTTGAGATTGAAACTTGTTAAATTTGATATGGACATGGAATAAAATGAAATTGGACCTAAGCTTGATTATCTATTTGGATCTGTTCTTGTCTCTTCTTGAATCTATGATTTTGGGTTATTTCTTATCGATTGAATCATGCCCATTCATGTTGTTGGGCCTAGTTTATTATTCAAACGCTAGATTGTAACATAAATTCTTGGATCTTGACTTGTGGGAATATTACTGTTTGGGGCCTATTCATGTTGTAAATCAAATTCTTTCATGTCTATAAATCTTAATATGCATATGAGACTGTGGACATAAGGTTTTGCCTATGCCTATGACTATGACGATGAACATAAGACTATGCCTATGCCTATGACTAAGAACATAAGACTATGCCTATGACTGTGAACATAAGACTATGCCCATGCCTATGACTGTGGACATAAGACTATGCATATGACTATGACGAGGACAATTGTGGTTAATCACCTATGACTCTTGACTATGAGAATTGTTACCTATGATTATAAACATAAGGCCATTATCTATGACCATGACTTTGAAACTATTACTGTTGATTGCCTATGACTATTTGCCTAGAACTATTTTTGATAATTATCCATGATTATTGTGATGGGTCGCTTTTGATTCATAACTATGAGATTTCTACCTATGACTATTGGGGTTAATTGCTTAAGACTATTATAGTTGATTGTTCATGCCCATAACACTATAGTTGAAAACCATGTTGTGCACCGAATTGGCATTTTGTTGGATCGTATACCTAGGGTGTGACTTGCTTAGTCTATTCGCTATTATGTACACCAAAACCATTGGATCCATTATCCTTGTATTTGGCTTGCTTTTGCATGCCTATTCTTTTATGTCAGCGTTTACCATGACTATCGCCTTATCTTGCTAGTTTTGAAATCTTATAGGCCAGTGATGTTGTAACCAATTATCTCAAGTTATGTCATGCTAGTCTTGTAACCCCTTTTATCGCTTTATGCTCGTCCCTCTTGCCTATAATAGTTTTGATGTTATTCTGAGATTTGGATTTATTTGTAGTATGGATTGATCACGTTTACATGCGATGGGAACACGATTTGGGTAGAATAGGCAAAACATGAATTGGTTATGAACATGAATTATGAACTTGATAAAAGGCAAAACTTGAAACATGAACGCTGTTATAACCTGAGCCTGGATATGGACATGAAATTCGCCATGAAACTTGACACGAACTTGACATGAAACTTATCATGGACATGACACTTAGAATGAACTTGAAAATGGCCAACTCGAGGTTGGGTTGAGTTTGCAGTGTAATTCTGCCCGGAACCGCCTGACAAATCCAGTTACTGCAAACAATAGGATCCAATGTGGGTAGTTGGTCATATCGCACTTGAAAACCCGAGGTCAGACTGAGTTGTGTTGTAATTCTGCCCGGAACCGCCCGGCATATCCAGTGACCACAACAACAGGTCTGATGTGAGAGGTTGGGGTGCATTAATGAATTAATGCCACATGATAGGGTTAAGTCATGAACCGCTTGAATATACTTAACCAATTTGACACGATGATTTGATAGGGTTAAGTCATGAACCGCTTAAATATACTTAACCAATTTGACACGATGATTTGATAGGGTTAAGTCATGAACCGCTTGAATATACTTAACATATTTGACATGATGATTTGATAGTGTTAAGTCATGAACCGCTTAAATATACTTAACCAGTTTGACACGATGATTTGATAGGGTTGAATCATGAACCGCTTGAATATACTTAACCAATTTGACACGACGATTTGTTAGGGTTAAGTCATGAACCGCTTGAATATACTTAACCAACTTGACATGCTAGACTGATGAGGTTAAGTCTCGAATTTAAATGACAACACTTAACCTACTGGACGGAAACCCTAGATACGCGGTCTTTTTCAGCAGTAACCCACTAGATGTATCACAGTACCCTGGAACTAGGCAGGGTGGGCCACGATTACTGGGCTGATTGTAAGCGACCAGAACGACGGCTGAGTTGGTGCGCCATTGTAGGTTCAGGCGGACTATGGTCGTGCACGTAGTCCGGAGTTGAAAAAGAAGGCATTGGGCACGGGTAGGTTTACACTGTGCGTGCTTGATTCGTGTCGGTGGTTGGCACCCTAGGGCTTGATACACCCTATGGTGGACCTAGCACAGGTGACTTCATTTCGTGATTGGGCCGTATGACACAGACACATGAACGAGCTTGGACTTGTAGGGAGCCGATCGATTAATAGATCGTACGTGGAAAAAAAGGGGTTGTTCGTTAGGTAGCATAATCCCTAGTGGTACTAGGTGGCATAAACAATAATCGAATCTAGAAAGCGTTCAATAGGTAGCATAATCCCAAGTGGTCCTACGTGGCATGAATCCTAGTTGAACGCGCAATAGTTCATGATAAGGAAACCTAGCCAGAACAAGGGTGGAAGTCCAAACGACTTCAAGAATAGTGGAACTACGTTGAAGTAGTATAGAATTACGTGATGAAACCCGTACGATATACGGCAAGGGACTGTACATATACATGAAAAGAATGATACAGTTGGGGTACTAGTACAATTAGTGCAGAGAATGTTAAACATGCGATGCTATACGTAGCTTATCTTGTTACCTTAGTTTTTCTTGTAACCTTAGTTTATCTTGTTACCATAGTATATCTTGTTATCTTAGTTTAACTTGCCTATCTTGTCATCATCCTTATGTTTACTTTCAGTTTATACATGTCATGTTACCTTTACTTGTTTCTATGCTGAAAGTCACTAGGACTTACCAGTCTGTATGACTGACCCGTTTTGTTTCGCCTCTATTTCTTCCGTTGTTTTATATGTTCTGTCTTGTAATATTTCTATGTATGTTTACCTAGATAATGCTCCACCAAAGCTAGTGCATTCCCCTTGTGAGTGACCCTAGTGGAGGTGGGGTGTTACATTTGGTATCAGAGCAGAAGGTTACCAGACTGGGCAAAAGCTTTTAAAAACCTTCTGAAATTACTTTCAAAACATTTACAAAGAAACAATTTTCTAAGAAAAGTTTTGTTTTACGAAAGAAATATTTACCAAAGCCAGATGCACTATCTTTTGATTTTCTCTTTGAATCTCTTCTTCCTATCTTTTCACCATAGTCTTGTAGGCGTGTGTTGGAGGGCAAAGGAGTGCCCAACCTCCAACTGTAGCCGTAGTAGTTTTACTTGCGACTAATCTTATTTCAAGCTTTGTAGGGTTGCCATGCGATGGAGGTAGCTTTCGAGAGACTTGTCAACAAGCTATACAAGGATAGCAAGAACGAGGATAAAAGAACACAAGCCTAAGGATGAGAAACTTGTTGATATGGCTTAATCCATGAAGGAGGAAAAGGTGAAAAGGAAGAGGCCAAAGTGAAAGAATAATAAAACCCATGACAAGAAAGAGTATCGTTAGTATGGTAAAAAGGGACATGTAGTTAAGTGTTATAGGGAAAGGACAAGGGAAAAGAACAAGATCGTCGAGAGGGCAATTGTATGCTCTCATTACTAGCATACCTAAGAGAGGTTGCAGCTTTTCTGTTAAAGGTTTAGTTTTTCTTTTCTATCATCCCGTTAGAACTTTTATTTGTTCATCGCATCCTTTTTAATTCTGCTTCGATAGTTGAGTCTCTACACCTTAGTACTAGCGTAGTAGAGGATCACCTTTTTGTCTCAAATCCTGTTGGGGAATCGACTCATTTATTCATGACTTGTTTGGATTTGAGAATGTCTATGCTAAGTGTTGAGTTTAGAAGTAATGCGTATATTTTTGGGCAATGGGTTGATTCTAAGGATAGAGTGGTTGTACAGAAATGATACCATTCTCGAGTATGAAAAGAGGGTAGTTAGACTCTTGACTTACCCCGGTAATGCCCTCGAAGTCCAGTGTAACCCTTAGGGTTTTGCCATGCTTAGTTTCCTAGAATCTCTCGATACATTTATTGATCCGCTCGAGTAGTGTTCGCCACTAAGGCGGATGGTTCATCTCGCTTATGCATGAGTTATAGAAAATCACCTTAGTAAGTACACTTGGCAACATGGTTGGCATTTGTTTATTTTCAAGAGATAATTAATTTATGTGGAATACCTTCTAGTAAGTGAATGAGATCCAAGATTCACTAGTGAATTTTGGAGAGCTTGGATGAAACCATGAGTAAGCAGTTATGTTTGAGCCGAGTATACTAGAATGAGAATAAGTGAAAGTGGGACGAAAGACAACAGTGAAATGAGTTCCAACTCAAATTTTGGAAACAAGAATTAAGAAGCTACGAAATTGTGAAGATAAAGATAGTCAAAGCACAATAGAGTTAAGCTCAAGGGAATGCGACTTAGAAGATTGAAGACTAGACACGCGCATCATATCTCTTTTTAAGAGTATATCCTTGATCCCTCTTTTCCTGTAGAGCTTATTTGCATGCTATCTTTTAAGTATAAGCTCTCGGTCCTATTCTCAATCCTATTTCTATTGCAAAACCCCATAGGGATCATCTGTTAGTAATGCATGTTGGGGCTTGAGGGTGTCCGCTGGGTTGAGTAATTCTTTGGGTGTCAGCCTAATGTTGATTTTGGTCTTCGGGCTGGTGCCTAGGGAGTTCTTCTCCTAATCAGTATATATGTGACATAGATTTCCAGTTTTGACATTGCCTAATGGGCACAAAATTTTTACTTGCTTCTATCGTTCAACTATATCTTTAGGTAGGAACAATTGGGTGTAAACATGTGTTTGAGACATGTTATGGTTGATGGTTGCAAATGGTTGCAAGTGGTTGCAAGTGGTTGCTCGTGGTTGCATAACACACATTAGGCACTAGATCGGCTCAGTCACATTTTCATATTGCATATGCATGAATGTTTATACTTGTACATGGATGGAAACTTGATATGCTATCATTTGGATGTTGCATATGAATGAATGTTTGAGCACTCATGTAGAAATTGTGAAATGTAATAGGAATTTGCATACATGTTGGACTCATTGCACTAGCATACTTTGCATTAAGGAGGTTTACTGAATCAGTAACCACCTGATCTTTTGCATTAGATAAGTACATATACACACACTTTCCACATATATACACACAGCATTAGGAATCTTTTAAGGACAATGATTTCTTGTAGATGATGTTTAGAGTAGATGGATGATGGATGGTAGGATACATTCTTCCAAACTTAGAGATTTCAGGGACGAAATCCTTTAAGGAGGGGAGAATGTAACAACCCGTATTTTAATGACATGTTATAACCATAAATCAAGGCAGAATTAAATTTTAAAATAAGAACCAAGGGAAACGAGTTGCACCTTTGCGTTCATCTCGAAATTCTGCATGAAATCTAGTACGAGTTTTCGAAAATCGGAGTTCCTCTGACCAAATTATGGCCCTCAGAAGTTTCAGGAACTTGAATAAAATAAAACAGCTCGGAAATAAAGCCAGAAAATTCAAAATCCAAACCCAGAGAAGGCTGGCGGGAAAATTCCCGCCCATGTACCCAGGTCGACTGGGGAGTCGACCTCCCCCCCCCCTAACCAGGTCGACTGGGGAGTCGACTGAGGTGTCGACCTCCCCATGACCAGGTCGACTGGGGAGTCGACCTGGGGGTCGACCTGCCCCGAATATCCAGATCCAAGGCTGAGTTCATTTCTGCGTATCTAGACCGATTTCTGGACCAAATTCGTGGCTCTAATCCTATATAAACTCACCCCTATCCTCATTCTCTCCACACCATTTCATTATGTCCTTATGCTGCTTCTGAAATAATTAAATTAAAGAGAGAATGGCTACTTCTTCTTCGTCAAGACAACATCTAGGAATTGCAAATTGGGGGTTTTCAACTAGAACAAGAATAAACAAATAGAGATTCAACAACTGCAACAACTGTTTCTAGAATCAAATCTCTGCACTCTAATTCTTGATCTGCGCTCTGTAAGTTCTAGTTACTTTGAGATTGAAACTTGTTAAATTTGATATGGACATGGAATAAAATGAAATTGGACCTAAGCTTGATTATCTATTTGGATTTGTTCTTGTCTCTTCTTGAATTTATGATTTTGGTTTATTTCTTATCGACTGAATCATGCCCATTCATGTTGTTGGGCCTAGTTTATTATTCAAACACTAGATTGTAACATAAATTCTTGGATCTTGACTTGTGGGAATATTTCCATTTGGGGCCTACTCATGTTGTAAATCAAATTATTTCATGTCTATAAACCTTAATATGCCTATGAGACTATGGACATAAGGTTTTTCCTATGCCTATGACTATGACGATGAACATAAGACTATGCCTATGCTTATGACAAAGAACATAAGACTATGCCTATGACTGTGAACATAAGACTATGCCCATGTTATGACTGTGGACATAAGACTATGCCTATGACTATGACGAGGACAATTGTGGCTAATCACATATGACTCTTGACTTTGAGAATTATTACCTATGATTAAGAATATAAGGCCATTATCTATGACCATGACTTTGAAACTATTACTGTTAATTGCCTATGACTATTTGCCTAGAACTATTTTTGATAATTATCCATGATTATTGTGATGAGTCGCTTATTATTCATAACAATGAGATTTCTACCTATGACTATTGGGTTTAATTGCTTAAGACTATTATAGTTGATTGTTCATGCCCATAACATTATAATTGAAAACCATGTTGTGCACCGAATTGGCATTTTGTTGGATCGTATACCTAGGGTGTGACTTGCTTAGTTTATTCGCTATTATGTACACCAAAACCATTGGATCCATTATCCTTGTTTTGGCTTTCTTTTGCATGCCTATTCTTTTATGTCAGCGTTTACCATGACTATCGCCTTATCTTCCTAGATTTGAAATCCTATGTGCTAGTGATGTTGTAACCAATTATCTCAAGTTATGTCATGCTAGTCTTGTAACCCCTTTTATCACTTTATGCTCGTCCCTCTTGCCTATCATAGTTTTGATGTTATTCTGAGATTTGGATTTATTTGTAGTATGGATTGATCACGTTTACATGCGATGGGAACATGATTTGGGTAGAATAGGCAAAACATGAATTGGTTATGAACATGAATTATGAACTTGATAAAAGGAAAAACTTGAAACATGAACGCTTGTAACACCCCGTATTTTCTGTGAACTTAAGAATTACAAATCTGAGTATAATTAAAATATAAAATCAGAATCAAGGGAAACGGGCTGTGCCATTGCGTTCGTCTCGGAAAAATACGCGAAATAGAGTCCGAAATTTCATAAATCGGAGTCAGTATGACCGAGATATGGCCTTCAGAAGTTTCACGAAAAATCAGAAAAACGAAACAGATTTCAAAATTGCAGAAAACGAGCCAGGCGGGAAAATTCCCGCCCAGACCAGGTCGACCTGGGGGTCGACCTGGAGGGGACCAGGTCGACATGGGTGTCGACCCTAGGGTCGACCTGGGGGTCGACCTCCCTGGTCGAGCCAGGTCGGCCTGGGTGCATCTGGATGGGTTTTTGGGCTGTTTTGGTGAGCCTGTGACGAATTCTGACGGTTCTGATCTGTTTTAGGGTTTATCTAAAGGCCTAAAACAACTAACTACACCTATAAATACATCCTAAGACCTAGCCTCCTCTACACACAATTCTATTCTGCTTCTTCTCTGCCTCTGTTCTAATAAAAATAAAAATGGCGTCGCTACTCTGCTGGAATCAAAACTAGAAGCTAATCAACATCAACCTAAGCAATTCAATTCAAATTTGAGATAAAAGCTTCTGCAACAATTCTGCAACAACTAAAGTTCTTTCTTAAATCCAATCAAGGCAAGTACAGTTATTTTCCGCTATAAACATTAATTCTAATTTTGACATGAATTGTGAATCTGAATCTGAGATTATATCTGTTCTGTTCTGATTTGATTTATCTTATTCTGTACCTCTTTCCTCTTTCTGTTCTATAGCCAGGCTACTACGAGCCTGAGCCAATCTCATAAAATATTAACATGCGCTAAAATGTTTGGGACAGTAAAATGAATGATGCATAAATTGGGCATGACCAATAGGTGACTAATTTGAGGAAAGAACATGGACTGTAGCTAGAACATGAATCTGAGACATATGATTGGACATGTTATACTTATAACATAAAAAGGTAGTGAACATATGATTTGTGGACATGACATAAAAAGGTATATAATTGAACATAAATATAGACTGTATTGAACACATGATTTAGGATAAAGAGAATATGGCCTAGGTATAAAGATTTACATGAAAGTAGGATATCTATTAACGTAAATAAACACCTACGTAAGGGACCTTTGGGATATATGACATGCATAGTAATCTATGGCTATATTTGGTATAAATTATATGGATCTTCTGTACTATGCAAGGTTAATAAAAATTTGGAACATATGATATATGGTAAATATATGACCATAATCTGTGCTATGTAAATTTAATACAAACATAGGGTATATGATAATATTGTGAATCAAGACTATTATTTATGCACGTGAACTTAGGCAAGGTTTATAATTAGGCAAGGTATGAAACTTTAAGAAATAAGTAAATTTGTTATATTTGCCTAATTTGCTAGTTGTGTTACATTGCCTAATCTGCTAGTTCTGTTATATTACTTAATCTGCTAGTTCTGCTCTACTGCCTAGACTGCTAGATTTGTTCATCTGCCAAATCAGTCATTTGCTAAGTCTGTTGAAAATACTAAATCCGCTAGTTTGCTTAATCTGCTAAGTCGCCTAACCTGAGAAATCTGTTATCTGCTATATCTGTTGAGTTGGTATAATTAGTCCGCTATTGACATAATCTGAATTGGCTATAGTTATGAATAATTGACATGTATATTAGGCGTGGGTATAAATGATAAATCATTAATTAATTGGCCGCAAAGATAAACATGGCTAACTCGAGGTTAGAATGAGTTGCGGCGTAATTCTGCCCGGAACCGCCTGGCATATTCCAGTGGTCGCAAACAATAGGTTCTAATGTGAGAAGTTAGTCATAACATGCTAGAAACCCGAGGTTAGACTCAGTTTGCGACAGAAACCTGCCCGGAACCAACCGGCCTAACCAGTAGCCGCAAACTGTCAGTCTAATGTGAGAGGTTTGGGCATTAATATTTAATTAATGAAAATCTGAGATAATTATGATGTCTAAAACGTGTTGGGTAAGGTTAAACCAATTGGACCAATGAATCTGATAAACCCGTTTCGTGAATCCGTAGGCCCAATACAAAGTTAGATAATCTGGAACCAGTTAATCTGTAAGCCTGTTAATCCGAACATCTGATCCGTTAGTCTGAAAAACCTGTTAACTTGATTGTCTGATCTGTGAACTAGTTAACCTAAATTTTGTATGTCTGAAACTTGTAGACAAGTTAAGCTGAAAATATGTTAGTCTGGGGACATAAGGTTAGGAGGGGAATTACTTGTGTCATCTGTTGTATGGGACCCATATTAGTCAGTTACCCTTTCTGGTATCAAAACTTTGACCCAACAGTAAGTAGGGTCCGGGCACGCTTACTGAACTAATTATAAGTGGTTCATTCTGATAATGGCGAGGGGTGTTGATGGTGCGTTCCAACCGGGTCATGTGCGTGCATGGATCCCGGTCTGCCTCTGAGGATGTAAGACGCCGTGACATCTATAAATTGGTCTGTGCCAATTGGTTGTCACTTTAGGGAGTAATACACCCTACCGTGGGGCCGACACAGGATATTTATGTATTAGGGAGCCGATCGCTTGGGGTAGGGTTTTAGGGTACACTTATTTATGTCTGTTTCTGTTGGTACCGTCTGTTTCTGTTGGGTGGTAACACCTGTCTGTTTCTGTGTGGTACCGTCTGTTCGGGTGGTAAAGGCCCATTACTTGTGTACACCTAATTCTACATTCTGTTTCCGTAGGGATTAATCTGTTTCTTCTTTGTTCTGTTTCTGATCGGGTAGTAAAGGCCCATTATTAGTATTCTGTTTCTGTTAAATTATTCTGTATCCGTTCCTGTTTTAGTTTAGATATTAGGGTGACACCTAATTCTGTTATACTAGTATTAGTGCA
Organism: Allium sativum; assembly: GCA_030737875.1. Classification (NCBI taxonomy): domain Eukaryota; kingdom Viridiplantae; phylum Streptophyta; class Magnoliopsida; order Asparagales; family Amaryllidaceae; genus Allium; species Allium sativum. Next base: position 14,373,652 of record CM060923.1, read on the forward strand.
GAGAAGTGTAAAGCAATAGTTTATGTCATTCTGTTCTTCTGTTATATCTGCTACACCTGTTACAGTTATCTCTCATCCAGTTTTATGTTCATGTCATATTATTATTATCTGTTCATATGCTGAAAGTCACTGGACTTGCCAGACTTTTTGTCTGACCCTTGTTGTTTCGCCTTCTTTCTTCCGTTTCCCCCCCAGGTTATCCAAGGAGGGAATACTTTAGCTTGATCCAGATTTCTCTTTTCTTGAAGTGCTTAAAGTATGGCTTGGCTCTGTATAGCTTCCGTTCTATGGGGATTATGATTTTAAACCATGCATTTTGAAGGCTTTTGTACAAGACTGATATTTTGTACTTGAATTCTGAGATTTGAAAGGGTGTAACCATATTGATTTCTGTTTCCGCTGTAATAAAGTTAAAAATTTTCAAGTACTGTTTTATCTGTCTTGTAAGTTTCTGTTCTGTTTACTAAAATGCTCCACCAAAGTTAAGCCATTCCCTTTGTGAGTGACCTTAACGGAGGTGGGGTGTTACACTTGGTATCAAAGCTGAAGGTTACCAGATTTTATAAAAAGTTTTGAAAACTATTTTCAAAAAGGTTTTGAAAGGAAGTATTTTCAAAAATAAAGCTTATTTTGAAAAACATAATCCCCAAGAGCCATATATCTTTCTTTCAGTCCTTTTTGTATTGAACCTTTCCTTTTTCGTTTCAGCATGTCTGAAGCATCTGAGATACCAGAGGGTGTTCATGTACCCGGTTGGTTTCGTCAATATCTTGAGGCTAGGACCGCCGCTGCAGGTCCAGCAAATGATCCCCCTCCCCCACCCCCTCCTCGTGCAATTGCTTTCTCAATGATCTGTAGAGATTTTAGGGCCATGGGTGGGAAGGATTTCAAAGGAACTGAATCATTCGTAGAAGCGAGGAATTGGCTCAAAGAAACTGAGGATCTATTCATTATCTTCTAGGTGGACGATAGGCAGAAGGTACAGTTGGCGGTATGGCTGCTCAAAGACGAAGCTTCCTACTGGTGGGAAGTCACTAACGCCGAGAGGCTGGTTGAGACATGGATGGATTTCAGAACAAGGTTTGAGACAAAATTTCTCTCGCAAGCTGAACGAAGTTTACAACTGGAAAAGTTCTTATCTCTTAAGCAAGGAAGTATGACGATCAAGGAATACGTCAACCAGTTCAACCAACTGGCTAGGTTCGGATTGGATTTAGTCAACACTCAGCATAAAAAGGCTCTCCGCTTTGTTAAAGGATTGAACGAGCCACTGCACAGCTTAGCCATGACCCACGTACCCATGGGAGCGACTTACGAGAAATTGGTGGACATGGCACTACTCCACGAGGAAGACAAGGGCCCGAAAGAGACAAAGAAGGAGGAACCACAGAATAAGAAAGTGGGGCCCAAAAAGGAAACACAAAGGAAGGATGAGAAGTCTGAAGATAAGAAGGGGAAAAAGTGCTTTACTTGTGGAAGCTCGACTCATCTGAACAAGGATTGCAGAAAAAGGAAGGGCGCTTGCTTCAACTGTGGGGAGATGGGACACCTCACTAGGGACTGGCCGAAGAAACGAGGACAAGGAAGGCAGGCGAACACTCTTGAGGCTAGTGGCTAGGATAGAAATAGGAAAATTTCTATAGTAGGTTTAATTTCTTTATCTGATTATGGAGTTAAGACTTTTTCTGATTCTGGTATTTTGATTTTGTAATCGATACTCTGCACTCTAATACTAGTATTATTTCTGAATTCCGCTGTAGACTCAGACCCATAAGGATTATGGCTCATCTGTTTGAGATTGGGGTTTGAGGGATATCTGTGTTAGGCGTCAAATATGACGCATATATTCTGAGTTTTTGTGGGATATGATTTTATCATGCTTAGCTTCCGAAGAATCATTAGGGAACCTGATCTGTACCAGTAGTCTGTAAATATCTGAATACTTCTGATAAGATTTCCAGTTTTGACATTGTCTAAAGAGGGTAACCCTCTGGGTGTCAATCTGATGTTGATTTCGGTCTTCGGGGTTGACCCTTAGGGGAATTATTTTCTCAACCAATGTCTGATAGGAATCAAGTTTTTGTTTTATCTGTACTCGCTTCCATCACTCGACTGTATCCTATCGATCGAGTGTTCAACTTATAGATAGGAATCCTAACGGGTGTAAACATGTGTTTGAGACATGTTATGTTTGATGGTTGCAAGTGGATGCAAGTGGTTGCTAGTGGTTGCTCGTGGACGCATATACACACACTAGGCACTAGATCGGCTCGAAAACACTCTCATACTGCATATGGATGTGTGAGCATTTTAAATTTTTATGGATGCAAAATGGTTGAATCAGCACATGGATGTTGCATATGAGTGGATGGTTGTGCACTCATATAAAAATGATATGTATCAAATAGGAAAATTGCATACATATTGGACTCATGGCACTAACATAATTCGCATTAAGGAGGTCAACTGAATCAGTAGACCGCCTGATCTTTGCATTAGATAAGGAACATATACACACACTTTTGCAAAGGTTCATACAGCACTAGAAATTTCTAAGGACAATGGATGCTTGTGGATGATGACTGAGTAGATGAGTGATTGGATGGTAGGACACATTCTTCTTAACTTGAAGATTTCGGGGACGAAATCCTTTAAGGAGGGGAGAATGTATCACCCCATATTTTCTGTGAACTTAAGAATTACATATCTGGGTATAATTAAAATATAAAATCAGAATCAAGGGAAACGGGTTGTGCCATTGCGTTCGTCTCGGAAAAATACGCGAAATAGAGTCCGAAATTTCGTAAATCGGAGTCAGTATGACCGAGATATGGCCTTCAGAAGTTTCACGAAAAATCAGAAAAACGAAACAGATTTCAAAAATGCAGAAAACGAGCCAGGCGGGAAAATTCCCGCCCAGACCAGGTCGACCTGGGGGTCGACCTGGACGGGACCAGGTCGACATGGGTGTCGACCCTAGGGTCGACCTGGGGGTCGACCTCCCTGGTCGAGCCAGGTCGACCTGGGTGCATCTGGATGGGTTTTTAGGCTGTTTTGGTGAGCCTGTGACGAATTCTGACAGTTCTGATCTGTTTTAGGGTTTATCTAAAGGCCTAAAACAACTAACTACACCTATAAATACATCCTAAGACCTAGCCTCCTCTACACACAATTCTATTCTGCTTCTTCTCTGCCTCTATTCTAATAAAAATAAAAATGGCGTCGCTACTCTGCTGGAATCAAAACTAGAAGCTAATCAACATCAACCTAAGCAATTCAATTCAAATTTGAGATAAAAGCTTCTGCAACAATTCTGCAACAACTAAAGTTCTTTCTTTAATCCAATCAAGGCAAGTACAGTTATTTTCCGCTATAAACGTTAATTCTGATTTTGACATGAATTGTGAATTTGAATCTGAGATTATATATGTTCTGTTCTGATTTGATTTATCTTATTCTGTACCTCTTTCCTCTTTCTGTTCTATAGCCAGGCTACTACGAGCCTGAGCCAATCTCATAAGAGATTAACATGCGCTAAAATGTTTGGGACAGTTAAATGAATGATGCATAAATTGGGCATGACCAATAGGTGACTAATTTGAGGAAAGAACATGGACTGTAGCTAGAACATGAATCTGAGACATATGATTGGACATGTTATACTTATAACATAAAAAGGTATTGAACATATGATTTGTGGACATGACATAAAAAGGTATATAATTGAACATAAATATTGGCTGTATTGAACACATGATTTAGGATAAAGAGAATATGGCCTAGGTATAAAGATTTACATGAAAGTAGGATATCTATTAATGTAAATAAACCCCTAAGTAAGGGACCTTTGGGATATATGACATGCATAGTAATCTATGGCTATATTTGGTATAAATTATATGGATCTTCTGTACTATTCAAGTTTAATAAAAATTTGGAACATATGATATATGGTAAATATATGACCATAATATGTGCTACGTAAATTTAATACAAACATAGGGTATATGATAATATTGTGAATCAAGACTATTATTTATGCACGTGAACTTAGGCAAGGTTTATAATTAGGCAAGGTATGAAACTTTAAGAAATAAGTAAACTTGTTATATTTGCCTAATTTGCTAGTTGTGTTACATTGCCTAATCTGCTAGTTCTGTTATATTGCTTAATCTGCTAGTTCTGCTCTACTGCCTAGTCTGCTAGATTTGTGCATCTGCCAAATCTATCATTTGCTAAGTCTGTTGAAAATACTAAATCCGCTAGTTTGCTTAATCTGCTAAGTCGCCTAACCTGAGAAATCTGTTATCTGCTATATCTGTTGAGTTGGTATAATTAGTCCGCTATTGACATAATCTGAATTGGCTATAGTTATGAATAATTGACATGTATATTAGGCGTGGGTATAAATGATAAATCATTAATTAATTGGCCGCAAAGATAAACATGGCTAACTAGAGGTTAGAATGAGTTTGCGGCGTAATTCTGCCCGGAACCGCCCGGCATATTCCAGTGGTCGCAAACAATAGGTTCTAATGTGAGAAGTTAGTCATAACATGCTAGAAACCCGAGGTTAGACTCAGTTTGCGACAGAAACCTGCCCGGAACCAACCGGCCTAACCAGTAGCCGCAAACTGTCAGTCTAATGTGAGAGGATTGGGCACTAATATTTAATTAATGAAAATCTGAGATAATTATGATTTCTAAAACGTGTTGGGTAAGGTTAAACCAATTGGACCAATGAATCTGATAAACCCGTTTCGTGAATCCGTAGGCCCAATACAAAGTTAGATAATCTGGAACCAGTTAATCTGTGAGCCTGTTAATCCGAACATCTGATCTGTTAGTCTGAAAAACCTGTTAACTTGATTGTCTGATCTGTGAACTAGTTAACCTAAATTTTGTATGTCTGAAACTTGTAGACAAGTTAAGCTGAAAATCTGTTAGTCTGGGGACACAAGGTTAGGAGGGGAATTACTTGTGTCATCGGTTGTTTGGGACCCATATTAGTCAGTAACCCTTTCTGCTATCAAAACTTTGACCCAACAGTAAGTAGGGTCCGGGCACGCTCACTGAACTAATTATAAGCGGTTCATTCTGATAATGGCGAGGGGTGTTGATGGTGCGTTCCAACCGGGTCATGTGCGTGCATGGATCCTGGTCTGCCTCTGAGGATGTAAGACGTCGTGACATCTATAAATAGGTTTGTGCCAATTGGTTGTCACTTTAGGGAGTGACACACCCTACTGTGGGGCCAACACAGGATATTTATGTATTAGGGAGCCGATCGCTTGTGGTAGGGTTTTAGGGTACACTTAGTTCTGTCTATTTCTGTTGGTACCGTCTGTTTCTGTTGGGTGGTAACACCTGTCTGTTTCTGCGTGGTACCGTCTGTTCGGGTGGTAAAGGCCCATTACTAGTGTACACCTAATTCTACATTTTGTTTCCGTAGGGATTAATCTGTTTCTGCTTCTGTCTGTTTCTGATCGGGTAGTAAAGGCCCATTATTAGTATTCTGTTTCTGTTAAATTATTTTGCATCCGTTCCTGTTTCAGTTTCGACATTAGGGTGACACCTAATTCTGTTATACTAGTATTAGTGCAGAGAAGTGTAAAGCAATAGTTTATGTCATTCTGTTCTTCTGTTATATCTGCTACACCTGTTACAGTTATCTCTCATCCGGTTTTATGTTCATGTCATATTATTATTATCTGTTCATATGCTGAATGTCACTGGACTTGCCAGACTTTTTGTCTGACCCTTGTTGTTTCGCCTTCTTTCTTCCGTTTCCCCCCAGGTTATCCAAGGAGGGAATACTTTAGCTTGATCCGGATTTCTCTTTGCTTGAAGTGCTTAAAGTGTGGCTTGGCTCTGTATAGCTTCCGTTCTATGGGGATTATGATTTTAAACCATGCATTTTGAAGGCTTTTGTACAAGACTGATATTTTGTACTTGAATTCTGAGATTTGAAAGGGTGTAACCATATTGATTTCTGTTTCCGCTGTAATAAAGTTAAAAATTTTCAAGTACTGTTTTATCTGTCTTGTAAGTTTCTGTTCTGTTTACTAAAATGCTCCACCAAAGTTAAGGCATTCCCTTTGTGAGTGGCCTTAACGGAGGTGGGGTGTTACAACGCTGTTATAACCTGAACCTGGATATGGACATGAAACTCGCCATGAAACTTGACACGAACTTGACATGAAACTTGAACATGGACATGACACTTAGAATGAACTTGAAAATGGCCAACTCGAGGTTGGGTTGAGTTTGCAGTGTAATTCTGCCTGGAACCGCCCGGCAAATCCAGTTACTGCAAACAATAGGATCCAACATGGGTAGTTGGTCATATCGCACTTGAAAACCCGAGGTCAGACTGAGTTGTGGTGTAATTCTGCCCAGAACCGCACGGCATATCCAGTGACCACAACAACAGGTCTGATGTGAGAGGTTGGGGTGCATTAATGAATTAATGCCACATGATAGGGTTAAGTCATGAACCGCTTGAATGTACTTAACCAATTTGACACGATGTTTTGATAGGGTTAAGTCATGAACCGCTTGAATATACTTAACCAATTTGACATGATGGTTTGATAGGGTTAAGTCATGAACCGCTTGAATATACTTAACCAATTTGACACGATGATTTGATAGGGTTAAGTCATGAACCGCTTAAATATACTTAACCAGTTTGACACAATGATTTGATAGGGTTAAGTTATGAACCGCTTGAATATACTTAACTAATTTGACACGATGATTTGATAGGGTTAAGTCATGAACCGCTTGAATATACTTAACCAACTTGACATGCTAGACTGATGGGGTTAAGTCTCAAATTTAAATGACAACACTTAACCTACTGGACGGAAACCCTAGTTATGCAGTCCTTTTCAGCAATAACCCACTAGACGTATCACGGTACCCTAGAACTAGGCAGGGTGGGGCACGATTACTGGGCTGATTGTAAGCGACCAGAATGACGGCTGAGTTGGTGTGCCATTGTAGGTTCAGGCGGATTATGGTCGTGCACGTAGTCCGGAGTTGAAAAAACAGACATTGGACACCGGTAGGTTTACACTGTGCGTGCTTGATTCGTGTCGGTGGTTGGCACCCTAGGGCTTGATACACCCTATGGTGGACCTAGCACAGGTGACTACATTTCGTGATTAGGTCGTATGACACAGACACATGAACGAGCTAGGACTTGTAGGGAGCAGATCGATTAATAGATCGTACGTGGAAAAAAAGGTGTTGTTCGTTAGGTAGCATAATCCCTAGTGGTCCTAGGTGGCATAAATCCTAATCGAATCTAGAAAGCGTTCAATAGGTAGCATAATCCCTAGTGGTCCTAGGTGGCATAAATCATAGTTGAACACGCGATAGTTCATGATAAAGAAACCTAACCAGAACAAGGGTGGCAGTCCAAATGACTTCAAGAATAGTGGCACTACGTTGAAGTAGTATAGAATTACGTGATGAAACCCGTACGATATACGGCAAGGGACTGTATGTACATGGAAATGATGATATGGTTGGGGTACTAGTACAATTGGTGCAGAGAACGTTAAACATGTGATGCTATACGTAGCTTATCTTGTTACCATAGTTTTTCTTGTGACCTTAGTTTATCTTGTTACCGTAGTTTATCTTGTTATCCTAGTTTAACTTGCCTATCTTGTCATCATCCTTATGTTTACTTTCAGTTTATACATGTCATGTTACCTTTACTTGTTTCTATGCTGAAATTCACTAGGACTTACCAATCTATATGACTGATCCATTTTGTTTCGCCTCTTTTTCTTCCGCTGTTTTATATGTTCTGTCTTGTAATATTTCTGTGTATGTTTACCTAGATTATGCTCCACCTAAGCTAGTGCATTCCCCTTGTGAGTGAACCTAGCGGAGGTGGGGTGTTACATTTGGTATCAGAGCAGAAGGTTACCAGACTGGCCAAAAGCTTTTAAAAACCTTGTGAAATTATTTTCAAAACATTTACAAAGAAGCATTTTTCTAAGAAAAGTTTTGTTTTACGAAAGGCATATTCCCCAAAGCCATATGCACTATCTTTTGATTCTCTCTTTGAATCTCTTCTTCCTCTCTTTTCACCATAGTCTTGTAGGCGTGTGTCGGAGGGCAAAGGAGTACCCAACCTCCATCTATAGCCGCAGTAGTTTTACTTGCGACTAATCTTATTTCAAGCTTTGTAGGGTTGCCGTGCGATGGAGGTAGCTTTCGAGAAACTTATCAACAAGCTATACAAGGATAGCAAGAACGATGATAAAAGAACACAAGTCTAAGGATGAGAAACTTGTTGATATGGCTTAATCCACGAAGGAGGAAAAGGTGAAAAGGAAGAGGCCAAAGTGAAAGAATAATAAAACCCATGACAAGAAAGAGTATCGTTAGTATGGTAAAAAGGGACATGTAGTTAAGTGTTATAGGGCAAGGACAAGGGCAAAGAACAAGATCGTCGAGAGGGCAATTATATGCTCTCATTACTAGCATACCTAAGAGAGGTGGCAACGTTTCTGTTAAAGGTTTAGTTTTTCTTTTCTATCATCCCGTTAGAACTTTGTTTTTGTTCATCGCATCCTTTTTAATTCTGCTTCGATAGTTGAGTCTCTACACCCTAGTACTAGCGTAGTAGAGGATCCCCTTTTGTCTCAAATCCTGTTGGGGAATCGACTCATTTATTCATGACTTATTTGGATTTGAGAATGTCTATGCTAAGTGTTGAGTTTAGAAGTAATGCGTATGTTTTTGGGCAATGGGTTGATTCTAAGGATGGAGTGGTTGTCCAGAAATGATACCATTCTCGAGTATGAGAAGAGGGTAGTTAGACTCTTGATTTGCCCCGGTAATGCCCTCGAAGTCCAGTGTAACCCTTAGGGTTCTGCAATGCTTAGTTACCTAGAATCTCACGATACATTTATTGATCCGCTCGAGTAGTGTTCGCCACTAAGGCGGATGGTTCATCTCGCTTATGCATAAGTTATAAAAATTCACCGTAGTAAGTACACTTGGCAACATGGTTGGCATTTGTTTATTTTCAAGAGATAATTCATTTATGTGGAATACCTTCTAATAAGTGAATGAGATCCAAGATTCACTAGTGAATTTTGGAGAGCTTGCATGAAACCATGAGTAAGTAGTTATGTTTGAGCCGAGTATACTAGAATGAGAATAAGTGAAAGTGGGACGAAAGACAACAGTGAAATGAGTTCCAACTCAAATTTTGGAAACAAGAATTAAGTAGCTACGAAATTGTGAAGATAAAGACGGTCAAAGCACAATGGTGTTAAACTCAAGGGAATGCGACTTAGAAGATTGAAGACTAGACATGTGCATCATATCTCTTTTTAAGAGTATATCCTTGATCCCTCTTTTCCTGTAGAGCTTATTTGCATGCTATCTTTTAAGTATAAGCTCTTGGTCCTATTCTCAATCCTATTTCTATTGCAAAACCCCATAGGGATCATCTGTTAGTAATGCATGTTGGGGCTTGAGGGTGTCCGCTGGGTTGAGTAATTCTTTGGGTGTCAGCCTGATGTTGATTTTGGTCTTCGGGCTGGTGCCTAGGGAGTTCTTCTCCTAATCAGTATATATGTGACATAGATTTCCAGTTTTGACATTGCCTAATGGGCACAAAATTTTTACTTGCTTCTATCGTTCGACTATATCTTTAGGTAGGAACAATTGGGTGTAAACATGTGTTTGAGACATGTTATGGTTGATGGTTGCAAATGGTCGCAAGTGGTTGCTCGTGGTTGCATAACACACATTAGGCACTAGATCGGTTCAGTCACATTTTCATATTGCATATGCATGAATGTTTATACTTGTACATGGATGGAAACTTGATATGCTATCATTTGGATGTTGCATATGAATGAATGTTTGAGCACTCATGTAGAAATTGTGAAATGTAATAGGAATTTGCATACATGTTGGACTCATCGCACTAGCATACTTTACATTAAGGAGGTTTACTGAATCAGTGACCACCTAATCTTTTGCATTAGATAAGTACATATACACACACTTTCTGCATATATACATACAGTAATAGGAATCTTTTAAGGACAATGATTTCTTGTGGATGATGTTTAGAGTAGATGGATGATGGATGGTAGGATACATTCTTCCTAACTTAGAGATTTCGGGGGCAAAATCCTTTAAGGAGGGGAGAATGTAATAACCCGTATTTTAATAACATGTTATAACCATAAATCAAGGCAGAATTAAATTTTAAAATAAGAACCAAGGGAAACGGGTTGCGCCATTGCGTTCGTCTCGAAATTCTACATGAAATCGAGTCCGAGTTTTCGAAAATCAGAGTACGTATGACCAAGTTATGACCCTCAGAAGTTCCAGGAATTTGAATAAAATAAAACAGCTCGAAAATAAAGCCAGAAAATTCGAAATTCAAACCCAGAGAAGGCTGGCGGGAAAATTCCCACCCATGTACCCAGGTCGACTGGGGAGTCGACCTCCCCCCAACCAGGTCGACTGGGGAGTCGACTGGGGTGTCGACCTCCCCATGACCAGGTCGACTAGGGAGTCGACCTGCCCCGAATTTCCATATCCAAGGCTGAGTTCATTTCTGCGTATCTAGACCGATTTCTGGACCAAATTCGTGACTCTAATCCAAGATAAACTCACCCCTAGCCTCATTCTCTCCACACCATTTCATTCTGTCCTTACGCTGCTTCTGAAATAATTAAATTAAAGAGAGAATGGCTACTTCTTCTTCGTCAAGACAACATCTTGGAATTGCAAATTGGGGGTTTTCAACTAGAACAAGACTAAACAAATATAGATTCAACAACTGCAACAACCGTTTCTGGAATCAAATCTCTGCACTCTAATTCTCGATCCGCGCTCTGTAAGTTCTAGTTACTTTGAGATTGAAACTTGTTAAATTTGATATGGACATGGAATAAAATGAAATTGGACCTAAGCTTGATTATCTATTTGGATCTGTTCTTGTCTCTTCTTGAATCTATAATTTTGGGTTATTTCTTATCGACTGAATCATGCCGATTCATGTTGTTGGGCCTAGTTTATTATTCGAACGCTAGATTGTAACATAAATTCTTGGATCTTGACTTGTGGGAATATTTCTATTTGGGGCCTATTCATGTTGTAAATCAAATTCATTCATGTCTATAAACCTTAATATGCCTATGAGACTGTGGACATAAGGTTTTGCCTATGCCTATGACTATGACGATGAACATAAGACTATGCTTATGCCTATGAATAAGAACATAAGACTATGCCTATGACTGTGAACATAAGACTATGCCCATGCCTATGACTGTGGACATAAGACTATGCCTATGACTATGACGAGGACAATTGTGGCTAATCACCTATGACTCTTGACTATGAGAATTATTACCTATGATTACGAACATAAGGCCATTATCTATGACCATCACTTTGAAACTATTACTGTTAATTGCCTATGACTATTTGCCTAGAACTATTTTTGATAATTATCCATGATTATTGTGATGAGTCGCTTATGATTCATAACTATGAGATTTCTACCTATGACTATTGGGGTTAATTGCTTAAGACTATTATAGTTGATTGTTCATGCCATTACACTATAGTTGAAAACCATGTTGTGCACCGAATTGACATTTTGTTGGATCGTATACCTAGGGTGTGACTTGCTTAGTTTATTCGCTATTATGTACACCAAAACCATTGGATCCATTATCCTTGTATTTGGCTTGCTTTTGCATGCCTATTCTTTTATGTCTGCGTTTACCATGACTATCGCCTTATCTTGCTAGATTTGAAATCCTATATGTCAGTGATGTTGTAACCAATTATCTCAAGTTATGTCATGCTAGTCTTGTAACCCCTTTTATCGCTTTATGCTCGTCCCTCTTGCCTATCATAGTTTTGATGTTATTCTAAGATTTGGATTTATTTGTAGTATGGATTGATCACGTTTACATGCGATGGGAACACGATTTGGGTAGAATTGGCAAAACATGAATTGGTTATGAACATGAATTATGAACTTGATAAAAGGCAAAACTTGAAGCATAAACGCTGTTATAACCTGAACCTGGATATGGACATGAAACTCGCCATGAAACTTGACACAAACTTGACATGAAACTTGAACATGGACATGACACTTAGAATGAACTTGAAAATGGCCAACTCGAGGTTGGGTTGAGTTTGTAGTGTTATTCTGCCCGGAATCGCCGGTAAATCCAATTACTGCAAACAATAGGATCCAATGTGGGTAGTTGGTCATATCGCACTTGAAAACCCGAGGTCATACTGAGTTGTGGTGTAATTCTGCCCGGAATCGCCCAACATATCCAGTGACCACAACAACAGGTCTGATGTGAGAGGTTGGGGTGCATTAATGAATTAATGCCACATGATAGGGTTAAGTCATGAACCGCTTGAATATACTTAACCAATTTGACACGATGATTTGATAGGGTTAAGTCATGAACCGCTTGAATATACTTAACCAATTTGACACAATGATTTGATAGGGGTAAGTCATGAATCGCTTGAATATACTTAACCAATTTGACACGATGATTTGGCAGGGTTAAGTCATAAACCGCTTAAATATACTTAACCAGTTTGACACGATGATTTGATAGGGTTAAGTCATGAACCGCTTGAATATACTTAACCAATCTGACATGATGATTTGATAGGGTTAAGTCGTGAACCGCTTGAATATACTTAACTAACTTGACATGCTAGACTGATGGGGTTAAGTCTCGAATTTAAATGACAACACTTAACCTACTGGACCGAAACTCTAGTTACGCGGTCCTTTTCAGCAGTAACCCACTAGATGTATCACGGTACCCTGGAACTAGGCAGGGTGGGGCACGATTACTGGGCTGATTGTAAGCGACCAGAATGACGGCTGAGTTGGTGCACCATTGTAGGTTCAGGCGGATTATGGTTGTGCACGTAGTCCGGAGTTGAAAAAACAGACATTAGGCACCGGTAGGTTCACACTGTGCGTGCTTGATTCGTGTTGGTGGTTGGCACCCTAGGGCTTGATACACCCTATGGTGGACCTAGCACAGGTGACTACATTTCGTGATTGGGCCGTATGACACAGGCACATGAATGAGCTAGGACTTGTAAGGAGCCAATCGATTAATAGATCGTACATGGAAAAAAGGTGTTGTTCGTTAGGTAGCATAATCCCTAGTGGTCCTAGGTGGCATAAACCCTAATCGAATCTAGAAAGCGTTCAATAGGTAGCATAATCCCTAGTGGTCCTTGGTGGTATAAATCGTAGTTGAACATGCAATAGTTCATGATAAGGAAACCTAGTCAGAACAAGGGTGGCAGTCCAAACGACTTCAAGAATAGTGGCACTCCGTTGAAGTAGTATAGAATTACGTGATGAAACCCATACGATATACGGTAAGGGACTGTACACATACATGGAAAGGATGATACGGTTGGGGTACTAGTACAATTGGTGCAGAGAATGTTAAACATGCGATGCTATACGTAGCTTATCTTGTTACCTTAGTTTTTCTTGTGACCTTAACTTATCTTGTTACCATAGTTTATCTTATTATCTTAGTTTAACTTGCCTATCTTGTCATCATCCTTATGTTTACTTTCAGTTTATACATGTCATGTTACCTTTACTTGTTTCTATGCTGAAAGTCACTAGGACTTACCAGTCTGTATGACTAACCCATTTTGTTTCGCCTCTTTTTCTTCCGCTGTTTTATATGTTCTGTCTTGTAATATTTCTATGTTTGTTTACCTAGATAATGCTCCACCAAAGCTAGTGCATTCCCCTTGTGAGTGACACTAGCGGAGGTGGGGTGTTACAAACTAGAGATCCCCCAAAGATATCGAGGACTTCTACGCCGAAGCCGACAAATTCCTCCAGAAAAGAAGACACCAGCATTGAGATGGAAAGCCTCGAGGTGCTCGCCACCAAGGACGGAGGTCCATCCAACACCAATGGCCAGTACAAAGGAAAGGAAAAGTCTCGGAAAAGAATGATCGCAATGTACGACTCCATAGAGAGAACAAGTATGATCAATACAACGAGCTTAACTCCTCCATACTCGATATCTATCTTGACGTGCGAGGATCTCTTACCTTCCCAAAACGTCCTCGACGGGAGTCGTTCCAAAAGGAACTCGACTCTGGGAAGCACCACATGTACCACAACATGGAAGGTCATAGCACCTGTGAATGCAGACACTTGCGCAATCTCATCGAGAATAGGGTTAGGCATGAAGAACTGCCCGAGTATGTCAAGAAACCAACACATGCCACACCACCATAATCATCTTCCCAATCTCCTCAGGTTGCTCCTCGAGTTCCTAGAAATGGAAAAGACCTTGTGCCTAGCAATTGCGGCATCATCGTCAATTAAAAAGAATTAGACTTTCTTTTTTTAGAAATGTATTTTTACTTCTTTCAATAATATGGGTATGTTGAAGTACACATGCACGGAATTAGCCTAGGCGTTCTCCGGATTTAAGCCGAGCATGATTTACGCTCGCCGATTCAAATACGGTTAGTACTAGCCACCATTTCTAAGCCACGGTCGATGCCTGTCACCGTATCTAAACCAACTCCATGAACCGAGCATGGTTCCATTCCATAAGTCGAGTATGGTTTATACTCACCAACTCCATAAGCCGAGTATGGTTCATACACACCAACTCCATAAGCCGAGTATGGTCAATACTCGCCACCTCCATAAGCCAAGTATGGTTGTTTGCAAACAAATTAAACAATTGTAAACAACTGCAAAATCTATTCAACTTTGCTAAACAACAAGGATTGTTGTAGAGGGTGTTGAACTTGAGGACCAAAAGTATTTAAACTAGTAAATCCAATTAAGTTATTTTAGGATTTTGATTGGTTGAAAACATAGAAAATAACAGAAATTGAATAAAAGAGAGTTTTATATGATTAAAGAAAGCAATTAGTGAGCAATGACATAGATTAAATTAACATGAATTAATAACCAAACAGATTAATCAGATCTAATTCATGTTTCTATCACAAACATGAATCAACGCTTATTAGGTTTCTAGAAACAAATATGTGAATAACGACAAGTATGGCCAATGCAGGAGCTAAGCTCTTAAACAACCATAGGCTATCAGGATAGATTCACTATTTTATTTCTAAAACACTAAATGTTAGATCTAAACCTGATAAACGTTAGATCGAACTCGAATATACTCTATGAAGGAGCATAGCTCTTAAACAACACAGAGTATGAAGGTTCAGATCCAACCCTTGGTTCAGATCTAGATCTGCATACATAAAGTTCTAATCTCTTTGGCTATCTGATTCATATTGAATCTAATTCAGCTTCATCACCCCCTAATCAAAGGAGATTAGCTAGACATAGCTAAAGAAGAAGAGAAAAATAAAATAAACAACATAAATAAAATACAATAAAAAGTAAAGAGAAAGGAAGAAGAATGGTTTTATTCCAAGAAGAGAATTACAGAATAAAACCCAATGCGTTTTGAATTGAACAAGATATAAGTGTATTTATGGCTGATATGACAAAGAGTACTTGGCTAATTACACAATTTGGGACTAAAGAATTAGCCCAAATAACACATAAGCCAGTGTGAACGCAGCTGTAGAGTGAGTAGCCTTGCAAATGAGCTAATGTGAACGCAGCATCAGTAAGAGACCTTGCAAATGAGCCAATGTGAACGCAATATGAGTCTTTAGTGAGCCAAATCTACCAAGCTGAGCTCATTTTGCAACGGTTCTTTAAGCTTTAGCAATTTCAAACTTCACTCTTTTTAAGCAATTTCTTCATGCTTTATCCATCAAATGCTCTAAACCATGCTTTTTTGTCAATAATCTGAAAACACAGCTATAAATACACAATATCAATTATTTTAAAAAGAAAACAAGATAAAAAAGCGGATAAAATATACACATTTACGTGTATATCAAGTACCCCCACACTTATCTTTTTATTCGTCCTCGAATAAACTAAACTAAGATATGTCACACTTTCGTAGGAAACATGATTGCATTTAGCGTATGCAACAAGCCGTTAAACCCCTAGGTGTCCCTTGTAGGACGAGTGTTGTCTTGTGAGGGTTTTCTAAACAACAAGGATTGTTGTAGAGGGTGTCAAACTCTAGGACCAAAAATATTTAAACTAGTAAATCCAATCAAGTTATTCCAGGATTTTGATTGGTTGAAAACACAAAAAATAACAGAAATTAAATAAAAGAGAGTTTTATATGATTAAAGAAAGTAATTAAGGAACAATGACATAAATTAAATTAACATGAATTAATAACCAAAAAGATTAATCAGATCTAATTCATGTTTCTGTCACAAACATGAATCAACGCTTATTAGATTTCTAGAAACAAATATGTGAATAATGACAAGTATAGCCTATGCAGGAGCTAAGCACTTAAACAATCATAGGCTATTAGGACAGATTCACTAATTTATTTCTAAAACCCTAAATGTTAGATCTAAATCTGATAAACATTAGATCGAACTCGAATATACTCTGTGAAGGAGCATAACTCGTAAACGACATAGAGTATGAAGGTTCAGATCCAACCCTTAGTTCAGATCTAGATCTACATACATGAAGTTCTAATCTCTTTAGCTATGTGATTCATATTGAATCTAATTCAGCATCATCACCCCCTAATTAAAGGAGATTAGCTAGACATAGCTAAAGAAGAAGATAAAAATAAAATAAACAACATAAATAAAATACAATAAAAAGTAAAGAGGAAGGAAGAAGAATGATTTTATTCCAAGAAGAGAATTACAGAATAAAACCCAATGCATTTTGAATTGAACAAGTACAAGTGTATTTATAGCTGATATGACAAAGACTAATTGACTAATTACACAATGTAGGACTAAAGAATTAACCCAAATAACACATAAATCAGTGCGAACGCAGCTGTAGAGTGAGTGGCCTTGCAAATGACTAATGTGAACGCAACATGAGTAAGAGGCCTTGTAAATGAGCCAATGTGAATGCAACATGAGTCTTTAGTGAGCCAAATCTACCAAGTTGAGCTCATTTTGCAACCGTTCTTCAAGCTTTAAACTCTTCAAGCTTTAGCAATTTCAAACTTCACTCTTTTTAAGCAATTTCTTCATGCTTTATCCATCAAATGCTTTAAACCATGCTTTTTTGTCAACAATCTGAAAACACAGCTATAAATACACAATATCAATTATTTTAAAAAGAAAACAAGATGAATAAGCGGATAAAATATACACATTTATGTGTATATCTGTAACAACCCGTATTTTCAATAACCTATTATAACGTAAATCGAGGCAGAATTTAATTTATAAATCTGAATCCAGGGAAACGGGCTATGCCATTGTGTTCGTCTCGGAAAAATACGCGAAATAGAGTCCGAGTTTTCGAAAATCGGAGTCCGTATGACCCGGTTAAGGCCCAACGAAGTTTTCAGAAAATTTCAAAGTAAAAACAGATTTTCAAATTCAAGTTTGAATTTGGAAATTAGGGCATTTGGGCGCAGGCGGGAAAATTCCCGCCAAAGTACCCAAGTCGACAGCCCTGTCGACTTGGGAGTCGACTTGGTTGGACCCAAGTCGACAGCCCTGTCGACTTGGCTGTCGACTTGGTCCAGCCGGGCAGTTTTGCCTGGTGCACCATTTTGGGTTTGTGTTGAGTTTGGGGGCCAGATTCGGTTTTGAGGGCTGAGATTGGAACTAGGGTTTAATCCTAGGGCTAATACTAATCCTAATCTCTATAAATAAGACCCTAACCTAACCCTAAATCATCATTATTCATTCATACAACTAAACTATGGCAAAATCATTCCTCTCATGGCCTCCACTCTCTTCATAAAATTCCTAAATAAATTTTTATGGGATTTTCCATGCATACAAGTGTTTTCAAGCTTGTATGAGCATCATTAGCTTGCATTCAAGTCAAGTTTCTATATTTGCATCATAAAGCAAGGGTTTTGATCATTTTGGCTTAAGGGTTTTTCTATTGAAGCTTGCATTTTGGGGTTTAATTAATTGCATAAGGGATTTCTCGTATTTTTGTGACTTCATAAGCATTGTAAGCCCTTTTCTACTTCCATATTTAAACTCTAAAGTTAATGAATGATGCAAGTTGTGTTTGGTCATCATGATATGATATGCAAGTTTATCATGTTATGCAAGTTTGCTATGTTATGATATGCAAGTTAATCATGTTATGTTATGCAAGTTTGCCATGTTATGATATGCAAGTTTATCATGTTATGATATGCAAGTTTATATGCAAGTTTGCCATGTATGTTATGCAAGTTTGGGTTGATCATTTTGTTCATGTTATCATGTTATGCAAGCTTATCTTGAGTATGTGAACATAAAGCTTCAAGCTTTATGCTAAAGGTTGCATTTTGGCAACATGTAAGTTATCATATCTCTTATGATAACTTGCATGTGAAGCTAAATGCGAACTTATGGCCATTTCTACATGTCATTTATCATCATGTATCACCAATATGCTAAGTTTGGTTTTATGCATGCTTTTGAGGCCTAAAAATGTAATATGCAAGTATGTGAAAATATGTACATTTCATGTGCCACCATGTTAAACTTGTGGCTTCAACACCTTTATGTCATGATTACACCAAGTTCCCTCTTTCTATCCTTTATGCGCTATTGCGATATGTAAGCGATGGGATTGCGTTTGTGGTTGGGTAAACTTAAAAGACATAAAAACATAAGATTGGTAATTTACCTATTAAGTTAGGTCTACCCATTGGGAATTTACCTTTAAGTTAGGTCTACCCAATTGCTTGAAAATTTGTAACATGTTTTGGAAACATGATGGACATGACACTTAGAGAAGATAAGTGTGACCAACTCGAGGTTGGGTTGAGTTTGTAGCGTAAACCTACCCGGAACCGACCGGCTTAACTAGTTGCTACAAACAATAGGACCCAATGTGAGAAGTTGGCCATGTTGTACCTTGAACCCGAGGTTAGACCAAGTTGTGGTATAAAGCTACCCGGAACCGACCGGCTTAACTAGTAACCGCAACGAAGTCTAATGTGAGAGGTTAAGGCACATTAATTAATTAACGCCTCATGATTAGGGTTAAGTCATGGTCCACTTAATACTTAACCAATATGGGCTTGGTAGATTAATCAGGGTTAAGTCGTGAACTCATCATTACACTTAACCAAGTTAATCCATGATTAGCAAGAGGGTTAAACCGTACTTAACCCACTATAAAATCCTAGCAACGGGGGTCCACTCCAGCAGTAATCCCAAGTTTGTATCATCATGACCCTAGGGACTAGGCTAGGGGGGCACGATTACTGGACTTGAGGTAAGTGACCAAAAGCGACGGCAAAGGGGTACGCCGGTGTAGTTCCGGGCGGACTATGGTCGTGCACATAGTCCGAAGCCAGGGAAAACATGCACGGGTACTAGTAGATCGAGACTGTGCACTTATGTTTATGGTGTCCAGGGGTTGACACCCTAGTGCTTGATACACCCGACGAGAGACCCGGCACAGTCTGACTATAATTATGTTTGGGCCGTATTGACACCAACACGTGACAAGTTAGGCTTAGGGAGCCGATCGACTAGACCGTTTGGTTGGACCTCGTATTTGGGTCACTTCATGTTATTGGACCTCGTATTAGGGTCACTTCATGTTATTGGGCCAAAGCTTAGGCCAAGGGATCAATACTTGTTTATTCAAGTCATGTTAGTTTGCTAGTACACCTATGGTGCAAAACCTTAAACTTGATTATGCGATGACACCTTTATCTACCTTGTTGGTTAATCATCATGCTAGTATGTTGTTATCCTTATGATCATCCCTGCTTCTCATGCCAGTTAACTTTATCAGTTTACATTGATTGTAGTAGGGCTTACTCAGTCTTTTTGACTGACCTGTTTTTCTTTCGCCTCTTTTCTTCCGTCCCCCCCCCCCCCCAGGTTCTCAGGGTGGGAACGTTGGAGCTTAGCTTGGATTCCTGATCGCTTGCTTGTGGGATTTTAGCTTATGTACGGTCTTGACATGAAGCTAGCTATGGTTATCACTTATTTTGGGGATAGTACTTATGTATTTCAGTTTTTCAGTAATGTTGTTTTATCTAGACTTGTGTATTTGGAAAGTTGACATTATGTTGTACCAGACTTGTTTTGAAATAGTTTGAAATCTTCCACTGTTTTACTTATCTTATTTACTCTGTTACATATATACATATGTTCTTGTTCTGCCTTTATATATCATTATGCATGTTTACCTGATTCAAACGCCCCTCCAAAGTCAGAGTGCTTGCAAGAGCCACCCTGGCGGAGGTGGGGTGTTACATTTGGTATCAGAGCATATGGTTTACGAGAAGGAACAAAAAGGTTTTTTTAAAATTTTTGGAAAACTATTTTCAAAACCAAGTATAAAGTATTTTCCAAAGAAAAGTCTAGTTTATTTTAAAGGCTATTCCCTAAAAAGCCATTAGCAAAATTCCTTCGTTTTTCTCCATTCTGAATCTGTCTTTTTTTCGTTTTCAGTATGGCCGATAACTTTGCTATTCCGGAGGGAGTACACGTACCTGTTTGGTATAGGATACTTTTGGAGGCTAGGGCGACCGAAGCCGGCCCCGCAGATGTTCCTCCTCCTCCTCCTCCTCCTCCAGTAGTTAATGTTCCTCCTCCTGTCGCTAATGTTCCTCCTCCTCCTGTCGCTGAGGTTCCTCTTCCTCCTCCCCCTCAGCATCCTCAAGCTGACTTCGCAAAGACTTGCAAATATTTCAAAGCAATGGGTGGCAAGAACTTTCAAGGCACTGAGACTTTTGTAGAGGCCAGGAATTGGTTGAAAGAGACCGAGGATTTATTTGCTATCTTTGGGTTAGACGATCAGAGGAAGATCTTATTGGCGGTTTGGCTTATGAAGGATGAAGCCGCTTATTGGTGGGAAGTCACCAATGGTACTAGGCCTGTTGAGACTTGGGCCGATTTCAGGGCAAGGTTCGTGCTTAAGTTTCTATCTTCTGCTGAGGAGAATCTGCAAATGGAGAGGTTCATAACTTTGAAACAAGGAGATATGTCTGTCAAAGAATATGTGAACAAGTTCAATCAGTTAGCTCGTTTTGGTTTGGATATGGTGAATACTCCTCAGAAGAAGGCTCTTCGTTTTGCTAGAGGATTGAATGAGCCGCTGCAGGGATTGGCTATGTCACATATTCCCCATGGGGCCACGTTTGAGAGCTTGGTTAATATGGCGTTACTTCAGGTAGAAGTCAAGAAAGAAATCAAGTTGAATGATACTCAAGCCAAGAGGACTGATTCCCAGTGGAAAGGAAATCAGGGTAATCCAGGTGGTCAGAACAGTCAAGGCAATCAGAACAAGAACAAGAGTCAAGGCAACAAGGGGAACAACAACAAGGGCAAGAACAACAAGGGGAAGTGCCATTATTGCAGTTCTGTTGGGCATCTTATTAAGGATTGTAAGAAGAGGAAAAGGA
Organism: Allium sativum; assembly: GCA_030737875.1. NCBI lineage: Eukaryota > Viridiplantae > Streptophyta > Magnoliopsida > Asparagales > Amaryllidaceae > Allium > Allium sativum. Next base: position 14,395,167 of record CM060923.1, read on the forward strand.
AGAATGGTGAATGCTTTTTCTGCGGTGAGACTGGACATTTCAGTAAGGATTGCCAGAAGAAGCAAGGGCAAGGCCAGGGTCAGACTCAGCGTGCTGGACCTTCAGGAGGGCAAGTTCATGCTCTCAATGCCGCTCCAGTTCCCGATCGAGGTAGTATTTCTGTTGAGAGCCTTGTATATATTTCTGATTTTCCAGTTCGTACCTTATTTGATTCTGGTGCATCGCATAGCTTTATCTCATCTGATCTTGTTGATAGTTTGCACCTTAGTACTAGCTTGGTAGAGGATCTCGTCTGTGTCTCAAATCCTATTGGGGGTTCCGCCCATCTGTCTATGATATGTGGGGATTTGAGGATCTCTATACTGAGTGTAGAGTTCTTGTGTAGTGCTTATGTTCTTGGTTTTAGGGGATACGGATTGATATTGGGCATGGATTGGTTGTCCAGATATGGAGCCATCCTTGATTGTGAGCATAGGGTTGTGAGGCTCGTGACTCGCCTCGGAAACACCCTAGAGATTTCTTGTAATCCGAGAGGTCCCGTCATGTTGTGCTATCTTGAATCACTCGACTCGTCAATGGAAACTCTTCAGTCTGTGAGAGTGGTTCGAGAGTATCCAGATGTTTTCGATGAAGTTAGGGGGTTGCCCCCTAAGCGAGAGATTGATTTCCGCATTTATCTGGTGGATAATGCAAAGCCGGTTTCTTTGCCCGTTCGGCACATGGCTCCGCGTGAAAGGCGGGAGCTAAGTAAGCAAGTGAAGGAGTTGCTTGAGAAGAACTTCATTAGACGAAGTATATCTGAATGGGGAGCGCCTGTGGTATTTGCTACCAAGGTAGATGGTTCTCTCCGACTTTGTGTTGACTATCGAGAGTTGAATAAGCTGACTAAGAAGAACAGACACCCGTTACCGAGGATTGATGATCTCTTTGACCAGCTTGTCGGTGCTTCTGTTTTCTCTCAGCTTGATCTTGCTACTGGATTCCATCAGCTCAGGGTAGCTGAAGATAGTATAGACAAGACTGCGTTCAGAACTCCAGATGGATTCTTCGAATGGCTTGTCATGCCGTTCGGCTTGACTAATGCACCCGCATATTTCGTGGACTTGATGAGTAGGGTGTTCAGGGAGTTCTTGAACAAGTTTGTCGTGGTCTTCGTAGATGATATTCTGATCTTCTCTAAGGATGAGGAAGAGCACGCAAGGCATCTCGTGGAGGTGATGGATACGCTTAGAGCGCATCAGTTGAAGGCCAAGTTCTCCAAGTGTCACTTTTGGAGAAGGGAAGTTAGATTCCTTGGGCATATAGTATCTAAGCAAGGCTTAGCGGTGGATCCCGCTAAGGTAGTTGCAGTTCAGGATTGGAAGACTCCAAGGAATGCAACCGAAGTGAGAAGTTTTCTAGGTCTTGCAGGCTTTTACCGGAAGTTCATCAAGGACTTCGCGAAGATTTCCGCTCCTCTCACTAAATTGACGAAGAAGAATTTAGTTTTTGCTTGGAGCATAGAATGCGAGCTTGCTTTTCAGAAGCTCAAGAGAGCTCTCACATCAGCACCTGTTCTAGCTTTGCCCGATGGAAGGAAGTTATTTACAGTATACACCGATGCATGTGGCACGGGGTTAGGAGCTGTTCTGATGCAAGAAGGAAGGGTGATATGCTTTGGCGGTAGACAACTCAAAGTGCATGAGAAGAATTATCCCACTCATGACTTAGAGTTGGCAGCAATAGTATATGCACTCAAGGCTTGGCGCCATTATCTTCTGGGAGAAAGATTTGAGCTTTATACCGATCACAAGTCATTAAAGTATCTCTTTTCTCAGAAGGATCTGAATCTGAGGCAACAAAGATGGATGGAATTCTTGGCGTCCTACGATTTTGAGATAGCTTATACCCCTGGCAAGGGGAATGTGGTAGCTGATGCATTGAGTAGAAAAAGGTTGACTCTGAGTCCTCTATTCGTTGAGATGAAGAATTTAGAGTATGTGGCAACCTTTGATTTCTCTTTGGCGATTGAGTCGATGACCGGTTCTTTAGCATCTCTGGAACTCAGACCTACCCTTCTTGATCAAGTTGGGGCTTCGCAGAGAGAAGACCCTCAGATAGTTGAGATTATGGATAAGCTGATTCGAGGAGAGGCGTCTAGTCATCTCGCTCGATATTCTATTGATGACAAGGGTTGGCTGAGGAGAGACGGAAGGTTATGTGTTCCAATGGTAGAAGATTTAGTAAGAAAAGTTCTTGAGGAAGCGCATCGCTCTAAGTTGACTATACATCCGGGCGGAGATAAGATGTATAAAGATATGAAGCGCATTTTCTTTTGGCCTGGGATGAAGAAGGATGTGGCAGAGTTTGTCTCTAGATGTATCATTTGCCAGCAAGTTAAGGCCGAGTCGAAGAAGCCCGGTGGGCTATTGCATCCTCTAGACGTTCCACTATGGAAGTGGGAGAGTATTTCCATGGATTTTATCGATGGGCTACCAAGGTCAAGGAAAGGGAATACGAGCATTTGGGTTATTGTGGATAGACTCACGAAGAGTGCTCATTTCATTCTAGTGAAGATCAAGAGGACCGCATCTTGGCTAGCGTCTGTATATCTTCGTGAGATTGTGAGACTACATGGAGTCCCTTCTAGTATAGTCAGTGACCGTGACCCAATCTTTACAAGTCAATTCTGGAATAGCTTGCAAGAAGCTATGGGCACAAGGTTGAATCTAAGTACGGCTTATCACCCACAGACGGACGGTCAAACCGAAAGGGTGAATAGGGTACTCAAGGATCTGTTGAGGCTTTGTATTCTGGATTTTGGTGGTACTTGGGAAGACCATCTTCCTCTTGTTGAGTTTGCATATAATAACAGTTATCAGGCAAGCATAGGAATGGCACCATTTGAAGCTTTATATGGGAGGTCGTGCAAGTCGCCTACATGTTGGTGGGAGACTACAGATGAGCTTATACTTGGACCTGATATGATCAGAGATACATCCGAGAAGGTCGAGTTGATTCGGAGACGGATGAAAGCGGCCCAAGACCGACAGAAATCCTATGCTGATAAGCGAAGAACTGATTTGGAGTTTGATGTTGGGGATATGGTTTTCGTGAAGGTTTCTCCTTTGCGGAATGTGGTCCGATTTGGAGCTTTGGGAAGTTAGCACCGAGGTTTGTTGGACCATTCCCTATTATAGAGAGGATCGGGCAGATGGCTTATAGAGTGGAGTTGCCCGAGAAGCTTGCCGGAGTACACGATGTTTTTCATGTCTCGCATCTCCGGAAGTGTTTACATGAATCAGCAGAGGTTGTTGAGATAAGTGTTCTGAAAGATGTGGAAGTGGAGAAAGAGGCTACCTTGAGGAGAGCTCCGATTCGTATCTTGGGGACGGAGACCAAGAAGCTAAGAAATCGAGAGGTCAAGTTGGTGAAGGTTCAATGGGGTGAAGCCGAAGAAGACGCAACTTGGGAAACCGAGGAGAAGATGCGTGGGCTTTATCCATTCCTTTTTGAGGGTACACTCTCAATCTCTTTTCTTTGTTAGCATATCTTTCTCTTTGCTATCCATGTTTATCTAGTTTATCGTGTTAATCTTGTCATGAGAACCTTAGGTAGAAACCCTTTGGATGAAACATGTGTTTGAAACATGTTATGCTTGATGGTTGCAAGTGGTTGCAAGTGTTTGCAAGTGGTTACTCGTGGATGCATTATACACGTTAGGCACTAGATCGGCTCACACACTCCTCATATTGCATATGCATGAGTGTTTATGCTTATTCATGGATGAAAATTTTTGTGTTATCACATGGATGTTGCATATGGATGTATGTTATGTGCACACATATAGATGTTATACATTATGTTAGGAATTGCATACATATGGATTCATTTCACTAACATAATTTGCATTGATGATATTTGCATTAGATAAGGACATATACACACACCTTTGCATATGTTCATACAACATTTAGAATCTTGTAAGGACAATGATTGCTCGTGGATGATGTTTTGAGTAGATGGATGATTGGATGGTAGGATACGTTCTTCCTAACTTGAAGATTTCGGGGACGAAATCCTTTAAGGAGGGGAGAATGTAACAACCCGTATTTTCAATAACCTGTTATAACGTAAATCGAGGCAGAATTTAATTTATAAATCTGAATCAAGGGAAACGGGCTATGCCATTGCGTTCGTCTCGGAAAAATACGCGAAATAGAGTCCGACTTTTCGAAAATCGGAGTCCGTATGACCCGGTTAAGGCCCAACGAAGTTTTCAGAAAATTTCAAAGTAAAAACAGATTTTCAAATTCAAGTTTGAATTTGGAAATTAGGGCATTTGGGCGCAGGCGGGAAAATTCCCGCCAAAGTACCCAAGTCGACAGCCCTGTCGACTTGGGAGTCGACTTGGTTGGACCCAAGTCGACAGCCCTGTCGACTTGGCTGTCGACTTGGTCCAGCCGGGCAGTTTTGCCTGGTGCACCATTTTGGGTTTGTGTTGAGTTTGGGGGCCAGATTCGGTTTTAAGGGCTGAGATTGGAACTAGGGTTTAATCCTAGGGCTAATACTAATCCTAATCTCTATAAATAAGACCCTAACCTAACCCTAAATCATCATTATTCATTCATACAACTAAACTATGGCAAAATCATTCCTCTCATGGCCTCCACTCTCTTCAGAAAATTCCTAAATAAATTTTTATGAGATTTTCCATGCATACAAGTGTTTTCAAGCTTGTATGAGCATCATTAGCTTGCATTCAAGTCAAGTTTCTATATTTGCATCATAAAGCAAGGGTTTTGATCATTTTGGCTTAAGGGTTTTTCTATTGAAGCTTGCATTTTGGGGTTTAATTTATTGCATAAGGGCTTTGTCATATTTTTGTGACTTCATAAGCATTGTAAGCCCTTTTCTACTTTCATATTTAAACTCTAAATTAATGAATGATGCAAGTTGTGTTTGGTCATCATGATATGATATGCAAGTTTATCATGTTATGCAAGTTTGCTATGTTATGATATGCAAGTTAATCATGTTATGTTATGCAAGTTTGTCATGTTATGATATGCAAGTTTATCATGTTATGATATGCAAGTTTATATGCAAGTTTGCCATGTATTTTATGCAAGTTTGGGTTGATCATTTTGTTCATGTTATCATGTTATGCAAGCTTATCTTGAGTATGTGAACATAAAGCTTCAAGCTTTATGCTAAAGGTTGCATTTTGGCAACATGTAAGTTATCATATCTCTTATGATAACTTGCATGTGAAGCTAAATGCGAACTTATGGCCATTTCTACATGTCATTTATCACCATGTATCACCAATATGCTAAGTTTGGTTTTATGCATGCTTTTGAGGCCTAAAAATGTAATATGCAAGTATATGAACATATGTACATTTCATGTGCCACCATGTTAAACTTGTGGCTTCAACACCTTTATGTCATGATTACGCCAAGTTCCCTCTTTCTATCCTTTATGCGCTATTGCGATATGTAAGCGATGGGATTGCGTTTGGGGTTGGGTAAACTTAAAAGACATAAAAACATAAGATTGGGAATTTACCTATTAAGTTAGGTCTACCCATTGGGAATTTACCTATTAAGTTAGGTCTACCCAATTGCTTGAAAATTTGTAACATGTTTTGGAAACATGATGGACATGACACTTAGAGAAGATAAGTGTGACCAACTCGAGGTTGGGTTGAGTTTGTAGCGTAAACCTACCCGGAACCGACCGGCTTAACTAATTGCTACAAACAATAGGACCCAATGTGAGAAGTTGGCCATGTTGTACCTTGAACCCGAGGTTAGACCAAGTTGTGGTATAAAGCTACCCGGAACCGACCGGCTTAACTAGTAACCGCAACGAAGTCTAATGTGAGAGGTTAAGGCACATTAATTAATTAATGCCTCATGATTAGGGTTAAGTCATGGTCCACTTAATACTTAACCAATATGGGCTTGGTAGATTAATCAGGGTTAAGTCGTGAACTCATCGTTACACTTAACCAAGTTAATCCATGATTAGCAAGAGGGTTAAACCGTACTTAACCCACTAGAAAATCCTAGCAACGGGGGTCCACTCCAGCAGTAATCCCAAGTTTGTATCATCATGACCCTAGGGACTAGGCTAGGGTGGGGGCACGATTACTGGACTTGAGGTAAGTGACCAAAAGCGACGGCAGAGGGGTACGCCGGTGTAGTTCCGGGCGGACTATGGTCGTGCACATAGTCCGAAGCCGGGGAAAACATGCACGGGTACCAGTAGATCGAGACTGTGCACTTATGTTTATGGTGTCCAGGGGTTGACACCCTAGGGCTTGATACACCCGACGGGAGACCCGGCACAGTCTGACTACAATTATGTTTGGGCCGTATTGACACCAACACGTGACGAGTTAGGCTTAGGGAGCCGATCGACTAGACCGTTTGGTTGGACCTCGTATTAGGGTCACTTCATGTTATTGGACCTCGTATTAGGGTCACTTCATGTTATTGGGCCAAAGCTTGGGCCAAGGGATCAATACTTGTTTATTCAAGTCATGTTAGTTTGCTAGTACACCTGTGGTGCAAAACCTTAAACCTGATTATGCGATGACACCTTTATCTACCTTGTTGGTTAATCATCATGCTAGTATGTTGTTATCCTTATGATCATCCCTGCTTCTCATGCCAGTTAACTTTATCAGTTTACATTGATTGTAGTAGGGCTTACTCAGTCTTTTTGACTGACCTGTTTTTCTTTCGCCTCTTTTCTTCCGTTCCCCCCCCCCCCCCAGGTTCTCAGGGAGGGAACGTTGGAGCTTAGCTTGGATTCCTGATCGCTTGCTTGTGGGATTTTAGCTCATGTACGGTCTTGACATGAAGCTAGCTATGGTTATCACTTATTTTGGGGATAGTACTTATGTATTTCAGTTTTTCAGTAATGTTGTTTTATCTAGACTTGTGTATTTGGAAAGTTGACATTATGTTGTACCAGACTTGTTTTGAAATAGTTTGAAATCTTCCGCTGTTTTACTTATCTTATTTACTCTGTTACATATATACATATGTTCTTGTTCCGCCTTGATATATCATTATGCATGTTTACCTGATTCAAACGCCCCTCCAAAGTCAGAGTGCTTGCAAGAGCCACCCTGGCGGAGGTGGGGTGTTACAATATCAATGGTTGATACTCGCCACCTCCTGAGAATGATTGATACTCGCCGCCTCCATAAGCCGAGTATGGTTCATACTCGCTGTTAGACCAAAATTTGGAACTAACACTCAAATGCAGTGGAGGTCCTCACAACCTTAAATCACAGATCTCAAAATGCAAAAAACAGAAAATAACAGAGGACACACGAGGGTTTTAAAGTGGTTCGGTTCAAACCAAGCCTACGGCCACTTTATAGTTTCTTAAATCCTAAGAAGTTACAAGTATAATTCACTCGGATTTATACACAAAATCCTCGTGTTTACAATGAATAGAAGTAAGAAATCAGAAAATTATACACGAAATACTCGTGTTATAATGTGGAGTTCGTCTTCTATGTTGTGCAATGGCCTTGCGTTGAACCATGGTGGAAGCCGTCAGGAGGTAGTGCCAAAAGTCCATTGAAAATCATTCAAATGGTGTAATTATAAACATTTTCTGGTAGCTGTTAATAGAAGAGAGTTATGCCTTAAGAACAAGTCAACATTGACGTGCAGCAGGTGGTCCAGTTGGGTCGGGTCCCCCTTTACTCCGAACCGAACCAGTGCCTTCGAACCGAAGACGTCGTGCTCTTCTGAGCATCTAGAAGGCGGGTCAGGTCAGGTCTCCTCCTCCAATCCAAACCAAAAGTGCTTGCGTGCCAGAACAAATAACAAGCCATGACATTGGGTCGGGTCCACTCTCATCCGACCCGTACCACTGATCCGACATGAAGGGTCGTGTAATCCAAGCCCATGAGCTCCCATAATTTTGGCACTTCATCCAAGTGTTTGTCAGTCGATGCATGCCTATGCTCAAGTCCTAAGTCTGCGCGCATTCACGGAAACGGGCGTAACTTCCAAACCGTAAGTCCGTTTCGGACAAACGAAAGTTGTATCTAAAGCTAACTTAGAGCTCTACAAGAGATATGGTGCAAAGCACCGTTACTGATGTTTTCGGGCCCAAAAGAGGTCATCTGATAGGAGTTCCGGGCCTTTTTAGTCTGTGATATGACTTCGACCAAATTGCTCCATGTTTTCTGGTGACGTTCTCAATGTTCGAGTGCGTTGCTAATCAGACATTTCAGGTGTGACGGCTTTGACCAAAAAGCGTGTCAACACTCACCGCCTCCATAAGCTGAGTATAGTTAATACACGCCACTTCCATAAGCCGAGTATGGTTGATACTCGCAACCTCTGTAAGTCGAGTATGGTTAATACTTGCCATCTCCATAAGCCGAGTATGGTTGATACTCGCACCTCCATAAGCCAAGTATGGTTGATACTCATCACCTCCGTAAGCCGAGTATGATTGATACTCGCCACTTCCATAAGCCGTGTATGGTTCATACTCGCCAACTCCATAAGCCGAGCATGGTTAATACTCACCACCTTCATAAGCCGAGTATGGTTGATACTCGCCACCTCCGTAAGCCAAGTATGATTAATACTCGCCAACTTAGGAAAATAGAGCATGACTTATGCTCATCCTTCGGACTATACCGTCTACCAAAAGAAAACCAAGCATATCCAATGCTCGTACTCCCATCCTTGACAGGTATTAGTTGATCGGCAGAACTCTGGTCCTGCTCCCAACAAGACCAATTCAGAATGGTTGATCTCTCCTCTGGCGTTCACAATCTCCCGGCCTTAATACGGTCCTTAGTGGTTGTCGGTTTTCTGACCTTAATACGATCTACACCGATCGTCGGACTTCTGGCCTTAATACAACCATTGGGATCGTCGGTCTTCCGGCCTTAATGTGGATCAGCGCATCCATAAACTATCTGCACATTGAGCTCCGGCACAACATCCAGAACACACATTCCTTTACCAATAAAGGTATGTTTTGGAGGGCAAAGTGCTGACATACTTTTTGGCAAAAACTGTCACGGATCATAGCCCAACACCAAAAGGCTCGCCATCCAGTACTGATTGATCCCAACGGACGACTCTTTATTCTTGAAAGTCCAAGTAAGGATCGGCCCGAACCAATTTTCCTTCGAACAGTGGGACATCTTCTCCTTGTGTAATCGCTTGCCCGACCAACCGAGTCAACTTGCTCCTTAACATTCGAATCAAATGGATTTACTTAGAAACATCTAGATGAGTCATCTAATCTCTAATAGAGCCCGATTCTCAAGGCATTTAAGGCACTCAACACTTTCGGCTAAAACGTTGCTTTCGATACACCATAGTTCAAGTGCCACGCAAGCCACAGTTCTCAAGGGAACTATTACTCAGCAGTAGACCAGGTCCCACCAGCATAACTATTCCACCAGATCGAGCTCCACGTGTCCAAGGTCCTAAAAAGAGGCAAACCACGTGGCACATAGTTCATCCCACTCCTCCAACTATAAATACCCATTGCTAAAACTGGGAAGGCATGTTGAGTTCGTATGCTGAATTCTCCACAATCAAACAACGCTCGGTATACTGGATTCCAACCATGCACTTCAAATATTACAAGGATATTGTAATCTCTACTTCTCTTCCACTGAGAAAAATCAAATGTACTGTAATCCATCAAAAGTAATTAAATATAAAGTGGACGTAGGCACTGATCTTGCCAAACCACAATAAAAATTGTGTGTTCCCTGTCTTTGCTTATTTTTCCATACTCTATGATTGTTATTCGTGTGTTCTACGCACGATTGGGGGTTGAACGTCACTAGTGACCAACTTTTGACGTCAACACCTAGTAAAAAAAAAAATATTGATACTACGTAGAAAGACTCATGAGAGACCTTAAAAGTACCATGGATTTCGGTTTGCACTATCAGAAGTTTTCGTTGTACTTAAAGGATATAGCAGTGCAAATTGGAATATGTTATCCAACATTTTCGAAACAACTATTAGATATATTTTTAGTATTGCAGTATGAGCTATTTATGATAGTCTAAGAAACATACTATTTTGGCTCGAACAATTATGGGGTCATAGCATTAGCTATAATAGCTAAAGAAGCAGCATACTTAAGAAATTTTCTAGCAGAGATCCGATTATGGAAAAAATTGATACCAACTGCGTTGATACATTGTGATAGTACTACGGTTATTGTAAAAGTTGAGAATTGATATTACAATAGTAAGCAAAGACAGATTTGCTGTACACACAATACAGTAAGAGAGTATATCTCTTCAGGATCTGTTAGAGTAAATCATGGGCGCGTTGATGTGAATTTAGTGGATCATGTGATGAAAGGATTGGTTAGAGGGAAAGTCCCTTCTCCATCCAAAAGAGTAAGGTTGTTTCCCTTGGAATAGAAAGTCACTCATAATAGTAACCTAACCTAATAACCTGAGATCCAAAGAACTAGGTTCAATTGTAAAAACAAGTTAAAAAGTTTCACATTTTGAACATGCCAGTCTTTCATTTGATAGAAGTATGTAGTCCTAAAACTAAAAGAGGATTGGTTTAACTCTTGATAGAAAAATCTGGATAGATCCACCTTATGTGAATGTGAAAATATTGCCGTTTCCTATGAAATTTTGAGATGAATTCCTTGATCATACGTAAAATTAGTGTAACGACATTGAAACCGCATGCTATGGACTAAACCCTCAAAAAGTTGTGTATGGTTTGATGTTAGAGATAGAGTTCAAGGCTACGAGTCACTCGAATATAATCTAATATCTCATTAACTATGCAATGGTTCAAAGTGAAAGATATTTTTGTTTATAAATAATCTTATAAAATTAGAAGTCGTTCGAGAAATATATATTATAAAATCCAAGTGGATGGATTGTTGGAAACTTTGATTTTAAAAATACATTATTATAAATATTGAAAAGAGTATAAGGATACTCCTATTAGTGAATAGTCATACGTTTTGGAGAACTATGAAGGGGTTCTATTAAACATATATAATTCAATACACACATTCTTGTCTCAGTTGATTGAGGTATTGGAATATAATGCAAATGGTCATGACTTCGATTCGGTCGAACCCCTTATCATGGTAGTATGGTACATAATGAGCTCTTTGGACGCCCAATGGTTTCACGTGTTTTGGAAAAGAAGGTCAATGACACGCGCTCGTCAAATGACCAATTTGATCCGGACCGAGCTAGGCAAGCTTGTGATGTATTACTCTTCTATTTTGTGACGGTATATTTCAAAACCTGCTTTGACCAGATAAATTTGGATGTGATACTTTCTTGTGGTTTAGTCTTTATTTTTCTCTTAGAATAATTCCTACATAAACCAAGCTATTTATCACAAATAAACACAAGTTTTAAAACCAAGTTCTCTCTTTTTCAACCTCTACTTTCTTAATATCAGAGCAATATTTTCTGTTTTTTTGGCTGTTATTGGCTCAGTAGCCTTTTTAGAACAGGCCGTTGATATTATGTGGTTGTTTTGTTTGAGATGGTGCTTTGCACAGTTTCGATATATCATATATAGCGGCGAAGTGTTTCTAAAAAGCGATCTAGTCTTTGACTCAACCACAGAAAGACTTTGGATTTAGATGGAGTTACAACTTTGTACCTTCTGTCTTCTATGTTTAATGTTTGGTTTTATTCACTAGTTAATATAATCTAAGGTATTTACAGCTATATTTTTGCAGTTTTTAAATGCACGGTTGTTTGTGCTGGAGTATAGTTGTTCCAACATGTAAACTGCAAGGACAGGGCAAGGTTTGTCCTTGGTTGCTAACCTCTATTATATCCACTGTTGTGCTAACCTTAATGATATTTCTGTGCAATTTCCCTTGGTTGGATGCTTTTATCATTTCAGTTCTCTTAACTTCCATGCTTTCAACCAACGCTATTAGCTTAGTGGTCAGACATTTCGACGTTGGTGCAAGACGTTGCAGTTTCAAATCTTTCAATTCAAACTTTATATTGATATATAATATGTTTCTATTTAAGACTTGCATATAAGTAGCAATTTGTTTTAAAAAGTAAATAAATAAATCCATATTCTCCTTTTCCTTGTAAAATAAATTTTTTAGAAGATATTACCACTTGAAAAGATTTGAATTGTGAAACCGTCTTGGCATAGTCATTTTATGCTTCAAATTTAAACAACGTCAGAAGTTTACATTGACATCCTGCAATGTGCAGTTCGTTGTTGGTTCTTGTGATAAATTGCAGTCCTATAATGGAGATGCACCACATATTAAATTTTCTTACTAGTTATCCTTTGGATCATTTCTCAATCTGTGTGTGTCATCCTTTCATAAGGACCATACTAATCTTCTCTCCATTGTTCCGATTTTATTGGATGTCCCGAAAGGACATCTTAGTAGTTATTAAAATTAAAGCTTCTCAATGCATAATAGAACTGGACAGCTACTTGCAGTTGACTGTTCTTTTCATATTCATTAACAACACAATTTGTTGCTTTCAAAATAGATTGCGATTGCTAAATGTTGTATTTAATGACCATGAAGTAGAAGTTAGAGTTAAATTATCTTTGATAGATCAGGTAGTGAAATGATGTTGATGCAACTTTCATCTAATTTGAGTTAACCACCATCCTTTAACTTTGAATATTTTTTCACACGCTTTGAGTATATTGTATACCATGGCTTTGGTTTTTCCATTTCGTTAAATACTCATTAACAGTTGATCATTTCATTTCAATGCTTGGTTTCGGAATAATGCAAACAGCTCTCTTCCTTCAGCTTATTTTCTATTGGAAACAGCATTATTGGGTGCCAATCAGAAAGTGTTACTTGTTGGCTACGATGTATTTTTTATTTTGTCATAATTTTTGTTCTTTCATGACAAATTATATGATGCTCTTTTCATACTCATTGCTTCTGTCTCTGAAGTGGAACCGCGTTCATGTTTAATAAGCTTACTTTCTTTGGTTTCTTCTTCAAAGAACAGCGCACAGACAACTTATATAGGGACATTCTACTTAAATGTTTATTCACTGCCTACCAGCAACGATTCTTCACTGCTTTTTTTTTCAGCAGTATTCAGCTTTTCCAGTACTGCAAACGAACATGGCTATTAATTATAAGAACAGTGAATCTATGGAGGGCCAATCATTTTCTTTATGTGAGATGATACTAGTCCCAATTATTTTTTGGATAAAAGAAAATGATCAACCTTCAACGAAATCAAGAAATGATACAACTTACAGAACAAAGTCTGACCGTAATTTGGATCGGGGAATTTTGCGTAGATGACAAATTCCCAAAGTTTATTAACCTAAAGAATAGCGTCTTCAAAATTTAGTCATAAGAACATAATATGTAAAAATAATACTACGAAGCATATATGAAAATGTTATGCAAAAAGAAAACTATAAGCGCAAAATGATATTAGTCATAAGATTTGGAAATAAAATGCTGGTATAAAGTAAGATCAACTATAACACAATAAAATTAAAAAAGAAGAAGGTGTTTTATGATCATTCTTTTAATTTAATAGTAAAAAATTAATATCACAAAACAGTAACGTCCTTTCCATTGTATTTAGTTGATGAGAGTTTGTCGTTCACACTTAAAGAAATTAGGACGATGTTCCTAAGGCTAAGAAGTGGATGAATTTTGTCTACCTACCATTTTCTAGCACATCAATTATATATACATGTTATGGTTAAGATCACATTTACTTGGACCGATTTCGACACCACAGCTAATTCTGATTCTATTTTTCCAGAAATTGAATAGTGTTCTATTTGGTCCTCATGTATTCAATTCTCCGAATATTACTACCAAAATACTAGAACAGTTTGGCAGTATGCTTTAGAAAAAATCACTATATAGGGAGGGGTGCAGTGCTAAGCAAAGCATCTCATTCAGAGCCTCAACTGAATTCCCTCTCAAGTCAACATTTCCATCTAAACCCAAGCACTTCTCCACATCCTCCTTCTTTTACAATACCTTCTCTTTATCGATAAAAACATGGGATTAGGAGGAACTTTAGAGTATATTTCTGATCTCTTGCATTCTAGTAGTGGCCATACACATTCAAAGAAGAGGAAAACATTGCAAACCGTTGACCTCAAAGTTAAAATGGATTGTGATGGATGTGTGCGTAAAGTGAAGAATGCTCTCAGTTCCATGAAAGGTTTGTTTCTCATCATTTCTTTTATACAATTTTCACTTACATTCCAAAGAACCTTACTACCATGAACGTTAATTTTTCATGGACAACAACACAATAATGATTTTGAGCTATAGGGAACAACTATGTCAAATTCAAAGAACACGTTATATCATATCTCTAATCCGCTCTATATTTTTAGGAGTGAAGAATGTGACAGTTGATCAAAAACAAAGCAGAGTGACCATAACTGGATATGTTGAGGCAAAAAAATTGATAAAGAAGGTACAATCTACGGGGAAACAAGCAGAAATATGGCCATATGTGCCATATAATTTGGTAAGCCATCCATATGCTGCCGGTACTTATGACAAGAAAGCCCCTTCTGGTTATGTGAGAAAAGCTGAACAGTTCACAGTTCCAAGTCAAGCTTATGCAGGCTACGCACAAGAAGAGCAACTTACTGGCATGTTTAGCGATGAGAATCCAAATTCGTGTTCTGTCATGTGAGGAACTTGGAACGTTTGCTTCTTCTTCTGTACAATAGTGTATCCAAAAGGCAAACCTCAGTATATTTGTGGTATTTAGCATATATGGTTTAAGCAGTTCAGATTCAGTTATATTTTGTATCCCAGTTGGCTTCCCCTTCTTCATCTTCTTCTTTTTTTTTTTTTTTTTTTTTTTAAAAAAAAAAAAAAGAAAAGAAAAAAAAGTTCATAATCTTTGAAATTAAATGCAACCTCAGCCAAAGCTAAAAGTATGATGATGATGATGATAACAAGATTAGTACATTTCTGTCTGAATTTTAACTCGTTTACTTATTGGGTATAAGCTTAATGGAAAACAATGATGCTCGTCGTTGTTGTTTTTTATTCAAGCTCACACAAAAGGTTTTCCATGTATATTCATTATTCACACGATTCATTGTATACAACATGTTTAGTTGAATTGACTGCTTTGAAGACATGAAGATAATGATAACGACTGTACGATTTGACACTTAACTAATTAATTAGATCTGATCATTGAGCTAACCAGATATTTTTGGCCTTCCATTAGGAATCAAACACATGTTCTAAGATTGACATTAGATCTAAACTGTAAGGCTAATTCTATTCATACAGAGTATATTACTATTGATGTACAATTTATTTTTTATTAAAATTTAAAATAAATTTACCCTAATATTTCAGCCGCTTTTATTTTGAAGTTTCTGATTTTACAATTTTTTTGTTCAAGATTTCTCAATTTAAACTATTTTTAATATCAATTTTTTATAGTTTGAAAATTTTACATTTCAAACTCAAAGTTATACCTCAAAAGTCAAAACTAGAATTTGAAAGGAGAATTTATCTTCTTTAGAAATTAGAATTTATCTTTGTTACCATTATAATTTATAATTCAAAGTTTATAATTATTGTTCAAATTATCGGTTTAAATTCAAAACATTTACCGGTAGTTTAAATTTCATAATCAAATTCATTTCTCCTGATGATGATATTAAGATAGCTTAGTTAAAAAAATTATAATCATATTTGTATCTAAATTCAAAAAATGTAATCAGTGTCAAACATGCCCGATTAATTGGTGGGATGACCAAGATCATTTTTTCACAAATTAACTGTTCTAAAACTACAATTTGAAATCTTCAAAATATATATATATATATATATATATATATATATATATATATATATATATATAATTGTAATGTTTAGTTTGTGAGTTTGATTGAAGATAGAGAGAGAGTGGATTGGAGGAAAAGATGGAGACAGATCAATTTATGTTGCTTTAATCTAAAACGGTGGTAATGTTAATATGGTCTGTGTATAAAAATAAAATAAAATATGGTGTGTATGATTTTGCCATTA
Organism: Allium sativum; assembly: GCA_030737875.1. Classification (NCBI taxonomy): domain Eukaryota; kingdom Viridiplantae; phylum Streptophyta; class Magnoliopsida; order Asparagales; family Amaryllidaceae; genus Allium; species Allium sativum. The sequence continues at coordinate 14,411,205 of CM060923.1, forward strand.
TTTTAGTGTACACAAAGCAATTTGTGGGATATGAATAGAATCCATCAAACTGTAAAATAGCTGGTGAAAATTAGTCATGCCCCCTAATTGTTTCCAACTTAGAGGAAGTCACCTCCTCAAAACACAGTTTCAGCGAACACTACTCCCTAAATTTCTGAACTATGGTACAATTATTATCATCTTAGGCTTTTTAGCACATGAAATTCCTATGTAGGTAAAAGATCCCAATTTAATGGTTTAAAAATATCAATTTTAATTTTTCTTTTTCCGGTTTTGGCATTGTTTTGAAAACTTATTATGCAAATAACCTACATCTAAAATTAATTACAAATGCTACTATATTTAGCCAACTCAGCGCTGGATTTACCAAAACAAACTAACACAATTTTAAATGACTATGCTTTGCTTTTATTAATTTTCCTCTGTTTACAATGACATCATTTGAAATGGCTCCAGTATAAACAAGCTTTTTTTCATAATCTCTAAGGTAATATTTCAAATGTTGGTAAAAAACCTGAACTACTAAATAGCAGCTCATATTCCCTCTTTTATTGTACTTTTCCCAACTTCTACCAAAAAACCCGAAACCCACCCCCATTTTCTTTTTTTGAATTTTTTTTGGGGCTTTGAATTCACAATAAATTAATACTACAAGAGATCTACTTTAAGAATAACATCTCCTTGCTTTGGATCAATCAACATAAGAATTTTCTAATCTTAGTTTTTAGTACAATTTACAAACGAATATTGGTTAATGTTAACTTCATTATTACCATAGATTGAATCGTAATTTTATACCAACTATATGCTACTATGATGATGAATTGGATTTCAATGATAAATTTTGTTGATTATGTTAGTGGTTTGTACAAACCAGCTAAAATTCGCAAAGCACAACAATTAAAAGAGTCAATTTACAAAGCAATTAAGATAAAATCGGATGAGTTTGATATCGATTTAGTTTGCAACTGGCAAACCGATTTTGGATCTAGAGCTATTAAAATTATCGATGATGACGACATTAGACTAATGTTTTCCACGACCTCTGTATCGATATAGTTTGCTGGAAAAAACAAAAGGTTGGTTTAGAACCAAAGTAGTTGCATCGGTAGCGATACATACAGCTAAGTATACTTTACATGCATTTCCTTCGCCTAGTTATAGTAATCCGCTTGTGAATGTAGCCTAGTAGGGGTTGCAACAAATATTATTTGTTTATCCTTCATTCATGCATGAATTATCAGGGAAATGTCCAATTTAACTATTCATATTTGACGTGAGATAGTTTTGTATGCATGAGTCAAAGGTAAGACATATCTGCTGAATTTCTAAAATAGCATATTGTTTATTGTGATTGATATAATACGATTGTTATGCGCAACTACAGTCCACTACAATATGACGCAAGCAGTGCTAGATCATCGAAGAGCCGTAGGTCTTATCCAATGCAGCCCACACAATCTGACTTATACAACATGAGCCAAAAGTACGCTACGTTTAGCAATGTTAATAAATTGTGTCATAATTTATAATTGTACTGAAAATGTGTTTATTTATGTTGCAGCTTTACAACATATGATATTGATATGCACTCGAACAATAAATCTGCAACTGAGCGTGATATTTTAAATGTATTTGAAGGCGACGTGGATATAGACAATTACGAAGATGCACAAAACATGATGTGCTCATTTTTGATAACAAATACATGATGTGCTTGTTTTGATAACGTTCTGTTGTTACCGCATTGCAGAAAGATACACTCGACAACATGAACGCAAATAATGAACCATTAAACTATAATTCTAGAGGCGAAGATCGTGCTCCTAGTGATAGCGATGAATTAGAAACGGAGAAGCCTTTAAATGATGACTTGTGTAATGCATAATCGATGGCTAGATCCATCGTCACCAATCTATAATTTAATGATGAACCCTTATTAGCATCAAGTGTTCAGACAAATTTCAGAGCTGGTATGGTATCAGATAGCAAATTACAATACTCCACCTGGTATGAAATCACATCAAAAGATCCAACAACCACAAGCATGTCATTACTAGTTCTTACAAAAATCCCCATATCTCAATTATATTACATTACAAACCTCAACCACCACGGCAAGTGATGCATATCTCAAATATATTACATTACAAACCTCAACTACCGCGGCAAGTGATGCATCTCCCACATGACGTGCACCACACAAAACTGATCTCAAAATTTTTTGTAACACCATAAGGATTTCCATCTTATCTTTGTGCATTTTCCAAGTCAACACCCGTCTATCACTTGCATGAGCTTGTTACCTGATTATCATGGATCCCTCGAGCATCATCATCATATGAAGACCCCTATCTGAAATATGAGTCTCCATCCTAGAATCATAAGTAATCTGAAATATGAGTCTACATCCTAGAATAATAAGTAGTGACTACATTAACCTCTCCACCTCGTTGTGAACTAGGTCCTTCAACCGTCACTCGCTTCACACAGTCCACCATAGAGCCAACCAATCTATAAACATTTACAGATTTCAAAACTTCTCTCATCATTACACGACCACCTTTCTTCACTCTCAAAATTCCACCTTGAGTCTTATAAGTGCAAACGCAGCGATCCAATTGATCGAAAGAAGTAAGATTATGCATACAAGTGAGTATATGCCTAACCCCAGAGACTTCCCTAACCATACCTCCACGCATTCAAAACTGGATAGATCCAATACAACAAATTAGCATCTCTACTCCATTGGCTGTAACACACCCAAAAAATAAATACATTATAACCATACTTAAAGATAATAAATTGGGAATAACTTAATTAAAATATTCAAAATTAAGTGAAAATGGCATTATCGTTGCGTTTGCCTCGGAATTCTGGTTCAGATAGACCCCAAGTTTTCGTAAAATGTATAACGTATGAAGAAGTTATGAGTCTTAGAAATTTGTATACATATAAGGGGCTTATATATATATATATATGTATATGAATATAATATAGATATAATTCCAGAATTTTCAAATGAAATAAGCAAGAGAACGAGCGCGAAACAAAGCCGTTGTGGGACGACCCATTTCCGGCTTGGGTCGACCCATGGGTCGACCCATGCATGGCTGGGTCGACTGATAGGGTCGGTGGGTCGACCCACCCAGATCCAGGCAAGATTCTAAATAACGAATATGGACAATTTTGTGGCTAGGTTTGTGCTAACACAGCACTACGTGTATGGTTTGGATTAAAACCCTAGTATCTAAAGGCTGAGGTTCACTCTGTGAACCAATAAATAGGTGGCTTCTCCCATTCCAATACACACCATTTCTTCATATCTTCTGCCTCTGTGAATCTATTCTAAAAATATATATGCAATGGAGGAATGCTGTTGAAGCTTAAATCCACAAAGACAACATTTAGGACTTGCATACATACAACAACAAAAAGGATTAGATTGGACTTTTCTACGACATATAATTATATATAAAAGAGATTTAATCTCTTCTTCACCAAGACCCACTGTGAGTTATTTGTCATTTTTAGATCTGATTTCTTAGACTATAACATGACCGTTAAATAAAATTGGGTTAGGATATAAGTGTTTATAAGATAAATCTTACACATGTTTTTCATTGTTAATCACCTATGCCGTTATGATAAGTAAAACATATGCCTTTACTATTGGAAAATTAATAAGTTACATGTATCTATATTCGTTTTCCATGTTTCTATGTTTTAGTTTATTTCCAATCTTTCCTATATGTCTATGTGATTTGATTCTATTCTACTCCCTCTATTTTCCCTTTTTATTTACGCTAAGCCTAGGCCTTTGGAAGCCTAGGCCATATCCGATTAGAGTATGCATATAATTGGGGTAATAATGAATGACATAAAAAGAGGAATTTAGGCATGTTGTTAAATTGGGGGATGTTTAACTATAATTTGGGAAAGGGATAATATGCTTATGTTTAGACTTGCTGTAAATTGATTAAAAAAAAGGGTAATGGGTATATACTTGTAAATTGATAAAAATAGATAATATGGATAAAGTTGTACATGTTGTAATTTGGAAACATAGTTTGATAGTATGCATATGTATTAAACATGTTAGATTTGACTTAATACGGACATTAAGTAAATGACGTGTTAGAATGTTGTAAGTACCGTATGTAGGTTAATAAACTGAAACGTTGTAGAAATTGTATACATCTGGGCAGGTGTTTTAGGGAAGGGTTGTACATATAATGACATGTAATGTTACAACCACGCTTTTTTGTAAACCTAAACCTACTAGGTTAAACAAGATTATTAATAAGCTAAGAGGTCACTCATTCTGCTGCTATATCGGGTTTTGGGGATTTTTAAATCCTAGTTATTTGGGGCACAAGCTTAGGGGGTTTGGCTAGTGTCAATCTGTTGTTTGGAGCTCATATCAGTCAGTATCCCTGTTGGTATTTTGTTAGAGGGCCTCGCACTAGGTAGGGGCCAGGGCACGCTTTACTGAATTAGATAGTAAGAGGTTCGTATGAGGAAGGTGGGTACAGGCGCTTTCCAACAGAGTCATGAGCGTAGATGGGTCCGATTAGGGAAACTAAGTCGTTGTAACACCAGTAAAAATGTCTGCGTCATATAGTTTTTGGGTTAGGGAGTGATACACCCTATTGTTGGGGCTGACACAGGGTATTTACATAGTAGGGAGTCGATCACATGGGTGGTAATTAGGGTACACCTAATCTTGCTGTTATGTAATTAGGGTAACACCTAATTTCGTTATAATTAGGGGTACGCCTAATCATGTTGTTATGTAATTGGGTTAAACACCTAATCCTGTTATACTAGTATTGGTGTAGACATACATGTTTTAGGATATAAATGTGAAGCATTACTAGATCATAGTTGATTCTAGTTATTCTTGTCTATCCTGCTGTTCTGTTTAGTTTAGTTTTACCTTATATGACACTGTACCTTTCTCATCCAGTCTTATTCACCTGTCTTGGCATTTCTATTTTATGCATATTTGGAAATCACTGGAACTCGCCAAATGTTATGCCTGACCCTTTTGTTTTCACTTCCCTTTTCCTTTCCCTCGCAGGTGCTCAAAGTGGAAGTACTCACCAGTGACTAGGACTTTCTCTTATAGCTTGGACTTGGATTTCTTGAGATATACCATTTTGACTTGCTCTCTACTCTATTATGGCTTGTGGCGATGGATATGGTTTTATGCTACTGCACTCTGATGTTTTGTTTTATGAGATATTTTATGAGACAGATTTGATGTAACCTGTTTGAGACTATATTTTGTTTTAAATAATGAAGTTAAGATATTCTGCTGTTTATTTCTTGTAAATTTCTGTTCTGTTTACCTATTGCGCTTCATGAAACTTAATGCATTCTCTTATGAGTGACATTAATGGGCATGGGGTGTCATATTGGCCATCCTAACCATGCCGACATTCTTTCATAAGAAGAGAAATAATTCGGATCACTACAAAAGTGAAAGTTGGCTCTTGATTCCATCGTCCAAGGCTTAGTTTCACTAAAGAGGACATAACAAGAAGCATCACTATTGGTAACTTCAGCAAAACCTGCTTGTGCAACATCACCAGTATCACCATCTGAAGCCCTCTTTTTATTCCTTTTATAAGCATAACACTTGTTGCATATGTGAACTTTCTTATTACAATAATGAAAAATAACAACACCTTTACCATTAGCTTCTTTCTTCCTCCGCATTGTATCTTTCTTCGAGTCCCTTACCACCATATCCTCACTTTCAACTAATTTCAAATCTGATCCTTTTCTCCTTAGTTCCTCGTTCAAAAGGCTGCTTTGAACAACTTCCAAAGAGATAGTTCCTTTAGTATTGGAATTACTCAATGAAGCAACCAAAATTTTATAACTTTCTAAAAGCGAACTCATCAACAAAAGAGCTTGTAACTCATCATCAAAATTGACTTTTACATTTGCCAAATGATTTATTACATTTTGAATTCATTTAAATGCTATGCAATGGACTTCTCTTCATCTAATCTTATATGCACCAACTTTCGAACCAGAAAATCCTTACTTGTAACACTTTTTGAATAAAAAATTTAACCCTTAAATTCTTTGTGGATTGACAACTAGCTACATGATGGAAAATTGAATTATCAAAGTATAGGCAAATCAAAGCAACCACCTTCTTATACATCTTCTTCCATTTTCCCTTATCTACATTAGAGGGCTTCTTCTCATCTCCATCAATCGAATCACGAAGATCATTGACGTAAAAAACATCCTCCATCTTAAACTTCTGAATGTCCCAATTTTTCCTATCAAATATAGCCATCTACGGAAATCATATCCGACATAAAAAAATTACACCAAAATTACTTTAAGCTTTTCAATGATCTGCTCTGACACTAACTGTTGTGCTCCAAACTTCAAATAGTGGGTACTAGCGCTTTGCAGAAGCATATGCTAGGATATTGTTCACCCAAATCACAAAGAGATAATTTTGGTTGAAACAAGATGGATCAAACACAATAACACAAGATACTCCACCTAACCACTCTCTTTATTAATTCACGAAAAATTTATTTACAGTTAATGGAACAAATCCAAAATAATCAAAACACAAATTGGATCAATAACCAAATTGAGAATAGGAAAAAATATCTTAATGAATAATATTGAACCACTACTAGAAAACGAAACTATTCCAACAGAATGGAGCAATGATTTCCGAATGCTTTCGACGGGTCGTCGCCGATGTTGGAATCCATCGGAAAATAGCGAATAACCTGCAACACATGAACCTTCTTCTTCCTCATTAAAGCCACGAAAAAATTCATTCTGATACCCTTTTTCACCTCTCCAAGCTTGCAAATGCCAATTTCAACTTCTTGGATCCTCTCTGACTGCCTAATACAACTCTCTTATTCAGGTATAATCTCTTATTTTCATTACCCCAAAACTAGATTTCCCTAAGTTAATAAATTAGCGCTAGTTAGTTAATGCAATTAATTCTGATAGCGTAATAACATTTTATACATCCCATGGTATACATATTTCATTTGTTATCGTGAAATTGTATAAAAAATGTGTAATTTATAGTTGTTTGTGTATATGTAAATCATTGTATGCATGCATCGTTTCTGTCATTGTATTGTGTTAATTGTAATAGGATGAAATAAATGCATGACTTATGAATATTGTACTGTGCACATCTTGACTTATGCAATAAAAATGAACACACAAGTCTTAAAGTGATTCGAATGTGTTGGAAAATGATAACAATACTAAAGCAATATTAATTCGGTGAGATACGTCGAAAAAAAGTGTGGTAAATTAAAATAATTTTTTTCAAATGTATAAAATTAGTAAAAATATATTTTCCATATAATAATTTATTTAAGTCCCTTAGAGAGTTTTTGCCTAGTCCGATGGGTATTGTACATGATCATTATACAAATAGTCGTTTTGATCCCAAAACGACCATTTGTATTCATCTGATACAGTACTTGTTTGATTTGTCTCTGTATTTGACAAGTTGTAAACACAGTAAGGCATTACATTTCTCATATTACTTCATTTCAAATGGCTCATAAAAATTCAAAGGTAACTTCTTTTTGTTTCCCGCTACACGCATTTGTGTACAATGCAGAGAACAAAAAAGAAGCGCTGCCGAAATTTTGTTTAATTATTTCAAACGAAATAATACACGAAACATAAGTGTTTACCGTGCATTTAATGGGAAGTAGGATGACTAACTATGGAAAAAAGATAACCATAAATCAACACTTCTATGTTGTATTCTTAAGTGGGATAAAATTTGCGTGTATAACATTTTCTATTGGTATGTGGAAAATTAAATTGGCACATATTTGAAAATATTTTTGAATTTGTGAAATATGTAATTAAATTTATATATCTAAATATAAAATATGACCATGAAAATATGTTTTTAGAATTTTTATTCTTAAGAACCAATGTTTGTTTATGAAATTGTGACTTATTTTCTCAAATAGGAAAAATAATCGATTATTTCGTTGATCGAAGAGATGGATATATCAAAGAAGAGGATTGAGTGGCTCAATAAATGAAGATTTGTATAATTGTATAACATATTTGTTGAATTTGCTATAAATAATAATAGAAACAATGCAGAAATTCTTTGTTCGTGTAGTAGGTATGGACATTTAAAGTATTTGTAACCCGATATTGTGAAAGTCCAATTGTGCAAAAATGGTTTTGTACCTGAGTATTTTGTTTGGGATCATCATGGAGAAGTTGTAGCAAATACTTCTGCAGAGTCTGAATTAGAAAGTGCTAATGAAATTGTTATGACGATCAGTATAGAAAATATTATCGAAGATGCAGTACGATCAATGATCCTAATGGTTGAAGTTGACGACTGTGATGAAAATGTTGAAGAACAAAAATATTAAAGCAATTTGTAATGATTTACTGGGTGCTACTAAGAAATCTATTTGGGATGGTTGTAAAAGTGGCACTCAATTATCAGTAATCGTAGAATATATTGCGATTAAGTCAAAATACCACATCACCAAAGCCGGATTTAAAGCTGTTGTACAAGCTGCAAGCAGACATATGGCGCCCGATAGTTTAATGTGTGAAAATCACTATAAAGTTAAAAAAAATCTTATATTGGCTTTTAATTTGCCTTACCAAAAAGTAGATAAATTTTTTAAATGACTACATGTTGCTTTGAAAAAAAGGTATAAATCTTATGAATTTTAAATTATGTAATCAGGAAAAATACAAATTAAGAAAAAGGAATGGAAAAGAAGTTCCGTACAAGCATATGCATTACTTACCCATCACTCTTAGTCTTCAAAGATTATATGTATCTTCTGTAACTACACCTCATATGAGATAACATAGTGTGAGAACAGATGAAGATGGCACATTGACACATCCAGTCGATGGAGAAGCATGGAAGCATTTCGATAAAACTTATTACAGTTTTGCATCGGGGAGTCATAATGTTAGACTAGAATTATGTACGGATGGTTTTTCACCATTATCTTAATTTGGGGCTAAATATTCATCTTGACCCATTATCATCACACCTTATAATTTACATTCATGAATGTGTGAAAAAATGCAATATATGTTTCTTACTGTTGTCGTTTTTGTCCCCGACGGTCTGATATAAGGAAGCGGCTTTTATTTATAACCGTTGATTGAGGAGTTAAAAACACTATGGAACGATGAAGTAGAAACATAAGATGTTTCAAAGAAGAAATTTTTTCGTATGTTTATTTCTTTGTTGTAGACTATAAGCGATTTTCCTTCTTACGCAATGCTTTCAGGATGGAGTACTTCTAATCTTCTAGCATATCCATATTGCATGAAAGAAACACAGGCGTTTCCATTATCGAATGGTGAGAAAATTTTATGGTTTGACTATCATCAATGTTTTCTCCATGTAAACCATCCCTTCAGAGGAGACAAGAAAAACTTTTTGGCTAATAGAGTAGAAACCAGACAACCACCAACAATACAGTCAAGTGAAGACATATATGAACTCGTTAAGGACTATCTAAAGATAAATGAAACTGGAATACAAACAGAAATCGGAGGCAAATCAACTATTCATAATTGGTGAAAACAAAGTATATTTTGCAAGTTGTCGTATTGGAAACATCTTCTGCTTCTTCATAATATTGATTTGATGTATAATGAGAAAATTGTATTTGATCATGCTTTTAACACAATTTTGAATGTCAAAGAGAAGACTAAGGATGATCTGAAATCAAGGCGCGATATACATGAATTATGCAAACATTCTAAGCTTCATATGATATCAAATGACAGCTAAAAAAACCAATGCATGTAACAAATTAGATAATAATCAAGCTAAATTTGTGTTAAAATGAGTAGAAGGGTAAAGATTTCCTGATGGTATTTCATCAAATCTTTGTAGATTTGTTGACTTTAAAAAGGTAAATTGAGCGGAATGAAAAACAATGATTGTCACATAATGATGGAAAATTTATTGCCCATTCTACTTAAAGAATTACTATCGTCAAAAGTTTGGAAGGTAGTAACGGACTTTAGTCTGTTTTACAAAGAGCTTTGTTCGACTACTCTAAAAGAGCAATGTTGACGTAAACCTGAAGTAAATATTTCCGTTAGGTTTTTTAATATAATGGAAAATTTACATGTTCTTCTCTTATCTAAAGCACGACTTCAAAATTATGTCCAATATGGATGGATGTATTCATTTGAGTGGTATGTAATATGTTACATATTTATTTAATTGCATTCGAAAGATAAAATTAATGTAAAATAATTTTGCATAGATACTTGAATCGTCTAAAAAAGTGAGGCAAAAAGCTCGAGTTGATGGTTCAATATATAATTCTTACATCAAAGAAGAAGCTTCGTTTTTTTCTATCACTATTTCAGTGACCATGTGAGCATATCATTTGAAAGTGTATCTCATAATGACGAAGGATATGAACAAGAGTGTAACAACCCGGAAAATCTGAACCAATTTAAAATTTTTAATTTGGCTATTTTAGTGGATTTTGAATATTTAAAATAAATTATTTTAAATAATAGCGACCAAAAATCTATTTGGATCGAAGGTTTAGCGAATATATTTATTTTTAATATAAAACAAGGCCTGAAATGGCGCGGTAGTTTGAAAATTTGAATTCAAACTTTGACTGACTGTACAGGATGCAAAATAAAACGGATTTTAGTGGAACCAAAAATATTTAAATCTGTTTATGAATATCTTTCTAACGAATCTGAAAAATCAAAATTTCATAGCGGGAATCAAAAGTTATGGCTAAACGAATTTTCAGAAAGGTCGCTATGGATTTATATAGCCCTTGAAAATAGACATTTTGCAAACGACCTCCGTTTTCGATGAAACCACTTTTGTTGGATCCGGGATGTCGAATTATTTCTAGATTCCAAATTCCATAATTTTTGGAGTTAATATGTGAGCGTGGCAAAGGAAAATGTGTTTGGTTAATTTCAATCAATTTGGATCGACCAGAAAATGACCATTTTTCAAACGATCTCCAAATTTGATGAAATCAGTTTTGTTGGGACCGTATCGTCAAAACATAGCTAGATTTATTTTTTGGAATTTTAGGGGTCAGAATGTGGCCTCGACAAATTGAAATGTACGTTCAAATCAATATTTGAATGTTTTATATTTTAATTTGAAGAATAACTGACTGAAACAGTCGAATGGGCCTATAAAACATATTCCATTGTGTTCGAAATGGGGGTAATTAGCTAGGGATGACAATCGTTGGGTTTGATTTGGAGTTCGTATAAGGAAGTACTATTCTTGGAATATAAATATTTATCGACCAATCAGAATTTTCCTTTCATAATTAAAAAAACAAAAAAAAACACGCGCTTTCTCTTTCCCCGACATCGATGAACGACGGAAAGGGTTTCCCACATTCTCTCTTCATTTTCACCCTGAACAAACCGAATCAGCCTTCCCTCCAGTTGAGGATTGTGTAGATCTCCCCTCTAGCTTCCAATCCATACCAGATTTGTGGAGTATTGCTGAGGTTTTTTCGAGAATCACGTCCCTGAAGATCTGGACTTCGAGGCGCCACCATGATTTACTACCGCCACCACCCACTCCCCGACGCGCCTGAGCGCCTCTCCAAGCTCTCCAAGGTGTTACCCTCCGATCGTCACCATGCTGCACAGATTCCGAGATAAATCGAAACCTAGTTTCGAACAAATTTAGAAATGTACGACCTTTATAATTTAAAATAAATTATAGCACTTTAAAGCACTATAGATTTTGATTTCATGATAAAAATCATATAATTTTTCTATGTGGTTGAAATTCAGTGAAACAAGAGACATTGGACTCGTGTGGACGTCTTCTACATTCTAGAAGAGACCGGAGAATTTTTGGAGCTTCCTACAGTTTTTGGAGGAGTGGAACCCAAGGTGAGATTTCTAAATTATAAACGATATGTAATGGCGATGTATAAATTATACGATCAATATATAAGTTATATAAGGGTTGTACACCTCATGTATAAGCGTTGTATAAGTTGTATGTGCGATGTATAAGTTATATATGTGTTGTAAAAAAATCATATATGCGTTGAATTGAATTGAAATGATATTGAAATGAAATAGAAATATATTTATATACGTATATCTATATATATACTCCCCTCGTCCACAGACCATGTACGATATATATTTGTTGTGATTGTTTGGATTTTGGTTGATGTGAAATTTGTTTGATAAATGCGAATGGTTGATATGATTGATTGTGGTTGAAACCCAATAGGAATAGTTTATGGAAAAATTCGTCTGCATACGAACTAGATTATTGAAATCCCCATTGTCAAAAGCCGCGAGGCTTTAAGGTAGAGCGAGGAGCCGTACTCGGGACGGTGCCGGTTTTAATTACCCTGTCGTTATGCTGCCGAAATTTTCTGAAATATTCATGTGTTTGAATTTTATTCATGTGTTGAAATACATTCATGTATGAAATATATAAAATAAACGTGTTTGAAATAAATTTGTTTGAACGATAAAAATAACATTTTTATAGTATGTATGAAATATATAAAATATTCATGTTTGAAATAAATTGTTTTAGCAATAAAAATCACATTTTTATTATATATATGAATCGCTAAAAATAATTGTGTTTGAAATAAATTGTTTTGACAATAAAAATCACATTTTTATTATATATATGAATCGCTAAAAATAATCGTGTTTGAAATAAATTGTTTTGACAATAAAAATCACATTTTTATTATATGTATGAAGTGTTAAAAATAGTCATGTGTTGAAATAAATATTTGTTTGATACAAATATTATCTTTATCACATATATGAAATGAAATGGTTTGAAAATCGAAGAACGGACTATATATATATATATATAATTAAATTAAAACGAATAACGAAGCTGCAGTTCGTGTTTTGAAATCGGGATTTTAAACAATTATTACGGGAGATCCGACCATCAGATTTTCCCGAAACCGTTGGGTCCGCTTTGAAAATATCTTTCCAACGATACCAAATTTGTAAAGATCCAACAGTTAGATTTTGTGAAATGTTAAATTCAAATCTGAATGAAAACAGCGCCAGAATGGATTATAATTATATATATAAATATAATTAAATCAAATCGAATAACGATGCTGTAGTTCGTATTTTGAAATCGTAACTTTAAACAATTGTACCAGGAGATCCGACCGTCGAATTTTTCCCAAAGCTGAAATCGTTGGGTCCGCTTTGTAAAAATCTTTCTAATGGTATAAAATTTGTAAAGATCCAACGGTTAGATTTTCAGATATGTGTAAATCAAATCTAAAGAAAAACAGTGCCATGGCCGCGTTATGGCCTGAAGCGTCGTTTGAATAAATTGACTATATTTAAATAAATAAAAATAGCGATAAATCGTTATAAAATATTATAAACAATATGGAATGAAAATAAACCGAATTTACCTGGTTTATTGGATATTTGATGGTTGAATGTGCTTGACGTGAAAATTACATTAATGAACTGAATTATGGATGTCAAATAATTTAACCATGGAATTGAATTGATTTGAAATTTTAAATATACATGAATTATTTGAAAAGACCGAGTTAATTCTCATTTCAAATAATTGATCGATGGTTAGAAGTCGAAGATATGAAGGCGGTACAAGACCGATGATCTTTACATCGAATGGATGACTACTGATGCCTTTGATGGGAGTTGCTTCCCTGAAGGGGTTACAGTGGTGGTCGTCCGGACGTACTTGTTGATCGTTCGGATGTGCGAGGGCCTCTCTCCTGTATTAGACTTACGGGAGAGGAATAAGGTGCCACCGGTTTCGTTCAGACCCAGAACGGACTTGTAAATGGACTGTGTGTCCGACATTGGATTTCATTCTGTGTGATTGATATACGTCTATTGCATGGCATGAATTTCCTGTGTGGCATGCTGAGATGCAGTGATCAAGGCTTTTGTTGGAAAGCAGAGTCTTGTGGTTGATGATCAAAGAAGGGCTTTAAATAGCTAGCTTTGTGTTTAGCGTTGATTCGCGAGCCTCACACCCTGGTATGGACCAGAAACGGGAGAGGAATTTAGGGAGGACATGTGTTTCTTTCTAGCTAGGAGTGGTGTTTTGGGTTTTACACGCCCGGACATTTTACTTATGTGGATGATGGATAGCGAGGCGCCTCGGTTATATCGGTCGCTCCGGGGCAGATGGTGTGGTCAGTATATGACCAGTTTACGCCCCATAATGTGGGGAAACGCAGTGTTCAGGCATTTTAATCCACTCCGTGTGGACCGGCCCTGACGATCCAAGGCTTGAGTGAGTACTTTCCTGAGACACGGTAGGCTAGATTGTCTCGAAGCGGTACAGACGATCCCTTGCCTTGGTTCATGACGGAAATCCAATTTACAAATACGACATCGTGTGGTTTTGATTGTATACCTATATATGGCGAAATAGTGGTATGGGGCATTTATGCCATCTATGATTGATACTTATGATTGAAATTGTTTTTGAATCATATAAACACTAGTAATAATATCAAATGCTTTTGTTTTATACGTATTAAGCATATCTTGGCCATTATAAGGTAAAAACTCTATCCTCCGATTTGCGTTGCATTGTGTGATGGGAACTGAGTCTTATAATGGCTTCATTTTTGTAAAGAGCATTGCGATGTTTAAATTATTTACTTGTTTTAAGCACTGGCAATCCAATGAAGTAAACCCGTTCCGCGTTAGCGGCGTGGTCCTGTGATTGGCCTTATTATTAAAATAAGTTAAGTAGATTTCTCATACCAGTCCCATGGTTGACTCGTAGTTTGTTTCACTTGCAAACTCGGGTGCCCTATTTTCTACACGGCCATCCTTGTATTCAGGTTTTAGCAGGCTTTATCTCGATAGCTATGGAGCAGAAGATGGATTCTATCTCTTCTTTCTTTTTATGCTATTCAGCTCCTGTTGTACATATTATGTTTTGATTCCGTTGTAAACATTTTATGTAAAGCTGAACTGTATTTTGTACTAAGTATGATCCTGTTATACTGTGTAACTCTGATGATTATGTTTATCCAGTGTATTCTGTTGTACATTATCTGGTGTATTTATATATTCCTATTCTGCTGTTATTTGTTTATGTGTTATATTCCAAAGATTACCCTTACCACCATGGAACGGGGGTTGGGGTCGTCACAACGTGGTATCAGAGCTTTGGTTAAGCTTAATTCTGGAATATAACATATTAACGAACTCGTCAGAAATAGAATCAGTAGTATTCTATGACGAATAACTCATTTCAGATAGGATCAGTAATATCCTAGAATGAGTGTAGCAGAATGAAATACACCCCAGTAGACACATTTACATTCAAGTATATGTCTTTATGCTTTAAATACCTTTTCTGTTGGCCTAACACTTTGTCTGCTATTTGCAGACATTGAAAAATGTGTGGCAGATGTAGAAGAGGTAGGTCAGAACCAGATATTTAAGCTCTATTAAACAAGTATCGAAATCTGGGTGGAGTATTGTTCTCTGGCAATGAATCCATTATTCAAACACAAGCATGGATGCGCTCTGCTGAGAATTTTTTTGAAGGTTCAAAGCTGAGAGATGATCAGAAAAGATTACTGGCATCTTGGGCACTCAAAGACGAAGCTTTAATCTGGTGGGACACTGTCATTAAAGATAATCCAGAAGGTAATATTACCTAGGATAGATTTAAAGAAATTTTCAATGAGAGATTTATTCCTTCAGAAGCAACTGAGCGATTAAGTGATGAATTCTACTATCTAATACAAGGAGATATGACCATTCTGGAATATCATAAGAAATTCAATGAACTTTCTCATTTTGCCCCGAATCTAACTCAAAATCCAAAGATGAAGAATCTGAGTTTTATTAACGGGCTTCAAAGAAAGTACCAAAGTAGTGTAACTGCACATGTGCAACAATTTTTTTCTGAAATGATATACATGGCTTATTAGTATAAAGATCTAGATAAGCAAGGTCTTTTGGGCGACAAAGAGGAATGTAGTTCTAGAAACAAAAGAAAAATTGAAAATGATAGCCCGAAGACGAGTACACTGCCAGAGGCAAGTACGCAGCCTGAGATAAGTACGTCTAGGGTCAGAAAGAGGCAAAGGGCCAGTCAGAAAAAGTTTAAGGCAATCGTATGTTTAAAGTGTAATTAGCAAGGGCATTCAATGAGGAACTGTAAATCTTCGAAGAAGTAGAAGGGGAAAGAATTTAAATTTGACAAGAACCCACATGGTGAAAGAAAATGCCATAAGTGCTACCAAGCAGGTCATGTTGCAAGGGAGGCCGGCTATCAAAGGAATCTGAACTTGTACATGTAAATGAAGTGGAAGAAACTCCAGCACCCTCAGCTAGTAAAGCGAGGCCAGATGTTTTAGAGGGCACACTTACTTTCAAAGATATTCCAGTTAAAGTACTGTTTGATACAGGCGCATCGCGAAGCTTTATTGCAAGTAACGCAGTTAAGAAACTGGATTTGAAGCTGAAAAAGCTCAAAGCACCCATGACTGTCCATAATCCGGTTGGGGGTTCCCTCGATCTTAGTTGGAATTGTGGGGTGCCTGTCTCTTTTTCCCGTTATCGGTTCCCTACCATCTCGATCGTCATGAATTTTAAAGAATTTGATCTTATTCCAGGATCAGATTGGTTAACCAAATATGAAGCTGAGGTCAAATGCGCTGAAAGAGTTGTTAAGGCAAAGACAAAGTTCGGGGACTATATAACCATTCCATGTGAAGGTCCGAATTCTGATAGAAAATACCTTTGTTCAGCTATGGATGTTTCTTCTGCTCAATTAGAACCTGTTTCTATTGTTACGGAGAATATTCCGGTCGATGTAGAAAATATTCCTGTCGTCAAGAATTATGCGGATTTGTTTGAAGAAGTTGTTAGCTTACCTCCGCGTAGAGAAATTTATTTCAAGATTGCTTTAGTTCTGAATGCAAGGCCAGTAGTTCACTCTGTTCGAAGAATGACCTTGAAGGAAAAAGAAGAATTAGACAATCAGATTCGATAGCTTGTATGGAAGGGTCTGATCATACCTAGTTTCTCTGATTGGGGAGCAGCTGTGGTGTTTGTCCCAAAGTCAGATGGTACTCTCCGACTATGTGTGGATTATCGTGACTTGAATAAGCCGACATTGAAGAATAAATATCCATTGCCGCGAATTGATGATTTATTGGATCGATTGAATGGCGCGCAAGTATTTTCACGAATGAACCTAGCTACAGGTTTCCATCAGCTTCGTATTGCCAAAGAGTATGTTACTTTGACAGCATTCAGAGGTCCAGATTTATTCTACGAGTGGTTAGTAAGGTCGTTCGGCTTATGTAATGCTCCAGCTTATTTTGTCGATCTAATGAACAGGGTATTCAGAGAAGTATTGAATAAATTCGTACTGGTTTTTATTGATGACATATTGATCTTCTCTAAGTCAGAAGGCGTGCATGCAAAACATTTGGAACAAGTGTTAGAAATTCTCAGAAAGAATGTTTTAAAAGCCAAATTTTCCAAATGTATATTCTAGCAAAAAGAAGTCAAATTCCTTGGCTACGTTGTATCAAAAGAAGGAATTTCTGTGGATCCCAGTAAGATAACAACTATTCAAAATTGGAAGCATCCAACTACGCCCACAGAAGTTCGAAGTTTTCTTGGATTGGCTAGTTATTATCAGAAGTTCGTTAAAGATTTTTCAAAGATATCTATTTCCCTAAAAAAGCTTACTACGAAACATTCAAGGTTCAATTGGACTCCAGAATGTGAGGCGGCTTTCCAAAAGCTGAAGTTAAGGCTGACAACTGCTTCAGTGTTAACAATTATTGATGGCAATCAAGACTTGAAAGTCTGGACAGATGCTTCTAGATGCTTCTAAAGAAGGTCTTGGTGCAGTATTAATGCAAAGAGGCCAAGTAGTCGCTTATGCTAGCCGTCAATTGAAACCACATGAAAAGAATTATGAACTCACGACCTTGAATTGTTAGCCATCGTGTTTGCTATGAAAATCTGGAGACATTATCTATTGGGTGAGAAATTTGAATTATATACTGATCATCAATCATTGAAATATTTATTCACCTATAAAGATCTGAATATGAGGCAGCAGCGTTGGCTAGAATTTCTCGCGACATATGATTTTGATATTCTGTATACTCCGGGAAAAGCCAATGTTGTGGCTGATGCGCTCAGCAGAATGAATGTGATCATCGCCAGTCTTATCATTACACCATCATTGATTGATAAAATATCTATTCTTCAGAAGACGATAGTTTTGTTAAAGAGATGATCAAAAGAATCAAATGGGCGAAGTCTCCAGTTTCCAAGTGGATAGCGCAGGAGTTCTGAGATTGAAAGGAAGAATTTGTGTTCCCGACAGCCTTGAGCTCAAAAGAGAAGTAATGGACGAGTGTTACAGGTCCAAGCTGAGTATCCACCCAGGGGTTAGTAAAATGTATAATGACCTTAAGCGAACATTCTGGTGGAAGGCGATGAAAAGGATATCTCTATATATGTTAGCAGGTGTTCCACCTGTCAACAAGTCAAAAGCGATCAACAGAAACTCGCTGGATTGTTGCGACCATTGGAAATTCTAGGTTGGAAGTGGGAACAGATTTCTATGGATTTCATAGATGGTTTTCCCAGAACCAGGAAAGGAAATGACAGTATTTGGGTGATCGTAGATCGTTTAACGAAGACCACTCATTTCATACCTGTTAGATCAAATAGAACAGCTTAGAGTCTAGCGCAGATTTATTTTAAAGAAATTGTTAAACTTCATGGAGTTCCCATGAGCATCGTTAGTGATCATGACCCGATTTTTGCTAGTAAATTCTGGGAAGCATTCCAAGCAGAATTGGGAATGAAACTGAACTTGAGCACCGCTTATCATCCTCAAACAGATGGTCAAACCGAGAGGGTGAATCATATTTTAAAAGATTTATTGCGGGCATGTGTTATTGATTTTGGTGGATCATGGGAAGACCACTTGAATTTGGCTGAGTTCTTATACAACAACAGCTACCAAGCGAGCCAGAAAATGTCAACATTCGAAGCACTGTATGGTAGACCGTGCAGATCTCCTGCTTGTTGGGTAGAACCTGGCAATAGACTTGTATTGGGACCAGATATGATTCACGAAGCTAGAACAAAGTCAATTTCATTAAGAAGCGATTGCAATTGGCTCAAAGCCGACAGAATGGCTACGCAGATTCAAGAAGAAGAGATTTGTCTTTTTCTGTTGGTGACTATGTGTATTTGAGGGTTTCTCCAATGAGAGGAGTAGTCCGATTCGGTAAAACAGGGAAGTTGTCACCTAGATTTATTGGTCCATTTCCTATACTTGAACGAATGGGAACTCTTGCTTATAGAGTTCAATTGCCTGACTGGTTGCTTGGAGTACATGATGTGTTTCACGTATCTCAACTTCAAAAGCATGTACATGATACAGACTTGGTCGTGGAAGAAGCCGCGCAACAAGATTTGGAAGAATTGGCTGTGAGGAGAGAGCCGATAAAGATTATTGGCAAGGAAACTGAAGAGCTGAGGAACAAGAAGGTTCACTTAGTCAAAGTGCAATGGAGTGGAGATCCGCGAGACTGTACTTGGGAAAATGAGGAGAGCATTAAGAAAGCCTATCCCAATTGCAGGGTGGATATCTCTGATTAACTCTGGTGTAAGGTACATTTACCATATTTTGCATTTCTGTATTGTTTTCTACTTGGTTGTTGTTTCCTTTTAATGGATGTGAAATTTTTAATTATATAGTCTGAATGATTTTAAAAGAGTATATGAATTAGTTACTATATATTTGAAAAACTTAAAAATAAATTGATTGTTGTTTGTGTTGTATGACTATGAATTTGATTAATCAAAATATTGGAAGGATAATTAATTTAATCGATAAGAGAATGAAGGTAAATTTATGGAAATTGAATAAAATATTAAACTGATTTGAAAGTAGATAAAAATATATGCATGTACATCATATATGTTGGAACAGGTAAATGGATCTGCTGTTGAGTAAAGAATTTATTTGCGTGCCCGACAAATAGGTAAACCTTAATGAGTTGGATGCACAGTTTTATTTATTATATTAACTCCTGTGAATTCCATTGGATGCGGGGTGCTGGTTGTTCTGTGCGTAATAATAAACGTCGCCATAGGATTGTAACAATTAATTTTGGACTACACTACACGACATACTTCTTGAAGATAGCATACTTTATCATATACCACATAAGCATTTGGAGCCTATGTGACGAGGTTGAAGATTTACCATACAAGCGAGAGGCTTATATGGCGATGACTATATTACAGGTTGAACCAAAGACTGATATGGACTATATAAAATGTAACGGTAAATTGCCAGATTAATAAAAACTTCACATGGGTCTGGAGATGACAATAAACACGTCTCTCTGGTCATTAAGGCACAAAAACCATTTATAGGGTGATGAGAATTTATTCTCTGGAGTTATGATCTATACACACTCCCCTGTGGACACCGGAATACATCACTATAAATATGTGTATGCTTATTAGGATTTATTGTGTACCTAATACGGCCCAATAAATTTCCATACCCCTCCACGTACAAAGGAGGTTATGGCGAAATTTTTCGAAAATTTAGTGCGTTAGCCAAATTTTTGAAAAATTGGAAAATTCTTAGGAATTGAAAAGTTGAAGAATGAAAGCCAGAATGAAAGCTGTAACAACCCAAAATCTGGGCCAGTTTAAAATTTTTATTTTGGCAATTTTAGCGAATTTTAAACATTTAAAATGAATTATTTTAAATAATAACGACGAGAAATTTATTTTGAATATAATTCGAACGTATATATTCGTTTGAATCGACGATAGAATATAAATATTTATTTATATTTATAAAAGGAATTGAAAATGGCGCGATAGTTCGATAATTCGATTTCAAACTTCAAATGAATGTACCGGGTGCAAAACAAACCGGATTTTAGTGAAACCAAAAATAATGGAATCTAGTAGTGACTATCTTTCCAACGAATCCGAAAAATCAAAATTTCATAGCGGGAATCAAAAGATATGTCCAGTTGAAAATTCTGAATAGTCGTTATGGAATTCAGGCCCTTAAAAATGGAAATTTTGCAAACGACCTCGGATTTAGACGAAACCACTTTTGTTGGATCCGGGATGTAAAGTTATTGCTAGGTTTCAAATTTCATAATTTTTCGAATCAATATGTGAGCGTGGCAAAGGAAAACGCGTTTGACCAGTTTTAGTTGATTTTAATCGACTGGAAATTGGCCATTTTTCAAACGGTCTTGGAATTTGACAAAATTAGTTTTGTTAGGACCGTATCGTCAATACGAAGCTAGAAAATATTTTTCTGGAAATTTTCTAGTTAGTATGTGACCCCGGTAAAATGAAATGCGTGTTCAAATTCAATATATAGAGTTATATGTTGATTTTGACGAAAACTGATCGAAACGATCGAATCAGCCTACGACACATATCCCATTGTGTTCAGAATAGGGGTAAAACGCTAGGAATGACAGGCGGTAGGCCTCGTTTAGAGGTAGTATGAAAAAGTCAACTTTTTGAAAAATATATATATATAATTCCCCTTATCTCCTTAACCCCCCCCCCCCCCCCCGTTAAAATTCATTTGCAAAACAGAAAAAAAAAACAAAGAGAGCAGAAGCCCTCGATGACGCCTCCACCCCGTCGATGGATGCAGCCCCTTCGCGAGCGCCGCCTGGCCCCCACCCTCCGCCGTTGTCTGGCCCACCGCACCCCCTCTCTTGCCTCAGCCGCGTCGACAGACCCCCTCCCCCCTTCGATCGACGAACCACCACAGAAACCGCCGCCACCCAATCGAGCACCACCCTCCGACCCTCCGATCCCCTCCCCCAACCATCCTCCCTCTGCTCCATTCGCCCTCCTTTTCGATCAAGGAACACTGTGAGTTTTCATATTGTTTTATTTAATTTTATTCAATGAAATTAGTTTAAATCAGTTTTATTTTAATATGAAAAGCATTGTGGAAAATTTTGATCTATATATAAAGAGTATAACGATATAAAGATTAGAATTTTAACGCGTTAAAAATATAATTTTTATATAGGTAAGATAGTAAAAATATCACCTATATGTAGTGAAATAAAAATTCGATTTTTATATATTGAATAGCGAAGTAAAAATTCGATTTTTATATATTGAATTGCGAAGTAAAAATTCGATTTTTATATATTGAATAGCGAAGTAAAAATTCGATTTTTATATATTGAATAGCGAAGTAAAAATTCGATTTTTATATATTGAATAGCGAAGTAAAAATTCGATTTTTATATATTGAATAGCGAAGTAAAAATGTGATTTTTATATATGTAGAGAATACGGGCAAAGAAAGTGACAAGAGGCAGGAACGACGAAGACTTCTACATAAGAAGAGTCGCGGGATTGGATTAGCAATTCTGTGAGAACTTCTCACCTTTAATTTTATTTTCTAGTTAAAATATATACTAGGATGCAGACGGTGTTTAGTAGCACCCGACACCCGTCGTCCACAGACCATGGACGGCTTGTATGCTTGTTTGTTTGATTTTGATTTGTAGTTGATTGTGTGATGTGATGTGAAATGAAATAAAATATTTATATAGTTAAAAATATTTTATAGTTTAAAATAGAATTTTTAACGTATATATGAAATGAAATAAAAATAAACAAATCTGACGATTTGTTATATATACACACATTGGAATGATATTGATTGGGACGATAAATTTTACACATCGCCCAACTGCACAAATAAAATCTGTGTTTGATTGTTTGAAACCCCACACAGGTATTGGGATGATATTTAACGTACTCTAATCCCAATAATTAGTTGTATGTCGATCGATTGATTGACAGACTGTTAGAAGCGTTAAGTATTTATATTTGATGCTTATACAGTGTAGAATGCACTTTGGATTATGGTTGATTATTCATCGTTGTTATTGTATACATGTGTTGTAGAAAATCCATATAATTAACATTATATGGTAATTGATTGGGCCTCACTCCAATTTTGAAAAAGAAAGTTTGAAATAGAAATATTTGAAATAGAATATTTGAAAATAGAAATATATGATGCCGTGTTGATTAGATTGACGCCATTTTGATGTGAACGATATTTATATCGATTTTATTCATTTTATAATGAATATCGAAAGTGATTTCAAAATCTGATATTTTGAAAAGAATTGAAATTCGAACTGAAACTGAATAGAAATGAATTCGAATTGAAATCGAATAGAAATGAATTCGAATTGAAATTGAATTGAATTGAAAACGAACTGAAATTGAATTAGAAATCAATTTGAATTGAATCGATTTGAAATGAAATTAAAATGAATTTATGATTGAAAAAATCGATTTTGATTTGAATTTGAAATTGTTTTGAAAACGAATTTAAAACGATTTATAAAATACGTTTTAAAAGGAAATCAACGAAGTATATATTATATATATTATATATATAATATAATGGCCTGCATAGAACGCGCCGCGCCGCGGCAGTTCGCGAATTTCGACCATTGACTTCGAACAAATATTACGGGAGATCCGACCGTCGGATTCTCCTAAAACCGGAACCGTTGGGTTCGTATCGAAAAGAGCTTTCTAACGAATATTAGAAATTTGAAATCTAACGGTTGGATTTGGAATTATGTCCAAATCAAATTTGGAAAAGGTCGCTGTAAGTGCAGTTCGATGGCCGTTGATGGAAATCGACTGTACGGGCCTTGATAAAATTATTAAAAATATTAATAATTTGTGTAAAATCATCGAAAGTGATATGTGAAGAATTGGGATGAAAAACTCTATATTTGGAAAGATAAAAATAGATATTTATCGAAACGAACTAGTTTTGAACTAGAATTATAATTCTATTTATTTTTTAAAATAAATAAATTGGATTTGAAATGGTTTTGAAAATAACCAGAATTTCCAATGATTGCATTGGAAGGGATTTGAGTCGAAATTGTCTTCAGAATATTTCGATGTTGGATTTCATGACGATACAGATATTGTTATGGGAATTTGAAAGATATATATATCGTTACTCCAAATACGATATTTGTTGGTCATAGATTTTGATATTGAATATAAGTCGGTATATTTTCTATTCAGAGCCTTGTATTTAATATCAAATGTGATTTGGGTTTGTCGTGAATGGTGTCTTCATTAACATTGTTCTTGAACCCAGTTGAGAAAAGATTAAATCTTTTTATTTAGATTTAATGAAGTGTACCAATTAAATAATATTTAATTGGAATTGAATTGATATTGATTTTTGGGTTTATCGTGAATAGTGTTTAAATAACACTTGTTCTTTAACCTGATAATTAATGGATCGTGATTTTGGGTTGTCGTGAACGGTATCTTCAGTAATACTGTTCTTAGACCCAAAGGAGTCAAGAAAATCAGAAACTAACTGGAGATTAGTTTAGTTGAATGGTTTCTGGGGTATTGATCTGATGTTGGTTTCGGCCTTCGGGGTTAATACTTAGGGAATTGCTCACTTGCTAATTCACGGTTAGGGGCTGAATGAAATGTGATGTGATTTTGGGTTTATCGTGAACCGTGTTTTAAATGACACTGATTCTTTAACCCAGTCACAGATTAAAACTAAGTGGAGTTTTAATGAATCTTTAATTAGATTGAAATGATCGAGAATGGAGTATCACCAGTTTTGCTCCAGGCGATAGTTAAATCTTTAATTAGATTTGAACGTGAAATGGTAATTGAATTTACCGATAACACCATGGTGTTAGATATGAAGTATAACCAGTTTTACTTCATGGGATGAATAGGTTGGGATTGGGAAATTAAAACAAATGATTACTTCGGTAAAGTTCGTTAATCCCGACTAGTTTGAATTGATATTCAAAAATAGATTAAAGAATAAATTTAATGGATTTATCTTTGATAAAATTAATGGGAACCTTTCCCTATGAATGTGAAATTTAGAAACTAACTGTCGTTTAGCTAAGCAGAATGGTTTTCTGGATATTGATCTGATGTTGGTTTCGGCCTTCGGGGTTAATATTTGGGGAATTATTCTCTGGTTAATTTACGGTTAGTGACTGATGAATTGGAATGAGGCATATGTTGTGTTTGTGTAACACTGATTTAAAATATACGCGAGTTATTAGGAAAGACCGGGTTTATCCCATTCTGAATAACTGATACGACGATAAGTCGAAGATGAAGACGGTGGTTGAAGACCGGAAGTCTTCACGTCGTTTGGGTGATTACTGATGATCTTGATTGGGCTGTACACCCAAGAAGATGGAAACAGTTGGTGATCGTCCAGACGTATTTGGAGATCGATGGATATGCGGGGTACTAGGTGCCTCCGGTTTCGTTCAGACCCAGAACGGACTTGTAAATGGACTGTGTGTCTGACATTGGATTTTAGTCCGTGTGATTGATCTCTATTAAATATATATCTGTTTGGCGGCAGAGAATTTATTCTCTTGCTTAACGCCCTTCTCTGAGACGTACGAGCTCAGGGGTTATATATTGATGGATATCAAACGCATGGAGTGAATTGCCTGTGTGGCATGCCTATGTGGCAATTGATCGAGGCTTCTGTTGAAAAGCAAAGTCTTGTGGTGATGATCAAAGCACAGCCTGTGTGGCACAACTTTGTGTAACGTGAATTCGCGAGCGTCGCACCCCGGTTGTGAACCAAAAACGGGAGAGGACCTCAGGGAGGGCATGCGTTTCTTTCTAGCTAGGGTGGTGTCAGTGACCTACCAGCCCTGACATTTATATACTTTTCACCTATGTGGTTGTTGTTGTTGCGAGGCGCCTCGGTTAGATCGGACGATCCGGGTCCGATGGAGTCATTCGTTGGCTCATTTACGCCCCAAAGGGCGGGGAAACGTAGTGTTCAGGCATAATAATCCACATCGGTGGACCGGCCCTGTCGCTCCATGGGGCAGTTGCGGCTGTTCCTGAGGCTCGGGCTAGGCAGTCTCGAATCGGTAGAGGACGATCCCTGGCCTCGGTTCGTAGACGGAAACCCAACTTCCAAATACGTGACTTTGCAGTTTTAATTGTAGAACTAGTATGGCGACATGATATATGGTACCCATGCCGCCTATGATTGATACTTATGATTTGAAGTTGTTTTATACACTATACACTGATAATAGTATCGAATGATTTGTTTTAAACGTATCAAGCATTCTTTGGCTGTTATAAGGGAAAACCCTATCCCCCGGCTTGCGTTGCATTGTGTGATAGGACCTGGGTCTTATAACAGCTTCATTTTTCTTTATTTAGCATTGCGCTGTTTGTTTTATGCACTGGTATTCTTGGGAGGAAACCCGTTACGGATTATACGGCGTAGTCCCTTGATCTACCTAACTTTAAAATAAAGATTAATAACTGTTTTAGTTCTCACACTAGTCACATGACTGACCTGGAGTTTATTGTTTTAACCTAAACTCTGGGTGCCCCTATTTTGACACGGGTAGCTAGTAGTTTTGGTTTTGCAGATTTATATTCACAGGATCCTGGTTTACAGCTGGAACGATATCCGGAAAGCTTTGTATCCGTATATCTCTTCTAGTTGTGTATTTTATTATTTTCCGCTGCTATGTATTTAAATGTAATTTAAAATCTCTGATATTTCTGTGTAATATTCATTTGTACTCTGTATATTCTTGTAATCTGATGCATTGTTGTAATATACAATGAAGTGTTCTTCCGTGTGCGTTCTATTTTGTCGCGTTCTCAAAACATTCAGGCGTTTCGAACAGTCTAGATCGGTTTAGCGACTGATTCGGATCGAGCGAAATTCCCGATTGTCACACATGGTATCAGAGCTTTGGTTTACAAAGCTCAGTGAACAAGGCACCTTAGTACCGTACGAAAGAATTCATCAGATATTGGATTAGTAATATCCAACGAGAATGACTCGTTAGAGATAGGATCAGTAGTATACTAGAACGAGTGTGAAGAGTATATTTTTAAAATGAATACAAATTTTGTTTTGAAAATTTAAATCGTTGTATACGTATTGGAATATTTATTTTATATTGATTAGGACAGTCCAGTATATAAAGATTTTGCATATACGCCTTGCAAACGTGTATTTGAAATTTTAATATACTGGATAGATATAGAATTACACTCTAGTCGCCCGGGGGTGATTCTGATGATTGATATATCATCATCAGAATTTATATTCGAGTGACGAACGTGTAATATCTATATACTTCCTATTGACTGGTGTGAGAACCAAAATCAGATAGGGCTTATTGTTGTGATTTTGCATCAAAAATCTGATTTTTAGACTATATATCAAAGTTATAAATTTGAAATGATAATCAACTAATTGATTGTTGATTGTGTTGTTTGATTATAGTTTGATTAATTAAAATGTTGAACCTTTAGCCAAATTGTATCAAAAATTGAATTGTATTGAAAATTTGTCGCATTTGCATGCATATACATGTACTTACATTGAACAGGTCATAGCAAGGAGGCTAGAGCAGAGAAATAAAATTGTTTGCCCGACAAATAGGTACATGTTTACTATAATCTACTGTTTTGTTTGGGTGATGATGATTTTATGAGCCGATTGGCTAGCCGCTTGGCTTTTTCTTTTTGAGATCAGAAGGCCTATATGGCAATTTCGGGATTTTCCCGTGGCTCCCGGTGCAGGGGAGGTTATGGCGAAATTTTTCAAAAATTTAGGGTGTTAGCAAATTTTTTGAAGAATTTGAAAATTCTCAGAAACTGAAAAGTTGGAGAATGAAAGCCAGATCGAACGTAGAGTTGATTGATCAAATCACTTTCAACTTTGTTCCTTTTCGAAGACGAAAAGTTTTAAGTAGGGGAGATTGTAACAACCCGAAAATCTGGGCCAGTTTAAAATTTTTATTTTGGCAATTTTAGCGAATTTTGAACATTTAAAATGAATTATTTTAAATAATAACGACAAGATATTTATTTTGAATATAATTCGAACGTATATATTCATTTGAATCGACGATAGAATATAAATATTTATTTATATTTATAAAAGGAATTGAAAATGGCGCGGTAGTTCGATAATTCGATTTCAAACTTCAAATGAATGTACCGGGTGCAAAACAAACCGGATTTTAGTGAAACCAAAAATAATGGAATTTAATAGTGACTATCTTTCCAACGAATCCGAAAAATCAAAATTTCTTAGCGGGAATGAAAAGATATGTCCAGTTGAAAATTCTGAATAGTCGTTATGGAATTCAGGCCCTTAAAAATGGAAATTTTGCAAATGACCTCGGATTTAGACGAAACCACTTTTGTTGGATCCGAGATGTAAAGTTATTGCTAGGTTTCAAATTTCATAATTTTTCGAATCAATATGTGAGCGTGGCAAAGGAAAACGCGTTTGACCAGTTTCAGTTGATTTTAATCGACTGGAAATTGGCCATTTTTCAAACGGTCTCGGAATTTGACAAAATTAGTTTTGTTAGGACCGTATCGTCAATACGAAGCTAGAAAATATTTTTCTGGAATTTTTCTAGTTAGTATGTGACCCCGGTAAAATGAAATGCGTGTTCAAATTCAATATATAGAGTTATATGTTGATTTTGACGAAAACTGATCGAGACGATCGAATCAGCCTACGACACATATCCCATTATGTTCGGAATAGGGGTAAAACGCTAGGGACGACAGGCGGTGGGCCTCGTTTAGAGGTTGTATGAAAAAGTCAACTTTTTGAATATATATATATATATATATATATATAATTCCCCTTATCTCCTTAACCCCCCCCCCCCCCCGTTAAAATTCATTTGCAAAACAAAAAAAAAAGAGCAGAAGCCCTCGATGACGCCGCCGCCCCTTCGCGAGCGCCGCCTGGCCCCCACCCTCCGCCGTTGTCTGGCCCACCGCACCCCCTCTCTTGCCTCAGCCGCGTCGACAGACCCCCTCCCCCCTTCGATCGACAAACCACCTCAGAAACCGCCGCCACCCAATAGAGCACCACCCTCCGACCCTCCGATCCCCTCCCCCGACCATCCTCCCTCTGCTCCATTCGCCCTCCTTTTCGATCAAGGAACACTGTGAGTTTTCATATTGTTTTATTTAATTTTATTCAATGAAATTAGTTTAAATCGGTTTTATTTTAATATGAAAAGCATTGTTGAAAAATTTGATCTATATATAAAGAGTATAACGATATAAAGATTAGAATTTTAACGCGTTAAAAATATAATTTTTATATAGGTAAGATAGTAAAAATATCACCTTTATATATGTAGTGAAATAAAAATTCGATTTTTATATATTGAATAGCGAAGTAAAAATTCGATTTTTATATATTGAATTGCGAAGTAAAAATTCGATTTTTATATATTGAATAGCGATGTAAAAAATTCGATTTTTATATATTGAATAGCGAAGTAAAAATTCGATTTTTATATATTGAATAGCGAAGTAAAAATTCGATTTTTATATATTGAATAGCGAAGTAAAAATGTGATTTTTATATATGTAGAGAATACGGGCAAAGAAAGTGACAAGAGGCAAGAACGACGAAGACTTCTACATAAGAAGAGTCGCGGGATTGGATTAGCAATTCTGTGAGAACTTCTCACCTTTAATTTTATTTTCTAGTTAAAATATATACTAGGATGCAGACGGTGTTTGAGAGAACCCGTAACTTCCCCGTGAAGGAAAGCACGAATACTTTGAGAACAACACACAAAAGGACGCATACTGAAGAACATTTCATTGCTATTACAACAATTCCATCAGATACAAGAATATACAGAGTATAAATGAATAAATTACATTCGACAAATATCATAGATTACAATAAGTTACATTGCAGCGGAAAAATAATATAAAACACAACTAGAAGTGATACACGGATACAGAGCTTTCCGAGCATCGTTCCAGCTGTATATCAGGACCCTGTGAATATAAATCTGCAAAAACCAAAACTACTAGCTGCCCGTGCGGAAAATAGGGGCACCCAGAGTTTAGGTTAAAACAATAAACTCCAGGTCAGTCATGTGACTGGTGTGAGAACTAAAACAGTTATTAATATTGGTTTTAAAGTTAGGTAAATCAAGGGACCACGCCGTATAACACGGAACGGGTTTCCTCCCAAGAATACCAGTGCATAGAACAAACAGCGCAATGCTAAATAAAGAAAAATGAAGCTGTTATAAGACCCAGGTCCCATCACACAATGCAACGCAAGCCGGAGGATAGGGTTTTTACCTTATAACAGCCAAAGCATGCTTGATACGTTTAAAACAAATCATTTGATACTATAATAAGTGTATAGTGTCAAAAACAATTTCAATCATAAATATAAATCATAGACGGCATGAGTGCCCCATCCCACTATGTCGCCATACTAGGCTCTACAAATAAAGCCGAAATACACGTATTGGAAATTGGATTTCCGTCATGAGTCGAGGCAAGGGGCAAGCTCCTCTCCGCGTTCGAGACACTCTAGCAAATGCCTCAGGACCCCACTATGATCCTTGGATCTTCAGGGCCGGTCCTCTCTTACTTTTGAGGATTAGTTATTCCTGAACACACGTTTCCCGGTCCTTACAGACCTATATCCGAGGCGCCTCATATCCAACAACCACACAGGTGAAAAGTATATAAATGTCAGGGCTGGTAGGTCACTGACACCACCCTAGCTAGAAAGAAACGTCGTGCTCTCCCTGCAGTCACTATCCCGTTTTTGACTCATACCGAGGTGTGAGGCTCGCGAATTCACGTTATACACAAAGCTACGCCACACAGGCCGTGCTTTGATCATCAACCACAAGACTTTGCTTTTCAATATAAGCCTTGATCAATTGCCACTTACGCATGCCACATTGGCAATTCACTCCATGCGACTGATGTCCATCGATATACAACCTCTGAGCTCGTATGTCTCAGAGAAGGGCGTTAAGCAAGAGAATAAATTCTCCGCCGCCAAACAGATGTATATTTAATAGAGATCAATCAACACAGAATAAAATCCAGTGTCAGACACACAATCCATTTACATGTTCGTTCTGGGTCTGAACGAAACCGGAGGCACTTTCCTCGCATATCCATCCATCTCCAGGTACGTCTGGACGATCACCAACTGATTCCCTCATCCTGGGTGTACAGCCCAATCAAGATCATCAGTAATCACCCAAACGATGTGAAGACTTCCGGTCTTCAACCACCGTCTTCTTCTTCGACATCTCGTCGAATCGGTTATTCAGAATGGGTATAAACCCGGCCTTTTTGAATAACCCACGTATATAATAAACAAATGTTACACAAACACAATGAACGCCTCATTCCAATTCAGAATATTCTTTTATTCACAAAATCACATTCTTAGGGAAAGGTTCCCATTAATTTTATCAAAGATAAATTCTTCTAAATTTATTCTTTAATCTTCCTTTGGATATCATCTCAAACTAGTCGGGATTAACGAACCACACCGAAGTAATTATTTAGTTTATTTCCCAATCCCAACCTATATATCCCATGGAGCAAAACTGGTGATACTCCATATCTAACACCACGGTGTTATCGGTAAAATTAATTACCATTTCACGTTCAAATCTAATTAAAGATTTAACTATCGCTTTGGAGCCAAACTGGTGATACTCCACTCTCGATCACTTTTCAGACTTGATAATCTAAATTATCAATTCACATTTCAATCTAATTAAAGATTTAACTATCGCTTTGGAGCCAAACTGGTGATACTCCACTCTCGATCACTTTTCAGATTTGATAATCTAAATTATCAATTCACATTTCAATCTAATTAAAGATTCATTAAAACTCCACTTAGTTTTAATCTTTTCAAAAAATCAACATCTTGCCTTTAACTGGGTTAAAGAACCAATGTCATCTAAAACACGATCCACGATAAACCCAAATCACATTTGATATTAAATACAAGGCTCTGAATAGAAAATATATCGACTTATATTCAATACCAAATTCTGAAACCAACAAATATCGCATTGGAAATAACGATATAACATATATCTTTCAAACTCCCAAAACAATATCTGTATAGTCACGAAATCCAACATCGAAATATTCCGAAGATAATTTCGATTCAACTCCAGTCCAATTCACGTATTGGAAATATCGATTATTTTTAAAATCACTTTCAAATTCAATTTATTTATTTCAAAAATAAATTGATTTTAATTCTAGTTCAAAACTAGTTCATTTCGATAAAAATCTATTTTTATCATCTAACGTGGAATTTTCCCGCCCAATTCTTTCCAATTCACATATTATGATTTTACACAAATTATTAATATTTTTAATAATTTTATCAAGGCCCGTACAGTCGATTTCCATCAACGGCTATCGAACTGCACTTACAGCGACCTTTTTCAAATTTGATTTGGACATAATTCCAAATCCAACCGTTAGATTTCAAATTTCTAATATTCATTGGAAAGCTCTTTTCGATACGAACCCAACGGTTCCGGTTTTAGGAGAATCCGACGGTCGGATCTCCCGCAATGTTCGTTTGAAATAAATGGTCGAAATTCACGAACTACCGCGGCGCGGCGCGTTCTATTCAGGCCATTATATATATAATATATATATATTATATATATTTCGTCGATTTCCTTTTAAAACGAATTTTATAAATAGTTCTACATTCGTTTCAAAACAATTTCAACTTCATCGTCAATTTCAAATCGATTCGATTTCAATTCAATTCGAGTTCATTTCAATTCAATTCAAATTCAAATTCGTTTCAATTCAAATTCAAATTCGTTTCAATTCAAATTGATTTCAATTTAATTTCGATTCGAATTCCATTAAATTTCAGTTCGTTTTCAATTTCAATTTAAATCAATTTGAATTCATTTCTATTTTATTCGAATTCAAATTCGCTTCCTATTCAATTCGAATTTTAATCTAATTCAATTTGAATTTCATTTCAAAATATTTAATTTTGAAATCACTTTTCAATATTCATTATACAACGAATAAAATCGATATAAATATCGTTCGCGTCCAAATAACGCATCTCTAATCAACACGGCTTTATATTTTCAAAACTTCTTTATTCTATCCAACAAATGAATATTTGTTCTATTCAACACATGAATCTATATTTCTTTCAACACACGACTAATCTCAACACATGAGTACTGTCAACACATCACTATTGTTGTTATGTAAAATATTTTATAAAACTATGGTATCTATCGTTTGATTTTTAATTAGACTTCTACTGGGAAGTAGTTCTAATCTTAAATATGATAAAGATGTAATTTTTATTATTTAAAATATTTTACTCAACACACGAATATTTTCAACACATGAACATCGTCAACACATGACTATTTTTATATTCAACACATGAATTTTCTTTTATAATATTTCTTATTTTCCCGATTGGAATGAGGCCCAATCAATCACCATATAATGTTAATTATATGGATTCCATACAACACATGTATATAATAGCATTGAAAAATAATCAATCATCAACCAAAGTGCACTACACTGTATAAGCATCAAATATAGATATCTGACGCTTATAACAGCCTGTCAATCGACCGATCGACATATTTAATAAATCAGGATGAGTGAACTTCAAATTTCATCCCAACACCCGTGTGGGGTTTCAAACAATCAAACACAGATTTTATTTGTGCAGTTGGGCGACGTGTAAAATTTATCGACCCAATCGATATCAGTCAAATCAGTGTATACAAACAAATCGGCCGATTTGTTTATAAATATTTATTTATTCACTTTCACGTTAAAAATTATATTTTTAACGATCAAACTATTTTATTTTAACACTTGAATTTCTATTTAGTTCATTTATTCAATAAATGATTATTTTTATTTTTCTAACATATTTTAGAAAATTTCGGCGGCATAACGGCACGATACTAGAAACGGGACAAGGCCTAGCCTTATCCCCGGTCTAGTGAAGGCCCACGCCATTCACACATCAATCAAATCAATTTCAATTCACCAAACAATTCAAATTTCAATCAATTAGACTAACCAACTACACAACCAAACAATTTAACAAACAAGTCATCCATGGTCTGTGGATGACGGGTGTCGGGTGCTACTAAGCACCGTCTGCATCCTAGTATATATATATAACTAGAAAAAGAAATTGAAAGGTGAGAAGTTCTCACCAATAGCTATCCAACTTCACGACACTTCATTTATAGAAATCTTCTTCTTCTTTGTTGCCCCTAGCCACTACATATATAAAAATCACACATTTTTATATTTTGATGTCTTTAAAATAAAAATCACATTTTTATTTATCCACTTTCAATTTAAAAATCATATTTTTATAATCACTTCATATATTTAAAAATCAAATTTTTACTTAGGTGTCATATAGATAAAAAATTCCATTTCAAAAATATTGATTTCGCCTTTATAAAAATAAAGTTTTCGCCTTTATAAAAATAAAGTTTTCGCCTTTATAAAAATAAAGATTCCCTCTTTATTTCAACATATATAAAATAAAAATCAGATTTTTATTTCGTTACATACACAAAGATGATATTTTTACATTCTATATCTCATAAAGATTATATTTTTATAGTTCCTACTATGCAAAGATTATATTTTTATCTTTCTACAATATAAAAGATTATATTTTTACTACTTTAAAAATATAAAAATCCAATTTTTAACCTTCCTATCATATAAAAATTATATTTTTAACAAATATAAAAATCGAATCTTTTTGTTTATAAACATCTAACTTTGATGATGTCAAAACCAAATCTTTTCATATGGAAAAAAAATCTCACCTTTCCTATATTAAAAATACTATCTTTTTACTTTTAAAAATACGATATTTTCAAAGTTAAAAAGTCCCATCTTTATAAAGTTAAAAATCAAATCTTTTTGTTATTAAAACACTATAAGAATCATTACCATAAATAATAAAGAAAATCAGATTTTTCAAACTCGCTTATATATTTAAAATGAAAATAAATAACGAAATGTAAATAAAATAATTAAAACTCACATTTTTATTGAAGGAGAGGGGTTTCACGTTGGGTCAGTGGCCAGAGGGGGGGCGTCTGCTCATCGGCGTCGGTCTGTGGTCAGCGAAGGGGCGGTGGCGGCACTGGTTGGGTGGTGGCGGCTGTGGTGGGTTCCGGGTCTGGTGGCGTCGGGTTTTAGGGCATGGGGCTCGTGGGTACGGTCGCGAGAGGGGGGGGATCGTGGGGGCGACAGCCTCTTGAGGCGGCGTCGGAGGCGCGCCCGCCCCTCTGGTGGTGGCGGCGGAAATTCCCCCACCCCCGATCGCGTTATCTCCTCTTTTTTTTTCGAACATTCTGATTTGGGAAGAAAAGCTAGGGGGGGGGGTTTATGTAAAGTTTATTTTAATTTATTTAATTAATTTATATTTCAAAAAGTTGACTTTTACATACGACCTCGAAACGAGGCCCACCGCCTGTCGTCCATAGCGTTTCACCCCCATTCTGAACACAATGGGATATGTTTCGCAAGTTGATTCGATCGTTTGAATTAGTTTCCGTTGAATTTACATTTAAATCACTATATTGAATTTTAAACGTACATTTCAAATTACCGGGGTCGCATACGAACTCTAAAAATTCTCGAAAAATATTTTCTAGCTTCGTATTGACGATACGGTCCCAACAAAACTAGTTTCGTCGAATTCTGAGATCGTTAGAAAAATGGCCATTTTCCAGTCGATTAAAATCAACTGAAACCGGTCAAACGCGTTTTCCTTTGTCACGCTCACATATTGATTCGAAAAAATATGAAATTTGGAATCTAGCAATAATTTGACATCACGGACCCAACAAAACTGGTTTCGTCGAAATCCGAGGTCATTTGCAAAATGTCCATTTTTAAGGGCCTGAATTCCATAGCGACTATTCAGAATTTTCAACTGGACATATCTTTTGATTCCCGCTATGAAATTTTGATTTGTCGGATTCGTTGGAAAGATATCACCAATTAGATCCTAATGTTTTTGGTTTCACTAAAATCCGGATTGTTTTGCACCCGGTACATTCAATTGAAGTTTGAAATCGAATTATCGAACTACCGCGCCATTTTCAATTCCTTTTATAATTATATATAATTATTTATATTCTAACGACGACGCGTATAATATATACGTTGAATTCTATTCAAAATAAATTTCTCGTCGATATTATTTAAAATAATCTATTTTAAATATTCAAAATTCAATAAAATTGCCAAAATAAAAATTTCAAACTGGCTCGCATTTTACGGGTTGTTACAATCTCCCCCACTTAAAACTTTTCGTCCCCGAAAAGGAACAAAGTCGAAAGTGGTTTGATTAATCAACTCTACGTTCGATCTGGCTTGCATTCTCCAACTTTTTAGTTTCTGAGAATTTTCAAATTCTTCAAAAATTTGGCTAACACCCTAAATTTTCGAAAAATTTCGCCATAACCTCCCCTGCACCGGGAGCATCGGGGAATTTCAAATAGCTTCCCCGGTCCTTCAGATCTCAAAAAGAAAAAGAAAAAGCCAAGCGGCTAGCCAATAGGCTCACAAAATCATCATCACCCAAACAAAACAGTAAATTATGTAGTAAACATGTACCTATTTGTCGGGCAAACAAATTTTATTCTCTGCTCTAGCCTCCTTGCTGTGACCTGTTCAATGTAAGTATATGTATATGCAAGCAGTTGCGACCAATTTTCAATACAATTCAATATTCGGTTCAATTAGGCATAAATGGTTAAAAATTAGCAAACAATTAAACAAACAACCCAAACATCAATCAATTAGTGGATTAACTTTTCAAATTCATAAATTTGATATATATACTGAGAATCATGTTTGTGATGCCAATTCACAACAATGTGTTCTAACTACATAAGTTTTGGTTCTCACACCAGTCTAATGGAAATATATCGATATCACACCTGCGTTACTCGAACATGAATACTAATGACGACTAGTCAATCATCAGAATCATCTTCGGGCCACTAGAGTATGATTCAATATCTATCCAATATATTAAAACTTCAAATATACGTTCATGACGCGTATATGCAAAATCTTTATATACTCGATTGTCCATATTCAAAATAAATAAATAATCAAATACGTTTTAAAATGGTTTAAATTTCAAAACAAAATGATTTTCATTTGAAAAATATACTCTTCACACTCGTTCTAGGATACTACTGATCCTATCTCTAACAAGTCATTCTAATTGGATATTATTAATCCAATATCTGATGAATTCTTTCGTATGGTTCTAACGTGTCTTGTTCTCGAGCTCTGTAAACCAAAGCTCTGATACCAACTGAGAGAACCCGTAACTTCCCCGTGAAGGAAAGCACGAATACTTTGAGAACAACACACAAAAGGACGCATACGGAAGAACATTTCATTGCTATTACAACAATTCCATCAGATACAAGAATATACAGAGTATAAATGAATAAATTACATTCGACAAATATCAGAGATTACAATAAGTTACATAGCAGCGGAAAAATAATATAAAACACAACTAGAAGTGATACACGGATACAGAGCTTTCCGAGCATCGTTCCAGCTGTATATCAGGACCCTGTGAATATAAATCTACAAAAACCAAAACTACTAGCTGCCCGTGCGGAAAATAGGGGCACCCAGAGTTTAGGTTAAAACAATAAACTCCAGGTCAGTCATGTGACTGGTGTGAGAACTAAAACAGTTATTAATATTGGTTTTAAAGTTAGGTAAATCAAGGGACCACGCCGTATAACACGGAACGGGTTTCCTCCCAAGAATACCAGTGCATAGAACAAACAGCGCAATGCTAAATAAAGAAAAATGAAGCTGTTATAAGACCCAGGTCCCATCACACAATGCAACGCAAGCCGGAGGATAGGGTTTTTACCTTATAACAGCCAAAGCATGCTTGATACGTTTAAAACAAATCATTTGATACTATAGTAAGTGTATAGTGTCAAAAACAATTTCAATCATAAATATAAATCATAGACGGCATGAGTGCCCCATCCCACTATGTCGCCATACTAGGCTCTACAAATAAAGCCGAAATACCGGTATTGGAAATTGGATTTCCGTCATGAGTCGAGGCAAGGGGCAAGCTCCTCTCCGCGTTCGAGACACTCTAGCAAATGCCTCAGGACCCCACTATGATCCTTGGATCTTCAGGGCCGGTCCTCTCTTACTTTTGAGGATTAGTTATTCCTGAACACACGTTTCCCGGTCCTTACAGACCTATATCCGAGGCGCCTCATATCCAACAACCACACAGGTGAAAAGTATATAAATGTCAGGGCTGGTAGGTCACTGACACCACCCTAGCTAGAAAGAAACGTCGTGCTCTCCCTGCAGTCACTATCCCGTTTTTGACTCATACCGAGGTGTGAGGCTCGCGAATTCACGTTATACACAAAGCTACGCCACACAGGCCGTGCTTTGATCATCAACCACAAGACTTTGCTTTTCAACAGAAGCCTTGATCAATTGCCACTTACGCATGCCACATTGGCAATTCACTCCATGCGACTGATGTCCATTGATATACAACCTCTGAGCTCGTATGTCTCAGAGAAGGGCGTTAAGCAAGAGAATAAATTCTCCGCCGCCAAACAAATGTATATTTAATAGAGATCAATCAACACAGAATAAAATCCAGTGTCAGACACACAATCCATTTACAAGTTCGTTCTGGGTCTGAACGAAACCGGAGGCACTTTCCTCGCATATCCATCCATCTCCAGGTACGTATGGACGATCACCAACTGATTCCCTTATCCTGGGTGTACAGCCCAATCAAGATCATCAGTAATCACCCAAACGATGTGAAGACTTCCGGTCTTCAACCACCGTCTTCATCTTCGACATCTCGTCGAATCGGTTATTCAGAATGGGTATAAACCCGGCCTTTCTGAATAACCCACGTATATAATAAACAAATGTTACACAAACACAATGAACGCCTCATTCCAATTCAGAATATTCTTTTATTCACAAAATCACATTCTTAGGGAAAGGTTCCCATTAATTTTATCAAAGATAAATTCTTCTAAATTTATTCTTTAATCTTCCTTTGGATATCATCTCAAACTAGTCGGGATTAACGAACCACACCGAAGTAATTATTTAGTTTATTTCCCAATCCCAACCTATATATCCCATGGAGCAAAACTGGTGATACTCCATATCTAACACCACGGTGTTATCGGTAAAATTAATTACCATTTCACGTTCAAATCTAATTAAAGATTTAACTATCGCTTTGGAGCCAAACTGGTGATACTCCACTCTCGATCACTTTTCAGATTTGATAATCTAAATTATCAATTCATATTTCAATCTAATTAAAGATTTAACTATCGCTTTGGAGCCAAACTGGTGATACTCCACTCTCGATCACTTTTCAGATTTGATAATCTAAATTATCAATTCACATTTCAATCTAATTAAAGATTCATTAAAACTCCACTTAGTTTTAATCTTTTCAAAAAATCAACATCTTGCCTTTAACTGGGTTAAAGAACCAATGTCATCTAAAACACGATCCACGATAAACCCAAATCACATTTGATATTAAATACAAGGCTCTGAATAGAAAATATATCGACTTATATTCAATACCAAATTCTGAAACCAACAAATATCGCATTGGAAATAACGATATAACATATATCTTTCAAACTCCCAAAACAATATCTGTATAGTCACGAAATCCAACATCGAAATATTCCGAAGATAATTTCGATTCAACTCCAGTCCAATTCACGTATTGGAAATATCGATTATTTTTAAAATCACTTTCAAATTCAATTTATTTATTTCAAAAATAAATTGATTTTAATTCTAGTTCAAAACTAGTTCATTTCGATAAAAATCTATTTTTATCATCTAACGTGGAATTTTCCCGCCCAATTCTTTCCAATTCACATATTATGATTTTACACAAATTATTAATATTTTTAATAATTTTATCAAGGCCCGTACAGTCGATTTCCATCAACGGCTATCGAACTGCACTTACAGCGACCTTTTTCAAATTTGATTTGGACATAATTCCAAATCCAACCGTTAGATTTCAAATTTCTAATATTCATTGGAAAGCTCTTTTCGATACGAACCCAACGGTTCCGGTTTTAGGAGAATCCGACGGTCGGATCTCCCGCAATGTTCGTTTGAAATAAATGGTCGAAATTCACGAACTACCGCGGCGCGGCGCGTTCTATTCAGGCCATTATATATATAATATATATATATTATATATATTTCGTCGATTTCCTTTTAAAACGAATTTTATAAATAGTTCTACATTCGTTTCAAAACAATTTCAACTTCATCGTCAATTTCAAATCGATTTGATTTCAATTCGAGTTCATTTCAATTCAATTCAAATTCAAATTCGTTTCAATTCAATTCAAATTCAAATTCGTTTCAATTCAAATTGATTTCAATTTAATTTCGATTCGAATTCCATTAAATTTCAGTTCGTTTTCAATTTCAATTTAAATCAATTTGAATTCATTTCTATTTTATTCGAATTCAAATTCGCTTCCTATTCAATTCGAATTTTAATCTAATTCAATTTGAATTTCATTTCAAAATATTTAATTTTGAAATCACTTTTCAATATTCATTATACAACGAATAAAATCGATATAAATATCGTTCGCGTCCAAATAACGCATCTCTAATCAACACGGCTTTATATTTTCAAAACTTCTTTATTCTATCCAACAAATGAATATTTGTTCTATTCAACACATGAATCTATATTTCTTTCAACACACGACTAATCTCAACACATGAGTACTGTCAACACATCACTATTGTTGTTATGTAAAATATTTTATAAAACTATGGTATCTATCGTTTGATTTTTAATTAGACTTCTACTGGGAAGTAGTTCTAATCTTAAATATGATAAAGATGTAATTTTTATTATTTAAAATATTTTACTCAACACACGAATATTTTCAACACATGAACATCGTCAACACATGACTATTTTTATATTCAACACATGAATTTTCTTTTATAATATTCCTTATTTTCCCGATTGGAATGAGGCCCAATTAATCACCATATAATGTTAATTATATGGATTCCATACAACACATGTATATAATAGCATTGAAAAATAATCAATCATCAACCAAAGTGCACTACACTGTATAAGCATCAAATATAGATATCTGACGCTTATAACAGCCTGTCAATCGACCGATCGACATATTTAATAAATCAGGATGAGTGAACTTCAAATTTCATCCCAACACCCGTGTGGGGTTTCAAACAATCAAACACAGATTTTATTTGTGCAGTTGGGCGACGTGTAAAATTTATCGACCCAATCGATATCAGTCAAATCAGTGTATACAAACAAATCGGCCGATTTGTTTATAAATATTTATTTATTCACTTTCACGTTAAAAATTATATTTTTAACGATCAAACTATTTTATTTTAACACTTGAATTTCTATTCAGTTCATTTATTCAATAAATGATTATTTTTATTTTTCTAACATATTTTAGAAAATTTCGGCGGCATAACGGCACGATACTAGAAACGGGACAAGGCCTAGCCTTATCCCCGGTCTAGTGAAGGCCCACGCCATTCACACATCAATCAAATCAATTTCAATTCACCAAACAATTCAAATTTCAATCAATTAGACTAACCAACTACACAACCAAACAATTTAACAAACAAGCCATCCATGGTCTGTGGATGACGGGTGTCGGGTGCTACTAAGCACCGTCTGCATCCTAGTATATATATATAACTAGAAAAAGAAATTGAAAGGTGAGAAGTTCTCACCAATAGCTATCCAACTTCACGACACTTCATTTATAGAAATCTTCTTCCTCTTTGTTGCCCTTAGCCACTACATATATAAAAATCACACATTTTTATATTTTGATGTCTTTAAAATAAAAATCACATTTTTATTTATCCACTTTCAATTTAAAAATCATATTTTTATAATCACTTCATATATTTAAAAATCGAATTTTTACTTAGGTGTCATATAGATAAAAAATTTCATTTCAAAAAT
Organism: Allium sativum; assembly: GCA_030737875.1. Classification (NCBI taxonomy): domain Eukaryota; kingdom Viridiplantae; phylum Streptophyta; class Magnoliopsida; order Asparagales; family Amaryllidaceae; genus Allium; species Allium sativum. The sequence goes on from CM060923.1 coordinate 14,453,314, forward strand.
ATTGATTTCGCCTTTATAAAAATAAAGTTTTCGCCTTTATAAAAATAAAGTTTTCGCCTTTATAAAAATAAAGATTCCCTCTTTATTTCAACATATATAAAATAAAAATCAAATTTTTATTTCGTTACATACACAAAGATGATATTTTTACATTCTATATCTCATAAAGATTATATTTTTATAGTTCCTACTATGCAAAGATTATATTTTTATCTTTCTACAATATAAAAGATTATATTTTTACTACTTTAAAAATATAAAAATCCAATTTTTAACCTTCCTATCATATAAAAATTATATTTTTAACAAATATAAAAATCGAATCTTTTTGTTTATAAACATCTAACTTTGATGATGTCAAAACCAAATCTTTTCATATGGAAAAAAAATCTCACCTTTCCTATATTAAAAATACTATCTTTTTACTTTTAAAAATACGATATTTTCAAAGTTAAAAAGTCCCATCTTTATAAAGTTAAAAATCAAATCTTTATGTTATTAAAACACTATAAGAATCATTACCATAAATAATAAAGAAAATCAGATTTTTCAAACTCGCTTATATATTTAAAATGAAAATAAATAACGAAATGTAAATAAAATAATTAAAACTCACATTTTTATTGAAGGAGAGGGGTTTCACGTTGGGTCAGTGGCCAGAGGGGGGGGGGCGTCTGCTCATCGGCGTCGGTCTGTGGTCAGCGAAGGGGCGGTGGCGGCACTGGTTGGGTGGTGGCGGCTGTGGTGGGTTACGGGTCTGGTGGCGTCGGGTTTTAGGGCATGGGGCTCGTGGGTACGGTCGCGAGAGGGGGGGATCGTGGGGGCGACAGCCTCTTGAGGCGGCGTCGGAGGCGCGCCCGCCCCTCTGGTGGTGGCGGCGGAAATTCCCCCACCCCCGATCGCGTTATCTCCTTTTTTTTTCGAACATTCTGATTTGGGAAGAAAAGCTAGGGGGGGGGGGTTTATGTAAAGTTTATTTTAATTTATTTAATTAATTTATATTTCAAAAAGTTGACTTTTACATACGACCTCGAAACGAGGCCCACCGCCTGTCGTCCATAGCGTTTCACCCCCATTCTGAACACAATGGGATATGTATCGCAAGTTGATTCGATCGTTTGAATTAGTTTCCGTTGAATTTACATTTAAATCACTATATTGAATTTTAAACGTACATTTCAAATTACCGGGGTCGCATACGAACTCTAAAAATTCTCGAAAAATATTTTCTAGCTTCGTATTGACGATACGGTCCCAACAAAACTAGTTTCGTCGAATTCTGAGATCGTTAGAAAAATGGCCATTTTCCAGTCGATTAAAATCAACTAAAACCGGTCAAACGCGTTTTCCTTTGTCACGCTCACATATTGATTCGAAAAATTATGAAATTTGGAATCTAGCAATAATTTGACATCACGGACCCAACAAAACTGGTTTCGTCAAAATCCGAGGTCATTTGCAAAATGTCCATTTTTAAGGGCCTGAATTCCATAGCGACTATTCAGAATTTTCAACTGGACATATCTTTTGATTCCCGCTATGAAATTTTGATTTGTCGGATTCGTTGGAAAGATATCACCAATTAGATCCTAATGTTTTTGGTTTCACTAAAATCCGGATTGTTTTGCACCCGGTACATTCAATTGAAGTTTGAAATCGAATTATCGAACTACCGCGCCATTTTCAATTCCTTTTATAATTATATATAATTATTTATATTCTAACGACGACGCGTATAATATATACGTTGAATTCTATTCAAAATAAATTTCTCGTCGATATTATTTAAAATAATCTATTTTAAATATTCAAAATTCACTAAAATTGCCAAAATAAAAATTTCAAACTGGCTCGCATTTTACGGGTTGTTACAGTGTTTAGTAGCACCCGACACCCGTCGTCCACAGACCATGGACGGCTTGTATGCTTGTTTGTTTGATTTTGATGTGTAGTTGATTGTGTGATGTGACGTGGAATGAAATAAAATATTTATATAGTTAAAAATATTTTATAGTTTAAAATAGAATTTTTAACGTATATATGAAATGAAATAAAAATAAACAAATCTGACGATTTGTTATATATACACACATTGGACTGATATTGATTGGGACGATAAATTTTACACATCGCCCAACTACACAAATAAAATCTGTGTTTGATTGTTTGAAGCCCCAAATGGGTATTGGGATGATATTTAACGTACTCCAATCCCAATAATTAGTTGTATGTCGATCGATTGATTGACAGACTGTTATAAGCGTTAAATATTTATATTTGATGCTTATACAGTGTAGAATGCACTTTGGATGATGGTTGATTATTCATCGTTGTTATTGTATACATGTGTTGTAGAAAATCCATATAATTAACATTATATGGTAATTGATTGGGCCTCATTCCAGTTTTGAAAAAGAAAGTTTGAAATATAAATATTTGAAATAGAATATTTGAAAATAGAAATATATGAAGCCGTGTTGATTAGATTGACGCCATTTTGACGTGAACGATATTTATATTGATTTTATTCATTTTATAATGAATATCGAATGTGATTTCAAAATCTAATATTTTGAAAAGAATTGAAATTCGAACTGAAACTGAATAGAAATGAATTCGAATTGAAATCGAATAGAAATGAATTCGAATTGAAATTGAATTGAATTGAAAACGAACTGAAATTGAATTAGAAATCAATTTGAATTGAATCGATTTGAAATGAAATTAAAATGAATTTATGATTGAAAAATTCGATTTTGATTTGAATTTGAAATAGAAGTTGAAATTGTTTTGAAAACGAATTTAAAACGATTTATAAAATACGTTTTAAAAGGAAATCGACGAAGTATATATTATATATATAATATAATGGCCTGAATAGAACACGCCGTGCCGCGGCAGTTCGCGAATTTCGACCATTGACTTCGAACGAATATTACGGGAGATCCGACCGTCGGATTCTCCTAAAACCGGAACCGTTGGGTTCGTATCGAAAAGAGCTTTCTAACGAATATTAGAAATTTGAAATCTAACGGTTGGATTTGGAATTAGGTCCAAATAAAATTTGGAAAAGGTCGCTATAAGTGCAGTTCGATGGCCGTTGATGGAAATCGACTGTACGGGCCTTGATAAAATTATTAAAAATATTAATAATTTGTGTAAAATCATCGAAAGTGATATGTGAAGAATTGGGATGAAAAACTCCGTATTTGGAAAGATAAAAATAGATTTTTATCGAAACGAACTAGTTTTGAACTAGAATTATAATTCTATTTATTTTTTAAAATAAATAAATTGGATTTGAAATGGTTTTGAAAATAACCAAAATTTCCAATGATTGCATTGGAAGGGATTTGAGTCGAAATTGTCTTCAGAATATTTCGATGTTGGATTTCGTGACGATACAGATATTGTTATGGGAATTTGAAAGATATATATATCGTTATTCCCAATACGATATTTGTTGGTCGTAGAATTTGATATTGAATATAAGTCGGTATATTTTCTATTCAGAGCCTTGTATTTAATATCAAATGTGATTTGGGTTTGTCGTGAATGGTGTCTTCATTAACATTGTTCTTGAACCCAGTTGAGAAAAGATTAAATCTTTTTATTTAGATTTAATGAAGTGTACCAATTAAATAATATTTAATTGGAATTGAATTGATATTGATTTTTGGGTTTATCGTGAATAGTGTTTAAATAACACTTGTTCTTTAACCCGATAATTAATGGATCGTGATTTTGGGTTGTCGTGAACGGTATCTTCAGTAATACTGTTCTTAGACCCAAAGGAGTTAAGAAAATCAGAAACTGACTGGAGATTAGTTTAGTTGAATGGTTTCTGGGGTATTGATCTGATGTTGGTTTCGGCCTTCGGGGTTAATACTTAGGGAATTGCTCACTTGCTAATTCACGGTTAGGGACTGAATGAAATGTGATGTGGTTTTGGGTTTATCGTGAACCGTGATTTAAATGACACCGATTCTTTAACCCAGTCACAGATTAAAACTAAGTGGAGTTTTAATGAATCTTTAATTAGATTGAAATGATCGAGAATGGAGTATCACCAGTTTTGCTCCAGGCGATAGTTAAATCTTTAATTAGATTTGAACGTGAAATTGTAATTGAATTTACCGATAACACCATGGTGTTAGATATGAAGTATAACCAGTTTTACTTCATGGGATGAATAGGTTGGGATTGGGAAATTAAAACAAATGATTACTTCGGTAAAGTTCGTTAATCCCGACTAGTTTGAATTGATATTCAAAAATAGATTAAAGAATAAATTTAATGGATTTATCTTTGATAAAATTAATGGGAACCTTTCCCTATGAATGTGAAATTTAGAAACTAACTGTCGTTTAGCTAAGCAGAATGGTTTTCTGGATATTGATCTGATGTTGGTTTCGGCCTTCGGGGTTAATATTTGGGGAATTATTCTTTGGTTAATTTACGGTTAGTGACTGATGAATTGGAATGAGGCGTATGTTGTGTTTGTGTAACACTTATTTAAAATATACGCGAGTTATTTGGAAAGACTGGGTTTATCCCATTCTAAATAACTGATACGACGATAAGTCGAAGATGAAGACGGTGGTTGAAAACCGGAAGTCTTCACGTCGTTTGGGTGATTACTGATGATCTTGATTGGGCTGTACACCCAAGAAGATGGAAACAGTTGGTGATCGTCCAGACATATTTGGAGATCAATGGATATGCAGGGTACTAGGTGCCTCCGGTTTCGTTCAGAACCAGAACGGACTTGTAAATGGACTGTGTGTCTGACATTGGATTTTAGTCCGTGTGATTGATCTCTATTAAATATATATCTGTTTAGCGGCGGAGAATTTATTCTCTTGCTTAACGCCCTTCTCTGAGACGTACGGGCTCAGGGGTTATATATTGATGGATATCAAACGCATGGAGTGAATTGCCTGTGTGGCATGCCTAAGTGGCAATTGATCGAGGCTTCTGTTGAAAAGCAAAGTCTTGTGGTGATGATCAAAGCACAGCCTGTGTGGCACAGCTTTGTGTAACGTGAATTCGCGAGCCTCGCACCCCGGTTGTGAACCAAAAACGGGAGAGGACCTCAGGGAGGGCATGCGTTTCTTTCTAGCTAGGGTGGTGTCAGTGACCTACCAGCCCTGACATTTATATACTTTTCACCTGTGTGGTTGTTGCTATTGCGAGGCGCCTCGGTTAGATCGGACGATCCGGGTCCGATGGAGTCATTCGTTGGCTCATTTACGCCCCAAAGGGCGAGGAAACGTAGTGTTCAGGCATAATAATCCACATCGGTGGACCGGCCCTGTCGCTCCATGGGGCAGTTGCGGCTGTTCCTGAGGCTCGGGCTAGACAGTCTCGAATCGGTTTTGGACGATCCCTGGCCTCGGTTCGCAGACGGAAACCCAACTTCCAAATACGTGACTTTGCGGTTTTAATTGTAGAACTAGTATGGCGACATGATATATGGAACCCATGCCGCCTATGATTGATACTTATGATTTGAAGTTGTTTTATACACTATACACTGATAATAGTATCGAATGATTTGTTCTAAACGTATCAAGCATTCTTTGGCTGTTATAAGGGAAAACCCTATCCCTCAGCTTGTGTTGCATTGTGTGATAGGACCTGGGTCTTATAACAGCTTCATTTTTCTTTATTTAGCATTGCGCTGTTTGTTTTATGCACTTGTATTCTTGGGAGGAAACCCGTTCCGGATTATACGGCGTGGTCCCTTAATCTACCTAACTTTAAAATAAAGATTAATAACTGTTTTAGTTCTCACACCAGTCACATGACTGACCTGGAGTTTATTGTTTTAACCTAAACTCTGGGTGCCCCTATTTTGACACGGGCAGCTAGTAGTTTTGGTTTTGTAGATTTATATTCACAGGATCCTGGTTTACAGCTGGAACGATATCCGGAAAGCTTTGTATCCGTATATCTCTTCTAGTTGTGTATTGTATTATTTTCCGCTGCTATGTATTTAAATGTAATTTAAAATCTCTGATATTTCTATGTAATATTCATTTATACTCTGTATATTCTTGTAATCTGATGCATTGTTGTAATATACAATGAAGTGTTCTTCCGTGTGCATTCTATTTTGTCGTGTTCTCAAAACATTCAGGCGTTTCGAACGGTCTAGATCGGTTTAGCGACTGATTCAGATCAAGCGAAATTCCCGATTGTCACAAAAGCTGAGTTGATTAATTAAACAACTTTCGGCTTCGTTCCTTTTCGGGGACGAAAAGATTTTAAGTGAGGGAGATTGTAACAACCCGGAAAATCTTAACCAATTAAAAATTTTTAATTTGGCTATTTTAGTGGATTTTGAATATTTAAAAGAAATTATTTTAATAATAACGACCAAAAATTTATTTGGATTGAAATTTTAGCCAATATATTAATTTTTAATATAAAATAAGGCCTGAAATGGCACGGCATTTTGAAAATTTGAATTCAAACTTTGACTAACTGTACAGGATGCAAAATAAAACGGATTTCAGTGAAACCAAAAATATTTAAATCTGTTTATGAATATCTTTCTAACGAATCTGAAAAATCAAAATTTTATAGCGGGATTCAAAAGTTATGGCTAAATGAATTTTTAAAAAGGTCACTATGTAGTTTATATAGCCCTTGAAAATAGACATTTTGCAAATGACCTCCGTTTTCGACGAAACCACTTTTGTTGGATCCGGGATGTCGAAATATTGCTAGATTCCAAATTCCATAATTTTTGGAATTAATATGTGAGCATAGCAAAGGAAAACGTATTTGGTTAATTTCAGTCAATTTGGATCGACCAGAAAATGGCCATTTTTCAAACGGTCTCCAAATTTGACGAAATTAGTTTTGTTGGGACCATATCGTCAAAACATAGCTAGATTTATTTTTCTGGAATTTTTGGGATCAGCATGTGGTCCCGGCAAATTGAAATGTACGTTCGAATCCAAATTTGAATGATTTATATTTTAATTCGAAGAATAACTAACTGAAACAGTCGAATAGGCCTATGAAACATATTCCATTGTGTCCGAAATGGGGGTAATTAGCTAGGGACGACAGTCGTTGGGTTTGACTTGGGGTTCGTATAAGGAAGTACTATTTTTGGAATATAAATATCTATCGACCAATCAGAATTTTCCTTTCATAATTAAAAAAATTAAATAAAACACGCCTTTCTCTTTCCCCGACATCGACGAACGGCGGAAAGGGTTTTCCACTTTCTCTCTTCGTTTTCAACCTCCACAAGCCGAATCAGCCTTCACTCCAGTTGAGGATTGTGTAGATCTCCCCTCTAGCTTCCAATCCATACCAGATTTATGGAGTATTGCTGCGTGTTTTTCGAGAATCACCTCCCTGAAGATCCAGACTTTGAGGCGCTGCCGTGCTCTACTGCCGCCACCGAGTGGGCCCATGCTCCCACGCGCCTGTGCGCCTCTCCAAGCTCTCCAAGGTGGTACACTCCGATCGTCACCACGCTGCACAGATTCCGAGATAAATCGAAACCTAGTTTCGAACAAATTCAGAAAGGTACAGCCTTTATAATTTAAAATAGATTATAGCACTTTAAGCGCTACGGATTATTATTTCACGATAAAAATCATATCTTTTTGCTATGTGGTTGAAATTCAGTGAAACAGTAAACATTGGACTCGTGTGGACGTCTTCTACATTCTAGAAGAGACCGGAGAATTTTTGGAGCTTCCTACAGTTTTTGGAGGAGTGGAACCCAAGGTGAGATTTCTAAATTATAAACGATATGGAATGGCGATGTATAAATTATACGATCGATATATAAGTTATATAAGCGTTGTACACCTCATGTATAAGCATTGTATAAGTTGTATGTGCGATGTATAAGTTATATATGCGTTGTAAAAAAATCATATGTGCGTTGAATGGAATTGAAATGATATTGAAATGAAATCAAAATATATTTATATACGTATATCTATATATATACTCCCCTCGTCCACGGACCATGGACGATATATATTGGTTTTGATTGTTTGGATTTTGGTTGGTGTGAAATTTGGTTGATAAATACGAATGGTTGATATGATTGATTATGGTTGAAACCCAATAGGAATAGTTTGTGGAAAAATTCATCTGCGTACGAACTAGATTATTGAAATCCCCATTGTCAAAAGCTGCGAGGCTTTAAGGTAGAGCGAGGAGCCGTACTCGGGACGGTGTCGGTTTTTAAGTACCCTGCCGTTATGATGGCGAAATTTTCTGAATTATTCATGTGTTGAAATACAATCATATATAAAATAAACGTGTTTGAAGAAAAAAATAACATTTTTATAGTATGTATGAAATATATAAAATATTCGTGTTTGAAATAAATTGTTTTAACAATAAATATCACAATTTTATTATATATATGAATCGCTAAAAATAATCGTGTTTGAAATAAATTGTTTTGACAATAAAAATCACATTTTTATTATATATATATATATATATATATATATATGAATCGCTAAAAATAATCGTGTTTGAAATAAATTGTTTTGATAATAAAAATCACATTTTTATTATATATATGAAGTGTTAAAAATAGTCATGTGTGTAAATAAATATTAGTTTGATAATTTTTTTTATCTTTATCGCATATATGAAATGAAATGGTTTGAAAATCGAAGAACGGATTATATTTATATATATATATATACACATATAAATATAATTAAATTAAAACGAATAACGAAGCTGCAGTTCGTGTTTTGAAATCGGGATTTTATATAATTATTACGGGGGATCTGACCGTCGGATTTTCCCGAAACCGAAACTGTTGGGTCCGCTTTGAAAATATCTGTCAAACGGTACCAAATTTGTAAAGATCCAACGATTTGATTTTGTGAATGTTAAATTCAAATCTAAATGAAAACAACGCCAGAATGGATTATAATTATATATATAAATATAATTAAATTGAATTGAATAACGATGCTGCAGTCCGTATTTTGAAATCGTAACTATAAACGATTGTACCGGGAGATCCGACCGTCGGATTTTCCCAAAACTAGAACCGTTGGGTCCGCTTTAAAAAGATCTTTCTAATGGTATAAAATTTGAAAAGATCCAACGGTTAGATTTTCAGATATGTGTAAATCAAATCTGAAGAAAAATAGCACCATGGTCGCGTTATATCATAAAGCGTCGTTTGAATAAATTGGTTATATTTAAATAAATAAAAATAGCGATAAATCGTTATAAAATATTATAAACGATATGGATTGGAAATAAACCGAATTTACCCGGTTTATTGGATATTTGATGGTTGAATGTGCTTGACGTGAAAATTACATTAACGAACTGAATTATGGATGTCAAATAATTTAACCATGGAATTGAATTGACTTGAAAATTTAAATATATGTGAATTATTTGAAAAGGCCGAGTTAATTCTCATTTCAAATAATTGATCGACGGTTAGAAGTCGAAGATATGAAGGCGGTGCAAGACCGAGAATGGATAACTACTTATGCCTTTGATGGGAGTTGCTGCCCTGAAGGGGTTACGGTGATGGTCATCCGGACGTACTTGTTGATCGTTCGGATGTGCGAGGGCCTTTCTCCTATATTGGACTTACCGGAGAGGAATAAGGTGCGTCCGGTTTCGTTCAGACCTAGAACGGACTTGTAAATTGACTGTGTGTCCGACATTGGATTTCATTCTGTGTGATTGATATACATCAGTTGCATGGCGTGAATTTCCTGTGTGGCATGCTGAGATGCCGCGATCAAGGCTTTTGTTGAAAAGCAGAGTCTTATGGTTGACGATCAAAGCAGGGCTTTAAATAGCTGGCTTTGTGTTTAGCGTTGATTCGCGAGCCTCACACCCCGGTATGGACCAAAAACGGGAGAGGACTTCAGGGAGCACATGCGTTTCTTTCTAACTAGGAGTGGTGTTTTGGGTTTTACACGCCCAAACATTTTACTTATTTGGATGATGGATAGCGAGGCGCCTCGGTTATATCGGTCACTCCGGGGCAGATGGTTTGGTCAGTATATGACCAGTTTACGCCCCATAGGGTGGGGAAACGCAGTGTTCAGGCATTTTAATCCACTCCATGTGGACCGGCCCTGACGATCCAAGGCTTGATTGAGTACTTTCCTGAGACATGGTAGGCTAGATTGTCTCGAAGCGGTACGGACAATCCCTTGCCTTGGTTCATGATGGAAATCCAATTTACAAATACGACATCGTGTGGTTTTGATTGTATACCTATATATGGCGACATAGTGGTATGGGGCATTTACGTCGTCTATGATTGATACTTATGATTGAAATTGTTTTTGAATCATATAAACACTAGTAATAATATCAAATGCTTTTGTTTTATACGTATCAAGCATATCTTGGCCATTATAAGGTAAAAACTCTATCCTCCGGTTTGCGTTGCATTGTGTGATGGGAACTGAGTCTTATAATGGATTCATTTTTGTAAAGAGCATTGCGATGTTTAAATGATTTACTTGTTTTAAGCACTGGCAATCCAATGGAGTAAACCCGTTCCACGTTAGCGGGGTGGTCCTGTGATTGGCCTTATTATTAAAATAAGTTAAGTAGATTTCTCATACCAGTCCCATGGTTGACTCGTAGTTTGTTTCACTTGCAAACTCGGGTGCCCTATTTTCTACACGGCCAGCCTTGTATTCAGGTTTTAGCAGGCTTTATCTCGATAGCTATGGAGCTGAAGATGGATTCTATCTCTTCTTTCTTCTTATGATGTTCATCTCCTGTTGTACATATTATGTTTTGATTCCATTGTTAACATTTTATGTAAAGCTGAACTATATTTTGTACTAAGTATGATCCTGTTATACTGTGTAACTCTGATGATTATGTTTATCTAGTGTATTCTGTTGTACATTATCTGGTGTATTTATATATTTCTGTTCGGCTATTATTTGTTTATATGTTATATTCCAAAGATTACCCTTGCCACCGTGGAACGGGGGGTTGGGGTCGTCACAAAGAGTCTTCTCAAACAATGCTATCTATTTTTAAACAATATGGTCGGTATTTTGAGAAATGTATAGAAATATGGCTAGACGATAAAGATCTTCGTGTAGCAAACACTTAAATTCTTCTAAATTGTGTTGTGGTTGCACCATTTGTTAGGTAACTTGAAATAATAATTCATGATTTATTCATTCCCATAATGCATGCTCATGTAGAATCTAATGCCAAATTTTATTCATATATACAATATTTTTGAAATTGAACATACGAATGGTGATATGAGGCAGTTATTGATCCACCATCGTCGAATAAGTGATACGGCTTTGGCAATCATGTGGTAGTCAATAATATATTAGGATATAACAATTTAATAATTTTTAGTGCATCGCTTTAGTTTTAGTTTTAAATTTATAGATATAGTTTAGTTCTGGGCTAATAGTTCAATACGTGCAATTTACCCATGTTGTATGTTAAGCAGCTAATTACACATACAAATTGAATTTTATAACATGGATTTAAAAATTCATTGAAAAAATAATAGTTTATAATTATGTGCACTATGCTAAATGCGCAACTTTCTAGAACTACAAGACTAATATATAATTTGACTTGATTGAAACTTCATTAGTTGTAGTATATTATAAACTATATTAAACTTCATTACTTGTAGTGCATAATAAACTTTATTAAGCCTCATTAGATGCAGCAAATAAATGTTCAAAACATAATTATAGTCTTGAGTCAGCAAGTTCGTAGTAAAATTAAGAATCATATTTAAAGAAGCACAATTAACACCTTACCTTGCAACACTTTGGTAATATGGATTTAAACTAAATTTAACAAGTGTTACAGGCTAGCTGACAAAGACGAGCCAGCCAGACCAAAGCTCATATCGATCTAGCAAAGATCAAAGAGTTGATGGCAAACTGCTAGATCAGTATATTATTGAGTACATACAGAAATATAGTGGCCACTTTCCTTCTTCCGCTGGTTCAGGAGGATCTGAAGGTGATTAATCGGTTTGATAGATACGTTTTTCATGTTTAGTATGACTTGGTGGATGATAGAATTGATTAGGCGTTATGTATATTATTTGATGGTAGACTTGTTGATGATTACTTGATGACTTGGTGTTATGTATATTATTTGATGGTAGACTTATTGGTTTATTTATTGTTTGTACTGTATAGTTAGTTGTTTGATTTGGTGGTGAAGTTTGGCTTGGTATTATGTATTGTTTGGTTTGGTGAATTTGGTTTGGTCTTGATATTTGGTTGAAATTTAACATACTAAGTTTGATATATTGTTGGTGGAATGGTGGTTTATATGCAAAATGTGGTTGCAGTAATAAATAAAAAATGCAGATTTTCCGATGGCTTCCGATAGCTTATGGGTATTTGTTTACCAACAGTTTCCGATAGCTTCCAATAGGTGTTGGAATTCTTTTGTAGCCATTGGAAACCGTTGGAATATAGGTTGACGATCTCCATCGGAAACCTTCAGAAATTCTATTCATCGACGATGTTATTTGTAACAGTTGCAGACGGTTGGTAGCTGTCGGAAAAAGGCTCTGTTTCTTGTAGATGTTAGAGAAGAAGAATCATGAAGAACGACAACAAACCATTGATCTATAGATTATCTTAAAACTAAGATCCTCTTATTTAAGCCTCAATTTGGTGCATATAACTTCAAACCCAAAAGCAGCTTATATATAGGAGTAGAAGATCCAGGAAAATATCCAAATTACCCCTTTAAAATATCGCAATTCTATTCTAGAGAAACATCTGATCAAACAGATATATCTGGCTCAAAGGTTTGGTAAAAAAGACCAGACATCCAAGATGAAACTCTAGAATTTCCATAGACATTGCTCAGATGTTTGGTGCACTCCACCAGACGTTTGTACTGAAGCACTTCAGAAAATCCTGAATTCATATCCTTCTCCTCCGAGCTCCAATTTATGAATCATCTTCTCCACCACGAAGATATTTTCACAATTATCGCAACATATACCTCTACTTTCTTAATATCTGAGCAGTATTTTCTGGTTTTTTGTCTATTATTGTCCTAGTGGTCTTTTTAGAAGAGACCATTGATATTATGTGATTTTTTTGTTTTGGAGATAGCGTTGTACTTTTGACTATCTTGCACAATTTCGTTATATAATAGGGAAGCGTTTTTAAAAGGCGACATATTCTGCGACTCTACCACAAAAATACTTCGGATTCAGATGGAGTTACAACTTTGTACCTTCTGTCTTATGTGTTTAATGTTTGGTTTTATTCACTAGTTCATATAATCAAGGTATTTACAGCTATATTTTTGCAAATTTTAAATTCATGGCTATTTGTGCTATAGTCTGATTGCTACAACATGTAAACAACAAAGACACGACATTGTTTTTCCTTGGTTGCTAGTCTCTATTATTATCCATTGTCATGCTAAGCTTAATTATATTTCTATGCAATTTCGCTTGGTTGGATGCTCTTATCATTTCAGCTTTCATAAATTCCGTACTCCCAACCAATGCTATTAGCTTAGTGGTCATGTCTTTCGACCTTAGTCGCAATTTCAAATCTTTTGCAACTTAATTCAAACATAAATAGAGATATTATATGTTTCTGCTAAAGACTTGCATATAAGTACTATTGATGGAAAAAATGTCGTAACACCCAAAGATTCTCCATTACTGTAACACCCCACACTTTTCTGCATCCAAATTTTGACAAAAATTAAAACTTTAAAACATTCAAGCATGAAGCATGTATATGCGGTACCTACAATAAATGAGCATGAACAAAATTAGAGTACGACAAATATAACTCACAGCAGAAACAAAATAGGATAAACTAGTATTAATCAAGTTACTGCCTTTTTCAAAGTAAGTCATTTTGCCAATACCAAGTATGAGAGAGAACAAGAACCGAAAGCCAAACTTAATCATCTATGAGAACCCGACCTTCTCTAGGAAACCTGGAAGTTTTTAAGGAGGAGGGGGGTCAAAACAATAAGTTCTGGTGACTAAGAAATGTACGACACAGGTTATAACACATATATATTCTGTTTGGTTCAACCCAAGCTATATGTCTGACAAGGTTATTGATTCTAAACCAACCATGTTAATGTTTACACATGACTCTACTACTATTCCCAAAGTAGTATTCCCAAATTATATTACAGAGATAGGAACTTTCCACATATTTTGTGAAGCCTTTATACCTAAGCTTAACTGGTTCACTATATTGAGAGTGGGCCCCTAATGCGGGGTTTATATATATATATATTCCCATTCACTATTCTTTATTATTTATCGCCTAACTATCGATGGTAGATAGGATGGATTCTTCCTAATCGCTTAAGGCCCTAGGCGGACTGATTGGTCACTTCTTAACCCTCGATAATATTTTCAACGTTAACATAAACTAGAGGGCACTGGCTACGGGCCCTACTAGTTAAGGCTTCCGTTAATCACGCATATACCATTGCCCCGCGTAAGGTGAGAGAAGGTATTTTACCGTTCGTTGTACCTTCTAGCTGACCTTATTAGATAACACCCTTAGTCGCTTATTACTTCCCACAGGATAGGTGGCCATATCTGGCCTTTTTAATTTCCAGGTTTGGGTAGGCACACATGCACATGCCATTTAGGACCCCTATACTAAAAAACTTATTCCTAGGTGGACTCGTTAACTCTAGTCACATAGCCTTTTAGGACCCAGGAAGCGGACTATACGCGAAGGTTATTAGTTCATACCCCATTTGCCTTTGACACCTTTCCCTTTTTGGGATAAAGTAGGCTACATTATTAAGTCATTCCGGTTTAGTCCATTATACGGAAATACTATACGTACACCATTTATTTAAATCATGGGTTTATCTGGTTAATAATATCTTACATTATTAACCTACTAAGTCCAACTATATTTTCTATTCCCATTACCATTAATAAGGAAGATTATATTCCTTTTTCCCTAGGATATTTATTTAATACTTTCCCTAATTTCGACTTAGAGTTTAAACGACAATCATAAATTCCTTTATGAAACCATTTCCTTTCATTTCCTTTTTTATTTCCCTTTATGACTCTAACGATCATATTTTCCTAAGGTAACTATTTATCAATCCCAAGTTATCTATTTGTTGTACCCCAACGGACAATTTCTATTCTTATTCATTTATTTATTATTTGATTGTTATATATATATATATGTATGTGTATATATATATATATATATTTGCGTACCAGGCCTCTCGCATTAAGTTGACTACATGTGGATGTTGTATTTGCTGATCGGTTTCGGACAGACTTCTACCACAAATGAACTTAACCTCATGCCTTAATACGATTATATTTATGCATTAGACCCCTCATATTAAACTGGCTACCTGTGGTTGTTGAATTTGCCGGTCGGTTCCGGGCAGGCTTACACCACAAGTTGAGTTTAACCTCGTGTCTAAATGCGATTATAATTCAAATTTCCTAATTGGGGTTCACAACATTTATCCTAACTGATTTTAGGAATTGTAACCAATTTTCCCATCACATTTACTTTCCCCAAATCAATATTGGTTACAATGGTTATTTCTTTATTTGTGGTCTCGTTTATAGCAGTTAATTACATTGATTGCTACAAATGATCACAACAAATATATTAATTCAAAATAGATTATATTTACACATAATTCCATAATTGAACCTTATCCAAACATTCAAACATTCCATACAATTTATATTTCACCGTTTTACTCTAATTTGGATGGATAATATGTATATATTTATTTTTATGTTTTCATGCGGTCGACGTATTTATTAATATTTTATTTTATTCTTCTTTAAAATTAATGATTTGGTCTAATCAGTTTACTAAATATGTCCTTTTCATATTCAAACTTGCCAAAAGGTTTTAAGTCTCACTAAGGACTGTTAGCCGTAATCATTGTTAATAATGCCTATTTTGTTGATTCGACATATTTCCAAATCACAAGAAATATATGGAAATATATGTTTTGGAATAGTCGATGCAAATTACACACAAATATATGTATTTATGTTTAGATGTACCTTTGCACTGCTTTTCTCTTTTTAATCCTTTTTGTAATACCTCTTGTGGTTTCAAAATAATGCCTCTTTATTAAAAAGGAGGAAAATGACATGTTTTATAATGCTTAAGCCAAAATCCAACGATATTTGAACATAAACAAAATATTTCTATTATTCTTACAATCACATAATACACAAATTTCGTCTTTTTACCCAAATTCACATTTTTCATATTTCAGCACTGAACTAATGATCTGGAACATAACTGCAACAAATTTATGTTTAAAGGGACTGATTTCCCGATCCACAGTGCTATGTAACATGTACAACGTATTTCATATCATAACTGTAGGAATATGTGGAGGAAATATCTAAGAATCCTACAATTCATGTTATACATAATCACGATTTGTTATTTACCAATTTTTACCATATTCATAATCAGATCCGACGGTTGTCACAATTCACAATTATTTAAATAAACATATCTGATAGGCATAAAACATAGATTATATTCAACGAAATAGATAAGTCATTATAATTGTATTAGTAAATTTCCCACTCACCTTATAGCCTCCAATTCTAAATTTTTAATCCTTTAGGCCTACAATCCCCAAATTCTTATAAATCTACATTTTATCCAGAAAAGGGAAAATTCTAGATCTGTAGAAATGTAAGAAAATGGGAAGAGTGCAAAGAATCTATCATTCAACATCCTCTTCCATTGAATCTATTAATCTTCACAATTCCATATGAATTTGATTTGATATATGTATACATATGAATATATTTTATTTAGAAATTAGGTTAGAAGAGAAAGAAAAGTGTCAAAGCTCCGCTGCCTCTGTAGATTTGAGTGGAAAAGAATGAGGCTCTACCTCTTTATTTATATGGGTGGAAACAACCTAAAATCGTCAGATTAGTTTTAGGTTAATTATGTCCATTCGTTATTTATAAAAATTAATCTAACAGTTCAAGACCTAGCCGCCACTAGGCAATCTGACGCCCAGTAGGTCGACCTGGGCAGTCAATCGCCGGTCGAACCTCATGTTGACCGCTTGGGCATCAGATTGCCTAGGTCAACTGCGTTATTATAGGTAAATTATTAATTAAATATTTAGTTTATTTATTTTTCGTTCGTTTTCATATTTCGTCCGTAACTTCTGCATACGGACTCCGTTGGCGAAACTCCAAATATGAAAGTTGACCAGAATTCCGAAACAAATGTAATGGTTAAAGTCTTGCGGCCAAATTCCATCATTTACAGAAATTCCAATTTTTAAAATTCTAATAATTAATTTATATCGCTAAAATTCTGGGTTGTTACATTCTTCCCTCCTTGAAAGGAATTTCGTCCTGAAATTCTAATGCCTATAACCTATGCTACACAACCAATTTATGTACATATACTTATTTTTTGGAAGGCAATTATTATTATTCACACAAGAAACAATTACAAAGGACAACCAGGTCACTGCTCTAACTATTCTAAATCTATACAAACTAATCAATCATTCAAAAATGCGGTATTGAGAAAAAAAATAAAACCAAAATTACAAATTGAAGTATAAAAAAACTCGATACCGCAATTTACAAACGTTGTACACACATAATCCACAACCAGCTCAAAATCCAGGCTGCATCATTCCATGTAACTCAGCAACATCTTAACATACTTGCATGTACTCACTGCAATTGTGTAATGTCCCGTATTTTTTGACGGTTGAATAATTAATTTATTTAATTATTTGAATATCGATTTGGCAATATCGATAACTAGAATTAAATAATATTTATATTTAATTAATATAAATAATGGAATAATAAATTTTAAATTCCTAAATAGTCAGAATATAGTGGAATTCACAATATTGTGTGAATTGGATTATTTATAAGATTTAATTCAGTTTAGAATTGAATTATAATAACGAATTAATTGTTTAAACGACGGTTGAACGTATATATTATAAAATAATTTAAAATGAACTCATAATGTCGCGGTAGTTCGTAATATTGAGTTTTGAACTTCAATTGAATATATGGAATCCGTTTTAAATCAGATTTCTGTGAAACAAGAAACGTTCGGATCTGGCGAACTATATTTTTCTAATGGAAGGGAAAACCGAGATTTCGTGTTATAAATTTTAAGTTATCTCCAAATCAAATTTTCAAATACTCGCTATGGAATTCGTTTATAATTTATAACGATTTATTTATATAATAAATCGATTTTTATTATATATTGAATATCGATTAACTTGAATTTTTAAATTAAGAGTTATAAATAGAAATATGATTATTTTGGAGCAATATGATATTCTATTGAAATATATATACGATAATATTAATTTATTAATATTAAATTAAATGGTTTTTGATTATATTAATATTTTATGGGTTTATTTTGAGCCTTAGTAAATAGTCATTTTTGCAGACGATCTGCGTTTTCGACGAAATTAATTTTGTTGGATCCGGAATATTAAATTATTGCTAGATTTCAATTTTCGTGATTTTTAGAGTCAGTATGTTGCCATACAGGATTTTAATGTGAAAAAAAGTCGATAATTTGACTTTAAAAATACGCTGTGTGAGCAAACGGATTCGGAATTCGATGAAACAAGTTTTGTTGGGTCCGAAATGTCGAACCGTAGCTGTATGTCCATTTTTATAAAAAGTGAATATCATATGTAATCATACGAATTTTAAAATGATAAATATAAGCAGTGACAACATAAAAATCAATAAAATATTCAAATAAAAAAATTAAAACTATACTGTAAATACCACTACATCACTAACCTTAAAATAATTCCTCCCGTAGTCAATATTTCTCAACTGCCACTTTTTTGTTTCCAGAAAATAATTTTCGTGAGTTCTAAAATTCTTAGAAATTGAAATATGAATCCTAAAATCATGGGATTCATATATTAGTGATCACTGAGTGATACTGTTCTTTTCAATATAGTTTTTGTGGTGTTCGAAGTTAATTCTATTCGCTGGTTCGGCTAGGGTAAGGTTTCGAGAGATATAGGAGCCTCAACGCATGGATTGAAGGTTGTTTTTGGAATCAGGGTGTGATTAAGAACCAATGCGCGAAGTTTGGGTGGATTCGAGTAAGATTGTTGTCGCGATTTTCTTTGAGGTGATGTGGGTTGGCTGGAAACCGTGATTTAGAGGAGCTAACGTCGCTCTTCTGAGGAGGAACTCGAGTTGGTCATGAAGGGTGTGGTTGGAAAGAGGAGTAGAAGAGGAGGCTAGGGGAGGTGGTTTCACGTGATGCGGTGGAATGTTTGACGAGGAGTGGCCAAGTATATAAGGCGCAATGGCCTTACAAGCAGCTGTAAATGTCGAATTGGAATATTGAGGGGGGCGAACTACTATTGATAGCGATAACACGGTATTCGGCCAAAGTAATAGTGGGTGAGGCCTAGTAACAAAATCATTTAAATTTAAAACTATTTAAATGATTATATAATCTTGTAGTTATGATATCCGTTCAGACCGTATGGACGAATGCTACATAATGGAACTAGTCTGGAGCGATTTGGAGCTAGTTTGTATTTATGGAAGAATAAAACGCCTGATTGGATCTTTTGAACGGTTATCGTTATTTAACGATAAACCGACTAAAGTGAGTAAACTCACTAACTCTGATTAGTTTATAATTTTATAAACGTATTTAATATTGATAAATAATGATTGATTTCTGTGTGATGATTGTCTGTATGAATTACTAATTAATTGGTTGAAAATATAGATATAGATATATATATAAATCGTTAACTAAATATTTATTTTGTTTATCAAAATATATCATATCGATATAAAATCATGTTATTGAGGTAGATTAACATCTGTGGATGCAGGGAAAAAGGTTGGAGGAATCCAACTGGATTCCTCAACATTTGTGTTATTGTTTTTCATTTATTGTGATATATGATTTGATATATAATCTGTTATTGATTATATGTGTTTGGATGGTACTGGTGTGGTATTTTAAATACTATAAGTAATATTGGAATATATAAAAAGGAAAATTTAAAGTGGATATTGGATTTAAGTATTTTATAAAATCAATGGATTTTATAAAAGGAAATATTTGGAAATTAAACATTAAATAGAAATCTGTTTTAACAGATAAATTGAGAAAATTAATTTATAAATAATTTTTTATAAATTAATCAAATTATTTATCACTGGATAAATTGAATATATAAGTCCGAAATTATATTAATAAGTAGAAATCGGTTTTAACGCCGATATTTTTATGGAATATAAACTTAACATTTATAAAGGGAATTATAAATGAGAATACAGGTGATTGGAAATAAAAATAGGATTTTTTACGAATAGTTCTACAAATAGAAGTATAAATAGAATTTGGAAATGGGATATTATTTTTAGATGCGAAATCAAAATGAATTTAGTATTTAAAAGAAATGTTATCACATTCGATGTGGAAAAAAGAATGGATTAAAGTAAATATTTTGTAAATAAAACGTTTATAAAGGAAATTGAATTTTTAAAATAGGAACTAAGATCAAGTTAAGGGAATAAGAAACTGGCTAGAGATTAGCTAAGTTGAATTGCTTTCTGGGTATCAATCTGATGTTGGTTTCGGCCTTCGAGGTTTATACTTAGGAAGTTGTTCTCTTACTAGGTTACAGTTAGAGACTGATAGATGTGGGAAGATAGTGTTGCGTGAATAATAAATATATTTTTTTGATGTTGATAACGTGTATTTTCTAAATTTAGAAGATAAGAATTCATGAATATGTAGAAACCGGAAATGGGGAAATGAATAAATTAATGATAAATTAATTTAAAGGGAAAAACGTTGATTGATGATTGATCGATACAATTTCCATTTGGAATAAGATTGCTGTGTGTATAGATGTATTCGTTTGATAGTTAAATAACCGACTATCAAAGTTTTGACCATTTTTCCGTCGTCAATACGAAGAGATCGAAATCGGATTTATTATCTGAAAACCACTCTGTATGGTCATTAGCATTGAAAATAAAATATGATTAAGATAACTGAAGACGAAGTTTATGAAAGGGATGTTATGGCAAATCCTAGTTTGGAATTGCCTAAGATGGTTTTGCAGAATAGTGCTGTAACGACCTAAGGATTTTCGGCCTAAAAAATTGACATAAATACAATTACCGAATCTCATGTTGATCTTCCAAGCAATGAAAACATAGGGACGTTATTAGAAAGAATATTAGAGGGTGAGATAAGAGAAAAAGAAATATTAGAATAGAAGAAGGAAAAGAAGCAACACAACACAGAGTCTCACATCGCAACGGAATAAAATATAATATAGAAATAAATCTTTATTGAGAGCTTTAAAATACTTACAATATCAGAGTATATCAACACCTATGGACAGTTATAATAATCTGTTCCATATACAACGAACTATGGAATACACACCATATATCTATACAATACGTCTGAATTTCTCCAGCTCGTCTCTGGACTTCTCAGCATCCGATAACCTAAACCTGTACACCCGGGTCTAACCCGAGCATTACAAATACCGGGTCAGTCTAGTGAACCAGAGTGAGAAAAAAACTCGCAAAGTTTAAGGGTAATCATCCAACTTGATTTTTAAGTTCAAAATCTTTTCGAAAGAAAAAAGATAATCGTAAGACCAAATCCATATATAAATACGGACGGTTTTTACCTTACAATAACCTAAAACATTTTTGAAATCAATATATTTTCTGATATTATAATAGTGTCTAAATACAAATAAATATCAATCTAGCAGAACGATTGCATCACACGCTCCACATATATAGTATACAATCAAAACGCGGGCGCTTATTGGAGATTGGATTCTGACTATGACAAGGTATGGAACCACCTGCCCATAGTGTATCTCTAGAAGGGAATATAATGGGTTCAACAAGAACGTCTTGCAACCCGGCCCACACATTACCAACCATTCATTTCGCTTGACTGTATCGAATGTATATCACTAACAGTTGGGCTCAAACCACCGTTTCCTGAAAAGGGACAGCATCGAAATAGATTAAAGAAGGAAAAGGATTTTCTCTAGATAGATGATTAAACACCCTAATGGGAACGACCCACATATCCACACTACCTGCCCGATTTTTGTCATTTCCCGATTGTGAGGCTTGAGGTTTGAATTCACCTTTAGAACATCTGGAAACCATTTACTTTGAATGTCACATCGTCAGATCTGCTGGGTATCACCAATTGACATCCACAAAAATACCCTAGTTGGGAGCTACACAACTATGACACGTTTGAAGAAATCAACGTTCGTGACCCCGTTGAAAATACTTTGTCAAACATTTGTCCAAACAAGTTAACCAAGAACAGGACAAACTGAAGG
Organism: Allium sativum; assembly: GCA_030737875.1. Classification (NCBI taxonomy): domain Eukaryota; kingdom Viridiplantae; phylum Streptophyta; class Magnoliopsida; order Asparagales; family Amaryllidaceae; genus Allium; species Allium sativum. Next base: position 14,475,724 of record CM060923.1, read on the forward strand.
CACCCTCCTACTGCATCCTAGGAATCACCCAATAGATCTGTAGCGAGAAGTCCTTGCAAATCCGTAGATTTCAACCACGACAGAACCACAATTTATCTCTGGCCGCTAAACTAGAGATTATTCGTAGTTTTTCCGTTTATGAAGATCTATGGTCTTCAATGCTCCATCTCGATTATCTTCTGATATCTTCACGTGTTTGTTGGTCGGAATGGTTTTCGAATATAAATTCGATCTTGGTCTTTCTGTACCAACAAGCGTATAGGCCAGATTGATAGTCAGTTATTTATCCATCAAATAAACATAGACAAACAACCATTCATCCATAGAAACAAAATGAATTCACTTATTCAGTAACCAGCATCATTCAGCCTCTTTAGTTAACCTTTCGTTAATTAAATTCTCATAAATCTTCCAATATTTGAATATCGCATTTACTCTTTATTATCGAATAAGAATATTCTTAAAACCATTCATTCAACTTATAAACTTTTCCAATACCGTTTATAAAATCATTCACGAAAATCATAGCTTATTTTTCCCTCAACTCCTCTCGTTTATAAACTAATACCATCCTTGGATAATCATGAAGTCGTTCAAGTTAGGGTATCCTATTTACCTCTCAGACCTTGATCAATAACATTCATATCTTCAGAACAGATATAAGTTTATTAACACATATGTTTCTCTTGCTAAAACTCTATTTAAAATCTCAAACACGTTTACTTAATTAGTTAAGTAACTTTTATTTATAATTCTCTTTATTCTACAAAAAAAAACACTATACAATATAATGTACGAGTCTCGATTTAATTATAAATTGAATCCTTTATAACTCACATCAATATCTCTTTAAAAATATATTTTATCAACATTCGCAATAATCACTAATTATTAATTACAATAGTATATTAATATTCTTTACAAATCTAATATAAATACCTTTTCAATCTTATGTAAATACCTTTTCAAATCTTAATTTGCGATCTTTTCCAGACCTTATATTCTATTAATCAAATAATATAACTTAACCTCTGTATCAAATGTTGCATATTATATTTCCAAATTTACTTCCATTTATCAAATCCTTCAATTCATTTCCAACAACTTATTTGTTGTCTAAAAACCATATAACGATCCTTTATAAAGATTTTCAGGTTATTAATTAGATAGTTCAAATTTCTTGTTTGTAACAAATGTTACAAATTCCCTTTCCCAAAACTTAACTTCATTTACATATTCCACCTTGCGATTCACTGGTGACGTCTTAAAATTCGATTCATTTCTCGGTTCTTACCTTCGATTTACATTCCAAACTTCGGAATATCACATTTTGAACTTCGGAATAAACCTCAACCCAATAAACCTTCTGAACTTCGGAATACAACAATCCGAACTTTGGAATGGAACTTTGTCTTCGCTATTTCACATCATTTCCCAAATCAATATCCATTTCCAATTTCGTTGGTTCGTTAATCTTATTCCCATTTCGTATTTTTTTTAAACAATGTTTGTTTAAAACGATCATTTGTCACAAAAATATCACTTCTCGATCTCTTTTATAAATTCTCGTAAATTAACTATTCAATTATTCCATTTTAATCTTTTGAAATTAATTTAAACTTCTTTTACGGCCGTTAAGCCCTTTGCCGGCCATTTTACACATTTTAATAACAAAATACGATAAGTTTATATCGTTTAAATCTTTATTTAATAATATCTTATATCTCTATTAATTATAAATTTTAAATAATTATAAATTTTAAATAATTATAAAACCAATAATTTAAGCTTTGATATTTATATTTATAATTAAACCTTCAAATTCATATATAATTATATTATATCTTCGAAATCGGTTGAAATTGATTTGATATCAATTTCAAAAATAATTTCTTTATAGACGGTACTAAAGAGGCAAATGTCTGATATAGTATCAACCTGTAAAATATTAAACCATTTCACACCCAAACAATCACAACAAATCATATTGATAACATTATCAATATCAGTGAGGAATCCTATTGGATTCCCCCAACCTATTAATCAATGTAGAACAATGGGTTATCATAATTTGAATAACTCAGTTCAATATGGCTAATTAAATATTCATTTCCCATCTAAACAGATGGAATAAATAGTTTGATAATAACAGTCAATAATGGATGGTAACAGTTAACAATCAGCAACAACGGCAATTCCAGCATCCATTTATTTATTTACAACGTTTATATATTATGAACGTAACCACTGAAGTAAATTACCTCAATTGGATTCAATCTTTAGAAATAACGATTTTAATTTAATTAAGTTAAACGAACGTTTAACTTAACTGTTCAGTAAATATATGAATATATAATTCAATAATCATCCAATAAAATCATCCATAACACCCAAACAAATAAACCCAACTTATAAAATATAAGTTGGAAGAACTGAGTGAGTTTAACTCACCTGAATTCCCTCGTCGCCAAAACGAGTCGGTTTCTGTTAAATTAAACTAGTGTTTAATTTAACTAAAATTTCCAGTAGTCTCCAATTCTGCTCTAGCCAGTTTCAAAAATTCCAGAATGTAGATCTCTGCGATACAGTTCCATCACAACTTGTTTGGTCTACTCGCATAAATCATAAGCATACGGGTTTTGATTGAAATAATATAATTTCTTAATTATGGTTAAGACGTTAATTACTTTTCATTAGAGACTTCGTTTGTTTTAGTACTTCGTTGTTCAGTACCCAGATAATAGTTCGACTCCATCAGATTGTCGCTGCACCCCGTGTGGAGCAAAACCTTGCAATAACAAATAAATAATAATATATTAATCCAATTATAAAATAATTCCCTTAAGTTAAAAGGTAACTTAATTACTTGGGCTAGGCAAATTAACTAGGCCGACACTGGTCCTTCCAACTTCTGCGGTTCAGTTCTTCGTTCACACTGCACAAGTTAAACCATTACAAGGTTACTGTTCTTATTTTAAACTAATTTTCATGGCAAAAATTTAAACCCACTAATTATGTTTTGATTAAAAGTCGACTGACCCCCTTCAATTTGCCTGCTACCATCATACTGCAAAGATAACGCCAATTTAATTAATTAAATCATATTTCCTTAATCCACTAATTTAGTAAACTACTTATATAATACATGCTCGTAACAGTTTTCTGCCTCCTATCTGAATACCGCTTCATCTCACAAGAGCCAGTTCTCCCCCTACTTCACCAAATCTTCCATCAATCAGAATACCATATTATCCTCTAAAAGTTCTTTAATTAGATTATATATATGTATATATATTAGTGTAAACCAATACTTTGCCTTGAAATTGGCTGGCTCGAATACTGGTTTCCTCGGCCTTGTTTAAACTTACGGTCCCCTGTACATCATTCACTTTCGTTCTTCCATTCAAAACGCCAACAGCTACAGCGTTCTTCAATTCTTACTGCACTTCTTCTGCTCGTTTTCATGAACCTGCTATACCAAATTCATACCTTCTTCCCACGTTAATACCTTCCATTCCGATAGTCTCAACCCCACCTGTTTTATAATAACACCCATGTTTTCTTCCCGCTTTACTACTGTCATTCTTTGTTGTTCGAACTCTTCAGTTTGTATGCAACTTTCCATGTTGCCGATAGCCTCAAGATGGACGCCGCTGACACCAGTGCATGGAAATGAAATGCCCCTCCGAACTTCTGCAGTGCAATGGCGAACATTTAGCACCATGCCACCCTTTGCAACCAAACTTCACGCATGGAAACATCCCTCTCCAACTGTCAAAGCCACAACCCCTCCCAAACCGTTCATCTTCCTCCACATCTGAACCAATGCACGGGCTTCAATCTCCACTCATCAAGCACTGAACCATCTTGCCCCTGCCACCTTACTGGTCAACGAACTCCCTTCACCGACACAAACAGCAGCTTCATGTGGTACCAACTTCCACTTCTTGAACCCAACTTTGCATAGTAAAAACACTCCCTTCACATCCAACGGCAAACGCAATGACCCCTTTTTCACACATAAGCCTTCACTCCATAACCCTTCACGTTCCCTTCATCAACATATCCGGATGCCGCGCCATCTCTGCCGGCGCTTCGAGTGAGATTCCTCCCTCCATACTCAACTGGGTGTGCGTTTTGATTTTGCCACAAAAGCCTTGCGTGTTATTTATTTAGGCTAGGGGAGTTTTCAAATGGTATTGGATAGATTACAGATGGAGGAAGGCATTTGGTTGCTGGAAACAAAAGAGGAGGAAGTCTATATATATAGTAGAGGAAGTGTGCGAAGCAAGTAAGTGAGTTACCATTCCATCTAAGTATACTTGGCGACCACGTATTATTAGAATAGGTGTAGGGTAGCATGCAGAGAAGTGATAGGAGAAGAAATGGTGTTAACCGTTCCATGTGAAGGATGAAAGAAGGGCAGCGTATGGCTTGCAGGAATTTGTTCGTTTGGGGAGAAAGGAAACGACTATTTGGCTTTCAAGCAATGTAAAGAATTGTTTAATATCTTTGTACCCTATTCTTAAACTGTAGTTTGCGTATTGGTCGGCACTTGTGCCAATCTGTAAAGGAAAAACTTCCTTAATTGTCTGTATATTACAACTTACTGTGTACCCATATATTCTAATTGTCTGCGCATGTATATAATCTTGGCTAGGGTGGCTAGTTTTTTTACTCCCCTTTATTGTTTACGTCTGTGTGTTTTCAATATATAGGATAGATTTGCAGATGCATTGGTAGACAGCTTCACACTCATATGCAAAAGGTCTGAAAAAGGAGTCGAATCAGCATGTGGATGGACAGAACCATGTATTTATGTTTATAATTTTCTTTGCATGGAAGCATTCCCTACCTCATATTATTTACACATATGGTTAATAAATTTGTACCGTTAATTACGTTACCGTTAAATATATGCACCACTAAACACTTATTCTAAACTCAACGAAATTAAATACACCGCTACCTCTTGACATCCCGGTCCCGACAAAATTAATTTTGTTAAAAATGGGCACCGTTTGCCCAATACATTATTTTAATTTCAATTGATTTATCAGATCACATCTAAATTGATCGTACCGACAAAATAACTCCAATTGGCTCTAAACTTGAAATTTAACAATAATTAATTATACATATTCCAATAAAATTTGTTTTGTCGAAAACGAGGTTGTTTGAAAAGTAAACATTTTTAAGGCCAATATATTATTGATAAAAATATAATTAAATTCAAAACAATTCACAATAATAAATCATTATTATCATATATATCCAAGCAGAATAACCAATACATATTTTAAACTCAATATTCAGAAATTCGGTTTAAAATGATACCCAGATATATAGAAATCCCTTTATATTTTTTTATATAAACGTTATTGTTTATTAATGAAATTCCATAGCGACTATTTTAAATTTTGAATTGGACATAACTAACAATCTATAACATGAAATTTGAAATTTACACTTTCATTAGAAAATTATAATCAACAAGAATCTAATGTTTCTTATTTCACAAAAATCCAACTTATATTGCACCATGTATATTCAATTAAAGTTCAAAACTCAATATTACGAACTACCGCGTCATTTCGAGCTCGATTTATATCATATATAAATTTATCTTTAAAACTTCGTTTTTATAACGAATTCAATATTAAAATCCATTAATATTCTAAATTAAATATTTAAAATAATAAATTTAATTAAATATTTGGCTACCAAAAATACGGGACATTAGATGTGCCTTTGGCTTTTCCAGTCCCAGGACAACTCTTATGGAAGAATGTTTGACAGAGCTGTTTAATAGATCGCATAAGTTGATCTCTTCAAACGTATTTGCGTTTGGTGTTGGAGGAATTCGTTTCTCTTAGCTATATACTCATGGTATTTTTAGAGAGATCAATTTGTGATTTGGCGGGTACGGCGATGGGGCATTCAAAGGAAATAAAGGTGTGATCTGTCAAAAAGATACATTATGAACTCAATCCTCACAACCAGGTTATGGTATAAAATCGGGTAGGTCGCATGGCTAAGTGGCTAGCTCCCAATTAGGGTGTATTGTCACCTGATCTATAGAAATTTCATTTACTTCTTAAACCTATTTTGATGCTGTCCCTTTCAGGAAACGGTTGTTGATCCCAACCGTTGGTGATAATACATTCGGTATACTCAAGCAAAATGAGTGACCAGCCATGTTTAGCCTGGGTTGCAAGATGTTCTTGTTGAACCCGGTGTATTCCTCTCTAGAGATACACTGTCGGAAGGTGGTCCCATACCTTGCCAGTAGGAATCCATTACCCAATAAGTGCCAGATGAAAGCATTCTGCTAGATTGCTATTTATTATATTTAGACATTATTATAATATCAGAAGGGTATTGATTTTAAAGAATATTTTGGGTTATCGTAAGGTAAAAACCACTTGTGTTTATGTGTAGATCGGTCTTACGATTTTCCTTTCTTTAAAAAGGATTTTAAAAGTTAAACCAGATGGTTGGAATTTACTCACAACAGTCAAATGACTGACCCAGAGTTTATTTTGTTTTATTTTACCCTAAACTCTTGGGTGCCCTATTTTGTACGGGCAGTCAAGTAGTCTGTATTTTACAGATATACTTGGAAGAGCTTGGGGCAGGAGACTTCAATATTTTATAGCTGTTGTTTATTTCTGCTGCGATGTTATGTGTTGTACTCTGAAATGGTATATATATATTTATAAGTTTTGTATTTCAGAAGTTATGTTATATAATATATTTTATTCGTTCCGCTGTGAGATTCGTGTTTGCTCTGATGTTGTGTTTATGTTCTTCTTCTTTTATTCTAACTTTCTTTCTTTCTATTTCTCTCCCTCTAACTTATTTCTATTAATGATCTTGTAAGTTCGATTAAGGAATAGTTGGCATGGTTTTTATGTCGATTTTTGGAGTCGAAAATCCCAATTTGCTACAGTGGTATTAGAGCTGAAGGTTAAGTGATTACCTTAGCTCTATGGCGTAATTCAATAGAGACGGGGTAAGTAATGCTTTAGATTGAGTTTGAGTGTATTTACACAGGAGAGCGTATTTATAGATTTTATAAAAATGGTTTGTATTGTGAAGATTTATTGGTTGAGTTGTTTATGAGTTCTGGTCGATCAGTATGTTCCACTGTATCGGTAGGAGTTTCTATACACTTGAATACGACGAACCGACATAGTATGTTTTGAAAAAGAGGGTAAATGAAATAATTTTGCCTAAAATATATTTTGATATAAAGAAGTATATGTATTGGAATTATTATATTTGATGTGTTGTTCATTATTATAATCGAATAAGATTATAACTGAAATGATTATAAATAACTAATTTGAATTCGTATAAGTGTAATATATGAAATTAAATGAATTAAATCTGAATTTAAATAAGAATTAAAACTAAAACCTTAGAAAGTTGGTGAGGTGTTGGTAAATAGACTTGGATTAAAATGTGAGAATTTTAAAATCTTTTAAATTATTTTACAAGCATTGTGAATGCTATTTTGAAATGTATTTCAAAACGGAAGTGTTTAGAAATGGTTTTGAAAGTGATATAGTAATAAACTCACTTTGGTTGTTGAAAAATAATTCCGATGATGATCTGGATCTCATCGGTGTTTGTTTTTGAGTTTCTAAGTGACGGATTACTACCAATGATTTTGTTTTTGAATTGTTATAGGGAAACAAGTTGTTTTGAAATTCCAAAATGAATATTTGACTTTGGACAAAAGTGAAGTTGTTTAAAACCCCAGGATGGAATTGTTTGAGTCAAAAACAAATCATATAGAAATTTGTAAAGCAAATTGGAATTTAAATAAAGCTAGTAAAGTGGTAATTGAAATGAAATTGGACTAGAATGATACCGATTCAAATTGGATTTGTGAGATAGGAATTTGAAATGGATTGGCTAAGGTAAGCTAAGAGCTTGGAATTGATAATGGAACTCGAGTTTGGAATGGAATTTGGCTTGGGTATAAGCGAATAATTGTGTTGAGGACAAAGTTTGATTGGAGTTTGATTGGGATGATGGTGGTATATTCTGATGTGGTAGCAGATGGAAAGGATATAAAGATATGCCCAACAAAAAGGTATAAGCTTATATTCTATATCGGGTATGAGATTTTTATGAGCCTATTTGGCAAGCCGCTTGGCTGTTTGATTTTATTTTGAATGGAAAGGGCCTAGAGAGGCGAGTTGGAGTTTGTACCATTGAGCTGTACGAAGGAGGTGCTGGCGAACTTTTTTGGAATTTTAATGTATTAGAAAATTTTCAAAATTTTTGAAAATTTTCGTCGGTGAGAGTAAATTAATAATTAAACTAAAATTAGTTGGTACAGTTGAAACTGAAATTTTAAAAGCGAACCAAATAATTTTTACCTAGTTAATAGGATTGGTAGCACTTTTTCGGGGATGAAATTCTATTAAGGGGGAAGAATGTAATGTCCCGTATTTTTTATCAGTTGAATAATTAATTAATTTTATTATTTAAATATCGATTTGGCGATATCGATAAGTTGAATTAAATAATATTTATATTTAATTAACTTAAATAATGGAATAATAAATTTTAAATTCCGAATTAGTCGGAATATAGTGGAATTTGAAATATTGTGTGAATTGGATTATTTATAAGATTTAATTCAGTTTGGAATTGAATTATAATAAAGAATTTATTATTTAAACGACGGTTGAACATATATATTATAATATAATTTAAAACGAACCTGTAATGTCGTGGTAGTTCGTAATATTGAGTTTTGAACTTCAATAGAATGTAAGGGAAAATCGAGATTTCGTGTTATAAATTGTAAGTTGTAAGATGGATTTCTGTGAAACAGGAAACTTTTAAATCTGATGAACTATATTTTTCTAATGGAAGGGAAAATCGAGATTTCGTGTTATAAATTGTAAGTTATGTCCAAATCAAATTTTCAAATAGTCGCTATGGAATTCATTTATATTTTATAACGATTTATTTATATAACAAATCGATTTTTATTATATATTGAATATCGATTAACTTGGATTTTCAAATAACGAGTTATAAGTCCAAATATGATTATTTTGGAGCTATACGATATTCTATTGGAATATATATACAATAATATTATTTATTAATATTAAATTAAATTGTTTTTGAATATATTAATATTTTATTGGTTTATTTAGAGCCTTAGGAATAGTCATTTTTTCATTCGAACTCCGTTTTCGACGAAATTAATTTTGTTGGATCCGGAATACTGAATTATTGGTAGATTTCAATTTTCATGATTTTTGGAGTTAGTATGTGGCCATACAGGATTTTAATGTGAAAAAAATTCGATATTTAACTTTTAAAATATGCTTTGTGAGCAAACTGATTCGGAATTCGATGAAACAAGTTTCGTTGGGTCTGAAATGTAGAACCGTAGTGGTATGTCCATTTTTATCGAAATTGGATATCGTATGTATCATACGAATTTTAAAACAATAAATATAAGCAACAATAACATAAAAATCAATAAAATAATTTTTTTTAAAACTGTCGTATAAATACCACTACCTCACTAACACTAAAATAATTCCTCCCGTAGTCAATATTTCTCAGCCACCACTCTTTTGTTTCTGGAAAACAGTTTTTGGGAGTTCTAAAATTCTTATAAATTGAAATATGAATCCTAAAATCACGGGATTCATATATTAATGATCGCTAAGTGATACTCTTCTTTTATATATAGTTTTTGTGGTGTTCGACCTTAATTCTGTTTGCTGGTTCGACTATGACGTCGGTTAGGGTTAGGTTTCGAGAGAGAGATAGGAGCTTCAATGCTTGGATATAAGTTTATTTTTGGAATTATGGTGTGATTTAGCACCAATGAGCGAAGTTTGTGTAACACCCCGGATTTTTGAATAATCGAATTTACTAAATTAAAGAATAATTAATCTCAGACGTGAGAATAAAGGGAAACGGGTTGCGCCATTGTGTTCGTTTCGGAATTCTGGTTGAGATAGAGTCCGAGTTTGCGTGAATTGGACTTCGTATGAAGAAGATATGGAGATCGGAAGTTTCAGAAAATTTAAAACAGATTTCAAATTTCAAAATTTCAGAGTCAAATAGGCTAGGCGGGAAAATCCCCGCAAGGGCCAGGTCGACCATAGGGTCGACCTGGGGGTCGACCTACCCTGACCAGGTCGACCATAGTGTCGACCTGGGGGTCGACCTACCCCCCCCCCTCGGCAGATTTGATTTATGACCTGTAGATGACTGTGTGCTGACTCATTAGGGTTTCTGATATGCTCTGATTGGCTGGGATTAATTCTGGGTTGATCGGACGGCTTAAACTAATCCTAAACTCTATAAAAACACCTATAGACCCAAACCCTAAAATCAAAATAAAATTGGATTCATAGCCTCCATGCCGTCAACTTGCAACTCAGGATAGCTGCCGCCCATTAGAGAGGAAGAAAGCAAATCAAATTCAATCCTTTTCAACTCTAACAACGAATCTTCATCAAAGGAGCGCTAATTCAACTCCAGAAATCAGAATTCAGAACTCAAGACTGCTTTTGAGTTGTGAGTTCGATAGACTTAACAAAATAATTAATAAACGAATTGGATTGAGTTATAATGTGGATAATTTGGATGTAATATGAATTGTTGATTTCATGTTGTAATTATGTTGTAGAATTATGTTGTAATTTCTATGATATTACGTTATGATGCTATCATCTATGATGCAAAGTTATGATGCTATCACCCATGTTATAATCCTATGATTGGCTTATGTCTAGTTGAATCATCATGTCTCTTATGCTAGTTTGTTATATTGATTCATATGATAAATCATATGTAGGAAAGTTTAGATTGTTGATTCAAACATGAACCATATACAAGTTTGGGTAGAATTATATGTGACTTTACATGGCTATGGCACCTAGTTTATGTGAGAATTTAAATTGAATGTTAGGCTATGACATATGCTAAATTCTACATGATACTTTACATGTCTACACCATTGTTGCGATGTATGAATCACCTATATAAGTTTATGAGTTGGATATGAATCATGTTATGCAAGTTTAGGATTATTACCTATGCAAATATAGATCTATGACATATGTTATTTATGCAAGTTTGAGGCCATTATTTCATCAAGTTCACACCTTCAGATTTGGATCCATGACATATGATGTTTATGTAAGTTTGTGGCCATTATCTCATCAAGTTCACACCTTTAGATTTGGATCCATGACATATGTTATTTATGCAAATTTTGGCCTATGCAAGTTTTAGATGTAGAACATCATTCACATATGCAAGTTCACCCCTATGTTAGATTTGTGATGTTTTCTTTTATTTTATGAGTTAGACTATTCGAGTCTAACGTATATTTTTACGTTAAACGAACAAACGCACTACGTGGGGTAAAGGGGATAATATTAAAAATATTTAATTGGCATAAATGCCTTAAAAAGGCATAAAATAAAATTGTGGTGAAATTGGTATAATTTTACATACAATAAATGGATGGACATAATTGATTCAATTATGGACATCGTTAAATTTGGAATTGATTGATAATTTGAATAGGAAAAGTAATTCAAATTTGGGGAATGATTAATTAGGAGTAATTAATCGTTTAAGACACGAGGTTAGGCTCTTTTGTGGTATAAGACTGCCCGGACCCGCCCGGCAAATCCAGCTGCCACAAATGTCAGTCTAATGTGAGAGGTCTTAGGCACAAACTAAATACGTAACAGTTGTAAAGACACGAGGTTAGGCTCTTTTGCGGTGTAAGACTGCCCGGACCCGCCCAGCAAATCCAGCTGCCACAAATGTCAGTCTAATGTGAGAGGTCTTTATGAGGTTACAGTCTTAATGAATTAAGAAACACTTAACCAGATAAGCATGTAGTGGGACATGAGGGGGTTAAGTGGGTGCCTTAGGTGTCATGTGGAATCTAGTGGGTGCCTTGGGTGGCATTTGGAAATACGATTTGAAACACTTAACCAAAAATTGAAACATGTAATTGAAACATGAATAAGAAGTGGGTTAAGTGGGATGTACTAGAGAGGGCCAAGCTTAGGTGGATAGCTTGTGTCAAGTAATGGGGGCCCGTTTTAACCAGTAACCCATACGTATCTTTGTGGGCTCAACCCAAGTCGAGGATGGGACACACATACTGGGCTTGACTGTAAGAGGCCAAACCGGGTTAGCGATGGCAAAGCAAGTCCAATGGGTTCATATGCGTGTGTGGACCCGGGCTGGTAGGTAAGACGTTGTTGCATCATGTAGGTATAAGCCGTGCATTCTTGGTGGTATCGGGTTGCCACTTTGGGGAGTGATACACCCCACTATGGGGCCAACACAGGTATCTACAAGTTAGGGAGCCGATCGCTTGGGGGTAGTGGGTACACCTAGTGGAGATAGGGGCAGACGGCACCTATGAAGGCAGCTAGGGGTGCACGGAACTACCAATATCATTATTAAGTCTGTAGGCGGGATCAACCTTTGGGTGACTAGTGGTGGTGCAGTATACTAGTGGCGGTGCAGTATAGCAATTATCCTATAGTGTTGGTGTAGTTTAGTAAATTTATCTTAGCGGGTTAGGTGTGCTTTAACGATATCGTTGTTCATCTTGTTTCCTTGTTTACTCTGTCATACTCAATGGTTCATGATCATTTCCTTGTTTTCCAACTTATACCGTTGCCTAGTTACTTTGTTAATTATATTGTTAGAATTATCGCACTCGCCAAACTTTATGTCTGACCCCCCTTTTTCCATCTCTTTCCTTCCCTCCCCCCCCCCCCTCCAGGTGCTCAGGTTGGAACTAGCACCAGTGGAGCTTGATTTTGGACTGCATTTAGAAGATTTCTTGGACCGCTGAAGTAAAGTTCATCTTCTCTTTATTCATGGCTATTTTAATGTTGGGGATTATGTCTTTCAACTTATGTACTTTGTTTTATCAAGATGGATATGATGTACTTGACTTCGGTTTATGGTTTTGATGATGTAATCAAACATATGGGTTTATCCGCTACAATGAAATAAAGTTTTAATTTTCAAATACTGTTTATATCTGTCTTGTTGTGATTTTCTGTTCTATACTTACTTAAAACGCTCCATAGAAGTTAATGCATTCCCTTTGTGAGTGACATTAATGGATGTGGGGTATTACACGTGGTATCAGAGCTGAAGGTTACCAGAACAGATGTGAATTTTTGAAAAACTATTTTTCAAAGCAATTTTTATAAAGAAGTACTTTCAAAAGTATGTTTTAAGGAAAGTATTTTCAAGAGAAAAGTATATTTTAGAAGGCATAACCCCAAGAGCCATATATCTTTCCTTCAGTCCATTTTGTATTGAATCTTTCCTTTTTCATTTCAGCATGTCTGAAGCATCTGAGATACCAGAGGGCGTTCATGTGCCCAGTTGGTTTCGTCAATATCTTGAGGCTAGGGCCGCCGCCGCAGGTCCAGCAAATCCTGCTCCTCCTCGTCTCGATAATTTCGCAAAGATATGTAAGGACTTTAGAGCAATGGGTTGAAAACCTTTTCATGGGACGGAGACATTTGTTGAAGCTCGTAACTGGCTAAAGGAGGTGGAAGAATTGTTTAGAATCTTTGAAGTGGATGATGGAAGGAAAGCCAGCTGGCTGCGTGGCTAATGAAGGATGAGGCCTCGTTTTGGTGGGAGGTCACTAATGGGGGACGTCCAGTTGATACATGGCCAGATTTTAGGCAAAGGTTTGAGGCGAAGTTTCTCTCGTAGGCTGAAGAGAATCTATACATGGAAAGGTTCTTGTCACTGAAGCAAGGAAATCTATCGGTGAAAGAGTACGTCAATAAATTCAACCAATTGGCAAGGTTTGGCTTAGATTTGGTGAACACTCCAGAAAAGAAGACTCTAAGATTTGTTAAGGGCTTAAACGAGCCGCTTCATGGGTTAGCTATGACCCACATTCCCATGGGGGCCTCCTTTGAGAGGTTAGTTGACATGGCACTCATGCATGAAGAAGAGAAGGGCGCCAATGCTAATAAGGCACCCGAGAAGAAAGGGGATCAAAAGAAGCCGTAACAACAACAACAGAACAAGAAAGGTGGCAAAGGCAACAATGCTAAAGGGAAGAAGAAATGCTTTAACTGTGGGACAACCGGCCATCTAAGCAAAGATTGTAGGAAGAAAAAGAAGACTGGTTGTTTCCACTATGGAGAAGCGGGACATCTTATTAAGGACTTCCCAAAGAAAGGGCAGAGGGAAGGGTCTACCTCGGTAGGACAGGTGCAAGCTCTTATGGCACCAGGGCAGGAAAGGGGACAAGTTCAGGCTCTCGTGGTCCCACCGCTGTAGGAACGAGGTAGAGCAATTTCCGTTGAAAGTTTAGTTTTTTTGTTTGACCATCCGGTCCGTACTTTATTCGATTCTGGCACATCGCATTCGTTTATTTCTACATCGTTAGTTGAAACACTGCACCTAGATACAAGTCATGTTACTGATCCCTTAGTAGTCTCAAATCCTATTGGTGGTTCGGCTCATCTTTCTATGATTTGTCGGGATTTGAGAGTGTTTATATTGGGCGTTGAGTTTGAGTGCAACGCTTTTGTCCTTGGCTTCATGGTCTACGGTTTAATTCTAGGTATGGATTGGCTAACTAGATATGGGGCCATCCTAGATTGTGAAAGAAAGGTAGTTAGATTGTTGACTCGTTATGGAAGGACCCTTGATATTTCTTGTGACCCTAGAGGTCCAGTAATGCCTAGTTACCTAGAATCCCTTGATGCATCCGATGATGATTTACATTCTGTTCCCATAGTCCGTGAATATGCTGATGTCTTCGATGAGGTGAGAGGTTTACCCCCAAAATGTGAGATAGACTTTCGAATATATCTAGTGGACATCGCAAAGCCAGTTGCAATGCCAGTGCGCCACATGGCTCCTAGAGAGAGAAGAGAACTCAGTAAACAAGTGAAAGAATTGCTTGAGAAGGGGTTCATCAGACATAGTATATCGGAGTGGGGTGCTCCAGTAGTATTTGCCACAAAGGCAGATGGGTCCCTTAGACTTTGTGTGGACTATAGAGAACTCAATAAGCTTACTAAGAAGAATAGACACCCACTGCCGAGGATTGACGATCTCTTCGATCAGTTAGTTGGCACCTCATTGTTTTCGCAGTTGGACTTAGCCACTGGTTTCCATCAGTTGAGAGTGGCTGAGGATAGCATAGACAAGACTACCTTTAGGACTCCAGACGGTTTCTTCGAGTGGCTGGTGATGCCCTTTGGTTTGACAAACGCCCCTGCATACTTTGTTGATTTGATGAGTAGGGTGTTTAGGGAGTACCTTAATACATTTGTGGTAGTCTTTGTAGATGACATCTTGATCTTTTCTTAAAGTGAAGAAGAGCATGCCCTACATCTTAGGGAATTATTGGAGACTCTTCGAGCGCATAGCCTTAAAGCTAAATTTTCTAAATGTCACTTTTGGAGAAAAGAAGTGCGATTCTTAGGGCACGTGGTTTCCAAAGAAGGGATAGCCGTGGATCCCGCGAAGATAGTGGCCATCCAAGATTGGAAGGTTCCTAAAAATGCGACCGAGGTGAGAAGTTTCTTAGGGTTGGCTGGCTACTATAGAAAATTTATCAAAGACTTCGCAAAAATATCAGCTCCATTAACACGTTTGACGAAGAAGAACTTAGTTTTCATGTGGGACGTAGATTGTGATGATGTGTTCCAACGTTTAAAGAGAGCTTTGACCATAGCCCCAGTCTTAGTGTTGCGAAATGGAGGTAAGCCATTTACCGTTTATACCGATGCTTGTAGGACAGGACTAGGCGGAGTCTTAATGCAAGAAGGAAGGGTAATAGCCTATGGTGGAAGGTAGTTGAGAGTGCATGAAAGAAATTACCATATACATGACCTAGAGTTGGCCGCTATTGTTTTCACGCTTAAGTCTTGGCGTCATTATCTTCTTGGCGAGAAATTCAAATTGTTCACTGACCACAAATCACGAAAATACTTATTCTCTCAGAAGGACTTGAACTTAAGGCAGCAAAGTTGGATGAAGTTCCTAGCATCCTACGACTTCGAGATAGCATATACCCCTAGCAAGGGTAACGTGGTGGCAGATGCCTTAAGTAGAAAAAGGTTATCCTTGAGTCCATTTTTTGTTGAGCGGCGAAGTTTAGAGTTCATCTCTACGTTTAACTTCACACATTCCATTGACTTCGTACCCGGTTTGCTAGCTTCCTTAGAAGTCAGACATACGCTTTTGGGACGGATTGGCGAGGCACAGCGAGACGACCCACAGTTGGTTGAGTTAGTAGAAAATCTCAAAGGAGGGGAGTCATCGAGCCATCTCCATAGGTATACCCTAGATGATAAGGGTTGGTTGCGTAGGGACGGTGGACTTTGTGTACCATGGGACGAGAATCTTAGGAAGACCATTCTTGATGATGCCCATCGTTCGAAGATGACCATTCATCCCGGCGGGGACAAGATGTACATGGACATGAGACAAGTTTACTTTTGGGATGGCATGAAGAAAGATGTGGCTGAGTATGTCGCTAGATGCTTGGTGTGCCAACAAGTAAAAGCAGAGCAAAAGAAGCCCTGTGGATTGCTTCACCCATTGGAGGTCCCACAATGGAAGTGGGAAAGCATCTCGATGGACTTTATTGACGGATTACCAAGATCGAGGAAGGGGAATACGGGAATTTGGGTCGTGGTAACAGACTTACTAAGAGCGCCCATTTCATTCCCGTGAAGAGTAAGAGGACTGCTCCATGGTTAGCCTTCGTATACATTCGAGAAATAGTTCGTCTGCACGGTGTTCCTTCTAGCATAGTGAGCGACCGCGATCCTATCTTATCTAGCGAATTTTGGAAGAGCTTGCAAGAGGCGGTAGGGACTCAGTTATGTTTGAGCACCGCATATCATCCTCAGACGGACGACCAGACCGAGAGGGTGAATTGTATTCTAGAGGACCTATTGAGATTATGTGTCGTAGATTTCGGAGGTACATGGAAGGAACATCTTCCGTTGGTAGAGTTTGCATATAATAATAGCTTTCAGTCTAGCATTGGCATGGCGCCGTTCGAAGCTATTTATGGATGGTCGTGTCATTCGCCTACATGTTGGTGGGAATCTACGGATAAGATCTTGCTTGGACACGATATGATTAGAGAGACTTCGGAGAAGATCGATTTGATTCGAAGGAGGATGAAGAGGGCGCAAGATAGACAGAAATCTTATGCGGATAAGAGGAGGTCAGATCTTGAGTTTGATGTTGGGGACATGGTCTTTGTCAAGGTGTCTCCATTACGAAACGTCGTTCGCTTTGGGCCGTTGGGAAGTTACCACCAAGGTTCGTAGGACCGTTTCCCATTAAGGAAAGGATTGGGCACATGGCGTATAGAGTGGAGTTGCCTGAGAGACTTAGTGGTGTACACGACGTATTCCATGTATCACGTTTGAGGAAGTGCTTGCACGAGACCGCGGAAGTGGTAGAGCTGAGCTTGCTTAGAGAGGTGGAGATCGAGCGTGATGCAACGATTCAACGAGCTCCTACGCACATTCTTGGGTCGGAGATTAAGAAGTTGAGGAATCGAGAGGTCAAACTAGTCAAAGTGCAATGGGGAGATGATGAGAGCAACGCTACTTGGGAGACGGAAGCGAAGATGCGTTCATTATACCCTTTTCTTTTCGAGGGTATGTCTTTTAATTTCTCCTTTATCGCTTATCTTGTACTTATCTTATCTTTAGTGTGTCCTCTCGCTAGTATCTTTGACCTTTAGATAAGAATAGTCCTATGGTTGAAACATGTGTTTGAGACATGTTATGTATGATGGATGCAAGTGGATGCAAGTGTTTGCTAGTGGTTGCTCGTGGATGCATATACACACACTTTAGGCACTAGATCGGCTCAGTCACTTCATATTGCATATTGCATATAAATGTGTGTACATATTTAAGAAATGGATGTATAATGGTTATACCATCATATGGATGCTGCATTTGGTGAATGGTTGTGCACACATGTAGAAATAATATGTATCGATAAGGTTCTTTCGCATACATAATGGATGCATGGCACTATCATGATTTGCATTAAGGAGGTCAACTGAATCAGTAGACCGCCTGATTTTGCATTAAATAAGGAACATATACACACACTTCTTGAATATGTTTATACAGCATTAGGAATTTATAAGGACAATGGATGCCTGTGTTTGATGGATGAGTAGATGGTTGTTTGGACGTTAGGATATGCATTCTCCTTAACTTAGAGATTTCGGGGGCGAAATCCTTTAAGGAGGGGAGAATGTAACACCCCGGATTTTTGAATAATCGAATTAACTAAATTAAAAAATAATTAATCTCAGACGTGAGAATTAAGGGAAATGGGTTGCGCTATTGTGTTCGTCTCGGAATTCTGGTTGAGATAGAGTCCGAGTTTGCGTGAATTGGACTTCGTATGAAGAAGTTATGGCGATCGGAAGTTTCAGAAAATTCAAAATAGATTTCAAATTTCAAAAATTCAGAGTCAAACAGGCTAGGCGGGAAAATTCCCGCCAGGGCCAGGTCGACCTACCCTGACCAGCTCGACCATAGTGTCGACCTGCCCCCCCTCCCGCTCTTGCCCGGGCAGATTTGATTTATAACTTGTAGGTGACTTTGTGCCGACTCATTAGGGTTTCTGATATGCTCTGATTGGCTGGGATTAATTCTGGGTTGATCGGATGGCTTAAACTAATCCTAAACTCTATAAAAACACCTATAGACCCAAACCCTAAAACCAAAATAAAATTGGATTCATGGCCTCCATGCCGTCAACTTGCAACTCAGAATAGCCGCCGCCCATTAGAGAGGAAGAAAGCAAATCAAATTCAATCCTTTTCAACTCTAACAACGAATCTTCATCAAAGGAGCGCTAGTTCAACTCCAGAAATCAGAATTCATAACTCAAGACTGCTTTTGAGTTGTGAGTTCGATAGTCTTAACAAAATAATTAATAAATGAATTGGATTGACTTATAATGCGGATAATTTGGATGTGATATGAATTGTTGATTTCATGTTGTAATTATGTTGTGGAATTATGTTGTAATTTCTATGATATTATGTTATGATGCAAAGTTATGACGCTATCACCCATGTTATAATCCTATGATTGGCTTATGTCTAGTTGAATCATCATGTCTCTTATGCTAGTTTGTTATATTGATTCATACGATAAATCATATATATGAAAGTTTAGATTGCTAATTCAAACATGAACCATATACAAGTTTGGGTAGAATTATATGTGACATTACATGGCTATGGCACCTAGTTTATGTGAGAATTTAAATTGAAAGTTAGGCTATGACATATGCTAAATTCTACATGATACTTTACATGTCTACACCATTGTTGCGATGTATGAATCACCTATGTAAGTTTATGAGTTGGATATGAATCATGTTATGCAAGTTTAGGATTATTACCTATGCAAATATAGATCTATGACATATGTTATTTATGCAAGTTTGTGGCCATTATTTCATCAAGTTCACGCCTTTATATTTGGATCCATGACATATGATGTTTATGTAAGTTTGTGGCCAAAATCTCATCAAGTTCACACCTTTAGATTTGGATCCATGACATATGTTATTTATGCAAGTTGTAATTTTGGCCTATGCAAGTTTTAGATGTAGAACATCATTCACATATGCAAGTTCACCCCTATGTTAGATTTGTGATGTTTTCTTTTATTTTATGAGTTAGACTATTCGAGTCTAACGTATATTTTTACATTAAATGAACAAATGCACTACGTAGGGTAAAGGGGATAATATTAAAAATATTTAATTAGCATAAATGCCTTAAAAAGGCATAAAATAAAATTGTGGTGAAATTGGTATGATTTTACATACTATAAATGGATGGACATAGTTGAGTCAATTATGGACATCGTTAAATTTGGAATTGATTGATAATTTGAATAGGGAAAGTAATTCAAATTTGGGGAATGATTAATTAGGAGTAACTAATCGTCTAAGACACGAGGTTAGGCTCTTTTGTGGTGTATGACTGCCCGGACCCGCCCGGCAAATCCAGCTGCCACAAATGTCAGTCTAATGTGAGAGGTCTTAGGCATAAACTAAATACGTAACAGTTGTAAAGACACGAGGTTAGGCTCTTTTGCGGTGTAAGACTGCCCGGACCTGCCCGGCAAATCCAGCTGCCACAAATGTCAGTCTAATGTGAGAGGTCTTTATGAGGTTACGGTCTTAATGAATTAAGAAACACTTAACCAGATAAGCATGTAGTGGGACATGAGGGGGTTAAGTGGGTGCCTTGGGTGGCATGTGGAATCTAGTGGGTGCCTTGGGTGGCATTTGGAAATACGATTAGAAACACTTAACCAAAAATTGAAACATGTAATTGAAACATGAATAAGAAGTGGGTTAAGTGGGATGTACTAGAGAGGGCAAAGCTTAGGTGGATAGCTTGTGTCAAGTAATGGGGGCCCGTTTCAACCAGTAACCCATACGTATCTTTGTGGGCTCGACCCAAGTCAAGGACGGGACACGCGTACTGGGCTTGACTGTAAGAGGCCAAACCGGGTTAGCGGTGGCAACGCAAGTCTAAAGGGTTCATATGCGTGTGTGGACCCAGGATGGTAGGTAAGACGTTGTTGCATCGTGTAGGTATAAGCCGCGCGTTCTTGGTGGTATCGGGTTGCCACTTTGGGGAGTGATACACCCCACTGTGGGGCAAGCACGGGTATCTACGAGTTAGGGAGCCGATCGCTTGGGGGTAGTGGGTACACCTAGTGGAGATAGGGGCAGACGACACTTATGAAGGCAGCTAGGGGTGCACAGAACTACCAATATCGTTTTTAAGTCTGTAGGCGGGATCAACCTTAGGGTGACTAGTGGTGGTGTAGTACACTAGTGGCGGTGCAGTATAGCAATTATCCTATAGTGTTGGTGTAGTTTAGTAAATTTATCTTAGTGGGTTAGGTGCGCTTTAACGATATCGTTGTTCATCTTGTTTCCTTGTTTACTCTGTCATACTCAATGGATCATGATCATTTTCTTGTTTTCCAACTTATGCCTTAGCCTAGTTACTTTGTTAATTATATTGTTAGAATTATCGTACTCGCCAGACTTTATGTCTGACCCCCCTTTTTCCATCTCTTCCCCCCCCAGGTGCTCAGGTTGGAACTAGCGCCAGTGGAGCTTGATTTTGGACTGCTTTTAGAAGATTTCTTGGACCGCTGAAGTAAAGTTCAGCTTCTATTTATTTAAGGCTATTTTAATGTTGGGGACTATGTCTTTCAGCTTATGTAATTTGTTTCATCAAGATGGATATGATGTACTTGACTTTGGTTTATGGTTTTGATGATGTAATCAAACATATGGGTTTATCCGCTGCAATGAAATAAAGTTTTAATTTTCAAGTACTGTTTATATCTGTCTTGTTGTGATTTTTTGTTCTATACTTACTTAAAACACTCCATAGAAGTTAATGCATTCCCTTTGTGAGTGACATTAATGGACGAGGGGTGTTACAGTTTGGGTGGGTTCGAGTAAGATTGTTATCGCGATTTTCTTTGGGGTGACGTGGGTTGGCTGGAAACCGTGATCTAGAGGAGCTAACGTCGCTCTTCTGAAGAGGAACATGAGTTGGTCACGAAGGGTGTGGTTGGAAAGAGGAGCCGAAGAGGAGGCCAGGGGCGGTGATTTCACGTGATGCGGTGGGACGTTAGACGAGGAGTGGCGAAGCATATAAGGCGTGATGGCCATAGAAGATGTTGTAAATGTCGAACTGGAATATTGAGGGGGACGAGTTACTGTTGATAGCAATAACACGGTATTGGGCCAAAGTAATAGTGGGTGAGGCCTAGTAACAAAATTATTTAAATTTAATACTATTTAAATGATTATACAAACTTGTAGTTATGATATTTTACTCATATGTTATCAAAATTTCGAATGGTCTAACCCGTTGGGACCGTACGGTCGAATGCTACACAATTGAACTACTCTGGAGCGATTTGGAGCTAGTTTGGATTTATGATAGAATAAAACATCTGATCGGATCTATTGAACAGTTATCGTTATTTAACGATAAACCAACCAATGTGAGTAAACTCACTAACTCTGATCAGTTTATAATTTTATAAATTTATTTTAATATTGATAAATGATGATTGATTTCTGTGTGATGATTATTTGTATGAATTACTAGTTACTTGGTTGAATATATAGATATAGTTATATATATAAATCGTTAATTAAATATTGATTCTGTTTATTAGAATATTTCATATCGATATAAAATCATGTTATTTATGTTGATTAACATATATGGATGCAGGGAAACAGGTTGGAGGAATCCAACTGGATTCCACAACATTTATGTTATTAATTTTCATATATTTTGATATATAATCTGTTATTGATTATGTGTGTTTGGATGGTACTGGTATGGTATTTTAAATACCATAAGTAATATTGGAATATATAAAAATGAAATTTTAAAGTGGATATTGGATTAAAGTATTGTATAAAATCAATGGATTTTATAAAAGGAAATATTTAGAAATTAAATATTAAATAGAAATCTGTTTTAACAGATAAATTGTGAAGATTAATTTATAAATAATGTTTTATACATTAAGAAAATTATTTATCATTAGATAAACTGAATATGTAAGTCTAAAATTATATTAAGAAGTAGAAATCGGTTTTAACATCAATATTTTTATGGAATATAAACTTAACATTTAAAAAGGGAATTATAAACGAGATTATTGGTTTGTTGGAAATAAAAATAGGATTTTGCATGAGTAATTCTAGAAACAGAAGTATAAATAGAATTTGGAAATGGGATATTACTCTTATATGCGAAATCAAACTGAATTTAGTATATAAAGAAATGTTATTCACATTCGATGTGAAAAAAAGAATGGATTAAAGTAAATATTTTGCAAATAAAATGTTTATAAAGGAAATTGGGTTTTTGAAACAGGAATTAAAATCGGGTTAAGGGGATTTGAAACTGACTAGAGATTAGTTAAGTTGAATAGCTTTCTGGGTATCGATCTGATGTTGGTTTCGGCCTTCGAGGTTTATACTTAGGAAGTTGTTCTCTTACTAGTTTACAGTTAGAGACTGATAGATGTGGGAAGATAGTGTTCCGTCAATAAGAAATGGAAATGTTTTCCAATGTTGATGACGTATATATTCTAAATTTAGAAGATAAGAGTTTATGAATATATAAAAACCAGAAATGGAGAAATAAATAAATTAATGATAAATTAATTTAAAGAGGAAAACGTTGATTGATGATTGATCGATAAAATTTTCATTTGGGAATAAGATCATTATGTGTATGGATGTTTTCCTTTGATAGTTAAATAACCGACTATTAAAGTTTTGAACATTTTTACGTCGTCGATACAGAGAGACTAGAATCATATTTGTTATCTGAAGACCATTCTGTATGGGCATTAGCGTTGCGAATCAAATATGATTTAGATAATTGAAGACGGAGTTTATGCAAGGGCTGTTCTGGCAAATCCTTGGTAGAAATTTTCTAAAATCGGTTACAGAACAGTGCCTTCGGTTGGTCCAGTCGCAGGACAACTTGTATGGAAGAATGTTTGATAGGGTATGTCTAATGGATCGCGTGTTGATCTCTTCAAATGTATTTATGTTTTGTGGCAGAGGAATTCGTTCGCCTTAGCTGTATACCCATGGTATTTTTGGAGAGATCAACTTGTGATTTGGCGGGTATAACGATGGGGCATTCAAAGAAAATAGAGGTCTGATCTGTCAAAAAATACGTTATGACCACAAGCCTCACGACCAAGAAATGGTATAAAATCGGGTAGGTCGCATATCTAAGTGAGTAGCTCCCAATTAGGGTTTATTGTAACCCGATCTAGAGAAAATTCATTTACTTCTTTAACCTATTACGATGTTGTCCCTTCCGGGAAATGGTTGCTAATCCCAACCGTTGGTGATAATACATTCAGTACACTCAAGCGAAATGAGTGACCGGTCATGTTTAGCCTGGGTTGCAACATGTTCTTGTTGAACCCGGTGTATTCCTCTCTAGAGATACATTATTGGAAGGTGGTCTCATACCTTGCCAGTAGGAACCCATTACCAAATAATCACCCGCAGTTTTTGATTATATATTATATAAGTGGAACATGAGATGAAAGCGTTTCGCTAGATTGCTATTTATTTGATTTAGATATTATTATAATATCAGAAGAGTATTGATTTTAAAGAATATTTTGGGTTATCATAAGGTAAAAACCATCTATGTTTATGTGTAGATCGATCTTACTATTTTCCTTTCTTTAAAAAGGGTTTTAAAAGTTAAACCAAATGGTTGGAATTTACTCACACCGGTCACATGACTGACCCAGAGTTTATTTTGTTTTGTTTTAACCTAAACTCTTGGGTGCCCAATTTTGTATGGGCAGTGAAGTAGTCGGGATTTTACAGATATACTTGGAAGAGCTTAGAGCAAGAGGCTTTAACTTTTTATAGTTGTCGTCAATTTCCGCTGCGATGTTATGTGTTGTACTCTGAAATGGTATGTATATACCGTTATAAGTTGTGTTTTTCAAAAGTTTTGTTATATAATATATTTTATTCATTCCGCTGTGAGATTCGTGTCTACTCTGATGTTGTATTTATATTCTTCTTCTTTTATTCTAAATTTCTTTCTTTCTATTTCTTACTCTCTAACTTCTTTCTATTAATGATCTGGTATGCTTGATTCTGGAAAAGTTGACATGGTTTTTATGTCCATTTTTGGAGTCAAAAATCCCAGTTCGTTACAGTGGTATCAGAGCTGAAGGTTAAGTGATTACCTTGGCTCTGTGGCATAACTCAATAGAGATGGGGTTAGTAATGCCCTAAATTGAGTTTGAGTGTATGTATATGAAAGAGCATATTTATAGATTTTATAAAAATGGTTTTGTATTGTGAAGATTTATTGGTTGAGTTGCTTATGAGTTCTGGTCGATCAGTTTGATCCACTATAACGGTAGCAGTTTCTATACACTTGAATATGATGAACCAACACAGTAGGTTTTGAAAAAGAGGGTAAATGAAATAATTTGGCCTAAAATATATTTTGATATAAAGAGGTATATATATTGGAATTATTGTATTCGATGTGTTGGTCATTATTATAATCGAATAACATTATAATTGAAATGATTATAAATAACCAATCCGAATTAGTATAAGTGTAATATATGAAATCAAATGAATTAAATCTGAATTTAAATTAGAATTAAAATTAAAACCCTAGAAATTTGGAGAGGTGTTTGTAAATGGACTAGGATTAAATATACAAGAATTTTAAAATCCTAGGAGATTTTAAATTGTTTTACAAGCATTGTGAATGGTATTTTGAAATGTATTTCAAAATGGAAGTGTTTAGAAATGGTTTTGAAAGTGATGCAGTATTGAACTCACTTTAGTTGCTGGAAAATAATTCCAATGATGATACGAACATCATCGGTGTTCATTTACGAGTCTCTAAGTAACGGATTACTACCAAAGATTTTGTTTTTGAACTATTTTGGGAAAATAAGTTGTTTTGAAATTCCAAAATGAGTATTTGACTTTGGACAAAAGCGAAGTTGTCTAAAACCCCAGGAAGGATTTGTTTGAGTCAAAAACAAATTATATAGAAATTTGTGAAAGAAAATTAAATTGGAATTTAAATAAAGCCATTTAAGTGGTAATTGAAACTGAATTGGACTTGAATGATATTGAGTCAAATTAAATTTTTGAGATAGGAATTTGAAATGGTATTGGCTAGGGTAAGTTAAGAGCTTGGGATCGAGAATTGAACTCGAGTTTGGAATGGAATTTGGCTTGGGTATAGTGAATAATTGTGTTAAGGATAAAATTGATTAGAGTTTGATTGGGATGACGGTGGTATATGCTGAAGTGGTAGCAGATGGAAAGGATATAATGATATTCCCGATAAAAAGGTACAAGTTTATATTCTATATTGGCTATGAGATTTTTATGAACCAATTCGACAAGCTGCTTAGCTGTTTGATTTTCTTTTGAATGGAAAAGGCATAAAGAGGCGAGTTGGATTTTGAGCCATTGAGCTGTACAAAGGAGGTACTGGCGAAATTTTTTGTAATTATAGGGTGTTAGAAAATTTTCTGAATTTTTGAAAATTTTCGTTGGTAAGAATAAATTAATAATTAAATTGAAATTGGTTTATACAGTTGAAACTGAAATTTGAAAAGTGAAACTAATAATTTTTACCTAGTTAATAGGATTGGTAGCATTTTTCTAGCTTAGTAATTTCAAGGATGAAATTCTTTAAGGGGTGAAGTACGTAACGTCCCTTGTTTTTTAACAATTAAATAATTAATTTATTAAATTATTTAAATATCGATTTGGCAATACCGGTAACTTAAGTTAAATAATATTTTTATTTAATTAATATAAATAATGGAATAATAAATTTTAAATTCTGAAATAGTCGGAATATAATGGAATTTGCAATATTGTATGAATTAAATTATTTATAAGATTTAATTCAGTTTAGAATTGAATTATAATAACGAATTTATTATTTAAACGACAGTTGAACGTATATATATTACAATATAACTTAAAACGAACGCGTAATGTCATGGTAATTCATAATATTGAGTTTTGAACTTCAATTGAATAAACAGAATCTTTTCTAAGTCGGATTTCTATGAAACAAGAAACGTTCGGATCTGGTGAACTATATTTTTCTAATGGAAGGGAAAAATTGAGATTTCGTGTTATAAATTGGAAGTTATGTCCAAATCTAATTCTCAAATAGTCGCTATGGAATTCATTTGTTATTTATAACGATTTATTTATATAATAGATCGATATTTATTATATACTGAATATCGATTAACTTGGATTTTTAAATAACGATTTATAAATCCAAATATGATTATTTTGGAGCTATATGATGTTCTATTGGAATACATATACTTTAATATTAATTTGTTAATCTTAAATTAAATTGTTTTCGAATATATAAACATTTTATTATTTTATTTAGAGCCTTAGAAAATAGTCATTTTTGCATACGATCTCTCTGTTTGACGAAATTAATTTTATTGGATCCGGAGTACTAAATTATTGCTAGATTTCAATTTTCATGATTTTTGGAGTCAATATGTAGCCATACAGGATTTTGATGTTAAAAACAGTCAATAGTTTGACTTTAAAAATACGTCGTGTGAGCAAACGAATTCGGAATCTAACGAAACAAGTTTCGTTGGCCAGAAATGTTGAACTGTAGCTGTATATCCATTTTTATCGAAATTGGATATCGTATGTAATTATACAAACTTTAAAACAATAAATATAAGCAGTGATAACATAAAAATCAATAAAATATTCGAATAAAAAAATATTAAAACTATCCTATAAATACCACTACATCACTAACCGTAAAATAATTCCTCCTGTAGTCAATATTTCTCAGCCGCCACTCTTTTGTTTCCAGAAAACAGTTTTCGTGAGTTCTAAAATTCTTAGAAATTGAACTTTGATTCCTAAAATCATGAGATTCATATATTAGTGATCGGTGAGTGATACTCTTCTTTTCTATATTGTTTCTGTGGTGTTCGAACTTAATTTTGCTTGCTGGTTCAGCTATGACATCGGCTAGGGTTAGGTTTCGAGAGAGATAGGAGCTTCAGTGCATGGATAGAAGGTTGTTTTTGGAATCGGGGTGTGATTTAGCACCAATGAGCAAAGTTTGGGTGGGTTCGAGCAAGATTGTTGTCGCTATTTTCTTTGGGGTGATGCGGGTTGGCTAGAAACCTTGATCTGGAGGAGCTAACGTCGCTCTTCTGAGGAGGAACACGAGTTGGTCACGACGGGTGTGTTGGAAAGAGGAGTCGAAGAGGAGGCTAGGGGTGGTGATTTCACATGATGCAGTGGAATGTTAGACGAGGAGTAGCGAAGTATATATAGCGCAATGGCCTTAGAAGCTGCTGTAAATGTCAAATTGGAATATTAAGGGGGACGAGTTATTGTTGATAGAAATAGCATGGTAATGGGCCAAAGTAATAGTGGTTGAGGCCCAGTAATAAAATTATTTAAATTTAAAACTATTTAAATGATTATATAAACTTGTAGTTATGATTTTTACTCATACATTATCCGAATTTCGAATGGTCTAATCCGTTGGGACCGTAGGGACGAATGCTACACAATGGAACTAGTCTGGAGCGATTTGGAGCTAGTTTGAATTTATGGCAAAATAAAACTCTTGATCGGATCTACTGAACGGTTATCGTTATTTAACGACAAACCGAAGAAAGTGAGTAAACTCACTAACTCTGATCAATTTATAATTATATAAACGTATTTTAATACTGATAAATAATGATTGATTTCTGTGTGATAATTGTTTGTATAAATTACTAATTAATTGGTTGAAAATATAGATATAATTATATATATAAATTGTTAATTAAATTTTGATTCTGTTTATCAGAATATTTCATATCGATATAAAATTATGTTATTTATGTTGATTAACATTTGTGGATGCAAGGAAATAGGTTGGACAAATCCAACTGGATTCCTCAACATTTATGTTACTGTTTTTCATATATTGTGATATATGATTTGATATATAATCTGTTATCGATTATGTGTGTTTGGATGGTACTGGTGTGGTATATTAAATAACACAAGTAATTTTGGAATATATAAAAAGGAAATTTTAAAGTGGATATTGGATTCAAGTATTTTGTAAAATCAATGGATTTTATAAAAGGAAATATTTGGAAATTAAATATTAAATAGAAATCTGTTTTTACAGATAAATTGAGAAGATTCATTTATAAATAATGTTTTATAATTAAGCAAATTATTTATCATTAGATAAATTGAATATATAAGTCTGAAATTATATTAAGAAGTAGAAATCGGCTTTAACGCCGATATTTTTATGGAATATAAACTTAACATTTATAAAGGGAATTACAAACGAGATTTCAGGTGATTGGAAATAAAAATATGATTTTGTACGAATAATTCTAGAAATAGAAGTATAAATAGAATTTGGAAATGGGATATTGTTTTTTAATGAGAAATCAAACTGAATTTAGTATATAAAAGAAATGTTATTCACATTCGATGTGAAAAAAAGAATGGATTAAAGTAAATATTTTGCAAATAAAGCGTTTATAAAGGAAATTGGGTTTTTGAAACATGAATTAAAATCGAGTTATGGGAATTAGAAACTGAATGGAGATTAGTTAAGTTGAATGGCTTTTTGGGTATCGATCTGATGTTGGTTTCGGCCTTCGGGGTTTATACTTAGGAAGTTATTCTCTTACTAGTTTACAGTTAGAGACTGATAGATGTGGGAAGATAGTCTTACGTGAATGAGAAATGGAAATGTTTTTCTATGTTGATAATGTATATTTTCCAAATTTAGAAGATAAGAATTTATTTATATATAGGAATCGGTAATGGGGAAAAAAATAAATTAATGATAAATTAATTTAAAGGGAAAATTTTTGATTGATGATTGATCGATAATGATTGATCGATAAAAATTCCATTTGGAAATAAGATCATTGTGCTCGTAGATGTTTTCCTTTGATAGTTAAATAACCGACTATCAAAGTTTTAACCATTTTTCCGTTCTCAATACGAAGAGACCGGAATCAAATTTATTATCTGAAAACCACTCCGTATGGGCATTAGCGTTGCGAATAAAATATGATTAATATGATTGAAGATGGAGTTTATGCAAGGGTTGTATACACGTGGTATTTTTGGAATGATCAATTTGTGATATGGTGGGTATGACGATGGGGCATTCGAAGTAAATAAAGGTGTGATCTGTCAAAAAGATACGTTATGACCTCAACCCTCACAACAAGGAAATGGTATATAATCGGGTAGGTCGCATGGCTAAGTGGGTAGCTCCCAATTAGGGTATATTGTCACCTGATCTAGAGAAATTTCATTTACTTCTTTAACCTGTTTCAAAGATGTCCCTTTTGGGAAACGGTTGTTGATCGCAACCGTTGGTGATATTATATTCGGTATACTCAAGAGAAATGAGTGACCAGTCATGTTTAGCTGGAGTTGCAAGATGTTCTTGTTGAACCCGGTGTACTCCTCTCTGGAGATACACCATAGGAAGGTGGTCCCATACCTTGCCAGCAGGAATCCATTACACAATAAGCACCTGCGGTTTTTTATTATAATTTATATAAGTGGAATGTGAGATGAAAGCGTTCTGCTAGATTGTTATTTATTCGATTTATACATTATTATAATATCAAAAGATTATTGATTTTAAAGAATATTTTGGGTAATCGTAAGGTGAAAAACCATCTGTGTTTATGTGCAGATTGGCCTTATAGATTTCCTTCCTTTAAAAAAGATTTTAATAGTTAAACCAAATGGTTGGAATTTACTCACATCAGTCACATGAATGACCCAAAGTTTATTTTGTTTTGTTTTAAGCTAAACTCTTGGGTGCCCAATTTTGTATTGGAAGTCAAGTGGTCGGGATTTTACAGATATACTTGGAAGAGTTTGGAGCAGGAGGCTTTAACATTTTATGACTTTTGTTTATTTCCACTGCGATGTTATGTGTCGTACTCTGAAATGGTATGTGTATATGGTTATAAGTTTTGTATTTCAAAAGCTATTTTATATAATATATTTTATTCGTTCTGTTATGAGATTCGTGTTTACTATGATGTTGTATTAATGTTCTTCTTCTTCTATTCTAACTTTCTTTCTTTCTATTTCTCACCCTCTAACTTCTTTCTATTAATGATCTGGTATGTTCGATTCTGGAATAGTTTACATGGTTTTTATGTCGATTTTCGAAGTCGAAAATCCTAGTTCATTACAACTTGATTCTGGACACGTTGTTAAAATCAATATCAGTAGCACTTGCAAAGCACATTATCAACTGACCAATATCCAGATACATGAACCAGAAAAAGAACATGAACCTGCTTCAATCCAAATCTAACTTAAATTGGATTCCTCCTTGTATGACTTGGAGGAAATTTCATAGAATTAGGTAAAAAATTCTTCTAGAGTCAATCAATACCATCATCCAGGTCCATCATCCAGGTCTTCCTCGACACTTTCAGCGGCCTTCTTCTTACGAGAATGCCACTTAGCATTCTTATAAGTAGTTTTCATTTGTGCCAAAGTAGATGGTGATGATGTAGCTTGTGCTGAAGTAGATGGGGATGAAGCATATTGTTGAATAGCAGGGGGCGACAAAATAATATGAGGTGGGAGACTAAGATGTGAATAAGGTGAATTTCTAGGAGTAGTATTTGTAAGTAAAGAGGAAGACATATCAGTATTTAAATTACTAACATCACACTTTGAGAATGACTTATCAGCTTGACCATTATCATTACCCTCGTCAACATCCTCCCAAAATTTCCCTTTAAGTCTAGATAATGATGCTGATGAAGAACCATTACTTTTGTCACTCAAACCAGAGTGGCCAATCGATGAGGAGGATAATGATGCTGATGAAGTACATACACTTTGCAACCATGTGCATGGCGTACATAATGCAATTTCAACCAAAAACATGCATGGAAGATGATTCTAATAGGGTCCTCCTATATGTTTGCATTAAACTTTTGAAATATTTTTGAAACATGATGCAAAACATCCTAAATATACTGGCAGTTCTATATGAATGAAAATTTTGAAAATTCTTCTTCATCCATAACCCTCACACAACTATGAATATAATTGTGAGGTAACCAATTTTGCATCCAAAACGTATGCATTCTAATCGTTTACTTTTTAACTTCTCCTGAACCGGAAAAAGGAAATTAAGGCAAATAATTATAACATTTCCCCTACTAGCAAATATTCCATTTCCTGTCCTACAGTGGAATTTTTACCTACGTTACCCAAAATATCCCAAAAATTTCCAACTGTAGACTGTAAAGGAGGCTTAAAACAAGCTCTAAAACGTAAAACGAGTTAATTAGTAGCTCGCGCGCATCGTTGACAAGGCATGGAAACAACATTTCCAAGGAAAAAAACAGCCTTTTCCTTATTACCATTAACGTTTTTATCGTATTATCAGTCCTATTGCACTGCTACAACGTGCACACAAAGCATCCAAAAATATTCCTTACACCGTTCGTGTAACCAAAAATTGAAACTTTTCATAAAAAGAAATTTCCGCTAGAAAACTAGTCATGTTTATTTTGAAAATTCCCTTCCAAAACCATTTCATTTTCACATAGAATAAGAAAATGATAGAAAAATGTTTTTCTTTTCAAACAACATTTTCATAAACTTTTAAAAATGAAATTTGCGGAAATTTAAGCGATTCATGTCACATGTTGGCGAAAAAAGAAGTCAGTCATGCCAAAAATGCGAAAACTGAAATCACACAAAAGACAAAAATAAATTTTCGTTTTGACAAGGAATGGTAGTTTATTTATTTATATACCCACGACGTAGAACCATTCTTTTACTAAAATTTATCCAACACAGAATTTAAATCTTTCCAGCTCTAGGACAAGTGCTAGTAAATAAACGAGATTTCATTCTATTTATCGTGTGTGAATGGCAAAAAAAATTTAACATAGAAATCTCATTACTAAAGTCGTGCAAATTTTTTCATTACCAGCAACTTCTAACAAAACACTACATCAAAGAAAAATTAAAATGTTGGAAAGAGAAGCACACGATACAAGATACTACATGCACAAAGCATGTTCTTTCAACAACATCAACAACAACTACCACTACCCACTATAGGTTGGTCTACCTCGGTGGCTGGAGCCTGATCCATTACCATGTCCACGCCAGGAGCATAGTATAACGGAGACGCAGCCAATCTCTCGCACATGTCGGTGCTGCTCGTCGTGGACCTTTCGGAGCTCGGTCTGCATAGCTCGAATGGCGGTGAGCTCTGGGTTCTCATGACCGGGATGCTGAGTTGGAGCGGGCGGTGTGGGTGTAAGAGCAATAGGCAGCGGGATAACCATCTTCTGGAGAGTGGCGCGACTGATGGTGGTGTGTGCCTTCCTCATAGGCAACTCCCTAGAAAGTCTCACCTGGCAGTGTCGGAAGACACGGGTGAGAAGGTGGCTATATGGAAAATGGCTCCGCGGGGGTACCAATGAAGGGCTCACAGAGATGGATCATAAGCACATGCGCCCTATTGATGGCTATGCTGCCGAAAATAACATAGGTGGCGTGACGAACAGAAGTATAAATTTGCTCCAAACTTCCCGTCTTAGGGATGATGTTGTGTTGTATGATGCGCACAACTACACGAGCTACTGGTTGCAGATTGGCGGTGATCCAAGCTCCGGGCTCTCCAAAAAAGATTCGCTGAAGGATTCAATGGTCCTCTATTCCAATAGCATCAAGCTCGGCTCCCTCTACCGAGATACCCGAAATTCGGGCCAAGTCAGCATCAATGAACTCGATACTGGTGCCCATGACCTTAGATCTAATGACCAAAACTCATCAACGATATCAACATCCATCTGGGCATCAAATAGAAGGACGCAGCGCGGATACAAATCGTGTACAAAAGTGTCAAAGCGCAAAATTGGTGCTAGGCTTGTGGCGGCAAAATGATACTCCAAACCAATTACGGCGAAGTCGGCGAACTTTACTGGACGACCAACTTGGAACTCATAACAGGTCGTAGCAAGTAATGCTTGATCTTGGCATCATCACGGTCTAGCTAAGCGGCTTCTTGGGGCATGAGACCGAGGTATTGGTTGTGAGGTGTGGTGGAGGAATCAGCGAAACGGGCAAAATAAACTGCAAATCCAGGGTATAATCGGGTAAAGATTTGCACGATGAGGATTTTGATGGTAATTAAGGGAGAAACGGAGTCGGGGTTGCTCGGATTGGAGCCTAGGAAGGAGGAGGGTTTGGTTTTTCGGTGGAATGGGGGTTTGAGGGATAAGGGTCGGTTGAACAATGTTTCATACATCATTCAGTTGAAGACGGGTCGGGTCAACCATGCCCGTGCGTTGAGTAGCGGTCGACCTGGCCCATAGTGGGCGGTCGTCCGCTTACCCCATAGCGGGCACAATTTGAACCTCGGCCCAACGACCCATTTGATTTATATAAATTAAATTATAAATTTTCTACTTACATCGAAACAACTTCTACTTCCAATTAAATTCTCATATCTACTTCCACCACTTGTCTAGTCGAGAATTTAATTTTCCAAAGCCTTTTCCCTTCCTTCAAAAAGATTTATGACCACCGAAACGAATGAACTTAAAACAGGAAATCAGCTAGAAATCCAAAATAAAATTATGGATTTTTCTCCTTACTAGCCGATATAAACTAAGCGATTCAAATCTAAATACCCCAATAATCAAAATGAGGGATTTTTCTTAGCCTTTCCGAAGAAAAATTTAAAACTTTTCCAAAAATGGGATTTATTTATAAACTAACGGTTTTGTATTTATAAATACATATTATTATTACTATTTATATTCCAGTTTATATTTCAAACCGGAAAAACCTTTTCATGTCCAAAAATGTTAGAGCTTTAGATACTTAAAGGTTAATTTTGGTAATTTCAATAAATTATGCAATATATATAGGAAAATGGATACTAAAAATTACAAGAAATAAATATTTATTGTACTTATATTTAGTGGCATATTCCTTGTCCTTCCTAATTCCATTTTTCCTACCAATCAGACTATATTTATTAAAATTACACCAAAGCTCTAAAAATTTTGGAACACGAATAGATTAAAATTTAAAAATCATACCTTCACAAACTACTTTCTGAAACTGTATTTCAAAACCGTTGAAATCCATTTTTATTTTTCAAATAGTTTTAAAAAATAAATTTCCTCGAACACCTGGCCAGGAGCTCAATTGAACATCTCAACAAAGGTAGATTCAGAATTTTAATGAAGTGACAAATGGATATACCTCATAATTATATTTCTGAAAGGGATATGACTTATTAATGTGGGCTTTTTCTCCATTTTGGATTGAGTAATGGTCTTAACTGGAACTACCAACGAAACCAAACCATAAATTTATGGCTATATCAGTTGTAGCTAGCTTTTAATATTATCACATACTTTATTCTAGTTTCCAAATCTCGAATCAACGGAATCCACCATATGTCGTCCTCATGCTCTTCGTTATGAGATTGCAAACGTACTGTGGGGTAAGACAGAATCGGTTAAGAGTTTGAACCCAACACATTTCAACTCTTAGTCGCCCCAGCCTCATTTCATACAATTAGGCCTATGACTAATTTCTATAGTCGAAATAAATTAGAGTCAAGTAAGAAAGCTGAAGAAAAAGAAAAAAGAAAATGGAATTATGTTCTCTCACGGTACTTAATTTAACTAATTCCTTTGATCATTTAACCTAGGCTCTGATACCAAATGTAACACCCCACACTTTTCTACACCCAAATTTTGACAAAAATCAAAACTTGAACACATCCAAGCATGAAGCGTGTATATCTGGTACCTGCAATAAATGAGAACAAACATAATCAGAGTACGATAAATATAACTCATAACGGGAACAAAATAGGATAAACTAGTATTAACTCAAGTAACTACCTTTTTCAAATTAAGTCACTTTGCTAATATCGAGCATGAGAGAGAACCGAAAGCCAAACTTAATCATCTGCGAGAACCAAACCTTCTCTAGGAAACCTGGAAGGTTGTAATGAGGAGGAGGGTCAGAACAACAAGTTCTGGTGAATAAGAAATGTACTACATAGACTATAACACAGATATATTCTGTTTGGTTCAACCCAAGCTGTATGCCTGACAAGGTCAGTGAGTCTAAACCAACCTCGTTAATGTTCACACACGACTCTACTACTCTTCCTAAAGTAGTATTCCCAAGCTATATTACCGGGATAAGACCTTTCCACATATTTTGTGAAGCCTTTATACCAGAGTTTGACTGGTTCATTATATCAAGAGTGGGCCCCTAATACGGGGTTTCTATATATATTCCCATTCACTATTCTTTATTTTTTGTCGCCTGACTATCAATGATAGATATGGTAGATTCTTCCTAATT
This sequence comes from Allium sativum, assembly GCA_030737875.1. NCBI lineage: Eukaryota > Viridiplantae > Streptophyta > Magnoliopsida > Asparagales > Amaryllidaceae > Allium > Allium sativum. Next base: position 14,511,832 of record CM060923.1, read on the forward strand.
GTTTATGACCCTTGGTGGACCGATTGGTCACTTGTTAACCCTCAACAATATATTCAACATTAACATAAACTAGAGGGCACTAGCTACGGGCCCTACTAGTTAAGGCTTCTATCAATCAAGCATATACCCTTTCCCTGCATAAGGTGAGAGAAGGTATTTTATCATTCATTGTACCTTCTAGATAACCTTATTAGATAACTTCCTTAGTCGCTTATTACCTCCCGTAGGATGGGTGGCCATATCGGACCTTTTTAATTTTCGTGTTTAAGTAGACCCACACACACATGCTATTTAAGACCCTATACTGAAAAACCAATTCCTAGGGGGACTCTTTAACCCCAGTCACTTAGCCTTTTTGGATCTAGGAAGCGGATTATACGCGAAGATTACTAGTTCATACCCCATTTGCCTTTGACACCTTTCCCTTTTTGGGATAAAGTAGGCTACGTTATAAAGTCATTCCCGTTTAGTCCTTTATACGGAAATACTATACATACACCATTTACTTGCATCACGGCTTTATATGGTTTATAATATCTTACATTATTGACCAACTAAGTCCAACTAAATTTTCTATTCCCATTACCATTAATAAGGAAAATTATATTCCTTTTTTCCTGGGATATTTATTTAATACCTTCCCTAATTTGGACTTAGTGTTTAAACGACAATCATAAATTCCCTTATGACATCATTTCCTTCTTATTTCCCTTTATGACTCTAACAGTCATATTTTCCTAAGGCAACTATTTATCAGTCCCAAGTTATCTATTTGTTATACCCCAACGAACAATTTCTATTCTTATTCATTTATTTATTGTTTGACTATTATATATATATATATATGTATATGTATATGTATATTTACGTATCGGGCCTTTAACAATAAGTTGACTACCCATAGATGCTGGATTTGCCGATCGGTTGATTTTAGGAATTCAAACCAATTTTCCCATCACATTTATTTTCCCTAAATCAATATTGGTTACAATGATTTTTTCTTTATTTGCGGTCTCATTTATAGTAGTTAATTACATTAATTGCTACAAATGGTCACCACAAATATACTAATTCAAAAAGGATTATATTTACACATAGTTCCATAAATAAACCTTATCCAAACATCCAAAATTCCATACAATTTAAATTTCACTGTTTTACGCTGATTTGGATGCATAATATGTATATATTTATTTTTATGTTTTCGTGTTGTCAACGTTGTTATTATTATTTTATTTTATTCTTCTTTTAAATTAATGATTTTGTCTAATCAATCTACCAAATATTTCCTTTTTATATTCAAACTTGCCAAAAGATTTCAAGTCTCACAAAGGACCGTTAGCCATAATCATTGTAAATATTGTCTATTTTGTGGATTTGACATATTTCCAAATCACAAATGTATATGTAAATATATGTTTTGGAATATTCATTGCAAATTACACACAAATATATGTATTTATATTTATATCTACCTTTGCACCACTTTCTCTTTTTAATCATTTTTGTCATACCTCTTGTGGTTTCAAAATAAAGCCTCTTTATTAAAAAGTAGGAAAACATCATGTTTTACAATCCTTAGGCCAAAACCCAACAATATTTGAATATAAACTGAAATATTTCTTTTATTATTTCAATCACATGATACACAAATTTCATCTTTTTACCCAAGTTCGCATTTTTCATATTTCAACACTGAACTAAAGATCTGGAACATAACTACAACAAATTTATGTTTAAAAGGACTGATTTCTAGACCCACAGTGCTATGTAACATGTATAACATATTTAATGACAAAAATGTAGGAATATGTGGGAAAAATATTTAAGAATCCTACAATTCATGTTATACATAATCACAACTTATCATTTATCAATTTTTAACCATATTCATAATCAGATCCGATGGTTGCCACAATTCATAATTATTTAAATAAACAGATTTGATAGGCATAAAACATAAATTGTATTCAACGAAATAGATAAGTCAATATAATTGTATTAGTAAATTTCCCACTCACCTTATAGCCTCTAAATTCTAAATTTTTAATCCTTTAGGCCTACAATCCCCAAATTCTAATAAATCTACAATTTATCTAGAAAGAGGAAAATTCTAAATATGTAGAAATTGAAGAAAAAGGGAAGAGAGCGAAGAATTTATTGTTGAGCATCCTCTTCCATTGAATCTATTAATCTTCCCAATTCCATATGAATTTGATATGAGTTGGTGTATATATATACATATATATATATTATTTAGAAATTAGGTTAAGGCTCCGCTGCCTCTATAGATTTGAATGGAAGAGAATAGGAATCTACCTCTTTATTTATAGGGGTGGAAATGGCCTAGAACCGTTGGATTAGTTTTAAGTTACATTCGTCCATTCGTTATGTATAAAAATTAACCTAACCCTTCAAGACCAAGCCACCCCTGGGCGATCTGATGCCTAATAGGTCGTCCTGAGCGGTCTACCGCCGGTCGACCCCCATATCGATAGCCTGGGCACCAGATTGCCCAGGTCGGTTGGGTTATATTAGGTAAATTATTAGTTAAATATTCTGTTTATTTATTTTTCATCCATTTTCGTATTTTATTCGTAACTTTTTCATACAGTCTCCGTTCGCGAAAATTCCAAACATGAAAGTTGGCCAGAATTCCGAGACAAACGCAACGGTTTAAGTCCCACGGCCAAATTCCATCATTTGCAGAAATTTCTATTTCTGAAATTCTAATAATTAATTTATATCGACAAAATTCTGGGTTGTTACAATTACTTAGAGAATTACGTTTCGCGTGGAAATATAAGTGTAGAAAGCAATAAATAACACAATAGATTTATAGTGGTTCGGTCCCATGTGGGGCCTACGTCCACTTTGGAAGAGTCGCCAATATTTTATTGACAATAATGAGTTACTAGTTTAGCACTATCTCATGACATCCTTTTACAAACATTTCTAAGTATTTTGATGTCATAATTCTCATATATGAATAACAGGTAAAAGTCACTTTTGTCCTTCTTCCTTAAAGCAAGCATGTCATTAGAGATGTCACTTGGAGCTCGCAAGAGGTGTCAAATCATCCAATCTCCAACTCCTTTGAAGTGCAAGCTTGGGGGTATTTATAGTGGAGTGGTTAGGTGGGAGTAGGTAGGATTTGGGGACCACAGCATTAAATTTCGGATCCCAGAAGACATACACTTAGAATTTCGGATCCCCTAGTCATGTCAAGGAAACTCGTACCCATCTCTGGAGTAGGAAATTCGTAACCCATAGAGTAAGAAATTCGTACCCCATAAGGTACGTTAAAGGCATTAGTATTGGGGAGGGGTACGGAGGTTTTAGGTCCGAGTCTCTTTTTTGTGGGACACGAAAGAGTGGTGGGTGTACGATTTTAAGGAGCCGTGAGGTTCGCGCATGTGTGGCTTCTCTCGATTTCAAATCCCTGGTGTTTTGGAAACACTTCAGACTTTGACATCATGCAATGTGTTGAGTCGAGCATGTCTTGTATTCTCTTGTGAACCAGACAAAATGGCCAGCTAACATTTGTCCCCCGACGTACATCTTGTCTTGACATGATATGCTTCGAGTTGGTAGAAAAAAAATATAGTTGAATCGTTGACTTCCTATTAACTTATGAAAGCAATGTTATTTGTCGACTCTCATGTACGTTACAGCATATGTTATCCCGTAAAAATACGTGTTTAATATGTAGCATTTAACCATGCCGTTATTCGTCGAGTCGTAAGCATCAAGTCGTTCCAAGGCCATGTCGTGAGAAAAGGAAGGAACCATGCCGTCTTTATGGCATTAAGAGGAAGCTAAAGTGATCTACAGTCATGCCGCTCTAATGTAATGACATATGATAAAGTTGAGATTCATGCCGGCCTTAAACCATGTCGTAAGAGCCAGGTCAGGATCAGGAAATGGATCATGTCATCCTTGTCCATGTCGTTTAGCGACACAAAGAAGAGGCTGCTACTGAGGATCCCCATACAAACCATGTCGTGACCTAGTTATTCCGCAAGATATGAAAGCCAAGTCGTTAAAATCATGTCGCAAAGGAAGAGGTTCATCCATACCACATCAGGTCGCTTGCAATCGTATCGCGTCCTTCCATATCGCGCTCCAACCATAACGTCAAAGCTAAGTCGTCATGCGATATGGCACCTTGACATGGCATAAGCCCAAGACGTAAAGAAACATAAGGTCACACGACATGAATCATGCCGTCCAACCTCTAGATCTTTTAACAACATATAGGGCTAATCGCTTTTCAAAATCTGAAGCTAAAACATGTCACCTCCAACTAGTGTCGAATCATGCGAACGATACGAGCCATGATAAGGAAGGTCATGTCGGGTCACAAGCTTAAGGCGCCAAGGGGTTAACCCGACAGGCGACACGAGTCATATCGTAAAGGACATGACTTATAGCAAGAATCTGAGTCATGTCGGTGGCAACATGAGTCATGGCGTTTTTCTGCATAATTACGAAACTGTCATCTGGTCTGAAGATCACCTATAAATACCCCTCATAATTCACTTGAGGGGGGACCGAAAATTCATTCTTACAAGGAAACTCCGTCAAATTCAAAGCTCATCTACAACTTCTCTAATGGCTTCTATGAATTCATCAACACTTTTCTAATTTCATGAAGATCAAATCTAAGTCAATAATCATGAGAACTTTTTACAAATTGGATCTAAGCACCTTCAATCTCATTCAAGCGACAAGATCATGAGAAAGGATCAAAGCATACAAGTGATTGAAGATTCATTACAAAGCTAAATTTCTTCCTCTTTCTTTACCAAATTTAAGAGAAGTAAAATCATAAATTGAGTTAGGAGAGAGAGAAACGATTGTAATAAGGGAAAATTCATATGTTGTAAGCTTGAACATTATAATGAAATTTGATTGAAAGTGGATGTAGATTCATATAGAATCGAACCACTATAAAAATTCCTTTGCATCCTTACCTGCTTTTATCCGTTCACTTTAGCACTTACGTGGTCCCGAATTCTTACCGAATCGGTGAAGTGTAACTTCTACACCCTTGGTGTTTGATCCTAAATTTGAGGCAAACATCTAGCGCCCACCGTGGGGCTTGAATTGCCAATCAATTTTTTCGCTCTCTCGCAAGGTAGAAGGCCTTGCATTGGTTTTTTGAATACACTCCAATCATCTAATTTGTCCGAATTGAGATACTTACCTCTAAAGTCATGGGTAAGCCAGGTAGACCATCAAAGAAAGTTACAAGTAAAAGCGTTGAAGATGTCGATAATGCCACTAACATAGAAAATACCCCGCCTACTAATCAGTTCGAAGTCGGTGAAAGTTCTAAAGCTGGAACTGTCGTAATAAGGAGGGAATTGGATAAAGTAGCAGCAGGACTGACGAATCGAATTGATATTGCGAACGAGGCCATGATGTAGAAGCTTGAAATCATGTTTGCCATGTAAGTTACATCGGCCAAAGTCACCATGAGTGCAAGCCGTCTCAAAAATGCTAAAACTATTGGAACGGAAGATACTGGATCTTCTTCCTCAAGCCCGAACAAAGGAAATTCTGTCCAGGAGGTTGCAAATCCTAGTCATAAGGGAATGAAGCCACGCACTCATAACCACTCTAGAAAAGCGACTCCTCAACAAGCATTTGGTTCCACCAAAGGGGCACTTCCCCATGCGCGAGATCCAGGGCCCCGGAATTTGAACCGTGATCGTTTGCGTAGGCAAACATCCGGTAAAGAGGAAGGCGTCCGCCCCGTGGACTAACTCAATGAGGAGGAGCGAATATTCGGAATGGTACGGAAGATCATGAATGAGAGCCAGAAAAAAGTGGACGATGAAAATGAATGGGGATTTTCTCCTACAAAAACCCCACTTACAAAAAGAATAAAAATGCCGCCATATCCAAATAAATTCAAACCCCCAGTTGTACAAGCCTATAATGGAACTGGCGATCCCAACGTGTTCCTGTTCAAATACGATCAGCACATGGATGGGGCACGTGCTACTGATGAGCTCAAATGTTTATACTTACCTACCTACTTGGAAGGAGTAGCTTCACTCTAGTTCACAAAACTCCTGTCAAAATCCGTGGATGACTTTGCTACCTTGGCCAAGCTGTTCAGACAGCAGTTCAGGATTCAAGCAACCAAGGTGCGTGATGTGATGGAATTGAATGAGTTGGAACAAAGGTCAGTGGAGTCCATTAAAACCTTCCTTTCTCGTTTTAACACAGCCGCAACCGAAGTTGGGAACTATGAGCCACATTTGGCTTTGATGGCTCTAAAGGGGGGTATAAGTAAAAAAGACCAAACTCGGACGGTGGATCAAGATGAAGAAGCCTGACACTCTCGAAGAGCTATTTGACAAGGCAGAGGAGTATATAAGTGTGGACGAGGATCCGGCTATACAATGGAAGCTACAGAAAATAAGGAGCCATTAGAAAAGAGAGATGTAAACGTTCAAGGAGGACAGAAAAACGCCGGAGGAAATCAGAAAAGGGGGGATGAAGGGAAAGATGGTCGAGACAACAAAAAGCTTCATCTCTTCAAGAATTCCGAAATGACTTCTCTTAACGATACCATAAAGAACATTTATATGGCGACCAAAGACACTTAAGAGTACCCTGAGCCCGGGAAGTTAAGAGCCACTGATAACGCAATAAAGTCCAGCAGGTTCTGCCGATTTCACAGCCAGCCAGGAGATAGCACGAACGAATGTAGGTGTAACGCCCCGCATTCTTTTAGCTTTGAAAATAAGAGATTTATATGTAAATAGGGATACGTAAGCAGGTTAATTGAAGAATTATGGTAATGAGAGATATTCTATTTATATTCTAAGAATTAGGCTAAACGGATTTCAGCATTCCGTTCGTCTCGGAAAAATACGCGAAATAGAGTCCGAGTTTTCGAAAATCGGAGTCCGTATGACCAAGTTATGGCCCGGCGAAGTTTTCAGAAAATTGCAAATTCAAAACAGTTTAAAACTAGGGCAGAACTCAAAATTCAAAAAAAAACACAAGGGGGAAGGGCGGGAGAATTCCCGCCCAAGTCGTGTCGACAGGCGTGTCGACTATACAGTCGACACAGCCACCCCCGTGTCGACTGCCTAGTCGACACGGTGTCGACCTGCCTGGTCGAGCCCAGGCAACCTGGTGCGCCTGCTTGCTGTTTGAACTGATTCTGGGGGGCTTGTGACGAATTCTGATGGTTCTGATCTATCCTAGGGTTAATCTAAGGGCCTAAACTACTCCTAATCTCTATAAAAAGACCCCTAAGCCTACCCTAAACCCTCACAAATCACTCATGCCACGAAGTGCTGCCCAAATGCCAAGTGATCATGGCCTCCATCTCCAATTCCTAGAGACTATGCATGCAAATCGGATCCAAATCAAAGGTGCTAGCTTGCTACATCAAATCAAGGGAGTGCATCAACATTGCTATGCAAGTTTCATGATGATTCTTCAACGAAGGAGCCACCTTTCTTCGTCAAGACGATGCATGGTTCTTCCCTAAGCCTCGCTATGTAAGTTCCAGCTACTTGTAGATTCTAACGGTGCTTCTAGTGTGACATGGGATAAAATGCGATGAAACATAAGTATGCTAGCTTATGTGAACCTAATTTTGCCCCTTTTCTATGATCTATGACCTTGGGCTAAGTTGTAGCGACTTAATCATGCCACTCATGTTATGTTTAACCTAGTATATCTTGCAAGTTTGAATCTTTATCTATGGAATGTTAGCATGGACCTTTGGGAACCACTTGACTTGTGAAACATGGGGAAAGACTCGACTTTGGGGCTTATGCATGTAAATGAACCCAAACCCCTTATGTATCATGCATGTTTGTGGCCAAATCCACTTATTATACTATGCATGTTTGTGGCCAAATTCCCTTATGAAACTATGCATGCTTGTGGCCAAATTCCCCTATGATACTAAGCATGCTTGTGGCCAAATTCACTTATGATACTACGCATGTTTGTGGCCAATATGTTGGCATAATACCCTACTATGTGACTCGCTTCCACTTGGGTTGGAAATATGTTTGGGTAGTTTAGGAAAAAAGTGGTTATGACATGAAAAACTTGACATGGGGTTTACATGAGAACATGACATTCATGATACATTTAAATATGGTCATGACACGTGGGAAAATAGGTAACTTGAACTAGACATGGATGGGTTGTAAGTGTAATAAGACACTAGACCAAACATGAAAGTGGCCAACTCGAGGTTGGGTTGAGTTTGTAGCATAAATCTACCTGGACCCGCCCGGCTTAACTAGTGGCTACATACAATAGGACCCAATGTGAGTAGTTGGTCATATAGCACTTGAAACCCGAGGTTAGACTAGGTTGTGGTGTAAAGCTACCCTGACCCGCCCGGCTTAACTAGTAACCACAACAAAGTTTAATGTGAGAGGTTGGGGTGCATTAATCTAATTAATGCCACAAGAAAAGGTTAAGTAAATTGGACTAATGACACTTAACCGATATGACACAAATGGGTAGGTTAAGTATAACTGGACTTGATTTCTTAATGACGCTTAACCATATAAGACGATTAGGAGATGGGGTTAAGTAATCCACACTTAACTAATCCAAACATGATACTTAAGTGAGGATGAGTAACCTACACTTAACCGATCTAAAAATAACAAATGGATAAGGTTAAGTCGTAAACCGTTGGATATACTTAGCCAAATCCTACATACGAGTTGTAAGGCTAAGCCTTGAACTTGAACACTTAGTCGATTATGACATGGTTGACATGCGGGTTAAGTCATGGGCTTGAATAACAACACTTAACCCAATAGACAAAACCCTAGTTAGAGGAACTAGGTAGAAAATCGTAGTTAATCAGGGCTAACGGGAAAAGAAGCTAAGTGGTAAACCTTAGTTGAGAATAACTAAGTAATAAGTCTTAGCCAAGGACGTGGGACTAGTTCACAGATAGATGAGTAATCCGATACGGTAGGTCATCGCTTAAAACACGAGGAGGAGCAAATTATCTGACTTAGATAAAGGCTCCAACGAATTGGGTGATGAAGTGGTAGCTTCGGGGGATGAGGGGGTACTCTTGGTATCCCTCTATGAGGTGGCAGATGGTCCATGAAACCCGGCCTCACAGAGGTTAAGGTCTGCGGTAGAAGAGCCAAGGGTATGCCTTGGTTGCTATGCGAGCAACCTAAAGACTGGGATGGATTAGCATGTAGTTGACGATACTTGTTTTTGCCCTGGATAGCACGTCGCCGACTACCTACCATCTTTAGTCAATCTTGTACGAACAGAAAGGCAGAGAACTCCCAACAGACCATGTTCTTGCTATCGAGTCATGGGTGAGGTTGGCCCATAGGAAAGTGGGGCTATAGTGGGGCCGGGATGTGGTTCTCATACATGATTTTTCTTGGATTTCCATTCAGTAGTTGAGGGAGGGGTCACGTGGAACCATAGCCACGGGTACAAAAACAGACCTTGATATCTGCATCAGCAGACGACTTAAAGCGCCCGACCGAGTTCCGTATTTCTTGGTTTGCCCTGGCACGGAACTCGGATGGCACATTGAGGAACATGTGCGTCTAGACATGGAAAACGATTCACGATACATACGCGGGGTAAAGGGCGCGGTTGACGGGTGGCATAATCCCTAGTGGCCCTAGGTGGCTTGAACCCAAATCGAGACACGGAAACGTTCATTAGGTAGCATAATCCCTAGTGGTCCTAGGTGGCATAAATCCTAAGTGAACGCGCGATAGTTCATGGTAAGGAAACATAACTAGATCAAGGGTAGCAGTCCAAAATAACCTCAAGGATAAAACGTTTACATGGGAAAGCCCGTATGGCCTACGGCAAAGGACTGAACTTATACATGGAAGGAAACATACGAGTTGGAAAAACCTACATATGCTATATATTAGGTTGACATGGACCATTACATGACATTGGGCAAGGGACATTCATAGTTGACACATGACGCGGGTTGGGATACTAGTACGAGAGGTGCAGAGAAAATATACATGATAAATACCTTGGGATGTTATACATGATGGATACCGTGGGATGTTATACATGATAGATACCTTGGGATAGTATACTTGATAGAAACCTGATGATGTGACACCTTGATTTATCTTGACATCGTTGTTTATCATGACACCTTAGTTTATCTTGCTACAGTAGTTCATCCAGTTATCTTGGTTTAGCTTATCTATCTTGTCATCATCCTTATGTTTACTTTCAGTTTATGCATGTCATGTTACCTTTACCTGTTTTTATACTGGAAGTAGATAGGACTTACCAGTCTTTATGACTGACCCCGTTTTCTTTCGCCTCTTTGTCTTCTGTCCCCCCCCCCCCCCCCCCCCGGTTTTCAGGGAGGAAACACTGTTATTTAGTTCGGACTTCCTCTGCTTGAAATTCATCATGCATGGCTTGGACTTTTCTTGGCTATGGCTACTTCACTGTTTTATTTGGGGAATAATTTATGAAAAGGCTTTATGCTTCTTTACTATTGCAAGACTGGTTTTGATGTATTCTGATGTAAAAGGCTTTAGACCTTATTTTATAAGGTAATGAAATTTGTTTTACTTCCGCTGTTTTATATATATGTTCTGTCTTGTAATATTTCTGTGCATGTTTACCTCGATAATGCTTCACCAAACCTAGTGCATTCCCTTTGTGAGTGACATTAGCGGAGGTGGGGTGTTACATTTGGTATCAGAGCAGAAGGTTACCAGACTGGGCAAAAGTTTTTAAAACCTTCTGAAAACTATTTGAGAAACCGTTTACAAAGGAGCATTTTTCAAGAAAAGTTTTTAAAAGGCTATTCCCCAAAAGCCATTAGCACTATCTCTTGTTTCCTTGTCGAAACTCTTTTCCTTTCTCTCCTCCATCTGTATTCACAGTGGTTTTAAGTACGACAAGCCTTTTCTAGCTACAAAAGTGTTCTCCGTGAGATGGAGGTAGTCCCCGAGAGGCTTGTGGCCGTATTATAAGAAGGGATGGTAAGAAAAAGGATCGTTGTGCAAGAAGAAAAAAAAGAAAAGAAAAGAAAGAAAGAGGGCAAGTCGACAGGCGTGTCGACTGCGCAGTCGACACGACCCCCCCTCGCCCCCCGTGTCGACTGCCCTGTCGACACGCCCCCGTAGCAGAAAAAAAATATAAAAAGGGCACGAAGGCCGACAGCCTTCATCTCCAAAGCACATTTCGTGCGTCCCCCTTCCAGCCACCAAGAAACCCAAAAACCCCTTCACTTCCTCCACCTCCTACCGCTTCGTTTCTCCGCTATTTTCTGCAAAACTGGTCTCAAATCGAAGCTAAGGCCATCCTCCATCCAGATCTATAATTTTCCTCTCTCAATTTGGGCTCAAGTCGCCATGGAGAACCTTCTTGAGCTTTACCCTCAATTAACACCACAAGAGATAGAATGGTGCGATGAGCGACAGGAGATAGTTGAGCAATAAGCGAGGAGTGCCAACATGAAGTTGCTATTAGGCCGTCCGGTGAGATTTGCTGATTTTGCGGGGACCCCCGTGGAAAGCTTATTTGAGGAAGCGGGTTTGATTTCTATTTTGGACTCACGCACCGCCGAGAAAAGGGGCGTCAAGCGTTTGGTAAGGCTTTTTGACGCATTTTTGGAAATTGGTGAGGATGATGAGGGTTTAGTAACCTATAGTTCAAAGGTTAAGGGTACTCATATTTATATTAATGAGGTCCAGTTTGCTGAAATGTTGAATATCCGCGGTACGGGAATGGATACAGCGGATCTTGAGATGAATGATAATACTATATGGCGTAGGATTTTCTCTAATGAGCTTGTAAGACAGTGGGATCATGATCATCTACGCCCACTAGCTAGATTTGTTATCAGGATATTGCAATATAATCTTGCGGGGCAGAATGCTGGGTTCGATAGAGTTCCACACGTCATTAAGATTACTACCTATGCTATATTTGAGTGTATACAGATGAATTAGGCCCGAACTATCTTACAGCAGTACCACACCACTAGGGAAGTAAGGGTTTCCAATATTTGCTTTGGAAATTTATGGACTACGGTTTTTATGCGGAGTGGCGTCGATCTACACGATGAGGATTTTGTAGTACTTTCTTCTCATCCCTCTAGTATTATTAGCATGGCTGCACTGACAAGGATGGGTATACAATTGCAGCAGCTGCAAGAGCCACAGCCTATGGAGCATGATGGAGAGGATGAGGATGACGAGGAGGAAGAAAAAGAGGACGAGCCACATGATAGTCAGCTCGGATATTTCGAGGAACCCCAGCAGACGACATCAGAGGGGTTTGGGCAAGCACATGCAGAGCAGGCTTGGGAAGAAGCTTGGACTTCCCAGACCCAGACACAGGGGGCTGCAGATACGTCCGGGTGGGACCCATGGGTTAGTAGGGATCCAGATTGGAGGTCTGAGCTGAGGTATGTTTCGGAGCAGTAAGCTCGTATAGTTAGGGGCCACCATGACATACTGAGGACACAGCAGGAGATGCTACAGGCACAGGTAGACCTAGCTCAGACTCAGTAGCAGATGCTATACGATATGGGTACCTCCTATGATCAGTTAGGAGCTGGACTTCAGGACTTACAGTTAGAGGTTAGGCAGGGGAATCGATGACAGGAAGAGAGGCTTGATAGCATAGAGGAGCTCATTGGCAGCTACTTCCGTTAGGCTTGACCTCTATCAGTGTATCCGTAGGGTAGTATTTTATTTTTATCTAGTTGTAACCATGTACTGAAATTATCTTAATGTAATCCGCACGTTGTTTGCTTAATGAAAACTGTTGTGCTTGAGATAACCCTGGAAATATTGCACGGTAATATATATAGACAAGGAAAAACAGGAAAGTAAATAAACGGGAAAAAGGTAAATTTTTCCGTTATGTAAGATTTAGAAAATTAGATTTTTCTAAAATTAAATTGGATGGTAGGATCTTGGATGCACCAATTGGATGAACTTCACCCTTATTTTATAAGGGTGTGGGAAAATTTGGATGAAAATGTTTTCGTAAATTTTTGCATTCATTTAGAACTGCAAGTATATTTAGGATGAGAGCATCATGTTTTGGAAAAGAAATTTTCAAAGAAATTGCATCCATATAGGTGGTACCACAAGTTAGGCATACATGTTTTACTACAATGTAATTCACTTTGCACATGGTTGCAACAATTGGTTGAACACTGTTGGGTGGTGATGAGGGGACATAAATCCTACTCTTATTGAATTTCGGGGACGAAATTCTTTAAGGGTGGGAGAATGTAATGCCCCGCATTCTTTTAGCTTTGAAAATAAGAGATTTATATGTAAATAGGGATACGTAAGCGGGTTAATTGAAGAATTATGGTAATGAGAGATATTCTATTTATATTCTAAGAATTATGTTAAAAGGATTTCACCATTCCGTTCGTCTCGGAAAAATACGTGAAATAGAGTCCGAGTTTTCGAAAATCGGAGTCCGTATGACCAAGTTATGGCCCGGCGAAGTTTTCAGAAAATTGCAAATTCAAAACAGTTTAAAACTAGGGCAGAACTCAAAATTCAAAAAAAAACACAAGGGGGAAGGGCGGGAGAATTCCTGCCCAGGTCGTGTCGACAGGCGTGTCGACTGTACAGTCGACACAGCCACCCCTGTGTCGACTGCCCAGTCGACATGGTGTCGACCTGCCTGGTCGAGCCCAGGCAACCTGGTGCGCCTACTTGCTGTTTGAACTGATTCTGGGGGGCTTGTGACGAATTCTGACGGATCTGATCTATCCTAGGGTTAATCTAAGGGCCTAAACTACTCCTAATCTCTATAAAAAGACCCCTAAGCCTACCCTAAACCCTCACAAATCACTCATGCCATGAAGTGTTGCCCAAATGCCAAGTGATCATGGCCTCCATCTCCAATTCCTAGAGACTATGCATGCAAATCGGATCCGAATCAATGGTGCTAGCTTGCTACATCAAATCAAGGGAGTGCATCAACATTGCTATGCAAGTTTCATGACGATTCTTCAACAAAGGAGCCACCTTTCTTCGTCAAGACGATGCATGGTTCTTCCCTAAGCCTCGCTATGTAAGTTCTAGCTACTTGTAGATTCTAACGGTGGTTCTAATGTGACATGGGATAAAATGCGATGAAACATAAGTATGCTCGCTTATGTGAACCTAATTTTGCCCCTTTTCTATGATCTATGACCTTAGGCTAAGTTGTAGCGACTTAATCATGCCACTCATGTTATGTTTAACCTAGTATATCTTGCAAGTTTGAATCTTTATCTATGGAATGTTAGAATGGACCTTTGGGAACCACTTGACTTGTGAAACATGGGCAAAGACTCGACTTTGGGGCTTATGCATGTAAATGAACCCAAACCCCTTATGTATCATGCATGTTTGTGGCCAAATCCACTTATGATACTATGCATGTTTGTGGCCAAATTCCGTTATGAAACTATGCATGCTTGTTGCCAAATTCCCCTATGATACTATGCATGCTTGTGGCCAAATTCAATTATGATACTACGCATGTTTGTGGCCAATATGTTGGCATAATACCCTACTATGTGACTCGCTTCCACTTGGGTTGGAAATACGTTTGGGTAGTTTAGGAAAAACGTGGGTATGACATGAAAAACTTAACATGGGGTTTACATGAGAACATGACATTCATGGTACATTTAAATATGGTCATGACACGTGGGAAAATAGGGAACTTGAACTAGACATGGGTGGGTTGTAAGTGTAATAAGACACTAGACCAAACATGAAAGTGGCCAACTCGAGGTTGGGTTGAGTTTGTAGCATAAATCTACCCGGACCCGCCCGGCTTAACTAGTGGCTACAAACAATAGGACCCAATGTGAGTAGTTGGTCATATAGCACTTGAAACCCGAGGTTAGACTAGGTTGTGGTGTAAAGCTACCCGGACCCGCCCGGCTTAACTAGTAACCACAACAAAGTCTAATGTGAGAGGTTGGGGTGCATTAATCTAATTAATGCCACAAGAAAAGGTTAAGCAAATTGGACTAATGACACTTAACCGATATGACACAAATGGGTAGGTTAAGTGGAACCGGACTTGATTTCATAATGACGCTTAACCATATAAGACGATTAGGAGATGGGGTTAAGTAATCTACACTTAACTAATCCAAACATGATACTTAGGTGAGGATGAGTAACCTACACTTAACCGATCTAAAAATAACAAATGGATAAGGTTAAGTCATAAACCGTTTGATATACTTAGCCAAATCCTACATACGAGTTGTAAGGCTAAGCCTTGAACTTGAACACTTAGTCGATTATGACATGGTTGACATGCGGGTTAAGTCATGGGCTTGAATAACAACACTTAGCCCAATAGACAAAACCCTAGTTAGAGGAACTAGGTAGAAAATCGTAGTTAATCAAGGCTAACGAGAAAAGAAGCTAAGTGGTAAACCTTAGTTGAGAATAACTAAGTAATAAGTCTTAGCCAAGGACATGGGACTAGTTCACAGATAGATGAGTAATCCGATACGGTAGGTCATCGCTTAAAACACGAGGAGGAGCAAATTATCTAACTTAGATAAAGGCTCCAACGAATTGGGTGACGAAGCGGTAGCTTCGGGGGACGAGGGGGTACTCTTGGTATCCCTCTGTGATGTGGCAGATGGTCCATGAAACCCGGCCTCACAGAGGTTAAGGTCTGCGGTAGAAGAGCCAAGGGTATGCCTTGGTTGCTATGCGAGCAACCTAAAGACTGGGATGGATTACCGTGGAGTCGACGATACTTGTTTTTGCCTTGGATAGCACGTCGCCGACTACCTACCATCTTTAGTCAATCGTGTACGAACGGAAAGGCAGAGAACTCCCAACAGACCATGTTCTTGCTATCGAGTCATGGGTGAGGTTGGCCCGTAGGAAAGTGGGGCTATAGTGGGGCCGGGATGTGGTTCTCATACATGATTTTTCTTGGATTGCCTTTCAGTAGTTGAGGGAGGGGTCACATAGGGCCATAGCCACGGGTACAAAAACAGACCTTGATATCTGCATCAGTAGACGACTTAAAGCTCCCGACCGAGTTCCATATTTCTTGATTTGCCCTGGCACGGAACTCGGATGGCACATTGAGGAACATGTGCGTCTAGACATGGAAAACAATTCACGATACATACGCGGGGTAAAGGGCGCGGTTGACGGGTGGCATAATCCCTAGTGGCCCTAGGTGGCTTGAACCCAAACCGAGACATGGAAACGTTCATTAGGTAGCATAATCCCTAGTGGTCCTAGGTGGCATAAATCCTAAGTGAACGCGCGATAATTCATGGTAAGGAAACATAACTAGATCAAGGTAGCAGTCCAAAATAACCTCAAGGATAAAACGTTTACATGGGAAAGCCCGTATGGCCTACGTCAAAGGACTGAACTTATACATGGAAGGAAACATACGAGTTGGAAAAACCTACATATGCTATATATTAGGTTGACATGGACCATTACATGACATTGGGCAAGGGACATTCATAGTTGACACATGACGCGGGTTGGGATCCTAGTACGAGAGGTGCAGAGAAAATATACATGATAAATACCTTGGGATGTTATACATGATGGATACCGTGGGATGTTATACATGATAGATACCTTGGGATAGTATACTTGATAGAAACCTGACGATGTGACACCTAGATTTATCTTGACATCGTAGTTTATCATGACACCTTAGTTTATCTTGCTACAGTAGTTCATCCAGTTATCTTGGTTTAGCTTATCTATCTTGTCATCATCCTTATGTGTACTTTCAGTTTATGCATGTCATGTTACCTTTACCTGTTTTTATACTGGAAGTAGATAGGACTTACCAGTCTTTATGACTGACCCCGTTTTCTTTCGCCTCTTTGTCTTCTGTTCCCCCCCCAGGTTTTCAGGGAGGAAACACTGTTATTTAGTTCGGACTTCCTCTGCTTGAAAGTCATCATGCATGGCTTGGACTTTTCTTGGCTATGGCTACTTCACTTTTATTTGGGGAATAATTTATGAAAAGGCTTTATGCTTATTTACTATTGCAAGACAGATTTTGATGTATTCTGATGTAAAAGGCTTTAGACCTTATTTTATAAGGTAATGAAATTTGTTTTACTTCCGCTGTTTTATATATATGTTCTGTCTTGTAATATTTCTGTGCATGTTTACCTCGATAATGCTTCACCAAACCTAGTGCATTCCCTTTGTGAGTGACATTAGCGGAGGTGGGGTATTACAGTAGGCATTTGGAAAGCTTAATTGAAGAACTAATAAGGAAAAAACAGGATTCTACCGTACACAAAGAACTCCCAGAATGCTCAGGGAACTCAAGACCAAGGAACCTCTACAGTATAGCCTAAATAGAATGAGAACGCTACGATTGCTGCTATACTAAGGATGATCATAAGCAACATTTCAGGAGGCCCCTACCCGGTTGGGAAAAGCTGGGGGGATATGGTGAAGTATGCTCATAAGGTGAGAAACTTCTCGAAAAAAGGTGAACTCATGACCATAGACGAAGTTTTATCGACAAAAGTACCAAGAATCCTGCGAGACGACATCACATTTAAAGATGAAGATCCGACTGGGATCATAACACCAACAGAGGACCCAATGGTGATAACCGTTGGCCTGGGCCCCGATATAGTTAGAAGGGTGTTAGTCGATAGTGGAGCATCAGTTAATCCTCTTCTTCAGCGCATTCCATAGGATGAAGCTTTCCATGGGTGACGTAAAAGCCTGTCAGAACAAGGTCCATGGATTCATTGGTCAAGCTTTTCAACCAATTGGTATCATCAGTCTACTAAGGAAAGCAAAAAGCCGCACTGGTACAGGACTTTGTTATAATTGATGAACCCTCTGCTTATAATGCCTTCCTTGGAAGACCTACTCTCGTAGCATTCAGAATAACTATGGCCTCGTGGCACCTCACTATGAAATTTCCAACGGAGAATGGTGTTGGTACAGTTATAGAGGATCAACAAGCAGCAAGAGAGTGTTATTTGGTCGAATTGGCAGAGGCAAGGAAGAAGGAATTGAAGAAGGATGTAGAGCCGCCGCTCCGCATCCAAAAACCCCTCTTATACCAATTAAAGCAAAACCCCCATACTGGTGAGCACAGTGGCGCTTGGAAGGCAATTGATCCAAGGAAAAACAGTATGGGGGAAAACAGAGCAGCACCAGCTGAAGATACTATCCCCATTCCAATATCTGACAAGAACCCTGACCAGGTCATAAAGATAGGGTCTCAGCTAGGTATGAAGCTGCAAAAGGAATTAATTTTGTTTTTGAAAGAAAACTTAGATGTATTTGCCCGGGAACACTCGGATATGTGTGGGATCCCATCGAATGTAATTGTTCACAAGTTGAATATAAATCAAAAGTTAACTTCTGTGAAATAAAAAAGACGAATGCAAGGATTTGAAAGATCTGAGGCTCTAAAAGAAGAAGTAGATAGGCTCCTCAAAAATAATTTCACACGAGAATCTACTTATCCAGATTGGGTTTCTACCTCAGTGCTTGTCAAAAAGTTCAATGGAAAGTGGAGAGTGTGTATAGATTACTCAGATCTTAATAAAGCGTGCCCAAAAGATAGTTTTCCTTTGCCTCGAATTGACCAACTCGTAGATGCAACAGCAGGTCACGGGTTACTATCTTTCATGGACGCATATTCCGGATATAATCAAATTATGACGCACAAGCCAGACAAAGAGAACACGAGTTTCATAACGGATAGAGGACTATACTGCTATAAAGTCATGCCATTTGGACTGAAAAACGCAGGAGCGACTTACCAACGTCTTGTAAACTCCATGTTTAAATCTCAGATAGGGAATACAATGGAAGTATATGTAGACGATATGCTAGACAAATCAAAGAAGGTCGAAGATCATATCGAGGATCTGGCAGAAATGTTTTACGTACTCAGGAAGTACGGGATAAAACTAAACCCATTAAAATGTTCATTCGGAGTCTCTTTAGGGAAATTTCTCTGGTTTATCGTCTATGCTAGGGGCATCGAAGCGAACCCCTCTCAAATTGCAGCTTTAAGGGAAATGGTGGCCCCGAGGAAAAAAAAGGAGCTCCAAAGCTTAAATGGAAAGGTAGCAGGCACTGAACCGGTTCGTTTCCAAAGCAACGGATCGATGTATTCCGCTTTTCGATGCTTTGTAAAAAGGGAAGAAGGACTTCCGGTGGACCTCAGAGTGCCAGGAGGCTTTCAAAGAATTGATAAGACATATGGAATCACCACCAATGTTATCGAAGCCTAAGGATGGGGAGGATCGATTTTTCTATCTAGCAATTTCATCACATGCCTTGAGTGCAGCACTAATCCGAGAAGAAGCAGGAGTGCAATTGCTGGTATATTACATTAGTAAGAGGCTCGCCGAGGCAGAGCTAAATTACCCTAAACTAGAGAAGCTCGCATATTGCCTCCTTATTGCCTCAAAAAAGCTGAGACTATATTTCCAATCTTATCCTATCAAGGTCCTCACCGATCAACCGTTAAGGCAAATCCTCTTTTGCCCAGAAACTTCAGGATGGCTACTGAAATGGAACATTGAGCTAAGTCAATATGACATCAATTACCATCCTCGAAAAGCCATCAATGGCCAAGCCCTAGTGGATTTCATTGCTGAGTTTACAAGCAAGGGAGAAGAGGTTAAGGAACCAGCGGAAACAGAGATTGCCTGGAAACTATACTTTGATGGGTCCAAAAACGACCATTGCTCAGGGGCTGGAATCGTCTTAGAAACCCCAGAAGGTTACTCTTTATAGTATGCCTTGAGATTGGAATTTCCATCAACCAATAATGAGGCTGAATATGAAGCATTAATAACAGGGTTAAAGCTGGCAAAAGAGCTAAACCTAAAAACTTTACAGATTCTTAGCGACTCTCAGTTTGTGGTAGGTTAAGTACGCAGGGAGTTCCAAACCAAATCAGGAAACCACCCTTCTTATCTAATCAAAGCAATGGAACTTCTAGATGCCCTTGACTACTATGTTATATCTAACATCCCAAGAGAACAAAACTCAGGAGCGGATTCTCTTGCCAAGTATGCTGGTTCAACAGACGCTCAGCTGTTGGGTTTAATCCCCATCAAAGTCCTTTCTACCCCAAACATTGAGGGAGCGAGTGTTGACTGGATAATGGAGACCGTTGAAGAACCTACATCATGGGTAACTCCAATCAAAGAATATATCCTCAATGGGACACTACCTGAAGAGCGGAAAAATAAAAGGAAGATATTGCGCAAGGCCCCTTTTTACCTCGTCCAAGACGGAAGGCTGTATCGGCGAGGATTCTCCATGCCACTGCTGCGATGTGTGACCAAGAAGGAGTCTAAAGCAATCTTAGCAGAGTTGTAGGAGGGTGAATGCGGAGGACACACCGACGGTCAAACGTTAGCCAAGATGGTTCTGCGATATGGCTATTTCTGGCCTGATGTAAATCTAGATGGCATGACTTATGTAAAGAAGTGTGACAAATGCCAGAGATTTGCTAAGATTCCAAGAGCACCTCCCACAGAACTAGCTCAAATGGCCAGCCCATGGACATTTGCGGTCTGGGGCATAGATTTGATTGGGATATTACCCACCGCAAAGGCGAATATAAGATACGCTATAGTAGCTGTCGACTACTTTACCAGATGGGTCGAAGCAGAACCTTTGGCTACTATCACATCAAAGAAAGTGATCAATTTTGTTTCAAAAAAAATCATTTGCAGGTTCGGAGTGCCACATAAGATCATCACCGATAATGGAACCCAGTTTGAAAGCAACGAATTCCTGGACTTCTATGCTAAATATTAGATCAAAAAGAGCTTTGCAGCAGTGGCTCATCCACAAGCAAACGGGCAAGTGGAAGCCATCAACAAAATACTAAAGTCAACCATCAAGAAGCGTCTCGAAAAAGCCAAAGGCAACTGGGTCGATGAACTACCTTTTGCGTTATGGGCGTATCGGACAACACATAAAACTGCCACAGGGCACACCCCATTCTTACTCGCATTCGGGTCGGAAGCTATGATCCCTATGGAACTGGAAGTACCAACTCACCGTAGAATCTACTTTAACCAGAAGGAGAATGAAGAACTGCAATTAGAGGCACTTGATTTACTCGAGGAAAAACAAAAAGAAGCAGAGCTTAAGATAGCGGCCCATCAATGGAAAGTAGCCAGATATTTCAATGCAAAAGTCAAACAAAGAACTTTTCAAGTCGGGGACCTCGTCCTGAAGAAAATTATGATAGGAACTAGGGCATTCGAACTCAATTGGGAGGGACCGTACATAATAAGCCAGAAATTTGCAGATGGCACTTTTGAGATGAAAACAACAGACGGAATCGCACTCCCTCGAGCATGGAATAGCATTCATCTTCGCCTCTACTTTGTTTGAAGTTTATTTCACATATTTTGCATTATACATACATCATGAATTGTAAATAAATCATGCATTGTAAACATCATTGCAAAGTTTGTACAAATTAGTGAAAGAAATTACTTTACCTATCTAAAAGTCGTACATTAGCAAGATTTTGACTTCAAGCTGCTAACATCGATTTTAATTACAGGCTTTTTAAGCAAACGAAAGCGCATCTAGAACCAAATAGGGCTTGAGGAATGCTATAGCACATCACCCAATGGGGAAAGGTCAAGCACCTGTCGCTTAATACTCAAACACTTACACACTTTTGTTACAGAGGGTGTGAAGTACAAGGCCATAAATAAGAGGCATCAAGAACTCTGAACCCAAACTATGGATCAGTTTTCGAATCTCACCCTAGGAGCACATCCTTAATAACAGAGTTCAAAGTCCCAGTTTTGACAAGTCACAACCAGAATCCCACAAATAAACTGGCGTCAGACACTTGAAACAATACAATGGTAAACCCAAGACCTCCCCAAGGGGCACCCGGTTCATCGCCGACGCCATTAAGATATGGCCGGATAGCGATACAAACACCGGGCTTTTGAACCCAAGACCTCCCTGAGAGGCACCCGGTTCATCGCCGATGCCATTAAGATATGACCGGATAGCGATACAAACACCGGGCTATTGAACCCAAGACCTCCCGGAGGGGCACCCGGTTCATCGCCGACGCCATTAAGATATGGCCGGATAGCGATACAAACACCGAGCTTTTAAACCAAAGACCTCCCCGAGGGGCACCCGGTTCATTGCCGACGCCATTAAGATATGGCCGGATAGTGATACAAACACCTGGCTTGTAACACCCCACCTCCGTTAAGGTCACTCACAAAGGGAACGCCTTAACTTTGGTGGAGAGTTTTAGTAAACAGAACAGAATATTACAAGACAGATAAACAGTACTTGAAAAATAATAACTTTATTACAGCGGAAAACAGAAATCAGTATGGTTACATCTTTATCAAAAACTCAAGTACATAAATATCAGCCTTGTTCAAACTATCAGAGTACAAAACTTTAAAAGCATAATCCCCACAGAAGAGAAGCTATCATGAGCCAAGCCATACTTTAAGCACTTCAAGCAGAAGGAATCCTGATCAAGCTAGAGTATTCCCTCCTTAGAAAACCTGGGGGGGGGGAACGGAAGAAAAGGGGCGAAAACAAGCAAGGTCAGACATAAAGTCTGGCAAGTCCAGTGATTTTCAGTTATGAACAGATAATAGTAATGATGACATGAACATAAAGCTGGACAAGAGATAACGTAACAGAAGCAAAAGATATACTTAAGTTAAACAGAAGAAACAGAATTACATAAGCTATTACTTTTCACTTCTCTGCACTAATACCAGTATAAAAGAATTAGGTGTTACCCTGGCGTTCAGACTTCAACAGAAACGGAGTCAGAATAATTTCTACAGAAACAGAGTACTAGTAAATGGGCTTTTACCGCCCAAGCAGAAACATATGGTACAGAAACAGAAACAGAGTGCTAGTATTGGGCCTTTACCACCCGAACAGAAATAATGGGCCTTTACCACCCGAACAGACGGTACCACACTGAAGCAGATAAGTATTACACCCAACAGAAACAGACGGTACCCCAACAGAATTAGATAGAATTAGATGTACCCTAAATTCTACCCCAAGCAATCGGCTCCCTAATACATAAATACCCTATGCCAGCCCCACAGAAGGGTGTATCGTTCCCTAAAGTGGCAACCTTTGAACGGCACAGACCTATTATGGATGTCACGGCGTCTTACATCCACAGAGGCAGACCGGGATCCATGCACGCACATGACCCGGTTGGAACGCACCATCAACACCCCTCGCCATTATCAGAATGAACCGCTTATAATTAGTTCAGTAAGCGTGCCCGGACCCTACCTACTGTTGGGTCAAAGTTTTGATACCAGAAAGGGTTACTGACTAATATGGGTCCCAAACAACAGATGACACAAGTAAATTCCCTCCAACCTTGTGTCCCCAAACTAACAGATTTCAGATTAACTTGTTTACAAGTTTAGACATACAGAGTTCAGATTTACCAGTTCACAGATCAGAAAATCCAATCAACAAGTTTTCAGACTAACGGGTCAGATGTACAGATTTAACAGATTTTCAGATTTGTCTAACTTTGTATTGGGCCTACAGATTCATGAACGGGTTTATCACATATATTAGTCTAGTTGGTTTAACCCTATCCACCCAACACGTTTTTGATGTCATATTACTTAACCCACCCATTCTTACCATATTGGTTAAGTGTCATTAGCCTAATCATATTACTTAACCCACCCATTCATACTATATTGGTTAAGTGTCATTAGCCTAATCATATCACTTAACCCACCCATTCATACTATATTGGTTAAGTGTCATTAGCCCTAATCATATTACTACCGCAACCCTGTAGGACCTCTCACATTGGGCTACCATTTATGGTTGCTGGATTCGCCGGGCTGGTCCGGGCAGTCTTATACCATAAATGAGTCCAACCTCGTGTCCATACAGTTGTCACGCATCTAATTTTCAAATTAGGTTTTTTTTTTAAGGTAACCATCCCGTCCATCGGATCAGTTAGGGATAGCCAGGGAGGGCAGGAAACTTGTATTTTCCAAACCCAAGCCTAGACACTATCCTCTCTGTCACCCTAGAACATTCAGGTATATGTGTCATTAATCTATTCATAAATTCACTATAAAGTTATGCCAATTTATAGCCTTTTATTCAAACGTAAGTTATTTCTAATTTACTTACTCCATAATTTACATTAATAAACATTTATTATTATGGCCCACCTTCCCTTCAAATCATGTTTATAATTTTTTGTATGTAAATTATACCAAATTAAATGTCACTAACCATGATTATGCTAACATGACAGTTACATGTAATTTCAAATTGTTAATCAGAGTAGGCCGTACCCTACCTTCCCAAACTTGCCATAATAGCCATGCCCAAAATTACTATGTCATATATTTGGCGTTCCAAATCAATAGTTAAGCCTAATCTAGATTTAATGTTTATATTTACATTTTATACCAATCTAGATTAAATATCCAAATTCACAATTCATGTCCAAACTATATCTAGTTTACAGTTTATGCCTAAAACTTGATTTACCTGCCAAACTTACGCATATACCCAAAATTATATGTACACCATATTTACACCAATTTACTTATAACAAGTTCTAGCTTTTTACATATATCATGATACATGTCAAATTACATATACTAATTTATATATGCCTAATCCTAGCCAATTTACATATATACCAAGTTTCTTGCCTTTCTACATTACATAGGTCCAATTTATGCCAAATATCCAAAATCTATATTTAGGCGTGTTCACATTAATAGTTATCCTATTTTAATATAGGTCTTTTATGCCTAAGCCACACATTCCTTTTTGTTCAAGTCATAGTCCGTTATATAAAATATGCCCAAGGATCTAGGTCTAACATGTATTATGTCTTTTAATTCAGATCTTAATTTTTAATTTGCCTTATATTCCAAATTTACAAGTCATATATTATCATATGATAATCCCAAACTGACATATATGCACAGATTTAGATCTAGTTTACAACCTATGTCCTTTACTCAAATCAGTCACAAATCAATCCAATTTGCAAAATTCATTGCATTGTCCCAAATATTTTAGCGTATGTTAATCTCTTATGAGATTGGCTCAGGCTCGTGGTAGCCTGGCTATAGAACAGAAAGCAGAAAGAAATACAGAGTAAAATAGATCAGAACAGAACATCCTCAAATTCAGATTTACAATCATGTCATAATTATAATTAAAGTTTATATCGGAAAATAACTGTGCTTGCCTTGATTGGATTAAAGAAAGAATCTTTAATTGTTGTAGAATCGTTGCAGAAGCTTTAATCTTTTACTTGTATTAGCTTTGTTGTTCGTCTCTTTCAAATGGAGGCTCCCTCTAATTCTCATTCGACAGCATGGCGGCTTCAACTCTTATTTTCATGTGAATATTTAGTTGGAGACCTAGGGTCTTTTTATAGAGTTGCATTTTAATTTGAGCCGTCCGATAATGCTAGGCTTAATCAAGGCCATCAATTTCAAAAGAGGCCAATTATGTTCACAATTAAGGACTGTAAATTACTCCCATTTTAAATTATGTCATAATTACTATTTCAATTACATGTAATTTCATGTTTTAGCATATATATATATACTCTACAATGTACACATTTCTCATAGGACAAATCCTATATGTAAATAATTCCTAATTTTACTCATGCCATAATTACTCTCTTAATGTACATTATCAACATTTACTATTATTTGTTTATCCATATAAATATGTACACATTAGATACATCCCCCCTTTACTCACTTATTATTATTTTTGTATGCATATTAGATACATCCCCCCTTTTACAAACTTATTATTATTTTTGTAACCTTAATGTTAACAGAAAATTCGGGGTGTTACATTCTCCCCCCCTTTTAGGATTTTGTCCCCAAAATCTTCAAGTTAGGAAGAATGTGTCCTACCATCCAATCATCCATCTATTCAACCATTCAATCACAGGAATCCATTGTCCTTAAAAAGACTTCTAATGCTTCATGATCATATGCGAAGTGTGTGTATATGTCCTTATCTAATGCAAAATCAGGCGGTCTACTGATTCAGTTGACCTCCTTAATGCAAGTTATGTCAGTGTTATGAATCCATTATGTATGCAAATTTTCCTATTTGATACATATCATTTCTATATGAGTGCACAACCATTCACTCATATGCAACATCCACGTGCTGTTTCAACCAATTTTCATCCATAAAAATTTAAAATGCTCACACATCCATATGCAGTATGAGAGTGTTTTCGAGCCGATCTAGTGCCTAGTGTGTGTATATGCGTCCACGAGCAACCACTAGCATCCACTTGCATCCACTTGCAACCATCAAACATAACATGTCTCAAACACATGTTTACATCCATAAGATCCCTATCTATAGGTTGAATATTCGATCGATAGGATACAGTCGAGTGATGGAAGCGAGTACAGATAAAACAAAAACTTGGTTCCCATTAGACATTGGTTGAGAAAATAATTCCCCTAAGTATCAACCCCGAAGACCGAAATCAACATCAGATTGACACCCAGAGGATTACCTTCTTTAGACAATGTCACAACTGGAAATCAGGATTATTCAGATTTTTACAGATTACAGGTAAAGATCAGATTATCAAATGATCTTTTTTTTTAGGAAATTAAGCATGATAAAATCATATCCCACAAAAACTCAGAATGTATGCGTCATACTTGACTCCTAACACGGATATCTCTCAAACCTTAATTTAAAACAAATGAGTCATAACCCTTATGGGTCTGAGTCTACAGCGGAATCAGAAACAATACTAGTATTGAAGTGCAGAGTACCAATTACAGAATCAAAATACCAGAATCAGAAAGATTCTTAAACTCCATAACTAGGTAAGAAAATCAAACCTTATACAGAAATTTTCCCTATTTCTATCCTATCCACTAGCCTCGAGAGTGTTTGCCTGCCCTCCAGAAGTTGTCCCTGCCCTCTGCCCTTGCCCTCGTTTCTTCGGGCAGTCCCTAGTGAAGTGTCCCATCTCCCCACAATTGAAGCAAGCGCCCTTCCTCTTTCTGCAATCCTTGTTCAGATGAGTTGAGCTTCCACAGGTAAAGCACTTTTTCTCCTTCTTATCTTCAGACTCCTTACCTTTCCTTTGGGTCTCTTTTTTGGGCCATGCCTTCTTGTTCTGTGGTTCTTCCTTCCTTGCCTCTTTCTTCTCGGGTGCCTTATCAGCTTTAGCGCCTTTTTCTTCATGCATGTATGCCATTTCAACTAGCTTCTCAAAGGTGGCCCCCATAGGGATGTGTGTCATAGCCAACCCTTGCAACGGCTCATTCAAGCCTTGAACGAACCTCAGAGCCTTCTTCTCTGGTGTGTTCACCAAGTCCATCCCAAATCTTGCTAACTGATTAAATTTGTTAACATATTCTTTCACTGATGAGCTTCCTTGCTTTAATGTCAAGAACCTTTCCATATACAGATTTTCTTCTGCCCGTGAGAGAAACTTCGCCACAAACCTACGTCTGAAATCCGCCCAAGAGTCAACAAGACGCTCCCCATTAGTGACCTCCCACCAAAACGAGGCCTCTCCCTTCATCAACCAAGCCGCTAAACGGACTTTCCTTTCGTCTTCTACTTCAAAGATTCCAAGCAATTCCTCCGTCTCCTTAAGCCAGTCTCTGGCTTCTACAAACGACTCTGAGCCTTGAAAAGTTTTTCCGCCCATAGCCTTAAATTGCTTGCACGTCTTTGCAAAAGTATCAACGCGAGGAGGAGGAGGAATGGGTGCAACAGGGGGTGGAGGAACATCTGCTGGGCCTGCGGCGGTGGCCCTAGCCTCCAAATACCTCCTAAACCATCCTGGTACCGTTACACCCTCCGGAAGGTTCAAATCTTCAGCCATGCTGAAACGAAAAAGGAAAGATTCAAAAAGGAGAATTCAAAAGATAAGATATATGGCTTTTTGGGGATTATGTTTTTTTTTCAAAATGAGCTTTACTTTTGAAAATACCTCCTTTTTCAAAACCTTTTTGGAAATAGTTTTCAAAAACTTCTATCTAATCTG
This sequence comes from Allium sativum, assembly GCA_030737875.1. Classification (NCBI taxonomy): domain Eukaryota; kingdom Viridiplantae; phylum Streptophyta; class Magnoliopsida; order Asparagales; family Amaryllidaceae; genus Allium; species Allium sativum. The sequence goes on from CM060923.1 coordinate 14,539,924, forward strand.
GTAACCTTAAGCTCTGATACCAAGTGTAACACCCCACCTCCGTTAAGGTCACTCACAAAGGGAACGCCTTAACTTTGGTGGAGAGTTTTAGTAAACAGAACAGAATATTACAAGACAGATAAACAGTACTTGAAAAATAATAACTTTATTACAGCGGAAAACAGAAATCAGTATGGTTACATCTTTATCAAAAACTCAAGTACATAAATATCAGCCTTGTTCAAACTATCAGAGTACAAAACTTTAAAAGCATAATCCCCACAGAAGAGAAGCTATCATGAGCCAAGCCATACTTTAAGCACTTCAAGAAGAAGGAATCCGGATCAAGCTAGAGTATTCCCTCCTTAGAAAACCTGGGGGGAACGGAAGAAAAGGGGCGAAAACAAGCAAGGTCAGACATAAAGTCTGGCAAGTCCAGTGATTTTCAGTTATGAACAGATAATAGTAATGATGACATGAACATAAAGCTGGACAAGAGATAACGTAACAGAAGCAAAAGATATACTTAAGTTAAACAGAAGAAACAGAATTACATAAGCTATTACTTTTCACTTCTCTGCACTAATACCAGTATAAAAGAATTAGGTGTTACCCTGGCGTTCAGACTACAACAGAAACGGAGTCAGAATAATTTCTACAGAAACAGAGTACTAGTAAATGGGCTTTTACCGCCCAAGCAGAAACATATGGTACAGAAACAGAAACAGAGTGCTAGTATTGGGCCTTTACCACCCGAACAGAAATAATGGGCCTTTACCACCCGAACAGACGGTACCACACTGAAGCAGATAAGTATTACACCCAACAGAAACAGACGGTACCCCAACAGAATTAGATAGAATTAGATGTACCCTAAATTCTACCCCAAGCAATCGGCTCCCTAATACATAAATACCCTATGCCAGCCCCACAGAAGGGTGTATCGTTCCCTAAAGTGGCAACCTTTGAACGGCACAGACCTATTTATGGATGTCACGGCGTCTTACATCCACAGAGGCAGACCGGGATCCATGCACGCACATGACCCGGTTGGAACGCACCATCAACACCCCTCGCCATTATCAGAATGAACCGCTTATAATTAGTTCAGTAAGCGTGCCCGGACCCTACCTACTGTTGGGTCAAAGTTTTGATACCAGAAAGGGTTACTGACTAATATGGGTCCCAAACAACAGATGACACAAGTAAATTCCCTCCTAACCTTGTGTCCCCAAACTAACAGATTTCAGATTAACTTGTTTACAAGTTTAGACATACAGAGTTCAGATTTACCAGTTCACAGATCAGAAAATCCAATCAACAAGTTTTCAGACTAACGGGTCAGATGTACAGATTTAACAGATTTTCAGATTTGTCTAACTTTGTATTGGGCCTACAGATTCATGAACGGGTTTATCACATATATTAGTCTAGTTGGTTTAACCCTATCCACCCAACACGTTTTTGATGTCATATTACTTAACCCACCCATTCTTACCATATTGGTTAAGTGTCATTAGCCTAATCATATTACTTAACCCACCCATTCATACTATATTGGTTAAGTGTCATTAGCCTAATCATATCACTTAACCCACCCATTCATACTATATTGGTTAAGTGTCATTAGCCTAATCATATTACTACCGCAACCCTGTAGGACCTCTCACATTGGGCTACCATTTATGGTTGCTGGATTCGCCGGGCTGGTCCGGGCAGTCTTATACCATAAATGAGTCCAACCTCGTGTCCATACACTTGTCACGCATCTAATTTTCAAATTAGGTTTTTTTTAAGGTAACCATCCCGTCCATCGGATCAGTTAGGGATAGCCAGGGAGGGCAGGAAACTTGTATTTTCCAAACCCAAGCCTAGACACTATCCTCTCTGTCACCCTAGAACATTCAGGTATATGTGTCATTAATCTATTCATAAATTCACTATAAAGTTATGCCAATTTATAGCCTTTTATTCAAACGTAAGTTATTTCTAATTTACTTACTCCATAATTTACATTAATAAACATTTATTATTATGGCCCACCTTCCCTTCAAATCATGTTTATAATTTTTGGTATGTAAATTATACCAAATTAAATGTCATTAACCATGATTATGCTAACATGACAGTTACATGTAATTTCAAATTGTTAATCAGAGTAGGCCGTACCCTACCTTCCCAAACTTGCCATAATAGCCATGCAAAAAATTACTATGTCATATATTTGGCGTTCCAAATCAATAGTTAAGTCTAATCTAGATTTAATGTTTATATTTACATTTTATACCAATCTAGATTAAATATCCAAATTCACAATTCATGTCCAAACTATATCTAGTTTACAGTTTATGCCTAAAACTTGATTTACCTGCCAAACTTACGCATATACCCAAAATTATATGTACACCATATTTACACCAATTTACTTATAACAAGTTCTAGCTTTTTACATATATCATGATACATGTCAAATTACATATACTAATTTATATATGCCTAATCCTAGCCAATTTACATATATACCAAGTTTCTTGCCTTTCTACATTACATAGGTCCAATTTATGCCAAATATCCAAAATCTATATTTAGGCGTGTTCACATTAATAGTTATCCTATTTTAATATAGGTCTTTTATGCCTAAGCCACACATTCCTTTTTGTTCAAGTCATAGTCCGTTATATAAAATATGCCCAAGGATCTAGGTCTAACATGTATTATGTCTTTTAATTCAGATCTTAATTTTTAATTTGCCTTATATTCCAAATTTACAAGTCATATATTATCATATGATAATCCCAAACTGACATATATGCACAGATTTAGATCTAGTTTACAACCTATGTCCTTTACTCAAATCAGTCACAAATCAATCCAATTTTGCATCATTCATTGCATTGTCCCAAATATTTTAGCGTATGTTAATCTCTTATGAGATTGGCTCAGGCTCGTGGTAGCCTGGCTATAGAACAGAAAGCAGAAAGAAATACAGAGTAAAATAGATCAGAACAGAACATCCTCAAATTCAGATTTACAATCATGTCATAATTATAATTAAAGTTTATATCGGAAAATAACTGTGCTTGCCTTGATTGGATTAAAGAAAGAATCTTTAATTGTTGTAGAATCGTTGCAGAAGCTTTAATCTTTTACTTGTATTAGCTTTGTTGTTCGTCTCTTTCAAATGGAGGCTCCCTCTAATTCTCATTCGACAGCATGGCGGCTTCAACTCTTATTTTCATGTGAATATTTAGTTGGAGACCTAGGGTCTTTTTATAGAGTTGCATTTTAATTTGAGCCGTCCGATAATGCTAGGCTTAATCAAGGCCATCAATTTCAAAAGAGGCCAATTATGTTCACAATTAAGGACTGTAAATTACTCCCATTTTAAATTATGTCATAATTACTATTTCAATTACATGTAATTTCATGTTTTAGCATATATATATATATATATACTCTACAATGTACACATTTCTCATAGGACAAATCCTATATGTAAATAATTCCTAATTTTACTCATGCCATAATTACTCTCTTAATGTACATTATCAACATTTACTATTATTTGTTTATCCATATAAATATGTACACATTAGATACATCCCCCCTTTACTCACTTATTATTATTTTTGTATGCATATTAGATACATCCCCCCTTTTACAAACTTATTATTATTTTTGTAACCTTAATGTTAACAGAAAATTCGGGGTGTTACATGGCTTTTGAACCAAAGACCTCCCCGAGGGGCATCCGGTTCATCGCCGATGCCATTAAGATATGGCTGGATAGCGATACAAACACCGGGCTTTTGAACCCAAGACCTCCCCGAGGGGCACCCGGTTCATCGCCGACGCCATTAAGATATGGCCGGATAGCGATACAAACACCGGGCTTTTGAACCCAAGACCTCCCCGAGGGGCACCCGGTTCATCGCCGACGCCATTAAGATATGGCCGGATAGCGATACAAACACTGGGTTTTCAAAGACCACTTTGGAGTCATCCGCTCAGATGCTGGATCTTCCAAATCCAACTATTGATTCTGGGTCCTCCAAACCCAGTTACTGACGGGCCCAAAGACCTCTTTGGAGGCATCCGACAAGTTCAACAAGCGTCTGAATTATTCAGATCCAACGAACAATGGATCAAAGATCCTTTCAAGGGCATCCGGTTATAAGCCGAATCTTCCAAATTCAGTTGGTGACAGAACCAAAAATTTCCCTCAAAGTTATCTGATAAAAACGACAAGTAACTGGCCCACTCAGTTACTAGGAACGACAGATTCCTTTATCTAACTGTAAAAACCATGCCTAATTTTCAAGATATTAAAACCAATTGTGGTATAGGGGCATTACCATAGCATTAATGAAATCTAATGACGCTCTCTTAAACATACTACAATCCGGTCGTAATCTCATGAAAACCTGGCATTAGGTCACTCCAACCAACAAAACTGGATTTTCTAGAATAACTAAGATGAAATTAAAAGATCCTAATAAAACAGTTATCCACGTGAAAGGGTTGTGAGCATTGTCTTAATCAAGATCAGGTAAATCCAATGAAGTTGGCCTGTCATAACAAATAATCTGTAGTGCAGAATTTGTATTGCAAATATAAAACAAGCATGAAATGCAAAAAATATAAAAGCAATAGTGAAACCAAGAGCAAAAACTTAAAGCTTGAAAAGCAGGATATAATTTCCTGACGGCAAAAAAAGAATATACAACGAGGCTAAAAGTAAAAGCTTAACTGCGAGAGTAGACACAACTTCATTCTAACGTCATCGGATAACATAACATACACACAACCAAAAGTACATCATCCACCAAGTATGTAAAACGTAGGATTAAGCGCATAGGCTAAAGTCATAAGCGAGGATTGGTACTCGCATAATACAATCCAGTCTAATAATTTACACGCATAAGATGACAACCCAAAAAGAAGGACAAGAAAGTCATGAAAGTCACGATTCCTTCCCATCATGAAACCACCCCCTAAGAAGAAGGAGAGGGAGGTGGATCAAACTTCCCCTCCTGGCCCAAAAGCTCGGCAATGACTCTATCCCTAGACTTCAAAGCTCTGATAAGCATGGCTTTGTCATCCTCCAGAACAAAAATTCGCTCAAGGTTTTCTCTTTTCAGTCTCTGGAGGTCACAAGAGAGCATGTTCTGATCAATCATCTTCTTCGCAGTATAATTCTCAAGGAGATTGGTGTGCTTCTCAAACCAATCTCTGGTATTATCAAGCTGGGCAAGCGTGCTACGTTATATGACATCTATATCATCAGGAACGGCTTGTTTGTCAGACGGGTATATGTCTACCCCCACACGAGCACCCTGTAAGCACCATCCTTCGAATCGACTAGCAAGTTCAGGATGACATGGTTCGGAAGCATAGTGAGGTATATCCATGATGGCTCATAGGTCCTCAAGAGATGGAGCATTATAAGCAGGAGGGTCCGAAGTAGAGTAAGCATTTGTTTCAAGTGGTTCATTTGATTTATGACGTTTTCGAGAATCATCCTCCTTCAAAGGACCCTTCATCTTGTTATTGCTAGAAGACATCCTGCATAAGCAACTGCATTCATAAATAAAAGAAAGAGGAAAAGCATGTGCAGAAGCGTTCAACCTAGTTAAGACACTTTGGGTCGTTGAAACCAATCAAGGCTTTAGGTCGTTCTAAGCTTTTCAAAGCGCTAAGTGATCCTATTCAAGCTTAAACTCACCAAAACACGTCAAAGCATAAAGACAAAGGTGATAGACTTTGAATTGAGTCATTCGACGGCATCAGGGGTAAGTCGAATTGACACAATTACCATACCGTAATAGCAATGACGGCATGTTCAAGACACTCCCACGGTATGAGATTCATGTCGGTTCATGACATGAAATTCATGTCGATCCACGGCCTGAGACCTATGTCAACTCATAACTTGGAATTTGAAAAGCAATTCAACGACGGTACGAAGGTCCTAGCTTTAAGAAGAATCATACAATAAAACTCATGACTTGGGCATGGTTATCCAAATCGTATAAGCAGCGTGGACAAACTGTAACAACAATGGGGATACTAAAGATTAAAAGGAAAACCAAGTGGTTAAGGAAACTTAAGTCAGCTAAGCATGGTCTAGAACTCATGTCGTTGGAACGACATAAGGCTCAAGTCGTGTGTATCACGCAAAATCAAGGTTCAAAGAAAACCAAAGGATTTCTAAGCCCTTATACATATTATACCTGATCAAATTCAACTCATTTTCGGTTCATAAACATCTCAATAACACAAAGCAGTCAAATTCAGTTCACAAAATCATCACTTTATCGGAAATAAGTAAAACTCTTTAATCCTAGCATTTAGAAGAACAAATAAGAATTCAGATCTGAAAATCACTTACAATGGTTTCTGAATGGTTTTAGAAGGAAAGGTTCTTCAAGATCGAGAGTATAGGTCGCAAATTGAATTGATGAAGCTTGTCGAAATTGGTCGGAATCTGGTTGCGAAAACTTTGATGGAGGTGTCGGCTTGATTGGGTAAGACACTTGTGAGAGAGGCAATGATGTTTCTCCAATTCAATCCGCCATTAACAAGCCAAAGCTTCAGAATTAGAAGAGGGATAAGAATGGATATACGGGTTTTAGAATAATATAAAAGCAAAGGGATTTATCGGGCCAAGTTAAGACCAATTCGAAGCCCAACACGACTTGAAACCCACAAGCAACTCAGAGCGGCACGACTTACGACATGGTAATGGGAATGGATTGGTTTTTCAAAGGTTCGAACGACTTAATCAAAATATGATCAAGGATATCATGATTCAAAGCCCATGTTATTTCTAATAACATAAACTTCGAGGGGCAAATGTTATCCCGTAAAAATACGTGTTTAATATGTCGTATTTAACCATGCCGTTATTCGTCGAGTCGTAAGCATCAAGTCATTCGAAGGCCATGTCGTGAGAAAAGGAAGGAACCATGCCATCTTTATGGCGTTAAGAGAAAGCTAAAGCGATCTACAGTCATGCTAATGACATATAATAAAGTTGAGATTCATGTCGGCTTTAAACCATGTCGTAAGAGCCAGGTCAGGATCAGGAAATGCATCATGTCATTCGTCGTCCATGTCGTTCAGCGACACAAAGAAGAGGCTGCTACTGAGGATCCCGATACAAACCATGTCGTGACCTACTTATGCCGCAAGATATGAAAGCCAAGCCGTTAAAATCATGTCGCAAAGGAGGAGGTTCATACATACCACATCAGGTCGCTTGCAATCATATCGTGTCCTTCTATATCGCGCTCCAACCATAACGTCAAAGCTAAGTCGTCATGCGATATGGCACTGTGATATACCATAAGCCCAAGACGTAAAGAAACATAAGGTCACACGACATGAATCATGCCGTCCAACCTCTAGATCGTTAAATGACATATAGGGCTAATCGCTGTTCAAAATCTGAAGCGAAACCATGTCGCCTCCAACTAGTGTCGAATCATGCGAACGATATGAGCCATGATAAGGTAGGTCATGTCGGGTCACAAGCTTAAGGCGCCAAGGGGTTAACCCGACAGGCGACACGAGTCATGTCGTAAACGACAAGACTTATAGCGAGAATCTGAGTCATGTCGGTGGCGACATGAGTCATGGCATTTTTCTGCATAATTACGAAACTGCCATCTAGTCTGAAGATCACCTATAAATACCCCTTCATAATTCACTTGAGGAGGGACCGAAAATTCATTCTTACAAGGAGACTCCGTCAAATTCAAAGCTCATCTACAACTTCTCTAGTGGCTTCTATGAATTCATCATCACTTTTCTAATTTCATGAAGATCAAATCTAAGTCAATAATCATGAGAGCTTTTTACAAATTGGATCTAAGCACTTTCAATCTCATTCAAGCAACAAGATCATGAGAAAGGATCAAAGCATACAAGTGATTGAAGATTCATTACAAAGCTAAATTTCTTCCTCTTTCTTTACCAAATTTAAGAGAAGTAAAGTCATAAATTGAGTTAGGAGAGAGAGAGAGAAATGATGTAATAAGGGAAAATTCATATGTTGTAAGCTTGAACATTATAATGAGAATTGATTGAAAGAGGATGTAGACATATAGAATCGAACCACTATAAAAATTCCTTTGTATTCTTACATGCTTTTATCCGTTCATTTAAGCAATTACGTGGTCCCGAATTCTTACTGAATGGGTGAAGTGTAACTTTTACACCCTTGGTGTTTGATCCCAAATTTGAGGCAAACAATATAAACGAGTTGTTGTCGATGTGATGTCGTGTGTACGCTTATATGCTTTAATGTGGGTTCGTGCAATGTGACTGGAAAGCTAAAGTGATACGCAATACAGATATGTGTAAACGAGGTTGTATGCGAGTACGTGGTTCGTACATACAATATTCCGTATGTGTGTTCTCATTCGCACGCGGACGCACACATTACGACATTATGTCACAAAGTGTATATATATGTGCATATATTTTTTCGTGTACCGCGTGGGGACATGATGTTTCATGTCTTAGTGGGATACGAGATTTCTTACCTACCGGGGTGCGAAAGCTCGTATCTCCATGGGGGATACGAAGAGTTATTGGGCCCAGCACATCCTCATATATAAATTCTAACCCCCCTAATCATTCCTCTTCTTTCATCTCGCTCGAACTTGTGAACTTGGGAAAGGTTGATTTTGAACGTTATGGACATTAACAAAAAGGTAGGGCCCTGGTTTTGATCGTGTCCATTGAGATGAAGCTGGTTCCCAACTCGAACTCTGCCATGGTGATCGAATGGGCTCCACTATGGATCTCGTGGTGTATCCAAAGTCAGTTTTCCCATGAGTTCCACATCGGAGATTGAGGAGCTTGAGACCATGCTTTGGATCTGAGTTGAGATCAACATGGAGACGCAGTCCGACCCCGAGGGTGTTTGAGTTTGGTAGTACAGAGGAAAGCAAACTAGGAGAGGAAAAGTTAGGAGAAGAGAAAGAGGAGAGAGGTGAAAACTTGCCTTGGCGAGGGGAGTCGAATCGCCAAAAAAAGGGGGTCAAAGTTTGAGGATCGAAGAGATGGATTTCATGCCCCTTGACCGGGGACTCGAAATTTCGTACCCATTGGGGGTACGAGATTTTGTACCCCTTGGTGCGTATGAGACTTCGTATCCCCAGCGGAGTACGAAGTTTCGTTCCCTCTTGGCGGGTACGAAATTTCATATCCCTAACAGGGTACGAAGTTTCTTATCAAACTTTGGGATACAAGGTTTATCTCCGGTCCAATGGGCTTCAAGCCTTGCTCTGGCGACCCCTGATGCTCCTTTTCCGAGATTTTAAGTTTTCAACTACTCGTCTCTAGATTTTCATTGTGTCTTGGATGTCGTGCGATCGAATCGATAATTAAACTCACCACGATTGAGTTATCTGTTCAACTTGGCACTTAGGATTAAGACATATAATTGGACTATGGCTGAACTGTCGGACCATAGAACATGTTTTGTCAATTCTAGTCATAATGTAGTCGAGTATCGATGCGAATCCAGTAACATTGGTTGAGTACGATGATGGTCATAGTCCCGGGGACTTGCAATCATTATTGTCTCCCAAGTTTTTAAATTGTAAACTGTATTAGCATGGCACTGCACGCACATGTTAGTTTGCACCAACACGAGGGTACAGGTTACACAACTATGATGTCTAACGCTAGTATGTTAAAAGTAGCTAGCAATGAAGACAATGTCTATGAAAGAGAAGACTTCGTAAGCCGAGGCTTCGCGGCATTCGTGGCACGCGTCAGATTCAACTAGCGATGCTAGCTCGAAAGACAGCAAGCTTGAGACTTCTGGAGAGTCCACTCCTTCTCAGGCGATAAGCTCACCGAAAACATCTGATTGTGGGGTACGGCAGGAAAGATAACACTAGCCGGTCGTGCATGAGGATGTAGAGTTTGTAGATATTATGGAGGGAAACACGCTAGTAGCGCTGGACATGTTGGCCGGCGCGGTTACACCTGAAAACCCGTCGAATTCGGTGCCCTCGCATATGGATGCAACGACGGTAAGGCGCTTGGCGTTACGGTTCAGTATTCGCAAAGGAGATGTTCTTGCACCCGAAAAGGATGGTAGGGATCACGCACCACCAGAATGGTATACTTCCTGGAATAGGCAGGTTTTCATTTCTAGGTGCGTGCCCCTAGCTAATAACTTTATTCAAGATCTACTGCGCTACTTTTACCTTGCACCGTCGCAGCTTCATCCGAATGTGTATGCTTCCCTTTTGGGTACCTACATTCTCTACAGAGAGTACCAATAGTCAGGAACTATTAGAAAGGACATCCAGTGCTTGTTTTAGTTGAAGAGGATGACCAATATTTCGCCATCTCAATATTTTTTGGAGGCTTCGCCCAGAACCAAGTTTTTCAATGGGACATGGCCTAAGGTGACTGTGTACAAGCATGATTGGTTCTTCATGTGTTGTCCTCCTAGATTTGCGAGGAGATGGTTGGAATGAAGAAAGCATTATCTTTACTTTTATTGTGAAACTCACGGGTTTAGCAACCTAAGTTTAACTTCATTTTTGTATGACAGGAAATCTTGAGGCGCATACAAACATTGAGTATCAACAACATCTTGATTCTTTGTTGACAATTCCGCCCGAATCACATTCCACCAAGAGCATTCAAAATTAGGACCGACTTCGTCGTGTAGGATTGCTTCCTGTCAATCGAGCGATAATCAAACAACCCATCACTGGTGGTGGAAAAAAAAGTGGATACCGAGAATGTAACGGCACGACTTTCGATGACCTCGGAAGTTGTATCGTTATTAAAGAAATAGAAATAGATAAAGAATAGAACTAACAAAACATCAGAACCTCACAGTGGCATTTTACAACATGTAATATCACATAATAGGTTACATATCAGAGTCTAATACATCATAGTACACTTCATTATAATACATCATCATACATGATTACGGGCCCAATACATCATACAAATTTAATACTTAGGTATAGATACAACTATTAAGCTGACTCCATAATTTCCAGTCCAAAAAATTCCAAAAGATTTCCATTTATCACCAGGATCAATTGTTTACCCATAAGAATTGCTATAAGTACCCAAGAGTTTAGGAAAACACAGAAAAATAAACTTTGGGTTAGTCAGGGGACTGAAGTGAGTAATTTTTTTTTAAAATAGCTTGGAAACAAGAAAATGATGGAATGGGGTTTTTCTCTTATGAGAACAAATTGATTTAACTTTGGAAAATCTATCAAAAGAAAAGATAATAGTAAGACCAGCCCACACATAAGCATGGATGGTTTTTACCTTACTATAACCCAAAACATTTTTGATATAAAAATCAGCTAGTATTATATTATTTTTTATCAAAAAAATAACCATCTAGCAGAATGCTTGCATCCACGCTCCACATACATAGTATAAAATCAAAAATCGTAGGGTGCTTATTGGAGATTAGATTCCAAATATGACAAGGTATGGGACAACCTGTCGGTCAGTGTACTCTAGAGGGGATACATTGGGGTTCAAAAAGAACATCTTTCAACGCGGCCACACATGACCGGTCACTTATTTAGCTAGAGTGAACCAAATGTATTATCAACTTATAGTTGGTACCAACATAACCGTTCTCGGGAGATACAAAAGCGAAAGAAGAAACAAATAAGGAATTTCTCTAGATTGGTGATAATACACCCTTCTTGGGTGCAACCCAACCAGTCATGCTGCCTGCCCGATTTTTGTCATTTCCCGGTTGTGAGGCTTGAAGTTACATTTACCTTTTTGATGGAACACTTCTTTAATCACTTTGGATGCCACATCGCCATATCTATTAGAACACTCATTTATTTTCCCAAAAATATTACGGGCATAAAGCTAAGAGAAACGAATTCCTCTACCACCGAACGTAATACATTTAAGAAAAATCAACGGGTAAGATCTCATAGACATACTTCGTCAGACATCCGACCATACAAGTTGTCCTGGGACTGGACAAGCGAAGGCACTATTCTGTAAATCCGTCTTTGGCAGCTGCTACCTAGGATAAACAAGCAGCCCTTGCATAACTCCGTCTTCAATTATCTTCAGTAATCTTTGACACGCGACATATAGATCGAATCGGAGTTGAATATAAATTCTGGACTCTTCGAAACGAACAACGTAATGTCTTTTACGGTCAGATGGTACTTAAGGAATCCGATTTAAAATAAAATCTTTATTTTATTCTTAAAAAAACATTTCTGGTTCGTAAAATGATTTTTTACTGGAGTCGATTAAATTAATACTTAACTGTTTTTAATTTCCGCCAACCAATTTTATTTACAAAATTATAAATTGATGATCAACTATCATCCATACAACATTCCATTGATCATACTTCACAAATCAGATAAATCAGATATTCACTAATTATCCTGTTACGGGAATAATGAAACATTTCGCTTTCTTTGTTATTTAAATTTATTCAAAAAGAATAATTTAATTATTAAATAAACTTTTTATATATAATTCCTTGTTTTAGTAAGAACACAATTATCAACGTGTATCAATAACAATTCCATATTTTAAAAACACTTGGCTTAATATAATTTATTTTCATAGGTAGACGATCACTTTTCCAGACTGTCAACTATAATTCAGCACTTGAATAATTATTTCATGATATAACAAATCATATATTCTTATTATATATGTACATTTATTTTATTTGAACATTTTATAAATTATAAAGTCCCCCTTCTAAACTTATTTCTCATCTTATCTTTATATTTTCTTTTCAATCTCTATTTGATTTTACGGGCCCAATACCCCTTAGCCTACCATCCCATCTTTTTTCCCTTTATTATATTTTCCTTCTATTCCTATTTTGTTTATTTAGCCCAACGTTCAGTCCAATATGCCCTCTTTCTTGTTCTCTTTTTATTTATTTTTTTAATTAGCTTAGCCCAGTCCAATTTTCCTTCGGCCCAATTCCCCTTACCCACGACCCAGTTCCTCCTTTCTTTATTTTTGTTCCAAACTCGCGAGGCTTCTCCAACAAACCGGTGCACCTGTAAGTATTGAATCATGTATCAACCAACCAAACAACTCCTCTATTATTTCTCTTATTGCTTATATTTTTTGTGTAACCTCAAATGCAAGATCGTCCACGGTGCACTGGTGCACGTGTACTAGCGGTCCAATGGCCGGCAACCCCTTCGGCCATCTCCTCAGACACTGCTCCTTCCCTTAAGACTGAGTCCACCATCGAAAACCGTAGTCACCACCTAAATCAAAAACCGACATTGCTACCGAACTTCAGCACCACGTCGATCCAAGAAACAGCCTCGCACCACCTTTACTCACTACTAACCATCACTAGACCCTGCCTATAGGTAGTCGACACATCTCCCCCTCGAATCCACATGGAGCGATCACCAGAAGAGTTCTAATGTCGGTGTAGTTCTTCTCCAAATAGGGACCAAATAAAGCAGGAAAACTACATATTCCCAACTCATTTCCTCAACCTAGTACTTGAAAAAATATTTAGCACTTTTCCCTGCTTCACCATACCATTCAGCAGCTATATGCCATCAATCATGGCCTTAAACCCTTGTGACTGCCGGAATTTGCCTAAAACTGATTTTTCCGATCATCCCATCATTTCCCTTGAATTACGCTACTAAAAAATTCTCACTTCACTTCTAAAAATCATAGTTTTACTTATTTAATAGCTTAGTAAAACCGAATCACTAAATTATCACTTTCGATTTTTGCCCATCTGTTTATCATCCCTTGTTATTTTCGAACTGCTCTTTGCGTAAGTCACATTAGAAGTTAAAGTAAATTTTAACATAAACCAGATTAAGTTTGGATTTAATTTCGTATTTACATAATTGTCCATAGCATGCTAGAATTGAAGTTATGGTTTTTTGAAACTAAGACAAAAGAAGTATTCTCTTTTGTTACTTCACATTTCTTGTCATATGCAAATCATTTCAATGACTATATCTCGAAAGAATTGAAACGACCCGAACTTCCCCGTAAGGAAAGCACGGATTGAATTGAGAACAAGCCACATCGGAACACAAACAGAAGAACATTTCATTGCTTATTACAACAATTCCATCAGAATACAAGAATATATAGAGTATGAATAAATATTACATAGAAAATATCAGAGATTTAAATTACATTACATAGCAGCGAAAAAATAATACAAAATACAACTGAATGTAATACACGGATACAGAGCTTTCCGAGTATCGTTCCAGCTGTAAACCAGGATCCTGTGAATATAAATCCTTAAAACCAAAACTACTAGCTGCCCGTGTCAAAATAAAGGCACCCAGAGTTTAGGTTAAAACAATAAACTCCAGGCCAGTCATGTGACTGGTGTGAGAACTAAAACAGGTATTAATCTTTATTTTAAAGTTCGGTAAATCAAGGGACCATGACGTATAACGCGGAACGGGTTTCCTCCCAAGAATACCAGTGCATAAAACAACAGAGCAATGCTAAATAAAGAAAAATGAACTTATTATAAGACCCAGGTCCCATCACACAATGCAACGCAAGCCGGAGGATAGGGTTTTTACCTTATAATAGCCAAAGAAAGCTTGATACACTGAATTTCATGTTTTATTATTACTATAAGTGTATAGTGTCAAAATAATTTCAATCATAAGTATCAATCATAGACGGCATAAGTGCCCCATACCACTATGTCGCCATACTAGGCTCTACAATCAAAACCGCAAAGTCATGTATTTGGAAATTGGATTTCCATCTGTGAACCGAGGCTAGGGATCGTCCTCACCGAATTTGAGACTGTCTAGCCCGAGCCTCAGGAACAGCCGCAACTGCCCCATGGATCGTCAGAGCCGGTCCACCGATGTGGATTATTATGCCTGAACACTGCGTTTCCCCACCCTTTGGGGCGTAAATGAGCCAAATGACTCCATCAGCTCCATATAGTTACCGATATATCCAAGGCGCCCTGCAATCCAACAACCACACAGGTGAAAAAAATATAAATGTCAGGGCTGGTGGGTCACTGACGCCACCCTAGCTAGAAAGAAACGCTTGCCCTCCCTGAGGTCCTCTCCCGTTTCTGGTTCACAACCGGAGTGTGAGGATCGCGAATCAACGCTACACAAAGCTATGCCACACAGGCCGTGCCTTGATCATCAACCACAAGACTTTGCTTTTCAACAGAAGCCTTGATCAATTGCCACTTAGGCATGTCACACAGGCACTTCACACCATTCGACTGATGTCTATCCATATACAACCTCTAATCCCGTACGTCTCAGAGAAGGGTGAAGTAAGGGAATGAATTCCCCTTCACCAGGCAGATGTATATTTAATAGAGATCAATCAACACAGAGCAGAATGCAATGTCAGACACACAGTCCATACAAGTTCATTCTGGGTCTGAACGAAACCGGAGGCACCTTATACCTCGCATATCCATCGATCTCCAAGTACGTCTGGATGACCACCAACTAATTCCCTCCTCTTGGGTGTACAACCCAATCAAGATCATCAGTAATTATCCAAACAACATGAATACCTTCGGTCTTCGACCACCGTCTTCATCCTTGACACTTCGTCGAATCAGTTATTCAGAATGGATAAACCCGGTCTTTCCGAATAACTCACGTATATAGTAAACAAGTGTTACACAAACACAACATACGCCTCATTCCAATTCAGGATATTCTTTTATTCAAATATTCTTATACTTTGGGAAAGGTTCCCATTAATTTTATAAAAGATAAATTCCTTAAATTTATTCTTTAATCTTCTTTTGAATATCAATTCAAATTAGTCGGGATTAGCGAACCACACGAAGTAATCACTTGTTTTAATTTCCCAATCCCAGCGTATTCATCCCATGAAGTAAAATGGGTAATACTTCATATCTAACACCACGGTGTTATCGGCAAATTCAATTACCATTTCACGTTCAAATCAAGTTAAAGATTTAACTATCGCCTGGAGCAAAACTGGTGATACTCCATTCTCGATCATTTCAATCTAATTGAAGATTCATTAAAACTCCACTTGGTTTTAATCTTCCCAAAAATCAATATTAATGATTGTTTAATTTGGGAACCACATTCTGTCTTTAATTGGGTTAAAGAACCAATGTCATTTAAAACACGGTTCAATAGAAACCCAAAATCACATTCCATTTACAATGGAATCTTCATGGAAAACAAATCGATATATATAATCGATATAAACTTCCATATTCGACTAATAATATAAATGGAATAACGGCAAAGCCTTTTAAATTCCAGATATATTAATTATCTTCCTCCACAGAAATTCACTTCGATTATTACCAAATCGAATTCCATTCCATTCCAATTTATTTTATTAAATTGGAAAACTTTACTTTGGAAAATCTCCTTTAAATCTTAACAAAAGATTTAAAAATTACAAATCACATTTCACTGTAAATCGGGTTAAAGAACGAATGTCGTTAAAACACTGTTCACAATAAACCCAATTCATATTCCATTAATTATCGGGTTAAAGAACAATTATTATTTAAAACACCGTTCACGATAAACCAAAAAATCAAATCAAATTCAATTCCAATTAAATACCATTCAATTGGTATACTTCATTAAATCTAAATAAAAATATTTAATCTTTTTCTCAACTGGGTTTAAGAACACTGTTAATGAAGACACCATTCACGACAAACCCAAATCCCATTTGATATTAAATACAAGGCTCTGAATAGAAAATATATCGGCTTATATTCAGTATCCAATTCTACGACCAACAAATATCGTATTGGAGATAAGGATATAAATATATCTTTCAAATTTCCATACCAATATCTATATAATCACGAAATCTGACGTCGAAATATTCCAAAGACAATTTCGATTCAAATCCATTCCAATTCAGTTATTGGAAATTGTTGTTACTTTTAAAACTCTTTCAAATCTAATTTATTTATTTAAAAATAATTGAATTATAATTCTAGTTCAAAACTAGTTCATTTCGATAAAAATCTATTTTTATCTTTTCAAATATGGAGTTTTTCATCCCAATTCTTTCCAAATCATTTCTTATGATTTTACACTAATTATTGATATTTTTAATAATTTTATCAAGGCCCGTACAGTCGATTTCCATCAACGGCCATCGAACTGCACTTACAGCGACCTTTTCCAAATTTGATTTGGACATAATTCCAAATCAAACCATTAGATTTAAAATCTCTAATATTCATTAGAAAGCTCTTTTCGATACGAACCCAAGGTTTCGGTTTTAGGAGAATCTGACGGTCGGATCACTCGTAATGCCCATTCGAAGTCAATGGTCGAAATTCGCGAACTGTCGCAGCGCGGCGTGTTCTATTCAGGCCATTATATATATATATATATACATATATATATATATATAAAATATATTTCGTCGATTTCCTTTTAAAACGTATTTTATAAATCGTTTTAAATTCGTTTTCAAAACGATTTCAACTTCATATTCTATTTCAAATCAAAATTGAATATTCCATATCATCGATATATAATTGATAGTATTTTCAAAATATTATATTTTGAAATCAATTCCTTTTCGATATTCATTATATAAATGAATAAAATCGATATAGATTTCGTTCACGTCAAAATGGCGTAAATTTAATCAAATCAACACGGCTTTATATATTTCAATAACTTTGTTATTCTATTCAACACATGAATATTTTCTTCAACACATGAATATATATTTTATTCAACACATGAATATATTTTTATTCAACACAGGAATATTCTTTTATTCAACACATGAAATATATTCTTTATTTTCTAAATTGGAATGAGACCCACTCAATTACCATATAATATTATTTATATGGATTCTATACAACACATGTATATAATAGCAATAATAAATAATCAACCATCATCCAAAGTGCACCACACAACTGCATAAGCATTAAATATAAATAATTAACGCTTACAAAGTCTGTCAACCCATCGATTGAAACACAACTAAACAATCGGGATTAGTGTACGTCAATATCATCCCAACACCCGTGTGGGGTTTCAAATCAACAAACACGGATTTTTATTCGTGCAGTTGGGCGATGTGTAAAATTTATCGTCCTAATCAATATCAATCAAATTAGTGTATATAAACAAATCGTCCGATCTGTTTATTACTATTTATTTTATATACACGTTAAAAATTATATTTTTAACTATAAAATATTTTCCACTATAAAATATTTTATTCCATTCCACATCACACAATAAAATTTCACAACATGGAAATCAAACAAACAAGTCATCCATGGTCTGTGGACGACGGGCGTCGGGTGCTGCTAAGCACCATCTACATCCTAGTATATGTTTCAACTAGAAAATAAAAGTGAGGAGTTCTCATCTTTGGGATCCACTCCTCCATTCTTTATTTATGAACGGTTTGGATTCCATGTTGCTTTTAGTCAGTTTCATCGCACTTTTCTCACGTAGTTCATAGTAAAATCACATTTTTAATATGATGTTCTATACATTAAAAATCATATTTTTTAATACTCTGCCAATATAAAAATCATATTATTAATACTCTACCAATATAAAAATCAAATTTTTATTCTTCCTATAATATAAAATCATATTTTTATCCTTTCTATAATATAAAAATCATATTTTTATTCTTTCTATAATATAAAAATCATATTTTTATTATCTACATTATATAAAAATTGTATTTTTAATATCTAATCTTTTTATTTTTCAAAATCAAATCGTTTTTTATTTCAAAAATCAAGTCTTGTTCATGATAAAAAATCTAATCTTTGTCGCCTTAAAAAATTTGAACTTTAACGTTTTAAAAATCCTATCTTTTCACTATTAAAAATCCAATCTTTCTCATTATAAAAATTTAGACTTTAATCACATTAAAACACTAAACTTTACGCGTTTAAAAATCTAAGCTTTCATATGCATTTCATATAAATAAAAATCGTTTCTTTATCTTGCTATTCATATAAAAATCAAATCTTTTCCTAATTCTATATATAAACCAATCATAACTTTTATATATAAATAAGTCCTAACTTTACATATATTGTTTAATAAAGGAAAATCGGATCTAAAAGAAATTTAAAATAAAATAAGAAGACTTACTGTTTTTTTCAGCGAGGGGGGGTGGGTTCACTGCATCGTAGGGGGTCGGGGGGAAGGAAGCGCGCCGGAGTTGGTCGGGGAGGTGACGCAGGGCGCGGTGGGCTGTGGAGCGACTGGCGGTGGCATTTGGGGATTTAGGGTTCGCTGTTCTCGCCGGAGAAGGGGGAGAAAGAGGGAGAAGGTGGCGCCAGAGGTTTTGGGAGGGAGGCCAGAGATGGCGGGTCGACGGTGGGGGTGGCGCGACGAGATCGAGCTGCGCGATGTTGCCCTTTATTTTTTTACTTCAATCTGGAAAACAGAAGAGAGAGAGTATAAGGGGTAGGGGGAGGTTTTATATAATTTTATATTATATCAATTAATTAATTAATTTCTAAATAGGTTGACTTTTCATTCGAACTCGGAATCGAACCCACCGACTGTAGTTGCTAGCAAGTTACCCCTATTCCGAACACAATGGGATATGTTTCGTAAGACAATTTGGTTGTTACGATCCGTTTTCCTTAAAATTAAAATATAAATCATTATATATTCAATTCAAACGCAAATTTCAATTACTGGGGGCACATATGGCCCTAAAAATTCCAGAAAATTATTCCTAGCTTCGTATTGACGATACGGTCCTAATAAAACTAATTTCGTCAAATTCTATGACCGTTTGAAAAATGGCCATTTTCTGGTCGATCGAAATTGACTAAAACTGTCAAAACACGTTTAACTTCGCCATGCACACATATTGGTTCAAAAAATCACGAATTTTGGAATCTAGCAATAGCTTGACATCACGGATCCAACAAAAGTGGTTTCGTTGAAAACAGAGGTCGTTTGCAAAATTTCCATTTTTAAGGGCCAAAATTCCATAGCAACTATTCTGAATTTTCAACTGGGCGTAACTTTTGATTCCCGCTATTAAATTTCAATTTTTCGGATTCGTTGGAAAGATATTTTCAAATAGATCCAAATATTTTTGATTTCACTAAAATCCGGTTTATTTTGAATCCTGTACATTCATTTGAAATTTGAAATCGAATTTTCAAACTATCGCTCTATTTTCAATTCCTTTTATATTTAAAATAAATTATTTGTATTCTAACGACGATCTATATAAATAAATACATTCTAATTCTATTCAAAATAAATTTTTCGTCATCATTATTTAAGATAACCCATTTTAAATATTCTAAATTCATCGAAATTGCCAAAATAAAATTTTTTAATTAGCTCAGATTTCAGGGTTGTTACAATCTCCCCCACTTAAAACTTTTCGTCCCCGAAAAGGAACGAAGCTGAAAGTTGTTTAATTAATCAACTCAACTTCCAGTATTTTCATTACAGCTTAAGTTCTTCAACTTTTTAGTTTCTAAGAACTTCTCAATTTTTTCAAAAATTTGGCTAATACCCTAAATTTTCGAAAAATTTCGCCATAACCTCCCTTGCACCGGGAGCTTCAGGATATTTCAAATAGCCTCCCATGGTCCTTACCAATCCAAAACGAAAAAGAAACAGCCAAGCGGCTAGCCAATCGGCTCATAAAGTCATCAAAAACCCAAGAAATACAATAAACATGTACCTATTTTCGGGCAAACAATTTTATTCCTCTTCTCTAGCCTCCTTGCTATGACCTGTTCAATGTAAGTACATGTATATGCATGCAAATGAGATTAATTTTCAATACAACTCAATATTTGGTTCAATTTGGCCAAAGGTTTAACATTTAATTAATCAAACAACACAACCATCAATCAATTAGTTGATTATCATTTCAATCACATAACTTTAATACATAGTCAAAAAAATCACATTTTTGGTGCCAAATCACAACAATAGACCCTATCTAGTTTTGGTTCTCACACTAGTCTGCTGGAAATATATAAATATCACACCTTCGGCACTCGAATATAAATACTGATGATGCGGCCGCATCACCAGAATTATCCCTGGGCGACTAGAGTGTGACTCTATATCCATCCAGTATATTGGAGGCTTCCAATACACGTGGATCAGATGTATATTAAAATCTCTATATACTTGATAGTCCAAATCAATATAAATAAATTTTCAAATATGAATAATTGAATTAAAATTTCAAAACAAAACTTGTTTTCAATTTTATTTTTCAAAACAACACTCTTTACACTCGTTCTAGGATACTACTAATCCTATCTCTAACGAGTCATTCTCATTGGATATTACTAATCCAATCTCTGATGAATTCTTTCGTTTGGTTCTAACGTGTCTTGTTCTCCGAGCTCTGTAAACCAAAGCTCTGATACCACGCTGAAATGACCCGAACTTCCCTGTGAAGGAAAGCACAGATTGAATTGAGAACAAACCACATCGGAACACAAACAGAAGAACATTTCATTGCTTATTACAACAATTCCATTAGAATACAAGAATATACAGAGTATGAATAAATATTACATAGAAAATGTCAGAGATTTAAATTACATTACATAGCAGCGGAAAAATAATACAAAACACAACTGAAAGTAATACACGGATGCAAAGCTTTCCGAGTATCATTCCAGCTGTAAGCCAGGATCCTGCGAATATAAATCTGCAAAACCAAAACTACTAGCTGCCCGTGTCAAAATAAGGGCACCCAGAGTTTAGGTTAAAACAATAAACTCTAGGTTAGTCATGTGATTAGTGTGAGAACAAAAACAGTTATTAATATTTATTTTAAAGTTCGGCAAATCAAGGGACCACGCTGTATAACACTTAACAGATTTCCTCCCAAGAATACCAGTGCATAAAACAACAGCGCAATGCTAAATAAAGAACAAAGAAGCAATTATAAGACCCAGGTCCCATCACACAATGCAACGCAAGCCGGAGGATAGGGTTTTTACCTTATAATAGCCAAAGAATGCTTGATACGCTAAATTTCATGTTTTATTATTACTATAACTGTGTAGTGTCAAAGCAATTTCAATCATAAGCATCACTCAAAGATGGCATAAGTGCCCCATACCACTATGTCGCCGTACTAGGCTCTACAATCAAAACCGCAAAGTCACGTACTTGAAAATTGGATTTCCATCTGTGAACCGAGGCTAGGGATCGTCCTCATCGAATTCGAGACTGCCTAGCCCGAGCCTTAGGAACAACCGCAACTGCCCCATGGATCGTCAGGGCCAGTCCACCGATGTGGATTATTATGCCAGAACACTGTGTTTCTCCGCCCTTTGGGGCGTAAATGAGCCAAATGACTCCATCGGCTCCACATAGTAACCGATGTATCCGAGGCGCCTTGCAATCCAGCAACCACATAGGTGAAAATAATATAAATGTCAGGGCTGGTAGGTCACCGACACCACCCTAGCTAGAAAGAAACGCTTGCCCTCCCTGAGGTCCTCCCCCGTTTATGGTTCACAACCGAGGTGTGAGGCTCGCGAATCAATGCTACACAAAGCTATGCCACACAGGCCGTGCTTTGATCATCAACCACAAGACTTTTCTTTTCAATAGAAGCCTTGATCAATTGCCACTTAGGCATGCCACATAGGAAATTCACACCATGCGACTGATGTCTATCCATATACAACCTCTGATCCCGTACGTCTCAGAGAAGGGTGAAGTAAGGGAATGAATTCCCCTTCACCAGGAAGATGTATGTTTAATAGAGATCAATCAACATAGAGCAAAATCCAATGTCAGACACAGTCCATACAAGTTCGTTCTGGGTCTGAACGAAATCGGAGGCACCTTGTACCTCGCATACCCATCGATCTCCAAGTACGTTTGGACGAACACCAACTGATTCCCTCCTCTTGGATGTACATCCCAATCAAGATCATCAGTAATTATCCAAACGACATGAAGACCTCCGGTCTTCGACCACCATCTTCATCCTCGACACTTCATTGAATCAGTTATTCAGAATGGGATAAACCCGGTCTTTCTGAATAACTCGCGTATATAATAAACAAGTGTTACACAAACACAACATACGCCTCATTCCAATTTAGAATATTCTTTTATTCAAATATTCTTATACTTTGGGAAAGGTTCCCATTAATTTTATCAAAGATAAATTCCTTAAATTTATTATTTAATGAATTTTGAATATCAATTCAAATTAGTCGGGATTAGCGAACCACACCGAAGTAATCACTTGTTTTAATTTCCCAATCCCAACCTATTCATCCCATGAAGTAAAACGGATAATACTTCATATCTAACACCATGGTATTATCGACAAATTCAATTACCATTTCACATTCAAATCTAATTAAAGATTTAACTATCACTTGGAGCAAAACTGGTGATACTCCATTCTTGATCATTTCAATCTAATTGAAGATTCATTAAAACTCCACTTGGTTTTAATCTTCCCAAAAATCAATATTAATGCTTGTTTAATTTGGGAACCACGTCCTGTCTTTAACTGGGTTAAAGAACCAATGTCATTTAAAACATGGTTCATTATAAACCCAAAATCACATTCCATTTACAATGGAATCTTCATGGAAAACAAATCGATATATATAATCGATATAAACTTCCATATTCGACTAATAATATAAATGGAATAACGACAAAGCCTTTTAAATTCCAGATATATTAGTTGTCATCCTCCACAGAAATTCACTTCGATTATTACCAAATTGAATTCCATTCCATTCCAATTTATTTTATTAAATTGGAAAACTTTACTTTGGAAAATCTCCGTTAAATCTTAACAAAAGATTTATAAATTCCAAATCACATTTCACTGTAAATCGAGTTAAAGAACGAATGTCGTTAAAACACAGTTCACAATATACCCAATTCACGTTCCATTAATTATCGGGTTAAAGAACAATTGTTATTTAAAACACCATTCACGATAAACCCAAAATCAAATCAAATTCAATTCCAATTAAATACCATTTAATTGGTATACTTCATTAAATCTAAATAAAAAGATTTAATCTTTTTCTCAACTGGGTTTAAGAATAGTGTTAATGAAGACACCATTCACGACAAACCCAAATCCCATTTGATATTAAATACAAGGCTCTGGATAGAAAATATATCGGCTTATATTCAATGTCAAATTCTACGACCAACAAATACCGTATTGGAAATAACGATATAAATATATCTTTCAATTTTCCATACCAATATCTGTATAATCACGAAATCCAACATCGAAATATTCCAGAGACAATTTCAATTCAAATCCATTCCAATTCAATTATTGGAAATTGTGGTCACTTTTAAAACTCTTTCAAATCTAATTAATTTATTTAAAAATAATTGAATTATAATTCTAGTTCAAAACTAGTTCATTTCGATAAAAATCTATTTTTATCTTTTCAAATATTGAGTTTTTCATCCCAATTCTTTCCAAATCATTTCTTATGATTTTACACTAATTATTGATATTTTTAATAATTTTATCAAGGCCCGTACAATCGATTTCCATCAACGGCCATCGAACTGCACTTACAGCGACCTTTTCCAAACTTGATTTGGACATAATTCCAAATCCAACCGCTAGATTTCAAATCTCTAATATTCGTTAGAAATCTCTTTTCGATACGAACCCAATGGTTCCAGTTTTAGGAGAATCCAATGGTCGGATCTCCCGTAATGCCCATTCGAAGTCAATGGTCGAAATTCGCGAACTGTCGCAGCGCGGCGCATTCTATTCAGGCCATTATATATATACATATACATACATATATATATATATATATATATTTCGTTGATTTCCTTTTAAAACGTATTTTATAAATCGTTTTAAATTCGTTTTTTAAAACGATTTCAACTTCATATTCAATTTCAAATCAAAATCGAATATTCCATATCATCGATATATAAACGATAATATTTACAAAATTTTATATTTTGGAATCAATTCCTTTTTTATATTCATTATATAAATGAATAAAATCAATATAGATTTCGTTCACGTCAAAATGACGCAAATCTAATCAACACGGCTTTATATATTTCAATAACTTCGTTATTCTATTCAACACATGAATATATATTTTATTCAACACTAGAATATTCTTTTATTCAACACATGAAATATATTCTTTATTTTCTAAATTGGAATGAGACCCACTCAATTACCATATAATATTATTTATATGGATTCTATACAACACATGTATATAATAGCAATGATAAATAATCAACCATCATCAAAAGTGCACCACACAACTGCATGAGCATTAAATATAAATAATTAACGCTTACACAGTCTGTCAACCCATTGATTGACATACAACTAAACAATCGGGATTAGTGTACGACAATATCATCCCAACACCCATGTGGGGTTTCAAATCAACAAACACATATTTTTATTCGTGCGGTTCGGCGATGCGTAAAATTTATCGTCCCAATCAGTATCTGTCAAATCAGTGTATATAAACAAATCGTCTGATCTGTTTATTACTATTTATTTTATATACACATCAAAAATTATATTTTTAACTATAAAATATTTTCCACTATAAAATATTTTATTCCATTCCATATCACACAATAAAATTTCACAACATAGCAATCAAACAAACAAGTCATCCATGGTCTGTGGACGACGGGTGTCGGGTGCTGCTAAGCACCGTCTGCATCCTAGTATGTATTTCAACTAGAAAATAAAATAAAAGTGAGGAGTTCTCACCTTTGGGATCCACTCCTCAATTCTTTATTTCTGAACGGTTTGGATTCCATTTTGCTGTCAGTCAGTTTCATCGCACTCTTTTTCACGCTGTTCATAGTAAAATCACATTTTTAATATGATGTTCTATACATTAAAAATCATATTTTTAATACTCTACCAATTTAAAAAACATATTTTTAGTACTCTACCAATATAAAAATCATACTTTTATTCTTCCTATAATATAAAAATCATATTTTTATCTTTTCTATAATATAAAAATCATATTTTTATTCTTTCAATGATAAAAAAATCATATTTTTATTATCTACATTATATAAAAATTACATTTTTAATATCTAATCTTTTTATTTTTCAAAATCAAATCTTTTTTTATTTCAAAAATCAAGTCTTGTTCATGATAAAAAATCTAATCTTTGTCGCCTAAAAAATCTAAACTTTAACGTTTTAAAAAACCTATCTTTTCACTATTAAAAATCCAATCTTTCTCATTAATAAAATTCAAACTTTAATCGCATTAAAACTCTAAACTTTACGCGTTTAAAAATCTAATCTTTCATACGCATTTCATATAAATAAAAATTGTTTCTTTATCTAGCTATTCATATAAAAATCAAATCTTTTCCTAATTCTATATATAAACCAATCATAACTTTTACATATAAATAAATCCTAACTTTATATATATGGTTTAATAAAGGAAAATCGGATCTAAAAGAAATTTAAAATAAAATAAGAAGACTTACGGGTTTTTTTCCAGCGGGGGTGGTGTAACAACCCGAAAATCTGGGCCAGTTTAAAATTTTTATTTTGGCAATTTTAGTGAATTTTGATTATTTAAAATGAATTATTTTAAATAATATCAGCGAGAAAATTTCTTTTGAATAAAATTCAATCGTATATAGTTAGATAGATCGACAATAGAGTATAAATAATTATTTATAATTATAAAAGGAATTGAAAATGGCGAGGTAGTTCGATAATTCGATTTCAAAACCTCAATTGAATGTACCGGGTGCAAAATAATCCGGATTTTAGTGAAACCAAAAATGATTGGATCTATTTGATAATATCTTTCCAACGAATCCGACAAATCGAAATTTCATAGCGGGAATCAAAAGATATGTCCAGTTGAAAATTCTGAATAGTCGCTATGGAATTCAGGCCCTTAAAAATGGAAATTTTGCAAACGACCTCGGATTTCGACGAAACCACTTTTGTTGGATCTGCAGTGTCAAATTATTGCTAGATTCCAAATTTCATAATTTTTCGAATCAATATGTGAGCGTGACAAAGGAAAACGCGTTTGGCCAGTTTCAGTTGATTTTAATCGACTGGAAATTGGCCATTTTTCAAACTGTCTCAGAATTTGACGAAACTAGTTTTCTTAGGACCGTATCGTCAATACGAAGCTAGAAAATATTTTTCTGCAATTTTTAGAGTTCGTATGTGACCCCAGTAAATTGAAATACGCGTTCAAATTCAATATATAGAGTTATATGTTGATTTGAAGGGAAACATATCGAAATGGTCGAATCAGCTTACGATACATATCCCATTGTGTTCGGAATAGGGGTAATTAGCTATGGGCAACAGGCGGTGGGTTCGATTTCGTGTTCGAAAATAAAAGTTGCTTTTTGAAAATAAATATATAATATTATAAAGGAAGTCAACCCTCACTCTCAACCATTCTCTCCCTCCTCCCTTTTTCTAATCGACAGAACAGAAGAAAAAAAAGAAAAAAATAGAAACCCAAATCGCGTCGCTCTCTACCAGCCGCCACCCACCTCTCCTCCGCCCACCTCCTCAGTCGCGCCGCACCCTCCCCTCAGTCTTCCCCCCCTCCTCCTTGCTCGCGCCACCCCCCCCCCCCCCCCCCCCCGTCTGTTCGATTCGCAGACCCTTCCCCCCCTCCATCCCCTAGCTCGAGATCCCTGCCACCATAGCCGACCTCCCCGAGGTCACTACCGGAGCCGACGCACCGTTTTTTCCCCCTTTCCGGCCCCACCTCGGGTCAGCGAGCATCCTCTTCCCCCCGTTGAGCTGCTGCGCCACCTACCCGTCCTCTTCCATCATAAAGAAGTGAGTTTTTAATTTATTCAATACATTGTTTATAAAAATTCGATTTTTAATCTATATACAATATTGTTTAAATCAAATTTTCATAGAAAGGTATTGTGTAACGTGAACGTTTGATTTTTATAAATTAAAAGATCGGATTTTTAATTAGTAGAAAGGTCGGATTTTTAATAAGTCGAAAGACGATATTTTTCTAAGTAGAAAGACAAAAATTTTATATGACGTACATAATAAAAATATGATTTTATATAATGTAGATGTTAAAAATTTGGTTTTTATATAATAGAGAAGGTAAAAATATTATCTTTATTCCTGTAACGAAATAAAAATGCAATCTTTACATATTGAGATTTGAAATAAAAATAAGATTTTTCTATATTGAATAATGAAGTAAAAATTCGATTTTTCTATATTGAATAGCGAAGTAAAAATTCGATTTTTCTATATTGAATAACGAAGTAAAAATTCGATTTTTCTATATTGAATAACGAAGTAAAAATTCGATTTTTCTATATTGAATAGCGAAGTAAAAAATTCGATTTTTCTATATTGAATAGCGAAGTAAAAATTCGATTTTTCTATATTGAATAGCGAAGTAAAAATTCGATTTTTCTATATTGAATAGCGAAGTAGAAATTCGATTTTTCTATATTGAATAGCAAAGTAAAAATTCGATTTTTACATATGTAGTGACTACGGGCGACGAAAGTGACAAAAGATGAAACGGCGAAGATTTCTACCTAAGAAGAGTCGTGTAGTTGGATAGCTATATGTGAGAATTTCTCACCTTTCAATTTCATTTTCTAGTTATATATATATATACTAGGATGCAGACGGTGCTTAGTAGCACCCGACACAATCGTCCACAGACCATGGACTTGTTTGTTTGATTGCAAAAATTAGTTAGATTATTTGATTGAAATTGAAATGTTTGGTGAAATGAATGGATTTGATTGATGTGTGAATGGCGTGGGCCTTCACTAGACCGGGGATAAGGCTAGGCCTTGTCCCGTTTCTAGTATCGTGCCGTTATGCCGCCGAAATTTTCAAAAAATAAGTTAGAAAAATAAAGAAAACATTTTATTTAATAAATGAACCGAATAGAACACTCATAGGTTGAATAAAATAGTTTGATCGTTAAAAATATGATTTTTAACGTAAATGTGAATAAATAAAAATTCATTTACAAACCGGACGGTTTGTTTATGTACACCTATTTGAAGGACATTGATTGGGACGATAAATTTTACACATCGCCCAACTGCACAAATAAAATCTGTGTTTGATTGTTTGAAACCGCACACGGGTATTGGGATGATATATGACATACACTAATCCCAATAGTTAGTTGTATGTCGATCGATAGATTGACAAACTGTTATAAGCGTTGAATATTTATATTTGATGCTTATATAGTGTAGAATGCACTTTGGATGATGGTTGATTATTCATCGTTGTTATTGAATACATGTGTTGTAGAAAATCCATATAATTAACATTATATGGTAATTGATTGGGCCTCATTCCAGTTTAGAAAAAGAAATATTTGAAATGGAAATATTTGAAACGAAATATTTGAAATAGAAATATTCGAAATGGAATATTTGAAAATATCAATATATGAAGCCGTGTTGATTAGATTGACGCCATTTTGACGTGAACGATATTTATATCGATTTTATTCATTTTAAAACGAATATTGAAAAGTGATTTCTAAATCGAATATTTTGAAATGAATTTGAATTGAATAGAAAACGAAATGAATTTGAATTGAATAGAAAACGAAATGAATTTGAATTGAATAGAAAACCAATTTGAATTGAATTGAATAGAAAACCAATTTGAATTGAATTGAATAGAAAACCAATGTGAATTGAATTGAATTGAAAATGAATTCGAATTGAATTGAAATTTGAATTGAATAGAAATGAATTTAAAACGAATTTATAAGGAAGTATTCAATTTTGATTCGAATTGAAATGGAAGTTGAAAATGTTTTTGAAACGAATTCAAAACTATCCATATAATTCGTTTTAAATAGCAATCGATGAAGTATATATTATATATATTATATATATATAATATAATGGCCTGAATAGAACGCGCCGCGCTGCGGCAGTTCGCGAATTTCGACCATTGACTTCGAATGGACATTTCGGGAGATCCGACCGTCGGATTCTCCTAAAACTGGAACCGTTGGGTTCGTATCGAAAAGAGATTTCTAACAAATATTAGAAATTAGAAATCTAACGGTTGGATTTGGAATTATGTCCAAATCAAATTTGAAAAAGGTCGCTGTAAGTGCAGTTCGATGGCCATTGATGGAAATCGACTGTACGGGCCTTGATAAAATTATTAAAAATAGTAATAATTTGTGTAAAATCATAAGAAATGATTTAGAAAGAATTCAGATGAAAACTCTATATTTGAAAAGATAAAAATAGATTTTTATCGAAATGAACTGGTTTTGAACTAGAATTATAATTCTATTTATTTTTAAATAAACAAATTGAATTAGAAAAGGGTTTTAAAAATAACCAGAATTTCCAATGATTGCATTGGAGTGGATTTGAATCGAAATTGTCTTCGGAATATTTCGATGTTGGAATTCGTGATTATACAGATGTTGTTATGGAAATTTGAAAGATATATATTTATATCGTTATTTCCAACACGACATTTGTTAATCGTAGAATTTGATAGTGAATATAAGTCGATATATTTTCTATTTAGAGCCTTGTATTGAATATCAAATGTGATTTGGGTTTGTCGTGAATGGTGTCTTCACTAACACTGTTCTTGAACCCAGTTGAGAAAAGATTAAATCTTTTTATTTAGATTTAATGAAGTGTACCAATTAAATAATATTTAATTGGAATTGAATCGATATTGATTTTTGGGTTTATCGTGGACGGTGTTTTAAATAACACTCGTTCTTTAACCCGATAATTAATGAATGTGATTTTGGGTCTATCGTGAACCGTGTTTTAAATGACACTGATTCTTTAACCCAGTTAACGATTAAAACTAAGCGGAGTTTTAATGAATCTTTGATTATATTGATATGATCGAGAATGGAGTATCACCAGTTTTGCTCCAGGCGATAGTTAAATCATTAATTAGATTTTGAACGTGAAATGGTAATTGAATTTACCGATAACACCGTGGTGTTAGATATGAAGTATTACCAGTTTTACTTCATGGGATGAATAGGTTGGAATTGGGAAATCAAAATAAATGATTATTTCGGTAAGGTTCGCTAATCCCGACTAGTTTGAATTGATATTCAAAAATAGATTAAATAATAAATTTTAATGATTTATCTTTGATAAAATTAATGGGAACCTTTCCCTATGAATATAAAATTTAGAAACTAACTGTCGGTTAGCCAAGCAGAATGGTTTTCTGGATATTGATCTGATGTTGGTTTCGGCCTTCGGGGTTAATATTTGGGGAATTATTCTCTGGTTAATTTACGGTTAGTGACTGATGAATTGGAATGAGGCGTATGTTGTGTTGGTGTAACACTTTTATAATATATACGCGGGTTATTCAGAAAGACCGGGTTTATCCCATTCTAAATAACTGATACGACGATAAGTCGAAGATGAAGACGATGGTCGAAGACCGGAGATCTTCACGTCGTTTGGGTGGTTACCGATGATCTTGATTGGGCTGTACACCCAATAAGATGGAAACAATTGGTGATCGTCCAGACGTACTTGGAGATCGATGGATATGCGGGGTACTAGGTGCCTCCGGTTTCGTTCAGACCCAGAACGGACTTGCAAATGGACTGTGTGTCTGACATTGGATTTTAGTCCGTGTGATTGATCTCTATTAAATATATATCTGTTTGGCGGCGGAGAATTTATTCTCTTGCTTAACGCCCTTCTCTGAGACGTACGAGCTCAGGGGTTATATATTGATAGATATCAAACGCATGGAGTGAATTGCCTGTGTGGCATGCCTAAGTGGCAATTGATCGAGGCTTCTGTTGAAAAGCAAAGTCTTGTGGAGATGATCAAAGCACAGCCTGTGTGGCACAACTTTGTGTAACGTGAATTCGCGAGCCTCACACCCCGGTGGTGAACCAAAAACGGGAGACGGACCTCAGGGGGTACATGCGTTTTCTTTCTAGCTAGGGTGGTGTCAGTGACCTACCAGCCCTGACATTTATATACTTTTCACCTGTGTGGTTGTTGTTGTTGCGAGGCGCCTCGGTTTGATCGGACGATCCGGGTCCGATGGAGTCATTTGTTGGCTCATTTACGCCCCAAAGGGCGGAGAAACGTATTGTTCAGGCATTATAATCCACATCGGTGGACCGGCCCTGACGATCCAAGGTACGGTTGCGGCTGTGCCTGAGGCTCGGGCTAGAGAGTCTCGAATCGGTTGAGGACTATCTTTTGCCTCGGTTCATAGATTGAAACCCAATTTCCAAATACGTGACTTTGCGATTTTGATTGTATAACCTATATATGGCGACATAGTGGTATGGGGCATTCATGCCGCCTATGATTGATATTTATGATTTGAAGTTGTTTTATACACTATGCACTGATAATAGTATCAAATGACTTGTTTTTAAATGTATCAAGCATTCTTTGGCTGTTATAAGGGAAAACCCTATCCCCCGGCTTGCGTTGCATTGTGTGATAGGACCTGGGTCTTATAACAGCTTCATTTTTCTTTATTTAGCATTGCGCTGTTTGTTTTATGCACTGGTATTCTTGGGGGGAAACCCGTTCCGTGTTATACGGCGTGGTCCCTTGATTTGCCTAACTTTTAAAATAAAGAATAATAACTGTTTTAGTTCTCACACCAGTCACATGACTGACCTGGAGTTTATTGTTTTAACCTAAACTCTGGGTGCCCCTATTTTGACACGGGCAGCTAGTAGTTTCGGTTTTGCAGATTTATATTCACAGGATCCTGGTTTACAGCTGGAACGATATCCGGAAAGCTTGTATCCGTATATCTCCTTCTAGTTGTGTATTGTATTATTTTCCGCTGCTATGTAATTTATTGTAATCTATGATATTTCTATGTAATATATATTCGTTTATACTCTGTATATTCTTGTAATCTGATGCATTGTTGTAATATACAATGAAAAGTTCTTCCGTCTGCGTTCTGATTTGTCGTGTTCTCAAATGATAGGGCGTTTCGAACGGTCTGAATCGGTTTAGCGATTGGTTCGGATCGAGCGAAATTCCTTTTTGTCACATTTGGTATCAGAGCTTTGGTTTACAAAGCTAGAGAACAAGACACATTAGAACCATACGAAAGGATTCATCAGATATTGGATTAGTAATATCCAATGGGAATGACTCGTTAGAGATAGGATCAGTAGTATCCTAGAACGAGTGTGAAGGGTGTATTTTTAAAGTGAAAACAAATTTTGTTTTTAAATAAACTATTCGTATTTGATTATTTATTCTATATTGATTAGGACAGTCCATATATAAAGATTTTTCATATGCGCCTTGCAAACGTGTATTTGAAGTTTTAGTATACTGGATAGATATAGAATTACACTCTAATCGTCCGGAGATGATTTTGATGATGGAGCTCCATCATTAGAATTTATATTCGAGTGACGAACGTGTAATATCTATATATCTCCTATTGACTTGCGTGAGAACCAAAAACTAGGTAGGGCTTATTGTAGTGATTTGGCATCAAAAATCTGATTTTTTGACTATATATCAAAATTATGAATTTGAAAAGCTAATCAACTAATTGATTGATGGTTGTGTTGTTGATTATTGGTTGATTAATTAAGATGTTGAACCTTTAACCAAATTGAACCAAATATTGAGTTATAATTGAAATTTGGTCGCATTTTCTTGCATATACATGTACTTACATTGAACAGGTCATAGCAAGGAGGCTAGAGCCGAAGAATAAAATTTGTTTGCCCGAAAAATAGGTACATGTTTACTATAATTTACTGTTTTGTTTGGGTGATGATGATTTTATGAGCCTATTGGCTAGCCGCTTGGCTTTTTCTTTTTCTTTTTGAGATCGGAAGGCCTATATGGCAATTTCGGGATTTTCCCGTGGCTCCCGGTGCAGGGGAGGTTATGGCGAAATTTTTCGAAAATTCTGGGTGTTAGCCAAATTTTTGAAGAATTTGAAAATTCTCAGAAACTGAAAAGTTGGAGAATGAAAGCCAGATCGAACGTAGAGTTGATTAGTCAAACCACTTTCGACTTTGTTCCTTTTCGGGGACGAAAAGTTTTAAGTGGGGGAGATTGTAACAACCCGAAAATCTGGGCCAGTTTAAATTTTTTATTTTGGCAATTTTAGTGAATTTTGATTATTTAAAATGAATTATTTTAAATAATATCGACGAGAAAATTTCTTTTGAATAAAATTCAATCATATATAGTTAGATAGATCAACAATAGAGTATAAATAATTATTTATAATTATAAAAGGAATTGAAAATGGCGCGGTAGTTCGATAATTCGATTTCAAAACCTCAATTGAATGTACCGGGTGCAAAATAATCCGGATTTTAGTGAAACCAAAAATGATTGGATCTATTTGATAATATCTTTCCAACGAATCCGACAAATCGAAATTTCATAGCGGGAATCAAAAGATATGTCCAGTTGAAAATTCTGAATAGTCGCTATGGAATTCAGGCCCTTAAAAATGGAAATTTTGCAAACGACCTCGGATTTCGACGAAACCACTTTTGTTGGATCCGCAGTGTCAAATTATTGCTAGATTCCAAATTTCATAATTTTTCGAATCAATATGTGAGCGTGGCAAAGGAAAACGCGTTTGACCAGTTTAAGTTGATTTTAATCGACTGGAAATTGGCCATTTTTCAAACTGTCTCAGAATTTGACGAAACTAGTTTTATTAGGACCGTATCGTCAATACGAAGCTAGAAAATATTTTTCTGCAATTTTTAGAGTTAGTATGTGACCCCAGTAAATTGAAATACGCGTTCAAATTCAATATATAGAGTTATATGTTGATTTGAAGGGAAACTGATCGAAATGGTCGAATCAGCTTACGATACATATCCCATTATGTTCGAAATGGGGGTAATTAGCTATGGGCGACAAGCGGTTCGTGTTCAAAAATAAAAGTTGCTTTTTGAAAATAAGTATATAATATTATAAAG
This sequence comes from Allium sativum, assembly GCA_030737875.1. Taxonomy (NCBI): domain Eukaryota; kingdom Viridiplantae; phylum Streptophyta; class Magnoliopsida; order Asparagales; family Amaryllidaceae; genus Allium; species Allium sativum. Next base: position 14,574,911 of record CM060923.1, read on the forward strand.
GAAGTCAACCCTCACTCTCAACCATTCTCTCCCTCCTCCCTTTTTCTAATCGACAGAACAGAAGAAAAAAAAGAAAAAAATGGAAACCCAAATCGCGTCGCTCTCTACCAGCCGCCACCCACCTCTCCTCCGCCCACCTCCTCAGTCGCGCCGCACCCTCCCCTCAGTCTTCCCCCCTCCTCCTTGCTCGGGCCACCCCCCCCCCCCCCCCCCCCGCATGTCAGTTCGATTCGCAGACCCTTCCCTCCTCCATCCCCTAGCTCGAGATCCCTGCCACCATAGCCGTCCTCCCCGAGGTCACTACCGGAGCCGACGCACCTTTTTTCCCTTTTTCCGGCCCCACCTCGGGTCAGCGAGCATCCTCTTCCCCCTCTCGAGCTGCTGCGCCACCTACCCGTCCTCTTCCATCATAAAGAAGTGAGTTTTTAATTTATTCAATACATTGTTTATAAAAATTCGATTTTTAATCTATATACAATATTGTTTAAATCAGATTTTCATAGAAAGGTATTGTGTAACGTGAAAGTTTGATTTTTATAAATTAAAAGATCGGATTTTTAATTAGTAGAAAGGTCGGATTTTTAATAAGTCGAAAGACGATATTTTTCTAAGTAGAAAGGCAAAATTTTTATATGATGTACATAATAAAAATATGATTTTATATAATGTAGATGTTAAAAATTTGGTTTTTATATAATAGAGAAGGTAAAAATATTATCTTTATTCCTGTAACGAAATAAAAATGCAATCTTTACATATAGAGATTTGAAATAAAAATACGATTTTTCTATATTGAATAATGAAGTAAAAATTCGATTTTTCTATATTGAATAGCGAAGTAAAAATTCGATTTTTTCTATATTGAATAACGAAGTAAAAATTCGATTTTTCTATATTGAATAACGAAGTAAAAATTCGATTTTTCTATATTGAATAGCGAAGTAAAAATTCGATTTTTCTATATTGAATAGCGAAGTAAAAAATTCGATTTTTCTATATTGAATAGCGAAGTAAAAATTCGATTTTTCTATATTGAATAGCGAAGTAAAAATTTGATTTTTCTATATTGAATAACAAAGTAAAAATTCGATTTTTACATATGTAGTGACTACGGGCGACGAAAGTGACAAAAGACGAAACGGCGAAGATTTCTACCTAAGAAGAGTCATGTAGTTGGATAGCTATATGTGAGAATTTATCACCTTTCAATTTCATTTTCTAGTTATATATATACTAGGATGCAGACGGTGCTTAGTAGCACCCGACACAATCGTCCACAGACCATGGACTTGTTTGTTTGATTGCAAAAATTAGTTAGATTATTTGATTGAAATTGAATTGTTTGGTGAAATGAATGGATTTGATTGATGTGTGAATGGCGTGGGCCTTCACTAGACCGGGGATAAGGCTAGGCCTTGTTCCGTTTCTAGTATCGTGCCGTTATGCCGCCGAAATTTTCTAAAAATAAGTTAGAAAAATAAAGAAAACATTTTATTTAATAAATGAACCGAATAGAACACTCATAGGTTGAATAAAATAGTATGATCGTTAAAAATATGATTTTTAACGTAAATGTGAATAAATAAAAATTCATTTACAAACTGGACGGTTTGTTTATGTACACCTATTTGAAGGACATTGATTGGGACGATAAATTTTACACATCGCCCAACTGCACAAATAAAATCTGTGTTTGATTGTTTGAAACCCCACACGGGTATTGGGATGGTATATGACATACACTAATCCGAATAGTTAGTTGTATGTCGATCGATAGATTGACAAACTGTTATAAGCGTTGAATATTTATATTTGACGCTTATACAGTGTAGAATGCACTTTGGATGATGGTTGATTATTCATCGTTGTTATTGAATACATGTGTTGTAGAAAATCCATATAATTAAGATTATATGGTAATTGATTGGGCCTCATTCCGGTTTAGAAAAAGAAATATTTGAAATGGAAATATTTGAAAAGAAATATTTGAAATAGAAATATTCGAAATGGAATATTTGAAAATATCAATATATGAAGCCGTGTTGATTAGATTGACGCCATTTGACGTGAACGATATTTATATCGATTTTATTCATTTTAAAACGAATATTGAAAAGTGATATCTAAATCGAATATTTTGAAATGAATTTGAATTGAATAGAAAACGAAATGAATTTGAATTGAATAGAAAACGAAATGAATTTGAATTGAATAGAAAACCAATTTGAATTGAATTGAATAGAAAACCAATTTGAATTGAATTGAATAGAAAACCAATTTGAATTGAATTGAATTGAATTGAAAATGAATTCGAATTGAATTGAAATTTGAATTGAATAGAAATGAATTTTAAAATGAATTTATAAGGAAGAATTCAATTTTGATTCGAATTGAAATGGAAGTTGAAAATGTTTTTGAAACGAATTCAAAACTATCTATATAATTCGTTTTAAATAGCAATCGACGAAGTATATATTATATATATTATATATATAATATAATGGCCTGAATAGAACGCGCCGCGGCAGTTCGCGAATTTCGACCATTGACTTCGAATGGACATTTCGGGAGATCCGACCGTCGGATTCTCCTAAAACTGGAACCGTTGGGTTCGTATCGAAAAGAGATTTCTAAGAATATTAGAAATTAGAAATCTAACGGTTGGATTTGGAATTATGTCCAAATCAAATTTGAAAAAGGTCGCTGTAAGTGCAGTTCGATGGCCATTGATGGAAATCGACTGTATGGGCCTTGATAAAATTATTAAAAATAGTAATAATTTGTGTAAAATCATAAGAAATGATTTAGAAAGAATTCGGATGAAAACTCTATATTTGAAAAGATAAAAATAGATTTTTATCGAAATGAACTGGTTTTGAACTAGAATTATAATTCTATTTATTTTTAAATAAACAAATTGAATTAGAAAAGGGTTTTAAAAATAACCAGAATTTCCAATGATTGCATTGGAGTGGATTTGAATCGAAATTGTCTTCGGAATATTTCGATGTTGGAATTCGTGATTATACAGATGTTGTTATGGAAATTTGAAAGATATATATTTATATCGTTATTTCCAACACGACATTTGTTAATTGTAGAATTTGATAGTGAATATAAGCCGGTATATTTTCTATTCAGAGCCTTGTATTGAATATCAAATGTGATTTGGGTTTGTCGTGAATGGTGTCTTCACTAACACTGTTCTTGAACCCAGTTGAGAAAAGATTAAATCTTTTTATTTAGATTTAATGAAGTGTACCAATTAAATAATATTTAATTGGAATTGAATCGATATTGATTTTTGGGTTTATCGTGGACGGTGTTTTAAATAACACTCGTTCTTTAACCCGATAATTAATGAATGTGATTTTGGGTCTATCGTGAACCGTGTTTTAAATGACACTGATTCTTTAACCCAGTTAACGATTAAAACTAAGCGGAGTTTTAATGAATCTTTAATTAGATTGAAATGATCGAGAATGGAGTATCACCAGTTTTGCTCCAGGCGATAGTTAAATCTTTAATTAGATTTTGAACGTGAAATGGTAATTGAATTTACCGATAACACCGTGGTGTTAGATATGAAGTATTACCAGTTTTACTTCATGGGATGAATAGGTTGGAATTGGGAAATCAAAATAAATGATTATTTCGGTAAGGTTCGCTAATCCCGACTAGTTTGAATTGATATTCAAAAATAGATTAAAGAATAAATTTTAATGGTTTATCTTTGATAAAATTAATGGGAACCTTTCCCTATGAATATAAAATTTAGAAACTAACTGTCGGTTAGCCAAGCAGAATGGTTTTCTGGATATTGATCTGATGTTGGTTTCGGCCTTCGGGGTTAATATTTGGGGAATTATTCTCTGGTTAATTTACGGTTAGTGACTGATGAATTGGAATGAGGCGTATGTTGTGTTGGTGTAACACTTTTATAATATATACGCGGGTTATTCAGAAAGACCGGGTTTATCCCATTCTAAATAACTGATACGATGATAAGTCGAAGATGAAGACGATGGTCGAAGACCGGAGATCTTCACGTCGTTTGGGTGGTTACCGATGATCTTGATTGGGCTGTACACCCAAGAAGATGGAAACAGTTGGTGATCGTCCAGACGTACTTGGAGATCGATGGATATGCGGGGTACTAGGTGCCTCCGGTTTCGTTCAGACCCAGAACGGACTTGCAAATGGACTGTGTGTCTGACATTGGATTTTAGTCCGTGTGATTGATCTCTATTAAATATATATATCTGTTTGGCGGCGGAGAATTTATTCTCTTGCTTAACGCCCTTCTCTGAGACGTACGAGCTCAGGGGTTATATATTGATAGATATCAAATGCATGGAGTGAATTGCCTGTGTGGCATGCCTAAGTGGCAATTGATCGAGGCTTCTGTTGAAAATCAAAGTCTTGTGGAGATGATCAAAGCACAGCCTGTGTGGCACAGCTTTGTGTAACGTGAATTCGCGAGCCTCACACCCCGGTGGTGAACCAAAAACGGGAGACGGACCTCAGGGGGGACATGCGTTTTCTTTCTAGCTAGGGTGGTGTCAGTGACCTACCAGCCCTGACATTTATATACTTTTCACCTGTGTGGTTGTTGCTGTTGCGAGGCGCCTCCGTTTGATCGGACGATCCGGGTCCGATGGAGTCATTCGTTGGCTCATTTACGCCCCAAAGGGCGGAGAAACGTATTGTTCAGGCATTATAATCCACATCGGTGGACCGGCCCTGACGATCCATGGTACGGTTGCGGCTGTGCCTGAGGCTCGAGCTAGAGAGTCTCGAATCGGTTGAGGACTATCTTTTGCCTCGGTTCATAGATGGAAACCCAATTTCCAAATACGTGACTTTGCGATTTTGATTGTATAACCTATATATGGCGACATAGTGGTATAGGGCATTCATGCCGCCTATGATTGATATTTATGATTTGAAGTTGTTTTATACACTATGCACTGATAATAGTATCAAATGACTTGTTTTTAAACGTATCAAGCATTCTTTGGCTGTTATAAGGGAAAACCCTATCCCCCGGCTTGCGTTGCATTGTGTGATAGGACCTGGGTCTTATAACAGCTTCATTTTTCTTTATTTAGCATTGTGCTGTTTGTTTTATGCACTGGTATTCTTGGGGGGAAACCCGTTCCGTGTTATACGGCGTGGTCCCTTGATTTACCTAACTTTTAAAATAAAGAATAATAACTGTTTTAGTTCTCACACCAGTCACATGACTGACCTGGAGTTTATTGTTTTAACCTAAACTCTGGGTGCCCCTATTTTGACACGGGCAGCTAGTAGTTTCGGTTTTGTAGATTTATATTCACAGGATCCTGGTTTACAGCTGGAACGATATCCGGAAAGCTTGTATCCGTATATCTCCTTCTAGTTGTGTATTGTATTATTTTCCGCTGCTATGTAATTTATTGTAATCTCTAATATTTCTGTGTAATATATATTCGTTTATACTCTGTATATTCTTGTAATCTGATGCATTGTTGTAATATACAATGAAAAGTTCTTCCGTCTGCGTTCTGATTTGTCGTGTTCTCAAACGATAGGGCGTTTCGAACGGTCTGAATCGGTTTAGCGATTGGTTCGGATCGAGCGAAATTCCTTTTCGTCACAGGTGGGGGGTTTCACTGCATCGTAGGGGGTCTATGTAGGAAGGAAGCGCGCCGGAGTTGGTTGGGGAGGTGACGCAGGTTGCGGTGGGCTGTGGAGCGACTGGCGGTGGCATTTGGGGATTTAGGGTTTGCTATTTTCGCCGGAGAAGGGGGAGAAAGAGGGAGAAGGTGGTGCCAGAGGTTTGGGGAGGGAGGCCAGAGATGGCGGCTCGACGGTGGGGGTGGCGCGACAAGATCAAGCTGCGCGATATTGCCCCCATTTTTTTTACTTTGATCTGGAAAACAGAAGAGAGAGAGTATAAGGGGTAGGGGGAGGTTTTATATAATTTTATATTATATTAATTAATTAATTAATTTCCAAATATGTTGACTTTTCATTCGAACTCGGAATCGAACCCACCGACTATAGTCCCTAGCTAATTACCCCCATTTCGAACACAATGGGATATGTTTCGTAAGCCAATTCGGTTGTTACGATCCGTTTTCCTTAAAATTAAAATATAAATCATTATATATTCAATTCAAACGCAGATTTCAATTTACTGGGGGCAATTACGGACCCTTAAATTCCAGAAAAATTATTCCTAGCTTCGTATAGACGATACGGTCCTAACAAAACTAATTTCATCAAATTCTGTGACCGTTTGAAAAATGGCAATTTTCTGGTCGATCGAAATTGATGAAACTGTCAAAACACGTTTAACTTCGCCATGCTCACATATTGATTCAGAAAATTAAGAATTTTGGAATCTAGCAATAACTTTACATCGCGGATTCAACAAAAGTGGTTTCGTCGAAAACAAAGGTTGTTTGCAAAATTTCCATTTTCAAGGGCCAGAATTACATAGCGACTATTCTGTATTTTCAACTGGGCGTAACTTTTGATTCCCGCTATGAAATTTCAATTTTTCGGATTCATTGGAAAGATATTTTCAAATAGATCCAAATATTTTTGATTTCGCTAAAATCCGGTTTATTTTGAATCATGTACATTCATTTGAAATTTGAAATCGAATTTTCAAACTACCGCGCTATTTTCAATTCCTTTTATATTTGAAATAAAATATTTATATTCTAATGACGATCTATATAAATATATAAGTTCTAATTCTATTCAAAATAAATTTCTCGTCATCATTATTTAAAATAATCCATTTTAAATATTCAAAATTCATCGAAATTGCCAAAATAAAAATTTTAAATTGGCTCAGATTTCCGGCTTGTTATAGGAATCATTCTAGTTTGAGTCATATAGGGTAGCATAACATCAGATGTATATAATTTCATATATAGTTTTAATTAACAATAATGTATGATACAGTAGAAAATATTGTATTTACTCACATCTTATTCCCACTGTTTTTACTATTTCCAGAATTTCAATGTCAGTATGTTATCATCTATTTTTTCTAGGTTTTTAACATGATTTAAACAACTAAATGTATATCTTAGTGGTATAAGTTAGTACTACTATCAGAGATGGTTTTCAATGAATAGAAGAAAAGAGTTTACTTACAAGTTCTAGCTCTCCTACCCGTTCTTATACTCTGTTGCCTTGTATTTTGATAACTTTTTCAAATGATTTTTGCATAAGGGAAGCATTGATTATGGTTATATTTATAGGCATATTACAGTATTAAACAATTCATTTCATTAATTGGTTGTAGGCTCTAACACCCTACAGATAAAATATATGATAATACAATACATTTAGGCTTTAGATTTTCCAATCCTAGTCGATTTGATTTTCAGAGATCACATGCTAATTTAAATATAAATATACCATATTTTAGTACAATCATGTGTCTTTACACAGCATAATATATTTCCATATGGTTAATCAAATAAATGAATGTTGTAAGTTGTTTTCTAGACAGGTTTGTTTATTGAAATTATAAAATGGGATAGTGTTATTTAAATCCTTTAGTTGCGGTACTTAGGGGATAGACTAGGTTAGGTAACCATCCCATTTGAGTTTTTAGCATGATCTTTACAGGAGATTGTATAGCACATCTCATAAATATTTGTACTCTTTTTTTATGGAATGACATACATACTTTGGAGCCAAGTCTTCTCCTTTGGTTTTGTAGCCATCTCAATGTATAATCACATAAATGATTTAAATTCTTCTTGTTTGTTTTAATATGCAACAAAAGCTAACTTGTAATGGCAATTCGAGAAGTATAATTATAAAAATGGCCTTTGTTATGTATATACATGTATTAATTTAAACATATGTCCTATATGTATACATGCAGATACTTAACCTGTTTAAAAACACGCATAGGATTCTGAAGGCTATCTTAATTTTCTTAACTAATAAAATATCAAGTTATAACTACAATAAAGAGTAATATTTACTCATTATCCTATAATATATACAATATTATTTCCTATAATATATTAACACACATATATATATATACATATACATACATAAGTTTTTGATAGAAAGTTACTTAAGTTCGTTATTATTATAATTTAATCCCACTATATTGTAATTAACTCATTAATAAATCAATATTTATCATTAAACAAAGTTGTTAAAAACCGGGACATTACAATCCACCTCCCTCAAAAAAAATTTCGTCCCCGAAATGAAAGGGTAACGAGTAGATTTTAATTTTAACTAAGGTCCAATACATATACACACATCGATTAATTAGAACTCATATATAATTTACATTTCAAAGAATTCTGATTCAAAATAAACCTTATACGTTAAATTTAAGTTTAAAATTTTAAATTACAAACTACCGTCCAATTAATACTTATTCACTTTATTATTCAATTTCTTAGATTAATTCCACTTGATTTATATTTAACTCTATTTAATTTATTCTGAGGCTGACCCTGAACCATTTAACTCTTTCCATTAAAATTTTAGGTACCTTCCAGGATTCCTTTTCATTTCACGCCCTCAGAAGTTGATGGCTTATTCATGATAGCGTAGACTTTAGGTTGTGGTGCCTTTTTCATAAGCGGACAATCTTTAATCACGTGCCCAGGTTGATGACACTTATAGAATAGAGTCTTCAAGAATATAGTATTTCCAGGTTCCTGTTCCTGTTGCTGTTGAGTTTGCTCTGGTTTCTTGTCCTCCAACTTCTTATAAAATCTAGCGATATGTCCCTTTTGTTTGCAATTATGGCATATTTTATTCTTGAAACGATTCTCATACTTCTCTTCCTTTGTATTCTCCTTTCCCTTGTTCTTCCGGTTTGGATTGAATTTCCTCTTTAGGGGATTCTCTCCATTGATTTCTCTAGTCTGAGCCTTGGCTACTGGCTTACTAGCTTCTAAAGCTTCATATTTGAGTGCCAAGTCTACCAATCCAACAAACGGGACCTTCAAGTGTTTTAGCTTGAAAACTATCCTTAAGGACGGCTACAACATTTCATTTTTCTTCAGCGGAGTGTTAATCAACTCTGGCCAAATGCTTGAAAGTGCATTTAACTTGTTTTCATATTCAGTTACTGACGTGTCTCCTTTATTTAGATCAATGAAATCTCAGTACATCCTTGTCTTTCCAGTAACCAGTAGAAACTGTGCTTCAAATGCTACTTTGAACTTTGCCCAGGCAAATTCTTCTTCAGAAGTATTTGCAGTTCGGGAGTCCCACCAGATTACTGCTGCTTCTTCAAGTTGCCATGAAGCCAAAAGACGCACCTTCTCATCATCCAACTTTGACCCCTTAAATATTTTCTCACGTGTCCTTATCCAGGCTTGAACTTCAACCGACGATACAGTACCTTTAAAAACTTTGCCCTCAAGAATGGCGTAATTCTTACAGATCTTAGCAAAATTAGGCTGAGTTTAAGCTGGAACCACTTCTAAAGTTTCTAGTAAATTCGGAGTAATAGTATGTCCATTAGTTGTTGTGGTTGTCCCACTCACTCCTCGGCCTCTTCTTCCACGAGAAATCATTTTCAACTTTCTGAGCATAACAGGTTGACAATCAATATTTGATCGGGAGATATTTATAAAGTTGACTTAAGTGGATAACTTAAGTGGATAACTTTAGTTGATCTATACCAAGTATATATATACGTATATATTAGTTTAAAATTTACAAATACGCTCTCTTAATACTCACCCAGAGCCTAGGTACTCAGTAAACCTATGCTCGGATACTGTTTGTAACGGCGCGACTTTCAATGATCTCGGAAGTCGTGTCATTATTAAAGAAATAGAAATAGATAGAGAATAAAACTAACAAAAAATCAGAATCTCACAGCGGAATTTAACAACATATGACATCATATAATATATTACATATCAGAGTCTAATACATCATAGTACACTTCATTATAATACATCATCATACGTAATTACGGGCCCAATACATCATACAAATTTGATACTAAGATATAGATATAACTACTAAGCAGACTCCATGATTTCTAGTCCAAAATATTCCAAAAGATTTCCATTTATCACCTGGATCACTTGTCTACACATCAAAATTGCTATGAGTATCCAAAAGTTTAGGAAAACACAGAAAAATAAACTCTGGGTCAGTCAGGGGACTGGTGTAAGTAAACAATTTTTAAAACAAATTAGAAAAAAGAAAATGACGGAACGGGGTTTTCTCTTATGACAACAAATTGATTTAACTTTGGAAAATCTTTCGAAAGAAAAGATAATAGTAAGAGCCCACACATAAACATGGATGGTTTTTACTTTACTATAACTCAAAACATTTTTGATATCAAAATCATTTGATATTATAATAACTTTTATCAAATAAATAACCATCTAGCGGAACGCTTGCATCTCACGCTCCATATACATAGTATAAAATCAAAAACCGTAATGCGCTATTAGAGATTGGATTTCGATTATGACAAGGTACGGGATAATATGACCACCTATCGATCAGTGTACTCTAGAGGGGATACACCGGGGTTCAACAAGAACATCTTGCAACTTGACCATACATGACCGATCACTCATTTAGCTTGAGTGGACCAAATGTATTATCACATTACAGTTGGTACCAACGTAACCATTCCCGGGATATACATAAGCGAAAGAAGAAACAAATAAGGTATTTCTCTAGATTAGTGATAATACAAACTGCTTGGGTGCGACCCAACTAGCCATGTTGTCTTCCCGATTTTTGTCATTTCCTGGTTGTGAGGCTTGAAGTCACGTTTACCTTTTTGATGGAATAGTTCTTTGATCACTTTGGATGCCACATCGTCATATCTGTCAGAACACTCATTTATTTTCCCAAAAATATTACGGGCATAAAGCTAAGAGAAACGAATTCCTCCGCCGCCAAACGTAATACATTTAAGAAAAACAAATGGGTAAGATCTGATAGACATACTTTATCAGAAATCCGACCGTACTAGTTGTCCTGGGATTGGAAAAACCGAAGGCGCTATTCTTTAAATCCATCTTAGGCAACTACTACCTAGGATAAATAAACAGCCCTTGCATAATTTCGTCTTCAATTATCTTGAGTAATCTTTGAAACTCGACGTGCAGATCGAATCGGAGTGCAATATAAATTTCGAACTCTTCGAAACAAAAAACATAATGTCTTTTTTGGTCACATGGTACTTAAGGAATCCAATTTAAAATAAGATCATTATTTTATTCTTAAAAATACATTTCTGGTTCGGATTGGGGTCAATTAAATTAATAGTTAACTGTTTTTTAATTTCCAATGGCCAATACAAAACTATAAATTGATGATTAACTATCATCCATACGACATTCCATTGACCATAGTTCACAAATAAAATATTCACTAGGTATCTGGTTACGGGAATAATGAATCATTCACTAATTATCTTCTTTCTTCATTATTTAAATTTATTCAAAAAGAATAATTTAATTATTAAATACCACTTGATTTATATAGATATATATATATATATATAATTCCTTGTTTTAGAAAGAACACTATTATCAACATACATCTATAATAATTCCATATTTTAAAATCACTTGGCTTAATATAATTTATTTTCATAGGAAGCCGATCACTTGTCCAGACTGTCAACTATAATTCAACACTTGAATAATTATTTCATGTTATAACAAATAATATATTATTATTATATATATACATTTATTTTATTTAATTATTTTATAAATTATAAAGTTCCCCTTCCAAACTTATTTCTCTTCTTAGTTTTATATTTTCTTTTCTTTTCTATTTGATTTTACGAGCCCAACACCACTTAGCCTACCTTCCCCCCTTTTTTCCTTTATTATATTTTCCTTTTATTCCTATTTTATTTATTCGACCCAACCTTCAGCCCTATATCCCCTCTTTCTTATTCTTCTTTTTTTATCTTAGCCCAGTCCAATTTTCCTTCGGCCCAATTCCCCTTACCCACGCGCGCTTCTTCTCTCCCCTTTTCTTTTTATCTCTTTGTCTTACCATCCCTCCTTCCTTTATTTTCATTCCGAACTCGCGTGGCTTCACCAACAAACCGATGCACCTGTAAGTCTTGAACCATGTATCATAAAATCAAACAACTCCTCTATTATTTCTCTTATTGCTTACATTTCTCCTATTACCTCAAATGCACGACCATGCACGGTGCACTGGTGCACGTGTACCAGCGGTCCAATTGCCGACAACCTCCTCCGGCCATCTCCTTAGACGCTGCTACATCCCTTGAGACTGAGTCCACCATTGAAAACCCTAGTCACCACCTAAATCAAAAACCTACATTGCTATCGAGCTTCAACATCATGCCGATCCAAGAAATAGCCTCGCACCACCTTAACTCACCATTGACCATCACTAGACCCCGGCTATAGGTGCTCGACACTTCTCCCCCTCGAATCCAACTGAAGAAATTGCCATAAAAGTTCTGACGTCAGTGTTGTTCTTCTCCAAACAGGGACCAAATAAAGTGCGAAAACTACTTATTCCCCACCGGTTTGCTCAACCTAGTACTTGAAAAAAATATTTAGCATTTTTCCCTGCTTTGCCATACCGTCCAGCAACTATATGCCATCAATCATGGCCTTACACCCTTGTGACCACCAGAGTTTTCCTAAAAATGATTTTCCGATCATCCCATCATTTCCCTTGAATTACGCAACTAAAAGTTATCATTTCATTTCTAAAAATCATAGTTTTACTTAATAGCTTAGTAAAACTGAATCCCTGAATTATCACATTCAATTTTTGCCCATATGTTTTTCATTCCCTGTTATTTTCGAACTGCTCTTTGCATAAGTCACACTAGAAGCTAATGTAAATTTTAACGTAAACTAGATTAAGTTTGGATTAAATTTCGTATTTACATAATTGTCTACAGCATGCTAGCATTGAAGTTATGAATTTTTGAAACTAAGATAAGAGAAGTATTCTCTTTTATTACTTCACATTTCCTGTCATATGCAAACTGTTTCAAAGACTGTATCTCATAATAATCATTCTAGTTTGAGTCATAAAGGGTAGCATAACGTCAGACGTATATAAGTCCATATATAATTTTAATTAACAATAATGTACGAAATTATAACGATCCGAAATCCCCCAATCTCCGGAGGCGGAAAAGGTCGGATTGAGTTGAGGACAAGACTAATCGGAGCGCAAACAATAGAACATTTTATTGTTATTACAACAATTACATCATAGTACAAGAATATAACATAGTACGAATAAACAATATACATTAGAAAAATATCAGAGATTAAAATAATTTACGTAGCAGCGGAAAAATAATACATAACACAACTGAAAGTGATACACGGAGACAAAGCTTTCCGAATATAACTCCAGTTGTAAATCCAGGATCCTGTGAATATAATATCTGCAAAACCAAAACTATTAGCTGCCCGTTTGGAAAATATGAGCAACTAGAGTTTAGGTTCAAACAATAAACTCCAGGTCATTCATGAGATTGGTGTGAAAACTAAAATTGTTATTTAAAACATTACTTTGAAGTAGAGTAAATCAAGGGACCATTCCGTATAACACGGAAAGGGATTTCTCCCAGGAATACTAGTGCATAAAGCAAACAGCACAATGCTTTTTCGAAAATGAAGCTATTATAAGACTCAGGTCCCATCACACAATGCAACGCAAGCCGGAGGATAGAGTTTTACCTTATAATGGCCAAACATGCTTGGTACGTTTAAAACAAATCATTTTGATATTACTATAAGTGTTAGTGCCAAAACAACTTCAAATACAAATGTATCAATCATAGACGGCATAGTATCCCATGCTATTATGTCGCCATACTAGTTCTGCAGCTAAAACTAAAATGTCACGTATTGGAAATTGGATTCCATCTATGAACCAAGGCAAGGTATCATCCTTACCGAATTCTAGACACTCTAGCCCGTGCCTCAGGCTCAGCCGCATCTATACCTCGGATCTTCAGGGTCGGTCCTCTCTTACGTTTAAGGATTAATATTTCCTGAACAATACATTTCCCCGCCCTATGGGGTGTAAGTCTGGTCAGTATGTCGACCATACTTATCCATCGGCCCCATAGTGACCGATATATCTGAGGCACCTCGCTTTCCATCATGCACATAAGTAAAAATGTCTGGACTCCATACCAGGACACCACTCCTAGCTAGAAAGAAAGGCATGTTCTCCCTGCAGTTCTCTCCCATTTCTGGTTCATATCGGGGTGTGAGGATCGTGAATTAACACTATACACAAAGCTATGCTATTTAAAGTCGTGCTTTGATCATCAACCACAAGACTCTGCTTTTCAACAGAAGCCTTGATCATTTGCATCTCAGCATGCCACACTGACAATTCACGCCATGCGACTAGTGTCTATCAATATATAACCTCTAAGCTCGTGCGTCTCAGAAAAGGGTGTTATGGCGACCCCAAACCCCCGTTCCACGGTGGCAAGGGTAATCTTTGGAATATAACACATAAACAGATAACAGCAGATCAAGAATATATAAATACACTAGATAATGTACATCAAATTACACTGGAAATAATAATCATCAGAGTTACACAGTATAACAGGATCATACTTAGTATAAAATACAGTTTCAGCTTTACATAAAATGTCTACAGCGAAATCAAAGTATAATATGTTCAACAGGACGTGAACAGCATAAAAAGAAAGAAGTGATAGAATCCATCCTCAGCTATATAGCTATCCAGAAAGAGCCTGCTAAAACCTGAATACAAGGCTGCCCATGTAGAAAATAGGGCACCCGAGTTTGCAAGTGAAACAAACTACGAGTTGGTCATGGGACTGGTATGAGAAATCTACTTAACTTATTTTATACTAAGGCCAATCAGAGGACCACGCCGCTAACGCGGAACCGGTTTACTCCATTGGATTGCCAGTGCTTAAAATAAGTAAATCGTTTAAACATCGCAATGCTTTTTACAAAAATGAAGTCATTATAAGACTCAGTTCCCATCACACAATGCAACACAAACCGAAGGATAGAGTTTTACCTTATAATGGCCAAAATATGCTTGATATGAATAAAACAAAAGCATTTGATATTATTACTAGTGTTTATATATTTCAAAAACAATTTCAATCATAAGCATCAATCATAGATGGCATAAGTGCCCCATACGACTATGTCGCCATATATAAGTATACAATCAAAACCGCACGATGTCATATTTGGATATTGGATTTTCGTCATGAACCAAGGCAAGGGATCATCCTTACTGCTTTGAGACACTCTAGCCCGTGTCTCAGGATCAGAACGCATCGACCCTTGGATCTTCAGGACCGGTCCACACGGAGTGGATTAAAATGCCTGAACACTGCGTTTCCCTGCCCTATGGGGTGTGAAACTGGTCATATCCCAACCAGACCGTCGGCTCTGAAGAGACCGAACTAACCGAGGCGCCTTGCTATCCATCATCCACATAAGTAAAATGCCCTGGCGTGTCAAACTCAAAACACCACTCCTAGCTAGAAGGAAATGCATGCTCTCCCTGCAGTCCTCTCCCGTTTATGGTTCGTACCGGGGTGTGAGGCTCGCGAATCAACGCTAAACACAAAGCTAGCTATATCAAGCCCTACTTTGATCATCAACCACAAGACTCTGCTTTTCAACAAAAGCCTTGATCACAGCATCTCTGCATGCTACGTTGTCAATCTACAACGTCAGACACACATCGATTTACAAGTCCGTTCTGGGTCTGAACGAAACCGGAGGCACCTTATTCCTCTCCCATATGTCCAATACAGGAGAGAGGCCCTCGCACATCCAAACGATCAACAAGTACATTCGAACAACCACCACTGTAACCCCTTCAGGGCAGCAACTCCCATCAAAGGCATCAGTAGCCATCCATTCGATGTGAAGATCATCGATCTTGCATCGTCTTCATATCTTCGACTTCTAACCGTTGATCAATTATTTGAAATGAGAATTAACTTGGTCTTTTCAAATAATTCACGTATAATTAGAACTCAAACCAATTCATTTCCATGGTTAAATTATTTGACATCCATAATTCATTTCATTAATGTAATTTTCACGTCAAACACATTCAATCATCAAATATCCAATAAACCGAGTAAATTCAGTTTATTTCCATTCCACACTGTTTATAATATTTTATAACGATTCATCGTTGTTTTTATTTATTTAAAAATAGCTAATTTATTCAAACGACGCTTCAGGCCATAATGAGGCCATGGCGCTGTTTTTCTTCAGGTTTGATTTACACATATCTAAAAATCTAACTGTTGGATCTTTACAAATTTTATATCATTAGAAAGATCTTTTCAAAGCGGACCCAATGAATCCAATTTTGGGAAAATCTGACGGTCGGATCTCCCGGTACAATCACTTGAAGTTACGATTTCAAAATACGAACTGCGGCATCGTTATTCGATTTAATTTAATTATATTTATATATATAATTACAATCCATTCTGGCGCTGTTTTCATTCAGATTTGAATTTAACATTTCACAAAATCTAACCATTGGATCTTTATAAAGTTGGTATCGTTAGAAAGATATTTTCAAAGCGGACCCAATGGTTTTGGTTTTGGGAAAATCCGACGGTCGGATCTCCCGTAATAATCATTTAAAATCACGACTTCAAAATACGAAATGCAGCTTCGTTATTCGGATTATTTTAATTATATTTTTATATATATATATATATATATATATATATATAATCCATTCTTCGATTTCCAAACCATTTTCATTTCATATATTTGATAAAAATAATATTTTTAGCCAACACATATTTATTTCAACACCTGACTATTTTTAACACTTTATTTCAAACACGAATATTTTTCCAATGCATGAATATATTTCAACACATGAATATAAATTGAACACATGAATATTTCCGAAAATTTCGGCAGCATAACGGCAGGGTAGTTAAAATCGGCACCGTCCCGAGTACGGCTCCTCGCTCTACCTTAAAGCCTCGCAACTTTTGACAAGGAGGATTTCAATATCTAGTTTGTACGCAGACGAATTTACCCACAAACTAATCCTATTTGTTTTCAACCACAAAACCATAATCAAATCAACCATTCGAAATATTCACCAAATTTCATGTTAACCAAAATCCAAACAATCACAACCAATATATATCATCCATGGTCTATGGACGAGGGGAGTATGTATATAGATTTACATATGCAAATATATTTCAATTTCATTTCAATATCATTTCAATTCCATTCAACGCACATATGACTTTTACAATGTATATATAACTTATACATCGCACATACAACTTATACAAGGCTTATACATGAGGTGTACAATGCTTATATAACTTATATATCGGTCGTATAATTTATACATTGTCATTCCATATCGTTTCTAAATTAGAAATCTCACATTGCTTTTCGCTTTGCCAAAAATTATAGCAAGTCTAAAAATTCCCCGGTCTCTTCTAGAATGTAGAAGACGTCCACAAGAGTCCAATATCTCTTGTTTCATTGGATTTCGACAACATAGCAAAAAGATATGATTTTTATAAATAAATTCCAATTCGTAACGCTTTTAACCGTTGTAATCAGTTAAAATAGAAATAGCCGTAAACCTTTTTAAAGGATTCAAAACTAGGTTTCTATTTTTGTAACACCCCACCTCCGCTAGGGTCACTCACAAAGGGAATGCACTAGTTTTGGTGGAGTATTATCTAGGTAAACATACACAGGGATATCACAAGGCAGAACATAAATAAAGCAGCGGTAGAAATTAAAAACCAAATTTCATTACTTTCAAGAAAAGAGTCAAAACCTCATATATCCAAAGTAAAAATTATTCCATTACATCAAGTTCTAAATAAAGAAGCATAAACTGAAGATAACAAAAGTAAATTATTCCCCAAAAATAGCAGAAGTGCAACCATAGCATAGCTCAAGACCAAACCGTACATGATCTGACAGAAAGCAAGCTAAATCCAAGCTAAGAGCTAGCGTTTCCTCCCTGAGAACCTGGGAGGGGGGAAACAAAAGAAAACGAGGCGAAAGAAAAAGGGTCAGTCATAAAAACTGGTAAGCCCTAGTGACTTTCAGTATAAAAACTAGTGAAGTTAACAAGACATGAGTAAACGGAAAGTAAACATAGGGATGATAATAAGTCAGGCAAGATAACTAAGACAACAAGATAAATCAGGTCTAGCATCGCATATTCAAGATTCGATGCACCAACTATACTAGTATTCTAACCCATGTCAAGTATTAACCATGAAATGATCCCTTGGCCCAATATCATCAAATGACCCATTACGGGGTCCTACGGTACGATCTACTAATCGATCGGCTCCCTACATGTTCTAGCTCATCATGTGTCTGTGTTATATGGCCCAATCACGAAATGTAGTCACCTGTGCTAGGTCCACCATAGGGCGTATCAAGCCCTAGGGCGCCAACCACCGACACGAATCAAGCACGCACAGTGTAAACCTACTGGTGCCCAATGCCTGCCTTTTCAACTCCGGACTACGTGCACGACCATAGTCCACCTGAACCTACAATGGCGCACCTACTCAGCCGTCGTTCTGGTCGCTTACAATCAGCCCAGTAATCGTGCCCCACCCTGCCTAGTCCCAGGGTATCGTGATACATCTAAGTGGGTTACTGCTGAAAAGGACCGCGTAACTAGGATTTCTAATGGGTTAAGTGTTGTCATTCAAATTAGTGACTTAACCCTACCCAAATCATGTATCAAGTTGGTTAAGTGTGTTCAAGTGGTTCATGACTTAACCCTACCAAATCATCGTGTCGAATTGGTTAAGTATATTCAAGTGGTTCATGACTTAACCCTATCCTGTAGCATAAATTCATTAATGCACGCCAACTTCTCACATTAGACTAGTTGTTGTGGTCACTAGATTTGCCGGGTGGTTCCAGGCAGATTTACACCACAACATAGTCTAACCTCGGGTTTTGGGTGCGATATGACCAACTACCCACATTGGATCATTGTAACGAACCAGGAATTTTGGCACTTAAATTTTAAAATTTATTTAATTTGGTATTTTGATTTTTGGTTTAAATCGAATCTAATTTATTTATTTATTTATTTTGTTTGCTTTAAACATATCTTGTAAGTGAAAAATAAAAATTTGTACGCTTAATTTAAACGTTGGTTAGTAAACATTGGTTGTATTATATAATTTTAGTTGAACTCGAATAGCTTTACTAAAATAAAAATTGACTGTAATGGCATTTGTTATCAACATTGCAGGAAGAAACGAACTGTTTTGAATTAAATAAATACGACGTCTAAATTGTTATTAAGGGACACTTGGTTGTTAGCTAGGCATTAAAGGTACAAATGTCCTCATCCTTCTGAGTGGTGATTACACGAGACTCCCTTGTCTGATTTACACAATTGGAATACATAAAAAAAACAGATTTACACTTGTTCAACCGTTAAAGCATTCATTCACCACGTGTGCCTTGTTCTGAAAATTTATTACATGCCTTCCGTTTTCTTTCAACGTGTCCATGCTTTACACCGCGTGTCCTCCTTATGCCACCTGTTATTCCCACGTTCTCCTTCTCCTCACAATATTGTGTCCCCTTCCTTTTGTTAAAAGCCTTGCAAAAAAAAAGGGATAACAATCAGATTTACAAACAAGGAAAATAAGGGACAATCTTCTTCCCAAAAATGGTAGATCGTGATTCCCATCTTCATACCACTTCTCTGTCAAACCTACCCTTTCTTTTCCTCCATATGGCAGCCCAAATGGCCACCGCACTGATGTCATACGCCCTCGATCCACCTCGCGTGAAGCCATCGCGAGATCCGCCATAGCTTTCTCCCTCGATTTACGCGTCCACCATGATTGGCCATCGCTTCACAATCACCCAGATCTGCTTCTACCCTAGCGCCTTTCCATCTCCTAACCGACTCGCATGCGCAGAACCACCAAAGTTCGCTCTGACCTTCGAAGATTTCCCAGTGAACACCCAGCAGCCTCAATGACTCTTCACTAGCACAGATCCGACCCTCATCCATACGAGCGACATCCACTCATCAAAGCCTTCACTTGTTGGCTGACCATGCACTACCCCTTCACGCTACACCGCATCTAACAGACTTTGACTTCCTCTCCAGGCCTTACACAACTCATGTCTGAGTCTAGCTCTACCCTAAAACCCACGGTCTATAACCTCTACGGAAAGCACTTTAGGTGATCGATCATATGCCTGAAAGGGCTGCTATGTTGGTTTGAAGCTGTGTCATCTGTGTTAGACTAGAAGGTTGGCATATTTCTTTCCCTTTCTTTTTTTTCGTAAATATACATTTATTCACAACTGAAGATAAATGTGGTTTAGCTTGAGTTCAATTAGGAATTTATTATAATTGTGTCCTAGGTATCATTGTTAATTGGGGCTTTTTCGTGCTTGATCGAATGGATTTTTGATATTTTTAGTGTGGTTTCCATGATCATCTCATCGAGCTCATAAGTGCATTTGTCGAGTTGGAAATATTTGCGGCCGGTTTAGCTTTGGAGTCGTGGTTGGAAGTTCTGGTCGCATTTGTACATATGTACGTACATAAATCGATTAGTATACTTTCACCTTATTAGATGCCGAGTCAAGATCTAAAATCCGTGTCGCAGCATGTCACTTCTCGAACCAAGAAAGGTGAGTTTCCCTCACTCACAGACTAATTTATCATTAAGTGAACTAAACACTTGAGACGTTGAATGAAATGTTTGGGTGCTTAGATTTGTCTGCTTGTGGTTGTGCACTGCGACACACACCATTATTTCATATGACACATGGATGTATATTTGATATACTATGTTATTTTATCATCATGCAAGTTCCCCCTTAGATTAGAAAAACAGTACGGGTTAAAATGATACATATCCGAACCCTTGTGTATTCGAATCGATTTGGGATGCGGGTTGAGATGATACATACCCGGGATTCGAATATTTTAAAGAACGGATTGAAATGATACATATCCGTATCACTTGACCATAGGATAGAAAATTTTTACGGACACCGTGGTCAATAAAATTATTTTAACTAATTTATCGACTTTGGCAAGTTGAAATTTTAAGGAAATTTTCTGTATATCATAAAGAAACGTTTAAAATAAATTTGTACAAATTTTTCTTGAATTTTATAATGGGATCTAATTTGTATGAAAATAAGTTTTAAAGAGGGTTTCAAGTTAACACCTAAACTTTATCTATCTAGATGAATTTTTCATAATTTCATGTTTATAATATGATAAACTTCGAATTGAATAGTTTAATGTAAAGATTTGCAAAGACTTGATAAATGTTTCAAGCTTATTTTAATATATGATTTGTCAAATGAATTTTCGCCACGTGAATGTAAGGCGAATTTTGTCGGAATGAAAGTGTTTTCAAGTATGAAAGAATATGATTATCTGAATCATAGTGAATACGGGTTTAGTTAACAAATTAGAATTTAATGGATCATATTTTGATTTACAACTAATGTTAAAGTTGTTTGGGATTTATTATATATAAAAAATGGATATGTAAATCCAAGGCAAACAATGATTGGAAAATCGTTAATCGTGAAGCATTGAATTTGAACTAAACAAAAAGGGAATTTGATCTAAAGGTGAAATTTTGATGAGAAAAGAAACCGTGAAACTTGGATTTAGGTTGGATTGGATTAATATTTTTAATAGTACTATAAATTTTATAAAGGTAATTTTTCCGCAATACTTGATTTTGTAAGTATTCTTTTATAAAATAAATTTGATTACTTTAACTATATACATTTTATAATAGTTTTCTACTACATATATATATATATATGCATATACATTATTCTCAAACTTAATATACCTATACTATTTTTCAAAACTTAATTTTTCAAAAAAAAATATATATTTTATAATCCGAATAAAAGCTATGTCCAATCCAGTCTAGTAATCCAAAGGGTGAAATAAAGAAATTCGAGAAATAGCAATATTTCGAGGAAGTTGAAACTTTGAAACCAATGGTTGACAAAGGAATTTTGAATAGTGTATTTGCAACCTTAATCGAACCAATTATTTGAGGAATTGATTATTTTTTTGGGGCAATATTTGAAATAAATTGATTTGCGGTACTCGAAATATAATTTCAAAGCTAATGTCCACGGTGTGAAAAAATGTAAACGTTTGGTTGTTAAAGAGACCGGAGTCGGTAAGTGACATACTCTCTGTCAGTGCCGATACCACTTTAACAACTGTGTACGTGATGACATATCCAGAACGAAGCATGATGACTAGGAAGCGAGTACTGGATTGAAGAAGGCGAACGTTAACGAAATGGCCTTGACCTTCGGGTCATAATTGAAATGACTAAAACAGGAGCTATACCGTGACTAATTGAGGTAGCACCTTTTATCGGACGCACTTCTTCGATACCATTTCTATGACTATGTTGATGATTTGGGCGCCTTTTTGATTTGGGAGTGTGTTCCGAGGTAGGAGGTAGTGGCTGCTATGCGTTACCACCACTCCGGGAGTGCAATTGGTAGAATCCTACGCTGGTATTGCCACGAGTGCCTTGTCATTTACCCTAGCGAGCTCTATACGATTTTGATTTGTATCGTACCTATGGAGTGCCCTCTGATGCCATCCGTGTTAGGTTGGGTTTACGGTACTGTATAGAATACGGTATTATAAACGATGTAAGGGTAAAAATGTAATCCGGCTTACGCTATTTTCATTACATTTACTTTACTGAATAGACACTATCATAATAGCGTACTATTATATGTATTAATTACACGGATCCTTAGAGAATGGAAATCCCAACATTCTTTAAGTTACTGTACATTTCTATGAACATGTCATTTGTGTTGATTCACTTATATGACAATGTTAGTCCTGACTCGAGTATTTTGTTTATTTTATTTCTTGCAAAATGCCTGGGTCAGACCGAGTATTTCAGTTTGGAGAACATCTGTTGGAGCTTGAGATTTGTTGGAGATCCAATCATCCATCTATTGTTATGCAGTTACCCGCACTTCTGTCAGTGTATTCATATACCGGTATGATTCTGTATTCAGTCTTCCGCCATATCTGTATTTATTTTGTACTCTGATATCGTGTAAAATATTTTAAAAGATTTTGTATTATTGTATGCTTCCACTGTGAGATACTCTATATTATGCGTCTGTGATGATTTATTTTTAACCCAATAACAATTAACAATCTGATGTTTCGAACGGTTTGAGTTTGTTTAACTATCGGCTTGAAATGGTCGAAAGAGTAGGGTCGTTACAATGTGGTATCGGAGCTTTGGTTTATACAAACCTTAGCTTATGGGGTTGAACAACTCATTAGAGATAGGGTAGTAATATCCTAGATTGAGTGAAATTATCTCAGAATCATTCCCTAGAGTGCGTATTTTGAAATAAATATAGTTAAAATGATTTTAGGGATCTAAAAGTATTTTTGGTTATATATAAATTGTTTTAAAAAAAATCTTTTAGCCTCGTTTTAAAATTCCTTCCTTTGAATTCGTCTCTTTAGTTAATTTTTCTTAGGTTAGGATTTCTTAACTCCAAGTCTCGATCTTGTTTCGTCCTATCTTAGGATTTTAGAATTTATTGCTTTCAAATCTTGAATCTTCCCCAGTTTATTGTAATAAGAGTCTCTATCCGTTGAAAATCCCTTATCTGTTAGATTCTTTCGTTAATTTAAGTTCTAGCATTGTTTTTCTCATAGTTAACGTGAATCTGACTTAATAAGCAATGCTTGAGAAATTAAAATGAAATTTGAATGAATAAAATAATTATAACATTAAGCATTTGGATGAATAGATAATAAACCTTAGCATTTGGCTATATACTCATGTAATTGAATGTTTGATTGTATTGATTAAAATAAGTATATTGAAGAAAAAAAAATCCTATAGTAATGAGTTCTGTTTGTGAATTTATAAGCATCATATTAAAGTATTGCAACGATTAAACATTGGTGAACCTATAAACCTTATATTAACAAAAGTTTGCAGAAATGGACTTGTAAATGTATAAATTTGAAAATTGTATAATAATAAGTAGAATTCTAAGTATTTGGTTGACGTCAAGATCAGACTATCGGGTACATAAAGATTTTGGTCATACGCCTAGCTAACGTATGTACTAAATTCTGTATGTACTAGATAGATACAGAATCACACTCCAGTCACTTGGAAATGATTCCGATGATGACCGCGGCACCATCAGTATTTATTTTCAGGTTTCGAAAGTGAGATAAATATATAATTCCAGTTGAGACTTTGAATGAATACTTGAACTAGTTTGAGAAATTTTAATAGTTGTATTGGAAGATATATTTAACTTATGTGTTAATGTATGAATGAAAATTAAATTTGGTTAAGAACATAGAAATATATCCTTCATAATAATAAAATTTGAGACTCGCATTAAAGAATTTAAGTATAAATTTGATAAAGATTTAAAGAAACGCATTAAGAAACTTAAAAGGGTAACTTATGTAAACAAATTTTGATAAGAAATATGTTGAAAATATCACTTTATATGCTTTGCATAATTTAGTGAGTGTATTTATAATAATAAGTGGAATTAAATTATAACAATATTTCAAGTGGGGAGACAATTAATTTGCCCATTTAAAATTTCGTAAATAAATGAATCAATGTAACTTAATAGATCGCTACCAATGAAATAAAGAATGAAATGAAGTTTTAGTTCAAAAGTTCACTTCAGGAATTTAATGAAATGAGTATATTGAACTAAAATAAATTGAACCGAGTAAATTAGAATATATCTTGAATTGAAATAAATTTGTCACGAATTAAAAAGTGAATCTCAAGAGGGATAAATTAAAATAAACGATTTGATTGAGAATTGGCAACATAAAATAAATAACTTGAAACAAATATATGTTGCAAGTGAAACGAATGTAAATATACATATGTACTAGAAAAAGAAAAAAAAGTACAGTAAGCTTGAACGACGAAAAATTGAATGCGACAAATTGAAACATGCACTCAAGTGAAGCATAAATTTTGTGAATCATTTGAATTATATATTCGTTGCCATTGAATGAAGCAAATAAAAATAAATATCAAGAATAAAATTGAAAACCCGTAATAAGAGGCACTTCTAAATAAAAATTAAATAATTTATATGTTGTGAAACTATAATTGGTATGTTAAGAAAATTTGCACAAGTATGATTTGCAAAATGATAAGAATAATTCTAATGAATTCAAAATGGTTGTGAAATAATAACACCTTCCAAGTAAATGATAACAAAATTCTGTTTGAATGAATAATAAAAGGTTAACAATTGTTGTGATTAAATACTTGAATTGAATCAACTAAACCAAGCAACTTGGAAAACTCTATAGTAGGAAAATTTCCTTAGCATTAATGAACCATGCTGTGTTGTAAACCATCAGCCGAGAAAAGAAAAAAAAGGAATGATACCTCACTTCCACCAAACATAGAAATGGAGATAATTAAGATGGTATATTGGACATAAGAAAATGTAATCGTGGAAATAGATACATTTGTTGTAACCCTTGTGTACTTGTAGGATAGTTTCTGCAGTCATCATTCCATAGACTATGTGATACAAAATGAGTCAAATTTGGTTTCCATTGGTATTTTGCACTTCCAGTTTACACAAATAAGATAGGTAAGCTCCCAAAAGAGAATTAGCTATTTGTAAACAAAACTATTGCCTCTGAAGCAACAAGTTAAGATGGTAGATCTAATGATTCATCTTTAGGTCTTAATATATTGGCAACACTACAGATGTTTTAATATGGCTGCATTTTGTTTCCTTTAACCTAATATATAATCTATTTTGTTTCCTTTAACTTAATATATAATTCATTGTCATTTTGTTTTTCAATAACTAAATGTTACTGTTTTTCTAATTCAAATCATTAGGAGGTTGAGTTACAATGAATACACAATACATTTTAATCGAAGTCTTGCTAATAAGGGCATGCGACAACAATGTTCGAAAATTCAATTGTCTTTTGGGAAATGGCATAAGAAAAACTGCAATAAAAAAATGCTATTGGCGACAGCAGCAGCAGCAGCGTGGCTGCTGCCACCACCAGCAGCGACAGCAGCAAAAGCTGTTGTTAATAAATAAATAAATAAAAACTGGTGCAGTGACAAAACACCAGTAGCAGTTGCTGCTGCAGCAACATGCTAAGAAAATATGTACATAATAAAAGATAAAACAATAAAGAAGAAAAGAAAAACGAAATGTGAATTGACATGAATGAAAAAATATGTTAATGAAAATGAACCATATGTTGCATCGTAATAAGATTATGTACTTAGTTAGCGCATTTCCATATTTGTCAAATGCTACTTTCATTTCATGACATATTTCGCATATTGTTATGCATATTATATATGTTGATTCTCATTATGTTTTGAGTATCTTAGTAGGTGCAATGGCGCTTTTTGCTTATGGATGCTTGCTTTTGTGCAAAATGCTAAGAAAAATAAGAAAATATGCATTAAAACGCTATAAAAAGGTACGTATCTCGCATTATTTATCGCTTTTGGGTTGTTTTGTTTTGGTTCCCCTAATTTGGGATGCCTCATCATATAGATGAGATGTATATTTTGTTGTTTTGTGTACGGGAAAATTTTCCCGAGCGAACCGTGCAGGGGAGATGCTGCGGAAATTTTCCGTAAATCCGGGTGTAAGAAAATTTTTGACTTTTAAAATTTCAAAAACTTAATTTTCTTTCTAAATACGTTTTAAACTAAGTAAAAGTATATGTATAGCTATATATGTTATATTTGTAAATCTATACGACGTTCCTTTTCAAGGACGAAAAGCGCTAAGTGGGGGAGATTGTAACGAACCAGGAATTTTGGAATTTAAAATTTATTTAATTTGGTATTTTAATTTTTGGTTTAAATCTAATCTAATTTATTTATTTATTTTGTTTGCTTTAAACATATCTTGTAAGTGAAAAATAGAAATTTGTACACTTGATTTAAATGTTGGTTAGTAAACGTTGGTTGTATTATATAATTTTAGTTGAACTCGAATAGCTTTACTAAACTAAACATTGACTGTAATGGCATTTGTTATCAACATTGCAGGAAGAAACGAACTGTTTTGAATTAAATAAATACGACGTCCAAATTGCTATTAAGGGACACTTGGTTGTTAGCTAGGCATTAAAGGTACAAATGTCCTCATCCTTCTGAGTGGTGATTACATGTGCCTCCCTTGTCTGATTTACACAATTCGAATACATTAAAAAAAAAGATTTACACTTGTTCAACCGTTAAAGCATTCATTCACCACATGTGCCTTGTTCTGAAAATTTATTACATGCCTTCCGTTTTCTTTCACCGTGTCCATGATTTACACCGCGTGTCCTCCTTATGCCACCTGTTATTCCCACGTTCTCCTTCTCCTCGCAATATTGTGTCCCTTTCCTTTTGTTAAAAGCCTTGCAAAAAAAAAGGGATAACAATCAGATTCACAAACAAGGAAAATAAGGGACAATCTTCTTCCCAAAAATGGTAGATCGTGGTTCCCATCTTCATACCACTTCTCTGTCAAACCTACCCCTTTCTTTTCGTCCATACGGCAGCCCAAATGGCCACCGCACTGATGCCATACGCCCTCGATCCACCTCGCGTGAAGCCATCGCGAGATCCGCCATAGCTTTCTCCCTCGATTTACGCATCCACCATGATTGGGCATCGCTTCACAATTACCCAGATCCGCTTCTACCCTAGCGCCTTTCCATCTCCTAACCGACTCACATGCGCAGAATCACCAGAGTTCGCTCTGACCTTCGACGACTTCCCAGTGAAACACCCGGCAGCCTCAATGACTCTTCACTAGCACAGATCCGACCCTCATCCATATGAGCGACATCCACTAATCAAAGCCTCCACTTGTAGGCTGACCATGCACTACACCTTCACGCTACACCGCATCTGACAGACTTTGACTTCCTCTCCAGGCCTTACACAACTCATGTCTGAGTCTAGCTCTACCCTGAAACCCACGGTCTATAACCGTCACGGAAAGCACTTTAGGTGATCGATCATATGCCTGAAAGGGCTGCTGTGTTGGTTTGAAGTTGTGTCATCTGTGTTAGACTGGAAGGTTGGCATATTTCTTTCCCTTTCTTTTTTTTGTAAATATACATTTATTCACAACTGAAGGTAAATGTGGTTTAGCTTGAGTTCAATTAGGAATTTATTATAATTGTGTCCTAGGTATCATTGTTGATTGGGGCTTTGTCGTGCTTGATTGAATGGATTTTTGAGATTTTTAGTGTGGTTTCCATGATCATCTCATCGAGCTTATAAGTGCATTTGTCGAGTTGGAAATATCTGTGGCCGGTTTAGCTTTGGAGTCATGGTTGGAAGTTCCGGTCGCATTTGCACATATGTATGTACATAAATCGATTAGTATACTTTCACCTTATAAGATGCCGAGTCAAGATCTAAAATCTGTGTCGTAGCATGTCACTTCTCGAACCAAGAAAGGTGAGTTTCCCTCACTCACAGACTAATTTATCATTAAGTGAACTAAACACTTGAGATGTTGAATGAAATGTTTGGGTGCTTAGATTTGTCTGCTTGTGGTTGTGCACTGCGACACACACCATTATTTCATATGACACAATATGGCTGTATATTTGATATGCTATGTTATTTTATCATCATGCAAGTTTCCCCTTAGATTAGAAAAACAGTATGGGTTGAAATGATACATATCTGAACCCTTGTGTATTCGAATCGATTTGGGATGCGGGTTGAGATGATACATACCCGGGATTCAAATATTTTAAAGAACGGATTGAAATGATAAATATCCGTATCACTTGACCATAGGATAGAAAATTTTTACGGACACCGTGGTCAATAAAATTATTTTAACTAATTTATCGACTTTGGCAAGTTGAAATTTTAAGGAAATTTTCTGTATATCATAAAGAAAAGTTTAAAAGAAATTTGTACAAATTTTTCTTGAATTTTATAACGGGATCTAATCTGTATGAAAATAAGTTTTAAAGAAGGTTTCAAGTTAACACCTAAACTTTATCTATCTAGATGAATTTTTCATAACTTCATGTTTATAATATGATAACTTCGAATTGAATAGTTTAATGTAAAGATTTGCAAAGACTTGATAAATGTTTCAAGCTTATTTTAATATATGATTTGTCAAATGAATTTTCGCCACGTGAATGTAAGGCGAATTTTGTCGGAATGAAAGTGTTTTCAAGTATGAAAGAATATGATTATCTGAATCATAGTGAATACGGGTTTAGTTAACAAATTAGAATTTAATGGATCATATTTTGATTTACAACTAATGTTAAAGTTGTTTGGGGTTTATTAAATATATAAAAAAATGGATATGTAAATCCAAGGCAAAAAATGATAGGAAAATCGTTAATCGTGAAGCATTGAATTTGAACTAAACAAAAAGGGAATTTGATCTGAAGGTGAATTTTTGATGAGAAAAGAAATTGTGAAACTTGGATTTAGGTTGGATTGGATTAATATTTTTAATAGTACTATAAATTTTATAAAGGAAATTTTTCCGCATTACTTGATTTTGTAAGTATTCTTTTGAAAAATAAATTTGATTACTTTAACTATATACACTTTATAATAGTTTTCTACTACATATATATATATATATATATGCATATACATTATTTTTAAATTTAATATATCTACACTATTTTTCAAAACTTAATTTAAAAAAAAATTATAATCCGAATAAAATCTATGTCCAATCCAGTCTAGTAATCCAAAGGGTGAAATAAAGAAATTCAAGCAATAGCGATATTTCGAGGAAGTTGAAACTTTAAAACCAATGGTTGACAAAGGAATTTTGAATAGTATATTTGCAACCTTAATTGAACCAATTATTTGAGGAATTGATATATTTTTTTTGGGGCAATATTTGAAATAAATTGATTTGCGGTACTCGAAATATAATTTCAAAGCTAATGGCCACGGTGTGAAATAATGTAAACATTTGGTTGTTAAAGAGACCGGAGTCGGTAAGTGGCATACTCTCTGTCAGTGCCCATACCACTTTAACAACTGTGTACGTGATGACATATCCAGAACGAAGCATGATGACTTGGAGGTGAGTACTGGATTGAAGAAGGCGAACGATAACAAAATGGCCTTGACCTTCGGGTCATAATTGAAATGACTAAAATAGGAGCTATACCGTGACTAATTGAGGTTGCACCCTTGTAACACCTCACCTCCACCAGGGTGGCTCTTGCAAGCACTCTGACTTTGGAGGGGCGTTTGAATCAGGTAAACATGCATAATTATATATCAAGGCAGAACAAGAACATATGTATATATGTAAACAGAGTAAATACCATAGATAAAACAGCGGAAGATTTCAAAACATTTCAAAACAAGTCTGGTACAACATAGCTTTCCAAATAAACAAGTCTAGATAAAACAACATCAACTGAAAAACTGAAATAAATAAGTGTTATCCCCAATTAAGTGGTAACCAAAGCTAGCTTCATGTCGAAACCGTACATGAGCTGAAATCCCACAAGCAAGCAATCCGAAATCCAAGCTAAGCTCCAGTATTCCCTCCCTGAGAACCTGGGGGGGAACGGAAGAAAAGAGGCGAAAGAAAACAGGTCAGTCAAAAAGACTGAGTAAGCCCTACTACAATCAATGTAAACTGATAAAGTTAACTGGCATGAGCAGCAGGGATGAACATAAGGATAATAATATACTAGCATGATGATTAACTAACAAGGTAGATAAAGGTGTCATCGCATAATCAGGATTAAGGTTTTGCACCACAGGTGTACTAGCAAACTAACATGACTTGAATAAACAAGTATTGATCCCTTGGCCCAAGCTTTGGCCCAATAACATGAAATGACCCTAATACAAGGTCCAACCAAATGGTCTAGTCGATCGGCTCCCTAAGCCTAACTCGTCACGTGTTGGTGTCAATACGGCCCAATCATAATTGTAGTCGAACTGTGCCGGGTCCACCCTTCAGGTGTATCAAGCCCTAGGGTGTCAACCCCTGGACACCATGAACATGAGTGCACAGTCCCGATCTACTGGTACCCGTGCATGTTTTCTCCGGCTACGGACTATGTGCACGACCAGAGTCCGCCCGGAACTACACCGGCGTACCCTCTGCCGTCGCTTTTGGTCACTTACCTCCAGTCCAGTAATCGTGCCCCCACCCTAGCCTAGTCCCTAGGGTCATGATGATACTAACTTGGGATTACTGCTGGAGTGGGCCCCCATTGCTAGGATTTTTCTAGTGGGTTAAGTACGGTTTAACCCTCTTGTTAATCCTGGATTAACTTGGTTAAGTGTAACGATGAGTTCACGACTTAACCCCGATTAATCTACCAAGCCCAAATTGGTTAAGTATTAAGTGGACCATGACTTAACCCTAATCACGAGGCATTAATTAATTTAATGCGCCTTAACCTCTCACATTAGACCTTGTTGTGGTTACTAGTTAAGCCGGGCGGGTCCAGGTAGCTTTACACCACAACTTGGTCTAACCTCGGGTTCAAGGTACAACATGACCAACTTCTCACATTGGGTCCTATTGTTTGTAGCAACTAGTTAAGCCGGTCGGTTCCGGGTAGGTTTACGCTACAAACTCAACCCAACCTCGAGTTGGCCACACTTATCTTTTCTAAGTGTCATGTCCATCATGTTTCCAAAACATGTTACAAGTTTTCAAGCAATTGGGTAGACCTAACTTAATAAGTAAATTCCCAATGGGTAGACCTAACTTAATAGGTAAATTCCCAAGCTTATGTTTTATGTCTTTTAAGTTTACCCAACCCCAAACGCAATCCCATCGCTTACATATCGCAATAGCGCATAAAGGATAGAAAGAGGGAACTTGGCATAATCATGACATAAAGGTATTGAAGCCACAAGCTTAACATGGTGGCATATGAAATGTTCATATGTTCATACACTTGCATATTACATTTTTAGGCCTCAAAAGCATGCATAAAACCAAACTTAGCATATTGGTGATACATGGTGCTAAATGACATGTAGAGATGGCCATAAGTTCGCATTTAGCCTCACATGCAAGTTATCATAAGAGATATGATAACTTACATGTTGCTAAAATGCAACCTTTGGCATAAAGCTTAAAGCTTTATGTTCATAAACCCAAAATAAGCTTGCATAACATGATAGCATGAAAAAAATGTTCAACCCAAACTTGCATAACATAACTTGGCATACTTGCATATAAACTTGCATATCACAACATGATAAACTTGCATATAAACTTGCATATCACAACATGATAAACTTGCATATCATACATTTAACTTTAGAGTTTAAGTATGAAAGTAGAATAGGGCTTACAATGCTTAAGAAGTCACAAAAATATGACAAAGCCCTTATGAAATCAATTAAACCCAAAATGCAAGCAAAACCCTTGAGCCAAAATGATCAAGACTCTTTCTTTATGATGCAAATATATAAACTTGACTTGAATGCAAGCTAATGATGCTCATACAAGTTTGAAAACACTTGTATGCATGGAAAATCACTTAGGAATTTATTTAGGAATTTTATGAAGAGAGTGGAGGCCATGAGAGGATTGATTTTGCCATAGTTTAGTTGTATGAATGAATAATGATGATTTAGGGTAGGTTAGGGTCTTATTTATAGATTAGGCAAGTGTTTTAGGCCATAGGATTAAACCTAGATTCAATCCAAGCCATCAAAGCATGTCTTGGGGAAGAAGTCAAGTGTAGGAACCATCTAGGGCCTTTAGATTAAAGATGAACCATGAGAACCATTCAAATGCAAAATCTGCATTTGAGCGAATCGGCCCACGGGTTGACAGCCAAACACCCTGGATTAACCCCTAGTCGACCCAGCGAGCTCGGGTCGACCTCAAAAATCGGCCGGTT
Source organism: Allium sativum (assembly GCA_030737875.1). Classification (NCBI taxonomy): domain Eukaryota; kingdom Viridiplantae; phylum Streptophyta; class Magnoliopsida; order Asparagales; family Amaryllidaceae; genus Allium; species Allium sativum. Next base: position 14,607,905 of record CM060923.1, read on the forward strand.
CGGTTATTCCCCTCTCCCAATTCGCTGTTTTGAACATTTTTGCATATTTATTTATTTAATTTTCAGTTATATATATATCAATATATATATATTTCTCTGCGCAACCCATTTCACTTAATTAAGTATACTTTAATTTGGGAATTTTTCGTGAAACTTCGCGAGGCCATATCTTGGTCATACGGACTCCGATTTTCGAAAACTCAGACTCTATTTCGCGTATTTTTCCAAGACGAACGCAATGGCATAGCCCATTTCCCTTGATTCAGATTTTACAGTTTAATTCTGCCTCCATTTATGTTATAACATGTTATTCAAAAATACGGGTTGTTACATTCTTCCCTCCTTAAAGGATTTCGTCCCCGAAATCTCCAAGTTAGGAAGAACGTATCCTACCATCCATCATCCATCTACTCAAAACATCATCCACGAGCAATCATTGTCCTTAAAAGGTTCTAAATGCTGTATGATCATATGCAAAGGTGTGTGTATATGTACTTATCTAATGCGAAAATCAGGAGGTTACTGATTCAGTAAACCCCCTTAATGCAAAATATGTTAGTGAAATGAGTCCATATGTATGCAAATTCCTAACATAATTTATAATCTCTACATGAGTGCACATAACATTCATCCATATGCAACATCCACGTGATAGCATAACAAGTTTTCATCCATGAATAAGCATAAACACTCATGCATATGCGGTATGAAAGTGTGTGAGCCGATCTTAGTGCCTAACGTGTATTATGCATCCACGAGTATCCACTTGCAACCACTTGCAACCATCAAGCATAACATGTTTCAAACACATGTTTCATCCAAAGGGTTTCTACCTAAGGTTCTCATGACAAGATTAACATGATAAACTAGATAAACATGGATAGCAAAGAGAAAGATATGCTAACAAAGAAAAGAGATTGAGAGTGTACCCTCAAAAAGGAATGGATAAAGCCCACGCATCTTCTCCTCGGTTTCCCAAGTTGCGTCTTCTTCGGCTTCACCCATTGAACCTTCACCAATTTGACCTCTCAATTCCTTAGCTTCTTGGTCTCCGTCCCCAAGATACGAATCGGAGCTCTCCTCAAGGTAGCCTCTTTCTCCACTTCTACATCTTTTAGAACACTTGGCTCAACAACCTCTGCTGATTCATGTAAACACTTCCGGAGATGCGAGACATGAAAAACATCGTGTACTCCAGCAAGCTTCTCGGGCAACTTCACTCTATAAGCCATCTGCCCGATCCTCTCTATAATAGGGAATGGTCCAACAAACCTCGGTCCCAACTTCCCAACAGCTCCAAATCGGACCACATTCCGCAATGGAGAATCCTTCACGAAAACCATATCCCCAACATCGAACTCCAAATCCGTTCTTCGCTTATCAGCATAGGATTTCTGTCGGTCTTGGGCCGCTTTCATCCGTCTTCGAATCAACTCGATCTTCTCGGATGTATCTCTGATCATATCAGGCCCAAGTATAAGCTCATCTGTAGTCTCCCACCAACATGTAGGCGACTTGCACGGCCTCCCATATAAAGCTTCAAATGGTGCCATCCCTATGCTTGCCTGATAACTGTTATTATATGCAAACTCAACAAGAGGAAGATGGTCTTCCCAAGTACCACCAAAATCCAGAATACAAAGCCTCAACAGATCCTCGAGTACCCTATTCACCCTTTCGGTTTGACCGTCCGTCTGTGGGTGATAAGCCGTACTTAGATTCAACCTTGTGCCCATAGCTTCTTGCAAGCTATTCCAGAATTGACTTGTAAAGATTGGGTCTCGGTCACTGACTATACTAGAAGGGACTCCATGTAGTCTCACAATCTCACGAAGATATACAGACGCTAGCCAAGATGCGGTCCTCTTGCTCTTCACCGGAATGAAATGAGCACTCTTCGTAAGTCTATCCACAATAACCCAAATGCTCGTATTCCCTTTCCTTGACCTTGGTAGCCCATCGATAAAATCCATGGAAATACTCTCCCACTTCCATAGTGGAACGTCTAGAGGATGCAATAGCCCACCGGGCTTCTTCGACTCGGCCTTAACTTGCTGGCAAATGATACATCTAGAGACAAATTCTGCCACATCCTTCTTCATCCCAGGCCAAAAGAAAATGCGCTTCATATCTTTATACATCTTATCTCCGCCCGGATGTATAGTCAACTTAGAGCGATGCGCTTCCTCAAGAACTCTTCTTACTAGATCTTCTACCATTGGAACACATAACCTTCCGTCTCTCCTCAGCCAACCCTTGTCATCAATAGAATACCGAGCGAGATGACTAGACGTCTCTCCTCGAATTAGCTTATCCATAATCTCAACTATCTGAGGGCCTTCCCTCTACGAAGCCCCAACTTGATCAAGAAGGGTAGGTCTGAGTTCCAGAGATGCTAAAGAACCGGTCATCGACTCAATCGCCAAAGAGAAATCAAAGGTTGCCACATACTCTAAATTCTTCATCTCAACGAATAGAGGACTTAGGGTCAACCTTCTTCTACTCAATGCATCTGCTACCACATTCCCCTTGCCAGGGGTATAAGCTATCTCAAAAATCGTAGGACGCCAAGAATTCCATCCATCTTTGTTGCCTCAGATTCAGATCCTTCTGAGAAAAGAGATACTTCAATGACTTGTGATCGGTATAAAGCTCAAATCTTTCTCCCAGAAGATAATGGCGCCAAGCCTTGAGTGCATATACTATTGCTGCCAACTCCAAGTCATGAGTGGGATAATTCTTCTCATGCACTTTGAGTTGTCTATCGCCAAAGCATATCACTCTTCCTTCTTGCATAAGAACATCTCCTAACCCCGTGCCACATGCATCGGTGTATACGGTAAATAACTTCCCTCCATCAGGCAAAGCTAGAACAGGTGCTGATGTGAGGGCTCTCTTGAGCTTCTGAAAAGCAAGCTCGCATTCTATGCTCCAAGCAAAAACTAAATTCTTCTTCGTCAATTTAGTGAGAGGAGCGGATATCTTTGCGAAGTCCTTGATGAACTTCCGGTAAAAACCCGCAAGACCTAGAAAACTTCTCACTTCGGTTGCATTCCATGGAGTCTTCCAATCCTGAACTGCCACTACCTTAGCGGGATCCACCGCTAAGCCTTGCTTAGATACTATATGCCCAAGGAATCTAACTTCCCTTCTCCAAAAGTGACACTTGGAGAACTTGGCCTTCAACTGATGCGCTCTAAGCGTATCCATCACCTCCATGAGATGCCTTGCGTGCTCTTCCTCATCCTTAGAGAAGATCAGAATATCATCTACGAAGACCACGACAAACTTGTTCAAGAACTCCCTGAACACCCTACTCATCAAGTCCACGAAATATGCGGGTGCATTAGTCAAGCCGAACGGCATGACAAGCCATTCGAAGAATCCATCTGGAGTTCTGAACGCAGTCTTGTCTATACTATCTTCAGCTACCCTGAGCTGATGGAACCCCGTAGCAAGATCAAGCTGAGAGAAAACAGAAGCACCGACAAGCTGGTCAAAGAGATCATCAATCCTCGGTAACGGGTGTCTGTTCTTCTTAGTCAGCATTCAACTCTCGATAGTCAACGCAAAGTCGGAGAGAACCATCCGCCTTGGTAGCAAATACCACAGGCGCTCCCCATTCAGATATACTTCGTCTAATGAAGTTCTTCTCAAGCAACTCTTTCACTTGCTTACTTAGCTCCCGCCTTTCACGCGGAGCCATGTGCCGAACGGGCAAAGAAACAGGCTTTGTATTATCCACCAGATAAATGCGGAAATCAATCTCTCGCTTAGGGGGCAACCCCCTAACTTCATCGAAAACATCCGGATACTCTCGAACCACTCTCACAGACTGAAGAGTTTCCATTGACGAGTCGAGTGATTCCAGATAGCACAACATGATGGGACCTCTCGGATCACAAGAAATCTCTAGGGTGTTTCCGAGGCGAGTCACGAGCCTCACAACCCTATGCTCACAATCAAGAATGGCTCCATATCTGGACAGCCAATCCATGCCCAATATCAATCCGTATCCCCTAAAACCAAGAACATAAGCACTGCACAAGAACTCTACACTCAGTATAGAGATCCTCAAATCCCCACATATCATAGACAAATGGGCGGAACCCCCAATAGGATTTGAGACACAGACGGGATCATCTACCAAGCTAGTACTAAGGTGCAAACTATCAACAAGATCAGATGAGATAAAGCTATGCGATGCACCAGAATCAAACAAGGTACGAACTGGAAAATCAGAAATATATACAAGGCTCTCAACAGAAATACTACCTCGATCGGGAACTGGAGCGACATTGAGAGCATGAACTTGCCCTCCTGAAGGTCCAGCACGCTGAATCTGACCCTGGCCTTGCCCTTGCTTCCTCGGGCAATCCTTACTGAAATGTCCAGTCTCACCGCAGAAAAAGCATTCACCATTCTTCCTTTTCCTCTTCTTACAATCCTTAATAAGATGCCCAACTGAACCGCAATAATGGCACTTCCCCTTGTTGTTCTTGCCCTTGTTGTTATTGCCCTTGTTGTTGTTCCCCTTGTTGCCTTGACTCTTGTTCTTGTTCTGATTGCCTTGACTGCTCTGACCACTTGGATTACCCTGATTTCCTTTTCCCTGGGAATCAGTCTTCTTGGCTTGAGTATCATTCATCTTGGTTTCTTTCTTGACATCTCCCTGAAGTAACGCCATATCAACCAAACTCTCAAACGTGGCCCCATGGGGAATATGTGACATAGCCAATCCCTGCAACGGCTCATTCAATCCTCTAGCAAAACGAAGAGCCTTCTTCTGAGGAGTATTCACCATATCCAAGCCAAAACGAGCTAACTGATTGAACTTGTTCACATATTCTTTGACAGACATATCTCCTTGTTTCAAAGTTATGAACCTCTCCATTTGCAGATTATCCTCAGCAGAAGATAGAAACTTAAGCATGAACCTTGCCCTGAAATCGGCCCAAGCCTCAACAGGCCTAGTACCATTGGTGACTTCCCACCAATAAGCGGCTTCATCCTTCATAAGCCAAACTGCCAACAAGAGCTTCCTCTGATCGTCTAACCCAAAGATAGCAAACAAATCCTCGGTCTCTTTCAACCAATTTCTGGCCTCTACAAAAGTCTCAGTGCCTTGAAAGTTCTTGCCACCCATTGCTTTGAAATCTTTGCAAGTCTTTGCGAAGTCCACTTGAGGATGCTGAGGGGGAGGAGGAAGAGGAACCTCAGCGACAGGAGGAGAAGGAACATTAACCACCGAAGGAGGAGGAGGAGGAACATTAACTACCGGAGGAGGAGGAGGAGGAACATCTGCGGGGCCGGCTTCGGTTGCCCTAGCCTCCAAAAGTCTCCTATACCAAACAGGTACGTGTACTCCCTCCGGAATAGCAAAGTTATCGGCCATACTGAAAACGAAGAAAAAGACAGATTCAGAATGGAGAAAAACGAAGGAATTTTGCTAATGGCTTTTTGGGGAATAGCCTTTAAAATAAACTAGACTTTTCTTTGGAAAATACTTTATACTTGGTTTTGAAAATAGTTTTCTAAAAGCCTTTTTGTTCCTTCTCGTACCATATGCTCTGATACCAAATGTAACACCCCACCTCCACCAGGGTGGCTCTTGCAAGCACTCTGACTTTGGAGGGGCGTTTGAATCAGGTAAACATGCATAATGATATATCAAGGCAGAACAAGAACATATGTATATATGTAAACAGAGTAAATAACATAGATAAAACAGTGGAAGATTTCAAAACATTTCAAAACAAGTCTGGTACAACATAGCTTTCCAAATAAACAAGTCTAGATAAAACAACATCAACTGAAAAACTGAAATAAATAAGTGCTATCCCCAATTAAGTGGTAACCATAGCTAGCTTCATGTCGAAACCGTACATGAGCTGAAATCCCACAAGCAAGCAATCCGAAATCCAAGCTAAGCTCCAGTATTCCCTCCCTGAGAACCTGGGGGGGAACGGAAGAAAAGAGGCGAAAGAAAACAGGTCAGTCAAAAAGACTGAGTAAGCCCTACTACAATCAATGTAAACTGATAAAGTTAACTGGCATGAGCAGCAGGGATGAACATAAGGATAACAATATACTAGCATGATGATTAACTAACAAGGTAGATAAAGGTGTCATCGCATAATCAGGATTAAGGTTTTGCACCACAGGTGTACTAGCAAACTAACATGACTTGAATAAACAAGTATTGATCCCTTGGCCCAAGCTTTGGCCCAATAACATGAAATGACCCTAATACAAGGTCCAACCAAACGGTCTAGTCGATCGGCTCCCTAAGCCTAACTCGTCACGTGTTGGTGTCAATACGGCCCAATCATAATTGTAGTCGAACTGTGCCGGGTCCACCCTTCGGGTGTATCAAGCCCTAGGGTTTCAACCCCTGGACACCATGAACATGAGTGCACAGTTCCGATCTACTGGTACCCGTGCATGTTTTCTCCGGCTACGGACTATGTGTACGACCAGAGTCCGCCCGGAACTACACCGGCGTACCCTCTGCCGTCGCTTTTGGTCACTTACCTCCAGTCCAGTAATCGTGCCCCCACCCTAGCCTAGTCCCTAGGGTCATGATGATACTAACTTGGGATTACTGCTGGAGTGGGCCCCCATTGCTAGGATTTTTCTAGTGGGTTAAGTACGGTTTAACCCTCTTGCTAATCCTGGATTAACTTGGTTAAGTGTAACGATGAGTTCACGACTTAACCCCGATTAATCTACCAAGCCCAAATTGGTTAAGTATTAAGTGGACCATGACTTAACCCTAATCACGAGGCATTAATTAATTTAATGCGCCTTAACCTCTCACATTAGACCTTGTTGTGGTTACTAGTTAAGCCGGGCGGGTCCGGGTAGCTTTACACCACAACTTGGTCTAACCTCGGGTTCAAGGTACAACATGACCAACTTCTCACATTGGGTCCTATTGTTTGTAGCAACTAGTTAAGCCGGTCGGTTCCGGGTAGGTTTACGCTACAAACTCAACCCAACCTCGAGTTGGCCACACTTATCTTTTCTAAGTGTCATGTCCATCATGTTTCCAAAACATGTTACAAGTTTTCAAGCAATTGGGTAGACCTAACTTAATAGGTAAATTCACAATGGGTAGACCTAACTTAATAGGTAAATTCCCAAGCTTATGTTTTATGTCTTTTAAGTTTACCCAACCCCAAATGCAATCCCATCGCTTACATATCGCAATAGCGCATAAAGGATAGAAAGAGGGAACTTGGCATAATCATGACATAAAGGTATTGAAGCCACAAGCTTAACATGGTGGCATATGAAATGTTCATATGTTCATACACTTGCATATTACATTTTTAGGCCTCAAAAGCATGCATAAAACCAAACTTAGCATATTGGTGATACATGGTGCTAAATGACATGTAGAGATGGCCATAAGTTCGCATTTAGCCTCACATGCAAGTTATCATAAGAGATATGATAACTTACATGTTGCTAAAATGCAACCTTTGGCATAAAGCTTAAAGCTTTATGTTCATAAACCCAAAATAAGCTTGCATAACATGATAGCATGAACAAAATGTTCAACCCAAACTTGCATAACATAACTTGGCATACTTGCATATAAACTTGCATATCACAACATGATAAACTTGCATATAAACTTGCATATCACAACATGATAAACTTGCATATCATACATTTAACTTTAGAGTTTAAGTATGAAAGTAGAATAGGGCTTACAATGCTTAAGAAGTCACAAAAATATGACAAAGCCCTTATGAAATCAATTAAACCCAAAATGCAAGCAAAACCCTTGAGCCAAAATGATCAAGACTCTTTCTTTATGTTGCAAATGTATAAACTTGACTTGAATGCAAGCTAATGATGCTCATACAAGTTTGAAAACACTTGTATGCATGGAAAATCACTTAGGAATTTATTTAGGAATTTTATGAAGAGAGTGGAGGCCATGAGAGGATTGATTTTGCCATAGTTTAGTTGTATGAATGAATAATGATGATTTAGGGTAGGTTAGGGTCTTATTTATAGATTAGGCAAGTGTTTTAGGCCATAGGATTAAACCTAGATTCAATCCAAGCCATCAAAGCATGTCTTGGGGAAGAAGTCAAGTGTAGGAACTATCTAGGGCCTTTAGATTAAAGATGAACCATGAGAACCATTCAAATGCAAAATCTGCATTTGAGCGAATCGGCCCACGGGTTGACAGTCAAACACCCTGGATTAACCCCTAGTCGACCCAGCGAGCTCGGGTCGACCTCAAAAATCAGCCGGTTCGGTTATTCCCCTCTCCCAATTCGCTGTTTTGAACATTTTTGCATATTTATTTATTTAATTTTCAGTTATATATATATCAATATATATATATATATTTCTCTGCGCAACCCATTTCACTTAATTAAGTATACTTTAATTTGGGAATTTTTCGTGAAACTTCGCGAGGCCATATCTTGGTCATACGGACTCCGATTTTCGAAAACTCGGACTCTATTTCGCGTATTTTTCCGAGACGAACGCAATGGCATAGCCCATTTCCCTTGATTCAGATTTTACAGTTTAATTCTGCCTCCATTTATGTTATAACATGTTATTCAAAAATAAGGGTTGTTACAACCTTTGATCTGACGCACTTCTTCGATACCATTTCCATGACTATGTTGATGATTTGGCGCCTTTTTGATTTGGGAGTGTGTTCCGAGGTGGGCGGTAGTGGCTGTTATGCGTTACCACCGCTCCGGGAGTGCAATTGCTAGAATCCTACCCTGGTATTGCCTCAAGTGCCTTGTCATTTACCCTAGCGAGCCCCAACGATTTTGATTTGTATCGTACCTATGGAGTGCCCTATGATGCCATCCGTGTTAGGTTGGGTTTACGGTACTGTATAGAATATGGTATTATAAACGGTGTAAGGGTAAAAATGTAATCTCGCTTATGCTATTTTCATTACATTTACTTTACTGAATAGACACTATCATAATAGCGTACTATTATATGTATTAGTTACACGGATCCTTAGAGAATGGAAATCCCAACATTCTTTAAGTTACTGTACATTTCTATGAACATGTCATTTGTGTTGATTCACTTATATGAGAATGTTAGTCCTGACTTGCGTATTTTTTTTGTTTTATTTCTTGCAAAATGCCTGGGTCAGACCGAGTATTTCAGTTTGGAGAATATCTGTTGGAGCTTGAGATTTGTTGGAGATCCAATCATCCATCTATTGTTATGCAGTTAACCGCACTTCTGTCAGTGTATTCATATATCAGTATGATTCTGTATTCAGTCTTCCGCTATATCCGTATTTATTTTGCACTCTGATATCGTGTAAAATATTTTAAAAGATTTTGTATTATTGTATCCTTCCACTGTGAGATACTCTGTATTATGCGTCTGTGATTCTGTGATGATTTATTTTTAACCCCATAACAATTAACAGTCTGCTGTTTCGAACGGTTTGAGTTGGTTTAACTATCGGCTTGAAACGGTCGAAAGAGTAGGGTCGTTACAATCCTATTGTTTGTAGTCACTTGATTCGCCGGGCTGTGCCGGGCAGATTTACAATGCAAACTCAACCCAACCTCGAGTTGGTCATTTTCAAGTTTATTCTAAGTGTCATGTCCAGGTTCAAGTTTCGAGTCTAAATTCATGTCAAGTTTTCATGTCATGTTTCATGTCAAATCGTGTCAAGTTCATGTCCATATCCAGGTTCAAGTTATAACAATGTTCACGTTTCAAGTTTATAGTAAATTCAGGTTTGCCTAAACTACCCAAATCGTATTCCTATCGCACGTGAATTTGAATCGATAAAAACAAATCTAATTAGGGAATAACATAGAAAGAACGGGCATAAGGTGGCAAAAGTGATTATAAGTCAAGCATGATATAAATTGAGATAAATGACTACAACAATACTGGCATATGGAATAGTGGTCTCAAATATCTAACCTAGCAAAATAGGGTGATAGTCATGGTAACAGTTGACATAAGATAATAACCCCAAACTTGTGAATAACAACTAATTCAACATCACAGGCATGTTAACATCATGGACATGAGGGGTTTAGGTTTACAACATGTTTAGGCCCCAAATCAATTTCCTATAAATATTCCCACAAGTCAAGATTCAAGATGAATAGATCCAAGGTGAATAATAGTAGATTCAAAATAATAGATCCGAAAGGAACAATAATAGACCCAAGATATACAATGATAGATCCAAGATAATTATCATACTTAGGTTCAATTTCAATTTACAACATGTCCATATTAAGTTTAAAGTTTAGATCTAAAAGTAACTGGGCTTACAGATCGTGGTTTGAGAATTAGAAAACAAAGAGGCGATGTTGAATCTCGAGTCTAACAGAAATCCCCCAAACAGCAAAACTCTACACGTAGTCTTGTTGGAGAAGAAGAAATCCCTTTTCTCTAACTTATCAACCAGAGTTTTAGCAGCATAATACCAGAGAGAATTTGTGTGGAGAGACTAGAGTTAGGAGCTATTTATATATGGTCAGGCAAACGAATTTAGACAGAAATCGGACTAGAAACATCAGAGTGAATTCTGACTCAAAAATGGGCTCGACAACCAGGTCAACACCCAGGTCGACTCTATGGTCGGCCTGGTCCTGGGCAGGTCGACACTATGGTCGACCCCTAGGTCGACCTGGTCCTGGGCAGGAAATTTCCCGCCCATTCCGTTCTGGGGTTTGAATTTCTAAATTTGAATTCGAATTCTGAGTTGTTTTTTAACTTGAAAATTTCCTGAAACTTCGAAGGGTCATAACTTGGCCATACAGACTCCGGTTTTCAAAAACTCGGACTCGTTTCCAAGCAAAATTTTGAGACGAACGTAATAGCGTAACCCGTTGCTCTTGATTCTTATTTTAAAAATTAATTCTGCCTTGATTTATAGTTATAACACGTTATCAAAATACGGGTTGTTACATTCTCCCCTCCTTAAAGGATTTTGTCCCCGAAATCTCTACGTTAGGGAGGATGTGTCCTACCATCCATCATCCATCAACTCAAAACATCATCCACAAGCAACCATTGTCCTTAAAAGATTTCTAGTGCTGTATGAACATATGCAGAAAGTGTGTGTATATGTACTTATCTATTGCAAAAGATCAGGCGGTCACTGATTCAGTAGACCTCCTTAATGCAAAATATGTTAGTGTAATGAATCCAACATGTATGCAAAATTCCTAACATATTTTATAATCTCTACATGAGTGCACAAACATTCATTCATATGCAACATCCAAGTGATAGCATAACAGGTTCCATCCATGTACAAGTATAAGCACTCATGCATATGCAACATGAAAATGTGACTGAGCAGATCTAGTGCCTAATGTGTGTCATGCATCCACTAGCAATCACTTGCAAACACTTGCAACCATTTGCAAACATCAACCATAACATGTTTTAATCACATGTTTACATCCATATGGTTCTACCTAAGGTTCTCAAGATAAGATCGAGAAGATAACAAGGCAAACATAGGTAGTGAAAGCATGATACGAAGGTTTTCAAGTTTATAGGAAAAGAGATCGAGAATGTACCCTAAAAAAGAAATGGGTAAAGCATGCGTATCTTCTCTTCGGTTTCCCAAGTTGCGTCTTCTTGGGCTTCACTCCACTGTATTTTAACTAGCTTGACTTTTCAATTCCTTAGCTTCTTGATCTCCGTTCCTAAGATACGAATCGGAACTCTCCTCAATGTTGCTTCTTTTTCCACTTCTACGCCTTCAAGGATGCTTGGCTCAACCACTTCGGCCGACTCATGTAAGCACTTTCGTAGATGCGAGACGTGGAAGACATTGTGTACTCCAGTCAGCTTTTCGGGTAAGTCTACCTTATAGGCCATCTGCCCAATCCACTCTGTGATAGGGAACGGTCCTACGAACCATGGTGCTAGCTTTCCAACCGCTCCAAAATGAACCACAGTGCGTAAAGGAGAAAATTTTATAAAGACCATATCTCCGACTTCGAATTCTAGGTCTGTCCTTCTCTTGTCCGCATAAGATTTCTGTCTATCTTGGGCCGTTTTCATCCGTCTTTGTATCAACTCAACCTTCTCAGAAGTGTCCCTTATCATGTCGGGCCCAAGTATAAGCCTGTCTGTTGTCTCCCACCAACAAGTTGGCGACTTGCACGGTCTTCCATACAGGGCTTCGAACGGTGCCATTCCGATGCTAGCTTGGTAACTATTATTATATGCAAACTCCATGAGAGGAAGATGGTCTTCCCAAGTACCATCAAAGTCAAGAATGCATAGCCTCAAAAGATCCTCTAGTACCCTATTTACTCTTTCGATTTGTCCATCCGTCTGCGGGTGATAGGCCGTGCTTAAACTCAGTCGTGTACCCATTGCTTCTTGCAGACTATTCCAAAACTGGCTAGTGAAAATCGGGTCACGATCACTAACTATACTAGAAGGAACCCCGTGCAACCATACTATCTCTCGAAGGTAGATAGACGCTAGCCATGATGCGGTCCTCTTGCTTTTCACCGGAATGAAGTGAGCACTTTTCGTGAGTCTATCAACTATGACCTATATGCTAGTATTTCCCTTCCTTGACCTAGGCAGTCCATCCACGAAATCCATCGAGATACTTTCCAACTTCCATTGTGGAACCTCTAAAGGATGTAATATCCCACCGGGCTTCTTCGACTCGGCCTTTACTTGTTGGCACACCATGCACTTTGAAACGAACTCTGCCACGTCCTTTTTCATTCCAGCCCAAAAAAAAATGTGTTTCATGTCTCTGTACATCTTATCCCCTCCGGGATGTATAGTCATCCTCGAGTGGTGCGCCTCTTCGAGAACTTTATTTACTAATTCTCCCACTTGTGGGACACATAGCCTTCCATTGCGCCTTAGCCATCCCTTGTCATCTATGGCATACCTACCGAGATGACTTGACGTCTCACCACTAATCAACTTGTTCATAATCTCGACTATCTGTGGGTCTTCCTTCTGTGAAGTCCCTACTTGATCTAGAAGTGTAGGTCTTAACTCAAGAGATGCTAACGTAACAGTCAATGACTCAACAGCAGGTGTAAAATCAAAAGTTGCTATAAACCCTAGACTTTTCCTTTCAACAAACAAGGGGCTCAAGGTCAACCTTTTCCTACTTAGCACATCCACCACCACGTTACCCTTGCCAAGGGTATAAGCTATATCGAAGTCATATGATGCCAAGAATTCCATCCACCGATGTTGTCTCAGATTCAAATCTTTCTGTGAGAAGTGGTACTTAAGCGATTTGTGGTCGGTATACAGCTCGAACCTCTCCCCTAGAAGATAATGGCGCCAAGATTTTAGTGCAAAAACGATCGCCGCCAACTCCAAGTCATGTGTGGGATAGTTTTTCTCATGAACTTTAAGTTGTCTACCCCCATAGCATATCACTTTCCCTTCTTGCATTAGGACAGTGCCTAATCCTGTGCCACACGCATCTGTGTACACCGTAAACATCTTACTTCCGTCGGGTAATGCCAAAACTGGAGCTGTGGTGAGGGCTCTCTTGAGTCTCTAAAAAGCAAGCTCACATTCTATGTCCCATGCAAACGCTAGGTTTTTCTTCGTTAACCTAGTAAGAGGGGCTGAAATCTTAGCGAAGTCGTTAATGAACTTCCTATAGTAGCCTGCCAAACCGAGAAAGCTTCTCACCTCCGTTGCGTTCTTAGGAATTTTCCAGTCTTGCACCGCAAATATCTTTGCGGGGTCTATGGCTATGCCTTGCTTAGAAACTACATGTCCAAGAAACCGAACTTCCTTCCTCCAAAAATGGTATTTGGAGAACTTAGCATTTAACTGGTGTGCTCTAAGCGTATCCATGACTTCCTTGAGATGTCTAGCATGCTCTTCTTCATCTTTTGAGATCAAAATATCGTCCACAAAAACCGCTACAAACTTGTTAAGGAACTCCCGAAACACCCTACTCATCAAATCTACAAAGTACGCGGGTGCATTCGTTAACCCAAACGGCATGACGAGCCATTCGAAGAACCCATCTGGAGTCCTAAACACAGTTTTGTCAATGTTATCCTCAGCCACTCTAAGCTAATGGAATCTTGTGGCTAGATCGAGTTGAGAGAAAACAGATGCTCCCACAAGCTGGTCAAACAAATCGTCGATTCTTGGTAGTGGGTGTCTATTAATCTTAGTTAGCTTGTTTAACTCAAGATAATCTACACATAGACGAAGAGAACCATCCGCCTTAGTAGCGAATACCACCGGAGCATCCCATTCAGAAATGCTTCGCCTTATGAAATTTTTCTCATGCAACTCCTTAACTTGTTTACTGAGCTGTCTTCTTTCTCGTGGGGCCATGTGCCTAACGGGCAATGAAATTGGCTTGGCATTATCAAGATAAATTCGGAAGTCTATCTCGCGTTTAGGAGGTAACTCCTTCACCTCATCAAAGACATCTGGATATTCTCGGACCACTCTTATAGATTGCAAATTGTCGATGGACGAGTCAAGAGATTCAAGATAACACAACATGACCGGACCCTTAGGATTACAAGAAATTTCAAGGGTATTACCAAGGCGAGTCATGAGCCTCACTACCCTTCGTTCACAATCAAAAATGGCTCCATAATTAGACATCCAATCCATACCTAGGATCAAACCGTATCCCATAAATCCGAGAACATAAGCCTTACACGTGAATTCTACGCTTAAGATAGAAATCCTCAAATCCACACACATCATAGATAAATTGGCGGAGCCCCCAATTGGATTTGAAACACTAATGGGATCCTCATTTAGACTAGTACTTAGGTGCAGATTTTCAACAATATCAGAAGAAATAAAAGTATGCGATGCGCCAGAGTCAAATAAGGTTCGAACAGGAAATTCAGAAATGTAAACAAGGCTTTCTACAGAAATATTACTACCTCGGTCAAGAGCTGGAGTGGTGTTGAGAGCATGCAACTGCCCTCCAGAAGGTCCTGCTCGCTGGGCCTGCCCTTGCCCCTGCCCTTGCTTCTTAGGGCAATCTTTGCTGATGTGTCCAGTATCTCCACAATGAAAGCATTCACCCAACTTTCTCTTCTTCTTTCTACAGTCCTTGGCTATATGCCCTGTAATCCCACAAAAGTTACACTTCCTTTTCTCACGTGCCTTGTTATTGTTGTTGTTGTTGCCCTTGTTATTCTTGTTGCCTCCCTTCTTGAAGTAAACTTTCTTATTCTGAGTCTCATTAGGCTTAACCTCCTTCTTGCTATTCTTGTCTTCCTCATGAAGTAGAGCCATATCCACCAAGCTTTCAAAGGTCGCCC
This sequence comes from Allium sativum, assembly GCA_030737875.1. Classification (NCBI taxonomy): domain Eukaryota; kingdom Viridiplantae; phylum Streptophyta; class Magnoliopsida; order Asparagales; family Amaryllidaceae; genus Allium; species Allium sativum. The sequence continues at coordinate 14,623,201 of CM060923.1, forward strand.
CCATGGGTATATGAGTTATGGCCAAACTGTGTAGTGGCTCATTCAATCCTCGAGCAAAGCGTACAGCCTTTTTCTGAGCTGTGTTAACCAAGTCCAATCCGAACCTACCAAGCTGATTAAACTTATTCACGTACTCCCTAACGGTCATGTTCCCTTGCTTAAGTGCTAGGAACCTCTCCATCTGAAGGTTCTCTTCTGCTGACGATAAGAATTCAAGCCCAAACCTCTCTCTAAAGTCGGCCCAAGTCTCAACTGGCCTGGTAGCGTTGGTGACTTCCCACCAAAATGCAGCTTCCTCTTTCAACAACCATGCTGCCAACTGAACTTCCTATGATCCTCCACATCGAAGATAATAAACAAGTCTTCAGTCTCCTTTAGCCAATTTTGTGCCTCAACGAAGGTTACAGTTCCAACGAAGTTCTTGCCGCCCATTTGTAAAACCCCACCTCCGCCAGGGTCACTCGCAAAGGAATGCACTAGCTTTGGAGGGGCATTATTGGTAAACATGCATAATGATATAGCAAGGCAGGACATGACATATATATATATATGTAAATAAACAGAGTAAGTAAATAAAACAGCGGAAGATTTATAAACCATTTCTAAACACAAGTCTGGTACATCCAAATGTCACTTTCCCAAAATTACAAGTCTAGATAAATACATCATCTGATAAACTGAAAATACATAAGTACTATCCCCAAATAAGAGTGATAAACCATAGCGGCTCAAGTCCAAAGCATACTTGAGCTATCCCAGGAAGCAGCTAAAATCCAAGCTAGGCTCCAGTATTCCCTCCCTGAGAACCTGGGGGGGAAAACGGAAGAAAAGAGGCGAAACAAAACGGGTCAGTCAAAAAGACTGAGTAAGCCCTGCTACGATCAGTCTATAAACTAATAAAGTTAACATCATGATGGAAACTGAGATGATCATAGATAACAACATACTGGCATGATAAATCAACTACAAGACAGATAGAGGTGTCATCGCATAGAACAAGGTTAAGTTTTTCACCACGGTGTACTAGCAAACCAACATAACAGGTATTGATCCCTTAGCCCAAACTTTGGCCCAATAACATGAAGTGACCTTAGTATAAGGTCCAACCCAACGGTCTAGTTGATCGGCTCCCTATAAGCCTAACACGTCAAGTGTTGATGTCCATACGGCCCACATATGGATGTAGGTAGTCTGTGCTGGGCCCACCTTTGGGTGTATCAAGCCCTCGGTTGTCGACCCCGGACACTTAAGCAATAATGCACAGCCCTAATCTACTGGTACCCGTGCCTCGAGTTTGTCCAACATCGGACTACGTGCACGTCCGTAGCCCGCCGGACCCGCACCGCTGTACCACTCAGCCGTCGCTTTGGTCGCTTACATCAGTCTAGTAATCGTGCCCCGCCCTAGCCTAGCCCCTAGGGTTGTGAATGATACCAAACTGGGATTACTGCTGGAACAGACCACGCTGCTAGGGTTTCCTAAGGAGGTTAAGTGTGATTTAACCCTTCACTAATCCTGGATTAAACTGGTTAAGTGTGGCTTAACCCCGTTCTAATCCCTTGAACTCCCAAATGGATTAAACTAGTTAAGTGTAACCAACGGTTCAGAACTTAACCACATTCTAATCCCTCGAATCCCCAAATTGGTTAAGTATTAGTGGACCCTGACTTAACCCTAATCATGAGGCATTAATTAATTTAATGCACCTTAACCTCTCACATTAGACCTTGTTGTGGTTACTAGTTAGGCCGGGCGGGTCCGGGTAGCTTTACACCACAACTTGGTCTAACCTCGGGTCTTGGCACCCCATGACCAACTTCTCACATTGGGTCCTATTGTTTGTAGCCACTAGTTAAGCCGGTCGATTCCGGGTAGAATTACGCTACAAACTCAACCCAACCTCGAGTTGGCCACACTTATGTTTTCTAAGTGTCATGTCCACTTTATTTCAAAACATAATTACAAGTCAACAATTACTTGGGTAGACCTAACTTAATAGGTAAATTCCCAAGGGGTAGACCTAACTTAATAGGTAAATTCCCAATCTTATATTTTCATGTATTTTAAGTTTACCCCAAAACCCCCAACGTCATTCTATCGCTTACATATTCGTAGTAACGCATAAAGGATAGGAAGAGGGAACTTGGCACAACATAAACTTGCACAATAGTCATGCATAACATGTTAGACTTGCACAACTTAGCGTAGTGAACTTGCATATTACCATAAAACATGCATAACATGGTAAACTTGCATAACTTAGCATAATGAACTTGCATATTACCATAATCATGCATAACTTGTCAAACATGCACAACTTGTCATTTTAAACTTGCATAAACATGCACAACTTGTCAAAACATGCACAACTTGTCAAAACATGCACAACTTGTCATTTTAAACTTGCATAAACATGCACAACTTGCCAAAACATGCGCAACTTGTCAAAACATGCACAACTTGTCATTTTAAACTTGCATAGATATGCATAACTTATTAAACATACAAATCATGGCTTAGCAAACTTGCATAAACATGCATAACTTAATAAACATATAAATCATGGCTTAACAAACTTGCATAAACATGCATAACTCATTTAACTTGCAAATCAAGGCTTAGCAAACTTGCATAAACATGCATAACTCATTTAACTTGCAAATCAAGGCTTAGCAAACTTGCATAAACATGCATAACTCAATAAACATACATAAACCCCAACTTGCATCACAAATTAACTTTAGAGTTTCTAAAATGAAGGTAAGAGGGCTTACAATGCTTATGCGGACTCAAATGAGTATAACAAATGCAAGAAACCCCTTATGCAACTAATTAAAACCCCCAAATGCAAGCAAACTTGATCAAGACTCCTCCTTTATGATGCCAATTGAAAAACAAGCCTTTAATGCAAGCTAAGGAGGATCATACAAGCCTAAATACCCTTGTATGCATGGAAATCTCTTAGGGATTTGATTAGGAATTGTATGAAGAGGGTGGAGGCCATGAGAGTTTAGATTTTGGCATAGTTTTGTTGCTAGAATGATTAATGAGTGATTTAGGGTAGGTTAGGGTCTTATTTATAGATTAGGTTAGTGATTTGGACCATAGGATTAACCCTAGATTGAATTAGGGCCATCAGATCCCGGAACTCTCTAGAAACAAGCCACAAGACCCAACCCTAATCAGAAATGGTGCACCAGGCTAAGCAGCCCGTGCACCCCCTGTCGACAGGGCTGTCGACAGGGCAGTCGACTCCCTGGGGACCCTGTCGACAGGCCTGTCGACATGGGGCCCCTGGCGGGAGTTTTCCCGCCTTGGCCCAGCTGGCCCAATTCTTTAAATTTGAATCTGTTTTTACTTAGGATTTTTCTGAAAACTTCAATGGGCCTTAACTGGGTCATACGGACTCCGATTTTCGAAAACTCGGACTCTATTTCGCGTATTTTTCCGAGACGAACGCAATGGCATAGCCCGTTTCCCTTGATTCCCATTTTATAATTAAATTCTGCCTCAATTTTCATTATTACAGGTTATTAGAAATACGGGTTGTTACATTCTCCCCTCCTTAAAGGATTTCGTCCCCGAAATCTTCAAGTTAGGAAGAGCATATCCTACCATCCAATCATCCATCTACTCAGAGCATCATCCACGAGCAATCATTGTCCTTACAAGATTCTAAATGTGGTATGAACATATGCAAAAGTGTGTGTATATGTACTTATCTAATGCAAAGATCAGGCGGTTACTGATACAGTAAACCTCCTTAATGCATATGTATGTCAGTGAAAATCAGGCGGTTACTGATACAGTAAACCTCCTTAATGCATATGTATGTCAGTGAAATGAATCCATATGTATGCAAATTCCTACCATAATTTATGGTATCTATATGAGTGCACATAACATTCATCCATATGCAACATCCATGTGGTAGCACAACAAGTTTCAATCATGGATAAGCATAAACACTCATGCATATGCAACATGAAGAGTGTGTGAGCCGATCTAGTGCCTAATCGTGTATAATGCATCCACGAGCAACCACTTGCAAACACTTGCAGCCATTTGCAACCATCAAGCATAACATGTTTCAAACACATGTTTCAACCAAAAGGGTTTCTACCTAAGGTTCTCATGACAAGATAGACACGATAAACTAGATAAACTAGACAATCTCCTTTTTGGATTACAAGAAATCCATTCAAACTTTGACATATAGTACTAACCGATGAGTCTTAACCCCCTTATGGAGTTTACAACAGAAATAAGATCGAGAATGGGACCGAGAGGATATATACAAAAGATAACTTGCAAGCAAGCTCCACAGGAAAACAAGGATCAAGGATGCACTCTTAAGAAGAGATATGATGCGCGTATCTAGTCTTCGCTCTTCTTAGTCACGTTTCCTTGAGCTTAACTCCACTGTGCTTTGACTATCTTCCACTTCATGATTCCTTGGCTTCCTAACTCCTATTTCCCAAATTTGAGTTGGAACTCATTTCATTATTGCCTCTCGTCTTTCTTTCCCACTTATTCTTCTTTCTGTATATTTGGCTTAAACATAATTATAACCTCATGATTCGTGCAAGCTCTCCAAAATTCACCAGTGAATCCTGGATCTCGTCTTCTTACCATAAGGTATTCCATGCAGCAGAACTTTTCTTGGAAATACCACTCCACGTTGCCAATTGCCCTTATAAACATGATTTCCTAAAACTCAGGCTTAATCGACATGAACCATCCGCCTATAGGCCGTACCTAGATTCAGTTGCCTACCCATGGCTTTCTGTAGGCTATTTCAAAACTGGCCAACTTCTTGAGGGTAAACCGTTGCTGACCATGATGCAGTCCTCTCGCTCTTCACCGGACTGAAATGAGCACTCTTCGTGAGTCTATCTATTATGACCCTCATACCCGTATTCCCTTTCTTTGATCTAGGTAGTCTATCCACATAACCTATCGAGATGTTTTCACACTTCCCTTGCGGAACCCCCAATAGAGGTAATGGCCCACTAGGCTTCTATGACTTGGCCTTAACTTGGTGGCATAACATGCCTCCCGAGACCAACTCGGCCACCTCCTCGAGTGATGCGCATCTGTAAGAACCTTCTTTACCAAGTCTTCCACTCGAGGAACACATAATCTCTCATCGCGCCTTAGTCATCCCTTGTCACCTATAATATATCTAACGAGGTGACTTAACATCTCGCCTCGAATCATCTGGTCCATGTTCTTGACTAACTGCGGGTCTTCTTCCTGTGAAACCCCCTTCTTGATCCAGAAGAGTAAGTCTAAGCTCCGGGAATGCTAACTAACTAGCCAAACGGAGAAAGCTTCTTACTTCAATTGCCCTTCTCAGAGCTTTCCGGTCTTAAACCGCAACCACTTCAGCGGAATCCACCGCTAAGCCTTACTTAAGAACTATGTGCCCAAGAAATCCAACTTCTTTCCTCCAAAGTGACATTTGGAGAATTTGACCTTCAACTGGCGGCTCTAAGCGTATCCATCTCCTTCTTGAGATGTCTAGCATGTTCTTCCTCATTCTTTTGAGGAGATCAAAATATCGTTTATGACGACCATGACAAACTTGTTCAAGGACTCCCTAAACACCCTACCCATCCAGTTTACGTAATATGCGGGTGCATTAGTCAAACCAAATAGTATGACTAGCCATTCTAAAACCCATCTAGAGTCCAAAACGCAGTCTTATCAATTCCATCCTCAGCCATCCTAAGCTGATGGAATCCGGTAGCTAGATCAAAAGAAAGCGGATGCTCCTACAAGCTGATCAGACAAATCATTGATCCTTGGTAACGGTTACCTATTCTTCTTACGAAGATCAACACATAAGCGAAACAAACTGTCCACATCAGTAACGAATACTACTGGAGCACCCTACTCGAAAATGCCTCGTCTCAGGAAGTTCTTCTCAAGCAACTCCTTGACTTGCTTATGCGCCTAATCGGCCACGAAACTGGCTTGGTATTACCAACCAGATAAAACGGAAATCTATCCCACGTCTAAGGGTAACCCCTTCACTTTCCCCAAGATATCAGGATATTCTCGGACCACCCTCAAAGATTTCAAACTATCTATAGACGAGTTGAGGGATTCAAGATAACATAACAAGACGGGACCCCTAGGGTTGCTAGAAATTCCTAAGGGTACGGCTGAGGCGAGTCATGAGCCTCACAACCCTATATACAAAAACCCAAAATGGCTCCAAAATAGGACAACCATTCCATGCCCAAAGCCAACCCATATCCCCCGAAACCGAGAATATAAACATCCCACGAGAATTCTATACTCAAGACAGAAATTTTCAAATCCACTCAGACCATAGACAGGCGGGTAGAACCCCCAATTGGATTTGAAACACAGACGGGATCCTCAACTAGGCTAGTACTTAGGTGCAAAACTTTCAACTAGATCAAGTGAAATAAAACTATGCGATGTGCCAGAATCGAACAAAGTTCGAACAGGAAAAATCAGAAAATGTAAACAAGATTTTCAACAGAAACACTACCTCTATCATGAGCTGGAAGAACGGGGTTGAGGGGATGAATTCGCCCTCCAGATAGTCCTGCACACTGAGTCTGACCTTGCCCTTGTTTCCTCGGGCAATCCTTGCTGAAATGTCCAAACTCACCACAAATGAAGCATTCGCCCCGCTTTCTCTTTTCCTTCTTCCTACATTCCTTGGCTATATGTCCAACTTTACCACAGAAGTTGCATTTCATATTCCCTCTTGGCTTGTTCTTGCGGTTGTGGTTATTCTTGCCCCGTTTCCCGGAATTTACTCTCTTGCCTTGAGACTCATTCGCCTTGACCCCTTTCTTGTCATTGCTACCTTCTTCTTGAAGTAGGGCCAAATTCACTAAATTCTCGAAAGTCGCCCCCAAGGGTATATGAGACATGGCCAAACCATGTAACGGCTCGTTTAATCCTAGAGCAAAGCGTAGGGCCTTCTTCTGAGCTGTATTAACCAAGTCTAAATCGACCCGAGTCAGTTGATTGAACTTATCTATGTATTCCCTAATAGTCATGTCCCCTTGCTTCAGTGATAAGAATCTTAGTCCAAACCTTCCTCTAAAGTCATCCCAAGTCTCAATTGGCCTAGTAGCGGTAGTGACTACCCACCAACGTGCAGCTTCTTCCTTTAGCAACCATACTGCCAATAAAACCTTCCTGCGGTCACCTATATCAAAGGTGACTAAAAGATCTTCGGTCTCTTTCAACCAATTCCTTGCCTCTACTAAAGTCTCGGTTCCAAAGAAATTCTTGCAACCCATCATCTTAAAGTTCTTGCAAGTTTCCGCGAAATCCGCTTGTGGAGGCTGAGTGGGAAGAGGAACATCAGCTACGGGAGGAGGAGGAGGAACAGTGGCCTCGACTGGGGGAACAACATTAGGGATACCCGGGACCGGTGCCGTGACTTCCAAGTACCGACGAAACCAATCGGGTATCGTTACTCCTTCGGGCAAGACGAGATTATCAGGCATGCTGGAAACGAAAAGAAAAGAGTTCAAACGAGGAGTCAAAGGATAGTGCTAATGGCTTTTGGGGAATAGCCTTTAAAAACAACTAGACTTTTCTTTGGAAAATACTTAATACTTGGTTTTGAAAATAGTTTTTCAAAAGTTTTTAAAACCCTTTTTATCCCTTCTCGTAAACCTCGCTCTGATACCAAATGTAAAACCCCACCTCCGCCAGGGTCACTCGCAAAGGAATGCACTAGCTTTGGAGGGGCATTATTGGTAAACATGCATAATGATATAGCAAGGCAGGACATGACATATATATATATGTAAATAAACAGAGTAAGTAAATAAAACAGCGGAAGATTTATAAACCATTTCTAAACACAAGTCTGGTACATCCAAATGTCACTTTCCCAAAATTACAAGTCTAGATAAATACATCATCTGATAAACTGAAAATACATAAGTACTATCCCCAAATAAGAGTGATAAACCATAGCGGCTCAAGTCCAAAGCATACTTGAGCTATCCCAGGAAGCAGCTAAAATCCAAGCTAGGCTCCAGTATTCCCTCCCTGAGAACCTGGGGGGGAAAACGGAAGAAAAGAGGCGAAACAAAACGGGTCAGTCAAAAAGACTGAGTAAGCCCTGCTACGATCAGTCTATAAACTAATAAAGTTAACATCATGATGGAAACTGAGATGATCATAGATAACAACATACTGGCATGATAAATCAACTACAAGACAGATAGAGGTGTCATCGCATAGAACAAGGTTAAGTTTTTCACCACGGTGTACTAGCAAACCAACATAACAGGTATTGATCCCTTAGCCCAAACTTTGGCCCAATAACATGAAGTGACCTTAGTATAAGGTCCAACCCAACGGTCTAGTTGATCGGCTCCCTATAAGCCTAACACGTCAAGTGTTGATGTCCATACGGCCCACATATGGATGTAGGTAGTCTGTGCTGGGCCCACCTTTGGGTGTATCAAGCCCTCGGTTGTCGACCCCGGACACTTAAGCAATAATGCACAGCCCTAATCTACTGGTACCCGTGCCTCGAGTTTGTCCAACATCGGACTACGTGCACGTCCGTAGCCCGCCGGACCCGCACCGCTGTACCACTCAGCCGTCGCTTTGGTCGCTTACATCAGTCTAGTAATCGTGCCCCGCCCTAGCCTAGCCCCTAGGGTTGTGAATGATACCAAACTGGGATTACTGCTGGAACAGACCACGCTGCTAGGGTTTCCTAAGGAGGTTAAGTGTGATTTAACCCTTCACTAATCCTGGATTAAACTGGTTAAGTGTGGCTTAACCCCGTTCTAATCCCTTGAACTCCCAAATGGATTAAACTAGTTAAGTGTAACCAACGGTTCAGAACTTAACCACATTCTAATCCCTCGAATCCCCAAATTGGTTAAGTATTAGTGGACCCTGACTTAACCCTAATCATGAGGCATTAATTAATTTAATGCACCTTAACCTCTCACATTAGACCTTGTTGTGGTTACTAGTTAGGCCGGGCGGGTCCGGGTAGCTTTACACCACAACTTGGTCTAACCTCGGGTCTTGGCACCCCATGACCAACTTCTCACATTGGGTCCTATTGTTTGTAGCCACTAGTTAAGCCGGTCGATTCCGGGTAGAATTACGCTACAAACTCAACCCAACCTCGAGTTGGCCACACTTATGTTTTCTAAGTGTCATGTCCACTTTATTTCAAAACATAATTACAAGTCAACAATTACTTGGGTAGACCTAACTTAATAGGTAAATTCCCAAGGGGTAGACCTAACTTAATAGGTAAATTCCCAATCTTATATTTTCATGTATTTTAAGTTTACCCCAAAACCCCCAACGTCATTCTATCGCTTACATATTCGTAGTAACGCATAAAGGATAGGAAGAGGGAACTTGGCACAACATAAACTTGCACAATAGTCATGCATAACATGTTAGACTTGCACAACTTAGCGTAGTGAACTTGCATATTACCATAAAACATGCATAACATGGTAAACTTGCATAACTTAGCATAATGAACTTGCATATTACCATAATCATGCATAACTTGTCAAACATGCACAACTTGTCATTTTAAACTTGCATAAACATGCACAACTTGTCAAAACATGCACAACTTGTCATTTTAAACTTGCATAAACATGCACAACTTGCCAAAACATGCGCAACTTGTCAAAACATGCACAACTTGTCATTTTAAACTTGCATAGATATGCATAACTTATTAAACATACAAATCATGGCTTAGCAAACTTGCATAAACATGCATAACTTAATAAACATATAAATCATGGCTTAACAAACTTGCATAAACATGCATAACTCATTTAACTTGCAAATCAAGGCTTAGCAAACTTGCATAAACATGCATAACTCATTTAACTTGCAAATCAAGGCTTAGCAAACTTGCATAAACATGCATAACTCAATAAACATACATAAACCCCAACTTGCATCACAAATTAACTTTAGAGTTTCTAAAATGAAGGTAAGAGGGCTTACAATGCTTATGCGGACTCAAATGAGTATAACAAATGCAAGAAACCCCTTATGCAACTAATTAAAACCCCCAAATGCAAGCAAACTTGATCAAGACTCCTCCTTTATGATGCCAATTGAAAAACAAGCCTTTAATGCAAGCTAAGGAGGATCATACAAGCCTAAATACCCTTGTATGCATGGAAATCTCTTAGGGATTTGATTAGGAATTGTATGAAGAGGGTGGAGGCCATGAGAGTTTAGATTTTGGCATAGTTTTGTTGCTAGAATGATTAATGAGTGATTTAGGGTAGGTTAGGGTCTTATTTATAGATTAGGTTAGTGATTTGGACCATAGGATTAACCCTAGATTGAATTAGGGCCATCAGATCCCGGAACTCTCTAGAAACAAGCCACAAGACCCAACCCCAATCAGAAATGGTGCACCAGGCTAAGCAGCCCGTGCACCCCCTGTCGACAGGGCTGTCGACAGGGCAGTCGACTCCCTGGGGACCCTGTCGACAGGCCTGTCGACATGGGGCCCCTGGCGGGAGTTTTCCCGCCTTGGCCCAGCTGGCCCAATTCTTTAAATTTGAATCTGTTTTTACTTAGGATTTTTCTGAAAACTTCAATGGGCCTTAACTGGGTCATACGGACTCCGATTTTCGAAAACTCGGACTCTATTTCGCGTATTTTTCCGAGACGAACGCAATGGCATAGCCCGTTTCCCTTGATTCCCATTTTATAATTAAATTCTGCCTCAATTTTCATTATTACAGGTTATTAGAAATACGGGTTGTTACACCATTGCTTTAAAGTCTTTTCATATTTTCACAAAGGTGGTACTAGGAGGAGGAGGAACCGCGGCCAATGGGGGAGGAGGAGGAGGGATGTCTGCCGGGCCGCACCGTTGGCCCTAGCTTCTAAGTACCTTCGGAACCATCCAGATATGGGTACTCCCTCGGGAAGGTTAAGATCAGACATGCTGAAAAACGAAAAGAAAAAGATTCAAATGAGGAAACAAAGGAAAGTGCAAATGGGTTTTGGGGAATAGCCTTTTTAAACATAAAACTTTTATTGAAAAATTCTTCTTTAGAAACGGCTTTGGAAAATAGTTTTAGAAGGTTTTTAAAACTTTTGCCCAGTTTGGTAACCTTCTGCTCTGATACCAAATGTAACACCCCACCTCCGCTAGGGTCACTCACAAAGGGAATGCACTAGTTTTGGTGGAGTATTATCTAGGTAAACATACACAGGGATATCACAAGGCAGAACATAAATAAAGCAACAGTAGAAATTAAAAACCAAATTTCATTACTTTCAAGAAAAGAGTCAAAACCTCATATATCCAAAGTACAAATTATTCTATTACATCAAGTTCTAAATAAAGAAGCATAAACTGAAGATAACAAAAGTAAATTATTCCCCAAAAATAGCAGAAGTGCAGCCATAGCATAGCTCAAGACCAAACCGTACATGAGCTGACAGAAAGCAAGCTAAATCCAAGCTAAGAGCTAGTGTTTCCTCCCTGAGAACCTGGGGGGGAAACGAAAGAAAAAGAGGTGACAGAAAAAAGGTTAGTCATAAAGACTGGTAAGCCCTAGTGACTTTCAGTATAAAAACTAGTAAAGTTAACAAGACATGAGTAAACGGAAAGTAAACATAGGGATGATAATAAGTCTGACAAGATAACTAAGACAACAAGATAAATCAAGTCTAGCATCGCATATTCAAGATTCACTGCACCAACTATACTAGTATTCTAACCCATGTCAAGTATTAACCATGAAATGATCCCTTGGCAAAATATCATGAAATGACCCATTACGGGGTCCTACGGTACGATCTACTAATCAATCGGCTCCCTACAAGTTCTAGCTCGTCATGTGTCTGTGTCATACGGCCCAATCACGAAATGTAGTCACCTGTGCTAGGTCTACCATAGTGTGTATCAAGCCCTAGGGTACCAACCACCAACACGAATCAAGAACGCACAGTGTAAACCTACTGGTGCCCAATGCCTGCTTTTTCAACTCCGGACTACATGCACGACCATAGTCCGCCTGAACCTACAATGGCGCACCTACTCAGCCGTCGTTCTGGTCGCTTACAATCAGCCCAGCAATCGTGCCCCACACTGCCTAGTCCCAGGGTATCGTGATACATCTAAGTGGGTTACTGCTGAAAAGGACCGCGTAATTAGGGTTTCTAATGGGTTAAGTGTTGTCATTCAAATTAGTGACTTAACCCTACCCAAATCATGTATCAAGTTGGTTAAGTGTATTCAAGTGGTTCATGACTTAAACCTACTAAATCATCATGTCGAATTGGTTAAGTATATTCAAATGGTTCATGACTTAACTCTATCCTGTAGCATAAATTCATTACTGCACCACAACCTCTCATATTAGACTAGTTGTTGTGGTCACTGGATTTGCCGGGCGGTTCCGGGCAGATTTACACCACAACATAGTCTAACCTCGGGTTTTAGGTGCGATATGACCAACTACCCACATTAGATCCTATTGTTTGTAGTAATTGGATTCGCCAGGTGGTTCTGGGCAGATTTACACTGCAAACTCAACCCAACCTCGAGTTGGCCATTTTCAAGTTTATTCTGAGTGTCATGTCCAGGTTCAAGTTTCGAGTCCAAATTCATGTCAAGTTTTCATGTCATATTTCATGTCAAATCGTGTCAAGTTCTTGTCCATATCTAGGTTCAAGTTATAATAATGTTCACGTTTCAAGTTTATAGTAGATTCAGGTTTGCCTAACTACCCAAATCGTATTCCCATCGCACGTGAATTCGAATCAATACAAACAAATCTAATTAGGGAATAACATAGAAAGAACGGGCATAAGGTGGCAAAAGTGATTATAAGTCAATCATGGTATAACTTGAGATAAATGATTACAACAATACTGGCATATGGAATAGTGGTCTCAAATATCTAACCTAGCAAAATAGGGTGATAGTCATGGTAACAGTTGACATAAGATAATAACCCCAAACTTGTGAATAACAACTAATTCAACATCACAGGCATGTTAACATCATGGACATGAGGGGTTTAGGTTTACAACATGTTTAGGCCCCAAATCAATTTCATATAAATATTCCCACAAGTCAAGATTCAAGATGAAAAGATCCAAGGTGAATAATAGTATATTCAAAATAATAGATCCAAAAGGAACAATAATAGACCCAAGATATACAATGATAGATCCAAGATAATTATCATATTTAGGTTCAATTTCAATTTAAAACATGTCCATATTAAGTTTAAATTTTAGATCTAAAAGTAACTGGGGCTTACAGATCGTGGTTTGAGATTTAGAAAACAAAGAGGCGATGTTGAATCTCGAGTCTAACAGAAATCCCCCCAAACAGCAAAACTCTACACGTAGTCTTGTTGGAGAAGAAGCAATCCCTTTTCTCTAACTTTTCAACCAGAGTTTTAGCAGCATAATACCAGAGAGAATTTGTGTTGAGAGACTAGAGTTAGGGGCTGTTTATATAGGGTCAGGCCAACGAATTTAGACAGAAATCGGACTAGAAACATCAGAGTGAATTCTGACTCAAAAAAGGCTCGGCAACCAGGTCGACACCCAGGTCGACTCTATGGTCGACCTGGTCCTGGGCTGGTCAACACCATTGTCGACCCCCAGGTCGACCTGGTCCTGGGCATGAAATTTCCCGCCCAGTCCGTTCTGGGGTTTGAATTTCGAAATTTGAATTCGAATTCTGAGCTGTTTTTGAACTTGAAAAATTCCTGAAACTTTGAAGGGTCATAACTTGGTCATACGGACTCCGATTTTCGAAAACTCGGACTCGTTTCCAAGCAGAATTTCGAGATGAACGTAACGGCATAACCCGTTGCCCTTGATTCTTATTTTCAAAATTAATTCTGCCTTGATTTATTGTTATAACACGTTATCAAAATACGGGTTGTTACAATTTTACTTCAAATTCGTTGAACGTTGCGACGATCGGGAAGCGCCACTTGGAGGGGCTCGGAATCGCGCTCAGATCGATGCCAGGTGGGCCCACTTTAATCTGCACTGGAGGGCGTGGCAGTGAGCTATAGGCTCAGACTTTGGAGCTTCCATTCTTGAGATTGGAGCGACTAGGGGAGGTGTGGTTGGTACGGTTTTAAAGAGGAAAGAGAGCTCTTCAGAAAGTTCCAAAGGGGTATTGGGTTTTATTGTAAGGATCGAGAGAAACGGAGGAGAGAAGGTGGCAAAGGGTTTTTGTCGTGCGTCGCTGTTACGGGGAGAGAGAAAAGGAATTTTCGATATTTTTATTTAATGAATGGAATTTTCCTATTGGGCCATACTTATATTAAATTTTAAAATATGGTTTTATATTACGAACACCAAATCAAACCAAACGACTGTCGCCACTAGCTAAATACCCCCATTCCGAACACAATGGAATATGTTTTGTTGGCCCATTTGACTGTTTCAGTCAGTTTTTCTTTAAATTAAGATATAAAACATTCAATATTTGATTTGAACGTACATTTCAATTTGCCAGGGCCAAATAATAATCTCAAAAATCCTAGAAAAATAAATCTAGCATTATTTGGACGATATGGTCCCAACAAAACTGATTTTATTGAATTTGGGGACCGTCTGAAAAATGCCAATTTTCTGGTCGATCCAAATTAACTGAAATTAACCAAACACATTTTCCTTTGCCACGCTCACATATTAACTCCAAAAATTATGGAATTTGGAATCTAGCAATAATTCGACATCTCGGATCCAACAAAAGTGGTTTCGTTGAAAACGGAGGTCGTTTGCAAAATGTCTATTTTCAAGGCTATATAAACTCCACAGCGACCTTTCTGAAAATTCATTTGGCCATAATTTTTTATTTCCGCTATGAAATTTCGATTTTTCAGATTCATAAGAAAGATATTTTTAAACAGATTTAAATATTTTTGGTTTCACTAAAATTCATTTTATTTTGAATCCTGTACAGTCAATCAAAGTTCGAATTCAAATTTTCAAACTACCGCGCCATTTCAGGCCTTGTTTTATAATTAAAATAAATATATTCGCTATAACTTCGATCAAAACAAATTTTTGGTCATTATTATTTAAAATAAATTATTTTAAATATTAAAAATCCAGTAAAATAGCCAAATTAAAAATTTTAAATTGGCTCTGATTTTCCGGGTTGTTACAATCTCCCCCACTTAAAATATTTTCGTCTCCGAAAAGGAACGAAGCTGAAAATTGTTAAACTAACCAACTCAATTTTCATTCTGGCTTCCGTTCTTCAACTTTTCAATTTCTAAGAATTTCCTAATTCTTCAAAAATTTGGCTAACGCCCTAAATTTCGCCATAACCTCCTTTGTACAGGGAGGGGTTTGGAAATTTATTGGGCTGTATTAGGTACCCAATAATTCCTAATAAGCATACACATATTTATAGTGGTATATTCTGGTGTCCACAGGGGAATGTGTATTGATCATAACTCCAGAGAATAAATTCTCGTCACCCTATAAATAGTTTTTGTGTCTTAATGACCAGAGAGACGTGTTTATTGTCATCTCCAGACCCGTGTGGGTTTTTTTATATTAATCTAGCAATTTACTGTTACATTTTATATAGTCCATGTCAGTCTTCGATTCAACCTGTAATATAGTCATCGCCATACAAGCCTCTCGCTTGTTTGATAAATCTTCAACCTCGTCACACAAGCTCCAAATGCTTATGTGGTATATGTTATCTCCAAGAAGTATGCCATGTAGTGTAGTTCAAAATTAACTGTTACTATACTATGGCGACGCTTATTATTACACACAGAACAACCAACCCTCTGCATCCAATGGCATTCACAGGAGCTGATATAATAAATAAAATTGCGCATCCAACTCATTAAGGTTTACCTATTTGTCGGGCACACAAATAAATTCTTTACTCAACAGCGAATCCATTTACCTGTTCAAACATATATAATGTACATGCATGTATTCCAATCAATTTTCAAATCAGTTAAATATTTGATTCATTTGCATAAATTTACCATCATTTTCTTATCGATTAAATTAACAATCATTCCAATATTTTGACTAATCTAATTCATAATCATACAACACAACAACAATCAAATTGTTGATTAACTTTTCAAAAATATACTAATTAATTCATATATTCTTTTAAAATCATTCAGAATATATAATTAAAAATTTTACATCCAGGAAAAGGAAACAACAACAAGCTAGAAAACAAAACGGAAATGCACAATATGGTAAAGGTACCTTGCACCAGAGTTAATCAGAGATATTATGACGGCCCGTCCCGCACCAGCCTGCATTTCCTCCGATGGTGCACTGTACACATGCCCGACTAGCACGGAACGGTCGCCAAAGAAAGGAAAGAAGGGAATGAACTAACAAGGAACCTGTAGAATGTCTCACAGCGCATGGAACAAAATATAATTATAACATAATCTTGACATAAAACAGGTGAGACAGTGCATAAGCTGAAAACTAAATCAACATAGCAGCGGAAATCCAAATATAGCTTATGATCCAACATCATTATTACAACTTTAAACTGTCTCTAAAGCAAAGAAAGCTAAAGTAGAAGATGCACTACTAATGCCCAAGTAGTGATCTTCAACAACACAGGGAGAATATCTATATGTATCATACGTGGAAGCTTCCTGCTCATCTCTGGATCAGCTACTTGTACATACCCAGCTAACCTGTCTCTATTCTGCTAGTGAGAGCACCCAGAGTAATAAGAAGAGACATAAAACTCTCGGTCAGACAAAAAGTCTGGTATGAGCGATAAGCAGCTAATTAGAACAATAACAGGTATACTAAACCATACCTGAACCTGGACCTGCAACCAAAGAGTTAGCACTACATATCGTACAATACTCTAAGGTGCCATTGAATAAATGGTGTAAAGATAACGGGGGTGGGGGTGTGCATGACATAATGATGGCAAACAAATCAAACATAGCAACCATCCTCACATCTCTCACTCATTGCGCAAAGCATACGATATCTACCGCTTCGATCACTAGACCCATCGAAGTAGTGACGGAGTTCAACTTGTACAACTACTGCTACTACCAAGCTTACCACATGGAGTCATGACCAAACCTTTACAAATGACCCCACTTCATTCGTCTATAGCCCCTTTAGTCATACCTAGCCCACTGTGGCCCTGAATCCGTTCACGTACCCCCTACACATAGTGATCCAAAGTTATAGACATCGACAACTTCTTAGCACACGTCCCGCAGCAAAGCCCAACTCATGAAGTCAACTCGTTGGTTCCCAACTGGATCCTGAGTACAAACTTCCCATTTGGACTACCTTTGCATCTCGGGTTTTTGGTCTACTCCGGATCGGTTCTTCACTTCAGTTTATACTTCAAATTCGGAACGTGAATCGCGCCTTAAGTCCAAGCATCTCGGTTCAGATCGGTCGAGCTACCTCCATCGGATCGGGTCGGTTCCACATCTCCTGGCAGTTCGGTCCTCCTTCCCGAACACTCTGGATCGGGTTGAGTCTCTCAAGTCTATCCATGGTGCATCGGTTCGGATCGGGTGCCTTCGGGTCATGCCACCATGCTCAGGTCGGATCATGGAGCTTAGGTTGAAGCGGCTCGGGTCGGGCTCCTTCTCTCGAGCGGTTCATGGAACATCAGATCGTGGTGCATCAGAGTATCCACGTGGTAGTTCGGATCGAGTATCACGATCGGGTCGGGTTTGAAGGGCCGATTCGATCCGGTCCTCTGCATTTTCCTGCACTTTATCTAGCGAGCTGTTTACGCCATTCGACGGCGTTTTCAACCAATCTAACACGTCTAGACAATCATAAATCATACCATACAGTCATAGCAACATGTATAATCATCCACAAACGGCGAAACAACAATCATAGCATGTAAAATGGATCAAACATAGCCAAAATCCAATATTTTCCCTTAAGCATGTTTAGGCAAAACTAATCATAGGATTAACAAAATTTAACCAAATCAACCCAAATTTCTAACAGAGGTATAAAACATTATTTTCTAATTTATCAATATTTTTCTAGATTTTAACATGTATAAATTCGCTAATCTTCACTAATTACTCTTAATTAACCGTAATTAGTGCAAAACTATGCAAATCACTCACCTTGGCCATAAATAAAATTTTCAGAACTGAGACCTCTCTGATTTGGGTGAATACTGACGTCTAACAGTAGCTCTAATACTGATTTGGTGAAGATCTTCTTTGATTTGGTGTTGATTAAGCCAAAACTTGATTATAAAGTGATTAGAAGTTGATTTGGGTGTTGGAGGCCATTGCTAGGGTTCCAAGAATGAAAGTGGCGGCTGAAAGAAATGTTTTCTAACCCTAATCAGCCCCTATACATCTCTAATCCCGAAATCCCCTTTGGGCCTAGCTGCTAATCACCCGGTTAAGCCCAATTAAGCTGTTTTTCACCATTTGAAACTTGTTTCAGCCATATCTCCCAAACGGTGAGTCCGTTTGGGTAATGTGACCACTCTACGAAATTGTAAACCATCATCCGGAGCCAATGGAAGTGGTTTCAGGTCATAACTCCTTTCCAGTCAAAAGTTCTGGTCAAAACAAGATTAGCTTGGGGCAAAACGGTCATTTGAAAATCGGCAGAAATCATGAACATGGGAAATGACCCCAATAGTCGTCTCCCAAAGTTACATGACCATACGACTTCGTATGTGAAAGAAATAAATATTCTATGATCCTGCGATGCATAGAATGCGGGTCGTTACACTCTCCCCCCTTATGAAATTTCGTCCTTGAAATTCCTTAACCCAAAACATACAAAGGATCCCGCATGCCTACCAACCATATACAACAATCAATCATGCAAAACAAACAAAACAAGCCTATTCCTAACATGCGGAAAAACTAAATCGAAATTAAAATCTTACCAAGTGAAGAGTTCTGGATACGTCTTCCTAATGCTATCCTCTGTCTCCCAAGTACAGTCATTCTCATTCTCACCCCACTGAACTTTGACTAATTTCACCGCCTTCCTTCGAAGCTGCTTCGTATCGTTCCCAACAATATGCATAGGCCTGCGGTTCCCAACCGCCTCGGCTTCAACCTCGATATCATCCAACTGATCAGGTGAAATAGTCACATCTAGGTCATGCACGGACTTCCTTAACTGGGAAACATGAAATACGTTGTGAACTCCTGCCATCTTCTCTGGTAATTCAACTTTGTATGCCAAATTCCCAATTTGCTCAAGAACTGGGAATGGACCAACAAATCTTGGTGCTAATTTTCCTCTCCTGCCCAATCGTATCACGCTCTTCAACGGAGAAATCTTGGTAAACACCAAGTCGCCAATGGAGAACTTTAATTCTCTTCTCCTTTTATCAGCATAACTCTTCTGCCTATCTTGGGCAGCCTTCATTCGCTATTGGATAACCTTAATCTTGTCTAAAGTTTCTCTTATCACATCTGGTCCAAGCACAAACTTCTCACCGGTTTCTAACCAACATGACGGTGAGTTGCACGGTCTTCCGTACAAAGCTTCAAATGGAGCCATACCGATACTAGATTGATAACTATTATTATATGCAAACTCTACTAGATGCAAATGGTCATCCCATGATCCACCAAAATCCAATACACAAGCTCTCAAGAGGTCTTCTAATATACAATTCACCCTCTCTGTCTGTCCGTAGGTTTGAGGATGATACGCGGTACTGAGATGTAATTTTGATCCTAACACCTCTTGTAAGCTCTTCCAAAATCCACTAGTGAACAACAGATCTCGGTCACTCACAATGCCTTTGGGTATTCCATGAAATCTCACTACCCACTTTACATGCAGTTCCGCTAATTTTGCTGTCGTCCTGTTTGACTTGATGGGTATAAATCTTGCACTTTTAGTCAATCGGTCCACAATCACCCAAATGCTTTCATGACCTGATATAGTCCTTGGTAACCCATCAATGAAATCCATTGACACTTGTTCCTATTTCCATTCTGGAATTTCTAATGGTTGTAACAAACCACTAGGCTTCTTTTGCTCAGCTTTAATCAGCTGGCAATTCATGCATTTGGATATAAATTTCCCAACGTCTCTTTTCATCCCTTCCCAGTAGTATGTTTGCTTCATGTCTCGATACATCTTGTTAATACCGGGATGTATAGTCAGTTTTGAGTGATGACATTCTCTAAGCACTTCATCTCTCAATCCATTGACATTGGGTACAACAAGCCTTCCATTCTTTCTAAGCCATCCATCTCGATCAAGCCCATACTTGTTCATCTCTCCGTCGATTCCCATCTCTAACTTGGAGATGATTTCCAATAGATTAGGATCGTCCCTCTGACTAGAGCCGATCCGCTCAATCAAAGTGAGTCTGATCGTCAAATTAGCTAACATTTCTGGATCCAATTCACACTTTGGTCTGAAATCATACCCAGCGATGTACTCCAGTTGCTTCCATTCAAGAAACATAGCCCCTAAACTGGCGTGTCTTCTACTCAATGCATCAGCCACCGCATTGCCCTTTCCTGGTGTATATGCGATGTCGAAATCATAGGAAGCCAAGAATTCTAACCATCTTTGTTGCGAGATTTAGATTCTTTTGAGAGAAAAGTTACTTTAACGATTTATGATCGGTAAACAACTCGAATCTTTCTCACAAGAGATAATATCTCCACAACTTCAATGCGAACACGATCGCTGTCAATTCCAAATCATGGGTAGGGTATCTTTTCTCGTGCGGTTTCAATTGCCGACTTGCATAAGCTACAACCCTACTTCCTTGCATCAATACAGCACCTAGTCCGGTACCACATGCATCCGTATATACCGTCATCTCTTCATTCCACTTAGGAATGACTAACACTGGTGCACATGTCAACTTTTCCTTTAGACTCTTGAATGCATTCTCACACTTTTCGTCCCAGACGAAAGCTTGATTCTTCTTGTTCAACTGAGTCAACGGTGCTGCTATCTTGGAGAAATCTTGGATAAACTTACGATAATATCCAGCTAACCCTAAGAAACTTCTTATGTCCCTTGCATTCTTAGGCGTAGACCAATCTTGTACCGTAGCCACCTTCGCAAGATCCATGGCAATACCATTCTCTGAAACGACATGGCCCAAGAATCTCACTTCCCTCCTCCAGAAGTGACACTTAGAAAACTTTGCTTTCAATTGGTGTTTTCTCAACACCTCCATCACTGTCCTCAAGTGTTCCTTGTGTTCTTCCTCTGTCCTCGAGTAGACCAAAATATCATCCACGAACACAAGGACAAACTTATTCAATTGATCTCTGAATACCCTGTTCATAAGATCTACAAAGTATGTTGGGCATTGGTCAGCCCGAATGGCATGACCAACCACTCATAAAATCCAGACGGCGTCCGAAAGGCCATTTTAGCTACACTTACAGCTTCCACTCTAAGCTGATGAAATCCTGTCGCAAGATCCAACTGGGAGAATACTCTCGCGCCACTCAACTGATCAAACAAATCATTTATCCGCAGTAGAGGATACTTATTCTTCCTTGTCACTTTATTCAATTCGTGCTAGTCTACACACAATCGAAGGGAACCATCCGCCTTGGTAGCAAACACAACCGGTGCTCCCCATTCAGAAACACTCCTTCTGATAAATCCCTTCTTCAAAAGATCGCTGACTTGCACCCCGAGCTCTTGTTGCTCCCTTGGTACCATATGACGAAGTGGCATCACTATAGGTATGGCATCTTTCACTAAATCAATATGGAACTCAATCTCTTGATGTGGTGGAAGCCCGGTCACTTCCTCGAAGATGTCCAGATACTGGCCAAAAACGGGCAAATCTGACAACTCACTATGCGGGATGTCGAGGGAATTTAGAAAACTAGCCATTACCCCATCACTAGGTAGACCACCAAACACTACCCTCCGCCCATCATCCGCTCTAGCTGCCACCGAAAAGCCCTCACAGTCTACCACCACCCCGTATCTTTGGAGCCAATCGACTCCCAAAATAATGCCAAAGCCAGTAAAGCCCAAAACAAAGAAATCACAAACAAACATGCATCCATGACTCGACAAGACCACATTACGAAAAAACATGTTAAGGTTAGTCGAACCACCAATCGGGTTCGTCACTACTAAAGGTCTATCGACGATCTCGGGCTCCAATCCCAACCTATCTACCAGGTCACTAGATATGAAAGAACTAGAAGCTTCGGTATCAAACAAAACTCTAACAGGTACATCATAAACATAAAGCGTACCTTGAATAACGACGTTCTTTCCCTTCTCCGCCGCAGTTAGGGCATTCGACGAAGAAGGAATAGCATTAAGGGCATATGCTTTCACCATCTGCTTTTATTTAGGGGGTTGCGGACACTTGTCCTTGTGATGTCCCACTTGGCCACAGTTGAAGCACTTCCTATCAGCTGGCTTGGCCCGACACTCTTTGGCATAGTGGCCCTTCTTACCACAGCTGAAGCACTCAACATCTTGCTTATTCTTTTTCTTCTGGCCATCCTTGGTCTGATTCTGCTTTCTCTTATTCTGAGAACCATTCTTTCCTCCACCGCTTGCTTGCGGCTTCGGCTCCTCTGCAGATGCAACCTCAATCTTCGACTTAGGGTAAAGACTCTCTGACCTCGATGCTTTCCCTACAATCGATTCAAACGTCTCATCGATGTGGTTAATAAGCCTTTCCCCCAAGTATCCATCCAAACCAGTTATGAACTTCTCGTTCTTCTTCTCGGCAGTATCAATAAAAGATAACCCATATTTCGACAAAGTGTAGAATTCAGCAATATACTCCGAGACAGCTCTGCCATTTTGTTTAAGCTCCAAGAACTTCTTAAATAGCACTGACTTCTGAGCAGCTGGAATGAACTTATCGCTAAAGCGAGCCTTAAACTGATCCCAAGTAATATGATCCTCGGGAGTAGCTGCCTTTATAGCATTCCACCAATTCATTGCCCGTCCTTGCAGCTAACGGGATGCTAGCCTTCTCTTCATCGCATCCTTGATACCCAAGTCTTCGAAGATACGCTCGCAGCTATCCAACCAATCCTGAACATCCGTAGCCGACTCCGTTCCATGGAACGGCTTCCCTCCAAGACTAGTATAATCCTTATTCAGCTTGGCGAAATCGGCCCTAGGCGCCTGCACTATTGGACCACCACCATTACCAGCATTGGGACTGCCCTCTGCACATCCCTATGCATCTCACTCATGAGGTCAGTAAACATCGTCCTCATGTCAGAATCATTCTCATTATTGTCTCCTATACCAGCACCTCTTGCGTATCGGCTCATCATTCAATCTGTAAAGAGAAAACGATTAACCATCTCCATGGTGGTGCTAGTGCAGTGCGACATCATCCTTAGCTATACTAATAATATATATATATAGCTTTGAAAACCAAAATAATCAAAAATACGCTCTCTCATATATGTATACTATCTCTCCCTGATAACTTCCCAAGGTTAACTACGCAACCTAGAGCTCTGATACCAAGTGTGACGGCCCGCCCCGCACCAGCCTGCATTTCCTCCGAAGGTGCGCCGTACACATGCCCGACAAGCACGGAATGGTCGCCAAAGAAAGGAAAGAAGGGAATGAACTAACAAGGAACCTATAGAATGTCTCACAGCGCATGGAATAAAGTATAATAATAACATAATCTTGACATAAAACAGGTGAGACAGTGCATAAGATGAAAACTAAATCAACATAGCAGCGGAAATCTAAATACAGCTTATGATCCAACATCATTATTACAACTTTAAACTGTCTCTAAAGAAAAGAAAGCTAAAGTTGAAGATGCACTACTAATGCCCAAGAAGTGACGTTCAACAACACAGAGAGAATATCTATATGTATCATACGTGGAAGCCTCCTGCTCGTCTTTGGATCAGATACTCGTACATACCCAGCTTACCTATCTTTAGTCTGCTCGTGAGAGCACCCAGAGTAATAAGAAGAGACATAAAACTCTGGGTCAGACAAAAAGTCTGGTATGAGCCATACGCAGCTAATTAGAACAATAACAGGTATACTAAACCATACCTGAACCTGGACCTGCCACCAAAGAGTTAGCACTACATATCGTACAATACTCTAAGGTGCCATTGAATAAATGGTGTAAAGATAACGGGGGTGGGGGTGTGCATGTCATAATGATGGCAAACAGATAAAACATAACAATCATCCTCACATCTTTCACCCAGTGTGTAAAGCATACGATATCTACCACTTTGATCACTAGACCCATCGAAGTAGTGACGGAGTTCAACTTGTACAACTAATGCTACTACCAAGCTTACCACATGGAGTCATGACCAAACCTTTACAAATGACCCCACTTCATTGGTCTATAACCCCTTTAGTCATACCTAGGCCACTGTGGCCTTGAATTCGTTCACGTACCCCCTACACATAGTGATCCAAAGTTATAGACATTGACAACTCCTTAGCACACGTCCCGTAACAAAGCCCAACTCATGAAGTCAACTCATTGGTTCCCAACTGGATCCTGAGTACAAACTTCCCATTTGGACTACCTTTGCATCTCGAGTTATTGGTCTTCTCCGGATCGGTTCTTCACTTCAGTTTATACTTTAAATTCAGATCGTGAATCATGCCTCAAGTCCAAGCAACTCGGTTCGGATCGGTGGAGCTACCTCCATCGGATCGGGTCGGGGTCCACATCTCCTGGAGGTTCGGTCCTCCTTCCCGAATACTCCGGATTGGGTCGGGTCTCTCAAGTCCATCCATGGTGCATCGGTTCGGATTGGGTGCATTTGGGTCGTGCCACCATGCTCAGGTCAGATCGTGGAGCTCAGGCTGAAGCGGCTCGGGTCGGGCTCCTTCTCTCGAGCGGTTCATGGAACATCAGATCGTGGTGCATCGGAGTCTCTATGTGGCGGTTCGATCGGGACGGGTTCAGAGGGGCGATCCGATCCGGTCCTCTGCATTTTCCTGCACTTTGTCCAGCGAGCTGCTTACGCCATTCGACGGCGTTTTCGACCAATCTAACACTTCTAGACAATCACAAATCATACCATACAGTCATAGAAACATGTATAATCATCCACAAATGGCGAAACAACAATCATAGCATGTAAAATGGATCAAACATAGCCAAAATCCCATATTTTCCCTTAAGCATGTTTAGGTAAAACTAATCATAGGATTAACAAAATTTAACCAAATCAACCCAAATTTCTAACAGAGGTATAAAACATTATTTTCTAATTTATCACTATTTTTTCAGATTTTTAACATGTATAAATTCGCTAATCTTCACTAATTACTCTTAATTAACCGTAATTAGTGCAAAACTATGCAAATCACTCACCTTGGCCACAAATAAAATTTTCAGAACTGAAACCTCACTGATTTGGGCGAATACTGACATCTAACAGTAGCTCTAATACTGATTTGGTGAAGATCTTCTTTGATTTGGTGTTGATTAAGCCAAAACTTGATTAGAAAGTGATTAGAAGTTGATTTGGGTGTTGGAGGCCATTGCTAGGGTTCCAAGAATGAAAGTGGCAGCTGAAAGAAATGTTTTCTAACCCTAATCAGCCCATATACATCTCTAATCCCGAAATCCCCTTTGGGCCTAACTGCTAATCACCCGGTTAAGCCCAATTAAGCTATTTTTCACCATCTAAAACTTGTTTCAGCCATATCTCCCAAACGGTGAGTCAGTTTGGCTAATGTGACCACTCTACGGAATTGTAAACCATTATCCGGAGCCAATGGAAGTGGTTTTAGGTCATAACTTCTTTCCAGTCAAAAGTCATGGTCAAAACAAAATCAGCTAGGGGCAAAACGGTCATTTGAAAATCGGCAGAAATCATGAACATGGGAAATGACCCAATAGTCGTCTCCCAAAGTTACATTACCATACGACTTCGTATGTGAAAGAAATAAATATTCTACGATCCTGCGATGTGTAGAATGCGGGTCGTTACAGATATCACCCTGCAATTAGGATAGGCTTGCTTAATGCGCTCCTCAGTTTCCCAAGTACAGCCTCGCAGATCTCCACTCCATTGCACTTTGACTAAGTGAACATTCTTGTTCCTCAGTTCTTTAGTTTCTTTGCCAATAATCTTTATCGGCTCTCTTCTCACAGCTAATTCTGGAGTAATTTCCAAATCTGGTTGCACGTCTTCTTCCACGACCAAGTCTGGATCATGCACATGCTTTTGAAGTTGAGATACGTGAAACACATCATCTACTCCAGGTAACCAATCAAGCAATTTAACTCTATAAGCGAGAGTTCCAATTCGTTCAAGTATAGAAATGGACCAATAAATCTGGGCGCCAACTTCCCTCTTTTACTGAATCGGACTACTCCTCTCATTGGAGATACCCTCAAATATACATAGTCACCAACAGAAAAAGACAAAACTCTTCTTCTCGAATCTGCATAGCTCTTCTGTCGGCTTTGAGCCATTTGCAATCGCTTCTTAATGAAATCGACTTTATCTGCAGCTTCGCGAATCATATCGGGTCCCAATACAAGTCTATAGCCAGGTTCTACCCAACAAGCGGGAGATCTGCACGGTCTACCATACAGTGCTTCGAATAGTGACATTTTCAGGCTCGGTTGGTAGCTGTTGTTGTATGAGAACTCATCCAAATGCAAATGGTCTTCCCATGATCCGCCAAAATCAATCACACAAGCCCGCAATAAATCTTCAAGAATACAGTTCACCCTCTCAGTTTGACCATCTGTTTGAGGATGATAAGCGGTGCTCAAGTTTAGTTTCGTTCCCAATTCTGCCTGGAATGCTTCCCAGAATTTACTAGCGAAAATCGGGTCACGATCACTAACGATACTCATGGGAACTCCATGTAGCTTAACATTTTCTTTAAAAAAAATCTGCGCCAGACTCCTATTTGATCTGATAGGTATGAAATGGGCGGTCTTCGTGAAACGATCTACGATCACCCAAATACTTTCGTTTCCTCTCCGGTCCTAGGCAAACCATCTATGAAATCCATAGAAATCTATTCCCACTTCCAACCTAGAATTTCCAATGGTTGAAACAACCTGGCGAGTTTCTGTTGATCGCTTTTGACTTGTTGACAGGTGGAACACCGGCTAACATATATAGATATATCTTTTTTCATCGCCTTCCACCAGAATGTTCACTTGAGGTCATTATACATTTTACTAACCCCTGGGTGGATACTCAGCTTGGACTTGTGACACTAGTCCATTACTTCTCTTTTGAGCTCAAGGCTGTCGGGAACACTAATTCTTCCTCTCAATCTCAGAACTCCTGCAGTATCCACTTGGAAACTGGAGACTTCGCCCCTTTGAATTCTTTTGATCGTCTCTTTAACAAAACTATCGTCTTTCTGAAGAATAGATATTTTATCAATCAACGATGGTGTAATGATAAGACTGGCGATGATCACATTCTTTCTGCTGAGCGCATCAGCCATAATATTGGCTTTCCCTAGAGTATACAAAATATCAAGATCATATGCTGCGAGAAATTCTAGCCAACGCTGCTGCCTCATATTCAGATCTTTTTGGGTGAATAAATACTTCAATGATTGATGATCGGTATATAATTCAAACTTCTCACCCAATAGATAATGCCTCTAGATTTTCATAGCAAACACGATGGCTAACAATTCAAGACTGTGAGTTGCATAATTCTTTTCATGCGGCTTCAACTGATGACTAGCATAAGCGATTACTTGGCCTCTTTGCATTAACACTGCACCAAGAC
Organism: Allium sativum; assembly: GCA_030737875.1. Lineage (NCBI taxonomy): Eukaryota > Viridiplantae > Streptophyta > Magnoliopsida > Asparagales > Amaryllidaceae > Allium > Allium sativum. Next base: position 14,650,941 of record CM060923.1, read on the forward strand.
CTTCTTTAGAAGCATCTGTCTAGACTTTCACGTCTTGATTGCCATTGATAATTGTTAACACTGGAGCAGTTGTTAGCCTTAACTTCAGCTTTTGGAAAGCTGTCTCATATTCTGGAGTCTAATTGAACCTTGAATGTTTCTTAGTAAGCTTCGTTAAGGAACTAGATATCTTCGAAAAATCTTTAACGAACTTCCGATAATAACTAGCCAATCCAAGAAAACTTCGGACTTATGTGGGCGTTGTTGGCTGCTTCCAATTTTGAATGGCTGTGATCTTACTGGGATCCACAGAAATTCCTTCTTTTGATACAACGTGGCCAAAAACTTGACTTCTTCTTGCCAGAATATACATTTGGAAAATTTTGCTTTTAAAACATTCTTTCTCAAAATCTCTAACACCTGTTCCAAATGTTTTTCATGCTCGCTCTCGGACTTAGAGAAGATTAGAATATCATCAATGAAGACTAGAACAAATTTATTCAATACCTCACTGAATACACTGTTCATTAGATCAACAAAATAAGATGGAGCGTTACATAAGCCAAACGACAATACTAACCACTCATGGAATAAGTCTGGACCTCTGAATGCTGTCAAAGGAATACACTCTTCGGCAATACGAAGCTGATGGAAACCTGTAGCTAGGTCCATTCGTGAAAGTACCTGTGCTCCATTCAATCGATCCAACAAATCATCAATTCGCGACAATGGATATTTATTCTTTAATGCCTGCTTGTTCAAGTCACGATAATCCACACATATTCTGAGAGTGCCATCCGACTTTGGGACAAACACCATTGCTGCTCCCCAATCAGAGAAACTAAGCCTGATTAGACCCTTCCATACAAGCTGTCGAGTCTGATTGTCTAACTCTTCTTTTTCCTTCAAGGTCATTCTTCGAATAGGGTGAACTACTAGCCTTGCATTCGGAATTAAAGAGATTTTGAAATCAATTTCCGTACGCGGAGGTAAGCTAGCAACTTCTTCGAACACATCCGCATAATTCTTCACGACATGAATATTTTCTATGTCAAGTGGGACATTCTCTGCAATGACAGGAATCTTTTCCATTTGAGCAAGAGAAACATCCAGAGCTAACCAAAAATATTTTCTATCAGAATTCATACCTTCGCATGGAATAGTTATATATCCTAGCTTTGTTTTAACTTTAACAACTCTTTCTGCACAGTTAACTTCCGCTTCATATTTGGTTAACCAATCCAATCCCAAAATAAGATCAAATTCTGTTAAATTCATGACTACGAGATAGTGAGGAACTGATAACAGGAAAAAGAAACAGACACCCCCACAAATCCAACTACGATTTAGGGAACCCCCAACCGGATTATGGACAGTCATGGGTTCTTTAAGCTTTTTCTGTTTCAAATCCAACTTCTTTACCACCTTTGCCGAGATAAAACTCCGTGACGCGCCCGTATTAAACAGTACTTTAATCGGAATGTTTTTGACATTAAGCGTGCCTTCTAAAACATCTGGCCTTCCCTGACTCGCTGAGGATGCTGAAGTTTCAGCCACTTCGTTTACATGTACTTTTTCAGATTTCTTTAATAACCGGCAATCCTTCGCAAGATGGCCAGTCTAATGTCACTGACTGTATTTTCTATTCTCTTGAAACTTGTTCTTGGATTTAAATCCACTCTTTATTCGTTTCTTTAAGGGTCCACAGTTTATCGCCAAATGCCCTTTTCGATTACAGTTAGAGCAGGTGGCAGTTGTTACTGGTTCTTTCTCAAATTTAACCTTTTTCCTATTGACTCTAGGTTCTTTCTGACCCCAGACGTCGTACTTATCTCAGGCTGCGTACTTGTCCCCGGGCTATCAGTTTCAAATTTCCTTTTGTTGCTAGAACTACATTCCTCTTCGTCGCCCAAAAGACCTTACTTATCCAGATCTTCATACTGGTAAGCCATATATATATATCATTTCGGGAAAAGATTGTTGCGCATGTGTAGTTACACTACTTTGGTACTTTCTTTGAAGCCCGTTAATAAACCTCAGATTCTTCATCTTAGGATTTTGAATTAGATGCGGAGCAAAACGAAAAAGTTCATTGAATTTCTTATGATATTTTGAAAGGTCATATCTCCTTGTATCAGATAGTAGATGTAATAACCCAAAAATCCGAGCCAATTTAAAAATTTTATTTTGGCAATTTTAGTGAATTTCGAATATTTAAAATGAATTATTTTAAATAATAACGACGAGAAATTTATTTTGAATAGAATTAGAATGTATATATTTATATAGATCGTCGTTAGAGTATAAATAATTATTTATAATTATAAAAGGAATTGAAAATGGCGCGGTAGTTTGAAAATTCGATTTCAAAGTTCAAACGAATGTATAGAATTCAAAATAAACCAGATTTTAACGAAACCAAAAATATTCGAATCTATTTGAGAATATCTTTCCAACGAATCCGAGAAATCAAAATTTCATGTCGCGAATCAAAAGATATGTCCAGTTGAAAATTCAGAATAATAGCTATGAATTTCGGCCCTTAAAAATGGAAATTTTGCAAACGACCTCGGTTTTCGACGAAACCACTTTTGTTGGATCCGGGATGTCAAGTTATTGCTAGGTTTCAAAATTCGTAATTTTTCAAATCATATGTGAGCGTTGCAAAGGGAAATGCGTTTGACAACTTTTAGTTGATTTTAATCGACTTGAAAATGGCCATTTTTCAGACGGTCTCAAAATTTGACGAAATCAGTATGGTTAGGACCGTATCGTCAATACGAAGCTAAAAAATATTTTTTGGGAATTTTTAGAGTTCGTATGTGGCCCTAGTAAATTGAAATGCGCGTTCAAATTTAATATATAGAGTTATATTTTGATTTTGACGAAAACTGATCGAAACGGTCGAATCAGCTTATGATACATATCCCATTGTGTTCGGAATGGAGGTAATTAGTTATGGACGACAGTCGATGGGTTCGATTTCGAGTTCAAATTAAAAAGTTGCTTTTTGAAATTTTAAAATAATAAAATATAAATATTTATAATCTCTTCCATCCCCTTCTCTCTTCAATCAAAGAAATCGAATAAGAAAAAAAAAGATCGTTGCTCGATCTCGATGCCCAACCCATCGGACCGCCGTGCTACCGATTCTCCAGACCCGCCGCCTCCTTCTCCGACCTTCCTCTCCTCTCTCTCATCTCCTTCCTTGACCCGAAGACTGCGCCTACCCCTAAACCCGATCTGAGAATCCACCTACCCCCCCTCCCCCAGCACAACTTCTGCCGCCACCATAGTTGGCGCCACCATCATATACGACGCTCGACCCTCTGCCGCGCCACCAGACCCGCGAGCAACCCCCTCCACTCCTCTGAAAAACCGAATTTAGGTGAGTTTTTTTTTACTTAGTTTATTTATAAACCAGTTTTAATTGTTTATAGAAAATCAGTTTTAAATATTTAAATCAGTTTTAATTTATAGGAAAACATTTCATAAAGTAATGATTTTTATTTAAGGAAAGTTATGATTTTTAACATTAGAAAGAAAATATTTTTAAATTATAGAAAGGTAAAAATTTTATATATATGAAGTAACGATAAAAATTCGATTTTTATATGTATGAACTAACGATAAAAATATAATTTTTATATGATAGGAAGAATAAAAATATAATTTTTATATGATAGGAAGAATAAAAATATAATTTTTATATTATAGAATGAGTAAAAATATGATCTTTATGTTATATGAATAATAAAAATTTGATCTTTATATTATATAGATAACAAAAATTTGATCTTTATATATGTAGCTGTGACATAAAAATATGATCTTTATATATAAAAATATAATTTTTATATAGAGAATAGCGTGATAAAAAAATTTTGTTATATGAACACCGTTGTAAAAATAGAATTTTTATCCATATAGAGTGATTATAAAAATGTGATTTTTAACATGTACTGCGTGAAACAGATCTCTTGGAAAACACGAAGAAGATTTTCTACATATGAAGATTCGCGGTGTATTGGTTTAGCTAGTCGGTGAGAACTCTTCACTTTTATTTTTATTTCTAGTTGAAATATATACTAGGTTGCAGATGGTGCTTAGCAGCACCTGACACCCGTCGTCCACAGACCATGGACGACTTATTTGTTTGATTGCTGTGTTGTGAAATTTGATTGTGTGATGTGGAATGAAATAAAATATTTTATAGTGGAAAATATTTTATAGTTAAAAATATGATTTTAACATGTATATATAATAAACAGAAATAAACAAATCAGATGATTTGTTTATATACACCGATTTGACTGATATTGATTGGGACGATAAATTTTACACATCGCCCAACTGCACAAATAAAATGTGTGTTTGTTAATTTAAAACCCCACACGGGCATTGGGATGATATTTGGCATACACTAATCCTGATTGTTTAGTTGTATGTCAATCGATGGATTGACAGACTGTGTAAGCGTTAATTATTTATATTTAATGCTTATGTAGTGGTGTGGTGCACTCTGGACGATGGTTGATTATTTATCGTTGCTATTATATACATGTGTTGTAGAAAATCCATATAATTAACATTATATGGTAATTGATTGGGCCTCATTCCAATTTAGAAAATAAATTCATGTGTCGAATTGAAAATAAATTCATATGTTGAATTGAAAATATATATTCATGTGTTGAATAAAAGCCGTGTTAATTAGATTGACGCCATTTTGACGTGAACGATATTTATATCGATTTTATTCATTTTTATAATGAATATAGAAAAGGAAGTGATTTCAAAATATAACATTTTGAAAATATTATCATTTTTATATCGATGATGTGGAATATTCAATTTTGATTCGAAATTGAATATGAAGTTGAAATCGTTTTGAAAACGAATTTAAAACGATTTATAAAATACGTTTTAAAAGAAAATCAACGAAATATATATATATAATATATTTATATAAGAAACGGGTCCCATACACAAGATGATACAAGCTTCCCTCTACGCTTGCATCCCCACTAGGTTTTCCACAGGTTATGCCATACCAGAGTAAAAGATTACATAACCCCACAGGTTAGGTTTGTGGGCCTATATATACAAATATTACCCACCCACCCAAGATTTACTTAACCCACCCTGTAATGACCCGGATCCTTATGGGTAAATTTTTGAATATTTAATATTTAACTTAGATATTGGGTGGATAATATAAGTGGAATTTTATATTTGAGTTATCGATTTAATAATCAATTTCGATTTAATATCGAATATATTAAAATAACAGAACACTAAGATGGATTTAGTTGAAATTCAAATTTTAATTTGAATTGAAAACAGTTCAAATAATTAATATGAAATTTTAACGGTAATAATATTTATTTATCTTCAAGGAGAATAAATAGTTTGAAATTTAAATTTATATTGATTTAAATTAATATCTTCTCCATATGATCAAACTAGACTTTGAAACATATCTCAGTGTGTTCAGAGCAGTGGTATAACGCTAGAAATGTCAGTTGTTGGGTTCAGAGAGGAGTTAAGAGTCACATGGTAATTTAAATAAAATTAAACCGTGTCTCCTTTATTACCACACACCAAACCAGAGCCGTGTCCTCCTTTATATCCACAAAATAAAACAAGTCGTGTCTTTCTTTAGCACCCCAAATAAAACAAAACCGTGCTTTCATTTTGTCCACAAACCAAATCTAAAACTTCAATAAAACGGGGCCGCAATGTTTTCCAGTGGAGCAAAAATCAAATCGAAATCCAACTTCCTTTTTTTTCCTTCTTCTCAAACTCGAATTCGTGAGTTCCCTACGGCTCGAAGATCAACGCGAGATGGAAGGCGCAACGGTTGTTCAGGTACCAGAGGGGTTATCATTTCAAGCAGGAGGCCTTCGATTGGGAAGCGATGGAATTAGGTTAGGAATTGCGAACAACATAAGGTGCAAGGTGAATTCTGGGTAATCGACAGGGACATAGGGCTGCCTATAAGGGCGCTGGGTAAATCGATGGATGTTGGTGATGATTAGGTGGTGAGCGACGCTAGTAGAAGTAGGACTGCGAGTTCGATCTGGTTGCGATGATGAACTGAGGTATCCTGGTTTCGGAAGAGATGACTGCGTGGTGATTGATGTTGGTTGATCCGCAACTGGGTAGTTCGATTTAGATGATGGAAATCGATCACTGTTTGGGGATGGTGGAACTGGTGATTTACAGTATAGTTGGTGATATTAGCTGTAGTGGAATCTGAGGAGAAAAGTTGTCACATTCATTTGTAATAGCAGTCCAGGACGTGAATTCATTTGGAGAAGATAAGCTAAATAGAAAATCAAGGTAATCTCCTGATTTAATTTAATTTATCACTTCGTTAATTAGAAATTTATTTTTAGTTCAAGTTTGAAATTAAAATATTAAGCTGAGATGATGAATTCATTGGCGATAAGGTATTTTTGAATTAGAATTTAAATGTTTGTTAGGACATCGGTTTATAAGTTGATAATTAATTAAAAGAAATTAGTTGTAAGTATTAAATTTTTAGACTAGTTGTTTGAATATGAATCAAGGTATACATTTATTTTTCCTAAGTTTTAAAACACTTAGATGGTTTGTTTATTTACTTTAGTAATTAATGTAAATAAATAATAACTTAGTCATTTTAAAAAAAATTAAATAACCATAGGTACAAGACGGATTCAACTCGAGTTTCGTAGCTACAACGATACAGATTGAAAATCAGAATGGATCGCAGATAAAAATCATCGGTGAGTAAACCTCACTCACCATTTATTTAGAATTATTTTTATATAGTTAAAAATAATTGTTGTTGCTTGTTTGAATGCTGTTTAGTCTGATTGTTTTAAAATATATATTAGTTATTTAGGACTATTATATATATATATTGGGTTGATTGATTGGTTGGATTCCCGCAGTCTCATTAGCGGATGCCCGCGGTACCATAGCGGATGATTACCCTATACGCCCCACGCTATGATTAGTGGATGACCTTCTATACCGCGATATCCTGCCTCGAAGCAGGATGGGTATTACTATGTTGACTAACGTCTGTGGATGCAGGAAAACAGGTTGGAGGAATCCAACTGGATTCCTCAAAAATATATATTATCTGTTTGTTTGTTTGATTTCATATATATTCCTATATGATGTGTTAAAAATCAAATGATTGAAAATTGGTTGATTGATTGTTTAAAATATCCCTGGGGCTTGAATATTGATTTATAAAAATATCGAAAAGGGTATTTGAGGTTTAGAAAGGGAATTCTATTTTTTTTTAAATAGAATTTGAATTTTAAATAAAACTATAGAAAATATTAACTTGTTTGAAGGTATATAAAACAAATATGAATTTATAAATGTAGTTTATAAATAGAAAGATGGGATTTGAATATGAATTTATAAACGTTGTTTATAAATAGAAAGATGGGATTCACTACACCAAATAGGCTATTTTGTAACATTTATTCGTGTCCTATTAGTAACGGTTATTTTTGTTACTAATTTATCACGTTTATTACCATTATAACTGGTTATAATGGTTATTACCGTTACAACAGCCGAGAATTCTGTACACACTGGATGAAATGGTAATTTTATCTGCCCCTCGTTTCTAACCCTTCTTTTATTTTTCGTTATTACCGCTCAACGCTTACGCTCCCCCAATCTTTCAAAGTCACCACCTAGGGTTACTGGACATTGCTTCTCACACCGCCGACGTCGTATCTTCGATCGCCTCTGCTACGTTCTTCCAGCCTCCTCCTCATCCATTCAATTGCTCAGGTAATTTTATTTTTGCTTTATTCATTACATTTCTAATTGTTGTCTGAATTTATGTCGATTCCTTTTACTTTATTTTTGGAATTTTTTGACTTCCCAGCTTAGTTAAATCTAGGGTTAGAGTTAAATGGGTTGGCTTTGTCCATAACCTAGATGATCGAAGGAAGTTTGCTCAGGAATTTATGAAAGTAATCTTGTAAATTCAAGGTCTTTCGTATAATTTCTTACAGATCTTGAGACATTTCTATGATGTTTTCATGGTTCCATTATTGTAGAAACTAAGAATTTTTGTTTATTAAAAATAAAACAAGGAATTGATATGAATGATGTTTAATATATTATGTATGTAGGTGTAATTCTAAACTTTATGTCAAGCCCTGTATTGTGTGTTAAAATGGACAGGGATAAAATCATATGTATTGTTAAATGCATACATCATATTATTGTGTATTGTGTATTGTGTATTTAACAATATATAAATATTTATATTATTGTTAAATATAAATATTTATATTATTGTTAAATATAAATATTTAATCATCTATTATTTAATTATATGTTAATATGATTAAAACTTTGGAGGAGGCTGGTTGGTAAAAGGGTAACTGGGTTTTGATCAAATTTGTTTGTCTTCGTTTGAGTTCGAAAGTAATCTGCATGATGGACATGAGTTATCTAGCTTCGTTAAGCACATGCAAAGAGCTCTGGCTTTAATCATCTAGAATAGGTCGTTGATAATCTCAATAGGCACCGGGGATTTGTACGGGACCAAAAAATTCAGGGTGTAGAATGGGTTTTTGGATTTCATGGATTGCATGGGATTGATAAATGTTGAGTTGGTGGAGTTAAAAGTTGTGTGTGTGTGTGGGGGGGGGTGAGGTGTCGTTAGGGATTGTTTACATATTAACAAAATAGATGTGATAGGGGCATTACCAAGTTATGACATGGGTGGGACAAGAAAGGCAACTGGGTTTAAATTTGTTGAGTTGTCAAGGTTGTTATTTGGATACACGCGGCTGTTTTGTCCGACTGCATAGACTGGCTTCTTTACTTGCAATGATTTGCTGCTTTGACTTAGTATCTTTCTATGTTTTGGTTAACCATGAACATTTTCTCTGCGCTTTCTTAATCTTGTATTAATATAAGGTTGCTCTAGTTGAGCTTATTGCTCTTCTATTATTTTTCAGTGAAAATTACATCTCTATGTTCCAAAGTTGGTGCAGTCCACTCTTCAAAACTACACCATCATGGTTGAAACACATCCTCGTTAAACTCCATAGAAGATATAACATAGGCATTCACACACAAAGAAGGAATAATTAAAAATTCATATCACCTTAATGTTTGTTTGGTAAAAGACAACTCCTAGTTTCACTCTTAAGTGCATGTGACATTTCAAAATTCATAGTTACTGCATAAAGTCAAATTCTTTCATCCAAAGGAAAATCACTCACTGAAGTCTATTTTTGTAATGTGCATATTTAAAGAATAAAATGGATGAATGATGCATAGAAAACCCTAAGGAAGAATACATAGAAACTACATCGGTAATCTTCATGACGTCATTTCTGCTATAAAGGGAAAGGCACTTTAGTAGAGAGAGAGGGGTTGAATATGTGCATTTAAACAAATAAAGATGCAGCCTGCATCTACTGCTTCAATCTGAAGCCTGTTGAATAAAACATCATACCTTATGAGTAACTGCTTTCATTATTGAACAATACATTTTTAACATGCAGAACCGAACTCAATTTTAATTTAGGAGGAACCAGGGCATGCACAAGTGGTATATATTGTATTGTATTGATTAGCAAATGGAAAATGGAAAAATTACTCATAAGAAAGCTGCCATGAAACTAGCATATTATTGTACAAACAGTCCATAGATTCGGTAATCATGTCCTATGTGCATGTATTATAACTCATCTTCTTGAGCCAGTGTTTATACTATTTGTATGTGTATAATAATGTTCTTGACTGAAAAACTAGCAATTTCGATGATTTCATCATATTATTTTTGCAAAACTGTACTGTATGTTAAGACGTAGAATTACATTTGTCCATTCTCTAATCTCATATTTAAAATAACACTTTCTATTTTGCAAATTATGAAAAAAAAACAGCTTCTAGCTTTCCAAACTTCAATTATATATGATGCCATTATAGGCTGCCGACTGATGATTTACCCACTGCGTTTCTATTAGCCTCTTCCAAGATTTTATTATTATTATTATTACTATTATTATTTTTAAGAGGAAGGGATAAAAACTATGTTAGCCTGCAGAATCTATATACATAACATATGCTCTTTTATACTAACTTTAGAATAAGAATTAACTTAAAAAGAAACTAACAATTCCCTCCAAATTAGTATGCGCTTTTAGAAAATGGGCAACACTGGAAGCATCATTGTCTACAGATTCGTTGACATTTTGGTTGTGCATCATAAGATGTTTAGGTTGTGGTCTGTGTTATCTAGAAAATAAAGCTGAATAATGAAATATGGTACCACCATTGGCACTATATGCATGAAAAACATATATGCACATGTGCTCAACTTTTCTTGTATTACATGTGCTCAATAGCTTTAAACTAAAGTACTAAGGAATATATTTAACATAATATATATTAAGATCAAAGAGCTATCTGTATTGCATCAATATATTTTATTTTATCTTAAATAAATAAATAACGTCATTGCAAGCAAAAGGATCAACTTTTTTAGTTGAAATCCAGACTATGTTGTGGCTAGAATTCAAGCCATTCTACCCAAAATCACCCATTAAACTAACAACTATTAAGCCAGCATATCCAGACTATGTTGTGGCTAGAATTCAAGCCATTCTACCCAAGGCTTTTGTTACTTAAAATTCTGTAAGGCCTAAAAAATGATAATCAAGAAACTATGTTTAAATCTTTTAAACCTCCACCGTCCGACTATCAAAATCCCCTTGAACTCCACCGTTGGATTGATTTTCACACATTCACTGGCCTTGATTTCCGGACCCACGCTGAACTTGACTGATCCACCCCAACTTCTTCAAGGCTTAGGTAACCATACATTCCAAGTTGTAATAATCTACGAGCCAAGTATCAATTTGCACTGTAATTGTATTGAGTATGGAGTGAAGTTTCTTACCGAACAGTCCAAACTGTGAGTGAACTCAACATGTTTGTTCTATTCCTACTGTAATGATGTCCACTTTTGCTTTTTATTATAATATTATCCATATGTTTTATCCATGTAAAGAACTTTGCAGTTTTAACTGAATCTAATATGTGAACCATTCAAAATTACTTTTACCAGATTTCCAATTTTATCTTATAAGTAATAAGAAATATAAAATTCAATGTTATTACTGTCTTGCCATAAGTTTTAAATTGAAATTATGGCACAATTTTTACAAGCTAGGCGGTCAACTTCAATTTAAACAACAAAAAAACTATAAAATATATATTTTATTACAGGCAAAGGCCTTGTATTTCTTGATTGATATGATGGTTTATCTGCCCATAGTTGATAAGTATTTAACTTGCTTGCTCTATTTAATACCATGTCTGGTCCTTCACATATTATTATTCTTCCAATTATTTATCCTTGATCTACTACATACACCATAACATGATCACTTTCCAGATTTTGCTGCTTGATAGGAAAAAGGGATAATGAATTTTTCCCACTAACAACTATTTAACATATATTGACTAATGATGTCATCAAACCTGTTATTAAACCAAAATTTTCTGAAATAATGCAAAATATAATTTTCTATTTTTTTTTTGGTTAGGACGTAAAATTATGACAAAGACTGTTGAAATTTTTGTATGCAGAAACAAAGTTGGAAATTAGATTGGGTGTTTAAACTGTAATTTTGAAATAAAAAGAATAAACGAGCTTTTATGCATAAAGAAAAAAATTCATTTAAACTCAACAAATAAAATGAATAAATGAATAAAAGTTAGCGACTTTGCATGTTTAACCAGAATTAGCCAATGTTTATATTATCTTGGATTTGAATTTTTTATTATAATTTTGGTAAAATGATTTTATCTAGGTTTTTGTTATTACTATTTCGCATTCGAAGTTGATTATAATAGCTACTTACATGATTCCAATAAAGTCATGTTTACTACAAAAATTAATATCAAAAAAAAAAAAAAAAAAAAAAAAAAGAAGAAGGAAGATTAACAAAACTCAGATTGCTATGCTGCCAACGATCCAATACGAAAATGCTAATTCACCCGAAAACATGTTTGTCAGATCTCGCGAAACATTATTAGCCGCACGATGTATTTTGTCCTTTCTGCTTTTCCCTCTCAAATTACAATAATACCCCCATGAATTACACTAATTCAGCTGAATCGGGTATTTTGACTAATAATTTTTGGGTATAGTAGCACAGCTCGATCCAATAAATCGCTGTACTGCTGTGAATCTTTCTCTTTCTTCTTCATATGGCTATTTTTATTAAGTACAACATTATATTATTTCTTTATATTATGAGTCCAAATTTTTGAGGATTGTGTTGCAATTTGTTCTTCTTTGATATGGTTATTACTGCTCAAACAAAATCACCTATACTCAAAATTCTTTGTTTCTCTATACCCAACCAATCAGCATCCCCTGAATTCCACCCTTTTGGCAATTAAACCCTCTTTTTTTCTTTGACTTAATTCCAAAAAGATGAAAATCAGGGATCCTAATTGGTTGGGTACAGAGGAACATAGAATTTTGGGTACAGAGAGGATTAGCTCTCATTACTGCTATGTTGGGTATAATATGATTGTATATTGTTTATAAATTCATGCTTAATTCTATATATCTTTGAAAATTTTGCTATCATAAATTAATAATTAAATTGTTCCTTCTTTACCTTTATTGAAATACAAATATGTATGTATGATTGACAGTCAGTAAAAAATAAAATGAGACATGTTGGTTTTAAAATATAATTTGCTAGCAATCATAATGTGCATTAGACATTCAAAGTTTAATAGCATTTGAATATGCAAGAGGCGCTAGAAAAATGAAGCTGCCAAACCTTAACGTATTTATCGTATTCATTTTATTTATTATTTTGTAACATGAATATGTTATCTATCTAATTGCATTATTTTTTCATTTACAAAAATATAACAGGCACGAGTAAAGTTCTTGCTAATGTCGAATCCTACTTCAAGAGAGTGGATTAGAATTCGACATAGGAATACCAATGAATATATACAAGGAGTTCGATATTTTATGGACTTCGTGAAGTGTCATTCACCACCCGACTTTGAAATGTGTAGCTGCCCTTGTATGAAGTGTAGAAATTCGAAGAAGTTGTCTTTTGAAATGGTTGAGAAGCACTTAATCATTCATGGTATGGATCCAACATACGATGAGTGGTTTTTACATGGGGAGAGAAGCAACGTTGACGTTAGGGTCACTAATACACCAAATGTTACATATGATGCTAACAACTCCAATCAATCTCGAGAGGAAAACCCCATAGAAGATACTCTTGGAAACTTTATTGATGATGCATATGGAGTATATGATAGCGTAGAAGGAATGCATGATGGTAGTCAGTGGAAAAAGTATCATGATTACAAGGGAAAAGCAAGCGAATTATTATACCCCTCTTGCGAAGATGGTATTACAACATTAAGTGTCATTGTAGAGCTTCATAATTTGAAAAAAGACTTTAATTGGTCAGGAAACAATATGACCGAGTTGTTGAAGCGATTGAAACGGTGGCTTCCAAAGGAGAATACAATACCTGAGAAGTACTCCACAATGAAACAAATGTTAAAAGATTTAGGAATGAAAGTAGAATGCATACACGCTTGTGAAAATGATTGCATATTATTTTGGAAGGATTATAAGGATGCTGTTGAATGTCCTCGATGCCATACTTCGAGATTTAAAACGAAAAAACAAGGAGAAGTGGAAAAAATCACAAAACAACCACGAAAAGTATTGAAACACTTTCCACTTATTCCGAGATTAACAAGGCTGTACACCGTACCATGGATAGCTCGAAAAATGTTGTGGCATAGTGAAGCAAAACCTTGTTGGAATTCGATGCGTCATCCCATTGACTCGGCTGAATGGAGATCACTTAAAAACAAATGGCCCGAGTTTGCTAGAAATGGACGAAATGTTTGGCTTGGCATTGCTACTGACGGGTTCAATCCTAGTACAAACCAATCAGGTAGCTATAGTTGTTGGCCTGTGTATATGGTTCCTTATAACTTACCCCCTTCGTTGTGCATGAAACCAGAATTTCAAATGTTGTGTTTGTTAATTCCTGGACCAAGGGCGCCAAGTCAAGATATCGATGTCTATTTGGAACCTCTTGTGGATGAGCTAAAACAACTTTGGATAGGAGTGCTTGCACATGACATGGACAAGAGAGAACATTTCACTTTGAGAGCAATGCTACTATGGGGAATTCATGATCTACCTGCATTTGGAAATTTATCTGGTTGTGTAACACATGGTTACAAAGCATGTCCTGTTTGTGCAACAGAAACAGAATCAGAACACATCGGCAATAAGATTGTTTATACGAAGTATAGAAGGTTTTTGAAGAGTGATCATCCATATAGAGCACTCAAACATGGATGGTATAAAGATACGGAGGATAAGAAACCTCCAATACGATTGATAGGATCGACACTGTTGCAAAAGCTTGCTCATATAAGATATGTACCAGGTAAATTAACGAAAACCCAAAAACGCGTGATAAATGATGCCGATCGTGATGATGAATATTTTGAAAATGAGAACGAAGACAGTGAAATACCAGCATGGTACAAGAAGTCTATTCTTTTTTCCTTAGAGTATTGGAGTGGTCATAAGGTGCGACATACTATTGATGTGATGCACACCGAAAAGAATGTAGCAGAGCATTTTATTAACATATTGTTTGATAAGTACAAGCAATCTTCTAAATTTGCATTCGACAAAAATCACAAGACGCAGTGTTGTCAAGTTCTCAAGGATGCAAAACTTCCATCATGCTTCCGGACTAAATTTAGCAACTTGGTAAATACACAGCCACCTAGTTTGAACATTAGAAAGTCATATGACTATCATGTTATAATTCAATATTTTCTACCTATGATGGTTCAGTATGCATATCCAAAGAACCGTGATTTAAGACGTGCAATATTACAAGTATGCTTGTACTTCAATATTATTTGTTCGAAGGTTTTAAATCGAGAGCATGTCCAAGCTTCCAAAGATATGATTGCCGAGGCATTATGTGTGCTGGCTCATTATTTCCCTCCTTATTTCTTTGACATCAGCATACATCTCATGGTGCATTTAGCTGATCAAGCATTATTATGTGGACCGGTTAATTATACATGGATGTATCCATTTGAAAGGTAGACATTTCATTTACATGATTGTTAACTGATTTATGTTTTATTAGTTACATTAAATGTTGTTTTTTAGAGCTATGAAGGAGTGTAAGAACATACCAAGCAATAAAAGATTTATCGAGGGATCAATTTCTGAAGCGTATCTTGTTTCAGAGTCTGTTAGATATGCAATGGAATATATGCCAAATCCGCGTGATGGTAACCATAGTGCTAAACAAGCACCGTTTTTAGATGAGAACTATGGCGATACTTATGAGCGTTCCATTATTGAGGGTAAAACAATAAAATTATCTGGCGTACAACGTGTACAAATTCGAAGATGGATACTTTTCAGAATAGACATTCCAGATCGAGATGATTATTATAGGTTTGTTTTTTTTACACATTAAAATTTATAAATACAAGTCCAAAATTTACTTTATTTTTTTGTTTTTGTTTGTAGCGAATATCGATTATCATTAGAAGAGACTCAACGTGGTAAAAAGCGGCTCCAATCAAAGGCAGAAGTAGTAATTCAGTCTGAATTTATTGACTGGTTGCATAAAAAGGTTTGTTGAATTACAATGAACTCATAATTTGATAATAAATAACATTTTTGAACGTATTTTACTTTTTTCAGTTAATGGAAGAAAAACGCATGGACTTCCTATTATGGTATTATGTTAGTGGACCAACATGGGAAGCCAAAACTCACCTTAAATATAGAATCAATGGTTATTTATTCTCTCCTCAGCACTACGACGACACTCTTTCAACACAAGATAGTGGCGTTTGTATGGATGCAATTACAACATTTGTTGCAAGTGCAAAAGATTTAAATCCTACGGATGATGACACTACTTGGTATGGTATTATCCAGGAGATCATTGAAGTTGATTATTATGAATTTCAACATGTTGTGTTCTATTGCAAATGGGTCAATATTGCTGATAAAACACATGGTTATAAGGTTTGTCCTGACTCCAAATTACTGATGGTGAATTTGAAAAGGCTCAAAAGCAATGATGGAGAGTATGATGCCATTGGATCATCCACGAGAGATAAACAGTCGGTAGTGTTATTGTCGTCAACATTAAAGGAGGTAGCGAAAGGATATGTAGGAGTGCAAAAAGTTTGTCATCATAGAACTGTGCTAGAAGGAGAGAAAGCCATTTGGGTGGAGGAAGTTCTGGATCCGGATGCGTTAATTTTTGATGCACCCAAAATGGTTTGTATACACTATCTGATCTTGTCGATGGTGGATTTGTAATTTGGTCCGTTAATCGTTTGCGTTTTGTGTAATGGTTGTATGCAAAATTATGATACTTAGATGTTATTTTGGTATTTGTTATGGATGATGAATGGTATTATGATTGTATGTTGGATTGTGATGTTGGTTGAAATGGAATTTGCTTAAGGATATAAATTGTGATATGCTGTATTTGCTTTAAGTTATTGTTATATTATATGTTGTATATTATTATTGGTGTATGCTGTATGAAATGGCCTATAGCAGGCTTGGTATGATATTCACGTTTGTAACAGTTATAACTGTTAGTAAAGCATTGTATGAAATAGTCAATATTATATTCTAACAGTAATAACTGTTATATAATTTACATTTGTAACAATTATTACTGTTATAAAAATAATGTTTATAACGGTTATAAAGGTTATAAAATTTTCAGTCCTAACGGTTTTAAATGTTACAAAGCCCATATCTTATAACGGTAATAACCGTTACAATCTGAGCTCTTTATAACGGTTTTAACCGTTACAATATTCGTGACAACAGTTTGTCACGCATGGTGTTGTAACGGTTATAACTGTTATAAAGATCATTAGTAACAGTAATAACTGTTATAATAAGCCTTTTCTGGTGTTGTGATTTGAATTGAATTTACAAACGTTGTTTATAAATGGAAAGATGGGATTTGAATCGAATTTACAAATGTTGTTTATAAATGGAAAGGTGGGATTTGAATTGAAGTTATAAACGTTGTTTATAAATAATGCCGAGAATTCAAATGGACTTTAAACTATAGATTTGAATATAGAAATTCAAATAGACTTTGAATATAGAATTTGAATATAGAAATTCAAATGGACTTTAAACTATAGATTTGAATATAGAAATTCAAATAGACTTTGAATATAGAATTTGAATATAGAAATTCAAATGGACTTTAAACTATAGAATTTGAAAATAGAATTCAAATGAAGTTTAAATAAATAGAATTCAAATAGAATTGAATTGGAATTTGAATAAGAAGTCGATAAGGAAACGAGAGTATGAGTATAATTAGAATTTGTTAATATGCAGTTAAAATATATTTGAACATGTCATGTTCAAATATGAAGGTGAAATAGACTGAAAAGTTAAGTAACAAGTTTATTTAACAAATTTAGTTAAAACGATTGGTATAGTTAAAATAGATTGGACAGGTATAGACATACAGGAGACAGGAATGGAATAAAGTATAGAAGTGGAATAAATAGAATGCCCGACAAAAAGGTACGTATTTAATTCATATATGAGATTTTATGCGCCGTATCGGCAAGCCGCTTGGCTTTTTCTTTTTGTTTTTGAGATGAGAAGGACCGGGAAAGCTATTTGAAATTTCCCGATGCTCCCGGTACAAAGGAGGTTATGGCGAATTTTTCCGGGAATTTAAGGAGTTAGAATATTTTTAAGATAATTTGATAGTTAGAAATCAACGTATCGATTATATAGAAGTTGATAACGAAACGAACTTAGAAATAGAATAGTATAATCAAAAAGGAAGACTAGGAATAAAATCTAGTAAGAATAGAAAGAGAAAGTGTATATGTGTTTAAAGGCAAATAATCAGTTGTATGGTATTGATTATTCGAGTAAGTAGTCTTGTCTGTTTTGACGTTAAATGTTATTCAGTCAAGGTCTGAGAGGTAATTATACCCCAACTTGGTTGATTTCATGATATACCGATAAGTAGCAAGATTCAGGCTCGAAGATCAATGTGGAATAAGAATTAGTTAAATACTGTATTTGGGTTGTCGTAACGATGTTTTACACAACATCTGTTTTAACCCAAATATGTGCAAAGCTTGGAAATAGAATAATGAATATTTCCTAGTATAGAAAATAAAGGAAGGCGATATATGGAAATGTTTTCCAAAGAACGTATGAGGCCAATATGGTTATTGAAAATATTTGGTTAACAAATATTGATAAAGAAATAGAGAAGAGATTTAATTAATAGAATATTAATTAAAGGTTCAGTGATTGTTGGATGTTTGGATGAACACTTGTTTTATTCGATAGTTAAATCATCGACTATCGAAACACTTGTTTTTATTCGATAGTTAAATCACAGACTATCGAAGTTTTGACCATCGTTGTCAATATGGAGAGACCGGTCGGATTATTATCCGAAGAACCACTCCGTATTGGCAGTAGCGTGCGAATCAGATTATATAAAGATAATCGAAGACGGAGTAGAGTGCAAGGGCTTTTTCTATTAATAGAAATAGTGCCTTCAGTTCATCCTGTTCCTGGGTGACTTGTATGGATGAATGTCTGACAGAGTATTTCCAGACGATCACGTACATTGATTTCTTCAACCGTACCAAGAGTGGAAGCGGAGAAGGAAACTTCTTTTAGCTAACACGTAATGTACTGTTGAGGACGTAAATCGGTGATTTGATGGATTTGACAATGTGGCATTCGAAGTGAATCTGGTGTGATGATAAAGCGTAGCTTCTAGCCTCATCAACCGGTAAATGACAGAAATCGGGAAGCAGCATGGCTATGTAGGTCGCACCTATTAGGGTGTATAATCACCTGATCTAGAGTTTCATTTACTTCTAAAAATCTATTGTCGATGCTGTCCTATTCTGGAAACGGTTGCTGATCCCAATCGTTGGTGATATACATTCGATACACTCAAGCGAAATGAGTGGTCGGTCATGTGTGGCTGAGTGCAAGATGTTCTTGTTGAACTCGGTGTATTCTCCTCTAGAGATATACCAGCGGAAGGTGGTTCCATACCTTGTCATAGTTGGAAAACCAAATACCCAATACGTGCTTGCGGTTTTGAGTGTATATTATATATGTGGAACGTGAGATGCAAACGTTCCACTAGATTGTTATTTACTTGATTTAGACACTATTATAATATCAAAAGAGTTTTGATATAAAGATAAGTCAAGTGTTTGGATTTTCATAAGGGAAAAACCCGTTCCGTTATGCGGCGTGGTCTTATGAGGTATCATTTAGTTTCTGAAACTGTTTTAAACTGTTTACTCATACCAGTCCCATGACTGACCCGGAGTTTATTTGTTTTGTTTTACCTAAACTCTTGGGTGCCTAATTTGTACGGGCAGTCAAGTAGTTCAGGATTTTACAGATCTATCTAAAGGAGCTTGGAGCAGGAGGCTTCAGCGTTAGTTATATAGAGTTTGTTTCGATATGTTGTAAGTGTTGTACTCTGATAAGTGTATGTTATACAGTTGAGATTTTGTATTTCAAAAGTTATAATATATTATATTTTGTTCCGCTGCGATGTGAGATTCTGTGTTGTTATTTCTGTTCTTCTTCTATCTCTTTCTTCTAAAAAAAATGTTCCGTATTTTCGTGATATTTGGGTTGGACGTATGATGTATATAGTCAACTCTGATGTTACGGAAATAAGGGTCATTACAGTTGGTATCAGAGCTTAGGTTGAGCGAATACCTAGGCTTGTTGGAATGTGCTCATTAGAGATAGGATCAGTAGTATCCTAGAATGAGTTGAGTGTGTATATATACGAGAGAGCGTATTTTTTATTTGATATAAAAACTGTTTTATATTGTGTTGACTAGTCTGTTGAGTGAATTATAAATTTTGGTCGAATCGTGGGACGCCACGATGTCGATAGGAGTTTATAAACACTTGAACAGAAGATTGAACACGATATTGTTTTTAAATAGTTAAGTTGATTATTAGGATTATAATCGAATTAGATTAAATAACAGAAATAGTTATATATATAACCAATGAAATTTGTATATGAAATCAAATATACAAATGTGATAAATTGAAATTGAATTCCAACCAGAATTCAGAATTTAAAATCCTGGGAGTTTGGAAAATAATTTTCTAAATGGAGTTTGAAAAAAATATAGCACTGAACTCATTCAGTGGCTGGGAAATAATTCTGATGATGGTCGCAACATCATCAGTGTTCATTTTCGAGTTTCTAAGTGATGAATTGCTGCCTTAGAAAAGTTTTGATGGAAATTTGTTTGAAAAGAAACAAGTTGTTTGAAAATTCAAATGTTTTGAATTTGGGATAGATATAAATATTTGTATATATTTATATTACTTCAAAGGAATTTTGAAATAGGAATTGGAATATAGATTTCAAATAGAAGTAAAATAAGGGAATTTGAATATATATATATATAATTCAAATAGAAGTGAAATAGAATTTGAATTCAAAGGAATTCAAATGAGTTTGAATAAAGAAAATTCAAATAGAAATTGTATCAGAAAAATTGAAATGGAATTTGAATTCAAAGGAATTCAAATGGATTTGAATAAAGAAAAGTCAAATAGAGATTTGAATATTAGAATTCAAATGGAATTTGGTTAAATAGAATTTCAAAGAGAATATAAAGTGGAGGTTGAATATTAGAAAAAAAATTATAAAGTTTAAAATAGAATTTGAATTCAAAGGAGTTAAAATAGAATTGGGATTCAAAAGGAGTTAAAATAGAATTTAAATTCAAAGGATTTCAAATAGAAATTAAAGGATTTCAAATAGAAATTAAAGGATTTCAAATTGAAATTGAACAAAGGAATTTAAATAGAAAATTGAAGAAAGGATTTCAAATGGAATTTGAATAAGGGATTTGAAATGGGGTTTTGAATAAAGGATTTCAAATTGAAATTGAACAAAGAAAATTCAAATAGAAATTGAAGATAAGAAATTCAAATAGAATTTGAAGATAAGGAATTGAAATAGAAATTGAATAGAAGGAAATAATATAGAGTTTGAATAAAGAAATTCAAATGGAATTTGAATATTTTAAATTTAGATATAGGATTTGAATATTTGAAGTGAAATAGATCGGGAATATTATGAAATGGATTTGATATATATTAAAAATATATCAGAATGGAGTTGAATTTATTATAAACGAAGTTAAAATGTTTATATTTATAAATATAATTAAAACGAGCTCGTCGTAGCGCGGCAGTTCGAAATTTGGCGATTCGAACTTCAATTTAGTATATAGAACTCAATTGAAGTCGGAATTCTTTGAAACAAGAATCGTCGGGACCGGTTGAACAATAGTTTTCTAATGAAAGAGAAAAATCAGGATTTCGTCGTATAGATTTTGAGTTATGTCAAAATCAAATTTTTAGAAAAGCAGCGCCAGAACCATTTAAAACCACAATGGTTTTTATATATATATATATAAGTAAAAGGATTTTTAGGAAATAAAATCCGAATTGGCATTAGGGAAAAATCCAGACTGGAGATATAAAATAAATATGAACTCCAGTAAAGTAAGTGAAATGATTTTTAAGACAAAAATCATATTTTAAATGGTTAAATAGAATTAACTAAATGGGAAAATAATTAGTTAAGGGAAAATTGAGTCGAAATTGGGTTTTTGATAAGTGAAAGAAATTGAAAATTTATATTCGAAATCGAATATATAACTCGAGTTCAAATTATAATTAGATTAGTTTATAATTAAGTTGACATATATTTGAACAAGTGATATTCGAATAAAAATGGTGAAATCGGCAAAACGGTTAATTAGCAACTAGTTAATGGGAATTTGAATGATTGAAATTAAAATTTAACTTAAGTAAGTTAAATGGATCGAAATGAATAAATTGAGTAAAATCAATGTGAATGAAATATGAATTGGGTGTGAATAAAAGTAAATATATTTGTAACACAAATACAAAGGAAGTTATGTGCAAACAAATAGAAGGGAATATTTGTAAAAACATTTACAAATAGATTCAATGGAAATATTTATTTATAGAAAATAAATAGAATGTTATAAATGAGATATTTATTGGGTAAATATATAGAATTTAATCAAAGGAATATTTAGAAGATGAATAGAAAATGGAAATCTGTTTTAATAGGTAAATAGAAAAGATTGATTTATAAATAACAGTTTATAAATTAAATATTTATCATTCGATAAATGGAATATATAAGTCTGAGCTTATATAGAGAAGAGATATTGGTTTTTAACACTGATAGTTTGAAATAGAAAGGGTACACAACACTTGTATAAGTGAAGTAACGTTATTAAAGAGAACATTTATAAAGTGAAGAACCGTTACTAAAAGTAAATCTTTATAAATGAATAAACGTTATCCAATGGGAGTTATTCGAATAGGAGAAGTCGATTAGAGTTAGAATAAATCGATTAGAGTAAGAATTAACCAGTTAGAGTTAATCAGTTAGGGTTAATCCGTAGAGTTAATTGAATATTAGTTATTCAATTAGAATTTATCGAATTTGGTTACTCGGAAGGAGTTATCAATTAGTTGTAAATCGAAGGAGTTATCGATAATTAGTTAATCAAAGAAATTATCGAATTTGGTTATTCGGAAGGAGTTATCAGTTAGTTGTAAATCGAAGAAGTTATCGATTATTAGTTAATCAAAGAAATTATCGAATTTGGTTATTCGGAAGGAGTTATCAATTATTTGTAAATCGAAGGAGTTATCAATTATTTGTTAATCGAAATGAGTTATCGATTATAGTTTAATCGAAAAGAGTTATCGATTTGTTTAATCGAAGTGAGTTGTAGAATATTGGTTATTCGAAGGAGTTATCGAATTTAGTTATTCGATGGAGTTAATCGATAAGAGTTAAATCCAATAGAGTTAATTGATAAGAGTAAATTGAAGAGAGATTATCGGATATAGTTACTCAAAGAAAGGTTTTCGAATCTAGTTATTCGAAAGAAAGATTATCGAATATAGTTATTCGAAGGGAGGAGTTATCGAATAAGGATTTATTCGAAAAAAGAGTTACGTAGGGAAGTTTGAAATGTTGAGTATCAACATAAAAAAGTTTTGAAAGGTTAATGGGTTTGTAGCACTTTTTCTACCTTAGCAATTTCGAGGACGAAATTATTTTAAGTGGGGAAGATTGTAATGACCCGGATCCTTATGGGTAAATTTTTGAATATTTAATATTTAACTTAGATATTGGGTGGATAATATAAGTGGAATTTTATATTTGAGTTATCGATTTAATAATCAATTTCGATTTAATATCGAATATATTAAAATAACAGAACACTAAGATGGATTTAGTTGAAATTCAAATTTTAATTTGAATTGAAAACAGTTCAAATAATTAATACGAAATTTTAACGGTAATAATATTTATTTATCTTCAAGGAGAATAAATAGTTTGAAATTTAAATTTATATTGATTTAAATTAATATCTTCTCCATATGATCAAACTGGACTTTGAAACATATCTCAGTGTGTTCAGAGCAGTGGTATAACGCTAGAAATGTCAGTTGTTGGGTTCAGAGAGGAGTTAAGAGTCACATGGTAATTTAAATAAAATTAAACCGTGTCTCCTTTATTACCACACACCAAACCAGAGCCGTGTCCTCCTTTATATCCACAAAATAAAACAAGTCGTGTCTTTCTTTAGCACCCCAAATAAAATAAAACCGTGCTTTCATTTTGTCCACAAACCAAATCTAAAACTTCAATAAAACGGGGCCGCAATGTTTTCCAGTGGAGCAAAAATCAAATCGAAATCCAACTTTCTTATTTTTTCCTTCTTCTTAAACTCGAATTCGTGAGTTCCCTACGGCTCGAAGATCAACGCGAGATGGAAGGCGCAACGGTTGTTCAGGTACCAGAGGGGTTATCATTTCAAGCAGGAGGCCTTCGATTGGGAAGCGATGGAATTAGGTTAGGAATTGCGAACAACATAAGGTGCGAGGTGAATTCTGGGTAATCGACAGGGACATAGGGCTGCCTATAAGGGCGCTGGGTAAATCGATGGATGTTGGTGATGATTAGGTGGTGAGCGACGCTAGTAGAAGTAGGACTGCGAGTTCGATCTGGTTGCGATGATGAACTGAGGTATCGTGGTTTCGGAAGAGATGACTGTGTGGTGATTGATGTTGGTTGATCCGCAACTGGGTAGTTCGATTTAGATGATGGAAATCGATCACTGTTTAGGGATGGTGGAACTGGTGATTTACAGTATAGTTGGTGATTTACAGTATAGTTGGTGATTTTAGCTGTAGTGGAATCTGAGGAGAAAAGTTGTCACATTCAATTGTAATAGCAGTCCAGGACGAGAATTCATTTGGAGAAGATAAGCTAAATAGAAAATCAAGGTAATCTCCTGATTTAATTTAATTTATCACTTCGTTAATTAGAAATTTATTTTTAGTTCAAGTTTGAAATTAAAATATTGAGCTGAGATGATGAATTCATTGGCGATAAGGTATTTTTGAATTAGAATTTAAATGTTTGTTAGGACATCGGTTTATAAGTTGATAATTAATTAAAAGAAATTAGTTGTAAGTATTAAATTTTTAGACTAGTTGTTTGAATATGAATCAAGGTATACATTTATTTTTCCTAAGTTTTAAAACACTTAGATGGTTTATTTATTTACTTTAGTAATTAATGTAAATAAATAATAACTTAGTCATTTTAAAAAAATTAAATAACCATAGGTACAAGACGGATTCAACTCGAGTTTCGTAGCTACAACGATACAGATTGAAAATCAGAATGGATCGCAGATAAAAATCATCGGTGAGTAAACCTCACTCACCATTTATTTAGAATTATTTTTATATAGTTAAAAATAATTGTTGTTGCTTGTTTGAATGCTGTTTAGTCTGATTGTTTTAAAATATATATTAGTTATTTAGGACTATTATATATATATATATATATATATATATATATATATATATATATTGGGTTGATTGATTGGTTGGATTCCCGCAGTCTCATTAGCGGATGCCCGCGGTACCATAGCGGATGATTACCCTATACGCCCCACGCTATGATTAGTGGATGACCTTCTATACCGCGATATCCTGCCTCGAAGCAGGATGGGTATTACTATGTTGACTAACGTCTGTGGATGCAGGAAAACAGGTTGGAGGAATCCAACTGGATTCCTCAAAAATATATATTATCTGTTTGTTTGTTTGATTTCATATATATTCCTATATGATGTGTTAAAAATCAAATGATTGAAAATTGGTTGATTGATTGTTTAAAATATCCCTGGGGCTTGAATATTGATTTATAAAAATATCGAAAAGGGTATTTGAGGTTTAGAAAGGGAATTCTATTTTTTTTTAAATAGAATTTGAATTTTAAATAAAACTATAGAAAATATTAACTTGTTTGAAGGTATATAAAACAAATATGAATTTATAAACGTTGTTTATAAATAGAAAGATGGGATTTGAATATGAATTTATAAACGTTGTTTATAAATAGAAAGATGGGATTTGAATTGAATTTACAAGCGTTGTTTATAAATGGAAAGATGGGATTTGAATCGAATTTACAAACGTTGTTTATAAATGGAAAGGTGGGATTTGAATTGAAGTTATAAACGTTGTTTATAAATAATGCCGAGAATTCAAATGGACTTTAAACTATAGATTTGAATATAGAAATTCAAATAGACTTTGAATATAGAATTTGAATATAGAAATTCAAATGGACTTTAAACTATAGATTTGAATATAGAAATTCAAATAGACTTTGAATATAGAATTTGAATATAGAAATTCAAATGGACTTTAAACTATAGAATTTGAAAATAGAATTCAAATGAAGTTTAAATAAAGAGAATTCAAATAGAATTGAATTGGAATTTGAATAAGAAGTCGATAAGGAAACGAGAGTATGAGTATAATTAGAATTTGTTAATATGCAGTTAAAATATATTTGAACATGTCATGTTCAAATATGAAGGTGAAATAGACTGAAAAGTTAAGTAACAAGTTTATTTAACAAATTTAGTTAAAACGATTGGTATAGTTAAAATAGATTGGACAGGTATAGACATACAGGAGACAGGTATGGAATAAAGTATAGAAGTGGAATAAATAGAATGCCTGACAAAAAGGTACGTATTTAATTCATATATGAGATTTTATGCGCCGTATCGGCAAGCCGCTTGGCTTTTTCTTTTTCTTTTTGAGATGAGAAGGACCGGGAAAGCTATTTGAAATTTCCCGATGCTCCCGGTACAAAGGAGATTATGGCGAATTTTTCCGGGAATTTAAGGAGTTAGAATATTTTTAAGATAATTTGATAGTTAGAAATCAACGTATCGATTATATAGAAGTCGATAAGGAAACGAACTTAGAAATAGAATAGTATAATCAAAAAGGAAGACTAGGAATAAAATCTAGTAAGAATAGAAAGAGAAAGTGTATATGTGTTTAAAGGCGAATAATCAGTTGTATGGTATTGATTATTCGAGTAAGTAGTCTTGTCTGTTTTGACGTTAAATGTTATTCAGTCAAGGTCTGAGAGGTAATTATACCCCAACTTGGTTGATTTCATGATATACCGATAAGTAGCAAGATTCAGGCTCGAAGATCAATGTGGAATAAGAATTAGTTAAATACTGTATTTGGGTTGTCGTAACGATGTTTTACACAACATCTGTTTTAACCCAAATATGTGCAAAGCTTGGAAATAGAATAATGAATATTTCCTAGTATAGAAAATAAAGGAAGGCGATATATGGAAATGTTTTCCAAAGAACGTATGAGGCCAATATGGTTATTGAAAATATTTGGTTAACAAATATTGATAAAGAAATAGAGAAGAGATTTAATTAATAGAATATTAATTAAAGGTTCAGTGATTGTTGGATGTTTGGATGAACACTTGTTTTATTCGATAGTTAAATCATCGACTATCGAAACACTTGTTTTTATTCGATAGTTAAATCACAGACTATCGAAGTTTTGACCATCGTTGTCAATATGGAGAGACCGGTTGGATTATTATCCGAAGAACCACTCCGTATTGGCAGTAGCGTGCGAATCAGATTATATAAAGATAATCGAAGACGGAGTAGAGTGCAAGGGCTTTTTCTATTAATAGAAATAGTGCCTTCAGTTCATCCTGTTCCTGGGTGACTTGTATGGATGAATGTCTGACAGAGTATTTCCAGACGATCACGTACATTGATTTCTTCAACCGTACCAAGAGTGGAAGCGGAGAAGGAAACTTCTTTTAGCTAACACGTAATGTACTGTTGAGGACGTAAATCGGTGATTTGATGGATTTGACAATGTGGCATTCGAAGTGAATTTGGTGTGATGATAAAGCGTAGCTTCTAGCCTCATCAACCGGTAAATGACAGAAATCGGGAAGCAGCATGGCTATGTAGGTCGCACCTATTAGGGTGTATAATCACCTGATCTAGAGTTTCATTTACTTCTAAAAATCTATTGTCGATGCTGTCCTATTCTGGAAACGGTTGCTGATCCCAATCGTTGGTGATATACATTCGATACACTCAAGCGAAATGAGAGGTCGGTCATGTGTGGCTGAGTGCAAGATGTTCTTGTTGAACTCGGTGTATTCTCCTCTAGAGATATACCAGCGGAAGGTGGTTCCATACCTTGTCATAGTTGGAAAACCAAATACCCAATACGTGCTTGCGGTTTTGAGTGTATATTATATATGTGGAACGTGAGATGCAAACGTTCCACTAGATTGTTATTTACTTGATTTAGACACTATTATAATATCAAAAGAGTTTTGATATAAAGATAAGTCAAGTGTTTGGATTTTCATAAGGGAAAAACCCGTTCCGTTATGCGGCGTGGTCTTATGAGGTATCATTTAGTTTCTGAAACTGTTTTAAACTGTTTACTCATACCAGTCCCATGACTGACCCGGAGTTTATTTGTTTTGTTTTACCTAAACTCTTGGGTGCCTAATTTGTACGGGCAGTCAAGTAGTTCAGGATTTTACAGATCTATCTAAAGGAGCTTGGAGCAGGAGGCTTCAGCGTTAGTTATATAGAGTTTGTTTCGATATGTTGTAAGTGTTGTACTCTGATAAGTGTATGTTATACAGTTGAGATTTTGTATTTCAAAAGTTATAATATATTATATTTTGTTCCGCTGCGATGTGAGATTCTGTGTTGTTATTTCTGTTCTTCTTCTATCTCTTTCTTCTAAAAAAAATGTTCCGTATTTTCGTGATATTTGGGTTGGACGTATGATGTATATAGTCAACTCTGATGTTACGGAAATAAGGGTCATTACAGTTGGTATCAGAGCTTAGGTTGAGCGAATACCTAGGCTTGTTGGAATGTGCTCATTAGAGATAGGATCAGTAGTATCCTAGAATGAGTTGAGTGTGTATATATACGAGAGAGCGTATTTTTTATTTGATATAAAAACTGTTTTATATTGTGTTGACTAGTCTGTTGAGTGAATTATAAATTTTGGTCGAATCGTGGGACGCCACGATGTCGATAGGAGTTTATAAACACTTGAACAGAAGATTGAACACGATATTGTTTTTAAATAGTTAAGTTGATTATTAGGATTATAATCGAATTAGATTAAATAACAGAAATAGTTATATATATAACCAATGAAATTTGTATATGAAATCAAATATACAAATGTGATAAATTGAAATTGAATTCCAACCAGAATTCAGAATTTAAAATCCTGGGAGTTTGGAAAATAATTTTCTAAATGGAGTTTGAAAAAAATATAGCACTGAACTCATTCAGTGGCTGGGAAATAATTCTGATGATGGTCGCAACATCATCAGTGTTCATTTTCGAGTTTCTAAGTGATGAATTGCTGCCTTAGAAAAGTTTTGATGGAAATTTGTTTGAAAAGAAACAAGTTGTTTGAAAATTCAAATGTTTTGAATTTGGGATAGATATAAATATTTGTATATATTTATATTACTTCAAAGGAATTTTGAAATAGGAATTGGAATATAGATTTCAAATAGAAGTAAAATAAGGGAATTTGAATATATATATAATTCAAATAGAAGTGAAATAGAATTTGAATTCAAAGGAATTCAAATGAGTTTGAATAAAGAAAATTCAAATAGAAATTGTATCAGAAAAATTGAAATGGAATTTGAATTCAAAGGAATTCAAATGGATTTGAATAAAGAAAAGTAAAATAGAGATTTGAATATTAGAATTCAAATGGAATTTGGTTAAATAGAATTTCAAAGAGAATATAAAGTGGAGGTTGAATATTAGAAAAAAAATTATAAAGTTTAAAATAGAATTTGAATTCAAAGGAGTTAAAATAGAATTGGGATTCAAAAGGAGTTAAAATAGAATTTAAATTCAAAGGATTTCAAATAGAAATTAAAGGATTTCAAATTGAAATTGAACAAAGGAATTTAAATAGAAAATTGAAGAAAGGATTTCAAATGGAATTTGAATAAGGGATTTGAAATGGGATTTTGAATAAAGGATTTCAAATTGAAATTGAACAAAGAAAATTCAAATAGAAATTGAAGATAAGAAATTCAAATAGAATTTGAAGATAAGGAATTGAAATAGAAATTGAATAGAAGGAAATAATATAGAGTTTGAATAAAGAAATTCAAATGGAATTTGAATATTTTAAATTTAGATATAGGATTTGAATATTTGAAGTGAAATAGATCGGGAATATTATGAAATGGATTTGATATATATTAAAAATATATCAGAATGGAGTTGAATTTATTATAAACGAAGTTAAAACGTTTATATTTATAAATATAATTAAAACGAGCTCGTCGTAGCGCGGCAGTTCGAAATTTGGCGATTCGAACTTCAATTTAGTATATAAAACTCAATTGAAGTCGGAATTCTTTGAAACAAGAATCGTCGGGACCGGTTGAACAATAGTTTTCTAATGAAAGAGAAAAATCAGGATTTCGTCGTATAGATTTTGAGTTATGTCAAAATCAAATTTTTAGAAAAGCAGCGCCAGAACCATTTAAAACCACAATGGTTTTTATATATATATATAAGTAAAAGGATTTTTAGGAAATAAAATCCGAATTGGCATTAGGGAAAAATCCAGACTGGAGATATAAAATAAATATGAACTCCAGTAAAGTAAGTGAAATGATTTTTAAGACAAAAATCATATTTTAAATGGTTAAATAGAATTAACTAAATGGGAAAATAATTAGTTAAGGGAAAATTGAGTCGAAATTGGGTTTTTGATAAGTGAAAGAAATTGAAAATTTATATTCGAAATCGAATATATAACTCGAGTTCAAATTATAATTAGATTAGTTTATAATTAAGTTGACATATATTTGAACAAGTGATATTCGAATAAAAATGGTGAAATCGGCAAAACGGTTAATTAGCAACTAGTTAATGGGAATTTGAATGATTGAAATTAAAATTTAACTTAAGTAAGTTAAATGGATCGAAATGAATAAATTGAGTAAAATCAATGTGAATGAAATATGAATTGGGTGTGAATAAAAGTAAATATATTTGTAACACAAATACAAAGGAAGTTATGTGCAAACAAATAGAAGGGAATATTTGTAAAAACATTTACAAATAGATTCAATGGAAATATTTATTTATAGAAAATAAATAGAATGTTATAAATGAGATATTTATTGGGTAAATATATAGAATTTAATCAAAGGAATATTTAGAAGATGAATAGAAAATGGAAATCTGTTTTAACAGGTAAATAGAAAAGATTGATTTATAAATAACAGTTTATAAATTAAATATTTATCATTCGATAAATGGAATATATAAGTCTGAGCTTATATAGAGAAGAGATATTGGTTTTTAACACTGATAGTTTGAAATAGAAAGGGTACACAACACTTGTATAAGTGAAGTAACGTTATTAAAGAGAACATTTATAAAGTGAAGAATCGTTACTAAAAGTAAATCTTTATAAATGAATAAACGTTATCCAATAGGAGTTATTCGAATAGGAGAAGTCGATTAGAGTAAGAATAAATCGATTAGAGTAAGAATTAACCAGTTAGAGTTAATCAGTTAGGGTTAATCCGTAGAGTTAATTGAATATTAGTTATTCAATTAGAATTTATCGAATTTGGTTACTCGGAAGGAGTTATCAATTAGTTGTAAATCGAAGGAGTTATCGATAATTAGTTAATCAAAGAAATTATCGAATTTGGTTATTCGGAAGGAGTTATCAGTTAGTTGTAAATCGAAGAAGTTATCGATTATTAGTTAATCAAAGAAATTGTCGAATTTGGTTATTCGGAAGGAGTTATCAATTATTTGTAAATCGAAGGAGTTATCAATTATTTGTTAATCGAAATGAGTTATCGATTATAGTTTAATCGAAAAGAGTTATCGATTTGTTTAATCGAAGTGAGTTGTAGAATATTGGTTATTCGAAGGAGTTATCGAATTTAGTTATTCGATGGAGTTAATCGATAAGAGTTAAATCCAATAGAGTTAATTGATAAGAGTAAATTGAAGAGAGATTATCGGATATAGTTACTCAAAGAAAGGTTTTCGAATCTAGTTATTCGAAAGAAAGATTATCGAATATAGTTATTCGAAGGGAGGAGTTATCGAATAAGGATTTATTCGAAAAAAGAGTTACGTAGGGAAGTTTGAAATGTTGAGTATCAACATAAAAAAGTTTTGAAAGGTTAATGGGTTTGTAGCACTTTTTCTACCTTAGCAATTTCGAGGACGAAATTATTTTAAGTGGGGAAGATTGTAATGACCCGGATCCTTATGGGTAAATTTTTGAATATTTAATATTTAACTTAGATATTGGGTGGATAATATAAGTGGAATTTTATATTTGAGTTATCGATTTAATAATCAATTTCGATTTAATATCGAATATATTAAAATAACAGAACACTAAGATGGATTTAGTTGAAATTCAAATTTTAATTTGAATTGAAAACAGTTCAAATAATTAATACGAAATTTTAACGGTAATAATATTTATTTATCTTCAAGGAGAATAAATAGTTTGAAATTTAAATTTATATTGATTTAAATTAATATCTTCTCCATATGATCAAACTGGACTTTGAAACATATCTCAGTGTGTTCAGAGCAGTGGTATAACGCTAGAAATGTCAGTTGTTGGGTTCAGAGAGGAGTTAAGAGTCACATGGTAATTTAAATAAAATTAAATCGTGTCTCCTTTATTACCACACACCAAACCAGAGCCGTGTCCTCCTTTATATCCACAAAATAAAACAAGTCGTGTCTTTCTTTAGCACCCCAAATAAAATAAAACCGTGCTTTCATTTTGTCCACAAACCAAATCTAAAACTTCAATAAAACGGGGCCGCAATGTTTTCCAGTGGAGCAAAAATCAAATCGAAATCCAACTTTCTTATTTTTTCCTTCTTCTTAAACTTGAATTCGTGAGTTCCCTACGGCTCGAAGATCAACGCGAGATGGAAGGCGCAACGGTTGTTCAGGTACCAGAGGGGTTATCATTTCAAGCAGGAGGCCTTCGATTGGGAAGCGATGGAATTAGGTTAGGAATTGCGAACAACATAAGGTGCGAGGTGAATTCTGTGTAATCGACAGGGACATAGGGCTGCCTATAAGGGCGTTGGGTAAATCGATGGATGTTGGTGATGATTAGGTGGTGAGCGACGCTAGTAGAAGTAGGACTGCGAGTTCGATCTGGTTGCGATGATGAACTGAGGTATCGTGGTTTCGGAAGAGATGACTGCGTGGTGATTGATGTTGGTTGATCCGCAACTGGGTAGTTCGATTTAGATGATGGAAATCGATCACTGTTTGGGGATGGTGGAACTGGTGATTTACAGTATAGTTGGTGATTTACAGTATAGTTGGTGATTTTAGCTGTAGTGGAATCTGAGGAGAAAAGTTGTCACATTCAATTGTAATAGCAGTCCAGGACGTGAATTCATTTGGAGAAGATAAGCTAAATAGAAAATCAAGGTAATCTCCTGATTTAATTTAATTTATCACTTCGTTAATTAGAAATTTATTTTTAGTTCAAGTTTGAAATTAAAATATTAAGCTGAGATGATGAATTCATTGGCGATAAGGTATTTTTGAATTAGAATTTAAATGTTTGTTAGGACATCGGTTTATAAGTTGATAATTAATTAAAAGAAATTAGTTGTAAGTATTAAATTTTTAGACTAGTTGTTTGAATATGAATCAAGGTATACATTTATTTTTCCTAAGTTTTAAAACACTTAGATGGTTTATTTATTTACTTTAGTAATTAATGTAAATAAATAATAACTTAGTCATTTTAAAAAAATTAAATAACCATAG
Organism: Allium sativum; assembly: GCA_030737875.1. NCBI lineage: Eukaryota > Viridiplantae > Streptophyta > Magnoliopsida > Asparagales > Amaryllidaceae > Allium > Allium sativum. The sequence continues at coordinate 14,684,391 of CM060923.1, forward strand.
GTACAAGACGGATTCAACTCGAGTTTCGTAGCTACAACGATACAGATTGAAAATCAGAATGGATCGCAGATAAAAATCATCGGTGAGTAAACCTCACTCACCATTTATTTAGAATTATTTTTATATAGTTAAAAATAATTGTTGTTGCTTGTTTGAATGCTGTTTAGTCTGATTGTTTTAAAATATATATTAGTTATTTAGGACTATTATATATATATATATTGGGTTGATTGATTGGTTGGATTCCCGCAGTCTCATTAGCGGATGCCCGCGGTACCATAGCGGATGATTACCCTATACGCCCCACGCTATGATTAGTGGATGACCTTCTATACCGCGATATCCTGCCTCGAAGCAGGATGGGTATTACTATGTTGACTAACGTCTGTGGATGCAGGAAAACAGGTTGGAGGAATCCAACTGGATTCCTCAAAAATATATATTATCTGTTTGTTTGTTTGATTTCATATATATTCCTATATGATGTGTTAAAAATCAAATGATTGAAAATTGGTTGATTGATTGTTTAAAATATCCCTGGGGCTTGAATATTGATTTATAAAAATATCGAAAAGGGTATTTGAGGTTTAGAAAGGGAATTCTATTTTTTTTTTAAATAGAATTTGAATTTTAAATAAAACTATAGAAAATATTAACTTGTTTGAAGGTATATAAAACAAATATGAATTTATAAACGTTGTTTATAAATAGAAAGATGGGATTTGAATATGAATTTATAAACGTTGTTTATAAATAGAAAGATGGGATTTGAATTGAATTTACAAACGTTGTTTATAAATGGAAAGATGGGATTTGAATCGAATTTACAAACGTTGTTTATAAATGGAAAGGTGGGATTTGAATTGAAGTTATAAACGTTGTTTATAAATAATGCCGAGAATTCAAATGGACTTTAAACTATATATTTGAATATAGAAATTCAAATAAACTTTGAATATAGAATTTGAATATAGAAATTCAAATGTACTTTAAACTATAGATTTGAATATAGAAATTCAAATAGACTTTGAATATAGAATTTGAATATAGAAATTCAAATGGACTTTAAACTATAGAATTTGAAAATAGAATTCAAATGAAGTTTAAATAAAGAGAATTCAAATAGAATTGAATTGGAATTTGAATAAGAAGTCGATAAGGAAACGAGAGTATGAGTATAATTAGAATTTGTTAATATGCAGTTAAAATATATTTGAACATGTCATGTTCAAATATGAAGGTGAAATAGACTGAAAAGTTAAGTAACAAGTTTATTTAACAAATTTAGTTAAAACGATTGGTATAGTTAAAATAGATTGGACAGGTATAGACATACAGGAGACAGGTATGGAATAAAGTATAGAAGTGGAATAAATAGAATGCCCGACAAAAAGGTACGTATTTAATTCATATATGAGATTTTATGCGCCGTATCGGCAAGCCGCTTGGCTTTTTCTTTTTCTTTTTGAGATGAGAAGGACCGGGAAAGCTATTTGAAATTTCCCGATGCTCCCGGTACAAAGGAGATTATGGCGAATTTTTCCGGGAATTTAAGGAGTTAGAATATTTTTAAGATAATTTGATAGTTAGAAATCAACGTATCGATTATATAGAAGTCGATAAGGAAACGAACTTAGAAATAGAATAGTATAATCAAAAAGGAAGACTAGGAATAAAATCTAGTAAGAATAGAAAGAGAAAGTGTATATGTGTTTAAAGGCGAATAATCAGTTGTATGGTATTGATTATTCGAGTAAGTAGTCTTGTCTGTTTTGACGTTAAATGTTATTCAGTCAAGGTCTGAGAGGTAATTATACCCCAACTTGGTTGATTTCATGATATACCGATAAGTAGCAAGATTCAGGCTCGAAGATCAACGTGGAATAAGAATTAGTTAAATACTGTATTTGGGTTGTCGTAACGATGTTTTACACAACATCTGTTTTAACCCAAATATGTGCAAAGCTTGGAAATAGAATAATGAATATTTCCTAGTATAGAAAATAAAGGAAGGCGATATATGGAAATGTTTTCCAAAGAACGTATGAGGCCAATATGGTTATTGAAAATATTTGGTTAACAAATATTGATAAAGAAATAGAGAAGAGATTTAATTAATAGAATATTAATTAAAGGTTCAGTGATTGTTGGATGTTTGGATGAACACTTGTTTTATTCGATAGTTAAATCATCGACTATCGAAACACTTGTTTTTATTCGATAGTTAAATCACAGACTATCGAAGTTTTGACCATCGTTGTCAATATGGAGAGACCGGTTGGATTATTATCCGAAGAACCACTCCGTATTGGCAGTAGCGTGCGAATCAGATTATATAAAGATAATCGAAGACGGAGTAGAGTGCAAGGGCTTTTTCTATTAATAGAAATAGTGCCTTCAGTTCATCCTGTTCCTGGGTGACTTGTATGGATGAATGTCTGACAGAGTATTTCCAGACGATCACGTACATTGATTTCTTCAACCATACCAAGAGTGGAAGCGGAGAAGGAAACTTCTTTTAGCTAACACGTAATGTACTGTTGAGGACGTAAATCGGTGATTTGATGGATTTGACAATGTGGCATTCGAAGTGAATCTGGTGTGATGATAAAGCGTAGCTTCTAGCCTCATCAACCGGTAAATGACAAAAATCGGGCAAGCAGCATGGCTATGTAGGTCGCACCTATTAGGGTGTATAATCACCTGATCTAGAGTTTCATTTACTTCTAAAAATCTATTGTCGATGCTGTCCTATTCTGGAAACGGTTGCTGATCCCAATCGTTGGTGATATACATTCGATACACTCAAGCGAAATGAGTGGTCGGTCATGTGTGGCTGAGTGCAAGATGTTCTTGTTGAACTCGGTGTATTCTCCTCTAGAGATATACCAGCGGAAGGTGGTTCCATACCTTGTCATAGTTGGAAAACCAAATACCCAATACGTGCTTGCGGTTTTGAGTGTATATTATATATGTGGAATGTGAGATGCAAACGTTCCACTAGATTGTTATTTACTTGATTTAGACACTATTATAATATCAAAAGAGTTTTGATATAAAGATAAGTCAAGTGTTTGGATTTTCATAAGGGAAAAACCCGTTCCGTTATGCGGCGTGGTCTTATGAGGTATCATTTAGTTTCTGAAACTGTTTTAAACTGTTTACTCATACCAGTCCCATGACTGACCCGGAGTTTATTTGTTTTGTTTTACCTAAACTCTTGGGTGCCTAATTTGTACGGGCAGTCAAGTAGTTCAGGATTTTACAGATCTATCTAAAGGAGCTTGGAGCAGGAGGCTTCAGCGTTAGTTATATAGAGTTTGTTTCGATATGTTGTAAGTGTTGTACTCTGATAAGTGTATGTTATACAGTTGAGATTTTGTATTTCAAAAGTTATAATATATTATATTTTGTTCCGCTGCGATGTGAGATTCTGTGTTGTTATTTCTGTTCTTCTTCTATCTCTTTCTTCTAAAAAAAATGTTCCGTATTTTCGTGATATTTGGGTTGGACGTATGATGTATATAGTCAACTCTGATGTTACGGAAATCTGGGTCATTACAGTTGGTATCAGAGCTTAGGTTGAGCGAATACCTAGGCTTGTTGGAATGTGCTCATTAGAGATAGGATCAGTAGTATCCTAGAATGAGTTGAGTGTATATATATACGAGAGAGCGTATTTGTTATTTGATATAAAAACTGTTTTATATTGTGTTGACTAGTCTGTTGAGTGAATTATAAATTTTGGTCGAATCGTGGGACGCCACGATGTCGATAGGAGTTTATAAACACTTGAACAGAAGATTGAACACGATATTGTTTTTAAATAGTTAAGTTGATTATTAGGATTATAATCGAATTAGATTAAATAATAGAAATAGTTATATATATAACCAATGAAATTTGTATATGAAATCAAATATACAAATGTGATAAATTGAAATTGAATTCCAACCAGAATTCAGAATTTAAAATCCTGGGAGTTTGGAAAATAATTTTCTAAATGGAGTTTGAAAAAAATATAGCACTGAACTCATTCAGTGGCTGGGAAATAATTCTGATGATGGTCGCAACATCATCAGTGTTCATTTTCGAGTTTCTAAGTGATGAATTGCTGCCTTAGAAAAGTTTTGATGGAAATTTGTTTGAAAAGAAACAAGTTGTTTGAAAATTCAAATGTTTTGAATTTGGGATAGATATAAATATTTGTATATATTTATATTACTTCAAAGGAATTTTGAAATAGGAATTGGAATATAGATTTCAAATAGAAGTAAAATAAGGGAATTTGAATATATATATATATATATATAATTCAAATAGAAGTGAAATAGAATTTGAATTCAAAGGAATTCAAATGAGTTTGAATAAAGAAAATTCAAATAGAAATTGTATAAGAAAAATTGAAATGGAATTTGAATTCAAAGGAATTCAAATGGATTTGAATAAAGAAAAGTCAAATAGAGATTTGAATATTAGAATTCAAATGGAATTTGGTTAAATAGAATTTCAAAGAGAATATAAAGTGGAGGTTGAATATTAGAAAAAAAAAATTATAAAGTTTAAAATAGAATTTGAATTCAAAGGAGTTAAAATAGAATTGGGATTCAAAAGGAGTTAAAATAGAATTTAAATTCAAAGGATTTCAAATAGAAATTGAAGGATTTCAAATTGAAATTGAACAAAGGAATTTAAATAGAAAATTGAAGAAGGGATTTCAAATGGAATTTGAATAAGGGATTTGAAATGGGGTTTTGAATAAAGGATTTCAAATTGAAATTGAACAAAGAAAATTCAAATAGAAATTGAAGATAAGAAATTCAAATAGAATTTGAAGATAAGGAATTGAAATAGAAATTGAATAGAAGGAAATAATATAGAGTTTGAATAAAGAAATTCAAATGGAATTTGAATATTTTAAATTTAGATATAGGATTTGAATATTTGAAGTGAAATAGATCGGGAATATTATGAAATGGATTTGATATATATTAAAAATATATCAGAATGGAGTTGAATTTATTATAAACGAAGTTAAAACGTTTATATTTATAAATATAATTAAAACGAGCTCGTCGTAGCGCGGCAGTTCGAAATTTGGCGATTCGAACTTCAATTTAGTATATAGAACTCAATTGAAGTCGGAATTCTTTGAAACAAGAATCGTCGGGACCGGTTGAACAATAGTTTTCTAATGAAAGAGAAAAATCAGGATTTCGTCGTATAGATTTTGAGTTATGTCAAAATCAAATTTTTAGAAAAGCAGCGCCAGAACCATTTAAAACCACAATGGTTTATATATATATATAAGTAAAAGGATTTTTAGGAAATAAAATCCGAATTGGCATTAGGGAAAAATCCAGACTGGAGATATAAAATAAATATGAACTCCAGTAAAGTAAGTGAAATGATTTTTAAGACAAAAATCATATTTTAAATGGTTAAATAGAATTAACTAAATGGGAAAATAATTAGTTAAGGGAAAATTGAGTCGAAATTGGGTTTTTGATAAGTGAAAGAAATTGAAAATTTATATTCGAAATCGAATATATAACTCGAGTTCAAATTATAATTAGATTAGTTTATAATTAAGTTGACATATATTTGAACAAGTGATATTCGAATAAAAATGGTGAAATCGGCAAAACGGTTAATTAGCAACTAGTTAATGGGAATTTGAATGATTGAAATTAAAATTTAACTTAAGTAAGTTAAATGGATCGAAATGGATAAATTGAGTAAAATCAATGTGAATGAAATATGAATTGGGTGTGAACAAAAGTAAATATATTTGTAACACAAATACAAAGGAAGTTATGTGCAAACAAATAGAAGGGAATATTTGTAAAAACATTTACAAATAGATTCAATGGAAATATTTATTTATAGAAAATAAATAGAATGTTATAAATGAGATATTTATTGGGTAAATAAATAGAATTTAATCAAAGGAATATTTAGAAGATGAATAGAAAATGGAAATCTGTTTTAACAGGTAAATAGAAAAGATTGATTTATAAATAAAAGTTTATAAATTAAATATTTATCATTCGATAAATGGAATATATAAGTCTGAGCTTATATAGAGAAGAGATATTGGTTTTTAACACTGATAGTTTGAAATAGAAAGGGTACACAACACTTGTATAAGTGAAGTAACGTTATTAAAGAGAACATTTATAAAGTGAAGAACCGTTACTAAAAGTAAATCTTTATAAATGAATAAACGTTATCCAATAGGAGTTATTCGAATAGGAGAAGTCGATTAGAGTTAGAATAAATCGATTAGAGTAAGAATTAACCAATTAGTGTTAATCAGTTAGGGTTAATCCGTAGAGTTAATTGAATATTAGTTATTCAATTAGAATTTATCGAATTTGGTTATTCAGAAGGAGTTATCAATTAGTTGTAAATCGAAGGAGTTATCGATTATTAGTTAATCAAAGAAATTATCGAATTTGGTTATTCGGAAGGAGTTATCAGTTAGTTGTATATCGAAGGAGTTATCGATTATTAGTTAATCAAAGAAATTATCGAATTTGGTTATTCGGAAGGAGTTATCAATTATTTGTAAATCGAAGGAGTTATCAATTATTTGTTAATCGAAATGAGTTATCGATTATAGTTTAATCGAAAAGAGTTATCGATTTGTTTAATCGAAGTGAGTTGTAGAATATTGGTTATTCGAAGGAGTTATCGAATTTAGTTATTCGATGGAGTTAATCGATAAGAGTTAAATCCAATAGAGTTAATTGATAAGAGTAAATTGAAGAGAGATTATCGGATATAGTTACTCAAAGAAAGGTTTTCGAATCTAGTTATTCGAAAGAAAGATTATCGAATATAGTTATTCGAAGGGAGGAGTTATCGAATAAGGATTTATTTGAAAAAAGAGTTACGTAGGGAAGTTTGAAATGTTGAGTATCGACATAAACAAGTTTTGAAAGGTTAATGGGTTTGTAGCACTTTTTCTACCTTAGCAATTTCGAGGACGGAATTATTTTAAGTGGGGAAGATTGTAATGACCCGGATCCTTATGGGTAAATTTTTGAATATTTAATATTTAACTTAGATATTGGGTGGATAATATAAGTGGAATTTTATATTTGAGTTATCGATTTAATAATCAATTTCGATTTAATATCGAATATATTAAAATAACAGAACACTAAGATGGATTTAGTTGAAATTCAAATTTTAATTTGAATTGAAAACAGTTCAAATAATTAATATGAAATTTTAACGGTAATAATATTTATTTATCTTCAAGGAGAATAAATAGTTTGAAATTTAAATTTATATTGATTTAAATTAATATCTTCTCCATATGATCAAACTGGACTTTGAAACATATCTCAGTGTGTTCAGAGCAGTTGTATAACGCTAGAAATGTCAGTTGTTGGGTTCAGAGAGGAGTTCAGAGTCACATGGTAATTTAAATAAAATTAAACCGTGTCTCCTTTATTACCACACACCAAACCAGAGCCGTGTCCTCCTTTATATCCACAAAATAAAACAAGTCGTGTCTTTCTTTAGCACCCCAAATAAAATAAAACCGTGCTTTCATTTTGTCCACAAACCAAATCTAAAACTTCAATAAAATGGGGCCGCAATGTTTTCCAGTGGAGCAAAAATCAAATCGAAATCCAACTTTCTTTTTTTTTCCTTCTTCTCAAACTCGAATTCGTGAGTTCCCTACGGCTCGAAGATCAACGCGAGATGGAAGGCGCAACGGTTGTTCAGGTACCAGAGGGGTTATCATTGCAAGCAGGAGGCCTTCGATTGGGAAGCGATGGAATTAGGTTAGGAATTGCGAACAACATAAGGTGCAAGGTGAATTCTGGGTAATCGACAGGGACATAGGGCTGCCTATAAGGGCGCTGGGTAAATCGATGGATGTTGGTGATGATTAGGTGGTGAGCGACGCTAGTAGAAGTAGGACTGCGAGTTCGATCTGGTTGCGATGATGAACTGAGGTATCGTGGTTTCGGAAGAGATGACTGCGTGGTGATTGATGTTGGTTGATCCGCAACTGGGTAGTTCGATTTAGATGATGGAAATCGATCACTGTTTGGGGATGGTGGAACTGGTGATTTACAGTATAGTTGGTGATTTTAGCTGTAGTGGAATCTGAGGAGAAAAGTTGTCACATTCATTTGTAATAGCAGTCCAGGACGTGAATTCATTTGGAGAAGATAAGCTAAATAGAAAATCAAGGTAATCTCCTGATTTAATTTAATTTATCACTTCGTTAATTAGAAATTTATTTTTAGTTCAAGTTTGAAATTAAAATATTAAACTGAGATGATGAATTCATTGGCGATAAGGTATTTTTGAATTAGAATTTAAATGTTTGTTAGGACATCGGTTTATAAGTTGATAATTAATTAAAAGAAATTAGTTGTAAGTATTAAATTTTTAGACTAGTTGTTTGAATATGAATCAAGGTATACATTTATTTTTCGTAAGTTTTAAAACACTTAGATGGTTTATTTATTTACTTTAGTAATTAATGTAAATAAATAATAACTTAGTCATTTTAAAAAAATTAAATAACCATAGGTACAAGACGGATTCAACTCGAGTTTCGTAGCTACAACGATACAGATTGAAAATCAGAATGGATCGCAGATAAAAATCATCGGTGAGTAAACCTCACTCACCATTTATTTAGAATTATTTTTATATAGTTAAAAATAATTGTTGTTGCTTGTTTGAATGCTGTTTAGTCTGATTGTTTTAAAATATATATTAGTTATTTAGGACTATTATATATATATATATATATATTGGGTTGATTGATTGGTTGGATTCCCGCAGTCTCATTAGCGGATGCCCGCGGTACCATAGCGGATGATTACCCTATACGCCCCACGCTATGATTAGTGGATGACCTTCTATACCGCGATATCCTGCCTCGAAGCAGGATGGGTATTACTATGTTGACTAACGTCTGTGGATGCAGGAAAACAGGTTGGAGGAATCCAACTGGATTCCTCAAAAATATATATTATCTGTTTGTTTGTTTGATTTCATATATATTCCTATATGATGTGTTAAAAATCAAATGATTGAAAATTGGTTGATTGATTGTTTAAAATATCCCTGGGGCTTGAATATTGATTTATAAAAATATCGAAAAGGGTATTTGAGGTTTAGAAAGGGAATTCTATTTTTTTTTAAATAGAATTTGAATTTTAAATAAAACTATAGAAAATATTAACTTGTTTGAAGGTATATAAAACAAATATGAATTTATAAACGTTGTTTATAAATAGAAAGATGGGATTTGAATATGAATTTATAAACGTTGTTTATAAATAGAAAGATGGGATTTGAATTGAATTTACAAACGTTGTTTATAAATGGAAAGATGGGATTTGAATCGAATTTACAAACGTTGTTTATAAATGGAAAGGTGGGATTTGAATTGAAGTTATAAACGTTGTTTATAAATAATGCCGAGAATTCAAATGGACTTTAAACTATAGATTTGAATATAGAAATTCAAATACTTTGAATATAGAATTTGAATATAGAAATTCAAATGGACTTTAAACTATAGATTTGAATATAGAAATTCAAATAGACTTTGAATATAGAATTTGAATATATAAATTCAAATGGACTTTAAACTATAGAATTTGAAAATAGAATTCAAATGAAGTTTAAATAAAGAGAATTCAAATAGAATTGAATTGGAATTTGAATAAGAAGTCGATAAGGAAACGAGAGTATGAGTATAATTAGAATTTGTTAATATGCAGTTAAAATATATTTGAACATGTCATGTTCAAATATGAAGGTGAAATAGACTGAAAAGTTAAGTAACAAGTTTATTTAACAAATTTAGTTAAAACGATTGGTAGAGTTAAAATAGATTGGACAGGTATAGACATACAGGAGATAGGTATGGAATAAAGTATAGAAGTGGAATAAATAGAATGCCCGACAAAAAGGTACGTATTTAATTCATATATGAGATTTTATGCGCCGTATCGGCAAGCCGCTTGGCTTTTTCTTTTTCTTTTTGAGATGAGAAGGACCGGGAAAGCTATTTGAAATTTCCCGATGCTCCCGGTACAAAGGAGGTTATGGCGAATTTTTCCGGGAATTTAAGGAGTTAGAATATTTTTAAGATAATTTGATAGTTAGAAATCAACGTATCGATTATATAGAAGTCGATAAGGAAACGAACTTAGAAATAGAATAGTATAATCAAAAAGGAAGACTAGGAATAAAATCTAGTAAGAATAGAAAGAGAAAGTGTATATGTGTTTAAAGGCGAATAATCAGTTGTATGGTATTGATTATTCGAGTAAGTAGTCTTGTCTGTTTTGACGTTAAATGTTATTCAGTCAAGGTCTGAGAGGTAATTATACCCCAACTTGGTTGATTTCATGATATACCGATAAGTAGCAAGATTCAGGCTCGAAGATCAATGTGGAATAAGAATTAGTTAAATACTGTATTTGGGTTGTCGTAACGATGTTTTACACAACATCTGTTTTAACCCAAATATGTGCAAAGCTTGGAAATAGAATAATGAATATTTCCTAGTATAGAAAATAAAGGAAGGCGATATATGGAAATGTTTTCCAAAGAACGTATGAGGCCAATATGGTTATTGAAAATATTTGCTTAACAAATATTGATAAAGAAATAGAGAAGAGATTTAAGTAATAGAATATTAATTAAAGGTTCAGTGATTGTTGGATGTTTGGATGAACACTTGTTTTATTCGATAGTTAAATCATCGACTATCGAAACACTTGTTTTTATTCGATAGTTAAATCACAGACTATCGAAGTTTTGACCATCGTTGTCAATATGGAGAGACCGGTTGGATTATTATCCGAAGAACCACTCCGTATTGGCAGTAGCGTGCGAATCAGATTATATAAAGATAATCGAAGACGGAGTAGAGTGCAAGGGCTTTTTCTATTAATAGAAATAGTGCCTTCAGTTCATCCTGTTCCTGGGTGACTTGTATGGATGAATGTCTGACAGAGTATTTCCAGACGATCACGTACATTGATTTCTTCAACCGTACCAAGAGTGGAAGCGGAGAAGGAAACTTCTTTTAGCTAACACGTAATGTACTGTTGAGGACGTAAATTGGTGATTTGATGGATTTGACAATGTGGCATTCGAAGTGAATCTGGTGTGATGATAAAGCGTAGCTTCTAGCCTCATCAACCGGTAAATGACAGAAATCGGGCAAGCAGCATGGCTATGTAGGTCGCACCTATTAGGGTGTATAATCATCTGATCTAGAGTTTCATTTACTTCTAAAAATCTATTGTCGATGTTGTCCCATTCGGGAAACGGTTGCTGATCACAATCGTTGGTGATATACATTCGATACACTCAAGCGAAATGAGTGGTCGGTCATGTGTGGCTGAGTGCAAGATGTTCTTGTTGAACTCGGTGTATTCTCCTCTAGAGATATACCAGCGGAAGGTGGTTCCATACCTTGTCATAGTTGGAAAACCAAATACCCAATACGTGCTTGCGGTTTTGAGTGTATATTATATATGTGGAACGTGAGATGCAAACGTTCCACTAGATTGTTATTTACTTGATTTAGACACTATTATAATATCAAAAGAGTTTTGATATAAAGATAAGTCAAGTGTTTGGATTTTCATAAGGGAAAAACCCGTTCCGTTATGCGGCGTGATCTTATGAGGTATCATTTAGTTTCTGAAACTGTTTTAAACTGTTTACTCATACCAGTCCCATGACTGACCCGGAGTTTATTTGTTTTGTTTTTCCTAAACTCTTGGGTGCCTAATTTGTACGGGCAGTCAAGTAGTTCAGGATTTTACAGATCTATCTAAAGGAGCTTGGAGCAGGAGGCTTCAGCGTTAGTTATATAGAGTTTGTTTCGATATGTTGTAAGTGTTGTACTCTGATAAGTGTATGTTATACAGTTGAGATTTTGTATTTCAAAAGTTATAATATATTATATTTTGTTTCGCTGCGATGTGAGATTCTGTGTTGTTATTTCTGTTCTTCTTCTATCTCTTTCTTCTAAAAAAAATGTTCCGTATTTTCGTGATATTTGGGTTGGACGTATGATGTATATAGTCAACTCTGATGTTACGGAAATCTGGGTCATTACACACCCACTATTTCAAACAAGTCTACTTAACCCCTACTCAATCATATGTTCATACAATCACTATGGATTCAACTAGGTTAAGTAATTCCAATCCATTACCATATTCATTTATGGTTATAATGTGCTAGACCTCCCACATTAAGCCTACCACTTGTGGATGCTGGATATGTCGATCGGTTCCGGGCAGACTTCTTCCACAAGTCGGACTTAACATCGTGTCATAGCATGTCTCGTGTTTATGCACTTAGACCCCTTACATTAGATTCACCACTTGTGGTCGTTGGATATGTCGGTCGGTTCCAGGCAGATTTCCACCACAAGTGTAACCTAACCTCGTGTCTAAGCACAGTTACAGTTTCTAATTACTGTAATTCTAGGCGTTTCAATTGTTAACCAATTATTCTTATGTCGTTGTAAGTTTTCATGTCCCTTTCCCAAATCATGTTCATAATGAACTATATACCCAAAATTAAGGTCTTTAATCACAAGTTGGTTTATGCCCCAAATTCATGTTCATATATTTCATTCGAGTTATGCCAAAATTAACGTTTTCGCCTCGTTCCCAATTTAATGCGTTCGCGTATTTCAGCGGCATGACTAGGCTCGAAGGTTGCCTGGATATAAAAATAAAAGGGAAAGATGAAGGGAAGAGGACAGAAATAATCATACTAACAAGATTGATATATAATGGCGGAAATAGGCTTAAACACATTGTGGCATAATGACAAGATAGGCATATAGGAATGGATCTGGTGAACTTGTGATAGTAGAACTGATTCTAACATAATAGGGATACCATAGACAGACATGATGAGATCTAAGTAATAAATTAGATAAACTAACAATGGCAGATCTGACATGATAAATAGGTATAAGTTTAGATCTAGTTCATAGTCATGTCAGAATAACATAGATTAACAGGTTATTGCAGATCTGATATGATTCAAATAGTCACATGCATAGATCCAAGTTATAGTCATGTCAGGTTTTACTTTTTAATTATTTAGATATAAAATTAACGTAGAATCACAGTGTTTAGATCTAGAAAGATAGAGAAAGGAATTCCTGATGTGGAATCACAGATCTCTAAACTTGTATAACTCTAGTTGATTGCTGAAGAAGAAAAGACTTGATTCAATCTGGGGAGAGGCAACATCTAGTTCTCCATTATTTTTGGTGCAGAGAAATAAGAGAAATGGGGTCTTATTTATATCCTAAAGCCAACGAACCAGGTCAAGAAAGGAGTCCACGTTCAACCAAAATGATCTGCCCAGATCTGTCGTAGGGGGGTCGACCCCCCCTTGTGGGGTCGACCCATGGGTCGACACCCCCCTTGAGTGGTCAACCCAGGGGTCGACACCACTGGGCGGGAATTTTCCCGCTCCCCTAAATTCCGTGATTTTGAAATGTTTTGAATTCTGGACTAATTTTATTCATATATATTCTTCTTATGCATATACAAATTTCAAACCTTAATAACTTTTCCTTACGGTGTCCAGGTGTCTATTTTGACCAGAATTCCGAGACGAATGCAATGGCGCAGTCCATTTCCCTTAATTTTGAATTTTAAATTAATTATTCTTTAATTTATCATCTCTTGGTGTTGTTAAAATTATGGGGTGTTACATTTAACTTCATAAGTTAAATTTTAAATTTAAGAATTCAAATTCCTGGGTTTTATTCAAATCAGTTTGAAATCATATATATTTACATATAATAATAACAATTCAAAATATTTGAATCTTTGACAACTTGTTTCCTCAAAACAATTCAAAAACAAAATCTTTGGAAGTAATCCGTCACTTAGATACTCGAAAATGAACACTGATGATGTCGCGATCCATCATCGGTATTATTTTCCAGCAACCGAAGTGAGTTCAATACTACATCACTTTCAAAACTTATTTTCAAACACTTCCATTTTGAAATCACTTCAAAATATCTTTAAAAATGCTTCGAAAACATTTCCAAATTCACCCAGGATTTTAAATTTTTCATATATTCAATTCAAAATTCATTTACAAACACTTTTCCAAATTTCCAGAGTTTTCATTCTAATTCTAGTTTAAATCCAGATCTAATTCATCTGAATTTACATATTACATTTATATGAATTCTGATCGGTTATTTACATAACCAACTCAATTATAATCTTATTTGATTACAATAACGACCAACACATCCAATATATCATAATAATTCCAATATAAATACTTAGTTTGTATCAAAATAAATTTTGGGTAAAATTATTTCATTTACCCTCTTTCAAAACATACTGTGTTGGTACATCGTATTCAAATGTTTAGAAACCCCTATCGACATTGTAGTGCCCCACCGTCGACTAGAATTCATAAGCCACTCAACCAATAAATCTCCATATTATAAACCATTTTTATACTATCTACAAATATGCTCCCTCGTATATATACACACAAACTCAATCTAGGGTATTACTAACCCCATCTCTATTGAGTCACGCCACAGAGCCAAGGTAATCACTTAACTTTCAGCTCTGATACCACTGTAACGACCCAGGAGATTTCCGACCCCGAAAATCGACATAAATACCATGTCAATTATTCAAGTATCGAAAATACCGGATCATTAATAGAAACAAGTTAGAGGGTGAGAAATAGAAAGAAAGAAAGTTAGAATAGAAGACGAACACAACATAACAAAATCATAGAAAAACACGAATCTTACAGCGGAACGAATAAAATATATTATATAACATAACTTTGAAATACAAAACTGTTTTTGTACTTACATGTATCATCAGAGTACATCACACACACACACACACACATATATATATATATATATATACATATATTTCACAGTGGAAATAACTCTAAATAACTAACGGTGACGCCTCTTGCTTCAAGCTCCTCCCAGTGTATCTTTAAAAACCTAAAACACTTGACTGCCTATACAAATTTGGACACCCAAGTGTTTAGGATAAAATAAACAAAATAAACTCTAGGTCAGCTATAGGACTGGTGTGAGTAAACTCCAACCATTTTGTTTAACTTTGAGAAAAAAACCTTTTGAAAAAAAAGGTAATCGTAAGACCGATCCACACATAAATACGAATGCTTTTTACCTTACGATAACCAAAACATTTTAAACATCAAAATCCGTTGATATTATAATAGTGTCTATCAAGTAAATAACCAAACAGTAGAATGCTTTCATCTCACGCTCTACATATGTAACACCCTGTATTTCTGTTAACACTAAAGTTGCTAATACAAAAATAAATGTGTAAAGGGGAGATGTATCTAATGTGCATACAAGAATAATAATAAATGTGTAAAGGGGAGATGTATCTAATGCGCATACAAAAATAATAATAAATGTGTAAAGGGGAGATGTATCTAATGCGTACGTATTTATATGGATTGACAAATAATAGTAAATGTACATTATGAAAGAAATCGTGAACATAATTGGCTTCTCTTTACAACGGACGGCTCTGGTTAATCCTAGCTTCATCGACGGCTCAAATTAACTTGCAACTCTATAAAAAGACCCTAGGTCTCAAACTAAAAATTCACAAAAAAAAAAGAATAAGAATTGGAGCCACCATGCTGTCTGCTGAGAACTAGAGGGAGCCTCCACTTGAAAGAGACGAACAACATAGCGAATACAACTAAAAGATTAAAAAGCAACAACAAATTAGAATCAAAGCAACGTCTTCCCAAAGGAAAGCTTTGCAAATTCAGAATTTCAGAACTCAGAAAACAAGACCGTCTACGATTGTAAGTTTAGCTACATTTTTAGAATGCGAATTAATATGAATATCATGTGTTGCGATGAAATGATAATAGTACGATACTCGTTATGTTATTAATATAAGTTTGTGATTTGATTCTATTATCATGTTGAATTGAGAATTATTAAGTATGATGTTTATTATGTTTTATAATATTAATCTATGCCAGTGACTTGATTCTATTATCATGTTAAATTTGGGATTATTGGATTAGATTATTTGTATAAGCATGGACTTGGATTGTAACATCTTATGAGAATTGTGTAGTTTATTATGCAAGTTTATGTAGTGAAGTTATGCGACCAATTGTCAAATCTATATGTTCATGTTTATGCAAAACTTATGCCATGTTCACACTTATCATATGTTGGGATTAATTTGCAAGTATGTTTAAATCTATGTTACTAATTAACACATGTGTATGTTGATTAGCCTATGTTGCTAACTCACATATACGTATGTTGATTTGCCTATGTTGCAAATTAACATATGTATATGGATTAGTTCATATTGCTAATTCTCATGTATGTTGTTAACATGGCCTATGTTAAAAACACATATATGTTGAGTTAGCCTATAAGTGCAAGTTCATACCTATGACATTATAATGTTTATGTTAGTCTTTTTGCAAGTTTGTACCTTTGACATTATAATGTTCATGTTAGTTATTTTGCAAGTTCACCCCTAAAATGTTCATGTTAGTTATTTTACAAGTACACCCTATTATGTTCATATTGATTATGCCATCAATACCAAAGTTATACCCTTGTCATGTTTATGCTAATTTATGCCAATTTGCGTATATTAAATTAGGCTAAGTTTTTAGCCTAATACTTTACACCAAAAATCATGCGAACATAAATTAGGCTGAGATGGTTAGCCTAATATTGGATGGGGTAACGTTGGGTTAAAATGATAATTTTAGGAAAACTTGCCATAAATTGGTCATTAATCACATAAGTGATTTATGGCATAAAAAGGCATTAATTACCTTAATTAAATGAGATTAATTAGAAATGAATGTGACAGTAATTTGAATATTTTCTAATTTACATATTGGTCATTAATCACAAAAGTGATTTATGGCATAAAAAGGCATTAATTACCTTAATTAATGAGATTAATTGGAAATGAATGTGACAGTAATTTGAATTTGAATAATATACATAATTAAAATGTAAATTAGAAAATACGAATGTGCTTAACCCGAGGTTGGATTGAGTTGTGACGTAAACCTGCCCGGACCCGCCCGGCTGTCCAGTTGTCACAACAATAGCTATCCAATGTGAGAGGTTAAGGCATGGGGCCCAATAAAGACCTGAGGTTAAACTGAGTTGTGGCGTAAGACTTCCTAGACCCAACCGGCATATAGGCAGCCACAACAATATCTGTCTAATCTGAGAGGTTGGTGCTCTAATAAGGCAATTAGAGCTGAGTTAGGATTGATAAGGTTAAGTCAATTTAATAAATACTTAACCAAATTCAACATGTTAAATAATTTGGATGGGTGGTGGTTAGGTTCATTCAGACACTTAACCACTTAACATGTTTGACAAGAAAACCTAGTAACGGGGACCCGTTTCAGCAGTAACCCAATTAGGTATAATGGTACCCTGAACTAGGCAGGGTGGGGCACGATTACTGGGCTGATTGTAAGCGGTCAAAAGCGACGGCGGTTGGTGCACAGTGTGGGTTCTAACAGAGTGCGGGCATGCACACACTCTGGAGCAGACAAGTCAGGGCACTGGAGCATCAGTAGTATACCCTATGCATGCTAGAATTATGTCGGGGCCGCCACCATGGGAGTTGATACACCCCATGGTGGGACCAGCATAGGTATCTACCATATATGGCTGTAGGACACATGTGAATATACGAGTAGGAGCCGATCTTTTAAAGAAAGAGAAAGGGATCACTTCACGACAATCACGGGGTGCCTGTTGGTATAAGAATTAGTAGGTGCAGAGATAGAGATTTAAAAATAGGGTGAGAAGGGATGTTCGTTTTAGGACACCTTATCTTGTTCTAGGATAGTCTATTATCCTGATATCGTCATGTTCTCACTTTATGCAAGTCATGATCTTTTTATTATTAACATTCTAGGAATATAGCTAGACTTACCAGACTTATGTCTGACCCATTTTCCTTTCGTCTTCTTTTCTTCCGTCCCCCCCCCCCCCCCCCTAGGTCCACAGGGAGGAAACACCGCAGCTTAGTCAGTTTTTCATCCATCTTGAAGAGAGAGAATGTATTGCTTGGATTTCTTTCATTTGGACCATGGCTTTGGATATTATTTATGGGGATTATGTAGCTTTATTTATGTTTCATGCTTCTTTAACTTTTAAAATCAAGACAGTATTATGGTTGTAATAATTGGAAGTTTGTTTTGAGACAATGTTGGAAATGTTCTGTATGAACACGTATTTATGATAATAAAAGTCTGTTGGTTTTTCCGTTGCTTATTTATATGTGTTTATATCTGTCTTGTGTTTTATCTGTGTCTTTTACTTATAAACCTCCACCAAAATTAAGGCATTCCCTTTGTGAGTGACCTTAACAGAGGTGGTGTGTTTCACTTAGTATCAGAGCATAGGTTTACCAGACCAAATAAAAAGTTTTTGAAACTATATTCAAATTAAAATTTAAAGAAGCATTTTTCAAGAAAAAGAATTATTTTATAGTTTTAAAAAGGCATAATCCCCTAAAGCCATGTGAATTATCTATCCTTCGTTTTGAATCTTTCCTTTTTCATTTCAGCATGTCGGGAGAATTTAACCTTCCAGAAGGTGTGACTGTACCTGGTTGGTTTAAAAGGTACTTGGAAGCTAGGGCCAATGAGGCGGGCCCAGCGAATCTTCCTCCCCCAGCTGCAGCAATTCCTCCTTCTCCTCCACCAGTTGCTGAAATTCCCCCTCCTCCTCCTCCTCCTCCGAGAGGAAATGCTTTTGCCAAGACTTGTAGAGATTTTAAAGCTATGGGTGGGAAAGACTTTCATGGAACCGAGTCCTTCGTAGCAGCCAGGAACTGGCTGAAAGAGACCAAAGATCTTTTCGTTATCTTCGAGGTAGAAGACAGGCGGAAGGTAAAACTGGCAGTGTGGTTGCTCAAAGGAGAGGCTTCCTACTGGGGGGAGTCACCAATGCAGAAAGACCAGTTGAAACATGGGAAGATTTCAAATTTAGATTTGAGCTGAAGTTCCTTTCAGAAGCTGAGAGAAGTCTTCAAATGGAGAGGTTCCTATCCCTTAAGCAAGGAAGTATGACCGTCAAAGAGTATGTCAACCAGTTTGATCAGCTAGCTAGGTTCGGACTGGACCTAGTCAACACCCAACACAAGAAGGCTCTCCGCTTTGTTAAGGGACTGAATGAGCCGCTTCATAGCCTGGCCATGACCCATATACCTATGGGAGCTACATATGAAAGGCTGGTACATATGGCGTTACTACATGAGTAGGATAAAGGCAAGAAGGAGACAAAGGCGGAAGGGTCTCAGGGAAAGAAAGAAGCTTTACAGCCTAAGAAAACAGACTTTAAGAAGGACGGGAAAAACAACAAAGCTCGCGAAACAAGAAAGTGTAATTTCTGTGGTGTGGTTGGACATGTGGTGAAAGACTGCGGGAAGAAGAAGGCAAAGATGAATGGTGGTTGCTTTCATTGTGGAGAAATAGGACACATAGCTAAGGACTGCCCTAAGAGGCGAGGGCAGGCGCAGAAAGCTGCATCCACTTCGGGTGGACAAGTTCATGCACTGGAGGCACCTCCTCTGCAACAGCGAGGTAGAAATACTTCTGTAGAAAGTGTAGTTTATCTTTATGATCACCCAGTTCGCACTTTATTTGATTCTGGTGCATCACACTCCTTTATTTCATCTGCTTTAGTAGAATCTCTGCACCTAGAAACTAGTATGGTAGAGGATCCCTTGGTTGTCTCCAATCCAATTGGAGGCCCAGCTTATTTGTCAATGATTTGTATGAATTTGAAAATCTCTATTCTAAGTGTAGAATTTAGATGTAGTACCTCTGTTTTGGGCTTCTCGGGGTACAGATTGATTTTGGGCATGGACTGGCTATCCAGTAATGGTGCCATCCTTGATTGTGAGAAAAGACAGGTTAGGCTCTTAACCCAACTCGGTAACACTCTGGAAATTACTTGTAATCCCTCGAATGTGGTTATGCTTAGTTATCTTGAATCGCTTGACACTTCTGTTGAGAATTTGCAGTCAGTTAAGGTGGTCCGAGAATATTCGGATGTCTTTGATGAGGTGAAGGGCTTACCTCCGAAACGGGAAATAGACTTCCGCATCTATCTTGTTGACAATGCGAAGCCCGTTGCTTTGCCTATTAGGCACATGGCTCCTAGGGAAAGGAAAGAGCTCAGTAAGCAGATTAAAGAGCTTTTAGAAAAGGGGTTCATTAGGCGGAGCATTTCAGAATAGGGCGCTCCAGTGGTATTCGCTACAAAGGCGGATGGTTCACTCCGTCTATGTGTTGACTATAGGGAGCTAAACAAGCTGACTAAAAAGAATAGGCACCCTCTCCCCAAAATTGACGATTTGTTTGACCAGCTTGTAGGAGCGTCGTTTTTCTCCCAAGTTGATTTGGCGACCGGATTTCATCAACTAAGGGTAGTTGATGATAACATCGATAAGACAGCTTTCAGAACCCCAGACGGATTCTTTGAGTGGCTTGTCATGCCTTTTGGCTTGACAAACGCACCCGCTTACTTTGTGGACCTAATGAGTAGGGTGTTCAGAGATTTCCTCAATAAATTCGTGGTGGTCTTCGTAGACGATATTTTGATCTTCTCAAAAAATGAGGAAGAGCATGCTCAGCACCTAAAGGCAATCATGGAGACTCTTAGATCACATCAGTTAAAAGCTAAATTCTCCAAGTGCCACTTTTGGAGAGAAGAAGTGAGATTTCTTGGGCATATAGTGTCCAAAGAGGGGTTAGCTGTAGACCCCGCAAAAGTAGTAGCGGTGCAAGATTGGAAGGCACCAAGGAATGCAACTGAGGTCCGAAGCTTCCTCGGGCTTGCAGGCTTTTATCGGAAGTTCATCAGAGATTTTGCAGAAATCTCAGCTCCTCTTACAAGTCTAACAAAGAAGAATCTAGTTTTCTCTTGGGATTTGGATTGCGAGTTTGCTTTCCAACGCTTAAAAAGGGCTCTTACAACAACCCCAGTTCTGACCTTGCCGGATGGAAGAAAAATGTTTACAATATACACGGATGCATGCGGGACAGGACTAGGCACTGTCCTAATGAAAGAAGGAAGGGTAGTAGCTTATGGCGGAAGACAGTTGAGAGTTCATGAAAGGAACTACCCAACCCACGACCTTGAGTTGGCCGCCATCGTCTTTGCGCTTAAGTCTTGGCGCCACTATCTCCTAGGTGAGAAATTTGAACTGTATACTGACCATAAATCTTTGAAGTATCTCTTCTCGTAGAAGGACCTTAACTTAAGGCAACAAAGGTGGATGGAGTTTCTTGCCTCGTATGATTTCGAGATTTCCTACACTCCTGGCAAGGGCAACATAGTCGCAGATGCCTTGAGTAGAAAGAAGCTAACGTTGAGCCCGCTATTTGTTGAAAGGCGAAGCCTAGAGTTTATAGCCAGTTTTGACTTTAGGCCCTCCTCTGATTTTGTACCCGGTCTATTAGCATCGCTAGAAGTGTGGTCCACTCTCTTAGACTCAATAGGGACCGCACAATGAGAAGACCCTCAACTTGTAGAAGTGGTTGATAAGCTCGTTAGGGGTGAGACTTCTAGTCACCTCGATAGATACACCATCGACGACAAAGGGTGGTTAAGACGGGATGGAAGACTATGCGTCCCACAGGCAAAGGAGTTGGTGAAGAAAGTTCTTGAGGAGGCACATCATTCCAAGATGACAATACATCCAGGTGGGGACAAAATGTACAAGGACTTAAAGAGAGTTTTCTTTTGGAGTGGCATGAAGAAGGACGTGGCAGATTTTGTTTCTAAGTGCATGATTTGCCAACAAGTCAAGGCGGAGCAGAAGAAGCCTGGCGGTCTGCTCTATCCTCTAGAGGTCCCACAGTGGAAGTGGGATTGCATTTCAATGGACTTCATTGATGGGCTGCCTAGGTCTAGAAGAGGCAACACTAGCATTTGGGTAATAGTGGATAGGCTTACTAAAAGCACCCACTTTTTACCTGTCAAGAGTAGAAGGACTGCCTCGTCTCTAGCATCTCTTTATCTTAAGGAGATAGTTCGACTCCATGGAATACCTTCTAGCATTATTAGCGACAGAGATCCTATCTTCACAAGCGAGTTTTGGCGGAGTCTGCAAGAAGCTGTAGGCACACAGTTATGTTTGAGCACGGCCTATCACCCCCAAACCGATGGTCAGACGGAAAGGGTGAACAGGATTTTGGAAGACCTTTTGAGACTTTGCGTCCTTGACTTTGGAGGGACTTGGGAGGACCATCTTCCTTTGGTGGAATTTGCCTACAACAACAGCTACCAAGCCACCATCGGAATGGCGCCCTTCGAAGCTTTATATGGAAGACCGTGTCGATCACCCACTTGTTGGTGGGAGTCTACTGACAATCTCATACTTGGACCAGATATGATCCGAGAGACTTCAGAGAAATTAGACTTAATACGGAGAAGAATGAAGACAGCCCAAGACAGACAAAAATCCTACGCAGACAAGAGGACCGACCTTGAATTTGAGGTTGGGGACAGGGTTTTCCTTAAGGTATCTCCTTTAAGGAACGTCGTTCGCTTTGGATCCACAGGGAAGCTAGCACCAAGATTTGTAGGGCCGTTTCCTATCATCGAGAAGATTGGGAAGATGGCCTACAGGTTAGAGTTACCCGAGAGACTGGCCGGAGTTCACAACGTCTTTCATGTTTCTCACCTCTGGAAGTATCTACATGAATCAGCAGAAGTGGTAGAGCCAAACATTCTAGAAGAAGCTGAAGTAGAACGCAAAGAAACTGTGAGGAAAGTTCCAACTCGCATCTTAGGAACTGAAGTGAAAAAGCCGCGCAACCGCGAAGTCAAACTCGTCAAAGTTCAGTGGAGCGACGCCAAGGAAGACGCGACTTGGGAAACTGAGGATAGAATACGCGCAGCCTACCCTTTTCTTTTTGAGGGTACATTTTTGATCTCTCTTTTTCCTTAAAGTCATGTTAGTATCTATCTTTTTAGGTATATCTCCCCGACCTTACCCTTTTATCCTTAGGTGGAAACCCCTTTGGATGTAAACATGTAATTGAAACATGTTATGGATGATGGTTGCAAGTGGTTGCAAATGTTTGCTAGTGGTTGCTCGTGGATGCATATACACACACAATATAGGGTTTTAGATCGGCTCAGTCACTTCATATTGCATATGCATATATGTGTTTATGTTTGTATATGGTTGAAGCTTAATATGTTGTAATATGGATGTCGCATTTGTTTGAAAGATTGCGCACTCATGTAGAATTATGAATAGGAAAAAGTTTGCATACATAATGGATTCATGACACTTACATAATTTGCATTAAGGAGGTCAACTGAATCAGTAGACCGCCTGATTTTTGCATTAGATAAGGACATGTACACACATGATGCATATGATCATGAAGCATTAGAAGTCTTTTAAGGAAAATGGACGCTCGTGTTTGATGATTGAGTAGATGGACATTTGGATGGTAGGATATATGTTCTCCTAGACTTGGAGATTTCGGGGACGAAATCTTTTAAGGAGGGGAGAATGTAACACCCCGTATTTCTGTTAACACTAAAGTTGCTAATACAAAAATAAATGTGTAAAGGGGAGATGTATCTAATGTGCATACAAGAATAATAATAAATGTGTAAAGGGGAGATGTATCTAATGTGCATACAAAAATAATAATAAATGTGTAAAGGGGAGATGTATCTAATGCATACGTATTTATATGGATTGACAAATAATAGTAAATGTACATTAAGAAAGAAATGGTGAACAAAATTGGCTTCTCTTTACAACGGACGGCTCTGGTTAATCCTAGCTTCATCGACGGCTCAAATTAACTTGCAACTCTATAAAAAGACCCTAGGTCTCAAACTAAAAATTCACAAAAAAAAAAGAATTGGAGCCACCATGCTGTCTGTTGAGAACTAGAGGGAGCCTCCACTTGAAAGAGACGAACAACATAGCGAATACAAACTAAAAGATTAAAAAGCAACAACAAATTAGAATCAAAGCAACGTCTTCCCAAAGGAAAGCTTTGCAAATTCAGAATTTCAGAACTCAGAAAACAAGACCGTCTACGATAGTAAGTTTAGCTACATTTTTAGAATGCGAATTAATATGAATATCATGTGTTGCAATGAAATGATAATAGTACGATACTCGTTATGTTATTAATATACGTTTGTGATTTGATTCTATTATCATGTTGAATTGAGAATTATTAAGTATGATGTTTATTATGTTTTATAATATTAATCTATGCCAGTGACTTGATTCTATTATCATGTTAAATTTAGGATTATTGGATTAGATTATTTGTATAAGCATGGACTTGGATTGTAACATCTTATGAGAATTGTGTAGTTTATTATGCAAGTTTATGTAGTGAAGTTATGCGACCAATTGTCAAATCTTTATGTTCATCTTTATGCAAAACTTATGCCATGTTCACACTTATCATATGTTGGGATTAATTTGCAAGTATGTTAAAATCTATGTTACTAATTAACACATGTGTATGTTGATTAGCCTATGTTGCTAACTCACATATACGTATGTTGATTTGCCTATGTTGCAAATTAACATATGTATATGGATTAGTTCATATTGCTAATTCTCATGTTTGTTGTTAATATGGCCTATGTTAAAAACAAATATATGTTGAGTTAGCCTATAAGTGCTAGTTCATACCTATGACATTATAATGTTTATGTTAGTCATTTTGCAAGTTTGTACCTATGACATTATAATGTTCATGTTAGTTATTTTGCAAGTTCACCCCTAAAATGTTCATGTTAGTTATTTTGCAAGTACACCCTATTATGTTCATATTGATTATGCCATCAATACCAAAGTTATACCCTTGTCATGTTTATGCTAATTTATGCCAATTTGCGTATATTAAATTAGGCTAAGTTTTTAGCCTAATACTTTACACCAAAAATCATGCGAACGTAAATTAGGCTGAGATGGTTAGCCTAATATTGGACGGGGTAACGTTGGGTTAAAATGATAATTTTAGGAAAACTTGCCATAAATTGGTCATTAATCACATAAGTGATTTATGGCATAAAAAGGCATTAATTACCTTAATTAAATGAGATTAATTGGAAATGAATGTGACAGTAATTTGAATATTTTCAAATTTACATATTGGTCATTAATCACATAAGTGATTTATGGCATAAAAAGGCATTAATTACCTTAATTAATGAGATTAATTGGAAATGAATGTGACAGTAATTTGAATTTGAATAATTTACATGATTAAAATGTAAATTAGAAAATACGAACGCGCTTAACCCGAGGTTGGATTGAGTTGGGACGTAAACATGCCCGGACCCGCCCGGATGTCCAGTTGTCACAACAATAGCTATCCAATGTGAGAGGTTAAGGCATGGGGCCCAATAAAGACCCGAGGTTAAACTGAGTTGTGGCGTAAAACAGCCCGGACCCAACCGACATACAGGCAGCCACAACAATATCTGTCTAATCTAAGAGGTTGGTGCTCTAATAAGACAATTAGAGCTGAGTTAGGACTGATAGGGTTAAGTCAATTTAATAAATACTTAACCAAATTCAACATGTTAAATAATTTGGATGGGTGGGGGGTAGGTTCATTCAGACACTTAACCACTTAACATGTTTGATAAGAAAACCTAGTAACGGGGACCCGTTTCAGCAGTAACCCAATTAGGTATCATGGTACCCTGAACTAGGCAGGGTGGGGCACGGTTACTGGGCTGATTGTAAGCGGTCAAAAGCGACGGCGGTTGGTGCACAGTGTGGGTTCTAACAGAGTACGGGCTGCACACACTCTGGAGCAGACAAGTCAGGGCACTGGAGCATCAGTAGTATACCCTATGCATGCTAGAATTGTGTCGGGGCCGCCACCATGGGACTTGATACACCCAATGGTGGGACCAACATAGGTATCTACCATATAGGGCTGTAGGACACATGTGAATATACGAGTAGGAGCCGATCTTTTAAAGAAAGAGAAAGGGATCACTTCACTCCAATCACGGGGTGCCTGTTGGTATAAGAATTAGTAGGTGCAGAGATAGAGATTTAAAAATAGGGTGCGAAGGGATGTTCGTTTTTGTACACCTTATCTAGTTCTAGGATAGTCTATTATCCTGATATCGTCATGTTCTCACTTTATGCAAGTCATGATCTTTTTATTATTAACATTCTAGGAATATAGCTAGACTTACCAGACTTATGCCTGACTCATTTTCCTTTCGTCTTCTTTTCTTCCGTTCCACCCCCCCTCCCCTAGGTCCACAGGGAGGAAACACCGCAGCTTAGTCAGTTTTTCATCCAGCTTGAAGAGAGAGAATGTATTGCTTGGATTTCTTTCATTTGGACCATGGCTTTGGATATCATTTATGGGGATTATGCAGCTTTATTTATGTTTCATGCTTCTTTAACTTTTAAAATCAAGACAGTATTATGGTTGTAATAATTGGAAGTTTGTTTTGAGACAATGTTGGAAATGTTCTGTATGAACACGTATTTATGATAATAAAAGTCTATTGGTTTTTCCGCTGCTTATTTATATGTGTTTATATCTGTCTTGTGTTTTATCTGTGTCTTTTACTTATAAACCTCCACCAAAATTAAGGCATTCCCTTTGTGAGTGACCTTAACGGAGGTGGGGTGTTTCAACATACATAGTATAAAATCAAAAACCGCAGGGCGCTTATTGGTGATTGGATTCCAACTATGACGAGGTATGGTATCACCTCCCGATCAGTGTACTCTAGAGGGATACACTGGGGTTCGACAAGAACATCTTGCAAACCGGTCACACATGACCGGTCACTCATTTAGCTTGAGTGGACCGAATATATTATCACCACGGTTGTCGGTCGTCCAACCGTAATCCGTAAGTGTAACACCCCGAAAATTCTATAACTGTGAAATTAACAAATTAAAGTATAATTAATTTGAAATCAAAGAACTAAGGGAAACGGGATATGCCATTGCGTTCGTCTCGGAAAAATACGCGAAATAGAGTCCGAGTTTTTGAAAAACGGAGTCCGTATGAAGAAGATATGGCCTTCGGAAGTTTTTAAATTAAGTTTAAAATTCAAACAGAATTAAATAATTAAATATTCCGAAGTGGGGCCCAATGGGCCAGGGTGGAAGAACACCCGCCTGGGCCACCCAGGTCGACTGGGCTGTCGACCTGGGCTACCCATGTCGATAGGGCTGTCGACAACCCTGTCGACAGGGGTATCGACCTGGTCGAGCCCAGTCCAACCTGGCTGGCCAGGTCTGTGTTTAGCCGATTTTCTGTGGTCTGCTTTGTCATTAGGGCTAGGTGGCAAGCTCTAATTGGTCTCTCCTTAGGATGAATGGCTACGATCAATCCAAGCAACATCAATGGTCCTAATCAGTTCCTAACCTCTATATAAACAACCCTAGACAAACCCTAATCTATTCATTCAAAATTAAGAACATAGCCGCCATGTTGCTGAGGAACGACTAGAGGTAGCCGCCAACTAGAGAGAGGATTAGGAGGAAAATTCTAAAGCTTAAAGAGACCTAAATCAAATCAATTCAACAAAGGAATCATATCTCTTAATTAGAGAATTCGTCACACCATTGTAAGTAGAGTATTATTTTGGTATGAACAAATAATTGTGTTGATATGTATACTTGATTTGTGGCGATAAAATAATTCATATTTGTGCGTTGGAATATTGTATATGTTTGGATGTTCTTGAATTATGTTATTCATTATGAAAAACTACATGCGGTAGTTTTATGCAAGTATGACGTTTGGATATTCGCAAAATATGTAATTTATGTTGAAGCTACATGTATGTAGTTGATTAATTGAAATTCATGCAAGTTTGGGATTTTGTTACTATGCCATCATAATGTGTATTTTTGTACAAACATCATTCTTGTGAAGTAATTGGAATAAGGTTGGGATTATCATAATTCATATGAAATTATGTTGATAATTTTGGCATCATGGTCTATGTATTAAGCCATGTTTTGTACTAGAAACCTATTTGCAAACTTATGAATATGGCTAGGCTATGATCGATATTTCGCAATAATTGAAACCATGTTAGGTCTATATTGTTAACGAGAATTATATGATGACATATGTGGTACATGGCTAGGTTAGACTCAAAAATCCCTTTTTGCAAGTTTACATGACTAAAGTAAAAATCATGATTTCATGTTAGAAATATTTATGCCATAGTTATGTAAACAAATTTAACTATACTTATGTCATGCTTATGTTTGACATTATGCCATGCTTATGTTTGACATTATGCCATGCTTATGTTAAAAATATTTATGCCATGCTTATGTTTGACATTATGCCTAAATAAAAATATAGGTTCATGTTGTAGTTATGACTATATGTCAATAATGATACCCAATTTAGATTCTTATCTCAACTACAAGTTTACATGCTTTGATTCATGTCACCTATGCTTTATGACCAAAGTATATGTTACCACTATGCAAGTACACCAGTTTCTATTTTGTATTTCCAACGTCATATTGCAAGTTCATACGCTCACCTTCCCCTCTTTGTGTATGTAATCACGCTTTAAGCCTCCCCTCTTTCGCATGGCTAAGTTGGGCTTAAAAAGGTTAAGCCCAACATATAAACGAACGTATTAAACGGGGGAAAATAACGTTGGGCTAAATTAATTAATAAATGAAAATATAAAGTAGGAGGGCCCAAATTCAAGTATGGGTTGGGCCCATGATTGGTGTAACCTTTACACCATTAACTTAATAATGGGCCGCAAATATTTACATATAAATAAAGAAGAAAGACAAAATATGTAAATGTAGAAAATACGATGTGTTTAACCCGAGGTTGGATTGAGTTGTGATGTAAACCTGCCCGGAACCGCCCGGCTGTCCAGTAGTCACAACAATACCTATCCAATGTGAGAGGTTAAACATGGAGCCCAATAAGGACCCGAGGTTAGACTGAGTTGTGGCGTAAGACTGCCCGGAACCAACCGGCAACAGGCAGCCACAACAATACCTGTCTAATGTGAGAGGTCAGGGCCTTAATAAGACAATTAAGGCTGAGTCAGGATTGTTAGGATTAAGTGAACTAAAGACTTAATCAAAATGGAACATGCTAAACTAAACGGACTGGTGGGGGTTAGGTTAGAAAACACTTAACCAACTTAGCATGTTGGCTAGAGATAGAAAACCTAGTAACGGGGGACCCTTTTCAGCAGTAACCCTAAAAGGTGTATCATGATACCCTGAAACTAGGCAGGGTGGGGCACGATTACTGGGCTGATTGTAAGAGGTCAAATCGACGGCGGTGGTGTAGCAGTGTAGGTTCTAACGGGGTGCGGGCGTGCACACACTCCGGCGCAGAAAAATAAGGCACTGGACACCAGTAGCATACCTGTGCATTCTAAGGTTGTGTCGGGCCGCTACCATGGGACTTGATACACCCCATGGTGGGACCAGCATAGGTAACTACAACATCGGGGGCCGTAAGACACATGTAACTATGCGAGTAGGAGCCGATCATCATAGAATGGATCACATCACCCTGATTATGGGGTGCCAGTTGGAAACTAGTTTATATGGGTTCAGAGATTGACATGGGGTACGATAGTGTATTCGACCCTAGACAACTTAACCAAGTTTATAGTGCTTTCCCACTTCTTGATTATACTTATCATACCCAGTTCTTTATTCATAGACAAAATAGTACTAGACTTACTCAGGCTTTATGTCTGACTCTACTTTTCTTTCGTCTTCTTTTCTTCCGTTTCCCCCCCCCCCCCCCCAGGTCCACAGGGAGGGAACACTGCAGCTTGACCAGCATTAACATCCAGCTTGAAGAAGGGAAATGTATTGCTTGGAACTTTCCGTTTTTGAACTATGGCTTTGGACAACCACTATGGGGCTTTTGCAGTTTATCTATGTTTTATTTATGCTTCTTTAAATAATGTAATCAAGACAGATTATGAAAGTATTATGTTATGTTTTTGGAAAGGATGTAAGACAATTATGGTGATGTTGTTGTAACACGTATTTGCTTTTATGAAATAAAAGTTCTTGTTTTTCCGCTGTTTACAAATATGTGTTCTTATATCTGTCTTTTATATCTGTGACTTATACTTATAAACCTCCACCAAAATTAGGGCATTCCCTTTGAGAGTGACCCTAACGGAGGTGGGGTGTTTCACTTGGTATCAGAGCATAGGTTTACCAGATAAGATAAAAAGTTTTGAAAATTTATTTTCAAAAAGGAAATTTAAAGAAGCATTTTTAAAAGATGAAAATATTATTTTATTTTAAAAGGCAAAGTCCACTCCCCAAAGCCATAGGTACTATCTCTTATCCTTCGTTTTGAATCTATCCTTTTTGTTTCAGCATGTCCGAAAATCTTAACTTACCGGAAGGGGTACCAATACCTGGTTGGTTTAGACGATTCTTAGAAGCAAGGGCCACTCAGCCAGGTCCTACCGTTCCTCCTCCCCCAGCTGCAGGAAATCATCCAGCTGCAGCAGCACCTTTTCCTCCACCTCCTCCCCGGGGAAACACATTTGCTAAGATATGTAAAGATTTTAAAGCTATGGGAGGAAAGGATTTCCATGGAACTGAGTCCTTCGTAGCAGCTAGGAATTGGCTGAAAGAAACTGAAGACCTATTCATCATCTTTGAGGTAGAGGATAGACAAAAAATACAATTGGCAGTATGGCTATTGAAGGGCGAGGCTTCCTACTGGAGGGAAGTCACTAATGCTGAAAGACCAGTGGAGACATGGGAGGACTTTAGGGCAAGATTTGAGACCAAATTTCTCTCAGATGCGGAAAGAAGTTTGCAGTTGGAAAAATTCTTATTTCTTAAGCAAGGAGACAAGACTGTCAGAGAGTATGTGAATCAGTTCGATGAGCTGGCTAGGTTTGGGCTTGACCTAGTCAACACCCCGCACAAGAAGGCTCTCCGTTTCGTCAAAGGGTTGAATGAGCCATTACACAGTTTGGCCATGACCCATATACCCATGGGAGCCACGTATGAAAGACTGGTGCAAATGGCATTGCTGAATGAAGAGGATAAGGGCAAGAAGGAGACAAAGGCAGAAAGCTCTCAAGGGAAGAAAGAGGGTTTGCAGCCTAAGAAGACAGACTTTAAGAAAGGCGGGGAAGGCAACAAGGAGAAGAGGAAGTGTAATTTCTGTGGCAAAGTGGGGCACTTAGTAAAGGACTGCCGGAAAAAGAAGGCCAAGGAGAATGGTGGGTGCTTTTCTTGCGGTGAGACGGGCCACAGGGCTAAGGACTGCCCAAAGAAACGAGGACAGGGGCAGGGCGCTGGATCCACCTCAGGGGCACAGGTTCATGTGCTAGAAGCGCCACCTTTGCAACAGCGAGGTACCAACACTTCTGTAGAAAGTGTAGTTTATCTTTATGATCACCCCATTCGCACTTTATTTGATTCTGGCGCATCACACTCCTTTATCTCGTCTGCTTTAGTAGAATCTCTGCACCTAAAAACTAGTATGGTAGAGGACCCCTTAATTGTTTCAAACCCAATTGGGGGCCCAGCTCATTTGTCTATGATCTGTTTGGGATTAAAAATTTCTATTCTAAGTGTTGAATTTCAATGTAGTGCCTTTGTTTTGGGCTTTTCGGGGTATGGTTTGATTTTGGGTATGGATTGGCTATCCAGTAATGGGGCCATCCTTGATTGTGAGAAAAGGGTTGTTAGGCTCCTAACCCAGCTCGGTAATACTTTGGAAATTTCTTGTAATCCCTCGTATGCGGTTATGCTTAGTTATCTTGAATCGCTAGATGCCTCTGTAGACAATTTGCAATCAGTTAGAGTGGTCCGGGAATATCCGGATGTCTTCGAAGAGGTGAAGGGCTTGCCTCCGAAGCAGGAAATAGACTTCCGCATATATCTTGTAGATAATGCAAAGCCCGTTGCGTTGCCCGTTAGACACATGGCTCCGCGAGAAAGAAAAGAGCTCAGTAAACAGATTAAAGAGCTTCTAGAGAAGGGGGTTCATTTGAAGGAGCATTTCAGAATGGGGCGCTCCAGTAGTGTTCGCCACTAAGGCAGAAGGTTCATTTCGCTTATGCATGAGTTGTGGAGAGTCACCTGAGTAAGTACATTTGGCAGCATGGTTGGCATTTATTTCCAAAAGATAGTTCCTTTACCTGATAATGCGTGGACGAGATCCAAGATTCACTTGTGAATTTTGGAGAGCTTGCATGGAACCATGAGTACGCAGTTAGGCTTGAGCCAAGTATATTAGAAGTAGAGTAAGTGAAAGTGGAATGAGAGGCAACAGTGAAAACGGTTCCAACCCATATTTTGGAAACAAGAATTAAGAAGCTACGAAATTGTGAAGTTAAAGACGGACAAAGCATAATGGAGTTAAGCTCAAGGAAATGCGACTTAGAAGATTGAGGACTAGATTAGTGCATCATATCTCTTCTTAAGAGTATATCCTTGATCCCTCTTTCGTGTATATCCTCTCGGTCCCATTTTTAAACCGATTTCTATTGCAAACCCCGTAGGGAGTATGACTCATCTGTTAGTAACACATGTTGGGGCTCGAGGATGTTCGTTGGATTGACCAAACTTCTTTTTGGGTTTAATAAGATATAAATTGGTCTTAGGAAGGGACTCCCTTGTGACCTAAAAGGAGTCCATCATGTTTAGTTTCCTAGAATCATATATGGTGGTTGGGTTGAGTAATTCTTTGGGTGTCAGTCTGATGTTGATTTCGGTCTTCGGGGCTGATGCTTAGAGAGTTCTTCTCCTAATCAATATATATGTGGCATAGATTTCCAGTTTTGACATTGCCTAAAGGGCACAAAGTTTTTACTTGTTTCTATCATTCGACTATACCTTTAGGTAGGACCATTTCCTATCATTGAGAAAATTTGGAAAATGGCCTATAGATTAGAGCTACCCGAGAAGTTGGCCGGAGTCCACAACGTTTTTCACGTTTCACACCTCCGAAAATGTCTACATGAGTCTGCTGAAGTGGTAGAGCCAAATATCCTCGAAGAGGCCGAAGTGGAACGCGAAGCAACCATAAGGAGAGTTCCAACCCGCATCTTAGGAACGGAAGTGAAGAAGCTACGCAACCGCGAAGTCAAGCTCGTCAAAGTTCAGTGGAGCGACGCCGAGGGAGACGCGACTTGGGAAACTGAAGCTAGAATACGCACTGCCTACCCTTTTCTGTTCGAGGGTACATCCTTGATCTTTCCTTTTCCTTAAGTTGCGCTTTTATCTATCTTTTTAGGTATATTTCCTCGACCTTATCTTTTAGGTAGAAACTCTTTGGATGGAAACATGTAATTGAAACATGTTATTGATGATGGTTGCAAGTGGTTGCAAGTGATTGCTAGTGGTTGCTCGTGGTTGCATATACACACACAATCTAGGTTTTAGATCGGCTCAGTCACTTCATATTGCATATGCATATATGTTTGCATTCGTATATGGTTGAACTTTGATGTGTGGTCATGTGGATGTTGCATTTGTATTGAATGATTGTGCACTCATGTAGAATCATGAATAGGAAAATTTGCATACATAATGGATTCATGGCACTTACATAATTCGCATTAAGGAGGTCAACTGAATCAGTAGACCGCCTGATTTTGCATTAGATAAGTACATGTACACACACACTTTGCATATGATCATGAAGCATTAGAAGTCTTTTAAGGACAATGGATGCTCGTGTTTGATGGATGAGTAGATGGATGATTGGATGTTAGGATATACATTCCTCCTAACTTGAAGATTTCGGGGACGAAATCCTTTTAAGTGGGGGAGAATGTAACACCCCGAAAATTCTATAACTGTGAAATTAACAAATTAAAGTATAATTAATTTGAAATCAAAGAAATAAGGGAAACGGGATACGCCATTGCGTTCGTCTCGGAAAAATACGCGAAATAGAGTCCGAGTTTTCGAAAAACGGAGTCCGTATGAAGAAGATATGGCCTTCGGAAGTTTTTAAATTAAGTTTAAAATTCAAACAGAATTAAATAATTAAATATTCCGAAGTGGGGCCCAATGGGCCAGGGTGGAAGAACACCCGCCTGGGCCACCCAGGTCGACTGGGCTGTCGACCTAGGCTACCCATGTCGACAGGGCTGTCAACAGCCCTGTCGACAGGGGTATCGACCTGGTCGAGCCCAGTCCAACCTGGCTGGCCAGGTCTGTGTTTAGCCGATTTTCTGTGGTCTGCTTTGTCATTAGGGCTAGGTGGCAAGCTCTAATTGGTCTCTCCTTAGGATGAATGGCTACGATCAATCCAAGCAACATCAATGGTCCTAAT
Source organism: Allium sativum (assembly GCA_030737875.1). Taxonomy (NCBI): domain Eukaryota; kingdom Viridiplantae; phylum Streptophyta; class Magnoliopsida; order Asparagales; family Amaryllidaceae; genus Allium; species Allium sativum. The sequence goes on from CM060923.1 coordinate 14,718,807, forward strand.
CAGTTCCTAACCTCTATATAAACAACCCTAGACAAACCCTAATCTATTCATTCAAAATTAAGAACATAGCCGCCATGTTGCTGAGGAACGACTAGAGGTAGCCGCCAACTAGAGAGAGGATTAGGAGGAAAATTCTAAAGCTTAAAGAGACCTAAATCAAATCAATTCAACAAAGGAATCATATCTCTTAATTAGAGAATTCGTCACACCATTGTAAGTAGAGTATTATTTTGGTATGAACAAATAATTGTGTTGATATGTATACTTGATTTGTGGCGATAAAATAATTCATATTTGTGCGTTGGAATATTGTATATGTTTGGATGTTCTTGAATTATGTTATTCATTATGAAAAACTACATGCGGTAGTTTTATGCAAGTATGACGTTTGGATATTCGCAAAATATGTAATTTATGTTGAAGCTACATGTATGTAGTTGATTAATTGAAATTCATGCAAGTTTGGGATTTTGTTACTATGCCATCATAATGTGTATTTTTGTACAAACATCATTCTTGTGAAGTAATTGGAATAAGGTTGGGATTATCATAATTCATATGAAATTATGTTGATAATTTTGGCATCATGGTCTATGTATTAAGCCATGTTTTGTACTAGAAACCTATTTGCAAACTTATGAATATGGCTAGGCTATGATCGATATTTCGCAATAATTGAAACCATGTTAGGTCTATATTGTTAACGAGAATTATATGATGACATATGTGGTACATGGCTAGGTTAGACTCAAAAATCCCTTTTTGCAAGTTTACATGACTAAAGTAAAAATCATGATTTCATGTTAGAAATATTTATGCCATAGTTATGTGAACAAATTTAACTATACTTATGTCATGCTTATGTTTGACATTATGCCATGCTTATGTTTGACATTATGCCATGCTTATGTTAAAAATATTTATGCCATGCTTATGTTTGACATTATGCCTAAATAAAAATATAGGTTCATGTTGTAGTTATGACTATATGTCAATAATGATACCCAATTTAGATTCTTATCTCAACTACAAGTTTACATGCTTTGATTCATGTCACCTATGCTTTATGGCCAAAGTATATGTTACCACTATGCAAGTACACCAGTTTCTATTTTGTATTTCCAACGTCATATTGCAAGTTCATACGCTCACCTTCCCCTCTTTGTGTATGTAATCACGCTTTAAGCCTCCCCTCTTTCGCATGGCTAAGTTGGGCTTAAAAAGGTTAAGCCCAACATATAAACGAACGTATTAAACGGGGGAAAATAACGTTGGGCTAAATTAATTAATAAATGAAAATATAAAGTAGAAGGGCCCAAATTCAAGTATGGGTTGGGCCCATGATTGGTGTAACCTTTACACCATTAACTTAATAATGGGCCGCAAATATTTACATATAAATAAAGAAGAAAGACAAAATATGTAAATGTAGAAAATACGATGTGTTTAACCCGAGGTTGGATTGAGTTGTGATGTAAACCTGCCCGGAACCGCCCGGCTGTCCAGTAGTCACAACAATACCTATCCAATGTGAGAGGTTAAACATGGAGCCCAATAAGGACCCGAGGTTAGACTGAGTTGTGGCGTAAGACTGCCCGGAACCAACCGGCAACAGGCAGCCACAACAATACCTGTCTAATGTGAGAGGTCAGGGCCTTAATAAGACAATTAAGGCTGAGTCAGGATTGTTAGGATTAAGTGAACTAAAGACTTAATCAAAATGGAACATGCTAAACTAAACGGACTGGTGGGGGTTAGGTTAGAAAACACTTAACCAACTTAGCATGTTGGCTAGAGATAGAAAACCTAGTAACGGGGGACCCTTTTCAGCAGTAACCCTAAAAGGTGTATATTGATACCCTGAAACTAGGCAGGGTGGGGCACGATTACTGGGCTGATTGTAAGAGGTCAAATCGACGGCGGTGGTGTAGCAGTGTAGGTTCTAACGGGGTGCGGGTGTGCACACACTCCGACGCAGAAAAATAAGGCACTGGACACCAGTAGCATACCTGTGCATTCTAAGGTTGTGTCGGGCCGCTACCATGGGACTTGATACACCCCATGGTGGGACCAGCATAGGTAACTACAACATCGGGGGCCGTAAGACACATGTAACTATGCGAGTAGGAGCCGATCATCATAGAATGGATCACATCACCCTGATTATGGGGTGCCAGTTGGAAACTAGTTTATATGGGTTCAGAGATTGACATGGGGTACGATAGTGTATTCGACCCTTGACAACTTAACCAAGTTTATAGTGCTTTCCCACTTCTTGATTATACTTATCATACCCAGTTCTTTATTCATAGACAAAATAGTACTAGACTTACTCAGGCTTTATGTCTGACTCTACTTTTCTTTCGTCTTCTTTTCTTCCGTTCCCCCCCCCCCCCCAGGTCCACAGGGAGGGAACACTGCAGCTTGACCAGCATTAACATCCAGCTTGAAGAAGGGAAATGTATTGCTTGGAACTTTCCGTTTTTGAACTATGGCTTTGGACAACCACTATGGGGCTTTTGCAGTTTATCTATGTTTTATTTATGCTTCTTTAAATAATGTAATCAAGACAGATTATGAAAGTATTATGTTATGTTTTTGGAAAGGATGTAAGACAATTATGGTGATGTTGTTGTAACACGTATTTGCTTTTATGAAATAAAAGTTCTTGTTTTTCCGCTGTTTACAAATATGTGTTCTTATATCTGTCTTGTATATCTGTGACTTATACTTATAAACCTCCACCAAAATTAGGGCATTCCCTTTGAGAGTGACCCTAACGGAGGTGGGGTGTTTCAGTAAGATACAGAACGGAAAGAAGAAAAAAATGAATTTTTCTCTTGATTGGTGATAATACACCTTGCTTGGGGGCGACCCAACTAGCCATGCTACCTGCCCGACTTTTTCCATTTCCCGATTGTGAGGCTTGAGGCTACATTACCTTTTAGAACATATGGCTACCATTCACTTTGAATGCCACATCGTCAAACGCGTCAAATCACTAGTTGATCTTCCCAAAAATATTACGGGTATAAAAAGCTAAGAGAAACGAATTCCTCCACCACCAAACATAATACCTTGAAAAGATCGTCTTATGTGATCTGTTAGGCATACTATGTCAAACATTCTTCCATACTCGTTGTCCTGGGATTGGACAAACCGAAGGTACTATCCCGTAAACAGAACAGCCCTTGCATTTTCATCCATCTTCAATTATCTTCAGCATAATATAATTCGCAACGCATATGCCTATACAGAGTGGTTTTCAGATAACAAATCCAACTAGAATACCGTATTGACAATAATGGTCAAAACTTTGATAGTCGGTTATTTAACTATCGAAGGAAAACATCCATATAACAACGATCATATTTCCAAATGGAAATACTATCTATTGAATATCTTTACTCCAAATATTCCTCCAACTTGTTTAGCCTCTCACGATTTTTAGAAAAACGTTTCCATCTATTATAATCTACCTATTTTATATATCCAAAAAAGATTCCTTTTTAATCATTGGAAAAAATTATCACATATATATATTCACATTTTTTTTATTTTCTATATCTAGAAAATATCCGTTATTAACATTGGAAAACATTTCCATTTCTTATCCATGCATTATTATTTTACACATCATCAGTCCCTAACCGTAAACTAGTAAGAAAACAACTTCCTATGCATCAACCCCGAAGGTCGAAACCAACATCATATCGACACTCAGAAAGTCGTTCCACTTGACTAATTTCGAGTCAGTTTCTAATTTCCTTAATCCCATTCTTAAATCCTTATTAACAAAAATCATTTCATTTTTTATATTTAGAAAAACATCTCTGATTAAAATCCATTTATATAGATCTAAATGAGCATTGTATAAAACATTGATTTCAACGATGGTGTTATACTACCTGCTTCCTACTATTTAAATTTAAAATAAAACTTTGATTCGTTGTTTAGAATAGTAAATAATATTTTATTAAATAAATAAATCATATTATAGCCAAATCGAAATTCAATTTCTATTTTAAAAATAGAATTTTCTTTTTAAACTCGAATTCTTTTCGATTATATTTTACGGTATTTAAATATCAATTATTCCAGGGCCAATGTAATTCCACATCCCAAACAAACAATAATCAACTACAGATTATTTGTCACATCATAATATATGAAAAATAACAATATAGTTATTGAGGAATCTAGTTGGATCCCTCCAACTTGTTTCTCTTCATCCACAGATTATTAGTCACATAACTAACACAATTTCATATCAATATGAAATATAATGGTAAACATAATCAGTATTCAATCAACGGTTTATATCTAACTATATATGTTCTTTCATTCAATTAATTAACAAATCATCCAAACAACCATCACACACAGCATTCAATCATTACTTATCAGTATTGAATAACATTTATAATATTATAGAACTCGACAGAGTTAGTGAGTTTACTCACCTTGGCCGTTAATCGTTAAATAACGATTATTGCTCGTTAGTTCTAGTCAAATGTTTTATTTTACCTAAAATCGTAATGACTTCCAAATCACTCCTGACCAGTTCCGGTATGTAGTCTGTGACCATACGATTCTAACGGGTCTTGTTTTGTTAAATTTGGATAACGTATGAGCCATATATGATTATTACAACTTAACACACTTATTTAATTTTAATTTAAATTTAAATCAGGTTGTTGATCAAGCACTGCTACTGTTTGAACAGTGCTAAAATTCTAAATAAAAATTCTATACAGTATCTAAGATGTTCTTTTCACGAGATCATAAATTGCTAATCAGATGACAACCCTCATTTACTAATGCGATACATGCTACGATTACGAGAGTTTTGAAAGAAAGAAGTTACCTCCTTCATAGCGAGCCAACAACCAACCATAACAACTTGTTTTTTTGGCCTATTATCATCAGTGTTCAAACATTTATCAGTTGACAATGAATCATCTCCAGTCATCTCAAAAATTTCATCGTCCTTTGCATCATCCATGTCATACGACATATGTCGTGCATCTCGAGAAACCACCCTTATTGCCAAAGGTGTAATTCGCATAACCAGCTCTAAACTTAAGTAAAAAATTTGTTTGGGCTTTACCTTATATAAACCCAGCCCATTACCACTCAACAGTATCTTTCTTCTCCCTTTTTTTTAAAAACACAACTCCAGTAACATTTTCGAATGGCATTTCCTATCCTTCACGCCAACACTACTCCCCCCATACTCCATCGAATCGAACGTAACCACCACCTTTCTCCAATTCATCCCGATCCCTGCAACCTCCAGCCAACAACAAGGAACTCGCACTACCCTTATCAAAGCCGTCGAACAATCCTTTCATGCCACAACAGTGCATCCATCGAACTAAATATACACCGAAATCTACCAAGGTTTACCATTCTTCACACCATGACCCCATGGACGACCCGCCTCCTCTGTTCCACCTAGTTCGGCCACACTTGATAGTGCTTGGAATCCGCAGGTGCTGCTAGAAATTTTAGAGCACGAGAAGAACACGTCGAGTTACTTACTATATGTATCAACGCGAAGCTCCTATGCAGACGAGCTTAATACCATTTATTTTAAAATTTATAGAGTAATATTTTTGTTGGAATTTATTTTTGAAGCATGGTAAGCTTTGGTTTTGTACATATTTTTTTTCTCTGCTATTTTTTTCTGGAGATCAATAAGGCTTGCGTTGTGATGTATATATAACAAAGGAAAAAAGATGAGGATCAAGTCATTTCAATTAGTACACAGTAGGAAAAAAATTCAATCATAGGCATGTGCTTAGGATTTTATACAAGATCTACATATGTATTGCGCATAATATATACAAGTGTAGGGTAGGGTGGCTGTTGACATGTGCGTGATGGTGATCCTTCAACGTAGGTAACAGTGTGTAGGTTTGCATAATGGCTTACGAGTTAAGGGATACATATATATATATATATATATATATATATATATATATATATATATATATATATATATATATATATATATATATATATATATATACACACACACACATTAACTTACATGTTCAGTTGTGTATGTTTTATTTATCTTAAGAAATGTTATGTTTGTACACTGTGTGGATCATTAAAACTACAAGTTTGTAGACAATTCCCTGTATCTATTCAATTGGTCCAGCTTATATTCTTGTAGCTAAAGGAGGCTACTTAAATGAAGTATGAGAGCAGTGTGTGTGTCTATATATATATATATATATATATATATATATATATATATATATATATATATATATATATATATATATATCAATCGAAGTTTGATTCTGTATTGAGTTATAAGTTCCGCGTATCCCCTTATATAAAACTTCATTCGCACCCGACCCTTTACGGAAAAAAATGGAAATATTGTTGTGTCGAGCAATGCGACACGATCCCAAAACTGAAATAAAATGGACAAGATTGCTTATTTTGTGAAATTCCAAAACGTTGATATAGGGTATAAAATATGTTAAAAAAAAAGTGGCTTATGAAATACTAATCAAATTTCACACATCTCTGTTGTTTTGAGTTTTTTCTAATAATTTAAAATTATACTCGGTACAGCACACTACTATTTTTCAGTTGTGATAATTTCATTGGTTTTTGGATTGGCTTGGATATTTCTGAATTGAAAAACATTTGGCTTGATTATTGTGAATAGTAAATCATTTTGAATCAATCATTGTGTTACATCTTGAAATTCATTTTTATTCGTGATCATTGGGGTTCGATATTTGATTTGTTTGAAATCATTTGAAATTGTTGATCTTGTGAATCTCACACATCTTGGATTTAAAATTAATAATCTTGTATGATCGAATCATTGAACCCTGAAATTTACTCATCTATTTATGTGATTTCAAATGAACTATCTTTTTAATCTTGGATCATGAATCTTCTCTTGCGCTTGTTAGAAATAATTCTGAAAAATTCTCTTGTGCATCTCTGATCTGAAATTGTTCTACTGCTCTGATAAAAGGAATCGTTTTGAAAATTGTTAGATTTGTCTGCTTGGTTTTGGTAATTTTTTATTCTTGCTTGGACTTGGTGCTTAGATTTTTTTTTGTTTGAAATTCATTGTAATGCCACTATTGATGATTAGGAACTCCAAGTGGCTTGGCCAAGACGTAAAATCAGTGTCTGAGATACCTTTGTTAGCCACCAGGGTGGTATTAAAATTCTCGTTAATGGAGATAACAAGTGGTATCAGTCTTAGAAGACTTATATTTTTATCATTCAACTACTTGATTTTTTTTTTAAACTGATTTTTTTCAAATTGTATAGATCTTTCAATTCCCTCTTATAAATGATTTTCAATTTTAAAATCATTTATTGATTATTTATTCAGAAATTGAAATCAATAACCAAATTGAACTGTATTTAGAATTCATCAAAATTATTATCAGATGTTTAAAATTGTGATGAGTTGTGACTACAGTATATTTCACGACAAGAGGAGATTCTATTTAAACTTTCATGATGTTTGAACAGTTTTTATAATATCTTTGAATTGGCGCTTATTTCACGAACATCTTCTCTACCTATCATTCTTTTATCATCCATCATGATTTTATATCAATATGGAAAGTTTTTTTTTTAATCATCTTAAATATACTGCTTCAAAATTTGTGATGGAAATGTGATTGTATTTTTTTTCTTCAGAAAAAGAGATAATCGAAAATTTCCAAAGATCCTGGTACAGTTGAGCATTTTTCATAATATGGTTAATTTAGAAATTTATTTCACAACCATTTCTGTATCTACCATATTTCTATCATCCATATTGGTTTTTATACATTGAGGTGATTTTTAAAAAAAGGAAAATGATAAAGATATAATATACATACACTACTACAAAAGTGGGCATATTCGACACTAATTTGTGTGTGTTGCATGAAAAGCATTGCAAAAGATTTGCTTTTTTTGATCTTCTGCAACAATACTCAAACGTTGTTGCATTAGACGTAAATGCACTGTTGCGGTGAGAATTCTAGTGTTATGATGTGCAACACCAGTTAAATGCGTTGCGTTACATATACACAATCCAGCTCATTAATCTAAGTTATCAGCATAAACAAAGCCACAACCGCAGATGCCCAATTAATCCAACGGTTCAAACCAGTTCATGCTTTCTATCTAAACATTATCCCATCATCCAATAGATGACAACCATCTCATTGGCTTCTCATCTATGTGAAATTTTGGCGCGATGATTTCCCTCTTCAGGAAATACCAATCGGGTCACGCTAATCGTTCTTCTAAAACATTTCTTTTCTCCACTTTCCCTTTTTTACTATTTTGACCAAAATTTAAACCTAAATTCTGTCAGCTTCGATTCACGTCAGCTAAGTCCCAACAGCCTTCTAAATTTTGTTGCTCCAATCGATCCTGCATCTTCCTAACTCGTCGTTGTCGCTCTTCACCGAAACCGCAGATCGGAAATCACCCGTTCAGCGGCTAGGGTTCTTCTGATTTCAGGTGATTTATTTTTATTCGCTTTTTCAATTTCATGATTTTCTCAAATTTCATTAGCTGAAATTTCTGTTTGATGTATTTCTGTTCTTCTTTTTAAGCGTCAGTTCGATGTTTTTATTCTGAGCTAGCCTATGATTTTAGATAGGGCAACATATTTTCAATGTTTGAGCAGTGAAAAAGCAGTAGAATAAATAGCACAAGACTATCCAAGGCAAAACGAAGTTAGAATTGGATTTGATAGCTGATTGCGGAATGAAAATATAATTCAATTTGGCTTGTGAAGAGCTTTGATTCATCTCAGATAGGGCAAGTTTCTAGTTTCAGGTTGGGCTGAACTAAAAAATTGTGTTTTTTAATGATGGGTTGTAAAATTTTAGACAGGGCACTGTTGTTCAGAATAACACTGTTGAGCTAATGATTCAAATTTGAATCGTAATAACACTATTGTTTAGAATCGGAATGCGATCCTTGTTAGTCATAGGCAGGTAATCAATAGTTGATCGAAGTAAGAAATGTGTGTATCAAACAGCGGTTAAGCAAACAATAGTCAATCAAACATCAGTTAATATCCTCATTATTTTTCCTTAATCCTAGCTACAGATCCTTCGTGTTGTGATATATTAAGCTTTTGTTTTATCAAGCAAACAATAGTTAATATCCTCATTATTTTTTCCTTGATCCTAGCTACAGATCCTTTATGTTGTGATATATTAAGCATTTATCAAATAGATAAAAAGACAGTAAGGGAGAAAACAAGAAGATCAATTGTGCAGAACATAGTTATTAGATTTACAGTTATATTTCATTGCAATCATGAATATAGAAATGGTTTAATTGTATTTATATTGCATAGGATCTTATTTTATTAATGTTTAGATTTATAGATAAAAGTATGTTGCTGGTAGTTATGTCAATTTCTCATACGTCCATATTTTCTAAACAATAGCATAAGTCCATTTATACTGATAGGATGAATCTATCAAGACTTTCTACCAAGTGGAACGTTGAAGTAAGATTCCTTGGAATGTCATTTTGTGTTTAAAAGTGGATACATTAGGCTAGAATATTCCCTATTAATCACTGTATTTTGAGGTCAAGTGGAAAGGTATGAATAAACTGCACTTTCTTTTCCATAGCTAGTTTTATCGTACTGTTTACGAAGTCTAATCTTTTTTTACTAGTAGTCATATACCAAAACGACTGTTTTCTGATGTTGATATTATCATATAGGTTCATTACTATTTTTATTCCATGGCATAAATACATATGCGGATTTCTATTCTGATTAAAACAGTAGTCAAAGTTCATGATTTTATAAGCTAATCCCAATTTAAGAGATTAACAGATTAATATGTTATATATCTGGATCAGTTGTTTCTATTGTAAAATCCATATACTTAAACACGTTGATCTATATGCAAAGACTTGATAATTGTTTCTTAGTTTAGAATTTTTGTAGTCATAGTTGGTTATATCTAAGTTGTTTCCATTCCTATTGAAAGTCTCTTGCATTAGCCATCTTCTGGCAACACGATTCCATTTCTATATAGTATACAAACATATTATAATGACACCATTAAGAAATAAAGTCATCGTTATGTAGCTTGGAATATATTGTTGCAACTTAGAGAGTAGGAGCTGATTATATAGAATTCTTTATAAACACTAATGTGCTTGTATGAAAAGCTTTGTTGGGTGATCGCTGCTGCTGGGGCAATGAATGTAATACTATATGCATTTCAGCCAGTGTAAGCTGCTTCTCCACAGGTATGTCTTATTAGTTACTGCACACATATATTTTGAATTTGAAAATTGAAAAGTATGTAGCTTAACTTTGCATAACTCATGGTTCCGTAATATTTTTGATTTGTTTGTTAACACCTATGAATGGAACTTTAAGATTGAAAAATGGGTTCGCGTCAGACGTCTCTACGGTTGGGCGTGGCACCTTGGCCTACTGCTCAGTTCTGCACTTACTACCCTTTTACAGAATCCTTGTCGATCAATTCATTTCTGTCAGTCATGGAGAACAATAATACGGCCGCTCTAAGAGAATGGTTTCGAAGAGTTGACTCAAATAATAATGGAAATATTACCGCTGTTCAGCTTCAGAGAGCTCTCGAGGTCGGAAACCTGTTATTTTCTCTCTCAGTTGTTCAACAGATGATCAGGATGTATGATTTTGATATGAATGGCACCATGAATTTTCAAGAATTTGTTGCACTAAACAATTTTCTCCGCCTGGTACACGATGCCTTTATAGAAAAGGAAAGGAGCCGTGGATTTCTCACACCAAATGGTGTGTATGAGGCATTGCTGAAACTTGGCATTTCACTTGACTCGCCTGCTTTTTACACTGTTTGTGAGGTATAACGTATACCATTTAATGTGTTTTTAGGCATGATCCACATCGTTAATATTAAGTTGGAGTATGGAACTCTTTTATCTGTTTGTATAAATTTAGACTTCCAAATACCGTGAGACATACAGATTATTGTTTCCAATGTCTGTCCTAACAAAAACAAGTCATGATTTAAAGTTGGAAATTTGGGTATATAGATGAAGCCACCAGTTGGAAATTTAAAAGAAAACTTGCAATTACTAGTCTAATACTCATGCAGATTCATCGCTAATGACATAACATACCAAATAGCTGATAACCCTATTGCTTTTTCCTTTGCAAATTACTGGTCTTTAGTCCACGTATTTCACTAGTTTAAGAAACCTATTGAAGTACATTGTCATGCATGTGAGTATCACAAAAAAAACTAGTTTCAGAGGATATGCAACTGGTGCATTTTGATTTTAATAGGTAAATTGGGTTAACTCATACACATGCGCACACATATATTGAAGAATTTGCATATGAAACAGGTCTTTACATTGCTGAATGCAGCACCCCATTCGAATTGCACGATGACTCGTATGTCCTTAAGGCAATGATCCCCAACTCTCCCATCACCTTCTTTTGCATGTTGACAAAGGTGAGTTTTGATCATATTTCTTTTTTTTCTTCTCCTTCTCCTTTTTTTGATATACGTCTGTTTGTTATTGTTTCATGCCATACTGATTATTGCTGTCGCTGAGTTTTATATTTGTAGCTTGTCCGTCTTGAGTACTTCATCCGGTTTCAGTAATCTTTAAGGTAGCCTGAGTATTACTGTTACATGATATTGGTTTTATATCAAATTCATTTTAATGAGAAGTTGTACTTCCACATCGGATTTGCTAGTGTTAGATTCCATATGCTATGTTATACTTCTACAGCGGATTTCACTGAAATATCATCATTTTATTGCATGGTTCAGAATTTTCGCACTACGCTAAGATGTTTGAAATTATGGGCTAAAAGCCGCCGCGTTTATTCCAACGTAAGTAATCATACGAAGAATAATTATTTGGCGATTTACACGTCAAGTATTCTTGTTTCAACTGTTGCATTGAGTACTGAAAACGTTTGTTAAATAATTAGATTAATATTTTGTGTAAATGTTTGATTACAAGCCCAAAATCTTGTATGGCCTCCTAATTGTAAATATATAAAGGCAGTATTTCAAGACAGAGTTCTTGTTTCAGTCTTTTCTGACACCTTTATTCCTAGCAAAAACAGCAATAGCTGCTTATATTGGTTAAATATGGTGACATGCTAACCCATATACTTGTAGGATATCGAGTTTAACGGGGCCAACTGGAGCTTCCTTTTTGAGCCATACCGTTTCTTTGAATGTTACAAGAATTTCCTTCAAGTTGACATTACGGCTATGGACTCTTAAGGTAGGTACGTTGCACCTACTCAATTTTTATGTATGTTTCAGTAATTAATCAATCAATTATGATTTTTGTTACCTTTCCAAAATCAATCGTCTCTGTTTTTGTTGTGCTTTTGCTACTGAAGTTGATGCATGTGTCGGTACTCTTGCTACTGAAGAATGAGCGAATATTTTGGATATGATATTTCATCATTCATGACACTGGTACTCCTACAACCGAAGAATGAATATTTAGGATGGTACGTATTGGCACTTGTGATATGTAGAATAATTGAATTGTACTTTTAAATTATGTACTTGATCGTATGTGTTGGTACTTGTGGTATATTTGAAGAATTGGTATGATATATAGAATATTTTAGATGGTTTGAATGTGATGATGAATGTTTCAGATTGGTTTATTCTATGTACAAAACTGATATAGCAGAGTATTTAAATAAAACGTTGTATTTGTTTTTTTCTAATGTAGCATTTGTCGTCTTCTGCTGTTGCATTTACTTTTTTTTCTGGTGTTGCATTTCAAGATAATGGTGTTGCATTACATAATACAGTGGTGTTGCATTAAATAAAATATTATTAATTCCACATGGCATGTGGGCCCTACTGCTGACGTGGAGAGCTGACGTGACATGTGACACATGGGCAGCTGACGTGGATAGCTTACATGGCATGTGAGACATTTGCAGCTGACATGGAAAGTTCATGTGGACCCCACTAACATGACCTAGAAGCCAGGCTCTGACTTCTGCTTAAGGCAACGCTGTATGTTGTTGCATTACATGCATATGCTGTTGCAATAGGATTATAATGCAACACTTTATTTCCGTGGCCGTAGATGGGCAAAAGCGTTGCCTTAGAGGCCTAATGCAACGGTCGCGGATGCCACGCCTTCCTGGTGTTGCCTATTTGAAAGAATGGCTTACGTCAACGCTTTTTTGATGTACGGCCACATAAAAATAGTGTCGAATATGCCCACTTTTGTAGTAGTGATAAGTGTTTCTCTAACCTCATTTAAAAATCTAAGCTCTGGTCATGCATGGTTAAGAGATTACTTATAATTTAAACTGCAACCGACCTTATTTAAAAATCCAAGATTTGGTTATGCGTGGTCAGCGTGCTCTTAAATAAAAAGAAAAAGAAAAGAAAATAATTTGATATAAATAAAAATATATATGAAATTCTCCTTGGTGTGTAAAAACCAACCTATCAATCCATTTTCTAATTTGTGAAAAGTGTTAATATTTTATGATATATTATGATTTGTTAATTGATAGCTATTTGGATTTGAGATTATTTAATTGCGTCACTTATTTTGAATATTTAATCGTAGTCCAAATCCATCACTATTTTGTACTCAATTATAAAAAATCTGTTTTGAAAATAATTGGAATCCATATTTTTTAACCCTCTCCATTTTTATAAAATTCATTGTAAATCATTCATTCTACAATGTGAAATTTGCTTCTAGTTCTTAGAATATTATGATTTTTGTTTGACTGAATGAGATTTATGATGAACATTCTATCTCTTAAGCTAGTATTAATTTCTAGTAATTTTTTCATCACTATTTTAATTTCTATATCCTTTTGATGATAACAAAAGAGGGAGAATGGTTAAGATTTTGATTTATGAGTGAATATTTTATAAATATTTTAATATTGAAATTTCATTTGATTTATTTTTTTCACTCATGCACATATTTAGGGAGAGTTTTGTTGTAGGGGGAGCATACATATAGGACGAGATCAACAACACACTGTCAAACAAATTTATAATATTCAAACTCTTATTATATGTTTGTCATCATCAAAAGGGGGGAGATTGTTGTATATGACAATTCTATGACTTTTGTTTGATGATAATATATATATATATATATATAGATATAGATATATATATATATTATAAATGTGTTTGCAACACTACTACAAAAGTGAGCATATTCGACACTAGTTTTCTGTGGCCGTAGATCAAAAAAACGTTGCCGTTGGCAATTTTTTCAAATAGGCAACAACTGAGGGGCGTGGCATCCGCGGCCGTTGCATTAGCCCTCTAATGCAACGCTTTTGCCCATCTACGGCCACGGAAAGAAAGTGTTGCATTATAGCTGTAATACAACACTATTTGCATGTAATGCAACACTATACAGCGTTGCCTTAAACATTAGTTACAGCTTGGCTGCCAGATCACGATAGGGGGGTCACGTCAGCTTTCCACGTAAGTTGTCTATGTGTCACACGACACGTCAGCTCTCCACATCAGCTGCGTACGTGTCATACGCCACATCAGCTGTGAGACCCACACGTCATGCTGAATTAATAATATTTCATTTAATGCAACACCATTACCTTGAAATGCAACATTAAAAAAAAGGAAATGCAACATTAAAAAAAAGGCAAATGCTACAATAGAAGAAAGCAAATACAACGCTTTTATTAAAAAATTTGCAATACCAGTTTTGTACATAGATGAAACTCATCCAAAACATTCACCATCACATTTAAACCATTCAGAATGCTATATATCACATTTAAACCATTCAGAATACTCTATATCACATTTAAACCAGTTTCCATGTGATGACCTCAACCCTGTAGTGCTATCCATACCCGCATAACTACTGCTCATCGTCTCTTGTTCTTTATGCCTTTCTATGAATTCCTGGATTAGTTTGTGCGACAAGTTTCCATATGATAAGGCAAGACCCAGCTTTATACTCACCTAGGGAACATCAACAAATAGGTGATCAAAAAAAAACCTCAATACAAGCAGCATAAATAAAAGCCATGCAAATATTTAAACGCTACAATACAAGCAGCATAAGTTAATGATCCCAGCATTATTTGTTACTATCATACCTCAAATAATTTACTATTATTCATTAGTAGTAACAGCTTCTGCTGCAGTGGTCTGATAAATAATACCACCTAGTTCTAAACTTCTACCGACTCTATGCTCAAACATTTGTATAGTCATGTTATCAGATTGAATATGGACAGTAATATGGGTAACAGCTAACGAGGCTTCAATTTCAGCATACATGCAAGAACTCATACATGCAATTTCAGCATACATGCAATGACGAAATAACCTCTCCCTACCCAATGGTTACCAAGCAAACAACCCTACAAGCAATTTCTATGAGAGCAGTATTTCCAACAAACAACCCTACAAGCAATTTTTGCATGTATCTCCTTAAATTCCATTATTGAAATGATCTTCGGGTAAACGCTCAACCATAAACTGGCATTTCATTTTTTTATAATGCCTTTTCATTTACTTACATTATTAGTCTATATGTAGGCAGTGAAACAGTGTACTTACCAAAAGATACAAATCCTCCATTAGTATTTTGATGCTGGAAAGCTTCTCCAAGCAACTCTGGCGGAGGTATCGGTGACCAGGAGCAGTTTGGTGCTTTGAATGACGTGCATCCATAAATTCCTTTCCCGAGCAAATGTTAATTATTTAGTATGGCTATAATAATTTAACTTTATTAATCTGCTTAGAATAATTACCTGAAAGAGAGATGTCACGAACGCTACATCTGAATCTTCTTTGAAACGCATTGGGAATATTGTAACTGCCTTTTCTCGCTGCAAAATTTAATGCCTTTAAATTTATTTTCTGGCCAGTAACTAGTAAGGTATGAAATTTTGGAAGATGAATTGTTGAATGCATAAGTACCTGTCTAATGGCAAAGAAAGGTTCTTGTGAATGATGAACAAGTTTAACTGGCTTGTGTATTTCATCATAGACACCAATATTCCAAAAAATATCTTTCAATTGAGATATCATAAGAGCAGCTTTCAGTGAAGATAAATCTGAGATTGACTTATTCAGAGCTCCTAAAATCATTTTGGGGTAAATATATCGCAGTAATTTGATTTATACATTTCCAAATATTATTAGTATTATTGTTTATAATAAAAAATATTATGAGTTCTTGTTAATAATGATCATAAAAATAAGCAATCATACCTTTGCTATTTGATATGTTTGAAAATTGATTCTCACGGTAAGTATAAATCCAGCTCTTGGAGGTTCAACTATATCAGCTCGTTCACCGTAAGTTGATTTTACAAACTGTAAAGCGGTTTCAGGAAGTTGAGTGAAATGCGTATCCACATGAAATAAAGATGGCGTATATATTAGAATATTGTGAGAGCAAGAAAGACTAAAAAGATTTTTATTATTGCTTGAAAAAGAGAGAGTACATAATGTATATATAACAGTTTGTGATGTAAAAGATAACTGGGCTTTTAAGCCAGGCCTGTGTACAATATAAAACAGCTGGCCCATGAACATTATAAAGTGAAATATATATCTCCGTAGCTTTTCATTTGTTGTTTTATATCGCCCCTCAAATGAAAGCTAGGGTTTTCGTGTTTTCAACCGCCACAACTTGCGATGTTAAATCTGCGAGAAATCTTCAATCTTGACTTCAAATCAGCTTCGATGTTGCTAAAATAGCATTATGATGGCGAGGATTTGAGTTATTGAAGATTATGCTTGCTTCGCTTGAGGGTATCTGCTTCAGGTTGCTTTCAATCCTTGGTATGTGAGATGCTGATCCGCTTGCAAACTTGGATTCTTTACCAATCAAGTTAACAATGTTCTTCGGCTTCCATATAAGGTTCCTCGGTATTACAGATTTCAGATCTGAACTTGTATGCTTTGCTTCTCCTCCAAGGTTTGATCTTTCAGTTACTTTGAGTTCCGATCTAAGTCTGATGAAGTTTTTATGTGATAATGGCTTTGTAAGTATGTCTGCTATCTGATAATTTGCTGGCACATGATTAATTTGTAATTTTCCCTTTATTACTTGCTCGCGAACAAAATATAGGTCAATCTCCATGTGTTTAGTTCTTGAGTGCAGTATAGGATTAGATGATAGTGATACAGCACTTAGATTGTCACACCATAGCGTTGGTATCCTTTGATTTGATAATTTTAATTCACTGAGGAGTGATTGCACCCACATAATTTCTGCTGTAGCATTTGCAATACTTCTGAATTCAGATTCAGTGCTGGATCTTGAGACTGTAGTTTGTTTCTTAGCACACCAGGATATAGGATTGTTTCCCAAGTAAATACAATAACCTGATGTTGATCTTCTGTCATCAGGATCTGTTGCCCAATCTGCATCACTATACCCAGTAATGTTAAGTTGTTTGCCTTGTGTAAAGTGTAAACCATAGTTCACAGTTCCCTTTAAATATCTTAGCACTCTCTTCATAGCCTTCCAATGATCCTCTTTTGGTTCTTGCATAAATTGTGAAAGTTTGTTAACACAGTAAGTTATTTCAGGTCTAGTAATGGTAGCATATTGTAATGCTCCAACCAGACTTCTATATTGTCTAATGTTAACTATGTTTTCTCCCCTGTGTTTGGATAATTGTTGGCTTGTTATCATGGGTGTAGGTAAAGCATTAGCAGCCTCCATGTTTGACCTTATAAGAATTTCATTGATATACTTCTTTTGATTCAGAAACAATTCTGATTTGGATATCTTTATTACTTCAATTCCAAGAAAATAATTGAGTTCACCCAGGTCTTTAATTGAGAACTGCTTGTCCAAAATTTGAATGAGTCTTCTAATTTCAGCTTCACTATTTCCTGTAATGATTAAATCATCTACATAGATCAAAATAAAAATGGTTATGTTATTATTAAATTTGACAAACAGTGAATGATCTGATTTGGTAGATTGAAACTTTAGTTCTGTCAACACAAATTTCAATTTATCAAACCAGGCTCTGGGAGCTTGTTTAAGCCCATAAATGGCTTTATTCAGTTTACAAACAAGCTCTTTATTTTTCTGATATCCTTGAGGTTGACTCATATACACCTCTTCTTTTATATCACTGTTCAGGAATGCATTGTTGACATCCAATTGTTGTATTTTCCAGTTGTTATGTAGAGCTATGGTAAGTATTATTCGTATGGTTGTTGGCTTAACAACTGGAGAGCATGTTTCTTCAAAATCAAAACCATATTGCTGTGTGAAACCTCTTGCAACAAGCCTAGCCTTGTGTCTATTTATGGACCCATCAGCATTCTTTTTTAGCCTATATGTCCACTTGCAATCTATTATATTCTTGTCTGTTGGAGCTTTAACAAGTGTCCATGTGTTATTCTTTATTAGTGCTTGATATTCATCATCCATAGCTTGTTTCCAGTTTTGATTATTGATGGCTTGATTGTAATTCACTGGTTCATCAAAGTCACTGATAACATTGTAGACTTTAGGCTTAAAAATACCCCTTTTTGATCTAGTAATCATTGGATGACCTGTTTGTACTTGTTCACTTTGCTGCTCATGAGTTTCAGCATTTTCATTTCTGGTATTTGATGAATTGCTTCTAACTTCTGAACTTGAGTTCTGCAGTATATGTTCACTTTGTTGATTGTTGCTGGATTGATTGGAAGGCTCAGATGACTCACTGTTTGATGATGATGTGGACTGTTGAGATGACTCTGAGCTACCATCACCAGTATCTTTGGTAAAACTGTCAGAGTATATAGGTAGTCCTGGTATTGATTTTCTTGAATTATATACTTTCTGTGTAGTGGCAACATCTTTGCTTTTGAAAGGAAATACCTTTTCATTGAATACAACATGTCTACTAATATAAATTCTTCCCTTGTCATCAAGACATTTATATCCTTTTTGATCACTAGCATACCCTATAAAAGTACATGCTGAGGATCTAAAATTTAACTTATGAGAATTATATGGCCTTAGACATGGATAGCATAGACAGCCAAACACTTTAAGTCTATGATAATCTGGTTTGATATTATATAGAGTTTCTAAAGGACATTTGTTATTCAAAGTCTTAGTGGGCAGTCTATTTATTAAATATACATAAGTATTAAAAGCTTCAGGCCAGAATTTCATAGTTAAATTACTCTGAGCTAATAAAGTGAGACCACACTCCACAATATGTCTGTGTTTTCTTTCAACTAAACCATTTTGCTCAGAAGTGTAGGGACAACTTAATCTATGAATTATGCCTTTTCTTTGAAAAAATTCACTTAGAGGTTTGAATTCAGTACCTCCATCAGTTTGCAAGATCTTTAAATTCTCACCTGTCTGTTTTTCAGCTTGATTAATAAAATGAATAACAACTTTGCTGGTTTCTGACTTTGATTTTAAGAAATATATCCAAGTATATCTAGAATAAGCATCAACAAAAGAAACATAATAGTTGAATCCATAGTCAGAATTTATTGGGGCAGGTCCCCATAGATCTGCGGCAACAAGTTCAAGTGGTTTAGAATAATTGGTTAGGGAGTTTGTAAAAGGTAACTTGTGACTTTTGCCCATTTGGCAAAAAGTGCAAACATATGGCATAGGAATATTATCATATGAGATATTATTGGCAATTAAAACTTTCTTGACAATATTCACATTAGCATGACCAAGTTTGATATGCCGTAGATCAAATACACTAATATTATCATTAATTTCTGATAGGTAGCAACTATTTTCCTTTTGTTCATTGCTTGTAGAATTCACAGCACTGAATTTGTATAGTCCTTTGCATGCTTTACCCTGCAGAATAATTTCATTAGTCAATAAGTCTTTAACCAAACAATGATATGGATGGAACTCAAAGTACACATTATTGTCTTTAGCAAACTGTGATACGCTGAGTAAATTCTTTTTTATATGAGGAACCATAAGTAAATTGTTGAGATATAATTGCTTTTTACCTTTTATGCTGCCAAAGCCAATATGTGTAATGTTTACACTATCACCATTACCCATGAGTAAAGAATTTTTACCTTTGTACTCCCTCTGACCTAGATTGAGATTGTTGAGACTGTTAGTAATATGATTAGTGGCACCTGAGTCAGGGTACCAGTTGTCATCACCAATATCATCAGTTTGACTATTTCTTGTTGCATTGCTTTGACTGTCAGTTTCAACATTGGCTAGATTTACTGCAGGATTTGCTCTTCTTTGACTGTTTTGTGTTTGACTACCAACATAGTTGTTATTGAACCTGAAATAGCACTTCAAGGCAGTGTGACCCACTTTTTCACAAATTTGACACTTAGGTCTGTTATTATTATTCCATCTTCCTCTGCCTCTGCCTCTATTAGATGAACCTCCTCTCTGATTAAAAGAATCCCCTCTGTTTTGATTCTTGTTTTTGGCTTCAGCAACATTAGCAGAAATTTCATTTAATTGTGACCTTTTTGTTTCAATTCTTGCTTCATGAGCAAGAAGAATAGAATACACATCCTCCATAGAACTGGTTACCTTTTGTGATGTAATAACTGCTACAACAGCCTCATATTCTTCACCTAGTCCATTTAGAATTGATAGAATGTGTTCTGAATCATTAATCTTTTGACCTGCTGCCTCTAAGTGATCACAAATGCCTTTAACTTTTGTCAAATATTCTCTCATAGACAAGTTATCTTTCCTGGCAGTCTGTAATTGATTTCTGTAGAACATTGTCTTGGCTGATGATTGGGTGTTAAAAGACTTTTCTATAGTTGTCCAAATATCATTTGCCGTTTTGCATCCAATTACTTGAGATAAAAAAAATTCACTTATAGATGACAATAGCCATGCACAAATCAACCTATCTTGCCTATGATATTTAACATACTCGTCATTGCTGACTACCCTATTATCAGCATCAGTTATGAACTTGGGTGGAATAGCAATAGTGCCAAGAATGTATCCCTCAAGACCATATCCTTGTATGGCTGTTTCTACTTGCAATTTCCATAGCAAGTAGTTGTTCTCTTCAAGATGAATGGTGATTAACTGGGTTTGAGGATTTATACCTGTTTTTACAAGAGATTCTGCACTTGCCATGTTTTGATTGACTGATGTTGCTTGACTTTGATTTGTAGATGAGTTTCCAGGAAGAACTGGTTGATTTCCAGGAGGATTTGTTGAAGAGTTGTTATCATCCACCATAATGATACCAAGATAATAGAACTGATTCTTTAAGCTTTAGAATTGAGAATTCTTGAAAAGATTTCACAGCTGATGAAGTTGCAACCTGAAGCGCTTCAGATGATGATTATACACCAATGACTGGTTATTTTTCTGATGAAGCACTCTGGTATGGCACTTTATTACTGCTGGTTTTCCTTTTTCTTGGACTTCTTGATCGGTTTAAAGAATTCAGATGACCCTCGGCAAAACTTGATCTGATTACTTTGATGCAGCCTATCTGAAGTGATATGGCAGGGCACAAACTATTATGATCAAGTAGCAACTCCTAAGTGATGAGATAGAAACTCTATCTTTGATGGGAGGGACTCGGATGATGAAATATAGCTGACGAGTCTTCTGTTTTTTTTAACAACCGAATTGCAGCTATTCAACTGATTTGATTTAAGATTTTTTTTTCTTTGATTTCAAGATTCTTGATTGCTATTAAGCTTTGTAAGCTCCGATACCATATTAGAATATTGTGAGAGCAAGAAAGACTAAAAAGATTTTTATTATTGCTTGAAAAAGAGAGAGTACATAATGTATATATAACAGTTTGTGATGTAAAAGATAACTGGGCTTTTAAGCCAGGCCTGTGTACAATATAAAACAGCTGGCCCATGAACATTATAAAGTGAAATATATATCTCCGTAGCTTTTCATTTGTTTTTTTATAATATCGACAAGTTTACGATCTGTGGACTGAAGGATGAAGCCTGTACAGTGATCATGTACATCAAAAATTAGAATACAAGCATAATAAACGATAAGGCCTTGTGTTCTGCTTACCAGTAGCCTCACTGATTGTTTCTTTACCAGAGGTCGCTATACCAGGCATAAATCTTCCCTTAAGAATTTGAGAAGCTGGGTCATTTGAAAACTGCGTTGATGCATCATTCCCTGTGGCGTTTTCCCTAATGTGTTCATGTTTCAGCACCTTATCGGTAGCAGTTTTATGACAGTCTACAATATCAGTCGACGATGCATCAGTCTCATACCTGGCAGAATCCAACGCACGTAATGTACTATTGAGCGGTTTGCACGTAATGTGTTGATGATTCAATGTGTTGTACAGTACTACGCAGAGAGCTTTCCTTGATGGAAGCTGCTAGTCCAGATTCATTTCCAAAATCATTACGTGTGCTAATTGCTTCTTCTACAGTGCTCTAATTGTCTGCTCGAGAATTATTGATCTTGTGCAATTAAACTTCAACTGGAGGGTTTTCAGAAAGCTCTTTGTTCCTTGATCTTTCCTTTTTTTCTTTTATGTTTGGGATTAGTAGAATCCTTCACAGTAGTATTAGTTTCCAACTGAACTGGAGCTCCATGGATGCAATTACGATTCTCAATCTCGTCCGTTTCAGCCACTTTTTTCTCTGTACGAGCATCACTGTCCATTTTTATCTGAATTTTCTGTGAAGCGTCACTTATCTTGTCCATTGAGCTATCACCATGTTCAACTGGTAACGTTTTAGCATTATACAAATCAACTATAGAATCATGCTTCGTACGGCTACCAGAGTTAATCTTTTCAGGATTACGCCTACACTGCCAGTGTCATTACTGTTGCATTGCTTATCATCAACATTAGCTTGTAGCCTTGCAGTGATGATTCAACATGTTGCACGGTACTAGGTAGAGAGCTTTCCTTGATGGAAGTTGCTACTCCAGATTCATTTCCAAAGTCCTTACAGATGCTAGTTGCTTCTTTTACAATACCCTGATTGTCAGCTTGATTATCAGTGACCTTGTGCGATGAATCTTCAACCATAAAGGCACGAGAAGGCTCTCTTGATACTTCCTTTTTCCTCTTTCTTTTATGCTTGAGATCACTAAGATCTTTTGTTGAAGTGTTAGTGTCAGGCTGAACTGGAGCTTCTATTCCAGATTCATTTCGATTTGATCTGAGCCTTTACTAGTAGATGACACACACAATATACATTTTGACTTGATCTGAGCCTTTACTAATAGATGACACACACACAATATCTACTTGAAAACGTTTGATGCGCTCTACACTTTGGAAAAAGCAATTGAGAGTCATGGGATCTATGATAAACATGAATACATGTCAAGAACGATAATATGATCTATGATAAACACGAAGACATGATCATGAACTATAATATAATGATAAATATTAGAAAATGTGTGAATGAAAAAAGGTACCACTTCTTCTAAGAAGTGTCTCAGCTTGATTCCTTTAAGTTTAAAGAAGCTCTCACATAACATTTTTAACTTGCCAACTAACATCATGTAGAGACTTTAACTAACATGAATGACATAACTTATAAATTTATATTATAACAATTTCAGAAAATATGAGCAGTAGTAACAAAAGATGTCTAATTTAGGGACATAATTTTTCAAGATAAGCAAACAATAGATGGCAAATGTGTCACTGAAAATCAATGTCAAGATGGGAAGCAGAAACAATGTATTATTAGATGCACTTAGGTGGAAAATCCCATTAGTTAGTGACATACTAACAATAATATTTGGAGCCGACGTAACCTATCCACAAACTTGTAAGAAGTTTAGCCCATCTATTGTTGCAGTTGTTGCCTTTTAAGATTGGCCTGAAATTACAAAATACACAGGATTAGTATGCTCTCAAGCACACCAATAGGAGCTTATCCAAGATTTGTATAAAACGTGGCATAATCCAGAGAAGGGTAAGGTTACCGGTGGAATGATTAGGCAACTCCTGATCTCATTCAGGAAAGCTACAGGAAAGAAGCATATGAGAATCATCTTCTACAAAGATGGTGTCAGTGAATGGCAGTTCTATCAAGACTTGTTGTACGAATTAGATGCCATTCAAAAAGCATGTAATTCATTAAAACTGAATTATCAGCCCTGCAATCCCAATACAAGGCGAAGCATTCAATAAACAACTGACTCCAGCTATAATTAAAAGTAAAAATAATAACATACAGACTTGTAGCAATTACCAAGTACCAATTACATAAAAATTAGAAGTTCGTCCTTCGATCGTTGTTGCTTCCCATCGTTGTTGCTTCAAGTTCGGCCTTCGATGTTCAGAAGTTCGATCCCAAATTTCGAGAGTTGCAGTTATGCCCTAGCTTCGCTTTTTTCATTTTTTTCTCTAATGTTGGAATGTGACATAGAAGTGAAGATCTGATTTAGTTTCGATTCATTTTGCAGATGGGAAAAGATTGGGAATTGAGGTGGAAGAGAGAGAGGAAATTTTACAGAGCGGTAAAATATTTCGTGAAGGGGTAGATGTCCCGCCAAAATTTCATGTAATGGAAGCACCGATTGGATTAATCATACATCTAACGGTCGCGGTTTTATTTATGTTGATAACGCGAATCGCTGAGTTTGATTATATATATCTAAAGCTACACTTTTAACTAGTGTTGCATGTCACAGCACTAGAATTCCAACCGCAATAGTGTATTCACGTCTAATGCAACAACATATGAATATTGTGGCAGAAGAGCAAAAAAGCAGAGCTATTGACACACTTTTCTTGCAACGCACACATTTTAGTGTCGAATATGCCCACTTTTGTAGTAGTGCAATTGTACTATTCTACGACATCACAAACAAAATTAAAATACTTGTATTTAAATAAAATACTACTGCATAAGAATTTAAATATTCAAATAGTATTTTATAAAAATATAAATATTTCATTTCAACATTTGAATAGTACATATTTCATAACTCCACTATTTGTACATCTCACTTTAATACAATACATTTAAATTCTTTCGTTACATATATATGTTCCTCACTACAACTCTCAAACACTCATTTACATCACTCAGTTGTACAAATACATTCATATACACTCACTCACTCATATACAGTTACACAGTCTTGTCTTTTGTCTTCTGTTTGCTTCTAAGTCAGTCCAGTCACATGCTTACCTATCACAAGAAACACACACAGTAAACTGGAACAAAAATATTTTTAAATTATAATAGATATAATTTTATTTTTAAAATTTATTTGCCTCAGAATTTTGGTGTGTTTCTTAACATATTTCATGACTTGATCTGATGTGTGTGTGTGTGTGTGTATATATATATATACATACATATATATATGTATATGTATAGATATACACTCTGCACGTACACAATACATGTATACACATACATGTATGTATATACACATATTTCTTTTCAGGCATACAGGGGTAATATGGTCTACAAGGGACAAATATATCAGTATGAGGTGATAAGGGACACACACACACATACATATACACACACACATTTGTGTATATATACATGAATGTATACAGTGACATGTCAAGACAGAGCTCAAAATACTCAACATGCGCAACATGATCGAAGCAGCAATTACATGTCGATGCACAAGCTCGGGCACGTCAACAATCAGGGGACCAAATGAAGCATGGTCATTAAATAGTCCAAACATGTGCAGATTCATACAAATATTTTACAAAACCAAGCAAGTGAAGCACTCAGCATGTTTCAAGCCAGTCTCAAGATCAAGACAAGCAATTCAACATGAGTGTGCACAGTTTTACACAAACTTGGCAAACACAAGAAAATGGAACAGTGCAAATTAACCAAGTCGTGCCAGTTTAAAATTCAAGTGCATCTCAGATGGTCAAGTCAGCATGAAGGTAGAAATACACCAATGTAATAGTATGTATGTAGCAGCATATGGTTCAAATTTAGGTAAGTACAAACACAATGTGTACATGGTGGATAAACACTTCAGCATATATTCAAATGGTTCAAGTAAAGCACATGTATGTATATACATGAAGACCAGGTACACTGAATGTGGTACATGTAACAAGAGTGAAACATATTCCAAGATTGATCAAACCAAGACTCAGAATTGGTTCAACCATACAACATCAGCAGTGCACTTAATAAGCAAATACAGG
Organism: Allium sativum; assembly: GCA_030737875.1. Taxonomy (NCBI): domain Eukaryota; kingdom Viridiplantae; phylum Streptophyta; class Magnoliopsida; order Asparagales; family Amaryllidaceae; genus Allium; species Allium sativum. The sequence goes on from CM060923.1 coordinate 14,744,947, forward strand.
CCATGAAAACAAGACAGAATAAACATTCTCATATATGAATGCAACAATGTCGATATATATATATATATATATATACATATATATCTGTGTGCACGGACATGCAAATTTGTCTTCAGCATGTCGAGGTACAAATGCAATAGTCCAGCAAAGAAGAATACACATGGGTTCATACAGGCAACAACAGGGGACACTACAACTCATCATTAATGGACAGAACACATATAAGCAAATTGGTGCACAACATGTTACAAGGCTTGAGACAGTCAACAAAAAACACAAGAGCACTGCAGCATAATATCACGAAGATTGTCATTGCCGTTGAATTCAAGTTGCAAATTAATGCTCAAATTATTTCAGGAAATATGTGTGTGCAAAGATGGAATGAATACAAGAATTCACAGATGGGCAAACAAATAAATAGGCATTTGTTTCATTAACAAATGTTTCCAGCATTCCAGAGATTTACTGAAATCAATAAATCATTTTCGGCAACAAATTCTTTCATGCAAGTCAAAATAGCGGGAAACAAAATTGGACATTCATGCAAGAGCAGGAATTCAAGATTTTAAAATGAACATATTTGGCAAGTCATTTTCTACAAATCAATTCATCAAATTTACAGTGGAAAAATCTCGATAAGAACATTTCTTGTCCAAAAAATTACAAGTTATCATTGGAAAGAATTTTTCCATGCATTTACTGAAATCAACATTTTAGTTTTGGCAAAGCTTTTTATGGTTCCAGAAAATCACAGTTTATTTTTGGGCATGAAAACAATTTTATTATTTCCAGAAATTATCAAGCACTTTTTTGAGCAAATACCATTTCGAATTATATCCTGAAAAGCATGTGTGTTTTTAAAGGCCAAGAGAACATTTTTGGACATAAATCTTTCAATAAATCAAACAAGTAGTTCCAGATATCACGTGTTCAAAACTATTATTTGTTTCCAGAATTAAACCAGAAACTCTAGAATTCAATGTTGTAAATTTTCAAAACATGGTTTTGGGTATGAGGTTTGTTTTTTAAGAGAGAAGAAAGAAGGAAGAAGGAATTGGCAAAATTTGTTTGTCCCACATCATGAAATAATCAAGAGCTTGCGTCTATATATACAAAGGCATGATGTATTATAACAAAAGAAAGAAGAGAAGGAGAGAAAAGGAAATGGGCCTTGAGCATGAACTTGACATAGATAATAATATTTAAAATGTCAAAAGACGGGCCTTGGGGCTCTTGGGGTCTCGTGGTCCATTAGGCCGCAAAACAAACCAGTCAACAGGCCAAATCTGGTTGGCAGTCGACTGGTTTCATCCCAAATGGAAGGGATGCGACGCTGTACGGACAGAAATGGCCGTTGCAAACAATCGTGATGTTTCTCTGAAAGGACACCTCTTCGTTTGTTATAAATAGCAACACCCAGAAATGTTTCAGATAACTTCGAATACATCTTCTTCTTCCTAGTTAATCCACAACATCATTAAAGCGTTTCTAACGCTGTCGTTCTTTGTAACACCTTACAGGTGTTGCAAATTCCAGAAACTATTGCAATTTTGTTCTCTTCTTCTTCTCTTTATTCTTCTTCTCTACTTGCATCATCAGATACCAAATTTAAGAGTGTTCTTGGCCGGATCAAAATCGTACAAATTTTGAATCTGATACGTTGTTTCAAGGCTTCAATCCTGAAGTCAATAGTTCGATAACACTTTTGTACCTAGTGGGTTGAACTATTGTCTGAAAGAATTTGCTACGCAAATCCTTGAAGTCAGAAGTACGGCAATCATTCTCCTCCATTAGTGTCTCAAACCACAAAATCCCCAACAAATTTTCAGACAATAACTTCAACCATGGAAGGTTTGAGCGCATTGCAAGTGATGAATCAACATTTGACGAAGATAGAGCGATTTGATGGAGGGAATTTCACTCGTTGGCAAGAGACTATGAAATTCTTTTTGATCACAGTCAAATTATTTCATATTCTCGAAGATGGATTGGAGAAAATACCGGAGGAAACTGATAAGGATAGTGCAGAACTAAAAGCTAAAAGGACAAAGAGAAAAGAGGAAGATTTTCTATGTAGAGGCCACATTTTGAATGCACTGTCGACTCCGATATACAATGCCCACAGGACCTTGGATACCGCGAAGGCACTCTGGACTGCGCTAGAAAGCAAATATCGCATCTCTGAGGTAAGTAATAAAAAATTTCTTATATGCAATTTTATGGATTTCAAAATGGTCACCAACAAGTCCATAATTGGACAAGTAAGTGAAATACTATTGTTGGTAAATCAACTTAAGGATGTCGGTATTGATCTCCCTGAATCTTTTGTTGTTGGAGTTATTATTTCGAGACTCCCGAATTCTTGGAATGATTATAAGGAAAAATTAAAACATGCAGAAACAGATTATGATTTAGACGGTTTACAGCGTCATCTTCGTATTGAAGAGGATTCTCGTAAACGCGAACTAGATGATAATCCGCAAACTGAGTCTCAATCTAAGGCTAATAATGTTGAAATTAACGATAAGTTGAAGCCTAAGAATGAGATACATTTTAAAAACAAAGGTACTAATTCCAAGAATAAGAAGAAGGGTGACTGTTACTATTGTCACAAACCCGGACACTATGCCCGAGACTGTCATCTCCGGAAGAAACAACAAAAAGTGAATATGGTCGAAGAAAAGCTTGTGGCTGTCGTACAAGAGGCGAACTCCGTTAGTGGCATTGATAATGATTGGTGGCTCAATACTGGAGCAACTATTCATATTTGCAAAGACCGTAATCTGTTCAAGACTTACGATGAGAATAGCGGAGAATCCAGCGAAGTAACTAGCGCAAACAAAGTTGCAAGCAAAGTTCTGGGAAAAGGCACTATTGAATTAACCTTCACCTCTGGGAAAGTTCTTACTTTAGTCAATGTATTTTATGTACCTGATATGTGTAAGAATTTGATTTCTGGATACCTTCTTAACAAAGGAGGATTCAAGATGGTGTTTGAGTCTGATAAGTTAGTGTTGTCCAAGAACAGCAAATTTATTGGACAGGGATATTCTTGTAATGGCATGATTAAGTTGAATCTAATGAAGAAATCTTCTGCTTATATTGTTGATTCTGTTAATTTATGGCATGGTAGATTAGGACATGTTAATTATAAGTCACTTAGAAATATGCATAAATTAAGATTAATTTCTGATTGTGATTTCGAATCCATTTCTAAATGTGAAATATGTGTTCAAGCAAAAATACATCGAAAATCCTTTAAATCTGTTGAAAGGAAAACTAGTTTGCTTGATTTGGTATATAGTGATGTGGGTGACTTGAAGAGTCATATCACCTATGGTGGTAACCAATACTATATAACATTTATTGATGATTATTCTAGACATGGTTATGTATATCTAATGAAATTTAAAGATGAAGCCTTTGATAAATTCAAAATTTACAAAGCAGAAGTCAAAACACAATTAGGAATTAAAATTAAAGTGTTACATTCAGATCGTGGTGGTGAATATTTTTCAAATGAGTTTACTTTGTTTTGCAAACAAAATGGTATCATTCACCAATGTACCGCCCCTTATACACCACAACAAAATGGTGTTGCTGAGAGGAAAAATAAAACTTTAGTAGAAATGGTTAACGCCATGATCATAAGTTCTAATTTGCCTTATAACCTATGGGGTGATGCTATGTTATCTGCTTGTTACATTTTAAATTGAGTACCATTTAAGAAGAATAATATTTCTCCTTATGAATTATGGTTTAATAGAAAACCTAATCTTACTAGACTCAAAGTTTGGGGTTGCTTAGCATATGTTAGAAAACCAGACCCTAAACGACCAAAGTTAGGTAATAGAGCTTGTAAATGTGTTTTCATTGGATATTCTCTTAATAGTGTAACTTATAGATTTATGATTCTTGATACATTAGAAGTCATAGAATCTGTAGATGTAGAATTTTTTGAAAATCAAACTATTGAGAATCCATTAAGATCATCTAGTTCAGAACCAACTGAGACTAATGATACTAATGACGATGAATATGCTCCTGCTCAAAACAGCAAGGAAGTGCCAGTACCAGATAATAGTACTAAACACAGGAGAAGTAAAAGAGCGAGAATAGAGAAGGACTATGGTCCTTACTTCATAACATATCTCGTAGAAGGCAATAAGGATGAAGTCCTTAATGTGACAAGATATGTAATGAACGTCGATGATGATCCCAAAACTTATTCTGAGGCTATGAGTTCTAGAGATTCTAATTTCTGGAAAGAAGCTATCAATGATGAAATGAATTCCATAATGTTAAACCAAACTTGGGTATTAAGCGATTTACCTCCTGGTGATAAACCTATAGGATGTAAATGGATATTCAAGAAAAAGTTGAATACAAATGGATCCATTGATAAGTTCAAAGCCAGATTAGTTGCTAAGGGATATAAACAAAGACAAGGAGTAGATTATTTTGATACATATGCTTCGGTGGCTCGCATATCTTCCATACGCTGTTTAATAACACTTGCATCAATTCATAACTTAGTCATACATCAAATGGATGTAAAGACAGCTTTTCTAAATGGAGAATTAGAAGAAGAGATATACATGGAACAACCTGAAGGTTTCATAACCCCAGGCCAAGAAAAGAAAGTTTGTAAATTAGTTAAATCTCTTTATGGCCTGAAGCAAGCTCCCATGAAATGGCATGAGAAGTTTGATAAAGTTGCACTGTCATTTGGATTCATTATTAATGATGCAGATAAATGTATCTATAGCAAATCAGATAACAACAGTTATGTTATAATATGTTTATATGTTGATGACATGCTGATATTTGGTTCCAATATATCTTGTGTGAATGAAACTAAGAAGTTTCTATCTTCCAAATTTGATATGAAAGATCTGGGAAAGGCTGATGTAATTCTGGGAATAAAGATCATTAGGAAATCGGGGGAGTTATTACTAACTCAATCTCATTACATTGAGAAGTTCCTAAAGAAGTATAATCATTATAATGACAAACCAGTACCAACTCCTTTAGATCCAAGTATAAAATTAGAAAAGAACACTGGACGTACCATTTCTCAATTGGAATATTCCAGTATTATTGGGAGTCTTATGTAGGCTATGCATTGCACTAGACCAGATATCGCACATGCTACAAGTGTATTGTGTCGATTTACGAGTAATCCAGGTTTTGAACATTGGAAAGCCATTTCCAGAGTCTTAGCTTATTTGAAGGGAACCATAAACTATGGTTTATCTTATAAAGGATATCCTGCTGTAATAGAAGGATATAGTGATGCAACCTGGAACAATGTAGAATCGAAATCCAAGTCTACGACTGGATGGATATTTACATTAGGAGGCGCTGCTGTGTCTTGGGCTTCCAAGAAGCAGACCTGTATGTCTGATTCAACTATGTTGTCAGAATTGATTGCACTAGCAGACGCATGTAAGGAAGCGGAATGGCTTAGAAATTTGTTAGTAGAAATCCCATTATGGAAGAAGCCATCTCCAGCAGTCTTGATTAACTGTGATAATCAAGCAACAATATATAATGTTTCTAATAAAACGTATAATGGAAAGTCTAGACATGTAAGTCTAAGACATCACATGGTGAGACAGTTACTCAAAAGTGGAGTTATAACTGTTGACTACATAGAAACAAAGAAAAACTTGGCTGACCCACTTACTAAGAGTCTTCCAAAGGCTATGGTTTCTATAAAGTCTAAAGAAATGGGACTAAGGTCTGTGAATGAAGATTGATCGTCCTTAACAGAAACCCAACTTGTGTCTTGAAAAGGATAGACAAAGTTCAATGGGTACTGACAAGTTAAGGAAATGATTATGGAACACTAAATCAATAATCCTATAATGTTTAGTGTTGGATTCTGCATGAACAAAGGATGGATAAATATCCTTAATAAGTCTAGAAACCTAAAAGGTGTCTCGCATAAACACCTTAAGTGACTTACCTATATGAGTATGGAAATCAGGTCGTTTCCTAGGAAAGTAAGACCGCTTTCTAAGTAGACTCATGAACCAGGATTTAAGCACATGGCCATTAGCGTGCTGAGCAATACAGAACACTCTAACTAAGGAATACAACATGTTTGATTTTTCCGGTTTTATCATTAAGGGATACTTGGTTCAAGATTCGTTCACCATTGAATCTCGATAGAACTTTGAATGGTTTACACTAAGTAAAAGTTCAAATCCCAAAGATACTTTTATTTGTGTGTTGTTTCCACGATGATGCCAAACTTGATCTTAGAACTACATAGGCTTGATCCCACTTGGGTATGTAGGAAGTCACACTAGTGACTCAGCCATCCATTTTATTTTGAAAATTAGGGGAGATTGTTGTAAATTTTCAAAACATGGTTTTGGGTATGAGGTTTGTTTTTTAAGAGAGAAGAAAGAAGGAAGAAGGAATTGGCAAAATTTGTTTGTCCCACATTATGAAATAATCAAGAGCTTGCCTCTATATATACAAAGGCATGATGTATTATAACAAACGAAAGAAGAGAAGGAGAGAAAAGGAAATGGGCCTTGAGCATGAACTTGACATAGATAATAATATTTAAAATGTCAAAAAATGGGCCTTGGGCCTTGGGACTCTTGGGGTCTGTGATCCATTAGGCCGCAAAACAAACTAGTCAACAGGCCAAAACTCAACCAGTCGATCGTTTTCTCTGTTTGAAAACGGTCGACCGGTGACTTTTGGGCAGTCGACTGGTTTCATCCCAAAGGGAAGGGATGCGACGCTGTACGGACGGAAGTGGTTGTTGCAAACAGTCGTGACATTTCTCTGAAAGGACACCTCTTCGTTTGTTATAAATAGCAACGCCCAGAAATGTTTCAGATAACTTCGAATACATCTTCTTCTTCCTAGATTAATCAGCAACATCATTAAAGCGTTTCTAATGCTGTCGTTCTCTGTAACACCTTACAGGTGTTGCAAATTCCATAAACTGTTGCAGATTTGTTCTCTTCTTCTTCTCTTTATTCTTATTCTCTACTTGCATCATCAGATACCAAATTTAAGAGTGTTCTTGGTCAGATCAAAATCGTACAAATTTTGAATCCGATTACGCTGTTTCAAGGCTTTATTTAATCCTGAAGTCAATAGTTCGATAACCCTTTTGTACCTGGTGGGTTGAACTATTATCTTAAAGAATTTGCTACGCAAATCCTTGAAGTCAGAAGTACGACAATCATTCTCCTCCATTAGCGTCTCAAACCACAAAATCCCAAACAAATTTTCAGACAATAACTTCAACGATGGAAGGTTTGAGCGCATTGTGTAACACCCCACTCCCGCTATGATCACTCACTAAGGGAATGCCATAGCATCGGTGGAGTATTTTAGTGAATATAGAACAGAAAAATTACAACAAGACAGATATAAATAGTACTTGAAATTTTAAAACATCATCTCATAACAGCGGAAGTAAAACATGTCTGGTTACATCATAAAACCACAATAAAGGTCAAGTACAATATCCATCAAAATAAAGAAGTACATAATCCCACTCTCATACAATAGCCGAACAAAAGAAAAGATAACTGGATAACTGGAGCTTTACATCTATCCAAGCTCCTAAAGACTGGAACAGCAATCCGATCAAGCTCCACTACTGCTAGGATCCACCGTAGGACCTGAGGGTTGGGAAAAAGATAAAAACAACAGGGTCAGACATAAGTCTGAGCGAGTCCTATAACTTTAACAATACAATCGTTAAAGTAACCAGAGAAGACATAAACTGATATACGGTAACATATAGGGATGAATGGCTACCCTAAGCAGTCAACTAAACGAAGATAAAGGATAAAGACGCATCTACCCTCCCTAAGGTAAATTACTAAACTGCACCACACCAGTCGTTCCTAACTTAAAGGTTGATCCCACCCAAGGACTTATAAAATTTACTAATTAGTACCTGCGTACCCCTAGGTGACCAAGTAGGCGCCACGGGGCCCTACAATCCACTAGGTGTACACACTACTTCCCATTCGATCGGCTCCCTAACGTAGATACCCGTGCTGGCCCCACCGTGGGATGTATCATTCCCCAATGTGGCAACCTGATGAAACTAAAGGTGCACGGCTTATATCTACTCGATGCAACAACGGCTTACCTACCAGCCCGGGCCCACTCACGCATATGAAGCCCGTTGGACTTGCGTTGCCACCGCTAACCCGTTTGCCTCTTACAGTCAAGCCCAGTATGCGTGTCCCGTCCTCGACATGGGTCGAGCCCACAAAGATACGTATGGGTTACTGGTTGAAATGGGCCTCCACAAGCTACCCACCTAAGCTTGTCCCTTTTTCTAGTATATCCCACTTAACCCTTTAATCATGTTTTAATTACATGTTCCATTTTGGTTAAGTATTCTAATCGTATTTTCTATTGCCACCCAAGGCAACCACTAGATTTTCTCATGCCACCCGAGGCACCCACTTAACCCCTCATGTCCCTCTACATGCTAATGTGGTTAAGTGTTTCTTAATTAATTAATTAAGAACGTAACCTTTGTAAAGACCTCTCACATTAGACTGTCTTTTATGACCGCTGGTTAAGCCGGTTGGGTCCGGGCAGCCTTATGTCATAACAGAGTCTAACCTCGTGTCTTTACATTAATTACGTATTTAGTTTGTGCCTAAGACCTCTCACATTGGGCTAACATTTGTAGCAACTGGTTAAGCCGGTTGGGTCCGGGCAGTTTTACGCTACAACTGAGTCCAACCTCGTGTCTTAGTCAATTAATTACACCTAATTAATCACCCTCATAATTTTATATTAATTATCCCTAATTAATCAAGTTTTCTTAACATGGGTAGACCTAACTTAATAGGTAAATTCCCATGGGGTAGACCTAACTCAATAGGTAAATTCCCAACACATAGTATGGGTACACCTAACCAAATAGGCAAATTCCCATACTATGTTTATTTATTTTGTGTTATGCATAATTATATTAATTTCACACAATCTTATTAACTTATGCATTTAATTACCCCATCGTTCCCACGTAATTTCGTTCATGATATAACACATATAAAAGGTGTCAACTTGCATATGAATGAACATGTTTCAAAGGTGCCATCTTGCATATTAACAAACACATAACTTGCATATGAACTTGCATAACATGTCACATAACTTGCATATAATATGTCACATAACTTACATATTCATTTTGCATAACAAACTTGCATATTAGCTTATAGACTTGCATAATGTGTCATCATGAACTTGCATATTAATAAACATGTAACTTGCATATTTACATACATGTAACTCGCATATTAACAAACATGTAACTTGCATATAAAGAAACATGTAACTTGCATATTTACATACATGTAACTTGCATATTAACAAACATGTAACTTGCATATTAACAAACATGTAACTTGCATATTTACATACATGTAACTTGCATATTAACAAACATGTAACTTGCATATTTACATACATGTAACTTGCATAGCATATTACCATGAACTTGCATAACATGCATATGATTACATAGCCCACAACTTGCATATTTAGCATCATGCAAACATAACATACATCATATTAAACTTGCATAAGCTTACATACTCAACATGCATAAACATAAGATTAATGCTAACATCATATCATATGATTCAAAGCTCATTAACCCACATACAAAACCATAAATCTCATCACATCTCATCTAATTAGTTTACCAAAAGATCATCAAAGTGATAGAAACTCACAACTAGCAACTTTGAACACCAAATGAAGAAGATTAAGATGCTAAGAAGGGATTAGAAGTTGATTAGAGAGTGATTAGTATGCAACCCTCTTCATAAAATTAGTGGAGGCCATGAGAGCTAGCATTTTGCCATAGTTTAGTCACTAGGTTTAATTATGAATGAATTAGGGTAGGTTAGGGTCTTATTTATAGATTAGGCAAGTGTTTTAGGCCATAGGATTAACCCTAGATTCAATCCAAGCCATCAAAGCATGTCTTGGGGAAGAAGTCAAGTGTAGGAACCATCTAGGGCCTTTAGATTAAAGATGGACCATGAGAACCATTCAAATGCAAAATCTGCACTTGAGCGAATCGGCCCACGGGTTGACAGCCAAACACCCTGGATTAACCCCTAGTCGACCCAGCGGGCTCGGGTCGACTTCAAAAATCGGCCGGTTCGGTTATTCCCCTCTCCCAATTCGCTGTTTTGAGCATTTTTGCATATTTATTTATTAAATTTTCAATTATATATATATATATATATATATCAATATATATATATATATATATATATATCTACACAACCCATTTCACTTAATTAAGTATACTTTAATTTGGGAATTTTCGTGAAACTTCGCGAGGCCATATCTTGGTCATACGGACTCCGATTTTCGAAAACTCGGACTCTATTTCGCGTATTTTTCCGAGACGAACGCAATGGCATAGCCCGTTTCCCTTGATTCCCATTTTAGAATTAAATTCTGCCTCGATTTATGTTATTACAGGTTATTGAAAATACGGGTTGTTACATTCTCCCCTCCTTAAAGGATTTCGTCCCCGAAATCTTCAAGTTAGGAAGAACGTATCCTACCATCCAATCATCCATCTACTCAAAGCATCATCCACGAGCAATCATTGTCCTTACAAGATTCTAAATGCTGGATGGATATATGCAAAAGTGTGTGTATATGTACTTACCTAATGCGAAAATCAGGCGGTTACTGATACAGTAAACCTCCTTAATGCAAACCATGATAGTGCCATGCATCCAATATGTATGCGAAACCCTATTGACACATACAAATTTCTACATGCGTGCACAACCATACACAAAAATGCATCATCCATATGATAACACAGCCATGATACATCCATCAATCTAACTACCACATCCATTTATGCAATATGCAACATGAAGTGACTGAGCCGATCTAGTGCCTAATGTGTGTGTATATGCATCCACGAGCAACCACTAGCAAACAATTGCATCCATATGCATCCATCAACCATAACATGTTTCAAACACATGTTTCAACCATAGGTTTTACCCTATCTAAAGGTCATAGGTATTAGCGAGAGGATATACTAAAGATAAGATAAGTACTAGACAAGCAATAAAGGAGAAGTTAAAAGACATACTCTCAAAAAGAAATGGATACAAAGAACGCATCTTTGCTTCCGTCTCCCAAGTAGCATTGCTTTCGTCATCTCCCCATTGCACTTTAACTAGCTGAACTTCTCTGTTCCTCAACTTCCTAGTTTCTGACCCAAGGATGCGAGTAGGAGCTCGTCGAATCGTCGCATCACGTTCTACCTCTACATCTCTAAGCAAGCTCGGCTCTACCACCTCCGCGGTCTCATGTAAGCACTTCCTCAAATGTGATACATGGAATACATCATGAACACCACTAAGTCTGTCGGGCAACTCCACCCTATATGCCATCCGTCCAATCCTTTCCTTAATAGGAAACGGCCCAACAAATCTCGGTGCTAACTTCCCTACGGACCCAAAGCGAACAACATTTCTCAATGGAGATACTTTGACAAAAACCATGTCCCCAACCTCAAACTCAAGATCCGTCCTTCTCCGATCCGCATAAGATTTCTGTCTATCTTGCGCTGCTTTCATCCTTTTTCGAATTAAATCAATCTTCTCTGAAGTCTCTCTAACCATATCCGGCCCAAGCAAGATCTTATCCGTAGATTCCCACCAACATGTAGGAGATCGACAAGGCCTTCCATAAAGAGCTTCGAAAGGAGCCATACCAATACTGGACTGAAAGCTGTTATTATATGCGAACTCCACCAAAGGAAGATGTTCTTCCCATGTACCTCCAAAATCCAAGATACAAAGCCTCAAAAGATCTTCTAAGATACGGTTCACCCTCTCAGTCTGACCGTCCGTCTGAGGATGATATGCGGTGCTCAAACACAACTGAGTCCCTACCGCCTCTTGCAAACTTCTCCAAAACTCACTAGTGAAAATAGGATCTCGATCACTCACAATGCTGGATGGTACGCCATGCAATCTAACAATCTCTCTAACATAGACTGAAGCAAGCCATGGAGCGGTCCTCTTACTCTTTACGGGTATAAAATGGGCACTCTTGGTAAGTCTGTCTACCACAACCCAAATTCCCGTATTGCCCTTCCTCGATCTCGGTAACCCGTCGATGAAATCCATCGAGACACTATCCCACTTCCACTGTGGAACTTCCAATGGGTGTAGCAACCCACCGGGTTTCCTTTGCTCCACTTTAACTTGTTGGCACACTAAGCATCTAGCCACATACTCGGCCACATCTTTCTTCATACCGGCCCAGAAGAAAACTCTCTTCATGTCTTGGTACATTTTGTCTCCACCGGGATGAATAGTCATTCTTGAACGATGTGCATCATCCAAAATAGCCTTCTTCAAACCCTCATCTTGCGGTACACAAAGTCTACCGTCTCTATGCAACCATCCCTTATCATCTATGGTGTATCTACCCAAATGGCTGGACGACTCCCCTCTTATAAGCTTCTCTACCAACACAACCAACTGTGGGTCGTCTCGCTGAGCCTCGCCAATCCGTCTCAAAAGAGTAGGTCTAACCTCCAAGGATGCCAACAAACCAGGTACAAAATCAACAGAAGGTCTGAAGTCAAACAAAGAAAGAAACTCCAAGCTTCGTCGTTCCACGAACAATGGACTCAAAGATAGCCTTTTTCTACTTAAGGCGTCTGCCACCACGTTACCCTTACCAGGGGTATACGCTATCTCGAAATCATAGGATGCTAAGAACTCCATCCACCTTTGCTGTCTTAAGTTTAAATCCTTCTGAGAGAATAAGTACTTCAATGATTTATGGTCGGTGAACAACTCGAATCTCTCACCAAGAAGATAATGGCGCCAAGACTTAAGTGCGAAAACAATCGCGGCCAACTCTAGATCATGGGTAGGGTAATTCTTCTCATGCACTCTCAATTGTCTCCCTCCATAGGCTATTACCCTTCCCTCCTGCATCAAGACTGCGCCTAATCCTGTTCCACAAGCATCGGTATAAACAACAAACGGCTTACTCCCATCCGGGAGCACTAAAACTGGAGCGGTGGTCAAAGCTCTCTTTAACCGTCGGAAAGCATCATCACAATCTACATCCCACGAGAAAACCAGATTCTTTTTCGTCAAGCGGGTTAATGGGGCTGATATCTTCGCGAAGTCTTTGATGAACTTCCTATAATATCCTGCCAACCCCAAGAAACTTCTTACCTCGGTAGCATTTCTAGGAACTTTCCAATCCTGGATAGATACTATCTTTGCGGGATCCACAGCTATCCCTTCCTTAGAGACCACATGCCCTAAGAATCGCACTTCTCTTCTCCAAAAATGGCATTTAGAGAATTTAGCTTTAAGACTATGCGCTCGAAGAGTCTCCAACACTTCCTCGAGATGTAAGGCATGCTCTTCTTCATTCTTGGAAAAGACCAAGATGTCATCCACAAAAACTACTACAAACTTATTCAGATACTCTCTGAACACTCTACTCATGAGATCAACAAAGTATGCGGGGGCGTTTGTCAACCCAAATGGCATCACTAGCCACTCATAAAAACCATCCGGAGTCCGGAAAGCAGTCTTCTCTATACTGTCCTCCGCCACTCTTAACTGATGAAACCCTGTAGCTAAGTCCATCTGCGAAAATACTGACGCGCCAACCAACTGATCAAAGAGATCATCTATCCTCGGTAATGGGTGTCTATTCTTCTTCGTGAGCTTATTAAGTTCTCTATAATCCACACAAAGTCTGAGGGACCCATCCGCCTTCGTGGCAAACACTACTGGAGCTCCCCACTCCGATATACTTCGCCTTATGAACCCCTTCTCAAGCAACTCCCCTACTTGCTTATGAAGTTCTCTTCTCTCACGAGGAGCCATGTGGCGTACTGGCAAAGACACTGGTTTGGCATTATCCACCAAATAAATTCGGAAATCTATCTCCCGCTTCGGAGGCAAACCCTTTACTTCTTCAAACACATCCGGATATTCCCGGACTACTCTGACAGAACACAAACTCTCGACCGAAGCATCGAGCGATTCAAGATAACTTAGCAAAACAGATTCCATGGGATTGCAAGAGATCTCGAGAGTGTTACCCAAGCGGGTCATGAGCCTGACAACTCTCCTTTCGCAATCAAGAACGGCACCATTACTGGATAACCAGTCCATGCCCAAGATCAACCCATAGCCCGTGAAGCCCAATACAAAAGCATCACATCTAAACTCAACGCTAAGTATAGAAATCTTCAAACCCAAACATATCATAGACAGATATATGGAGCCCCCAATTGGGTTTGAGACAACCAAGGGATCATCAACTAGACTGGTGTCTAAGTGCAGTGACTCAACTAACGATGATGAGATAAAAGAATGCGATGCGCCAGAGTCAAACAAAGTACGAACTGGATGATCAAACAGAAAAACCAGACTTTCAACGGAAATAGTTCTACCTCTCTGCTGAATCGGTGGAACTGAGAGAACCTGAACTTGCCCCCCTGACTGAGGTGGTGCTATAAGAGCTTGCACCTGGCCTCCTGAGGTAGACCCCGTCTTCTGCCCCTTCTTTGGGCAGTTTTTCACAAGATGCCCTGCTTCACCACAATGAAAGCAACCGGTCTTCTTCTTTTTGCGACAATCCTTACTAAGGTGTCCTGGTGTTCCACAATTGAAGCACTTCTTCTTCGTCTTCTTTTTGTCACCATTGCCTTTTCCGCCCTTGCCTTGTTGTTGCTGTTGCGGTTTCTTCTGATCCCCCTTTTTCTCTGGTGCCTTAGAATTCTTATCATCCTCATGCATAAGTGCCATGTAGACAAGCTTCTCAAAAGTGGCCCCCATAGGAATGTGAGTCATAGCTATTCCTTGCAATGGTTCGTTCAAGCCTCTAACGAACCTCAAAGCCTTCTTCTCCGGTGTATTCACCAACTCTATGCCAAACCTTGCTAATTGATTGAATTTGTTGACATATTCTTTCACCGTGAGATTCCCTTGCTTCAAATTCAAGAACTTCTCCATAAACAGATTCTCTTCCGCCCTTGAGAGAAACTTAGCCCCAAACCTTTGCTTAAAATCTGCCCAAGAGTCAACAGGGCGTTCTCCATTAGTGACCTCCCACCAGAATGAGGCCTCTCCCTTCATTAACCAAGCCGCCAACTTGACTTTCTTTCCCTCTTCCACTTCAAAGATATCTAGCAACTCTTCCACTTCCTTAAGCCAATCTCTAGCCTCTACGAAAGTCTCTGAACCAAGAAAAGGTTTTCCTCCTATAGCCTTGAACTCCTTGCAAACCTTAGCAAAATTATCCACTCTAGGCTGAGGAGGAGGAGCGGTTGTCTCTGGTGTAGTAGCATTGGCCGGACCCGCAGCCGCGGCCCTAGCCTCTTGCAACCTCCTATACCATAGTGGTATAACTAAACCCTCCGGGATGTTAAGATCTTCAGCCATGCTGAAACGAAAGAGGAAAGATTCAAAAAGGAGATTCCGAAAGATAAAGATATGGCTATTGGGGATTATGCTTTTCTTTTTCAAAAACTTTTTCTCTTAGAAGACATGCTTTTAAAAATACTTTCTTCGAAAATACTCTTAGAAAGTAGTTTTTCTCAAAAATTTTATCTGTTCTGGTAACCTTAAGCTCTGATACCACGTGTAACACCCCACTCCCGCTATGATCACTCACTAAGGGAATGCCATAGCATCGGTGGAGTATTTTAGTGAATATAGAACAGAAAAATTACAACAAGACAGATATAAATAGTACTTGAAATTTTAAAACATCATCTCATAACAGCGGAAGTAAAACATGTCTGGTTACATCATAAAACCACAATAAAGGTCAAGTACAATATCCATCAAAATAAAGAAGTACATAATCCCACTCTCATACAATAGCCGAACAAAAGAAAAGATAACTGGATAACTGGAGCTTTACATCTATCCAAGCTCCTAAAGACTGGAACAGCAATCCGATCAAGCTCCACTACTGCTAGGATCCACCGTAGGACCTGAGGGTTGGGAAAAAGATAAAAACAACAGGGTCAGACATAAGTCTGAGCGAGTCCTATAACTTTAACAATACAATCGTTAAAGTAACCAGAGAAGACATAAACTGATATACGGTAACATATAGGGATGAATGGCTACCCTAAGCAGTCAACTAAACGAAGATAAAGGATAAAGACGCATCTACCCTCCCTAAGGTAAATTACTAAACTGCACCACACCAGTCGTTCCTAACTTAAAGGTTGATCCCACCCAAGGACTTATAAAATTTACTAATTAGTACCTGTGTACCCCTAGGTGACCAAGTAGGCGCCACGGGGCCCTACAATCCACTAGGTGTACACACTACTTCCCATTCGATCGGCTCCCTAACGTAGATACCCGTGCTGGCCCCACCGTGGGATGTATCATTCCCCAATGTGGCAACCTGATGAAACTAAAGGTGCACGGCTTATATCTACTCGATGCAACAACGGCTTACCTACCAGCCCGGGCCCACTCACGCATATGAAGCCCGTTGGACTTGCGTTGCCACCGCTAACCCGTTTGCCTCTTACAGTCAAGCCCAGTATGCGTGTCCCGTCCTCGACATGGGTCGAGCCCACAAAGATACGTATGGGTTACTGGTTGAAATGGGCCTCCACAAGCTACCCACCTAAGCTTGTCCCTTTTTCTAGTATATCCCACTTAACCCTTTAATCATGTTTTAATTACATGTTCCATTTTGGTTAAGTATTCTAATCGTATTTTCTATTGCCACCCAAGGCAACCACTAGATTTTCTCATGCCACCCGAGGCACCCACTTAACCCCTCATGTCCCTCTACATGCTAATGTGGTTAAGTGTTTCTTAATTAATTAATTAAGAACGTAACCTTTGTAAAGACCTCTCACATTAGACTGTCTTTTATGACCGCTGGTTAAGCCGGTTGGGTCCGGGCAGCCTTATGTCATAACAGAGTCTAACCTCGTGTCTTTACATTAATTACGTATTTAGTTTGTGCCTAAGACCTCTCACATTGGGCTAACATTTGTAGCAACTGGTTAAGCCGGTTGGGTCCGGGCAGTTTTACGCTACAACTGAGTCCAACCTCGTGTCTTAGTCAATTAATTACACCTAATTAATCACCCTCATAATTTTATATTAATTATCCCTAATTAATCAAGTTTTCTTAACATGGGTAGACCTAACTTAATAGGTAAATTCCCATGGGGTAGACCTAACTCAATAGGTAAATTCCCAACACATAGTATGGGTACACCTAACCAAATAGGCAAATTCCCATACTATGTTTATTTATTTTGTGTTATGCATAATTATATTAATTTCACACAATCTTATTAACTTATGCATTTAATTACCCCATCGTTCCCACGTAATTTCGTTCATGATATAACACATATAAAAGGTGTCAACTTGCATATGAATGAACATGTTTCAAAGGTGCCATCTTGCATATTAACAAACACATAACTTGCATATGAACTTGCATAACATGTCACATAACTTGCATATAATATGTCACATAACTTACATATTCATTTTGCATAACAAACTTGCATATTAGCTTATAGACTTGCATAATGTGTCATCATGAACTTGCATATTAATAAACATGTAACTTGCATATTTACATACATGTAACTCGCATATTAACAAACATGTAACTTGCATATAAAGAAACATGTAACTTGCATATTTACATACATGTAACTTGCATATTAACAAACATGTAACTTGCATATTAACAAACATGTAACTTGCATATTTACATACATGTAACTTGCATATTAACAAACATGTAACTTGCATATTTACATACATGTAACTTGCATAGCATATTACCATGAACTTGCATAACATGCATATGATTACATAGCCCACAACTTGCATATTTAGCATCATGCAAACATAACATACATCATATTAAACTTGCATAAGCTTACATACTCAACATGCATAAACATAAGATTAATGCTAACATCATATCATATGATTCAAAGCTCATTAACCCACATACAAAACCATAAATCTCATCACATCTCATCTAATTAGTTTACCAAAAGATCATCAAAGTGATAGAAACTCACAACTAGCAACTTTGAACACCAAATGAAGAAGATTAAGATGCTAAGAAGGGATTAGAAGTTGATTAGAGAGTGATTAGTATGCAACCCTCTTCATAAAATTAGTGGAGGCCATGAGAGCTAGCATTTTGCCATAGTTTAGTCACTAGGTTTAATTATGAATGAATTAGGGTAGGTTAGGGTCTTATTTATAGATTAGGCAAGTGTTTTAGGCCATAGGATTAACCCTAGATTCAATCCAAGCCATCAAAGCATGTCTTGGGGAAGAAGTCAAGTGTAGGAACCATCTAGGGCCTTTAGATTAAAGATGGACCATGAGAACCATTCAAATGCAAAATCTGCACTTGAGCGAATCGGCCCACGGGTTGACAGCCAAACACCCTGGATTAACCCCTAGTCGACCCAGCGAGCTCGGGTCGACTTCAAAAATCGGCCGGTTCGGTTATTCCCCTCTCCCAATTCGCTGTTTTGAGCATTTTTGCATATTTATTTATTAAATTTTCAATTATATATATATATATATCAATATATATATATATATATATATATCTACACAACCCATTTCACTTAATTAAGTATACTTTAATTTGGGAATTTTCGTGAAACTTCGCGAGGCCATATCTTGGTCATACGGACTCCGATTTTCGAAAACTCGGACTCTATTTCGCGTATTTTTCCGAGACGAACGCAATGGCATAGCCTGTTTCCCTTGATTCCCATTTTAGAATTAAATTCTGCCTCGATTTATGTTATTACAGGTTATTGAAAATACGGGTTGTTACACATTGCAAGTGATGAATCAACGTTTGACGAAGATAGAGCGATTTGATGGAGAGAATTTCACTCGTTGGCAAGAGACTATGAAATTCTTTTTGATCACAGTCAAATTATTTCATATTCTCGAAGATGGATTGGAGAAAATACCGGAGGAAACTGATAAGGATAGTGCAGAACTAAAAGCTAAAAGAGCAAAGAGAAAAGAGGAAGATTTTCTATGCAGAGGCCACATTCTGAATGCACTGTCAACTCCGATATACAATGCCCACAGGACCTTGGAAACCGCGAAGGCACTCTGGACTACGCTAGAAAGCAAATATCGCATCTCTGAGGCAAGTAATAAAAAATTTCTTATATGCAATTTTATGGATTTCAAAATGGTCACCAACAAGTCCATAATTGGACAAGTAAGTGAAATACTACTGTTGGTAAATCAACTTAAGGATGCCGGTATTGATCTCCCTGAATCTTTTGTTGTTGGAGTTATTATTATGAGACTCCCGAATTCTTGGAATGATTATAAGAAAAAATTAAAACATGCAGAAACGGATTATGATTTAGACGGTTTACAGCGTCATCTTCGTATTGAAGAGGATTCTCGTAAACGCGAACTAGATGATAATCCTCAAACTGAGTCTCAATCTAAGGCTAATAATGTTGAAATTAACGATAAGTTGAAGCCTAAGAATGGGACACAGTTAAAAAAGAAAGGTACTAATTCCAAGAATAAGAAGAAGGGTGACTGTTACTATTGTCACAAACCCGGACACTATGCCCGAGACTGTCGTCTTCGGAAGAAACAACAAAAAGAGAATATGGTCGAAGAAAAGCTTGTGGTTGTCGTACAAGAGGCGAACTCCGTTAGTGGCATTGATAATGATTGGTGGCTCGATACTGGAGCAATTATTCATATTTGCAAAGACCATAATCTGTTCAAGACTTACGATGAGAATAACGGAGAATCCAGCGAAGTAACTAGCGCAAACAAAGTTGCAAGAAAAGTTCTGGGAAAAGGCACTATTGAATTGACCTTCACCTCTGGGAAAGTTCTTACTTTAGTCAATGTATTTTATGTACCTGATATGTGTAAGAATTTGATTTCTGGATACCTTCTTAACAAAGGAGGATTCAAGATGGTGTATGAGTCTGATAAGTTAGTGTTGTCCAAGAACAGCAAATTTATTGGACAGGAATATTCTTGTAACGGCATGATTAAGGTGAACCTAATGAAGAAATCTTCTGCTTATATTGTTGATTCTGTTAATTTATGGCATGGTAGATTAGGACATGTTAATTATAAGTCACTTAGATATATGCATAAATTAGGATTAATTTCTGATTGTGATTTCGAATTCATTTCTAAATGTGAAATATGTGTTTAAGCAAAAATACATCGAAAATCCTTTAAATCTGTTGAAAGGAAAACTGGTTTGCTTGATTTGGTATATAGTGATGTGGGTGACTTGAAGAGTCATATCACCTATGGTGGTAACCAATACTATATAACATTTATTGATGATTATTCTAGATATGGTTATGTATATCTAATGAAATTTAAAGATGAAGCCTTTGATAAATTCAAAATTTACAAAGAAGAAGTCGAAACATAATTAGGAATTAAAATTAAAGTGTTACATTCAGATCGTGGTGGTGAATATTTTTCAAATGAGTTTACTTTGTTTTGCAAACAAAATGGTATCATTCACCAATGTACCGCCCCTTATACACCACAAAAAAATGGTGTTGCTGAGAGGAAAAATAGAACTTTAGTAGAAATGGTTAACGCCATGATCATAAGTTCTAATTTGCCTTATAACCTATGGGGTGATGCTATGTTATCTGCTTGTTACATTTTAAATAGAGTACCACTTAAGAAGAATAATATTCTCCTTATGAATTATGGTTTAATAGCAAACCTAATCTTACTAGACTCAAAGTTTGGGGTTGCTTAGCATATGTTAGAAAACCAGACCCTAAACGACCAAAGTTAGGTAATAGAGCTTTTAAACGCGTTTTCATTGGATATTCTCTTAATATTATAACTTTGTAGATTTATGATTCTTGATACATTAGAAGTCATAAAATCTGTAGATGTAGAATTTTTTGAAAATCAAACTATTGAGAATCCATTAAGATCATCTAGTCCAGAACCAACCGAGACTAATGATACTAATGATGATGAATATGCTCCTGCTCAAAACAGCAAGGAAGTGTCAGTACCAGATAATAGTACTAAACACAGGAGAAGTAAAAGAACGAGAATAGAGAAGGACTATGGTCCTGACTTCATAACATATCTCGTAGAAGGCAATAAGGATGAAGTCCTTAATGTGACAAGATATGTAATGAACGTCGATGATGATCCCAAAACTTATTCTGAGGCTATGAGTTCTAGAGATTCTAATTTCTGGAAAGAAGCTATCAATGATGAAATGAATTCCATAATGTTAAACCAAACTTGGGTATTAAGCGATTTACCTCCTGGTGCTAAACCTATTGGATGTAAATGGATATTCAAGAAAAAGTTGAATACAAATAAATCCATTGATAGGTTCAAAAGCCAGATTAGTTGCTAAGGGATATAAACAAAGACAAGGAATAGATTATTTTGATACATATGCTCTGGTGGCTCGCATATCTTCGATACGTTGTTTAATAGCACTTACATCAATTCATAACTTAGTCATACATCAAATGGATGTAAAGACGGCTTTTCTAAATGGAGATTTAGAAGAAGAGATATACATGGAACAACCTGAAGGTTTCATAACCCCAGGCCAAGAAAAGAAAGTTTGTAAATTAGTTAAATCTCTTTATGGCCTGAAGCAAGCTCCCATGCAATGGCATGAGAAGTTTGATAAAGTTGCACTTTCATTTGGATTCATTGTTAATGATGCAGATAAATGTATCTATGGCAAATCAGATAACAACGGTTATGTTATAATATGTTTATATGTTGATGACATGCTGATATTTGGTTCCAATATATCTTGTGTGAATGAAACTAAGAAGTTTCTATCTTCTAAATTTGATATGAAAGATCTGGGAGAGGCTGATGTAATTCTGGGAATAAAGATCATTAGGAAATCGCAGGAGTTATTACTAACTCAATCTCATTACATTGAGAAGTTCCTAAAGAAGTATAATCATTATAATGACAAACCAGTACCAACTCCTTTAGATCCAAGTATAAAATTAGAAAAGAACACTGGACGTACCATTTCTCAATTGGAATATTCCAGTATTATTGGAAGTCTTATGTATGCTATGCATTGCACTAGACCAGATATCGCACATGCTATAAGTGTATTGTGTCGATTTACGAGTAATCCAGGTTTTGAACATTGGAAAGCCATTTCCAGAGTCTTAGCTTATTTGAAGAGAATCATAAACTATGGTTTATCTTATAAAGGATATCATGCTGTAATAGAAGGATATAGTGATGCAATCTGGAACAATGTAGAATCGAAATCCAAGTTTATGACTGGATGGATATTTACATTAGGAGGCGCTGTTGTATCTTGGGCTTCCAAGAAGCAGACCTGTATGTCCGATTCAACTATGTTGTCAGAATTGATTGCATTAGCAGACGCATGTAAGGAAGCGGAATGGCTTAGAAATTTTGTAACAACCCGTGTTTTTATAACGTGTAATAACCATAAATCAAGGCAGGATTAATTTTTAAAATAAGAATCAAGGGAAACGGGTTGTGCCATTGCGTTCGTCTCGAAATTCTACTTGGAACCGAGTCCGAGTTTTCGAAAATCGGAGTTCGTATGACCAAGTTATGACCATTCGAAGTTTTCAAAAATTTTCAAATTCAAAACAGACTCAATTCGAATTCCAAATTCGAATTTCAAACCTCCAAATGGACTGGGCGGGAAATTTCCCGCCCAAGACCAGGTCGACCTGGGGGTCGACTATGTAGTCGACCTACCTAGGGCCAGGTCGACCATAGTGTCGACCTAGGGGTCAACCTGGTGCCCGAGCCCATTTCTGAAGCTGGATTCACTCTGATGTATTTGGCCTCTTTTCTGTCCACATTCATTGACCTGACCCTATAAATACAGCCCCCAACACCAGTCACTCTACACCAAATTTCTTTATGACCTTATGCTGCTCTGATTCTGGTTGAAATGTTTGAGAGAGGGACTGCTTCTACTACGTTGAGACTGGGTTAAGGGAATTGCTGATTTGGGGACTTCTGTTAGGACTCGACTAAGCATATTCAACATCAACTCTCTTTTTCTAATTCTCGAACCACGATCTGTAAGCCCAAGTTATTTTCAGATTTAAACTGTGAATGTATTATGAATATGATGTAAATTGAAATTGGACCTATGTATGATGACTGTTTACATTCATTCTCGTTCATCTTGGATCTTGACTCTTGAATATTACTATGACATTGACTTGGGGCCTATTCATGTTGTAAATCAAAAAGAAAACCCCTTATATTATCATGTTGAACCTGCTATTGTCACAAGTTTATGATTATCACCTTATGACAGTCGTATCGTGACTATACTATCATCTTATGACAGTCGTTACTACGACTATACTATCACCTTATGACAGTCGTTACCATGACTATACTATCACCTTGTGACAACTGTTATTTTGACTAGTACCTTATCTTGCTAGATTTGGAATCTTTATGTTTGAGGCCAATATTTCATATGCCAGTAATGTTTTATTTCAAGTCATATCATGCTATGCTAGTAATCACTCTTGCCACCTTATACCCATTTCTTTTTATGTCACTTCCTAATTAGATTTATTTGTATCGATTCGAACTTACGTGCGATGGGAATACGATTTGGGTAGACTAGGTAAAACATGAATTAGCTTTAAACTTGAACATGAACATTATTATGACTTGAACCTGAATATGGACATGAACTTGACACGATTTGACATGAAACATGACTTGAAAACTTGACATGAATCTAGACATGAAAACTTGAACGTGGGCATGACAGTTAGATAAACTTGAAAATGGCCAACTCGAGGTTGGGTTGAGTTTGCAGTGTAAATCTGCTCGGAACCGCCCGGCAAATCCAGTGGCTGCAAACAATAGGATCCAATGTGGGTAGTTGGTCATATCGCACGTAAAAACCCGAGGTTAGACTATGTTGTGGTGTAAATCTGCCCAGAACCGCCCGGCAAATCCAGTAACCACAACAGTCAGTCTAATTTGAGAGGTTGGCGTGCACTAATGAATTAATGCCACATTATAGGGTTAAGTCATGAACCACTTGAATACACTTAACCATCTTGACACGGTGAATTGATAGGGTTAAGTCATGAACTGCTTGAACACACTTAACCAACTTGATATATGATCTGGATAGGGTTAAGTCACGAATTTGAATGACAACACTTAACCCATTAGAAACCCTAATTACGCGGTCCTTTTCAGCGGTAACCCACTTAGATGTATCACGATACCCTGGGACTAGGCAGGGTGGGGCAGATTACTGGGCTGATTATAAGCGACCAGAAAGACGGCTGAGTAGGTGCGCCATTGTAGGTTCAGGCGGGCTATGGTCGTGCACGTAGTCCGGAGTTGAAAAAGCAGGCATTGGGCACCCGTAGATTTACACTGTGCGTGCTTGATTCGTGTCAGTGGTTGGCACCATAGGACTTGATACACCCTATGGTGGACCTAGCACAGGTAACTACATTTCTGGATAGGGCCGTATGACACAGACACATGACGAGCTAGGACTTGTAGGGAGCCGATCGATTAGTAGATCGTACCGTAGGACCCCGTAATGGGTCACTTCATGACACTGGGCTAAGGGATCATTTCATGGTTAATACTTGACATGGGTTAGAATACTAGTACAGTTGGTACAACGAACCTTGAATATGCGATGCTAGACTTGGCTTATCTTGTTATCTTAATTATCCAACTAGTTCTGTTATCATCCTTATGTTTAATTCCAGTTTTCACATATCATGTTACCTTTACTAGTTTTCATACTGAAAGTCACTAGGGCTTACCAGTCTTTATGACTGACCCTTTTTCTTTCGCCCCTTTTTCTTTCGTTTCCCCCCAGGTTCTCAGGGAGGAAACACTAGCTCTTAGCTTGGATTCAACTTGCTTTCTGACAGCTCATGTACGGTTTGGTCTTAGGCTATGCTATGGCTGCTTCTGCTATTTATGGGGAATAATTCACTTTTGTTTTAAGTTTATGCTTCTTTATTATGAACTTGATGTAATGGAATAAATTGTATCTTGGATATATGAGCTTTTGACTCTTTCTTGGAAAATAATAAAAAATTGGATTTTAATTTCTACCGCTGCTTTATTTATGTTCTTCCTTGTGATATCTCTGTGCATGTTTACCTAGATAATACTCCACCAAAACTAGTGCATTCCCTTTGTGAGTGACCCTAGCGGAGGTGGGGTGTTACAAATTGGTATCAGAGCAGAAGGTTACCAGGTTGGGCAAAAAGTTTTAAAAACCTTCTGAAACTATTTTTAAAACCATTTATAAAGAAGCATTTTTCATGAAAAGTTTTATGTTTAAAAAGGTTATTCCCCAAAAGCCATTAGCACTTTTCTTTGTTTCCTCGTTTGAATCTTTTATTTTCGTTTTTCAGCATGGCCGATCTTAACCTTCCTGAGGGAATATCCATGCCTGGATGGTTCCGAAGGTACTTAGAAGCCAGGGCCAACGACGCGGGCACGGCAGACATCCCTCCTTGTCCTCCCCCAGTGTCTGCGGTTCCTCCTCCTTCTGGTACCGCCTTTGCCAAAATATGCAAAGACTTTAAAGCAATGGGCGGCAAGAACTTCGTTGGAGCCGAAACCTTTGTTGAGGCACGAAACTGGCTAAAGGAGACAGAAGACTCGTTCATTATCTTTGATATGGAGGACCATAGGAAAGTTCAGCTGGCAGCATGGTTATTGAAAGAGGAAGCTGCATTTTGGTGGGAAGTCACCAACGCTACCAGGCCAGTTGAGACTTGGGCAGACTTTAGAGAGAGGTTTGGGCTTAAATTCCTATCGTCAGCAGAGGAGAACTTTCAGATGGAGAGGTTCCTAGCACTTAAGCAATGGGATATGTCTGTGAGGGAGTACGTGAATAAGTTTAATCAGCTTGATCGGTTCGGTTTGGATTTGGTCAACACAGCCTAGAAAAAGGCTGTACGCTTTGCTCGAGGATTGAACCAGCCACTACACAGCTTGGCCCTAACTCATATACCCATGGGGGCGACCTTTGAAAGCTTGGTGGATATGGCTCTACTCCATGAGGAAGACAAGAATAGCAAGAAGGAGGTTAAGCCTAATGAGACTCAGAATAAGAAAGCTGACTTCAAGAAGGCGAACAACAAGAATAGCAAAAATAACAAGAGCAACAACAAATCACGTGAGATGAGGAAGTGCAACTTCTGTGGTATTACTGGAAATCTAGCTAAAGACTGTAGAAGGAAGAAGAGGAAGTTGGGTGAATGCTTTCATTGTGGAGATACTGGACACATCAGCAAGGATTGCCCTAAGAAGCAAGGGTTGGGGCAAGCGCAGACTCAGGGAGCAGGACCTTCTGGAGGGCAGTTGCATGCTCTCAACACCGCTCCAGCTCCTGACCGAGGTAGTAATATTTCCGTAGAAAGCCTTATTTACATTTCTGACTTTCCTGTTCGAACCTTATTTAACTCTGGCACATCGCATACTTTTATTTCTTCTGATATTGTTGAAAATCTGCACCTAAGTACTAGTCTGGTTGAGGATCCCGTTATAGTTTCAAATCCAATTGGGGGCTCTGCCCATTTATCTATGATGTGTGTGGATTTGAGGATCTCTATCTTAAGCATAGAATTCACGTGTAATGCTTATGTTCTCGGATTCATGGGATACGGTTTGATCCTAGGTATGGATTGGCTGTCCGATTATGGAGCCATTCTTGATTGTGAACGAAGGGTAGTAAGGCTCATGACTTGCCTTGGCAATACCCTTGAAATTTCTCGTAACCCGAAGGGTCCGGTCATGTTATGTTATCTTGAATCCCTTGACACGTCCGACGATAATTTGCAATCTGTAAGAGTGGTCCGAGAATATCCAGATGTCTTTGATGAAGTGAGGGGATTACCTCCTAAACGCGAGATAGAGTTCCGAATTTATCTTGTTGATAATGCCAAGCCAGTTTCATTGCCCGTTAGGCACATGGCCCCGCGAGAAAGAAGAGAGCTCAGTAAACAAATCAACGAGTTGCTTGAGAAAAATTTCATAAGACAAAGCATTTCTGAATGGGGTGCTCCGGTGGTATTCGCTACTAAGGCGGATGGATCGCTTCGTCTGTGTGTATATTATCGTGAGTTAAATAAGCTGACAAAGAAAAATAGGCACCCGCTACCAAGAATCGACGATTTGTTTGACCGGCTTGTAGGAGCATTTGTTTTCTCTCAACTCGACCTAGCCACAGGATTCCATCAGCTCAGAGTGGCTGAGGATAGCATTGACAAAACTGCGTTTAGGACTCCAGATGGGTTCTTCGAATGGCTCGTCATGCCGTTTGGGTTAACGAATGCACCCGCATACTTTGTAGATTTGATGAGTAGGGTGTTTCGGGAGTTCCTTAACAAGTTTGTGGTAGTTTTCGTGGATGCTATTTTGATATTCTCAAAAGATGAAGAAGAGCCTGCTAGGCATCTCCAGGAAGTCATGAAGACGCTTAGAGCACACCAGTTAAAGGCTAAGTTCTCCAAATGCCATTTTTGGAGGAAGGAAGTCCGGTTCCTTGGACATGTAGTTTCTAAGCAAGGCATAGCCGTGGACCCTGCAAAGGTAGTTGCGGTACAGGACTGGAAAATTCCTAAGAATGCAACGGAGGTGAGGAGCTTTCTCGGTTTGGCGGGCTACTATAGGAAGTTCATTAAGGACTTCGCTAAGATTTCAGCCCCTCTTACTAAATTAACAAAGAAGAACCTACCTTTTGCATGGGACATAGAATGTGATGCTGATTTTCAGAGACTTAAGGGAGCCCTCACCACAGCTCCAGTTTTAGCATTACCCGATGGAGGTAAGATGTTTACCGTGTACACATATGCGTGCGGCACGGGGTTAGGCGTTGTCCTAATGCAAGAAGGAAGAGTAATATGCTATGGGGGCAGACAACTTAAAGTTCATGAGAAAAAACTATCCCACGCATGACTTGGAATTGGCCGCGATTGTTTTTGCACTTAAAGCTTGGCGCCATTATCTTCTAGGGGAGAGGTTCGAGCTGTATACCGACCACAAATCGCTTAAGTACCTCTTCTCACAGAAAGACTTGAATCTAAGAAAACAGTGGTGGATGGAGTTCTTGGCATCATATGACTTCGATATAGCTTATACCCCTGGCAAGGGTAATGTGGTGGCAGACGCACTAAGTAGAAAAAGGTTGACTTTGAGCCCCTTGTTTGTTGAAATGAAAAGCCTTGAGTTTATAGCAACCTTTGATTTTACACCTGCTGTTGAATCGTTGACTGCTACGTTAGCATCTCTTGAGATAAGACCTACACTTCTAGACCAAGTAGGGACTTCACAGAAGGAAGACCCACAGATAGTTCAAATCATGGACAAGCTGATTAGGGGTGAGACGTCGAGTCACCTCAGTAGGTATGCCATAGATGACAAGGGATGGCTAAGGCACGATGGAAGGCTATGTGTCCCACAAGTGGGAGACCTATTAAGGAAAGTTCTCAGAGAAGCGCACCACTCGAAGATGACTATACATCCCGGAGGGGATAAGATGTACAGGGATATGAAACGCATTTTCTTTTGGGCTGGAATTAAAAAGGACGTGGCAGAGTTCGTCTCAAGGTGCATGGTGTGCCAGCAAGTAAAGGCCGAGTCGAAGAAGCCCGGTGGACTATTACATACTTTGGAGGTTCCGCAATGGAAATGGGAGAGTATCTCGATGGATTTCGTGGATGGATTGCCTAGGTCAAGGAAGGGAAATACTAGCATATGGGTCATAGTTGATAGACTCACGAAAAATGCTCACTTCATTCCGTTGAAAAGCAAGAGGACCACATCAGGGCTAATGTCTATTTATCTTCGAGAGATAGTATGGTTGCATGGAGTTCCTTTTAGTATAGTTGGTGATCGTGACCCGATTTTCACTAGCCAGTTTTGGAATAGTCTGCAAGAAGCAATGGGAACACGACTGAACTTAAGCACGGCCTATCACCCACAGACGGATGGACAAACCGAAAGGGTAAATAGGGTACTAGAATATCTCTTGAGGCTATGCATTCTTGACTTTGGTGGTACTTCGTAAGACCATCTTCCTCTCGTGGAGTTTGCGTATAACAATAGTTACCAAGCTAGCATCGGAATGGCACCATTTGAAGCCCTGTATGGAAGACCGTGCAAGTCACCAACTTGTTGGTGGGAGACAACAGACAGACTTATACTTGGGCCCAACATGATAAGGGACACTTCTGAGAAGATTGAGTTGATACGAAGACAGATGAAAATGGCCCAAGATAGACAGAAATCTTATGCGGACCTGAGAAGGACAGACCTAGAGTTCGAAGTTGGAGATATGGTCTTTATAAAAGTTTCTCCGTTACGCAATGTAGTTTGTTTTGGAGCCGTTGGAAAGCTAGCAACAAGATTTGTAGGACCGTTCCCCATCATTGATAGGATTGGACGGATGGCCTACAAGGTAGACTTACCTGAGAAGTTGTCTGGAGTACACAATGTCTTTCACGTCTCGCATCTCGGGAAGTGCTTGCATGAGTCAGCCGAAGTGGTTGAGCCAAGCATCCTTGAAGACGTAGAAGTGGAAAAAGAAGCGACATTAAGGCGAGTTCCGATTCGTATCTTAGGAACGGAGATTAAGAAGCTAAGGAATCGAGAAGTCAAGCTAGTGAAAGTGCAGTGGAGTGAAACCCAAGAAGACGTAACTTGGGAAACCGAAGAAAAGATACGCGCGCTTTACCCATTTCTTTTTTAGGGTACATTCTCGATCTCTTTTTCCTTGGAAACCTTTTCGTATCATGCTTCTAATATCTATGTTTGTCTTGTTATCTTCTCGATCTTATCTTGAGAACCTTAGGTAGAACCATATGGATGTAAACATGTGATTGAAACATGTTATGGTTGATGTTTGCAAATGATTGCAAGTGGTTGCAAGTGGTTGCTGGTGGATGCATGACACACATTAGGCACTAGATCGGCTCAGTCACATTTTCATGTTGCATATGCATGAGTGCTGATACTTGTACATGGATGGAACTTGTTATGCTATCACTCGGATGTTGCATATGGATGAATGTTTGTGCACTCATGTAGAGATTATGAACTATGTCAGGAATTTGCATACATGTTGGATTCATGACACTAACATATTTTGCATTAAGGAGGTTTACTGAATCAGTAACCGCTTGATCTTTTGCATTAGATAAGTACATATACACACACTTTCTGTATATGTTCATACAGCACTAGAAATCTCTTAAGGACAATGGTTGCCTGTGGATGATGCTTTGAGTAGATGGATGATGGATGGTAGGACACATCCGCCCTAACTTAGAGATTTCGGGGACGAAATCCTTTAAGGAGGGGAGAATGTAACAACCCGTGTTTTTATAACGTGTAATAACCATAAATCAAGACAGGATTAATTTTTAAAATAAGAATCAAGGGAAACGGGTTGCGCCATTGCGTTCGTCTCGAAATTCTGCTTGGAAACGAGTCCGAGTTTTCGAAAATCGGAGTCCGTATGACCAAGTTATGACCATTCGAAGTTTTCAGAAATTTTCAAATTCAAAACAGACTCAATTGGAATTCAAAATTCGAATTTCAAACCTCCAAATGGAATGGGCGGGAAATTTCCCGCCCAGGACCAGGTCGACCTGGGGGTCGACTATGTAGTCGACCTACCTAGGGCTAGGTCGACCATAGTGTCGACCTGGGGGTCGACCCGGTGCCCGAGCCCATTTCTGAAGCTGGATTCACTCTGATGTATTTGGCCTCATTTCTGTCCACATTCGTTCACCTGACCCTATAAATACAGCCCCTAACACCAATATCTCTACACCAAATTTCTTTCTGACCTTACGCTGCTCTGATTCTGGTTGAAAAGTTTGAGAGAGGGACTGCTTCTATTACGTTGAGACTGCGTTAAGGGAATTGCTGATTTGGGGACTTCTATTAGGACTTGACTAAGCATATTCAACATTAACTCTCTTTTTCTAATTCTCGAACCACGATCTATAAGCCCCAGTTATTTTTAGATTTAAACTTTGAATGTATTATGAATATGATGTAAATTGAAATTGGACCTATGTATGATGACTGTTTACATTCATTCTCGTTCATCTTGGATCTTGACTCTTGAATATTACTATGACATTGACTTGGGGCCTATTCATGTTGTAAATCAAAAAGAAAACCCCTTATATTATCATGTTGAACCTGCTACTGTCACAAGTTTATGATTATCACCTTATGTAACACCCCGTATGTTGAATAACTTGATATAATATAAAACAGGGCAGAATTAAACTTTAAAATCTGAATCAGGGGAAACGGGCTATGTCATTGCGTTCGTCTCGAAAAAATACGCGAAATAGAGTCCGAGTTTTCGAAAATCGGAGTCCGTATGACCCCGATAAGGCCCAAAGAAGTTTTCAGAAATTTAAAAACAGATTTTCAGAAGTGGCGGGAAAAATCCCGTCAGACCCAGGGGGTCGACTGGGGTGTCGACCTCCCCCCCCCCCCCAGGTCGACTAGGGAGTCGACCCTAGGGTCGACCTGGGAGTCGACCTCCCTGGTCGAGCCCAGGTGACCTGGGTGCACCTGTTTGGCTTTTTGGATGTGTTTTGGTGGCTAGGACGTGATCTGACGGCTCTAATCTAATTTAGGGTTAATCTAAGGGCCTAAAACACCTAACTAATATATAAATGTACCCTAAGACTACCCTAATTCATACTAAAAATAGTTACAACACCGTTATGCCGTCAAAATGCAACTTGAAGGAGCCTCCATCAATCTAAAGAGGAAGATGGCTTCTCAAATCAATCTCTAATCAACTCTAGCAACTTAATCTTCTTCTTAGGAGTGCTAATCAACAAGTTGTGAGTTTTCTATAGCCTTAATAACCAATTGTTGAAATGATTATGATAGGATATAATGAGGTTATGGCTATGAATGTGGATCAATGCAAGATTATGTTATCATAAGCTATGTGTTTGTGATGTTATGCAAGTTATGCAAGTTATGTGCTATATGTTCATGAAGTTATGCAAGTTATGCAAGTCATATGATACATGTTCATGAAGTTATGCAAGTTATGCAAGTCATATGATATATGTTCATGAAGTTATGCAAGTTATGCAAGTCATATGCTATGTGTTTATGATGTTATGCAAGTTATGAGAAACATTGATCCATTATGACACCATGATATGCAAGTTTGGTGTATGCAAGTTCATCTATGATATGTATGCAAGTTTGGTGTATGATTATATGCAAGTTCATATATGATATGTTATGCAAGTTTGGTGTATGATTATATGCAAGTCCATATATGACATGTTATGCAAGTTTGGTGTTTGATTATATGCAAGTGACATGTGCAAGTTGACACCTTAGTATGATATGCATACATATGCAAGTTAACCCCTTTGTATGTCATACAAACATATGCTAGTTTACCCCTTTGAATGACATAAATAACTTATGCAAGTTAACCTCCTTATGACATATGTGATTCATGCAAGTTTGGGTTGATTATTTATGCTAGTTGGGTTTGATGCTATATGCATGTTGACACCTTTAAACCCATGTTGATGCTTATGTGTTATGCAAGTTGAACCCATTGTATGTGTGATGAATCTTCCCTTTTATGTCATGTTAGCGAATTACGTGGGGAACGATGGGGTTAATATACATGTTAATGAAATGGTGTGAAATTGGTATGATTATGCATACCATAAAGAGGATGGACATAATTGAGTCAATTATGTACATCGTTAAAAAATTGGAATTAATTAGGGAAAATTAATTCAAAATATGGGGGTGATTAATTAGTTGTAATTAATCGACTAAGGCACGAGGTTGGACCCTTTTGTAGCGTAAGACTGTCCGGAACCGACCGACAAATCCAGCGGCTACAAATGATTGGCCCAATGTGAGAGGTCTTAGGCACAAAATAAATACGTGACAAGTGTATAGACACGAGGTTAGACTCGGTTATGGCGTAAGGCTGCCCGGACCCAACCGGCAAATCCAGCTGCCATAAAAGATAGTCTAATGTGAGAGGTCTTTACAACGGTTACGTTCTTAATCAATTAAGAAACACTTAACCAGATAAGCATGTAGTGGGGCATGAAGGGTTAAGTGGGTGCCTTGGGTGGCATGAGGAAATCTAGTGGTTGCCTTGGGTGGCAATAGAAAATACGATTAGAATACTTAACCAAAGTGGAACATGTAAATAAACATGATTAAAGGGTTAAGTGGGTGCCTTGGGTGGCATGAGGAAATCTAGTGGTTGCCTTGGGTGGCAATGGAAGATAAGATTAGAATACTTAACCAAAGTGGAACATGTAATTAAACATGATTAAAGGGTTAAGTGGGTGCCTTGGGTGGCATGAGGAAATCTAGTGGGTTGCCTTGGGTGGCAATAGAGAATACGACTAGAATGCTTAACCAAAGTGGAACATGTAACTAAACATGATTAAAGGGTTAAGTGGGTGCCTTGGGTGGCATGTGGAAATCAAGTGGGTGCCTTGGGTGGCATGTAGAAATCTAGTGGGTGCCTTGAGTGGCAATTGAAATATGATTAGACGACTTAACCAAACCTTAACATGTAAGTGGGCATGATTATGAAAAAGGGGTTAAGTGGGATGCACTAGATAAAATGACAAGCTTAAGTAGTAGCTTGTGGGGGCCCATTTCAACCAGTAACCCATATGTATCTTATTGGGCCCGACCCATGTCGAGGACGGGACACGCGTACTGGGCTTGACTATAAGAGGCCAAAACGGGGTAGCGGTGGCAACGCGAGTCCAACGGGTTTCATATGCGTGTGTGGACCCGGGCTAGTGGGTAAGACGTTGTTGCATCGTGTAGATATAAGCCGTGCACCATTGATAGTATCGGGTTGCCACTTTGGGGAGTGATACACCCCACTGTGGGGCCAGCACGGGTATCTACGGTAGGGAGCCGATCGCCTGGGGAGTAGCAGGTACACCTAGTGGAGATAGGGGCAGACGGCACCTATGTAGTCAGCTAGGGGTACAAGAGACTACTATTAAAATTACTAAGTTGTGGGTACACCTAGTGGAGATAGGGGCAGACGGCACCTATGTAGTCAGCTAGGGGTACACGAAACTACTATTAAAAATTACTAAGTACACTTAGTGGGGATCAACCTTTAAGTAGGAATTACCCTTGGGTGGGTGGAACTGGTGTGGTGCAGTGTAGGAATTATCCTTGGGTGGGTAGATCTGGTGTGGTGCAGAGTAGCATTTATCCTTGGGTGGATAGGCGCATCTTTACCGCTATCTTAGTTTATCCTAAGTCTAGTTGTCTGCTTAGTGTAGTCATTTATCCCCAGTCGTACCGTACCAGGTTTATATCATACCCTAATTATTTTAATGATTGTATTGTTAAGGTTATAGGGCTCACTCAGACTTATGTCTGACCCCGTTGTTTTTATCTTTTTCCCCAACCCTCAGGTTCTCAGAGTGGGCCTAGCACTAGTGGGCTTTGATCAGATTGCTTTATCTATCTTTTGGAGCTTGGACTCTTGAAGAAAAGCTCGGTTATCTTTTCTATTATGGCTATTAGTATGTAGTGGGATTATGTACTTATGTTTTAACGAGATGGATATTTTGTACTTGACTCTTGTTGGTTTTTGAGATGTAACCAAACATGTTTACCTTCTGCTGCAATTAAAATGATGTTTTAAATTTCAAGTATTACTTATATCTGTCTTGTTGTAATTTTTCAGTTCTATATTCACTTAAATACTCCACCGAAGCTAAGGCATTCCCTTTATGAGTGACCTTAGCGGCTGTGGGGTGTTACACGTGGTATCAGAGCTTAAGGTTACCAGAACAGATAAAACTTTTAGAAAACTATTTTTCTAAAAACATTTTTGGAAGAAGTATTTTCAAAAACATGTCTTTTGAGAGAAAAGTTTTTGAAAGAAAAGCATAATCCCCAATATCCATATCCTTATCCTTCGGATTCTCCATTTTGAATCTCTTCCTCTTTCTCTTTTTGAATTTCCCCTCCGCGTATAGATGTCTTTTTAAGATAAGTAAGGACTTCCGTATGAAGGACGGAAGAACCACTTCAAGGGACTAAGTCGTTTGCCGGGCTAAGAAGTTAGTCCAAGGAGGTGGAGGGCTTATGGGTACCTTTAAGATGGACGAGAGAGGAAGGTTCAAATAGCTATTAGGTAAATAAAGGACGAAACCTCATCGTGGTAAGAAGGCCACGAAAGGAGAATATGAAGGGGAAGGCTAGTTGTTTTGGAGGAATAGGACACCTTGGGGTTGTCCAAAGAGGTAAGGACGAAGTACAGGATCTTCTGGAGGGTGGATGTATTCCCTCACGACGGGTATACCTGATGGGGGTAGGACCGTCTAAGTTGAAATTTGGTTCTCTCGATCATCCTGTTCGAACTTTATTCGACTCTAGTGCACCACATTCGTTTATCTCATTAGTTGAGTCACTGCACCTAGACACCAGTTTGGTAGATGATCCCGTGGTTGTTTCAAACCCAATTGGGGGCTCCACTTATTTGTCCATGATATGTTTGGGGTTTGAAGATCCTCATACTTAGCGTTGAGTTTAGGGGTGATGCTTTTGTTTGGGCTTCACGGGCTATGGGTTGATTTTGGGCATGGACTGATTATCCAGTAATGGTGTCGTTCTTAATTGCGAAAAGAGAGTTGTTGGGCTCATAACCCGCTTGGGTAACACTCTCGAGATCTCTTGTAATCCCATAGATTTTGTTATGCTAAGTTATCTTGAATCGCTTGACGCTTCAGTCGAGAGTTTGCGATCTGTTAGAGTGGTCCGGGAATACTCGGATGTGTTTGGGGAGGTGAAGGGCTTACCTCCGAAGCGGGAGATAGACCTCCGAATATATCTGGTAGATGATGCTAAACCAGTATCTTTGTCAGTGCGCCACATGGCTCCTCGTGAGAGGAGGGAACTCCATAAGCAAGTAGGGGAGTTGCTTGAGAAGGGGTTCATAAGACGAAGTATATCGGAGTGGGGTGCTCCAGTAGTTTTTGCTACGAAGGCGGATGGGTCCCTCAGACTTTGTGTAGACTATAGAGAACTCAACAAACTCACAAAGAAGAATAGACACCCATTGCCAAGGATGGATGATCTCTTCGATCAGTTGGTTGGCGCCTCAGTGTTTTCGCAGTGGGATTTGGCCACGGAGTTTCATCAGTTGGGAGTGACTGAGGATAGTATAGAGAAGACCGCCTTTAGGACTCCGGATGGTTTCTATGAGTGGCTTGTGATGCCATTTGGTTTGACGAACGCCCCCGCATATTTTGTTGGTTTGATGAGTAGGGTGTTCAGGAAGTACCTAGATAACTTTGTAGTGGTCTTTGTGGATGACATCTTAGTATTTTCTAAGAGTGAAGAAGAGCAAAATAAGTTTTCGTATGTGCTTAATAGGTTAAGCAAAGCCAGTTATTTGATCAACGGTGGTTCTAGAGTGAGACTGGAAAGGACATCCAGAGTTGGACAAGGGCTTAATTATTTAGCCGTTTTTACTAGTATCATCTCACGTAGGTCGTCTGAATTCGAAGGAGGTGTCCCTTGGGTGTTTGTCTGATATTGGTTTAGGCCTTTGGGGCTTGCACTTGGGGGATGTCGAGTTCGACTAGGATGGTCTGCATGAGAGATGGATAGTTGTGACGATTTTGTATGGAAGAATATCCTGGTATTTCTCCAGAAGTGGAGAAAAGCATACCCTACATCTTAGGGAAGTGTTGGAGACTCTTCGAGCGCATAGTCTTGAGACAGCAAAGGTGGATGGAGTTCTTAACATCATATGATTTCGAGATAGCGTGGTGGCGGACGCCTTGAGCGGAAAAAGGTTGTCCTTGAGTCCATTGTTCGTGGTACGACGAAGCTTGGAATTTATCTCGATGTTTGATTTCAGACCTTCCATTGACTTTATACCCGGTTTGCTAGCATCCTTGGAGGTCAGACCTACTCTTTTGAGACGGATTGGCGAGGCACAGAGGGACGACCCACAGTTGGTTGAGTTGGTATAGAGGCTCATAAGGGGGGAGTCGTCCAGCCATTTGAGTAGGTATACCCTAAACGATAAGGGGTGCTTGCGTAGAGACGGTAGACTTTGTGTACCGCAGGACGAGGGTTTAAGGAAGGCTATTCTTGATGATGCACACCGTTCTAGGATAACCATTTATCCCGGTGGGGACAGGATGTACCAAAACATGAAGCGAGTTTTCATTTGGGCCGGTATGAAGAAAGATGTGGCCGAGTATGTCGCTAGATGCTTGGTGTGTCAACAGGTGAAAGCGGAGCAAAAGAAACCCGGTGGGTTGTTTCACCCATTGGAAGTTCCGCAATAGAAGTGGGATAGCGT
This sequence comes from Allium sativum, assembly GCA_030737875.1. Classification (NCBI taxonomy): domain Eukaryota; kingdom Viridiplantae; phylum Streptophyta; class Magnoliopsida; order Asparagales; family Amaryllidaceae; genus Allium; species Allium sativum. The sequence goes on from CM060923.1 coordinate 14,782,444, forward strand.
CTCGATGGATTTTATTGATGGGTTACCAAGATCGAGGAAGGGTAATACGGGAATTTGGGTGGTGGTAGATAGACTTGCTAAGAGCGCCCATTTCATACCCGTGAAGAGCAAGAGGACTGTTCCATGTCTAGCTTCGGTTTATCTTCGCGAGATAATTCAGTTGCATAGGGAACATGACGTATCCCATGTGTCACATTTAAGGAAGTGCCTACATGAGACCGCAGAGGTGGTAGAGCCGAGCCTGCTTAGGGAAGTAAAGGTAGAGCGTGATGCGATTATTCGACGAGCTCCTACCCGCATCCTTGGGTCAGAGATTAGGAAGTTGGGAAACAGAGAGGTTCGACTAGTCAAAGTGAAAAGGGGAGAAGATGAGAGTAATGCTATTTGGGAGACAGAAGCGAAGATGCGTTTATTGTACCCATTCCTTTTTGAGGGTATGTCTTTTAACTTCTCCTGTATCGTTTGTCTAGTACTTATCTTATCTTTAGTATGTCATCTCATTAGTACCTTTGACCTTTAGATAGGGAAAACCTATGGTTGAAACATGTGTTTGAGACATGTTATGTTTGATGGATGCGTGTGGATGCAAGTGTTTGCTAGTGGTTGCTCGTGGATGCATATACACACACTCTAGGCACTAGATCGGCTCAATCACTTCATATTGCATATTGCATAAAATTGTGTGTAGGTAGCTATATTAATGGATGTATAATGGTTGTGTTATCATATGGATGATGCATTTTGGTGAATGATTGTGCACTCATGTAGAAATAGTATGTATCGATAAGGTTCTTTCGCATACATATTGGATGCATGGCACTATCATGGTTTGCATTAAGAAGGTCAACTAAATTAGTAGACCGCCTAATTTTGCATTAGACAGGGAACATATACACACACTCTTTGCATATGTTCATACAGCATTAGAAACTTTAAGGACAATGGATGCCAGTGTTTGATGGTTTGAGTAGATGGTTATTTGGTTGATAGGATACGTTCTTCTTGACTTAAAGATTTCGGGGACGAAATCCTTTAAGTAGGGGAGAATGTAACACCCTGTATGTTGAATAACTTGCTATAATATAAAACAGGGCAGAATTAAACTTTAAAATCTGAATCAGGGGAAACGGGCTATGCCATTGCGTTCGTCTCGGAAAAATACGCGAAATAGAGTCCGAGTTTTCGAAAATCGGAGTCTTTATGACCCCGATAAGGCCCAAAGAAGTTTTCAGAAATTTAAAAACAGATTTTCAGAAGTGGCGGGAAAAATCCCGCCAGACCCAGGGGGTCGACCTGGGGGTCGACTGGGGAGTCGACCTCCCCCCCCAGGTCGACAGGGGAGTCGACCCTAGGGTCGACCTGGGAGTCGACCTCCCTGGTCGAGCCCAGGTGACCTGGGTGCACCTGTTTGGCTTTTTGGCTGTGTTTTGGTGGCTAAGACGTGATCTAACGGCTCTAATCTAATTTAGGGTTAATCTAAGGGCCTAAAACACCTAACTAATCTATAAATATACCCTAAGACTACCCTAATTCATACTAAAAATAGTTACAACACCGTTATGCCGTCAAAATGCAACTTGAAAGAGCCTCCATCAATCTAAAGAGGAAGATGGCTTCTCAAATCAATCTCTAATCAACTCTAGCAACTTAATCTTCTTCTTAGGAGTGCTAATCAACAAGTTGTGAGTTTTCTATAGCCTTAATAACCGATTGTTGAAATGATTATGATAGGATATAATGAGGTTATGGCTATGAATGTGGATCAATGCAAGATTATGTTATCATATGCTATGTGTTTGTGATGTTATGCAAGTTATGCAAGTTATGTGCTATATGTTCATGAAGTTATGCAAGTTATGCAAGTCATATGATACATGTTCATGAAGTTATGCAAGTTATGCAAGTCATATGATATATGTTCATGAAGTTATGCAAGTTATGCAAGTCATATGCTATGTGTTTATGATGTTATGCAAGTTATGAGAAACATTGATCCATTATGACACCATGATATGCAAGTTTGGTGTATGCAAGTTCATCTATGATATGTATGCAAGTTTGGTGTATGATTATATGCAAGTTCATATATGATATGTTATGCAAGTTTGGTGTATGATTATATGCAAGTCCATATATGACATGTTATGCAAGTTTGGTGTTTGATTATATGCAAGTGACATGTGCAAGTTGACACCTTAGTATGATATGCATACATATGCAAGTTAACCCCTTTGTATGTCATACAAACATATGCTAGTTTACCCCTTTGAATGACATAAATAACTTATGCAAGTTAACCTCCTTATGACATATGTGATTCAGCAAGTTTGGGTTGATTATTTATGCTAGTTGGGTTTGATGCTATATGCATGTTGACACCTTTAAACCCATGTTGATGCTTATGTGTTATGCAAGTTGAACCCATTGTATGTGTGATGAATCTTCCCTTTTATGTCATGTTAGCGAATTACGTGGGGAACGATGGGGTTAATATACATGTTAATGAAATGGTGTGAAATTGGTATGATTATGCATACCATAAAGAGGATGGACATAATTGAGTCAATTATGTACATCGTTAAAAAATTGGAATTAATTAGGGAAAATTAATTCGAAATATGGGGGTGATTAATTAGGTTTAATTAATCGACTAAGACACGAGGTTGGACCCTTTTGTAGCGTAAGACTGCCCGGAACCGACCGGCATATCCAGCGGCTACAAATGATTGGCCCAATGTGAGAGGTCTTAGGCACAAACTAAATATGTGACAAGTGTATAGACACGAGGTTAGACTCGGTTATGGCGTAAGGCTTCCCGGACCCAACCGGCAAATCCAACTGCCATAAAAGATAGTCTAATGTGAGAGGTCTTTACAACGGTTACGTTCTTAATCAATTAAGAAACACTTAACCAGATAAGCATGTAGTGGGGCATGAAGGGTTAAGTGGGTGCCTTGGGTGGCATGAGGAAATCTAGTGGTTGCCTTGGGTGGCAATAGAAAATACGATTAGAATACTTAACCAAAGTGGAACATGTAATTAAACATGATTAAAGGGTTAAGTGGGTGCCTTGGGTGGCATGAGGAAATCTAGTGGTTGCCTTGGGTGGCAATAGAAGATAAGATTAGAATACTTAACCAAAGTGGAACATGTAATTAAACATGATTAAAGGGTTAAGTGGGTGCCTTGGGTGGCATGAGGAAATCTAGTGGGTTGCCTTGGGTGGCAATAGAGAATACGATTAGAATACTTAACCAAAGTGGAACATGTAACTAAACATGATTAAAGGGTTAAGTGGGTGCCTTGGGTGGCATGTGGAAATCAAGTGAGTGCCTTGGGTGGCATGTAGAAATCTAGTGGGTGCCTTGAGTGGCAATTGAAATATGATTAGATGACTTAACCAAACCTTAACATGTAAGTGGGCATGATTATGAAAAAGGGGTTAAGTGGGATGCACTAGATAAAATGACAAGCTTAAGTAGTAGCTTGTGGGGGCCCATTTCAACCAGTAACCCATATGTATCTTATTGGGCGCGACCCATGTCGAGGACGGGACACGCGTACTGGGCTTGACTATAAGAGGCCAAAACGGGGTAGCGGTGGCAACGCGAGTCCAACGGGTTTCATATGCGTGTGTGGACCCGGGCTGGTAGGTAAGACGTTGTTGCATCGTGTAGATATAAGCCGTGCACCATTGATAGTATGGGTTGCCACTTTGGGGAGTGATACACCCCACTGTGGGGCCAGCACGGGTATCTACGGTAGGGAGCCGATCGCTTGGGGAATAGCAGGTACACCTAGTGGAGATAGGGGCAGACGGCACCTATGTAGTCAGCTAGGGGTACAAGAGACTACTATTAAAATTACTAAGTTGTGGGTACACCTAGTGGAGATAGGGGCAGACGACACCTATGTAGTCAGCTAGGGGTACACGAAACTACTATTAAAAATTACTAAGTACACTTAGTGGGGATCAACCTTTAAGTAGGAATTACCCTTGGGTGGGTGGAACTGGTGTGGTGCAGTGTAGGAATTATCCTTGGGTGGGTAGATCTGGTGTGGTGCAGAATAGTATTTATCCTTAGGTGGATAGGCGCGTCTTTACCGCTATCTTAGTTTATCCTAAGTCTAGTTGGCTGCTTAGTGTAGTCATTTATCCCCAGTCGTACCGTACCAGGTTTATATCATACCCTAATTATTTTAATGATTGTATTGTTAAGGTTATAGGGCTCACTCAGACTTATGTCTGACCCCGTTGTTTTTATCTTTTTCCCCAACCCTCAGGTTCTCAGAGTGGGCCTAACACTAGTGGGCTTTGATCAGATTGCTTTATCTATCTTTTGGAGCTTGGACTCTTGAAGAAAAGCTCGGTTATCTTTTCTATTATGGCTATTAGTATGTAGTGGGATTATGTACTTATGTTTTAACGAGATGGATATTTTGTACTTGACTCTTGTTGGTTTTTGAGATGAAACCAAACATGTTTACCTTCTGCTGCAATTAAAATGATGTTTTAAATTTCAAGTATTACTTATATCTGTCTTGTTGTAATTTTTCAGTTCTATATTCACTTAAATACTCCACCGAAGCTAAGGCATTCCCTTTGTGAGTGACCTTAGCGGCTGTGGGGTGTTACACCTTATGACAGTCGTACAGTGACTATACTATCATCTTATGACAGTCGTTACTATAACTGTATTATCACCTTATGACAGTCGTTACCATGACTATACTATCACCTTGTGACAACTGTTATTTTGACTAGTACCTTATCTTGCTAGATTTGGAATCTTTATGTTTGAGGCCAATATTTCATATGCCAGTAATGTTTTATTTCAAGTCATATCATGCTATGCTAGTAATCACTCTTTCCACCTTATACCCATTTCTTTTTATGTCACTCCCTAATTAGATTTATTTGCATCGATTCGAACTTACGTGCGATGGGAATACGATTTGGGTAGACTAGGTAAAACATGAATTAGCTTTAAACTTGAACATGAACGTTATTATGACTTGAACCTGAATATGGACATGAACTTGACACGATTTGACATGAAACATGACTTGAAAACTTGACATGAATCTAGACATGGAAACTTGAACGTGGGCATGACAGTTAGATAAACTTGAAAATGGCCAACTCGAGGTTGGGTTGAGTTTGCAGTGTAAATCTGCTCGGAACCGCCCGGAAAATCCAGTGGCTGCAAACAATTGGATCCAATGTGGGTAGTTGGTCATATCGCACGTAAAAACCCAAGGTTAGACTATGTTGTGGTGTAAATCTGCCCGGAACCGCCTGGCAAATCTAGTAACCACAACAGTCGGTCTAATGTGAGAGGTTGGCGTGCACTAATGAATTAATGCCACATGATAGGGTTAAGTCATGAACCACTTGAATATACTTAACCATCTTGACGTGGTGAATTAATAGGGTTAAGTCATGAACTGCTTGAACACACTTAACCAACTTGATATACGATCTGGATAGGGTTAAGTCACGAATTTGAATGACAACACTTAACCCATTAGAAACGCTAGTTACGCGGTCCTTTTCAGTGGTAACCCACTTAGATGTATCACGATACCTTGGGACTAGGCAGGGTGGGGCACGATTACTGGGCTGATTGTAAGCGACCAGAAAGACGGCTGAGTAGGTGCGCCATTGTAGGTTCAGGCGGGCTATGGTCGTGCACGTAGTCCGGAGTTGAAAAAGCAGGCATTGGGCACCCGTAGATTTACACTGTGCGTGCTTGATTCGTGTCGGTGGTTGGCACCATAGGACTTGATACACCCTATGGTGGACCTAGCATAGGTAACTACATTTCTGGATAGGGCCGTATGACACAGACACATGACGAGCTAGGACCTGTAGGGAGCCGATCGATTAGTAGATCGTACCGTAGGACCCTGTAATGGGTCACTTCATGACACTGGGCTAAAGGATCATTTCATGGTTAATACTTGACATGGGTTAGAATATTAGTACAGTTCGTGCAGCGAACCTTGAATATGCGATGCTAGACTTGACTTATCTTGTTATCTTAATTATCCAACTAGTTCTGTTATCATCTTATGTTTAATTCCAGTTTTCACATATCATGTTACCTTTACTAGTTTTCATACTGAAAGTCACTAGGGATTAACAGTCTTTATGACTGACCCTTTTTCTTTCGCCCCTTTTTCTTTCGTTTCCCCCCAGGTTCTCAGGGAGGAAACACAAGCTCTTAGCTTGGATTCAACTTGCTTTCTGACAGCTCATGTACGGTTTGGTCTTGGGCTATGCTATGGCTGCTTCTGCTATTTATGGGGAATAATTCACTTTTGTTTTAAGTTTATGCTTCTTTATTATGAACTTGATGTAATGGAATAAATTGTATCTTGGATATATGAGCTTTTGACTCTTTCTTGGAAAATAATAAAAAGTTGGTTTTTAATTTCTACCGCTGCTTTATTTATGTTTTGCCTGGTGATATCTCTGTGCATGTTTACCTAGATAATACTCCACCAAAACTAGTGCATTCCCTTTGTGAGTGACCATAGCGGAGGTGGGGTGTTACAAATTTGTTAGTGGAAATCCCATTATGGAAGAAGCCATCTCCAGCAGTCTCGATTAACTGTGATAATCGAGCAACAATATATAATGTTTCTAATAAAACATATATTGGAAAGTCTAGACATGTAAGTCTAAGACATCACATAGTGAGACAGTTACTCAAAAGTGGAGTTATAACTGTTGACTACATAGAAACAAAGAAAAACTTGGTTGACCCACTTACTAAGAGTCTTCCAAAGGCTATGGTTTCTATAAAGTCTAAAGAAATGGGACTAAGGTCTGTGAATGAAGATTGATCATCCTTAACAGAAACCCAATTTGTGTCTTGAAAAGGATAGACAAAGTTCAATGGGTACCAACAAGTTAAGAAAATGATTATGGAACACTAAATCAATAATCCCATAATGTTTAGTGTTGGATTCTGCATGAACAAAGGATGGATAAATATCCTTAATAAGTCTAGAAACCTAAAAGGTGTCTCGCAGAAACACCTTAAGTGACTTACCTATATGAGTATGGAAATCAGGTCATTTCCTAGGAAAGTAAGACCGCTTTCTAAGTAGACTCATGAACCAGGATTTAAGCACATGGCCATTAACGTGCTGAGCAATACAGAACACTCTAACTAAGGAATACTACATGTGTGATTGTTCCGGTTTTATCATTAAGGGATACTTGGTTCAAGATTCGTTCACCATTGAATCTAGATAGAACTTTGAATGGTTTACACTAAGTAAAAGGTCAAATCCAAAAGATACTTTTATCTATGTGTTGTTTCCACGATGATGCAAAACTTGATCTTAGAACTACATAGGCTTGATCCCACTTGGGTATGTAGGAAGTCACACTAGTGACTCAACCGTCCATTTTATTTTGAAAATTGGGGGAGATTGTTGTAAATTTTCAAAACATGGTTTTGGGTATGAGATTTGTTTTTTAAGAGAGAAGAAAGAAGGAAGAAGGAATGGGCAAAATTTGTTTGTCCCACATCATGAAATAATCAAGAGCTTGCCTCTATATATACAAAGGCATGATGTATTATAACAAAAGAAAGAAGAGAAGGAGAGAAAAGGAAATGGGCCTTGAGCATGAACTTGACATAGATAATAATATTTAAAATGTCAAAAGATGGGCCTTGGGGCTCTTGGTGTCTCGTGATCTATTAGGCCGCAAAACAAACCAGTCAACAGGCCAAAACTCAACCAGTCGACCGTTTTGTTCTCTATTTCAAAATGGTCGACCGGTGACTTTTGGGCAGTCGACTGATTTCATCCCAAAGGGAAGGGATGCGACGCTGTACGGACGGAAATGGCCGTTGCAAACAGAGAAAGGCACCTCTTCGTTTGTTATAAATAGCAACGCCCAGAAATGTTTCAGATAACTTCGAATACATCTTCTTCTTCCTAGATTAATCTGCAACATCATTAAAGCGTTTATAACGCTGTCGTTCTTTGTAACACCTTACAGGTGTTGCAAATTCCAGAAACTGTTGCAGATTTGTTCTCTTCTTCTTCTCTTTATTCTTCTTCTCTACTTGCATCATCAGATACCAAATTTAAGAGTTTTCTTGGTCGGATCAAAATCGTACAAACTTTGAATCCGATTACGCTGTTTCAAGGCTTCATTGAATCCTGAAGTCAATAGTTCGATAACCCTTTTGTACTTGGTGGGTTGAACTATTGTCTGAAAGAATTTGCTACGCAAATCCTTGAAGTCAGAAGTATGACAATCATTCTCCTCCATTAGAGTCTCAAACCACAAAATCCCCAACATTCAATCAGTGAATCACGCAGGATCTCACAACATGTTTTTAATCATGGAAACAAAGGTAAGAATCATGCAAGTAATTCAAAGCCGATTCAATCCAAATCAAGGCAAAAAATCATGCAACAATCAGAATCAAATCATTTATGAAATCAAAGAATTGTTTAGGGATTTTCTAATCCCTATATTAACCATTCATCATCGACATATTTTAGTATCGAAAACAACAAGCATCAATTCAAGAGCAAAAATCAAAATAAAACAATTCACAATTGTTTTCCGATCGCCAGAAAGACCAAATCAATCGACAAGAAAAGCAACAAGAATTCGAAGCCTCAGAGAATAAAATTCAAGAACAACCGATCGCGATTTGTTTTGGACGAGAAACCCTAATTTATTTTTTGGGTCGGCCAACATTATTTTTGAAGACAAAGCATTGAAGATAAAAAGGGTGGTCGGCCTTGTTTCAATTAGAAAAGGGGGTTTTTTATTTTATTTTGAGTAGTTTTTATTTTTGTTTTGTAAATCATTCAATGTGTTTTCTAGTTTTTTTGTAAAAACTAGGGTCTTCTAGTTATAGGATTGTAACTAAAATTTATGAGTTACAGGATTGTGATACAGGAAATTCTGATCTTAGGGTTCTAGATCAGCACAGGGTTTTGAGCGCAGGATTAGAACAGTTGTTGTAACAACCCAGAGTTTTAAGTGTATTTTTATTTAATTATTTAATTATTTAATTTCAGTTTGATTTTTCATTTTATTTTATTCGTTTAAAACTTAGTTTGTTTGTATTTTTGTAAATATTTTGACTTTGAATTAAAAACTAAATTTATTTTGGTTTTTATATAATGGATGAATTTGATTTGATATGAATATAATTTAATAATACTTTCAATTTCAATCTTATTTTGTATATAAATTAAATCGAGTTTATTTAGTTGAATTTATTCTTATTATTATTTTTATTTAATAGTAAAACCGTGTTATATAATTTGTTTTCAATATTAATAAAAAAAATCATTGATTTAAATTTCATAATATTCTATAATTTCTCGTAGCGGGGATTTGAAATTTGAAATACGTATAATGAGACGTAGCAACTCTGAAAATTTTGTCGGAGAATTTGAATGTTTGCCGGTCGCGCATTTTTCAGCGCAAAGCTGCACATACCAGTTCAAATTTTAGCAATTTTAAAATCTTTTCGAAACCGGTTCGGACAAACATGAAAAGTATTATATTTGTTGTCACGAGTCCAAGGCAAAAATTCGTTTCACGAAATTCGGACGTTTTGATCTTCGTTTAATTGTTTTCTCGTGCCATTTTTCCTTTTAAAAGGGGTCCGTAATGCCCTTTTGAATGGAGCATCCTAACACTGCAAACTATATACCGTTGTGTCCGTCTCGTCGTGTTGATTTCCAACATATATTCGTTTGTCAGTTTCGGTGCACGGTTCGCGCTGAAATTGCCAAAAGGCTGTGCAGTTCATTTTTGAAACAAAGTCATTTGACTTTGAAGTTTCCATATTCAGGCCCTTCATATTTTTCTAGTCATTTTGGATCTGCAAAATCTGTCTTTTTATTTTATTAAATCACCCGAATATTTTTTTTTCTCAAATTGGACACTTTATGCTCCACATGTATGCATTCCTTTAACTTTTCCAAAAGCTAAATGCATGCACGTTAATGCCATGCGTACACTTACAAGCCATGCAGTGCGTCTTTTAATATATCTACGCATGTACGTGGTATGCAACGTTCCCATCCCTTGTAAGCACGTTCCCCTTTTTTTTTTAAAAACTCTCTGCTCCCTTTTATTTTTAAAAACAAGTTTGTTTACTTTTTCAAAATGATAAACGTTGGCCTTATTTTCAAACCGACCGTTAGGGAGGTTTCCCTACTGTAAGAGCCAAAAACAAATTGTCTGAGCCAATAAATTTAGGCATAATTTTCGCTCAACAATAATGTTTTGTCCGTCGTTTCCTTCTTTCTCGATTCTTTCTTCCTCAAATCTGTGTTTTCCTTAAATACGAATTCTTTCTACATCCTTCATCAATGAATTTCATAATCTAACAAATCACCCATAAATCTCGTCTTCCATTCTCCAGTTTTCAAATCTATTCCCAAATTTCTCCATCTAATAAACCTAGAAATCACCTCCAACGGGCGAACAGTAAATAAAAGATGTCATTATTCCTCCAATAGACGGGGTCGAGGGAGGAGGAAGGTTTGGCTGGCAGCAATAGACGAGGTCAACGGAGGAGGAAGGCTTCGGCATGGAGGGATCCCGGTATTGTTGCGATTCAACCTTATGGTTAAAAAAAATTGCTTTTCAAATTTAAGATTTATTTGCAGATTTTCTAAGTAATTGGTTAGATTTATTTTGGGATACGTGGAACTTTCTATGATTTTTGTTATGCCCCAACAAGGTAGAACTTGCCCCTAAAAGCTAGCTTGAAGGGGAAGGGTGCCTAGTTGGTTATATATACATCGTCTATCCCATACTAGACGATGTGGGACTAATCGTCTATCCCATACTAGATGATTTATGGGCATTACATTCCACCACGCTTCGAAAGTTCGACGTCCACGTCGGCGCATACACTATCGACACTGACCCAGCGGTAGCCCTTTTCTCTTTGGAGGCTCTACCTCACTTTGGATGGCTTCACTCACCTATTAGTAATTTTAATCTGGCCCCATAGGTTGCCCTCTCTCGTGTCTCGAACTTCCGTCCTATGGTGGCCTGCTCTGATACCATTTGTTATGCCCCAACTAGGTATAATTTGCCCCCAAAAGCTAGCTTGAAAGGGAAGGGTGCCTAGTTGGTTATATATACATCATCTATCCCATACTAGACGACGTGGGACTAACCGTCTATCCCATACTAGACGATTTATGGGCATTACAATTTTTAGGCGTTTCTTTTCAAATCTATGATTTGCAGTTAACTTTGAGTGTGACAAAATTACATTTAAAGGTTACGTAAGGTATTAGTTCAGTTGTTAGTCTAATTTTATATTTCTAGTGCATATTAATTTCTTTTATACGTCATCTACAATATTGAATTCTATTGATTTCGTTTTTGATGTTTCATTTTGTATACCTGATATCATTTGTTTTGCTGTTAGATACTGTTGCATACTGATATTGGTGCATTTTCTAAACAGAACAGATGGATTTGCTTTAAAGGGGATAATTGGGGATCTGAAATAAATCGTCAAAGGAGAGATGTTTTTTTTGGATAAAACTAGGTGAGAAAATTCTCAAATTTATTCATTTATTTAATAAGCTTGAATTTTTGTGATGGATCTGAATTCTCTTACTCCTTTTCTTTCTTAGGCATCCGTCAAGATCTCCTCTTTTGCTTGTTTTTGTTGAATTTGTATTTAGTTTTCTTCATGTTTCATCATTCAGAGGCATCTCTCTCTCTCTCCATGCTTTCACTTGATTAATTCATTAGATATTCAATGGGTATTTTGTAGTTTATGGCTTGTCCAAAAGAGTGGATTGAGGAAAGTACTTAAATTTGTATGAAATAGTTCAGTTTATTCCGTTATTTTCAATATATGAGCACTTGCACAGAATCTTTGAGTGGTGAATTTCCTTATTCACTTGGCTGTCCTTGAGATTTCTGTAAGTACCTGCAATTTTTTTCCTTTTTATTAGTCTTAGTTCCATATCAGAAAAATCATTCATACTACTATATTATGATATGTGTATTAGCCGATTGAATGGAAATAATTTGTCTGGCAGTATACCCAGATCAGTGTTTGGTCCAGTTGTAACTGGAAATCTGCAAGTATCGTAACCATAATAATATGGATTTGTGTTTATTAATATTTTTATAAATTTGAGCAATGTTGATGAATTTTGGTTATTTTCGAAAGGATGTTTCACACAATTCCTTTATGGGAACACAATCCTCTTCAAAGACTCGAGGTATGAAATGAGATTTTATTAATACAATTCAGTTTCTTTAATGTTTTGATGATAATTTTAAATATCATTGTTTTTATCTTTTGTTTTTCAATCATTGTATAAATTCAATTGCATTGTTTATAGAAAAAAGTCTAATTAAAGCAGCCGCGTGTTGAGCATAGAGCGAACTATTCTTTTGCCTTTTACTAAAGAATACCATGTCTCTCTACATTTAAGTAGTGTACTTCACTTTTTGGAGAGTGTTCTTTTGCTTGAATTTTATTTTAGAAAAAAGTCTAATTAAACAATTGTTTTGCCTGTTGTCTTAGTAGGTTATATAGTTGATAACAACATGGTTTGTATTATGAAAATCAAAAGAATAATATGAAAATATACACTAATTTCTGCCATTGTAAAATCAAACGCATCCTTTCAAAGAAATCAAGTGCATGTGTAAAGAGACTATGCTAGTAAGTTTTTCCATAAAGTATACAAATATAGGAATACCACGATTAGCATTTAACTAAAAAACTGTTTTTCTTAAGCCATTGAAAGCAATTTGTACAATTATGCCTACCCTGTTTTCTTAGCAAAAACTTAGGCTTGCGCTCCTTGTTACTCCATAGTATCGAGAATTGAGAGAGGTGTTTAAAAATATTCATTATTATTAGATATTTACCATTACATGTTTAGCGACATGCTTTTGTCCACATCGTATATCCTATATGTGTCAACTATCAAGCATATTTTTATTAACTTTGGTTGTTGCTTATTACGCATCTATGATGATGCCTCTGAAATACTCGTAAACTATCATATGTATCATCAGACCAGGTTTTACTAAGTTAAGCTTGGGTTGGGGATTAAAATTAAAGTCAACTGCTAATTTTGTAAGTTGTCTGCTTAGCCTCTTATAAATTACCCTCTTCTTTTCTCCATTTCAAGCATCTTCATTTTATCTCCTCATCACCATCTTACATGAAAACATGAAAATAAAAGATACACAAACTACATGGTTCCAGAATTAAGAATAGAAGGGAATAGAATTTTTGTATATCCATGCATTACAGTTGCAGACTTGTTCAAAAGAAAAGGGAAAAAAAAACAGAAATTATTGTCAATTAAAATTTCTAAACTAAATATCATAATTAATGTGGTTTATGTGTGTCCAATTTGTACCTTGTGTCAACTATCAAGCATATTTTTACTAACTTTGGTTGTTGTTTATTACGCATCTATGATGATGCCTCTGAAATACTCGTAAGCTATCATATGTATCATCAGACCAGGTTCTGCTAAGTTAAACCTGGGTTGCGGATTAAAATTAAAGTTAACTGCTAATTTTGCAAGTTGTCTGCTTAGCCTCTTATAAATTACCCACTTCTTTTCTCCATTTCAAGCATCTTCATTTTATCTCCTCATCAACATCTTACATGAAAACATGAAAATAAAAGATACACAAACTACATGGTTCAAGAATTAAGAACAAAAGGGAACAGAATTTTTGTATATCTATGCATTACAGTGGCAGACTTGTTCAAAAGAAAAAAAAAAACAGAAACTATTGTCAATTAAAATTTCTAAACTAAATATCATAATTAATGTGGTTTATGTGTGCCCAATTTGTACCTTGTGTGCAAAAGAGTGTTCTCTTAATTTCTAATATTCTACGTCCACACAAATTGATGTTTAAATTGTGTGTGAGTTTCTTTATTGTTGTCACGTATTCCATATGCTACATGATAATATGAAGCACGCATAGTGTCTGTAGCTATCGACCTTGAACATTTTCCAATAAAAGAAAATTTGTGTATGACAAAATCAACAGCTTGATACTTTATGTAGGCATTTAAGTAAAAGTTTGCAAACTTATCGATGAATATGCATATTTTGAATCAAGTATCAACATGATGATGTTCTATGATATGTGATTGGCAGCTTTACTATATGAAGCATGCAAATTCAAAGCAGTTTAGAGAAAGAGAGGATGCGGTGGATGAAAATGGAAGTAAGATTAGAAGCAGCTACAAAATGATGATGCTGGCATGTTGGCTGCTGTTGCTGTGCCGAGCATCAAATGACACACACTTCAGTGCTAGGGTTTATGGAGAGAGCAGAATTGGTGAAAATGCTCGAAGAAATGATCTAGAAGTTGAGGTGGGAAGAACATTATGAAGTGCTTGCTATTTGGTTGCACCACTTTACATCCAATCCTGACTCTGATTGGCCTAATCTTGAGGCTTGTTATGCCAGATGGTATACTAAAACTAGGGATCTTTATTTGAAATGATGTAAATGGAAGTGTAGTTATCGTGCTATTGAGTAATAATGTAATATTGTTTCAGAATGGTCTTTATTGTCGCACTGAAGTAATGGTAAATGTACTGTTCTTAGTTGACATTGGCGATGAAGGAGAAGTATATAAGCCAAATCTGAATGCTTGTAGGCCTTTGCTATGGTTGGAGACAGATGAATGAAAAGTATATAAGCCAAATCCGATTGTCATGATGTTGAAATGGTTTTTCTTCTGTTCTGTCATGTATTTAATATTTTGTATATTACTATTTGTTGTTGCGTGTGCTTGTATAAAATTAATATCTGTTTCATTCATTATTGCACCCAAACAGACATTTGGGTTGTGATGTAATGTTTGCCGTAACCAGTGCTATTACATTACATCCACCGTCATAGTTTTTAACGATTATAAATTTTCTAATCGTTGCCATAACACTAACCGTCATATATCATATGTTGAAACCTTTATACATATGTTAGAACTTATATGTACATTACTGTTGCAAAAAATTATGGTTTCACGTTTAACTTATTTCACAATCTTATTTGTTAGTGAAACACATAATACATGAATCTGTTATTATTACGTGTAGATGATATGCCATTGGTGTGTATGTTATATCTCAACCCTATGTTGTCAAACTGCAGTCTTTCTATGAAAAACGACTAAGGAAATAATGTACAATTGTTTTCAAATGTGTTGCTTACTTTCTTGGGTTTCTAACAAAGCATCTAAGCATCAATCTAATTAAGGCTGGCAACGGATACCTGAAAAATCTGATATTCGTCCGCATCCATATCCGAAAAGCGGATAAATATCCGATATCCGAAAAAACGGATACGGATACATAGATATCTACATCCAAAAAATATCCGCCCGATTTTTTTTAATATTATGCTCAAAATTATATGTATTTTAGTATAATAAATCAGATTTATTTATTGCTTTACTAAGTTAAAGGTTTATATTATATGCACTAAATGCATATTAGCTACTCAAATCTATTTAATTTCATCATATATGTTTATTTTTAACGTTTTAGTTATCAATGGACTTGAAAAACATTAATGTTAAACTAGAATTTTTCATTTATATTCCTTGGTTTATCGATCGCTGGCGGATAGGATAATTATTCGATATCCGTCCGTATCCGCGGATACAGATATCCGATATCCGAAAATGATTTCGGATACGGATGTAGCACTATCCGTATCCGAAAGTATCCATTGACAGCCCTAAATCTAATAGTCTCCAAATGCTCTTGCGCTACCACTTGTGGCTTTAGAATCATTTCAATCCGTGGCATCATGATCACTGGTGTATGACTCGTGCGTTATTCACTATAATATTAAAAAACTAATGTTAAAATCGTATCTTTATTGAACAACATACGATGAATCTGGTAAACTAAATATACTATAAATTATTATTGTTGTTGTTATTTATGTAAGTTGTGTGTCATGTAACTTATATTTTTTTGAAGTAAAACAATAATTTTATTGTTCTTGCTATATAAACAAGAATTCATTTTAAAACTTAAATTTACATATAGAAGCTCAAACAACAAAATAAATTTCAATGCATGCGCAATATTTAAATTTTTATTTTTTGAATCTGCAATTCACGTTTTAAACCTCTTTTCAATTTAATGTTTGATATTGTGATTTACGATTCAAATCATAACTTGGTAATTATTATACTTGTTCTTACGTAATTGTTTTTGAAAGATTCACACATTCCAGTATCTAGCAATATTCATTTTACTTATTTGTAATGTATGGATTTATCTTTTTCTCTAGTTATTTGGTAACCCTTCATTTTTCATCGGACTGTTGATCCATTCATTCACGTTTTCTCTTTCCCAAACTACCGTTCAAGATATATTTTTAACGCGTGGTTTTGAAAAAAATAAATACCCAGCAACTACCTATACAAGTAGCCATTCCATATTTATTTTTCGCATCAGATCTGTTTCTTCCCCTTTATTATTCCAACAGACGTTAGTTTTCCACAAGAAAAATCATTTTACCCCAAATTTATTTTCCCCAAATTCTCATAATCATGACTACCGTTTCCCCCTAAAATCGATTCTCTTTTCCACCGCGAGACGTCGATCGTGAGCGCCAGCAGTCGTCGTCCATCAACCGCCGGAGCACCGCGTCTCCTACCCTCTTAAAATCAAACCTCGAGGCTTCTACCTTCGGTGCACCGCCAAGTCAACGCCTCTACCCAAAACCGCTCCCCATTTCCACACCTTCAGCCGAGCCAACGCTGAATCAACCGCACCTAGCTGCTGCCTTTTCCTTGCTCGCAACCGCCACTATGCCATCACCAAGCGAAGCCGATAACTTTCTGTTCCCGACCACGATTTCAAGTAAGCATAGCTTACGATTAAAGTTATTTTAAGTAGCCACTCCGCACTCGCGTTAACTAAAATTGTTTGGGCTGTGTTCATTATCATTTAGTTGATTTGTTTGGGAAATTCAGTTATGAATCATTGAGTTTTGGACTTGTTAGATGACATTTACATATGTATATCCCACTGAAAAAATCAGTTAGAACTTAGACATGTAACATTAGTTGGTATAGTTGATATTACTTTCACTTGTTGTCCACTAATTTCCATTTGTTGTCACATGACCCGGATGGTATATCGGTACCCACTTTGAGTTGAGAATGATCTTACCTAGTTTGATATTAATGCCATATTATGCTGCACATATTTCATCTTGACTTACAATGTGCGCATGCACCCGGGTATATGTTTGCCTTCACATTGCGTATCCCATACGAGCTTATGCTGTAAATATTGAATTTGTCTTTGCCTTGGGTTATATGGCCATGATTATCACTCTAGTTGTGTATTGTAGCACTGTAGTTATTTGAGACCTGAAATTCGTCGTTAAGAAGTAAGTCACATGCTCCACCCATATGTATGGATAGATTTATTATCACTATGTCATTTTGTCTCCTACATGCAAGTATAAACTGTCAAAATGATTCCCACATGTTTAATTTGCACGTATATATGCTGAGAGCCTTGCTGTGTTGCCTTGAAATGTTATTTGCCTTGCATACAAACCATTGTAGTGCTCTAGCATATATGTATGGGTTGCTATATACATGCATGTATATAGTGTTGGATATGTAAGTTTGTTTATGCTCACAGTAGCATTTTTTTTCCACTCATATTGCTTACATCCCTTTTTGCGCATGCTTGGACCATTAACTTGTGTGTGTATGGGAATATTGTTCAGCAACATGTAAAGTATGAAAAAAAAAATCCGTAGCATTCCCTTGTGCATACAGACCCATACGGACCCGAGTACCGCTTTTGGACAGACCTCTTTCCATTGCACTTTCCTTTAGGTTGTCACATAAGTTGCGGTTGTATGTTACTAATTTTTTTATATATATACTGGTTTTGCCCCTCACACCTATAGCCACATCTGCATGCTTATTTGCTTTGCTATGCTCCATGATATTCGGCGGTTTACATGAAATTTTATACTCGAATTTTTAATAAATTGTCGGGATTAACTGAATATATTATGTGATTATCGAAGTGTGCTAACTTGAAATAAGTTTAATTCTGACTCGGGTGTTTTGTGTTTTTGCATGGAACGCTCGGGTCAGATACGAGCGTTGCAGATTTTAAAGTTTTCAGCTCGTAAAACTGGAGAGGAACGTGAAGACGCTTACGTGCACGCAAGTCTCGACGAAAAATGTAAAGTTTTATTTTTTTTCATGTATATATTTTATCTTTCGCTGTGAAAAATTCTTGCAAATCTCTGATATTTTGTATATAAATTCCGCTGTGAGATATACTGTAATCTTTCTGTGATCTGTGATTCTGTGATTTGTTCTATTTACCTCAGAAGCTAATAACAATTCACCGTTTTGAGCGTTTCGAGTTGGTTTAAATACCGACTTGGAACGGTCAAAAAGGCAGGTTGTTACAGTTGTGAGCTGGTGTCGCGAGTTTACAAAGATTTTGTAAGAATTCTAGTAAAAAAACCTTGGGGAATGCAGCAGTAGGCAGGGATTGCCGAAGCTGGGTAAAATCTGTGTTATTTATTTTCTGCATTTATTTTCTGTACTGTGATATTTTTAATCGAATTAATCCAATAAACCATATTTACCTCCCTCTAGGGTTAATCTAGATCCAACACATCCTACATATGCGAGTTAAATCAAATGTGATTCTTGCTGATTTTTTTTTGAATAACAATTCTAAAAAGTCCAAAAGTTTTCTTAAACGTTGCCACCCCTCTGTTTTATTTTTAGCCACATTTATAATATAAAACCATTAATTTCAATTTTACTTTCTATCAAATAATTAGATTACATTTTTCTTTCAGCTTGTTTTGCATTTACCATTTTATTTGATTAAACCGTGAAGTATAGGAAATTCCATGCACAAAAGTTATCCGTCGAAGACTGCAAATAGACAAGATTTTTTTTCTTTAACTCTGATTCGAGAATTACTCCACTGTTCTAATATTCTTTCTTCTCGTCTTTCTCTGTGTTTACACCTCTCCATTATGACTAGGTTTTGAGAACTAGAGTTTTAAATTTTGAGGTGAGAAGGAAAAATAAAATAGAAATAAATAAAGGGGTAAGAAATAAGAGTAAGAGAAAAATTAGAATATACAGGGTGAGTGAAGCGATCGAAAAAAAGAAAATGCGTGTAATAATTAGGGTTAATGCTTTTGCTCCGTTTCTTAACTTCCAAATCTTCATTATATTTTTCTCTTCTTCTTCCACTCCCATCGCCATATCAAATTCATGTTCAACTCCATCCGCACTTTGTCTGAATCCTAGAAGCACAATTTATCCATTATCCTTTTCCACGCCATGCTATTTCATTGTCATGCATGCATAAATGTTATGAAGTATCACTTTGTATAGTATGATATTATCACAAAAATGATACCTATGTATATGCAGAAATGATACCCAATAACTGCTTAGTATTATATGTTGCTCTCACAAAATTGATACCTACTTGTATGCAAAAACGGCATCTAATAGTTGTTTCATGTAATATGATGCTTTCACAAAACCGATGCATACATATGTGTAGAAATAATTCCAGCGGCTATTTTACATAATATGATGCTTTCACATAACTGAAACTTACATATATGCAAAAATGATACCCAGTAACTGTTACATGATGCTTTCATAAATCTAATACCTACATATATGCACAAATGATCTCTAACACCTGTTTTACATTATATGATGCTTTCAAAAAACTGATACCTACATATATATAGAAATAATACCCAACGGTTGTTTTATATAACATAATACTATTAGATTTCAATTGTCTAGTTCACTGTCATATATGACAAAGGTAATACCAAAACAGTACAGATTCATACATGGTAGGTGTTTCATTCGAATTTATGCTTGGTTATTTTACAAATTATATTAAACGTTATCTACAACAAAATTGATACCTACATATATGTGAAAATGAAACTCAATAATTGTTCAATATAATATGATACTATACAAATTAAATTATTAAATTCACTACTGTGTATGACAAAAGAAATACCAAAATGCTACAAAATTGATACCTAAATATATTCAAAATGATACTCTATCACCATATACAGCTAACCGTGTTTTCAAAACTGATACCTACATGGGTACAAAATTGATACCCACTTACTGTAAGCAATACAACAATATAATGAAATCGACACCAATGTGAGTACAAAACTAATACTATGTTACTAAAAGTAATACAACTATATAGCAAGACTAATACCACTATTATCAGTGACTGATACCAAAAAGCAAGCAACATATAACACATAGCAATCAATAAAAATGACACTATATAATAAAATTCAATTACAAAGAAAAATATCAGTGTACATTTCTAGTATATCCTATACCAAAGTACTTCCAAATTTAATTGCGTAAAATCTAAAAAATAGTTATAACCCTTAATATAGATATAAAAATAATTTACATCATCTTCAAAGCTTGACAATTACGCTTGTTATGACAATATTGTTTGCATAAGCCATATCTATTTTGCTTATTTTGAAAGAATGCAAACCCTCATTTTCATTTTGTAGAATGTCTACGGGCACCAAGTTTATCCTTGGGTGGCCTAATGACAACTTAAATGCTAGAATCAAGAACAAGCTTATCATAATTAGGAATAGGATTTACAGCATTACCATACAAAGATCGATAAACATTAACAATAAAATATTGTTCAACAAAGTCATAAACACATAATCTCGATCTATTAATGCATATAATATCATGAGCACAAGAGAATCCTGTAGATTTCCACCGATTGCAACTACAAATCTAGTCCTTATGATCAACACGATGAGAGAATACAGATACCTACATCAAACAATGCTAATACCTACAAATATAAAACTAATACCTATATAATATAAAACTGATACCCAAAAACTGCTACTATATTTTAAA
The DNA here is from genome assembly GCA_030737875.1 of Allium sativum. Lineage (NCBI taxonomy): Eukaryota > Viridiplantae > Streptophyta > Magnoliopsida > Asparagales > Amaryllidaceae > Allium > Allium sativum. The sequence goes on from CM060923.1 coordinate 14,803,448, forward strand.
GAAAAATGATACACAATCAAAAGATCATAAAATATCTGATTAAAAATAATAATAGCTGAATTCAAAAAATCAAAGTGAATGCAACTATAAAACAATTAGCTCTTCATTTAATTTGAACTGATACTAAGAAACATAAAATGATACCCGAAACCTAAAATAAACAATACTAAACATATTAATACAATTTCATCAAATGCAATGCAACTCATGTGACTGACTACAAAACAAAACATAAACAACATTCAAATTAAAAATAAAAGGTAACATTGCTCTGTCCGTAAAAAAAAAAAAAAAAAAAAAAAAAAAAAAAAAAAAAAAAAAAAATCAGACATGCTTATACTGCCCAAAGAAACCATTAATCATCAAAAAATGAAAAGAACCCACAAAACCATCAGTACAAAATATTGATACCTACAATTATGAAATTGGTACCTACATAATATTAAATTGATGCCCAATAATTGTTACTAATTTTAAAACAAAAATGACACATAACCAAAGATCATGGGTTGTTTGATTAAAAAACAAACAATTCAATTCAAACAATTATGATGAATGCAACCATATGAACTATGTATCAATTACAATGCAAAAACTAGAAGAATTAAAAAAATCATCTTCTTCATATAATTAAAACTAATACAAAAATAAATAAATAAATAAGAACTGATACCTAGAACCTGAAATAAAAAAAACACATCAGTATAATATCAATGAATACAATGTAAATCTTAAATACCAATAAAAAAAAGATTGAGTATACAAATTCGAACTTGAATCTAACATAATTCAACCTGAAATTGAGATCGATCAATCTTGAATGTACGCAAATTTCAATTTCAATGAGAACATGCAAATTATGGTCCGTGGAAGATAGCGCGAACGAGGAATAAGTCAGATCCATAAAGAGAAAGACAAGAAATAGCGCGTAAAAAATAGGATTAGTTTAAAATTAGGGGATTGTTAATGAGACTCCAATTTTGGTTAAGGGGGGTTACAATTTTAATTTATTTTAAAATTGTTATGAGGAGGACAAAATAAATTAGCCTTCTCTTAAACCTATAAACAAAAATTCCAATATTAATCTTCTAATCTTGCTTAATTTAAACCTTAAACTTAATTTTATTAATGAGGAATACTAATTTAATTTATGGCAAGATATGAATTAAAAATGGAATTTGATAATGTAATGGTGATATAGAAAAGTTGCGTGGTTGATTAAAAGACGATTTATTTTGATTTTTAAAGCAGCACAGTTTATCGATCAATTTTTGAAGGCTTACTTTAATGCTAAGTGTAACACCCCACATCCTTTAGTGTCACTCACAAAGGGAATGCACTAAGTTCTGTGGAGCATTTAGGGTAAAAGATGCAGATAAATTACAAGACAGACAAAATTAAAACAGCGGAAAATAAAACTTTACTTTATTGATAAAATAGTTTGTACAACAATTGTTTTCCAATATCAGAGGATCATCTGTCTTACAAAATAAAGAAGCATAAAATAACATCTATATTCCCCAATGTAGCACAAGCCAGCCATAGCAACAGAAAAAGAGAGTCCAAAGCACTTTGTCAAAGAATCTTCGAGCTTGGGAAGAGTGACGGTCCAATCTAACCTGAGCTATACTATTCCCTCCTTAACTACCTGTGGGGGGAGGGGGGGGGCGGAAACGGAAGAAAAGAAGACGAAAGAAAACTGGGTCAGACATAAAGTTTGGTAAGTTCAGTTACTTCTAGCATGTGAACAAGGAAAAACAAAATGACATGAATTAACTGAATACAAGACAATACCATGATGATAGGGCCAACAAGATAAGATAAGATTAACACAAGATAAATTAAGACAAGATAAACTGGATATGCTTTAATACTTTCTCCGCTTCGCTATTAACCTGTTATTATGATTTCTATGTCTCTGCACCACCTATCTAGTGTCCCAACTAGTAATCTGTCTAAAATGATAACGCGATCCCAGTAATTGTGGTTGCCTTTAGGCGTACATATATTATTTATTACCTAGATCTAATCTAGGGTTTTCTTATCGAGCGCTTCCTAGATTCGACTAGGGTTTATGCGACCTATCTAATACTTCTCGAATTCAGGGTTTATGCCACCTAGGTCCAACTAGGGATTATGCTACCTGTCGAACGATGCCCCTAGTCTAGGACACACTACCCAGAGCGATAAGTGTCCCTAGACTTTACGTCCCAATCGTACCGTAAACGTGCCAGATATCTAGTTGCACATGTCCTCTATATGTGCGGCCCGAGTCCCGTAGCAGGGCTAATCAAGAAACACGGAACTCGGTCGGGAGCTTTAAGTTATCTGCCGATGCAGATGCTAAGGTCTGTTTTTCCAGTGGCTATGGTCCCACTCGACCCCTCCCTCAACTAATGAAAGGCACACCTTGAAAAATGAGAACTATACGCAGGCCCTCTATGCCCCACTAACCTATGGCCATCCTCACCCATAACTAGATAACAAGTATATGGTCTTTTGGAGTTCTCCGCCTTTCCGCTTTACGTATCTCGACTGACTCAAGATGGTAGGTAGACGACGAGTCGCTATCACAGGGCTACTAGTCTCGCCGAATCACGCTGGTCCATCCTAGTCTTTAGGTTGCCATATATTGCAACCAAGGCATACCCTTGGTTCTTCTCATGCAGACCTTAACCTCTGTAAGCCCAGGCGGATCATCTGCATTCTCATAGAGGGATACCAAGAGTACCCTTACGTTCCCTCGAAGCCTCGGGCTTCGTAACCCAATTCGTTGGAGCCTTCTTTAAGATCGTTCGCTCCTCCTCGTGTTATACTAAGGATTACTACTTAGTTTTCCTAACTAAGGTTTACCACTTGGTTTCCTGAATCGTCGTTTTCTTAACTAAGGTTTACCACTTAGTCCTTTTAACTAAGATTTACTACTTAGTTCTCTTTCTCGTCAAGTTGGATTGGTTAAGTATCATTAGTCGATACAAGTTAACTTAACCTATTCATTTGTCATGTTAAACTGGTTAAGTGTTACCAGTAATTCACGTTGACTTAACCCTACCAGCATCAAGTTATATTGGTTAAGTATTTACTTAACCCTACCCATTCATTTTGTATTGGTTAAGTGTTCCTTTTTAACTTAACCTTGCCTATCTATTTTAACTAACATGTTATAACGGTTAAGTGTTCCCTTAGTTAACTTAACCCTAACATTGGTTTGATTAACATGTTCTAATGGTTAAGTATTGTCCCTTCATGTTTTTAACTTAACCCTATTCATTTATCACACTCTGATGGTTAAGTGTTCAAGCTTACTTAACCCTACGGTCTAGTCCAGCTAACATATTAAATTGGCTAAGTGTATTAAATTTACTTAACCCCAACCTCTAGTCTAGTTAACATGTTAAATTGGCTAAGTGTATTAACTTTACTTATCCCCAACCTCTAGTCTAGTTAACATGTTAAATTGGCTAAGTGTATTGAATTTACTTAACCCTCACTTTCTAGTCTGGTTAACATATTAATTTGGCTAAGTGTTTTTCTTAGTTACTTAACCCCTACAAATCTTGTCTTGTTACCATGTTAAGTTGGTTAAGTGTTCTATTTAACTTAACCCTATCGTTCTAACTTAACTGTGTTAAGTTGGTTAAGTGTTCCTATGGACTTAACCCTCCCATTCTAGCTTAACTGTGTCAAGTTGGTTAAGTGTTCTTATGGACTTAACCCTCCCATTCTAGCTTAACTTTAATTGTCTTATTAAAGCACCAGCCACTCACATTAGACATGTATTGTTGTGGTTGCCGGTATGCCTGTGAGTTTCGGGCAGTCTTACGCCACAACTCAGTCTAACCTTGGACCTTTATCGGGCTCAATGCCTTAACCTCCCACATTGGATAGGTATTGTCGTGATCACTGGACAGGCGGGTCCGGGCAGGTTTACATCACAACTCAATCCAACCTCGGGTTAAGCATGTTCGTATTGTCTAAATTTACTTTTCTCGTTTAGGATAAATTCTATAAGTAAATTTTCCCTAATTTACTTATTCCATTATTACTCTTTTAATGTACATTGTCAACATTTATTATTATGGCCCATTTTCCCTATATATCATATTTATAGTTTTTGGTATGTAAATTATACCAAATTAAGTGTCACTAACCATGATTATTCTAAACATGACAATTACTCACAATTATGACTAAATTCAAAATTTGTGCTAATATACTTATTATGCCAAATTAACTTCAATTGACCCAATTCTGATTTAACATCCTAATTTGCAGTTTATGGCAAGACTAGAATTATTATTCTAGTTTACCGTTTACGCCTAAAACTTAGCTTACTTGCCAATACTAAATTTAATATGTCAAATTACACATTCCATAATTCATGTCAAATTTTCAAATTTGCGTTCTAATAAACATGCCATAATACATGTTCTAAATTATGTCAATCATAATTATGTTAATGTTCCACATTATGCCAATTTCCAAGTTTACAACCATGTTTAAGTCAAATATATGATTTGCCCAAATCGTATTCCCATCGTTCGTGTAATCGTGATTTCATCCTAGATTATAGATAAATCTAGATTCGTGGATAAAAAGGGAATGAACCAAAATATCATGAAAAGATAGACATAATGACTGGCAGAAGATGATAATTCACTAATCACAGATCTAACAAATTACACTGAATAAATTGATTAAAGCATCGAAGGCCTATAGATCTGATAATATCATGACATAAAAAGGGTTGAACAAATAACATAGGTTCAAGTATATGGGTAGATCTAACTTAATAGATAAATTCCCATAATCAAGATCCAAGGATAATTAAGAATAAACTGAATAAATAATCAAGTTTAGATCCAATCTCACAGTCATAATCCTAGGAAATAATATCATGTTCATGAATCATAGGTAATTATCCATTATTGTCCTTGTCATAGTCATAGGCATTGGTTTATGCTCCTAGTCAAAGGCTTATGTTCATAGTCAAAGGCTTATGTTCATAGTCAAAGGCTTATGGTTTCAAAGGCCACAGTTCCATAGTCATAATCTTAAGCATTGGCAATTTAGTCACAATGTGTTCTAGGCCATAATCAAGAATCAGATCCAAAGTCATAAACAAACACAGATTCAATGAAATGATAACGCGTATTTCTTATATTCTTTTAATTTCATGTCACAAATAGAAAAGGCGTTCAAATCTAAAAAGTAACCGACTTACATTGATTGGATCTAGAAAAGAATAGAAAGATAGCGTTGCTTGAAGCCGTTGAATCTTTACTTGAATCCTAACTTGTTTTGAATCTTCTCTTGAAAGACTTGAGTAGCATATCCTCGTCTTGATTTATATTTTATTTTAATCTATTTATTTAGATTTAGAGGAAGAAGAAGAAGCCATGTCCATCAAGAATTTGTGCAGCATAAGGTTAGAGAAGAATGGTGCAAAGAGAAGGAGACTAGGGGGCTGTTTATATAGGATTGCAAGTTAATTTGAGCCGTCGATGAAGCCAAGGTTAATCAAAGCCATCCGTTCTAAAGAGAAGCCAATTATGTTCACAATTACTTTCTTAATGTACATTATTAACATTTATTATTAAATTTGTATGCACATTAGATACATCCCCCCTTTACACATTTATTATTAAATTTATATGCACATTAGATACATCTCCCCTTTACACATTTATTATTAAATTTGTATGCACATTAGATACATCTCCCCTTTACACATTTATTATTAAATTAGTAACTTTAGTGTTAACAGAAATACGGGGTGTTACACTAAGGTTTAAGTAAAGCATCACGTGATGACGTAGGGAATGGTACATCCGTCTCTTTTTATTTCTCATTTTTATATCCAATCCTCCCTTAACAAAATATAAATAAGGATTCCACTTAAATTTCTCCCCTCTTTAACTAGTATTGGAGTCTTATTAACAATCTCCTAAAATTATTAACGCTTTTTTTCTCTTAATAACTTTTAGATGGACTGTTAAAAGTTAAAATTAGGGAGGCATCCCTATTATACTTTCAGATTGTAAAGCCAGTCCTTGTCAAAGTTTCATTGTAAATCCGGTCCCTATTTTCTAAAAACAAAGAAAATTATCGCTGATATGTCAGCAAGTTTAATAAATAATTGCTGATACATCATCAACTTTCACTGGTAAAGTTTCTTTATAAATCTGGTCCTTGTTTTCCAGAAACAAAGGAAAAATTATTGCTGAAATATCAGCAATTTTTATAAATAATTGCTGATATTTCAGCAACTTTTATACAGTGTACAAAAAGTGAAAAATTGTTACTGAAATATCAGCAACTTTTGTAAATAATTGCTGATATGTCAACAACTTTTATATCGTGTACAGAAAAGTTGTTGATATGTCAGCAACTTTTATGAAGTGTTGTTGATATGTTAGTAACTTTTATGAAATGTTGCTGATATATTTGCAACAATCAGGGATAAAAAATAAGGACTTAATTTACACTGAAATTTATTAAAGGAGTTTTCGTGTATTTTAAACCTTAATAAGGACCTATGCCAAAAGTACCTCTGTTAAAAAACATACAATTTTCTCTTTACCAATACTTTGTTCAAAAACAAGGTAAGAATAGACGCAAGAATGACAATGAGGCGGGTTTCTCGTACCCCAGACCCGCTCCGGACTTTTTAAACTCCGCCCCAGACCCGCCCCGTAAACCCGGTGTGTGTAACAACTCGGAAAATTTGAACCAATTTAAAAATTTTATTTTAGCAATTTTAATGAATTTGGATTATTTAAAATGGATATTTTAAATAATAACGACTAAAAATTTTATTTAAATCGAAGTTAAAATGAATAAATTTATTTTAATTATATAACGAGCCTGAAATGGCGCGGTAGTTCGAAAATTCGATTTCAAATTTCAAATGAATATACAGAATTTAATATAAGTCAGAATTGAACGAAACGAGAAATATTTGAATCTGATCAGCCGTATCTTTCTAACGAAGGTAAGAAACTGAGATTTCACTTTATAAATTAAAAGATATGTTCAGTTTAAAATTTAAAATTATCGCTATGGAATTTATATATATTATATATATTTATAATATATATAAAGCCCTTAAAAATGGAAATTTTGCAAACGACCTCCGTTTTCGACGAAACCACTTTTGTTGGATCCGTGATGTCAAAATATTGCTAGATTCCAATTTTCATAATTTTTGAAATTAATATGTGAGCGTGGCGCAATTGAACGCATTTGACCAGTTTCAGTTGAATTTAATCGACTGGAAAATGGGCATTTTTCAAACGGTCTCCAAATGCGACGAAACTAGTTTTGTTAGGACTGTTCGTCAATACGAAGCTAGAAATAAATTTTCTATAATTTTTAGAGTCAGTATGTGGCCCCGGTAAATTAAAATGTACGTTAAAAATCAAATTTGAACGTTAAATAATTTATATTTTAATTTTAACAGAAACTGATCGAAACGATCGAACTGGCTTGCGAAACATATCCCACTGCGTTCGGAATGGGGGTAATTAGCTAGAGGCGATAGTCGTTGGGTCTCATTTGGAGTTAGAAAGAAAAGTCAACTTTATAAAAGATAAATAAAAATAAAATAATAAAATAAAATATAAATATTCTCTTAACCCTTACCCCCGTCAGTTTTCCCTCAATCAAAAAATCCCCAAACGAGATCGGTTTCTCGATCCACCTCCGCTCCCTCCAGGCTGCGCCCTGGTTGCCGCCGTTGCCTCAGTCCGGGGCTACGATCCCCCGGCCACCACCTCCTCCGTCAGCTCGAGCGAAGCACCCGAGCCCACCACCAATCGAAGACCGCGACGAAAACCCCGGCGAGACACCACCTGACCTCCATCCACCAGCGACCTCCTCTCGCCACCGTGCCTTCCTCCCTGACGTCCAGCGCCGGCCAACCCCCCCTCCCCCCCCTCCCCCCCCCCCCCCCAAAAATCCCCTGTAAATTTGCTGCTACTTTCTCACCTCAAAACCCTAAATTGTATTTTATTTCTGGATCTTCAACAGCTGCGTTAAGCAAATTTGGGAAATTGAGTCATCAGGTTATGCAGTTCCTCGATTATAGATTCAAGCTTCGATTTTGGAGATGAATTAGCTTCGCTCAAGCGAAAAAATTTGGCTTCTCACTGTCATCTTCATTGTACATTTCCTGCTAAAACTACAGCGATGGTTACGGCGGCAAAGATCCACTTCATCTGTCTCCTTGTTCTCCAATTTAGTCTATGCCATCAGATCTCTGGATACAGATCCAACGGTATAGAGGAGGAGTTCACTGAAGAGCTTCTGTTAAAACCTCTTCCTGATAAAAAGCTTCTTTCCCATTTCCATTTTGAGAGTTTTGCTCCTCCTTCGGTCGAGAATGGTCGGCATCATCATTTATTTCCCAAAGCAATCGCTCAATTGGTTCGATTTTTATCGTGATTTTATCATATTTTTTTGTTATTATTAAACTACAACTAGGCTATGTTAGGGTTTGCTAAATATCCTTTTTTTGTGGGTATTAGGATCTTACAAATTTACTAGGGTAAGATGCAACTGAACTTTGAATTGCACTTAAATTGTAAAATTCAAATTATTTTTAGTTCTAGTAGACCAAGAAAAGTGCAAGGAACCAACATACCACCATGTTTTGAAAGTCCGATGTTCTCGTTAGCCCACACTATGATACTGATCGAATGGTAGTCGTTTTCTTTTAAGGCCCGCTTCACTCACCATCAGGTATTTGAGTTGCCATTTACAGGTTGGAGCTACGATATGCATGGTGGCATGCTTTGAAGCGATTGTAAGGAACCAAAATAAGTAGAACTCACTCTCAAAGGCTAGTTTGTAAAAGGATGATTCATAATAAGTCATGTATGCATCCCTCATTCGATACGAGGTGATGTGAGAATTAACAATATGAAGATCTAAAATTCTTAATTTTTCTATCCTAAGAAATGACTTTAATTTTACTCTTTACAAAGTGCGCAAAAATGTTCTTGGTAGCTGAAAATTATACACGATCAAGTTTTTATCACCCTCACGATCAAGTTTTACTTCCATATCAATCACATTCATGCTTTACTATATTTTGCTCACATTTTACGATTGAGTTCCCGATAAATATATGTTTTGGTGAATTAAATCATCTACCCACTGATATGTTTTAAACCTCTTCTTGATAAAAAAGCTTCTTTCCCATTTCCATTTTGAGAGTTTTGCTCTTCCTTCAGTTGAGAATGGTCGGCATCATCATTTATTTCCCAAAGCAATTGCTCAATTGGTTTGATTTTTATCGTGTGATTTTATCATATTTTTTGTTAATATTAAACTAAAATTAGGCTATGTTAGGGTTTGCTAAATATCCTTTCTTTGTGGGTATTAGGATCTTACAAATTTATTAGGGTAAGATGCAACTGAACGTTGAATTGCACTTAAATTTGAAAGTCTATGATAGGATCGTATATGTGTCTAAATAGTAGCAAGTACTAAGATGATGCAATAGTAAGTAGTAAAGATAAAATAATAGATAATCACACCAATATTTTATCCTGGTTCGGACCTCCCATCCTACGTCCAGTCCCAAAGCTTTCGTTTGGCCTTTCAACTATCAAAACTGTCCTCACTTCACCCGGAGGAATAAGTTTACAGATGAATAGTAATCTTGACAATCTTGTGTTCTTTACAACACTGATATTGACTGAATCGTACAAGTTGCTCCTATAATTTCTTTGAGTTGATATGAAATTTGAATTACTTAGAGAAAATAGAAGTATTGAATGCTTGATTGAAATCTAGAGAGTATTTGGGAGTAAAGAGCTTTTTAGAGAATATAGAATAGATCTAGAAAGAATAGGAAAGATAAAAACTTGAATCTCTTGATCTATTTATAAGAAATCAAGGGTTTTTATGAAAGGTTGTGATTTCTGAATGAAACCCTTTGTTTTGAAATGAGATTTCTTTTGAGAAAAACGTATTTGAGAAGAATAGTTAAAAGTTGTAACTTTTCAGACTAAAGAGGTGTCTTTGAAAGTATTGGTCGTATGCCAGGACAGACGTCTGTATATCTTGGTCAGACGCCTGTCTTTGTAATCTGATATCACTCAGATACATAGACAGACGTCTGTCCTTAGACCAACAGACGTCTGTGTGTGCTGGAAAATTATCCCGAGGCTTTCCTTAGACGTCCCGTCACATATATGACAGACGTCTGTCACATATATGACAGACGTCTGTGCTGAGTGAGGAATATTTTTCCTGTTGTAGTGACAAACGTCTGTTGTATTATATGACAGATGTCTGACACTGTATAGACACTATGATATCTTGATGTTTTTCTCATATTTAGTCAAGGAGATTGTACATAATATCTAATACTATAAACATGAAATTCTTTGAGCAGTCTTGTCATCTTGAGATCTTTTCCTTGAGAATGTGTACATATATGTTTGTGTAATTTGTATAGTGTGTTGTCATCAAAATCAAGGATCTAACATTCTCCCACTTTTTGATGATGACAACTATACTATTATAAAGCTCCCCTGAGTTAATGATCCCTTAACTTTCCTCCCCTTTGGCATTATCAAAAATAATAGAACAAGCCAAAATATATAAAGCAAACACCAAAGATGTCAAGCATACATAGTTTAATACAGTACCAACAGAGTCATACGATAAAAGTTATAATTACAGACCATAGAAGCATATTAATAGATAAGATAAGATAAAACTAAGCGTTTGTGAAGTAGCCCCACAAATTTGAAGCTTGGTTAGTGGAATGTTCCCACTGTGAATTGTCATAGTAAATGACAACATTTTCGTGAATAGGAAAATCGTGTAACGTAGGCTGAATATTATCAGCTGGTTCCCATTCGGATTCCTCCTCACCTCCAGTTGCTGCAGGTTCCTTACCTGGTGCATGTTCCTTACCTGGTGCATGTTCTTCGCGTTGAGGTGACTCATGAGCAGTAGGTATAGGTGGAATGTAGCTAACCAAGGTTCCGCTAGGAGGAGGAGTGGGTGATGCTGATGAGGAACTAGAAGAGCATCTTCTACGAACTTTGCGAATTGTTTTTCCTAGTGAGCGAACCACTTTCTCCAAAGTTTTTTCAAACTTTGTCATCCGTGTAGAGAATGATCGTTCGAGACGAGTTACTTTCTTCCCTAGGATTCGTTTATTTTGAGAGAGTATCCTTTGATTAGCTAGAGTTAGATCTTGTATATTCTGTCCAGGCTCGATTTCTACTCTAGTTTCTTGTATTTTGGGATCGGAATGTTATTCGGAAGGTTCGCTTGGTTCAGCGCAGTGTCGTCGTTGTCGTTGTGGGGTTTGAACAGGTTGTTGAAGATGTCCTTGCTGTGTTTGTCATTGATCAAAAGAAATGATGTTTTGTGGTCGATCGGGTAACCTCATTAAGGCCGCAAAACGTATGCCACTATTCTCAATTTGTATTTCCGGATATGAGAAAATGTAGAGATTAATTTCTTGTGACCGAAATATACGCATTAGATACGCTCCATAAGAAATTGTTCTCTTACTTGAGGTCCAGAAATCGCGAATTTGCTCAAAGATATATTATGCCCAATTTATACATGTGTGCCCAAAAATTGCATACAAGGCCTTATGGTCATTTGGATACACTTGGGCATGACTCCCTGGTCTAGGAAAAACAGTGTTAATACGCATCTGATTGATAAGTCGTGAGTTAGATCGAAATTGAGATGGAGTCATCTTTGTAAAATTATCCTGCCATATTTGTTGAGTAACTCGATCTCGAGCCTGAAATCGCATATCGGGATATCTTGCAAACGAGCGCCAGTATATGAAGTATTTAAAATTTGCCCTAGCATCTCGATGTTAAATTTAACTACTTGGCCATATACCAAGGACCATACCCAATTCTCTGGGTCTGATGGAGACCATACGGAGAGCGAACACAAGTTTGCGAAGAATAAATAGATTGCAAGAGTATCAATCGTACCTTTGTTGTCTTCGTACTCAATTAAATGAGTAAGCTTTGCTCGATTTAGGATTGAATTCACATCATAGTGGGTTAATTGAGAAAGAGGATGGAAAGGTCCTTGATGAATCGACTTCTTCTTCAAGGATGTTAATCGTTCAAAGCCATATTTCTCCGTTATCCAATCTTTGATTTGTTGATCTGTGACATAATTAGGTGTTTGTTGAGTTGGTTGAGAAGAGGATGCTTCGACAACCTTCTTTCGTTTGTTGGAGGGCTTCCTTGGGGCCATTGAGATTTTGAATTTTAAGATTTGGAGATTAGGGTTTTCTTGTTGTGAAAGAAGATGAAAGGAGTAAAAAGTGAAAAATAAAGATGAAAAGATATTATATAGGAGGGTTAAAAAACGGTTCAGATGTATGTTCAGACGTCTGTTGTAAGGGGTATAGACGTCTGTTGCCGCAGGAAAAATTCCCGAGAGTTTGAACAGACGTCTGTTTGGGTCAACACAGACGTCTGTGCTGAAATATGCTTGAAAAGTTTGACAAACGTCTGTTTATTAATATATCAGACGTCTGTTAGTACAAGGTTTGTAACCTGAGACTTCTGTCAGACGTCTGACTGTTTTGTTTCAGACGTCTGTGCTGAAAGAGGTTTGAAATTTGTAATATGATCAGACGTCTGTGATGGTACCAGTCAGACGTCTTGTACTGCAGGGATTATTAACCCGAGAGGTTATTCAGACGTCTGTATATTATGGTTCAGACGTCTGTGTGATAAAAATGTTCAAAATATAGAATTAAGACATTATCGATTACCATAATGCTGCATTACAATTAATAAACGAAATAAGTTGTCATACGAATGCATTATAACAATGCATTATATTATTTTTGAAAATACAAAAATATTTTTCAAGTCTTCGGTTTTATCTTATTAACGGTTTGGTGAAAAAGGTGGCCTTTTTGGAGAAGTCCATGAGTTTATTGGATCGTGTGACGTACGATAAGACGAAGATGGATCCAGTGGATTGACCGGTTTTGGGAGAGGTTCGGAAACATCTTTTAGTCTAGAACTACAAAACTTCAATGCGACTTGTCGTAGATAGCTTAATATACTAGAAGTAGTTTTCTGTTCAAAATATAGCTCTCTTTGAAGTTCTAGTTGTTCCCTTTGGGAGTGATGAATTTAATCAATCTTCCTTTTAGTATCCGGTGAAGTGAATAAAGCTCTTTTAGCTCTTTTGGAATATGGTGTGAAACCAGTTCGATAATCATGCCACTTGTACACTGGTTCATGTTTTGATATTTGAGTTGGATCATGTGGTGTTTTTGCCGAACTATCAGTGGTGAAGGTAATGTTAAATGATGAAGTAGATTTATTTGACATTGTGTATGTTGTTTTAAGATTTTGTTTAGGTTAGACTAAGTTATTTATAGGTAGAAATTTACTAATTTTCATTCCTTAAAAAAATGCATTAGTTATCTTAAAACCAACCAAAAATTAAGGTGAAGAGAAAATTAAGGTGAAGGAAAGAATTCAGATATCTGAAAGAGAGCAAATTCCTAACTCTCTACGGAAAGTTATAAAAGCGTGGCGAAATCCGTATCTCGTCTCGAACGATCATTCTATACACGGATGACAAAGGTTGAAAAAACTTTGGAGAAAGTCGTTCGCTCACTAGGAAAAATAATTCGCAAAGTTCGTGGAAGATCCTCTTCTAGTTCCTCATCAGCATCACCCACTCCTCCTCCTAGCGGAACCTTGGTTAGCTACATTCCACCTATACCTACTACTCATGACTCACCTCAACGCGAAGAACATGCACCAGGTAAGGAACCTGCAGCAACTGGAGGTGAGGAGGAATCCGAATGGGAACCAACTGATAACATTCAGCCTACGTTACACGATTTTCCTATTCACGAGAATGTCATTTACTATGACAATTCACAGTGAGAACATTCCACTAACCAAGCTTCAAATTTGTGGGGCTACTTCACAAACGCTTAGTTTTATCTTATCTTATCTATTAATATGCTTTTATGGTCTGTAATTATAACTTTTATCGTATGATACTCTGTTGGTACTGTATTAAACTATGTATGCTTGACATCTTTGGTGTTTGCTTTATATATTTTGGCTTGTTCTATTATTTCTTTTAATGCCAAAGGGGAGGAAAGTTAAGGGATCATTAACTCAGAGGGAGCTTTATAATAGTATGGTTGTCATCATCAAAAAGGGGGAGAATGTTAGATCCTTGATTTTGATGACAACACACTATACAACATTACACAAACATATATGTACACATTCTCAAGGAAAAGATCTCAAGATAGCAAGACTGCTCAAAGAATTTCATTTTTATAGCATTAGATATTATGTACAATCTCCTTGACTAAATATGAGAAAAACATCAAGATATCATAGTGTCTATGCAGTGTTAGACGTCTGTCATATAATACAACAAACGTCTGTAACTACAGCAGGAAAAATATTTCTCATTCAGCACAGACGTCTGTCATATATGTCTCGGGATAATTTTCTTGCACACACAGACGTCTGTTGGTCTAAGGACAGAAGTCTGTCTATGTATCTGAGTGATATCAGATAACAACGACAGACTTCTGACCAAGATATACAGACGTCTGTCCTGGCATACGACCTATACTTGCAAAGACTACTCTTCAGTCTGAAAAGTTACAACTTTTAACTCTTCTTCTCAAATACGTTTTTCTCAAAAGAAATCTCGTTTCAAAACAAAGGGTTTCATTCAGAAATCACAACCTTTCATAAAAACCCTTGATTTCTTATAAATAGATCAAGAGATTCAAGTTTTTAACTTTCCTATTCTTTCTAGATTTATTCTATATTCTTGAAAAGATCTTTACTCCCAAATACTCTCTAGATTTCAGTCAAGCATTCAATACTTCTATTTTCTCTAAGTAATTCAATTCTCATATCAACTCAAAGGAGATTATAGGAGCAAATTGTACGATTCAGTCATGTATGCATCCCTCATTCGATACGAGGTGATGTGAGAATTAACGGTATAATAAGTCATGTATGCATCCCTCATTCGATACGAGGTGATGTGAGAATTAACAGTATAATAAGTCATGTATGCATCCCTCATTCGATACGAGGTGATGTGAGAATTAACAGTATGAAGATCTAAAATTCTTAATTTTGCTATCCTAAGAAATGACTTTAATTTTACTCTTTACAAAGTGCGCAGAAATGTTCTTGATAGCTGAGAATTATACATATTCAAGTTTTTATCACCCTCACGATCAAGTTTTACTTCCATATCAATCACATTCATGTTTTACTACATTTTGCTCACGTTTTACGATTGAGTTCCCGATAAATATATGTTTTGATAAATTAAATCATCTACCACTGATATGTTTTATTAACTTGTATTATCATTTATGGTGCATGTTAATTGCATAGTAAAAGAAGCATATAGCATCAGCTTTCTTGCTAAAGTGGTTATCCAATTGTTTTTCTGATTAAAACTTGAAGGGCGCATGATGATAGCTTAAGCGTAGAAAAAATAGCTTATACATTACTTATATAAACATGAAGTGTTTCAAAAGCATAATTTTACAACTTTAGATTGGCAAATTGGTTAAGGCCCTATCTATTAGCACCCCGGTGATTGCTTTTCCCACCCCGTTAATTTTGAAAAACAATTCTCACCCCATCCTTTTCTTTTCCACCTCATTTGTTCCTAAATTATCCTTGTCACTTTCTCATCTATGATTTCTATTCCTCTTTCATACTTTTTACTGCTTCCTTATTTTATATACAATTAATACCCTAGCAACTTCAGGCTACAATCGACAATAGAAAAAGACAAGCAGCTAGTAAGCAAACATGCAAAAAAATGATTTATACAGCAGCATGACAAGTATTTCCAGCTTAATCTGGTGTATTTTCATTTTGGTCGCTGTTAGATTATGTAAACAAACAGCTATTGCTCTGAGTTGGATTATTCTGTCAGTGGCAAAGACTAAAGTTGATTAAATCAACCAGCGCTGCCCCCTTCGTTGGTCGATTCCAATCAATGCAAAGTATCGGATTGCAAATGGAGAACAGCGATTATATAAGTCAATTAATTGTTAGATGGTGAAAATGGAATTATTATTATTTTTTACCGTTTGGGGGGGGGGGGGGGGTTATCGGGGTGAAAATAGACAGGACCATCGGTTAATTATTCATTAGTAAACTTCCAACACATTTCAGCTTTACAGTTAATTTTTATTAAATTTCCCCTTAAATGTCCAAACATATCTACTATTTTCTGTTCTTTTAGTCCTAATTAAATGTAGTTTTAAAAAAAATTTGGACCCTTTAAGTTCTCCCATGGCAACCCCTTTTAACATTTAGCATGTTAAAATATCTGAACCAGGTTAAAAAATTCCACATCAAGGAAATGGAGTTATCATTTACGCAAGGTAGATGGAATTATGAAAACTGGGGAGGATTTGATCCTATGTCCAGCTCCAATGGCAAGCCTCCAGGCGTCGAACTATGGGCCCACTTTGACCTTCTAAAGAATGAAATTGATGCAACCTGGAAGAATCTTACTCACGCTCTCTCTGGTCTCTTCTGTTCCTCTATCAACTTTCTTGAGTCTTCAACAGCATATTCTTCTCCTACCTGGGGATTTTTTGTAAACTCAACCAAGTTAAGATATGGCGCTTTACCACGTGAAGCTGTTTGTACTGAAAATCTTACTCCATGGTTAAAGCTTTTACCTTGTAGAGATAAAGCTGGCTTAGCATCTCTTTTAGATCGACCTTCAATTTACAGAGGTTATTATCATTCACAAAGATTACGAATATCCTCAAGTGAACTTGATGGCATAAGCCTTCAACAGAGTTTGACTTTGGTTCTCCGACCTAGTGTTAAGGGGTTACTTCAGCCAAGTTGGTCTATAAGTTCACTGTTCAGAAAGAGATTGGTTGGACATTGCACCCTTGCCAGATCAAGCAAAATTTATCTTGAATTGGAAAGAGGTTTAGTTTCAGAACTAGAAAAGCAGGACTTGAAAGCATCTTCAGATGTGTTTTTTGAGTTGACAACTACTCCTGATAAAGTGATAAAAGAGCACAATTCATTGCTAGAACAAGCTAACTCTGCTATTTATGTATTTAATGTTGGTAGTGATAGCAAGTATGAACCTTTAGATGTAGGTATGAAATGGAAGAGTCCATTAGTATGGTCTTCTTCACAGTCACCTTACTATGCAAATAGATTCTTAATGGGAAGTGGAAATGAAAGAGGATCAATTGCTATGTCATTGCAATCCAGTCGGTCATATGAATGGCATTTGAATCAATCTAGTGACTGTAACGTTCAGGTTATAGTATTTCAGGTTGTTCCCTGGTATGTTAAAGTTTATTACCACACGCTACAAATATTTGTAGATGGAAAACCACAGACTGTTTCTAGTGTGATCGAAAAGTTACAAGTGTCTCCTTCAGAAGACAAGGTGACACCTGGGATATTGGAAATGAAACTGAAATTTCCATGTAGTATGAAGTCAGCAACATTGGCTTTGGATTTTGACAAGGTTTTCTTTTCTACCTTTCCACAATTTTCTATTATTTTATCATTAGCACTCAACGTTTTAAATTTCGAATTTTGGTCGCGTCTTGTTTCGATAGTTTTACATGCTATATCTTGTATCAGACGAGATCTTCGGTGAAATGAGTGTGTCTTGGGTTAACATATCGGATTAACATATCATATTTTAAGTAAATATCAGAACAATCTCAGGGTAACTTGGGCACATTTTGAAAACTTCTGTAATTATTCTTATCGAAGTATAATTATTCTAACATATATAATTTATATTAAATGATAATATTTTTAGAGGAGACCGGTAACATGATTTTCTTTGGGATTTGATCGGATGGACTCTATTCATTTGATACAAATAATATATTCTTTTATTTTTGCTTACTAGTTAAAAAAAATTAGGAGGTTAGTAAAAATTCATAAAAGTTCTTATAACGTGGACGAGATGAGCGTTAAATAAGAGATATGCAAAATTTAAAGTTTCCCTTGGCTCTGTCCGTCTCTTTCGAGTTGGAAAACGAGATGTCGAGCCAGATTTCTAGGATAAAAGAGATTTGAAACAATGTTAACACTTTCTCACATAACTTTTAATTTTGATTTCATCTGTTACTTTGTGCGTTTTGGGTGCCACATGATTTTGGACAAACCCTTTAAAAAGGTAGACATAGCATTTAAGCCATTGTACACTTGTTGGGCTGATATTGCACAAGGCCTTTTACAACATTTTTTTTTTTATTTTTACATTCATCCAAAATTTTAATTATAATAGGAACCATTGAAATGCATTGGTATGCTTAAAAGTAACATTCAGTTTGCCTTACTAGGTCTCTGAACTGGCCAATAATAAAGCCGGAAGGGGAAAAAGAAAAACATTTGAGATTTGAGACGTGACATACATCAAAGCTTGTTGAATTACTAGGTGGTTGATTATATACATGAAAGAATTCTGAACTCTGAACTCTGAACTCTGAATTTATATTGCATAAGTAAAAGCGTTAAATTATTCTTTAGCAACTCATTAAGCTTGAAGATACATATGAATATGACTGTATATTATGAAAGTACTTCTGTTGATATTTTGATGGATAAAACCTGATTATGTAAATCATAAAAGTAGACAGGAATTAAGTTAACTGGTCTCAGATAATTTTTGTGCAAAATAAAGGATCAAATACTTGTTTGTGTGTTCGTTTAAAAAATAAAATAAAATGATAACTCTGTGTTTCAACTTATGGATATCTTGTAAAATCGCAGGGGTTCTTGCACATTAACGAGTATCCTCCAGATGCTAATCAGGGGTTTGACATTCCTTCAGCTCTGATAAGTTTCCCTGACTTCTTGTCAAACAGAAAGTATCTCCTAGATGATGCATCATTTCAGTCTCCCCTGCTACAAAAATTTGAGGTTTCTAAATTCATACATTCATTACATTAATCAACATCCCTGCATTAGCAGCTAATAATTCTAATATTTTTGATTTGCATAGGAAAACCATAATGTGCATTCCTATACAGAAGTTTTGCTAGTGCCGCTGACAACTCCAGATTTTAGTATGCCGTATAATGTCATTACATTTGTATGCACCATTTTAGCATTATACTTTGGTTCATTGCTTAATGTATTGAGAAGAAGAGTTGGTGAAGAGGAGAGACTATTAAAATTACAAGGTAACTTAACTGCCTGCTATGGTCTTAAAAACAAAAAAATAAATCAAATTCTTTGTACTCCACTGCTCGATTTTGAGCAGTTACCTGTGTTATAATTCATCACTTTTATGGATGTTTGACTATATAACTTGTAACTATGAAAAGAAAAAAAATCATATAACAAGTTAATTTTTATGTTTTTTTTTATCATTCTTTCTTTACCTGCTAGATCTCATCAAAATTTATACTTTGAAAAGTGATGGTTGTATATCATTATACTTTTAGGTGAAAAGAAAGGACTCATTCCTCTACTGTTAACCAAGTTGATTTGCAAACTGAAGGGAAAACCTCAAGAGCCATCTCAGTCATTATCATTTTTGTCACAAGCCCAAAAACACAAAACGCTGCTGAAAGTTGTGTTTGTGGCTGTAGCAGCTATATCCTACCATTATTTTTCAAATGACAGCTGAGGTCTCACATTGATGTGCCTGCAAGTTCTACTACTCTAAGTACAATTTTGGCTTATGCTATATAACCATATAAAGTTGAAATCCACGTAGTGTATCTAGAAGTGCATGATAATTTCCTCAGTTACACTTAGAGTTGGTGTGCAAGATAAATTATTTCATCCTCATTTTGATTGGGATAATAATTTAATTTACAAGTGGAGTAAGTGTACCATATTGAAATTTCTTTACTTGATGTATGTATTCATCGAATAAATGCTATGTCGGAAATTTCATAAGATTGGTTTATTAAATATCCACCGTGCTTTTTGTACATAAGATCTTCGGATTAGTTTCATGTTATCTGGATGAAGTAGATATATTTTTCAGTTTACACGTTCTTGATGGTGGTTTATATGTCATGCTCTCTTTTTCTTTACGAATCTTCTTTAACATGGAAGCACCACGTTGCTTTTGCTTTTTCTTTTTACATATGGTTCCTAATTTTTGTTTATTGTATTTTGTATAGTTACAAGTGTATTCTAACTATAACCTCAGTTTTAAATGTCAAACACTTGGAAGCTTGAACATTGATGATTATATTCGTGTAATCACCATATGCAAATTAGTCTCTTGTTATGTATTTATTCACTGTATGTTAAAAAGAAAAAAAGAAAAAAAAAAAAATCTGTGCATATTTTATTTACAAATGTAACAAAACTTATTTGACCTTGGGATATGATATTTAGTAGGAGTTTTGTGTTCAGTACTCTTCGGCGATCGCGATAATTTTCTATGTTAATGAAAACATGATGCAACAATGATTCATCATGATCTTTTCCTTCGTGTTTAAATGTTATCAGCTAACCATTGGGTATGATACGCTTTTTGAGTTTTTAATGTGATATTGACTTATAAGTAAATGCCGATGATGTTCAAAGAAGGTTATGCATTGCTAATGTGTGGAAGGTGATCTTGTTTATATATGGGTTATGGTTGG
This sequence comes from Allium sativum, assembly GCA_030737875.1. Classification (NCBI taxonomy): domain Eukaryota; kingdom Viridiplantae; phylum Streptophyta; class Magnoliopsida; order Asparagales; family Amaryllidaceae; genus Allium; species Allium sativum. The sequence goes on from CM060923.1 coordinate 14,824,092, forward strand.
TGAACGTTTTATGTGATTGTTCATGTTTTTTTTTACCTGAGTGATGTTATTTAAATCCGTTAAACACATTCCCTCGTCTACTCTTCCTTTTATTCAATCAAATACTTCACTCATACATCCACATCCTACCTCCTTTATATTTCTTTTTTTAATTTTCTCAGAATCATGACTTGCTTTCCTTCTCTCCTTCAAATGGTTGAATCAAACCTTCTTTGAATAATTTCTTTATTGTCAACCTTTTTTCATCTAATATTCATCAAGACATATCGATCTAACTGTGTTGGTTGTGCTTAAGCTATTATCGATTTAATAATAATCAAGTTTTTTTTTTTTAATTATGTAAATAAATATAGTAAAGAATGTTTTGCAACTTAGATCTGTGCTATTATAGAATATAACAAACTATCTTGATTACTGCTTAAAATGAAAAAATTCAATCATTATTGGTTTTGTTATTGTTTTAGCAATAAAACAAAAGGAATATCATAACAACCCTTAATTTTTTTGATGAGTAACTAATTCGAATCAAGCGTTTAATTAAAGATAAAAGAATAATTTTTAAAATGAATGTGGTACAACTCGAGAATAAGTTAAGACTCCAGACCTACTACCTTGAGTTTGTGTTTTCGTTTATGCATGAATTACATGTTGAGTTTATAAAAATTGGATTAAGATTACAAAATAAGAAAGAGAAAGAAAGGGTAAAATGGTCTTATGGTCATTCACTATACCAAGTTTTGAAATAATCCTTTCCTCTTCATCTGTTATTCTTTCTCACTCTCTCTCTCTTTTTTTTTTTTTTTTTTTTTTTTTTTTTTTTTTTTTTTTTTGCAAAAGAAAATTCAAAGTTTCAAATCTTCAAGCCCTTGGTAATTTTGCAATTTTCAACTAAAAATTCCATGTAAAATATCAAAATCGAAGCATGAAAATTCTCTACCAATCCATACTAAAAAGTTGCATCTTAGGGAACACGGGTTAGATTTCGGAATTTAAAGGAAAGATTTAGTATGAGTTTCATTGGAGTGAGATTTTTCTAATGATTTAGCGAGTGAGATTTCTTCTTTATACTCTTGTCGCTACGTATGTTAGAAGTAATGTTTGGATGCTAATGTTAGTTAGGGCTTGAGGAATAAACTTGATTTGGGATTAAAGATGACAATCTCGAAGAATAGGTGTTTTGATACATAAATTTCATATTGGCGTGTTAGGAACTTGTGTAAACTAGTTTAAACTGTTGATTGAAGGTGTTTGTTTAATCGTAAATTTTGGGTGATAATATTGTTTACCAATTTTGGGTGAGTGTAAATTCAAGTAGCATTCATCTCATGGTGGATCATGGATGATACGGACTTAGGTGCGAGATGTAGAACTGAAATTGCTGATTGAGTTGTTTAACTCGAATGATTGTGAAATTGATTCAATACCTAAAGTCGTTCGTAAAGTGTGAAGTTGCACCCATTTGAATCTTGTTCCACTCATGATAAGAGTGTGAATGTGCTCCGAGTGATGTTAGTACAACATATCGTTGTTATGGATTCGTGCGTCAATGACGCTTAGGGATAAAAATCAGATCAAAAAGGTGAATAACTATGAGATACATCTAGATCAAGGAGAATTTATTTACAATCGCAATGGTAGAAATGATGAATTTTTTGAGCTACAAAGCAAAAAATTATGCGCATTTGATGTCCAAGGTTCGCATGCATCTTATTTCCAAGCATTTGAAATTTGAATTCAGACTTCTAAAATTTTAGGAACTTTTCTTGGAATTTTATCATGTAAATTTGGGATATTTGGATGCTTGAAATCTTAATCCAGACGTTCGGAATGTTTCTTCGGTTGATTGTCGTTCAATTCGGTTAAAACTTTAAAATGCGATAACTTTTGCATATGAACTAGGGTTGAGACGCTTTTAAACCAATATTCATCATTTTTCGAGGACTACAATTCATGAAGTTTTAGTAGGTTTTGGAGTACTTCAAATTTAGGACTTATGTAGGTCCCACATCGACACGTACTCGAAAATGGTAGATTTGAGATGGATTGGGGAAGTGTGTCATAAAAGAAATATTGAACTAAGGTCATAGTCAAACTAATGATATTTTGGATTTGTATGGTAACTTTTATAGAGCTATCTGATAGTGATATTGTTGAAGTCTTCATTTCGAACTTTCTCTATATTTTCTTTCAAATAAAGTCAATATTTTATCTAATTCATAAACATAATTATGTTTAATATATGCACGCGCGCACACACATATATATATATATCTTAAACGTATATGTATGTACATGCATGTGCAATATGTTTGGATGTACATGGTTTAACATGTCTATGAATAGATGTGCGGATGTACAACATAACAGACATGTTAGCTCCTCAAAATATACGTGTGCAATCTAGTGTGTTTATATATATATATATATATATATATATATATATATATATATATATATATATATATATATATATAAGCAGCGTTTAATAGCACCCCCAAACAGTGTAACACCCTTTTGCCCTCTGATTTCCACCACATATTTCCCCTTCGCTCCTTTCACTCACTCTCTCACCTTCCACTAATTTAAATTAATATAAATGAGTGGTGGAAATCGGGGAGCCAAAGGGATGCTCCACTGTTTGGGGTGCCACTGCACGCTGCTTTACATACACACACACGCGTATATATATATATATATATATATATATATATATATATATATATCAAAAAAATATTATAAATATATGCATTGTGAAATGTGATACGATATACATGTAATGTAAGTGATAGTGATTATACTATTTATTTATTCATATATAAATACATATACACTTTATTATAATACAAAATTTTTGTAGATGATGATATAAACAATTACAAAATAAATTTCGAATTTATAATTTAATTTTATATTTAGATATAGTTAAACATAATGTAATATAGTAACAACAACACTCAAATTTAATATTTTTAGATAAACATTTTGTCCAAACTGGTTATAACAATTGGATATGGTGAAAGACGTCATAGATCCAATCCCCACCTTGCATGGTCCAACCTATCTGTCATATAGTATCTTATATACTACAAGCTTGCATATATAAAAACCAATTTTAAAAAAATATTAATATTTTAAATTTTGAAAAAATATCTATATAATGTTTATATACAATTTGAAAAATTGTTCCTCTTTTTGATTGGGACTAGGTCTTCCTTCGTATTTTTCTCCGCCGCCTACTCTATTATCTTCTTCCTATGTTCCCCTTCACTCATTCTATTTCCCCATCTAGACCTAGTTTTCCCATTTCAGTTGGTTCGGCTTATATTCCTCCCTTCGAGTACCCCTTTCAATCGCGATTTTCTTTAAATCTATTTTGCCGGGTTTTCACCAAACCTAATTTCAAACCTTCTATCCTCTCCATCGCCTCAATTTCCTCGTGGAGATCCCACTCAGATCTGCATCCCTGTGTCCCTTGGCTTCACTCGCTCTTTACACGTCTTCCCTAGTCTTAACTCCCAGATCCACTCGTTTAACGTTGGAATCGCTGGCTCTACTGAAAGACAGGCTAACATCACGCGACTGGTGTTTAGCTGTGGGTCGCCAAAGTGACGTGCTGGTATTGGCATTGTTTTCTCATTTTAGTTTGTTTAGATTCTGGTTGTTTTAGGTTTGTAACGTCCCATATTTTTGGTAGCCAAATATTTAATTTAATTTATTTTTTTAAATATGATATTTGGAATATTAATAGATTTTAATATCGAATTCGTTATTAAAACGAAGTTTGAACGTTATATATTTATATAATTATAAAACGAGCTCGAAATCGCGCGGTAGTTCGTAATATGGAGTTTTGAACTTCATTTAGAAATACAGGATCCGATATAAGTCGGATTTCTGTGAAACAGGAAACGTTGGAATCGTATTGATTATAATTTTCATATGAAAGAGAAAAATTCAGATTTCGTATTATAGATTGTTAGTTATGGCCAAATCAAATTTTGAAATAGTCGCTATGGAAATCGTTATTAAATTATAGGCCTTTAAAATAGCCATTTTGCAAACGGAGTCCGTTTTCGATGAAATTAGTTTCATTGGAACCGTAACGTTAAATTATTGTATGGTGTTGAATTGCGTGGCAAACCGATGTCGTATGTGACCACGATAGCCATAAACGTCCGTTTATTTTCTATAGCGCGTAATTTGATTAATTTAATTTAATAGAAAGATATTTGAGTGTAACTTAAGCAGACGATCGAACTAGGCCACGAAACTAGTTCCATCGAGTTCGTATCGACGTTTAGAGTCAGGATAGGTATATAGTTTGTTATTTTTGGAGACCGGGTAATTTGGTGTCAAAAATGGCATTGCGGTGCGTATAAAAATAGCCTACCGGATGTCATTGTTCATTGTCCATTTCTAATTTGCAGTTTGCCGATGACACCATAATTTTCTCATCAACTGAATCTAATCAAGTTCATTGTCTCAAGGTGCTTCTATATGTTTTTGAACTTGTCTCTGGCCTTTCAATTAATTTTGGTAAGAGTTCCATTATAATGCTTGGCAAATCTAATCATCTCAGTAATCATATCTCCTCCCTTCTTAACTGTCAAGTGTCTGGATTCCCTTTAACCTATCTTGGTGTTCCGCTTAGACCCACAAAGCTTTGCAAAGGTGATTGGTATCCTCTTATTAACAAAATTGAGTCCAGACTTGCCTCATGGAAAGCTAACTCTCTTTCATCCATGGGGCGTTTGTTGTTGGTTAAATCTGTTCTTTCTACTCTTCCCACTTACTGGATGTCATTCCATAAATTACCAGTTTGGATAATTAATAAAATTGACTCAGTTAAAAGCACTTTTTTTATGGAATGGAAGAAAATGCAAGAAATTAGTGAATTGGCAAACTATTTGCCTTCACAAGAATCAGGGTGGACTGGGAGTCATTAACCTTTCATTATTTAACCTTTCTCTGTTATCAAAATGGGTATGGAGATTAATTACTCCTGGAAATTTCATTTGGAAAGAATGGGTTTTAACTCGTTATTATGGGTCTAATCCTTTTTTTGTCCTTCACTTTAACCCTGATTTTAAGCAATCCCCTTTTTGGTCTGGTGTGCTTTCATCTCTTCCCCGTACTCGTAATCTCTTCCATGTTTCTATTGGCAATGGAGCTAATTGTCTGTTTTGGCATGATATTTGGCATGGCCAGCTTCCCTTATCCTCTTTGTTTTCATCTCTTTATTCTCAAATTAATCACTCTCATCTTTCGGTGGCTAGTACTCTCAATGCTGGTATGTATGGTCTTTGTCCACATGGTTCTTTTGATTCCTCAGTGCTATTGAATTTGTTTTCTATCAATGGGGTGCTCTCTGAATTCCAAGCTGTTGATTCACATGACCATTTTATATGGGCTCTCTCTCCTTCTAAAGGGTTCTCTGTTGCATCATGCTATCAGTTTTTAAATCATTCGGGGAGGTGTTTTGCTTTTGCTCAACTTTGGAAATGTAAAACTTCTCCTAGGATGTTGTTTTTCCAGTGGTGCTTAATACATAACAAAATCAATACTCATAGTAAATTGTTTCTGTGCAACATTGTCCCTAATCCAATCTGTGTCTTTTGCAATGAGCATGATGAAACGGTCTAGCACTTGTTTTTTGAATGTGATTTCACTTATCCAATTTGGATTTCATCAAGTATCCACCTGTTGGGCTTCACTCCTGATATATCGTCTTTTTATGATTACTGGCAATATGAATCTCCAGATAAGCTAAGGGATATTTTTATTGTGATATACTGTTGGTGCATTTGGAAGCAAAGAAACGATTTTGTTTTCAACAATAGAAAGGGCAATGTATTGAGTGTTTGCAGGCAAATTGATTACCTTTATCGTCTTTGGACAGGATTGCAGGTAGTTCCTCTTAATCTTGCTTTACCTCAGCCTTCTCCAGCTGAATCTGTGGGTAGTAACTCTGCTAGTTCAAGCCGCGAGCTCGTCTGATGTTTTTGGCTTCCTATGTTAGTTTTTTTCTCCTTATGCTGCAGCCTACGTAAATTATATTATGCCTTATCTTTTGTTTGCATGACTAGTTGTTGCTTGTATGATGGTAGCTGTAGTTCGGCAGCTTGAATCACTTGATTTTTGGCCACCAGCTGGCCTTGTAAACTGGGTATTATCTATGTTATTATATTAATATATATTAATCGGCGGTGTAGCGCCATGCTACACATCCGTTTGCTCAAAAAAAAAAAAAAATTAGCCTACCAGGAAAACAGTCTCAGAATGCGACGAAACTAGTGCCTTTGGATTCGTATTAATTAATTATTGTAGGATTTCAAAGTTTCAAGTTGATTGGATTTATTTAGTGATCGTGGAAAATTCAAACGCGTGTTTTTCACTGGTTTTATAAAGGAATTTTTTTCAAACGATGTCGGAGTACGACGAAACCTGTCTCATTAGGTCCGGAATAATTTTCTATGCTAGGATTAGTCCTTTTATCAAAAAACAGAAGTCGATGGTGGTTAGTTTTACGAGTTACTTCACGGTGAAGTTTCGTTTAATAATTTATTAAAATTACTCCTCACTATAAATACACTTCATATGTTATAACCCAAGTTTTGTTCAGCAATTCACTTCGTTGGTCAACAGGCCTTAGCCACCTGCCTCTTTTATAATTAGCTAAATATTAATTAAGCAACAATATTATAATTAGCTAAATATTAAAACTCATTTATAAAGTATAAATGGACACAGGTTTTCAAACCAGAACGTGTAACTATAATTGTATATTTATTAGTGCAGGGTTTTCCTGAACTAACAGTTGGGCACAAAATTGGAAAACAAAACCTGCCGACTTTGGTTTTGAATGGGACAAGTATGCCTGGAGCCTTTAAATCGTATGGACGTGTGTTTTGAACCAAAAAGCTGGAAGACAATCGGAGCCGCTGTGTTATATTTTGACCCCGAAGTAATCAAGTCACTAATTATGTTAATTAAAGAATTCTTAGTAATTAAAGCATGTTTTGGACAATGCAGCGTCGACCTGGGAATGATGCATGGCCAGCCGAGTAGTCCGTATATGATGGAGTAAGTAGTAAAGTAAGAATAAATTATAATTAGAAATTAATTACTTAATTAAAGCCGTTAAATTATAATAGTAATAACTTTTTATTCGGTGATCAGAATTGGATAGTTCAAGTTGCATTACGATCGTCGTAAGGAAATCTACATCATGAAATTGTTCTGGATAGGAATGGGGATGACAGATATTTACAGTTAAATTAAATACTGTTTAATTTAACTGTAACCAAACCATTTCTACGATAAATCAAATCAAGGTGAGTTAAACTCATTCAGTTTTTCTCATTTATATTTTATATAAATTGGGTTTTTATTTTGTGTGCTCTGTTTGATAATGATTGACTATTTGCTAGTTATATATTTATTTGTTGATTTAACTGAAGAAATTAAACTGTCGTTTAATTTCAGCAAAATACCAAATCGTTATTTTACCGATTGGTCCCAATAAAGGTAACTTACCTTATTTGTCATGTTTATTTATAAACGTGTTAAAATTGTTGAATTGTTTGAATTTCGTGTGGTTGATGTTAAATGGTCGTTATTTATTGTTATCAGTTAAATGGAATTGAATGATCTGATTTGAGATAACCATTTTGGATACAGGGAAGAACATGTTGGAGGGATCCAACGGGATTCCTCAATATATTATTTATTTCATATTATCAACATATGAACTGTCCTGTTTGGGGTGATTGATTTGATTGTTGATTATTGACCGAATATTCAACATCTGTTTAGTTTAAACCAATAGACGGTATTGGTTGAGTATTTGGCAACATATGGCCTATAAAATCAATCGTTTTATAAATGTTGATTTACCGTCAGGTAAATCGACAGAGATGAAGTTATAAAATTTATTTTATAACTGGAGGTAGATTTTGAATAAAAGTTATTTAAAGGAAAATAAATAAATATTTTATTTAGACTTTGATTTATTATTAATTGATTTTATAAAGTCAATCCTGATGTTAATCAGATTTATAAGTACGAGAATAAGAAATAAATCGTATGGTTAAATTTGGATAATTGGTTTGTTAAGAATTAATTAAATGGAATTATTTAAATTAGCTATATTATTAATTAATTTAAAGGGAGGACAAATTGGAATCAGTTAACGAGATAACTGTGTTTTAAATTGACTAAATCAACCGCTTTTAACTGGAATTGATTATTAACTTAGTCTGTTTTGAATTAATCTTATAAAATAGTTTAAACGAATATTTGTTTTATTTTAATAAGATGTTAAATATGAATTTAATGTTATAATAAACGAGTTAACTACTTTACAGTAGTTAATGATTAAAGTAAATTATTATTTTAATTAATAATAATTTAAGGAATTACTTTTTAACTGGAATTCATTTAAAAAGTAATCGAAGGTGAAATGAAATCTAATAGAATGGTGAAGGAAGTTTAGGAGCAAGTTTTATCTTCAAAACTGAGTTTTATAACAAAGTTATAAAAGAAATTTTAAGCAAATATTATAGCTTAAAATGAATGTTATTTAAACATTTGAATTATGAAAAAGGAAATTAAGAAAAAGGGTTTACGATAAACTAGGATTATATAAAAGAGGTTCGTGGTGTTATATCATTAATTTTAAATTAACGTTACTTAAAAATGAGATCAAGTAGAAAGGGGGAATTGAAATAAGATTTCCAAAGTATGGAATGGTTGAATAGATTTGAAAGGAGATTGGTAAAGGTGAATTTGGGTAAAGAAGTGGGTCACAGGGTTGTATAACCAAATCCAATAGTCAAATGGAATTTGTTTTGAGACTGGAATGGACTATTGGGTTTTGATTACAATTTATATTTATCTGAGGATAAGAACGTTGTTGATCAAGGTCTGAGAGGCAATTAAAATACCCCAACTTGAATAACATCAGGATTATCTGAAGACGATATGAGTTGATAATCGTAAAAGAGGTTTGTGATAATTTATTATTTCCATTAGTGAAATAATAATGCAACATTTGTGAAGATTTGGAAATATATATATATATATATATATATATAATGTGAATTCCAAAGTAGAAGAAAAACAAAAAGAGATCGCGTGAATTATAACGATATTTTTGGGTTAGGAAGGAAATGTAAAGTTTAGTTTTATTCTATACTAATAAATATTAGTTGTTGTTTAAGAATGAAATAAAAGAGATTACGTAACACTGTTTACGAGTAATAAGTTGAATGGATTTTCCCAGTTTAAATAATAGAGAATGATGTAACAAATGTTTCGAAAGGAGAATTAAGTGAGAATTTAATATGGTTATGAGTTATTTTACTAAGTAATATAAGAATTGGTTTTGAGAACATTAGTATATTAAATAAGAATCAATTATCGTATTTTTTTTTAAATATTAAAAGAGTTAGAAGTTTTAATTAAGCAGAAGTGAACTAGTTTATTTTAATTAAAAGGTCAAGTGATGCCGAATACTGAACCAGTGAACTCACTGGATTTTCATGATTGAATCACTATATATTTTGATAATTAAATCACCGATTATCAAATCTGGCCAATATGATTGTTGGTACGGAAAGACCGGGATCGAATTTATATTCGAAAATCATTCCGACCAACAAATACGTGAAGATATTAGAAGATGATCGAGATGGAGCTTTGAAGACCGCAGATTTTCATAAACGGAAGAACCACTAATAATCTCTGATGTTGCAACCAGAGATAAACTGTGATTCTGTCGTGGTTGGAATCTACGGGTTGCAAGGACTTCTCGCTACTGATCCATGAGGTGATTCCTATATTGGATGCAGTAGGAGAGTACCTTCGGTTCATCCTATTCCTGGATGACTTGTATGGACGGATGTCTGACAAAGTATTTCCAAAGGGTCACATACGTTGATTTCTTCAAACGTGCTATAGTCGTTGGCGGAGAATGGCCGTTCTCTTAGCTTAACTGCTATGGATGTCAATTAGTGATATCTGGCGGATCTGACGATGTGGCATTCAAAGTGAATGATGACCAGGTGTTCAAAAGATAATCTAAACCTCAAGCCTCACCAACCGGGAAACGACAAAAATCGGGCAGACAGCATGGCTATGTGGGTCGCTCCCATTAGGGTGTATAATCACCTATCTAGAGAAATTCCTTTTGCTTCTTTAATCTATATTTCGATGCTGTCCCTTTTCGGGAAACGGTTGCTGATCCCAACCGTTGGTGATATACATTCGATACACTCAAGCGAAATGAGTGGTCGGTCATGTGTGGACCGGGTTGCAAGACGTTTTTGTTGAACCCAATGTATTCGCCTCTAGAGATACACTATCGGCAGGTGGTCCCATACCTTGTCATAGTCGGAATCCAATCTCCAATAAGCGCCCGTGGTTTTGATTGTATACTATATATGTGGAGCGTGAGATGCAAGCGTTCCACTAGATTGCTATTTACTTGTATTTAGACACTATTATAATATCAGAAAAGATATTGATTTCAAAAATGTTTTGGGTTATCGTAAGGTAAAAACCGTCCGTATTTATGTGTGGATTTGGTCTTGCGATTATCCTTTTCTGTCGAAAAGATTTTTGAACTTTAAAATCAAGTTGGATGATTTCCCTTAATACTGTGCGAGTTTTTCTCACTCTGGTTCACCAGACTGACCCGGTGTTTTGTAAATGCTCGGGTTTGCCCGAGGTGTACAGGTTCAGGTTATCGAATGCTGTGAAGAGACGAGCTGGAAGAGTTCAGACGTATGGTATTATATCTAGTATCTATTACGTTGTGTGTATTGTATATGGGACAGATTATTATCACTGTCCAGATGTGTGCTGTACTCTGATAAGTGTAAGTATTTTTAAAAGCTCTCAATAAAAATTCATTTCTGTATTATATTTTGTTTCGCTGTGATGTGAGACTCTGATTCTGTGTTGTATTGGTTCTTCTTCTTCTATTCTAATATTTCTTTCTTTCTTATCTCACCCTCTAAATTCTTTCTAATAGTGTTCCAGTATTTTCGGTGTTTGGAAGGTCGGCCTGAGGTACGGTAAATGCCGATTTCCGAGGCCGAAAATCCTTGGGTCGTTACAGTGGTATCAGAGCTATTGGTTTAGTAATAACCTTGGCTCTGTGGTATAACTCGATAGAGATTGGGTTAGTAATACCCTAGGTCGAGATTGATTATATATATATGAGAGCGTAATTGTAAATTTTATATACAAATGTTTTTTATTGTGTTTGTTGATCGGTTCAAGTGTTGAGAAGCATTGGACTGGTAAATGAATACAGTATTGTTTTAAAAAGAGGGTAATTGAAATAATTTTACCCAATTTATATTTTTGTATAGAAAAGGAATAATTTTATCAAATTATTGAGATATTAGTGTGTTTGATCGATTTGAATGGAATTCAAATCGGATTGAAAATTTGAATTGAAACTTAACATGGTTAAGCATAATTAAATTAAGAACGATATCGAAATTAAGTAAAACAGATTTGGAAATTAAAGATTTAATAAATAATACTCAAATAGAAATGAATCGAATATTAATCGATTAATGTTCCAATATGTGAAACCAAAATAAAATATTAATATTGAATGTGAATTCAGTTGATTTGATTGTATACTGGTTGTTGATTGTGAATTGTTTGTTAGTGGATGATAGTTTGTTTGAATAGGAATAATTAAAAATTTAATGGAGCTAAATGAATTATAAACTAAAGGATAATTTCTGGTATAATTTAACTGGAATAAAAAGTGAATATGAATTGGAATTTATGATTTAACCCTGTAACTGATAATGAATTGATACTATCTTCTTGATTTTGGAAGTTGGTATGGTTATATTGTTGATTAATAACATATTACATAAGAACTTGATCTGTTTATTACTTATATGTGAATTGAGTTAAGTACAGGCAACAGATGGCTAGGCAAATCATTATTGGTTGAGTAAATCGCATATACGTTGAGCAAATATGCTCAATAGCACCCGTAAAAGGTACGCCTATGCGAAAATATGAAATTTTGGGTTTTTATTTTTGTTTTCCGACCGTGCGGGTCGATGTATATATTATTTGTTCCTGCGATATCGCAGATGTCACTCCGTGCAGGGGAGACTCTGCCAAATTTTTCCGGGAATTTAATGTGTTAGAATTTTTTTCGATATTTTTGAAAATATTTATTTATGATATCGAATTGGTTTTTGATTTAAAATAAATTAGATTGGGAATTAACGGGTCTGTAACGTTCTTTCTTACCTTAGCAATTTCGAGGACGAAATTATTTTAAGGGGGGAAGAATGTAACGTCCCGTTTTTTTGGTAGCCAAATATTTAATTTAATTTATTTTTTTAAATAATATTTGGAATATTAATAGATTTTAATATCGAATTCGTTATTAAAACGAAGTTTGAACGTTATATATTTATATAATTATAAAACGAGCTCAAAATCGCACGGCAGTTCGTAAGATGGAGTTTTGAACTTCAATTAGATATACGGGATCCGATATAAGTCGGATTTATGTGAAACAGGAAACGTTGGAACCGTATTGATTATAATTTTCGTATGGAAGAGAAAAATTCAGATTTCGTATTATAGATTGTTAGTTATGGCCAAATCAAATTTTGAAATAGTCGCTATGGAAATCGTTATTAAAATATAGGCCTTTAAAATAGCCATTTTGCAAACGAAGTCCGTTTTATACGAAATTAGTTTCATTGGAACCGTAACGTTAAATTATTGTACTGTGTTGAATTGCGTGGCAAACCGATGTCTTATGTGACCACGATAGCCATAAACGTCCGTTCATTTTCTATAGCGCATAATTTAATTAATTTAATTTAATAGAAAGATATTTGAGTGTAACTTGAGCAGACGATCTAATTAGGCCACGAAACTAGTTCCGTTGAGTTCATATCGACGTTTAGAGTCAGGATAGGTATATAGTTTGTTATTTTTGAAGACTGGGTAATTTGGTGTCCAAAATGGCATTGTGGTGCGTATAAAAATAGTCTACCGGGAAAACAGTCTCAGAATACGATGAAACTAGTGCCGTTGGATTTGTATTAATTAATTATCGTAGGATTTCAAAGTTTCAAGTTGATTGGATTTATTTAGTGATCATGGAAAATTTAAACGCGTGTTTTTCGCTGATTTTGTAAAGGAATTTATTTCAAACGATGTCGGAATTCGACGAAACCTGTCCCATTAGGTCCGGAATAATTTTTTATGCTAGGATTAGTCTTTTTATCAGAAAACAAAAGTCGATGGTGGTTAGTTTTACGAGTTACTTCACGGTGAAGTTTTGTTTAATAATTTATTAATATTACTCCTCACTATAAATACACTTCATATGTTATAACCCTAAGTTTTGTTAAGCAATTCACTTCGTTGGTCAAAAGGCCTTAGCCGCCTGCCTCTTTACTTAACCCACGAACAAAATTTGTCGAACAAAATCTCCATCCAATCTTCAAATCCGTGTGTTGTCGTGATGGATCTTCAGCAACAAGGTCTTAGAGCGCTGGAAGATCGACCAAACCAACGGCTATGATCATATTCCGTTTCTTTTGGTGGTCGGAATACTGCTTGGAAGGGGGTGCGGTTCGAGATGAACCGGGATCAGCAGGGGGTGTCGATCTTGGTGGTACTAGGCGCAATGGTGGAGTGGGCCGCATAGATGGTACTGGTGGTGTCAGATCGGAGACTGGCGATCTGATGACCAGTGCGGCGGTGGATTCATTTCCGGCGAAGGGGGTTCGAACTTCACAAACACAGGAAAGCGTGAGTTATTCTGGTCGGTGAAGGTTACCAGAAGTAAAAAGAGGAGGGAGTTGGCCAGTTTTCTTCCAACCGATATGGAATCAAAAGCAACGTGGATAGAAAACAAGGATGAAGGAAGACTTCAGTTTGGTAAAACACTGTGAATCCAACGAAGAGGACCTGGAAGAAACAAATATTGCGGCCATATCTTCTGAAACTAATTGGTATATAACAAACGTTATATTATACTTTTAATTAAGCAACAATATTTGTAACGTCCCGAATTTTTAGCCAGTTAATATTGTATATTTAAATTTATTTTAAATATTTAATTAGAATAATAAGTTGATTTTTATATTGAATTTATCGATTTAATAATCGATATATGAATTAATATCGAATATATTTAATTATCGTAATATGAAACGGTAACAATTGAATTCAGAGTTAAAACTGTATCAAAAAAATTCTATAGATTAATATAAATTCTATTTGAATTAGAACGATAATAATAATTTATTATCGGTGAATTTAATGGTTTGAGATCGATTTATATTTTAAATCGAATTTAATTTAAAACGTTAATTTAATTTGTTATCCCTTTTATACAGTCGAATTAAATTTTAGAAACTGTTCCGTTGAATTCATAATAATGGATAACGTTGGAAACATCAGTCGTTACGGTTGAATAAAGGTTCGGGACTTCTAGTTAGGGACCACAAAATATTTTAAAGAAAATTAAATAAATATTTTCCATCAGCCGTCCTACCTATATTATTTCATTTCGCAGACCTAAGGCGTTAATCGCGCAGCTAATTTCTTCTTCTCGAGCTGTATAATCTGTCTCCCGTGTTCGATATCTAACAAACAACAATTCAATGGCCTATGTACGATCTGTTCCCCTTATCGCCTATATATGCATCACGATACCCTTCTCTGCTTTGGCAATTCATTTTTGTTCCCAAAACCAAATCGAAAGTTGTACCAATATCATTCCTCTTTTATTCTTCCACAAATCAGAAATCGAATGCTAAGAAAAAAAAAGAATCAAATCGAGTTCGGGCCTAAATCGATAATCGAATGAGAATGGACGGTGCGCGAGAGCTCGACGACGTGAGTTAGAGCTCACATCACAGTTCATCTCGCGATGGATTTTGGGGATTCTGACAGCGTTAAAGTCGCGATGGAGGAAATTGAGGGAGACGCTCGTGTATGAGGAAAGGAGGGGTACGCGATGGAGTTCAAAGGGGGGATTCCAACTATTGAAGGTGTGCGATTTACTGCAGGGGCGCCATGATTTTGGTGGAGGCCGATACTGTGAAGTGTACAGAAGGAGTCGGAGCACATTCCAGGGAGATCTAAGTTCGATATTGCTGTTAACAAACTGGAGTTGTTAGAATGCTGACAATGAAGTTTGGAAACAGAAAGAATGGTGAGAAGCTCAGTCATGGTACTAACGTACATATAACAGATGTCTGGTTTTTGGAGAGGCTAGGGTTGAGCAGTTTGGGATGATGGCAGTAAGGTTGATCGACGAGTTGGCTTAGGGGATTGGTCGAAGTTTGCTAAGCAATAAGGTATATGTTTCAATTAAAATTAAAAATACTTAGATTAATTAATTTATTTGTTTAGTTAAATTAGTGATCATCAAATAAAAATAAATAATCGTTTAATCGTTAAATTTGAATCATAGGCAAATAAATTCATTCTAATTGATTCATAAGCTGCGGCGTTACAAACGGGATATTCGACAAAGGAAAATCAAGGTGAGTAAATCTCACTTAAAAAATTATTTTTATCATTTAAAATGAATTGTTGGTTGCTTGCTTTTATAAATTGTTTATCAATTGTGGTTATTATATATATTAGATATTTAGGCTTGGTGGTTGTCGCTATTATACATATATATATATTGGATTTTCCTGTAGTACCATTAGCGGATGCCAGCAGTATCATTAGCGGATGACCCTAGCGCCCCACGTATATGAGTGGATCACCTTTTATACCGTGATATCCTGCCTAGAAGAAGGATTGGTATTATTTATGTTGACTAACATCTGTGGATGCATGAAAACAGGTTGGAGGGATCCAACTGGATCCTTCAAAAATTTATAATTGTTTGTTTTCATACATATTATCATATATGATTTGTTTGAAACTTGTGATTGATAATTGGGTGTTTGTGGATGTTGGAATATCACTGGCCCGGAATATTTATATTAAAAAAAATACCAAAAAAGGATTTTTGGTTTTAAAAGGAAAATTTTACTTTTCGAAATGGAAATGGAATTTCGAGTGGATTGAGAAATATTAACTTGTTTTTAATAATAAAAACAAGCAGCCAAATTTGTAAACAATTTTATAAATCGAAAGAAATATTATCATTTGATAATATTAGATTTTTAATTCAAGTCTAAATTTAAAAAGGGAAATTATTTTTCTGAAATAAAATTTGAATTACGATGTAGGCTATGAAGAATATTAACTTGTTGTAATAATTAAAACAAGAAGATGAATTTATAAATGATGATTATAAATGGAAATAAAAAAATTATCATTTGATAATTTGTATATATAGATTTAGGTGTGAATTTAAGAATTTATTTTTCTGCTGTAGAAACGAAGTCTCAAATAAAGTTTGAAATAGGAATTTGTTTAAGTAATTAAAAGCAAGAAGTGAAATTTATAAACGATATTTATAAATAAAAAGAGAAATGATCATTGGATTATTTATAAATTCAAGTATAAATTCAAAAACGGAATTGGGAATCGTTTCAAAAGGAAATAATGAATTTTTTTCCGATGTTCGGAATGTAGAATGGATTGAAATAAATCCAGCAGATTTATTATTAAAATTCGACTTTGTCAAATTTATAATTGCAAATTTTGTCCAGAAGGGAAATTATAACTATATTTAGTAGAAATTATATTTTAGAACTATAAATCATAAGAAGTGAATACTTCATTATTTAAATATGAAAATAGATTCGATATTTATATATATAAGTTATGGTAATGAAATAAATCGGAAATCAAGTTTCAAATGGAGCTTAAATTAGAAGATCGTCTTAATAAAGAAGTTAATTTATAAACAACACGTTTATAAATGTAATGAAGTAATTTTCATCGTGTAATTTGGAAATAAATTTCCAAATGTAAGAAATGGTGTATGAGGCGAGACTTAAATCGAGTTTTTGTATTTCAAACTCATATTTATCTCAAGATAAGAACGTTGTCGGTCAAGGTCTGAGAGGTAATTAAAATACCCCAACTTGAACGACTTCACTATTATCAAGGGATGATATCAGTTTGTAATGGTAAAGGGATGTTGAATTAATTGATTATTCCTATAAAAGAATTTATAATTGAAATTCGATTAGATCGAATTTTAATAACTCAATTTCATGTGAACTGAAATTGAATATAGAAAAATTGGAATTGGAACTAATTTGTAACGGAGTATGAATATGGAATAAAATAATCGACGAGTTTGGGAAATCGGGATTTTTAACTTTAGATTCAGATAACTGGTTTATTTTAAAAAATATTGAAAGTGGAATTGAGATTTATTTACTAAACGATGTTTATAAACGTTATATTTAATTTAATTAAAAACGAACTCGCCGCGACGCGGTAGTTCGTAAATTGACGATTTGAACTTCAATTGAGTTTATAGAACTCAATATAAATCGGAATTCGATGAAACAAGAAACGCCTGAACCTACTGAATGATAGTTTTCTAATGGAAGAGAAAAACCTGAATTTTGTCTTATAGATTTTGAGTTATATAAAAATCAAAACTTCAGAAAAACAGCGCCAAAATCGTTTTAAAACCGTAATGGTTTATTTAATTAAACAAAAGGATTTTTAGTGAATAAAAATCCGAATTTCCATCAGTAAAATTCAGACTTGGGCTATAAAATGAATATGTACCCAAGTAGAGCAAGTGAATTGGATTTTGAAACAAAAGCAGATTTTAAATTATTAAATGGAGTCGACTAATTAGAAATGGTTAATTAATGAAATTTTGAGGTTGAACTTAACTTTAGTTAAGCAAATCGAGTTTGTAAATTTAAATTCGAAAATGAATATGAAATTTGAACTAAAATGGGAATTTAACGGATTCATAAGAGAGTTAAAAGTAAATTTGAACGTGATAGGTTCAAACTTAAAATGGTCCAAGTAAAGAAGCTAATTAACTAATTAGCGAATGGAAAGTGATTAAAAGTGAAAAGTGTGGAATTGTTTCGAAACAAATTGGCGATGAGCATATATATGTTAAACACTATTGATTCAAACTATAAATGAATTGATTAAAACTATAAGTGAACGGAGCGGCTGAATTATTTAAAGAATTAATTAGGGGGATTGAACGTGGTGAAATCAAAATAGCCATATGGTTTTGAAATAAATGGGAGTGCAGGTGTACGTATATTAGACATGTATGGGATGGAGAAAATGAAGAGAGTATGAAGAATATAGTTAAGTGCCCGACAAAAAGGTACATGTTTAAATTTCCATATGAGGTTTTATGCGCCGAATCGGTAAGCCGCTTGGCTTTTTTGATTTTCTTTTTGAATGGAAAGGGCCTAGAGAGGCGATTTGGGGTTTGAACTATTGACCGGTACAAAGGAGGTGCTGGCGAAATTTTCCAAAAATTTAAGGAGATAGAATATTTTTAAGAAATTTTGATAATAGAAATCAATATAATGATATATATAGAATTCGCTAAGAAAATAAATTTAATATGAAATATTAGAAAGGGACAGTGATTGTGATGGATGTTTATTTTCCTTTTATAGTTAAAACACCGGCTATCAAAGATTTTTGACCATCGTTGTCAATACGGAGAGACCGGTTGGATTTAATTTCCGAAAACCACTCCGTATAGGCATAGGCGTTGCGAATTAGATTATGCTGAAGATAATCGAAGACGGGGTGAAATTCAAGTGCTGTTATGTTTGTCCAGTCCCAGGACAACTTGTATGGACGAATGTCTGACAGAGTATTCCTAACGGTCACATAAGACGATCTTTTGAAGGTATTACGTCTGGTGGCGGAGAAATTCGTTTCTCTTAGCTTTTATACCCGTAATATTTTTGGGAAGATCAACTAGTGATTTGACTGGTTTGACGATGTGGCATTCAAAGTGTATGGTGGCCAGATGTTCTAAAAAATAGACGTAGCCTCAAACCTCACAACTGGGAAATGACAAAAATCAGGCAGGCAGCATGGCTATGTGGGTCGCTCGCATTAGGGTAAATAATCACCTATCTAGAGAAATTCTTTTTTCTTCTTTAATCTATTTCGATGTTGTCCCTTTTCGGGGAACGGTGATTTGAGCCCAACCGTTGGTGATATACATTCGATACGCTCAAGCGAAATGAGTGGTCGGTCATGTGTGGGCCGGGTTGCAAGACGTTCTTGTTGAACCCAGTGTATTCGCCTCTAGAGATACACTATCGGTAGGTGGTCCCATACCTTGTCATAGTTGGAATCCAATCTCCAATAAGCACCCTGCGGTTTTTGATTTTATACTATGTATGTAGAGCGTGAGATGCAAGCGTTCTGCTATTTGGTTATTTATTTGATTAGACATTATTATAATATCACTGGATTTTGATATCAAAAATGTTTTGGGTTATGGTAAGGTAAAATCCGTCCGTATTTATGTGTGGGCTGGTCTTTCTGTTATGCTTTTCTTTCAAAAGGATTTTCAAAGTTAAACAATATGGTTGGAGTTTACTCACACCAGTCCCATGACTAACCCAGAGTTTATTTGTTTTGTTTTTCCTAAACTCTTAGATGC
Organism: Allium sativum; assembly: GCA_030737875.1. NCBI lineage: Eukaryota > Viridiplantae > Streptophyta > Magnoliopsida > Asparagales > Amaryllidaceae > Allium > Allium sativum. The sequence continues at coordinate 14,843,695 of CM060923.1, forward strand.
CCAAATTTGTACGGGCAGTCAAGTGTTTCAGGCTTTTATAGATACACTTGGAGGAGCTTGAAGCAGGAGGCTTCACCGTTAGTTATTTAGAGTTATTTCCGCTGTATCAAATGTTATGTTGTACTCTGATATGGTATGTATGTATGTATAAAACAGATTTGTATTCCAAAGTTATGTTATATAATATATTTTATTCATTCCGCTGTGAGATTCTGTGTTGTTATTTCTGTTCTTCTTCTATCTTTTCTATTTTCTTTAACCCTAATGACTCGTATTTCTGTATTATTTGAGTTGGACTTGTGTTGTACTAGTCAGCACAGATAGTATGGATTTTCGGGCCGTTATAGTTGGTATCAGAGCTTAGGTTGAGCGAACACCTAGGCTTTGGAGGGGGTTTACTCGTTAGAGATAGGGTCAGCAGCACCCTAGAATGAGTTGAGTGTATATATATGAGAGAGCGTACTTGTAAGTTGATATAAAAATTGTTTTATATTGTGTTGGCTTGTCTGTTGAGTGGTTTATGAATTCTAGTCGAATCGTGGGACGCCACGACGTCGATAGGAGTTTCTAAACACTTGATCAGAATAGTTTGACATAATATTGTTTTAAAGTTGGTAAATGAAATAATTTTACCCAAAATTATATTTTGATATAAAAGTGAATAATTTTCTAAAATTATTTATATATGGATATGTTGGTTGTTATTATAATCGAATGAGATTATAAAATTGAAATGGTTATATACTACCAAATAGAATTTGTATATGAATAATATATACAAATGAGATGAATTAAAGTTGGATTGAAACCAAATTGGAATTTAAATCCCAGAAAGTTGAAAAATATTTTTTGAAGTATTTTAAAATAATATAGCTTTGATTTGGAAGTATTTTTGAATAAAAATCGTCCGGAATGGATTTTGAAAATGATAAAGCATTGAATTCACTTGGGTCATTGGAAAATAATTCCGATGATGAACTGCAGCATCATCAGTGTTCATTTTCGAGTTTTTAAGTGATGGATTGCTACCTTAAAAGTTTTTGATGGAAATTTGTTTGAAAGAAACCAAGTTGTTTGAAAAATTCAAATGTTTGAATTTGAGATGATTATAAATATATTTATATGATTTCAAAAAGGAATTCAAAATAAAATCCCAAGAATTTAATTCTGTAATTTAACTTAAGCAAGTTAAATAAATCGAAATGATGGAAACCAGTTAAACGAACTGAAACTGAATATTTCCATGAAAACTTAATGTTTTATGGAACTTGACTTAAAGGATGTGAAAATACCGAATCATCATAAGATGGGCTTTTGAAAAGTTAACGGGTTTGTAGCATTTCTCCTGCCTTAGTAATTTCGAGGACGAAATTCTTTTAAGAGGGAAGGAATGCAATGTCCCGAATTTTTAGCCAGTTAATATTGTATATTTAAATTTATTTTAAATATTTAATTAGAATAATAAGTTGATTTTTATATTGAATTTATCGATTTAATAATCGGTAAATGAATTAATATTGAATATATTTAATTATCGTAATATGAAACAATGACAATTGAATTCAGAGTTAAAACTATATCAAAACAATTCTATAGATTAATATAAATTCTATTTGAATTAGAACGATAATAATAATTTATTATCGGTGAATTTAATGGTTTGAGATCGATTTATATTTTAAATCGAATTTAATTTAAAACGTTAATTTAATTTGTTATCCCTTCTATACAGTCGAATTAAATTTTAGAAACTGTTCCGTTGAATTCAGAATAATGGATAACATTGGAAACATCAGTCGTTACGGTTGAATAGCGGTTCGGGACTTCGAGTTAGGGACCACAAAATATTTTAAAGAAAATTAAATAAATATTTTCCATCAGTCGTCCTACCTATATTATTTCATTTCGCAGACCAAAGGAGTTAATCGCGCAGCTAATTTTCTTCTTCTCGAGCTGTATAATCTGTCTCCCATGTTCAATTTCTAACAAACAACAATTCAATGGCCTGTGTACGATCTGTTCCCCTTATCGCCTATATATGCATCGCGATACCCTTCTCTGCTTTGGCAATTCATTTTTGTTCCCAAAACCATATCGAAAGCTGTACCAATATCATTCCTCTTTTATTCTTCCACAAATCAGAAATCAAATGCTAAGAAAAAAAAAGAATCAAATCGAGTTCGGGCCTAAATCGATAATCGAATGAGAATGGACAGTGCGCGAGAGCTCGACGTCGTGAGTTAGGGCTCACGTCACAGTTCATCTCGCGATGGATTTTGGGGATTCTGACAGCGTTAAAGTCGCGATGGAGAAAATTGAGGGAGATGCTCGTGTATGAGGAAAGGAGGCGTACACGGTGGAGTTCGAAGGGGGGATTCCGACAGTTGAAGGTGTGCGATTTACTGCAGGGGGCGCCATGATTTTGGTGGAGGCCGATACTGTGAAGTGTACAGAAGGGGTCGGAGCACGTTCCAAGGAGATCTGAGTTCGATATTGCAGTTAACAAACTGGAGTTGTTCGAATGTTGACAATGAAGTATGGAAACCGAAAGAAGGGTGAGAAGCTCAGTCATGGTGCCAACGTACATATAATAGATGTCTAGTTTTTGGAGAGGCTAGGGTGGAGCAATTTGGGATGATGGCAGTAAGGTTGATCGACGAGTTGGCTTAGGGGATTGGTCGAAGTTTGCTAAGCAATAAGGTATACGTTTCAATTAAAATTAAAAGTACGTAGATTAATTAATTTATTTGTTTAGTTAAATTAGTGATCATCAAATAAAAATTAATAATCGTTTAATCGTTAAATTTGAATCATAGGCAAATAAATTCATTCAAATTTATTCATAAGCTGCGGCGTTACAAACGAGATATTCGACAAAGGAAAATCAAGGTGAGTAAATCTCACTTAAAAATTTATTTTTATCATTTAAAATGAATTGTGGGCTGCTTGGTTGCTTTTATAAATTGTTTATCAATTGTGGTTATTATATATATTAGTTATTTAGGCTTGGTGGTTGTCGCTATTATATATATATATATATTGTGGATTTTCCCGCAGTACCATTAGCGGATGCCCGCAATATCATTAGCGGATGACCCTAGCGCCCCACGTATATGAGTGGATGACCTTTTATATCGCGATATCCTCCCTTGAAGAAGGATTGGTATTATTTATGTTGACTAACATCTGTGAATGTAGGAAAACAGGTTGGAGGGATCCAACTGGATCCTTCAAAAATTTATAATTGTTTGTTTTCATATATATTATCATATATGATTTGTTTGAAACCTGTGATTGATAATTGGGTGTTTGTGGATGTTGGAATATCACTGGCCCTGAATATTTATATTAAAAAAATACCAAAAAGGGGTTTTTGGTTTTAAAAGGAAAATTTTACTTTTCGAAATGGAAAAGGAATTTTGAATGGATTGAGAAATATTAACTTGTTTTTAATAATAAAAACAAGTAGCCGAATTTGTAAACAATTTTATAAATGGAAAGAAATATTATCGTTTGATAATATTAGATTTTTAATTCAAGTCTGAATTTAAAAAGGGAAATTATTTTTCTGAAATAGAATTTGAATTTCGATGTAGGCTAGGAAGAATATAAACTTGTTGTAATAATTAAAACAAGAAGCTGAATTTATAAATGATGATTATAAATGGAAAGAAAAAAATTATCATTTGATAATTTGTAAATATAGATTTAGGTGTGAATTCAAAAGGATTTTATTTTTCTGATGTAGAAACGGGGTCTCAAATAAAGTTTAAATAGGAATTTGTTTTAGTATTTAAAAGCAAGAAGTGAAATTTATAAACGATATTTATAAATAAAAAGAGAAATGATCATTGGATTATTTATAAATTCAAGTATAAATTCAAAAAGGGAATTGGGAATCGTTTCAAAAGGAAATGATGAAATTTTTTCCGATGTTCGGAATGTAGAATGGATTGAAATAAATCCAGCCGATTTATTATTAAAATTCGACTATGTAACACCCCGCATTTTTAATATAATTAAAAATGTACAAATATGTATATATGCATAGATAGGTAAATATGGTGATGTACAATGAACATTTATTAATACATGGAAGAGAAGGAAAGATTAATTCAATGACGGTGTACGTAACAGAGAAGATAATAAAATAAGGATACTTAATTTAAATATTAGGATTTAAGTAAAACAGACATCACCATTGCGTTTGTCTCGAAATTCTTCTTGGAATAGAGTCAAAGTTTGTGTAAATCGGACTCCGTATGAAAGAGTTATGGCCTTCGGAAGATTCAACAAATTCAAAACAGTTCGAAATTCGACCCAGGCACCTGGGCGGGAAATTTCCCGCCAAAACCAGGCAAGTCGACCTGGGGGTCGACCTACCCCTAGGGAGGTCGACCTGGGGGTCGACCTATCCCCAGATCTGGGCGATTTCAGCTCCTGTGACGTGTTTTGATGTGCTGTACGGGTCGGATGACGTCTAGGTCAATCTAAGGGCTCTAAAACACTCTCTACACCTATAAAATAGTGCCTAGACCTAACCTAATTCGTAAACAATTCCTTAAGACGCCTACATGCCGCCAAACTTCAACTAAACATAGCCGCCGCCACAAAACTCTAAATAGATTGCAAGTTCTTCATCAACTTTGGAGTTTAATCAACTCAAGTAGCAAAGTTCTTCATCAACAATTCATGCCCTTCACCAATAATCAAATAAGAAGATTAAATCAGCGTTCTACATTAACAACAAGTCGTTTATTTCTCTAATCCAGTCAAGGTGAGTGGAATTATAATAAACTTGTTGCATAATGGTATAAGTACCGTTCGTCATTTCCCCAGTTATAAATTCAATGCAATATTCATGTTATAATAATTGTTCTTTTATTCGCCTTCCCCTTTTTATTTTTGGATCTAGGTTATCTCGAACCTAGACGAAATCTTATTATACATACGTACGATTGAAATATGGGAATATTGGGGCATAACTTATTTTATGCAGTCGAGGAATATAATCTGAAATTTGGGGAATTGTGGCACAACAATTATTATTGCAAATATTGGGACAATTAGCGGAATTTGTTTGTGACTTAAATTAAGCCTAAAAGGTGAATTAGATTATATGTATAAACGGGGGGGGGGGGGGGGGGGAGGGGATATATTGGGAAAATATTGATTTTATGAAATTGGGTATAATGGGATTTTGGAAATTGGCAAGTTTGGATATGAATAACATGGAATTGGTGAATTTGGCTATAATTGGGAAATTTGGGTAATAGGAAATTTGGCTAGCTGTTATGTAATTGGTATAGTTAAGAACAAATTTGGAATAGGTATAAAAATGAAGTGTAAGTAAGTTTGGAACACTTGACATGAATTTGGGGTTTGGGTAAAATACGATTGTTAATAAACGCCTATGACACGAGTTTAGGCGCGCTTGTGGTGTAAGACTGCCCGGAACCGCCCGGCAAATCTAGTAACCACAAGCGGACGTCTAATGTGAGAGGTCAACGACAAGAACTAGGAGCGTAACGGTTTATGACACGAGGTTAGGCGTGTTGTGGTATAAGTCTGCCTGGAACCGCCCGACAAATCCAGCAGGCACGAACGGACGTATAATGTGAGAGGTCATACATCGTTACGGCATAATAAATAAATTTAGAAATACTAACCATAATAAGACATGTGGGTGACATGGGTATGGTTAGAGGGTTAAGTGGGTGATATAAATGACATGTAAAGCATGACTAATGTGGACTTAACCGTTGTAAGACATGTGATGTAAAACATGACTAAGGTAGACTTAACCGTAGTAAGACATATGTAAGACATGGAAACTATAATAAAGGGGGTTAAGTGGGACACGGGTGACATGTGAAACAAAAATTTAGATATGTTTAACCAAATGGGACCCGTAACGGTATCATAAATTAATTGGATTGGGTAAAGTTTAAGTAATAGGTTAAGTAAATGGAAGGGTTAAGTCAAAACTAAAATTAATGACAAGAAATGGGGAATGATAAATAAGCTATTATGAATAAACTCGAATAAGGCAAGAAAGGATAATAGGTGGAAATTATAACTTATGGGACAAGATAAGTTATAGGAAACGATAAGGAAGATGAGATAACACTTAGCCAATTTGACATGACGCGTGGGTTGAATTGAATACGTGATTGGGGGTTAAGTCAACTTGAACACATGGGAAAACTTAACCAATATAACAGTATCAAAGCAAGGAAAAGTGGGGAATGATAAGATTAAATAATAGATAAACTTATGCTAGGGATAAAGAAATGAATATGATTTAAGATGTAATACAAGACTCTTTAAGGGTAGGACGACTTATACCATGAAATAAGTTAACCTAAGCTGGGAATGTGGGAGAACACCCATACGCTATCATTTGATAAAGAGAACTAAGTAACAGAAACTAAGTATCAAACCTTGGTTAAGAGAACCAAGTGATAAACCTTAGTTAAGAGAACTAAGTAAATAACGACTAAGAGAAACTAAGTAATAAACCTTAGTTAAAAGGACCAAGTTGTAAATCTTAGTTAAGAAAACGAACGATTAAGAGAACTAAGTAGTAAACCTTAGTTACGAGGACTAAGTAATAAACCTTAGTTAAGAAGGCTAACGATTCAGGAAACTAAGTAGTAAACCTTAGTCAAGAAAACCAAGTAGAACACGAGAAGGAGCGAACGTCCATCTGATCATGGAGAAAGCTCCAACGAACTGGGATACGAAGCACGCGGCTTCGAAAAGACGTGAGGGTACTCTTGGTATCCCTCTGTGAGGTTGCAGATGATCCTCCTGTGCTCACAGAGGTTAAGATCTGCGTTATAAGAACCAAGAGTATGCCTTGGTTGCAACATAAGCAACCTAAAGACTAGGATGGACCAGCGTGGATGCGGTGATATCTTGTTTAGTCCTATGATAGCACATCGTCGTCTACCTACCATCTTGAGTCAGTCGATATACGTAAAGCGGAAAGGCGGAGAACTCCAAAAGACCATATACTTGCTATCTAGTTATGAGTGAGGTTGGCCAATAGGTTTGTGGGGGGGGGCATAGAGGGCCTGCGTACGGTTCTCATTCTTGATATTCTTGGGTGCCTTTCATTAGTTGAGGGAGGGGTCAAGTGGGACCATAGCCACTGTAAAAGCAGACCTTAGCATCTGCATCGACAGATAACTTAAAAGCTCCCGACCGAGTTCTGTGTTTCTTGATTAGCCCTGCCACGGGACTCGGGTTGCACATATATAGGACATGTGCAACTAGATATCTAGTACGTTTAACGATACGATTGGGACGTAAAGTCTAGTAACATATATCGCTCTGGGTAGTGTGTCCTAGACTAGAGAGCATTGTTCTATAGGTAGCATAAACCCTAGTTGGACCTAGGTAGCGTAAACCCTGGTAGAATCTGGGAAGCATCCGATAAGTAAACCCTAGTTGGACCTAGGTAACACTCGATGGTAAAACCTAGATCGGATCTAGGTAGTATTCAGTAATAGGTCCTAGTAAGACCTAGGTTGGCAGCCCAAACGCTTACACCACACAAGAATGGTGGTTTTACGCAGACGTAATAATAATATATATATAAATATTTACATGAAAGCCCGTACGACATACAGCATTGGATAAGGGGCTGCGTACGCATGAAAAGAGGACACGAGTAGGGGGAAACTACATATATATTGTATTAGGTTAATCTACTAGTGGATGGATAAGTATAGCTTAAAGAGCTAACATTGTTTATAACCTAATAACCAAGAAAATATAACTGAATGGTATATGTAGGATTATACAAAAGTTTATTCTAGGTCCAGTCACACAGAACTTATGTTCTGACCCCCTCCTCATTACATACTTCCAGGTTAGGTTCATGACAGAGATGGTATAAGCTTTGGATACTGGTTAGGCAGTATGTTTTGTAAGGTAAAGCAATATTTAAGTATATTGTACTTTAATTCCTTCCGCTGTGAGATGCTTTACGAGTTCTGACATGTTTCTTTATCTCTGTCTTTTTCTGCAGGATACCAGAGCACCTAACTCAGGTCTCGATGGGGTGAATTTTGAAAAAATCGGTCTGTCGGAATCCGGGTTGTTACATCTGGTATCAGAGCTTCGGTTTAGTGATCTTAGGGCGATAATTAGTGAATGTATTTGTATTTTCTAAAATATAAATATAATATATATATAAACCTAGGTCCATATAGTAGCCCACTAGACATGAGAAGAGTTGGGATATCTAGTTGGTACACTAAAGGAATGAACATAGGAATTTGAAAACCATTAGGTGGTTGGGAAAGTGTACAATATGACTTGATGTTAGAGAAAGAAAGTATCCCATAGGATGGAAACTGAAATATTAGTATTTCAGATTAGTGGGTTTAGAAATGAAACCTTAGAAACTAGAAAAGGTTGAAATATGGAAATGGATTAGGAATATATATAGTCAAGAGAAATTGAATTCGTGGAAGTGCCGAGGAAAGCCTAGTGAGTTGAAGACCCGCTTTGAGTCTAACCCAATGATAAGCTTTTGAGAACTTGAATTTGTAAAAGGATATGTGGTATTTTCCAGGATTTAATCTTAAAAGTATTTCGATAAATGCATGTTGGGTTTTAAGGTAAAGTGGGGTATATTGTGTAAAACAATGATTTCTTGTTTTAAAAGAATTCTCTCATAAAAAGGTGCATATTATGGAGCACAAACAGCTCGCTAGTTTTCATATATGAAAAGAAGTTTTGAAATCTCTATTCGGTTAACAATAAATTTTGATTATTGTTTTAAAAAGAAATTTTGTTGGGTGAACAAAATAAGCAGTAGAGTGTAAGAATAGAGTAGATATTTGCACCGTAGCAGCCAAAGTTAACATTGTAAATAGGAACAATGTAACCTCGATAGTTGTCCTTGTCTACTCCGGTTTCGTGATTTAAAGAAAATGTTTTGCATTTTATTTTGTGACATGTTTTTATTATTATTATGGTTTGGCAAAAGCAAGTTTTTGAGAAAAGAATAAAAGTTTTACCACTTTTAATTTTTGGAAGAAGAATGTAATAAAAAGAAAGAAGGCCAAACCATGTTTTAAAAATGGAGTAGTTAAGGATTAAGGTCTAGAAAGAACAAGATAAAGTTAAAGCTATTAGAACCAACTGGGGACTGGTTGAGTTGAGTAATTCTCTGAGTGTCAATCTGATGTTGATTTCGGTCTTCGGGGTTGATACTTAGGGAATTATTTTCTTGCCAATTTACAGTCAGGGATTAGATGATATTGAGCTAATGGAAAATTTCCCGTAGAATGCATAAGTCGTATGAGTCTAGGATTGTTGCTTGAAAGAGAAGTATAGGCTAGTTATACACAACATGGACTAGTAGTGACTACTAGGTAGTGAAGGGCAAGCAAGTGTATAGATCCTGTTGAGTGAACTCGTGACATAGTCCTAAGATTCATGGCCCATAGTTGTAGCTGTGTAGGATACAGTTTGAGTTAAAAACAGAAGAGCTTGGTTGAAAAATAAACTCAAGAAGAAGACTAGCCTAACTAACAAGAAAACAACTGAATCAATCAAGCAACAAAACGTGACAGGAAAAGAAAATGAAAATCTTAAGAAAAAGATTAATAAATATGAGATTACTCCAAGATAAGATGAAATAGAAGAGAAAGCTTTCTTATGTGGTTGTGCTTGGACAGGAAAATAGGAAATCTTTATAGAATAGTTATGTAAAAATCCAAGTACAATTAGAAAAGAAAAACGGAGGATGTGAGTTTTTTCGTTTTCGTAACATAAGAAATAGAATTTGGAAAATTAGATTTTTCTAAATTTCGATTTTAATGATGGTTGGTATGGTTTTGGATGCAACAATTGGATGAACTATGCCCTTATTTTGTAAGAGTATGGGAAAAATTTGGATGAAAAATGTTTTGATTTTTCAAAAGTATTGCATTCATATAGAACTGCAAGTATATTTTAGGATGTGAGCATCATGTTTTGAAAGTGTTTTTAAGATTTGTATACATATAGGTGGATCCAAATTAGGCATACATACTTTACTATGATGTATCTCACTTTGCACATGTGCACAATGTTTGCAACAATTGGATGCACACTTGATGGATGGATATTGCGAGGGATTATCTATTTTACTCTTATCGAATTTCGGGGATGAAATTCCTTAAGGGTGGAAGAATGTAACAACCCACATTTTTAATATAATTAAAAATGTACAAATATGTATACATGCATAGATAGGTAAATATGGTGATGTACAATGAAAATTTATTAATACCTGGAAGAGAAGGAAAGATTAACTCAATGACGGTGTACGTAACGGAGAAGATAATAAAATAAGGATACTTAATTTAAATATCAGGAATTAACTAAAACGGACATCACCATTGCGTTCGTCTCGAAATTCTGCCTTGGAATATAGTCCAAGTTTGCGTAAATCGGACTCCGTATGAAAGAGTTATAGCCTTCGGAAGATTCAACAAATTCAAAGCAGTTCGAAATTCGACCCAGGCAGCTGGGCGCGAAATTTCCCGCCAAAACCAGGCAGGTCGACCTGGGGGTCGACCTACCCCTAGGGAGGTCGACCTGGGGGTCGACCTATCCCTAGATCTGGGCGATTTCAGCTCCTGTGACTTGTTTTGATGTGCTGTACGGGTCGGATGGCTTCTAGGTCAATCTAAGGGCTCTAAAACACTCTCTACACCTATAAAATAGTGCCTAGACCTGACCTAATTCATAAACAATTCCTTAAGACGCCTACATGCCACCAAACTTCAACTAAACATAGCCGCCGCCCCAAATCTCTAAATAGATTGCAAGTTCTTCATCAACTTTGGAGTTTAATCAACTCAAGTAGCAAAGTTCTTCATCAACAATTCATGCTCTTCACCAATAATCAAATAAGAAGATTAAATCAGCGTTCTACATCAACAATAAGTCGTTTATTTCTCCAATCCAGTCAAGATGAGTGGAATTATAATAAACTTGTTGCATAAAGGTATAAGTATCGTTCGTCATTTCCCCAGTTATAAATTCAATGCAAGATTCATGTTATAATAATTATTCTTTTATTCTCCTTCCCCTTTTTATTTTTGGATCTAGGTTATCTCAAACCTAGACGAAATCTTATTATACATACGTACTATTGAAATATGGGAATATTGGGGCATAACTTATTTTATGCAGTCGAGGAATATAATCTGAAATTTGGGGAATTGTGGCACAACAATTATTATTGCAAATATTGGGACAATTAGCGGAATTTGTTTGTGACTTAAATTAAGCCTAAAAGGTGAATTATATTATATGTATAAACGAGGGGGGGGGGAGGGGAATATATTGGCAAAATATTGATTTTATGAAATTTGGTATAATGGGATTTTGGAAATTGGCAAGTTTGGATATGAATAACATGGAATTGGTGAATTTGGCTATAATTGGGGAATTTGGGTAATAGGAAATTTGGCTAGTTGTTATGTAATTGGTATAGTTAAGAACAAATTTGGAATAGGTATAAAAATGAAGTGTAAGTAAGTTTGGAACACTTGACATGAATTTGGGGTTTGGGTAAAATACGTTTGTAAATAAACACCTATGACACGAGGTTATGCGCGCTTGTGCTGTAAAACTGCCCGGAACCGCCCGGCAAATCCAGCAACCACAAGCGGACGTCTAATGTGAGAGGTCAACGGCAAGAACTAGGAGCGTAACTGTAACAACCCGAAAAGTCTGAGCCAATTTAAAATTTTTATTTTGGCTATTTTAGTGGATTTTCCATATTTAAAATGAATTATTTCAAATAATAACGACTATATTATTTAAAATAATTCATTTTAAATATGGAAAATCCATTAAAATAGCCAAAATAAAAATTTTAAATTGGCTCAGATTTTCCGAGTTGTTACAGTAACGGTTTATGACACGAGGTTAGGCGCATTGTGGTATAAGTCTGCCCGGAACCGCCCGGTAAATCCAGCAGCCACGAACGGACGTCTAATGTGAGAGGTCATACATCGTTACGGCATAATAAATAAATTTAGAAATACTAACCATAATAAGACATGTGGGTGACATGGTTATGGTTAGAGGGTTAAGTGGGTGATATAAATGACATGTAAAGCATGACTAATGTGGATTTAACCATTGTAAGACATGTGATGTAAAACATGACTAAGGTAGGCTTAGCCGTAGTAAGACATGTGTAAGACATGGAAACTATAATAAAGGGGGATAAGTGGGACACGAGTGACATGTGAAACAAAAATTTAGATATGTTTAACCAAATGGGACCCGTAACGGTATCATAAATTAATTGGATTGGGTAAAGTTTAAGTAATGGGTTAAGTAAATGGAAGGGTTAAGTCAAAATTAAAATTAATGACAAGAAATGGGGAATGATAAATAACCTATTATGCATAAACTTGAATAAGGCAAGAATGGATAATAGGTGGAAATTATAACTTATGGGACGAGATAAGTTATAGGAAACGATAAGGAAGATGAGATAACACTTAACCAATTTGACATGACGCGTGGGTTGAATTGAATACGTGATTGTGGGTTAAGTCAACTTGGACACATGGGCAAAGTTAACCAATATAACAGTATCAAAGCAAAGAAAAGTGGGGAATGATAAGATTAAATAATAGATAAACTTATCCTAGGGATAAAGAAATGAATATGACTTAAGATGTAATACAAGACTCTTTAAGGGTGGGACGACTTATACTATGAAATAAGTTAATCTAAGCTGGGAATGTGGGAGAACACCCATACGCTATCATTTGATAAAGAGAACTAAGTAACAGAAACTAAGTATCAAACCTTGGTTAAGAGAACCAAGTGATAAATCTTAGTTAAGAGAACTAAGTAAATAACGACTAAGAGAAACTAAGTAATAAACCTTAGTTAAGAGGACTAAGTTGTAAACCTTAGTTAAGAAAAAACGATTAAGAGAACTAAGTAGTAAACCTTAGTTACGAGGACTAAGTAATAAACCTTAGTTAAGAAGGCTAACGGTTCAGGAAACTAAGTAGTAAACCATAGTCAAGAAAACCAAGTAGAACACGAGAAGGAGCGAACGCCCATCTGATCATGGAGAAGGCTCCAACGAACTGGGATACGAAGCACGCGGCTTCGAAAAGACGTGAGGGTACTCTTGGTATCCCTTTGTGAGGTTGCAGATGATCCTCCTGTGCTCATAGAGGTTAAGGTCTGCGTTAGAAGAACCAAGAGTATGCCTTGGTTGCAACATAAGCAACCTAAAGACTAGGATGGACCAGCATGGAGGCGGCAATATCTTGTTTAGTCCTGTGATAGCACATCGTCGTCTACCTACCTTCTTGAGTCAGTCGAGATACGTAAAGCGGAAAGGCGGAGAACTCCAAAAGACCATATACTTGCTATCTAGTTATGAGTGAGGTTGGCCAATAGGTTTGTGGAGGGGGGAGGCATAGAGGGCCTATGTACAGTTCTCATTCTTGATATTCTTGGGTGCCTTTCATTAGTTGAGGGAGGGGTCAAGTGGGACCATAGCCACTGTAAAAATAGACCTTAGCATCTGCATCGGCAGATAACTTAAAAGCTCCCGACCGAGTTCTGTGTTTCTTGATTAGCCCTGCCACGGGACTCGGGTCGCACATATATAGGACATGTGCAACTAGATATCTAGTACGTTTAACGATACGATTGGGACGTAAAGTCTAGGAACATATATCACTCTGGGTAGTGTGTCCTAGACTAGAGGGCATTGTTTGATAGGTAGCATAAACCCTAGTTGGACCTAGGTAGCGTAAACCCTGGTAGAATCTGGGAAGCATCCGATAAGTAAACCCTAGTTGGACCTAGGTAACACTCGATGGTAAAACCTAGATTGGATCTAGGTAGTATTCGGTAACAGGTCCTAGTAAGACCTAGGTTGGCAGCCCAAACGCTTACACAACCCAAGAATGGTGGTTTTACGCAGACGTAGTAATAATATATATATATATATATAAATATACATGAAAGCCCGTACGACATACGACATTGGATAAGGGGCTGTGTACGCATGAAAAGAGGACACGAGTAGGGAGAAACTACATATATATTGTATTAGGTTAATCTACTAGTGGATGGATAAGTATAGCTTAAAGAGCTAACATTGTTGATAACCTAATAACCCAGAAAATATAACTGAACGGTATATGTAGGATTATACAAAAGTATATTCTAGGTCCAGTCACACTGAACTTATGTTCTGACCCTCTCCTCATTACATACTTCCAGGTTAGGTTCATGACAGAGATGGTATAAGCTTTGGATACTGGTTAGGCAGTATGTTTTGTAAGGTAAAGCTATATTTAAGTATATTATACTTTAATTCCTTCCGCTGTGAGATGCTTTACGAGTTCTGACATGTTTCTTTATCTCTGTCTTTTTCTGCAGGATAACAGAGCACCCAACTCAGGTCTCGATGGATTGAATTTTGAAAAAATCGGTCTGTCGGAATCCGGTTTGTTACAAACTATGTCAAATTTATAATTGCAAATTTTGTCCAAAAGGGAAATTATAACTATATTTAGTAGAAATTATATTTTAGAATTATATATCATAAGAAGCGAATACTTCATTATTTAAATATGAAAATAGATTCGATATTTATATATAAAGTTATGGTAATGAAATAAATCAAAAATCAAGTTTCAAATGGAGCTAAAATTAGAAGATCGTCTTAATAAAGAAGTTAATTTATAAACAATACGTTTATAAATGTAATGAAGTAATTTTCATCGTGTAATTTGGAAGCAAATTTCCAAATGTAACAAATGGAGTAGAAGGCGAGACTTAAATCGAGCTTTTGTATTTCAAACTTATATCTATCTCAAGATAAGAACGTTGTCGGTCAAGTTCTGAGAGGTAATTAAAATACCCCAACTTGAACGACTTCACTATTATCAAGGGATGATATTAGTTTGTAATGGTAAGGGATGTTGAATTAATTGATTATTCCTATAAAAGAATTTATAATTGAAATTCGATTAGATCGAATTTTAATAACTCAATTTCATGTGGACTGAAATTGAATATAGAAAAATTGGAATTTGAATTAATTTGTAACGGAGTATGAATATGGAATAAAATAATCGACGAGTTTGGGAAATTGGGATTTTTAACTTTAGATTCGGATAAATGGTTTATTTTAAAAATATTGAAAGTGGAATTGAGATTTATTTACTAAACGATGTTTTTAAACGTTATATTTAATTTAATTAAAAGCGAACTCGCCGCGGCGCGGTAGTTCGTAAATTGACTATTCGAACTTCAATTGAGTTTATAGAACTCAATATAAATCGGAGTTCGATGAAACAAGAAACGCCTGAACCTATTAAATGATAGTTTTCTAATGGAAGAGAAAAACCTGAATTTCGTCTTATAGATTTTGAGTTATATAAAAATCAAAATTTTAGAAAAACAACGCCAAAATCATTTTAAAACCGCAATGGTTTATTTAATTAAACAAAAGGATTTTTAGTGAATAAATATCCGAATTTCCATTAATAAAATTCGGGCTTGGGTTATAAAATAAATTTGTACCCAAGTAGAGCAAATGAATTGGATTTTGAAACAAAACCAGATTTAAAATTATTAAATGGAGTCAACAAATTAGAAATGGTTAATTAATGAAATTTTGAGGTTGAACTTAACTTTAGTTAAGCAAATCGAGTTTGTAAATTTAAATTCGAAAATGAATATGAAACTTGAACTAAAATGGGAATTTAATGGATTCATAAGAGAGTTAAAAGTAAATTTGAACGTGATAGGTTCAAACTTAAAATGGTCCAAGTAAAGAAGCTAATTAACAGATTAGCGAATGTAAAGTGATTAAAGTGAAAAGTGTGGAATTGTTTCGAAACAAATTGGCGATGAGCATATATATGTTAAACACTATTTATTCAAACTATAAATGAATTGATTCAAACTATAAGTGAATGGAGCGGCTGAATTACTTAAAGAATTAATTAGTTGGATTGAATGTGGTGAAATCAAAATAGCCATATGGTTTTGAAATAAATGGGAGTGCAGGTGTACGTATATTAGACAGGTATGGGATGAAGAATATGAAGAGAGTATGAAGAATATAGTTAAGTGCCTGACAAAAAGGTACATGTTTAAATTTCCATATGAGGTTTTATGCGCCGAATCGGCAAGCCGCTTGGCTTTTTTATTTTCTTTTTGAATGGAAAGGGCCTGGAGAGGCGAGTTGGGGTTTGAACTATTGACCGGTACAAAGGAGGTGCTGGCAAAATTTTCCGAAAATTTTAGGAGATAGAATGTTTTTAAGAAATTTTGATAATAGAAATCAATATAACGATATATATAGAATTCACTAAGAAAATAAATTTAATATGAAATATTAGAAAGGGCCAGTGATTGTTGATTGTTTGATGGATGTTTATTTTCCTTTGATAGTTAAAACACCGGCTATCAAAGATTTTTGACCATCGTTGTCAATACGGAGAGACCGGTTGGATTTAATATCCGAAAATCACTCCGTATAGGCATAGGCGTTGCGAATTAGATTATGCTGAAGATAATCGAAGACGGGGTGAAATTCAAGTGCTGTTATGTTTGTCCAGTCCCAGGACAACTTGTATGGACGAATGTCTGACAGTGTATTCCTAACGGTCACATAAGACGATCTTTTCAAGGCATTATGTCTGGTGGCGAAGAAATTCGTTTCTCTTAGCTTTTATACCCATTATATTTTTGGGAAGATCAACTAGTGATTTGACGGGTTTGACGATGTGGCATTCAAAGTGTATGGTGGCCATATGTTCTAAAAAATAGATGTAGCCTCACACCTCACAACCGGGAAATGACAAAAATCGGGCAGGCAGCATGGCTATGTGGGTCGCTCCCATTAGGGTGTATAATCACCTATCAAGAGAAATTCTTTTTTGCTTCTTTAATCTATTTCGATGCTGTTCCTTATCGGGAAACGGTGGTTTGATCCCAACCGTTGGTGATATACATTCGATACACTCAAGTGAAATTAGTGGTCGGTCATGTGTGGGTCGGGTTGCAAGACGTTCTTGTTGAACCCAGTGTATTCGCCTCTAGGGACACTATCGGCAGGTGGTCCCATACCTTGTCATAGTTGGAATCCAATCTCCAATAAGCGCCCTGCGGTTTTTGATTTTATACTATGTATGTAGAGCGTGAGATGCAATCGTTCTGCTATTTGGTTATATATTTGATTAGACATTATTATAATATCACTGGATTTTGATATCAAAAATGTTTTGGGTTATAGTAAGGTAAAAACCGTCCGTACTTATGTGTGGGCTGGTCTTACTATTATCCTTTTCTTTCAAAAGGATTTTCAAAGTTAAACAATATGGTTGGAGTTTACTCACATCAGTCCCATGGCTAACCCAGAGTTTATTTTGTTTTGTTTTTCCTAAACTCTTGGGTGTCCAAATTTGTACGGGCAGTCAAGTGTTTCAGGCTTTTACAGATACACTTGGAGGAGCTTGAAGCAGGAGGCTTCACCGTTAGTTATTTAGAGTTATTTCCGCTGTATCAAATGTTATGTTGTACTCTGATATGGTATATATGTATAAAACAAATTTGTATTCCAAAGTTATGTTATATAATATATTTTATTCGTTCCTCTGTGAGATTCTGTGTTGTTATTTCTGTTCTTCTTCTATCTTTTCTATTTTCTTTAACCCTAGTGACTCGTATTTCTGTATTATTTGAGTTGGACGTGTGTTGTATTAGTCAGCTCAAACAGTATGGATTTTTGGGTCGTTACAATATTATAATTAGCTGAATATTAAAACTCATTTATAAAGTATAAATGGAAATAGGTTTTCAAACCAGAACGTGTAACTATAATTGTATATTTATTAGTGCAGGGTTTTCCTGAACTAACAGTTGGGCACAAAATTGGAAAACAAAACCTGCCGACTTTGGTTTTGAATGGGACAAGTATGCCTGAAGCCTTTAAATCGTATGGACGTGTGTTTTGAACCAAAGAGCTCAAAGACAATCGGAGATGCTCTGTTATATTTTGACCCCAAAGTAATCAAGTCACTGATTATTTTAATTAAAGAATTCTTAGTAATTAAATCATGTTTTGGACAATGTAGGGTCGACCGGGGAATGATGCATGGCCAGCCGAGTAATCCGTATATGATAAGTAGTAAAGTAAGATTAAATTATAATTAGAAATTAATTACTTAATTAAAGCCGTTAAATTATAATAGTAATAACTTTTTATTCGGTGATCAAAATTGGATAGTTCAAGTTGCGTTACGATCATCGTAAGGAATTCTACATCATGGAATTGTTCTGGATAGGAATGAGGACGACAAGATTTATAGTTAAATTAAATACTATTTAATTTAACGGTAACCAAACCATTTCAACAATAAATCTAATCAAGGTGAGTTAAACTCACTCAGTTTTTCCCATTTATATTTTATATAAATTGGGTTCTTATTTTGTGTGCTCTGTTTGATAATGGTTGACTATTTGCTAGTTATATATTTATCTGTTGACTTAACTGAAGAAATTAAACTGTCGTTTAATTTCAGTAAAATACCAAATCGTTATTTTAACGATTGGTCCCAATAAAGGTAACTTACCTTATTGGTCACGTTTATTTATAAACGTGTTTCAATTGTCGAATTGCTTGAATTTTGTGTGGTTGATGTTAAATGGTCGTTATTTATTGTCATATGTTAAATGGAATTGAATGACCTGATTTGAGATAACCATTTTGGATACGGGGAAGAACAGGCTGGAGGGATCCAACGGTATTCCTCAATATATTATTTATTTCATATTATCAACATATGAACTGTCCTGTTTGGGGTAATTGATTTGATTGTTGATTATTGACTGAATATTCAACATCTGTTTAGTTTAAACCAATAGACGGTATTGGTTGAGTATTTGGCAACATATGGCCTATAAAATCAATCGTTTTATAAATGTTGATTTACCGTCAAGTAAATCGACAGAGATGAAGTTATAAAATTTATTTTATAACTTGAGGTAGATTTTGAAATATATTATTTTGAATAAAAGTTATTTAAATGAAAATAAATAAATATTTTATTTACTTAAGACTTTGATTTATTATTAATTGATTTTATAAAGTCAATCCTGATGTTAATCAGATTTATAAGTACGAGAATAAGAAATAAATCGAATGGTTAAATTTGGATAATTGGTTTGTTAAGAATTAATTAAATGGAATTATTTAAATTAATTATATTATTAACTAATTTAAAGGGAGGACGAATTGGAATCAGTTAACGAGATAACTGTGTTTTAAATTGACTAAATCGACCGCTTTTAACTGGAATTGATTATTAACTTAGTCTGTTTTGAATTAATCTAATAAAATAGTTTAAACGAATATTTGTTTTATTTTAATAAGATGTTAAATATGAATTTAATTTTATTAATAAAGGAGTTAACTACTTTGCAGTAGTTAATTATTAAAGTAAATTATTATTTTAATTAATAATAATTTAAGGAATTACTTTTTAATTGGAATTCATTTAAAAATTAATCAAAGGTGAAATGAAATCTAACAGAATGGTGAAGGAAGTTTAGGAGCAAGTTTTATCTTCAAAAGTGAGTTTTATAACAAAGTTATAAAAGAAATTTTAAGCAAATATTATAGCTTAAAATGAATGTTACTTAAACATTTGAATTATGAAAAAGGAAATTAAGAAAAAGGTTTACGATAAACCAGGATTATATAAAAGAGGTTCGTGGTGTTATATCGTTAATTTTAAATTAACGTTACTTAAAAATGAGATTGTAACACCCCGCATATATAGATATATATATATATTCTGAGATATTTAATAGTAATGGTGATACACGAAAACAAATTAGTTAACAATGATGGAAAATAGGGAATACTTAACTCAAAAATTTAGAATTAAGTCAAAGAATTTCACCATTACATTCGTCTCGGAATTCTGCACGGAATCAAGTCCGAGTTTTCGAAAATCGGATTCCGTATGAGTCAGATATGACCTTTTGAAGTTTCAGAATTTAATTAAAAACTAAATAGCTCAAAAACAAGGCCAAATTTGAATCTCAAACGCACCGGAAGACTGGGCGGGAAATTTCCCGCCCAGACCAGGTCGACCAGGGGGTCGACTATGTAGTCGACCCTCCCACAACCAGGTCGACACTATAGTCGACCTGGGTGTCGACCTGGCCTCTTTTTCCCAGATTCAATTCTGGGTGCATTTTGATGTATTTGGACTAGTTCTTAGGAGAGATTCATAGTTTGGCACCTATATGAACAACTCTAGGCTCATTGTAAACGACACAACAATTCATGGCGAAGCCATGTCTCTCTTCTCCCTCTTATTATCTTCTTTTGGCTCCAAGAGATCTTGGATCTATTCTTCCCTCTTCTCTCAACAACATTTATTCTTTAAAATAAAAAGAATGAGATCTAGATCAACAAAGGGAATAGAAAAGATGTTCAAATTTAAAGAGAAGACAATGGATTCAGATTCGCGAATTTATGCCGCAAAGAGAAATCAAAGATGATTCAAAACAGAAACTCAAGCTAAGCAAAAGAGGGAAAACAATTCTAGAGTTATCCAATCCTTATTTTGAAGACGACAAGCAATGTGAGTGGGTTATAATACAACTTTTGTATAAAATTATTATTTATCGTTCAAACATTCCCCATGTAACATGAAATGAAATTATTAGGAAAGATTGGATCTGTAATGTTTTCATATGTTTAATTCTAATTATTATGCCTATGGTTATGTTTCTCCTTTTATCCTTCCCTTTTTATTTCTATAAGTTGGGCTATCTCGAGCCTAGATCTATCATGAAATAAATACGATTGAATGATTATTGCGAACGAAAAAGGGAAACGCTCGATTTTGGGATACGACATAAATTGGAGAGTTGGGTTATGAATTATAATGGGTTTGGGTATAATATAACATTAGCAAGGTTTGAATGTGTAAACCAAGTTGGGAAGTATAAGTATGAATATGATTTGGGTTTTGGCATAGGATTGTCATCATTGAAAGGATTTGAACATGAATTGGTTTATGGACTTGTTAATTAGCCTATGACACTAGAATAAAACATGGATTGAGATTTGGGAAATTTAATATGTTAATCATATTTTTATGGGACTTGAACTTTATTAAAAGTATGAATACCATGGGAAATAAATGATTTGGAATTGGTAAATTTGAATAAAAGTTGGGAAATTGGGTTACATGAAATTTGGTATGAATCAACATGAAATTGGTCTAATTTATGACCACTTGAATAGACTTAAAAGTCAATTTGAACTGCATAACATGAAATTTGGGGGTTTGGGTGAAATACGAATATTAATATACCTTTGACACGAGGTTAGACACAATTGTGGTGTAAGACTGCCCAGAACCGCCCGACACATCCAGCAGCCACAAAATGTTAGTCCAATGTGGGTGGTCATACATCGTTATGGCATAATGAATGAATTAAGAAATACTAACCATAATAAGACATGTGGGTGACATGGGTATGGTTAGAGGGTTAAGTGGGTACAGGTAAGTATAAGCCTAACTGTAGTAAGACAAGATATGTATAAACATGTAAGTATAGACTTAACCGCGGTAAGACATGTGTAAGATATGGAAACAATAATAAAAAGGGGTTAAGTAAATCTGAACTAATGACTTAATATGGGGAATGATAAATAACCTACTACAAATTTGAATAAGAAAAAGGCGAATAATGGGTTAGACTTGTCCTAGGGACAAGGGGAAAGATGACTTATGGGAAAGGATAAGTTATAAGAACGATAAGGGGAAAAATGAGATAACTTGTATGAGAAGATATACTTAATTATAAATTAAGTGGCTTGGAAGAGAAGAAAGAGTATGAAATCCAAAGATAATATAAGAAGTAAATTTGAATCATATAGGTTGGTTAGGTTGAGTAATTCCCGGGGTGCCAGTCTGATGTTGACTTCGGTCTTCGGGGCTGGTATTTAGGGGATTATTCTCCTAACTAGTATATATGTAGGATAAGGCATACTTAACTATGAATTAATGTAACATGTTGTTGTGACCCAAAAAGGGAATAATTTATGAAATTGAAAAGTGACATGTTATAAGGCTTACTAACGGACTTAAATGAGTTAAGTATAAATTCAGGTTACAAGCAAGGGTAACTTGGTAAACTTGAAAAGGAAGTTAAGTTGAATAACCAAGTTAAAGATGGAAGCTAATGAGGTGACTAAAGCGCATAATAAATGGTTAAACGTAGGGTCTAATGACATATAAAACTAAAGCGCTTGAGGTAGTCCGTACGTTGTACGATGGATAACCACACGAGGTAGATCAGTTCTTTGTCATAAGTCATGAGAAGGAGCGAACGCCCACCTGATCATAAAGAAGGCTCCAACGAATTTGGGTTACGAAGCACGCTGCTTCGAGGGGACATAAGGGTACTCTTGGTATCCCTCTGTGAGGCTGCAGATGATCCCTCTGGGCTCACAGAGGTTAAGGTCTGCGTTAGAAGAACCAAGGGTATGCCTTGGCTGCAATATAAGGCAACCTAAAGACTAGGATGGACCAACGTGATTCGACGAGACCAGTAGCCCTTTGATAGCAACTCGTTGTCTACCTACCATCTTGAGTCAGCCGAGATACGTACAGCGGAAAGGCGGAGAACTCCAAAAGACCATATACTTGCTATCTAGTTTTGGGTGCGGATGGCCATAGGTTAGTGGGGCATAGAGGGCCTGCGTAAAGTTCTCATTTTATCAAAGGTGGCCTTTCATTAGTTGAGGGAGGGGTCAAGTGGGACCATAGCCACTGGAAAAACCGACCTTAACATCTGCATCGGCAGGTATCAGAAAGCTCCCGACCGAGTTCCGTGTTTCTTGATTTGCCCTGCTACGGGACTCGGGTAGCACTTATAGAGTACATGTGCATCTAGTCATCGAAAACGGTTCACGATACTTACACGGGGAAGGTCTAGGAACATATATCGCTCTGGGTAGTGTGTCCTAGACTAGATGGCATATTTCGTTAGGTAGCATAATCGCTAGAAGCCCTAGGTGGCATAAACCCTAATCGAATTAAGGAAACGTGGCAGTCCAAACAATTACGGAAACGGTGGCACTACGTTGAGGTAGTATATAGTTACGTAATGAAGTCCGTACGATTAACGGAAAGGGACTGTACACATACATGGAAAAGATAATACGAGTAGGGGGTATCCATATATACGAGATATTAGGTATGTGAACGATAACGACATGAGTTTAGCCTTGAGTGCTAATGACGAGATTAACCTAATAACTAAGAAAATATACGGAACGTTATATGTAGGATTATACAGAAGTTTATTATAAGTCCAGTCACACAGAACTTATGTTCTGACCCCCTCCTCATTTCACACCTCCAGGTTAGGTTCCGGACAAAGACGGTATAGCTTTGGATACTGGTTTAGCAGTATTGTTAACAAGGTAAAGCTATGTTTTGACTATATTATATTTTAATCCATCCGCTATGAGATACTTACGAGTTCTGACATGGTTTCTTTATCTCTGTCTTTTTCTGCAGGATACCAGAGCACCCAGCTCGGGTCTCGACGGATTGAATTTTTGAAAAAAATTCGGTCTGTCGAAATCTGGGTTGTTACGACTGCCCGGAACCGCCCGGCATATCCAGCAGCCACAAAATGTTAGTCCAATGTGGGTGGTCATACATCGTTATGGCATAATGAATGAATTAAGAAATACTAACCATAATAAGACATGTGGGTGACATGGGTATGGTTAGAGGGTTAAGTGGGTACATGTAAGTATAGGCTTAACTGTAGTAAGACAAGATATATATAAACATGTAAGTATAGACTTAACCGCGGTAAGACATGTGTAAGATATGGAAACAATAATAAAAAAGGGGTTAAGTAAATCTGAACTAATGATAGAATATGGGGAATGATAAATAACCTACTACAAATTTGAATAAGAAAAAGGCGAATAATGGGTTAGACTTGTCCTAGGGACAAGGGGAAAGATGACATATGGGAAAGGATAAGTTATAAGAACGATAAAGGAAAAAATGAGATAACTTGTATGAGAAGACATACTTAATTATAAATTA
The DNA here is from genome assembly GCA_030737875.1 of Allium sativum. Classification (NCBI taxonomy): domain Eukaryota; kingdom Viridiplantae; phylum Streptophyta; class Magnoliopsida; order Asparagales; family Amaryllidaceae; genus Allium; species Allium sativum. The sequence goes on from CM060923.1 coordinate 14,867,868, forward strand.
TGTGGCTTGGAAGAGAAGAAAGAGTATGAAATCAAAAGATAATATAAGAATTAAATTTGAATCATATAGATTGGTTAGGTTGAGTAATTCCCGGGGTGCCAGTCTGATGTTGACTTCGGTCTTCGGGGCTGGTATTTAGGTGATTATTCTCCTAACCAGTATATATGTAGGATAAGGCATACTTAACTATGAATTAATGTAACATGTTGTTGTGACCCAAAAAGGGAATAATTTATGAAATTGAAAAGTGACATGTTATAAGGCTTATTAGTGGACTTAAATGAGTTAAGTATAAATTCAGTTGACAAGCAAGGGTAACTTGATAAACTTGAAAAGGAAGTTAAGTTGAATAACCAAGTTAAAGATGGAAACTAATGAGGTGACTCAAGCGCATAATAAATGGTTAAACGTAGGGTCTAATGACATATAAAACTAAAGCGCTTGGGGTAGTCTGTACGTTGTAGGATGGATAACCACACGAGGTAGATCAGTTCGGTGTCATAAGTCATGAGAAGGAGCGAACGCCCACCTGATCATAAAGAAGGCTCCAACGAATTTGGGTTACGAAGCACGCTGCTTCGAGGGGACGTAAGGGTACTATTGGTATCCCTCTGTGAGGCTGCAGATGATCCTACTGGGCTCACAGAGGTTAAGGTCTGCATTAGAAGAACCAAGGGTATGCCTTGGTTGCAATATAAGGCAACCTAAAGACAAGGATGGACCAGCGTGATTCGGCGAGACCAGTAGCCCTGTGATAGCAACTCGTCGTCTACCTACCATCTGGAGTCAGTCGAGATGCGTACATCGGAAAGGTGGAGAACTCCAAAAGACCATATACTTGCTATCTAGTTATGGGTGCGGATGGCCATAGGTTAGTGGGGCATAGAGGGCCTGCGTAAAGTTCTCATTTTATCAAGGGTGGCCTTTCATTAGTTGAGGGAGGGTCAAGTGGGACCATAGCCACTGGAAAAACCGACCTTAACATCTGCATCGGCAGGTATCAGAAAGCTCCCGACCGAGTTCCGTGTTTCTTGATTTGCCCTGCTACGGGACTCGGGTAGCACATATAGAGTACATGTGCATCTAGTCATCGAAAACTGTTCACGATACTTACACGGGGAAGGTCTAGGAATATATATCGCTCTGGGTAGTGTGTCCTAGACTGGAGGGCATATTTCGTTAGGTAGCATAATCCCTAGAAGCCCTAGGTGGCATAAACCCTAATCAAATTAAGGAAACGTGGCAGTCCAAACAATTACGGAAATGGTGGCACTACGCTGAGGTAGTATATAGTTACGTAATGAAGTCCGTACGATGAACGGAAAGGGACTGTATACATACATGGAAAAGATAATACGAGTAGGGGGTATCCATATATACGAGATATCAGGTATGTGAACGAGAACGACATGAGTTTAGCCTTGAGTGCTAATGACGAGATTAACCTAATAACTAAGAAAATATACGGAACGGTATATGTTGGATTATACAAAGTTTATTATAAGTCCAATCACACAGAACTTATGTTCTGACCCCCTCCTCATTTCACACCTCCAGGTTAGGTTCAGGACAGAGATGGTATAGCTTTGGATACTGGTTTAGCAGTATTGTTAACAAGGTAAAGCTATGTTTTGACTATATTATATTTTAATCCTTCCGCTGTGAAATACTTACGAGTTCTGACATGTTTTCTTTATCTCTGTCTTTTTCTGCAGGATACCAGAGCACCCGGCTCGGGTCTCGACGGATTGAATTTTTGAAAAAAATCCGGTCTGTCGAAATCCGGGTTGTTACATCTGGTATCAGAGCCTAGGTTTAGTGTTCCTTGGGAAAAATTATGAGTGAACGTATTTGTATTTTAGATATATATATATATATGTATATATATATAGACCTAGATTAGTGTAGAGCCTGCTCAAGAAATAAATTTGGGAAAAAAAGAGAGTGGAGGATTTAACCCCGTACACTGAAAGTGGAGTTTGAGGAAATTTTTTGAATTTTTAAGAGAAAGTTTAAAAAGTGTACATAAATATGGATAATTAAGATTTCATGTTCCGCGTAAGTTTATATTTCATGGAACCGGAACCTACATATGGAAAGAATAAACAGTCGCCAGTGTATACGTCAAGTTTTGAACCGACAGTACAACGCAAGAATGGGGGTGGACCATCGCGAAGGAATACGAAGAAACGCTGCACGAAAAAATAAATAACAATAATGGGCAAGTCGACACTATAGTCGACCTCCCAGGGGCAGGTCGACTACAGTGTCGACCCCCCCCCCCCCCCATGTAGGAAAAAAATATATAAGATGCTGAAGGCCGAAGGCCTTCAGCACACATTATTTTGTGCGCCTCCTCCTTCCAGCAAGCACCCAAACCCAATCCCCTCCACTTCCATCACCTCCCACCGCTTCATTTCTCCACTATTTTATATAAAATCGGTCACAAATCAAAGCTAGAGTCATCCTCTGTCCAGATCTATTATTTTCCTCTCTCAATTTAGGCTCAAATCGCCATGGCGGACATACCTTCTCTTCTTGAGCTTTACCCTCAACTTACACCGCAAGAGATAGCTTGGTGCGACACGCGACAAGAGATAGTCGAGCTATACGTGAAGGCCGCCAAATTGAAATTATTATTAGGCCGTCCTGTGAGGTTTGGAGATTTTACGAACACCCCCGTCGAAGGGTTATTTGAAGAAGTGGGTTTGAATTCTATTTTGGCTGTACACACTGTCGAGAGAAGAGGCTTCAAGCGTTTGGTAAGACTTTTTGACGCTCATTTAGATGTTGGTACAGATGATGAAGGTATAGTAACCTATAGTTCATATATTAAGGGTACACATATATATTTTAATGAGGTCCATTTTGGAGATATGTTAAATATCCACGGTACGGGACTGGATATAACGGATCTTGAGATGGAGGACATTACTGTATGGCGTAGGATTTTTCTGAATGAGTTTGAGAGACAATGGGATGGTGTACATCTACGCCCACTCGCTAGATTTGTTATCAGGATATTGCAATATAATCTTGTGGGGCAGAACAGTGGGTTCGATAGGATTCCATCCACCGTTAAGAGGGCTACTTATGATATTTTTGGGGGTATACAGATAAACTGGGCGCGCATTATTTTACAGCATTACAGTGCCACTAGGGAAGTGAGACAGTCCTGAAAATTAATTGGGGATCGAATTCGCAGCGGAATCATTCAGATCTAAAACCCTAATTAACGAATCGGACAGAAATTAATCAAAACAAGTACCTTTCTCCTTTGATTTAGTAGAATCGAGTGAAGCCCTAGCCTTGAATTGTTAAATCAGATCACAAATCTTCTTTGAATCAAGCGCTTGAAATCAAAACGCCTCTATCGGAAATCCACTGGTGAAGCTCTCGCATATGACAATCAAAACGAGGATGGAGACGAGGTACTAGCCAACTTAAAATCGAATTGATCTGGGGCTTTAAATTTGGATCTAGGGTTTTCTGTATTTCGGTGGTCTCGGTGAAACACATTCACCATTGTTTTATAATGAAAACAATCCGAGATATCCGTTTTCCCCTTTATCCGTTCAAACCCATTCAAAACAATGAAATAGTCAATACTATTTTATTTTAAATATTTTTCTCCATTTGCAACGCCAATAAGTGTGACCCGATAGGTTGTAATAGTGTTGGCAACAATTTAAACATTTAAATTGTAAACAACGAGTGGCATCTAGTAATACATCATTGCTACCCAAACTACAACAATATCTATGATTCGATACGACCTTTGTGAATAGTGTATCAATATAATTTAATCCTTTTAACCATTATATCCAAGATTAAACAGAAGGCATGGATCGTATCATCTTCTTTTAATTTAATCTGTTTTCTTGATCAATGAGTAGACTGTTCAGAACAAATCAATATTTGAGCACGGCCATGCATTTCACAGTCTCACTCAATCAAGAGGCCCATGGATATCACTACGAATATATCGTAGGGTTAAATTCCATCTAGATCATTCATAATTTATATTCGATTCCTGATATATCCAATAATCATCGTTATCATTACTCTGTTACGAAATAACTTTAGATGATATCAAAATACAAACATCCTCGATTAAAATTACAATGATTTCAGGTCTGAGGATCATTATATCACTATCACTATGAGAACAACTTGTGATACTGTAAATTATACTCCATAGAGTTATCTCATGGTGGGTCAGCCCAATACATTATTCTCTAATACGTATTTATATCTTGACATTAATATCACGTATATTAATGATCAATGAGATGTGATCATCAGTCAATCAATATACCAGTCTAAATGCTCTATTGTTGTCCTATAAACAATAGAACTCGACTAGGGACATTTAAGAATTATAATACTTAACTTATCATATAATCTCAAGTTCAGTCTTACTCGAACTATATAATACCGTATTACTACTCTAAGGACTTCCATTACGATAATATTTATTTCACGCAGTAAATATAATCATAATATAAACTCTTATTCCAAACAAAACATAACATAACATATACAATGTTATTATTATTCACATCTAACTGATTGCCTCTAGGGCACAAAATCTAACAATCTCCCACTGGCACTAGAGCCAATCACTCATGTATCGAATACCCATGAAACTAGTGTGACTATCATTCTTTTGCTGCGACAAAGCTTTAGTCAATGGGTCTGCAACGTTATTATCCGTTGGGACTTTGCAGATATGTATGTCTCCTCTGTCAACAATTTCACGGATGTGATGGTATCGCCGAAGTATGTGTTTGGATCGTTGATGTGATCTAGGTTCCTTAGCCTGAGCAATGGCCCCACTGTTGTCACAATAAAGATCTATTGGATCAACAATGGATGGAACAACAGAAAGTTCAGAAATGAACTTCTTAATCCAAACAGCTTCCTTAGCAGCTTCTGAAGCAACAATGTATTCAGCTTCCATGGTCGAATCAGCGACTATTTCTTGCTTTGAACTTTTCCAGCTAACAGCAGCACCATTCAGGAAAAACACATAACCTGACTGTGACTTGAAGTCATCTTTATCAGTCTGGAAACTAGCGTCTGTGTAACCTTTTACCATTAATTCCTCTTCGCCTCCATATATCAAGAATGAATCTTTAGTCCTTTTCAGGTACTTAAGAATATTCTTGACGGCTGTCCAGTGACTTTCACCCGGATCTGATTGGAATCTACTTGTCATACTTAAAGCATACGAGACATCTGGGCGAGTACATAACATTGCATACATGATTGACCCAATTGCCGAAGCATAAGGGATTTTCTTCATGCGTTCCTTATCATCTAATGATTTAGGACATTGAGATCTAGAAAGTGATATACCATGTGAAATGGGTACATATCCTTTCTTTGCCTCTTGCATGCCAAACCTTTTCAGCACTTTATCAATGTATGTATTCTGAATTAGGCCTATTAATTTTCTCGATCTATCTCTATAGATCTTAATACCTAAGTATAGGATGCCTCGTCTAAGTCTTTCATTGAGAAACTTTTTCCCAACCATGTCTTTATTGCTTGTAATGATTCAACATTATTCCTAATAAGTAATATGTCATCCACATATAATACTAGGAATATAATGTTACTCCCACTGATTTTCTTGTATACACAAGGTTCATCTTCGTTCTTAGTGAAACCAAACTTTTTGACTATCTCATCAAAATGAAGATTCCAACTCCGAGATGCTTGTTTTAATCCATATATGGATCGATGCAGTTTACATACTTTTCTGGTTTCCTTTGGATTGACAAAACCTTCAGGTTGTGTCATGTACACATCCTCAATAAGATTCCCGTTAAGGAATGCAGTTTTGACATCCATCTGCCAGATTTCGTAATCGTAATAGGCTGCAATTGCAAGCATAATCCTTATGGATTTAACCATAGCTACTGGTGAGAAGGTTTCATCATAGTCAACTCCTTGAATCTGTTTGAAACCTTTCGCCACCAATCGGACTTTATAGGTTTGTACTTTACCATCCATGTCGGTTTTCTTCTTGTAAACTCATTTACACCCAATTGGTTTTACCCCGTCAGGTGGATCAACCAAAGTCCACACTTGGTTGGTGTACATGGAATCCATTTCAGATTTCATGGCTTCAAGCCATTTCTCAGAATCAGGTCCATTCATAGCATCTTGATAGGAAATAGGCTCATCCTGATCTATGAGCATTACGTCTCCTGTTTGAGTTACTAGATATCCAAAATATCTATCGGGCTCATGACGTATTCTATCAGATCTACGAATGCCTTGTGTAAGTTGAGTAGGTTCAGATTCCACAACAGTTTGTGGTTCTTCCTCAACTTCATATTCAGGTTCAGTGATATTTTGTGGTTCTCGAATTTCATCGAGTTCTACTTTATTTCCATTAATATTATTAGAGACTAGATCTCTTTCAACGAAAAAACCAGTTCGAGAAATAAACACTTTATGCTCAGAGGGTTTGTAGAAGTAATATCCTTTTGTTTCCTTTGGATACCCCACAAAATAGCATTTTTCCGATTTGGGTCGGAGCTTGTCAGAGTTAAGAAGCTTAACATAAGCCTCACATCCCCAAATCCTCATAAAAGAGACATTAGGACATTTTCCCGTCCATATCTGATATGGTGTGGACTGAACCGCTTTAGTGGGAACTCTATTAAGTATGAATGCAGCTGTTGTAAGGGAAAAACCCCAAAAACTTATTGGAAGATCTGTATGACTCATCATTGATCGTACCATATCCAATAAGGTGCGATTTCTCCTTTCAGAAACACCATTCCATTGTGGTGTTCCCGGTGGAGTGAGTTATGAAACAATTCCACACTCTTTCAGATAGTCATTAAACTCTTGGCTTAAATATTCTCCTCCTCGATCTGTTCGAAGAGTTTTTATATTCTTACCAAGTTGGTTCTGAACTTCATTCTTGAATTCTTTGAACTTTTCAAAGGATTCAGATTTGTGTCTCATAAGATACACATATCCGTATCTACTGAAATCATCAGTAAATGTAATGAAGTAATAGAACCCACCTCTAGCAGATGTACTCGTTGGTCCACATACATCACTATGTACAAGGGCCAATAGATCCTTAGCTCGTTCACTGTGTCTAGTGAAAGGAGCTTTTGTCATCTTGCCTAATAAACAAGATTTGCAATCTTCATATGATTCAAAATCAAATGAATCCAAAATTCCATATTTATGGAGTTTTGATATGCGTTTCTCGTTTATATGGCCTAAACGACAATGCCAAAGGTACGTTAGATTTAAATCATTTGATTTAATCCTTTTGGTACTAATGTTATAAACTGGTGAATCAAAATTAAGAACATAGAGACCATTAGTTAACTGTGCACTTCCATAAAATATCTCATTTAAATAAAGTAAACAGCATCTATCTTTTAATACAAATGAAAATCCTAACTTGTCCAAACAAGAAACAGAAATAATATTTGTCTTAATAGAAGGCACAAAATAACAATCTTCTAATTTTAAAACTAATCCAGTTGGTAAGGATAAGTGGCAGCTTCCTTTGGCTAATGCGGCAACTTTTGCTCCATTTCCAACACGCAAGTCCACTTCTCCTTCTGCCAAGTCTCTACTCCTTTGCATCTCCTGCAAATTGACACAGATATGTGATCCACATCCAGTATCTAATACCCATGATGATGAAGTAGATAAGTTGACATATATAACATTTATACCTGAATTGGGCGAAGTCAAACTTCCCTTCTTCTTCTTTAGATCTTCCAGATAAGCATAACAGTTACGTTTCCAGTGACCTGGCTTTCCGCAGTAGTGACAGTCACCCTCTTTAGGAACCCCTCCCTTAGGCTTTGACGCCTTTTTGAAATTGGTCTTATTAGCAGTCTTCTTAAGCTGCTTTTTCTTGTTCTTGCCCTTGCCTTTGGGTTTAGCAGTCTCCTTCTGTACCATCATCATGGCAGTCGGTTCTGCCTTTTTCATGTTATTCTCAGCAGTTCTCAACATGCTCAATAACTCAGTCAAGGGCTTCTCAATCTCATTCATGAGATAGGTCATAATAAATGAAGAGAACTTACTGTTCAATGATTGGAGCACAAGATCGGTTTGAGCTTCCGGTGTCAAAGGAAACCCTAACCTCTCAAGATACTCTATATAACCAATCATCTTCAGTACGTGTGGACCAACGGGTTCCTTATCACCCATCTTGCAGTGATATAGTGCTTTGCTCGTGTCATACCTTTCTTGACGAGCATGCCCTTCGAACAACTTCTTAAGGTGCTCGATCATATCGTAGGCATCCATAAATTCATGTTGCTTCTGAAGCACAGGATTCATGGTTGCCAACATAAGACAACTAACATCAAGAGCATCGTCTTGATGCTTCTTATGAGCATTAATCTCTGCACGGGGTGCAGTACTCGGTGGCGCCTCTGGAGTAGGCCCATCAAGTACATACAGCTTCCTTTCCTGTTTGAGGACAATCCTCAAGTTACGGTGCCAGTCTAGGAAATTTATTCCATTCAATTTTTCTTTTTCAAGAACAGACCTAAGTGATAAATTATTGTTGGTGTTGCTAGCCATTTAGAATCTACAATAGACAATAAATAGAAATAAATAATTTTGACAATCAAATTGACAGTAATCTTGGCTAAATAAACAAAAGTATAAATAAATATGCTCCCACTCAAATCAACATCCCCATTTTATATATAAATATATATTGGTGTTCCAAAATCCATATCTAATCATGATTTGACCCAACTTTGGCTGAACTCAAAACACAACCTTTTAGGTAGACATCTTATGTCAATTATATCGTTTATATAATTTTTGGATCGCATGTCGAACATTTTGTTCTGTATTATTCTTTTGCTCAAAATATAGAATAAATCATGCTGTTTGTCCCTAAGCCATAATCGTATTATGCGGTTTAGTTAAATCAGACCCAATAATAGGTTGGAGCACCACATTTTACTCCATCGCATATAACCAAAGTTTAAAGGATGCACAACGCTTTGGCGTTAGTTACAACTAGTAATTTTGGACAGTGATGAGTATATTACTGGAGGACGTCACCGTGATTTAATATAAACAATTGTTTTGATAAGGGATTTCAAATTTGGATTGGCATATCATGTTATTCAAACATTTTGAATTCAATATATAAAATCAAAGATTTTAATTCCATTTAAACATAATTTAATAGAACACAAAATTTCTAAATTAAATTTACATAATGTGTCAAGGTAAAATCTTCAAAGTCTATAATGTCTATAAAAAGACAGTAAAAACTTTGTAAGACAAGATTTTACTAATATATTCAGCCCATGATCAAATATATGTAAATTAAAACCAGGCCCATAAGCCCAGTAACCCAGTTTCAAAAACTGATCTGCATTAACGTTTTAAGCAAAATCAGAAAAAACATTTCAATGTTAAAACTACAACCATATAAAATGACAATATGTCTAGTGACACAAATCTGCCGTAAAACTTAAATGAAATAGCATGCTCATGCACATATGATACAGATTCAATTCTAAGCAATCACAGATTCCTATATTATACTGTAGGTATGTCATTACATTAATCATACAGACTTGAAATTTCAAAATTGAACAATTAATCATTAACAACTGAATACAAATAATCACTTTAAATCACAATGATGAATTTCCAGAACTTTCATCAAAGACTGGAGTTAAACCTAAGATCTAGCTTCACTGTTTTGTCCAGATTTTAGTATATCAGCATATACTTATGCAAGCACTTTGGTATGTTCACTAACATCCAACTTGCAAGCTACTGGATCATACCTGTATATCAGTGTATACAAAAACAGGTCAAAGCTGATTATAACTTTCATGTGATCATGTCTAAGTATAAACATAAACAGTTTAAAGGCATTTCAGGTTAAACATGTAAAGCATAACTATCAAGAATTCAATTCATGGTTTCAGAACATATCCATTATCAGAATAAGAGATCCTTCATTATCATATATAGAACTTGTCTGAACCCAGCTATTAGATTCAACAAGACTGTTTTGATTTAATCAAAGAAATATTCAAAACAGTTTGACATTACCCATTTAAATTTATTTATAACACCATAATGTTATGGACATATATATCCATCACACAGTCCAGTTAATTTCAACTTCCAGTAATGCTAATTCAACATTATATTCATCTATATGTTAAACTGGAACTCTATACATTTAGAAATCATTAACAGCATCAAGAAAAACATACTAGAAACATTTACAAGGTTATTGAGTTCTGGTAAGGTATGTAAAATCCAGTATGTAGATATGTGCATAAAATAACAAACAGTCAAACTGCAGTTTTAAGTATTAACATACAAATCTAAAACATAATACATGTTTTGAAACCAGATGTCACAGTCATAAGGACTTTCAGATTTGAATCCAAACACATGCTATAGAACATTTAAACACAGATTTAACAGAATAATATAAACTGTGTTCCTTTTGTAAGTATATATGTGCACAGGTAATGATATCAGTATATCATGTTTCTGTGCATGTCATAATTACAAATCTGAGTTGATCAAAACGAAATTTTGAATGTGCTATTAGAACCCAAGCTAATAGATAGAATGGAGGTAGCAGTATTTACACTATATCTGTACATAAACACAGAACTAAATTTTTTGATCCATTTTAATTACAGATTCAGTCCATAGATTAAACCAGGTCATCAATTAAAACTGGAATTCATACAATTCGAATTCACATCAGATATGAAATCGAATTCAAAATGTAAGCAAAACAGAATTTTGTTTTATGTTGAAACAATTACAATTTTGAATCATATGTTGTATTCATTCCAGATCCATTTATATAAGTATTCACAATACTTCATAAATTATTATAATAATAATTACATGGCCAAATCAATAGCTGAATCGGTAAAACCTGGCTCCGATACCATTGAAAATTAATTGGGGATCGAATTCGCAGCGGAATCATTCAGATCTAAAACCCTAATTAACGAATCGGACAGAAATTAATCAAAACAAGTACCTTTCTCCTTTGATTTAGTAGAATCGAGTGAAGCCCTAGCCTTGAATTGTTAAATCAGATCACAAATCTTCTTTGAATCAAGCGCTTGAAATTAAAATGCCTCTATCAGAAATCCACTGGTGAAGCTCTCGCATATGACAATAAAAACGAGGATGGAGACAAGGTACTAGCCAACTTAAAATCGAATTGATCTGGGGCTTTAAATTTGGATCTAGGGTTTTCTGTATTTCGGTGGTCTCGGTGAAACACATTCACCATTGTTTTATAATGAAAACAATCCGAGATATCCGTTTTCCCCTTTATCCGTTCAAACCCGTTCAAAACAATGAAATAGTCAATACTATTTTATTTTAAATATTTTTCTCCATTTGCAACGCCAATAAGTGTGACCCGATAGGTTGTAATAGTGTTGGCAACAATTTAAACATTTAAATTGTAAACAACGAGTGGCATCTAGTAATACATCATTGCTACCCAAACTACAACAATATCTATGATTCGATACGACCTTTGTGAATAGTGTATCAATATAATTTAATCCTTTTAACCATTATATCCAAGATTAAACAGAAGGCATGGATCATATCATCTTCTTTTAATTTAATCTGTTTTCTTGATCAATGAGTAGACTGTTCAGAACAAATCAATATTTGAGCACGGCCATGCATTTCACAGTCTCACTCAATCAAGAGGCCCATGGATATCACTACGAATATATCGTAGGGTTAAATTCCATCTAGATCATTCATAATTTATATTCGATTCTTGATATATCCAATAATCATCGTTATCATTACTCTGTTACGAAATAACTTTAGATGATATCAAAATACAAACATCCTCGATTATAATTACAATGATTTCAGGTCTGAGGATCATTATATCACTATCACTATGAGAACAACTTGTGATACTGTAAATTATACTCCATAGAGTTATCTCATGGTGGGTCAGCCCAATACATTATTCTCTAATACGTATTTATATCTTGACATTAATATCACGTATATTAATGATCAATGAGATGTGATCATCAGTCAATCAATATACCAGTCTAAATGCTCTACTGTTGTCCTATAAACAATAGAACTCGACTAGGGACATTTAAGAATTATAATACTTAACTTATCATATAATCTCAAGTTCAGTCTTACTCGAACTATATAATACCGTATTACTACTCTAAGGACTTCCATTACGATAATATTTATTTCACGCAGTAAATATAATCATAATATAAACTCTTATTCCAAACAAAACATAACATATACAATGTTATTATTATTCACATCTAACTGATTGCCTCTAGGGCACAAAATCTAACAAGTCCAATATTTGTTTTGGAAATTTGTGGACTACGGTTTTTACACGGAATGGTATGGATCTACACGACGAGGATTTTGTGACTCTTTCTTCTCATCCCTCTAGTATTATCAACGTGGCTGCACTAACAAGAATGGGTATACATTTATTTGATTTGATAGCACCGCAGCCTATTGTAACAACCCGTAAAATCTGGGCCAGTTTAAAATTTTTATTTTGGCAATTTTAGCTGAATTTGGATATTTAAAATGAATTATTTTAAATAATATCGACGAGAAATTTATTTTGAATATAATTCGAACGTATATATTATACGCGTCGTCGTTAGAATATAAAAATTTATATATAATTATAAATAGAATTGAAAATGGCGCGGTAGTTCGATAATTCGATTTCAAACTTCAATTGAATGTACCGGGTGCAAAACAATCCGGATTTTAGTGAAACCAAAAATAATGGGATCTAATTGATAATACCTTTCCAATGAATCCGACAAATCAAAATTTCATAGCGGGGATCAAAAGATATGTCCAGTTGAAAATTCTGAATAGTCGCTATGGAATTCAGGCCCTTAAAAATGGACATTTTGCGAACGACCTCGGATTTCGACGAAACCAGTTTTGTTGGATCCGCAGTGTCAAGTTATTGCTAGGTTTCAAATTTCATAATTTTCCGAATCAATATGTGAGCGTGGCAAAGGAAAACGCGATTGACCAGTTTCAGTTGATTTTAATCGACTGGAAATTGGCCATTTTTCCAACGGTCTCAGAATTCGACGAAACTAGTTTTGTTAGGACCGTATCGTCAATACGAAGCTAGAAAATATTTTTCTGCCATTTTTAGAATTCGTATGAGGCCCCGGTAATTTGAAATGTGCGTTTAAAATTCAATATAGCGATTTAAATGTAGATTTAAAGGAAACTGATCGAAACGATCAAAGCACCTAGCGATACATATCCCATTGTGTTCGGAATGGGGGTAAAACGCTATGGACGACAGGCGGTAGGCCTCGTTTCGAGGTCGTATGTAAAAGTCAACTTTTTAATAATTAAATAATAAATAAAAAAAATATCTTCTCCCCTTTATACTCCAGGCCCCCCCCGATAGAAATTCATTCAGATTGAAGAAAAAAAAAAACAAAACGAGGAAGGACGGAATCGCGCTCGCCCCCCCCCCCCAGCGGCGGAGCCGCCTCGGTCTGCTCCTCCCCCTCAGGCCCCACCTCCCTCTCCCCACACCAGTAGCGAATCCCGAGCCGCTAGCCCCCCACGACGAGGAGCAGCCGCAAGCCCCTCCGACCCCTCCAGCACCGCGACTCCTTGTCGAACCCTAGCCCCAGATCCACCGCGAGACCCCCCCCTTCAACAGTCGATGTAAGTTTATTTTAATTATTTCTTTATTGTATTTATATTGTAAATCTGATTTGTTTTTAAAGTATATAAAAACTGATTTTATTTAAATAAGTAAGTTCTGATTTTTTTTTAAAAATGTTAAAACTGATTTAAAAAGAATTTAAAACTGATTTTAGATTTTTTCTAAGAAGTTATAAAACTGAAATTTTAAGGAATTTAAAACTGAATTTTAAAAGAAAAGTATAAAAACTGATTTAGTTTAAAAGTAAAAACCTGATTTTTAAATATTGAACTTTGAAGTAAAAACCTGATTTTTAAATATTGAACTTTGAAGTAAAAACCTGATTTTTAAATATTGAACTTTGAAATAAAAACCTGATTTTTAAATATTGAACTTTGAAATAAAAACCTGATTTTTAAATATTGAACTTTGAAGTAAAAACCTGATTTTTAAATATTGAACTTTGAAGTAAAAACCTGATTTTTAAATATTGAACTTTGAAGTAAAAACCTGATTTTTAAATATTGAACTTTGAAGTAAAAATATGATTTTTATATATTGAACTTCGATAGAAAAATAGAATTTTTATATATTGAACTTCGAATTAAAAATAGAATTTTTATATATTGAACTTCGATAGAAAAATAGAATTTTTATATATTGAACTTCGATAGAAAAATAGAATTTTTATATATTGAACTTCGATAGAAAAATAGAATTTTTATATATTGAACTTCGATAGAAAAATAGAATTTTTATATGTTGAACTTCGAATTAAAAATATGATTTTTATATATTGAACTTCGATAGAAAAATAGAATTTTTATATATTGAACATCGAAGTAAAAATTCGATTTTTATATATTGAATAGCGAAGAAAAAACGTGATTTTTACGTATGTAGTGAAAGCAGCAACGAAGGTGACAAAAAGGCGAAACGACGAAGACTTCTGCAAAAGAAGAGCCGTGGAGCTAGGATAGCTATAGGTGAGGATTTCTCACCTTTCAATTTCATTTCTATTTATATATATATACTAGGATGCAGACGGTGCTTAGTAGCACCCGACACAATCGTCCACAGACCATGGACTTGTTTGTTTGGTTGCATAGATTAGTTATATGATTTGATTTGAATTTGAATTGTTTGGTGAAATTGAATGGTTTGATTGATGTGTGAATGGCGTGGGCCTTCACTAGACCGGGGATAAGGCTAGGCCTCGTCCCGTTTCTAGTATCGTGCCGTTATGCCGCCGAAATTTTCTAAAATATGTTAGAAAAATAAAAATATCATTTTATTGAATAAATGAATTGAATAGAAATTCATAGGTTGAAATAAAATGTTTTATCGTTAAAAATATAATTTTTAACGTGAAGTGAATAAAATAAATATGCATTTACAAACCAGACGGTTTGTTTATGTACACCTATTTGAAGGACATTGATTGGGTCGATAAATTTTACACATCGCCCAACTGCACAAATAAAACCTGTGTTTGATTGTTTGAAACCCCACACGGGTGTTAGGATGAAATTTGAAGTTCACTCATCCTGATTGATTAAATATGTCGATCGATTGATTGACAGGCTGTTATAAGCGTTAGATATCTATATTTGATGCTTATACAGTGTAGTGCACTTTGGTTGATGGTTGATTATTTTTCAATGCTATTATATGTGTGTAATGCATGAAAATCCATATAATTAACTTTATATGGTAATTGATTGGGCCTCATTCTAATTTGAAAAATAAAGAATATTATAAAATAAAAGTTCATGTGTTGACAGTACTCATTCATTGAGATTGGTCATTTGTTGAACGAAATATTTTAGTATTAAAATTTACATCTTTATCGATATAAAATAAAAGTTCATGTGTTGACAGTACTCATTCATTGAGATTGGTCATGTGTTGAACGAAATATTTTGATAATAACAACTATTTTGAAAAAGAAATATTTGAAATAGAATATTTGAAAATAGAAATTTATGAAGCCGTGTATGGACGCCATTTTGACGTGAACGATATTTATATCGATTTGAAAACGATTACGAAATGAATTGAATTGAAAACGAATTCAAAATGAATTGAAAACGATTTCGAAATGAATTGAATTGAAAACGATTTCGAAATGAATTGAATTGAAAACGATTTCGAAATGAATTGAATTGAAAACGACTTCAAAATGAATTGAAAACGATTTCGAAATGAATTGAATTGAAAACGATTTCGAAATGAATTGAATTGAAAACGATTTCGAAATGAATTGAATTGAAAACGATTTCGAAATGAATTGAATTGAAAACGACTTCAAAATGAATTGAAAACGATTTCGAAATGAATTGAATTGAAAACGATTTCGAAATGAATTGAATTGAAAACGAATTCAAATGGAATTGAAAGCGAATTGAAATGAATTCAAATTGAATTGAAATTCGAATTGAATAGAAATGAATTTTGAAACGAATTTATAAAGAAGAATTCAATTTTGCTTTGAATTGAAATGGAAGTTGAAATAGGTTTTGAAACGATTTTAAAACTATTTATATAATTCGTTTTGAATAGTAATCGACGAAATATATATTATATATATTATATATATAATATAATGGCCTGAATAGAACGCGCCGCGCCGCGGCAGTTCGTGAATTTCGACCATTTATTTCAAACGGATGTCACGGGAGATCCGACCGTCGGATTCTCCTAAAACCGGAACCGTTGGGTTCGTATCGAAAAGAGCTTTCTAACAAATATTAGAAATTAGAAATCTAACGGTTGGATTTGGTATTATGTCCAAATCAAATTCGAAAAAGGTCGCTGTAAGTGCAGTTCGATGGCCATTGATGGAAATCGACTGTACGGGCCTTGATAAAATTATTAAAAATAGTAATAATTTGTGTAAAATCATAAGAAATGATTTGTGAAGATTTGGGATGAAAAACTCCATATTTGAAAAGATAAAAATAGATTTTTATCGAATTGGACTAGTTTTGAACTAGAATTATAATTCTATTTATTTTTAAATAAATAAATTGAATTCGAAAAGGGTTTTAAAAATAACCAAAATTTCCAATGATTGCATTGGAGTGGATTTGAATCGAAATTGTCTTCGGAATATTTCGATGTTGGAATTCGTGATTATTACAGATGTTGTTATGGAGATTTGAAAGATATATATTTATATCGTTATTTCCAATACGACATTTGTTAATCGTAGAATTTGATATTGAATATAAGCCGGGATATTTTCTATTCAGAGCCTTGTATTGAATATCAAATGTGATTTGGGTTTGTCGTGAATGGTGTCTTCACTAACACTGTTCTTGAACCCAGTTGAGAAAAGATTAAATCTTTTTATTTAGATTTAATGAAGTGTACCAATTAAATAACATTTAATTGGAATTGAATCGATATTGATTTTTGGGTTTATCGTGGACAGTGTTTTAAATAACACTCGTTCTTTAACCCGATAATTAATGGAATGTGATTTTGGGTTTATCGTGAACCGTGTTTTAAATGACACTGATTCTTTAACCCAGTCGAAGATTAAAACTAAGTGGAGTTTTAATGAATCTTTAATTAGATTGGAAAGATCGAAAATGGAGTATCACCAGTTTGGCTCCAGGCGATAGTTAAATCTTTAATTAGATTTGAACGTGAAATGGTAATTGAATTTACCGATAACACTGTGGTGTTAGATATGAAGTATTACCAGTTTTACTTCATGGGATGAATAGGTTGGGATGGGGAAATTAAAACAAATGATTACTTCGGTAAGGTTCGCTAATCCCGACTAGTTTGAATTGAGATTCAAAGATAGAATAAAGAATAAATTCAAGGAATTTATCTTGGATAAAATTAATGGGAACCTTTCCCTATGAATGTGAAATTTAGAAACTAACTGTCGGTTAGCCAAGCAGAATGGTTTTCTGGATATTGATCTGATGTTGGTTTCGGCCTTCGGGGTTAATATTTGGGGAATTACTCTCTTGATTAATTTGCGATTAGTGACTAATGAATTGGAATGAGGCGTATGTTGTGTTTGTGTAACACTTTTATAATATATACGCGAGTTATTCGGAAAGACCGGGTTTATCCCATTCTGAATAACTGATGCGACGATAAGTCGAAGATGAAGACGATGGTCGAAGACCGGAGGTCTTCACGTCGTTTGGGTGATAACTGATGATCTTGATTGGGCTGTACACCCAAGAAGATGGAAACAGTTGGTGATCGTCCAGACGTACTTGGAGATCGATGGATATGCGGGGTACTAGGTGCCTCCGGTTTCGTTCAGACCTAGAACGGACTTGTAAATGGACTGTGTGTCTGACATTGGAATTTAGTCTGTGTGATTGATTTCTATTAAATATATATCTGTTTGGCGGCGGAGAATTTATTCTCTTGCTTAACGCCCTTCTCTGAGACGTACGAGCTCAGGGGTTATATATTGATGGATATCAAACGCATGGAGTGAATTGCCTGTGTGGCATGCCTAAGTGGCAATTGATCGAGGCTTCTGTTGAAAAGCAAAGTCTTGTGGTGATGATCAAAGCACGGCCTTTGTGGCGTAGCTTTGTGTAACGTTTACTTCGCGTGTTTCACACCCGGTATGAACCAAAAACGGGAGGGGACGTCAGGGAGGGCATGCGTTTCTTTCTAGCTAGAAGTGGCGTCAGTGGTTTTACACGCCCTGACGAGTTTGACTTATGTGGTTGTTGCTGTTGCGAGGCGCCTCGGATTGATCGGTCGTTCTCGAACCGATGGAGTCATTTAGTTGGCTCGTTTACGCCCCATAGGGCGGGGAAATGCATGTTCAGGGTTTAAGTTTAATCCACATCGGTGGACTGGCCCTGAGGATCCAAGGCTTGACTGAGTACTTGCCTGAGACACGGGCTAGAGCGTCTCGAATCGGTTGAGGACTATCTTTTGCCTCGGTTCATAGATGGAAATCCAATTTCCAAATACGTGACTTTGCGATTTTGATTGTATAACCTATATATGGCGACATAGTGGTATGGGGCATTCATGCCGCCTATGATTGATACTTATGATTTGAAGTTGTTTTATACACTATGCACTTATATAGTATCAAATGATTTGTTTTAAACGTATCAAGCATTCTTGGCTATTATAAGGTAAAAACCCTATCCTCCGGCTTGCGTTGCATTGTGTGATGGGACCTGGGTCTTATAATAGCTTCATTTTTCTTTATTTAGCATTGCGCTGTTTGTTTTATGCACTGGTATTCTTGGGAGGAAACCCGTTCCGTGTTATACGGCGTGGTCCCTTGATTTACCTAATTTTAAAAATAAAGATTAATAACTGTTTTAGTTCTCACACCAGTCACATGACTGACCTGGAGTTTATTGTTTTAACCTAAACTCTGGGTGCCCCTATTTTGACACGGGCAGCTAGTAGTTTTGGTTTTGCAGATTTATATTCACAGGATCCTGGTTTACAGCTGGAACGATATCCGGAAAGCTTTGTATCCGTATATCTCTTCTAGTTGTGTATTGTATTATTTTCCGCTGCGATGTATTTAAATGTAATTTAAATCTCTGATATTTCTGTGTAATATTCATTCGTTAATACTCTGTATATTCTTGTAATCTGATGCATTGTTGTGATATACAATGAAATGTTCTTCTGTATGCATTCTGATTTGTCGTGTTCTCAAACGATAGGGCGTTTCGAACGGTCTGGGTCGGTTTAGCGACTGGTTCGGACCGAGCGAAATTCCTTGCCGTCACAGTTGGTATCAGAGCTTTGGTTTACAAAGCTCAGAGAACAAGGCACATTAGAACCATACGAATGAATTCATCGGATATTGGGTTAGTAAAATCCAATGGGAATGACTCGTTAGAGATGGGATCAGTAGTATCCTAGAACGAGTGTGAAGAGTATATTTTTCAAATGAAAACATTCTTTGTTTTGAAAATTTAAATCAACTATTCGTATTTGATTATTTATTTATATTGATTTGGACAATGCAGTATATAAAGATTTTGGGTATACGTCTGATCCACGTGTATTCGTAGTTTTAATATACTGGATAGATATAGATTCACACTCTAGTCGCCCGAAGATGATTCTGATGATTGTAGCTACATCATCAGAATTAGTGTTCGAGTGTTGAAGGTGTGATTTTCTATATATTTCCATTAGGCTGGTGTGAGAACCAAAACTTATATATAGTTAGAACACATTGTTGTGAATTGGCATCAAAAACATGATTTTTTGTATATGTATCAAAATTATGAATTTGAAACTCTAATTCACTAATCGATTGATGTTTGTGTTGTTTCGTTATTTGTTTGCTAATTTTTAGCCAATTAGCCTAACTGAATCACGTATTGAATTGTATTGAAATTTTGTTGCGTTTGCTTGCATATACATATATATCATTGAACAGGTCATAGGAAGGAAGCTAGAGCAGAGAATAAAATTTGTTTGCCCGACAAATAGGTACATGTTTACTACATAATTTCCTGTTTTGTTTGGGTGATGATGATTTTATGAGCCTATTGGCCAGCCGCTTGGCTTTTTCTTTTTCTTTTTGAGATCTGAAGGACCGGGGAAGCTATTTGAAATTCCCCGATGCTCCCGGTGCAGGGGAGGTTATGGCGAAATTTTTCAAAAATTTAGGGTGTTAGCCAAATTTTTGAAATTTTAGAAATTCTCAGAAACTGAAAAGTTGGAGAATGGAAGCCAGGTCGAGCGTAGAGTTGATTAATCAAACCACTTTCGACTTTGTTCCTTTTCGGGGACGAAAAGTTTTAAGTGGGGGAGATTGTAACAACCCGTAAAATCTGGGCCAGTTTAAAATTTTTATTTTGGCAATTTTAGCTGAATTTGGATATTTAAAATGAATTATTTTAAATAATATCGACGAGAAATTTATTTTGAATATAATTCGAACGTATATATTATGCGCGTCGTCGTTAGAATATAAAAATTTATATATAATTATAAATAGAATTGAAAATGGCGCGGTAGTTCGATAATTCGATTTCAAACTTCAATTGAATGTACCGGGTGCAAAACAATCCGGATTTTAGTGAAACCAAAAATAATGGGATCTAATTGATAATACCTTTCCAATGAATCCGACAAATCAAAATTTCATAGCGGGGATCAAAAGATATGTCCAGTTGAAAATTCTGAATAGTCGCTATGGAATTCAGGCCCTTAAAAATGGACATTTTGCGAACGACCTCGGATTTCGACGAAACCAGTTTTGTTGGATCCGCAGTGTCAAGTTATTGCTAGGTTTCAAATTTCATAATTTTCCGAATCAATATGTGAGCGTTGCAAAGGAAAACGCGTTTGACCAGTTTCAGTTGATTTTAATCGACTGGAAATTGGCCATTTTTCCAACGGTCTCAGAATTCGACGAAACTAGTTTTGTTAGGACCGTATCGTCAATACGAAGCTAGAAAATATTTTTCTGCCATTTTTAGAATTCGTATGAGGCCCCGGTAATTTGAAATGTGCGTTTAAAATTCAATATAGCGATTTAAATGTAGATTTAAAGGAAACCGATCGAAACGATCAAAGCAGCTAGCGATACATATCCCATTGTGTTCGGAATGGGGGTAAAACGCTATGGATGACAGGCGGTAGGCCTCGTTTCGAGGTCGTACGTAAAAGTCAACTTTTTAATAATTAAATAATAAATAAAAAAAATATCTTCTCCCCTTTATACTCCAGGCCCCCCCGATAGAAATTCATTCAGATTGAAGAAAAAAAAAACAAAACGAGGAAGGACGGAATCGCGCTCGCCCCCCCCCCCCCCCCCCCCCCAGCGGCGGAGCCGCCTCGGTCTGCTCCTCCCCCTCAGGCCCCACCTCCCTCTCCCCACACCAGTAGCGAATCCCGAGCTGCTAGCCCCCCACGACGAGGAGCAGCCGCAAGCCCCTCCGACCCCTCCAGCACCGCGACTCCTTGTCGAACCCTAGCCCCAGGTCCACCGCGAGACCCCCCCTTCAACAGTCGATGTAAGTTTATTTTAATTATTTCTTTATTGTATTTATATTGTAAATCTGATTTGTTTTTAAAGTATATAAAAACTGATTTTATTTAAATAAGTAAGTTCTGATTTTTTTTAAAAAATGTTAAAACTGATTTAAAAAGAATTTAAAACTGATTTTAGATTTTTTCTAAGAAGTTATAAAACTGAAATTTTAAGGAAGTTAAAACTGAATTTTAAAAGAAAAGTATAAAAACTGATTTAGTTTAAAAGTAAAAACCTGATTTTTAAATATTGAACTTTGAAGTAAAAACCTGATTTTTAAATATTGAACTTTGAAGTAAAAACCTGATTTTTAAATATTGAACTTTGAAATAAAAACCTGATTTTTAAATATTGAACTTTGAAATAAAAACCTGATTTTTAAATATTGAACTTTGAAGTAAAAACCTGATTTTTAAATATTGAACTTTGAAGTAAAAACCTGATTTTTAAATATTGAACTTTGAAGTAAAAACCTGATTTTTAAATATTGAACTTTGAAGTAAAAATATGATTTTTATATATTGAACTTCGATAGAAAAATAGAATTTTTATATATTGAACTTCGAATTAAAAATAGAATTTTTATATATTGAACTTCGATAGAAAAATAGAATTTTTATATATTGAACTTCGATAGAAAAATAGAATTTTTATATATTGAACTTCGATAGAAAAATAGAATTTTTATATATTGAACTTCGATAGAAAAATAGAATTTTTATATGTTGAACTTCGAATTAAAAATATGATTTTTATATATTGAACTTCGATAGAAAAATAGAATTTTTATATATTGAACATCGAAGTAAAAATTCGATTTTTATATATTGAATAGCGAAGTAAAAACGTGATTTTTACGTATGTAGTGAAAGCAGCAACGAAGGTGACAAAAAGGCGAAACGACGAAGACTTCTGCAAAAGAAGAGCCGTGGAGCTAGGATAGCTATAGGTGAGGATTTCTCACCTTTCAATTTCATTTCTATTTATATATATATACTAGGATGCAGACGGTGCTTAGTAGCACCCGACACAATCGTCCACAGACCATGGACTTGTTTGTTTGGTTGCATAGATTAGTTATATGATTTGATTTGAATTTGAATTGTTTGGTGAAATTGAATGGTTTGATTGATGTGTGAATGGCGTGGGCCTTCACTAGACCGGGGATAAGGCTAGGCCTCGTCCCGTTTCTAGTATCGTGCCGTTATGCCGCCGAAATTTTCTAAAATATGTTAGAAAAATAAAAATATCATTTTATTGAATAAATGAATTGAATAGAAATTCATAGGTTGAAATAAAATGTTTTATCGTTAAAAATATAATTTTTAACGTGAAGTGAATAAAATAAATATGCATTTACAAACCAGACGGTTTGTTTATGTACACCTATTTGAAGGACATTGATTGGGTCGATAAATTTTACACATCGCCCAACTGCACAAATAAAACCTGTGTTTGATTGTTTGAAACCCCACACGGGTGTTAGGATGAAATTTGAAGTTCACTCATCCT
The DNA here is from genome assembly GCA_030737875.1 of Allium sativum. Classification (NCBI taxonomy): domain Eukaryota; kingdom Viridiplantae; phylum Streptophyta; class Magnoliopsida; order Asparagales; family Amaryllidaceae; genus Allium; species Allium sativum. Next base: position 14,891,120 of record CM060923.1, read on the forward strand.
GATTGATTAAATATGTCGATCGATTGATTGACAGGCTGTTATAAGCGTTAGATATCTATATTTGATGCTTATACAGTGTAGTGCACTTTGGTTGATGGTTGATTATTTTTCAATGCTATTATATGTGTGTAATGCATGAAAATCCATATAATTAACTTTATATGGTAATTGATTGGGCCTCATTCTAATTTGAAAAATAAAGAATATTATAAAATAAAAGTTCATGTGTTGACAGTACTCATTCATTGAGATTGGTCATTTGTTGAACGAAATATTTTAGTATTAAAATTTACATCTTTATCGATATAAAATAAAAGTTCATGTGTTGACAGTACTCATTCATTGAGATTGGTCATGTGTTGAACGAAATATTTTGATAATAACAACTATTTTGAAAAAGAAATATTTGAAATAGAATATTTGAAAATAGAAATTTATGAAGCCGTGTATGGACGCCATTTTGACGTGAACGATATTTATATCGATTTGAAAACGATTACGAAATGAATTGAATTGAAAACGAATTCAAAATGAATTGAAAACGATTTCGAAATGAATTGAATTGAAAACGATTTCGAAATGAATTGAATTGAAAACGATTTCGAAATGAATTGAATTGAAAACGACTTCAAAATGAATTGAAAACGATTTCGAAATGAATTGAATTGAAAACGATTTCGAAATGAATTGAATTGAAAACGATTTCGAAATGAATTGAATTGAAAACGATTTCGAAATGAATTGAATTGAAAACGACTTCAAAATGAATTGAAAACGATTTCGAAATGAATTGAATTGAAAACGATTTCGAAATGAATTGAATTGAAAACGAATTCAAATGGAATTGAAAGCGAATTGAAATGAATTCAAATTGAATTGAAATTCGAATTGAATAGAAATGAATTTTGAAACGAATTTATAAAGAAGAATTCAATTTTGCTTTGAATTGAAATGGAAGTTGAAATAGGTTTTGAAACGATTTTAAAACTATTTATATAATTCGTTTTGAATAGTAATCGACGAAATATATATTATATATATAATATAATGGCCTGAATAGAACGCGCCGCGCCGCGGCAGTTCGTGAATTTCGACCATTTATTTCAAACGGATGTCACGGGAGATCCGACCGTCGGATTCTCCTAAAACCGGAACCGTTGGGTTCGTATCGAAAAGAGCTTTCTAACGAATATTAGAAATTAGAAATCTAACGGTTGGATTTGGTATTATGTCCAAATCAAATTCGAAAAAGGTCGCTGTAAGTGCAGTTCGATGGCCATTGATGGAAATCGACTGTACGGGCCTTGATAAAATTATTAAAAATAGTAATAATTTGTGTAAAATCATAAGAAATGATTTGTGAAGATTTGGGATGAAAAACTCCATATTTGAAAAGATAAAAATAGATTTTTATCGAATTGGACTAGTTTTGAACTAGAATTATAATTCTATTTATTTTTAAATAAATAAATTGAATTCGAAAAGGGTTTTAAAAATAACCAAAATTTCCAATGATTGCATTGGAGTGGATTTGAATCGAAATTGTCTTCGGAATATTTCGATGTTGGAATTCGTGATTATTACAGATGTTGTTATGGAGATTTGAAAGATATATATTTATATCGTTATTTCCAATACGACATTTGTTAATCGTAGAATTTGATATTGAATACAAGCCGGGATATTTTCTATTCAGAGCCTTGTATTGAATATCAAATGTGATTTGGGTTTGTCGTGAATGGTGTCTTCACTAACACTGTTCTTGAACCCAGTTGAGAAAAGATTAAATCTTTTTATTTAGATTTAATGAAGTGTACCAATTAAATAACATTTAATTGGAATTGAATCGATATTGATTTTTGGGTTTATCGTGGACAGTGTTTTAAATAACACTCGTTCTTTAACCCGATAATTAATGGAATGTGATTTTGGGTTTATCGTGAACCGTGTTTTAAATGACACTGATTCTTTAACCCAGTCGAAGATTAAAACTAAGTGGAGTTTTAATGAATCTTTAATTAGATTGGAAAGATCGAAAATGGAGTATCACCAGTTTGGCTCCAGGCGATAGTTAAATCTTTAATTAGATTTGAACGTGAAATGGTAATTGAATTTACCGATAACACTGTGGTGTTAGATATGAAGTATTACCAGTTTTACTTCATGGGATGAATAGGTTGGGATGGGGAAATTAAAACAAATGATTACTTCGGTAAGGTTCGCTAATCCCGACTAGTTTGAATTGAGATTCAAAGATAGAATAAAGAATAAATTCAAGGAATTTATCTTGGATAAAATTAATGGGAACCTTTCCCTATGAATGTGAAATTTAGAAACTAACTGTCGGTTAGCCAAGCAGAATGGTTTTCTGGATATTGATCTGATGTTGGTTTCGGCCTTCGGGGTTAATATTTGGGGAATTACTCTCTTGATTAATTTGCGATTAGTGACTAATGAATTGGAATGAGGCGTATGTTGTGTTTGTGTAACACTTTTATAATATATACGCGAGTTATTCGGAAAGACCGGGTTTATCCCATTCTGAATAACTGATGCGACGATAAGTCGAAGATGAAGACGATGGTCGAAGACCGGAGGTCTTCACGTCGTTTGGGTGATAACTGATGATCTTGATTGGGCTGTACACCCAAGAAGATGGAAACAGTTGGTGATCGTCCAGACGTACTTGGAGATCGATGGATATGCGGGGTACTAGGTGCCTCCGGTTTCGTTCAGACCTAGAACGGACTTGTAAATGGACTGTGTGTCTGACATTGGAATTTAGTCTGTGTGATTGATTTCTATTAAATATATATCTGTTTGGCGGCGGAGAATTTATTCTCTTGCTTAACGCCCTTCTCTGAGACGTACGAGCTCAGGGGTTATATATTGATGGATATCAAACGCATGGAGTGAATTGCCTGTGTGGCATGCCTAAGTGGCAATTGATCGAGGCTTCTGTTGAAAAGCAAAGTCTTGTGGTGATGATCAAAGCACGGCCTTTGTGGCGTAGCTTTGTGTAACGTTTACTTCGCGTGTTTCACACCCGGTATGAACCAAAAACGGGAGGGGACGTCAGGGAGGGCATGCGTTTCTTTCTAGCTAGAAGTGGCGTCAGTGGTTTTACACGCCCTGACGAGTTTGACTTATGTGGTTGTTGCTGTTGCGAGGCGCCTCGGATTGATCGGTCGTTCTCGAACCGATGGAGTCATTTAGTTGGCTCGTTTACGCCCCATAGGGCGGGGAAATGCATGTTCAGGGTTTAAGTTTAATCCACATCGGTGGACTGGCCCTGAGGATCCAAGGCTTGACTGAGTACTTGCCTGAGACACGGGCTAGAGCGTCTCGAATCGGTTGAGGACTATCTTTTGCCTCGGTTCATAGATGGAAATCCAATTTCCAAATACGTGACTTTGCGATTTTGATTGTATAACCTATATATGGCGACATAGTGGTATGGGGCATTCATGCCGCCTATGATTGATACTTATGATTTGAAGTTGTTTTATACACTATGCACTTATATAGTATCAAATGATTTGTTTTAAACGTATCAAGCATTCTTGGCTATTATAAGGTAAAAACCCTATCCTCCGGCTTGCGTTGCATTGTGTGATGGGACCTGGGTCTTATAATAGCTTCATTTTTCTTTATTTAGCATTGCGCTGTTTGTTTTATGCACTGGTATTCTTGGGAGGAAACCCGTTCCGTGTTATACGGCGTGGTCCCTTGATTTACCTAATTTTAAAAATAAAGATTAATAACTGTTTTAGTTCTCACACCAGTCACATGACTGACCTGGAGTTTATTGTTTTAACCTAAACTCTGGGTGCCCCTATTTTGACACGGGCAGCTAGTAGTTTTGGTTTTGCAGATTTATATTCACAGGATCCTGGTTTACAGCTGGAACGATATCCGGAAAGCTTTGTATCCGTATATCTCTTCTAGTTGTGTATTGTATTATTTTCCGCTGCGATGTATTTAAATGTAATTTAAATCTCTGATATTTCTGTGTAATATTCATTCGTTAATACTCTGTATATTCTTGTAATCTGATGCATTGTTGTGATATACAATGAAATGTTCTTCTGTATGCATTCTGATTTGTCGTGTTCTCAAACGATAGGGCGTTTCGAACGGTCTGGGTCGGTTTAGCGACTGGTTCGGACCGAGCGAAATTCCTTGCCGTCACACCTATGGAGCATGATGGAGAGGGTGAGGGTGAGGAGGAGGAGCATGAGGACGAGCCACACGACGGTCATGATCATCAGGCCGGACACGATGCAGACCCCTAGTATGTACCACAGAGGGGGTCTGATCCACCACAGACAGAGCAGGCTTGGGGAGCTGCTTGGACCTCCCAGGCTCTGGGATATGGGACTTCCGATACATCTGCATGGGACCCATGGGTTGCTAGAGATCCAAATTGGAGGACCGAGTTGAGATATGTCTCGGAGCAGCAGGCTCGTATAGTTAGAGGCCACCATGACATTTTGAGGACCCAGCAGGAGATTCTACAAACACAAGTTGGGCTAGCTGAGACTCAGAAGCAGATGCTTCAAGATATGGGCACCTCCTACGAAACAGTTGGGAGCTGAACTACAGGATCTGCAATTAGAGGTTAGGCAGGGGAATCGACAGCAGGGACAGAAGCTTGATAGCATAGAGGAGCTCATTCGTAGTTACTTTCGTTAGACTTGTCCTCTATTATTATTCGTAGCATAGTATTTCATTTCGTAATGCTTGACTGTTTTCTTTGTTTAGTTGCAATGATGTACTGGAAACTATTTAAATATAATTCACGAGTTGCTTAATTAAATCTGTTGTAATCATATAACCTTGGAAATATTACAATAAGCGAACGAAGAAAAACGAGAAATGGAAACATGGGAAAATGAAGATTTTTCCATTATACAAAATTTGGAAAATTAGATTTTTCCGAATTTAAAGATGGATGATAGGGTTTTGAACGCGACAATTGGATGGACTGCACTCTTATTTTATAAGGGTGTGGGAAAATTTGGATGAAAAATATTTTAAATCTTTCAAAAACATTGCATTCATATAGAACTGCAAGTATAATTAGGATGTGAGCATCATATTTTGAAAAGGATTTTCTTTAAAAAGTTGCATGCATTTAGGTGGTACCGAAAATAGGCATACATACATTAATGAAATGTAATTCACTTTGCACATGTGCACATGGATGGAAAAATTGGTTGAACACTTTTTGGATAGCTGCGAGGGCTTATTAATTTTACTCTTATTGAATTTCGGGGACGAAATTCCTTAAGGGTGGGAGAATGTAACACCCTGCATTTTTTATATATATATATTCCGAGATATTTAATAGTAATGGTGATACACGAAAACAAACCAGTTAACAATGATGGAAAATATGGAATACTTAACTCAAAAATTTAGAATTAAGTCAAACGAATTTCACCGTTACATTCGTCTCGGAATTCTGCATGGAATCAAGTCCGAGTTTTCAAAAATCGAATTCCGTATGAGTCAGATATGACCTTTCGAAGTTTCAGAATTTAATTAAAAACTAAACAGCTCAAAAACAAGGCCAAATTCGAATCTCAAACGCACAGGAAGGCTGGGCGGGAAATTTCCCGCCCAGACCAGGTCGACCAGGGGGTCGACTATGTAGTCGACCCTCCCCCAACCAGGTCGACACTATAGTCGACCTGGGTGTCGACCTGGCCTCTTTTTCCCAGATTCAGTTCTGGGTGCATTTTGATGTATTTGGACTAGTTCTTAGGAGAGATTCATAGTTTGGCACATATATAAACAACTCTAGGCTCATTGTAAATGACACAACAATTCATGGTGAAGCCATGTCTCTCTTCTCCCTCTCATTATCTTCTTTTGGCTCCAAGAGATCATGGATCTATTCTTCCCTCTTCTCTCTACAACATCCATTCTTTAAAATAAAAAGAATGAGATCTAGAACAACAAAGGGAATAGAAAAGAGGTTCAAATTTAAAGAGAAGATAATGGATTCAGATTCGTGAATTTATGCCGCAAAGAGAAATCAAAGATGATTCAAAACAGAAACTCAAGCTAAGCAAAAGAGGGAAGACAATTCTAGAGTTATCCAGTCCTTATTTTGAAGACGACAAGCAATGTGAGTGGGTTATAATACAACTTTTGTATAAAATTATTATTTATCGTTCAAACATTCCCCATGTAACATGAAATGAAATTATTAGGAAAGATTGGATCTGTAATGTTTTCATATGTTTAATTCTAATTATTATGCCTATGGTTATGTTTCTCCTTTTATCCTTCCCTTTTTATTTTTATAAGTTAGGCTATCTCGAGCCTAGATCTATCATGAAATAAATACGATTGAATGATTATTGCGAACGAAAAGGGAAACACTCGATTTTGGGATATGACATAAATTGGAGAGTTTGGTTATGAATTACAATGGGTTTGGGTATAATATAACATTAGCAAGGTTTGAATGTGTAAACCACGTTGGGAAGTATAAGTATGAATATGATTTGGGTTTTGGCATAGGATTGTCATCATTGAAAGGATTTGAACATGAATTGGTTTATGGACTTGTTAATTAGCCTATGACACTAGAATAAAACATGGATTGAGATTTGGGAAATTTAATATGTTAATCATATTTTTATGGGACCTGAACTTTATTAAAAGTATGAATACCATGGGAAATAAATGATTTGGAATTGGTAAATTTGAATAAAAGTTGGGAAATTGGGTTACATGAAATTTGGTATGAATCAACATGAAATTGGTCTAATTTACGACCACTTGAATAGACTTAAAAGTCAATTTGAACTGCATAACATGAAATTTGGGGGTTTGGGTGAAATACGAATATTAATAAACCTTTGACACGAGGTTAGACACAATTGTGGTGTAAGACTGCCCGGAACCGCCCGGCAAATCCAGCTGCCATAATTGACATCTAATGTGAGAGGTCAAAGGAGGAGATTTGAGTGTAACGGTTTATGACACGAGGTTGGACTCAAGTTGTGGCGTAAGACTGCCCGGAACTGCCCGGCACATCCAGCAGCCGCAAAATGTTAGTCCAATGTGGGTGGTCATACATCGTTATGGCATAATGAATGAATTAAGAAATACTAACAATAATAAGACATGTGGGTGACATGGGTATGTTTAGAGGGTTAAGTGGGTACAGGTAAGTTTAGGCTTAACTGTAGTAAGACAAGATATGTATAAACATGTAAGTATAGACTTAACCACGGTAAGACATGTGTAAGATATGGAAACAATAATAAAAAGGGGTTAAGTAAATCTGAACTAATGACAGAATATGGGGAATGATAAATAACCTACTAAAAATTTGAATAAGAAAAAGGCGAATAATGGGTTAGACTTGTCCTAGGGACAAGGGGGAAGATGACTTATGGGAAAGGATAAGTTATAAGAACGATAAGGGGAAAAATGAGATAACTTGTATGAGAAGATATACTTAATTATAAATTAATTGGCTTGGAAGAGAAGAAAGAGTATGAAATCAAAAGATAATATAAGAAGTAAATTTGAATCATATAGATTGGTTAGGTTGAGTAATTCCCGGGGTGCCAGTCTGATGTTGACTTCGGTCTTCAGGGCTGGTATTTAGGGGATTATTCTCCTAACCAGTATATATGTAGGATAAGGCATACTTAACTATGAATTAATGTAACATGTTGTTGTGACCCAAAAAGGGAATAATTTATGAAATTGAAAAGTGACATGTTATAAGGCTTATTAATGGACTTAAATGAGTTAAGTATAAATTCAGTTGACAAGCAAGGGTAACTTGGTAAACTTGAAAAGGAAGCTAAGTTGAATAACCAAGTTAAAGATGGAAACTAATGAGGTGACTCAAACGCATAAGAAATGGTTAAACGTAGGGTCTAATGACATATAAAACTAAAGCGCTTGGGGTAGTCCGTACGTTGTAGGATAGATAACCACACGAGCTAGATCAGTTCGGTGTCATAAGTCATGAGAAGGAGCGAACGCCCACCTGATCATAAAGAAGGCTCCAACGAATTTGGGTTACGAAGCACGCTGCTTCGAGGGGACGTAAGGGTACTCTTGGTATCCCTCTGTGAGACTGCAGATGATCCTCCTGGGCTCACAGAGGTTAAGGTCTGCGTTAGAAGAACCAAGGGTATGCCTTGGTTGCAATATAAGGCAACCTAAAGACTAGGATGGACCAGCGTGATTCGGCAAGACCAGTAGCCCTGTGATAGCAACTCATCGTCTAACTACCATCTTGAGTCAGCCGAGATATGTACCGCGGAAAGGTGGAGAACTCCAAAAGACCATATACTTGCTATCTAGTTTTGGGTGCGGATGGCCATAGGTTAGTGGGGCATAGAGGGCCTGCGTAAAGTTCTCATTTTATCAAGGGTGGCCTTTCATTAGTTGAGGGAGGGGTCAAGTGGGACCATAGCCACTGGAAAAACAGACCTTAACATCTGCATCGGCAGGTATCAGAAAGCTCCCGACCGAGTTCCGTGTTTCTTGATTTGCCCTGCTACGGGACTCGGGTAGCACATATAGAGTACATGTGCATCTAGTCATCGAAAACGGTTCACGATACTTACACGGGGAAGGTCTAGGAACATATATCGCTCTGGGTAGTGTGTCCTAGACTAGAGGGCATATTTCGTTAGGTAGCATAATCCCTAGAAGCCCTAGGTGGCATAAACCCTAATCGAATTAAGGAAACGTGGCAGTCCAAACAATTACGGAAACGGTGGCACTACGTTGAGGTAGTATATAGTTACGTAATGAAGTCCGTACGATTAATGGAAAGGGACTGTACACATACATGGAAAAGATAATACGAGTAGGGGGTATCCATATATACGAGATATTAGGTATATGAACGAGAACGACATGAGTTTAGCCTTGAGTGCTAATGAAGAGATTAACCTAATAACTAAGAAAATATACGGAACGGTATATGTAGGATTATACAGAAGTTTATTATAAGTCCAGTCACACAGAACTTATGTTCTGATCCCCTCCTCATTTCACACCTCCAGGTTAGGTTCAGGACAGAGATGGTATAGCTTTGGATACTGGTTTAGCAGTATTGTTAACAAGGTAAAGCTATGTTTTGACTATATTATATTTTATCCTTCCGCTGTGAGATACTTACGAGTTCTGACATGTTTTCTTTATCTCTGTCTTTTTCTGCAGGATACCAGAGCACCCAGCTCGGGTCTCGACGGATTGAATTTTTGAAAAAAATCCGGTCTGTCGAAATCCGGGTTGTTACAGAGATCAAGTAGAAATAGGGAATTGAAATAAGATTTCCAAAGTATGGAATGGTTGAATAGATTTGAAAGGAGATTGGTAAAGGTGAATTTGGGTAAAGAAGTGGGTCATAGGGTTGTATAACCAAATCCAATAGTCAAATGGAATTTGTTTTGAGACTGCAATGGACTATTGGGTTTTGATTACAACTTATATTTACCCGAGGATAATAACGTTGTTGATCAAGGTCTGAGAGGTAATTAAAACACCCCAACTTGAATAACATCAGGATTATCTGAAGACGATATGAGTTGATAATCGTAAAAGAGGTTAGTGATAATTTATTATTTCCATTGGTGAAATAATAATGCAACGTTGGTGAAAATTTGGAAATATATATATATATATAATGAGAATTCCAAAGTAGAAGAAAAACAAAAAGAGATCACGTGAATTATAACGATATTTTCGGGTTAGGAAGGAAATGTAAAGTTTAGTTTTATTCTATACTAATAAATATTATTTATTGTTTAAGAATGAAATAAAAGATATTACGTAACGCTGTATACGAGTAATAAGTTGAATGGATTTCCCTAGTTTAAATAATAGAGAATGATGTAACAAATGTTTTGAAAGGAGAATTAAGTGAGAATTTAATATGGTTATGAGTTATTTTAAAAAGTAATATAAGAAATGGTTTTGAGAACATTAGTATATTAAATAAGAATCAATTATCGTATTTTTTTTAAATATTAAAAGAGTTAGAAGTTTTAATTAAGCAGAAGTGAACTAGTTTATTTTAATTAAAAGGTCAAGTGATGCTGAATACTGAACCAGTGAACTCATTGGATTTTCATGATTGAATCACTATATATTTTGATAGTTAAATCACCGACTATCAAATCTGGCCAATATGATTGTTGGTACGGAAAGACCAGGATCGAATTTATATTCGAAAACCATTCCGACCAACAAATACGTGAAGATATTAGAAGATGATCGAGATGGAGCTTTGAAGACCGCAGATTTTCATAAACGGAAGAACCACTAATAATCTCTGATGTTGCAACTAGAGATAAACTGTGATTCTGTCATGGTTGGAATCTACGGGTTGCAAGGACTTCTCGCTACTGATCCATGGGGTGATTCCTATGTTGGATGCAGTAGGAGAGTACCTTTGGTTCATCCTGTTCCTGGATGACTTGTATGGACAGATGTCTGACAGAGTATTTCCAAAGGGTCACATACGTTGATTTCTTCAAACGTGCTATAGTCGTTGGCGGAGAATGGCCGTTCTCTTAGCTTAACTGCTAGAGTATTTTTGTGGACGTCAATTAGTGATATCTGGCGGATCTGACGATGTGGCATTCAAAGTGAATGATGACCAGGTGTTCAAAAGTTAATCTAAACCTCAAGCCTCACCAACCGGGAAATGACAAAAATCGGGCAGGCAGCATGGCTATGTGGGTCGCTCTCATTAGTGCGTATAACCACCTATCTAGAGAAATTCCTTTTGCTTCTTTAATCTATATTTCGATGTTGTCCCTTTTTGGGAAAAGGTTGATGATCCCAACCGTTGGTGATATGCATTCGATACACACAAGCGAAATGAGTCGTCGGTCATGTGTGGGCTGGGTTGCAAGGCATTCTTGTTAAACCCAGTGTATTCGCCTCTAGAGATACACTATCGGCAGGAGGTCCCATACCTTGTCATAGTCGGAATCCAATCTCCAATAAGTGCCCACGGTTTTGATTGTATACTATATATGTGGAGCGTGAGATGCAAGCGTTCCACTAGATTGCTATTTACTTGTATTTAGACACTATTATAATATCAGAAAAGATATTGATTTCAAAAATGTTTTGGGTTATCGTAAGGTAAAAACCGTCCGTATTTATGTGTGGACTTGGTCTTATGATTTTCCTTTTCTGTCGAAAAGATTTTTGAACTTTAAAATCAAGTTGGATGATTTCCCTTAATACTGTGCGAGTTTTTCTCACTCTGGTTCACCAGACTGACCCGGTGTTTTGTAAATGCTCGGGTAACCCTGGGGTGTACAGGTTCAGGTTATCGAATGCTGTGAAGAGACGAGCTGGAAGAGTTCAGACTATGGTATTATATCTAGTATCTATTCCGCTGTGTGTATTGTATATGGGACAGATTATTATCACTGTCCAGATGTGTGCTATACTCTTATAAGTGTAAGTATTTTTAAAACCTCTCAATAAAGATTCATTTCTGTATTATATTTTGTTCCACTGCGATGTGAGACTCTGATTCTATGTTATATTGGTTCTTCTTCTTCTATTCTAATATTTCTTTCTTTCTTATCTCATCCTCTAAATTATTTCTAATAGCGTTCCAGTATTTTCGGTGTTTGGAAGGTCGGCATGAGGTACGGTAAATGTCGATTTCCGGGGCCGAAAATCCTTGGGTCGTTACAAGGTTCATGGTTTTTGATGGGGGTTCGATGTGAATTTTTTTGGTGTCTCTAGTGTGTGTAGTATTGTTTGTGGGTTTTGTCTTGAGTGTGGTTGGCTGTGTGAGGTTGTGGTTACTGTTTTGTTAAGTCAAGTGGTGTGGTGGTGGACATTGGTGTTCTGGTGTAGTTCTTCTTTGGGTTTCTGTTAGGGAGAAGTAATTTTCAACGCAAGCTGTAGTTTGGTGTGGTTGTCTTCGTTTCTCCTGATTGTTGGGGAGTTGTTCTTGGTTTTCAGCAACCATATGCGTATTTAGTTTTGTTCGGTGTGAGATTTTGGCATCTCAAGTTATGTTGGTTTGTGACCGGTTAACTCCCGAGCTGCCGGTCCTTGTTTCACGGCGCTTGCTTGCAACGGTGGAGCTTCTTGTGCGACGTGTTTTTGGGCTCATCTGATTAATAATCTAGTGTGTTGCTTGTTTGCTGATTCCCTAGGCATGGTGATGTTGGTCCCAGCTGTTGCATTGTTATTTTGGTGCAAAGTTGTTTTTGTCAAATGTGCCTGGTCTTCTGGATTTTGAATGTCAAATTTTGAACCAAGTTAGTTGTTTCTAGGCTGCGTCGCTAGCTTAGTGTTGATATCTTCACACCCTGCATGATATATGTCAATTTGAAACGTGCTTTCCTTTTGGTGGCTTGTTATGTCATTGCTCCCTACATGGAGAGTCATAGCTGAGTAGTCTAGATATTTTGTCTAGCTCCTATTCTATAAGCTAGGAAGGTTATGGTGGACGGATCACCTTAAAAACCGTTTGTAGTAGTTAGACAATTAGTCTATCTCCTGTACTTATCTGTGTTTATTATTTGTTATAATAAAAAAATATTACGGTGTTATCTATAAAATAAAACAGAATAAATAATAATAGAGAAGCCATTGGAGAGAGCAGAAGAGATAGGCGAGAGACCTTTTATTTCTAATGATTGAACAGTACCTGATTTTTATTACATTGGCTCCTTTATATATAGGCTTTGGAGATGATGTTAAACTTATCCACATGATGTAGGACTAGATAGAATATTACAAAAGCATATTCATTCTATATTACAACACTCCCCCTTGAATATGCGTCTTCAAAATCTTGAATGTTCTATTAACTTGAAGTTGTCCCTTTAAAAACATATATGAAGATTGCTCTCCCTTATTATTATCTTGCTTGCATATATATATATATATATATATATATATATATATCCATTCAATCGATACAGCTATTTTCTATTACCTTTAAAACTATATTAGGAAAACCATGGGAAAAATCTTGAATGAGAAAAAGAGTGCAATGTGTGATATTATGGATATCATATTAAAATGATATTCCTTATAAGAATTTGATGCTTCGGGATCAAGCCAATGCCTCATTAAAAACCTTTTTATGAAAAAACCCTATGGGAAAAATCATAAACAAGGAAAAGAGTGCAATTTTATTTCATCTTTATGTAACATGTTTTATAATGTTACAGTAAGTGTTGATACTTCAAGATCAAGATAATGCCTCATTAAAAACCTTACTAATAATAACCCAGTGGGAAAAATATTAGTGAAGGAAAAAGTACATTATAGAATAATTTTATATGTTCCCCCTTAATTATGACGCATTATTCAATTAGTCTATTGATGTATTTGATGCATGTCAATTTTGTACACCATCTTCTGGAATGTTGATTTGGAAATTTCCTTTGAGAACAGATCTACCTGCTTTTCTTGAAATTGAATTTGTTTCTCCTCTTTCTTGTTATTCTTTCATGTTTCATGTGCGAAAAGAAATTTAGAAGAAATGTGCTCCATCCTATCACCCTTGATATAATTCAGTTGAATCTGAGCCACGCAAGCTGTCTTCATAAATAATAGTTTACTACATCAAAAGATGTTTGATACTTCTGGATCAAAATATTGCCTGGTCAAAACCTTACTAAGAAAAACCCGATGGGAAAAATCTTAGTGAAGGAAAAAGAGTACAATATAAAATGTCATATTTACTATGTCAAAAGGAGTATGATACTTCTGGATCAATGTAATGCCTCGTTAGAACCTTAATAAGAAAAACCCATTGGAAAAAATCTTAAATATGGAAAAAGAGTACATTATAACTTATTTTCGTATGTTACTATTTAAGTTGATATTTCTGGATCATGGCAATGCCTCACCAAAACTTTACTAAGGAAACCCTATGGAAAAAAAACTTAGTTAAGGAAAAAGATTGCAATATAATATGCTTATGGATGCTCCCCCTGATTTAATAATTTCCTCTGAATTTGTATTCTTTTGCCAATAACTCAATATAAATACTTCTTATTGAAGTTTTTCTTTAAAAACATCATGTGCATTTCCATGCTTCGGGCATGTTTTCTTATTCAAAACGCATTCTTTTTGTGTTTCAATCGGGTTTGCATATTGCAATACACATTTGATGAATAAGACAACTTTCATTACAACAACACTATAAGCAGGAAGTAATCTACTCATCTTGAAGTATATCAAAATTTTCATTACAACAATACTTAAAAGAATGAAGTATATCAAGATTTTCAATACAACAACACTAAGAAGGAAGTAATCTACTCATCTTCAAGTATATCAAGATTTTCATTACAACAATACTTAGAAGAATATTGTAATCTATCATCCATGTTCTTGGTATTCTTTATAACAATAAATGTTATTTATATTTTTGAGGAACTTATATATTATTATAAGTTTTGCATATCGCAATTATCACTTCAATGGATATTAGAGTTTCATTACAACAATTCTTGAAAGTAGGACGTGGTCTACTCATCATGACTTATATCAGGATTTTCATCACAAAAATACTTAAAAGAATGTCGTAATCTATATTTCTTGCTCTTTGCATTCTTTATCACAACCAAAGTTATTTAAATTCTTCCGAAATTTGTATAATTTCATCGTTTATATAGCTTCAGGGTATTGTAAACGATTTAAACACTTTCACTACTTTAATCAATTTAATTATCTCTGAAAGTACAATGCTCATGAAACATAACATGCTATTGACACTCTATGGTGCTTCAGTAAATTTAGTGTACTTTTGTCATTATATATTTCTATTTTTATCATATGAACTACAGGTTTTATCTTATGGACTACATATCCATATACCTTATTTTGGAGAATTTCATGATGGCCAATCATGTTTCTCTCTTGATATGAGATTTTTAATCCATTTATAAATATAAGCTCTTTATTGTTTATTAATTTATCATCGATAATTATTTCTTGTCAGTTCTATACATAATTTATTAAGATCTCAAAACTTATCATGATTTAGGTACCTAAAACGCTTCTAGGGTTATTTTGGCAATCATGTCATAGGTTTATTTCCAAGAATTTAAGTGTTTCTTCAAGAGCACCCACCTCCATCATTTGGCATCTGTAACACCCCGCATTTTATGACAATTAAATATTTAATAATGCATATATGCATAGACATAAATATGTAAAAGAAGAATAAAATAATGGTAATATAAGATTGCATGTAATAAATACATGCATTGAAAAGAAGAAATTGGTTGCATGTAGTGTAGTTATGTTGCATGCAATAATTTACAAATATTATGCATTAAGAAGAAAAGAAAAATGAAAGAAATAGATGAAATGATAAGGTTACATGAAATGGTTTAAATAAAAAATTACAACGAACATGAAAAGAGGGTAAAACAAAAAGAACAATGACCACCATTGTTTTAAGCCTTGGTAACAAAAGCCTAATTAGTCCAGTTGGTTAGAGCGTGTGACTTTCTTGAGAGTGGCACAGGTTCGATCCCAACAGGCGCCATATTTTTATTTTAAAGGAACGGCTAAAATAACACATGTTCTTAAGGGATAAATATGTATAAATGCACATATAAGGAAAATATACATATAAGGTAGAACAAAAATATATGTATACATGTATATGAAAATATATGCGTATATATGTACAAACATATATATATATATATATGCACACACACACACACAAAGGAGAAATTAAAAATAAGGCTGCAATCAAAGAAATATGGTAAGAATTAAATAACGGCATAACGCCGTTTGAATTTCGAAAACGAAATAAAAGTTCTGCGTATATATATACATGTAAAATAGGCATTAGAAGTTTTGTATACATATAAAGAGTTTATATGTAAGTATAATGTTTGAATAATTCGAGAAAATCCAATGTTTAAATTAAAAACATTAAAACGGTAAATATCGCTCACGGGACCCGGAGGGGAGGGGGGAGGGGTCGACCTAGGGGTCTACACACCCATAGGGGGGTCGACCCTAGATCCGGGCATATTCGTTGATGAATTTGGACTGTTTTATTTACCATGTTCGTTGCTGACTCAGCGCTGCGTGTACGATAAGATCATAAACACTTATAAATAGGCTAGCAGAGCCTAGCCTAAATCTCACATTTTCAGAGAGGCTGCCTAAGCTCTGCCATTCTTCTTCCTCCTCAAATCTCTTCAAAAAATAGAATAATTAGTTTAGGAAAATTCTGATTCAAGATCTGAAGGAAAAGAATTTATATTAATAAATAAGGTGTTCAGAGATATACTCGAAGTAAGGTAAATACTTAAATCTGGTCAATTTAACTTTCTTCTCTTTCTTCCCTTTTTCTTTTAGTTGATAATTGTGGATCCATGGTTATTTAGGTTCTGAATTCAGTTAGGAGAACCATGGAATGCTAGATCTGGACCAGATTCACGAGCTGGAAAGCTATTAGGTGAGTGGATTTAAGTTATAACTTTTTAATAATGGTATATTTATCGTTTGACATTCCCCGTTAATATGAAATGTAAATCCTCTAGAATGATTAATCTTTTGAAATGTAAACTTGTTAAAAATGTGGAAACAATTACCGTTGTATACATGCATGTTCTAATAATTTGTTAATTGGATGTTGTAAGTTAAGTTACAGTGAAATTGGGATAATTACATGTTAATCTATGACATATTATGTGCTTGAACGCTTAATTGTAAGAATTGGGATAATTACATGTTAATTTGTTAGATTGGAATAATTACATGATTGATGATTACATGTTATTCTTTTAAAATGAAGTTAATTACATGTTAGAAAGAGCATGCGACATGATAATAGACTTAATATGATATTAAGTGTGACATGTAAAAATATAATTGTAGTAAAAATTTGGAATAATGAATACGCCTAAATTATGTGGAAAATTTACGGTAATTAAGAAATGGTAACCACACTTAGACACAAGGTTAAGTTCAACTTGTGGTAGAAGTCTGCCCGGAACCGCCCGGCAAATCCAGCATCCACAAGTTGTTAATTTAATGTGAGGGGTCTAGTGCGTAAATAATATTTGATGCAAAAGGTAGTAAATCGCGAGATTCACGCCTTACTTCATTACAACATAAAGTCTAGTACAACATACGTGTATTTACAGAAATATACACAGCCAAAACAATAACACATGCACGTAGCAAAAAAATTACATGTACATATTACAACAAAATCAAAAGCATCAAACCTAAGCTTGCTGAAAGCATCATCATGCCCGCCTGCCACGAGCACAATCCATGACTCGAGCAGCACTAGTATCCCCAAACTTCACGCTGTCAGTGCCTAACCAAATGGAAACATATTTGAGTATGCAGTAAACAATAGTGTTAGGCAGTTTCATTTTGCATTTGAATTTTCGTGAGTTTCGTTCATGCAAAAGTATCCACACATAAGAAAAGTTCAAAACAGCAAAAAGGGTACGCATAGATGAATCAGGAAGAGATGTAAAAATGGTATGCCAAAAGTAGTGTTGGTCTTTGATAAAATCCTTCCAATCTAAGTTTATGTTTAAGCTAACTCAAACGTAGAATGTGAAATCACAACTGCAGAACAGGTGAAGGTAATCCTCGTCGTCTTCATCACAAAAAGCGCAGCCCCCAATAACGTTTAACCCTTTATGCCTCAGCCTGCTTACAATATTAAGTCTGTTATGCATAATCGTCCACATATGAAGTTTAACCTTAGTAGGCACCGTCTTGAAATTCCACATGTGCTCAAATTCTAACCATCTCCGACCAGCAAAGTTCATCGTCTTATATAAATAGCTAACACGAAAAGGCTTGTTATTTCCTTCCAACATCCAAACAAAAGCATCCTCTCCATCATCAGCAAAACTTACATCCTCCAGCAATCTAATCAAGTAGCACAATTGAGACAGAGCATTGCCAGTGACCAATCTACATAAAGTTAATCTCCACCTGAAGTTGACTGCCTCCATGTTGTACATTTCCTTGAGTATGTAGTGTTTATTGCATGTGATATCAAAAAGATCAGCGAATTTTATTCTCATAGGTATGGGTAAGAGCCAATAATCATACCAATGCGAAACATTATGCCCATTCCTTACAACAATGCCCACTCCGATCTTAAGCCAATGAATTTTATGCATAACTCCACGCCAAAAAACCGAGCAATGAGAAGAATCCGCGTTCCAGTCAAATCTACCTCCATAGAAAGTGCTGATAATCCAGTCCCTCCAGTAAACTTTATTGTCACTTAGCATTGTCCACAACCATTTGCAAAGCAGAGTAGAATTCATGTTCCTCAAGTTTAAAACTCCCAAGCCTCCCTGATCCATAGACTTACATACCTGGTTCCAAGACATAAGACAGCTAGCTTTCCTTGTATCCTTAGTGCCAGTCCATAAGAAATTACAATGAATTGCATCGATCTTTTCAATCACCTACCCGGACACATGTAAAAACATAGCCAGTACAAGGGTATAGAGGAGAGGACAGAGTTCACCAACACCAGCCTTCTAGCTTTAGATAGACAACTCCTCTTCCATCTCGCAAGTCTCCTATCAACTTTATTAATAACTGGCTGTGTAACGATCTAAGATTTTTGAAAATCAAATTTGAATTTAATATGAATTTTAAATAAAATTTGGAAGGTTTAAATAATTGTTGAATCAGATTTTAAGGCGATAATATTATTTAAATGATGGAAAATTTAATTTCAGTGTGGAATTTGTTACAACAATGTTTGTTTGGAGAAATGTTTCGTCGTTAATCGGATTATCAAAATAAGTTGTAGTTCGGTTGCTAGAATCAATCAGAATCTGAAATTAAATTATAATTAAATATCCGTCTTAAATTTTTGTTTAGTTTCAGTTCACGTAGTCTTAAGATATTTTTATAGAATTTACTGTAATTTTTAGTTCGGGAAATGAGCATATATTTTTCTAACGTATCTTAGGGTAACTGTGGTCCCTTTTGACACTTTACAGAACTAATCAACCGGTCTATTTTATTATTGTTTTGGGACTGTGACACATTATTGTATGCGATTATATTGTTAGTTTGGTGTTACTAGTTATTAATAATTAAAAACAAAAGAAATTGGAAATAAAAGTTTGGTGTACAAACTCCAAATGAAAGTAAACGTTGGGATAGGCATGTAAATATAAAATGGGACATCGGACACTTGTAAATTGGAAAAAGACTTTTCCTCCACATGTTAATACTTGAAGACACGCGTGCCTCTTCTATCTACCTTCCACCGTAAGCTACCCCTTTCACGAGAGGAAAATATGTACGAAACTTCCTACTCTTCCACTCACTCCTACTCCCATTTTCTTTGTTGCTCAGCACTCTTTCCCCTTCAATGATTCCACCTCTCCCATTTTCTTTTTAGCTTCCGCCCTATGCATGCAAACCCCATGTCATTCCTCTCTCCAGCCATGCATGTGCGGCACTCCCTCACACCGACAGTCTCCAGAAAGTTCCACTCGCCTCCGCCATCTCCATGGAAAAAAAGAAAGAAAAAAAGAGAAAAAAAAATGGAAACGTGAAGAACCTACATGTTATACTCCTCACGCACATGTATCCATCCACCTGCATGCAAAGACCACAATCCACCGCAACTACTATCTCCAACCACCATAGCTCCATCCCACTTCAGACCAGACCTCCCCCTTCCCCATTTAAACCAACTTCCGCCTATTTTCTTCCATATAAAAAAAAGAGAAAAAAAAAGGGTAGAGAGAGGGACGTTTTTGTGCTGGAAGCAACGTATTACTTCAAAATGAAAAGGGGTGGTAGGTTTGTACAAGTAAGTGTGAATAGCAAGGAGGGGGAAGCCAGAAAGGGCTGTTTTGCATGCATGAGTTAAGAAGAAGAAAAAAAAGCACGAAAGGGAAAGAGAGACTAGAAAAGGATAAAACATAAGTGAAAGAAAAGAAAGGCAGCACAAGAAGGAGTGACGTAGAGGGATTGAAATGCTTTCGTACCAAGACAGAAAACGCTGAGAGTACCAAGGCCGAAGAAAGAGGAACGCAAGGAGTAGAAGAAGGAGGGAAGAGTGAGGGTGCGGGTTGGATCAAGTGTGGTGATAATGGGTTGGGCTCTTTGTTTTGGTGAGAGTTTACATTTATTTAGTTAATTTAAAAACTTTAGAAACAATATCTCATCCGTTTAAAAACCAATTAACTCGCCGTTGGAGGCGTTAGAAACATATCAAAGAGTAGAACACACAGATATATAATATTGACCATTTCGATAAGTACAAAGTTGTGATAAAATATAGGACTATATATATATACATATATATGTAGTAAGTCGTTATAAATGGCCGTTTAATATTAATCAATAGAAAATCACCAACTGCAAATGGGATCGGGAAGTAGAGGAGTAGTACGTGTAGCAGTATCGTCGTCCGTTGACTTCTTCGCTATTGATATGGGTTTTGGCAGTGAGAAAGTTTGGAGCTATTTCGGTGAGAATAATTAATTTAATTCTTTATTTAATTAGTAATTATCGAATAATTATAATTAGATGAAAATGATTATAATTAGTTGTTGGTTGGATATGGATGTTTTTGTGTGAATGGGTGTGCATGTAGTTAGATGACACTGAACACTGAAAGCGTTATTGACCGTAACGCTTGTGCATAGCTGAATGGTTGTTATTGATGATGAATATAATGTATGATCATCTGACTTATATGGTTGATTTATTTTGTTTGCATGATGCACACACAACACCAGGGTTGTGAAATCATATAGATAGTTGGTTCAATTCTCCTTCCATATAACGAAGATTTATTTTTCAAATATTAAAAACTATTCTCTTAAGTCAAATTTTAATTTGAAAGAGCTTTGGAAATTTAAATAAAAGATTTTTTTATATTATACCAGCCCATTATAGGATGACAGAGAGGATAGTGTCTAGGCTTGGGTTTGGAAATCCAGTTTCCTGCTCTCCCTGGCTATCTTTAACTGGTCCGACAAACGAAACGGTTAATTCAAATATAATTTGAATTTGAATTTGAAGTTTTGTAAAAACTTAGAAAAACGATGGACCATTTATGAAATTCAAATTTAAATTCAAATTTAGATAAAAAAGTCTTTAAATTCATTTAGTTTACCACTTATTTAAATTTAAATTTAATTTGGAATTTTGAAATGATTTTTGGATTTAACTTAAAAATCGGTTTTGAAATTTAGTTGTTTTGAAATTTTAAATTTTAAATTCAAAAGGATTGAAGGAATTATATTTAAATCGTTTATAATGCACTACGGCTCGACAATTCATAAATATCGATTTAAATTTTTATAACTTGACCGTTTGAAACCGGTTGACTTGAAACAAGAAACATTGGTTTTCAAATATTAAAAATTTTGAATAGAAAAGAAATTTTTAAAATTCAGCGTACGATTTTCAGGTTATATTCAAATAAATTTGGGAAAGATCGCTGTATATGCAGTTCGGCGACCATAACGAAATTTTCAAATAAAACCAATCTTAAATTTAGGAATAATTCATGATAAATCTTACTTTATTAACTTAAAGTAATTAGAAATGAATTAATTGAAATTTTGAATTGATTTGAAATCGATTTGAATTAAATGGCTATTGCAGCGCTTTAGTAACGTTCAAAACGTTCTCATATCATTTCCAAAGACAAATGGGTTTTGAAATTTATGAATCATAAACCATTATTTTAAATGTTAAAGGATTTTTAATGATTGGGAAGATTTAAGTGATTAAATACTTGTACATGAAATCATTTATCAATTCTAAAAGTTAAAATTTAAAGGGGATGAGTTGGATAGAGTTATGTCGGATGTTCGATATGAAATTCCAAGATTGTACAAACACTATCAGAAGCATTAAGAAAATATTTACATCAAGGTTCTGATAGTGCTTGTTCAATTGTGAAATCGAATATAAGTCGATGCAACTCTATAAAACTCATGTCTAAATGTGAATTATTGGAATTATCGAAATGAATTGTAATTCAAATAAGGATTGGCAAATTTGAAGATGTATAGATGGGATAAAGATGCATGTTTAAAGTATAAGAATTGGAAAGTTATGTTTGAAAATAAAAGAATTTGTAAATCGAATATTTGATTTCAAAGAAAGTTAAGATGATAACGAAAGTTATGATCAATCCAACCTTGATTTGTACATGAATAAACGACGATTGGAAGGAAATTTCAATTGAAACTCTGGGTGGTCCATAACCATTGTTTTATGAATACGCTTATTGCTTGGAAAGACCGGGATCGGATTTAAGTCCGAAAACCATTCCAAGTAATAATACGATGCATGAAGCAAATTCAAGACTGGAATCGACGAATGAAGACCATGGTTCTTCACATCGAACGGACTGATTGCCGATTGGTTTCTTTACCGATAGCTATAGTAGAGAGATGTCCCTATTATCGGAGTGGCAGGAAGTCCGAACGTATGGGGAGAATTTTCGGATTTTTGTTCCGTTCAGACCCAGGACGGACTTGTATGGATTGTGTGTCTGACATTGTAATTGATGACAAAACACTGATTTCCATTGATATGTATCTGGTTTGTGACGTATGAGCTCAAGTGGTTATGTATGGATGGAAATCAGTGGTCATGTTGTGAATGGATAATGTGACATACTTAAGAGATGAAATGAGCTTGAACGATCAGGGCATTGCTTTTCTAGACATGCTTTGTGTATGACGTGACATCGACAAACCTCACACCCCGAATGATGAGAAACTGCCGGTTAGGTTGTGTATATATATATATATATGAATTGATGATGACCGCTGCAGCAGTGGGAAACCACTTATGACTTATGGAATAGGGTATGTTCGGGGGGCCACGTCTAGTCGAAAACCGTTGATCTACCTCGCGATTTGTATTGGTGTCCGCGTCTGGATGAAAAACCCGTGATTACATTTCGTTTGTGTTCCGATTGATCTTTCGTGCCAGGAATCATCAAGTTGGGAACCCAAATCTTCAATACGAGCCATACGATTTTGATTGTATGTATATATGGCGACATAATATTATGGGGTATTATGCCGTCTAGGATTAATACATTTATTTGCGAAATGGTTTTCCGCACTATATATATAATATGAAAAGAGGATTTTCACGTATGAAAGCAAGTTTGGTTATCATAAGATAAAACTCGCCCATCTGGTGTGCGCTTGCATTGTGCGATGTAGGACGAGCTTATGATAGCTTCATTTTTCGAAAGTCATAGCGTATTCAAATGCACGGGCATTCACATGGAGTAAACCCGTTCCGCATTAACGGCGTGGTCCGGTGAATTTCCCAACTTTAAAATAAATCTTAAAGCAACTGTTTTATGTTCTCATACCAGTCCCATGACTGACCTGGAGTTTATTGTTCCTTCCTAAACTCTGGGTGCCCATTAATTTTCACACGGGCAGCCAGTAGTTTAGTTTTACAGTAATAGATCGTTGGAGCAAGATTCATAGCGTTTCTGAGTTGGAGTTCACGCCAGAGTTTGGAGCTTCCTCTATATCATGATGTTCTTCCGCTGAGAGTATAGTTTTTCTTCCGCTGTGTATATATATTTTAACTCTGATATTCTATGTAACTCTGATGTAATATTGAATTATTCAATGAAAAGTTCTGTTATTTTGTTTAACTTACGTATGTACCCATAACAATTCGTCTTTGTGAATGGTTTAAGTTGGTTTAATTACCGGTGAGAACCGGGAAAAAAGGCGAGTCGTTACAGTTGGTATCAGAGCTTTGGTTCATACAAAGCTACGGGGTACGACATATTTTGAACAAAAGATAGGACTCATCAGAGTTATAATGTCTCATTAGAGATAGGGTTAGAAATGCCCTAGAATGAGATTTTGAAATATCCCGTTGAGAGAGCGTATTTTGAAATCTATATAAATTATTTCGAAAATAGTAAATCATTTTGAAAGTATGGTTATTTTGGAAATATAATTAAAGATAAGGGTTCGAGTATTTTATTCAACATTGCGATTGGACTATGGGTATGTAAGGATTTTTAATATGCGCCTGATCAACGTATATACGAAGCCCGATATATACTAGATAGATGTAGAATCACACTCTAATCATTTGGAAATAAATTCTGGGATGAGCGCGACATCCCTGATATTCATTTTCAAGTTTCAAAAGTGTGATGACTATATAATTCCAGTTTAAATGTCGAGGAATACTTAAATCATCAAGCTAAGTATTTCGATGAATAAACCCTAATAAAATGGTTTGGTAAATTAATATAGAAATTTAATTTGGGAAAACAAACTAGAGGTCTTGAAGGGAAAAAAACTGAGATTAGCTTAAGAATACTGAAAGACCTTGAAGACTTAAAACTTTGAATAAGTTAAAACAATAAGTACTTGAGAAAATTAGAAAGATATATTTTAGGGGTAAATCTCACTTAAGAATTGGAAAATGAATGGTTGAAATGCATGTAAGGAAGATAATTTACCCATATCCCAAATTAACAAGAATAATGGATCAAATTATAATGAACGTTTGAATATGAATTTTTGGATATAATAAATTGTAATTAGAAAGATATCATACTCCTCGTTGAGTGTTAAATAATAACCTATACCTAACATGAATGATGAACGATAAATTGCAAGTTGAATCAATTAGCTTGGTGGTATATTTTAGCAAAACAAACCCCTTAGGAAATTTAAAGGTAATTTTAACTTAAGTAAGAATTTGTTTAAAAAGATGATTTAAATATATAACTAAATTTTAAGTAGGGGAGAAACCACTGTTCCCTATTAAGGCGATATAAGTAAGTCAACTTGAAATTTATTTAATAAACAATCGCTTAAGAAGCAAAGGAAATAATAAAGTAAAGATTTACCTTAATTAAATTGCCTATAATCGTATCATTAGGAGTACTCGACTTTTCTATCTTCACCTACGCTAGTTCCTTTTTCGAACCACTTGTTCTTGAAGAGTATCATTCATACCTATTGTCCTATGAACTTAGTCAAGTGATTTGATTCGAACCCTCATTTTGATATTGAACCTGTATCTACAACCCGATTCGAGTACCTGTAATTTGATTTCTCAAACAAAGCCAAGCTTTAAATTCAAATTCGAAATGGTGATCTATTCTAATCTTATCTCAATAAATAAACGTTGAGTGGTTATTGAAAGGTCGAAATAATGGGTCTAACTTATGTAAGGAGTTTGGTTTTATAAATATTAAGTTGATTATGGAAATTTACCTCAAATGCTTGAATAAATGCTTGAAACAATACTAGTTGGAAATATGCCGAATCAGAGTAGCGTAGCGGAAGCGTGATGTTATTTTAAAGGAAAATGAGGTTCCGACTAGTTGAGTAAAGAAATTTTCCTCAAATAGACTTCAATATTTGAGAAATAAAGAAAATCAAATCTTTAGGATTCCAAGTCGGTTAAAAAGGAAAAAGGTAGATTCGATTTTGTAAATATGTCAACTACAATATGACTTCTAAATAAAAGAAATTTCGACGACTAGAATCCCGATATTTTGAAATGTTTAGAAAACAACAAGTATTGTAAATTATGGTTACGAAATGATTTATAACTTCGGGATATGAAATGATTTGGTTTGTTCGAGTAACCATGACTAAAACTGGGTCGTGATGTAAAATTCGTGCGACGGGTGATACTCAGTTGCCCTGTCATGAGGATGAACTTCTCGAACTAATAACCTATAGGTATCATCATAGTATATTTGAAATTTTGAAAGCAAATTTGGTTTTTCGAAGTCCCGAAGTATAGTATGATTCTCTATAGGAATATGTAATGTTTCAATGAAATGAAAAGGAGATTCTAAGTCCGAGAGATCTTCTTGAGATTTCAAAATTTAAATTTATACGTAAGATTTATTTTGCTCTCCTTTTCGAGGACGAAAAGCCTTAAGTGGGGGAGAATGTAACGATCTAAAATTTTTGAAAATCAAATTTGATTTTAATATGAATTTTAAATAAAATTTGGAAGGTTTAAATAATTGTTGAATCAGATTTTAAGGCGATAATAGTATTTAAATGATGGAAAATTTAATTTTAGTGTGGAATTTGTTACAACAATGTTTGTTTGGAGAAATGTTTCGTCGTTAATCGAATTATCAAAATAAGTTGTAGTTCAGTTGCTAGAATCAATCAGAATCTAGAATTAAATTATAATTAAATATCCATCTTAAATTTTTGTTTAGTTTCAGTTCGCGTAGTCTTAAGATATTTTTATAGAATTTACTGTAATTTTTATTTCGGGAAATGAGCATATATTTTTCTAACGTATCTTAGGGTAACTGTGGTCTCTTTTGACACTTTACTGAACTAATCAACCGGTCTATTTTATTATTGTTTTGGGATCGTGACACATTATTGTATGCGATTATATTGTTAGTTTGGTGTTACTAGTTATTGATAATTAAAAACAAAAGAAATTGGAAAGAAAAGTTTGGTGTACAAACTCCAAATGAAAGTAAACGTTGGGATAGGCATGTAAATATAAAATGGGACATCAGACACTTGTAAATTGGAAAAAGACATTTCCTCCACGTGTTAATACTTGAAGATACGCGTGCCTCTTCTATCTACCTTCCACCGTAAGCTACCCCTTTCACGAGAGGAAAATATGTACGAAACTTCCTACTCTTCCACTCACTCCTACTCCCATTTTCTTTGTTGCTCAGCACTCTTTCCCATTCAATGATTCCACCTCTCCCATTTTCTTTTTAGCTTCCGCCGTATGCATGCAAACCCCACGTCATTCCTCTCTCCAGCCATGCATGTGCGGCACTCCCTCACGCCGACAGTCTCCAGAAAGTTCCACTCGCCTCCGCCATCTCCATGGAAAAAAAGAAAGAGAAAAAAGGGAAACGTGAAGAACCTACATGTTATACTCCTCACGCACATGTATCCATCCACCTGCATGCAAAGACCACACTCCATCGCAACTACTCTCTCCAACCACCACAGCTCCATCCCACTTCAGACCAGACCTCCCCCTTCCCCATTTAAACCAACTTCCGC
This sequence comes from Allium sativum, assembly GCA_030737875.1. NCBI lineage: Eukaryota > Viridiplantae > Streptophyta > Magnoliopsida > Asparagales > Amaryllidaceae > Allium > Allium sativum. The sequence goes on from CM060923.1 coordinate 14,918,176, forward strand.
CTATTTTCTTCCATATAAAAAAAAGAAAAAAAATAAAGGGTAGAGAGAGGGACGTTTTATGCTGGAAGCAGCGTATTACTTCAAAATGAAAAGGGGTGGTGGGTTTGTACAAGTAAGTGTGAATAACAAGGAGGGGGAAGCCAGAAAGGGCTATTTTGCATGCATGAATTAAGAAGAAGAAAAAAAAAACCCGAAAGGGAAAGAGAGACCAGAAAAGGAGAAAACAGAAGAGAAAGAAAAGAACGGGAGCACAAGAAGCAGTGACGTAGAGGGATTGAAATGCTTTCGTACCAAGACAGAAAACGCGGAGAGTACCAACGCCGAAGAAAGAGGAATGCAAGGAGTAGAAGAAGGAGGGAAAAGAGAGGGTGCGGGTTGGATCAGGTGTGGTGATAATGGGCCGGGCTCTTTGTTTTGGTGAGAGTTTACATTTATTTGGTTAATTTAAAAACTTTAGAAACCAATATCTCATCCGTTTAAAAACCGATTAACTCGCCATTGGAGGCGTTAGAAACATATCAAAGAGTAGAACACACGGATATATAATATTGACTATTTCGATAAGTACAAAGTTGTGATAAAATATAGGACAAAATATATATACATATATATGTAGTACGTCGTTATAAATGGCCGTTTAATATTAATCAACAGAAAATCACCAACTGCAAACATGATCGGGAAGTAGAGGAGTAGTACGCGTAGCAGTATCGTCGTCCGTTGACTTCTTTGCTATTGATATGGGTTTTGGCAGTGAGAAAGTTTGGAGCTATTTCGGTGAGAACAATTAATTTAATTCTTTATTTAACTAGTAATTATCGAATAATTATAATTAGATGAGAATGATTATCATTTGTTGTTGGTTGGATATGGATGTTTTTGTGTGAATGGGTGTGCATGTAGTTAGATGACACTGAACTGAAAGCGTTATTGACCGTAACGCATGTGCACAGCTGAATGGTTGTTATTGATGATGATTATAATGTATGATCATCTGACTTATATGGTTGATTTATTTTGTTTGCATGATGCACTCACAACACCAGGGTTGTGAAATCATATAGATAGTCAATTCAATTCTCCTTCCATATAATGAAGATTTATTTTTAAAATATTAAAAACTATTCTCTTAAGTCAAATTTTAATTTGAAAGAGCTTTGGAAATTTAAATAAAATATTTTTTAATATTATACCAGCTCATTATAGGATGACAGAGAGGATGGTGTCTAGGCTTGGGTTTGGAAATCCAGTTTCTTGCTCTCCCTGGCTATCCTTAACTGGTCCGACAAACGAAACGGTTAATTCAAATATAATTTGAATTTGAAGTTTTGTAAAAACTTAGAAAAACGATGGACCATTTATGAAATTCAAATTCAAATTTAAATTTAAATAAAAAAATGTCATTAAATTCATTTAGTTTACCACTTATTTAAATTTAAATTTAATTTGGAATTTTGAAATGATTTTTGGATTTAACTTAAAAATCGGTTTTAAAATTTAGTTGTGTTGAAATTTTAAATTTTAAATTCAAAAGGATTGAAGGAATTATATTTAAATCGTTTATTATGCACTGCGGCTCGACAATTCGTAAATATCGATTTAAATTTTTATAACTTGACCGTTTGAAACCAGTTGACTTGAAACAAGAAACATTGGTTTTCAAATATTAAAAAATTTGAATAGAAAAGAAATTTTTAAAATTCAGCGTACGATTTTCAAGTTATATTCAAACAAATTTGGGAAAGATCGCTGTATATGCAGTTCGGCGACCATAACGAAATTTTCAAATAAAACCAATCTTAAATTTAGGAAGAATTCATGATAAATCTTACTTTATTAACTTAAAGTAATTAGAAATGAATTATTTGAAATTTTGAATTGATTTGAAATCGATTTGAATTAAATGGCTATTGCAGCGCTTTAGTAACGTTCAAAACGTTATCATATCAATTCCAAAGACAAATGGGTTTTGAAATTTATGAATCATAAACCATTATTTTTAAATGGTTAAAGGATTGTTAATGATTGGGAAGATTTAAGTGATTAAATACTTGTATATGAAATCATTTATCAATTCTAAAAGTTAAAATTTAAAGGGGATGAGTTGGATAGAGTTATGTCGGATGTTCGATATGAAATTCCAAGATTGTACAAACACTATCAGAAGCATTAAGAAAATATTTACATCAAGGTTCTGATAGTGCTTGTTCAATTGTGAATGGGTATCGAATATAAGTCGATGCAACTCTATAAAACTCATGTCTGAATGTGAATTATTGGAATTATCCTACTGGAATTGTAATTCAAATAAGGATTGGCAAATTTGAAGATGTAAATATGGGATAAAGAAGCATGTTTAAAGTATAAGAATTGGATGGTTATGTTTGAAAATAAAAGAATTTGTAAATCGAATATTTGATTTCAAAGAAAGTTAAGATGATAACGAAAGTTATGATCAATCCAACCTTGATTTGTACATGAATAAACGACGATTGGAAGGAAATTTGAATTGAAACTCTGGGTGGTCCATAACCATTGTTTTATGAATACGCTTATTACTTGGAAAGACCGGGATCGGATTTAAGTCCGAAAACCACTCCAAGTAATAATACGACGCATGAAGCAAATTCAAGACTGGAATCGACGAATGAAGACCGTGGTTTTTCACATCGAACGGACTGATTGCCGATTGGTTTCTTTACCGATAGCTATAGTAGAGAGATGTCCCTATTATCGGAGTGGCAGGAAGTCCGAACGTATGGGGAGAATTTTCGGATTTTTGTTCCGTTCAGACCCAGGACGGACTTGTATGGATTGTGTGTCTGACATTGTAATTGACGACAAAACACTGATTTCCATTGATATGTATCTGGTTTGTGACGTATGAGTTCAAGTGGTTATGTATGGATGGAAATCAGTGGTCATGTTGTGAATGGATAATGTGACATACTTAAGAGATGAAATGAGCTTGAACGATCAGGGCATTGCATTTCTAGGCATGCTTTGTGTATGACGTGACATCGACAAACCTCACACCCCGAATGATGAGAAACTGCCGGTTAGGTTGTGTGTATATATATATATATGAATTGATGATGACCGCTGCAGCAGTGGGAAACCACTTATGACTTATGGAATAGGGTATGTTCGGGGGGCCGCGTCTAGTCGAAAACCGTTGATCTACCTCGCGATTTGTATTGGTGTCCGCGTCTGGATGAAAAACCCGTGATTACATTTCGTTTGTGTTCCGATTGATCTTTCGTGCCAGGAATCATCAAGTTGGAAACCCAAATCTTCAATACGAGCCATACGATTTTGATTGTATGTATATATGGCGACATAATATTATGGGGTATTATGCCGTCTAGGATTAATACATTTATTTGCGAAATGGTTTTCCGCACTATATATAATATGAAAAGAGGATTTTCACGTATGAAAGCATGTTTGGTTATCATAAGAGAAAACTCGCCCATCTGGTGTGCGCTTGCATTGTGTGATGTGGGACGAGCTTATGATAGCTTTATTTTTCGAAAGTCATAGCGTATTCAAATGGACGGGCATTCACATGGAGTAAACCCGTTCCGCATTAACGGCGTGGTCCGGTGAATTTCCCAACTTTAAAATAAATCTTAAAGCAACTGTTTTATGTTCTCACACGAGTCTCATGACTAACCTGGAGTTTATTGTTCCTTCCTAAACTCTGGTTGCCCATTAATTTTCACACGGGCAGGCAGTAGTTTAGATTTACAGTCATAGATCATTGGAGCAAGATTCAGAGCGTTTCTGAGTTGGAGTTCACGCCAGAGTTTGGAGCTTCCGCTATATCATGATGTTCTTCCGTTGAGAGTATAGTTTTTCTTCCGCTGTGTATATATATTTTAACTCTGATATTCTATGTAACTCTGATGTAATATTGAATTATTCAATGAAAAGTTCTGTTATTTTGTTTAACTTATGTATGTACCCATAACAATTCGTCTTTGTGAACGTTTTAAGTTGGTTTAATTACCAGCGAGAACCGGGAAAAAAGGCGGGTCTTTACAGGCTGTCGATCCCGCTTCATCAATCTTTTTGGTCGGATACAAGTGCTAAGATAATTGAGTGGAAACAATTCAGCCTTGCAAGTGAGCAGCGCAGCACAACTCATGTTTAAATCAACACTACAACCCAAAGTGTAAACACCGCTCTTATGAAAATTAATTTTCAAACCGAATAAGCTTTCAATAGCATAAAGCAAATATTTTAAAGTAGCAATATATTTGCATTATGAACTACTAAAAATAATGGTATCATTATCAAATTGCAACGAATTAATACCCCCCAATAATATGGTCTCTGCCAAAGCTCTGAATGATACCGCTAGCACTTGCAACCTGAAGGATCCGACAAAACACATCCGCGACTAAGTCGAAGAGAAGAGGGGAAAGAGGGTCCCCTTGTCTCAAGCCCCTCTTAGAAACAATAGTTTTACCCATAATACCATTCACAGTTAGATCTACTATAAGTCAGAATGCTGTGATTCCAATCCACCCATCGCACAAGGAAACCCCTCGCTCTAAGCAGTTCCACAATAAATCTCCAATCTACAGTGTCAAATGCTTTGGAAAAATGAGCTTTATAATTGCACAAGGGACATTATGTATATCGCGGTGGGAAATGACTTCATGAACAAGCACGACACCATCCAAAATAAATCTTCCTTTGATAAAAGCAGTCTATGACTTGTCAATAAGCTGATCCATTTTCAGTTTCAACTTGTTAGCGAGGACTTTAGTGATAAGCTTGAAGCTGCTGTTTAAAAGGCTAATCGGTCAAAAGTTTGCAGTAGAAACATTACCCTCTTTTTTAGGTATCAAAACCACATTGGCATACCCTAACACATCCAATCTCAAAATGCCTTTATGAAATTCCTTAAAAATATTCAAAATGTCTTGCTTGACTAGACTCCAATATTTCTTATAGAAGAAGTTTGGGAAACCATCGGGATCGGAGGCTTTGTCACTAGGCATCTCATTCAGGGTCGCCAAAATTTCCTCTTCTGAAAAATCAGAATCAATGCCACTTAAATCAATATTAGAAGGGTACAACTTATTCCAATCAACAGAAACACGAGTCTCGTTTCTTTCTCCAAAATTAATCTTGTAATATTTAGTAAATGCTTTACCCAACTTCTGCTGATCGCAAATTTCTTCCCCATCCTTCCAAATGCTGCATATCATATTAGTTCTTCTTCTACCATTCACAACTTTTTGAAAATAACTCGTGTTACTATCTCCCAATTTCAACCACTGAGATCTTGATCTCTGTTTCCAAAAGATCTCCCTTGATCAATCGTAGTAAGAAGCTCTTTCTCTTTACTTTTTAACAAAGCTCTCTCAACATCATCCAACCTTCTTAATTCCACCAACACATTCAGTTCCATAATCTCATTTTCATGTTTATGTTTCTTAAGTCTGATATTGCCGAAAACTTCTTTATTCCACTTCGATAAAAATCTTCGTAACAACTTCATCTTTCTACAAAAGTTACTAGCAACATCACCATAATTGCGAAACTCCGACCATTTCTACCAAAGCACATCATCAAAGTTCGGTTCAATATACCACATATTTTCAAACTTAAAAAAAGTTTTCCTCTTCAAAGAAACACCAGTGTCCAAAACCATTGGGCAATGGTCAGAAATGAAGGAAGACATGCCTTCTTGAAGAATTAGGGGATGTAAATCTTAAAAATTAGAATTGATAAAAAACAGTCAAGTCTAACCAAAGTAGGAGGGGCCTTTTTGAAGAGTTAGGGGATGTAAATCTTAAAAATTAAAATTGATAAAGAAACAGTCAAGTTTAATCAAAGTAGGAGGGAATCTGCCATTACTCCACGTAAATCTTCTATTGGAAATGGGTAAATCAATTAGGCCACATTCACTAACAAAGTCACTGAAATCTTCCATATCACCCATTCCATTAGCTTTCTTTACATTCATCTTAAATTCAAATCTTGTAACATTGAAATCACCTCCGATAACCCAAGGCCCATATATAAGATTATGAAATTCAACTCCCTCTTCCCATGAAGTCTTTCTTTCTCTTCTAGAATTTGGTCCATAAACATTGGAGAAAAAATACAATACTTTGGTAATCTTGCATTCAAGGGCCACATACAGGCAATATTTTTGCTTAATTTCCTGCTAAACAACCCACGAGTTGCTACTCCAACCAGTAAAGATGCCTCCCCCCTCCCCGCACTCCCCACATCAGGAATATAACCCCATTCATCAATTACTCCCCATCTCAAACATTTAAGGATGAATGCATTAGGATTTTCAATTTGTGTTTCTTGCAACATAATTATATCAGGTTTGATAAACTTAAGATAATTCTTAACCCTAAGACACTTATCAAAAGTTCCTGGGCCTCCAACATTCCATGTAACAATTATCATGGTGAAACATTAGCCCTTTCCAATTCTTTATTTTCAATATCACGTATGACATCATTATTCAACATAAAACTAGAACTACTTGTTAGAGCATGAAATTGATCACTAGTCAATTAACCAAGAATAGCAGGAATGAAAACACTACCGGCCAACAGGTGTCCCATCGTTTGCGCACAGCGACGAAGCATAACAACGCCACCCTGATCCAAAGCACATTTTCCTCTGCCTCTAGTTGTAGAGAATTCACCAGAACTGGAAGGAGCGAGAGCCAAGTTACCAGCTTGATTCATATCCTACGAGCTATTGTCCATGACTTGTTCATTGTTAACAGAAGCTTCTACATTCACATCATCACCAACCCCCAGATCACTCAAGCCAATGCCATCACCCACATTAACAGGAGCTAGTGCGTAAATATACATGTAACGGTGATAAGACAAGAGGTTAAGTCCAACTTGTGGTAGTCTGCCCGGAACCGCCCGACAAATCCAGCATCAACAAGTGGTCGACATAATGTGAGAGGTCTAGTGCATAAACATATATATAAATATATGTATATAAAAGGATAGAAATAAATGGCATTAATTGTAATTAATGGAAATGAATGAAAGTTACAATAGTAAAAGATTGGAATGAATGGGGAACGATAATAACCTATTATAATTAATTACATTAATAAGAATGTTATATAATAGGTAGGCTTGTCCTAGGGACAAGTGGAAATTATAACATAAGTTATAATAAATAAAAAGAAGAAACTTATTAGTAAACCTTAGTTAAGAGAACTAAGTTAATAAGTAAACAACAAGTTGTAGTGATAGTGTAAGATGAAATTATGATTAAATAAGAAAGAATGAGGCAAACTTATAGAATGAAATAAGTTATATTTAATCATATATATTAAGTGACATGTTAAACAGAAAACATGTGAATTGAGATAAAATATACTTAATTACATATTAAGTAGAACATGTTATGGTAACCATGGAATCAGACAATGAATAAAAGAGATTATAGATTACAGACCTTAGATTAAAATCTAGAAAATAACATGTTATGGCTTTTTAATGAACTTAAATGGATTAAGTTATATTACTGAAATTAATAAGCAAGAGGAACTTGGTAACTTGAATAAGAAGTCAATATGACTTGAAATAATCAAGTTAAACTGGAAATTTGATGAGGTAGAGCAAGCGTGTAAATAAAAAGATTAGACATAGGGTCTAATAAAAAGTTAACCAAGGCGCTTGAGCCAGTCCGTACGTTTGAAGGTGAATAACCCAATGGGGTAGATCATCGTGGTGTCAGGAGGCACGAGTGGAGCACACATCCATTTGATAATCATGTTGTTCTGCTGATATTTTGCTGGCTATGAAGGACTGGAAAGGGAATCACGCGACTTCCGGGGACGTGGAGGGTACTCTTGGTAGTCCTCTGTGCGGTGACAGCGTTCAGCCTATGCTCGTAGAGGTTAGGTTTGCGCGTTATTACTTGGTGAGTATACCTTGACTGCCAATAGGAGCAGTCAGAAGGCTGTAGGGTGGCATCGGTGATTCGATGATCCACGGTTGCCTTGTGACTAGGCGGGTTATGACCATTTTATCAGGTTACCGGTGGGTCTAACCATCTATTTGATAGCAAGACGTCGGGTACCAACCATCGACAATCAGCGTGATATGTAACGCGTGATGCGGAAAGACGGAGAGTTAAACCAAAAGACCAAAGACCTTTTGGCTATCAAGGCTTTGGGTGAGGGACAGGCCAATTAGGATTTGGATGTTGTTGCTTTATGGGGCCACGTCACTAGTTCTCAATATCGTTTTTCTTTCAGTAGTTGAGGGAGGGGTCGGGTGGGACCATAGCCACTGAAAATGCAGACCTTAGCATTTGTATATACAGATATCTGAAAAGCTCCCGACCGAGTTCCGTGTTTTTCATACAACCCTGTTATGGAACTCGGTGCACAGTAGATGATATGTGCAGTTAAGGCATCGAGTATGATTGACGATACGTACGTGGGAAAGTCTAGATACTGGCAGTCCGTACGTTTACGTAGCATGACGATGGCGGTTCTATGTGGAACGTAGCGTTGTTATATAGAGCCGTACATTTCTACGGCGTAGGATGAGGGACTGCGTATATTTCTGTGGCGTTACAAATCGTGCGGGTGGGGTACCATTGGGTGTACCCTAGTATTGGTTGAAGCTACATATATACTGTTTTAGGTTAATCTACTGGGGAGTAGACGGGTACGACGTGTGTGTAAACCTTGAGTGCTGTTAACCCAAAGTAACCTAATAAATAAGAAACCGTAACTGAACAATATATGTAGGGTTATCCAAAATGTGTAGTTTAAATCCAGTCACCAGAACTTGTGTTCATACCCCCTCCTTATTACATACTCGTAGGTTCGATTTGTGGCATAGATATGATAGCTTTGGATGCCAGTTAGGCAGTATTATTGTCTAGGTAAGGCTATATTCTTGATTATATTATATTTTATCCATTCTGCTATGAGATGTTTTCTGAGCTCTGATATATTTTATATCTCTGTCTTTTCTACAGGATACCAAACAAACCAACACGAGTTTCGATAGATTAGAATTTTTTTAAAAAACCGATCTGTTGGAATTCGGGTTGTTAGATTTGGTATCAAAGCTTTGGTTTAGGATTCCTAAATAAATAGTGAGTGAATGTATTTGTATTTTTAAAATATAAGTATATAATATATATTCCTAGATCCATAAAGGAACCCACTATATAGAAAAAGAAAAATATGGTAAAAATTGGGATATTTGTTTTGTACAATAAAGGAATAAATATGGAAGTCTGAGACCCATAGGTAATTTGGGTGGCAAGTGTACAATATACTTTGTATGTAAGAAAGGTGAATCCCATATGTTTGTATTTCGGGTTAGTGGGTTTTGGCGGTAAAACCTTATAAATTGGAAATGGTTAAAAAGAGAAAATTGGATTAGGAATATATATAGTTGAGAGAATTGACTTTGTGGGAGTGTCTAGGAAAGCCTAGTTAAGTTGGAAACCTGCTTTGAGTCTAACCTCATTGTTAACTTTTAAGAACTTGAAATTGTAAAAGCTTTTGGAAGATGGTTTATAGTGTTGTCAAGTTTGATCTTAAAAGTTATAGTTTTAAAAATATGTAAAGAACATATTTGAAAAGTACATATTGAGTTTTAAAGTAAAATGGGGTATATTTTGGAAACGGTGATTTCTTGTGAAATTTTGTCTAAAATTAATTCCCTCAGTAAACTGTTGCATTCTGTTGAAAACTGAAATTTTTAGTAAAGAAAGCTTTGAAATCTCTATTCTTTTGACAATTTTTTTAAATTGTTTTAACAAGAAAATTTTGTTGGGTGGACAATATAAGAAATTAAGAATAGAGTAGATGTTTGCATCTTGTAGTAAGCAACTGAACTAACATTGTAAGTAAGAGTAGTTGTAAGCCCGATTGAGAAATAGTTGTTCTTATCTACTCCGGTTTTTGTGATTTGAAAAAAAATGATTTACATTTTTATAAAATGACATGTTTTATGGTTTGGAAAAAGTAAGTTTTGGTGAGAAAAATAAAATTTTGATATTTTTAACTTTTGGAAGAAAAGTGAAATGAAAAGGCCAAACCATGTTTTAAAAAGTATGGAGTAGGCAAGGATTAGTGCCTAAAAAAGACGAGAAAAGTTTTGAGGCTATGAAACAGATAGCGAGCATTAACTTGGAATAATGGTAAGTTCCCGTAGAATGAGTAAGCATTGAAAAGCCTAGGGTGTTTCTTGGAATGATTGTTGGTACACAGCTAGGACTAGGAGGCTTATTTGAAAATACACTTATATCAGAGGATTAAGTTAAATAAGCTAAGAAAAGAGTAATGGCACAACTAAAAAGGAAACAACGAATCCAGTAAAGCAACAAACATACAGTTAATAAAAAAGGGAAAACTCTGAGAAAAGGCGAATAAAAATAAATTTTTCCAAGATAAGTTGAAAAAAAAAATCTGTAACAAAGAAAGTTTTCTTATGTGGGCTGTGCTTGGATAGGAAAATAGGGAATCTTTGTGAAATAGTTTCAATAAAATCCAAGTACAGTTAGAAAAAAGTTGAAAATGAAAAACGGAAGATGTGAAGTTTTCCGTTTTGCACCATTTTGTAACATAAGAAATCGAATTTAGAAAATTAGTTTTCCTAAAATTCAAAAAATAAAGTTGCTTGGTAGGGTTTTAGATGCAAAAAGTAGATGAACTACGCTCTTACTTAGTAAAAGTGTGGGAAAATTTGGATGAAAAAATATTTTGATTTTCAAATATTGCACTCATATAGAAATTGCTAGTATATTTAGGACGTGTGCATCACCTTTTTAAAAGATTTTTGAAAATTTTTCATACATATAGGAGGTACCTCTTAGGCATATATGTATTACTATATTGTATTACACTTTGCACAAGTGCACAATGTTTGCAAAAATTGGATGCACGCATGATGGATGGATATTTAACATTTAGGGGACGAAATTTCCAAAGGGTGGGAGAATGTAACACCCCACATTTTATGACAATTAAATATTTAATAATGCATATGTGTACATATATGCATAGACTAAATATATAAAAGAAGAATAAAATCATGGTAATATAAGATTGGATGTAATAAATACATGCATTGAAAAGAAGAAATTGGTTGCATGAAGTGTAGTTATGTTGCATGCAATAATTTACAAATATTATGCATTAATAAGAAAAGAAAAATGAAAGAAACAGATGCATGCAAAATGATAAGGTCACATGAAATGGTTTAAATAAAAGATTACAACGAACATGAAAAGAGGGCAAAAGAAAAAGAACAATGACCGCCATTGTTTTAAGCCTTGGTAACAAAAGCTTAAGTAGTCCAGTTGGTTAGAGCATGTGACTTTCATGAGAGTGGCGCAGGTTCGATCCCCGTAGGCGCCATATTTTTATTTTAAAGGAGCGGCTAAAATAACACATGTTCTTAAGGGATAAATATGTATAAACGCACATATAAGGAAAATTATACATATAAGGAAGAACAAAAATATATGCATACATGTATACAAAAATATATGCATATATATGTGCATATATACACACACACACACACAAAGGAGAAATTCAAAATAAGGCCGCAATCAAAGAAATATAGTAAGAATTAAATAACGGCATAACACCCTTTGAATTTTGAAAATAAAATAAAAGTTGTGCGTATATATATATATATAGGTGTAAATTGGGCATTAGAAGTTTTGTATACATATAAGGAGTATATATGTAAGTATACTGTTTTAATAATTCCAGAAAATCAAATGTTTAAATTAAAAACGTTAAAACGGTTAATATCGCTCGTGGGACCCTGGGGGTCGACACACCCATAGGGGGGTCAACCCAGTGGTCGACCCACCTCAGATCCAGGCAGATTCATTGATGAATCTGGTCTATTTTCTTAACCATGTTCGTTGTTGACTCAGCGCTGCGCGTACTATAAGATCCTGAACACCTATAAATAGGCTTGCAGAGCCTAGCCTTAATCTCACATTTTCAGAGAGACTGCCTAAGCTCTTCCATTCTTCTTCCTCCTCAAATCTCTTCAGAAAAATAGAATAACTAGTTTAGGAAAATTCTGATTCAAGATCTGGAGGAAAAAAAGTATATTAATAAAGAAGGTGTTCAGAGTTCTATTCGAAGTAAGGTAAATACTTGAATCTTGTCAATTTAAATTTCTCCTCTTTCTTCCCTTTTTCTTTTAGTTGAAAATTGTGGATCCATGGTTATTTAGGTTCTAAATTCATTTAGGAGAACCATGGAATGCTAAATCAGGAACAGATTCACGAGTTGGAAAGCTATTAGGTGAGTGGATTTAAGTTATACCTTTTTGATAATGGTATATTAATCATTTGACATTCCCCGTTAATATGAAATGTAAATCTGCTAGAATGATTAATCTGTGGAAATGTAAACTTGTTAAAAATGTGGAAACAATTATAGTTGTATACATGTATGTTTTAATAACTTGTTAATTGGATGTTGTAAGTTAAGTTACAGAGAAATTGGGATAATTACATGTTATCTGCGACATATTATGTACTTGAATGCTTAATTGTAAGAATTGGGATAATTACATGTTAATTTGTCAGATTGGAATAATTACATGATTGATGATTACATGTTATTCTTTTAAAATGAAGTTAATTACATGTTAGAAAGAACATGCGACATGATAATAGACTTAACATGATATTAAGTGTGATATGTAAAAATAGAATTACAGTAAAAATTTGGAAGAATAGATACGCCAAAATTATACGAAAAATTTACGGTAATTAAGAAATGGTAATCGCACATAGACACGAGGTTAAATTCAACTTGTGATCGAAATCTGCCCAGAACCGCTCGGCAAATCCAGCATCCACAAGTTGTTAATTTAATGTGAGGGGTCTAATGCGTAAATATACAAGTAATGGTGCTAAGTACGAGGTTAAGTCCAAGTTGTGGTAGAAGTCCGCCTAGAACTGCCCGGTAAATCCAGCATCCACAAGTGGTTGGCTTAATGTTAGGGTCTAGTGCATAAACATATATATAAATAAATGTATGTAAAAGGATTGAAATAAATGGCATTAATTGTAATTAATGGAAATGAATGAAAGTTACAACAGTAAAAGGATTGGAATGAACGGGGAATGACAATAACCTATTATAATTAATTACATTAATAAGAATGTTATATAATAGGTAGGCTTGTCCTAGGGACAAGTGGAAATTATAACATAAGTTATAATAAATAAAAAGAAGAAACTTATCAGTAAACCTTAGTTAAGAGAACTAAGTTAATAATTAAACAACAACAAGTTGTAGTGATAGTGTAAGATGATATTATGATTAAATAAGAAAGAATGAGGCAAACTTATGGAATGAAATAAGTTATATTTAATCATATATATTAAGTGATATGTTAAACAGAAAACATGTGAATTGAGATAAAATATACTTAATTACATATTAGGTAGGACATGTTATTGTAACCATGGAATCCGACAATGAATAAAAGAGATTATAGATTACAAACCTTGGATTACAATCTATAAAATAACATGTTATGGGCATATTAATAAACTTAAATGGATTAAGTTATATTACTGAAATTAATAAGCAAGAAGAACTTGGTAACTTGAGTAAGAAGTCAATATGACTTGAAATAATCAAGTTAAACTAGAAATTTGATGAGGTAGAGAAAGCGCATAAATAAAAAGGTTAGACATAGGGTCTAATAACACGTTAACCTTAGGCGCTTGTGCCAGTCCATATGTTTGAAGTTGAATAACCCAATGTGGTAGATCATCGTGGTGTCAGGAGACACGAGGGGAGCGCACATCCATCTGATTATTCTGTTGTTCTGCTGGTATTTTGTTGGCTCCGAAGGACCGGAAAGGGAAGCACGCGGCTTCCGGTGACGTCGAGGGTACTCCTGGTAGTCCTCTGTGCGGTGATAACGTTCGGACTGTGTGTGCTCGCAGAGGTTAGGTCTGCGCATTACTACCCGGTGAGTATATCTTGACTGCCAATAATAGCAGTCAGAAGGCTGTAGGGTAGCATTGATGATTCGACGATCCACGATTGCCTTATGACTAGGTGGGTTATGACCATTTTATTAGGTTACCGGTGGGTCTAACCATCTGTTTGATAGCAAGACGTCTGGTACCAACAATCGACGGTCAGCGTGGTATGTAATGCGTGATGCGGAAAGACGGAGAGCTAAATCAAAAGTCTAATATCGTTTGTCTTTTGGTTATCAAGGCTTTGGATGAGGGACGGGCCAATTAGGATTTGGATGTTGTTGTTTCATGGGGCCACATCACTAGTTCTCAATATCATTTGTCTTTCACTAGTTGAGGGAGGGGTCGGGTGGGACCACAGCCACTGAAAATGCAAACCTTAGCATCTGTGTATACGGATATCTGAAAAGCTCCCGACCGAATTCCATGTTTCTCATATAGCCCTGTTATAGAACTCGGTGCACAGTAGAGGATATGTACCGTTAAGGCATCGAGTACGATTGACGATACGTACGTTGGAAAGTCTATATACATGCATGTCTGCTCTGGGTGATGTATCATAGACTCTAGGGTATTACTCTGTGATCTGATTTGATCGAAGGTGGCAGTCTGTACGCTTACGTAGCATGGCGATGGTGGTTCTATGCGAAATGTAGTGTTGATATATAGAGATCTATACGTTGCTCCGACGTAGGATGAGGGACTACGTATATTTCTATGGCATTACAAATCATGCAGGTGGGGTACCATAGGGTGTACCCTAATATTGGGGGAAGCTACATATATACTGTTTTAGGTTAATCTGCTGGGGAGTAGACGGGTACGACGTTTGTGTAAGCCTTGAGCGTTGTTAACCCAGAGTAACCTAATAAATAAGAAAATGTAACTGAACGGTATATGTAGGGTTATCTAAAGTGTGTAGTTTAAATCCAGTCACCAGAACTTGTGTTCTGACCCCCTCCTCATGACATACTCGCAGGTTAGATTTGTGGTAGAGATATGATAGCTTTGGATACCGGTTAGGCAATATTATTATCTGGGTAAGGCTATTTTCTTGATTATATTATAATTTATCCATTCCGCTGTGAGATGTATTCTGAGCTCTGATATATTTTATATCTCTGTCTTTTCTGCAGGATACCAGACAAACCAACATGAGTTTCGATAGATTATAATTTTGAAAAAAAATTGGTCTGTCGGAATTCGGGTTGTTACGTCATCTTTATGACTTACTCCAAAAATATATTGAACTGACTTTTATACCACATTTTCAGCTGTGATTTACATCTTTTGACCCTTCAGGGATTCAAACCTTCATTGGATTCTCATTTTTGACCATTATTGCTAGCAAATACATTAGATGTATTTCAACTGTAGGAGGATAATGCTCTTATTAGTTGATAAGATGCATTCATATTGTATTGCTTATTCCCTTTCATTGGTCTGATAACTTGGAGGAATTTTCTATCATTTGAATATGCACACGACTTCAAGTCATTCAATATTGATGTCAATCGACCTTTTGAATTACTAAATAATATATGCATAATTTATAATATGAACTCATAACAACTTCAGGTTGTTAATTAAATATTTGTATATATGTGTATATACGTGCGTCCACGTATTACATATGTAATTGATTTGCATATTCTCTCTCATTCGAGTTATCGATTTTAGAACAAACTGTTTATAAGGTTCCAATATTAATTTTTTCTTATCAAGCAATGCCAACGTGAATCTTAAAGATCGTATCATAATATCCAAAACATTTAGTTTGGAAATGTATTGAACTTTTGGTACAAAAAATATACACAACTTCAAGTTGTTAAAGTTTATTCTTTAATACAATGTGTAAATTTAAATATATAAGCAAGATACAACTCATTTTGAAAATTATGAAATCTTTGGATGCATCATCATTGCCCCATATGATGTAACTTATTTAAGTACAATGTTATTATTTCACACTGTTTGAATAAAGCTTCAGGCTTTTAAATTATGAAGTATTTCAATTTCATTGATTGAGAACTTCGAGTTCCTATGCATATATCTATACACATACATATGTATATCAAGTTTATAAATTTATGATGAACTTCTGGTTCTCAATCTTTTAACATACTTCTAATTTAGAAGCCTTTGCATTCTTGCTAATTGTCAAGATTTCAAACTTGTAAACTTTATCAAAAAGTTTTTTGTCATAATTCAAGACTTCAGGTCTCAGACTTTGAGTTATATAACTTCCATGGTTATCACGGCGGTTAGTTGAGTCAAGTCGACAGAGGTCCAACTGGTCGACTAGTGGACTAGTCGATATATATATATACACATAATTATAAATTTCTAACTAATACATATATACAAGATGTTGTTTCAGTCTTCTAACCACCGATTGTATTTTGTTTACCATAAATAATGCATTGAACTACATCTTTTTTTGTTTATATCAGGTCAAAATCCATATTTCCATCCAATATCTGTTGACTTAGCCTTTCGCTTTGGATTCTTAGAGGGATCATAAGATTCATCTGCTGTTGCTACTTCTACTACCATATGCAGTGTAAAAAAACCAGCAACAACTAATTAAAATTTGTGTACAGTGACAATTCTTATTATTAATTTAAATTAGGAACTTAACTTAGAAACATCTAATTTAGAAACATCTAATTTAGCAACAGCTAATTGGGTTTTCACTGGTAGCAAGGAAAGCAATACAACTCAGTTCATAAATTGAAATAGTAAGGTATGACACTAGTACTTGAGTGGATTCTGGCGAGAACACTGGAGAAGAGGCGCGACACTGGAAGGCGGTTGCGGTAACGGAAAGGAAGCAGCGAGCAGACCAGGGTTAGTTCAAAGTTTGAACTTTCGGTTTTTGTTTAGTCGAGCATTTTATTTTTTGTTCGCTCTGTGCTTTTGGGGTTTAATTTTCTTCATCTGACGTGTTTTTTTGGGCCCAATTTAAAACTAGTGGATAAAGTCGTACCGCTTAGTCACTTGACTAGTCGACTAGTCGTTCCATTTCATTTCTATCTCCCGAAATATTGACAAATTGCAAGTCGTGGCTTCTAGTCGATGCCTGAGGCTCGACTAGTCGACTGGTCGCCGACTAGTCACGACTAGTCGCTCACCGTTATAACAGTGACACCATTACATTAGATATTACTTGCTAAATACATCTAATAATAATACATATGTACAAACATACATCATTTAACTTACAATAACTAATGCATTTAATACATCTATGATAATATGGTAATATAATATATTATCATAATGATACATTTAATGCATTTAATATAAAAACGGTGGAAATAACCGTTATGTGGTTCAAATATATGAATCAAGTAAATTTTACTTAAATGATCAGAATAAAATTTTGGATCTAGCTACAGTATTGATAATGATAAAGATGAAAGGAATAACTTATAGTTGTACTGCATTCTCAATAATCATGTTTTCTAAAATACCATATATAAACATAATGTCTAATCGAGAATCGAGTAAAAGTGCATAATCATAGAACCAAGATTTTACATTCTTAAATATGAATTGTACCATAAACTTGCAGATCTATACAAAAAATTCACAACATAAAAATTACATGTTTTAGACTCAAATTATACAATCCATATAAAAAAATTAGATCTTTCATTTCACATCAAAATTCCATCTTACGATCATAGAAACTGCAGGTTCTAAGTTTTCCATTTTATAACAAAAATTGATTTTGCATTCACTTCCGGTGTGCAAAATTAAGATCAATATTTAGATCTTAACTTAATATGCTCTTCAGGATGCATATTTTGTTTATAGAAGTTTTTCTAGAAAAACAATAAAATATTTCTTCTGGAAATATGATATGTTCTAAAATTACTATAATAAAACTTCAAGTTTTATCATAATTTATATACTACTATTGTATATTTTAAACTGAAGCAATTCCTCTAGATTGTTCTTTTATTCACATATGAGAGTCATTTTACTATTTTTTTTCAAGAAAGTAGTATTTTTTTAATGATCTCTTCTAACAATAAATTTCTTCAAGAAATTATGTGTGGCACAAAATTGGAATATATGCATTTTTCCTTCTATTGAAACTTTTTCTTTCACATATTTTTCAAAACCTTTCCTATTATAGGTCATTTACTATAAGCAAATATTAAATGCAATTATATGCTTTGAGGCTTTATTTCATGTTTCTCATTTGCATATGAACTTCAGGTTCCTCATTTGAAAGAATTTGTATATGAACTTCAGGTCGTATAAACTTCAGGTCATTTGCATATGAACTTCAGTTTACTCATTTGCATATGAACTTCAGGATCCTTATTTGAAAAAAAATGTATATGAACTTCAGGCCATTTGCATTTGAACTTCAGGTTCCACATTTGAATGAATTTGTTTACATCATGAGTTTTCAATTTCACTTCCAGTGGTAAATAAATATTGTTATTGAATTTAAATGCTACATCATTATATTTTATACTAATAATTCAGTAGGGTATACATAAAGAAAAAAAAATCATTTTTTAAGACATATTCTGTCTTTGTTGGGTATACATAAAAAATAATTTTTTTTCAAGGGATATTCTGCCTTTAGTCTATCCTAAAGAATTACATACGAAAAATCATAGTAGATCGGGAAAGACAAAATTAGATCTACCTCTACACTATCAATAATGTAAACAATACATATATAATAAAATCTCCATAAAATTGGATTTGGATAACTCAAAATAGACCCGTAGAGAATTGAAAGAATAGATCTAAACACATATTTAGGATCAATAAAAATAATTAGATCTAAAAAAAATTAGATAAATTAGAACCCAATCTAGATCTACAAAAACATATAGAGAAAAAGAGATCTAAAAGTTTGAATCAAATCTAAAAGAATAGACAATTAATTAAAGATTCTAAAACAGAAAATAACTGTAGAACAAATATATAAATCTATGCATTGACAATCCTCAAATGAAAATTACTTACATGACAAATTCATAGATATAGATCTAGAAGATTTCAACAAATAACTACAATAGAATCTCATGTTGATAACGTGTTATAAAATAAAACAGAATAAATAATATAAGAGAAGCCATTGGAGAGAGCAGAAGAGATAGGGGAGAGACCTTTTATTTCTAATGATTCAAGTGTACCTAATTCTATAAGCTAGGAAGGTTATGGTGGACAGATCATGGATCACCTTAAAAACCATTTGTAGTAGTTAGACAATTAGTCTATCTCCTGTACTTATCCATATTTATAATTCGTTATAATAAAAATATTACAGACCATTATAAAAACCGGTTGGTTTTGCCAAAAAATATTATCCATAAAAACATGTATACATACATATATATATATATACGTGTGTATATACACACATGTGTGTGTATGGAAAAAAATATTGGATACAACAAATCTTAGCCATTAGATCTCCCCATGAATTCCACCTTCCATATAAAAATAAACAAATCTAATGTTCCATAATTTGTGTTCAGTTTTGCTTTCCATTAGCCTCTCCCTATGTGTGTGTATATATGTATATATATATACACACACACACATATATGTGTGTGTGTATATATATTTATAAACATACTTAATTCATACATATACATATATCTGATGTTAATTAGTTATTAAATATATATACTTTAGCATACACTATTAGGAAAAAAATCCATTTTCCAATCTAATATTTTTTATGAAAAAATATTTTTATTTTTGATTCCCATGCGAGATCAATAACAATTTTTTTTACAATTTTTGAAAACTATGTAAATAAATATTTATTCTATAAAATATTTTTCATGTATCTATTTCATAATTCTATACATATGCTTATCTATATTTAGAGCATACAATATTTATACTAGATACATATGAGAAGCGTTTTATAACATCTCTGTTTTACAACATCTCCTTTGACTCCTCTATCATATCATGATCATATCCTTTCAAATCTAATAAGATTCTGTAGATATTGAATCCACACATAAAGAATCAACTATGTTAAATTTGGGTCCATTTCGACATTTGTAACATAATATATTGGATATTTGACGGTTCAAATAAATGTTTGAACGGTGAATAATTTAGTAAATATTTTGAAAATGTTATAAATATCAAAATGAACCCAAATTTTATATACATGGTCCACTGTAGGTGGAATGAACGTTTATACTGTTTTGTTAGACTTGGAATGTTGTATCTCATGATACGATTAAGGTGCTGAAAAGGGTGCTGCCAAAACATGAATGTCATTGAACACTCATATATATATATATATATATATATTCTATAACGACCTATATTTTAACGATCAAATATTTGAATATTAATCATTAATTAATCGACGGTTTCAAAATATGACTTCATAAATATGATCAAATCAGAGCTTGTAACCATTGTCGTTGTTTTCGGACAATCCATTATGTGAAGAAAAAGTATAAGCATTATCATATTTTGAGATCACGCATTTCAAGGGAAAAACATACTCGATACGCGCAAAAATTGTCTTTTTGGGGTGCAGTGTCAGATTACGATGAAATTTGTATTTTTGGAACTGTAGTAGTGAGGTGATGCATGCGGATGAGTTTTGTAATTGTAGAATTTAACAATCAGTTGTACGAACTCTAAACGCTTGTCAAATTAAAATATAAAAATTGAATGTTCGAAAAAGAGTATGGTGCCATAGAATTTGGAATTTGGCTTCGAGACATATTCTGTTGCATTTAAAAGGTATTTTTATGTTCAGATCGCCTGACGACCCATGTCAATTGGGTTCCAGATCCATTTAGTTCATTTTGGACTTCCTTAAAAATATGAGCATGTAGCTCGAGACAATATTATTTTCAAACCATCCCTAGCCACCATGGGGATTCAAAATTCAATGGTCCATATTTCTTCTTTCAATCCGTCCGCTTTCAGCTAAGACTTCTAACATGAAAGTTGTTCATATTGTCGACATGAACCAATTTATGATCCCCATTCGCCGATCGAACCGCCGACGTTGCCAGATATCGAGATTGAACAGATTTGGATAGTTTTTATGTTTTGGATTGCACAACCTCCATCATTAAGAATTAGACGATGACACCTAAAGGAAAAATGCGGACAACTGAGAAACGAAGAGAGCGATGATGGCATGGTGTCGATTGGTGGTTGAAGGAGGGAGAAACCAAGCTCGAACAGCCTGTAATATCATGGATTTTCTGGTGAATGATGTGGAGTTAGGAGAAAATCCGACGGGAGGAGCAGCGTGGCTGGATGGGGCATCATTTGGTAGTGGCATGGTAGCATTCGGTGGCGGAATCATGCGCTATGAGGTGAAGTATGGATGAAGCTCATTCCTGGTGCAGATCTAAACATGAAGAGAGGGAGGAGGGCACGTGAGGGCCCTTGAGTGTTGTACCTGTTTTATTTTTAATTCAAAATTCAAATGTTTTAACTAGCGTAACTTTGCAACAAGGTATGTTTTAGATGTGATTCCTTCTGTTGGACTCGTATTAGAGAGCTCTACGCTGGTTTGAAATGATTTGGTTAAAGTGAGTGATATTGTCTCTCATTGGACTCTAATTGTTTGTACAACATAAAGCTAATATTTCTAAGTTATTTCTAATCTTAAAATATGATTTCTAGGATAACTGAAGCTAGTAAATAATAAATAAAAGAATTAAAAAGTGAACTGATTAGTTTAAATCTGAGTTTCACCTTTTTATCCATTTACGTGTTATTCTGGCACTATCACTAGATTTGAACAATTTGGATATTAAATCCCACATTAATCACTTTAAATAAGTTCTATCTATTTAGTAAATGCCATTATAGATGTTTGTATGTTATTTTATACAATTATGAGATTAACCGTTGCATGGTTGCTTGTTTGTGCAGTTTGGTTGTAAATGGTATTTATTGGCAAAACAGGACTAGGAAAACCTCGTCCACTAGAGTTTGATGTCATTTCTTAAACACACAAGATAGTGCATATTGATTGAGTGCACAAGAATAATAGACTCGAATGAGTGAGATATATTCACGAAGAAGCATCAGAGCATGCAGACTGACTTGAATTCGGAGAAGTACTGAAGCATAACGTATGAACGAGAGAATGAGAGGTACTGGAGTTTGGTGACATATTCGAAGGTGGGGAATCGGTGGCATGGTTGGGTTTTCGAACAAATGCGGGACGTTTTCATTGTTTATGTATTTAATCAATTTTTGTTAAATACATGGTCATAGTAATCATTAACGATTACTATAGAGTGGTCGATATCACGTACTATTGATGTTGTCCATTTTGGCTAATTTAACTTGGACAATGGTACGATTTTGAAGAGGAAGATATAATCGTTCATTCGATAGTAGTTTCGACGCAATGGCTCTTCAATTAATGGCTTTTGGTATAAGTAGGATGAATGTTTTGTAAAGAAGCAAGATTGATGTCGCAATCCATGGGATGAGATGATGAGATCTTCAGGGCGTACTTAGGACACAAATTTGGTGACTTCTTGCGGATTTTTGATGGAAGGCTCGGGATTGAAAAGGGAGTGAAGACCGTTAGTGTGCAATGAAGCTGCAAGATGATGAAAGCAGTTTGTACAATAACTGTAACACCCCATGTCCATTAATGTCACTCACTAAGGGAATGCGTTAATGTCCATGAAGCATTATTGTTGTATAGAACAGATAAATTACAAGAATAAATAAATAAAACAACACAGCGGAAGATAAAAACTTATTTCATAGCATCATAACTCAAAACAATCTTACATAAATAGTCTCCAAATACTCATAAACCAGTACAACAGGATCAATAGTCTTTTCCAAAAACTTCAAAGTTCATAAAGAAACAAATACATAAATAACATAAATGCGTAAATCCCCACTGAGCATAAGCAAAGCCATAAAGATGAGAGAGTCTAAGGAAATACATCTACTCTCTTCAAGCAACTGAATGAAATCGGCACTAAGCTGTAGTAGACCTCCTTGAGAACCTGAGGGGGGAGGGGGAAGGAAAGAAAAGAGGTGGAAACAAAACGGGTCAGACATAAAGTCTGGCGAGTCCAGTGATTTTAACAAACAATAGGTAAAGTAATAGAACAAGGTATAAACAGGCATCATGATATGGCTGTAACATAGATAAGGTAAGATAAAAGGATGGACAAGATGATTTCGTCCCTAAGTACTAAGACAATCCTACATCTTGGTTAAGAGAACAACTCTCCAAGTACTAACCCCGAAGACCGAAGTCAACATCAGACTAGCACCCAAAGAATTATCCGACTCAACCAACATGTATTTCGTTACACCGCACTTTTACTAAGTTACACCACATTTCATATTTACACCGCACTACTACTAGTCTCTTTTACTAAAGGTTGATCCCTTCTTACTAACTGTACCCACATGATAAACTTGGTAGTTACTTGTACCTAGCTGCTATCGTAGGTGCCGTCTTGCTCCTACCACCGCAAAGGTACCCTTACCCTACCCATTCGATCGGCTCCCTAAACCTCGTAGGCACCCGTGTTGTCCCCACAATGGGGTGTATCACTCCCCAAAGTGGCAACCCCGATACCAGCATAAAAATGCACGGCCATACCTACACGATGCAACAACGTCTTACCTACCAGCCCGGACCCATGCACGCACATGACCCCGTTGGACTCGCATTGCCACCGCTATTCACGTTTTGACCTCTTACAATCAAGCCCAGTAAGCGTACCCCAAACTCGGCCTAGTACCGAGCCCAATTAGATACTCTAACGGGTTACTGGTTGAAACGGGTCCCCATTCGACACAAGCTTCCCACCTATGCTTGGTCCCTACTAGGTTTTCCCCACATAACCATTTTAATTATAATGTCCATGTCTTACACATGCTACGGTTAAGTCCATATTTACATGTTTTACATGACTTATCTCATTCCGGTTAAGTCCATATTTACATGTCATATTTTACATGTCACCCCACTTAACCCTCTAACCATACCAATATCTTATTATGGTTAGTATTCCTTAATTCATTCATTATGACGAACGGTGCATGACCACCCACATTAGACCGAACACTTCGTGGCTGCTGGATTTGCCGGGCGGTTCCAGGCAGTCTTACACCACAAAACGGGTCTAACCTCGTGTCACTAACCGTTACGCCTACAATTCGTGCCTTTGACCTCTCACATTAGACGTCCAATTGTGGCAGCTGGATTTGCCGGACGGTTCCGGGCAGTCTTACACCACAATTGCGCCTAACCTCGTGTCAAAGGTTCATTAATATCGTATTTCACCCAAACCCCAATTTTCATGTCATGTGTTTCAAATTCAACATATAATCATGCTTACAATTTTTTTTCCTATTCCAACTTGTCATTAATTATACTAATTACATATTAATTAGCCTCAATTACAAATTTCCAATTATAGGCAATTTCATCAATTCCATGTGATTCATACCCAAATATGCCAATTTCACATATTATCCAATTCTCCAAAATATCCAATAATATCAAATTTTCCATATTTCACATATTCCCAATATTCCCCATCGTTTCCATGTATTTGTATTCGCGTGTATTTTTAGCATAGGCTCAAAAGTAGCCTAGCTCCAAAAATAAAAAGGAATAGGGGTAAAAGAGATAATCAAATCACAGAAAATTGGAATAAAACAACATCATGAAATAAAGAGGCATATAAACTGGCATAGAGCCATAATAAAAGATCCAACATGAATAAACTGACAAAAGGCATGAACTTTACATAGAAACATAGGCATATGATGACATGAACCAAAAAGGTGAAGACTTGGTGAGATTTCAATTACAATCATATATATATATATATATATATATGAATCCTTTTTACAACCTTTTCATGTTACTTTAAAACCCATTATATTGTCAAAATAACTGTACTCACCTTTCGTGGCTAAAGAAAAAGAATTATGAACCAAAATTGATGTAGAAACGTTGCAGTGATGTTGATTAATCTTCTTTAATTGTTGTTGAACCCTTAAACTTTGATTTGAGTTGAAGTTGAACACTTGAGATTTAATTTAGAGGCGGCGGCTAGGGTTCAAGAGAGAGTTTTGCAACATAATGGTGTCATAGAAAATATTTTGTGAATTAGGGTTAGGTTAATCACATATTTATAGGTGTAGTGAATTATTTTGGGCCTTTAGATCAACCTAGGATTCATCCAAGCCATCTAATCCAAGAAAATGAGTCATCAGGCCAATCATATTGCGACACATAATCCCTAATACACAAAATTTCGTCACAGACCATTTAGGGCCGACGGGACCGATTCCAAACCTCCTGAGTCGACCCTGGGGTCGACCCAGCGGGTCTTGGGTCGACCCATAAAATAGGTCGGTTTGGCGTTTTGCCTTCCCGCTTTCGCTATTTTGAATTTTTTTCTTGAATTTTAGGTTGAATTTTATTTTATTAATTTATATATATACATATATTTCCCTTATATGTATACAAACTTCCAAGGTCCATAACTTTCTCATACATTATCCGTTTAACACAAACTTTAGGTCCATCCTGACCAGAATTTTGAGACGAACGCAATGGTATAGTCTGTTTTACTTAATTCTTCTTCTAAAAATTAAGTGTTCTTAAATTTGTTGATTTTTAATATTTTAAAATTACGAGGTGTTACATTCTCCCCTACTTAAAGGATTTTGTCCTCGAAATCTCTAAGTCAAGAAGAACGTATCCTACCATCCAATCATCCATATACTCAACCATCAACCACAAGCAACCATTGTCCTTAAAAATTTCTAATGCTTTTCATGTACATATGCATAGTGTGTGTATATGTTCGTATACTAATGCAAAATCAGGCGGTCCACTGATTCAGTCGACCTCCTCAATGCAAATAATGATAGTGCCATGTATTCACCATGTATGCAAAGAACCCTATACATATCATTACTACATGTGTGCACAACCATTCATTCAAATGCAACATCCATGTGATACATCCATTTAATATACATCCATTAAACTAAGTACATCCATTAATATGCAATATGCAACATGAAAGTGACCGAGTCGATCTAGTGTCTAAAGTGCGTGTGTATGTATCCACGAGCAAACACTTGCATCCATATGCATCCATCAATCATAACATGTCTCAAACACATGTTTCAACCATAGGACTACCCTTTCTAAAGGTCAAAGATACTATCGAGAGGACATACTAAAGATAGAATAAGTACAAGCTAAGCGATAAAGGAGAAATTAAAAGTCATACCCTCAAAAAGAAAAGGGTACAATGAACGCATTTTCTCTTCCGTCTCCCCAGTAGCATCTCCTTGGTCATCTCCCCATTGCACTTTGACTAGCTTGATCTCTCGGTTCCTCAATTTCTTAATTTCCGACCCAAGAATGCATGTAGGAGCTCGTCGAATCGTCGCATCACGCTCTACCTCCACCTCTCTAAGCAAGCTCGGCTCCACCACTTCTGCGGCATCATGCAAGCACTTCCTCAAATGCGAAACATGGAACATGTCGTGTACACTACTAAGTATTTCGGGCAACTCCACTCTATATGCCATCTGTCCAATCCTCTCCTTAATAGGAAACGACCCTACGAAACTTGGTGCTAGCTTCCCAACTGACCTAAAGCGAACAACATTCCGTAATGGAGACACCTTGGTAAAGATCATGTCCCCAACGCTAAACTCAAGCTCGGTCCTCCTTTTGTCCGCATACGACTTTTGCCTATCTTGCACCGTCTTCATCCTCCTTCGTATCAAGTCGATCTTCTCCGAAGTCTCTCTAATCATATCGGGCCCAAGCAAGATCTTATCTGTAGATTCCCACCAACATGTAGGTGAACGACAAGGCCTTCCATAGAGAGCCTCGAAAGGTGCCATGCCAACGCTAGAATGAAAGCTATTATTATACGCGAACTCCACCAAATGAAGATGCTCCTCCCATGTACCTCCAAAGTCTAAGACATATAACCTCAAAAGGTCCTCTAGAATACGATTCACCCTCTCAGTCTGGCCGTCCGTCTGAGGATGATATGCGGTGCTCAAACAAAACTAAGTCCCTACCGCCTCTTGCAAGCTCTTCCAAAACTCGCTAGTAAAGATAGGATCTCGGTCGCTCACTATACTAGATGGAACACCATGCAAGCGAACTATCTCTCGAACATAAACAGAAGCTAACCATGGTGCAGTCCTCTTATTCTTCACGGGAATGAAATGGGCGCTCTTAGTAAGTCTGTCTACCACGACCCAAATCCCCGTATTACCCTTCCTCGATCTTGCTAACCCATCAATGAAATCCATCGAGACACTCTCCCACTTCCACTATGGAACCTCTAATGGGTGAAGCAACCCACCGGGTTTCTTTTGCTCCACTTTTACTTGTTGGCACACCAACCATCTAGCAACATACTCGGCCACATCCCTCTTCATACCAGCCCAAAAGAAAACTCGTTTCATGTCGTGGTACATCTTGTCCCCACGGGGATGAATGGTCATCTTCGAAGAATGTGCATCATCAAGAATGGTCTTCCTCAAGCTCTCGTCCTGTGGTACGCAAAGTCTACCGTCCCTACGCAACCAACCCTTATCATCTAGGGTATACCTACTGAGATGGCTCGATGACTCCCCTCTTATGAGCTTCTCTACCAATTCAACCAACTGTGGGTCATCTCGTTGTGCCTCTCCAATCCGTCCTAAAAGCGTAGGTCTGACCTCTAAGGATGCTAGCAAACCGGGTACATAATCAATGGATGGTCTAAAATCAAAGGTAGATATGAAATCTAAACTCCGTCGCTCAACAAACAAAGGACTCAATGTCAACCTCTGTCTACTCAAGGCATCCGCCACAACGTTACCCTTGCCAGGGGTATATGCTATCTCGAAATCGTAGGACGCCAAGAACTCCATCCACCTTTGCTGCCTTAAGTTCAAGTCTTTCTGAGAGAACAGGTATTTTAGAGATTTATGATCCGTTACAATTCGAACTTCTTGCCGAGAAGATAATGGCACCAAGACTTAAGCGCAAAAACGATAGCGGCCAACTCTAGGTCATTTGTAGGGTAATTTCCCTCATGCACTCTTAACTGCCTACCACCATAGGCTATTACCCTCCCCTCTTGCATTAAGACTGCACCTAGTCCTGTTCCACAAACATCGGTATAAACAGTAAATGGCTTACTCCCATCCGGCAACACTAGGACTGGGGCTGTGGTCAAAGACCCCTTTAATCGCTGGAATGCGTCATCACAGTCTACGTCCCAAACAAAAGCTAGGTTTTTCTTCGTCAAGCGTGTTAGTGGGGCTGATATCTTTGCGAAGTCCTTTATAAACTTCCTATAGTATCCCGCCAACCCCAAGAAACTCCTCACCTCGGTAGCCTTTTTTGGGACCTTCCAATCTTGGATGGCCACCACCTTCGCGGGATCCACAGCTATCCCTTCTTTGGAAACCACATTCCCTAAGAATCGCACTTCCTTCCTCCAAAAGTGACATTTAGAAAATTTAGCTTTAAGGTTATGCGCTCGAAGGGTCTCCAACACTTCCCTGAGATGTAGGGCATGCTCTTCTTCGTTCTTAGAAAAGATCAAGATGTCATCCACAAAGACCACCACAAATTTATTAAGGAACTCCCTAAACACCCTACTCATTAAGTCAACAAAGTATGCGGGGGCGTTTGTCAAACCGAAAGGCATTACAAGCCACTCATAGAAACCGTCCGGAGTCCTAAAGGCAGTCTTGTCTATGCTATCCTCAGCCACTCTCAACTGATGGAAACCAGTGGCTAAGTCCAACTACGAAAATACGGAGGCGCCAACCAACTGATCGAATAAATCGTCAATCCTCGGCAGTGGGTGCCTATTCTTCTTTGTAAGCTTATTAAGTTCTCTATAGTCCACACACAGTCTAAAGGACCCATCCGCCTTCATGGCAAAAACTACTGGAGCACCCCACTCCGAAATGCTTCATCTTATGAACCCCTTCTAAAGCAACTCCCCTACTTGCTTATTGAGTTCCCTCCTCTCTCTAGGAGCCATGTGGCGCACTAGCAAAGATACCAGTTTTGCGTTGTCTACAAGATATATACGAAAATCTATCTCACGTTTTGGGGGAAGACCCCTCACCTCATCGAAGACATCAAAATATTCACGGACTATACGAGCAGAATGCAAATCATCATTGAATGCGTCAAGTGATTCAAGATAACTAAGCATCACCGATCCTCTATGGTCATAAGAAATGTCAAGGGTCTTCCCACTACGAGTCAACAATTTAACTACCCTTTGTTCACAATCTAAGATGGTACCATATCTCGCTAGCCAATCCATCCCTAGAATCAACCCATAGCCCATGAAACCAAGCACAAAAGCATTACATTCAAAACCAACGCCTAAGATAGACAACCTAAAATCCCTACAAACCATGGATGAATGAGCCGACCCACCAATAGGATTTGAGACTACAATGGGATCCATAACGAGACTAGTATTTAAGTGCAGTGTTTCAACTAATGATGTAGAGATAAACGAATGTGATGCGCCAGAATCGAATAAAGTGCGGACATGATGATCAAACAAAAAAAATCAATCTTTCGACAGAAATTTTTCTACCTTCCTCTTGTCCCGGAGCCATCAGAGCATGAACCTGCCCTCCCGAAGTAGACCCTGCCCTCTGACCTTGCTTCTTAGGACAGTCCTTCACACCATGACCCACATCACCACAATGATAACAAGCGAACTTCTTCTTCTTCCTCTTCTCTTTGCCACCCTTCTTTTGTTGTTGGGCTTTCTTTGGATCCACCTTCTTATCTTGCGGCTTAAAAGAATTGGCGCCCTTTTCCTCTTCATGCATATACGCCATATCAACAAGCTTTTCATAAGTAGCCCCCATAGGAATGTGGGACATCGCCAAACTGTGAAGTGGTTCATTTAGGCCCTTTGCAAACTTCAAGGCCTTTTTATGAGGCATGTTTACTAGCTCTAGCCCAAACCTCGCCAACTAATAAAATTCTGTCACATACTCCTTCACGGTCAAGTTACTTTGCTTCAATGTCAAGAACTTCTCCATATACATACTCTCCTCAGCCTGAGAAAGGAATTTCAACTCAAATCTTCCCCTAAAGTCTGCCCAC
Source organism: Allium sativum (assembly GCA_030737875.1). Classification (NCBI taxonomy): domain Eukaryota; kingdom Viridiplantae; phylum Streptophyta; class Magnoliopsida; order Asparagales; family Amaryllidaceae; genus Allium; species Allium sativum. The sequence continues at coordinate 14,948,339 of CM060923.1, forward strand.
GTCTCTACAGCATGCTCTCCATTAGTAACCTCCCACCAATACGATGCCTCATCCTTCATTAACCAAGCAGCCAATCGGACTTTCCTCCTATCATCCACCTCAAAGATACCAAAAAGATCCTCTACTTCTTTCAACCAATTTCTAGCTTCAACGAATGTTTCGGACCCACTAAAAGATTTACCACCCATAGCACGAAAGCCTTTACATATTTTCGAGAAAGCATCTCCACGCGGAGGAATAACTGGAGCTGGGGAAGGAGGAGGAGGAACGTTGGCTGGGCCGGCGGCAGTGGCCCTAGCCTCAAGATATCGTCTGAACCAATTGGGTATAGGCACACCCTCTGGTAGTTCGGGTTCCCCAGACATTATGAAAATAAAAAGGAAGAGGTTCAAAACAAAGGAAGCGAAATAAAGATGTATGGCTTGCGGGGATTATGCTCTTTAAAATAAACCTTTCCTTGAAAATAGCTTCTTTTAAACAAGTTTTTGAAAATACTTTCTAGGAAAATAATACTTTTGAAAACATTTTCAAAACTTTTTATCTATTCTTGTAAACATAGCTCTGATACCACGTGTAACACCCCATGTCCATTAATGTCACTCACTAAGGGAATGCGTTAATGTCCATGAAGCGTTATTGTTGTATAGAACAGATAAATTACAAGAATAAATAAATAAAACAACACAGTGGAAGATAAAAACTTATTTCATAGCATCATAACTCAAAACAGTCTTACATAAATAGTCTCCAAATACTCATAAACCAGTACAACAGGATCAATAGTCTTTTCCAAAAAATTCAAAGTTCATAAAGAAGCAAATACATAAATAACATAAATGCCCACTGAGCATAAGCAAAGCCATAAAGATGAGAGAGTCCAAGGCAATACATCTACTCTCTTCAAGCAACTGAAAGAAATCGGCACTAAGCTGTAGTATTCCCTCCTTGCAAACCTGAGGGGGGGGGGGGGGAAGGAGAGAAAAGAGGTGGAAACAAAACGGGTCAGACATAAAGTCTGGTGAGTCCAGTGATTTTAACAAACAATAGGTAAAGTAATAGAACAAGGTACAAACAGACATCATGATTTGGCTGTAACATAGATAAGGTAAGATAAAAGGATGGACAAGATGATTTTGTCCCTAAGTACTAAGACAATCCTACATCTTGGTTAATAGAACAATTCTCCAAGTACTAACCCCGAAGACCGAAGTCAACATCAGACTAGCACCCAAAAAATTATCCGACTCAACCAACATATATTTCATTATACCGCACTTTTACTAAGTTACACCACATTTCTTATTTACACCGCACTACTACTACTCTCTTTTACTAAAGGTTGATACTTCTTACTAACTGTACCCACATGACAAACTTGGTAGTTACTTGTACCTAGCTGCTATCATAGGTGCCGGCTTGCTCCTACCACCGCTAAGGTACCCTTACCCTACCCATTCGATCGACTCCCTAAACCTAGTAGGCAGCCGTGCTGGCCCTACAATGGGGTGTATCACTCCCCAAATTGGCAACCCCGATACCAACATAAAAATGCATGGCCATACCTACACGATGCAACAACATCTTACCTACCAGCCCGGACCCATGCACACACATGACCCCGTTGGACTCGCGTTGCCACCGCTATTCACGTTTTGACCTCTTACAATCAAGCCCAGTAAGCGTGCCCCAAACTCGGCCTAGTACCGATCCCAGTTAGATACTCTAATGGGTTACTGGTTGAAATGGGTCCCCATTCGACACAAGCTTCCTACCTATGCTTGGTCCCCACTTGGTTTTCCCCACTTAACCATTTTAATTATAATGTCCATGTCTTACACATGCTACGGTTAAGTCCAGATTTACATGTTTTACATGTCCTATCTCATTCCGGTTAAGTCCATATTTACATGTCATATTTTACATATCACCCCACTTAACCCTCTAACCATACCCATATCTTATTATGGTTAGTATTCCTTATTTCATTTATTATGACGAACGGTGCATGACTACCCACATTAGACCGAACACTTTGTGGCTGCTGGATTTGCCGGGCGGTTCCGGGCAGTCTTACACCACAAAACGGGTCTAACCTCATGTCACTAACCATTATGCCTACAATTCGTGCCTTTGACCTCTCACATTAGACGTCCAATTGTGGCGGCTGGATTTGCCGGGCGGTTCCGGGCAGTCGTACACCACAATTGCGCCTAACCTCGTGTCAAAGGTTCATTACTATCGTATTTCACCCAAACCCCAATTTTCATGTCATGTGTTTCAAATTCAACATAGAATCATGCTTACAATTTTTTTTCCTATTCCCATTTGTCATTAATTATACTAATTACATATTAGTTAGTCTAAATTACAAATTTCCAATTATAGGCAATTTCATCAATTCCATGTGATTCATACCCAAATATGCCAATTTCACATATTATCCAATTCTCCAAAATATCCAATAATATAAAATTTTCCATATTTCACATATTCCCAATATTCCCCATCGTTTCCACGTATTTGTATTCGCGTGTATTTTTAGCATAGGCTCAAAAGTAGCCTAGCTCCAAAAATAAAAAGGAATAGGGGTAAAAGAGATAATCAAATCATAGAAAATTGGAATAAAACAACATCATGAAATAAAGAGGCATATAAACTGGCATAGAGCCATAATAAACGATCCAACATGAATGAACTGACAAAAGGCAGGAACTTTGCATAGAAACATAGGCATATGATGACATGAACCAAAAAGGTGAAGACTTGGTGAGATTTCAATTACAATCATATATATATATATATATATATATGAATCCTTTTTACAACCTTTTCATGTTACTTTAAAACCCATTATATTGTCAAAATAACTGTACTCACCTTTCATGGCTAAAGAAAAAGAATTGTGAACCAAAATTGATGTAGAAACGTTGCAGTGATGTTGATTAATCTTCTTTAATTGTTGTTGAAGCCTTAAACTTTGAATTGATTTGACGTTGAACACATGAGATTTAATTTAGAGGCGGGGACTAGGGTTCAAGAGAGAGTTTGGCAGCATAATGGTGTCATATATTATATTTTGTGAATTAGGGTTAGGTTAATCACATATTTATAGGTGTAGTGAATTATTTTGGGCCTTTAGATCAACCTAGGATTCATCCAAGCCATCTAATCCAAGAAAATGAGTCATCAGGCCAATCATAATGCGACACATAAGCCCTAATACACAAAATTTCATCACAGACCATTCAGGGCCGACGGGACCGATTCCAAACCTTCTGAGTCGACCCTGGGGTCGACCTAGCGTGTCTCGGGTCGACCCATAAAATAGGTCGGTTTGGCGTTTTGCCTTCCCGCTTCCGCTGTTTTGAATTTTTTTCTTGAATTTTAGGTTGAATTTTATTTTATTAATTTATATATATACATATATTTCCCTTATATGTATACAAACTTCCAAGGTCCACAACTTTCTCATACATTATCCGTTTAACACAAACTTTAGGTCCATCCTGACCAGAATTTTGAGATGAACGCAATGGTATAGTCTGTTTTACTTAATTCTTCTTCTAAAAATTAAGTGTTCTTAAATTTGTTAATTTTTAATATTTTAAAATTACGGGGTGTTACAATAAAGAGGCTTCAAGATGATGAAAACAGTTCGTGGTGTAACGGGGTTGCAAGATGATGAAGGCAATTCGTGGTGTAACGAGGATGCAAGACAATGGACACAACTTGTGGCATACCGAAGCTGTAAGAGAATGTAAGAGTTCGAGATTTAACGAAGCTGCAGTACAATGGATTGGTTTGAATGCGTACTCAAACTAAAGATGGAGTGGAGTACGTATGCTCCGGTGATATGGGACTGGGAGTGCTAAGGAATCATTGATGGATAAGAGTGTTCTAGTTGGCTTAAAGGAGGGGTATTGTAGGGACGCCCCATTAGGTCCGAGGAGGTCATATATCCTAGCAGGTATAGCCTAGGACGATGTATGCACATGTTGGTGTACATACAAAGTTTGGCTAAAACCAGGATTTCCGCCCATCCCTAGCCGAGTGAGGATTTGGTTGATGGATGCTATGGTTGCTCTCATTTTATTCACTTGGGTAAGACTATCACTTATAGGGTTCTGGAGAGGAGACGTGGAATGCGACCAGAATAAGCTATTTATATTTTCTATCATGTGATTATACCCACTATTGTTGTATTTGGAAACATATACTATTTTATTATGTGTGCTGATTTGTGTATGCAAGGATGACTAGTATAACTCTCCATGTCTATGTTTCTTATACTATTACGACTTTTACAGTATATTTGGGATTTAGTTTATCCCTCACATTAGACTGATGTCTGATCTAAGGTTTTATGTTCCCTCGTATTACATTGGGTAACTATAACGATAAGTAGGCTAGGTAATAGATGTAATTGCTGTCTAGAGTTGAGCAGGTGCAGTGGCGGAAACAAGATTGCAAAGATGAAGGGGCCAAAACTTTAGGGGGGAATATATACAAGAGTTTAATGAAAATTGTCCACTTTTATTTAAAAAAATCCACTTTTATTTTTTTAAAAGATGATTTTTTTGGTTGGGGGCTGTGGCCCCTACTGGCTCTAAAGTAGTTCCGCGTCTGAGCAGGTGGATTGGTTGATGGAGATGCCTTCTCTTACTTATATTGTAATTGTTGGTGCTTATTTCCGATGTGAGACATTTTGGAGCTTTGATAGTGATCGACTTACTGTTAGAGACAGTTGCCAATGAGTTTATTTACCTTTTTGTATTAAGACTATTTATGTAAATGTATGAGCAAGTATGATATTTGATGCGCTATGGATATACGATGGGTTTTGTATTTATGCTTGATGTTTCTTTCCGTCTCTTCTCTTTATTTTCCTTTTCATTCCATTTCTCTTCTTTCTTTTATTTCTTTTCATTGATAGATGTTTTACGTCGATCGTGTGCTTTTATAATATATTATTAGGTTATATAGGAACATATGGTGTAGGGTAGCTGTCACAATTGGTATCAGAGCTTAGGTATTGTTTGACCTAAGCAGTGTCGAAATTGAGAGTTTATATATCCAGGAGAGTATGTATTTGTATATATTTTGGTTTAACTATATATTAGTAGTATATATAACATAGGTTGTTTTTCACATGAGCGTCGTTGATGCAGTTTTCTCTACTAGCGACTCATCGTCCTAACCACTTGTTTGAGACGATCTAGAAAACTAGAAATACTATTAATTACTCTATTCCAGAGTAGAGAATTGAGCACGATTAAGGACCAGTAGCCTCAATTCACTGAATATGTTCTTAGTTTGGTACAAATCATTTTTTGGGATGTCTTGATTTCTCTAATGTGTCATGGTATTTAAGTGCACAGAGTCGACTAAGCCAAGTTGTGTAGTTATCCAAGTGTATATGTGGTGAACTTTACTTGGAATGAGGTTGACTTTTGTGGTGCAAGATTGATTTGTTTTTTAGCAAGTTTTCTTCGATGACTTGAAGTCTGATGGTGCAGTAAGGTAGGAGTTTACCCCTAGAAAACTCCAAGGTCGAATCTGAATTAGTCGAGAGTTCTTTTAGCTTCAATTCCTTAAATATCGATTTGCCCGAGATCAATTTGTAATTTGTTTCGAAGAAATTTGTCCTAACCTCTCCTAAATCAGTGTTGAATGAGGAGTTCACTGGTTTGAGTATGGAGACATGTCTGTGTCAGAGTATGCGAATGGATTTGATGTGCTATCGAACTATGCTAGTTCTTCCATTAATACTCCACACAGGTTGGATGGAATTATGTGACAAAGTTAGGTGATCAACTTAGAAGGCAGATGATTTTATCTAATGGAAGAAGGGTGGTGTTAGACCAAATTATGGCTCTAACACCCAAATTGTCTAAACTTACAGAGAATAGTAACTAAAAATGAAAGGAAATGCAACAAACACACCAAATTTATAGTGGTTCGGCGTTAACGAGCCTACGTCCACTTTATATGATTTGATTATATGTTTAAATGCTAATACAATCAGTGAATTCTCTCATTTTCACTCTTTACAATGATGATTCTCTCAATAATTTCGAGATTTACTGATTAGAAATGATAGGGAAACAGTAATGGTGGAAACAATACTCAGAATTGCCAAAAGATCCTGAAAAATGCCAAGTATAGGGCTATTTATAGGTGAAATCTGCAGGCGGTTCGTCAAGACACGTGGCACGGATCCAGAGGATCTCGGACTAGTTCGTGGCTTGATGAAGAAATGGTTAGAATGGCCGTTAGGGACAGGTGTCATCGGATCCTGAACTTGCGGCTCGTGGAAGACTTGGTCATGTCCACCATCTTTTGGGTTCGTGATCGGTTCGTGATACATTATCACGATCGGGTCGTGATGGTCCTCTTACGAGCGGGTCATGGTACACCTTCAACGAGTGGAGTCGGTCTCTATGTTTCATGAGCGGATCGTGACAGCTGATCACAAACGGACGAGGGACCGGACTCACGAGATGGGTTTAAGTTTCACGAACCATGACGGGTTTGTTCTTGAACTTGTGAATGTTTGTTTCCTTGGTGGCTTGGTCACAAAGCTAGCCAACATTTTCCCCCCTTGAAGTATGTTTCATTGGAGAGGAAACGTGCTTCGAAATTGATGAGCTATCCCTTCATGGAACGATGCAAATCAACAGTCGTATTGGTATGTGGCGTCGCACTGCTTTGAATAGTCGTGTCCTTTGATAAGTATAAATACAAGGTTAAGTTTCCAATTATTCTCTTCCATTTGCTGATTATTTTCGATTCCCATAGTTTCTGAGAACACTGCGATTACTCCTGCAGGTAAACTCCAAATTTCCACAAAACCTTTTTTTGGAAAATTTTGCCATTATAGTTGAAACTTCATTTCTTCTTTTGATAGTTATCCCCAGGACCCCATTCGTCAAAGCACAACGTGCCCGCATCTCTTGGTGTGGGTCACGAAACGATGGTTCCTCATCCAAGTCACGATGGGCTCGCTCGGGCATTTACGGTCCAATGGACCAAGCCGGTCCTAATAGGACAAAAATGGGAAGGCCAAAATCCTTTGAATAGGCTATATAAGCCGCATCCTCCTCCCCTACTTAATCTTCCTTTTCACTTTTTCACTACCGTCGGTTTTTTCCCAATCTCCAACCCTAATCCGATTTTTCTCAAAAACCACACAATTCCACAAATCGATTAAAGAGGTAATAAAACTGAAATGATTTTTAATTTTTGATTTGCCATCCTTGTTGCTCCGAACTCCGCATCGGCTCGAGCGTTGATTCCCCTCGCACTTTTCTTGGTTCCGATGGGTTTACTACTGATCTCAGGATCTTCGCAAGTGCTGATAGCGGCGATGCTCAGCGAGTTAAGAGTTGAGAAGGAAGAAGGGTTGAGAGATTACAGGTGGAAGGGGAGATCCCAGGACAACTTCGCCGTAGAGGGTACGTTTGTGGATATGGAAGATAGAGAGTTAGGGAGGAAAGGACCTTAACGAGGTAGCTAGCCAGTTGGGGATCCACTCATGGTGACAGTCCCGTGAGTAGAGGAAGGGGTTGGTTGCTAGATGAATCAGTTTCAGCACCATTCGGGTCGTGAAACGCAGTGGCGAGGTAGTCGTAGAATATACAAATGGGTCAGATTGTGAGATGAGGGATGGAGCCGGATCATGATGATGGGATAGCGTCAGTTCGTAGGGATGGAAAATGGACGGGTCGTGGGAGTGTCTCATGAGCCGTCTGGGGCGAGGCGATGTGGTACTCAACTGATCATACAATCACGAGCCTGCTCACAACTGCGAACTAAATCCTTCTTTATGGGTCAATCTCCTTTCACGAGCCACACTGGGCGGGCTGATGTCATGCCCATGAGGATGCTCAATCATGAGCCGCACCCTGATCATGAGTCAGGCTCCTTCCCATGAACCAATGCCTTTATCACGAGCCGCATATATTAAAGCTTATCAAACCAATATGACCAGCGAACCGTCTTACATTTTGACTGAAATTCGATGTAACTCTAACATATCAAAGAACAGTTAGGATAGAGCCTTCAAGATTATTCTTCTGAACTGGATGACTACTTAACTAAGCGACGTGCAATGACCAATTTTATGCCTATCTGTTTAACGTCATGCTTTCCTTTTCAGTAATGCATACACTGGCACACTTTGACACTTGCACACACGGGGCTTTATGGGTATTTGTATTATAATCTTTCACGTTTATTTATCAACACAGCAGAAATGTCCGGTAGACGCTCAACCAGAATATTAGAGAAGAGTTCAAATCCGGAGTCATCAAGCTATCATAATCCTGATGCACTCCCGTCGGATCCAGACTGGGATAACTCTGGATCTGATTATGACACAGATCTTGAAAGAGAATCGACACCTTCCAAGAGAACATCACTTGAGGAAGAGGAAGATGAGCGGGCCCCTGATGAGGTTCCAGGTGTTAAAGAAGTAGAAAAAGAGAAGTTGAGTGATTCCGTAACCTCCAAATTGGACAAGTTAAAACTAGAGAAAATCTGTCTAAGGCATGGGATCCCTTGGAGTGATGTACAAACTCCGGAGGGAGGAAACAGGCCCCATTCTACTTCGGAAGGGTACATGGCTATAAGTAAGATCATGTGCTTGGTAGGCGTTATCCCTCTGTTTCCTCCAATCGTCGTTGATCTCCTAAGACGACTACATATTGCTCCCCTGCAACTCCATCCTAATGCTTATGCGGCTCTGTATACCTTATATATCGCGTACGCAGAGATTTTAAAGATCGAGCTCACCTTCAAGGATTTGAATTTCTATTATCATTTCAAACATCGTTCCATAGGGACTCCGAACTTCTCTTTCTTTGAGTCGATTCCTGGCAGAAAGGTCTTATCCTAAGGACATAGTAACTTAGGAGATGCTAGATCCGACTGGTTTTGCATAATACATCAAGCTGGGCGTGCTAGGAAATGGCTACAATCGAGTAGGTTCTAAATCTTTCAACGCATATTCCAATTGCGTGCTTAAAGTGCTAACGTATCCTTTTTTATGTAAAGCTCACAGCTTTGAAAAAATAGAGGGCTCGATATACGAAGATCGGTTATCCCGCCTTTTAGCTAGCAAATCAGATTTCTGTAGAATCAGGAAGTGCATAACCGATGAGAACCTTCACAAACACCATCTTCTAGATATAAGATTCGGTCTTAGCACGAGTGGTAGGCCTTACAGATATGTACCCCCTGCTCAAACACTTAGGGAATCTAGCGGCTTGCCCTCGGTCGAGGGAGAGGTGGCAACAAGAGCTACAAAAGCGACTGAGTTTCCCAAAAGTCCTTCACCTATGACTGTTCAAGATGACGAAGAGATGAATGTCTATAAAGGAGATGAGACCCAAACTGATAAATCAAAGGAAGTTACTGTTTCCAGAGAGCAGTCTCCCCCAAGGACTCCACCACCAGTTGATCCTACCACTCACGATACATTAACAGATGAGCAGATGTATAGGGAGCTAGACAAGCTTCCTATACCGGACGACATTTACACATCAGACGATTTTGGAGCAGAATCGTTCTTTCCAATTTCAGAAGGAGAGCCTACTCCCATCAAAGAGAAAGATATCATACAGACAAGACAAGCTCCGGGCTCTGGTATGTTAGGGGGGATCACATGGGATACACAAATCACACACACCACTTGTCACAATATCTGCATACTGGTTGTTTTCATGATCCTTATATCTGTTTGTTATTCTTTGTAGACAAAATGCCTCATCGCTACTCCTATTCTCATCGTGACCTTCGTGAGAACACACCCAGGTTCACTCCCGCAACTGAGCACGACCGTAGTGATAGTCGAGGGAGAGACAGTCTAAGGCGTCATGATTCTTATCAACCTCATTCTACACGTTCTCGCTCTCCCTCGAAGCAGGATCCTGGGAAACACCACAGTCATCAAGCGCCACTGGTGGGAGGCAAGCAACTTCCCACAGCTCCAACTCCTCCAAAAGGCTTACCTCCCTAGGGCAAACCATCCAAGAAGCATCACACTCCCAAAGGCAAGCACAAGGAGTCAAGCAAAGATTCGGAAAAAGAGAAAGCAACTCAAGTTCCCTCTGGTTCGCATCACTCGGAATCCACCACTGCACAGGAGGTGGCCTTGGCTCCTGACAACAAAGAAAAGCTAGAACGTCTGCGAAAGCAGTTCCCCGATATCTACTTTGAAAGGATGGTTTTCATTCCAGATCTTGAACCGGTTCCTGAGGATTGGGATACCGAGGTGGTGGGGAACGTAGGTCACGTGGCCAAACAGTATAGTGCTATGAAAAAGCATGCTAAGAATCTTTCAGATGTCATTTGCCGTCTAGAAACGGAGGCAGCCAGGGCTAGAGTGAAAATCGATCATGATATTAAGGCCAGGAACAAGACCGAGAAGGAACTAGAGGACACACAAGCTTAGCTTGCTCTAGCTCGGAGAGATGCAGAAAACCACAAAGCTGAGTTAGAAGGCGCAAAGAAACGCTTCCATCTTGAACTTAATTCTAACAGTCAAGAGCGGGTGGCTTTGAAACAGGAGATCGAAGACCTTAAGGCGGCTAACGCTGAGCTAAAAGCATCACAAGATCGTTTTTCCATAGAAAAGGCTGCTTTGGAAAAGGAAAAAGCGGACTGGAATGGTAAACTTGCTCATGCTGAGGAAAGGGCAGCTCTTGCCGAGAGTAATGCCAACACTGCTCTTGAGTCGGCCTCCACTGCCACTGCTAAGCTTGCAGTAGCCGAACAGGAGATAGAGGGGTTTGATGAGCCATTAATGGAATTTTTTGCTCAGGTTATTCGAACTCGAGACATTTCTTGGATTAAGAACTATCCCGCCACCTTGGCTAACGTATGGGACATGATCGTCGACGGTGAAAAACAGTGCGTACAGGTTGAGGAAGTCGACGAGAGCCAGCTTATGCTGACCTTCCTCAGGGGTGGAGAGCCCGAGGTTTTAGAGGAGGGTAGACATCAGATTCAGGAGGAGATGGAAAAGGAGAGGACTAGGCTCAAGGGCAAGAACAAGGTCGACGAAGGCTCAAGTTCAACTGCGGAGCCCAAGACTTCTGAAGTTGAAGAATATAGCCCCGATGATCCATTAATCTCCAAAGATCCCATCCCTCCAGCTGCCGGGGTCTCTGCCACAGCTTCGGGTGATGATTCTGCCGAAGGTATCTCCATATTCTCTCCACAATTTGTCGAAGCCATAGTAACTTGTCGCCGCATTGTGGAGCAAACAATTGAGAAGACCACATTGTCTCCCGAACTAATAACAGTTGCTTCTCACGATATACGTGCCAAGTCCACTAAAGAGGATGTTGAAAAGCAGACAGAGGCTGAGAAGATCAATGTGCCACCTGGTGCCGGAGCTCCTGAAGTTCCAAAGCATACTGAAACCGAGGCAACAGAGAAAGTCACTGTAGTATCAAGCACAGGTGTTCCCAAAGATGCTGAAATCATTGAAGCATTGCAGGATACTGACGGTGGCCATGGGGATGAGGAAGATGAAATCAACATCACGGGTGAGACCAAGGACGATGACAGCATGACTCTGGCCGATATGAAGGCTAAAAGGGATGCACAACTGCAATTAAAGACAGAGGAGCAAGGGCCTCTAGATGTGCCACCTATCTCTGCAGCCGACCCCAAAACTGGGTTAATTATCAAATTGTCCACAAAGTCGATAACCACACAGCTTGCATCCCAATCCTCTGACCTCCCACAGGATCCTCCTTCGGATAAGAAGAAAAGAAAGAACAAATCTGATGCCTATAAGGAGGAGCCGAAGAAGCAGAAGAAAGAGAAGAAACCAAGGTCATTCCCAAAACGCAAGTAGCGTTCTTTTGTTTGTGTTTTTAGATCGTCCGTTAGTTTTGTCATTCGTGGTTGTAATCCCCACTTATAACTCTTTCTTTAGCTTTATTTTGTAAGCCTGCATTGGTAAATGAATTTCTGTTTCTTCTGTATTGTTGTGTACCTGAAAGTTTATTATCATTAGTCATGCATAAGTATTTGGATCACATCTAATTCAGAAATATACACAGTCAAAATGCAAAGAATTTCAAAATTCCTACACTAATCATATAAGTGTATGGCTAATCATATAAGTGTATGAGTATCTCCCCAATCAATCCTTAATATGATGCATGGCCCGGGCTTATTGAGGATTGATTAGAGTCATGTGCGTTGCCCTCCATGTCTGGAAATGAGGGGATCGGGCTCAGCTTTTATTCTTATCCCCGATTCTGCAGCGGGATAGGAGCCCTTTCGCGACATCTTATCAAAATTCCTTTATACTCCCCTATTGTATGTCCAGGGTAGAGTTCGAACTCATCTTTCAATTTGTCCCCCAATACTTTAGTGGGGTAGGAGTTCATTTGTGGCGTTCAGTCATGAGCACCTTTATACTCTCCCGTCGGAGGTCAAGGCTAGAGTGGTGTCGAGACAGTCTTTTAAATCATGGTGCACCTTCACGTCTCATGGACAATTCTTGTCCTTCATACTTTTTCTTAAGTCATAAGAATTAGAGCATTAATGGTCGTGTCGTTTGCTTTACTGCACTTCTGAAGTTCTGTATACTATTGAATTTTTAATTCAATAGAAGGCACTTTGAATTACGTGCTTCTAGATTGCTGCAAAGTTTTATAACTTCGTAATTTTGACAATTCATGTGAGTAAAGAATGGAGGAACGAATAAAAATTAGTGCGGTAAAAGTAAATGACACACAGTATTTTATAGTGGTTCGGTCGAATCATGACCTATGTCCACTTTATAATCTCTTGTTTACGTAACCAGACTGTTCTAGGCAAGTCATGCCTTTTTACATAGTCCTAAAAACAAAAGAGAAAAAATGACAATTTCATGTCAAGTATTGCCGCAAATGCTGGGTGTTCCACACTCTGGGGATTTCATTTCCATCTACAGTCGCTAGCTTGAAGGATCCATTATCAAGCTTCCGTAGGATGGAGTACAACCCTTCCCATTTCGAACCCAAATGCACTGGGGGTGGAAAGTCACGCTTCAGAACCAAGTCTCCGGGTTCAAAGGTTCGGGCTTGAACCTTTTTATTGTAATATCGGACTACCTGCTGCTTGTGTCTCATGGAACGCAGGTCTACTTCATCCCTCTTTTCTTCAACCATATCTAGGGATTCGAGGAGCAACTCATTATTAGTCATCGGGTCGTAATAAGTGGTTCTGTGGGATGGCACTTCCAACTCAACCGGGATGACAGCTTCTGCCCTGAAGGTAAGGGAGAATGGTGAGTGACCCATTGCCGACTTGTAAGTTGTCCTGTAGGCCCATAGTGCCAAGGGTAGCTCATCGACCCACATGGCTTTGGCCCTCTTCAGTCTCTTTTTCAGAATGGATTTAATTACTTTATTCGCCGCTTCTACCTGTCCATTCGATTGCGAATGTGCCACAGAGGTGTACCTTTTCTCAATATGGTATCTCTAGCAAAAGTCTTGGAACTCAGCGCTATCAAATTGGGTTCCATTGTCTGTTATGATGATTTTCGGAATCCCAAATCGATATATGATGTTTCTGACGACGAAGTTTATCACTCGCTTGGTTGTGATCGTGGTTAATGGCTCAGCTTCGACCCACTTAGTAAAGTAATCCACGACCACATTGGCGAATTTTACTCCGCCCTTCGCTAAGGGGAGGCTTCCAATAATGTCAATTCCCCATACAGCGAAGGGCCACGTACTCATCATCGTCTTCAACTGGCTAGGAGGTGCCCTGGGGATCTTTGAGGATTTCTGGCATGCGTCGCACTGTCGTGCATATTTAGCTGCATCTTTGTTCACTGTGGGCCAGAAATAGCCATACCACAATATCTTCTTCGCCAGCGTTTGTCCTCCGGTGTGATCGCCACACTCATCTTCGTGTACTTCTCTCAGTACCCGTTTTATGTCGTCATGGGCTATACACCAGAGGAGACGCATTGAGAATCCTTGTCTATATAGGACCTCGCCTTGCATAACATATCGGGAGGCCTTTCGAATAACCGCACGCCTCTCGCTTTTCTTGGTTGGGAGCACTCCATTCGTCAGGAAGTTATTTAGGGGTGTCATCCACAATTCTTTTTTTGGCTCAGTTTCCAATACAGGATCAATTTCCATTTGATCGATGCTTGGAGACTGCAGTACCTCTATCGGGACCATTTCTGTGTCCTCGGGTTATCAGAACTATCCATCTTGGCCAACTTATCCGCCCTCTGATTCTCTAGTCGGGGGATGTGTGATAAGCTGTAGTGCTCGAACCCACCCAGCAGTTTTCTTACTTCCTTCAAGTATGATATGAGCCTTGGCCCTTTCGCCTGAAATTCTTTGGTAACCTGGTTCACAACTATCTTAGAATCGCAAAAGATATCCAATTTCGTTATCACCAACTCTTTTGCAAGTCTAAGTCCGGCAATCAGGGCTTCGTACTCCGAATCATTATTCATGGCGTGAAACTCTAATCTCAAAGCATAGTATATCGATCGTTTTTGGGAGTTTCGAGTACAACTCTAGCACCAAATCGTTGGTCATTCCTGGCTCCGTCAGTATACAGTTTCCAGGCGTTGGGGTCAACCAGTTGTTTTGGGGTATCAACTTCTTCATTCGTTACATCATCCTCAAGAATAGTGAATTCGGCTATGAAATATGCGAACACCTGCCCCCTTATCGATCTCCGAGGTTGAAAGTTCAGGTCAAATTGACTTAACTCGACATTCCATTTGAGTAGTCTTCCTGAAGCCTCTGCTCTTTGTAACACCTGTCGGAGCGGATGGTCCATGTATACCGTAATGGGATGAGCTTGAAAATAGTGGCGAAGCTTCCTAGATGCAATCAACAGACTGTACGCAAGCTTTTTTATCTTTGGGTAATTCCGCTCTGTCGTCGCTAGCTTCTTACTTACGTAATACACGGGTCTCTGGGCTTTATCTTCTTCCCTTACCAAGGCTGTACTTATTGCGTGGGACGATACTGCCAGGTACATGAACAAGTCCTCGTGGTCTACCGGCTTGGACAATATCGGGTTTTTTCCAGATGATACAAAAGGTTCTGGAATGCTTCCACACAATCAGGGGTCCATTAGAAATTGTGCTTCCCTCGCTTTATCAAATCGAAAAATGGAATGCACTTGTCCGTAGCCTTAGAGATGAACCAGTTATATACCTTTGCTCCAACATGTAAATCGTCATACTTTTTCCAAATATGGTTCTTAACATACTTTTAATCTAGTTAATATTTGAGAAAAACTTGTACTAAAGTATAAATCGTTGGAATTACGAAATAGATTAAAAGTATGTTAAGAACCATATTTGGAATCTTATTATAAGCATTTATGTGGAAATTTTTTGATAAATTATTTTAGTAGTGTAAATGCAATAAATCGGTGGCTTATTGAGAATAGTGGATTTTATTGCAAAATATACTTTAAATTTAAGTGTGTCGTAAATAAAGATACACAAAATGTAAATGTTGAGTAGACATCAATATTTAAGTGAATTGGAATATCCTAACGTTTGTTTTGTCGAGAAAATGAAATTATATTAATTAAAAATTTAAGAGTTTTGGGTTTGAACGATTAAAATATAAAATGTGTGTTTAAGTAAAAATGTGAATTTTATGTGTATTATTTCTAAATGATGTCGAATGAAAAATATTTTTAAGTATATGTGTTTGAGTTTACAGGTTAACAAAAAGTAGCTTGTTGTATGAATTTTGTTGGTAAGCTAAAATGTGTTTGAAGTACTTAGCTTTGTGTTAATTAGTTTAATTGAGTTATATTGGGCTTAATAAAGAGGATTAGCCCATTTCTTAATCTATGAATTTTATAGAAAAGAGAGAGTATACGTATCATTTCCTCCCTTTCGTTCATTCTCCTTCCAGAAAGCTTTCCCTGAGGAAAAATAATGGTTGCCTTCTTCTATGTTCTCAAATCTAAAATCCTAATTCTAATTGAAAAAGAGAATAGATACAATGCTCTATCCTAGCAACTAGAATCTAGCTTCAATCTACAAATCTAAGTAATTTCTGAAATCAAAGGAGGAGAGGTAACAGTAAGTTCAGGAAGCTTGCATGTCAGTATTTCATGGTCTATCAAACTCCAAAAGCTCAAATTTCCTCTTATGCAAGCAAAAATCATGGGAATTCAGTGTGAGTTTGGCAACTCATGCTTTCTAGTTTTCAATATTTCTGTGTTTATCTGTGCCGGATTGGAAAAAATTACTAAGTAATGTATATGTTGTATTTCTGGTTGTTCTCAGTTGTGCATAACTGCCCTGGTTTCTATTTTAGGCTGTTATATCTGGCTCAATAGTTGATGGATTTGTGCCATTTCTTCTTTAAATCAATGTAGAAACTTGGCTCTTCGTTTATCTTCTATTTCTGGTCAATCACACCTCATCGTCTTGGCTAACCTTTCATCGAAGTTTTAATTCGAAACAGGCAGAAACCTATAGCTTTTGCATCCTAGAGGGTCGATACCCCGGTCGACCACCCGGAAGGTATGATCGGACCCTAGGTCAACCGATCAACAAAGAATTTTGCAAGTAACCCTTTGGATTGCAGGGTGTTGTTTTGTGGTTTATACTTGGTTCGTTGATGAGCCTCAATGATGGTTTTTAGTGATAAATTTCTTATGGCTTCAATTTAGATATTGGAAGCCTACGTTATCATCAAATTCATGTTTTGAATTCATAGCTTCATGTTGGTTTTTTGGACTAAGTTCCACGCTTATTTTTGGTGAATTTATGGCACGTGCACATTTTTATTAAGCGGTTTTCATGCAACTATATATAGATTGTTTATTTGAAAATTTGTTCTTTCAAGTTAAACATCCAAACGGATGAATTCAAAGATAATTTCACAGTCATAGAATCATAGAATATGTAGAAAAGTAAAGGAACACAAAGAATTATAGTGGTTCGGTACTGTGCCTACGTCCACTTGTAGTAGTATGATGTTTATACCGTTAATTACAAATTATAGTTGTAACACCCCGAATTTTAATAAATAGTAATTAAATGGAAAAGGGTAATAAACTAACTATTAATTAGAACAAACTTCATAATTGGACATCGGGACTAGCACCATTCGGTCCATTGTAATTTTTGATGAAAATAAACACTTGGTTTGCTGAAAAAGTAGTTAAAATGAACAAGTTATGCATTAAAGAAGATAAGATGGAAACCAGAAAATAAAAATAAAAATATGTATAGTGAAATGGGAAGGTAGGACGATCCCTTTCCAGTTGGGTCGACCTAGTGTCGACCTATAGGTTCTTAGGTCGATCCAAGGCGCTGTTGGGTTGACCCATCAAGCATGTAGATGTGTGCCTTGGCGTGCACTTATTATTCGGCGAATTTTGTAATTTCTACACTATTATTTTTTGAGCTGGCTTTGTTTTATTGGTTCAATTTGAACCTAAGGCTGATGTTGCACTTTCTGATTGGTCCAGTGACATGGCTGGCCAAGATTTAATCCTATATTTGGATGGCTGAGGACGCCCAATAAACCTTATAAATAGACCAGTAGAGCCTCTCTCATTTCTACACATCCATTCTTTCTGTCTTCTTCTTCCCCATGCCTATCCTCAAAATTAGGAATGGCCAAGTAATTAATTTTTTACATGGATAAAGAAGTTATATAATTTTAATATTTATATTTATAAATACTTCTAGAGGCGGAGGTTCTGCTGGAATAAGAAAGGCCACGGGGGAAGCTCTCTACGTCAGATCTGTGAGTTTTTATGTAATTTCTAGATTTGTAAATGATGTAGGAATGTTTAGACAGTTAAATAGCTTTAATTTGCAAGTTTAAAGTTTACAATTATTTGCAATATTTATGCATTTAGTTTTTTTGTAAAGTTAATGTAATTTATTTACTGTCCATGCCTATTTCTTTTCAGTTATTTATTGTTTATAAGTAATTCTCCTTCTCCTAACCCCTTATTTATTGTGGTTTTATTTAAAGTTCGGGCTATGCCTTGTTTTATTTGTTTTGTTTATTTTTGAGTCTAGGCCTTGCGAGTAGCCTAGATCATTTCCCTTTTTATTTTAGCGCTGAGACTAGGCCTAAAGAGAGGCTTGGCCTTTATCGTTATTTTGCTTTAAAATTGGAGCAACGTTGAAATTGAATAAAAAGGGATAATTAGGTATGTTAGAACTTATTTAATATTATAATCAGTATTGGACTATAAATTGGGGATAAAACTTAATATGTGATTGGAGAACATGCAAACACATAAACCGGAATAGGATTAACTTAGTTGGATGCTAAGTAACATGGGTTTGGGTAAAAAGGATAAACATTAATTATAAATGTTTAATACAACCTAGGAATATAACATGAGGTTATATTAGGCTTATTAATAAACTTAAATTATGTTAATTTAAATTAAATATAAAATTAATAAGCTAAGGTAGTGGAGTCCGTTCCGGCAGCGTCGGGCTGATTTGGGAAAATAAGTGGCTAATAGGTTCGTTCCGGCAGCGTTGGGGATGATTGCAGGAAATAAGAGGCCTAATAAAATAATAAGATTGTAGTTGGAGTCCGTTTCAGCAACGCGGAGATGATTCGGGAAAATAAGTGGCTCGTAGTTTAGGTTCATTCTGGCTGCTTGGGGCTGATTGAGGAAAATAACTGGCATATTAGAAATATAATTGTGGACCAAGTCTAAGGGTGTCATGTGTTAATTGTATATTTGGTTGGGGATCCGTATCAGGCAATATCCCTATTATCATCTACGGAGGTCTCACATTAGGTTGAGGTGAGGGCACATTTTACTACACTGGTAGTAAGAGGTACAAACGAGGTCGCGTTCCAACTAGGCGATGATCGTGCATCGTGTTGATTGGGAAAAATAAGTTGTTGTAACGCTTGTGATAAACGACTATGTCCTTTTAGTTGATGGGGTCGGGCTTGATAACCCTGAGTTCCATGGTCGGCATAGGTTATCACATTGTGGTTAAAGGAGCCAATCGATATGAAAAGCCTAACTATTATATCTTTGGTAAGTTAGTGCAGCAATCTTGGACATGAATGAGAAGCCAGTCTTTATTCGTTCTTAACTTTGTTTACTGCCTTTATACCTTTATGTCTTATGTTATTAGAACTGTTCATCTGTCTAATGCTTCCTAGCTCATGCTAGAAATTACTAGAACTCACTAGACCTATATCTGATCTAGTTTGTTTTCTCCTCCTTTCTTCCTTTCCACTTAGTTTCACCAGGTGGAGGGTCTCAGCAGTGATTCTTGATTTTCCAGTTCAGCTTGGATTTAGACTCATTTCAGACTCATGTATCAGTTCATTTCTCATTTTCTGATTATTGTGTTGACATTGAGAGGGATGGTTTTATTTATGTACTATGATATTATGGTTTTCCATGATACACTGTATTTGGTTTTATGTCGATGACTATTTGGTACTTTGTAAATGTAAAAAGAACTGTGATTTGACTTTCTTTGTTAAATGTTATTTTAAAATTTCCGCTGTTTTTATATTTCTATCTTATAAATTTTAGTCTATGTATTGTTACTATATACCTAAGCGCTTCATAAACCTTAGCACATCCTTATATGAGTGATGTTAATGGGTATGGGGTGTTTCATTTGGTATTAGAGCCTAAGGTTACAAGATTAGAGAAAAGTTTTTGAAAAAAAAAGTTTTTTCAAAGGTAAAATATTTCCAAGTAAAACTTGTTTTTGAAAAATATCCCCTCAAGTCAACTTCAATATTCCCTTGATTCCTTTTTGAATCCTTGTCTCTTTTCTTTTTAGAATGTTCGGTCTCCTAACTTTCCGGAGGGTGTTCCTATCCGACATGGTTCTGTAGTTATATTGAAGCTACGACGCCTACCGAAAGGCAAGGAAATGCCCAACCTCCAGCTGTAGTCGCGGTAGTCCCACCGAGTCCAATGGCTAATTTTTCTAAGCTCTGTAAGGATTTTTCTGCTATAGGCGACATTCCATTTCTTGGATCAAAGATTTTTGCTGATGCTCGTAATTGTCTTAGAGATACCAATCATGTATTTGGATTAATAGAGCTTGACGACAAGCGGAGGATTCAGTTGGCCATTTAGCAAATGAAAGGAGAGGCATGATACTGGTTGGAAGTGGTCAAGGCAGAGCAGGCCGTGAGGACATGGGATGAGTTCAAGGATAAGTTTGAGAAAAAGTTTTTATCATAAGCCGAAGAAGGGATGCAATTGGAAAGATTCTTGAGTCTGAGACAGGGTGATATGTCAGTTAAGGAGTATGTGAATAGATTTACGAGTTGGGGAGATTTGGCTTAGATCTGGTTAATACTGCGCATAATAAGGCAGTGAGGTTTGCGAGGGGGCTGAACTAACCCCTCCAAGGACTGGCTCTAACGCACATTCATATGGGTGCAACTTTTAAGGCTCTGGTGGAGATGACCCTTATGCACGAAGATGGGAAGGAGAGTACACATGAGGCTATTACTAAGGTGGCCAAAACGGGTTTTGGAAAGAAAAAGTGGTGGCCCGAGAATGGTGAAAAGAAAAAGGGAGAGAAGTTGGATAAAGCACAAATCAAGAAGGAAGTGAAGTGCCATAGGTGTGTCTTGAAGGGGAACTTCGTCAAAGATTGCAAGAAGACAGCTAGGAAGGGTGCTTTATTTCAGTGCGGATAGATGAGACATTATAGTAGGCAGTGCCCTCAGAGGCAAGGACATGGAGCAGTCCATCCGGAGTACAGGTTCATGCACTTGAGGCGGCTCAGACTAGTGGTAGCAATCTGGACCTGTGCAGTTAAAGCGCTCAGCAGATCCAATGTGGTGAAGGTGCAAAAGGTTGTAGCAGGGATAAAGAGAGAAAATGGCAGGATACAGCGGATGAGTCTAAAATAGCATATAAAACTCATATTTAATGCTTTTACAAATATATAAATGATAAATAAATGAAAAATTAACATTCAACGTAATTATAATTAGTACAATGTTAATTTTAAATAAAAGCATAAGCAAATATATGAAATAAATGTAAACTTTATTTATGTTGACTAAATTTAATAGAATATTATAGTATTTTATATTCTCAAATACATATGTTAAAAAATTATACTAGAAAACTAATTTTATAAAATTTATAATGTATAAATGTCATTTTTATATTCATTTATTTTATAGAAGATATAGCGGAAATAACAGAATATAGCCAAAACAATGGGATATATCAGGAATATCAAAATATAGCGGGGCTTAAAGCGGAAAGGATATTTGAGAGGATATTTGGAAATAGTGTAACGGTATAAATCCGCTACATGATATAGCGGGGATATGGCGGGGTGATAGCGGGGCATTAGCAGTACAGATCTGGACAGAGGTAGGAAGGTCACTGTAGAAGGTTTGATTTCTCTTTTCTATTTTCCTATTAGGGCCTTGTTCGATTTCGGTGCTTCTCATTTTTTCATATCCAGTTCTGTTGTTGATAGTCTGCACCTAGATACTTCTATAGTTTCTGATCCAGTAGTTGTCACAAACTACATAGGAGGTACGACTCACCTATATATGATGTGTAGGGGTTTGAGGATTTCTATTCTTGGCGATGAGTTTGATTGTGACGCATGTATGCTGGGTTACATGGGTTATGGATTTATTCTAGGGATGGATTGGCTGGCCATGTATGGTTCCATCCCTGACTACGTGAGGAGAATTGTGAGGCTTTTTACGTGCTATGGTAGGACTCTTAAGATCTCATGCGATCCGCAAGGGTCAGTCATGCTCATTTTCTTGGATTCTCTAGATGCTTCTGTAGATGATCTCAGTTTGGTGCCCATAGTTAGAGACTTTCCGGACGTATTCGAGGAGGTGAGAGAGCTACCTCCTAAGTGTGAGGTTGATTTCTGAATATATTTGGTGGAGAATGCTAATCCTGTTGCATTGCCAGTGCGCCACATGGATTCGAGGGAGAGGAAGGAGCTTAGCAAGTAGGTAGGTGAGTTGTTCGAGAAAGGGTTTATTAGACAAAGTATTTTTGAGTGGGGAGCACAAATTGTATTTGCGACTAAAGCAGACGGTTCTCTTCGTCTATGTGTGGATTACAGAGAATTGAACAAGCTCACGAATAAGAATAGACACCCAATCACTAGGATAAATGACCTGTTCGATTAGTTGGTAGGCACTTCAGCTTTTTTGTGGTTGGATTTGGCAATAGTGTTTCATCAGCTTAAGGTGGCAGATGATAGCATTGATAAGATTGCCTTTAGAATTCCCGACGGATTCGTTGAGTGGCTGGTTATACCTTTTTGGATAACCAATGCACCGACGTATTTTGTTGATTTTATGAGCCCGATATTTAATGAGTTCCTAAGTAAGTTCATGGTAGTGTTTGTTGATGATATCTTGGTCTTCTCGAGAAGCGAGGACGAGCACGCCTTGCGCATGGGAGAGGTACTCCGTACTCTCCGTGCACATCAGCTAAAGGCAAAGTTCTCTAAGTGCCACTTTTGGCGGAAAGAGGTGAGGTTCTTGGGAGCATGTTGTCTTTAGATATGGTACAGTGGAATATCCCGCTAAGGTTATCACAGTGCAGCATTGGAAAGCCCCCAATAGTGTGACAAAAGTGAGGGGCTTTCTAGGTTTAGCGGGATATTATCGGAAGTTCATCAAGGATTTTGGAGAGGTCTCAGCTCCACTTACCTGCCTAACGAAGAAAAACCTAGTATTTGATTGGGATGTGGACTGCGAGGATGCATTCTTAAGGTTGAAGAAGGCTCTCACATCAGCTCTAGTATTGACTCTTCTGAATGGTACGAAGATATTCACTGTATATACAGATGCTTGCAGCACAGGTTTGGGTGTGGTGCTTATACAGGAGGGTACGGTTGTCTTCTACGGGAGTAGATAGCCGAGTGTGCATGATAAGAATTACCCTACCCACGATTTGGAGCTAGCGACGATAGTGTTTGTGCTTAAGTCTTGGAGACATTATTTATTAGGTGAGACGTTCGAGTTATACACCGACCATAAGTCTCTTAATTACTTGTTTTCGCAAAAGGATCTTAATTTGCGATAACAGCACGGGATGGAATTTCTTGCATCCTATGACTCTGAGATAACATATACCCCAGGGAATGGGAATGTAATGGTGGATGTACCGAGTAAGTAGAGGATGACATTGAGTTCATTCTTCATAGAGCGGGTTTTAGGTTTATCTCATCATTCGATTTTAGATCATCTACGGAGTATGCACTGGATTATTAGCATCATTGGAGGTGCGACCTACTCTCTTAGAGCCTATTGTGTAACGATCCGCCTTTTTGACTGCTTCAAGTTGGTAATTTAAACCAACTTAAAACGCACACAAAGATGGATTGTTATCGCTTATCGAGTTTAAAACAAAAACAACACACAAAATCACTAAACAAGATAAATAACACAATATCTCACAAATGGGATTTTATTAACAAATCAAAGTTTATATAATATTTTTATTTATTCAGCGAAAGAATTATATACATAAAATTTTAAATATACAACTTTACAGATTTGACGAACCCCAAAGCGAGCACGTCTTCCCCACTCTCTAACTTCGATAGCTGAAATTATAGATCTGCAACACTCTTATTTTACCCGAGCGTTCCATGCAAAAACATAAAACACTCTAATCAGGATTAATCTTATTTTAAGTAAGTCAACTTCGAATAAAAACTAAAATATAATAGTTGACCATAACTTATATGCTTCATCTAAATTTTCAAATATATGTTTCAAAAAAGCCGAGTAATCATGGTCATTAACAATAAAGCAACCTGCGGTTTTTAGATCACAGCAAAAGGGTCCAGCTCAGAAGAAAATAGATGTAGTAATAAGGCAGTGTAAACAATGACAACTTACTCAAATGCCAAAAAAAAAAATATCAGGTCTGACATATGGAAACAAGGGTAAACCAAATAGGTTTGGACAATCAGCTAGGGACAAAGGCAATGCCCAAACTCAGGGAACAACAACATAGTACAGGAAGTCTGCCCAAATACAACATTACATGCAACATATTAGAAATGGAGGGCACAAACCTATATATATATATATATATATATATATATATGACATAAACAAATTGCTGCTACTATTGACAATGTGGCTTTCACATATAGGTCTACATTAATATGTACAATTTCATAATGGTGAGTGACTAATTCTTAAAGCAAAGGACTAACTATAATCAAAACAATAGTAAGGACACATAAATCAAGGAAAATGGCATACAGAAGATGATAAATAGTATTGATACATTAACACATAGCAGGGGACGGAAAATGCAAAATTACAATGCACGACTAGCTTCTATGATCAAGGAGCATGCGCGACTTATTGTAAGGCAAGGGTGATATACTTCTTATATGTATTTCTAATTTTCAACAAGGCAAATAGGGAAATATGGACCAACACGTGTTTTCATGGTATGAGTTCAGGTTCCTAATGAGGCAACAGGGCGTTTTCTTCTTCTAGGCCATTACAAATAAGGTAATCAAAATTACGATATACAACTACATGTCAGGTCGATGATTAAAAATGTATACATATCCATGTATAAGTATGTTCATATATACCATTTAAATTAATCAAGTGTACATAAACTCAAGTTTTATGGTAGTAAAAAAGTGTAGCAACACAGTGCGTGCCAAGGTTTCAGATCATTAAAATGCACAGTCTAAGTAATGCAGGCCTACAACCATGAAAAGTATTCATAGTTAGCTTAAATAGAGGTACAACCGAAGCGGCACATGTTTCAATCGGCTACAGGCCATTTTTAATACAACTGAAATTTGGTAGATGACCATACATATATGTTTTTCAATTTACGTGTATGTATGTAATACATATAATAAAGGGGTGAATGAACACGTATGTGGGCTAACAATAGCCTCAGAATGGTTGCATGTTATAAAATACTAAATGGAATGCCATGAATTATGGGTATATGGTCAAGAAAAACCAAATGACCATCAATTTCATTTGATCAGATCGGGACGATGAAGGCGCATGCACCAAATTAGTGAACACATGAATGCAAAATGAAGTAACAAAATGTTCAAGTCCAGATAGCAAGGTAGAAGCAACAAATACATGAAATGCTAGAGGTTACAGGTAGTACGACAAGGTCAGACAAAATGACCATCATTTTCAGATGATCAGATCAGGTTTTACAATAACAGCTTATGCCAGAATTAGGCAGCGTGTGTATATACGCATACCAGTGATACGTATATACATATACAATTAGGGCTATAATTTCCTACACGAGCCGAAACCTGCACGGAAATTAGCCGATTAACCCGACCCGTTTAGTTGGCGGGTCATTTTAGGGTTAACCCAAATTTGACCTATTTATAAACGAGTAGGTTTAGGGTTGACCCGCTAACACGATTTTGACCCGCCAAACCCGTTTATATGTTGTATCTCTTTCATACTGTTAGTCTTTTATGTATACTGTTAGTATTAGTCTTTAATATATGCAGTAATCAGTATGCTCATATATTCTTGTGTAAGTTGTCATATTTTACTAATTTATTCTTGTATGCTATTAGTTATATTTTACTTATAACAACTATATCTCTTCCATACTAATAGTCTTTTATGTATGCAATATGCTCATATATTATTATGTATGAAGAACGATTTTTAGATATGATGATTTCATGTTTTATATATGTGCTGCATGTTGGTGATTTTGTAACTTATTGCATATTGGTGATTTTGTACCTTACTGCCCATTGGTGATTACATAATATAACTATCTGTTTGTGATATGGTACTTTTGCTGTTTATATTAGCGGGCAATATTTTTCGATGGGCCAATGGGTAAACCCGACACGACCCGTTTAGTTAAACGGGTTACACGGGTCGGGTCAACTTGTTTATAAAAGGGTAAGGTTAGGGAAAATGACCCATTTAATAAACGGGTTGAACCGACCCGTTTATAAAACGACATGAACTCGACTTGACCCGACCCGAACCTGACCCGACACGACCCATTGACAACCCTATATACAATGTATACACACACACACATATGTAAACTGGCCACCACGCATAAACACAAATTAGATTTTCAAACATCCAAACAATCAACACGATAGGAATGCGAAAGTAAGGCAGCGAACAATAACTATGGCAACTGTATCAAGTTTTACGGCATGCATAGGAATGATTAAGCATCTTAAACATAGCAATGATCAAGACAGAGTGCCCAACAATCCACAAATATAATAGCTAATCCAATATATGTGGTTACCAAAAAAATTCAAGGTAAGATTTTCTAGTTTTCAATGAGGCAACAAAGATACATACTCATACGAATCAATCAACAAGGCATCAACTATCATATTTCTATTTAAATCAAAGATGCAAATACTTGAAATAAAATAATCGTGAGATTAACTCACTTTAAAACGTTTGAAGGAGGTGCAGGAGACAAACGGGTATTGGTGCTCTCGTAGGTGGTGACGAGGTGCTCAGGTGGACTGAATTTTTGACGTTGGTTATTGACATAAAGACTAGACACCCCGAAATTGATGAAGCCAAACCCATCTAACTTTGGTAGCTTCAGATCTGGTGGAGAACAAAAAAGGAAACAAAGCACAAGGCAATAGCGGCCTGCGATGAAACTCGATTTGCTGACGAAGGAACGTCGCTAATTTGAGGAGTGGATTCGATTTGAATTAAGGTGGCTACCATTAATTTCGAAAATGGAGAAAATATTTTCTAGCCTAGACACGAGGTTAAGTTCTACATGTGGTAGAAGTCTTCCCGGAACCGCCCGACAAATCTAGCATCCACAAGTGGTTAGTTTAATGTGAGAGGTCTACCGTGTAAACACACATATTGGCGTGCTAAGCCACGAGGTTAAGTCAACTTGTGGTAGAAGTCTTCCCAAAACCGCCCGGCAAATCCAGCATCCACAAGTGGTAGGCTTAATGTGAGAGGTCTTGTGCATAAACATATATATAAATATATGTATATAACAGGATAGAAATGAGTGGCATTAATGGTAATTAATGGATAAGAATGAAAGTTACAATAGTAAAAGACATGTAATGAACGGGGAATGATAATAACCTATTATGAATAAACCTGAAGGGAAAAGGAAAGATAATAAGTAGGCTTGTTCTAAGGACAAGTGGAAATTATAACTTAGGTTATAATAAACAATAGACGGAATGTGATAACTTATGTAATGAAATAAGTTGTACTTAATTATAAATTAAGTAATCAGTAAATTTGGGAACCTGAAACCTGTTGTTCGTAAAAAGTAGAGAAGAAGGGGGGAAACTTATGAAATGCAATAAATTGTACTTAATTATAAATTAAGTAATCTGTAAACTTGAGAATCTGAAATCTGCTGATAAGAATAACATGTTAAAGGCTTGTCCTAGGGACAAGTGGAAATTATAACATATGTTATAATAAATGGAAAGGAAACTTCTTAGTAAACCTTAGTTAAGAGAACTAAGTTAATAAGTAAACAACGATAAGTTGTAGTGACAGTGTAAGACGGAATTATGATTAAATAAGAAAGAACGAGGTGAATATATGGGATGAAATAAGTTATATTTAATCATAAATAATAAGTGACAAGTTAAACAAAAAACATGTGAACCGAGATGAAGTATACTTGATTACATATTAAGTAGAACATGTTATTATAACTATGAAATCAGACAATGAATAATATAAAGGGATTGTAGATTACAGACCTTGAATTACAATCTAGAGAATAACATGTTATGGGCTTATTAATGAACTTAAAAGGGTTAAGTTATATAACCAAAATTAATTAGCAAGAGGGGTCCACTACTTAGAGATATAAGGGGCTCAGAAAGAACTTAGTAACTTGAATAAGAAGTTAATATGATTTGAAATAACCAAGTTAAATGAAAACCTGATGAGGTAAAGCAAGAACACAGTTGAATGTTTGGACATAGGGTCTAATAACACTTTAAACCGAGGCGCTTAGACCAGTCCGTACGTTTGAGGGTGAATAACCCAATGGGGGTAGATCATTTTGGTGTCTTGAGGCACATGAGGAGCGCACGTCCATCTGTTTATTATGTTATTCTGCTGATACTCTATTGGCTCCGAAGGGCTGGAAGGGGAAGCACGCGGGTTCCTGGGACGTGGAGGGTACTCCTGGTAGTCCTTTGTGCTATGACAGCATTCGACTATGCTCGCAGAGGTTAGGTCTGCGCGTTACTACCCGGTGAGTGTACCTTGACTGCCACGATAAGGTTGTAAGGTGGCATAGGTGATCCGACGATCCACGGTTTCCTTGTTGCTAGGCTGGGTTATGACCATTTTATCGAGTACTGACAGGTCTAACCATTTGCTGATAGCAAGACGTCGGGTACTTACCATCGACAGTTAGCGTGATACGTTATGCGTGATGTGGAAAGACGGAGAAGCTAAATCAAAAGACCATAGATCCTTTGCCATTAAGGCTATGGGTGAGGGACATGCCAATTAGGATTTGTTGTTTGTTGTTTTCTCTAGGGACAGGTCACTAGCTCTCAATTTTGTTCGTCTTTCACTAGTGGAGGGAGGGTTCGGGTAGGACCATAGCCACTGAAAATGCAGACCTTAGCATCTGTGTATACATATATCTGAAAAGCTCCTAACAAAGTTCCGTGTTTCTTGTACAACCCTGCCACGGAACTTAGTGCACAGTAGAGGATATGTGCAGTTAAGGCATCAAGTACGATTGACGATACGTACATGGGAAAGTCTAGATACATGCTTGATTGCTCTGGGTGGTGTATCGTAGACTATAGGACATTACTCCGTGATAGAATCTGATTCTATCTAATGGTTAGGAGATGGCAGTCCATACGCTTACGTAGCATGGTGATAGTGGTTCTATGCGGAATGTAGCATTGTTATATAGAGATCCGTACGTCACTCCGTCATAGGATGAGGGACTGCATATATTTCTGTGGCGTTACGGCGGAGACCGTGCGAGTGAGGTACCATGGGGTGTACCTTAATTTGGGGGTAGCTACATATATCTGTATTAGGTTAATCCACTAGGAAGTAGATGGGTGTGACGTGTGTGTAAGCCTTGAGTGCTGTTAACCCAAGTAACCTAATAAACAAGAAAATGTAATTGAATGGTGTATACGGGGTTATCCAAAATGTGTAGTTTAAATCCAGTCACCCGAACTTGTGTTCTGACCCCCACCTCATAACATACTCGCATGTTAGATTTGTTGAAGAGATATGATAGCTTTGGATACTGGTTAGGCAGTTTTATTATCTGGGTAAGGCTATATTTTAATTTTATTTTATTTTATCCATTCCGCTGTGAGATGTTTTCTGAGCTCTAATTTATTTTATATCTTTGTCGTTTCTGCAGGATACCAGACAAACCAACACGAGTTTCGATAGATTAGAATTTTGAAAAAAAAATCCGGTCTATCGGAATTCGGGTTGTTACATCTGGTATCAGAGCCTAGGTTTAGGATTCCTGTGTAAATAGTGAGTGAACGTATTTGTATTATATATATATACCTAGATCCATAGAGGAACCCACTAAAAAGGAAGAGTATAATAAGGTAAGAATCGGGATGTCTGTTCTGTACACTAAAGGAATGAATATGGAAATTTGAGACCCTTAGGAAATTTGGGTGGGAAGTGTACAATATGTTTTGAAATAGAGAAAGGTGGATCCTATATGTTAATATTTCATATTAGTGGGTTTGGTAGTAAAACCTTATAAATTGGAAAAAGTTAAAAAGAGAAAATGGATTAGGAATATATATAGTTGAGAGAATTGACTTTGTGTGAGTGTCTAGGAAAGACACTTAAGATTGGAAACCCACTTTGAGTCTAACCCCGTTGTTAACTTTTAAGAACTTGATATTATAAAAGCTTTTGGGAAGATGGTTTATAGTGTTTTCAAGTTTTAATCTTAAAAGTTATAGTTTTAAAATTATGTAAAGAACATATTAGAAAAGTACATATTGAATTTTGATGTAAAATGGGGTATATTTTGGAAACAGTGATTTCTTGAGAAATTTTTGTCTAAAATAAAATTCTCTCAGTAATAGGTGCACATTATAGAGCATGTATAGCTCACTAGTTTTCTTGTTATATTGCATGAAAGGATTAAAAGCCAAAACTTAGAAAATATTGCATTTTGATGTGGTATTTTGTTAAAAACTAGAATTTTCAATAAAGAGAGTTTTGAAATCTCTATTCTTTTAACAATCATTTTTGGTAAAGTGTTTTAACAAGAAAATTTTGTTGGGTGGACAAAATAAGTTGTAGAAATTAGGAATAGAGTAGATGTTTGCACCTTGTAGTAAGAAACTGAACTGACCTTTTAGGCAAGAACAAGTCGTAAACCTGATTGAGAATTAGTTGTCCTTGTCTATTCTGGTTTTTGTGATTTGAAAAAAAATGATGATTTGCATTTTTATGAGATGACATTTTTTTATGGTTTGGCAAAAGTAAGTCTTCTTGAAAAAAAAATGAAGTTTTGGTACTTTTAACTTTTGGAAGAATGGTGAAATGAAAAGGCCAAATCATGTTTTAAAAAGTATGGAGTAGGTAAGGATTAGTGTCTAGGGAAGACAGGATAAGTTTTAAGGCTATGAAGTAGATAACGAGAATTATCTAGGAATAATGGTAAGTTCCTGTTGAATGCGTAAGCATTGAGAAGCCTAGGATGTTGCTTGAAAATGACAGTTGGTACACATTTAGGACTAGTAGTGACTACAAGATAGTGAAGGGCAAGTAAGTGTTTAAATCCTGTTGCTAATTTTCCTGTTAGGGGTAAAACCAGTTATTACATTTCTGTTGTGATCGTTCTGTTATCTTGTTCCAGTTGGGTAGTTAGGGTAACAACTAAACCTATCATTGATCCCATGGTTTAAACTTTTCTGTCTAAGGGGGACACGGTCTTGAGATTCTTGGCTGATGAATCACGTCATGGAAATTGCTTATATATGAATTATAGGTCGTCCAGCGACCTAGGGAAGGTTTTCTGCAACCTAAAGGTAGGAAGAGGAGCTCCTAGCGGCCTAAGGCAAGATGGAAAGGTTTATGGGTCGTTCCATGACTTAAATGATGGTTCCAGCGAGGTAAGGCTTGAAGGAAGGAGGGGCAACGGCCTAATCAAGAGAGTTTTGCAGGCCAAAGCTTTAAGAGACAGAGTATAGGTTGTCCCATGACCTACATATGATGTTCGGCGAGCTAAAGAACCATGGAGAGGAAGTCAACGACCTAAAAAGGAAGGATGGACTTGAGAAGGCATTTGGATCGTGCCACCTGGATTAAAGGACGAGTGTGTTGAATGGGTCATTCCGCTTTGAAGGTCGTAAGTGTGTTGTAATGTTTGTCGTTTAGGTCGTGCCGTCGTATTGAGTCGCTATTGTAGTGTTTTGTGTGTTTGGGTCGGCCTCTTTAATTGGGTCGTGTTCTCTGGTTTAGACCGTGTATTTGGGTCATTTTTCTGCTTTAGGGCGTGGGTATTGCAAGTGAGAGTCTATAAATAGAACCATTGTGTGAGTTGTAAAGGTTGTTGATATTTGAATAAATCCCTTGTGTGTGCTATGTGCCACCATTAAAATTGGAAGTTGAGTGTGATCTCCTTTCTCCATCTTTGGATATTCAAGTGCGCTTGAATCAACGAACTTGAATCCAATTCACGGTATCGCTTGCGAGTGATCAACGTTCGAAGAATCGTAGATCGATAACACAGTATCTTGCGAGATCAACGTGTTTGAGATAGCGAGACTCCGGCATCGAAAGATCAACGGAATTGAGCATCTATCCTGTCCTAGATTCGATTTCCACGGATCCATCAATTCGTGTGGAGTTAGATCCTAGACGTGCGCCAGTTTGGTATCAGAGCGAGATTTCCATCTTTGGTTGGATCGCCAGAGCTTTGATCGCCATTGTGGTTGGATCGTCGAAACCATTCAGGTTTTTATCACCATTTTCATAACCATCTCCACTTCATTTGGACCACCGTCTCCTCCTTAGACCGCCATCACTCCATTGGACCGCCGCCATCCACTTTGTACGGCCACCATCCTTGAATTGCCAGATCTCATTCAAGCCATCATCACCTCGCAGATCGTTGGATCGTCGCCATCACCACCTCGCAGATAGCTAGATCCATCACCATTGGATCGCCACATCCAGACCGTCAACACTACCACCAGTTGGACCGCCACCCATATTTGGACCGTCAGCACCGTGGACCGTCATCCTTATTTGGACTGACATCTTTCGAATCGCTGACATCTAGTACCAGACCGCCATCACCTGTTAAACCACTACCATTTTCAGACCACTACCCCGTTGGATCGTCATCCATCATTTGGACCGACATCCATCGGATCACCACCGTTAGTCCATCGCTACCGCCATTGGACCATCATTCCATTACCAAACAGCCCCCACTTCATTTTAGGCCGCCAATTTCAGTTGGACCGTTGTGCAAAGTTTGGACCGTAATCCAAGCTTTAGACCATTCCCGAAGTAAGACCGTGAAGGTTTATTGAAGCTTGTGTTTATGATTGTTGATTTTGATCATGCCTCCAAGACGAGCTAATCGTCATCAACCGGTAGAAGAGTTGTATCGACGAGAAGAAGCCGAGCAAATGGAGAAGAGAATCAATGATAAATTTGATGAAGGAACTGGAAGATTAGAAAAGCTTATGTTGGATATGAATCAAGCTAGGCGAAGAGAGTCGCCCGATTCAAATTATGGTGGACATCGAATTTCGCCCACAAATTCGGAGAGAAGAAGAAGATCACCACCATTGGATGGAGATAGAAGGAATCACGATGATTTTTCTAGTGAACCATACCGAAGAAGTGTAAGACATGAAGATTTTCATGATCGATATCGTCATCATTCAGACTTTGAAGACGAAGGAAGTAGCATTCGCTATCATTCTCAAGGACGAGATCGAGATCCATATCGCCAGTCGGAGAATAATCATAATTGGGAGTCAGGGATGAAGACAAAAATTCCAGAATTCAAAGGAGGAATGTCTGCATAAGAGTTCCTAGATTAGTTGTCAAATTTAGAAGAAATTCTAGCATTCAAGAATGTGCCCGAGGATCGAAGAGTTCAGTTAGTAGCTACTCGTTTGAGAGGAAGAGCTATTGCCTGGTGGTAACAAACTTAACTAACTCGTGAAAGAATGGAAAAGCCGAAGGTTGTCACATGGGAGAAGATGAGAAAGATGATGAGAGCCACTTTCTTACCTCACAATTATCAATCTCTTATGTATCAACGTTTGCAAAACTTGAGACAAGGGACGAAATCTGTGAGTGATTATGCTGATGAATTTTATCAATTGATTGCTCGTAATGACATTATGGAAATGGAGGAACAATTGACTGCTAGATATGTTGGAGGATTGAGAATGCAGATTCAGGACATGGTGAATATGTTCCGTCTAATGTCTATTGCTGAAGCTCACCAAAAGGCACTAGCTTGGGAGAAGCAAGGAAGACGAGGAGGAGTGTTCAAAAAATCAAATAGTCAAAGCAAAGGTGTTCGTAGCAGTGCTAATGTTTCTAAGCCAGTTTCAAAGCCTGTTGTGAATGAATTTGCAAAGGCAAAGACCACTTCCATTGTCAAGTGCTATAATTGTCAAGAAGTTGGCCATAAAAGCAATGAATGTCCAAAGCCAAAGAAAAGTGCTATGATAGTTGAGGATGTAGAACCTGAAGTAGACTATTCTCTACCACCTAAATTCGACGATGATGTTGAAGAGGATGTAGAAGAAGTAGTGTCAGGAGACGAAGGATGTAACTTGATGTTGAGAACATCGTGTTTAACTCCGCAGCACGTCGAAGAGACAAGTTGGTTGCGAAGCAATATCTTCCAATCTACTTGTACTATTCCTGGAAAGGTTTGTCGTTTTGTTATTGATGCAAGTAGTTGTGACAACATGATTTCTGAAGAAGCTGTTAAGAAGTTGGGATTGAAGACTGAAAAACATGCTAAACCTTACAAACTTGCTTGGTTGAAGAAAGGAGGAGGCTTAGCTTGCTACTTAAAAATTTTGGGTTCTCCTATGCAACATGCATACAACACCCTTTGTACTGGACATAATATATGTATTGTATTTTCGTTATGAATTTGATAACTTCAAATATGTTGTTAGGATTAATTATTATTATTTTAGTATTTTATTGACGTTGATTTACTTGAATAAAGTTAATCTTGACTCGAATGTTTTGTGTTTTGCATGGAACGCTCAGGTCAGATCGAGCGTTACAGCTTAAAGATTTCAGCTATCGAAGTTAGAACCACGTGAATATGCACTCGCTTTGAATAGAAAATTTTGCAAAGTTTTATTTAATAAAAATCTATGTGATTCCGCTGTGTAAAATTTATTGTACAACTCTAACATTTTGTTTAAATGCTTCCCCTGTGAGATATTGTAGTTTATTTATTCTGTGATTTCTGTGTCTGATCTATTTAAACCCGTAAGCTAAATAACAATCTGTCGTTTCGAACGGTTTAAGTTGGTTTAATTACCGACTTGAAGCGGTCGAAAAGGCAGGTCATTACAGCTGGTATCAGAGCTTTAGTTATACAAAGCTTAGCTTATCGAGTTTAAAAACTCATTAGAGATAGGGTAGTAATACCCTAGAATGAGTGGAATCGTCACTAGAATCACTATAGAGAGAGCGCATTTTGAAAATATAAGTTATTTTGAAATTAAATAAATCATTTAACATAATTATTTTGAAATATATCTTATAATAGGAGTTTGAGTATTTTATTCGACGTCACGACTGGACTGTTGGTATGTGAAGATTTTGAATATACGCCTGGCCAGCGTATGTACAAAGTCTTATACGTACTAGATGGATATGAAATCACACTCTAGTTGCTTGGAGATGGTTCTGATTATTATCGCGACATCACTAATATTAATTTTTGAGTTTCGAAAGTGGGATGACTATATGATTCTAATCGAAACGTCTATAAATACTTATACTATTTATTTTTATAATTTTTCGAAAATGGTTTGGATAAATTTTAACCAAGATGCTTTGGTAAAATTAATGTGAACTTGGGTAAATGATCAAAATTTAAATAAAGTTACGTTGTTGTGAAATATAAGTAGAATTTACAAATGAGTGTTCAGAATTAAATTGTAAATTTGAATAGTTAATGGTGAATGACTTGAATAAAACAGAAAAAAAAATTATGACGGTAAGTGAATATGTTGTAATATGAACTAAAGCAAAACCAATTAAAAATAGTAATAGAACAAAATTCATAGATGTATCATTTACATCGTTGGCCTGGAGAATAGATAATACCTTTGTTCATTTTGATTCGTTCACTTAGCTTTACCTATTGTTGTTGACCAGCTCACCTTTGTTTTTCTTATGCCACTGCTAAATTCGTATCCTTATACCCTTTTGTTAACCTTGCATCGAAAAAAGTCTAAAATAAAGTTGGGTTAATGACATAGCTTTTGATTCAAAACACATATTTGAACTTTGAATTATGACAGTAATTGACAATTGAATTTTCGAAGTATTGATTCTACACTATGTTAATCAAAGTGTTGAAATGAGATGTAAAAGATAATTGGAATGGGTTGAAATAGATTTTTTAATAGTTTTGATATATATGAAACCCAACTTATATAAGAAATGGTTAAGAAAGGTTTTGACAAGGAATATTTTGAGAAGGAAGTGTTAACTAAGTATGTATGATGAACTGGAATTGTTGAACCATGAAATAAAATATGACGTGTGTATTGCTAATGAATCCAAATTATGGAATAAGATGTTATATCAATTTACTTATAAGTCAGGAGATCTTTTGACTTAAATTTGAGAATTTGATTCCGGAATTTTTTTTGAAATTGATACCTAAGGTTTTGAATTTTTTTATTAGTAGTATATATAAGTATTTTCGAATAGAAATGTTTGAAGTGATTTTCTGGAATATTTTCAAAAAGAAATATATGAATGGAGAACCCACTTTTGTATATTTTCAAAAAGAAATTTATATTTAATGCTTATGCAGTTGTGTAATGCACTCTGGATGATGGTTGATTGTATATCTTTATTGTTGTGTACATGTATTGTATGAAATCCATATAAATAACATTATATAGTAATTGACTGTGTCTGATTCCAATTCAGAAAGAACGAATGTTTTAAAAATAACGAATATTTTAAAGTAAGGAGTATTTTAGAATAATATTCAATAAAGGATTAAAATCTGATTTTAATGTCCGATTTTGGATGGATACGAAAATATTGAAATATGTGAAGCCATATTGATTAGATATGCGCCATTATGACGCGAACGATATTATATCGATTTTATTCATTTTTATAATAATATCGAAAGAGAAGTGATTTCAAAATCTAATATTTTGAAAATATTATCATTTATTTATTAATGATATGGAATATTCAATTTTGATTTAAAATTAAATACGAAGTTGAAATCGTTTTTAAAAAAGAATTTAAAACGATTTATAAAATATGTTTTAAATGGAACTCGATGAAATATATATAATATATATTATATATATTTAATGGCCTGAATAGAACGCGCCGCACCGCGACCGTTCGCGAATTTCGACCATTGACTTCGCATGGACATTACGGGAGATACGACCGTTGGATTCTTCTAAAATCGGAACCGTTGGGTTTGTATTGAAAAGACCTTTCCAACGAATAACAGAAGATTTGAAATCTAACGGTTGGATTTGGAATTATGTCCAAATCAAATTTGGAAAAGGTCATTGTAAGTGCAGTTCGACGACTGTTTATGGAAATCGACTAAAAGGGCCTTATTAAAATTATTGAAAATATTAATAATTTGTGTAAAATCATAATAAATGATTTAGGAAGAATTTGGATGAAAAATTCCACGTTTGTAAACATAAAAATATATTTTTATCAAAATGAACTAGTTATTAACTAGATTTGAATTCTGATAATTTTTAAATAAAATAAATTGGATTTGTGAATGGTTTTAATATAACCAGAAATTTCTAACGAACAAATTGGAATGGATTTGGAATGGAAATAATCTTCGGAATATTTCGATATTGGATTCCATGATTATACGGATATTGTTATGGAAATTTGGAAGATATGTTTATATCGTTATTTTCAATACGATATTTGTTGGTTTCAGAATTTGATATTGAATATAAGCCGATGTAATTTATATTCAGAGCCTTGTATTTAATATCAAATAGATTTTGGGTTTGTCGAGAATGGTGTCTTTAGTAACACTGTTCTTAAACCCAGTTGAGAAAAGAATAAATCTTTTAATTAAGATTTGGAGAAGTTTATTAATTAATTTATATTTAATTGGAATTGAATTAAGAATTGGATTTTTGGGTTTATCGTGAACGGTGTTTTAAATAACCCTTGTTCTTTAACCCGATTAACGGCGAAGTTAAGATTGGGAATTTATAAATCTTTATTTTAAGATTTAATGGAATTTTCCAAAGTAAAGTTTTCCAAATTAATATATTCAATTGGAATTGAATGGAATTCGATTGGGTAATAATCGAATTGAGCTTCTGTGGAGGAAGACTGTTAATATATATGGAATTTAAAAGGTTTTGTCGTTATTCCATTTATATTATTAGTCAGATACGGAAATTAATATCGATTATATATTGATCTGTTTTCCGTGAAGATTCCATTATTAATGGAATGTGATTTTGGGTTTATCTCGAACGGTGTTTTAAATGACATTGGTTCTTTAACCCAGTTAAAGACATAATTTATTTCTGGAAAGTTAAATAATCATTAAATAATGATTGTTGGAAGAATAAAACTAAACGGAGTTTTAATGAATCTTTAATTAGATTGAAATGTGAATGCGATAATTTAAATTATCAAATTTGGGAAATGATCGAAAGTGGAGTATCACCAGTTTTTCTCCAAGCGATAGTTAAATCTTTAATTAGATTTGAACGTGAAATGGTAATTAAATTTTATCGATAACATAGTGTTGTTAGATATGGAGTACTACCAGTTTTGCTCCATGGAATGAATAGGTTGGGATTGAGGAATTAAATAAATGATTGCTTGGGTAAGGTTCGCTAATCCCGACTAGTTGGATAAACCTTAATTTGGTTTAGAATTGAAAAGATAATGAAATCTTTTGAAATGATATCCAAAGGAAGATTAAAGAAAAAATTTAAAAGAATTTATCTTTGATAAAATTAATGGGAACCTTTCCCTAAAAATAAGAATATTTGAATAAAAGAATATTCTGAAATGGAATGAGGCGTATGTTATGTTTTATAACACTTGATTATAATATACATAAATTATTCGGAAAGGCCGGGTTTATACCCATACTGAATAATCGATTCGACGATGAAGATGGTGGTTGAAGACCGGAGGTCTTCACATCGTTTGGATGATTATTGATGTCTTGATTGGGCTGTACACCCAAGGCAAGGTAATAAGTGGTGATCGTCAAGACGTACTTGAAGATCGACCGGATACGCGAGGACCTCTCTCCTGTATTTGACATATGGGACGAGGAATAAGGTGACTCTGGTTTCGTTCAGACCCAGAACGAACTGGTAAGTGGATGTGTGTCTGACATTGGATTTTATTCTGTTGATTGATTTCTATTAAATATATATCTGTTTGGTGGCGGAGAATTTATTCTCTTTCTTAACACCCTTCTCTGAGACGTACGAGCTTAGAGGTTATATATCGATAGATATCAGTCGCATCGCGTGAATTGTTTGTGTGGCATGCTGAGATGCAAATGATTAAGGCTTTTGTTGAAAAGCAGAGTCTTGTGGTTGATGATCAAAACACGGCTTTAAATAGCATAGCTTTGAGCATAGCGTTAATTTGCGGTACTCACACCTCGGTATGAGTAAAAAACAGGATAAGGGACAGCAGGAGTGCATGACGTTTCTTTCTAGCTATGGGTGGTGTCATGGTATGGAGCCCAGACATTTATTTATTTTTACCTACGTGGATGATGGATAGCGAGACGCCTCGGATATATCGGTTACTACGGAGCCGATGGATAGGTCCTATAGGACCGGGAAACGTGTGTTCAGGAATTGCCAATCCACTAACGTAAGTGTGGACCGGCCCTGCAAGATCCCAGGGTTCGCTGCAGGGGTTCCTAAGGCACTTGCTAGAGTGTCTCAAAGCCGGTGAGGAGTACATCCCTTGCCTCGACTCATGAAGGAAATCCAATTTCCAA
The DNA here is from genome assembly GCA_030737875.1 of Allium sativum. Classification (NCBI taxonomy): domain Eukaryota; kingdom Viridiplantae; phylum Streptophyta; class Magnoliopsida; order Asparagales; family Amaryllidaceae; genus Allium; species Allium sativum. The sequence goes on from CM060923.1 coordinate 14,987,588, forward strand.
TACGTGACATTTCGGTTTTAGTTGTAAAACCTAGTATGGCGACATAGTATCATGGGATGCTACGCCGTCTATGATTGATACATTTATATTTGAAGTGATTTTGACACTATATACTTATAGTTATATCAAAATGATTTGTTTTAAACGTACCAAGAATGTTTGGCTATTATAAGGTAAACTCTATCCTCCGGCTTGCGTTGCATTGTGTGATGGGACCTGAGTCTTATAATAGCTTCATTTTTCCAAAAAGCATTGCGTTGGCACTGGTATTCTTGGGAGAAAACCCGTTCCGTGTTATATGGTGTGGTCCCTTGATTTACTTTATTACTAAAGTAAAGTTAAACAACTGTTTTAGTTCTCACACCAGTCACATGACTGACCTGGAGTTTATTGTTTTAACCTAAACTCTGGGTGCCCCTATTTTCCACACAGGCAGTTAGTAGTTGGGTTTTTGCAGATATTTCTTTTCTGGGATTTTGGATTTTCAGCTGAAGCTATATTCGGAAAGCTCTGTATCCGTGTATTTCTTTCAGTTGTGTTATGTATTATTTTTCCACTGCTTTGTAATTTAATCTCTGATATTTTTCTGTGTAATATTTATTCATACTCTGATATATTCTTGTACTCTGATGTAATTATTGTAATAGCAATGAAATGTTCTTCTGTTTGTGTTCTGATTTGTCGTGTTCTCAACTCAATCTGGGCTTTCCCTCACGGGCGAGTTTGGGTCGTTTCAATCGTGGTTTGGTAGTTCGCGATTCAGAACTATATTATTAATGAAATGAATGTTTAGAATGTAAAATTTGAGGAAATAAGAGTTAAAACCGATTTTGAAAAATTTGAACCAACTGAGTTGGGTAAAATGAAAATATTAGTGTTTGTACACTTAGTTACTATTATAGTATGTTGAAATTTGGAATAACTGTTCAATGAATTATAAACTTATATGAAATAGATTATGCTTATAATAGGGATTTTTTTAAAACTATAATATTAACATTTAAAAATGTGCATTTATACAAATGGAATGAACCAAATGAAATTGTATAAATAATATATTGACATTTAAAATTTGTTATTTTGCTTGTTTGGATGAACGTGATTATTGGATGTTTTATTTGTCGCTTTGACTGTATTTGCTATTTCATATATGTTTATTGTAGGTATATAAATTTATTTCTTTTATATATATGTTCTTATTTAGATGTTGAGTTTTTTAGTAGGTACTAATGGCGTTTGCATGCTTTCGGAGCCGCTTGTGCATAATATTGCTTTTGCTTGCTTAAAATAAGCTAAATTGCTAATAACGCTAATAAAAGGTACATATCTCGGATTTTATATTATGTTCAGGTAATATATATTATTTCTCATGGTTTAGGATGCCTCATTATTGTGATGAGATGTATATTTATGGTTATATATGTATTGTGGTTTTTCTAGACCTAACCGTACAAAGGAGACTCTGTTGAAATTTTCCGTGAATTCAAGACTTAGAAATTTTTATGAAAATTTTGGTTTTCAAATCTATATTAAACTACCAATGTAAGTTAATGTATTCTAAGTTGTGTATAAAATTATATGGTTAAATATAAAAAATTGACAACTTACTTACTACGCCTTTTCGAGGACGAAAAGTTTTAACTGGGGGGAGTATAAAACCCATGTTTTCTTTTTAATTATTAAATTTAACGACTTTTAAATATTTTATTGGTTATAGATAAATTAGTATGATTTAATTATATAACAGTATGAAGTAAGTTTAATTAAAATGTTTAAGTAATGAAATTTAACTTATATTGACAATTGTAACTTGTATGGATTGTAACTAAAATTCAATTTGGTTTATATCTATAAAAATTGAAAGTTGAAATTAAATATTAAATTATTTTAATGAAATGAACTTGATTAATTTTTAACTGAAATCCAAATAAAATTTGACTAATAATTAAAATTTGGATTCAAAATAAATGAAATTTGATTTTAACAGTTATTTTGAATTCTAATTTGATTTGAAACAAATTAACTAGTTTTGAATGAAATTTGAAGTAAATAAATGAAAAACTGAATATTTTAATTCACAAATGAACCTGTTAAAATAGATATTTTGCAAACGATCTCAGAATTCAATGAAATAAGTTACATCGGATCCGGAATCGTAAATTATTTTAAGATTTCAAGTTTCACATCAATCGGAGTTGTTATGTGGGCAAGCGCGATATAAATGCGTATATCGATTAACGATTTAAGAATAATACAGCTATTTTTTAAATGATCTCGGATTTCGACGAAACTAATTCCATTGAATCCGGAATACTGAATTATTGTAAGTTTTAAAATTTCATAGTCATCGGATGTGTTGTTTGATTGTGTGAATTTAAGATGCATAAAAAATTATTTGCGTACCTTAAATAAACTAGAATAATTCGATATTGAAAGGTAACTATTATAGACTCTGGAATTTGGCTTCGAAATCTATTCCATTACATCTGGAACATTGTTTAATGTCAAGATAGCCTGTTCGCGCGTCAAAAACTTAGACCTTTTCATCCTGTACATATATAAACATGTGAATCGATGAAAATAATATTATTTATTCAGAAGCTAAGGTTTCTTTCCATGGCCGCCAGTTTTATTATTCCTATAGCTAAAATCAAGCGACCTCCCTCCTCTATTTCTCCTCCATTCATTGATTATTAGGGCACGACTTTAAAATAAAAGTTTGAGAACACATCGAGACGAAGCATCTTAATGGTGGTGATTTGAAACAGAGCGACGGAGTGGTGGTGGTGTAGCCATGTTTAGGGGAGGTTTTCATTCTGGCACGGGGACCTAGGGGCACCATGATGATCGGCATGGGGTTCAGAGGTGTAGCTCGTGAAGCTCGTCATGGTGGAGGGTCCTGATAGCGGTTGGAGGCACGACAAAGTTTGGTCAAAGATTGCGTGAATGGGTTTGGGTGTAAATCACATTGTCCAGGAAGAAGAAGAGTAGCGGGACAACTTTGGTGATGTGTTTAATAATAATGTTATTGTAACAACCCGAAAATCTGGGCCAGTTTAAAATTTTTATTTTGGCAATTTGAGCGAATTTTGATTATTTAAAATAGATTATTTTAAATAAAATCCACGAGAAATTTATTTTGAATAGAATTCGACGTATATATTATATACGCCGTCGTTAGAATATAAATATTTATATATAATTATAAATAGAATTGAAAATGGCGCGGTAGTTCGATAATTCGATTTCAAACTTCAATTGAATGTACCGGGTGCAAAATAATCCGGATTTTAGTGAAACAAAAAACATTAGGATCTAATTGATAATATCTTTCCAACGAATCCGAATAATCAAATTTTCATAGTGGGAATCAAAGGATATGTCCAGTTGAAAATTCTGAATAGTCGCTATGGAATTCAGGCCCTTAAAAATGGACATTTTGCAAACGACCTCGGAATTCGACGAAACCAGTTTTGTTGGGTCCGGGATGTAAAATTATTGTTAGGTTTCAAATTTCATAATTTTTCGAATCAATATGTGAGCGTGGCAAAGGAAAACGCGTTTGACCAGTTTCAGTTGATTTTAATCGACTGGAAATTGGCCATTTTTCAAACGATCTCAGAATTCGACGAAACTAGTTTTGTTAGGACCGTATTGTCAATACGAAGCTAGAAGATATTTTTCGAGAATTTTTAGAGTTAGTATGTGACCCCGGTAATTTGAAATGTACGTTTAAAATTCAATATAATGATTTAAATGTAAATTCAAAGGAAACTGATTGTAACGATCGAATCAGCTTACGATATATATCCCATTGTGTTCGGAATGGGGGTAATACGCTATGGACGACAGGCGGTAGGCTTCGTTTCGAGGTCGATAGAAAAAGTTACTTTACGTGAATAAAATATTGAAATTAAATAATAGAAAAAAGAAAAAAAAATATCTCCTCCCCTTTTTACCCGCTGATGCCCCCCCCCTTTTTTCATTTTCAATCGATTCAGAAAAAAAAAAAAAGAGAAAAACCCCGATTCCTCCCATCGCCCTCCACTGCAGCGGAGCCGCCGCCCGCCGGAGCCTCCCCATCGCCTAACGCCGGCGATCCCCTTCCCTCCTTCGCATCGATTTCCGCACCCCCCTCCCCCTGGAAAAAACCCTACAGCCTCGCGACTGAGGAAACCCCCCCGCGCCACCGCCTAGTCCCTCCCTTCCTCCGTTCGAAGACCGCCTCCACCTCCCTGACCCTCCGACGCCGCTGATGGCCCCCCCCGACGATCGAAAACGGTGAGCGTCTCTTTCTATTATTTCTTTTATAACCAAGTTTTATTTTCAGTTTTTACATAAAAATTAAACAGTGATTAAAATCAGGGTTTTTTTTTAATAATATATAGCATGATAAAAAGGTTTGATTTTTAATGAACTAAAAAGGTTTGATTTTTAATGAACTAAAAAGGTTTGATTTTTAATGAACTAAAAAGGTTTGATTTTTAATGAACTAAAAAGGTTTGATTTTTAATGAACTAAAAAGGTTTGATTTTTTAATGAACTAAAAAGGTTTGATTTTTTAATGAACTAAAAAGGTTTGATTTTTAATGAACTAAAAAGGTTTGATTTTTAATGAACTAAAAAGGTTTGATTTTTAATGAACAAAAAAATTTGATTTTTATATATTGAATAGCGTAGTAAAAATTCGATTTTTATATATGTAGTGGCTTCGGGCAACGAAGATGACGAAGATGCGATAGCGATGAAGATTTCTATCAATGAAGTGCCGTGGAGCTAGGATAGCTATATGTGAGAATTTCTCACCTTTCAATTCATTTTTCTAGTTATATATATATACTAGGATGCAGACGGTGCTTAGTAGCACCCGACACAACCGTCCACAGACCATGGACTTGTTTGTTTGGTTGCATAAAATTAGTTAGATTATTTGATTGAAATTGAATTGTGTGGTGAAATGAAATGGATTTGATTGACGTGTGAATGGCGTGGGCCTTCACTAGACCGGGGATAAGGCTAGGCCTCGTCCCGTTTCTAGTATCGTGCCGTTATGCCGCCGAAATTTTCTAAAATATGTTAGAAAATAAAAATATCATTTTATTGTGTAAATGAATAATAGAAATTCATATGTTGGAATAAAATGTTTTATCGTTAAAAATATAATTTTTAACGTGAATATGAATATAGTGAAAGTGAATAAAATAAAATATTCATTTACAAACCAGACGGTTTGTTAATGTACACCTATTTGAAGGACATTGATTGGGACGATAAATTTTACACATCGCCCAACAGCACAAATAAAATATGTGTTTGATTGTTTGAAACCCCACACGGGTGTTGGGATGAAATTTGAAGTTCACTCATCCTAATTGATTAAATATGTCGATCGATTGATTGACAGGCTGTTATAAGCGTTAGATATTTATATTTGATGCTTATACAGTGTAGTGCACTTTGGTTGATGGTTGATTATTTTTCAATGCTATTATATACATGTGTTGTAGAAAATCAATATAATTAACATTATATGGTAATTGATTGGGCCTCATTCCAGTTTTGAAAAAGAAATATTTGAAAAAGAAATATTTGAAATAGAATATTTGAAAATAGGAATATATGAAGCCGTATTGATTAGATTGACGCCATTTTGACGTGAACGATATATATATCGATTTTATTCATTTTATAATGAATATCGCAAGTGATTTCAAAATCTGAAATTTTGAAAAGAAATGAATTCGAATTGAAATTGAATTGAAATTTGAATTGAATAGAAATGAATTCGAATTGAAATTGAATTGAAATTTGAATTGAATAGAAATGAATTCGAATTGAAATTGAATAGAAATGAATTCGAATTGAAATTGAATAGAAATGAATTCGAATTGAAATTGAATAGAAATGAATTCGAATTGAAATTGAATATAAATGAATTCGAAATGAATTTGAATAGAAATGAATTCGAATTGAAATTGAATAGAAATGAATTCGAATTGAAATTGAATAGAAATGAATTCGAATTGAAATTGAATAGAAATGAATTCGAATTGAAATTGAATAGAAATGAATTCGAAATGAATTTGAATAGAAATGAATTCGAATTGAAATTGAATAGAAATGAATTCGAATTGAATTTGAATAGAAATGAATTCGAATTGAAATTGAATAGAAATGAATTCGAATTGAAATTGAATTGAATGGAAAACGAACTGCAATGGAATTAGAAATCAATTTGAATTGAAATCAATTTGAAATGAATTTAAAACGATTTATAAAGCACGTTTTGAATTGAAATCGACGAAGTATATATTATATATATTATATATATAATATAATGGCCTGAATAGAACGCGCCGCGCCGCGGCAGTTCGCGAATTTCGACCATTTACTTCGAATGGATATTGCGGGAGATCCGACCGTCGGATTCTCCTAAAACCGGAACCGTTGGGTTCGTATCGAAAAGAGCTTTCTAACGAATATTAGAAATTTGAAATCTAACGGTTGGATTTGGAATTATGTCCAAATCAAATTTGAAAAAGGTCGCTGTAAGTGCAGTTCGATGGCCATTGATGGAAATCGACTGTACGGGCCTTGATAAAATTATTTAAAAATAGTAATAATTTGTGTAAAATCATAAGAAATGATTTGTGAAGATTTGGGATGAAAAACTTCATGTTTGAAAAGATAAAAATAGATTTTTATCGAAATGAACTAGTTTTGAACTAGAAATATAATTCTATTTATTTTTAAATAAATAAATTGAATTTGAAAAGGGTTTTAAAAATAACCAGATTTTCCAATGATTGCATTGGAGTGGATTTGAATCGAAATCGTCTTCGGAATATTTCGATGTTGGAATTCGTGATTATACAGATGTGTTATGGAAATTTGAAAGATACATATTTATATCGTTATTTCCAATATGACATTTGTTAATCGTAGAATTTGATATTGAATATAAGCTGGGATATTTTCTATTCAGAGCCTTGTATTGAATATCAAATGTGATTTTGGGTTTGTCGTGAATGGTGTCTTCACTAACACTGTTCTTGAACCCAGCTGAGAAAAGGTTAAATCTTTTTATTTAGATTTAATGAAGTATGCCAATTAAATAATATTTAATTGGAATTGAATTGATATTGATTTTTGGGTTTATAGTGGACAGTGTTTTAAATAACACTCGTTCTTTAACCTGATAATTAATGGAATGTGACTTTGGGTTTATCGTGAACCGTGTTTTAAATGACACTGGTTCTTTAACCCAGTTAACGATTAAAACTAAGTGGAGTTTTAATGAATCTTTAATTAGATTGAAAAGATCGAGAATGGAGTACGTATCACCAGTTTTACTCCAGGCGATAGTTAAATCTTTAATTAGATTTGAACGTGAAATGGTAATTGAATTTACCGATAACACCGTGGTGTTAGATATGAAGTATAACCAGTTTTACTTCATGGGATGAATATGTTGGGATTGGGAAATAAAATAAATGATTACTTCGGTGTGGTTCGCTAATCCCGACTAGTTTGAATTGATATTCAAAGGAGATTAAAGAATAAATTTAAAGAATTTATCTGGGATAAAATTAATGGGAACTTTTCCCAAAGTATGGGAATATTTGAATAAAAGAATATTCTGAATTGGAATGAGGCGTATATTGTGTTTGTGTAACACTTTTATAATATATACGCGAGTTATTCAGAAAGACCGGGTTTATCCCATTCTGAATAACTGATTCGACGTGGTGTCGAAGATGAAGACGATGGTCGAAGACCGGAGGTCTTCACGTCGTTTGGATAATTACTGATGATCTTGATTGGGATGTACACCCAAGAAGATGGAAACAGTTAGTGATCGTCCAGACGTACTTGGAGATCGATGGATATGCGGGGTACTAGGTGCCTCCGGTTTCGTTCAGACCCAGGACGGACTTGTAAATGGACCGTGTGTCTGACATTGGATTTTAGTCTGTGTGTTTGACTTCTATTAAATATATATCTGTTTGGCGGCGGAGAATCTATTCTCTTGCTTAACGCCCTTCTCTGAGACGTACGAGCTCAGGGGTTATATATTGATGGATATCAAACGCATGGAGTGAATTGCCTGTGTGGCACGCCTAAGTGGCAAATGATCAAGGCTTCCGTTGAAAAGCAAAGTCTTGTGGTTGATGATCAAAGCACGGCCTTTGTGGCATAGCTTTGTGTAACGTTTGATTTGCGAGCTTCACACCCGGTATGAACCAAAAACGGGAGAGGACGTCAGGGAGGGCATGCGTTTCTTTCTAGCTAAAAAGTGGCGTCAGTGGTTTTACACGCCCTGACGAGTTTGACTTATGTGGTTGTTGCTGTCGCGAGGCGCCTCGGTTTGATCGGACGATCCGGGTCCGATGGAGTCATTCGTTGGCTCATTTGCGCCCCAAAGGGCGGGGAAACGTAGTGTTCAGGCATTTTAATCCACATCGGTGGACCGGCCCTGAGGATCCAAGGGACACTCGAGCTCTGTTCCTGAGACATGGTAGGCTAGATTGTCTCGAATCGGTTGAGGACTATCTTTTGCCTCGGTTCATAGACGGAAATCCAATTTCCAAATACGCGACTTTGCGATTTTGATTGTATAACCTATATACGGCGACATAGTGTTATGGGGCATTCATGCCGCCTATGATTGATACTTATGATTTGAAGTTGTTTTATGCACTATACACTTATAATAGTATCAAATGATTTCTTTTAAACGTATCAAGCATTCTTGGCTATTGTAAGGTAAAAACCCTATCCCCCGGCTTGCGTTGCATTGTGTGATAGGACCTGGGTCTTATAATAGCTTCATTTTTCTTTATTTAGCATTGCGCTGTTTGTTTTATGCACTGGTATTCTTGGGAGGAAACCCGTTCCGTGTTATACGGCGTGGTCCCTTGATTTACCTAACTTTAAAAACAAAGATTAAAAACTGTTTTAGTTCTCACACCAGTCACATGACTGACCTGGAGTTTATTGTTTTGACCTAAACTCTGGGTGCCCTTATTTTGACACGGGCAGCTAGTAGTTTTGGTTTTGCAGATATATATTCACAGGATCCTGGTTTACAGCTGGAATGATATCCGGAAAGCTTTGTATCCGTATATCTCTTCTAGTTGTGTATTGTATTATTTTCCGCTGCTATGTATTTAAATGTAATTTAAATCTCTGATATTTCTGTGTAATATTCATTTGTACTCTGTATATTCTTGTATTCTGATGCATTGTGGTAATATACAATGAAATGTTCTTCTGTATGCGCTCTATTTTGTCGTGTTCTCAAACGATAGGGCGTTTCGAACGGTCTGGGTCGGTTTAGCGACTGGTTCGGACCGAGCGAAATTCTTTGCCGTCACAGTTATTCTATTCAATTTGAATCCAAATTCATGTAAATTCAAACGTGTATAACTTTATGTTACGAGTTCGGATTTGGACGAAACAAGTTGTGTTGGAATCGTATTGACGAGCTCTTCGCAATGCCACTAATTTGGACAAATTCTAGGACTGTGAAATCTTGTGCCGTTTAACGGGTTTAAAATTTCAAGGTGAGTCGTTAAACCCACTCACGCCTAACTAAAGTATTCGAATATTAGTTAAATTAAAATCATGCTATGATATGATTGTATTGATGCTATTTGATTGTTAAAATTGGATATTTATAATGGCTGATACCGATAATGTAATTTAATTTGACTGTTAATTTAAATTTTGCAGTTAAGTTAAAATTCGACATTTTACTACTAGTTTTAAACCTAACATCTGATAGCCAGTAAATTGATGTGATATTGAACTGTTTGGTTGTATTGTTTTTTGATGGATGTGTTGATATGTTTGATATATTGACATTGAATTGTTTGTTTGTGTTGATTAATCCCAACCATTTATCACGGGCATCAAATAAACCCGGGATTAATCATTAAAATGAACTAAGAATGTAGGTTGAAATTATATATACCTATGACCCCTGATTTGGATTGAAATGATAAATATCCTTTCCTAAAATACTAAAACTAAATTTAAGTATCATTTGGACATAGGATAAAAAATTATATAAGGACACCGGTTGTCAAATAAAATTTCTTTTAATCACGAATCTTGAAATATTGTTTTATATACATTATAGACAATGTTTTATAAATCGATTTCCTTTGAACTTAAATGTTGGATTTTTAAATATAAAAGCTAAAGGAAATTATTTGATGTTGCAAACTATAGTTAAAATGAAATTTAATATGAGTCGAATCTATCAAAATTGAATTGTTTATCCATCTTTGAAATTTACTTTAAATTAACTTGATTTAAAGTAATAGTTGAATTGCGAACTCGAGGTATTATAAATTAAAATAATTCAAAGTGAGAATTATAATTAAAATTTCAAATATTTGAATCGAATTTGTTAAATCGAATTATTTGAATCGAATTGTTGATTCAGATAGAAATATAAATGGGAAGTTGAGTCAATTTGAATTGAGATATCGAAATTTAGTTGAACTAATTGAAACCGAAAAATGATTCCGTATTTGTTTAAAATTTAGAAGAAACAGTTTTAATTCTAATTTATTAATTTAAAACTTGTATATACTATTTTTACTTAGCAATATTTTATTTTATAAACTATGCTATTTTAACTTATACATAGTAACTATTTAAGTAAAATACTTTAATAAAAACTATTTTACATTTTAAACTATTTATTTTTACTTGTATATATACAATATTTTAAATAAACCATTTTTATAAATAACTATCTATTTTATAAACTACTTTAATATTTTAACTATAGATTTCACTAAATTTTGATAATTTTATTTTAAAACAAATTATTCATTTTCAAATATTTCAAAAAATATTTAAACTGTTTAATATATGTATACAAATTCAACTATTTAACATTTAAATTATTTTAAGATTTGGATTGTTTCAAGATTTTGAGTTTGATTTAAAAAGAGATTGAATACGAAAGCATATTCTATTTAGATATAAATGATTTGGAAGCAAAAATATGATATTTCAATATGAAGAATGAACCGCTTGAAATGTATAAATCTGACAGGTCTGAAAAATGTAAATGTTTGGTTGTTAAAGAGACCTGAATCGGATATTGCCATACTCTCTGCCAATACCGAAAACCACTTTAACAACTGTGTATGTGGTGAATGAATCCATAATGAAGTTGGATGTTTTACGAACGCTACTAGAATGAAGTAAGAGAATGATGATGGATATCCTTGATCTTTGGGTCATAATTGAAATGACTAAAATATGAGCCATTATCAGGCCAATGTGAGGTCTCTCCTTCGATCAAACACACTACTTCGATACCATATCTATTACTTTGTGATTTGATTGGTGGCCACCCATGATTTTCGGAGTGTTGTTCGAGGTGGGAGGTAGTAGCTGCTATGCGTTACTACTAGCCTGGTCCCACAGTCCGGTAGAATCCTACCGTTGGGTGTTCCTTGGTGCCTTGTCATATTATCCTGATCGTGCCCATTACGACTTTGATTTGCATTATACCTATGGAGTGCTCCCTGATAGCCCACCGGTTTGGTGGAGTTTACAGTACTGCATAGACTACAATGTTTATAAACGGTGTAAGGATAAAAGTGTCATTCTGCGTATGCTATTTTGATACTTAACTTACTGAATAGACACTATTATAATAGTGTATTATATTATATAGTATCTAGTTTGACGGATCCTTAGGAGATGGAAATTCCCGTAACATCTCTTAAGTTATTGCACTCACGAACACATTGGATAGGAGATGTGAATTTCCGCAAGAATCTCTGATGCCGTGACACTCATATTATTACATGATTTTGGTTTGACCGATATGAGAATATTTTAGTTTTGAGCCGAGTATTTTTGTATTTTCATTGGTGCTCGGGTCAGCCTGTGTTTTTCAGTTAGCGAAGACCACATTATATTGAAGATGAAGATGGAGCTTGGCAGACATAATTACTAGTATTATTTCATTGCATATATTGGTGTGTTTAATGATAGTTAACTATGATGTATTGTTCTAATGTATAACCAAATGTATAATTTAACAGCTTCATGAACTGTTATTTGATTATTATATTTTGTCCTTCCGTTGTGAGATTTTGTGATTGTTTTTCTTCTTTCTTCTTTTTCCTATATTAATCCCAATAACTATCTGTATTTTAGATTTGTTTGGGCCGACAAATATGGATTATTGTCGACTTAAACAGTCAAAAATGCAGGTCGTTACATCTGTCATCTAAAGCATGACTTCAAGGTCATTTCCAATATGGAGGTATCCATTTGAGAGGTATGTATTATGTTACATATTAATTTAATTGCATTCAAAAGATAGAATTAATGTAAAATAATTTTGCATAGATACTTGAATCATTTAAAAAAAAGTGAGGCAAAAAGCATGAGTTGAAGGTTCAATATGTAAATTTTACATCAAAGAAGAGGCTTTGTTCTTTTCCTCTCACTATTCCAGTGGCCACGCGAGCATATCATTTGAAAGCGTTTCTCGTAATGATGAAAGCGATGAACAAAAGTCCTATCAAACAATGTTATATATTTTTAAACAACATAGTCGGTATTTTGAGAAATGTATAGAAATATGGCTAGACGATAGAGATCTTCATGTAGCAAACAATTATATTCTTCTAAATTGTGCTGAGATTGCACCAATTGTTAGGTAATCTAACATATAATTTGTGATTTATTCATTTCCATAATGCATGCGAGTGTAGAATCTAATGCCATATTTTATTCATATATACAATATTTATGAAATTGAACACATACGAATGGTGATCTGAGGCAGTTATGGATCCACTATCATGGAACAAACGATACGACTTTGGCAATCAAGTAGTCAATGGTATATTAGGATATAACAATCTAATAATCTTTGGTTCATCGCTTTAGTTTCAGTTTTAAATTTATATATATAGTTTGGTTATGGGCTAATAATTCAATAAGTGCAATTTGCACATGTTGTATGTGAAATAGCTAATTACACATGCAAATTGAAATTTATAACATGGATTAAAAAATTCGTTGTGAAAATAATAGTTTACAATTATATGTATTATGTAAATGTGCAACTTGGTAAAACTACAATACTGATATATAATTTGACTTGGTTGAAACTTCATTAGTTGTAGTATATTATAAACTGTATTAAACTTCATAACTTGTAGTACATAGCAAACTTTATTATGCCTCATTAGATGTAGCAAATAAACGTCTACAACATAATTATGTATGCATTAGTCTTGAGTCAGCAATTTAGTAGTAAATTCAAGAATCATATTTGAAGCAGCACAATTAACACATTACGTTGTAACTTTGATAATAAGATTTTAAACTAAATTAAATAAGTGATACAGGCTAATAGACGGAGATGAGCCAGCCAGATCAGAGCTTATATCGATCTAGCAAAGATCGAAGAGATGATGGCTAGGGTGGCGCAACTGGAAGATCAGAACTGTGGCCATACCATTGAAATGATACAGCTGCTGGATCAACATATTGATGAGTGCATGCAGCAATATGGTTGGCTGCTTTCCTTCTTCCGCAGGTTTTGAAGGTTCTAAAGGTGATTAACCGGTTTGATAGATACGTTTTCAATGTTTGGTATGACTTGGTGGATGATAAAAATTGATTTGGTGTTAGATATAATATTTGATGGTAGACTTGGTGGGTGAAAGACTTATGACTTGGTGTTATGCATATTATTTGATGGTAGACTTGATGGTATGTTTACTGTACGTACTATATAATTAGTTGTTTGGTTCAGTGGTGAAGTTTGGCTTGATATTATGTATTGTTTGGTTTGGTGAATTTGATTTGGTTTGGCTTGGTTTGATATTTGGTTGAAATATAACATATTGAATTTGATATACTATTGATGGAATGGTGGTTTATATGCAAAATGTGGCTGTAGAAATTGAAAAAAATGCAGGTATTCCGATGGCTTACGGGTATGTGTTTACCAACGGTTCCAACAGCTTCCAATAGGTGTCGGAATCCGTCTACAGCTGTGGAAACTGTCGGAATATAGGTTGACGATCTCCGTCAGAAAACGTCGGAAATTCTGTTGACCGACGCTTATATTTGCAACGGTTGGTAGCCGTCAGAAAAGGCTCTGTTTCTTGTAGATGTTGGAGAAGAAGAATCAGAAGAACGATGACAAATCGTTGACCTATAGATTATCTTAAAACTAATATCTTCTAATTTAATCCCCAATTTGATGCATATAACTTCAAACCCGAAAGCAGCTTATATACGAGAGTAGAAAATTTACGCAAATATTCAAATTGCCCGTTCAAAATATCACAAATTTATTCTAGAGAAACATCTGGTTAAACAGATATATATGGCTCGGACGTTTGGTAGAAAAGACCAACGTTTAAGCTGAGTCTCTGAAATTTCCAAAGACATTACTCAAACGTTTGGTGCCCTCCGCCAGACGTTTAAGCTGAAGCACTTTAGGAAATCCTGCCTTCATATGTTCCTCCTCCGAACTCTAATTTACGAATCATCTTCTCCATCACGAAGCTACTTTCACAGCTAACACATATAGGCGAATTCAATGGACATATGATTTAATATCGAAAATCACAATATCTAACTCTACTTTCCTAATATCGGAGAGCAGTATTTTCTGTTTTTTGGCTGCTATTGTCCCAATAGTCTTTTTAGAAGAGACCGTTGGTGTTATGTGATTGTTTTATTCTGGACATGGAGTTGTACTTTTTGACTGTCTTGCACAATTTCGGTATATAGCAGTGAAGCGTTTTCAAAAGGCGACATTCTGCGACTCTACCACAAAAAGACTCCTGATTCAGATGGAGTTACAACTTTGTACCTTCTATCTTCTTTGTTTAATGTTTGGATTTATTCACTAGTTCATAAAATCAAGGTATTTACAGCTATATTTTTGCAATTTTTTTGCAATTTTTAAGATGCCCGGTTGTTTGTGCTGCATTCTAATTGTTCCAACGTGTAACTGCAAAGACAGGCGTGGTTTGTCCTTGGTTGTTAATCTCTATTATTATCCACTGTCATGCTAACCTTAATGACATTTCTATGCAATTTCGGTTGGTTGGATGCTCTTATCATTTTAGCTTTCATAAAGTCCATACTCCCAACCAACGCTATTAGCTTAGTGGTCATGTATTTTGACTTTAGTGCAAAGGTCCCAGTTTCAAATCTTTGGCAAATTCTATTCTCACCCCATTAATTTCCATTCCCACCCCACAAGTTTAGAAAACAAACAAACACCCCACATTTTTTCTTTTCCACCCTATTGTCTTCCGCTTTTACCCTTGTTTAAAAAAGGTAAACACGCTGCAAACAACTTCTTCCTCCTCAGCAGTCCTCACCGTAAAGTGATTTGCATGGAACCAAGGCATAACGTTATTTGGCAGGAACCCATGTCCAATCACAATGTGGTTAGCATACATACCTCGTTCCGTGTTCTGAAGGATATGAAGTTTGTCCAGTTGCAATGACCCTGAAACGATGTTATCATTAAACCATAGGAAATTCTGAGCGTGGGTTCTTCAAGTACCATGTTATTTTGCAACGTGGTTTCTAATATACTATCGTTTGACTTATGGGTGGTACGTGGGAAGACGGTATTTTGAAAAGAGCCACGTAACTGTAAGAATAGAATTTAAATTTAAAATTTGCTCATCTTGACATTTGTTCGCCCGCTTAACCAAAACCATTCTTTTTGTGTTCCCTTTCAAGTACCATGTTATGCTATAAGTGGTAAAGTTGTCATTTAAATTTAAAATATTTTGGTGGGGTGGAAATAGAATTTGCCCAAATCTTTTGTAGCCTAATTCAAACTTACATTGAGATATTATACGTTTCTACTTAACACTTTTGCATATAAGTACCAATTTAAAAAAAAAATCCATATTCTCCTCTTTCTTGTAGAATAAAAATTATAGAATATTTTACCTATTGAAACTAGGGATGAGCAGAAAAACCGATTACAAACCGAAACCGGACCGAAACTGCAAAAAACCGATGAAAACCGCATCTTAAAAAACCGCACCGAAGTAAAACCGCAAAACCGATGAAACCGCACCATTAGTACTGTCCGGTTTCGGTTTCTATCCTTTTTCAAACCGCAAAACCGAAACCGCACCGAATATTATTTATATATAAATTTAATGTTACCTTGCATTTTTTTTGCGTACATGCATTAACATATGTGAAGTATTGTGTGTGTTTTTACAGTGGTGCATGCATTTGTATGTAGATGTGTGCCATCATTTTTGTTGCTTTTATGCTGCAAGCGTGCAAGTATCAATTCTTTATTGTAATCTGCATGTTTAATTACTAAATCAACATGAAGACTACAATAACGAATTATAGTGGGAGTGGCTCCACCCTAAACTATAATACTGATAGCATTTCAGTAAGTAAATATGAGACTGGTACAAGTTATATTTTTAGGCAAATATTGATTGTTGCGACTGGGTTGTGTTTATATATGCTAGCGTTATGTTCATGCTGTTGTTGTGTGGGTTTTTGTATGGTGCATGATTTTGTATGTAGTAAAGCATGAGTTTCCTGTGCGTGTATATAATGGTGTTGTTTTGTATGAGCAGGTTAGGGAACAATGCTTTTTTTTGGTCGAACCGAAACCGCACTTTTAAAACCGAAACCGCACCAACGGTTTTTGGTCCGGTTCCGGTTCCTACTTTTAGAAACCGCACCCTAGCGGTTCTGGTTGCGGTTTTAAGCCAAAACCGCACCAAACCGCACCATGCTCATCCCTAATTGAAACTGTGCAGCCATCTTGGCATAGTCATTTTATGCTTCAAATTTAAACAATGTCAGAAGTTTACATTGACATCCTGCAATCTGCAATTCATTGTTGGTTCTTGTGATAAATTGCAGTCCTATAATGGAGATGCACCACATATTATATTTGCCCACATAAATTATTCCAATTTTTCTTGCTAGTTATTAAAATTAAAGCTTCTTAATGCATAATAGAACTGGACAGCTACTTGCAGTTGACTGTAGTTTTCATACTCGTTAACAATACAGTTTGTTGCTTTCAAAGCAGATTGCGATTGCTAAATAATGTATTTAATGACCATGAAGTAGAGAAATTAGAGTTAAATTATCTTTGAAGATCAGGTAGTGGTATGATGTTCATGCCACTTTCAGCTAATTTGCGTTAAACATTTAATATTTTTTCACACGCTTTGAATATTGTATTTTGTTTTTCCATTATGTTAAATACTCATTAACAGTTGATCATTTCATTTCAATGATTAATTTCCAAATAATGGAAACAGCTCCGTACCTTCAGCTTATTTTCTACTGTCATCAACACATTTGGTTGGAACTTGGAAACAGCATTATTGGGTGCCAATCAGAAAGTGTTCCTAATGGCCTACGCTGTATTTTTTATTTTGTTATGATTTTGGTTCTTTCATGGCAAATTATATGATGCTCTTTTCATACTCATTGCTTCTGTCGCTGAAGTGGAACCGCGTTCATGTTCAATAACCCTACTTTCTTTGGTTTCTTCTTCAAAGAACAGCGCACAGACAACTTACAGGGACATTCTACTTGAATGTTTATTCACTGCCTACCCGCAATGATTCTTCACTACTTTTATTTTCAGCAGGTATCTTGCAAATAAAGCAGTATCCAGCTTTTCCAGTACTGCAAACTAACATGGCCATTAATTATATGAACAGTGAATCTATGGAGGGCCAATCATTTTCTTTATGTGAGGTGATACTAGGTCACAGCTTACAGAACAAAGTCCGACTGTAAATTTTAATCGGCAAATTTTCGCGTAGAAAACAAATATCTAAAGTTTATTAACTTCCAGAATAATGCCTTCAAAATTTATTCAGAAGAATATGATATGTAAAAGTAATATTACGAAGCATTATTATGAAAATGTTATGCAAAAAGAGAACTATAAGCACAAAATGATATTAATCATAAGATTTGGAAATAAAATTCTAGTTTAAAGTAAGATCAACTATGACACAATAAAATTTTAAAAAAAATTTGGTGTTTTTGTTAGAATATAATTCACTACAGATCTGGACATAACCACATTGATTCAATCGAGAATGAACTGAATAAGATCAATAAAATTAGCGGAAGCCGTACCTGAATCCATCGGTGCTTGCTGATACGTAGAATTAGGTTGAGGTTTGATCTTCCAAATTGACACAAGCTCAGATCTATAAATGTGTTTCTATAGAAGAGGTAAGAGAACACTCTGATAACTTGTGTAATTCGGGGACCATAACCCTATATATATAGTAGTGTGATATTTTTAGTTCGGCCCTTCAACAAACTAAAAAATTATCACTCCGGTATCCACACATTATTATATTACATGATAATTATACCCTAAAAGTCCTCAGATATTTATTTCAAACTAGATCACGTATTCGGACTTAGTCATAAGACAGCCAATACATTAGCATATGTGGCCCCCAATAAGTGGAATATTTCCAACAATCTCCCCCTGGGCCACATATGTAACTTTATAAATGTATTTACTTTATGAGCTCTCAAATAGCTATCTTAATAATAAGGTATATCCAAAACAATCTCGTCCATTGATTGTGTTAATATAGGACCAAAGCGGCTTTCGTCACTATCATTGTAACTAAACCCATCAATGATCACATATACTAACATAACCAAATGACATAGATCAATCATGTATGTGTAGCATGGAAATTACATGAAATGTGATCTTTTCATGCCTATTTCCAACTGGTCCAACTTTACTTTATTGAGATCAAAATGTTCAATATATGTATATATGAACAAATGGAGTGCAAAAGAAAAATGACTTTATTTCTTTATTTCTGATCAGAAAAAACTAAAGTATGTCCATAACCAAATTATAGAGCAACATCATAAAACTAATTTATTACAAACTCCCCCTGAACCAAAATATCCTTAAATAAAAGATACACCCATTTTAGCAACATGCTCATGAAAGACCTTGGGTGGTAATCCTTTTGTAAGCGGATCCGCCAACATGGAATTTGTCCCAATATGCTATATGGATATCAACCCATTCTGCACTCTCTCCTTCACAACGAGAAACTTGATGTCAATGTAATTTGACTTGCTTGAGCTTCTGTTGTTATTGGAATATAATACTGCTGATTTGTTGTCACAATATAACTTTAATGGTCTTTCAATACTATCGATAATGCACAGCCCAGTGACAAAATTTCGCAGCCATTTCCCATGATTAGATGCCTCGTAACAAGCCACAAACTCTGCTTCCATGGTAGAAGAAGCTATGAGTGATTGCTTAACACTCTTCCATGATATGGCTCCCCCACTTAGTAGAAATATATATCCTGAAGTGGATTTTCTACTATCTGGGCATCCAGCAAAGTCAGAATCAGAATACCCAATGATCTCCAACTGATCTGATCTTCTGTATGTAAGCATATAGTCCTTTGTTCTCTTAAGATACCTCATAACCCTTTTTGCTGCTTTCCAGTGATCCATTCCAGGATTACTAAGATATCTACCCAACACTCCTACAATGTACGCAATATCCGGACGCGTACACACCTGAGCATACATCAAACTCCCTACGATAGATGCATAAGGAATTTTCTGCATTTCATTAACTTCAAGGATGTTATTAGGGCATTGTTTGAGACAAAATCTATCTCCTTTAGCGATAGGGGTATCTCCTACTTTACAATCTTGCATTCCAAACCTTTCAAGCACCTTTTCTATATAGCCCTTTTGTGACAATCCAAGAATACCACGTGAACGATCACGGTGTATTTGGATTCCTAATACAAAAGAAGCTTCGCCAAGATCTTTCATTTCAAAGTTGTTTGAAAGAAATCTCTTGGTTTCATGCAATGTATGTAAATCATTGCTGGCTAGCAATATGTCATCAACATATAAAATCAAGAATGCAAATTTACTCCCACAAAACTTGTGATACACACAGTTGTCAATAATGTTCGCCTCGAAACCAAATGAGGTAATTACATTATGAAATTTGTAGTACCACTGACGAGATGCCTGTTTGAGTCCATAAATGGATTTCTTTAATCTGCAAACCATATTCTTTGGATCTCCGACCACAAAGTTTTCTGGTTGTACCATATAAATTGTTTCCTCAATGTCTCCATTGAGAAAAGCAGTCTTAACATCCATTTGATGTAACTCAAAGTCAAAATGTGCAACAAGCGCCAAAATTATTCTAAAAGAGTCTTTCGATGAAACCGGAGAGAAAGTCTCTTTAAAATCGATGCCTTCCTTTTGAGTAAAACCTTTTGCTACAAGACGTGCCTTGTATCTTTCTACTTTACCTTCTACATTCCTTTTGGTTTTAAATATCCATTTACAACCAATGGATTTTGCACCTTCAGGCAAAGTGACAAGGTCCCAAACTTTATTGTCTTGCATGGATTTATACTCTCCATTCATAGCCTCAATCCACTTTTGAGAATTAATATCTTGCATGGCTTGGTGCAAGTTGATAGGATCATCTTCCACCAATCCATTGTGATCCTCTAATTCTTGAAGAAATACCACATAATCATCCGGAATGGCACTTCTTCTATCTCTAGTGGATCTTCTTAATGGTAATTCTTGTTGAGGTTGTTGAGTTTGTTCTTGTAGAACATTTTCTTCAACTTGAAAGGGATTTTCTTCAACATTGTCTTGTTGAGGTTCCATATTTACTTCTTGATTAATGACAGGCACGATAACCGTCATATCATCTGAAGAAGTAACCTTAGTGGATATCATAGATGATGATTCCTCCTCAAAAGCAATGTTCCTTACTTTATTTCTCCCCCCAAACTCTACATCCTCAAAAAATGTTGCAGTTCCCGTCTCAAAAATTTTCCTTAGTGTGGGATCATAAAATTTATAGCCCCTAGATCGCTCAGAATAACCAATAAAGTAGCTGCTCACTGTTTTAGAGTCCAATTTTCTTTCATTGGGCCTATAAGGCCTTGCTTCAGCTGGACATCCCCAAATATGAAAATGCTTTAGAGTGGGCTTTTTGCCTGTCCAAAGCTCATAAGGTGTTTTGGCAGTTGCTTTAGTGGGTACCCTATTAAGGATATAAACTGCTGTGTTTAATGCCTCTCCCCAGAGTGATTTTGGTAAGGTAGAATGACAAATCATACTCCTTACCATATCTTTAAGGGTTCGGTTTCGTCTCTCAACAACACCATTCATGCTAGGTGAACCCGGCATTGTGTATTGTGGGACTATTCCGCATTCCTCTAGAAAGTGGGCAAACGGTCCTTGGCATTGTTCACCTGATCCGTCAGATTTACCATAATATTCACCGCCACGGTCAGATCTGACAGTTTTTATTCTTTTGTTGAGTTGGTTCTCAACCTCTAACTTAAATTTCTTGAACATGTCCAAGGATTCCGATTTATCATGTATAAGATATAGGTAGCCATATCTTGAATAGTCGTCTATGAATGTGATAAAATATTGTTGTCCATTCCATGATGCCTCAGGAAATGGCCCACAAATGTCTGTATGTATCAATTCTAAGACGTCGGTTGCTCTATTGGCACCTATTTTCTTATGTTTGGTCTGTTTTCCCTTGATACACTCTATACAAACATCAAAGTCTGAAAAATCAAGGGATTGCAAAATGCCATCTGACACGAGCTTTTGAATTCTAGCTTTAGATATATGACCTAAGCGCTTGTGCCATAATGCGGCTGAGTTTTCTTTGTTAGCTTTTCTTTTAGTACCATGTAATTCCACATGCAAGGCTTCATTATAAAATGAATTAACATCAAGCATATATAAGTTATCACAAACATTAAGAGAACCAGTTCCAACAAGAGTTGAATTTATTGATAAACTAAAAATACCATTCCCAAATGAACAAGTATATCCAGATTTGTCCAATTTAGAAATAGAAACCAAATTCCGTCTAAATGACGGTATTACAAAAGTATCAAATAAATCCAAATAAAACTGAGTTCCTAATAATAACTTAAAATGCCCAATAGCCTGCACTTGAACCGATTTTCCATCGCCCACATAGATGTATCTTTCAGCATCAGTTGGATTTCGGTAGCTCAGGCAGCCCTGCATAGAAACACTTATGTGAGTAGAGGCACCGGAATCTATCCACCAAGTGTTTTTAGGTACTGTAGCTAAATTTACTTCAGAACAGACCAAAGCAAAAGACATACCTTTCTTAACACGCCAAGCGTGATATTTGGTACAATCTTTCTTCAAATGTCCAGGCTTTTTACAAAAGAAACAACCATCAGTTTCCTTTTGTTGTTTCTTTTCTGCCAGACCCTTAGCAGCTTCATTATCCTTCTTTCTCTTTTTGTCTTTTCTCTTAGGGGTATAGGCCAAATGAGCACTTTCAGTCTTATCATGCTTCAACCTCTCTTCTTCTTGCACACAGTATGAAATGAGCTCATTAAGAGTCCATTTCTCCTTCTGACAGTTATAACTGATTTTGAACTGGTTATACTGTGAAGGAAGAGAGATTAATACCAAATGCACGAGCAAATCATCTGAAAGCTCTAGCTTAAGTGTCTTAAGTTTTGAAGCAACATTTGACATTTCCATAATGTACTCCCTTACGTTTCCTTTGCTTTGATACTTCATGGATATCAAGCGTTGCAAAAGCGTGCTTGTCTCCGCCTTATCGTTTTTGGCAAAACTTTTTTCAATCTCAGCAAGGAAATCTTTGGCGTTGGTTATCTTTTCAGACACCGCACCCCTAAATGCCTCCGGAATGCCGCGTTTTATGATCATTAGACTCATGCGGTTTGAACGATCCCACCTCTCAAAGTTCTTTCTAGCATCAGAAGAACTTTCATCTGTAAGAGGGGTAGGTGCGTCCATCCTAAGTGCAAGGTCAAGATCCATACAGCCAAGAACAAGCAATATGTTCTCTTTCCAATCCTTGAAATTTGTTCCAGTCAGAATAGGAATATTGTTAAGATTGGCAGATACCGTAGTCATATTAACTGTAATCAATAAAAGAATCAATTAAGTATGCTTACATTATAAACCAACAGTAGTAAATTCAAATAATTGGTAGTTCTCTTTTTCAAGATATCTAGTACAACATTAATATCAAGTCTTTGGACAGTAATATTAATTGCAAGTGATACTCTTGTTGCAACGATCAAATACTGACAATAAATAAAAGTCGAATAACAACCTTCCTTTGGGCCGATTAATTATTCACTCTTAAATCCTTATAATTGTCACGTATTTATCATCACACATGTGTAAGTGATTCGGCCAAATATTAGCCTTCCTTTGGGCCGACTAATATTCGCATGAATAACTACACACAAATACCAAACATTTTCATGAACCACCAAAATATAGAGGTCACTTTGGTGACATATTATTTTAAAGTTAATTCACTACTAATGTAAAATATTTACAGCTGTAAAGAGACACCAAAAATACATTTGAATTTGTTTGCATATTATTTTAACCCATATGCCTTAAATATCAGTATCAACTTTATACAAGTTGAAATATGTTCTGATGGTCATAAAAAAAAATACATAGTGCTACAAGTATAAGATAAAATGCTGTTGTCACCGTATGTAATCACGCAGTCAGACTTATCCACCAAAAATGAGCAAGATACCAGATCAACTTAGATCCGAACAAAATGATTATTCACGTAAATTTAAAAAAAAAAATGGCAGATGTTTACCGAATCAGTATGCCAGCGTGAAAACCCATTTAATAGTTGAAAAGTTAAAAAACTACTTTAGCGGTTCCCAGATCCCAAAAAAAAAATACATTCTCGCAGACTAAGTCATACTTAACAATTAACATGCCATCATAAATGAAAGGTTACAGTGCGGGCACTTTGCATGAATCCAACAGGTTATCATGGAAATTAACTACAAGGACTATTTTGTTAATAAAATAATATTCATAAATTACATGTAATAATGATAGCTTGCTAGAAAACTAAAATGCATGCACGCTCCTTATGGAAAGTTAGTACTGTTTTGTATATTATGCTGGGATCAATTGTTTTCAATGTTAGCAACCCATTACTATCTCAACTAGTATCCATCTGGGAATGAAACTTTAGTAAATAGGGAAGCCATTAATTAACTGAATAATATGATACAAGTAATCTAACATAAGATACATGATGAATCTAAGGCCAGCAATATAATACTTACGTTCAAGTTTCAACATGCAACATATATTAGCATGAATTCAACACGCCCTTACTGAAAAGTCACTACAGCAAACTATTTCATATTAGTATAATACATGTTGGATCCATAGCTAACAACTTTGACACAAATACAGATCCGAAAAATGCATACTGGCCATGATATCACAAAAAAAAAAAAAAAATGGGATGACGTGTTACAGCAAGCTTTAATGGGAATCTAATCATGTCTTTAAATTGCATGCAGGTTATATCATCAAGATAATACATGCTGGACCAAATTGTTGCACTGAAAAAAAAACTTTTTTTTTTCTTTTTTAAAAAAAAAAAAAATTCAGTTTTGATAAAATTTCAGCAAACAGAGAAGGAGCCGTATGAAAAGAAACAACTACACAAATTTGTTGTAAGATGGCAAAACACGTATCAAACTTTGGTAAACTCATCATATGTATATATGATTAAACAAAAAATCAAAATTTTCCCAAAAGAATCAATAATGGTTGGCTCTGATACCACTTGTTAGAATATAATTCACTACAGATCTGGACATAACCACATTGATTCAATCGAGAATGAACTGAATAAGATCAATAAAATTAGCGGAAGCCGTACCTGAATCCATCGGTGCTTGCTGATACGTAGAATTAGGTTGAGATTTGATCTTCCAAATTGACACAAGCTCAGATCTATAAATGTGTTTCTATAGAAGAGGTA
Organism: Allium sativum; assembly: GCA_030737875.1. Taxonomy (NCBI): domain Eukaryota; kingdom Viridiplantae; phylum Streptophyta; class Magnoliopsida; order Asparagales; family Amaryllidaceae; genus Allium; species Allium sativum. The sequence goes on from CM060923.1 coordinate 15,012,522, forward strand.
AGAGAACACTCTGATAACTTGTGTAATTCGGGGACCATAACCCTATATATATAGTAGTGTGATATTTTTAGTTCGGCCCTTCAACAAACTAAAAAATTATCACTCCGGTATCCACACATTATTATATTACATGATAATTATACCCTAAAAGTCCTCAGATATTTATTTCAAACTAGATCACGTATTCGGACTTAGTCATAAGACAGCCAATACATTAGCATATGTGGTCCCCAATAAGTGGAATATTTCCAACAGTTTTATCATTCTTTAAATTTAGGAGGATGTTCCTAAGGCTAAAGAAGTGGATGAATTTTGCCTACCTACCATTTTCTAGCACAGCAATTATGTATACATGTTTTGGTTAAGATAACATTTAATTGGACCGATTTCCATTGTCCTTTAAGAAAGGGGGTGGACACCAAAAATTGAATAGTGTTCTGTTTGGTCCTCATGTTTTCAATTCTACAAATATTACTACCAAAATACACGAACGGTGGGCATTATGCTTTAGAAAAAATCACTATATAGGGAAGGGTTCAGTGCTAAGCAAAGCATCTCATTCAGAGCCTCAATTCACTACTCTCTAAGTCAACATTTCCATCTAAATCCAAGCATTTCTCCATATCCTCCTCCTTTTGTCTCATACAAAAAAAAATTCTTTAGAGATAAAAACATGGGGATAGGAGGAACTTTAGAGTATATTTCTGATCTCTTGCAATCTAGTACTGGCCATACACATTCAAAGAAGAGGAAAACATTGCAAACCGTTGACCTCAAAGTTAAAATGGATTGTGATGGATGTGTGCGTAAAGTGAAGAATGCTCTCAGTTCCATGAAAGGTTTGCTTCTCATCATTTCATTTATTCAATTTTCATCTACATTCCAAAGAACCTTACTACCATGAACGTCAAATTTCATGGACAACAACACAATAATGATTTTGAGCTATAGGGAGAACAACTATGTCAAATTCAAAGAACATATTATATCACATAGGAGTATATCACTAATCTGCTCTATATTTTCAGGAGTGAAAAATGTAACAGTCGACAAAAAACAAAGCAGAGTGACCATAACTGGATATGTTGAGCCAAAAAATTTGATAAGGAAGGTACAATCTACGGGGAAACAAGCAGAAATATGGCCATATGTGCCATATAATTTGGTTAGCCATCCATATGCTGCCGGTACTTATGACAAGAAAGCTCCATCTGGTTATGTGAGAAAAGCTGAACAGTTCACAGTTCCAAGTCAAGCTCATGGCTACGCACAAGAAGAGCAGCTTACTGGCATGTTTAGTGATGAGAATCCAAACTCGTGTTCTGTTATGTGAAAGTTGGCAATTGTTTGAAAAACAAAAAAAAGAAAAGTAGCTTTTGATTTTGTTGTGATGTGAGTAGCGTGAAAAGGTAGATGTTTTGACGATGGGATGAAGTGATATGGATTTGAAGAACATGGAATGTTTGCTTTCCTTTGGAGATAGATATGTAGTATGGTATATCCAGTAAGTACTCACTACTAAATACTACTACATCAAATGGATAAAAATGAAGTCTGAAGTCTCAGCCAAAGCTAAAAATATTGACATAAACATATGACAAGTAGATTTTTGTCTAATTTTTGACTCGTATACTCCTTGGGTACCGTACATCATACTGGTTTTCCATGTATATTTACATGATCCATTTTATAGTATACTGCATAGTTCATATCATACTGCATAGTTCATATCATACTACATACAAAAGGTTTTCCATGTATATTTACACGATCCATTTTATACAAGTTTCCACATGATTGTTGGAATTGATTGCTTCCAATACATGAAAACAATGATAAAGACTATACGATTTGACACTTGAATAATTAAATAGACACGATCTTTGAGCTAATCAGACTCACTTAGTGCACAACATATTATTTGACTTATATTACATTGATTGACTCTCTACTGCCTACTTTTATCTAGAGTAATATACAAATCAGAAAATTTAAACTATCAACATCCTTAGCCAGATTTTCCCCCCTTTCCATTAGGATTCGGACACATGTTCTAAGAACATCCTAAGCAGTTTACGAGTTGTAATATTAGAGCTCCTAACATTCCGGGATAATATTCAGTGGAATTTCCAACAGGCGAGCGCAGATTAAATCAGCGTCTAACAATAAAGCGTTAATTTAATCAGCGCTTTTTTGTTAGATGCTGATTAAGCCAACGTCTAACGTTTGAGTGCTGATTTTATCAGCGGCCGCGGTAGAACACTTATAAATTGTGTTCTACCGATCCTTTTAATAAACGCTGATTTAATCAGCGCTCAAACATTAGGCGTTGACTTAATAACGCCATACCCAAAAAGCTGATTTAATCAGCGCCCTCTCTCTGTGCACTGATTAAATCAGCGCCTGAGCCAATTCAGAATACTGAATTGGCTCCTGAATTTTCGTTTGAATATTCAGAGGAAAAACACCATTGGACTCGAGCTTTTCTTCCTCTTCAGAATTCAAAGATGTAATACATCAATGTTGGAGATGCTCTAAGGTTGACCTAGGATTGAAACCCTGAAGAAAATTCTATTTATACAGTATAAATCACTTTTAATACACCATTAATTATTTATTAGAATTTAGGATAAAAACACCTATCATATTTTAACAGTTCTTAGGATAAGTGCATAAGAAAAGGTGCTAGTCCTAATCATTTAATACTCTCAAATGCGGGTTTAACCACTTAATCCTTATCTCCTAAAGCTAGTCCTTACGTCTCTAAATGACATATAGCAATACGTCTCACATTAAACCACCTTTTTGTAGCTACTGGTAGACAGGTTGAATGGATAGACTTCTACCATAAGAAGAGGTTAACCGCATGTCCACATGCTACTTATTAATTTATTATAGGACGTTATTCCTATAACTTAGTCATTTATTCAAACAGTACCTCACAACTAATATATATATATATATATATATATATATATTTGAAGATGGGTAAATTTTATTAAGGCTTAAACCAGCCCAAACCGATAGACCAAATCTCGGCCTTACATACACGCTCAGTACAAACAAGGCCCAATAGCCCACGTTAATCCTACTAAGCATTAAAATACAAAAACCACTTTTTCGCTGCCACATACTTCATCTTGCAGAAAGACGAAAAGGCATTTCTTAGAACTAGGTCATGGCGGCTCAAAATAATTTCTCACAGATCAGTTTTCTTCCCATGGAGCCCTTCGATCCTCTACTCACAAGTCCACTACTGCTCCTTCCTGGCTACTTGTAAATTTTCGCACCTTAATTCTCTTTGCCGTTAGACGAATCTCCATCCAGTTCAAATAACTGACTTTGGTAGTTGTTTGATTTGCATGCTTGAAAATTCTCGCGTTCCTCTCTCTCTAAATCATCCAAACTGAAGACGTGACGGCAATTTTATACAGTTTGGCTTCGCCATCTTCCAACTGCCTTCGGACATTCAGGTACTCCACACTTCTCTGCAATTCATAACTACCGTTGCTGATGTTAAGTTTGTCAAGGCAGTTACACCAAACCCTCTGAGAGAATTCGCAATTGAAAAACGGATGTTGATGTGATTCTGTTTCTTTGTTGCGTAACACACATACACACTATTGTCCACTAATGGGGAACTAAATTCAAAAATAAAAACTTCCAATACGTATTTACTGCACGTTAAATATGTTACATAATAAGATATAATAATTATGCATAATAATGTGCGTTGAACCACATCCTAAATTAAGGTAAGAAATGTCAATACTCACACAATACAAGATCGCAAAGTCTATTCCCTACAATATAAATCATTTTTCCATAGGAACAGAGTCTTTTAGTATTAACCATTTCCAAGAAAAAAGGGCTTTCCTCACATACCACATATTAGACTTGTAATTTGAATTTTCAGTTACTTCTGTAAACCAAATGGCACTTCCTATACTTAATTAGATCTACACATTTTTATTTCTATATTATTCTGCTTCCACTTTTGATATAGTAAAACTTGTTGTAGAAATAAATGATTTGAATCATGTACAATTTCCATTCCTTAGATCCATTGTTTTTATGAGGAATACAAGATTCAAAGAGAAGTAGAAATAAAGAAGTGAACTAAACTATGGTTTACATGAAATTTCGGGAAAACATATAATTTCATTAAATTTATATACATAACCAAAATTCAACACACAAGATTGACATCTCCGTATTTATATAATTTCGGAGTTTTTATTACTTTCTTTTCACAATCCCTAAAAATTTTAGGCATACCCGAATTCAATAATTTAAACTAAATAATTACAAACAAATTAAAACTTGAGATTCCACTCATGTACAGATCTATAGGTCTGAAATAGATCTTTGCTCTTATTTTCAACATTCTTTGGAATTGATAGAATCCTTAATCATTTCCATACTCCTTCCTCTCTCTCTCTCTCTCTCTCTCTCTCACACACACACACACACATACACATATATATATAGACGCACACACATAAAAGAATACTGTGTATATATATACACATATGTCAGATCTAGAAAATACGTATATAAAATAAAGGTTTTGGGTAAGAAGCGTAGAATGAGAAACTAACTTCACCCTAATTCTGAATTCGAGAAGAAAGAAATGGTGTTGGAGAGCGTTTGCACATGAATAGTGAGTAAAAATGAGGAGGTCTAGAGTCTTATTTATAGTTTCTCAAACAAAAGAGCATCGTCAAATTTCTAAAATATAAGCCTGGTCCGTTAAGTAATAACATCTAACCCAAGTAAACGTAGAGATAAGAAAATGGTTGGTTCAGTTTTACACCGATCAAAAATGTTGTCTTTCCCCTGACATAGGCTGATCTTGCATAAATATTGGAATTTGAAGCGAAAAATAACGTACAACCACAAGATCAAACGTTGGAACTGATGAGAGTGGGATTTGAACCCACCCCCTTTCGGACCAGAACCTTAATCTGGCGCCTTAGACCAACTCGGCCATCTCATCAGTTGCTGCAAATAGATAAAATTTTGCTTTATAATTTTTTCTTTCTCGTGCAGTTAATTCAGCTTACTGGTTGAGATCTCTGGTAACTAAGCATTCGTAGATTATAATTCCTAGAAATGAGTGCAGCCTTGTTCTATGATAATAAAGTAAAAACACTAGAATACATTTCCTCGTGTGCACAATTAACTTCCCATATATTTTTGTTAGCACCTTCAGTGTCATTTTTGTTTTCATCAAGGTGGATGTTTTTTACAAACGAATAAGAAGCAGACATGCGAAACACTAGAACTTGAGCGGAGTCGGCATACAATCCAATAATGAAAATTTTCATTAAGACCCTTATATATGAAATTAGGCACTCTTAATGGTACCTTGATTTCCTTTTTGTAGCACTATTTCAAGAAAATACTACTACGTTTGTCTATTTTACTTCATAATACAATTAGTAATTAATAATTCGAGTAAATCGTGGTTTGGGAGACTCTCGATGGTGGAATCAAAGTGCCATGAGCGATTTCTATGCAAGCACTGCACTATGTTCAAAGAAGAAGTCGAATGACTCTGAGAGTAGTTGTTATCATCGAGAACACTCCCCGCGCTTGGATCCTTTGTCATCAGGTGAGAAACTAGCGGATGCAAGGAAAGGGCCCGAATAGTTTACAATGAGGCAACAAGCTGCGATTGCCCCACCTTACGTACCAACCACCGCATCGATGACAACGACTGTTGGTAGAAGCGGATCTGACGAAGTAGGGCAAGGAAGTGGAGGAACGGATGTAAGAGGCTAGGGCCCGAGGCTACCTGACATGTCAGAGATCCCACAGCCGAGTCCCGATGAGAGAAAAGTGATACTGAAAAAGTCATTCCCTAGCTTTTATTTCGAGGAAATGATGTGATTACCCGACATTAGCCCGATTCCACGCGAGGATGATGAGGATGTATTGAAGCGAGTATACACAGTATATTACTAGTATTAGGAGATGTATAAATATGCAAAGAAACTCTCGTAGTTGATTAAAAAGAAGAATCCAGAGATTCAAGGCTTAGAGATCGCGCCCAAGCTTGAAAAGTAGAGTGTTGCGACCCGAGACAAGGAGATAGGTAAAACATGGCTTCAAGCCACATCCATTTCTGCGTATCCAAGTAACAATTTTATGTGCTAACAATCTGTTGCCGAAATAGATGCGTTGAAGAAAGAGCTAGAGGAGACAAAGGTTGTTGTGGCAGCGACTAGTGCCCATTATAAAGACGTGTTAGCCTCTACGTCAACACGTGCCACCAATGTGGAGAAGGAGAACAAAGCCCTGATAGAAGAGAACTGCAAGTTGTAAGAGGAGAATAAGACGGTGCAGCAGCTGAGGGCAGACAACCAGACGGTTGTCGAAGAAAACGAAATACTTCGATAGGAGAATGAAGAGGCCCAACACCTGAGGAAGGAGAATGAGGAAATTCAGAAAGATGCTTGACAGGAACCGCGCCGAACTTGAGTTGGCCAAGAAAGACAAGGAGGCGGCAGAAGCTTCAAATAAAGAGGTGCTTAGCCAAATAGACGGGATCAAAGCTGAGCATGAAGCCGAGCTAGAGGAGCTGAGACGGCAAGTGCAGAAGACCCGAGCGGAGGTAAAAGGGGACATGGAGCAGGCAATCTAGGGTTTCTATGTCAAAACACTTCAGCATCGCAGTCTCTCATGAGTCTGTGCCTACCCTCGAAATATGTCATTGACTTAGGAGAAGCTTGCTGAAGATTAGGCTGCCGCCACATAAGTTGAGAGCGTGGAAGAAGGAAAGTTAATGGACCAATACCTGATGGAGGATGAGCGCCGGGTGTTGGCCAAAGGGAGGAAACTTCTTGAGGAAGATTTAGCGGCGGAGGAGGCGGAATGACATGTTGCTGAGAAAGAGAAAACACTTGTGACTGAGAGCATCATAGTGGCTCACGAAGTTGTATGTGGAGCGAAGTACCTAACTATAAGAGTGCTCTTGATAGATCAACTTATGTGAATGTGGAAATGTGGTCATTTCCTATGAAATTTTGAGCTAAATTCCTTGATCATACGTAAAATCAGGGTAATGACCTTGAAACCGCATGCTATCTAAACGCTCAAAGAGTAGTATGTGGTTAGATGTTAAAGATAGAGTTTAAGGCTACGAGACACTCCAGTATAATCTAATATTATTAACTATGCAAAGGTTAAAATCAAAAAATATTTTTGTGTATAAATAATCTTGTAAAATTAGACGTTGTTCGAATATTTAAAAAAAAAATCAAATGGATGGATTGTTGGAAACTTTGATTTTATAAATAAATTATTATAAATATTGAAAACTACAAGGATACCCTTTTAGTGAATAGTCGTACATTTTGGAGAACTACAAAGGGGTTCTATCAAATATATATGATTCAAGACAAACATCCATGTCTCGGTTGTTGAGGCGTTAGGATAGATTGAAATTGGTCATGGGTTCGATTCGATTGAACTCCTTGCCATGTTAGTATGGTACATAATGAACTGTTTGGACGCCCAATGTTTTCTCATGTTTTGGAATAGAAGATCATGCTGACCAAAGCACGTGCACGTCAAATGACTAATTTGATCCGGACCGAGCTAGGCTAGCTTGTGATGTATGACTCTTCTATTTTGTGACAGAATATTTTAAAACCCATTTTGACCAGATAATTCTGGATGTGATACTTTCTTATCGCTTAGTCTTTATTTTTCTCTTAGAAAAATCCCTACACAAACCAAGCTACTTATCACAAATAAACACAAGTTTTAAAACCAAGTTCTTTCTTTTCCAACCTCTACTTAATTAATATCCGAGCAATATTTTCTGTTTTTTCGCTGTTATTGGTTCAGTAGTCTTTTTAGAAGAGGTTGTCGATATTATGTGGTTGTTTTGGAGATGGTGTTGTACTCCTGACTCTCTCACAAATAACCACATAATATCAACGACCTCATCTAGAAGCCAAAGGTACTTACAGTGACATTTTTGCAAATCTTAAAATGCACGGTTGTTTGTGCTGCAGTCTAATTGTTCCGACATGTAAACTGCAAAGAAATGCATGGTTTGTCCTTAGTTGCTAACCTTAATGATATTTCTGTGCAATATCGCTTGGTTGGGTGCTTTTATCTTTCCAGCTTTCTTGAATTCCATAATCCCAGCCAACACTATTAGCTTAGTGGTTGTGTTTCGACTTCAGTACAAAAGGTCACAGTTCCAAAACTTCGTAGCGTAATTCAAACTTATATTGAGATATTATATGTTTCTACTTAAGACTTGCATATAAGTACCAATTTAAATAAAATAAAATAAATAAATAAATAAATAAATACATATTCTCCTCTTTCTTGTGATATAAAAATTATAGAGGATATTACCAATTGTAAAGATTTGAACCGTGCAACCGTCTTGGCATAATCATTTTATGCTTCAAATTTAAACAATGTCAGAAGTTTACATTGACATCCTGCAATCTGCAATCCATTGTTGCTTCTTGTTGTAAATTGGAGTCCTATAATGGAGATGCGCCACTTATTTAATCAGCCCACATCAATTATTCCAAATTTTCTTACTAGTTATTAAAATTATAGCTTCTCAATGCATAATAGAACTGGACAGCTACTTGCAGTTGACTGTAGTTTTCATATTCATTAACAATACAATTTGTTGCTTTCAAAATGGATTGCGATTGCTAAATGCTGTATTTAATGACCATGAAGTAGAAATTAGAGTTAAATTATCTTTGAAGATCAGGTAGTGATATGATGTTGATGCAACTTTCAACTATTTAGTTTTCGTTAACCACCATCCTTTAACTTTTAATATTTTTTCACAGGCTTTGAATATTGTACACCATGGCTTTTGTTTTTCCATTTTGTTAAATACTCATTAACAGTTGATCATTTCATTTCAATGATTGGTTTCCGAATAATGCAAACAGCTCTCTTTCATCAGAAAGTGTTACTTGTTGGCTACGATGTATTTTTTATTTTGTCATAATTTTTGTTCTATCATGGCAAATTATATGATGCTCTTTTCATACTCATTGCTTCTGATTCTGAAGTGGAACCGCGTTCATGTATAATAAGCTTACTTTCTTTGGTTTCTTCTTCAAAGAACAGCGTAGAGACAACTTATAGGGACATTCTACTCAAATGTTTATTCACTGCCTACCCACAACGATTCTTCACTACTTTTATTTTCAGCTAATTTCTTACAACTAAAGTAGTATCCAGCTTTTCCGGTACTGCAAACGAACATGGCTATTAATTGTATGTACAGTGAATCCATGGAGGGCCAATTATTTTCTTTATATGAGATGATACTAGGTCACAACTATTCTTTGGATGAAAGAAATGTTAGAAAATTTTCAAATCATTGTTTTGGGTTATGGGGTTTGTTTTTGAAGAGGGAAGAGAGAAAGGAAGAAGAGAGTAAAGGGACTTGTCCCACATCATGAAATGGACAAGTACTTATCTCTATATATACAAAATCTTAGTGTATTGTATCAAAAGAAAGAAGAGAAGGGGATATAATTCAAGTGCATGAACATGGTATGCATATTAAACATTTAATGGTCAAAAGATGGGCCTTAGGCCTCTTATGGTGTTGTGATCAATTGGGTCGCGAATGAAAATGGACCGTTGTTATTTTGAATTAGCCGCGCAGTTTTGTAACGTTTCTGTAACAACCCAGAAAATAAGAACCAATTTAAAAATTTTATTTTGGCAATTTTAATGGATTTTGAATATTTAAAATGAATTATTTTAAATAATAATGACGAAAAATTTAATTTCGACGAAGTTAAAACGAATAAATTTATTTTAATTGTATAACGAGCCTGAAATGGCGCGGTAGTTTGAAAATTCGATTTCAAATTTCAAATGAATGTACAAGATTCAAAATAAATCGGATTTCAGCGAAACCAGAAGTATCTGAATCTATTTAATGATATCTTTCTAACGGATGTAAGAAACTGAGATTTCGTTTTATAAGTTGAGAGATATGTCCAGTTTAAAATTCAGAAAACTCGTTGTGGAATTTATATATATTTAATATATACAAAGGCCTTAAAAATAGCCATTTTGCAAACGACCTCCGTTTCCGACGAATCCACTTTTGTTGGATCCAGGATGTCAAATTATTGATAGGTTTCAAATTTTATAATTTTTGAAATCACTATGTGAGCATGGCAAAAGAAAACGTGTTTTGAACAGTTTCAGTCAATTTGGATCGACCAGAAAATGGCCATTTTTCAAACGGTCTTCAAATTTGACGAATTTAGTTTTGTTAGGACCGTATCGTCAATACGAAGCTAGAAATAATTTTTTTGGAATTTTTACAGTCTGTATGTGGCCTCGATAAATTAAAATTTGCGTTCAAATTAAATATATATTGTTTTATATTTAATTTTGACGGAAACTTAGCGTAACAACCAAATTGGGTTACGAAACATATTCCATTGTGTCCGGAATGGGGGTAATTAGCTAGAGCGACACTCGTTGGGTTTAATACGGAGTTCAGATGGAAAATTGATATTTTTGGATTTAAAGGAAAATAAAAAATAAAATTTATAAATATGGGCCAATAAGAAAATCCCGTCGACCTTCGTTCATTTCCAAAATCATCCACGTAACCCCCCAGATGCACGGCGGAAGCTACTCCCCTCTTCTCTCATTGATTTCTTCCGATTTACACAATGAAATCCGGCGATTCTTCAGGGAATGTTGTAGAGATTTTCGCCATCTTAACATCCATGCTGGTCGGGAGCTTTATCGTCGTGTTTCTCCCGAGAATCGGACCCATGAAGTTGCGCCGTTCAAAGTGCCGCCCCTCCTCCCTGCCGCCGTCGAACTGCACGTGACCCCCAACGGCGAGAAGCTCTCCTGAAGCTCTTCAGCGTGACACAATCAGATCTTCCTCAAACGCTTCAGAATCTTTGCAAAATCTGAACCCTAGTTTTGAGCGACGTGAACGACGGTCTAAAATGTATGAAAAGTGAAAGGTAGTTTATTCTATTTTATTTTTATCTACTATTGTATTGAGGTAGGTTCAATAACACCCCAAAAATGGAGCACCCCTTTGGCCTACCACTTTTCCACCACACATTTCCTCCCTCTCTCCTTCCACTAACTCTCTCACCTCCCACTAACTTTAATTAATATAAATGAGAGGTGGAAAACAGGGGGGCCAAAGGGGTGCTCCATTTTTGAGGTGCCATCGAACGCTCGCCTTTATAAAAATATAAATAACTTTGATTTAAAATGTAATCTTCAATATTAATAGCTTTGTTTTCAAAGTGTGATTTTTTTTATATATAATTAGCATTGAATTTGAAACCAAATTTTTATATATATACATTAGGTTAAAGAAATCAAATTTTAATAAAAAAAGAGATGATGTTTGAACTATAAAAAGATAGGATTTTTATTTATGAAAAGCTTTGATTTTTAATAAGGTAAAGATACGATCTTTGGTTATGTAAAAATCCGATTTTTAGTTAAGTAATAATATAAATTTTAGCAAATAAAAATATGATTTTTATTATGTGAAGAGCATAATAAAAATAAGATTTCTATATAGAATAACGATTTATAAGAATATGATTTTTAATATATAAACATAGTTATAAAAACGTGATTTTTTCTTACTATGAACAATGTGAAATCAAACTGCGATGGAACGAACTGGAAGCTGAACGGAATCCAATCGTCCGCTAAAGAATGATGGAGTGGGACCCAAAGGTGATAACTCCTCACTAAAATTTTCTGTTTAGTTATTTACTTTTTAACTGCATATATGAACTGCTCCCCGTCGTCCACAGACCATGGACGACTTGTTTGATTGTTTTGTTTGGTCGATTAGATTAATTGGTTGAATTTGGTTTGGGAAATGAATTGAATTGATAGAATTTGGTATGTACATAGCGCGAGCCATTGTTAGGCGAGGGATAAAGCTAGGCCTTATCCCGGTTCTAGTATCGCACCGTTATGCCGCCAAAATTTTCTAAAATATATTAGAACAATAAAAATATCATTTTTATTGTATAAATAAACTGAATAGAATATTCATGTGTTGAAATAAAATAAATATTCATTTACAAATCGGACGATTTGTTTATGTACACTTATTTGAGTGATAGGGATTGGGACGATAAATTCTACACATCGCCCAATTGCACAAATAAAATATGTGTTTGTTGATTGAAACCCCACACGGATGTTGGGATGATATTTGACGTACACTAATCCCAACTGTTTAGTTGTATGTCAATCGATGGGTTGACAGACTGTTGTAAGCAATAAATATTTATATTTAATGCATATACAGTGTAGAATGCACTCTGAATGATGGTTGATAGTTTATCATGGTTGTTGTATACATGTGTTGTATGGAATCAATATAATTAACATTATATGGTAACCGATTGGGTCCCATTCCAATTCGGGAAAAGTAAAGAATATTTTAAAATAATATCAAGAAAAGGAATAAATATTCATGTGTTGAATAAAATAAATATTCATGTGTCGAATAAGAAAATATTCATGTGTTGAATAAAATAAATATATTCATGTGTTGATTAAAATAAATAACGAATATTTTAAAATAATATTTAGTAAAAGAATCAAAAGCAGATTTTGATGTCCGATTTTGGATGGATACAGAAATGTTGAAATAAATATAGCCGTGTTGATTAGATATGCGCCATTTTGACGCGAACGATATTTATATCGATTTTATTCGTTTTTTTAACGAATATCGAAAAGAAAATAATTTCAAATCAAATATTTTGAAAATATTATCATTTGTATATAAATGATATAGAATATTCAATTTTGATTTAGAATTGAAAATGAAGTTGGAATCGTTTTTAAAACGAATTTAAAACGATTTATAAAATACGTTTTGAATGGAAATCGATGATATATATATATATAATATATGTATTTAATGGCCTGAATAGAACGCGCCGCACAGCGACCGTTCTCGAATTTCGACCATTGACTTCGAATGGACGTTACGGGAGATCCGACCGTCGGATTCTCCTAAAACCGGAACCGTTGGGTTCGTATCAAAAAGAGATTTCCAATGAATATAAGGAATTGGAAATCTAACGGCTGGATTTGGAATTATGTCCAAATCAAATTTGGAAAAGGTCGTTGTAAGTGTAGTTCGATGACCGTTTGTAGAAATCGACTGTACGGGCCTTGATAAAATTATTAAAAATATTAATAATTTGTTTCAAATCATAATAAATGATTTGGAAAGAACTAGGATGAAAAATTCCATACTTGAAAAGATAAAAATATATTTTATCGAAATGAACTAGAAGTATAATCCAATCTTTTTAAATAAATAAATTAGATTTGAAATGGTTTTAAAATTAACCGGAATTTCCAATATATAAATTGTAATGGATTAGAATTGAAATTATCTTCGGAATATTTCGATATTGGATTTCGTTATTATACGGACATTGTGGAGGAATTTGGAATATATATATATCGTTATTCCAATACGATATTTGTTGATTTCAGAATTTGATATTGAATATAAGCCGATATATTTTCTATTCAGAGCCTTGTATTTAACATCAAATGGGACTTTGGGTTTGTCGTAAATGGTTTCTTCACTAACACTGTTCTTAAACCCAGTTGAGAAAAGATTTAATGAAGTTTACCAATTAAGTAATATTTAATTGGAATTGAATTTAAATTGGATTTTTGGGTTTATCGTGAACGGTGTTTTAAATAACACTTGTTCTTTAACCCGATTAACAATGGAATGAGATTTTGTGTTTGTCGTGAATGGTATCTTTAATAATACTGTTCTTAAACCCAATGGAGTTAAGAAAATTAGAAACTAACTGGAGATTAGCTAAGTTGAATGGTTTCCTAGGTATTGATCTGATGTTGGTTTCGGCCTTCGGGATTAATACTTAGAGAATTACTCTTACTAATTTACGGTTAGAGACTGATGGAATGTGATTTTGGGTTTATCGTGAACTGTGTTTTAAATGACATTGGTTCTTTAACCCAGTTAAAGATAAGATTAATTTCTTAGCTTTGAATAATCATTAATATTGATTTTTGGGAAGATTAAAACTAAATGGAGTTTTAATGAATCTTTGATTAGATTGAAAAGTGAATGTGATAATTAAAATTATCAATTCAAGAAAATGATCAAAAATGGAGTACCACCAATTTTACTCCAGGCGCTAGCTAAATCTTTAGTTAGATTTGAACGTGAAATAGTAATTAATATTTACCGATAACACTGTGGTGTTAGATATGGAGTATTACCAGTTTTGTTCCATGGGATGAATAGGTTGGGATTGGGAAATAAAAATAAATGATTATTTCGGTGTGGTTCGCTAATCCCGACTAGTTTGGATAAACCTTAATATGGTTTGAATTGATATTCAAAGGAAGATTAAAGAATAAATTTAAAAGAATTTATCTTTAATAAAATTAATGGGAACCTTTCCCTAATGATGTGAATATTTGAATAGAGAATATTCCAGATTGGAATGAGGCGTATGTTGTGTTTTTATAGCACTTGTTTATAATATACGCGAGTTATTCGGAAAGGCCGGGTTTATACCCATTCTGAATAACTAATTCAACGATAAGTCGACGATGAAGACGGTGGTTGAAGACCAGAGGTCTTCACATCGTTTGGATGATTACTGATGTCTTGATTGGGCTGTACACCTAAGACGAGGTAATAAGTGGTGATCGTCCAGGCGTACTTGGAGATCGACGGATATGCGAGGGCCTCTCTCCTGTATTGGACATATGGGACGAGGAATAAGGTGCCTCCGGTTTCGTTCAGACCCAGAACGAACTTGTAAATGGACTGTGTTTCTGACATTGGATTTCATTCTGTGTGATTGATAGACATCGGTTGCATAACGTTAATTGCCTGTGTGGCATGCTGAGATGTAAATGATCAAGGCTTCTGTTGAAAAGCAAAGTCTTGTGGTTGATGATCAAAGCACGGCTTTAATATAGCATAGTTTTGTGTAGCGTTAATTCGCGAGCCTCACACCCCGGTGTGAACCAGAAACAGGAGAGGACCTCAGGGAGGACATGCGTTTCCTTCTAACTAGGAGTGGTGTCAGCGTTGTCAAGCCCTAACATTTTACTTATGTGGATGATGGAAAGCGAGGCGTCTCGGTTATATCGGTCACTAAGTGCCGATGGATGGTTTGGTCGGTATATGATCAGTTTACGCCCCATAGGGCAGGGAAACGCATGTTTAGGCATTTTAATCCACTCCATGTGGACTGGCCCTGACAATCCAAGGGACGATGCATTCTGTTCCTGAGACACGGGCTAGAGCGTCTCGATGCGGTGAGGACAATCCCTTGCCTCGGTTCATAGATGGAAATCCAAATTCCAATATGACATTTTGCGGTTTTAGTTGTAATCCTATATATGGCGACATAGTGGGATGGGGCGCTTATGCAGTCTATGATTGATACATTTATATTTGAAGTTGATTTCTTCACTTATAGTAATAATAAAAGATAAAGTTTCGCATACCAAGCATTTTTGGCTGTTACAAGGTAAAAACCCTATCCTCCGGCTTGCGTTGCATTGTGTGATGGGACATGAGTCTTATAATAGCTTCATTGTTCTTTATTTAGCATTGTGCTGTTTGTTTTATACACTAGTATTCTTGGGCGAAAACCCGTTCCGTGTTATATGGCGTGGTCCCTTGATTTACCTAACCTTAAAAATCAAATTAATAACTATTTTAGTTCTCACACCAGTCACGTGACTGACCTTGAGTTTATTGTTTTAACCTAAACTCTGGGTGCCCCTATTTTCCACACGGGCAGTAAGTAGTTGGGTTTTGCAGATATTATATTCACAGGATCCTGGTTTATAGTTGGAACTATACTCGGAAAGCTCTGTATCTGTGTATCTCTTCCAGTTGTGTTTTGTATTATTTTTCCGCTGCTATGTATTTAAATGTAATTTAAATCTTTGATATTTATCAAATGTATGTTATTTATTCATACTCTGTTATATTCTTGTATTCTGATGGAATTGTTGTAATAAGCAATGAAATGTTCTTCTGTTTGTGTTCTGATTCGTGTTGTTCTCAAAGTAATCCGCCTTCTTGTTCGGTTTACGCTGGCCAGGAAGTTCGGGTCGTTTCTGTTTCCAGAACGTTGCAAATGAAGGGGCGCATCATTTCGAATTCAAACAATCGGAAGCGACGCTGTACAAATAGATATGGCCGTTGCAAACGGTCGTGACGCTTCGCTGAAAGAATGCCTCTTTATTGTTTTAAATAGCAACGCCTAGAGAGTGTTTCAAATTAATTCTGAAACCATCTTCTTCTTCCTCTCTAATCTGTGACGCCATTAAACTGTTGCAAATGCTGCAGATTTGTAACGCCTCCAGAGCGTTGCAAATTCCAAAAAATGTTGTAGATTAGATCTCTTTCTTCTCCTCTTCTTTGCCTTTGGTTATAACATCAGCAGAAAATAATCTCTAGAGTGTTCTTGATCGGATCAAAGCCGTACAAACTTTGTATCCGATTTCGTTGTTCCAAGGCTTTATTGAATCCTGAAAGTCAATACACTACACTATACCAGCTAATTTGGCACACAACGTTGCGGAGATAAAATACGGTTTGTAGCCGTATCATATTTGATAGGTCTTGGAGCCGTAGCAAACTACATTTTGCGATCCGCACCACCCTAAATACCCTAAATCTGACCGTCCATCGAGGAAGCTCCGGATCGGTTCATTTGACACGGCCTTTGGCCAAATCTATTTTGTATCATATTGTGCTCCCCTTTAGGCACTCCAAATACAAATTTTGGCCGCTCCCTTTTCCTTTTGTTTTAGTTTAATAGTGACCGAAAACCCAAATTAGGGTTTTCGATCGGTGACCAAATCGTGCCTCCACCTTTCTCTGGAATCTCCACCTCCGGCAGAGATGATTCGATTTGTGTGTCTCCAGCTTTGCACTGGTCAGATCACTGGCATCATTCCGATGATCGACCACTGTAAACGTAAATGATGCCAATGATCGACGGACGCAAAGCTAGAGACCCCAAATTTGGGTAATCTGAAGATTGTTGACTTTGGGTAATTCCGATGTGCTAATCAACTTATTCTTAATTTGTATTGTTACATTCCGGTAATTCTTTTTTACTTGTTCATATTATCTTAATGTCACTCTCAAGGACGGAGCCAGGATTTTAATTTCCGCCAGGCTAAGTAAAAGATTAATAAAAAAAGGAGCGATCTTGATTATAATAACATCATTCATAGAGTAGATTTGGGGATAAGAATAAACATTTGTACTTCTAGGCAAATGAAATTTAGATAACCACATTTACTTGGTTCTTCACAGAGTAGATTTGGGGATGTAGTTGGGTTGGCAGTTTTATGTGCTTTGTTAAAAACATAGAAGATTGAAACAGGATCTCCTATCTTGAAATATAAGAAAACCATGCAGGCAGCCAAGTTGCATTGTTTCTATTCTATGTGTAATAATAGATAGATGGATTTCAAGGTTAATATCTATGGTAGCAATCAATATGGTCATTTTGCTGGCAATGTCTAGTTCAATAACATTTTTATTAAGGTAATTCTGTCATGGTGTACAACCCTTCATGTAATACGAGAAGTTGTTAGTGTTTTGAACCGTATAATAGGTTATAACTATGCAGTAAAACCTTAATTGTGCAGGGTCTGCTGGATTGGGATTTCTGTCATGGTACTTAACAGGAAAAATCAGAGCATTTTCGATATAAACTTCAGGTAATATCTCGCTTTTTTCCATCCCCTTATCTCGGATACACTACATTAACTAGATAAGGATGATAGAATAGAAAGGGCAAGGCTATATATAGCAATGTTATATCTACAATATTGCAGCCAAGTGACAAGGAGAATTATAATGATTTTGTGGTTTAATAGTTTTAGAGTGAATTAGTGAGTCATTACGTGAAAATCATGTTTGCGGAGATTTTGGAGAATGAAAAATAAACTGGTTCAAAGCAAAGGAATTGTTTTGGAGAATGAAATCATGTCATGTAGCATTACATAAACATGTTATACATATAATTGACAAATATGCACACACGAATACAAAGACACGATATGCCCTTCACTGTTATCAGTACGAACACAAAGACACGATATTTTGTGTGCAATCAGGCATAAAATTACTTCTTTTTTCCTGTAGATTTTGGGAGCTTTGTGTTGCTGGAACTCAGGCGCTGGCTATCACGATTCAGTTTTACTGCCAATCATCAGGTTAGCCTTTTAAGTTTTTGTTTAAACTGTGTACATAGTAACATATATAAATATTTATGCTGTTATATATAAAACTTTATGATCAACATCATGAGCTAGCTTATTCTCATAGTAGTACTGCTTTGATTTACAGCAAACACATGGATTTCATCGGCATGACCAGCACGTACGCTCAATCTTCCCGGCCTTGACTGGAGTTATATATATCAGGCTGGTCATATGTTTTTACCTTTTTTTGTTAGTTCGTACTGTTATGATAATCTTTGACAGTTTCCTTTGTATATGTTAGTATGTTATACATTGTGTTCGTGTTATGAAAAATCTAGTAATGATTTGAGTACATATATATAAAATATAAATTGTGTTATTCTTTTGTATAAATTGTGGTATATATGCTGTGTTATACGAAAAATATGTGCTACAGTTTCTGTATATATATATATATATATATATATATATATATATATATATATATATATATATATATGCATATATATAAATATGTGCACACACAGATATAATTCGATACGGTCAAAGGCCGTGTCTGAATATTACTTAGATACGACTATAAGCCGTATGTTATTACTAATGAGATACGGTTTATAGCCGTATCTAAAATTTAACACGCCGTTTTTTGATATGGCTATTGGCCGTGTTTAAGAGCTTTAGATACGGCTAAAAACACAACTTCATCAGCATATATGGTGTAGTGATAGTTCGATAATCCATTTGTACCTGGTGGATTGAACTATTGTCTGAAAGAATTTGCTCCGCAAATCCTTAAAGTCTGAAGTACGACAATCATACGACGATCATCATCATCTAATAGCATCTCAAACAACAAAATCCCCAACAAATTTTTAGACAATATCTTCAATCATGGAGAATCCATTGACATCATCTAGTCCGGAACAAACTATGACTAACGATACCAATGACAATGATTATGCTCCTTCTCAAAACAGCAAGGAAATGTCAGTACCAGATAATAGTACTGAACACAGAAGAAGTAAAAGAGCGAGAATAGAGAAGGACTATGGTCCTAACTTCATAACATATCTCATAGAAGCCAATAAGGACGAAGTCCTTAATGTGACAAGATATGTAATGAACGTCGATGATGATCCCAAAACTTATTTTGAGGCTATGAGTTCTAAAGATTCTAATTTCTGTAAAGAAGCTATCAATGATGAAATTAATTCCATAATGTTGAACCAAACTTGGGTTTTATCTGATTTACCTCCTGGTGCTAAACCTATAGGATGTAAATGGATATTCAAGAAAAAGTTGAATACAAATGGATCCATTGATAAGTTCAAAGCCAGGTTAGTTGCTAAGGGATATAAACAAAGACAAGGAGTAGATTATTTTGATACATATGCTTCGGTTGCTCGCATATCTTCCATACGTTGTTTAATAGCACTTGCATCAATTAAAAATTTGGTCATACATAAATGGATGTAAGGACAGCTTTTCTAAATGGAGATTTAGAAGAAGAGATATACATGGAACAACCTGAAGGTTTTATAACCCCAGGCCAAGAAAAGAAAGTTTATAAATTAGTCAAATCTCTTTATGGATTGAAGCAAGCTCCCATGCAATGGCATGAGAAGTTTGATATAAAGTTGCATTGTCATTTGGATTCATTGTTAATGATGAAGATAAAAGTATTTATAACAAATCGGATAACAACGGTTATGTTATAATATGTTTATATGTTGATGACATGCTGATATTTGGTTCGAATATATCATGTGTGAATGAAACTAAGAAGTTTCTGTCTTCTAAATTTGATATGAAAGATCTAGGAAAGGCTGATGTAATTTTAGGAATTAAAATCATTAGGAAAGCGGGGGAGTTATTACTGACCCAGTCTCATTACATTGAGAAGTTCCTAAAGAAGTATGGTCATTATGATGGCAAACCAGCATCAACTCCTTTAGATCCAAGTATCAAATTAGAAAAGAACACTGGACGTACCATTTCTCAACTTGAGTATTCTAGTGTTATTGGGAGTCTTATGTATGCTATGCACTGCACTAGACCCGACATCGCACATGCTATAAGTGTATTGTCGATTTACGAGTAACCCAGGTTTCATACACTGGAAAGCCATTTCCAAAGTTTTAGATTACTTGAAAGGAACCATTAATTATGGTTTATCTTATAAAGGATATCCTGCTGTAATAGAAGGATATAGTGATGCAACCTGGAACAATGTAGAATCCAAATCCAAGTCTACGACTTGATGGATATTTACATTAGGAGGCGCTGCTATATCTTGGGCTTCTAAGAAGCAGACCTGTATATCTGATTCAACTATGTTATTAGAATTGATTGCATTAGAAGATGCATGTAAAGAAGCGGAATGACTTAGGAATTTGTTAATGGAAATCCCGTTGTGGAAGAAGCCATTCCAGCAGTCTTGATTAACTGTGATAATCAAGCAACAATTTATAATGTCTCTAATAAAACATATAATGGAAAGTCTAGACATGTGAGTCTAAGACATCAAATGGTTAGACAGTTACTAAAAGGTGGAGTTATAATTGTTGACTACATAAAAACGAAGAAAAACTTGGCTGACCCACTTACTAAAGGTCTTCCAAAGGCTATGGTTTCTATAAGTCAAAAGAAATGGGACTAAGGTCTGTGAATGGAGATTGATCATCCTTAACAGAAACCCAACTTGTGTCTTGAAAAGGATACACTACTACAAAATAGGCCAGTTGCATCGGTTGTTTACGCCCTGTTGCATCAGTTCAGCAATCGATGCATATGCAGCCGATGCAACAAGGCAAATAAAATTGCATCGTTTTCAAAACCGATGCAAAAAAATGTAGTTTTGCATTGGTTTTGTGGTAATATTCGATGCAATAAGAAGGTTTTTAGTTCAAAACTAATGACTCTGTTGCATCGGTTACCGGTAATAACCGATGAAAAAGTATATTAATGCACCTGTTACTATTTTTACCAACCGATGCAATATAGGGGGATATTGCATCTGCTCCATCCTTATTTTGCATCGGCTATTTCTTAACATAGATGCAAAATATCACTGATCTGTTGCTTCCAATATTGGTAACCAATGCAAGAAAACTATTCTCATAACAAACAATATTATTGCATGTATTCAATATTATAATCATTTAAATAAAACAAATTGATAACAAATGAAAATTGAATAAGATAATACCAATATATATATATATATCAATTACAATGTCCATAATCCATACAAAAAGGTGAATCATAAATTCATAATCAAAAGTCAGTTTTGAATTCATTAACTACTTTGATAAGTTAGAAAATTTAAAGCTGATTACATACAACCAACCCAGCACTGCAGGCAAAAGAAAGGCAAAGTGCAGCACAAAATGAAGCAAAAAGGATATGGAAATAGCCATATGCTCATGTTAATCAGCCAAAAAGAAGATTTTACTGTTTAAGAAAATAAATTCAACAATTAATCTACAGAGCTTACATATATATATTGGATTATATTTTAAAAGGCTTTGTCTAGGAGGAGCTTAGGTTTCACATAAAATCTACAAAACAACTAGGGATTAGGTGTGGCATCAAGGGTGATTGCATAGTAAAAGTTAGTGGAGACAGAATGTATTATTTCAACTAATGGCAGCATCAGTTCAACTGAAATGAAAAAACAGAGTGTATATTTGTCCACAGATTAATAAAAAAACATATAGTTCAACAGGAATGAAAAAACAGAGTAGATTTGTCCATTGATTAATAAGAAAATATATATATATATATATTCTAGCATCAGTGTATATTGTTCAACTAACGATACCGTGTGTGTCCATAGGTGCCATATATATATTGTTGTGCCTTTTCTGATGCCAGCTGACTCTTCCATTTTAAAAACTTCTACAGTTGGCCCTTTATCCATGACAATAGTACTTTTTTATACGGAAAAATAAGCTGGAAAGTAGAAGAAAAATGGAGAGGTTTGGAAATTTGTTTTTTTTGTGAAAGGGTTATATGCTAACACATATCCACTGAGCAGATGTTAATAACTGTTTACTATTTGTAAAAACCAAAAATTAATCACTAAAAACTTAAACTAAAAACTGCCCATATGTGAAACAGTCAACATAAAAGCAATTAGACATTTGTTGAAAAACATGAATTGTACTCACTGGATCTGGGAATGAGGAAGGGCAACTGAACTTCTGTCCATCCCACCTAAAGTCTGTAGCATGATAACTGTATGTTCTATCCCTGCATAAATCCATAAACGTTAGCTCTTACTGTATCGGTTGATCAACTAATAACATTTGAATTATGCAAGAATAAAATGATGTGTTGAGGAGGGGCTACCAACAATGTACCTGACAAAACAAGGACACTGAAACAAGATGTTAAAGAGAAGCAATGTGTGAAATCCCCTGTAATAGAAGCCCATATAAAATAATGGCTAGAGACTAAAACTATAGACATGGGTATATGAAAATGATTTTAAGACAAGAGTGTAGTGCATGAACGTTTTTCATACAATAAAGCATAGAGAACAAATACAACAGAAAACGCATAAATATGATATAACAAGTTATTTAAAGTCATAATTTGAACACGCCTAAACAGCAAAAACTTTCAAAGACCAATAATCACCCAATTTCTAAATTCACACAACAGTTAGTATCAGTTCAAGAGGTGAGATTTACTCAATAAGTCTGTAAGATATTTAGAGCCCCAATCAATAGCGTCATATCATTTGTCATTTGAGCCAGCATTACTTAATAAAAACAGAATTATACCAAAAAAAAACATTTTAGATAGAATATTTTATTCGGATTTCTGCATCCGTTCTATAGTTTGATGTGGACGGTTTCTGCATAAGGGTGCAATTTATGCTCACCTTTACCATTCACAGTCACCGTTTTTACCATTCACAGTCACCAGTTTTACCATTCACAGTCCCCGGTTATTGAACAAAAAGGGAAACAAACAATTATAAGTACGTTCATGCTTTAACATCCTTCTCCATACTGTTGAATTTTTTCCATTATATATCTAGTTTCAGGTAGTTGATTTCTATGTATTTTTGAGGCCACCATGCCATCTATGAGGTCTATTTGAAAGAGGAAAAAAGTCGAGGGGATGTAGTAGGCTTTTTTGGGGGCTGGCTAAATTGACAGGTGTCTCGGTTTTTCACAGAATTGCCATAGCATGACAGGAAATCGTCCAGATTGGATAAATATGGGATAATTTTTCTTTTTTCTTTTGATATGCATACCGCTCATTTTTAGTTTTTTCTATTTTGCTAAATGGTAAAGAAAATTTGAAATGAATGGTTAAATTCTAAATGGTCCCGAGGAATCATGAAAATTTAGAATAGACGAATCAATTCTCATATAACATGGCTGTATTTTAGAAAGTCTTCAATTACAAATAGTTTAAATTAAAGTCATACAACACGCTCATATAACAGTTTGTTCAGATGTCAAAACTGAACGGTTTCCATGTTTGATGCGTCTGATGCATCAAACAATGAAACCGAGTGTTTTGATCGATTTTCTTACATGTAGAAATCAAGCATTTAGAGTCCGATGACTAAATTTTTTGATTACTTTTTAGTTATCGTATTTAATCCAAGTAAACACATATTATATTCTCGATCATATAAAATTTATCGTTTCAGGACCTGAATGAATCGCTATTGTTTAAAATCGTTATCCAATGATGATTGTTTTAGAATTTTGATCGAACATGACTGTTTGCTGACAAACATTTACTAATATTGTTTGACTTCAAATTCAGCTCATTTTCAGTTTTTTCTATTTTGCTAAATTCTAAAGAAAATTTGAAATGAACGCTAAATTCTAAATGGTCCCGAGGAATCATGAAAATTTAGAATAGACGAATCAAATCTCATATAACACGCTGTATTTTAGAAAATCTTTAATTACAAATAGTTTAAATTAAATTCATATAACACGGTCATATAACAGTCTGTTCAGATGTCAAAACTGAACAGTTTCCATGTTTGATGTGTCTGATGCATCAAACAATGAAACCGAGTATTTTGATCGATTTTCTTACATGTAGAAATCAAGCATTTAGAGTCCGATGACTAAATTTTTTAATTGCTTTTTAGTTATCCTGTTTAATCCAACTAAACACATATTAAATTCTCAATCATATAAAATTTATCATTTCAAGACATGAATGAATCACTATTGTTTAAAATCGTTATCCAATGATGATTGTTTTAGAATTTTGATCGAACATAACTGTTTGCTGACAAACACTTACTAATATTGTTTGACTTCAAATTCAGATTCAACTGTGAAGAAGATGTACCTCTTTGAACGGTACGATGCTCCTTAGAAAGGCATAAGCTGACCGGGAAGGTTGAACGTTGTTTTTGAGGGCATCGCCCCCGCGTCTCCATCTGTCATCACCCCTAAGATCCTCTCTTTATATAATATATTAACATATTAAACAAAAAAAGAAATAATTAATTAGCTATTACTCGATTAAATTAAAATACACAACTAAAATACTTCATATGAATACTCCGTTTCAAGCTGTAAACAATATTTTTGTTTAACTTGCAGCTACGTTTAAACTCTCCGCTAAATAGCCCATTACCGTTACATGGGAACACACATTCTAAGTTGTTGCAACGCATCAGAATTCTGTAACCCGCTATGCTAATACTGTTATGCATCGGTTTTCAATTGTCGTATTTGTCTGCATATATAAATCATTTAGCTACTCATGCGGGCTCCACAACGTTAGAATTGACAAGGAAACACTTGTAAGGTATCCTTTAATAATCAATAGCATGTTGCAAATGCATATATAGATCATAACATTAAACAATCCAGAGAAGTAGCTGTTAGACTCAAACGGAATTAGCAGATGAGACCGTATACATGCCAACACCTGTTTTAATTCACGTTTAGCGTAATCATAGATTATAAACAATTGAGATATTAGATTAAGTTCAGAAGTTAAAATGGAAAACAGTCGAATTACATCCGTTTACATTTATAGTTAATGCACTGGTTATCAACTCTTAAGGATTTAAAAAGAAAATTTTCCTCTATTAAAAATAAATTAAGAAGGATGAATGAGAATGGATGATATTAATAGTTCCGAGAAATATTAAAATATTAATATTTGTATAATGTATTTTGAAAGTAGATTTATGTAGGAGAGTATAATGTATTTTCTCTATCTTGTAAGGCTTGTATGATTGTATCACACAAATATACATGGATAGCTTTACAAATATACACATATACATGGATGGTAAATAATTTATTCACAAATACACACATAGCCCGCAATTAGCTATACAAATATACACAGTTAGAATACTGTTAGTTATTTTCAAATAAAGCTCGATGCAAATGGTCTTTGAAAGATTTTGAAAAGAATTACAGAAGTTGTGTTGCCTTGACCCTCAGGCTACTTTGATATTTTTATTACTTTATTTTCGACACGCTTTTACTGATCAAAACCATGTTCATCATAGTTGGTATTTTATTAAGAGTTTAATATTTTGTATTCTTATTAATCTTGGATCTGTGGAGTGTTCCATTTGTGATAGAGGTGAAGATAAGATAGAGAAAACTAGTGAAATGCCAGTTAATAAAATTAGAAAGTGAATTCTTCTAAGGATGGAGTGGATAATCGGAAACAAGTTTATTTAGATAAAGGGAAAGTAGTGAGAAGAAGGTGGTATATTAGCAAGAGGCAAGAGCAGATGTAAAGCTATTAAAAGAATTCACTTGAATGGTAGCTTGAATGATAGAGGTGATGTTACTTTTGTCAAGCACAAATATAATGAACAAAGTATTAATGAAGAACATGTAACTGAGGACAACAAGGTAGAAGATGAAATTAGGAGCCCTTCAATATTAAAAAATAGATTAATGGAAGGAACAACAAAAATAAAGAATATGTTTTGTTATGAAGAAAGCACTGCCCGTATTTTCCAACTTTCATTTTTTTGTTTTCTATGGAATTATGGATTGAATTTTCATCTTTTTCTGTTCATCCAAATTACAAGTACATCTAATAAATCATAGTAAAACAAGAGTTTTTTTTTTCAATATCAATTTTAGGATTTTCCTTCTCCTTTTCTTGATTCTTTCCACCTATTTTATTTTCAAATCCTCGACTTCTGTCATTACAGTAATTATTATAAAGTTCGACTAGTTATGTCCAATATCATTTATATTTGAATATAACATTTAATAATTTAGTAATCTTCCATGTTTTATCGTATTATTTTATATGCAAGTCCATGTATTTGGATTAATTAAGTGATCTAAAATTTGAATCTTGAAAATAAATCAGTTTACATGAAAATATTTACAAGGACAAAACTAAGGGCTTATGACAGCCCACTAAAAATTTAACTATAAGGACAATACACTACAATAATTAATTTGGCCGCTGTTTTCTTTTCTTCATCAATCTGCTATCGCCGTCGATCTCATCATTGATTATGAACGCATTTTTTTTTCCTATTTTTTTTCGATCTCCAGCAATCATCTTCAAACATCCATACCAAAATCAATCATGCACGTACTGATTTGGGAATTCGTTTAAGAGATTTGGCCTAATTTTGTCTTAAAAACTTCGTCGGTTATTGAAAGTGCCCCGGATTTTGATTCGATAGGCAGTAAATATGATTTCGTTATTTTTTACTTTGCGAATTCGTCGTAGAAAATCGAACTAGAGAGATGAAGGAGAAAAAATTCGTTGGAAAATACTTTTTTTTTATGGTGAAGTTAGCAGCAGTTTTTAGGTATCATTTTTCTATTTTTTTTAGGTATCATTTTTCGTGTTTTAATTGTGTTATGCTTTTGTGATTATAATTTCGGTGCTATATCAGTTTTCTACATTTACTATTGCATTAGCTTTGCAACTTAATCGAAATTATGTCATTTTAATCAATCAAAGTGGGATGTAAACATTTTTTGTATTAGTTTTCCTTTAAAATATCAAAGCAGTTTTTAGGTATCATTTTTATATTTTTTTAGGTATCATTTTTGTATTTTCTGTGTTAATTTACATCATAGCAGTTTTTAGGTATCATTTTTATATTTTTTTGGGTATCATTTTTACTGTATTCACTGTGCTATGTTTTTTTAGTTACTTTTTGTTGCTGTATTAATTTTGTTGTTGTACTGTTGCACTAGCTTTGTAATTCAATTGAATTTATTTCGTTTTAATCAATCAAATTGCGATTCAAACATTTTCTGTATTACTTTTGTCGTTAAAATATTAAAGCAGTTTTTAGGTATCATTTTTATATTTTTTTAGTTATCATTTTTTTAGTTATCATTTTTATGGCTTTGTGTATGAGAACTGTGGATAGTAGGTAGATTTGTGTTGTTTGCTTTGGTAATTGACTTTTTTTGGTACACAATATTAATTCTAACTGATACCCACTGTTAAAAAAATTAACACCCACCTACTCAATTCAAATTTCACAAAAATAATATTTATTCTCACTAATACCGACTGATTAAAAAAACAATAGCACTCAATTCAATTCAATTATCACAAAAATTAGTTATTCTCAATAATACACAATAATAACCACTTGTATTATATGATACCTACAACTATACATAACTGATATACTAGGATACATTGTTTTCCTACAGAATCTAAGTACATACAACACTGCTCCCATTCCAAGCATGCAATCATGCATTTACTTTTACTTGTACTAAATCCAGCCTTGAATTCAAGTAAATTCCAGCAGCATGCAGCATCTGCAAGAATTTCATACACAATCAAAACTTATACCAACATAATAATGTAAATTCAACCAGAAAATATAAAAATGATACCTAAAAAAATAAATATAAATGATAAGTGTAAACTGCTATGATGTAAATTCAAGTAGAAAATATAAAACTGATACCTAAAAAAATATAAAAATGATAACTAAAAACTACTATGATGTGAATTCATGTTGAAATTATAAAACTGATACCTAAAAAAACAAATAAATGATACCTTAAAACTGCTTTGATATTTTAAAGGAAAACTAATGAATAAAAATGTTTACATCCCAATTTGATTGATTAAAATGACATAATTTCGATTGAGTTGCAAATCTAATGCAATAATACAAGTACAAAACTGATATAGTATCAAAACTATAAACAAAACTACATAACACTATTAATACAAGAAAAATGATCCCTAAAAAAATGGAAAAATGATACCTACGAACTGCTGCTAACTTCATCGTAAAAAAAAAGCTTTTTCCAGCGATTTTTTTCTCGTTCATCTCTCTCGTTTGATTTTCTAGGTCGAATTCACGAAATCAAAAAATCACGAAATCATATTTACTGCCAAACGAATCATAGCAATCTAATTTACCCTAATTTCGTGAACGATTTCAGCAATCGAATAAGCGCGAGATCGAGAAATTTGATGGAAGAGGCGGAAGTTGTTTGCCTGAGGCGATTAGGGTTTGATGGAAGAGGCGGCCAGTGACGTGGTGGAAGTTGATCGTCGGAGGCGACTAGGGATTGATGGAAGAGGTGGTCAGCGACTAGGATTTTCAGTGAAACGATAAAAACAACGTAATAAAAGAGGGGTTATGTTGGGCTGGCATATTTACTGTCCTTATGGATAAATTATTAGTGGCTTGTCCTTTTGAATAAATTTTTTAATTGATTTGTCCTTATAAAATATTTCCCCATCAATTTAATTAGCATTCATAATTTAGTCTAATAAGTTCTAAAATTGGCAATCAGTATGCTGTATACCACATTGTGTTAACCAGTCATAACACTAACATTTCATTCAAGTCTTCATGACTTGAATTTCACAGCGATGTACAAAATTACTTTTCTAAAACAAAACTAATGATGATATATTTGTGAAAGATTGCAACCAAATGAATAAAAGGATGAGAAATATGTTAATAACTTTTATCCAACCATATGCAGACTCAAATATCTTATTATGTTATTAAGAGACGTAAATGAACTTACCATGTTGTAGCATATGGGAAGACTATATCCAGTTATGTATGATATAACTAGCTATATTATCACAAACCTCGTCCATCTTTTGTTGGCTATAAGAACCATATTGTACAAAGTACTGCAATTACGAGATTGTCATCATACTCATATGATTTTGATTATTTTTCACGACCATAGCAACACACTGTTCTATTTTGTCTTTGCTTCCAATAGGTGTAGCCTACACACAAAAAAATGTAGATTACAAGCTTAACGATTAATTAAGTATAAAAATATAAACATGAAGTAAATGTGTAACAACAGTATGAATAGCGATAGTAGGCATGTAGTTGAAAGGAAACTAAGTGCAAGTAATGTATAAATGTCTTTGTTATGGAAAACTGCTAATTACACTACAAAGTGCACTACATGTTGAGGTTTAAAAGATGGCTATTGTATCAAGTTTCTACCATGCATTCGAAACATACAAGAAAATTAAACACGTTCTAAACCAGAAAATATAAAGAAAAATTATGACCCTAAGTCCACTTTAAGCCACAAGCAACTCCTTAGTTTGCTTTGAATACGAAGGTTCATTTACTGAGGAATGGGATACATATGACATCTTGAAGTTAAAATCCGTATCAAGTGGTAACAATGTAATACAAAAGGGAAAATTCGGAAGATATATTCAACCATGTTATGGGTAAATAAGCAACTTTTAAACCCCTTTTGAATCAAACAACTGTCAGGTAGGCATGATAATTGGTTAATTAGATTAATCAACTTTTCACACATAAGATTTGGATCAAATATCAAAGCCATTCAAATATCCATTCATAACAATCAACTACGTTTCTTGTACAACTTACATTATCCGAGAGATTTAAATTACCATTCATAATTAAAATATGATAATCAACTTACATTATTATGGAATTTAGTTTACAGTTGTTGTACACTAAGACAAATTCTCAAAAAAAGGCGAGAAGTTTTAAACTGGCAAGTGGAAGCTAGAGATAAATGGAATTCAACCAAACATGAGAAGGCTTGAAATTAAAGTATTTGAACTTGGTATTAGTTATATATTATAGATGGCATTTAGTAACTTAAAATATATGGTGTGCACTCAGGAAAATTAAAGTAGTACATCATGAATTATTACCTACACACAATAAGGCATATAATATACATGGACAGAAAGACTTTATTGCAACTTCTACACATTAACTCAATGTGATGTTGACCTTGGAGTAGATTATCTTTTACTTTCTCGTATATACTGGAAATGTTTCCTATCACCACCCACTTAGTCACTAAAATCCTTGGCCTTGCAGCTACCCTTTTTGGCAGCTTGCTACATATAAGATGGTGCAAAAGAGAAGTGTCGGTATTCATTAACTTCCTGGAGAAGTTAAGTCTAGCAATTTTGAGTGGTGCCTTAATCTGTAATGTGCAAAAGAGAACAGTCTAACTTTCTACATATTTCGAGGCTAACACAACATGTAACCACGGACCTTTGTATCCACTGCACCTAGTTTCTGCTTTTGCTTTCGCTTTCTCATTGTCTCTGATCTGGTGTAATTTGCTTTCAACCATGATCCAAAAAGAAGGGCAGACCTACCTGTGATGTCAATAAAGTATTATTATGAAATTTAATAAAACACAAAAATTAAAAATGATAGTTCTTGTTGTGATTTGTGACATGAAATCACATATGTTGATGAAGACGATGTGTGGATGTGCTTGGCGATAGAGGAGATGGAGCAGCGGCAGAAAGAAGGCAAGGAGAAGCAGTTTTGTGCTGTGTTTCAGCATAGACGTCTGATAGCATTTGGTCAGACGTCTGTTGTCAGGGTTTTTGTAACCTGAGAGCATGGACAGACGTCTGACATATATTGGTCAGACGTCTGAGCGGGTTTTCTGTGGTTTTTGACTTGGTCTTTCTGTGTGTTATCCATTAAAAATCATCTAGAAGATTTGAGAGATTGAATTACGATGATAAGTTGAATGATGAAGAATAAAGATCTGACTGGTCAGATAGAGAGAAGTAACACCGGTTGGTATCAACATAGCTAGACACCTACCGACCAAGATGCAAGCACACCGGTCAGCCCAGATTCAAGCATACCAGTCGCATAGTTACAAGAACAGAGCCACCTCATGTGAAAAGAAAGGAAAACTCGCTTACCAGTCGGCCAGGATCCGTGTGTACCGACCGACCCCATTGGAATAACGTGCTTTGCCCAAGTATTACAATATCGGCCGGTCCAGGGACGGATGACCGGCCAGCCATAATATGGAATTCATGCCAAGGAGAAAAAGGAACGCACTTACCGGGCGGTCAGGATTCAACCGTACCGGGCTGCCAGAGTCACTGTGTGCCTTGATCAAACGTTACGTTACCGGCCGGTCCATGGGTCAGACAATGATTTGCTATGATGCAGAGCTTGCGGAGGACTGTTCATGTGGAAAGGAAGGAAGCCCATGTCGACTGGTCGGTCCTGCTGGTCACCGATCGGAATTTCAGACAACAAATGACAGGCTGGTTTCTGGACAACCGTTGCCAGGCTGGCCGATGGCAATTCCGTAAATAAAGGTAGACCAACCGGTGACTTTGAAGATGATATCACTCCATCTATCCACTCCTATAAATAGAGGTCCAACCCCACTTTAATGGGGGATGAATTCTAGACCCCGAAGGGCTGCTAAACTCAATTCTCCGCTTCTACTTAGTGATTTCATCATCTCCAATCACCTCAAAATGAAGATCCAACTCCGAATCCATTAAAGTCTAGATCCGATCTACCATTTGCCTCAATTGAAGACTTTCACCATTTCTTCCTTAATTCAATTCTAAGAGAATGTAATGATGAATGTAAAGAGAGAATGTATTTGCCTTGTAACTCTATGTGCAATAATAGAATCAATATTCAAAGTGGACGTAAATCACACTTGATCGAACCACTATAAAACGTTGTGTCTCTTTACTTGCTTTTTCTTTGTTGATTGGCTCCATACTTCGTATTATCAAGAATTTCGAGAAGTACTTTGAGTACACTTGGTGTTTGTGTCATTTTTTACGCAAACATTTTGCGCCAACCGTAGGGCCGATTCAATCGTCCGTTCTCTCACATTCGCTCACAAGGACCAATACCTTGCATTGAAAGTTTAAGTCTATTTCACTACGATCTAATTCAAATCCTCGACTAGAAATATGGGTACATCAGGTAGGCCGTCAAAGAAGGTGGCAAGTCAAAATACTGAGAATGATGACAATGCCACCAATCAATAAATGCCTCCTTCTATCACTATCGGGGAAAGTTCAAAGTCCGGATTTGCCATAACAAGACAGGAATTAGATGAAGTTGCCGCGACCCTAACTAGCCAAATGAACATTGCAAATGAGGCTATGATGAAGAGGCTTCAAACAATATTTTCCATGCAAACCGCTACGGTAAAAATTGCCATGAAATCTGCTCAAGTAAAACTCATTCAAACTCCATGCATGAAAAGCGCAGGTTCATCTTCTTCAAGCCCAAACCAGGAAAATTCTATTCAAGAGATGGTAAATCCTCATCGTAAGGAAACGATGTTGCCCGCTTACAACCACTCAGATAGGACAACTTCTCAGCAAGTGCCTAGCTCCGCTAAAGGGACGCCTCTCCAAGCGGGAAGTTTAGAACCCCGAAATCCAAACCACAACCATCTATCTAAGCAAACATTCAATAAGGAGGATGGCGTCTGCCCCGCGAATCATCACAATGAGGAGAAGCGTACTTCAGAGATGGTCCGCAAAATCATGGAAAAGAGTCTGAAAAAGCAGGGTGATGAGGAAGAATGGAAATTTGCACCCACAAAGACTCCGCTCACCGAAAGGATCAAAATGGCATTGTATCTATATAAATTCGAGCCTCCGGCAGTTCAAGCCTACAACGGGGCAACTGATCCTAATGTATTCTTGTTTATGTATGATCAGCACATGGACAGAGCCCGAGCCACTGACGAGTTGAAGTGCTTATATTTTCCGACCTATCTCGAAGGCATGGCATCGCTTTGGTTCACGAAGCTACCACCCAGATCCGTAGATAACTTTGCTACCTTAGCCGAATTGTTACAAGAGCAATTTGGACTCGAAACGACAAAAGTGCGAGATGTAATGGAATTGAATGAGCTTGGGCGAGGGACAGGGGAACCATTTAGGACCTTTTCTACACGCTTCAATGTTGCCACTGCCGAAATGCAACCTGAGGAGAAGAATAATGGTGCAAAGAGCGATCATAAGAATCTTGGAGGTCAGAAACGAGCCAATAACAGGAAAAATAACCGAGCTAATAAAAGTCACGCTTCTTCAAAAACTCGGAATTGACTCCCTTAAACGATACTATAGAAAACATCTTCATGGCCACCAAGGAAACTGAGGAGTATCCATTACCAAAACAAATAAAAGTCAGTGATGCTACCATAAAATCTATAAGATTCTACCTATTTCATAGCCAGTTGGGACATATCACAAACGAGTGTAGGCATCTAAAGAGCGTAATCGAGGAACTGATAAGGAAAAATAGACTTCAGCAGTATACAGGGAATCCACAAAATACCCGAAATCCCACTACAACAAAAAACACTTTTCGCAACAGGCGATACCTGTTGCAGTAGACCTATTGCAACAGGCCTAGGCCTGTTGGTATAGCCGAAGTTGCTAAAAGTATGCAACATTTTTGGCCTGTTGCAATAAGATGTTGCGGTATACTTTTTTGCAACAGGCTTTTGGTGTTGCAACAAACCATTTTGCAACAGTATATGCCCGTTGCAACAGATTCATAAATCTGTAAAAAAAAAAATATTACAGCTTGTAGATATTACATATTAAATATATTTATTTTAGTAATAAGCTATATCACAGAATGAAATAAACAAATAAAATTTTTATTTCAATAAAGTTTTAATAGTACAAACAATTACAATAAAAGTTTCCACAATTTTCATACACCTTTTATGTATAACACATTTTTTTCGAATAAATTATTTTTTACTCGTATTTCTACTCTATCATACGTATATTATAACAAAGAATAAACATGGGCCATTGAGGGTCTTCTTTGAGCTGTTGCTTGTGCGCAAAAGAGTGCAACTTTTGCATATCTTAATACTTCTTCTTCGGGACCTTCTAGACTTGAATCCACTATCTCTTTCAATCTTCCTTCTTCGAGTAGTTGCCATGCCTTTGGAAAATGTAAAAACATAAATACTCAGAGGCAAATCATCAACAATATCATTCCTTAAAACTACAATGCTTATAGTTAACTTAAAAACATCTACTGATAACATTTCAGAACTATTAAACAACATCAACCTACATTGCAACCGGATATTCTGCAAATAACATTTCAGGACCATTTGTATGATTTTTGACACCAACATAGTTCTTGAGTGAATATAGAGGCCTGAAAACTATGACATCAAATTCAAGATAAATTCAACCAAATCTGAAATAAGAAAAAAAAAATTGTCCCAAAAGTACACGTTTTTTTCTCCTTGAACATATACAGTCTCTCTTCTTTTCTGAAGAATTAAACTACAAACCTACTATCTACAACTCCCATAAGCAATGGGACACATAATGGGATCATCGTTTTGGTTGTTTTCTTTTTTAATAAAACAAAGAAATTAAAAAATTGCCCAATATTTGGAACATTTTACACAACAATACACCCTTAAATATTAACTAGAAACATAGTTCACTAGCATAAGGAAGTTTTTACACTGGCGCAGATTAAGCATAAGTCAGTTTTTAACAGTGGTGCAACTGAAGGATTTGCATCGGTGTGATTTGAACTCGCATCCGCTTAAAACTTATTATAGATGAAACTGTATTGATGCAATCCCAAGCAGCTTTAGTACAAATTATTGAATCAACAAAGCATGGCAAACACAAACCTCTCGACGTAATATGTTTTGAAATGGGTCAAACATTATTATAAGTTTTGATAATTGGGCTGAAAAGGAAGGAAAAAAATCTATCTGGTTGTAAAGACGTAAATGGTGTGTGTGTATATTCATGCAAAAAGTTATTTTATAGATATATGTCGTTTTTAGTATTACAAAGGAGTACTGCTGAAGGCATTCATTTACAAGGAATGTGCATCTAATTCATACCAAATTAGCCATTATCTTCAATATTAATCGTGCGAACAGATATGAAGATTAGAAAAGAACTGTAACATATTATACTAAAACAGAAGGGGAAAAAACACCCAGCTGTATCCAACAATGGAGCTTAATTATAGTAGAACTTACGCATAGAAAAAGGAAAAAAAACATGTACCCAAAAAATGAAATTCAAGCTTACTTGTATACAGCAAAACGTGTTAACTATCTCCAAACAAACTCCCTCAACCTGCTGTTATTCGATTATCTTGACTCCCAAATGTCGAACCTTTCAGCTCATCCCTGTCAAGGCACAAAACCCTCAATTTATCTCACCAAGTGGTTCGGGTATGGATCCTGTAACCTCAAATCCGACAGTACAAGCATCATCAGCCCTTCAAATCTGATAATCCGCTAATAGCGGTTAAATCATGAGTTCGAACTAAAGAAAGATTCTGAAGAACAGATCTGAGGACCTCAAGAGCGGACCCGACATGCGGAGGGGGAGGAGTTTACGGTATGAATTGTGGTTGCGATATTCAAGAGTCGATCTGAAGAGCGGTTCCAACATATGGAGGGGAAGTTTAGGGGACGCGGCGATTATATCTTGTGGTTGGGCTATGGAAGAGCAGATCTGATTTAGGGGAAATATAATTTAGGGTTTTGTTTGGCAAGCGGGAAATGAAATTAGAAAGCGCGAAATGAAATTAGAAAGCGAGAAAATGGAACTTGGAGCAGAAATTTTGGTTTTGAAGTCAAGACATCAGCTTGGAGTTCGCATATAACTTATAACAAACAAAAAATAAGTTGTCATACACAATTATAAACTTAGTTGCTAGTTGAGAAGTGCAATTATGAATTTGTAAAAATATAAAAATACGTTCATTATTTAGTAATTATTAAATATAACATTCTAAATATTAACTATTTTATATAATTATCAACTGTTATAGTTAAATAGAAAATATTAAAGGCATATAAAAGTATATTTTATTTCATACGTAGTTTTTATTTATTTAAAAAACTTTCAATTTTTTTTAAATATTAAATAGTAATTGTTGCTTCCTAATTATTAATATTGCTTATTAACTATAAATTATTAAATATTTGTCTTAATTATTGGTTATTACTTTCTAATGGTCATTATTAATTAAAAATTATTTATAGTTAATTATTACATATAAAATATTACTTTATAATTATTTAATTTTATTATCAATTGTTAAATATAGAATCTATAAATTATTGATTATTATTTTGAATATTACGTATTAAATATTAATTATTTAATTGTAATAATTAAAGTACAAATTTATATTTACTATTTATTACTTCATAACTAACCATGATAAATTATTAATTCGTATTGACTAATTACTATTATATAATACTTATTATATTATAACTAAATATTAATTATTACTTTGACTTTTGTATATAATAATGATTATGTTTACTGAAGTTGGGGGAAAATTAATTTTATAAAAATATGTTTTCGCAATAAAAAGGAAAATTACTTGAGGAAAAATAATTTTTAAATGTACGTTTTTTGCAAGAGGCTTTACCTATTGCAAAAAAAACACAGTTATCGCAACTGGTAAAAACAGTTCCTAAATATATAAATTTTGCAACTGGTTTGAAAGTGTAGATGCAAATAATATGTCTATTGCAACAGGAGTGCAAGCGCAGTTGCTAAAAGTATGTTTTCGCAACAGGCATGAAAGCACTATTGCGAAAAATATGTTTTTTGCAACAGGAAGGAAAATCCTGTTGTTAAATCTTATCTATTGCAACAGCTACAAAAGGCCTGTTGCTAAATATCATTTATTGCAACTGACATTTGAGGCCTGTTGCAAATAGCTAGTTGCAATAGGGTATTTTTCTTGTAGTGTCCCCAAGGCCAAGAAATATCCTCTGGACAACCAGGGCAAGGTGTGAATGCAGCGGATATTGTCATACCAAGGCTGATCACTAATACCATTTTAGAAAGCCCACATCCAGTTGGAGGAAGCTGGAAGGATATTGTGAGGAATGTCAATGAAGTAAAGAGCCTCCCAAAAGGGGGCGAACTCATGATTAGGATACATTTGAGCTAAAGATAACAGGCAGAGACAAGCTTCCAAGATCTTGTAACGCTATACACCTCCGTCACTACTTCTTTTAATGTTCGTTTCATATTGTTTGTAAATAACATGCATTGAATGTACCATGCAACATTGTTACAAGCTTTGTAAATATAGATGAAAGAAATTGCATTACCTGCTTAAATCGTACGTTTACAGATTCCTTGCTAAAATTCGATTTCAACTGCAGGTCCTCTGAAAAGAATGATGACACTATCATAGTGTATCTAATCCTGATGATTGTTACAGCATATCCTAGCCGGATAACTCAAATATCCACCACTTAATGCTAAAGACATCATTCGCAATAAACTCAAAGATGTGAAAGCATAGCTGTGCAAGGACACGACACCAGGGATTGGTCTATCAAATGGTTTCAAGCCCTAGCTCCAACAAATTGTAGTAACAACCGATAAATGAGCTAGCATTAGTCCCAAGAAACTACATAATTGATAAAACAAAAACCTCCCCGAGGGGTACTCGGTAAATCGTCGACGCCATTGATACATGGTCGGACAACGACACAAAAACTGGGTTTCTAAAACAAATACCTCCCCAAGGGGCACTCGGTTAATCATCGACACCATTGATACGTGGCTGGATAATGACACAAACATGAATTTAGAAGACCTCTTCAGAGGCGTCAGCTCAGATGTTGGATCTTCCAAATCCAATTATCAATTCTGGCTCTCTCAAACCCAATTACTAACGGATTATAAAGACCCTTATCGAGGCATCCGATCATATGCCGGGTCTTTCAAATTCGGTTAGTGACGGACCCAAAGACCTTTCTTAGGGCACCCTACAAATTATACAAGCGACTGAGCCGTTCGGTCACGATGAATAAAGGGTTTTGTAAATGCTTCGCAAGACCCCTCGAACAAGGTCGCAAAAGCAGGAACCCGTTCTCATAAAAAGTATGAAAATTCTGTGTTGCAAGCACGAATAGAAAATGATTGTAAGATGCAAAATAGCAAAGTACAACAAATCTCAAGTACCATAAGCATAGCACAGCTTCGTTTCGGTAACACAGAATCAGATCACATACCTATAAGGACAAATACAAGGGTGATTACTTACAGGAAAAGAAGCAGAAAGCAAATCACAGTGTCGCGAAGTGGGTTGTGATGATTAAAAGACCCGAACCAAAGCAGGGGAAATCACACATCTGTACAACACGTCTAGCGATACACTCCGATACTCGAAGCCAAAATGCAATCATGCAAAAATAGAATCAGTACATTGCTAATGAACCATGACATTGATCGACTTCGAACAAAAGACGACCGTTCGGTCATTGCCTCTAGAAACCGATCGGTCATGAACCGATCGGCCGATTAACCACAGACACTAATAAGCTGGTCTCTAATGTAAGGTATAACAAGAAGAACATAGTTTCCTTTTAGCAACATGAAATCAAATCGCAGAATCACAGAGTCAGGCACAAACCACCAAAAACAAAAGTGCATAGAGTTATAAGTATGGAAGTAGTAAGCGGGGACCGGCACCCGCATATACAACCGGTATAAATACAGTACATAAAAAGAGATGACAAGAAATAAGGGAAACTAGTTGGTACCGTCACTTCTTCTGTCCACTCTTTGAGCCTCCAGACCTCAAAGTTGGTCCAGCCGATCGATCTCCACCTTTGATCGCAATTCCGCTGGGGCTCTCTTAGGAAGATATAGTGACGACATTTTCCTTCTTCTTCCTCTTTCTCGTGACTGTGGTCTTTCTCTTACGCCCCAAAGATGTTCCCAGTTTACCTTGACTCTCAGTGTCTTGGGCAGGGGTCTCATCAGTCTTCTCTGAATCCTCTTCGCTTGGGAAATAGTCAGCATCCTTGTCCAAGTCTGCAATTGCCGCAATCTTAGTATCCAAGGACCCTGGAGTCGTAACATTAAGCAGAGACTGGTCACCCGGGCAAGAAGTATAGGCTGGGGCAGGGGGTGTCGATATCAAAATCGAATCAGTCATGGTGCCTTCAGTCATCATATTGGTAAACCCACCGGAAGGAGGCGCTGGAGAAATCAGACCTAAGGAAGACAAGCAATGAACTAAGTATGTAGTTGTACCAGGTGAAGAGAACAAACAGCCTAGGTTTGGTACGAACTGAGCAACCTCAGTGTTACCTGTAGCCGTGAGACTCGCCTCAACGTTTCCACGTATTTCAACTTCAAACGCATTTGCATTAAGAGAGCTACCATCACCGCTACCTTCACCATTGTCCTTCTGAGGGTCAGAAAGGTCAACATGAGTTTGCAAACCAGAGGCCATAGCATCAATAGCAACCGTATGAGCCTCAACATTTGCATCGTGAGTAAGTTCTCCTGAACACCCAGCTCTGTCTTCGAGAAGGCCCCTTGCCGCCGTCAACTGAGCCTTCCCCACGACCAAAGCATCACGGGATTCTGGGTCCAGGAGATCCTCAATAAGATCATCTTCGCTACGCCTTCCCTCGTTAAACTCAAGGATTCGCTCCCAACCAAGAGCCAAAGTGAACTCAAATTTGTCTTCCAGGAAGCACAAACTCCCTTTGTGCATGACACTATAGACGTAATAGTCAAACAAAGAAGAGTCGTCTTTTAAACGAGCCTCCTCAAGATCAGCGATAGCTTTAAGCTTTGTTTCCTCAAGAGCTTGTTGTGTTGTGGAAAGAGAAGTATTTTGGGAAGAAATTCTCTAACGAAGAATGTTGTTCTCTTGTTGTCGGGCAACAAAAGCAGTCTTTTCTATGGCTAGCTGGGATTCAGCAAGCTCCCAAGCAGTTTGGGCTTCTTGAAGTTGTGATGTCAGTACACCTTCATTCTGCTTCACAGCAGTGAGCTTGTCCTTGAGTCGCTTGTTTTCTAGGTCTAAATCCATCAACTTTGTGCTCTTTTGGTTGTGTGATGCGATAGTTATCTCGTGCGATCTTATGACCCTGATCAGCTCAGCCTTATCGTTCTCCAGGGTGGCAATACGATCAATGTGAATATCATTAGCCCTTGAGAGTTCATGAGCAAATGACCGCCATGCACCCAACTGTTTATTAGCTTCACCTTTGATTTTGCCCAGTTTTACATCAAACTGACCCTTGGTTGTTTCTAATTGTCTTTGGGCCACGTCAAACTGAGTGGACATGCTACCCTTTAGACCATCAAATAATTCAAGAATATCTCGTTTGTCCTGAGGGTAAATGTCCAGATTAAAGCACGTCCCTCTCAGGTTCCGACCTGGGAACCGATCGACAAGGGCAAAATTAGCCGCACCAGGAATGAAGCAGGGTCTGTTTTTAATTGTCTCAAGTTCAGAGGATGTAGGAGTAGCTGCTGGAGGAACTAGAGCTACCTTCTCGATAGCACGAGAATCTGATACCGGTAACTCTTTTGACTTGTATTGTTTCCGCGAGTCACTCTTACCTTGACTATCCGCATCCTTCTTTCGTTAAGCCTTTCTCTTCTTTTTCTCTTTCGCCTTCCTTTTCTCTTCTTCTCTAGTGTCTTGATCCTCCCTCCATCTCCTTTGGTCATCAATCTCAGGAAGATCAGGAATGGGTCGAGGATGGTGAGGGAGTTGTACTTGCTGAGAAGGATCGGGCCGATGGGAATAGCGCGAAGGACGAGACTTGTCAAGGGAGCGCTTTGGGTCTTGGCGGCCCACTGCTTCATTAAAATCATTCATAAATGAAAGCTTCGGCATTGTCTTTGGACCTAAGAAAAGAGGAAAGATAAAGACTGAGTGTTTGCCTTAAAGTTTGGAGCAAGTTTAAAGTAACAGAAAAATCAAGCAATAGACTGAAGCATAAATAGACACATGTTTGTATGTTTAACAACGAACCAGTTTTCGTAGTTTGTTTTACAGTCAATTGAGCGATTGCAAATCCGATTGTATTTCTTGACTTTGCAATTTGAGGTTTAGGGGGCTGAGTGACAATTTCGCCATGAAAGATATCTTGGGCAGAACTAAGGTCACTCAAGTTCATAAAGGTCTCTGAGGAGCTCTCACCGCGAGCCGCTTGAACAATAGGACTCTTATGAGCCTTACCTACGACATCCTTAGAAGGGAGCTCAGTGTCCTCAGTATCAATAGCCAGCAAGTCAGAAGAATCCATCACTAAAGCTTTTTCCTTCTCAACCCGTTCTGTTTCCTTATCAACCTGCTTATTGGTAGCCTCATCTTGTAGAGTTTCATCCTCCCCAATGTTGGTTAACTTAGATTTTAGGGGAATTCCGCTACTGCCCGCAGTATCCGAGCATTTCTTTAAAGGTGCCTTTTTTGCAGGTGATTTAGTAGTAGCTTTCCCTGTGAACATCAGATCTAAATCAAGGTTGCGAGAGGGATCGAGTAGCTGGTATTGGCGGAGGAACCAATCTGTAACCAAAAATTTCCTGCCCCTTTCCTTTTCTTCAACTTTCCATAGAGCATCCAATAGGCCCTCCTCCATGGCAAAGTCTGGGTTTACAGGAGGAATTTTTGTATAATAAGGGAAACATATAAGATTCAATCATTGAATAAGGGAAGGGAATGAGAAGGTTTAAGACAAGTGAATCTTTACCTCCTTCCATCCATCTGCATAGAATGTGTCAGGGCATCAGACAAAGCAATAATTTTCTTTGAATCCCTTAATGTTGTCCTGTAATTCAGTAATGATCTTGGAATGCCTTGCCTCTATGAATAGAAATCCTCCCGAGGCCTTTTTAAAGGAATAAAGGAAACAAATTTCTTGGAAGGAAGGCAAGCGTCGTCTGACTCTCATAAAAAGTACACACAGGCTAGTTAGAATGACATAACCATTCGGGTGTAACTGCATGAGAGCAATAGACAGGTGCTTATGAACCATTTCTAGGAAAGGATTAAAAGGTGGAATAGCTCCTAAACTTAACATCTGCCGGTTAACAGAAACAAACCCTAGAGGTGGAGAATCAGTGAATTCCTTTTCTCCTAGGAGTTTGGCGTCATCCTCCGAGATTTTAAATTTAGCACACAAGCTCTCATAGCCCTGCTGTTTCAGTTTCGTTGTTTTCTTTTCATTAGGTGATAAAGTAATTGGCTTTGGCTCAGGGAATTTGGGCGTAACCTCAATATCAGAAATGCTGGCCATCTTGGTCTGGGTAAAATATCCAACTTGAGCAGGTCCAAATATTTTCTCAGAATGATCACGTAATTGTTTTCGAGTTATCATGCAACGTAGATAATTGTGCTATTCCTAGAATAAGGAGCATTATGCATAGTTTCATGAAAGCAGAGTTTGAAGTATATAGAAGATTGTTGACTCAACCAGACTAACCGATCAATATCAGAGGTATCCAACCGACCGGTGTAGGATCTTGTTTAATACTGACCGACCGGTCTAGTTTGATTCAGCATAACATTGACCAGTCAGCACTGGGTTTGACCCAACCGGTCGGTACAAATCTTGTCTATACCGACCAGCATAAAATGTATATAACCGACCTGATGCCGACCAACCAATGCATCTAATTATCTTTGATATTTTAAAAAAAGAGATGCATGTTATACAAATTTCAACGACTTGCAAAGCAAAGAGGGGGTTATTCGTGAGCAAGTTGTTTGCAAAGTTCAACTAGTTTTGCATGTAAAGGGCGAAATCAACAGTGACAATGTCAAAGCTACAAGACCATAATGTTTTCAAGACACGCATATCATCAAACACCATACGGAAATCAAGCAAAATCAAGATATTACAAGCCAGATTCCACAAGAAAACTCTCGTTTGCAATCATGGGTTTATGACAATTGTACTCAACCTCATTTCAACCCAATACAGTGCCACAACAGTCATACCATAATTCAAGGTTCATCGAACCATCGCTCTAACCATAAAATGATCACATTCAAATCCAAAATTGTTATTCTTAAACAAAAAACGCAAGTTTTAAAATGGGTAGATACCTGCAATTGGCTGAACTGACTTAATTGCAGCAAATTTGGATCCCCTGAGAGCTTAACGAGTCGAAGGCAGGCGGGATCTCAGGAAGAGCAGACAAAAAAGGTCCTGAGGTGCAAATCGGCTGAGTTTGAGATGGGGGAGATTTGAAATTGCGATGAAGTCGAACTTCTCTTAATTTTCTGCCACCATTAAAAAGGAGCACCTGGTCAATTCGGTGTTATGGGTAAAGTGTGGAGAAGAAATGTTCAGGGGCATCACTTAAATAGACCATGATAGGTCAGTCAGCCCAATTCACTAAAGGCTAACCTGTCCAGTCCAATACCACCGACAGGTGTATTTCACTATGACCGTCCGGTCCTGCATCCTGCCCAGCAAATTCGACCGTTCAGCCCCATCTGTCAGGATGATTTCTTTTACTTGTTTCGGCGTCCACAATTTCTTATAAATAGAAATTGTTAACCCCGAGGGGAAAATGTTGTCCATCAAAAATCATCTAGAATATTTGAGGGATTGAATTATGATGATAAGTTGAATGATGAATAATAAAGATCTGATCGGCCGGATAGAAAGAAGTAGCACCGGTCAGTATCAACATAGCTTGACACCAGCCGGCCAGGATGCAAGCACACCGGTCGGCCCGGATTCAAGCATACCGGTCGCATAGTTACAAGAACAGAGCCACCTCATGTGAAAAGAAAGGAAAACTCGCTAACCGGTTGGCCAGGATCCGTGTGTACCGATCGACCCCATTGGAATAACGTGCTTTGTCCAAGTATTACAATGTCGGCCGGTCCAGGGACGGACGACCGGCCAGCCATAATATGGAATCCATGCCAAGGAGAAAAAGGAACACACCTACCGGGCGGTCAGGATTCAACCATATCGGGCGGCCAGAGTCACTGTGTGCCTTGCTCAAACATTACGTTACCGGCCGGTCCTTGGGTCAGACAGTTGATCGGCTATGATGCAGAGCTTGCGGAGGACCGTTCACGTGGAAAGGAAGGAAGCCCATACCGACAGGTTGGTCCTACTGGGCACCAATCGGACTTTCAGACAGCAAACGACGGGCTGGTTTCTGGACAACCGTTGCCAGGCTGGCCGGTGGCAAT
Source organism: Allium sativum (assembly GCA_030737875.1). Taxonomy (NCBI): domain Eukaryota; kingdom Viridiplantae; phylum Streptophyta; class Magnoliopsida; order Asparagales; family Amaryllidaceae; genus Allium; species Allium sativum. The sequence goes on from CM060923.1 coordinate 15,057,058, forward strand.
TCTGTAAATAAAGGCAGACCGACCGGTGACTTTGAAGATGATATCACTCCATCTCTCCACTCCTATATATAGAGGTCCAACCCCACTTTAATGGGGGACGAATTCTATGACCCCGAAGTGCTGTTACACTCAATTCTTCACTTCTACTTAGCGATTTCATCATCTCCAATCACCTCAAAATGAAGATCCAACTCGGAATCCATTAAAGTCTAGATCCGATCTACCGTTTGCCTCAATCGAAGACTTTCACCATTTCTTCCTTAATCCAATTCTAAGAGAATGTAATGATGAATGTAAAGAGAGAATATATTAGCCTTGTAACTCTATGTGCAATAATAGAATCACTATTCAAAGTGGATGTAGATCACACTTGATCGAACCACTATAAAACGTTGTGTCTCTTTACTTGCTTTTTCTTTGTTGATTGGCTCCACAGTTCGTATTATCAAGCATTTCGAGAAGTACTTTGAGTACACTTGGTGTTTGTGCCATTTTTTACGCAAACACTGTGACTTATTCTGCAAGTAATGAAGGGGCAAATTGGGTATTTGCCTAGGCCTTCTATTCTCCTATAAAAGCAGCATCCAGGATTGGATCAAAGGCATGGGATTGAGACCGAATTAATTAATCCAAGGGTTAGCCGTCGTTCTTCATTGTTCTCCCTCTTCAACAAAAGTAGTAGTCATCATATATTCTTTACCTATCTCAATAAGGTTATTGATTCTTGTAAGTTTGTTTATTGTTGGTTATTGAACCAGTGAGTGTAAACAAAAATTTGTTTTGAGAATCAATAAAGTGGGTGGTTGGGTGGAATATTTTGTGTTTGCGCGTGTGATTTCATATCTGTGTTTGTTTCCATAGAAATCATCTTTAAGTAATTGGGTGAATAAGATCCTGGTCGCTTCCGCAAAGGCGCACTTTTCACAACAGGTGGTATCAGAGCTAGATCATCGCAAAGCTTAGAGTGATTTTGGAGCGAAAAAATCAATTTTTTTTATGTCGGATATGATGGCGTTTCCGAAGATGACTGTTTTTGATGGAAGAAATTGGGGGATTTGGAAGCCTAAGATGGAGGATATGCTTTACCTCAATGATCTTCATCCGATTGATGGAGATGGGAAGAAGCCCTCGGGTGTGGATGAGGGAAAGTGGAAGAAGATGGATAAGAAGGCTATTGCCTTGATTCGACAGTACCTTGATGATTCGGTATTCCATCATGTGGCTAATTGTGAATCCGCGAAGGATTTGTGGGACAAGTCGGTATCTTTGTATGAGTCGAGGAGTGCTACAAGTAAGGCTTTTCTGGTTCGAAAGCTTGTTCATCTTAGATTGGGAAAGGAAAAGTCTGTTGCAGAGCACCTGAATGAGTTTCAAGATGTGATCAATCAATTGGCAAATCTGAAGGTCAATTTTGATCATGAGTTGCAGGCCCTTTTGCTGATGAGTTCGCTTTCATAAAGTTGGGAGACTTTGGTTGTTTCATTGAGTAACTCCAACGCTAGTGGAGCCATCTCTTTGGAAACGGTACGAAGCAGCCTTCTAAATGAGGAACTAAGGAGAAAAGGGTCATGTTCTAAATCAGTTCAAGGTGAAGCTATGGTAGCAAAGGACTCGGGGAAAGATACAAGAAGGAAGAAGAAAGGGGCTAATGGTAAAGGTGCTTGTTATTATTGTGGTAAGGAAGGTCACATACGCAAGAATTGTTATGCTTATCAGAGGGATAAGGAGAAGGTTGCGGATGGTGATGGAAGTAATGAGGCACAGGGAGATATTGCTTTAAGTTCCATTAGGGATATTTCTAGTGATGTCCTGTTTAGCGAAGTTAATCCTTGGAAGATGGATTCAGGAGCCAGTTTTCACATTTGTTTGGATGTGAAGTGTTTTTCCTCTTATGAGAAGAATGTTGACGCGATTAGAACAACCAATGGAGTAGAGCTACCAATTTGTGGTATTGGATCTATCCGGTTTCGTATGCATGATGGCGTGGTAAGGGAAGTCTCTGGAGTTAGACATGTACCCGCTAGTTTGCATAACCTCATTTCTCTTGGTCAGTTGGATCGCCGTGGTTGCGCTTATAATAATCGAGGTGGAGTTTTGAGAGTGAAGAAGGGTGGTCGTGTTGTGATGAGAGGTGTCTTAGAGGTGGGAAACCTGTATAGATTGGTTGGTTCTGTGGTCGACGGTGGAAGGAGAGTGACGGTTGAAGAACCTAGTTCACAGCAAGGTGGGGAGGTTAATTTGGTCACTGCTGATGTGTTAGACAGGGGTCTTCATGTTGATAATGCTCGAGGGATCCGGGGTGATCAAGGAAGGAGCTCCGATCAAGTGGTAGACGGGTGTCGAAGCAGAAAATCCACAAGGTGGAGATCCTTGTGGTATTACAAGCACTTTTAGACCGTTAGAAATGCGTGGTGCATCTTAGTCGGAAGATGCATCGTTGGCAGGCGGTGGGTTGTGTTTGTAATGGTTTAATTGAGAGAAGGTGCCGTTGAAAGAGCTAGATGACTTGTGTGCTGGAAGTTCGTTTGATGTGATGCGATTACATATCAAGGTGGAGTGTTGTGATTTGTGACATGAAATCACATATGTTGATGAAGACGAGGCGTGGATGTGCTTGGCGATAGAGGAGATGTAGCAGTGGCAGAAAGAAGGCAAGGAGAAGCAGTTTTGTGCTGCATTTCAGCACAGACATCTGATAGCATTTGGTCAGACGTCTGTTGTCAGGGTTTTTGTAACCCGAGAGCATGGACAAACGTCTGACATATATTGGTCAGACGTCTGAGCGGGTTTTCTGTGGTTTTTTACTTGGTCTTTCTGTGACTTATTCTGCAAGTAATGAAGGGGAAAATTGGGTATTTGCTTAGGCCTTCTATTCTCCTATAAAAGCAGCACCTAGGGTTGGATTAAAGGCATGGGATTGAGACCGAATTAATTAATCCAAGGGTTAGCCGTCGTTCTTCATTGTTCTCCCTCTTCAACAAAATTAGTAGTCATCTAGATATTCTTTCCCTATCTCAATAAGGTTATTGTTTCTTGTAAGTTTGTTTATTGTTGGTTGTTGAACCAGTGAGTGTAAACAAAAATTTGTTTTGAGAATCAATAAAGACGGTGGTTGGGTGGAATATTTTTTGTTTGCACATGTGTTTCTTATATGTGTTTGTTTCAAAGATATCATCTTTAAGTAATTGGGTGAATAAGATCCTGGTCGCTTCCGCAAAGGCGCACTTTTCACAACTGTTCTGTCTATTACAATTAATGAAGGTGCATGGAATTTAAGTAAAAAAAATATTATACTACGGTGATAATTTAGCATATTGGTGTTTATTTACATGTATAAATCCATTATACAAAGAAATTTCTCTTTAATGCATTGTCATAAATATCCAAAATCCTACCAAATGAGTGCAATTGTGGTCAAATTAGCAAAACCAATTTAAAAGTTAATAAACAATCATTTTGGATAGAAATCAAATGTTCTATTATTCTTTTCCTTATAAAATGGATGTAAATTTCCATAATAACTAAACTTGTATAAAATTGGATGGATTAGATAACTAAATCATGTAATAATATTTTATTCAAAACTCTATGTTAGTAGATTTTTTTGCTTAGGAAATAAAATCTATTCTAATACTAACCCAAACATAAGAATAACCAAAGCCAAGTTTCTCCATGCTAAGCTTTCATTTTTATGGAAGAATTAAATTGCCTTTTTTGGGCAAATACTGTATTCAAAATAGAACTGTGAAAAGTCAGTTACCAATAAAAACAAATCATTCTCTATTTTGTTAGAATAATTATTTCCTCTTGGATGCATCTAGCTATACCAACCCAAAATCATATGATTATCATTTATAAATGTAATAAAATTTATGTAAGTTTGTTTCCAATAGAGCGATTATTTAATTCTACATGCATATACTTTTCAGTCCAACCAAGTTTCACCAAATCAAGTTGATAATTTTTGGAAAGTATTAAATTGTCTATTTTTTCAGTCGAACGCTTTATGTGTAAAGTAGGATAGTATTTTTATATAACATGAAATCACCACACTGCTGCTTTTGTTGAGCATCAATTAGAGGAATCATCCACATTACAAACTTTCATAAATATATATGATCATAAGCAGAGTTCAAAATTTCCTAGAATGCGCCAGTACACAAAAAAAGCCTAACGAACATGATATAACTCTCCAATGCCAGAAAATAAAAAAAGCCTTTTTTTCTGCAGAATTAAATTATCATTCAAAATTCGGAAGATATATTCAACCATGCTATGGGTAAATAAGCAACTTTTAAACCCCTTTTGAATCAAACAACTGTCAGGTAGGCATGATAATTGGTTAATTAGATTAATCAACTTTTCACACATAAGATTTGGATCAAATATCAAAGCCATTCAAATATCCATTCATAATAGTCAACTACGTTTCTTGTCCAACTTACATATATCCTTTTATCTCTAGCTTCCACTTGCCAGTTTAAAACTTCTCGCCTTTTTAATGTCAAACTTACATTCATAATAATCAACAACTGTTAGGTTGCCTTAAGTTATCATGTTTTATTGATCTTAATATTGCACCCCTATTAAGTGAGAGCAATAGACAATTACAAACTAAATTCCATAAATTCAGACTTCTATGGTTGTCATACGATCACATGAGATTGCACAACTGCATAAGGTTACACAAGTAAAAGTTAAGTGTTTTTATAATCACTTCCTAGCTTGTATGTATTTCCTTATTCAAATTAATTTATCTGACAACAGTTGGCTAGTTAATACAGTGGAGAGTTTCGCCCAGATCCTAGTTTACCTAAATCTTGGATGAGATCTCAACCGGTTTAATGATTTCTTATTTTATTACTGTTGCTATTTCTATTTTGTGTTTTATAACCAATGGACTGGACCTTTTTTTGAGCAAGCAATGGACTGGACCTCAAAATGAGCTTGGTTAATCAATAAATTTAGATCACTTTTTTCCATCCATTTTCTTTATTCAGATCTATTACAAGACTTGATTTGATTCAACTTTGATGCAATTCTTTCTTTTTCAAGCTACCTTAGGTCATATTTAAACAGGATACATATCGAAACTGAAATAGTTGCTGTGTATAACCAACAAAGTTGACCCAATACACCCTTAATTAACAAAAAAAACCTCCAATTATAAACCCATATTTATAGAAGTATATGTTATAGGTAATAATATCTTTTAGGGGATTTTTAAAACCTGCAATTATAAACCCTTAATTAAGAAAAAAATTACCATATCATCCCATAAAACCACGGTATCTGGCGTAGTCAAGCCAAGCGACGAAGTGCGAAGCAATCTATCTTCGGGAAAATCCGATTTGTAGGTGAAATCCGATGTGCGAAGCGACCGTTTCGATCTATCTTCTGGCAAAATATGATCTTCCTTTTTCTTTTTTTTTTAATTGCCGCAATCTGAAGTGCGAAGCGACGGAATGCGTTTCGATCTATCTTCTGGCAAAATCTGATTTTTTTTTTAATTGCTGTGTTGTGAGCTAATTTTGGGGGAAATCAAAAGCAACGAGGCTTTTTTTTGGGGAAAAGAGGAAGAGGATGCAGAAAATAAGGCGCGGGAAGTAATGTGCAAAGGAGGGAAAAGCCTTTTCACGTGTCCGATCGCCAATAAAGTGAAATAAAAATTTACATACCCTATTTTAACCGATGCAATTTAAATTCCATCATTTGGATTGTGCAAATAAATATAGTTGCATCGATTTTATTTACATCCGGTGCTATTGCAACTATTTGCATCTGTTTATTTTCATCGGTTTTTACAGAAAACCGATGCAAACTACAATTTCGTATTATCTACTGCTTTTCTCTTATTAATTGCATCGAATTTTCATATGAAACCGATGCAACTATTGCTATTTGCATCTGTTTTTGTCACAACTGATGCAAATGAGGCGAAGCAACAGGCCTGATTTGTAGTAGTGATATACAAAGTTCAATGGGTACCAACAAGTTAAGAGCATGGTTATGGAACACTAAATCGATAATCCCATAATATTTAGTGTTGGATTCTGCATGAACTAAGGATGGATAAATGTCCTTAATAAGTCTAGAAACCTTAAAAGGTGTCTTGTAGAAACACCTTAAGAGACTTACCTATATGAGTATGGAAATCAGGTTGTTTCCTAAGAAAGTAAGACCGCTTTCTAAAGTAGACTCATGAACCAAGATTAAAGCACATGGCCATTAACGTGCTGAGCAATACAGAACACCCTAACTAAGGAATACAACATGTGTGATTGTTTCGGTTCTATCATTAAGGGATACTTGGTTCAAGATTCGTTCACCATAGAATCTTGATAGAGCTTTGAATGATTTACATTAAAGGTTCAAATCCAAAAGATACATTTTATTTATGTGTTGTTTCCACGATGATGCAAAACTTGATCTTAGAACTACATAGGCTTGATCCCACTTGGGTATGTAGGAAGTCACACTAGTGATTCAGCCGTACATTTTAATTTTTCTTTATTTTGAAAATTAGGGGAGATTGTTAGAAAATTTTCAAATCATTGTTTTGGGTTATGGGGTTTGTTTATGAAGAGGGAAGAGAGAAAGGAAGAAGAGAGTAAAGGGACTTGTCCCACATCATGAAATGGACAAGGACTTGTCTCTATATATACAAATGCTTAGTGTATTATATAAAAAGAAAGAAGAGAAGGGGATATAAGGAAAGTGCATGAACATGGGATGCATTTTAAATATTTAATGGTCAAAAGATGGGCCTTAGGGCTCTTGGGGTCTCGTGATCAGTTGGGTCGTGAATGCAAATGGGCTCGCTGCGCTATGGACCGTTGTTCTTTTGAATCAGCCGCGCATTTTTGTAATGTTTCCAGAACGTTGCAAATGAGGCGGAGCATCATTTCGAATTCAAACAATCGGAAGCGACGCTGTACGAACAGATATGGCCGTTGCAAACGGTTGTGACGCTTCGCTGAAAGGATACCTCTTCATTGTTATAAATAGCGACGCCCAGAGAGTGTTTCAAATTAATTCTGAAACCATCTTCTTCTTCCTCTCTAATCTGTGACGCCATTAAACTGTTGCAAACGCTGCAGATTTGTAAAGCCTCCAGAGCGTTGCAAATTCCAGAAAACGTTGCAAAAGTCAGTAGTTCGATAATCCGTTTGTACCTGGTGGATTGAACTATTGTCTAAAAGAATTTGCTCTGCAAATCCTTAAAGTCTGAAGTACAGCAATCATACGATGATCATCATCATCCGATAGCGTCTCAAACCACAAAATCCCCAACAAGAAAATGATCATCCTTCAGTAAATTCAAGATATGATACAACTTACAGAAAAAAGTCTGGCCGTGAATTTGGATCAGGAATTTTGCGTAGAACACAAATTTCCAATGTTTTTTTAGGATAGCATAAGATATTGAAAAAATTATGAAAAAATTATGCAAAGAGAAAACCCTGTAAGCACAAAATGATATTAGTCATAAGATTTGGAAATAAAGTGCTAGTATAAAGTAAGATCAACTATGACGCAATAAAATTGAAAAAAAAGTGGTTATCATTCTTTTAATTTAGTAAACAAAATAAAATCACAAAACAGTAATGTCCTTTCCACTGAATATTTTTTCACTCTGTCTTATTTATTTGATGAGTTTGTCATTCATACTAAAAGAAATTAGGAGGATGTTCCTAAGGCTAAGACGTGGATGAATTTTGTCTACCTACCACTCTATTGCACAACAATTATATGAGAGCAAATCACCTGTACCCAAATCCCCTGTCCCCTCTATACCCAACCAATCATGATCCCAAATTTTTATCGTTTTGCAATTAAGTTCGAGGGCTTAATTACAAAAAGGTGGAATTCATGGGGTTTTGATTGGTTGGATACAGGGGGACAGGGGATATTGGGTACAGAGAATTTCATTTCCAATTATATATACATGTTTTGGCTAGGATAACATTTAATTGGACCGATTTCCATTGTCCTTTAAGAAAGGGGATGGACACCACACCACAACTAATTCTGATTCTATTTTTCCAAAAATTGAATAGTGTTGTTCTATTTGGTCCTCTTGTTTTCAATTCTCCAAATATTACTACCAAAATACTCAAACGATTGGAAGTATGCTTTAGAAAACCCACTATATAGGGAAGGGTTTCAATGCTAAGCAAAGCATCTCATTCGGAGCCTCAATTCCCTCTCAAGTCAACATTTCCATCTAAACCCAAGCGTTTCTCCATATCCTCCTCCTTTTGATTCTCATACAGAATTTTCTCTTTAGAGATAAAAACATGGGGTTAGGAGGAACTTTAGAGCATATTTCTGATCTCTTGCATTCCAGTAGTGGCCATACACATTCAAAGAAGAGGAAAACATTGCAAACCGTTGACCTCAAAGTTAAAATGGATTGTGATGGATGTGTGCGTAAAGTGAAGAATGCTCTCAATTCCATGAGAGGTTCGTTTTTCATCATTTCACTTATACTATTTTCATTTACATTATTCTAAAGAACCTTACTACCATGATCGTCAAATTTTCATGGACAACAACCGTAATAATTTTGAGCAATGGGGAAAAACTATGTCAAATTCAAAGAACATATTATATCATACCAGTAATCTGCTCTATATTTTTAGGAGTGAAAAATGTAACAGTTGACAAAAAACAAAGCAGAGCGATATAGCTGGATATGTTGAGGCAAAAAAATTGATAAAGAAGGTACAATCTACCGGGAAACAAGCAGAAATATGGCCATATGTGCAATATAATTTGGTAAGCCATCCAGAAGCTGCTGGCGGTACTTATGACAAGAAAGCTCCATCTGGTTATGTGAGAAAAGCTGAACAGTTCACAGTTCCATGTCAAGCGCATGGCTACGCACAATAAGAGCAGCTTACTGGCATGTTTAGTGATGAGAATCCAAACTCATGTTCTGTTATGTGAAAGTTGGCAATTGTTTGAAAAGAAAAAAAAAAGAAAAGTAGCTTTTGATTTTTGTTGTGATGTGAGTAGCATGAAAAGGTAGATGTTTTGATGATGGGATGATGTGATATGGATTTGAAGAACTTGGAATGTTTGCTTTCCTTTGGAGATAGATATGTACTATAATGTATCCAATAAGTACTCACTACTAAATACTACTACATCAAATGGATAAAAATGAAGTCTGAAGTCTCAGCCAAAGCTAAAAATATTGACATAAACATAGGACAAGTAGATTTTTGTCTAATTTTTGACTCATTTACTCCTTGGGTACATCATAATGGATCAAATAAAAGGTTTCCATGTATATTTACACGATCCATTTGGTACAAGTTTCCATATGATTATTTGAATTGATTGCTTCCAATACATGAAATCAATCAGAGTCGGCCCTGGGCCTGGGCTGTTTGGGCGACCGCCCAAGGCCCAGGGTGGCCGTGAGGGCCCAACTGAAGAGGTCTTACTTTAAAATAAGGATTTGTTACTTTAACTTTCACTAAAGCCGTCTTGGTGAAGGTGGTAATGCTTGCAGTTTAGATTCTTTGAGTGCTAAGTTGGAATCTTCCTTGCTGCATTTGTCACTATTTTGTCTTGTACTTTAAATTTCTTTGGGCCCACTCAGTTGGTTTGCCTAGGGCCTTACTTCTACTTGGACCGGGCCTGAAAGCAATGATAACGAATACACGATTTGACACATAAATAATTAAATAGATATGATCCTCTGAGCTAATCAGACTCACTTAGTGCACAACATATTATTTGACTTATATTACATTGATTGGCTCTCTAATCAGACTCACTTAGTGCACAACATATTATTTGACTTATATTACATTGATTGGCCCTCTGCTGCCTACTTTTATCTAGAGTAATATACAGATCAGAAAATTTAAACTGTCAACATCCTTAGCCAGATTTTTCTCCCTTTCCATTAGGATTCGGACACATGTTCTAAGAGCATCCACATCAGTTTACGAGGTGTAATATTACGGCTCGTAACATTACGTGATAATATTCAGTGAAATTCCAAGCAGGCGAGCGTTGATTAAATAAGCGCCAAATAATAAAGCGTTGATTTAATCGGCGCTTTATTATTGGGTGCTGATTAGGCCAACGTCCAACATTTAAGTGTTGATTTAATCAACCTTCGCGGTAGAACACTATAAATTTTGCTCTACCGATCCTTTTAATAAACTCTGATTTAATCAGCGTCCAAACATTAGACATTGATTTAATTAACGCCCTACCCAGGACGCTGATTTAATCGGCGCCCTCTCTTTGTGCACTGATTAAATCAGCGCCTGAGCCAATTCAGAATACTGAATTGGCCCTTGAATTTTCGTTTGAATATTCAGGGGAAAATCACCATTGGACTCGAGCTTTTCTTCCACTTCAGAATTCAAAGATGCAATACATCTATGTTGGATATGCTCTAAGCTTGACCTAGGATTAAAACCCTAAAGCAAATTTTATTTATATAGTATAAATCACTTTTGATATACCATTAGTTTTTTATTAGAATTTAGGATAAAAACACCTTTCATATTTTAATAGATCTTAGGATAAGTGCATAAGAAAAGGGGCTAGTCCTAATCATTTAATACTCTCAAATGCGGGTCTAACCAGTTAATACTTATCTTCTAAAGCTAGTCCTTGCATCTCTAAATGACATATAGCAACACATCTCACATTAAACCATCTTTTTGTAGCTGCTGGTAGATAGGTTGAATGGACAGACTTCTACTATAAGAAGAGGTTAACCTCACATCTACGTGCTATTTATTAATTATTATAGGACGTTATTCTTATAACTTAGTCATTTATTCAAACAGTACCTCACAACTGATATATATATATATATATTTATATATATGTGCGTGTGTGTGTGTGTGAGAGAGAAGATCTCGTTAATGGCGATAGGGGAAATTTTTTCCCTTACTTTCGCTACGCATGAGATCTCTCCTATTATTTAATTTCTTCATCATTTCATCCGATTACTTATTTTAACCTTCAATGAATTTCACTATTCGTTGATAAAACAACAGATTTCTATTTGAGAACCTTCAACGAATATTTTCGTTGATAAAACACTTGTATTCCATTCGATTTATACACTTAAATTCAGATCATCTTTCTTCTCCTATCGCGTATGATCTTTCGCCCTAGCATCATATCTACACAGCGATATCTACAACTGGACTTTGCAGATCTGATGCGAAGATGTTAGAAATCAGGAGATCAAGCCACTAGGGGATCTAGGATCTGGCATTGCTGGTGCAAGTGTTGAATCACTTCCGGATCATCATAACCAATATGCCTGTTCTCCAACTTTTTCGTGTTTGGTATGTAAGTGTTTTTTATTTTTCGAACACTGTGTTAGATTTGGATTTGCGAGGGTTTGGATGATTGTGGAGTTTCGTGTGAAGAGGGGTAGAGATTTCAGGGTAATTATTATTCATTACAGTGGTTTTTCTTCAGTTCAATATTCGATTTTATTTTACTGATTTTGTGATAAGGTTAGCTTCTTCATACATTTTCCCCCTAAATTATTGAGATCTCCAACACCGTTATGTATAACTCACCAAGGGATAGTTTGAGCTTCAGAATAGAAATTCATATATATGTTTGGGATGCTATTTTTTTGTTGATCAGTGGGTCATTTATATGGATATGGATATGGATAACATTTCAGTTATAATAAGAATATTGATTCACCTGTATCAACAGACTACTGATTCTCTGATGTTAAGCTCCCAAATGGTATGTGGTTTTGGTTGTTTGAAGATAAACCAATCATGTAGGAGTGGTTGAATTTTTATGTCATTTACTTATTTATGAGTTTCCTGAAGTTTTGGCTTATTTTGAATGGTGAAGATGTTATCTATTCATATTGGAGAAGTTTAGATGGCAGATTCAAATGCTAGGGGATATTTTTCATTTCGTCTGTGAAGAAGACATTTGGCTTGCATTGATGTTTTTTTGCTGAAAGCTCGTGAGTAGGTTTTATTGATTACAGTTGGTTTCTTCTTGATTTCTAGTACTTCAGTGTCATAATCTGATTCCAGCTAGCATATTTACAGCATGTAAAACATGGCAGTGGTTGTTCGGATATAGTTTTTACTGCATTATTATTAGAAGTTCATACCGTTGTTTTTAGCATTAAGACTGATTCACAGGCGTCTGTGAATCATTAACCAGATTTAATGTTTGAAATTGATTTAGGATTTCATGATTCTTGCAGTATTAAAGAGACTGTTTATTTCTACAAACTGTTGTTATGTCTTGCTGTTTTGGGGTTTGGAACAGTAGGAATTTGGAGCTACTTAGGTTTGACATTGGTATTACGAAGCAGTTAAGAAGATGCTTACTAAATGTGTTAAGGCAAAGGAAAAGCTGCTTTGAGAACTATTACATACAAGGCTGAAAGATCATGGTTTGTGAAATGCATTAGTTGCAGTATAGAGTGCATCTGTATGGAGCTTTTGGCTCTGGTGTAGCGAGTCCCAAGAGGGGTGGCCTCATCATGGGTCGGGTTGATCTTAGATTAGATTTAGAGTTACTTGTATTTTTAGGATTTTCTTTAATTTGTTTCATTGTCTTCTAGTTATAACAGTTAGTATGCTAACCTCTATTGTACTGCATTTTGTTATAATAAAGTGAACCAATTTTCAATATATATATATATATATATATATATATATATATATATAAAGAGACCTTCCTTACTTAATACAAATAAATTATCCTAAAGGGGAACTAAATCCAAAAATTAAAACTTCAAATACATATTTATTGCATGTTAAATATGTTACGTAATAAGATATAATAATTATGCATAACAACGTGTTAGAAACAGTGAAGCGTCTGTTGAAAAGTAAACCCAAAGAGAAGCACGTCTATTCAATGAAATGTCACATCTATTGAAGCTAAAGAGTTGTGTTTGTTTATCAAGAGTCATGTATGTTCGAGTAAGAGTCATGTCCATTAAGTGTTGTGTCTATTCGAAAAGTTGTGTAGTCCACTATATATATCTTTACTATTAATACAAATACCTTTCCTTGGTGAAGCTTTTTTGGATGGTCAAAAAACCCCTCTACTCTCAAATCAAGTCAAATTAATTGCTGCATTTAACAAAAGGGTGAAATGGTACTTGCAAACATCCATATGCCGTACCCACTACGTTGTCGGTTGGTCAAATCATGTACGCGGTTTTCAATTTTCCTCCACTTTTCCACTCCGTTCTTCCCGTCTTCTTCATTTTTTTTCGTTAAAAAAAAAGCTTCAAAATTTCCTTCATGGCGTCACCCCTTTATTTCTACTCCATTAACCTCTTTTTTTAACGTCTCTTCAGATCTGCTCCTAACACCCACCTCGCTGTCAATTATGTCGTCTTCACCGCCGTTAACTTCTGATTTCTCTTTAACTCCTTTGCTCACCGTTTCGTTTTTCCCTTCCTCACCCTTCGATAACCCACTACTATCCAGATCTGAGTGTTTACACCCTCCACAACCTTTTTTCTCACCGTGACGTGTTCACACATGGTAAAATCCGATTTTACTTCATTTACTTCACCTTATTGCTGTTCGCTAATGTTATCTTCTCTAAATCTGCAGGTACCCATGTTTGTACTCAGGTTAATCCTCCAATAACCTGTCTACTCGAACAGATAATAGGTTTCTTACCAGCTTCTTCCCATTTTCTTACTACTTGCTTCCATTTTTCCAGGTTCGGGCAAATCTACTACTTAAATTCATATCTGCTGCTGCACAAACTATATAATCGGTTCTTGCCTTCTGATCTACTCAGGTATAATTTTCTCTGGATTTTTGCAATATTTTGTTAGATTTACTCATTATTCCAACTTAGTGTCCTGACAAAACCCAACGTACATCAGTGTTATGTGTATTATGTTCTATAATTATCTGTATTTACTGAACCCAAAACCGAAATATACTCCATTTTCATTTCTCTCTTCCTAAATTAAAACTTGATTTCTTGCTTCGTCCCTAACCCGCCAATCTTTTGATGTAAACACAGCTATAAAGGAAGGAGGAGGCGCATAATTTTCGGACGCTGAAATTAGTGAAAGATTTTGCTAGGATTTCAGTAAGTTTCCGCACTCACATCTATATTGAAATATAGTCTCCTATTAATTTACTCTGTTTATTGCTTGGATTGTTTGAAATTAGTTGATGATTCGGTAGTTGATTGTTTCCATTGATTAATTTTCTATTATTTTACTCTATATATCACATGGTAAAAATTGATGCATTTTTCTTCAGATTTCCTTTCAGTAATCGAGGAAAGATTGTTTGCTCTTCAGCTTATCATCCATTTTTTCGAGATTAGTTTCCAATATTATGTTCATCTCTTATTACTATTTCAATTTGATATTACACGATATGTATTTGATGAAATGTGTCTGAAGTCTTTTATGGACTTCCAGAAATAACTCTAAATAATACACATTTTATATTGTATGTAACTTTCTTTTTTCGTCTTTATCCTTTCCCACCACCTCATCAACTTCACATTACGCCATGTTTTCAGCTTCAGTTCCCCACTCTCTCCGATACCCCTAATTTTTTCTCCTTTATCACTCATATGTATAATTAAAAGTGTTTTTGTTATCTATTCTATCTTAGACAATATTTAATTATCTATTCTGTCTTAAACCGTATTTAAATTGGAAACCCAATTTGTTACAAAAGGAAGATTAAATAACAACTACTGTAGCTTTACTAACTTCCTACAAATGGTAAGAAATTATTTGTATTCCTTTGGTATCTCTTTGTTAAAGTTAACGATTATTCAATAGCTTTTAGGTTGATTGCTGCCTATTGGTATTGATTGGAGAGTAAATTGTTAAAATCCGATGACTATCAGTGAGCATCAGCAAAATTGTGTGCGTTAATTTGCAAGCGCAAGTTTCTGCTTCTCATTAAAATGGTAGTTAGCAGACATTGTGTTTTGCAAGTGCTATGTTCTTATAGCCAACTTTCCCACTTTCCACATTTTAACTGTAATATATTCACTTCTTCTCCTACGCGTATGAATGTTGTTTCCCATATTCTCATCACATCTTCATTAAAATCAATTTGTTATTTGTTCTATGTTCATTCCAATGTCAGATGTTAATCCTTTATTTCACTGGCATAATTAGTTCATTTTTTGCTTGGACTTCAGTTTATTGCTGAATAATTGAGGTTTTTATTATTTGGATAAAATATTCTAATTTATGATTCTGATTTCTGATTAACAGGTTTTATCATTTGTCGATTCGGGGAGAACTAGATCACGAGCTGAATTAAAGCTACTCAACCAATCAAGCTTATGATCATGATGTATGTTGATAAGTTATCGAAAGGTAAACATATTGGGATTTTTTTCTTATTGCTTGATTTTATTGTAGCATGCGAATTGTTGGCTGTCTCTTCATGAATTAGATAAATTTTATCACCATTGTCCTTAGTATTGATAATTTTTGACGCATATAAGTTCCTTGCCTTACAGTACAATGTTTTTCTTTCATCATGCTCTTTAGATGCATTATATAGAGCTTTTATTAACTTGATATTACAGGTTCCTCAATTCAGTTTAGTTTCCCCTCATTATCATAAAGTTTGAAAGAATTAATAGCTGCATCATCGTAAGAACTAAGGTTTGTTGGCTCTATTGCACCAAACCATTTCTTTTATTATGACACCAATATGAACTCACTCTTTCTCCTTTTCACAAAACTTCCAAACCACTTAAAGTTTATAATTTGATACATATATATATATATATATTTTTAAGTGTGTGTATGTGTGTATATATATATATATATATTTCTATCACTGTCTTTTGATATTACAAAAATTAAAAATGATTGAGTCAGTGAACAACATCATAGCTTTTAGATTGATTGCTGCCTATTTGTATTGATCGGAGAGTAAATTGTGAAAATCCGATGACTGTCAGTGAGCATCAGCAAAATTGTGTGCGTTAATTTGCAAGCGCAAGTTTCTGCTTTTCATTAAAATGGAAGTTAGCAAACATTGTGTTTTACAAGTGCTATTTTCTTATAGCCAACTTTCCCACTTTCCAGATTTTAACTGTAATATATTCACTTCTCCTACGCGTATGAATGTTGTTTTCTATATTCTCATCTCATCTTCATTAAAATCAATTTGTTATTTGTTCTATGTTCATTCCAACGTCAGATGTTAATCCTTTATTTCACTGGCATAATTAGTTTGTTCTTTTTCTTGGATTTCAGTTTATTGCTGAATAATTGAGGTTTTTATTATTTGGATAAAAATATTCTAATTTATGATTTTGATTTCTGATTAACAGGTTTTATCATTTGTCGATTCGGGGAGAACCAGATCACCAGCTGTATTAAAGCTACTCAACCAATCAAGTTTATGATCATGATGTATGTTGATAAGTTATCGAAAGGTAAACAAATTGGTATTTTTTTCCTTATTGTTTAGGTTTATTGTAGCATGCGAATTGTTTGCTGTTTCTTCATGAATTAGATAAATTTTATCACCATTGTCCTTAGTATTGATAATTTTTGATGCATATACGTTCCTTGCCTTACAGTACAATGTTTTTCTTTCATCATGCTCTTTAGATGCATTATATAGAGCTTCTATTAACTTGATATTACAGGTTCCTCAGTTCAGTTTAGTTTCCCCTCATAATCATAAAGTTTGAAAGAATTAATAGCTGCATCATCATAAGAACTAAGGTTTGTTGGCTCTATTGCATCGAACCATTTCTTTTATTACGACAGCAATATGAACTCACTCTTTCTCCTTTTCACAAGAGTTTTCATATTTACTTGCAAGTCATGATGCATAGTTCATAGAGAATGGACTTTGTCCTTTTCAACAAATATGGTGTAGTCCAAATATGTTAATTTTGTTGAAAGCTGCCAAAGTTGACAGGTTTATATTCAATTTTAACTCATAGCTGCGTAGTTTAATTATTAATGGGTAATAACCATTGGAATGAGTTTGTTCAATATTTTGGTCTTGGTTTTTGACAATGTCCGCTGTGTTAGTTCAACCACCCTTATCATTATATTTTGGTCAGGTAGTAGAATGTTTGATGAATGGATTATACCACCAAATTAGGAAAATGTTTTGCATTTTGTTGGCTACATAGGAAGATGGAATAATGTTTCTACTTCTACGGCAAAAAAGGTTTTATTTATTTGTTGAGTTATGCTTAAGAATATATACAGTTACTCTGTTGATGAATTTTTCTATGACAACTTAACATTGCGCTTATGTCGATACACACACACACAAAAATATGCATGTGTATATGTATGTTTTTTTGTATGTATGTATATATGTGTATATTGGTATGTTTGTTTTTCTTTTCTTTTCACGAAGGAGAATGACTGCTTGGAATACACACACATGCATATACATATGTGTGCACACATACCTATCCTGTGTGTATATTAGTGTGTTTTTCTTTTTCTTTTCTTTTCTTTTCACAAAAAAATGACTTCTTAGAATATACACACATGCATATACATATGTATTTCATTTACCAATTTGGTACACACATGTAGATCTAATATTATCTTATCTTAGATTATAAAGAAAAACTTCTGCAAATTATAGTTTATTTTAAATTCCAAATTTGCCTATCTTAGTTACAAAAGTTATTTTGAAATAATTCTGCTGTCGTTTTCTGTTCCTCCAAGTTTCCATACCCCTGCCCTTACATTAGCACTTTCCATCACAGATTTACCTATTTCGTTCTCATCTTTCCTCTCACATCTAACAAACCAAAATGAAGAAGAAAGAAAATTGAATAAAAATCAAGACATAAAAACCGAATCAGTTGAGTAGTTTTTTATTATCAAAGAGAAAATTTGGTATGATAATTTATGGAACAAATCATGTCTAGGAAATTTTGATTTCCACTGAGATTAGGCATTTCATGACAATAATCAAAGCATATAATCCCTTCAAAAAACAAAGAGTGTTGCAATCGAAAGGTATGAAATAAGTGATCTAAACTAATCAGTTGGCAAAATTATCATATTTCGACTGTCATTATGGTTGGGATTTTGTTTTATTTTTTTAGGTACTAACCATGAATATTTCAGCTGGACTGGCAAAAGAGTTTATATGATAAAACCAAAAGGTAATAATTTCAGTTACAGCATTTCTATTATATGTTGTATTTGTAAATTAAGGTGAAGCGTTAGTCAAACAACTGAGATGTGTTTACATTTTGTTTTTCCATTTTTATTAAGTGGAGTTACCGTCTTGGTTTTGAAAAAAGGGATTTGAATTATTTTACCGAGGATACGTTTAATATCGATGTATGCGAACATAGCTTTTAAATGCAAATGCTAATAGAATCATGCAATATGTTTGCACTGTTTTCTACGTGTATGGAATACATTATATAATCCTTTGGGACTGCACCATGTACAAAATTCTGTGGCCAAACTATACACAACTTTACCTTTTTTTTTAATTCAACTACTTGCAACATGACAACATGAATCTATACAGGTAACTTGCTAGGAATAAAAAACAGAACTATTCTCTGTATGGAAGAGTGGAAACTGCTAAGGAGACGCCGTTGCTGTTAAGTTCAAGTGTAAGGGCGGTTCTCAAGTCAAGGAATACTGTAAGGGTCTGGCCATTCTTTCAACAGTGGCAATGCTTAAATGAGTTGCGAGTTCTTCTGACAACTGTGCTTATGATGATACATGTCTTTGTTAGTGGCTTATATTTTGAGCAGTGATTTTTTTAATGTAGTTAACATATACATATTTTAATGTTTTGTTGGTTATATGATGTTAGACTGCTTTGTATAATTATGTGCAATTTTGTTGCTAGCGTCAGATAGTGTTTTTTGATGCTACATATTGGTTGCTGCTAACATTTGTGGTGGTTTTTGTTTTTACTTCTCCACCCGTTTATGCACATAATCCAGCTTTGTTTCAACTGTTTATGTTTGTTCATGCCCACCTGTTCTTCAGTTGTGTTTGACGCAGCTTTACTATTCTCTTTTACAAACTGCGTACATATTTTTGGTGCAAGAACTGTTCAACGCTTTGTTTACTTTCGTTTCCGTAATTCCAGAATATATGTATACGCATATCTGTCATGCCTATATATTCTAAACTTGATTTTCAGTTTTGGTCAAATATATCTATGCACACGCCCATCGGGCGTGCATATGTACTGGTGTGTATATATATATATATGGTCATGTGTATTGTTATTGAGAAGCAAGATAATAAAAATTAGAAGTAATATAATTCTTCCTCTAACAAAGTGATATCAGAGTCATAACACTCATAAGAGTTTTTTGATCTGGGGTGTTATCTACCGGCGGCAGTAGCCACCGTAAAATGGTTGCCGTCCGCCGGATCACAAGATCAGATCGCATAAAATAGTTAAAGTGGCTTGTTGAATATGTGCTCTTTGGTGGCGCCCTTGTTCGCTGGAGATCTCACTCACCTTAGCCTAACATAAAGAAGACGCAAAGGTGAAGGATGTTGATGTAGATGATAAAGAGAAGTATGATTTAATTACCATTGCAAATTCAAAAAAAGAAAAAGAAAAATGGTGGTAAGAGTTAAAAAAAGATGGAGATAGCAAATATCCCTCTGAATCTGCAGAAAATACAGATGAAGCTGGAATGAAAGACGCTCAAGCCAGCCATCCTAAAAAGGCAGAAGACACTGAAACCGAGAAGTCTGAAGACAACCCCGCTGAAGAAGCAAAAAAGAAAGGAACTGAGTCCAACAAGGCCGTACAGGTGCATGCTGAAGCAAATTGACCACCTATGTCAAAATGAGTTTGTTGAACTA
The DNA here is from genome assembly GCA_030737875.1 of Allium sativum. Classification (NCBI taxonomy): domain Eukaryota; kingdom Viridiplantae; phylum Streptophyta; class Magnoliopsida; order Asparagales; family Amaryllidaceae; genus Allium; species Allium sativum. The sequence continues at coordinate 15,076,892 of CM060923.1, forward strand.
AAAGCTTGCAGTAAAGTGCTGCTGTGAATATGAAGATGAAGACGACGAAGGGAAGAACGCCGCTTATGTGGTTGGATATTTGTGAATGCTCTAGAAACCTGTCTAAAGAAATACCTGTTAAAAAAATATGCGCTTGCCTACAAGTGAAGTAGGTATGAGTGAAGCATACTTGGTTTTATCCAACAAGCAAAAGAAAAAGAGTCGCAGCTCTAGCTTGTTCGGAGAATGACAGATACAGAAGAATCCAGAGACGACCTGAGTGAAAGGTCGACGAAGAAACCAAGTGTACTTGTTGATGGTTAGAAGAACCAATCAACTGAAACAATTGAGCATGCCAGTAACGACCCATATTTTCGGTCAATTTATTTTTAAATATTAAATATTTGTTTTAAATATTGAGTTGATAATATAAATAAATTTTTATATTAAGTTATCGATTTAATAATCGATTTTGATTTAGTATCAAATATATTAAATTATCGTAATATGAAATTTAATTGAATTCAAAGTTAAAACTGAATTTGAAATAGTTCACATAATCAATACAAACTTCTGTTTTAATATCTTCTCCATTTGATCGAATTGGACTTCGATACTTGTCCCAGTGTGTTAAGAATAGTGGTTTAACCCTAGAAAGGCCCATTGTTGGGCTCAAATAGGAGTTGAAATCAACCTGATAATTTAAATTAAAGGATATATGTTCGAACCAAAATAAAATAAAATAGAATTCATATTAAAAATAAATTCCTTTCTCCTTAAGTAAACGAAGGACACTGTAAACCTATACCCTATCAGTACTTTTGCGCCAAAAAAATTCCTTAATGCCTAAGTTTTCTTCACCTATAAGTAACGCCATATCCCTCTGTTCATTCCTTTCATTTTCTCGTTCTTCTGAAAATAATCAATCGAGAGTTTTAGGCAAATAATGTCGCTCCTCCATTTGCAGATCATTTTCAGTATATCAAACCGAAGCGTTCATATTTCCCATTTCCTGAAACTCACAGCAATCAAATTAGTTCTCCCCCTTTTTGATCATTCTCTCCAGTCAAAGGAAAACCAAATCAAAGCTTTCAAAAATTGAATGGTCGTAACTTCCTTAAATCGAAACAGAAATCAGTCAGTATATTAAAAAAAAGGAAAAAAGAGAAGGGTTCAAGATTTAAAAGCGGGGTTGGGATGCTTTCTGAATTCGATGCCATGGGAGTAACTCGCGATGTCTGTGAAGTGGGGGGGTCTCCGTTCGAAGCTGGGGGGTTTTAGACGGTCTCGCGATTTTTGTTTTTGGTAGTAGTCAAAATTTTAAAGCATGGCAACTTCACTGTATGGGTTGGAAGTTGGCATCACGTTCTAGAGGAATTTACCAGTATCGGAATTTACATGGACTTATCAAAGTTTGAAGGGGAGGCGCAGTTTGGATTCTGGAATGGGAAGATGGTATTTGCGATTTCTGGTGGTTGAGAGTGTTGGTGGGGCGTGATGGTCAATCAGAAGGTAGGGTTGAAAATGCGGGAAGATGATTAACATGGAGATGTAGGTAATGTTAACACTGAGTTGAATAGTGAAGGGATCATTGCTAATTGAGGGTTGACATGGTGTTGACCGGTGAGAAGGGTATATTGCATTTGTTGGATACCGAGAAGGGGACATGTTGAAATTGCTAAAACATGGATTAAGGTATTATTATTTTTACTGTAATAGATCAAACAAAATTAGATATGGCTTGTTTTTATAAATAAATTAGTTAAATTTGTTTAATAGGTAATAAACGCTAATTAATGTTAAGTTATGGAATTAATTATTTGATTTAAAAACTGCATACTTATAATCTATTTAACTGGCTCATACATTATCAGGATTTGAACAAAACTAGCAACATCAAAATCATATCGTCGAATACTGCAAGCTGGAGATGGTTTGGGATTTTTCAAGATCCGTTGTGAATTTTAAATCTAAATCAACCATCGTTCGATTCAGTATAAAATTGGAACGGATTGCAATAAAAATCACGGTGAGTAAATCCCACTCATATTTTTATTAGAATTATTTTGTTCATTGGTTGTTTGCATGCACTGAAATATTATTGTGGCTATTTAATATATTAGTTATTTAGGATTGGTATTTGTGGTTATTATATATATATATATATATATATATATATATATATATATATATATTGGGGTTTGGATATTTCCCGCAATACCATTAGCGGATGCCCGCAATATCATTAGCAGATGACACTATGCGCCCTACGCTATGATAGTGGATGACCTTCTATACCACAATATCCTGCCTCGAAGCAGGATGGGTATTATTTATGTTGGCTAACGTCTGTGGATGCACGAAATTAGGTTAGAGGTATCCAACTAGATTCCTCAAAAATATTATTATTTGTTGTTTCATGTACATTATCATGTATGATGTGTGTGATTGATGATTGAGTGGTTCGGGGTGTTTAAATATCACTGGGGCCTGAATGTTGATTTATAAAAATATAGGAAAATGAATTTTGCGATTTAAAAGGAAAATTCTATTTTTTTTTTCAAAATAGAATTTGAAATTCAAATGGACAAGAAATGTTAACTTATTTTGAATAATAAAAACAAGTGCTGAACTTATAAACGGTGTTAATAAATTAATTAATTCATAGATTTTCAGTTAATTTATAAATGGTGTTTATAAATTAAATAATGCAGGGAATTGAAATGAATTTATAAACGATGTTTATAAATGAAGGCGAATAAATTATCATTGGATAATATGAATATTTAAATTCAAATGTGAATTTAAAATGTGAATTTGAAATCGTTTTAAATAGTAAACGATAAAATCTAATATGATGTTCAGAATATAAACTGAATAAAAATAAATCCATATGGATTTATGATTCGAATTCGATTAGATCTAATTTATTTAAATAAAATATTTTTCAGAGAAGATATTGGAATCGTATGAGATTGAACTAAAATTAAATAGAAAATAAATTATGTGTTATATATATATATATAAGTTTTAATAAATAGAAAATTCCAAATAAGATTTTGGTTTTCAAACAGATTTTCAAATGGAACTTGTTTTGTTATAAAACAAGGAAGTTGGATTTATAAACGATATTTATAAATCTAGTAAAATAAATTATCATTAGATAATTTAATGGTTTAAATTCAAGTGTGAATTTGAAAATAGAATTTGAAATGGTGTCGAAATGGAAACTTGTTTTAATTATAAAACAAGGAAATTAAATTTATAAACAACGTTACAAATTAAGGAAGATAAATTATCATTTGACAATTTAGAAATTTAAATTCAAATATGAATTTAACCGTGAATTGGAAATCGTTTCAAAAAGGGAACGACGGGTTTATTTCTAGAATTCAGAATATAAACTGAGATGAGATAAATCAGAAGGATTTTTAATTTGAAATTCGATTATATCGAATTTTCTAAATAATTTATTTATCAAGGAATTAGAATTTAATATAGAATATTGAATTAATAATAAATTTATAACTGAGATACGAAATAATTGGCGATCTAGGATAATCAGGAATATTAAGTTGAATTTGGAAAATTGGTTTAATATATTAACATATATATTAGAATGGAGTTGGAATTTATATATAAACGAAGTTTAAGACGTTGTATATTAAATATAATTAAAACGAACTTGCCGCTGTAACGCCCCGCCTCTATACCCACTATCGTCCAGTTCATTTCAGAGAAATGTCGTAGACCACAATGGAGAATGAGGTTTGTGAAGAGCGACCGATTGTATAATTGCTCCATATGAGGAATGCATATCGAATTCCGATATTGATTAATTTCGACATGACCATTAGACACATAGGGCGACTACACAACGGCTTTAAATAATACGGAAAGCAGTATAAAATATTCAACAACAATAATATAAATATGGTATATCTCAAAGCCAGACATAGAATAATCATATCACAAAGGAGGAATAGATATGAATAATCCAAGAATGTGTACAACAAGCTAGTGGTCAACAAAGATCCACTAATACATGTACCATGATCTAAATAAAAGAATATTTACACAACGATATATATAATGTCATAAGTACAGAAGTACATAAGCTGCGGAGACAGAGTAGCAAGCTGAAAGCGGAAGATCAATCATGCGATGAGTCCTAAAGGAGTACCTAAAATGACTGGGTCTGACCCGAGTATTATTTAGAGGAATAAATAATAAACGAGTTAGTCTAGCTGTACTTATCAAATAAACTGAGATAACAAGAGATATAACAAAGAATGACGTGATTCTAGTAATAATATCAAATCATGAATAAATATGAAACAGGGCATGTCAACCCAATCAGGAAATGACAACTGAATGTCAGTACACAAATATCTCTAAATAATCTCCTAGCTAATGTAGAATGCAACATTCAACTAATAGCACCCAACAGGAAATGACAGGGGAATGCCAAATAAACGAAACACATGAATGACAGCGGAATGCCAAATACAAATCAAATTGACGTACATCGCATCAAAGTAATCAAGAATACAGAAGTTACTAGAAATCCAGAAAACATCATAAATAGTGGATACCTCCCAGATGAGATACGATCTCTAGGTCCTACACCCATAGTTTGAGCCGAAGCTCCCAACAAAGCCGGGTCGTGACCCTAGAAGAGAGAAAACGCATAAATCGTGAAATCTCTAGAAAACATCATAAATCATAGAAAGTTGGACCGAAATCCCATAGGTGAAATCCAAGAATCGTAAATCCCGCTCGGGCGATCGAGGACCACGAAACATAAGTCATCGAGGCGGATACCATGGATCCGGGTGAATAGAAATTACTCTGAGCTAGTTAATATAGGAAAATATCAACATGTCCCATAACCACATGCTATTCTCGAATATTTACACACTCGTAATTGGTTCCTATTCAAAACAGAGAAAATCATAGAAAAAGCATTGTCACGGTTTTCAATCGGACGAGTCCAAGAATTAACCATCGAAGCAAAAGCAAGGGTTCATAGTCCTTGAATTTACTAAGACGTTTAATTAGATTTCTCATACGAATGAGAAAAAGGTTTATAAAATATATAACAGTAGATTTGAAGAAGGTTCATAAAACGATTTCGTAAATTAGCTTCGTATAAGATTGGAAACCATTTTAGTACAAGAACTTGATATCTACTAATAACATAAAACCTCTTTATATAATTTCAAAGTGGCAATAAACAATAGTACGATTGCCGAGGCAAATCGATCAAGAGGATTTACATCATAATGACATAAATCCAAATCATAAATCATCAATTGTACATTCAATAAATCGAATATACATATAGTTCGTTAGTGAATCCAATGACGTTAAGAAACGGTTAGAAATCACCCTGGAGTGACAGGAAACAAAGACACAAAATCAGGTGCGGCAGATCAAAGAGCGATCACCAAGGTGATCGCTAATGTGTAATTCACATTATAACAACATACAGGGAATCAAAGGGGTAACAGATGTAATTTTGATCAACGAACGAATCGAGATCCCAAACTAGCACCCGAAGGTTTTTAATTACATCGGAATAGGCTCGAAGGATATCGAGTCGCTAATCCACGTTATAATGGCGTGAATCATCATAACAAGAGTATCGAATAATTTCGATATACAAAATAGAGCGCAATGCTTTAGGATGATCACTTATCCAATTCACATCCTAAGCAATGTGAATTGGCAAAAAAGAATCAACATAGGAAGAATCCAATGAGAATCAAAGTCGAGGAATCGAGCTGCTGGAATCTGTGAATTCGTGAAGCTGAAGTTCACAAACGAAGTCCAAACGGCCCGACCTCCGGCCGGGAAAGAGCCTGGATGGGGGTAGACTGTGGACCGCGGTCCCTCCGGTCTACAGCAGGAAAACGGTCGACTGGTCAAAAATAGGCGGTCGACCGTTTTCACACAGAGGTGAAACCGGTCGACCGCCCATTTTGGGCCTGTCGACCGGTTTTGGCCTGGGTTGTTGCCCAGGCCAAACCTAAGGGGATTTGCTCCCCCGCGAGTGCCCGGCTTCGATCGTCGAGGCTCGTGACTTCTTCGGGACATCAACGAGGCCTCTCCGATCCACCATATCGACTTGTAAAGCTCGAATGCAAGGATTATGATTATAGGTTCTAAACAAACCAAATTTCGAACCAAAACGAATAAACGTGATATAAGTGAATTGTGAAGTCCTAGAACTTGCCGGGTGCGACAACGATACTTCACAACACCACTTAATCGATTCAAATCATGTGCATTGATCGTGTGAATAACACATGTACATAAGATTGCAATGATTCGGTTTATAAATTCAAGTATGAACTAAATTCCAAACCAAAGCACACCAAAGCGATTCAAGCGACTTGTGAAGACTTAGAACTTTGTCGGTGGACAATGGAGCTTCACAACATCACTAAATCAACTCATATCAAATACATTGGATTGTATGAACAATCCTTATCATAAGTTGTCAACTCAATGAAATATAAAACATGGAATCGGCTTAGTTACACTAACATAACCTATTTACTAGCATATGCAAACTCAAATGAACACTAGATTACACTTTTACAAGCCAATGGCTTGTGGCATAGATGTGAGTTCAAAAAGAACTCACCTTGGTTTCAAATGACGAAGAACAAGCTCCAATTCAAGCAAAGACCCACCTTTCTTCATTAGCTCCTCAAAAATCACCTCATGAACATAAATGAAGACTCATGAGTGTTAAGGAACACTAAAAATCCGAAATTGAAAGGAGTATAAGGTAGAGTGGGAGAGTAGAGAGTTTACCCATGTCTTAGAATTGGATTTGCACAAGAATTGAGCTCTAGATTGGAAGCCCTAGCTTTGGGAGTTTCTATTTCCCTTTCCACTCTCCGTTTTCTAATTTCTCTCTAAGTGTTGGAATGAATGAATGAAGAGGAGGGAGCTATTGAGGGTTATATGATGAGCTAGGTTAGCTCAACCAAGCCCTAGCCAAGGTGCCAATTTTCACGAACTCGAAACATATGGACGCTTACAGTCAAAAAGGTCGTAAACGATGATCGGACTCAATGGAAGTGGTCCCGAATCCTAATTTTATCATTTGTGAAAAACGACATTTTGAGTGACACATAAGATATGATGATATATTTTGATAAAGTATCTAAATCTAAAATCGTCGAATGAGCGGGTTGTTACAGACTTCCCCCCTTAAAAGAACCGCGTCCCCGCAATTCCTTAAGAATGAAGTAGTAAGTAACAACCAAAAACAATACCGTGGAGTGGTACCACAAGAACCGACACGTAATGGAAAGATCACACCAAGGGCTAGGTGAGATCCCAATTTCGTCTCGCAAGATCATAAAAGCTAGAGTTCAATCTCGAACTCCATTACCCATGAAGGAAGTCATCCCAAATGGGTAAAATAATTCCAGAAAAATTCATAAGTGCTATGAATTCAAATAGACTCACCTTTCTTCGTATGATTCTCAAGGGAATGAGAATCGATAGAATGTACAAAACCCAAGCGAATCTAATATGGAATTTCAAGAAGCAACGGGACTTCGTCCTACAGACGTGAGATATCAACAGTAGATATTTCTCTTAGGATATGAGATAGGAATTTACGATGGTTGAATATCCATCCCTAAACTCAATCACGACGATGTAGCGAACATCGAACCCGAGCGCTTTAGTCCTGCGATAAGGTGGCTGACACCAACAAAAGCACAACACAGAGATTCCAACGAATTTAGCTAAAGTAATCAATTTTCGAAGGAATAATCAATTTTAATATCAATGATTCAAGGTTGGTAACGGAATACCAACCAGCTAGAAACCGATAAACAAATGTTGGTAACGGAATACCAATGAACTACAAGTCGATAATCAAATATTGGTAACGGAATACCAATGAACTAGAAATCGATAACAAATATTGGTAACGGAATACCAATGAACTATTCGGAGAAATCGATTTCTAACCAGGTACTAAATCTCATTTAGTAACCATAAGGATGAATCATTAGGAATTATACGAAATTCCCAATATTCAGAAACTTGAGTATCGATTTTAGAAAACCAGAAACATCGAGAAGATTATGGATAAGTAGTGCACAACTTATCACTTCAGAACATGATTCAAGATAATTTTTCGCTAAAAATCTCAAACCGCAGAAACATCAACAATTAATTAAAAAAGCAATAGACAATTTCCCTAACAAGATGAGATTAAACCAAAGAGGTCATAATCCCCTAAGATTTGATTGACAAGGGTTAACAAAACATGCGGAGACAATTGTCAATCCAAATGATTCAACCAAACAAAGGAGGAATATCAAAAGAGATCATCCTTTCGATACTCATTTCTAAGAACAACGCAACGCTAAGTCCCTAAGTGAATTGACTATAGCACTTCCGAATGATCGACTAAATCATAGATTGGAAGAAAGGAATTATTGAGTTTGCCGTGGATCGCAAAATCTCAAATTTTCCCTCCCCAATGGGAACTCCCATTCTCTCGAGTGATCGTTCACTAGAGAAGATAAGAGGACCCATGGAATCACAAGAATACTAAATTCTCTTTAGCAAATCGAAACAAGGATTAAGAATTAGACGAGATTCTCAATCACTAAGAATTCTCGAAAATCAAAGATCTGAAATCCAACAACAAGAGACATAAATGAATAACTCTTTGGGTTGTTCCTGGAGTTATTTAATTTACTCAAAGGAAAGATTCATGATAATTTCTAATTGAAAATCTTGAACCACTCAAATTCTTGGAATTGCTTCAAGGAAATCTAGAAATAAATTATCTAGAAAGATAACAAACGATTATGAAAAATCGCAAAAATCCAAAATATTATTATTTTGATTAACTTATTAGAAGTGAATTTTAATTTTAGGAATCATTTCGAATGTCGGATTGTCACATAATGGTGTTTAGGAATTCCGAACAACAACATGGCGTCCCATATCTCGTTCGAGATCCTTAACGCACCCGATGGACAAGTTAACACAAGAAAGTCCTCACAATTTCCAACATTCACGCAGATCTCGCGAAAATATAAAAATTCAATAAATCAATGGGGATGGCATAAAGGAAATAAATTTCCTTTATCAACTTACGAATAAAACACAATTGATATCTTTTGATAACGAAGAACACGATCGACGTATATCATAAGAACATAAATAAAATAATCTCTGAACACGATAAATGACATTAAGGAATTAATTACACGTACCTTGACTCAAGAAGAGGGATCACAAGAAGCGGGATGCTTTCCCTTAGTCTTGATCTTGAGTTTGGAATGCAACGAGGTGGCACAAATGTATCGTTGCACATTTGTTGAGTTAATTTAGCACAAATGCTTAGTGACTCACACCGGCACAACGAGGTAACAAATGAGTTGTTTTAGCCCGAAGGCTTGGTGATCTCACACCGAACTAGAACTACATAGCTGACAACAAGGGAGTAGATTTAGTCATAATGACATGGTATCTCCATACCGACCGACAAGAGATCAATAGGCCATGCTAGGTACGTGGCGACGTACGAAACAATCTTAACAAGAAAACACGAAATATCAGGATCAAAGGCGCTTACAACGTGCGTAACGACGCACGGGCAAATATCCAATGATCAATAACCTACAAGGATCATAAATGATCAACGAGATAAGTGTGATACACAATAGTTTTCAAATGTACAAGTCCAGTAATTATCCGTCAAAGCAAACACAAAGGTCCATAGTCCTCATGTTTACTAAGGCGTTTAATTAAATTTCTCGTATGATTGAAGTAGTCATGACAATGTCAAAATACGATCACCGAAGCGATCGGCAACTTGAAGTTTACGTTTTAAGAACGTAATTTATACAAAGACAGACATCGATTAGCAACTCGAGTTAAAGAATGAAACAGAAACACCACTAGAGCACACAGGCCCTAGATGGATTATAGAAATCAACCCGAAGGGACGAGTCAATAACTATTCTAAAAGACTAAAAATAGGATACTTGAGACATAATCACCCCTCCCGTAGACACTGGGTGAACCGGCACTTGCACGGCTGCGACCAACTATTTCGCTTCTTTAAGGAAAAAGAAGGAGGAAAAAGTTAGTCACAAGTTGAATTCAAACGGTGTGAATTCAATCAAAATTGAATCGTATAGGAAGATAAGCTATGACGGGTCTTAAGACTCGAACTAAAACCCTAAAGCACGATTCCCGAGAGAGGCTTAAGACAATACCATCGTCATACTATCTTACACTGTTATGAAAAGTTGGCTCTAATACCAACTGTAACGCCCCGCCTCTATACCCACTATCGTCCAGTTCATTTCAGAGAAATGTCGTTGTAATGACCCGGATCCTTACGGGTTAATTTTTGAATATTTAATATTTAATTTAAATATTGGGTGGATAATATAAGTAGAAATTTTTATTTGAGTTATCAATCTAATAATAATTTTCGATTTAATATCGAATAGATTAAATTATCGTAATACGAAGTAAAATAAATTCAAGTTTAAAACTGAATTAAAGTCAGTTCAAATAATCAATACGAAATTCAGTTGAGTTAGAATAATAATATTAAATTATTATCGAAGAATTTAAACGGTTTGAAATTTAATTTAAGTCAATTTAAATATATATCTTCCCCAGACGATCGAATCAGACTTCGTGAACTGTCTCAGTGTGTCCGAAATAGGGGTATTACCCTAGAATTGTCAGTTGTTGGGTTCAGAAAGGAGTTCGCAGTCAATGAAGTATTTTAATTAGAGGATACCGAATTTTAAAATAAAATAAAATATTTTTAAAATGGATTCTTTTGGGGTGGACCAGAACAAAACACACCGAGCTTCTCTTATGTCCAGTAACAAACCACCCCGTGCTTCTCTGATGTCCTCAAAACTAGAACAAGACGTGCCTCTCTATCCCCCATAAAATCAAATGGAAGCCGCTACTTATCTTCCTGCTGCGAAACCAAGTATAAACTTTCGGAGCCTTTTCTCGTTTCACTCAAAAACAAAAAAAACAAAAAAAGGAAAAAAAAACTTCTGTTGAAATCGAAAATGGCCAAACTCCATATATTCGAAACCGAAATTCCCATATCATTTAAATCGAATTTCGTGAGAATTAGAGGAGCAAAAGCTTCAACCCTGTCTGTTTCAGTTCGGCGCGAGGTGGATTACTGGGTGCTCGACTTCGAACGACAAGGAGCAAGTACCTGAAGTATGGAAGCATTCGAACGAGTTGGAGGGTCTCGTGATTAGTCGAATTGGGTTTTTCAACTAAGAAGAATAGTCGATTTGGGGTAGCCTGGAACTTCCTGGGAAGGAGACGCGATGGCAGGAACTCGGACGATGAGGATCCGACGAGTCTCACTGGTGGCGATAGCTGTTGCGTTCAGATCCAGGGCGAGAGCTGCAGCTCCATTCAGTTGGTCGCATCACTTGATAGTGGTAAAGGAAATAGAGATGCTTGCAAAGCGTTCGATGAATTGTCATAATGGAGGATAGCGGTTTTAGGGGCTGATGAAGTGAAGAGAATGGATTTAGGTAATTTAATAAAAAAAAATTAGTTAATAATTTATTTATTTAGTTAGTCTAGTTAAAGAATTTATTAGTGTGTCATAAATATAAATAGAGAATTTATTTAAATAGAAAATTTGTGAGAATTAATTTAAATAGAGAATTAGTTTGTCATGTTATTTAAAGAAAATTAATTTATAAAATCAATTTATATAAAGAAATTAATTTGTATGGAAATAAAATCCATAGACTAATAGTTGAGTATGCAAATTAATGTTTAACTTGGTTAATTAAAATATATAGGAAAATTAGTTATTCGTTTAAATAGTAAATTTAAATGAATAGATGTTTAACCTGTAAATTTAAATAAAATTATCGTAGGTACACGATAAAATTCATTCGAGGCGATTCAGAGCAGTAAGATTTGAATTTCACAGGATATTCGGCAAATAAAAACCCTTGTGAGTAAATCTCACTCACCTTAATTAGAATTATTTTTATGTCGTATCAAATAATTATTGTTGCTTGTTTGAATATTGTTTGGTTGATTTAAATATATTAGTTATTTAGGACTATTATATATATATTGGGTTGATGATTGGTTGGATTCCCGCAGTCTCATTAGCGGATGCCCGCGGTACCATAGCGGATGATTACCCTATACGCCCCACGCTATGATAGTGGATGACCTTCATACCGCGATATCCTGCCTCGAAGCAGGATGGGTATTACTATGTTGACTAACATCTGTGGATGCAGGAAAACAGGTTGGAGGAATCCAACTGGATTCCTCAAAAATATATATTATCTGTTGTTTGTTTGATTTCATATATATTCATATATGATGTGTTAAAAATCAAATGATTGAAAATTGGTTGATTTGATTGTTTAAAATACCACTAGAGCTTGAATATGGATTTATAAAAATATCGAAAGGGGTATTTGATATTTAAAAAGGGAATTCTATTTTTATAAATAGAATTTGAATTTTTAATAAAACTATAGAAAATATTAACTTGTTTTGAAGGTATATAAAACAAGTGATCGAATTTATAAACGTTGTTTATAAATGAAAGGTGGGTTTTGAATCGAATTTATAAACGTTGTTTATAAAGGAAAATATGGGATTTGAATCGAATTTATAAACTTTGTTTATAAAGGAAAATATGGGATTTGAATCGAATTTATAAACTTTGTTTATAAAGGAAAATGTGGGATTTGAATTGAAGTTATAAACGTTGTTTATAAATAATGCAGAGAATTCAAATGGACTTTAAACTAAAGAATTTGAAAATAGAATTCAAATGAGGTTTAAATAAAAAGAATTCAAATAGAATTGAATTGGAATTTGAATAAGAAGTCGATAAGGGAACGAGAGTGTGAGTATATTTGGAATTTGTTAATACGCAAGTTAAAATATATTTGAACATGTCATGTTCAAATATGAAGGTGGAATAGACTGAAGAGTTAGTTAACAAATTAATTAACGAATTTAGTTAAACGATTGGTATAGTTAAAATAGATTGGACAGGTATAAATATACAGGAGACAGGTATGGAATAAAGTATAGAAGTGAAATAAATAGAATGCCCGACAAAAAGGTACGTATTTAATTCATATATGAGATTTTTTGCGCCGTATTGGCTAGCCGCTTGGCTTTTTCTTTTTCTTTTTGAGATGAGAAGGACCGGGAAAGCTATTTGAAATTTCCCGATGCTCCCGGTACAAAGGAGGTTATGGCGAATTTTTCCGGGAATTTAGGGAGATAGAATATTTTTAAGATAATTTGATAGTTAGAAATCAACATATCAAATTATATAGAAGTCGATAAGGAAACAAACTTAGAAATAGAATAGTATAATTAAAAAGGGAAGTATAAGAATAAAATCTCGTAGAAATAGAAAGAGAAAATGTATATGTGTTTAAAGGTGAATAGTCAGTTGTATGGTATTGATTATTCGAGTAAGTAGTCTTGTCTGTTTTGACGTTAAATGTTATTCTGTCAAGGTCTGAGAGGTAATTATACCCCAACTTGGTTGATTTCATGATATACCGATAAGTAGAAAGATTCAGGCTCGAAGATCAATGTGGAATATGAATTAGTTAAATACTGTATTTGGGTTGTCGTACCGATGTTTTACACAACATCCGGTTTAACCCAAATAAATGTAAGCTTGGAAATAGAATAATAAATATTTCTAAAGTTAGAAAATAAAGAAGGCGATATTCGGAAATGTTTTCCAAATAACGTAAAGGGCCAATATGGTTATTGAAAATATTTGGTTAACAAATATTGATAAAGAAATAGAGAAGAGATTTAATTAATGGAATATTAATTAAAGGCTCACTGATTGTTGGATGTTTGGATGAACACTTGTTTTATTCGATAGTTAAATCATCGACTATCGAAACACTTGTTTTTATTCGATAGTTAAATTACAGACTATCGAAGTTTTGACCATCATTGTCGATATGGAGAGACCGGCTGGACTATTATCCGAAGAACCACTCCGTATTGGTAGTATCGTGCGAATCAGATTATATAAAGATAATCGAAGACGGAGTAGAGTGCAAGGACTTTTTCTATTAATAGAAATAGTACCTTCGATTCATCCTGTTCCTGGGTGACTTGTATGGATGAATGTCTGACAGAGTATTTCCAGAAAGGTCACGTACATTGATTTCTTCAACTATACCAAGAGTGGAAGCGGAGAAGGAAACTTCTTTTAGCTGACACGTGTAGACGTCAATCGGTGATTTGATGGATTTGACGATGTGACATTCGAAGTGAATCTGGTTTGATGATAAAGCGTAGCTTCTAGCCTCATCAACCGGTAAATGACAGAAATCGGGCAAGCAGCATGGCTATGTAGGTCGCACCTATTAGGCTGTATAATCACCTGATCTAGAGTTTCATTTATTTCTAAAAATCTATTGTCGATGCTGTCCCATTCGGGAAACGGTTGCTGATCCCAATCGTTGGTGATATACATTCGATACACTCAAGCAAAATGAGTGGTCGGTCATGTGTGGCTGAGTTGCAAGATGTTCTTGTTGAACTCGGTGTATTCTCCTCTAGAGATATACCAGCGGAAGGTGGTTCCATACCTTGTCATAGTTGGAAACCAAATACCCAATACGTGCTTGCGGTTTATGATTTGTATATATATGTGGAAGGTGAGATGCAAACGTTCCACTAGATTGTTAATTTACTTGATTTAGACATTATTATAATATCAAAAGAGTTTTGATATAAAGTTAAATCAAGTGTTTGGATGTTCATAAGGGAAAAACCCGTTCCGTGTTATACGGCGTGGTCTTATGAGATATCATTTAGTTTTCTGAAACTGTTTTTAAACTGTTTACTCATACCAGTCCTATGACTGACCCGGAGTTTATTTTGCTTTGTTCTACCTAAACTCTTGGGTGCCTAAATTTGTACGGGCAGTCAAGTAGTTCAGGATTTTTCAGATATATCTAAAGGAGCTTGGAGCAGGAGGCTTCAGCGTTATCTAGTTATAGTGGTTCCGTTGTGTTGTAAGTGATGTACGTTGATATTGATGTATATTCATGTACAGATTTGTATTTCAAAGTTATGTTATGAAATATATTTATTCGTTCCGCTGTGAGATTCGTGTTACTCTGATGTTGTGTTCTTCTTCTTCTTCTATTCTAATTTTCTATCTTATCTTTCCTCACCCTCTAACTTCTTTTTATTAATGGTTCGAATTTCTGTGTTATTTGGGGTTGGACTTGTGTTTTTGGTCAGCTCAAATTCTACCGGATTTTTGGGACGTTACAGTTGGTATCAGAGCTTAGGTTGAGCGAATACCTAGGCTTGTTGGAATGTGCTCATTAGAGATAGGATCAGTAGTATCCTAGAATGGGTTGAGTGTATGTATATACGAGAGAGCGTATTTGTTATTTGATATAAAAACCGTTTTATATTGTGTTGACTAGTCTGTTGAGTGGATTATAAATTTTGGTCGAATCGTGGGACGCCACAATATCGATAGGAGTTTATAAACACTTGAACAGAAGATTGAACACGATATTGTTTTTAAATAGTTAAGTTGATTGTTAGGAATATAATCGAATTAGATTATAAAAAAGAAATAGTTATATATATAACCAATGGAATTTGTATATGAAATCAAATATACAAATGTGATAAATTGAAATTTGATTTCCAACCAGAATTCAGAATTTAAAATCCTGGGAGTTTGGAAAATATTTTTCTAAATGGATTTTGAAAAAAATAAAGCACTGAACTCATTTAGTAACTGGGAAATAATTCTGATGATGATCGCAACCTCATCAGTGTTCATTTTCGAGTTTTTAAGTGATGAATTGCTGCCTTAGAAAAGTTTTGATGGAAATTTGTTTAAAAAGAAACAAGTTGTTTGAAAATTCAAATGTTTTGAATTTGGGATAGATATAAATATATGTATATATTTATATTATTTCAAAGAAATTTTGAAATGGGAATTGGAATATAGATTTCAAATAAGAGTAAAATAAAGGAATTTGAATATATATATATATATACAATTCAAATAGAAGTGAAATAGAATTTGAATTCAAAGGAATTCAAAAGATTTTGAATAAAGAAAATTCAAATAGAAATTGTATAAGAAATATTGAAATGGAATTTGAATTCAAAGGAATTCAAATGGAATTTGGTTAAATAGAATTTCAAAGAGAATATAAAGTGGAGGTTGAATATTAGAATTCAAGAAAATATAAAGTTTGAAATAGAATTTGAAATAAAAGAAGTTTAAATAGAATTTGAATTCAAAGTGAAATTAAATAGAATTTGAATTCAAATTGGAATTAAATAGAATTTGAATTCAAAGTGAAATTAAATAGAATTTAAATTCAAAGGATTTCAAATAGGAATTGAATAAAGGATTTCAAATGGGAATTGAAGATAAGAAATTCTAATAGAATTTGAATAAAGGATTTCAAATGGAATTTGAATAAGGGATTTGAAATGAGTTTTGAATAAAGGATTTCAAATAGAGATTGAAGATAAAGGAATTCAAATAGAATTTGAAGATAAGGAATTGAAATAGAATTTGAATAGAAGGAAATTCAAATAGAAATTGAATAAAAGGAAATAATATAGAGTTTGAATAAAGAAATTCAAATGGAATTTGAATATTGTAAATATATAGGATTTGAATATTAGAAGTGAAATAGATCGGGAATATTATGTGAAATGGATTGGATATATATTAAAAATATATCAGAATGGAGTTGAATTTATCATAAACAAAGTTAGAATGTTTATATTTATAAATATAATTAAAACGAGCTCGCCGTAGCACGGCAGTTCGTAAATTGGCGATTCGAACATCAATTTAGCATACAGAACTCAATTGAAGTCAGAATTCTTTGAAACAAGAACTGTCGGGACCGGTTGAACAATAGTTTTCTGATGAAAGAGAAAAATCTAGATTTCGCCGTATAGATTTTGAGTTATGTCAAAATCAAATTTTTAGAAAAGCAGCGCCAGAACCATTATAAAACCATAACGGTTTAATGAAATAAATAAAAGGATTTTTAGGAAATAAAATCCGAATTGGCATTAGAAAAATCCAGACTGGAGATATAAAATAAATATGAACTCCAGTGAAGTAAGTGAAATGATTTTTAAGACTAAAATCATATTTTTAAATGGTTAAATAGGATTAACTAAATTGGAAAATAATTAGTTAAAGGAAATTTGAATCGAAATTGGGTTTTTGGATAAGAGAAAGAGATTGAAAATTTATATTCGAAATCGAATATATAACTCGAGTTGAAAATATAATTAGATTAGTCTATAAGCGAGTTGACATATATTTGAACAAGTTATATTCAAATAAAAAGGGTGAAATAGGCAAAACGGTTAATTAGCAACTAGTTAATGGGAATTTGAATGATTGAAATTAAATTTAACTTAGGTAAGTTAAATGGATCGAAATGAATAAATGGAGTAAAATCAATGTGAATGAAATATGAATTGGGAATGAAAAACGAAAATATATTTGTAAATCAAATATAAAGGAAATATATTTGTAACACAAATACAAAGGAAGTTATGTGCAAACAAGTAGAATTTAGAAGGGAATATTTGTAAAACATTTACAAATAGAGTAAATGGAAATATTTATTTATAGATAATAAATAAAATGTTATCGATGAGATATTTATTTGTTAAATAAATAGAATTTAATCAAGGGAATATTCAGAAGATGAATAGAAAATGGAAATCTGTTTTTAACAGATAAATAGAAAAGATTAATTTATAAATAACAGTTTATAAATTAAATTAAGTATTTAGCATTCGATAAATGGGATATATAAGTCTGAACTTATATAGAGAAGAGATATTGGTTTTAACACCGATAATTTTAAATAGATGGGGTACACAACACTTGTATAAGTGAAGTAACGTTATTAAAGAGAACATTTATAAAGTGAAGAACCGTTACCAAAAGTAAATCTTTATAAATGAATAAACGTTATCGAATAGGAGTTATTCGAACAGGAGAAGTCGATTAGAGTTAAGAATAATCGATTAGAGTTAGAATAAATCGATTAGAGTAAGAATTAACCAGTTAGAGTTAATCAGTAGGGTTAATCCGTAGAGTTAGTTGAATATTAGTGATTCAATCAGAGTTTATCAAATATTTGTTATTCAAAAATAAGAGTTAACTAGATAGAGTTAATTGAACTTGTTAATCGGATTATGATGTAAGTGAATGTTAGTTACTCAATTAAAGTTGATCGAATATGGTTATTGAGATAGAGTTAGTCAAACATAATTACTCAGGATAAGTTGCCATTTCGTACGACTGCTAGCGTAATTCGCAGGGCTGCAGATAGCCTACGGCGGTCGGATGTTTCCTGGGGGAATCAGGCGTAACCATTGTGATCGCTGCGATCTAGTGTCAAGCGAATGGAGTTAAATCAAATATTAGTTATTCGGATAGAATTAAAGGAGTTATCGAATATAGTTTATTCGAAAGGAATTATCGATTATTAGTAAATCAAAGGAGTTATCGATTATTAGTAAATCGAAGGAGTTATCGATTATTTGTTAATCGAAATGAGTTATCGATTATAGTTTAATCGAAAAGAGTTATCGATTAGTTTAATCGAAGTGAGTCATAGGATATTGGTTAATCGAAGGAGTTATCGAATTTAGTTATTCGATGGAGTTAATTGATAAGAGTAAATTCGATAGAGTTAATTGATAAGAGTAAATTGAATAGAGTAAATCGAATATAGTTTATTCGAAGAAAGGTTTTCGAATCTAGTTATTCGATAGAGAGATTATCAAATATAGTTATTCGAAGGAAGGAGTTATCGAATAGGGATTTATTCGAAAGAGAGGTATGAATGGAATATGAAATGTTGAGTATCAACATAAATGGAGTTTTGAAAAGATAAATGGGTTTGTAGCACTTTTCCTACCTTAGCAATTTCGAGGACGAAATTATTTTAAGTGGGGAAGATTGTAATGACCCGGATCCTTATGGGTTAATTTTTGAATATTTAATATTTAATTTAAATATTGGGTGGATAATATAAGTAGAAATTTTTATTTGAGTTATCAATCTAATAATAATTTTCGATTTAATATCGAATAGATTAAATTATCGTAATACGAAGTAAAATAAATTCAAGTTTAAAACTGAATTAAAGTCAGTTCAAATAATCAATACGAAATTCAGTTGAGTTAGAATAATAATATTAAATTATTATCGAAGAATTTAAACGGTTTGAAATTTAATTTAAATCAATTTAAATATATATCTTCCCCAGACGATCGAATCAGACTTCGTGAACTGTCTCAGTGTGTCCGAAATAGGGGTATTACCCTAGAATTGTCAGTTGTTGGGTTCAGAAAGGAGTTCGCAGTCAATGAAGTATTTTAATTAGAGGATACCGAATTTTAAAATAAAATAAAATATTTTTAAAATGGATTCTTTTGGGGTGGACCAGAACAAAACACACCGAGCTTCTCCTATGTCCAGTAACAAACCACCCCGTGCTTCTCTGATGTCCTCAAAACTAGAACAAGACGTGCCTCTCTATCCCCCATAAAATCAAATGGAAGCCGCTACTTATCTTCCTGCTGCGAAACCAAGTATAAACTTTCGGAGCCTTTTCTCGTTTCACTCAAAAACAAAAAAAAACAAAAAAAGGAAAAAAAAACTTCTGTTGAAATCGAAGATGGCCAAACTCCATATATTCAAAACCGAAATTCCCATATCCTTTAAATCGAATTTCATGAGAATTAGAGGAGCAAAAGCTTCAACCCTGTCTGTTTCAGTTCGGCGCGAGGTGGATTACTGGGTGCTCGACTTCGAATGACAAGGAGCAAGTACCTGAAGTATGGAAGCATTCGAACGAGTTGGAGGGTCTCGTGATTAGTCGAATTGGGTTTTTCAACTAAGAAGAGGGAGCGATAGTCGATTTGGGGTAGCCTGGAACTTCCTGGGAAGGAGACGCGATGGCAGGAACTCGGACGATGAGGATCCGACGAGTCTCACTGGTGGCGATAGCTGTTGCGTTCAGATCCAGGGCGAGAGCTGCAGCTCCATTCAGTTGGTCGCATCACTTGATAGTGGTAAAGGAAATAGAGATGCTTGCAAAGCGTTCGATGAATTGTCATAATGGAGGATAGCGGTTTTAGGGGCTGATGAAGTGAAGAGAATGGATTTAGGTAATTTAATAAAAAAAAATTAGTTAATAATTTATTTATTTAGTTAGTCTAGTTAAAGAATTTATTAGTGTGTCATAAATATAAATAGAGAATTTATTTAAATAGAAAATTTGTGAGAATTAATTTAAATAGAGAATTAGTTTGTCATGTTATTTAAAGAAAATTAATTTATAAAATCAGTTTATATAAAGAAATTAATTTGTATGGAAATAAAATCCATAGACTAATAGTTGAGTATGCAAATTAATGTTTAACTTGGTTAATTAAAATATATAGGAAAATTAGTTATTCGTTTAAATAGTAAATTTAAATGAATAGATGTTTAACCTGTAAATTTAAATAAAATTATCGTAGGTACACGATAAAATTCATTCGAGGCGATTTAGAGCCATAAGATTTGAATTTCATAGGATATTCGGCAAATAAAAACCCTTGTGAGTAAATCTCACTCACCTTAATTAGAATTATTTTTATGTCGTATCAAATAATTATTGTTGCTTGTTTGAATACTGTTTGGTTGATTTAAATATATTAGTTATTTAGGACTATTATATATATATATATTGGGTTGATGATTAGTTGGATTCCCGCAGTCTCATTAGCGGATGCCCGCGGTACCATAGCGGATGATTACCCTATACGCCCCACGCTATGATAGTGGATGACCTTCATACCGCGATATCCTGCCTCGAAGCAGGATGGGTATTACTATGTTGACTAACATCTGTGGATGCAGGAAAACAGGTTGGAGGAATCCAACTGGATTCCTCAAAAATATATATTATCTGTTGTTTGTTTGATTTCATATATATTCATATATGATGTGTTAAAAATCAAATGATTGAAAATTGGTTGATTTGATTGTTTAAAATACCACTAGAGCTTGAATATGGATTTATAAAAATATCGAAAGGGGTATTTGATATTTAAAAAGGGAATTCTATTTTTATAAATAGAATTTGAATTTTTAGTAAAACTATAGAAAATATTAACTTGTTTTGAAGGTATATAAAACAAGTGATCGAATTTATAAACGTTGTTTATAAATGAAAGGTGGGTTTTGAATCGAATTTATAAACGTTGTTTATAAAGGAAAATATGGGATTTGAATCGAATTTATAAACTTTGTTTATAAAGGAAAATATGGGATTTGAATCGAATTTATAAACTTTGTTTATAAAGGAAAATGTGGGATTTGAATTGAAGTTAGAAACGTTGTTTATAAATAATACAGAGAATTCAAATGGACTTTAAACTAAAGAATTTGAAAATAGAATTCAAATGAGGTTTAAATAAAAAGAATTCAAATAGAATTGAATTGGAATTTGAATAAGAAGTCGATAAGGGAACGAGAGTGTGAGTATATTTGGAATTTGTTAATACGCAAGTTAAAATATATTTGAACATGTCATGTTCAAATATGAAGGTGGAATAGACTGAAGAGTTAGTTAACAAATTAATTAACGAATTTAGTTAAATGATTGGTATAGTTAAAATAGATTGGACAGGTATAAATATACAGGAGACAGGTATGGAATAAAGTATAGAAGTGAAATAAATAGAATGCCCGACAAAAAGGTACGTATTTAATTCATATATGAGATTTTATGCGCCGTATCGGCTAGCCGCTTTGCTTTTTCTTTTTCTTTTTGAGATGAGAAGGACCGGGAAAGCTATTTGAAATTTCCCGATGCTCCCGGTACAAAGGAGGTTATGGCGAATTTTTCCGGGAATTTAGGGAGATAGAATATTTTTAAGATAATTTGATAGTTAGAAATCAACATATCAAATTATATAGAAGTCGATAAGGAAACGAACTTAGAAATAGAATAGTATAATTAAAAAGGGAAGTATAAGAATAAAATCTCGTAGAAATAGAAAGAGAAAATGTATATGTGTTTAAAGGTGAATAGTCAGTTGTATGGTATTGATTATTCGAGTAAGTAGTCTTGTCTGTTTTGACGTTAAATGTTATTCAGTCAAGGTCTGAGAGGTAATTATACATCAACTTGGTTGATTTCATGATATACCGATAAGTAGAAAGATTCAGGCTCGAAGATCAATGTGGAATATGAATTAGTTAAATACTGTATTTGGGTTGTCGTACCGATGTTTTACACAACATCCGGTTTAACCCAAATAAATGTAAGCTTGGAAATAGAATAATAAATATTTCTAAAGTTAGAAAATAAAGAAGGCGATATTCGGAAATGATTTCCAAATAACGTAAAGGGCCAATATGGTTATTGAAAATATTTGGTTAACAAATATTGATAAAGAAATAAAGAAGAGATTTAATTAATGGAATATTAATTAAAGGCTCACTGATTGTTGGATGTTTGGATGAACACTTGTTTTATTCGATAGTTAAATCATCGACTATCGAAACACTTGTTTTTATTCGATAGTTAAATCACAGACTATCGAAGTTTTGACCATCGTTGTCGATATGGAGAGACCAGTTGGATTATTATCCGAAGAACCACTCCGTATTGGCAGTAGCGTGCGAATCAGATTATATAAAGATAATCGAAGATGGAGTAGAGTGCAAGGACATTTTCTATTAATAGAAATAGTACCTTCGATTCATCCTGTTCCTGGGTGACTTGTATGGATGAATGTCTGACAGAGTATTTCCAGAAAAGTCACGTACATTGATTTCTTCAACCATACCAAGAGTGGAAGCGGAGAAGGAAACTTCTTTTAGCTGACACGTAATGTATTGTTGTAGACGTCAATCGGTGATTTGATGGATTTGACGATGTGACATTCGAAGTGAATCTGGTGTGATGATAAAGTGTAGCTTCTAGCCTCATCAACTGGTAAATGACAGAAATCGGGCAAGCAGCATGGCTATGTAGGTCGCACCTATTAGGCTGTATAATCACCTGATCTAGAGTTTCATTTATTTCTAAAAATCTATTGTCGATGCTGTCCCATTCGAGAAACGATTGCTGATCCCAATCGTTGGTGATATACATTCGATACACTCAAGCGAAATGAGTGGTCGGTCATGTGTGGCTGAGTTGCAAGATGTTCTTGTTGAACTCGGTGTATTCTCCTCTAGAGATATACCAGCGGAAGGTGGTTCCATACCTTGTCATAGTTGGAAACCAAATACCCAATACGTGCTTGCGGTTTATGATTTGTATATATATGTGGAAGGTGAGATGCAAACGTTCCACTAGATTGTTAATTTACTTGATTTAGACATTATTATAATATCAAAAGAGTTTTGATATAAAGTTAAATCAAGTGTTTGGATGTTCATAAGGGAAAAACCCGTTCCGTGTTATACGGCGTGGTCTTATGAGATATCATTTAGTTTTCTGAAACTGTTTTTAAACTGTTTACTCATACCAGTCCCATGACTGACCCGGAGTTTATTTTGTTTTGTTCTACCTAAACTCTTGGGTGCCTAAATTTGTACGGGCAGTCAAGTAGTTCAGGATTTTTCAGATATATCTAAAGGAGCTTGGAGCAGGAGGCTTCAGCGTTATCTAGTTATAGTGGTTCCGTTGTGTTGTAAGTGATGTACGTTGATATTGATGTATATTCAAGTACAGATTTGTATTTCAAAGTTATGTTATGAAATATATTTATTCGTTCCGCTGTGAGATTCGTGTTACTCTGATGTTGTGTTCTTCTTCTTCTTCTATTCTAATTTTCTATCTTATCTTTCCTCACCCTCTAACTTCTTTCTATTAATGGTTCGAATTTTCTGTGTTATTTGGGGTTGGACTTGTGTTTTTGGTTAGCTCAAATTCTACCGGATTTTTGGGTCGTTACAGTCGTAGACCACAATGGAGAATGAGGTTTGTGTAGAGCGACCGATTGTATAATTGCTCCATATGAGGAATGCATATCGAATTCCGATACTCATTAATTTCGACATGACCATTTGGCACATAGGGCGACTACACAACGGCTATAAATAATCCGGAAAGCAATATAAAATAGGCAACAACAATAATATAAATATGGTTTATCTCAAAGCCAGACACAGAATAATCATATCACAAAGGCGGAATAGATATGAATAATCCAAGAATGTGTACAACAAGCTAGTGGTCAACAAAGATCCACTAATACATGTACCATGATCTAAATAAAAGAACATGTACACAACGATATATATAATGTCATAAGTATAGAAGTACATAAGCTGCGGAGACAGAGTAGCAAGCTGAAAGCGGAAGATCAATCATGCGATGAGTCCCAAAGGAGTACCTAAAATGACTCGGTCTGACCCGAGTATTATTTAGAGGAATAAATAATAAATGAGTCAGTCTAGCTGTACTTATCAAATAAACTGAGATAACAAGAGATATAAAAAAGGATGACATGATTCTAGTAATAATATCTAATCATGAATAAATATGAAACGAGGCATGTCAACCCAATCAGGAAATGACAACGGAATGTCAGCACACAAATATCTCTAAATAATCTCCTAGCTAATATAGAATGCAACATTTAACTAATAGCACCCAACAGGAAATGACAGGGGAATGCCAAATAAACTAAACACATGAATGACAGCGGAATGCCAAATACAAATCAAATTGACGCACATCGCATCAAAGTAATGAAGAATCCAGAAATCACTAGAAATTCAGAAAACATCATAAGTAGTGGATACCTCCCAGATGAGATACGATCTTTAGGTCCTACACCCATAGTTTGAGCCGAAGCTCCCCACAAAGCCGGGTCGTGACCCCGGAAGAGAGAAAACACATAAATCGTGAAATATCTAGAAAACATCATAAATAATAGAAAGTTGGACCGGAGTCCCATAGGTGAAATCCAAGAATCGTAAATCCCACTTGGGCGATCGAGGACCACGAAACATAAGTCATAGAAGCGGATACCATGTATCTGGGTGAATAGAAATTACTCTGAGTAGTTAATATAAGAAAACAGCAACATGTCCCATAACCACATGCTATTCTCGAATATTTACACACTCGTAACTGGTTCCTATTCAAAACAGAGAAAATCATAGAAGAAGCATTGCCACGGTTTTCAATCGGACGAGTCCAAGAATTAACCATCGAAGCAAAAGCAAGGGTTCATAGTCCTTGATTCTACTAAGACGTTTAATTAGATTTCTCAAACGAATGAGAAAAAGGTTTATAAAATATATACTAGTAGATTTGAAGAAGGTTCATAAAACGATTTCGTTAATTAGCTTCGTATAAGATTGGAAACCATTTTAGTACAAGAATTTGATATCTACTAATAACATAAAACCTCTTTATATAATTTCAAAGTGGAAATAAACAATAGTACGATTGCCGAGGCAAATCGATCAAAAGGATTCACGTCATAATGAAATAAATCCAAATCATAAACCATCAATTGTACATTCAATAAATCGATTATACATATAGTTCGTTAGTGAATCCAAAGACGTTAAGAAACGATTAGAAATCACCCTGGAGCGACAGGAAACAAAACACAAAATTAGGTGCCGTAGATCAAAGAGCGATCACCAAGGTGATCGCTAATGCGTAATTCACATTATAACAACATACAGGAAATAAAAGGGATTACGGATGTAATTTTGATCAACGATCGAATCGATATCCCAAACTAGCACCCGAAGGTTTTAAACTACATCGGAATAGGCTCGAAGGATATTGAGTCGCTAATCCACGTTTTAATGGCGTGAATCATCTTAACAAGAGTATCGAATAATTTCGATATACAAAATAGAGCGCACGGGCTTTAGGATGATCACTTATCTAATTCACATCCTAAGCAATGTGAACTGGCCAAAAAGAATCAATCTTGGAAGAATCCAATGAGAATCAAAGTCGAGGAATTGAGCTGCCGGAATCTGTGAATTCGTGAAGCTGAAGTTCACAAACGAAGTCCGAACGGCCCGAGCTCCGGTCGGGAAAGAGCCTGGATGGGGGTACCGGTCCACAGTCGACCGTTTTCACACAGAGGTGAAACCGGCCGACCGCCCATTTTGGTCCTATCGACCGGTTTTGGCCTGGTCTGTTGCCCAGGCCAAACCTAGGGGGAATTGCTCCCCCGTGAGTGCCCGACTTCGATTGTCGAGGCTCGTGACTTCTTCGTGGCATCAACGAGGCCTCTCCGATCCACCGTATCGACTCGCAAAGCTCGAATGCAAGGATTATGATTATAGGTTCTAAAGGAACCAAATTTCGAACAAAAACGAATAAACGTGATATAAGCGAATTGTGAAGTCCTAGAACTTGCCGGGTGCAACAATGATACTTCACAAAACCATTTAATTGATTCAAATCATGTGCATTGATCGTGTGAATAACACATGTACATAAGATTGCAATGATTCGGTTTATAAATTCAAGTATGAACTAAATTCTAAACCAAAGCACACCAAAGCGATTCAAGCGACTTGTGAAGACTTAGAACTTCGTCGGGGGACAACGGAGCTTCACAACATCACTAAATCAACTCATATCAAATACATTGGATCGTATGAACAATCTTATCATAAGTTGTCAACTCAATGAAACATAAAACGTGGAATCGGCTAAGTTACACTAACATAACCAATTTACTAGCATATGAAAACTCAAATGAACACTAAATTACACTTTTACAAGCCAATGGCTTGTGGCATAGATGTGAGTTCAAAAAGAACTCACCTTGGTTTCAAATGACGAAGAACAAGATCCAATTCAAGCAAAGAACCCACCTTTCTTCATTAGCTCCTCCAAAATCACCTCATGAACATAAATGAAGACTCATGAGTGTTAAGGAACACTAAAAATCCGAAATTGAAAGGAGTAATAGGTAGAGAGGGAGAGTGGAGAGCTTACCCATGTCTTAGAATTGGATTTGCATAAGAATTGAGCTCTATATTGGAAGCCCTATATTTGGGAATTTCTGTTTCCCTTTCCACTCTCCATTTTCTAATTTCTCTCTAAGTGTTGGAATGAATGAATGAATGAAGAGGAGGGAGCTATTGAGGGTTATATGGTGAGCTAGGTTAGCTCAACCAAGCCCTAGCCAAGGTGCCAATTTTCACGAACTCGAAACATATCGATGCTTACAGTCAAAAAGGTCGTAAACGAAGATCCGGACTCAATGTAAGTGGTCCTGAATCCTAATTTTATTGTTTGTGAAAAATGACATTTTGAGTGACACATAAGATATGACGATATATTTAGATAAAATATCTAAATCTAAAATCTTCGAATGAGCAGGTTGTTATAGCCGCTGCGCGGCATTTCGTAAATTGGTGTTTCAAACTTCAATTGAGTATATAGAACTAAATTTTAGTCGGAATTCTTTGAAACAAGAATCATCAGGACCGATTTGATAATAGTTTTCTAATGGAAGAGAAAAATCTAGATTTCGTCGTATAGATTTTGAGTTATGTCAAAATCAAATTTTCAGAAAACAGTGCCATAACCATTATAAAACCATAACGGTTTATTTCAAAAAATAAAAGGATTTTAATAAAATAAAATCTAAATTTCCATTAGGAAAATCCAGACTTGAGTTATACAATAAATATGAACTCAAGTGGAGTAAGTGAACTGATTTTTGAAACAAAAATCAAATTTTTATTTATTGAATAGAATTAACTAATTTGAAGAATAATTAGTTAATCGAGTTTTGAATCGAAATTGGGCGTTGGATATGTGAATGGGGTTTATGAATTTATATTCGAAATTGAATATGAAACTCAAGTTGAAAATGTAATTAGATTAGATTTGAAGTAAACTAAAAATATATCCGAATGTGTTATGTTCAAAAAAAAGTGAAATGGGCAAAAGAGCTAATTAAAGAATAAATTAGCGAATTGAGATAAAAATGATCGACTAGAGTTATAATAAATTTGGAATGAATGTATATGGGTTAGACTGGTATGGAATGAAGTGTTTGAAGATTTTAATTTAAGTGCCCGACAAAAAGGTACACATTTAATTTTCATATAAGGTTTTATGTGACAAATCGGCAAGCCGCTTGGCTTTTCAATTTTCTTTTTGAATGGAAAGGGCCCAAAGAGGCGTTTTGTAGTTGTACCGAGCGACCCGTACAAAGGTGGTTATGGCGAAATTTTTCGGAAATTTAAGGAGTTAGAATATTTCTAAGAAAATTGGATAACTATAAATCAACGTATCGATATATAGAATTCAATAAGGAAACGAACTTAAAAATATAATATTATAAACAAAAAGGAAATCTATAATTAAATCAGGTAAAATTAGAAAGAGAAACGTATATGTTGATTATTCAAGGTAAGTGGTCTTGTCGGTTTTGAAGTTTAGGATGTTTTTAGTCAAGGTTTGAGAGGTAGTTATACCCTAACTTGATTGATTTCCTTTTTAACCGATAAATAGCAAGATTCAGTCTCAAAGAGAAATATTTGAATAAGAGTTAGTTGAATGCATTATTTTGGGTTGTTTGTAACGATATTTTACACAACAATCGATTTAACTCAAGTAAGTGGAATTTTGGAAATATAAAGACAAATATTTCCTAAATACTGAAATAAATGAATGGTCATGAAAGAGATAAGTAATTTGAATGTTTCCCAATTATAAATAGAATATATTTTCTAAGTATAGAAAATGAAAGAAGGCGATATATGAAAACATTTTCCAAATAGCGTAAGAGGCCAAGATGATTATCGAAAATACCGTGTTAACAAATATGAATAAGGAAATGGAGAAGCGTTTTAATTAACGAAATATTAATTAAAAGGCCCAGTGATTTGCTTGATGCTTTGAATGAATGTTTGTTTTTCTTCGATAGTTAAATAACCGACTATCGAAGTATTTGCCAATATCGTTGTCAATATGGAGAGACCGGTTGGATTATTATCCGTGAACCACTCCGTATTGGCAGTAGCGTTGCGAATTAGATTATATGAAGATAAATGAAGACGGAGTAAAGTGCAAGGAGTTTTCTACTAATGGAAATTATGCCTTCGGTTTCGTTCAGTCCCAGAACGAAGTTGTATGGACGAATGTCTGACAGAGTATTTCCAATGATCACACATAATGTTCTGTACAAATATATATGGTGGTCGAGAATTTATTCTCTTAGCATAATATCCAGAATATATTTGTGCAAATCAATTAATGATTAACGGAACTGACAATGTGGCATTCAAAGTGATTGTATTGTCAATGAATGGTAAGAATTCATAGCCTCAGGCCTCAACAACTAGGAAATGACAAAAATCGGGTAGGCAGCATGTCGAAGTGGGTTGCTCCCAATTAGGGTGTATTATCACCTATCTAGAGAAATTCATTTCATTCTTTATTCTATTCGATGTTGTTCCATTCGGGAAAACGGGTGCAGATCCCAACCGTTAGTGATATACATTCGATACACTCAAGCAAAATGAGTGGTCGGTCATGTGTGGCCGGGTTATAAGATGTTCTTTTTGAACCCAGTGTATTCTCCTCTAGAGATACACTATCGGAAGGTGGTTCCATACCTTGTCATAGCTGGAAATTCATTACCCAATAAGTGCTTGCGGTTTTGATTGTATATTATATATATGTGGAACGTGATATGCAAACGTTCCACTAGATTGTTATTTATTTGATTTAGACACTACTATAATATCAAAGAGTTTGATATAAAGATTATCGTTTCTTTCAAAAGGATTTTGGAAGTCAAATCAAGTGTTTTGGATTCTCATAAGGGAAAAATCCGTTCCGTGTTATACGGTGTGGTCTTATGAGATATCATTTTATTTTCTCAAATTGTTTTAAATTGTTTACTCATACCAGTCCCATGACTAACCCAGAGTTTATTTTGTTTTGTTTTACCTAAACTCTTGGGTGCCCAAATTTGTACGGGCAGTCAAGTAGTTCAGGATTTTACAGATTTATCTAAAAGAGCATGGAGCAGGAGGCTTCAGTGTTAGATATATAGTATTTTTATTTCCGTTGTGTTGTACTCTGATAATTATATGTTATACCGTACAAATTTTGTATTTCAAATGTTTTGATATATTATATTTTATTCTGCTGCGTTGTGAGATTCTGTGTTGTTATTTCCGTTCTTCTTCTACCTTTTTCTTCTAAAAAAATGACTCGTATTTCTGTGATATTTGGGTTGGACATGTGATGTATGTAGTCAACTCAGATAGTACGGATTTGCAGGCCATTACAGTTGGTATCAGAGTTGGTTGCTTAATTGGTATGCATGATGCGGGGTTCTCGTTTTGCATTAGGTGGCGAATGGGAGACTCTTACCCATATATGTCCCGACAATACGGGTTAGTCTAGTCACGAGGCTAGTCGTAAAAGCAGTTCTGAGGTACTGGGGTAAGCCATGGTGGGATATTATCCTGCTGCTTGGGGGGTTGAGGGATGGTTGAAAAGCCTACCGAAATCGTCGGGTCATTACAGTTGGTATCAGAGCTTAGGTTGAGTGAATAACTAGGCTTTGGTGGGTGTTCAGAATATAAGTCGGAATTCTTTGAAACAAAATCGTCAGGACCGATTTGATAATTGCTTTCTAATGGAAGAGAAAAATCTAGATTTCGTCGTATATATTTTGAGTTATGTCAAAATCAAATTTCCAGAAAAACAACGCCATAACCATTATAAAACAATAAGGGTTTATTTAAAAAAATAAAAGGATTTTAATAAAATAAAATCTGAATTTCCATTGAAAAAATCCGGACCTGAGTTATACAAAAAATATGAACTCAATTGGAGTAAGTGAACTGATTTTTGAAACAAAAATCAGATTTTTATTTATTGAATAGAATTAACTAATTTGAAGAATAATTAGTTAATCGAGTTTTGAATCGAAATTGGGCATTGGATAAGTGAATGGGGTTTATGAATTTATATTCGAAATCGAATATGAAACTTGAGTTGAAAATGGAATTAGATTGGATTTTAAGTAAATTAAAAATATATCCGAACGTGCTATGTTCAAATAAAAAGTGAAATGGCCAAAGAGCTAATTAAAGAATAAATTAGCGAATTGAGTTAAAAATGATTGACTTGAGTTAGAATAAATTTGGAATGAACGTATATGGGTTAGACAGACATGGAATGAAGTGTTTGAAGATTTTAATATAAGTGCCCGACAAAAAGGTACACGTTTAATTTCCATATGAGGATTTATGCACCGAATCGGCAGGCCGCTTGGCTTTATAATTTTCTTTTTCGATGGAAAGGGCCCAAAGAGGCATTTTGTAGTTGTACCGAGTGACCCATACAAAGGAGGTTATGGCGAAATTTTTCGGAAATTTAAGGAGTTAGACTATTTCTAAGAAAATTGGATAACTATAAATCAGTGTATCAATATATATAGAATTCAATAAGGAAACAAACTTAAAAATATAATATTATAAACAAAAAGGAAATCTATAATTGAATCTGGTAGAATTAGAAAGAGAAACGTATACGGGTTTAAAAATGAATAATTGGTTTTTATGATGTTGATTAATCGAGGTAAGTGGTCTTGCCCGTTTTGAAGTTAAGGATGTTTTAAGTCAAGGTCTGAGAGGTAGTTATACCCTAACTTGATTGATTTCATTTTTAACCGATAAATAGAAAGATCCAGTCTCGAAGAGAAATATTTGAATAAGAGTTAGTTGAATGCAGTATTTTGGGTTGTTTGTAATGATGTTTTACACAACAATCGATTTAACCCAAGTAAGTGGGATTTTGGAAATATAAAGATAAATATTTCCTAAGAATTAAAATAAATGAACGGTCACGAAAGAGATAAGTAATTGAAATGTTTTCCAATTATAAATAGAATATATTTTCTAAGTATAGAAAATGAAAGAAGGCGATATATGAAAATATTTTCCAAATAGCGTAAGAGGCTAAGATGATTATCGAATATATCGTGTTAACGAATATGGAGAAGCGTTTTAATTAATGAAATATTAATTAAAAGGCCCAGTGATTTGTTTGATGCTTTGAATGAATGTTTGTTTTTCTTCGATAGTTAAATAACCGACTATCAAAGTATTTGCCAATATCGTTGTCAATATGGAGAGACCAGTTGGATTATTATCCGTGAACCACTCCGTATTGTCAGTAGCGTTGTGAATCAGATTATATGAAGATAATCTAAGACGGAGTAAAGTGCAAGGACTTTTTCAATTAATCGAAATTGTGTCTTCGGTTTCATTCAGTCCCAGAACGAAGTTGTATAGACGAATGTCTGACAGAGTATTTCCAATGATCGCATATGTTGTTCTGTACAAATATATATGGTGGGGGAGAATTTATTCTCTTAGCATAACATCCAGAATATATTTGTGCAAGTCAATTAATGATTAACGGATCTGAAAATGTGGCATTCAAAGTGATTGTGCTGTCAATGAATGGTAAGAAATCATAGCCTCCGGCCTCAACAACTAGGAAATGACAAAAATAAGGCAGGCAGCATGGCTAAGTGGGTGGCTCCCAATTAGGGTGTATTATCACCTATCAAGAGAAATTCATTTCATTCTTTATTCTATTCCATGCTGTCCCATTTGGGAAAACGGTTGCTGATCCCAACTGTTAGTGATATAAATTCGATACACTCAAGCGAAATGAGTGGCCGGTCATGTGCGGCCGGGTTATAAGATGTTCTTGTTGAACCCAGTGTATTCTCCTCTAGAGATACAATATCAGAAGGTGGTTCCATATCTTGTCATAGTTGGAAATTCATTACCCAATAAGTGCTTGCGGTTTTGTTTGTATATTATATATGTGGAACGTGAGATGCAAACGTTCCACTAGATTGTTATTTATTTGATTTAAACAATATTATAATATCAAAGAGTTTGATATAAAGATTATCGTTTCTTTCAAATGGATTTTGAAAGTCAAATCAAGTATTTTGGATTCTCATAAGGGAAAAACTCGTTCCATGTTATACGACGTGGTCTTATGAGATATCGTTTTATTTTCTCTAACTGTTTTAAATTGTTTACTCATACCAGTCCCATGACTGACCTAGAGTTTATTTTGTTTTGTTTTACCTAAACTCTTGGGTGCCCAAATTTGTATGGGCAGTCAAGTAGTTCAGGATTTTACAGATTTATCTAAAGGAGCTTGGAGCAGGAGGCTTCAGTGTTAGATATATAGTATTTTTTTTGCTAGTTTGTAAGTGTTGTACTTTGATAATTGTATGTTATACATTAAAAATTTTGTATTTCAAAAGTTATGATATATTATGTTTTGTTTCGCTGCGATGTGAGATTCTGTGTTGTTATTTCTATTCTTCTTCTACCTTTTTCTTCTAAAAAAATGATTCGTATTTCTGTGATATTTAGGTTGGACTTGTGATGTATGTAGTCAACTCAATTAGTACAGATTTGCAGGCCATTACAATGCCCAACTAGATACGGATGAAAGTTGTGAGCAAGTCTGTCTACGGAAGATGATGAGAAAAAGAAAAAAACTGCAGTTCGATGCTTTGTAAACTTGATGTTAGCGCATCAAGTTTAAGGGAGGGTTTTAGAAACAATGATGCGTCTGTTGAAAAGTGAACCCAAAGAGAAGTACGTATATTCAGTGAAATGTCACATCTATTGAAGTTAAAGAGTTTTGTCTATTTATCAAGAGTCATGTCTATTCGTTTAAGAGTCATGTTCATTAAGTGTTGTGTCTATTTGAAAAGTTGTGTAGTCCACTATATATATGTGGTCATTTGTATTGTTGATGAGAAGCAAAATAATAAAAATTATAAGTAATATAATTCTTCCTCTCACATAACGTGCGTTGAACTACATCCTAAATTAAGCGTAAGAAATGTCAATCCTCACACAATACAAAATCACAAAGTCCATTCCCTACAATATAAATCATCACTATAAGAAAAACTGCAAATAACAGCGGTAGAATCTGCTTCATATCCATCGCTAAACAGGCCTTAGTGACGAATTTCCTACGTAACTGTATGGTCTGTAAAAACCATGACGGTATCTATGTCAGATTTTGCGATGGAATTTTGCACGAGATTTCCGACATTTTTCCGTCATTTTACTAATTTTATAATAAAAATAAATATTATTTATTAATTTAATTTTAATTTATGTACCGACCATTTACCGTTGAATAATTAAATTATAATAAAATATTACTTACATAAGAAGTTGGTAAACCCTTGCTAATTACCAAGGGATTAGTGACAAAAAAAAATTAACAAAAAAAATCTGGCTTTTTATTTTGTCGATAAACCCTTACAATTTAACGTGGTCATATAAAAAAATGTATATATATATTTACCGAACTAATATAATTCAACTATGAATATTGAAATAAATTAAATATAAAAAAACAAAGATAACTTTGCAAGAAAAACGAACATCCATAATCATATTCAAAAAAGAACATCCGTAATCCTTCCTTGATTCATACACCAAGCTTAATTATTAACATAACTATTCAATTGATGCTAACATTATCCCATACATAAACATATACAATCTACAATAGTACTAAAACCACAACGTTATATTTACACCAATATAAATCTTTACGTTATATTTAGGCCGCTCGCTATCCCGCAAGCTCTAGGCCTTTAATCGTTCTTCTCTCTTATTCTCCAGGTCTACGCGCATCTCCTCAACAATTTTTATAGCTCATGAATGCCATCTTCATTGCCAACACAATGTCGTTTTCTGTGTTGAGGAAACGATAGAAGCTGCAGTTTAAAAGTTAAATTAATGCATTAATAAGTTATACATATACACACATACGGTGATAACCGAAACAAACTGAAACAAATGGTGATGAGTGAAACAAATTTAAACACAAAGGCATGAAAATGGATACTTTTGTTTGAGTTAGTCTACCAACCACACAAATATATGAGAAATGGACTAAGGAGTGATCATTCCATCACAATCCACATCGAAAGCTTCTCTGATAAAAAAGAACAGATTTTTTTAATGCTGAATGTTAAATCTAAATTAGCAAATGAAAGACCCCACCTCCGTTAAGGTCCCTCACAAAGGGAATGCCTTAACTTTGGTGGAGGGTTATAGGTACAAGACACAGAAAAATTTACAAGACAGATAGATATAAGCAGCGGAAAACAAACATTTATTTCATACGTTATTCAATACAAAAGCATTACAGCAAATTGTCTCAAAATAACTGCCAAAACATTACATCATAATCTCTGTTTTGATTATTAAATAAAGAAGCATAAAACATAAATAAAACTACATAAATCCACAAGTATAGTGTACAAAAGCCATAGCCAAGGAAAGAGAGTCTAAAACATACATCTACTTCCTTGAAGCTTGCAAAGAGTCTGACTAAGCTGGAGTATTCCCTCCCTGTTGACCTGGGGGGGAGGGGGAGGGAACGGTAGGAAAGAAGACAAAAGAAAAAAGAGTCAGACATTAGTCTGAGTAAGTCTAGTGATTTTTCAGTGTGTGAATAAGGAAAAGGTCATGATAGGAATAAACTGAAAAATAGGACAGTACCAGAATAACCATCTAACATAAAACTATACAAGGCAGGATAAACCGAATATTCACCGCACCCATGTCTATTTCTCGGCACCTACTTATACTTGTCCAACTAGCACTACATGTTTATGGTGAAATGATTCCCTTATATCGGTCGGCTCCTACTCGCATGCTTTTATCACGTGTGTCATTCGGCCCCCTCTTGATTGTAGATACATGTGCTGGTCCCACCACGGGGTGTATCAAATCCTATGGTGGCAACCCGACACGATTCAAGATGCACAGTGTATAACTACTTATGCCCAGTGCCTGCTTTTTCCCACTCCGAAGTACGTGCACGCCCGTACTTCGTTGGAACCTACATCGACGCACCAACCTCCGACGTTTTGACCTCTTATAATCCGCTTAGTAATCGTACCCCACCCTGCCTAGTTCAGGGTACCATGATACATCTATGAGGGTTACTGCTGAAATGGGTCCCCGTTACTAGGGTTTCCTAATCAACATGTTAAATTTGTTAAGTGTCCAAGTTTACCTAACCCCACCCATTAGTTAACTAACATGTTGAATCACTTAAGTGTTTCCTTAATTGACTTAACCCTACCAATCTTGACTTAGCTTTAATTTTTCATTAAAGCACCAACCACTCACACTAGACAGGTATTGTTGTGGTCACCGGATGTGCCGGTCGGTTCCAGGCAGTTTTACACCACAACTCAGTCTAACCTCGGGTCCTTTTGGGCTCCATGCAGTAACCACCCACATTAGATCTATATTGTTACGGTTGCTGGACTTGCCGGGCGGTTCCGGGCAGTCTTATACCGTAACTCAATCTAACCTCGGGTTAGGCATATTCGTTTTTTCTAAATTTACATATTTATCCTTTTTATATTTATATGTAAATTTGTCAACGATTTATTGTCATGGTCCACTTTCCCTCTAATTCAAGTTCATGGTTTTTGGTATAAAAACTATACCATTTTTATGCCATTCATTAATTACATGACTATGAGCCAAATATGTCAGTTATATGTAATTTCCAAGTTTTTCCCAACGTTACCCCCGTTGTACGTTCGCGTTAATCACATAAAGCCATTGGGTCCGCAAATTATCCCAATTTATAAACAAAACGTAAAAGAAGGGAACATTTAATCAAATATATGTCATGTAAATTTTAAATTAATATGTCTCATGAAACTTGCAATTAAATTGGATAGAACTAGCATAAGCCTAAGCATGTGAACATGTAGATCTAAGCATAGGTGAACACAACTTGGTTTATAAACTAGCATAAATTAGGAGAATCATGACATGTACATTACCAAAGCATGTATAAGTTTAACTTTAACATGTAGGTGTGAACTAGATCTAACAATAATGATCGTGTGAACTTGCATGCATCCACTTTATAAACATGCATATAAATATAGATCTAGTTTTGGATCTAACACAAAACATGTAACTTGCATATGAACACACACACACACACACATATATATATATAGATCTTGACTTGGATCTAACATAAAACATAGAACTTGCATATGAACATATATATAGATCTTGACTTAGATCTAACATAAAACATGTAACTTGCATATGACACATCATGAAAGGATTGTCAAACTTATATGTGGTATGATGGTTTTGTTACCCAAATCATAATAAGTTCATCACCAATTTCTACATGATATAATAAGTTCAAATGAACCATAATCATTCCAAGACATATATGAAAATTTATCGCAAGAATTAGACATGAATCCGCATCATCAATCTCATATAACTTGGTTCAAATTCTATTTTCCAATTCGTTACAAATCACGTCTTTAATATATTCACATATGAAAGGTAACTATACTTACTGCAAAAAGGAATTCTTGATTTCTGGAATCTGTATTCTGAAGTTGAAATGCTCGCCTTTGATGTAGATCATTGAATACTTTTAATTAGATTAGATTTAATTTGATTTTGATGTAGCTTCTATCTTGTCTTTGAGTTGAAAGAGATGACGGCTATTATAGGTTCACCATTGACGGCATGACGGCTTTAGGAATATTTTTGTGTGGCTTAAGGTTTAGATTTAGGTTGCTTATATAGAATTTTGATTTAATAAGAGCCGTTCGATGAACCTAGAATCAATCAACATCATCCAGCCAAGATAGAATTTCCAATTCAGCCCTAATGACTCAACAGGGAGTCAGAACACAGCAGTTTTCAAATCTGCTCGAGGGGGCAGGTCGACCCCTAGGTCGACCTCTAGGGGGGAGGTCGACCCTCTGGTCGACTTGGCCTTAGGCGGAAAATTTCCCTTCCAGCCCACTTCTGCTTCTGAAATTCGAAATTTGAATTTTTGAACTTTATTCTGAACTGTTTATTTAAATTACTGAAACTTTTGAAGGCTATAACTTCTTCATACGAAGTCCAAATCACGCAAACTCGGACTCTATCTCAAGCAGAATTCCAAGACGAACGCAATGGCGTAACCCTTTTCCCTTAATTCTCTCATTTGAAATTAAGTATTGTTTAATTCGTAACTTTAATGTTAACAGAAAATATGGGGTGTTACATTCTTCCCTCCTTTTAGGATTTCGTCCCCGAAATCTTCAAGTCGAGAAGAACGTATATCCTACCATCCAATCGTCCATCTACTCAATCATCAAACACAGGCGTCCATTGTCCTTAAAAGACTTCTAATGCTTCATGATCATATGCATAGTGTGTGTACATGTCCTTATCTAATGCAAAATCGGGCAGTCTACTGATTCAGTCGACCTCCTTAATGCAAATTATGCCAGTGCCATGAGTCCATTATGTATGCAATTTTTCCTAGTCAAAATTTTCTACATGAGTGCACAATCATTCATACAAATGCAACGTCCATATGATAACACATCAAGTTTCAATCCATATACAAATACATATATGCAAATGCAATATG
Organism: Allium sativum; assembly: GCA_030737875.1. NCBI lineage: Eukaryota > Viridiplantae > Streptophyta > Magnoliopsida > Asparagales > Amaryllidaceae > Allium > Allium sativum. The sequence goes on from CM060923.1 coordinate 15,115,495, forward strand.
AAAGTGACTGAGCCGATCTAACACCTAATATGTGTGTATATGCATCCACGAGCAACCACTAGCAACCACTTGCAACCATCAACCATAACATGTTTCAATTACATGTTTACATCCAAATGGGTTTCCACCTAAGGATAAAGGATAAGACCGAGGAGATACACTTAAAAATATAGGTACAAGCATAAACTTAAGGAAAAAGAGATCAAGGATGTACCCTCAAGAAAGAAAAGGTTAGGCTGCGCGTATTCTGTCCTTAGTATCCCAAGTCGCGTCTTCCTCGGTGTCGCTCCATTTAACTTTAACAAGCTTGACTTCACGATTGCGTAGCTTTTTGACTTCTGTACCCAAAATATGAGTTGGAACTCTCCTTATAGTCGCTTCTCGTTCAACTTCTACTTCCTCTAACATGCTTGGTTCCACCACCTCCACAGACTCATGTAAGCACTTCCGCATGTGAGAAACATGAAAGTCATTATGAACTCCAGCCAGTCTTTCGGGCAGCTCTACTCTATAAGCCATCTTCCCAATCTTCTCGATGATAGGAAACGTCCCTAAAAATCTTGGTGCTAACTTCCCTGCGGATCCAAAGCGAGCAACGTTCCTCAAAGGAGATACTTTAAGGAACACCTTGTCTCCAACTTCAAACTCAAGGTTGGTTCTCATTTTGTCTGCATAGGACTTCTGTCTATCTTGGGCAGTCTTCATCCTTCTTCGTATCAATTCCACTTTCTCTGAAGTTTCTCTAATCATGTCTGGTCCGAGTACGAGCTTGTCTATAGACTTCCACCAACAAGTTGGTGATCGGCATGGTCTTCCATATAAAGCTTCGAAGGGTGCCATGCCTATGGTGGCTTGGTAACTATTGTTGTAAGCGAACTCCAAAAAAGGAAGATGATCCTCCCATGTACCTCCAAAGTCAAGAATGCACAGTCTCAAAAGATCTTCTAGTACTCTGTTCACCCTTTCCGTCTGACCATCGGTTTGGGGGTGATAGGCTATGCTTAAACATAGCTGTGTGCCCACAGCCTCTTGTAAACTCCTCCAGAACTCGCTCGTAAAGATAGGGTCTCGATCACTCAATATGTTGGAGGGTATCCCATGGAGTCGAACTATCTCTTTAAGATATATGGATGCTAGAGATGAGGCAGTCCTTCTACTCTTGACGAGTATAAAGTGAGCACTTTTAGTGAGCCTGCACACTATTACCCAAATGCTGGTATTGCCCCTTCTTGACCTAGGAAATCCATTAATAAAGTCCATCGAAATGCTATCCCACTTCCACTGTGGGACCTCTAAGGGATGAAGCAAACCACCAGGCTTATTCTGCTCCGCCTTGACTTGCTGGCATATCATGCACTTAGAGATGAATTCAGCTACATCCCTCTTCATGCCATTCCAAAAGAAAACCCTTTTTATGTCTTTGCACATTTTGTCTCCACCGGGGTGTATGGTCAACTTGGAATGGTGTGCCTCTTCGAGAACCTTCTTCACCAAATCCCTTGCTTGTGGGACGCATAGTCTTCCATCCCATCTCAACCATCCCTTATCATCGATGGAGCACCCATTGAGGTGACTCGAAGTCTCACCCCTAATCAGCTTATCTATCACATCAACTAGCTGAGGGTTCTCACGTTGCGCGTTGCCTATTGAGTCCAAAAGCATAGGCCGCACTTCCAATGTTGCTAACAAACCAGGCACAAATTCAGAGGAGGGTCTAAATCAAAGTTGGCTATGTACTCCAAGCTTTGCCTTTCTACAAAGAGAGGGCTTAAGGTCAGCTTCTTTCTACTCAAGGCGTCTGCTACTGCATTGCCCTTACCAGAAGTATATTAAATTTCAAAATCATATGAGGCAAGAAACTCCATCCATCTTTGCTGCCTCAAGTTGAGATCTTTCTACGAGAAAAGGTACTTCAACGATTTATGGTCAGTAAACAATTCAAATTTCTCACCTAGGAGATAGTGGCGCCAAGACTTAAGCGCAAAGACGATGGCTGCCAACTCTAGATCGTGGGTTGGGTAGTTTTTCTCTTGTACTTTAAACTGCCTTCCACCATAAGCTATTACCTTACCTTCTTGCATCAAGACAGCGCCTAATCCTGTACCGCATGCATCCGTATATACTGCAAACATCTTGCTCCCATCAGGCAATGTCAGAACTGGGGCTATTGTCAGAGCCCTCTTCAAGCGTTGGAAAACAATATCGCAATCCAAATCCCAAGGGAAACTAGGTTCTTCTTCGTCAACCTTGTAAGTGGAGCTGAGATTTTCGCAAAGTCTTTGAAGAACTTTCGATAAAAGCCTGCTAGCCCGAGAAAGCTTCGGACTTCGGTTGCATTCCACGGAACCTTCCAGTCTTGCACAACAACCACTTTTGCGGGGTCCGTAGCTAACCCTTCTTTGGACACCACATGTCCAAGAAACCTTACTTCTTCTCTCCAGAAGTGGCTTTTGGAGAACTTGTCTTTCAACTGATGTGCACAAAGAGTATCCATGACTTCCTTTAGATGTAGAGCATGCTCTTCCTCACTCTTCGAGAAAATCAAAATGTCGTCCACGAAGACCACAACAAACTTATTAAGGAACTCCCTAAACACCCTGCTAATCAAGTTAACGAAGTAAGCGGGTGCGTTTGTCAAGCCGAAAGGAATGACAAGCCACTCAAAGAAACCATCCGGAGTTCTGAACACGGTCTTATCAATGCTGTCTTCAGCCACTCTTAGCTGATGAAACCCGGTAGCTAGATCTAATTGGGAGAAAACCGATGCACCTACAAGCTGATTGAACAAATCGTCTATTCTTGGGAGTGGGTGCTTATTCTTTTTGGTCAGCTTGTTTAGCTCCCTATAATCAACGCACAGGCGAAGTGAACCATCCGCTTTAGTTGTGAACACTACCGGAGCACCCCATTCAGAAATACTCCGCCTTATAAACCCCTTCTCAAGCAACTCTTTAACTTGCTTGCTAAGGTCTTCCCTCTCCCTTGTAGCCATGTGTCTAATGGGTAAAGCAATGGGTTTTGCATTGTCAACGAGGTATATGTGGAAGTCAATCTCCCGCTTCGGAGGTAAGCCCTTTACCTCCTCAAACACATCCGAGTATTCATGGACTACTCTTACAGACTGCTAGTTCTCAACAGACGCATCAAGAGATTCTAGATAACTAAGCATAACAGAGTTCATGGGATTACAAGAAATTTCGAGAGTGTTACCAAGGCGAGTCATGAGTCTAACCACTCTCTTTTCACAATCAAGGATGGCACCATTACTGGATAGCCAGTCCATGCCTAGAATCAACCCATAGCCCGTGAAGCCCAAAACAAAGGCATTACATCTAAACCCAACGCTTAGAATAGAAATTTTCAAATCCAAGCAAATCATTGACAAATAAGCTGAGCCCCCAATTGGATTTGAAACAACCAAGGGATACTTTACTATACTGGGGTCTAGGTGCAGAGATTCAACTAAAGCAGTAGATATAAAAGAGTACGATGCGCCAGAATCAAAGTGTGTGCAAACGGGATGATCAAAAAGATAAACTAAACTCTCAACAAAACTATTTCTACCTCGTTCTTGCAGAGGTGCTATGAGAGCGTGAACCTACCCTCTAGAAGTGGATCCAGTCCTATGCCCCTGCCCTTGCTTCCTTAGGCAGTCCTTAGCCATGTGTCCCGTCTCACCGCAATGGAAACATCCACCCATCTTCCTTTTCTTCTTCCTGCAGTCTTTGACCAGATGTCCAGGAATGCCACAAAAATTACACTTTCTCTTGTTACGGTGTTTGTTGTTCTTCCCACCTTTCTTTGAATCAACTTTCTTGTTCTGTGACCCCTCTGCCTTCTTATCTTGAGGCACTTCCACTTTTGCCTCTTTCTTGCCCTTGTCTTCGTCATGTAAGAGTGCCATGTCCAGCAACCTCTCATAAGTCGCACCCATAGGTACATGGGTCATAGCTAGGCTGTGAAGTGGCTCATTCAATCCCTTGAAAAAACGGAGAGCCTTCTTATGAGGAGTATTCACTAAATCCAGTCCAAATCGGGCCAGCTGATTGAATTGGTTGACGTACTCCTTAACCGTCATATTTCCTTGCTTAAGAGATAAGAACTTCTCCACCTGTAGGCTTCGTTCAGCTTGTGAGAGGAATTTCATCTCAAATCTCATTATGAAATCCTCCCAAGTTTCCGCTGGCCTCTCGGCATTGGTAACCTCCCACCAATAAGAAGCTTCGTCTTTCAGCAACCACACCGCCAACTGGATATTTTGCCAATCATCCACCTCGAAGATAACGAATAAATCCTCAGTTTCTTTGAGCTAGTTCCTTGCTTCCACGAATGTTTCAGTTCCACTAAAATTCTTTCCACCCATGGCTTTAAAATCTCTACATATATTTGAGAAAGCATTTGCACAAGGACGAGGAGGAGGAGGAACCGCTGCAGCTGGGGGAGGAGGAATGTCTACTGGACCCGCGTCGTTGGCCCTAGCCTCTAAGCACCTCCTGAACCAGCTAGGTATCGGTACACCCTCTGGAAGGTTAAGATCCCCAGACATGCTGAAACAAAAAGGAAAGATTCAAAACGAAGGATAGAAAGTTAGTGCATATGGCTTTGGGGGATTATGCCTTTTAAAATAAAAATAACACTTTTTCTTGAAAATGCTTTTTTATACTTCTTTTTGAAAATAGTTTTCCAAAAACCTTTTATCTGATCTAGTAAACCTTTGCTCTAATACCAAGTGAAACACCCCACCTCCGTTAAGGTCACTCACAAAGGGAATGCCTTAACTTTGGTGGAGGGTTATAGGTATAAGACACAGAAAAATTTACAAGATAGATAGATATAAGCAGCGGAAAACAAACATTTATTTCATACGTGATTCAATACAAAAGCATTACAACAAATTGTCTCAAAATAACTGCCAAAACATTACATCATAATCTCTGTCTTGATTATTAAATAAAGAAGCATAAAACATAAATAAAACTACATAAATCGCCAAGTATAGTGTCCAAAAGCCATAGCCAAGGAAAGAGAGTCCAAAACATACATCTACTTCCTTGAAGTTTGCAAAGAGTCTGACTAAGCTGGAGTATTCCCTCCCTATGGACCTTGGGGGGGGGGGGAATAGAAGAAAAGAAGACGAAAGAAAAAAGGGTCAGACATAAGTCTGAGTAAGTCTAGTGACATTTCAGTGTGTGAATAAGGAAAAGGTCATGATAGGAATAAACTGAAAAATAGGACAGTACCAGAATAACCATCTAACATAAAACTATACAAGGCAGGATAAACCGAATATACTTCGCACCCATGTGTATTTCTCTGCACCTACTTATACTTGTCCAACTAGCACCACGTGTTTATGGTGAAATGATTTCCTTATATCAGTCGGCTCCTACTCGCATGCTTTAATCACGTGTGTCATTCGGCCCCCGCTTGATTGTAGATACCTGTGCTGGTCCCCCCACGGGGTGTATCAAATCCTATGGTGGCAACCCGACACGATTCAAGATGCACCATGTATGACTACTGATGCCCGGTGCCTGGTTTTTCCCACTTCGGAGTACGTGCACGCCTGTACTCCGTCGGAACCTGCACTGACGCACCAACCGCCGACGTTTTGACCGCTTATAATCAGCTTAGTAATTGTGCCCCACCTTGCCTAGTTTAGGGTACCATGATACATCTATGTGGGTTACTGCTGGAATGGGTCCCCATTACTAGGGTTTCCTAATCAACATGTTAAATTGGTTAAGTGTCCAAGTTTACCTAACCCCACCCATTAGTTTAGTTAACATGTTGAATCGGTTAAGTGTTTCCTTAATTGAATTAACCCTACCAATCTTGACTTAGCTTTAACTTTTCATTAAAGCACCAACCACTCACATTAGACAGGTATTGTTGTGGTCACTGGATGTGCCGGTCGGTTCGGGGCAGTTTTACACCACAACTCAGTCTAACCTCGGGTCCTTTTGGGCTCCATGCAGTAACCACCCACATTAGATCTATATTGTTACGGTTGCTGGATTTGCTGGGCGGTTCCGGGCAGTCTTATACCGTAACTCAATCTAACCTCGGGTTAGGCATATTCGTTTTTTCTAAATTTACATATTTATCCTTTTTATATTTATATGTAAATTTGTCAACAATTTATTGTCATGGCCCACTTTCCCTCTAATTCAAGTTCATGGTTTTTGGTATAAAAACTATACCATTTCTATGCCATTCATTAATTACAAGACTATGAGCCAAATATGTCAGTTATATGTAATTTCCAAGTTTTTCCCAACGTTACCCCCGTTGTACGTTCGCGTTAATCACATAAATTCAATGGGTATGCAAATTAGCCCAATTTATAAACAGGAGGTAAAAGAAGGGAACATTTAATCAAACATATGTCGTGTAAATTTTAAATTAACATGTCTCATGAAACAAGTGGTAAAATAAGAACCGTTCGATGAAACTAGAATCAATCAAGACCATCCAGCCAAGATAGAATTGCCAATTCATCCCTAATGACTCAGCAGGGAGTCAGAACACAGCAGTCTTCAAATCTGCTCGAGGGGGCAGGTCGACCCCCAGGTCGACACCCAGGTCGACCCCCAGGTCGACCTGTAGGGGGGATGTTGACCCCCTGGTCGACCTGGCCTTGGGCGGGAAATTTCCCGCCCAGCCCGCTTCTGCTTCTTAAATTCGAAATTTGAATTTCTGAACTTTATTCTGAACTGTTTATTTGAATTACTGAAACTTCTAAAGGCCATAACTTCTTCATACGAAATCCAAATCACGCAAACTCGGACTCTATCTCAAGCAGAATTCCAAGACAAATGCAATGGCATAACCCATTTCCCTTAATTCTGTCATTTGAAATTAATTATTGTTTAATTCGTAACTTTAATGTTAATAGAAAATACGGGGTGTTACAGCAAATGATCCAATCATTACAAAACAGAGAATGGTAGCCAAAATGATAATATTGATAAAGTAGAGGACAATGTTGAAACTTTCTTACATATACGGAAGCTCAACACTGAAATTTCTAGAGGCAGATTCACCAAGACATTTAAGATCCCATCTTCTTCTAGTATTTATTGGAGTCGACCTTCCTCTGACCATCTATATGGAGGCGGCCATCCCTTTCTAACCAGAGAGCCAGTGTTTCTGAGGACAGTCACTTCCACAAAATAAAATTTATTATTTTACTTGAATTGTAGAATCAAAGAATCTATAACTTCGCTTACTGAATAGGCAGATATATGACTTATTAGTTTGGACTGAAGGTCGAATCAGCTGCACCAGAATGGATTATAGAGACAAATCTGTAGATCTAAAGAAGAACAACTACAAATGCTTGGCGACTTTACATCTAGTCTTATTATCAGATCCAAGCAAGATATCAACAATACAGAGAGATAAAGGCTCAATATTGAAGATAAAAGAGTTTACTCCTTAGATCCGAAGGACAGAAACAAATATTTTAACACAAATCGTTTTCCCGAAACAAAATTCGGTTACTTTGGTGGAGAAGAATGATATATCTGATCTTCTCAGTAGTGAAAACAAAGTTTGGGAGCCACCATTAGTTCTTTGACCCAATTGCGCTTTCGATTCAAAGACGAATCATGGTGAAGATACAACAATAGAACGAGATTATGGGGAGAGAAGATAGGCGGCGCAGATAGGTTTTTAGTTTAAGAATACAAGATAAAGGCTCCTGTGACAAAAATAAAGGCGCTGGTAGAAAATTAAACCAAAATTTTAACTTCGGAGCCAAAATTTTGCAATGGAGCCAAAATGAAATTTCTAGATAAATAAAAAAATGAATACGCTGGATGGATCGGCAGCCATTTTGCCTCTTTCACGTTTGCCTACCATTCAACTTGCTAGTGGTAGGGTCCACCGTTTTGCTCTACTTAAGAGAACAAGCCAAATGATGTTGTAGCATAGACCATCAAATGCCAACGTTATACTGATGATTTGATGATCACTTGGTTTATTGTTTATAATTAACAACATCTACTAGAAAATAGCTATAAGATAATAGTCATAAATAAATGTTTGCAACGGTAAAAATTAATTTGTTGTTAGATTCTTATTACAAGAACCTAAAACAAACATTGGACAAAAATATTTTTATTACAACCGAAAGGAAAACACAATTATTAAGAATATATTCATTTATTAGGTATTTAATCGTAGTTATTTGATGTTAAAAAATAAATAGATTTATTTTTTATTATGTGTAAGCTAAATATTAACTCCGGTTTAATAATTATAAATGACTAACTATTTTCTTCTTGATAGTTACGTATTATCTATTAAATAAAAATTAAAATTAAAAATTCTTCTGAACTTTCGTAGACTATTTATTAACCAAAAACCATTAATTATTAATCTTTTACTGGTTATTATTAATTAGTAATTATTAAAATTAATAAATAAATACCAAATATCACATCATAGTTAGTAAATTTTATTGTTAATTATTAAATACTAGTCCTGATGACATAGTTAGTAATACTCAATCAAAAATAGAATATGAAGTATTATACAATTTAAATTAAACTATTAAATGAAATTTTTCAATATTTTAAAGTTTAGAAATTTTGGTTATTTCATGTCGAACAATGATTGGTTTTATAAATTATATGATTTATTTCAAAAATATTCAAGATGATTTCAAATTTTTAAGTTTTTCGAAATTTAAAATATAATTATCAACTATAATTATAATATATGAGTATCAACTATAATTATCAACTATAATTATTAAATACAATTATTTAAAATTAATTATTGAATATTAGATATCATTTTATAAGTATTAAATTTTATTATTAATTATTAAATAATTATTATAATAAACTGATATTTTCATCTCTTGCAAATCTGTTGGAATTCTGCTGCAAAATAGCTTCGATAAATATTCGTCGGTATTCCACCTGGATTTGCAGCGGAAAATAGCGACATAATTTTTTTGTCGCTAATTTGATGCAATTTGCAATGGTTTAGTGAGGGATGACAGAAGACGACGGTAATAAATAAAAGAAAAAAAGTTGAAAAAACAAAAAACTATCCCTTGCAGATCACATGGAAATCGATCACAAATTAGCGATGGAAATTTCCGCTTTTAAATATTTGACGCTAAATCAGTGTTTTCTTGTAGTGCATTTTCCCATAAGAATAGGGTCTTTTAGTATTAACCATTTCCAAGGAAAAAAGAGATTTCCTCACATACCACATATTAGACTTGTAATTTGAATTTTCAGTTACTTCTGTAAACCAAATGGAATTTCCTATACTTAATTAGACCTACACATTTTTATTTTTATTTTATTCTGCTTCCATTTTTGATATTGTAAAACTTGTTGTAGAAATAAATGATTTGAATCATGTACAATTTCCATTCCTTAGATCCATTATTTTTATGAGGAATATAAGATTCAAAGAAGAGTAGAAATAAAGAAGTGAACTAAACTATGGTTTACATGAAATTTTAGGAAAACATATAACTCCATTAAATTTATATACATAACCAGAATTCAATACACAAGATTGACATCTTCACATTTATAGAATTTCAGAGTGTTTTATTATTTTCTTTTCACAGTGCCGAAAATCTTTAGGCGCACCGAAATTCAATAATTTAATCAAAATAACTACAAACAAATTAAAACTTGAGATTCCACTAACAGATCTGTAAGTTTGGAATAGATCTTTGCTCTTATTTTCAACATTCTTTGGAATTGATAGCATCCTTGATCATTTCCATATTCCTTCCTCACACACACACACACATAGATATATATATACAAAAGAATATTGTGTGTATATATATACATATATTCAAATCTAGAAAATACATATATAAAATAAAGATTTTGGGGAAGAAGCATAGAATAAGAAACTAACTTCACCCTAATTTTGGATTTGAGAAGAAAGAAGTGGTGTTGGAGAGCGTTTGCCACATAATAGTGAGTAAGAATAAGGAGGTCTAGAGTCTTATTTATAGTTTCTCAAATAAAAGAGCATCATCAAATTTCTAAAATAAAAGCCTGGTCCATTAAGTAGCAACATCTAACCCAAGTAAACCTAGGGGTGAGCAAATGGTTGGTTCAGTTTTACACTGATAAAAAATGTTGGAACCAAAATAACCATCCGAGAAATATAAATCAAACCTAACCAATATTTTTTGAAATCAAAACCAACCGAACCGATAATATTTGGTTTGGTTTGGTTGGTTTACTTGGTTTATCTTAAAATGAAATAGATCTTCTAATTGTTAATATAACAGAGGATTAAAACAAATAATTGAATTCATAAAATGCAAATATTTTATAAATCATACACTTCTTCTAAAAATGTCAATATGAAATTAAAGAAAAAATAATATTGTTATGAAAGTATTCTTAATAATAGCATTGTTAGTGGTAATTTTTTACTTTTTAATAAATAAAATTTTTAAGTTTGGTTTAATTGGTTGGTTCAGTTTTCAAATACTAAAAACCAAACTCGACCAATAAACCGAAGTAATATAAAAACAAAAACAAAAACCAACCAATTAACTTACAAAACCAAACCAAACGGACCAAACTCAACCGGTTTGGTTGGTTCAATTGGTGTCAACCAATAAATGCTCACCCCCTAAGTAAACTCATGCCTTCACAACCTATATTCGCTCGGAAAGGTCGAACGTACGGTTGACTGATGGAACAAGGAGAGGCCGACCATCCTTTTACCTGGGCACCTAGTTTTGAATGTTGCTTAACATTTTAGACATCTTATTTAATTCCTATTAATTCCTAAATGTTTTGTCCCATACTAATCTTTACAATTAATTTTACTTAAATTTGAACTTCGGATTTGTGGATTCTTTTAAAATATTTAAATTTAAATTCGAAGTAGTTGTACTTTATATCGAAATACTTTGTTTACAAGTAACTTTTACACATAAGCTCCGTTTTCAACATATTTTATATGAAAACATATCAGAATTTCGCCACGCACACAAGGTGTAACTTTCATGGTCTAATTCCAAAAATGTCAAAATTTTCATATTTTTCTATATTGTTATTATTTTTAGTTTTTATCTTTTTATGTATATTTAGGGTTGATTTTACAGGGTGTTACAGTACTTGATTACACATCTCAAATTGAAGAGATGGCTAGAAAATAAAAAGTGCTTGTCCTATGTAGCAAAAACACTAAGAAGTCCATATATGAGGGTATGAAACTAAATTCGAATTTTTGTAAAAAAATCAGAATCGTGGACCAAATAAGAAACATAACAACTAGCCTAAGAGAAAAATAACAAAATGCCCCTAAAGAATGGTAGTAGACGGGTTTTTTTTGTGTTACAATCCTAGCAAACCAGGCTATATGGCACAGAAGTGTCACAACAAGCTAAATCCTACATCGCAGACTATTGTAATCAAAGAAGAACTTGTAGCCACCCTAATTGAGATCAATTTAGTTGGTGAATAAGAAGGTTGGTAGATAAACATTGGTGCTTCTCACTGTGTTTTCTATCATATAGAAATGTCTAAAAAAAAATTAATTAGGCCTGTCTATTGGGCTGTGCAAACAGCCCAATGGAACAGGGACCCCAAAATTTAAGGGCTCCAAATTTTTCTATAGTATATGTATTATTATATACATATAATTTCTCATTCCAACCTATGTAAATTTGAAGAATTATTTTTAGTAAATCATGCTTTCCTTATAGCAGAAATGTCAATTTTCCAAAATGTAACAACCCGTATTTTGAATAACAAGTTATAACATAAATCAAGGCAGAATTAAATGATAAAATCTGAATCAAGGGAAACGGGCTATGCCATTGCGTTTGTCTCGGAAAAATACGCGAAATAGAGTCTGAGTTTTCGAAAATTGGAGTCTGTATGAAGAAGATATGGACGAACGAAGTTAGGCAGAAAAACCGAAAACAAGCCAGAATGCACTGGCGCACTTGTGAAGTGCGCCAGCACAAAAATACACTGGCGCACTTGGGAAGTGCGCCCGTGTCGAGCCAAAAACCTGCACGGCTTTCTGGCTTGACCCTGGCTGGCTTGGTGCACCTGTTTTGGTTCTCTGGTTTGTTCTGCTGGCCTGTGACGATTTTTGATGGTTTAGATCTAAACTAGGGTTAATCCTATGGCCTAAACTAACCTAAAGTTCTATAAAAGGACCCTAATACCTAGCCTAAACCATCATAAATCAATCATACAACTAGATTATGCCAAAATGTTTAATCATGGCCTCCACCCTCTTGTCATAGCCTCCATATTCATTCATATGATAGTTCCTAAGATTGTTTAAGAGTTTCTAAGTTTGATTCAAGGCCAAAGTTCAATCTTTCTTCATTAAAACAAGGGTCTTTCTTCATACAAATCATTGGAGCTTATTATTTGGGGTTTTTTAGAGTTGCTAGTGGCTTCGTCTCAATCTTATTTTATTTTATAAGTCTTCATAGCATAGTAAGCCCTACTCTACTCTTAGATTCTAACTATGAAGTTAAATATGACATGTTGCAAGTTTGAGTTTTGGCCTAATTATGATTTGTGCTTTGATTCTATCATGTTATGCATAGATTTATTCTATGCATGTTTGTAAAGCTATCACCTTGACTTTGTGCATAGAAAGCTATGAGCTTTGATTCTATCATGTCATGCATAGATTTATTCTATGCATGTTTGTAAAGCTATCACCTTGACTTTGTGCATAGAAAGCTATGAGCTTTGATTTGAAATGTTGCATAAAGCAACATAGAAACTCTCATAACCCTTATGTTATCTTGCATATGATGTTATATGCGAATCACTAGCTATCATCCTATGTCATTTATGTCCATGTTTCACCTATTATGCTAAAGTTGATATCATGCATGTTTTGAGGCTCATAATGTAATATGCAAGTTTATGAACACATTTGCCTCATATGCCACCATGTTTAACTTGTGGCCAAACCTTAACCCCTCGTGTTCCTTAATATGCTTGTGGCCAAATCACCCTTATGCTATTATGCATGCTTGTGGCCAAATCACCCTTATGCTATTATGAATGCTTGTGGCCAAATCACCCTTATGCTATTATGCATGCTTGTGGCCAAATCACCCTTATGCTATTATGCATGCTAGTGGCCAAATCACCTTTATGCTATTTGATATGTTTGAGGCCAAGTCACTTTTTATGCTATCATACATGTTGAGACCACATGCTAGTATGTTGAACCCCTTTTGGCCTCAAATATCACCACGTTTAACTTGTGATAGTCTTTGCCATCTTATGCCCACCTTGTCATATTGTTATGTTCCCTCTTTGATCTATTTGCGTTGATGCGAATTTACGTGCGATGGGAATACGTTATGGGTAGTTGGGCAAACTAAAATAACATGAAAACACGACTTGAAAATATGACATGAAAGTTTGACATGTGTTTATGCTTGAAAACATGAACTTGGACATGACTTCTAGAAAACATGAGAATGGCCAACTCGAGGTTGGGTTGAGTTTGTAGCATAAATCTACCCGGAACCGACCGGCTTAACTAGTGGCTACAAACAATAGGACCCAATGTGAGTAGTTGGTCATATCGCACGTAAAACCCGAGGTTAGACTAGGTTGTGATGTAAATCTACCCAGACCCTCCCGGCTTAACTAGTAACCACAACAAAGTCAAATGTGAGAGGTTGGGGTGCATTAAGTTAATTAATGCCACATGGTAGGGTTAAGTCATGGACTACTTGAATACTTAACCAATTAAACATGATGGATTGGTAGGGTTAAGTCATGGACCACTTGAATACTTAACCAGTTAAACACGATGAATTGGTAGGGTTAAGTCATGGGCTACTTGAATACTTAACCAATTAAACCTGATGTATTGATAGGGTTAAGTCATGAATTACTTGAACACACTTAACCAACTCAATACATGGTTAGGATGAGGTTAACCACACTTAACCCATTTGAAATCCTAGTTGCGTGGTCCTTTTCAGCCGTAACCACAAGGAAGTATCATGGATACCCTGGACTAGGCTAGGGTGGGGCACGATTACTGGACTGATTGTAAGAGACCAAAAGAGACGGCTGAATGTTGCATCGGTTGTTCAGGCGGACCATGGTCGTGCACATTAAGTCCGGAGTTGAACATGGGCACCAGTAGGTTTAGACCGTGCGTGCTCGAATTGTGTCTGTGGTTTACACCTTAGGGCTGGATACACCCTAGGGTGGACCTTGCACAGTTAACTACATTTCACGATTAAGCCGTATGACACCGATACACGACGAGCTAGGCTTATAGGGAGCCGATCGACTAGACCGTGTAGTTGGACCTGGACTTAGGTCACCTCATGATGTTGGGCCAGCTTTGGGCTAAGGGATCATTTCTTGTTTATACTTGACATGGATTAGAATACTAGTACACTCTTGGTGCAACTTAACCTTGTATATGCGATGCCACACTTGATCTATCTTGTTAACTTTTTACCCTGCCAGTTATCATCCTATGTTTCATCTCTGCTTTGCATGTCCAGTTAACTTTATTAGTTTTTATACTAATAGTAGGTAGGACTTACCAGTCTTTTTGACTGACCCGTTTTCTTTTGCCTCTTTTCTTCCGTTTCCCCCCCAGGTTCTCAGGGTGGGAACACTAGCACCTAGCTTGGATCTTCAGCTTGCTTTCTGGATAGCTCATGTACGGTTTGGACTTGAGCTCGCTATGGCTTTATCACATCCACTTTGGGGATAGTTTACTTTATTTCCAGTTTTCAGTTTATGTTTCTAGACTTGTTGTAGTTGGAAAATAATGACTAAGTACTTTGATGTAACTTGACTTTGGTTTTGAAATAGTAATTTTATCCGCTGCTTTATTTACTCTGTTTTACTTATATGTTCTGTCTTGTGATATCTTCATGCATGTTTACCTCGTTTAACACCCCTCCAAAGTTAGTGCGCTTGCAAGAGTGACATTGGCGGAGGTGGGGTGTTACATTTGGTATTAGAGCATAAGGTTTACGAGATTGGACAAAAGGTTTTTAAAACTTACCTTTTGGAAAACTATCTTCAAAACCAATTAAGTATTTTCCAAGAAAAGTCTAGTTTATTTTAAAAAGGCTATTCCCCAAACGCCATTAGCACTATCCTTTGTTTCCTCGTTCTCAATCTATCTTTTTCTTCGTTTCAGTATGGCCGATAATTTTGCCATTCTGGAGGGCGTACCAGTACCTATTTGGTTTAGAAGGTACATGGAGGCAAGGGTGAATGAAGCCGGCCCCGCGGACATTCCTCCTCCCCCCGTGGCTAACATTCCTCCTCCTCCCATAGCTGAGGTTCCTCCTACTCCTCCTCAGCATCCACAAGCGGATTTCGCGAAGATTTGCATGGACTTTAAGGCGATGGGTGGCAAGAATTTTATTGGGACAGAGACTTATGTGGAGGCAAGAAACTGGTTAAAGGAAACTGAAGACCTCTTTGTTATCTTGGATATAGGAGACCGTAGAAAAGTTCTGTTGGCGGTATGGTTATTGAAAGAGGAAGCTGCATATTGGTGGGTAGTCACCACCACTACTAGGCCCATTCAGACTTGGGATGACTTTAGGAGAAGGTTTGGACTGAGGTTTCTATCATCGACAGAAGAGAACCTTCAGATGGAGAGGTTCCTATCACTAAAGCAAGGGGACATGACCGTTAGGGAATACGTGGATAAGTTTAATCAACATGCTCAATTTGGTCTAGACTTGGTTAACACAGCTCAGATTAAGGCCCTACGCTTTTCTCTAGGATTGAATGAGCCATTGCGCGGTTTGGCCATGTCTCATATACCCATGGGGGCGACTTTCGAGAATTTGGTGAATATGGCCCTGCTTCAAGAGGAAGATAAGAGTGGCAAGAAGGAGGTCAAGGCAAATGAGTCTCAAGGCGAGAAGGTAGATTCCGGAAAAGGAGGCAAGAACAACAACAGTAAGGACAACAAGTCAAGAGAAAGGAGGAAGTGCAACTTCTGTGGGATTACTGGGCACATAGCCAAAGACTGTAGGAAGAAGAAAAGGAAGTTGGGAGAATGCTTTCATTGTGGAGAGTCTGGACACTATAGTAAGGATTGCCCGAAAAAGCGAGGACAAGGGGAAAAGGCAAATTCAGCAAGCAGGACCCTTTAGAGGGCAGTTCCAGGCTCTCCTCGATCTTCCAGCTTTTGATCGAGGTAGTGTTTCTATAGAAAGTCATGTTTACATTTCTGATTTCCCTGTTCATACCTTATTTGATTCTGGCGCATCGAATAGTTTTATTTCTGATCTGGTTGAAAGTTTGCACCTAAGTACTAGTCTAGTAAAGGATCCCGTTAGTGTTTCAAATCCAACTGGGGGTTCCGCCCATCTATCTGTGATTTTTATGGATTTTAAAATCTCTATCTTGATCATAGAATTCATGTGTAATGCTTATGTTCTCAGGTTTATGGGATACGGGTTGATTTTGGGCAGGGGTTGGTTGTCCAGTTATGGAGCCATTCTTGACTTCGAACATAGGGTCGCGAGGCTCATGACTCGCCTCGGTAATACCCTCGAAATCTCGTGTGATCTTTAGGGTTCCGTCATGATTAGTTATCTAGAATCCCTTGGCACCTTTGTTGGAAATTGGTAATCCAATCGAGTAGTGTTCGCCACTAAGGTGGATAGTCCATTTCGCTTGACCAGGGGTTATAAAAATCACCCTAGTAAGTACATTTGGTAAATGGATTGACATTTGTTTTCAAGAGATAGTTATTCTGCGTGGAATACCGTATGGTATGTAAACGAGTTCCAGGATTCACTAACGAATTTTGGAAAGCTTGCATGAAACCATGAGCACGCAGTTATGTTTAAGCCAAGTATTTTAGGAAAAGATTAAGTGGAAGTGGAACGAGAGGCAACGGTGAAATGAGTTCTAACTCATATTTTGGAAATAAGAATTAAGAGCTACGAAATTGTGAAGTTAAAAGACGGTCAAAGCACGATGGGATTAAGCACAAGAAAATGCGACTTAGAAGATTTAAGACTAGATACGCGCATCATATCTCTTTTTAAGAGTATATCCTTGATCCCTTTTATTTTGTAGAACTTACTCGCATGCTATCTTTTAAGTATATCCTCTCGGTCCTATTCTCAATCTTAGTTCTGTCGCAAACCCCATAAGGAGTATGACTCTCCTGTTTGTGATATATAGTTGGGGTGAAGATGTCCATTAAGTTGACCAAACTATTTGGGCTTTATGGGATATGGGTCATAGTCGATAGGCTTACGAAGAATGCTCACTTTGTTGCGGTGAAGAGTAAGAGGACCGCATCATGGCTAGCATCTGTTTATCCTTGAGAGATAGTGCGATTGCATGGAGTACCTTCTAGCATAGTTAGCAATCGTGACCCAATTCTCGCTAGCCAATTCTGGAATAGTTTACAAGAAGCGATGGGTACGCGATTGAATCTAAGTACGGCCTATCACCCACAGACGGATGGCCAGACCGAAAGGGTGAATAGGGTACTAGGAGATCTATTGAGGCTATGCATTCTTGACTTTGGCGGTACTTGGGAAGACCACCTTCCTCTTGTAGAGTTTGCTTATAATAATAGCTATCAAGCTAGCATAAGGATGGCACCATTTGAAGCTTTGTATGAGAGGCCGGATAGGTCACCATCTTGTTGGCGGGAGACTACGGATTGGCTTATACTTGGGCCCGATATGATACGGGACACGTCCGAGAAAGTTGAATTGGTGAGAAGACGGATGAAAGCGGCCCAAGACAGACAGAAATCCTATGCTGACAAGCGAAGGACAGATTTGGAATTCGAAGTGGGAGATATGGTTTTCGTGAAGGTTTCTCCTTTGCGTAATGTGGTTCATTTTGGAGCAGTTGGGAAGCTGGCACCAAGGTTCGTAGGACCCTTCCCTATCCTAGAGAGAATTGGGAAGATGGCCTATAAGGTGGAATTGCCCGAGAAGCTGGCCGGAGTGCATAATGTCTTTCATGTCTCGCATCTCCGAAAGTGCCTACATGAGTCAACCAAGGTAGTTGAACCAAGTATTCTTGAAGACACGGAGGTATAGAAAGAGGCGACCTTGAGGCGAGCTCTGATTCGTATCTTGGGAACGGAGATCAAGAAGCCGAGGAATCGAGAAGTCAAGTTAGTAAAGGTTTAGTGGAGTGAAGCCGAAGAGGATGCAACTTGGGAAACCGAGGAGAAGATGCACGCGCTTTATCCATTTCTTTTTGAGGGTACATTCTCAATCCCTTTTCCTAGTTAGCATATCTTTCTTTTGCTATCCATGTTTATCTTGTTATCGCGTTAACCTTGTCATGAGAACCTTAGGTAGAAACCCTTTGGATGAAACATGTATTTGAAACATGTTATGCTTGATGTTTGCAAGTGGTTGCAAGTGTTTGCAAGTGGATACTCGTGGATGCATGATACACATTAGGCACTAAGATCGGCTCACACACTTTCATATTGCATATGCATGAGTGCTTATACTTATTCATGGCTGAAACTTGTTATGCTATCACGTGGATGTTGCATATGGATGAATGTTATGTGCACTCATATAGAGATTATGAATTATGTTAGGAATTTGCATACATATGGACTCATTTCACTAACATACTTTGCATTAAGGAGGTTTACTGAATCAGTAACCGCCTAATTTTCGCATTAGATAAGTACATATACACACACCTTTGCATATGATCATACAACATTTAGAATCTTCTAAGGACAATGGCTGCACGTGGATGATGTTTTGAGTAGATGGATGATGGATGGTAGGATATGTTCTTCCTAACTTGAAGATTTCGGGGACGAAATCCTTTAAGGTGGGGAGGATGTAACAACCCGTATTTTGAATAACAAGTTATAACATAAATCAAGGCAGAATTAAATGATAAAATCTGAATTAAGGGAAAAGGGCTATGCCATTGCGTTCATCTCGGAAAAATACGCGAAATAGAGTCCGAGTTTTCGAAAACGGGAGTCCGTATGAAGAAGATATGAACGAACGAAGTTAGGCAGAAAAACCGAAAACAAGCCAGAATGCACTGGCGCACTTGTGAAGTGCGCCAGCACAAAAATACACTGGCGCACTTGGGAAGTGCGCCCGTGTCGAGCCAGAAACCTGCACAGCTTTCTGGCTTGACCCTGGCTGGCTTGGTGCACCTGTTTTGGTTCTCTGGTTTGTTCTGCTGGCCTGTGACGATTTTTGATGGTTTAGATCTAAACTAGGGTTAATCCTATGGCCTAAACTAACCTAAACTTCTATAAAAGGACCCTAATACCTAGCCTAAACCATCATAAATCAATCCTACAACTAGATTATGCAAAAATGTTTAATCATGGCCTCCACCCTCTTGTCATAGCCTCCATCTTCATTCATATGAGAGTTCCTAAGCTTGTTTGAGAGTTTCTATGTTTGATTCAAGGCCAAAGTTCAATCTTTCTTCATTAAAACAAGGGTCTTTCTTCATATAAATCATTGGAGCTTATTATTTGGGGGGTTTTTAGAGTTTCTAGTGGCTTCGTCTCAATCTTATTTTATTTTATAAGTCTTCATAGCATAGTAAGCCTTATTCTACTCTTAGATTCTAACTATGAAGTTAAATATGACATGTTGCAAGTTTGAGTTTGGGCCTAAGTATGATTTGTGCTTTGATTCTATCATGTTATGAATAGATTTATTCTATGCATGTTTGTAAAGCTATCACCTTGACTTTGTGCATAGAAAGCTATGAGCTTTGATTCTATCATGTCATGCATAGATTTATTCTATGCATGTTTGTAAAGCTATCACCTTGACTTTGTGCATAGAAAGCTATGAGTTTTGATTTGAAATGTTGCATAAAGCAACATAGAAACTCTCATAACCCTTTTGTTATCTTGCATATGATGTTATATGCGAATCACTAGCTATCATCCTATGTCATTTGTGTCCATGTTTCACCTATTATGCTAAAGTTGATATCATGCATGTTTTGAGGCTCATAATGTAATATGCAAGTTTATGAACACATTTGCCTCATATGCCACCATGTTTAACTTGTGGCCAAACCTTAACCCCTCATGTTCCTTAATATGCTTGTGGCCAAATCACCCTTATGCTATTATGCATGCTTGTGGCCAAATCATCTTTATGCTATTATGAATGCTTGTGGCCAAATCACCCTTATGCTATTATGCATGCTTGTGGCCAAATCACCCTTATGCTATTATGCATGCTAGTGGCCAAATCACCCTTATGCTATTTGATATGTTTGAGGCCAAGTCACCTTTTATGCTATCATACATGTTGAGACCATATGCTAGTATGCTGAACCCCTTTTGGCCTTAAATATCACCACGTTTAACTTGTGATAGACTTTGCCATCTTATGCCCACCTTGTCATATTGTTATGTTCCCTCTTTGATCTATTTGCGTTGATGCGAATTTACGTGCGATGGGAATACGTTGTGGGTAGTTGGGCAAACTTAAATAACATGAAAACATGACTTGAAAATATGACATGAAAGTTTGACATGTGTTTATGCTTGAAAACATGAACTTGGACATGACTTCTAGAAAACATGAGAATGGCCAACTCGAGGTTGGGTTGAGTTTGTAGCATAAATCTACCCGGAACCGACCGGTTTAACTAGTGGCTACAAACAATATGACCCAATGTGAGTAGTTGGTTATATCGCACTTAAAACCCGAGGTTAGACTAGGTTGTGGTGTAAATCTACCCAGACCCGCCCGGCTTAACTAGTAACCACAACAAAGTCTAATGTGAGAGGTTGGGGTGCATTAAGTTAATTAATGCCACATGGTAGGGTTAAGTCATGGACTACTTGAATACTTAACCAATTAAACATGATGGATTGGTAGGGTTAAGTCATGGACCACTTGAATACTTAACCAGTTAAACACGATGAATTGGTAGGGTTAAGTCATGGGCTACTTGAATACTTAACCAATTAAACCTGATGTATTGATAGGGTTAAGTCATGAATTACTTGAACACACTTAACCAACTCAATACATGGTTAGGATGGGGTTAACCACACTTAACCCATTTGAAATCCTAGTTGCGTGGTCCTTTTCAGCCGTAACCACAAGGAAGTATCATGGATACCCTGGACTAGGCTAGGGTGGGGCACGATTACTGGACTGATTGTAAGAGACCAAAAGAGACGGCTGAATGGTGCACCGGTTGTTCAGGCGGACCACGGTCGTGCACATTAAGTCCGGAGTTGAACATGGGCACCAGTAGGTTTAGACTGTGCGTGCTCGAATTGTGTCTGTGGTTTACACCTTAGGGCTGGATACACCCTAGGGTGGACCTTGCACAGTTAACTACATTTCACGATTAAGCCGTATGACACCGATACACGACGAGCTAGGCTTATAGGGAGCCGATCGACTAGACCGTGTAGTTGGACCTGGACTTAGGTCACCTCATGATGTTGGGCCAGCCTTGGGCTAAGGGATCATTTCTTGTTTATACTTGACATGGATTAGAATACTAGTACACTCTTGGTGCAACTTAACCTTGTATATGCGATGCCACACTTGATCTATCTTGTTAACTTTTTACCCTGCCAGTTATCATCCTATGTTTCATCTCTGCTTTGCATGTCCAGTTAACTTTATTAGTTTTTATACTAATAGTAGGTAGGACTTACCAGTCTTTTTGACTGACCCGTTTTCTTTCGCCTCTTTTCTTCCGTTTCCCCCCAGGTTCTCAGGGTGGGAACACTAGCACCTAGCTTGGATCTTCAGCTTGCTTTCTGGATAGCTCATGTACGGTTTGGACTTGAGCTCGCTATGGCTTTATCACATCCACTTTGGGGATAGTTTACTTTATTTCCAGTTTTCAGTTTATGTTTCTAGACTTGTTGTAGTTGGAAAATAATGACTAAGTACTTTGATGTAACTTGACTATGGTTTTGAAATAGTAATTTTATCCGCTGCTTTATTTACTCTGTTTTACTTATATGTTCTGTCTTGTGATATCTTCATGCATGTTTACCTCGTTTAACGCCCTTCCACAGCTAGTGCGCTTGCAAGAGTGACATTGGCGGATGTGGGGTGTTACACAAAATGAAAATTAATGGCTACAGTGAAGGAAGATTGATGTTCCCAATTTCCTTCTCTACATGCTTCTCTTATTTTAGGCTTTTTCCTTTTCCTTTTCCTTCTCCTCTACATACTTTTCTATGTAAATCTAAAGCATTAATTTTAGCAAAGCACGCTTTCCTTATTACAGAAATACCACTTTCCCAAAATGAAAATTAATGGCTACAATCAAGGAAGATTGACATTCCAAATTTCCTTTTCTACGTACTTTTCTTATTAGTTTTTTCCTTTTTCTTCTCCTCTACCAAACCTATATTTACATTCTCTAGTTTATCTCCCTCTGTCTTTTGCTTGAATTGCTTTCATTCTTTTGATGTCAATCCACTACCCAAGTAACAATGTGCCCAAAAATCAGTCTATTGACTTTGTAGTTGGATGATAGGTACGATTTTTTTTATTGATACTTTCAATTTCTCTTTTTTTTTAGCCTTAGTATGTTTATTTGTTTGCCAAATTAGGACTAACTTTTTGTTTTCTGGTTTAGGAACAACTACTGTGTGTTTCGTTTACGAAGGACGTTGAATGGATGAAGAAATTTGGAAGATTTGCAGCATCAACGAATCAGTTGGAATAATTATCAGGATGTCTCGCTCCTACATGATAATTATTGTTGCATGTAGCTATATCCTCAAGAATTTGGATGTATGATAATGGATGTGTAAAGCATAAAAAAGAGAGTTGACAAGTTAATCCATTCCCAAAAGGGTGCTCTTGATAATTTGAATGCTAATGGGGATGCTAGAAGATTGCTTCTTTTCAAGGGAACGGTGCATTAATTTGAAATGCAATGACACTTTTTATTGTTTTTTTTTCATGAAACATGAATCGGTGTTTTTTTAATGGAACATGAATTATACTGTTATTAGTACGGTGATCATTGCAGTCTTGTGCATCTATAGCTTTTCCATTTTTTATTAGGGGCATGGCCCATTTTGATATTCGAACAGGTCCAGCAAAATGCATTGTATGGCTCTGCATATAATGCTTCTAATAATATGAAATTGATGCTCAAAGATTCTTACACTACTATTGTTGTTGAAATTATGACTATGGGGTAGAAATTTACCTTTGGAAAGAACTTCACGAAAGATGTGACTCATATTCCACCAGGGGTGTAAATTGGTCGGACCGGACAGGACGGAGGTATGTTCAATTTCTATCCTAAATTAAATCGAACTAGTCATGCATCGAAATAAAAAATTCTTATACCAGTTTTTTTTGTCCTAAATAAAATCGATCGGATACGAACATATTTTTTCGGATACGGACACGAATGGACCCAGTCGAACATGGCTATTTATATCAAAATTTATACTTTTTATTATGTTTTCTCTCAACTACATACCCAATTACAAGGAATTCGGACAAATTCGAACGAACACGGACCGAACGTGATTTTTTCACATATAAATTTTGTTATCATAACTTGTGTTCTAAATGAAAATCGGAAGGAGGTATTTTTGTCATGGACACAAGCGGACATTCATACAATATTTACAACCCTACTCCACGAAGAAAAATTTAGTACATAGTTTCTTATTAAATAAAGTTGGCTTTACTCAAAGTGTATCATCTGACGTATATAGCATCATTGAAAATGGTATTTTTGCTAATAAAGGATATGTTAGATGAAATGTTTAAGTTAATTGTTGATCTGAATTAAGTTAATAGTCTTACTAATATGCTATGTGATTGTAATATTTGACATGCTAGACTTTGTCACATTATTAAGAGGCTAGTTCATAACATGAATAACTTAGGCTTAAATTCTAAATTATTTATAAGTGATTCGAAAAAATATGGATACCATCGCGAATATAAAACTACCATAACCAACATAAATTTAAATTTAGTGAGATAGAACCATTAGACTTAATACTTACTACTATATGCAAACTTGATGGTCTTCAGCTAAGGATGATAAATGTTGCATTATTACTTTAATTGATGGCTGCTTTTATTTCACTTATATTTATCTCAAAAAAAATAAAAGTGATACACTAGATATTTCTAAATTATTTTTCACTAAAATTGGAAAACTATCTAACAAGAAAATTAAGAGATTTCATAGTAATAGAGGAAGTGAATATAAACCTTGCACTATAAGAAAACTGTGATTTTATCTACACTAAAATGGAATAGGAGGGGTGTCAGTAAATGCAGTAGCTACGTAACTCCTACGACAATATTGGCTTAGGTAAAACATGTGTAGGTAATAATATATTCGTGTCTTACCTACGCCATCCATGTGGTTGTCCCCTATGCTATACCTACATTATTATTTATTTATGTGTTTCCTACACCATGATCTTCCTACATTTTTCCTTTAATACATTTACGTCTGCCATTTTCTACGTTTTTCCACCGTCGACCATTATCCATGTCTTTCCTACTCCATTGTTTTCAAACGCTTTTCCCACTCCATTTGTATGTCTTACATTTCCCATGTCATCTTTACATCAATTATTTAGGTATGGTTTACCTACACCATTGTATTTTAAATTTTACCTACGCCATCTATACGAATTTTTTTAGTACATTAAAATTAGATTATGTACGCCTTTCCTATATTATACCCCTTTTTTCTGAAACTATTTTGATATATTATTATTATATTTTGCTTCATCATATTAAACAAAAGCTAAATCATCTTATTCCATATTTATATGCATTCCAACAACAAGATTAATGTCAGATCATTTATCATAGATTAACTTCGAATATCTAATCAATATTACAAAACCAAAGTAAAATTAATCAAGTTCTCATAATTAAGTCTAAACAATACGATAATATGTTTATGTTACATGACATCACACAAATATCACTATGAATAAGAAAACTTCTCTTAGCTTTCATGACGATCATTTGACACTACATCAAATCGCTGTCGAAACATCTTAAAAAGTTCTTGATACTACTTTTTTAGCATTTGAATCTCTTCATCTTGATGCTTCACCTTTTTCTCCAGCTTTGCTATAGTCTATTCTTCTCCTTTGTTGATGCTATAAGTAACATTTTTGTATTTTTGCATTTTATCAAATATTACATCAATTTCAACATTTTAAACTAATTAAAAAATGTTTTGCTGGAAATTTAAATATTTACTTCGGGATATTGCAATAATTGGGTTTATGATCCTTCTTTTTAGCTATAGCACTAGTCAACATATTTAAATGTTTCTTTCTCGAATTTATATGTAATTTCTATGCCTTGATTTCAATTCTTGCTTGATATTGTGTCTGCATTTGTATTAGCACAAGTAAATTTTTAATAGATATATAGATGCATTAATTTATAAAAGGACCCAAAAAAATTTCATATGACATTAAGACAATAAAAATTGGATGTTTTTAGCAATGCTTAAAAAATAAAATGTTAGTAACATTTATATTAATATCAGCATGTTATTTCTAAAACAGTTATATCATTTATCGATGGACTTTCAGTAATTGAAACAAGCATGTCAACACTGCATTTGGAAGAAATAGCAACTGTACTACTTTCTATTGGAAATCTACAAATATCTATCATCACATACGAAATTATCCAGAGTAAACGCTTTAAATAATGAAATACTAGTATTACCGCAGAACGGTGGAAAAACCGACCATTAAAATTATATAATTAGAAGAAGAAAAATGAATTTCCCAAATAAATCAAACAAGTATTAGTAAACAACAGAATGTGTAAAATTTTCAAAAACAATTGCATAACAAGAACAAATACAATAATATTTCAGTTTATCTTCCAAACTCAAGCATCTACTCTAAAGTTAAAATATATTGTTCAAGAGTCTTCCTATTTCCTTTGGATATCATTAAGCATTCACCCAAGTGATTGGTTAATTTCTATTTTCTCATTCTATCTCTGATCAAATCCCCTTCTAGTGGTAATCTATTTCTCAATACAAGCCTCT
The DNA here is from genome assembly GCA_030737875.1 of Allium sativum. Classification (NCBI taxonomy): domain Eukaryota; kingdom Viridiplantae; phylum Streptophyta; class Magnoliopsida; order Asparagales; family Amaryllidaceae; genus Allium; species Allium sativum. Next base: position 15,141,537 of record CM060923.1, read on the forward strand.
AGCAATTCCTGTGCATAAAGCTTTGTAATGATTTGTTAAACTCACGGTCTCCTGTTGCAAACAACATGCAAAGCTTATTTGATCAGCCAGAGTCTTGTTCACAAATTCATTATTTGAAAAGAGGAAATGATGAAGCATGTTTGTCCATTATGTCTTTATTTGAAAAGAGAAAATGATGAAGCATGTCTGTCCATTATGTACGTAGCAGTTCTTTAAGTATAATCTAATAATGGAAAACTAAACATGGTAAAGGATTTTCAGATGAAGAAAATTACACTGACATTAGTGGCCATCTAAAAAAAATGCACCCTCATTTAAAAAAATAAAATACATAGCATGAAAAGAATTGATGATGTCTATAATTTGACTCAAAAGCGCCTCAAACAAATTCTCTATAGATTTGTGACACCCATAACTCGTAGATTTGATGCAACTTTTATAAGTTGGTTGATTTCAAAGACATCTCATACATTTCTTTTAGCTTTCATGACTTCACAGCTCTATCTGGATTTGAAAGTGAAGTGGCAAGCATACTCTTTAGTAGCGTCTGTAACTGATTCCAAAGTTTGACAATTACATTTGATTCACCCACATGCCGACCTTATAGAAGACGAAGAAGAGCTACTCCAATTTTCGTATTCTAATATGATCTGTTTGCCAGACTTCAAGAAAGTGCACAAGCTTTGCTCTTTGCCGACAAGTTTCGAAAGTAGAAAGCTCAACATGTTTTCGGTCAAAATCCAAGTACTTCAAACAAGTATCTTTATGATGACAAGCAAGGAGATAATGAGCAAAAGAAGCTTCCTGCCTGTGCAAATCACCCAAAGATTCATCTGCAACCAAAGCCTCCCTAAAAGAATTGCTAGCGGATATCTCATCAAAACTAGTAACATCAATATCCTCAGTTGAAGTGGCCGCTTTTGAAAGAAGCATTCCTAGTCGTATGTGTGTGTTAGCAAATTGTGTCAGCACTTCATTTTAAAGCTCTGAATAATTAGGTAAACTAAATGCAGAGGTTATCTGTAACAACCCGCTCATTCGATGATTTTAGATTTAGATATTTTATCTAAATACATCGTCATATTTTATGTGTCACTCAAAATGTCGTTTTTCACAGACGATAAAACTAGGATTCAGGACCATTGAGTCCGGATCATCATTTACAACCTTTTTGACTATAAGCATCGATACCTTTTGAGTTAGTGGAATTTGGTCGTTTTCTCATTAGAATGTATAACTAATATATCACTTTTCACATATGAATGAATTTGGACTTGAAACCACTTCCATCGAGTTCATTGTTTAGGTGTTCAAAAACTATAAGGTTCGATATGTTCCGGGATTCGGAATTTTGCACCTTGGCTAGGGCTTGGTTAGCCAACCTAGCTCATTCATTTAAGAGCTCCATCTAGCCCTCTCCTCCTTCATTCATTTTCACTTCAAAGAAAATAGAAAATGGGGAAGGGAATGGGAAATAGAAATTCCCTAAGCTAGGGTTCTTGATTCCAAGCTCAATTCATGTGCTAATTTGATTTCAAGACATGGATGAGCTCTCTCTACTCATTCTCTACCTTTCTCTCCTCTCAATTGTGGATTTTTAGTGTGCCCTAACACTCATGTGTCTTCATTTGTGTTCATGAATTGATTAGAGAGGAGTAATTGAAGAAAGAAAGCTTCTTTGCTTGGATTTGTGCTTGTTCTTCCTTGTTGGAGCTTGTTCTTGATATTCAAGAGCCAAAGGTGAGTTCTTTTTGAACTCACATCCATACCACAAGCCCTTGGCTTGTACAATGTAAATTAGTGTTCATATGATTTTGCATATGCTAGTAAATTGGTTTTGTTAGTGTAACTTAGTTGTTTCCATGTTTTATGTTTCATTGAGTTGACAACTTATGATAAGGATTGTGCATACGATCCAACGTATATGATATGAGTTGATTTAGTGATGTTGTGAAGCTCTGTTGTCCCCCGACACGTCCTAAGTCTTCACAAGTCGCTTGAATCGCTTTGATATGCTTTTGTTTGTTCATTTGAAATAGAGATTATGACATGTGTTATTCACACGATCAATACACATGATTTGAATCGATTAAGTAGTGTCGTGAAGTACCATTGTCGCACCCGGCAAGTTCTAAGACTTCACAATCCGCTTATATCGTGTTTATTCGTTTTGGTTTGGAATTTTCTTCATTCTAGAGTCTATAATCTAAACCAATGCATTCGAGCTTTGCGAGTTGATATGGTGGATCGGAGAGCCCTCATTAACGCCTCGAAGAAGTCATGAGTCTCGACGATCAGCGCCGAACGCTCGCGGGGGGAGGGGGTGGATCCTCCTGGTTTTGGCCTGGGCATCAGCCCAGGCCTAGACCGATCGACCGACCAATATGGGAGCGGTCGACCGGTTATGGCTCTGTCCCAAAACTGTAGACCTCCCTTATCGGACCGGTCGACTAGTTTTGGTTTGCCTGGGGTATTTGCCCAGGCAAAACCGGTCGACCGCCAATTATGGCTGGTCGACCGGTCAGCCAGAGCCTAGGCTGTTTTGCCCAGGCCCAGCCTGCTTCGATTGTGCGCCTCCGCGCACGATCGCGTTGGCTTCTGGACTCCTCCTTGGCTCTTCTGTGCATGTCGATGGTCTTCAAATTCACCGGGGATCATCGTAAAGCCGTGCGCTCCTTTTGGTATATCGAATTTATTCGATACTCTTGTTAAGATGATTCACGCCATTAAAACGTGGATTATCGACTCAATATCCTTTGAGCCTATTCTAATGTAGTTTAAAACCTTCGGGTTCTGGTTTGTGCTTTCGATTCGTTTGTTGATCAAAATTACAACCGTTATCCCTTTGATTTCCTGTATGTTGTTGTAATGTGAACTACGCGTTTATCGATCACCTTGGTGATCATACTTTGACATATGACCCCTAGTTTTGTGTTTGTGTTTCCTGTCGCTCCAGGGTGATTTCTAATCGTTTCTTAACGTCATTGGATTCACTAACGAGCTATATGTATATTCGATTTATCGAATTTATATTTGATGATTTATGATTTGAAATCATGTCATTATGACGTGAATCCCCTTGATCGAATTGCCTTGGCAACCGTACTATTGTTTATTGCCACTTTGAAATTAAATAAAGAGGTTTTATGTTATTTAGTAGATTCCAAATTCTTGTATTAAAATGGTTTACAATCTTACTTCATTATATGAAGCTAACTTACGAAATCGTTTTATGAACCTTCTTCAAATCTACTAGTATATATTTTATAAACCTTTTTCTCGTTTGCATGAGAAATCTAATTAAACATCTTAGTAAAATCAAGGACTATGAACCCTTGCTTTTGCTTCGATGGTTAATCCTTGGACTCGTCCAATCGAAAACCGTGGTAATGCTCCTTCTATGATTTTCTCTGTTTTGAATAGGAACCAATTACGAGTGTGTAAATATTCGAGAATAGCATGTGGTTATGGGACATGTTGCTATTTTCTTATATTAACTAGCTCGGAGTAATTTCTGTTCACCCGAATCCATGATATCCGCCTCTATGACGTAGTTGTTTGGTTCACGATTGCCCAAGCGGGAATATACAATTTATGACCTTCATCTATGAGACTTCGGTCCACTTTCTATGATTTTCTACGATTTATGATTATCTCTCCAGGGTCACGACCTGGGACGGTGGGGAGCTTTGGCACCAGGCACTGTGGGGAGCTTCGGCTCCAACAAATGGGTTTACTACCTAGAGATCGCATCTCATCTATGAACAGGCCTGCCCCCCCCTTTATGACGTTTTAGGTTGGCTACCTATAGATCCAATCTCATCTATGAACAGGTCTGCCCCCTTTATGAATTGTTGTTTTGATGATTTATGATCTATGAATTATGATTTGTGATTACCTTGATCCGATACGCGTCAATTATGATTTACGATTACTTGATGATTTATGATTACTTGATGATCTTTGATTAATTGATGATTTATGATTATTAGAATGTTGCATTCTACATTAACTAGGAGATTATTTAGAGATAGTTGTGTTGACATGCCATGTTTCATATTTAGTTATGATTAGATGTTATTAGTAGAATCATGTCATCCTATGTTATATCTCTTGTTATCTCAGTTTATTTGATAAATATAGCTAGACTGACTCGTTTATTATTTATTCCTATAAATAATACTCGGGTCAGACTGAGTCATTTTAGGTACTCCTCTGGGACTCCTCGCAGGGTTGGTCTTCCGCTTTCAGCTTACTACTCTGTCTCTGCAGCTATATGTACTTTTGTACCTATGACATTATCTATCATTATGTACATATTTCTTTATTTAGATCAGGGTACATTTATCTATTCTTTTGGGATTAGTGGATCTTTGTTAACCACTAGCTTGTTGTACACATTCTTGGTTTATTCATATCTATTCCGCCTTTGTGATATGATTATTCTGTGTCTGGCTTTGAGATATACCATATTTATATTGTTGTTGTTGTCTATTTTATACTGCTTTCCGAATTACATATAGCCGTTGTGTAGTTGCCCTATGTGCCAAATGGTCATGTCGAAATTTAAATCGGTATCAGAATTCAATGTGCATTCCTCACATTGAGTAATCATACAATCGGTCGCCCTTCACAAACCTCATTCTCCGTTATGGTCTACGACATTTCTCTGAAATGAACTGGACGATAGTGGGTATAGAGGCAGGGCATTACAATTGGTATCAGAGCAACTTTCCGAAATAGTGTAAGATAGTATGACGATGGTATTGTCTTAAGCCTCTCTTGGGAATCGTGCCTTAGGGTTTTAGTTAGAGTCTTAAGACCCGTCATAGCTTATATACCTATACGATTCCATTTTGATTGAAATCGCTTCGTTTGAATTCAACTTGAGACTGACTCTTTACTCCTTCTTTTTCTTAAAGAAGCGAAATAGTTGGCTGTAGCCGTGTGAGAGCCGGTTCACCCAGTGTACCTCCTACGGGAGGGGTGATTATGTCTCAAGTGTCCTGTTTTTATTCTTTTAGAATAGTTATCGACTCGTCCTCTTCGAGTTGATTTCTATAGTCCATCTAGGGCCCGTGTGCTCTAGTGGTGCTTCTGTTTCATTCTTTGACTCGATTTGCTAGTCGATGTCTGTTTTTGTATAAATTACATTGTTAAAATGTAAACTTCAAGTTGTCGATCGCTTCAGTGATCGTATTTTGGCATTGTCATGACTACTTCAATCGTACAAGAAATTTAATTAAACGCCTTAGTAAACATGAGGACTATGGACCCTTGTGGTTGCTTTGACAGATAATTACTGGACTTATGCATTTGAAAACTGTGACAATAACCATTTTGAATATTCGAGTGGGATTCAACAATTCATGCGTTAATTCTTAAGTTAAGTTGGCGGTATGGGACGTTCGGCTGAATTTGTTTATTAACTGGCCTATTGTGCATCACACTTATCTTTTTGATCATTTATGATCATTGTAGTTGATTGATCATTGGATATCTTGCCCGTGCGTCGTTACGCGCATTGTAAGCGCCTTTGATCCTGTTATTTCGTGTTTTCTAGTTAAGATTGTTTCGTACGTCGCTATGTACCTAGCGCAGTCTGTTGATCACTTGTCGATCGGCATGGAGATACCATGTTGTTTTGACTAAATCTACTCCCTTGTTGTCAGCTATATAGTTCTAGTACGGTGTTAGACCACTAAGCCTTCGGGCTAAAACAACCCATTTGTTATCTCGTTGTGCCGGTATGAGTCACCAAGCATTTGTGCTAAATTAACTCAACAAATGCGCAACGATACATTTGTATTACCTCGTTGTGTTCGAAACTCAAGATCAAGAATGAGCGAAAGCATCCCACTTCTTGTAATCCCTCTTCTTGAGTCAAGGTACGTGTCATTAATTCCTTAATGTCATTTATCTTGTTCAGAGATTATTTTATTTATGTTCTTTTGATATACGTCGACCGTGTTCTTCCTTATCAAAAGATATCAATTGTGTTTTATTCGTAAGTTGATAAAGGAATTTTATTTCCTTTATGCCATCCCAATGATTTATTGAATTTGTATGTTTTCACGAGATTTGTGCGAATGTTAGAAATTTTGAGGACTTTCTTGTGTTAACTTGTCCGTTGGGTGCATTAAGAATCTCGAATGAGACGTGGGGCGCCATGTTGTAGTTTGGAATTCCTAAACACCATTATGTGACAATCTGACATTTGAAATGATCCCTAAAACTAAATTAACCGTTAATAAGTTAATCAAAATAATAATATTTTGGATTTTTGCGATTTTTCGTAATCGTTTGTTATCTTTCTAGATAATTTATTTCTAGATTTCCTTGAAGCAATTCCAAGAATTTGAGTGGTTCAAGGTTTTTAATTAGAAATTATCTTGAATCTTTTCTTTGAGTAAATTAAATAACTCCAGGGACAACCCAAAAAGTTATTTATTTATGTCTCTCGTTTCTGGATTTTAGATCTTTGATTTTCGAGAATTCTTAGTGATTGAGAATCTCGCCTAATTCTTAATCCTTGTCTCGATTTGCTAAACAGAATTTAGTATTCTTGTGATTCCATTGATCTTCTTATTTTCTCTAGTTAACGATCACTCGAGAGAATGGGAATCACGTGGGGAGGGAAATTTGAGTTTTTGCGATCCACAACAAACTCAATAATTCCTTTCTTCGAATCTATGATCTAGTCGATCATCCGGAAGTGCTATAGTTAATTCACTTATGGACTTAGCCTTGCGTTGTTCTTAGAAATGAATATCGAAAGGATGAGCTCTTTTGATATTCCTCCTTTGTTTGTTTGAATCATTTGGATTGACAATTGTCTCCGAACGTTTGTTAACCCTTGTTAATCAAATCTTTGGGGATTATGACCTCTTTGGTTTAATCTCATCTTGTTAGAGAAATTGTCTTTTTGCTTCTTTGATTAATTGCTAGTGTTTTTGCGATTTGAGATTTTTGGCGGAAAATTATCTTAAATCATGTTGTTTCGGAGTGGTAAGTTGTGCACTACTTATCCGTCATCTTCTCGATATTTCTGATTTCCTAAAATCGACACTCAAGTTTCTAAATATTTGGAATTTTGTGTAATTCCTAATGATTCGTCTTTGTGGTTGCTAAATGAGATTTAGTACCTGATTAGAAACCAATTTCCTCGAATAGTTCATTGGTATTCCGTTACCAATATTTGTTATCGATTTCTAGTTCATTGGTATTCCGTTACCAATATTTGATTATCGACTTATAGTTCATTGGTATTCCGTTACCAATATTTGTTTATCGATTTCTAGCTGGTTGGTATTCCATTACCAACCTTGAATCATTGATATTAAAATTGATTATTCCTTCAAAAATTTCTTTTCTTAGCTAAATTTGTTGGAATCTCTGTGTTGTGCTTTTGTTGGTGTCAGCCACCTTGTCGCAGTACTAAAGCGCTCGGGTTCGATGTTCGCTACAACGTCGTGATTGAGTTTGGGGATGGATTAGTCAACCATCGTAAATTCCTATCTCATATCCTAAGAGAAATATCTACTATTGATATCTCGCGTCTGTAGGACGCAGTCCCGTCGCTTCTTGAAATTTCAAATTAGATTCTCTTGGGTTTTGTACATTCTACCGATTCTCATTCCCTTGAGAATGATACGAAGAAAGCCGAGTCTATTTGAATTCATAGCACTTATGAATTTTTCTGGAATTATTTTACCCGTTTGGGATGACTACCTTCATGGGTAATGGAGTTCGAGATTGAACTCTAGCTTTTATGATCTTGTGCGACGAAATTGGGATCTCACCTAGCTGTTGGTGTGTATTTCGTGTCGGTTCTTGTGGTACCACTCCGTGGTATTGTTTTTGGTTGTTACTTACTACTTCATTCTTAATGAATTGCGGGGACGTAAATCTTTTAAGGGGAAAGGTCTGTAACAACCTGCTCATTCGACGATTTTAGATTTAGATATTTTATCTAAATATATCGTCATATCTTATGTGTCACTCAAAATGTTGTTTTTCACAAACGATAAAATTAGGATTCGGGACCACTTCCATTGAGTCCGGATCATCGTTTACAACCATTTTGATTACAAGCATCGATACCTTTTGAGTTAGTTGAATTTGGTCGTTTTCTCATTAGAATGTATGACCAAAATATCACTTTTCACATACGAATGAATTTGGACTCGAAACCACTTCCATCGAGTTCAAAACGTCGTTTAGGTGTTCGAAAACTATAAGGTTCGATATGTTCCGGGATTCGGAATTTTGGCACCTTGGCTAGGGCTTGGTTAGCCAACCTAGCTCATTCATTTAAGAGCTCCACTTAGCTCTCTCCTCCTCTATTCATTTTCACTTCAAAGAAAATAGAAAATGGGGGAGGGAATGGGAAATAGAAATTCCCTAAGCTAGGGTTCTTGATTCCAAGCTCAATTCATGTGCTAATTTGATTTCAAGACACGGGTAAGCTCTCTCTACTCGTTCTCTACCTTTCTCTCCTCTCAATTGCGGAGTTTTAGTGTGCCCTACCACTCATGTGTCTTCATTTGTGTTCATGAAGTGATTGGAGAGGAATATTGAAGAAAGAAAGCTTCTTTGCTTGGATTTGTGCTTGTTCTTCCTTGTTGGAGCTTGTTCTTGATATTCAAGAGCCAAAGGTGAGTTCTTTTTGAACTCACATCGATGCCACAAGCTCTTGGCTTGAACAAGTGTAAATTAGTGTTCATATGAGTTTGCATATGCTAGTAAATTGGTTTTGTTAGTGTAACTTAGCCGATTCCATGTTTTATGTTTCATTGAGTTGACAACTTATGATAAGGATTGTGCATACGATCCAATGTATATGATATGAGTTGATTTAGTGATGTTGTGAAGCTCTGTTGTCCCCCGACATGTCCTAAGTCTTCACAAGTCGCTTGAATCGCTTTGATATGCTTTTGTTTGTTCATTTGAAATAGAGATTATGACATGTGTTATTCACATGATCAATACACATGATTTGAATCGATAAAGTGGTGTCGTGAAGTACCATTGTCGCACCCGGCAAGTTCTGAGATTCACAATCCGCTTATATCGCGTTTATTCGTTTTGGTTTGGAATTTTGTTCATTTTAGAATCTATAATCTAAACCAATGCATTCCAGCTTTGCGAGTTGATACAGTGGATCAGAGGGCCCTCATTGACGCCCCGAAGAAGTCACGAGTCTCGACGATCGGTGCCAAACGCTCGCGGGGGGGAGGGAGGGTGGATCCCCTTGGTTTTGGCCTGGGCAACGGCCCAGGCCTAGACCAGTCGACCAACTAATATGGGGGCGGTCGACCGGTTTTGGTTCTGTCCCAAAACGGTCGACCGCCCTTATCGGACCAGTCGACCGGTTTTTGATTGCCTGGGCTATTTTGCCCAGGCAAAACCGGTCGACTGCCAATTATGGCTGGTCGACCAGTCAGCCAGAGCCTGGGCTGTTTTGCCCAGGCCCAGCCCTGCTTTGATTGTCCGCCTCCGCGCACGATCGCGTTGGCTTCTGGACTCCTCCTTGGCTCTTCCGTGCATGTCGATGATCTTCGAATTCACCGGGGATCATCGTAAAGCCGTGCGCTCCTTTTGGTATATCGAATTTATTCGATACTCTTGTTAAGATGATTCATGCCATTAAAACATGGATTATCGACTCTATATCCTTCGAGCCTATTCCAATGTAGTTTATAACCTTCGGGTGCTGGTTTGGGCTTTCGATTCGTTCGTTGATCGAAATTACAACCGTTATCCCTTTGATTTCCTGTATGTTGTTGTAATGTTAACTACGCGTTTATCGATCACCTTGGTGATCGTACTTTGACCTATGACCCCTAGTTTTGTGTTTGTGTTTCCTGCCGCTCCAGGGTGATTTCTAATCGTTTCTTAATGTCATTGGATTCACTAACGAGCAATATGTATATTCGATTTATCGAATTTATATTTGATGATTTATGATTTGAAATCACGTCATTTGACGCGAATCTCCTTCATCGAATTGCCTCGGCAACCGTACTATTGTTTATTGCCACTTTGAAATTAAATAAAGAGGTTTTATGTTATCTAGTAGATACCAAATTCTATTATTAAAATGGTTTCCAATCTTACTTCATTATATGAAGCTAACTTACGAAATCGTTTTATGAACCTTCTTCAAATCTACTAATATATATTTTATAAACCTTTTTCTCATTCGTATGAGAAATCTAATTAAACGTCTTAATAAAATCAAGGACTATGAACCCTTGCTGTTGCTTCGATGGTTAATCCTTAGACTCGTCCGATCGAAAACCGTGGCAATGCTCCTTCTATGATTTTCTCTGTTTTGAATAGGAACCAATTACGGGTGTGTAAATATTCGAGAATAGCATGTGGTTATGGAACATGTTTCTATTTTCTTATATTAACTAGCTCGGAGTAATTTCTATTCATCCGGATCCATGATATCCGCCTCTATGACGTAATTGTTTGGATCGCGATCGCCCGAGTGGGAATATATGATTTGTTAGCTTCATCTATGAGACTTCGGTCCAACTTTCTATGATTTTCTATGATTTATCATTTTCTCTCCGGGGTCACGACCCAGGACGGTGGGGAGCTTCGGCGCCCGGCACCGTGGGGAGCTTCGGCTCCAACAAATGGGTTCGCTACCTAGAGATCGCATCTCATCTATGAACAGGCCTGCCCCCACCTTTATGACGTTTTAGGTTCGCTACCTAGAGATCCAATCTCATCTATGAACAGGTCAGCCCCCTTTATGAATGTTTATTTTGATGATTTATGATCTATGAATTATGATTTATGATTACCTTGATGCGATACACATCAATTATGATTTATGATTACTTGATGATTTATGATTACTTGATGATCTTTGATTAATTGATGATTTATGATTATTGGAATGTTGCATTCTACATTAGCTAGGAGATTATTTAGAGATAGTTGTGTTGACATGCCATCTTTCATATTTAGTTATGATTAGATGTTACTAGTAGAATCATGCCATCCTGTGTTATATCTCTTGTTATCTCAGTTTATTTGATAAGTACAGCTAGACTGACTCGTTTATTATTTATTCCTATAAATAATACTCGGGTTAGACCGAGTCATTTTAGGTACTCCTTGGGACTCCTCGCAGGGTTGATCTTCCGCTTTCAGCTTGCTACTGTCTCTGCAGCTTTATGTACTTTTGTACCTATGACATTATCTATCGTTGTGTACATATTTCTTTATTTAGATCATGGTACATATATCTATTCTTTTGGGATTAGTGGATCGTCGTTGACCACTCGCTTGTTGTATACATTCTTGGTTTATTCATATCTATTCCGCCTTTGTGATATGATTATTCTGTGTCTGGATTTGAGATATACCATATTTATATTGTTGATGTTGTTGTCTATTTCATACTGCTTTCCGGATTGCATATAGCCGTTGTGTAGTTGCCCTATGTGCCGAATGGTCCTGTCGAAATTTAAATCGGTATCAGAATTCGATGTGCATTCCTCACATTGAGTAATCATATAATCGGTCGCCCTTCACAAACCTCATTCTCCGTTATGGTCTACGACATTTCTCTGAAATGAACTGGACGATAGTGAGTACAGAGGCGGGGCGTTACATTAGCTCCATTTTTGCTGCCCTATAAAATTTCAGCGATTCAAGATACTTCAACTTTGCAGCTTTCATAGTTTGCCTCCATGCAACTTGAAGGAATTCATGTTCTTTAAACTCGTCCATTTTTGCTACTAGCTCTTCAGCTAATGCTCGTCTGCCATGACCAAGGTTACAGATTATTAATATTATATTTGTATAATCAGATACTTCTTTAAATGCCTGTATAGCATCTGCAAAGGAAAATTTAGCCTTCACTAGTTTTTTGCATTCTAGTCTGAACCGGCCTAGTTCATTAAATACCCATCCCATTTTCTTTATAATAGAATGTAGCTTAGGAGATTCTTTAGGTATGAACCAATTGCTTTTCTAGTTGCATCATAACAATATATGGTATCTACAATTCATAAGAGAGCAAGAACTGCAGTTTTGTTTATATTGTCCTAGTTTCTTTTTAAGGCGTGCAACCTCTTTGATAACTTCATTTGACATTCTGATCCCAACGCCTTGCGTTGACCCTTCGTTTTGCACAGATATTTCTTTAACTCTTTTAAAATGCCACTCTGCTATACATCTCCTACTAGGGACCATGCCTTAGCCCAAAATAGGTAAGTTTTGGAATAATCTTGTAGGAAAATATCATTTTTGACCTTTTGCAGATCCGATGATGAAGTATTATTGATCATAGACTATACAGAGTTGTGTGTTCTCAAGATGTTGAGGCATTGAGGCATAAATTAAACAAGCTGATTCAACAACTTTAAGTGCTTTATTTAATTCTCCATCCTCTTTGTAAGCATCTCCAAGAGCCAAATATGACTCCCTGTAACAACCCTGAATTTTGGGGTAAATTTAAAATTTTATTTTAAGTAATTTTAATGAGTTTTGGATATTTAAAATTATTTATTTTAAATAATCACGATTAAAAATTTATTTTATTTGAAGTAAAATTTAAAATTTTATATTAATTCCATTCCGAGCCCGAAATGGTGCGATAATTTCAAAATTCGTTTTTCAACTTTAGAAAAATATATAAAATTCATTATAAGTCAAAATTAGACGAAACAAGAAACGCTAGAGCCGTATCAATGATATCTTTATAATGAATTTAAGAAATTTAGATTTCAGTTTATAATTTATAAGTTATGTCAAAATTAAAATTTAGAAAGGTCGCTATGAAATTTATATATATAATATATAAAGGTCAAAACCACTACTTTTTGCATACGAAGGAATTTGGACTTGAAACCACTTCCATTGAGTTCAGAATGACGTTTCTGCACTGAAAAACAGTAAACGCTTATATATTTCGAGTTTCGGAAATTATTGGTATAAAAAGGTATTTTTAATATTTAATATATACGCCTTGAAAAAGGCCATTTTGCAAATAGGCTCAGAATTCAACAAAATTAGTTTTCCTAGGTCCACAGCATCAAAACATAGCTAAATATGTTTTTTGGGAATTTTTGGAGTTAATTTGTGGCCCCGGTAAATTTATTTGTACGGTTGAATTAAAAATAAAAGACTTAAATTTTAAAATAAAGAAAACTGGGTCAAGATGATCATTTGGGCTTGTGGGACATAGCTAGATGAGTCCGAAATAGTGATAAATAGGTCAGAACGACAGTCGTTGGGATGAAATCTGACAAAGTGGCTAAACGGGCTTTATTTGGTAATTAAATTATTAAAATATTATAAAAAGGAGAATTATCTCAACCCCAACCCTAGCACTAAAACACACAGCCGCCGCCCCCCCTTTCAATGGCCACCATCATCCAATTTTAATCCATTAAATTCTACCAAATCCTCTCGAATTAAAACTCAACCCCATAATCAAATCAAAGAACAAATCGAGGTCATCAAGATGGTACGGGAGTGATCAGATTTAGTGGAGTATAGGGCGCGGATTCGAGCTGCAAATGCAGCACGTTTGGACCGGGTTTCGAGGTGGCTTGGACCACCGAGCTCGGCGGAGGTCTCTGCGATGGGGGAGCTCGGCCAAGGCTTCGACGGGGTGGTCTTGGATCGGAGTCCGGCTCCTCCTAGGTGCGTGCGCAAGTTGATTTTGGAAGGAGCACGATGGGTTCCTTTCTGAAAGAATGGAATGAAGAAGACAAGAGGGTAATTAACTAAAGGATGTTAATTAAGAGGATTAATTATAAATTAAAATTTTATAATCTTTAAACATCTATATCTTTTTCAAATCAGAACGAAACAAAGTTCGTTGAAATCGCAGAGAAGAGATCTGCGCCATGAAGTTGATCAGATCTGGAACAAAAGACTTTGAAAACTCAGATAAAAAGCTCGGTGAGATTTCTATTTTAAAAATTAAAATTAATTATTTACTTTATTTATTATTATATATATATATATATATTCATTCAGTATTAGATTCATGTTGTATGTATGTATTTATTTCAAGGTTGATTGTGCTGCGATTGTGATGAACGATTGATTGTGATGTGTATTTATGATTGTCAGAATTTTGTGTATACGATAAAATCATATATTATTGTATATATATAGAATATTTAATATTCATGTATGTTAAACTTTGAAGTATAAAATAAAAAGATCAGAATAAATTGTCATTCTGTTTTAACATATCATATTAGAACAGAAACATACATTAAAATAGAAATCACCTTATTTTTTGAATGAAATGTTTCATTAAAATAGAGTTCGTAAACAAATAAAATTATCCTTTTTTATTTGTTAAGATTAGAAATGTAGAACTTGTTTTACAAATAAAATAACTTTCTAATTGTCACTAAAGTTTATTCTTTTATTTGCATTTACGAATGCAAATATACATTAAAAATAGAATTTGTTCTTTTATTTGCATTTCTTATTTCAAATTAAACTTAAAAATAAAAGTTCACCTTGTGTTTGCATTTCTCCAATGCAAATATGGCATAGCAAAATAAGTACATCTTTTATTTATGTTCTCTAATGTAAATAAAACTTAGAAGAAAGAGCTCACCTTTTTATTTTGCATTCCACAACGCAAATATAACTTGAAATGAAAGGTAAGACTTTCTATTGCATTCCACAATGCCAATAAGATAGGAAAAAAAAAAGAAAAAAAATTACATTTTTATGTAATTAGGATTTAAAGAAAAAAATTTACATTTTCATGTATAATCAAAGAGTAAGATTGTACATTGTAAATAAAATTACATTTTTATATGTAATTGAAGGGTAAGAACGTGCATTGTAAATAAAATTACATCTTTAATTGAAGATTAAGAATTTGCACAGTAATTAAAATTTACATTTTGAAAGAGAACTTGCATTGTAAACAAAATTACATCTTTATATGTAATTTAAGATTAAGATTTTACACTATAAAGAAAATTACATTTTTATATGTAATCAAAGTATGAGAATTCGCACTGCAAAGAAAATTACATTTTTGTATGTAATTAAAGTATTCGGATTCGTATTGTAAAGAAAATTACATTTTGATATGTAATTAGAGAATAAGAATTTATATTGTGAATAAAATTACATTTTAAATGGAATTAGGGAATAAGATTTTACCATGGTAACAAAAGTTACAATTTTAATGTAATTATAAAATAAGAATTTACCGTCGTGATGGAAATTACATTTTAATATAATTAAAAATTTGACAATGGAATCAAAATCACATTTTTTTGTGTAATTTTTAAAGATGGAATTTTATACCGTGATGTTGATTACATTTTTATATGTAATTAAAGAATAGGATTTTTTATATTTTGTCGACACATTTCATATGCATTTTCATGTAAAATAAAGAATTGAAACTTTAGGTTGCATTTTTTAATGAATTAGGAAGATTGAAATCTAGTGTTACGTTTTAATGCAAGTAAAAGAATGAAATTTGGCGTAGTGTTTTTATTTACATTTTTTGATGCAAATAGGAAAATGAAATTTAGCGTAGTATGTTTATTTACATTTTTTTTATGTAATAAAATATTAAAATTTAGGATTGCATTTTTATTCACATTTTTAATGTAATATAAAGAGTAGGAATTCGACGCTGCACTTTTACGTACATTGTTAATGAAATAAAAGATTAGATTTTGTAAATGCATTTTGCATGTATTTTCAATGAATTAGAAATAATGAACTTTATTGTAAAGTAAAGAATGAACAGTATTGTTGCATTTTTTTACATGGTTAATGTAAATAAAAGATTAAAATTTTGTGTTGCATTTTTAATAAATTAAAAGGAATGAAAGCTTATGTGCATTTTTAACATTAATAACAGGTGAAATTTAGTGTAGTGTTTTTATGTGCATTTTTAACATTAGTGAAAGAATGAAACTTAAAGAGGTACTTATATTTACATTTTTCATGTAAATAAAAGAATAAAATTCAGCATAGTACTTTTATTTGCATTTTCAATGAAATAAAAAATATATTAGAACATGATTATATAAAAGGATAACATTTTATGTAATGTTATAATTCATAGGAATTGTTTACATATGAAATATCATTTTTATATGTTATAATTCATAGGAATTGTTTACATATAAAATATCATTTTTATATGTTATAATTCATAGAAATTATTTGCATATAAAATATCATTTTTATATGAAATTAGAATAACACAGAAAATGAACACCTATTTGGTGTTATTTCATTTTAGTAAAATTGAACATATTTTCAGTGTAAACGTTAATATATTATAAAGAATAATATATGAGGAAAACTTTATGTACATTTTCTATGTAAATAAAATGAGAATATTTTTTAGTGAAAACTTTATTTACATTTTCTTATGTAAATAAAAAGAACTATTTTAGATGACACTTTCATTTACATTTTCATGTAAATAGGATATGTAGAAGAAAAGGAAAACATTTATTCACATGTAGTGTAAATAAATAAGGAAAAGAGATGTTTTAATGACATTTTCTATGTAGTAAAATAATAAATTGAAAGTAACATTTTAGTTGTTATTTATTAATAAATAAATGTGGGATTGGAATGGAAATGTTCATTGAACATGATACCTTGATGTGATACATAAACATGATTGTGCGATGTTCGTTTGGTTGATTCGTTGCCCTTATATGTTAATGACTACATGGAATGATTTATATATATTTTTTTTAATGAAATAAAAATAGGAATAAATTGTTATAAAATAATAAATAACAATATGAAATTGTTTTCAAATTTATATATGCGAGAATTATTTGAAAAGTCTGAGTTTACTCTCATTCCAAATAATGATACGATGTTCGAAGAATTGAAGACGGCAATTGAAGACCGACGATCTTCACATCGAATGGGTAATTAGTGTTGAGGCCCTTGACTGATTTGCTCCCAAGATGTGGCTAAGATGGTAGTGATCCGGACGTAGTCTTGATTTGTACGGATTTGGCTTTCGCTCAGACCCAGAGCATAAGTTTATAAATGGATACGTGTCTGACGTTGAATTTTTTCTATGTAAATTGATTTCTATTAATATACGACCGTTGGTGGCAGGGAATTTATTCTCTTGCTCAACGCCCTTAGAGGTTGTGTATTAATAGTTATCAATCACATGGCGTGAATTGTCAATGTGGCACGCCAAGATGAGGATGATCAAGGCTTTGTTGAAAAGCAGGCCTTGTGGTTATAACGTTACTTCGCGAGCCTCCCAACCCGGTTGAGTCTAAAGTGGGAGAAGGGAACGCAGGGAGAGCAGCACGTTTCTTTCTAGCTAGAAGTGGTGTCGGTGCTTAAACTGGCTGATATTTACTTATGTGGATGATGGAATGAGGTGCCTCGGATATTAGGTCCTATAGGACCGGGAAATGTGTGTTCAGGAATTTCCAATCCACGAAGCTGTATGTGTGGACCGACCCTGCAGCTTTCCAAGAGTTCACTACGGGGGATCCTGAGACATTAGCTAGAGTGTCTCGAATCGGTAAGGAGCTCCTCCTTAGCATTGACTCATGATGGAAACCCAATTTCCAATACGACCTCATGCGGTTTTGATTGTAGAACTGGTATGGCGACATAGTAGGATGGGGTACTATGCCGTCTATGATTGATACATTATGATTGAATGTTTTCATTAAAAACCTATACACTAATAATAATATCAAATCCGTTTCTATCGTATCAAGCATCTTTTGACCATTATAAGGTAAAACCCTATCCTCCGGTTTGCGCTGCATTGTGTGATGGGACTTGGGTCTTATAATTGTTTCATTTTCTAAAAAAGCATTGCGTTGTTTAACGATTTACTTCAATTTATGCACCGACAATCCATTGGAATAAAACCCTTTCCACGTTAGCGGCGTAGTCCTTGGATTTGCCTTATTATTATTAGATTAGTTAAGTTAGATTTCTCATACCAGTCCCATGACTGACCCGTTGTTTGTTTCCACCTTTGCAAACTCGGGTACCCTCTTTTCCACATGGGCCGTCGAGTAGTTTGTCTACAGGTCTTTATCTCTTGAGCAGGATTCTGGATTGAAGCTTAAAGCTGTGTCCAGAGCATAGTTGTCTTCCGCTGCCTTAGTCATTTTGTTTCCGCTGCAAGGTATTAAAATATCGTAATTTATCTTCCGCTGTATTTTATCGAGGTACTCTGATATTCTGTACTCTGATGTAACATTATTGTAATGTTTATAAAAGTCTGATGTTCTAATGTGTTGTATACCCAGAGTTAACGTATTAGGGTTTTGAACGGTCTTGGTCGATTTTGCGATCGATCGGGTCGGGCGAAATCCGGGGCCGTTACAGTTGGTATCAGAGCTTTGCTTAGCTCAAATCTTTGGGGTACAACTCATTAGAACAGAACAAAAGACTCATTAGAAATTGGATTAGTTATATCCAATAAGAATACTCATTAGAGATAGGATCAGGAGTATCCTAGAATGAGAAAACTCATTAGAGATGGGGTTAGTAATGCCCTAGAATGAGTTGAGAGTAACAAGCATATAATATACGTATTTTAATTATAATCTATTTTAGAAAATATGATTTTTGAATATATAAAAGTTATATATTTGAAAGTTAATCAATTAATAAAATTATTTAAACCAATGAATGAATAATAAAGAATGAAAAATTGAGTAGGATAATTAAACACTTTTAGCTTCATTCCTTTTCGAGGGCGAAAAGTTTTTAAGTAGGGGAGACGGTAACAACCCTGAATTTTGGGGTAAATTTAAAATTTTATTTTAACTAATTTTAATGAGTTTTGGATAATTAAAATAATTTATTTTAAATAATCAGGATTAAAAATTTATTTTATTTGAAGTAAAATTTAAAAATTTATATTAATTCCATTCCGAGCCCGAAATGGCGCGATAGTTTCAAAATTCGTTTTTCAACTTTGGAAAAATATATAAAATTCATTATAAGACAAAATTAGACGAAACAAGAAACGCTAGAACAGTATCGATGATATCTTTATAATGAATTTAAGAAATTTAGATTTCAGTTTATAATTTATAAGTTATTTCAAAATTAAAATTTAGAAAGGTCGCTATGAAATTTATATACATAATATATAAAGGTCAAAACCGCTACTTTTTGCATACGAAGGAATTAGGACTTAAAACCGCTTCCATTGAGTTCAGAATGAAGTTTCTGCACTGAAAAAAAGTAAAGAATTATATATTTCGAGTTTTAGAAATTATTGGTATAAAAAGGTATTTTTAATATTTAATATATACGCCTTGAAAAAGGCCATCTTGCAAATGTAACAACCCGGAAATTCTGAGCCAATTTAAAAATTTTATGTTGGCGAATTTAATGAATTTTGAATATTTAAAATGAATTATTTTAAATAATAACGACAGAAAATTTATTTTCGACGAAGTTAAAACGAATAAATTTATTTTATTTATATAACGAGCCTAAAATGGCGCGGTAGTTTGAAAATTCGATTTCAAAATTCAAATGAATATACAGAATTCGTTTTAAGTCGGAATTGGACGAAACAAGAAATATTTGAATCTGTTTAATCATATCTTTCTAACAGATGTAAGAAACTGAGATTTCACTTTAGCAGTTGAAAGATGCGTCCAGTTTAAAATTCAGAAAAGTCGTTGTGGAATTTATATATATTTTAATATATATAAAGGCCTTTGAAAATGGAAATTTTGCAAACGACCTCGGTTTTCGACGAAACCACTTTCGTTGGATCCAGGATGTCAAATTATTGCTAGGTTTCAAAATTCATTATTTTCTGAATCAATTTGTGAGCGTGGCGAAGTTAAATGTGTTTTAACAGTTTCAATCAATTTGGGTCGACCAGAAAATGGCCATTTTTCAAACGGTCTCAGAATTTGATGAAATTAGTTTTGTTAGGACCGTATCGTCAATACGAAGCTAGAAAATATTTTTCGGGAATTTTTAGAGTCTGTATGTGGCCTCGGTAAATTGAAATGTGCATTTAAATTGAATATATAAAGATTTATATTTTAATTTTGATAAAAACTAATCGTAACAGCCAAATTGGGTTACAAAACATATTCCATTGTGTCCAGAATGGGGGTGTTTAGCTAGGGGCGACAGTTGTTGGGTTTGATTTGGGGTTAGACGAAGTGGAATCAATTCAAGAAAGTAATATTAATAAAATAATATATATATATAAATACTCAAATCCTATTGGTCAAACCCTAACTAATTCCCACCGAAGTCAACCCACAGTCAAAATGTATATCGCGCCTTCAGTTCATACGGCGGAACCTCTTCAATCTTTCTCCCTCAAAATTCTTCCAATCCATCTCGTTAAATCTAAACTCAATGAACGAAAACTCAAGAGCCTTCAGAGATCTTTAAATCCATATAACGAGGATCGAATTTCGTTAACTGTAGGGCTCAATTTCAGGCTAGGAAGACCACCGCTTTGGAGCGGATTTCGAGGAAGAAGGGGCACGAGCGGCACAGTTTTCCAGGCGTGGGAAGGAGGTGGAACCGGCGACGAGGGGAGCGCTTCAGATCGGCGTCAAGACCGACGAGGGCGACGGAAAATCGAACCCTAGGTTCGAATCAGGGTTCAGCGACGGTCTGTGAAGAATGAGATTAACAGAAAGGTTTATTTCTTTATTTAATTTTACTAATTCTTTTATTTAACATATACATGGTTTTTTTTAAAAGATTATACATATACATGTTTTAAAAAATTATACATATACATGTTTTTGAAAATATAAAATAGAATTGTTTTTAAAAATAAAATAAAATTAGCATTGTTTTTAAATTTAAAAATGTCATAAACAATGGTTTAAAATCAGATTTTATATGTATTTTCACTGTTTTGAAATATATATGAACATCATTGTTTGAAAAATATAAACATCACTATTCTGAAATATAAAAACATCATTGGTTGGAAAAATAAAATTAGCGAAGTTGTGAATATAAAATACTTTGATTTGTAAATATAAAATACTTTGATTTGTAACTATAAAATACTTTGTTTTGAAAATATAAATACATAGAACAGAATGAAAATATGGTTTTTAAAATTGATAGAATAAAAATATGTTCTTTGACAGAATAAAAATACGATCTTTGACAGAATAAAAATACGATCTTTGACCGAATAAAAATACGATCTTTTATAGAATAAAAATACGATCTTTGATAGAATAAAAATACGATCTTTGACAGAATAAAAATACGATCTTTGACAGAATAAAAAAGACGATCTTTTACAGAATAAAAATACGATCTTTGATAGAATAAAAATACGATCTTTGACAGAATAAAAATACGATCTTTGACAGAATAAAAAAGACGATCTTTGATAGAATAAAAATACGATCTTTGACAGAATAAAAATACGATCTTTGATAGAATAAAAATACGATCTTTGACAGAATAAAAATACGATATTTGACAGAATAAAAATACGATCTTTATTTCAATAAAAATATGATTTTTAAATATATATAGCGGTGTATTAAAAATGCGACTTTTTTATATAAACATCATATTAAAAATGTGATTTTTATATATGAACAGCATGAAAAGGATGCGTTGGAATAGCGAAACAGAATCCAACCGTTCAGAAATAAATAACGGAGGAGTGGATCCCCAAGGTGAGAACATCTGACTTTAAATTTTCTTTTCTAGTTAAAATATATACTAGGATGCAGATGGTGCTTAGTAGCACCCGACACCATCGTCCACAGACCATGGACTTGTTTGTTTGGTTTGTAGTTGGTTAGTTTATTTGTTTGAATTTGATTGTTTGGGTGTAATCGAATTGATTAGATTGGTATTTGTATGGCATGGGCCGTTATTAGACCGGGGATAAGGCTAGGACTTGTCCTGTTTCTAGTATCGTGTCGTTATGCCGCCGAAATTTTCTAAAATAAGTTAGAAAAATAAAAGTATCATTTTATTTAATAAATGAACTGAATAGGAATTCATGTGTTGAAATAAATAATTTATCGTTAAAAATATAATTTTTAACGTGTGTGTGAAAAAAATAAAATATTCATTTACAAACGAGACGATTTGTTTATGTACACTGATTTGACTGATATGAATTGGGACGATAAATTTTACACATCGCCCAACTGCACAAATAAAATCTGTGTTTGTTTATGTGAAACCCCACATGGGTATTGGGAGGTTATTTGACGTACACTAGTCCCAATAATTAGTTGTATGTCGATCGATAGGTTGACAGACAATTATGTTGTGCACCTTGGATGATGGTTGATTATTTATTGTTGCTGTCATATACATGTGTTGTATGGAATCCACATAATTAACATTATATGGTAGTTGATTGGGCCTCATTCCAATTGGGAAAATAAAGAATATTATAAAATAAGATTCATGTGTTGAATAAATAAAATATATATATTCATGTGTTGAAAGAAATATATATTCATGTGTTGAAATCAAAAATATATTCGTGTGTTGAAATAAAATATATATTCACGTGTTGAAATAAAATATATATTCATGTATTTGAAGGAAATATTCATTTGTTGAATAGGGTAACGAAATTATTGAAATATATAAAGCCGTGTTGATTAGATATGTGCCATTTTAACGCGAACGATATTTATATCGATTTTATTCGAATATCGAAAAAGAAATGATTTCAAATACAACGGTTTGAAAATATTATCATTTATATATACTGATGATATGGAATATTCAATTTTGATTTGAAATTGAATATGAAGTTGAAATCGTTTTGAAAACGAATTTAAAACGATTTATAAAATACGTTTTAAAAGGAAATCGATGAAAATATATATTACATATATTTAATGGTCTGAATAGAACGCGTCGCGCTGCGGTAGTTCGCGAATTTCGACCATTGAATTTGAATTGACGTTACGGGAGATCCGACCGTCGGATTCTCTTGAAACCGGAACAGTTGGGTTCGTATCGAAAATAGCTTTCCAATGAATATTAGAAATTTGAAATCCAACGGTTGGATTTGGAAACAAGTCCAAAACAAATTTAGGAAAGGTCGCTGTAAGTGCAGTTCGACGACCGTTATTGGAAATCGACTGTACGGGCCTTGATAAAATTATTAAAATTATCTATAATTTGTGTAAAATCATAATATATGAATTGGAAAGAACTGGGATGAAAAATTCCCTTTTTGAAAGGATAAGAATATATTTTTATCGAAATAAACTAGTTATGAACTAGAATTAAAATCTAATATTTTTAAATAAATAAATTGGATTTTAAGTGGTTTTAAAAATAATCAGAATTTCCAATATACGTATTGGAATGGATTGGAATCGAAATTATCTTCAAAATATTTCGATGTTGGATTTCGTGATTATACAGATATGGTTGTGGAAATTAGAAAGATATATTTATATCATTATTTCCGATACGATATTTGTTGGTTTCAGAATTTGATATTGAATATAAGCCAATATATTTTCTATTCAGAGCCTTGTATTTAATATCAAATGGGATTTTGGGTTCGTCGTGAATGGCGTCTTAAGTAACACTGTTCTTGAACCCAGTTTAGAAAAGAATAACTCTTTTAATTAAGATTTAGTGAAATTGTCCAGTTAATTGGAAATGAATTTAGATTAGTTTTTGGGTTTATCGTGAGCGGTGTTTTGAATAACACCTGTTCTTTAACCTGATTAACAATTGAATGAGATTTTGGGTTTGTCGTGAATGGTATCTTTAATAATACTGTTCTTAAACCCAATAGTGATATGAAAATCGGAAACTAACTAGAGGTTAGCTAAGTTGAATGGTTTCCTGGGTATTGATCTGATGTTGGTTTCGGCCTTTGGGGTTAATGCTTAGGGAATTGTTCTCTTACTAATGTACGGTTAGAGACTGATGGGAAGATTAAAGAATAAGTTTAAAAGAATTTATCTTTGATAAACTTAATGGGAACCTTTCCCTAAAAATGTGAAATCTAGAAACTAACTGTGGGTTGGCTAAGAAGAATGGTTTCCTGGGTATTGACCTGATGTTGGTTTCGGCCTTCAGGGTTAATATTTGGGGAATTATTCTCTTGCTAATTTACAGTTAGTGACTGACGAATTGGAATGAGGCCTATGTTGTGTTTGTGTAACACTTGTTTATAATATATGCAAGTTATTCGGAAAGACCGGGTTTATCCCATTCTGAATAACTGATACGACGATAATTTGAAGATGAAGACGGTGGTTGAAGACCGGAGGTCTTCACATCGTTTTTATAATTGCTGATGATCTTGATTGGGTTGTACACCCAAGAGGAGGGAATCAGTTGGTGACTGTCCAGACGTATTTGGAGATCGATGGATATGCGGGGTACAAGGTGCCTCTGGTTTCGTTCAAACCCGGAACGGACTTGTAAATGGACTGTGTCTGACATGGGATATCATTCTGTGTGATTGATGTATATCGGTTGCATGGAGTGGTTTGCTTGTGTGGCACGCTAAGATGCAAATGACCAAGGCTTTTGTTGAAAAGCAGAATCATGTAGTTGATGATCAAAGCACGGCCTTCCTGGCATCGCTTTGTGTAGCGTTAATTCGTGAGCCTCACACCCCGGTCTGAACCAAAAGCGTCAGTGCTTGAACTGGCTGACGAGTTTGACTCATGTGGTTATTGGAATTGGAGGCGCCTTGGATTTATCGGTCGTTCTCAAACCGATGGAGTCATTCGTTGGCTCACTTACGCCCCAAAGGGCGAGGAAACGCAGTATTCAGGCATAATAATCCACATCGGTGGACCGGCCCTGACGATCCAAGGGGAAGTTGCGGCTGTTCCTGAGACTCGGACTAGATAGTCTCGAATCGGTAGAGGACTATCTTTTGCCTCGGTTCACAGATGGAAATCCAATTTCCAATACAACATTTTGCGGTTTTATTTGTAGAGTCTAGTATGGCGACATGATATATGGTACCCATGCCGTCTATGATTGATACTTATGATTGAAATTGATTTCTTCACTTATAGTAATAATAAAATATAAAATTTCGCGTATCAAGCATTCTTTGGCTATTATAACGGAAAACCCTATCCTCCGGCTTGCGTTGCATTGTGTGATGGGACCTGGGTCTTATAATAGCTTCATTATTCTTTATTTGGCATTGTGCTGTTTGTTTATGCACTGGTATTCTTGGGAGGAAACCCGTTCCGTGTTGTACGGCGTGGTCCCTTGATTTACCTAACTTTAAAATAAAGATTTATAACTGTTTTAGTTCTCACACCAGTCACATGACTGACCTAGAGTTATTATTTTAACCTAAACTCTGGGTGCCCTTATTTTCCGCACGGGCAGCTAGTAGTTGGGTTTTGCAGATTTATATTCATTGGATCTTGGTTTACAGCTGGAACGATACTCGGAAAGCTCTGTATCCGTGTATTTCTTTCAGTTGTGTCTTGTATTATTTTTCCGCTACAGTATTGTATTTAAATCTCTGATATTCTCTGTTGTATAATATTTGTTTATACTCTGTTTATTCTTGTATTATGATGAAATTGTTGTAGTATACAATGAAATGTTCTTCTGTCTGTGTTCTGATTTGTCGTGTTCTCAAAGCAATCCGTGCTTTCCTTACCGGGGAAGTTCGGGTCGTTTCATTTTGGTATCAGAGCTCTGGTTTACAGAGCTCGAGAACAAGACACATTAGAATCGAACGAAAGAATTTATCAGAGGTTGGATTAGAAATATCCAATTAGAATAACTTGTTAGAGATAGGATCAGTAGTATCCTAGAACGAGAATGAAGAGTATATTTTTCAAATAAAATTGAAAACAAATTTTGTTTTGAAAATTAAATTCAAGTGTACGTATTTGAATATTTTATTTGTATTGAAGTTGGACAATCTAGTATATGATTATTTTGCGTATACGCGTCATGAACATATATTCAAAGTTTTAATATACTGGATAGATATAGAATCACACTCTAGTCGCCCGGACATGATTAAGATGATGGCCCGCCATCACCAGTATTTATTTTCGAGTTTCGAAAGTAGGATATCTATATATTTCCATTAGACTAGTGTGAGAACCAAAACTGAATAGGTTTATTGTTGTGATTTGGCATCAAAAACATGATTTTCTGTATATATATCAAAATTATGAATTTGAAACTTTAATTCAATAATTGATTGATGGTTGTGTTGTTTGATTATTGTTTTGAAATTTTGAACCATTTGGCCAAATTGAACCGAATATTGAACTGTATTGAAAAATGATTACCATTGCATGCATGTATGTATATACATTGAACAGGTCATAGCAAGGAGGCTAAAGAAGAGGAATAAAATTGTTTGCCCGACAAATAGGTACATGTTTACAAATTTATTGGGTTTGGATGATTTTATGAGCCGATTGGCTAGCCGCTTGGCTGTTTCTTTTTCTTTTTGAGATGAGAGGGCCTGTGTGGCGGTTTGGGGATTTTCCCGATGCTCTCGGTGCAGGGGAGGTTATGGTGAAATTTTTCGAAAATTTAGGGTGTTAGCCAAAGTTTTGAAAAAATTGAAAAGTTCTTAGAAATTGAAAAGTTGAAGAACTTAAGCCGTAACGAAAATAATGAAAGTTGAGTTGATTAGAAAACAACTTTCACCTTCGTTTCTTTTCGAGGACGAAAAGATTTTAAGTGGGGGAGATTGTAACAACCCGGAAATTCTGAGCCAATTTAAAATTCTTATTTTGGCGAATTTAATGAATTTTGAATATTTAAAATGAATTATTTTAAATAATAATGAAGGAAAATTTATTTTCGACAAAGTTAAAACAAATAAATTTATTTTATTTACATAACGAGCCTGAAATGGCGCGGTAGTTTGAAAATTCGATTTCAAAATTCAAATGAATATACAGAATTCGTTTTAAGTCGGAACTGGACGAAACAAGAAATATTTGAATCTGTTTAATCATATCTTTCTAACGGATGTAAGAAACTAATATTTCACTTTAGCAGTTGAAAGATGCGTCCAGTTTAAAATTCAGAAAAGTCGCTGCGGAATTTATATATATTTTAATATATATAAAGGCCTTTGAAAATGGAAATTTTGCAAACGACCTCGGTTTTCGACAAAGCCACATTCGTTGGATCCCGGATGTCAAATCATTGCTAGGTTTCAAAATTCATAATTTTCTGAATCAATATGTGAGAATGGAGAAGTTAAACGTTTTTTAACAGTTTCAGTCAATTTGGGTCGACCAGAAAATGGCCATTTTTCAAACGGTCTCAGAATTTGACGAAATTAGTTTTGTTAGGACTGTATCGTCAATACAAAGCTAGAAAATATTTTTCGGGAATTTTCAGAGTCTGTATGTGGCCTTGGTAAATTGAAATGTGCGTTTAAATTGAATATATAAAGAGTTATATTTTAATTTTGATAAAAACTGATTGTAACAGCCGAATTGGGTTACGAAACATATTCCATTTTGTCCGGAATGGGGTGTTTGGCTAGGGGCGACAGTCGTTGGGTTTGATTTGGGGTTAGACGAAGTGGAATCAATTCAAGAAAGTAATATTAATAAAATAATATATATATATATATAAATACTCAAATCCTATTGGTCAAACCCTAACTAATTCCTACCAAAGTCAACCCGCGGTGAAAATGTATATCGCGCCTCCAGTTCATACAGCGGAACCTCTTCAATCTTTCTCCCTCAAAATTTTTCCAATCCATCTCGTTAAATCCAAACTCAATGAACGAAAACTCAAGAGCCTTCAGGGATCTTTAAATCCATGTAAAGAGGATCGAATTTCGTTAACTGTGGGGCTCAATTTCAGGCTAGGAAGACCGCCGCTTTGGAGCGGATTTCGAGGAAGAAGGGGGCGCGAGCGACACAGTTTTCCAGGCGTGGGAAGGAGGTGGAACCGGCGACGAGGGGAGCGCTTCAGATCGGCGTCAAGACCGATGAGGGCGACGGAAAATCGAACCCTAGGTTCGAATCAGGGTTCAGCGACGGTCTGTGAAGAATGAGATTAACAAAAGGGTTTATTTCTTTATTTAATTTTACTAATTCTTTTATTTAACATATACATGGTTTTTTTTTAAAATATACATATACATGTTTTTGAAAATATAAAATAGAATTGTTTTTAAAAATAAAATAAAATTAGCATTGTTTTTAAATTTAAAAATGTCATTAACAATGGTTTAAAATTAGATTTTATATGTATATTCACTGTTTTGAAATATATATGAACATCATTGTTTGAAAAATATAAACATCATTGTTTTGAAATATAAAAACATCATTGGTTGGAAAAATAAAATTAGCGAAATTGTGAATATAAAATACTTTGATTTGTAAATATAAAATACTTTGTTTCGAAAATATAAATACATAGAACAGAATGAAAATATGGTTTTTAAAATTGATAGAATAAAAATACGATCTTTGACAGAATAAAAATACGATCTTTGATAGAATAAAAATATGGTCTTTGATAGAATAAAAATATGACCTTTGGTAGAATAAAAATACGATCTTTGACGGAATAAAAAAGACGATCTTTGACAGAATTAAAATACGATCTTTGACGTAATACAAATACGATCTTTGATAGAATAAAAATACGATCTTTGACAGAATAAAAATACGATCTTTGACAGAATAAAAATACGATCTTTGTTTCTATAAAAATATGATTTTTAAATATATATAGGGTTGTATTGAAAATGCGATTTTTTTTATATAGACATCATATTAAAAATGTGATTTTTATATATGAACAGCGTGAAAAGGATGCGTTTGAATAGCGAAAGATTCCAGACCGATCAGAAATAAACAATGGAGGAGTGGATCCCTAAGGTGAGAACTTCTCACTTTAAATTTTCTTTTCTAGTTAAAATATATACTAGGATGCAGACGGTGCTTAGTAGCACCCGACACCATCGTCCACAGACCATGGACTTGTTTGTTTGGTTGTGTAGTTGGTTAGATTATTTGTTTGAATTTGATTGTTTGGGTGTAATCGAATTGATTAGATTGGTATGTGTATGGCATGGGCCATTATTAGACCTGGGATAAGGCTAAGCTTTGTCCCGTTTCTAGTATCGTGTCGTTATACCGCGGAAATTTTCTAAAATAAGTTAGAAAAATAAAAGTATCATTTTATTTAATAAATGAACTGAATAGGAATTCATGTTTTGAAATAAATAATTTATCGTTAAAAATATAATTTTTAACGTGTGTGTGAATAAAATAAAATATTCATTTACAAATCAGACGATTTGTTTTTGTACACTGATTTGACTGATATGGATTGGGACAATAAATTTTACACATCGCCCAACTGCACAAATAAAATATGTGTTTTTTGATGTGAAACCCCACATGGGTATTGGGAGGATATTTGGTGTACACTAGTCCCAATAATTAGTTGTATGTCGATCGATAGGTTGACAGACAATTGTGTTGTGCACCTTGGATGATGGTTGATTATTTATTGTTGCTGTCATATACATGTGTTGTATGGAATCCATATAATTAACATTATATGGTAATTGATTGGGCCTCATTCCAGTTGGGAAATTAAATAATATTATAAAATAAGATTCATGTGTTGAATAAATAATATATATATTCATGTGTTGAAAGAAATATATATTCATGTGTTGAAATCAAATATATATTCGTGTGTTGAAATAAAATATATATTCATGTGTTGAAATAAAATATATATTCATATATTTGAAGGAAATATTCATTTGTTGAATAGGATAACGAAATTATTGAAATATATAAAGCCGTGTTGATTAGATATGCGACATTTTGACGCAAACGATATTTATATCGATTTTATTCGAATATTGAAAAATAAATGATTTCAAATATAATTGTTTGAAAATATTATCATTTATATATACTGATGATATGGAATATTCAATTTTGATTTGAAATTGAATATGAAGTTGAAATCGTTTTGAAAACGAATTTAAAATGACTTATAAAATACGTTTTAAAAGGAAATCGATGAAATATATAAAATATATATTATATATATAATGGCCTGAATAGAACGCGCCGCGCCGTGGCAGTTCGCTAATTTCGACCAATGACTTCGAATTGACGTTACGGGAGATCCAACCGTCGGATTCTCTTGAAACCGGAACAGCTGGGTTCGTATCGAAAAGAGCTTTCCAATGAATATTAGAAATTTGAAATCTAACGGTTGGATTTGTAGATACGTCCAAATCAAATTTAGGAAAGGTCGTTGCAAGTGCGGTTCGATGACAGTTATTGGAAATCGACTGTACGGGCCTTGTTAAAATTATTAAAAATATCTATAATTTGTGTAAAATCATAATATATGAATTGGAAAGAACTGGGATGAAAAATTCCCTATTTGAAAGGATAAAAATATATTTTTATCGAAATAAACTAGTTATGAACTAGAATTAAAATCCAATATTTTTAAATAAACAAATTGGATTTGAAGTGGTTTTAAAAATAATCAGAATTTCCAATATACGTATTGGAATGGATTGGAACCGAAATTATCTTCGAAATATTTCGATGTTGGATTTCTTGATTATACAGATATGGTTTTGGAAATTTGAAAGATATATTTATATCGTTATTTCCGATACGATATTTGTTGGTTTCAGAATTTGATATTGAATATAAGCCGATATATTTTCTATTCAGAGCCTTGTATTTAATATCAAATGGGATTTTGGGTTCGTCGTGAATGGCGTCTAAAGTAACACTGTTCTTGAACCCAGTTAAGAAAAGAATAACTCTTTTAATTAAGATTTAGTGAAATTGTCCAGTTAATTGGTATTTAATTGGAACTGAATTTAGATTAGTTTTTGGGTTTATCGTGAGTGGTGTTTTGAATAAAACCTGTTCTTTAACCCGATTAACAATTGAATGAGATTTTGGGTTTTTCGTGAATGGTATCTTTAATAATACTATTCTTAAACCCAATGGAGATAAGAAAATTAGAAACTAACTGGAGGTTAGCTAAGTTGAATGGTTTCCTGGGTATTGATCTGATTTTGGTTTCGGCCTTCGGGGTTAATGGTTTGGGAATTGTTCTCTTACTAATGTACGGTTAGAGACTGATGGGAAGATTAAAGAATAAATTTAAAAGAATTTATCTTTGATAAAATTAATGGGAACCCTTCCCTAAAAATGTGAAATCTAGAAACTAACTGTGGGTTGGCTAAGAAGAATGGTTTCCTGGGTATTGACTGATGTTGGTTTCGGCCTTCGGGGTTAATATTTGGGGAATTATTCTCTTGCTAATTTACGGTTAGTGACTGACGAATTGGAATGAGGCGTATGTTGTGTTTTAGTAACACTTGTTTATAATATACGCAAGTTATTCGGAAAGACCGGGTTTATCCCATTCTGAATAACTGATGCGACGATAAGTCGAAGATGAAGTCGGTGATTGAAGACCGGAGGTCTTCACATCGTTTGGATAATTACTGATGATCTTGATTGGGCTGTACACCCAAGAGGAGGGAATCAATTGGTGATCGTCCAGACGTATTTGGAGATGGATGGATATGCGGGGTACAAGGTGCCTCCGGTTTCGTTCAGACCCAGAACGGACTTGTAAATGGACTGTGTGTCTGACATTGGATACCATTCGGTGTGATTGATGTATATCGGTTGCATGGAGTGGTTTGCCTGTATGGCACGCTAAGATGCAAATGATCAAGGATTTTGTTGAAAATCAGAGTCTTGTGGTTGATGATCAAAGCACGGCCTTCGTGGCATCGCTTTGTGTAGCGTTAATTCGCGAGCCTCACACCCCGGTGTCAATCAAAAACGGGAGACGGACTTCAGGGAGGACATGCGTTTCCTTCTAGTTAGGAGTGGCGTTAGTGCTTGAACTGGCTGACGAGTTTGACTCATGTGTTTGTTGGAATTGTAGGCGCCTCGTATTTATCAGTCGTTCTCAAACCGATGGAGTCATTCGTTGGCTCACTTACGCCCCAAAGGGCGGGGAAACGAAGTATTCAGCATAATAATCCACATCGGTGGACCGGCCCTGACGATCCAAGGGGCAGTTGCGGCTGTTCTTGAGACTCGGACTAGACAGTCTCGGATTGGTAGAGGACTATCTTTTGCCTCGGTTCATAGATGGAAATCCAATTTCCAATACAACATTTTGCGGTTTTATTTGTAGGTCTTAGTATGGCGACATGATATATGGTACCCATGCTGTCTATGATTGATACTTATGATTGAAATTGATTTCTTCACTTATAGTAATAACAAAAGATAAAATTTCGCGTATCAAGCATTCTTTGGCTATTATAAGGGAAAACCCTATCCTCCGGCTTGTGTTGCATTATGTGATGGGACCTGGGTCTTATAATAGCTTCATTGTTCTTTATTTAGCATTGCGCTGTTTGTTTATGCACTGGTATTCTTGGGAGGAAACCCGTTCCGTGTTATACGGCGTGGTCCCTTGATTTACCTAACTTTAAAATAAAGATTTATAACAGTTTTAGTTCTCACACCAGTTACTTGACTGACCTGGAGTTTATTGTTTTAACCTAAACTCTGGGTGCCCTTATTTTCCGCACGGACAGCTAGTAGTTGGGTTTTGTAGATTTATATTCATAGGATCTTGGTTTACAGCTGAAACGATACTCGGAAAGCTCTGTATCCGTGTATTTCTTTCAGTTGTGTCTTGTATTATTTTTCTGCTACAGTGTTGTATTTAAATATCTGATATTCTCTGTTGTATAGTATTTGTTTATACTCTGTTTATTCTTGTATTCTGATGAAATTGTTGTAATATATAATGAAATGTTCTTCTGTCTGTGTTCTGATTTGTTGTGTTCTCAAAGCAATTCGTGCTTTCCTTACCGGGAAGTTCAGGTAGTTTCATTTTGGTATCAGAGCTCTGGTTTACAGAGCTCGAGAACAAGACACATTAGAATCGAACGAAAGAATTCATCAGAAGTTGGATTAGAAATATCCAATAAGAATAACTCGTTATAGATAGGATCAGTAGTATCCTAGAACGAGAGTGAGGAGTATATTTTTCAAATAAAATTGAAAACAAATTTTGTTTTGAAAATTAAATTCAAGTATACGTATTTGAATATTTTATTTGTATTGAAGTTGGACAATCTAGTATATGATTATTTTGTGTATACGCATCATGAACGTATATTCAAAGTTTTAATATTCTGGATAGATATAGAATCACACTCTAGTCGCCCGGACATGATTCTGATGATGGCGCGCCATCACCGGTATTTATTTTTGAGTTTCGAAAGTATGATATTTATATATTTCCATTAGACTAGTGTGAGAACCAAAACTAGATAGGTTTATTGTTGTGATTTGGCATCAAAAACATGATTTTCTGTATATATATATATATATATATCAAAATTATGAATTTAAACTTTAATTCAATAATTGATTGATGGTTGTGTTGTTTGATTATTGTTTTGAAATTTTGAACCATTAGGCCAAATTGAACCGAATATTGAACTGTTTCAAAAATGATTACCATTACATGCATGTATGTATATACATTGAACAGGTCATAGCAAGGAGGCTAAAGAAGAGTAATAAAATTGTTTGCCCGACAAATAGGTACATGTTTACAAATTTATTGGGTTTGGATGATTTTATGAGCCGATTGGCTAGCCTCTTGGCTGTTTCTTTTTCTTTTTTTTTGAGATGAGAGGGCCTATGTGGCAGATTGCGGATTATCCCGATGCTCCCGGTGCGGGGGAGGTTATGGCGAAATTTTTCGATAATTTAGGTTGTTAGCCAAATTTTTGAAAAATTTGAAATTTCTTAGAAACTGAAAAGTTGAAGAACTTAAGCCGTAACGAAAATAATGAAAGTTAAGTTGATTAGAAAACAACTTTCACCTTCGTTCCTTTTCGAGGACGAAAAGATTTTAAGTGGGGGAGATTATAACAACCCTGAAATTCTGAGCCAATTTAAAAATTTTATTTTGGCGAATTTAATGAATTTTGAATATTTAAAATGAATTATTTTAAATAATAACGACGGAAAATTTATTTTCGACGAAGTTAAAACGAATAAATTTATTTTAATTATATAACGAGCCTGAAATGGCGCGGTAGTTTGAAAATTCGATTTCAAAATTCAAATGAATATACAGAATTCGTTTTAAGTCGGAATTGGACGAAACAAGAAATATTTGAATCTGTTTAATCATATCTCTCTAACGGATGTAAGAAACTGATATTTCACTTTAGCAGTTGAAAGATGCATGCAGTTTAAAATTCAGAAAAGTCGATGTGGAATTTATATATATATTAATATATATAAAGGCCTTTGAAAATGGAAATTTTGCAAACGACCTCGGTTTTCGACGAAACCACTTTTGTTGGATCCAGGATGTCAAATTATTTCTAGATTTCAAAATTCATAATTTTCTGAATCAATATGTGAGTGTGGCAAAGTTAAACGTGTTTTAACAGTTTCAGTCAATTTGGATCGACCAGAAAATGGCCATTTTTTAAACGGTCTCAGAATTTGACAAAATTAGTTTTGTTAGGACCGTATCGTCAACACAAAGCTAGAAAATATTTTTCGGGTATTTTTAGAGTCTGTATGTGGCCTTGGTAATTTGAAATGTGCGTTTAAATTGAATATATAAAGATTTACATTTTAATTTTGATAAAAAATGATCGTAACAGCTGATTTGGGTTACGAAACATATTCCATTGTGTCCGGAATGGGGGTGTTTGGCTAGGGGCGACAGTCATTGGGTTTGATTTGGGTTTAGACGAAGTGGAATCAATTCAAGAAGGTAATATTAATAAAATAATATATATATATATATATATATAAATACTCAAATCCTATTGGTCAAACCCTAACTAATTCCCACCGAAGTCAACCCACGGTCAAAATGTATATCGCGCCTCCAGTTCATACGGCGGAACCTCTTCAATCTTTCTCCCTCAAAATTTTTCCAATCCATCTCGTTAAATCCAAACTCAATGAACGAAAACTCAAGAGCCTTCAGGGATCTTTAAATCCATGTAAAGAGGATCGAATTTCGTTAACTGTGGGGCTCAATTTCAGGCTAGGAAGACCGCCGCTTTGGAGCGGATTTCGAGGAAGAAGGGGGCGCGAGCGACACGGTTTTCCAGGCGTGGGAAGGAGGTGGAACCGGCGACGAGGGGAGCGCTTCAGATCGGCGTCAAGACTGGTGAGGGCGACGGAAAATCGAACCCTAGGTTTGAATCAGGGTTCAGCGACGGTCTGTGAAAAATGATATTAATAGAAAGGTTTATTTCTTTATTTAATTTTACTGATTCTTTTATTTAACATATACATGGTTTTTTTTAATAAAAATATACATATACATGTTTTTGAAAATATAAAATAGAATCATTTTTAAAAATAAAATAAAATTAGCATTGTTTTTAAATTTAAAAATGTCATTAACAATGGTTTAAAATCGGATTTTTATGTATACTCACTGTTTTGAAATATATATGAACATCATTGTTTGAAAAATATAAACATCACTGTTTTGAAATATAAAAACATCATTGGTTAGAAGAATAAAATTAGCGAAGTTGTGAATATAAAATACTTTGATTTGTAAATATAAAATACTTTGATTTGTAAATATAAAACACTTTGTTTTGAAAATATAAATACATAGAACATAATGAAAATATCGTTTTTAAAATTGATAGAATAAAAATACGATCTTTGACAGAATAAAAATACGATCTTTGACAGAATAAAAATACGATCTTTGACAGAATAAAAATACGATCTTTGACAGAGTAAAAATACGATCTTTGACAGAATAAAAATACGATCTTTGACAGAATAAAAATACGATCTTTGACAGAATAAAAATACGATCTTTGATAGAGTAAAAATACGATCTTTGACAGAGTAAAAATACGATCTTTGACAGAATAAAAAAGATGATCTTTGACAGAATAAAAATACGATCTTTGACAGAATAAAAATACGATCTTTGATAGAATAAAAATATGATCTTTAACCGAATAAAAATACGATCTTTGTTTCTATAAAAATATGATTTTTAAATATATATAGCGGTGTATTAAAAATGTGATTTTTTTATATAAACATCATATTAAAAATGTGACTTTTATATATGAACATCGTGAAAAGGATGCGTTGGAATAGCGAAATAGAATCCAGACCATTCAGAAATAAACAATGGAGGAGTGGATCCCCAAGGCGTGAACTTCTCACTGTAAATTTTCTTTTCTAGTTAAAATATATACTAGGATGCAGACGGTGCTTAATAGCACCCGACACCATCGTCCACAGACCATGGACTTGTTTGTTTAGTTGTATAGTTGGTTAGATTATTTGTTTGAATTTGATTGTTTGGGTGTAATCGAATTGATTAGATTGGTATGTGTATGGCGCGGGCCATTATCATACCCGGGATAAGGCTAGGCCTTGTCCCGTTTCTAGTATCGTGTTGTTATGCCGCTGAATTTTTTTAAAATAGGTTAGAAAAATAAAAGTATCATTTTATTTAATAAATGAACTGAATAGGAATTCATGTGTTGAAATAAATAATTTATCGTTAAAAATATAATTTTTAACGTGTGTGAATAAAATAAAATATTCATTTACAAATCAGACGATTTGTTTATGTACACTGATTTGACTGATATGGATTGGGACGATAAATTTTACACATCGCCCAAGTGCGCAAATAAAATCTGTGTTTTTTGATGTGAAACCCCACACGGGTATTAGGAGGATATTTGACGTACACTAGTCCCAATAATTAGTTGTATGTCGATCGATAGGTTGACAGACAATTGTGTTGTGCACCTTGGATGATGGTTAATTATTTATTATTGCTGTCATATACATGTGTTGTATGGAATCCATATAATTAACATTATATGGTAATTGATTGGGCCTCATTCCAATTGGGAAAATAAAGAATATTATAAAATAAGATTCATGTGTTGAATAAATAAAATATATATTCATGTGTTGAGAGAAATATATATTCATGTGTTGAAATCAAATATATATTCGTGTGTTGAAATAAAATATATAGTCATGTGTTGAAATAAAATATATATTCATGTATTTGAAGGAAATATTCGTTTGTTGAATAGGATAACGAAATTATTGAAATATATAAAGCCGTGTTAATTAGATATGCGCCATTTTTATGCGAACGATATTTATATCGATTTTATTCGAATATCGAAAAAGAAATGATTTCAAATATAATGGTTTGAAAATATTATCATTTATATATACTGATGATATGGAATATTCAATTTTGATTTGAAATTGAATACGAAGTTGAAATCGTTTTGAAAACGAATTTAAAATGATTTATAAAATACGTTTTAAAAGGAAATCGACAAAATATATATAATATATATTATATTTATTTAATAGCCTGAATAGAATGTGCTGCGCCGCGGCAGTTCGCGAATTTCGACCATTGACATCGAATTGACGTTATGGGAGATCCGACCGTCGGATTCTCTTGAAACCGAAACCGTTGGGTTCATATCGAAAAGAGCTTTCCAATGAATATTAGAAATTTGAGATCTAATGGTTGGATTTGGAGATACATCCAAATCAAATTTAGGAAAGGTCGCTGTAAGTGCAGTTCGACGACCGTTATTGGAAATCGACTGTAGGCCTTGATAAAATTATTAAAAATAACTATAATTTGTGTAAAATCATAATATATGAATTGGAAAGAACTGGGATGAAAAATCCCCTATTTGAAAGGATAAAAATATATTTTTATTAAAATAAACTAGTTATGAACTAGAATTAAAACCCAATATTTTTAAATAAATAAATTGGATTTGAAGTGGTTTTAAAAATAATCAGAATTTCCAATATACGTATTGGAATCGAAATTATCTTTGAAATATTTCAATGTTGGATTTCGTGAGTATACAGATATGGTTGTGGAAATTTGAAAGATATATTTATATCGTTATTTCCGATACGATATTTGTTGGTTTCAGAATTTGATATTGAATATAAGCCGATATATTTTCTATTCAGAGCCTTGTATTTAATATCAAATGGGATTTGGGTTCGTCGTGAATGGCGTTTTACGTAACACTGTTCTTGAACCCAGTTTAGAAAAGAATAAATCTTTTAATTAAGATTTAGTGAAATTGTCCAGTTAATTGATATTTAATTGGAATTGAATTTAAATTGGTTTTTGGGTTTATCGTGAGCGGTGTTTTGAATAACACCTGTTCTTTAACCCGATTAACAATTGAATGAGATTTTGGGTTTGTCGTGAATGGTATCTTTAATAATACTGTTCTTAAACCCAATGGAGATAAGAAAATTGGAAACTAACTGGAGGTTAGCTAAGTTGAATGGTTTCCTGGGTATTGATCTGATGTTTGTTTTGGCCTTCGGGGTTAATGCTTAGGGAATTGTTCTCTTACTAATGTACGGTTAGAGACTGATGGGAAGATTAAAGAATAAATTTAAAAGAATTTTTCTTTGATAAAATTAATGGCAACCATTCCCTAAAAATATGAAATCTAGAAACTAACCGTGGGTTGGCTAAGAAGAATGGTTTCCTGGGTATTGACCTAATGTTGGTTTCGGCCTTCGGGGTTAATA
The DNA here is from genome assembly GCA_030737875.1 of Allium sativum. Taxonomy (NCBI): domain Eukaryota; kingdom Viridiplantae; phylum Streptophyta; class Magnoliopsida; order Asparagales; family Amaryllidaceae; genus Allium; species Allium sativum. Next base: position 15,180,185 of record CM060923.1, read on the forward strand.
TTTGTGGAATTATTCTCTTACTAATTTACGGTTAGTGACTGACGAATTGGAATGAGGCGTATGTTGTGTTTGTGTAACACTTGTTTATAATATACGCAAGTTATTCGGAAAGACCGGGTTTATCCCATTCTGAATAACTGATACGACGATAAGTCGAAGATGAAGACGGTGGTTGAAGACCGGAGATCTTCACATCGCTTGGATAATTACTGATGATCTTGATTGGGTTGTACACCCAAGAGGAGGGAATCAGTTGGTGATCGTCCAGTCGTATTTGGAGATGGATGGATATGCGGGGTACAAGGTGCCTCCGTCTTTGTTCGGACCCAGAACGGATTTGTAAATGGACTGTGTGTCTGACATTGGATATCATTCTGTGTGATTGATGTATATCGGTTGCATTGAGTGGTTTGCCTGTGTTGCATGCTAAGATGCAAATGATCTAGGCTTTTGTTGAAAAGTAGAGTATTGTGGTTGATGATCAAAGCACGGCCTTCGTGGCATCGCTTTATGTTTCCTCCTAGTTAGGAGTGGCGTCAGTGCTTGAACTGGCTGACGAGTTTGACTCATGTTGTTGTTGGAATTGGAGGCGCCTCGGATTTATCGGTCGTTCTCGAACCGATGGAGTCATTCGTTGGCTCACTTACACCCCAAAGGGCGGGGAAACACAGTATTCAGGCATAATAATCCACATCGGTGGACCAGCCCTGACGATCCAAGGGGCAGTTGCGGATGTTCCTGAGACTCGGACTAGACAGTCTCGAATCGGTAGAGGACTATCTTTTGCCTCGGTTCACAGATGGAAATCCAATTTCCAATACAACATTTTGTGGTTTTATTTGTAGAGTCTAGTATGGCGACATGATATATGGTACCCATGCTGTCTATGATTGATACTTATGATTGAAATTGATTTCTTCACTTATAGTAATAATAAAAGATAAAATTTCGTGTATCAAGTATTCTTTGGCTATTATAAGGGAAAACCCTATCCTTCGGTTTGGTTGCATTGTGTGATGGGACCTGGGTCTTATAATAGCTTCATTGTTCTTTATTTAGCACTGCGCTGTTTGTTTATGCACTAGTATTCTTGGGAGGAAACCCGTTCCGTGTTATACGGCGTGGTCCCTTGATTTACCTAACTTTAAAATAAAGATTTATAACTGTTCTAGTTCTCACACCAGTTACATGACTGACCTGGAGTTTATTGTTTAACCTAAACTCTGGGTGCCCTTATTTTCTGCATGAGCAGCTAGTTGTTGGGTTTTGCAAATTTATATTCACAGGATCTTGGTTTACAGCTGGAACGATACTCGGAAAGCTCTGTATCCGTGTATTTCTTCCACTTGTGTCTTGTATTATTTTTCCGCTGCAGTATTGTATTTGAATCTCTGATATTCTCTGTTGTATAATATTTGTTTATACTCTGTTTGTTCTTGTATTCTGATGAAATTGTTGTAATGTACAATGAAATGTTCTTCTGTCTTTGTTCTGATTTGTTGTGTTCTCAAAGCAATCTGTGCTTTCCTTACTGGGGAAGTTAGGGTCGTTTCAGCAAATAGGCTCAGAATTGAACTAAATTAATTTTCCTAGGTCCGCAGCATCAAAACATAGCTAAATATATTTTCGGGAATTTTTGGAATTAATTTGTGGCCCCGTTAAATTTATTTGTACGGCTGAATTAAAAATAAAAGACTTAAATTTTAAAATAAAGAAAACTGGGTCAAGATGATTATTTGGGCCTGCGGGACATAGCTATATGAGTCCGGAATAGGCATAAATAGGTAGGAACGACAGTCGTTGGGCTGAAATCTGACAAAGTGGCTAAACGGGCTTTATTTGGTAATTAAATTATTAAAATATTATAAAAAGGAAAATTATCTCAACCCCAACCCTAGCACTAAAACACACAGCCGCCGCTCCCCCTTTCAATGGCCACCATCATCTGATTTTAATCCATTAAATTCTACCAAATCCTCTCGAATTAAAACTCAACGCCATAACCAAATCAAAGAACAAATCGAGGGCATCAAGATGATACGGGAGTGATCAGATTTAGTGGAGTATAGGGCGCAGATTTGAGCTGCAAACGCAGCACGTTTGGACCGGGTTTCGAGGTGGCTTGAACCACCGAGCTCGGCGGAGGTCTCGGTGATGGGGGAGCTCGGCCAGCGCTTCGACGGGGTGGTCTTGGATCAGAGTCCGACTCCTCCTAGGTGCGTGCGCAAGTTGATTTTGGAAGGAGCACGATGGGTTCCTTTCTGAAAGAACGGGAACGAAGAAGACAGGAGGATAATTAACTAAAGGATGTTAATTAAGAGGATTAATTATAAATTAAAATTGTATAATCTTTAAACATCTATATCTTTTTCAAATCAGAACGAAATCGAACGAAACGAAGTTCATTGAAATCGCAGAGAAGAGATCTGCGCCATGAATCTGATCAGATCTGGAACAAAAGACTTTGAAAATTCAGATAAAAAGCTCGGTGAGATTTCTATTTTAAAAATTAAAATTAATTATTTACTTTATTTTGTAATATATATATTCATTCAGTATGAGATTCATGTTGTATGTATGTATTTATTTCAAGGTTGATTGTGCTGCGATTGTGATGAACGATTGATTGTGATTGTGTATTTACGATTGTTAGAATTTTGTGTATACGATAAAATCATATATTATTGTATATATAGAATATTTTATATTAATGTATGTTAAACTCTGAAGTATAAAATAAAAAGATTAGAATAAATTATCATTTTGTTTTAGCATATCATATTAGAATAGAAACATACATTAAAATAGAAATCACCTTTTTTTTTGAATGAAATGTTTCATTAAAATAGAGTTCGTAAACAAATAAAATTATCCTTTTTTATTTGTTAAGATTAGAAATGTAGAACTCGTTTTACAAATAAAATAACTTTTTAATTGTCATTAAATTTTATTCTTTTATTTGCATTTACGAATGCAAATATACATTAAATATAGAAATTGTTCTTTTATTTGCATTTCTTGTTTCAAATTAAACTTAGAAATAAAAGTTCACCTTGTGTTTGCATTTCTCCAATGCAAATATGGCATAGCAAAATAAGTACATCTTTTATTTATGTTCTCTAATGTAAATAAAACTTAGAAGTAAGAGCTCACCTTTTTATTTTGCATTCCACAATGCAAATATAACTTGAAATGAAAGGTAAGACTTTCTGTTGCATTCCACAATGCAAATAAGACAAAAAAAGAAAAGAAAAAAGATTACATTTTTACGTAATTAGGATTTAAAGAAAAAAAGAAAATTACATTTTCATGTTTAATCAAAGAATAAGATTGTACATTGTAAATAAAATTACATTTTTATATGTAATTAAAGAGTAAGAACGTGCATTGTAAATAAAATTACATCTTTAATTGAAGATTAAGAATTTGCACTGTAATTAAAATTTACATTTTGAAAGAGAACTTGCATTGTAAATAAAATTACATCTTTATATGTAATTTAAGATTAAGATTTTACACTGTAAAAAAAAATTACATTTTTATATGTAATCAAAGTATGAGAATTCGCACTGCAAAGAAAATTACATTTTTATATGTAATTAAAGTATGAGGATTCGTATTGTAAAGAAAATTACATTTTGATATGTAATTAGAGAATAAGAATTTACATTGTAAATAAAATTACATTTTAAATGGAATTAGGGAATAAGATTTTACCATGGTAATAAAAATTACAATTTTAATGTAATTATAAAATAAGAATTTACCGTCGTCATGGCAATTACATTTTAATATAATTAAAAATTTGGCAATGGAATCAAAATCACATTTTTTTGAGTAATTTATAAAGATGGAATTTTATACCGTAATGTTGATTACATTTTTATATGTAATTAAAGAATATGATTTTTATATTTTTGTTGACACATTTCATATGCATTTTCATGTAAAACAAAGAATTGAAACTTTAGGTTGCATTTTTTAATGAATTAGGAAGATTGAAATCTAGTGTTACATTTTAATGCAAGTAAAAGAATGAAATGTAGCGTAGTGTTTTTATTTACATTTTTTGATGCAAATAGGAAAATGAAATTTAGCGTAGTATGTTTATTTACATTTTTTTTATGTAATAAAAGATTAGAATTTAGGATTGCATTTTTATTCACATTTTTAATGTAATAAAAAGAGTTGGAATTCGACGCTGCACTTTTATGTACATTGTTAATGAAATAAAAGATTAGATTTTGTTAATGCATTTTGCATGTATTTTCAATGAATTAGAAAGAATGAAGTTTATTATAAAGTAAAGAATGAAGAGTATTGTTGCATTTTTTTACATGGTTAAAGTAAATAAAAGATTAAAATTTTATGTTGTATTTTTAATAAATTAAAAGGAATGAAAGCTTATGTGCATTTTTAACATTAATAAAAGGGTGAAATTTAGTGTAGTGTTTTTATGTGCATTTTTAACATTAGTGAAAGAATGAAACTTAAAGAGGTACTTATATTTACATTTTTCATGTAAATAAAAGAATAAAATTCAGCATAGTACTTTTATTTGCATTTTCAATGAAATAAAAAATATATTAGAACATGATTATATAAAAGGATAACATTTTATGTAATGTTATAATTCATAGGAATTGTTTATATATAAAATATCATTTTTATATGTTATAATTCATAGGAATTGTTTACATATAAAATATCATATTTATATGTTATAATTCATAGAAATTGTTTACATATAAAATATCATTTTTATATGATATTAGAATAACACAGAAAATGAACACCTATTTGGCGTTATGTCATTTTAGTAAAATTGAACATATTTTCAGTGTAAACGTTAATATATTATAAAGAATAATATATGAGGAAAATTTTATGTATATTTTCTATGTAAATAAAACGAACATATTTTTTAGTGAAAACTTTATTTACATTTTCTTATGTAAATAAAAAGAACTATTTTAGATGACACTTTCATTTACATTTTCATGTAAATAGCATATGTAGAAGTAAAGGAAAACATTTATTCAAATGTAGTGTAAATAAATAAGAAAAAGAGATGTTTTAATGATATTTTCTATGTAGTAAAAGAATAAATCGAAAGTTACATTTTAGTTGTTATTTATTAATAAATAAATGTGGGAGTGGAATGGAAATGTTCATTGAACATGATACCATGATGTGATACATGAACATGATTGTGCGATGTTCGTTTGGTTGATTCGTTGCCCTTATATGTTAATGACTACATGGAATGATTTATATCTATTTTTTTAATGAAATAAAAATAGGAATAAATCGTTATAAAATAATAAATTACAATATGAAATTGTTTTCAAATTTATATATGCGAGAATTATTTGGAAAGTCCGAGTTTACTCTCATTCCAAATAATGATACGACGTTCGAAGAATTGAAGATGGCAATTGAAGACCGACGATCTTCACATCGAATGGGTAACTAGTGTTGAGGCCCTTGATTGATTTGCTCCCATGACGGGGCTAAGATGGTAGTGATCCGGACGTAGTGTTGATTTGTACAGATTTGTCTTTCGCTCAGACCCAGAGCATAAGTTCACAAATGGATACGTGTCTGACGTTGAATTTTGTTCAATGTAAATTGATTTCTATTAATATACGACCGTTGGTGGCAAAGAATTTATTCTCTTGCTTAACGCCCTTAGAGATTGTGTATTAATAGTTATCAATCGCATGGCGTGAATTGTCAATGTGGCACGCCAAGATGTGGATGATCAAGGCTTTGTTGAAAAGCAGGCCTTGGGGTTATAACGTTACTTCGCGAGCCTCACAACCCGGTTGAGTCTAAAACGGGAGAAGGGAACGCAGGGAGAGCATCATGTTTCTTTCTAGCTAGAAGTGATGTCAGTGCTTAAACTGGCTGAAATTTACTTATGTGGATGATGGAATGAGGCGCTTCGGATATTAGATCCTAAAGGACCGGGAAACGTGTGCTCAGGAATTGCCAATCCACGACGCTGTATGTGTGGACCGGCCCTGCAGCTTTCCAAGGGTTCACAGCGGGGGATCCTAAGACATTAGCTAGAGTGTCTCGAATCGGTAAGGAGCTCCTCCCTAGCCTTGACTCATGATGGAAACCCAATTTCCAATACGACCTCATGCGGTTTTGATTGTAGAACTAGTATGGCGACATAGTAGGATGGGGTACTATGTCGTCTATGATTGATACATTATGATTGAATGTTTTTATTAAAAACCTATACACTAATAATAATATCAAATCCGTTTCTATCGTATCAAGCATCTTTTGACCACTATAAGGTAAAACCCTATCCTCCGGTTTGCGTTGCATTGTGTGATGGGACTTGGGTCTTATAATGGTTTCATTTTTCTAAAAAGCATTGCATTGTTTAACGATTTCCTTCAATTTATGCATCGACAATCCATTGGAATAAACCCCGTTCAGCATTAGCGGCGCGGTCCTTGTATTTGCCTTATTATTAGATTAGTTAAGTTAGATTTCTCATACCAGTCCCATGACTGACCCGTTTTTTGTTTCCACCTTTGTACACTCGGGTGCCCTCTTTTCCACACGGGCAATCGAGTAGTTTGTCTACAGGTCTTTATCTCTTGAGAAGGATTCTGGATTAAAGCTTAAAGCTGTGTCCATAGCATAGTTGTCTTACGCTGCCTTAATCATTTTGTTTCTGCTGCAATGTATTAAAATATTGTAATTTATCTTCCGCTGTATTTTATTGATGTACTCTGATATTCTGTACTCTGATGTAACATTATTGTAATATTTATAAAAGTCTGCTGTTATTTGTTCTAATGTGTTGTATACCCAGAGTTAACGTATTCGGGTTTTGAACGGTCTTGGTCGATTTTGCGATCGATCGGGTCGGGCGAAATCCGGGGCCGTTACACTCCCCAACAAAAGAATGAGATTCAACATTTTCTGATCCAGTTTAGAAATTTATTTTTACTATTATTTATGTTAATCACGATACACTAATATCAAAATGATTCTTAAATAATTCAGTGAAATTACTGAGAATTAAAACTGAAATGAAAAACCATTATAAACTATCAAAATTGAAACAAAATTTTTTTGTTGGCATAGCAGTTGATGAAATTAATCAAATAGATGTAGCTTGAAACTATAGTAATAATCATTCAAATGTGCAAGGTTTTAGTTTGCTTTGCGATGAGTACTAATGGTTTTGCAGCAAAAGCACGATCAGCCTTTTGGCCCAAAACCAAAAACCGAACAAAGATGGTCCTCAATATTGAATAAAGCACTTATTCAGTAATGATTACCTGGTTATTGATTTATTGAGATGAATAAGAGCAACACTTTTGTTATTGTCTTCATCGTGAAGGAATTTCTATATCATGTGGAAAGCAAATGATTTGAAATAAAAAAAATAGTAAAAAATTTAATGCTAAATAGTAAGGAATGTGAAAAATTAATTAAAACCAAATGGGTGCTTTTGCAATTGAAGAAAATCTCTTCTTAGGGCTCAACAACTAGAAAAAGATGAGAATGTGACTACAATTTGAAACAAATAAATTGCATTTTAACTCGCACCTTATCTCATTTTAAGTCCTAAATCTAATAATGATTTGGCAATTGTGACAACATATTACCACATCGAGAAAAGGATTCTTGCTTCATCTGAAATCAAATAGAGGCACACCTGTAGCTCTGATGATCTTTAAAAAATAAGAGCTCGTTAAACTGATAGATTCAAGAAGATTGGATCGGGGTTAGTTTGAAAAATTGGTAAACAAGGGAGAAATAACAGGTAGCAGATCTAAAGGCAAACACTGGATTTAAAGGGGAAACAATATCAATGAAATACGCTTTTATTTACATGAGTTAATTTCAGAAGAAGAGAAAGGAGGCACTAAGTAATGAATCAAAAAGCCTGGATCTAAAAATTTGGATCAAGAAAGAAAAGAACAGGAAATTCGAATCTGAAAACTGAGAATGACTTGGGACAAAGTCAAAAGGGAACAACAGGAAGCGACGAAAACGTGTGGAGAGACTTTTGTGGCGAAAATAGTTGGGTACAGACAAATTGATTTAGCCCATCTTACATTAAGGAAACCTCCCTAACGGTTGACTTGGTAAACAACGGACTCATTCCACATTCCAAAAAACTAAATGAACTTCTATTCAACAATTCCCAAAATACGTTCAAAAATGGAATACAAAGTTACATTCCAAAAATCTTATACATTATAATGACTACTCTTCATCGTTATTGTAACAACCCGGAAAATCAGAACCAATTTAAATTTTTTATTTTGGCGATTCTAATGGATTTTGAATATTTAAAATGATTTATTTTAAATAATAATGACGAAAAATTTATTTTCGACGAAGTTAAAACAAATAAATTTATTTTAATTATATAACGAGCCTGAAATGGCGCTGCAGTTCGATAATTCGATTTCAAATTTCAATTGAATATACAAAATTCAATATAAGTCAGAATTGGGCGAAACAACAAATATTTTAATCTGTTTAATCATATCTTTCTAACGAAGTTAAGAAACTGAGATTTCACTTTAGAAATGAAAAGATATGTCCAGTTTAAAATTCAGAAAAGTCGCTGTGGAACTAATATATATTTTAAATATATATATATATATAAAGGCCTTAAAAATAGCCATTTTGCAAACGACCTCCGTTTTCGACGAAACCACTTTTGTTGAATCCGGGATGTCAAATTATTGCTAGGTTTCAAAATTCATAATTTTTGAAATTAATATGTGAGCGTGGCAAAGGAAAACGTGTTTTGTCAGTTTCAGTCAATTTGGATCAACCAGAAAATGACCAGTTTTCAAAAGGTATTTAAATTTAACAAAATTAGTTTTATTAGGACCGTATTGTCAATATGAAGCTAGAAATAAATTTTCTGGAATTTTTGGGGTTCGTATGTGACCCTAGTAAATTGAAATGTGTGTTCAAATTGAATATCGAATGATTTATATTTTAATTTAAATGAAAATTGATCGTAACATCCGAATTGGCTTATGAAACATATCCCATTGTGTTCAAAATGGGGGTATTACGCTAGGGGGCGACAGTCGGTGTGTCTCGTTTAGAGTTCGCATTGTTAAACATGAATATGGTGGAATTAAATAATAAATATATACTATATGGTCCAACACCCTTAGGAAAAAAGTCAAACCCTAATTTTTTAAGCCCGTGGTCAAACTGAAAACTGCTCAGCCCCCCTTATTCTTCCATCATGAAATCAATTTTGAAAAAGAAAAAAAAACCACGAACGAAATCGCGCCCCCTCCGACCTCGTCCGCCGCTGCTCCTTGGTCACCCACCGCTGCTCCTTGGTCACTCACCGCCATGCCTGTCCGCCGCCGCCTCTCTGATGTCGACGCCGGCTCCTCCTCTTCCCCCCTCATTCTCCTAAGTACCGCCAGTTTCTCCCTCCGGGACCCTAGCTTGTTCGATGCACCTCCAACCACCGCGAAGCACAGCCGCCGCCGGTCCAGCCCCCTCCCCCGAGCCCTTGACTACATCCGTCCGACGCCATTTCCCCCCTAGACACCGAAAAAATGAGTTTTAAATATTTGTTTGCCATTCTTTATTTTCAGCTTGAGATATATGATAGCGTGTTAAAAGGAAAATCTAATGTTGATGTTAGAAAAGTATAGATTTTTAGTATAGAAAAGTTTAGATTTTATATATATAAAAGATTTGATTTTTAATAAAGAAAAGATTATATTTTTATAAATGAAAATATTATATTTTATATATAGAAAAGATTTAATTTTTAAAAAAAATAAAAGATTATATTTTTAGTAGCGAAAAGATTTAATTTTTATTTAAGAAAAGGTTCGATTTTTATTTATGAAAAGATAGGATAAATAATCATACAAAGATTTGATTTTTAATGATATAAAAATTTTAGTTTTATATATAAGTTAGCGAATTAAAAATATTATCTTTATAATGTAAACATCGTGTTAAAGAGATGATTTTTAATTGAGGAAAGATATAGTTTTTTAATTGACAAAGTTATGATTTTTAATTGGAAAAATATGATCTTTGTATATATATTAACGAAATAAAAATGTAATCTTTATGTAAAAGACATGGGATAGAAATGATTTTTTACCATATAAAGTCGAGATTTTTAGTTTTATAAAGATAGGATTTTTAGCGAAATAGAAAAGTGATTTACATATATGAAGTAGCGATAAAAATTCGATTTTTACATATATGAAGTAGCGATAAAAAATCGATTTTTACTATATATGAAGAGAAATAAAAATTTGATCTTTATATAAGAAGTAGAGATATAAAAATATAATTTTAATATATGAAGTGCCATTATAAAAATGTGGTTTTTAAAATAAACATCATATTAAAAATGCGATTTTTACTATGAACAGCGGGAAAAGATCGCATTGGAATTTTGGGCAAATCCAAGCCATTCAGAAATGAAACGGCGGAGTGGAAACCGAAGGTGAGAACTCCTCACCATATTTTCTTATACAGTTATTTATTTTATAACTGCATATATGAACTGTTCCCCGTCGTCCACAGACCATGGATGACTTGTTTGATTGTTTGGTTTGGATGATTAGATTATTTGGTTGTTTTGTTGAACGAATTGATTAGATTGGTATGTGTATGGCGTAGGCCATTATTAGACTGGGGATAAGGCTAGGCCTTATCCCATTTCTAGCATCGTGTCGTTATGCCGCCAAAATTTTCTAAAATATGTTAGAACAATAAAAATACCATTTTTATTGTGTAAATGAACCGAATAAATATTTTATCGTTAGAAATATAATTTTTAACGTGTATATGAATAAAATAAATATTCATTTACAAATCAGACGATTTGTTTATGTACACTGATTTGACTGATATTGTCTAAGACGATAAATTTTACACATCGCCCAACTGCACAAATAATATTCAGTGTTTGTTGATTGAAACCCCACACGGGTATTGGGATGATATATGACATACACTAGTCCCAATAATTAGCTGTATGTCGATCGATTGGTTAACAGGCTATTGTAAGCGTTAAATATTTATATTTAATGCTTATACAGTGTAGAATTCACTCTGGATGATGGTTGATTGTTTATCATGGCTGTTGTATACATTTATTGTATGAAATCCATATAATCAATATTATATGGTAATTGACTGTGTCTGATTCCAGTTCAGAAAGAAGGAATATTTTAAAATAACGAATATTTTAAAATAATATTCAGAAAAGAATCAAAATCTGATTTTGATGTCCGATTTGGGATGGACACGAAAATGTTTAAATATATAAAGCCTTGTTGATTAGATTAACGCCATTTGGACGCGAACAATATTTATATCGATTATATTCATTTTTGTAAGGAATATCGAAAAAGAATTGATTTCAAAATTAAGTGTTTTGAAAATATTATCATTTATATATATTAATGATATGGAATATTCAATTTTGATTTGAAATTGAATATGAAGTTGAAATCGTTCTTAAAACGAAGTTAAAACGTTTTATAAAATACGTTTTAAAAGGAAATCGACGAAAATATATATAATATATATTATATATATTTAATGGCCTGAACAGAACGTGCCGTGTAACGTCCCACATTTTTATCTGTTTGTATTCGAATATTTAAATCAGTTTAAATATTGAAATCATAATATAAGTGGATTTATATATTAATTAAAAACGAAGTTGAGCGTATAAAAATATATATTAAATATAATCGAGCTCATAATGACGTTGTAGTTCGTAATTTAACGTTTTGAACTTCAACTGAGTGTACATGACCCATTATTAATCAGATTTCTACGAAACAAGAAACGACGGAACCTGTTGAACTGTATCTTTCTAATGGAAGTGAAAAATCGAGATTCCGGATTATGTATTGTAAGTTATATCCAAATCAAATATTCATAAAGTCGCTATGAAATCATATATCGACCATAACGGTTTATTAGATATAACTAGATATCGGATTCGAATTTGGACAAGATTCTTTTGGGGCATAGTTATAATTTAATTTTCAGAATTTTACTATAATTTTTAATTAACTAAATGCGCAACTTTTTATTTGGAGTATTTTGCACCCTATATCGGTATTTTGGGGTTTCACAATATGAGTTAACCTACCGATATTATTATATTTTTGGGATCGTGGCACCTTCCTGGACACGATCGTATTCTTATTTCTGTCCGTTGCGGTCGATAAATAAATAAAATTTGATGTAGTTGGTACCAATAGCCTTGAACAAATATATACACTTACCCTTAAGGCTAGCACACGTCTGTAACCTAACTTGCATACCATCTATTCCTATGAAGTGCACATGTCTTACTTTGAAAACAAGCATGCCATCACCTTTTTGAAAATACATGACATGAGCTGATATAGGCGCATGCCAATGTTTGAAAAAGGGGAAGAAAACCATGGACAATACCATACGCTTAGAATTAAAGCTGTCCCTAGTTACCTATCCCCTAATACCTTAACAATTAAGTTTTCTCCACCTTAAATACACATCAAACTCGATCGGTATGCATCTTCACATCTCCGAGCAGAAGCCTTGAAAACAAAATCAGAACTAATTAATTACAAGTCATAATTGGTAAATCTAAGTTAGATTTTGCAAGATCAAAGGGATTTCTACAAAGATTGATGCTAATTGAAACATACAAGGGAGGTGCATACAATTAACCGTCAAACCAAATGTTTTTCCTGAAGGTTTATCTAGAAATATGACAAAGATGAGGCAGAAACTTAATTAATACCTACTTATAAAACTATAGTAACAATCAACTAGAAAACAAAAGCAGGTTTAGCTACCATGCCCATATTCATTAAGAAGTAGACCAGTAAGTTTATGTAATGCACTAAATAAATAAATCACAGACCATGCCCTACTAGTAAGATCATAAGACCTACCTCATAGTGCCAATCTCCTATTTTGTATGTATCAAAGCATACCACCACCCCAGAAATCACGACAGACCCATATTTTTAATTATTTGTGCCCAAGAAAATAGTGCAGACCTCACCTATAATAGCACAGCTATTACTTAATCACCAAGAAATTTAAAACGTTATAAATACAAGAGCCCAAACCCCATCGGAAGTTGTATGTGAAAACCGAAATGAGAGAGCTGCAAGTGTTTAAAAATGTAGAAGTCTGAGCTAGCGATTCCTTCTAGTCATGTAGAGGAGCAGTGTGTTAACGCTGAGATGGAAATGCTGTTGGAGTCCTTGCGGCAAAATCATTGAGATTATTTGGCGATGGGATGGAGAAGTATTCTTGTGTGAAGAAATTGCAGTGCGGGTTCGGCGTAACAGATGGTTTCATTTACTGGTGCGCTGGAGGAAATAAGTTGATGGGAAGGAGTGGAATACGGCGGCAACATGGGGGTGTATGGTAAAGGGATGTTGGTAGAAAAACATGCTGAAGGAAATATACTAGAGGTGCGTGAAACAGCACGGAGGAAGGGAAGCTTACGAGCTGTCGGACGCCGGAATAAGGAATGTCGGCCTCAGATGGAAAGTTGGTCAGTGGACGGTTGATGGAGGTTGGTGCGGTGGTCGGAAGTTCACCGGAGGTAGTACAGCAGACATTGAAAGTAGAGGCAGTTCAATCTTGAACAGAGATCCATTTAGTTTGGGTCCTGACGATCAGGTGTCGAATCAGGGTCTGAGCGATAAAGGCCGGAGGTCAGGCGTTGCCGGCGGCATCACGGGCCTAGGGTTCAGTTGCCGGAAATAACGACGGTGGGAGACTTTGGCGGTGGACATGAAAAGTAGTGGTTGTTGTCTTCAAAATTTTGGAAAAGCTGAGGGTCGGGTTTCAGAAAGAACAGGAGGGGAAACCGCGTATGGGATTAAAGAAACGATGAGATGGATTGGCAAATGGTTAAAACATGACTACAGGATGGTAAACTTAATTAACGGCCTTGTTTGGTGAAAAGTGGGTTGGCGCATGTATTGAAATACGCTGTTGGAATTGTATTCATTTGCAAACATATATGGGAGAAGTAAGAATGATGAGGAGGGATCTGCGCAGCCTAATTATGTTTAAAGGTTGATTAAGATGAGAAGAGGTCTACTAGAGGAAACAAGATCCTTCTCGGATGGGAAAAAGGGAACATTCAGCGTTGCATGCATCCGTTAGCAAAAGGGGGGAGTTGAAGTGAAATTCGTTAAGGGCATAACGAAGGGGTAACCATCAGTGGTTGTAGACCACGGTGAATTCTGGAAGTTGGCGGTTGTATTTAGTGCTATGAAGGGAAGATCAAAAATAGGAACATCAACTTGAAGAAATCTACTGGTGGGTTTAAGATGTTGTTCACGGATTTTAAAATAAATGATGGGTGGGTGACTTAAGAATTGCAGAAATTTGAATCCATCGGGATCGTAGAGTCACGAGCTATGCACTGGAAATAGTTTGGATGGGAGCAAACTACAATTTTTGACAGAATCAAAGTCTGATTTAATCAATTGACGCAAATCGTTATTTAACGGTTAACGCGCAAAGGTGAGTAAAATCACTAACTCTGATCTATTTTAAAATATTATCATTATATTTTAAATGTTGTTTGAATGCTGTGTGAGGGTCGTTTAGATAGATTACAATTAAATTGGTTGAATATTATATATCGTTGCATATGTACACACTATCGGTTGGAAACTGATTCCATCGATTATAATATTCCCTAGTATGTAATCAGTGTTAATGGTTTGACTAACATCTGTGGATGCGGAAAACGGTTGGAGAAATCCACTCGGATTCCTAAATATTTATATGTACTGTTTGTTTTATATATGCACTTTTTGAACCATGTTGAATGAAAATTCAACGTTATGTTGATTAAATAAATAGACGATATCGATTAAGAAAATAGCAACAGTCGGCCATAAACCCATTTTTGTTAAGAAGTTGATTGGCCGTCAGGCAATTCAACGAAGTTAATTATAAAAATTATATTTTTATAATTAAAGCAAAGTTTAAAATTATAATAGAAGTTCTATTATAAACTGGTATTTTATAGTTCGTTTTTATAAAGTAAATATAAACGATTATTTTATATTTAAGTAAGTATGAAGCTGTAATTATCCGACAAGTAAATAATTTGGAAAATTATTTAAGGCAACGGTTTAGAAATATTATTAGGTTAATTATATTAATCTAATGAAGTGAATTAATTAGAATTAGTTAACGAATTAACTAATGGAATGAAGTTGATTTAATCAACTGTTTGTCTAGAAAAATGATTATTAGATTAATTGGTCTTCAATTAATCTAATGAAAATAACTTAGCGGTAAACCGATCAAAAATTAAGAAGATTCCTTATTAATTACCCTTTTTAAATTAATGAGGTATTAAATAATTATTTAACCAATATAATTAGTTATCGTTTATATACAGTAAGCAACCAATCTATTATAGATTAATGATGAAATAAATTATTTACGTCAACAATGATGAAGTAGAATAATATTTAATTATTTTTAATTAAATAATTGTTTCTTAAATGGACCTCATTTAAGATGTTATTGAATTAGTGATGAGATGTTTACCTGAATTAGATAAACTGATTCAAATGGAAAGTAAAATGTCAGAAGATGAAGAGTGCTCACGATTTTTGATAAAAGAAGTTATAAATGGAATTGTATAAGTAAGATGAAGCAAAGAATTAATGTTTAATATAAATAGTTATGAACAACCGAGTTTCAAAATTTAGGATATGGCGTCATAAAACCATATTTAAAATATAGCAAAAAGTACGATTTGATGGATTATAAAGTACAAAGGGTTAGAGTTACAAACTTATATCTATTCTGAGAGAAGAACGTTGTCGATCAAGGTCTGAGAGGTATTTAAAATACCCCAACTTGAACGGCTTCATTTTTATCGAGGGATGGTATTAGTTTGTAACGGAAAGAGACATCTAGATTAGTTATAAAGCGGAATATAGTAGCGTATTGCAAGTCTTTGAACTATAACAATAAAATAACGTTGCTGACTGGGCTTAAGCGTGGTGTTATGTCGATATTAGTTATAAGGGAGAATATTACAACATATTGCAAGTTTTTAAACTGTAACGATAAATTAACGTTGTTGACCAAACTTAAGCATGATTTTTATATATACCACTATTCCCTAGGAAATGAAAACAGTTTGGTTTGAAATCCACTTATTCTAAAGTGATAATTAACGAGGTTTGTCCAAATAAATATAAGAATGATTTAGAAAAAGAAATTGGAAAATCGTTCAGAAAACGATGACATCATTTCGATGTCTAGAATATGATTAGAACTAAATAACAATATTAGGAATCTGAACAAAAATTCGACGATGTTGAAAGTATTAAAGTAAATTGTTTTAGGAATTATAATCTGATAGGGTAGTAAATATTTAGTTTTAACCCAACAAATTATAATAGGATATGTAATCAATATTTAGTTACAAACTTGATATTGATTTAACAAAAAGTTGACTTAGAAACAGAGTTTATATAGAGGAACGGGAATATAAAATTATGAAGAGATTTCGGTAAACGAGATAAGGGTATTTATTACCCGAATAAAGAGTTATTTGATAAAGGTGTTCAGATTTCTATAATGGGTATAATATTCACATTTTAAAGTGAATAATTTTTTAAAAGTGAACGTTGGACAGATTAAAATGTTTATAATGAAATTGGAAATATTTTTCCAATGTAGATAGGGTATATTATCCAAGTGTAGAAAATAAAGAATCTGAAGGAATGGAAATGTTTCGAACGTTAATAACGTATATCATTTGAAATATGGGAGAATAAAGTTTTATAATAACTGGAAATGCTTTCTAAAAAATGTGAAGGGCTAAACGGGTTTTGGGAAATATCTGGGAAGATATGGCAAACTAGAAACTAAATGTTAAATAAAGGGCCCGTGGTTGTGCAAATGTTTAGTTGTACATTTGAAGGAATGTTTGTTTTACTTCGATAGTTAAATAACCAACTATCGAAGTGTTTTGACCATCGTTGCCAATACGGAGAGACCGGTTGGGTATATTATCCGAAAACCACTCCGTATAGGCATAAGCGCTGCGAATTAGATCATGCTGAAGATAATTGAAGATGGAGTGAAGTACAAGGGTCGTTCTGTTCCAGAATGGTGCTTTCTGTTTGTCCAGTCCCAGGACAACTTGTATGGACGAGTGTCTGATATAGTATACCTAACAAATCATGTACAGTTGATCTCTTAAAGGTATTACATCTAGTGGCGGAGGAATTCGTTCCTCTTGGCTTTTTATACCCGTGATATTTTTGGAAATCGATAAGTGAATTGACGGGTTTGACGATGTGGCATTCAAAGTGAATGGTGATCAGATGTTCTGAAGATTGACGTAGCCTCTATCCTTACAACCAGGAAGTAACAAAAGTTGGGCTAGGCAGCATGGCTAGTTGGGTCATCCCCAAGCAGGGTGTATTGTCACCGATCTAGAGAAAATTCATATTTGTTCTTCTTTTTTGATTATGTATCTTTGGATTACGGTTGGATGGCCAACAACCATGGGTGGCAATATATTCGATACACTTAAGCTAAATGAGTGGTCGGTCATATGTGGCCGGGTTGCAAGACGTTCTGGTTGATCCCAGATGTATATCCTCTAGAGTACACTGATCGGAAGGTACTCCCATACCTTGTCTATTGAAATCCAATCTCCAATAAGCGCCATGTGGTTTTTGATTTTTATACTATATATGTGGAGCGTGAGATGCAAGCGTTCTGCTATTTGGTTATTTACATGATTAGACATTATTATAATTTCACTGGATTTTGGTATCAAAATATTTGGGTTATAGTAAGGTAAAAACCGTCCGTATTTATGTGTGAGCTGGTCGTACTATTATCCTTTTGTTTCAAAAGGATTTTTAAAGTTAAACGATATGGTTGAAATTTACTTACACCAGTCCCATGACTAACCCAAAGTTTATTTTGTTGTTTTCCCTAAACTCTTGGGTGCCCAAATTTGTATGGGTAGTCAAGTGTTTCAGGCTTTACAGATATACTTGGAGGAGCTGAAAACTGGAGGCTTCACCGATTAGTTATTTAGAGATTATTTCCGCTGTGATGTATATGATTTATACTCTGATATGATATGTAAGTACAAATTCAGATTTTGTATTTCAAAGTTATGTTATAATACAATTTATTCATTCCGCTGTGAGATTCGTGTTTACTCTGAGTATGTTCAGCTGTGTTCTTATTCTTCTTCAATTCTATTAGTTCTATCTTTTCTATCTCTTCCTCTAATTTCTTTCTATTAATGATCTGAATTTTCGTGCACTTTGAGTTGAATGTGTAGGATATTAGTCAGCTCAAATTGGTACGAATTTTCGGGCCACTATAGTTGGTATCAGAGCATAAGTTAAGTGATTACCTTGGTTCTGTGGCGTAACTCAATAGAGATGGATTTAGTAATACTCTAGATTGAGTTGAGTGTGTGTGTGTGTGTGTATATATATGAGCGCGTATTTGTAGATATGTATAAAAACTGTTTTATATTGTGCTGATTGATCTGTTGAGTGGTATATAAATTCAAGATCGACGCGTTTAGCTGATTGGGTCAATAGGGATTTATAAACGCTTGGATAGAGGAATTCGACATAGTATTGTTTTAAAAAGCTGGGTAAATGAAATAATTTTATCTCAAATATATTTTGATATAAAGAACGTATATATTATTGGAATTATTTAATATGTGGGATATATTCGTTATTATTATGATCAAATAAGATTATAGTTTAGATGGTTACGTTAATAAACCATCAGAACTTGTATAATGTAATTTGTGAAATTAAATGGATTAAATCTAAATTTAAATCCAAAATTGAAATAACCCTGGAAATTTGGAAAAGGAGTAAATATATAAAAATTCAAAATCCTAGGGGAATTTGAAAATGTTTTCCAAACATTTTGAAAGGTATTTTGAAGTGTTGATGAATGAGTTTTTAAAGTAATATAGTATTGAACTCACTTTGATCACTGGAAAATAATTCCGATGATGTAGTCGACCATCATCGGTGTTCATTTTCGAGTTTCTAAGTGACAGATTACTACCAAAGATTTTGTTTTGAAATAAGTTGTTCGGAAATTCAAATGTTTTGAATTGCTGTGTTATGAATATATATATATATATATATATAATTTCAAATTGATTTGAAATAAAAACCTCAGAAATTTGAGTTCTGAATTTTAAAATTTACTTATGAAGTAAATAAGTAGAAATTTAACTAAGTTGAATAAAATTGAGGTTGAATTGAAACCAAGTAAGTGGAAATCATATTGGAATAGAATTAAACTTCGTAAAGTATGTGAATTTGTGAAATGAGATATTGGATTGGAACCGAGTTTGGTTATGGAATTGGATTGTTGACCAAGAATTTGGAAGTGAAATGGAACTGGAATTTGAAATGAAATAGGGCTTGAGTATAAGAGAATTATTGGTTTAAGGATGAATCAATTGGGGATGAATTTGTATATGCAGAAGTGGTGGCAAATCGCAGAGATAGAGCTGAATGCCGATAAGAAGGTGCATGTTTAAATTATATTGAGAATGAGACTTATAAGCCCGTTTGGCAAGACGTCTGGCTATTGATTTTCTTCTGGATTGGAGAAGGCCCAGAGAGGCAAGTTGTAGTTGTATCGTTCTAGCCATGCAGAGGAGATGCTGGCGAAATTTTCTAAGATTTTAAGGTGTTAGAATATTTTGAGAATTTTTGAAAATATTCGTTAATAAGGGTAAATAAATATTTTAATGGAAATAAATTAATTCAGTTGAAACTGAAGATAAGAAGTGAAAAAAAGATTTTTAACCTGGTTAAAATAAAGATTGTAGCATTTTCCCTACCTTAGTAATTTCGAGGAGGAAATTCTTTTAAGGGGGTAGGAATGTAACGTCCCGCATTTTTATCAGTTTGTATTTGAATATTTAAATTAGTTTAAATATTGAAATCGTAATATAAGTGGATTTATATATTAATTAAAAACGAAGTTGAACGTATAAAAATATATATTAAATATAATCGAGCTCATAACGACGTTGCAGTTCGTAATTTAACGTTTTGAATTTCACCCGAGTGTACAGGACCCGTTATTAATCGGATTTTTGCGAAACAAGAAACGACGGAATCTGTTGAACTGTATCTTTCTAGTGGAAGTGAAAAATCGAGAATCTGGATTATATATTGTAAGTTATATCCAAATCAAATATTCAGAAAGTCGTTATGAAATCGTATATCGACCGTAACGGTTTATTTGATATAACTAGATATCGGATTCAAATTTGGACAAGATTCTTTTGGGGCGTAGTTATAATTTAATTTTTGGAATTTTACTATAATTTTTAATTAATTAAATATGCAACTTTTTAATATTTTGGGGTTTCAAAATATGAGTTAACCTACCAATATTATTATATTTTTGGGATCGTGGCACCTTGCTGGACACGATCGTATTCTTATTTCTGTCCGTAGCGGTCGATAAATAAATAAAATTCGATGTAGTTGGTACCATATAGCCTTGAACAAATATATACACTTACCCTTAAGGCAAGCACACGTCTATAACCTAACTTGCATACCATCTATTCCTATGAAGTGCACACGTCTTACTTTGAAAAAAAGCATGCCATCGCCTATTTGAAAATACATGACATGAGATGATATAGGCGCATGGCTATGTTTGAAAAAGGGGAAGAAAATCGTGGACAATAACATACGCTTAGAATTAAAGTTTTCCCTAGTTACCTATCCCCTAATACCTTAACAGTTAAGTTTTCTCCACCTTAAATACACATCAAACTCGATCGGTATGCATCTTCACATCTATGAGCAAAAGCCTTGAAAACAAAATCAAAACTAATTAATTACAAGTCAAAATTGGTAAATCTAAGTTAGATTTCGAAAGACCAAAGGGATTTCTACAAAGATTGATGCTAAATGAAACATACAAGGGAGGTGCATACAATTAACCATCAAACCAAATTATTTTCCTGAAGGTTTATCTAGAAATATGACAAAGATGAGGCAGAAACTTAATTAATACCAACTTATAAAACTATAGTAACAATCAACTAGAAAGAAACGTAGGTTTAGCTACCATGCCCGTATTCATTAAGAAGTAGACCGGTAATTTATGTAATGCACTAAATAAATAAATCACAGACCATGCCCTACTAGTAAGATCACAAGACCTACCTTATAGTGCCAATCTCCTATTTTGTATGTATCAAAGCATACCGCCACCCCAGAAATCACGGCAGACCCATATTTTTAGTGATTTGTGACCAACAAAATAGTGCAGACCTCACCTATAATAGCACAACTATTACTTAATCAACAAGCAATTTAAAACGTTATAAATACAAGAGCCCAAAGCCCATCAGAAGTTGTATGTGAAAACCGAAACAAGAGAGCTGCAAGTGTTTAAAAATGAAGAAGTCTGAGCTAGCGATTCCTTCTAGTCATGTAGAGGAGCAGTGTGTTAGTACTGAGATGGAAATGCCGTTGGAGACCTTGCGGCAAAATCATTGAGATTATTTGGCGACGGGATGGAGAAGTATTCATGTGTGAAGAAATAGCTGTGCGGGTTTGGCGTTACAGATGGTTTCATTTACTGGTGCGCTGGAGGAAATAAGTTGATGGGAAGGAGTGGAATATGGTGGCAACATGGGGGTGTATGGTGAAGGGACGTTGGTAGAAAAACATGCTGAAGGAAATATACTGGAGGTGCGTGAAACAACACGGAGGAAGGGAAGCTTACGAGATGTTGGACGCTGGAATAAGGAATGTTGGCCTCAGATGGAAAGTTGGTCAGTGGACAGTCGATGGAGGTTGGTGCGGTGGTCGGAAGTTCACCGGAGGTAGTACAACAGACGTTGAAAGTGGAGGCAGTTCAATCTTGAACAGAGATCCGTTTAGTTTGGGTTCCGACGATTTGGTGTCGAATCAGGGTCTGAGCGATGAAGGCCGGAGGTCAGGCATTGCCGGCGGCATCACGGGCCTAGGGTTCAGTTGCCGAAAATAACGACGGTGGGAGACTTTGGCGGTGGACAAGAAAAGTAGTGGTTACTGTGTTCAAAAATTTGGAAAAGATGAGGGTCGGGTTTCAGAAGGAATAGGAGGGGAAACCGCGAATGGGATTAAAGAAATGATGACATGGATTGGCAAATTGTTAAAACGTGACTACAGGATGGTAAACTTAATTAACGGCCTTGTTTGGTGAAAAGTGGGTTGGCACATGTATTGAAATACGCTATTGGAATTGTATTCATTTGCAAACATATACGGGAGACGTAAGAATGATGAGGAGGGATTTGCGCAGCCTAACTATGTTTAAAGGTTGATTAAGATGAGAAGAGGTCTACTGGAGGAAACAAGATCCTTCTCGGGTGGGAAAAATGGAACATTCAGCGTTGCATGCATCCGTTAGCAAAAGGGGGTTTGAGTTGAAGTGAAATTCGTTAAGGGCATAATGAAGGGGTAACTGTCAGTGGTTGTAGACCACGGTGAATTCTAGAAGTTGGTGGTTGTAGTTAGTGCTATGAAGGGAATATCAAAAACAGGAACATCAACTTGAAGAAAGATACTGGTGGGTTTAAGATGTGGTTCACGGATTTTAAAATAAATGATGGGCCGGGTGACTTAATAATTGCAGAAATTTGAATCCGTCGGGATCGTAGAGTCACGAGCTATGCACTGGAACCAGTTTGGAGAATCTGGGAGCAAACAACAATTTTTGACAGAATCAAAGTCTGATTTAATCAATTGACGCAAATCGTTATTTAATGGTTAACGCGCAAAGGTGAGTAAAATCACTAACTCTGATCTATTTTAAAATATTATAATTATATTTTAAATGTTGTTTGAATGCTGTGTGATGGTCGTTTAGATAGATTACAATTAAATTGGTTGAATATTATATATCGTTGCATATGTACACACATCAGTTGGACACTGGTTCCATCGATTATAATATTCCGTAGTATAGAATCAGTGTTAATGGTTTGACTAACATCTGTGGATGCGGAAACCAGTTGGAGAAATCCAACCGGATTCCTAAATATTTATATGTACTGTTTGTTTTATATATGCACTGTTTGAACCATGTTGAATGAAAATTCAACGTTATGTTGATAAAATAAATAGACGATATCGATTAAGAAAATAGCAATAGTCAACCATAAACCCATTTTTGTTAAGAAGTTGATTGGTAGTCAGGCAAATCAACGAAGTTAATTATAAAAATTATATTTTTATAATTAAAGCAAAGTTTAAAACTATAATAGAAGTTCTATTATAAACTGGTATTTTATAGTTTGTTTTTATAAACTAAATATAAACGATTATTTGATATTTAAATAAGTATGAAGCTGTAATTATCCGACAAGTAAATAATTTGGAAAATTATTTAAGGCAACGGTTTAGAAATATTATTAGGTTAATTATATTAATCTAATGAAGTGAATTAATTAGAATTAGTTAACGAATTAACTAATGGAATGAAGTTGATTTAATCAATTGTTTATCTGGAAAAATGATTATTAGATTAATTGGTCTTCAATTAATCTAATAAAGATAACTTAGTGGTAAACAGATTAAAAATTAGGAAGATTCCTTATTAATTACCCTTTTTAAATTAATGAGGTATTAAATAATTATTTAACCAATATAATTAGTTATTGTTTATATATAGTAAGCAACCAATCTATTTTAGATTAATGATGAAATAAATTAATTACTTTAGCAATGATGAAGTAAAATATTATTTAATTATTTTTAATTAAATAATTGTTTCTTAAATGGACCTCATTTAAGATGTTATTGAATTAGTGATGAGATGTTTACCTGAATTATATAAACTGATTCAAATGGAAAGTAAAATGTCAGAAGATGAAGAGCGCTAATGATTTTTGATAAAAGAAGTTATAAATGGAATTGTATAAGTAAGACGAAGCAAAGAATTAATGTTTAATATAAATAGTTATGAACAACCGAGTTTCTAAATTTAGGATATGGCGTCATAAAACCATATTTAAAATATAGCAAGAAGTACGATTTGATGGATTATAAAGTACAAGGGGTTAGAGTTACGAACTTACTTCTATTCTGAGAGAAGAACGTTGTCGATCAAGGTCTGAGAGTTATTTAAAATACCTTAACTTGAACGGCTTCATTTTTATCGAGGGATGGTATTAGTTTGTAACGGAAAGAGACATCGAGATTAGTTATAAAGTGGAATATAGTAGCGTATTGCAAGTCTTTGAACTATAACGATAAAATAACATTGTTGACTAGTCTTAAGCGTGATGTTATGTCGAGATTAGTTATAAAGGTGAATATTACAATGTATTGCAAGTTTTTAAACTGTAACGATAAATTAACGCTGCTGACCAAACTTAAGCGTGATTTTTATATATTGCACTATTCCATAGGAAATGAAAACAGTTTGGTTTGAAATCCACTTATTCTAAAGTAATAATTAACGAGGTTTGTCCAAAGAAATATAAGAATGAGTTTAGAAAGAGAAATTGGAAAATCGTTCAGAAAACAATGACATCATTTCGATGTCTGGAATATGATTAGAACTAAATAACATTATTAGGAATTTGAACTAAAATTCGACGATGTCGAATGTATTAAAGTAAATTGTTTTAGGAATTATAATCTGATAGGGTAATAAATATTTATTTTTAAACAAACAAATTATAATAGGATATGTAATCAATATTTAGTTATAAACTTGATATTGATTTAACAAAAATTTGACTTAGAAACAGAGTTTATAAAGAGGAATGGGAATATAAAATTATGAAGAGATTTCGGTAAACGAGATAAGGGTATTTATTATTCGAATAAAGAGTTATTTGATAAAGGTGTTTAGATTTCTATAATGGGTATAATATTCACATTTTAAAGTGAATAATGTTTTAATAGTGAAGTTGGACAGATTAAAATGTTTATAATAAAATTGGAAATATTTTTCCAATGTAGATAAGGTATATTATCCAAGTGTAGAAAATAAAGAATGTGAAAGAATGGAAATGTTTCGAACGTTAACAACGTATATCATCTGAAATATGGGAGAATAAAGTTTTATAATAACTTGAAATGCTTTCCAAGAAATGTGAAGGGCTAAACGGGTTTTGGGAAATATCTGGGAAGATATGGCAAACTAGAAAATAAATGTTAAATAAAAGGGCCCGTGGTTGTGCAAATGTTTAGTTGTACATTTGAATGAATGTTTGTTTTACTTCGATAGTTAAATAATCGACTATCGAAGTGTTTTGACCATCGTTGTCAATACGGAGAGACCGGTTGGATATATTATCCGAAAACCACCCCATATAGGCATAAGCGCTGCGAATTAGATCATGCTGAAGATAATTGAAGACGGAGTGAAGTACAAGGGTCGTTCTGTTCCAGAATGGTGCTTTCTGTTTGTCCAGTCCCATGACAACTTGTATGGACGAGTGTCTGACAGAGTATACCAAACAAATCACGTACAGTTGATCTCTTAAAGGTATTACGTCTGGTGGCGGAGGAATTCGTTCCTCTTAGATTTTTATACCCGTGATATTTTTGGAAATCGATAAATGAATTGACGGGTTTGACGATGTGGCATTGTGGCATTCAAAGTGAATAGTGATCAGATGTTCTGAAGATAGACGTAGCCTCTATCCTTACAACCAGGAAGTAACAAAAGTTGGGCTAGGCGGCATGGCTAGTTGGGTCATCCACAAGCAGGGTGTATTGTCACCGATCTAGAGAAAATTCATATTTGTTCTTCTTTTTCGATTCTGTATCTTCGGATTACGGTTGGATGGCCAACAACCGTGGGTGCCAATATATTCGATACACTCAAGCTAAATGAGTGGTCGGTCATGTGTGGCCGGGTTGCAAGACATTCTTGTTGAACCCAGGTGTATACCCTCTAGTGTACACTGATCGGAAGGTGCCTCCATACCTTATCTGTTGGAATCCAATCTCCATTAAGCGCCATGCGGTTTTTGATTTTTATACTATATGTGTTGAGTGTGAGATGCAAGCGTTCTGCTATTTGGTTATTTACATGATTAGACATTATTATAATATCACTGGATTTTGATATCAAAATATTTTGGTTGTAGTAAGGTAAAAACCATCCATATTTATGTGTGGGTTGGTCGTACTATTATCCTTTTGTTTCAAAAGGATTTTGTTGTTTTCCCTAAACTCTTGGGTGCCCAAATTTGTACGGGCAGTCAAGTGTTTCAGGCTTTGCATATATACTTGGAGGAGCTCAAAACTGGAGGCTTCACCGATTAGTTATTTAGAGTTTATATCCGCTGTGATGTATATGAGTTATACTCTAGTATGATATGTAAGTACAAATTAAGATTTTGTATTTCAAATTTATGTTATAATACAATTTATTCGTTCCGCTGTGAGATTCGTGTTTACTCTGAGTATGTTCAGCTGTGTTCTTCTTCTTCTTCTGTTCTATTAGTTCTATCTCACCCTCTAATTTCTTTCTATTAATGATATGAATTTTCGTGCACTTTGAGTTGAATGTGTAGGATATAAGTCAGCTCAAATTGGTACAGATTTTCGGGCTACTACACGCCGCGCAGCGACCGTTCGCGACTTTCGACCATTGATTTCGAATTGACATTACGGGAGGTCCGACCATCAGATTCTCCTGAAACCGGGACCATTGGATTCGTATCGAAAAGCGCTTTCTAACGAATATGAGAAACTTGAAATCTAACGGTTGGATTTGTAATTATGTCCAAATCAAATTGCAAAAGGTTGTTGTAAGTGCAGGTCGACGACCATTTATGGAAATCGACTGTACGGGCCTTGATAAAATTATTAAAAATATTAATAATTTGTTTTAAATCATAATAAATGATTTGGAAAGGATTGGGATGAAAAATCCCATGTTTGAAAAGATAAAAAAATATTTTTATCGAAATGAACTAGTTATGGACTAGAATTATAATCCAATCTTTTTAAATAAATAAATTGGATTTGAAATGGTTTTAAAAATAACCAGAATTTCCAATATATGTATTGGAATAGGTTTGAATCGAAATTATCTTCAGCATATTTCGATATTGGATTTCGTGATTATATGGACATTATGGAGGAATTTGGAATATATATATATATATCATTATTCGAATACGATATTGGTTGATTTCAGAATTTGATATTGAATATAAGCAGATATATTTTCTATTCAGAGCCTTGTATTTAATGTAAAATGGGATTGTGGGTTTGTCGTGAATGGTGTCTTCACTAACACTGTTCTTAAACCAAGTTGAGAAAAGACTAAATCTTTTTATTTAGATTTAATGAAGTATACCAATTAATTGATATTTAATTGGAACTGAATTGAAATTGATTTTTGGGTTTATCGTGAATGGTGTTTTAAATAACGCCTGTTCTTTAACCCGATTAACAGTGGAAAGAGAATTTGGGTTGTCGTAAATGGTATCTTTAATAATATTGTTCTTAAACCCAATGGAGTTAAGAAAATTAGAAACTAACTAGAGATTAGTTAAGTTGAATGGTTTCCTGGGTATTGATCTGATGTTGGTTTCGGCCTTCGGGGTTAATACTTAGGGAATTGTTCTCTTACTAATTTACAGTTAGAGACTGATGGAATGGAATGTGATTTTGGGTTTATCGTGAACCGTATTTTAAATGACATTGGTTCTTTAACCTAGTTCAAGATAGGATATGATTTCCCAAGTTAAATAATCATTAGTATTGATTTTTGGGAAGATTAAAACCAAGTGGAGTTTTAATGAATCTTTAATTAGATTGAAATGATCGAGAATGGAGTATCACCAGTTTTACTCCAAGAGATAGTTAAATCTTTAATTAGATTTGAACGTGAAATGGTAATTAATTTTACCGATAACACCATGGTGTTAGATATGGAGTATTACCAGTTTTGCTCCACGGGATGAATAGGTTGGGATTGGGAAATTAAATAAATGATTACTTCGGTGTGGTTCGCTAATCCCGACTAGTTTGGAAAACCTTAATATGGTTTGAAATGATATTCAAAGGAAGATTAAAGAATAAATTTTAAAGAATTTATCTTTGATAAAATTAATGGAACCTTTCCCTAATAATGTGAATATTTGAATAAAAGAATATTCTGAGTTAGAATGAGGCGTATGTTATGTTTGTGTAACACTTGTTTATAAAATACGCGAGTTATTCGGAAAGACCGGGTTTATCCTATTCTGAATAACTGATACGACGATTAGTCGAAGATGAAGACGATGGTTGAAGACCGGAGGTCTTCACATCGTTTGGATGATTACTGATGTCTTGATTGGGCTGTACACCCAAGACGAGGTAATAAGTGGTGATCATCCAGACGTACTTGGAGATCGACGGATATGCGAGGGCCTCTCCCCTGTATTGGACATATGAGGGAGGAATAAGGTGCCTCGGTTTCGTTCAGACCCAGAACGAACTTGTAAATGGACTGTGTCTGACATTGGATATCATTCTGTGTGATTGATGGATATTGGTTGCATGGAGTGGTTTGCCTGTGTGGAATGCTGAGATGCAAATGATTAAGGCTTCTGTTGAAAAGCAGAGTCTTGTGGTTGATGATCAAAGCACGACTTTAATATAGCATAGCTTTGTGTATCGTTAATTCGCGAGCCTCACACCCCGGTATGAACCAGAAACGGGAGAGGACTTCAGGGAGGTCATGCGTTTCCTTCTAGCTAGAAGTGGCGTCGGTGGTTTACAAGTCCTGACGAGTTTGACTTATGTGGTTGTTGGAAAGCGAGGCGCCTCGGATATATCGGCTACAGCGGGAGCCAATGGAGTCAGTTGGCTCATTTACGCCCCATAGGGCGGGGAATTGTATTGTTCAGGCGTTTTAATCCACTCCGTGTGGACCGGCCCTGATGATCCAAGGCTTGTCTGCGCGCTTGCTTGAGACATGGGCTAGATTGTCCTGAAGCGGTGAGGACGATCCCTAGCCTCGGTTCATAGATGGAAATCCAACTTCCAAATACGTGATTTTGCGGTTTTAATTGTAGAACTAGTATGGCAACATGATATATGGTACCCATGCCGTCTATGATTGATACATTTATATTTGAAGTTGTTTTCTTCACTTATATTAATAATTAAAGATTAAATTTCGCGTATTAAGCATTATTTGGCTATTATAAGGTAAAACCCTATCCTCCGGCTTGCGTTGCATTATGTGATGGGACCTGGGTCTTATAATAACTTCATTTTCTTTATTTAGCATTGCGCTGTTGTTATATGCACTGGTAGTCTTGGGAGGAAACCCGTTCCGTGTCATACGACGTGGTCCCTTGATTTACCGAACTTTAAAATAAAGATTAATAACTGTTTTAGTTCTCACACCAGTCACATGACTAGCCTGGAGTTTATTGTTTTTAACCTAAACTCTGGGTGCCCTTATTTTCCATATGGGCAGCTAGTAGTTGGGTTTTGTAGATTTGTTCTTACAGGATCCTGGTTTACAGCTGGGGCTATATACGGAAAGCTCTGTATCCGTGTATTTCTTATAGATGTGATATGTATTGTTTTTCCGCTGCAGTAAAGTATTTAAATCTCTGATGTTTATCAAATGTGTAATATTTATTCATACTCTGTTATATTCTTGTACTCTGATGTAAATTGTTGTAATAAGCAATGAAATTTTCTTCTGTTTGTGTTCTGATTTGTCATGTTCTCAAAGCAATATGTTCATTCCTTCACGGGGAAGTTCGGGTCGTCTCAGTTATAACTCTTCGTCTGGGAATGTATGGTCTCATCCTTTTAGAAGATTATCAAGTTAACAGAATAATTCAAACTCTACAAAACGCAGAGACATGAGTTCTTAAACAAACACAAAAGGGAAACTAATTTAACATAAGAAATATTTAATATATTTTATGATTATAAAGTTTACTAAAGATAGAGCATTTCAAAATAGTTTTGAATCATGTGTACCGTGTAGCTAGAACTGAAGTATATTAAAATTGAACATATTTCCAATCATTATTCGGGTGTTATATGACCAATTTTTTTCAACGTGAACTGACTTGATAGCATACAGTGGCGTAGCAAAGAAATCTACATGGGGGGAGGTGCAAAAAATTAAAGGGGGTTCAATGGCGGTAGCCCCTGATTTTTTTCCCGCCCCCATGCTAAGCATTTGATTATACGTAAAAAACATAGTAAACTCCATTCAGCATTAATATTGAAAATACACTTAAAATAGTTTTGTTCATATACTTGAATTAAGTTTTATTTACTAAAAATCAAGATTTATTCACTAAAAATCCTATTTTCATGTAATAATCACCTTCATATACTTGAATTAAGGTTTTAAACATGTTGAAATTTGATTAAAACTGAGTTATTTTCTTTTACCAGAAACTTTCGGAAAACCAGAAACTTCTAAATCTTCAATTTGGTTGGCTTCTCTTAAAGCTTCAGATTGCATCTCAGTTTGGTTGAATTCTTCAACCGTCTTGCTCTAGTTTGATTTTAAATAGAAGAAAGAAGTAGCAGCAACACAGAAAGAAGTAGCAGCAGCACAGTTAAAGCTTCAGATTATATCTCAAGAGGCTGAATAACTCTTTCATTGACATTACCACAAGCAGCTGGAGGGGAAGTTGAAGAAACACGCGAATCACCGCCAATCACCGCCAATCAGGCCAGTATAAACTTGCGCACAACTAACTGATCCCCTCGGCTCACTCAACACAACATTTATGTCCCTTGTTCCATCAACTGACAAATGATTTCCAGGATAACCCAATACAGTTTTGTTATCAATATTAGCGGCTCCTTCATGAGATGGGTCAGAGAAATGAGTGTGATTAGCGGAGGGACAATTGGCAGAGGGGACAACTTCGATAATTGTAGATAAGGCCGGAAATTCATCGGTAGAAGGGACAGGGGAAGCACAACCAGAAGTTCGCCGATCTACACCTCGTTCCATGCCATCGGAGAGAGAAGCACCTGGTCCAGTGCGGTCGAGGTTGAGGGGCATGAAACAGTGCTTACGTGACATTGAGGACGAAGACAAATAAGGAAATTGGGAAATTAGGTAATGGGCATAATTCCTGCGAAGCTTTGTCGAATTGTTTTTTTTCGTTTCTAATTTTCTAGGGGGGCATGCACCCACCCCAATCACGTTGTGGCTCCGCCCCTGATAGCATATATCTGGCATGAGAAATGGGAAATACATTGAAAAATAAGTTGTTCATTATATATGTGACACCCCACGTCCTTTAATGTCACTCACAAAGGGAATGCATTAAGTTTCATGAAGCCTTTTTGGTAAACAGACATAGAATATTACAAGACAGATATAAAATTTTGCAATGGAACAAAAACAACTTTATCAATCATAAGATACCGCGGTCCAAAACATCACTTGTCTGAAACATAAAAACCCATTACAACATAAAAGCTACTGTCTTCTACTTCAAAAATAACATAGTACATAAAAGAAGTAAATATCCCCAAGAACAAAATATAGCCGTAGCAACAAGGATAGGAGTTTGAGCCATACATGTCAGCAGCTCTAGCAAAAGTCAGCTGAATCACGGTCAAGCCTGAGCGTTTCCTCCTTGAGAACCTAGGGGGGAACAGAAGAAAGAAGGAGAAACAAAAAGGATCAGACATAAAGTCTGGCAAGTCTAGTTAGTTTTAG
Organism: Allium sativum; assembly: GCA_030737875.1. NCBI lineage: Eukaryota > Viridiplantae > Streptophyta > Magnoliopsida > Asparagales > Amaryllidaceae > Allium > Allium sativum. The sequence continues at coordinate 15,211,946 of CM060923.1, forward strand.
CTATTAAATAAATAAAAGTAACATGATAAGCATATTAAGTAGATAAGAGAGATCACGACATAAATGGCAGGTGTGACAAGGTATTCAGGATAAGGTGTATGTGCTTCTAATGATTACTCTGCACTGTTACTAGTATATGAAAAAAGAGATATTCCCTTCAACTATTAGGTGGTAGACTTAGGTATACGTCCAAATGTATCCTAACAACTACCCTGATCGACCGGCTCCCTAACCCTCGTAAATACCTTGTGGCGGCCATACAGTAGTAGGAGGTATCACTTCCTAAAGTGACAACTCCTCGTAATGTGCACAACCATATTTACAGGTTTCATGGTCGTCTTAGCCCCCTCTACCCGGCACATGCATGCACATGTCCCCGGTCGGTTTGCACCGCCCGCACCGACCTCCTCATTTGGATCTTTTCCAATGAGTCTAGTAAGCGTGTCCCTTCTCTGACCTAGCTCGGAGTATATACTTAATTCCAACTCCGGATTACCGGTTGAAACGGGTCCCACACAATATTTATGATACAAGCTCCCCACTTTGTCTTGTATCCCCCACTAGGTTTTTCATTGACTATGTATACCCTTAGGTGTCTTTAATTACATAGGCCTATGTCAATTACGCTTACCTATAGGTGTCTTTAATATATAACCCTCAACCTTTCTATCGGTTATGTTTACCTATAGGTGTCTTTAATACAAAACCCTACCATTTCCATAAGTTATGCTTACCCTAAAAGGTGTCTTTAATTACATAACTTTATTATTTCCCTCGGTTATATATACCACTAGGTGTCTTTAATTACATAACCTTATCAGGTTAAGTTTGTGGGACTATATATACTAATATTACCCACCTATCCAAGATTTACTTAACCCACCCCTTTTGTTCAACCAAGTTTACTTAACCCCAACTTAAATTTAAGTTCATACAATCTCTATGGATTAACTTAGGTTAAGTAGTCCAATTCATTACCATGTCCATTTATGGTTATAATGGGCTAGACCTCCCTCGTTAGGCCTACAACATATTGATGCTGGATATGCCGGTCGGGTCCAGGCAGACTTATTCCACAGTTGGGCCTAACCTCGTGTCATAGCCCGATTCGTATTCATGTACTTAGACCTCCCAAATTAGGCTCAACATTAGTGGCTGCTGGATATGCCGGTCAGGTCCGGGCAGACTTCCACCACTAATGCAACCTAACGTCGTGTCATAAGTACAATTACAATTCCTAATTGTAATTACTAAACATTCCATTTTCAGTTAATTAATCAATTAATTAAGCCTTTCCTTTTATAGGTGTCAATACCTATTTTACCCAATACTTTGAATTACATGTCCAAAAAAGTTCATATTCAAATTATGCCATTTTTAACCATTTTTCCCCCGTTCCTTAACTAGCGCCCTCACAAAATTGGCAGCATGCCTAGGCTAGACAATAGCCTAGTCATGAACGATAATAGGGAAAATAATGGGAAAGTAACTACAATGATCATCTTGGCATATACATAAACTAGTATGATAATAAGGTGAACATACATACTGGCGTGGAAATGAAATTTTTATCATGACAAAGTGATAATTTAGATCACATAAAATAGATCTAACATGATAACATAAGGTGATAATTTAGATCACATAAAATATATCTAACATGTTAACATAAGGTGGCAATTAATATCACATAAAATAGATCTAACATGATAACACAAGGTGACAATTTATATCACATAAAATAGAACTAACATGATAACACAAGGGGACAATTTAGATCACATAAAATAGATCTAATATGATAACACAAGGTTACAATTTAGATCACATAAAATAGATCTAACATGATAACATAAGGTGACAATTTAGATCACATAGAATAGATCTAACATGTTAACATAAGGTTACAATTTAGATCACATAAAATAGATCTAACATGATAACATAAGGTGACAATTTAGATCACATAGAATAGATCTAACATGATAACATAAGGTGACAATTTAGATCACATAAAATAGATCTAACATGATAACATAAGGTGACAATTTAGATCACATAAAATAGATCTAACATGATAACATAAGGTGACAATTTTGATCACATAAAATAGATCTTACATAATTAAAGATTTAGATTTACATAAAATATCCACATGCTAATTAGATCTAACACAATCAAAGATTTAGATCTACATAAAATATTCACATGATAATTAGATCTAACGTAATTAAAGATTTAGATCTACATAAAATAGATCTAACATAATTAAAGATTTAGATCTACATAAAATGTCCACACGATAATTAGATCTAACAAATAAATCTACCATAACATACCATAAGATAGGATAATAGCATAGAATAGATCTATCATGTCACAACATAAAACAGGATAATAGCATAGAATAGATATATCATGTCATAACATAAAACATGATAATAGCGTAGAATAGATCTATCATGTCATAACATAAAACATGATAATAGCATAGATCCAAATTATAGTCTTTCATAATTCACTTTTATTTATTTAAACCTAAAAATAACTATACTCACAAGGATTGGATCTATGAGAATAGAAGGAGAAAACCGACTTGAATCTCAGAATTTGATTTGCAAAACTGATAATTGAAGAAAGCAGATTCGTCTTAGTTCGCACTCCAACAGAGTTTGGCTGCCATTGTTTCTTTGTTAAGAAAACAATGGAATTGAGGTGATTTTATAGCCGCTAGGTTTCAGAAATCGAATTGTCACCTCAGCCCTAAGAGGTGATTGGGTAATGGACGGCTATGCACTTGAAAAAGGCCCGAATAACCAAAAACTTCTATCGTTCATAACTTCTTCATACGTTATCTGTTTTACGCAAACTAGGTGTCTATCCTGACCAGAATTTCGAGACGGACGTAATGACATAGTTAGTTTCCCTTAATTCTTAATATTAAATTAATTATTCTTTAATTTATCCTCTTTAATGTTGTTAAAATTTCGGGGTGTTATATTCTCCCATACTCAAAGGATTTCGTCCCCGAAATCTTCAAGTTGAAAAGAATGTATATCCTACCATCCATCATCCATCTACTCATCCATCAATCATTGGCATCCATTGGCCTTAAGGATTTCTAATGCTTATATGAATATATGCAAAGGTGTGTGTATATGTCCCAACACTAATGCGAAGATTGGGCGGTCTACTGATTCAGTTGACCTCCTTAATGCAATGTATGTTAGTGCCATGAATCCAATATGTATGCAAGTAAGCCTATTATAACATATAAGCTCTACATGTGTGCACACTCATTCGTCCAAATGCAACATCCATATGCTAGTTCATCCACTTCCATCCATAAAATAAAATAAAATGCACACACATCCATATGCAGTATGAGAGTGATTAACCAATCTTAGTGCCTAATGTGTGTGTATATGCGTCCACCGGCAACCACTAGAAAACACTTGCACCCACTTGCATCCATCAAACATAACATGTCTCAAACACATGTTTCATCCATAGGATTCCTATCTAAATGTTGAAGATTCGATCAATAGGATACAAACGAATGATAGAGACAAGTACGAATAAAAAGCTTTCGAAAAAGAAGTTAAGAACATAGTCCCAAAAAGGAAAGGGTATAAAGTGTGATCTTTGTCTTCAGTCTCCCAAGTCGTATCCTTGTTGTCTTCTCCCTAACCTCTCCGTTGCGTAGTTTCTTAACCTCTGATCCAAGTATGCAAGTCGGAACTCATCCAATCATTGCTTCCTTCTCTACTTTCACTTCCTTTCACAAGTTTGGCTCCACTACCTCGAACTCTATACATTTTATCGCTGCTTGGATGATTAGTCATCTTAGAATGATGGGCTTCCTCAAGGACTGTCTTCAATAGGTTTCCCATCCTGATATGAATCACCTATCAAACCTCTACTCAAGTAGCTCCCCTACTTGTTTGCCGAGCTCCCTTCTTTCCCTTGGAGCTATATGGGGCACGGGCAATGCAACTGGCTTTGCATTGTCCACCAAATATATGCAGAAATCGATCTCGTGCCTTGGGGTAAATCCCGAACCTCATCAAAGACATCAGGACACTCACGGACTAATGGAATAGATTTTAGATCATCGATAGATGCATCAAGTGACTTTAGGAAACTCAACCTAACAGACCCCTTGGGGTCACAAGAAATCTCGAGGGTCCTTTCATGACAAGTCAGAAGCCTAACGACCCCCCTCTCACAATCCAGAATGGCACCATGTAACACCCCACGTCCATTAATGTCACTCACAAAGGGAATGCATTAACTTCCGTGGAGGTTTTAAGTGAATATGGAACAGAAAAATTACAACAAGACAGATAATAAGTAGTACTTGGAAATCTAAAACTTCATTTTATAGCAGCGGAAATTAAACATGTTTGTTACATCATAAAACCTTAAATCAGAGTCAAGTACAATATCCATCTTCATAGAAACAAAATACATAATCCCATTACACAAATACCCATTAAAGAAGATAACAAGCTGGACTTTACTTCAATGGTCCAAGCTTTCCAAGAGAGATAAAGCAATCCAATCAAACTCCACTAGAGCTGGGCCCAACCTGAGGACCTGGAGGGGAAAAAAGGATAGAAATGGAGGGGGTCAGACATAAAGTCTGGCGAGTATGATAATTCTAACAATACTATTATCAAAATAACTAGACTAAGGCATAAGCTGGAAGACAAGTAAATGTCTACGAACTATTAGGTATGGAAGAGCAGATAAAGATAACGTTTAAGATAACGTTAAAGGCACACCTAATTACTAACGAACAATTGCTACACTGCACAGCACCAGTCACCCTAAAGATTGATCCCACTTGCTTCACACAGAAACTATATAAATAGCCTTACGTACCCCTAGCTGACTACATAGGTGTCGTCTTCCCCTATCTCCACTAGGTGTACACCACTACCCACTTTCGATCGGCTCCCTACTCGTAGATACCCGTGCTGGCCCCACAGTGGGGTGTATCACTCCCCTAAAGTGGCAACCCGATACAACTTGAGAAGGCACGGCTTATACCTACACGATGCAACAACATCTTACCTACCAGCCCGGGTCTACACACGCATATGAAACCCGTTGGACTTGCGTTGCCACCGCTCCCCGTTTTGGCCTCTTATAGTCAAACCCAGTATGCGTGTCCCGTCCTCGACTTGGGTCGAGCCCACAAAGATACGTTTGGGATACTGGTTGAAATGGGCCCCCACAAGCTACCCACCAAAGCTTGTCTACTAGTACATCCCACTTAACCCTCTTAGTCATGTTCATTTACATGTGTGTTTGGTTAAGTCTTACTAATCGTATTTCACATGCCACTAAGGGCACCCACTAGATTCCTCATGCCACCCAAGGCACCTACTTAACCCCCATGTCCCACTTTACATGTTTATCTGGTTAAGTATTTCTTAATTCATTTAGGCCATAACCTCATAAAGACTTCTCACATTAGACTGGCATTTATGGCAGCTGGATTTGCCGGGCGGGTCCGGGCAGTCTTACACAATAAAAGAGTCTAACCTCGTGTCTTTACAACTGTTATGCTTTAGTTTAGGCCTAGGACCTCTCACATTGGGCTGACATTTGTGACCACTGGATTTGCCGGGCGGGTCCGGGCAGGTTTACGTCACAAACGAGTCCAACCTCGTGTCCTAAGCATTGATTATCACTTATAATCTTTTACCCCAGTTTTCATAATTCCCTATTCAAATTATTAATTAACTCCAATTTTAATGATGCCCATAATTGACTCAATTATGGTCATCCACTCATGGCATGCAAAATCATATCAATTGCACCCCAACTTCTTATTATTAAATCCTTAATATTACCCCTACCCCACGTTTATACGTTATCTTATTCAACGTAGAATATACGTTAGACTCGAATAGTCTAACTCATAGCACAAAGATAAATTATCACAACATATAGACAAGTAAAATAATCCAATCATAATAGGGGTGAAACTTGCATAAACTACACCTGTTAAGGATCTAAAGGTGTCAACTTGTTAAATGTCACAATTTACATGATATGATCATAACCCAAATTTATTTATAAACTTGCATATGGAGTTTTAGGCAACATAATGATGGTGTGAACTAGCATAGAATTTCACATATGTCATAGCATAATCCTAGATGTCATAATAGATGTCATGGCATATGTTCATAACTTTTACTAATCAACCTAAACTTGCATATGTGACTTGTCATATAGATCAACATAGCCCAAATAGTATCACTACTATGATTTGATTAACATGAACTAATTAGCATAGATAGTAACATCATGGCTTTTTAACATGTATGATTCATCACAACTTAGCATAGAAACTCTCAACATACAGAACATTATCATAGCATGATTTACAACATATAGGATATCATCACCACATAGCATAGGATTTAAAACATACATGATAGCATAAGATTTACAACAACATATATGACAATTCACATCATCTACTCATAATCCATTCATAACTTAATCTAATTAAAATAATGATAATCTTGTTAAGATCATCATACTCACAATTAGAGAAGAAAAGAGAGTCTTGATTTGCTTTAGAGTTGAGTAGAATTAGAATTTGATTAGCTTTTCTTCCTTCCTAGTTGGCGGCGGCTAGACTGAGTTCCATGGCGGCGGTATGACGGTAGGTATTCTATTTTTCATGTGAATTAGAGTGAGAGACTACCTAGGTATTTATAGAGTTTAGGATTTATTTAGACCGCCAGATCAACTCAGAACTAACCTGAACCGTTTAAATTGGCCAACTCAGCCCTAAAGACACATCAGCAGCTCAAGATTGGGCTAAGTCAAAACCCTAGGCGACTGACCAGGTCGACACCCAGGTCGACCTGGGGGCGGGGGGGGGGGGGGGGGGGGAGGTCGACACTAGTGTCGACTCCCCGTCGACCTGCCTGGGCGGGAATTTTCCGCCCAGCCCGCTTCTGCATTTTCAGTTTGAATTTTTTTTAAATTTCCTGCGAGCTGTTTTGAATTTTCTGAAACTTCCGATGGCCATAACTTCTTCATACGAAGTCCAATTCACGCAAACTCGGACTCTATTTCAACCAGAATTCCGAGATGAACACAATGGCGCAACCCGTTTCCCACAATTCTCACGTCTGAGATTAGTTATTCTTTAATTTGTGAATATTAATATTAACAGAATTACGGGGTGTTACATTCTCCCCTCTTTAAAGGATTTCGACCCCGAAATCTTCAAGTCAAGAAGAATGTATATCCTAACATCTAATCGTCCATCTACTCAACCATCAAACACAGGCATCCATTGTCCTTATAGACTTCTAATGCTTTCATGTTTAAATGCACAGTGTGTGTATATGTCTATATCTAATGCAAAATCAGGCGGTCCACTGATTCAGTTGACCTCCTTAATGCAATTCATGATAGTGCCATGCGTCCATTATGTATGCAATAGTTCTCTAATGCTACATATTATCTCTATATGCGTGCACAATCATCATCCGAATGCAGTATCCATATGATAATACAATCATCATACATCCATTTTACTAAATACATCCATTTATATGCAATATGCCATATGAAGTGACTGAGCCGATCTAGTGCCTAATAGTGTGTGTATATGCGTCCACGAGAAACCACTAGAAAACACTTTCATCCACTTTGCATCCATCATACATAACATGTCTCAAACACATGTTTCAACCATAGGATTATCCTAACTAAAGGTCAAGGATACTAGCGAGAGGATACTCTATGTAACGACCCAGATTTTCGGCCTTTGAATTCTGAATATTTAAAATTTGTTTTAAAAATTTTAATTGAATTACATATAGGAATTTGTTAATTAAAAAGGAAGTTTGAACGTTAATTTATAATATAATTATAAAACGAGCTCGAAAACGCGCGGTAGTTCGTAATATAGAGTTTTGAACTTCAACTGAGGATACAGGATCCGATATAAATCGGATTTCTGTGAAACAAGACACGTTGGAACCGTATTGATTTTATAATTTTCATATGAAAGAGAAAAATCTAGATTTCGTGTTATAATTTGTTAGTTATGGTCAAATCAAATTTTGAAATAGTCGCTGTGGAAAATCGTTATTTAAAAATATACGCGTTAAAATAGCCGTTTTGTAAACGGACTCAGATTTCGACGAAATCAGTTTCATTGGGACCGTATCATTAAATTATTGTATGGTGGTGAGTGGCGTGGAAAACCGATGTCGTATGTGACCACGGTAGCCGTAAACGCTCATTCAGTGCAATTAAATTAATTCAACTGAATAAAGGGATATTAGAGTGTAACTTGAACAGACGATCGAATCAGGCCACGAAACCAGTTCCGGTGAATTCGTAGCGTCGGATATAGTCAGGGTAGGTATATAGTTTGTTATTTTTAGAGATCGGCAAATTTGGTGTTCAGAAGGGCAGTGCGGTACGCGCCAAAAACAGTCTACCGGGGCAACAGTCTCAGAATGCGACGAAACTAGTGCCGTTGGGTTCGTATCGAAAAGTTATTATCGATGTTCGCAGTTTCAAGTTGATTTGATTTATCTGGTGATCGTGAAAAATTTAAACGCGTGTTGATTTCTGGTTTTATAAAGGATTTTTTTTTCAAACGATGTCAGAATTCGACGAAACTTGTCCCGTTGGATTCAGAATAACTTTTTACACCAAGATTAGTTTTGTTATCAGTAAACAGAAGTCGACTGTGGTTATTTTATTCGATACTTCACATTTAAGTTTCGTATAATATAAAAAAGATAAAATAAAATGCCACTCTATATTAAAACGTACAGACCAGACGTTTGATGTCCTACGGACTGTGAGATGACATTCCAAGCCAACCTATCCACGGCTATTATCTAATTCCTTTGTCGCCCAGATTTAGAGCCGTGGAGACAAAGTAACCGTGGCCTCCAAGTTGTTTCAGTTCCGTGCTCCACACGGTCCTTCCTCTTGAAATACCATATATATATATTTTCTTCCCTCAAACTGAATACACTACTGCTAATAACGAATGAAAGAAAATTCAAAGACCAAAATCGATTGGTTTATTCAATAAAAATAAAAATAAACTCCTTGAGCTCGAATGGGTTTCCTCTCAGACCCTATACCTTTATCTACGGATGCGCACTGGGGTAGCGAGAAGTCAGCGAGGGTGCTCCAGCACGGTTGGAGGGAGGTCTGGCGTGAAGTGTTTGTGGACTGGAGCAAGGATAAGGTGGCGGCTGTTAAGTGGAGTGGAGCTTGTGTGGTAAAATGGGAGAGATGAACGAAAGAGAAATGGTGGTAATGAAGGACGGATGCAGTGGAGAAGCCCATTCAAGAACGGTGTAGCATGGAATCTCGTTTGGCTTGGACGTGGTGTCGGACTCGGGACAGTGGGGCTTTGGAGGAGAGGGATGATTGCGTGGTGTCGGGAGGGTTGGTGCCACGAGGGGAAAAGAGAAAGAGCAGTGGATGAAATAGAGTGACGTGAAGCAGGAAATACAAATAGAAGAGGAGTGAACAGTGGCTGAGTGGTATACTTTTTATGCTTAATCTCGTTTATTGATGCCTAATCATCAAAATATAATATGGTGCGACCTGGTTATATATTCACATGCATGAGGTTACTTTCGTATAGCCTGGGTGGGTCATTTTGCCTATAATTAGTCATAGCTAATCTTAGTTCAGTATGCCAAATCTCGTTTAATCGTGCCTAAGTATATATATATTTTTATAATCAAGTGACGTTTTATTTTGCCAAATGATCTCGTGTCCAGTCACCTATGTAATACGAGTAATAATAGGAACATGTATATGTTTACCAAGCAAACTTCAGATTACTATAAGCTTATTATTATATATACTTAATTTGACTATAATCATTCCCATTAATTTTAAATATAGAACAGTACGCAAGGTTATATAAGTGTAAAAGGCCTATACACGGTATATGTATGTAATATAAAAGGGAAAAAAGAAGACTATAGAGAATTAAGCAAACACATGATTTATGGGGTGTGTTGAATTCGCTAATAACGTAATCGAGGGTATAATCTTTTAATTAATTTACTTCGAATTAATAATAATTAAGTTTAATTTAACTTATAACCACCATAACCTGTTCATTTCTGAACAGAATCGAACGAAATCAATCACATTGAAATAATAGAAACGAGATCTACATCGTGGCTGTGGCGAAGAACAGAGCTATGGGAATTTCCCAGTAAAAGCAAACGCTCGTTTGATTTTAAATGGAACAAAGAGCAGAACTGTCAACCACAAAACAAGGTGAGTGAACTCACTCGTTTAAAATTATTTTATAATGTGAAATGGTTGCTTGGCTGAATAGTTGATAAATTGGTTGATATAATCATCGTTGATTGATTTATTTCATTAATGCGATATTTTTGATGTTACTAACATCTGTGGATGCAGGGAAACAGGTTGGAGGGATCCAACTGGATCCCTCAACATTTTATTTACTGTTTTATTTGATGATGATATATGTTATGCTACATTATCCATGGTTGAACGTGTGTGTTTGATTTACCCTGGCCTTAGGAACCTGGTATTTAGATACCATAAAATTTCATCGAATGTGAAAAAGGAAATTAGAATTCAAAAGCAGAGTTTATTTCCAAATTAGAAGTAATTTCTTTTTCATTGAATTGCAAATGGAAACCTATTCCATTGGGTAAACCAAGAAAAATGTTATAAATAAAGATATAAATTAAGTAGATCATTAACCACTGGATAAATTAAAAGGTGAGTTCAAATATGAATGTATATTTGAAAGTGAGTATCGGTTTTGAAACCAATATTTGGAAATGGATCCGAATTTAGCAAATTACAGAGGAAAGTTTAAAGAAAGATTTTCAAATGCTTAAAGTAAAAGAAAAATAGTTTAAAACAAAAAAATATTTTGCAAATAAAAAGGTATATAAAATAAGGGGATTTATAGAAATCGAATTAAGTGGTTAGAAGAATGTATAGTTTATAATTATGTTTAAAGGAGAACTTGAATTGTTTAAAATAAACAGAGTTTATAAATGAACAACGGAAGTGTGTGCGTCGCACACGGTATTTTATTCAAAACAACAATCATAGCACTATTGTTATAATAGATGTTGTAAATCTATACAGCAATTTTAGACGCTGTTGTTATAATAAATGTCTTGGTAAATCTAAATGGCAAATTTTAACGCTGTCGTTATAATAACTGTTTTAATAGCAATCTTAATGCTATGGTTATGATAAGTGTTCTATAATGCTAGACAGCGGTTTTAACGCTATTGTTGAAAGCAATGTTTGGTTTAAAGTTATGAGCTCTGACTATTTCAAAGTTAAGAATGTCGTTCAGTTAAGGTCTGAGAGGTAATTATACCCCAACTTGACTGACTGCATTATTGATGGAGAAATGGTTAAGGCTCGATAGCAAGGATTGGTTAGTGATATCGTTAATTAACGAATGATTTATGATTTAAGTCATAATAACGATGTTATAACATCAGTAAATTCAAAGGGTTTAGAAATGTTTTCTAACTGGAGTAAAGGATATTTTCTCAATAAAGAAATTATATATATTGGAAATGTTTTCCGATATTCAAGTTAGAAAATAAAGGGCATATTAAGGTTATTATATTTCGGATGCAGGGAGTTATAACACCATTGTTATAATCAAGTGATTCCTGAAAGGGAAGTGGATTCATAATCGAATCCGAGAGCAACGTGAGGAAGTGCGTTAAAAGATTGGAAAGATGAACCTTGTCTATTTCGAGGTTAGAAATGTTGCTCAGTTAAGGTCTGAGAGGTAATTATACCCCAACTCGATTGACTTCGTTTTAACTAAGAAATGATTAAGGTTCGATAGTGGAAAGTGGTTAAGTGGAAACCAAATGAAGGAGATTTGGCATAGTGGTGTTTATTCAAACATCTGTGTAATCAAATGAAGGAGATTTGGAAATGTTTTCCAAATGAGAGTCAGAAATGTTTTCTGAATATAGAGGACAAATGATGGAAATGTTTTCCAATGTTAATAGCGTATATTTTCTAAATATATTAAATAAGGAATGTAAATGGAAGTGAAAAGGGAAATGAATAAATGAATGAACTAAAAGGGATAAACATTGAATGATGTTTGGTCGATAGAATTTCCTGTTGGAAATAATATCATTGTTTGCACACCGACATGTTTTCATTTGATAGTTAAATCACCGACTATCAAAGTTTTGACCATTTTAACGTTGTTAATATGGAGAGACCGGGATCAGATTTGATATCTGAAAACCACTCCGTATTGGCATAAGCGTTGCGAATCAAGTATGCTGAATATCTTGAAGACGGAGTTATGCAAGGGCTATCCTGTTTACGGGTTAGTGCCTTCGGTTTGTCCAGACCTAGGACAACTTGTATGGACGAGTGTCTGACAGAGTATTTCCAAAGGAGGTTACGTACGTTGATTTCTTCAAACGTACGAAGTTGGTGGCATAGAAGGGAAACTTCTTTAGCCTAACAATCTGAGTATTTTTGTGGGAATCAATTAGTGATTTCCGATGAATCTGATGATGTGACATTCAAAGTGAATGGTGGCCAGATGTTCTGGAAGATAATTCAAACCTCAAGCCTCACAACCCGGAAGTGGACAAAAATCGGGCAGGCAGCATGGCTATGTGGGTCGCACCCATTAGGATGTATGATCACCTATCTAGAGAAATTCCATTTGTTCTTAAATCTATCGATGCTGTCCCTTGTCGGGAGGCGGTTGCTGATCCCAACCGTCGGTGGTATACATTCGATACGCTCAAGCGAAATGAGTGGTCGGTCATGTGTGGGCCGGGTTGCAAGATGTTCTTGTTGAACCCAGTGTATTTGTCTCTAGAGATACACGTTCGGAAGGTGGTCCCATACCTTGTCAAGTTGGAATCCAATCTCCAATACGTGCCTGCGAGTTTGATTGTATATTATATATGTAGAGCGTGAGATGCAAGCGTTCTACTAGTTTTTAATTACTTGTGATTAGACATTATTATAATATCAGATAATATATGATTTCCAAAGCGTTTTGGGTTATCGTAAGGTAAAAACCATCCATGTTTATGTGTGGATTGGTCTTACGATTATCTTTTCTTTGAAAAGGATTTTGAAAGTTAAACAAATGATTGGAGTTTACTCACACCAGTCCCATGACTGACCCAGAGTTTATTTTGTTGTTTTCCCTAAACTCTTGGGTGCCCAAATTTGTACGGGCAGTCAAGTAGTTAGGATTTTACAGATTCACTTGAAGAAGCTTGAAGCAGGAGGCTTCACCAGTTGGGTATAGACTATTATATTTTCCGCTGTGTATTATGTTGTATCTGGAAACAGGTGTTTATAACTGTTCCAGAGATAATCGTTGTGCTCTGATAATGGTATGTATATACAAATACTGATTTATGCTTCAAAGTTATAGTATCTAATATATTTTATTCGTTCCGCTGTGAGTTTGTGATCTTCGTTTTCTTCTATTCTAATATTTCTTTCTCTCTATTTCTCATCCTCTAACTTCTTTCTAATAATGGTTCGTATTTCTGTGCAATTTGAGTTGGACGTGTGGTGTTATTAGTCGACTCAAAGGGTACGGATTTGCGGGTCGTTTCATTTGGTATCAGAGCTGAAGGTTGAGTAGTAACCTTGGCTCTGTGGCGTGACTCAATAGAAATGGGGTTAGTAATACCCTAGATTGAGTTTGAGTGTATATATATGAGCGCGTATTTGTAAATTCGATATAAAATTTGTTTATATTGTGTTGACTGGTTTGTTGAGTGGTTTATGAATTCGGGTCGATACAGGATGGACAACTGTATCGATAGGTGTTTCTAAACTCTCGAACAGAACAAATCAACTCAGTATTGTTTTAAAGTGGGTAAGTGATATAATTTGCCTAAAAGTTATTTTGATATAAAGGGATAATTTTCTGGAATTATCGAATGTGTTGATTGTTATTACAATCAAAGGAAAATATAAAATATTGAAGTGGTTGTATAAAACCAAATTGAATTTGTATAAGAATAGGATATACAAATAAGCTGAACTGAAATTTAATTCAAACCATAATTTGAATTTAAATCCCGGAAGTTTTGAAATATTCCTTGAAGTATTTTAAAGGTAATATAGCATTGGTTTGAAGAGATTTTTGAATTAGTATGGTTTTAAATGGGGTTTGAAAGTGATTAAGCACTGAAATCACTTCAGTGGCGAGAAAATAATTCTGATAATGGGTCGCGACATTATCGGTATTCATTTTCGAGTTTCTGAGTGACGGATTGCTACCATAGTAATTTGAAAATGAAACTTGTTGAAAAGGACAAGTTATTTTGGATATTCGAATGTTTTGAATTGAGTTCAAACTTATTTGAAATAAAAACCGGGAATTTGAATTCTGAAATTGTTTAACTTGTATAAGTTGAATAAATTGGTGGAAATAAATCAAATGGATTGAAATTTAAGTTAAATGGAAATTGAAACTCAAATGGAATAAGTGGATTGATTCCTGAAGTAGAGATCAGATTTGACTTGATAGAATTGGAATGGACTAATCAGAATTTGATTAGAGAGTTAAAGACTGGAAGTTGGACTGATTGGAAATCAGTTGGAATGGATATGCTGAGCAAATATTGAATGGAAGCAAATGCATGAGATAGATTATGCCCGACAAAAAGGTACATGTTTACGATATTGTTTGGGTTGATGATTTTATGAGCCTATGGGGCAAGCCACTTGGCTTTTTGATTTTCTTTTGGATTGGAGAAGGCCTAGAAAGGCGAGTTGTGATTATGCCGATTGAGCCGTGCAGAGGAGATGCTGCCGAAATTTTTCAGAATTTAAAGTGTTAGAAAATTTTCAGAAGTCTTGAAAATGTTCGTTAGTAAGAATAAATAAATATTTTTAATTGAAATAAATTGGTTCAGTTAAGCTGAAGTTAAGAAGTAAACAAAAAGGATTATTGGAAACTTAGTCAACAGGGTACGTAGCGTCTTTTCCTACCTTAGCAATTTCGAGGACGAAATTATTTTAAGGGGGAAGGAATGTAACGACCCAGATTTTCGGCCTTTGAATTCTGAATATTTAAAATTTGTTTTAAAAATTTTAATTGAATTACATATAGGAATTTGTTAATTAAAAAGGAAGTTTGAACGTTAATTTATAATATAATTATAAAACGAGCTCGAAAACGCGCGGTAGTTCGTAATATAGAGTTTTGAACTTCAACTGAGGATACAGGATCCGATATAAATCGGATTTCTGTGAAACAAGACACGTTGGAACCGTATTGATTTTATAATTTTCATATGAAAGAGAAAAATCTAGATTTCGTGTTATAATTTGTTAGTTATGGTCAAATCAAATTTTGAAATAGTCGCTGTGGAAAATCGTTATTTAAAAATATACGCGTTAAAATAGCCGTTTTGTAAACGGACTCAGATTTCGACGAAATCAGTTTCATTGGGACCGTATCATTAAATTATTGTATGGTGGTGAGTGGCGTGGAAAACCGATGTCGTATGTGACCACGGTAGCCGTAAACGCTCATTCAGTGCAATTAAATTAATTCAACTGAATAAAGGGATATTAGAGTGTAACTTGAACAGACGATCGAATCAGGCCACGAAACCAGTTCCGGTGAATTCGTAGCGTCGGATATAGTCAGGGTAGGTATATAGTTTGTTATTTTTAGAGATCGGCAAATTTGGTGTTCAGAAGGGCAGTGCGGTACGCGCCAAAAACAGTCTACCGGGGCAACAGTCTCAGAATGCGACGAAACTAGTGCCGTTGGGTTCGTATCGAAAAGTTATTATCGATGTTCGCAGTTTCAAGTTGATTTGATTTATCTGGTGATCGTGAAAAATTTAAACGCGTGTTGATTTCTGGTTTTATAAAGGATTTTTTTTTCAAACGATGTCAGAATTCGACGAAACTTGTCCCGTTGGATTCAGAATAACTTTTTACACCAAGATTAGTTTTGTTATCAGTAAACAGAAGTCGACTGTGGTTATTTTATTCGATACTTCACATTTAAGTTTCGTATAATATAAAAAAGATAAAATAAAATGCCACTCTATATTAAAACGTACAGACCAGACGTTTGCTGTCCTACGGACTGTGAGATGACATTCCAAGCCAACCTATCCACGGCTATTATCTAATTCCTTTGTCGCCCAGATTTAGAGCCGTGGAGACAAAGTAACCGTGGCCTCCAAGTTGTTTCAGTTCCGTGCTCCACACGGTCCTTCCTCTTGAAATACCATATATATATATATATTTTCTTCCCTCAAACTGAATACACTACTGCTAATAACGAATGAAAGAAAATTCAAAGACCAAAATCGATTGGTTTATTCAATAAAAATAAAAATAAACTCCTTGAGCTCGAATGGGTTTCCTCTCAGACCCTATACCTTTATCTACGGATGCGCACTGGGGTAGCGAGAAGTCAGCGAGGGTGCTCCAGCACGGTTGGAGGGAGGTCTGGCGTGAAGTGTTTGTGGACTGGAGCAAGGATAAGGTGGCGGCTGTTAAGTGGAGTGGAGCTTGTGTGGTAAAATGGGAGAGATGAACGAAAGAGAAATGGTGGTAATGAAGGACGGATGCAGTGGAGAAGCCCATTCAAGAACGGTGTAGCATGGAATCTCGTTTGGCTTGGACGTGGTGTCGGACTCGGGACAGTGGGGCTTTGGAGGAGAGGGATGATTGCGTGGTGTCGGGAGGGTTGGTGCCACGAGGGGAAAAGAGAAAGAGCAGTGGATGAAATAGAGTGACGTGAAGCAGGAAATACAAATAGAAGAGGAGTGAACAGTGGCTGAGTGGTATACTTTTTATGCTTAATCTCGCTTATTGATGCCTAATCATCAAAATATAATATGGTGCGACCTGGTTATATATTCACATGCATGAGGTTACTTTCGTATAGCCTGGGTGGGTCATTTTGCCTAAACCATAATTAGTCATAGCTAATCTTAGTTCAGTATGCCAAATCTCGTTTAATCGTGCCTAAGTATATATATATTTTTATAATCAAGTGATGTTTTATTTTGCCAAATGATCTCGTGTCCAGTCACCTATGTAATACGAGTAATAATAGGAACATGTATATGTGTACCAAGCAAACTTCAGATTACTATAAGCTTATTATTATATATACTTAATTTGACTATAATCATTCCCATTAATTTTAAATATAGAACAGTACGCAAGGTTATATAAGTGTAAAAGGCCTATACACGGTATATGTATGTAATATAAAAGGGAAAAAAGAAGACTATAGAGAATTAAGCAAACACATGATTTATGGGGTGTGTTGAATTCGCTAATAACGTAATCGAGGGTATAATCTTTTAATTAATTTACTTCGAATTAATAATAATTAAGTTTAATTTAACTTATAACCACCATAACCTGTTCATTTCTGAACAGAATCGAACGAAATCAATCACATTGAAATAATAGAAATGAGATCTACATCGTGGCTGTGGCGAAGAACAGAGCTATGGGAATTTCCCAGTAAAAGCAAACGCTCGTTTGATTTTAAATGGAACAAAGAGCAGAACTGTCAACCACAAAACAAGGTGAGTGAACTCACTCGTTTAAAATTATTTTATAATGTGAAATGGTTGCTTGGCTGAATAGTTGATAAATTGGTTGATATAATCATCGTTGATTGATTTATTTCATTAATGCGATATTTTTGATGTTACTAACATCTGTGGATGCAGGGAAACAGGTTGGAGGGATCCAACTGGATCCCTCAACATTTTATTTACTGTTTTATTTGATGATGATATATGTTATGCTACATTATCCATGGTTGAACGTGTGTGTTTGATTTACCCTGGCCTTAGGAACCTGGTATTTAGATACCATAAAATTTCATCGAATGTGAAAAAGGAAATTAGAATTCAAAAGCAGAGTTTATTTCCAAATTAGAAGTAATTTCTTTTTCATTGAATTGCAAATGGAAACCTATTCCATTGGGTAAACCAAGAAAAATGTTATAAATAAAGATATAAATTAAGTAGATCATTAACCACTGGATAAATTAAAAGGTGAGTTCAAATATGAATGTATATTTGAAAGTGAGTATCGGTTTTGAAACCAATATTTGGAAATGGATCCGAATTTAGCAAATTACAGAGGAAAGTTTAAAGAAAGATTTTCAAATGCTTAAAGTAAAAGAAAAATAGTTTAAAACAAAAAAATATTTTGCAAATAAAAAGGTATATAAAATAAGGGGATTTATAGAAATCGAATTAAGTGGTTAGAAGAATGTATAGTTTATAATTATGTTTAAAGGAGAACTTGAATTGTTTAAAATAAACAGAGTTTATAAATGAACAACGGAAGTGTGTGCGTCGCACACGGTATTTTATTCAAAACAACAATCATAGCACTATTGTTATAATAGATGTTGTAAATCTATACAGCAATTTTAGACGCTGTTGTTATAATAAATGTCTTGGTAAATCTAAATGGCAAATTTTAACGCTGTCGTTATAATAACTGTTTTAATAGCAATCTTAATGCTATGGTTATGATAAGTGTTCTATAATGCTAGACAGCGGTTTTAACGCTATTGTTGAAAGCAATGTTTGGTTTAAAGTTATGAGCTCTGACTATTTCAAAGTTAAGAATGTCGTTCAGTTAAGGTCTGAGAGGTAATTATACCCCAACTTGACTGACTGCATTATTGATGGAGAAATGGTTAAGGCTCGATAGCAAGGATTGGTTAGTGATATCGTTAATTAACGAATGATTTATGATTTAAGTCATAATAACGATGTTATAACATCAGTAAATTCAAAGGGTTTAGAAATGTTTTCTAACTGGAGTAAAGGATATTTTCTCAATAAAGAAATTATATATATTGGAAATGTTTTCCGATATTCAAGTTAGAAAATAAAGGGCATATTAAGGTTATTATATTTCGGATGCAGGGAGTTATAACACCATTGTTATAATCAAGTGATTCCTGAAAGGGAAGTGGATTCATAATCGAATCCGAGAGAAACGTGAGGAAGTGCGTTAAAAGATTGGAAAGATGAACCTTGTCTATTTCGAGGTTAGAAATGTTGCTCAGTTAAGGTCTGAGAGGTAATTATACCCCAACTCGATTGACTTCGTTTTAACTAAGAAATGATTAAGGTTCGATAGTGGAAAGTGGTTAAGTGGAAACCAAATGAAGGAGATTTGGCATAGTGGTGTTTATTCAAACATCTGTGTAATCAAATGAAGGAGATTTGGAAATGTTTTCCAAATGAGAGTCAGAAATGTTTTCTGAATATAGAGGACAAATGATGGAAATGTTTTCCAATGTTAATAGCGTATATTTTCTAAATATATTAAATAAGGAATGTAAATGGAAGTGAAAAGGGAAATGAATAAATGAATGAACTAAAAGGGATAAACATTGAATGATGTTTGGTCGATAGAATTTCCTGTTGGAAATAATATCATTGTTTGCACACCGACATGTTTTCATTTGATAGTTAAATCACCGACTATCAAAGTTTTGACCATTTTAACGTTGTTAATATGGAGAGACCGGGATCAGATTTGATATCTGAAAACCACTCCGTATTGGCATAAGCGTTGCGAATCAAGTATGCTGAATATCTTGAAGACGGAGTTATGCAAGGGCTATCCTGTTTACGGGTTAGTGCCTTCGGTTTGTCCAGACCTAGGACAACTTGTATGGACGAGTGTCTGACAGAGTATTTCCAAAGGAGGTTACGTACGTTGATTTCTTCAAACGTACGAAGTTGGTGGCATAGAAGGGAAACTTCTTTAGCCTAACAATCTGAGTATTTTTGTGGGAATCAATTAGTGATTTCCGATGAATCTGATGATGTGACATTCAAAGTGAATGGTGGCCAGATGTTCTGGAAGATAATTCAAACCTCAAGCCTCACAACCCGGAAGTGGACAAAAATCGGGCAGGCAGCATGGCTATGTGGGTCGCACCCATTAGGATGTATGATCACCTATCTAGAGAAATTCCATTTGTTCTTAAATCTATCGATGCTGTCCCTTGTCGGGAGGCGGTTGCTGATCCCAACCGTCGGTGGTATACATTCGATACGCTCAAGCGAAATGAGTGGTCGGTCATGTGTGGGCCGGGTTGCAAGATGTTCTTGTTGAACCCAGTGTATTTGTCTCTAGAGATACACGTTCGGAAGGTGGTCCCATACCTTGTCAAGTTGGAATCCAATCTCCAATACGTGCCTGCGAGTTTGATTGTATATTATATATGTAGAGCGTGAGATGCAAGCGTTCTACTAGTTTTTAATTACTTGTGATTAGACATTATTATAATATCAGATAATATATGATTTCCAAAGCGTTTTGGGTTATCGTAAGGTAAAAACCATCCATGTTTATGTGTGGATTGGTCTTACGATTATCTTTTCTTTTGAAAAGGATTTTGAAAGTTAAACAAATGATTGGAGTTTACTCACACCAGTCCCATGACTGACCCAGAGTTTATTTTGTTGTTTTCCCTAAACTCTTGGGTGCCCAAATTTGTACGGGCAGTCAAGTAGTTAGGATTTTACAGATTCACTTGAAGAAGCTTGAAGCAGGAGGCTTCACCAGTTGGCTATAGACTATTATATTTTCCGCTGTGTATTATGTTGTATCTGGAAACAGGTGTTTATAACTGTTCCAGAGATAATCGTTGTGCTCTGATAATGGTATGTATATACAAATACTGATTTATGCTTCAAAGTTATAGTATCTAATATATTTTATTCGTTCCGCTGTGAGTTTGTGATCTTCGTTTTCTTCTATTCTAATATTTCTTTCTCTCTATTTCTCATCCTCTAACTTCTTTCTAATAATGGTTCGTATTTCTGTGCAATTTGAGTTGGACGTGTGGTGTTATTAGTCGACTCAAAGGGTACGGATTTGCGGGTCGTTTCACTCTAAAGGTAAGATAAGTACAAGCTAAGCGATAAAGGAGAAATTAAAAGACATACCCTCAAAAAGAAAAGGGTATCGTGAACGCATCTTCTCTTCTGTCTCCCAAGTAGCGTTGCTCTCATCATCTCCCCGTTGTACTTTGACTAGTCTGACCTCTCGATTTCTCAGCTTCTTGATCTCTGACCCAAGAATGCGCGTAGGAGCTCGTTGAATCGTCGCATCACGCTCGATCTACACCTCTCTAAGCAAGCTCGGCTCTACCACCTCCGCGGTCTCGTGTAGGCACTTACTCAAATGTGACACATGGAATACGTCGTGTACACCACTAAGTCTCTCTGGCAACTCCACTCTATACGCCATCCGTCCAATCTTCTCCTTAATAGGAAACGGCCCTACGAACCTTGGTGCTAATTTCCCAACGGACCCAAAGCGAACAACGTTCCGTAATGGAGACACTTTGACAAAGACCATGTCCCCAACCTCAAACTCGAGATTTGTCCTCCTCTTATCCGCATAAGATTTCTGCCTATCTTGCGCTGCTTTCATCCTCCTTCGAATCAAGTCGATCTTCTCCGCAGTCTCCTTAATCATATCAGGCCCAAGTAAGATCTTATCCGTAGATTCCCACAACCATGTAGGTGAACGACAAGGTCATCCATAAAGAGCTTCGAAAGGTTCCATGCCAATGCTAGACTGAAAGCTATTATTATATGCGAACTCTACCAATGGAAGATGCTCTTCCCATGTACCCCCAAAGTCTAGGATACATAGCCTCAAAAGATCCTCTAGAATGCGATTCACCCTCTCGGTCCGGCCGTCCGTCTGAGGATGATATGCGGTGCTCAAACATAACTGAGTCCCTACCGCCTCTTGTAAGCTTCTCCAAAATTCGCTAGTGAAAATAGGATCGCGATCGCTCACTATACTAGAAGGAACACCGTGCAAACGAACTATCTCTCGGACGTATACAGAAGCTAACCACGGAGCAGTCCTCTTACTCTTCACGGGAATGAAATGGGCGCTCTTAGTAAGTCTATCTACTATAACCCAAATCCCCGTATTACCCTTCCTTGATCGCGGTAATCCATCCACAAAGTCCATCGAGACACTTTCCCACTTCCATAGTGGAACCTCCAATGGGTGAACCAACCCACTGGGTTTCTTTTGCTCCGCTTTTACTTGTTGGCACACCAAGCATCTAGCGACGTACTCGGTCACATCTTTCTTCATGCCGACCCAAAAGTAAACTCGTCTCATGTCCATGTACATCTTGTCCCTACCGGGATGAATGGTCATCTTCGAACGATGTGCTTCGTCAAGAATAGTCTTCCTTAGGTCATCGTCTTTTGGTACACAAAGTCTACCGTCCCTACGTAACCAACCCTTATCATCTAGGGTATACCTACGGAGATGGCTTGATGACCCCCCTCCTTTGAGCCTTTCTACTAACTCAACCAACTGTGGGTCGTCTCGCTGTGCCTCGCCAATCCATCCCAAAAGCGTAGGTCTGACCTCCAAGGATGCTAGCAAACCGGGTACAAAGACAACGGAAGGTCTAAAGTCAAACATCGAAATGAATTCTAAGCTTCGCCGCTCAACAAACAAAGGACTTAAGGATAATCTTTTTCTACTTAAGGCATCTGCCACCACGTTACCCTTGCCAGGGGTATATGCTATCTCGAAGTCGTAGGATGCTAAGAACTCCATCCACCTTTGCTGCCTTAAGTTTAAGTCCTTTTGAGAGAATAAGTATTTTAAAGATTTGTGGTCAGTGAATAATTCGAATTTCTTGCCAAGAAGATAATGACGCCAAGACTTAAGCGCGAAAACAATAGCGGCCAACTCTAGGTCATGTGTAGGGTAATTTTTCTCATGCGCCCTCAACTGCCTTCCACCATAGGCTATTACCCTTCCCTCTTGCATTAAGACTGCGCCTAGTCCTGTCCCACAAGCGTCAGTATAAACAGTAAATGGCTTACTCCCGTCTGGCAATACTAAGACTGGGGCTGAGGTCAAAGCTCTCTTTAAACGTTGGAACGCATCATCGCAATCTACGTCCCATGTGAAAACTAGGTTCTTCTTCGTCAGGCGTGTCAATGGAGCTGATATCTTTGCGAAGTCTTTGATAAACTTCCTATAGTAGCCAGCCAACCCTAAGAAACTTCTCACTTCGGTAGCATTTTTAGGGACCTTCCAATCTTGGATGGCCACCACCTTTGCGGGATCCACAACTATTCCTTCCTTGGAAACCACATGCCTTAAGAATCGTACTTCCTTCCTCCAGAAGTGACACTTAGAAAATTTAGCTTTAAGATTATGCGCTCGTAGGGTCTCCAACACTTCCCTAAGATGCAGGGCATGCTATTCTTCATCCTTAGAAAAGATCAGGATGTCGTCTACAAAGACTACCACGAATTTGTTAAGGTACTCCCTAAACACCCTACTCATCAAATCAACAAAGTATGCGGGGGCGTTTGTCAAACCGAAGGGCATCACTAGCCATTCATAGAAACCGTCCGGAGTCCTAAAGGCAGTCTTGTCTATGCTATCCTCAGCCACTCTCAATTGATGGAAACCAGTGGCTAAGTCCAACTGCGAAAACACTGAGGCGCCATCTAACTGATCGAAGAGATCGTCAATCCTCGGCAGTGGGTGTCTGTTCTTCTTAGTAAGCTTATTAAGTTCTCTATAGTCCACACAAAGTCTAAGGGACCCATCCGCCTTCGTGGCAAATACTACTGGAGCACCCCACTCCGATATACTTCGTCTTATGAACCCCTTCTCAAGCAACTCCTTCACTTGCTTATCGAGTTCCCTCCTTTCACGTGGAGCCATGTGGCGTACTGGCAAAGATACTGGTTTCGCATTATCCACAAGATATATTCGAAAATCTATCTCCCGCTTCGGAGGCAAGCCCTTCACCTCGTCAAACACATCTGAGTATTCTCGGACCACTCTAACAGATCGTAGATTTTCCTCAGACGCGTCAAGTGATTCTAAATAACTTAGCATAACGGAATTTATGGGATTACAAAAGATTTCGAGAGTGTTACCAAGGCGAGTCATGAGCCTAACTACTCTCCTTTCACAATCAAGAACGGCTCCATTTCTGGATAACCAATCCATTCCTAAAATTAGCCCATAGCCCGTGAAGCCCAACACATAAGCATTACATCTAAACTCAACGCTAAGTATAGAAATTTTCAAATCCAAACACATCATGGACAAATAAGCTGAGCCCCCAATTGGATTCGAAACAACTAAGGGATCCTCTACTAAACTGGTGTTGAAGTGCAGTGATTCAACTAATGACGTAGAGATGAACGAATGCGATGCGCCCGAATCAAATAAGGTACAGACAGGATGATCAAACAGAAAAACTAAGCTTTCAACAGAAATGGTTCTACCTCGTTCTTGCAACGGTGGGACCGCGAGATCCTGAACTTGTCCCCTTGCCTGCCCTGGTGCCATAAGACCCTGCACCTGTCCTCCCGAGGTAGCTCCTGCCCTCTGCCCCTTCTTTGGGTAGTCCTTCACTAGATGTACCGCTTCGCCACAGTGAAAACAGCCAGTCTTCTTTTTCTTTCTGCAATCCTTGCTGAGATGGCCTGGTGTCCCACAGTTAAAACATTTCTTCTTTCCCTTGCCATTACCGTCTTTACCACCCTTCTTGTTTTGCTGTTGTGGTTTCTTCTGATCCCCTTTCTTCTCGGGTGCCTTATCAGCTTTAGCGCCTTTCTCCTCGTGCATGAGTGCCATGTTTACTAGCTTCTCAAAGGTGGCCCCCATAGGGATGTGGGTCATAGCCAACCCTTGCAACGGTTCATTTAATCCATTAACGAACCTCAGAGCCTTCTTCTCCGGCGTGTTCACTAAGTCTAAGCCAAACCTTGCTAACTGATTAAATTTATTGACATATTCTTTCACTGATGAGCTTCCTTGCTTTAATGTCAAGAACCTTTCCATATATAGATTCTCTTCTGCCCTTGAGAGAAACTTCGCCTCAAACCTACGTCTGAAATCCGCCCATGAATCAACAGGGCGCTCCCCATTTGTGACCTCCGACCAAAACGAGGCCTCTCCCTTCATTAACCAAGCTGCTAATTTGACCTTCCCCCTTCTTCTACTTCAAAGATTTCTAGCAATTCTTCCACCTCCCTAAGCCAATCTCTAGCTTCCACAAACGTTTCTAACCCTTGAAAAGGTTTTCCACCCATAGCCTTAAATTCCTTGCACGTCTTTGCAAAAGTATCTACGCGAGGAGGAGGAGGAACGGGTGCAACTGGTGGTGGAGGAACATTGGCCGGACCTGCGACGGCCCTAGCCTCTAATAACCTCCTATACCATCCTGGTATCGTTACACCATCCGGAAGGTTAAGATCTTCAGCCATGCTGAAACGAAAAAGATTCAAAATGGAGAATTCGAAAGATAAAGATATATGGCTATTGGGGATTATGTTTTTCAGAAAAACTTTCCTCTTTAAATCACTCATTAAGACATGTTTTTGAAAACACTTCTTCCAAAAATACTTTAGAAAAATAGTTTCTCTAAAAAAATATCTGTTCTGGTAACCTTAAGCTCTGATACCACGTGTAACACCCCACGTCCATTAATGTCACTCACAAAGGGAATGCATTAACTTCCGTGGAGGTTTTAAGTGAATATAGAACAGAAAAATTACAACAAGACAGATAATAAGTAGTACTTGGAAATCTAAAACTTCATTTTATTGCAGCGGAAATTAAACATGTTTGTTACATCATAAAACCTTAAATCAGAGTCATGTACAATATCCATCTTCATAGAAACAAAATACATAATCCCATTACACAAATAGCCATGAAGAAGATAACAAGCTGGACTTTACTTCAACGGTCCAAGATTTCCAAGAGAGATAAATCAATCCAATCAAACTCCACTAGAGCTGGGCCCAACCTGAGGACCTGGAGGGGGAAAAAGGATAGAAATGGAGGGGGTCAGAAATAAAGTCTGGCGAGTATGATAATTCTAACAATACTATTATCAAAATAACTACAATAAGGCATAAGCTGGAAGACAAGTAAATGTCTATGAACTATTAGGTATGGAAGAGCAGATAAAGATAACGTTTAAGATAACGTTAAAGGCACACCTAATTACTAACGAACAATTGCTACACTGCACCGCACCAGTCACCCTAAAAGTTGATCCCACTTGCTTCACACAGAAACTATATAAATAGCCTTACGTACTACTAGCTGACTACATAGGTGTCGTCTGCCCCTATCTCCACTAGGTGTACCCCACTACCCACTTTCGATCGGCTCCCTACTCGTAGATACCCGTGCTGGCCCCACAGTGGGGTGTATCACTCCCCTAAAGTGGCAACCTGATACAACTTGAGAATGCACGGCTTGTACCTACACGATGCAACAACGTCTTACCTACAAGCCCGGGTCCACACACGCATATGAAACCCGTTGGACTTGCGTTGCCACCGCTCCCCGTTTTGGCCTCTTATAGTCAAACCCAGAATGTGTGTCCCGTCCTCGACTTGGGTCGAGCCCATAAAGATACGTTTGGGATACCGGTTGAAATGGGCCCCCACAAGCTACCCACCTAAGCTTGTCCACTAGTACATCCCACTTAACCCTCTTAGTCATGTTCATTTACATGTGTGTTTGGTTAAGTCTTACTAATCGTATTTCACATGCCACTAAGGGCACCCACTAGATTCCTCATGCCACCCAAGGCACCTATTTAACCCCCATGTCCCACTTTACATGTTTATCTGGTTAAGTATTTCTTAATTCATTCAGGCCATAACCTCATAAAGACCTCTCACATTAGACTGGCATTTATGGCATTGGGATTTGCCGGGCGGGTCCGGGCAGTCTTACACCATAAAAGAGTCTAACCTCGTGTCTTTACAACCGTTATGCTTTAGTTTAGGCCTAGGACCTCTCACATTGGGCTGACATTTGTGACCACTGGATTTGCCGGGCGGGTCCGGGCAGGTTTACGTCACAAACGAGTCCAACCTCGTGTCCTAAGCATTGATTATCACTTATAATCTTTTACCCCTGTTTTAATAATTCCCTATTCAAATTATTAATTAACTCCAATTTTAATGATGCCCATAATTGACTCAATTATGGTCATCCACTCATGGCATGCAATATCATATCAATTGCACCCCAACTTCTTATTATTAAATCCTTAGTATTACCCCTACCCCACGTTTATACGTTCGCTTATTCAACGTAGAATATATGTTAGACTCGAATAGTCTAACTCATAGCACAAAGATAAATTATCACAACATATAGACAAATAAAATAATCCAATCATAATAGGGGTGAAACTTGCATAAACTACACATGTTAAGGATCTAAAGGTGTCAACTTGTTAAATGTCACAATTTACATGATATGATCATAACCCAAATTTATGTATAAACTTGCATATTTGGTTTTAGGCAACATAATGATGGTGTGAACTAGCATAGAATTTCACATATGTCATAGCATAATCCTAGATGTCATAATAGATGTCATGGCATATGTTCATAACTTTTACTAATCAACCTAAACTTGCATATGTGACTTGTCATATAGATCAACATAGCCCAAATAGTATCACTATTATGATTTGATTAACATGAACTAATTATCATAGATAGTAACATCATGGCTTTTTAACATGTATGATTCATCACAACTTAGCATAGAAACTCTCAACATACATAGCATTATCATAGCATGATTTACAACATATAGGATATCATCACCACATAGCATAGAATTTATAACATACATGATATCATAAGATTTACAACAACATATATGACAATTCACATCATCTACTCATAATCCATTCATAACTTAATCTAATTAAAATAATGATAATCTTGTTAAGATCATCATACTCACAATTAGAGAAGAAAAGAGAGTCTTGATTTTCTTTTGAGTTGAGTAGAATTAGAATTTGATTAGCTTTTCTTCCTTCTTAGTTGGCGGCGGCTAGACTGAGTTCCATGGCGGCGGTATGATGGTAGCTATTCTATTTTTCATGTGAATTAGAGTGAGAGACTACCTAGGCATTTATAGAGTTTAGGATTTATTAACACCGTCAGATCAACTCAGAACTAACCTGAACCGTTTAAATTGGCCAACTCAGCCCTAAAGACACATTAGCAGCTCAAGATTGGGCTCAGTCAAAACCCTAGCCGACTGACTAGGTCGACACCCAGGTCGACACTGTAGTCGACCTGGGGGGGGGGGGAGGGGGAGGTCGACACTAGTGTCGACTCCCCAGTCGACCTGCCTGGGCGGGAATTTTCCCGCCCAGCCCGCTTCTGCATTTTCAGTTTGATTTTTTTTTTAAAATTTCGTGCGAGCTGTTTTGAATTTTCTGAAACTTCCGATGGCCATAACTTCTTCATACGAAGTCCAATTCACGCAAACTCGGACTCTATTTCAACCAGAATTCCGAGAGGAACACAATGGCACAACCCGTTTCCCACAATTCTCATGTCTGAGATTAGTTATTCTTTAATTTGTGAATATTAATATTAATAGAATTACGGGGTGTTACACACCATATGTGGCAAGCCAATCTATTCCTATAATCAACCCATAGCCCATAAACCCGAGCACATATGCATCACACCCAAACTCGACGCCTAACACTGATATTCTCAAACCCCAACAAATCATAGATAAATGAGCAGATCCACCAATGGGGTTTGAGACAACAACGGGATCCACTACCATACTAGTATTTAGGTGCCGAGATTCAACTACAGAACTAGATATAAATAAGTGTGAAGCGCCAGAATCAAAAAGGTTCTAATAGGGTGACTGAAAAGGGTAGTCAAACCTTCCATGGAAACTTTCCTACCTCTATGTGGTGCACTAGCCACGAGAGCATTCGCTTGCCCTCCAAAGGTTCCTGTCTTTTTTACATTGCCCTTGCTTCCTTGGGCACTACCTAGAATAGTGTCCAACCTCTCCACAAACGAAGCAAGCGTTCTTCCTTTTCCTGCAGTCCTTGGCCAAGTGACCCTCTCGCCCATAATTATGGCACTTCCTCTTATCCTTAGCCTTGTCATTCTTTCCGCCTTTTTGTTGCTGTTGTTGTCCTTTCTTGGGCCATACTTTCTTATTTTGTGTTTCCTCAACCTTAACTTCTTCCTTTTCACCTTTATTTGTATAACAAGCTAACAAGTCTCTCGAAAGTTGGCTCCATCGCACGAAGCTCGATATAATTAGCCACAGGTGATACTACTGCAACTACAAATAGTGGTAGGTACTTTATTGCCCTTCAATATGCGCCGTAGTTTAAGCATACCTATGGCATCATGCCAGAATGGGACAACTTTCGGGAAGAATCGGTTCCCCAGACAAAAAGGAAAAAGGAATCAAGCGGAGAATCGAGAGATACTTCCTATGGCTTTGGGGAGTATTTTTTCAAAACAAAGTTTTCTTTTTGAAAATACTTTCTTTTAAAAACCATTTTAAAAATAATTTTCAAAAACTTTTATCTAATCTGGTAACCTTCAGCTCTGATCCAAATGTGACACCCCACGTCCGTTAATGTCACTCATAAAGGGAATGCATTAACTTTCGTGAAGCGTTTTTGGTAAACAGACATAGAATATTACAAGACAGATATAAAATTTTGCAGTGGAATAAAAACACCTTTATTAACCATAAGATACTGAGGTCCAAAACATCACTTGTCTGAAACATAAAAACCCATTACAACATAAAAGCTACTGTCTTGTACTTCAAAAATATTAGAGTACATAAAAGAATAAAATTCCCCAAGAACTAAATATAGCCATAGCAACAAGGATAGGAGCTTGAGCCATACATGTCAGTAGCTTTGGCAAAAGTCAGCAGAATCACGGTCAAGCCTGTGTGTTTCCTCCCTGAGAACCTTGGGGGAAACGGAAGAAAGAAGGAGAAAAAAAGGGTTAGACATAAAGTCTGGCGAGTCTAGTTACTTTTAGCCAATAAATAAATAAAAGTAACATGATAGACATATTAAGTGGATAAGTGAGATCACTACATAAATGGCAGGTTTGACAAGGTAGAGAGGATAAGGTGTATGTGCTTCTAATGATTACTCTGCACTGT
The DNA here is from genome assembly GCA_030737875.1 of Allium sativum. Taxonomy (NCBI): domain Eukaryota; kingdom Viridiplantae; phylum Streptophyta; class Magnoliopsida; order Asparagales; family Amaryllidaceae; genus Allium; species Allium sativum. The sequence continues at coordinate 15,242,042 of CM060923.1, forward strand.
TACTAGTATATCCAGAAAGAGATGATCCCTTCAACTCTAAGGTGGTAGACTTAGGTATACGTCCAAATGTATCCTAACAACTACCCTGATCGATTGGCTCCCTAACCCTCGTTGATACCTTGTGCTGGCCCCACAGTAGGAGGTATCATTTCCTAAAGTGGCAACCCCTCGTTAATAATGTGCACAACCATATCTACATGTGTCACGGTTGTCTTAGCCCCTTCTACCTGGCCCATGCATGCACATGTCCCCGGTCGGTTTGCGCCGCCCACACCATCATCCTCGTTTGGAACTCTTACAATCAGTCCAACAAGCGTGCCCCTTTTCCGACCTAGCTCGGAGTATATACTTGATACCAACTCTGGGTTACTGGCTGAAACGAGTCCCACACAATATGATACAAGCTCTCCCCTTTGTCTTGTATCCCCCTCTAGGTTTTTCACTGACTATGTATACCCTTAGGTGTCTTTAATTATATAGCCCTATGTCAGTTAAGCTTACCTATAGGTGTCTTTAATACATAACACTCAATCTTTCTATCAGTTATGCTTACCTATAGGCGTCTTTAATACATAACCCTACCATTTCTATAAGTCATGCTTACCCTAAAAGGTGTCTTTAATTACATAACTTTATTATTTCCCTCGGTTATGTATACCACTAGGTGTCTTTAATTACATAACCTTAACAGGTTAAGTTTGTGGGCCTATATATACTAATATTACCCACTTACCCAAGATTTACTTAACCCACCCCTTTTGTTCAACCAAGTTTACTTAAGCCCCAACTTAAATTTAAGTTCATACAATTTCTATGGATTAACTTAGGTTAAGTAGTCCAATTCATTAACATGTCCATTTATGGTTATAATGGGCTAGACCTCCTACATTAGGCCTACAATATGTGGAAGCCGGATATGCCGGTCGGGTCCGGGCAGACTTATTCCACCGTTGGGCCTAACCTCGTGTCATAGCCCAATTCGTATTCACGTACGTAGACCTCCCACATTAGGTTCAACATTAGTGGCTGCTGGGTATGCCGGTCGGGTCTGGGCAGACTTCCACCACTAATGCAACCTAACCACGTGTCATTAGTACAATTACAATTCCTAATTGTAATTACTAAACATTCCATTTTCAATTAATTAATCAATTAATTAAGCCTTTTCTTTTATAGGTGTCAATACTTATTTTACCCATTACTTTGAATTACATGTCCAAAAATGCTCATATTCAAATTATGCCATTTTTAACCCTTTTTCCCCCGTTCTTTAACTAGAGCCCTCACAAAATTGGCAGCATGCCTAGGCTAGACAATAGCCTAGTCATGAACGATAATAGGGAAAATAACTAAAATGATCATCTTGGCATAAACATAAACTAGTATGATAATAAGTTGAACATACATACTGGCATGGACATGAAATTGTCATCATGACAAGGTGATAATTTAGATCACATAAAATAGATCTAACATGATAACATAAGGTGATAATTTAGATCACATAAAATAGATCTAACATGATAACATAAGTTGACAATTTAGATCACATAAAATAGATCTAACATGACAACACAAGGTGACAATTTAGATCACATAAAATAGATCTAACATGATAACATAAGGTGACAATTTAAATCACATAAAATAGATTTAACATGATAACACAAGGTTACAATTTAGATCACATAAAATAGATCTAACATGATAACATAAGGTGACAATTTATATCACATAAAATAGATCTAACATGATAACATAAGGTTACAATTTAGATCACACAAAATAGATCTAACATGATAACATAAGGTGACAATTTAGATCACATAAAATAGATCTAACATGATAACATAAGGTGACAATTTAGATCACATAAAATAAATCTAACAATATAACATAAGGTGACAATTTAGATCACATAAAATAGATCTAACATGATAACATAAGGTGACAATTTAGATCACATAAAATAGATCTAACATAATTAAAGATTTAGATCTGCATAAAATATCCACATGATAATTAGATCTAACATAATTAAAGATATAGATCTACATAAAATGATCACATGATAATTAGATCTAACATAATTAAAGATTTAGATCTACATAAAATAGATCTAACATAATTAAAGATTTAGATCTACATAAAATGTCCACATGATGATTAGATCTAACAAATAAATCTATCATAACATACCATAAGATAGGATAATAGCATAGAATAGATCTATCATGTCACAACATAAAACATGATAATAGCATAGAATAGATTTATTATGTCATAACATAAAACATGATAATAGCGTAGAATAGATCTATCATGTCATAACATAAAACATGATAATAGCATAGATCCAAATCATAGTCTTTCATAATTCACTTTTATAACAACTTGGAAAATCAGAACCAATTTAAAATTTGTATTTTAGCAATTTTAATGAATTTTGAATATTTAAAATGAATTATTTTAAATAATAGCAACGAAAAATTTATTATCGACGAAGTTAGAACGAATAAATTTATATTAATTATAAAACGAGCCTGAAATGGCGCGGCAATTCGAAAATTTGATTTCAAATTTCAAATGAATATACAGGATTCATTATAAATTGGAATTGGACGAAACAAGAAATATCTGAATCTGTTTAACAATATCTTTCTAACAGATGTAAGAAACTGAGATTTCGTTTTATAAATTGTAAGATACGTCCAGTTTAAAATTCAGAAAAGTCGCTGTGGAATTTATATATATTTTAATATATATAAAGCCATTAAAAATGGAAATTTTGTAAACAACCTTCATTTTTTACAAAACCACTTTTGTTGGATCCGTGATGTCAAATTATTGCTAGATTCCAATTTTCATAATTTTTGGGATCAATATGTGAGCGTGGCAAAAGAAAACGTGTTTTGTCAATTTCAGTCAATTTGGATCGACCAGAAAATGGCCATTTTTCAAACGTTCTCCAAATTTGATGAAATTAGTTTTGTTAGGACCGTATCGTCAAAACATAGCCATAATTTTTTTTCTAGAATTTTTGGGGTCCGTATGTGGCCCCGGTAAATTAAAATGCGCGTTGAAATCAATTTTGAACGTTATATTAATTTATATTTCAATTTTGATGAAAACTGATCATAACAATCGAATTGGCTTACGAAACATATCCCATTGTGTTCGGAATTGGGGTAAGTAGCTAGGGGCGACATTCGGTGGGTTCGAATTGGGGTTTGGAAGAAAAATCAACTTTTTGGATAATAAAATAAATAAATAATTAAATATATTATTTAACCTTCCTCCCTCCCCCCTTTATCCTCATAACGGTCAACGGGGAAAATAAAAATAAAAGAAAGAAAAAAAACAAAACAACGCATGAGGATCGACGCTACTCCCCTACGCCCGCCGTCCACCGCGCCCTGGCGATCGCCGGAGCCTCCCACCGTCGGCCGCACCTCTTCCCCCCCTCCGATCCGCCTTTCCTCCCCCTCCTTCTCCAGTCGACACGCAAACCCAAACCCCCCTTCTTCAAAAACCGCGCCGCCAGTCATTGGGGGCCCCACCTCTGGCCATCCGCCATCACCAGCCGCCACCCTAGCACCTCCCCCCCCCCCCCGAACTACGATTCAACCTCCCCCCTCTCCCTCTGTAAGTTTTGGCCTCTTTTAATTTTGATTTTTTGTTTATATAATATTTTGATTTTTTTTTTGTTTATAAAAGATTATATATTTTTAAAGAGAAAGATTATATATTTTTAAAGAGAAAGATTATATTTTTTTAAAGAGAAAGATTATATATTTTTTAAAGAGAAAGATTGTATTTTTTTAAACAGAAAGATTGTATTTTTTTAAGAGAAAGTTTATATTTTTAAAGAGAAAGATTATATATTTTTAAAGAGAAAGATTATACATTTTTAAAGAGAAAGATTATATTTTTTTAAAGAGAAAGATTATATATTTTTTAAAGAGAAAGATTGTATTTTTTTAAACAGAAAGATTGTATTTTTTTAAGAGAAAGTTTATATTTTTAAAAATAGAAAGTTTATATATTTAAGATAGAAAGAATAGATTTTTAAAAGTAAAAAGATAGATTTTTATAAATAGAAAAGATTTGATTTTTAAAATGTAAAAGGTATGATTTTTATTCATAGAAAGTTTAGATTTTTATCAATATAAAAATTCGATTTTTACATATATGAATAGAGTTAAAAATTCGATTTTTACATATATGAAAAAGCGATAAAAATATGATTTTTATTATATAGTGAAGTAAAAATATGATTTTTAATGTATAAACATCATGCTAAAAATGTGATTTTTTACTATGAACAGCGTGAAAAGGAGTGCGATAGAACGGACTGAAATCAAAACAAAATCAGAACCGTTCAGAAATAAAGAATGACGTAGTGGAACCCCAAGGTGAGAACTCCTCACCATATTTTCTTATACAGTTATTTAGTTTATAACTGCTTATATGAACTGCTCCCCGTCGTCCACAAATCATGGACGACTTGTTTGATTGTTTGGTTTATTGGAATATTTGTTTGAATTTGGTTTGGGATGAATAATGAATTGATATGATTTGGTTTGTGTATGGCGTGAGCCATTATTAGGCGAGGGATAAGGCTAGACCTTATTCCGGTTCTAGTATCGTACCGTTATGCCGCCACAATTTTCTAAAATACGTTAGAACGATAAAAATATCATTTTTATTGTGCAAATGAACCGAATAAAAAAATTTATTATTAAAAGTATAATTTTTAACTTTGATATGAATAAAATAAATATTCATTTACAAATCAGACGATTTGTTTATGAACACCCATTTAACTGATATGGTTTGGGACGATATATTTTACACATCGCCCAACTACACAAATAATATTCAGTATTTGTTGGTTGAAACCCCACACGGGTGTTGGGACGATATTTGACGTACACTAATCCCAATTGTTTATTTGTATGTCGATCGATTGGTTGATAGGCTGTTGTAAGCGTTAAATATTTATATTTAATGCTTATGCAGTGTAGAATGCACTCTGGATGATGGTTGATTGTTTATCGTTGTTGTTGTATACATGTATTGTATGAAATCCATATAATCAACATTATATGGTAATTGACTGTGTCTGATTCCAGTTCAGAAAGAACGAATATTTTAAAATAGCGAATATTTTAAAATAATATTCTAAAAAGAATCAAAAACTGATTTTGATGTCCGATTTGGGATGGACACGAATATATTTAAATATATAAAGCCGTGTTGATTAGATTAACGCCATTTTGAGGTGAATGATATTTATATTGATTTTGTTCATTTTTATAATGAATATTGAAAATGAAGTGATTTCAATATCTGATGTTTGAAAATATTATCATTTATATGTTAATGATATGGAATATTCAATTTTGATTTAAAATTGAATATAAAGTTGAAACCGTTTTGAAAACGAATTTAAAAACGATTTATAAAACATGTTTTGAAAGGAAATCGACGAAATATAATATATATATATATATATATATATATTATATATTAAATGGCCTGAATAGAACGCGCCGCGCCGCGGCATTTCGTGAATTTCGACCATTGACTTCGAATTTACGTTACGGGAGATCCGACCGTCGGATTCTCCTAAAACCGGGACCGTTGGGTTCATATCGAAAAGAGTTTTCTAACGAATATGAGAGATTTGAAATCTAACGGTTGTATTTGGAATTATGTCCAAATAAAATTTGGAAAAGGTCGATGTAAGTGCAGTTCGATGACCGTTTATGGAAATCGACTGTACGTGTCTTGATAAAATTATTAAAATTATCAATAATTTGTGTAAAATCATAATAAATGATTTGGAAAGAATTGGGATGAAAAATTCCATATTTGAAAAGATAAAAATATATTTTTATCGAAATGAACTAGTTATGAACTAGAATTATAATCCAATATTTTTAAATAAATAAATTGGATTTGAAATGGTTTTAAAAATAACCGAAATTTCCAATATATGAATTGGAATTGAATTGAAATTATTTAGTAATATTTCGATATTGGATTCCGTGACTATACGGATATTGTGGAGGAATTTGGAAGATATATATATCGTTATTCCAATACAATATTTGTTGATTTTAGAATTTGATATTGAATATAAGCCGATATATTTTCTATTCAGAGCCTTGTATTTAATATCAAATGAGATTTTGGGTTTATCATGAATGGTGTCTTCATTAACACTGTTCTTAAACCCAGTTGAGAAAAGATTAAATCTTTTATTTAGATTTAATGAAGTATACCAATTAATTAATATTTAATTGGAATTGAATTGAATTTTGGGTTTTTCGTGAATGGCATCTTTAAAAATGTTGTTCTGAAACCCAATGGAATTAAGAAAATTAGAAACTAACTGGAGACCAGCTAAGTTAAATGGTTTCCTGGGTATTGATCTGATGTTGGTTTCGGCCTTCGGGATTAATATTTAGGGAATTGTTCTCTTGTTAATTTACGGTTAGAGACTGATAGAATGGAATGTGATTTTGGGTTTATCGTGAACCGTGTTTTAAATGACATTGGTTCTTTAACCAAGTTAAAGACAGGATATGATTTCCCAAGTTATATAATCATTAATATTGATTTTTGGGAAGATTAAAACTAAGTAGAGTTTTAATGAATCTTTCATTAGATTGAAATGATAGAGAATGGAGTATCACGAGTTTTGCTCCAAGCGATAGTTAAATCCTTAATTAGATTTGAACGTGAAATGGTAATTAATTTAACCGGTAACACCGTGGTGTTAGATTTGGGGTATTATCAGTTTTGGTCCATGGGATGAATAGGTTGGGATTGGGAAATTAAACAAATGATTACTTCGGTAAGGGTCGCTAATCCCGACTAGTTTGGAAAACATTAACATGGTTTGAAATGATATTCAAAGGAAGATTAAAGAATAAATTTAAAAGAATTTATCTTTGATAAAATTAATGGGAACCTTTCCCTAATGATGTGAATATTTGAATAAAAGAATATTCTGAATTGGAATGGGGCGTATGTTGTGTTTCTATAGCACTCGTTTATTATATACGCGAGTTATTCAGAAAGGCCGGGTTTATACCCATTCTGAATAACTGATTCGATGATAAGTCGACGATAAAGACGATGGTTGAAGACCAGAGGTCTTCACATCGTTTGGATGATTACTGATGTCTTGATTGGGATGTACACCCAAGACGAGTTAATAAGTGGTGATCGTCCAGACGTACTTGGAGATCAACGGATATGCGAGGGCCTCTCTCCTGTATTGGACATACGGGACGAGGAATAAGGTGCCTCCGGTTTCGTTCAGACCCAGAACGAACTTGTAAATGGATGTGTGTCGGACATTGGATTTCATTCTGTGTGATTGATAGACATCAGTCGCATGGCGTGAATTGCCTGTGTGGCATGCTGAGATGCACTTATCAAGGCTTTTGTTGTAAAGAAAAGCCTTGTGGTTGATGATCAAAGAACGGCTTTAATATAGCGTAGCTTTGTGTAGCGTTAATTCGTGAGCCTCACACCCCGGTGTGAACCAGAAACGGGAGAGGACATCAGGAGGACATGCGTTTCCTTCTAGCTAGGAGTGGTGTCAGTGGTTTTACAAGCCCTGGCAAGTTTGACTCATGTGGTTGTTGGAATGCGAGGCGCCTTGGTTATATCGTCACTACAGGGCCGATGGATGGTATGGTCTTTATACAGACCAGATTGATGCCCCATAGTGCAGGGAAACGCATTGTTCGGGCATTTTAATCCACTTCGTGTGGACCGGCCCTGACAATCCAAGGTGAAGTTGCGGTTGTTCCTAAGACACGGGCTAGAGCGTCTCGAAGCGGTAAGGATGATCTCTTGCCTCGGTTCATAGATGGAAATCCAATTTCCAATACGTGACATTTCGGTTTTAGTTGTAGTCCTATTTATGGCGAAAATGTGGGATGGGGCGCTTATGCCGTCTATGATTGATACATTTATCTTTGAAGTTGTTTTCTTCACTTATAGTAATAATAAAAGATTAAATTTCGCGTATCAAGCATTATTTGGCTATTATAAGGTAAAACCCTATCCTCCGGCTTGCATTGCATTGTGTGATGGGACCTGGGTCTTAAAATAGCTTCATTATTCTTTATTTAGCATTTTGCTGTTTGTTTTATGCACTGGTATCCTTGGGAGGAAAACTGTTCCATGTTATACGGCGTGGTCCCTTGATTTACCTAACTTTAAAATAAAGATTTATAACTATTTTAGTTCTCACACCAGTCACATGACTGACCTGGAGTTTATTGTTTTAACCTAAACTCTAGGTGCCCTTATTTTCCACACGGGCAGCTAGTAGTTGGGTTTTGCAGATTTTATATTCATAGGATCCTGGTTTACAGCTGGAACTTTACTCGGAAAGCTCTGTATCCGTGTATTTCTTTCAGTTGTGTTTTGTATTATTTTTCCACTGCATTGTAATTTGTAATCTCTGATATTTATCAAATGTAAATTATTTGTTCATACCCTGTATATTCTTGTACTCTGCTATAAATTGTTGTAATAAGCAATGAAATGTTCTTCTGTTTGTGTTCTGATTTGTCGTATTCTCAATTCAATCTGGGTTTTCCTTCACGGGGAAGTTCGGGTCATCTCAACTTTTATTTATTTAAACCTAAAAATAACTATACTCACAAGGATTGGATCTATGAGAATAGAATGAGAAAACTGAAACTTGAATCTCAGAATTTGATTTACAAAACTGATAATTGAAGAAAGCAGTTCCGTCTTAGTTCGCACTCCAGGAGAGTTTGGCCGCCATTGCTTCTTTCTCAAGAAAACAATGGAATTGAGGTGATTTTATAGCCGCTAGGTTTCAGAAATCGAATTGCCACCTCAGCCCTAAAAGGGATTGGGTAATGGGCCGCTATCCACTTGAAAAAGGCCCGAATACCCAAAAACTTCTATCGTTCATAACTTCTTCATATGTTGTCCGTTTTACGCAAACCAGGTGTCTATCCTGACCAGAATTTCGAGACGGACATAATGACATAGTCAGTTTCCCTTAATTCTTAATATTAAATTAATTATCCTTTAGTTTATCCTCTTTAATGTTATTAAAATTTCGGGGTGTTACAATATCTCTATCGATTAAGTCTATTATTTATCAAACCACTTACTACTCTACGATCCGCTTACCGCAAATTTCTTGAATGCTTCATCAGTTCATCCACTAGTTGTAGAGTCATTGTCTTATGCGACTTTGAGAGTTCTACAATATACTTACCACGTAGTCGGCTCCCCATTAAGTTCATCCATGTAGAAAACAAAAACAAAAACAATATAAATATATAATTCTTGATGTAAATCAACATTAACAAAAAAAGGGATCAAACCAAGCCAAATCGAAGCATACCATGCACAACACAAGGCCACATGGCTAAATTTTGCAGCACTTCTTCATTTAAAAAGTTTTCACATCACTTTAGTTCATACCCAAACATGCTATGATCGAATCCTCAAAGGCGCGTTCCTTTTTGTAGCGAAAGGGGAAAATTGAAGGAGTTGGATAAGAGGAATGCGTTCTTTTTATGAAAGGGGCAGTGCGAAAGTGGCAAAGTTATTATTTTATTGTTTGTTCATGTTAATATTTTATTATGTTAATTATTTTTAAGTACAGAATACAAAATACATAATACAAAATAAGAACTAAAAATTCATAGTTCATAATTCACAATACATATGCAGAAATAAAAGTACCGAATGATAAATGCATAAAATAAAATAAAAAACAAGCTATATATTTTTGTCAACTTGTTAACAATAAAAAAGTCTTCTTAAGCTTCTCGGGGTCATTCAGCAAGACATGTAAAATATTGAAACCTCTGTTATCATAATCAACTAAACAAATTGCGACCTCCCCCTGCTCATAGTCATCACTCTCTTGCTTCGCTGCCATGCACCTATCGCAAATCAGATCATGTAAAGAACCACCAGCAGTTATAGACGGACCACCAGATGACCGTTGTTTAGACGTGGTGATCCCCTCAATATTAACCCAAAGATAGTCGCCTTAAACATGTGCATCAAACTGTAGCTGAACGGGGCTGTGGAATAACGAACTGACATTTGTTAGTTCGCATGGATCCACCAAAAAGTACATCCAACTTCCTAAAACAAGCAGACAAGATATGCTTGTATTTGTGATACCTCGATGCAGCCATATCCCGCTACTCATCAAATTCATTAGCCATGTCATGTTCTTCATTGCACTAGCCACCTGGAATATATAGCAGGTTGTTTTACGAGCTCCATTCATGTTTTAAATTATCGAACTTGTTCTTCATTTTCCCACCTTGTAGTCCAGACCTGTGTTTTAAATAAAACAGTAATCTCCTGGTATCACTGCGCAACACGATGAACACCTTCATCGATGTTTTCAAAACAAAAATCGATAAACGCGTTTGTATGGTCGTCATTTTAATCGACGATGATGTGGGTAGATTAAGCATCATACTGGCTAGACATTCTGGATAAAGAACGAAAAAAATTATTGAAAAAAAATAAAAATATATATATGAAAGATAAGAATTTGAAAAACATGAATATAATTTTTTTACCTAAAACAATCGAAGAAGAAGTTTGATTTTTTAAAAATTTTGAATTGTATGCATATAGTTTGGCAATTTAAGAAATGAAATTAAGTTGCATATATAAGAGATGAAAGAATATGACTATCGCGATTTTATCCGTTCGCGTCAGACGACGTGGACGCGTCTGATGCGAATGGATAAATCTAAACATTTCATTTGACTACTTCCTAAGTCTTCAGGTCCTTCACTTAAAGACCCAATTCTTAGTAAAATACATGTGTAAAAAAACATTATAAGTAATTTATTCGTAGAAGAAGTTTATAACCGTAACAAATTCTAGTTTTACGGTCCTGGAGTCATTTTTTATATATCTTTATGTGTTTGACAACGGTCATAATTTTTGGTCAAAGAAAACAAAAGCATAAAATAATAAGATGAGACTGGCATGTTTTTAGAATCACTCAAGCATACATATGGTACATTTAATCTTTACATGCTTATCGATTTTTATTAACGTTCTACTTACCACGAATTCCTCATTTTCAATAACGAACAGGCCTCTTGTTTTAAAGTAGCAGAAAGAGAATTTGCTACGTTAAGAAGAAATGCATTTGCCCCATGTCTTGCCATGAGAGAAATTGACGCTGGAAGACTGTTATTAGTGTTATGATTTGTGATATCCAATCATATGTAGAGAAGACAGTATGTGAACTGAAATTTGAAGGGAGACTGTGCAGCATTTCAAGGGGGCACCAGAGCTTCAGCTCAGACGTCTGAATCCTACATGTCAGACTTCTGAGTTGTCAGAGATTTTTAACCCAAGATCATGTACAGACGTCTGATCATCCAGGTCAGATGTCTGAGGCGAGTTTTATGGATCTGTTGACCGAGTTTTTTATGAAAAGATTTATTTTGAGCAAGTTTTGTGGAGGATTTATTTTTTGAGATATTTTAGGTCCCAATTGGGTATAGACCTTGTCTTTCTATTTGCCTATATAAACATTTCTTTACGGATAGATTTATTTGTACTTTTGAAGGGAGAAAAACTTGTTTTTTTTTTTGTTTTTAGGGATTGAGACATTCTCTCAATTTCAGGTCTTTCTTTGTAATAAATTGGTGGATTAATAAAGTTTTGTTTGGAGGAATTTGTTTGTTATTGTTATCTTCTTCCCTCTTTCAAAATCGAATTGTGTAGTGATCCTGCGGAAACCCTAACAATTGGTATTAGAGCCTTCTACACAAATTTTTTGAAGAGGGTTTGAATATAGATAAAATAATTATTGCAAAACTTAATGGAAGAAATTAGGGATTATGGAAGGCAAAGATGGAAGATTTCCTTTATCTTAATGATCTTCATCAAACATTAGAGAATAATGGGGAGAAACCTAACAATTTATTCAAAACAAAATGGGAGACTTTGGATAAGAAGGTTGCTGTGTCTATTTGATGTTTTTTGGATAATTCAGTGTTTTATATCGTTGCAAATGAAACATCTTCTTATGTTATATGAAAGAAATTGGAAGGGATTTATGCGAAGAACTCTGAAACAAACAAGGCTCTTCTTATGAGAAGATTGATAAATCTGAAGCTTAAGGAAGGTGGATCAATTGGGGAGCATCTTAATGAATTTCAGGAAATTGTGAATCGATTGGCTATTGTGAATTTCAAGGTAGATGACGAAACTCAAGCATTAATGATGAGGTCATTGCCCGAGAGTTGGAAAACACTTGAGGTTGCATTGAATAACTCAAATTCAGATGGCGTTGTTTCAATGGGGTCTGTGGTTAGTAGCTTGCTTAATGAAGAGATGCAGAGGATGAGCCTTATGGAAAGAAAAGAGAAGCAGGAAACGGAAATTGAAACTCCAATTGAAAAAGCTTTTATTGCAAGGAGAGTTAATCAACGAAATATGGAAAGGAAATCAAATAGACCAGACATGAAGAAGGAATACATTTGTTTTTACTGCGAAAAACCCAGTCATCAACAGAGATTTTGTCATAAGCTTAAAAGGGGTAAGGAGAAGATGAAGGCATAGGCAGAAGAGTCGGAAGAACAAAATAATAACGGTAATGAGGTGAATTTTGGTGTGGAGCTTGAAGGCAATGCCTTATGTGTTAATGAAGGCGAAAGCAAAGATTGGATCACGTATGCCATCAAAAGGAAGAATTTATTGATTATTAAGAACAAATGGCCAAAGTGGAATCTGCCGATGGTCGAGATTTGCATGTTAAAGGCACATGTTCGGTTCGATTGAAGATGAATGATGGAAAGGTGGTGAAGCTAACAGGAGTTAGGTACATCCCATAAATTAAGAAGAATCTTGCTTCTATAGAACATTTGTAACAAAAATGATGAATTCTTTCGACTAGAGGTGGAGTCACAAGGGTTTGAAGGGGAAATAAGGTGCTTCTGCACGCAAAACGGGGAAATGATAACATATATAAATTGCTTTGAAAAACGGTGGAAAATGTTATGAGTTCTCAAACTAAATTAGGAGGGTCAAGTTCATTCGAATCAAGGTGGAGCTAGCAACGTAAAGTCACAAAGCGTACATGGAGGTCATTGTGGTGTTACAAACAATTTTGAGATTATTTCTAGGTGGTGTATCTCATGTTGGAGATGCATCATTTGTAGGTGGTTTTTGGTTTGTGGATTTGTTTTGAGATCGTTGAAGTGATTTCATATCAAGGTGGAGTGTTATGATTTGTGATATTCAATCATATGTGGAGAAGACAGTGTGTGAACCGAAATTTGAACGGAGACTGTAACACTCCACCTCCGCCAGTGCCACTCTTGCAAGGACACTAGCTTCGGAGGGGCGTTTAAACAAGGTAAACATGCATGAGATATCACAAGACAGAACATATAAGTAAAACAGAGTAATTAAAGCAGCGGATAAAACTTGCATTTCCAAAACCATAGTTAAGTTACAACAAAGTACTTAGTCATTATTTTCCAACAAACAAGGTCTAGATAAAAGCATAAACTGAAAAACTGAAATACATAAAGTACTATCCCCAAAGTGATAAACCATAGCTAGCTCAATGTCCAAAACCGTACATGAGCAAATCCAGTAAGCAAGCTGTAAAGATCCAAGCTAAGCTCCAATGTTCCCACCCTGAGGACCTGGGGGGGAAACAGAAGACAAGAGGCGAAAGAAAACAGGTCAGTCAAAAAGACTGGTAAGCCCTACTACTATCTGTCTATGAACTAGTAAAGTTAACTGGCATGAGAAGCTGAGATGAACATAAGGATAACAACATACTGGCATGATGATTAACTAACAAGATAGATAAAGGTGTCATCGCATAATCAAGGTTAAGTTTTGCACCACGGGTGTACTAGCATTCCAACATGTCAAGTAAAAACAAGAATTGAACCCTTGGCCCAAGCTTGGCCCAACATCATGAGATGACCTAAATCATGGTCCAACTACACGGTCTAGTCGATCGGCTCCCTATAAGCCTAACTCGTCAAGTGTCGGTGTCATACGGCTTAATCATGTAATGTAGTTGACTGTGCAGGGTCCACCCTAGGGTGTATCTGGACCTACGGTGTAACCCTCAGACACCATTCCAGGATGCACAGTCTAAACCCACCGGTGCCCGTGTTCAACTCCGGACTTAATGTGCACGACCATGGTCCGCCTGAACAACCGGGGCATCATTCAGCCGTCTCTTTTGGTCTCTTACAATCAGCCCAGTAATCGTGCCCCCACCCTAGCCTAGTCCTAGGGTCTTATGATACTATCTAGAGGGTTACTGCTGAAAAGGACCACGCAACTAGGGTTTCTTAACGGGTTAAATGTGGTTAACCCGATCCAAACGTGGATTAAATTGGTTAAGCGTACCCAAGGTTCCTGACTTAACCCCGATTAACCCATCAAGCCCAAATTGGTTAAGTATTAAGTGGACCATGACTTAACCCTAATCAGGAGGCATTAATTAACTTAATGCGCTTTAACCTCTCACATTAGACTTTGTTGTGGTTACTAGTTAAGCCGGGCGGGTCCGGGTAGCTTTACACCACAACTAGGTCTAACCTCGGGTTCGAGCACAACATGACCAACTTCTCACATTGGGTCCTATTGTTTGTAGCCACTAGTTAAGTCGGGCGGGTCCGGGTAGATTTATGCTACAAACTCAACCCAACCTCGAGTTGGCCACACTCATATTTTCTAAGTGTCATGTCCATTATGTTTCCAAAACATAATTACAAGTTAACATATCACGTCATGTTATAAAAACTATGTTTATGTCATAATGTTACCCAATCCCAACGTAGTCTCCTCGTTTACATAATCGCTTCAACGCATAAAGGATAAAATAGGGAACTTGGCATAATCATGACAAAAAGGTGTTGAAGCCACAAGTTTATCATGGTGGCATATGAAATGTACATATGTTCATATACTTGCATATTGCATTATTAGGCTTCAAAAGCATGCATAAAACCAAACTTAGCATATGAGTGATACATGGTGATAAATGACATGTAGAAGTTGCTAGAAGTTCGCATTTAGCCTCACATGCAAGTTATCATAAGGGATATGATAACTTCCATGTTGCCAAAATGCAACCTTTAATATAAAGCTTGAAGCTTTAATCCCAAAACTCAAGTTTAACTTGCATAACATGATAACATGTGTATAATGATCAACCCAAACTTGCATAACATAGCAACATGTGTCATACGTAACGATTAAACCAACTTGCATAACATAATGATCAACCAAACTTGCATATCATAGTGATCAACCAAACTTGCATATCATAGTGATCAACCCCAAACTTGCATCATTCATTTAACTTTAGAGTTCAATAAAAAGAAAGTAGAAAAGGGCTTACAATGCTATGAAGACACAAATAAATAGTTATTATAAAGATTGAGACGAAGCCCTTATGCAATCGCCAAAAAACCCAAATATGCAAGCTCCCAATGAAAAACCCTTGAGCCAAATCAATAAAAAACCCTTGCTTTGTAATAGAAATGTTGCAACTTGACTTGAATGCAAACTAAGAACATTCATACAAGCTTGAAAATACTTGTATGCACTCACAATCTCTCATATAGATAGACTTAGGAATTTTTGCATGAGGGTGGAGGCCATGAGAGGAACAAATTTGACATAGTTTAGTTGTAGGATTGAATAATTGTGATTTAGGCTAGGCTTAGGGGTCTTTTTATAGAAGATTAGGATAGTATTAGCCATAGGATTAACTTTAGATTCAATCCAAGCCATCAAATTCCGTCACAAGCCTCCAAAACAGGTCAAAACAGCCAAATGGGTGCACCAGGTTGCCTGGGTCCGACCAGGCAGGTCGACCCCCAGGTCGACCCTTGGGTCGACTCCCCAGTCGACCTGGAGGGGAGGTCGACTCCCCAGTCAACCCCCAGGTCGACCCCCCTGGGTCTGGCGGGAATTTTCCTGCCACTTCTGATTTTCTGAAATTTGAATCTGTTTTGAATTTGAATTTTTCGTGAAACTTCGCGAGGCCATATCTTGGTCATACGGACTCCGATTTTCAAAAACTCGGACTCTATTTCGCGTATTTTTCCGAGACGAACGCAATGGCACAGCCCGTTTCCCTTGATTCAGATTTTACAGTTTAATTCTGCCTTGATTTGTGTTATAACATGTTATTCAAAAATACGGGTTGTTACATTCTCCCCTCCTTAAAGGATTTCGTCCCCGAAATCTCCAAGTTAGGAAGAACGTATCCTACCATCCATCATCCATCTACTCAAAACATCATCCACGTGCAGTCATTGTCCTTAAAGGATTCTAAATGCTGTATGATCATATGCAAAGGTGTGTGTATATGTACTTATCTAATGCAAAAATCAGGCGGTTACTGATACAGTAAACCTCCTTAATGCAAAGTATGTTAGTGAAATGAGTCCATATGTATGCAAATTCCTAACATAACTCATAATCTCTACATGAGTGCACATAACATTCATCCATATGCAACATCCACGTGATAGCATAACAAGTTTTCATCCATGAATAAGCATAAACACTCATGCATATGCAACATGAAAGTGTGTGAGCCGATCTTAGTGCCTAATGTGTATCATGCATCCACGAGTATCCACGTGCAAACACTTGCAACCACTTGCAACCATCAAGCATAACATGTTTCAAATACATGTTTCATCCAAAGGGTTTCTACCTAAGGTCCTCATGACAAGTTTAACGAGATAACAAGATAAACAAGATAAACATGGATAAAAAGAAAGATATGATAATTAGGAAAAGAGATCGAGAATGTACCCTCAAAAAGAAATGGATAAAGCCCGCGCATCTTCTCCTCGGTTTCCCAAGTTGCATCTTCGTCGGCTTCACCCCACTGAACTTTCACCAATTTGACTTCTCGATTCCTTAGTTTCTTGATCTCTGTTCCCAAGATACGAATTGGAGCTCTTCTCAAGGTTGCCTCTTTCACTACCTCAATGTCTTCAAGAATGCTTGGTTCAACCACCTCAGCGGATTCATGTAGGCACTTTCGGAGATGCAAGACATGAAAGACATTATGTACTCCGGCTAGCTTCTCGGGCAATTCCACCTTATAGGTCATCTTTCCAATTCTCTCTATGATAGGGAAGGGTCCTACGAACCTTGGTGCCAGCTTCCCTACTGCTCCAAAACGTACCACATTACGCAAAGGAGAAACCTTCACGAAAACCATGTCTCCCACTTCGAATTCCAAATATTCCCTTCGCTTGTCAGCATAGGATTTCTGTCTATCTTGGGCCACTTTCATCCTTCTTCTCACTAATTCAACTTTCTCGGATGTATCCCGTATCATATCGGGCCCAAGTATAAGCCTATCTGTTGTCTCCCACCAACAAGATGGTGACCTACACAGCCTCCCATACAAAGCTTCAAATGGTGCCATCCCTATGCTGGCTTGATAGCTATTATTATATGCAAACTCTACAAGAGGAAGGTGGTCTTCCCAAGTACCACCGAAGTCGAGAACACAAAGCCTCAAGAGATCTTCTAGCACCCTATTCACCCTTTCGGTTTGGCCATCCATCTGGGGGTGATAGGCTGTACTCAGATTCAATCGCGTACCCATCGCTTCTTGCAAACTGTTCCAGAACTGGCTAGTGAAAATTGGGTCACGATCGCTAACTATGCTAGAAGGAACTCCATGCAACCGCACTATCTCTCAAAGATAAATAGATGCCAGCTCTGATGCGGTCCTCTTGCTCTTTACTGGGATGAAGTGAGCACTCTTCGTAAGTCTGTCAACTATGACCCATATGCTCGTATTCCCTTTCCTTGACCTAGGCAATCCATCCACGAAATCCATAGAAATACTCTCCCACTTCCATTGCGGGACCTCCAATGGATGTAATAGCCCACCTGGTTTCTTCGACTCGGCTTTTACTTGTTGGCATACCATGCACTTTGAAACATACTCTGCTACATCCCTCTTCATTCCATCCCAAAAGAAAATACGCTTCATATCTCTATACATCTTATCTCCTCCCGGATGTATAGTCATCTTCGAGTGATGTGCTTCTTCAAGAACTTTATGCACCAAGTCTCCTACTTGTGGAACGCATAGCCTTCCATCACGCCTTAGCCAACCCTTATCATCAATAGTATATCTGGCAAGGTGACTAGACGTCTCACCGCGAATCAACTTGTCCATGACTTCGACTATCTGTGGATCTTCCTTCTGCGAAGCCCCAACTTGATCAAGAAGTGTGGGTCTAAGCTCAAGGGATGCTAATGAACCCGTCACCGAGTCAACAGTCGTCGTGAAATCAAAGGTCGCCAAGAACTCTAAGTTCTTCATCTCAATGAACAAGGGACTCAAAGTCAACCTCCTTCTGCTTAGTGCATCTGCCACAACATTACCCTTGCCAGGGGTATAAGCTATCTCGAAGTCATAAGATGCCAAGAATTCCATCCACCTTTGCTGCCTTAGATTCAGATCTTTTTGCGATAAGAGGTACTTGAGTGACTTGTGATCAGTATACAACTCAAACCTTTCGCCTAGAAGATAGTGGCGCCAGGATTTGAGTGCAAAGACGATCGCCGCTAACTCCAAATCATGAGTGGGATAGTTCTTCTCATGAACTTTAAGTTGCCTACCCCCATAACATATCACTCTTCCCTCTTGCATTAGAACAGCTCCTAACCCCGTACCACATGCATCTGTGTACACGGTAAACATCTTACCACTATCGGGTAATGCCAAAACTGGAGCTGAGGTAAGGGCTCTTTTGAGCTTTTGAAAAGCAAGCTCACACTCCAAGTCCCATGCAAAGACTAAGTTCTTCTTCGTCAACTTAGTAAGAGGGGCCGAAATCTTAGCGAAGTCCCTGATGAACTTCCTATAGTAGCCCGCCAGACCGAGAAAACTTCTTACCTCGGTTGCATTCCTAGGAGTCTTCCAGTCTTGAACTACAACCACTTTCGCGGGATCCAGCGCTATGCCTTGCTTAGAAACTATATGTCCAAGAAACCGAACTTCCTTTCTCCAGAAATGACATTTGGAGAACTTGGCTTTCAACTGATGCGCTCTAAGCGTATCCATCACTTCCTTGAGATGCCTAGCGTGCTCTTCCTCATCCTTTGAGAAGATCAGAATATCATCCACGAAAACAACAACAAACTTGTTGAGGAACTCCCTGAACACCCTACTCATCAAGTCTACGAAGTATGCGGGTGCATTAGTCAAACCGAATGGCATGACAAGCCATTCAAAGAATCCATCTGGAGTCCTAAACGCAGTCTTATCAATACTATCCTCAGCTACTCTAAGCTGATGGAATCCGGTGGCTAGATCGAGTTGGGAGAAAACAGAAGCACCTACCAGTTGATCAAAGAGATCATCAATCCTTGGTAAAGGGTTCCTATTCTTCTTTGTCAGCTTGTTCAATTCTCGATAATCAACACATAGACGAAGCGAACCATCCGCCTTAGTAGCGAATACCACCGGAGCACCCCATTCAGAAATGCTTCACCTAATAAAAATTTTCTCAAGCAGCTCCTTGATTTGCTTACTGAGCTCCCTTCTCTCACGTGGAGCCATGTGCCTAACGGGCAATGATACTGGCTTGGCATTATCGACTAGATAAATGAGGAAATCTATCTCTCGTTTAGGGGGTGACCCCTTAACTTCTTCAAAGACATCAGGATAGTCTCGGACCACCCTTACAGATTGCAGATCATCGATGGACGAGTCGAGAGATTCAACATAACATAACATGACGGGACCTCTAGGGTTACAAGAAATTTCTAGGGTATTACCGAGGCGAGTCATGAGCCTCACCACCCTATATTCACAATCGAGAATGGCTCCATAACTGGACAACCAATCCATGCCCAAGATCAACCCATATCCCGTGAACCCGAGAACATAAGCATTACACGTGAATTCTACAGTCAAGATAGAAATCTTCAAATCCACACAAATCATAGATAGATGGGCGGAACCCCCAATTGGAATTAAAACATAAACGGGATCCTCAACTAGGCTAGTACTTAGGTGCAAACTTTCAACAATGTCAGAAGAGATAAAACTATGCGATGCGCCAGAATCAAATAAGGTGCGAACAGGATAATCAGAAATATAAACAAGACTTTCTACAGAAATACTACCTCGATCCTGAACTGGAGCAGCATTGAGAGCATGCACTTGCCCTCCAGAAGGTCCTGCACGCTGATTCTGCCCTTGCTTCTTGGGGCAATCCTTGCTAAAGTGTCCGGTCTCTCCACAATGAAAGCATTCGCCCGACTTCCTCTTCCTCTTCTTACAGTCTTTAGCTATGTGCCCAACATTCCCACAGTAGTGGCATTTCCTTGGATCCTTTGCCTTGGCCTTGCTTCCCTTGTTGTTCTTGTTGTTTTTGTTGTTCTGATTGCTCTGATTGCTCTGATTTCCTCCCCACTTGGAGTCTGTCTTCTTGGCTTGGGTCTCATTAGCCTTCACTTCCTTCTTGCCATTCTTATCGTCTCCTTGAAGCAATGCCATGTCTACTGGACCTTCGAAAGTGGCCCCCAAAGGTATATGAGATAGGGCTAAACCTTGTAGTGGCTCATTCAACCCTCGTGCAAAGCGCAAAGCCTTCTTCTGGGGAGTATTAATCATGTCCAAACCGAATCGGGCGAGCTTGTTAAACTCATTCACATACTCCCTCACTGTCATATCCCCTTGCTTCAAAGATATAAACCTCTCTAATTGCAAATTCGCCTCAGCTGATGATAGAAACTTAAGCCCAAATCTTGTCCTAAAGTCGGCCCAAGTCTCTATAGGCCTCGTAGCATTGGTGACCTCCCACCAATAAGCAGCTTCTTCTTTTAATAACCATGCTGCCAATAAAACCTTTCTATGGTCTTCCACATCAAAGATAGCGAAAAGATCTTCGGTTTCTTTCAACCAATTTCGTGCCTCCACAAAAGTCTCCGTCCCAATGAAATTCTTGCCACCCATCGCCTTAAAGTCCTTGCAAACTTTTGCGAAATCCGCTTGTGGATTCTGAGGAGGAGGAGGAGGAACTTCAGTTACGGTGGGGGTAGTCGCTGGGCCCGCATCGTTGGCCCTTGCTTCCAAGTACCTCCGGAACCATCCAGGAATGGTCACTCCCTCGGGAAGGTTTAGATCGGCCATACTGAAATGAAGAAAAAGATAGATAGATTCAGAACGAAGGAACGAAGGATAGTGCTATGGCTTTTGGGGAATAGCCTTTTTAAAATAACTAGACTTTTCTTGGAAAATACTTAATTGGTTTTGAAAATAGTTTTTCAAAAGGTAAGTTTTAAAAACCTTTTGCTCGAATCTTGTTAACCTTAGGCTCTGATACCAAATGTAACACCCCACCTCCGCCAGTGCCACTCCTGCAAGGACACTAGCTTCGAAGGGGCGTTTAAACAAGGTAAACATGCATGAGATATCACAAGACAGAACATATAAGTAAAACAGAGTAATTAAAGCAGCGGATAAAACTTGCATTTCCAAAACCATAGTTAAGTTACAACAAAGTACTTAGTCATTATTTTCCAACAAACAAGGTCTAGATAAAAGCATAAACTGAAAAGCTGAAATACATAAAGTACTATCCCCAAAGTGATAAACCATAGCTAGCTCAATGTCCAAAACCGTACATGAGCAAATCCAGTAAGCAAGCTGTAAAGATCCAAGCTAAGCTCCAATGTTGCCACCCTGAGGACCTGGGGGGGAAACGGAAGACAAGAGGCGAAAGAAAACAGGTCAGTCAAAAAGACTGGTAAGCCCTACTACTATCTGTCTATGAACTAGTAAAGTTAACTGGCATGAGAAGCTGAGAAGAACATAAGGATAACAACATACTGGCATGATGATTAACTAACAAGATAGATAAAGGTGTCATCGCATAATCAAGGTTAAGTTTTGCACCACGGGTGTACTAGCATTCCAACATGTCAAGTAAAAACAAGAATTGATCGCTTGGCCCAAGCTTGGCCAACATCATGAGATGACCTAAATCAAGGTCCAACTACACGGTCTAGTCGATCGGCTCCCTATAAGCCTAACTCATCAAGTGTCGGTGTCATACGGCTTAATCATGTAATGTAGTTGACTGTGCACGGTCCACCCTAGGGTGTATCTAGCCCTACGGTGTAACCCTCAGACACCATTCCAGGATGCACAGTCTAAACCTACCGGTGCCTGTGTTTAACTCCGGACTTAATGTGCACGACCATGGTCCGCCTGAACAACCGGGGCATCATTCAACCGTCTCTTTTGGTCTCTTACAATCAGCCCAGTAATCGTGCCCCCACCCTAGCCTAGTCCTAGGGTCTTATGATACTATCTAGAGGGTTAATGCTGAAAAGGACCACGCAACTAGGGTTTCTTAACGGGTTAAATGTGGTTAACCCGATCCAAACGTGGATTAAATTGGTTAAGTGTACCCAAGGTTCCTGACTTAACCCCGATTAACCCATCAAGCCCAAATTGGTTAAGTATTAAGTGGACCATGACTTAACCCTAATCAAGAGGCATTAATTAACTTAATGCGCTTTAACCTCTCACATTAGACTTTGTTGTGGTTACTAGTTAAGCCGGGCGGGTCCGGGTAGCTTTACACCACAACTAGGTCTAACCTCGGGTTCGAGCACAACATGACCAACTTCTCACATTGGGTCCTATTGTTTGTAGCCACTAGTTAAGCCGGGTGGGTCCGGGTAGATTTATGCTACAAACTCAACCCAACCTCGAGTTCGCCACACTCATATTTTCTAAGTGTCATGTCCATTATGTTTCCAAAACATAATTACAAGTTAACATATCACGTCATGTTATAAAAACCATGTTTATGTCATAATGTTACCCAATCCCAACGTAATCCCCTCGTTTACATAATCGCTTCAACGCATAAAGGATAAAATAGGGAACTTGGCATAATCATGACAAAAAGGTGTTGAAGCCACAAGTTTATCATGGTGGCATATGAAATGTACATATGTTCATATACTTGCATATTGCATTATTAGGCTTCAAAAGCATGCATAAAACCAAACATAGCATATGAGTGATACATGGTGATAAATGACATGTAGAAGTTGCTAGAAGTTCGCATTTAGCCTCACATGCAAGTTATCATAAGGGATATGATAACTTCCATGTTGCCAAAATGCAACCTTTAATATAAAGCTTGAAGCTTTAATCCCAAAACTCAAGTTTAACTTGCATAACATGATAACATGTGTATAATGATCAACCCAAACTTGCATAACATAGCAACATGTGTCATACGTAATGATTAAACCAACTTGCATAACATAATGATCAACCAAACTTGCATATCATAGTGATCAACCAAACTTGCATATCATAGTGATCAACCCCAAACTTGCATCATTCATTTAACTTTAGAGTTCAATAAAAAGAAAGTAGAAAAGGGCTTACAATGCTATGAAGACACAAATAAATAGTTATTATAAAGATTGAGACGAAGCCCTTATGCAATCACCAAAAAACCCAAATATGCAAGCTCCCAATGAAAAACCCTTGAGCCAAATCAATAAAAACCCTTGCTTTGTAATAGAAATGTTGCAACTTGACTTGAATGCAAACTAAGAACATTCATACAAGCTTGAAAATACTTGTATGCACTCACAATCTCTCATATAGATAGACTTAGGAATTTTTGCATGAGGGTGGAGGCCATGAGAGGAACAAATTTGACATAGTTTAGTTGTAGGATTGAATAATTGTGATTTAGGCTAGGCTTAGGGGTCTTTTTATAGAAGACTAGGATAGTATTAGCCATAGGATTAACCCTAGATTCAATCCAAGCCATCAAATTCCGTCACAAGCCTCCAAAACAGGTCAAAACAGCAAAATGGGTGCACCAGGTTGCCTGGGACCGACCAGGCAGGTCGACCCCCAGGTCGACCCTGGGGTCGACTCCCCAGTCGACCTGGGGGGGAGGTTGACTCCCCAGTCGACCCTCAGGTCGACCCCCCCTGGGTCTGGCGGGAATTTTCCCACCACTTCTGATTTTCTGAAATTTGAATCTGTTTTGAATTTGAATTTTTCGTGAAACTTCGCGAGGCAATATCTTGGTCATACGGACTCCGATTTTTGAAAACTCGGACTCTATTTCGCGTATTTTTCCGAGACGAACGCAATGGAACAGCCTATTTCCCTTGATTCAGATTTTACAGTTTAATTCTGCCTTGGTTTGTGTTATAACTTGTTATTCAAAAATACGGGTTGTTACAGAGACTGTGCAACAGTTCAAGGGGGCACCAGAGCTTCAGCTCAGACGTCTGAATCCTATATGTCAAACATCTGAGTTGTTAGAGATTTTTATCCTGAGATCTCGTACAGACGTCTGACCATCTAGGACAGACGTTTGAGGCAAGTTCTATGGATCTATTGACCGTGTTTTTTATGGAAAGATTTATTTTGAGCAAGTTTTGTGGAGGATTTATTTTTTGAGATATTTTAGGGCCCAATTGGGTATAGACCTAGTCTTTCTATTTGCCTATGTAAACATATCTTTAGGGATATATTTATTTGTACTTTTGAAGGGAGAAAACTTGTTTTTTGTTTCTAGGGATTGAGATATTCTCTCAATTTTAGCTCTTTCTTTGTAATAAATTGTTTCTAGGGATTGAGATATTCTCTCAATTTTAGGATGTTTTTTTTGTTCAGACGTATGATATTATATAGTATTATTCCACTGTGTGTTGTATAAGAGGACAGGTAGTTTAAACTATCCAGATATGTTGATGTACTCTGTTGATTGTAAGTATCTTTCAAGATCTCAATAAGATTTATTTCTATATTATACTTTGTTCCGCTGCGATGTGAGACTCTGATTCTGATGTGATTCTTCTTCTTATTTATTCTATTCTAATACTTCTTTCTTATCTCACCCTCTAATTTCTTTCTCCTAACTATTTGCGTTTTTTGTGCAATTTGAGTTGAAATGGGTTGTTAGATGTTGGCTTAAACTGTACGGAAAAAGTGCGTCGTTACAAGTGGTATCAGAGCTATTGGTTTGGTAATAACCTTGACTCTGTGGCGTAACTCGATAGAGATAGGGTTCGTAATACCCTAGATTGAGTTGAGTGTACATATGAGAATGTATTTGTAGATTTTATACAATTGTTTTGTATTGTTATTTTATCGGTTCAATGACAATGGATACAATATTGTTTTATAAATAGGGTAAATGAAATAATTTTACCCAAAATATATTTTATAGAAAAGAAATAATTTTATTAAATTATTGAGATATTGGTGTGCTTGGTTGATTTGATTGAAATTCAAATTGAATTAAAAAAATTGAATTGGAACTTAACTTGGTTAAGTGGAGTTCAAAACAATATTGAAACTAAATAAAATAGATTTGGATTTGGAAATTGAATAAACAATAATTAAAAAGAAATCAATCTGATATTAGTCGATTGATAATTAAATTATGTTTAATCCAAATAAAAGTTAAACCAAAGTAAATATTAATATTAAATGTTAATTCAGCTGATTTGATTGAGTTGATTGTGCATTAGTTATTGATAGGTTGATTGATTGTTTGTTAGATAGGTTGAATAAAATTAATCAACAATCTAATGGAGTTAAATGAATTGAAACTAATAAAATGGATTCCACAATAATAAAATTCAATGAAACCGCATATGAATTAAAAACTGGAAGATATAACCATGTATTGCATATACCTTTTCAAATGGATGAATGATGCCCGTTTGATATTGGAAGTCTGTATAGTTATACTTGTTAATAAGTGAAACACCCCACCTCCGTTAAGGTCACTCACAAAGGGAATTCCTTAACTTTGGTGGAGCATTATAGGTAAAAGACACAGATAATTTACAAGACATATATATAAGCAGTGGAAAAATGAAATTTATTTCATACGTGGTTCATAACAAAAACATTACAGCAAACTGTCTCAAAACAACTTCCAAATCATTACATCAAAATCTCTGTCTTGATTAAAACATAAAGAAGCATAGAACAAAAACAAAATAGCAGCATAAATCCCCACTGAGAGTGTATCCAAAGCCATAGCCCAAGAGAAGAGAATCCAAGCTATACATTTACTTTCTTCAAGCTTGCAAAGGGTCTGATCTAAGCTGGAGTATTCCCTCCCTACGGGGGGGGGGGGGGGGGGGGGGGGGGGACGGAAGAAAAGAAGATGAAAGAAAAATGGGTCAGACATAAGTCTGGTGAGTCCAGTGATTATTTAGTGTGTGAACAAGGAAAAGGATCATGACCGGAATAAACTGAAAATAGGACAGTACCAGAATAACAAGCTAACATAAACCAAGATAAGGCAGTTTAAACCGAATATACTACCACACCCATTTCTATTTCTCTGCACCTATTTATACTCATTCCAACTGGCACCCCATATTCATGGTGAAATGATCCCCTTTTTATCAATCGGCTCCTACTCGCATGCATTTTTCATGTGTGTCATTCGACCCCCGCTTGATTGTAGATACCTGTGCGGGCCCCACCATGGGGTGTATCAAATCCTATGGTGGCAACCCTACACGATTCAAGATGCACAGTGTATAACTACTGATGCTAGTGCCTGCTTTTTCCACTATGGAGTACGTGCACGCCCGTACTCCGTCGGAACCTATACTGACGCACCACCCGCCGTTGTTTTGACCGCTTATAATCAGCCCAGTAATCGTGCCCCACCCTGCCTAGTTCAGGGTACCATGATACATCTATGTAGGTTACTGCTGAAATGGGTCCCCATTACTAGGGTTTCCTAATCAACATGTTAAATTGGTTAAGTGTCCAAATTAACCTAACCCCACCCATCAGTTTAGTTAACATGTTGTATTGGTTAAGTGTTACCTTAATTAACTTAACCTTACTATTCCTGTCTTAGCTTTAATTCATTCATTAAAGCACCAACCACTCACGTTAGACAGGTATTATTGTAGTCACTGGATGTGCCGGTCGGTTCCGGGCAGTTTTACACCGCAACTCAGTCTAACCTCGGGTTCTTTTGGGCTCAATGCGCTAACCTCTCACACTAGATCTATATTGTTATGGTTGCTGGATTTGCCGGGCGGTTCCGAGCAGTCTTATACCGTAACTCAATCTAACCTCGGGTTATGCATATTCGTCTTTCGCTAAATTTACATATTTATCCTTTTATGTTTATATGTAAATTATCAACAGTTTATTGTCATGGCCCACTTTCCCTCTAAATCAAGTTCATAATTTTAGGTATATAAATTATACCATTTTCATGCCACTTATCATGATTATGTTCCAAACATGCCAATTACATGTAATTTCATGTTTTCCCCAACGTTACCCCCGTTGTACGTATGCAAAATTATATAGAATGTTAGGCTCGATATTTTAGCCTAACTCGTAAACAAAAAGGGAAAAGCAGAGAACATGAAATATTCCAACAGCATAAAAATATGGATCTAACTAAACATGTGGCATATAGATTTGGCATAGGATAATGAACTTGCATTTTTAGATCCAATTAACATGAATCATAAGCATATGAATTTACATAGAATTACACAAATTAAACTTGGCATGTAAAGGTGAACTTGCATTGAATTGGATCTAATTAACATAGATCTAAACATATGAAGTTGTAGATCTAAACATATAAGGTTGTAGATCTAAACATGTAGGCATATGTGAACATTATTTCACCTAAAAACTTGCATGCGGCATAACATGATAGAATCATCAAACTTTCATATAACATGATAGTTTCTCATTCCCCAAATTCCTATACAATAATATAGGTTCATTCACCAAATTCCACACAACATGACAGGTTCAATAAACCACAATAGTATCACAGGCATATATGACATAATTATCACATGAATAAGCATGAATCAACATCACTATACAACTTGGTACAATTCTAGTTTTCATCTTATTACAAATCATGTCTTTAATTTGTTCACATCTAAAAGATAACTACACTTACAAACAAAAGAACAGTCTTGCTTTCTGGGATCTTATTCTGAAACTGAATAGCTTTCCCTTGAAGTAGACTAATTGTTCTTCTAATTTTTGATTTGGTTTGATTCTTTAAGCTTCTATCTTGCTTTCTAGTTGAAGGAGAATGACGGCTACTCTAGGTTGACTATTGACAGCATGACGGCTCTATGTATGAATTTGTGTGATTTAGGGTTGAGGGTTGGGGTTGCTTTTATAGGGGTTTAATTAAATAAGAGCCGTTAGATCAACCTAGAAGCAATCAAGACCATCCAGACAAGATAGAATAGCCACATAAGCCCTAATGACTCAGCAAAGAGTCAGAAATCGTCAGCCTTCAGATTTGCCCGAGGGGGTAGGTCGACCCCCAGGTCGACCCCCTGATCGACCCGTATGGGGGAGGTCGAGCCCCTGGTCGACCTGGCCTTGGGCGGGAAAAATTCCCGCCTAGCCCGCTTTTGCTTCTGATTTCGAATTTTGAATTTCTGAACTGAGCTGTTTGAATTTATTTAAATTCCTGAAACTTCTGAATGCCATAACTTCTTCATACGGAGTCCAATTCACGCAAATTCGGACTCTATCTCAAGCAGAATTCCGAGACGAATGAAATGGCGTAACACATTTCCCTTAATTCTCACATTTAAAATTAAGTATTCTATAATTCGTTACTTTAATATTTACAGAAAATACGGGGTGTTACAATAAGTGAAGTGTTATTTAAATATCTCATATATCTATTACTTTTATGTTAAATTGAGTTGAGTACAGGTGCCAAATGGCTATGATATTTGAGTTTGGTTGCGTAGATTGCATGTAAATTGAGTAAGTATGCTCAATAGCACTTGTAAATGTACGCCAATGCGAAAATATAAATTTTGGATTTTAAATTTTGATTTCCGACCATGTGGGTTGATGTACTTATATTTATTATTCATGTGATATCGCAGATGTCACTCAGCATAGGGGAGACTCTGCTGAATTTTTCGGGAATTTAAAGTGTTAGAAAATTTTCGATATTTTTATTTAACGATAATGAATTGGTTTTCAATTTAAAATAAATTGGGTTTTTGAAAAGTGAATGGGTTTGTGAAATTTTCTTAACTTAGTAATTTCTAGGATGAAATTCTTTTAAGGGGGAAAGAATGTAACGACCCAAATTTTTCAGTCAATTGAATTTGAATATTTAAATTTGTTTAAATATTATTGTAACAGCAAGCCATTTTAACCGCCCCAAGTCGATGATTAAACCAACTCGAAGCGTTCAAAATAGCGGACTGTTATTGGCTTACAAGATTTAAACAGAATTTAACACAGAATCACATAGTACAATAACTTCAGCTGAATAAAATTTCATATAAATATAAGAGTTTTACAGAATTTCTGTACAACAAAAAAATAAATGTAATATATACATAAATTTCCTTTAAACAAATTTACTGTTTGGTTGAGCTTAGTGCGCGTGATGTGCACGCAAATATGCACATTATATTCACACATTGTAATGTCCCATATTTTAGTGGTTAGACATTTAATATATTTTATTATATTAAATGTTGAATTGAAAATTTTAAATGGATTTATTATATGACATTCGTTATTAAAACGATGTTGAATAAATAAAATTATATATATAATTAAAGCATACATTTCAGGCTAAGTAATTGTTACTAAAATCCTAAGAAACATAGGGTACAACCGATCTACTTATGAAACAACACACCTGCATTTCCTTTAACTTCGTACGACCTAAAATATTATTATAGCCTACCCTAAACATTACAATATACCCAAAACTCTATCAATTGCCCGCGTAACACTATTTTTCTCGCTCAAACACGCTTTGAAGTCAACATAGAAAAACATTCATCCGTAACCTTTCTTGCATTACAAACTACTTTTCTTGCATCCTAAACTTACTCATTTCTTGTCTGCCAAACTATCCAAACACTTGCGTGCCAATCCATTAATATTGTGTTGTTCACGTTTTGGGGAATCACACTTACAGCTAGCTGCTACCTACGCTTTTTCTAAGAACCTATATACTAAACAACTTGGCCTCCATGTTGCTTTTCCTTATAAATGACCTCGCTGATTCTTTCTTTTTATTCTTCCTTCGTTCCAGCAATGGAAGAAAATCGTGCTTCCATAAAACGAAAACTCTTCATCCAAAAGAGATCAGTACGGTTCCTCCCTCCACTATTTCAAAACAACAAACTTCACAAACATAATTAGAATGGCGGAAGGAGCTGTTCGCATGGATGTTCGGAGAAATGCATGTACCACGAAGGAGGGATGCTATCACGCTCCGGTTCACTGCAGTAAGAGGTGGCAAAGGTATGGTGACTGATGGCGTTGTTGGAGGAGCACGGCATGTGCAACAGCGGTTATTGAGAGAAGGAAGGCATGGACTTGCGTGAACGTAGAAGTGTGGAAGAAGTGATAGGAGATGCAGGTAGTGATTTATCACATTCTAATAACAAGAGGATTTCGCTACTTTAATACTGGAAGAGGAGGAGGGCCAGTCTTCATTGATTCCGGTGAGAAAATGGCTCGGTGCACGTAATGTGCGTGAGGACATTAGAATGATGGGGATTCTGACGAACTGACGCATGGACAACAAAGCAGGGTGCACACAGGTGGTTTCACAACAGCTTCATGCGTGTTGTTTTAAAACTGGGGGATAATGGAAGCAAGTGGGTTCTTTGATGGAGGCTGTGTATTATATTTGGAGAAGAAGAAGTGGAGGGGAAAACATGAGGCAGAATGAGAGGAACGATAGAACAGTGCGGAAGGATATGAGGGAGGTGGAAGGAAATTGGGCCCGGTGAAGAACGCTGAAGCACAGCAGGCTTAGGAAATAATACAAGGAAGGGGAACAGTAAAATATGAGGTGAGAAAATGAATCACGAGTACACGCTATTTATATTTAAATGTAATTAGCATGGCTTGATTTTTTGTTTAACGGCAATAATTAGTTAAGATAAAACATGATTAAGGAATAATCACACCTGTTAATGCTGTTGCAAAGTAGTTCTAAACATTAGCAATTAAGTTATACGGTAATTAATTTGGTTAATTAAGAAATTAGTTAAAGTAAATTTTTAACTAACGTGATTTAAGTAAGGTACTTTGAGGTTCTTAACCTAGTGTAATGAAATACGGTGCGTGACAGATTAAAACAAGGAACCGGTTCAGCCTGGTTTTGTTTACTAAACATAATTAACTTGCCTAATTTAAGTAATTTGGACTTTAAATTATACTTTAATTATATTAACTGTGTATACTATTTTATTCATGAACAGAATGGAACCAGGAAGCAGCATGGGTAGAGTATTAGTCTGAACGGAAAGCAGGGTGTTTAATCGGGCCGGAGTATTTGCTTTACCCAAGTAATTAATTTAATAAGACTTAAGTAGGGAATTGATTAATAATTTAAATTAGCGAATGCTCATAATTCCATAACTTACTTATATGTCATCAGAATATGACAAATCATACACAGCTGGAATTGTCTTGACGAGTACTACATCGTGGAGCAGATATGAACGCAAATGGAGTCAACCAGAATTTTTAATTAAATTAAACGACTGTTTAATTTAATTAAAACGAGCCGTTGTCAATGAAATCAAATCAAAGTGAGTTAAACTCACTCAGTTTTCCCCATTTATATTTCATATAAATTGGGTTTTTATTTTGTGCGCTCTGTTTGCTATGGTTGACTATTTGCTAGTTATATATTTAATTGTTGATTTAACTGATGAAATTAAACCGTCGTTTAATTTCAGTGAAATACCAAATCGTTATTATTACGATTGGTTCCAGTAAAGGTAACTTATCTTGTTTGTCACGTTTATAAAATAAACGTGTTTAATGGTTTGAATTGTTTGATCTGACTGAATTGTAATATATCAGTTAAATGGAAATGTAATGATCTGATTTAACCTTTTGGGTACAGGGAAGAACAGGTTGGAGGGATCCAACGGGATTCCTCAAATATATTATTTATTTTCATATATTATCAATATATGAATTGTCCTGATTGGGTGATTGGTTTAATTATTGATAGTTGTCTGGAATTTCAAACTGTATTTTGTTTTAACCAGTGGGCAATATTGGTTGTGTAATCGGCAGTAAATGGCCAAAGAATAAATTGTTTTGTTTTTATTGATTTACTGTTAGGTGAATCGATAGAACTGAAGTTATAAAAGTTATTTTAAAACTGGAGATAAATTTTGAAATATAATTTTTTTGAATGAAAGTTTATTAAAAGGAAAATAGGTATTTATTAGTTATTATTAATTGATTTTATAAAGTAAACTTTTGATGTTAATCAGATCTATAAACCAGTGAATAGAAATTAACCCAACCGTTGAATTGGATAAGTGTTTTATTAATAAATAATTAAAGGGAATTATTTAAATTAATTATATTATTAATTAATTTAAAGGGAGAACTAATTGAAATCAGTTAATGGAATAACCGTGTTTTAAGTTAATTAAATCTACCATTTTAAGTGGGATTAATTATTAAATTAGTGTGTTTGAATAAAATAGTTTAATGAATATTGTTTAAATTTAAATGAGGTTTTTAAAAGGATTTACTATTTATTTTAGTTATATAGAAATTAACTACTAAAGTAGTTAACGATCGAAGAAAATTATTATCGTGATTAATATTAATTTAGGGAATTACTTTTTAATTGAAATTCATTTAAAAAGTAATCGAAATTGAAATGAAATATACTTGAATGGTGAAAGGGAATTACGAACAGGTTTTATATTTCAAAACCCAAATTTGTATAACAAAGTTATGAAGAGAATTTTAAGCGAATATGATAGTTTAAAATAAATGATACTTAATTATCTAAATTAAGTACAAGTAATTAAGAAAAAGAGTTTACGATAAACCAGGATTTACATAAAAGAGGTTTA
The DNA here is from genome assembly GCA_030737875.1 of Allium sativum. Lineage (NCBI taxonomy): Eukaryota > Viridiplantae > Streptophyta > Magnoliopsida > Asparagales > Amaryllidaceae > Allium > Allium sativum. The sequence continues at coordinate 15,275,042 of CM060923.1, forward strand.
AGGTGTTATATCGTTAATTTTAAATTAACGTTACTTAAAAATGGGATTAAATAAAAGTGAGAAATTGAAATGAAATTTCCAAAGCGGAAATGGTTGAATGAATTTGAAAAGGAATTAGTAAAAGGTGAATTTGGTGAAAGAAGTGGGTCGTAGGATTTGATAACCAAATCCAAATTATAAATGAGCTTGGTTAAAGGGGTCGAGTTAAAAGTGATGCTTTATAAAGAAGTTACTTAATTATTGAATTAAGAAAGATCGGGCATATCCGAGAAAGAGATTTTCAAAGAGTAAGAAGGTTTTATGAAACAATATTTTGAATAAAGTAGTGAAATGGAACTTGTGTTGATATTGGAATGAAGTATTAGTTTTTGGAATACAACTTATATTTATCTTTAGATATGAACGTTGTTGATCAAGGTCTGAGAGGTAATTAAAATACCCCAACTTGAATGACTTCAGGATTATCTGAGGATGACATAAGTTGTAATGGTAAAGGAGGTTAGTGAAATTTATTATTTCATTAGAGAAATTATAACACAACATTTTGGTGGAAATTTGGAAAACATATATATAATAAGGATTCCAAAGTAAACGGGAACCAAAAAGGAATTATGGGAAATAAAAATGATATTTTTGAATTAGAAAGGAAACGTAAAGTTGAGTTCTATTCTAGGAAGATAAGTATGGGTTATTGTTTTTAAGTAGTGAAATAAAAGTTATTTTGTAACGCTGTTTATGGGAAATAAGTTAAATTGAATTTATAATATTAGATAATAATGTGGCCAATGTTTTGAAAGTGAAAATAGACAAATCGGATATGATATAGGACTTTCCTCAGTATTAAAATGAATTTGTTTAAAGTAAAATCTTATGTTAAATAAGAAGCGAGAAAACTATATTTATAATATCGAAAGATTTAGGAGTTTTAAATTTATATTTGTTTTAATTAAAGGGCCAAGTGATGCTGAATACTGAACCAGTGAACTCATTGGATTGTCATGATTGAAACACTGTTTATTTTGATAGTTAAATCACCGACTATTAAATCTGTCCATTGCGATTGTTGGTACAGAAAGACCGGGATCGAATTTATATTCGAAAACCATTCCGACCAACAAATACGTGGAGATATTAGAAGAAGATCGAGATGGAGCGTTGAAGACCGTAGATCTTCATAAATGGAAGAACCCCTAAGATTCTCTTCCTTGCAAGCAGAGATAAGCTGTGATTCTGTCGTGGTTGAAATCTACGGATTGCAAGTACTACTCGCTACTGATCTATAGTGTGACGATCCCAAAACTCGTACGGACGGTGTTAAGGATAATCATAGGAATATAACACAATAATCATCATTAGCAAAGTATAGATAATAGCATGAACATAAAATATGGTAATTTACATAAATATGATAGTAGAATCATAACATATAACAACATCAGAGTAGCACAGTGTAGGATATAACTTAGTGCATAAAAAGGGAATGATCAGTCAACATCTCCATAGGCGGAATATATACATACAATGAGACATAACAGAGGTATCAGTCTACATCACCAAAAGCGGTACATATACATAAGGAAATACGTGCTGGAAATAAATCAGTCTACATCGCCATAGGCGGAATCATATACATAATATAGGAATGGCGGAAAGTCAATATCCAAAATACAAGTAAATCTAATCCTCGCCATCAAGCCAAAAATGCACTCCATGCTGCAGTGCTAAAGCCAAAATATCCTGTCACCTGTCAACTATGCTGCCCGTGTGAAAATAAGGGCACCCGAGTTTGCAAAGTGAAACAAACTACGAGTCAGTCGTGGGACTGGTATGAGAAATCTACTTAACTGCTTAAATAACAACAATAAGGAAAATCATAGGACCACGCCACTTTCGCGCAACGGGTTTACTCCAGTGATTGCCACTACACTAAAACAAAGTAAATTCCTTAAATAACGCAATGCTTTTAAAAAGAATGAGGCCGATATAAGACTCCAGTCCCATCACACAATGAAACGCAAACCGGAGACCTTATATTGGCCAAAATATGCTTAATACGTGTAAAGCAAAATCACTTGATATTATTACTAGTGCATATATGTTTCAAAAGCAAATACAATCATAAATATTAATCATAGACGGCATAGCTACCATATACTATGTCGCCATACTAGTTCTACAATCAAATATGTTATTTCGTATTGGAAATTTGGTTTCCATCATGAGTCGAGACAAGGGGCAAGCTCCTCTCCGATTCGAGACACTCTAGCAAATGCCTCAGGATCACCACTGCGATCGTTTGATCTTCAGGGCCGGTCCTCTCTTACGTTTGAGGATTGGCAATTCCTGAACACATGTTTCCCGGTCCTAACAGACCTAAAATCGAGGCGCCTCATTCCAACAACCACACAGGTGAAAAGTATATAAATGTCAACCAGTTTAAGCACCGACACCACCCATAGCTAGAAAGAAACGTCGTGCTCTCCCTGCAGTCCTTATCCCGTTTTTGACTCATACCGGGGTGTGAGGCTCGCGAATCCACCTTATACACAAAGCTTGGCCACGTAGGCCATGCTCTGATCATCAACCACAAGACTTTGCTTTGCAACAGAAGCCTTGATCATATGCCACTTAGGCGTGCCACACAAGTTCACTCCGTGCGACTGATTTCCATCAATATATAACCTCTGAGCTCGTACGTCTCTGAGAAGGGCGTTAAGGAAGGGAATAAATTCTCCGCCGCCAAACAGATATATATTTAAAGAAGATCAATCAGCACAGAATAAAATCCAATGTCAGACACACAGTCCATTTACACGTCCGTTCTGGGTCTGAACGAAACCGGAGGCACCATATTCCCCGCATATCTGTCCAATAAACTTGCACGTCCAAACGGCTACTACTTCAGTCCCTTCAAGGTAGCTACTCCAATCAGGAACCTTAGTAGCGCCCATCCATCCGATATGAAAATCGTCGGTCTTGAACCGTCTTCACATCTTCGATTTCGAATTGTCGATCAATTATTTGAAGTGAGAATTAACTCGGCCCTTTAAAATAATTCACGTATATTTAAAAGTCAAATCAATTTCTTTTCATGGTTAAATTATTCGACATTCACGATTCAGTTCTTTAGTATAATTTTCATGTCAAACACATTCAACCATCAAATACCAAGCAAACCAAGTAAAGTTGGTTTATTTTCACTTTATATCGCTTATAATATTTTATAACGATTTTTCGCCGTTTTTATTTATTTAAAAATGGCCTTATTTAATTAAACGACGTTTCAGGTCGCGTCGTGCCACTGGCGCTGTTTTTCTCTAAATTTGTTTTACACATATCTAAAAATCTAATTGTTGGATCTTAACAAAGTTTATATCATTGGAAAGATCTCTCAAAAGCGAACCCAACGTTTCCAGTTTCGTCAAAATCCAATGGTCGGATCTTCCGGTATAATCGTTTAAAAGTACGATTTCAAAACGCGAACTGCACGACCTCGATTCGTTTTAATTTTAATTTTAATTTGTATATATATATATATAATTCATTGTACGGTTTCTATATCGTTTTCACTTCAAAATTTTCAGTAACGCCTTTAAATTTTTGAAAATTTCTCCATAACCTCCTTTGTACGGGATGGGTTGGGAAAATCCCCAAACAGCCACACAGGCGTCTCATCTCAAAAAGAAAAAGAAAAAGCCAAGCGGCTAGCCATTCGGCTCATAAAATCATCACCCAAGCAAAACGGTAAATGTGTACCTATTTGTCGGGCATACAATTTTATTCCTCTTCTCTAGCCTCTTTGCTATAACCTGTTCAAATAAATATGCATGTATATGTGCAATTCTAATCACTTTTCAATTTATAAATATTTATTTCAACAAGTGGTTATTTTTAACACTTCTTACTTCATTTAAAAATGATATTTTTAGCGAACTAAAATATATTTCAATACATTTCTATTTTATTTGGTTACTATACATGTTAAAAATCATGTTCATACCAAACAAATATTTATTTCAACACTCGTATATTTTTAGCGAGTCACATACATGATTAAAATGATATTTTTTATCTTCAAAAATATTTATTCAACACATAAATGTTTTTGACACTTCATATTATCAATAAAAATGAAATTTTTATTGTTCACTTCATATATTCAACAAATGAATGTTTCAACTTCACTTATACGATAAAAATATGATTTTTATCGTTCTAGTCCTTTATTCAACCCATGAATGTTCTCTACAGTTCATAACTATAATAAAAATGTGATCTTTATTGTTAAAATAATTTATTTAAAACACTAATATTTTATCTAGTTCATGTATATAATAAAAATGTGATTTTTATTTTTCAAAGAATTTATTTAAACACGAATGTCATTCCATACATGAATTTCTATTCAACACACGAATGCACTCTATACATGAATTTTATTTTTCGACACATGAATATATTTTCTCAACACATGAATACGGTTTCAACAAATGAATATGGTTTCCACACATGAAAATAATTCTAACACATGAATATTATTGAAAATTTCGACAGCATAACGGCAAGGGTTTAAAACCGGCACCGTAGCGAAGTACGGCTCCTCGCGCTACCTTAAGCATCGCTGCTTTCCCTTAGGGGCGTATTCTAAGGACCTAAATATTCCGACCATCTTTCAGGTCATAAGGAATTTTTCCACAATCAATTCCAATTTTATTTTCAACCACAAATGGGTATTTTTCAACCACGATCAATCAATTCACAACCACAAACAATTCTAATCAACCATTCGCCATCAACCAATTTTCACACCAATCACAACCAATAAATATCGTCCATGGTTTGTGGACGAGGGGCGTATTTATATATATAATATATTTCACTTTTATTTCAACACTTTTCACTACATATATGTTTCAAACAACGCTTGTATAATTTATACATCGCTCATACAACTTGTACAACACATGTACATTAGGTATACAATGCGTATATAATTTATACTCCGCTTATATAACTTATACAACACACTTTCATTCACGTTTTGACTTTAGAGTTCTCACATTGCTTTGTCTCTTTGCTAAAAATCCTAGCGAGCTAAGAAAAATCCGCGGTCTCTTCTAAAATGTAGAGAGCCTCCTTGCGGTCACGATGTTTCCTGTTTCATCGAATTTTGTCAATACACGATAAAGATATGATTTTTCAAAGTGTGCAACACTTAAAAGTGTTATTTTCAATTCAGAAATTACAAAGCCGATACCTTTCAAAGTGGTTCGAACTAGGGTTTGAAGAATTCACGAAATCCGTAGCACTTCGTTCCGATCAGGTTGTATGACGTCGAAGAGGGTGGCAAGGGCTTCAGGCGCAGGGGGGTTTCGTCGGGATCGGTGGTCGGATCTGGCGGTGGCGGTGCTGTGAAGTCGCCGACTTTGGCGAGCTCGTTCTCGTCGGTGGGGTGACGAGGGGGGTCGGGGGTTGGTCGGATTTGAAGAGGGGAGGCGGCGCTGTCAGGATCAGGTGGTGGCAGAGGGTATCGTGGCGTGTGGCGGCGGCGATTTGGCTGGGAAGGTCGGAGAGGGTTTCCGCCGTCGGTGAGAGAGAGAATGAGGGTTTTTGAGGGTTTTTTTTATTTTAATTATGAATGGAAAAATCCTATTGGCCCATGGTTTTATTAAATTTCAGAATAGTGTTTCTCCAAACGGACACCAATTCAAACCCAACGACTGTTGTCCCTAGCTAATTATCCCCATCCCGGACACAATGGGATATGTTTCGTAGGCTAATTCGACTATCACAGTCAGTTATTTGTCAAATTAAAGTATAAAACATTTAAATTCTGTTTTGAACGTACATTTTAATTTGCTGGGGCCACATACTACTTCTAAAAATTCCCCAAAAATTTATCTAGCTATGTTAGGGCGATACGGTCCAAAAAAACTGATTTCGTCGAATTCTGAGACCGTTTGAAAAATGGCCCTTTTCTGGTCGACCCGATTTGACTAAAATCAACCAAACACATTTTCTTCTGCCATGCTCACACATTGATTTCTAAAATTATGGAAAATTCAACTTAGCAATAAATTGACATCCCGGATCCAACAAAAGTGGTTTCATCGAATTCTGAGGTCGTTTGCAAAATCTCTATTTTCAATGCTTTAATATTATTTAAAAATGGAATTTTTAAATTCTGACTGAATTTCTGCTTAATTTAATCAAAATAAAATTTTTAAACTAGCTCAGATTTTTCAGGTTGTTACAATCTCCCCCACTTAAAACTTTTCGTCCTTGAAAAGGAAACAACAGTAAAGTTGGAAACAAGACGGAAAATGTAAAGTATTGTAAATGTACCTTGCACCAGGATTAGTCAGAGATGTCCACTCTGCAATTGGGATAGGCTTGCTTAATGCTCTCCTCAGTCTCCCAAGTACAGTCTCTAGGATCACTACTCCATTGCACTTTACCTAAGTGAACCTTTTTGTTCCTCAGCTCCTTAGTTTATCTGCCAATGATCTTCATCGGCTCTCTTCTGACTGCCAATTCTGGAGTAATATCCAAATCCCATTGTGCTGCTTCTTCCAGAATAGAGTCCGGATCATGTACATGCTTTCTGAGTTGAGATACTTGAAACACATCATGTACACCAGGTAACCAGTTAGGTAATTGAACTCTATAAGCAAGGGTTCCAATCCGTTCAAGAATAAGAAAGGGACCAATAAATCTCAGTGCCAACTTCCCAGTTTTGCTCTGATTACTCCCCTCATCGGAGAAACTTTTAAATAAATATAATCGCCAACAGCAAATGACACATCTCTTCTTCTAGCATCCGCATAACTTTTCTGTCGGCTTTGAGCGGTTTGTAATCGTTTCTTGATGAGATCGACTTTGTCCGAAGCATCACGTATCATATCTGGACCCAATACAAGTCTATTTCCAGTTTCAACCCAACGGGCGGGAGATCTGCAAGGTCTATCATATAATGCTTCAAACGGTGACATTTTCATGCTCGCTTGATAACTGTTGTTGTATGAGAATTCGGCCAAATGCAAATAGTCTTCCCATGATCCACCATAATCAATAATACAAGCCCGCTGTAAATCTTATAGTATACGGTTTACACTCTCAGTTTGGCCATCCGTCTGAGGGTGATAAGCGATGCTTAGATTTAATTTGGTTCCCAATTCTGTCTGGAATGCTTCTCAGAATTTGCTAGTAAATAGTGGGTCTCGGTCACTGATTATGCTAGGCGGCACTCCATGTAGCCTAACAATTTCTTTGAATTAAATCTGCGCTAGACTTTGAGCGGTTCTATTGGATCCGACAGGTATTAAATGGGCGGTCTTCGTGAGACGATCTACGATCACCCAAATACTGTCATTACCTTTCTTTGATCGGGGAAAACCATCTATGAAGTCCATGGAAATATGTTCCCACTTCCATCCTGGAATGTCCAAGGGTTGTAATAATCCAACCAGTTTCTGTTGATCGCTTTTGACCAGTTGACAAGTAGAACACTTGCTAACGTATAAAGAAATGTCCCTCTTCATCGATTTCCACCAGAAGGTGCGTTTGATGTCATTATACATTTTTCTCACCCCTAGATGGATGCTCAGTTTGGAATTATGACATTCATCAAGTACTTCCTTCCGGAGGTCAGAAATGTTTGGAACACATATTCGACCTTTTAACCTTAGAACCCCTTGGTTATCAATTTGAAAGCTCGAGGGTTCGCCTTTCTGTATTCCCTCCTTGATCCTCTGAACAAATTCATCATCTTCCTGGAGAGCAGATATTTTATCCATCAATGAAGTCGTAAGAATAAAACTAGCGATGAGTACATTCTTTCTGCTGAGCGCATTCGCTACAATGTTGGCTTTTCCCGGAGTGTACAAAAATTCAAAATCGTATGCTGTAAGAAATTATAGCCAGCGCTGCTGCCTCAAGTTCAGATCTTTCTGAGTGAATAGTTACTTCAATGATTGATGATTAGTAAATAGTTCGAACTTCTCACCCAGTAAATAATGCCCCCAGATTTTAAAAGCAAACACGATGGCTAGCAACTCAAGGTCATGAGTTGCATAATTCTTTTCGTGCGACTTCAGTTGACGGCTAGCATAAGCGACCACTTGACCTCTTTGCATTAATACTGCACCAAGACCTCTAATAGAAGCATCCGTCCATACCGTCAAGTCCTGATTGCCATCAATAAATGTTAATATTGGAGCAGTTGTCAATTTCTGTTTCAGCTCTTGGAAAGCTTCCTCACATTCTGGAGTCCACTTGAATTTCTCATGTTTCTTTGTCAACTTTGTTAATGCACCGGATGTCTTCGAAAAGTCTTTAACGAATTTCCGATAGTAACTGGCCAATCCAAGGAAACTCCGAACTTCTGTGGGGGTAGTAGGTTGTTTCCAGTCTTGAATCGCTGTAATTTTGCTTGGATCAATAGCAATCCCTTCTTTTGATACAACATGGCCAAGGAACTTAACTTCATCTTGCCAGAAGATACACTTAGAAAATTTAGCTTTCAAGATGTTCTTTCTCAGAATTTCTAGCACTTGTTCTAAATGTTTGGCATGCTCGCTTTCTGACTTGGAGTAGATTAAGATATCATCAATGAATACGAGAACAAATTTATTCAAGATGCCTCGGAACACTCTATTCATTAGACCGACGAAGTATGCTGGAGCATTACACAAGCCGAATGGCATTACTAACCATTCGTAGAATAAATCGGGACCCCTGAAGGCTGTCAAAGGAACACAGTCTTCGGCTATACGTAATTGGTGAAAACCTGTAGCTAGGTCCATTCTGGAAAACACTCGTGCTCCATTCAATTGGTCTAACAAATCATCGATTCACGGCAATGAATATTTATTCTTCAGTGTCTTCTTATTGAGATCTCGGTAATCAACACATAGTCGTAGAGAACCGTCTGATTTCGGGACAAACACTACTGCTGCACCCCAATTTGAAAAGCTTGGCCTGATCAGACCTTTCCACAGAAATTCTCGAGTTTGGTTGCTTAACTCTTCTTTTTCTTTTGGGGCCATTCTTCAAATTGGATATACCACTGGTCTGGCCTTTGGAATTACATCAATTCTGAATTCAATTTCTCTTTGCGGAGGTAAGTTTTTGACTTTTTCAAACACATCCGCATATTTTTTAACAACTGGAATCTTTTCTAGTAAAGTGGGAATAACTTCAATGGCAGACCAAAATGCTTTTCTCTCTGGGTCTGAATCATGGCATGGTATAGTGATATGCCCAAGCTTTGTTTTAACTTTAACGATTCTTTCCGCACAATCTATTTCGACCTCGTATTTTGCTAACCAATCCAATCCAAGTATGATAACAAATTCAGAAAAATTCATGGTGATCAAATCAAAAGAGAACTTGTAGCAAGAATAAGAGACAGGCACTCTACAATATGAACTGAGAATAAGAGAGCCTCCTATCGGATTTTGAACTCTAAGCGGTTCTTTAATCTTTCTTACTTTTAATTTTAACTTGTGAACAATATTACTTGCAATAAGACTACATGATGCACCAGTGTCAAACAGTATAGAAACAGGAATATTTTTAATAGTAAGGGTACCTCCCAAGACATCGGGTTTACCTGATCCTAGGGTAGAAGCTGGCGGGTTTCCCCCATCATAAACATGAGCAACCGCTGCTTTCTTCATCAATGGACAATCTCCGATAAGATGCCCAGTTTGTTTGCAGTTAAAGCATGCTCTAGGACCCTGAGATTTCTGACTGGAGCTTGGCGGGTCTGTCATCTGTCCTTTGGGGCGGTGCACACATTAGAATAATGCCCTCTCTTACCACAATTGTAGCAGCTTCCCTTGGGTATCTTTCTAGCTTGCTGATTAGCTGCTGCATTGCTAGACTCAGGCTGATCTCCAGAAGCTTTGCGCTTGTTTCCTGCTAGGCTCTTAGCGCGGCCTAGATTGGAGTTCCACTCATCTAAGTCTTCATAATTACAAGCCATCTCTACAAGTTATGAAAATGGAAGCTTGATGTTACTCATGGCCCTGTCGTGGTACTTGCGCTGCAACCCATGAATGAACCTTTTGTTCTTTGCTTTTGTTGTCAAGATAAGCTCAGGTGCATAGCATGATAGCTGTGTAAACTTGTTGAGATAGTCCTGAATAGAGCGGTCTCCCTGCTGGAGATTAGCAAACTCATCACGCATATGCTCTAGTGCCTGCTCGGGGATGTACTTTCCCTTGAACATTGCCTTGAACTCATCCCAAGTTCTCACTATACCTTTCTCATCTTCAGTTGTGATGGCTTCCCACCATAATTCAGCCTCCTTCTGTAAAAGCCAAGCGCCCATAAATGCTCTATCGTGGGTGCCAAGTCTCATGCCACCTAGGATCTTCTCAGCAGTTTTCAACCATGCTAAGGCCTCTGTCACTATGCCAGTGCCAAAAAAAGTCTTGCCCCCTAGGTTCTTATATCTCTTAACAACTCGGTCAAGCTCGAATAGCTGAGGGGCTGGTGGCTGTATCAAAGGACCTTCTTCTGCTACGGAGTTATTCCCTCGTCCTCCTACTCGGCCTCCTCGGCCACCTCTAGCTGCTGCTGCTCGCATAGCCATCTAGTCAAGTTTTGTACAAGCAAGAAAAGAGTCAAGGTCACAGAAATGATAACTTTAAGATATGGTAAAAGCAGAGGAATACAAGGAAAGATAATGATGTACTGATCAAAATGTTTTTGCTATTCTGCTTAGCTCATTCTAGGACAATTAATAATCCTATCTCTAATGAGCTACTCGCCTTAGAACACTACTGATTCTATTCTGACGAGGTGTTTAATGTGTTAAATTCTAGAACTAAGATTAACCAAAGCTCTGATACCAACTGTGATGATCCCAAAACCCGTACGGGCGGTGTTAAGGATAATCATAGGAATATAACACATTAATCATCATTAGCAAAGTACAGATAATAGCATGAACATAAAATGGGGTAATTTACATAAATATGACAGCGGAATCATAACATGTAACAACATCAGAGTAGCACAATGTAGGATATAACTTAGTGCATAAAAAGGGAATGATCAGTCAACATCGCCATAGGCGGAATATATACATACAGTGAGACATAACAGAGGTATCAGTCTACATCGCCAGAAGAGGTACATATACATAAGGAAATACGTGCTGGAAAATAATCAGTCTACATCGTCATAGGCGGAATCATATACATAAGATAGGAATGGCGGAAAGTCAATAGCCAAAATACAAGTAAATCTAATCCTCGCCATCAAGCCAAAAACGCACTCCATGCTGCAGTGCTAAAGCCAAAATATCCTATCACCTGTCAACTAGGCTGCCCGTGTGAAAATAAGGGCACCCGAGTTTGCAAAGTGAAACAAACTACGAGTCAGTCATGGGATTGGTATGAGAAATCTACTTAACTGCTTAAATAACAACAATAAGGCAAATCATAGGACCACGCCACTTTCGCGGAACGGGTTTACTCCAGTGATTGCCACTACACTAAAACAAAGTAAATTCCATAAATAACGCAATGCTTTTAAAAAGAATGAGGCCGATATAAGACTCAAGTCCCATCACACAATGAAAAGCAAACCAGAGGATAGAGTTTTACCTTATATTGGCCAAAATATGCCTAATACGTGTAAAGCAAAATCACTTGATATTATTACTAGTGCATATATGCTTCAGAAGCAAATACAATCATAAATATTAATCATAGACGGCATAACTACCATATACTATGTCGCCATACTAGTTCTACAATCAAATCCGTTATTTCGTATTGGAAATTTGGATTCTATCATGAGTCGAGGCAAGGGGCAAGCTCCTCTCCGATTCGAGACACTCTAGCAAATGCCTTAGGATCACTACTGCAATCCTTGGATCTTCAGGGCTGGTCCTCTCTTATGTTTGAGGATTGGCAATTCCTGAACACACGTTTCCCGGTCCTAACAGACCTAAAATCGAGGCGCCTCATTCCAACAACCACACAGGTGAAAAGTATATAAATGTCAGCTAGTTTAAGCACTGACACCACCCATAGCTAGAAAGAAACGTCGTGCTCTCCCTGCAGTCCTTATCCCGTTTTTGATTCATACCGGGGTGTGAGGCTCGCGAACCCCCGTTATACACAAAGCTTGGCCACGTAGGCCATGCTCTGATCATCAACCACAAGACTTTGCTTTGCAACAGAAGCCTTGATCATATGCCACTTAGGCGTGCCACACAGGCAGTTCAATCCGTGTGACTGATTTCCATCGATATATAACCTCTGAGCTCGTACGTCTCAGAGAAGGGCGTTAAGCAAGAGAATAAATTCTCCGTCGCCAAACAGATATATATTTAACGAAGATCAATCAAAACAGAATAAAATCCAATGTCAGACACACAGTCCATTTACACGTCCGTTCTGGGACTGAACGAAACCGGAGGCACCATATTCCTCGCATATCCGTCCAATAAACATACACGTCCAAACGGCTACTACTTCAGTCCATTCAAGGTAGCTACTCTAATCAGGAACCACAGTAGCACCCATCCATCCAATATGAAAATCGTCGGTCTTGAACCGTCTTCACATCTTCGATTTCGAATCGTCGATCAATTATTTGAAGTGAGAATTAACTCAGCCCATTCAAATAATTCATGTATATTTAAAATTCGAATCAATTTCTTTTCATGGTTAAATTATTCGACATTCACGATTCAGTTCTTTAGTATAATTTTCATGTCAAATACATTCAACCATCAAGCACCATGCAAACCAAGTAAAGTTGGTTTATTTTCACTTCATATCGCTTATAATATGTAACAACCCGTAAAATGCGAGCCAGTTTGAAATTTTTATTTTGGCAATTTTAGCGAATTTTGATTATTTAAAATGAAATATTTTAAATAATATCGACGTGAAATTTATTTTGAATATAATTCAAACGTATATATTATACGCGTCGTCGTTAGAATATAAATAATTATATATAATTATAAATAGAATTGAAAATGGCGCGGTAGTTCGATAATTCGATTTCAAACTTCAATTGAATGTACCGGGTGCAAAACAATCCGGATTTTAGTGAAACCAAAAATAATGGAATCTAATAGTGAATATCTTTCCAACGAATCCGAAAAATCAAAAGTTCGTAGCGGGAATCAAAAGACATGTCCAGTTGAAATTTCTGAATAGTCGCTATGGAATTCAGGCCCTTAAAAATGGACATTTTGCAAACGACCTCGGATTTCGACGAAACCAGTTTTGTTGGGTCCGTGATGTAAAGTTATTGCTAGATTCCAAATTTCATAATTTTTCGAATCAATATGTGAGCGTGGCAAAGGAAAACGCGTTTGACCAGTTTCAGTTGATTTTAATCGACTGGAAATTGGCCATTTTTCTAACGGTCTCGGAATTCGACGAAACTAGTTTTGTTAGGACCGTATCGTCAATACGAAGCTAGAAAATATTTTTCTAGAATTTTTCTAGTTAGTATGTGACCCCGGTAATTTGAAATGTACGTTTAAAATTCAATATAGTGATTTAAATGTAAATTCAACGGAAACTGATTCAAACGATCGAATCAGCCAGCGATACATATCCCATTGTGTTCGGAATGGGGGTTAAACGCTATGGACGACAGGCGGTGGGCCTCGTTTCGAGGTCGTATGTAAAAGTCAACCTTTTTGCAAAAATTTAATAATAATAAAAAAAAAAATATTTAATATTTTCCCTCCTATATCTCCTTCTTGGCCCCCCCCCGATTCAGAAAACATAAAACAAAAAAAAAAAGAGAAGAAGGCAGCAGCAGCCGCCAGGCGATCGCCGCCTCCGGCGAGGCGCGCCGCGCCCTCCTTCCCCATGTCGAACTCCTCCCCCTTCCTCCCTACCTCCTCCGAGAGCCACGCAACCAAATCGGTAACCCCCCCCGAACCCTAAAACCGCCACCGCCTCAGGCGCTTCCCCCCCTCTCTCTCCGTTCCTCCTCCGCCCTGCCCTCCTGCAGGAGCACCGACGCGCAACTGTCTCCCCCCCTGTAAGTTCCCTGCTATTTTATTTTTATTTTATTTACTTTTTCTGATTTTATTTATTTTTAAAACTGTTTTTATTTATTTTTAAAACTGATTTTTATTTTTAGATTTTAAAGTGAAAAGATTTAAACTTCAAAAGCTGAAAAGTTAGGATTTTTAAGTTATAAAAATTTAGATTTTTAATTTATAAAAGTTCAGATTTTTGTATTAGGAAAAACCAGATCTTTATATTTGTAGAAAAATAAAAAAACTGATTTTACTTTATGGTTTATAACTGATTTTACTTTATGGTTTTTAAAAATGAATTTGCTTTGAAAATATAATTTTTGTATTGTTTAAATCGAAATAAAAATATGATCTTTATATTGTTTACATAGGAGAAAATTTAGATCTTTATATATGAAAGCGAAGAATAAAAATTAGTTTTTTTATATTGAATGGCGAAATAAAAATTCGATTTTTATATATTGAACTTCGAACTAAAAATTCGATTTTTATATATTGAACTTCGAACTAAAAATTCGATTTTTATATATTGAACTTTGAACTAAAAATTCGATTTTTAAGTATTGAACTTTGAAATAAAAATTCGATTTTTAAGTATTGAACTTTGAAATAAAAATTCGATTTTTAAGTATTGAACTTTGAAATAAAAATTCGATTTTTAAGTATTGAACTTTGAAATAAAAATTCGATTTTTAAGTATTGAACTTTGAAATAAAAATTCGATTTTTAAGTATTGAACTTCGAAAGAAAAATTCGATTTTTATATATTGAACTTCGAAATAAAATGTGATTTTTATATATTGAATAACATAGTAAAAATTCGATTTTTATGAATATTGAATAGCGAAGTAAAAATGTGATTTTTACGTATGTAGTGAAAGCAGCAACGAAGGTGACAAAAAGGCGAAACGACGAAGACTTCTGCAAAAGAAGAGCCGTGGAGCTAGGATAGCTATAGGTGAGAATTTCTCACCTTTCTATTTTATTTCTAGTTATATATATATACTAGGATGCAGACGGTGCTTAGTAGCACCCGACACAATCGTCCACAGACCATGGACTTGTTTGTTTGGCTGTTTGGTTATTGATTGCGATATTGGTTTGAATGTGGTTTGTGGTGTGAAAAATCGAATCGATAAATTGGTTAGGATTAGACGTGCGCCGTTATAAGGCGAAGGAGTAAGGCTAGGTTAGATTCTTACTCCAAATTTTGTGGTTTGCATAACGAATTGATTTGATTGATGTGTGAATGGCGTGGGCCTTCACTAGACCGGGGATAAGGCTAGGCCTCGTCCCGTTTCTAGTATCGTGCCGTTATGCCGCCGAAATTTTCTAAAATATGTTAGAAAAATAAAAATATCATTTTATCGAATGAAATGAATTGAATAGAAATTCATATGTTGAAATAAAATGTTTTATCGTTAAAAATATAATTTTTAACGTGAAAGTGAATAAATAAATATTTATAAACAAATCGGCCGATTTGTTTATATACACTGATTTGACGGATATTGATTGGGACGATATATTTTACACATCGCCCAACTGCACGAATAAAATATTTGTTTGATTGTTTGAATCCCCACACGGGTGTTGGGATGAAACTTGAAGTTCACTCATCCTGATTGATTAAATATGTCGATCGATTGATTGACAATCTGCTATAAGCGTTAAATGTCTATATTTGATGCTTATACAGTGTAGTGCACTTTGGTTGATGGTTGATTATTCATCGTTGTTGATATATACATGTGTTGTAGAAAATCCATATAATTAACATTATATGGTAATTGATTGGGCCTCATTCCAGTTTCGAAAAAAGAAATATTTGAAATAGAAATATTTGAAATAGAAATATTTGAAATAGAATATTTGAATATTGAAATATGTGAAGCCGTGAGGATTAGATTGACGCCATTTTGACGTGAACGATATTTATATCGATTTTATTCATTTTAAAATGAATATTGAAAAACAATTTCGAAATCGAATATTTCGAAATGAATTGAATTGAAAACGATTTCGAAATGAATTGAATTGAAAACGATTTCGAAATGAATTGAATTGAAAACGATTTCGAAATGAATTGAATTGAAAACGAATTCAAAATGAATTGAAAACGATTTCGAAATGAATTGAATTGAAAACGATTTCGAAATGAATTGAATTGAAAACGATTTCGAAATGAATTGAATTGAAAACGAATTCAAATTGAATTGAAAACGATTTCGAAATGAATTGAATTGAAAACGAATTCAAATTGAATTGAAATTCGAATTGAATAGAAATGAATTTTAAAACGAATTTATAAAGAGGAATTCAATTTTGCTTTGAATTGAAATAGAAGTTGAAATAGAATTTGAAACGAATTTAAAACTATTTATATAATTCGTTTTAAATAGAAATCGACGAAATATATATTATATATATTATATATATATAATATAATGGCCTGAATAGAACGCGCCGCGCCGCGGCAGTTCGCGAATTTCGACCATTTATTTCAAACGGACATTACGGGAGATCCGACCGTCGGATTCTCCTAAAACCGGAACCGTTGGGTTCGTATCGAAAAGAGCTTTCTAAAGAAGGTTAGAAATTTGAAATCTAACGGTTGGATTTGGAGATACGTCCAAATCAAATTCGAAAAAGGTCGCTGTAAGTGCAGTTCGATGGCCGTTGATGGAAATCGACTGTACGGGCCTTGATAAAATTATTAAAAATAGTAATAATTTATGTAAAATCATAAGAAATGATTTGTGAAGATCTGGGATGAAAAACTCCATATTTGAAAAGATAAAAATAGATTTTTATCGAAATGAACTAGTTTTGAACTAGAATTATAATTCTATTTATTTTTAAATAAATAAATTGAATTCGAAAAGGGTTTTGAAAATAACCAAAATTTCCAATGATTGCATTGGAGTGGATTTGAATCGAAATTGTCTTCGGAATATTTCGATGTTGGAATTCGTGATTATACAGGTGTTGTTATGGAAATTTGAAAGATATATTTTTATATCGTTATTTCCAATACGACATTTGTTAATCGTAGAATTTGATATTGAATATAGGCCGATATATTTTCTATTCAGAGCCTTGTATTTAATATCAAATGTGATTTGGGTTTGTCGTGAATGGTGTCTTCACTAACACTGTTCTTGGACCCAGTTGAGAAAAGATTAAATCTTTTTATTTAGATTTAATGAAGTGTACCAATTAAATGATATTTAATTGGAATTGAATTGATATTGATTTTTGGGTTTATCGTGAACAGTGTTTTAAATAACACTTGTTCTTTAACCCGATAATTGATGAATGTGATTTGGGTTTGTCGTGAATGGTGTCTTCACTAACACTGTTCTTGGACCCAGTTGAGAAAAGATTAAATCTTTTTATTTAGATTTAATGAAGTGTACCAATTAAATGATATTTAATTGGAATTGAATTGATATTGATTTTTGGGTTTATCGTGAACAGTGTTTTAAATAACACTCGTTCTTTAACCCGATAATTAATGAATGTGATTTTGGGTTTATCGTGAACCGTGTTTTAAATGACACTGATTCTTTAACCCAGATAATGATTAAAACTAAGTGGAGTTTTAATGAATCTTTAATTAGATTGAAAAGATCGAGAATGGAGTATCACCAGTTTTGCTCCAGGCGATAGTTAAATCTTTAATTAGATTTGAACGTGAAATTTAGAAACTAACTGTCGGTTAGCCAAGCAGAATGGTTTTCTGGATATTGATCTGATGTTGGTTTCGGCCTTCGGGGTTAATATTTGGGGAATTATTCTCTTGATTAATTTATGGTTAGTGACTAATGAATTGGAATGAGGCGTATGTTGTGTTTGTGTAACACTTATTTAAAATATACGCGAGTTATTCGGAAAGACCGGGTTTATCCCATTCTGAATAACTGATACGACGATAAGTCGAAGATGAAGACGATGGTCGAAGACCGGAGGTCTTCACGTCGTTTGGGTGATAACTGATGATCTTGATTGGGCTGTACACCCAAGAAGATGGAAACAGTTAGTGATCGTCCAGACGTACTTGGAGATCGATGGATATGCGGGGTACTAGGTGCCTCCGGTTTCGTTCAGACCCAGAACGGACTTGTAAATGGACTGTGTGTCTGACATCGGATTTCATTCTGTGTGACTGATATCGGTTGCATAGGATGGTTTGCCTGTGTGGCATGCTAAGATGCAAATGATCAAGGCTTCTGTTGAAAAGCAAAGTCTTGTGGTGATGATCAAAGCACGGCCTTTGTGGCATAGCTTTGTGTAACGTTTACCTCGCGTGTTTCACACCAGGTATGAACCAAAAACGGGAGACGGACCTCAGGGAGGACTTGCGTTTCTTTCTAGCTAGAAGTGGCGTCAGTGGTTTTACACGCCCTGACGAGTTTGACTTATGTGGTTGTTGCGGTTGCGAGGCGCCTCGGTTATATCGGTTTCGGCCGAATGCATTCTGGTCGGCTGACGGACCAGACTTACACCCCATAGGGTGGGGAGACGTATTGTTCAGGCATAATAATCCACTCCGTGTGGACCGGCCCTGACGATCCAAGGCTTGCCTGCGCGCTTGCCTGAGGGGCGGGCTAGAGCGTCTCGAATCGGTTGAGGACTATCTTTTGCCTCGGTTCATAGACGGAAATCCAATTTCCAAATACGTGACATTTGCGGTTTTAATTGTAATCCTATATATGGCGACATAGTGGGATGGGGCGCTTATGCCGCCTATGATTGATACTTATGATTTGAAGTTGTTTTATACACTATGCACTTATAATAGTATCAAATGATTTGTTTTAAACGTATCAAGCATTCTTTAGCTGTTATAAGGGAAAACCCTATCCCCCGGCTTGCGTTGCATTGTGTGATAGGACCTGGGTCTTATAACAGCTTCATTTTTCTTTATTTAGCATTGCGCTGTTGTTTCATGCACTGGTATTCTTGGGAGGAAACCCGTTCCGTGTTATACGGCGTGGTCCCTTGATTTACCTAACTTTTAAAATAAAGAATAACAACTGTTTTAGTTCTCACACCAGTCACATGACTGACCTGGAGTTTATTGTTTCAACCTAAACTCTGGGTGCCCCTATTTTCGACACGGGCAGCTAGTAGTTTTGGTTTTGCAGATTTATATTCACAGGATCCTGGTTTACAGCTGGAACGATATCCGGAAAGCTTTGTATCCGTATATCTCCTTCTAGTTGTGTATTTTATTATTTTCCGCTGCGATGTATTTAAATGTAATTTAAATCTCTGATATTTCTATGTAATATTTATTTGTTCATACTCCGTATATTCTTGTAATCTGATGCATTGTTGTAATATACAGTGAAATGTTCTTTTAGATGCGTTCTGTTGTGGTTTGTTCTCTAACTATCCGTCGCTTTCCTTTACGGGGAAGTTGCGGGTCTTCACAGTTGGTATCAGAGCTTTGGTTTACAAAGCTAGGGAACAAGGCACATTAGAACCATACGAAAGAATTCATCAGATATTGGATTAGTAATATCCAATTAGAATGACTCGTTAGAGATGGGATCAGTAGTATCCTAGAACGAGTGTGAAGAGTATATTTTTGAAAATGAAAACAAATTTTTGGATTTGAAGATTTAAATCAATTATTCGTATTTGATTATCTATTTATATTGATGTGGACAATCCAGTATATATAGATTTTGCGTATACGTCTGATCCGCGTGTATTCGAAGTTTTAATATATTGGATAGATATAGAATTACACTCTAATCGCCCGGAGATGATTTTGATGATGGAGCTCCATCATTAGAATTTATATTCGAGAGACGAACGTGTAATATCTATATACTTCCTATTGACTGGTGTGAGAACCAAAATTAGATAGGGCTTATTGTTGTGAATTGGCATCAAAAACATGATTTTTGTATATGTATCAAAATTATGAATTTGAAACTCTAAGGCACTAATTGATTGATGTTTGTGTTGTTTGTTTATTTGTTTGCAAATTTATAGCCATTATGCCTAATTGAATCAAATATTAAATTGTATTGAAATTTGGTCGCATCTGCTTGCATATACATGTATATCATTGAACAGGTCATAGCAAGGAGGCTAGAGCCAGAGAATAAAATTTGTTTGCCCGACAAATAGGTACATGTTTACTACATAATATCCTGTTTTGTTTGGGTGATGATGATTTTGTGAGCCTATTGGCTAGCCGCTTGGCTTTTTCTTTTTCTTTTTGAGATCTGAAGGACCGGGGAAGCTATTTGAAATTCCCCGATGCTCCCGGTGCAGGGGAGGTTATGGCGAAATTTTTCAAAAATTTAGGGTGTTAGCCAAATTTTTGAAATTTTGAAAATTCTCAGAAACCAAAGGGTTGGAGAATGGAAGCCAGATCGAGCGTAGAGTTAATTAATCAAACCACTTTCGACTTTGTTCCTTTTCGGGGACGAAAAGTTTTAAGTGGGGGAGATTGTAACAACCCGTAAAATGCGAGCCAGTTTGAAATTTTTATTTTGGCAATTTTAGCGAATTTTGATTATTTAAAATGAATTATTTTAAATAATATCGACGTGAAATTTATTTTGAATATAATTCAAACGTATATATTATACGCGTCGTCGTTAGAATATAAATAATTATATATAATTATAAATAGAATTGAAAATGGCGCGGTAGTTCGATAATTCGATTTCAAACTTCAATTGAATGTACCGGGTGCAAAACAATCCGGATTTTAGTGAAACCAAAACTAATGGAATCTAATAGTGAATATCTTTCCAACGAATCCGAAAAATCAAAAGTTCGTAGCGGGAATCAAAAGACATGTCCAGTTGAAATTTCTGAATAGTCGCTATGGAATTCAGGCCCTTAAAAATGGACATTTTGCAAACGACCTCGGATTTCGACGAAACCAGTTTTGTTGGGTCCGTGATGTAAAGTTATTGCTAGATTCCAAATTTCATAATTTTTCGAATCAATATGTGAGCGTGGCAAAGGAAAACGCGTTTGACCAGTTTCAGTTGATTTTAATCGACTGGAAATTGGCCATTTTTCTAACGGTCTCGGAATTCGACGAAACTAGTTTTGTTAGGACCGTATCGTCAATACGAAGCTAGAAAATATTTTTCTAGAATTTTTCTAGTTAGTATGTGACCCCGGTAATTTGAAATGTACGTTTAAAATTCAATATAGTGATTTAAATGTAAATTCAACGGAAACTGATTCAAACGATCGAATCAGCCAGCGATACATATCCCATTGTGTTCGGAATGGGGGTTAAACGCTATGGACGACAGGCGGTGGGCCTCGTTTCGAGGTCGTATGTAAAAGTCAACCTTTTTGCAAAAATTTAATAAAAAAAAAAATATTTAATATTTTCCCTCCTATATCTCCTTCTTGGCCCCCCCCGATTCAGAAAACATAAAACAAAAAAAAAAGAGAAGAAGGCAGCAGCAGCCGCCAGGCGATCGCCGCCTCCGGCGAGGCGCGCCGCGCCCTCCTTCCCCATGTCGAACTCCTCCCCCTTCCTCCCTACCTCCTCCGAGAGCCACGCAACCAAATCGGTAACCCCCCCCGAACCCTAAAACCGCCACCGCCTCAGGCGCTTCCCCCCCTCTCTCTCCGTTCCTCCTCCGCCCTGCCCTCCTGCAGGAGCACCGACGCGCAACTGTCTCCCCCCCTGTAAGTTCCCTGCTATTTTATTTTTATTTTATTTACTTTTTCTGATTTTATTTATTTTTAAAACTGTTTTTATTTATTTTTAAAACTGATTTTTATTTTTAGATTTTAAAGTGAAAAGATTTAAACTTCAAAAGCTGAAAAGTTAGGATTTTTAAGTTATAAAAATTTAGATTTTTAATTTATAAAAGTTCAGATTTTTGTATTAGGAAAAACCAGATCTTTATATTTGTAGAAAAATAAAAAAACTGATTTTACTTTATGGTTTATAACTGATTTTACTTTATGGTTTTTAAAAATGAATTTGCTTTGAAAATATAATTTTTGTATTGTTTAAATCGAAATAAAAATATGATCTTTATATTGTTTACATAGGAGAAAATTTAGATCTTTATATATGAAAGCGAAGAATAAAAATTAGTTTTTTTATATTGAATGGCGAAATAAAAATTCGATTTTTATATATTGAACTTCGAACTAAAAATTCGATTTTTATATATTGAACTTCGAACTAAAAATTCGATTTTTATATATTGAACTTTGAACTAAAAATTCGATTTTTAAGTATTGAACTTTGAAATAAAAATTCGATTTTTAAGTATTGAACTTTGAAATAAAAATTCGATTTTTAAGTATTGAACTTTGAAATAAAAATTCGATTTTTAAGTATTGAACTTTGAAATAAAAATTCGATTTTTAAGTATTGAACTTTGAAATAAAAATTCGATTTTTAAGTATTGAACTTCGAAAGAAAAATTCGATTTTTATATATTGAACTTCGAAATAAAATGTGATTTTTATATATTGAATAACATAGTAAAAATTCGATTTTTATGAATATTGAATACCGAAGTAAAAATGTGATTTTTACGTATGTAGTGAAAGCAGCAACGAAGGTGACAAAAAGGCGAAACGACGAAGACTTCTGCAAAAGAAGAGCCGTGGAGCTAGGATAGCTATAGGTGAGAATTTCTCACCTTTCTATTTTATTTCTAGTTATATATATATACTAGGATGCAGACGGTGCTTAGTAGCACCCGACACAATCGTCCACAGACCATGGACTTGTTTGTTTGGCTGTTTGGTTATTGATTGCGATATTGGTTTGAATGTGGTTTGTGGTGTGAAAAATCGAATCGATAAATTGGTTAGGATTAGACGTGCGCCGTTATAAGGCGAAGGAGTAAGGCTAGGTTAGATTCTTACTCCAAATTTTGTGGTTTGCATAACGAATTGATTTGATTGATGTGTGAATGGCGTGGGCCTTCACTAGACCGGGGATAAGGCTAGGCCTCGTCCCGTTTCTAGTATCGTGCCGTTATGCCGCCGAAATTTTCTAAAATATGTTAGAAAAATAAAAATATCATTTTATCGAATGAAATGAATTGAATAGAAATTCATATGTTGAAATAAAATGTTTTATCGTTAAAAATATAATTTTTAACGTGAAAGTGAATAAATAAATATTTATAAACAAATCGGCCGATTTGTTTATATACACTGATTTGACGGATATTGATTGGGACGATATATTTTACACATCGCCCAACTGCACGAATAAAATATTTGTTTGATTGTTTGAATCCCCACACGGGTGTTGGGATGAAACTTGAAGTTCACTCATCCTGATTGATTAAATATGTCGATCGATTGATTGACAAGCTGCTATAAGCGTTAAATGTCTATATTTGATGCTTATACAGTGTAGTGCACTTTGGTTGATGGTTGATTATTCATCGTTGTTGATATATACATGTGTTGTAGAAAATCCATATAATTAACATTATATGGTAATTGATTGGGCCTCATTCCAGTTTCGAAAAAAGAAATATTTGAAATAGAAATATTTGAAATAGAAATATTTGAAATAGAATATTTGAATATTGAAATATGTTAAGCCGTGAGGATTAGATTGACGCCATTTTGACGTGAACGATATTTATATCGATTTTATTCATTTTAAAATGAATATTGAAAAACAATTTCGAAATCGAATATTTCGAAATGAATTGAATTGAAAACGATTTCGAAATGAATTGAATTGAAAACGATTTCGAAATGAATTGAATTGAAAACGAATTCAAAATGAATTGAAAACGATTTCGAAATGAATTGAATTGAAAACGATTTCGAAATGAATTGAATTGAAAACGATTTCGAAATGAATTGAATTGAAAACGAATTCAAATTGAATTGAAAACGATTTCGAAATGAATTGAATTGAAAACGAATTCAAATTGAATTGAAATTCGAATTGAATAGAAATGAATTTTAAAACGAATTTATAAAGAGGAATTCAATTTTGCTTTGAATTGAAATAGAAGTTGAAATAGAATTTGAAACGAATTTAAAACTATTTATATAATTCGTTTTAAATAGAAATCGACGAAATATATATTATATATATTATATATATAATATAATGGCCTGAATAGAACGCGCCGCGCCGCGGCAGTTCGCGAATTTCGACCATTTATTTCAAACGGACATTACGGGAGATCCGACCGTCGGATTCTCCTAAAACCGGAACCGTTGGGTTCGTATCGAAAAGAGCTTTCTAAAGAAGGTTAGAAATTTGAAATCTAACGGTTGGATTTGGAGATACGTCCAAATCAAATTCGAAAAAGGTCGCTGTAAGTGTAGTTCGATGGCCGTTGATGGAAATCGACTGTACGGGCCTTGATAAAATTATTAAAAATAGTAATAATTTATGTAAAATCATAAGAAATGATTTGTGAAGATCTGGGATGAAAAACTCCATATTTGAAAAGATAAAAATAGATTTTTATCGAAATGAACTAGTTTTGAACTAGAATTATAATTCTATTTATTTTTAAATAAATAAATTGAATTCGAAAAGGGTTTTGAAAATAACCAAAATTTCCAATGATTGCATTGGAGTGGATTTGAATCGAAATTGTCTTCGGAATATTTCGATGTTGGAATTCGTGATTATACAGGTGTTGTTATGGAAATTTGAAAGATATATTTTTATATCGTTATTTCCAATACGACATTTGTTAATCGTAGAATTTGATATTGAATATAGGCCGATATATTTTCTATTCAGAGCCTTGTATTTAATATCAAATGTGATTTGGGTTTGTCGTGAATGGTGTCTTCACTAACACTGTTCTTGGACCCAGTTGAGAAAAGATTAAATCTTTTTATTTAGATTTAATGAAGTGTACCAATTAAATGATATTTAATTGGAATTGAATTGATATTGATTTTTGGGTTTATCGTGAACAGTGTTTTAAATAACACTTGTTCTTTAACCCGATAATTGATGAATGTGATTTGGGTTTGTCGTGAATGGTGTCTTCACTAACACTGTTCTTGGACCCAGTTGAGAAAAGATTAAATCTTTTTATTTAGATTTAATGAAGTGTACCAATTAAATGATATTTAATTGGAATTGAATTGATATTGATTTTTGGGTTTATCGTGAACAGTGTTTTAAATAACACTCGTTCTTTAACCCGATAATTAATGAATGTGATTTTGGGTTTATCGTGAACCGTGTTTTAAATGACACTGATTCTTTAACCCAGATAATGATTAAAACTAAGTGGAGTTTTATTGAATCTTTAATTAGATTGAAAAGATCGAGAATGGAGTATCACCAGTTTTGCTCCAGGCGATAGTTAAATCTTTAATTAGATTTGAACGTGAAATTTAGAAACTAACTGTCGGTTAGCCAAGCAGAATGGTTTTCTGGATATTGATCTGATGTTGGTTTCGGCCTTCGGGGTTAATATTTGGGGAATTATTCTCTTGATTAATTTATGGTTAGTGACTAATGAATTGGAATGAGGCGTATGTTGTGTTTGTGTAACACTTATTTAAAATATACGCGAGTTATTCGGAAAGACCGGGTTTATCCCATTCTGAATAACTGATACGACGATAAGTCGAAGATGAAGACGATGGTCGAAGACCGGAGGTCTTCACGTCGTTTGGGTGATAACTGATGATCTTGATTGGGCTGTACACCCAAGAAGATGGAAACAGTTAGTGATCGTCCAGACGTACTTGGAGATCGATGGATATGCGGGGTACTAGGTGCCTCCGGTTTCGTTCAGACCCAGAACGGACTTGTAAATGGACTGTGTGTCTGACATCGGATTTCATTCTGTGTGACTGATATCGGTTGCATAGGATGGTTTGCCTGTGTGGCATGCTAAGATGCAAATGATCAAGGCTTCTGTTGAAAAGCAAAGTCTTGTGGTGATGATCAAAGCACGGCCTTTGTGGCGTAGCTTTGTGTAACGTTTACCTCGCGTGTTTCACACCAGGTATGAACCAAAAACGGGAGACGGACCTCAGGGAGGACTTGCGTTTCTTTCTAGCTAGAAGTGGCGTCAGTGGTTTTACACGCCCTGACGAGTTTGACTTATGTGGTTGTTGCGGTTGCGAGGCGCCTCGGTTATATCGGTTTCGGCCGAATGCATTCTGGTCGGCTGACGGACCAGACTTACACCCCATAGGGTGGGGAGACGTATTGTTCAAGCATAATAATCCACTCCGTGTGGACCGGCCCTGACGATCCAAGGCTTGCCTGCGCGCTTGCCTGAGGGGCGGGCTAGAGCGTCTCGAATCGGTTGAGGACTATCTTTTGCCTCGGTTCATAGACGGAAATCCAATTTCCAAATACGTGACATTTGCGGTTTTAATTGTAATCCTATATATGGCGACATAGTGGGATGGGGCGCTTATGCCGCCTATGATTGATACTTATGATTTGAAGTTGTTTTATACACTATGCACTTATAATAGTATCAAATGATTTGTTTTAAACGTATCAAGCATTCTTTAGCTGTTATAAGGGAAAACCCTATCCCCCGGCTTGCGTTGCATTGTGTGATAGGACCTGGGTCTTATGACAGCTTCATTTTTCTTTATTTAGCATTGCGCTGTTGTTTCATGCACTGGTATTCTTGGGAGGAAACCCGTTCCGTGTTATACGGCGTGGTCCCTTGATTTACCTAACTTTTAAAATAAAGAATAACAACTGTTTTAGTTCTCACACCAGTCACATGACTGACCTGGAGTTTATTGTTTCAACCTAAACTCTGGGTGCCCCTATTTTCGACACGGGCAGCTAGTAGTTTTGGTTTTGCAGATTTATATTCACAGGATCCTGGTTTACAGCTGGAACGATATCCGGAAAGCTTTGTATCCGTATATCTCCTTCTAGTTGTGTATTTTATTATTTTCCGCTGCGATGTATTTAAATGTAATTTAAATCTCTGATATTTCTGTGTAATATTTATTTGTTCATACTCCGTATATTCTTGTAATCTGATGCATTGTTGTAATATACAGTGAAATGTTCTTTTAGATGCGTTCTGTTGTGGTTTGTTCTCTAACTATCCGTCGCTTTCCTTTACGGGGAAGTTGCGGGTCTTCACATAATATTTTATAACGATTTTTCGCCATTTTTATTTATTTAAAAATGGCCTTATTTAATTAAACGACGTTTTAGGTCGCGTCATGCCACTGGCGCTGTTTTTCTCTAAATTTGTTTTACACATATCTGAAAATCTAACCGTTGGATCTTAACAAAGTTTATATCGTTGGAAAGATCTCTCAAAAGCGAACCCAACGTTTCCAGTTTCGTCAAAATTCGATGGTCAGATCTTTCGGTATAATCGTTTAAAAGTACGATTTCAAAACGCGAACTGCACGACCTCGATTCTTTTTTATTTTACTTTATATTTATATATATAAAAATATAATTCATTCGACGATTTCTATATCGTTTTCACTTCAAAATTTTCATTAACGCCTTTAAATTTTGGAATATTTCGCCATAACCTCCTTTGTACGGGAAGGGTTGGGAAAATCTCCAAACAGCCACACGAGCGTCTCATCTCAAAAAGAAAAAGAAAAAGCCAAGCGGCTAGCCAATCAGCTCATAAAATCATCACCTAAGCAAAACGGTAAATGTGTACCTATTTGTCGGGCATACAATTTTATTCCTCTTCTCTAGCCTCCTTGCTATAACCTGTTCAAATAAATATGCATGTATATGTGCAATTCTAATCACTTTTCAATTTATAAATATTTATTTCAACAAGTATTTATTTTTAACACTTCATACTTCATTTAAAATTGATATTTTTAGTGAACTAAAATATATTTCAACACATTTCTATTTTATTTGGTTCTATACATGCTGAAAATCACGTTCATACCAAACAAATATTTATTTCAACACTCGTATATTTTTAGCGAGTCACATACATGATAAAAATGATATTTTTATCTTCAAAAATATTTATTCAACACATAAATGTTTTTGACACTTCATATTCTCAATAAAAATGAAATTTTTATTGTTCACTTCATATATTCAACAAATGAATGTTTCAACTTCACTTATACGATAAAAATATGATTTTTATCGTTCTAGTCCTTTATTCAACTCATGAATGTTCTCTACTGTTCATAACTATAATAAAAATGTGATTTTTATTGTTAAAATAATTTATTTAAAATACTAATATTTTATCTAGTTCATGTATATGATAAAAATGTGATTTTTATTTTTCAAAGAATTTATTTAAACACGAATGTCATTCCACACATGAATTTCTATTCAACACACGAATGCACTCTATACATGAATTTTATTTTTCAACACATGAATATATTTTCTCAACACAAGAATACGGTTTCAACAAATGAATATGGTTTCCACACATGAAAATAATTCTAACACATGAATATTATTGAAAATTTCGACAGCATAACGGCATGGGTTCAAAACCGGCAACGTAGCGAAGTACGGCTCCTCGCGCTACCTTAAGCATCGCTGCTTTCCCTAAGGGGCGTATTCTAAGGACCTAAATATTCCGACCATCTTTCAAGTCATAAGGAATTTTTCCACAATCAATTCCAATTTTATTTTCAACCACAAACGGCTATTTTTCAACCACGATCAATCAATTCACAACCACAAACAATTCTAATCAACCATTAGCTATCAACCAATTTTCACACCAATCACAACCAATAAATATCGTCCATGGTTTGTAGACGAGGGGCGTATTTATATATATATATATATATATAATATCTCACTTTTATTTCAACACTTTTCACTGCATATATGTTTCAAACAACGCTTGTATAATTTATACATCGCTCATACAACTTATACAACACATGTACATGAGGTATACAATGCGTATATAATTTACACTCCTCTTATATAACTTATACAACACGCTTTCATTCACGTTTTGAATTTAGAGTCCTCACATTGCTTTGTCGCTTTGCTAAAAATCCTAGCGAGCTAAGAAAAATCCGCGGTCTCTTCTAGAATGTAGAGAGCCTCCTTGCGATCACGATGTTTTTTGTTTCATCAAATTTCGCCAATACACGATAAAGATATGATTTTTTAAAGTTTGCAACACTTAAAAGTGTTATTTTCAATTCAGAAATTACAAAGCCAATGCCTTTCAAAGTGGTTCGAACAAGGGTTTGAAGAATTCGCGAAATCCGTAGCACTTCGTTCCGATCAGGTTGTATGACGTCGAAGAGGGTGGCAAAGGCTTCAGGCGCAAGGGGGGTTTCGTCGGGATCGGTGGTCGGATCTGGCGGTGGCGGCGCTGTGAAGTCGCCGACTTTGGCGAGCTCGTTCTCGTCGATGGGGCGACGAGGGGGGTCCGAGGTTGGTCGGATTTGAAGAGGGGAGGCGGCGCTGTCAGGATCGGGTGGTGGCGGAGGGTATCGTGGCGTTTGGCGGCGGCGATTTGGCTGGGAAGGTTGGAGCGGGTTTCCGCCATCGGTGAGAGAGAGAACGAGGGTGTTTGAGGGATTTTTTTATTTTAATTATGAATGGAAAAATCCTATTGGCCCATGGTTTTATTAAATTTCAAAATAGTGTTTCTCCAAACGGACACCAATTCGAACCCAAGGACTATCGTCCCCAGCTAATTACCCCCATCTCGGACACAATGGGATATGTTTCGTAGCCAATTCGACTGTCATAGTCTGTAATTTTTCAAATTAAAGTATAAAACATTCAAATTCTGTTTTGAACATACATTTTAATTTGCCGGGGCCACATACTGCTTCTAAAAATTCCCCAAAAATTTATCTAGCTATGTTGGGGCGATATGGTCCCAACAAAATTTATTTCATCGAATTCTGAGACAGTTTGAAAAATGGCCCTTTTCTGGTCGACCCGATTTGACTGAAATCGACCAAACACATTTTCTTCTACCACGCTCACACATTAATTTCTAAAATTATGGAAAATTAAACTTAGCAATAAATTGACATCCCGGATCCAATAAAAGTGGTTTCGTCGAATTCTGAGGTCGTTTGCAAAATCACTATTTTCAAGGCTTTAATATTATTTAAAAATGGAATTTTTAAATTCTGACTGAATTTCTGCTTAATTTAATCAAAATAAAAATTTTAAACTAGCTCATATTTTCCGGGTTGTTACATGTAGGGTGATTCCTAGGATGCGGTAGGAGGGTACCTTCGGTTCATCCTGTTACTGGATGACTTGTATGGACGAATGTCTGACAGAGTATTTACAAAAGGATCACGTACGTTGATTTCTTCAAACGTACCTGGGTAGCTCCCAACTAGAGTATTTTTGTGGACGTCAATTAGTGATATCTGGCGAATTTGATGATGTGACATTCAAAATGAATGGTGACCAGATGTTCCAGAAGATAATTTAAACCTCAAGCCTCATCAACCGGGAAATGACAAAAATCGGGCAGACAGCATGGCTATGTGGGTCGCTCCCATTAGGGTGTATAATCACCTATCTAGAGAAATTTCTTTTGCTTCTTTAATCTATTTTGATGTTGTCCCTTTCGAGAAATGGTGGTTTGAGCCCAACCGTTGGTGATATACATTTGATACACTCAAGCGAAATGAGTGGTCGGTCATGTGTGGGCCGGGTTGCAAGACGTTCTTGTTGAACCCAGTATATTCGCCTCTAGAGATACACTATCGGCAGGTGGTCTCATACCTTGTCATAGTCGGAATCCAATCTCCAATAACCGCCCGCGGTTTTGATTGTATACTATATATGTGGAACGTGAGATGCAAGCGTTCAACTAGATTGACATTTACTTCTATTTAGACACTATTATAATATCAGAAAAGATGTTGATTTCAAAAATGTTTTGGATTATCGTAAGGTAAAAACCGTTCGTATTTATGTGTGGATTTGGTCTTAGGATTATCCTTTTCTTTCGAAAAGATTTTTGAACTTTAAAATCAAGTTGGATGATTCCCCTTAATACTATGCGAGTTTTTCTCACTCTGGTTCACCAAACTGACCCGATGTTTTGTAAATGCTCGGGTTAGTCCGGAGTGTACAGGTCCAGGTTATCAGATGATGCGAAGTCCAGAGATGAGATGGAGATGTTCATACGTTTGATATTACATAGCTACTATTCCGCTGTTTGTTGTGTATGGGACAGATTATTATAACTGTCCAGATATGTGATGTACTCTGATATTGTAAGTATTTTTAAAAGCTCTCAATAAAGATTTATTTCTGTATTATATTTTGTTCCGCTGCGATGTGAGACTCTGATTCTGTGTTGTGTTGGTTCTTCTTCTTCTTCTATTCTAATATTTCTTACTTTCTTATCTCACCCTCTAATTTCTTTCTAGTAACTATCCAGTGTTTTCGATGCTTGGAAGATCGGCATGAGTTACGGTAAAGGTATTTATCTCGATTTTCGAGGCCAAAAATCCTTGGGTCGTTACACACATTTATTCTTGTTTTAATTAAATAAATAACATAAGTGTGCTATTTTTACAGGTTTTAACTAAAAATCCAAATTTCTCAAATTATCATGCATTCATCTTCATATTTGGGGCAAAACGATCATTTTTGCATGTATTATTTTATGATAAAATTTACTTGTTTATTTTCATGTGTCATGTAGGAATTTAGGAGCAAAAATGAAGTATGCACATGAAGTTTACATGGAGATATACATGCACAAAGTGGATACAAAGAATTGGAGATGGTATTAATTAATTCACTATTTAGTGGAGGAGCCCACCTATCCATTATCTCTCCTTTCTTAATGGTACAATTACAGACTAATTGGATGAGTCAAAAGGCTTCATGCATTCTACGTGACTTATTAGTGGCTAAAACAAGATTAAAGCTTCATGAAGGGGTATTTTTGGTAGTCCCCAACAAAATTAATTAGGGTTTTAGGGTTTAGAACATGTATAAATATCCCTTTTATATTGATGTAAATCCTCTTCTCTTTTATCCTCTTTTAGTTAGTTTTAGTGTAGAGAATCAAAGCTCATTCTTTCTTTCATGGCTTCTTAGCAATTTCCCTCTTATGAAATTTTCATGTTAATGCAATTTAATTTCTTGTTCATTTAATTCTTGTTATTTACTTTATACATTAGTATAGTTTTATTTCATGCAAGTAGAATAATTGGTTTTTGTTAATTTGTTTTCATTTTTCTCTTTGTTCCTTTTTTATGTTGCTAGCTACTTTTGTTGTCATGATTATATATATTAGAGGCTATTCCCTTTCAACTTAGGGGTAATGAAGCTCTCTTGATTATGTAAATGCAACATAATTTGTTTATTCATGCTCTCTTTTCGTGCTTCATGTCATGTTGATGTTATTGGTTTGTGTTCATTATTGAATTTGATAGCCAATATTGTTGACACCAAATAGGCTATGCTTAGTCATGTGTTCACTAATTACCTCTTCACCTACATATGATGATGGTTATTAAGTGGAGGTTGAAATAAAAATTTAATGGTTTATAGTTCTAATTAATAGTTCATAGGCCATGCTTAAAGAATATTTCAATTTCAACTTGTTCATTTTTCATTTGAACTAGTATGGTGATTTAGTGGGTATGTTATAGTTTGATAGTTTATTTTGTGCTAATTAATAGCATGAATAAGCTATACTTATAACAATCATATTGTTGGACTAAATTCATCGCTGATTCTTCTTGTTTACAAATCTCTGAGACACGATATGTTGATCGCTATCCTAAAACAGTATTTGCCCTCTTATCTTGTGTGCACAAGTAATGGCAAATCTGTTCGAAGATACAACGGAGCAGATATTGAATATCTTTAGTCGACGTAGTTGCACAAACACGACGATTCACTATCTGGATTTAATCGTCTGCAGTGACAAGAGATTTGAATTCTAGCCTGTACGAACTAGAACCCTTTTGCAATATATTTAAGAAATGGCAAAGTATGAAATTAAAAGAAGATGTAGAGAAGTAATTCAAGTAATTCTAAACTGAAATGCAATCCAGTTTATATAGCAGCGAGGAGATACGGTTGCTTCTATTCAAAAAAGATTGCAACTCTTAAAACAGTAGCGTTTGTTTCTATTCAGAAACAGTCGTAGTTGTTCGTACCAGTCGACTGGTATATATAGTACCAGTCGACTGATTAGAGCATAAGACTGTTAATTTTAAATAGTCGTGTCTGTTTGTTTGAAATCAAACAAACCCTGTAAGTTCAAACATGACCAGTCGACTGGTAAGTAAATAACCAGTCGACTAATGATGTTAAAATTCTGCAGTAGTGGACTGGTGTAGATAGCACTCGTCGATTGATAATTCTGCAAGCAAAACAAAATTGATCTGTTGTACAGTAAGCCCATTGGCATTTCAAGCCCAACTAATCACGAGACCCCAAGAACCCCAAGGTCCAAGGCCCATCTTTTGACCTTTTAAATATTAATGTGCATGCCAATGTCATGTATGTTATGTTATTGCCTTATTTCTCCTCCTCTTTCATTTGATATAACACATCATACTTTTACATATATGGTTGCATACTATGTTATATTTCATGATGTGGGACAAATCAAAATTTTCGTTTATTTCAAATTTCCTCTAACAATCCTCTACCAAATTTTAAATAAATTCCTCTTGTCATTTTATGCAGGAAAATTTGTGCATTAGTATAGATGTCTTATAGACTAGAATCTATACTTAGTGAAAACCCATCAAAGTATATCAGGATGGAGTGATTGACTAAGCATTCAACCATCGATCCTATATGATCTACCGGATGTGATTATCACACACTCATTTTCATATTTTCTAGATAGTATGTTTGCCCAACCCATGGATTGGGCTTGGGTCTGTATCTTCTTTCATGAAATGCCCTTAGAGATCAAGCCAAAATCTCGTAGAAGGCGGCACCACCTTCGTTGCATTCATATAGGTAGGTTTATCAGAAGTGCCTTATAACACACACCTCAACAGTTTATCTATTATAAACCTATTAAGTTCTAAGCAGAACATCCTCTTTTGTCATTATAAGTACCAAGCACTTTTCTTTAGAATGTATGATAATACTTAGTTTTTCAGACTAAATATTATAGTGCTTCCAACCGCAAACATATGAAGTAATTTTCTCTTTGAACTCAAGATAACAAATTTCTTTATTGTGTTGAGTTGAGTTTCTTTAATTGGCGATTGTATTGTATAGTCTTTAAACCCATTCCCTGTGATGTTTTTATCACTAAGTTCCTTGCAAGTCCTTTAGTAAATGGATCTGCCAAATTCTGGCTAGATCACACAAATCTATGGTAATTATCCCTTCAGTGAGCATTTGCCTAACCAAACTGTGCCTTAGACCAATATGTCTAGATTTACGATTATAAACTTGGTTGTAAGCTTGTGATAAGGTTGATTGACTATCACAATGCACGGATATTGGTGGCATAGGTTTTGGCCACACAGGAATTTCTAATAATAAATTCCATAACCATTTTGCTTCTTTACTACCAGAAGCTAGTGCTATAAACTCAGCAGCCATGGTTGAATCAGCAATACATGTTTGTTTCTTTGAGGCCAAAGATATTGCTCCCCCACCAAGAGTGAATATCCATCCACTAGTTGGTTTACTATCTTCACTCCCAGTGTTCCAACTAGCATCTGTGTATCCTTCTATTACACTCGGATATCCATTGTAATGTATACCATAATTTATGGTACCTTTTAAATACTTTAAAATTCTATGTATTGCATTCCAGTGGATATTACTAGGGTTGCTAGTATATCTACTCATTTTTCCAACAACATAGGCAATATCTGGTCGTGTGCATGTCATTGCATACATCAAACTTCCAATAACTCTAGCATATTCCAATTGTTCTATGGCTCTTCCAGTATTACTGTATAACTGCATATTTAGATCAAACGGAGTAGACATAGGTTTACAATTGAACAGATTGAACCTTTTCAAAATTTTCTCAATATAATGAGACTAGGTAATTGATAACCCATCATTTTTTTGTGATTCTTATTCCAAGAATCATTTCAGCTACTCCCATATCTTTCATGTCAAAGCATGAAGATAGATATCTTTTAGTTTCTTCAATACTCGAAGTATCTGTTCCAAATATAAGCATATCATCCATGTAAAGACATATAATTACACCTTTACCTGAATGAAACTTGTTATAGACACATTTGTCAGATTCAATGATCCTAAAGCCATTGGATATAATGGTTTTATCAAACTTTTCATGCCATTGCTTTGGTGGTTGTTTAAGACCATAAAGTGATTTGACAAGTTTACATACTTTATGCTCTTGTCCAGGCATTACAAAGCCTTCTGGTTGAGACAAATATATCTTTTCACCAAGTTCTCCATTCAGAAATGCAGTGTTGACGTCCGTTTGATGAATTTCAAAATTATATATAGAAGCTAATGCAATTAAAGTCCTAATAGTTGAAATTCTTGCTACTGGGGCATATGTATCAAAATAATCCATTCCTTCTTTCTGTGTGAATCCTTTGTGTAACACCCCACGTCCATTAATGTCACTCACTAAGGGAATGCATTAATTTTCATGGATTATTATTAGAGTATAGAATAGAATATCACAAGACAGATATATAAAATGGTACTTAAGAAAATTCAAAATTTATTCATTGCAGCGGAAAAGAAAAACATGTTTGGTTATAACATCAAAACCAGATACTAGAGCCAAGTACTCAAATATCCATCTCGAAAAAAATTATTATCAGAGTACGTAAAAGTAAAACCATAATTCCACTCCAAATAGCCATAATGGAAAAGAGATAAAGCTGAGCGTTACTTTCAACACTTCCAAGCACTTCAAGAAGAAAGAGGTCCAAGTCAAGCTTCACTAATCCCAACCTGAGGACCCGGAGGGAAGAAAGAAAAGAGGCGAAACAAAAAGGGTCAGACATAAGTCTGGCGAGTCTAGTAACTTTAACAATATAATTAGTAAAGTAATACGATAAGGACATAAACTGGGTACAAGAGATGTCTGTAACATAAGCAGACATGACAAGGTAAACAAGGTAAGCAAGATAGAACATCGACTGTGCTCCTAACCACTATAAGATATGCTCTGCATCGTACCACATACTAGTTACATACTAAAAGATGATCCCTCCCTACTAATCATAATAATCGTAGCTTCGTGTACCCCTAGCTACTCTCGTAGGTGCCCACTTGCTCCTACCACCACTTGTTGTACCCACTACCCTCCCCATTCGATCGGCTCCCTAAACTCGTAGATACATGTGCTGGTCCCACAATAGGGTGTATCACTCCGTAAAGTGGCAACCCCGATACTACTGAAATGCACAGCTTATACCTCCACGATGCAACATTGTCTTACCTACCAGCCCGGACCCACGCACGCACATGACTCCGTTGGACTTGCACTGCCACCGCTAACTCTTTATTGACCTCTTACAATCAACCCCAGTAAGCGTGTCACTGTCCTCGACCTAGTTCGAGCTCATATAGATACTAAAATGGGTTACTTGTTGAAAAGGATCCACCCTCTTGACACAAGCTTCCCTCCTAAGCTTGGTCCCCACTAGTAATTCCCATTAACCCCTCTTTATCCCCATGTCTAATCACATGTCTCATCTTGGTTAAGTGCTTTTGTTAGGTTTCACATGCTACCCATGTTACCCACTTAACCCTTTATTATCCCCATGTCTAATCACATGTCTTATCTTGGTTAAGTGCTCATTAATTAATTATAACCGTAATCTTGCAAGACCTCCCACATTGGATTACTGTTTGTTGTTGCTAGATTTCTCGGGCGGTTCCGGGCAGGCTGATATCGCAATCCGAATCTAACCTCGTGTCTTTGCATTATTACGCATCTAATTTCTGCTTTTGACCTCTCACATTAGACTGCCGTTTGCGGTTGCTGGATATGTCAGGCGGTTCTGGGAAGA
Organism: Allium sativum; assembly: GCA_030737875.1. Classification (NCBI taxonomy): domain Eukaryota; kingdom Viridiplantae; phylum Streptophyta; class Magnoliopsida; order Asparagales; family Amaryllidaceae; genus Allium; species Allium sativum. Next base: position 15,311,988 of record CM060923.1, read on the forward strand.
CTTCTACCACAAACTAGTCTAACCTCGTGTCTTAGGCGTTTATTATCTCTTCTTTTATTCAAACCCAATTTCAAGTTCTGAATTATAACATACATTCCAATTGCCCATAACTTCCAATTCAAGTTACGTTTATAATTCTAATCCAAGTTATGCCTATAATTCCATGTATACAAATTATACCAATTTATGCCCCAAATCAATTACATGATTACAAATCAATTTATGCCCAATTACATATTATTCAATATTTTCCCAAACTTTTCCCACAACGCTCCCACATAATTCGTACGTATAATTCAACGTAATATAATTAGGCTCAAAGTTAGCCAATCTCAAAAATAAAAGGGAAAAGAAGATAAGAAGGGAAGAGAACCATTACATCAAAACTGGCATAAAAATAGGCATATGAAGTATGAGCTGGCATGGAATTGTAAAATAGATCCAATAGACATATGATAACAGAAATTTGGGTACGAATATGAAAGATAATGATTTACAAACTTGATAAGATTCATCTCAGTCACAGGCATATACATTAGATCCAATTTACCATCCTATCACAATTACTTTTTTATTTAATTATATGTGAAAGTGACATAAACTCACAGCGATAGGATTCTTAGAAGAGAGAATTAACCGTTGTTGTAGCAATTCTGATCTTGAATAATCTTCTAATTTGATTGTGGAATAAGAACTATATCTAAATCTCTACTTTGATTTTTGGTTGGAGAAGAAAGGCTAGGTTAATTTAGATTAGAGCAGCATGGAGGCGCCATGGATGAAAATAATGAGACTAGGGTTAGGTTTAGGGGTATTTTATAGATGCTCTAGGTGAATTAGGACCATTAGATTAGATTAGGATCCATCTGAACCATACAGACCAGAAAAACACGTCACCCGCCAATCCCAGAAGAACACATCATCAGATCAACCACAAAACACGTCAGGCTAGATCTGGGCCGATGGGGTTGACACCCCTATAGGGGGTCGACACCCACGAGCGGGAAGTTTCCCGCTCAGCCCACTTTGTCTGAATTTTTATTTTTGAACAGTTTTTGTTATTTAATTATTATTTAAATAAATTCTGCTTTAAACTGAAATCTTCTAAGCTTCATAACTTCTTCATACGATATCCGATTTACGCAAACTCGGACTCTATTCCAAAAAGAATTCCGAGACGAACGCAATGGCGCAACCCATTTTACTTAATTATTCTTTTAAAAATTAAGTGTTATAAATTTGTTACTTTTAATGTTTTAAAATTTCGAGGTGTTACATTCTCCCCTTCTTAAAGGATTTCGTCCCTAAAATCTTCAAGTTAAGAAGAATGTATCCTACCATCCAATCATCCATCTACTCATCCATCATCCACAAACATCCATTGTCCTTAAAAGATTTCTAATGCTATATGAATATATGCAAAAGTGTGTGTATATGTTCCTTATCTAATGCAAAGATTAGGCAGTCTATTGATTCAGTTGACCTCCTTAATGCGAAACATGATAGTGCCATGCGTCCATTATGTATGCAAAAGAATCCTAATGATACATATCATTTCTATATGAGTGCACAACCATTCATTCAAATGCAGCATCCATATGATAACACATTCAATATACATCCATTAACTTAAATATGCACACTCATTCATATGCAATATGAAAGCGATTGAGCCGATCTAGTGCCTAATGTGTGTGTAAATGCATCCACGAGCTACCACTAGCAAACACTTACATCCACTTTCATCCACCAAACATAACATGCCTCAAACACATGTTTACAACCATAGGATTTTCTACCTAAAGGTCGAAGATATAATCGAGTACATACACTAAACGATAGAACAAGCATAAACAAAGCGGTAGAAAAAGGAGAAGTTAAGAACACACCCTCAAAAAGGAAAGGGTACGACGCACATATCTTGTCTTCAGTCTCCTAAGTCGTGTCTCCTTGATCATCTCCCCACTGGACTTTAACCAACTTGACCTCTCGGTTGCGTAATTTCTTGACCTCTGATCCAAGGATGCATGTAGGAACTCGTCTAACCATGGCATCTCGCTCCACTTCCATTTCTCTAAGCATGCTCGGCTCTCCTCAAATGCGACACGTGAAATACATCATGAACACCACTAATCTTCTCAGGCAACTACACTTTGTAGGCCATCTATCCAATTCTCTCTATGATGGGAAATGGCCCCACAAACCATGGTGCCAACTTCCCTACGGACCCAAAGCGGACTACATTCCTCAATGGTGATACTTTAATAAAAATATGTCTCTAACATGGAACTCAAGATCGGTTCGTCTCTTATCAGCATATGACTTTGGTCGATCTTGTGCTGTAGTGGCCCGAAAATCCATACCAATTTGAGCTGACTAATATCCTACACATTCGACTCAAAGTGTACGAAAATTCAGATCATTAATAGAACGAATTTAGAGGATGAGATAGAAAGGATAGAACTAATAGAATAAAAGAAGAAGAAGAACATCTGAATCATAGTAAACACGAATCTCACAGCGGAACGAATAACATGTATTATAACATAACTTTGAAATACAAAACTGTATTGTATATACATACCATTATCAGAGTACAATACATCATATCACAGCGGAAATAATCTCTAAATAACTAATGGTGAAGTTTCCTGCTTTGAGCTCCTCCAAGTGAATTTGTAAAATCCTGAAACACTTGACTGCCCGTACAAATTTGGGCACCCAAGAGTTTAAGGAAAACACAAACAAAATAAACTCTGGGTCAGTCATGGGACAAGTGTGAGTAAATTCCAACCATACTGTTTAATTTTTAAAATCCTTTTGAAACAAAAGGATAATAGTAAGACCAGCCCACACATAAACGTGGACGGTTTTTACCTTACTATAACCCAAACCATTTTGATATCAAAATCCAGTGATATTATGATAATGTCTAATCGTATAAATAACCAAGTAGCAGAATGCTTGCATCTCACTCTCCACATATATATAGTATAAAATCATAAATCGCAGGGCGCTTATTTGAGATTGGATTCCAACAGACAAGGTATGGGAGAACCTTCCGATCGGTGTACTCTAGAGAGGATACACCCAGGGTTCAACAAGAATGTCTTGCAACCCGGCCACACATGACCGACCACTCATTTAGCTTGAGTGTATCGAATATATTGCCACCCATGGTTGTTGGCCATCCAACCGTAATCCAAAGATACAGAATCGAAAAAGAAGAACAAATATGAATTTTCTCTAGATCGGTGACAATACACCCTGCTTGGGGATGACCCAACTAGCCATGTTGCCTAGCCCAACTTTTGTTACTTCCTGGTTGTGAGGCTAGAGGCTACGTATATCTTCAGAACATCGGATCACCACTCACTTTGAATGCCACATCGTCAAAACCGTCAATTCACAAATCGATTTCCAAAAATATCACGGGTATAAAAAGCTGAGAGGAACGAATTCCTCCGCCATCAGACCTAATACCTTTATAAGATCAACTATACGTGATTTGTTAGGTATACTCTGTCAGACACTCGTCCAGACAAGTTGTCCTGGGACTGGACAAACAGAAGGCACCATTCTAGAACAGGACGACCCTTGCATTTCACTCCGTCTTCAACTTTTTTCAGCATAATATAATTCGCAGCGCTTATGCCTTTACGGAGTGGGTTTCAGATAATATATCCAACCGGTCTCTCCGTATTGACTATGATGGTCAAAACACTTCGATAGTCGGTTATTTATCTATCGAAGTAAAAACAACATTCATTCAAATGTACGATTAACATCACAAAATCACGGGCACTTTTAATTTAACATTGGACTTTATTATTCGAATTCTCATATCTTACCAGATATTTCTTTGAACCAACGTCGTTACTTATTACTTTAGAGTAAGTGGATTTCAAACAAAACTGTTTTCATTCCCTAGGAAGTGCTGCTATATATAAAAATCACGCTTGAGTTTGGTTAATAGCGTTAATTTATCGTTACAGTTCAAAACTTGTCATACGCTGTAATATTTCCCTTTATACTAATCTCGACATAACAGTCACGCTTAAGCCTAGTCAACAACGTTATTTTATCGTTATAGTTCATAGACTTGCAATACGCTGCCATATTCCCTTTATACTAATGCAATACGCTGCTATATTCCCCTTTATAACTACTGCAATACGCTGCCATATTTCCCTATCTTCTGAAATTTAGAAAATATTCATTACTAACATTGGAAAACATTTCCAATTTCTATTAAATCATTTTAAATCTGCAAAATGGTTGCTTTTAAATTATAATTCATTTTAAATTGTTAAAATCTTCTCGTTAGAGAAAGATGAACTTTCTTATCAAATAAATCTCTATTTAAATAATAAATACAATTATCGGCTACACTCTCGTCTATTGAGTTATTTATAAGTTCAGAATCATATCCTACTTTATAAACTTTATTCCAAGTAAATTTCTTATTAACTATTTCTCAAGCTTTATGACTTAACATTCACTTCATATTCGATTACTATTCATTGGTTCCAAAGCAAATATTAACCATTTGTCAAACTCTAAATTATAAACCGTATAATCCCTAAAAGGTTATTTATATACTATTTGATACAGTCAATTTTAAATTATAAATCCATATGGATTTATTTAATTCTATTTCCATTCTGAACATAAAATAAAGTTCATCGTTTTCTTCTAAAATGATTTCCCAACTTCCCTTTAAAAGTCTATTCCTATATTTCCAAACTATTTAATAATAATTATTCAACATTATTTCTAAACATTGTTTATAAATTAAACAACTTGTTTTAATATAACTAAAACGAGTTAATAATATAATTCCAATTTAAATTCAACTCCTATTTAAACAATAAATTTTTCCTTTTTAAACTCGAATCAATTTCCATTTATTTTTACGGTATTAAAATACCGGTTATTTCAAGGCCAGTGTAAATCCCACATCCCCAACAAACAAAAATCAGTGGCAGACTATCTATTACATCATATAATACAATATATGAAAACAACAAATATAATTATTTCAACCAATTTATCAGCAATCCATCTAAACACCCATCACACATCATTTAACCACTATTTACCAATATTAAATAACGATTATAATATTATAAAAATGATCAGAGTTAGTGAGTTTACTCACCTTTGCGCGTTAACCGTTAAATAACGATTTGCGTCAGTAAATCTGATCAGCTGTTTTAGCATGCACCAGTAACCGACCCGAAACAAACAGTCTCATCTCCTTTATATTTTCCAGCGCGAGCTCCTGAACAAACCAACCCATCATGCCGAGCTTCTTGATGCCACCGCCCTCTTCTTTCTTGCTATCCCAAAAATATACCACTAATTCCACTTTGCAAAACACCAATCATCAAAGCAAAGAACTTCTTCGTAAATTCTTTTTCCTTTCTTTCTTAAAATTTTCCCTTCTTCTTGGGCTTCTGAAATAATTAGACAGCCCAACTCCTATATAACGTTGGCCCAAATTCCTAGTTAACGACCCAAGTCCACACTTATAATTCTCCATTTTCTTCACTAATTTCCAGAATCAACCCACCAAACTTTTTAAATAAAAACCTAAATGTACCAGCCCAACTCTTTAAACCCGCCATGCACCAAAATTTGGTTCTCCAAACCATTTAAATGAATCTGCACATGTCTAATATTCCTGCACCCGCCATAAGTCACTGGTTCACGCAATCCACCATGTTCCCTTCCTTGTGAAGCCTATACCCTTTCTATTCTCCCTTTTATCAAGCTCTTTTTTTTCTTTTACTTGTACGGGCCGAAGCCCATGATCCCATGAGGAAAAACAAAACCCGCCTGTACTCTATATTGTTTCTCCTTCATCCCATACACTCTTCGCCTGTACATGAATTTTGCCCCTTCTATACGAGCCTCTCCTCCACATAATTCCTGAACTCCACCATGTACAACTTCCACTACACCACCTAACTACCATCAAATGATACCACCAGAACACGCCCTCCTATCGGTGAAACCCACCACCGCGTCACCGAAACTACGACACCACCCGGTCTCCGACCGCTCCGCCATGTTGACCAGTACCCCACCAAATGCTCTTCCAGCCATCATAGAAACCCCATGTGTGTTTCCCCACTTCACTTCATCAGTTTTCACGTCCACTGGGTCTCGAGTCCGCGTTGCTTTACCCGGGTGCTGTCATCAATATCCACCCGCCACCGACCAAGGTCAGAGCTTCGACCCGAACTGCTTTAACCTGCCCACCACCGGCTTGGTCACCACCGAGTTCTGAAAACAGCAACGCCTTCTCCAGTGAATGAACCTTGCTTCACTCATTAGTCATCACCGCATTGTCCCCTCAACTGATCACTCTTCTACACTACCGAAGTCATCAAACTGCCAGAAAATCCCTCACCATGTTCATCGCTTTTGGTTTTTTTTATATTTTGTTTGGTTTCTCTGAAGGATGAAATGAAAAGAAGATAAGGCGTGCGTATTTAAAATGTTTAAGAAGCCTTCATGGGTAAGTAATAGGTAATAGGTTGTACGCAGTAGACTATGCGATTTTCAAACCTCCCCCCCCCCATGCTTTTTGTACAATTTTATTTGTTTGTGTTTATTTTTAGTCGCGTGATTTCCGCTTTAGGGTAGCTGTAATCTTAGGTGAACAGGCATGTGCGATGTAGCTTAGACAGTAAGGTTCCCTTTTAATTAATATACAATATATTTGTTATGGACATGGTCGAATGTTACACTAATTTAGTTCTCTTCTTGGTATACCCGACTAGTTATATGTGTCAAGCATCCTTATGACATGATAGGTTTAGAATTTACTGGTGAGAAGGAGATTTAAAGTGGTGATTGAATCCTTGAAATATGACGTCCCAGTTTGATGACTTCCAACTTAGAAGCACTCATGTTTTATTTGTGTAGATGTCATATAATATTGCACAGCATAGTTATTTCATTAAATTGATGGAGACTAGATAGGTATAGGCTTGATCTACGTTGAAAATAGACTGGTGAAAGGGACAACGCAGATTTGTTTTGTAGGCCAGCACATATATGTTTGGTTGGGAAGTTTTACAATTGATGTGGTGCCTGTTTTCCAGAATTTCATCACTTATGGACCACTATGGACAGAAATAAAAATATCATTGTGACGGACACTGTGTCACGATCCCAAAAATGTAATAATATCGGTAGGTTAACTCATACTGTGAAACCCCAAAATATCGACATAGGGTGCAAAGTACTCCAAACAAAAAGTTGCTTATCTTACTAATTAAAAATTACAGTAAAATTCTAAAAATTAAGTTATAACTACATCTAAAAAGAACCTTGTCCAAATTCGAATCCGATATCTAGTTATTTCAAATAAACCGTTATGGTCGATATACGATTTTATAGCGACTTTCTGAATATTTGATTTGGATATAATTCACAATCTATAACGAAAATTCTTGATTTTTCACTTCTGTTAGCAAGATAGGGTTCAACAGATTCCAACGTTTCTTATTTTGAAGAAATCCGGCTAATAACGGATCCGGTATACTCAGTTGAAGTTCAGAACGTTAAATTACGAACTGCCGCGATATTACGGGCTCGATTATATTTAATATATATTTTTATACATTCAACTCCGTTTTAATTAATATAAAAATCCACTTATATTCCGAATTTAATAATTAAACTGATTTAAATATTCAAATACAAACCGATAAAAATGCGGGATGTTACATACCTTCCCCCTTAAAAGAATTTCATCCCCGAAATTACTAAGGTAGGAAAATTTGTTACAATTCCTATTATAACCAGATTAAAATCCTTTTGTTTTACTTTTTAACTTCAATTTCACTGAACTGTTCAATTTTAATTAACATATTAATTTATTTTTAATAAAGAATATTTTCAAAAATTCTGAAAATTTTCTAACTCCTTAAATTTCCAAGAAATTTTGCCAGCATCTCCTCTGCATGGCTCAGTTGGTACAACTACAACTCGCCTTTTTAGGCCTTTTTCAATCTAAAATATAATCAATCAGCCAACCTCTTGCCAAATCGGTTCATATATCTCATACTCAATATAATTTAAACATGTACCTTTTTGTCGGGCATTCGATTCTATCTCTCTCATCTGCTATCCCTTCAGCATATACAATTTTATTTCCAATTGATTTCCATTCAAATTATCCTCGAACCAAATCATGCACTTATAACTCCGTTCAAACTCCAATTCCAAACTCAATTCCAACTCTTAATTCATCAATTCAATTCCATTTCGAATTATCTCTAATCCAAACCAATTACATTATGCTTAGTTAAATTTCTGTTTATTTGCCTTATAAGTAAATTTTAAATTCCAAAATTCAAATTCCTGGGATTTTTATTTCAAATCAGTTTGAAATCATATATATATATATTACCGATAATAATAGCAATTCAAAACATTTGAATTTCCGAACAACTTATTTCAAAACAAAATCTTTGGTACTAATCCGTCACTTAGAGACTCGAAAATGAACACCGATGATGGTCGACTTCATCATCGGAATTATTTTCCAGTGATCAAAGTGAGTTCAATACTATATTACTTTAAAAAATCATTTTTCAAACACTTTTATCTTGAAATTTACTTCCAAATATTCTTTCAAAATTCTTGGAAAAACATCTTTAAATTCCCAGGATTTAAAATTCCATATATTAAATCCAAATTTATTTACAAACTTTTTCCCAAATTACCAGAGTTTTATTTCAATTCTGGTTTTTAATTCATATTTAGTTCATCTGATTTTTCACATTATACTTATATGATATTTCGATTGGATATTTATATAACCAACTCAATGATAAATCTTATTTGATCATAATAACGATCAACACTATAATCATCTCAAGATATATACTCCTTTTTATATCAAAATATATTTTGGGTAAATTATTTCATTTACCCTCTTTTCAAATCATATTGTGTCGAATTACTCTGTTCAAGAGTTTAGAAACACCTATCGACACAGTTTGCATTACTGTTTCGACTAGAATTCATAAACCACTCGACTGACCAGTCAACACAATATAAAACAATTTTTATATTAGTTTACAAATACGCGCTCATATATATACACTCAAACTCAATCTAGAGTATTACTGACTACATCACTATTGAGTTGTGCCACAGAGCCAAGGTAATCACTTAACCTTATGCTCTGATACCAACTGTAGTGGCCCGAAAATCCGTACCAATTTGAGCTGACTAATATCCTACACATTCGACTCAAAGTGTACGAAAATTCAGATCATTAATAGAAAGAATTTAGAGGATTAGATAGAAAGGATAGAACTAATAGAATAGAAGAAGAAGAACATCAGAATCAGAGTAAACACGAATCTCACAGCGGAACGAATAACATGTATCATAACATAACCTTGAAATACAAAACTGTATTATATATACATACCATTATCAGAGTATATTACATCATATCACAGTGGAAATAACCTCTAAATAACTACTGGTGAAGTTTCCTGCTTTGAGCTCCTCCAAGTGAATCTGTAAAATCCTGAAACACTTGACAGCCCGTACAAATTTGGGCACCCAAGAGTTTAGGGAAAACACAAACAAAATAAACTCGGGGTCAGTCATGGGACTAGTGTGAGTAAATTCCAACCATACTGTTTAATTTTGAAAATCCTTTTGAAACAAAAGGATAATAGTAAGACCAGCCCACACATAAACATGGACGGTTTTTACCTTACTATAACCCAAACCATTTTGATATCAAAATCCAGTGATATTATGATAATGTCTAATCATATAAATAACCAAGTAGCAGAACGCTTGCATCTCACGCTCCATACATATATATATATATAGTATAAAATAAAAAATCACCGGGTGCTTATTTGAGATTGGATTCCAACAGAAAAGGTATGGGAGCACCTTCCGACTGGTGTACTCTAGAGAGGATACACCCAGGGTTCAACAAGAATGTCTTACAACCCGGCCACACATGACCGACGACTCATTTAGCTTGAGTGTATCGAATATATTGCCACCCACGGTTGTTGGACATCTAACCGTAATCCGAAGATACAAAATCGAAAAAGAAGAACAAATATGAATTTTCTCTAGATCGGTGACAATACACCCTGCTTGGGGATGACCCAACTAGCCATGTTGCCTAGCCCAAATTTTGTTACTTCGGTTGTGAGCCTAGAGGCTACGTCTATGTTCAGAACATCTGATCACCATCCACTTTGAATGCCACATCGTCAAACCCGTCAATTCACTAATCGATTTCCAAAAATATCACGGGTATAAAAAGCTAAGAGGAACGAATTCCTCCGCCACCAGATGTAATACCTTTAAAAGATCAACCATATGTGGTTTGTTAGGTGTACTTTGTCAGACACTCGTCAATACAAGTTGTCCTGGGACTGGACAAACAGAAGGCGCCATTCTAGGATAGGACGACCCTTGCATTTCACTTCGTCTTAAACTTTCTTCAGCATAATATAATTCGCAGCGCTTATGCCAATACGGAGTGGGTTTCAGATAATATATCCAACCAGTCTCTCCGTATTGACTATGATGGTCAAAACACTTCGATAGTCGGTTATTTATCTATCGAAGTAAAAACAACATTCATTCAAATGTACAACTAACATCACAAAATCACGGGCACTTTTAATTTAACATTCGACTTTATTATTCGAATTATCATATCTTACCAGATATTTCTTTGAACCAACGTCGTTACTTATTACTTTAGACTAAGAGGATTTCAAACAAAATTGTTTTCATTCCCTAGGAAGTGCTGCTATATATAAAAATCATGCTTGAGTTTGGTTAACAGCGTTAATTTATCGTTACAGTTCAAAACTTGTCATATGCTGTAATATTTCCCTTTATACTAATCTCGACATAACATTCACGCTTAAGCCTAGTCAACAACTTTATTTTATCCTTATAGTTCAAAGACTTGCAATACGCTGCCATATTCCCTTTATACTAATGCAATACGCTGCTATATTCCCCTTTATAACTGCTGCAATACGCTGCCATATTTCCCTATCTTCTGAAATTTAGAAAATATTCATTACTTACATTGGAAAACATTTCCAATTTCTATTAAATCGTTTTAAATCTACAAAATGGTTGCTTTTAAGTTATAATTCATTTTAAATTGTTAATATCGTCTCTTTAGAGAAAGCTGAACTTGCTTATCAAATAAATCTCTATTTAATAATAAATACAATTATCGGCTACACTCTCGTCTATTGAGTTATTTATAAGTTCAAAATCATATCCTACTTTATAAACTTTATTCCAAGTAAATTTCTTATTAACTATTTCTCAAGCTTTATGACTTAATATCCACTTCATATTCGATTACTATTCATTGGTTCCAAACCAAATACTAACCATTTGTCAAACTCTAAATTATAAACCATATAATCCCTAAAAGGTTATTTATATACTATTCGATACTGTCGAATTTAAATTATAAATCCATATGGATTTATTCAATTATATTTCCATTACGAACATAAAATAAAGTTCATCGTTTTCTTTTAAAATGATTTCCCAACTTCCCTTTAAAAGTCTATTCCTATATTTCCAAACTATTTAGTAATAATTATTCAACCTTATTTCTAAACATTGTTTATAAATTAAACAGCTTGTTTTAATATAACTAAAACGAGTTAATAATATAATTCCAATTTAAATTCAACTCCTATTTAAACAATAAATTTTTACTTTTTAAACTCGAATCAATTTCCATCTATTTTTACGGTATTAAAATTCCGGTTATTTCAAGGCCAGTGTAAATCCCACATCCCCAACAAACAACAATCAATCGCAGATTATCTATCACATCATATAATGCAATATATGAAAACAACAAATATAATAATTTCAACTAATTTATCAGCAATTCATCTAAACACCCATCACACATCATTTAACCATTATTTACCAATATTAAATAACGATTATAATATTATAAAAATGACTAGAGTTAGTGAGTTTACTCACCTTTGCGCATTAACCATTAAATAACGATTTGAGTCAGTAAATCTGATCAGCCGTTTTAGCATGCACCAGTAACCGACCCGAAATAAATAGTCTCATCTCCTTTATATTTTCCAGCGCGAGCTCCTGAACAAACCAACCCATCATGCCGAGCTTCTTGACGCCACCGCCCTCTTCTTTCTTTCCATCCAAAAAATATACCACTAATTCCGCTTTGCAAAACACCAATCGTCAAAGCAAAGAACCTCTTCGTAAATTCTTTTTCCTTTCTTTCTAAAATTTTTCCCATCTTCTCGGGCTTCTGAAATAATTAGACAGCCCAACTCCTATATAACATTGGCCCAAATTCCTAGTTAACGACCCAAGTCCGCACTTATAATTCTCCATTTTCTTCACTAATTTCCAGAATCAACCCACCAAACTTTTTAAATAAAAACCTAAATGTACCAGCCCAACTCTTTAAACCCGCCATGCACCAAAATTTGGTTCTCCAAACCATTTAAATGAATCTGCACACGTCTAATATTCCTACACCCTCCATACATCACTGGTTCACGCAATCCACCATGTTCCCTTCCTTGTGAAGCCTATACCCTTTCTATTCTCCCTTTTAACAAGCTTTTTTTTTCCTTTTACTTGTACGGGCCGAAGCCCATGAGCCCATAAGGAAAAACAAAACCCGCCTGTAATCCATATTGTTTCTCCTTCATCCCATACACTCTTCGCTTGTACATGAATTTTTCCCCTTCTATACGAGCCTCTCCTCCACATAATTCCTGAACTCCACCACGTACAATTTCCACTACACCACCTAACTACCATCAAATGATACCACCAGAACACGCCCTCCTATCGGTGAACCCCACGCATGCAATTGTTAGCCATTCTCACCCTACTCCATAATTGAAAACAACCCCCACGCTTCGTTTGTGAACAACAGACCCCCACCACCGCGTCACCGAAACTACGACACCACCCGGTCTCCGACCGCTCCGCTATGTTGACCAGTACCCCACCAAATGCCCTTTCAGCCATCAGAGAAACCCCATGTGTGTTTCCCCACTTCACTTCATCATTTTTCACGTCCACTGGGTCTCCAGTCCGCGTTGCTTCACCCGGGTGCTGTCATCAATGTCCACCCGCCACCGACAAAGGTCAGAGCTTCGACCCGAACTGCTTTAACCTGCCCACCACCGGCTTGGTCACCACCGAGTTCTGAAAACAGCAACGCCTTCTCCAGTGAATGAACCTTGCTTCACTCATTAGTCATCACCGCATTGTCCCCTCAACTGATCACTCTTCTACACTACCGAAGTCATCAAACTGCCAGAAAATCCCTCACCATGTTCATCGCTTTTGGTTTTTTTTTATATTTTGTTTGGTTTCTCTGAAGGATGAAATGAAAAGAAGAGCAGGCGTGCGTATTTAAAATGTTTAAGAAGCCTTCATGGGTAAGTAATAGGTAATAGGTTGTACGAAGTAGACTATGCGATTTTCAAACCCCCCATGCTTTTTGTACAATTTTATTTGTCTGTGTTTATTTTTAGTCGCGTGATTTCCGCTTTAGGGTAGCTGTAATCTTAGGTGAACAGGCATGTGCGATGTAGCTTAGACAGTAAGGTTCCCTTTTAATTAATATACAATATATTTGTTATGGACATGGTCGAACGTTACACTAATTTAGTTCTCTTCTTGGTATACCCGACTAGTTATATGGGTCAAGCATCCTTATGACATGATAGGTTTAGAATTTACTGGTGAGAAGGAGATTTAAAGTGGTGATTGAATCCTTGAAATATGACGTACCAGTTTGATGCCTTCCAACTTAGAAGCACTCATGTTTTATTTGTGTAGATGTCATATAATATTGCACAGCATAGTTATTTCATTAAATTGATGGAGACTAGATAGGTATAGGCTTGATCTACGTTGAAAATAGACTGGTGAAAGGGAAAACGCAGATTTGTTTTGTAGGCCAGCACATATAAGTTTGGTTGGGAAGTTTTACAATTTATGTGGTGCCTGTTTTCCAGAATTTCATCATTTATGTACCACTATGGACAGAAATAAAAATATCATTGTGACGGACATTGTGTCACGATCCCAAAAATGTAATAATATCGGTAGGTTAACTCATACTGTGAAACCCCAAAATATGGACATAGGGTGCAAAATACTCCAAACAAAAGTTGGTTATTTTACAAATTAAAAATTACAGTAAAATTTTAAAATTAAATTATAACTACATCTCAAAAGAACCTTGTCCAAATTCGAATCTGATATCTAGTTATTTCAAATAAACCGTTACGGTCAATATACGATTTTATAGCAATTTTCTGAATATTTGATTTGGATATAATTCACAATCTATAACACGAATTCTTGATTTTTCACTTCTGTTAGCAAGATACAGTTTAACAGATTCCAACGTTTCTTATTTCGAAGAAATCCGGCTAATAACGGATCCGATATACTCCGTTGAAGTTCAGAACGTTAAATTACGAACTACCGCGATATTATGGGCTCGAATATATTTAATATATATTTTTATACGTTCAACTCTGTTTTAATTAATATAATAATCCACTTATATTCCGAAATCAATATTTAAACTGATTTAAATATTCAAATACAAACCGATAAAAATGTGGGACGTTACATGTGTCGTTTTCATGCGTCTTCGAATCAAGTCTATCTTCTCTGAAGTTTCCCTAACCATTTCGGGCCTAAGCAAAATCTTATCCGTAGACTCCCACCAACAAGTCGGTGATCGGCAAGGTCGTCCATATAGAGCCTCAAAAGGTGCCATGCCAATACTAGTCTGATGGTTGTTGTTGTAGGCAAACTCTACTAATGAAAGATGTTCCTCCCATGTCTCTCCAAAGTCCAAGATGCATAACCTCAAAAGATCCTCTAGAATCCGATTCATTCTTTTTGTTTGGCCATCCGTCTGAGGGTGATAAGCGGTGCTCAAACACAATTGCATTCCTACCGCCTCATGCAAGCTCTTCAAAAACTCACTAGTAAAAATGGGATCTCGATCGCTCACAATACTATAAGGTATGCCATGTAGACGAACTATCTCTCGGAGATAAACAGATGCCAACCATACCGCTGTTCATTTACTCTTAACGGGAATGAAATGAGCACTTTTTGGTAAGTCTATCTACTATTACCCAAATCCCCGTATTACCCTTCCTTGACCTCGGCAACACGTCGATGAAATCCATGGAAACACATTCCAATTTCCACTGTGGAACCTCTAAAGGGTGAAGCAAACCACCAGGCTTCTTTTGCTCAGCCTTGACTTGCTGGCACACTAAGCATCTAGAAACAAACTCAGCCACATCCTTCTTCATTCCGGCCCAAAAGAAAACTCGCTTCATGTCCCTATACATCTTGTCACCACCGGGATGTATGGTCATCTTAGAATGATGTGCTTCTTCAAGGATTGTCCTCCTCAAACCCTCGTCTCGTGATACGCAAAGTCTTCCATCTCTACGCAACCAACCATGGTCATCTATAGTATACCTACTAAGATGGCTCGAAGACTCCCCTCTTATGAGCTTGTCTACTACCTCCATCAACTGTGGGTCATCTCGTTGTGCCACACCTATCTGTCCCAAAAGCGTAGGTCGCACCTCTAACGATGCAACAAACTGGGTACATTATCGATAGAGGGTCTAAAGTCAAAGGTAGATATATACTCTAAACTCTGCCGCTCGACAAACAAAGGATTCAAAGTCAACCTCTTTCTACTCAAAGCGCCAGCCACTACGTTACCCTTGCCAGGGGTATATGCAATCTCAAAATCGTAGGATGCTAAGAACTCCATCCACCTTTATTGCCTTAAGTTTAGATCTTTTTGAGAGAACAAGTATTTAAGTGACTTATGGTTTATATACAACTCAAACCTCTCTCCAAGCAAATAGTGACGCCAAGACTTAAGCGCAAAAACTATGGCAGCTAACTTTAAATTGTGGGTAAGGTAATTCTTCTCATGGACCTTTAACTACCTTCCACCATGGCATATTAGCCTTCCCTCTTGCATCAAAATTGCGCCGAGCCATGTCCCACAAGCATCGGTATACACTGTGAACGGTTTACTCCCATTCGGCAAAACTAAAACTGGAGCTGTCGTCAATGCCCTCTTCAATCGTTGAAAAGCATCATCACAGTCATCATCCCAAGAAAAGGTCAAATTCTTTTTCATCAACCGTGTAAGTGGGGCTGATATCTTGGTAAATTCCTTGATGAACTTTCTATAATAGCCCGCCAGACCAAGAAAACTTCTTACTTTCGTTGCATTCTTAGGAATCTTCCAATCTTGGATTGCCACCACCTTCGCGGGATCCACTGCTATCACTTCTTTAGAGACCACGTGCCCTAAGAACCTCACTTCCTTCCTCCAAAAATGACATTTGGAGAACTTAGCTTTGAGTTGATGTGCTCGAAGAGTCTCTAAGACTTCCCTAAGATGTAGGGCATGTTCTTCCTCGCTTCTAGAGAATATCAAGATATCATTCACAAAGACCACCACGAACTTGTTTAGAAACTCCCTAAACACCCTACTCATCAAGTCTACGAAATATGCGGGTGCATTCGTCAAACCAAAAGGCATGACGAGCCACTTGAAGAAACCGTCGGGAGTCCTGAAAGCAGTCTTATCTATACTGCCCTCAGCTACCCTCAACTGATGAAACCCTGTTGCTAAGACCAACTGCGAGAAAACCGAAGCACCAACCAACTGATCGAACAAGTCATCTATCCTCGGTAATGGTTGTTTGTTCTTCTTTGTGAGCTTATTCAGCTCCCTATAGTCCACGCACAATCTAAGCGAACCATTAGCATTCGTAGCAAAAACAACGGGAGCACCCCACTCCGAGATACTTCTTCCTATGAACCCTTTCTCACGTAACTCTTTCACTTGTTTACTAAGCTCCCTCCTTTCTCTTGGAGCCATGTGGCGCACAGGCAATGCAACTGGCTTTGCATTGTCCACCAAGTATATACAGAAATCTATCTCACGTTTTGGAGGTAAGCCTTTAACCTCCTCAAAGACATCTGCATACTCACGAATTACTCGAACAGATTGCAAATCATCAATAGATGTGTCAAGAGATTATAGGTAGCTAAGCATAATAGAAACCTTAGGGTCGCATGAGATATCGAGAGTATTACCCAAACTAGTCAACAGTCTAACTACCCTCTTTTCACAGTCGAAAATGACACCATACCTGGCTAGCCAATCCATTCCTAGAATCAACCCATAGCCCGTGAAGCCAAGCACATAAGCGTTGCATTCGAACTCAATGCCATACACATATACTCTCTAATCCCGACATAACATAGAAAGATGAGTCGTACCCACAATAGGATTTGAGACAACAACGGGATCCACTACTATACTAGTATCTAGGTGCAGAGACTCAACAACAGAAGCAGATATAAACGAATGTGAAGCTCCAGAATCAAACAAAGTACGTACAGGATGATCGAAAAGGAAAATCGAACTTTTAACATAAATGTTTCTACCTCTCTCTTCTCTAGGTGCCATGAGAGCATGAACCTGCCCTCCAGAAGTAGATCCTATCCTCTGTCCTTGCCCTTGTCCTTGCCTCATTGGGTAGTTTTTAATCATATGTCATGCCCCACCACATTGGAAGCAACCCGTCATCTTCTTCTTCCTACAGTCCTTCTTCAAATGGCCAAGTATTCCACAATTGTGACACTTCCTTTTCTCTGAACCCTTGTTATCCTTGCCGCCCTTCTTTTGTTGTTGTTGTGCCTTCTTTGGATCCCCTTTCTTATCCTGTGCCTTATCTATACTAGCACCTTTCTCCTCTTCATGTATCAACGCCATATCAACAAGATGCTCTAAATTAGCCCCCACAGGAATGTGGGACATAGCCAACCCGTGTAAAGGTTCATTCAGACCCTTGGCAAATCTCAAAGCCTTCTTATGTGGTGTATTAACTAATTCCACACCAAATCTTGCTAACTAGTTAAACTTGTTAACCTACTCCTTCACAGACAAACTCCCTTGTTTCAAAGCCAAGAACCTCTCCATGTATAAACTCTCCTCTGCTTGTGAAAGAAATTTCAACTCGAACCTTTATTTAAAATCCTTCCACGTCTCCACTGCATGTCCTCCATTAGTTACTTCCCACCAAAATGTAGCTTCATCCTTCATCAACCAAGCAACTAGCTGAACCTTCCTTCCATCGTCTATCTCAAAGATACCAAACAAGTCCTCAACTTCCTTGAGCCAATTCTGAGCCTCAACAAACGTCTCAGTCCTATAAAATGGTTTTCCGCCCATCGCACAGAAGTCTTTGCACATCTTAGAAAAAGCATCTACATGGGGAGGAGGAGGAGGAGGAGCGGCAGCAGCTGAAGGAGGAGGAACGTCTGCTGGGCCTGCAGCAGTAGCCCTAGCCTCCAGATACCTTCTGAACCAGCCTGGTA
Source organism: Allium sativum (assembly GCA_030737875.1). Classification (NCBI taxonomy): domain Eukaryota; kingdom Viridiplantae; phylum Streptophyta; class Magnoliopsida; order Asparagales; family Amaryllidaceae; genus Allium; species Allium sativum. Next base: position 15,330,495 of record CM060923.1, read on the forward strand.
TCTGTACGCCCTCGGGTATAACGGGTTCCCTAGACATGCTGAAAGGAAAAAGGAAGAGATTCAAAACAGAGAATCGAAAGAACAATATATGGCTTTTTGGGGATTATGTTTTTCATAATAAACCTTTCTCTTGAAAATACCCTCTTTAACACATGTTTTTGAAAATACTTCTTTCTAAAAATGCTTTTTAAAATGGTTTTCAAAATCTTTTATTTGTTCTGGTAACCTTCAGCTTTGATACCACGCGTAACACCCCACGTCCATTAATGTCACTCACTAAGGGAATGCATTAACTTTCATGGAATATTATAAGAGTATAGAACAAAATATCACAAGACATATATATATAATGGTACTTAAGAAAATTCAAAATTTATTCATTGCAGCGGAAAAGCAAAACATGTTTGGTTACAACATCAAAACCACATACTAGAGCCAAGTACACAAATATCCATCTTGAACAAAATTATTATCAGAGTACTTAAAAGTAAAACCATAATCCCACTCCAAATAGCCATAATGGAAAAGAGATAAAGCTGAGCGTTACTTTCAAAACTTCCAAGCACTTCAAGAAGAAAGAGGTCAAAGGCAAGCTTCACTAATCCAACCCTGAGGACCTGGGGGGAAGAAAAGAGGCGAAACAAAAAGGGTCAGGCATAACTCTGGCGAGTCTAGTGACTTTAACAATATAATCAGTAAAGTAGCAGGATAAGAACATAAACTGGATACAAGAGACGTTTGTAACATAAGCAGACATGACAAGGTAAGCAAGATAGAACATCGATTGTGCTCCTAACCACTATAAGATAAGCTCTGCACCGTACCACATACTAGTTACATACTAAAAGATGATCCCTCCCAACTAATCATAATAATCGTAGCTTTGTGTACCCATAGCTACTCTAGTAGGTGCCCAATTGCTCCTACCACCACTAGTTGTACCGACTACCCTCCCCCATTCGATTGACTCCCTAAAATCGTAGATACCTTGTTGGTCCAACAATAGGGTGTATCACTCCCTAAGGTGGCAACCCCGATACTACAGAAATGCATAACTTATACCTACACGATGCAACAGCATCTTACCTACCAGCCCGGACCCACGCACGTACATGACTCCTTTGGACTTACACTGCCATCGCTAACTCTTTATTGACCTCTTACAATCAACCCCAGTAAGGGTGTCCCTGTCCTCGGCCTAATTCGAGCTCATATAGATACTAAAATGGGTTATTGGTTGAAATGGGTCCACCCACTTGACACAAGCTTCCCTCCTAAGCTTCGTCCCCACTAGGAATTCCCACTTAACCCCTCTTTATCCCCATGTCTAATCACATGTCTCATCTTGGTTAAGTGCTTTTATTATGTTTCACATGCTACCCATGTTACCCACTTAACCCTTTATTATCCCCATGTCTAATCACATGTATTATCTTGGTTAAGTGTTCATTAATTCATTATAACTGTAATCTTGCAAGAGCTCCCACATTAGACTACCGTTTTGTGGTTGCTGGATTTGTCGGGTGGTTCCCGGCAGGCTTATACCACAATCCGAATCTAACCTCGTGTCTTTGCATTATTACGCATCTAATTTCTGCCTTTGACCTCTCACATTAGACTGCCGTTTGCGGTTGCTGGATATGCCAGGTGGTTCCGGGCAGACTTCTACCACAAACTAGTCTAACCTCATGTCTTAGGCATTTATTATATCTTCTTTTATTCAAACCCAATTTCAAGTTCTGAATTATAACATACATTCCAATTGCCCATAACTTCCAATTCAAGTTACGTTTATAATTCTAATCCAAGTTATGCCTATAATTCCATGTATACAAATTGCACCAATTTATGCCCCAAATCAATTACATGATTACAAATCAATTTATGCCCAATTACATATTATTCAATATTTTCCCAAACTTTTCCCACATCGTTTGTACGTATAATTCTCCGTAATATAATTAGGCTCGAAGTTAGCCAAATCTCAAAAATAAAAGGGAAAAGAAGAGAAGAAGGGAAGAGAACCATGACATCAAAACTAGCATAAAAATAGGCATATGAAGTATGAACTGGCATCGAACAATAAAATAGATCCAATAGGCATATGATAACAGAAATTTGGGTACGAATCTGAAAGATAATGATTTACAAACTTGATAAGATTCATCTCAGTCATAGGCATATACGTTAGATCCAAATTACAATCCTATCACAATTACTTTTTTATTTAATTATATGTGAAAGTGACATAAACTCACAGCGATAGGATTCTTAGAAGGGAGAATTAATCATTGTTGTAGCAATTCTGATCTTGAATAATCTTCTAATTTGATTGTGGAAGAAGAACTATCTCTAAATCTCTACTTTGATTTTTGGTTGGAGAAGAAAGGCTAGGTTAATTTAGATTAGAGCAGCATGGAGGCGCCATGGATGAAAATAATGAGATTAGGGTTAGGTTTAGGGGTATTTTATAGATGCTCTAGGTGAATTAGGACCCTTAGATTAGATTAGGTCCCATCTAAACCATCCAGACTAGAAAAACACGTCATCCCGCCAATCCTAGAAGAACACGTCATCAAATCCACCACAAAACACGTCAGGCCAGATCTCGGCCGATGGGGTTGACACCCCTATAGGGGGGTCGACACCCATGTCAACACCCATGGGGGGTCGACACCCACGAGCGGGAAATTTCCCACTCAGCCCGCTTTGTCTGAATTTTGATTTTTGAACAGTTTTTGTTATTTAAATAAATTTTACTTTAAACCGAAATCTTCTAAGCTTCATAACTTCTTCATAAGATATCCGATTTACGCAAACTCGGACTCTATTCCAAGCAGAGTTCCGAGACGAACGCAATGGCGCAACCCATTTTACTTAATTCTTCTTCTAAAAATTAAGTGTTCTTAATTTTGTTAATTTTAATGTTTTAAAATTACGGGGTGTTACACTTTGGCAACTAATCTTGCTTTAAATATTTCGATTGTGCCATTAGCTTTTAACTATTTCTTAAATATCCATTTACACCCTATTGGTTTAGAACCAGGAGGTAAATCTACTAGTTTCCAAATTTTTTTCCCATAATAGAATCCACTACATCATTTATGGCTTCTTGCCAAAATGATGAATCTTGAGATTTCATTGCCTCATTATATGTTAAAGGATCAGATTCTAGATTTGTAGATATCATTAATTGATGCTCTACATTATTTCTAGATCCTTCAACCAAAAATACGACGAAGTCTGGTCCGAAAGATTTTTATATCCTTCTTCGTTTACTTCTCCTAAGAGAATCACCATTTTCGTCGATATTTCCATCAGTGTTTTCTACAGGTTCAATAATTGGTACATTAACCTCCACCATTTCTTTAATAGGTGTATTGACCTCCACCGTTCCATGAATTGGTTTATTTTGAATAGATATAAATATATTCTCATAAAACACTGCATCCCTTGATTCTATTACTGTATTTACTTCAATAGATTTATTAGGTTCTATTACTAGATTCCTGTATCCTTTGCTATGTTGAGCATATCCTAAGAATATGCACTCGATAGCCTATTGTCCCAATTTCCTTATTTTTGGTTCAGGTAATCGGACAATTGCTCTACATCCCCAAACTCGATAATAATCAAGATTTGGTTTTCTTTTCTACCAAAGTTTATAAGGAGTAACTTTACTTTTCTTATGCGGTGTTCTATTCAGAATATAGCATGCGGAAAGTAAAGCTTCTCCCCAGAAACTAGTATTCAGTCCAGAATTACACAACATTGCATTTACCATTTCGGTAAGTGTTCTATTTTTTTTCATCCACTCCATTTTGTTGTGGAGTATAAGCAATAGATGTTTCATGTATAATTCCTACTGATTCACAATATTCAGGAAATCGATACTCGCCTCCCATATCAGATCTAAGTGTTTTTATTTTAGCGTCACACTTGTTTTCTACTTCAGTTTTATAAGACATAAATGAATTTAATACTTCACTTTTAGCATGCATAAGATAAACATAACAATATTTTGAATAATCATCTATGAATGTGACAAAATATTTCTTTCCACCTCTAGTAGGAGAACTATGCATATCACATACATCAATATGAATAAGTTGTAACAATTTTGTTGCACTTTTCGCTTTATTAGGAAATGGTTTTTTAGTGATCTTAGTTAATGAACATATCCTGCACTTATCTAGCATATCATTTTGGTGTTTGGGAATTAAATTCAATGATATCATATCAAGCATACGTTTATGATTAACATGTCATAATCTATTGTGCCATAATGAAAATGAGTCAACAATATAAGAAGAATTCATACTTTTATTAATATCAACATTCAGTTTAAACATACCATCACACATGTACCCTTTTCCTATAAATACACCGCCTTCGGTCAACACGTATTTGTCTGACTCAAAGACTTGTTTGAAACCATACTTATTAAGAAGACTTACCGAAACAAGATTCTTCCTAATTTCGAGTACATAATATACATCATCCAGTGTCAGAACTTTTCCGGATGTGAATTCCAAATCCACAGTCCCCTTCCCTTTGACCTCCACCGTTGCTAAATTTCCCATGTATAGGTATTCTTCATCTTTGGTTGGTTCAAGCTTCTTGAATTGATTCTTGTCTATGCAGATAGGCTTAGTAGCGCCAGAATCGATCCACCTATAATTGTCTTGTTCAATCAAATTCACTTATGATATGACTGCTGCAAACTTTTCTTTTTCAGATTGCTGCTTCTTTTTCCAGAAGCGACAATCCCTTTTGGAATGTCCTGGTTTACCACAAAAGTAGCAAGCATTTTTGCTTTTCTTGTTCTGGGAATTGTTTTTGTTCTGCCCTTTCCTCTTCTTATTAGAAGAGTTTTGCAACGCATTATTTGCTTGCTTATCATCCACCATATGGACTTTTGATGTATCAACAACTTTTTCATCTTGAGCATCTTTCTGCCTCAGTTGTTGTTCAACTTGCAAATATTGTGCAAGACTGTTTAGACTCATATCCTCCTTCTTGTGTTTCAATAGTTTCCTTTGATCCTTCCAAGAAGGGGGTAATTTGTCTATTATGGATGAGACCTTAATCTCCTCATCCATATTTAGTTTATGTTGACTGAATTGGTTAAGTATGTGCATGATATCATTGAATTGCTCTACTACTGGACGATCATCAGTCATTTTGTAATTAAAAAATTTGGTAGCTAGAAATTTCTTACTAGTTGCGTCCTCCATAAGATACTTTGCTTCTAATGCATCCCAAACATCCTTTGCAGTTGCCTTGTTGTAGTACATATCAAAAAGTGTGCTCATCATCGCTTTACAGATATGGCCTTTGCAAATATTATCATCATGTTCCCATTTGACCCGATCTCTTGTCTGTGCAGTGGTTTCATCTTCCGTCTCTACTGGTTTTGGAGTAGTCAAAACATAAACAACTTTCATAACAGTCAATAAGAAATACATTTTCTTCTGCCAGCGTAGGAAGTTGACACCATAAAAACACTCTAGCTTTGCAAAATCAACGGCGAATTCCTTGAGACTGTGAGGAGACATTGCGAATTACAATTTTAGATTGTTGGACTAAATTCGTTGCTGATTCTTCTTGTTTACAAATCTCCGAGGCACGATGTGTTGATCGCTATCCTAAAACAGTATTTGCCCTCTTATCTTGTGTGCACGAGTAATGGCAAATATGTTCGAAGATACAACGGAGCAGATATTGAATATCTTTAATCGACGTAGTTTCACAAACACGATGATTCACTATTAGGATTTAATCGTCTGTAGTGACAAGAGATTTGAATTCTAGCCTGTTGGAACTAGAACCCTTTTTCAATATATTTAAGAAATGGCAGAGTATGAATTAAAAAGAAGATGTAGAGAAGTAATTCAAGTAATTCTAAACTGAAATGCGATCCAGTTTATATAGCACTGAGGAGATACGGTTGCTTCTATTCAAAAAAGATTGCAACTTTTAAAACAGCAGCGTCTGTTTCTTTTTAGAAACAATCGCAGCTATTCGTACCAGTCGACTGGTATATATAGTTCCAGTCGAATAGTTAGAGCATAAGATTGTTAATTTTAAATAGTCGTGTCTGTTTGTTTGAAATCAAACAAACCCTGTCAGTTCAAACATGACCAGTCGACTGCCAAGTAAATAACCAGTCGACTGATGATGTTAAAATTCTGCAGCAGTAGACTGGTGCAAATAGCACTAGCCGGCTGATAATTCCTGCATGAAAAACAGAATTGATCTGCTGTATAGTAAGCCCATTGGCATTTCAAGGCCCATCTAATCACGAAACCCCAAGAACCCCAAGGCCCATATTTGGACCTTTTAAATATTGATGTGCATGCTAATGTCATGTATGTTATGTTCTTTCCTTATTGCTCCTCCTCTTTCTTTTGATATAACACATCATGCTTTTACATATATAGTTGCATACTATGTTATATTTCATGATGTGGGACAAATCATGTAACAACCCGAATTTTCAGAACTAATTTAAATTTTTTACTTTAGCTATTTTAATGGATTTTGAATATTTAAAATGATTTATTTTAAATAATAACGACTAAAATTTTATTTTAAATGAAGTTAGAACATATAAATTTATTTTAATTATAAAACGAGCCTGAAATGGCGCGGTAGTTTGAAAATTCGATTTTAAATTTCAATTGATTGTACGGAATTCAAAATAAATCGAATTTTAGTAAAACAAGAAACATTTGAATCTGTTTAACAATATCTTTCTAACGAATGTGAAAAATCTAGATTCCATAATATAAACTGAAAGTTATGCCCAGTTTAAAATTTAAAATAGCCGCTATGGAACTTATATATATATACATTTTAATATAATATATAGCCCTTAAAAATAGCCATTTTGCAAATGACCTCCAATTTCGACGAAACCACTTTTGTTGGATCCGGAATGTCAAATTATTGCTAGATTCCAATTTTCATAATTTTTGGAATTAATATTTGAGCATGGTGAATTTAAACGTGCTTGGTAAATTCAGTTTGAATTTAATCGACTGGAAAATCGCCATTTTTCAAACGGCCTCCAAATTCGACGAAATTAGTTATACTAGGACCGTATCATCAAAATATAGCTATATTTATTTTTCTGGAATGGCCCCAGTAAATTAAAATGTACGTTGGAATCACTTTTGAACGTTATATTAATTTATATTGTGATTTTAATGAAAACTGATCGAAACAGTCGAATTGGCTTATGAAACACATCCCATTGTGTCCGGAATGGGGGTATTTGGCTGGGGGCGACAGTCGTTGGGTTCGATTTGGAAATCAGATTAATAAACAAAGATTTTTGGAATTAAATAAATATATATATATAGTCAAACCTTGGTCAAACTCCCCATTTTATTTCAGCGCGGTCAACCCTTCTTTCAGCCGCTACTCCCATACGAATGATGATTTTTGTTTGATTCTTCCTTCTCCTTTAATTCAAAATCCATACAATAAATTCAAAAATTCATAAAACGAAGTTTGCTCAGGTTTTTGTCTTCTTCAAATCAATACCGGTATGATTAATGTTCGTCTCGTGGTTAGCTCAAGAATGATGCTCGAAGTGGCGCCGTTCTTTCGAGATTTCAGGCGCCGTAGGTGGAGCGAGCTGATCGTGGTTGAGGGGCGACTCACGACGGTGGAGCAGGTGGCGACCTCCGATGATCTTCTGGCAACCCCAGGCGGCGTCAGTTCTGAACCCTAGCAGTGGAGCTTCGTTCGACGTCGTGCGTCCAGATTTTAACAAAGAAAGGTTTTGTTTTTTTATTATTTAAACTAATTATTTTATTTAACTTATACGATGTTTAAAAATATGGTTTTTAAAAATAAATAGCATTGTTTAAAAATATGGTTTTTTAAAATAAATAGCATTGTTTAAAAATGTGATTTTTAATTATCAATAGCGTTGTTAAAAATGTGGTTTTTAATATAAACCGTGTGAAACAGATTGCGTTGGAATCACTATGAAGAACACTACGCGATGGAACTGACTGGAAGCAAAACGCAATTAAAACCATCATCCGTTAAAGAAAGGCGGAGTGGAACCCAATGTGAGAACTCTTTCTCAAATTATTTTATAGTTAAAATATATCTTAGGTTGCAGACGGGGCTTAGTAGCTCCTGACACTATTTATTGTACAAACCATGGTTGTTTGTTTGGATTGTATTATGGGAAAACTGACTATATTGTGATTATTGATTGTATTGTGGTTTTGTTGTTCGGATTGATTATTGTGTATGGCGTGAGCCAGTATCAGGAGAGGGGTAATGCTAGACATTACTCCGGTTCTAATATCGCATCGTTATAATGCCGAATTTTTCAGAAACAGAAATGTAAATAAAATTTTCTGAAATGAACTATATAAAATATTCATGTGTTGAATAAAATGTTTGAACAACAAAAATATCATTTTTGTTGAATGTATGAACTACATAAAATAGTCAAGTGTTGAAATAAACATTTATCGTTAAAAATGTAAATTTTAATGTGTAACGGCTCGGAAAATTTCGACGCTCGAATTTTCAACAATAATACCTAATCTTGTATTACCTTTCAAAAATCCAAGTATCGAACCCCAGACTGTTAATAGAAAGAAGTTAGAGGATGAGAAGTAGAAAGAAAGAAGTGTTAGAATAGAAGAAAAAGAAGAACATATCAGAATCTCACAGCAGAACAAATAAATATAATATAACAAATCTCTTTATAAAAGAACTGTATATATATACATACCATTTATCAGAGTACAACATACATCACTCACAATGGAAATAAACTTTGTATAACTAACGGCGAAGCCTCCTTCTTCCAACTCCTAACTCCAACCGAAACCTAACCTGGAAATATAATCGGTCTGACCCGAGCACATTTGAAGCAAAGCAAAATTCACCTGGATCAGTCTGGAATACTTTCAGTGATAAATTCATAGCACAAACAACTTGTTGAACTTTGAAAAATCCTTTTTGAAAGAAAAGGATAATAGCAAGACCAGCCCACACATAAACACGGACGGTTTTTACCTTACTATAACCCAAAACATTTTTGAAATCAATATCTCTTCTTATATTAAAATAATGTCTATTAAACCACAAATAAATAATAATCTAGCAGAACGCTTGCATCTCACGCTCTACATAAATAGTATACAATAAAAACCGCGGGCGCTTATTGGAAAATGGATTTCATGGCAAGGTATGGGACTACATTTCCGACAATGTACCTCCGGAGATGAATACATTAGGGTTCAACAGAACGTCTTGCAACCCGGCTACACATGACCGGCCCCTCATTTCTCTTGAGAGTACCGAATATATCATTACCACGCTTGGGGGACAGCCAATCGAAGCGATAGCATATATGTAAAAATAAAAGGGACAACCGAAGGCATTTGAATTCTCCATATCGGGTAATGATATACCCTTTTAATGGATGCGACCCACATAGCCATGCTGCCTACCCAATTTTGTGCCATTTCCCAGTTGATGAGGCTCGAGGTCATGTTTAGTACAACTTCATTCCCTTTGAATCCCACATCGTCAGATCCATCAAATCACTGATTGACGTCCACAAATACACTCTGGGTATTAAGCAAGAGAATTTCTCCGCCACCAAACTTGGTATATTTGTAAAAATCAACGTACATGATTCTTAAGGAAATACTCTGTCAAACATTCATCCTTACAAGTCATCCAGGAACAGGATGAACCGAAGGCACCCTCCTACTTCATCCCAGGGAATCACCCTATAGATCTATAGCGAGAAGTCCTTGCAACCCGAATATTTCAATCATGACAGAATCACAATTCATCATAACTCTGGTAGCTAGCCAGAAAAATTTAACGAGTAGATCTTCCACTCATGAAGATCCACGTTCTTCAATGCTCCATCTCGACCATCTTCTGATTTCTCCAATGTCACGTATTTGCAGGTCGGAATGGTTTTTGAATATAAATTTGATCCCGGTCTTTCCGTACCAACAATCGATAAAAGGCTAGATTTTGATAGTCGGTTATTTAACTATCAAATCATAACAGTATATCAAAATTCTTCTGGTTTCGTTACTTTGAAAACATTACTTAACGCTCTTTTTATCAAATTCTCTTTTTATTTCTTTGTTCGGAAATATTCCCATATTCGTTATCAACATCTTTTATTTCCTTAATCTTGGAACAACGTTTATATATTCTCAAACTCCTTTTCCATAATTTCTTATGTTAAAAATTATCGCTATAACTCACCTTCAATTTCGTTTACCATTTGGGCATATCTTTATATTTTTATTTAATCAATCAGCATATAATTAAGTACCAAAATCTTTCCCTTATTTTGATTAATCCATTTCACTTAATTCAGGTTTCCAAGTGAACGCTTATTTTTAAAATCATCGTCTTGGGTAAAACCCTTTTTACAATTTTGTTTATATGATTTGAATTTAACTTCAAATCCTTTCCAAACTAATCCATTCCGTAACTTTATTTTGTTTAAGAAAAGAATTCCAATCATGAAGTACTCACTTTAGTTATTATTAAATAAAAGTATTTATATTTTCGATTAACTAAAACTAGCATAGTTAAATCATTTTAAAAGGTTATAACAATAAATTTTATTAATCGCAAATAACTCGATAATCACTTTCCAAACCATTACAAACTAATATTATCTATAATAGTGAAGCCGCTCAAGTTGGGGTATTCTAATTACCTCTCAGACCGTGATCAACATTGTTCTTATCTTAAGATAATGCAAGTTTGCAATACCCAATTCTGATACATCATTCCCATTTCCATTTATTATGGCTTTATACCCTCATTTTCTTTTATTTCAAAACCCACTATACAAGTTAGTTCCTTTTTCCTCATCGAGTAAGCTTTCCAATCTTATCTACCAATCGAATTCAATATGATTTTTATAAACCATATCTTACATTGGTAATTTCGTTCTAATCTCTTTACTTACGTTATTCAACTGTCCAATGTCCTTTTGCACGAATCCATTTAATCATCCCATTTATAATCGCCTACATTTTTACTTAATAAAACCTTGTCGAAATTCCCACATTTACTTATAAACCACTTTTACAAACTTTGTGTGTAAGATCGGATTATAATACTTCATATAACTCTTATTATACTTCAAACAAAACTTAAGGCTAATTGATCACCTCTTAATTGAATTCTAATTAAATTTATCTCTTTAATTATGTTCAAAGCTTATCTTTAATATCACCCTGGCCCGAGAGTCCTTTATGAACTTATGGTTATAAAATTCTGGGAATTCTAACAAAATCCTTTTGTAACCTTTACTTATTTAAAATCTCATCATAACTCGATTTCCGTTTCGAAAGGAATGTCAATAGTTGGAACACTAGCTTCAATAATTATTAATGTAATAATTAACTTCATTATTAACCAAACAGAGGTAGTTTATTTCAATAATTAATCATTTATCAATTACTTCATTATTAATTATAGTAAAAATTGTTGACTTCATTATTTAATAGAGACATGATAATTAAATCATTTTTAAAAAGGTTACTAAATAATAATTAACTTAATTAACACTAACAATTCGTTAATTACTTAAAATATAGTTAATCAAAGATTAACCAACTTTTAACACATCCGAATATTCGGAAAAACTATTGATTGGATTTAATAACCTAACTTTAATTTCTATTCTAAAACAGTCGACTTTGCCAACCGTAACCATCAGTTAAGCTGCTAACTGATTGCTAATCATTTTTCCCTCTTACATTAATTAATAATTTAATTAATTTAAAAACATCACTTTAATTGTTTTATAAAAACAATTATTCCATTTTTACTAACTCGTAGGTTAGTTTCTGACTGCAATTCATAAATCTTATTAATGACATTAAACTCTTATTATAAAATATTAATAATTTCTATTAAAAACATGATTTTAAACGTATAAATATATTTATAAACTTCTTTTCATTTCTATAAATAAAATAAACTCAAGACTTTAGTTCAATTATAAAATATATTTCATAATTTTAAGCTGCGTCAATTTGCCTGACGGCAATACGACATCTTGAAACAATAGATTTTAGGCCCTTAGTGCCAACCACTTAATCAATACTGTCGATTGATTAAAATCACAATAACGATCACATCCATTCAACCATCAACATTTAAACAGGATTCAGTGTCATTTAGGGTTCAATCAATTCATGTGTAAACAATATAAAAGTAAACAATACACATGATATTTGAGGAATCCGGTCGGATCCCTCCAACCTGTTCTTCCCTGCATCACAGATTATTATAACATTTCATGATAGCAAATAATTTTAATAAATAAAATATAATTAACAACAATCATTAACTCAACCATAAGCAACCAAGGCAGCCAATCAACCAATATATATTTTTAGTGATATTTTAATTATATGAATTTACCACATTATAGCAGTCCAGAAAAGTGTGAGAATTAACTCACCATTTTTGTCCCGATTGATGGTTCGCATTGTTCCATATAAATTTAAACACACGTTTAAAATTACATGAGATTCCAGTCAGCTCCGAACTTCTCTAAATCGGCTTGACGGCGTTGCCTCTGTTGATACGATCTCAAGGGTTCCAATTTCACCAAATTCTGTTTACGGATGGCATAATTATAGCAAGTAAAATATTTAATTGAATTAATGGTCATTAGCTAGTAAATGAATTGATTAAACCTTACATAACTCTTCCTAATCCTCCCTTTTCAGGCATGTAATCACGCTCCCAATTTCTTAGTCCAACCTTGCAAACTCCTACCGTGATCTACATCATAGATTCAAGATTCAATGTACAACCATAATTTAAAAATTAATTTACCGCTTTATTATATTACCTATTCAAGTTTATTCCGCCTAATTACTCTCCTTCTTCTGCGCATAACCGTTGGAAGCTGAGTCCTTTGTTTTGCTCCTTCCACCATACACAATATGTTTCCCAAATTGAGGCCTTTTTATATTTTTTCCGTTTTATTTTCTTCTTTTCTCCAAAGCCAAACGGCCCAGCTCCCTCCGCTCCTATCCATACATTCATCTTCACCATGATAGTCCTACAGCGCCTCTAATCCCCATCATTTCCATATCTTCTCTTCCCCACACCAAGACTTCATCCATCCTCCACACTGAGTACTTGCAACCGGACCATGCCGCACCTTCCAAGGTCCCTCCACACCGACGTTCACCAATCCCACACGATAACACTGCCTTCCATTTAACTACAACACCACAAAACTCGCTGCTACAAACAAACCTGTCGGAACCGCTTCATGACTTTACAACCTCTGCCATCACCCCGTACATTCTTCTTCGCGGTTTCATCACCAAAACTTACCTCACCATCGTCGTCCCAAAACTGCCACTGGAAATAGAGTTTAACCCCGCCAAACCTTCAACACAAGGCCCGCCTCCTAAGTCTCCTCCTATTGCCAGTAATACCACAAAGCCAGCAACACTCATGTTCGCGCTGTAGCTCGCACTACCGATTTTTGAGCATCAAGGTGAAATTTCGGACCCAAAACAAAGTAGACGAAGGTGCAGTCCTCAGATTCACGATCCCAACGGATCCACACCCGCTTAATTTTGTTGTGTTTTGGATTTGTTATAATTTTATAAAGATCAGTGGTCTTATTTTTACAATGCTCTTTGGTTTCAGAAAGCAGAAGTTTTCGTTTTGGTTTAGAAGAGGTGTTGTATTTATATAAGAGAATTACGTGGGAAGCATGGTATTTAAGTTATAGGTCGGCTTTAATTTTGTGGGTAGCTGTTGCTTGCGTGATTTCCAAGGAAACTTGGTCGGCACGCAATAGTTGATTTCCAGACAGAGAATGGACAATACAAAATGAGAATAGACAGCGAGAAGACAGTTTTAAATATATAGAAATTCATACGTACTTCTTATCTGTTGCTTAACTTTATTGGTTCGCTGAAATGTCAAAACAGGGTGCAGACTTCTCTCTTGTCGTCGGTTTTCAAATGGCTTCTGTGAGAAAATAGGACGGAACACATTTATATACCTCAGAAGGACAATAACAGATATTTTATGTATATGGTGCTGCTAGATTGATGAAACTGAAAATGAAAATAGCATGGCAGGTGTGTATTTGATCAGAGAAGATAACTGCTTATTTAAGGGAAATGTACATGGTTACGGTGATAGAAATTACGGTAGTAGAAGGTGATGTGCGAAAATAAAATACTCACAACGCACGTGCATGGTACAACATATTCATTTGAAATGACTGTAGGTTTTTATTCTTTGATTTAATCAACGGTATTTTGTTGAGATGCTGTACAATATTTTGCTGTAAACTACCGACGATTTTTATAGCGTAAAGCGTTCGACATTAAAATTCGCATGAGCATGTACGGATTACGTCTGAAACAGAATTAGAAAACGCGCAAATATATAACGAATCGTTATATTTTATGCACGAGTTTCATAGCGATTATTTGAAAATTTGATTTGGACATAAAACCAAACCTACAACATGAAAAGTCAAATTTTCTTTTCCATTAGAAAAATATTATCCAATAGATTCAGACGTTTCTTATTTCGAGAAATTCCGAATTATATTGGATTATGTATAGCCAATTAAAGTTCAAACCGCAATATTACGAACTACCGTGCTGCTGCAGCTCGTTTTATATTTAAATTATAAATTATATGTTCAGCCATCGTTTAATGAACGAAATTGTTAATATAATTTTTTATTTAAACAATATTAAACCCTTTTAAATTGCTCGTTCACATTATATTGCAAACACAACATTTTCCGACCGTTTTGGAAATAAAATATTATTATATTATATTTTAATCACATATTCAAAATAATATGGTTAAATTCAATTATCTAAATTCAAATCAATAATTTTAAATAATTTAAATAATTGCTCAAAAAAATACGGGACGTTTCATTCCTTCCCCCTTAAAAAAATTTCGTCCCCGAAATTACAAAGGCAGGAAGAACGCTACAACCCATTACCTTTACAAAAATATTTAATTAAAACTCAGTTTTATTTTCAAACTAACCCAATTGGTTTTAAAACCAATTTATTTCAAATAACAAAATTTTCAAAAAATATTCTAATACCTTAAATCCTGGAAAAAAATTGGTAGAGTCTCCAGTGCACGGAGGGACATCTGCAATATTGCATGTTCAAGAAATATATATACATCGACCAATACGGTCGGAAAAATTCAAAATACAATCTCAAAACCCAAATAAAAACCAAAATTATATATTTTGCATAGGCGTACCTTTTTGCGAGCGTTATTACGCAATAAACGATAAATATACTCGTGCTTGCTAGATTAGCATGCCAAACTGGATTCAATTTACTCTAGAATTCTCTTGGATGAATTTTAAAGTTGAATTAGCTCTTCTGCACCTGTTCTCAACTCCAATGAACTTTATTAGTTTCCATAATATTGTCAGTCATATCCAAATATCCATATCATCCATATAATCCATATCATTCATTCCAACCAATTGGAAATAATCATACCACTTTATTCAATTATGATGGATTTAATTATAACCAAGTCTTAGCAATCCATTTATTTAAATATCCATTCAGTTTCATTAACTTTGGATTAATTTATTCAACTTGATTTTTTCATATTTGTTTTCAACCAATGCCGATTCATTTCCAGGTTTATATTCAAGCAATCAACCACACAATCAAAACATATCATTCAAATCAACATCAGTAAATTTAATTGATTGCCCATATTATAATAATTTGAGAAAATCATTAATGTTAATTCTTTACGGAATATATTAGGCAAAAATAATTTAAATAAAATTTTATATCAATATTACAAATACGCACTCTCATATATAGACTCAAACTCAATCCAGGGTTTTACAAACCTCATCTCTATCGAGTTATGCCACAAAGCCAAGGTTATCCTTAAACCAATAGCTCTGATACCAATTGTAGTGGTCCAAAAAATTTCGGCACTCGAATTTTCAACAATAATACCTAATCCTTTATTACTTGTCAAAAATCCACGTATCTAACCCAAGGCTGTTAATAGAAAGAAGTTAGAGGATGAGAAGTAGAAAGAAAGAAGTGTTAGAATAGAAGATAAAGAAGAACACATCAGAATCTCACAGCGGAACAAATAAATATAATATAACAAATCTCTTTATAAAAGAACTGTATATATATACATACCATTTATCAGAGTACAACATACATCAATCACAATGGAAATAAACTTTGTATAACTAACGGTAAAGCCTCCTGCTTCCAGCTCCTGACTCCAACCGAAACCTAACCTGGAAATATACTCGGTCTGACCCGAGCACATTTGAAGCAAAGCAAAATTCACCCGGATCAGTCTGGAATACTTTCAGTGATAAATTCATAGCACAAAAAACTTGTTGAACTTTGAAAAATCCTTTTTGAAAGAAAAGGAAGCAAGACCAGCCCACACATAAACACGGACGGTTTTTACCTTACTATAACCCAAAACATTTTTGAAATCAATATCTTTTCTGATATTATAATAATGTCTATCAAACCACAAATAAATAATAATCTAACAGAACGCTTGCATCTCACGCTCTACATAAATAGTATACAATCAAAACCGCGGGCGCTTATTGGAGAAAGGGTTTCCTGGCAAGGTATGGGACCACCTTTCCGACAATATACCTATGGAGATGAATACATTGGGGTTCAACAAGAACGTCTTGCAACCCGGCTACACATGACCGGCCCCTCATTTCTCTTGAGAGTACCAAATATATCATTACCACGGTTGGGGGCCAGCCAACCGAACCGATAGCATATATGTAAAAATAAAACGGACAACCGAAGGCATTTGATTTCTCCAGATCAGGTAATGATATACCCTTTTAATGGGTGTGACCCACATAGCCATGTTGCCTACCCGATTTTGTGCCATTTCCTGGTTGATGAGGCTCGAGGTCATGTTTAGTACATCTCCATTCCCTTTGAATGTCACATCGTCAGATCCGTCAAATCACTAATTGACGTCCACAAATACACTCTGGGTGTTAAGCAAGAGAATTTCTCCACAACCAAACTTGGTATATTTGTAAAAATCAACGTACATGATTCTTAAGGAAATACTATGTCAGACATTCGTCCATACAAGTCATCCAGGAACAGGATGAACCGAAGGCACCCTCCTACTTCATCCTAGGAATCGCCCTATAGATCAGTAGCGAGAAGTCCTTGCAACCCGAAGATTTCAATCATGACAGAATCACAAGTCATCATAACTTTGGTAGTTAGCCAGAGAAATTTAACAACTAGTTATTCCACTCATGAAGATCCACGGTCTTCAATACTCCATCTAGACCATCTTCTGATTTCTCCAACGTCACGTATTTGTTGATCGGAATGGTTTTCAAATATAAGTTCGATCCCGGTATTTCTGTACCAACAATAGATAAAAGGCCAGATTTTGATAGTTGGTTATTTAACTATCAAATCATAACAGAATATCTAAGTGGATTGGCAGCTCAGTTCCTTTATGTAAATAATTCATTAAACCGTTTTATAGACTTCTTGTAATTGATTCCATAAATTTTATCTTATCAAAACTCTTCTGGTTTCGTTACTTTGAAAACATTACTCAACGCTCTTTTTATCAACTTCTCTTTTATTTCTTTGTTCGGAAATATTCCCATATTCATTATCAACATCTTTTATTTTTTTTTATCTTGGAACATCGTTTATATATTCTCAAACCCCTTTTCCATAATTTCTTATGTTAAAAATTATCGCTATAACTCACCTTCCATTTCGTTTACCATTTGGGCATATCTTTATATTTTTATTTAATCAAACAGATATAATTGATCACCAAAATCTTTCCCTTATTTTGATTAAACCATTTCACTTAATTCAGGTTCCCAAGTGAACGCTTATTTTTAAAATCATCATCCTGGGTAAAAAACTTTTTACAATCTTGTTTATATGATTTGAAATGAACTTCAAATCCTTTCCATACTAATCCATTCCGTAACTTTATTTCGTTTAAGAAAAAAATTCCAATCATGAAGTACTCGCTTTAGTTATTATTAAATAAAAGTTGTTATATTTCCGATTAACTAAAACTAGCATAGTTAATTCATTTTAAAAGGTTATAATGATAAATTTTATTAATCGCAAATAACTCGATAATCACTTTCCAACCCATTACAAACTAATATTATCTCTCGATAATAGTGAAGCCACTCAGGTTGGGGTATTCTAATTACCTCTCAGATCTTGATCGACAACGTTCGTATCTTAAGATAATGGAAGTTTGCAATACCCAATTCTGATACATCATTCCCATTTCAATTTATTATGGCTTTATACCCCATTTTCTTTTATTTCAAAACCCGCTATACAAGTTAATTCCTTTTTCCTCATCAAATAAGCTTTCCAATCTTATCTACCAATCGAATTCAATATGTTTTTTATAAACCATATCTTACATTGGTAATTTCGTTCTAATCTCTTTACTTACGTTATTCAACTATCCAATATCCTTTTGCATAAATCCATTTAATCATCCCATTTATAATCGCCTCCATTTTTACTTAATAAAACCTTGTCGAAATTCCCACATTTGCTTATAAAGCACTTTTACAAACTTCGTCTGTAAGCTCGGATTATAATCCTTCGTTAAACTCTAATTATACTTCAATCAAAAGTTAATGCTAATTGATTGTAGTGACCCGAACTTCCCCTTACAGAAAAGCACGGATTGAGTTGAGAACACGACAAATCAGAATACAAACAGAAGAGCATTTCATTGCTTATTACAACAATTTCATCAGAATACAAGAATATTACAGAGTATGAATAAATAATACACCTTTGATATACATCAGAGATTTACAAATTACAATGCAGCGGAACAATAATACAAAACACAACTGAAAGAAATACACGGATACAGAGCTTTCCGAGTATAGTTCCCGCTGTAAACTAGGATCCTGTGAATATAATATCTGCAAAACCCAACTACTAGCTGCCCGTGTGGAAAATAAGAGTACCTAGACTTTAGGTTAAAACAATAAACTCCAGATCAGTCATGTGACTGGTGTGAGAACTAAAACAGTTATTACTTTTTGATTTTTAAAGTAGGTAAATCAAGGGACCACGCCGTATAACACGGAACGGGTTTTAACCCCAAGGATTCCAGTGCATAAACAATAGCGCAACGCTAAATAAAGAACAATGAAGCTATTATAAGACCCATGTCCCATCACACAATGCAACGCAAGCCGAAGGATAGGGTTTTACCTTATAATAGCCAAGTGAAGCTTGGTATGCGAAATTTAATGTTTTATAATTACTATAAGTGAAGAAATCAACTTCAAATATAAATGTATTAATCATAGACGGCATAGCATCCCATGCTACTATGTCGTCATACTAGGCTCTGCAATCAAAATCACAAAATGTCGTATTGGAAGTTGGATTTCCATCTATGAACTGAGGCAAGGGATCGTCCTCACTGCTTCGAGACACTCTAGCCTGTGCCTCAGGAACCCAGACTCAGGTGGGCCCCTAGGAAAATGCAGGGCCGATCCACACATATGTGTGGAATATCATTCCTGAACACACGTTTCCCCGCCCTATGGGGCGTAAATTGGTCATATATCGACCAAACCATCCATCAGCACTGTAGTGACCGTATAACCGAGGCGCCTCGCTATCCATCATCCACATAAGTAAAATGTCAGGGCTTGTAAACGCTGACACCACTCCTAGCTAGAAAGAAACGTGTTGTCCTCCCTGCCGTCCTTCATCCCGTTTCTGGTTCATACCGAGGTGTGAAGCTTGCGAATTAACGTTATACATAAAGCGGTGCTATATTAAAGCTATGCTTTGATCATCAACCACGAGACTCTGCTTTTCAACAGAAGCCTTGATCATTTGCCACTCAGGCATGCCACACAGGCAATTCACGCCATGCGACTGATGTCTATCGATATATAACCTCTGATCCCGTACGTCTCAGAGAAGGGTGAAGTAAGAGAATAAATTCTCCTTCACCAAGCAGATGTATATTTAATAGAGATTAATCAGCATAGAATAAAATCCAATGTCAGACACACAGTCCATTTACAAGTCCGTTCTGGGTTTGAACGAAACCGGAGGCACCTTATTCCTCGTCCCATATGTCCAATACAGGAGAGAGGCCCTCACATATCCATCGATCTCCAAGTACGTCTGGATGATCACCACTTATTACCACGTCTTGGGTATACAGCCCAATCAAGACATCAGTAATCATCCAAACGATGTGAAGACCTCCAGTCTTCAACCACCGTCTTCATCGTCGACTTATCGTCGAATCAGTTATTTAGAATGGGTATAAACTCGGCCTTTCCGAATAACTCGCGTATATAATAAACAAGTGCTACACAAACACAACATACGCCTCATTCCAATCCAGAATATTCTTTTATTCAAATATTCATATCTTTAGGGAAAGGTTCCCATTAATTTTATCCAAGATAAATTCTTTTAAATTTATTCTTTAATCTTCCTTTGGATATCATTTCAAACCATATTTAGGTTTTTCCAAACTAGTCGGGATTAGCGAACCACACCGAAGTAATCATTTATTTTATTTCCCAATCCCAACCTATTTATCCCATAGAGCAAAACTGGTAATACTCCATCTCTAACACCACAGTGTTATCAGTAAATATTAATTACCATTTCACGTTCAAGTCTTGTTAAAGATTTAACTATCGCTTGGAGCAAAACTGGTGATACTCCATTCTCGATCATTTCAATATAATTAAAGATTCATTAAAACTACACTTAGTTTTAATCTTCCCAAAAATCAATATTAATGATTATATAACTTGGGAAATCATATCCTGTCTTTAACTGGGTTAAAGAACCAATGTCATTTAAAACACGGTTCACAATAAACCCAAAATCGCATTCCATTCCATCAGTCTCTAAGCGTAAATTAGTAAGAGAACAATTCCCTAAGTATTAATCGCGAAGGCCGAAACCAACATCAGATCAATACCAAGGAAACCATTCAACTTAGCTAACCTCCAGTTAGTTTCTAATTTTCTTAACTCCATTGGGTTTAAGAATAGTATTATTAAAGATACCATTCACGACAAACCCAACATCTCCTTCCATTGTTAATCGGGTCAAAGAACAAGTGTTATTTAAAACATCATTCACGATAAACCCAAAATCAATTTAATTCCAATTAAATGTTAATTAATTGGTAAACTTCATTAAATCTTAATAAAAAGATTTATATCTTTTCTCAACTGGGTTTAAGAACAGTATTAGTGAAGACACTTTTCACGACAAACCCAAAATCCCATTTGATATTAAATACAAGGCTCTGAATAGAAAATATATCGGCTTATATTCAATATCAAATTCTGAAATCAACAAATATCGTGTTGGAATAACGATATATATCTTCCAAATTCCTCCATAATATCCGTATAATCACGGAATCCAATATCGAAATATTCCGAAGATAATTTCGATTCGAATCCATTCCAATTCATATATTGGAAATTCCAGTTATTTTTAAAACCATTTCAAATCCAATTTATTTATTTAAAAATATTGGATTATAATTCTAGTTCATAACTAGTTCATTTCGATAAAAATATATTTTTATCTTTTCAAATATGGAATTTTTCATCCCAATTCTTTCCAAATCATTTATTATGATTTTACACAAATTATTAATATTTTTAATAATTTTATCAAGGCCCGTACAGTCGATTTCCATAAACGGTCATCGAACTGCACTTACAGCGACCTTTCCCAAATTTGATTTGGACATAATTCCAAATCCAACCGTTATATTTCAAATTCCTTATATTCGTTGGAAAGCTCTTTTCGATACGAACCCAACGGTTCCGATTTTAGGAGAATCCAACGGTCGGATCTCCCGTAACATTAATTTGAAGTCAATGGTCGAAATTCGCGAACTTCCGCGGCGCAAAGTGTTCTATTCAGGCCATTTAATATATATATTATATATATTTCATCGATTTCCACTCAACACGTATTTTCTAAATCGTTTTAATTTTTTTTTTAAAACGGTTTCAACTTCATATTCAATTTTAAATCAAAACTGAATATTCTATATCATTAACATATAAATGATAATATTTTCAAACATCAGATTTTGAAATCACTTCATTTTCGATATTCATTATAAAAATGAATAAAATCGATATAAATATCGTTCGCGTAAAAATGGCGCATATTTGATCAACACGGCTATATATATTTAAATATATTCGTGTCCATCCAAAATTGGACATCAAAATCAGATTTTGATCTTTTACTGAATATTATTTTAAAATATTCATTATTTTAAAATATTCATTCTTTCTGAATTGGAATCAGACACGGCCAATTACCATATAATGTTATTATATGGATTTCATACAACACATATATGCAACAACAGTGATAAATAATCATCCATCAACCAGAGTGCGTTCTACACTATATAAGCATTAAATATAAATATTTAACGCTTACAACAGTATGTCAACCAATCGATCGATATACAACTAAACAATTGGTATTAGTGTACGTCAAATATCATCTCAACACCCGTGTGGGGTTTCAACCAACAAATACTGAATATTATTTGTGCAGTTGGGCGATGTGTAAAATTTTATCGTCCTAATCCATATCAGTCAAATGGGTGTACATAAACAAATTGTCTGAGTTGTAAATGAATATTTATTTTATTCATATACGCGTTAAAAAAATATAGTTTTAATGATAAAATATTTATTCGGTTTATTTACACAATAAAAATGATATTTTTATTGTTCTAACATATTTTAGAAAATTTTGGCAGTATAACGGCGCGATACTAGAACCGGGATAAGGCCTAGCCTTATCCCTCACCCAATAATGGCTCACACCATACACAAACCAAATCATATCAATTCATTTCACATCCTTAACCAATCCAAACAAATAAATCAACCAAACCAAACAATCAAACAAGTCGTCCATGGTTTGTGGACGACGGGGAACAGTTCATATATGCAGTCATAAAATAAATAACTGTACAAAGAAAATTATAGTGAGGAGTTCTCACTATAAGCTAAACCAATTCGTCGCGATTCTTCATATGTAGAAATCTTCACCGCATGCGCCGTTTTGTCGTTCTCCGCACTTGAATTCGCCTCTTTGGCTCTAGAATTTTTATACGGCCTCCAATCTCCACCAAACTTTGTCACTAGCCCAAACGCGCCATTCCGGACAACTTTTGCCTAGGTGACTTACTTCAAAAAATAAACCAATTCGCCGGAAACCGCGAAAAACAGCAGCAGGTCCGCTGACTTCGGGCGCGTTTTCCGGACAGCTCCGAACTCCAAACTTTGACTTCCATATATACAAATTGAAGAGAAAATCGTGATCTACAACTTTGGTTTAGTGGAGTTTTGGCTAGAAACGCACCATTTGGGAGTTATTGGCGAAACAAGGCCAGGGGGTTATTTGCAAAACGGGAAATTTGTGAAAAATGGGTTTTTGATGACGCAGGGCCCACGACAGGAGTTGGGTGGCTGGAGGGGGGCGCCGGACCTGACTGGAGGTTGGGAGGCCGTTGGTGGTGGTGGTGGGGCGTGGGAGGTGGTGGTGGTGGCCGGAGGAGCTAGGGCTTGGAGAAGGGTTTGTAGAAAAGGAGGAGAGGAGGAGGGGGAGAGGGATGAGGTGCGGCGCCGGAGGGAGGGGAGGCCGGCGGCCAGCGGTGGTGAGGGGGAGGGTGGCTGCGGTTTTGGGGGAGGAGGGCTCACCATTTTTGAAGAAAAGAGGAAGAAAGGAGGAAGAGAGAAAAGTGAATGAAGAGAATGAGGAAAAGTGATTATATGCTTGTTTCTCGCGTATCGTCCGAATGCCGACGATCTCCAAATGCCGCATATTTCGGACACGACATAGTAGACATGAAGACGAATCCAACGAAACAAGTTTCGTCGAATTCCGAGTTCGTTCGATTGTCCGTTAAAATTCACAAAGATGCTCAGATATTGTTCAAAAATGTGATTTTAGCGCACCTGTTCTTCTTGCACACTCACACCCTAACTCTAAAAATCATGCCCTTTTGGATTCAACCATTATTAGACCATACGAATCCAGAAAAAAAACGGAATCGAATTCTGAGAACATCACAATAATGTTCCTTTGTAAAATGACTGCCTGTTTTGCCCTGAACTGTTTTAGCTCGCACGACCACATACTAACTCCATTCGATGCGCATTTTGGAACCCAACAATGATTTGTCATTATGAATTCAGAAAAATTTATCTCGTCGAATTCTGAGCTCATACGCAAATTTCACTTTTTAAGGGCAATGTATTGATAACCGAAAACCACATCCAATTGCCACTATTCCGGATCTTGGAATATGTCGAAGTTTATACTTTTCAGAGTCGCAAATGGCATTTTGAACTCAATGGAAGTGGTTTCGAGTCCAAATTCATCCATATGCAAAATGTGACCTTTTGGGCCATACATAATATAATGAAAATATAATTAAATTCCATAGCGACTTTTCTGAATTTTAAACTGGACATATCTTACAACTTATAAAACGAAATCTCAATTTCTTATATTCGTTAGAAAGATATAGTTAAACAGATTCAAATATTTATGGTTTCGCTGAAATCCGATTTATTTTGAATCCTGTACATTCATTTGAAATTTGAAATCGAATTTTCAAACTGTCGCGCCATTTCAGGCTCGTTTTATAATTAAAATAAGTTTATTCGTATTAACTTCATCGAAAATAAATTTTTCGTCGTTATTATTTAAAATAATTCATTTTAAATATTCAAAATACATTAAAATTGCCAAAATAAAATTTTAAATTGGTTCTGATTTTCCGGATTGTTACATTGATCACCTCTTAATTGAATTCAAATTAAATTTATCGCTTTAATTATGTTCAAAGCTTATCTTTAATAACACCCTAGCCCGAGAGTCCTTTATAAACTTATGGTTATAAAATTCTGGGATTTGTAACAAAATCCTTTTGTAACCTTTAATTAAAATCTCATCATAACTCGATTTCCATTTGGAAAGGAATGTCAATAATTGGAAAACTAGCTTTAATTATTATTAATATAATAATTAACTTCATTATTAACCGAATAAAGGTAGTTTATTTCAATAATTAATCATGTATCAATTACTTCATTATAAATTCTAGTAAAAGTTGTTGACTTCATTTTTTAATAAAGACAGGATAATTAAATCATTTTTAAAAAGGTTGTTATATAATAATTAACTTAATTAACATTAACAATTCGATAATTACTTAAATATATAGTTAATCAAAGATTAACCAACTTTTAACACATCCTAATATTCGGAAAAACTATTGATTGGATTTAATAACCTAACTTTAATTTCTATTCTAAAACAGTCGACTTTGCCAACCGTAACCATCAGTTAAGCTGCTAACTGATTTCTACTTATTTTTCCCTCTTACATTAATTAATAATTTAATTAATTTAAAAACATCACTTTAGTTGTTTTATAGAAACAATTATTCCATTTTTACTAACTCGTAGGTTAGTTTCTGACTGCAATTCATAAATCTTATTAATGACATTAAATTCTTTTTATAAATTATTAATAATTTCTATTAAAAACAGGATTTTAAACGTATAAATATATTTATAAACTTCTTTTCACTTCTATAAATAAAATAAACGCAAGACTTTAATTCAGTTATAAAATAAATTTCATAACTTTAAGCTGCGTCAATTTGCCTGACGGCAATACGATATCTTGAAACAATAGATTTTAGGCCCTCACTGCCAACCACTTGATCAATACCGTCGATTGATTAAAATCACAATAACGATCACATCCATTCAACCATCAACATTTAAACAGGATTCAGTGTCATTTGGCGTTCAATCAATTCATGTGTAAACAATATGAAATTAAACAATACACATGATATTTGAGGAATCCGGTCGGATCCCTCCAACCTGTTCTTCCCTGCATCACAGATTATTATAACATTTCATGATAGCATATAATTTTAAATAAATAAATTAACGATTAAAATATAATTAACAACAACCATTAACTCAACCATAAGCAACCAAGCCAGCCAATCAACCAATATATATTTTTAGTGATATTTTAATTATATGAATCTATCACGTCATAACAGTCCAGAAAAGTGTGAGAATTAACTCACCATTTTTGTCCCGATTGTTGGTTTGCATTGTTCCATATAATTTCAAACACACGTTTAAAATTACATGAGATTCCAGTCAGCTCCGAACTTCTCTAAATCGGCTTGACCGCGTTGCCTCCGTCGATACGATCTCAAGGGTTCCAATTTCACCAAATTCTGTTTACGGATGGCATAATTATAGCAAGTAGAATATTTAATTGAATTAATGGTCATTAGCTAGTAAATGAATTGATTAAACCTTATATAACTCTTCCTAATCCTCCTTTTCAGGCCTGTAATCACGCTCCCAATTTCTCAGTCCAACCTTGCAAACTCCTACCGCGATCTACATAATAGATTAAAGATTCAATGTATAACCATAATTTAAAAATTAATTAACCGCTTTATTATATTACCTATTCAAGTTTATTCCGCCTAATTGTTCTCCTTCTTCTATGCATAACCGTTGGAAGTTGAGTCCTTTGTTTTGCTCCTTCCAACATACACAATATGTTTCCCAAATTGAGGCCTTGTTATATATTTTTTTGTTTTATTTTCTTCTTTTCTCTGAAGCCAAACCACCCAGCTCCCTCCGCTCCTATCCCATGCATTCATCTTCACCATGACAGTCCTACAGTGCCTCCAATCCCCATCATTTCCACAGCTTCTCTTCCCCACACCAAGACTTCGTCCATCCTCCACGCTGAGTACTTGCAACCGAACCATGCCGCACCTTCCAAGGCCCCTCCACACCGACGTTCACCATTCCCACATGATAACACTGCCTTCCATTTAACTACAACACCATAGTAGCTCGCTGCTACAAACAAACCCGTCGGAACCACTTCATGACTTTGCAACCTCCGCCATCACCCCGTACATTTTTCTTCGCAGTTTCATCACCAAAACCTACCTCACCATCGTTGTCCCAAAACTGCCATTGGAAACAGCGTTTAACCTTGCCTAAACTTCAACACAAGGCCCACCTCCTAAGTCTCCTCCTATCGCCAGTAATACCACCACGCCAGCAGCACTCAAGTTCGTGTTGTAGCTCGCGCTGCCGATTTTTGAGCATCAAGGAGAAATTTCGGACCCAAAATAAAGTAGACGAAGGTGCAGTCCTCAGATTCACGAAACCAACGGATCCACACCTGCTTAATTTCTTTGTGTTTTGGATTTGTTATAATTTTATAAAGATCGGCGGTCTTATTTTTACACCGTTCTTTTGTTTCAGAAAGCAAAAGTTTTCGTTTTGGTTTAGAAGAGCTGTTGTATTTATACAAGAGAATTATGTGGGAAGAACAGTATTTAAGTTATAGCTCGGCTATAATTTCGTGGGTAGCTGTTGCGCGCGTGATTTCCAAGGAAACTTGGTCGGCACGCAATAGTTGATTTGCAGACAGAGAATGGATAACACGAAATGAGATTGGACAGCGAGCAGACAGTTTTAAGTATATAGAAATTCATACGTATTTCTTATCTGTTGCTTAACCTTATTGGGTTCGCTAAAATGTCAAAACAAGTTGCAGACTTCTCTCTTATCGTCGGTTTTCAAATGGCTTCTGTGAGAAAATAGGACAGAACGCGTTTATATATCTCAGAAGGATAACAGCAGATATTTTATATATATGACGCTGCTAGATTGATGAAATTGAAATTGAAAATATCATGGCAGATGTGTATTTGATCAGAGAAGATAGCGGCTCATTTAAATGAAATGTACATGGTTACGGTGATTGAAATTACGGTAGTAGCAGGTGATGCGCGAAAATAAAATACTAACAACGCACGTGAATGGCAAAACATATTCATTTGAAATGACCGTAGATTATTTTCTTTGATTTAATCAACGGTATTTCGTTGAGATGCTATACAATATTTTACTATAAACTATTGACGATTTTTATAGCGTATAGCATTCGACATTAAAATTCACACAAGCGCGTACGGATTCCATTTGAAACTAAACTAGAAAACGCGCAAATATATAATGAATCGTTATATTTTATTCACGAGTTTCATAACGATTATTTGAAAATTTGATTTGGACATAAAACAAAATCTACGACATAAAAACTCGATTTTTCTTTTCCATTAGAAAAATATTATCCAATAGATTCGGACGTTTCTTATTTCGAGAAATTATGACTTATATTGGATTCTGTATAGCCAATTAAAGTTCAAACCGCAATATTACGAACTACCGTGCCGCTGCAGCTCGTATTATAATTAAATTATAAATTATACGTTCAACCATCGTTTAATAAACGAAATCGTTAATATAATTTTTAATTTAAACAATATTAAACCCTTATAAATTGCTCGTTCACAGTATATTGCAAGCACAACATTTTCAGACCGTTTTGGAAATAAAATATTATTATATTATATTTTAATCACATATTCAAAATAATATGGTTAAATTCAATTATTTAAATTCAAATCAATAATTTTAAATAATAAAATAATTTAAATAATTGCCCAGAAAAATACGGGACGTTACATAACGTATATGTGAACGGGATGAAATTCTCCTGAAATGAAAATAAATATTCATTTACAAATCGAACGATTTGTTTATGTACACCCATTTAACTAACATCGATCGGGACGATAAATTTTACACATCGCCTAACTGCACAAATAATATTCAGTATTTGTTGTTTGAAACCCCACGCGAGTATTGGGATGATATTTGACGTACACTAATCCCAATTGTTTAGTTGTATGTCAATCGATGGGTTGACAGACTGTTGTAAGCGTTAATTATTTATATTTAATGCTTATGCAGTTGTGTAATGCACTCTGGATGATGGTTGATTATGTATCGTTATTGTTGTGTACATGTGATGTATCAAATCCATATAAATAAATTATATGGTAATTGATTGGGTCTGATTCCAATTAGTAAATAATGAATATTTTAAAATAACGAATATTTTAAAATAATATTCAGTATCGGATTAAAATGTGAATTTGATTTCCGATTTTGGGTAGACACGAAAATATTAAAATATGTGAAGCCATATTGATTAGATATGCGTCATTTTAACGCGAACGATATTTATATTAATTTTATTCATTTTAATAATGAATATCGAAAAGGAAATGATTTCAGAATCTGATATTTTGAAAATATTATCATTTAAATATTATAATGATAAGGAGTATTCAATTTTGATTTAAAAGTTGAAATGAAAGTGGGAATCGTTTTTAAAACGAATTTATAAAATATGTTTCGAACGAAATATATATTAATGGCTTGAATAGAACGCGTCGCGACCGTTCGCGAATTTCGACCATTGACTTCGAATTGGCATTACGGGAGATTCGACCGTCGGATTCTCCTAAAACCGGAACCGTTGGGTTCGTATAGGAAAGAGCATTCCAATGAATGTAAGAGATTTGAAATCTAATGGTTGGATTTGTAATTATGTCCAAATCAAATTTGGAAAAGGTCGTTGTAAATGTAGTTCGATGAACGTTTATGGAAACCGACTGTATGGGCCTTGATAAAATTATTAAAAATATTAATAATTGGTGAAAAATCATAATAAATGATTTGGAAATAATTTGGATGAAAATTTCCATGTTTGTAAAGATAAAAATATTTTTTTATCAAAATGAACTAGTTATTAACTAGAAAGATAATCCAACATTTTTAAATAAATAAGTTGGATTTGCGAATGGTTTTAATCTAAGCAAATTTTTCCAATGTACGAATTGGAATAGATTTGAATAGAAATAATATCCGGAATATTTCGATATTGGATTCTGTGACTATGTGGATATTGTGGAGGAATTTTGAAGATAGACATATATTGTTATTCCCCATACGATATGTGTTGGTTTCAGAATTTGATATTGAATATAAGCCGATATAATTTCTGTTCAGAGCGTTATCTAATATCAAATAGGATTTAGGGTTTGTCGTGAATGGTGTCTTAAGTAACACTGTTCTTAAACCCCATGTGAAAAGAATAAATCTTTTAATTAAGATTATTAGAGTTTCCAGTTATAAAATGGAATGTGAATTGGGTTTATCGTGAACTGTGTTTTTAACGACATTCGTTCTTTAACCCGATTAACAGTGAAATGTGATTTGGAATATATAATTCTTTTAGTAAGATTTAATGAAAATTTTCCAAAGTAAAGTTTTCCAATTTAATAAAATAAATTGGAATGGAATGGAATTTGATTTGGTAATAATCGAAGTGAGCTTCTGTGGAGGAAGACTGTTAATATATATGGAATTTAAAAGGTTTTGTCATTATTCCATTTACATTATTAGTCAGATACGGAAATTGATATCAATTATACATTGATTTGTTTTGCATGAAGATTCCATAGTTAATGGAATATGATTTTGGGTTTATCGTGAACCGTGTTTCAAACGACATTGGTTCTTTAATCAAGTTAAAGATAGGATTACATGTCTAACATTGTATTTCGAACTGTATTGTTGATCTCTGCTAAATATATATCTGTTTGGTGGTGGAGAATTTATTCTCTTGCTTAACACCCTTCTCTGAGATGTACGTGCTTAGAGGTTATATATTGGTAGAAATCAGCGGTATGGTGTAGTTTGTCGATGTCACATGTTTGGGTTTCCCAAAGTTAAATAATCATTAATAATGATTTTTGGGAAGATTAAAACTAATTGGAGTTTTAATGAATCTCTAATTATATTGAAATGTGGATGTGATAATTTAAATTATCAAATTTGGGAAATGATCGAGAACAGAGTACCCCCAGTTTTACTCTAGGCGATAGTTAAATCTTTAATTAGATTTGAACGCGAAATCGTAATTAAATTTACCGATAACACCGTGGTGTTAGATATGGAGTATTACCAGGTTTGCTCCATGGGATGAATAGGTCGGGATTGGGAAATAAAATAAATGATTTCTTGGGTAAGGTTCGCTAATCCCGACTAGTTTGGAAAACCTTAATTTGGTTTAATTTGTGAAAAGAATACTTGAATAAAAGAATATTCTGGATTGGAATGAGGCGTATGTTGTGTTTTTATAGTACTTGTTTATAAGATACGCGAGTTATTCAGAAAGACAGGGTTTATCCCATTCTGAATAATTGATACGACGATAAGTCGACGATGAAGAGGGTGATTGTAACAACCCGTATTTTTAATAACGTGTTATAATCATAAATCAAGGCAGAATTAATTTTTAAAATAAGAACCAAGGGCAACGGGTTACGCCATTACGTTCGTCTCGAAATTCTGCTTGGAAACGAGTCCGAGTTTTTGAAAACGGAGTCTGTATGACCAAGTTATGACCCTTTGAAGTTTTCAGGAAATTTCAAGTTCAAAACAGCTCGGAATTCGAATTCAAAATTCGAAATTCAAACCCCAGAACAGACTGGGTGGAAAATTTCCCGCCCAGGACCAGGTCGGCTGGGTGGTCGACCATAGAGTCGACCTGCCCAGGAACAGGTCGACCATAGTGTCGACCTGGGGGTCGACCTGGTACCCCGAACCCATTTTTGGGCCAGAATTCATTCTGATGTTTCTGGTTCGATTTCTGTCCGTATTCGTTGGCCTGACCCTATATAAATAGCCCCTAACCCTAGTCTCTCAACACAAATTCTCACTGGTCTTATGCTGCTAAAATTCTGGTTGAAAAGATAGAGAAAAGGGGGCTTTTTCTTCTTCGTCGAGACTACGTGTAGAGCTTTGCTAATTGGGGGATTTCTAGAGATTCTACATCGCCTCTTTTATTTTCTAATTCTCAAACCACGATCTGTAAGCCCCAGTTACTTTTAGATCTCAACTTTAAACTTAATATGGACATGTTGTAAATTGTAATTGAACTTAAATGACGATTATCTTGGATCTATCGTTGTATATCTTGGATCTGTCATTGTTTATTTTGGATCTAGTATTTTGGATCTATGATTTGTTCACCTTGGATCTATTCATCTTGAATCTTGACTTGTGGGAATATTTATATGAAATTGATTTGGGGACTATACATGTTGTAAACCTAAACCCCTCATGTCCATGATGTTAACATGCCTATGATGTTGAATTGGTTGTTATTCACAAGTTTGGGGTTAATATCTTATATCACCTACTACCATGACTGTCACCCTACTTTGCTAGATTTGATATTTGAGACCACTATTCCATATGCCAGTATTTTTGTAGTCATTTATCTCAAGTTATACCATGCTTGACTTGTAATCACTTTTGCCACCTTATGCCCGTTCTTTCTATGTTATTCCCTAATTAAATTGGTATGTATCGATTCGAATTCACGTGCGATGGGAATACGATTTGGGTAGTTTAGGAAAACCTGAATTTACCATGAACTGGAAACATGAACATTGTTATAACTTGAATCTGAATATGGACATGAAACTTACCTTGAAACTTGTCACGAACTTGACATGAAATTATACTTGAAAACTTGAACACGGACATGACACTTAGATAAACATGAACATGGCCAACTCGAGGTTGGGTTGAGTTTGCAGTATAAATCTGCCTGGAACCGCCCGGTGAATCCAGTAACTGCAAACAATAGGACCCAATGTGGGTAGTTGGTCATGCCGCGCTTGAAACCCGAGGTTAGACTAGGTTGTGGTGTAAATCTGCCCGGACCCGCCCGGCATGTCCAGTAACAACAACAAAGTCTAATGTGAGAGGTTGGGGTGCATTAATTTATTTAATGCCACATGATTGGGTTAAGTCATGAACCACTTGAATATGCTTAACCAGTTTGACACGATGATTGATAGGTTAAGCCATGAAACACTTGGACACACTTAACCAACTTAATACATGACTGGATAGGGTTAAGTCACGAATTTAAATGACAACACTTAACCCATTAGAAACCCTAGTTACGCGGTCCTTTTCAGCACTAACCACTTAGGAGTATCACGATACCCTAGGACTAGGTAGGGTGGGGCACGATTACTGGGCTGATTGTAAGCGACCAGAACGACGGCTGAGTTGGTGTGCCATTGTAGGTTCAGGCGGACTATGGTCGTGCACGTAGTCCGGAGTTGAAAAAGCAGGCATTGGGCATCCGTAGGTTTACACAGTGCGTGCTGATTCGTGTCGGTGGTTGGCACCCTAGGACTTGATACACCCTATGGTGGACCTAGCACAGGTGACTACATTTCATGATAGGGCTGTATGACACAGACACATGACGAGCTAGAACTTGTAGGGAGCCGATCGATTAGTAGATCGTTCTGTAGGACCCTGTAATGGGTCATTTCAGGATACTGGGCCAAGGGATCATTTCATGGTTAATACTTGACATGGGTTAGAATACTAGTACAGTTGGTGTAGCGAATCTTGAATATGCGATGCTAGACTTGACTTTTATCTTAGTTATCATACCTATCCTATTATCATCCTTATGTTTAATTCCAGTTTTCACGTGTCATGTTACCTTTACTAGTTTTTATACTGAAAGTCACTAGGACTTACCAGTCTTTACGACGGACCCTTTTTCTTTTGCCTCTTTTTCTTTTGTTCCCCCCCAGGTTCTCAGGGAGTAAACTCTAGTTCTTAGCTTGGATTTGGCTTACTTTCTGACAGCTCATGTACGGTTTGGTCTTGAGCTATGCTATGGCTGCACTTCTGCTATGTTTGGGGAATAATTTACTTTTGCTATTTTAAGTTTATGCTTCTTTATTTAGAACTTGATGTAATGGAATAATTCTGTACTTTGGATATATGAGGTTTTGACTCTTTTCTTGAAAGTAATGAAATTTGGGTTTTAATTTCTACCGCTGCTTTATTTATGTTCTGTCTTGTGTTATCTCTGTGTATGTTTACCTAGATAATGCTCCACCAAAACTAGTGCATTCCCTTTGTGAGTGACTCTAGCGGAGGTGGGGTGTTACAGTGATTGAAGACCGGCGATCTTCACATCGTTTGGATGATTACTGATGTCTTGATTGGGCTATACACCCGAGACAAGGTAATAAGTGGTGATCGTCCAAACGTACTTGGAGATCGACGTGATATGCGAGGACCTCTCTCCTGTATTGGACATATGGGACGAGGAATAAGGTGCCTCCGGTTTCGTTCAGACCCAGAATGGACTTGTAAATGGATAGTGTGTCTGACATTGTATTTGTAACGGCCGCGAAAATTTTTGACCCCGAAAATCAACATAAAACACAATGTTGACTATTCAAGCATCGAAAATATTGGGTCATTTATAGAAAGAAGTTAAAGGAGGAGATAGGAAAGATAGAACTAATAGAATAGAAGAGTAAGAAAAACACAACTAAACAGAATCAGAGTAAACACGAATCTCACAGTGGAACGAAATAAATATATTAAATAACAAAATCTTGAAATACAAATCTGAATTTGTATATACATACCACATTAGAGTATAACACTTATACATCACAGCAGAAACAATCTCTAAATAACTAGTGGTGAAACCTCCTGCTTCGAGCTCCTCCAAGTGTATCTGTAAAAGTCTGAAACACTTGACGGCCCGTACAAATTTGGACACCCAAGAGTTTAGGGAAAACACAAACAAATAAACTCTGGGTCAGTCATGGGACAGGTGTGAGTAAACTCCAAACATACTGTTTAACTTTGAAAATCCTTTCGAAATAAAAAGATAATAGTAAGACCAGCCCACACATAAACAAGGACTTTTTTACCTTACTATAACCCACAATACTTTGATATCAAACCCAGTGATATTATAATAATGCCTAATCAATATAAATAACCAAATAGTAGAACATTTGCATCTCACGCTCAACATATATAATATAAAATCAAAAACCGCAGGGCGCTTATTGGAGATTGGATTCCAACAGACAAGGTATGGGATCACCTTCCGATCAGTGTACACTAGAGGGTATACACATGGGTTCAACAAGAATATCTTGCAACCCGGCCACACATGACCGACCACTCATTTAGCTTGAGTGTATCGAAGATATTGTCACCCATGGTTGTTGACCATCCAACCGTAATCTGAAGATACATAATCGAATAGAAGAACAAATATGAATTTTCTCTAGATCGGTGACAATACACCCTACATGGGTATGACCCAACTAGCCATGCTGCCCGCCCGATTTCTGTCATTTCCCGGTTGTGAGGCTAGAGGCTACGTCTATCTTTCAGAACATCTGATCACCATTCACTTTAAATGCCACATCGTCAAACCCATCAATTCACTAATCGATTTCCAAAAATATCACGGGTATAAAAAGCTAAGAGGAATAAATTCCTCCGCCACCAGACGTAATACCTTTTAAGAGATTAACCATACGCGATTTATTAGGAATACTCTGTCAGACACTCGTCCATACAAGTTGTCCTAGGATTGGACAAACAGAAAGCACCATTCTGGAAATGAACGACCCTTGCATTTCACTCTGTCTTCAATTGTCTTCAGCATAATCTAATTCGCAGCGCTTATGCCTATACGGAGTGGTTTCCCGATAATATATCCAACCGGTCTCTCTGTATTGACAACGATGGTCGAAACACTTCGATAGTCGGTTATTTAACTATCGAAGTAAAAACAAACATCCATTCAAATGTACAACTAAACATCACACAATCACTGGCCCTTTTAATTAACATTATTGTTTCTAACTACCCATATTTTCTGGATATGTCTCGAAACCTTTTTAGCATTTCACACTTCTCAGAAAAACATTTCCAGTTATTATAAATTCTTATTTCCCCATATCCCAGAAAATATATGTTACTTACGTTCGAAATCATTCCCATACTTTCACATTTCTCACTTTCTGTTCTTTAGAAAATATATATTATTACATTAGAAAAAATATTTCCAATTTCCATTATAACCATTTTATCTTGCCCAACGTTTGCTTTTAACATTACACTCTGAAAGGTGAATATCATTCCTTATAGAAATCTCGTCTCGTTTAATCAATATAAACAGGGTTTTATAAATAAATATCACCACCGGTTACAAATTCATCTTATCCAGTTATTTCCTAACTTTATATTCCAACTTTACTTCATAAACTCTGTTTTCAAGCCCTCTTCTTCTTAACTATAATTCCAGTTTATAACTTTATTTTCTACTTCCTATTTGGTTATGAATTATGGGTTTCAAACCAACTATAATTATCTTGTCAAAGATATATATGGTTTAAAAAAATATAGATTATATAATTTGACAAATCGAATTCCAATTATATCCCTTATGGATTTTTAATTCCCTTTGTATTTCAAACATCGAAATGATTTTATCATTTCTTTTGTAATGATTTCCCCTTTCCCCCTTTTAGATATATTCTTGAATTCATACTTCCCAAATTTCAAGGGATAATTATTCCATTTCATTATAAATATCATTTTTTATCAAACTGATTTTATATAATTAAACTAATTATTTTATTCTACCCCAATCAAGATTAAACTTCTATTATATAAAAATAATAGATTTTCTTTTTAAACTTGAATTCTTATCAAATATATTTCACAGTATTTGAATAACCGTTATTTCAGGGCCAGTGTAATCCTAAACAACAATAGTTAACCACGGACATTTTGTTACGTAATATATGAAAAACAACAATATAATTGTTGAGAAACCCAGTTGGGTCCCTCCAGCCTGTTTCCCTGCATCCACAGATGTTAGTCATCATAAATAACAATAACTTCATGTCAATATGAGATATACTAATTAAATATGATCAGTATTTAACTAACGATATATATATATATATATATATATATAATTGTACCTATAATTTCGACTAATTTATAAGCAAATCATCCAAACAACCATCACACGACATTCAACCATTATTTATAACTATTGTAATATTATAAAAATGATCAGAGTTAGTGAGTTTCTCACCTTGGCGCGTTAACCGTTAAATAACGATGTGCGTCAGTTGATTATACCCGGTGCTTTGATTGCCTACTGTAACGTGCTTCAAAAAGTTCCCGAACCAGCTTCACCACGTAGTTCGCGATCATACGATCCTAACGGTTCCGACCGTTCGTAAAACTGACCATATCCAAGCCCATCCAGTATCTGCGTCCATGACAAAACGAATTACATCTATATCACTCTGATTGTTTCACACATCTGCTTCACCATCCGATACCACCATACTCGATACACTGACCAAAACCTCAACCTCATCTCACTTGCACAACGTCCTTTATAACCTGACATGACTCCACAAATAAGACTGAAACAAACACCTTCTTCACGTTAAAATCTCGATCGCCATATACTTCTAACGTATCAGGAAAAAAATTCCCTCCATACGCAACTGTTGTGCATGCCATCTTTTTATTTAATACCCTTCACGTTCTCTCCTTCATGTTTGCACAGTCATCTTCCTCACTAATACTCATGCCCCCAAAGTATACCTTCTCATACACTTCGTTTAACCCAACAGTCCCTGCACCGTACATGTATTTGTGCCCTCTTCTTTGGTGACACCACCGTGTTTTCCGGCACCTCTCTCCTTTTCTTTTGAAAACTCCAGTGAAAAACAAACCCACAACCGTCCCATTCTCTCCCAAATACTGTTGCGTTATTTCATATATTTTTCTCTTACTTGGCTCTAGTACATTTCCATTCCTATGGCCGAACTTTGGACCCTCACACTCCCTCAATACTTAAACTTGCGAGCACCCCTTCCCTTTTTCTTTTACAGACATCATCTCTCTTCTTTATGCATAATACTCCATTACCAAACCTTACTGCTCGCGTCAACTCTTCCTTGTTTTATTTTAAACACTTTACCTTTTCACGTCCTCCTTCCCATTCCTTTAACTTCTATATAAAACGCTACAGGACACACAACCCCCTTTATGCCCAATCAACAGTGAACCCATCGAACTCAAGAACCGAATCTTCACTTCATGATTATCTCGAACCAGGTGCTAACGAGCTTGTCTCGCATACTTCTAGAATGTTGCTGAAACTTTCGTCTTCTACCCAAAAGGTCCAGGTGTGAAAACCCGTAACTTCCCCGTAAAGGAAAGCGGCGGATAGTTCGAGAACAAGCCACAACAGAACGCATATAAAAGAACATTTCATTGTATATTACAACAATGCATCAGATTACAAGAATATACAGAGTATAAATGAATATTACACAGAAATATCAGAAATTTAAATTACATTTAAATACATAGCAGCGGAAAATAATACAATACACAACTAGAAGAGATACACAGATACAAAGCTTTCCGGATATCGTTCCAGCTGTAAACCAGGATCCTGCGAATATAAATCTGCAAAAACCAAAACTACTAGCTGCCCGTGTCAAAATAAGGGCACCCAGAGTTTAGGTTAAAACAATAAACTCCGGGTCAGTCATGTGACTGGTGTGAGAACTAAAACAGTTATTAATCTTTATTTTTAGTGTTAGGTAAATCAAGGGACCACGCCGTATAACACGGAACGGGTTTCCTCCCAAGAATACCAGTGCATAAAACAAACAACGCAATGCTGAATAAAGAAAAATGAAGCTGTTATAAGACCCAGGTCCTATCACACAATGCAACGCAAGCCGGGGGATAGGGTTTTCCCTTATAACAGCCAAAGAATGCTTGATACGTTTAAAACAAATCATTTGATACTATTATAAGTGCATAGTGTATAAAACAACTTCAAATCATAAGTATCAATCATAGGCGGCATGGGTACAATATATCATGTCGCCATACTAGGCTCTACAAATAAAACCGCAAATGTCACGTATTTGGAAATTGGATTTCCATCTATGAACCGAGGCAAAAGATAGTCCTCAACCGATTCGAGACTGTCTAGCCCGAGCCTCAGGCAAGTACTCTGTCAAGCCTTTGGATCGTCAGGGCCGGTCCACCGATGTGGATTAAAATGCCTGAACATGCGTTTCCCCGCCCTTTGGGGCGTAAATGAGCCAACTAAATGACTCCATCGGTTCGAGAACGACCGATCAATCTGAGGCGCCTCGCAACAGCAACAACCACATAAGTCAAACTCGTCAGGGCGTGTAAAACCACTGACGCCACTTCTAGCTAGAAAGAAACGCATGCCCTCCCTGACGTCCCCTCCCGTTTTTGGTTCATACCGGGTGTGAAACACGCGAAGTAAACGTTACACAAAGCTACGCCACAAAGGCCTTGCTTTGATCATCACCACAAGACTTTGCTTTTCAACAGAAGCCTCGATCGATTGCCACTTAGGCATGCCACACAGGCAATTCACTCCATGCGTTTGATATCCATCAATATATAACCCCTGAGCTCGTACGTCTCAGAGAAGGGCGTTAAGCAAGAGAATAAATTCTCCGCCGCCAAACAGATATATATTTAATAGAGATCAATCACACGGACTAAAATCCAATGTCAGACACACAGTCCATTTACAAGTTCGTTCTGGGTCTGAACGAAACCGGAGGCACCTAGTACCCCGCATATCCATCGATCTCCAAGCACGTCTGGACGATCACCAACTGTTTCCATCTTCTTGGGTGTACAGCCCAATCAAGATCATCAGTAATCACCCAAACGACGTGAAGACCTCCGGTCTTCGACCATCGTCTTCATCTTCGACTTATCGTCGTATCAGTTATTCAGAATGGGATAAACCCGGTCTTTCCGAATAACTCGCGTATATTTAAATAAGTGTTACACAACCACAACATACGCCTCATTCCAATTCATCAGTCACTAACCATAAATTAATCAAGAGAATAATTCCCCAAATATTAACCCCGAAGGCCGAAACCAACATCAGATCAATATCTAGAAAACCATTCTGCTTAGCTAACCGACAGTTAGTTTCTAAATTTCACATTCATAGGGAAAGATTCCCATTTATTTTATCAAAGATAAATCATTAAAATTTATTCTTTAATCTATTTTTGAATATCAATTCAAACTAGTCGGGATTAGCGAACCTTACCGAAGTAATCATTTGTTTTAATTTCCCAGTCCCAACCTATTCATCCCATGAAGTAAAACTGGTTATACTTCATATATAACACCACGGTGTTATCTTTAAATTCAATTACCATTTCACGTTCAAATCTAATTAAAGATTTAACTATCGCCTGGAGCCAAACTGGTGATACTCCATTCTCGATTATTTCAATCTAATTAAAGATTCATTAAAACTCCACTTAGTTTTAATCTTTAACTGGGTTAAAAAATCAGTGTCATTTAAAACACAGTTCACGATAAACCCAAAATCACATTCCATTAATTATCGGGCTAAAGAACGAGTGTTATTTAAAACACTGTCCACGATAAACCCAAAAATCAATATCAATTCAATTCCAATTAAATATTATTTAATTGGTACACTTCATTAAATCTAAATAAAAAGATTTAATCTTTTCGCAACTGGGTTCAAGAACAGTGTTAGTGAAGACACCATTCACGACAAACCCAAACCACATTTGATATTCAATACAAGGCTCAGAATAGAAAATATATCGGCTTATATTCAATATCAAATTCTACGATTAACAAATGTCGTATTGGAAATAACGATATAAATATATATCTTTCAAATTTCCATAATAACATCTGTATAATCACGAATCCCAACATCGAAATATTCCAATGACAATTTCGATTCACATCCACTCCAATGCAATCATTGGAAATTCTGGTTATTAATTTTTAAAACCCTTTTCAAATTCAATTTATTTATTTAAAAATAAATAGAATTATAATTCTAGTTCAAAACTAGTTCATTTCGATAAAAATCTATTTTTATCTTTTCAGACATGGAGTTTTTCATCCCAATTCTTTCTAAATCATTTCTTATGATTTTACACAAATTATTACTATTTTTAATAATTTTATCAAGGCCCGTACAGTTGATTTCCATCAACGGTCATCGAACTGCCCTTACAGCGATCTTTTTCAAATTTGATTTGGACGTAACTCCAAATCCAACCGTTAGATTTCTAATTTCTAATATTCTTTAGAAAGCTCTTTTTGATACGAACCCAACGGTTCCGGTTTCAGGAGAATCCGACGGTCGGATCTCCCGTAATGTTCGTTTGAAATAAATGGTCGAAATTCACGAACTGCCGCGGCGCGGCGCGTTCTATTCAGGCCATTATATTATATATATAATATATATTTCGTCGATTTCTATTTAAAACGAATTATATAAATAGTTTTAAATTCGTTTCAAAAGCAATTTCAACTTCCATTTCAATCCAAATCAAAATTGAATTCTTCCTTTTAAATTCGTTTTAAAATTCATTTCTATTCATTTCAAATTTCAATTCAATTTGAATTCATTTTCAATTCAATTCA
The DNA here is from genome assembly GCA_030737875.1 of Allium sativum. NCBI lineage: Eukaryota > Viridiplantae > Streptophyta > Magnoliopsida > Asparagales > Amaryllidaceae > Allium > Allium sativum. The sequence goes on from CM060923.1 coordinate 15,372,025, forward strand.
AAGTCGTTTTCTATTCAATTCAAATTCGTTATCTATTCAATTCAAATTCGTTATCTATTCAATTCATTTCGAAATCGTTTTATATTCAATTCATTTCGAAATCGTTTTATATTCAATTCATTTCGAAATCGTTTTCAATTCAATTCATTTCGAAATCGTTTTCAACTCAATTCATTTCGAAATCGTTTTCAATTCAATTCATTTCGAAATGAATAAAATCGATATAAATATCGTTCACGTCAAAATGGCGTAAATCTAATCAACACGGCTTCATAAATTTCTATTTTCAAATATTCTATTTCAAATATTTCTTTTTCAAAATAGTTGTTATTATCAAAATATTTCGTTCAACACATGACCAATCTCAATGGATGAGTACTGTCAACACATGAACCTTTATTTTATATTGATAAAGATGTAAATTTTATTACTAAAATATTTCGTTCAACACATGACCAATCTCAATGGATGAGTACTGTCAACACATGAACCTTTATTTTATATTGATAAAGATGTAAATTTTATTACTAAAATATTTCGTTCAACACATGACCAATCTCAATAGATGAGTGCTGTCAACACATGAACCTTTATTTTATATTGATAAAGATGTAAATTTTATTACTAAAATATTTCGTTCAACACATGACCAATCTCAATGGATGAGTACTGTCAACACATGAACCTTTATTTTATATTGATAAAGATGTAAATTTTATTACTAAAATATTTCGTTCAACACATGACCAATCTCAATGGATGAGTACTGTCAACACATGAACCTTTATTTTATATTGATAAAGATGTAAATTTTATTACTAAAATATTTCGTTCAACACATGACCAATCTCAATGGATGAGTACTGTCAACACATGAACCTTTATTTTATATTGATAAAGATGTAAATTTTATTACTAAAATATTCCGTTCAACACATGACCAATCTCAATGGATGAGTACTGTCAACACATGAAACTTTATTTTATATTGATAAAGATGTAAATTTTATTACTAAAATATTTCGTTCAACACATGACCAATCTCAATGGATGAGTACTGTCAACACATGAACCTTTATTTTATATTGATAAAGATGTAAATTTTATTACTAAAATATTTCGTTCAACACATGACCAATCTCAATGGATGAGTACTGTCAACACATGAACCTTTATTTTATATTATTCTTTATTTTCTAATTTGGAATGAGGCCCAATCAATCACCATATAATGTTAATTATATGGATTTTCATACGTTACACACATATAATAGCATTGAAAGATAATCAACCATCAACCAAAGTGCACTACACTGTATAAGCATCAAATATAGATATCTAACGCTTATAACATTCTGTCAATCAATCTATCGACATATTTAATCAATCAGAATGAGTGAACTTCAAATTTCACCCCAACACCCGTGTGGGGTTTCAAACAATCAAACACATATTTTATTTGTGCAGTTGGGCGATGTGTAAAATTTATCATCCCAATCAATGTCCTTCAAATAGGTGTACATAAACAAACCGTCCGGTTTGTAAATGAATATTTATTTATTCACATTCACGTTAAAAATTATATTTTTAACGATAAAACATTTTATTCAACCTATGAATATTCTATTCGGTTCATTTATTCAATAAAATGATATTTTTATTTTTCTAACATATTTTAGAAAATTTCGGCGGCATAACGGCACGATACTAGAAACGGGACGAGGCCTAGCCTTATCCCTGGTCTAGTGAAGGCCCACGCCATTCACACATCAATCAAATCAATTTCAATTCACCAAACAATTCAATTCAATTCAAACCAAACAAACAAGTCCATGGTCTGTGGATGATTGTGTCGGGTGCTACTAAACACCGTCTGCATCCTAGTATATATATATATAACTAGAAAAAGAAATTGAAAGGTGAGAAATTCTCACCGAAAGCTATCCAAACATCTTGACTCTTCTTATGTAGGAAATCTTCACCGTGCTTCTAACGAGATCTGTTTCACGCAGTGTACGTTAAAAATCATATTTTTAATTCGCTACATATATAAAAATTCACATTTTTACTTCGATGTTCAATATATAAAAATCACATTTTTATTTTTATTTTTAAAATACAATATTTTTATTTTTAAAATACAATATTTTTATTTTCAAAACAAGGTTAATTTTATTTTCAAATTCATATTTTTATTTACAATGATCTTTCCATAAGAGATCCTATTTTTAAAACAATGTTGCTTTAAATAGAAACGAATTTAAAAACTCAAATTTTTATATTCAAAAATTCAACTTTTATCACTGTACTTTATTTAAAATTTTAGATTTTAAAACCATGTAATATATTTAAAATTTTGGATTTTAATCCTATGTAATTTACAAGCAAAATAAAGATAAAAAGGAGCTCACTTTAATCCATCTTCCTCTGTATAACCCGCTTCTGAAACCATCGAGCCCAAAAACCCATCGCCTTCAATCCTAGGGTTCGCCGCTGCAGCCACCACCGTGCGCCAGAGAGGGATCGGAGGCCACGTCGTTGACGACCTAGGGGTGCGCCACCTTCGCCAGGAGGGGCGACTGGCTTGGTGTACGGACGGCGCCAGAAAAGGGGTGCGAAGGCGCCGACTTTGGTCTCGAAATTCTCACTCCACGCTCCACGATAGTTCTTCCAATTTAGATGGATTCAAAGCTCGTGGGTTTCTCTTCGATTTTCCCTTCAGGAGGGTTGGATTTTATTGTGTAGATTAAGAGGAAAACAAGGGGGAAGGTTTGAACGAAAACCGTCGTTCGACGTTGGGAGGAGCGGGTTTGACCGCGTGAGAGAGAGAAAGGGTTTCTTTGACCCAATTGACCTTTTATGTAAATATATTATTATTATTTAATTCAAAAATTGCTTGTTTAATGATACGAACTCCAATCCAAGCACAACGACTGCCGTCCCTAGCCAAATACTCCTATTCCGAACACAATGGGATATGTACCGTTAGCCAGTTCGGCTGTTACGATCAGTTTTCATTTAAATTAAAATATAAATCATTATACATTCAGTTCAAACGTGCACTTCAATTTGCCTGGGCCATATACGGATCCTAAAAAATCCCGAAAAATATTTTCTAGCTTCGTATTGACGATACGGTCCTAATAAAACTAATTTCGTCGAATTCTGAGACCGTTTGAAAAATGGCCAATTTCCAGTCGATTAAAATCAACTGAAACCGGTCAAACGCATTTTCCTTTGCCACGTCCACATATTGATTCGAAAAATTATGAAATTTGAAACCTAGCAATAACCTGACACCACGGACCCAACAAAACTAGTTTCGTCGAAATCCGAGGTCGTTTGCAAAATGTCCATTTTTAAGGGCCTGAATTCCATAGCGACTATTCAGAATTTTCAACTGGACATATCTTTTGATTCCCGCTATGAAATTTCGATTTTTCGGATTCGTTGGAAAGATATTATCAAATAGATCCTAATGTTTTTGGTTTCGCTAAAATCCGGATGGTTTTGCACCCGGTACATTCAATTGAAGTTTGAAATCGAATTATCGAACCACCGCACCATTTTTTAATTCTATTTATAATTATATATAAATATTTATATTCTAACGATGAAGTATATAATATATACGTTCTAAATATATTCAAAATAAATTTCTCGTCGAAATTATTTAAAATAATCTATTTTAAATATTCAAAATTCGCTAAAATTGCCAAAATAAAAATTTCAAACTGGCCCAGATTTTCGGGTTGTTACAATCTCCCCCACTTAAAACTTTTCGTCCCCGAAAAGGAACAAAGTCGAAAGTGGTTTGATCAATCAACGCTACGTTCGATCTGGCTTGCATTCTCCAACTTTTCAGTTTCTGAGAATTTCCTAAAATTTCAAAAATTTGGCTAACACCCTAAATTTTCGAAAAATTTCGCCATAACCTCCCCTGCAATGGGAGCATCGGGAAATCTCAAATAGCTTCCCGGTCCTTCAGATCTCAAAAAGAAAAGGAAAAAGCCAAGCGGCTAGCCAATAGGCTCATAAAATCATCATCACCCAAACAAAACAGTAAATTATGTAGTAAACATGTACCTATTTGTCGAGCAAACAAATTTTATTCTCTGCTCTAGCCTCCTTGCTATGACCTGTTCAAGGATATACATGTATATGCAAGCAAATGCGACTAATTTTCAATACAGTTCAATATTTGGTTCAATTAGACATAATGGTTCAAAATTATCAAATAAATAAACAAACAGCACAAACATCAATCAATTAGTGAATTAGAGTTTCAAATTCATAATTTGATATATATACAAAAAATCATGTTTTGATGCCAAATCACAACAATGTATTCTAGCTATATTAGTTTTGGTTCTCACACCAGTCTAATGGAAATATATAGAAAATCACACCTTCGAAACTCGAACATAAATGTTGATGATGCGATCGCTATCATCAATATCATCTTCGGGCGACTAGAGTGCGATGCTATATCTATCCAATATATTAAGACTTTGAATATACGTTTGCAAGGCGTATATGCAAATTCTTTATATACTGGATTGTCCAAAATCAATATAAATAAATTATTCAAATACGTGTAAAACGATCTAAATTTCAAAACAAAATTGTTTTCATTTGAAAAATATACTCTCCACGCTCGTTCTAGGATACTACTGATCCCATCACTAACGAGTCATTCTCATTGGATATTACTAATCCAGTTCTGATGAATTCTTTCGTATGGTTCTAATGTGCCTTGTTCTCTGCTTTGTAAACCAAAGCTCTGATACCAACTGTGAAAACCCGTAACTTCCCCGTAAAGGAAAGCGGCGGATAGTTCGAGAACAAGCCACAACAGAACGCATATAAAAGAACATTTCATTGTATATTACAACAATGCATCAGATTACAAGAATATACAGAGTATAAATGAATATTACATAGAAATATCAGAGATTTAAATTACATTTAAATACATAGCAGCGGAAACTAATACAATACACAACTAGAAGAGATACACGGATACAAAGCTTTCCGGATATCGTTCCAGCTGTAAACCAGGATCCTGTGAATATAAATCTGCAAAAACCAAAACTACTAGCTGCCCGTGTCAAAATAAGGGCACTCAGAGTTTAGGTTAAAACAATAAACTCCGGGTCAGTCATGTGACTGGTGTGAGAACTAAAACAGTTATTAATCTTTATTTTTAGTGTTAGGTAAATCAAGAGACCACGCCGTATAACACGGAACGGGTTTCCTCCCAAGAATACCAGTGAATAAAACAAACAACGCAATGCTGAATAAAGAAAAATGAAGCTGTTATAAGACCCAGGTCCTATCACACAATGCAACGCAAGCCGGGGGATAGGGTTTTCCCTTATAACAGCCAAAGAATGCTTGATACGTTTAAAACAAATCATTTGATACTATTATAAGTGCATAGTGTATAAAACAACTTCAAATCATAAGTATCAATCATAGGCGGCGTGGGTACCATATATCATGTCGCCATACTAGGCTCTACAAATAAAACCGCAAATGTCACGTATTTGGAAATTGGATTTCCATCTATGAACCAAGGCAAAAGATAGTCCTCAACCGATTCGAGACTGTCTAGCCCGAGCCTCAGGCAAGTACTCAGTCAAGCCTTTGGATCGTCAGGGCCGGTCCACCGATGTGGATTAAAATGCCTGAACATGCGTTTCCCCGCCCTTTGGGGCGTAAATGAGCCAACTAAATGACTCCATCGGTTCGAGAACGACCGATCAATCCGAGGCGCCTCGCAACAGCAACAACCACATAAGTCAAACTCATCAGGGCGTGTAAAACCACTGACGCCACTTCTAGCTAGAAAGAAACGCATGCCCTCCCTGACGTCCCCTCCCGTTTTTGGTTCATACCGGGTGTGAAACATGCGAAGTAAACGTTACACAAAGCTACGCCACAAAGGCCTTGCTTTGATCATCACCACAAGACTTTGCTTTTCAATAGAAGCCTCGATCGATTGCCACTTAGGCATGCCACACAGGCAATTCACTCCATGCGTTTGATATCCATCAATATATAACCCCTGAGCTCGTATGTCTCAGAGAAGGGCGTTAAGCAAGAGAATAAATTCTCCGCCGCCAAACAGATATATATTTAATAGAGATCAATCACACGGACTAAAATCCAATGTCAGACACATAGTCCATTTACAAGTCCGTTCTGGGTCTGAACGAAACCGGAGGCACCTAGTACCCCACATATCCATCGATCTCCAAGCAAGTCTGGACGATCACCAACTGTTTCCATCTTCTTGGGTGTACAGCCCAATCAAGATCATCAGTAATCACCCAAACGACGTGAAGACCTCCGGTCTTGGACCATCGTCTTCATCTTCGACTTATCGTCGTATCAGTTATTCAGAATGGGATAAACCCGGTCTTTCCGAATAACTCGCGTATATTTAAATAAGTGTTACACAACCACAACATACGCCTCATTCCAATTCATCAGTCACTAACCGTAAATTAATCAAGAGAATAATTCCCCAAATATTAACCCCGAAGGCCGAAACCAACATCAGATCAATATCCAGAAAACCATTCTGCTTAGCTAACCGACAGTTAGTATCTAAATTTCACATTCATAAGGAAAGATTCCCATTTATTTTATCAAAGATAAATCATTAAAATTTATTCTTTAATCTATTTTTGAATATCAATTCAAACTAGTCGGGATTAGCGAACCTTAACGAAGTAATCATTTGTTTTAATTTCCCAGTCCCAACCTATTCATCCCATGAAGTAAAACTGGTTATACTTCATATCTAACACCACGGTGCTATCGGTAAATTCAATTACCATTTCACGTTCAAATCTAATTAAAGATTTAACTATCGCCTGGAGCCAAACTGGTGATACTCCATTCTCGATTATTTCAATCTAATTAAAGATTCATTAAAACTTCACTTAGTTTTAATCTTTAACTGGGTTAAAGAATCAGTGCCATTTAAAACACAGTTCACGATAAACCCAAAATCACATTCCATTAATTATCGGGCTAAAGAACGAGTGTTATTTAAAACACTGTCCACGATAAACCCAAAAATCAATATCAATTCAATTCCAATTAAATATTATTTAATTGGTACACTTCATTAAATCTAAATAAAAAGATTTAATCTTTTCTCAACTGGGTTCAAGAACAGTGTTAGTGAAGACACCATTCACGACAAACCCAAACCACATTTGATATTCAATACAAGGCTCAGAATAGAAAATATATTGGCTTATATTCAATATCAAATTCTACGATTAACAAATGTCGTATTGGAAATAACGATATAAATATATATCTTTCAAATTTCCATAATAACATCTGTATAATCACGAATCCCAACATCGAAATATTCCAATGACAATTTCGATTCAAATCCACTCTAATGCAATCATTGGAAATTCTGGTTATTAATTTTTAAAACCCTTTTCAAATTCAATTTATTTATTTAAAAATAAATAGAATTATAATTCTAGTTCAAAACTAGTTCATTTCGATAAAAATCTATTTTTATCTTTTCAAATATGGATTTTTTCATCCCAATTCTTTCTAAATCATTTCTTATGATTTTACATAAATTATTACTATTTTTAATAATTTTATCAAGGCCCGTACAGTCGATTTCCATCAACGGTCATCGAACTGCACTTACAGCGACCTTTTTCAAATTTGACTTGGACGTAACTCCAAATCCAACCGTTAGATTTCTAATTTCTAATATTCTTTAGAAAGCTCTTTTCGATATGAACCCAACGGTTCCGGTTTTAGGAGAATCCGACGGTCGGATCTCCCGTAATGTTCGTTTAAAATAAATGGTCGAAATTCACGAACTGCCGCGGTGCGGCGCGTTCTATTCAGGCCATTATATTATATATATAATATATATATAATATATATTTCGTCGATTTCTATTTAAAACGAATTATATAAATAGTTTTAAATTCGTTTCAAAAGCAATTTCAACTTCCATTTCAATCCAAATCAAAATTGAATTCTTCCTTTTAAATTCGTTTTAAAATTCATTTCTATTCATTTCAAATTTCAATTCTATTTGAATTCATTTTCAATTCAATTCAAAGTCGTTTTCTATTCAATTCAAATTCGTTATCTATTCAATTCAAATTCGTTATCTATTCAATTCATTTCAAAATCGTTTTATATTCAATTCATTTCGAAATTGTTTTATATTCAATTCATTTCGAAATCGTTTTCAATTCAATTCATTTCGAAATCGTTTTCAATTCAATTCATTTCGAAATCGTTTTCAATTCAATTCATTTCGAAATGAATAAAATCGATATAAATATCGTTCACGTCAAAATGGCGTCAATCTAATCAACACGGCTTCATAAATTTCTATTTTCAAATATTCTATTTCAAATATTTCTTTTTCAAAATAGTTGTTATTATCAAAATATTTCGTTCAACACATGACCAATCTCAATGGATGAGTACTGTCAACACATGAACCTTTATTTTATATTGATAAAGATGTAAATTTTATTACTAAAATATTTTGTTCAACACATGACCAATCTCAATGGATGAGTACTGTCAACACATGAACCTTTATTTTATATTGATAAAGATGTAAATTTTATTACTAAAATATTTCGTTCAACACATGACCAATCTCAATAGATGAGTACTGTCAACACATGAACCTTTATTTTATATTGATAAAGATGTAAATTTTATTACTAAAATATTTCGTTCAACACATGACCAATCTCAATGGATGAGTACTGTCAACACATGAACCTTTATTTTATATTGATAAAGATGTAAATTTTATTACTAAAATATTTCGTTCAACACATGACCAATCTCAATGGATGAGTACTGTCAACACATGAACCTTTATTTTATATTGATAAAGATGTAAATTTTATTACTAAAATATTTCGTTCAACACATGACCAATCTCAATGGATGAGTACTGTCAACACATGAACCTTTATTTTATATTGATAAAGATGTAAATTTTATTACTAAAATATTTCGTTCAACACATGACCAATCTCAATGGATGAGTACTGTCAACACATGAACCTTTATTTTATATTGATAAAGATGTAAATTTTATTACTAAAATATTTTGTTCAACACATGACCAATCTCAATGGATGCGTACTGTCAACACATGAACCTTTATTTTATATTGATAAAGATGTAAATTTTATTACTAAAATATTTCGTTCAACACATGACCAATCTCAATAGATGAGTACTGTCAACACATGAACCTTTATTTTATATTGATAAAGATGTAAATTTTATTACTAAAATATTTCGTTCAACACATGACCAATCTCAATGGATGAGTACTGTCAACACATGAACCTTTATTTTATATTGATAAAGATGTAAATTTTATTACTAAAATATTTCGTTCAACACATGACCAATCTCAATGGATGAGTACTGTCAACACATGAACCTTTATTTTATATTGATAAAGATGTAAATTTTATTACTAAAATATTTCGTTCAACACATGACCAATCTCAATGGATGAGTACTGTCAACACATGAACCTTTATTTTATATTGATAAAGATGTAAATTTTATTACTAAAATATTTCGTTCAACACATGACCAATCTCAATGGATGAGTACTGTCAACACATGAACCTTTATTTTATATTATTCTTTATTTTCTAATTTGGAATGAGGCCCAATCAATCACCATATAATGTTAATTATATGGATTTTCATACATTACACATATATAATAGCATTGAAAGATAATCAACCATCAACCAAAGTGCACTACACTGTATAAGCATCAAATATAGATATCTAACGCTTATAACAGCCTGTCAATCAATCGATCGACATATTTAATCAATCAGGATGAGTGAACTTCAAATTTCACCCTAACACCCGTGTGGGGTTTCAAACAATCAAACACATATTTTATTTGTGCAGTTGGGCGATGTGTAAAATTTATCGTCCCAATCAATGTCCTTCAAATAGGTGTACATAAACAAACCGTCCGGTTTGTAAATGAATATTTATTTATTCATATTCACGTTAAAAATTATATTTTTAACGATAAAATATTTTATTCAACCTATGAATATTCTATTCGGTTCATTTATTCAATAAAATGATATTTTTATTTTTCTAACATATTTTAGAAAATTTCGGCGGCATAACGGCACGATACTAGAAACGGGACGAGGCCTAGCCTTATCCCCGGTCTAGTGAAGGCCCACGCCATTCACACATCAATCAAATCAATTTCAATTCACCAAACAATTCAATTCAATTCAAACCAAACAAACAAGTCCATGGTCTGTGGACGATTGTGTCGGGTGCTACTAAACACCGTCTGCATCCTAGTATATATATATAACTAGAAAAAGAAATTGAAAGGTGAGAAATTCTCACCGAAAGCTATCCAAACATCTTGACTCTTCTTATGTAGGAAATCTTCACCGTGCTTCTAACGAGATCTGTTTCACGCAGTATACGTTAAAAATCATATTTTTAATTCGCTACATATATAAAAATTCACATTTTTACTTCGATGTTCAATATATAAAAATCACATTTTTATTTTTATTTTTAAAATACAATATTTTTATTTTTAAAATACAATATTTTTATTTTCAAAACAAGGTTAATTTTATTTTCAAATTCATATTTTTATTTACAATGATCTTTCCATAAGAGATCCTATTTTTAAAACAATGTTGCTTTAAATAGAAACGAATTTAAAAACTCAAATTTTTATATTCAAAAATTCAACTTTTATCACTGTACTTTATTTAAAATTTTAGATTTTAAAACCATGTAATATATTTAAAATTTTGGATTTTAATCCTATGTAATTTACAAGCAAATTAAAGATAAAAAGGAGCTCACTTTAATCCATCTTCCTCTGTATAACCCGCTTCTGAAACCATCGAGCCCAAAAACCCATCGCCTTCAATCCTAGGGTTCGCCGCTGCAGCCACCACCGTGCGCCAGAGAGGGATCGGAGGCCACGTCGTTGACGACCTAGGGGTGCGCCACCTTTGCCAGGAGGGGCGACTGGCTCGGTGTACGGACGACGCCAGAAAAGGGGTGCGAAGGCGCCGACTTTGGTCTCGAAATTCTCACTCCACGCTCCACGATAGTTCTTCCAATTTAGATGGATTCAAAGCTCGTGGGTTTCTCTTCGATTTTCCCTTTAGGAGGGTTGGATTTTATTGTGTAGATTAAGAGGAAAACAAGGGGGAAGGTTTGAACGAAAACCGTCGTTTGACGTTGGGAGGAGCGGGTTTGACCGCGTGGGAGAGAGAAAGGGTTTCTATGACCCAATTGACCTTTTATGTAAATATATTATTATTATTTAATTCAAAAATTGCTTGTTTAATGATACGAACTCCAATCCAAGCACAACGACTGCCGTCCCTAGCCAAATACTCCTATTCCGAACACAATGGGATATGTACCGTTAGCCAGTTCGGCTGTTACGATCAGTTTTCATTTAAATTAAAATATAAATCATTATACATTCAGTTCAAACGTGCACTTCAATTTTCTTGGGCCATATACGGATCCTAAAAATTCCCGAAAAATATTTTCTAGCTTCGTATTGACGATACGGTCCTAACAAAACTAATTTCGTCGAATTCTGAGACCGTTTGAAAAATGGCCAATTTCCAGTCGATTAAAATCAACTTAAACCGGTCAAACGCATTTTCCTTTGCCACGCCCACATATTGATTCGAAAAATTATGAAATTTGAAACCTAGCAATAACCTGACACCACGGACCCAACAAAACTGGTTTCGTCGAAATCCGAGGTCGTTTGCAAAATGTCCATTTTTAAGGGCCTGAATTCCATAGCGACTATTCAGAATTTTCAACTGGACATATCATTTGATTCCCGCTATGAAATTTCGATTTTTCGGATTCGTTGGAAAGATATCATCAAATAGATCCTAATGTTTTTGGTTTCGCTAAAATCCGGATGGTTTTGCACCCGGTACATTCAATTGAAGTTTGAAATCGAATTATCGAACTACCGCGCCATTTTTTAATTCTATTTATAATTATATATAAATATTTATATTCTAACGACGACGTATATAATATATACGTTCTAAATATATTCAAAATAAATTTCTCGTCGAAATTATTTAAAATAATCTATTTTAAATATTCAAAATTCGCTAAAATTATCAAAATAAAAATTTCAAACTGGCCCAGATTTTCGGGTTGTTACACCAGGCCACGAACGAACTCGACGATCAACGTTTACAACATCCAAATATTTGAATAGAAATGCACAATGTGTTCTCTTTTTCCAGGGAACTCACCTTCGTATAATAAACCGACGAGAGATTAGTGAGGATTTCATGTATATATTTCTCTCTCTCAAGGTTTTAGTTTTATAAATATATTTCATTTTGTTGTCCGCGTTTCTGAAAATGATTATGGCTTGCGTGAATATATATATATATATACAAAAAGAAGCGAAGAGGATATGGTCAAATGTTGGCTTAGGGTATGGTGTAGGCTCACAAGGTATGGGGTTCATTAATTTTGACAAACGCTTGGAAAGGGACAAGGTATGGTTTGCTTTAACAAAATGAACACTTGAGAAATTGGTTTTCATGGCCAGATATTAATTAGTATTCCGTTTATCATATTTTATTTTATTTAATATATATAATGCTTAAAAACTAAGGAAGATGCCAGCATTCATGAAGGGGAAACGCGGCAGGTGTTTGTGAGGGATTTTTGCCATGCTTTTCTTGTCTGGGTCTTTGTTCGAAAATTTCTGACAATACAAAATAGGGTGATGGACGTGCCATGCTTTGGTCATGGTAGTCAAGGATAATGTGACTTCTGGTATTAGGTATAGGTGTTTTTCATTGCAGTTGGTAAACTGATGTGATTAAAAAGAAAACACGAACAAATAAACCATCATTCTTCATAAAAGGGGCCAAAAGTTATAACTTTATTATCGGTAAACCATTTGTCTACTCCATGATTTCTCACGTTATGCTGATCAACGATGTATGTTTAGTTTGAATATCGATTGTTCACAAAATTTATGCGATTCCTATTACACAAAATTTTGTTTATTAACCGACCGTCATGGATAAAAAATAAAAATACAGTCATGTACAATGAGGTGCCACGATTGCATGAATATAATAATATCGGTAGGTTAACTCATATTGTGAACCCCCGAAATATTGATATAGGGTGCAAAATACTCCAAATAAAAAGTTGCGTATTTAATTAATTAAAAATTACAGTAAAATTCTAAAAATTAAATTATAACAGGGACTCAAAAGAATCTTGTCTAAATTCGAAACCGATATTTAAATATATTTAAATAACCGTTATGGCCAAAACGAATATGTCGCTGCTTTTCTGAAAATTTAATTTGGATATAACCTACCATATATAATCCGAAATTTCGATTTTTCACTTCCATTAGAGAAATATAGTTCAATGGATTCGAACGTTTCTTGTTTCGAAGAAATCTGACTAATAACGGATCCTGTACACTCAGTTGAAGTTCAAAACGTTAAATTACAAACTGCCGCGATATTACATGCTCGATTACATTTACTATATATTTTTATACGTTCAACTTCATTTTAATTAATATATAAATCCACTTATATTACGAATTCAATATTTAAACTGATTTAAATATTCAAATACAAACCGATAAAAATGTGGGACGTTACATTCCTTCCTCCTTAAAAGAATTTCGTCCCCGAAATTATTAAGGTAGGGAAAATGCTACAATCCATATTATAACTAGGTTAAAGATCTTTTATTTAATTCTTAAATTCAGTTTTCAACATAACCGATTAATTCTAATTAAAAATTTTTAATTCCTTCTTATTAACAAATACTTTCAGAAATTCTAAAAATTTCTTAACAGCTTAAATTTTCGGAGAATTTCGCCAACATCTCCTCTACATGGCTCATTCGATACTACTACAACTTGCCTCTCTGGGCTTTCTCCAATTCAGCAGAAAATCAAACAGCCAAACGGCTTGCCAAACAGACTCATAAATCTCATGCCCAAATAAAATGTAAACTTGTACCTTTTTGTCGGGCATTCAACACTTTTCACTTCCATTTGCTATCACTTCTGCATATATCCATGCATCTCCAATTGATTACCAATCATCCGCTTATACTTAAGCTGAATTCTATTTCAAATTTTCAAGTTCCAACCTCAATTCCAAACTTCTACTCATAATCCAATTCTAATACAGTTTCCACTTATCTGGCTTCAATTCAATTCCATTCCAGATTATCTCTAATCAAATCTAATTTTATTTCAATACCAATTCCCATCAAATATAATTTCCACTTAACTGTTTTCAGTTAAATTCCAATTTCCTTTTTCCTTTCACAATTTTCTATTTATTTTCATAAGTAAATTTTCATTCTAATATTATAAATTTATCTTGTATATTTGTTTCTAATTTAAATAATCTCTTCCTGGGGTTTTGGATAACTTTGCTTTAAAAATCATATTTTTTTTCCAAGATTCAAAACAATTTCTTTTCTCGAAACAGTTCAAAATAAAAATTTCGGTAGTAATCCGTCACTTAGAAACTCGAAAATGAACACTGATAATGTTGCAGTCATTATCAGAATTATTTTCTAGTAATCAAAGTGTGTTCAATACTATATCACTTTCAAAACTTATTTTCAAACGCTTTAGATTTTTAAATGATTTCAAAATGTCTTTCAAAGTGCTTGGAAAAAGATTTCCAATTTCCCTAGAATTTAAATTTTTCCATATATTTAATCGATTAACACTTTTTCAAGTTTCCAGAGTTTTATTTCAATTTTGGTTTTAAATTCCGATTTAGTTCATCTGATTTTGTATATTATACTTATATAATATTTCGATTGGTTATTTATATAACCAACTCAATTATAAATCTTATTCGATCATAATAATGATCACACATCCAATATATAATAATAATCTCAAGACATATACTTCTTTTTATATCAAAACATATTTCGGGTAAAATTATTTCATTTACCCTCTTTCAAAACAATACTATGTCGAATTTCTCTATCCAAGGGTTTATAAATCCCTATCAACCACGTCAGCTAAACGCGTTGATCTGGAATTTACATACCACTTACCAGATCAATAAACACAATATAAAACAGTCTTTATATCGATTTACAAATACACGCTCATATATATACACTCAAACTCAATCTAGGGTATTACTAACCCCATCTGTATCGAGTCACGCCATAGAGCCAAGGTAATGACTTAACCTTCAGCTCTGATACCACTGTAACGGCCGCGAAAATTTTCGACCCCGAAAATCAACAAAAAACACAATGTTGACTATTCAAGCATCAAAAATATCGGGTCATTTATAGAAAGAAGTTAGAGGATGATATAGGAAAGATAGAACTAATAGAATAGAAGAGTAAGAAAAACACAACTGAACAGAATCAAAGAAAACACGAATCTCACAGCGGAACAAATAAAATATATTATATAACAAAATCTTGAAATACAAATCTGAATTTTTATATACATACCACATATGAGTATAACACTTATACATCACAGCAGGAACAAGCTCTAAATAATTAGTGGTGAAACCTCCTGCTTTGAGCACCTCCAAGTGTATCTGTAAAAGCCTGAACACTTGACTGCCCGTACAAATTTGGGCACCCAAAAGTTTAGGGAAAACACAAACAAATAAACTCTGGGTCAGTCATGGGACTGGTGTGAGTAAACTCCAAACATACTGTATAACTTTGAAAATCCTTTTGAAACTAAAAGATAATAGTAAGACCAGCCCTCACATAAACATGGACGGTTTTTACCTTACTACAACCCAAAATACTTTGATATCAAACCCGGATATATTATAATAATGCCTAATCAATATAAATAACCAAAGAGTGGAACGCTTGCATCTCAAGCTCTACATATATAGTATAAAATCAAAAACCGCAGGGCGCTTATTGGAGATTGGATTCCAACAGATAAGGTATGGGATCACCTTCCGATCAGTGTACTCTAGAAGGTATACACCTGGGTTCAACAAGAACGTCTTACAGCCCGGCCAAACATGACTGACCACTCATTTAGCTTTAGTGTATCGAATATATTGTCACCCACGGTTGTTGGTCATTCAACCGTAATCCGAAGATACAGAATCGAAAAGAAGAACAAATATGAATTTTCTCTAGATCAGTGACAATACACCCTGCTTGGGTATGACCCAACTAGCCATGCTGCCCGCCCGATTTCTGTCATTTCCCGGTTGTGAGGCTAAAGGCTACGTCTATCTTTCAGAACATCTGATCACCATACACTTTGAATGCCACATCGTCAAACCCGTCAATTCACTAATCGATTTCCAAAAATATCACGAGTATAAAAAGCTAAGAGGAACGAATTCCTCTGCCACCAGACGTAACACCTTTTAAGAGATCAACCGTACGTGATTAATTAGGAATACTCTATCAGACACTCGTCCATACAGGTTGTCCTGGGATTGGACAAACCGAAAGCACCATTCTGGAAAAGAACGACCATTGCATTTCACTCCGTCTTCAATTGTCTTCAGCATAACCTAATTCGCAGCGCTTATGCTTATACAAAGTAGTTTTCGGATAATATATCCACCATTCTCTCCGTATTGGCAACGATGGTCGAAACACTTCGATAGTCGGTTATTTAACTATCGAAGTAAAAACAAACATCCATTCAAATGTACAACTAAAAATCACACAATCACTGGCCCTTTTAATTAACATTATTGTTTCTAACTTCCCATATTTTCTAGATATGTCTCAAAACCCGTTTAGCATTTCACACTTCTCAGAAAAACATTTCCAGTTATTATAAATTCTTATTTCCACATATTCCAGAAAATATACGTTACTTAAGTTAGAAATCACTCCCATACTTTCTCATTTCTCACTTTCTTTTCTTTAGAAAATATATATTATTACATTGGAAAAAATATTTCTAATTTCCATTATAACCATTTTATCTTGCCCATCATTTGCTTTTAACATTACACTCTGAAAGGTGAATATCATTCCTTATAGAAATCTCTTCTCGTTTAATCAATATAAAATGGGTTTTATAAATAAGTATCACCACCGGTTACAAATTCATCTTATCTAGTTATTTCCTAACTTTATATTCCAACTTTACTTCATAAACTCTGTTTTCAAGCCCTCTTCTTCTTAACTATAATTCCAGTTTATAACTTTATTTTCTACTTCCTATTTGGTTATGAATTATGGGTTTCAAACCAACTATAATTATCTTGTCAAAGATATATATGGTTTAAAAAAAAACAAATTATATAATTTGACAAATCAAATTCCAATTATATCCCTATGGATTTTCAATTCTCTTTGAATTTAAACATCGAAATGATTTTATCATTTCTTTTGTAATGATTTCCCCTTTCCCCCTTTTAGATATATTCTAGAATTCATACTTCCCAAATTTCTAAGGATAATTATTCCATTTCATTATTTTTTTTTATCAAACTACTTTTATATAATTAAACAAATTATTTTATTCTAGCCCAATCAAGATTGAACTTCTATTATATAAAAATAATAGAATTTCTTTTTAAACTCGAATTCTTATCAAATATATTTCACAGTATTTGAATAACCCTTATTTCAGGGCCAGTGTAATCCTAAACAACAATAGTTAACCATGGACATTTTATTACGTAATATATGAAAAACAACAATATAATTATTGAGGAACCTAGTTGGGTCCCTCCAACCTGTTTCCCTGCATCCACAGATGTTAGTCATCATAAATAACATTAACTTCATGTCAATATGAGATATACTAATTAAATATGATCAGTATTTAACTAACGATATATATATATATATATATATATATAAGTGTACCTATAATTTCGACTAATTTATAAGCAAATCATCCAAACAACCATCACACAACATTCAACCATTATTTATAACTATTATAATATTATAAAAAAGATCAGAGTTAATGAGTTTACTCACCTTGGCGCGTTAACCATTAAATAACGATTTGCGTCAGTTGATTATACCCGGCGCTTTAATTGCCTACTGTAACGTGCTCCAAACGGTTCCCGAACCAGCTTCACCACGTAGTTCGCGATCATACGATCCTAACGGTTTCGACCGTTCGTATAACTGACCATATCCATTCCCATCTAGTGTCTGCGTCCATGACAAAACAAATTACATATATATCACTCTGACCGTTTCACACATCTGCTTCACCATCCGATATCACCATACTTGATACACCGACCAAAACCTCAACCTCATCTCACTTGCACAACGCACTTTACAACCTGACATGACTCCACATATAAGACTGAAACAAACACCTTCTTCATGTTAAAATCTCCATCGCCATATACTTCTATCGTATCGGAAAGAAATTCCCTCCATACGCAACTGCTGTGCATGCCCATCTTTGTATTTAATACCCTTCACGTTCTCTCCTTCATGTTTGCACAGTTATCTTCCTCACTAATACTCATGACCCCAAAGTATACAGTCTCATACAATTTGTTTTACCCAACAGTCCCTGCACCGTCTTGTATTTGCGCCTTCTTCTTTGGTGACACCACCGCGTTTTCCAGCACCTCTCTCCTTTTCTTTTGAAAACTCCAGTGAAAAACAAACCCACAACCGTCCCATTCTCTCCTAAATAATGTTGCGTTATTTCATATTATTATTTTTTCCTACTTGGCTCCAGTACGTTTCCATTCCTATTGCCGAACTTTGGACCCTCACACTCCCTCAATTCTTTAACTTTCAAGCACCCCCTTCTTCTTTTACAGACATCGTCTCTCTTCTTTATGCATAATACTCCATTATCGAACCTTACTGCTCGCGTCAACTCTTCCTTGTTTTGTTTTAAACTTTTTTACCTTTTCACGTCCTCATTCCCATTCCTTTAACTTCTATATAAAACGCTACAGGACACACAACCCCCTTTATGCCCAATCAACAGTGAACCCATCGAACTCAAGAACCGGATCTTCACTTCACGGTTATCTCGAACCAGGTGCTAACGAGCTTGTCTCTCATACTTCTAGAATGTTGCTGAAACTTTCGTCTTCTACCCAAAAGGTCCAGGCCACGAACGAACTCGATGATCAACGCTTACAACATCCAAATATTTGAATAGAAATGCACAATGTGTTCTCTTTTTCCAGGGAACTCACCTTCGTATAATAAACCGACGAGAGATTAGTGAGGATTTCATGTATATATTTCTCTCTCTCAAGGTTTTAGTTTTATAAATATATTTCATTTTGTTGTCCGCGTTTCTGAAAATGATTATGGCTTGCGTGAATATATATATATATATATATATATATATATATACACACAAAAAGAAGCGAAGACGATATGATCAAATGTTGGCTTAGGGTATGGGGTTCATTAATTTTGACAAACGCTTGGAAAGGGACAAGGTATGGTTTGCTTTAACAAAATGAACACTTGAGAAATTGGTTTTCATGGCCAGATATTAATTTGTATTCCGTTTATCATATTTTATTTAATTTAATATATATAATGCTTAAAAACTAAGGAAGATGCCAGCATTCATGAAGGGGAAACGCGGCAGGTGTTTGTGAGGGATTGTTGCCATGCTTTTTCTTGTCTGGGTCTTTGTTCGAAAATTTCTGACAATACAAAATAGGGTGA
Source organism: Allium sativum (assembly GCA_030737875.1). Classification (NCBI taxonomy): domain Eukaryota; kingdom Viridiplantae; phylum Streptophyta; class Magnoliopsida; order Asparagales; family Amaryllidaceae; genus Allium; species Allium sativum. Next base: position 15,391,780 of record CM060923.1, read on the forward strand.
TGGACGTGCCATGCTTTGGTCATGGTAGTCAAGGATAATGTGACTTCTGGTATTAGGTATAGGTGTTTTTCATTGCAGTTGGTAAACTGATATGATTAAAAAGAAAACACGAACAAATGAACCATCATTCTTCATAAAAGGGGCCAAAAGTTATAACTTTATTATCGGGAAACCATTTATATACTCCATGATTTCTCATGTTATGCTGATCAACGATGTATGTTTAGTTTGAATATCGATTGTTCACAAAATTTATGCGATTCCTATTACATAAAATTTTGTTTATTAACCGACCGTCATGGACAAAAATAAAAATACAGTCGTGTACAGCAAGGTGCCACGATTGCTAGAATATAATAATATCGGTAGGTTAACTCATATTGTGAACCCCCAAAATATTGATATAGGATGCAAAATACTCCAAATAAAAAGTTGCGTATTTAATTAATTAAAAATTACAGTAAAATTCTAAAAATTAAATTATAACAGGGACTCAATATAATCTTGTCTAAATTCGAAACCGATATTTAAATATATTTAAATAACCGTTATGGCCAAAACGAATATGTCGCTGCTTTTCTGAATATTTAATTTGGATATAACCTACCATATATAATTCGAAATTTCGATTTTCACTTCCATTAGAGAAATATAGTTCAATGGATTCGAATGTTTCTTGTTTCGAAGAAATCTGACTAATAACGGATCCTGTACACTCAGTTGAAGTTCAAAACGTTAAATTACAAACTGCCGCGATATTACGGGCTCGATTATATTTAATATATATTTTTATACGTTCAACTTCATTTTAATTAATATATAAATCCACTTATATTACGAATTCAATATTTAAACTGATTTAAATATTCAAATACAAACCGATAAAAATGTGGGACGTTACATTCCTTCCTCCTTAAAAGAATTTCGTCCCCGAAATTACTAAGGTAGGGAAAATGCTACAATCCATATTATAACTAGGTTAAAGATCTTTTATTTAATTCTTAAATTCAGTTTTCAACAGAACCAATTAACTCTAATTAAATTTTTTTAATTCCTTCTTATTAACAAATACTTTCATAAATTTTGAAAATTTATTAATAGCTTAAATTTTCAGAGAATTTCGCCAGCATCTCCTCTACATGGCTCATTCGATACTACTACAACTTACCTCTCAAGGATTTCTCCAATTCAACAGAAAATCAAACAGCCAAACGGCTTGCCAAACAGACTCATAAATCTCATGCCCAAATAAAATGTAAACTTGTACCTTTTTGTCGGGCATTCAACCCTTTTCACTTCCATTTGCTATCACTTCTGCATATATCCATGCATCTCCAATTGATTACCAATCATCCACTTATACTTAAGCTGAATTCCATTTAAAATTTTCAAGTTCCAACCTCAATTCCAAACTTCTACTCATAATCCAATTCTAATACAGTTTCCACTTATCTAGCTTCAATTCAATTCCATTCCAGATTATCTCTAATCAAATCTAATTTTATTTCAATACCAATTCCCATCAAATATAATTTCCACTTAACTGTTTTCAGTTAAATTTCAATTTCCTTTCACAATTTTCTATTTATTTTCATAGGTAAATTTTCATTCTAATATTATAAATTTATCTTGTATATTTGTTTCTAATTTAAATAATCTCTTCCTGGGGTTTTGGATAACTTTGCTTTCAAAAATCATATTTTTTTTCCAAGATTCAAAACAATTTCTTTTCTCGAAATAGTTCAAAATAAAATTTTCGGTAGTAATCCATCACTTAGAAACTCGAAAATGAACACTGATAATGCTGCGGTCATTATCAGAATTATTTTCCAGTAATCAAAGTGTGTTCAATACTATATCACTTTCAAAATTTATTTTCAAACGCTTTAGATTTTTAAATGATTTCAAAATGTCTTTCAAAGTGCTTGGAAAAAGATTTCCAATTTCCCTAGGATTTAAAATTTTCCATATATTTAATCGATCAACACTTTTTCAAGTTTCCAGAGTTTTATTTCAGTTTTGGTTTTAAATTCAGATTTAGTTCATCTGATTTTGTATATTATACTTATATAATATTTCGATTGGTTATTTATATAACCAACTCAATTATAAATCTAATTCGATCATAATAATGATCACACATCCAATATATAATAATAATCTCAAGACATATACTTCTTTTTATATCAAAACATATTTCGGGTAAAATTATTTCATTTAACCTCTTTCAAAACAATACTATGTCGAATTTCTCTATCCAAGGGTTTATAAATCCCTATCAACCACGTCAGCTAAACGCGTTGATCTGGAATTTACATACCACTTACCAGATCAATAAACACAATATAAAACAGTCTTTATATCGATTTACATATACACGCTCATATATAAACACTCAAACTCAATCTAGGGTACTACTAACCCCATCTGTATCGAGTCACGCCATAGAGCCAAGGTAATAACTTAACCTTCAGCTCTGATACCACTATAACGGCCGCGAAAATTTTCGACCCCGAAAATCAACAAAAAACACAATGTTGACTATTCAAGCATCAAAAATATCGGGTCATTTATAGAAAGAAGTTAGAGGATGATATAGGAAAGATAGAACTATTAGAATAGAAGAGTAAGAAAAACACAACTGAACAGAATCAAAGTAAACGCGAATCTCACAGCGGAACAAATAAAATATATTGTACAACAAAATCTTGAAATACAGATCTGAATTTTTATATACATGCCACGTCAGAGTATAATACTTATACATCACAGCAGGAACAAGCTCTAAATAATTAGTGGTGAAACCTCCTGCTTTGAGCACCTCCAAGTGTATCTGTAAAAGCCTGAACACTTGACTGCCCGTACAAATATGGGCTCCCAAAAGTTTATGGAAAACACAAACAAATAAACTCTGGGTCAGTCATGGGACTGGTGTGAGTAAACTCCAAACATACTGTTTAACTTTGAAAATCCTTTTGAAACTAAAAGATAATAGTAAGACTAGCCCACACATAAACATGGACGGTTTTTACCTTACTATAACCAGAAATACTTTGATATCAAACCCGGATATATTATAATAATGCCTAATCAATATAAATAACCAAAGAGTGGAACGCTTGCATCTCAAGCTCTACATATATAGTATAAAATCAAAAACCGCAAGGCGCTTATTGGAGATTGGATTCCAACAGATAAGGTATGGGATCACCTTCCGATCAGTGTACTCTAGAAGGTATACACCTGGGTTCAACAAGAACGTCTTACAGCCCGGCCAAACATGACTGACCACTCATTTAGCTTTAGTGTATCGAATATATTGTCACCCACGGTTGTTGGCCATTCAACCGTAATCCGAAGATATAGAATCGAAAAGAAGAACAAATATGAATTTTCTCTAGATCAGTAACAATACACCCTGCTTGGGTATGACCCAACTAGCCATGCTGCCTGCCCGATTTCTGTCATTTCCCGGTTGTGAGGCTATAGGCTACGTCTATCTTTCAGAACATCTGATCACCATTCACTTTGAATGCCACATCGTCAAACCCGTCAATTCACTAATCGATTTCCAAAAATATCACGGGTATAAAAAGATAAGAGGAACGAATTCCTCTGCCACCAGACGTAATACCTTTTAAGAGATCAACCGTACGTGATTAATTAGGAATACTCTATCAGACACTCGTCCATACAGGTTGTCCTGGGATTGGACAAACCGAAAGCACCATTCTGGAAAAGAACGACCATTGCATTTCACTCCGTCTTCAATTGTCTTCACCATAACCTAATTCACAGCGCTTATGCTTATACGAAGTGGTTTTCGGATAATATATCCAACCAGTCTCTCCGTATTGGCAACGATGGTCGAAACACTTCGATAGTCGGTTATTTAACTATCGAAGTAAAAACAAACATCCATTCAAATGTACAACTAAACATCACACAATCACTAGCACTTTTAATTAACATTATTGTTTCTAACTTCCCATATTTTCTAGATATGTCTCAAAACACGTTTAGCAATTCACACTTCTCAAAAAAACATTTCCAGATATTATAAATTCTTATTTCCACATATTCCAGAAAATATACGTTACTTACGTTCGAAATCATTCCCATACTTTCTCATTTCTCACTTTCTTTTCTTTAGAAAATATATATTATTACATTGGAAAAAATATTTCTAATTTCCATTATAACCATTTTATCTTGCCCAACGTTTGCTTTTAACATTATACTCTGAAAGGTGAATATCATTCCTTATAGAAATCTCTTCTCGTTTAATCAATATAATATGGGTTTTATAAATAAGTATTACCACCGGTTACAAATTCATCTTATCCAGTTATTTCCTAACTTTATATTCGAACTTTACTTCATAAACTCTGTTTTCAAGCCCTCTTCTTCTTAACTATAATTCCAGTTTATAACTTTATTTTCTACTTCCTAATTGGCTATGAATTATGGGTTTCAAACCAACTATAATCATCTTGTCAAAGATATATATGGTTTAAAAAAATATAGATTATATAATTTGACAAATCGAATTCCAATTATATCCCTTATGGATTTTCAATTCTCTTTGAATTTCATACATCGAAATGATTTTATCATTTCTTTTGTAATGATTTCCCCTTTCCCCCTTTTAGATATATTCTTGAATTCATACTTCCCAAATTTCTAAGGATAATTATTCCATTTCATTATAATTTTTTTTATCAAACTGCTTTTATATAATTAAACAAATTATTTTATTCTAGCCCAATCAAGATTGAACTTCTATTATATAAAAATAATAGATTTTCTTTTTAAACTCGAATTCTTATCAAATATATTTCTCAGTATTTGAATAACCGTTATTTCAGGGCCAGTGTAATCCTAAACAATAATAGTTAACCACGGACATTTTATTACGTAATATATGAAAAACAATATAATTATTGAGGAACCCAGTTGGGTCCCTCCAACCTGTTTCCCTGCATCCACAGATGTTAGTCATCATAAATAACAATAACTTCATGTCAATATGAGATATACTAATTAAATATGATCAGTATTTAACTAACGATATATATATATATATATATATATATATAAGTGTACCTATAATTTTGACTAATTTATAAGCAAATCATCCAAACAACCATCACACAACATTCAACCATTATTTATAACTATTATAATATTATAAAAAAGGTCAGAGTTAATGAGTTTACTCACCTTGGCGCGTTAACCATTAAATAACGATTTGCGTCAGTTGATTATACCCGGCGCTTTAATTGCCTACTGTAACGTGCTCCAAACGGTTCCCGAACCAGCTTCACCACGTAGTTCGCGATCATATGATCCTAACGGTTCCGACCGTTTGTATAACAGACCATATCCATTCCTATCTAGTGTCTGCGTCCATGACAAAACAAATTACATATATATATCACTCTGACCGTTTCACACATCTGCTTCACCATCCGATATCACCATACTCAATACACCGACCAAAAGCTCAACCTCATCTCACTTGCACAACGCACTTTACAACCTGACATGACTCCACATATAAGGCTGAAACAAACACCTTCTTCATGTTAAAATCTCCATCACCATATACTTCTAACGTATGGGGAAGAAATTCCCTCCGTACGCAATTGCTGTGCATGCTGTAACAACCCAAAAATCTGGGCCAGTTTAAAAATTTTATTTTGGCAATTTTAGCGAATTTTGATTATTTAAAATGAATTATTTTAAATAATATTGACGAGAAAAATTCTTTCGAATAAAATTCAATTGTATATAGTTATATAGATCAACGTTAGAATACAAATAATTAGATATAATTATAAAAGGAATTGAAAATGGCGCGGTAGTTCGATAATTCGATTTCAAACTTCAATTGAGCATACCGGGTGCAGAACAAACCGGATTTTAGTGAAACCAAAAATAATAGGATCTAATTGATGATATCTTTCCAACAAATCCGAAAAATTGAAATTTCATAGCGGTAATCAAAAGATATGTCCAGTTGAAAATTCTGAATAGTCGCTATGGAATTCAGGCCCTTAAAAATGGAATTTTTGCAAACAACCTCGGAATTCGACGAAACTACTTATGTTGGGTCCGTGATGTAAAGTTATTGCTAGATTCCAAATTTCATAATTTTTCGATTCAATATGTGAGCATGGCAAAGAAAAACGCGTTTGACCAGTTTTAGTTGATTTTAATCGACTGGAAAATGGCCATTTTTCAAACGGTCTCAGAATTCGATGAAACTAGTTTTGTTAGGACCATATCGTCTATACGAAGCTAGAAAATATTTTTTTGGAATTTTTAGAGTTCGTATATGACCCCGGTAAATTGAAATGCACGTTCAAACTCAATATATAGAGTTATATTTTGATTTTAACGGAAACTGATCGAAACGGTCTAATAAGCTTACAATACATATCCCATTGTGTTCAGAATGGGGGTAATTAGCTAGGGACGACAGGCGGTGGGCCCCTTTTTGAGGTCGAAAATAAAAGTTGCTTTTTGGTGGAAAAATAAATAATTAAAATAAAAACCCCTCCCTCCTTTTATCAACCCCCCCGGCCCTCCCCCCCCCCCCCCCCCCGTTCAGATTCACTTCAGAGAAGAAAAAAAACCCTCGACATCGTTTGAACCTGCGCCACCCATTGAAGCCTTCCCCCGTCGCCGGACCTCGCCGCCAACCACCCCAGTCGCGCCTCCACCTCTCCCTTCCCCCTCCTCCTCTCTCCTCTATCGCTCGAACCCCGTGCCCCCTGACCAAATCGCCACGCCCTGGCCACCTGAACGCCGCCGCCGACCACCAGCGTTGTCCCCGACCCCCTACGCCTCTCCTCTTCAAATAACAGTAAGTATTAATTTTATTTTAGTTATTTTATTTCATTTTTTTTTTGTGTAACAATTTTTAGTATATAAAAAAAAACTGATTTCACTACCATATAAAAAACTGATTTCACTACCATATAAAAACTGATTTCACTACCATATAAACACTGATTTCACTACCATATAAAAACTGATTTCACTACCATATAAAAACTAATTTTTTAAATAGGAAAGATACGATTTTAAGTGGTGTAAAAATAGAATTTTTATCTATATAGTAGTAGTATAAAAATGTGATTTTTTATACACATAATAGCGAAGTAAAAATTCGATTTTTATATATTGAATAGCAAAGTAAAAATTTGATTTTTATATATTGAATAGCATAGTAAAAATTCGATTTTTATATATTGAATAGCGAAGTAAAAAATTCGATTTTTATGTATTGAATAGCATATTAAAAATTCGATTTTTATATATTGAATAGCGAAGTAAAAATTCGATTTTTATATATTGAATAGCATAGTAAAAATTCGATTTTTATATATTGAATAGCGAAGTAAAAAATTCCATTTTTATATATTGAATAGCGAAGTAAAAATTCGATTTTTATATATTGAATAGCGAAGTAAAAATTCGATTTTTATATATTGAATAGCATGGTAAAAATTCGATTTTTATATATTGAATTGCAAAGTAAAAATTCGATTTTTATATATTGAATGGCGAAGTAAAAATTCGATTTTTATATTGAATAGCATAGTAAAAATTCGATTTTTATATATTGAATAGCGAAGTAAAAATTCGATTTTTATATATTGAATAGCGAAGTAAAAATTCGATATTTATATATTGAATAGCGAAGTAAAAATTCGATTTTTATATATTGAGTAGCGGTATAAAAATGTGATTTTTATATATGTAGAGAATAAAAATTGACAAGAGTCGAGAACGGCGAAGATTTCTACCTAAGAAGAGTCGTGGGATTGGATTAGCTATTCAGTGAGAATTTCTCACTCTTTAATTTAATTTTCTAGTTATATAAATATATATTAGGATGCAGACGGTGTTTAGTAGCACCTGACACCCGTCGTCCACAGACCATGGATGGCTTGTATGCTTGATTGTTTGATTTTGATGTGTAGTTGATTGTGTGATGTGATGTGAAATGAAATAAAATATTTATATAGTTAAAATATTTTATAGTTAAAAATAGAATTTTTAACGTGTATATGAAATGAAATAAAAATAAACAAATCGGACGATTTGTTTATATACACACATTTGACTGGTATTGATTGGGTCGATAAATTTTACACATCGCCCAACTGCACAAATAAAATCTGTGCTTGATTGTTTGAAACCCCACATGGGTATTGGGAAGATATTTGACGTACACTAATCCCGATTGTTCAGTTGTATGTCGATCGATTGGTCGACAGGCTGTGTAAGCGTTGATTATTTATATTTGATGCTTATACAGTGTGGAATGCACTTTGGATGATGGCTGATTATTCATCTTTGTTGATATATACCTGTGTTGTGGAAAATCCATATAATTAACATTATATGGTAATTGATTGGGCTTCATTCAAGTTTTGAATAGAAATATTTGAAAAAGAAATATTTGAATAGAAATATTTGAATAGAAATATTTGAAAAAGAAATATTTGAAATAGAATATTTGAAAATAGAAATATACGAAGCCATGTTGATTAGATTGACACCATTTTGACGTGAACGATATTTATATCTATTTTATTCATTTTATAATGAATATCGAAAGTGATTTCAAAATCTGATATTTTGAAAAGAATTGAAATTCGAATGAAATTGAATATAAATGAATTCGAATTAAATTGAATATAAATGAATTCGAATTGAAATTGAATTGAAAACAAACTGAAATTGAATTAGAAATCAATTTGAATTGAAATCGATTTGAAATGAATTTATAACGAGTTTATATTGGAATATTAAATTTTGATTTGAAATTGAATATGAAGTTGAAACCGTTTTGAAAACAAATTTTAAAACAATTTATAAAGAACGTTTTGAATTGAAATCGACGAAGTATATATTATATATACTGTATATATATAATATAATGGCCTGAATAGAACGTGCCGCGCCGCGGCAGTTCGCGAATTTCGACCATTGACTTCGAACGGATATTACGAGAGATCCGACCGTCAGATTCTCCTAAAACCGGAACCGTTGGGTTCGTATCGAAAAGAGATTTCTAACGAATATTATAAATTAGAAATCTAAAGGTTGAATTTGGAATTATGTCCAAATCAAATTTGGAAAAGGTCGTTGTAAGTGCAGTTCGATGGCCGTTGATGGAAATCGACTGTACGGGCCTTGATAAAATTATTAAAAATAGTAATAAATTGTGTAAAATCATAAGAAATGATTTGGGAAAAATTGGGATGAAAAACTCCATATTTGAAAAGATAAAAATAGAATTTTATCGAAATGAACTAGTTTTGAACTAGAATTATAATTCTATTTATTTTTAAATAAATAAATTGAATTTGAAATGGTTTTGAAAATAACCAGAATTTCCAATGATTGCATTGGAATGGATTTGAATCGAAATTGCCTTCGGAATATTTCGATGTTGGATTTCGTGATTTTACAGATGTTGTTATGGAAATTTGAAAGATATAGATATATATATCGTTATTTCCAATACGATATCTGTTGGTCGTAGAATTTGATATTGAATATAAGCCGATATATTTTATATTCAGAGCCTTGTATTTAATATCAAATGTGATTTGGGTTTGTCGTGAATGGTGTCTTGACTAACACTGTTCTTGAACCCAGTTGAGAAAAGATTAAATCTTTTTATTTAAGATTTAATGAAGTGTACCAATTAAATAATATTTAATTGGAATTGAATTGATATTGATTTTTGGGTTTATCGTGGACAGTGTTTTAAATAACACTCGTTCTTTAACCCGACAAGTAATGGAATGTGATTTTGGGTTTATCGTGAACCATGTTTTAAATGACACTGATTCTTGAACCCAGTTAACGATTAAAACTAAGTGGAGTTTTAATGAATCTTTAATTAGATTGAAATGATCGAGGATGGAGTATCACCAGTTTTGCTCCAAGCGATAGTTAAATCTTTAATTAGATTTGAACGTGAAATGGTAATTGAATTTACCGATAACACCGTGGTGTTAGATATGAATTATAACCAGTTTTACTTCATGGGATGAATAGGATGGGATTGGGGAATTAAAACAAATGATTACTTCGGTAAGGTTCGTTGACCCCGACTAGTTTGAATTGATATTCAAAGGTAGATTAAAGAATAAATTTAAAGGATTTATCTTTGATAAAACTATTGGGAACCTTTCCCTATGAATGTGAAATTTAGAAACTAACTGTCGGTTAGCTAAGCCGAATGGTTTTCCGGGTATTGATCTGATGTTGGTTTCGGCCTTCGGGGTTAATATTTAGGGAATTATTCTCTTGATTAATTTACGGTTAGTGACTGATGAATTGGAATGAGGCGCATGTTGTGTTTGTGTAACACTTGTTTATAATATACGCGAGTTATTCGGAAAGACCGGGTTTATCCCATTCTGAATAACTGATATGACGATAAGTCGAAGATGAAGACGGTGGTCGAAGACCGGAGGTCTTCACGTCGTTTGGTTAATTACGGATGATCTTGATTGGGCTGTACACCTAAGAAGATGGAAACAGTTGGTGATCCTCCAGACATACTTGGAGATCGATGGATATGCGGGGTACTAGGTGCCTCCGGTTTCGTTCAGACGCAGAACGAACTTGTAAATGGACTGTGTGTCTTACATTGGATTTTAGTCCGTGTGATTGATCTCTATTAAATATATATATCTGTTTGGCGGCGGAGAATTTATTCTCTTGCTTAACGCCCTTCTCTGAGACGTACGAGCTCAGGGGTTATATATTGATGGATATCAAACGCATGGAGTGAATTGCCTGTGTGGCATGCCTAAGTGGCAATTGATCGAGGCTTCTGTTGAAAAGCAAAGTCTTGTGGATGATGATCAAAGCAAGGCCTGTGTGGCATAGCTTTGTGTAGCGTTGATTCGTGAGCCTCGCACACCGGTTGTGAACCAAAAACGGGAGAAGGACCTCAGGGAGGGCAAGCGTTTCTTTCTAGCTAGGGTGGTGTCAGTGACCTACCAGCCCTGACATTTATATACTTTTTACCTGTGTAGTTGTTGCTGTTGCGAGGCGCCTCGATTTGATCGGACGATCCGGGTCCGATGGAGTCATTCGTTGGCTCATTTACGCCCCAAAGGGCGGGGAAACGTAATGTTCAGGAATTTTAATCCACATCGGTGGACCGGCCCTATCGCTCCAAGGGTCACTCGAGCTCTGATCCTGAGGCTCGGGCTAGAGAGTCTCGAATCGGTTGAGGACTATCTTTTGCCTCGGTTCATAGACGGAAATCCAATTTCCAAATACGTGACATTTGCGGTTTTAATTGTAGAACAAGTATGGCGACATGATATATGGTACCCATGCTGCCTATGATTGATACTTATGATTTGAAGTTGTTTTATACACTATGCACTTATTACAGTATCAAATAATCTGTTTTAAACGTATCAAGCATTCTTTGGCTGTTATAAGGGAAAACCCTATTCCCTGGCTTGCGTTGCATTGTGTGATAGGACATGGGTCTTATAACAGCTTCATTTTTCTTTATTTAGCATTGCGCTGTTTGTTTTATGCACTGGTATTCTTGGGAGGAAACCCGTTCCGTGTTATACGGCGTGGTCCCTTGATTTACCTAACTTTAAAAACAAAGATTGATAATTGTTTTAGTTATCACACCAGTCCCATGACTGACCTGGAGTTTATTGTTTTTAACCTAAACTCTGGGTGCCCTTATTTTGACACGGGCAGCTAGTAGTTTTGGTTTTGCAGATTTATATTCACAAGATCCTGGTTTACAGCTGGAACGGTATCCGGAAAGCTTTGTATCCGTATATCTCCTCTAGTTGTGCATTGTATTATTTTCCGCTGCGATGTATTTAAATGTAATTTAAATCTCTGGTATTTCTGTGTAATATTCATTTATACTCTGTATATTCTTGTATTCTGGTGCATTGTTGTAATATACAATGAAATATTCTTCCGTCTGCGTTCTGTTGTGGCTTGTTCTTGAACTATCCGCGCTTTCCTTCACTGGGAAGTTACGGGTCTTCACAGTTGGTGTCAGAGCTTTGGTTTACAAAGCTCAGAGAATAAGGCACATTAGAACCATATGAAAGAATTCATCAGATATTGGATTAGTAATATCCAATTAGAATGACTCGTTAGTGATGGGATCAGTAGTATCCTAGAACGAGTGTGAAGAGTATATTTTTAAGATGAAAACCAATTTTGTTTTGAAAATTTAAATCAATTATTCGTAGTTGATTATTTATTTGTATTGATTTGGACAGTCCAGTATATAAAGATTTTTCATATACGCCTTGCAAACGTTTATTTGAAGTTTTAATATACTGGATAGATATAGAATTACACTCTAATCGCCCGGAGATGATTTTGATGATGGAGCTCCATCATTAGAATTTATGTTCGTGCGACGAAAGTGGGATTTCTATATATTTCCAATTGACTGGTGTGATAACCAAAGCTATATAGGATTTATTGTTGTGATTTGGCATCAAAAATGTGATTTTTGACTATGTATCAAAGTTATGAATTTCAAAAGCTAATCAACTAATGGATTGATGTTTGTGTTGTTTGTTTATTTGTTTGATAATTTTGAACCATTACGCCTAATTGTATCAAATATTGAATTGTATTGAAAATTTATCGCATTTGCTTGCATATACATGTACTTACATTGAACAGGTCATAGCAAGGAGGCTAGAGCAGAGAATAAAATTTGTTTGCCCGACAAATAGGTATATGTTTAACATAATTTACTGTTTTGTTTGGGTGATGATGATTTTATGAGCCTATTGGCTAGCCGCTTGGCCTTTTCTTTTTCTTTTTGAGATCAGAAGGCCTATATGGCAATTTCGGGATTTTCCCGTGGCTCCCGGTGCAGGGGAGGTTATGGCGAAATTTTCCGAAAATTCCGAGTGTTAGCCAAAAAATTTAAGAATATGAAAATTCTCAGAAAATGAAAAGTTAGAGAATGGAAGCCAGATCGAACGTAGAGTTGATTAATCAAACCACTTTCGACTTTGTTCCTTTTTGGGGACGAAAAGTTTTAAGTGAGGGAGATTGTAACAACCCAAAAATCTGGGCCAGTTTAAAATTTTTATTTTGGCAATTTTAGCGAATTTTGATTAATTATTTTAAATAATATCGACGAGAAAATTTCTTTTGAATAAAATTCAATCATATATAGTTATATAGATCGACGTTAGAATATACATAATTAGATATAATTATAAAAGGAATTGAAAATGGCGCGGTAGTTCGATAATTCGATTTCAAACTTCAATTGAACATACCGGGTGCAGAACAAACCGGATTTTAGTGAAACCAAAAATAATAGGATCTAATTGATGATATCTTTCCAATGAATCTGAAAAATTGAAATTTCATAGCGGGAATCAAAAGATATGTCCAGTTGAAAATTCTGAATAGTCGCTATGGAATTCAGGCCCTTAAAAATGGAATTTTTGCAAACGACCTCGGAATTCGACGAAACCACTTTTGTTGGGTCCGTGATGTGAAGTTATTGCTAGATTCCAAATTTCATAATTTTTCGATTCAATATGTGAGCGTAGCAAAGAAAAACGGGTTTAACCAGTTTTAGTTGATTTTAATCGACTGGAAAATGGCCATTTTTCAAACGGTCTCAGAATTCGACGAAACTAGTTTTGTTAGGACCATATCGTCTATACGAAGCTAGAAAATATTTTTCTGGAATTTTTAGAGTTCGTATGTGACCCCGGTAAATTGAAATGCACGTTCAAATTCAATATATAGAGTTATATGTTGATTTTAACGGAAACTGATCGAAACGGTCGAATCAGCTTACGATACATATCCCACTGTGTTCGGAATGGGGGTAATTAGCTAGGGACGACAGGTGGTGGGCCCCATTTTGAGGTCGAAAATAAAAGTTGCTTTTCGGTGGAAAATTAAATAATTAAAATAAAAACCCCTCCCTCCTTTTATCAGCCCCCCCCCCCCCCCCCCCCGGTTCAGATTCACTTCGGAGGAAGAAAAAAACCCTCGACATCGTTTGAACCCGCGCCGCCCATCGAAGCCTTCCCCCGTCGCCGGACCTCACCGCCACCCACCCCAGTCGCGCCTCCACCTCTCCCTTCCCACTCCGCTCCTCCATCCTCCTCCTCTCTCCTCTGTCGCTCGAACCCCGTGCCCCCTAACCAAATCTCCACGCACTGGCCACCTGAACGCCGCCGCCGACCACCAGCGTTGTCCCCGACCCCCTGCGCCTCTCCTCTTCAAATAACAGTAAGTATTAATTTTATTTTAGTTATTTTATTTCATTTTTTTGTGTCATAATTTTTAGTATATAAAAAAAACTGATTTCACTACCATATAAAAACTGATTTCACTACCATATAAAAAACTGATTTCACTACCATATAAAAACTGATTTCACTACCATATAAAAACTGATTTCACTACCATATAAAAACTGATTTCACTACCATATAAAAATTGTTTTTTTAAATAGGAAAGATACGATTTTTAGCGATGTAAAAATAGAATTTTTATCTATATAGTAGTAGTATAAAAATGTGATTTTTTATACACATAATAGCGAAGTAAAAATTCGATTTTTATATATTGAATAGCGAAGTAAAAATTCAATTTTTATATATTGAATAGCATAGTAAAAATTCGATTTTTATATATTGAATAGCGAAGTAAAAATTCGATTTTTATATATTGAATAGCATAGTAAAATTTTGATTTTTATATATTGAATAGCGAAGTAAAAATTCGATTTTTATATATTGAATAGCATAGTAAAAATTCGATTTTTATATATTGAATAGCGAAGTAAAAATTCGATTTTTATATATTGAATAGCGAAGTAAAAATTCGATTTTTATATATTGAATAACAAAGTAAAAATTCGATTTTTATATATTGAATAGCATAGTAAAAATTCGGTTTTTATATATTGAATAGCGAAGTAAAAATTCGATTTTTATATATTGAATAGCGAAGTAAAAATTCGATTTTTATATATTGAATAACATAGTAAAAATTCGATTTTTATATATTGAATAGCGAAGTAAAAATTCGATTTTTATATATTGAATAGTGAAGTAAAAATTCGATTTTTATGTATTGAATAGCGAAGTAAAAATTCGATTTTTATATATTGAGTAGCGGTATAAAAATGTGATTTTTATATATGTAGAGAATACGGGCAATGAAAATTGACAAGAGGCGAGAACGACGAAGATTTCTACCTAAGAAGAGTCGTGGGATTGGATTAGCTATTCAGTGAGAATTTCTCACTCTTTAATTTAATTTTCTAGTTATATAAATATATATTAGGATGCAGACGATGTTTAGTAGCACCCGACACCCGTCGTCCACAGACCATGGACGGCTTGTATGCTTGATTTTGATGTGTAGTTGATTGTGTGATGTGATGTGAAATGAAATAAAATATTTATATAGTTAAAATATTTTATAGTTAAAAATAGAATTTTTAACGTGTATATGAAATGAAACAAAAATAAACAAATCGGACGATTTGTTTATATACACACATTTGACCGATATTGATTGGGTCGATAAATTTTACACATCGCCCAACTGCACAAATAAAATCTGTGTTTGATTGTTTGAAACCCCACACGGGTATTGGGATGATATTTGACGTACACTAATCCCGATTGTTCAGTTGTATGTCGATCGATTGGTCGACAGGCTGTGTAAGCGTTGATTATTTATATTTGATGCTTATACAGTGTGGAATGCACTTTGGATGATGGTTGATTATTCATCTTTGTTGATATATACATGTGTTGTGGAAAATCCATATAATTAACATTATATGGTAATTGATTGGGCTTCATTCCAGTTTTGAATAGAAATATTTGAAAAAGAAATATTTGAATAGAAATATTTGAATAGAAATATTTGAAAAAGAAATATTTGAAATAGAATATTTGAAAATAGAAATATACGAAGCCGTGTTGATTAGATTGACACCATTTTGAGGTGAACGATATTTATATCGATTTTATTCATTTTATAATGAATATCGAAAATGATTTCAAAATCTGATATTTTGAAAAGAATTGAAATTCGAATTAAATTGAATATAAATGAATTCGATTTAAATTGAATATAAATGAATTCGAATTGAAATTGAATTGAAAACGAACTGAAATTGAATTAGAAATCAATTTGAATTGAAATCGATTTGAAATGAATTTAAAACGAATTTATATTAAATATTAAATTTTGATTTGAAATTGAATATGAAGTTGAAACCGTTTTGAAAACGAATTTTAAAACAATTTATAAATAATGTTTTGAATTAAAATCGACGAAGTATATATTATATATACTATATATATAGTATAATGGCCTGAATAGAACGCGTCGCGCCGCGGTAGTTCGCGAATTTCGACCATTGACTTCGAACGGATATTACAGGAGATCCGACCGTCGGATTCTCCTAAATCCGGAACCGTTTGGTTCGTATCGGAAAGAGCTTTCTAACGAATATTAGAAATTAGAAATCTAACGGTTGGATTTGGAATTATGTCCAAATAAGTTTGGAAAAGGTCGCTATAAGTGCAGTTCGATGGCCGTTGATGGAAATCGACTGTACGGGCCTTGATAAAATTATTAAAAATAGTAATAAATTATGTAAAATCATAAGAAATGATTTAGGAAAAATTGGGATGAAAAACTCCATATTTGAAAAGATAAAAATAGATTTTTATCGAAATGAACTAGTTTTGAACTAGAATTATAATTCTATTTATTTTTAAATAAATAAATTGAATTTGAAATGGTTTTGAAAATAACCAGAATTTCCAATGATTGCATTGGAATGGATTTGAATCGAAATTGCCTTCGGAATATTTCGATGTTGGATTTCGTGATTTTACAGATGTTGTTATGGAAATTTGAAAGATATAGATATATATATCGTTATTTCCAATGCGATATTTATTGGTCGTAGAATTTGATATTGAATATAAGCCGATATATTTTTTATTCAGAGCCTTGTATTTAATATTAAATGTGATTTGGGTTTGTCGTGATTGGTGTCTTGACTAACACTGTTCTTGAACCCAGTTGAGAAAAGATTAAATCTTTTTATTTAAGATTTAATGATGTGTACCAATTAAATAATATTTAGTTGGAATTGAATTGATATTGATTTTTGGGTTTATCGTGGACAGTGTTTTAAATAACACTCGTTCTTTAACCCGACAATTAATGGAATGTGATTTTGGGTTTATCGTGAACCATGTTTTAAATGACACTGATTCTTTAACCCAGTTAACGATTAAAACTAAGTGGAGTTTTAATGAATCTTTAATTAGATTGAAATGATCGAGGATGGAGTATCACCAGTTTTGCTCCAGGCGATAGTTAAATCTTTAATTAGATTTGAACGTGAAATGGTAATTGAATTTACCGATAACACCGTGGTGTTAGATATGAAGTATAACCAATTTTACTTCATGGGATGAATAGGATGGGATTGGGGAATTAAAACAAATGATTACTTCGGTAAGGTTCGTTAACCCCCACTAGTTTGAATTGATATTCAAAGGTAGATTAAAGAATAAATTTAAAGGATTTATCTTTGATAAAATTAATGGGAACCTTTCCCTATGAATGTGAAATTTAGAAACTAACTGTCGGTTAGCTAAGCAGAATGGTTTTCTGGGTATTGATCTGATGTTGGTTTCGGCCTTCGGGGTTAATATTTGGGGAAATATTCTCTTGATTAATTTACGGTTAGTGACTGATGAATTGGAATGAGGCGTATGTTGTGTTTGTGTAACACTTGTTTATAATATACGCGAGTTATTCGGAAAGACCGGGTTTATCCCATTCTGAATAACTGATATGACGATAAGTCGAAGATGAAGATGGTGGTCCGAAGACCGGAGGTCTTCACGTCGTTTGGGTAATTACTGATGATCTTGATTGGGCTGTACACCCAAGAAGATGGAAACAGTTGGTGATCGTCCAGACGTACTTGGAGATCGATGGATATGCAGGGTACTAGGTGCCTCCGGTTTCGTTCAGACCCAGAACGAACTTGTAAATGGACTGTGTGTTTGACATTGGATTTTAGTCCGTGTGATTGATCTCTTTTAAATATATATCTGTTTGGCGGCGGAGAATTTATTCTCTTACTTAACGCCCTTCTCTGAGACGTACGAGCTCAGGGGTTATATATTGATGGATATCAAACGCATAAAGTGAATTGCCTGTGTGGCATGCCTAAGTGGCAATTTATCGAGGCTTCTGTTGAAAAGCAAAGTCTTGTGGATGATGATCAAAGCAAGCCCTGTGTGGCATAGCTTTGTGTAGCGTTGATTCGCGAGCCTCGCACCCCGGTTGTGAACCAAAAACGGGAGAAGGACCTCAGGGAGGGCATGCGTTTCTTTCTAGCTAGGGTGGTGTCAGTGACCTACCAGCCCTGACATTTATATACTTTTTACCTGTGTGGTTGTTGCTGTTGCGAGGCGCCTCGGTTTGATCGGACGATCCGGGTCCGATGGAGTCATTCGTTGGCTCATTTACGCCCCAAAGGGCGGGGAAACGTAGTGTTCAGGAATTTTAATCCACATCGGTGGACCGGCCCTATCGCTCCAAGGGTCACTCGAGCTCTGATCCTGAGGCTCGGGCTAGAGAGTCTCGAATCGTTTGAGGACTATCTTTTGCCTCAGTTCATAGACGGAAATCCAATTTCCAAATACGTGACATTTGCGGTTTTAATTGTAGAACTAGTATGGCGACATGATATATGGTACCCATGCCGCCTATGATTGATACTTATGATTTGAAGTTGTTTTATACACTATGCACTTATTATAGTATCAAATAATCTGTTTTAAACGTATCAAGCATTCTTTGGCTGTTATAAGGGAAAACCCTATCCCCCGGCTTGCGTTGCATTGTGTGATAGGACCTGGGTCTTATAATAGCTTCATTTTTCTTTATTTAGCATTGCGCTGTTTGTTTTATGCACTGGTATTCTTAGGAGGAAACCCGTTCCGTGTTATACGGCGTGGTCCCTTGATTTACCTAACTTTAAAAACAAAGATTGATAACTGTTTTAGTTCTCACACTAGTCCCATGACTGACCTGGAGTTTATTGTTTTTAACCTAAACTCTTGGTGCCCTTATTTTGACACGGGTAGCTAGTAGTTTTGGTTTTGCAGATTTATATTCACAGGTTCCTGGTTTACAGCTGGAACGGTATCCGGAAAGCTTTGTATCCGTATATCTCCTCTAGTTGTGTATTGTATTATTTTCCGCTGCGATGTATTTAAATGTAATTTAAATCTCTGATATTTCTGTGTAATATTCATTTGTACTCTGTATATTCTTGTATTCTGGTGCATTGTTGTAATATACAATGAAATGTTCTTCCTCTGCGTTCTGTTGTGGCTTGTTCTTGAACTATCCACGCTTTCCTTCACGGGGAAGTTAGGGTCTTCACACATGCCCATCTTTGTATTTAATACCCTTCACGTTCTCTCCGTCATGTTTGCACAGTTATCTTCCTCACTAATACTCACGACCCCAAATTATACAGTCTCATACACTTTGTTTTACCCAACAGTCCCTGCACCGTCTTGTATTTGCGCCCTCTTCTTTGGTGACACCACCGTGTTTTCCAGCACCTCTCTCCTTTTCTTTTGAAAACTCCAGTGAAAAACAAACCCACAACCGTCCCATTCTATCCTAAATACTGATACGGTATTTCATATTATTATTTTTTCCTACTTGGCTCCAGTACGTTTCCATTCCTATTGCTGAACTTTGGACCCTCACGCTCCCTCAATTCTTAAACTTGCAAGCACCCCCTTCTTCTTTTACAGACATCATCTCTCTTCTTTATGCATAATACTCCATTACCGAACCTTACTGCTCGCGTCAACTCTTCCTTGTTTTGTTTTAAACTTTTTTTACCTTTTCATGTCCTCCTTCCCATTCCTTTAACTTCTATATAAAACGCTACAGGACACACAACCCCCTTTATGCCCAGTCAACAGTGAACCCATCGAACCCAGAACCGGATCTTCACTTCACGGTTATCTCGAACCAGGTGCTAACGAGCTTGTCTTGCATACTAATTGAATGTTGCTGAAACTTTCGTCTTCTACCCAGAAGGTCCAGGCCACGAACAAACTCGACGATCAATGCTTACAACATCCAAATATTTGAACAGAAATGCATGATGTGTTCTCTTTTTTCTGGGAACTCACCTTCATATAATAAACCAACAAGAGATTAGTGAGGATTTCATGTATATATTTCTCTCTCTCAAGGTTTTAGTTTTATAAATATATTTCATTTTCCTGTCCGCGTTTCTGAAAATGATTATGGCTTGCGTGAGTATATATACAAAACGAAGCGGAGGGGATATGATCAAATGTTGGCTTAGGGTATGTTGTTGGCTTACAGGGTATGGGGTTCGTTAATTTTGACAAATGCTTGGAAATGGACAAGCTATGGTTTTCTTTGACAATATGAACACTTGAGAAATTGGTTTTCATTGCCAGATATTAATATGTATTCATTAATCATATTTTATTTAATTATTCATATATAATGCGAAAAAACTAAGGAAGATGCCGACATTCATGAAGGGGAAACGGGGTAGATGTTTATGAGGGATTGTTGCCATGCTTTTTTCTTGTCTGGCTCTTTGTTCGAAAAATTTTGACAACAAAAAATAGGGTGATGGACGTGCCATGCTTTGGTCATGGTAGTCAACGATAACGTGATTTCTGGTATTAAATATAGGTGTTTTTCATTGTAGTTGGTAAACTGATGTGATTAAAAAGAAAACATGGACAAATAAACCGTCATTCTTCATAAAAGGAGCCAAAAGTAATAACTTTATTATCGGGAAACCATTTATCTACTCCATGATTTCTCACGTTATGCTGATCAACAATGTATGTTTAGTTTGAATATCATTTGTTCACAAAATTTATATGATTCCTATTACATAAAATTTTGTTTATTAACCGACCGTCATGGACAAAAATAAAAATACAGTCATGTACAGCGAGGTGCCACGATTCCAAAAATATAATAATATCGGTTGGTCAACTCATATTGTGAAACCACAAAATATTAATATAGGGTGCAAAATACTCCAAATAAAAAGTTGTGTATTTAATTAATTAAAGATTACAATAAAATTCTAAAAATTAAATTATAACAGAGTCTCAAAAGAATCTTGTCTAAATTCGAAACCGATATTTAAATATATTAGAATAACCGTTATGGCCAAAATGAATATGCCACTGCATTTCTGAATATTTAATTTGGATATAACTTACCATATATAATCCAAAATATCGATTTTTCACTTCCATTAGAGAAATATAGTTCTATGGATTCGAACGTTTCTTGTTTTGAAGAAATTCGACTAATAACGGATGTTGTACACTTAGTTGAAGTTCAAAACGTTAAATTACAAACTACCGCGATATTACGAGCTCGATTATATTTAATATATATTTTTATAAGTTAAACTTCGTTTTAATTAATCTATAAATCGACTTATATTACGAATTCAATATTTAAATTGATTTAAATATTCAAATACAAACCGATAAAAATGCGGGACGTTACAGTATTCCATTATACTATATTCATTTATCCCTGTTAAATATATATCTGTTTGGTGGCAGAGAATTTATTCTCTTGCTTCACACCCATCTCTGAGACGTATGAGCTTGGAGGTTATGTATTGGTAGAAATCAGTGGTACGGTATGGATTGACTGTGTGGCATGCTGAGATGCAAATGATCAAGGCTATTGTTGAAAACAGAGACTTGTGGTTGATGATCAAAGCACGGCCTTAAATAGCATAGCTTTGTGTATAGCGTTAATTTGCGAGCCTCGCACCCTGGTATGAATCAGAAACAGGAGAGGACTGCAGGGAGAACATGTGTTTCTTTCTAGCTAGGAGTGGTGTCATGGTATAGAGCCCAGACATTTTACTCATGTGGATGTTGCATATTATTTGATGGATAGCGAGGCACCTCAGATATATCGGTCACTACGGGGCCGATGAATAATATGGTCGACATATTGACCATTACGCCCCATAGGGCAGGGAAACGTATTGTTCGTGAATAACCAATCCACAAACGTAAGAGTGGACCGGCCTTGAAGATCCAAGGTGTAGTTGCGGTTGTAGCCTGAGACATGGTAGGCTAGATTGTCTCAAATTCGGTAAGGACAATCCCTTGCCTTGGTTCATGATGGAAATCCAACTTCCAATACGACATCATGCGGTTTTGATTGTAGAACTAGTATGGCGACATGATATGTGGTACCCATGCCATCTATGATTGATACATTTATATTTGAAGTTGTTTTTAACACTATGCACTTATAATAGTATCAAATGACTAGTTTTAAATCGCACCAAGCATGTTTGGCTATTATAAGGGAAAACTCTAACCTCCGGCTTGCGTTGCTTTGTGTGATGGGACTTGAGTCTTATAATAGCTTCATTTTTCAAAAAGCATTGTGCTGTTTATTTTTATGCACTGGTATTCATGGGGGTAAACCTGTTTCGTGTTATACGGCGTGGTCCCTTGATATACCTAACTTTAAAGAAAAGTTTTAAATAACCGTTTTAGTTCTCACACCAGTCCCATGACAGACTTGGAGTTTATTGTTTTAACCTAAACTCTGGGTTCCCCTATTTTCCACACGGGCAGCTTGTAGTTTTGTTTTTCGTGGATATTTCTTTTCCCAGGATCCTGGATTTACAGCTGGAGCTATATTCGGAAAGCTTTGTATCCGTGTATCTCATTTAGTTGTGTTATGTATTATTTTTTCGCTGCTTTGTAATTTAAATCTTTGATATTTTTCTGATACGTATTATTTATTCATACTTTGTTATATTCTTGTACTCTGATGTAAATTGTTGTAACAGCAATGAAATATTGTATTGTTTATGTTCTGGTTTGTCGTGTTCTCAACTCAATCCGGACTTTCCCGTAAGGGCGAGTTTGGGTCGTTTCAAATCAAAATTTTCCTTTACTTCAAATTTCCTCTAACAACCCTCCACCAAATTTTAAATAAATTCCTCTTGTCGTTTTATGCAGGAAATTTTGTGCATAAGTATAGATGTCTTACAAACTTGAATCTATACGTAGTGAAAACCCATCAAAGTATATCAGGATGGAGTGGTTGACTAAGCATTGAACCATCGATCCTATATGATCTACCGGATGTGATTATCACACACTCATTATCTATTCATAATATAGCATGTGGTAAGTAAAGCTTCTCCCCATAAACCAGTATTCAGGCCTTAATTACACAACATTACATTTATCATTTCGGTAAGTGTTCTATTTTTCCTTTCAGCCACTCCATTTTGTTATGGAGTATAAGCAATAGATGTTTCATGTATAATTCCTACTGATTCACAATATTCAGGAAATTGATACTCGCTTCCCCTATCAGATCTAAGTGTTTTTATTGTAGCATCACACTGATTTTCTACTTCAGTTTTATAAGAAATAAATGAATTAATACTTCACTTTTAGCATGCATAAGATAAACATAACAATATTTTGAATAATCATCTATGTATGTGACAAAATATTTTTTTCCACCTCTAGTAGGAGAACTATGCATATCACATACATCACTATGAATAAGTTGTAACAATTTTGTTGCACTTTCCACTTTATTAGGAAATGATTTTCTAGTGATCCTAGTTAACATATCCTGCACTTATCTAGCATATCGTTTTGTTGTTTGGGAATTAGATTCAATGATATCATATCAAGCATATGTTTATGATTAACATGCCCTAATCTATTGTGCCATAATGAAAATGAGTCAATAATATAAGTAGAATTCATACTTTTATTAATATCAACATTCAGTTTAAACATACCATCACACATGTACCCTTTTCCTATAAATACACCGCCTTTGGTCAACACATATTTGTCTGACTCAAAGACTTGTTTGAAACCATACTTATTAAGAAGACTTATCGAAATAAAATTCTTACTAATTTCGGGTACATAATATACATCATTTAGTGTCAGAACTTTTTCGGATGTGAATTCCAAATCCACAGTCCCCTTCCCTTTGACCTCCACCGTTGCTGAATTTCCCATGTATAGGTATTCTTCATCTTTGGTTGGTTCCAGTTTCTCGAATTGATTCTTGTCTATGCAGATATGCTTAGTAGCGCAGAATCGATCCACCAAGAATTGTCTTGTTCAGTCATATTCACTTCTGATATGAATGCTGCAAACTTTTCCTTTTCAGATTGCTGCTTCTTTTTTCATAAGAAACAATCCATTTTGAAATGTCCAGGTTTACCATAAAAGTAGCAACCATTTTTGCTTTTCTTGTTCTGGGAATTATTGTTGTTCTGCCCATTCCTCTTCTTATTAGAAGATTTTTGCAACGCATTATTTGCTTGCTTATCATCCACCATATGGACTTTTAATGTATCAACAACTTTTTCATCTTTAGCATCTTTCTACCTCAGTTGTTGTTCAAGTTGCAAATACTGTGCAAGACCTTTTAGACTCATATCCTCCTTCTTGTGTTTCAATAGTTTCCTTTGATCTTTCCAAGAAGGGGGTAATTTGTCTATTATGGATGAGACCTTAATCTCCTCATCCATATTTAGTTTATGTTGACTGAATTGGTTAAGTATGTGCATGATATCATTGAATTGCTCTACTATTGGACGATCATCAGTCATTTTTAATTGAAAAATTTGGCAGCTTGAAATTTCTTACTAGTTGCGTCCTCCATAAGATACTTTGCTGCTAATCCATCCCAAACATCCTTTGCAGTTGCCTTGTTGTAGTACATATCAAAAAGTGTGTCCGTCATCGCATTACAAATATGGATTTTGCAAATATAATCATCCTGTTCCCATTTGACTCGATCTCTTGTCTGTGCAATGGTTTCATATTCCGTCTCTATTGGTTTTGGCGTAGTCAAAGCATAAACAACTTTCATACCAGTCAATAAGAAATGCATTTTCTTCTGCCAACGTAGGAAGCTGACACCATCAAAATGCTCTAGCTTTGCAAAACCAGCAGCGTATTCCTTGAGACTATGAGGAGACATTGCGAATTACTATATTAGATTGTTGGACTAAATTCGTTGCTGATTCTTCTTGTTTGCGAATCTCTGAGACACGATGTGTTGATCGCTATCCGAAAACAGTATTTGCCCTCTTATTTTGTGTGCACAAGTAATGGCAAATCTGTTCGAAGATACAACGGAGCAGATATTGAATATCTTTAATCAACGTAGTTGCACAAACACGACGATTCACTATCTGGATTTAATCGTATGTAGTGACAAGAGATTTGAATTCTAGCCTGCAGGAACTAGAACCCTTTTGCAATGTATTTAAGAAATGGCAGAGTATGAATTAAAAAGAAGATGTAGAGAAGTAATTCATGTAATTCTAAACTGAAAAGCGATCCAGTTTATATAGCAGCGAGGAGATACAGTTGCTTCTATTCAAAAAAGATTGCAACTCTTCAAACAGTAGCATTTGTTTCTTTTCAGAAACAGTCGCAGCTATTCGTACCAGTCGACTTATATAAATAGTACCGATCAACTGCTAAGAGCATAAGACTGTTAATTTTAAATAGTCGTGTCTGTTTGTTTGAAATCAAACAAACCCTGCCAGTTCAAACATGACCAGTCGAATGGTAAGTAAATAACCAGTCAACTAATGATGTTAAAATTCTGCAGTTGTGGACTGGTGCAAATAGCACTAGTCGACAGATAATTCCTGGAAGCGAAACAAATTTGATCTGGTGTAGGGTATGCCCATTGATATATCAAGTCCCATCTAATCATGAGACCCCAAGAACCCCAAGGCCCAAGGCCCATCTTTTGACCTTTTAAATATTAATGTGCATGCCAATGTCATGTATGTTATGTTCTTGCCTTATCACTCCTCCTCTTTCTTTTGATATAACACATCATGCTTTTACATATATAGTTGCATACTATGTTATATTTCATGATGTGGGACAAATCAAAATTTTCCTTTATTTCGAATTTCCTCTAACAATCCTCCACCAAATTTTAAATAAATTCCTCTTGTCATTTTATGCAGGAAAATTTGTGCATAAGTATAGATGTCTTACAGACTTGAATCTATACGTAGTGAAAACCCATCAAAGTATATCAGGATGGAGTGGTTGACTAAGCATTGAACCATCGATCCTATATGATCTACCGGATGTGATTATCACACACTCATTATCATATTTTCAAGATAGTATGTTTGCCCGACCCATGGATTGGCCTTGGGTCTGTATCTTCTTTCATGAAATGCCCTTAAAGATTAAGCCAAAATCTCGCAGAAGGCGGCACCACCTTCGTTGCATTCATATAGGTAGGTTTATCAGAAGTGCCTTATAACACACACCTCAACAGTATATCTGTAATAAACCTATTAAGTTCTAAGCAGAATATCCTCTCTTTGTCATTACAAGTACCAAGCACTTTTCTTTGGAATGTATGATAATACTTAGTTTTTCAGTATAAATATTATAGTGCTTCCAACCACAAACATATGAAGTACTTTTGCTCCTTGAACTCATGATAACAATTTTTTTTATTATGTTGAGTTCAGTTTCTTTCATTGGCGATTGTATTGTATAGGCTTTAAACCCATTCCCTATGACGTTTTTATCACTAAGTTCCTTGCAAGTCCTTTAGTAAATGGGTCTGCGAAATTTTGGCTAGATCTCACAAAATATATGGTAATCACCCCTTCAGTGAGCATTTGCCTAACCAAACTGTGCCTTAGACCAATATGTCCAGATTTACCATTATAAACTTGGTTGTAAGCTTCTAATAAGGTTGATTGACTATCAAAATGCAGAGATATTCTTGGCATAGGTTTTGGCCACACATGAATTTCTAATAATAAATTCCTTAAACTTTCCGCTTATTTACTACCAGAAGCTAGTGCTATAAACTCGGCAGCCATTGTTGAATCAGCAATACATGTTTGTTTCTTTGAGGCCAAGGATATTGCTCCCCCACCAAGAGTGAATATCCATCCACTAGTTGAATTATTATCTTCACTTCCAGTGTTTCAACTAGCATCTGTGTATCCTTCTATTACACTCGGATAACCGTTGTAATGTATACCATAATTTATGGTACCTTTTAAATACTTTAAAATTCTATGTATTGCATTTCAGTGGATATTACTAGGGTTACTAGTGTATCTACTCATTTTTCCAATAGCATAGGCAATATCTGGTCGTGTGTATGTCATTGCATACGTCAAACTTCCAATAACTCTAGCATATTCCAATTGTTATATAACTCTTCCATTATTACTGTATAACTGCATATTTAGATCAAACGGAATAGATATTGGTTTACAATCGAATAGATAGAACCTTTTCAAAATTTTCTCAATGTAATGAGACTGGTAATTGATAACCCATCTTTTGTTTTTGTGATTCTAATTCCAAGAATCATTTCAGCTACTCCCATATGTTTCATGTCAAAGCATGAAGATGGATATCATTTAGTTTCTTCAATACTCGAAGTATCCATTCCAAATATAAGCATATCATCCACGTAAAGACATATAATTACACCTTTACCTGAATGAAACTGCTATCGACACATTTGTCAGATTCAAAGATCCTAAAGCCATTGGATATAATAGTTTTATCAAACTTTTCATGCCATTGCTTTGGGGCTTGTTCAAGACCATAAGGTTATTTGACAAGATTACATACTTTATGCTCTTGTCCAGGCATTACAAAGCCTTCCGATTGAGACAAATATATCTCTTCATCATGTTCTCCATTCAGAAATGCAGTCTTGACGCCCATTTGATGAATTTCAAAACTATATACAAAAGCTAATGCAATTAAAGTCCTAATAGTTGAAATTCTTGCTACTGGGGAATATGTATCAAAATAATCTATTCCTTCTTTCTGTGTGAATCCTTTGGCAACTAATCTTGCTTTAAATTTTTCGATTGTGCCATCAACTTTTAACATCTTCTTAAATATCCATTTACACCCTATTGGTTTAGAACCAGGAGGTAAATCTACAAGTTTCCATGTTTTATTTCCAATAATATAATCCATTTCATCATTTATGGATTCTTGCGAAAATGAGGAATCTTGATATTTCATTGCCTCGTTATATGTTATAGGATCAGATTCTAGATTTTTAGATATCATTAATTGATGCTCTACATTATTTCTAGATCCTTCAACCAAATATACGAAGAAGTTTGGTCTGAAAGTTCTATCCTTCGTCGTTTACTTCTCCTAAGAGAATCACCATTTTCGTCGATATTTCCATCAATGTTTTCTTTAGGTTCAATAATTGGTACATTAACCTCCACCATTTCATTAATAGGTGTATTGACCTCCACCGTTTCATGAATCAATTTATTTTGAATAGATGTAAATATATTCTCATAAAACACTGAGTCCCTTGATTCTATTACTGTATTTACTTCAATAGAGCTATTAGGTTCTATTACTAGAAAACAATATCCTTTGCTATGTTGAGCATATCTTAAGAACAGGCACTCGATAGCCTTTTGTCCCAATTTTATTATTTTTGGTTCAGGTAATCGAACAATTTCTCTACATCCCCAAACTCGATAATAATCAAGATTTGGTTTTCTTTTCTTCCAAATTTCATAAGGAGTAACTTTACCTTTCTTATGCATTAATCTATTTAGAATATAGCATGCGGTAAGTAAAACTTCTCCCCAGAAACTAGTATTCAGTCCAGAATTACACAACATTGCATTGACCATTTCGGTAAGTGTTCTATTTTTCCTTTTAGCCACTCCATTTTGTTGTGGAGTATAAGCAATAGATGTTTCATGTATAATTCCTACTGATTCACAATATTCAAGAAATTGATACTCGCCTCCCATATCAGATCTAAGTGTTTTTATTTTAGCGTCACACTGGTTTTCTACTTCAGTTTTATAAGACATAAATGAATTTAATACTCCACTTTTAGCATGCATACGATAAACATAACAATATTTTGAATAATCATCTATGAATGTGACAAAATATTTCTTTCCATCTCTAGTAGGAGAACTATGCATATCACATACATCACTATGAAAAATATGTAACAATTTTGTTGCACTTTCCGCTTTATTAGGAAATTGTTTTCTAGTGATCTTAGTTATTGAACATATCCTACACTTGTCTAGCATATCATTTTGGTGTTTAGGAATTAGATTCAATGATATCATATCAAGCATACGTTTATGATTAACATGTCCTAATCTATTGTGCCACAATGAAAATGAGTCAATAATATAAGCAGAATTCATACTTTTATTAATATCAACATTCAGTTTAAACATACCATCACACGTGTACCCTTTTCCTATAAATACACCGCCTTTGGTCAACACATATTTGTTTGACTCAAAGACTTTTTTGAAACTACACTTATTAAGAAGACTTCCTAAAACAAGATTCTTCCTAATTTCGGCTACATAATATACATCATTCTGTGTCAGAACTTTTCCGTATGTGAATTTCAAATCCACAGTCCCCTTCCCTTTGACCACCACTGTTGCTGAATTCCCCATGTATAGGTAGTCTTCATCTTTGGTTGGTTCTAGTTTCTTGAATTGATTCTTGTCTATGCAGATATGCTTAGTAGCGCCAGAATCGATCCACCAAGAATTGTCTTGTTCAATGATATTCACATCTGATATGACTGCTGCAAACTTTTCTTTTTCAGATTGCTGCTTCTTTTTCCAGAAGCGACAATCCCTTTTGAAATGTCCTGGTTTACCACAAAAGTAGCAACCATTTTTGCTTTTCTTGTTCTGGGAATTATTGTTGTTCTGCCCTTTCCTCTTCTTATTAGAAGAGTTTTGCGATGCATTATTTGCTTGCTTATCATCCACCATATAGACTTTTGATGTATCAACAACTTTTTCATCTTGAGCATCTTTCTGCCTCAGTTGTTGTTCAACTTGCAAATATTGTGCAAGACTGTCTAGACTCATATCCTCCTTCTTGTTTTTCACTAGTTTCCTTTGATCTTTCCAAGAAGGGGTTAATTTGTCTATTACGGATGAGACCTTAATCTCCTCATCCATTTTTGTTTATATTGACTGAATTAGTTAAGTATGTGCATGATATCATTGAATTGCTCTACTACTGGACGATCATCAGTCATTTTGTAATTAAAAAATTTGGTAGCTAGAAATTTCTTACTAGTTGCGTCCTCCATAAGATACTTTGCTTCTAATGCATCCCAAACATCCTTTGCAGTTGTCTTGTTGTAGTACATATCAAAAAGCGTGTTGGTCATCGCATTACAGATATGGCCTTTGTAAATATTATCATCCTGTTCCCATTTGACCCGATCTCTTGTCTATGCAGTGGTTTCAACTTCCTTCTCTACTGGTTTTGGCGTAGTTAAAACATAAACAACTTTCATACCAGTCAATAAGAAATGCATTTTATTCTGCTAGTGTAGGAAGTTGACACCATCATAACGCTCTAGGTTTGCAAAATCAGCAGCGAATTCGTTGAGACTGTGAGGAGCCACTGCGAATTGCTGTTTTAGATTGTTGGACTAAATTCATCATTGATTCTTCTTGTTTACAAAATCTCCAAGGCACGATGTGTTGATCGCTATCCTAAAACAGTATTTTCCCTCTTATCTTTTGTGCACGTGTAATGGAAAATCTGTTCGAAGATACAACGGAGCAGATATTGAATATCTTTAATCGACGCAGTTGTACAAATATGACGATTCACAATCTGGATTTAATCGTCTGCAGTGACAAGAGATTTGAATTCTAGCCTGCAGGAACATGAACCGTAACAAACCAGAAAATCAGAACCAATTTAAATTTTTTATTTTAGCTATTTTAATGGATTTTGGATATTTAAAATGAATTATTTTAAATAATAACAACGGAAAATTTATTTTCGACAAATTTAGAATGTATAAATTTATTTTAATTATATAACGAGCCTGAAATGGCGTGGTAGTTCGATAATTCGATTTCAAAATTCAAATAAATATACAGAATTCGTTTTAAGTTAGGATTGGATGAAACAAGAAATATTTGAATCTGATTAATGATATCTTTATAACGATGTACGAAACTGAAATTTTGTTTTATAAATTCAAAGATATGTCCAGTTTAAAATTCAGAAAAGTTACTGTGGAATATATATATATATATATTTTAATATATATAAAGGCCTTAAAATAGCCATTTTGCAAACGACCTCCATTTTCGACGAAACCACTTTTGTTGGATCCGGGATGTCAAGTTATAGTTAGATTCCAATTTTCATAATTTTTGAAATCAATATGTGAGCGTGGCAAAATAAAACGTGTTTTGACAGTTTCAGTCAATTTGGATTGATCAGAAAATGGCTATTTTTCAAACGGTCTTTAAATTCAACGAAATCAGTTTTGTTAGTACCGTATCGTCAATACGAAGCTAGAAATAATTTTTCTGGAATTTTAGGAGCCCGTATGTGGCCCCGGTAAATTGAAATGTACGTTTAAATTAAATATATACTGATTTATATTTTAATTTCAATGAAAACTGATCGTAAGTCGAATTGGCCTATGAAACATATCCCATTGCATTCGGGATGGAGGTATTACGCTAGGGCCGACATTCGTTGGGTCTTGTTTGGAGTTTGAAAGGAAGGTCAACATTTAAGAGAATTAAATAAAATAATAAATTACATAACCCTATCCCTCTTTAAACCCTTGGTCCTCACTCCCTGGTCAAAACTATCGCGCGCCCCTTTCTATAATAAAACCCGTTGCTTTCTTCCTCCCTCCCCCATTCAGCACGCCACCGCACCTCAGCCTAGACGCCTCCCTCCAATTCGCCGCCTCCCCGACCTCAACGCCCCCCTCCCCCAATCACCTCCTCCCTCTCTCCACCTCGAAGTTCGAAACCCCACCCCCTAAATCGGGGAAACCTTAGCTGTCCAAGCCCCTAACTCCTACCACCGACCGCCTGACTCCACCTGGCCAGTCGCGCCGCCCCTCCCTGACTTGCAGACCCCGACGCCATCCCCCACCCCCTCGTTTTAGCCTGTAAGTTTTTTTATTAACTTATTTTTACTGATTTAATGTATTAGAAAAAAAAGAGATAAAAAAATCAGTTTTTTTAAAGAAAATAATAACATTGTTTTTAAATTTCAGTTTTAAAAATATATGTAACATGGATTAATTTCAGTTTTAAAAATATATATAACATGGATTAATTTCGGTTTTAAAAATATATATAACATGGATTATTTTCAGTTTTTAAAAATAAATTTGCGTTAATAAAAATGTGATTTTTATTTATATATGAACAGTATAAAAATGTGATTTTTATTTATATATGTAATAGCGAAAGAAAGATATGATTTTAGGATATGAACTTCGCTAGAAAGACATGATTTTGATGATATGAACTTCGCTAGAAAAAAATGATTTTTATGCATGTGGTTATGAAATCAAATTCAATTTTTATATATGTTGTAGCAATATAAAAATTCAATTTTTATTATAAGGATAACGATATAAAAATATGATTTTTATATATGTGAAGTGGCGATAAAAATATGATCTTTATAATGTAAACATCATATTAAAAATGCGATTTTTACTATGAACAGCGGGAAAAGATTGCATTGGAATTTTGGGAAAATCCCAACCGTTCAGAAATAGAGAATGGAGGAGTGGATCCCAAAGGTGAGAACTCCTCACTGAAATTGTTTGTACAGTTATTTATTTTATAACTGCATATATGAACTGCTCCCCGTCGTCCACAAACCCTGGACGACTTGTTTGATTGTTTGGTTTAGTTGATTTGTTCGGTTGAATTGGTTTGAGATGTGAATGAATTGATATAGTTTGGTTTGTGTATGGCGTGAGCCATTATTAGGCTAGGGATAAGGCCAGACCTTATCCAGGTTCTAGTATCGCGTCGTTATGCTGCCAAAATTTTCTAAAATAAGTTAGAAAAATAAAGATATCATTTTATTGTATAAATGAACTGAATAGAATATTCTTATGTTGAAATGAATATTTTATTGTTAAAAATATAATTTTTAACAAGTAAATGAAATGAGAATAAATATTCATTTACAAATCAGATGATTTGTTTATTTACACCCATTTGACTGATATTGATTAGGACGATATATTTTAAACATTGCCCAACTGCACAAATAATATTCGGTGTTTGTTGATTGAAACCCCACACGGGTATTGGGACAATATTTGACGTACACTAATCCCAATTATTTATTTGTATGTCGATCGATTGGTTGACAGGCTGTTGTAAGCGTTAAATATTTATATTTAATGCTTATGTAGTGTAGAATGCACATTGGATGCTGGTTGATTGTTTATCATTGTTGTTATACACATGTGTTGTATAAAATCCGTATAAATAATATTATATGGTAATTGACTGTGTCTGATTCCAGTTCAGAAAGAATGAATATTTTAAAATAACGAATATTTTAAAATAATATTCAGAAAAGAATCAAAATAGGATTTTGATGTCTGATTTGGGATGGACACGAAAATATATGAAGCCGTGTTGATTAGATATGCGCCATTTTGACGCGAACGATATTTATATCAATTTTATTCATTTTCATAATGAATATCGAAAAGGAAAATGATTTCAGAATCTGATGTTTGAAAATATTATCATTTATATATTAATGATATGGAAAATTCAATTTTGATTTAAAATTGAATATGAAGTTGAAATCGTTTTTAATACGGATTTAAAACGATTTATAAAATACATTTTGAATTGAAATTAGCGAAATATATATAATATAAATTATATATATTAAAAGGCCTGAATAGAACGCGCCGCGCCACAACCGTTCGCGAATTTCGACCATTGACTTCGAATTGACGTTACGGGGGATCCGGCCGTCGGATTCTCCTAAAACCGGAACCGTTGGGTTCATATCGAAAAGAGCTTTCCAACGAATATAAGAAATTTGAAATCTAATGGTTGGATTTGGAATTATGTCCAAATCAAATTTGGAAAAGGTCGTTGTAAGTGCAGTTCGATAACCGTTTATGGAAATCAACCGTACATGCCTTGATAAAATTATTAAAAATATTAATAATTTGTGTAAAATCATAATAAATGATTTAGGAAGAATTGGGATGAAAAATTCCATATTTGAAAAGATAAAAATATATTTTTATCGAAATGAACATGTTATGAACTAGAATTATAATCCAATATTTTTAAATAAATAAATTGGATTTGAAATGGTTTTAAAAATAACCGGAATTTCCAATATATGAATTGGATTGGATTTGAATCGAAATTATCTTCGGAATATTTCGATATTGGATTCCGTGATTATACGGACATTGTGGAGGAATTTGGAAGATATATATATCGTTATTCCAATACGATATTTGTTGATTTCAGAATTTGATATTAAATATAAGCCGGTATATTTTCTATTCAGAGCCTTGTATTTAATATCAAATGGGATCTTGATTTTGTCGTGAATGGTATCTTTAATAATACTATTCTTAAACCCAATGGAGTTAAGAAAATTAGAAACTAACTGGAGATTAGCTAAGTTGAATGGTTTCCTGGGGAATTGATCTGATGTTGGTTTCGGCCTTCGAGATTAATACTTAGGGAATTGTTCTCTTACTAATTTACAGTTAGAGACCGATGTGATTTTTGGTTTATCGTGAACTGTGTTTAAATGACATTGGTTCTTTAACCCAGTTAAAGACAGGATACGATTTCCCAAAGTTAAATAATCATTAATATTGATTTTTGGGAAGATTAAAACTAAGTGGAGTTTTAAAGAATCTTTATTTAGATTGAAATGAGGATTTGATAATTTAAATTATCAAATCGGAGAAATGATTGAGAATGGAGAATCACCATTTTTGCTCCAAAGTGATAGATAAATCTTTATTTAGATTGAACGGGAAAGGGTAATTAATATTTACCCATAACACCGTGGTGTTAGGTATGGAGTATCACCAGTTTTGCTCCAAGGGATGAATAAGTTGGGATTGGGAAATTAAACAAATGATTACTTCGGTAAGGTGCGCTAATCCCGACTAGTTTGGAAAACTTTAATATGGTTCGAAATGATATCCAAAGGAAGATTAAAGAATAAATTTAGAAGAATTTATCTTTGATAAAATTAATGGGAACCTTTCCCTAAGAATGTGAATATTTGAATAAAAATATTCTGGATTGGAATGAGGCGTATGTTGTGTTTTTATAGCACTTGTTTATAATATACGCGAGTTATTCGGAAAGGCCGGGTTTATACCCATTCTGAATAACTGATTCGACGATAAGTCGACGATGAAGACGGTGGTTGAAGACTAGAGGTCTTCACATCATTTGGATGATGACCGATGTCTTGATTGGGCTGTACACCCAAGAGGAGGTAATAAGTGGTGATCGTCTAGACGTACTTGGAGATCGACGGATATGCGAGGACCTCTCTCCTGTATTGGACATACGGGATGAGGAATAAGGTGCCTCCGGTTTCGTTCAAACCCAGAACGAACTTGTAAATGGATGTGTGTCTAACATTGGATTTTATTCTGTGTTGATTGATCTCTATTAAATATATTTGCCTGGTGAAGGAGAATTTATTCTCTTACTTCACCCTTCTCCGAGACGTACGGGATCAGATGTTGTATATCGATAGACATCAGTTGGATGGCGTGAATTGCCTGTGTGGCATGCCTGAGTGGCAAATGATCAAGGCTTCTGTTGAAAGGCAGAGTCTTGTGGTTGATGATCAAAGCATAACTTTAATATAGCGTCGCTTTGTGTATAGCGTTAATTCGCGAGCCTCACACCCCGGTATGAACCAGAAACGGGAGAGGGTCCATGGAGGACATGCGTTTCTTTCTAGCTAGAGGTGGTGTCAGCGTTTATAAGCCCTGACATTTTACTTATGTGGATGATGGAAAGCGAGGCGCCTCGGTTATATCGGTCACTACGGTGCCGATGGATGGTTTTATCGGTATATGACCAATTTACGTCTCATAGTGCGGGGAGACGTATTGTTCAGGGAACTATTAATCCACTTATAATGTAGACCGGCCCTGTGGCTCCTATGGTGCAGTTGCGACTGTTCCTGAGACATAGGCTAGATTGTCTCAAAGCGGTAAGGACGATCCCTTGCCTTGGTTCATGATGGAAATCCAACTTCCAATACGATATTTTACGATTTTGATTGTAGAGCCTAGTATGGCGACATAGTAGGATGGGGCACACATGCCGTCTATGATTGATACATTTATATTTGAAGTTGTTTTTGACACTATAACTTATAGTAATACTAAAATATGAAATTTCACGTACAAAGCATTTTTGGCTATTATAAGGTAAAAACTCTACCCTCCGGCTTGCGTTGCATTGTGTGATGGGACCTGAGTCGTATAATAGCTTCATTTTCTTTATTTAGCATTGCGATGATTGTTATATGCACTGGTATTCTTGGGTTAAAACCCGTTCCGTGTTATACGGCGTGGTCCCTTGATTTACCTAACTTTAAAATGAAGATTAATAACTGTTTTAGTTCTCACACCAATCACATGACTGACCTGGAGTTTATTGTTTTAACCTAAACTCTGGTTGCCCCTATTTTCCATACGGGCAGCTAGTAGTTTTGGGTTTTGCAGATATTTCTTTTCCAGGATCCTGGATTTACAGCTGGAACTATACTCGGAGATCTCTGTATCCGTGTATTTCTTTCAGTTGTGTTATTTATTATTTTTCGACTGCATTGTATTTTAAATCTCTGATATTTATCAAATGTATATTATTTATTCATGCTCTGTTATACTCTTGTATTCCTACGGAATTGTTGTAATAAGCAATGAAATGATCTTCTGTTTGTGTTCTGATTTGTCGTGTTCTCAACTCACTCCGGGCTTTCCTTTACAGGGAAGTTTGGGTCATTTCAAGAACCCTTTTTGCAATATATTTAAGAAATGGCAGAGTATGAATTAAAAAGAAGATGTAGATAAGTAATTCAAGTAATTCTGAACTAAAAGCGATCTAGTTTATATAGCAGCGAGGAGATACGGTTGCTTCTATTCAAAAAAGATTGCAACTCTTCAAACAGTAGCTTTTGTTTCTTTTCAGAAACAGTGACAGCTGTGCGTACCAGTTAAATGGTATATATTGTAACAGTCGAATGGTTAGAGCATAAGATTGTTAATTTTGAATAGTCGTGTCTGTTTGTTTGAAATCAAACAAACCCTTCCAGTTCAAACTTGACCAGTCGACTGGTAAGTAAATAACCAATCGACTGATGATGTTAAAATTCTGCAGCAATGGACTGGTGCAAATAGCACTAGTCGACTGATAATTCCTGCAAGCAAAACAAAATTGATCTGCTGTACAGTAAGCCCATTGGCATTTCAAGGCCCATCTAATCACGAGACCCCAAGAACCCCAAGGCCCATCTTTTGACCTTTTAAATATTAATGTGCATGCCAATGTCATGTATGTTATGTTCTTGCTTTTTCTCTCCTCCTCTTTCTTTTGATATACCACGTCATGCTTTTACATACATAGTTGCATACTATGTTATATTTCATGATGTGGGACAAATCAAAATTTTCCTTTATTTCAAATTTCCTCTAACAATCCTCCACCAAATTTTAAATAGATTCCTCTTGTCATTTTATGTAAGAAAATTTGTGCATAAGAATAGATGTCTTACTAACTTGAATCTATACATAGTGAAAACACATCAAAGTATATCAGGATGGAGTGATTGACTAAGCCTTAAACCATCGATCCTATATGATCTACTGGATGTGATTATCACACACTCATTTTCATATTTTCTAGATAGTATTTTTGCCCGACCCGTGGATTGGCCTTGGGTCTGTATCTTCTTTTGCGAAATTCCCTTAGAGATCAAGCCAAAATCTCGCAGAAGGCGGTACCACCTTCGCTGCATTCATATAGGTAGGTTTATCAGGAGTGCCTCATAACACACACCTCAACAGTATATGTAACACCCCGAATTTTCTACTAACACTAAATTCACAAATTAAAGTATAATTAATTCAAGATGGAAGAATTAAGGGAAACGGGTTATGCCATCGCGTTCGTCTCGAAATTCTGCTTGAGATAGAGTCCGAGTTTGCGTAAATCGGACTCCGTATGAAGGAGTTATGACCTTCCGAAGTTTCAGAATTTAATTTAAAATTCAAATAATGCAGAATTCAGTTCAAATTTCAAAAAACAGACCCGAATTGGGCTGGGCGGGAAAATTTCCGCCCAGGACCCAGGTCGACCAGGGGGTCGACTTGGGGGTCGACCTAGGTACCCAGGTCGACTAGGGGGTCGACCTGCCTGGTCGGCCTGTCTTTCCTGGTTGGGTCCTGGTTCGGTTTCTGGGGCTTGGCTGTGTCATTGGGGCTGACGTATCTCCTCCTTATTGGCAACTCTTGGTGTGTATGGTCTGGATTCACTCTATGATCATCTGACGGCTCAAATCAATCTAAAATTCTATAAATACAACCTAAGTCTCTAACCTAAATTCACACAAAAATTAGAGCTTGGAGCCATCATGTTGCTGGAAGGAAACTAAGATTAGCCGTCAACTGGAGAAAGCTAAGAGATGAACGAATCTAATTCATATTTAAAATCAAAACAACGTTTATCTACCCAAAGGAACGCATCTCAATTTCAGAACTCAGAATCCAGAATTCAAGTTCATCGATCGTTGTAAGTCTAGTTACGTTTGAGATGTGAATAAAATAGAACGTGATTTGATATTGATTGAAAATTGGAATCATACTACGTTGTATAATGTTAACAATGTAAATTTGTATATGTTGCGGTGATTTCATTAGAATGTTTATGGATTAATTTAGTTAATGTTGGATCTATTAGATATTTAAAATGAAAATAACATCGCATGCAAGTTATATGTGCTTCATGTTAGGATCCACACCTACATGTTTATGTGACTATGGCAAGTTATATACTTTTTGTTAGAAATCATTATGCCTACATAATCTGATCCGTATACATGTTCATATGTTCATGTTAAACCTATTGTGCCTGTGTGATTAAAATATATGTATATTCATATGTTCTTATGCAAGTTAAAAACTGGAAATTGGAACCATGCCAAGATTTATTTTAATACAAGTTTCATGTTATAGATAGGTACATGATTTGATCTAGTTTACACCCTTATGATGTTGTCAAAATTATACATATAATTTTGTCATATGCCAGTTTTATATTTGAGGTTATGACTAGATCTATACAATAACATGTTTAGGCTTATGTCTTATGCAAGTCTAAATTATGCCATTTCATGTGACACCTATTTAATTAGATTCTTATTTGAATGCAAGTTCACATGACAAGTTGAAACCCATGATTTATGTTAATTAGATCGCAA
This sequence comes from Allium sativum, assembly GCA_030737875.1. Taxonomy (NCBI): domain Eukaryota; kingdom Viridiplantae; phylum Streptophyta; class Magnoliopsida; order Asparagales; family Amaryllidaceae; genus Allium; species Allium sativum. Next base: position 15,431,313 of record CM060923.1, read on the forward strand.
AGTTGCAAGTTCATATGTCACACACCCTTTATGTTATTTAGAATATTTCATGTTCTTGGCTTTCCCTTCACTGTTTATAAGTTGGGCTGAAATATCTAGCCCAACATTCATTATAATCTTGCGAACGTACAAACGGGGGGAATATCGTTGGGATTAAACATGAAAATATATGTGTTGGCATGTTTGGCACATGCCAATAATTGGTGACATTTAAATGGTATGAATTGCCATGTCTAAAAATAATGAACTTGGAAAGTGGGCCATAACATTTACATATAACAAGTAAAAGAGACAAATATGTAAATTTAGAAAATACGAATATGCTTAACCCGAGGTTGGATTGAGTTGTGATGTAAACCTGCCCGGACCCGCCCGGTTGTCCAGTAATCACAACAATACCTATCCAATGTGGGAGGTTAAGGCATTGAGCCCAATAAAGACCCAAGGTTAGGCTGAGTTGCGGTGTAAACTTGCCCGGAACCGACCGGCACATCCAGTAACCGCAACAATACCTGTCTAATGTGAGTGGTTAGTGCTTTAAAAAATATATTAAAGCTAAGTTAGGATTATTAGGGTTAAGTTAATTAAAATACTTAACCAAACTCAACATGTTAACTAAATCTGATGGGTGGGGTTAGGTTAGTCTGAACACTTAACCACTTAACATGTTTGACTAGAAAATCCTAGTAACGGGGACCCATTTTAGTAGTAACCCAATTAGGTATCATGGTACCCTGAAACTAGGCAGGGTGGGGCACGATTACTGGGATGATTGTAAGCGATCAAAGCGACGGTGGTTGGTGCACAGTGTAGGTTCTAACGGAGTGCGGGCATGCACAGACTCCGGAGCAGACAAACAAGGCACTAGGCATCAGTAGTATAACCTATGTATTCTAGAATTGTGTCGGGCCGCCACCACGGGACTTGATACACCCCATGGTGGGACCAGCATAGGTATCTACAATCATTGAAGGCCGTATGACACATATGATTTTGCGAGTAGGAGCCGATCTTTAGAAAGGGTATCACTTCACCCTGATCATGGGTGCCAGTCGGAATAAATACAAGTAGGTGCAGAGATATAGTGCGGGATGCGATAGTATATTTGGTTCAAAACCGCTTTATCCTAGTTTATGACACTTTCCTATTTTCAGTTTATTCCTATCATGCCCTTTTTCTTATTCACATACTGAAGAGTCACTAGACTTACTTAGGCTTTATGTCTGACTCTATTTTTCTTTCGTCTTCTTTTCTTCCGTCCCCCCCCCCCCGGTCCACAGGGAGGGAACAATCCAGCTTAGTTAGACTCTTTGCAAGCTTCAAGATAGTAGATGTATGGTTTGGACTCTCTTTCCTTGGCTATGGCTTTTGGACACACTCTATGGGGATTTATGAAGTTTTAATTATGTTTTATGCTTCTTTATTTAATAATCAAGACAGAAATGATGATGTAATGTTTTGGAAGTTGTTGTGAGACAATTATGGAAATGTTTTGTATGAACACGTATTTATGAAATGAAAGTCTGTTTGTTTTCCGCTGCTTATACATATGTGTTTCTATCTGTCTTGTGTTTTATCTGTGACTTTAACCTATAAACCTCCACCAAAGTTAATGCATTCCCTTAGTGAGTGACCTTAACGGAGGTGTGGTGTTTCACTTGGTTTCAGAGCATAGGTTTACCAGATCTGATAAAAGTTTTGAAACTAATTTAAAAAGAGAAGTTTAAAGAAGCATTTTTTTTCAAGAAAAATTATTGTTATTTAAAAAGGCATAATCCCCCAAAGCCATATGCACTATCTCTCTATCCTTCATTTTGAATCTTTCCTTTTTGTTTCGGCATGTCTAGAGATCTTAACCTTCCAGAAGGAGTACGCTACCTGGCTGGTTCCGAAGGTACCTAGAAGCTAGGGCCAATGGCGCGGGCCCGGCAGACATCCCTCCTCCCCCGGTGGCAGCAGTTCCTCCTCCTCCTCTTGGTAATGCTTTCGCAAAAACATGTAGAAACTTCAAGGCTATGGGTGGAAAGGACTTTCATGGAACTGAACCCTTAGTGGTAGCAAGGAACTGGCTGAAGGAGACCGAAGATTTGTTCGTCATTTTCGGAGTTGACGACAGGCAAAAGATATAGCTAGCAGTGTGGTTACTTAAAGATGAAGCTTCATATTAGTGGGAGATTACCCATGCTAAGAGGCTAGTGGAAACTTGGGAAGACTTCCGGATGAGATTTGAGATGAAATTCCTCTCCCAAGCTGAAAGAAGCTTGCAGATAGAGAAGTTCGTAACTCTTAAGCAAGGAAGTATGACAATCAGGGAGTACGTCAATCAGTTTAATCAGCTGGCCAGATTTGGGCAGGATTTAGTAAACACCCAACACAAGAAGGCTCTTCGCTTCGTCAAAGGTCTGAATGAGCCTCTACACAGCCTTGCTATGATCCATGTACCCACGGGTGCGACTTACGAAAGCTTGGTGGACATGGCATTACTACACGAGGGAGACAAGGGCAAGAAAGAGGCAAAGGTGGAAGTGCCTCAAGAAAAGAAAGAGGGCCTACAGGCTAAGAAAACAGACTTCAAGAAGGGTGGGAAGAACAACAAATCCCACGAAAAGAGAAGGTGTAATTTCTGTGGCATTGTTGGACATGTGGTGAAAGACTGCAGAAAGAAGAAGGCAAAGATGAATGGTGGTTGTTTCCATTGCGTAGAGACTGGACACATGGCTAAGGACTGCCCAAAGAAGCGAGGGCAGGGACAGAGGGCTGGATCCACTTCAGGGCGACAGGTTCACGCACTGGTGGCACCTCCACAGGAACGAGAAAGTAATATTTCTATAGAAAGTGTAATTATGATCATCCAATTCGCACTCTCTTTGATTCTGGCGCATCACACTCCTTTATTTCATCTGCTTTAGTAGAATCTCTGCACCTAGACACTAGTATGATAGAGGATCCCTCAGTTGTTTCAAATCCAATTGGGGGCTCAACTTATTTGTCAATGGTTTGTTTGAATTTGAAAATCTCTATTCTAAGTGTTGGGTTTAGATGTAGTGCCCTTGTTTTGGGCTTCTCAGGATATGGTTTGATCTTAGGCATGGACTGGTTATCCAGTAATGGAGCCATCCTTGATTGTGAGAAGAGAGTGGTTAGACTCTTGACTCAGATCGGTAACACTCTGGAAATTTCGTGTAATCCCTTAAATGCTGTTATGCTTAGTTATCTAGAGTCGCTTGATGCTTCTGTTGAGAATTTGCAGTCGGTTAGAGTGGTCCATGAATATACGGATGTCTTTGAAGAGGCGAGGGGCTTACCTCCGAGGCGGGAAATAGACTTCTGCATATATCTTGTTGATAATGCAAAGCCCGTTGCTTTACCCGTCAGACATATGGCTCCACGGGAGAGAAAGGAGCTTGGTAAGCAAGTTAAAGAGCTTCTCGAGAAGGGGTTCATTAGGCGGAGCATTTCGGAATGGGGTGCTCCAGTGGTGTTCGCGACCAAAGCGGACGGTTCGCTTCACCTATGCGTTGACTATAGGGAGCTAAACAAGCTGACCAAGAAGAATAAGCACCCTCTTCCCAGAATAGACGATTTGTTCGATCAGCTTGTAGGTGCGTCGGTTTTCTCCCAACTTTATCTGGCTACTGGGTTCCATCGGCTAAGAGTGGCTGAAGATATCATTGATAAGACGATTTTCAGAACCCCAGACAGTTTCTTCGAGTGGCTTGTCATGCCTTTCGGCTTGACAAACGCACCCGCTTATTTCGTGGACCTAATGAGCAGTGTAACACCCCGTAATTCTGCAACACTAGGATTCACAAATCTAGGCAGAATTAAATATTAAAATCAAAATCAAGGGAAACGGGCTACACCATTGCGTTCGTCTTGTAATTCTGCATGAAAACGAGTCCGAGTTTGCGTAAATCGGAGTCCGTATGAGGAAGATATGGCATCCGGAAGATTCAGCGAAGTTCAAATTTCGAAACAGTTCAGAAAAGCGAATTCAAATTCAAAATCGGAGCCAGATTGGGCTGGGCGGGAATTTTCCCGCCCAAAACACCCAGGTCGATTGGGTAGTCGACCTGGGGCACCCAGGTCAACTGGGTAGTCGACCTGGGTCACCCAGGTTGACTGGGTAGTCGACCTGGGGGTCGACCCCCCATGCTTTTTCCAATTTTTTTAACCTGGTTCGTTCTTCTGTATCCGGACGCCATTCTGACCAGGTTTGTCCGCCTAACACTATATAAACAGCCCTAGTCTCCTTCTCTATTCACAATTCTTCTCTACCCTTATGCTGCAAAGATTCTTAGTGAACATGGCTTCTTCTCCTCCTCTTAATTAAATAATAAATAGAATAATATATATAAAATAAATCAAGACGAGGAGATGCTGCTTAAAGACTTTCAAGAAGAGGTTCAAGTCAAGCTAGGATTTCAAGTGAAGATTCAAACGACTGCAACGACTGTTTTCCTACAAATCTAATCTAATCTCTGTAAGTCAGTTATTTCTAGATTTGAACGTTTTCTCTGTTCATGACATGAAATTAACGGAATAAAAGAGTATGCCAATTCTTTCTATTTGAATCAGTGCCTATTTCTTTGGACCTAATTAAGAACTGTTATGACTCGAGGACAAATAAGACTGTGACTATGAAACTATGGACCTTAGAACCATATGCCTCTTTGACTATGAACATTGCCTATGATTATGAACATTGCCTATGACTATGGACATTGCCTATGACTATGACTGTGACTATGAGAATTATTTCCCTGACTAAGCCTATGCCTTGGATTAGGAAACATAAATTATTGCCAATGACATAACAAGGACAATTGTGACTAAACACCTATGATTCATGACCAGGAAAGTGTTGCTTAAATTTTTGACTGTGAAATTGGGTCTAAGCCTGATTTTCTATTCTGTCTATTCTTGGTTTCTTTGGTTTTAGACCTTGGGAATTTACCTATTAAGTTAGGTCTACCCATGTGCTTGAACCTGCGTCTCTATTCTGCCTATTCTTGGTTTTCCTTGGTTTTAGACCTTGGGAATTTACCTATTAAGTTAGGTCTACCCATGTTCTTGAACCTGCGTCTCTATTCTGTCTATTCTTGGTTTTCCTTGGTTTTAGACCTTGGGAATTTACCTATTAAGTTAGGTCTACCCATGTTCTTGAACCGAGGTCGTTATTCAACCCTTTTTATGCCAGTTATTATGTCTATCTTTTGCATAGCATCTTTGGTTCATTCCCTATTTTCTACGAATCTAGATTTATCTATAATCTAGATTGAATCACGATTATACGAACGGTGGGAATACGATTTGGGCAAAATATGAAATTTACTAAAAACGTAGTTTTAACTTGGAAATTGGCATAAATTGGGAACATGTATTATGGCATGTTCATAGAAATGCAAATTGGATAAATTTGACATGAATTATAGGATGTGTAATTTGAATCTAGTATTGACGTGTAAATCTAGCATTTACATGAACTGTGAACTAGAATAATAAGTCTAGTTTGACAGGAACTAGAATGTTAAATCAGAATTGGATTAGCTAATTTGGCATAATGAGTGTATTGGCATAAATTTGAAATTGGCCATAATTGCGAGTAATTGTCATGTTTAGAAAAATCATGGTTAGTGACACTTAATTTGGCATAGTTTACATACCAAAAAGCATAAATATGATTTAGAAGGGGAAATGGGCCATAAGAATGAATGTAGACAATTTACATTAAAAGAGTAATTGGGAAATAAGTAAATTAGGATTAATTTACTTATAGAATTTGTCCTAAATGAGGAAATGTTAATTTAGACAACTTAAAGGTTTGTTAATGACATCTCTTTTAATAATAAACCAGAAAGTTCTAGGGTGACAGAGAGGATAGTGTCTAGGCTTGGGTTTGGAAAACACAAGTTTCCTGCTCTCCCTGGCTATCCCTAACTGATCCGACGGACGGGATGGTTACTTTCAAAACCTTATTTGAAAACTAATCAAAAACCTTTGAACTTAGAAAACACGAATATGCCTAACCCGAGGTTAGACTGAGTTGCGATGTAAACCTGCCCGGAACCAACCGGCACATCCAGTATTCGAAACAATATCTGTCTAATGTGAGTGTTCGCGGCTTTAATTTATTTAGTTAAAGCTAGAACAAGAAAGGTAGGGTTAAGTTAACTAAGACACTTAACCAGTTCAACGTGATAACTAAACTGATGGGTAGGGTTAGGTTCAGACTGACACTTAACACAGTTAAGCTAGAATGGGAGGGTTAAGTCCATAGGAACACTTAACCAACTTAACAAAGTTAAGCTAAAATGGGAGGGCTAAGTCCATAGAGACACTTAACCAAATTCAAGGTAGCAAGACAAGATTTGTACAGGTTAAGTAAAGTTAATACACTTAGCCAAATTAACATGTTGACTAGACTAGAGGTTGGGGTTAAGTAAAGTTTAATACACTTAGCCAAATTAACATGTTGACTGGACCAGAGGTTGGGGTTAAGTAAAATCTAATACACTTAGCCAATTTGATATGTTAGCTGGGCTAGACCGTAGGGTTAAGTAAACTTGAACACTTAACCATCAGGTTGTAATAAAGGAATGGGGTTAAGTCTAAAACATGAAGGGATAATACTCAACCATTAATAATAACATGTTAGTTAAAATAGACGGGCAAGATTAAGTTAAAAAGGAACACTTAACCAACACAGGGTGAATGGGTAGGGTTAAGTAATAAATACTTAACCAATATAACTTGGTTTGTGGTAGGGTTAAGTCAACATGAGTTACTGATAACACTTAACCAGTTTAACAGGGTAAATGAAGAGGGTTAAGTTGGCTTGAATTGACTAATGACACTTAACCAATCCAAATTGACGGGAAAGAGAACAAAATAGTAAACCTTAGTTAAGAAAACAACGATTCTGGAAACTAAGTGGTAAATCTTAGTTAGTAAAACTAAGTAGTAATTCTTAGTATAACACGGGAAGGAGCGAATGTCCGTCTGAGTAGAAAGAAGGCTCCAACGAATTGGGTTACGAAGCCCGAGGCTTCGAGGGGACGTGAGGGTACTCTTGGTATCCCTCTGTGAGGCTGCAGATGATCCTCCTGGGCTCACAGAGGTTAAGGTCTGCATAGAAGAACCAGGGGTATGCCTTGGTTGCAATATATGGCAACCTTTGTGAAGTTGGACTGTCACTCTTTCCCAGCTTGAAGATTTGTCGAAGTTTGCTTGGATTCTCTTTTCAGATGCTATGGCTGGCTCTTGCTAAAATTTGGGGAATATAAATGTTGTTTTATGCTTCTTTATTTTGTAAGACAGATGATACTCTGATATTGTAATGAAATCATTGTACAAACTATTTTATCAATAAAGCAAAGTTTTATTCAGCTATTTAATTTCTGTCTGTCTTGTAATTTATCTGCATCTTTTACCCTACAGAACTTAGTGCATTCCCTTTGTGAGTGACACTAACGGATGTGGGGTGTTACACGTGGTATCAGAGCTGAAGGTTACCGGATCAGATAAAAGTTTTGAAAAATTATTTTCAAAACGGTTTTAAAAGAAGCATTTTCAAGAGAAAAGATTTGTTTTAAAGGCATATTCCCCAAAAGCCATACACACTATCTTCTTTTCCTTTGTTTGAATTCTTGACTCCTTCTTTCTTGAGTTTCTAGGGCTCCTGGCTTTCTAGGAGGTAACCTCATCGATGGGCAAAGTAGTGCCCGACTTCCATCTATAACCGTAGTAGTTTCACCTACGGCCAGTTTTCTTTCAAGCTTATAGGGTTTTCTGTATGATGGAAGCAACCTTCAAGAGATTTGTCAATATGGTTACACACGGAAGGGGATGAGGAGTTTGGCTAAGGAGCATAACCCTAGGATGAGGAATACATGGATGTAGATTTAGCTAACAAAGAAGGAGGGAATTATAAAACTTAAAACAAGAGGAAGTATCTTTACTAGGGTATGATAAGGCATATAGTTAAGGACAAGGGCAAGTACATACTTTCACCACTAAGCGTACCTAGGAGAAAGGTAGTAAAGTTCTGTAGAAAGAGTCTAGTTTTGCTATTCGTACTCTTTCCTTTGGTTTTAGCGCTTCGCATTTGTTCATATCCACTTCCATAGTTGAGTCTCTGCACCATAGTACTTGTATAATAGAAAGATCCCACTAGAGTCTCAAATCCAATTGGTGGTCCGACCAGTTTATTTTTGGTCAGTAGGGATTTGAGGATAGCTATCGAGTTTGCTTATATCATCTCACGTAGATCGTTTAAATTCAAAGGAGATATTTCTTGGGTGCTTGTCTGATATTGGTTTAGGCCTTTGGGGGATTGTACTTGAGGGATGTCGAGATCGACTAGGATGGTTTGCGTGAGAGATGAATAGTTGTGACAGGCACTCGACAAAGCACGTAGTGACCTTTTCGACCCTTATAGTTATGGCATGATGGATAAAGCTAAGAGGAAAGGCCTCAAACCATCTTGGTATGTACACTTGGTATCATAGTTAACATCTGTTTATTTTGGAAAGGGAGGTCAGAAACTTCACAATTGTGAAGTTAAATTAGTTAAGATACAGTGGAGTAAAGCTCAAGAAGGCTAGATACTAGCATCATACCCTTTTCCTTAAGGGTGCATCCTTGATTTCTTTTATTGGTAGGAGCTTTACGCATAATTGTTTCTCTCTTTCCAAAGTATATCCTCTAGGTCGTATCTTCGATCCTTAGGTAGAAGCCAATGGATGTAAACATGTATTCGAAACATGTTATGGTTAATGGTTGCAAGTGGTTGCAAATGGTTTCTCGTGAATGCATATGCATACGTATTAGGCAATAGATCAGCTCGTACGCTTTCATATTGCATTTACAGATATGTGTTTGTTTGTAAGATAAGCCTGATATTTTATTATGTGGATGTTGCATATGGATGAATGTCTGTGCATGCATGTAGTATTTACATAACTAGGGATGCTTGCATACATGATTGGACTCATGGCACTGACATGATTTGCATTAAGGAGGTCAACTGAATCAGTAGACTGCCTGATCTTGCATTAGATAAAGACATATACACACACTATGCATATGAACATGAAAGCATTAGGAATCTTTTAAGGACAATGAATGCCTTGATTGAATGGTTGAGTAGATGGGTGATTGGATGGTAGGACACATTCTTCCTAACTTGAAGATTTCGGGGACGAAATCCTTTTAAGTGGGGGAGAATGTAACACCCCGTAATTCTTCAACACTAGGATTCACAAATCAAGGCAGAATTAAATATTAAAATCAAAATCAAGGGAAACGGGCTGTGCCATTGCGTTCGTCTCTGAATTCTGCATGAAAACGAGTTCGAGTTTGCGTAAATCGGAGTCCGTATGAGGAAGATATGGCCTTCGGAAGATTCAGTGAAGTTCAAATTTCGAAACAGTTCAGAAAAGCGAATTCAAATTCAAAATCGGAGCCAGATTGGGCTGGGAGGGAATTTTCCCGCCCAAGGCACCCAGGTCGACTGGGTAGTCGACCTAGGGCACCCATGTCGACTGGGTAGTCGACCCCCCCTCCCCCCGCTTTTTCCAGTTTTCTGAACTTGGTTCGTTCTTCTGTATCCGGACGCCATTCTAACCAGGTTCGTCCGCCTAACACTATATAAACAGCCCTAGTCTCCTTCTCTATTCACAATTCTTCTCTACCCTTATGGTGCAAAGATTCTTAGTGAACATGGCTTCTTCTCCTCCTCTTAATTAAATAATAAATAGAATAATATATATAAAATAAATCAAGACGAGGAGATGCTGCTCAAAGACTTTCAAGAAGAGGTTCAAGTCAAGCTATGATTTCAAGTGAAGATTCAAACGACTGCAACAACTGTTTTCCTACGAATCTAATATAATCTCTATGAGTCAGTTATTTCTAGATTTGAACGTTTTCTCTGTTCGTGACATGAAATTAACAGAATAAAAGAGTGTCAATTCTTTCTATTCGAATCAGTGCCTATTTCTTTGGACCTAATTAAGAACTGTTATGACTCGAGGACAAATAAGACTGTGACTATGAAACTATGGACCTTAGAACCATATGCCTCTTTGACTATGAACATTGCCTACGACTATGAACATTGCCTATGACTATGGACATTGCCTATGACTATGACTGTGACTATGAGAATTATTTCCCTGACTAAGCCTATGCCTTGGATTAGGAAACATAAACTATTGCCTATGACATAACAAGGACAATTGTGACTAAACACCTATGATTCATGACTAGGAAAGTGTTGCTTAAATTTTTGACTTTGAAATTTGATCTAAGCCTGATTTTCTATTCTGTCTATTCTTGGTTTCTTTGGTTTTAGACCTTGGGAATTTACCTATTAAGTTAGGTCTACCCATGTTCTTGAACCTGCGTCTCTATTCTGTCTATTCTTGGTTTTACTTGGTTTTAGACCTTGGGAATTTACCTATTAAGTTAAATCTACCCATGTTCTTGAACCTGCGTCTCTATTCTGTCTATTCTTGGTTTTCCTTGGTTTTAGACCTTGGGAATTTACCTATTAAGTTAGGTCTACCCATGTTCTTGAACCGACGTCGTTATTCAACCCTTTTTATGCCAGTTATTATGTCTATCTTTTGCATAGCATCTTTGGTTCATTCCCTATTTTCTACGAATCTAGATTTATCTATAATCTAGATTGAATCACGATTATACGAACGGTGGGAATACGATTTGGGCAAAATATGAAATTTACTAAAAACGTAGTTTTAACTTGGAAATTGGCATAAATTGGGAACATGTATTATGGCATGTTCATAGAAATGCAAATTGGATAAATTTGACATGAATTATAGGATGTGTAATTTGAATCTAGTATTGACGTGTAAATCTAGCATTTACATGAACTGTGAACTAGAATAATAAGTCTAGTTTGACAGGAACTAGAATGTTAAATCAGAATTGGATTAGCTAATTTGGCATAATGAGTGTATTGGCATAAATTTGAAATTGGCCATAATTGCGAGTAATTGTCATGTTTAGAAAAATCATGGTTAGTGACACTTAATTTGGTATAGTTTACATACCAAAAAGCATAAATATGATTTAGAAGGGGAAATGGGCCATAAGAATGAATGTAGACAATTTACATTAAAAGAGTAATTGGGAAATAAGTAAATTTGGATTAATTTACTTATAGAATTTGTCCTAAATGAGGAAATGTTAATTTAGACAAATTAAAGGTTTGTTAAAGACATCTCTTTTAATAATAAACCAGAAAGTTCTAGGGTGACAGAGAGGATAGTGTCTAGGCTTGGGTTTGGAAAATACAAGTTTCCTGCTCTCCCTGGCTATCCCTAACTGATCCGACGGACGGGATGTTTACTTTCAAAACCTGATTTGAAAACTAATCAAAACCCTTTGAACTTAGAAAACACGAATATGCCTAACCCGAGGTTAGACTGAGTTGCGATGTAAACCTGCCCGGAACCAACGGCACATCCAGTATTCGCAACAATATCTGTCTAATGTGAGTGGTCGCGGCTTTAATTTATTTAGTTAAAGCTAGAACAAGAAAGGTAGGGTTAAGTTAACTAAGGCACTTAACCAGTTCAACGTGATAACTAAACTGATGGGTGGGGTTAGGTTCAGACTGACACTTAACACAGTTAAGCTAGAATGGGAGATATAAGTCCATAGGAACACTTAACCAACTTAACACAGTTAAGCTAGAATGGGAGGGCTAAGTCCATAGAGACACTTAACCAAATTCAAGGTAGCAAGACAAGATTTGTAGGGGTTAAGTAAAGTTAATACACTTAGCCAAATTAACATGTTAACTAGACTAGAGGTTGGGGTTAAGTAAAGTTTGATACACTTAGCCAAATTAACATGTTAACTGGACCAGAGGTTGGGGTTAAGTAAAATCTAATACACTTAGCCAATTTGATATGTTAGCTGGGCTAGACCGCAGGGTTAAGTAAACTTGAACATTAACCATCAGGTTGTGATAAAGGAATGGGGTTAAGTCTAAAACATGAAGGGATAATACTTAACCATTAATAATAACATGTTAGTTAAAACAGACGGGCAAGGTTAAGTTAAAAAGGAACACTTAACCAACACAGGGTGAATGGGTAGGGTTAAGTAATAATACTTAACCAATATAACTTGGTTTGTGGTAGGGTTAAGTCAACATGAGTTACTGATAACACTTAACCAGTTTAACAGGGTAAATGAAGAGGGTTAAGTTGGCTTGAATTGACTAATGACACTTAACCAATCCAAATTGACGGGAAAGAGAACTAAATAGTAAACCTTAGTTAAGAAAACAACGATTCTGGAAACTAAGTGGTAAATCTTAGTTAGTAAAACTAAGTAGTAATTCTTAGTATAACACGGGAAGGAGCGAATGTCCGTCTGAGTAGAAAGAAGGCTCCAACGAATTGGGTTACAAAGCCCGAGGCTTCGAGGGGACGTGAGGGTACTCTTGGTATCCCTCTGTGATGCTGCAGATGATCCTCCTGGGCTCACAGAGGTTAAGGTCTGCGTAGAAGAACCAGGGGTATGCCTTGGTTGCAATTTATGGCAACCTAAAGACTAGGATGGACCAGCGTGATTCGACGAGAAAACGGTAGCCCTGTGATAGCAACTCGTCGTCTACCATCCATCTTTAGTCAATCGAGATACATGAAGAGGAAAGGCGGAGAACTCCAAAAGACCATATACTAGTTATCTAGTTATGGGTGAGGATGGCCATAGGATAGTGGGGCACCGGGGGCTGGCGTATAGTTCTTATTTTTCAAGATGTGCCTTTCATTAGTTGAGGGAGGGGTCAAGTGGGACCATAGCCACTGGAATAAAAACAGACCTTAGCATCTGCATCGGCAGATATCTGAAAGCTCCCGACCGAGTTCTGTATTCCTTGATTTGTCCTGTCACAGGACTCGGACCGCACATTACAGGACATGTGCATCTAGACAAGCTATAACAGTTCGCGATATATGCGTGGGGAAGTATAGGAACATATACCACTCTAGGTAGTGTGTCCTAGACTTGGGGGCATCGTTCGACAGGTAGCATAATCCCTAGTTGGACTAGGTGGCATAAATCCTGAATCCGAGAAGCGTTCAGCAGATAGCGTAAACTCTAGTTAAATCTAGAAAGCACTTGATAGAAAACCCTAGATTTGATCTAGGTAATAAATAATTAATGTATGCCGGAAGGCAATGGAAAATACAGGGATTAGGATCACGTTATCGTTACTAGTTGGGACACTAGATAGGCGGTGCAGAGATATAGAAACGATATAATAAGGAAATAGCGAAGCGGCGAAAGTATTAAAGCATATCCAGTTTATCTTAGCTTAGCATATCTTGTGATTATCTTGTCTAATTTTGCTGACCCTATCGTCATGGTGTAATCTTGTATTCAGCTAATTCATGTCGTTTTGTTTTCCATGTTCACATGCTAGAAGTTACTGAACTTACTCAGGCTTTATGTCTGACTCTGTTTTTCTTTTGTCTTCTTTTCTTCCGTTCCCCCCCCCCCCCCAGGTAGTAAAGGAGGGAATAGTATAACTCAGGTTAAGTTGGATTGTCACTCTTTCCCAGCTTGAAGATTTGTCGAAGTTTGCTTGGATTCTCTTTTCAGATGCTATGGCTGGCTCTTGCTAAAATTTGGGGAATATAAATGTTGTTTTATGCTTCTTTATTTTGTAAGATAGATGATACTCTGATATTGTAAAGAAATCATTGTACAAACTATTTTATCAATAAAGCAAAGTTTTATTTTCCGCTGTTTAATTTATGTCTGTCTTGTAATTTATCTGCATCATTTACCCTAAATGCTCCGCAGAACTTAGTGCATTCCCTTTGTGAGTGACACTAACGGATGTGGGGTGTTACAAGCAGGGTGTTCAGAGAATTCCTCAACAAGTTTGTGGTGGTCTTCGTAAATGATATTTTGATCTTTTCAAAGAATGAGGAAGAGCATGCTCAGCATCTGAAGGAGATCAGGGAGACTCTTCGAGTTCATCAGTTGAAAGCCAAATTATCCAAGTGCCACTTTTGGAGAGAAGAAGTAAGGTTTCTTGGGCATGTAGTGTCCAAAGAGGGGTTAGCCGTGGACCCCGCGAAAGTAGTGGCGGTGCAAGATTGGAAAGCACCAAGAAACGCAACCGAAGTCTGAAGTTTTCTTGGGCTAGCAGGCTTTTACCGAAAGTTCATCAGAGATTTTGCGAAAATCTCAGCTCCACTCACAAGGTTGACAAAGAAGAACCTGACCTTCGCTTGGGATTTGGATTGCGAGTTTGCTTTCCAATGCTTAAAAAGGGCTCTTACAACAGCCCCAGTTCTTACACTGCCAGATGGAAGCAAAATGTTTACAGTATACACGGATGCATGCGGAACGGGACTAGGCGCTGTTTTGATGCAAGAAGGGAGGGTAGTAGCTTATGGTGGAAGGCAATTGAAAGTTCATCAAAAGAACTACCCAACCCACGATCTTGAGTTAGCCGCCATCGTCTTTGCGCTTAAGTCTTGGCACCATTATCTCCTAGGTGAGAATTTTGAATTGTACACTGACCATAAATCCTTGAAGTATCTTTTCTCGTAGAAAGATCTTAACTTGAGGAAACAGAGATGGATGGATTTTCTTGCCTCATATGATTTTGAGATTTCCTATACTCCAGGAAAGGGCAATGTAGTAGTAGACGCCTTGAGTAGAAAGAAGCTGACCCTAAGCCCTCTCTTTGTAGAAAGGAAAAACTTGGAGTATATAACCAGTTTTTATTTTAGGCCCTCCTCTGATTTTGTATCGGGTTTGTTAGCATCTCTTGAAGTGCGCCCTACTCTTTTGGATACAATAGGGACTGCACAACGTGAAGACCCATAGCTAGTTGAAGTGGTTGATAAGCTAATTAGGGGTGAGACTTCTAGTCAACTCAATAGGTACTCCATCGATGATAAGGGCTGGCTGAGATGGGATGGAAGACTATGCGCCCCATAAGCAAGGGAGTTGGTGAAGAAGGTTATCGAGGAGGCACATCATTCCAAAATGACAATACACCCAGGCAGAGACAAAATGTACAAGGACATAAAGAGAGTTTTCTTTTGGAGCGGCATGAAGAAGGACGTGGCTGATTTCGTTTCTAAGTGTATGATATGCCAACAGGTCAAGGCGGAATAGAAGAAGCCTAGAGGACTGCTTCATCCTCTAGAGGTCCCATAGTGGAAGTGGGATAGCATTTCAATGGACTTCATTGATGGGCTGCCTAGGTCAAGAAGGGGCAATACTAGCATTTGGGTAATAGAGGATAGGCTCACAAAAAGCGCCCACTTTTTACCTATCAAGAGTAGAAGGACGGCCTCATCTCTAGCATCTCTTTATCTCAGGGAAATAGTTCGACTCCATGAGATACCCTCCAGCATTGTTAGTGACCAAGACCCTGTCTTTACAAGCTAGTTTTGGCGGAGTCTGCAGGAAGCTGTAGGCACACAGTTATGTTTGAGCACGGCCTATCATCCCCAAACCGATGGCCAGACGGAAAGGGTGAACAGAGTTTTAGAGGATCTTTTGAGACTTTGCGTTCTTGATTTTGGAGGGACATGAGAGGATCATCTTCCTTTAGTGGAATTTGCCTACAACAACAGCTACCAAGCCACCATCGACATGGTGCCCTTCGAAGCTCTATATGGAAGACTGTGCCGATCACCAACTTGTTGGTGGGAGTCTACAGATAAGCTCATTCTTGGACCATACATGATTAGTGAGACTTCAGAAAAAGTGGACTTAATAAGAAGAAGGATGAAGACAGCTCAAGATAGACAGAAATTCTACACAGACAAGAGAAGGACCGACCTTGAGTTTGAGGTTGGGGACAGGGTTTTCCTTAAGGTATCTCCTTTAAGGAACGTCGTTCGCTTTGGATCCACAGGGAAGTTAGCACCAATATTTGTAGGG
Source organism: Allium sativum (assembly GCA_030737875.1). Classification (NCBI taxonomy): domain Eukaryota; kingdom Viridiplantae; phylum Streptophyta; class Magnoliopsida; order Asparagales; family Amaryllidaceae; genus Allium; species Allium sativum. The sequence continues at coordinate 15,447,270 of CM060923.1, forward strand.
TCGTTTCCTATCATCGAGAAGATTGGGAAGATGGCCTATTGATTAGAGCTACCCGAGAGACTGGCTGGAGTTCACAACGTCTTTCACGTTTCTCACCTCCGGAAATGTTTACATGAGTCTACGGAAGTGGTGGAGCCTAGCATTCTAGAAGAAGCCGAAGTGGAACGCGAAGCAACTGTGAGGTCTAACTCGCATCTTAGGAACTGAAGTGAAAAAGCTACGCAACCGCGAAGTCAAGCTTGTCAAAGTTCAGTGGAGTGACGCCGAGGAAGATGCGACTTGGGAAACTGAGGACAGAATACGTGTGGCCTACCCTTTTCTTTTTTAGGGTACATCTTTGATTTCTCTTTTTCCTTAAGTTGTGCTTGTATCTATCTTTTTATGTATATCTCCTTGATCTTATCCTTTATCCTTAGGAAGAAACCCCTTTGGATATAAACATGTAATTGAAACATGTTATGGTTAATGGTTGCAAGTGTTTGCAAGTGGTTGCTAGTGGATGCTCGTGGATGCATATACACACACATTAGGTATTAGATCGGCTCAGTCACTTCATATTGCATATGCATATATGTATTCATATTTGTATATGGTTGAAACTTGATGTGTTGTCATATAGATGTCGCATTTATATGAATGGTTGCGCACTCATGTAGAATTATGAGTAGGGAAAATTTGCATACATAATGGATTCATGACACTTACATGATTTGCATTAAGGAGGTCAACTGAATCAGTAGACCGCCTGATTTTTGCATTAGATAAGGACATGTACACACACTATGCATATGATCATAAAGCATTAGAAGTCTTTTAAGGACAATGGATGCATGTGTTTGATGGTTGAGTAGATGGACGATTGGATGGTAGGATATACGTTCTCCCAGACTTGAAGATTTCGGGGACGAAATCCTAAAAGGAGGGAAGAATGTAACACCCCGAATTTTCTGCTAATGCTAAATTGACAAATTAAAGTATAATTAATTCAAGATGGAAGAATTAAGGGAAACGGGTTACGCCATTTCGTTTGTCTCGAAATTCTGCTTGAGATAGAGTCCGAATTTGCGTAAATCGGACTCCGTATGAAGGAGTTATGACCTTCCGAAGTTTCAGAATTTAATTTAAAATTCAAACAGTGCAGAATTCAGTTCAAATTTCGAAAAACAGACCCAAATTAGGCTGGGCAGGAAAATTCCCGCCCGGGACCCAGGTAGACCAGGGGGTCGACCTATAGGTCGACCTTCCTGGTCGGCCTGACTTGCCTGGTTGGGTCCTAGTTCGGTTTCGGGGGCTTGGCTATGTCATTGGGGCTGACATGTCACCTCCTTATTGGCTCCTCTTGGTGTGTATGGTCTGGATTCACTCTATAATCATCTGACGGCTCAAATCAATCTAAAATTCTACAAATACAACTGAAGTCTCCAACCTAAGTTCACACAAAAATTAGAGCTTGGAGCCGTCAAGCTGCTAGAAGGAAACTAAGAGTAGCCGTCAATTGGAGAAAGCTAAGAGACGAACGAATCTAATTCATATTTAAAATCAAAACAACGTTTATCTACCCAAAGGAACGCATCTCAATTTCAGAACTCAAAATCCAGAATTCAAGTTCATCGATCGTTGTAAGTCTAGTTATGTTTGAGATGTGAATAGAAATAGAACGTGATTTGATATGGATTGAAAATTGGAATCACGCTACGTTGTATAATGTTAACAATGTAAATTTGTATATGTTGCGGTGATTTCATTAGAATGTTTGTGGATTAATTTAGTTGATGTTGGATATATTAGATATTTAAAATGAAAATAACATCACATGCAAGTTATATGTGGTTCATGTTAGGATCCACACCTATATGTTTATGTGACTATGGCAAGTTATATACTTTTTGTTAGAAATCACTATGCCTACACGATTTGATCCGTATAAATGTTCATATGTTCATGTTAAACCCATTGTGCCTGTGTGATTAAAATATATGTATATTCATATGTTCTTATGCCAGTTAAAAACTGGAAATTGGATCCATGCCAAGATTTATTTTAATACAAGTTTCATGTTATAGATAGGTACATGATTTGATCTAGTTTACACCCTTATGATGTTGTCAAAATTATACATATAATTTTGTCATATGCCAGTTTTATATTTGAGGTTATGACTAGATCTATACAATAACATGTTTAGGCTTATGTCTTATGCAAGTCTAAATTATGCCATTTCATGTGACACCTATTTAACTAGATTCTTATTTGAATGCAAGTTCACATGACAAGTTGAAACCCATGATTTATGTTAATTGGATCGCAAAGTTGCAAGTTCATATGTCACACACCCTTTATGTTATTTAGAATATTTCATGTTCTTGGCTTTCCCTTCTATGTTTATAAGTTGGGCTGAAATATCCAGCCCAACATTCATTATAATCTTGCGAACGTACAAACGGGGTAATATCGTTGGGATTAAACATGAAAATATATGTGTTGGCATGTTTGGCACATGCCAATAATTGGTGACATTTAAATGGTATGAATTGTCATATCTTAAAATAATGAACTTGGAAAGTGGGCCATAACATTTACGTATAACAAGTAAAAGAGACAAATATGTAAATTTAGAAAACACGAACATGCTTAACCCGAGGTTGGATTGAGTTGTGATGTAAACCTGCCCGGACCCGCCCGGCTGTCCAGTAATCACAACAATACCTATCCAATGTGGGAGGTTAAGGCATTGAGCCCAATAAGGACCCGAGGTTAGACTAAGTTGCGGTGTAAACCTGCCCGGAACCGACCGGCACATCCAGTAACCGCAACAATACCTGTCTAATGTGAGTGGTTGGTGCTTTAATGAATATATTAAAGCTAATTTAGGATTGGTAGGGTTAACTTAATTAAAATACTTAACCAAACTCAACATGTTAACTAAATCTGATGGGTGGGGTTAGGTTAGTCTGAACACTTAACCATTTAACATGTTTGACTAGAAAACCCTAGTAACGAGGACCCATTTCAGCAGTAACCCAATTAGGTATCATGGTACCCTGAAACTAGGCAGGGTGGGGCACGATTACTGGGCTGATTGTAAGCGGTCAAAGCGACGACGGTTGGTGCACAGTGTAGGTTCTAACGGAGTGCGGGCGTGCACACACTTCAGAGTAGACAAACAGGGCACTGGGTATCCGTAGTATAACCTATGTATTCTAGAATTGTGTCAGGCTGCCACCACGGGACTTAATACACCCCATGTTGGGACCAGCATAAGTATCTACAATAATTGGGGGTCGTATGACACATATGATTTTGCGAGTAGGAGCCGATCTTTAGAAAGGGGATCACTTCACCCTGATCATGGGGTGCCATTCGGAATAAATACAAATAGGTGCAGAGATATAGTGTAGGGTGCGATAGTATATTCGGTTCAGAACCGCTTTATCCTAGTTTATGATACTTTCCTATTTTCAGTTTATTCTTATCATGCCCTTTTTCTTATTCACGTACTGAAGAGTCACTAGACTTACTCATGCTTTATGTCTGACTCTATTTTTCTTTCGTCTTCTTTTCTTCCGTTCCCCCCCAGGTCCACAGGGAGGAAACAATCCAGTTTAGTCAGACACTTTGCAAGCTTCAAGATAGTAGATGTATGGTTTGGACTCTCTTTCCTTGGCTATGGATTTTGGACACACTCTATGGCAGTTTTAATTATGTTTTATGCTTCTTTATTTAATAATCAAGACAGAAATGATGATGTAATGTTTTGGAAGTTGTTGTGAGATAATTATGGAAATGTTTTGTATGAACACGTATTTATGAAATGAAAGTTTGTTTGTTTTCCACTGCTTATACATATGTGTTTATATCTGTCTTATGTTTTATCTGTGACTTTTACCTATAAACCTCCACCAAAGTTAAGTCATTCCCTTGGTGAGTGACCTTAACGGAGGTGGGGTGTTTCAGTATATCTGTTATAAACATATTAAGTTCTAAGTAGAACATCCTCTCTTTGTCATTATAAGTACCAAGTACTTTTCTTTGGAATGTATGATAATACTTAGTTTTTCAGACTAAATATTATAGTGCTTCCAACCGCAAACATATGAAGTACTTTTGCTCTTTGAAATCAAGATAACAAATTTCTTTATTATGTTGAGTTGAGTTTCTTTCATTAGCGATTGTATTGTATATGCTTTATACCCATTTCGTGTGATGTTTATATCACTAAGTCCCTTGCAAGTCCTTTAGTAAATGGATCTGCCAAATTCTGGCTAGATCTCACAAAATCTATGGTAATTACCCCTTCAGTGAGCATTTGCCTAAACAAACTGTGCCTTAGACCAATATGTCTAGATTTACCATTATAAACTTGGTTGTGAGCTTGTGATAAGGTTGATTGACTATCACAATGCACAGATATTGGTGGCATAGGTTTTGGCCATACAGGAATTTCTAATAATAAATTCATGTACCATTCTGCTTCTTTACAACCAAAAGCTAGTGCTATAAACTCAGCAACCATGGTTGAATCAGCAATACATGTTTGTTTCTATATGGCCTAGGATATTGCTCCCCCACCAAGAGTGAATATCCATCCACTAGTTGATTTATTATCTTCACTTCCAGTGTTCCAACTAGCATCTGTGTATCCTTCTATTACACTCGGATAACCATGGTAATGTATACCATAATTTATGGTACTATTTAAATACTTTAAAATTCTATGTATTGCATTCAAGTGAATATTACTAGGGTTACTAGTATATCTACTCATTTTGCCAATAGCATAGGCAATATCTGGTCGTGTGCATGTCATTGCATACATCAAACTTCCAGTAACTCTAGCATATTCCAATTTTTCTATAGCTCTTCCAGTATTACTGTATAACTGCATATTTGGATCAAACGAAGTAGATATAGGTTTACAATCGAATAGATTGAACCTTTTCAAAATTTTCTCAATGTAATTAGACTGGGTAATTGATAACCCATCTTGTGTATTTATGATTCTTATTCCAAGAATTATTTCAGCTACTGCAATATCTTTCATGTCAAAGCATGAAGATAGATATCTTTTAGTTTCTTCAATACTCGAAGTATCCATTCCAAATATAAGCTTATCATCCATGTAAAGACATATAATTACACCTTTACCTATAGACACATTTGTCAGACTCAATGATCATAAAGCCATTGGATATAATAGTTTTATCAAACTTTTCATGCCTTTGCTTTGGTGCTTGTTGAAGACCATAAAGTGATTTGACAAGTTTACAAACTTTATGCTCTTGTCCAGGCATTACAAAGCCTTCTGGTTGAGACATATATATATCTCTTCATCAAGTTCTCCATTCAGAAATGTAGTCTTGACGTCCATTTGATAAATTTCAAAATTATATATAGAAGCTAATGCAATTAAATTCCTAATAGTTGAAATTCTTGCTACTAGGGCATATGTATCAAAATAATCTATTCCTTCTTTCTGTGTGAATCCTTTGGCAACTAATCTTGCTTCAAAATTTTCGATTGTGCCATCAGCTTTTAACTTTTTCTTAAATATCCATTTACACCCTATTGGTTTAGAACCAGGAGGTAAATCAACTAGTTTCCATGTTTTATTTCCCATAATAGAATCCAATTAATCATTTATGGCTTCTTTCCAAAATGAGGAATCTTGAGATTTCATTGCCTCATTATATGTTAAAGGATCAGATTTTAGATTTGTAGATATCATTAATTGATGCTCTACATTATTTCTAAATCATTCAACCAAATATACGATGAAGTCTGGTCCAAATGATTTTTCTATCCTTCTTCGTTTACTTCTCTAAGAGAATCACCATTTTCGTCAATATTTCCATCAGTGTTTTCTACAGGTTCAATAATTGGTACATTAACCTCCACCATTTCATTAATAGGTGTATTGACCTCCACCGTTTCATGAATCGGTTTATTTTGAATAGATTTAAATCTATTCTCATTAAACACTGCGTCCCCTGATTCTATTACTGTATTTACTTCAATAGAGCTGTTAGGTTATTTTAATAGAAACCTGTATCCTTTGCTATGTTGAGCATATCCTAAGAATATGCACTCGTTAGCCTTTTGTCCCAATTTCCTTATTTTTGGTTCAAGTAATCGGACAATTTCTCTACATCCCTAAACTCGATAATAATCAAGATTTGGTTTTCTTTTCTTCCAAAGTTCATAAGGAGTAACTTTACTTTTCTTATGCGGTATTCTATTCAGAATATAACATGCGGTAAGTAAAGCTTCCCCCCAGAAACTAGTATTCAGTCCAGAATTACACAACATTGCATTTACCATTTCAGTAATTGTTTTATTTTTCCTTTCAGCCACTCCATTTTGTTGTGGAGTATAAGCAATAGATGTTTCATGTATAATTCCTACCTATTCACAATATTCAGGAAATTGGTACTTGCCTACCCTATCAGATCTAAGTGTTTTTATTTTAGCATCACAATGGTTTTCTACTTCAGTTTTATAAGACATAAATGAATGTAATACTTCACTTTTAGCATGCATAAGATAAACATAACAATATTTTGAATAATAATCTATGAATGGACAAAATATTTCTTTCCACCTCTAGTAGGAAAATTATGCATATCACATACATCACTATGAATAAGTTGTAACAATTTTGTTGCACTTTCCGCTTTATTAGGAAATGGTTTTCTAGTGATCTTAGTTAATGAACATATCCTGCACTTTTCTAGCACATCATTTTTGTGTTTGTGAATTAGATTCAATGATATCATATCAAGCATACGTTTATGATTAACATGTCATAATCTATTGTGCCATAATGAAAATGATTCAACAATATAAGAAGAATTCAGTTTAAACATACCATCACACATGTACCCTTTTCCTATATATACACCACCTTTGGTCAACACATATTTGTCTGACTCAAATACTTGTTTGAAACCATACTTTTTAAGAGGACTTCCCGAAACAAGATTCTTCTTAATTTCGAGTACATAATATACATCATTCAGTGTCAGAACTTTTCCGAATGTGAATTCCAAATCCACAGTCCACTTCCCTTTGACCTCCACCGTTGCTGAATTTCCCCTGTATAGGTATTCTTCATTTTTGGTTGGTTCCAGTTTCTTGAACTGATTCTTGTCTATGAAGATATGCTTAGTAGCGCCAGAATCGATCCACCAAGAATTTTCTTGTTCAATCATATTCACTTCTGATATGACTGCTGCAAACTTTTCTTTTTCAGATTCTTCTTTTTCCAGAAGCGACAATCCCTTTTGAAATGTCATGGTTTACCACAAAAGTAGCAATAATTTTTTGCTATTCTTGTTCTAGGAATTATTATTGTTCTGCCCTTTCCTCTTCTTATTAGAAGAGTTTTGCAACGCATTATTTGCTTGCTTATCATCCCCCATATGGACTTCTGATGTATCAACAACATTTTCATCTTGAGGATCTTTCTGCCTCAGTTGTTATTCAACTTGCAAATACTGTGCAAGACCATCTAGACTCATATCCTCCTTATTGTGTTTCAATAGTTTCCTTTGATCTTTCCAAGAAGGGGGTAATTTTTCTTTTATAGATGAGACCTTTATCTCCTCATCCATATTTAGTTTATGTTGACTGAATTGGTTAAGTATGTGCATGATATCATTGAATTGCTCTACTACTCGACGATCATCAGTCATTTTGTAATTAAAAAAATTGGTTGCTAGAAATTTCTTACTAGGTGCGTCCACCATAAGATACTTTACTTCTAATGCATCCCAAACATCCTTTGTAGTTGCCTTGCTGTAGTACATATCAAAAAGTGTGTCCGTCACCGCATTACATATATGGCCTTTGCAAATATAATCATCCTGTTCCCATTTGACCCGATCTCTTGTCTGTGCAATGGTTTCATCTTCCATCTCTACTGGTTTTGGCGCTGTCAAAACATAAACAACTTTCATACCAGTGAATAAGAAATGCATTTTCTTCTACCAACGTGAGGAGCTATTGCGAATTACTATTTTAGATTGTTGGACTAAATTCGTCGCTGATTCTTCTTGTTTACAAATCTCCGAGGTACGATGTGTTGACCGCTATCCTAAAACAGTATTTGCCCTCTAATCTTGTGTGCACGAGTAATGGAAAATCTGTTTGAAGATACAACGGAGCAGATATTGAATATCTTTAATCGAAGTATATGCACAAACACGATGATTCACTATCTAGATTTATTCGTTTGCAGTGACAAGAGATTTGAATTCTAGCCTGCAGGAACTAGAACCCTTTTGCAATTTATTTAAGAAATGGCAGAGAATGAATTAAAAAGAAGACGTAGAGAAGTAATTTAAGTAATTCTAAACTGAAAAGCGATCCATTTTATATAGCAGCGAGGAGATATGGTTGCTTCTATTCAAAAAAGATTGCAACTCTTCAAATAGTAGCGTTTGTTTCTTTTCAGAAACAGTCGCAGCTGTTCGTACTAGTCGACTGGTATATATAGTACCGATCGACTGGTTAGAGCATAAGACTGTTAATTTTAAATAGTCATGTCTATTTGTTTGAAATCAAGCAAACCCTGCTAGTTCAAACATGAGCAGTCGACTGGCAAGTAAATGACCAGTCGACTGATGACGTTAAAATTCTGCAGCAGTGGACTGGTGCAAATAACACTAGTCGACTGATAATTCCTACAAGCAAAACAAAATTGATCTGCTATACAGTAAGCCCATTGGCATTTCAAGGCCCATCTAATCACGAGACCCCAAGAACCCCAAGGCCTATCTTTTGACCTTTTAAATATTAATGTGCATGCCAATGTCATGTATGTTATGTTCTTGCCTTATCTCTCCTCCTCTTTCTTTTGATATAACACATCATGCTTCTACATACATAGTTGCATACTATGTTATATTTCATGATGTGGGACAAATCAAAATTTTCCTTTATTTCAAATTTCCTCTAACAATTCTCCACCAAATTTTAAATAAATTCCTCTTGTCATTTTATGCAGGAAAATTTGTGCATAAGTATAGATGTCTTACAGACTTGAATCTATACGTAGTGAAAACCCATCAAAGTATATCAGGATGGAGTGGTTGACTAAGCATTGAAGCATTGATCCTATATGATCTACCGGATGTGATTATCACATACTCAATTTCATATTTTCCAGATAGTATGTTTTCCCTACCCGTGGATTGGCCTTGGGTCTGTTTCTTCTTTCATGAAATGCCCTTAGAGATCAATCCAAAATCTCGCAGAAGGCGGCACCACCTTCGTTGCATTCATATAGGTAGGTTTATCAGAAGTGCGTTATAACACACACCTCATTAGTATATGTAACAAGCCGGAATTTTGGGGCCAATTTAAAATTTTTCTTTTAGAAATTTCAATGGATTTAGGGAATTTAAAATAATTTATTTTAAATAGTATCGACTAAAAATTTATTTTAAAATGAATAAATTTAATTTAATTATAAAAGGAGTTCAAAACAGCGCTGCAGTTTGAAAATTTGAATTTGAACTTTGACTGAATGTACAGGATTCATTTTAAATCGGAAGTGAGCGAAACAAAAAATATTTAAATCTGTTTAACCATATCTTTCTAACGAATCTAAGAAACTAAAATTTCACTTTGAAAATAGAAAGATATGTCCAGTTTAAAATTTAGAAAAGTCGCTGCAGAATTTATATATATTTTAATATAATATATAGCCCTTAAAAATAGCCATTTCGCAAACGACCTCGGTTTTCGATGAAACCACTTTTGTTGGAACTAGAATGTCAAATTATTGCTAAGTTTAATTTTCCATAATTTTTCGAATCAATATGCGAGCGTGGCAAAAGAAAATGTGTTTTGTCAGTTTCGGTCAAATTTAATCGACCAGAAAATGGCTATTTTTCAAACGGTCTCAGAATTTGACGAAATTAGTCTTGTTAAGACCATATCGTCAAAACAAAGCTAGAAATAATTTTTCTATAATTTTTAGAGGTCGTATGTGGTCCCGACGAATTTATATATATGGTTAAATTAAATAATAAATGATTTAAATATTAATTTAAATAAAACAGGTCTCCGACGATCAAACTGGCAGACGGGACCTAGCCCACCGCGTCCGGAGCATGGGTATTTGCTTAGGAACAAAGTTCGTTGGGCTGAAATCGGATCTGAAAAGAGATAACGGGCTTTAACTGAAATTTAAGAATAAAATGATATTATAAATATATAAATTTGCAAAACCCTAAATACTAAAACATTCCAGCCGCCGTTCTCTAAACTAGTGGCCACCATGCTCCGTAAACAAAATCCCAAATCCCCTCAATCCACCAACCGATTCCGATAACATCTAAAGGGAAATTCGAGAGTGCAATGAGATCTAGAGAGGGTGCAACTATGATCGAAAATAGGGTTGTATTCTCCTCGATTTTGGGCTGTGAAGTCGGCATGTTTGGGCGCGGATTTCATGGTGGGGGCCCCACCGAACTGCGCATCGTTCTGGGCGCGGGAAGGCGAGCCCAAGGGCTTCAGGGTGGTGCAAGTTGATCGGCCAGAAACTGTCCCAGGTGGCGGTGCGTTTCGGGAGCAAGGAGCACGGGTTGGGTTCCTGTAACTGTCGAAGGTAAAAGAGGAACGATGGGAAGAGGCTAAGGCCTAGTAAATGAAATGTAATTAGTGTGAACCTTATTTAACTAATTATTTATTAATGAAATTCAATGTATAAATTGCGATAACTTTTGCAAACTGAATCAGAATCGAACGATTTTCGTTGCGTTGGACTCGTGAAATCCAGATCTACCTCATGGAACTGACTAGATCTGAAAGAGAGCAAACCAGAATTTGAGGAGATTTCAGATCTGAATTATTCGGTGAGAAATCCTATTTTTATAATAATTTAATCTTAATCATTTTCCTCGCTTTTAAATCACTGTATGTATTTCGATCTGCGATGTGGTAAAGTAGGATTATTTGTTTATTTATTGCTGTGAGATTTCTATTTCAATAATTAATTAAATTAATTATTTTCTTACTATATGGAATAGATGTATGGATGTAGTGAAAATAGATCTATGACATTGAGATTGAAATTTCCTGTTTGTTGTTTGTGGATTGTGATGAATTGTAATATTCATGTTTTGTTAAATTAGATCAAAAATACCACCTTGATTAGAAATGCGAAAGTATATTAACAATACCAATTTGGTTAAAAATGTTGCTTAAGATAAAATAACGTTCTTGGTTAGAAGCTTGCTATGATAATAAAAGAAGACAACATTTTTGATTAGAAATTTGTTATATAAATAAAAACCACATTTTTATTACAAAAGTGTTTTGGAATTAAAATAACACTTATTTTGTTAAACATTCTTTTTTCTTCAACAAAAAAACAGGTTTTTGTTAAGCATTCTTTTTCAATAATAAGAAATTATGTTTTATTTGTCATATTGATTAAAATAAAAAGTAAAGAGTTTGAAATTATGTTTTTGTTATCATATTGATTACAATAAGAAGTGTTGAATTAGGAAAATATCATTTTGTGTAAAATATGATTAGTGAAGGAAAATATCATTTTGTGTAAAACATGATTAGTGAAGAAAAATATCATATTTTATACATTAAAGAAGAATGAATTGAAAATGTATATTTTTATACATTAAAGAAGAATGAATTGAAAATGTATATTTTTATACATCAAAGAAGAATGAATTGAAAATGTATATTTTTATACATTAAAGAAGAAGGAACTGAAAATGTATATTTTTATACATTAAAAAGAAGGAATTAGAAATGTACTTTTTTTTACATTGAAGGAATTAGAGAGAAATGAACATTTTAATACATTGAAAGCATTAGATAGAAAAGGAACATTGTTGTATCTTAAAAAGGAATTATTTTTGGTCATTAAAAAGAGTTTAACTAAAATAATCATTTTTGTGCATTAAAAAGAGTTAAACAAAAATAGACAATTTTGTTTACATTAAAAGAATCCGACAAGATAACCATTTTTGTTTACATTAAAAGAATCAGACAAAAATAGACATTTTTGTCACTTAAAAAGAATGAAATAAAAATATTCATTTTTGGTAGTTAAAAATGATAAGACCAAAATATACATTTTTGGTAATTAAAAGGATTACACTAAAATATACATATTTTTGTCATCTAGAAGGATTAGACAAAAATTCACATTTTTGTTTATTTAAAAAGATTAGACAAGAATTCACATTTTTGTGTATTAAAGAGTTAAACAAGATAATCATTTTTGTTTAGAAATGTTTAATGCGATAAAAAGTACATTTTTGGGTTTAGAAATGTTTAATATGATTAAAGGAACATTTTTGTTAGGCAAGGTTTCTTAGGATTAAAGATATCATTAAAAGAGAATAGAATAAGAAGATTACATTTGCATGTAATATTGTTATCATTAAAGAGAATAGAGTTAGAAGATTACATTCTCATGTAATATTGTTTTCAATTGAAAGAATAGATTTTATTTGTCACTTGTTTACAATAACAAGAGTTGGTATAAAAGATAGATTTTTGTTGACATTTTATATTCAATAAAAAGTCTAGATTTATAAGTTGCATTTTTACTGTCATTTAGAGACAAATAAAAAGATTAGAAATAAAAGTTAATATTTTTTATTGTCGATTAGTTATAGTAAAAAGATCATATGTTAAAATATGATGTTAGCAATGGCTTGATATACATATATATATCTGTGATGTTGTAATGTTTGATGTGTTAAACATATTGTTAGTATATTCAAACTGAATATTACACTTCCATCTACAAGTTATCCAACTTATTTATGTGATTGGGACGATAATTTTCACACATCGCCCAAGTGCACAATTAAATTATTATTTGATTGTTGGATGAAACCCCACATGGGTATTGGGATGATATTTGGCAGACACTAATCCCAATATTTAATTTTAAAATCCACTCCGGTTGTTATTTGGATGTTTGATAATTATTTATCATGATTGTTGATTTCATGCAATATATGGTTGTTGATTGAGTCACATTCCAATAAAGAATATTATAGAAAAGAATATTTTAGAAAATATCTTAGAAAAAGAATATTTTAGAAAAAGAATATATTTAGAAAAATATATTTATTGATATTAACTAGTTATTAACTAGAATAAATTATTAAATTAAGATTTAATGAAGTTTTTCCAATTATTTAATCTTTAATTGAAATTAAATCAAATGAATTGGATTTTGGGTTTGTCATGAATGGTGTCTTCAATAACACCTTTCTTAAACCCAGTTGAGAAAAGAATAATCTTTTAATTCAGATTATTAAAGTTTTCAATTATATTTTGTAATTGAAATAAGATGAGATGGGAGTTGGGTTTATTGTGAACCGTGTTTTTAAGAGACATGTGTTCTTTAACCCAACTGACAGTGAAAATATGATTTGGAATCAATAAATCTTTTACTAAGATATAAAGGAGAATTTTCCCAAAGCCAAGTTTTCCAATTTAATATATATTAAATTGGAGTTTGAATGGAATTCGAATTAATAATAACTAAGATAAGCTTCTGTAAAAGAAGATCGATACTACATATGGAATTTAAAAGGCTTTGCCGTTATTCCATTTATATTATTGGTCGGATACAGAAATTTATAACGATTATATATTGATTTGATTTCTGTGAAGATTCCATATTTTATGGAAGATGATTTTGGGTTTACCGTGAACTATGTTTTAAACGACATTAGTTCTTTAACCCAGTTAAAGATTAGATTAATTTCTTAAATTTAAATAATCATTGAATAATGATTTTCGATATTTAAAACCAAATTGGACTTTTAATAAATTTTTAAAAGAAAGATTTAAGAATAAATTTCAAGAATTTATCTTTGATAAAATAATGTGAATATTTTGTTTAAAAGAATATTCTGAATTGGAATGAGGGGTTGGATGTGTTTTATACAACACTTGATTTTTTAATTATAAAAATACGCTAGTTATTCAGAAAGACCGGGTTTAACCCATTTCGTATAATTACCACGACGATGAAGAGTTGAAGTTGAGGACGGTGTTTGAAGACCGACGATCTTCACATCGAATGGATGTGTTGCTACTTAGACCCATGATGGGAGTAGCTACCTTGAAGGGGCTTCAGTGGTAGCCATACAGACGTATTGTTGATTGTCCGGATATGCGAGGAGCTCTCAGGTGTCTCCGATTTCGTTCAAACCCAGAACGAGCTTGTAAATGGATGCGTGTCTAACATTGGATTTCGTTCCATGTGAATTAAATTTATTTTAATTAATGTATATCTGATTGGTGGTGGAGAATTTATTCTCTACTTAACACCCTAGTATATATTAATAGTGATTGATCGCATGGCATGAATTGTCAATGTGGCACGCCAAGGTGCAATTGATTAAGGCTTTTTGTTGAAAAGCAGGGCCTTGTGGGATGATCAAAGCATAGCCTATTACGGCATAGCTTTATGTTAGCGTGACTTCGTGAGCCTCGAACCCTAGTATGAGTCAAAAACGGTGATTAAGACTGCAGGGAGTGCACATGTTTCTTTCTAGCTAGAGTGATGTCAGGGACCTACCAGCGCTGACATTTTACTTATGTGGATGATGGATTTTGAGGCATCTCGGATTTATAGGCCGTTAGTGGTCATATGGAGGTCCAAAGGGACCGGGAAGCGTGTGTTCAGGCATAACTAATCCACTACCCTTAGGTAGGAACCGACCCTGAAGATCTAAGGGTTGCCCATAGGTGTGATCCTGAGGCATTTGTTAGAGTGTCTCGAATCGGAGAGGACGATCCCTAGCCTCGACTCATGATGGAAATCCAATTTCCAATACGACCTTGCGGTTTTGATTGTAGAACTAGTATGGCGACATGATATATGGTACCCATGCCATCTAGGATTGATACATTTACTTTGAAATGTTTTTATTTAAAACATATACCCACTAATATTAAACCCGCTTTATCGTATCAAGCATCTTTTGACCATTATAAGGTAAAATCCTATCTTCCTGTTTGTGTTGCATTGTGTAATGGGACTTGGGTCTTATAATGATTTCATTTTTCTAAAAAGCATTGCGTTGTTTAACGATTTACTTTATTTATGCACTGGCAATCCAATGGAGTAAACCCGTTCCGCATTAGCGGCGTGGTCCTGTGATTAGCCGTATTATTAGATAAGTTAAGTTAAGATTTCTCATACCAGTCCCATGAATGACCTGTAGTTTGTTTCACTGGCAAACTCGGGTGCCCATATTTTCCACACGGGCAGTCGAGTAGCTTTTGCAGATATATTTACAGGATCCTGGCTTACAGCTGAAGCGGTATTCGGAAAGCTCTGTATATGTGTATTCCTTTTGGTCGTATATTTGTATTATTTTTCTGCTGTAATTTAAGTGTAATTTAAATCTCTGATATTAGTGTATTTCTATTTATGTAATAAGTATTCATACTCTGTTATATTCTTATACTCTGATGTAATTGTTCTAATCAGCAATAAAATGTTCTGCAGTTTGTGTTCTGATGTGTATTGTTCTCAAGGCAGTTTAGACTTTCCTTTACGGGGAAGTATGGGTCGTCACATCTGGTATCAGAGCTTTGGTTTACAGAGCTCGAGAACATGGCACATTAGAACCGAACGAAAGAATTCATCAGAGATTGGATTAGTAATATCCAATGAGAATAACTCATTAGAGATGGGATCAGTAGTATCCTAGAACGAGTGTAAAGAGTATTATTTTCTTTAAAATAAAAATAAAAACAAATTTAGCTTTGAAAATTTTATCTTAAAATACGTATTTGAGTATATTATTTTATTTTAATGTGGACATTCGAGTATGTAAAGATTTCGAATATACGAGTAATTAACGGATATTCGAAGTTTTAATATACTGGATAGATATAGAATCACACTCTAGTCGCCCGGAGATAATTCTGGTGATAGGTGCACCATCACCAGTATTTATGTTCGAGTCTCGAAAGTGGGATTTCTATATATTTCCATTGACTGCTATGAGAACCAAAACTTAGTTAGTACACATTGTTGTATTTGCACTAAAAATATGATTTTTGACTATATATAAAAGTTATATATATTTGAAAAGTTAATCACCTAATTGATTGCTGGTTGTGATGCTTGATAATTAGTTTTAACTAATTAAAATATTAGAATGATAATTAATTAAACCAATAAATAAAAATTTAATTAAGTTAGTTAATTAAACAACTTTTAGCTACGTTCCTTTTCGAGGACGAAAAGATTTTTTAAGTGGGCGAGATTGTAACAACCCGGAATTTTGGGGCCAATTTAAAATTTTTATTTTAGAAATTTTAATGGATCTAGGGTATTTAAAATAATTTATTTTAAATAATATCGACTAAAAATTTATTTTAAAACGAATAAATTTAATTTAATTATAAATGGAGTTCAAAACAGCGCTGCATTTTGATAATTTGAATTTGAACTTTGACTGAATGTACAAGATTCATTTTAAATCGGAATTGAGCGAAATAAGCAATATTTAAATCTGTTTAACCATATCTTTCTAACGAATCTAAGAAACTGAAATTTCACTTTAAAAATAGAAAGATATGTCCAGTTTAAAATTTAGAAAAGTCGCTGTAGAATTTATATATATTTTAATATAATATATAGCCCTTAAAAATAGCCATTTCGCAAATGACCTCGGTTTTCAATGAAACCACTTTTGTTGGAACCGGAATGTCGAATTATTGCTAAGTTTAATTTTCCATATTTTTTCGAATCAATATGTGAGTGTGGCAAAAGAAAATGTGTTTTGTCAGTTTCGGTCAAATTTAATCGACCAGAAAATGGCCATTTTTCAAACGGTCTCAGAATTTGACGAAATTAGTCTTGTTAGGACCGTATCGTCAAAACAAAGCTAGAAATAATTTTTCTATAATTTTTAGAGGTCGTATGTGGTCCCGGTGAATTTATATATACGGTTAAATTAAATAATAAATGATTTAAATACTAATTTAAATAAAACAGGGCTCAGACGATCAAACTGGCAGACGGGACCTGGCCCATCGCGTTCGGAGCGTGGGTATTTGCTTAGGAACAAAGTTCGTTGGGCTGAAATCGGATCTGAAAAGAGATAACGGGCCTTAACTGAAATTTAAGAACAAAATAATATTATAAATATAGAAATTTGCAAAACCCTAAATACTAAAACATTCCAGCCGTCGTTCTCTAAACTAATGGACACCATACTCCGAAAACAAAATCCCATATCCCCTCAATCCACCAATCGATTTCGATAACATCTAAAGGGAAATTCGAGAGTGCAATGAGATCTAGAGAGGGTGCGGCTATGATCGAAAATAGGGTTGTATTCTCCTCGATTTTGGGCTATGAAGTCGGCATGTTTGGGCGCGGGTTTCGTGGTGGGGCCCCCACCGAACTGCGCATCGTTCTGGGCGGGGGAAGGCGAGCCCAAGAGCTTCAGGGTGGTGCAAGTTGATCAGCCAGAAACTGTCTCAGGTGGCGGTACGTTTCGGGAGCAAGGAGCACGGGTTGGGTTCCTATAACTGTCGAAGGTAAAAGAGGAACGATGGGAAGAGGCTAAGGCCCTGTAAATGAAATGTAATTAATGTGAATCTTATTTAACTAATTATTTATTAATGAAATTCAATGTATAAATTGCGATAACTTTTGCAAACTGAATCAGAATCGAACGATTTTCATTGTGTTGGACTCGTGATATCCAGATCTACCTCATGGAACTGACTAGATCGGAAAAAGAGCAAACCAGAATTTGAGGAGATTTCAGATCTGAATTATTCGGTGAGAAATGCTATTTTTATAATAATTCAATCATAATCATTTTCCTCGCTTTTAAATCACTGTATGTATTTCGATCTGCGATGTGGTAAAGTTGGATTATTTGTTTATTTATTATTGTGAGATTTCTATTTCAATAATTAATTAAATTAATTATTTTCTTACTATATGGAATAGATGTATGGATGTAATGAAAATAGATCTATGACATTGAGATTGAAATTTCCTGTTTGTTGTTTGTGGATTGTGATGAATTGTAATATTCATGTTTTGTTAAATTAGATCAAAAATACCACCTTGATTAGAAATACGAAAGTAGATTAACAATACCAATTTGGTTAAAAATGTTGCTTAGGATAAAATAACGTTCTTGGTTAGAAACTTGCTATGATAATAAAAGAAGACAACATTTTTTGATTAGAAATTTGTTATATAAATAAAAACCACATTTTTATTAGAAATGTGTTTTGGAATTAAAATAACACTTATTTTGTTAAACATTCTATTTTTTCAACAAAAAGAATAGGTTTTTGTTAAGCATTCTTTTTCAATAAAAAGAAATTATGTTTTATTTGTCATATTGATTACAATAAAAAGTATAGAATTTGAAATTATGTTTTTGTTATCATATTGATTACAATAAGAAGGGTTGAATTAGGAAAATATCATTTTGTGTAAAATATGATTAGTGAAGGAAAATATCATTTTGTGTAAAACATGATTAGTGAAAAAAAAAATCATATTTTATAAATTAAAGAAGAATGAATTGAAAATGTATATTTTTATACATTAAAGAAGAATGAATTGAAAATGTATATTTTTATACATTAAAGAAGAATGAATTGAAAATGTATATTTTTATACATTAAAGAAGAAGGAATTGAAAATGTATATTTTTATACATTAAAAAGAAGGAATTAGAAATGTACTTTTTTTTACATTGAAGGAATTAGAGAGAAATGAACATTTTAATACATTGAAAGCATTAGATAGAAAAGGAACATTGTTGTATCTTAAAAAGGAAATTTTTTTTTTAGTCATTAAAAAGAGTTTAACTAAAATAATCATTTTTGTGCATTAAAAAGAGTTAAAAAAAATAGACAATTTTGTTTACATTAAAAGAATTCGACAAGATAACCATTTTTGTTTACATTAAAAGAATCAGAAAAAATAGACATTTTTGTCACTTAAAAAGAATTAAATAAAAATATTCATTTTTGGTAGTTAAAAATGATAAGACCAAAATATACATTTTTGGTAATTAAAAGGATTACACTAAAAGATACATATTTTTGTCATTTAGAAAGGATTAGACAAAAATTCACATTTTTGTTTATTTAAAAGGATTAGACAAGAATTCACATTTTTGTGTATTAAAGAGTTAAAGAAGATAATCATTTTTGTTTAGAAATGTCTAATGTGATAAAAAGTACATTTTTTGGTTTATAAATGTTTAATATGATTAAAGGAACATTTTTGTTGGGCAAGGTTTCTTAGGATTAAAGATATCATTAAAAGAGAATAGAATAAGAAGATTACATTTGCATGTAATATTATTATCATTAAAGAGAATAGAGTTAGAAGGTTACAATCTCATGTAATATTGTTTTCAGTTGAAAGAATGGATTTTATTTGTCACTTGTTTACAATAACAAGAGTTGGAATAAAAGATAGATTTTTGTTGACATTTTATATTTAATAAAAAGACTGATTTATAAGTTGTATTTTTATTGTCATTTAGAGACAAATAAAAAGATAAGAAATAAAAGTTAATATTTTTTATTGTCGATTAGTTACAGCAAAAAGATCATATGGTAAAGTATGACGTTAGCGATGGCTTGATATATATATATATATATATATATATATATATATATATATATATATATATATATATATATATATATATGTGTGTGTGTGTGTGTGTGTGATGTTGAAATGTTTGATGTGTTAAACATATTGTTATATTCAAACTGAATATTACACTTCCATCTACAAGTTATCCGACTTGTTTATGTGATTGGGACGATAATTTTCACACATCACCCAAGTGCACAAATAAATTATTATTTGATTGTTGGATGAAACCCTACACGGGTATTGGGATGATAGACAGACACTAATCCCAATATTTAATTTTAGAATCCACTCTGGTTGTTATTTGGATGTTTGATAATTATTTATCATGATTTTCGATTTCATGCAATATATGGTTGTTGATTGAGTCACATTCCAATAAAGAATATTCTAGAAAAGAATATTTTAGAAAATATCTTAGAAAAAGAATATTTTAGAAAAAGAATATATTTTAGAAAAATATATTTATTGATATGAACTAGTTATTAACTAGAATAAATCATTAAATTAAGATTTAATGAAGTTTTTCCAATTATTTAATCTTTAATTGAAATTAAATCAAATGAATTGGATTTTGGGTTTGTCGTAAATGGTGTCTTCAATAACAGCTTTCTTAAACCTAGTTGAGAAAAGAATAATCTTTTAATTCAGATTATTAAAGTTTTCAATTATATTTTGTAATTGAAATAAGATGAGATGGGAGTTGGGTTTATTGTGAACCGTGTTTTTAAGAGACATGTGTTCTTTAACCCAACTGACAGTGAAAATATGATTTGGAATATATAAATCTTTTATTAAGATATAAAGGAGAATTTTCCAAAAGCCAAGTTTTCCAATTTAATATATATTAAATTGGAGTTTGAATGGAATTTGAATTAATAATAACTAAGATAAGCTTCTGTAAAAGAAGATCGATACTACATATGGAATTTAAAAGGCTTTGCCGTTATTCCATTTATATAATTGGTCGGATACATAAATTTATAACGATTATATATTGATTTGATTTCTGTGAAGATTCCATATTTTATGGAAGACGATTTTGGGTTTACCGTGAACTATGTTTTAAACGGCATTAGTTCTTTAACCCAGTTAAAGATAAGATTAATTTCTTAAATTTAAATAATCATTGAATAATGATTTTCGATATTTAAAACCAAATTGGACTTTTAATAAATCTTTAAAAGAAATATTTAAGAATAATTTTGAAGAATTTATCTTTTATAAGATAATGTGAATATTTTGTTTAAAAGAATATTCTGAATTGGAATGAGGTGTTGGATGTGTTTTATACAGCACTTGATTTTTTTAATTATAAAAATACGCTAGTTATTCGGAAAGACCGGGTTTAACCCATTCCGTATAATTACCACGACGATGAAGAGTCGAAGTTGACGACGGTGTTTGAAGACCGACGATCTTCACATCGAATGGATGTGTTGCTACTTAGACCTATGATGGGAGTAGCTACCTTGAAGGGGCTTCAGTGGTAGCCATACAGACGTATTGTTGATTGTCCGGATATGCGAGGACCTCTCAGGTGTCTCCGGTTTCGTTCAAACCCAGAACGGACTTGTAAATGGATGCGTGTCTGACATTGGATTTCGTTCCATGTGAATTCAATTTATTTTTATTAATGTATATCTGATTGGTGGTGGAGAATCTATTCTCTGCTTAACACCCTGGTATATATTAATAGCGATTGATCACATGGCATGAATTGTCAATGTGGCACGCCAAGGTGCAATTGATTAAGGCTTTTTGTTGAAAAGCAGGGCCTTGTGGGATGATCAAAGTATAGCCTATTACGGCATAGCTTTATGTTAGCGTGACTTCGTGAGCCTCGCACCCCCGTATGAGTCAAAAACGGTGATGAGGACTGCAGGGAGTGCACACGTTTCTTTCTAGCTAGAGTGATGTCAGGGACCTACCAGTGCTGACATTTTACTTATGTGGATGATGGATTTTGAGGCATCTCGGATTTATAGGCCGTTAGTGGTCATATGGAGGTCCAAAAGGACCGGGAAGCGTGTGTTCAAGCATAACTAATCCACTACCCTTAGGTAGGGACCAGCCCTGAAGATCCAAGGGATGCCCATAGGTGTGATCCTTAGGCATTTGCTAGAGTGTCTCGAATCGGAGAGGACGATCCCTAGCCTCGACTCATGATGGAAATCCAATTTCCAATACGACCTTGCGGTTTTGATTGTAGAACTAGTATGGCGACATGATATATGGTACCTATGCCGTTTAGGATTGATACATTTACTTTGAAATGTTTTTTATTTAAAACATATACACACTAATATTAAACCCGCTTTATCGTATCAAGCATCTTTTGACCATTATAAGGTAAAACCCTATCTTCCGGTTTGCGTTGCATTGTGTGATGGGACTTGGGTCTTATAATGATTTCAGTTTTCTAAAAAGCATTGCATTGTTTAACGATTTACTTTATTTATGCACTGACAATCCAATGGAGTAAACCCGTTCCGCGTTAGCGGCGTGGTCCTGTGATTAGACATATTATTAGATAAGTTAAGATTTCTCATACCAGTCCCATGACTGACCTGTAGTTTGTTTCACTGGCAAACTCGGGTGCCCATATTTTCCACACGGGCAGTCGAGTAGCTTTTGCAGATATATTTACAGGATCCTGGCTTACTACTGAAGCGGTATTCGGAAAGCTCTGTATTCGTGTATTCCTTTCGGTTGTATATTTCTATTATTTTTCCGCTGCAATTTAAGTGTAATTTAAATCTCTGATATTAGTGCATTTCTATTTATGTAATAAGTATTCATACTCTGTTATATTCTTGTACTCTGATGTAATTGTTGTAATCAGCAATAAAATGTTCTACAGTTTGTGTTCTGATGTGTATTGTTCTTAAGGCAATCTGGACTTTCCTTTACGGGGAAGTTTGGGTCGTCACAGTATATCTTTTATAAACCTATTAAGTTCCAAGCAGAACATCCTCTCTTTGTCATTATAAGTACCAAGCACTTTTCTTTGGAATGTATGATAACACTTAGTTTTTCAGACTAAATATTATAGTGCTTCCAACCGCAAACATATGAAGTACTTTTGCTCTTTGAACTCAAGATAACAAATTTCTTTATTATGTTGAGTTGAGTTTCTTTCATTGGAGATTGTATTGTTTAGGCTTTAAACCCATTCCCTGTGATTTTTTTATCACTAAGTTCCTTACAAGTCCCTTAGTAAATGTATCTGCCAAATTTTGGCTAGATCTCACAAAATCTATGGTAATTACCCCTTCAGTGAGCATTTGCCTAACCAAACTGTGTCTTAGACCAATTTGTCTAGATTTACCATTATAAACTTGGTTGTAAGCTTGTGATAAGGCTGATTGACTATCGCAATGCACAGATATTGGTGGCATAGGTTTTGGCCATATAGGAATTTCTGATAATAATAAATTCCTTAACCATTCTGCTTCTTTACTACCAGAAGCTAGTGCTATAAACTCAGCAACCATGGTTGAATCAGCAATATATGTTTGTTTCTTTGAGGCCAAGGATATTGCTCCCCCACCAAGAGTGAATATCCATACACTAGTTGATTTATTATCTTCACTTCCAGTGTTCCAACTAGCATCTGTTTATCCTTTTACTACACTCCGATAACCATTGTAATGTATATCATAATTTATGGTACATTTTAAATACTTTAAAATTCTATGTATTGCATTCCAGTGGATATTACTAGGGTTACTAGTATATCTACTCATTTTGCCAACATCATAGGCAATATCTGGTCGTGTGCATGTCATTGCGTACATTAAACTTCCAATAACTCTAGCATATTCCAATTGTTCTATAGCTCTTCCAGTATTACTGTATAACTGCATATTTGGATCAAACGGAGTAGACATAGGTTTACAATCGAATAGATTGAACCTTTTCAAAATTTTCTCAATGTAATGAGACTGGGTAATTGATAACCAATCATTTGTTTTAGTGATTCTTATTTCAAGAATCATTTCAACTACTCTCATATCTTTCATGTCAAAGCATGAAGATAGATATCTTTTAGTTTCTTCAATACTCGAAGTACCTGTTCCAAATATAAGCATATCATCCACGTAAAGACATATAATTACACCTTTACCTGAATGAAACTTGCTATAGACACATTTGTCAGATTTAAAGATCCTAAAGCCATTGGATATAATAGTTTTATCAAACTTTTCATGCCATTGCTTTGGTGCTTGTTTAAGACCATAAAGTGATTTGACAAGTTTACATACTTTATGCTCTTGTCCAGGCATTACAAAGCCTTCTGGTTGAGACATATATATCTCTTCATCATGTTCTCCATTCAGAAATGCAGTCTTGACGTCCATTTGATGAATTTCAAAATTATATATAGAAGCTAATGCAATTAAATTCCTAATAGTTGAAATTCTTGCTACTGGGGCATATGTATCAAAATAATCTATTCTTTCTTTCTGTGTGAATCCTTTGGCAACTAATCTTGCTTCAAAAAAATTCGATTGTGCCATCAGCTTTTAACTTTTTCTTAAATATCCATTTACACCCTATTGGTTTAAAACCAGGAGTTAAATATACTATTTTCCATGTTTTATTTCCCATAATAGAATCCATTTCATCATTTAAGGTTTCTTGGCAAAATGATGGATCTTGAGATTTCATTGCCTCATTATATGTTAAAGGATCAGATTCTAGATTTGTAGATATCATTACTTGATGCTCTACATTATTTTTAGATCCTTCAACCAAATATATGACGAAGTCTAGTCCGAAAGAGTTTTCTATCCTTTTTCGTTTACTTCTCCTAGGAGAATCACCATTTTCGTCGATATTTCCATCAGTGTTTTCTACAGGTTCAATAATTGGTACATTAACCTCCACCACTTCATTAATAGGTGTATTGATGTAACAACCTACATTCTTCATATCGGAGGATCGTAGAATATTTATTTCTTTTTCATATGAGGTCGTATGGTCGTGTAACTTTGGGGAACGACTACTAGGGTCATTTTCCATGTTCACGAATTTTGTTGATTTTTAAATGACTGTTTTGCCCTTGGCAAATCTTGTTTTGCCCATAAATTTTGATTGGTAAGGAGTTTTGTCCTGAAACCACTTCCATTGGATTTGAATGATGGTTTAACTTTCCGTAGAGTGGTCACATTTTTTTAAATGGACTTACCGTTTGGGAGATATGGCTGAAACAAGGTCTGGAAGGTGAAAAACAACTTAACCAGGCCTAATTAGGGTGATTAGCATCTAGGCCCATAACCCATTTCGGGATTAGGGTTATGGGGAGGCTGAAATCAGTTAGAAATCGATTTTATTTCATTTTCTCAGCCGCCTAAAACATTCCTCTAACCCTAACAATGGCCTCCACCTTCTAAAATCATCCCAAATCGCTTTCTAATCGAGGATTAAGCTAAGCTACATTAAATCAAGGCAAATCAACACCAAATCAGAGTTGGAGCTGCTATGTTACATAGTATTTCGACCAAAAACAGTAGAGTTTCATAACTAAAGTTTTATTTGGGGCTAAGGTGAGTGATTTGCATTGTTTTTCACTAATTACGGCTAATTAGGGGTGATTAGTGATAATTAGCGAAATTATGGTTCAGAAAAATCCGGAAAAATTTGTAAAATTCTAAAATATTATTTTAGGTCTCTGTTAGAAATTTGGGTTAATTTGGACATGTTTTTCTAATCGTATGGTTAAATCATGATTAAGGGGATTCAGGGAAAAACAAGGGTTTTGGGTATGTTTAATCCATTTTTACTTATTAAATTGTTACTTTGATGTTTATGGTCGTTTCTACATGTTACTATGACTATTTGGAATGATTTGTGATTGCATAGAAAGTTTAGATTGGTCGAAAATGCCGTCGTATGGCATAAATAGCTTGCTGGAAAAGTTGCAGGGATTTGACCCGGATCGGATCGGAGGAAGGACGCACGAACCGACCCGCTCGTGAAGCACCCCCTTCCCACGAACTGCTTCTCCGAACTGCTGCACCACGAGGCAGTGCATCAAGCCCGAACCAAAGACCTTGACCGATCAGATGCTTTAAGAGGAGGACCGAACCGGGTTGTTGATCACAAACCGAACCACTGGTGGGGCCATGAAGGCCGGAGTCACGATCTGAACCAAGTGGGATGATGCCCGACCCGAGCCCATGCGATGACCACGACCCGACCCGATCGAGGTATCACGAACCGATCCAATGTGGATGATCGCGAACAAAACTACTTCAGGAGGACCGAACAGAACCAAATGGAGTTGTTTTCCGAACCGAACCGGAGGAGACCAAAAACCCGAGATGCAAAGGTAGTCCAAATAGGAAGTAGAACTCAGGATCCAGATGGAAACCAACGAGTTAACTTCATGATTTGGACTTGCTGCGGGATGTGTGCAAAGGGGTTATCGATGTCTATAGCTTTGACTCACCACAGAGAGACGGATATTGGCTATGGATCAGTGTAGTGGAGTTGTCATGACTCTATGGGGCAAAGTGATCGTAGCAGGGCCATGAGCCAATGCAGTGGAGTTGTCATGACTCCATGGGGCAGAGTGGACATAGCAAAGTATTAGTGGTTACGGATCAGTGCAGTGGAGTCGTCATGACTCCATGGGGCAGAGTGATCGTAACAAAGAATTGGATGATCAAATTGGTAGATATCGTATACTTTACGCACTGAGTGAGAGATGTGAGGATGATTGTTATGTTTGATGTTTGCTATCACCATGACATGCACACCCCCTCCCCCTTATTTTCACACTATGTGTTAGTGTCACCTTAACTATTGTACATCATGTTGTGATAACTCTTTGGTTGCAGGTCCGGGTTCAGGTATGGTTATGTATACCTGTTATTGTTCTGTTTTGCTGCTTATCGCTTATACCAGACTTTTGTCTGACACAGAGTTTTATGTCTTTTCTTATTACTCTGGGTGCTCCTAAACGAGCAGACTAGAGACAAGTTAGCTGGTTATGCACAAGTAGCAGTCTAGAGACAAACAGAGGCTAACAAGTATTATTCCCACATACTCTCCCTGTGTTGTTGCTGGCCACTACCTTGGGCATTAGTAGTGTGCCTTCCTATTTTTCTTTAGAGACAGTTTTAAAAGTTGTAATAATGATGGTTTGGTTCATAAGCTATATTTGAATTTTCCACTGCTATGATGATTTATTTTTCTGCTTATGCACTGTCTCGCCTGTGTTATATCAAGTTATGTTATTATTATATTTTATTCCATGCGCTGTGAGATATACTACAGATTCTTTGATGATTCATCGTCTTCTTTATTTTCCTTTGACGACCGTCCCGTGCTGGTTGGGCATCGGTACAACGCGTTTCATTGGAAATGTCAGTCGGTGCGGGGCGAGCCATCACACTTGGTATCAGAGCTCTAGGTTGCGTAGTTAACCTAGAGAAAGACACTAGGGAGAGATAGTATACATATATGAGAGCGCGTATTTGTAATATTTTGGTTTTCAAAAGCTATATATATACTATTATTATATGTAAGGATAAAGTCGCACTACACTGGCACCACTGAAGAGATGGTTAATTGTTTTATTTTTACAGATCTAACGATGAGTCGATACACGAGGAATATTGGTCCAAGAGCTAATAATAGGAATGCTCCTGATATGAGGACAATGTTCATTGACTTCATGAGAGAGATGCTTAGGGATGTTCAGAGGGCAGTTCCTAATGCTGCCAATGATGGTGGTGCAGCCGTGCAGGCGCCTAAAGCAGATTTCGCCAAGCTTTGCAAGGATTACACTAGTCTTGGTGGGAAGCCATTCCACGGAACGGAATCGTCTACAGAAGTTTAGGATTGTCTTGATAGCTGTGAGTGCATCTTCAAAGATTTGGGTATCGAGGATGCGAGAAAGAGAAAGCTACCATCCCGTCAGCTGCAAGGACGGGCTACAAATTGGTGGAATGCTATTAAAGCAGCTACTCCCGAGGATCAAGTTACTTGGAATCAATTTAAGACTCGATTCAGTGATAAGTTTATCCCAGCTTCCCAGAAGTCAAAGTTGTTTAGGAAGTTCTTGAAGCTTAAACAGAATGATAGGGCAGTCTCGGAATATATTGCTGAGTTCGATACTTTATCGAAGTATGGATTATCCTTTATCGACACTGCCGAGAAGAAGAATGAGAAGTTCATAACTGTTTTAGATCAATGTTTGGGAGAAAGGCTTATAAGCCATATTGATGAGACTTTGGAATAAATTTTTGGGAAAGCATTGAGATTTGAGAGCCTCTATCCAAAGCCCAAGATTGAGGTCGCTGTTACATCTGTAGAGGGGCCAAAGCCGCAGGCAAGCGGTGGAGGCAAGAATAATTCTCAGAATAAAAGGAAGCAGAACCAAGCTAAGGATGGTCAGAAAAAGAATAAGAAAGATGTTGAGTGTTTTAGCTGTGGAAAGAAGGGCCCTATGCCAAATAATGTCGAGCAAAGCCGGCGGACAGGAAGTGCTTCAACTATGGCCAAGTGGGACATCAAAAGGATAAATGTCCACAACCTCCTAAAGAGAAGCAGATTGTGAAAGCATATGCTATTAATGTTGTTCCTTCTTCGTCGAATGCCCTAACTGCGGCGGAGAAAGGAAAGAATGTCATCATTCAAGGTATGCTTTCTATTTATGATGTTCCTATTCGAGTATTGTTTGATACCGGGGCTTCCCGTTCCTTCAGATCTAGTGACCTGGCAGATAAGTTGGGATTGGAGCCCGAGATAGTCGATATACCTTTAGTGGTGACGAACCCGATTGGTGGTTCGACTAGCCTTAGCATGATTTTTCGAAATTTTACCTTATCAAGTCATGGATGTATGTTTGCTTGTGATTGCTTTGTTTTGGGCTTTACTGGGTTTGGCATTATTTTGGGAGTCGATTGGCTCTAAATGTAACGGGTGGTGGTAGACTGTGAGGGATTTTCGGTGACTATTAGGGCGGAGGGTAGTGTTTGGTGGCCTACCTAGTGATGAGGTGATGGCTAGTTTTCTAAATTCCCTAGACATTCCACATGACGAGTTATCAGGGGTTCCCATTGCTGGCCAGTATCCGGATATCTTCGAGGAAGTGATCAGACTTCCACCACATCGAGAGATTGAGTTCCGTATTGATTTAGTGAAAGATGCCAGACCTATAGTGATGCCACTTCGTCGTATGGCACCAAGGGAGCAGCGGGAGCTCGGGGTGCAAGTAAGCGATCTTTCGAAGAAGGGATTTATTCGAAGGAGTGTCTCCGAGTGGGGAGCACCCGTTGTGTTTGCCACTAAGGTAGATGGTTCCCTTCGTCTGTGTGTGGACTATCGCGAGTTGAATAAGGTGACTAGAAATAATAAATATCCTCTTCCATGGATAGATGATTTGTTTGATCAACTGGAAGGAGCAAGAGTGTTCTCCCGTTGGACATCGCGACAGGATTTCATCAGCTTCGAGTAGCAGCTGAGAGTATTCCTAAAACGGCATTTCGGACGCCGTTTGGATTCTATGAGTGGTTGGTCATGCCATTCGGGTTGACCAATGCACCAGCATATTTTGTGGATCTTATGAATAGAGTCTTTAGGGATCAATTGAATAAGTTTGTTCTTGTGTCCGTGGACGATATCTTGGTTTATTCGAGGACAGAGGAAGAACACAAGGAACATTTGAGAATAGTGATGGAGGTGTTGAGAAACACTAGTTGAAAGCGAAATTTTCTAAGTGTCACTTCTGGAGGAGGGAAGTGAGATTCTTGGGCCATGTTGTTTCAGAGAATGGTATTGCCGTGGACCCTGCGAAGGTGGCTACGGTGCAAAATTGGTTTACGCCCAAGAATGCAATAGACGTGAGAAGTTTCAAGGGATTGGCTGGATATTATCGTAAGTTTATCCAATACTTCTCCAAGATAGCGGCACCGTTAACTCAGTTGACCAAGAAGAATCAAGCTTTCGTCTAGGATGGAAGGTATGAAAATGCATTTAAGAGTCTAAAGGAAAAGTTGACGTGTGCGCCAGTGTTAGTCATTCCTAAAGGAAATGAAGAGATGACAGTATACACGGATGCTTATTGTACCGGAATAGGTGTTGTATTGATACAAGGAGGTAGGGTTGTTGTTTATGCAAGTCGTCAACTGAAACCGCATGAGAAAAGATATCCTACCCATGATTTGGAATTCGCAGCGATCGTGTTTGCGTTGAAGATGTGGAGACAATATCTCTTGGGAGAAAGATTCGAGTTGTTTACCAATCATAAATCATTAAAGTATCTTTTCTCTCAGAAGGAGTTAAATCTCTGTCAGTGGAGATGGTTAGAATTGTTGGCTTCCTATGATTTCGATATCGCATATACACCAGCAAAGGGCAATGCAGTAGCTGAAGCATTAAGTAGGAGACATGCCAGTTTAGGGGCTATGTTTCTGGAATGGAAGCAACTGGAGTATATCGCAGGGTATGATTTCAGACCTAAGTGCGAATTGGATCCAGAGATGTTAGCAAGTTTGATGATCAAACCTACTTTGATTGAGAGGATTGGTTCCAGTCAGAGGGACGATCCTAATCTATTGGAAATAATCTCCAAGTTAGAGATGGTTATCGACGAGGAGATGAACAAGTATGGGCTTGATCGAGATGGATGGCTTAGAAAGAATGGGAGACTAGTTGTACCTAATGTCAATGGATTGAGATATGAAGTGCTTAGAGAATGTCATCACTCAAAACTGACTATACATCCCGGTGGTAATAAAATGTATCGAGACATGAAGCAGACCTGCTACTGGGAAGGAATGAAAAGAGATGTTGGTAAGTTTATATCCAAATGCATGAACTGCCAGCTAGTTAAAGCTGAGCAAAAGAAGCCTAGTGGTTTGTTGCAATCATTGGAAATTCCCGAATGGAAATGGGAACAAGTCTCAATGGATTTCATCGACGGTTTGCCGAGGACTAGGTCGGGTCATGATAGTATTTGGGTGATTATAGATCGATTGACCAAGAGTGCAAGGTTTATACTGGTCAAGTCGAACAGAACGGCAGCTAAGTTAGTGGAACTGTATATGAAATGGGTAGTGAGATTTCATGGAGTATCCAAAGGCATTGTGAGTGACCGAGATCTGTTGTTTACTAGTGGGTTTTGGAAGAGCTTACAAGAGGCATTAGGATCAGAATTACATCTCAGTACCGCGTACCATCCTCAAACCAACGGTCAGGCAGAGAGGGTGAATCGTGTGTTAAAGGATCTTTGGAGGACTTGTATATTGGATTTTGGTGGATCATGGGATGACCATTTGCATCTAGTGAAGTTCGCGTATAATAATAGTTATCAATCTAGCATTGGTATGGCTCCATTCGAAGCTTTATACGGAAGACTGTGCAACTCACCATCATGTTGGCTGCAAACGGGTGAGAAGTTTGTGCTTGGGCCAGATGTGATAAGAGGAACTTCAGACAAAATCAAGGTTATCCAACAGCGAATGAAGGCTGCTCAAGACAGGCAAAAGAGTTATGCTGATAAGAGGAGAAGAGATTTAAAATTCGCCATCGGTGACTTGGTGTTTGTCAAGATTTCTCCGTTAAAGAGCGTGATTCAATTTGGTAGGAGAGGCAAATTAGCACCAAGATTTGTTGTTCCATTCCCAGTTCTCGAGCAAGTTGGGAATCTAGCGTATAAAGTTGGGTTACCTGACAAGATGGCAGGAGTTCACAACGTATTTCATGTTTCCCGGTTAAGGAAGTTCGTACATGACCCGGATATGACTATTTCACCGGATTAGTTGGATGACATCGAAGTAGAACCCAAGGCGGTTGAGAACCACAAGCCGATCCGTATTGTAGAGTACGATAAAAAGCAACTTCGAAGGAAGGAGGTGAAACTGGTCAAGGTTCAGTGGGGCGAGAATGAAAATGACTGTACTTGGGAAACAGAGGAGAGCATAAGGGAGTCGTATCCAGAACTCTTTGCCTGGTAAGATTTTAATTACAATTTAGCTATTCCACATGCTAGGATAAAATTGTTGTGTTATTATGAGTGTTTGATTATTTGTAAATGGCTGGCTGGTAGGCATGCGGGACCCTTTGTATGTTTTGATTAAGGAATTCCGGGGGGTGAAATTTCTTAAGAGGGGGGAGAATGTAACGACCCACATTCTACGTATCGGAGGATCGTAGAATATTTATTTCTTTTTCATATGAGGTTGTATGGTCATGTAACTTTGGGGAACGACTATTAGGGTCATTCTCCATGTTCACGATTTTTGCCGATTTTTAAATGACCATTTTGCCCCTAGCGAATCTTGTTTTGCCCATAACTTTTGATTGGTAAGGATTCTTGACCTAAAACCACTTCCATTGAATTCAGATGATGGTTTACCATTCCGTAGAGTGGTCACATTTGTTAAACGGACTTACCGTTTGGGAGATATTGCTGAAACAAGGTCTGGAAGGTCAGAAACAACTTAACCGGGCCTAACTAGGGTGATTAGCAACTAGGTCCATAATCCATTTCGGGATTAGGGTTATAGGGAGGCTGAAATCAGTTAGGAAATGATTTTATTTCATTTTCTCAACTGCCTAAAACATTCCTCTAAACCTAACAATGGCCTCCACCTTCTAAAATCATCCCAAATCGCTTTCTAATCGAGGATTAAGCTAAGCTACATCAAATCAAGGCAAATCAACACCAAATCAGAGTTGGAGCTGTTATGTTACATAGGAATTCGACCCAAAATAGTAGAGTTTCAGATCTAAAGTTTTATTTGTGGCTAAGGTGAGTGATTTGCATTGTTTTTCACTAATTACGGCTAATTAGGGGTGATTAGTGATAATTAGCGAAATTATGGTTTAGAAAAATCCGGAAATTTTTTTAAAATTCTAAAATATTATTTTAGGCCTCTGTTAGTAATTTGGGTTAATTTGGACATGTTTTGTTAATCATATGGTTAAATCATGATTAAGGGGATTAAGGGAAAAACAAGGGTTTTGGGTATGTTTAATCCGTTTTTACTTATTAAATTGTTGCTTTGATGTTTGTGGTCGTTTCTACATGTTACTATGACTGTTTGGAATGATTTGTGATTGCCTAGAAAAGTTAGATTAGTCGAGAAAGCCGTCGTACGGCGTAAATAGCTTGCTGGAAAAGTTGCAGGGATTTGACCCGGATCGGATTGGAGGAAGGACGCACGAACCGACCCGCTCGTGAAGCACCCCCTTCCCATGAACCGCTCCTCCGAACTGCTGCACCACGAGCCAGTGCATCGAGCCCGAACCGAAGACCAAGACCGATCAGATGCTTTAAGAGGAGGACCGAACCGGGTTGTTGATCATGAACCGAACCGCTGGTGGGGCCATGAAGCCTGGAGTCACGATCTGAACCAAGTGGGAGGATGCCCGACCCGAACCCATGTGATGACCACGACCCGACCCGGACGAGGTATCACGAACCGATCCGATGTGGATGATTGCGAACCAAACTACTTCAGGAGGACTGAACCAAATGGAGCTGTTTTCCGAACCAATCCGGAGGAGACCAAAAACCCGAGATGCAAAGGTAGTCCAAATATGAAGTAGAACTCAGGATCCAGATGGGAACCAACGAGTTAACTTCATGAGTTGGACTTTGCTGCAGGACGTGTGCAAAGGGGTTATCGATGTCTATAGCTTTGACTCACCACAAAGAGACGGATATTGGCTATGGATCAGTGCAGTGGAGTTGTCATGACTCTATGGGGCAAAGTGATCGTTGTAGGGCTATGAGCCAGTGCAGTGGAGTTGTCATGACTCCATGGGGCAGAGTGGACATAGCAAAGTATTAGTGGTTACGGATCAGTGCAGTGGAGCTCTCATGACTCCACGGGGCAGAGTGATCGTAACAAAGAATTGGGTGATCAAAGTGGTAGATATTGTATACTTTACGCACTGAGTGAGAGATGTGAGGATGATTGCTATGTTTGATGTTTGCTATCACCATGACATGCACACCCCCTCCCCATTATTTTCACACTATGTGTTAGTGTCACCTTAGAGTATTGTACATCCTGTTGTGCTAACTCTTTGGCTGTAGGTCTAGGTTCAGATATGGTTATGTATACCTATTATTGTTCTGTTTTGCTGCTTATCGCTCATACCAGACTTTTGTCTGACCCAGAGTTTTATGTCTCTTCTTATTACTCTGGGTGCTCCTAAATGAGCAGACTAGAGACAGGTTAGCTGGTTATGCATGAGTAGCTGTCCGGAGACGTGCAGGAGGCTTACACGTATTATTCCCATATATTCTCCCTCTGTTATTGCTAGCCACTACCTTGGGCATTAGTAGTGTGCCTTCCTATTTTGCTTTATAGACAGTTTTAAAAGTTGTAATAATGATGGTTTGGATCATAAGCTGTATTTGAATTTTTCGCTGCTATGATGGTTTAGTTTTTAGCTTATGCACTGTCTCGCCTGTGTTAAATCAAGTTATGTTATTATTATATTTTATTCCATGCGCTGCGATATATACTACAAGTTCTTTGATGATTCATCGTCTTCTTTCTTTTCCTTTGACGACCGTCCCGTGCTGGTTGGGCATCGGCACAGCGCGTTTCATTGGAAATGTCAGCCAGTGCGGGGCAGGCCGTCACAATTGACCTCCACCGTTTCATGAATCTGTTTATTTTGAATAGATGTAAATCTATTCTCATAAAACACTGCATCCCCTGATTCTATTACTGCATTTACTTCAATAGAGCTATTAGGTTCTATTACTAGAAACCCGTATCCTTTGCTATGCTGAGCATATACTATGAATATGCACTCGATAGTCTTTTGTCCCAATTTCCTTATTTTTGGTTCAGGTAATCGGACAATTGCTCTACATCCCCAAACTCGATAATAATCAAGATTTGGTTTTCTTTTCTTCCAAAGTTCATAAGGAGTAACTTTACTTTTCTTATGCGGTATTCTATTCAGAATATAACATGCGGTAAGTAAAGCTTCTCCCCAGAAACTAGTATTCAGTCCAGAATTACACAATATTGCATTTACCATTTCGTTAAGTGTTCTATTTTTCCTTTCAGGCACTCCATTTTTTTGTGGAGTATAAGAAATAGATGTTTCATTTATGATTCCTACTGATTCACAATATTCAGGAAATTGATGCTCGCCTCCTCTATTAGATCTAAGTGTTCTTATTTTAGCGTCACACTTGTTTTCTGCTTCAGTTTTATAAGACATAAATGAATTTAATACTTCACTTTTAGCACACATAAGATAAACATAACAATATTTTACATAATCATCTATGAATGTGACAAAATATTTCTTTCCACCTCTAATAAGAGAACTATGCATATCACATACATCACTATAAATAAGTTGTGACAATTTTGTTGCACTTTCCGCTTTATTAGGAAATGGTTTTCAAGTGATCTTAGTTAATGAACATATCATGCACTTATCTAGCATATCATTTTGGTGTTTGGGAATTAGATTCAATGATATCATATCAAGCATACATTTATGATTAACATGCCCTAATCTGTTGTGCCATAATGAAAATGAGTCAACAATATAAGCAGAATTCATATTTTTATTAATATCAACATTCAGTTTAAACATACCATCACACATGTACCCTTTTCCTATAAATACACCATCTTTGGTTAACACATATTTAACTGACTAAAAGACTTTTTTGAAACCATACTTATTAAGAAGACTTCCCGAAACAAGATTCTTCCTAATTTCGGGTATATAATATACATCATTCAGTGTCAGAACTTTTCCATATATGAATTCCAAATCCACAGTCCCTTTCCCTTTGACCTCCACCATTGCTGAATTTCCCATGTATAGGTATTCTTCATCTTTGGTTGGTTCCAGTTTCTTGAATTGATTCTTGTCTATCCAGATATTCTTAGTAACGCCAGAATCGATCCACCAAGAATTGTCTTGTTTAATCATATTCACTTCTGATATGACTGTTGCAAACTTTTTTTTTTTCCAGATTGCTGCTTCTTTTTCCAGAAGCGACAATCCCTTTTGAAATGTCCTGCTTTACCACAAAAGTAGCAACCATTTTTTCTTTTCTTGTTCTGGGAATTATTGTTGTTCTGCCCTTTCCTCTTCTTATTAGAAGAGTTTTACGACGCATTATTTGCTTGCTTATCATCCACTATATGGACTTTTGATGTTTCAACAACTTTTCCATCTTGAGCATCTTTCTGCCTCAGTTGTTGTTCAACTTACAAATACTGTGCAAGACAGTCTAGACTCATATCCTCCTTCTTATGTTTCAATAGTTCCCTTTGATCTTTACAAGAAGGGGGTAATTTGTCTATTATGGATGAGACCTTAATCTCCTCATCCATATTTAGTTTATGTTGACTGAATTGGTTAAATATGTGCAAGATATCATTGAATTGCTCTACTACTGGACAATCATCAGTCATTTTGTAATTAAAAAATTTGGTAGCTAGACATTTCTTACTAGTTGTGTCCTCCATAAGATACTTTGCTTCTAATGCATCCCAAGCATCCTTTGCAGTTGCCTTGTTGTAGTATATATCAAAAAGTGTGTCCATCATCGCATTACAGATATGGCCTTTGCAAATATAATCATCATGTTCCCATTTGACCCGATCTCTTGTCTGTGCAGTGGTTTCATCTTCCGTCTCTACTGGTTTTGGCGTAGTCAAAACATAAACAACTTTCATACTAGTCAATAAGAAATGCATTTTCTTCTGCCAGCGTAGGAAGTTGATACCATCAAAACGCTCTAACTTTGCAAAATCAGCAGCGAATTCCTTGAGACTGTGTGGAGCCATTGCGAATTACTGTTTTAGATTGTTGGACTAAATTCATCGCTGATTCTTCTTGTTTACAAATCTCCAAGGCACGATGTGTTGATCGCTATCCTAAAACAGTATTTTCCCTCTTATCTTGTATGCACGAGTAATGGCAAATCTGTTCGAAGATACAATAGAGCAGATATTGAATATCTTTGATCGACGTAGTTGCACAAATACGACGATTCACTATCAGGATTTAATCGTCTGCATTGACAAGAGATTTGAATTCTAGCCTGCAGGAACTAGAACCCTTTTGCAATATATTTAAGAAATGGCAGAGTATGAATTAAAAAGAAGATGTAGAGAAGTAATTCAAGTAATTCTAAACTAAAATGCGATCCTGTTTATATAGCAGCGAGGAGATATGGTTGCTTCTTTTCAAAAAAAATGCAACTCTTCAGACAGTAGCGTCTGTTTCTTTTGAAAAACAGTCGCAGCTGTTCGTACCAATCGACTGGTGTATATAATACCAGTCGACTGGTTAGAGCATAAGATTGTTAATTTTAAATAGTCATGTCTGTTTTTTTGAAATCAGACAAACCCTGCCAGTTCAAATATGACCAGTTGACTGGTAAGTAAATAGCCAGTCGACTGATGATGTTATAATTCTACAGCAGTGGACTGGTGCAAATAGCACTAGTCGACTGATAATTCCTGCAAGCAAAACAAAATTGATCTGCTGTACAGTAAGCCAATTGGCACTTCAAGGCCCATCTAATCATGAGACTCCAAAAACCCCAAGACGCAAGGCCCATCTTTTGACCTTTTAAATATTAATGTGCATGCCAATGTCACGTATGTTATCCTCTTGCCTTATCTCTCCTCCTCTTTCTTTTGATATAACACATCATGCTTTTACATATATAGTTGCATACTATGTTATATTTCATGATGTGGGACATTTCAAAATTTTCCTTTATTTCAAATTTCCTCTAACACATATCAAATAAATTCACAAATGACGAAAAAAGAGATCATGGTTTCATTTATGTTGATTCATGTGATCTAGAGAGTGAATTTAATCCTAAGCTGTTATTTAACTCTCATATTCTAATTTAACTTAGTTTGTTAGTTTAGTGTAGTTGTAGTTAGTTAGATTAATATTCACTCAACTTTGTTTTAATTTGATTGAATAACTACTTTTCCCGTGGATTGACTCGTACTCGCTAACGTACTACAAGTGTTGGTCATGCGCTTGCGATTTATTACACTTCGTGACAATTTTCTAATCGATAGAATCTTCGTTGTCGAACAAGGTTTTGGTGTCGTTGTCGGGGAAGGAATTTAATTTTTGATTTTATTCTTCGAATCAATTTTCTTGTTTGTTGTTCATTTAAAAAAAACAAACAAACAAAAATTGGTTCATGTTGTAATGTGTGTGTTTGTTGTCTTCATTTGTGCATCTTTTGTGTTCCTTTTCTTTCTTTGTGTGCTCGTTCTCTTAAAATAAAATAAAAACATTGTTTTTGATTTGTTGATCGTGTGTTTGTGTGTCTTGATTAGCGGATTGTTTTTTTTTGTTTAGTCATTGCATTTGTGGTTTTTTTTGTTTGAAAAAAAAACTGTTGCTTTTATTGCATTTCTGCGTGTATGCACTTCTCTGCTATGTGAATTCTTCTTTCTTTATACTTAACTTTCAGTTTTCCAGTTCCCATAAAAAAAATCTCAGTTCTAGCTACCACTTTACCTCCTCTTCATCCCCTGTTTAGAGGCATTCTCTATTTTCTTTTGATTTGCTTTCTTTTGTTAGTTTGCTTTCTGTTGTGTATTCTGTGAACTTTCTACGCACTGCAACTCTTCTCACCCTTCTTCATTCATTATGTATTTCTTCATTTGCATACTTCTTCATCTTGCATCCCTTTAGTGTTTAGTTTTCATTTGCATTTGTTGTTAGTTTTCACTATGTATTTCTGTCCACATCTTATATATATATATATGTATATGTATATATATATGTATATATATAAAGGCAGGTTCGAGAGCACCCCAAACAGTGCAGCACCCCAATTGCCCCTCATTCTCCACCAAGCATTTCCCCTTCTCTCTCCTTCCACTAACTCTCTCACCTCCCACTAACTTTCTTTAATATAAACGGGTGGTGGAAATCATGAGGGGCATTTGAGGTGCTCCATTTTTGGGGTGTTGTCGATCCCTTGCCATATATATATATATATATATATATATATATATATATATATATATATATAGGCAAGCGTTCCGTTGCACCCCAAAAATGGAGCACCCCAAAACCCCCCTGATTTCCACCTCCCATTTATATTAAAGAAAGTGAGTGGGAAGTGAGAGAGTTAGTGGAAGGAGAGAGAAGGGGAGTTAGTGGGAAATGAGTGGTGGAAAAGTGGCAGGCTAAAGGAGTGCTCACTATTTGGGGTGCCATTTAACCTGTGCATATATATATATATATATATATATATATATATATATATATAATCTGCATTCTGCTTCCAGTTTGTATACAGTGAACCGCTTTCCACTTTGCATTATGTTTTCCTGTCATTCATATATTGTGAAAAAAAAGACAAGCACAGTGATTTCCAACTCAACTTAGTTCATTTCATTTCATAACTATATTACATTTTCACTCCCTTCTTTGTTACATTTCCGTCATTATTACTACACTTCTCTATTGCTTTGTATTACATGCACATGATCTCAACTGGTATTCTGTTTTACGCAGAAAACATACATACAAAAACTCCACCCATCTTACATTGCCCTGACAATCATCCACTGTTTGCAATTTACACAGTCCACTGTTAGCTCCTGACAATCAAATCTTTCTTCATTCGTGCACCAACCACACCCCATACACAGCTCCAACCACTTGTAGTTCCATCCTAACTTCCACACTACTGCATTATCAACTGTCCCTTCCTCAAACAAACACTAGATCAACCAGCAAATACAAGCTACATCACAAACACTTGCAATTCAATCCACAAACTACTACCACCCCCATTCAGCAATCAACTTGCACTTATACACACTTCAACTTCATCTTAGCCTACAAAACCACCTCAACATCAACACATTCTCTTGCCATCACTTCACAGTTCATCACTTCCACAAAACGTCACCACCAACATTTGTTTCAAACTGCAATACCCCGAACCAAATCTTCGGCACAAACCTTCACGCACCACTACTGTCCTACCTGAAACCATACAACAAACCACCCTCCACCTTTCAGCAACAATAAACACCACCATATACACATCAAATCACATGCAAGCTCCACCCTCCGCACACCACTCCACTGCGACCTAGATCAACTAGTGGGTACCACAAACTCCAATCGCCTCCCCAAACTCGAAACCGTTACCGCAAACCGCCTTCCATACCAAAGCCTAATTCGAGAATCACTTATCAAATTTTGAATTCGATTTTGATTTCTGGAGGTCTGGAATTTCAATTGTGATTTTTGGAAGTTTTAAATTGGGACATAAACGACTTTTCTTTGTTTTGAAAAGAGCAAGAACAGTCTCAAAAATCCATATGCGTGAAGCAATTTAGCAGGTTGATTGTGCTTATGTACCTTTAAGTGGGCTAGGCTTGGTTAAATCGAGGCTTTTTTAATTTCTAAAGGGGTTCTGTATTTGTTTTAAAAAGTAAAAATAACTGGGCTTGCATCTTATAGGCCGGGTCTTGGTTGCAAAGATTAAGGAGACTGCTTGTTATTGCTTTGCTAAACTACTTGAATTTGCTGCGCTTGCTTAAAATAAAAGTTGCCGCATAGAAAATTGCTAATAAATTCTGCATGCTCAGGTATCGTGTTTTAACTCCTTATTTTAATCGAATTGTTGTTTGCTTGCATTTGCATTAAAAAAATTCAAAAACAAAATAAAAATCATTCGTAGTTGCATTGTTAATTCACATTTAATTTCTGTTTTGCACTCTTCTTATTTTTGGGTTTTTTCTAAGGACATCATTATATTTTGACAAAATGGTTTATTTATAACGAATTATTTCTCGGTGTCTAGACTACGGCAGAGTAATAATTGTTAATAAATACTACGGTGATTCGTAAATATTATATCGGTTGTTCCTATGAAGGTACTTAAACCTTCGGCTACATTGCTAGGGTGAATCCTGATGCACCGATAACTCATGTCCGTTAACTGGCTGAGAAATCTTTTGTTGAAATTAATCTCACCTTCATTATATAATTTTAGAAAATTTGTAAATATTTAGATCGCATTCATGTAGTTAGGGCTGTTATGGTAATGGTAACCGTTACCAATACAAGAAAACCGTTACCATACCGATAATATTGGTAAGCCAAAAATGAATACTGATAATTTACCGTTACCGCTGGTAAAATGCTCTTTGGTATACTGATAAACTGGTAAACCGTTGACTGGTAATGGTAAATTTACCAATACATAAAGCTATGAAAACATTAGTACATTAAAATTTTGATAATGATAAAAAGTAAATATATTTTTTTACTAATTCTAACTCCATTAATTTTTATATAAATATTTAAACTTATTTTAATTGGCATAAAAAATTTACTTAGCTTATCACAAGACATTTACAACAATATGATATAATAATTTTGTTAATCTAAAACATTGAAGTTAGTAAAACCAAAAAGAATTACCATCCTAAATGTAACAACCCAGAAATTTGGCGATCTTGGTTATCCGATATACAACA
Source organism: Allium sativum (assembly GCA_030737875.1). Lineage (NCBI taxonomy): Eukaryota > Viridiplantae > Streptophyta > Magnoliopsida > Asparagales > Amaryllidaceae > Allium > Allium sativum. The sequence continues at coordinate 15,488,436 of CM060923.1, forward strand.
CATATCGAACATCCAAGGATCGAAAATAACCGAAAAGTTAATAGAAAGAAGTTAGAGGGTGAGAATAGATAAGATAGAAACTTAAAATAGAAGAAGAAGAAGAACACAACATCAGAGTAACACGAATCTCACAGCGAAACAAATAACATATAATATATATAACATAACTTTGAAATATAATTCTGTACTTGAATATACATCATTATCAAAGTACAGCACTTACAACACAGTGGAGATAAAACAATAGCTATATGATCCTGAAGCCTCCTGCTCCAACTCTTCAAGTATGTGTAAATCCCGACTACTTGACTGCCCGTACAAAATTGGGCACCCAAGAGTTTAGGGAAAACAAAACAAAATAAACTCCGGGTCAATCATGGGACTGGTATGAGTAAAACAGTTTGAGCCATTAAACGATATCTCATAAGACCACGCCGTATAACGGAACGGGTTTTTCCCTTATGAGAATCCAAAATATCTTTATATCAAAAACCCTTTAATATTATAATAATGTCTATCAACCACAATATAATAATCATCTAGCAGAAACGCTTTCATCTCACATATATAGTATACAATCAAAACCGCAAGCACGTATTGGGTAATGGATTTCCAACTATGACAAGGTATGGACCACCTTTCGCTAGTGTACCTCTAGAGAAGAATACACTGGGTTCAACAAGAACATCTTGCAACCCGGCCACACATGACCGACCACTCATTTCGCTGAGTGTATCGAATGTATATCACCAACGGTTGGGATCAGCAACCGTTTCCCGAATGGGACAGCATCGACAATAGATTTTTAGAAGTAAATGAAACTCTAGATCAGGTGATTATACACCCTAATAGGTGCGACCTACATAGCCGTGTTGCCTGCCCAATTTCTATCATTTCTCGGTTGTGAGGCTAGAAGCTATGCTTATCTTTGACAGATCACCCGTTGATTCACTTTGAATGTCACATCGTCATACCCGCCAAATCACAAATTGATTTCCCCAAAAATACCATGGGTATATAGCTAAAAGAAACGAGTTCCTCCGCCACCAAACGTAAATACTGTTGAAGAGATCAACTTACGCGATCTATTAAATATACTCTGTCAGACATTCTTCCATACAGGTCATCCTGGGACTGGACAAACCGAAGGCACTATTTAGTATATCCATCTTAGGCAATTGTTATCTAAAATTTATACAATAGCACTTGCACTTTACTCCGACTTCAATTATCTTTGGCATATATGATTCGCAACACTTATGCCAATACGGAGTGGTTCTTCGGATAATAATCCAACCGGTCTCTCCATATTAACAATGTTAAAATGGTCAAAAATTTGATAGTCTGTGATTTAACTATCAAAGAAAAATACGTGTGCAATCAACGATATTATTTTCAGATGGAAATTATATCGATCAATCATCATTTAACATTTATCTCCTTAGTTCATTAATTTATTTATCTCTTGTTTCCATATATTCAACATTTCTTATTTTCTATTATCAGAAAACATTTCTGATTCTCGTTTGGAAAACATTTCCAAAACTCCTTCACTATCAAACCTTACCATTCCTTAGTTAAGAAGGAAGTCAATCAAGTTAGGGTATAATTACCTCTCATACCTTAACTGAACAACGTTTTAACTTCGAAATAGTCAAAGTTTATCTTTTAGATATTTAACAAACTTCTTTACGAAACCCTCGGATTCTATTTACGAATCCACTTCTTTATTGAAAACTTTGGTTATAACGATAACATTATAATCCCTACTTTCGAAATATCTAACTTCCATTATAACTTTTATTCTTTAATGTGAATAAATAAATAAACCCCTAATTTATAAATAAATAAATCTTGATTTAACACCGGAAAGTATAAGCACTTTCCCGAATTCGATATAATCGAATTCGATGATTAACTCTCTTCGTAAAACTAATATTCGATTAACTCCCTTCGAATAACTAATATTCGATTACTCTTTCTTTCGAATAAACGATATTCGATAATCTCTCTTTTCCAATACTATATTCGATTAACTCCTTTCGATTAAACAAATCGATAACTCTTATCGATTTAAACTAATCGATAACTCCTTTCGAATAACTAGATTCGATAACTCCTTTTGATTTAAACTAATTGATAACTCCTTTCGAATAACAAGATCCGATTACTCCTTTTGATTTAAACTAATTGATACCTCCTTTCGAATAACTAGATTCGATTACTCCTTTTTACTCGAGCCGAATAACTAATATTCGATAACTCCTAATTCGACTAACTCTAATCGATTTATTCTAATTCGATTAACTCTATTTAATTACTCTATTGGTTAACTCTACTCTAACCGGTTAACTCTAACTGGTCAACCCTAATTGATTAACTCTAACTGGTTAATTCTAACTGATTAATTCTAACTGGTCAACCCTAATTGATTAACCCTAACTGGTCAATTCTAATTAGAATAACTAATATACGATAAACTCTAATTGATTAACTCCAATTGAATAACTAATATTCAATTAACTCTATTTGATTTGACTCTTATTTGGTTAATAAATTCGATCTACTTACTTCGATTAACTCAAATTGATGAACTCATCCCGAATAACTAATTCGATTAATTGATTTTGAATATCTAATTCGATTAATCACTTCAAATACTTCTGATTCGATTAACTCCTTATTTAAAATTCCCATTTGAAGTCCTATTTCAAAAATCTGTTCTTCTTTATAAATGCTTTATTTTCAAAACATTTATTTTTATCCATTATTCATATTTAATATGAATAATACATCCTTTATATAATTAAACAGTTTGGTCCTGCAATTAAAAGAGTACCTTATTTTAATTCTTCTAATTAACTTCTATTTATAAACAATCCATAAAAAAATCTTATTTTATATTCAACACTTAGTAATTTCATTAATAAGTCTCGTTATCTCTTCGTTAAATATTCAGTTTCAACTTTTCGATGTAAAAATCGATTTTCCCTTCTCTATATAAGTACTGACTTATATATTCCCTTTATCCAATGATAAATATTTTACTTAATTTATAAATATCCTTTATAAATTAATCTGCTCCATTTTTCTGTTTACCTCTGTATATAAGCTTTGACTTATATATCTTTATTTATCCAATGATAAATATTTTTACTTAATTTATAAAATAATATTTATAAATAATTCTTCTCAATTCATCTGTTAATAACAGATTCCTATTTAATGTTTATTCTAAATTAATCTTCCCAAATTCTTTTATAATCCTATTTATTATCCAAAGAAAATATCTTATTTATTTATTCTAAATAAATAATCCATTAATAACTTATTTATTTTCCTAATAAATAATCCTTTTAATATATCCTATTTATAAATATTCCATTTATAAATATTCCCATTTATGAAATCTCCATTTATAAAATCTTTTGATTTCATAAGTATTTTATTTTCAATATCAATTTGAAAATTCCCTTTCCAACATTTCGGTATTTGATGGTATTTAACATATCAAATCACGATGACCGATATTATCCAAACACACATAATCGACAACAGATTATATATCACATCATATATTTCAATATATGAAACAAAACAGTAATTTAAATATTGAGGAATCCAGTCGGATTCCTCCAACCTGTTTCCCTACATATGTTACACAATAAAATCAACATCACTTTCAGTTCGATATGAAATATTCTGACAACAGAATCAATATATAAATATTTAACGGTTTATATATATACATATATATATAATTTCAATTAACTGACTAGCAGTTCAATCAAACAGTCAACACACAGTCAATCAGACAATTTTTTAACAGTTCTAAATATACGTTACAAAAATATAAATTGTTCAGAGTTAGTGAGATTTACTCACATTGGACGATCATCGTTAATAACGATAACCATCGCTTGATTCATACGGACAATTTATTTTGCTATAAATTGTTACAAGCTCGGATTCGCTCCCAGTCAGTTCCATGGTGTAGTGTCCATCCCTACGATCCCAACGCAACTTAATGTTCATCAATCTGATATCGTATGATCAAGTTATTCATCTTCGAAGTTCATATACTTTTAATTTAAAAATTAAATAAACTTTTCCTCTTTAAAATCCTTTAATTGGGCCTTACCATCCTTTTAGCCTTGGCCCGTTTAGACCAACACCCCAACCCGCTTACTCCTTTCTTCCCAACGATGAACATGCTATGAGCTTCAGCATCAACTCCACCATTACAGTAACTTCCTCCACCTCGATCACCCTCCTCTGGTCCACCATTCAACAAATCAACACTACCCAACAACTACACATCACCGCCTCTTTCAAACCATCCCCATCAGTACCCACTCGCGCTTGTCCTTCCCAAGGCGTCGTTCAGTCTCGACGTCGAAGTATGGTATAACGAGCGATCCAAATCACCACGAAATCACACTAAAAACTCACACTTCGAACTATCTTTCATGCTAAACACCAATCCAACAACCATTTCTTGCATCGAAACCTATAATTCATGAAATCATAAACCCAAGTCTTCCTCGACGAGCGCTGTGCAAATGTCGCACCTCCAAAATCAGCACCGCACCCTATAAAATTTGTACGAGGTTGAAGAGGAAATCGATATGAACTCATTTACATATATTTCGGGATTTTTAGAAGTTTGGTTGACTTGTTTGAGATTTTCCAAGATCGCATTTTGAGTTAGGAGGAAAAACTGACGGCGTAGAAAAAGTGTTTGACCAGAGAATTCATTTAGGGTTAGAAAGATTGTAGAGTTATTTATAGGAAAGGAAAAATATTATTTTAATTGATTATTTAAATTTTATTTTAAGCAAACGCTATATTTACTTGTCCTCTAAAATACCTGTAATCACACATGACATCTAAAAATCACGAAACTGGACAAGCAGCTACAGTTCGACATTACGGTCCCAACGAAACTGGTTTCGTCGAATTCTGACTCCGTTTGCTCACACAGCGTATTTTTAACCGTCAAAATACTGACTGTTTTTCACTCTAAAAATCCGTTCGGCCACACAGTGACCCCAAAAATCACGGAACTTGGAAACTAACAATAATTTGATGTTGCGGTTCCAACAAAATTAGTTTCGTCAAATTCCGACTTCGTTTGCAAAAGTGGCTACTTTTAAAGTCCTAAATAACCCTTTTAAATATATAAATATATTTGAAAACAATTAAATTTAATAATTAAAAATAAATATTATCGTATATATTCACAGTGGAATACCATACAGCTTCAGAAAAATCTTATATGGATTTCTAACTCGATATTTCAAATCTGGGTCAACCCGATATTCGATTTATATTGAAATCCCTTTTTAAAATGTAAATAATTCCTTTATAAATTATAAAGGAATTCCACATCTACTTTTCCAAAATTTGATTTGGACATAAATCAAAATTTATACGACGAAATCCCGATTTTTCTCTTCCGCTAGAAAAATATACTTCATCAGCTCATAACGTTTCTTGTTTCACAGAAATCCGGCTTAAAACGAATCCTGTACATTCAGTTGAAGTTCAAATCGCCAAATCGCGAACTACTGCGCCATTTCGAGCTCGATTTTAATTATAATATAATTATACGTTGAAACTGTCGTTCAAATAATATATTCGTTATTCTAATTCAATTCTAAACTGAGTTAAATTTCACAAATGATCCAGTTCACACCATATTGTGAATTCCACTATTTCTGACTATTTCAGAAATTAAATATATTATTATATTATTTATTTTAATTAAATATTCAATATAATTTAATTAAACGACCACTTGAAATTCTAAATCACTATTTATATAATTAAATAAGTTAATTATATATCGTAGAAAATACGGGTCGTTACATTCTTCCCCACTTAAAATAATTTCGTCCTCGAAATTGCTATGGTAGAAAACAAACCCTATCGACTGGCCAGACTTATTTGTTCACTTCTTAACTCCGGTTTCAATAAACCAATTTATTTCAACTGAAATATTAATTAATTTTTATTATCGAAAATTTTCAAAAATTCTAAAAAAATTCTAACTCCCTAAATTTTTGAAAAATTTCGCCAGCACCTCCTTTGTATTGGTCGATAGGTCAAACTCCAACTCGCCTCTCGGGGCCTTCACCAACCCAAAAGAAAATCAAACATCTAAGTGGCTTGCCAATTCGGCTCATAAATCTCATGCTTATACAAAATATAAACTTGTACCTTTTTGTCGGGCATATCATTATACCCTTTCCATCTGTTATCAATTCAGCAGATACAAGGGTCATCCCAATCAAATTCCAAACTGTTTTTATCCACAAATCCAACCATTTGCTTATACCTAAGTCGAATTTCATTTCAAATTCGAGTTCCATTCTCGATTTCAAACTCTAACTCTCCAATCCAATATCATTTCAGAATTTCTATCTCACAAATCAAAAATCTGATTCTACTTGATAGACTATATTCCAATTAAATTTCCAGTTAATTGGTTTCAATTCATATCCAATTTATTTCCACAAATTTTATTTAAATTTTTTTTAAATTAAAACAGCCTTTCTTGGGAGTTTTAAATAGTTTACCTTATTAAAAATCAAACTTTCCTTTTTAGGATTCAAACCCTTGCTTTTCTCAAAACCATTTGAAAACAAAATCTTTGGTAGTAATCCATCACTTAGAACTCGAAAATGAATACCGATGATGTCTAAATCATCATCAGAATCTATTTCCAGCTATCGAAGTGAGTTCAATACTATATCACTTTTCGAAACTCATTCTTAAACGCTTTTATTTTGAAATCAGTTCAAAATATCATTCACAAATGCTTGGAATACAATTTAAAATCTCCCAGGATCTTAAAATTTACATATATTTAATCCAAGTCTATTTACAAACTCTGTTCCATATTTCTAGGGTTTTAATTTCAGTTCTGATTCAAATTCAGATTTAATTCATTTCGTAACACTTATACGAATATTATTTGGTTATATACGCAACCATTTCACTTTTTATGATCTTACTCGATTATAACAACAACCAATATAAATCCTTTATATCAAAATATAATTTGGGTAAAATTATTTCGTTTACCCTCTTTTCAAAACATATGATAAACATAGAAATGTGTTTATTTTATGCGCTTATCTTTTATCTTTTGTAAATAAATAAATGATACTTTGGTTATTTTCATGTGCATTTGCAGATTGAAAAGTGATGCCTGTTTCATTTCAAATTAAAGGCCAACTACAAAGAAAAAAAGCTACTTCCTTATGTCAACACCTTCTCAATCCCATAAGAGGTTGTAGTTCACTGGTAAATGCATAGAGATTTGTACTGAAAGACCCAAGTTCGATCGCCGTCAAACTCTCTTTTTACTGAAGAACGGAGCGTTCGCACTGGCCCCTTTGCTTTGAGGAATATTTGGATTAGTGTTATGTCATATATATACATACACATATTCATGTGTATGTATTTATGATGTGCACCAATTAACATTTCAGCAATAGCCATATTTTTATCATGGAATTAAATTCAAATCATTCAATTTCAATTAGAAGAATTTCTGATTGAATTGCTGCCAAGAAAAGATCAATTGTGAATATTTTATCCTTTGTTGCCTTTGGAGTCTAACAAGAATCCTTGTTTGGAAGAATTAATTATATGCAATCTTTTATCAATCAATTAGACACATGGGAGAATTGAGAGATATGGAAAATATTTACCATGATATGCCAGATTTTCTCCAATCAAGCTGAGTAAAGGAAGGCAAGAGATATTCATGAATGAGGAGGCCCATTTATTCATAGACCTAATTATGGTTTTCCCATTCTCATCTATAAATATGTGTTGTAACCATTGTAAAAATTCATCCATTCTTCTGTACTCTCTTTTATTCTAAACAAAGTTTTTTTTTTCATTCAGTTTTATTGCTCTTTTCTAACAATTTGTGTATCTATTCAATTAGTTTTGATAGAACACGAATTGTTATTGTTATTTCTGTTTGCATATTAGAATTAGTCGTTCGATTAGATTCAACGACAATTCTAAGTTTAATTTCTGTTGTTGTAGTTGTTAATTGTTGTTTTCTTTCTAGTTAATTGTCTTTCAGTTTCAGTTGTTAAATTTTGCTGTTGATCTAATTAGATTCAGATCAACAGTAAAATCATCAGCGTTAAAAACATCCTCAGAATTCGTCTAACACGCCCAAGAATAGATAGATAATAATTTTTAATTACACCTCCCTGTGTTCGACCTGTATGCTACGCACCTGTACGCTTGCATTATTTATTTAAAAATTCGCGCTTTTCTAATTCATAGATTAGCGTCGAACAAGTTTTTGGCGCCGTTGCCGGGGAGGTAACGATTAAATTTAGTTATTTATTTAATTTCTGATTCGTGTTAGTTTTTGTTTTAATTTTTGTTTGATTTTGTTTAAAAAAAATCCTTGTTTTTGTTTTCATTTCTATATAGAAAAAAATTCTCATTTTGGTTGATTTGGTATCACAAGTGGTAAGATCTGTCAAAGAAGAAAATTTGTGTTAGACCAGTGGTGATATCGCAATCTTTAAACAGAGAGAAAAATAATTTCTTGCCTATTCCTCTTCTATTTCTTTCCACACCCATACTTTTCCAATTCAATTTTTATTTTATTTTCTCCTTTCCTCTGTTTACATTTGCTTTCCATTTTCTAAAAAAAAAAATCCCTTGCTTTATTTTCCTTTTCTTCTGCCACAATCCCCTACTTTCACAATAAAACCCAAAGCGCTTTGACCATACTCCCTTGCCGATCACCACAACAATTCCCATCACCGATCGCTGCCACTACAAGCACCAATACCCCAAGATCCCTCCACCAATCTACAGCACACCACCGCAATTCACAATCCAGTCCACATTTTTACCATCCCCTATCGCCATCTTCAATCTCCTCACCCCATACATCATCACACAACTCCTATCCAAACAATAAACTCCACGTTCACAAACCGAAAACCACGCAACAGTCCCTACCTGAACGTCATCTTCACGCACCAGAACAAACACATCTCCAAACAGCTCTCACAACCTACTGCATCCACAACCCCCCAGATCCGAGAACTTACCACCATTCCCCATCCCCTTCATCCACCATACCCAGCATCTATCCACATCCTTCAACAAATCACCCATCACCGTCCACTTTCATTCCCCGCTCACCATCAAAATTTTCCATCACGCTACCATCCAGATTTCTTTGTTAATCCTTCTCTTCCACAAGTCACAGTACTGAAATTTCACCACTACTGTCCCCACGTCATCTTCACATAATACCCAAATCACACAGACTGAACCCCTCCGCCGCCGTACCAACCCATCACAAATCAACACCCTCGACTTCGAAACCTTTGCATCATAACCCCCACGTACACCCACCTGTCCTCACGCTACAGCCGCATCCCTATCACAAACCACCAAACCCTCCATCAATTATCCCACACGCAAACCATACACAAAGCCTCCTTTTCCCATACCATCTCGTAAACAACGTTCACCCTATCTGAGTCTCACAACAGCCGAAATCATCATCAGCGAAACCGGCAAGTGAATTACAGCCCCCGATTCGAATCGAGAAACCCCAGATTCGAAAGCCCCAAATCCAAATTCGAACCAATCGATATTATCTTGCATCGATTTCAAAAAGAAAGAAGTACAGAGAAAAAGGGGCCTGGTTGATTTTGTTTTAATACGCAAGTTTTGTCTTAGTGACTCGATTTGGTTTCTGGGAAGTTTTACGAAAAAAAAAGTGAACTTTTGTTTAGATTCCTCCTTTGGTTTTTTACTAGATTTATAGTCCCATTCTTTTTGAACAAAATATTTGGACCCTTGTTGCCTTTTGCTTGAGCGTTCTGAAAGACTTACTTAATTATATTTGGCTCTCTTTATATCGTGGGTTTCTTTTTCAGGTAGTATATTTGGACATCTGTTTGTTTTCTGTCTTGAGTGCGTATTTTTTTGAGCATTCTTCTTTGGTCTGAGTAGTGGGACGCGGTCTTAAATGAGAAATTGGTGGAAACTGACATGTTTTGATTTATAGCGAATTTTTGTTTGTTGAGAAATAACATTTGAGGAATGTTTGTTTCCTGTTTTCTTTGGGTGGTCGTCGGTTTTGAAAAAAGAAAAAAAAAGTGGTCCTGTTGGTATTTTGAGGGGTACGAAGTTTGTTTCTTGTTTTCTTTTAGCTAGTTGAGTTTTTTTTCTTTTTCTTTTAAGCTTAGTTTAGTGGTTTTTTTTTAGGTTGAGTCTAATTGAGTTCGGTTTTGTCGAGTCAAGTTATGTTTGTCGTTCTTTGAGTTTAATACTAATTTTATTTTTATCTGCTCTTTAGTTTAGTTTTCTTTTCAAAAAAAAAAAAGAGTCTAGTCAGTTTCGTTTCTTTTTCTGAGTCCGTTTTTGTTTTCTTTTCATTTGTTTTCCTTTCTTTTTGAAAAAAAACAACAAATCAAGGCCGAAGGAGGGAGAGACCAAATTCACAGCAAGCTAGGAAAGTGTTCAAGCAACCAAACAAAGATATAGGAGTCGAGCGAAGTGCAAACATTGGGATTTTAATCGCTAGTACTACTCAATTATTCTGGATGGACAGCCATACCCCACTGTAAATTTCTTTTAACTCTACAGGTGCTCTGCTGCAAAAGAAAAAAAATAGACAATTGTTGTAAAATTTTCTGCAGGTGCAGCGACTTTGAATGTACAATTTTTAATTTTTGCAATTATTTTGTGTGATTTCTGCATTTTTTGTTCATTCTGTTAAGGGCAATACCCCAATTCACATAAGGTGAGGGATTTCATCACCCTTTCCTTAGCCCACAAATTGCATTTCATCATAGAATCTGACTAAAAATAACGGTTAGACATTGGACTTAAGGGAGTCACGGGGTCATCTAGGGCTTAATTATATTGTGATAGTTGATTCATTTGGAATGAATTATTTCTTGGTGTCTAGACTACGGTAGAGAAATAACCGTTTATAAATATTACGGTGATTCGTAAATATTATATCGGTTGTTACTCTGAAGGTACTTAAACCTTCGGCTGCATTGCTAGGGTGATTCCTGGTGCACCGATAACTCCTGTCCGTTAACTGGCTGAGAAATCTTTTGATCTAAGTAATCAAACGCATCACTCTATAATTTTGGGTTGGGAGCCAATAAGGACAGGAAACTTCATTGTAGCTAATTTCTGTGCTTGCATTTAACAACAATGAGTGAAAAAAGTGTTAGCCAACAAAATTCTCTTAGGGGTTCTCGAATCAACCAAAATTTTCCAACCGAATTGGATCAAAATCAAGTGAATCAAAACTTTCCAAACTTTGGAGATCAAAATCAAATAAATCAAAATTTTCAAAATCTCAATATCCAAATGGATAGACCCTTGTCTCTACGTGATCGATGTTATCCTACTAGGACCGTTCAACCATCTGTCATTGTGTTCCCACCAGCTGAAGGGAACAATTTTGAGCTAAAACATTCTTTTATCCAAGGGGTACCAAAGTTTACTGGATCTGAAAATGCTTATGAATTTCTGAGTGAATTTGAATTGTATGCCTCCACAACAAAAATGCAACAACTATCTAACGAATCGATCAAGCTAAGGCTAATTCCATTTGCACTACTTGAAAGCGCTAAAAGATGGCTAAATTCTCTTCCACGACATTCCATAAGAAGTTGGGATGAATTTGTCACTGCATTCTTGATAAAGTTTTTCCCTTTCCATAAAACTCTAAAAATCTGAACCGAGATAAATCAATTTTGTCAAAATGAGGGGGAAACTTTTTCAAAATACTTTGAGAGATTCAACCCGCTATTATATAGTTGCCCTCATCATGGAATTCTAAAAGATCACTTATGTCAAATTGCATATGAAGGGCTAAACTATCAGACTAGAACTCAACTAGAATCAATGTGTGGAGGAGACTCTATGTCTAAAACAGCCGATGAAGCTTGGCGGTTTTTAGAAGATTATTCTGAAAAGGACATGCAGTGGGAATCGATTCGTGTTCCTATTCTTACTTCTACTAGAGGAGTGCATGTCGTGGACCCAAGTCAAACTCCCTTAGAAAATCAAACTCCTCAAGCCGAAGAAGGGTTACCCCACTATTACTCTCAAGACCAAGCCAATGCCATAGCTCAAAATAATCCTTACTCTTCCATGTACAACCCTGGTTGGAGGAACCACCCAAATTTCTCTTGGTCAAACCCCAATAATTCGGCTAACCCGTCTCACGTGCAACCCTTTATTCCTAATCCGAATTACCAAGCACCTTCTTCCAATTCTCAAACATCTCAAGCTTCACCTCAATCCAAACAACCTTATAGGCACCCCAATTTTCAATCATCAAACCAATCCTCTCAATCTTCTCAACCGTCACAAGAAATTTTGCGTCTAGAAAAACAGTTGAGCTCTTACGAAGCCAAAATAAACTCGCAAGACGCTAAAATGGACCAAATGATGAATATGATAAAGGAAACGGCGAAAAATAACGAGAAGGGAAAGTTGCCGAGTCAACCTGAGGTAAATCCGAAGTATAACTCTCGTACTGTAAATTCTTGTGAGGACGAAAACCATAACCCAGTCAACGCTATTACAACCCTTCGATCTGGAAAGAGGATTGATAATAACGTGGGAAACCCTGGCGAACCTTCTAACTCGACCCCAATCCCTAATCTTGCTGATCACCCACTGGCTTCGAATGCCAATTCCTCTAAACCTCAAGTTCCCTTAAATGTTGGCAATCCCAACCGTTCTTCTCCCAGTGTCGGCAAACCCGACCCACCTTCGAAAATTAATGTTGGCAATACCAACATTCCACCTTCTACAACCTTACCACCTTCTCTTCCCTTGGATAAACCTTCTTCTTCAAATGATGAAACTCATCACAGAGTCGAAAAACCAGTAGCTCCATTTCCCCATAGGCTCAATAATAAGAAGAAGGCGGCAAATTTCGATAAAATCTTTGAAATTTTCAAACAAGTCTGTGTGAACATTCCTCTTTTAGACACCATTGAACAAATTCCTCAATATGCTAAATGTCTTAAGGAATTGTGCACACAAAAACGTGCAACCAATGTCCCAAAAACCGCCTTTCTAACTGCAAATACAAGCTCTGTTCTTTCGAATCTTGCCCCAGTCAAGTATAAAGACCCTGGCTGCCCTACGATTGATTGTAAAATAGGAAACACCCACATATCTCATGCCCTACTCGACCTTGGTGCCAGTGTCAATCTTCTTCCTTATACTATTTATCGTCAACTTGGACTAGGGGAGATTAAACCAACAAATATCACACTTCAACTAGCCGATCGATCTGTCAAAAAGCCATTGGGAATTATCGAAGACGTCTTGATACAGATCGAACAGCTTTACTTCCCTATCGATTTTATAGTTCTAGAAACAGAGCCGGTCTCAAATCCCAAAGTTCAAATACCATTGATCTTAGGACGCTCTTTCTTAGCAACCTCTAATGCTGTCATTAATTGTAGGAATGGTCAGCTTCGACTTTCCTTCGGGCACCTAACCATTGAGCTAAACATCTTTAATCTCAACAAACAACCTAGGGATTTTGAGATCGATGAAATTGACATGATTCAAACCATAGTTGATGAAACCTCTAGTGACACTTCTGAAGCCTTGAAAATGTGTCTTGACCATTTCGACTCCGATTTCGACGAACTCGAATACATTTCTGAACTAAACAAAATTCTTGACTCTGACACTTCGTCACCTGAATCTAACCAAGGAATGTTGACCAATGTTGATACACAAGAACTTCCTAAGTTAGACCTCAAACCCTTGCCACCACACCTTAAGTATGCCTACCTAGACTCCTCAAAAACTTTTCCCGTAATCTTGGCCTCCGATCTTACCGAGGACCAAGAAGAAAAACTTTTGGATATCTTGCGGAAAAATAAAGACGCCTTGGTGTGGGAAATTAGCGATATAAAAGGAATTAGCCCATCAATTGTGGAACATCGCATACATTTAGTTGATGTGGCTAAACCCACCCGTGAGGTTCAAAGGCGATTAAACCCAAACACGAGAGAAGTGGTCAAGGAGGAGATAATCAAATGTCTAGACAGTAACATCATCTATCCCATCTCTGATAGTACTTGGGTGAGTCCGGTACAAGTTGTACCAAAGAAGTCGAGAGTCACAGTGATCAAAAATGACAGTAATGAACTCGTCCCAACAAAAATCAAAACCAAATGGCGTGTGTGTTCGACTATCGAATGCTTAACTCAGCCACACGAAAAGACCATTTTTCCTTGCCTTTTATTGACCAAATGCTCGAACGCTTAGCGGGACATGAGTACTACTGTTTTCTCGATGGATACTGTGGCTATAACCAAATTCCTGTTGCTTTAGAAGATCAACATAAGACCACCTTTACTTGTCCCTTTGGAACCTTTGCTTATCGTCACATGCCTTTCGGTCTTTGTAATGCCCCCGCGACTTTCCAAAGGTGTATGATGAGTATTTTCTCTGATATGGTAGAAGAATTCTTGGAAATATTCATGGACGATTTTTCAATCTATGGATCACCTTTTTCCGAATGCCTCACTCATTTAGAACTCGTCCTTAAGCGTTGTAAGGAGAAACCACTCGTGCTTAATTGGGAAAAATGTCACTTTATGGTAAAAAGGGGGATTGTTCTAGGTCATGTCGTCTCCAAAGATGGCCTAGAAGTCGATAAATCCAAAATCGATTTGATTGCTAATTTACCTCCTCATAAGTCTGTCAAAGATGTTCGTTCATTTCTTGGCCATGCAGGATTCTATAGAAGATTCATTAAGGATTTCTCAAAAATTTCAAAACCTCTCTCGAATTTACTTGCCAAAGACGTAAAGTTTGAATTTTCCAATGATTGCAAAACATCTTTTGAAACTCTTAAGTCAATCTTGACCACAACTCCCATCATTCAACCTCCTGATTGGACTCAACCCTTTGAACTTATGTGCGACGCTTCTGACTTTGCAATCGGAGCCATCTTGGGTTAGCGAATTGATAAACTCCCTCGAGTCATTTACTACGCTAGCAAAACTTTAAACGAGGCCCAATTGAATTACTCAACTACTGAAAAGGAATTTTTCGCAGTTGTCTTCGCTCTTGAGAAATTCAGACCATATCTCATAGGATCCAAAGTCATAGTTTACACTGACCATGCTGCCCTACGATATTTGCTTTCTAAAAAGGATGCCAAGTCCCGCTTGATTCGTTGGATCCTTCTTCTTCAAGAATTCGATATAGAAATACGAGATAAAAAGGGTTCTGAAAATGTCGTAGCTGATCATCTCTCTCGAATTGTGCACGAAAATGATAACGACACCCAAATCGATGACTATTTTCCTGACGAACAACTCCTTTCGATCTCTAACACCCCCTGGTACGCTGACATTGTGAATTATCTTGTCATACAACAAATGCCCGCTGAATGGTCGAAACAAGATAAACAAAAATTTCTCTCGAAAGTTCGAAACTTCTATTGGGACGACCCATATCTTTTCAAATACTGTCCAGACCAAATCATTCGAAGGTGTGTGCCTGATCATGAACACCAAAGTATTCTCTCTTTCTCACATGACCATGCTTGTGGCGGTCATTTTGGAGCAAGAAAAACTGCTGCAAAAGTTTTGCAAAGCGGTTTTTATTGGCCCACACTCTTCCGTGACGCTTTCAAATTTTGCTCTAAATGTGAGCGATGTCAAAGAACGGGTCGAATCTCTAAGCGAAACATGACGCCTCTCAACCCCATTTTAGTGATTGAGTTATTTGACGTTTGGGGCATCGATTTCATGGGACCATTCCCTAATTCATTTGGGAATCTTTACATCTTACTTGCGGTAGATTATGTCTCAAAATGGGTTGAAGCCATTCCGACCAAAACCAACGACAACAAGGTTGTTGTCAAATTCCTCAAAGAAAACATCTTTTCACGCTTTGGCACACTTCGAGCTATCATTAGCGATAATGGCACTCACTTCTGTAATTGTGCTTTTGAGTCCTTGCTCAAGAAATACTCGATCACACACAAGCTGTCGACCCCCTACCACCCACAAACTAGTGGGCAAGTAGAAGTCTCCAATAGACAAATCAAACAAATTCTTGAGAAAACCGTGAATTCCAATAGAAAAGATTGGTCTGTAAAACTGATTGATGCACTTTGGGCTTTTCGCACTGCTTATAAAACCAATCTAGGGATGTCACCATATCGATTAGTCTTTGGAAAGGCCTGTCACTTACCTCATGAATTAGAGCATCGCGCTCTTTGGGCCATAAAATTTTTGAATTTTGACTTAGAAAAAGCCGGTTCACATAGGAAGTTACAAATTTCGGAATTAGAGGAATTAAGAAATGAGGCGTATGAAAATGCGAAAATCTACAAAGAAAGAACCAAAGCCCAACACGACAAAAACATACTTCGTAAGGAATTCAACGTAGGTCAAAAAGTTCTTTTATACGACTCTAGACTTCACTTGTTTCCAGGAAAACTCAGATCTCGGTGGACTGGACCTTATGTCGTGAAAACAGTATACCCTCATAGAGCGGTTGAAATTGAAAATCCTAGGGATGGAAAAGTCTTCAAAGTAAACGGTCAACGACTGAAACCATTTTTGGAATTCGAGCAATATGACGAAGATGACTCTATCGATCTGCATGATCATCCACCATGAAATCAGGTGGTACACGTTTTTTTTCTTTTATTTTTCTTTTTCATTTTTTTTATTTTATTTTTGTTTTTCTGCCTTAGACAGTTGGGACACTGTCTCAATCAAGTGTTGGGGGGAGTCTGCATTTCATCCATTTTCATTTTTCTTTGTTTTTATTTCTTTTTATTTTCAGCCATTTAAGTAGAACCATCATACATTTTAGATTTTAGTAACATACCATAAATTTTTTTTTACGACTCATTTTCAATTGATACAGCAAAATAAGTTTACAATTTTTAGCCAGTTGATAGTATTTTTCTCTCTCAACTTAGATCGAATAGAAAATATAATGAAAAGTTTAATTTTGAGGGATAATAGTGTAACCGGTACATAGGGAGATTCTTAGGTGATGGCCATGAAATCTATTCTATATTGTAGACTTTGTTTAAATAAGTGGAGGACTTAAAATACTTATATTGGCTTTTCAAATCTTTAAAAATAAGTTGTGTTAAGCAGAATTCGCGTAACTCTCTTTTGTGCTTATATTTTCGATAATAATAATAATAATAATATTCCAAGGGTATCCAACATTGCTTGTATATCGAGCGTTGGTGTGCAAACCCGCCAAGCTCTATCCGACACGTTGTTGACAAAGTTAGCATTGGAATATCTTGGTCTTATTTTATGAGATTGGACACCTAAGGATTACCGACACGTTGTTGACAAAGTCAAAGTTGGCCTGCACAATCCGCCAAGCTCTTTACCTACTCTCCGTTAGTCCGCGAGGCAGTGCATGGGTGGTTAACCTTGGTCTTTTTAGTTAGGTGTATGTACTTAATCATAAATCTTAAAATTTTATAGAATAAGAATAAGCGATGATACCCAAACACTTCTTGACCTTATTGATTTGACTAGCCATACATGAGAAAATTAGAATACCACTTTGCAAACTGTGCCAAGCAAACTAAGAATTTATTTCATGGCTGCACTATGTTATCGACCGAACTAACTGGCCAAACTGGATTAACATTTGAAAACTTGATTTATATTGAAAATTTGTGACAAGTCGAGGTATCTAAAATAAAATCAACTGATTAGAAATTATTAACTTAATTTGTTGTACCACTTTCCTGAAATAAGTCGTATTTTCATCTTTTGTCGTTTGCATATGTCCATTGCATTCATGTAGTTTCATTAGAATCATAGCATACAGCATTTAGATTTTGTGGGTAGTATCCGCTGAAAACCCTCACGAGACACCACTCGTCCTACTAGGGACACCTAGAGGTTTAACGGCTTGTTGCACGCGCTCAATGCAATCGTGTTTCCTACGAAAGTGTGACCTATCTAGATTAGCTTTTCATTTTTTTTACTTTCTCTTTTTACTCGAGGACGAGTAAAAGATAAGTGTGGGGGTATTTGATAAACATAGAAATGTGTTTATTTTATGCGCTTATCTTTTATCTTTTGTAAATAAATAAATGATACTTTGGTTATTTTCATGTGCATTTACAGATTGAAAAGTGATGCCTCTTTCATTTCAAATTAAAGGCCAACTACAAAGAAAAAAAGCTACTTCCTTATGTCAACACCTTCTCAATCCCATAAGAGGTTGTAGTTCACTGGTAAATGCATGGAGATTTGTACTGAAAGACCCAAGTTCGATCCCCGTCAAACTCTCTTTTTACTGAAGAACGGAGCGTTCACACTGGCCCCTTTGCCTTGAGGAATATTTGGATTAGTGTTATGTCATATATATACATACACATATTCATGTGTATGTATTTATGATGTGCACCAATTAACATTTCAGCAATAGCCATATTCTTATCATGGAATTAAATTCAAATCATTCAATTTCAATTAGAAGAATTTCTGATTGAATTGCTGCCAAGAAAAGATCAATTGTGAAGATTTTATCCTTTGTTGCCTTTGGAGTCTAATAAGCATCCTTGTTTGGAAGAATTAATTATATGCAATCTTTTATCAATCAATTAGCCACATGGGAGAATTGAGAGATATGGAAAATATTTACCATGATATGCCCAGATTTTCTCCAATCAAGCTGAGTAAAGGAAGGCAAGAGATATTCATAAATGAGGAGGCCCATTTATTCATAGACCTAATTATGGTTTTCCCATTCTCATCTATAAATAAGTGTTGTAACCATTGTAAAAATTCATCCATTCTTCTGTACTCTCTTTTATTCTAAACAAAGTTTTTTTTCCATTCAGTTTTATTGCTCTTTTCTAACAATTTGTGTATCTATTCAATTAGTTTTGATAGAACATGAATTGTTATTGTTATTTCTGTTTGCATATTAGAATTAGTCGTTCGATTAGATTCAACGACAATTCTAAGTTTAATTTCTGTTGTTGTAGTTGTTAATTGTTGTTTTCTTTCTAGTTAATTGTCTTTCAGTTTCAGTTGTTAAATTTTGGTGTTGATCTGATTAGATTCAGATCAACAGTAAAATCATCAGCGTTAAAAACATCCTCAGAATTCGTCTAACTCGACCAAGAATAGATAGATAATAATTTTTAATTACACCTCCCTGTGTTCGACCTGTATGCTACGCACCTGTACGCTTGCAGTATTTATTTAAAAATTCGCGCTTTTCTAATTCATAGATTAGCGTCGAACAACATACCATGACGATTCATCGTATTCGAGTGTTTAGAAGCTCGTACCAATACATTGGATCAAAATGATCGACCAGAACACATAAACAACTCAACCAATATATCTCTACAATATAAAATCATTTTATATTAAATGACAAATACGTTCACTCGTATATATACACTCAACTCAATATAGGTTATTACTAACCCCATCTCTGCTGAGTCACGCCACAGAGCCAAGGTAATTCACTTAACCTTAAGCTCTGATACCACCTGTAACGACCCGAAAATTTGGCGATCTTGGTTATCCGATATACAACACATATCGAACATCCAAGGATCGAAAATAACCGGAAAGTTAATAGAAAGAAGTTAGAGGGTGAGAATAGATAAGATAGAAACTTAGAATAGAAGAAGAACACAACATCAGAGTAACACGAATCTCACAGTGGAACGAATAACATATAATATATATAACATAACTTTGAAATATAATTTTGTACTTGAATATACATCATTATCAAAGTACAACACTTACAACACAGCGGAAATAAAACAATAGCTATATGATCCTGAAGCCTCCTGCTCCAACTATTCAAGTATCTGTAAATCCCGACTACTTGACTGCCCGTACAAAATTGGGTACCCAAGAGTTTAGGGAAAACAAAACAAAATAAACTCCGGGTCAGTCATGGGACTGGTATGAGTAATACAGTATAAATAGTTTGAGCCATTAAACGATATCTTATAAGACCACGTCGTATAACGGAACGGGTTTTTCCCTTATGAGAATCCAAAATATCTTTATATAATAAACCTTTTGATATTATAATAATGTCTATCAACCACAATATAATAATCAGCTAGCAGAAACGCTTTCATCGCACGTTCTACATATATAGTATACAATCAAAACCACAAGCACAAATTGGGTAATGGATTTCCAACTATGACAAGGTATGGAACCACCTTTCGCTAGTGTACCTCTAGAGAGGAATACATTGGGTTCAACAAGAACATCTTGCAACCTGGCCACACATGATCAACCACTCATTTCGCTGAGTGTATCGAATGTATATCACCAACGGTTGGGATCAACAACCATTTCCCGAATGGGACAGCATCGACAATAGATTTTTAGAAGTAAATGAAACTCTAGATCAGGTGATTATACACCCTAATAGGTGCGACCTACATAGCCATGCTGCCTGCCCGATTTCTGTCATTTCCCGGTTGTGAGGCTAGAAGCTACGCTTATCTTTGACAGATCACCCGTTGATTCACTTTGAATGTCACATCGTCATACCCGCCAAATCACAAATTGATTTCCCCAAAAATACCATGGGTATACAACTAAAGGAAACGAATTCCTCAACCACCAAACGTAAATACGTTTGAAGAGATCAACTTAGGCGATCTATTAAATATACTCTGTCAGACATTCTTCCATACAGGTCGTCCTGGGACTGGACAAACCGAAGACACCATTCAGTTTATCCATCTTAGGCAATTGTTATTTAAGATTTATACAACAGCCCTTGCACTTTACTCCGACTTCAATTATCTTTGGCATATATGATTCGCAACGCTTATGCCAATACGGAGTGGTTCTTCGAATAATAATCCAACCGGTCTCTCCATATTAACAACTTTAAAATGGTCAAAACTTTGATAGTCTGTGATTTAACTATCTAAGAAAAATACGTGTGCAAACAACGATATTATTTCCAGATGGAAATTATATCGATCAATCATCATTTAACATTTATCTCCTTAGTTCATTAATTTATTTATCTCATGTTTCCATATATTCATCATTTCTTATTTTCTATTATCAGAAAACATTTCTGATTCTCGTTTGGAAAACATTTCCAAAACTCCTTCACTATCAAACCTTACCATTCCTTAGTTAAGAAGGAAGTCAATCAAGTTGGGCCATAATTACCTCTCAGACCTTAACTGAACAACGTTTTAACTTCGAAATAGTCAAAGTTTATCTTTTAAATCTTTAACAAACTTCTTTACTAAACCCTCAGATTCTATTTACGAATCCACTTCTTTATTGAAAACTTTGGTTATAACGATAACGTTATAATCCCTACTTTCGAAATATCTAACTTCCATTATAACTTTTATTCTTAATGTGAATGAATAAATAAACCCCTAATTTATAAATAAATAAATCTTGATTTAAACACCGGAAAGTATAAGTACTTTCCCGAATTCGATATAATCGAATTCGACGATTATCTCTCTTCGAATGACTAATATTCAATTAACTCCCTTCAAATAACTAATATTCGATTACTCTTTCTTTAGAATAAACGATATTCGATAATCTCTCTTTTCGAATACTATATTCGATTAACTCCTTTCGATTAAACAAATCGATAACTCTTATTGATTTAAACTAATCGATAACTCCTTTCGAATAACTAGATTCGATAACTCCTTTTGATTTAAACTAATTGATAACTCCTTTCGAATAACTAGATTCGATTACTCCTTTTGATTTAAACTAATTGATAACTCCTTTCGAATAAATAGATTTGATTACACCTTTTTACTCGAATCGATTAACTAATATTCGATAACTCCTAATTCGACTAACTCTAATCGATTTATTCTAATTCGATTAACCCTATTTAATTACTCTATTGGTTAACTCCACTCTAACTGGTTAACTCTAACTGATCAACTCTAACTGGTCAACCCTAATTAATTAACTCTAACTGGTTAATTCTAACTGATCAATTCTAACTGGTCAACCCTAATTGATTAACCCTAACTGGTTAACTCTAATTCGAATAACTAATATTCGATAAACTTTAATTCATTAACTCTAATTGAATAACTAATATTCAATTAACTCTATTTGATTTGACTCTTATTTGATTAATAAATTCGATCTACTCACTTCGATTAACTCAAATCGATGAACTCATCTCGAATAACTAATTCGATTAATTCATTTCGAATATCTAATTTGATTAATCACTTCGAATACTTCTGATTCGATTAACTCCTTATTTAAAATTCCGATTTGAAATCCTATTTCAAAAATTCGATCTTCTTTATAAATGCTATATTTTCAAAACATTTATTTTAATCCATTATTCATATTTAATATGAATAATATATCCTTTATATAATTAAACAGTATGGTCCTGTAATTAAAAGAATACCTTATTTTAATTCTTCTAATTTACTTCTATTTATAAACAATCCATAAAAAAATCTTATTTTATATTCAACACTTAGTAATTTCATTAATAAGTATCGTTATCTCTTCGTTAAATATTCAGTTTCAACTTATCGATGTAAAAGTCGATTTTCACTTCTCTATATAAGTTCTGACGTATATATTCCCTTTATCCAATGATAAATATTTTACTTTATTTATAAATATCCTTTATAAATTAATCTGCTCCATTTTTCTGTTTACCTATGTATATAAGCTTTGACTTATATATCTTTTTTTATCCAACGATAAATATTTTACTTAATTTATAAAATAATATTTATAAATTATTCTTCTCAATTCATCTGTTAAAAATAGATTCCTATTTAATATTTATTCTAAATTAATCTTCCTAAATTATTTTATAATCCAATTTATTATCCAAACATAATATCTTATTTATTTATTCTAAATAAATAATCCATTAATAATTTATTTATTTTCCTAATAAATAATCCTTTTAATATATCCTATTTATAAATATTTCATTTATAAATATTCCCATTTATGAAATCTCCATTTATAAAATCTTTTGATTTCATAAGTATTTTATTTTCAATATCACTTTGAAAATTCCCTTTCCAACTGAGACGACCCGAAATCCCGTTCTGACGGAAACAAGGGTTATCTTTGGAATATAACACAGAAACAGATAATAGCAGAACAAAATTAAATAAATACACCAGATAATGAACAATAGAATATACTGGATAAAAGTAAACATCAGAGTTACACAGCATACAGGATCTTACTTAGTACAAATACAGTTCAGCTATACATAAATGTCTACAGCGGAAAACAAACAAAATATGTACAATAGGAGCTGAACAACATAAAAAGAAATAAATGATATAATCCATCTTCAGCTCCAGCTATCCAGAAAAAGAACCAGCTAAACCTGAATACAAGGCTGCCCGTGTAGAAAAAGGGGCACCCGAGTTTGAAAGTGAAACAAACTACGAGTCAGTCATGGGACTGGTATGAGAAATCTACTCAACACATATATAATATGGCTAATCACAGGACCACGCTACTTTCATGGAACGGGTTTACTCCATTGGATTGCCATTGCTTTAAAACAAATCTTTCTTTTAAACATCGCTATGCTTTTTATAAAAATGAAGATGTTATAAGACTCAGTTCCCATCACACAATGCAACGCAAACCGGAGGATAGAGTTTTTACCTTATAACGGCCAAAATATGCTTGATACGAATAAAACAAAGGCATTTGATATTATTACTAGTGTTTATATGTTTTGAAAACAATTTCAAATCATAACTATCAATCATAGACGACATGAGCGTCCCATGCCACTATGTCGCCATATATAGGTATACAATCAAAATCGCATCGTCACGTATTTGGAAATTGGATTTCCGTCATGAACCAAGGCAAAAGATAGTCCTTACCGAATTCGAGACTCTCTAGCCCGAGCCTCCGGAACAGCCGCAACTGCCCCTTGGATCGTCAGGGCCGGTCCACACGGAGTGGATTATAGTGCCTGAGCAATACGTTCCCCCGCCCTTTGGGGCGTAAATGAGCCAACGAATGACTCCATCGGACCCGGATCGTCCGATCATTCCGAGGCGCCTCGCAACAGCAACAACCACATAGGTGAAAAGTATATAAATGTCAGGGCTGGTAGGTCACTGACAGCACCCTAGCTAGAAAGAAACGAATGCCCTCCCTGAGGTCCTTCTCCCGTTTCTGGTCCATACCGGGGTGTGAGGCTTGCGAATTCACGTTATACACAAAGCTACGCCACACAGGCGGTGCTTTGATCATCCCCACAAGGCTTTGCTTTTCAACAGAAGCCCTGATCACTTCATCTTAGCATGCCACACAAGCAATTCATGCCATGCGACTGATGTCCATCGATATACAGCCTCTGAGCTCGTGCGTCTCAGAGAAGGGCGTTAAGCAAAAGAATAAATTCTCCGCCGCCAAACAAATGTATATTTAATAGAGATCAATCAACATAGAATAAAATCCAATGTCAGACACACAGTCCATTTACAAGTCCGTTCTGGGTCTGAACGAAACCGGAGGCACTAAATACCTCGCAAACCCTTCGATCACCACGTACGTCTGGACGATCACCACTCATTATCCATATTTCGGGATGCCTCCCAATCAGGACCTCGGTTACCATCCAAACGAGGTGAAGATCTCCGGTCTTCGACCACCGTCTTCATCTTTGACTTTCAATCGTCGGTCAATTATTTGAAATGAGAATTAACTCGGCCTTTTCAAATAATTCACGTATATTTAGAATTTCAAATCAATTTATTTTAATGGTTAAATTATTCGACAACACCAATATTGTTCTTTAATGTAATTTTCACACCAAACACATTTAACCATCAAATACAACATAAATCGAGCAAATTCAGTTTATTTCCATTCCATAATGTTTATGGTACTTTATAATAATTTATCGCTATTTTTATTTATTTTAAAATAGCCCATTTATTCAAAACGATGCTTCGGGCCATAACGCGGCCGTGGCGCTGTTTTTCTTCAGATTTGATTTACACATATCTAAAAATATAACTGTTGGATCTTCACAAAATTTACATCATTAGAAAGGTCTTTTCAAGACGAATCCAACGGTTCCAGTTTCGGGAAATTCCGAC
The DNA here is from genome assembly GCA_030737875.1 of Allium sativum. NCBI lineage: Eukaryota > Viridiplantae > Streptophyta > Magnoliopsida > Asparagales > Amaryllidaceae > Allium > Allium sativum. The sequence goes on from CM060923.1 coordinate 15,513,619, forward strand.
GGTCGAATCTCCCGGTACAATCGTTTGAAGTTTCGATTTCAAAATACGAACTGCAGCGTCGTTATTCGATTAAATATATAATTATATTTATATATATATATATAAATATAATCGCTTTTGGCGCTGTTTTTCTTCAGATTTGAATTAAACATTCAAGACAATCCAACCGTTGGATTTTTACAAAGTTGGTGCCGTTGGGAAAATATTTCCATGGCGAACCCGACGGTTGAGGTTTCGGGAAAATCTAATGGTCGGATTTCCCGTACTAGTTGTTTGAAAACACGGTTTCAAAACACGAACTGCACGGCCACGTTTTGTTTTAATTTTATTTATATTTATATATTTATATAAATATAGTTCATTCAACAATTTCAATATCGTTTTCACTTCAAATATTTCACTAACGCCTTAAAATTTTGGAAAATTTCGCCATAACCTCCCCTGCACCGAGAGCATCGGGAAATCGCAAATAGCTTTCCCGGTCCTTCTAATCTCAAAAAGAAAAAGAAAAAGCCAAGCGGCTAGCCAACAGGCTCATAAAATCATCACCCAAACAAAACAGTAAATGTGTACCTATTTGTCGGGCACAAAATTTTATTCCTCTTCTCTAGCCCCTTTGCTATAACCTGTTCAATGAATATGCATGTACATATATATACAGTTCTTATCATTTATCATTTTCTATTCAACTTCATATTTGATTTCTATTTGGTTTAAAAACACCATTCATTCTAATGTTACATACATAGGTGCAAATCATTTCATTAGCTAATTAATGAATATTTCAACTCATATATGTTTATTTTGAACAAGTGGCTATTTTTAACACTTCACATTTCAACGATTCATGCATACAATAAAAATGTGATTTTTATTGTAAAACAATTCATTTCAAAACACTATTTTTCTATATATAGTTCATATAGGTGACAAAAATAGGATTTTTATCATAAAACAATTTCTTTTAAAACGAGATTATTTTACACAGTTCATATAGTCGATAAAAGGTGATTTTTATTATCAAACAATTTATTTCAAAATATGAATACCATTCAACACATGAATTTCAATTCAACGAATGAATATCGATTCAACACATGAAGGTTTTCCATAGTTTCTATATATAGATAGAAATGTGATTTTTATATTTAAAACGCGAATACCATTCAACACATGAATTTCTAATCAACGAATGAATATCAATTCAACACATGAAGGTTTTCTATTCAATGAATAAATATAGTTTAAGCAAATGAAAATAATTCAAACACACGAATATTATTCAAAATTTCGGCAGCATAACGGCAGGGTAGTTAAAACCGGGACCGTCCCTAGTACGGCTCCTCGCTCTACCTTAAAACCTCGCGGTTTTCGACAATGGGGATCATGCATCTAGTTCGCACGCAGGCGGCATGTATATATTTATTTCATTTCCACAAACTAATCCTATGTGGTTTCAACCAAATATTTTTCAACCACAAACGGGCATTTTTCAACCACAATCAACCAATATCAACCACAAACAATCCCAAACAACCATTCGCTATCAATCAATTTTCACAACAATTTCAACCAATAAATATCGTCCATGGTTTGTGGACGAGGGGCGTAGATATATATATATATATATAGATATATATTATATAGCAATTCACTTTTATTTCAACACATATATATATATAGAAAAAGAAATTGAAGAGTGAGAAATTCTCACCAATAGCTATCCAACTTCACGACACTTCCTTTATAGAAATCTTCGCCAATCTCGCCTTTTGTCGCTTTCGTTGCCCGTATTCTCTACATATGTAAAAATCGAATTTTTACAATGTTATTCAATATATAAAAATCATATTTTTATACTGCGGCTCTATATATATAAAAATTATATTTTTAACTTCTTATAATGATAAAAATTATATTTTTAACTTCTTACAACAATATATATAAAGACCTATTTTTTATAACGCTTTCATGTATATAAAAATCTAATTTTTATCTTATTAAAAATCCGATCTTTTTAAAAGCAAGAATCAAATCATTTTAAAAGCAAAAATAAAATCCTTTTAAATAAACAAATCAAAACTTTTATATTTCAAAAAGACGAAGCTTTCATATGTTAAAAATCTCGTCTTTCTCATGTTAAAATCTCGTCTTTCTCATGTTAAAAATCTCGTCTTTCTCCGATGTTTTTATTTATAAACCATTTACTAATTTTATTTATAACTAAACTAATTATAAAAGTAAATAAAATAGCTCACTGTTTAAGGCTTCTTCCTGCTTTGTCCTCTTCAGCGGATAAGATGAACCCAACGTTTGAACATTAGGGTTCCGAATCGCATGCTTCATCGTTGACCGGGCCAAGATCAGCCATCACCTCATGAACGGTCGACGACTCCCCCTCCAGCACCAGGCGGCGCGATGAACTCGGAGACTCCTGGACCTCGAGATTTGATCTCGAGCGCGGCAGGTTTGGGCTTCGATTTGGAGGGCTAGGGGCTCGTTTGTTTCAAGAGGAGAGGGAGGATGGAGCGGAGAGCAAGGAGGGGGGAGGGGTTGGCCGTCGTCGGAGTTGAGGATTGGGGGTCGCGGTGGAAGGAGCAACGGGGAAATGGATTTGAAGAGGGGCGGGCTGAATCTCGATTTTGATAAGGAAGAGGGGGGTCAACGGTTTGACTGGGAAATGGGAAGGGGAGGGGGGTTTTATAAATTTATATTATTTATTTTATTTTTAATTTCTCCAAAATGGTAACTTTTATATACGAACTCCTACCGAGACCCAATGACTGTCGCCCCCAGCTAATTACCCCCATTCCGAACACAATGGAATATGTTTCACAAGCCAATTCGATTGTTACGATCAGTTTTCATTCAAATTAAAATTTAAATCCTTATATTTAATTTTAAACGTACATTTCAAATTACCAGGGTCACATACTAACTAGAAAAATTCCAGAAAAAATATTTTCTAGCTTCGTATTGACGATACGGTCCTAACAAAACTAGTTTCGTTGAATTCTGAGACCGTTTGAAAAATGGCCAATTTCCAGTCGATTAAAATCAACTGAAACCGGTCAAACGCGTTTTCCTTTGCCACGCTCACATATTGATTCGAAAAATTATGAAATTTGAAACCTAGCAATAACTTCACATCCCGGACCTAACAAAAGTTGTTTCGTCGAAATCCGAGGTCGTTTGCAAAATGTCCATTTTTAAGGGCCTGAATTCCATAGCGACTATTCAGAATTTTCAACTGGACATATCTTTTGATTCCTGTTATCAAATTTCGATTTTTCAGATTCGTTGGAAAGGTATTCACTAACATATTTAAATATTTTTGGTTTCACTAAAATCCGGATTGTTTTACACCCGGTACAGTCCGACAAAGTTTGAATTCAATTTTTGAACTGCAGTGCCATTTCAGGCCTTGTTTATAATTATAATTAATTATATTCGTTTTCAATTGTCGATTCAAACTCAGTTTTCATCGCCATTATTCAAAATATTTATTTTAAATATTTAAAATCCATTATTTTAGCCAATTTAAAAAAAATTAAATTGGTTCAGATTTTCTGGGTCGTTACAATCTCCCCCACTTAAAACTTTTCGTCCCCGAAAAGGAACAAAGTCGAAAGTGGTTTGATAAATCTACAATCACACAACACAAAAACCAATCCAATTGTTTTTAACCTTCAAAAATATACTAATCAAATCCTATACCCTTTAAAAATCATTCAGACTATATAATTAAAAGTGTATATCTATGAAAAGAAAATAACAATAGAGTAGAGAATTGAATGGTAATGCAAAGTAGGGTAAATGTACCTTGCACCGGAGTCAATCAGAGATATCTACTCGGCATCTAGATAAGCTTTCTGAATGCTCTCCTCCGTTTCCCAAGTACAATCTCGCGGATCTCCACTCCATTGCACTTTGACTAAGCGAACCTTCTTGTTCCTCAGCTCTTTGGTTTCTTTGCCTATTATCTTTAGCGGCTCTCTTCTCACAGCTAATTCTGGGGTTATTTCAATGTCATGTTGAGCTGCTTCTTCCACGATCAAGTCTGGATCATGAACGTGCTTTCGAAGTTGAGATATGTGAAATACATCATGAATTTCAGGCAACCAATTAGGCAGTTTGACCCTATAAGCGAGAGTTCCGATCCGTTCCAGAATAGGAAACGGACCAATAAATTTGGGCGCTAACTTTCCAGTTTTACCGAACTGGATAACTCCTCTCATCGGCGATACTTTCAAATATACATAGTCGCCAACTTCAAAGGATATATCTCTTCTTCTTCTATCGGCATAGCTCTTTTGTCGGCTTTGAGCGGCGAGTAATCGCTTCTTGATATAATCGACTTTGTCGGCATATTCTCGAATCATATCAGGACCCAACACAAGTCTATTTCCGGGTTCGACCCAACAAGCAGGAGATCGGCAAGGTCTACCGTACAATGCTTCGAATGGCGACATTGTCAGACTCGCCTGGTAGCTGTTGTTATAAGAGAATTCAGCCAAATGCAGATGGTCTTCCCATGATCCACCGAAATCTAGAACACAAGCCCGCAATAGATCTTCTAAAATGCGATTCACCCTCTCAGTCTGACCGTCTGTCTGAGGATGATAAGCGGTGCTCAAGTTTAACTTTGTTCCCAGCTCGACTTGAAATGCTTCCCAGAATTTGCTAGTGAATATTGTATCTCTATCACTGACTATACTGAGCGGCACTCCATGTAGTCTAACTATTTCCCTGAAGTAAATCTGCGCCAGACTCTGACCAGTTCTGTTTGATCTGACAGGTATGAAATGGGCGGTCTTCGTGAAGCGATCTACGATCACCCAAATACTGTCATTTCCTTTTCTGGTTCTGGGCAGACCATCGATGAAATCCATAGAAATATGTTCCCACTTCCAACCAGGAACTTCTAGTGGTTGTAACAATCCAGCAAGTTTCTGTTGGTCGCTTTTGACTAGCTGGCAAGTAGGGCATCGACTAACATATATCGAGATGTCTCTTTTTAACGACTTCCACCAGAATGTGCGTTTGATATCGTTATACATTTTATTCACACCCGGATGGATACTGAGCTTATATTTGTGACATTCATCAAGTACATCTCTTCTGAGTTCAGCAATCTCTGGAACGCAAATTCGTCCTTCTAACCTCAGAATCCCTTCGCTGTCTAGCTGGAAATCCGAAGCATTGCCTTCACGAATTCGCTGACTCATTCCTTTGATAAATTGGTCGTCTTCTTGGAGAGCCGATATCTTATCAATCAACGAAGTCGCAATGATGAAACTGGCGATCATCTCATTCTTTCGGCTTAACGCATCGGCCACGACATTGGCTTTCCCTGGAGTGTATAGAATTTCAAAATCATATGCTGCAAGAAACTCCAGCCAACGCTGTTGCCTCAGATTCAGGTCTTTTTGAGTGAACAGATACTTTAATGACTGATGATCTGTAAATAGTTCAAATCTCTCACCCAGAAGATAGTGTCTCCAGATTTTCAAAGCGAACACGATAGCCAATAACTCAAGATCATGAGTTACGTAGTTTTTCTCGTGTGGCTTCAGTTGACGGCTAGCATAAGCAATCACTTGGCCCCTCTGCATTAACACTGCGCCAAGGCCTTCTCTAGAAGCATCAGTCCAGACTTTTAAATCTTGGTTGCCATCGATAATGGTTAACACTGGAGCAGTTGTCAACCTTAACTTTAGCTCCTCAAAAGCCTCCTCACTTTCTGGAGTCCACTTGAATTTAGAATGCTTCTTTGTAAGCTTCGTTAAATGACCAGATATCTTTGAAAAGTCTTTAACGAACTTCCGATAATAGCTAGCCAATCCGAGAAAACTACGGACTTCATTGGGGGTACTAGGCTGTTTCCAGTTCTGAATAGCTGTGATTTTACTTGGATCCACAACAATTCCTTCTTTCGATACGACGTGGCCCAGAAATTTTACTTCATCTTGCCAGAAGATACATTTGGAAAATTTGGCTTTCAGTACATTCCGTCTCAGAATTTCTAGAACCTGTTCCAGATGCTTTTCATGTTCGGCCTTTGATTTAGAGAAGATTAGAATATCGTCAATAAAAACCAGAACAAATTTATTCAATACTCCCCTAAATACTCTGTTCATTAGATCGACGAAGTAAGCGGGAGCGTTACATAAGCCGAACGGCATTACTAACCACTCGTAGAATAAGTCGCGACCTCTGAATGCTGTCATTGGAACACACTCTTCGGCAATTCGAAGTTGATGGAAACCTGTAGCTAGGTCCATTCGTGAATATACTTATGCGCCATTCAGATGATCCAAAAAATCGTCTATTCGCGGCAATGGATATTTATTCTTTATGGTCTGCTTGTTCAGATCACGATAATCCACGCATAGCCGTAGAGTACCATCAGATTTTGGGACAAAACCACTGCTGCACCCCAGTCAGAGAAACTAGGCCTGATTAGACCCTTCCATACTAGTTGTCGTGTTTGATTGTCTAATTCCTCCTTCTCTTTCAAGGACATTCTTCGAATAGCATGAACTACCGGCCTTGCATTCGGAATTAAAGCAATTTTGAAATCTATTTCTCTCTACGGAGGTAAGCGAACAACTTCCTCGAACACATCCGCATAGTTCTTGACGACAGGAATATCTTTGATGAGGTCAGGAATATTCTCTGTGACTTCAGGAACATTTTCAATTTGGGTTGGAGAAACATTCAAAGCTGCCCAGAAGTCTTTTCTATTAGCATTCTGACCTTCACAGGGAATGGTTATATAATCACCTGATTTAATCTTCGCCTTTACGACTCAGTCGGCGCATTTAACTTCAGCTTCATATTTGGTCAACCAGTCTAACCCCAAGATAAGATCAAACTCTTTAAAATTCATGACGGCTGCGATGGTAGGGAACCGATAACGAGAGAAAGAAACTGGCACTCCACAAACCCAACTGAGATCTATGGAACCCCCAACCGGATTCTGGACAGTCATTGGTTCCTTGAGCTTCTTCAAATTCAAATCCAGTTTCTTAGCTGCCTCTTTGGAAATGAAGCTTCGTGACGCGCCTGTGTCAAACAGTACTTTGACTGGAATGTTTTTGACAGTTAGCGTTCCTTCTAAAACATCGGACCTTCCTTGTTTATCTGAGGGCGCTGAGGTTTTTGCCACTTCATTTACCTGAGCCTCCTTGGTTGCCTTTAACAGTCGACAATCCTGTTTTACATGGCCAAACCGATGGCAAATGCTGCATCCTTTGGTCTCTTGAAACTTCTTATTAGACTTAGATCCTTCTTTTCTTTGTTTCTTTAGAGATCGGCAACTTATCGAGAGATGTCCTTGCTTATTGCAGTTAGAGCATACAGTTGTCGTTACTGGTTTCTTCTCAGATTTGGCCCTTTTTCTCTTGGCACTGGGCTTCTTACTAACATTAGACTTTGTACTGGCCTCTGGACGATCAGTTTCAGACTCATTTCTATTACTAGAGCTGACTTCTTCTTCGTACTGTAGCATACCTTTCCTGTCCAGGTCTTCGTACTGATAAGCCATGTATATCATTTCAGAAAAAGGAAGCTTCACATGCCCCAATACTTTATTCTGGTATTTCCTTTGAAGCCCATTGATAAATCTCAAATTCTTCCTCTTCAGATTTTGAATTAGATGAGGAGCAAAGTGAGAAAGTTCATTGAATTTCTTATGATATTTGGGAATGGTCATGTCTCCTTGTATCAGATAAGAAAATTCATCGCATAATCGCTCAGTTGCTTCAGGAGGAGTAAATCTTTCCAAGAAAATCACTTTGAATCTATCCCAGGTGATATCACCTTCTGGATTATCCTTAATAACTGAATCCCACCAGAATAAAGCTTCATCTTTGAGAGCCCAGGAGGCCAGTAATCTTTTCTGGTTAGCCCTCAGCTTTAATGCTTCGAAGATTTTCTCAGCCGAACGAATTCAAGCTTGTGTTTTCATAATTGCTTCTTCACCAGAGAACGGTATTCCACCCATATTTCGATATTTGATTAATAAGGCCTAAATATCTGGTTCTGCATTCCTTCTGTTTCTAACACACATTTTCTAGTACTTCTACAAACAGCAGTTCAAGTGTCAGGTCACAGAAAAGAAAATTTTAAAACATAGAAACACATACTTCAAGTGTAAATGTGTCTATCGAGGTGTAATTTCATTCTGCTTTACTCATACTAGGATATTACTGATCCTATCTGTATAGAGTTACCCGTCCTAGAACACTACTGGTTCTATTTCTGACGAGTTCGTTCAAATGTTATATTCCAGAACTAAGCTTAACCAAAGCTCTGATACCACGTTGAGACGACCCGAAATCCCGTTCTGACGGAAACAAGGGTTATCTTTGGAATATAACACAGAAACTGATAATAGCAGAACAAAATTAAATAAATACACCAGATAATGAACAATAGAATATACTGGATAAAAGTAAACATCAGAGTTACACAGTATACAGGATCTTACTTAGTACAAATACAGTTCAGCTATACATAAATGTCTACAGCGGAAAACAAACAAAATATGTACAATAGGAGCTGAACAGCATAAAAAGAAATAAATGATATAATCCATCTTCGGCTCCAGCTATCCAGAAAAAGAACCAGCTAAACCTGAATACAAGGCTGCCCGTGTAGAAAAAGGGGCACCCGAGTTTGAAAGTGAAACAAACTACGAGTCAGTCATGGGACTGGTATGAGAAATCTACTCAACACATATATAATATGGCTAATCACAGGACCACGCCACTTTCATGGAACGGGTTTACTCCATTGGATTGCCATTGCTTTAAAACAAATCTTTCTTTTAAACATCGCTATGCTTTTTATAAAAATGAAGCTGTTATAAGACTCAGTTCCCATCACACAATGCAACGCAAACCGGAGGATAGAGTTTTTACCTTATAACGGCCAAAATATGCTTGATACGAATAAAACAAAGGCATTTGATATTATTACTAGTGTTTATATGTTTTGAAAACAATTTTAAATCATAACTATCAATCATAGACGACATGAGCGTCCCATGCCACTATATCGCCATATATAGGTATACAATCAAAATCGCATCGTCACGTATTTGGAAATTGGATTTCCGTCATGAACCAAGGCAAAAGATAGTCCTTACCGAATTCGAGACTCTCTAGCCCAAGCCTCCGGAACAGCCGCAACTGCCCCTTGGATCGTCAGGGCCGGTCCACACGGAGTGGATTATAGTGCCTGAGCAATACGTTCCCCCGCCCTTTGGGGCGTAAATGAGCCAATGAAAGACTCCATCGGACCCGGATCGTCCGATCAAACCGAGGCGCCTCGCAACAGCAACAACCACATAGGTGAAAAGTATATAAATGTCAGGGTTGGTAGGTCACTGACACCACCCTAGCTAGAAAGAAACGCATGCCCTCCCTGAGGTCCTTCTCCCGTTTCTGGTCCATACCGGGGTGTGAGGCTTGCGAATTCACGTTATACACAAAGCTACGCCACACAGGCGGTGCTTTGATCATCCCCACAAGGATTTGCTTTTCAACAGAAGCCCTGATCACTGCATCTTAGCATGCCACACAGGCAATTCATGCCATGCGACTGATGTCCATCGATATACAACCTCTGAGCTCGTGCGTCTCAGAGAAGGGTGTTAAGCAAAAGAATAAATTCTCCGCCGCCAAACAGATGTATATTTAATAGAGATCAATCAACATAGAATAAAATCCAATGTCAGACACACAGTCCATTTACAAGTCCGTTCTGGGTCTGAACGAAACCGGAGGCACTAAATACCTCGCAAACCCTTCGATCACCATGTACGTCTGGACGATCACCACTCATTATCCATATTTCGGGAAGCCTCCCAATCAGGACCTCGGTTACCCTCCAAACGAGGTGAAGATCTCCGGTCTTCGACCACCGTCTTCATCTTCGACTTTCAATCGTCGGTCAATTATTTGAAATGAGAATTAACTCGGCCTTTTCAAATAATTCACGTATATTTAGAATTTCAAATCAATTTATTTTAATGGTTAAATTATTCGACAACACCAATATTGTTCTTTAATGTAATTTTCACACCAAACACATTTAACCATTAAATACAACATAAATCGAGCAAATTCAGTTTATTTCCATTCCATAATGTTTATGGTACTTTATAATAATTTATCGCTATTTTTATTTATTTTAAAATAGCCCATTTATTCAAAACGACGCTTCGGGCCATAACGCGGCCGTGGCGCTGTTTTTCTTCAGATTTGATTTACACATATCTAAAAATCTAACCGTTGGATCTTCACAAAATTTACATCATTAGAAAGGTCTTTTCAAGACGAATCCAACGGTTCCAGTTTTGGGAAATTCCGACGGTCGGATCTCCCGGTACAATCGTTTGAAGTTTCGATTTCAAAATACGAACTGCAGCGTCGTTATTCGATTAAATATATAATTATATTTATATATATATAAATATAATCGCTTCTGGCGCTGTTTTTCTTCAGATTTGAATTAAACATTCCAGACAATCCAACCGTTGGATTTTTACAAAGTTGGTGCCGTTGGGAAAATATTTCCAAGGCGAACCCGACGGTTGAGGTTTCGGGAAAATCTAATGGTCGGATTTCCCGTACTAGTTGTTTGAAAACACGGTTTCAAAACACGAACTGCACGGCCACGTTTCGTTTTAATTTTATTTGTATTTATATATTTATATAAATATAGTTCATTCAACAATTTCAATATAGTTTTCACTTAAAATATTTCACTAACGCCTTAAAATTTTGGAAAATTTCGCCATAACCTCCCCTGCACCGGGAGCATCGGGAAATCGCAAATAGCTTTCCCGGTCCTTCTAATCTCAAAAAGAAAAAGAAAAAGCCAAGCGGCTAGCCAACAGGCTCATAAAATCATCACCCAAACAAAACAGTAAATGTGTACCTATTTGTCGGGCAGAAAATTTTATTCCTCTTCTCTAGCCCCTTTGCTATAACCTGTTCAATGAATATGCATGTACATATATATACAGTTCTTATCATTTATCATTTTCTATTCAACTTCATATTTGATTTCTATTTGGTTTAAAAACACCATTCATTCTAATGTTACATACATAGGTGCAAATCATTTCATTAGCTAATTAATGAATATTTCAACTCATATATGTTTATTTTGAACAAGTGGCTATTTTTAACACTTCACATTTCAACGATTCATGCATACAATAAAAATGTGATTTTTATTGTAAAACAATTCATTTCAAAACACTATTTTTCTATATATAGTTCATATAGGTGACAAAAATAGGATTTTTATCATAAAACAATTTCTTTTAAAACGAGATTATTTTACACAGTTCATATAGTCGATAAAAGGTGATTTTTATTATCAAACAATTTATTTCAAAATATGAATACCATTCAACACATGAATTTCAATTCAACGAATGAATATCGATTCAACACATGAAGGTTTTCCATAGTTTCTATATATAGATAGAAATGTGATTTTTATATTTAAAACGCGAATACCATTCAACACATGAATTTCTAATCAACGAATGAATATCAATTCAACACATGAAGGTTTTCTATTCAATGAATAAATATAGTTTAAGCAAATGAAAATAATTCAAACACATGAATATTATTCAAAATTTCGGCAGCATAACGGCAGGGTAGTTAAAACCGGGACCGTCCCTAGTACGGCTCCTCGCTCTACCTTAAAACCTCGCGGTTTTTGACAATGGGGATCATGCATCTAGTTCGCACGCAGGCGGCATGTATATATTTATTTCATTTCCACAAACTAATCCTATGTGGTTTCAACCAAATATTTTTCAACCACAAACGGGTATTTTTCAACCATAATCAACCAATATCAACCACAAACAATCCCAAACAACCATTCGTTATCAATCAATTTTCACAACAATTTCAAGCAATAAATATCGTCCATGGTTTGTGGACGAGGGGCGTAGATATATATATATATATATTATATATAGCAATTCACTTTTATTTCAACATATATATATATATAGAAAAAGAAATTGAAGAGTGAGAAATTCTCACCATTAGCTATCCAACTTCACGACACTTCCTTTATAGAAATCTTCGCCAATCTTGCCTTTTGTCGCTTTCGTTGCCCGTATTCTCTACATATGTAAAAATCGAATTTTTACTATGTTATTCAATATATAAAAATCATATTTTTATACTGCGGCTCTATATATATAAAAATTATATTTTTAACTTCTTATAATGATAAAAATTATATTTTTAACTTCTTACAACAATATATATAAAGACCTATTTTTTATAACGCTTTCATGTATATAAAAATCTAATTTTTATCTTATTAAAAATCCGATCTTTTTAAAAGCAAGAATCAAATCATTTTAAAAGCAAAAATAAAATCCTTTTAAATAAACAAATCAAATCTTTTATATTTCAAAACGACGAAGCTTTCATATGTTAAAAATCTCGTCTTTCTCATGTTAAAAATCTCGTCTTTCTCATGTTAAAAATCTCGTCTTTCTCCGATGTTTTTATTTATAAACCATTTACTAATTTTATTTATAACTAAACTAATTATAAAAATAAATAAAATAGCTCACTGTTTAAGGCTTCTTCCTGCTTTGTCCTCTTCAGCAGATAAGATGAACCCAACGTTTGAACATTAGGGTTCCGAATCGCATGCTTCATCGTTGACCGGGCCAAGATCAGCCATCACCTCACGAACGGTCGACGACTCCCCCTCCAGCACCAGGCGGCGCGATGAACTCGGAGACTCCTGGACCTCGAGATTTGATCTCGAGCGCGGCAGGTTTGGGCTTCGATTTGGAGGGCTAGGGGCTCGTTTGTTTCAAGAGGAGTGGGAGGATGGAGCGGAGAGCAAGGAGGGGGGAGGGGTTGGCCGTCGTCGGAGTTGAGGATGGGGGGTCGCGGTGGAAGGAGCAACGAGGAAATGGATTTGAAGAGGGGCGGGCTGAATCGCGATTTTGAGAAGGAAGAGGGGGGTCAACGGTTTGACTGGGAAATGGGAAGGGGAGGGGGGTTTTATAAATTTATATTATTTATTTTATTTTTAATTTCTCCAAAATGGTAACTTTTATATACGAACTCCTACCGAGACCCAATGACCGTCGCCCCTAGCTAATTATCCCCATTCTGAACACAATGGAATATGTTTCACAAGCCAATTCGATTGTTACGATCAGTTTTCATTCAAATTAAAATTTAAATCCTTATATTGAATTTTAAAAGTACATTTCAAATTACCGGGGTCACATACTAACTAGAAAAATTCCAGAAAAAATATTTTCTAGCTTCGTATTGACGATACGGTCCTAACATAACTAGTTTCGTCGAATTCTGAGACCGTTTGAAAATGGCCAATTTCCAGTCGATTAAAATCAACTAAAACCGGTCAAACGCGTTTTCCTTTGCCACGCTCACATATTGATTCGAAAAATTATGAAATTTGAAACCTAGCAATAACTTCACATCCCGGACCCAACAAAAGTGGTTTCGTCGAAATCCGAGGTCGTTTGCAAAATGTCCATTTTTAAGGGCCTGAATTCCATAGCGACTATTCAGAATTTTCAACTGGACATATCTTTTGATTCCCGCTATCAAATTTCGATTTTTCAGATTCGTTGGAAAGGTATTCACTAACAGATTTAAATATTTTTGGTTTCACTAAAATTCGGATTGTTTTACACCCGATACAGTCCGACAAAGTTTGAATTCAATTTTTGAACTGCAGTGCCATTTCAGGCCTTGTTTATAATTATAATTAATTATATTCGTTTTCAATTGTCGATTCAAACTCAGTTTTCATCGCCATTATTCAAAATATTCATTTTAAATATTTAAAATCCATTATTTTAGCCAGTTTAAAAAAATTTAAATTGGTTCAGATTTTCTGGGTCGTTACACCAACATTTCGGTATATGATGATATTTAACATATCAAATCACGGTGATCGATATTATCCAAACACACATAATCGACAACATATTATATATCACATCATATATTTCAATATATGAAACAATACAGTAATTTAAATATTGAGGAATCCAGTCGGATTCCTCCAACCTGTTTCCCTGCATCCACAGATGTTACACAATAAAATCAACATCACTTTCAGTTCGATATGAAATATTCTAACAGCAAAATCAATATATATATATATATTTAACAGTTTATATATATATATATAAATATATATATTTATAATTTCAACTAACTGACTAGCAGTTCAATCAAACAGTTAACACACAGTCAATCAGACAATTTTTTAACAGTTCTAAATATACGTTACAAAAATATAAACTGTTCAGAGTTAGTGAGATTTACTCACATTGGACGATCATCGTTAATAACCATAACCATCGCTTGATTCAGACGGACAATTTATTTTTCTATAAATTGTAACGAGCTCGGATTCGCTCCCAGTCAGTTCCATGGTGTTGTGTCCGTCCCTATGATCCCAACGCAACTTACAGTTCGTCAATCTGATATCGTATGATCAAGTTATTCATCTTCGAAGTTCATATACTTTTAATTTAAAAATTAATTAAACTTTTCCTTTTTAAAATCCTTTAATTGGGCCTCACCATCCTTTTAACCTTGGCCGGTTTAGACCAACACCCCAACCTCCTTACTCCTTTCTTCCCAACAATGAACAGGTCATGAGCTTCAGCATCAACTCCACCATTACAGTAACTACCTCCGCCTCGTTCACCCTCCTCCGGTCCACCGTTCAACAAATCAACACCACCCACCAACTCCTCATCACCGCCTCTTTCAAACCATCCCCATCAGTACCCACTCGCGCTCGTCCTTCCCAAAGCGTCGTTCAGTCTCGCCGTCGAAGTATAGTATAACGAGCGATCCAAATCACCATGAAATCGCACTAAAAACTCACACTTCGAACTATCTTTCATGCTAAACCCCAATTCAACAACCATTTCTTGCATCGAAACCTATAATTCCTGAAATCATAAACCCTAGTCTTCCTCAACGAGCGCTGTACAAATGTCGCACCCCCAAA
The DNA here is from genome assembly GCA_030737875.1 of Allium sativum. Taxonomy (NCBI): domain Eukaryota; kingdom Viridiplantae; phylum Streptophyta; class Magnoliopsida; order Asparagales; family Amaryllidaceae; genus Allium; species Allium sativum. The sequence continues at coordinate 15,528,691 of CM060923.1, forward strand.
ATCAGCACCGCACCCTATAATTTTTGTACGAGGTTGAAGAGGAAATCGGTATGAACTCATATACATATATTTTGGGATTTTTGGAAGTTTGGTTGATTTGTTTGAGATTTTCCAAGATCGCATTTTGAGTTAGGAGGAAAAACCGACGGCGCAGAAAAAGTTTTTGACTAGAGAATTCATTTAGAGTTAGAAAGATTGTAGAGTTATTTATAGGAAAGGAAAAATATTATTTTAATTGATTATTTAAATTTTATTTTAAGCAAACGCTATATTTACTTGTCCTCTAAAATTCGTGTAAACACACATGACATCTAAAAATCATGAAACTGGACATGCAACTACAGTTCGACATTACGGTCCCAACGAAACTAGTTTCGTCGAATTCCGACTCCGTTTGCTCACACAGCGTATTTTTAACCGTCAAAATACTGACTGTTTTTCACTTTAAAAATCCGTTCAGCCACACAGTGACCCCAAAAATCACGGAACTTGGAATCTAACAATAATTTGATGTTGCGGATCCAAAAATTTAGCTTCGTCGAATTCCGACTTCGTTTGCAAAAGTGGCTATTTTTAAAGTCCTAAATAACCCTTTTAAATATATAAATATATTTAAAAACAATTAAATTTAATATTTAAAAATAAATATTATCGTATATATTCACAGTGGAATACCATACAGCTTTAGAAAAATCTTATATGGATTTCTAACTCGATATTTCAAATCTGGGTCAACCCGATATTCGATTTATATTGAAATCCCTTTTTGAAATATAAATAATTCCTTTATAAATTATAAAGGAATTCCACAGCGACTTTTCCAAAATTTGATTTGGACATAAATCAAAATCTATATGACGAAATCCCGATTTTTCTCTTCCACTAGAAAAATATACTTCATCAGCTCCTAACGTTTCTTGTTTCACAGAAATCCAGCTTAAAACGAATCCTGTACATTCAATTGAAGTTCAAATCGCCAAATCGAGAACTGCCGTGCCATTTCGAGCTCGATTTTAATTATAATTGTAACACCCCACCTCCGCTAGGGTCACTCACAAAGGGAATGCACTAGCTTTGGTGGAGATTATCTAGGTAAACATACAAAGAAATATTACAAGACAGAATATATAAAACAGGGGAAGAAAAGCAAATTTCATTTCTTTAAAATCTAGTAAGGTCCAAAGCTTTTTACATCAAAATGCCATTAAATCCATTACATCGAAATCTGCCTTGCAATAGTAAAGAAGCATAAAACCATGGTCATAAATAATTCCCCAAGTAAAACAGTAAAGCCATAGCCAAGAGAAATCCAAGCCGTACAAGAAAGAGCCTTAGAGCTTGGTAAGATCCGAACTAAGCTGTATTCCCACCCTGCGAACCTGGGAGGGGGGAAACGGAAGAAAAAGAGGCGAAACAAAACGGGTCAGTCATAAAGACTGAGTAAGTCCTAGTGACTTTCAGCGTAAAAACAGGTAAAGATAACATGGCATGAATAAACTGAAAGTAAACATAAGCATGATGACAAGATAAGCTACAGGAAAGATAACTAAGAATAACCTCGTATGATTTTTGTCAAGTATAACATCGCAAGGTTACCATTCAATATAAACTAAGTATAAATTCGCAAGATTTCTCTGCTTCACCATTAAAATATTTCTATGATATCTATTTGCTTTGCAACACCCGTACTAGTATGCCAACCCGTGTCATGTGTTGACTATAAACTGATCCCTTGCGCAATGTCATGAAATGACCCATTACTTAGTCCCTTGAAACGATCTATTAATCGATCGGCTCCCTACAAGTCCTAGCTTGCTCATGTGTTTGTGTCATATGGCCCAATCACGAAATGTAGTCACCTGTGCTAGTTCCACCCTAGGGTGTATCAAGCCCTAGGGTGCCAACCACCGACATGAATCAAGCACGCACAGTGTAAACCTACCGGTGCCCAACGCCTGCTTTTTCAACTTCGGACTACGTGCACGACCATAGTCCGTCTGAACGTACAATGGCGCACCAACTCAGCCGTCGTTCTGGTCGCTTACAATCAGCCTAGTAATCGTGCCCCATCCTGCCTAGTTCCAGGGTACCATGATACATCTAGTGGGTTACTGCTGAAAAGGACCACGTAACTAGGTTTTCCGTCTTGCAGGTTAAGTGTTGTCATTTAAATTAGGGACTTAACACCATTAGTCTAGCATGTCAAGTTGGTTAAGTGTGGTCATTCAAGTTCGTGACTTAACCCGTCTACGTGTCATGTCAAACTGGCTAAGTGTTGTCGTTCAAGTTCATGACTTAGCCCTACGAATCATGTGTCAAATTGGTTAAGTATATTCAAGCGGTTCATGACTTAACCCTACCAAATCATCGTGTCAAATTGGTTAAGTATATTCAAGCAGTTCATGACTTAACCCTACCAAATCATCGTGTCAAATTGGTTAAGTATATTCTAGCGGTTCATGACTTAACCCAATCAAATCATCGTGTCAAATTGGTTAAGTATATTAAAGCGGTTCATGACTTAACCCTATCAAATCATCATGTCAAATTGGTTAAGTATATTCAAGCGGTTCATGACTTAACCCTATCAAATCATCGTGTCAAATTGGTTAAGTATATTTAAGCGGTTCATGACTTAACGCACCCACGTATCATGTCAGGTTGGTTAAGTATTATCTATATGTTCAAGTTGACTTAAACCCTGCCACGCATCACATTATATTGGTTAAGTGTCATTAGCCTACTCATATTACTTAACCCACCCATTCATATCGTATCGGTTAAGTGTCATTAGCCTAGTCATATTACTTAACCCACCCTCTGGTTAACATGTTATGCTGGTTAAGCGTTCTTAGTTTACTTAACCCTATCAATCCTGACTTAGCTTTAACTTATTCATTAAAGCACCAACCACTCACATTAGACAGGTATTGTTAGGGTTACTGGACAGCCGGTCGGTTCCGGGCAGGTTTACACCGGAACTCAGTCTAACCTCGGGTCCTATTGGGCTCAATTCCTTAACCTCCCACATTGGATAGGTATTGTTGTGACTACTGGACAGCCGGTCGGGTCCGGGCAGGTTTACATCACAACTCAATCCAACCTCGGGTTAAGCATTTCGTATTAAATTTACATATTTGTTCTTTATATGTAAGTGTGCTAACAATTTAATGTTATGGCCCATTTTCCAAGTTCATAATCCACGTTTTTGCCCCCAAATCGTATTCCCAAATTATTATCATAATTCACTATAAAGTTATGCCAAGTTATAGCCTTTTATTTACAGTACATGCCAACTACCCAAAACCCAACTTAGGCGCGTTCATATTAAACTTCTACTAGGTCATAAATTATCATATACGTTTCAACCCCAAATTTTTACATAATTAACATATGCCCAAGTTCAAGATTACATGTTAGTTTTACATATGCCCAAATTATAACAAATTTACGTATGTTCAATTCATGCCGTTTTACATGTATGCCAATCTTATGCCATTTTACCATATCACGTTCTTGCCAAAATTACATGTATCAAGTTTCATACCCAATAAACCCAAATCTTGATTCATGATATAGTTATCCCAAACTATAATCTTTTTATTACAATACATGTCAGTTGCCCAAGTTCATAATACATGTTTATGGCAATTATCAAGTTTACAATTGCTTTCATGTTCAAATTCCCAATTCTGTATATGCCTAATTAACATAAGCCCAATCTTTTGATTTAAACTTACATAGTCCCAAACTTGTGATTTAATTTACATGCCAATTCATGTATGCCCACTACATGCCAAATTATTTACGCCAATGCCCAAACTTGCAATTTCAATTATAATGACAATACCCAAATTTCCAATTTCATGTTAATGGTAGTAATACCCAAAGATCCAATTTTTATGTTATGCCATCAATTCCACCAAATACATTTATCCAAATAGGCAATATCCCAATATTCCCCCATATACCATCGCACGTATATCGTAGTTTAGGCCTAGGTCCGAAATTGACCAAGGTTCATCAAAAGAAAATAAATAGGGGAAGATAGAAATTTGCATAAAAATAAGATCAGAGAGAAAATATCATCACAGGCATAAAGAATAGATCTTGATAATAATATCAACATGAATCAAGAAAACTGATCTACAATAGGCTGAATAGATCATGAACTAGACATGAGAATAAAGATGAACAAGTCTCAAAACTCAAGGTTCAAGGAGCAACAGAAATAGATCTGAATCAATAAACATACTAAAATCCAATTTCACTTTATTTCATGTCCATATTATAATTAAATATTTAGATCTGAAAATAACTAGCACTTACAGAGCACGGCTAGAGAATTAAGAACTGAAATTTGTTGATTTATTGTCTTGAATCATTGTTGAAGCTTCGTTCTTTGAATTGATTTGAGTTTGAATGCTTGTACTTTGATTTGGAGACGGAGGCCATGGTTTAAGAGGGAATTCAACAGCATAACGGTGTAAGAATGATTTGTTGTCAATTAGGTTAGGTCTTACGGTGTTTTTATAGGTGTAGGAACTTATTTAGGCCGTTACATCAACCCTAGAGTCAATCTGGACCATCAAAACACGTCCCGGGCTTCAAAAATGGGTTCTGGGCCAAAACAAGCCGACCAGATCGACCTGTAAGGGGGAAGGTCGACACTATGATCGACCTGGGGGGCAGGTAGACCCTATGGTCGACCTGGGGGGTAGGTCGACACTATGGTCGACCCCCTGGTTCAGTGCTGCCTGAAATCTGCTGAATATTCTAAAGGCCATAATTTCTTCATCCAGACTCCGATTTTCGAAAACTCGAACTCTATATCATGTAGAATTCCGAGATGAACGCAATGGCGCAACCCGTTTCCCTTGATTCTCATTTTAAAAATTAATTATACCTTGATATCTTGTTCTAACATGGTATTAAAATTCAGGTTGTTACATTCTCCCCTCCTTAAAGGATTTCGTCCCCGAAATCTTCAAGTTAAGAAGAATGTGTCCTACCATCCAATCATCCATCTACTCAATCATCAATCACAGGCATTCACTGTCCTTAAGAGATTTCTAGTGCTGTATGAACATATGCAAGAAGTGTGTGTATATGTTCCTTGTCTAATGCAAATGATCAGGCGTGATTGATCTTCTTAATGCAAAATATGCTTTGTGCCATGAGTCCAACATGTATGCAAATAGTCCTAGTCACATAAACACTATATGTGTGCACAAACATCCATCCATATGCAACATCCACATGATAACACATCAAATTCATCCATAAACAAGTATAAACACTCATGCATATGCAATAAGAAAGGTGGCTGAGCCGATCTAGTGTCTAATGCGTGTGTATATGCATCCACGAGCAACCACTAGCAATCGCTTGCAACCATCAATCATAACATGTCTCAAACACTTGTTTACACCCAATTGTTCCTACCTAAAGATATAGTTGAATGATAGAAGCAAGTAAAAACTTTTGTGCCTATTAGGCAATATCAGAACTGGAAATCTACGTCTCATATATACTGATTAGGAGAAGAACTTCCTAAGCACTAGCCCCGAAGACCGAAATCAACATTAGGCTGACCCCCAAAGAATTACTCAATCAAACCAATGTACGTTTCGAGGAAACTAAGCATGATGGACTCCTTTTTGGTCACAAGGAAATCCCTTCCTGCAACCAACCCGTATCATATAAAACCCAAAAAAAGTTTAGTCAACCCAACGGACACCCTGAAGCCCCAACATGTATTACTAACAAATGAGTCATTCTCCCTATGGGGTTTGCAACAGAAATAGGATTGAGAATAGGACCGAGAGGATATACTTAAAAGATAGCATGCAAGTAAGCTCTACAGGAAAAGAAGGATCAAGGATATACTCCTAAAAAGAGATATGATCTAGTCTTAAATCTTCTAAGTCGCATTTCCTTGAGCTTAACTCCATTGTGTTTTGACCGTCTTTAACTTCACAATTTCGTAGCTTCTTAATTCCTATTTCCAAAATATGAGTTGGAACTCATTTCACTGTCGCCTCTCATTCCACTTTCAATTATTCTTTTTCTAGTACACTCGGCTCAAACATAACTGCATACTCCTGGTTTCATGCAAGCTCTCCAAAATTCACTAGTGAATCCTGGATCTCGTTTACTTATTATAAGGTATTCCACGCAGATGAACTATCTCTTGAAAACAAAAAAATGCCAACCATGTTGCTAAATGTACTTACCAAGGTGATTTTCTATAACTCATGCATAAGCGAAATGAACCATCCGCCTTAGTGGCGAACACTACTCGAGCAGATCAATAAATGTGTCAAGAGATTCTAGGTGACTAAGCATGGCAGAACCCTAAGGGTTACACTAGACTTCGAAGGAATTACCAAGGCAAGTCAAGAGTCTAACTACCCTCTTTTTCATACTCAGGAATGGCACCATTACTAGATAACCACTCCATCCCTAGAATCAACCCATAGCCCAAAAAAACATAAGCATTACATCTAAACTCAACACTAAGCATAGACATTCTCAAATCCAAACAAGTCATGAATAAATGAGCCGATTCCCCAACAGGATTTGAGACAAAAATGGGATCCTCTACTACGCTAGTACTAAGGTCCAGAGACTCAACTATCGAAGCTGAATTAAAAAGGATGTGATGTACAAAAACAAAGTCCTAACAGGATGATAGAAAAGAAAAACTAAACCTTTAACAGAAACGTTACCACCTCTCTTAGGTATGCTAGTAGTGAGAGCATACAATTGCCCTCTCGAAGATCTTGTCCTTTGCCCTTGTCCTTGTCCTATAACACTTAACTACATGTCCCTCTTTACCATACTAACGATACTCTTTCTTGTCATGGGTTTTATTATTCTTTCACTTTGGCTTCTTCCCTTCCACCTTTTCCTCCTTCGTGGATTAAACCCTATCAACAAGTTTCTTATCTTTTATCTTCGTTCTTACTATCCTTGTATAGCTTGTCGATACATTTCTCGAAAGCTACCTCCATCGCACGGCAACCCTACAAAGCTTGAAATAAGATTAGTCGCAGAGGGAACTACTGCGGCTCTTGATGGAGGTTGGGCATTTCTTTGCCTCCTACATGCGTTGTATGCCTACAAACTATGGTGAAAAAGAAAGAGAGAAGAGACTCAACGAGAGAATAAAAAGATAATGCATATGGCTTTGGGGAATTTGCCTTTCGTAAAACAAAACTTTTCTTAGAAAAATGCTTCTTTGTAAACGTTTTGAAAATAATCTTAGAAGGTTTTTAAAAGCTTTTGACCAGTCTGGTAACCTTCTGCTCTGATACCAAATGTAACACCCACCTCCGCTAGGGTCACTCACAAAGGGAATGCACTAGCTTTGGTGGAGAATTATCTAGGTAAACATACACAGAAATAATACAAGACAGAACATATTAAACAGCGGAAGAAAAAGCAAATTTCATTTCTTTAAAATCTAGTAAGGTCTAAAGCCTTTTACATCAAAATGCCATTAAATTCATTACATCGAAATCTGCCTTGCAATAGTAAAGAAGCATAAAACCATGGTCATAAATAATTCCCCAAGTAAAACAGTAAAGCCGTAGCCAAGAAAAATCCAAGCCATACAAGAAAGAGCCTTGGAGCTTGGTAAGATCTGAACTAAGCTGTATTCCCACCCTGCGAACCTTGGGGGGGAACGGAAGAAAAAGAGGCGAAACAAAACGGGTCAGTCATAAAGAATGAGTAAGTCCTAGTGACTTTCAGCATAAAAACAGGTAAAGATAACATGGCATGAATAAACTGAAAGTAAACATAAGCATGATGACAAGATAAGCTACAGGAAAGATAACTAAGAATAACCTCGTATGATTTTTGTCAAGTATAACATCGCAAGGTTCCCATTCAAGATAAACTAAGTATAAATTCGCAAGATTTCTATCAAGCATCGCAAGATTTCTCTGCTTCACCATTAAAACATTTCTATGATATCTATTTGCTCTGCACCACCCGTACTAGTATCCCAACCCGTGTCATGTGTTGACTATAAAATGATCCCTTGCCCAATGTCATGAAATGACCCATTACTTGGTCCCACGAAATGATCTATTAATCGATCGACTCCCTACAAGTCCTAGCTCGTTCATGTGTCTGTGTCATACGGCCCAATCACGAAATGTAGTCACCTGTGCTAGGTCCACCCTAGGGTGTATCAAGCCCTAGGGTGCCAACCACCGACACGAATCAAGCACGCACAGTGTAAACCTGCCGGTGCCCAATGCCTGCTTTTTCAACTCCGGACTACGTGCACGACCATAGTCCGCCTGAACCTACAATGGCGCACGAACTCAGCCGTCGTTCTGGTCGCTTACAATCAGCCTAGTAATCGTGCCCCACCCTGCCTAGTTCCAGGGTACCATGATACATCTAGTGGGTTACTGCTGAAAAGGACCGCGTAACTAGGGTTTCCGTCCAGCAGGTTAAGTGTTGTCATTTAAATTCGAGACTTAACCACATCGGTCTAGCATGTCAAGTTGGTTAAGTGTGGTCATTCAAGTTCGTGACTTAACCCGTCTACGTGTCATGTCAAATTGGCTAAGTGTTGTCTTTCAAGTTCATAAACTAGCCCTACGAATCATGTGTCAAATTGGTTGAGTATATTCAAGCGGTTCATGATTTAACCCTACCAAATCATCGTGTCAAATTGGTTAAGTATATTCAAGCGGTTCATGACTTAACCCTACCAAATCATCGTGTCAAATTGGTTAAATATATTCAAGCGGTTCACGACTTAACCCTATCAAATCATCGTGTCAAATTGGTTAAGTATATTCAAGCGTTTCATGACTTAACCCTATCAAATCATCGTGTCAAATTGGTGAAGTATATTCAAGCGTTTCATGACTTAACCATATCAAATCATCGTGTCAAATTGGTTAAGTATATTTAAGCGGTTCATGACTTAACGCACCCACGTATCATGTCAAGTTGGTTAAGTATTATCTATATGTTCAAGTTGACTTAACCCTGCCATGCGTCATATTATATTGGTTAAGTATCATTAGCCTAGTCATATTACTTAACCCACCAATTCATATCATATCGGTTAAGTGTCATTAGCCTAGTCATATTACTTAACCCACCCTCTGGTTAACATGTTATGCTGGTTAAGCGTTCTTAGTTTACTTAACCCTATCAATCCTGACATAGCTTTAACTTATTCATTAAAGCACCAACCACTCACATTAGACATGTATTGTTGCGGTTACTAGACAGCCGGTCAGTTCCGGGAAGGTTTACACCGCAACTCAGTCTAACCTCGGGTCCTATTGGGCTCAATGCCTTAACCTCCCACACTGGATAGGTATTGTTGTGACAACGGGACAGCCAGGCGGGTCCGGGCAGGTTTACATCACAACTCAATCAAACCTCGGGTTAAGCATTTCGTATTAAATTTACATATTTGTTCTTTATATGTAAGTGTGCTAATAATTTAATGTTATGGCCCATTTTCCAAGTTCATAATCCACGTTTTTGCCCCAAAACATATTCCCAAATTATTATCATAATTCATTATAAAGTTATGCCAAGTTATAGCCTTTTATTTACAATACATGCCAACTACCCAAAACCCAACTTAGGCGCGTTCATATTAAACTACTACCAGGTCATAAATTATCATATACGTTTCAACCCCAAATTTTTACATAATTAACATATGCCCAAGTTCTAGATTACATGTCAGTTTTACATATGTCCAATTTATACCAAATTTACATATGTTCAATTCATGTCGTTTTACATGTATGCCAATCTTATGCCATTTTACCATATCAAGTTCTAGCCAAAAATACATGTATCAAGTTTCATACCCAATAAACCCAAATTTTGATTCATGATGTAGTTGTCCCAAACTATAATCTTTTTATTACAATACATGTCAGTTGCCCAAGTTCATAATACATGTTTATGGCAATTATCAAGTTTACAATTGCTTTCATGTTCAAATTCCCAATTCTATATATGCCTAATTAACATAAGCCCAATCTTTTGATTTAAACTTACATAGTCCCAAACTCGTGATTTAATTTACATGCCAATTCATGTATGCCCACTACATGCCAAATTATTTATGCCAATGCCCAAACTTGCAATTTCAATTATATTGACAATACCCAAATTTCCAATTTTATGTTAATGGTAGTAATACCCAAAGATCCAATTTTTATGTTATGCCATCAATTCTACCAAATACATATATCCAAATAGGCAATATCCCAATATTTCCCTGTATACCATCGCACGTATATCGTAGTTTAGGCCTAGGTCCGAAATTGACCAAGGTTCATCAAAAGAAAATAAATAGGGGAAGATAGAAATTTGCATAAAAATAAGATCAGAGAGAAAATATCATCACAGGCATAAAGAATAGATCTTGATAATAATATCAACATGAATCAAGAAAACTGATCTACAACAGGATGAACAGATCATGAACTAGACATGAGAATAAAGATGAACAAGTCTCAAAACTCAAGGTTCAAGGAGCAACAGAAATAGTTCTGAATCGATAAACATACTTAAATCCAATTTCACTTTATTTCATGTCCACATTATAATTAAATATTTAGATATGAAAATAACTAGCACTTACAGAGCATGGCTAGAGAATTAAGAACTGAAATTTGTTGATTTATTGTCTTGAATCATTGTTGAAGCTTCGTTCTTTGAATTGATTTGAGTTTGAATGCTTGTACTTTGATTTGGAGACGGCGGCCATGGTTTAAGAAGGAATTCAACAGCATAACGGTGTAAGAATGACTTGTTGTCAATTAGACTAGGTCTTAGGGTGTTTTTATAGGTGTAGGAACTTATTTAGGCCCTTAGATCAACCCTAGAGTCAATCTGGACCATCAAAACACGTCCCGGGCTTCAAAAATGGGTTCTGGGCCAAAACAGGCCGACCAAGTCGACCTGTAAGGGGGGAGGTCGACACTATGGTCGACCTGGTGGCTAGGTCAACCCTATGGTCGAACCTATGGTCAACCTGGGGAGGTGTAGGTCAACACTATGGTCGACCCCTTGGTTCAGTGCTGCCTGAAATCTGTTGAATCTTCTGAAGGCCATAACTTCTTCATCCGGACTCTGAATTTCGAAAACTCAGACTCTATTTCATGTAGAATTCCAGGACGAATGCAATAACGCAACCCGTTTCCCTTGATTCTCATTTTAAAAAATAATTATACCTCGATATCTTGTTTTAACATGATATTAAAGTTCGGGTTGTTACCATAATATAATTATACGTTCAAACTGTCGTTCAAATAATATATTCGTTATTCTAATTCAATTCTAAACTGAATTAAATATCACAGATGATACAGTTTACACCATATTGTGAATTCCACTATTTCTGACTATTTCAGAAATTAAATATATTATTATTTTATTTATTTTAATAATTAAATATTCAATATAAAATAATTAAACGACCACTTGAAATTCTAAATCACTATTTATATAATTAAATAAGTTAATTATATATCGTAGAAAATACGGGTCGTTACATTCTTCCCCACTTAAAATAATTTCGTCCTCGAAATTGCTAAGGTAGAAAACAAACCCTATCGACTGGCCAGACTTATTTGTTCACTTCTTAACTTCGGTTTCAATAAACCAATTTATTTCAACTGAAATATTAGTTAATTCTTATTATCAAAAAATTTCCAAAATTCTGAAATTTTTCTAACTCCCTAAATTTCTGAAAAATTTCGCCAACACCTCCTTTGTACCGATCGATAGGACAAACTCCAACTCGCCTCTCTCAGCCTTCTCCAACCCAAAAGAAAATCAAACATCCAAGCGGCTTGCCAATTCGTCTCATAAATCTCATGCTTATACAATATATAAACTTGTGCCTTTTTGTCGGGCATATCATTATACCCTTTCCATCTGTTATTAATTCAGCAGATACAAGGGTCATCCTAATCAAATTCAAATCTGTTTTTATCCACAAATCCAACCATTCGCTTATACCTAAGTCGAATTTCATTTCAAATTCGAGTTCCATTCTCGATTTTAAACTCTAACTCACCAATCCAATATCATTTCAGAATTTCTATCTCACAAATCAAAAATATGATTCTACTTGATATAATATATTCCAATTAAATTTCCAGTTAACTAGTTTCAATTCATATCCAATTTATTTCCACAAATTTTTATTTAAATTTGTTTTTAATTCAAATAGCCTTTCTTGGGAGTTTTAAATAGTTTACCTTACTAAAAATCAAACTTTACTTTTCAGGATTCAAACCCTTGCTTTTCTCAAAATAATTTAAAAACAAAATATTTGGTAGTAATCCATCACTTAGAACTCGAAAATGAATACCGATGATGTCTAGATCATCATCGGAATCTATTTCCAGCTATCGAAGTGAGTTCAATACTATATCACTTTTCAAAACCCATTCTTAAACACTTTTATTTTGAAATCAGTTCAAAATATCATTCACAAATGCTTGGAATACAATATAAAATCTCCCAGGATCTTAAAATTTACATATACTTAATCCAAGTCTATTTACAAACTCTGTTCCAAATTTCCAGGGTTTTAATTTCAATTCTGATTCAAATTCAGATTTAATTCATTTCGTAACACTTATACGAATATTATTTGGTTATATATGTAACCATTTCACTTTTTATGATCTTACTCGATTATAACAACAACCAATATAAATCCTTTATATCAAAATATAATTTAGGTGAAATTATTTCGTTTACCCTCTTTTCAAAACATACCATGACGGTTCATCGTATTCGAGTGTTTAGAAGCTCCTACCGATACAGTGGATCAAACTGATCGACCAGAACACATAAACAACTCAACCAACAAATCTCCACAATATAAAATCATTTTATATTAAATAATAAATAAGTTCACTCGTATTTATACATTCAACTCAATCTAGGGTATTACTAACCCCATCTCTACTGAGTCACGCCACAGAGCCAAGGTAATTCACTTAACCTTCAGCTCTGATACCAACTGTAACGACCCGGAAATTTGGCGATCTTGGTTATCCGATATACAACACATATCGAACATCCAAGGATCGAAAATAACAGGAATGTTAATAGAAAGAAGTTAGAGGGCGAGAATAGATAAGACAGAAAATTAGAATAGAAGAAGAAGAACACAACATTAGAGTAACACGAATCTCAGAACGGAACGAATAACATATAATATATATATAACATAACTTTGAAATATAATTCTATACTTGAATATACATCATTATCAAAGTACATCACTTACAACATAGTGGAAATAAAACAATAGCTATATGATCCTGAAGCCTCCTGCTCCAGCTCTTCAAGTATCTGTAAATCCCAACTACTTGACTGCCCGTACAAAATTGGGCACCCAAGAGTTTAGGGAAAACAAAACAAAATAAACACCGGGTCATTCATGGGACTGGTATGAGTAAAATAGTTTAAAACAGTTTGAGCCATTAAATGATATCTCATAAGACCACGCCGTATAACGGAACGGGTTTTTCCCTTATGAGAATCCAAAAATCTTTATATCAAAAAACTTGTGATATTATAATAATGTTTATCAACCACAATATAATAATCATCTAGCAGAAACGCTTTCATCTCACGTTCTACATATATAGTGTACAATCAAAACCGCAAGCACGTATTGGGTAATGGATTTCCAACTATGACAAGGTATGGAACCACCTTTCGCTAGTGTACCTCTAGAGAGGAATACACTGGGTTCAACAAGAACATCTTGCAACCCGGCCACACATGACCGACCACCCATTTCGCGTAGTGTATCGTATGTATATCACCAACGGTTGAGATCAGCAACCGTTTCCCGAATGGGACAGCCTCGACAATAGATTTTTAGAAGTAAATGAAACTCTACATCAGGTGATTATACACCCTAATAGGTGCGACCTACATAGCCATATTGCCTGCCCGATTTCTATCGTTTCCCGGTTGTAATGCTAGAAGCTACGCTTATCTTTGACAGATCACCCGTTGATTCATTTTGAATGTCACATCGTCATACCCGCCAAATCACAAATTGATTTCCCCAAAAATACCACGGGTATACAGCTAAAAGAACGAATTCCTCCGCCACTAAATGTATATACATTTGAAGAGATCAACTTACGCGATCTATTAAATATACTCGGTCAGACATTCTTCCATACAGGTCGTCCTGGGACTAGACAAACAAAAGGCACTATTCAGTATATCCATCTTAGGCAATTGTTATCTAAGATTTATACAACAGCCCTTGCACTTTATTCCGACTTCAATTATCTTTGGCATATATGATTCGCAACACTTATGCCAATACGGAGTGGTTCTTCGGATAATAATCCAACCGGTCTCTCCATATTAACAACGTTAAAATGGTAAAAACTTTGATAGTCTGTGATTTAACTATCAAAGAAATATACGTGTGCAAACAACGATATTATTTCCATATGGAAATTATATCGATCAATCATCATTTAACATTTATCTCCTTAGTTCATTAATTTATTTATCTCCTGTTTCCATATATTCAACATTTCTTATTTTCTATTATCAGAAAACATTTCTGATTCTCGTTTGGAAAACATTTCCAAAACTCCTTCACTATCAAACCTTACCATTCCTTAGTTAAGAAGGAAGTCAATCATGTTGGGGTATAATTACCTCTCAGACCTTAACTGAACAACGTTTTAACTTCGAAATAGTCAAAATTTATCTTTTAAATCTTTAACAAACTTCTTTACGAAACTCTCAGATTTTATTTACGAATCCACTTCTTTATTGAAAACTTTGGTTATAACGATAATGTTATAATCCCTACTTTCAAAATATCTAACTTCCTTTATAACTTTTATTCTTTAATGTGAATAAATAAATAAACCCCTAATTTATAAATAAATAAATCTTGCTTTAAACACCGGAAAGTATAAGTACTTTCCTGAATTCGATATAATCGAATTCGACGATTAACTCTCTTCGAATAACTAATATTTGATTAACTCCCTTTGAATAACTAATATTCGATTGCTCTTTCTTTCGAATAAACGATATTCGATAACCTCTCTTTTCGAATACTATATTTGATTAATTCCTTTCGATTAAACAAATCAATAACTCTTATCGATTTAAACTAATCGATAACTCCTTTCGAATAACTAGATTCGATAACTCGTTTTGATTTAAACTAATTAATAACTCCTTTCGAATAACTTTATTCGATTACTCCTTTTGATTTAAACTAATTGATAACTCCTTTCGAATAACTAGATTTGATTACTCCTTTTTACTCGAGTCGAATAACTAATATCTGATAACTCCTAATTCAACTAACTCTAATCGATTTATTCTAATTCGGTTAACTCTATTTAATTACTCTATTGGTTAACTCTACTCTAACTCTAACTGATCAACTCTAACTGGTCAACCCTAATTGATTAACTCTAACTGGTTAATTCTAACGGATCAGCTCTAACTGGTCAACCCTAATTGATTAACCCTAACTGGTTAACTCTAATTCGAATAACTAATATTCGATAAACTCTAATTCATTAACTCTAATTGAATAACTAATATTCAATTAACTCTATTTGATTTGACTCTTACTTGATTAATAAATTCGATCTACTCACTTCGATTAACTCAAATCGATGAACTCATCTCGAATAACTAATTCGATTAATTCATTTCGAATATCTAATTCGATTAATCGCTTCGAATACTTCTGATTCGATTAACTCCTTATTTAAAATTCCCATTTGAAATCAATTTCAAAAATCCAATCTTCTTTATAAATGTTTTATTTTCAAAACATTTATTTTAATCCATTATTCATATTTAATATGAATAATATATCCTTTATATAATTAAACGGTTTGGTCCTGTAATTAAAAGAATACCTTATTTTAATTCTTCTAATTAACTTCTATTTATAAACAATCCATAAAAAATCTTATTTTATATTCAACACTTAGTAATTTCATTAATAAGTCTCGTTATCTCTTTGTTAAATATTCAGTTTCAACTTATCGATGTAAAAATCGATTTTCACTTCTTTATATAAGTTCTGACTTATATATTCCCTTTATCTGATGATAAATATTTTACATAATTTATAAATATCCTTTATAAATTAATCTGCTCCATTTTTCTGTTTACCTCTGTATATAAGCTTTGACTTATATATCTTTATTTATCCAATGATAAATATTTTTACTTAATTTATAAAATAATATATATAAATTATTCTTCTCAATTCATCTGTTAAAAACAAATTCCTATTTAATATTTATTCGAAACTAATCTTCCCAAATTCTTTTATAATCCTATTTATTATCCAAAGATAATATCTTATTTATTTATTCTAAATAAATAATCCATTAATAACTTATTTATTTTCCTAATAAATAATCCTTTTAATATATCGTATTAATAAATATTCTATTTATAAATATTCCATTTATAAATATTCCCATTTATGAAATCTCCATTTATAAAATCTTTTGATTTCATAAGTATTTTTTTTTCAATATCACTTTGAAAATTCCCTTTCCATCATTTCGGTATTTGATGGTATTTAACATATCAAATCACGATGACCGATATTATCCAAACACACATAATCGACAACAGATTATATATCACATCATATATTTCAATATATGAAACAAAAAAGTAATTTAAATATTGGGGAATCCAGTCGGATTCCTCCAACCTGTTTCCCTGCATCCACAGATGTTACACAATAAAATCAACATCAATTTCAGTTCGATATGAAATATTCTGACAACAGAATCAATATATAAATATTTAATGGTTTATATAAATATACATATATATATATAATCTTAACTAACTGACCAGCAGTTCAATCAAACAGCCAACACACAGTCAATCAGACAATTTTTTAATAGTTCTAAATATACGTTACAAAAATATAAACTGTTCAGAGTTAGTGAGATTTATTCACATTGGACGATCATCGTTAATAACGATAACCATTGCTTGATTCAGACGGACAATTTATTTTGCTATAGATTGTAACGAGCTCGGATTCGCTTCTAGTCAGTTCCATGGTGTAGTGTCCGTCCCTATGATCCCAACGCAACTTACGGTTCATCAACCTGATATCGTATGATCAAGTTATTCATCTTCGAAGTTCACATACTTTTAATTTAAAAATTAAATAAACTTTTCCTTTTTGAAATCCTTTAATTGGGCCTTACCATCCTTTTAGCCTTGGCCCGTTTAGACCAACACCCCAACCCGCTTACTCCTTTCTTCCCAACGATGAATAGGCCATGAGCTTCAGCATCAACTACACCATTACAGTAACTTCCTCCGCCTCGTTCACCCTCCTCCGGTCCACCGTTCAACAAATCAACACCACCCACCAACTCCTCATCACCGCCTCTTTCAAACCATCCCCATCAGTACCCACTCGCGCTCGTCCTTCCCAAGGCGTCATTTAGTCTCGACGTCGAAGTACAGTATAATGAGCGATCCAAATCACCACGAAATCACACTAAAAACTCACAGTTCGAACAATCTTTCATGCTGAACACCAATCCAACAACCATTTCTTGCATCGAAACCTATAATTCCTGAAATCATAAACCCTAATCTTCCACGATGAGCGCCGTACAAATGTCGCACCCCCAAAATCAGCACCGCACCCTATAAAATTTGTACGAGGTTGAAGAGGAAATCGATATGAACTCATATACATATATTTCGGGATTTTTAGAAGTTTGGTTGATTTGTTTGAGATTTTCTAAGATCGCATTTTGAGTTAGGAGGAAAAACTGATGGCGCAGAAAAAGTGTTTGACCAGCGAATTCATTTAGTGTTAGAAAGATTTTAGAGTTATTTATAGGAAAGGGAAATATTATTTTAATTGATTATTTAAATTTTATTTTAAGCAAACGCTATATTTACTTGTCCTCTAAAATTCCTGTAATCACACATGACATCTAAAAATCACGAAACTGGACATGCAGCTACAGTTCGACATTACGGTCCCAACGAAATTGGTTTCGTTGAATTCCGACTCCGTTTGCTCACACAGCGTATTTTTAACCGTCAAAATATTGACTGTTTTTCACTCTAAAAATCTGTTCGGCCACACAGTGACCCCAAAAATCACGGAACTTGGAATCTAACAATAATTTGATGTTGCGGATCCAACAAAATTAGTTTCGTCGAATTCCGACTTCATTTGCAAAAGTGGCTATTTTTAAAGTCCTAAATAACCCTTTTAAATATATAAATATATTTAAAAACAATTAAATTTAATATTTGAAAATAAATATTATCGTATATATTCACAGTGGAATACCATACAGCTTCAGAAAAATATTATATGGATTTCTAACTCAATATTTCAAGTCTGGGTCAACCTGATATTCGATTTATATTGAAATCCCTTTTCTAAATATAAATAATTCCTTTATAAATTATAAAGGAATTCCACAGCAACTTTCTCAAAATTTGATTTGGACATAAATCAAAATATATACGATGAAATCCCGATTTTTCTCTTCCACTAGAAAAATATACTTCATCAGCTCCTAAGGTTTCTTGTTTCACAGAAATCCGGCTTAAAACGAATCATGTACATTCAGTTGAAGTTCAAATCTCCAAATCACGAACTGCCGCGCCATTTCGAGGTCGATTTTAGTTATAATATAATTATACGTTCAAACTGTTGTTCAAATAATATATTCGTTATTCTAGTTCAATTCTAAACTGAATTAAATATCACAGTTGATCCACTTCACACCATATTGTGAATTCCACTATTTCTGATTATTTCAGAAATTAAATATATTATTATATTATTTATTTTAATTAAATATTCAATATAATTTATTTAAACGACCACTTGAAATTCTAAATCACTATTTATATAATTAAATAAGCTAATTATATATCGCAGAAAATACGGGTTGTTACACTAAATAAATCTATAAGCATCTGCATAGAATATGATAACTTTTAAAAAAACAAAGGTTAGAATTCATTAAAATAGCGAAAAAAACAAAATTAATATGACCGGTAAATTTACCATTACCACTGGTATTGACATTTCTGTACCGCTATTTTACCGTTAACAGTGGTAAAACTTACCGTTACCATACCAATAGCATTGGTATACCGATGTAGCTCGATAATGGTTACCACTGGTTTGGTACTGGTATGGTAATGGTATATTTACCATTACCATAACAGCCCTACATATAGTTGCATTAGGTTCATGCATACATAAAAAATAAAAAATAAATTTTTTATTTTTTGTTTTTCACCTTTTTCTCTTTGAAAAAAAAGAAATTTTTTTTCAAAATCCAAAATCTAAAAAAAACAATATTCTTTTGTGAATATTTCCTTTCCTATTAAACAAAAAATTCAGATAAAAAACCATTTTTTTAAATGTCCATTTTCCTTATTCACGTGAATTTTACGATAGTTGTGAAAATTAATATAATCCATATAATTTTACACCAAATTCATATGAATATTTTAATAACAACTATTGTACAAACAATTTGGATTTTACACCATCAACTTTTCAAAATTTTAAAAATAATTCGGATTTTGCACCACAAAATTTTGAAAATGACAATCAACCCTCAAAGCTTGAATCTTTAATTGAAATACTTTACATGATCACAACAATTTCAAATAACAAATGAATGTTATAATTCATTAATGTTCAACAATTCTTCTCAAAATTTTCAAAATAATCCTGATTTTACAACACAAAATTTTCAAAACAATGATCAACCATCAACTTTGGAAACAAGTATTGAATCTTTACTTGAAACTCAAACAATGAATGAATTTTATATTTCAAACTTGTACAACAATTCAAGTCAAAATTTTCAAATTAACAAAATTCAAATTTAATTTCAAATTCAAATAATTTTGATTATAACCCTTGCCAATTCAATTTCGAACTCCAAAATGAATTTCAAATTCAAAATGGAAATGTGAATCACTTTTCAAATGATTTTGGCAATGGGAATCATTTCAATTGTGGTGCAAATGAAAACTTTTGTTCTAAACAATTTCAAATTAATAATTTTCATGTAAATAATTATAAATTTGATTTTGTTGAGCAAATGAATGAAGATGACTGCGCGGATTTGTTGTATGAAAACTTCTTGAAGCTTCATGAGAAACAAAATCAAATCCAAACGTATGACTATTCGAATAATAATCAATCTTTTACCAAAATCGACGATTTTCAAATAACGACTTTTGAAATTGAAAATAACGATCTTAACGAAGTTGTTAATAATACAGTAATTAATTTGGATTTCAATTCTTTTGAAACGGTGGAATTAAATCTCAAATTCGATCTTCCTTTTTATGAAAATTTGAAAATAACAACTTTGGACTTTGAAAATAATATAACTAATGAAGTTGTTAATAATTCAAAGAAAGATGAACTAAATGAGAATGAATTTTTTGGACTTTCCGATAATGAGTTTAATCTTAATGAGGTAGATTTGAATCACCATTTGGATTTTGAAATCAATATTTTTGAACAAATTTTCAATGATAATTTTGAAATTCAAATTGGTGAAATTAAACATGAAATTCGATCCATCATTCAATCTACCCCAAAAATCATCGGAAATAATTCAACTCATTCGATTTTTAATAAAGCGACATTCATTTTTCCAAATCTATGTTTAACTTCGAAATTTTTTACAATTTGGTTTTTCAAGCTTAAACTGTGTCTCTCATATTTGAAGAGACAAATGAATCGGTATTTCGAAGATCGTTTCATTTTCTTCTTGTCAATATATTTTCTGATATGTTGTAAATAATTTTTTTTTCTTTTACTCTTGTAAATATAGGACATATTTTCAAAAATTTCAAAATTTTCTTTTCTTTTCTCCTTCCGCTTGGGTTGCCTGTGGGGACATAGTCCAAATCAAGTGTTGGGGGAGTTTCACATTTATCTTGGTTTTGCATATACTTTTTTTTCTTCTATTATCCCAAAAAAAAATTATGCATTTTAATTTTCTTTTAATGGCACGATGAAGTAAATATACGGTTTTGGTCGTACGATTAAAATGTTTGGGAATTTACTTCTTTTAATGGATAACGAAAGAAAAGTTTGAATTATAAGCAAATTTAGTGTAACTAGTATATAGGGAGATTCGTAGGTGATGAGTTGAAATGTTTTCTAAATTGTAATCCGATTAAATGAATAGTTGATTTAGACTACTTACGATAACATTTTAGATTTTTTAAGTGAAGTTATGCTAAGAAATTGTCACTTAATTCTCTCTCTTATGTTAAAAAAAGAGAAAAAGGAAAAAAATATGTATATAATAATAATCTAAGGGTATCCAACATTGCTAGTACATCTAGCATTGGTGTGCAAACTCACCAAGCTCTGTCCCAACTCCCACGTAAGCCGTAATGTAGTGTGTTGGTTATATCTTGGTCTCATTTCATGAGTTGGACACCTTAGGATTACCGACCCTTACATAAGTCATAATGCAGTATAGGGTTGATATACCTAGGTATTTGTAAATAATAATAATGTAAATATTTTTCATAATAAAGAGAGAGTAAGCACTTGAAATCCAAGCACCTTATTCACTTATTTTACCTAACTTGTTAACCAAAAGGAAATTGAGATGCCATTTTACAATTGTTGATATCGATTATAGAATTCATTTTATGTTTGCACTATGTTTCCACCAAAACAACTGGCCAAGCTGGAGGAGTTTGTAGCGATAACCAGACTTTTGTTTGAAGTTTTGATTAGTAACGGACTTAAATTTCATAGTGACGACCCATACTTTTGTTTAACTCATTCGAGTCAAATTTAAAAGTAAATTACCCATTTGTAAATACTTTTTTAAGAACTTTCATTCATCTTGTAAATATTTTAGAATCTTGAATTTTGTAAATATTTTTTGCACTTAACTTTTGGATTTTGTGGGTAGTATCCACTGAAAACCCTCACGAGACAACACTCGTCCTACTGGGGACATCTAGAGGTTTAATGACATGTTGCATACGCTCAATGCAATCGTTCTCCTTACGAAAATGGATTTACCTTAGTTTTTTTTTCTTTATTCGAGGACGAATAAAAAGATAAGTGTGGGGGTATTTGATGTGCACGTAAATATGCACATTTATATTCACACATTTATTCTTGTTTTAATTAAATAAATAACATAAGTGGGCTATTTTTACATGTTTTAACTAAAAATCCAAATTTCTCAAATTATTATGCATTCATCTTCATATTTTGGGGCAAAACGGTCATTTGTGCATGTATTATTTTATGATAAAATTTACTTGTTTATTTTCATGTGTCATGCAGGAGCAAAAATGAAGTATGCACATGAAGTTTACATGGAGATATACATGCACAAAGTAGATACAAAGAATTGGAGATGGAATTAATTCATTCACTACTTAGCGGAGGACCCCACCTACCTATTATCTCTCCTTTCTTAATGGTACAATTAGAGACTATTTGGATGAGACAAAAGGCTTCATGCATTCTACATGACTTATTAGTGGCTAAAACAAGAGTAGAAGCTTCATGAAAGGGTATTTTTGGTAGTGCCCAACAAAAGTGATTAGGGTTTTAGGGTTTAGAACATGTATAAATACTCCCTTTATGTTGATGTAAATCCTCTTCTCTTTTATCACCTTTTAGTTAGTTTTAGTGTAGAGAATCAAAGCTCTTTCTTTCTTTCATGGCTTCTTAGCCATTTTGAAACACCCCACCTACGTTAAGGTCACTCACAAAGGGAATGCATTAACTTCAGTGAAACATTATAGGCAAAAGATACAGATAATTTACAAGACAGACATACGAACAGCGGAAAGACTGAAATTATTTCATAAGCAGCGTGGTTTAGTCAAAACATTACAACCATTGTCTCAAAATCCAACTTCCTAATCATTACAATAAAACCTCTGTCTTGATTAAAAACTCCAAAAGCATAAAGAAGCATAAAACAGTAGTAAAGCTACATAAATCCCCAATAAAAGTGTAACCACGGCCATAGCCCAAGAAAAGAGAATCCAAGCAATACATCTACTTTCTTCAAGCTGGAAAAGGTCCGAACTAAGATGAAGTATTCCCTCCCTGCGGACCTGGGGGAGGGGAACGGAAGAAAAGAAGACGAAAGAAAACGGGTCAGACAAAAAGCCAGGTAAGCCCAGTGATTTTCAGCATGTAAACAAGAAAAAGGATCATGACATGAATAAACCGAATATAAGACAATACCATAGTGACAAGATAACATAAGACAAGGTAAGGCAAGATAAACTGAATATGTTATCGCACTCATTTCTATTTCTCTGCACCTACTAACAATTGTTCCAACTAGCCTCATGTGTTCATAATAATGTGATCCCTTTATCGATCGGCTTCTACTCGCATGTATTTATTACTTGTGTCATTCGGCCCTACTTGTAACACCCCACCTCCGCTAGGGTCACTCTTTCGGGGGCACTAGCTTCTGGGGGGCGTTATAACTGGGTAAGCATGCATAATGATATATCGAGGCAGAACAAGAACATAAATATATGTAAAAACAGAGTAAGTAAGAATAAAACAGCGGAATATCTCAAACCATCTCAAAACAAGTCTTAGTACATCATAAAGTCAACTGCCAAAATAAACATGTCTAGTATATCATAAACAGAAATACTGTAATACATAGTGCTATCCCCAAAATAAAGATGATAAACCATAGCGAGCTCAATGTCCAGACATACATGAGTTATCCAGCGAACAAGCAAGTGATCCAAGCTAAGCACCACTGTTCCCTCCCTGAGAACCTGGGGGGGGGGGAAACGGAAGAAAAGAAGCGAAAGAAAACAGGTCAGTCAAAAAGACTGGTAAGCCCTACTACGATCAGTCTATAAACTAATAAAGCTAACATCTTGATGGAAACTGAGATGAACATACTGGCAATAGATAAAGGTGTCATCACATAAAGAAGATTAAGCTTTGCACCACAGTGTACTAGCAAACTAACATAACAGGTATTGATCCCTCAGCCCAAAACTTTGGCCCAATAACATGAAGTGACCTTAACACAAGGCCCAGCCCAACGGTCTAGTCGATCGGCTCCCTATAAACCTAACACGTTAAGTGTTGGTGCCCATACGGCCCACATATGTTTGTAGTCAGACTGTGCTGGGTCCACCTTCGGGTGTATCAAGCCCTCGGGTGTCAACCCCAGACACCTAAGCAATAATGCACAGTCTAAACCTACTGGTACCCGTGCCTCGAGTTTGTCCAACACCGGACTACGTGCACGTCCGTAGCCCGCCTGGACCCGCACCGCTGTACCACTCATCCGTCGCTTTGGTCGCTTACATCAGTCCAGTAATCGTGCCCCGCCCTAGCCTAGCCTCTAGGGTTGTGAATGATACCAAACTGGGATTACTGCTAGAACAGACCACGTTGCTAGGGTTTTCTAAGAGGGTTAAGTGTGGTTTAACCCCTCACTAATCATGGATTAAATTAGTTAAGGGTAACCAACAGTTCACCACTTAACCCCATTTAATCCCTCGTATCCCCAAAATTGGTTAAGTATTAGTGGGCCATGACTTAACCCTATTCATGAGGCATTAGTTAATTTAATGCACCCAACCTCTCACATTAGACCTTGTTGTGGTTACTAGTTAGGCCGGGCGGGTCCGGGTAGGTTTACACCACAACTTAGTCTAACCTCGGGTTTCACGTGCAACATGACCAACTACTCACATTGGGTCCTATCGCTTGTAGCCACTAGTTAAGCCGGTCGGTTCCGGGTAGGTTTATGCTACAAACTCAACCCAACCTCGAGTTGGCCACACTTAAATTTTCTAAGTGTCATGTCCACTTTAATTTCAAACATAATTACAAGTTTAACAAATACTTGGGTAGACCTAACTTAATAGGTAAATTCCCAAGGGGTAGACCTAACTTAATAGGTAAATTCCCAACTTTATATTTTCATGTATTTTAAGTTTTACCCAAACCCCCCCCCCCCCCAACGTCATTCTATCGCTTACATATTCGTTATAACGCATAAAGGATAGAAAGAGGGAACTTGGCACAACATACATGAGGAATCTTACATATCATAATAAACATGCATAACATGTTGGACTTGCATAACTTAGCATAGTGAACTTGCATAAACATGCATAACTTGTTAAACTTGCAAATCATGGCGTAGTGAACTTGCATAAACATGCATAACTTATTAAACATGTGTAACATAGCATAGTGAACTCGCATAAGCATGCATAACTTGTTAAACTTGCAAATCATGGCATAGTGAACTTGCATAAACATGCATAACTTATTAAACATGCACAACATAGCATAGTGAACTCGCATAAGCATGCATAACTTATTAAACATGCACAACATAGCATAGTGAACTCGCATAAGCATGCATAACTTGTTAAACATGCATAAATCCCAACTTTCATCACATATTAACTTTAGAGTTTCTAAAATGAAGGTAAGGGGGCTTACAAATATTATGAAGACACAAATCTACTAATAAAGATTGAGAAGCCCTTTATGCAAGCATATAAAAACCCAAAACAAAGCTCCAATTAACCAAAAATCCCAAAAACTCTAGCTTAGCAAATAAAGCTTGCAACTTGATGATGTATGCAAGCTAATGATCATTCATACAACTTAGAAATGCTTGTATGAACATCAAAACCTTCATAGGAATGATTTATGAAGAGGTTGGAGGCTAGGGTTTTTAGGTGGAGGCCATTTGAGAATTCAATTTGACATAGTTTGGTTGCTAGAATGAATAATGAGGTTTTAGGGTAGGATTAGGGGCTTATTTATAGAAGATTAGAGTGTTTTTAGCCCTAGGATTAACCCTAGGTTAGTTTAGGCCCGTCAGATCTCGGAATTCTCTAGAACCAAGCCACACAACCAAGCCCAAATCAAAATGGTGCGCCAGGCAAAACTGCCCGGCCACCCCGTGTCGACAGGGCTGTCGACAGGGCAGTCGACACCCTAAGACCCCTGTCGACATGCCTGTCGACATGGGGGTCCTGGCGGGAGTTTTCCCGCCTGACGCCAGTTAGCCCTAATCCTTGTTTTTAATTTAAAATTTAAATCTGTTTTTACTATGGAAATTTCTGAAAACTTCAATGGGCCTTAACTGGGTCATACGGACTCCGATTTTCGAAAACTCGGACTCTATTTCGCGTATTTTTCCGAGACGAATGCAATGGCATAGCCCTTTTCCCTTGATTCAGATTTTAGAATTAAATTCTGCCTCGTTTTATTTTATAACAGGTTATTGAAAATACGGGTTGTTACATTCTCCCCTCCTTAAAGGATTTCGTCCCCGAAATCTTCAAGTTAGGAAGAACGTATCCTACCATCCAATCATCCATCTACTCAAAGCATCATCCACGAGCAATCATTGTCCTTAAAAGATTCTAAATGCTGTATGAACATATGCAAAAGTGTGTGTATATGTACTTATCTAATGCAAAGATCAATGCAAAATATGTTAGTGAAATGTAACCATATGTATGCAATTCCTAACATAATGTATAATATCTATATGTGTGCACATAACATACACCCATATGCAACATCCCTGTGATAACACACAATTTTCATCCATGAATAAGCATAAACACTCATGCATATGCAATATGAGGAGTGTGCGAGCCGATCTAGTGCCTAATCGTGTATAATGCATCCACGAGCAACCACTTGCAACCATCAAGCATAACATGTTTCAAACACATGTTTCATCCAAAGGGTTTCTACCTAAGGTTCTCATGACAAGATTAGCACGATAACTAGATAAACATGGATAGCAAAGAGAAAGATATGCTAACAAAAGGAAAGAGATTGAGAGTGTACCCTCAAAAAGGAATGGATAAAGCCCACGCATCTTCTCCTCGGTTTCCCAAGTTGCGTCTTCTTCGGCTTCACCCCATTGAACCTTCACCAACTTGACCTCTCGATTCCTTAGCTTCTTGGTCTCCGTCCCCAAGATACGAATCAGAGCTTTCCTCAAGGTAGCTTCTTTCTCCACTTCCACATCTTCCAAAACACTTGGCTCCACAATCTCCGCTGATTTATGCAGACACTTCCGGAGATGCGAGACATGAAAAACATTGTGTACTCCGGCAAGCTTCTCGGGCAACTTCACTCTATAAGCCATCTGCCCGATCCTCTCAACAATGGGGAATGGTCCAACAAATCTCGAGGCTAACTTCCCAACGGCTCCAAATCGGACCACATTCCGCAAAGGAGAAACCTTCACGAAAACCATGTCCCCTACATCAAACTCCAAATCAGATCTTCGCTTATCAGCATAGGATTTCTGTCGGTTTTGGGCCGCCTTCATCCGTCTTCTAATTAACTCGACCTTCTCGGATGTATCTCTGATCATATCAGGCCCAAGTATGAGCTTCTCTGTAGTCTCCCACCAACATGTAGGCGACTTGCACGGCCTCCCATATAAAGCCTCAAATGGTGCCATCCCAATGCTCGCCTGATAACTGTTATTATAAGCAAATTCTACAAGAGGAAGGTGGTCTTCCCAAGTACCACAAAATCCAGAATGCAAAGCCTCAACAAGTCCTCAAGTACTCTATTCACCCTTTCTGTCTGACCGTCCGTTTGTGGGTGATAAGCCGTACTCAGATTCAACCTTGTGCCCATAGCCTCTTGCAAGCTATTCCAGAACTGACTTGTAAAGATTGGGTCACGGTCACTGACAATACTAGAAGGGACTCCATGAAGTCTCACAATCTCACGAAGATATACAGACGCTAGCCAAGATGTTGTCCTCTTGCTCTTCACCGGAATAAAATGAGCACTCTTCGTAAGTCTATCCACAATAACCCAAATGCTCGTATTCCCTTTCCTTGACCTTGGAAGCCCATCAATAAAGTCCATGGAGATACTCTCCCACTTCCAAAGTGGGACGTCCAGAGGATGCAATAGCCCACCGGGCTTCTTTGACTCGGCCTTAACTTGCTGGCAAATGATACATCTAGAGACAAACTCCGCCACATCCTTCTTCATCCCAGGCCAAAAGAAAATACGCCTCATATCTTGGTACATCTTATCCCCGCCTGGATGTATAGTCAACTTAGAGCGATGCGCTTCCTCCAGAACTTTTCTTACTAAATCTTCTATCATGGGGACACATAACCTTCCATCTCTCCTCAGCCAACCCTTGTCATCAATAGAATATCGAGCGAGATGACTAGACGTCTCTCCTCGAATCAGCTTATCCATAATCTCAACTATCTGAGGGTCTTCCTTCTGCGAAGCCCCAACTTGATCCAAAAGGGTAGGCCTGAGCTCTAGAGATGCTAAAGAACCGGTCATCGACTCAATTGCCAAAGAGAAATCAAAGGTTACCAAGAACTCTAAATTCTTCATCTCAACAAATAGA
Organism: Allium sativum; assembly: GCA_030737875.1. Taxonomy (NCBI): domain Eukaryota; kingdom Viridiplantae; phylum Streptophyta; class Magnoliopsida; order Asparagales; family Amaryllidaceae; genus Allium; species Allium sativum. The sequence continues at coordinate 15,557,184 of CM060923.1, forward strand.
GGACTTAGTGTCAACCTTTTTCTGCTTAACGCATCCGCTACAACATTCCCCTTGCCAGGGGTATAGGCTATATCAAAATCGTAGGACGCCAAGAATTCCATCCACCTTTGCTGCCTCAAGTTCAGATCCTTCTGCGAAAAGAGATACTTCAAAGACTTATGATCAGTATATAGCTCAAATCTCTCTCCCAGAAGATAATGACGCCAAGCCTTGAGTGCATATACTATCGCTGCCAGCTCTAGATCATGAGTGGGATAATTCTTCTCATGCACCTTAAGTTGCCTACCACCAAAACATATAGCCCTGCCTTCTTACATCAGAACGGCGCCCAATCCCGTGCCACAAGCATCAGTGTACACGGTAAACATCTTACCACCATCGGGTAAAGCTAGAACTGGTGCTGAGGTAAGGGCTCTCTTGAGTCTCTGAAAAGCAAGCTCACAGTCCATATCCCAAGCAAAGACTAAGCTCTTTTTCGTCAACTTAGTAAGAGGAGCGGATATCTTCGCGAAGTCCTTGATGAACTTCCGGTAAAACCCTGCAAGACCTAGAAAATTTCTCACTTCGGTTGCATTCCTTGGAGTTTTCCAATCCTGCACGGCAACTACTTTAGCGGGATCCACCGCCAAGCCTTGCTTAGATACTATATGCCCAAGGAACCGAACTTCCCTTCTCCAAAAGTGACACTTGGAGAACTTGGCCTTTAACTGATGCGCTCTAAGCGTATCCATCACCTCTACAAGATGCCTCGCGTGCTCTTCTTCATCCTTGGAGAAGATCAGAATATCATCCACAAAGACCACGACAAACTTGTTCAAGAACTCTCGAAACACCCTACTCATCAAGTCCACGAAATACGCGGGTGCATTCGTCAAACCGAACGGCATAACAAGCCATTCAAGGAATCCATCTGGAGTTCTGAATGCAGTCTTGTCTATACTATCTTCAGCCACTCTGAGCTGATGAAATCCAGTAGCAAGATCAAGCTGAGAGAAAACAGAAGCACCAACAAGCTGGTCAAAAAGATCATCAATCCTCGGTAATTGGTGTCTGTTCTTCTTAGTCAGCTTATTCAACTCTCTATAGTCCACGCAAAGACGAAGAGAACCATCTGCCTTAGTAGCAAACACCACAGGCGCTCCCCATTCGGATATACTTCGTCTGATGAAGTTCTTCTCAAGCAACTCCTTTACTTGCTTGCTGAGCTCCCGTCTTTCACGCGGGGCCATGTGCCGAACGGGCAAAGAAACGGGCTTAGCATTATCAAACAGATAAATGCGAAAATCAATCTCTCGTTTAGGGGGCAACCCCTTAACTTCTTCAAAAACATCTGGATAATCTCGGACCACCCTTACAGACTGAAGAGTTTCCTCTGACGAGTCGAGAGATTCAAGATAGCACAACATGACGGGATTCTTCGGATTGCATGAAATCTCTAAGGTGTTGCCAAGGCGAGTCACAAGCCTCACAACCCTATGCTCACAATCAAGAATGGCTCCATGTCTAGACAGCCAATCCATGCCCAAAATCAATCCGTATCCCCTGAAACCAAGAACATACGCACTACACAAGAACTCTACACTGAGTATAGAGATCCTTAGATCCTCACATATCATAGATAGATAAGCAGAACCCCCAATGGGATTCGAAACACAAACGGGATCATCCACTAAGCTAGTACTAAGGTGCAAACTATCAACAAGATCAGATGAAATAAAGCTATGTGATGCACCAGAATCAAACAAGGTACGAACTGGAAGATCAGAAACATAAACAAGGTTCTCAACAGAAACACTACCTCGATCGGGAACTGGAGCGGTATTGAGAGCATGAACTTGCCCTCCTGAAGGTCCGGCCTGCCCTTTCTTCTTCGGGCATTCCTTGCTGAAGTGTCCAGTCTCACCACAGGAAAAACATCCACCACTAAGCTTCCTTTTCTTCTTCCTACAATCCTTAGCAAAGTGTCCAGGCGCACCACAGTAATTGCACTTTCCCTTGCCTTTGTTGTTGTTCCCCTTCTTGTTCTTGCTCTGATTCCCCTGACTGCTTTGACCACCTTGATTGCCTTTACCCTGAGAATCAGTCTTCTTTGCTTGAGTATCACTCGACTTGACCTCTTTCTTTCCATCACCCTGAAGTAGAGCCATATCGACCAAACTCTCAAAAGTAGCTCCATGCGGAATATGTGACATCGCCAAGCCCTGCAGCGGCTCATTCAACCCTCTAGCGAATCGAAGAGCCTTCTTCTCAGGAGTGTTCACCATATCCAAACCAAAACGGGCCAGCTGATTAAACTTGTTCACATACTCCTTGACAGTCATATCACCTTGCTTTAGTGCGATGAACTTCTCCATCTGTAAATTCGCCTCAGCAGCAGATAGAAACTTGGCCACAAATCTAGTCCTTAAATCGGCCCAAGTCTCGACGGGCCTTGTCCCATTGGTGACCTCCCACCAATAGGCTGCTTCGTCCTTCAAAAGCCACACTGTCAATAAGATCTTCCTCTCGTCATCAATCCCAAAGATAGCAAACAAGTCCTCAGTGTCTTTCAGCCAATTCCTAGCTTCAACAAAAGATTCCGTTCCTAGGAAATTCTTGCCTCCCATCGCCTTGAAGTCTTCACAAACCTTCGTGAACTCAACCTGAGGATGCTGAGGGGGAGGAGGAGGAAGAGGAGCCTCAGCAACCGGAGGAGGAGGGACAGGAACCACCGGAGGAGGGACATTAGGGGGAGGATTCTCAACTACAGGAGGAGGAGTGGGAGTAGGGTTTGCGGGGCCAGCTACCGCCCTAGCTTCTAGAAGTCTCCTATACCAGAGTGGTACGTTTACTCCATCCGGGATGGCAAGATTCTCAGCCATACTAAAACGAAAGATAAGATAAGATTAGGTCAAAGGAACGAAGGATAACGCTAATGGCTTTTTGGGGAATAGCCTTTTAAAATACTAGACTTTTCTTTGGAAAATACTTTATACTTGTTTTGAAAATAGTTTTTCAAAAGTCTTTTAAAAACTTTTTTGTTCTTTCTTGTAAACCATATGCTCTAATACCAAATTTGTAACACCCCACCTCCGCTAGGGTCACTCTTTTGGGGGCACTAGCTTCTGGGGGGCGTTATAACTGGGTAAGCATGCATAATGATATATCGAGGCAGAACAAGAACATAAATATATGTAAAAACAGAGTAAGTAAGAATAAAACAGCGGAATATCTCAAACCATCTCAAAACAAGTCTTAGTACATCATAAAGTCAACTGCCAAAATAAACATGTCTAGTACATCATAAACAGAAATACTGTAATACATAGTGCTATCCCCAAAATAAAGATGATAAACCATAGCGAGCTCAATGTCCAGACATACATGAGCTATCCAGCGAACAAGCAAGTGATCCAAGCTAAGCACCACTGTTCCCTCCCTGAGAACCTGGGGGGGGGGAAACGGAAGAAAAGAAGCGAAAGAAAACAGGTCAGTCAAAAAGACTGGTAAGCCCTACTACGATCAGTCTATAAACTAATAAAGCTAACATCTTGATGGAAACTGAGATGAACATACTGGCAATAGATAAAGGTGTCATCACATAAAGAAGATTAAGCTTTGCACCACAGTGTACTAGCAAACTAACATAACAGGTATTGATCCCTCAGCCCAAAACTTTGGCCCAATAACATGAAGTGACCTTAACACAAGGCCCAGCCCAACGGTCTAGTCGATCGGCTCCCTATAAACCTAACACGTTAAGTGTTGGTGCCCATACGGCCCACATATGTTTGTAGTCAGACTGTGCTGGGTCCACCTTCGGGTGTATCAAGCCCTCGGGTGTCAACCCCAGACACCTAAGCAATAATGCACAGTCTAAACCTACTGGTACCCGTGCCTCGAGTTTGTCCAACACCGGACTACGTGCACGTCCGTAGCCCGCCTGGACCCGCACCGCTGTACCACTCATCCGTCGCTTTGGTCGCTTACATCAGTCCAGTAATCGTGCCCCGCCCTAGCCTAGCCTCTAGGGTTGTGAATGATACCAAACTGGGATTACTGCTAGAACAGACCACGTTGCTAGGGTTTTCTAAGAGGGTTAAGTGTGGTTTAACCCCTCACTAATCATGGATTAAATTAGTTAAGGGTAACCAACAGTTCACCACTTAACCCCATTTAATCCCTCGTATCCCCAAAATTGGTTAAGTATTAGTGGGCCATGACTTAACCCTATTCATGAGGCATTAGTTAATTTAATGCACCCAACCTCTCACATTAGACCTTGTTGTGGTTACTAGTTAGGCCGGGCGGGTCCGGGTAGGTTTACACCACAACTTAGTCTAACCTCGGGTTTCACGTGCAACATGACCAACTACTCACATTGGGTCCTATCGCTTGTAGCCACTAGTTAAGCCGGTCGGTTCCGGGTAGGTTTATGCTACAAACTCAACCCAACCTCGAGTTGGCCACACTTAAATTTTCTAAGTGTCATGTCCACTTTAATTTCAAACATAATTACAAGTTTAACAAATACTTGGGTAGACCTAACTTAATAGGTAAATTCCCAAGGGGTAGACCTAACTTAATAGGTAAATTCCCAACTTTATATTTTCATGTATTTTAAGTTTTACCCAAAACCCCCCCCCCCCCCCCAACGTCATTCTATCGCTTACATATTCGTTATAACGCATAAAGGATAGAAAGAGGGAACTTGGCACAACATACATGAGGAATCTTACATATCATAATAAACATGCATAACATGTTGGACTTGCATAACTTAGCATAGTGAACTTGCATAAACATGCATAACTTGTTAAACTTGCAAATCATGGCGTAGTGAACTTGCATAAACATGCATAACTTATTAAACATGTGTAACATAGCATAGTGAACTCGCATAAGCATGCATAACTTGTTAAACTTGCAAATCATGGCATAGTGAACTTGCATAAACATGCATAACTTATTAAACATGCACAACATAGCATAGTGAACTCGCATAAGCATGCATAACTTATTAAACATGCACAACATAGCATAGTGAACTCGCATAAGCATGCATAACTTGTTAAACATGCATAAATCCCAACTTTCATCACATATTAACTTTAGAGTTTCTAAAATGAAGGTAAGGGGGCTTACAAATATTATGAAGACACAAATCTACTAATAAAGATTGAGAAGCCCTTTATGCAAGCATATAAAAACCCAAAACAAAGCTCCAATTAACCAAAAATCCCAAAAACTCTAGCTTAGCAAATAAAGCTTGCAACTTGATGATGTATGCAAGCTAATAATCATTCATACAACTTAGAAATGCTTGTATGAACATCAAAACCTTCATAGGAATGATTTATGAAGAGGTTGGAGGCTAGGGTTTTTAGGTGGAGGCCATTTGAGAATTCAATTTGACATAGTTTGGTTGCTAGAATGAATAATGAGGTTTTAGGGTAGGATTAGGGGCTTATTTATAGAAGATTAGAGTGTTTTTAGCCCTAGGATTAACCCTAGGTTAGTTTAGGCCCGTCAGATCTCGGAATTCTCTAGAACCAAGCCACACAACCAAGCCCAAATCAAAATGGTGCGCCAGGCAAAACTGCCCGGCCACCCCGTGTCGACAGGGCTGTCGACAGGGCAGTCGACACCCTAAGACCCCTGTCGACATGCCTGTCGACATGGGGGTCCTGGCGGGAGTTTTCCCGCCTGACGCCAGTTAGCCCTAATCCTTGTTTTTAATTTAAAATTTAAATCTGTTTTTACTATGGAAATTTCTGAAAACTTCAATGGGCCTTAACTGGGTCATACGGACTCCGATTTTCGAAAACTCGGACTCTATTTCGCGTATTTTTCCGAGACGAACGCAATGGCATAGCCCGTTTCCCTTGATTCAGATTTTAGAATTAAATTCTGCCTCGTTTTATGTTATAACAGGTTATTGAAAATACGGGTTGTTACACTACTTGTTTGTAAATACCTGTGCTGGTTCCACCATGGGGTGTATCAATCCCTATGATGGCAACCCTACACAACTCAAGATGCACAGTGTATAACTACTGATGCTCAGTGCCTGATTTTTCCACTCCGGAGTACGTGCACGCCCGTACTCCATCGGAACCTGCATTGACGAACCACTTGCCGCTATTTTGACCACTTATAATCAGCCCAGTAATCGTGCCCCAACCTACCTAGTTCAGGGTACCATGATACATCTATGTGGGTTACTACTGAAATGGGTCCCCGTTACTAGGGTTTCCTAACCAACATGTTATAATGGTTAAGTGTTCTCAGTTTAACCTAACCTCACCCATTTGTTTAATTAACATGTTGGATTGGTTAAGTGTTGCCTACGTTAACTTAACCCTACCATTCTTAGCATGTTTGTTCATTAGCATTAATTCATTCTCTAATGCCTCAACCTTTTACATTAGAACTGTTGTTTGCGGTTGCTAGATGTGCCGGGCAGTTCCGGGCAGCCTTACACTGCAACTCAATCTAACTTTGGGTTAGGCATGTTCATCTTTTAGCCAATTTACATATTTACCATTCATGTCCAAGTTTGTATGTCAATTATCCACAAGTGTAGTCAATTCAAGTTATGCCACATTCACTTGTCATGCCCAAAATTACTCAATTAAGTTATATCCAATTCCCCGTGTTTCAATCGTACGTACAACAAGATTCAATTTAGGTTTTCGAATGAACCTAGTATTCATAAAATAAAACGAAAAGGGGAATAGAGAAGAAACACAAGAATTGACATAAGAGAATAGGCATGTAAAGGTGTACCAAACACAAGAATCATGGTTCCAATAGATTTGTTGTACATTAACAATAAATATGAGCAAACTGAGCAAGTTACATCATAGGCATAAAGATTCGATATATTGGAACATAAAAGAATCACCAATTTGGTGTACAACATGATAGGTTCCATTGTATCAATCACAACAGTCTCATAGGCATAGGTAATTCAGATTTGACAAAGGGATAAGCATGAATCAGAATTGATTATCTTACAATTAGGCATAGTTCTAGATTCGATTCCTTATAGTCATGATTTCTATTAGGTGTTCAAATCTGAATAATAACTGAACTTACAGTGATAGGATTAGAAAAAGTGAATTAGTTGACGTTGTAGTGATTCTAATCTTTCTTTGTTGATTGAAGCGGAAAAACTTTTCTTCAAATTGGAGCTCTCTAATTTGATTCTAGTTTGGAGAAGAAGAAGGCTAGGCTAGCTTAGAGATGGACAGCATGGTGGCATCATAGAATAGGACTATGTGGTTAGGGTTTAGGTTTGATGTGATTATATAGAAGTATAGGATTAATTTGATCCTTTAGATTAGTCTAGGATCAATCTAAGCCATCCAGACCATCATGACACATCACCTGGCCAACCAGAAAAGGACACCTAAGCCCTAAAACACCAAAAATTGTCATCTAGACACATCAGCCCAGATATGGCCGATGGGGGTCAACACCCCTATAGGGGGGTCGACACCCCTATAGGGGGGTTGATACCCTTGTCGACACCCCTTATGGGGTTCGAAATCCATGTCGACCCCCCTTGGGGGGAGTCGACCCTTCTGAGCGGGAGTTCTCCCGCTCAGCCCGCTTCTGCTGATTTTGAATTTTGAACTGTTTTTGACTTTTAATTATTAATTTAATTTCTATTTAAACTTGAAATCTTCTAAGCTCCATAACTTCTTTATACGGAGTCTGATTTACGCAAACTCGGACTCTATCTCAAGCAGAATTCCAAGACAAACGCAATGGTGTAACCTGTTTCACCTAGTTCTTATTCTAAAAATTAAGTGTTCTTAAATTTGCTAATTTTAATATTCATAGAAAATACGGGGTGTTACATTCTCCCCTCCTTAATGGATTTCATCCCCGAAATCTCTGAGTTAAGAAGAATGTTTCCTAACATCCAACATCCACCTACTCAACCATCAATCATAGGCATCCATTGTCCTTAAAAATATTTCTAATGCTTTTATATGCATAGTATGTGTACATATCCTTATCTAATGCAAAATCAGGCTGTTTACTGATTCAGTTGACCTCCTAAATGCGAATTATGTCAGTGCCATGAGTCCATCATGTATGCAATTATTCCTAATCGTACTTTATAATGTCTACATGAGTGCACAACCATTCATACAAATGTAACATCCATATGATAACACATCAAGTTTCAATGCATATACAAATACATATATGCATATGCAATATGAAAGTGACTGAGCCGATCTAGTACCTAATGTGTGTGTATATGCATCCACTAGCAACCACTTGCAACCATCAATCATAACATGTTTCAAATACATGTTTACATTCATTGATTTCTACTTAAGGATTAAGAATAGGACCGGGGAGATATACTTAAAAGACAGATACAAGCATGCATAAACTTATGGAAAAGAGATCAAGGATGTACCCTAAAAAAGAAAAGGGTAGGCTGCGCGTATCTTGTCTCCAGTCTCCCAAGTCGCATCTTCCTCAGCGTCACTCCATTATACTTTAACAAGCTTGACCTCATGATTGTGTAGCTTTTTAACTTCTGTTCCCAAGATACGAGTTGGAACTCTCCTCACCGTTGCTTCTCTTTCCACTTCTACTTCCTCTAGTATGCTTGGCTCCACAACTTCCGCAGACTCATGTAAGCACTTTCGTAGATGAGAAACATGAAAAACATTATGAACCCCAGCCAATCTTTCGGGCTGCTCTACTCTATAAGCCATCGTCCCAATCCTCTCAATGATAGGAAATGGCCCTACAAATCTTGGTGCCAGTTTTCCTACGGATCTAAAGCGAATGACATTCCTCAAAGGAGATACTTTAAGGAAAACCCTGTCCCCAACCTCAAACTCAAGGACGGTCCTTCTTTTATCCGCGTAGGACTTTTGTCTATCTTGTGCGGTCTTCATTCGTCTTCGTATCAAGTCCACCTTCTCTGAAGTTTCTCTGATCATGTCGGGCCCAAGTACGAGCTTGTCTGTAGATTCCCACCAACAAGTTGGTGATCGGCATAGTCTTCCATATAAGGCCTCAAAGGGTGCCATACCTATGGTGGCTTGGAAGCTATTGTTGTAGGCGAACTCCACCAAAGGTAGATGATCCTCCAACGTTCCCCCAAAATCAAGAATTCACAACCTCAAAAGATCTTCTAATACTCTGTTCACCCTTTCCATCTGACCATCGGTTTGAGGGTGATAGGCAGTGCTTAAGCATAGCTATGTGCCTACAGCCTCTTGCAAACTCTTCCAAAACTCACTCGTAAAGATAGGATCTCAATCACTTACTATGCTGGAGGGTATCCCATGCAGTCGAACTACTTATTTAAGATAAATGGATGATAATGATGAGGCAGTCCTCCTACTTTTAACAGGTATAAAGTGAGCGCTTTTAGTGAGCCTGTCAACTATTACCCAAATACTGGTATTGCCCCTTCTTGACCTAGGCAACCCATCTATGAAGTCCATTGAAATGCTATCCCATTTCCACTGTGGGACCTTTAGAGGATGAAGCAGACCACCAGGCTTCTTCTGCTCCACCTTGACTTGCTGGCATATCAAGCACTTAGAGATGAATTCAGCTACATCCTTCTTCATGCCATTCCAAAAGAAAACCCTTTTTATGTCTTTATACATCTTGTATCCACCTAGGTGTATGGTCAACTTAGAATGGTGTGCTTCTTCAAGAACTGTCTTCACCAAATCTCTTGCTTGTGGGACACATAGTCTTCCATCCCATCTCAACCAACCCTAGTCATCTATGGAGTATCTATTGAGGTGGCTAGAAGTCCCACCTCTAATTAACTTATCCATCATATCAACTATCTGAGGGTCTTCACGTTGCGCGGTTCCTATTGAGTCCAAAAGTGTAGGACGCATCTCTAACGTTGCTAACAAACCAGGTACAAACTCAAAAGAGGGTCTAAAGTCAAAGGTTGCTATGTACTCCAAGTTTTGCCTTTCCACAAAGAGAGGGCTTAAGGTCATCTTTTTCCTACTTAAGGCGTCTGCTACGACATTGCCCTTGCCGAGGGTATAAGCAATCTCAAAATCGTATGAGGCAAGAAATTCCATCCACCTTTGTTGTCTTAAGTTAAGTTCTTTTTGTTAGAAAAGGTACTTTAATGATTTATGGTTAGTAAACAGTTCAAACCTTCTCCTAGTAGGTAATGACGCCATGACTTAAGAGCGAAAACAATGGCATCTAGTTCTAAATCATGAGTTGGGTAGTTCTTCTCATGTACCTTTAACTGCCTTCCCTCATAACAAACTACCTTGCCTTCTTGCATCAAGACTGCACCTAATCCTGTAACCGACGCGTCTGTGTATACTGCAAACATCTTACTCTCATCAGGCAATGTCAGGACCGGGGTTGTTGTTAGAGCCCTTTTCAATCTTTGGAAAGAAACATCACAATCCAAATCCCAAACAAAAGTTAGGTTTTTCTTCGTCAATCTTGTAAGTGGGGCTGAGATTTTCGCAAAGTCTTTAATGAACTTTCTGTAATAGCCCGCTAGTCCGAGAAAAATTCGTACTTCAGTTGCATTCCGTGGAATCCTCCAATCTTGCACCGCAACTACTTTTGCGGGATCCACAACTATATCCTCTTTGGACACCACATGTCCAAGAAGCCTTACTTCTTCTCTCCAAAAATGGCATTTGGAGAATTTTTCTTTCAGCTGATGTGCACGAAGAGTATCCATAACTTTCCTTAAATGCAACGCATGTTCTTCCTCACTTTTTGCGAAAATCAAAATGTCGTCCACGAAGACCATTACAAACTTATTAAGGAACTCCCTGCACACCCTACTCATCAAGTCTACGAAATAGGCGGGTGTGTTTGTCAAGCCGAAAGGCATGACAAGCCATTCGAAGAAACCATCCAGGGTCCTGAATGCGGTCTTATCTATGTTGTCTTCATCCACTCTTAGCTGATGAAATCCGACAGCCAGATCTAGTTGGGAGAAAACTAATGCACCTACGAGCTGGTCGAACAAGTCATCTATTCTTGGAAGTGGGTGCCTATTCTTCTTGGTCAGCTTGTTTAGCTCCCTACAATCCACGCATAAGCGAAGTAAACCATCCGCTTTGGTTGCGAACACTACTGGAGCACCCCATTCAGAAATACTCTACCTTATGAACCCCTTTTCAAGAAACTCTTTAACTTGCTTGCTGAGCTCCTTCCTTTCCTTTGGAGCTATGTGTCTAACGGGTAAAGCAACTGGTTTTGCATTATCAACTAGGTATATGCGGAAATCTATCTCTCGCTTTGGAGGTAAACCCTTCACTTCTTCAAAGACATCCGAGCACTCATAGACTACTCTAACAGATTGAAAATTTTCAACAGATGCATCAAGAGATTCTAGGTAGCTAAGCATAATAGAATTCACAGGATTACAAGAGATTTCGAGAGTATTACCGAGGCGGGTCATAATTCTAACCACTCTCTTTTCACAATCAAGGATGACACCATTACTAGATAACCAATCCATGCCTAGGATCAACCCATAGCCCGTGAAACCCAAAACATAAGCGTTACATCTAAAACCAATGCTTAGTATAGAGATTTCCAAATCCAAACAAATCATTGACAAATAAGTCAAACCCCCAATTGGATTTGAAACAACAATCGGATCCTCTATTAAACTAGTATCTAGGTGTAGAGATTCAACTAAAGCAGTAGATATAAAAGGTGTGATGCGCCAGAATCAAAAAGAGTATGAACATGATGATCAGAAAGATAAACTAAACTCTCAACAGAAATATTTTTACCTCTTTCTTGCGTAGATGCTGTGAGAGCGTGAATCTTCCCTCCGAAAGTAGATCCAGTCCTCTGCCCTTGCCTTTTTGGGCAGTCCTTAGCCATATGTCTTGTCTCGCCGCATTGAAAACAGCCACCCATCTTTCTCTTTTTCTTCCTGCAGTCCTTAATCAGATGTCCAGGTATGCCACAAAAATTACACTCCCTCTTGTCATGGGTTGTTATTCTTCCCACCCTTCTTGGAATCCGTCTTCTTATTCTGTGATCCCTCCACTATCTTGTCTAGAGGTTCTTCCATCTTTGCCTCTTTCTTCCCATCCTTGTCTTCCTCCTGTAACAGTGCCATGTCCGCCAATCTCTCATAGGTCGCACCCATAGGTATATGGGACATAGTTAGGCCATGCAGTGGCTCATTTAATCCTTTAGAGAAACGGAGAGCCTTTTTATGTGGAGTGTTTATGAAACACCCCACCTCAGTTAAGGTCACTCACAAAGGGAATGCCTTAACTTTGGTGGAGCATTATAGGTAAAAGATACAGATAATTTACAAGACAGACGTATAAACAACGGAAAAACTAAATTTATTTCATAAGCGTGTGGTTCAGTCAAAACATTACAACAACTGTCTTAAACCAACTTCCAAATCAATACAACATAATCTCTGTCCTGATTAAAACATAAAGAAGCATAAAACAACAATAAAGTAGCATAAATCCCCATTAAGAGTGTATCCAAAGCCATAGCCCAAGAAAAGAGAGTCCAAGCAATACTTCTACTCTCTTCAAGATGGTAATGGTCTGAACTAAGCTGAAGTATTCCCTCCCTGCGGACTTGGGGGGGAGGGGAAACGGAAGAAAAGAAGACGAAAGAAAAATGGGTCAGACATAAGTCTGGTAAGTCCAGTGATTTTTCAGCATGTGAACAAGAAAAAGGATCATGACATGAATAAACTGAAAATAGGACAATGCTAGAATAACAACATTAGACAAGATAAGGCAGGTTAAACTGAATATACTATCGCACCCATTTCTATTTCTCAGCACAAACTAGCTATTGTTTCAACCAGCCTCACATGTTCATAACAAAGTGATCCCTTTTATCGATCGGCTCCTACTCGTATACGTTTACTACATGTGTCATTCGGCCCCGCTAGATTGTAGATACATGTGCTGGTCCCACCATGGGGTGTATCAAATCCTATGGTGGTAACCCGACATAATTCAAGATGCACAGTGTACAACTACTGATGCCCAGTGCTTGATTTTTCCACTCCGGAGTACGTGCACGTCCGTACTCCGTCGGAACCTACACTAATGCACCACCCGTCGTTGTTTTGACCGCTTATAATCAGCCCAGTAATCATGCCCTACCCTGCCTAGTTCAGGGTACCATGATACATCTATGTGGGTTACTGCTGAAATGGGTCCCCGTTACTAGGGTTTCCTAATCAACATGTTAAGTTGATTAAGTGTTCTCAAATTAACCTAACCCTACCCATCAGTTTAGTTAACATGTTGTATTGGTTAAGTGTTGCCTTAATTAACTTAACCCTACCATTCTTAGCCTGCCTGTTCCTTAGCTTTAATTCATTCATTAAAGCACCAACCACTCACATTAGATCTATATTGTTGCGGTCGTTGGATGTGTCGGTCGGTTCTGGGCAGTCTTACACCACAACTCAATCTAACCTCGGGTTCTTTTGGGCTTAATGCGCTAACATCTCATATTAGATCTATATTGTTACGGTTGCTGGATGTGCCAGGCGGTTCCGGGCAGTCTTATACCGTAACTCAATCTAACCTCGGGTTAGGCATATTCGTCTTTTGCTTAATTTACAGATTTACCCTTTATGTTTATATGTAAATTATCCACAAATTTGTTGTCATTCAAGTCATGCCCCATTTACCCTCTAAATCATGTTCATAATTTTTAGGTATATAAATTATACCATTCATGCTACCAAACTGTGCCAGTAATATGTATTTTCATATTTTCCCCTACGTTACCCCCGTTATACGTTCGCATAAATCACATAGAATGTTAGGCTTGCAATTTAGCCTAACTCATAAACAAAAGGGAAAAGAAAGGAACAAGTAGCATTCCGACAAGCAAAATATGGATCCAACTAAACATATGTCATATAAATTTGGCATAGAACAATATACAATTAATTATGAACTTGCAATTTAGATCCAATTAAAATGAATCATAAGCATATAAATGGGAGTTTGCATAGAACTACACAAACTTAATTAGGCATGTAGATGTGAACTTGCATTTGGGTTGGATCAAGTTAACATAGATCTAAGCATAGAAGCACGTGGATCTAAACATTTAGGCATATATAACATGACTTAGCCTATAAACTTGCATGTAACATAACATGATAGAATCACCAAACTTATATACAACATGATAGTTTCATTCCCAAATTACTATACAACATGATAGGTTCATTCACCAAATTCTATACAGCATGATACGTTCAATAAACCGCAATAGTCTCATAGGCATATATGATAGAATTGACACAAGAATAGAGATGAATCAGCATCACTATTATCATACAACTAGGAACAATTCTAGTTTTCGCTTTATTACAAATCATGACTTTAATTTGTTCACATCTAAAGGATAACTGAACTTACAAACAAAAGAACAATCTTGTTTTCTGGGATCTGTTTTCTGAAACTGAAAAGCTATCTTTGATGTAGACTATTTGTTCTTTAATTTAGATTTTATATTTGAGGCTTCCAACTTGCTTCCTAGCTTGCTTTCTAGTTGGAGAAGAATGGCGGCTACTCTAGGTTGACCATGGACAGCATGACGGCTCTTGGAATGAATTTGTGTGGTTTAGGGTTGAGGGTTGGGGTTGTTTATATAGAAGTTTAAACTAATGTAAGCCGTTAGATCAACCTAGGAGAAATCAGAACCATCCAGGACAATTAGGGTTATCCAGAAACCGCCATCTATGCCCTAGTGACTCAGCAACATGTCACAAATCGTCACTGTTCGGATCTGGGGGAGGGGGTCCACCCCTATGGAGGGGTTGACACCCCAATCGACACCCCTCTTGGGGGGTCGACACCTATGTCGACCCCCTTGGGGGGAGTCGACCCCTATGGGCAGGAATTTTCCCGCCCAGCTGAAACTCAAGATTTTGAGATTCGAACTATTTTTCTGAATTAATTATTATTTATGTTTAATTTTCTAATTAAACATAAAATCTTATGAACTCCATAACTTCTTCATACGGAGTCTGATTCACGCAAACTCGGACTCTATCTCAAGCAGAATTCCGAGATGAACGCAATGGCATAACCGTTTCACTTAATTATCACTTTTAAAATTAAGTATTATTTAATTTGTTACTTTAATGAATGCAGAAAATTCAGGGTGTTACATTCTCCCCTCCTTAAAGGATTGCGTCCTCGAAATCTTCAAGTCAAGAAGAACGTATATCCTACCGTCCAATCGTCCATCTACTCATCCATCAAACACAAGCATCCATTATCCTTAAACTTCTAATGCTTTCATGATCATATGCATAGTGTTTGTACATGTCCTTATCTAATGCAAAATCAGGCGCTCTACTGATTCAGTTAACCCCTTAATGCGAATTATGTCAGTGTCATGCGTCCATTATGTTTGCAATTATTCCTGATCATACATTCTACATGAGTGCAGAATCATTCATACAAATGCAACGTCCATATGATAACACATCAAGTTCAATCCATATACAAATACATATATGCATATGCAACATGAAAGTGACTGAGCTGATCTAACACCTAATGTGTATGTATATGCATCCATGAGCAACCACTAGCAACCACTTGCAACCATCAATCATAACATGTTTCAAATACATGTTTACATCCATTTGTTTCTACCTAAGGATAAAGAGTAAGACCGAGGAGATATACTTAAAAGGTAGATACAAGCATGCATAAACTTAAGGAAAAAGAGATCAAGGATGTACCCTAAAAAAGAAAAGGGTACGCTGCACGTATTTTTCCTGGGTTTCCCAAGCCGCGTCTTCCTCAGCGTCACTCCATTGAACTTTAACAAGCTTAACTTCGCGGTTGCGTAGCTTTTTGACTTCTGTACCCAAGATACGAGTTGGAACTCTTCTCACAGTCGCTTCTCGTTCCACTTCTACTTCCTCTAGTATGCTTGGCTCCACAACTTCCGCAGACTCATGTAAGCACTTTCGTAGTTGAGAAACATGAAACACATTATGAACTCCAGCCAGTCTTTCGGGAAGCTCTACTTTGTAAGCCATCGTCCCAATCCTTTCAATGAGAGGAAATGGTCCTACAAATTTTGGTGCCAACTTTCCTACGGACCCCAAGCGAATGACATTCCTCAAAGGAGATACTTTAAGGAACACCCTGTCTCCAACCTCAAACTCAAGGTCGGTCCTTCTTTTGTCTGCGTAGGACTTCTGTCTATCTTGGGCAGTCTTCATTCTTCTTCGTATCAAGTCCACTTTCTCTGAAGTTTCTCTAATCATGTCTGGCCCAAGTATGAGCTTATCTGTAGACTCCCACCAACAAGTTGGTGATCGACATGATCTTCCATATAAAGCTTCGAAGGGTGCCATGCCTATGGTGGCTTGGTAACTATTGTTGCCGGCGAATTCCACCAAAGGAAGATGATCCTCCCATGTCCCTCCAAAATTAAGAATGCACAGTCTCAAGAGATCTTCCAGTACTCTATTCACCCTTTCCGTCTGACCATCGGTTTGGTGGTGATAGGCCGTGCTTAAGCATAGCTGTGTGCCTACAGCCTCTTGTAAACTCCTCTGAAACTCGCTCGTAAAGATAGGATCTCAATCACTTACTATGCTGGATGGTATCCCATGGAGTCGAACAATCTCTTTAAGATAAATGGATGCTAAAGATGAGGTAGTCTTTCTACTCTTAATAGGTATAAAGTGGGCACATTTTGTGAGCTTGTCCACTATTAACCAAATATTGGTATTGCCCCTTCTTGACCTAGGCAACCCATCAATAAAGTCCATCGAAATGCCATCCCATTTCCACTGTGGGACCTCTAGAGGATGAAGCAAACCACCAGGCTTCTTTTGCTCCGCCTTGACTTGCTGGCATACCATGCACTTAGAAACGAAGTCAGCTACATCCCTCTTCATGCCATTCCAAAAGAAAACCATTTTTATGTCTTTATACATCTTGTCTCCACTTGGGTGTATGGTCAACTTAGAATGGTGTGCCTCTTCGAGAACCTTCTTTACCAAATCCCTTGCTTGTGGGACGCATAGTCTTCCAACCCGCCACAACCAACCCTTATCATCGATGGAGTATCTATTGGGGTGACTAGAAGTCTCACCCATAATTAGCTTATCTATTACATCAACTAGCTGAGGGTCTTCACGTTGCGCGGTTCCTATTGAGTCCAAAAGAGTAGGCCGCACCTCTAGCGATGCTAACAAACCAGGTACAAATTCAGAGGAAGGTCTAAAGTCAAAGTTTGCTATGTACTCCAAGCTTTGCCTTTCTACAAAGAGAGGACTTAACTTCAGCTTCTTTCTACTCAAGGCGTCTGCTACCACATTGCCCTTGCCAAGGGTATAAGAAATCTCAAAATCGTATGAGGCAAGGAATTCCATCCACCTTTGTTGTCTTAAGTTAAGATTTTTCTTTGAGAAAAGGTACTTTAATGATTTATGGTCAGTAAACAGTTCAGACCTTTCTCCTAGCATGTAATGACGCCATGACTTAAGAGCGAAAACAATGGCAGCTAGCTCCAAATCATGAGTTGGGTAGTTCTTCTCATGTACCTTCAACTGCCTTCCCCCATAACAAACAACCTTGCCTTCTTGCATCAAGACAGCGCCCAATCCAGTACCGCATGCGTCTATGTAAACTGT
This sequence comes from Allium sativum, assembly GCA_030737875.1. Lineage (NCBI taxonomy): Eukaryota > Viridiplantae > Streptophyta > Magnoliopsida > Asparagales > Amaryllidaceae > Allium > Allium sativum. The sequence goes on from CM060923.1 coordinate 15,574,840, forward strand.
AAACATTTTGCTCCCGTCAGGCAATGTCAGAACTGGGGCTATTGTTAGAGCCCTTTTCAAACGTTGGAAAGCAACATCGCAACCCAAATACCAAGCGAAAGTTAAGTTCTTCTTCGTCAACCTTGTAAGTGGAGCTGAGATTTTTGCAAAGTCTTTAATGAACTTTCGGTAAAATCTCGCTAGCCCAAGAAAGCTTCAGACTTTGGTTGCGTTCCGTGGAACCTTCCAATCTTGCACCGCAACTACTTTTGCGGGGTCCACAGCTATCCCCTCTTTGGACACCACATGCCCAAGAAACCTTACTTCTTCTCTCCAGAAGTGGCATTTGGAAAATTTGGCTTTCAGCTGATGTGCACGAAGAGTATCCATGACTTCCCTTAAATGCAGAGCATGCTCTTCCTCACTCTTCGAGAAGATCAAAATGTCGTCTATGAAGACCACCACAATCTTATTAAGGAACTCCCTGAACACACTGCTCATCAAGTCATTGAAATAAGCGGGTGCGTTTGTCAAGCCGAAAGGCATGACAAGCCATTCGAAGAAACCATTCGGGGTTCTAAACGCGGTCTTATCAATGTTGTCTTCAACCACTCTTAGCTGATGAAACCCGGTAGCCATATTTAGTTGGGAGAAAACCGATGCACCTACAAGCTGATCGAACAAGTCATCTATTCTTGGAAGTGGGTGCCTATTCTTCTTGGTCAGCTTGTTTAGCTCCCTATAATCAACGCATAGGCGAAGTGAACCATCTGCTTTGGTTGCGAATACTACTGGAGCACCCTATTCAGAAATACTCCGCCTTATAAACCCCTTTTCTAGTAGCTCTTTAACTTGCTTGCTAAGCTCTTTCCTCTCCCTTGGAGCCATGTGTCTAACGGGTAAAGCAACGGGTTTTGCATTATCAACGAGGTATATGCGGAAGTCTATCTCCCGCTTCGGAGGTAACCCCTTCACCTCTTCAAATACATCTGAGTATTCACGGACTACTCTAATAGACCGCAAATTCTCAACAGACGCATCAAGAGATTCTAGATAGTTAAGCATAACAGAGTTTATGGGATTACAAGAGATTTCGAGAGTGTTACCGAGGCGAGTCATAAGTCTAACCACTCTCCTTTCACAATCGAGGATGGCACATTACTGGATAACCAATCCATGCCTAGAATCAACCCATAGCCCGTGAAGCCCAAAACATAGGCATTACATCTAAACCCAACGCTTAGTATTGAAATTTCCAAATCCAAACAAATCATTGACAAATAAGCCAAGCCCCCAATTGGATTTGAAACAACCAAGGGACCCTCTACTATACTGGTGTCTAGGTGCAGAGATTCAACTTAAGCAGTAGATATAAAAGAGTGCGATGTGCCAAAATCAAAGATGTACGAATAGGATGATCAAAAAGATAAACTAAACTCTCAACAGAAATATTTCTACCTTGTTCTTGCGGAGGTGCTATGAGAGCGTGAATCTGCCCTCCAGAAGTAGACCCAGTCCTCTGCCCTTGCCCTTGCTTTCTTGGGCAGTCCTTAGCCATGTGTCATGTCTTGCCACACTGAAAACAACCACCCCTCTTCCTCTTCTTCTTTCTGCAGTCCTTAATCAGATGTCCAGGAATGCCACAAAAATTACACTTCCTCTTGTCACGGGGTTTGTTGTTCTTCCCGCCCTTCTTGGAATCCGTCTTCTTATTCTGCGATCCCTACCTTCTTATCTTGTGGTACTTACACCTTTGCCTCTTTCTTTCCATCTTTGTCTTCCTCCTGTAACAGAGTCATGTCCACCAGTCTCTCATTAGTTGCACCCATAGGTATATGGGACATAGCTAGGCTGTGCAGTGGCTCATTCAACCCTTTAACGAAACGGAGAGCCTTCTTATGCGGAGTGTTCACTAACTTTAGTCCGAATCTAGCAAGCTGGCTGAATTGGTTGACGTATTCCTTGACCGACATACTTCCCTTCTTGAGAGCTAGGAACTTCTCCATCTGTAGGCTTCGTTCAGCTTATGAGAGGAATTTCATTTCAAACCTCATTCTGAAATCCTCCCAAGTTTCAACTGGTCTCTCATCATTACTAACTTCCCACCAATAAGAAGCTTCGTCTTTAAGCAACCATACCGCCAACTGTATCTTCTGCCTATCGTCCACTTCGAAGATAACAAACAAATGCTCGGTTTCTTTGAGCCAGTTCCATGCTTCCACAAATGATTCAGTTCGATTAAAGTTCTTTCCACCCATGGCTTGAAAATCTCTACATTTCTTTGAGAAAGCATTTGCACGCGGAGGAGGAGGAGGAGGAACGGATGCAGCTGGGGGAGGAGGAACATCTGCTGGGCCTGCATCATTAGCCCTAGCCTCTAGGTGCCTTCTAAACCAGCCAGGTACCGGTACGCCCTCTAGAAGGTTAAGATCCCCAAACATGCTGAAACGAAAAAGAAAAGATTCAAAAAGAAGGATAGAAAGATAGTGCATATGGCTTTGGGGATTATGCCTTTTTAAAATAAAAACAACACTTTTCTTGAAAATGCTTCTTTAAACTTCGTTTTTGAAAATTAGTTTCCAAAATTTTTATCAGATCTGGCAACCATCAGCTCTGATACCAAGTGAAACACCCCACCTCAGTTAAGGTCACTCACAAAGGGAATGCCTTAACTTCGATGGAGCATTATAGCTAAAAGATACAGATAATTTACAGGACAGACATATAAATAGTGGAAAAACTAAATTTATTTCATAAGCACGTGGTTCAGTCAAAACATTACAACAACTGTCTTAAACCAAATTCCAAATCATTACAACAAAAAATCTGTCTTGATTAAAACATAAAGAAGCATAAAACAACAATAAAGTAGCATAAATCCCCATTAAGAGTGTATCCAAAGCCATAGCCCAAGAAAAGAGAGTCCAAGCAATACATCTACTCTCTTCAAGCTGGAAATGGTCTGAACTAAGGTGAAGTATTCCCTCCCTGCGGACCTAGGGGGAAACGGAAGAGAAGAAGATGAAAGAAAAATGGGTCAGACATAAGTCTGGTAAGTCCAGTGATTTTTCAGCATGTGAACAAGAAAAAGGATCATGACATGAATAAACTGAAAATAGGACAATGCCAGAATAACAGTATAAGACAAGATAAGGAAGGTTAAACTGAATATACTATCGCACCCATTTCTATTTCTCTGCACCTAATAGCTATTTTTTCAACCAGCCTCACATGTTCATAACAAAGTGATCCCTTTTATCGATCGGCTCCTACTCGTATACGTTTACTACTTGTGTCATTCGGCCCTGCTTTATTGTAGATACCTGTGCTGGTCCCACCATGGGGTGTGTCAAATCCTATGGTGGCAACCCGACATAATTCAAGATGCACAGTGTATAACTACTGATGCCCAGTGCCTGCTTTTTCCACTCCGGAGTACGTGCATGCCCATACTCCGTCGGAACCTACACTGACGCACCACCTGCCATTGTTTTGACCGCTTATAATCAGCCCAGTAATCGTGCCCCACCCTGCCTAGTTCTGGGTACCATGATACATCTATGTGGGTTACTGCTGAAATGGGTCCCCATTACTAGGGTTTCCTAATCAACATGTTAAATTGGTTAAGTGTTCTCAGATTAACCTAACCCAACCCATCTGTTTAGTTAACATGTTGTATTGGTTAAGTGTTGCCTTAATTAACCTAACCCTTCCGTTCTTAGCATGCATGTTCCTTAGCTTTAATTCATTCATTAAAGCACCAACCACTCACATTAGATCTATATTGTTGCGGTCGCTGGATGTGACGGTCGGGTCCGGGAAGTCTTACACCGCAACTCAATCTAACCTCGGGTTCTTTTGGGCTTAATGCGCTAACATCTCATATTAGATCTATATTGTTACGGTTGCTGGATGTGCCAGGCGGTTCCGGGCAGTCTTATACCGTAACTCAATCTAACCTCGGGTTAGGCATATTCGTCTTTTGCTTAATTTACATATTTACCCTTTATGTTTATATGTAAATTATCCACAAATTTGTTGTCATTCAAGTCATGCCCTATTTACCCTCTAAATCATGTTCATAATTTTAAGGTATAATTTATATAAATTATACCATTCATGCTACCAAACTATGCTAATAATATGTATTTTAATATTTTCCCCCTACGTTACCCCCGTTATACGTTCGCATAAATCACATAGAATATTAGGCTCGTAATTTAGCCTAACTCATAAACAAAAGGGAAAAGAAAGGAACAAGTAGCATTCCAACAAGCATAATATGGATCCAACTAAACACATGTCATATAAATTTGGTATAGAACAATATACATTTAATTATGAACTTGCAATTTAGACCCAATTAACATGAATCATAAGCATATAAATGGGAGTTAACATATAACTACACAAACTTAATTAGGCATGTAGATGTGAACTTGCATTTGGGTTGGATCAAGTTAACATAGATCTAAGCATAGAAGCATGTGGATCTAAACATTTAGGCATATATGACATGACTTAGCCTATAAACTTGCATGTAACATAACATGACAGAATCACCAAACTTATATACAACATGATAGTTTCATTCCCAAATTACTATACAACATAATAGGTTCATTCACCAAATTCTATACAACATGATAGGTTCAATAAACCGCAATAGTCTCATAGGCATATATGATAGAATTGTCACAAGAATAGACATGAATCAGCATCACTATTATCATACAACTAGGCACAGTTCTAGTTTTCGCTTTATTACAAATCATGACTTTAATTTGTTCACATCTAAAGGATAACTGAACTTACAAACTAAAGAACAATCTAGTTTTCTAGGATCGGTTTCTGAAACTGAAAAGCTATCCTTTAATGTAGACTATTTGTTCTTTAATTTAGATTTGATATGAGGCTTCTAACTTGCTTCCTAGCTTTCTTTCTAGTAGGAGAAGAATGGCGGCTACTCTTGGTTGACCATGGACAGCATGACGGCTCTTGGAATGAATTTGTGTGGTTTAGGGTTGAGGGTTGGGGTTGTTTATATAGAAGTTTAAACTAATGTAAGCCGTTAGATCAACCTAGGAGAAATCGGAACCATCCAAGCCAATTAGGGTTATCCAGAAACCGCCACTCATGCCCTAGTGACTCAGCAAAAGGTCGCAAATCATTACTGTTCGGATCTGGGGGAGGGGGCTGACCTCTATAGGGGGTCGACACCCCAGTCGGCACCTCTCTTGGGGGGTCGACACCTATGTCGACCCCCCTTGGGGGGTTCGACCCCTATGGGCGGGAATTTTCCCGCCCAGCAGAAATTCGAGATTTTGAAATTCGAACTGTTTTTCTGAATTAATTATTATTTATATTTAATTTTCTGATTAAACATGAAATCTTCTGAATTCCATAACTTCTTCATACGGAGTCCGATTCAAGCAAACTCGGATGCTATCTCAAGCAGAATTCTGAGACGAACGCAATGGCATAACCCGTTACCCTTAATTCTCACTTTTAAAATTAAGTATTTTTTAATTCGTTACTTTAATGAACACAGAAAATTCAGGGTGTTACAGTTTACCAACTCCAGTCCGAATCTAGCCAGTTGGTTGAACTTGTTGACGTATTCCTTAACCGATAGGCTTCCCTGTTTGAGTGCTAAGAACTTCTCCATCCGTAGGCTTTGTTCAGCTCGCAAGAGGAACTTCATTTAAAATCTCATTCTGAAATCCTCCCAAGTCTCAACTGGTCTCTCAGCATTAGTAACTTCCTACCAGAAAGAGGCTTCGTCCTTAAGTTGCCATACAGCCAACTGTATCTTCTGCCTATCGTCCACTTCGAAGATAACAAACAAATCTTCTGTTTCCTTGAGCCAGTTTCTTGCTTCCACGAATGATTCAGTCCCATTAAAATTCTTTCCGTCTATAGCTCGAAAGTCTCTACATATCTTCGAGAAAGCATTCACACGCGGAGGAGGAGGAGGAACGATGGGTACAGCTGGAGGGACATTTCCTTGGCCTTCGGCGGGTGCCGTGGCCTCCAAATACCTATGGAACCATCTGGGTATTGTGACTCCCTCTGGAAGAATAAGATCCCCAGACATGCTGAAACGAAAAGAAAAGGATTCAAAACAAAGGATAGAAAGATGGTGCATATGGCTTTGGGGAATATGCCTTTAAAATAAAACAACACTTTTCTTGTAAATGCTTCTTTAAAACTACTTTTTGAAAAATAGTTTTTAAAAACTTTTATCTGATCTAGTAACCATCAGCTCTGATACCAAGTGAAACACCCCACCTCCGTTAAGGTCACTCACAAAGGGAATGCATTAACTTCGGTGAAGCATTATAGGTAAAAGATACAGATAATTTACAAGACAGACATACGAACAGCTGAAAGACTGAAATTATTTCACAAGCAGCATGGTTTAGTCAAAACATTACAACCATTGTCTCAAAATCCAACTTCCTAATCATTACAATAAAACCTATGTCTTGATTAAAAACTCCAAATACTTAAAGAAGCATAAATAATAGTAAAGCAGCATAAATCCCCAATAAAAGTGTAACCACAGCCATAGCCCAAGAAAAGAGAATCCAAGCAATACATCTACTTTCTTCAAGCCGGAAAAGGCCCGAACTAAGCTAAAGTATTCCCTCCCTGCGGACCTGGGGGGAAACAGAAGAAAAGAAGACGAATTAAAATGGGTCAGACAATAAGCCTGGTAAGCCCAGTGATTTTCAGCATGTAAACAAGAAAAAGGATCATGACATGAATAAACCGAATATAAGACAATACCATAGTGACAAGATAACATAAGACAAGGTAAGGCAAGATAAACTAAATATGCTATTGCACTCATTTCTATTTCTCTACACCTACTAACAATTGTTCCAATTAGCCTCATGTGTTCATAATAATCTGATCCCTTTATAGATCGGCTTCTACTCGCATGTATTTATTACTTGTGTCATTCGGCCCCACTTGTTTGTAGATACCTATGCTGGTTCCACCATGGGGTGTATCAATCCCTATGATGGCAACCCGACATAATTCAAGATGCACAGTGTATAACTATTGATGCTCAGTGCCTGATTTTTCCACTCTGGAGTACATGCACGCTCGTACTCGGTCTGTAACAACCCGGAATTTGGGGCCAATTTAAAATTTTCATTTTAGAGATTTTAGGGGTGTTTAAATATTTCAAATAAATTATTTCAAATAAAAATGAATGGAAATTTATTTTGAGCAAAGTTAATACAAATATATTCAAATAAATTGCATAAAGAATTAGAAATAGGAAGGTAGTTGGAAAAGTCAAACTTGAACTTCGACTAACTACATAGGATGCAGAATAAACCGGATTTTGATGGAACGAAAAATATTTAAATCTGCAAATGAATATCTTTCTAACGAATCTGAAAAATCGAAGTTTCATAGCTGGAATCAAAAGTTATGGCCAAATGAATTTCCAGAAAGGTCGCTATAGAGATTATATCGCCCTTGAAAATCGACATTTTGCATACGACCTCGGAATTCGACGAAACCACTTTTTTTGGATCCGGGATGTAAAATTATTACTAGATTTCAAATTTCATGATTTTTGAAGCTAGTATGTGAGCGTGGCAAAAGAAACTGTGTTTTGTCAATTTCGGTCAAAATTAATTGACTGAAAAATAGCCATTTTTCAAACAGTCTCAGAATTTGACGAAATTAATTTTGTTAGGATCGTATTGTCATAAGAAAGCCAAAAATAATTTTTCTGGATTTTTCTGACTTCGTATGTGACCCTAGTAAAATTAGAAAGTACGTTCGAATTAAAAATAAAAGAATTAATTTGAAAATAAAGAAAACACACTGTAAACTTCTGAATTAGACCTCGACACTAGCGCCATTGCGTTCAGAAGGCGTCAAAACCTATTGTTCGACAGTCGTTGAGCGCGAATTGGAGTTCGAACGAAAAAACCCTATTTTCTGGAATTAAATAAATTAAATAAAATAGAAAATACGTGGAAATACGCGTATAAATACGGATCGTTCTTCTTCTTCCTAATCGCGTCGAACCCATAGCCCCCCCCCCTTCGAAATTTCCTCTCCATTTTCCCATCAATCCACTCACAATTAGACTTAGCCATAGTTGAACTTTTTGAAGCTCTTCCCTTCCTCTCCAATCTCCGACAAGTTTCATTCGATTCCACGCCCTGTAGCTCTCAAATTTCGAGCCCCGACCCACGACATTAAAATCGCCAACGCCCCTAGCACAGGCCGCCGCACCCCCCTATATTCCCGGCGTGGATGCGCCTCTCGTAGCTCTCCAATCTCCCGCAAACCGTTCGCAAAACCGTCGACTACAACTCCCGAATTATGAATTCAATGTTTTGAACTTTTCTGAAAATTTCGAGGTATGAATATTTCAGTTTTGTCACGCTTTTAAGCGTTACAGCGACAGTTGTTAAAAGTCAGTTCTGATTTATTTGTATGAACTTCGAATTGAAATCTTTCAGATCCGAAACTGCCGCGACCTTGAACACGAGATCTGATTGAATCTGAACCTTCCTTTCACATCCGAGCTAGGTGAGAATTTATTTTTAATATAATTTAATTAATTTAATTATTATTATTATTGCGTTATGTGAAATGGAAAACCAAACACAAGTAGATCTGCGATGAATGTTGCCATGGGATGGATTCAAATTGTTGTGATGCTATGATTTTAGATCCGTTATTTTTAATCATAGATCTGTTAATTAAAAACATAGATCGGTAGGAAAAAATAGATTTTTCCTCGTTTAAATTTGTTGAAGTATGCCTTATGGATATGAATCATGTATAAATCTATCATCATATACATCGTTATGCAATTCACATTATTTTAACGTGAACTAAAGTAGGAATTTACATCGTTGTGAAATTTACATCGTTATGCAACTTGCATTATTTTATTGTGAATTAAAGTAGGAATTCATATCGTTATGAAATTTACATCAATATGCAATTTACATTATTTCTATTGTGAATTAAAGTAAAGGACTTACATTTTTATAATGTTAAATTAAAGTAGTTTTGCATAGTGGTAAAAATTACATTTTTCTTTGTAATTATAAAGTTAATTTATGTCGTATGATAATAATTACATTTTTCTTTGTAATTAAAAGTGAATTCACACCGTATGTCAAAAATTACATTTTTCTTTGTAATTAACAAGTGAATTTCATCGCATGTTAAAATTTACATTTTTATATGTAAATTATAAAGTGAATTTATGTCGTATGATAATAATTACATTTTTCTTTGTAATTAAAAGTGAATTCACACCGTATGTCAAAAATTACATTTTTCTTTGTAATTAACAAGTGAATTTCATCGCATGTTAAAATTTACATTTTTATATGTAAATTATAAAGTGAATTTATGTCGTATGATAATAATTACATTTTTCTTTGTAACTAAAAGTGAATTCACACCGTATGTCAAAAATTACATTTTTCTTTGTAGTTAACAAATGAATTTCATCGCATGTTAAAATTTACATTTTTATATGTAAATTATAAACTGAATTTATGTCGTATGATAATAATTACATTTTTCTTTGTAATTAAAAGTGAATTCACACCGTATGTCAAAAATTACATTTTTCTTTGTAATTAACATGTGAATTTCATCGTATGTTAAAATTTACATTTTTATATGTAAATTATATAGGGAATTACACCGTAGGATAAAATTTACATTTTTATATGTAATTAAAACATGAATTTACATTGTGTGTTAAATATTACATTTTTATATGTAATGTCTATAGGAAAGTATACCGTATGACAAAAACTACATTTTTCTATGTAAATTAAAGGATGCAATTTCATTGTTTGATAGAATTTACATATATATATATATACATATATATATATGTAACATAGAATGGGAATGAACATTGGAAATAAAATTTATTTATTTTATATGTAAATAAGATGTAGAGTTTGCATTGTAATTAAAAATCATATTTTTACAATGTGAATTAGAAGTAGAGTTTGCATTGAAATTAAACTTACATTTTTATATGTAAATTTAGAATAGGATTCGCTGCAAATATAAGTTACATTTTTATTATGTAACTAAGATGAGAATGTACATTGAAGTTGAAATCTACATTTTTATATGTAATTTAAGAGTAGGATTTTGAGTGTATCACAATTTAATGTAAACAAAAAAAGGATGGAATTTACATTTTCAATGTAAGTAAAAGAATGAATTTAGGATGCGGTAATATTATCTTCATTTTCAAATGAATTGAAATTTACTAAGTATCGGCAATTGTGTAGAGCGTTGTTTTAATCAAACGACGTTATTATGATTCAATGATTATATATATATATATATAATTAAAGTTAAACGAATGGGATGTGGCAGTTCGCGTTTTGAAATCGTACCTTTTAAACGACTATACAAGAAGATCCGACCGTCGGATTTTCTTGAAACTGAAACCATTAGGACCGTCTTGGAAAAATCTTTCCAACGATATATATTACGTTAAGATCCAACGGTTAGATTCTGAGAAATGTGAAAATCAAAATTGGTTGAATGCAGCGCCATAGTCGCCCATGGACTTAAGGCGTCGTTATATTAAAATTTAATTATTTTAAATAATTAAAATAGGAATGAATCGTTAATAAAAATAATTATTAATGTATAAGAAGGATTTTAAATATATATATATATACGAGGATTATTTGGAAAGTCCGAGTTCTCTCATTCTAAATAATCAAACGACGTTAATTGATGTAAGAAGATGGCGTATGAAGACCGTAAATCTTCCCTCGAATGGACAACGATCGAGGCCCTGATTTGACTTGCTCCCAATTCAAGGGTTATTGTAACACCCCGAATTTCGGTTAATGTTAAAATTCACTAATTACAGAACAAATAATCTCAGGTGTGAGAATTGGGGGAAACGGGCTGCGTCATTGTGTTCGTCTCGGAAAAATACGCGAAATAGAGTCCGAGTTTTCGAGAATCGGAGTCCGTATGGCCCAGTTATGACCCAATGAAGTTTGCAGAAAATTCAAAGTTTAAAACAGATTTAAAATTTAGGTTCAAAATTTGAAAATGGGCCATTGGGCGCAGGTGGGGAAAATTCCCGCCTGGCTACCCAAGTCGACAGCCCTGTCGACAGGGCAGTCGACTTGAATAGACCAAGTCGACAGCCCTGACGACTTGGGTGTCGACAGGGGGTGCCCGGCCAGTATGGCCTGATGCACCATTTTAGTGTGTGGGCTGTGTTTTGGGGCTGGTTTCTGGAAGCTTCCGGGATCTGATGGTCCTAATCTAACCTAGGGTTGATCTAAGGGCCTAAAACACTTGCCTAATCCTATAAATAAGACCCTAAGCTAGCCCTAAATGATCATAATCCTATCTCCTAACTAAACTATGCCAAAATTTTCTATGATCATGGCCTCCACCCAAAACCCTAGCCTCCATCCTCTTATGAAACTATTTCTATGAAGGCTTTCATGTTCATACAAGCATCTTTGAGTTGTTTAAGCAATCATTAGCTTGCATTCATCATCAAGTTGCAAGCTTTATGTCCAAGGCTAGAGTTTTTGGGTAATTTGTGGCAAGGGTTTGCTTATGGGAGCTTAGTGGTGAGTTCCTATAGCTTTAATAATCAATTGTTAAATTGATTATGGTAGGATATGATAAGAGATGGCTATGTTTGTGGATAAATGTGTTTATGTAAGTTTAGTATAGTGTATGTTATGTGTTTTGCAAGTTCTATGCTATATGCAAGTTTAATGCCATGTTTTATGATGCAAAACACTATGTTGAACATTTATGCATATGTAACATGTTATGCAAACTATATGTGAGAGTATATGCAAGTTATATGTAACATGATATGCAAGTTATGCATTTGGTTTTATGCATGCTATGTAATTGGTTTTATGCATGTTATGTATTTGGTTTTATGCATGCTAAGTATTTGGTTTTATGCATGCTAAGTATTTTGTTTATGCATGCTAAGTATTTTGGTTTATGCATGCTAATTGTTTGGTCATATGCAAGTTATGATGCAAGTTCATATGCAAGTTATGATGCAAGTTCATATACAAGTTATGATGCAAGTTCATATGCAAGTTATGATGTAAGTTCATATGCAAGTTATGATGCAAGTTCATATGCAAGTTGGCCTTTATGTATGACATAAGTACATGTGCGAGTTCGTCCCTTTTAGACCTATGACTTGTATGCAAGTTGACACCTTTATGATAGGTCTATAACATGAACATTTAAGCAAGTTACCATCTTCATGACATATGTGATTCATGCAAGTTTGGGTTGGTTATTTATGCAAGTTGGGTTTGTGGTCATATATACAAGTTGACACCTTTTAAACCCATGGTAATGCTAATGATAGGCTAAGTTGAACCCATTGTGTGTATGATGAATCTTCTCTTTTGAAGTATGTCATGTTAACGTATTTACGTGGGTACGATGGGGTAAAAAATTAATGAACACATAAAATTGTGTGAAGTGGGTATAATTAAACATACCGTAAAGTGGATGGACATAATTGGGAATTTACCTATTAAATTAGGTCTACCCATATTATGGAATTGGGAATTTACCTATTGAGTTAGGTCTACCCATATTCTTAAATATTTGTAATTAATTAGGGATAATTAATACAAATTATGGGGGTGATTAATTAGGTGTAATTAATCTACTAAGACACGAGGTTGGACCCTTTTGTAGCATAAGACTGCCCGGAACCGACCGGCAAATCCAGCGGCTACAAATGATTGGCCCAATGTGAGAGGTCTTAGTCATAAACTAAATACGTGACAAGTGTAAAGACACGAGGTTAGACTCTGTTATGGTGTAAGGCTGCCCGGAACCAACCGGCATATCCAGCTGCCATAAAAGACAGTCTAATGTGAGAGGTCTTTACAAAGGTTACGATCTTAATTAACTAAGAAACACTTAACCAAATTGGCATGTAGTGGGACATGAGGGGTTAAGTGGGTGCCTTGGGTGGCATGTAGTAACTAGTGGGGGTGCCTTGGGTGGCATGAGGAAACTAGTGGGTTGCCTTGGGTGGCAATAGAAAATACGATTAGAATACTTAACCAAAGTGGAACATGTAATTAAACATGATTAAAGGGTCAAGTAAGTGCCTTGGGTGGCATGTGGGAATCAAGTAAGTGCCTTGGGTGGCATGTGGTAATCTAGTGGGGCCCTTAAGCTGCAATTGAAATATAATTAAATGACAAGCTTAAGTAGTAGCTTGTGGGGGCCTTAAGTGGCAATTGAAATATAATTAAATAAGCTTAAGTAGTAGCTTGTGGGGGCCTTAAGTTGCAATTGAAATATAATTAAATGACAAGCTTAAGTAGTAGCTTGTGGGGGCCTTAAGTGGCAATTGAAATATAATTAAATAAGCTTAAGTAGTAGCTTGTGGGGGCCTTAAGTTGCAATTGAAATATAATTAAATGACAAGCTTAAGTAGTAGCTTGTGGGGGCCTTAAGTGGCAATTGAAATATAATTAAATAAGCTTAAGTAGTAGCTTGTGGGGGCCTTAAGTGGCAATTGAAATATAATTAAATGACAAGCTTAATTAGTAGCTTGTAGGGGCCTTAAGTGGCAATTAAAATATGATTAAAAGACTTAACCAAAGATTTGTAACATGTAGGTGGACATGGTTAACGGGTTAAGTGGGATTCACTAGATAAAATGGCAAGCTTAGGTAGTAGCTTGTGGGGGCCCATTTCAACCAATATCCCAAACGTATCTTTGTGGGCTCGACCCAGGTCGAGGACGGGACACGCATATTGGGCTTGACTATAAGAGGCCAAAACGGGGTAGCGGTGGCAACGCGAGTCCAACGGGTTTCATATGCGTGTGTGGACCCGGGCTGGTAGGTAAGACGTTGTTGCATCGTGTAGGTATAAGCCGTGCACCATTGATTATCGGGTTACCAATTTGGGGAGTGATACACCCCACTGTGGGGCCGGCACGGGTATCTACGGTAGGGAGCCGATCGCTTGGGGGTAGTGGGTACACCTAGTGGAGATAGGGGCAGACGGCACCTATGTAGTCAGCTAGGGGGACAAGGAACTACTGGGTAGAATTACTAAATACACTTAGAGGGATCAACCTTTAAGTAGGAATTACCCTTGGGTGGGTAGAACTGGTGTGGTGCAGTGTAGGAATTACCCTTGGGTGGGTAGATCTGGGGTGGTGCAATCTAGTAATTATCCTTGGGTGGATAAATGCGTCTTTTAGGTTATCTTAGTATATCCTGTGTTTAGATGGCTACTTAGTGTAGTCATTATCCCCAGAGGTACCGTACCTTTTTTATATCATACCCTAATTACTTTAAGGATTGTATTGTTAGGGTTATAGGACTCACTCAGACTTATGTCTGACCCCGTTGTTTTTATCTTTTTCCAACCCTCAGGTTATCAGAGTGGGCCTACCATTAGTGGGCTTTGATCAGACTGCTTATCTATCTTTTGGAGCTTGGACCGTGGATGTAAAGCTCAGTTTATCTTTTCTATTATGGCTATTAAGTTATGTAGTGGGATTATGTACTTTTGTTTTATCAGGATGGATATTATGTACTTGACTCTTGTTTATGGTTTTGGTGTAACCAAACATGTTTAACTTTCCGCTGCAATGAAATGATGTTTTAAATTCTCAAGTATTACTTATATCTGTCTTGTTGTAATTTTTCTGTTCTATATTCACTTAATATACTCCACCGATGTTATGGCATTCCCTTAGAGAGTGACCGTAGCGGGTGTGGGGTGTTACACGTGGTATCAGAGCTTAAGGTTATCAGAACAGATAAAATTTTTAGAAAAACTATTTTCTAAGAATATTTTTGAAAGGAGTATTTTCAAAAACATGTCTTTTAAGAGAAAGGTTTTTGAAAGAAAAGCATAATCCCCGATAGCCATATCTTTATCTTTCGAGTTCTCCGTTTTGAATCTCTTCCTCTCTCGTTTTGAGTTTCCCCTCCACGTATAGATGATCTTTCTAAGATAGATAAGAATGGAAAACCACTTCAAGGAACTTGGACATTAGTCGGACTAGAAGTTGGTTCAAGAAGGAGGAGGACTTGTAGGTACCTATTGGATAGACGATGGGAGGAAGGCTCAAATAGTTGATGTTTAATGAAGGACGAAACCTCATTTTGGTGGGAGGTTACGAGTGGAGAATGGGAAGAAGAGGGCTAGTAGTTATCCTTTTGGAGGAATAGGACATCTTATTAGGATTGTCCAAAGAGGCAAGGGCAAGGTACGGAATCTCCTGGAGGGTGGTTGTATTCCCTCACGACTAGGGTACCAGATGGGGATAGGACCGTCTAGGTTGGAATTTGGATTTCTTTAGTATCCGATTCGGACTTTATTTGATTCTGACGCATCAAGTTCGTTTACCTCATCATTGTTAGTTGAGTAACTGCACTTAGACACCAGTTAGTAGATGATCCCTTAGTTGTTTCAAACCCAATTGGGGCTCCATGATGTGTTTGGGTTTGAAAGTTGCCATACTTAGCGTTGAGTTTCGATGTGATGCCTTTTGGGCTTCACGGGCTATGGGTTAGTTTTGGGCATGGACTGGTTATCCAGTAGGGGTGCCGTTCTTGATTTTGAAGGGAGAATTGTTAGGCTTATTACCCGCTTGGGTAACACTCTCGAGATCTCTTGTAATCCCATGGAATCTGTTATGCTAAGTTATCGCTTGACATGTTGATCAAGAGTTTGTGATCTGTTAGAGTGGTCCGGGAATACTCGGATGTGTTGGAGGAGGTAAAGGGCTTACCTCCGGAGCGGGAGAATGACTTCTGAATATATCTGGTAGACAATGCCAAACCAGTATCTTGGCCAGGGTGCCACATGGCTCCTCGTGAGAGGAGGGAACTCCATAAGCAAGTAGGCGATTTGCTTGAGAAGGGGTTCATAAGACGAAGTGGGGTGCTCCAGTAGTTTTTGCTATGAAGGCGGATGGGTCCCTCAGACTTTGTATAGGTTATAGGGAGTTTAACAAGATAACAAAGAAGAATAGACACCCATTGCCGAGGATTGATGATCTTTTTGATCAGTTTGTTGGCGCCTCAGTGTTTTCGCGGTGGACTCAGCCACGGAGTTCCATCAGTTGAGAGTGGCTGAGGATAGTATAGAGAAGACTACCTTTAGGACTCCGGATGATTTTTATGAGTGGCTGGTGATGCCATTTGGTTCGACGAACGCCCCTGCATACTTTAGTGACTTGATGAGAAGGGTGTTCAGGGAGTACCTAAATAAGTTCGTGATGGTCTTTGTAAATGACATCTTGGTCTTTCCTAGGAGCGAAATAAGTTTTCGTATGAGCTCAATAGGTTGAGCAAAGCCAGTTATGGGATAAACGGTGGTTTTGGACCGAGACCGGCAAAGACATCCAGAGTTGGACAAGGGCTTAGTTATTTAGCCGTTTTTACTAGTATCATCTCACGTAGGTCGTCTGAATTCGAAGGAGGCATCCCTTGGGTGTTTGTCTGATATTGGTTCAGGCCTTTGGGGCTTGCATTTGGGGGATGTCGAGTTCGACTAAGGAGGTCTGCGTGAGAGATGGATAGTTGTGATGATTTTGCATGGGAGAATATCCTGATTTTCTCAAGAGTGGAGAAAAGCATGCCCTACATCTTAGGGAAGTGTTGGAAACTCTTTGAGCGCATTGTCTTAAGACAACAAAGGTGGATGGAATTCTTAGCATCCTATGAGTTTGAGATAGCGTATACCCCTAGCAAGGGTAACGTGGTAGCGGACGCCTTAAGTAGAAAAAGGTTGTCCTCGAGTTCATGGTTCGTTGAACGACGGAGCTTAGAGTTTATTTCTATGTTTGACTTTAGACCTTCCGTTGACTTTGTACCCGGTTTGCTAGCCTCCTTGGAGGTTAGGCCTACTCTTTTGGGACGAATTGGCGAGACACAGCGAGACGACCCACAGTTGGATGAGTTAGTAGAGAAGCTCACGAGGAGGGGGTCGTCCAGCCATTTGAGTAGGTACACCCTAGATGGTAAGGGGTGGTTGCGTAGAGACGGTAGACTTTGTGACGAGGGTTTGAGGAAGGCTATGCTTGATGATGCACATCGGTCGAAGATGACCATTCATCCCGGTGGGGACAAGATGTACCAAGACATGAAGCGAGTTTTCTTTTGGGTCGGTATGAAGAAAGATGTGGCCGAGTATGTCGCTAAATGCTTGGTGTGCTAGCAAATGAAAGCGGAGCAGAAGAAACCCGGTGGGTTGCTTCACCCATTGGAGGTTCCGCTAAGGAAGTGGGATAGTGTCTCGATGGATTACCAAGATCGAGGAAGGGTAATACAGGAATTTGGGTGGTAGTAGACAGACTTACTAAGAGCGCCCACTGTATACCCGTGAAGAGGAAGAGAACTACTCCATGGCTAGCTTCAGTTTACATTCAAGAGATTATTAGATTGCATGGTGTACCTTCCAGTATAGTGAGCGATCGAGATCCTATCTTCACTAGAGAATTTTGGAAAAGTTTGCAAGAGGCGGTAGGGACTCAGTTGTGCATATCATCCTCAGACGGACGGCCAGACCGAGAGGGTGAATCATATTTTAGAAGACCTTTTGAGGCTATGTATCTTGGATTTTGGAGGTACATGGGAAGAGCATCTTCCATTGGAGGAGTTGCCCGACAGACTTAGTGGTGTACATGATGTATTCCATGTGAGGAAGTGCCTACATGAGACCGCAGAGGCGGTAGAGCCGAGCCTGTTTAAAGAAATAAAGGTAGAGCGTGATGTGATTATTCGACGAGCTCCTACTCGCATCCTTGGGTCAGAGATTAGGAAGTTGAGAAACAGAGAGGTTCGACTGGTCAAAGTGAAAAGGGGAGAAGGAGAGAGCAATACTACTTGGGAGACAGAAGCGAAGATGCGTTCGTAATACCCATTCCTTTTTGAGGGTATGTCCTTTAAACGTCTCCTTTATCGTTTGTCTAGTGCTTATCTTATCTTTAGTATGTCCTCTCATTAGTATCTTTGACCTTTAGATAGGGTAAACCTATGGCTGAAACATGTGCTTGAGACATGTTATGATTGATGGATGCATGTGGATGCAAGTGTTTGCTAGTGGTTGCTCGTGGATGCATATACACGCACTCTAGACACTAGATCGGCTCAATCACTTCATATTGCATATTGCATAAAATTGTGTGTAGGTAACTATATTAATGGATGTATAATGGTTGTGTTATCACATGGATGATGCATTTTGGTGAATGATTGTGCACTCATGTAGATATTGTATGTGTCGATAGGGTTCTCTCGCATACATAATGGATGCATGGCACTATCATGGTTTGCATATGTTCATACATTAGATAAGGAACATATACACACACTTTTTGCATATGCTCATACATCATTACAAATTGTTTTAAGGACAATGGATGCCCGTGTTTGATGGATTGAGTAGGTGGTTGTTTGGATGGTAGGATATGCATTCTCCTTAGCTTAGAGATTTCGGGGACGAAATCCTTTAAGGAGGGGAGAATGTAACACCCCGAATTTCGGTTAATGTTAAAATTCACTAATTACAGAACAAATAATCTCAGGTTTGAGAATTGGGGGAAACGGGCTGCGTCATTGTGTTCGTCTCGGAAAAATACGCGAAATAGAGTCCGAGTTTTCGAGAATCGGAGTCCGTATGGCCCAGTTATGGCCCAATGAAGTTTGCAGAAAATTCAAAGTTTAAAACAGATTTAAAATTTAGGTTCAAAATTTGAAAATGGGCCATTGGGCGCAGGCGGGGAAAATTCCCGCCTGGCTACCCAAGTCGACAGCCCTGTCGACTGGGCAGTCGACTTGAATAGACCAAGTCGACAGCCCTGTCGACTTGGGTGTCGACAGGGGGTGCCCGGCCAGTATGGCCTGGTGCACCATTTTAGTGTGTGGGCTGTGTTTTGGGGATGGTTTCTGGAAGCTTCCGGGATCTTATGGTCCTAATCTAACCTAGGGTTGATCTAAGGGCCTAAAACACTTGCCTAATCCTATAAATAAGACCCTAAGCTAGCCCTAAATGATCATAATCCTATCTCCTAACTAAACTATGCCAAAATTTTCTATGATCATGGCCTCCACCCAAAACCCTAGCCTCCATCCTCTTATGAAACTATTTCTATGAAGGCTTTCATGTTCATACAAGCATCTTTGAGTTGTTTAAGCAATCATTAGCTTGCATTCATCATCAAGTTGCAAGCTTTATGTCCAAGGCTAGAGTTTTTGTGTAATTTGTGGCAAGGGTTTGCTTATGGGAGCTTAGTGGTGAGTTCCTATAGCTTTAATAATCAATTGTTAAATTGATTATGGTAGGATATGATAAGAGATGGCTATGTTTGTGGATAAATGTGTTTATGTAAGTTTAGTATAGTGTATGTTATGTGTTTTGCAAGTTTTATGCTATATGCAAGTTTAATACCATGTTTTATGATGCAAAACACTATGTTGAACATTTATGCATATGTAACATGTTATGCAAACTATATGTGAGAGTATATGCAAGTTATATGTAACATGATATGCAAGTTATGCATTTGGTTTTATGCATGCTATGTAATTGGTTTTATGCATGCTATGTATTTGGTTTTATGCATGCTAAGTATTTGGTTTTATGCATGCTAAGTATTTTGTTTATGCATGCTAAGTATTTTGGTTTATGCATGCTAATTGTTTGGTCATATGCAAGTTATGATGCAAGTTCATATGCAAGTTATGATGCAAGTTCATATGCAAGTTATGATGCAAGTTCATATGCAAGTTATGATGCAAGTTCATATGCAAGTTGGCCTTTATGTATGACATAAGTACATGTGCGAGTTCGTCCCTTTTAGACCTATGACTTGTATGCAAGTTGACACCTTTATGATAGGTCTATAACATGAACATTTAAGCAAGTTACCATCTTCATGACATATGTGATTCATGCAAGTTTGGGTTGGTTATTTATGCAAGTTGGGTTTGTGGTCATATATACAAGTTGACACCTTTTAAACCCATGGTAATGCTAATGATAGGCTAAGTTGAACCCATTGTGTGTATGATGAATCTTCTCTTTTGAAGTATGTCATGTTAACGTATTTACGTGGGGACGATGGGGTAAAAAATTAATGAACACATAAAATTGTGTGAAGTGGGTATAATTAAACATACCGTAAAGTGGATGGACATAATTGGGAATTTACCTATTAAATTAGGTCTACCCATATTATGGAATTGGGAATTTACCTATTGAGTTAGGTCTACCCATATTCTTAAATATTTGTAATTAATTAGGGATAATTAATACAAATTATGGGGGTGATTAATTAGGTGTAATTAATCTACTAAGACACGAGGTTGGACCCTTTTGTAGCATAAGACTGCCCGGAACCGACCGGCAAATCCAGCGGCTACAAATGATTGGCCCAATGTGAGAGGTCTTAGTCATAAACTAAATACGTGACAAGTGTAAAGACACGAGGTTAGACTCTGTTATGGTGTAAGGCTGCCCGGAACGAACCGGCATATCCAGCTGCCATAAAAGACAGTCTAATGTGAGAGGTCTTTACAAAGGTTACGATCTTAATTAACTAAGAAACACTTAACCAAATTGGCATGTAGTGGGACATGAGGGGTTAAGTGGGTGCCTTGGGTGGCATGTAGTAACTAGTGGGGGTGCCTTGGGTGGCATGAGGAAACTAGTGGGTTGCCTTGGGTGGCAATAGAAAATACGATTAGAATACTTAACCAAAGTGGAACATGTAATTAAACATGATTAAAGGGTTAAGTAAGTGCCTTGGGTGGCATGTGGGAATCAAGTAAGTGCCTTGGGTGGCATGTGGAATCTAGTGGGGGCCTTAAGTTGCAATTGAAATATAATTAAATGACAAGCTTAAGTAGTAGCTTGTGGGGGCCTTAAGTGGCAATTGAAATATAATTAAATAAGCTTAAGTAGTAGCTTGTGGGGGCCTTAAGTTGCAATTGAAATATAATTAAATGACAAGCTTAAGTAGTAGCTTGTGGGGGCCTTAAGTGGCAATTGAAATATAATTAAATAAGCTTAAGTAGTAGCTTGTGGGGGCCTTAAGTTGCAATTGAAATATAATTAAATGACAAGCTTAAGTAGTAGCTTGTGGGGGCCTTAAGTGGCAATTGAAATATAATTAAATAAGCTTAAGTGGTAGCTTGTGGGGGCCTTAAGTGGCAATTGAAATATAATTAAATGACAAGCTTAAGTAGTAGCTTGTAGGGGCCTTAAGTGGCAATTAAAATATGATTAAAAGACTAAACCAAAGATTTGTAACATGTAGGTGGACATGGTTAACGGGTTAAGTGGGATTCACTAGATAAAATGGCAAGCTTAGGTAGTAGCTTGTGGGGGCCCATTTCAACCAATATCCCAAACGTATCTTTGTGGGCTCGACCCAGGTCGAGGACGGGACACGCATATTGGGCTTGACTATAAGAGGCCAAAACGGGGTAGCGGTGGCAACGCGAGTCCAACGGGTTTCATATGCGTGTGTGGACCCGGGCTGGTAGGTAAGACGTTGTTGCATCGTGTAGGTATAAGCCGTGCACCATTGATTATCGGGTTGCCAATTTGGGGAGTGATACACCCCACTGTGGGGCCGGCACGGGTATCTACGGTAGGGAGCCGATCGCTTGGGGGTAGTGGGTACACCTAGTGGAGATAGGGGCAGACGGCACCTATGTAGTCAGCTAGGGGGACAAGGAACTACTGGGTAGAATTACTAAATACACTTAGAGGGATCAACCTTTAAGTAGGAATTACCCTTGGGTGGGTAGAACTGGTGTGGTGCAGTGTAGGAATTACCCTTGGGTGGGTAGATCTGGGGTGGTGCAATCTAGTAATTATCCTTGGGTGGATAAATGCGTCATTTCGGTTATCTTAGTATATCCTGTGTTTAGTTGGCTACTTAGTGTAGTCATTATCCCCAGAGGTACCGTACCTTGTTTATATCATACCCTAATTACTTTAAGGATTGTATTGTTAGGGTTATAGGACTCACTCAGACTTTTGTCTGACCCCGTTGTTTTTATCTTTTTCCAACCCTCAGGTTATCAGAGTGGGCCTACCATTAGTGGGCTTTGATCAGACTGCTTATCTATCTTTTGGAGCTTGGACCGTGGATGTAAAGCTCAGTTTATCTTTTCTATTATGGCTATTAAGTTATGTAGTGGGATTATGTACTTTTGTTTTATCAGGATGGATATTATGTACTTGACTCTTGTTTATGGTTTTGGTGTAACCAAACATGTTTAACTTTCCGCTGCAATGAAATGATGTTTTAAATTCTCAAGTATTACTTATATCTGTCTTGTTGTAATTTTTCTGTTCTATATTCACTTAAAATACTCCACCGATGTTATGGCATTCCCTTAGAGAGTGACCGTAGCGGGTGTGGGGTGTTACAGTTATGGTCATTTCCCAGACGTACATGTTGATTTCACGGGTTTGGCTTTCGCTCAGACCCAGAGCATAAGCTAATAAATGGATTGTGTGTCTGACATCATACTCTATCAAATATCATGTTATTGATATTTTGTCGAATGTATGGATGTTTGGTGGCGCGGAATTTATTCTCTTGCTTAACACCCATTCATATATTTCTTTAAAAGATTGGTAGTACGATATGGAGTGATGATGTGGCATGCTAAGATGCATAGGATCAAGGTTTTATTGAAAAGCAGGCCTTGTGGGACGATCAAAGCATAGCCTGTTCAGGCATAGCTTTTTGTATAGCGTGACTTCGCGAGCCTCACACACCGGCGGAGTCTAAAACGAGAGTAGGGAACGCAGGGAGAGCAGCACGTTTCTTTCTAGCTAGAAGTGGTGATTGGGCTTTAACGCGGCCCAACATTTTACTTATGTAGATGATGGAATGAGGCGCCTCGGATGATAGGTCCTATTGGATTGGGAAACGTATGTTCAGGAATAACTAATCCGCAACTCGTATGGTGGACCGGCCCTGCAGCTTTCCAAGGGTTCACTGCGGGGGATCCTGAGACATTAGCTAGAGTGTCTCGAATCGGTAGGAGCTCCTCCCTAGCCTTGACTCATGATTGGAACCAAAATCCAAATACGACCCTACAAATTTGATTGTATTACTAGTATGAAGGCATAGTAGTATGGGATACTATTCTTCCTAGGATTTATACATTTACTTTGAAATGTTTTGATATATATACTAATAATAATATTAAACTCGTATTTGCCGTATTTAGCATGTTTAATCACCATAAGGTAAAACCCTATCCTCTGGTTTGTGTTGCATTGTGTGATGGGACCTGGGTCTTATGGTGATTTCATTTTTCTAAAAAGCATAACATTGTTGTACAATTTACTCATTATTTGTTCTGACACCTTTATGCACGGCAATCCATTAGAGTAAACCCGTTCCGCATTAGCGGCGTGGTCTTTGGATTTGCCCTATTAATAGTGATTAATTAGTTAAGAATTCTCACACCAGTCCCACGACTGACCCGTTGTTTGCTTCCACCTTTTTGCAAACTCGGGTGCCCTCCTTTCTACACGGGCAGCCAAGTAAACAGGTTATTCTTCGCTTTGAGTCTTTTCTTTGGAGCTGCTTATTATCTTCCTTGGATTTTCTTTTGTGGAGAGGTGATGACGAGAAGCTTGAAGACATCTATCATTCGCTGCTTTTTTTTCAGACATTAAACTTGGTTTATTCCACGTTGTTTAAGTTGGAGTTGGAACTTATTTCTTTTTCTGTAAACTTGATGTAATAATCTAGAATTCTGTGACTGTGGATTTTCTGTGGTTGATGAAATTATATTTCCGCTGCTATGATGTTGTTACTCTATGGATTTCCTATGCTATGTTGTATCTGTGATATGTATTATTGTATTTATGTTGTATTCCAAATGATTATTCCTTACTTTCATTCCGTGGAAGTTTGGGGTTATCACACGGTCGGAACCTACAATGACGCACCACTTGCCGCTATTTTGACCGCTTATAATCAGCCCAGTAATCGTGCCCCACCCTTCCTAGTTCAGGGTACCGTAAACATCTATGTGGGTTACTGCTGAAATGGGTCCCCGTTACTAGGGTTTCCTAACCAACATGTTATAACGGTTAAGTGTTCTCAATTTAACCTAACCCCACCCATTTGTTTAATTAAAATGTTGTATTGGTTAAGTGTTGCCTACGTTTAGTTAACCCTACCCTTCTTAGCATGTATGTTCATTAGCATTAATTCATTCATTAATGCCTCAACCTCTCACATTAGAACCTTTGTTTGCGGTTGCTGGATGTGTCGGGCGGTTCCAGGCAGACTTCTACTGCAAACTCATTCTAACCTCGGGTTTTGGGCTTAATGCGCTAACCTCTCGCATTAGATCTGTTGTTGCGGTCGCTGGATGTGCCGGGTGGTTTCGGGCGGCCTTACACCGCAACTCAATCTAACCTCGGGTTAGGCATGTTCATCTTTTAGCCAATTTACATATTTACCATTCATGTCCAAGTTTGTATGTCAATTATCCACAAGTGTAGTCAATTCAAGTTATGCCACATTCACTTGTCATGCCCAAAATTACTCAATTAAGTTTACCCAATTCCCCGTGTTTCAATCGTACGTACAACAAGATTCAATCTAGGTTTTCGAATGAACCTAGTATACATAAAATAAAACGAAAAGGGGAATAGAGAAGAAACACAAGAATTGACATAAGAGAATAGGCATGTAAAGGTGTACCAAACACAAGAATCATGGTTCCAATAGATTTGTTGTACATTAACAATAAATATGAGCAAACTGAGCAAGTTGCATCATAGGCGTAAAGATTCGATATATTGGAACATAAAAGAATCACCAATTTGGTGTCCAACATGATAGGTTCCATTGTATCAATCACAACAATCTCATAGGCATAGGTAATTCAGATTTGACAAAGAGATAATCATGAATCAGAATTGATTATCTTACAATTAGGCATAGTTCTAGATTCGATTCATTACAGTCATGATTTCTATTAGGTGTTCAAATCTGAATAATAACTGAACTTACAATGATAGGATTAGAAAAAGTGAATTAGTTGACGTTGTAGCGATTCTAATCTTTCTTTGTTGATTGAAGCGGAAAACCTTTTCTTTAATTTGGAGCTCTCTAATTTGATTCTAGTTTGGAGAATAAGGAGGCTAGGCTAGCTTAGAGATGGACAGCATGGTGGCATCATAGAATAAGATTATGTGGTTAGGGTTTAGGTTTGATGTGATTATATAGAAATATAGGATTAATTTAAGCCTTTAGATTAGTCTAGGATCAATCTAAGCCATCCAGACCATCAAGACACATCACCCGGCCAACCAGAAAAGGACACATAAGCCCTAAAACACCAAAAATCGTCATCTGAACACATCAGACCAGATCTGGCCGATGGGGGTCGACACCCCTACAGGGGGGTCGACACCCATGTCGACATCCCTTATGGGGGGTCGACACCTATGTCGATCGCCCCTGGAGGGAGTCGACCCCTTTGAGCGGGAATTCTCCCGCTCAGCCCGCTTCTGCTGATTTCGAATTTTGAACTGGTTTTGACTTTTAATTATTATTTTAATTTAATTTCTATTTAAACTTAAAATCTTCTAAGCTCCATAACTTCTTCATACGGAGTCCGATTTACGCAAACTCGGACTCTATCTCAAGCAGAATTCCAAGACAAACGCAATGGTGTAACCTGTTTCACCTAGTTCTTATTCTAAAAATTAAGTGTTCTTAAATTTGTTAATTTTAGTATTTATAGAAAATACGGGGTGTTACACATTTCCCTCTTATGTAATTTTCATGTTAATGCAATTTAATTTCTTGTTCATTTAATTCTTGTTATTTACTTTATGCATTAGTGTAGTTTTATTTCATGCAAGTAGAATAGTTGGTTTTTGTTAATTTGTTTTCATTTTTCTCTTTGTTCCTTTTTTATGTTGCTAGTTACGTTTGTTGTCATGATTACATATATTAAAGGCTAATAACTTTCAACTTAGGGGTAATGAAGCTCTCTTGATTATGTAAATGCAACATAATTTGTTTATTCATGCTCTATTTTTGTGCTTCGTGTCATGTTGATGTTATTGGTTTGTGTTCTTTATTGAATTTGATAGCCTATATTGTTGACACCAAATAGGCTATGCTTAGTCATGTGTTCACTAATTATCTCTTCATGTACATATGATAATGGTCATTAAGTGGAGGTTGAAATAAAAATTTGATGGTTTATAGTTCTAATTAATAGTTCATAGGTCATGCTTAAAGTATATTTCAATTTCATCTTGTTCATTTTTCATTTGAACTAGTATGGTGATTTAGTGGGTATGTTATAGTTTGATAGTTTATATTATGCTAATTAATAGCATGAATACGCTATACTTATAATAATTATATTAACTAAATTCACAAATGACAAAAAAAGATCATGGTTTCATTTTATGTTGATTCATGTGATCTAGAGAGTGAATTTATTTCTAAGTTGTTATTTAACTCTCATATTCTTATTTACCTTAGTTTGTTAGTTTAGCGTAGTTGTAGTTAGTTAGTTAAATCTTCAATCGACTTTGTTTTAATTTGAATGAATATAGTTAAAATAACTTCTTTCCCCGTGAATCGACTCGTACTCGCTAACGTACTACAAGTGTACGCCATGCGCTTGCAGTTTTTTATACTTCACGACGGATTTCTAATTCGATAGAATATTCGTCATCGAACATGGCTTTGGTGCATTTTCAGATGTCTCTCTTTTTTGCGAGCTGAAATCTTTAAATCTAGAACACTTAGGCCTGACCCAAGCGTTCCATGCACAGATATAAAACAACCGAGTCAGGATTAAACTTATTTCAAGTCAGTATCTTCGATAAACACATAAATATAATTAGTTTAAATCCAACAAATTATTAAACAATACGAGTATGGTAACCTATGAATTACTGCCGAATATAAATATATAGTCTGACAGGTCGAAGTACCGACCCGGCTCAAACAATGACGTGCACAGCAAAAAGAAAGGGCACACATCCATGTTTAATAGTATGTTCAATAATATGTGTATAAAACTCGACAGCCGCAAATTAGCAAAGTACATGCGCAAGTTTATCAACAATATAAAACTATGTATTAGTCTAATGATAGTCAAATGCGTGTATTCAAATATGGTACAAGCAATGCAAAACAAATTTTGAACTGAGGTGCAACTATGTATGTCACTGTCTAAGGTCAGGTGAGA
Organism: Allium sativum; assembly: GCA_030737875.1. NCBI lineage: Eukaryota > Viridiplantae > Streptophyta > Magnoliopsida > Asparagales > Amaryllidaceae > Allium > Allium sativum. The sequence goes on from CM060923.1 coordinate 15,602,115, forward strand.
AATAAATCTGTGACTAAAATCTCCAAACTAACGCCTGCAAGTTACATGGTAAGGCAAAGTTAAGTGGAACAGGGCATTTGTTCCAAATGCATGGTACAGGTGGGTTTAAAATGCATGGCATATTTTATTTTATTTTATGTTATTTTATTTTTATTATGATTATATTTTTTCCTTTTTTTTCCTTTTTTTATGACAAACGAAGATCCTAAGAATATCAAACACAAGAAGGAAGAGAGCAAGAGCCAAGATAAGTATGCAACAGGGCCATGCAGTGCATGCATGCATGCACAAAGAAAACGCCATACCAGGTCAGTGAGGCAAGTCACAGTCCATCAATATCAAATTCTCAATAAACAGTACGGTCTCATGCAAAGGATATAATAGAATATTGGCATTGTCAAATGTAAACAGCAAGTCTAAATATTATAGGTTCAAGCGAGGTGATTCAGCAGTAAGGACAAGCTCAAAGACATGGCACAAGGAAATTAGTTCTATAACTACAAGGGTAAGGACACGAGTACCTGTGCTGGAACAAAGAGCACACAACCGTAATAAAATAAAACAAAAACGTGGCATGCAAATTACTGTTGGATAGTTCACAACAGGGTATCAAACCGCATGCCAGTGTGGTCACTACAAGAAAAGTAGGTATTAGTTACGGTATATAGCGGCGTTTGTTACCGAACTGCATCCATTAACGCTTCTATCGCTTTTCTTGTATGCAGAAACAGAACTAGAAATGTAACTTCAAACTAGCGCCTTTATTTTTCATTTTTATTTTGTTACCACGCATTTTTCATTTCCGCGCTTCTGCATTTCGCTTCCCTCGTTTCACTTTCTTCTTCGTAATCCTAATTCTCTTCTTCGTAACCCAAGTTTTTACATGGAGCCAAATCCACGTCAACCTCCTTCTCATCTCCCTCTTCAATCTCATCTAGGTCGTTACTTTCGCCCATCTCGGCTTTTGTCCTTTCCGCGCATCCTTCACTATCGGCACTGTCATCCTCATCTTCCCTTTGTGCCCGTCATTCATGTCATTCTCCAGATCCATTATTTTTTACCAGTGCTCTGAATCATTCAACTAGAATACATGACCAAAACTACAGGTGCGTTATATTCTAACAAAGGTCTTTTTTAATTTATATATAAGTTTAATAGTTCCAGTAGTCTATATCTCAGTTTTACACTTCAGTATTCATCTCAATTGAAATAGATAATTTTTTTATTGACTTAGGATTATTTTCATCTGAAACCATAAGTCTAAAATGCAAGAGTTTAGAATTATAAAAATGATAACATTTTGTAACTTATTTATAAGTTTATTCTTTTATTATTTTCTATAGTACTTATATGACAACATCGGCCATTGTATGGAGTGGAAAATTACCATACATCATATTAACAAAATACAATGGACTAAGCATGCTTCAGAATTATACAGAGACTACTTAACAGTAAAGGTAGAAATTCAGTTTTTTTTATGGTGAAAGGCAGCTTTGTGTGATTGTGGTGATGTCAGGTCATAGAGGTTATTGGTGGTTGTTGTGATGTTAATGGGTTGAGGATTCAGTGGGCTTGGTATGTATAATGACAGTTTGTGATCGATGTTTGATTGTTGGTGAGACAGTCAGTGGAAGGAGGGTGTTGGAGATGATAATGGTGTTAATGTTCCGGTTTGCTGTGATCAAGTGTTTTGGTATTTGGATTTTGTTTTAAAAGGATTTCTTTGACCTTCATTCCACTCTCAATTGTTCTTGATGGTATTACAACTGTAGCACCCCTTAGTTCTAAAACTCTTGCTGTTTCTTTTCCAATGCCATTCGTTGCTCCTACATTTAGACTGCTTAGTTACTATTGGGGAAATAATATAATTCGTTCTTCACTGTTATGGTTGTCTGTTCATCCCCCTAACATGTTTGTACTTATATTTGCTTATACTTTTTATTTTGTTCCAGACAAAAATGCAGATAATACGAAGAAAACCTGTAACAATAGTAGTGAGTTTATACGCATCTATGCCTTCGGTGACCACTTCTGTTGTTGAAGAAGAGCCAAATTCTGAAAACTCCCTTGATGCTCGTCCCCATGGCCAATTCCATAAAACCATTACTCTTTTGGTTAGGTATGTTTACATCGCACTTACTTATGTAAATTATTCACACTCATATCTTGTATATGTGGTTCAGATTGGAAGGCCCATGCTGGTTGTTTTAGGACCAATACCATGGTTTTAATCTTGAATTTAACTCTTTTTAACCGGCCTAATTCACTGGTACACTGATATAGATCAAGGATTGAATTTAATGATAAATCTATTATAGATAGCTGATTTTTTCTTTTATCCAGGAGGTAAGTGTGTGTTAATGTGACATGAAAGCTTACAAGTCCTTCCCTTGGTTGAAAATACAAAACTCTAAAATTTGGAGAGCCATTAAATACACCATATTATACACTATTTTTTACCTGTTCTTTAAAATACTGCACAAATCTGAAATTGCCCTTAATAATACTAAAAATACGTTACAGCTCCACTTAATCCTTTCACTTAAACAAGCCATGGAAAAAAGAAATTACTGCATCAACGTACTCGGTCAACTTCAATTGGCAACGGAATCTTCCAAATGTAAAATTTCAAATTCAGTGTTTTTTTAGTGCTAACTAATTTTTGGATCTACAATTACTGGTATCCTAGTCAATTGTACAAAGTGGTAATGTATTTTTGGATTGACATTTGTCAATTTGCGAAAGTGAGTTGTTTAGCTCGGATGTTGAAGGTCGTTCACGTAAAAAAATTTGTGCGATTTAATTTTTTATGATAAAAAAACGTGCTTGAATGCCAAGCAGACCTTACTCGTACATAGCTTTAGTGCCAGGACTGCAACTCCTGGCCTCACGACTTGCACCATTCATTTAGCTGCCACTTGGCTTTACATTGAACACTATCGTTGTTCGAACATTTGTCTATCTCGTCCTCGTGCCCTTGTTTTCGATTATCGATGTTGTAGAGGTTTTACTCCTTCACTTTTCATTTTAAATGCCACACAGACCTTACTCCATTTTTGGTTTTTTTGACTGCCACCAAATCCCATAAAGGCCTTACATTAACTGCCAAACCTGCTACCTAACCATTCACTTTTAGGCTCTTCACTTAGCTATTTATCGAGCTAACATTTCATCCAATCATCTTTTGATTATTAATATTGATTATCAGTGTTTCGGGCTTCGATCTCGGCGATCTTGATCCTTATCATATCTTACTTTCTTCAAAAGTTACTTAGTGCGAATTTAACACAATATTCTGAGAGTATGCTACTCACATCATTTAACCTGTCTTGTTTGTGTCTAGGGGAGCATGCCTTGGTCTATCTCTGTTGATTTTATGGAAGTTAATCTTCAAACTTTCATCTTCTCATAATTTTATCTTAACTGTCAACCAACTTTGGTCTTCGGTTAGTCCCTTATGTTTATGAACCATAGTTTCCCTATTTGAGTTTTTACTCTTAGGATTTCTATTTATTTCCTTTTCATATGGATCTACCTCCTTCATCCATAGCCTTCGGTTCATGTTGGGAACTGCCTCCTACATGTCTACCACTATCAATATCGAATTCTGTTTGGCTGACACATTCAACACATAATTGTATCTGGTCTATCATCCTCTACTTAACTAAACTCTTTTATTAAATAACCTTCCGATCATCGCATATTTATCTTTTCATTTTAATTATAACCCTTCGGCTAAACTTAATTTCTTACATAAATGGCTCATTTGTTTTCTGCTGTAGTTAAATTAATCGTGTATGGTACTCCTCATACCAATTTTCCCTTTATACAGATCTGAATTAACTTATGACAATCTTTCTCCATATGGGTAGATTAAGTTGATCAAATCTGTTTTCTAAAGTGGTGTTCTCATCCCCGTCTTCAACCCCCTAGATCAATTAAACTCGCAAAATCAATGGAATGACCAAATGTCATCGTTCGACCGTGAGAGATACCCAATACATATATATATATATATATATATATATATATATATATATATATATGTCGGCTATTTGGACACAAAATTAAACACAAAGACAGGGACACAAAGCCTCCACCGTTGGATTTGTTTGTCTTTATGTGGAGAGTGTAATTCATGGGAGGATCCATTGGTTGAGATTTATTGTGTGCAATTTTGTGTTCTCATTTTGTGTTTAAATAGATTTTCCCATATATATATATATATGTATATATATATATATATGTGTATATATATATGTGTATATATATATGTGTATATATATATGTATATATATATATGTGTATATATATATGTATATATATATATATATATATATACACACACACACACACACACGTGTGTGTGTGTTGGAGAGTATATTACTCACATTTACTCATAGCCGATGAATCTTTAGTTTCTCAGTTTTAATCTTTCCTCATTTTCTTCTTCTTCTTTAGGCCACAAGCATAACTAGATAAGTTTTTTTTTTTTTTTTTTTTTTTTTTTTTTTTTTTTTTTTTTTTTTTGTAGGGTTTTATGTTTTGAATGTAACGGCTGCAATCAATTATTGTTAATTTTTATTTTAATTAAGGTTTTCTAGCATCACTTAATTAGTCCAAACATAAGAAGCAATCAAATGTCCCATGAATATTTCTTCATTTCCATCATTCCGATTTTCCTTATTCTATCGTAAATAAATATTTGTATTATTTATTTACTAGTTTACGGGGTGTCAGAGTTCCTGTAACTATGACAATTTTTTTCAGAGTCAGATGAGCATTTGACAAATTGTAGGACTGCTTCATTTACTGAAGGCATGTTGTTGGCATGCAAATAAAGCTCTTCAGTGGAAGCTGGAATCAGTGTCTAAGTTTGTAACTTGACACTATTACGTCAAATGTTATCAATGGATTAATTTTTTTCAATCCACATTATTAGTGTTAAAAACTGGTTTAGGAGGCAAATTTGTTCAATTAATTAGCATGGCTTTGAACGTTTGATTACTTTCTTAAATCCAAGTATTTACAACTGCCTAAATATGTTTTTTATTAGAGTCATTTACTAGCTTGCTTATGTTGTAAACCTGACATTATAATCTCTTATCACATATATTTAGCAGAAGGTCTAGTGTGAGAAGCACAATCCGTCCTATTATGGATGCAGTGGGGACTCACCACATCATTTATGAACCTGAACAAAATATTTCAAACAGTAAAGGAGTGTATTTTCTTGCACTCCTATAGCATTTTTATATGTATTTTTATGATCATATAATATACAGGAAGTAAGAGGGCTTCCTGGATCAACCGTTACAGTGCCAGAGGGTTCTTTAGACTACAGACCTGAAGCTCCCCTATCAACTCTTCCTGGGTCAAAACACGAGAATCAACAATATCAGCATGCTAATGCTCAGGTAAATTCTTCAAATGATGTAATGGTACAGTATTTAGTAATGTGCACCTTCTTAGGCAATCAATTCTTTCACTAAGCTCCGAGTTTTTACAAGGTTTCCGCCCTGCTGTTCAAGGAGATTTTGCAGGTGCTTGGAATGAAGTCCAACAACGACCTGTTATTTCTCAACCTCCTTGGAGCGACAATGGACAGCGATTTGCAGAGTTTGAACAAATTTACAATGACCCTGGAGCTATTTCTCAACTTAGGCCCACATTTGATGGTAGAAATTTGAATCGGTTTTGATTTCTATTTATTGAATTATTTTTGGGCAAAAGATCAGTTAAAATTATACCAAGTAAATAATTTGATATATTTTGTGTGAGCCAGAAGTCTCCGTGAATGCTCAATTATTATGTTTCCATGCTTTTATGGTCGAATAATTCATATGAGTACTCTGCAATGAGGGGATACTTGCAATGAGGGGATATTCTTCTGTAACAACTTGATTTTGTCAAACTTATTCCATTGCTGATCCTAGAATATAATGAAAATACCAGAACTTCAAATCTCATATCCATTTCGTACTCCTATACCATATTAAAATGTTAGTGATTTGCTTCTATAGTCAGTATATCAATGTATGGGGTCTGCTGTAGCTCCTTTGTCCTCACCTTTGTCAACGAATTTCATACATCATAAGTAAGATGGTTTGTATTCATTTTACTACACATTGCATGAACATATTCACTGCTCGTATTATATGTTACTAGATTCACAGCTGACCCAGTATATTGTTGCTATAGGACCACCACAAAAGGTTTTATCCAGTTTCTTGCATTCCTTTATGAATAGTGGGCGTGCTGGTGTTCCATTTCATCCAACAGCGCTGCCCGCTCTTGGGTTATCAGAAGGTGACAAACAGTGCATACGTGATCATAGCTGCATTATGGCACGTCACATATATGCTGATAAAAGTGAAGAATTTATCAATGCACAGGTTTGCCATTGTGCTTACTATCAAATCTATTTATCCATTTACTATGATATGTTGAGTAAATAAAGTTGTCAGCTGAAACTGAACTAATATAGCTTTACACTTAATCTTACAAAGAACTAATATGTGATACACGTATAAGAATAAACCCATTCATGTGCGCACAGTTGCAGATCTAGCACCAAGGCATCAATATAGGCCAGCCAAGTCTTTTCACTTCATTAAATTTTTTTACTCCTAATTCTGATGTTGTAGTTATCTTATTTTGTGCATCTGCCATATAGGCAGGTGATCTACTTCAAGTTTAGTTTATATATGCGCTTAATCTTTTTAAATTTTCAGGGAGGACATAACTTATTGTTAAGAATATCAAACCTGTTTTCACCTATCTTTTCTAATTGCGATCAATTAGAAATCCATATATCAAACAAACTTATAATTTCTTTCATCTTAAAAGGTTGCGCATGTCTTTTTTCTGTTCTCTTTATTAGCCAGGGATGTTATTATAGTCCCGTAGACTTGAGATTTTTCAGTTCTCAATACACTGAAAATAATTCATATTCAAAGTGAAGGAATCACAAATTAAATTAGAAGTCACTTTGTCAACTGCATCATACTCAACTGTAAAAGTTTTGCGGATTTGTAGAATTTAGTGGTAACTGACTATTGTCCATAATTACTATTTGAACGAATAGTTTACTTTAATGTTTGGCCATTGTCAGTAACCGCTTTCTCATGAAAACATTGTCATCAAATTGGAAGACTTTTTCAACTACATTAGATTCAATTGTAAAATATTTGCTGATTTGTTGAAGTAGAATTAAGTGGTGAACAAATGCAAAATATAAGCCATTGTCAGTAACCGCTTTCTCATGAATTTTTGAGCTTTTGGTTCAGTACAAGAATTTTAACAAGAAATACGTTGGAATGAACTGATGGGTTTTAAACCAAAACCATTTTAATAATAGTATGGATTTTGGGTAATAGATGTTCTAAAGCTCGCTGCTAACTGATATGAACATGGTTTGTGATATCCCAATATTTGCTTTTCATAAAAAGGGAAACAATATAAATTGTCGACATAGAGTACAATAAAATACATAAAGAAATGGATAAAAGCATCACTGGATTTAACGCATTTATAAAAGTAGGTTATGAATATTTGACAGCTGCATTCATAACACTACAACAAAAAACACTTTTCGCAACAGGCGATATCTGTTGCGGTAGACCTATTGCAACAGGCCTGCGCCTGTTGGTATAGCCGAAGTTGCTAAAAGTCTGCAACATTTTCTGCCTGTTGCAATAAGATGTTGCGGTATACTTTTTGCAACAGGCTTTTACTGTTGCAACAGATCGTTTTGCAACAGTATATGCCTGTTGCAATAGATCCATAAATATATAAAAAAAATATTATAGTTTGTAGATATTACATATTAAATGCATTCGTTTTAGTAATAGTGTATATCACAGAATAAAATAAACAAATAAAATTTTTATTTTAACAAAGTTCTAATAGTACAAACAATTACAAAAAAAAATTCTACAATTTTCATACACCACTCACGTATAACAATTTCTTCTCTCACACAACACATTTTTTCGAATAGAATATTTTCTAATCATATTTCTACTCTATCATACATATACTACAAAAAGAGAATAAACATGCAGTTCATGCTCCAAGTTTGTTGTAAAGGCTCTCAACTTGCTTCACCGTACTGGCTAGGTCCATACTAGTGCTTAGGCTGCTCTTTGAGTAATCTCTTGACATTCTTTCCCTGGAACATGTGAAGCATAAGTAGCGCCATTCATTTGAAATGAATTCCAAACATGTTGTAAATGCTTGATATCATTGTTCTATGAATCTGAACTATTTTAAACAAAAAAAAAACCGTTTATAAGCAATTAACCCTCATTCATTATTAACTTAATTAAGAGCACAAGTACACTTACCCCAACCAGAAACACCTGCTCTTTGACACTCACTCTCCAGCATCTTCCCAGTAGCCTCGCGCTCGCCACACATCTCTTCCCTGTAGCTATGTTACTCAATCTTCTCCTAATTTATGCAGTGTTGTGGTTATTGCAGCACTGGAAAACATTCTTCAACCTAAAACACAGGAAAGTACAGCAAATAGCAAGCAAGCGAGAACTCACTACACAAAGGACCCAGAAAATGGACAGCCAAGTGTGAATTGATAAATGGGCAGTACGGTGTTACTTAACAAAGGGGCACAAAGTAAAGTAACAACCCAGTAACGTAACAACAGCAAATAGGCAACATCATAAGACAGTCCACGATCATGGAAACAGATAACCTAACCTTAATGTCACTTTTATCATATCGAAGTTGAAACTTGAGTTAAAGGAAATAGTGAGTAAATGAGAAATAAAAATAATATGTATTATTAAGAATTCAACAATAGAATAAGCGCAACTACTTAGACTAACAATATGGAAAGAGCATGCTATGAGTATTTGATATAAGGTAAAAAAGACTACCGATTAATCGGCAAATGCAATCACGGTCTGAAAAATGTAAACCAGTACATCGCCATCACATGCAAAACCAGTGCTTGCATTTGAAGAACTGTGTCCACCACAGGGTGCGATCGTCCAGGCAAAACCACCGTCGATCACTCTTCAGTACATCGCCATCACATGCACCCCAAATTCGCAAGCAAACTCTAGACTTTCGCCTTCGGTGCGAGATACGAGATCGACTTCGGTCCAGCATAGCGGTTGCTCCTCTCATGGCTATGCGCTCACCTCCTGATTGCAGCGCTCCACCTTTTTTCTTCTTCCGATTTTAAAAGGGCTCACGAATTTTCAATTGAGAACCCGAATTTGGGGATAGATCTGGGTTCGCGAGGTTGGTTCGGGTGTTATTCGATGATGGTGGGACTGTGGGATTGGCAGGTTTCTGATGGTAATTGGTTGTTGCGATGATGTTAGGACATGCTTAAGGGTGGATTGGAATTTGGGATATCATTAAAGCTGCTTTGATAGGTGTTGGAATGATGGAGGGTGATTTAATTTCTGTTGATGGTTTACTGGGAATACGTGAATTTCAAGGGCGGAAAATTTGAAATTTCGCTCTAGAGCCCAAATTTGAGTTAAATTACTGGTTTGGAGCCAGAATTAGGACCAAGTGTTTTCATTGTAGTTAACATAGGGATATAATTGCTGAAGTATTTATTTCCATTTATAGTACAACACAATTGCTAAAAATATATTAATAATCAATATAATCTATTATTTTCTAAACTATTAACCATTACCTTTTCAAATTTTAAATATATTTATCAACTACTATTATTCAGAGTTGTACTTTTAAATTTTATGAATACTTCAAAATTGTCGCTCCATCTTATAGTGCTATATTATATTTTATTTTATTTTTAGTTTAATGAAAATCTTAAAGAGAAAAGTTAACATTTTATGAATATTTTGTACTTTTATTTTAGTTATAAGTTTAAAATTATTAAAATTATTGAAAATTTAATATAACTATCAATTATAATTATTGGCAAAGCGTTCAATTATAATTACTAATTATTAATTATTAAACACTAAGTGATATAAAAATATTAATATTAAGTATCAAATAAAATTATTAAATATTTTTGTCTTAGTTATTAATTATCACTTTTAATTATTTAATAATTATTAATTATTAGATAATTAATATTAAATGTTTAATATTTATTAATATATTTAAATAAAGCCAATATTAATTAGTGGACATTAATTTTTAACTACTTCTGAACTATTTATTATTATTGTTTAATTATAGAATTATATTATAACCGAATATTACTTTGGGAAAAATAATTTTCAAAAGTACGTTTTTCGCAAGTGGCTTTACCTGTTGCAAAAAATTACAGTTATCGCATCTGGTGAAAACAGTTGCTAAATATATAATTTTTGCAACTGGCTTGAAAGGGTAGTTGCAAATAATGTCTATTGCAACGGGAATGAAAGCGCAGTTGCTAAAAGTATGTTTTCGCAACAGGCGTGAAAGCGCTGTTGCGAAAAATATATTTTTCGCAACAGGAGGGAAAAGCCTGTTGTTAAATCTTATCAATTGCAACAGCTACGAAAGGTCTGTTGCGAAATATCATTTACTGCAACTGACATTTGAGGCCTGTTGCAAATAGCTAGTTGCAATAGGGTATTTTTCTTGTAGTGTAAGTAAACTTTAGAAGTAAATAAAAGTACTAGAATACAATTGCAGAAGTGCAGAAATAACATCTTCCCTTAGATGTGCTCATGGTAGAAGACGAATTTGACAGGGCAATAATTCATGCCACAAACAATCAATCCAAAGGAGGAGACCATGGCAGGAGTTGAGTAAGACAATTTAGGCGATGTTAATCTAGATTAGTTTGCTTCTATTTCAACGATCTTTGTAGGAGATATGAGATGAAACATACATCGGTGGAATGGTTGAGATGAATTTATCCTTAAGGAATAAAAAAATTTATGATTTCATTTCAACTGTTACTGATAAGAGCCAAAGAATGTAGTGGAAATAATGGAAGGAAGAGTATATTCCGTTCAGCGAGGATAGTGTTAGGGAAGGGAGATTCGGGAATAGAGGTCGAGCGGAATGTTCACAGATACTGCTAGGACATCTAAATTTTTTAATTGTAGATGTATCTTGCTGCTATAATTAAATGTGAAAGGCAACATGCAATATCCCTATTATGGTACGTACTGCTCAGTGCTCACCGATATGATAGTCAAAGTTACACAGCGTTATACTTTTAGAAAAAAATCATGTATTTTTATGATCTTCATGCATTAGTATTCTGTGTTTGTATTTAAAAGTAATCCACCTGCTAGGACAGTTGAAGATGTGAAACTATTATTAGAGTATACAAAAAACAATATAGCATAGCTAACAGACATGTTATGAGAGGATATTGACAAAAATGTGATTTTGTCTAAAAGCATTTTTAGATAAATTATTTCTGCTAATTTAATTTTGCTTTTCGCAGGTTAGGTTGCAGCAGAGTTTTTTGACAAATTAAAGCAAAAGTTCAAGGACCTAAAAGAGGTAGGTACATGTTGGTCCTATGTTTTTTATAATCTATTTATAAAGTTTATATGGTCATGTTCTACTATTATCTAGCTGATAGCCCATCTGTTCAATAATTCGATAACAACCAATAATGTTTGTACCAATAGATGTTCGAGAGCTCGCTGCTAATGTATTTCTTGTTAAAATAATTCGGTAGCAAACTATAATCTTTATACCAATAGCTCATCTATTACAAGAATTTATTATCCCTCCATTCTTTGATCGTAATCGTGATTGAGATGTCACAAAAATGAATATGGAAATAATTTGTAATAGATATAACAACATAAGGTCCATTAATTCTCAATCGCTGCCTTCTAGCATAAATTTGATGTTTTTATCTTTTTTTCCCATCTCGAATTTCATCGCACTAATGCTTTCATCAGACTTGCTTATACTAAGCAATTCATTTATCATTTAATATCACTACCGAATCCTTCCATATTCATTAACAGAGGTTAATTATATAAGGTTGCTGTAGTTGACTAATCATTTGTATATTACAAACTGCTGTTTTCTCAATTTTCATCTGTTATTACAAAATTCCACTGTATTCTCCTACTTTTTATTACAAAGCTTATTGCATGCTTTCTCGTTCATTTACTGTTGATTGTATGAAGATATTCCAATATTCCACTAATGCAAAAAGAGGCAATGCATTGATATGTGAGTTTTGATTCAAAAGATAACTGAATATAATATATACGGCAGTGCTGACGCTGATTTATGGAGTTCATTGGATATAAGATAAAGTGTAGCATATTAGATAGTTTTATAGTACCCCGGTATGGATTAGATGAATTGACGTAAAATCCAAAATAATGTGTAGTTCTCTGGTACTACCGCGGATCAATCTATGTACGATCTGATATGATATTTTATCCATAATGTGTCCATAATCAGTTGTGGCATTCATGTATGTAAACTTTGTCTTCAGCTCAAATGATCTGTCACTCACAACATTTTGCAACTTCTGGTATAATTAAATTTTAATTTATCCATAATAGTGAAGAAGATCTGAGAATTGTGAAGAAGCTCAAAAGCTACCGATGCGGGCAGCCTATCGGGTCAGTCCAACATTGTTCCTGGACCCAAGCAGGATGGACTCCAATGTGGCAGCGGCTGCTACCTGGCAGGTGGTCTACAACATAGGTCGGCCTAAGGTCGCCAGCCCGAAGTGATGTGTGTCGTTCTCTGCGTTCTACAACGACTCGGTAGTGCCGTGTAAAGCATGTGCATACGGGTGCACGAACGTGGGAAGAAGCTGCAATGCAAGGGCGAGGTTGGTTTGCAGCTGCCGCGGGCTATTCTGATTCCGTCCAAGAACAGAACGACGATGATGAGGCAGTTTGCGGCAATGAAACAGTATGGGCTGCCGAACCCGATGCTATGCCCGGATAACTGTGGAGGTGAGTGTGAACTGGCATATAAACTTGGATTACATACTGGTAAAAAGAATATTTCCACCTACTTTCCCTTTATATATCTGAAAGAAGATTTTATGTTATTTTTCGTTGTCTCAGTTGTAGGTGTGTGTCCAATTAAAATATCTTGCAGATACAGAATTATGCACTGTGTGAATGATGTTTATAATATTTACTGGTTTAATTTTTTCTTGCAGGGCTCGGCCTGCAAAGAAACCAATTGAAACTCTTGAAATAAATGAACCCATTTATAGGATCATTTCAGCTTTGGATATTGGCATTATTTATTTGATGAAAAATGCTAATGGTAGTTGTGTTCTACAAACCTGTTTAAAACACTTTACGCCTGAGCAAAATGAGGTGAGTTTTTCCCCCTCTACATTGATTTTAATTATTTTTATGTATCATGTGGTTTTACATATGCACATTTGTTTTTCTACCTTCTCACTACCTTAATATTTTGTTACAAAACAGTACCAATGAAAATATCAATGTACAACAAACAGTACAAACTTTAATATCTGTAACCAGGTCTCTTTATTTAGCATAGCATATGAAGATGTGATCAATTATTAAAGAACACGTACGCATCACATTCAAGTTATAAAATCAGGCACCACACAAGGTAATGATCAATGGCATTAGCTCTCTAACTTTTGGAGTTCCAAACGGCAAGTAGGGATCACGGTCTTGTAATAGTTGGATAGGAAAAGAGGAATTCTTTAAATTACATGAAGATAAGTAATATCCATGACAACAAATTGAGAAATGGAATAAATGTAAAAGTATTGATTTTTTCACTGTCTATATAAAGTCATCTGGGTAAACTAAGCTGCACGTATGTAAATGGAACATTGGACGTAACATACATTGTATTGTTAAATTGTCTAAGCATAGAAGCAGCGCAAATAGTGAAAAAACGATTGGGAAAAAAGTGTGAAGTTGATAGGTGAGATTCTAAGTCCAATGAAGTTTGGAAGTAGAAAGAGCAACGTGTAAAGTGTTATAGCTCAAAGCATAAAAGAGCTTAAAATATTAGTTAAATTTTAGGAAAATAAAACATGCAGAAAAATAATTACTAACTCAGTAGATTTGTGGTAACCGAATATAGCAACTCGTCATTATTGCTTTTGTGATCTGTGCAGTAAACTCGGTGTATAAATATTCTTGTGAATAATATGTATAAAATACATAACAAAACATATTATAAAATAAATAACATGACTGAAAATAAGTATATGCTTTATAGTATGTATATATATACGTTGATTTAGTGCTCATTTTTTTCTTACCCCAAGTGAATCGACAATATTTAATTTTTGCCTCATACAATACGACGGTGGTTAGACGATCATCCAGAACAAGACATGATTACAAAAGTAACACCGATAATAGAACAGCAAACACGGCTATATGCACGGATACAACTACAATACAATACATAGTGTCACATAAGAGTAAGTGGTTATACAAACCACATATATACATCGGGTCAAAAAAGAATATTGGGACATAAAATTAAGAATTATAGCTATTCTTAACTTGTGGCCTTTGTATCACTTGTGCACTTTGTCAGTTTAGTCTTGAATGTGCTGTTGCACCTTATTAATACTTGTTGAAATACTGAAATTTGTGTTGCACTTGAGCCTCTTCTTGTTGTTGTGTTGGCTGTTATTTACACCTGTGCGTTACACCTACCTATGATCATGAACTGCACTTGTCCCTTGCTGTCTTGAATTGTGGTCATTTGGCCTTCGTTGTGTATTTGCTGGGTATTATTGTTTACACCACTGGCTAGAAGTAGTTGGTCTTTTGTCTTTCTTTATTTGAGCACCTAAACTGGGTTGATATTTGAATATGTGAAACCAAGTAGTTTTTAATTAATTTGGCATAATTTAGGTTGATCTCTTGCTGTATTTAGTTTTTCCACTTTACTCTCTAATTAATATAGGGAACCAAGTAGTTTCTTTCCAATTTGCACTCAAATGTTGCTTTAGCTACTGCTAAAATCATGGAAATTATAAGTATATAAGAGTTAAATCTATGGACTTAGCCGTTATTTTTACTTTGTTTATTTCCCCTGAAAAATGAGAACTTAAAGGAATAATCTCTGCTCTCTAACTTAAAGGAATTTCGGTGGGTTATGTTTGCCTTAATACATCAGTTTTGCTTGGAGTTTGAGGATTTTCACTCTGGTTCTCATTCAAATGTGCATGCTTTAGATGTATTTGCATGAATGATTGATCAATGGAATTAGCTCTCTAACTTCTAGAGTTCCAAACGGTTGGGTCCAACATTTGCAAATATATTCCAGTGAATCTTGTGTCTTTACTGGCTGTGTAATTCACAGAGGTCCTTAGTTTGAGAATTTTAGTGGGTTATGATATTTCCAAACGGTTGGGTTGAGTTTTTTGATGGTGGAGGATGCAGGGCAGTAAATGGGGAAGAGGATTGATGGTGGACTGTAGATTAGTGAATTCAGTATGTTGCACATGAATTCCCATCTGTCAAATGTTGCCTTAGTATGGCACGCAGATAGTTTGAATATAAGGCATGTTATGAGCAAAAAATACTGTTTGTGTAGACCTTTATTACTAGACCTGAAATGCATTCATATGAAGATTTAATATGATGAATCATGTTTTGATATGATGCATACTAGTATAATAAGAGATGTCATATAGTTAACTGAATAAACTTGGTTGTTATTTCTATGTCAAGTATAGTTATATAATATGAAACATTATTTTTATTACTGGCTTAAATTTGGCAAATGGTGTGCTCTATTGTGCCTATATCAGAGATAAATAACTAGGCAATTGGTGTGCTCTGTTATATATAATTTATGCATTTTGCACATTTATATAATTATGACTGTTGACCGTTATACTTGTATGTAATTCTTACCGTTGACCGTTATACTTATGTACAGGTAATTAGATTTTCGAAGTGAAGAACAACCACATCAAAGAACCGGTGGTAATTAAGCTATGAACAAGACTTTAACTATTATTTTGTTTGTACTAGTCTTGTAGAGTTGTTTGTAAGCAGTTGTGGTATGTGGATTCGCTTATTTTGTCGAAATACTACTATTGAGATGATTATTGGTGTTATATTTGGTATTGCGAGTAATGTGTTTTTTTAAGTATTTAAATATGGTGTTATTGATTTTAGTTTGAAAACGATACTCATATGATTATTTATTTTAATATTTCTATTATATATAAGCGATTGATGGAAATGTTACAAGCTATTAATAGTAAATAACCGCAATTAAAATGTGGTGTGCATCAGTAAGTCTTAGTAGCGTTGAAAAAATGCTACAAATGTAATTTACAATAGTATTGTAGCTGAAATGAAACGCAACAAAAAACATATAGTAGGACTAAAAAACCGCTACAAAAAAATTGGGAAATGATGCAAGTATCACTTTAGTAGCATTTTTAACCCGCTGCCAAAAAAACCTTTTGTAGGGTTTTTAAAACGCTACAATATGTTCATTTTTGGTTGCGTTTATTAAAACGCAACAAAAACTTTCAGACTTTTAGTTGCATGTCGTATCGCAGCGTTCTCTAAAACGCTACTACAAGTTATGGTAGCGTTTTTTCAACGCTACCAAAAGTCATTTCTGGTGTAGTGGGTTGAGTATACACGGTCATCAACAAGATCTCACAAGGAAAACAACTGGTTTAAAAACAGCAGTTAAAACCATTGTTGTCAAAATCTTAAAATCCTACGATTTGAATCACGTTTTAAACTGAATCTCTCCCTTTACGATTCGATTTATATTTCAATTCAAATCAAGCTAATACCACACTTTAGAAATATCATTTAATTCAAATTAATATATTCAATATACTTATTTGGGTCTACAATTCCAATTTTAATCATTTAGAAACAAAGTAAAATTGGTACAAGAGAGAAAATGATGTTTAATATTTAGGTGTAGAAGTTTAAACATCAAAATTAATTTCAAAGTCTGTGCAAACTTTAAAATGCATGTTTTTTTGAATCCATGATTTACGATTTAAATCCCATTTCGATTCATAGTTTGAGTTTTACGATTTGAATTTTATTTTGAAAACCTTGGTTAATACTAAGAACAAAGTATGGTACTCATGAAACCCACAAGACCACGACATAGTAGCAATAGAGGAAGGCTCAGATTTATTTAAAAGTATCATGTACCAAATGCAGACGCAGACAGCATTAATATGTATTTGTAAGTGATGACATATTGTGTTTTAATGTAAAAAAAAGTCACATCAATTCTTGGAGATGAATACAAATTACCACTTTTAACCACAAGTAGATATGCTTATTAAGGTCCAATAATTACATTTCAGCTAGCATACTTTAGGGAAGTAAAATGAAAGGAACAACTACATGAAAATGGATCTTTTCGAATTCCTTCTTTCATCTAGACGAACTTAAAACTGTGTTACTTAAAACAAATAAATTCATCAACAAAACAATAAGAAATAAAAAAAACTTAAAAGCATGATATTAACCAAATGAAGCTTGAGATCTTGTAAGTTGTTATAAATAAAATAGCGACTTTCAAATTTTAATTGTAGAGGAAATCATATTGCGATATTGTCTATAAAGTATGTAAAGCTATAATTTTACTACGAACAAAAATGTGGAACTTTGAAGCACACTTAACAAGATATTATTAACCCAAAACCAATAATGAGCACTCATCTGAAAAAGGGAATTGAACTTAGGATATAACTAGAACTTATATGTTTTTCTCATAATGGGAATCGTTCTATGAATTAGAACCAACTAACTACTAAAAATGCACAGTTCCAGCAAAATAAAATTCGATCAAGTACCAAAATTCGAATGAAGCGTTACCTCAGTGTCATCAGTACATCCATCACCTACGGTTCCAAATTGATGAACGAAAACTATCAAATTCGTCAATTTCCTCCTCCTAGATATATATATATATACACACACACACACTCCACTTCAGTCCACTATCAAACGCATTAACCCTAGCCGAATTCAAAACCAACAAGAATCGTAAATGTGGCAGCAAGCAAGGCAGGTAAGCGGATTCGAGTTGGCCGGAGCAAGCTTGGTGGAAATGGACAGCTGCAGACTCGGGTTTTCAGTGGCTTCTGGCTTGGAGGAGGTTACAGTGGTTGCTAATTCGAGGTTCCCCTCTTCTTGAATCGAACACAACAGGACGTGAGGCGGTCAAGATATGAGCGACGGTAGGAGGAGACGATGGCGGCTGCTGCGCAAGAAGGTGGTCGGTGGCTGCGAGGGTGAAGGTGAACGGAATTTGAGAGGAGCCATTTTAGGGATTTCGGCAAAAATAAGATTTTAGGGGAAAATTGAAATTCGTGAGGAAGGAAGAGAGAATTACCTGGAAAAAAAAGGTGAGGAATAACCATTCCCTTACCGCCGCAGTAGAAACAAACAACGTGTAAACCATTCTTTGATAGTTTCCGACAAGTGTTAGAATTTGCAACAAAGCTTGAGCAAGTCTCATTCAGTTTTAGCATTATTTTTTTTCTCAAACTATTCATACGAAAATTTAAATTTAGAAGATTTATGCTCAAGCTTGGTAAACATTGGATAAAAGTCCAAATTCTAATTGGAAATCCAAATATTTATTATAACATTAAATCTTAATTTAATTCATTTTTTAAATGCCAAAAATTTTCTGAGCTATTACAATCCCCTCCAAAAATCCGGGTTGTTACAATTATATCTGGAATATTAATGGATTTTAATATTGAATTCGTTTATAAAATGATGTTGAACGTTAATTTATATATAATTATAAAACGAGCTCGTAACGTCGTGGTAGTTCGTAATATTAAGTTTTGAACTTCAATTGAATATATAAAATTCATTTTAAGTCGGATTACTGTGAAACAAGAAATATTTGAATCTAGTTGATTATAATTTTCATATGAAAGAGAAAAATCGAGATTTCATATTATAGATTATTAGTTATGTCCAAATCAAATTTTAAAATAGTCGCTCTTGAAATCGTTAATAAACGATAATGTTTATTTAATTAATTTAATAAGGATTTCGTTATAATTTTGGATACCATTTTAACTCGAAATTGATGATGTTGAATTATAAATCCATATTGGGTTATATTTGAAGCTATATTCCATTTGGATATTTACGATAATAATAATTTATTATTATTTTATTTAATTATTTTTGAATTTATTTAATATTTAATCGATATTATATAAGCCTTAGAAATAATTATTTTCCAAACGACCTCCGTTTTTTGACGAAACAAATTTAATAGAAATAATATTTAATCGATATTATATAAGCCAAGTCTTTTCACTTCATTAAATTTTTTTACTCCTAATTCTGATGTTGTAGTTATCTTATTTTGCGCATCTGCCATATAGGCAGGTGATCTACTTCAAGTTTAGTTTATATATGCGCTTAATCTTTTTAAATTTTCAGGGAGGACATAACTTATTGTTAAGAATATCAAACCTATTTTCACCTATCTTTTCTAATTGCGATCAATCAGAAATCCATATATCAAACAAACTTATAATTTCTTTCATCTTAAAAGGTTGCGCATGTCTTTTTTCTATTCTCTTTATTAGCCAGGGATGTTATTATAGTCCCGTAGACTTGAGATTTTTCAGTTCTCAATACACTAAAAATAATTCATATTCAAAGTGAAGGAATCACAAATTAAATTAGAAGTCACTTTGTCAACTGCATCATACTCAACTGTAAAAGTTTTGCGGATTTGTAGAATTTAGTGGTAACTGACTGTTGTCCATAATTACTATTTGAACGAATAGTTTACTTTAATGTTTGGCCATTGTCAGTAACCGCTTTCTCATGAAAACATTGTCATCAAATTGGAAGACTTTTTCAACTACATTAGATTCAATTGTAAAATATTTGCTGATTTGTTGAAGTAGAATTAAGTGGTGAACAAATGCAAAATATAAGCCATTGTCAGTAACCGCTTTCTCATGAATTTTTGAGCTTTTGGTTCAATACAAGAATTTTAACAAGAAATACGTTGGAATGAACTAATGGGTTTTAAACCAAAACCATTTTAATAATAGTATGGATTTTGGGTAATAGATGTTCTAGAGCTCGCTGCTAACTGATATGAACATGGTTTGTGATATCCCAATATTTGCTTTTCATAAAAAGGGAAACAATATAAATTGTCGACATAGAGTACAATAAAATACATAAAGAAATGGATAAAAGCATCACTGGATTTAACGCATTTATAAAAGTAGGTTATGAATATTTAACAGCTGCATTCATAAGTAAACTTTAGAAGTAAATAAAAGTACTAGAATACAATTGCAGAAGTGCAGAAATAACATCTTCCCTTAGATGTGCTCATGGTAGAAGACGAATTTGACAGGGCAATAATTCATGCCACAAACAATCAATCCAAAGATAGAGACCATGGCAGGAGTTGAGTAAGACAATTTAGGCGATGTTAATCTAGATTAGTTTGCTTCTATTTCAACGATCTTTGTAGGAGATATGAGATGAAACATACATCGGTGGAATGGTTGAGATGAATTTATCCTTAAGGAATAAAAAATTTATGATTTCATTTCAACTGTTACTGATAAGAGCCAAAGAATGTAGTGGAAATAATGGAAGGAAGAGTATATTCCGTTCAGCAAGGATAGTGTTAGGGAAGGGAGATTCGGGAATAGAGGTCGAGCGGAATGTTCACAGATACTGCTAGGACATCTAAATTTTTTAATTGTAGATGTATCTTGCTGCTATAATTAAATGTGAAATGCAACATGCAATATCCCTATTATGGTACGTACTGCTCAGTGCTCACCGATATGATAGTCAAAGTTACACAGCGTTATACTTTTAGAAAAAAATCATGTATTTTTATGATCTTCATGCATTAGTATTCTGTGTTTGTATTTAAAAGTAATCCACCTGCTAGGACAGTTAAAGATGTGAAACTATTATTAGAGTATACAAAAAGCAATATAGCATAGCTAACAGACATGTTATGAGAGGATATTGACAAAAATGTGATTTTGTCTAAAAGCATTTTTAGATAAATTATTTCTGCTAATTTAATTTTGCTTTTCACAGGTTAGGTTGCAGCAAAGTTTTTTGACAAATTAAAGCAAAAGTTCAGGGACCTAAAAGAGGTAGGTACATGTTGGTCCTATGTTTTTTATAAGCTATTTATAAAGTTTATATGGTCATGTTCTACTATTATCTAGCTGATAGCCCATCTGTTCAATAATTCGATAACAACCAATAATGTTTGTACCAATAGATGTTCGAGAGCTCGCTGCTAATGTATTTCTTGTTAAAATAATTCGGTAGCAAACTATAATCTTTATACCGATAGCTCATCTATTACAAGAATTTATTATCCCTCCATTCTTTGATCGTAGTCGTGATTGAGATGTCACAAAAATGAATATGGAAATAATTTGTAATAGATATAACAACATAAGGTCCATTAATTCTCAATCGCTGCCTTCTAGCATAAATTTGATGTTTTTATCTGTTTTTCCCATCTCGAATTTCATCGCACTAATGCTTTCATCAGACTTGCTTATACTAAGCAATTCATTTATCATTTAATATCACTACCGAATCCTTCCATATTCATTAACAGAGGTTAATTATATAAGGTTGCTGTAGTTGACTAATCATTTGTATATTACAAACTGCTGTTTTCTCAATTTTCATCTGTTATTACAAAATTCCACTGTATTCTCCTACTTTTTATTACAAAGCTTATTGCATGCTTTCTCGTTCATTTACTGTTGATTGTATGAAGATATTCCAATATTCCACTAGTGCAAAAAGAGGCAATGCATTGATATGTGAGTTTTGATTCAAAAGATAACTGAATATAATATATACGGCAGTGCTGACGCTGATTTATGGAGTTCATTGGATATAAGATAAAGTGTAGCATATTAGATAGTTTTATAGTACCCCGGTATCGATTAGATGAATTGACGTAAAATCCAAAATAATGTGTAGTTCTTTGGTACTACTGCGGATCAATCTATGTACGATCTGATATGATATTTTATCCATAATGTGTCCATAATCAGTTGTGGCATTCATGTATGTAAACTTTGTCTTCAGCTCAAATGATCTGTCACTCACAACATTTTGCAACTTTTGGTATAATTAAATTTTAATTTATCCATAATAGTGAAGAAGATCTGAGAATTGTGAAGAAGCTCAAAAGCTACCGATGCGGGCAGCCTATCGGGTCAGTCCAACATTGTTCCTGGACCCAAGCAGGATGGACTCCAATGTGGCAGCGGCTGCTACCTGGCAGGTGGTCTACAACATAGGTCGGCCTAAGGTCGCCAGCCCGAAGTGATGTGTGTCATTCTCTGCGTTCTACAACGACTCGGTAGTGCCGTGTAAAGCATGTGCATACGGGTGCACGAACGTGGGAAGAAGCTGCAATGCAAGGGCGAGGTTGGTTTGCAGCTGCCGCGGGCTCTTCTGATTCCGTCCAAGAACAGAACGACGACGATGAGGCAGTTTGCGGCAATGAAACAGTATGGGCTGCCGAACCCGATGCTATGCCCGGATAACTGTGGAGGTGAGTGTGAACTGGCATATAAACTTGGATTACATACTGGTAAAAAGAATATTTCCACCTACTTTCCCTTTATATATCTGAAAGAAGATTTTATGTTATTTGTCGTTGTCTCAGTTGTAGGTGTGTGTCCAATTAAAATATCTTGCAGATACAGAATTATGCACTGTGTGAATGATGTTTATAATATTTACTGGTTTAATTTTTTCTTGCAGGGCTCGGCCTGCAAAGAAACCAATTGAAACTCTTGAAATAAATGAACCCATTTATAGGATCATTTCAGCTTTGGATATTGGCATTATTTATTTGATGAAAAATGCTAATGGTAGGTTTGTTCTACAAACCTGTTTAAAACACTTTACGCCTGAGCAAAATGAGGTGAGTTTTTCCCCCTCTACATTGATTTTAATTATTTTTATGTATCATGTGGTTTTACATATGCACATTTGTTTTTCTACCTTCTCACTACCTTAATATTTTGTTACAAAACAGTACCAATGAAAATATCAATGCACAACAAACAGTACAAACTTTAATATCTGTAACCAGGTCTCTTTATTTAGCATAGCATATGAAGATGTGATCAATTATTAAAGAACACGTACGCATCACATTCAAGTTATAAAATCAGGCACCACACAAGGTAATGATCAATGGCATTAGCTCTCTAACTTTTGGAGTTCCAAACGGCAAGTAGGGATCACGGTCTTGTAATAGTTGGATAGGAAAAGAGGAATTCTTTAAATTACATGAAGATAAGTAATATCCATGACAACAAATTGAGAAATGGAATAAATGTAAAAGTATTGATTTTTTCACTGTCTATATAAAGTCATCTGGGTAAACTAAGCTGCACGTATGTAAATGGAACATTGGACGTAACATACATTGTATCTTTAAATTGTCTAAGCATAGAAGCAGCGCAAATAGTGAAAAAACGATTGGGAAAAAAATTGTGAAGTTGATAGGTGAGATTCTAAGTCCAATGAAGTTTGGAAGTAGAAAGAGCAACGTGTAAAGTGTTACAGCTCAAAGCATAAAAGAGCTTAAAATATTAGTTAAATTTTAGGAAAATAAAACATGCAGAAAAATAATTACTAACTCAGTAGATTTGTGGTAACCGAATATAGCAACTCGTCATTATTGCTTTTGTGATCTGTGCAGTAAACTCGGTGTATAAATATTCTTGTGAATAATATGTATAAAATACATAACAAAACATATTATAAAATAAATAACATGACTGAAAATAAGTATATGCTTTATAGTATGTATATATATACGTTGATTTAGTGCTCATTTTTTTCTTACCCCAAGTGAATCGACAATATTTAATTTTTGCCTCATACAATACGATGGTGGCTAGACGATCATCCAGAACAAGACATGATTACAAAAGTAACACCGATAATAGAACAGCAAACACGGCTATATGCACGGATACAACTACAATACAATACATAGTGTCACATAAGAGTAAGTGGTTATACAAACCACATATATACATCGGGTCAAAAAAGAATATTGGGACATAAAATTAAGAATTATAGCTATTCTTAACTTGTGGCCTTTGTATCACTTGTGCACTTTGTCAGTTTAGTCTTGAATGTGCTGTTGCACCATATTAATACTTGTTGAAATACTGAAATTTGTGTTGCACTTGAGCCTCTTCTTGTTGCTGTGTTGGCTGTTATTTACACCTGTGCGTTACACCTACCTATGATCATGAACTGCACTTGTCCCTTGCTGTCTTGAATTGTGGTCATTTGGCCTTCGTTGTGTATTTGCTGGGTATTATTGTTTACACCACTGGCCAGAAGTAGTTGGTCTTTTGTCTTTCTTTATTTGAGCACCTGAACTGGGTTGATATTTGAATATGTGAAACCAAGTAGTTTTTAATTAATTTGGCATAATTTAGGTTGATCTCTTGCTGTATTTAGTTTTTCCACTTTACTCTCTAATTAATATAGGGAACCAAGTAGTTTCTTTCCAATTTGCACTCAAATGTTGCTTTAGCTACTGCTAAAATCATGGAAATTATAAGTATATAAGAGTTAAATCTATGGACTTAGCCGTTATTTTTATTTTGTTTATTTCCCCTGAAAAATGAGAACTTAAAGGAATAATCTCTGCTCTCTAACTTAAAGGAATTTCGGTGGGTTATGTTTGCCTTAATACATCAGTTTTGCTTGGAGTTTGAGGATTTTCACTCTGGTTCTCATTCAAATGTGCATGCTTTAGATGTATTTGCATGAATGAATGATCAATGGAATTAGCTCTCTAACTTCTGGAGTTCCAAACGGTTGGGTCCAACATTCGCAAATATATTCCAGTGAATATTGTGTCTTTACTGGCTGTGTAATTCACAGAGGTCCTTAGTTTGAGAATTTTAGTGGGTTATGATATTTCCAAACGGTTGGGTTGAGTTTTTTGATGGTGGAGGATGCAGGGCAGTAAATGGGGAAGAGGATTGATGGTGGACTGTAGATTAGTGAATTCAGTATGTTGCACATGAATTCCTATCTGTCAAATGTTGCCTTAGTATGGCACGCAGATAGTTTGAATATAAGGCATGTTATGAGCAAAGAATATTGTTTGTGTAGACCTTTATTACTAGACCTGAAATGCATTCATATGAAGATTTAATATGATGAATCATGTTTTGATATGATGCATACTAGTATAATAAGAGATGTCATATAGTTAACTGAATAAACTTGGTTGATATTTCTATGTCAAGTATAGTTATATAATATGAAACATTATTTTTATTACTGGCTTAAACTTGGCAAATGGTGTGCTCTATTGTGCCTATATCAGAGATGAATAACTAGGCAATTGGTGTGCTCTGTTATATATAATTTATGCATTTTGCACATTTATATAATTATGACTGTTGACCGTTATACTTGTATGTAATTTTTACCGTTGACCGTTATACTTATGTACAGGTAATTAGATTTTCGAAGTGAAGAACAACCGCATCAAAGAACCGGTGGTAATTAAGCTATGAACAAGACTTTAACTATTATTTTGTTTGTACTAGTCTTGTAGAGTTGTTTGTAAGCAGTTGTGGTATGTGGATTCGCTTATATTGTCGAAATACTACTATTGAGATGATTATTGGTGTTATATTTGGTATTGCGAGTAATGTGTTTTTTTAAGTATTTAAATATGGTGTTATTGATTTTAGTTTGAAAACGATACTCATATGATTATTTATTTTAATATTTCTATTATATATAAGCGACTGATGGAAATGTTACAAGCTATTAATAGTAAATAACCGCAATTAAAATGTGGTGTGCATCAGTAAGTTTTAGTAGCGTTGAAAAAATGCTACAAATGTAATTTACAATAGTATTGTAGCTGAAATGAAATGCAACAAAAAACATATAGTAGGACTAAAAAACCGCTACAAAAAAATTGGGAAATGATGCAAGTATCACTTTAGTAGCATTTTTAACCCGCTGCCAAAAAAACCTTTTGTAGGGTTTTTAAAACGCTACAATATGTTCATTTTTGGTTGCGTTTATTAAAACGCAACAAAAACTTTCAGACTTTTAGTTGCATGTCGTATCGCAGCGTTCTCTAAAACGCTACTACAAGTTATGGTAGCGTTTTTTCAACGCTACCAAAAGTCATTTCTGGTGTAGTGGATTGAGTATACACGGTCATCAACAGGATCTCACAAGGAAAACAACTGGTTTAAAAACAGCAGTTAAAACCATTGTTGTCAAAATCTTAAAATCCTACGATTTGAATCACGTTTTAAACTGAATCTCTCCCTTTACGATTCGATTTATATTTCAATTCAAATCAAGCTAATACCACACTTTAGAAATATCATTTAATTCAAATTAATATATTCAATATACTTATTTGGGTCTACAATTCCAATTTTAATCATTTAGAAACAAAGTAAAATTGGTACAAGAGAGAAAATGATGTTTAATATTTAGGTGTAGAAGTTTAAACATCAAAATTAATTTCAAAGTCTGTGCAAACTTTAAAATGCATGTTTTTTTGAATCCATGATTTACGATTTAAATCCCATTTCGATTCACAGTTTGAGTTTTATGATTTGAATTTTATTTTGAAAACCTTGGTTAATACTAAGAACAAAGTATGGTACTCATGCAACCCACAAGACCACGACATAGTAGCAATAGAGGAAGGCTCGGATTTATTTAAAAGTATCATGTACCAAATGCAGACGCAGACAGCATTAATATGTATTTGTAAGTGATGACATATTGTGTTTTAATGTAAAAAAAAGTCACATCAATTCTTGGAGATGAATACAAATTACCACTTTTAACCACAAGTAGATATTCTTATTAAGGTCCAATAATTACATTTCAGCTAGCATACTTTAGGGAAGTAAAATGAAAGGAACAACTACATGAAAATGGATCTTTTCGAATTCCTTCTTTCATCTAGACGAACTTAAAACTGTGTTACTTAAAACAAATAAATTCATCAACAAAACAATAAGAAATAAAAAAAACTTAAAAGCATGATATTAACCAAATGAAGCTTGAGATCTTGTAAGCTGTTATAAATAAAATAGCGACTTTCAAATTTTAATTGTAGAGGAAATCATATTGCGATATTGTCTATAAAGTATGTAAAGCTATAATTTTACTACGAACAAAAATGTGGAACTTTGAAGCACACTTAACAAGATATTATTAACCCAAAACCAATAATGAGCACTCATCTGAAAAAGGGAATTGAACTTAGGATATAACTAGAACTTATATGTTTTTCTCATAATGGGAATCGTTCTATGAATTAGAACCAACTAACTACTAAAAATGCACAGTTCTAGCAAAATAAAAATCGATCAAGTACCAAAATTCGAATGAAGTGTTACCTCAGTGTCATCAGTACATCCATCACCTACGGTTCCAAATTGATGAACGAAAACTATCAAATTCGTCAATTTCCTCCTCCCAGATATATATATATATATATATCTACTCCACTTCAGTCCATTATCAAACGCATCAACCCTAGCCGAATTCAAAACCAACAAGAATCTGAAATGTGGCAGCAAGCAAGGTAGGTAAGCGGATTCGAGTTGGCCGGAGCAAGCTTGGTGGAAATGGACAGCTGCAGACTCTGGTTTTCAGTGGCTTCTGGCTTGGAGGAGGTTACAGTGGTTGCTAATTCGAAGTTCCCCTCTTCTTGAATCGAACACAACAGGACGTGAGGCGGTCAAGATATGAGCGACGGTAGGAGGAGACGATGGCGGCTGCTGCGCAAGAAGGTGGTCGGTGGCTGCGAGGGTGAAGGTGAACGGAATTTGAGAGGAGCCATTTTAGGGATTTCGGCAAAAATAAGATTTGAGGGGAAAAGTGAAATTCGTGAGGAAGGAAGAGAGAATCACCTGGAAAAAAAATGGGAGGAATAACCGTTCCCTTACCGCCGCAGTAAAACAAACAACGTGTAAACCATTCTCTGATAGTTTCCGACAAGTGTTAGAATTTGCAACAAAGCTTGAGCAAGTGGCTTTCAGTTTTAGCATTAATTTTTTTTCTCAAACTATTCAAACGAAAATTTAAATTTAGAAGATTTATGCTCAAGCTTGATAAACATTGGATAAAAGTCCAAACTCTAATTGGAAATCCAAATATAAATATTTATTATAACATTAAATCTTAATTTAATTCATTTTTTAAATGCCAAAAATTTTCTAAGCTATTACAATCCCCTCCAAAAATCCGGGTTGTTACAATTATATTTGGAATATTAATGGATTTTAATATTGAATTCGTTTATAAAATAATGTTGAACATTAATTTATATATAATTATAAAACGAGCTCGTAACGTCGTGGTAGTTCGTAATATTAAGTTTTGAACTTCAATTGAATATATAAAATTCATTTTAAGTCGGATTACTGTGAAACAAGAAATATTTGAATCTAATTGATTATAATTTTCATATGAAAGAGAAAAATCGAGATTTCATGTTATAGATTGTTAGTTATGTCCAAATCAAATTTTAAAATAGTCGCTCTTGAAATCGTTAATAAACGATAATGTTTATTTAATTAATTTAATAAGGATTTCGTTATAATTTTGGATACCATTTTAACTCGAAATTGATGATGTTGAATTATAAATCCATATTGGGTTATATTTGAAGCTATAT
Source organism: Allium sativum (assembly GCA_030737875.1). Taxonomy (NCBI): domain Eukaryota; kingdom Viridiplantae; phylum Streptophyta; class Magnoliopsida; order Asparagales; family Amaryllidaceae; genus Allium; species Allium sativum. Next base: position 15,630,777 of record CM060923.1, read on the forward strand.
TCCATTGAAGTAACCTAAGGAAGTAACCTGCACATGCTACAGTGGGAAATCCTACCCCATACTTACTTAAAAGTAAAATCATGCAGACCCTATAGAATATATAGGCAGACCTATAATTGAGCAAACCTACCCTATTTTATTTGTCTTCATGCCTACTTACACATGAACCTACCTTATCAGTGAAAAATGTGTTAGCCACATTATATTGTTCTTCCTTCTATCTCAAGTCGTGATCGAATTGATGGGTGTACATGGTCTAAACTCTTTGTTATGCTACAAACCCACATGCCTACCTCGTGCTAAACGACAGGACGTTGTTCTCATTTATTTCTTTTCTCATCTATATATACACACACTGCAGATTTTCCTCTTTTCTTTTTTCGCGTACCACAAACCACTACCAAAATTGTTGGTATTAGCGGCAGTGGTTTACAGGCAAAAAAAATGTACCATCCTTATTCCTTCGTAAACAGGGGCAGAAAAGCCTTTTGCTTCTACTTCCCATCAATTAAGCAAAAGCATATGCGTCCAATGTAAATTTACTTTTTCCGTTTCTGCAGGCCACATCTTACCGCAAAAATTCTTCAAATGACTTCATCCTTCTCGTCGCAGCCAGCGAAAAATCCTAGAAAACTTCTGCCCTAATTATTACTGAATTGCAGCCAAACGGCGTGGATATCTATTATCATCCTCCAATCTTAGATTGAAAGCCCTTCTTCTTCTCCAGATGTAGAGAATTGAAAATCGATGACTAGGTTCTATCAATCCATCTGAAATCTGGCTAATTCGACTAGTATTATTCCAGATCTGAAGTATCTAAAGGTAATTTATTGTTCGTATGTTTTATTTTTTTATTACAATTTCATATTTTCTAATTAACTGACTAAATTTGAAATAATGCGTTAATGAAGTAAAGAATTCAAAGTTAGGACTCTTATTTTCTTGTTTAGTTAATGTAAATGCGGAATGATGAGTACATTAAATTTTAAATCAATATTCCTATACTTCAAAGCTGATAGGTTGGAGTATTCTGATCTTATAAATCATTATCTTTCTCAAAACCCTTTTTGTTTTCTCGTAATAAGGCAGTCAAATTGTCTTTTTTCCCCTCAGTCAAGCTCATACTGAAACCATGTTTGTGGTTTGATTTTTAACCATATTTATTTGATTGCATTTTAGTCAATTTACGTAAGTGTGCTGATTTTATATTTATATACTTTTTAATTCATACAATGAACTAAGGAAGCTTACAGTTTAGGTATATGAATAAAGACTAATGGCTTTCTCTATTTTGTCAGATTTCTTTATAGCATATCTTGGTAATTTAAAACCAATTAAATCAAAATTTATGCAAATAATTTTTTTATTTTTTGATTACAAAACGGTAACTATGCAAAGAATCATTAACAAATTGCACGCTGTTACTTTTTTTAGGGAGAATGCTTTGTTATTTCAAGAATATGACATTGTTGAATTATTAAATGTTGAGTCGCTTACTAATTTTAAACTTAGTTAATGAAATGTGTAGTATGTTAGTCTATTGTGTTAGAAGCGTGTTTTTCATACCTCTTATGCACATAACTTTCCTACACGATTTTTTTTAATTGCATGATGCGATGTATACTATAGAACAATTTTATGAATATGTAAAATAAAAAAAGTGATTTTGAAATATAAGGAAGTTCATGAAGATTTTTAGCAGTTATGATCCTTGTTCTATTTCGATATTGTATCTATAATGAAAAAAGCGGTATATAGTTGGACTTGCATCTAAATGGATGGTACTGCCTGCATGTAACCTTTTTTGTTAGTGTCTCATTGCAAGAGAGTTGACAATTCCACTTCCAAATGATTATTCAAAAAGGATCATAATTTGTATAGAAGCTTTTGATTTGGATGACTATGTATTTATGTGAAGTCTGCAATTGGTATTGTATTGGTATTTATTTCATCGTTCAGCATTGTAATTGATGTGGAAATTAGTTGAACGACTACTCACTTAAGGGTAATAAGTTTAAGGTTAACATTACTGAATAATTAATTAAGGACAATTTACAGGAACATGACAAATTCCATTAACATTTTAAGTTATAAAGAAAAATGATAAATTCATTTGTTATTTTTTTGTATAATGGAAAATAATAATTTCTACAGTGTTACAGATCACTATAAAAATCGGTTGGCCTTACCAAAATAATAATAATAATATTTTTATTATTATTGTTTCCATCTATCATTTCATTATAAGTTGTCATTGGACTAATTATTTAAATGTGTTGTCTAAAACTTATTTCCCTAAATTAAGAAGCCCACTGAGTGAAAATCCTGTAACTGGAACATTCCACTAGGTTTATCGTATATCAACATAAATATTATCATATTAAATATTAATTGAAAAAATTGTTGTGTTCCATCCAGCATAAAATGATTTTATTTTATTCCATTTTTAGTCCATCTTTATTACTCTTAATTTTCTTTTGATGTTTTACCTTCTTGAAAGTTCCACTTTTCAGTTTTTATTAAGAATGAATTTCCCAACTTCATTTGTTCTTCATTTCTGACAGGATATTGATCCGCCCGTCATCATGCAGAAATGGGTACCTCCAATCGATGCAGATCTTGGCTTTTGATGTAACGCCCCATACTTTTGCTTTTCATTATCTCATTGTTCATCTTGATATGTGCACTGGGTTCCACCATCAGTTTCGAGTGGGGTATTGATCTATCTTGCATGGGTTTGAAGAGAAACTCCAATCGATGTGGAATTATGATAGAATTTGTTATGGAGGAAAATCATTGATGTTGGTATGGAGGCTCCTAATCATGCATAAGCTGTTTAAAGGTACGACGTATTCATGGTTATGTTATCTTTAAGTATTTATAAGAATTATGTTTCCTAGGTAACGACGTGAATAAACAGTTGTTTATATAAATTATCAACGATTAAAATTATTAATTTTGTAAAATTAATGATTATCAGTATTGTTCAAAATTCTTATACAATTGAATTGATATACAAATTAGTAAGGACATTAAATGCAAATGAATGTAACTCTTTTGTCAAAAAAGCATTCATCAATTAAATGAGTTTGCATATTTATCGCATAGAATTGCAAAATAAGTGGTTTTGCAAAGATCATTGCTTGCATAAACATTATGGTTAGTGGTTTGCATAATATAGAATTACGTGGTGGTATTAGCCATTATGATATGGATTTCCAACCAGTTTTCGAACTATTTAATTTTTTTATCATGATTTTCTTCTTCAATTAGCTTATATGATGTACTCAATTTTCTCTGATTTGTAAGTATAACGCATTAGAAACCAAATTTGTACAATAATTCTCACATTCCGTTATTCATAGTTTTACTGATTGACGCATATTTGGTTATCCTTAACTTTACAAATAAGCTTGAGATGGGAGAATTATTTATCAATTTTATAATTTGGAAATAAACAATGAGTAAAGTTCCAAAACATTTGTTAACCTGCCAATTTCTTTTTAAAAAATAAATAAATTAGACTAATACATGATCGAAACATCTTGAAATTAAATTTAGCCAATGATAATCAGCAATATAATCCCATAGTCGTTTTCGTTTATATTGTTATATAGCTTTTTATACTCGAAGTAGTATTTATAAAAAAACAAGTACATAAAAAATTAATTTAACTTCAATATATTTCTATTGTTAGTAAATGTTATATGATGTATATGATATAACTTTTCAATTTAGGAGTATCAACGTATAAATTTTGGACGTGAAAGCTTATAGCTTCTGTCGCATTACAAATTTATCTATTGCCTTTGTTTGTACATGCATCAAATAGTATGTTCACCAGGGCCGGTCCAATGAATTGGGTTGCCCAAGGCGACTGCATTATTTGTTGCTCCCTTAATCGTATATGAAATAAAAAATACCATTAAAATATTTTTCATTGTTCACATTCAAAAATAAAATAAAGATTCAAGTACAAAATATATTATGACAAACACATAATGATAAATCATCATATATGTCAAGTATTCTAGCATCATTATACATCAAACTTCACCGAAAACAACTCCTTGCATTCTTTAAGCAAACTCTTCAATAATTTCATCATATTTTAACATATTCAAATACTCTTTTTCGGTCGAAATCATTGCTAGTCCGCTTAATCTTTCTTGCGACATTGTGCTTCGAATATATTTTTTAATCAACTTCAATTTGAAAACCTTCTTTCCGGCGAAGCAACCGTGATCGGAATAGTTAACAACATATGATATGCAATCCATGCATTTAAAAATCCATAAGCATCAAGATAAGATTTTAAGAAACTAAGAATGCTAGTTGATTTTGTTAGTTCCAATGGTAAAATTCTTTTTAATTGTTTAAGTTCAAGAAATAAGTCTTTTCCCCAAATATCACTCTCTTGGTTATGCTCCAAAAAGCTTTTAAGCTTCATGCATTGCTCACTCAATTGCTTATCATCAATGGTTTTAAATTTTGCATTCATTAAAAAACCAAAAATACTTTCGAAAAGCCCAGATTGTTCAAATCGATCCTTAAGTGAAGTAAGAGCTTGATCAATTATGCAAAGAAAATAAGTGATTCTAAATTAATCCATCAAAGATTGGCTTTCATCAGCATCAACTCCTATATCTTCATCAAATTGCTTCTTTCTACGAGCAATTATTTTTTCGGAAATTTAGGTTCAATGTCAACTTCTTCCGCAAGATCTTTAGCTTCATTCATCAATTCATCAAATCCAAATTCTCTATATGTTTCAAAACATGTTATAAGTTAACTTTAGAAATTGCGTCCTGAATATCCATTTCCTCTCCTTGAAGTATTTTGCTAACTCTGTTAGTATTATCCAACATAATGTACCACATGCATAAACTAATCAAAAATTCAGAATCCTCCAAAGCATTTTGGCATAAGCTTTTAGCTCTCACTCTTGCCATATCATCGTTAGAATTGTTAGCAATGTCAATTAAAGTATCTCTAAATTCAGATGGTTGAGATCTTGTTGCCTTAACACATTCTATATGGATTTCCAGCGAGTTGCGGACAATGCCTTAGGAGTCAAGCCTTTTACATATCTTCTAAGTATTTTCCATCGATGTGTTGAACTGGAAAATAAAGTATATATCATTTGCACATATGCAAAAAAAAATTCTAGCTTTAACACATGTTTGGCCTTGTCGCACAATGCAAGATTCAAGCTATGACATCCACATGAAATATGAAATGCTCTAGGATTGATGTCAAGTAGCCTCTTTTGTATGCGTTGATGTTTACGTATAAGAATATAAGATTCCTTACATTAAATGAGATCAAAAAGCAATTATTAGTATGTTTTTAAATATCATACCTTTCATATTTAATCCATTATCATAACTTTGTCTCCTTATATCATCGATGTTCAGTTTAAGGCCACCTAGAACATCTTCAAGTTTTTTGAAAAGACCAAATCCCGATATGTCATTGACTTCTATAAATTCAAGAAAAAAATTCCTCCACCTTGGTGGTATTTGCATTTTCAACTTCCACTCATCTCATAATCATTGACATTTGTTCTTTTTGGCTTAAATCTGAAGTACAACCGAATAGAATTTTGCTTTCAATATTTTTGCAAGCAACATCTCTGTAACAACCCGAAAATCTGGGCCAGTTTAAAATTTTTATTTTGGCAATTTTAGCGAATTTTGATTATTTAAAATAGATTATTTTAAATAATATCGACGAGAAAATTTATTTTGAATATAATTCGAACGTATATATTATATACGCCGTCGTTAGAATATAAATATTTATATATAATTATAAAAAGGAATTGAAAATGGCGCGGTAGTTCGATAATTCGATTTCAAACTTCAATTGAATGTACCGGGTGCAAAACAATCCGGATTTTAGTGAAACCAAAAATGATAGGATCTAATTGATATTATCTTTCTATCGAATCCGAAAAACCCAAATTTCATAGCGGGAATCAATAGATATGTCCAGATGAAAATTCTGAATAGTCGCTATGGAATTCAGGCCCTTAAAAATAGCCATTTTGCAAACGACCTCGGATTTCGACGAAACCACTTTTGTTGGATCCGCAGTGTCAAATTATTGCTAGGTTTTAAATTTCATAATTTTCCGAATCAATATGTGAGCGTGGCAAAGGAAAACGCGTTTGGCCAGTTTCAGTTGATTTTAATCGACTGGAAAATGGCCATTTTTCAAATGATCTCAGAATTCGACGAAATTAGTTTTGTTAGGACCGTATCGTCAATACGAAGGTAGAAATAATTTTTCTGGAATTTTTCGAGTTAATATGTGGCCCAGGTAAATTGAAATGTGCGTTCAAATTCAATATACATTGATTTATATTTTAATTTGAACGGAAACTGATCGTAAAAAGCGAATTGGATTGCGAAACATATCCCATTGTGTCCGGAATGGGGGTAATTAGCTATGGACGACAGGCGGTGGGCTTGATTTCGACATCGAAATAAAAAGTTACCTTTTTGAATTAATTAAAATAAAATTATATAAAACCTAACCCTAGGAACTAACAGTCAAACCCCAAACCTTATTCTTCGTGGTCAAACCTTCCCCCACCATTTCTACCGTTCATTTCAAAATCGAGAGAAAAAAAAAATATCGCGAGGACCACGACGCTGCCCCTCGACTTGCCCAGTTCACCGCCGTCGCGACCCCCTCTGTCAGCGCCGCCTCTGGCGGAAGTCCCCACGCCTCCGATTCTGCTCCTCCCACGCATCCCCCTGCTCGCGAATCCCTCCTCCTCTTCTATTTGAACGACGACCTAGCCTCCCGGACCCACCACCTGAAGCCGCGACAGGCCCACCCCCCCTCCAGGCCTCACGCCGACGCCTGCACCGCCCCCCCTTGGCTGTGGACCCCCCCTCCTTCCAGGAAAACCTGTTTCTTTATTTTCAAGATCTGAAACCCCATTCCTCCGCTGGTCAGACCGCCGACTGCACCACCTAACAGCCCCAGCGTCGCTCCCTTGGTCATCCCATTCCAATCGGTGATCCCCTTCCTTCAAAAATCCAATGAACGGTGAGTTTTTACTTATTTGGTTTAAATACGCTTTTATAATTAAAGAAGATCAGTTTTAATATATGATTAATTTATAAAATCAGTTTTATTATATATGGTTTGAAGTAAAGATGTGATTTTTAAATAAACAAAGGTCGGATTTTTACATAATGGAAGACGATACTTTTTCATAATGAAGGACGATATTTTTATATAATGAAGGTGATATCTTTAATCATAGAAAGGCGAGTTTTTTTTTACATATATGAAGAGGTGATAAAAATTCGATTTTTATTATATGAACATCACCATAAAAATTCGATTTTTATTAATGAAGTAGCGAAATAAAAATTCGATTTTTATATATGTGGCGAATTAAAAATATGATTTTTATATATTGAATAGCGAAGTAAAAATTCGATTTTTACATATGTAGTGGCTACGGGCGAAGAAAGTGATAAGAGACGAGAACAGTGAAGATTTCCTGCATTTGAAGTGCCGTGGAGCTAGGATAGCTATATGTGAGAATTTCTCACCTTTCAATTTCATTTCTATTTATATATATACACTAGGATGCAGACGGTGCTTAGTAGCACCCGACACAATCGTCCACAGACCATGGACTTGTTTGTTTGGTTGCATAGATTAGTTATATGATTTGATTTGAATTTGGTTGTTTGGTGATTTTGATTGATGTGTGAATGGCGTGGGCCTTCACTAGACCGGGGATAAGGCTAGGCCTTGTCCCGTTTCTAGTATCGTGTCGTTATGCCGCCGAAATTTTCTAAAATAAGTTAGAAAAATAATAATATCATTTTATAGAATAAATGAATTGAATAGAAATTCATATGTTGAAATAAAATGTTTTTTCGTTAAAAATATAATTTTTAACGTGAAGTGAATAAAATAAATATTCATTTACAAACCAGACGGTTTGTTTATGTACACCTATTTGAAGGACATGGATTGGGTCGATAAATTTTACACATCGCCCAACTGCACAACTAAAATCTGGGTTGGATTGTTTGAAACCCCACACGGGTGTTAGGATGAAATTTGAAGTTCACTCATCCTGATTGATTAAATATGTCGATCGATCGATTGACAGGCTGTTATAAGCGTTAGATATCTATATTTGATGCTTATACAGTGTAGTGCACTTTGGTTGATGGTTGATTATTTTTCAATGCTATTATATGTGTGCAGTGTATGAAAATCCATATAATTAACTTTATACGGTGATTGATTGGGCCTCATTCCAATCGTGAAAATAAAGAATATTTTGATAATAACAAATATTTTGATAATAGGAAATATTTGAAATAGAATATTTGAAAATAGAAATATGTGAAGCCGTGATGATTAGATTGACGCCATTTAGACGTGAACGATATTTATATCGATTTTAAACGATTTCGAAATGAATTGAATTGAAAACGATTTCGAAATGAAATGAATTGAAAACGATTTCGAAATGAATTGAATTGAAAACGATTTCGAAATGAATTGAATTGAAAACGATTTCAAAATGAATTGAATTGAAAACGATTTCGAAATGAAATGAATTGAAAACGATTTCGAAATGAATTGAATTGAAAACGATTTCGAAATGAATTGAATTGAAAACGATTTCGAAATGAATTGAATTGAAAACGATTTCGAAATGAATTGAATTGAAAACGATTTCGAAATGAATTGAATTGAAAACGATTTCGAAATGAATTGAATTGAAAACGATTTCGAAATGAATTGAATTGAAAACGATTTCGAAATGAATTGAATTGAAAACGATTTCGAAATGAATTGAATTGAAAACGATTTCGAAATGAATTGAATTGAAAACGAATTCGAATTGAATTGAAAGTGAATTGAAATGAATTCAAATTGAATTGAAATTTGAATTGAATAGAAATGAATTTTAAAACGAATTTATAAAGAAGAATTCAATTTTGATTTGAATTGAAAAGGAAGTTGAAATTGCTTTTGAAACGAATTTAAAACTATTTATATAATTCGTTTTAAATAGAAATCGACGAAGTGTATATTATATATATTATATATATAATATAATGGCCTGAATAGAACGTGCCGCGCCGCGGCAGTTCGTGAATTTCGACCATTTATTTCAAACGGACATTACGGGAGATCCGACCGTCGGATTCTCCTAAAACCGGAACCGTTGGGTTCGTATCGAAAAGAGCTTTCTAACGAATATTAGAAATTTGAAATCTAACGGTTTAATTTGGAATTATGTCCAAATCAAATTTGAAAAAGGTCGCTGTAAGTGCAGTTCGATGGCCGTTGATGGAAATCGACTGTACGGGCCTTGATAAAATTATTAAAAATAGTAATAATTTGTGTAAAATCATAAGAAATGATTTGTGAAGATTTGGGATGAAAGACTCCATATTTGAAAAGATAAAAATAGATTCTTATCGAAATGAACTAGTTTTGAACTAGAATTATAATTCTATTTATTTTTAAATGAATAAATTGAAATTGAAATGGTTTTGAAAATAACCAGAATTTCCAATGATTGCATTGGAGTGGATTTGAATCGAAATTGTCTTCGGAATATTTCGATGTTGGAATTCGTGATTATACAGATGTTGTTATGGAAATTTGAAAGATATATATATTTATATCGTTATTTCCGATACGACATTTGTTAATCGTAGAATTTGATATTGAATATAAGCCGATATATTTTCTATTCAGAGCCTTGTATTGAGTATCAAATGTGATTTGGGTTTGTCGTGAATGGTGTCTTCACTAACACTGTTCTTGAACCCAGTTGAGAAATGATTAAATCTTTTTATTTAGATTTAATGAAGTGTACCAATTAAATAATATTTAATTGGAATTGAATTGATATTGATTTTTGGGTTTATCGTGAACAGTGTTTTAAAGAACACTCGTTCTTTAACCCGTTAATTAATGAATGTGACTTTGGGTTTATCGTGAACCGTGTTTTAAATGACACGGATTCTTTAACCCAGTTAAAGATTAAAACTAAGTGGAGTTTTAATGAATCTTTAATTAGATTGAAAAGATCGAAAATGGAGTATCACCAGTTTTACTCCAAGCGATAGTTAAATCTTTAATTAGATTTGAACGTGAAATGGTAATTGAATTTACCGATAACACTGTGGTGTTAGATATGAAGTACTACCAGTTTTACTTCATGGGATGAATAGGTTGGGATTGGGAAAATAAAATAAATGATTACTTCGGTGTGGTTCGCTAATCCCGACTAGTTTGAATTGATATTCAAAGGAGATTAAAGAATAAATTCAAAGAATTTATCTTGGATAAAATTAATGGGAACTTTTCCCAAAGTATAGGAATATTTGAATAAAAGAATATTATGAATTGGAATGAGGCGTATGTTGTGTTTGTGTAACACTTTTATAATATATACGCGAGTTATTCAGAAAGACCGGGTTTATCCCATTCTGAATAACTGATTCGACGTGGTGTCGAAGATGAAGACGATGGTCGAAGACCGGAAGTCTTCACGTCGTTTGGGTGATTACTGATGATCTTGATTGGGCTGTACACCCAAGAAGATGGAAACAGTTGGCGATCGTCCAGACGTACTTGGAGATCGATGGGTATGCGGGGTACTAGGTGCCTCCGGTTTCGTTCAGACCCAGAACGGACTTGTGAATGGACTGTGTGTCTGACATTGGATTTTAGTCTGTGTGATTGATCTCTATTAAATATATATCTGTTTGGCGGCGGAGAATTTATTCTCTTGCTTAACGCCCTTCTCTGAGACGTACGAGCTCAGGGGTTATATATTGATGGATATCAAACGCATGGAGTGAATTGCCTGTGTGGCATGCCTAAGTGGCAATTGATCGAGGCTTCTGTTGAAAAGCAAAGTCTTGTGGTGATGATCAAAGCAAGGCCTTTGTGGCGTAGCTTTGTGTAACGTTTACTTCGCGTGTTTCACACCCGGTATGAACCAAAAACGGGAGACGGACCTCAGGGAGGGCATGCGTTTCCTTCTAGCTAAAAAGTGGCGTCAGTGATTTTACACGCCCTGACGAGTTTGACTTATGTGGTTGTTGCTGTTGCGAGGCGCCTCGGATTGATCGGTCGTTCTCGAATCGATGGAGTCATTTAGTTGGCTCATTTACGCCCCAAAGGGCGGGGAAACGTAGTGTTCAGGCATTTTAATCCACATCGGTGGACCGGCCCTGTCGCTCCAAGGGTCACTCGAGCTCTGATCCTGAGACATGGGCTAGATTGTCTCGAATCGGTTGAGGACTATCTTTTGCCTCGGTTCATAGACGGAAATCCAATTTCCAAATACGTGACATTTGCGGTTTTATTTGTAGAGCCTAGTATGGCGACATAGTGGGATGGGGCGCTCATGCCGCCTATGATTGATACTTATGATTTGAAGTTGTTTTATACACTATGCACTTAAAATAGTATCAAATGATTTGTTTTAAACTTATCAAGCATTCTTTGGCTGTTATAAGGTAAAAACCCTATCCCCCGGCTTGCGTTGCATTGTGTGATAGGACCTGGGTCTTATAACAGCTTCATTTTTTCTTTATTTAGCATTGCGCTGTTGTTTTATGCACTGGTATTCTTGGGAGGAAACCCGTTCCGTGTTATACGGCGTGGTCCCTTGTTTTGCCTAACTTTAAAAATAAAGATTAATAACTGTTTTAGTTCTCACACCAGTCACATGACTGACCTGGAGTTTATTGTTTTAACCTAAACTCTGGGTGCCCTTATTTTGACACGGGCAGCTAGTAGTTTTGGTTTTGCAGATTTATATTCACAGGATCCTGGTTTACAGCTGGAACGATATCCGGAAAGCTTTGTATCCGTATATCTCTTCTAGTTGTGTATTGTATTATTTTCCGCTGCTATGTAATCAAATGTAATTTAAATCTCTGATATTTCTGTGTAATATTCATTTATACTCTGTATATTCTTGTAATCTGATGCATTGTTGTAATATACAGTGAAATGTTCTTCCGTATGCGTTCTGTTTTGTCGTGTTCTCAAACGATAGGTCGTTTCGAATGGCCTGGATCGGTTTAGCGACTGGTTCGAACCGAGCGAAATTCACTGACGTCACAGTTGGTATCAGAGCTTTGGTTTACAGAGCTCGAGAACAAGACACATTAGAACCATACGAAAGAATTCATCAGATATTGGATTAGCAATATCCAACGGGAATGACTCGTTAGAGATGGGATCAGTAGTATCCTAGAACGAGTGTGAAGAGTATATTTTTGAAAATGAAAACAAAATTTTGTTTTGAAAATTTAAATCAATTATACGTATTTGATTATTTATTTACATTGATTTGGACAATCAAATATATAGAGGTTTTAGTATACGTCTGATCCACGTGTATTGAAGCCTCAAATATATTCGATAGATATAGAATCACACTCTAGTCGCTCGGACATGATTCTAATGATTGACGCGTCATCATTAGAATTTATTTTCGTGTTTCGAAGGTGAGATTTCTATATATTTCCTATTGACTGGTGTGAGAACCAAAATTAGATAGGGCTTATTGTTGTGATTTGGCATCAAAAATCTGATTTTTTTTAGACTATGTATCAAAGTTATGAATTTGAAACGTTAAATTCACTAATTGATTGATGTTTGTGTTGTTTGTTCATTTGTTTGCTAATTTTGAACCATTATGCCTAATCGAACCAAATATTGAATTATATTGAAATTGGTTGCGTTTGCTTGCATATGCATATACTTACATTGAACAGGTCATAGCAAGGAGGCTAGAGCAGAGAATAAAATTTGTTTGCCCGACAAATAGGTACATGTTTACTACATAATTTACTGTTTTGTTTGGGTGATGATTATTTTATGAGCCTATTGGCTAGCCGCTTGGCTTTTTCTTTTTCTTTTTGAGATCTGAAGGACCGGGGAAGCTATTTGAAATTCCCCGATGCTCCCGGTGCAGGGGAGGTTATGGCGAAATTTTTCGAAAATTTAGGGTGTTAGCCAAATTTTTGAAATTTTGAAAATTCTCAGAAACTGAAAAGTTGGAGAATGAAAGCCAGATCGAAAGTAGAGTTGATTAATCAAACCACTTTCGACTTTGTTCCTTTTCGGGGACGAAAAGTTTTAAGTGGCGGAGATTGTAACAACCCGAAAATCTGGGCCAGTTTAAAAATTTTATTTTGGCAATTTTAGCGAATTTTGATTATTTAAAATAGATTATTTTAAATAATATCGACGAGAAAATTTATTTTGAATATAATTCGAACGTATATATTATATACGCCGTCGTTAGAATATAAATATTTATATATAATTATAAAAAGGAATTGAAAATGGCGCGGTAGTTCGATAATTCGATTTCAAACTTCAATTGAATGTACCGGGTGCAAAACAATCCGGATTTTAGTGAAACCAAAAATGATAGGATCTAATTGATATTATCTTTCTATCGAATCCGAAAAACCCAAATTTCATAGCGGGAATCAATAGATATGTCCAGATGAAAATTCTGAATAGTCGCTATGGAATTCAGGCCCTTAAAAATAGCCATTTTGCAAACGACCTCGGATTTCGACGAAACCACTTTTGTTGGATCCGCAGTGTCAAATTATTGCTAGGTTTTAAATTTCATAATTTTCCGAATCAATATGTGAGCGTGGCAAAGGAAAACGCGTTTGGCCAGTTTCAGTTGATTTTAATCGACTGGAAAATGGCCATTTTTCAAATGATCTCAGAATTCGACGAAATTAGTTTTGTTAGGACCGTATCGTCAATACGAAGGTAGAAATAATTTTTCTGGAATTTTTCGAGTTAATATGTGGCCCAGGTAAATTGAAATGTGCGTTCAAATTCAATATACATTGATTTATATTTTAATTTGAACGGAAACTGATCGTAAAAAGCGAATTGGATTGCGAAACATATCCCATTGTGTCCGGAATGGGGGTAATTAGCTATGGACGACAAGCGGTGGGCTTGATTTCGACTTCGAAATAAAAAGTTACCTTTTTGAATTAATTAAAATAAAATTATATAAAACCTAACCCTAGGAACTAACAGTCAAACCCCAAACCTTATTCTTCGTGGTCAAACCTTCCCCCACCATTTCTACCGTTCATTTCAAAATCGAGAGAAAAAAAAAATCGCGAAGACCACGACGCTGCCCCTCGACTTGCCCAGTTCACCGCCGTCGCGACCCCCTCTGTCAGCGCCGCCTCTGGCGGAAGTCCCCACGCCTACGATTCTGCTCCTCCCACGCACCCCCTGCTCGCGAATCCCTCCTCCTCTTCTATTTGAACGACGCCCTAGCCTCCCGAACCCACCACCTGAAGCCGCGACAGGCCCACCCCCCCTCCAGGCCTCACGCCGACGCCTGCACCGCCCCCCCTTGGCTGTGGACCCCCCCTCCTTCCAGGAAAACCTGTTTCTTTATTTTCAAGATCTGAAACCCCATTCCTCCGCTGGTCAGACCGCCGACTGCACCACCTAACAGCCCCAGCGTCGCTCCCTTGGTCATCCCATTCCAATCGGTGATCCCCTTCCTTCAAAAATCCAATGAACGGTGAGTTTTTACTTATTTGGTTTAAATACGCTTTTATAATTAAAGAAGATCAGTTTTAATATATGATTAATTTATAAAATCAGTTTTATTATATATGGTTTGAAGTAAAGATGTGATTTTTAAATAAACAAAGGTTGGATTTTTACATAATGGAAGACGATACTTTTTCATAATGAAGGACGATATTTTTATATAATGAAGGTGATATCTTTAATCATAGAAAGGCGAGTTTTTTTTTTACATATATGAAGAGGTGATAAAAATTCGATTTTTATTATATGAACATCACCATAAAAATTCGATTTTTATTAATGAAGTAGCGAAATAAAAATTCGATTTTTATATATGTGGCGAATTAAAAATATGATTTTTATATATTGAATAGCGAAGTAAAAATTCGATTTTTACATATGTAGTGGCTACGGGCGAAGAAAGTGATAAGAGACGAGAACAGTGAAGATTTCCTGCATTTGAAGTGCCGTGGAGCTAGGATAGCTAAATGTGAGAATTTCTCATCTTTCAATTTCATTTCTATTTATATATATACACTAGGATGCAGACGGTGCTTAGTAGTACCCGACACAATCGTCCACAGACCATGGACTTGTTTGTTTGGTTGCATAGATTAGTTATATGATTTGATTTGAATTTGGTTGTTTGGTGATTTTGATTGATGTGTGAATGGCGTGGGCCTTCACTAGACCGGGGATAAGGCTAGGCCTTGTCCCGTTTCTAGTATCGTGCCGTTATGCCGCCGAAATTTTCTAAAATAAGTTAGAAAAATAATAATATCATTTTATAGAATAAATGAATTGAATAGAAATTCATATGTTGAAATAAAATGTTTTGTCGTTAAAAATATAATTTTTAACGTGAAGTGAATAAAATAAATATTCATTTACAAACCAGACGGTTTGTTTATGTACACCTATTTGAAGGACATGGATTGGGTCGATAAATTTTACACATCGCCCAACTGCACAACTAAAATCTGGGTTGGATTGTTTGAAACCCCACACGGGTGTTAGGATGAAATTTGAAGTTCACTCATCCTGATTGATTAAATATGTCGATCGATCGATTGACAGGCTGTTATAAGCGTTAGATATCTATATTTGATGCTTATACAGTGTAGTGCACTTTGGTTGATGGTTGATTATTTTTCAATGCTATTATATGTGTGCAGTGTATGAAAATCCATATAATTAACTTTATACGGTGATTGATTGGGCCTCATTCCAATCGTGAAAATAAAGAATATTTTGATAATAACAAATATTTTGATAATAGGAAATATTTGAAATAGAATATTTGAAAATAGAAATATGTGAAGCCGTGATGATTAGATTGACGCCATTTAGACGTGAACGATATTTATATCGATTTTAAACGATTTCGAAATGAATTGAATTGAAAACGATTTCGAAATGAAATGAATTGAAAACGATTTCGAAATGAATTGAATTGAAAACGATTTCGAAATGAATTGAATTGAAAACGATTTCGAAATGAATTGAATTGAAAACGATTTCGAAATGAATTGAATTGAAAACGATTTCGAAATGAAATGAATTGAAAACGATTTCGAAATGAATTGAATTGAAAACGATTTCGAAATGAATTGAATTGAAAACGATTTCGAAATGAATTGAATTGAAAACGATTTCGAAATGAATTGAATTGAAAACGATTTCGAAATGAATTGAATTGAAAACGATTTCGAAATGAATTGAATTGAAAACGATTTCGAAATGAATTGAATTGAAAACGATTTCGAAATGAATTGAATTGAAAACGATTTCGAAATGAATTGAATTGAAAACGAATTCGAATTGAATTGAAAGTGAATTGAAATGAATTCAAATTGAATTGAAATTTGAATTGAATAGAAATGAATTTTAAAACGAATTTATAAAGAAGAATTCAATTTTGATTTGAATTGAAAAGGAAGTTGAAATTGCTTTTGAACCGAATTTAAAACTATTTATATAATTCGTTTTAAATAGAAATCGACGAAGTGTATATTATATATATCATATATATAATATAATGGCCTGAATAGAACGTGCCGCGCCGCGGCAGTTCGTGAATTTCGACCATTTATTTCAAACGGACATTACGGGAGATCCGACCGTCGGATTCTCCTAAAACCGGAACCGTTGGGTTCGTATCGAAAAGAGCTTTCTAACGAATATTAGAAATTTGAAATCTAACGGTTGGATTTGGAATTATGCCCAAATCAAATTTGAAAAAGGTCGGTGTAAGTGCAGTTCGACGGCCGTTGATGGAAATCGACTGTACGGGCCTTGATAAAATTATTAAAAATAGTAATAATTTGTGTAAAATCATAAGAAATGATTTGTGAAGATTTGGGATGAAAGACTCCATATTTGAAAAGATAAAAATAGATTTTTATCGAAATGAACTAGTTTTGAACTAGAATTATAATTCTATTTATTTTTAAATGAATAAATTGAAATTGAAATGGTTTTGAAAATAACCAGAATTTCCAATGATTGCATTGGAGTGGATTTGAATCGAAATTGTCTTCGGAATATTTCGATGTTGGAATTCGTGATTATACAGATGTTGTTATGGAAATTTGAAAGATATATATATATTTATATCGTTATTTCCGATACGACATTTGTTAATCGTAGAATTTGATATTGAATATAAGCCGATATATTTTCTATTCAGAGCCTTGTATTGAATATCAAATGTGATTTGGGTTTGTCATGAATGGTGTCTTCACTAACACTGTTCTTGAACCCAGTTGAGAAATGATTAAATCTTTTTATTTAGATTTAATGAAGTGTACCAATTAAATAATATTTAATTGGAATTGAATTGATATTGATTTTTGGGTTTATCGTGAACAGTGTTTTAAAGAACACTCGTTCTTTAACCCGATAATTAATGAATGTGACTTTGGGTTTATCGTGAACCGTGTTTTAAATGACACGGATTCTTTAACCCAGTTAAAGATTAAAACTAAGTGGAGTTTTAATGAATCTTTAATTAGATTGAAAAGATCGAAAATGGAGTATCACCAGTTTTACTCCAAGCGATAGTTAAATCTTTAATTAGATTTGAACGTGAAATGGTAATTGAATTTACCGATAACACTGTAGTGTTAGATATGAAGTACTACCAGTTTTACTTCATGGGATGAATAGGTTGGGATTGGGAAAATAAAATAAATGATTACTTCGGTGTGGTTCGCTAATCCCGACTAGTTTGAATTGATATTCAAAGGAGATTAAAGAATAAATTCAAAGAATTTATCTTGGATAAAATTAATGGGAACTTTTCCCAAAGTATAGGAATATTTGAATAAAAGAATATTCTGAATTGGAATGAGGCGTATGTTGTGTTTGTGTAACACTTTTATAATATATACGCGAGTTATTCAGAAAGACCGGGTTTATCCCATTCTGAATAACTGATTCGACGTGGTGTCGAAGATGAAGACGATGGTCGAAGACCGGAAGTCTTCACGTCGTTTGGGTGATTACTGATGATCTTGATTGGGCTGTACACCCAAGAAGATGGAAACAGTTGGCGATCGTCCAGACGTACTTGGAGATCGATGGATATGCGGGGTACTAGGTGCCTCCGGTTTCGTTCAGACCCAGAACGGACTTGTGAATGGACTGTGTGTCTGACATTGGATTTTAGTCTGTGTGATTGATCTCTATTAAATATATATTTGTTTGGCGGCGGAGAATTTATTCTCTTGCTTAACGCCCTTCTCTGAGACGTACGAGCTCAGGGGTTATATATTGATGGATATCAAACGCATGGAGTGAATTGCCTGTGTGGCATGCCTAAGTGGCAATTGATCGATGCTTCTGTTGAAAAGCAAAGTCTTGTGGTGATGATCAAAGCAAGGCCTTTGTGGCGTAGCTTTGTGTAACGTTTACTTCGCGTGTTTCACACCCGGTATGAACCAAAAACGGGAGACGGACCTCAGGGAGGGCATGCGTTTCCTTCTAGCTAAAAAGTGGCGTCAGTGGTTTTACACGCCCTGACGAGTTTGACTTATGTGGTTGTTGCTGTTGCGAGGCGCCTCGGATTGATCGGTCGTTCTCGAACCGATGGAGTCATTTAGTTGGCTCATTTACGCCCCAAAGGGCGGGGAAACGTAGTGTTCAGGCATTTTAATCCACATCGGTGGACCGACCCTGTCGCTCCAAGGGTCACTCGAGCTCTGATCCTGAGACATGGGCTAGATTGTCTCGAATCGGTTGAGGACTATCTTTTGCCTCGGTTCATAGACGGAAATCCAATTTCCAAATACGTGACATTTGCGGTTTTATTTGTAGAGCCTAGTATGGCGACATAGTGGGATGGGGCGCTCATGCCGCCTATGATTGATACTTATGATTTGAAGTTGTTTTATACACTATGCACTTAAAATAGTATCAAATGATTTGTTTTAAACGTATCAAGCATTCTTTGGCTGTTATAAGGTAAAAACCCTATCCCCCGGCTTGCGTTGCATTGTCTGATAGGACCTGGGTCTTATAACAGCTTCATTTTTTCTTTATTTAGCATTGCGCTGTTGTTTTATGCACTGGTATTCTTGGGAGGAAACCCGTTCCGTGTTATACGGCGTGGTCCCTTGTTTTGCCTAACTTTAAAAATAAAGATTAATAACTGTTTTAGTTCTCACACCAGTCACATGACTGACCTGGAGTTTATTGTTTTAACCTAAACTCTGGGTGCCCTTATTTTGACACGGGCAGCTAGTAGTTTTGGTTTTGCAGATTTATATTCACAGGATCCTGGTTTACAGCTGGAACGATATCCGGAAAGCTTTGTATCCGTATATCTCTTCTAGTTGTGTATTGTATTATTTTCCGCTGCTATGTAATCAAATGTAATTTAAATCTCTGATATTTCTGTGTAATATTCATTTATACTCTGTATATTCTTGTAATCTGATGCATTGTTGTAATATACAGTGAAATGTTCTTCCGTATGCGTTCTGTTTTGTCGTGTTCTCAAACGATAGGGCGTTTCGAACGGCCTGGATCGGTTTGGCGACTGGTTCGGACCGAGCGAAATTCACTGACGTCATAATCTCTTAAATATTTTTTGCCAATAAAAGAATTAATTCATTTTGTATTCTATGGCTAAGATAATGATTGTGTACTTCATTATTTACCACGCGTCTAAGATGTTCTTCCATGATTGGATCAAATTCGGCAATAAATTCTATAAGTTGACAAAAAAGCCCATTGTTCTTCACATAGATCTTTTCATTAGATCCGTGAAATGGTGAATTATTCTGGGAGAGAGTTTTCACAACACCAATAATACAAACTAATATATTTTTTCCATCGTTGTCTCTCTTGATCCATTAGTGATTCCATTCCTTTGTTTATTGTTTCTTTTAGTTGAAGACCTCAATGCAAATTCACCCATTTGATAAGATTCGCCAAATGTTCTGGGTTACCCTCATGCTCTCGAAGTTTAGCTATTATATTATGCCAATCATTAAATCCTTCGTTTGCTAATTAGAATGTTTTTGTGCTTTTTTAAACAACTTGCAACAAAAGAAAAAAACTTTATTTACCTCATTTGAGTAAACAAGTCACTTTCTTTAATACTTTTGTCCACGCTGGATAATTACCAATATAATATTTAGAAGAGAATTGTCTTCCATCATCTTCGTTTTTAGGAAATTCATCATTCTCTTTCAATATTTTAATAGGCCCATTTTGAACTAACATTGCTCTTTTGCTATCAGTAATTCTTCCCCATAATCCAGGATCATAGTTAACATCAACGTCTTTCTCAAGATTAAGCTGAACTGTATAACAAACAACTTCAATCGTAGTATCCATAGCTTCATTATCATTACCTTTTTTGTTGATTTCGACAATATCTTCATTTAACACATCAAAATTTTCACTTACTAACAATTCATGAGCCTCGACAATCTCATCTACTAACAATTCTTAAGACTCGATATTCTCTTCAATGTCTTCATATTTGTCGTTAGATTTGCCCAACCATACAGGAAGTTGAAGGTTGTGAATTTTGCATTTTTGCTTGAAACAAATTTGAAATTGAACCAATGAGTGATTTTGCAAGCACATCCCTTTTTTGTTTAACTTATCTATTGTGAGCTCCGGAGTTTTGTTTTCGAAATCGATTTCAGATTTTATAATCTTCGTTCTTCGTCATAATTCCTATACTTTTAAAGAATGACATAAACTTACCTTTGAAATAAAAACATTTTATTTAGTGTTGAAAGTATTTTTTGTTTTTCAAACAAAATTGTTCGTAACCATAATTAAATAAAAGCAACCAATTTATGACTACAAATTATTTACTGTAAACTGACAACTACAAACAAGGATTAAGGGGCAGTAAATTGACCACTGCAAATAAGGGACACTTCTTGATTCCATCTGTCTAAGTAGAGAAAATTAATTTGGAAGAAAAATTATATATTTCTATCGCAATTACTACTGTACAACCGGCCAAAGCTAAACCTAACTCTCGAAAATCCTTATAGAAGCTAAAATGACCTCAAATCCTACAGGCAGGCAATAAAAACTGACCACAACTTCCATTGTAATTTAAAACAAAAATTCAATACACTCATTCTTCAATAAAAAATACTATATCCTAGTTCCTACACGCAGGCAAAGCTAAAAAGCGAGCACTTATTCTTCAATAAAAATTACTGCTTCCATTGTATTGTTTCAAACTTTCAAATAATACAACAATTATACAAATTAAAAAAAAAACGTTCGGAGTTGGAGAATCGGATTCCCAAATTCCGGTGTCAATCTACTGAAGACTGAAGCAATGGAGATGGAGAAAAAATCAATCGGATTCTTGAAACTTCACGATATTTGATTAGGGCTGAAACGCGAGCGCCTATGCCGATTGGATTTGGGGAGCTGCGTTTTTTATTAGCAGAAACGTCGTTATTGTTTTTTTTTTCCTTTTTTTCTTTTTGATTTGAGAAGCTGCGTTTTTTATTGACGGCTTTGAATTTGGGGACTTCGTTTTAATTTTTGTTGCCCCTCACGGAGGGTTACCCAAGGCTAAAGCCTGATAGGCCTCTGGCAAAGATCGGGTCCGATGTTCACAATATTCCATTTGTGTGTATTGATTCCTAGTATTTTTGTACATTTAGAGTTTAGAAACGAATTGATATGCTTGATGCTTTAAGATTTCTCAACGTGTTGCGACATACATGTACACTTCCATTTGAAATTTTGTAAAAGCTTTCATCATCTTTTAATTTAAGGGTGCATTTTTTGTCAGATCATAATGTATCATGAGTTTTATTCATGTGCTGCACATCCTAGAATTAAGGACCAGCCAGTAAACTTTACCCGGTTGAGTCAAGAACCTGTTAAGGAGAAAATTAAATGGGAAATGATGATCAATGAGATCTGAAGGATATTTCCATAGTACATGTTACAGACTTTTGGAACTTTAGTATTAAAAAAGGAATTATTGTGTAGCTTTCACTTTTGATGTTATGTTTACTCATTTATGATCAGTTTACTATTTTGCAAAGCAGACCTGAAGTGGAGATTCAATGTTCAACTTTAAGATGTCTACACATTTATCATATCATTATAATGTCTATTTTTTTGTTCCAGGTTTATGGTTTAAAGGGGTGATTTCAAAATAATTTGATGTACAACTTTGAGAGTCTACAACTGAGCTTTTAGCGATATGTCGTTCCCACAAGTTATCAAGTCCATTTTCCATTGAGTATGTAACGAACTTCTGTTTGAAATTTTGATGTTTGTGGTAACAGTGTTGTACATAGGTTAAAATTTTCACTGAAAAGCTTGATTTTATAAAATGTTGTTGATGTTTGTTTCTTTTTAGACAACTTGTAACAGATGTTCATTTATTATAGTTTGTCTGCTGTTAGTGCTAGTGAGATCTGTGTTTTGTCAGATTTATTATAATGAAGGAATCTTGCTTGAATGCATTTTTGGTTTTTCTAACGGTGTATTATATTTCGGTTTTAATATGCTAAGGGTAATGGCGGCTGCCTCAATTATAGAATATACTCACAGCTGCCTTAAATATGGAGTGTACTCAATAAATATATATAATAGTAGGGGCGGTTGTTAGCGTCTTTGTTATAGTTTGTATTTTATCTGCCCTACGTGGCATGTGGAGTAATTGAGGCAAATTATTTGCACAATTGGCCTCCAGTTAGTATCAGAGACGCCTCTTTTAAGGGCTGTTTCTAATTTGCCGCTCATTGATTATAAGGGCAAATTAGTATATTTTTTGCCCTTAGTTTGATTAATAGAGGCAGTATTTTTTTGCCTTTAATATTTCCAAACCTGATAGTAACATTTCTTTTTTCCTATCTAGATTTCCACTCAGCGAAAACAAACCAAAATAACATCTTCCCAACCCTTAAGTTTTATCCCTAAATGTCAGCTAATAAGTTGGAAGTGGGGATGAATTCGGGACGCAGGCGAAGTGAGACGGCTATAGGTGGTTTCTGATGACCGATAGGAAGGTTGAACGGAGAAGGCTTGTGGCGGTTTTCTGGAAATTGGTGAATCAGGTGGCGAGCTGTTTTGGGTGGAGGTGTAGGTCGATGAGTAGAGTCAGGTGGTGCGTTCAGATCATGGTACTCCAGGGTTGGTGACTGGTACAGTGACAGGTAAGGTCGCGTGAGTTTGGTTGCTGGAGGAAGTGAGGGGATAGGTTGCGGGTTGGTCGGAAAGGAAGGGGGAGATGATTGCGATGATGCTCGGGTACTGGTGGCGTCTGGAGCGGTGTAGGTGGTGATGTACAGTGGGGAGGAATAATGGTAGATGGAAGTTCGAACGGTAGTTGTTCATGCAGATAAGAGGGGACGACTCAACTTTTTGGAAGCAGAATGCATGTGGAAGAAAGAATGTGGGGGAAGCGCACACGTGGGCTATCAACGTTTTTGGTCTTGGGCCAGGCCTAACATATAAAAAATAATAATTCAAAGATGGGCTGGTGTTGTTTGCAAACAATATGATAATCGGGTGGGAAGATTAAAAATGGTTCGGCCATATCTTTATAATAAGGTAATTATATAATCTAATTAATATATTTATAAAGTGATATGTGATTATTAATAATAATATAAATTAATTTAGTTAGTGTTGATGCATGTGGAAACAAGGACCAGCTGACCGATGGAATAAAGGAAACGAATGAGGGTATAAGCGACCTTTATTTCCTAATGCAAGTAAATAACACTAATAATATTATTAAGGGACCATTAACTAATTTAATCCTGTTGAAATGTTACAGGACCGTGCGTGAATTCAAGCTGATAACAGAAGGAACGATCGGACCTACTATGTTTTAAGACGTAATTTTTAAATTAATTAATTATTTAACTAAGGAAATAATGGTTTATTTAAAATTGGATAATTAAAATATTTATAAATTATGACTATGTGATCAGAATTGGACCAAACAAGTTGTGTTAAGACCGTATGACTGAATTCTTGTAACGACCCGAAAAGTTCCGATCCTGATTATCGATACTAATACATATCCTGTATCACATATTGATCAATTAAACACCAGAAATTAACAGATCATTAATAGAAAGAAGTTATAGGGTGAGAAATAGAAAGAAAGTTAGAACAGAAGAAAAAGAAGAACAGAAAACAACAGAATCAGAGTATAACTAATCTCACAGCGGAAATGAACAAAATATATTTATTATATAATAACTTTTGAAATACAAAACAGTATTTGTACTTACATACATCATTAGAGTATAACACATATACAATACAGCGGAATAAACTATATATATCAAATGTTGAAGCCTCCTGCTCCAAGCTTCTTCAAGTGAATCTGTAAAATCCTGAAACCACTTGACTGCCCATACAAATTTGGACACCCAAGAGTTTAGGGAAAATATAGGAAAATAAACTCTAGGTCAGTCGTGGAACTGGTGTGAGTAAACGATTTTAAAACAGATTGATTTAACGTTTAAAAAAATCATTTTGAAAGGAACGGTAATCGTAAGAACGATAAACACATAAACACGGATGGTTTTTACCTTACGATAACCAAATCATTTTTGAATCAATACTCGTATGATATTATAATAATGTCTAAATACAAATAATTAACAATCTAGCGGAACGCTTGCATCTCACGCTTCACATATATAGTATACAAACAAAACCGCGGGCGCTTATTAGAGATTGGATTCCGACTATGACAAGTATGGAACCACCTTCTGATAGTTTATCTCTAGAGGGGAATACACTGGGTTCAACAAGAACGTCTTGCAACCCGACCCACACATTACCGACCACTCATTTCGCTTGAGTGTATCGAATGTATATCACCAACGGTTGGGCTCAAACCACCGTTTCCCGAAAAGGGACGGCATCGAAATAGATTACAAAAGGAAATGGAATTTCTCTAGATGAATGATTATACACCCTAATGGGAGCGACCCACATAGCCATGCTGCCTGCCCGATTTTTGTCATTTCCCAATTGATGAGGCTTGAGGTTAGAATTTACCTTTAGAACATATGGCCACCATTTATTTTTAATGTCATATCGTCAGATTCGCCACATATCACTAATTGACATCCACAAAAATACTTTGGGTGTTAGCTATCTACCAACCGAAATACGTTTGAGGAAATCAACGTACGTGACTCCTTTGAAAATACTCTGTCAGACATTCATCCATACAAGTCATCCAGGAACATGATGAACTGAAGGCACTCTCCTACTATATCCAATATAGAAATCACCCCATGGATCAGTAGCGAGTAGTCCTTGTCAATCAGAAGATTTCAATTACGATAGAATCACTGCTGAAATATCTCTGGGAGCTAATCATAGAATTTTACCAAGCATTTCAACTGCTCATGAAGATCTACGGTCTTCAACTCTTTAAATTATATAGGCATCCCTGCACATAAGTTCACGTAAAGTCGGTTCAAAGTGGTTTTGGGTCCAGTTCCCATCCCGGTCTCTTCGAACTAACACGTAGGGAATATTTGATAGTCGGTGTTTTAACTATCAAATTAAATCGGTGTAGATGAGTAAAAACTGTTTATTTAAATTTATTTTATCTCATATATATATATATATATATATATATATATCTCCATAACATGTCAATTTAATTATATTAACTTAAACATCCTTATTTCAAATTTTCAGAACGATAATCAACACATGAAGATTTAAAATTAAATAAAACGTACCAACATTTTATTTTATCTCGTTTATATTCAGTTTATCACTTCATAGTATGACAGATGATTAACAATAATTATTCAACACAACATTAACTTCCAATACTAATTTGACGTTTTATTTCAAACTAATAACAGTTGAAATATCTGATCTTGGAGAATGACACATTTCACAATACTTATTTATCAAAATCCTTGGAAATAAATAAATCGATTTTATTTATACTTCTATTTATTTTTAATAGATTATATATATATATATATATTATTTTTGATTCTAACTCAAGTTTACACGTTAACGTTTGTACTGCAATTACGAAATGGATTTCCAATCCTTTTCTTGTTATTCACTTATTTAATTATATATTTATATTTAATTCCAATTTAAATTTAAATAAGATAAAAATATCTTAAAGGACCCAATACAGCCTAGCCCGTTTAGCCAAATCATCTCCCATCGACTTCCTTAACCCGTCCTCCCCTTCTCTACTCTTTATTCTATATAAATATAAATATAGAATGATTTAATTTAAACTTAAGTTTAAAACATTATTTCTTTATTTTCTTTAGCCCACTCCGGCCCAATACGAATTAAAAGCCCACCTTTTACTTCTCCTTCCTAGGCCTGTTCTTCATTTGTACTCCCCCTTCTCTTCACATGATCGAACCACATGAACCGACAACCTAAAACCCTTGATTAACACATGCTGATGCAATATTCCCTTGCTCCACTTCGTGCCTTTCTCGCTCCAGATTTTTGCCAAACACTGAAATTTGGTAACGCAAAAACAAGGATCAATACAAGGTCGTCCATCATTTTTTGTGATCCGCCCCCCATTTCCCCAATTCTTTCCTTTCTTTCACCCGCTATGTCACCCCACTGTGCACCCTGTACACCGTTCACGTGCAACACCGTGCCATGGGCGATCTCGCCGCCTGCTACATCATCAGAAATGCCACTTCATCCGCTTAACCGATTCCTCCCATCAGTATTTGTTAAACCTCAATGCATCAAATAAATGGATCTTCCACCTACGTTTCAACAAAACCGTCTTCAGTAACAACACCTCATCTCGCCACTATCAGCCACCAGTCATCACCGAACTCCGGTCACTCGAAGCTGACTCTCCTCTCTTCCAATTCCCCCATATGTGTTCATTCCAAAAACCCTGTACGAGGTGCAGTTAGATGCTATTCCGTGCCCAAAAAGATGAACCCAAACCTTCTATTTCCCCTCGTTCTCGCAAATAGGTGCACTATAATTTATACTGCCATTTTCCTAGATTCTAGGGTATCTTCTACTCGTCCAGATCGAATGGCAATATCATCCAATGATGAAGTCACCGGAATTTGGTAAAAATGCAAATGTTGATCATCCCTCAAATTCTCATTATCTATTTTATTAAAAATTATAATTTTCATATCAAAATTCATGATTTTTACTAACAAACCCATTTATGTACTTGAATCCGAATCTAATGACATTTGAAAATCTGAGTTTTATAGCCCTTCACTGTAATTGGGTAATTTATATTGAGATATAATATTGTTTGAATCTAATTTTTTTTTAGAGAATACACTACAAAAAAAATGAACAACTTTAACGATTACCTCAATCCCTAAAACAAACTATAATTTTTGTTCTTGATTCTTAAATCAAGAGAATGGTTGAATATGTATCTACTGCTAACCATACAGACAGGGTTTTAACCTTCTTTTAGTAATTTTATCCAAGAATTTAGAGCATGTCATATGATATTAAACAATTAGTAACAATCACAGAGACATGTATGTTGGAATCCATGTAAGTCTAAACAGTAGGGGAATCTTAAGTGTTTACCCAAAAATATATGATTTTCGTCTTCTGTAATTTTTTTCCAGGTTTTGTCCAAACTTCCTAATCCTAATCTAACTAATTTCAGAAATTAAACATAAATATTTAAATCAAAGAGAATGCGTATATAACAGCACACCAATAGTTTGAATCTATTTTAAAACTGAAAACGGACAGTAGAAAAATGAAGTGTGTTCACCCTCATAATTTAAAACTACTGCTATGTAGTTGTTTCTCAGGTTTTTCAACTATGAAACCATAGTTTAGCAATACTTAAACAACTTTAACATTGAACCACAATGTGAGAGGTACAGTCATATAGTTGGATCCATTCAAGATTTTTATAAACAGTAAATGGGTTTAAAGTGTTCACTCACCTACTAGCCCCTGTGTTATGTTTTTCACTGCATTTCTTTTGTGTTCACTGTCATGCCAATCCACTATGTTTTCTCCCCCTGATTTCATGTGTTTCCAGTGAACTGGGGTGTGTGTTTGAGTTTGTGGAGTTTGTATGGGTATTTATAGATAAAAAACTGGACCTAAGTCAGCTAGTTGTTTGGATAGGAAGGGGGGATAGCTTGCAGCCTTATTAGTGAGGTGACGTGTTGAATTAACCACTGGAAAAGAAGTTGTTGTTAAGTCACTACCCTACTATATCTTTCAGGTTGTAGGTACAAGGCTAGCTGTGTATCGATGTACACATATGGGTGTACAACCATATGCAATATGGTTTAGAAACTAGGATGTTTTAGGTAGATAATAGGATGTGTATGCTAGCATTGCTTGATGTGAAGGATGTATGAAGTAGTATGAAAGTTGGGTATAATTTTACAATACTCTGAAAAATTTAAAACTTAGTTCTTAAGCAATTCGGCCATGTCATGTTCTTATTGCACATGTAAATGTACCTTATATTTATATTCAACTTATGCTTATTAGCTAAGCAAGAATCAGCCTCCTATCTACCTAGGTTTAGCATGTACTTATTGTTTTAAATGCCTGCAAACTTATCATCAGGCAAATCCACCACTTAATGTCCAAGATCTTCTCTTTCTCCTCTCACTTTCAACTCACCAGATTGTTCACATGCATGGAAGAATATTTGGCAGCCTTATGTTTGAATTGATGTTGTTGTGATTTTTGAATACAATAAAATGCTTTCCAGTTTGGTTCCTAATCAAACAGCCCGTTCATGTTCACTTCTAGCTATACAACATGTACATGTTTAGGTATTTCACATTTTTACAAATAATCTTAGCATCTAAGGCTAAACAGCAAGTTCAATGACCATGATCTATGCGTACAACCATGTCATTTGTATGTCCTTTTTATTATTAGCTATAACTTCTTTTATACACTTATGTGAAGTGAGAACGCGATTTCATTCCAAATATGTCTCTTTAGTTTCTTTAAGTAACTCTATGTTTGCATGACTAGTAAAAGTAAGTTTTAAATGTAAACAACATGTTAAAACAACTAACAATTGCCACATAACGAGACATGTTAATATATATACATATGATTTTAAAAATAATAATTCTAATTTAAATGGATTGATCTTGTCAATATTATCAAATAAAATAAATAGCTTGCATTCAATAATCATATACTTGTGTTTTCTTTTACATGAAGAAATTAAATTTTACTTATATAAATTTTATTTTAACTACCTTATGAAAAATCTAAATTAGTTAATCTATGAATTTATCTATCTTTCCTTTTATATATACTTAGGTAATCTTATATCCACATGAATTTTTGAACAATAAAAATTCAACAAGATGATAAAACATCAATTATTTGTTTTATATACAAATATATATTGATTACGGAATTTTAAACCATCAACAAATAAATTTAATTGTAAATTTTCCTGATATTTTCCAAATATATAAATCTTATTAAATTCTATTTAATTTAACTGTTATATTCTCGAGATATATAAATCCCATTTTAATTTTAATAGAATAAATCATCTATACATTACAGATTATAAAATTAGTCCAAAAACTGGGTCGTTACAATCTACTCCCCTTAAAAGAATTTCGTCCCCGAAATTAAAGAGTAGCGTGGAGATTCCGACTATATCTGACATCATAGACTTATATCATAACATATATTTGGGTCATCACCAAACAATCCCAATAACCAAGGCATCTAGAATACACATTTTATTCACAGAAATATTTTACTGCAATTAAAATATTCGATACATCAACAATTAGCTATTTATCACAGTTAAAAATATCTGTTATAGTAGTTGAAAAACATTTCCATTCTTTCATATGCATTAGTCCCTGGCCGTAAATTGGCAAGAGAATAATTCTCTAAGTATCAACCCCAAAGACTGAAATCAACATCAGATCTATACTCAGAAAATTATTTAACTTAACCAATCTTCGGTTAGGTTTTGATTCCTTGACTCCATATCTTAATTCCTTATCAACCCCGAATATATCTGATTATAGTTGGAAATTAATTCCAAACCTCATTAGTTTGAATCAAATCTATTCAAACATATTTATCTGCTCCAAATTCTCCTTTTAAACTCCAATCCAATTTAATCTTATTCACTTAACCTCAGTCAACTCTAGTCCATTCAGTTCACCTTTACTGCCTTAATCTACTAGGCTGGTCCTATTTAAATTATCAAGTTCTTGAATCAAAATTCCCGGTTTTATTTCAAATCAGTTTGAAATCACATATCCCTAATCCATGGTAAATCCAAATTTTGCCAAAATAATATTACTTGATAATATCCGTCTAACTTTCGGAGATTTCAAATTCAAGATTCGGTTTTGAATTTAGTTTTTGTTCGTCTCATTTTATTATTATACCAACTCCATTTGGTTTTATATACCCATCTTAATGTTATAATCTTATACCAGATTATAATAGCAATCATCACAACCATTTATAATAATTTCAAAAAATTATTCATTTATATCTAAATATAATTTTAAGCAAAATTAGTTCATTTGCCCAGCTTTTAAAACAATACTATGTTGAATTACTCTGTTCGAGGTTTACAAACATCTTATCGATATAGTTTGCAATCCCGTATCGATCAGAATTCATAATCTACTCGATAAACCAATCAACACAATATAAAATAGTTTTTATATCAATTAACAAGTACGCGGTTGTATATATACACTCAAACTCGGTCTAGGGTGTTACTAACCCCATCTTTATCGAGTTACGCCACAGAGCCAAGGTTATTACTAAAGCATTTCTCTGATACCAACTGTAACGACCTAAAAAGTTCCGATCCTGATTATCGATACTAATACATATCCTGTATCACATATCGATCAATCAAGCACCACAAATTAATAGATCGTTAATAGAAAGAAGTTAGAGAGTGAGAAATAGAAAAAAGAGAAAGTTAGAATAGAAGAAAAAGAAGAACAGAACACAACAGAATCAGGGTATATGTGATAGCCCATAACTTCTCCGGTAAGGAAAGCCCGGATTACCGTGAGGACAAGACAAACTAGAACGCAAACAGAAGAACATTTCATTGTATATTACAACAATTCCATCAGAGTACAAGAATATACAAAGTATGAATAAATATTATACAACAGAAGATATCAGAGATTTTAAATACAATACTGTAGCGGAAAAATAATACAAAATATAACTGAAAGAAATACACGGATACAGATCAGCTTTCCGAATATCACTTCAGCTATAAACCAGGTCCTGTGAATATAAATCTGCAAAACCCAACTACTAGCTGCCCGTGCGGAAAATAAGGGTACCCAGAGTTTAGGTTAAAACAATAAACTCCAGGTCAGGCATGTGACTGGTGTGAGAACTAAAACAGTTTAAAATTCTTATATTAAATTTCAGTAAATCAAGGGACCACGCCGTATAACCCAGAACAGGTTTTTACCCCAAGAATACCAGTGCATAAAACAAACAGCGCAATGCTAAATAAAGAACAATGAAGCTGTTATAAGACCCAGGTCCCATCACACAATGCAACGCAAGCCGGAGAATAGGGTTTTACCATATAACAGCCAAATAATGCTTGATATGTTTAAAACAGATTATTTTGATAGTACTATAAGTGTATAGTGTCAAAAACAATTTTCAATCATAAGTATCAATCATAGACGGCATGGGTACCATATATCATGTCGCCATACTAGTTCTACAATTAAAACCGCAAAGCGTCGTATTGGAAATTAGATTTCCATCTATAAACCGAGGCAAAAGATAGTCCTCTACCGATTCGAGACTCTCTAGCCCGAGCCTCAGGCAAGTACTCGGTCAAGCCTTGGAGCGACAGGGCCGGTCCACCGATGTGGATTAAAATGCCTGAACACTGCGTTTCCCCGCCCTTTGGGGCGTATATGAGCCAACGAATGACTCCATCGGTTCGAGAACGACCGATATATCTGAGGCGCCTCGCCACAGCAACAACCACACAGGTGAAAAGTATATAAATGTCAGCCAGTTTAAGCACTGACACCACCTAGCTAGAAGAAAACGCATGTCCTCCCTGAAGTCCTCGTCCTGCTTTTGGTTCATACCGGGGTGTGAGGCTCGCGAATTAACGTTACACAAAGCGATGCCACAAAGGCTGTGCTTTGATCATCAACCGCAAGACTCTGCTTTTCAACAGAAGCCTTGATCATTTGCATCTTAGCATGCCACACAGGCAGACCACTCTATGCAACCGATATCAGTCACACAGAATGAAATCTAATGTCAGACACATAGTCCATTTACAAGTTCGTTCTGGGTCTTAACGAAACCGGAGGCACTTTCCTTGCATATCCGTCGATCTCCAAGTACGTCTGGACGATCACCAACTGATTCCCTCCTCCTGGGTGTACAGCCCAATCAAGATCATCAGTAATCACCCAAACGATGTGAAGACCTCCGGTCTTTAACCACCGTCTTCATTTTCGACTTATCGTCGTATCAGTTATTCAGAATGGGATAAACCCGGTCTTTCCGAATAACTCGCGTATATAATAAACAAGTGTTACACAAACACAACATACGCCTCATTCCAATTCATAATATTATTTTATTCAAATACTCACGTTATTAGGGAAAGGTTCCCATTAATTTTATCAAAGATAAATTATTTAAAATTTATTCTTTAATCTTCTCATCAGTCTCTAACCGTAAATTAGTAAGAGAACAATTCCCTAAGTATTAACCCCAAAGGCCGAAACCAACATCAGATCAATACCCAGGAAACCATTCAACTTAACTAATCTCCAGTTAGTTTCTAATTTTCTTAACTCCATTGGGTCTAAGAACAGTATTATTAAAGATACCATTCACGACAACCCTAAATCTCATTCCATTGTTAATCGGGTTAAAGAACAAGTGTTATTTAAAACACTATTCACGATAAACCTAAAAATCAATTTTAATTCAATTCCAATTAAATACTAATTTAATTGGTTTACTTCATTAAATCTAAATAAAAAGATTTAATCTTTTCTCAACTGGGTTCAAGAACAGTCTTAATGAAGACACCATTCACGACAAACCCAAATCACATTCGATATTAAATACAAGGCTCTGAATAGAAAATATATCGGCTTATATTCAATATCAAATTCTGAAACCAACAGATATCGTATTGGAAATAACGATATAAATATATCTTTCAAATTTCCACAACCATATCTATATAATCACGAAATCCAACATCGAAATATTCCGAAGATAATTTCGATTCAAATCCATTCCATTTCGTATATTGGAAATTCTGCTTATTTTTAAAACCACTTCAAATCCAATTTATTTATTTTAAAAAAAATATTGGATTTTAATTCTAGTCCATAACTAGTTCATTTCGATAAAAATATATTTTTATCCTTTCAAATAGGGAATTTTTCATCCCAGTTCTTTCCAATCCATTTATTAAGATTTTAAACAAATTATAGATATTTTTAATAATTTTATCAAGGCCCATACAGTCGATTTCCAATAACGGTCGTCGAACTGCACTTGCAGCGACCTTTTCTAAATTTGATTTGGACGTATCTCCAAATCCAACCATTAGATTTCAAATTTCTAATATTCATTGGAAAGCTCTTTTCGATACGAACCCAATGGTTCCGGTTTCAGGAGAATCCGACGGTCGGATCTCCCGTAACGTCAATTCGAAGTTAATGGTCGAAATTCGCGAACTGCCGCAGCGCGGCGCGTTCTATTCAGGCCATTAAATATATATATTATATATATTTCGTCGATTCCTTTCAAAACGTATTTTATAAATCGTTTTAAAATTCGTTTTCAAAACGGTTTCAACTTCATATTCAATTTCGAATCAAAATTGAATATTCCATATCATCAATATATATAATGATAATATTTTCAAAATATTAGATTTTGAAATCACTTCTTTTTTCGATTATCGAATAAAATCGATATAAATATCGTTCGCGTCAAAATGGCGCAAATCTAATCCATACGGCTTTATATATTTCAATAACTTCGTTATTCGATTCAACAAATGAATATTTTATTTCAACACATGAATATATATTTTATTTCAACACATGAATATACATTTTATTTCAACACATGAATATATATTTTATTTCAACACGTGAATATATATTTTATTATATTCTTTATTTTCAAAATTGGAATGAGGCCCAATCAATTACCATATAACGTTAATTATATGGATTCCATACAACACATGTATATAATTGCAACGACAAATAATCAACCATCAACCAAAGTGCACCACACAACTGTTTGTCAACCTATCGATCGACACACAACTATTCAATTGGGACTAGTGTACGTCAAATATCATCCCAATACCCGTGTGGGGTTTCAATCAACAAACACAGACTGTTATGTGCAGTTGGGCGACGTGTAAAATTTATCGTCCCAATCAATATCATTCAAATCAGTGTACATAAACAAATCGTCTGATTTGTAAATGAATATTTTATTTTATTCACACCCACGTTAAAAATTATATTTTTAACGATAAAATATTTATTTCAACACATGAATTTCTATTCGGTTCATTTATTCAATAAAATGATATTTTTAATTTTTTTAACTTATTTTAAAAAAAATCGACGGCATAAGGGCACGATACTAGAAACGAGACAAGGCCTAGCCTTATCCCCGGTCTAATAACGGCCCATGCCATACACATGCCAATCTTATCAATTCGACTTCACACACCAAACCAAATTCAAACCAATAATCCTATCAATAACACAACCAAACAAACAAGTCCATGGTCTGTGGACGATGGTGTCGGGTGCTACTAAGCACCGTCTGCATCCTAGTATATATTTTAACTAGAAAAGAAAGTTTAAAGTGAGAAGTTCTCACCTTGGGGATCCACTCCTCCATTCTCTATTTCTGAACGGTCGGTTTCATCGCAGTCTGTTCCAAATGATTTTTATATTAAACATCACATTTTTATTTCAACGCTAAACGGATAAAAATCACATTTTTATGCTGTTCGGTTATAAACAAAAATCACATCTTTATATTGTTCAGATTTAAATAAAAATCACATTTCTAAAGTTGCTACACATATAAAAATCATACTTTTATTATAATGCTAATCGTGTAAAAATCATATTTTTAAACCGTTCTATATATAAAAAAAATCATATTTTTATTTCGAAGTTTATATTTTTAAAATCAAAGTTATATTTTTAGAATCAAAGTTATATTTTAATTTTATAAAACCAATGTTATTTTTAATTTTAAAACAAAGTATGTTTATATTTTCAAAACAAAGTCTGTTTATATTTTCAAAACAAAGTCTGTTTATATTTTCAAAACAAAGTCTTTTTATATTTTCAAAACAAAGTCAGTTTATATTTTCAAAACAAAGTCTTTTTATATTTTCAAAACAAAGTCTTTTTATATTTTCAAAACAAAGTCTTTTTATATTTTCAAAATCACTTCTATTTTATCATAATGTTATATATCTTAAAACTGCATTTTATATATTTTTAAAACTGAATTTTATATAGGCTAATTTATATTTTCAAAAACTGCTTTTATATAAGCTAATTTATATTTTCAAAAACTGCTTTTATTTAGTAAATATATATTTTAAAAACTGATTTTATATAGAAAATATATATTTTAAAAACTGATTTTATATAGTAAATATATATTTTTAAAAACTGATTTTATAAACTATAGGCTATTTAAAATAAAATAAAGAAAAAGATAGAACCTCTCTCTGTCGTTTTGGCCCGGACCGTGACTAGAACCGTACTGGGAAACTAGGGCTCCTCCCCGTTGTCGCCTGGAGCTGCTTGAACTGGATCGGGGGGCGTCATGTCGGAGAGCCTCACGAGCTCCACCAGCGACGGAGGGATGGCCAAGTTCGGTTTTCAGCGGAGGCGAGAGAGGAAGGGGCAGCGGATGGAGGAGGAGAGGAAGGGAAGGTGGCGGCGGATCTCCTGAGGTGGCGCACGCGATGAAGGTGAAAGGGGTGGGGGGTAGCGGCGGAATCGCCTGTGCGATTTAGAGAGGGAGCGGGTTTTTTATTATTATTTATTTCAGATCTGGAACGGTGAAGGGAGAGAAAGGAGGGCCCAAGGATATATAATTTTATTTAATTAATATTTCATTCTTTCAAAAAGTAACTTTTATTTTCGAACTCGGATTCGAGCCCACTGACTGTCGTCCCTAGCGTATTACCCACATTCCGAACACAATGGGATATATATCGTGAGCCAGTTCGGTTGTTACGATCAGTTTCCGTTCAAATTAAAATATAAATATGTATATTCAATTATAAACGTACATTTTAATTTACCGGGGTCGCATACTAACTCTAAAAATTCTAGAAAAATTATTTCTTGCTTCGTATCGATGATACGGTCCTAACAAAACTAATTTCATCAAATTCTGAGACCATTTGAAAAATGGCCATTTTCTGGTCGACCCAATTTGACTGAAACTGACAAAACGCGTTTAGCTGCGCAACGCTCACATATTGATTCAGAAAATTATGAATTTTGAAATCTAGCAATAATTTGACATCCTGGATCTAACAAAAATGGTTTCGTCGAAAACCGAGGTCGTTTGCAAAATTTCTATTTCTAAGGGCCTTTATATATATTAAAATATATATAAATTCCACAGCGACTTTTCTGAATTTTAAACTGGACGTATCTTACACTCTATAAAGTGAAATCTCAGTTTCTTACATCCTTTAGAAAGATATCGTTAAACAGATTCAAATATTTCTTGTTTCGTTCAATTCTGACTTATATTGAATTCTGTATATTCATTTGAAATTCGAAATCGAAAATTCGAACTGCAGCGCCATTTCAGGCTCGTTATATAATTAAAATAAAATTATTCATTTTAACTCCATCGAAAATAATTTTTCCGTCGTTTTTATTTAAAATAATCCATTTTAAATATTCAAAATTCATTAAATTCGCTAAAATAAATTTTTTAAACTGGCTCAGAATTTCCGGGTTGTTACAATATAACTAATCTCACATCGGAAATTAACAAAATATATTATATAATAACTTTTGAAATACAAAAAAGTATTTGTACTTACATACATCATCAGAGTATAACACATATACAGTACAATGGAATAAACTCTATATGTCAAATGTTGAAGCCTCCTGCTCCAAGCTTCTTCAAGTGAATCTGTAAAATCCTGAAACCGCTTGATTGCCCATACAAATTTGGGCACCCAAGAGTTTAGGGAAAACATAGGAAAATAAACTCTGGGTCAATCGTGGGACTGGTATGAGTAAACGATATTAAAAAAGATTGATTTAACATTTAAAAAAAATCCTTTCGAAAGGAATAACAATCGTAAGACTGATCCACACATAAACACGGATGGTTTTTACCTTACGATAACGAAATCATTTTTGAAATCAATACTCGTCTGACACTATAATAATGTCTAAATACAAATAAATAACAATCTAGCGGAACGCTTGCATCTCACGCTCCACATATATAGTATACAAAAAAACCGCGGGCGCTTATTGGAGATTGGATTCTAACTATGACAAGGTATGGAACCACCTGCCGATAGTATATCTCTAGAGGGCAATACACTGGGTTCAACAAGAACGTCTTACAACTCGGCCCACACATGAACGGCCACTCATTTCGCTTGCGTGTAGTGGTTATGAACTTTGTTTAATTTTAGGTCCTATTTACAATTTTTGTAATATAGGGAATTATATTCACATTAATTCCATATATTACAAAAATTGTAAATATGACCTAAAATTAAACAAAGTTCATGACCATTACTCTCTTGGTCATTTAACCATTCAAAAGACCATTTTAACTCTATCTTATGTCTATAAGGTAGTCCATTTATGTTATGTACTCTCAAAAGACCATTTTAACTCTATCTTATGTCTATAAGGTAGTCCATTTATGTTATGTACTCTCTTAATTTTAGGTCCTATTTACAATTTTTGTAATATATGGAATTAATGTGAATATAATTCCCTATATTACAAAAATTGTAAATAGGACCTAAAATTAAACAAAGTTCATAACCATTACTCTCTCAGCAATGGTTATGACTATTTAACTATAGGGGCTAACCAAGAGAGTTGTACTGTTGCTCTACTTCTATGGTACTAACCAGGTATTTGTTTTGCTCTTACAGGAATCTATAATATATGGAATTAATGTGAATATAATTTCCTATATTATATATTCTTGTAAGATCAGCAAAACAAATACCTGGTTAGTACCATAGAAGTAGTGCAATTGTACAACTCTCTTGGTTAGCCCTTATAGTTAAATAGTCGTAACCATTGCTCTCTCGAGAGAGTAATGGTTATGAACTTTGTTTAATTTTAGGTCCTATTTACAATTTTTGTAATATAGGGAATTATATTCACATTAATTCCATATATTACAAAAATTGTAAATAGGACCTAAAATTAAACAAAGTTCATAACTATTACTCGTATATCACCGACGGTTGGGCTCAAACCACCGTTTCCCGAAAAGGGACAGCATCGAAATAGATTACAGAATGAAATGGAATTTCTCTAGATGGGTGATTATACACCCTAATGGGAGCGACCCACATAGCCATGCTATCTGCCCGATTTTTGTTATTTCCCAGTTGATGAGGCTTGAGGTTAGAATTTACCTTTAGAACATCTGACCACCATTTACTTTGAATGCCACATCGTCAGATTCGCCAAATATCACTAATTGACATCCACAAAAATACTCTGGGTGTTAGCTATCCACCAACATAAATACGTTTGAGGAAATCAACGTACGTGACTCCTTTGAAAATACTCTATTAGACATTAGTCCATACAAGTCATCTAGGAACAGGATGAACCGAAGGCACTCTCCTACTACATCCAATATAGGAATCGCCTCATGGATCAGTAGCGAGTAGTCCTTGTCAATCCGAAGATTTCAATTACGATAGAATCACTGCTGAAATATTTCTGGGAGCTAACCAGAGAATTTCACCAAGCATTACAACTGCTCATGAAGATCTACGGTCTTCAACTCTTTAAATTATATAGGCATCCCTGCACGTTAGTTTACGTAAAGTCGGTTCAAAGTGGTTTTGGATCCAGTTCCCATCCCGGTCTCTTCAAACTAACACGTAGGTAATATTTGATAGTCAGTGTTTTAACTATCAAATTTAATCGGTGTTGATGAGTAAAAACTATTTATTTAAATTTATTTTATCTCATATATATATATATATATATATTTCCATAACATGTCAATTTAATTATATTAACTTATACATCCTAATTTCAAATTTTCAAAACGATAATCAACACAAGAAGATTTAAAATTAAATAAAACGTAAAAACGTTTTATTTTATCTCGTTTATATTCAGTTTATCACTTCATAGTATAACAGATGATTAACAATAATTATTCAACACAACATTAACTTCTAATACTAATTTGACGTTTTATTTCAAACTAATAACAGTTGAAATATTTGATCTTGGAGAATGACACATTTCACAATACTTATTTATCAAAATCCTTGGAAATAAATAAATCGATTTTATTTATACTTCTATTTCATTTTAATAGATTATATATATATATATATATATATATATATATATATTATTTTAGATTTTAACTCAAGTTTACACGTTGACGTTTGTTCTGCAATTACGAAATAGATTTCCGATCCTTTTCTTGTTATTCACTTATTTAATTATATATTTATATTTAAATCCAATTTAAATTTAAGTAAGTTAAAAATATCTTAACGGACCCAATACAGCCTAGCCTGTTTAGCCAAATCGTCTCCCATCGACTTCCTTAACCCGTCCTCCCCTTCTCTACTGTTTATTCTATATAAATATAAATATAGAATGATTTAATTTAAACCTAATTTTAAAACAACATTTCTTTATTTTCTTTAACCCACTCCGGTCTAATACGAATTAAAAGCCCACCTTCTACTTCTCCTTCCTAGGCCCATTCTTCATTTTTACTCCCCCTTCTCTTCACATGATCGAACCGCCACTACAAGAAATTTGTTCATTGACAGCGTTGAAAAAACGCTGTTATATAAATTTACAGCGTTTCGAAGCACGCTGTCTAACGACACGCTGTTATAGGTCAAGGGGGCTACCATAATACTTTGAAAACGCAGTAGAAAAAAAAGATACTACAAAGTTTCAGTTGGTGTTGTTGTTAAGTTTTGTATAGCGTTTTACTTGGCGTTGTCATTATGTTTATACAGCGTTTTGTGTAGTTGTGTTTGCATAGCTAACACAAATTATTCCTTCATCACATATATAACAGCGTTTTATATGGGTTAGAAACGTTGTTATCGGCTTCATACCACAGCGTTTTATAACGCCAAGAAATGTTATGGCCGTCCATATAGCACATCGTTTTCCATCATATATTACAGCGTTTAATTCTGCTTGGAAAAGTTGTTACTCTACATATCACAGCGTTTTCAAAATATATCACAGCGTTTCTGTAGAATTGTTGAGCTGCATCTACCAGCATTTATCATTTTTACACAATGTAGTTCAAAATCATCACGAAATTCAAACAACACAAAAGAATTAGAATTATAAAACTATATCACATAAATTATAATA
This sequence comes from Allium sativum, assembly GCA_030737875.1. Lineage (NCBI taxonomy): Eukaryota > Viridiplantae > Streptophyta > Magnoliopsida > Asparagales > Amaryllidaceae > Allium > Allium sativum. Next base: position 15,671,537 of record CM060923.1, read on the forward strand.
ATTCCATATGCCAAATATACAATAGTTGGACATAACATTTTGTAATCGATGTTCCCATCTTAACTTGTTTTTACAAAAGATGCTTACTGACAAAAAAGAAAAATATAAACCGTTCAAAGTCCAAGCTTGTGTGCTCCAAAGTTGATTTTTCGTCATGCATCAAACATCAACACCTGATTGCAAGAAATATAAGTAAAGAGGTGAAAAGGGAAATCATGCTTGAAGTAAAATTCTACCAAAACAATCATAATAAGGAGTATTTCCATCATTGATACAGATGATAAGTAAAGAGAAGTATAAGTCATTCTTACTTGAAAACGATTCTGAGGCGACATTTGCAGAATGCCAAGCTATTCACTGGTTTAAAAATCAGACGTCTGAAAAAATTAGCAGACGTCTGAAAATATACACTGGTTTAAAAATCAGACGTCTGAAAAAATTAGAAGACGTCTGAAAGTATACACTGGTTTAAAAATCATTCAACACAGACGTCTGAAACTATTCCCAGACGTCTGAAAACTTCCTAGGGTTGAAAAAAACCATAAATCAAAGTCTGTTTTTCATTGATTCACCTGTTATGAACAGCTCATTCTGATAAGTTCTAGATGAGGAGATACATGTATATACACATACTGAGTCATCTTTTATGAACAGGGTCCAACTTTTTATGTTTTGGCATATAGCCATGGTTCATTGATTCACCTTTTGAGTCATCTTTTATGAACAGTGTCCAGCTTTAATTTATACTATCTCTGGATTCGTCTTTTGAGAACTTATAACGGATATAAATTGCTGGTACTAGTAACTTCAATGGCCAAATATCAAAATTAACTTCAATGGCCAAAAATCCAAATTTTCCTCTGGAATTAACTTCAATGGCGTCCCCTTATTGTCAACCGCCTCGTACTAGTAAGTTTGCCTAACTATGTTGTATAAAGTTTGTATGCGTATGTTTAAAATTAAACTTGGGTATCTTAACTGTAACGACCCGCATTTTTGGCCGTCAAATATTTAATTTAATTTATTTATTTTAAATATCATATTGGGAATATAATGAAATTTAATATTTAATTCGTTATTAAAAAACGAAGTTCAAACGTTATAATTTATATATAATATAAATCGAGCTTTTAAAATGGCGTGCAGTTCGTAATTTGAGTTTTGAAATTCAACTGAGAATACAGGATTCGATATAAGTCGGATTTCTGTGAAACAAGACACGTTGGAACCGTATTGACGATAATTTTCATATGAAAGAGAAAAATCTAGATTTCGTGTTATAGTTTGATATTTATGGCCAAATCAAATTTTGAAATAGTCGCTATGGAAAATCGTTATTAAATTATAGGCCTTTAAAATGGCCGTTTTGCAAACGGACTCAGATTTCGACGAAATCAGTTTCATTAGAACCGTATCGCTAAATTATTGTACGGTGGTGAATTGCGTGGAAAACCGATATCGTATGTGACCATGGTAGCCGTAAACGACCGTTCAATTTCTATAACGCGTATTAAAATAAATAAAAGGATATTTGGCATAACTTGAGAAGACAATTGAATTAGGTCGCGAAACCAGTTCCGTTGAGTTCGTATCGTCGATTAGAGTCAGGATAGATATATAGTTTGTTATTTTTAGAGACCGGAAAATTTGGTGTTAAAAAGGGTAGGGCGGTTCAGGGTAAAAACAGCCTACCGGGGCAACAGTCTCAGAATGCGACGAAATTAGTGCCGTTGGGTTCGTATCGAAAAGTTATTGTTGATGTTCGCAGTTTCAAGTCGATTTGATTTATCTGGTGACTGTGGAAAAATTTAACGTGTGTTCATTTCCGGTTTCATAAAGGAAATTTTTTCATACGACCTCGGATTGCGATGAAACTTGTCTCATTGGGTCCGGAATACTTTCTTATACCAAGATTAGCCTTTTTATCAGTAGACAGAAGTCGATTGTGGCCACTTTTACGCGTTAATTCACGATGTTTCAATTTATAATATAATATAATATAATATTTCATACCCTATATTTAATCCCATCAGTGCAGACATAACACTATAGATTTTGCACATGCCTAGACCATCAACCAGCCAGTGAAATGAAAGAACATGACAGGCAGACCAAAATGAACGCATAGCCATCTATATTTAGTTAGTACAGACAAGATACATATAGCCTATACACAACCGCACTCTACTGTCTAACCTATACAATATATTTTCCTGTCAATTTCAATGCCGCAGACAAACGTGGAAACAGTGCCTAACCGTACTCCCTAATGCTACAACCTCCGTAGCGTTTCATCTCAAATCAGGAGAGGCACATGCAAAATTATGTAAAGCAGTTGTCTGTACCCATATGCCTGAGAATTTCTTCCTGCATACCTTTATACCTAAATTCCTTGGATGCCAAGTTGCCGCAACTATATAAACTCACGTATAGTCCTTCCATCTTCAACAAGCCTTAATGGCGATGAGAATTCAAAACAAAAAAAAGGGCGGTCTGTTGAAAGAAGAAAGAGTACGGTATAGGGGCTGGGGGTGTTTAAAACTGGAGGGAGAAACTATGCGAGGGGTTGGGTATGTTTTTTTTTGTTTCGGGAAGGGGGAGATGCGGACGGCTATCAGTCGAGCTGAGGTGTTGTGCCTCATGATTTATAATTGAAAGGAGCCGCAATCCATAGCTATTTGATGAAGGATAACGAAGGACCAGACAAAAGGGAATCGGCCTTCACATAAACGTAATTAAGGGACGGGATGAAGGAACGGTATCAAAAGGGAAAACGAGATTGACCTGATAATGAACGAGAAGTGGAGTTAGAAACCAGATTCAACGACCGTGGACAAATCAGTTTTATAGTGAAGGAGGGTACCTGGGATATCAGTAACCATTTGCCTCTATATTGGCTAATCCTAAGAGAACGAAACAACAAGGTGAGGTTGGGTTTTATTAGCGTGAGGACGTTCAGAACAAAGCCGCGAAGGGGTTGCTAAGGTCTGTTACCGTAGAATTTTAATAATTAAATCAGTAATTGGTAAGGGAATAATATTGAATTAAATCACGTATGCTGATAATTGTATAACCCTTGCCTATATTATCAGAATTGGACCAGATAAAAAGCATCAGGATCACAGCGATGAGCTCGACATCATGGGGCTGTCCTGAACAGAATGGCGACAATTTAATTTACAGTTAAATTGTTTAATTTAACTGTAACCAAACTGATCCAACAACAAATCAGAACAAAGTGAGTTAAACTCACTCAGTTACCTTTTTTATATTTTATATAAATTGGGTGTTTTTATTTTGTGTGCTCTGCTTGCCAATGGTTGACTATTTTGCTAGTTATACATTGATCTGTTGATTTAACCGATGAAATTAAACTGTGTTTAATTTCAGTGAAATACCAAATCGTTATTTTTAACGATTGGTTCCAATAAAGGTAACTCACCTTGGTTGGTCATGTTATTTATAAACGTGTTTGAAATGGTTCCATTGTTTGAACTGCTTGTGGTTAATGTTAAATGGTTATTATTTTGGTTTATCAGTTAAACAAAACTGAGCAGTCTAATTTGAGAAAACCATTTGAATACAGGGACGAACAGGTTGGAGGGACCCAACCGGATCCCTCAAATGTATTATTTATTTTCATATTATCATATATGAACTAATCTGTTTGTGTGGTTGATTTGATAGTTGATTATTGACTGAATATTCAACATCTGTTTGGTTTGAACCAATAGGTGATATTGGTTAAGTGTTTGGCAGAGTATGGCCTTTAAAAATCAATCGGTTTATAGATATGGATTCACCGCTAGGTGAGTCGATAAAAGTGAAGTTATAAAGTTTATTTTATAACTGGACTCAGATCTTGAAATATATTATTTGAATAAAGTATAAAAGGAAATTAAATAAATATTTTATTTATTTAAGACCTTGATTTATGGTTGGTTTAGTTTATAAAGTATATGCTGATGATAATCAGATTTTCAAGTATGAAGAATGAATTGAAAGGGTTAAACTTTGATCATTGTTTTAGAAAAACAAATAATTAGAATCTATTTAAATTAATCATATTTTTGATTAATTTAAAGCGAGGATTGTGAAATCGGTTAAGAAGATAATCAAGTTTTTGAGTTTATTAAATCGACCGTTTGGAATTAGAATGGTTTACCAAGTTAATGTGTTTTGACTAAAATAGTTAAACGAATATTGTTTGAATTTAAATAAGGATTTAAAAGGGATTTAATATTTAATTTAGTTAATAAAGGGATTAACTACTAAAGTAGTTAATGTGTTGAAATAAGTTATTATTTTATTTAATGATAAAGTTAGGAATATATTTTAAATGGAAATTCATTTAAAAGTTACCGAATGTGAGATGCAAGCCAATTGAATGGTGAAAGGAAATAAACGTACTCAAGTATATGAATTAAGTGAAAGAAGATTTAAATGGGAAATTGAATATAGTTATTCGCGATAGAATTAGCCAAACATAATTATGGGGCTAAGTTGCCAATTCGTACGACTGCTAGCGTAATTCGCAGGGCTGCAGATAGCCTACGGCGGTCGGATGTTTCCTGAGGGAATCAGGCGTAACCTTTGTGATCGCTGTGATCTAGAGTCAAGCGAATGGAGTAAGACGGATGTTAATTAATCAATTAGAGTTATTCAAATATCATATTTTTGAATATTAAAAGAATTGGAAGTTTTAATTTAACAAAAAGGGAATTAGATTGTCAAAGGCCAAATGATGCCAAATACTGAGCCAGTGAACTCTTTGGAGTGTCATGTTTGAAACACTGTATATTTTGATAGTTAAAACACCGACTATCAAATCTTCCCAATGCGATTGTTGGTATGGAAAGACCGGGATCGAATGTATATTCGAAAACCATTCCGACCAACAAATACGTGAAGATCTCAGAAGATGATCAAGATGGAGCATTGAAGACTGTGGATCTTCATAAACGGAAGGACCACTAATGTTCTCTGCCTGGCAAGTAGAGATAAGTTGTGATTCTGTCGTGATTGGAATCTATGGGTTGCAAGGACTTCTCGCTACTGATCCATGGGGTGATTCCTAGATGGATGCGGTAGGAGAGTGCCTTCGGTTCATCCTGTTCCCGGATGACGTGTATGGACGAATGTCTGACAGAGTATTTCCAAGGAATCACGTACGTTGATTTCTTCAAACGTGCGATAGTTGTTGGCGGAGATTTGCCATTCTCTAGCTTTCAGCTAGAGTATTTTTGTGGACGTCAATTAGTGATATCTGACGGATCTGACGATGTGGCATTCAAAGTGAATGACGACCAGATGATCAAGAGTAATCTGACCTCAAGCCTCATCAACCGGGAAATGACAAAAATCGGGCAGGTAGCATGGCTATGTGGGTCGCTCCCATTAGGGTGTATGATCACCTATCTAGAGGAAATCCTATTTGCTTCTTAAATCTATGTTTCGATGCTGTCCCTTGTCGGGAGACGGTTGCTGATCCCAACCGTCGGTGGTATACATTCGATACACTCAAGCGAAATGAGTGGTCGGTCATGTGAGGGCCGGGTTGCAAGAAGTTCTTGTTGAACCCAGTGTATTCGTCTCTAGAGATACACTATCGGAAGGTGGACCCATACCTTGTCAAGTTGGAATCCAATCTCCAATAAGCGCCCGCGGTTTTTGATTGTATACTATATATGTAGAGCGTGAGATGCAAGCGTTCTACTAGATTTTATTTACTTGTATTTAGGCATTATTATAATATCAGACAAGATATTGGTTTCAAAACTGTTTTGGGTTATCATAAGGTAAAAACCGTCCGTGTTTATGTGTGGATTTGGTCTTACGATTACCCTTTTCTTTTGAAAAGATTTTGAACTTTAAAATCATGATTGGATGATTCACCCTTATTACTGTGCGAGTTTATCTCACTCTGGTTCACCAGACTGACCCGGTATTTTGTAAATGCTCGGGTTAGGCCGGGTTGTACAGGTTCAGGTTATCGACTACTATGAAGAGACGAGCTGGAAGAGTCCAGACGTATGATATTACTAGTATTCCGCTGTGTGTTGTATGAGGACAGATTATCACTGTCCAGATGTGTACTCTGATACTGTAAGTATTTTAAAGCTTTCAATAAAGATTATTTCTGTATTATATTTTGTTCCGCTGCGATGTGAGACTCTGTGTGGTGTTTCTTCTTCTTCTTCTATTCTAATATTTCTTTCTTTCTTATCTCACCCTCTAACTTCTTTCTATTAATGATCTGGAATGTTCGATGTCTGAATGGTCAACATGGTAGTTTGATGTTGATTTTCGGAGTCGAAAATCCCGGTTCGTTACAGTGGTATCAGAGCTGAAGGTTAAGTGATTACCTTGGCTCTGTGGCGTGACTCAGTAGAGATGGGGTTAGTAATACCCTAGATTGAGTTTGAGTGTATATATATGAGAGCGCGTATTTGTAAATTGATATAAAAACTGTTTATATTGTGTTGATTGGTTTGTTGAGTAGTTTATGAATTCTGGTCGATACAGTAATGCAAACTGTGTCGATAAGTGTTTCTAAACTCTTGAACAGAATAATTCGACACAGTATGTTTTTGAAAGAGGGTAAATGAAATAATTTTACCCAAATTATATTTTAATATAAAAGAATGATATATATTTGAAGTATTATAGTATATTGGATATGTTGGTTGATTATAATTGAAAAAAAAAAGTTATATAGATAACCAATTGAAATTCGTATAATATGAAAGCAGATTTATTAAATCTGAAATCTAAATCAGAATTGGAATTAAAATTCCCAAAAGTGGTAAAGGTGTTGTAAATAAACTTGGATTAAATATATGAGGAATTTAAGATCCTGGGAGATTTTAAAATTTGTTTACAAGCCTTGAAAAGAATATTTTGAACTGATTTCAAAATGAAAGTGTTTAGAAATGGTTTTGAATGTGATATGGTATTGAACTCACTTTGATAGCTGGGAAATAACTCTGAGGATGCTGGCCACATCATCAGTGTTCATTTCCGAGTCTAAGTGACGGATTACTACCAAAGATTTTGTTTTGAATTGCTTTGAGAAAAACAAGTTGTTTTGGATCCTGAAAGGAATATTTGACTTTGTAGAGAGCTGAACTATTTAAAAACTCCCAGGGGAAGTGTTTGAACAAAAACAAAATTTAATAGAAAGTTTGTGAAAGCAAATATGGATTGAATTGAAACCGATTAACTGGAAATTGAATCGGGAGATAATATATCTAGTCGAATCAGATTTTGAATTTGGGAGACAGGAATCTGAAATGATATTGGACTGGTGAGTTAAGAGGTGAAATTGATAATGGATGGAAAAGGAGTTAAGAATGGGATTTGGCTTGAACGCGTGAAGGATTTGGTTTTGAGGATAAAATTGGAATTTTGTTTGGAAGTGCATTTGTATATGCTAACAGGGTAGCAGATGGAGAGGATATAATGATATGCCCGACAAAAAGGTACACATTTATTTGGATTTGGTGATTTATGAGCCGATTTGGCAAGCCACTTGGCTGTTTTATTTTCTTTTGAATTGAAGGAGGCCTAGAATGACGAGTTGGAGTTGTACCGATTGAGCCGTACAGAGGAGGTGCTGGCGAAATTTTTCGGAAATTTAAAGTGTTAGAAAATTTTCGATATTTTTGAAAATATTTATTTACAGTATTGAATTGGTTTCTAATTGAAACAAAATTAGATTTGAAAGTTAGTGAGTTTATAACGTTCTTTCTTAACTTAGCAATTTCGAGGACGAAATTATTTTAAGGGGGGAAGAACGTAACGACCCGCATTTTTGGCCGTCAAATATTTAATTTAATTTATTTATTTTAAATATCATATTGGGAATATAATGAAATTTAATATTTAATTCGTTATTAAAAAACGAAGTTCAAACGTTATAATTTATATATAATATAAATCGAGCTTTTAAAATGGCGTGCAGTTCGTAATTTGAGTTTTGAAATTCAACTGAGAATACAGGATTCGATATAAGTCGGATTTCTGTGAAACAAGACACGTTGGAACCGTATTGACGATAATTTTCATATGAAAGAGAAAAATCTAGATTTCGTGTTATAGTTTGATATTTATGGCCAAATCAAATTTTGAAATAGTCGCTATGGAAAATCGTTATTAAATTATAGGCCTTTAAAATGGCCGTTTTGCAAACGGACTCAGATTTCGACGAAATCAGTTTCATTAGAACCGTATCGCTAAATTATTGTACGGTGGTGAATTGCGTGGAAAACCGATATCGTATGTGACCATGGTAGCCGTAAACGACCGTTCAATTTCTATTACGCGTATTAAAATAAATAAAAGGATATTTGGCATAACTTGAGAAGACAATTGAATTAGGTCGCGAAACCAGTTCCGTTGAGTTCGTATCGTCGATTAGAGTCAGGATAGATATATAGTTTGTTATTTTTAGAGACCGGAAAATTTGGTGTTAAAAAGGGTAGGGCGGTTCAGGGTAAAAACAGCCTACCGGGGCAACAGTCTCAGAATGCGACGAAATTAGTGCCGTTGGGTTCGTATCGAAAAGTTATTGTTGATGTTCGCAGTTTCAAGTCGATTTGATTTATCTGGTGACTATGGAAAAATTTAACGTGTGTTCATTTCCGGTTTCATAAAGGAAATTTTTTCATACGACCTCGGATTGCGATGAAACTTGTCTCATTGGGTCCGGAATACTTTCTTATACCAAGATTAGCCTTTTTATCAGTAGACAGAAGTCGATTGTGGTCACTTTTACGCGTTACTTCACGATGTTTCAATTTATAATATAATATAATATAATATTTCATACCCTATATTTAATCCCATCAGTGCAGACATAACACTATAGATTTTGCACATGCCTAGACCATCAACCAGCCAGTGAAATGAAAGAACATGACAGGCAGACCAAAATGAACGCATAGCCATCTATATTTTGTTAGTACAGACAAGATACATATAGCCTATACACAACCGCACTCTACTGTCTAACCTATACAATATATTTTCCTGTCAATTTCAATGCCGCAGACAAACGTGGAAACAGTGCCTAACCGTACTCCCTAATGCTACAACCTCCGTAGCGTTTCATCTCAAATCAGGAGAGGCACATGCAAAATTATGTAAAGCAGTTGTCTATACCCATATGCCTGAGAATTTCTTCCTGCATACCTTTATACCTAAATTCCTTGGATGCCAAGTTGCCGCAACTATATAAACTCACGTATAGTCCTTCCATCTTCAACAAGCCTTAATGGCGATGAGAATTCAAAACAAAAAAAAAGGGCGGTCTGTTGAAAGAAGAAAGAGTACGGTATAGGGGCTGGGGGTGTTTAAAACTGGAGGGAGAAACTATGCGAGGGGTTGGGTATGTTTTTTTTTGTTTCGGGAAGGGGGAGATGCGGACGGCTATCAGTCGAGCTGAGGTGTTGTGCCTCATGATTTATAATTGAAAGGAGCCGCAATCCATAGCTTTTTGATGAAGGATAACGAAGGACCAGACAAAAGGGAATCGGCCTTCACATAAACGTAATTAAGGGACGGGATGAAGGAACGGTATCAAAAGGGAAAACGAGATTGACCTGATAATGAACGAGAAGTGGAGTTAGAAACCAGATTCAACGACCGTGGACAAATCAGTTTTATAGTGAAGGAGGGTACCTGGGATATCAGTAACCATTTGCCTCTATATTGGCTAATCCTAAGAGAACGAAACAACAAGGTGAGGTTGGGTTTTATTAGCGTGAGGACGTTCAGAACAAAGCCGCGAAGGGGTTGCTAAGGTCTGTTACCGTAGAATTTTAATAATTAAATCAGTAATTGGTAAGGGAATAATATTGAATTAAATCACGTATGCTGATAATTGTATAACCCTTGCCTATATTATCAGAATTGGACCAGATAAAAAGCATCAGGATCACAGCGATGAGCTCGACATCATGGGGCTGTCCTGAACAGAATGGCGACAATTTAATTTACAGTTAAATTGTTTAATTTAACTGTAACCAAACTGATCCAACAACAAATCAGAACAAAGTGAGTTAAACTCACTCAGTTACCTTTTTTATATTTTATATAAATTGGGTGTTTTTATTTTGTGTGCTCTGCTTGCCAATGGTTGACTATTTTGCTAGTTATACATTGATCTGTTGATTTAACCGATGAAATTAAACTGTGTTTAATTTCAGTGAAATACCAAATCGTTATTTTTAACGATTGGTTCCAATAAAGGTAACTCACCTTGGTTGGTCACGTTATTTATAAACGTGTTTGAAATGGTTGCATTGTTTGAACTGCTTGTGGTTAATGTTAAATGGTTATTATTTTGGTTTATCAGTTAAACAAAACTGAGCAGTCTAATTTGAGAAAACCATTTGAATACAGGGACGAACAGGTTGGAGGGACCCAACCGGATCCCTCAAATGTATTATTTATTTTCATATTATCATATATGAACTAATCTGTTTGTGTGGTTGATTTGATAGTTGATTATTGACTGAATATTCAACATCTGTTTGGTTTGAACCAATAGGTGATATTGGTTAAGTGTTTGGCAGAGTATGGCCTTTAAAAATCAATCGGTTTATAGATATGGATTCACCGCTAGGTGAGTCGATAAAAGTGAAGTTATAAAGTTTATTTTATAACTGGACTCAGATCTTGAAATATATTATTTGAATAAAGTATAAAAGGAAATTAAATAAATATTTTATTTATTTAAGACCTTGATTTATGGTTGGTTTAGTTTATAAAGTATATGCTGATGATAATCAGATTTTCAAGTATGAAGAATGAATTGAAAGGGTTAAACTTTGATCATTGTTTTAGAAAAACAAATAATTAGAATCTATTTAAATTAATCATATTTTTGATTAATTTAAAGCGAGGATTGTGAAATCGGTTAAGAAGATAATCAAGTTTTTGAGTTTATTAAATCGACCGTTTGGAATTAGAATGGTTTACCAAGTTAATGTGTTTTGACTAAAATAGTTAAACGAATATTGTTTGAATTTAAATAAGGATTTAAAAGGGATTTAATATTTAATTTAGTTAATAAAGGGATTAACTACTAAAGTAGTTAATGTGTTGAAATAAGTTATTATTTTATTTAATGATAAAGTTAGGAATATATTTTAAATGGAAATTCATTTAAAAGTTACCGAATGTGAGATGCAAGCCAATTGAATGGTGAAAGGAAATAAACGTACTCAAGTATATGAATTAAGTGAAAGAAGATTTAAATGGGAAATTGAATATAGTTATTCGCGATAGAATTAGCCAAACATAATTATGGGGCTAAGTTGCCAATTCGTACGACTGCTAGCGTAATTCGCAGGGCTGCAGATAGCCTACGGCGGTCGGATGTTTCCTGAGGGAATCAGGCGTAACCTTTGTGATCGCTGTGATCTAGAGTCAAGCGAATGGAGTAAGACGGATGTTAATTAATCAATTAGAGTTATTCAAATATCATATTTTTGAATATTAAAAGAATTGGAAGTTTTAATTTAACAAAAAGGGAATTAGATTGTCAAAGGCCAAATGATGCCAAATACTGAGCCAGTGAACTCTTTGGAGTGTCATGTTTGAAACACTGTATATTTTGATAGTTAAAACACCGACTATCAAATCTTCCCAATGCGATTGTTGGTATGGAAAGACCGGGATCGAATGTATATTCGAAAACCATTCCGACCAACAAATACGTGAAGATCTCAGAAGATGATCAAGATGGAGCATTGAAGACTGTGGATCTTCATAAACGGAAGGACCACTAATGTTCTCTGCCTGGCAAGTAGAGATAAGTTGTGATTCTGTCGTGATTGGAATCTATGGGTTGCAAGGACTTCTCGCTACTGATCCATGGGGTGATTCCTAGATGGATGCGGTAGGAGAGTGCCTTCGGTTCATCCTGTTCCCGGATGACGTGTATGGACGAATGTCTGACAGAGTATTTCCAAGGAATCACGTACGTTGATTTCTTCAAACGTGCGATAGTTGTTGGCGGAGATTTGCCATTCTCTAGCTTTCAGCTAGAGTATTTTTGTGGACGTCAATTAGTGATATCTGACGGATCTGACGATGTGGCATTCAAAGTGAATGACGACCAGATGATCAAGAGTAATCTGACCTCAAGCCTCATCAACCGGGAAATGACAAAAATCGGGCAGGTAGCATGGCTATGTGGGTCGCTCCCATTAGGGTGTATGATCACCTATCTAGAGGAAATCCTATTTGCTTCTTAAATCTATGTTTCGATGCTGTCCCTTGTCGGGAGACGGTTGCTGATCCCAACCGTCGGTGGTATACATTCGATACACTCAAGCGAAATGAGTGGTCGGTCATGTGAGGGCCGGGTTGCAAGAAGTTCTTGTTGAACCCAGTGTATTCGTCTCTAGAGATACACTATCGAAAGGTGGACCCATACCTTGTCAAGTTGGAATCCAATCTCCAATAAGCGCCCGCGGTTTTTGATTGTATACTATATATGTAGAGCGTGAGATGCAAGCGTTCTACTAGATTTTATTTACTTGTATTTAGGCATTATTATAATATCAGACAAGATATTGGTTTCAAAACTGTTTTGGGTTATCATAAGGTAAAAACCGTCCGTGTTTATGTGTGGATTTGGTCTTACGATTACCCTTTTCTTTTGAAAAGATTTTGAACTTTAAAATCATGATTGGATGATTCACCCTTATTACTGTGCGAGTTTATCTCACTCTGGTTCACCAGACTGACCCGGTATTTTGTAAATGCTCGGGTTAGGCCGGGTTGTACAGGTTCAGGTTATCGACTACTATGAAGAGACGAGCTGGAAGAGTCCAGACGTATGATATTACTAGTATTCCGCTGTGTGTTGTATGAGGACAGATTATCACTGTCCAGATGTGTACTCTGATACTGTAAGTATTTTAAAGCTTTCAATAAAGATTATTTCTGTATTATATTTTGTTCCGCTGCGATGTGAGACTCTGTGTGGTGTTTCTTCTTCTTCTTCTATTCTAATATTTCTTTCTTTCTTATCTCACCCTCTAACTTCTTTCTATTAATGATCTGGAATGTTCGATGTCTGAATGGTCAACATGGTAGTTTGATGTTGATTTTCGGAGTCGAAAATCCCGGTTCGTTACATTAACTGTTAACAGATTATGAAGCAGACAAAGTGTGACCAAGCTGATCTGGGTAACCTTACAGAAAATAATATAGCCACAACACTTGTGATTTGCTTGTCCGCAAAAGTTCCATAAAGAAACAGCAGCATATTTCAGTCATCTGAATCTATTTTCAGAGTCTGACCTGGTTCAGACGTCTGAAAATAGGTTTTAGACGTCTGAAATGGATTTTGGCCAACACAATGTGACCATTTCAGACATTTGAAATTTATTTCAGACATCTAAAAATGTTCTCGGGCAATTCCTAGGCCTGGTTCATACGTATGAAATTAGGTTTTATACGTCTGAAATGGATTTTGGCCAACACACTGAGACCATTTCAGACGTTTGAAATTTATTTCAGACGTCTGCAAATGTTCTCGGGCAATTCCTAGGCCTGGTTCAGACGTCTGAAATTTATTTCAGACGTCTGATCTGCTCTGATGTTGTTTTCCACATCATTCCTCATCGTTCGTTAATTTCTCAGCGTATAAGACTCCAACATACAAGCAAATTATGGTGATTCTAAATCGAAGTGGCAAAATAATACGGAAGAGCAAAAAGAAAAAGTCAAATAACTAGAATTAAACCTTAATGTCAGGTCTTAAGCAGTTGAGCCATCTCTTTCGGCATTGTTTCCCCGTTCGGGAGCCATAAGTATAAATGAGCAGGTCCATAATGGTTCACGATGTGAACTAACAATCTACAAAAGTATAAATAAGCATCAGCATGAACTGAATATTTGAAATTGTTTTGCATTACTCGCAATTGTAAAGGTTTAGGACAATCAATATGTACCTGTCGAACAACTGCAAACGTAATTTCCGAGAAGATAAGGTCAGGATAAGGCATCTCACAGAAATAAATCTCCCATATGCATATGCCTAAAAGAGCGAACTAGAAGGCGACTCAACCACAAAGATAACCACAAATTCCTCTGTAATAACATCAACAAAACATTGTGCCTTACTGAAAGATACAGTGAACTAGTAGGCTATAACTTCACATAATTATAACAAACAGAACATTGTGTTGTACTGAAATTATACTGCAGTATGTCTAAGAGGGTTAAATGTTGGAATCAAACATTTCTGATTAGCACAGATACTTGTACAATTGCTCTGTAATAACATCAACAGAATGTGTAGTGAAAGGAGTAGCATATGTTGTTTTTCCTCCAAGTGCAATTCCTTTACCAAGAGCAGCTTCCAATAACTGGCCAGGAGTTTGATGGGTCGGAAAAGCATGTGGATTTATAACAACATCGGAATTGTTCCCTTGATTAACACATGCTGATCCAATATTCCCTTGCTCCACTTCGTGCCTTTCTCGCTCCAGATTTTTGCCAACACTGAAATTTGGTAACGCAAAAACAAGGATCGATACAAGGTGATCCATCATATTCTGTGATCTGCCCCCCATTTTTTCCACTTCTTCCCTTCACCCGCTATGTCACTCCATTGTGCACCCTGTACACCGTTCACATGCACCACCATGCCATGGGCAATTTCTCGTCGCCTACTACATCACCACAAACGCCACTTCATCCACTTAACCCATTCCTCCCATCAGTATTTGTTAAACCTCAATGCATCAAAAAAATGGATCTTCCATACGTTTCAACAAAACAGTCTTCATTAACATCACCTTATCTCGCCGCTATCAAACACCAGTCATCAGTGAACTCCAATCACTCGAAGCTGACTCTCCCCTCTTCCAATTCCCCCATATGCGATCATTCCAAAAACCCTGTACGAGGTGCAGTTCGATGCTATTCCGTGCCCAAAAAGATGAACCCAAATCTCCTATTTCACCTCGTTCTCGCAAATAGGTGCACTATAATTTATACTGGCATTTTTCCTAGATTCTAGGGTATCTTCTACTCGTCCAGATCGGATGGCAAGATCATCCAATGATGAAGTCGCCGGAATTTGGTAAAAATGCAAATTTTGATCATCCCCTAAATTCTCACTATCTAGTTTATTAAAAATTATAATTTTCGTATCAAAATTCATGATTTTTACTAACAAACCCATCTATGTACTTGAATCCTAATCTAATGACATTTGAAAATATGAGATTTTAAAACTCTTCACTGTAATTGGGTAATTTATATTGAGATATAATATTGTTTGAATCTAAACAAATTTTAGAGAATACACTACATAAAAATGAACAACTTTAACAATTACCTCAATCCCTAAAACAAACTATAATTTTTGTTCTTGATTCTTAAATCAAGAAAATGGTTGAATATGTATCTCCTGCTAACCATACAGATAGGATTTTAACCTTCTTTTAGTAATTTTATCCAAGCATTTACAACATGTCATATGATATTATACAATTAGTAACAATCACAGAGACACGTATGTTTGAATCCAAGTAAGTCTAAACAGTAGGGGAATCTTAAGTGTTCACCCAAAAATATATGATTTTCGTCTTCTATAATTTTTTTCCAGGTTTTGTCCAAACTTCCTAATCCTAATCTAACTAATTTCAGAAACTAAACATAAATATTTAAATCAAAGAGAATGGGTATATAACAGCACACCAATAGTTTGAATCTATTTTCAAACTGAAAACAAACAGTAGAAAAATGAAGTGTGTTCACCCTCATAATTTAAAACTGCTACTATGTAGTTGTTTCTCAGGTTTTTCAACTATGAAACCATAGTTTAGCTGCACTTAAACAACTTTAACATTGAACCAACATGTGAGAGATACATTCATATAGTTGGATCCATTGAAGAATTTAATAAACAGTAAAAGGGTTTAAAGTGTTCACTCACCTACTAGCCCCTGTGTTATGTTTTTCACTGCATTTCTTTTGTGTTCACTGCATGCCAATCCCCGATGTTTTTTCTCCCTGATTTCATCTGTTTCCAGTGAACTGGGGTGTGTGTTTGAGTTTGTGGAGTTTGTATGGGTATTTATAAATAAAAAACTGGACCTAAGTCAGCTAGTTGTTTGGGTAGGAAGGGGGGATAGCTTGCAGCCTTATTAGTGAGGTTACGTGTTGAATTAACCACTGGAAAAGAAGTTGTTGTTAAGTCACTACCCTACTATATCTTTCAGGTTGTAGGTACAAGGCTAGTTGTGTATTGATGTACACATATGGGTGTACAACCATATGCAATATGGTTTAGAAACTAGGCTGTTTCGGGTAGATAATAGGATGTGTATGCTATCATTGCTTGATGTGAAGGATGTATGAAGTAGTATGAAAGAGGGGTATGATTTTACAATACTCTAAAAAAATTAAAACTTAGTTCTTAAGCAATCCGGCCATGTCATGTTCTTGTTGCACATGTAAATGTACCTTATATTGATATTCAACTTATGCTTATTAGCTAAGCAAGAATCAGCCTCCTATCTACCTATGTTTAGCATGTACTTATTGTTTTAAATGCTTGCAAACTTATCATCAAAAAATCCACTCCTTAATGTCCAAGATCTTCTCTTTCTCCTCTCACTTTCAACTCACCAGATTGTTTACATGCATGGAAAAATATTTGGCAGCCTTATGTTTGAATTGATGTTGTTGTGATTTTTCAATACAATAAAATGCTTTCCAGTTTGGTTCCTAATCAAACAGCTCGTTCATGTTCACTTCTAGCTGTACAACATGTACATGTATAGGTATTTCACATTTTTACAAATCATCTTAGCATCCAAGGCTAAACAGCAAGTTCAATGACCATGATCTATGCGTACAACAATGTCATGTGTATGTCCTTGTTATTATTAGCTATAACTTCTTTTATACACTTATGTGAAGTGAGAATGCGATTTCATTTCAAATACGTCTCATTAGTTTCATTAACTCTATGTTTGCATGACTAGTAAAAGTAAGTTTTAAATCTAAACAACATGTTAAAACAACTAACAATTGCCACATAACAAGACATGTTAATATATATACATATGATTTTAAAAATAATAATTCAAATTTAAATGGATTGGTCTTGTCAACATTATCAAATAAAATAAATAGCTTGCAGTCAATAATAATGTTTTCTTTTTACATGAAGAAATTAAATTTTACTTATATAAATTTTATTTTAACTACCATGTGAAAAAACTAAATTAGTTAATCTATGAATTTATCTCTCATTCCTTTTATATATACTTAGGTAATCTTATATCCACATGAATTTTTGAACAATAAAAATTCAACAAGATGATAAAACATCCATTATTTGTTTTATATACAAATATATATTGATTACAGAATTTTAAACCATCAACAAAGAAACTTAATTGTAAATTTTCCTCATATTTTCCAAATATATAAATCTTTTTAAATTCTATTTAATTTAACTGTTATATTCTCGAGATATATAAATCCCATTTTAATTTTAATAGAATAAATCATCTATACATTATAGATTATAAAATTAGTCCAAAAACAGGGTCGTTACAAATCTACATTCTGGAACTATTCTGGACAAGATTGGAAGCAGTTGGAAATTTTAATTAAATTAAACGTTTGTTTAATTTAATTAAACCAAACCGCTTTAGCGATAATGAAACCAAGGTGAGTTAAACTCACTCAGTTCTTCCCACGTATATTTCATATAAGTCGGGTTTTATTTTGTATGTTATGGTTGCTAATGGTTGACTATTTGTTAAATATATATTAATATATTGATTGTACCGATGAAATTAAACTTTGTTTAATTTCAGTGAAAAACCAAATTGTTATTTAACGATTGGACCCAATTGAGGTAACTTCCTTATTGGTCACAATTATAATATAAACGTGTTTAAATTGATTGTTTGAATTGTTTTGTTAATAAATTGGTTGATGTTAAATAGTTATTAACCGTTATAGAAATTATTAGTATAAATTCAATAATTCTTATTGAATGATTTATTTTGAGGTAACGTATTTGGATGCAGGGAATAACAGTTTGGAGGATTCCAACTGGATTCCTCACAAGTAGTTGTTATTTTTTATTATATTATTATATATGTTAAAATATGAATTTGTGATGCAAGGATTGACAGGTTGGAGGAATCCAACAGGATTCCTCTCAAATATTGATAATGTTTATCAATATAATTGGTTGTGTTCATTTGGATGTGAAATTGGGTTATATTTCACGGTTTGGTACTTTAGCAGACATTGAGCTCTTTAGTATCGTCGGAAAATAAAAGATTTTTTGGAATCGATATTAAATCGACTGTGAACGATTTCCAAGTTATATTTATATATTTGAAATACGATGTTTATTTTAAAAGTAAACACCGAAGATTTATTTATGTTTTTATAATTATTTAAGTAATAAATAAATGAAAATTTCAAGATATTAATAAATAAATGGTTAAATGGTATAGATTAAGTGGAAATGTTAAAATAATTTCGAAGAAGGGATTTAGCGGCGTAAATGGATTTTTAAAAGATTTTAAGATATTGAAATGGACTGTTGGAATTGGAAATATACGGGAATTGGTTTGAAATAGTTGAAAGGTGAATTTTTGTAATGAATAAACGTTTTTACAAACGTTGTTTCTAAATATACGAAATGTGATTAAATAACATTTCGTGAATGAGATAAGCGATTAAATAGAATTGGAAATGGGATATTGATTTGGAATGTAACTGGATTTGGGAGGATACTTAATATTTAAGTTTCAAGGCAAGATTGCCAAAAGGAACTACAAAATGGAAATACGTATAATTGAGTTATATAGGGAAGTTATGAAATGGATTGATAAAGGAATTTGTTGAATTAGAAGTAAATATTGGAACTTTGTTTAAAGAATATGTGAAGTAAAGGAATATAAGTTATTTGCAAAATATTTGCAAACAAAAAGGATTTCGTGAATAAATGGTTATGGAATTATAAAACGAACAGTTATCGAATTATAAAACGAATGGTAAAGGCTTTTATAAATGAAAGGAAATGGATTTGTAAATGAAAGATTAAAGGAGTTTGTAAATGGAAGGTTAAATGATTGTGTAATGAAAGGTGAAGGATTCTGAAATGGAATCTGTAATATTTATTTACATAAGTTAAGTTGAATTATTAATTTTGTGAAATGATATTTAAATAAAAATTGGAAATGATTTGTGAGATTATAAAGCAAAATAATCATTTTAAAAATGGTAAAAACGGAATATGATGTGGTTTTATGAAATTGGAACTTGTTGTATGCTGACAGAGTTGAGTAGCTTTCGAGGTGTCAATCTAATATTGGTTTCGGCCTTTAGGGTTGATATTGAGAGATTTATTCATTTACCAATTTACAACGAGGGTCTAATGAGTAGAAGTGAAGTAATAATTGAATTTTCTTATATTAAAATAAGAAAGGGAAATGTTTTGCGAATTCGGAATTTTAATATTTAATTAACGACTAGTTAATTAAAGAGGTTAGATGATGCTAGGTACCGAATCGGTAAATTTATATTATTTCTATGGATGAATGGTTGATTATTTGATAGTTAAATAACAAACAATCAAATCTGGCCTATACGATTGTTGGTTCGGAAAGACCGGGATCGAATTTATATTTGAATACCATTCCGACCAGCAAATTCATGAGAAGTGCAAGATGCTGATTGAAGGAGCAGTTGAAGATCGTTGATCTTGATGAGTGGAAGAACTACTTGTTGAATTTCTCTGGTTAGCTCCTAGAGATATTTCAGGAGTGATTCTTTCATGATTGGAATCCTCGGGTTGCAAGGACTACTCGCTTCTTATCCATAGGGTGATATCTAAGATATGGTAGGAGAGTGCCTTCGGTTCATCTTGTTCCTTGATGACTTGTATGGACGAATGTCTGACAGAGTATGCCTAACAGATCATATAATTGATCTCTTCAAGACTATATTTGGTGACGGAGAAATTCGTTTCTCTTAGCCTTATACCCGTGGTATTGGAGAAATAAATTTGTGATTTGACGGGTTTGATGATGTGGCATTCAATGTGAATGGTGACCAGATGTTCTGAAAAAGTAAATTATAACCTCAAGCCTCATCAACCGGGAAATAGTATAACATCGGGTAGGTCGCATGGCTATGTGGGTTGCTCCCATTAGGGCATATTGTCACCATCTAAAGAATATTCATATTTGTTCTTCTTTTCGCTTCTGTATCTCCCAGGAATGGTTATGTTGCTAACAACCGTTGGTGATAATATATACGAAACATTCAAGCGAAGTGAATGGCCGGTCATGTTTAGCCTGAGTTGCAAGATGTTCTTGTTGAACCTGGTGTATTCCTCTTTAGAGATACACTATCGGAAGGTGTCCCCATACCTTAACAGTTGGAATCCATTCTTCAATAAGAGCCCACGGTTTTGATTGTATATTATATATGTGGAGCGTGAGATGTAAGCATTCTGCTAGATTTTTATTTATTTGTATTTGGATATTATTATAATATCAGAAAAGATATGATTTCAAAAATGTTTTGGTTTATCGTAAGGTAAAAACCATCGGTGTTTACGTGTGGATTTGTCTTAGAATTATCCTTTTCTTTAAGAAATTTTTTTTAACTATAAAATCAGGTTGGATGTTGCTTATAATCTTAGTAGGTTTCTCACTCTAGTTCACTAGACTGATCTGGCGTTTGTAATGTTCGGGTTAGACCGAGTTTTACAAATTCTGGTTATCGAATGCTGCAAACGGACGAGCTGGAAGAGTTCAGACGTATGATATTATATAGTTCCGTTGTGTGTTATATAAGAGGACAGGTTGTTTTAACTGTCCCGATATGTGTGGATGAACTCTGATGATTGTAAGTATTTTTCAAGCTCTCAATAAAGATTTATTTCTATATTATATTTTTTTCTGTTGCGATGTGAGACTCTGATTCTAATGTGATTCTTCTTCTTATTTCTCATATTCTAATATTTCTTTCTTTCTTATCTCACCCTCTAATTTCTTTCTCTTAACTATCTGATTTTCTGTGCAATTTGAGTTGACATGGGTTGTTAGATGTTGGCTTAAACAGTACGGAAAAAGTGGGTCGTACACTAACAATTAGGGCTGTCAATGGGTCGTGTTGGGTCGGGTTCAGGTCGGGTCGGTTTCGTGTTGATTTATAAACGTATCGAGTCAACCTATTTGTTAAATTGGTAATTTTTTCCTAAACCTAGCTCGACCCGTTTATAAACAGATTAACCCGACCCGATCCGTGTAACTCATTTAATTAAATAGGCCGTGTTGGGTCGTGTCGGGTTTACTTGTTTGATCTATTGACAAATATTGTCCACTAATATAAACAACGAAATAATTAAATCACCATGAGACATCACTATTATACAATCATCAACAAGCACTAAGTTACAAAATCACCAACAGGCAATAAGCTACAAAATCACAATTAGAAAACACATATATAAAGCATGAAATCGTCATATTCAAAAATCTTTCTCCATACATAAGAGTATATGAGCATACATCAAATATTAACATCATGGAAGAGATACAGTTGTTATAAGTAAAATGTGACTAACAGCATGCAAGAATAAATTAGTAAAATATAATATCTAACATAAGAGTACATGAGCGTACTGATTACAATCGGGTTTGGTGGATCAAAATCGGATTAGCAGGTCAACCCTAAACCCACTCGTTTATAAACGGGTCAAATTTGGATTGCTCCGAAAATGACCTGCAAACTAAACGGGTCGGGTTAACCTGCTAATTTTCGTGCGGGTTTCGAGTCGGATTTCGGGTCATGTAGGAAATTTACTGTCCTAACTATTATGCATACCAAGTGGAATGGTGACCTGTATACTAGCAGTAAAATATATAATATAATAGTCAAGCATGGCAAATGTTCTCAAATATTTGAGTAAACCATATAGATAAGATTAAAAAAATACGAATTGTATACATGTCAGAAGCCTGACATTCTAGCAATGGAGAGCAGGAAAAAGGCTTCAGAACGGAAGCTATCTAATTCAGATGGCTCTGTGTTCAATTTATGTGGAGGACAGGAACGGTTGGGATAGCAATTACTCCATAATTCTACAAATTATAAATTCAATTAGTAAGTTTTTTTAGCTTTTTTTGTTAACTAGTCAAATAATTGTCATATGTAAAACTTGTAATATTTCTAACTGTCTGGGGGACATTAAGACAATCATGTAACTGGTGATATGTGATGTATTTTGCATTGTAGCTAATTATACATAGCTAGAGCTTACCCAATATAATATATAGATCAGCAAAGACTTGCTCATCATTCGCTCTTTTTACAAACACTTAAGAGTGGAGAAAAAAGATGATATGCTTTTATTTCTCGTAAATCATGAGCTATGCAAATTTAAAGCGCACTTCCTTTAGATAAGCAGTTAGAGATATGTTATCGGAGATAAGCAAATATAGACTTTGAGTGATTCTAAGAGCATGTAAATTTATGTATCTTTATTTGGTGCACTAATAAGATTTATGCAAATTTAATACTTCTTCATTTTAATATTAGGAGATACTCTAAGAGCATTCATAATTTCTAAAATAAGTGCTCTACATCATTTTATCTCCCATGAGTTCATTACTTCACTTAAAAATATTTCCTTATGTTATGGTTATCCCTTGGGCACTTGGAAGCCTTCACGTAGAGGTGTCAAAGGGGTCATTTAGGGTCGTCTGCGGGTCAACCAAAATTTGACCGAATTCTTTTATGACCCATTTATTTTGACTCATTTAACACAAAGCTTTATCTAACCCAACCAACCTACTAAGTGTGTTACCCATTTGACACATCTAAATGTAGTCTGCTATTTTTTATACACAATTATGAGAATTAGTCTGTTATTTTCTAAGTATAAACATTAATCAGCTTGGAGAGCTATAGTGTTCGTTCATAGAATGAAAAATCTGAGTATTCCATACTGTCCGTGATTTAGGTGAGAGCCTATCGGTCTAAGGTAGCATTTGATTTCGTGAATTGGCAGTCCACATTGGCATCGGCGTCAGACGCGTCTGATGCTTTGAACGTGGTATCCACATATATACCCCTTCGAGAAGAACAGCTAAAAGTTAGCTTTCGATTTAGAGGTTTCGGACGCGTCTGACGCGAAAGAAAATTATGAACCTATCGGTCCTCTTCTTCCTCCCCTTTATATTCACCCCAATTCCTTTCATTTTTCTCACCAAATCTCACAAATGATCCAAAAATTCAAGCTTAAATCCCCATTCAACCATCGATTTTTTTTCCAGATTTTTGTTATTATATTTGCGTTTTTAGCTTTTTAACTTCATTATATGTTTTTTGTCATAATTTTTTGATTTTTTTTTAAAATGGCTGCAAGTCAATCCTCCTCCACACGTTCCATTGCCGAATGGAATAACGACACAACCAATGTTTTCGTCGATGTGTGCATGGAACAACTGGAATCCCGTGCGCATAACGTGGGAAATCGGTACTGTCTTATCGCGACGATGTTCAACCAACGCACCGACTTGGACAATAATGCGAATCAAATGAAGAACAAGTTTGACAATATGAAGAGGGGCTGGAATCCGTGGAACAAGCTGCTTCGGATTCATGGCAGGCAATGGGATGAGCACATGGATACTGTCGCTGGGGCGGACGATTGGTGGGTGATGGTGCCAGTAGCATATCGCAAATTCAAGGATGGATCCCCCGCGCGATTCAGAGAGCTGGACTCGCTTTTTGGATGATGCATTCATACTGACAAATGTCAGTACATAGTTTCGGCCGCTCCACCAGTTCATCTGCACGAGGCCCAGATGTACGACGATTTTATTTGGGGCGATGCTAGTGAGATCTCGAGTCGTCCAACTCATAGGCATGTCAGGTCCAGTGCCGGCCCTTCTCGTTCTGCTCCACCTTCCATGGACCGAGATGAGCTTACTGCTTTATGCATGGCAGTACGTCATGAGAATGATGATTATACCGAGTGGGAGGTGGCAGTTGTTCTGTTAGAGAACGACAGAAGGGGCCACAACCCTTTTTATTCTCTGATTGACAAGGCCGCACAGCTTATGAGTTGTGTTCTTCATTTTGTTCATAAGCTGAGGGCTGGACAGCTGTAGTTTTTTTATGTATTTGTTGTTGCTTTTTATGAAATAGTATTATGTGTTGTAATCATGTTTGAATTATGAAATTTAAATTCAAAAATTTGTATTCTGCATTCAATAAAGACTATAATAAACACAAATACAAAACAATAAAATAATTACTCTGCCCCTTCCAGTTTGCCCCTTTCGTAAAAAAAACACATTTCCTGTTCGCAACAATTCCCCTTCCAAATACCCCTTCCCACTAAAAATCAAACGCACCCTAAGTCTCGTCCGGTTCCGACGTAACATGAAGAAATTAATGCAATTTTTACAAAAAAAACAGCGACTTTGTATGTAGGTAGAGTTCAAATTTGGGAATATAGCCTATTATTTTCTAAGTACAAGTGGTAGTCACTTTGAAGAACTAAAGTGTTCGGTCATAGGTCAAAACATCTGAGTGTTTCACGCTATCCGTAATTTAGGTGGGAATCTATCGGTAGAAGTATCATCCGGTTCCGAGGCAGTAAGAAGAAATTACTGCAGTTTATACAAAAAAAAAATAACGACTCTGTATGAAGATAGAGTTCAAATATGGGAATGTAACAACTCGGAATTTTAGCAATAAGAATTAATTATTAGAATTTCAAAAATAGGAATTTCTGCAAACGATGGAATTTAGCCACGAAACTTTAACCAATGCGTTCGTTCCGGAATTATGGTCAACTTTCATGTTTGGAGTTTCGCGAACGGAGTCCGTATGAAAAGGTTACGGACGAAATACGATAATAGAAGAAAAATAAATAAATCAAAATTTTTATATATATAATCTTATTTAACCAAGCCTACTGGGCATTTGACGACCCAGGCGGTCGACCCACTGCGCGTCAAAACGCCCAATGACGGCTAGGTTTTTATAGGTTTAGTTTATTATATATATAATTAAAACGAATCGACGGATATAAATTAAAACGAATCTAACGATTCAAGGCCAATTACACTCCTATAAATAAAGGGGTAAGGCCTCATTCTATTCCACACAAATCTGTGACAACAACGGAGCTCTGCCATTTCCCTCCCTCTTCTAACCTAATTTCTAAAATAAAAATAGATTCATATACAGCAAATCCAATTCATATACAATTGAGAGGATTATCATATTCAATGGAAAAGAATGCAAATTGACGCTCCAAATCAGATTCTCCCCACTCTTCCTATTTTCTTACATCTCTACAGATCTGAAATTATCCCTTTTTCAGATAAATTGTAGATTTATAAGAATTTGGAAATTGTCGGCTTAAAAGGTTCAAACTTTGGATCTGGATGCTTGTAGGTGAGTAGGAAATTTACGAATACAGTTATAATAGCCTATCTATTTCGTTTGAATTAGATCTAATTTTTTATGCCTATTTCTATCAGATCTATCCACTAAATTGTTGTAATTATATTGACACCCATCAGATCTAATTGTAAACATTGTAAAAACTTGAATATATGAATTGTGGTTAGGCATAATGTTAATTGTGGGATTCTAAATTTTTTATATATATATTTCCTACAATTATGTTGTAAATTGTAATATGGACATTGCATAGCACTGTAGATCTGGAAATCAGTCCCATTAAACACCATTTAGATGTAGTTATATTCCAGATCTCTATTTCAGTGTTGAATAATAATATTATGTGAATTTGGATAAAAAGATACGATTGGTAAATTATGTGATTGTAATATTAAAAGAAATATGCCTATTTGTATTCGATATTGTTGGGTTTGGCTTAGTTATTGTAAATTTGTCATTTTCCTCCTTTTGAATAAAAAGGAATTATTTTGAAATCACAAGAGATATGGTAAAAAGACTAAAAAGGAGAAAGTGGTGCAAATGTACGTATAAATATAAATATACATATTTGTGCGTAATTTGCATCAACTATTCCAAATTATATATTTACATATACTTCTTGTGATTTGAAAATATGTCAATTCCATTAATTAAGCATAATTTACGACATAACTAAAAGACTTTTTGTAAGATTGGAACCTTTTGACAAGATTGACTGTAAAAAGGAACGTTTGGTTGCCAATTAAATCAAATCATTAAATGTATAATAATAATAAAAATAAAAAAAATAATTACTACGTTGACCGCACGAAAACATAAAATATAAATATATACATATTATCCGTCCAAAGCGGCGTAAAACGACAAAATATACATTGTATTGAATGTTTGAATATTTGAATGATGTTCAATTATGGAATTATATATGTAAATGTAATCCATATTGAATTAATATATATGTGGTGACCATTTGTAGCAATCAACATAATTAATTGCTATAAATAGGACCGCAAATCAATAAATAACAATTGTAACCAATGTCGATTGGGGAAAGCGAATATATTAGGGTAATGGTTACAATTCCTAAATTAAATAGGATTAATGTTGTACACCCTAATAAGGAAATTTGAACTATAACTACATCTAGACACAAGGTTAAACTCACTTATGGAAGAAGTCTGCCCGGAACCGACCGGCAAATCCAGCATCCACAGGTAGTCAGCTTAATGTGAGGGGTCTAATGTGTAAATATAAATGTACTAAGGTACGAGGTTAAGTTCAACTTGTGGTAGAAGTCTTCCCAGAACCGACCGACAAATCCAGCATCCACAAGTAGTCAACTTAATGTGAGAGGTCTGAGGAATATATATATATACATACATATATATATATATACACACACACACACAACAGTCAACCAATAAATAAATAAATAAGAATAGTAATTGTCTGTTGGGGTACAAAAAATAAATAACTTGGGACTGATAAATGGTTGTCTTAGGAAAATATGACTGTTATGGTCATAAAGGGAAATAAATATAGAAATAAAAGAAAATGGGTGTCATAAGGGGATTAATGGATATTAATTGTTGCTTAATACTAAGTCCAATTAGGAAAGTAATCAAATAAATATCATATGGTAAAGAGGATATAACTTTTCTTATTTTTATTAATGAATATAGAACTTATAATTAAAAGTAGAGTTGGACTTAGTAGGTTAATAACGTAAAAGTATTATTAACCATAAGAACCCGTGACGATAATAAATCATGTGGAGAGAAACTAAAACTGTAAAGGCATAATGACATAGCCGAATTTATCCCAATAGGGAAAGGTAATAAGGGCTGATGGGGTACGAACCTAATAATCTTCGCGTGTAGTCCGCTTCCTGGGTCTTAAGTGGCTGGGGTTGAAGAGCCCACATGGGGATAGGTCTTCCATTATATGGGTCTTAAACGGCATGTGTGTGTATTGTCTACCCAAACCTGGAAACTAAAAACATCATATATGGCTACCAACCCTACGGGAAGTAGTAAGTGACTAAGGGGGTTATCTAATAAGGTCAGCTAGAAGGTATAATGAGCGATAAAATACCTTCTCTCACCTTATGTGGGGTAAGGGTATATGCGTGATTGACGGAAGTCTTTATTTGTAGGGTTCGTAGCTAGTGTCCTCTAGTTTATAAGAATGTGGAACAAGTTATCGAGAGGTATTAAGTGCCTAATAAGTCCGCCTAGGGTCTTAAATGATCAGGAGAATCCGCCCTATCTATCGTTAATAGTGAGGCGGAAAACAATGAAGGGTAAGGAGTTTAAAAGATATATATATATCTGTGTGTGTGTGTGTGTGTGTGTATGTATATGTGTATATATATATATATGTGTGTGTGTGTGTGTGTGTGTATATATAGACTCCGCAGCTAGGGTTCCACTTCTGGGTCTAATAAGCCAGAAAATTATAATCTAACAATCAACTTAATTATTGTTTAAAGGCTTCCTGAGTATGCGTAAACGTTCTATCTCGGTATTATATCTTGAAACACTACCTTGGGAAGAGTAGTAGGGTCGTGCGCAAAAGTCTACATGGTTAGGCTAGAATCACTAACCTTGATAGGCATACATCTTGGGTTGAACCAAACGGGATATATCTATGTATTATAATCTGTGTTTCACATTTCCTGTTCACCAGAATCTTGTTGTTCTGACCCCCCTCCTCATTACAACCACACAGGTTTTCTAGAGAAGGTCGGGTTCTCACAGGTGTCTAAGTTTGGCTTTCGGTTCTCGTTCCTTCTCATGCTCGGTATTGGCAAAGTGACTTACTTTGAAATAGGTAGTTACTTGAGTTAGTACTAGTTTATCCTATTTTATTTCCGCTGTGAGTTATCTTATCGTACTCTGATTTATGCTCATGCTCTTTTATTTGCATGTACCAGATGTACACGCTCCATGCTTGGATGTGTTCTAGTTTCGATTTTTGTCGAAATTTGGGTGTAGAAAAGTGTGGGGTGTTACAGGGAATATAACATGTTATTTTCTAAATACAATTGGTAGTCACCTTGAACAACTATTGTTCGGTCACAGGGAAAAATGTATGAGTGATTCATATTGTCCATAATTTGGGTAGAAATCTATCGGTCAGAGTCTCATCCAGTTCCGAGGCAATATGAAGAAATTACTGTGTTCCTATTCAGCACAAAAGATATCAAAATCACAGGCAAAGTACATAATGCTCATAAACCAATACTTGAAATACCAAACTTGTATGAGACATGGAACTACTTGGAAAATTTTGAGGCTGCCGACATTCTGAATTCACCACCTATAAGTTCATGAGGTAATGAACAACATGAGCATATCATCCACGCCATCAGCAATCCTGATTAATCAACAAATCAAAGTTAGCAAAATGAAGAAAGTAGTGAAAACATTGAAGCTGAAACAACAGAAGAGACACCAAGTACTAATGACCAAAGCAACTCACCACCAAGAGTCCAACCATCTCAAACTGGTCATCATATGATTACAAGGGCTAAATGTGGAATTTTCATGCCCAAAACATTCACTGCCCCCTTAATTAACTATGAACCAGAATCATTCAATCAGGCAATCGAAGATAAAAACTAGAAAGCGGCTATGGACAGTGAATACAGTGCTCTCATTAATAATGAGACATGGGAATTAGTCAATGCACCAACTAACAAAAATGTAGTTGGTTGTAAATGGACATACCTGCTAAAGAAGACCCCAGATGGTTCTATAAATAAATATAAGGCCACACTTGTAGCTAAGGGTTTTACACAGGAATATGGGCTTGATTTTAATCAAACTTTCTCACCCGTTGTAAAACCCACTACAATAAGATTGGTCCTTACTATAGCTTTAAGCAAAAAAGGGCATATTAGACAATTAGATGTCAATAATGCACTCCTGAATGAGATTTTGAAAGAAGAAATATATATATGCAACAATCTCAGGGTTATGTTCAAAATCACAATCAGGTTTGCAAGTTAAAGAAGGCCATCTATGGTCTTAAACAAGCTCAACGTGTCTTGTTTGATAGATTGAAGAGTATTTGAACTAAACTAAACTAAACTATCAATCTACCAAATCAGACAACTCACTATTTGTAAAAACAAACAGTTCATCAACAATTTTTATTCTAATATATGTTGATGATTTGATTATCACATGTAATAATACTACTGACATAAACAATCTAACTCAGTACCTGAATCAACAGTTTTCTATTAAGGATCTTGGAGAGCTAAAATACTATTTAGGCATAGAAGTCATTAAACAATCAAATTCAGAGTTACTTCTATGCCAAAGAAAGTATATATCAGATTTACTAGCAAAATAAAAAATGGACAGTGCAAAACCACAACCTACTCCTATGATTAGCAGTCAACATTTCTCCAAATACAGGGGAAGCTATTTTTAATGTGAAACAATATAGGAGTGTTATAGGTGCATTATAATATGCAACTATAACACGTCTAAACATTGCATACAGTGTTAACAAAGTTTCACAATTTATGCAGAATCCACTGGATGAGCGCTGGAAAGCTGTAAAGAGAATTCTCATATATTTAAGGGGTACCATCAACTATGGACTAAATCTGAAGCCCTGCAAACAACTCAACGTAACAAGCCATGCTGATGGTGATTGAGCTTCAGCCCCAGATGATAGAAGATCAACAGGTGGGTCTCACATCTATTTAGGCAACAATTTAATATCATGGTGTTCGAAAAAGCAACCTACAATATCTAGATCCAGTACAAAAGCTGAGTATAGAAGTATTGCTAACGCTACAGCTGAGATTAAAGGATTCAATCACTTTTAAAGGAGTTGAAAATTAACAATCAAGCTAAATCTATACTTTGGTGTGACAATAAAAGCACTGTATACATCTCAGAGATCCAGTACAGCATGCTCGAACAAAACACATCGAAATTGATCTGTATTTTGTTTGAGAGCTAGTTCAGAAAGGGGAATTACAAGTTAATCACATCCCAGGAACGCATTAGCGAGCAGATCTATTAACAAAAGCCATTACAACTTATTATTTCAGAAGATTCAAATCTGAGCTGAATATTACTGAAGCAAAGAGCACAAACATCAATCAAGAAAGAGAAAAATCATCTAACAATCGCAGCATATTAACAAAGGATGAAGAGCAGTCTTCGAGAGAAAAGAGTAAAGAGGGTTCGAAGTATACTAGCGTGGCCGACAAACAAAGATCAAACCTGAAGCCTCTGCCTCAATTAATTAGTACTGTGAAGCATGAAGCCTCTGCCTCAATCAATTATGCCACTCCTTCCATTTACATTCTCAGTTACAATAGTTACAATCCCGTTATATTTCCATTTCATTTTTCTACCCCTCTGTTACATTTTGCATGTTACGTGCAGACCTCCTTCCACATCAGTTAACTAATCTACGCATGTTACAGACCTTCCTCAGCAATCATGTATGCCACCCACCGCCTTACTCTCACATCTCAAACACAACCAAACAAACCATCCCTCTGCGTCACTTCCAATCCAAAGCATCACCACATATATAGAAAACCAAACCTAGCTTACTCATCAACCAGCCTGCACTAACTCCTTTAGCTCACCATAAAACTTCGTCTCAGGAACACAATGCAAGGAAGCATACAAAAAAGAATAGAACAGTAGCTCCAGCTTAAGCATGGACCATTAAAAAGAAACTAGGCCTCAAGGGAAAAACGCATAAATCAAAAGGGTGCTATACAGATATATGCAATCAGTTTTCATTTTTTAAAATGATATAGGCCATGAAAAATTGTATCTACATGAAAAAATACATGACTGCAACTTTTGAATTGCTGATTTATTTCAGTTATATATATATATATATATATATATATATATATATATATATATATATATATATATATATATATATATATATTGTTTCCATGTTTTCAATTCTAAAATCCCAACTGTCGGAGCAGCGTTGAAATTTTAACCTAAAATGAGCAATGACTTACCAAAATTGTGTGTGTATCTTCTCAAATAAGATAGGTGTATACATATTACAAGTTTTAGAAAATTTTGCTGTAACCCACATATAACTTGGACGGGTGTAAGTGTCCAGTTTTTTAAGTTACATTTATTATTCTTATTTTAGATCTTAAAATTTATGTGCATCACAGACTAATTTGCTACTTCATTTTTAAATAAACTTCTTGGTTGTTTTTTAAATTGGTTTTCTCTAAATTTTTATTACATGTATTCGTCTATTTTTATATTCCATGTTTAATATGTATTTTTACTGTATAAATGACAATTTAGAAGTCTAAATGATCTTAAAATTTTGCAAAGTGAATTCAAATATTTGTTGTTATCTGGTTCTATAAATTTAAGTTTTCGAACAAAACATCGAAATATTTGTTTTTTCCACTGCACATCAGTTTCAAATTCATATTTAGCACTCCATTGGTCATAAATATACTAGAATGTCAACTTAGTATTCAATGCATATTATTTCATCATAGATATTGTTTATGCATGGTGTTTTTCCTATTTATAATGCATAATAAGTTTTATGTCAGTTACTTCTACTGCTATTTATTTAGGTTAAAAGTAAAATATATGATATGATTTAGGTTTCAAATTTATTTTTGAAAAATTCAAATTCAAATTAGTCAGGTAACAGAGATGTTACAGGTACATGATAAAACTGTAGCACCGTAGTTGTTGAAGCTGTAGCATTTGACGGTGAGGTAGAGAATATGTTAAGCACATTGTGTTGTAGCTAACTGCAATGAAAATAGAAGTATTGTTCATTATAGCGAGGTCTTATTAGACGAGACTGAAATTTTTAGCTGGTATGAACTGTTCCATCTTATTACGTGTTTTCTTTAAAATATTTGGTGGTTTAAAGTTATTTAGTGGTAATTATTGATTGACTTAACCCACAGATCTGCCACTGTATTTAACAGAAATTTCAGGGTGCAAATTCCATTGAATATCAAGCTAAGCGACTTGAGTCATATTGTCTATGGTGAATTTAACTAGGTGCTATTGAAGTCAACAAAATAATATGCACCCTCAAGTAAATTACCTCATTATATCTAGGAATAGCATGCACATTTTTGCGTAATGATATGGAGCGAATTTAATGTGTTATACGATAGCAACATTAATTCAGTAATACGCCCTGTAGAATGAATGTTACTCAGTTAGCGTGCATACATAAGTAAATGCATACTCTCATCTGTATATGCAACAAGGCTATGCATTTAGGCCACCATATATGTAAATACTGCATTATGCGTATTTTTCTGTTACTATATAAAGTTGCTACAAACTAAGGTCCTTTCCTTTATGTTTGTGAATTCACAAAAAATGCTACTTATTACATTTGTCAAATTGTTCTCCATTTATAAGTTATTATCTTAGAAGATATTGCATATGTTGGTTAGAATGGTGATTTTTTTTTTTTTTTTACTAATTCATGGTGCAAAGGAGAAAACTCGATATTTTGGAAAGCCAAAGTAAAGAAACACAAGTCTGTATATTAATGTGACCCTCCTCCAAAAACATTATCCATACTTTTGGTAGTTTATAGGTAATTGGGGGCTATTAAAAGCAAGAATCATGGTGTCATATTGTAAACAGTAGCCTAATTTACTCATAATTTGTATTTGTATAACTTTTGGGTAAAGAAACAAATCACATACTTCATGGATGACAATTACATATGGACCCTCAAATAGCGAGTAGATTTAATAACATCGACAACATATATGTTATAGCACTTTGATGAATAGTCTATTTCCAATGTTTAGTTTAATAGCCTATAATATCAATGCTTATCGCAGAGGATATTGGGCTAATTAAAATGGCCAGTTTTGCTCATTCATCTGGGTTGTTAAAATTTATGATTTATAATAAATCATTGATTTTAGTTGCTTATAGTTAATAGTTACATGGTTGTTCGGTTAAAATTTACATCATAGGTAAACAAGGATTTTCGTTTTGAGAAATTTTAGTTTCTTGCTAAGATGGAAATCCTATAACTTCATAATGGCCAGTGGCGGAGATAATGTTGGGTCAGATTGGGCAATACAGAAAATTTAGATGGGGCAATATCAGAAAAATTGGTATTATGACTAGAAAAGTATAATTTGAGGTGGGGCCTTGGCCCTAGCTGAAGTATGCTTAGATCCGCCCCTGATAATGTCTTCTTAAAAACTCAAGATTTTTAAGACATCATCAATAAGATCAAATTTGGTGGAAAATATTTTGTTGCCAGATGTTGTAAATGGTAATGAGGAAGTTCAATATATGGTTCAAGTGAACTTTATGATATCACTTACATGTCACTAATCATATGTACTAGGCTTTAAAAAAAAATATTATAGTTATTTCCCTGTTATTGGAAATTCAGATCGCATCAAAATCTTCGTTTGATTACCATATAAACTTAGCTTTTGAATGTTTATTTTTTTGAAGACAAGTACAAATTGCACATATACGTACAAAAGTCAGACACTAGACTTTCAAAGTAATAAAAAGGTTCCATTTAAGGTTGCTCGAGCTTTCATTGCCTTACTACAAGTTGGCAGGAAAATTATGATAACTTCATATAAGAACAGCTTCTGCTTGAGCTAAAAGATTAGGCCTACCAGTATATTAAAATTGTTTTATATCTAAATTTAGCTAGGTTTTAAATAAGT
Source organism: Allium sativum (assembly GCA_030737875.1). Lineage (NCBI taxonomy): Eukaryota > Viridiplantae > Streptophyta > Magnoliopsida > Asparagales > Amaryllidaceae > Allium > Allium sativum. The sequence goes on from CM060923.1 coordinate 15,705,747, forward strand.
GTTTTGTATTATTTTTCCGCTGCTATGTAATTTGTTAATCTCTGATATTTATCAAATGTATATGATTTATTCATACTCTGTTATATTCTTGTACTCTGATGTAAATTGTTGTAATAAGCAATGAAATGTTCTTCTGTTTGTATTCTGATTTGTCGTGTTCCCAACTCAATCCGGGATTTCCTTTACGGGGAAGTTCGGGTCTTTTTACTAAGAGAATGCACACTTCTCCGCCATCAACTTGGTACGTTTGAAGATATCAACGTACGTGACTCTTTTGGAAATACTCTGTGAGTCATCCATCCGTACAAGTCATCCAGGAACAGGATGAACCGAAGGTACACTTCTACCACATCCTATATAGGTATCACCCCAAGGATCAGTAGTGAGTAGTCCTTGCAGTCCGAAGATTTCACTCACGATAGAATCACTGCCGAAATATCTCTGGCTACTAAACCAGAGAAATTCAAGAAGTAGCTCTTCCGCTCATGAAGATCAATGGTCTTCAATTACTCCATCTTCAATAATCATCTTCTACATACTCGCCGGTTCAGAATGATTTTCGAATATAAATTCGATCCCGGTCTTTCCGTATCAACCATCGTATAGGTCAAATTTGATAGTCGATGATTTAACTGTCAAACAAATAATCATGAGAATAAAATAGGTTCACTGATTCAGTACTCGGCATTACTTGGCCTTTTAATTTAAAACAATTAACGAAGGTTAATTAAATTTCTAAATCTTGCAATATTTTTAAATATCATATTTCTACTTATTTTATTATAGCAGGATTCTCAAAACTATTTCATACACTTTAAAATTAAATCATATATACGTAACTATGGGTTTAATCAAATTTCACATAAATTCTCGTTACGGCGTCTCTTTCGTTCATTCTCGAAAAACAATATTATCACTTTCTCTTTGAATAAACGTATTCAAACTTATCCCATTAATTCCTTAAATCTTGAAAACATTGTTATAATTTCACAATATCTCTTTATATTTCTTTTACTTTGGAAATACTATTTCATATTCTCAAACCCCTTTTATTTCCATTACTTCAACATGCATTAGTCCCTGACCGTAAATTGGTAAGCAAATAACCTCCTAAGTATCAACCCCGAAGACCGAAATCAACATCAGATTAATACTCAGAAAATTACTCAACTCGACCAATCTCCAGTTAGGTTCCAATACTTTTAATTTCTTATCTTAATTCTCATCAACCTGTATTATTCCCCTTTTACTCCATTCAACCATTTCCCATTTTGAAAATCTTGTTTCAATTCCATTCATTTCACTTAATTTCATTATTAAGTAATGCTAATTTAAAATCAACGCTTTAACACTTCATCCCATTGTAAAAACTTCGTTTATATACTACTGGTTTAATATAAACCCTTTTTATCTCGATTTCTTAATTCAAATGTTAACCCAACATTTATTTAAACCATCGTATTCGCTTAGAAATCCCTTTTAACTTTGTTATAAATCTCGAGTTTTAATATAAAACATGTTCATAAACCCCCTTTCAATTCAATTAGATCTCATTACACTATACTTAAATTATTATTAATTAAAATAATAATTTATTCCATCATTAACTATTGTAGAGGTAGTTAACTTCTTTATTTACTAAACAAATAGTAATTCCATTTTTTAAATCTTATTAAAATTAAAAACAAATATTTGTTAAATTATTTCATTAGGTAATCAAATCAAATTAATTTAATAATCAATTTCCAATTAAACATTTGACTTAGTCAACCCAAACGCAGTTAATTCGTTAATCGATTGCAATTAGTTTCCACTTTAAATTAATTAATAATATAATTTATTTAAATAATTCCATTTAATTGTTTCTTAACAAAACAATTATCTAACTCTTAATCGTTAGGTTAATTCTTGCTCATTTGCTTATAAATCTTCTTAACATAAGACTTTACTTTAAAAAAACAATTAATAATTAATTATAAACTTAATTAATAAATAATAAATATTTATTTCCTTTTAACAAACTTTGATTCAAAATAATATATTTAAAAATCTATCTTCAGTTATAAAATAAATTTTATAACTTTATTTCATTGATTTTCCTGACGAGAATACGATATTTATAAAACGATTGATTTATAGGCCATATACTGCCAATTACTCAACCAATATCACCCATTGGTTTAAACAAAACAAATATTGAATTTTAGGTCAACATTCACCAACCAAATCGATCGTCTAATCAAAACAGTTCATATAATGATAATGTGAAAATAAATATCATTAAATATATTTTAGGAATCCCGTTGGATCCGTCCAACCCGTTCTTCCCTGCATTAAATATGTTATCTCAAATATGATCATTTAATTCAAATAAATAATGGTCTTCATAACAGTCAATAACGATAATTCAGTAGCAACCAATTTATTTCACACAACCATAACAATTCAAACAATTATTAAATTAAACACCTTTATTTATAAACGTGACCAATAAGGTAAGTTACCTTAATTGGGATCAATCGCTAAAATAGCGATTTGGTTTTCATTGAAATTAAACAACGTTTAATTTCATCGGTTCGGACAATATATGAATATATATTTAACAAATAACCAACAGTCAACCATTAGCAACCATAACACACAAAATAAAAACCCAACTTATATAAAATATAAGTGGGAAGAAAAGAGTGAGTTTAACTCACCTTGATTTGGTTTATTATCGTTGTAGCGTTTAGTTCTAGTTAAATTAAACAGGTGTTTAATTTAACTATAAATTCCAGTAGCCTCCATTACCGTCCAACTGTTTCCAGAATGTATTGCTCGTCGATGTGATTCCAACAACACCTGGTTTGTCCAATTCTGATAATATATGCTCAAGCTATTAACATCTAAGTAATAAGATTTTAATTATATTAAACAGTATCTTAATTAGTTTAATTAACTTTATTTACTTTGGATACAAAACAACGGGTTCGACCCGTTCTTTGTCCTCTACGTATCATTCACAACACAGCTGCTTCATTCCATCTACTTAAAAGAATGATGCGGATTAAAAATCATTAATCACAAATTTGTCGAAATAAATTACTTTAATATAAATTAGGTTTGGTATTTATGTTTTCCATGGACCCGAGTACGTTGATTTGCAAAAGGGAAAACTGGCCCGCGTCCTTTCTTTGATTATACATCCCCTTTATACCTTCCTGCATGTTCCAATATGCAAGATATTAGCTCCATTTAATAAACCAGTTAACCCTTGACTTTATAACTAATATAGTAGTAACCTTTAATTAGGAAAGTTCATACTTAGGTATAGTACTAACTTCAAATGGCCACTTTACATACTATTATTTAACGTACTGCATCATAGAATAGATGCTAGAAGAAAATCTTATGCTTATCATAATTTTATAGTCAAACTAATATAAATAAAATTTGTTAAGATATTATTAGCTAGTTAGTTACTATAGTTAATCTTGGTTTAACACGTTAAACTGTGTTTCCATCTCTTCCCCATATAAAATCACTGTTCCTCCTTTTATTCGCTCCCAAACTTGATGTAGAGCGGATGCTCTCAAGATCAACTCCTCCCTCAGGTTAACCGGACTCCACTGGCCCCCTCTACCATACACTACAAGAAAAAAATGCAAATAGCTGTAGATTTTAGCAGCGGAAAATTTCATCACAAATTAGCGACGGATTTTTGTGGAATCTGTAAGGGATATTACTTAGGATTTTTTATTTCAACTTGTTTTAAAATATTACCGTCGAGTTCTGATTTCCGTCGCTAAACCGTAGAAAATTGCGACGCTTTAACATCATCTTTATTTCGTTGCTGAATTCCGTTGCAATTTGAGACAGTTTACCGTCATGTATTTTTTGAAGCTATTTTGCAGCAAATTTTCAAGGGATTTGCAAGGAACTCGTATGCTTATTCGTCATAAAATATTTTACTGTTATGTTTTTGCTAAGTAATTGATAATTAAAAATAAATTTTAAATACTTAATGTTAATAATAATATTCTAATAACAAAAAACAAATAACTACTATTAATAGTAAATAAGATTCAATAGTTGGTATTGATTTAGTTTATAAATAAATTTTAAATATTACTGTTCATAAATGCAATTGATAATTATTACATTCAAGTAAATAATGTAATTGATAATTATTACATTTAATTATTAAATATCAAGAGAGAATTAAGCAGAAGGGAGAAAATTCCTAAAATTAAGGAGAGAGCAATAAATTCTTCTGCTTCACTGTTACTTAATAGATTGAGCTCAAATGCTTATACGCTTAAACTAGAGTTAACCTCTTTATTGTCATTGTTATTCACAAACTCCTAATGCAAAACACACGGTATCATCGTTCGTTATTAAAATTGAATTACAAAAGATTAAAACTGCAGTCATTAAGGAAATATTGCTCTCATAAACACAAAGTAATATATAACTGTAATTAACAGTAATAATAAATAATATGTGTAAAACTAAACATTTAATAATTGATATTCCTTTTTAACAAAGAAGGAACAAGAAATAGTAAATAAATTACTATAAAATGAACAAGAAAAATAAATATTTAATAATTATTTTTTCATGATCAATGTTCTGTTACTTCCGTATCGATAAAGGTTATTTTCGTACATATATTTTTTCAGTAAAGAAACTTTTGCCGTGCTTGAATAATGAAATTTAGGCTGCAAGTTTTGGCTCCAACTCACGAATTTTATCACCGCAGTCTGGAAATTTTGGCTCCAAAACTTATTATGTTCCTTCCATCACGTAATAACTCCAAGGAAACACGATTTTTTCCCATTTCTTCCAGATCCCCAATTTAATCATTCTCCATTTACAATTCATCAAAATAAGAAACATTTCCGCCTCATTCAAATTCAGATCTGAATAAAACCTCAAGTCACCTCTCTCTCATCGGCCTTTTCCATTTTGCTCTTTTTTTTTGTGATACTATTCATTGCATTGGTTGGAAATTGTAATCGGGCGACTGAATTTTCGGAGATCCAAGTTGGATGAGAAGTCATTCAATGGAGGAGTAGTGGGTTGTGGAAGGGCGTAGTTGGCAATGGTGATACCAGGATTCGAGTGCGGTTTGGGTCTGGAACTGGAGTGAGGTTTGTATGATGCTGTAAAATTTGAAGCATAGACATCTCGGCATGGTTTCAGATCTACTATTTGATACCAATACATTATATGGTAAGTGATGTATCTTGTTTCCTTTGTTAATTATTTGAAACAATACACTATACTATCTGATACCAATACATTATATCGCGCTATTAACCTAATTTTGCACTTGTCATTTCTAGATGGTTAGACACTAATCAAGCACATTCCAAGTCATGAAGATTGGTAAGATGGTCACTTCCGGAAGGTATTCTTCTACTTGAAACCTCATTTGATATTTAAATCTAAAGTTATGCTGAATACTGGCTTCAAATTGTTATATAAGGTAGTTTAAAACACCATGTATTAATTGGATTGAGATACTTGCTATTCTGGAAACATTGTACTTGTAACTTGAAGTCTATTGCAACATAAGATTTATTCACAATATTCAGAACTTAATTTAGTCTTATTTCGACAATGTTTTCGTTAGTTTTTAGATTTCTTTTGCACTGAAACATTAAGGAGGCTTTTAAATCGGATAATGCAGTTGCCACCGAAGCATTATCTCGTTTGTCAGCAATTATGTTTCATTAGATCCATGGAAAAAATTCGTTAATGTTTCCATTCATCTTTTGTGCTTGATTTATTGGATTATTACATATTTCCAACCACAAATTATCTTTGAAAGTACAGGTACAAATATTGCAGAAGCAGCTCCAAGAGGAGTTTGATTTGCATGCATTTTTGTCAAATGCAATTGCTTGAACCAACTAACATTCCAAGAGGACGAAAAGACTATGCTCCATGCAAAAAACCCAATCAACATCCTGGGACTGCCCTTTTACTCGGTTGTCTCCGCTGGCGAATCAAAGGAGCTGCGGCTGGATCTGGCCATAGCCTTTGAGTCGGGTCCTTCGCTTCGAGCATCTTTTTTCCTGAATGATTCATTGAACCCATTTACGTTTTTAATCAAAACTGGTAGTGGAAGATTTGGGTTACCTTTATCTGCTCAAATGTCTATATGACAGCGGGGTTCAACTTCATTGAATGATTTAGGTCATGATGCGATGAAGAAAGAACTGCTTCCTGTGGTCTTCTAATGGTTACCTTGAGAACAAGTTCTGTGCTGGCATTAGTTCAAACTCAAATACTCAAAAGTGGGAACCTCCACAACACTCGCTAGTCAATTTTTCAGTGACAAACTTATTCTTATTTCTGTTTTGTTTTTGCAGTTGCCAAATTGTCAAGAAAGTGGTATTAAGTTATTATGCATGTTAAGAATGTGACAGTTTTAGTTGTTTGGGTACTGTTTTTGTATGAGAATTTATGTAGTTGGAAGAAGAAATTTATGGAGTGATGGTATGTTGTATAATTTTCTTATAATGTAATTCTTGATTTACTTATAGTGTATTGTTAATTTTATCACTTGTGTATACTTATAGTGCCAAAAGTAGTTGTTAAAAGATGTTTTTGTTGTAGTGTTTGAAAGCGTTTACCATCGAATTACCAGCAAAAAAAAGTGAGGTTAAGTTTATTTTAATTTAATTTCCGCCGCTAAATCCTTGGCAATTAGAAAGAGTTTACCTATGCATTTTATAAATGATAATTTACTATAAATTACTTATCCATCGGTAAATAGTCGGAAAATAAATTAAAATTAGTTTAATAAATAAAATTACAATTTTATTATATAAATAACATAATGACGGAAAACTGTCGGAAAACTCACGCTGAATTCAGTCGCAAAAATTTGACACAATTACCATCATGGTTTTTACCGACAACAATGTTATACAAGAAATCCGTCACTAACATCAATATAACAATGGATTGGAAACGGATTTTGTCGCTGCAAAATTAGCTTTTTCTTGTAGTGATAGTTGAGAGGAATAGGGCAGCTATCTCTCTTTTCTTTTCAACTTTGGTCGGCTGTCTCTCTTTTCTTTTCAACTTTGGTCGGCTGTCTCTCTTTTCTTTTCAACTTTGGTCGGCTGTACTTAGAAAGAAAAACATGGTGCGCGATTTAATTTAAAATGAATGGTTATGTAGGTTGTAGTGTTAGGGAGTACGTTTCCATTTATAGACTTGGTTGGCTAATGTAATACTGTAGCGTAAACTGTATTTGATTTCAATTAGTATAGGGTAGGCTTAAGGTTTATACGGTAAATTTTGTTGTACTGCTTATTTAACATTACCGTTGAATATTCGCACCACTATACCCGAACTCTAAACATAACAAAATATACATATTGCTATGTCTTGAAGTAACAATCCCACAGATATTTATTTCATTGGAAACGGACTCCGTTTGCACAACGACACTACTTTAATTTATCGGTTCACCTTTAAATTGCACGTACGAATAAAACAACTCTGATTGGCTCCAAACTGGAAATCTAGCAATAACTGGCTATACGTATTTCAATAAAATTTATTTCATCGAAAATGGAGATCATTTGAAAAGAAAGCTATTTCTAGGGCCTATATAATGGTATAGAAAAAATGTAATTAAAGTTTAAAAAAATTCTATTTTAAATAAAAATAAATTATTATCATCGTAAATATCCAAATAAAAATTATCACATAACTTCATATATAAACAATGCGAATTATACAACTCAACATTAATATTCCGGGTTAAGACGGTATCCAAATTATATTAAAAACCCTTATAACTTATTAAATAAACGTTATCGTTTATAAACGATTTCCATAGCGACTATTTTAAAATTTGAATTGGGCATAACTAACTGATTGACATTGAAAAGTGTTTATTTTATTACTCTTATGCTTTATCTTTTGTAAATAAATAAATGATACTTTGGGTATTTTTTTATGTGTTTCTACAGATCTCAAGCGTTGCCTCCTTCAATTCAAATCAAAGGCCAACTACAAGAAAGAGCTACTTCCTCACATCAAATTCATTTCAATTGCAAAAGAAGCAGTAGCTCACTGGTAAAGGCATAGGAATTGGTGCTGAGAGACCTGAGTTCGAACCCCGTCAAGCTCACTTTTTACCTAAGACGCGGAGCGCGTTCACACTGGCCCTTTGCTTTGAGAAATATCTGGATTAGTGTTATGTTATATATATACATACACATATTCATGTGTATGTATTTATGATGTGCACCAATTAACATTTCAGCAATAGCCATATTCTTATCATGGAATTAAATTCAAATCATTCAATTTCAATTAGAAGAATTTCTGATTGAATTGTTGCCAAGAAGAAAAATCAATTTTGAAGATTTTATCTTATATTGCCTTTGGAGTCTGATAAGCGTCCTTGTTTTGAAGAATTAATTAGATGCAATCTTCTATCAATCAAGCTACATGGGAAAATTGAAAGATATGGAAAATATTTACCATGATATGCCCAGATTTTCTCCAATCAAGTTAGTCAAGGAAGGCAAGAGATATTCATGAATGAGGAGGCCCATTTATTCATAGACCTAATTAGGGTTTTCCCATTCTCATCTATAAATATGTGATTGTAACCATTGTAAAAACCATTCATTTTCTGTACTCTCTTTCAGTCGTAATAAAGCTTTCTTTTCTTTAGTTTCTGCATTTTATTTTCATGGCATATTGTGTTGTCTAGTCAATTAGATTTGCTAGAACACAATTTGCTATTGCTTCTATTTTTCTTACTAGTGATTGACCGTCTGATTAGATTCAGCGGTAATCCTAGTTTTTATTTTCAGTTGTTGATTTCTTTTCTGCAATTTTATTTCCAGTGTTCTATTTTATTTTAATCATTGAATTTATTACAGATCCGATTAGATTCGAATCTGTAGTGAATTTAATTGCATCTTTTATTCGTAGTTTCAGTTTTTAATTTACTTTGCGAAAAAAAATCAACCTCCAGCTTCGTCCAACACGCCCAAGAAAATAAATAAATAATAATTTTTAATTAAACCTCCCTGTGTTCGACCTGTATGCTACACGCCTGTATGCTTGCAGAATTTATTACAAATGTCGCGCTTTTCTAATTCATAGACTAGCGTCGATCAAGTCCATCTATAATATGAAATCTCCATTTTTCTCTTTCATTGGAACAATATAATCAAATAGATTCAAACATTTCTTGTTTCACAGAATTCTGACTTAAAACGGATTCTGTATATTCAATTAAAGTTCAAAACTCAATATTACGAATTACCGCGTCGTTTCGAGCTCGTTTTAATTATATTATAAATTATACGTTTAAACTCCATTTTATTAAATAAATTCGATATAAAATCCAAATATATTTCTAATATAATATTTAAAACGGATTTAAATATTCATGATTAACGTTCAAAAATCTAGGACATTACACATATGTCGACATACATATGTTGCTATATCGACATACAACTGTCATTTTTTTCAAATTTCAAAGGAAATGTCATTATACCATTTGTAACGTTCCCGAAGCAACCTTTCAAATCTTATAAATAGGGGTTGATTTTGAATTTTATTATTCTTCTTCTCTATCTTCACACCTCTTCATCCCTTCATTAATATTTCATATTTTATTGATTTCTACACTTTTACTTTGGAGATTTCTACTCTAATTATATAAAACTTCTTCTTTTCTCACTCTCTACTCATTACTCTCTGAATTAAAGTGATATTTAAGAGTTAATAGGGCTGTTGTAATCATTTGGGAAGTGTTTGGGAAAGGTAGCTCTAAAATCAAGGAAAGGGAGCGGTGGTAATCTTGTAGCTGTGAAATAAAGAGTGGTTGGAGCGGTGTTAACCTTATAGACATGAAATCAAGGGGAATGTACTTGGATAGTGATATTAATAAATCTCTGCGCAATCCAGCGTTGTGTAGGACTCGACGTAGGAGTAATCCAAACCAGTATAAAATCCCTTGAGTTCTTTCCTTTTTCGCATTTTATATTTTTCCGTTTCTGTGTTTGTGATTGATTCTGTGTTTGTGATCATCTCTATTGTGTGTGATTCATAAAATAGATCATATAAGTTTTAGAATTTCTTAAATTCTCTGAAAACATTATTCACCCCCCGTCTCGTGTTTGTTTTGCCTTAAGATCCGCCTTTCGCATTCCCTAACATAAATCATAAAACTAAAAAGGAAAATTTCCATCTAAACTAAATCTACGACTTGTAATCCACATATAGGATTGTATTTCATCTCAAATCTATCTATTTTGTTTTAGGTTGTGAAAATGTGATTATTGTAGATTGTATTTCACCTCAATTAGACGACAAACAAAACCACTCTTAAAGTATAAAAGCTCCTCCATCATTCTTCGCAATAGTTGGAGTCGGAGGTAGATGTGGGACTGGGTGGCGAGGTATGCTGGTACGGTCAGCATGAGGTGGTGGTGTTGTTTTAGCCATTCGAGTTGAGGTGCATGTTGGGTGTTCTGAACGGGAGCATGAAGCAGTGAAGGGTGCGCATATGGATAGGAAAGGAAGTTGCGCACTGTGTTGCAGAACGATGCAGCACGTAGTGAGGGATGTTGAGTCGGGATGTTGGGGATTGAACGGTGTGAAGAGCAGCAGTACGTGAAAACTAGTTAGGCGGAAGTAAATGGGGTAGTGGAAAGAAGAAAAAGGAACAGTGCACAAGGAGAAGAACAGGAGAAGGTAGAAGAAAATAAAACAGTGCCCGGTCTTATTTAAAACAAGCCTAACCACTATTTTTTTATGTTCCTAATCCAAGTCTTCACGTGGCCAATAAATTAAATTTAATTTAGCATGCTGAACTATTGATTTATTGTGTCCGATCCAGAATTAACGTGGCTAAAGGTTTGATCGAGCCTCATTGTTTATTAAACATGCTTACCTACTATTTAACATGATCGTTTGAAACAATATATATAAATACACTAATTAAAATAGCTGTAAGGATGTTTGTAATTGGATTTGGTAGAAGATGATTTTGTGCCTACTCATCAATTACGGGGCCAGTAGATTAAACGAGTAACTAACGCGGATGTTATAAAAAAATTAGTTAGATTAATTTTTATTTTGAATAGTTAATTAAAATATAATTAGATAGTTAATTCATTTAATTAAATTCGTATAACGTACAATTCACACTTGTTCATTCAATAACAGAATTGTACAAAATCAGGGACATTGGAACCGTGTTAACAAGCACAACATTTTGGAGCTGGTTTGATCAGAATTAGACATAGTTATAAGTTTTAATTAAATTAAATGCTTGTTTAATTTAATTAAAATAAAATGTTTTAACAACGAATGGAAAATCAAGGTGAGTATAACTCACTCAGTTCTCCCACTTATAATTATTATAAGTCGAATTTAATGCTTGCGTGCTATGTTTGTTAATTATTGGATGATTTGCTGATTATTTGAATATATGCTTCATATTTTAGATAACTGATTTAAATTAAACTTTGTTTAATTTAATTTAATCAAACCAAATCTTTATTTTTAACGATTATTTCCAATCGAGGTAACTTACCTTGTTGGTTACGTTTATAATAATATAAATGTATTAAATTTAATTGGATGTCTGAATTGTGTTATTGATTGACCGTTTTCGGTTGAATTGATTATTTATATTTATTTTAGTAGATAATATATTATCGTATTGAATGGACTGCTCTATTTGAGGTAACCTATTTGGATGCAGGGAAAAATAGGTTGGAGGGATCCAACTGGATTCCTCAAATTTATTGCTAATTTTCATATTATCATTATATGAACTGTTTAACGAATATGATTGGATAATTGATTTATTATTGATTGTTGAATTAAAATTCAATATTTATTTTGTTATTAACCAATGGGCAGTATTGGTTGAGAAATTGACAGCAGATGACCTGTTTACACCCAAAATGGTCTAAATACCCAAGGCACTAAACTGTACTTCACCAATTTGGTAGGAAATAAATGGAACCGTGTTTAATCAGCAATTAAAAATGAAAAATGTGAGAAAAGTAAAGTAGGGACGAGATTTAGAGTGGTTCAGCCGTTAATGAGGCCTACGTCCACTATGGAGGTGATTCCCAATCTTATAATGAGGATTACAAAATACATCAACTCTCTCTTTTCATATATCTCTATATTCACTCAATATACCTTCATTTACATACTTCAATCTTAGAATTATACAAGAGAATGGTAGAATTTGAGGAGAAGAAGGATGGATGAATGATTGAAAAGGAGGATGTCTTCGTTTTCCTTGAATCACGAGATTGTACTGACGCCATGGCCGAATCAGTAGTTGAGGATAGAATTTTGCGGCACTTCGTGGTTTCAAAGATTCGATCCCCTTTATGTTGGCAGCCATGGTGTATTTATAGGTGAACTCCCCTTGGGAAATGACCTGAAATCTGTTTATGCAGGCTACGGATCGTTTACTCTATTAATTACGATTATGCCATCGGCTAGCTGTAGCCAGCTGTCCAAAGTTGTATTTGGTTGTCACGCACGAGTGACTCAATGGTGCGAGCGTCTTGAGTAGTTATGCGAGTCCATAGGAGCGGGCGTCCATGTGAGAATGATTGCTTTGGGAAGTTTGCAGAATATGGGGCTGGAATCGATTCTCCTTTGTTACTTGCGCGACCGACCTTCTTGGTTCAAGGGCGCTCGTCCTTTTGCTGCCTTTGCGCGGCACTGTTTGTCCTTATGGCTATTCTATGAGGTCGCTTCCGCCTATGTTGAATGGGCGACTTACTTTGTCTCGGTTTTTTAGCGGCTTTATCCAATATGAACGACCGACCATGGCTTCCGCACCTGAATCACGATTCGCGTCTAACTCTGGTTGTTGACATAGTCACATAAGGTGTTGCAAGCGCTTGCATTGCAGCTCCATCCCTTGCTCGGGCTTTTGACGGGAAAACAATGAGCGACTTTACAGGATATACGATCTCTATTTTCTTTTTTGGACCGCACTTCTCATAACACGTCGTGCCATTATCTTCGGTCGTATTGGTTGACTTGACTTGCCTTGGGTTCGATATTTGGCCGTTTAAGTGCTTCGGATTAACATTGCGCATGTCCGACCCTGATGGTGTCCATTCCGTATCTTTTACTCAATGTGCATATGGATTTTTTGAGGGATTAACACTTGCCCCTCGAAGTCCGTGATTTCCTTTAGTATGGAATTACCGGCTTCGACATATTTGATTGCACATTGTTTGACAGGCTTGTCCTGACTTGTTGAGGGGTCATTCGTGCAAGGATTAGTATTGCTTTATCGCAGCTGATTGGCATCTTTACCTTTGGGCGAGACGTTTGGACTATTTTGTCATTATTGCAAACAGCTAAATCATGGGGAAGTGAACACGCCAACTGGACTTTTGATGGAACATCCATTTCAGTACTCGAGTATTAGGCTGACGTGGCGAGGAGTGCTTTTGATGTGTGTCCTTTAATCTCCCCCCTTTATTTCCTTATTTCTCATTCAATTTTGCTTTCATTTATCTTCCAATAGGGTTTCTCAACTGGCAAGAAAATTCCGTATTTCTCTCTATTGCTACTCAGGTTTGCTGATTCTTACTCATATTCATTCTTCCTTTGAACCTTACGGTTATTCTCTGACCCGTTTGCAGGATGGTTCCATCTCCAAAACATCGTCGAAAGGAAAACTTTCTCGATTTGGGTGTCTCAATAGATGAGATTCAGTCAGCTGGTCAACCGTCTGTAAATTCTCCCTCCATCCCCTCTTACATAGAGCTTCAAGCTATCATCAATAGGTCACGCCATGCTTCTGGGCCTTGCAGTCCTAGGTTTGCTAAGCGATTTCGAGGGTGGAGCATACAGGGAGTCCCTTCAAATGTGGATGTATCTCCGGCCAATTCTCAGAACTTCTCTTACGCCATGACTGCCGCAAAAGGACAGATGTTGGCCCATCTCGAGACTGCTGTGCATCAATTTGGAAAACAAGTGGATTTGTTGAGAAATCATTATGCGAAGCGGATGAATGGCTGGCATACATTGGCCTGCGATCTCCAAAGACTTCATAAGGACAATCTCGAGCGTATTTCTGTTCTGGAAAATGATAAGGCGAAGTTAATCCAGGCTCTTAGGTCCAAAGATAGTGTGGTTGCTGCTTTCGCCCCTGGGGATGTTGAGTCGGTGGTTTCTGCACATGCTGATGGACCTCCATCTTGTTCTGCTCCGGCTAAGAGGAAAGTAGGTAGGCCAAGGAAGGTTAGAGATCAGTAATCTCCTTCTCCTTGGTTATTTTGCTTTTTGAACTTTAAGACTGGTTGTGTAAGTGGGTGCCGGTCCTCGCTCATGACATTATGCTGGCTGTGACTTGTGTTTGATCAGTGACACTTCTGCGATCCTAATGAATGGTTGTTTGGCTGGTTTTACGATGCTCTTCGTGTCTTTGTCACGTCATGTCTCTTTGCCCTGCTTAACAATACACATACATTTTTTTTTAATTTCGCGGCGATCGCGCGTTATCATCGTATTAGGGGCGTTCGTACGTTAAATATAGTATTACGGCTAGTCTTACAACGTTCTTATTAGGCTGGGATGATCCATCTTTTAGTATTTGGCTTGATTTGGTAAGCTTTTCGTTGTTTTAACTTTGGCAATTTAGCCATTTAGATTTTTTATCAAACATCATGTTTATTTGTTTCGGGTATTTTCGTGATGCATTTTTATGCTTGCCCCCTTGGGAGGACTTTGGCTCCAATGTTGTAATCCAATCTTGGCTTTGTTTGACTTGGTTAACAACAAAGAACAAGAATGGATACCCCCTTTTGGCCAGGATTTCTGCTACCCCCTTTCGGCTAGGATTTCTGCTACCCCCTTTCGGCTAGGATTTCTGTTTTTGCGCTGGTCCTTCCAGCATGTTTAATCCTTCCCCATTTTATGCTTCATCCCGAGGAGCGGACACTAATTCATCTCATCGAGCTTTGACTCAGAAGGGATAAAATTCGTATCCTTCACCTAACAAGGTGCCCATCGTTTTTTTGGATTGGCAATTTTTCCATTTCGGGACATGTCGGTTTTTCCGACTTTGTGCCTTGCCCTAGGAAACAGACATGGGGTTGCCTTACTGAAAAAATTAAGAAATTTTTTCAAGTCGGAGAACCCGTGTCCAGCACCTAAGAAGGTGTTTCTTTGGTGGGCTCAACGATTTTATCCATAGGACTTTAACCGTGGGACTTTTTTTTGAGTTGCTTTTACACCAGCGTTGACTCTTTTAATCTGGTACCAAGCCTTTGTTGTTCCTGTATTGAGAGATCCAGTGATTCCTGATGAAAGTCGGAACTCTTCGAGTTTGCGCCCCCCTGGTCACTCGCTTGCATACACAAGGTAGTCAACTTTTAGTAGGAGCCTGTGAAAGAGTGATCTACATGTGTGATTAGAACTCCATATTCAGCCATTTTATGTACATCATAAAAAATGTGAAAATTTCATAAATCTTTACAGCATCTTCTATGTATATGAATAACATGCTATAAGAAATAATGACGAATATGCTCGTTGTTCCATGCTCGTGGAATCTGGTTCCCATCTGTAGTGGCCAGTTTGAAAGTACCATCCTGGAGTTTCTGACTTATAACATAAGGTCCTTCCCAATTGGGTCCGAAGACTCTAGTACCGGTCATTATCTTTTTCAGAACAAGGTCTCCAATTTCAAAAGTTCTATGTTTGACTTTTGAATTGAAGTGCCTGGCCACCCTTCTTTGGAGTGCGGCTACTCTGAGTTCCGCTTCTTTTCTTCTTTCCTCAAGTTGGTAGAGGGCTTCGAGCTTCTTTACATCAAAAATGGTCAAAACACTCAAGGTACTAAGCTGTACTTCACCAATTCGATAAGAAATAAATGGAACCGTGTTTAATCATCAATTAAAAATGAAAAAAAGAAAGGTAAAGTAGATACGAGATTTGGAGTGGTTCAGCCGTTAATGAGGCCTACATCCACTATGAAGGTGATTTCATGTCTTATAATGAGGATTACAAAGTACATCAGCTCTCTCTTTTCATATATCTCTATATCCACTTAATATACCCTCGTTTATATATTTCAATCTAAGGAATTATACAAGAGAATGGTATAATTTGAGGAGAAGAAGGATGGATGAATGATTGAGAAGGAGGATATCTTCGTTTTCCTTCATCATATGATTGTCCTTGAGGCCATGGCCGAATCTGTAGTTGAGGATGTAATTTAGCATCACTCTGTGGTTTCAAAGAGTCGATCCTTTCTATGTTGGTAGTCATGGTGTATTTATAGATGAACTCCTCTTGGTAAATGATCTGGAATCCGCTTACGCAGGCTGCGGATCGTTCATTTTGTTAATTACAATTACGCCATTGGCTAGCTGTAGCCAGCTGTCCATGGCTGTATCCAATTACCATGTGCGGACGACTTGCTGGAGCGAGTGTCGTGAATAGCTGAGCATGTCCGTATAAGTGGGTGTTCCTGTGAGAGTGAACGCTTTGGGAGATCTTATAAGGGCCGAATGTGGGGCCGGAGTCAATTCTCCTTTGTTCCTTGGGCGACCGTCCTTCTTGGTGCCTTTGTGTGGCGTTGTTTGTTCATACAGCTACGCTACAAGATCGCTCCCGCCTATGCTGAATGGGCGACCTGTTTTATTTCGGTGTTTGAGCAGCCTACAGGATATACGACCTTTATCTTCATCGGGTCGCACTTCTCATAGCATGTTATGTCGTTATCTTCGGTCGTACTGGTTGACTTGACCTGCCTTGGGTTTGATATTTGGACGTTTAGGTGCCTCGGGCAGCATTGCGCTCGACCGACCCTGGTGATGTCCACCACGTATCCTTTACTCAATGTGTGTATGGATTTTTTTAGGGATTAACACTTGCCCCTCAAAGTCCGTGATTTCTTTTTGTATGGAATTACCGGCTTCGACATATTTGATCGCACATTAGTTGGCGGGCTTGTCCTGACTTGTTGAGGAGTCGTTCGTGCAAGGACTAAGGTTGCTCCGTTGTAGCTGATTGGCGTCTCTACTTCTGGACGAGACGTTTGGACTGCTTTGTCTTTATTGTAAACAGCTAAATTATGGGGAAGTGGACACGCCAACTGGCCTACTGATGGGACACCTGTTTCAGTACTCAAGTGTTAGGCTGACGTGGCGAAGAGTACCTTTGAGGTGTGCCTTTTAATCTCCCTTCATTCTCTTACTTCTCATTCGATTTTGCTCTCATCTATCTTTCAAGAGGGTTTCTCAAATCTGGAAGAAAAACTCCGTATCTCTTTCCACTGTTACTCAGGTTTGTTGATTCTCTCTCGTATTTATTCTTCTTTGAGGCTTACGGCTATTCCCTGGTCCATTCGCAGGATGGTTTCATCTCCAGAACAACGTCAAAAGGGGACCTTTGTCGATTTGAGTGTTTCAAGAGATGAGATTCGGTCAGCTGGTCAACTGTCTGTAAATTCTCCTTCTGGTCCCTCTTATATAGAACTTCAAGCTATCATCAACAAGCCTCGTCATGCTCCTGGGCCTTGCAGTCCCAGGTATGCTAAGCGATTTCGGGGATGGAGTTTACAGGGGGTTCCTTAGAATGTGGATGTATCTCCGGCTGACTCTCTGAATTTCTCTTACGATATGACTGCAGCGAAAGGTCAGATGTTGGCTCGCCTCGAGACTGCTGTGCATCAATTTGGAAAATAGATGGATTTGCTGAAGAATCATTCTGCGAAGCGGATGATCAGCTGGCATATGTTGGCTTCCGACTTCCAAAAACTTCACAAGGACAACCTTGAGCGCATCTCTGTTCTGGAAAATGATAAGGTGAAGTTGATCCAGGCCCTTAGGTCCAAAGATAGCATAGTCGCTTCCTTCTCCCTTGGGGATGTTGAGTCGGTGGTTTCTGTGCGTGCTGAGGGGCCTTCATCTTGTTCTGCTCCGGCTAAGAGGAAAGTAGGTAGGCCAAGGAAGGTTAGAGATCTATAATCTCCTTTCTCTTGGTTGTTTTGCTTTTTGAACTTTAAGACCGGTTGTGTAAGAGGATGTCGGTCCTCGCCCACGACATCATGCTGGTTGTTATTTGTGACTTATGCTTGACCTGTGACACTTTCTGTGATCCTGATGAATGGTTGTTTGGCTGTTTTGCGATGCTTTTCACGTTTGTACTAAGCCATGTCTCTTTGCCCTGCTTTAACAATGCACACATATTTTTCTTAAAAGTTTCACGCAGCGACCGTGCGTTAGCATCGTATCACGAGGCGTTCGTTCGCACGTTAATATCGTATCACGAGGCGCTCACTTGTTAATATCGTATTACGGTTAGTCTTATAACGCTCTTATTAGGCTGGGGTTATCCATCTTTTAGTATTTGGCTTGATTGGTAAGTCTTTAGTCGTTTTAACTTTGGCAAGTTAGCCATTTAGATTTTTTATTAAATATCCTGTTTATTTGTTTGGGGTATTTTCGTGATGCATTTTTATGTGTGCCCCCATGGGAGGACTTTGGCTCCAATGTAGAATCCGATCTTGGCTTCATTTTACTTGGTTAACAACAAAGAACAAGAACGGATACCCCCTTTCGGCTAGGATTTCTTCTTTTGTAATCCAACCTTGGCTTTGTTTGACTTGGTTAACAACAAAGAACAAGAGTGGACACCCCCTTTCGGCTAGGATTTCTGTTTGGCGCTGGTCCTTCCAGCATGTTTAATCCTTCCCCATTTTATGCTTCATCCGAGGAGCGGACACTAATTCATCTCATCGAGCTTTAACTCAGAAGGGAAAAATTCGTGTCCTTTACCTACCAAGGTAGGGGCCCCTTGAAATTGGCAATTTTTCCGTTTTGGGACATGTCGGTTTTTCCGACTCCGTGCTTTGAACTAGGACGAAGACGTTGGTTCGCCTCATTGAGTTTCTTTTTCTCAAGTTGGAAAACCCGTGTCCAGCACCTAGGAAGGTTACCTAAGAAGGTGCTTCTTCGGTGGGCTCAGCAATTTTATCCGTGTGACTTTTGAGTTGCTTTTACTCCAGCATTGAATCTTTTAATCTGGCACCAAGCTTTTGTTGGTCCTGTATTGAGAGGTCCAGTGTTTCCTGATGGAAGTTGGAATTCCTCGATTTGGTGCTCCCTGGTCGCTCGTTTGTCTACACAAGGAAATCAGCTTTTAGTAGGGACTTGTGAATGAGCGACTTGTACATGTAATTAGAACTCCATATTCAGTCACTTCATGTACATCATCAAAAATGGGAAAATTTCATGAATCTTTACAGCATTTTCAATATATTTGAATAACATGCTATAAGAAATAACGATGAATATGCTCGCTGTTCCATGCTCGTGGGATCTGATTCCCATCCATGGTGGCCAATTTGAAAGTTCCGTCCTGGAGTTTTTGACTTATAACATAAGGTCCTTCCCAATTGGGCCCGAAGACTCCAGTACCGGTCATTATCTTTTTCAGAACGAGGTCTCCAATTTCAAAAGTTCTATGTTTGACTTTTGAATTGAAGTGCCTGGCCACCCTCCTTTGGTGTGTGGCTACTATGAGTTCCGCTTCTTTTCTTCTTTCTTCAAGTTAGTCGAGGGCTTCGAGCTGTAGCTTCTCGTTCTCTTTAGGGTCAAAATGTATCCTTCTGTGGGTAGGGACTTCCAACTCCACTGGTATCATAGCTTCCGAGCCATAGGATAAAGAAAAGGGAGTATGCCCTGTTGCAGTTTTGTGCGTGGTGCGATACACCCATAATGGCAGCGGGAGTTCATCTACCCATCCACCCTTAGCCTTTTCAAGTCGCTTCTTGATGGTAGTCTTGATGATTTTATTCACTGCCTCCACCTGCCCGTTCGCTTGTGGATGAGCGACCGCTGAAAAGCTTTTTTGGATCTTATACTTGGCGCAAAAGCTTTGGAACTCTTCACTTTCAAATTGGGTTCCGTTGTCCGTGATTATCTTTTGTGGTACCCCAAACCTGCATATGATATTTTTTAAGACAAAGTTAATAACTTTCTTTGAAGTTATAGTGGCCAATGGTTCTGCTTCAGCCCATTTTGTAAAGTAATCAATGGCAACGATTGCGTATTTGAAACCGGATTTTGCAGTGGGAAGGGCCCCTATGAGGTCGATGCCCCAGATAGCAAATGGCCATGGGCTGACCATGTGGGTTATGGTTGTGGATGGCATCCTTGGGATCTTGGCAAATCTTTGGCACCTGTCACATTTTTTAGTGTAGGTCGTGGAATCTTTGTTGATATCTGGCCAGAAGTAACCATATCGTATGATCTTCTTGGCCAAAGTTTGTCCACCGGTATGACCTCCGCAATCCCCTTCGTGTAGTTCTGCCATAATTGCCTTAGACTCCTTATCTGTAACACAGCGAAGTAAAGGTGTGGAAAATCCCCATCTATACAGTCGTCCATCTTGAATAAGGTATAAAGGAGCTTTTCGCAAAATCTTTCTTCGGAGTTTGGTTTCAACCGGGAGTGCCCAAGTTACGAGGTATTCTTTAATTGGCGACATCCATGAATTTGATTCGTCAGTTGTTTCCATGATCCAATCCATTTCGGTCTGCTTTGTGCTTGGACTAGAAAGGACTTCCACTGAGACTAAGCCCATTAACTGTGCATCTCCTATGCTCGCGTATTTGGCTAATGAATCAGCTTTAGTATTTTCTTCTCTAGGAATATGAGATATGGTGTAATGCTCGAAAGCTTCCAACAATTCCAAGGCTTTGGTAAGATAATCTGGCAAGTTACCCATTTTTGCTTGGAATTCTCCCAGAATCTGGCATACTACGAGCTGGGAGTCGCTGAAGATCTGTATAGTTTTTATTTGCAACTCTTTCACTAGCTTTATTCCTACGATAAGGGCATTGTACTCGGCCTCGTTATTGGTTGATATGAATTCAAACCTTAAGGCATAGCATAAGGATCTTCCCTCAGGGGTTTCGAGAACTACCCCTGCCCAAGAACAGCGGTCGTTCGACGCCCCATCTACAAATAGTTTCCACTGGATATTAGTTTCAATATCGTCTTCCTCCTTTACTTCCCCTCGATCGGTAAATTCTGCAATGAAGTCAGCAAGCGCTTGTCCGTTGATTGCTTTCCGAAGGTGATACGCGATGTCGTACTGACTAAGCTCTATATTCCATTTTAATAATCTTCCAGAGGTCTCTGGTCGGGACAGGACTTGCCTCAGAGGTTTTCTGTTAGCACCTTGATGGGATGAGCTTGGAAGTAGGGACGAAGCTTCTTTGATGCAATGAGCAAACAATAAGCAAGTTTTTCAAGTTTTGGATAATTAAGCTCCGCTCCGGATAACCTCTTACTGATGTAATAGACCGGTCTTTGTACCTTCAAATCTTCTCTGATTAGTGTTGCGCTTAGAGCATGGGCAGAGACCGCCAGGTATAGAAACAGGTCTTCCCCGTCACTAGGCTTTGATAACATAGGTGGCGTTCCCAGATGTTGGATCAGTTCTTCGAAGGCTTTCTGGCACTCAGGGGTCCACTGTATCTCTTTCCTTCCTTTTCCAGAGGGCATCGAAGAATGGAAGACATGTGTCCGTTGCCCGGCATATGAAAAGATTTAAGGCTGCAATTTTCCCATTTAAACACTGAAGCTCCTTCTTGGTTCCTGGGGCACACATTTCTCTTAGAGCTGATATTTTGGCTGGATTAGCTTCTATACCTCTAGCGTTGACCATGTACCCAAGGAACTTGCCTGAGCCAACACCAAAACTACATTTTAAAGGGTTCAGCTTCATGCCATATTGTCGTAAGATATCGAACATTCGAGCTAGGTCCTCCAAATGGTCTATTGCACTCTTTGACTTAACCAACATGTCATCAACATAGACTTCCATCGTCCTACCAATTTGTTTCTTGAACATAGCATTTACCAGTCGTTGGTAAGTTGCTCCTGCGTTTTTTAGACCAAATGGCATCACCTTATAGCAATATAGGCCGAGATCAGTAATAAAGCTGGTGTTTTCCTGGTCTGGACTATACATCATAATTTGATTGTAGCCGGAATATGCGTCCATGAAAGATAGCAATTCATGGCCGGCCGTGGAATCCACCAGTTGGTCGATTCTGGGGAGAGGGAAACTATCTTTCGGACAAGCTTTATTTAGGTCTGAATAATTTACATAGACCCGCCATTTGTCATTTGATTTCTTTACGAGCACCAGGTTGGATACCCATTTCGGATATGTAGACTCTCTAATAAAACCAATCTCCATTAATCTGTCGATTTCTTCTTTTAAGGCGCGCGATCTCTCCGGCCCCTGGGCTCTCCTTTTTTGTTTGACAGCCGGAATGCGTGGGTCAATGTTTAGCTTATGGACTGCAACGTCCGGAGATATTCCGCACATGTCGGAATGGTTCCATGTGAACACGTCTAAGTTAGCTCTCAAAATGGCAATCAATTGGTTTTTCAATTTAAGGCTCAACCGAGACCCTATGTTCAACACACGGTTTGGGTCTTTTGGATTTGCAGCTATAGGAATTATGTCTTGGGCCGAGGTCGCCCTTTCGTCCTCTGCACTGGCTTCTCTAGGATCGATCTCTTTTTGCATTCCGCTATGCTCGCCAGTGCACGGACCCTTCTTTAGTTGCTATAAGAGGGAGCTTTGGATGCGGGGGAGAGCCTCCGCATCCTTTCCTGATTCCTTTTTCTTAGCTTCTTTCAGTTCTTTCAGTTGGAAACTTCATTATCAAACACCAAGGAGCCAAAGCAATCTTGAAACCCGAAAGAGTCGGCCTCCCAAGGAATGCATTATAAGACGAAAACTCATCTATTATGACAAAGGTCTGTACCATGGAAACTCGACGCTCCCCATCTGCCAATTCCACAGGCAAATCTATCGTTCCAATGGGTTGCATAGGTTGACCTATAAAACTGTGGATCTTATATGGGTATGCGCTCACCTTTGCCATGGAGAGATTCATCTTTTGGAAAGTGTTTATAAAGATCACATTGACTGATGCCCCGGTGTCAACTAGGACCCTTCTTACCACCGCAGGTCCAAGACCAATTGTGATCACCATGGCATCATCAATTGGCGTAATTAAGCCTTCTGCATCCTTATCTCTGAATATCACATCCTCGGTCGAGGTTTTGTGCATTTTCGTTGAAAGCTCGTTGTTCAAGATCATGCATCCTTCCTCTTCCGTGACATCCTTCAATTCGTTAGCGTATCTTTCCATATCTTCCCAACTGTTCCCGGCCGGGTGGGGACCTCCAAATATCATATTGATTACTGGCCTCGAGTCGACTGGCATTTGGGCCTCTTCACTCGAGTTGGGCTGGCTAGCCGCATTGTTATGCCCCTACGCAGCTGGAGTACTTTGGGGATTTTTCACATACTGTTGGAGTCGGTTCTTCCTGATGAGCTCCTCAATCAAACTCTTCAGGTGTCGGCATTCGTTAGTGTTGTGCCCTGGCTGGCTATGGAAACGGTAGAATTTCCCGTAATTTTCCTGCTGCTCAGTTACCTTCTGCGGCTACATGCGGGGGAAAAGGCCCGAGTCCTTTGCGGCTTGGTAAATTCTTCCTGGAGTTTCGTTCAGGAGGGTTAGCTCAGATGGTTTGTACATCCGCGACTTCTTATAAGCTTTGCTATTTCTCTCATCGTTTCCCCTCTATTGTCCTACATCGCTTTTCTACTCAACCCTGGACTCATCGCTCTTTCCTTCTCTGGAGGCATTACTTTCTATTATCTTATGGACACCTGGAGCTTCGTCTTCCACACTCATTTATTCCTCAGCTTTCTTGTTGAACTTCTTTAAAGTCTTTGGTTTCTTCATTTTAAGCCACTTTCCAAATTCTAACTTCTTATCGATGGCCCCTCTCAGGGATGCCAGCAAGTACCAAGGCTCTAGTTCTATGACCTCCGCTGCTGCAGCATTGAAGCGTGTAAGGAAAGCTCTGATGGTTTCCCCATGCTTCTGTTCCATTTCGCTGAGTGACATCACATCCCTTTCCTTAGTGGTCTGTAATCGGAATTGATACTGAAACCTCCTTGCCAGATCAGCAAACTGGTCGATACATCTAGGTGGAAGTCTGGTGAACCATAGCGAGGCCACTCCTTCTAGGCACACGGGAAAGTATAAGCACTTGATTTTGTCGGTGGCCCTAGCTCCATTCATGTGCTGATCGTACTTGAACAAGAAAATGGTTGGATCTCCAACTCCGCTATAAGGCGCTATTGCTGGTGGTATAAATTTCTTCGGGAATTTTGCTTGACGGATTTCCTCGGTGAATGGATTTTTGTTGGGAGAAAACTCCCATTCTTTCTCCTCATCTTCTCGAGTCTCCTTCTCCTTCATTACTCACTGGATTATGTCTATGATGCGCCTTTCGTCACCTGCTTGTTCATCGGGATCGGTACTGATGTTCTTATCAGCGCGACCACGGTTTAACCTTCGGCGCCTTGCATCCTTCTTGAGGGAGGTTATGTTGGTGCGACTCGTCGCACGTTCTTCTTTACGCTGTGGAGATCTGGCCTTAGGATCCTCAACGCCGGCGTCTCCCCTGTCTCCCACTGGGTTGTGAGGTCGTCCAGTGTCTGAGGCTGATGAGTCCTCTTTTTCACCAGTATTAGCCACAGTGTTTGGCGGTAACAAATTGGCTTGAACATTGGTCAGGACATCAAACCTTTCCATTATCATCTTCCTTGTATTATCCATTTTCTCGTTCAAGCCGGTTACAACCACATTCAATTCATCTCGCATTATAGATGGCCTAAGGGTTTCCCCAGCCCCTTAATTCAAGATTTGAGGTGTAGCTTCATCAGCATTATCATCCTCATAGATCGCAGCAACTTTAGTAGATTTGCCGCTTTTCTTCGATCCGACCATGATTTCAAAGGAGAAAGCGATTTTGGGATATTTTTATTGCTGAACTACAAAAGGAATTTATGATCACGGCCCCACGGTGGGCGCCAAAATGTTTACACCAAAAATGGTCTAAACACTCAAGGTACTAAGCTATACTTCACCAATTCGGTAAGAAATAAATGGAACCATGTTTAATCATCAACTAAAAATGAAAAAAATCAAGAAAGGTAAAGTAGAGATGAGATTTACAGTGGCTTAGCCGTTAACGAGGCCTACATCCACTATGAAGGTGATTTCCTGTCTTATAATGAGGATTACAAAGTACATCAGCTCTCTCTTTTCATACATCTCTATATCCACTAAATATACCCTCGTTTATATATTTCAATTTAAGGAATTATACAAGAGAATGGTAGAATTTGAGGAGAAGAAGGATGGATGAATGATTGAGAAGGAGAATTTCTTCGTTTTCCTTTATCATACGATTGTCCTTGACGCCATGGCCGAATCTATAGTTGAGGATGGAATTTAGCAGCACTCCGTGGTTTCAAAGAGTCGATCCTTTGTATGTTGGTAGTCATGGTGTATTTATAGATGAACTCCACTTGGTAATTGATCTGGAATCCGCTTACGCAGAATGCGGATCATTCATTTTGTTAATTACAATTACGCCATTGGCTAGCTGTAGCCAGCTGTCCGTGGCTGTATCCAATTACCATGTGCGGACGACTCATTGGAGCGAGTGTCTTGAATAGCTGAGCAAGTCCGTATAAACGGGCGTTCCTGTGAGAGTGAACGCTTTGGGAGATCTTATAAGGGCGGAATGCGGGGCCAGAGTCAATTCTCCTTTGTTCCTTGGGCGACCGTCCTTCTTGGTGCCTTTGTGTGGCGCTGTTTGTTCATACAGCTACGCTACAAGATCGCTCCCGCCTATGTTGAATGGGCGACCTGTTTTATTTCGGTGTTTGAGCGGCCTACAGGATATACGACCTTTATCTTCATCGGGTCGCACTTCTCATAGCATGTTATGCCGTTATCTTCGGTCGTACTGGTTGACTTGACCTGCCTTGGGTTTGATATTTGGACGTTTAGGTGCCTCGGGCAGCATTGCGCTCGACCGACCCTGGTGATGTCTGCCACGTATCCTTTACTCAATGTGCGTATGGATTTTTTAGGGACTAACAGAGATGTAGCTTCTTGTTTTCTTTGGGGTCGAAGTGTATCCTTCTATGGGTAGGGACTTCCAACTCCACTGGTATCATAGCTTCAGGGCCATAGGATAAAGAAAAGGGAGTATGCCCTGTCGCAGTTTTGTGCGTGGTGCGATATGCCCATAATGCCAGTGGGAGTTCATCTACCCATCCACCTTTAGCCTTCTCTAGCCGTTTCTTGATGGTAGTCTTGATGATTTTATTTACTGCTTCCACCAGCCCGTTCGCTTGTGGATGAGCGACTACTGAAAAGCTTTTTTGGATTTTGTACTTGGCACAAAAGCTTTGGAACTCTTCACTTTCAAATTGGGTCCCGTTGTATGTGATTATATTTTGTAGTATCCCAAATCTGCATATGATATTTTTCAAGACAAAGTTAATAACTTTCTTCGAAGTTATAGTGGCCAATGGTTCTACTTCAGCCCATTTTGTAAAGTAATCAACGGCAACAATTGCGTATTTAAAACCGGATTTTGCAGTGGGAAGGTCTCCTATAAGGTCGATGCCCCAGATAGCAAATGGCCATGGGCTGACCATGTGAGTTATGGTAGTGGACGACATCCTTGGGATCTTGGCAAATCTTTGGCACCTATCACATTTTTTAGTGTAGGTCGTGGAATCTTTATTGATATCCGGCCAGAAGTAACCATATTGTAGGATCTTCTTGGCCAAAGTTTGTCCACCGGTATGTCCTCCACATTCCCCTTCGTGTGATTCCGCCATGATTGCCTTGGAGTCCTTTTTTGTAACACAGCGGAGTAAAGGTGTAGAAAATCCCCGTCTATACAGTCGTCCATCCGGAATAAGGTATAAGGGAGCTTTTCGCAAAATCTTTCTTCGGAGTTTGGCTTCAGCCGGAAGTGCGCCAGTTGCGAGGTATTCCTTAATTGGTGACATCCATGAATCTGACTCATCTGTCGTTTCCATGATCCAATCCATTTCAGTCTGCTTCGTGCTCGGGCTGGAAAGGACTTCCACTGGAACTAGCCCAATTAGCTGCGCATCCCCTGTGCTCGCATATTCGGCTAGTGAATCAACTTTAGTATTTTCCTCTCTAGGAATATGAGATATGGTGTAGTGCTCGAAGGCTTCCAATAATTCCAAGGCTTTGGTAAGATAATCTGGCAGGTTACCCATTTTGGCTTGGAATTCTCCCATAATTTGGCATACTACTAGATGAGCGTCGCTGAAGATCTGTATCGTTTTTATTTGCAACTCTTTTGCTAACTTTATTCCCACGATAAGGGCTTCATACTCAGCTTCGTTGTTGGTTGACGGGAATTCTAGCCTTAATGCATAGCATAAGGATCTTCCCTCAGGGGTTTCGAGAACTACCCCTGCCCCAGAACAGCAATTGTTCGACGCCCCATCTACAAATAATTTCCACTGGATATTAGTTCCAACATCATCTTCCTCCTTTACTTCCCCTCGGTCGGTAAATTCTGCAATGAAAGTTTGTCCGTTGATTGATTTCCAAGGATGATACATAATGTCGTATTGACTGAGCTCTATATTCCATTTTAATAATCTTCCGGAGGTTTCTGGTCGGGACAGAACCTGCCTCAAAGGTTGGTCTATGAGTACCTTGATGGGATGAGCTTGAAAGTAGGGACGAAGCTTCTTTAATGCGATGAGCAAACAATAAGCGAGCTTTTTGAGTTTTGGATAATTGAGCTCTGCTCTGGATAATCTCTTACTGATGTAATACACCGGATTTTGTACATTCAAATTTTCTCTGATTAATGTTGCGCTTAGAGCATGGGCAGAGACCGCCAGGTATAGAAACAAGTCTTCCCCATCACTGGGCTTTGATAGCATAGGTGGTGTTGCCAGGTGTTGGATCAGTTCTTCGAAGGCTTTCTGACACTCGGGGGTCCACTATATCTCTTTCTTTCCTTTTCTGAGGGCATCGAAGAATGGAAGACATCTGTCCGTCGCCCTGGATATAAAGCGATTTAAGGCTGCGATCTTCCCATTTAAACACTGAAGTTCCTTCTTGGTTCTTGGGGCATGCATTTCTCTTAAAGCTGATATTTTAGCTGGATTAGCTTCGATACCTCTAGCGTTTACCATGTACCCAAGGAACTTTCCCGAACCGACTCCAAAAGAATATTTCAAGGGATTCAACTTCATGCCATATTGGCGTAAGATGTCGAACATTCGGGCTAAGTCTTCCAAATGGTCTATTGCTCTCTTTGACTTAGTCAACATGTCATCGACATAGAATTCCATTGTCCTACCGATTTGTTTTTTGAACATAGCATTTATCAGTCACTGATAAGTTTCCACTGCGTTTTTTAGACCAAATGGCATCACCTTATAGCAATATAGACCGAGATCAGTAATGAAGCTGGTGTTTTCTTGGTTTGGACCATACATCATAATTTGATTGTAGACGGAATATGCGTCCATGAAGGATAGCAATTCATGGCCAGCCGTAGAATCCACCAGTTGGTCGATTCTGGGTAGAGGGAAGCTATCTTTCGGACAAGCTTTATTTAGGTCTGAATAATCTACATAGACCCGCCATTTACCGTTTGATTTCTTCACGAGCACCGGGTTGGATACCCATTTCGGATATGTAGATTCTCTAATAAAACCATTCTCTGTTAATCTGTCGATTTCTTCTTTTAAGGCGCGCGATCTCTCCGGACCCTGGGTTCTCCTTTTTTATTTGACAGCCGGAATGCGCAGGTCAATGTTTAGCTTGTGGACCGCAACGTCCGGAGATATGCCGCACATGTCGGAATGGTTCCATGCGAACACATCTAAGTTGGCTCTTATAAAGGCAATCAATTGGTTTTTTAATTCAAGGCTTAACCGAGATCCTATATTCAACACACGGTTTGGGTCCTTTGGATTTACAGCTATAGGAATTGTGTCTTCGGCCGATGTCGCCCTCTCGTCCTCCGCACTAGCTTCCCGAGGATTGATCTCTTTTTGCATTCCTCTATGCTCGCCGGTGCACGAACCCTTCTTTAATTGCAATAAAGGGGGGTTTTGAATGCGGGGAAGAGCCTCCGCATGCTTTCCTGGTTCTTTTTTCTTAGCCTCTCTCAGTTCTGTCACATAGCAGTCCCTTGCGGCGATTTGGTTTCCCTTAATTACACCAATTCCCTTTTCAGTTGGAAACTTCATGGTCAAGCACCATGGAGCTAATGCAACCTTGAAACCCGAAAGAGTCGGCCTCCTAAGGAACGCGTTGTAAGATGAAAACTCATCTATTAGGACAAAGGTTTGTACCATGGAAACGCTACGTTCCCCATCTGCCAATTCCACAGGAAAATCTATCATCCCGATGGGTTGCGTAGGTTGGCCTGTAAAACCGTGGATCTTATGTGGGTATGCGCGCACCTTTTCCATAGGGAGATTCATCTTTTGGAAAGTGTTTATGAAGATCACATTGAGTGATGCCCCGGTTTCAACTAGGACCCTTTTTACCACCGCAGGTCCGAGACCAATTGTGATCACCATGGCATCGATAATTGGTGTAATTAAGCCTCCTGCATCTTTATCTTTGAATATCACATCCACGGTCGAGGTTTTGTGCATTTTCATCGAAAGCCCGTTGTTCAAGATCATGCATCCTTCCTCTTTCGTGACATCCTTCAATTCGTTAGTGTATCTTTCCATATCTGCCCAACTGTTCCCGGTTGGGTGAGGACCTTCAAATATCATATTGATTACTGGCCTCGAGTCAACTGGCATTTGGGCTTCCGCGCTCGAGTTGGGCTGGCTAGCCACATTGTTATGTCCTTGCACGGCTGGAGTACTTTGAGGATTTTTCACATACTGCTGGAGTCGGTTCTTCCTGATGAGCTCTTCAATTAAACTCTTCAGGTGTCGGCATTCGTTGGTGCTGTGTCCCGGTTGGACATGAAACCGGCAGAATTTTCCGGAATTTGTCTGCTGCTCAGTTACCTTCTGCGGCTTCATCTGAGGAAAAATGCCCTAGTCCTTTGTGGCTTGGTAGTTTCTTTCTAGGGTTTCGTTTAGGAGGGTTAGCTCGGATGGTTTGTACAACCGTGTCTTCTTATAAGCTTTGCTATTTCTCTTGTCGTTTCCCCTTTTTTGTCCTACATCGCTCTTCTGCTCAACCCTGGACTCATTGCTCTTTCCTTCTCTGGCGGCGTTACTTTCTATAGTCTTCTAGACACTTGGAGGTTCATCTTCCACACTCATGTATTCCTCAACTTTTTTATAAAATTTCTTCAAAGTTTTTGGTTTCTTCATCTTGAGCCACTTTCCAAATTCTGATTTCTTATCGATGGCTCCTTTCAGGGTTGCCAATAAGTACCAAGGCTCTGGTTCTATGACCTCTGCTGCTGCAGCATGGAAGCATGTAAGGAAAGCTCTGATGGTTTCCCCATGCTTCTGTTCCCTTTCGCATAATGACACTACATCCCTTGCCTTGGTGGTTTGTAGTCAGAATTAATCTTGGAATCTCCTTGCTAGATCGTCAAACTGGCCGATACATTTAGGTGGAAGTCTGGTGAACAATGAGGCCATACCGTCCAGGCACACGGGAAAGTATAAGCACTTGATTTCATCAGTGGCCCTAGCTCCATTCATGTGCTGGTCATACTTGAATAGAAAAATGGTTGGATCTCCAACCCCGCTATAAGGTGCTATTGTTGGGGGTATAAATTTCTTCGGGAATTTTGCTTGACGAATTTCCTCTATGAATGGATTTTTGCTGGGGGGAAAACTCCCATTCTTTCTCCTCATCTTCTCGGGTCGCCTTCTCCTTCATTATTCGCTGGATCATGTCTGTGATGCGCCTCTCGTCACCTGCTTGTTCATCGGGATCGGTACTGACTTTTTTGTCGGTGCGACCACAGTTTGAGCTTCGACGCCTTGCATCCTTTTTGAGGGATGTTACGTTAGTGGGACTTTCGGCGGCCCAATCCACACGTTCTTCTTTGCGCTGTGGAGTTCTGGCCTTAGGGTCCTCAATGTCGGCCTCTCCCCTGTCTCTCACTAGGCTGTGAGGCAGTCCAGGGTCTGAGGCTGATGAGTCCTCTTTTTCAGTAGTATTAACCACATTGTTTAGCGGTAAAAAATTGGCTTGAACATTGGTCAGGACATCGAACCTTTCCATTATCATCTTCGTTGTATTATCCATTTTTTCATTCAGGTTGGTTACAACCACATTCAATTCATATCGTGTTATAGATGGCGTAGGGGTGTCCCCTGCCCCTTGGTTCAAGATTTGAGGTGTAGCTTCGTTAGCATTATCATCCTCATTGACCGTAGTAACTTTAGTAGATTTATCAGTTTTCTTCGATCCCACCATGGTTTCAAAGGAGAAAGCATTTTTGGGAAAAAAAATTATTGCTGAACTACGAAAGGGAATTACGAACACAACCCAACGGTGGGCGCCAAAATGTTTACACCAAAAATGGTCTAAACACCCAAGGTACTAAACTGCACTTCACCAATTTGGTAGGAAATAAATGGAACCGTGTTTAATCAGCAATTAAAAATGAAAAATGCAAAAAAATTAAAGTAGAGACGAGATTTAGAGTGGTTCAGCCGTTAATGAGGCCTACGTCCACTGTGGAGGTGATTCCCAATCTTGTAATGAGGATTACAAAATACATCAACTCTCTCTTTTCATACATCTCTATATTCACTCAATATACCTTCATTTACATACTTCAATCTTAGAATTATACAAGAGAATGGTAGAATTTGAGGAGAAGAAGGATGGATGAATGATTGAGTAAGAGGATGTCTTCGTTTTCCTTGAATCACGAGATTGTACTGACGCCATGGCCGAATCAGTAGTTGAGGATAGAATTTTGCGGCACTTCGTGGTTTCAAAGATTCGATCCCCTTTATGTTGGCAGTCGCGGTGTATTTATAGGTGAACTCCCCTTGGGAAATGACCTGAAATCTGTTTATGTAGGCTACGGATCGTTTACTCTATTAATTACGATTATGCCATCGGCTAGCTGTAGCCAGCTGTCCAGAGTTGTATTTGATTGTCACGCGCGAGTGACTCAATGGAGCGAGCGTCTTGAGTAGTTATGCGAGTCCATAGGAGCGGGCGTCCATGTGAGAATGATTGCTTTGGTAAGTTTGAAGAATGTGGGGCTGGAATCGATTCTCCTTTGTTACTTGCGCGACCGACCTTCTTGGTTCAAGGGCGCTCGTCCTTTTGCTGCCTTTGCGCGACACTGTTTGTCCTTATGGCTATGCTATGAGGTCTCTTCCGCCTATGTTGAATGGGTGACTTACTTTGTCTCGGTTTTTTAGCGGCTTTATCCAATATGAAGGACCGACCTTCGCTTCCGCACCTGAATCACGATTCGCGTTTAACTCTGGTTGTAGACATAGCACATAAGATATTGCAAGCGCTTGTATTGCAACTCCATCCCTTGCTCGGGCTTTTGATGGGAAAACAATGAGCGACTTTACAGGATATACGATCTCTGTCTTCTTTTTTGGACCGCACTTCTCATAACACGTCGTGCCATTATCTTCGGTCGTATTGGTTGACTTGACTTGCCTTGGGTTTGATATTTGGCCGTTTAAGTGCTTCGGGTTAACATTGCGCACGTCCGACCCTGATGGTGTCCGTTCTGTATCTTTTACTCAATGTGCGTATGGATTTTTTGAGGGATTAACATGAACTAAATTATACATCGCTTCATAAAGATTGATTTACCGTCAATTTAATCGATAGAAAATGAAGTTATAAAATTTATTTTATAACTGAAGATGAATTTTGAAATATATTGTTTTAAATGAAAAACTTATTAAATGGAAAAAAATATTTATATTTATTATAAATATTCATAAGTAATTATTTAATGATTTTATAAAGCTAATTCTTAGACTGACAAGCAAGTAAGTAGAAATCAATGTAACGATTAATAACCGAGATTAATTGTTTCTAAGAAGCAATTAAATTAGGATTATATTGGAATTTGATTATTATTTATTTAATTATAACCAAAGTGGAAATCTTGTAATTTAGTGAAAGTTTATGAAGTCTTAAAAGCCTTATTTATTGTTTAATGAATTCTTAAGCAAATTGATATTAATAGTAAAACAAGTTAAGTTTAGATTGAATTCTTATTGGAGTTCTATTTAATTGGATTTATAAAATCCAAGTTGAACAGAGTTGTTATAAAACCAAATTTTTATTAAAGATATTATTGGAATGAATTATAGAAATGGTTTATGAATGAAATAAAACCCAAGATATGAAAATTGAAGAATTGGAACCTAACTTGAGATCGGTTGAGTTAAATGATTTTCTGAGTAATGGTCTGATGTTGGTTTCGGCCTTCGAGGTTGATATTTAGGTAATTATTTTTTACTGATTTACGGTTAGGGATTGATGCAGGTATGAAATGGAAATCAAAATAGGAAGCCCAAATTGAATAAAGTGGTTAGGTAAATTGAGTTATAAATGTAACGACCCGCTTTTTATGTACAGTTTCAGCCGACAATTAACAACCCATGTCAACTTAAATTGCACAGAAAAGAAGATTGTTAATAGAAAGAAATTAGAGGATGAGAAAAGAAAGAAAGAAATATTACAATAGAAGAAAACGAAGTTCAGAGTCTAATAGCGGATCGAACAAAGTATAACATATCAAATGCTTTATACAAAGAAATGTATATATATTACAACATAAGAGTACATATTCATATCAATCAATACACACAGTGGAATAACTATAATACCAGAAAATATAGCTATACGTCTCGACTCCAGCTCCTCTTCTGAAGCTCTAAGTGAAACCTAACCTGATAATATACTCGGTCTGACCCGAGCACATTTGAAGCAAAGAAAAATTCACCCAGATCAGTCTGGAATACTTTCAATGATAAATTCACATGGCAAACAACTTGCTTAACTTTAGAAATCCTTTTTGAAAGAAAGGATAATAGTAACACCAACCCACACATAAACACAAACGATTTTTACCTTACTATAACCTAAAACAATTTTGATATACCAAAATCCAGTGATATTATAGTAGTGTCTATCAAATCACAAATAAATAACCATCTAGCAGAACGCTTGCATCTCCGCTCACATATTCATTATATAATCAAAAATCGCAAGGCGCTTATTGGAGATTGGATTCCCAACATGACAAGGTATGGAACCACCTTCCGATCAGTGTACTCTAGAGGGGATACACTAGGGTTCAATAAGAACATCTTGCAACCTGGCCACACATGTCCGATCACTCATTCAGCTTGAGTGTATCAAATATATTGTCATCCACGGTTGGTACCAACATAGTCGTTTACCAGAAGAAACAGAAGCGAAACAAGAACAAAAATGAATTTTCTCTAGATGGTGACAATATACCCTACTTGGGAATTACCCACCTAGCCATGCTGCCTGCCCGATTTCTGTCATTTCCCGTTAATGAGGCTTGAGGTTATGTTTACCTTGTTAGAGAACATCTCATAACTTTGAATGCCATATCATCAGATCTATCAAACCACTAATTGACGTCCACAAATATACTCTGGGTGGTAAGCAAGAGAATATCTCTGCCACCAAACTTGGTATGTTTGTAAAAATCAACAAAACGTGATTTTCAAGAAATACTCTACCAGACATTCATCCGTACAAGTCATCCAGGAACAGAATGATCCAAAGGCACCCTCCCACCACATCGTTATATAGAAATCACCCCAAAGTTCAGTACCGAGTAGTCCTTATAATCCATAAATTCCAATCACGACAGAACCACGGTGTATCTCTTTTATGGGAGCTACCCAAAGATTATAATTAGTTCTTCCGTTTCATAAAGATCTACGGTTTTCAATGCTCCAACTTCATTTGTCGCAAGCTAGTTTTGTACGCAAAGTTGGATCGAAGTGGTTTTAGGTCTAGTTCTCATCCCGGTCTCTTTGAAACAACACGTCAAAAGGTTCAACAATATATTCATTGATGGTCGGGTTTTTAACTATCAATTCACACAGTATGGTTTAGTACATTACTAGCTCAGATCCTTTTAATTGGAATCATCCATTAAGACAATTCAGTTGATTCTTAAAAATCAATCTTTATTTCTCTTGTCTCGAATCTTATTTGTTTCCGTTATGTTGAAAACAATAGCCATACATTTATTTACCAAACTACACTGTAATCTTTTACTTCAAAAACATCACTATATATCCAGCAAATCTCTTCCACTTCCTTTACCTTGAAAAAAAATCACCATACGTTTATTTAATTCAAAGGTATAAAAAAAATTCACACTTCAAACTTGGGTCAAAAGATGTTAAATTATACATCGTTTACTTTAAAACTGACTGTTTACACTCATAATCTTGCAAATAACGTTGCAATATTCTCTTATAATAAACCCATTTCAATGCCCTTACCATTTAAAAACTAATACCATCCTTTGATAACAGTGAAGCCGTTCAAGTTGGGGTATTTTAATTACCTCTCAGACCTTGACCGACAACGTTCTTATTTTAGAATAGATAAAAGTTTGAACACAAAACCTATCGTTCCATTTACTATCAATTTAGTTTACCCTTTTATTCAAAACATGGTTTTAATAACCATTCCCTTCGTTTGGCATATTTATCCTCAAAATAATTCTCTTATATTAATCCGTCAATTTCTTCCTTTGTAAATCACTTTCAGTTTATCTTTGTTTACTGATTTTAATAATTTAGTAAACAAAAACGTTATTTAAATGTTTTACGACATTTCCTTTATATTTTGGAAATTCTTCCAATCTCTTCACTTGTACTTAATTCAATTATTTAGTAACATTTATTCACAAACAACGTATTAGTTTCAGTATAACTGTAACAACCCGGATTTTCAGAACAAATTTAAAATTTTTATTTTAGCTATTTTAATGGATTTTGGATATTTAAAATGATTTATTTTAAATAATAACGACTAAAAATTTATTTTAATCGAAGTTAGAATATATAAATTTATTTTAAATATAAAGCCTGAAATGGCACGGTAGTTTGAAAATTCGATTTTAAATTTCAAATGAATGTACAAAATTCAAAATAAATCGAATTTCAGTAAAACCAGAAATATTTGAATCTGTTCCATAATATCTTTCTAACGAATGTGAAAAATCTAGATTTCACTTTGTAAATTAAAAGTTATGTCCAGTTTAAAATATAAAATAGTCGCTATGGAATTTATATATATTTTAGTATAATATATAGCCCTTAAAAATAGCCATTTTGCGAATGACCTCCGTTTTTGACGAAACCACTTTTGTTGGATTCGGAATGTCAAATTATTATTATATTCCAATTTTCAGAATTTTTGGATTTAATATGTGAGCGTGGTAAATTTAAACATATTTGGTAATTTCAATTTGAATGTAATCGACTGGAAAATGACCATTTTTCAAACTGTCTCCAAATTCAATGAAATTAGTTTTGTTAGGACCGTATCGTCAAAACATAGCTAGATTTATTTTTCTGGAATTTTTGGAGTCAGTATGTGGCCCTGGTAAATTAAAATGTACGTTGAATTCAATTTTGAACGTTATATTAATTTATATTTTAATTTTGATGAAAACTGATTGCAGCAATCGAATTGGCTTACTGGACATATCCCGTTGTGTCCGGAATGGGGGTATTTGGCTAGGGACAACAGCCGTCGGGTTCAATTTGGAGTTCAAATGAAAAATCAACTATTTGAATTTAAAATTAAATTATATATATATATATATATATATTAATAACTTGGTCAACCCCTTTTTATTCTCTCTCCCCTGGCCTGC
The DNA here is from genome assembly GCA_030737875.1 of Allium sativum. NCBI lineage: Eukaryota > Viridiplantae > Streptophyta > Magnoliopsida > Asparagales > Amaryllidaceae > Allium > Allium sativum. Next base: position 15,742,559 of record CM060923.1, read on the forward strand.
CGCCACCGTCGTCCACACCCTCACGTCGACCACCGCCCCTCCTGCCTCCCCTAGCGTCGTCGTTCGTCCAGCAGGCCCCCAATTCCTCTCTCTGATCCAAGAAACCCCCACAACCCTAAAACAGCCGCCATCGCCCCCTCTTGACCCACCAGACCACCGCCGCACCTCCCCTTAACCCCCAGCAACCCGACGCCGACCATCCCCACCTCCAATTCCGGCTGTGGGCCTCCCTCCAATAAAAATCCGATTTTTATATATTTTCAGTTTTGCAAATAATTCCCTGAGCTTCCACAGCCAATATCTCCCCAACCGAACGCTTCTGGCCAAAACTCAACAATAGCAAAATCGAAGAGCACGATTTTCTCTTCGATTTGGCTATAAGGAAGTTATATTTTGGATTGCGGAGTCGTTCAGAAAATGCGTCCAAAATTTGTTGTCCAATTTATGTCTTTTCGCGATTTCCGGCGAAATGGAGCATTTTCGAAAGAAAGGCCACTAGGCGAAAGTTATCCGGAATGACGCGTTTAAGCTAGAAAAAAAGACCGTGTGAAGATTGGAGCTCGTTTGCAAAGTCTGGAATCAGAATAGCAAATCAGAGCGTCAGAAAATAACGGCAGAGTGGATCCCAATGTGAGAACACCTTCTCACTCAATTTATTTTACAGTTAAATATATACTAGGTTGCAGACGGGGCTTAGTAGCCCCCGACACTATTTATTTGTACAAACCATAGTTGTTTGTTTGTTTGGAAAGAATTTTGGGATAATTGACTGTATTGTGAATTGTATTGTGGTTTGTGGATTGGATTGATTATTGTGTGTAACGTCCCGCATTTTTATCAGTTTGTATTTGAATATTTAAATCAGTTTAAATAGAGAATTAGTAATATAAGTGGATTTATATATTAATTAAAACGAAGTTGAACGTATAAATATATATATTAAATATAATCGAGCCCGTAACATCGCGGTAGTTCGTAATTTAACGTTCTGAACTTCAACTGAGTATACAGGATCCGTTATTGGTCGGATTTCTGTGAAACAAGAAATGTTGGAATCCGTTGAACTATATATTTCTAACAAAAATGGAAAATGGAAAATGGAGATTTCGTCGTATAGATTGCAAGATATGTCCAAATCAAGTTTCCAAATAGTCGCTATAAAATCGTTTATCGACCGTAATAGTTTATTAGATATAACTAGATACCGGTTGGAAATCTGGACATGATTCTTTTGAGATGTAGCAATAATTTAATTTTTAGAATTTTACTGAAATTTTTAACTAATTAAATACGCAACTTTTTATTTGGAGTATTTCGCACCCTATATCGATATTTCGGGGTTTCAACAATATGAGTTAATCTACCGATATTATTATATTTTTGGGATCGTGGCACTTTATTCGTCATAACAGTATTTTTTATTTTTGTCGATGGACGTCCGCAGATGAACAGACTTTCATATAGCACGGTACCTAAACTTCTATATATATATATATATATATATATATATATATTTACACAACTAAGATGGAATCCGTGCTTCGCACACGGGCGTTGGTGGAAGGAAGGAAGTAAAATAAACTACACTTAAAGGTTGGGTTTGGTGTGAACATTTTTTTTAACTTCTACGTTGTTCAAGTTCACTATGCTTTTACTGAATTACACTTCAGTGCCTTATTTCTAATATAAGAACACATGTTCATCATGTTCACAGAAAATGATGATATATCATGATCATCATTACAAGTGTTTAAATCACCAGATTCGTAAACAAACATGCAAAGTTTGAGGAGTTGTTCGGCAAATTTAAACTAAAAATTAAAGCCATATAAAAACGTAAATAAACCTATACAAGATTTGTCTGCACGTCCCTATACCTTACTTGTGAAGAAAAAAAACCTATATTAAATTAAACAGCTATGTTCCTATCTAGGGACTACCTATTGCTTTCTCTTAACGCAACAAACCATACTTCTATAACCTACTCCTACACTCCCTATTACTTTACTACGAAGAAATCTTAAGTGTATTTATAACACCCTTCACTTCTTCCTGAAACAAATAACTCCTCTCCTAAAAGTAAACACTCAGTCTCCATCTAAATAAAGAGAAATATAATAACGAAATCAAAAACAAAGAGAAATGGCTTCATAACATATATATATTTCTAATTCTGCGGTGCATGAACATGTCCGGAAATTTCAAGCAGCATGGTAGGCGCTATCGAAAAGTTGAAGACAATGGTTTGAGGGGCGGTCCTACTGCATGATGGGTGTTCAAAAATGTCCCCAGAAATGCTGCTTTCGTGAAACACTGCTGGGAACCTCGACGACGAAAAGTAGGTGCGAGCTGTTCATAGATGGAAGAAAGCAGCATGCTAACACGCCATACATGTTTAATGCATGTGGTGTGGAAATGTAAATTACTGAAGTGATATTATTGAATGAAGGAGGAGCTTTAAGTGAAAAATTCCAGTTGGATCCGTGAAGTGAAGAGAGTGAGAATAGTTACTGGAGGCCTTAGGTGCGAAAGGGGATGCTTGCGCAGTGATCTGGAAGTGGCAAAACACTCTAATGTACGTGCAAGCTGAGCGGTGTGGCCAGATGAAGTCGTGATACTGGAAGGTGGGGTGGAAGGTAAGGGCACGTGGCATTGGAAGGTGCTTCATTTGAAAGAAGAAAATGCAAGTAGGGGATGTCAGGACATAAGTACACTGGAGCATACAAATGATTTGGAGGAAGTGCAGCGGACTGGAGTGCGGTTTCCTATTTCAGGTGGTAGTTCAAAGTTGGGAACACATAGGGTAAGCATGCACCAACAGTAGAAAACGTGAGCTAAAATGGAAAGCAAGAAAGGGGGTACCTGGGCGAAATGCATGCAAGACTGCAAAGTGAAATACTGGGAGCATGTTTTCATTTGAGGAGAAGAATGTAGAAGGTCCCTGGAAGTTATTTTGGGTAGAAGAAAGTCACTGTGGAAATGGATTTCAAAGTGAAATACTGTGCATTAATTATGGAGGAGAATCATAGGAGGGGAGAAGGACTTAAGAAGAGAAAAATGCGAAGTGGAGCAAATCAGTTTGGTCACTAACGAAAGGGAATATCAAGTTTGTTGTGTCGAGCCGGAGGAAAAGTATGGAGAAATTGTGCAGGTTAGGGGTGATTGTTGGTCACATGTCAGATGGTGGCGTTGTCGACGGAGGAGTGGTGATGGTGCGTACAAGAGACATGCACATTTCAGTGGGAAAAGAGAGAAGAAATGCATGCATACAAGTGCGGGGAAATGGCTATTGTAATAACCCGGAAAATGTGAACCAGTTGAATTTTTTTTTTATTAGGTTATTAACAAGAAATTTGAATGATTAAAATAGCCTTTTCCCATAAAATATAGAATATTTCAATAAATTAGTGAGTTAAGAAATAGTAAGTCAGTTTGAAAATTGATATTTTGCATATGGCCTCGGAATTCGACGAAACCACTTTTGTCGGGTCCGGGATGTCAAACTATTGCTAGGTTTCAAATTTCATAATTTTTCGAATCAATATGTGAGCGTGGCAAAAGAAAACGCGTTTGACCAGTTTCTATTGAATTTAATCGACTGGAAATTGGCCATTTTTCAAACGGTCTCAGAATTCGACGAAACTAGTTTTGTTAGAACCGTATCGTCAATACGAAACTAGAAAATATTTTTTCTGGAATTTTTCTAGTTAGTATGTGACCCCGGTAATTTGAAATGTACGTTTAAAATTCAATATAAGGATTTAAATTGTAAATTTCAACAGAAACTGATTGTAACGATCAAACCAGCTTGCGATACATATCCCATTGTGTTCGGAATGGGGGTAAAACGCTATGGACGACAGGCGGTGGACCTCGTTTCGAGGTCGTATGTAAAAGTCAACCCTTGTGCATAAATAAATAATTAAATAATAAAATAAATAAATAAAAAAACCCCTACCCTTCCCTCCTTTTCTTCTTCAACTGGCCCCCCCGATTCAGTTTATACATTTACTGCAAAACAAAAACAAAAAGCAAAAATAAAATTAAATTAAATTAAACGCTCACCGAGCTTCGAATGGGAGGAGGAGGAAGTCGGCGGTGTTCTGAGGCGGCGTTCGGAGGTGTCGGGGTTGTCGCGGCGGTGGTTTCGGAGGTGTCGAGGGTTGCTTCGATTGCGTCTCGAGTCTCGTCGCCTGGAGGGAGGAGGGAACTGAACGGAGGGGTGCAGATCAAAGGGAATGCAAGCACACAGATGGCTTGAAATGCAAATGTAACGAGCAAGTTTACCTATGACGGAAACAAGTGGTGGTAAGGGCAAAGCAAAGCTGTGCAGTAGAAGGTGTTTGGATGCTTTTTATGTACTGGAGCGGATCTTGAACGGGAAGCGGTCACGATAGAGTTGCAGCCACAAGAATTGCATTAGGGAACCGACGGAACTTTGAATCTCGTGATAAAATCAAGCGCCGGGTATAATCAACGGACGCAAATCGTTATTTAACGGTTAACGCGCGAAGGTGAGTAAATTCACTGACTCTGATCTATTTAAATTATTATAATATTGGTTGAATGCTGTGTGATGGTCACTTAGGTATATTACAATTAAATTGGTTGAATCATATATATCATTGCATATACACACATCATTGGTTGAATACTGATTATAAGATTCCCTAGTAGGGAATCAGTGTTAATTGTTTGACTAATATCTGTGGATGCGGAAACCGGTTGGAGGAATCCAACCAGATTCCTAAATATTTATATGTATTGTTTGTTTTATATATGCACTGTTTGAACCATGTTGAATGGAAAATCAACGTTATGTTGATTTAATAAATAGACGATATCGATTATGAGAATAGCAACAGTCGACCATAAAACCCATCGTTTTGTTAAGGAGTTGATTGGCCGTCAGGCAAATTAACGAAGATAATTATAAAGAAATTTTATTTTTATAATTAAAGCGAAGTTTTAAATTATAATAGAAGTTCTATTATAAACCAGTATTTTAGAGTTTGTTTTTATAAAGTAAATAAAAACGATTGTTGACATTTAAATAAATTTATAAAGCAGAAATTATCCTACAATTAAATATTTGGATAATTATTTTAAAACAAACAATTTAGAAATATTATTAGATTAAATATATTAATCTAAGGGTAAGAAGAAATTAAATCAGTTAACGAATTTACTGATGGAATGAAGTTGATTTAAATCAACTATTCAATTGAAAAATGATTATTAGATTAAATGGGTCTTCAATTAATCTGATGATAATAACTTGACAATTAATTATTTAACATTTTTAAGATTTCTCATTAATTATCTTTTTAATTAATGGAGTTTAAATGATGATTGAACTAATATAATTAGTATAAAGTGAGCAACTAATATATTTAGATTAATGATGAAGTAAACCGTTTACTTCACCAATGATAAAGTAAATATTATTTAATTAAATAATTGTTATTAAATGGATTCCATTTAAGAGGATATTGAATTTATAATAAAATGTTACTTGAATTAAGTATAATGTTTCAAACAGAAGTAAACCGTCAGAAGACAAAGAACGTCAATAGATCTTGGTAAAAAGGTTATAAATAGAACTGTGAAATGAAGTTAAAGTGAAGAGTTAATGTTTAATATAGATAGTCATAAACAACCAAGTTTCAAAGTAAGGATATGGTGTTATAAAAACATAGTTCAAATTAAACAAGAAAATACGGTCTGATAGATATTATAAGTAATAAGGGATTAGGGTACAGACTTATATCTGTTCTAAGGTAAGCACGTTGTCGATCAAGGTCTGAGAGGCAAATAAAATACCCCAACTTGAACGGCTTCACTATTATCGAGGAACGAATAAGTTTAGAAAACGATGACAGCATTTCGATGTTTGAAATTTGATTAGAATTAAACCATTAGGATTTGGAACTAGAATTCGACGATGTCGAATGTATTAAAAGTAAATTATTTTTAGGAATTATAATCTGATAGGATAGTTAATATTTAGGTCTAAACCAATAAATTATATAAGGATATGTATTCAATATTAGTTATAAACTTGATATTCATTTAACAAGAAATTGACTTAGAAATGGAGTTTATAAAGTGAAATGGGAATATAAAAGAGATTTCGGAAAACAAGATAACGGTATTTGCCACTTGAATAATGTGTTTTTGATAAAGGTGTTCAGATTTTTATAATAGAAATGATATTCACATTTTAAAGTAAATAATGTTTTAAAGTGAACGCTTGGCAGATTAAAATGTTTAAAATGAAATTGGAAATATTTTTCCAACATAGTCAGTGTATATTATCCAAGTGTAGGAGATAAAGAATGGAAATGTTTCAAACGTTAATAACGTATGTTTTCTGGAACATGAAAGAATAAGAGTTTATAATAACTGGAAATGTTTTCCAAGAAGTGTAAAAAGGCTAAAACGGGATTTGAGAAATATCTGTTAAGATATGGGAATTCGAATAATAAAAACAAATGTTAAATAAAAAGTACCCGTGTTTGTGTGATGTCTAGTTATACATTTGAATAAATGTTTGTTTTACTTCGATGGTTAAATAACCGACTATCGAAGTGTTTTGACATCGTTGTCAATACGGAGAGACCGGTTGGATATATTATCCGGAAACCACTCCGTATAGGCATAAGCGCTGCGAATTATATTACGCTGAAGACAATTGTAGACAGAGTAAAATGCAAGGGTCGTCCAGTTCCCGAAATGGTGTTTTCTGTTTGTCCAGTCCCAGGACAACTTGTATGGACGAGTGTTTGACAAAGTATTTCCAACGATCACGCCGTTGATTTTTACGAATATACCAAGTTGGTGGGGAGAAGGTAACTTCTCTTTATTCTACACCCAATGTGCATTTGTGTAATCAATATGTGATTACGGATTTGACGATGTGGCATTCAAAGTGAATGGTGATCAGATGTTCTGAAGATAGACGTAGCCTCTAGCCTCACAACCAGGAAGTAACAAAAGTTGGGCTAGGCAACATGGCTAGTTGGGTCATCCCCAAGCAGGGTGTATTGTCACTGATCTAGAGAAAATTCATGTTTGTTCTTCTTTTTCGATTCTGTATCTTCAGATTACGGTTGGATGGCCAACAACCGTGGGTGGCAATATATTCGATACACTCAAGCTAAATGAGTGGTCGGTCATGTGTGGCCGGGTTGCAAGATGTTCTTGTTGAACCCCAGTGTATCCCCTCTAGAGTACGCTGATCGGTAGGTGCTCCCATACCTTGTCTGTTGGAATCCAATCTCCAATAAGCGCCCTGCGGTTTATGATTTTATACTATATATATGTGGAGCGTGAGATGCAAGCGTTCTGCTACTTGAATATTTATTTGTGTAGACATTATCATAATATCACTCTATTTGATATCAAAGTGTTTTGGGTTATAGTAAGGTAAAAACCGTCCATGTTTATGTGTGGGCTGGTCTTACTATTATCTTTTTGTTTCAAACCGATTTTCAAGGTTAAACAAATGGTTGGAATTTACTCACACCAGTCCCATGACTGACCCAGAGTTTATTTTGTTTGTTTTCCCTAAACTCTTGGGTGCCCAAATTTGTACGGGCAGTCAAGTGTTTCAGGCTTTTACAGATTCGCTTGGAGGAGCTGGAAGCAAAAGGCTTCACCATTAATTAGTAAGAGATTATTTCCGTTGTGATATATATGAGTTGTACTCTAATATATTGTATGTATATATACAAATTCAGATTTGTATTTCAAAGTTATGTTATAATAAAATTTATTCATTCCGCTGTGAGTTACGTGTTTACTCTGATTCTGATGTTCTTCTTCTTCTATTCTATTAGTTATATATTATCTTTCTCATCCTCTTAATTCTTTCTATTAATGATCTGAATTTTCGTACACTTTGAGCTGAATGTGTAAGATATTAATCAGCTCAAATTGGCATGGATTTTTGGGCCGTCACATTATGTATGGCGCGAGCCAGTATCAGGAGAGGGGTAATGCTAGACATTACTCTGGTTCAAATATCGCGCCGTTATAATGCCGAATTTTTATGAAACTGAAATGTATATGAATTTTTTTGAAATAAACTATATAAAATATTCATGTGTTGAATAAAATATTTAAACAATAAAAATATCATTTTTATTGTATAAATGAACTATTAAAAATAGTCAAGTGTTAAAATAAATATTTTAACGTTAAAAATATATTTTTTAACGTATATACGAACGACATAAAATCTCCAGAAATGAAAATAAATATTCATTTACAAATCGAACGATTTGTTTATGTACACCCATTTAACTGACATGGATTGGGACGATAAATTTTACACATCACCCATCTACACAAATAATATTCAGTATTTGTTGGTTGAAACCCCACACGGGTATTGGGATGATATTTGGCGTACACTAATCCCAATTGTTTAGTTGTATGTCAATCGATTAGTCGACGAACTATAGTAAGCGTTATTTATTTATTTTAATGCTTATAACGAACTGTAGTAAGCGTTATTTATTTATTTTAATGCAAACGATATTTATATCGATTTCATTCATTTTTATAATGAATATCGAAAAGGAAATGATTTCAAAATCTGATATTTTGAAAATATTTTCATTTAAATACTATAATGATAAGTAGTATTCCATTTTGATTTAAAATTGAAATTAAAGTGGGAATCGTTTTTAAAACGAATTTATAAAATACGTTTTGAACGAAATATATATTATATATATATATTAATGGCTTGAACAGAATGAAACGACCCAAACTCCCTCTATCTCCGAAGAGACGGAAGAAGGCGGATTGAGTTGAGAACACGAAAAATCAGAACGCAAACGACAGAACACTTCATTGCTATTACAACAATTACATCAGAGTACAAGAATATTCCAGAGTATGAATAAATTATATACATCAGAAAAATATCAGAGATTTAAATTACAAAGCAGCGGAAAATTAATACAATGCGTAGCGAAAGTACAATAACTAACACAACTGAAAGAAATACACGGATACAGAGCTTTCCGAATATCGCTCCAGCTATAAACCAGGATCCTGTCAAAATAAATCTGCAAAACCAAAACTACTAGCTGCCCATGTGGAAAATAGGGGCACCCAGAGTTTAGGTTAAAACAATAAACTCCAGGTCAGTCATGTGACTGGTGTGAGAACTAAAACCGTAATTAACTTGAATTTAAAGTTAGATAAATCAAGGTACCACGCGATATATCACGGAACAGGTTTAACCCCAAGAATACGAGTGCATAAAACATACAGCGCAATGCTAAACAGAAAAATGAAGCTATTATAAGGCTCAGGTCCCATCACACAATGCAACGCAAGCCGGAGGATAGAGTTTTACCTTATAATTGCCAAAAATGCTTGGTACGTGAAATTTCATATTTTATTATTACTATAAGTGAAGAAATCAACTTCAAATATAAATGTATCAATCATGGATGGCATAGTATCCCATGCTACTATGTCACCATACTAGTTCTGCAATTAAAACCGAAATGTCACGTATTGGAAGTTGGATTGCATCTATGAACCAAGGCAAGGGATCATCCTTACCGAATTCAAGACCCTCTAGCCCGCGCCTCAGGATTCATCTGCAACTGCACCTGGATTGTCAGGGCCGGTCCACACTTAGTGGATTATAATTCCTGAACAATGCGTTTCCCCGCCCTATGGGGCGTAAATATGGTCAGTATGTCGACCATCATATCCATCGGCCCCGTAGTGACCGATATATCCGAGGTACCTCACTATCCATCAAATAATATGAAACATCCGCATGAGTAAAATGTTTGGGCTCCATACCATGACACCACTCCTAGTTAGAAAGAAAAGCACGTCCTCCCTGAGGTCCTCTCCCGTTTCTGGTTCACACCGGGGTGTGAGGCACACGAATTAATGCTATACACAAAGATATGCTATTTAAAGCCATGCTTTGATCATCAACCACAAGGCCGTGCTTTTCAACAAAAGCCTTGATCATATGCCACTCAGCATGCCACACTGTCACTCCATACCGTACCACTGATTTCTGCCGATATATAGCCTCTAAGCTCGTACGTCTTAGAGAAGGGTGTTAAGCAAGAGGATAAATTCTCCGCCACCAGACAGATATATATTTAGAAGAGATCAATGAATACATTATAAAGGAATACAATGTCAGACATACTATCCATTTGCAAGTCCGTTCTGGGTATGAACGAAACCGGAGGCACCTTATTCCTCATCTCATATGTCCAATACAGGAGAGAGGCCCTCGCATATCCGATCGATCTCCAAGTACGTCAAGACGATCACCACTTATTACCTTGTCTTGGGATGCCTCCCAATCAAGACATCAGTAATCATCCAAACGATGTGAAGATCTCCGGTCTTCAACCACCGTCTTCATCGTCGACTTATCATCGTATAAATTATTCAGAATGGGATAAACCCGGTCTTTCCGAACAACTCGCGTATCTTATAAACAAGTGCTATAAAAACACAACATAATCCTCATTCCAATCCAGAATATTATTTTATTCAAATATTCTTTTCACAATTTAAACCAAATTAAGGTTTTCCAAACTAGTCGGGATTAGCAAACCACACCGAAGTAATCGTTTATTTTATTTCCCAATCTCAACCAATTCATCCCATGGAGCAAAACTGGTAGTACTCCATATCTAACACCACGGTGTTATCGATAAAATTAATTACCATTTCTCGTTCAAATATATTTAAATATTTAACTATCGCTTGGAGAAAAACTGGAGATACTCCATTCTCGATCATTTCACAAATTTGCTAATTCAAATTATCACATTCACATTTCAATCTAATTAAAGATTCACTAAAACTTCACTTAGTTTTAATCTTCAAAAATCATTATATAATGATTATTCAAATTTAGGAAATAAATCCCGTCTTTAACTGGGTTAAAGAACTAATGTCATTTAAAACACTGTTTATAATAAACCCAATATCACATTCCATTAATTATGGAATCTTCACAGAAAACAGATCAATATATATAATCGATATAAACTTCAATATCCAACCAATAATATAAATGGAATAACGGCAAAGCCTTTTAAATTCCATATATAGTAATAGTCTTCCACCACAGAAGTTCACTTCGATTATTACCAAATCGAATTCCATTCCATTCCAATTTATTTTATTAAATTGGAAAACTTTTCTTTGGAAAATTCCATTAAATCTTAATAAAAGATTTATATATGTTCCAAATCACGTTTCACTGTTAATTGGGTTAAAGAACGAACGTCGTTTAAAATACAGTTCACAATAAACCCAAATTCACTTTCCATTTATTCCAATTACTAAATATAATTGGAAACTCTAATATTCTTAATTAAAAGATTTATTCTTTTCACCACAGGGTTTAAGAAAAGTGTTACTGAGGACACCATTCACGACAAACCCAAAATCCAATTCTTTTATTCAATTCCAATTAAATATTAACTAGTTGGGAAACTTCACTAAATCTTAATTAAAAGATTTATTCTTTTCTCAACTGGGTTTAAGAACAGTGTTAATGAAGACACCATTCACGACAAACCCAAAATCCTATTTAATATTAAATACAAGTCTCTGAATAGAAATTATATCGGCTTATATTCAATACCAAATTCTCAAACCAACACATATCGTATGTGAGACGACCCGAACTTCCCCGTGAAGGAAAGCACGGATAGAATTGAGGACAAGACAAAATAGAACGCATACAAAAGAACATTTCATTGCTATTACAACAATTCCATCAGATACAAGAATATACAGAGTATAAATGAATAAATTACATTCGACGAATATCAGAGATTACACTAAATTACATAGCAGCGGAAAAATATACAAAACACAACTAGAAGTGATACACGGATACAGAGCTTTCCGAGCATCGTTCCAGCTGTAAATCAGGACCCTGTGAATATAAATCTGCAAAACCAAAACTACTAGCTGCCCGTGTGGAAAATAGGGGCACCCAGAGTTTAGGTTAAAACAATAAACTCCAGGTCAGTCATGTGACTGGTGTGAGAACTAAAACAGTTATTTAAAACTTTACTTTATAGATAGTAATTCAAGGGACCACGCCGTATAACACGGAACGGGTTTCCTCCCAAGAATACTAGTGCATATAACAAAACAACGCAATGCTTTTTGGAAAAATGAAGCTACTATAAGACCCAGGTCCCATCACACAATGCAACGCAAGCCGGAGGATAGGGTTTTCCCTTATAATAGCCAAATAATGCTTGATACGTTCAAAAACAAATCATTTGATACTATTATAAGTGTATAGTGTCAAAACAATTTCAATCATAAATATCAATCATAGACGGCATGGGTACCATATATCATGTCGTCATACTAGTTCTACAATTAAAACCGCAATGTCACGTATTGGAAATTGGATTTCCGTCATGAGCCGAGGCAAGGGGCAAGCTCTTCTCCGCGTTCGAGACACTCTAGCAAATGCCTCAGGACCCCACTATGATCCTTTGGAACCTGTAACAACCCGTAAAATCTGGGCCAGTTTAAAATTTTTATTTTGGCCATTTTAGCGAATTTAGATTATTTAAAATGAATTATTTTAAATAATATCGACGAGAAATTTATTTTGAATATATTCGAACGTATATATTATACGCGTCGTCGTTAGAATATAAATAATTATATATAATTATAAATAGAATTGAAAATGGCGCGGTAGTTCGATAATTCGATTTCAAACTTCAATTGAATGTACCGGGTGCAAAACAATCCGGATTTTAGTGAAACCAAAAATAATGGAATCTAATAGTGAATATCTTTCCAACGAACCCGAATGATCAAAATTTCTTAGCGGGAATCAAAAGATATGTCCAGTTGAAAATTCTGAATAGTCGCTATGGAATTCAGGCCCTTAAAAATGGACATTTTGCAAACGACCTCGGATTTCGACGAAACCAGTTTTGTTGGGTCCGTGATGTAAAGTTATTGCTAGATTTCAAATTTCATAATTTTTCGAATCAATATGTGAGCGTGGCAAAGGAAAACGCGTTTGACCAGTTTCAGTTGATTTTAATCGACTGGAAATTGGCCATTTTTCTAACGGTCTCAGATTTCGACGAAACTAGTTTTGTTAGGACCGTATCGTCAATACGAAGCTAGAAAATATTTTTCTAGAATTTTTAAAGTTAGTATGTGACCCCGGTAAATTGAAATGTACGTTTAAAATTGAATATATAGATTTATAACAGCTAGTAGTTTTGGTTTTGCAGATTTATATTCACAGGATCCTGGTTTACGACTGGAACGATATCCGGGAAGCTTTGTATCCGTATATCTCATTCTAGTTGTGTATTGTATTATTTTCCGCTGCTATGTATTTAAATGTAATTTAAATCTCTGATATTTCTGTGTAATATTCTTTTATACTCTGTATATTCTTGTAATCTGATGCATTGTTGTTATATACAATGAAATGTTCTTCTATATGCGTTCTGTTGTGGTTTGTTCTCGAACTATCCGACGCTTTCCTTTACGGGGAAGTTACGGGTCTTCACAGTTGGTATCAGAGCTTTGGTTTACAAAGCAGAGAACAAGACACATTAGAACCGTACGAAGGAATTCATCAGATATTGGATTAGTAATATCCAATGGAATGACTCGTTAGAGATGGGATCAGTAGTATCCTAGAACGAGTGTGAAGAGTATATTTTTAAAATGAAAACGATTTTTGATTTGAAAATTTAAATCAATTATTCGTATTTGATTATTTATTTTATATTGATTAGGACAATCCAAAATATAAAGATTTTTGCGTATGCGCCTAGCTAGCGTGTATTCGAAGTTTTAATATATTGGATAGATATAGCACCACACCCTAGTCGCCCGGAGATGATATTGATGATAGCGATCGCATCATCAACATTTATGTTCGTGTTTCGAAGGTTTGATATCTATATATTTCCTATTGACTGGTGTGAGAACCAAAATTAGATAGGGCTAATTGTTGTGATTTGGCATCAAAAATCTGATTTTTGTATATATATCGAAATTATGAATTTGAAACGTTAATCCACTAATTGATTGAAGTTTGTGTTGTTTGTTTAATTGTTTGCTAATTTTGAACAATTATGCCTAATTGAATCAAATATTGAACTCTATTGAAAATTGGTCGCATTTGTTTGCATATACATATATATCATTGAACAGGTCATAGCAAGGAGGCTAGAGCAGAGAATAAAATTTGTTTGCCCGACAAATAGGTACATGTTTATTACATAATTTACTGTTTTGTTTGGGTGATGATGATTTTATGAGCCTATTGGCTAGCCGCTTGGCTTTTTCTTTTTCTTTTTGAGATCTGAAGGACCGGGAACGCTATTTGCAATTTCCCGATGCTCCCGGTGCAGGGGAGGTTATGGCGAAATTTTTCAAAAATTTAGGGTGTTAGCCAAATTTTTGAAATTTTAAAAATTCTCAGAAACTAAAGAGTTGGAGAATGGAAGCCAGATCAAATGTGGAGCTGAATAATCAAACCACTTTCGACTTTGTTCCTTTTCGGGGACGAAAAGTTTTAAGTGGGGGAGATTGTAACAACCCGTAAAATCTGGGCCAGTTTAAAATTTTTATTTTGGCCATTTTAGCGAATTTAGATTATTTAAAATGAATTATTTTAAATAATATCGACGAGAAATTTATTTTGAATATATTCGAACGTATATATTATACGCGTCGTCGTTAGAATATAAATAATTATATATAATTATAAATAGAATTGAAAATGGCGCGGTAGTTCGATAATTCGATTTCAAACTTCAATTGAATGTACCGGGTGCAAAACAATCCGGATTTTAGTGAAACCAAAAATAATGGAATCTAATAGTGAATATCTTTCCAACGAACCCGAATGATCAAAATTTCTTAGCGGGAATCAAAAGATATGTCCAGTTGAAAATTCTGAATAGTCGCTATGGAATTCAGGCCCTTAAAAATGGACATTTTGCAAACGACCTCGGATTTCGACGAAACCAGTTTTGTTGGGTCCGTGATGTAAAGTTATTGCTAGATTTCAAATTTCATAATTTTTCGAATCAATATGTGAGCGTGGCAAAGGAAAACGCGTTTGACCAGTTTCAGTTGATTTTAATCGACTGGAAATTGGCCATTTTTCTAACGGTCTCAGATTTCGACGAAACTAGTTTTGTTAGGACCGTATCGTCAATACGAAGCTAGAAAATATTTTTCTAGAATTTTTAAAGTTAGTATGTGACCCCGGTAAATTGAAATGTACGTTTAAAATTGAATATATAGATTTATAACAGCTAGTAGTTTTGGTTTTGCAGATTTATATTCACAGGATCCTGGTTTACGACTGGAACGATATCCGGGAAGCTTTGTATCCGTATATCTCATTCTAGTTGTGTATTGTATTATTTTCCGCTGCTATGTATTTAAATGTAATTTAAATCTCTGATATTTCTGTGTAATATTCTTTTATACTCTGTATATTCTTGTAATCTGATGCATTGTTGTTATATACAATGAAATGTTCTTCTATATGCGTTCTGTTGTGGTTTGTTCTCGAACTATCCGACGCTTTCCTTTACGGGGAAGTTACGGGTCTTCACAGAACCTCCAAGGCCGGTCCTCTCTTACTTTTGAGGATTGGCAATTCCTGAACACACGTTTCCCGGTCCTTACAGACCTATATCCGAGGCGCCTCGTATCCAACAACCACACAGGTGAAAAGTATATAAATGTCAGGGCTGGTAGGTCACTGACACCACCCTAGCTAGAAAGAAACGTCGTGCACTCCTTGGGTCCGTATCCCGTTTTTGACTCATACCGAGGTGCGAGGCTCGCGAATTCACGTTATACACAAAGCTACGCCACACAGGCCGTGCTTTGATCATCAACCACAAGACTTTGCTTTTCAACAGAAGCCTTGATCAATTGCCACTTACGCATGCCACATTGGCAATTCACTCCATGCGACTAATGTCTATCGATATACAACCTCTGAGCTCGTACGTCTCAGAGAAGGGCGTTAAGCAAGAGAATAAATTCTCCGCCGCCAAACAGATGTATATTTAATAGAGATCAATCAATACAGAATAAAATCCAATGTCAGACACACAATCCATTTACAAGTTAGTTCTGGGTCTGAACGAAACCGGAGGCACTTTCCTCGCATATCCATCCATCTCCAAGTACGTCTGGACGATCACCAACTGTTTCCCTCATCCTGGGTGTACAGCCCAATCAAGGTCATCGGTAATCACCCAAACGATGTGAAGACTTCCGGTCTTCAACCACCGTCTTCATCTTCGACATCTCGTCGAATCGGTTATTCAGAATGGGTATAAACCCGGCCTGTCTGAATAACCCACGTATATAATAAACGAATGTTACACAAACACAACAAACGCCTCATTCCAATTCAGAATATTCTTTTATTCACCAAAATCACATTCTTAGGGAAAGGTTCCCATAAATTTTATCAAAGATAAATTCTTCTAAATTTATCCTATAATCTTCCTTTGGATATCATTTCAAACCATTTTATGGTTTTCCAAACTAGTCGGGATTAGCGAACCACACCGAAGTAATTATTTATTTTATTTCCCAATCCCCACCTATATATCCCATGGAGCAAAACTGGTGATACTCCATTCCTAACACCACGGTGTTATCGGTAAAATTAATTACCATTTCACGTTCAAATCTAATTAAAGATTTAACTATCACTTTGGAGCAAAACTGGTGGTACTCCACTCTCGATCACTTTTCAGATTTGATAATTTAAATTATCAATTCACATTTTAATCTAATTAAAGATTCATTAAAACTCCACTTAGTTTTAATCTTCTCAAAAATCGATATCTTGCCTTTAACTGGGTTAAAGAACCAATGTCATCTAAAACACGATTCACGATAAACCCAAATCACATTTGATATTAAATACAAGGCTCTGAATAGAAAATATATCGTCTTATATTCAATATCAAATTCTGAAACCAACATATATCGTATTGGAAATAACGATATAAAATATATCTTTCAAATTCCCATAACAATATCTGTATAGTCACGAAATCCAACATCGAAATATCCCGAAGATAATTTCGATTCAACTCCAGTCCAATCCACGTATTGGGAATATTGATTATTTTTAAAATCACTTTCAAATTCAATTTATTTATTTCAAAAATAAATTGATTTTAATTCTAGTTCAAAACTAGTTTATTTCGATAAAAATCTATCTTTATCTTTTCAAATGTGGAATTCTCCAGCTCAATTCTTTCCAATCCATATATTATGATTTTTCACAAATTATAGATATTTTTAATAATTTTATCAAGGCCCGTACAGTCGATTTCCATCTACGACCATCGAACTGCACTTACATCGACCTTTTCCAAATTTGATTTGGACATAATTCCAAATCCAACCGTTAGATTTCAAATTTCTAATATTCATTGGAAAGCTCTTTTCCATACGAACCCAAAGGTTCCGGTTTTAGGAGAATCCGACGGTCGGATCTCCCGCAACGTCAATTCGAAGTCAATGGTCGAAATTCACGAACTGCCGCGGCGCGGCGCGTTCTTTTCAGGCCATTATATATATAATATATATTATATATATTTCGTCAATTTCCTTTTTAAAACGTATTTTATAAATCGTTTTAAATTCGTTTTCAAAACCATTTCAACTCTATATTCCATTTCAAATCAAAATTGAATATTTCATATCATTACTATATAAATGATAATATTTTCAAAACGTTATATTTTGAAATCACTACCTTTTCTATATTCATTATAAAAACGAATATAATCGATATTGTAACACCCCGTATTTTAAAAAAAAAATGAAATGAAATATATGAAAATATGCTTATGATAGGTAAATAATGGTGATGCATAAGGAGAATTAATTAATACATGGAAGAGAAGAAAAATTAGTTCGATAACGGCGTATGTAATGGAAAAGATAGTAAAATAAGGATAACTAATTCAAGAATCAGGAATTAGGTAAAATGGACATCACCATTGCGTTCCTCCCGGAAAAATACGCGAAATAGAGTCCGAGTTTTCGAAAATCGGATACCGTATGAAGAAGATATGGATGAATGAAGTTAGGCAGAAAAACCGAAAACAGTCCAGAATACACCGGCGCACTTGTGAAGTGCGCCAGTACAAAAATACACTGGCACACGTGCCAAGTGCGCCCGTACAAATCCAGCACCGAATTCTGGAGTGTTCTGAGGTGACGTGTCTTCTTTGAGTGGCTAGATGATGTGTATTCGAGCTGTGTGATTCTGATGACTTCTGGACTGATCTGAAGGCTCTAAATCACCCTATTCACCTATAAAATAACACCTAGACCTAGCCTAACTCACAACAAATCATTCTTACACCTAAATGCTGTTGGGATCTCTCTTGAGCCATGGCCGCCGTCTCCAAATTAAAGCTTAAGCATTCAAACACCAATCAATTCTAAGGACAAAGCTTTCATACACAATCTAATTCGAAGAACAAGGCTTCTACAATGATTCAAGATAATAAATCAACAAATTTCAGTTCTTAACTCGCTAGCCATGCTCTGTAAGTTCTAGTTATTTTTCAATTTAAATATTTGATTATAATATGGCATTGAATTAAAGTGAAATTGGATCTAAGTATGTTTATCGATCCAGATCTATTTCTATTGTTTCTTGAATCTTGAGTTTTTGACTTGTCTATCTTTATTCTCATGACAAGTTCATAATCTATTCAGCCTGTTGTAATCTTAATATGCCTGTGATGATGTTTTTCTCTCCGACCTTATTTTGATACAAGATTCTACCTTTCCCTATTTATTTTCTTTTGATGAACCTTGGTCAATTTCGGACCTTGGCCTAAAACCGCGATTTGCGTACGATACGTATACGGGGGGAATTATGGGATAATTGCCTATATGAATATGATGGAATTATTGGCAACATGAAATTGGATTGTATTTGCAAGTTTGGGCTTGATATGTAAATTTTGGTATAATCTTGTTATGAGGAAGTTTGCATAAATATTATATGCATGGAATTTGGCATAAATTTGGATCTATGTAATGTAACATGTAAATCAAGTATTGTCATTGTAATAGTAATTGCAAGAATGGGGATTGGCATATATAGTTTGACATGGATCTTGATATATGTAATTTGGATAGAACTTGTTACGGGTAAATTGGTGTAAACATGTTAAATATGTAATTTTGGGTATAAAACCGGATCTATGTAAATTAAGCATATCTTTGTAAACATGTAGATCATGAATCTTGACATATGAAAAACGGTATTAAACTTGATATATGTGTAAATTGGCATAAAATTTGCAAACATGTAAAACGACATGAATTGAACATATGTAAATTTGGTATGAATTGGGCATATGTAAAACTGACATGTAACCTAGAACTTGGGCATATGTTAATTATGTAAAATTTGGAGTAGAAATATATATTATAATTTATGATTTGGAGAATGTTTTACATGAACGCCCCTAAGTTGGGTTTTGGGTAATTGGTATGTATTGGAAATAGGAGGCTATAATTTGGCATAACCTTATAGTAAATTATGATAATAATTTGGGAATACGTTTTGGGAAAAAACATGAATCATGAACATTTATATATGTTAAACACATGAACTGATATTGGGGTTTTGGGTGGAATACGACCATTAATGAACCTTTGACACGAGGTTAGACTCAGTTTGTGGTGTAAATCTGTCCGGAACCGCCCGGAAAATCCAGTAGCCACAAAGTGCCAGTCTAATGTGAGAGGTCGAAGGCCTAATTGTAGGCGTAACGGTTTATGACACGAGGTTAGACCCAGTTTGTGGTGTAAATCTGCCCGGAACCGCTCGGCAAATCCAGTGGCCACAAAATGCACGGTCTAATGTGAGAGGTCATGATTCGTTCGTCATAATGAATGAATTAAGGAATACTAACCATAATAAGACGTGGGTATGGTTAGAGGGTTAGGTGGCATGACATTGAAATTTGTCATATAAATGTGGACCTAACCGGTATGAGTTAAGAACATGTAAAACTTATAAGTGCAGGCTCAACCAACATAACTGTTGATCAGACCAATGTGTGGGTTAAGTAATATGACTAGACTAATGACACTTAACCAATATGATATGAGTGGGTGGGTTAAGTAACGTGGCTAAGCTAATAACACTTAACCGTTATAACGTGACTGGCGGATGGGTTGGGCTAACTTGAATAGGTTGATAACACCCAATCGATATAACCTGATGCGTGGTAGGGTTAAGTAAGCACACGAGAGTAACACTTAACCATTATAATATGACTGGTGGATGGGGTTAAGTTAACATGCACTTAACCAATATAACGTGATGCGTGGTAAGGTTAAGTAACAACAGAGGGTAACACTTAACTGTCACAACATGATAGGTAGGTGTGTTAAGTCAATATACACTTAACCAATATGACATGACATGCGGTGGGGTTAAGTTAACACAAGGGAGAACACTTAGCTAGTATTACAAGACTTGCGGTAGGGTTAAGTAACACAAGGAACAACACTTAACCAATATAACATGATGTGTGGTAGGGTTAAGTAAAACAAGGGAAAACACTTAACCAATTTAACGTAATGGACGGAGAGGGTTAAGTACATTTCGGGTTGGTGGGTAATATTAGTAAATATAGGCCCACATACACTTAACCATTAAATACACATGCTTGAATCAGTAGCGGGGTTAAGTACATATCGGGTTGGTGGGTAATATCAGAGAATATAGGCCCACAGACTTAACCATTAAATACACATCAGTAGCGGGGTTAGGTACACATCAAGGTTGGTGGGTAATATCATAGAATATAGGCCCACAGACTTAACCATTAGAAAAACCTAGTAACGGGGACCCATTTCAGCAGTAACCCACATTAGGTATCAACGAAACCCTGAGCTAGGCAGGGTGGGGCACGATTACTGGGCTGATTATAAGAGGTCAAATTAGCGGCGTTTGGTGCAGCAGTGCAGGTTCTAACGGAGTGCGGGCGTGCACACACTTCGGCGCAGAAAATTTAGCCACTGGGCATCAGTAGGTATAAAGCTGTGCATCTTGATTGTGTCAGGGTTGCCACCATGGGACTTGATACACCCCATGGTGGGACCAGCACAGGTATCTACAAGTAGGGGACCGCGTGACACAAACGAGAACTAGGTCAAGTAGGGAGCCGATCGATAGGGTAGTAAGGGTGCATCAAATATATACATGGCCATTGGGGTGATTGAGGTGGAATCCTCATAATCGATGTACACCTGAAGGCTACCATAATTGCGGGGATTGGGATCACGTTGTAATTATTATATAACACGGGCTACTAGTTGGGACACTAGTTGGAATACGGTTCACTCCATGTAAGACACTTATGAGGATGCTAGTTAGGTGGTGCAGAGCAAATAGATATCATTTTAATGGTGAAGCTTAGAAACCTTGCGATATTATTCTTGATAGAAACCATGCGATGTGATACTTGATAGGAATTATGGGATGTTATACTTGATTCATCGTGCCCGAAGTTTATCTTGTTACCTTAGTTTATCTTGTTAGCATAGTTTATCTTGTTATCTTAATTTATCTTGCCTACCTTGTCATCATGCTTATGTTTACTTTCAGTTTATTCATGCCATGTTATCTTTACCTATTTTTATGCTGAAGGTCACTAGAACTTACTCAGTCTTCATGACTGACCCGTTTTGTTTCGCCTCTTTTTCTTCCGTTTCCCCCCTCCCCCCAGGTTCGCAGGGTGGGAATACAGCTTAGTTCGGACCTTATCAAGCTCCAAGGCTCTTTCATGCAAGGCTTGGATTTCTCTTGGCGATGGCTTGCTTTGCTTTGTTGGGGAATACTATAACTTATATTTATGCTTCTTTGTTTTTGAGCAAGACAGATATTTTAGCTATGTATTTGGGTATTGGAAGTTGATGGGCTCTTTAATGCAACAATTCTATTTAATAAATGATTTGAAGTACTTCCACTTTACTTTTCCGCTGATTTATATATGTCTGTCTTGTAATATTTCTGTTCCAGTACCCATAATGCTCCATTGAAGTTAAGGCATTCCCTTTGTGAGTGACCTTAACGGATGTGGGGTGTTACATTTGGTATCAGAGCAGAAGGTTACCAGACTGGGCAAAAGCTTTTAAAAACCTTCTGAAATTTTCAAAACATTTACAAAGAAGCAAATTTTCAAGAAAGTTTTGTTTTGATTAAAAGGCTTATTCCCCAAAGCCATATGCACTATCTTTTGATTCTCTCTTGAAAACTCTTCTCTCTCTTTTCAGCATAGTTTCGTAGGCATCCGATATATGTCGGAGGGCAAAGAAGTGCCTAACCTCCATCTGTAGCCGCAGTAGTCCCATCTACACCTAATCTTATTTCAAGCTTTGTAGAGTTGCCGTGCGATGGAGGTAGCTTCCGAGAAAACTTGTCAACAAGCTATACAAGGATAGTAAGAACGAGGATAAAGAACACAAGACTAAGGATGAGAAATTTGTTGAAATGGCTTAACCCACGAAGGAGGAAAAAGGTGAAAGGAAAGAGGCCAAAGTGAAAGAATAGTAAAACCCATGACAAGAGAGAATATCTTTAGTATGGTAAGAAGGGACATGCCGTTAAGTATTATAAGACAAGGACAAAGGCAAAGGACAAGATCGTCGAGAGGGCAATTGTATGCTCTCACTACTTGCGTACCTCAGAGAGGTGGTAACGTTTCTGTTAAAGGTTTAGCTTTTCTTTTCTATCATCCCACTAGAACTCTGTTTTTGTACATCGCATCCTTTTTATTCTGCTTCGATAGTTGAGTCTCTGCACCTTAATACTAGCGTATTAGAAGATCCCATTTTCGTCTCAAATCATGTTGGGGAATCGGCTCATTTATTCATGACTTGTTAGGATTTGAGAATGTCTATGCTAAGTGTTGAGTTTATAAGGAATGCTTATGTTTTGGGCTATGGGTTGATTCTAGCGATGGAGTGGTTATCCAGTAGGGGTGACCTTCTCGGTTTTGAAAAGAGGGTAGTTAGACTCTTGACTTGCCTCGGTAATACCCTCGAAGTCGCATGTAACCTTTAGGGTTCTATCATGATTTGTTTCCTAGAATCTCTTGACACATCTATTGGTAATTTGTAATCCGATTGAGTAGTGTTCGCCACTAAGGCGGATGGGTCATTTCGTTTATGCATGAGTTGTAGAGAATTACCTTAGTAAGTACATTTGGCAACATGGTTGGCATTTATTTCCAAGAGATAGTTCTTCTGCGTGGAATACCTGATAGTAAGTGGACGAGATCCAAGATTCACTAGTGAATTTTGGAGAGCTTGCATGAAACCAGGAGTTTGCAGTTATGTTTGAGCCGAGTGTACTAGAAAAAGAATAAGTGAAGGTGGAACGAGAGGCGACAGTGAAATGAGTTCCAACTCATATTTTGGGAATAGGAATTAAGAAGCTACGAAATTTTGAAGTTTAGGACGGTCAAAACACAATGGGGTTAAGCTCAAGGAAATGCGACTTAGAAGATTTAAGACTAGATACACGCATCATATCTCTTTTTAAGAGTATATCCTTGATTCCTCTTTTCCTGTAGAGCTTACTCCCATGTTATCTTTTGTGTATATCCTCTCGGTTCTATCCTCAATCCAATTTCTATTGTAAACCCCATAGGGAGTATGACTCATCTATTAGTAACACATGTTGGGGCTTGAGGGTGTTCGTTGGGTTGACTAAACTTTTTGGGTTTTATAGGATATGGGTTAGTTTTAGGAAGGGATTTCTTGTGACCTAAAAGAAGTCTGTCATGCCTAGTTTCCTAGAAACATATATATATTGGTTGGGTTGAGTAATTCTTTGGGTGTCGGTCTGATGATGATTTCGGTCTTTGGGGCTGATACTTAGGGAGTTCTTCTCCTAATCCGTATATATGTGTGGCGTAGATTTCCAGTTCTGACATTGTCTAATGAGCACAAAGTTTTTACTTGCTTCTGTCATTCGACTTTATCTTTAGATAGGAACAATTGGGTGTAAACATGTGTTTGAGACATGTTATGATTGATGGTTGCAAGTGGTTGCAAGTGGTTGCTAATGGTTGCTCGTGGATGCATGTACACATTAGGCACTAGATCGGCTCAGACACACTTTCATATTGCATATGCATGAGTGTTTACACTTTTTTGTGGATGAAATTGAATGTGTTATTATGTGGATGTTGCATATGGATGGATGTTTGTGCACACATATAGTCTTTATGTGACTAGGACTATTTGCATACATGTTGGACTCATGGCACAAAACATATTTTGCATTAAGAAGATCAATCAGGCCTGATCATTTGCATTAGACAAGGGACATATACGCACACTTCTTGCATATGATCATACAGCATTAGAAATCTCTTAAGGACAATGAATGCCTGTGATTGATGATTGAGTAGATGGATGATGGATGGTAGGACACATTCTTCTTAACTTGAAGATTTCGGGGACGAAATCCTTTAAGGAGGGGAGAATGTAACACCCCGTATTTTTTTTAAAAAATGAAATGATATATATGAAAATATGCTTATGATAGGTAAATAATGGTGATGCATAAGGAGAATTAATTAATACATGGAAGAGAAGAAAAATTAGTTCGATAACGGCGTATGTAACGGAAAAGATAGTAAAATAAGGATAACTAATTCAAGAATCAGGAATTAGGTAAAATGGACATCACCATTGCGTTCCTCCCGGAAAAATACGCGAAATAGAGTCCGAGTTTTCGAAAATCGGATACCGTATGAAGAAGATATGGATGAACGAAGTTAGGCAGAAAAACCGAAAACAGTCCAGAATACACTGGCGCACTTGTGAAGTGTGCCAGTACAAAAATACACTGGCGCACCTGCCAAGTGCGCCCGTACAAATCCAGCACCGAATTCTGGAGTGTTCTGAGGTGACGTGTCTTCTTTTGAGTGGCTAGATGATGTGTATTCGAGCTGTGTGATTCTGATGACTTCTGGACTGATCTGAAGGCTCTAAATCACCCTATTCACCTATAAAATAACACCTAGACCTAGCCTAACTCACAACAAATCATTCTTACACCTAAATGCTGTTGGGATCTCTCTTGAGCCATGGCCGCCGTCTCCAAATTAAAGCTTAAGCATTCAAACACCAATCAATTCTAAGGACAAAGCTTTCATACACAATCTAATTCGAAGAACAAGGCTTCTACAATGATTCAAGATAATAAATCAACAAATTTCAGTTCTTAATTCGCTAGCCATGCTCTGTAAGTTCTAGTTATTTTTCGATTTAAATATTTGATTATAATATGGCATTGAATTAAAGTGAAATTGGATCTAATTATGTTTATCGATCCAGATCTATTTCTATTGTTTCTTGAATCTTGAGTTTTTGAGTTGTCTATCTTTATTCTCATGACAAGTTCATAATCTATTCAGCCTGTTGTAATCTTAATATGCCTGTGATGATGTTTTTCTCTCCGACCTTATTTTGATGCAAGATTCTACCTTTCCCCTATTTATTTTCTTTTGATGAACCTTGGTCAATTTCGGACCTTGGCCTAAAACCGCGATTTGCGTACGATACGTATACGGGGGGAATTATGGGATAATTGCCTATATGAATATGATGGAATTATTGGCAACATGAAATTGGATTGTATTTGCAAGTTTGGGCTTGATATGTAAATTTTGGTATAATTTTGTTATGAGGAAGTTTGCATAAATATTATATGCATGGAATTTGGCATAAATTTGGATCTATGTAATGTAACATGTAAATCAAGTATTGTCATTGTAATAGTAATTGCAAGAATGGGGATTGGCATATATAGTTTGACATGGATCTTGATATATGTAATTTGGCTAGAACTTGTTACGGGTAAATTGGTGTAAACATGTTAAACATGTAATTTTGGGTATAAAACCGGATCTATGTAAATTAAGCATATCCTTGTAAACATGTAGATCATGAATCTTGACATATGTAAAACGGTATTAAACTTGATATATGTGTAAATTGGCATAAAATTTGCATACATGTAAAACGGCATGAATTGAACATATGTAAATTTTGTATGAATTGGGCATATGTAAAACTGACATGTAACCTAGAACTTGGGCATATGTTAATTATGTAAAATTTGGAGTAGAAACATATATTATAATTTATGATTTGGAGAAAGTTTTACATGAACGCCCCTAAGTTGGGTTTTGGGTAGTTGGTATGTATTGGAAATAGGAGGCTATAATTTGGCATAACCTTATAGTAAATTATGATAATAATTTGGGAATACGTTTTGGGCAAAAACATGAATCATGAACATTTATATATGTTAAACACATGAACTGATATTGGGGTTTTGGGTGGAATACGACCATTAATGAACCTTTGACACGAGGTTAGACTCAGTTTGTGGTGTAAATCTGCCCGGAACCGCCCGGCAAATTCAGTAGCCACAAAGTGCCAGTCTAATGTGAGAGGTCAAAGGCCGAATTGTAGGCGTAACGGTTTATGACACGAGGTTAGACCCAGTTTGTGGTGTAAATCTGCCCGGAACCGCCCGGAAAATCCAGTGGCCACAAAATGCACGGTCTAATGTGAGAGGTCATGATTCGTTCGTCATAATGAATGAATTAAGGAATACTAACCATAATAAGACGTGGGTATGGTTAGAGGGTTAGGTGGCATGACATTGAAATTTGTCATATAAATGTGGACCTAACCGGTATGAGTTAAGAACATGTAAAACTTATAAGTGCAGGCTCAACCAACATAACTGTTGATCAGACCAATGTGTGGGTTAAGTAATATGACTAGACTAATGACACTTAACCAATATGATATGAGTGGGTGGGTTAAGTAACGTGGCTAAGCTAATAACACTTAACCGTTATAACGTGACTGGCGGATGGATTGGGCTAACTTGAATAGGTTGATAACACCCAATCGATATAACCTGATGCGTGGTAGGGTTAAGTAAGCACACGAGAGTAACACTTAACCATTATAATATGACTGGTGGATGGGGTTAAGTTAACATGCACTTAACCAATATAACGTGATGCGTGGTAAGGTTAAGTAACAACAGAGGGTAACACTTAACTGTCACAACATGATAGGTAGGTGGGCTAAGTCAATATACACTTAACCAATATGACATGACATGCGGTGGGGTTAAGTTAACACAAGGGAGAACACTTAGCCAGTATTACAAGACTTGCGGTAGGGTTAAGTAACACAAGGAACAACACTTAACCAATATAACATGATGTGTGGTAGGGTTAAGTAAAACAAGGGAAAACACTTAACCAATTTAACGTAATGGACGGAGAGGGTTAAGTACATTTTGGGTTGGTGGGTAATATTAGTAAATATAGGCCCACATACACTTAACCATTAAATACACATGCTTGAATCAGTAGCGGGGTTAAGTACATATCGGGTTGGTGGGTAATATCAGAGAATATAGGCCCATAGACTTAACCATTAAATACACATCAGTAGCGGGGTTAGGTACACATCAAGGTTGGTGGGTAATATCATAGAATATAGGCCCACAGACTTAACCATTAGAAAAACCTAGTAACGGGGACCCATTTCAGCAGTAACCCACATTAGGTATCAACGAAACCCTGAGCTAGGCAGGGTGGGGCACGATTACTGGGCTGATTATAAGAGGTCAAATTAGCGGCGTTTGGTGCAGCAGTGCAGGTTCTAACGGAGTGCGGGCGTGCACACACTTCGGCGCAGAAAATTTAGCCACTGGGCATCAATAGGTATAAAGTTGTGCATCTTGATTGTGTCAGGGTTGCCACCATGGGACTTGATACACCCCATGGTGGGACCAGCACAGGTATCTACAAGTAGGGGGCCGCGTGACACAAACGAGAACTAGGTCAAGTAGGGAGCCGATCGATAGGGTAGTAAGGGTGCATCAAATATATACATGGCCATTGGGGTGATTGAGGTGGAATCCTCATAATCTATGTACACCTGAAGGCTACCATAATTGCGGGGATTGGGATCACGTTGTAATTATTATATAACACGGGCTACTAGTTGGGACACTAGTTGGAATACGGTTCACTCCATGTAAGACACTTATGAGGATGCTAGTTAGGTGGTGCAGAGCAAATAGATATCATTTTAATGGTGAAGCTTAGAAACCATGCGATATTATTCTTGATAGAAACCATGCGATGTGATACTTGATAGGAATTATGGGATGTTATACTTGATTCATCGTGCCCGAAGTTTATCTTGTTACCTTAGTTTATCTTGTTAGCATAGTTTATCTTGTTATCTTAGTTTATCTTGCCTACCTTGTCATCATGCTTATGTTTACTTTCAGTTTATTCATGCCATGTTATCTTTACCTATTTTTATGCTGAAGGTCACTAGAACTTACTCAGTCTTCATGACTGACCCGTTTTGTTTCGCCTCTTTTTCTTCCGTTTCCCCCCTCCCCCCAGGTTCGCAGGGTGGGAATACAGCTTAGTTCGGACCTTATCAAGCTCCAAGGCTCTTTCATGCAAGGCTTGGATTTCTCTTGGCGATGGCTTGCTTTGCTTTATTGGGGAATACTATAACTTATATTTATGCTTCTTTGTTTTTGAGCAAGACAGATATTTTAGCTATGTATTTGGGTATTGGAAGTTGATGGGCTCTTTAATGCAACAATTCTATTTAATAAATGATTTGAAGTACTTCCACTTTACTTTTCCGCTGATTTATATATGTCTGTCTTGTAATATTTCTGTTCCAGTACCCATAATGCTCCATTGAAGTTAAGGCATTCCCTTTGTGAGTGACCTTAACGGATGTGGGGTGTTACAGATATAAATATCGTTCACGTCAAAATGGCGCAACTCTAATCAACACGGCTTTATATATTTCAATAAATTCGTTATCCTATTCAACAAATGAATATTTATTCTATTCAACACATGAATCTATATTTCTTTCAACACACGAATAATCTCAACACATGAGTACTGTCAACACATCACTATTTTTGTTATGTAAAATATTTTATAAAACTATGGTATCTATCGTTTGATTTTTGATCAGACTTCAACCGTAAAGTAGTTCTAATTTTAAATATGATAAAGATGTAAATTTCATTGTATAAAATATTTCACTCAACACATGAACATCGTCAACACATGACTATTTTTATATTCAACACATGAATTTTCTTTTATAATATTCATTGTTGTCCCGATTGGAATGAGGCCCAATCAATCACCATATAATGTTAATTATATGGATTCCATACAACACATGTATATAATTGCATTGAAAAATAATCAACCATCAACCAAAGTGCACTACACTGTATAAGCATCAAATATAGATATCTTACGCTTATAACAGCCTGTCAATCAATCGATCGACATATTTAATCAATCAGGATGAGTGAACTTCCAAATTTCATCCCAACACCCGTGTGGGGTTTCAAACAATCAAACACAGATTTTATTTGTGCAGTTGGGCGATGTGTGAAATTTATCATCCCAATCAATGTCCTTCAAATAGGTGTACATAAACAAACCGTCTGGTTTGTAAATGAATATTTTATTTTATTCACTTCCACGTTAAAAATTATATTTTTAACGATAAAATATTCTATTTCAACACATGAATTTCTATTCAGTTCATTTACACAATAAAAATGATATTTTTATTTTTCTAACATATTTTGGGAAATTTCGGCGGCATAACGGCACGATACTAGAAACGGGACGAGGCCTAGCCTTATCCCCGGTCTAGTGAAGGCCCACGCCATTCACACATCAATCAAATCCATTTCATTTCACCAAACAATTCAATTCAAACCAAATAATCTAACCAACTACACAACCAAACAATTTTACAAACAAGCCATCCATGGTCTGTGGATGACGGGTGCTGCTAAGCACCGTCTGCATCCTAGTATATATATAACTAGAAAAAGAGGTTTAAAGTGAGAAGTTCTCACCAATAGCTATCCAACTTCACGACACTTCATTTATAGGAATCTTCTTCGTTATCGCATTTTTGTCATCTTCGTTGCTGTAGCCACTACATATGTAAAAATCGAATTTTTACTACGCTATTCAATATATAAAAATCGAATTTTTATTTTGACGTTCACTATATAAAAATCGAATTTTTATTTCGCTATTTAGATAAAAATTCTATTTTGTTATTCTCTATATAAAGTTCTTGCCTTTTCAACTATAAAGATTTCGCCTTTATAAAAATAGACTTCACCTTTTCAAATTTAAAGATTTCATCTTTTCAAATTTATCATTATAAAAATCACATTTTTATTTTTCTACACATATAAAGATGATATTTTTAATATTCCTATCATGTAAAAATTATATTTTTACTTCTCTACATAAACAAAAATCATATTTTTATTTACTTTATATGTCAAAACCCATAGAAGCTTTAAACCGGAGAAAACTCACATATTTTCTATCGCCCGGATTTGTTGTTCTGGCTCCAGAATTTGCAAACGAGCTTCAATCTTCACACCAACTTTTTTTCTAGCACAAGCACGCCGTTCTGAACAACTTTTGCCTAGTGATCTTCTTGCCGAAATTGTGCCATTTCGCCGGAAATCGCGAAAAGACAGCATTTTGACAGTGTTTGAACAGCAGACTTCGGACGTGTTTTCCCGACAACTCCGCAATGCAAAATAGGACTTATCATATACCAAATCGAAGAGAAAATCGTGCTCTTCGACTTTGGTCTTGAGGAACTTTGGCTAGAAACGCATGGTTTGGGAGTTATGGGGCAAAACAGATCTGGCTGTTTTTCTACATACGGGGATTTTTGTGAAAAAGAGGGATTTTGGATTTGTGGGGCCCACGGCCAAGCGGAGGGCGGCCAGAGGCGGAGGCGGACCTGATGGGGCGTGGGGAGGCTGCAGCAAGGTGGTGGAGGCGCTGGAGGGGCCCACGGTGGCGGGTGGTGGTGGATTTGGGGCTAGGGTTCATGAAATTGGAAGAGGGAAAGAGGAGGAAGAAGAGGAGGAGGAGGAGAGGAAAAGGAAGGAGGAGAGGAGGCCGGCGGTGCGCGAGGGGGAGGGGGGTGGTGGCAGCGACGTGAGGGGGGAGGGGTGGCTGCGGTTTCCTCCTTTTTCTTTTTCTTTTACGGTGAATGAATGAGAGGAGAGAAAGGTAAGGGTGACTTTATATAATAATATATATTTAATTTAATTTATTCCAAAAAGTTATTTTTTCATTCGAACTCAAAATCGAACCCAACGACTGTCGCCCCTAGCTAATTACCCCCATTCCGAACACAATGGGATATATATCGTAGGCTGATTCGATCGTTTCGATCAGTTTTCGTCAAAATCAAAATATAACTCTATATATTGAATTTGAACGCGCATTTCAATCTACCGAGGTCACATACTAACTCGAAAAATTCCAGAAAAATATTTCCTAGCTGCGTATTGACGATACGGTCCTAACAAAACTAATTTTGTCGAATTCTGAGACCGTTAGAAAAATGGTCATTTTTCAGTCGATTAAAATCAACTGAAAATGGTTAAACGCGTTTTCCTTCGCCACGCTCACATATTGATTCGAAAAATTATGAAATTTGGAATCTAGCAATAACTTGACATCACGGACCCAACAAAAGTGGTTTCGTCGAAATCCGAGGTCGTTTGCAAAATGTCTATTTTTAAGGGCCTGAATTCCATAGCGACTATTCAGAATTTTCAACTGGACATATCTTTTGATTCCCGCTATGAAAATTTGATTTTTCGGATTCGTTGGAAAGATATCATCAATTAGATCCTAATGTTTTCAGTTTCACTAAAATCCGGATCGTTTTGCACCCAGTACATTCAATTGAAGTTGGAAATCGAATTATCGAACTACCGCGCCATTTTCAATTCTATTTATAATTATATATAATTATTTATATTCTAACGACGACGTATATAATATATATGTTCGATTTATATTCAAAATAAATTTCTCGTCGATATTATTTAAAATAATCTATTTTAAATATTCAAAATTCATTAAAATTGCCAAAATAAAAATTTTAAACTGGCCCAGATTTTCGGGTTGTTACAATCTCCCCCACTTAAAACATTTCGTTCCCGAAAAGGAACAAAGTCGGAAGTGGTTTGATTAATCAACTCTACGTTCGATCTGGCTTCCATTCTCCAACTTTTCAGTTTTTGAGAATTTCCAATTTTTCCAAAAATTTGGCTAACACCTTAAATTTTCGAAAAATTT
The DNA here is from genome assembly GCA_030737875.1 of Allium sativum. NCBI lineage: Eukaryota > Viridiplantae > Streptophyta > Magnoliopsida > Asparagales > Amaryllidaceae > Allium > Allium sativum. The sequence goes on from CM060923.1 coordinate 15,774,910, forward strand.
CGCCATAACCTCCCCTGCACCGGGAGCCACGGGAAAATCCCGAAATTGCCATATAGGTCTTCTGATCTCAAAAAGAAAAAGCCAAGCGGCTAGCCAATAGGCTCATAAAATCATCATCACCCAAACAAAACAGTAAATTATGATAAACATGTACCTATTTGTCGGGCAAACAAATTTTATTCTCTGCTCTAGCCTCCTTGCTATGACCTGTTCAATGTAAGTATATGTATATGCAAGCAAATGCGACCAATTTTCAATACAATTCAATATTTGGTTCAATTAGGCATAATGGTTCAAAATTATCAAACAATTAAACAAACAACACAAACATCAATCAATTAGTGAATTAGAGTTTCAAATTCATAATTTTGATACATATATACAAAAAATCATGTTTTTGATGCCAATTCACAACAATGTGTTCTAGCTATATAGGTTTGGTTCTCACACCAGTCTAGTGGAAATATATAGAAATCACACCTTCGAAACACGAACATAAATACTGATGATGTAGCCACATCATTAGAATTATCCCCGGGTGTCTAGAATGTGATTCTATATCTATCCAGTATATTAAAACTTCGACTATACGTTCATGACGCGTATACGCGAAATCTTTATATACTCGATTGTCCAAATTCAAAATAAATAAATATTCAAATACGTATAAAGCGATTTAAATTTTTAAAACAATATTGTTTTCATTTGAAAAATATACTCTTCACACTCGTTCTAGGATACTACTGATCCTATCTCTAACGAGTCATTCTAATTGGATATTACTAATCCAATATCTGATGAATTCTTTCGTATGGTTCTAATGTGTCTTGTTCTCGAGCTCTGTAAACCAAAGCTCTGATACCAAACTGAGACGACCCGAACTTCCCCGTGAAGGAAAGCACGGATAGAATTGAGGACAAGACAAAATAGAACGCATACAGAAGAACATTTCATTGCTATTACAACAATTCCATCAGATACAAGAATATACAGAGTATAAATGAATAAATTACATTCGACGAATATCAGAGATTACACTAAATTACATAGCAGCGGAAAAATATACAAAACACAACTAGAAGTGATACACGGATACAGAGCTTTCCGAGCATCGTTCCAGCTATAAATCAGGACCCTGTGAATATAAATCTGCAAAACCAAAACTACTAGCTGCCCGTGTGGAAAATAGGGGCACCCAGAGTTTAGGTTAAAACAATAAACTCCAGGTCAGTCATGTGACTGGTGTGAGAACTAAAACAGTTATTTAAAACTTTACTTTATAGATAGTAATTCAAGGGACCACGCCGTATAACACGGAACGGGTTTCCTCCCAAGAATACTAGTGCATATAACAAAACAACGTAATGCTTTTTGGAAAAATGAAGCTACTATAAGACCCAGGTCCCATCACACAATGCAACGCAAGCCGGAGGATAGGGTTTTCCCTTATAATAGCCAAATAATGCTTGATACGTTTAAAAACAAATCATTTGATACTATTATAAGTGTATAGTGTCAAAACAATTTCAATCATAAATATCAATCATAGACGGCATGGGTACCATATATCATGTCGTCATACTAGTTCTACAATTAAAACCGCAATGTCACGTATTGGAAATTGGATTTCCGTCATGAGCCGAGGAAAGGGGCAAGCTCCTCTCCGCGTTCGAGACACTCTATCAAATGCCTCAGGACCCCACTATGATCCTTTGGAACCTCCAAGGCCGGTCCTCTCTTACTTTTGAGGATTGGCAATTCCTGAACACACGTTTCCCGGTCCTTACAGACCTATATCCGAGGCGCCTCGTATCCAACAACCACACAGGTGAAAAGTATATAAATGTCAGGGCTGGTAGGTCACTGACACCACCCTAGCTAGAAAGAAACGTCGTGCACTCCTTGAGTCCGTATCCCTTTTTTGACTCATACCGAGGTGTGAGGCTCGCGAATTCACGTTATACACAAAGCTACGCAACACAGGCCGTGCTTTGATCATCAACCACAAGACTTTGCTTTTCAACAGAAGCCTTGATCAATTGCCACTTACGCATGCCACATTGGCAATTCACTCCATGCGACTGATGTCTATCGATATACAACCTATGAGCTCGTACGTCTCAGAGAAGGGCGTTAAGAAAGAGAATAAATTCTCCGCCGCCAAACAGATGTATATTTAATAGAGATCAATCAACACAGAATAAAATCCAATGTCAGACACACAATCCATTTACAAGTTCGTTCTGGGTCTGAACGAAACCGGAGGCACTTTCCTCGCATATCCATCCATCTCCAAGTACGTCTGGATGATCACCAACTGTTTCCCTCATCCTGGGTGTACAGCCCAATCAAGATCATCGGTAATCACCCAAACGATGTGAAGACTTCCGGTCTTCAACCACCGTCTTCATCTTCGACATCTCGTCGAATCAGTTATTTAGAATGGGTATAAACCCGGCCTTTCTGAATAACCCACGTATATAATAAACGAATGTTACACAAACACAACAAACGCCTCATTCCAATTCAGAATATTCTTTTATTCACCAAAATCACATTCTTAGGGAAAGGTTCCCATAAATTTTATCAAAGATAAATTCTTCTAAATTTATCCTATAATCTTCCTTTGGATATCATTTCAAACCATTTTATGGTTTTCCAAACTAGTCGGGATTAGCGAACCACACCGAAGTAATTATTTATTTTATTTCCCAATCCCCACCTATATATCCTATGGAGCAAAACTGGTGATACTCCATTCCTAACACCACGGTGTTATCGGTAAAATTAATTACCATTTCACGTTCAAATCTAATTAAAGATTTAACTATCGCTTTGGAGCAAAACTGGTGGTACTCCACTCTCGATCACTTTTCAGATTTGATAATTTAAATTATCAATTCACATTTTAATCTAATTAAAGATTCATTAAAACTCCACTTAGTTTTAATCTTCTCAAAAATCAATATCTTGCCTTTAACTGGGTTAAAGAACCATTGTCATCTAAAACACGATTCACGATAAACCCAAATCACATTTGATATTAAATACAAGGCTCTGAATAGAAAATATATCGTCTTATATTCAATATCAAATTCTGAAACCAACATATATCGTATTGGAAATAACGATATAAAATATATCTTTCAAATTCCCATAACAATATCTGTATAGTCACGAAATCCAACATCGAAATATCCCGAAGATAATTTCGATTCAACTCCAGTCCAATCCACGTATTGGGAATATTGATTATTTTTAAAATCACTTTCAAATTCAATTTATTTATTTCAAAAATAAATTGATTTTAATTCTAGTTCAAAACTAGTTTATTTCGATAAAAATCTATCTTTATCTTTTCAAATGTGGAATTCTCCAGCTCAATTCTTTCCAATCCATATATTATGATTTTTCACAAATTATAGATATTTTTAACAATTTTATCAAGGCCCGTACAGTCGATTTCCATCTACGACCATCGAACTGCACTTATATCGACCCTTTCCAAATTTGATTTGGACATAATTCCAAATCCAACCGTTAGATTTCAAATTTCTAATATTTATTGGAAAGCTCTTTTCGATACGAACCCAACGGTTCCGGTTTTAGGAGAGTCCGACGGTCGGATCTCCCGCAACGTCAATTCGAAGTCAATGGTCGAAATTCACGAACTGCCGCGGCGCGGCGCGTTCTTTTCAGACCATTATATATATAATATATATATATTATATATATTTCGTCAATTTCCTTTTTAAAACGTATTTTATAAATCGTTTTAAATTCATTTTCAAAACCATTTCAACTCTATATTCCATTTCAAATCAAAATTGAATATTTCATATCATTACTATATAAATGATAATATTTTCAAAACGTTATATTTTGAAATCACTACCTTTTCTATATTCATTATAAAAACGAATATAATCGATATAAATATCGTTCACGTCAAAATGGCGCAACTCTAATCAACACGGCTTTATATATTTCAATAAATTCGTTATCATATTCAACAAATGAATATTTATTCTATTCAACACATGAATCTATATTTCTTTCAACACACGAATAATCTCAACACATGAGTACTGTCAACACATCACTATTTTTGTTATGTAAAATATTTTATAAAACTATGGTATCTATCGTTTGATTTTTGATCAGACTTCAACCGTAAAGTAGTTCTAATTTTAAATATGATAAAGATGTAAATTTCATTGTATAAAATATTTCACTCAACACATGACTATTTTTATATTCAACACATGAATTTTCTTTTATAATATTCATTGTTGTCCCGATTGGAATGAGACCCAATCAATCACCATATAATGTTAATTATATGGATTAGATACAACACATGTATATAATAGCATTGAAAAATAATCAACCATCAACCAAAGTGCACTACACTGTATAAGCATCAAATATAGATATCTTACGCTTATAACAGCCTGTCAATCAATCGATCGACATATTTAATCAATCAGTATGAGTGAACTTCCAAATTTCATCCCAACACCCGTGTGGGGTTTCAAACAATCAAACACAGATTTTATTTGTGCAGTTGGGCGATGTGTAAAATTTATCGTCCCAATCAATGTCCTTCAAATAGGTGTACATAAACAAACCGTCCGGTTTGTAAATGAATATTTTATTTTATTCACTTCCACGTTAAAAATTATATTTTTAACGATAAAATATTCTATTTCAACACATGAATTTCTATTCAGTTCATTTACACAATAAAAATGATATTTTTATTTTTCTAACATATTTTGGGAAATTTCGGCGGCATAACGGCACGATACTAGAAACGGGACGAGGCCTAGCCTTATCCCCGGTCTAGTGAAGGCCCACGTCATTCACACATCAATCAAATCCATTTCATTTCACCAAACAATTCAATTCAAACCAAATAATCTAACCAACTACACAACCAAACAATTTTACAAACAAGCCGTCCATGGTCTGTGGATGACGGGTGTCGGGTGCTGCTAAGCACCGTCTGCATCCTAGTATATATATATATATATATATATATATATATATATAACTAGAAAAAGAGGTTTAGAGTGAGAAGTTCTCACCAATAGCTATCCAACTTCACGACACTTCATTTATAGAAATCTTCTTCGTTATCGCATTTTTGTCATTTTTCGTTGCTGTAGCCACTACATATGTAAAAATCGAATTTTTACTACGCTATTCAATATATAAAAATCGAATTTTTATTTTGACATTCACTATATAAAAATCGAATTTTTATTTCGCTATTTAGATAAAAATTCTATTTTGTTATTCTCTATATAAAGGTCTTGCCTTTTCAACTATAAAGATTTCGCCTTTATAAAAATATAGACTTCGCCTTTTCAAATTTAAAGATTTCATCTTTTCAAATTTATCATTATAAAAATCACATTTTTATTTTTCTACACATATAAAGATGATATTTTTAATATTCCTATCATGTAAAAATTATATTTTTACTTCTCTACATAAACAAAAATCATATTTTTATTTACTTTATATGTCAAAACCCATAGAAGCTTTAAACCGGAGAAAACTCACATATTTTCTATCGCCCGGATTTGTTGTTCTGGCTCCAGAATTTGCAAACGAGCTTCAATCTTCACACCAACTTTTTTTCTAGCACAAGCACGCCGTTCTGAACAACTTTTGCCTAGTGATCTTCTTGCCGAAATTGTGCCATTTCGCCGGAAATCGCGAAAAGACAGCATTTTGACAGTGTTTGAACAGCAGACTTCGGACGTGTTTTCCCGACAACTCCGCAACGCAAAATAGGACTTATCATATACCAAATCGAAGAGAAAATCGTTCTCTTCGACTTTGGTATTGAGGAACTTTGGCTAGAAACGCATGGTTTGGGAGTTATGGGGCAAAACAGATCTGGCTGTTTTTCTACATACGGGAATTTTTGTGAAAAAGAGGGATTTTGGATTTGTGGGGCCCACGGCCAAGGGGAGGGCGGCCAGAGGCGGAGGCGGACCTGATGGGGCGTGGGGAGGCTGCAGCAAGGTGGTGGAGGCGCTGGAGGGGCCCACGGTGGCGGGTGGTGGTGGATTTGGGGCTAGGGTTCATGAAATTGGAAGAGGGAAAGAGGAGGAAGAAGAGGAGGAGGAGGAGAGGAAGAGGAAGGAGGAGAGGAGGAGGCCGACGGTGCGCGAGGGGGGGTGGTGGTGGCAGCGACGTGAGGGGGGGGGGTGGCTGCGGTTTCCTCCTTTTTTTTTTTTTTTTTTTTTTACGGTGAATGAATGAGAGGAGAGAAAGGTAAGGGTTGACTTTATATAATAATATATATTTAATTTAATTTATTCCAAAAAGTTACTTTTTCATTCGAACTCAAAATCGAACCCAACGACTGTCGCCCCTAGCTAATTACCCCCATTCCGAACACAATGGGATATATATCGTAGGCTGATTCGATCGTTTCGATCAGTTTTCGTCAAAATCAAAATATAACTCTATATATTGAATTTGAACGCGCATTTCACTCTACCGAGGTCACATACTAACTCGAAAAATTCCAGAAAAATATTTCCTAGCTGCGTATTGACGATACGGTCCTAACAAAACTAATTTTGTCGAATTCTGAGACCGTTAGAAAAATGGTCATTTTTCAGTCGATTAAAATCAACTGAAAATGGTTAAACGCGTTTTCCTTCGCCACGCTCACATATTGATTCGAAAAATTATGAAATTTGGAATCTAGCAATAACTTGACATCACGGACCCAACAAAAGTGGTTTCGTCGAAATCCGAGGTCGTTTGCAAATTGTCTATTTTTAAGGGCCTGAATTCCATAGCGACTATTCAGAATTTTCAACTGGACATATCTTTTGATTCCCGCTATGAAAATTTGATTTTTCGGATTCGTTGGAAAGATATCATCAATTAGATCCTAATGTTTTCAGTTTCACTAAAATACGGATCGTTTTGCACCCGGTACATTCAATTGAAGTTGGAAATCGAATTATCGAACTACCGCGCCATTTTCAATTCTATTTATAATTATATATAATTATTTATATTCTAACGACGACGTATATAATATATATGTTCGATTTATATTCAAAATAAATTTCTCGTCGATATTATTTAAAATAATCTATTTTAAATATTCAAAATTCATTAAAATTGCCAAAATAAAAATTTTAAACTGGCACAGATTTTCGGGTTGTTACAGTATGGGGAATAACGATATATATCTATCTTCCAAATCCCTCAACAATATCCGTATAATCACGGAATCCAATACCGAAATATTCCGAAGATTATTTCTATTCAAATCCATTACAATTTATATATTGGAAATTTCTGGTTTCATTAAAACCCCTTATTAATCCAATTTATTTATTTAAAAATTAGTGGATTTCAAATCTAGTTAATAACTAGTTCATTTTGATAAAAACATATATTTACCTTTACAAACATGGAATTTTTCATCCAAATTCTTTCCAAATCATTTATTATAAGTTTACACAAATTATTGATATTTTTAATAATTTTAGTAAGGCCCGTACAGTCGGTTTCCACTAACGGCCACCGAACTACATCCATAGCGGCCTCTTCCAAATTTGGTTTTGATGTATCTCCAAATCCAACCATTAGATTTCAAACCTCTTATATTCATTGGAAAGCTCTTTTCGATACGAACCCAATGGTTCTGGTTTTAGGAGAATCCGACGGTTGGATCTCCTGTAATATCAATTCGAAGTTAATGGTCGAAATTCACGAACGGTCGCGGCGCGTTCTATTCAGGCCATTAAATATATAATACATATATTATATATATATCGTTGATTTCTATTTAAAACGTATTTTATAAATCGTTTATAATTTCATTTTAAAATGATTCCCACTTCTTTTCAATTTAAAATCAAAATTGAATATTCCTTTATAAATCCGTTTTATTTTCATTTTAAAACGATTTCAATTTCATTTTCAAATCAAAATGGAATATTTCTTAATATATTTGTTTTAAATTCATTTTAAAACAATTTCAATTTCATTTCAATTTTCTAATCAAAATTGAATATTTCTTATCAATATAATATTTAATTGATAATCTTTTCAAAATATCAGATTTTGAAATCATTTCCTTTTCGATATTCATTATAAAAATGAATAAAATCAATATAAATATAGTTCGCGTCAAAATGGCGCATATCTAATCAACACGGCTTCACACATTTCAATATTTTCATTCCATCCAAAATCGGACATCAAATTCACATTTTAATTCTCCATTGAATATTATTTTAAAATATTCGTTATTTCTGAATTGGAATCAGTCGCAATCAATTACCATATATTGTTATTTATATGGATTTCATACAACACATGTACATAGCAATAATGATACACAATCAACCATCATCCAGAGTGCAATTTACAATTGTATAAGCATTAAAAATAAATAATTAACGCTCATCACAGCCTGCCAACCCATCGATTGACATACAACTAAATATTGGGATTAGTGTATGTCCAATATCATCCCAATACCCGTGTGGGGTTTTCTACCAACAAATAATGTTTATTATTTGTGCAGTTGGGCGATGTGTAAAATTTATCGTCCCAATCAATATCAGTTAAATGGGTGCACATAAACAAATCGTCCGATTTGTAAATGAATATTTATTTTCATTTTAGGAGAATTTTATGTTGTTCACATATATACGTTAAAAATTAGATTTTTAACGATAAAATATTTTATTCAACATAGGAATATTTTATAAAGTTCATTTATACAATAAAAATGATATTTTTTTTATAGTTCTGACATTTTATTCAACACATACAATCAACAACCACAATACAGTCCATTCAATTCAAACAAACAACCATGTTTGTACAATAAATGGTGTCGGGTGCTACTACGCACCGTCTGCAACCTAGGATATATTTTACTGGAAAATAATTAGAGTGAGAAGGAGTTCTCACAATCGGTTTCCACTCCGCCAGTTTTTATTTCTGAATTTCTGAACAGTTTGAATTTGAATTTGCCTGAAATTCTAATCTGCTCCGATTTTGTCCTAGTCAGTTTTGTTGTGTAGATCATGTCGAGACGAACCCAACGCATCTGAATTCGTTCAATTCTGATAAGAATTGAAAAAGATATATCCATTTGAACATTAACCACTTTAATTACATAAGTAAATAAATAAGTAAATATTATTTCACTAATTACATTAGAAATTCTAGCCGTTCCTTCTTCTTATTCATTCCCATCGAAACCCATGTTTGCCCAAAAAAAACCGCCACCACCCCTCAATCCTTGCCGCCTGCCAACGATCCACCATCACCACTCGAACGCCACAACCTCCCTCTCTTTGACGCCCTGAATGGTGCAACTCGCACCCTTCTACAGCCCCAAAAAACCATCCAAAGCCGGCTCCTTTGAGCCACCAAATCGAACCCAATACTCCTCTAAACTTGATCAAGCCCGTATGAGATTAAAGAGCATGAAATTCTCTTTCATTTTCGTTTCATAATTAGGTTCTAATTCGAATAATGTTGGGAGTGATTTTGGGGATTTAAAATCGAACGAGGATGGGCGTTCATTTAGGGTGGCGGCAACTGATTCCATGGAATGGGAGAATAGGGTTTTTTTTGACTTGGGTTGACCTTATATATATAATAATATATTTAATTCCAAAATTTCTTATTTAATGCCACGAACTGCAAATCAAACCTAACGACTGTCGCTCCTAGCTAAATACCCCCATTTCAAACACAATAGGATATGTTTTGTAAGCCAATTCGACTGTTTTGATTAGTTTTTATCAAAATTAAAATATAAATCAATATATAGTGAATATAAAGGAACATTTTAATTTACCGGGGCCACATACTGACTCCAAAAATTCCCAAAAAATAAGTCTAGCTATGTTTTGACGATACGGTCCTAACAAAACTAATTTCGTCGAATTTGGAGACCATTTGAAATATGGCCATTTTCTGGTCGTTCCAATTCAAACTAAAACTATCAAAACGCGTTTAAATTCACTGCGCTCACATATTGATTCCAAAAATTATGAAATTTGAAACCTAGCAATAATTTGATATTTCGGATCCAACAAAAGTGGTTTCGTCGAAAACGGAGGTCGTTTGCAAAATGTCTATTTTTAAGGGCTTTATATTTATTTAAAAAATATATAAATTCCACAGCGACTATTTTAAATTATAATCTGGCCATAACTTTCAATTTATATTATGAAATCTAGATTTTTCACATTCGTTAGAAATATATAATTAAACAAATTCTAATATTTCTTGTTTGACTGAAATCCGATTTATTTTGAATTATGTACATTCAATTGAAATTTAAAATCGAATTTTCAAACTACCGCGCCATTTCAGGCTCGTTTTATAATTAAAATAAATTTATATGTTCTAACTTCGATTAAAATAAATTTTTAGTCGTTATTATTTAAAATAAATCATTTTAAATATCTAAAATCCATTAAAATAGCCAAAATAAAAAATTTAAATTGGTTCTGAAAATCCGGGTTGTTACAAAGAACGCACAGCGCCGCGACCGTACGCGAATTTCGACCATTAACTTCAAATGGACGTAACGGGAGACCTGACCGTCGAATTCTCCTAAAACCAGAATCGTTGGGTTCGTATCGAAAAGAGCATTCTAATGAATATAAGTGATTTGAAATCTAATGGTTGGATTTGGAATTATGTAAAAATAAAATTTGGAAAAAGTCGCTATGGATGCAGTTCGTTGGCCGCTATTGGAAACCGACTGTACGGTCCTTGATAAAATTATTAAAAATATTAATAACTTATGTAAAATCATAATAAATGATTTGGAAAGAATTGAGATGAAAAATTCCACGTTTGTAAGGATAAAAATATATTTTTATCAAAATGAACTAGTTATTAACTAGAAAGAGAATCCAATAATTCTTAAATAAATAAATTGGATTTATAAAGGGTTTTAATATAAACAGAAATTTCCAATCTATAAATTGGAATGGATTTGAATAGAAATCATCTTCGGGATATTTCGGTATTGGATTTCGTGACTACACGGATATTATGGAGGAATTTGGAAGATAGATATATATCGTTATTCCCCATACGATATGTGTTGGTTTCAGAATTTGATATTGAATATAAGCCGATATAATTTCTGTTTAGAGCCTTATATTTAATATCAAATTGGATTTTGGGTTTGTCGTGAAAGGTGTCTTCAGTAACACTGTTCTTAAACCCTGTGTGAAAAGAATAAATCTTTTGATTAAGATTATTAGAGTTTCCAGCTATAATTAATAATTGGAATAAAAATGGAATGTGAATTGGGTTTATTGTGAATTGTGTTTTTAACGACATTCGTTCTTTAACCCGATTAACAGTGAAATATGATTTGGAATGTATAAATCTATTATTAAGATTTAATGGAAATTTTCCAAAGTAAAGTTTTCCAATTTAGTATATTAAATTGGAATTGAATGGAATTCGATTTAGTGATAATCGAAGTGAGCTTCTCTGGAGGAAGACTGTTACCATATATGTAATTTAAAAGGATTTGTCGTTATACCATTTGTATTATTAGTTGGATATGGAAATTGATATCGATTATGTATTGATCTATTTTCCGTGAAAATTCCATGGGTAATGGAATGTGATTTCGGGTTTATTGTGAACTGTGTTTTTAATGACATTGGTTCTTTAACCCAGTTAAGACAGGATGACATGTCTAACATTGTATTTCGAACTGTATTGTTGATCTCTATTAAATATATTTCTGTTTTGTGGCAGGGAATTTATTCTCTTGCTTAACACCCTTCTCTAAGACGTATGAGCTTAGAGGTTATATATTGGTAGAAATCAGTGGTATGGTGTAGATTGTCAATGTGGCATGTTTGTGTTTCCAAAGTTAAATAATCAATAACTAATGTTTGTTGGAAGAATAAAACTAATTGGAGTTTTAATGAATCTTTAATTAGATTGAAATGAGAATGTGATATTTTAAATTATTAAATTTGGGAAATGATCGAGAAAGGAGTACTAACAGTTTTACTCAGGCGATAGTTAAATCTTTAATTAGATTTGAACGTGAAATGGTAATTAAATTTACCGATAACACCGTGGTGTTAGCTATGGAGTATTATCAGTTTTTCTCCATGGGATGAATAGGTTGGGATTAATAAATAAATGATTACTTCGGTAAGGCTCGATAACCCCGACTAGTTGATAAACCTTAATTTGGTTTACAATTGATATCCAAAGGAAGATTAAAGTATAAATTTAAAAGAATTTATATTTGATAAAATTAATGGGAACCTTTCCAAAAGGATAAGAATATTTGAATAAAAGAATATTCTGAATTGGAATGAGGCGTATGATATGTTTTTATAGCACTTGATTATAGATTATAAAAAACGCGGGTTATTCGGAAAGACAGGGTTTATCCCATTCTGAATAACCGATATGACGACGATAAGTCGACGATAAAGACGGTGGTTGAAGACCGGAGTTATTCACATCGTTTGGATGATTACTGATGTCTTGACTTTGATGTACACCAAATACAAGGTAATAAGTGGTGATCATCCAGACGTACTTGGAGATCGATCGGATATGTGAGGACCTCTCTCCTGTATTGGACATATGGGATGAGGAATAAGGTGTCTTCGGTTTCGTTCAGACCCAGAACAGACTTGTAAATGGATGTGTATCTAACATTGGATTTTATTCTGTGTTGATTGATTTCTATTAAATATATATCTGTTTGGTGGTAGAGAATTTATTCTCTTGCTTAACACCCTTCTCTGAGACGACGAGCTTAGTGGTTATATATTGATAGACATCAGTTGCATGGCGTGAATTGTCAGTGTGGCACGTTGAGATGCAAATGATCAAGACTTTTGTTGAAAAGCAGAGTCATGTGGTTGATGATCAAAGCACGACTTTAAATAGCATAGTTTTGTGTATAGCGTTAATTCGCGAGCCTCACACCTCGGTATGAGTCAAAAAGGGGATCGGATTGCAGGGAGTGCACGACATTTCTATCTAGCTATGGGTGGTGTCATGGTATGGAGCCCAGAAATTTATATTTTTTTACCTATGTGGATGACGGATTGCGAGGCGCCTCAGATATATCGGTTACTACGGTGCCGATGGATAGGTCCGATAGGACCGAGAAACGTGTGTTCAGGAATAACCAATCCACTAACGTAAGTGTGGACCGGCCCTGAAGCATCCAAGGGTTCACTGCGGGGGATCCTGACGCATTTGCTAGAGTGTCTCGAATCGGTGAGGAGCCATCCCTGGCCTCGACTCATAGATGGAATCCAATTTCCAATACGTGATATTTCGGTTTTAATTGCAGAACTAGTATGGAGACATAGTAGGATGGGGTACTATGCCGCCTATGATTGATATATTTATATTTGAAGTTGTTTTTGACACTATACACTTATAGTAATATCAAAATGATTTGTTTTAAAACGTACCAAGCATGTTTGGTTGTTATAAGGGAAAACTCTATCCTTCGGCTTGCGTTGCATTGTGTGATGGGACTTGAGTCTTATAATAGCTTCATTTTTTCGAAAAGCATTTCGCTGTTTATAAACTGTTTTATGCACTGGTATTCTTGGGAGAAAAGTCATTCCGTGTTATACGATGTGGTCCCTTTATTTACTTTATTTCTAAAGTAAAGTTTTAAATAACTGTTTTAGTTCTCACACCAGTCCCATGACTGACCTGGAGTTTATTGTTTTAACCTAAACTCTGATTGCCCCTATTTTCCATACGGTCAGCTAGTAGTTTTGGTTTTCGCATATATTATTTTCCCAGGATCCTGGATCTACAGCTGGAGCTATATTCGGAAAGCTTTGTATCTGTGTATCTCTTTCAGTTGTGTTATGTATTATTTTTCCATTGCTATGTAATTTTAATCTCTGATACTGTATTTCCAATATATATTATTTATTCATACTCTGTTATATCCTTGTACTCTGATGTAATTTTTGTAATAGAAATGAAATGTTCATCTATTTGTGTTCTGATTTGTCGTGTTCTCAACTCAATCTGGGCTTTCCCGAAAAGGCGAGTTTGGGTCGTTTCAATAACGTCACTCTTAACATAATTCAATTAAGTTATATTTCAACTTGATTTTCTTGATTGACTTCCATTTAAATAGATTACTTTTAATATTATTACTAATAATTAATTTCATTATAAACCGAAGTAAAATAGTTTACTTCATTAAAAATAGATCAGTTAATAGCTTACTGACATTATTAAACGATAAATACTTCATTAATGATTTATCAATCGATAAGCAACTTTAAATATCATTAAATAAAAAGATAATTAATATTTAAGAAATATTATTAAAATAAAAATAATTATTCGTTAAACTATTTTTATTAGATTAACCGAAGACCGATTAATCTAGTCAATAATATCAAATTAAAACAATTGACTTCGTCAACCTAAACATAAGTTATTTATTAACTGATTTCACTTACTTCTCTCATTAGATTAATATATTTATTCTAATTATATTGCTTAACTATTTTTCTCAACACAGTAATGTCCAAATATTGTCCTATAGGTTCAATTCAAGCTTTTATGCTTGTAAAATTTATTAAAAACATTGAAATCATTTATAAATATCGACTAACTTTGAAACTTTTAAATAAAATATAATTTAAAACTTCGCTTCAAATATAAAAATAAATTTCTATAATTTAAAATACGTCGATTCACCTAACGGCGAATTAACGTCTTAAAACAGGGTTTTAGATCATTCGTTGCCAACTACTTTATGAATACCGTCTATTGATTAGAATCATCACATCAACGTTGAATTTCAATTCAACGTTCAATATATAATCAATCATCAACATTCAACTAGAATATAACGTTGTTTGAGGTAAACAGTTCATATTTGAATAATATAGAAAAGTAGACAACATACAATATAATTGTTGAACCCGATCGGATTGCTCCAACCTGTTCTTCCCTGCATCACTGATCATGATAATATTCGATAATAATATTCAAAAGGAATATTTATATCAAATCATCAGATACGACATATTTAAATGTCGAGAACCAATAAGCAATAAGCTACCAAGGCATTCAATCATCCAATTATTATCATTAATACTGAATTATATTTTTATATGAATTGAACACAACATAGAATTCCAGAAAGCATGAGAATTAACTCACCATTTTATTTTCGATTGACGGTTCAGATTGTCCCATATAATATTAAGCAAGCATTTAAAATTATATGAAATTCCAGTTGCACTCGATTCCAACCAAATTAGCTCGACTGCATCAGCTTGTTCGATAAGATCTCACTGTCTCCTGTTTTGTTAAATTCTGTGATGGGATGTCATTGTTAAAAGTTAAAAGTTAAATAGATTTACGATTATTTAAAAACTGAATTAAATTATAAATTAGTTAACACTAATTACCATTTACTTAATTAAACCATGATTAAGGCTATATAATCCATCTATCGGTTTCTTCTTTCTCTCTATATCCCTAGCGTCGGAAACATGACTTCCCCATTCAAGTACATCGGGCACCCCTGATCAAATACAACAGACCTGAGCAAGCCCATCTACTATTTTTTCTCCTATCGTCAAGGCCCAAGCCCAACAACCCACCTATTTCTTCCTCCAACATCTTCTTCCCTATCACCCAGGTGTTCTTCGAACTTCACAACTCCTCTATTCAATTTTTTTATATATCTTTAAACCATAGGGAAGAAGCCCATAAATTAAACCCATCCTCACCTCATACTACTTCTCTTACATGATACCCACGCAGTTCTCTTCTTCCAACTTCCATGCTTCTAAACTTCTGAACCGCTCTTGCCGCCATCTCTATCACCGAACGATCCCACTTCCACGTCTCACACCCCTGCACCTTCTCTGATGCCTTTCAAATCCCAACTTCACGAGATCCCAATAGTCAACAGGGAATCCACTGCTCACCAGCTTCCCTAATGCCCTTCCCATACATACATCATCAGAAAGAATGACCCAAGCTCACCCTGATGACCGCGACCTAGTGCCAACCTCCCACAGTCTTCGAAAATTTTCAGCATCTACCCTTACAAACAAATCACCACTTAGGCTCCTTGACCCACTAAACCCCGCGCCAACGATGGTGGCTAGAACAACTACAACAATGCCTCTCAGTTTACGTGCCCGACCTCAACCGTTGCCTCTACAAACCCCACAAACTTTCAGTCACCAACCCTTACCAAAACCAGCCACTAGTGCGCCTCACCACCGCAGTCTTCACCTCAGACAGCCCCCTGTTCCACACTCCGCTTCATACATTAAAGACTCCCAACCCGAACTGCTTGCAACAACATGTTAGAAGTTCCTAGTCATGAGAATGTATATATAGGATGTTATTCCCTTTCTCTTTTATTTAGTTTATTTTCTTTTCCTTTTTTTAGATCGAGAATGATTTTTCTGAGTTTGGAAGGAAGAGAGAATTGGAACTATTTATATATGTGAAAGAACTAAGGATAAGAAGAACGTTACTAATCAATAGTACAACGTAGCAGGGTTTATTTTCAACTATAGTTGCACAAATAGGTTGGTGAAGTGAAAAAACATAGCTGAGCAAATAAGTGACTGAACGGAAGGAAAAATATAGGCTGAAAGCAGGCACATGGAATTTTAATTTGATTTGATTTAGGTTAGATATTTTTAGACTATGATTTGATTTATACAATATTTAATTCTATCATTAATTTACGTTGTACATTTTTTATTTATACGATTTCAAATGATATCTAATTGCAATGAAAATGGTCAGTTTGCTATATTTTGATGATCCAGACCCAATGAAACTTGTTTCATCGAAAACCGAGTCTGTTTGCTCAAATGGCACTAGTTTACGCTCAAACGATCGATTAATTCACATTTAATTCTCGTACACTCACAAAATAACTCCAATTGATGTGAATCTTGAAATCAAGTAATAACTAGTTGTTACGGTCTTAATAACATTCGTTTCGTTGAAACCGGAGGTAATTTGAATAATAACCCTTTTTAAGGGTCCAATTCATATTAAAATAAATCAATTTTAAAATACCTCAATATAATAATAATAAAATATTATAATCGTATATATTCAAGTAGAATTTCATATAATACCGAAATAAAATACATCGGGTTGATTTTCAAGCTAAATCGATATTCAATAAAAGAAAAATCCTTTATTTTGATATAATAAATCGCTATATTTTCATAAACGAATTCTATAGCGATTATGTGAAAATTTTATTTGGACATAACCAACAATCTATAATATGAAAACTCAATTTTTCTCTTCCATTAGAAAATAAAATCCAATAGATTCAAATGTTTTTTTTCCAAAGAAATCCGACTTATATTGGATCATGTACATCCAATTAAAGTTCAAAACGTAATATTATGAACTGCCGCACCGCTGCAGTTCATTTTATAATATAATAATTATATATTATACGTTCAAATGGTTTTTGTTAAACGAATACGTTAATATGATTCAATAAACTGAATTAAATCCTTTTATATCACCAATTCATATCATACTATTGCACATCCGATATATTCCCAAATATTTTGGAATAAATCATTATTTTATAATTTATATCAATATAATATACAAAACCATTCATATTCAAGTTACTAAATTTCAAAACAATATTAAAACCAATATTAAATATTAAAATAAACTGCTAAAAATCTGGGCCGTTGCAATAAAGGTTCGATCTAAATTCGCATATTTTGAGAAAGAGATGAGAGTTTTAATGGGATATAACTAAAATAGATTTGAATTAAATCTATAAGAAGATTTACAAAGGATTCTATTTGTAATAGAATCAAGGCTTATATATAATGTTTTAAAAGATAGGTAAAATTAATATATAAAGTTTTATAAGGGTTATGAATATAAACTTATTTTGAAATAAGAAGTAAAAAATCAATAATCCAAATATTGGGAGGTTTAAAGGTTTTAATTAACGAATGGAAAATTTATAAAGGGCCAAGTATACTGTGCACAGAACACGTGAACTCATTTTATTTTTATGGTTGCATGCTTGTTTATTTTAATAGTTAAATAATCGACTATTAAAACCTGAGCTATACGATTGTTGGTACGGAAAGACCGGTATCAAATTTACTTTTGAAAACCATTCTGACCGAAAAATACATGAATGTTGAAGATATCAGATGATGATCGAATTGGATCATTGAAGACCATGGACCTTCATAAAGTGGAAAAATTACTTAAAATCTCTGACTTGCAATCAGAGATACACTGTGATTCTATCGTGGTTGGAATTTGAGGATTGCAAAGACTGGTCACTACTAATCTATAGGGTGATTCCTAGGATGTAGTAGGAGGGTGCATTTGGTTTGTCCAGTCCCAGGACAAGTTGTATGGATGGTTGTCTGACAAAGTATTTCCAAAAGGGTAACGTATGTTGATTTCTTCAAACATACCAAGTTGGTGGAGGAGAAGGGCACTTCTCTTAGCTTAACAACTAGAGTATTTTGGTGGACATCAATTAGTGATTTTCTAGAAGATTTAACTAAAGTGGCATTCAAAGTGAATGGTGACCAGATGTTCTTTAAAGATAATTATGACCTCAAGCCTCTTCAACTAGGAAATGGTATAAAATCGAATAGGTCTCATGGATAAGTGTGCCACTCCCAATTAGGATGTATTGTCACCATCTATAGAAATTTCTATATGTTCTTCTTTTGCTTCTGTATCTCCCGGGAAACAGTTATGTTGCTAGCAATCGTAAGGTGACAATTTATTCGGAGCATTCAAGCGAAATGAATGGTCGGTCAAGTTTAGCCAGGATTGCAAGATGTTATTATTGAATCCTAATGCATTTTCTCTAGATACACTGTTTGAAGGTGGTCGCATACCTTGCCATAGTTGGAAACTCATTCTTCAATAAGTGCCCGCGGTTTTTGATTACAGACTATGTATGTGGAGCGTGAGATGTAAATGTTCTGCTAGATGGTTACTTATTTGATTTTGAAATTATTATAATATCAGAATAGAGATGATTGCAAATTGTTTTAGGTTATCTTAAGGTAAAAATCGTCCGTATTTATGTGTATTTGGTCTTACGATTATCCTTTCTTTTGAAAAGATTTTAACTTTAAAATCAAGTTGGATGATGCCTATAACTTAGTGAGTTTTCTCGCGCTGGTATACCAGACTGATCCTGGTATTTGCAATGCTCAGGCCAGATCGAGTTTTACCGGTTCAAGTTATCGGATGTTGTGAAGTCCAGAGATAAGCCAGATAAGACCAGACGTATGATTCATATATAGTTTTATTTCTCTGTGTGTTGTATATGAGGACATGTTGTTATAACTGTCTAGATGTATTGATGTACTCTGATGATTATAAGTTTTATTTCAAGCTCTCAATAGTTTTTTTTATATTATATTTTGTTCCACTGCAATGTAAAACTCTGATTCTGTTGTATTTCTTCTTCTTATTTCTTCTATTCTAATATTTCTTTCTTATCTCACCCTCTAATTTCTTTCTATTAACTATCTGGTGTTTTCGACACTTGGGTTTTGGCAAGTAATATGAGTTTATGTTTTATTATACTCGAAATTTGAGCGTAGAATTTCTATCGGGTGGTTACAATAAAACAATTAAGTAGTATTACTAAATTAATTAAATTATTAAATGATTTAATAGAAAGGATAAATGGGAAATCAGTTAGCGTGTCAACTGAAGTTTACTAGTTGACAAAGTCAAATGTTTAATTGAAGGTGATTATTAGATTTGGATTGTTTTAAATTTATAGAATAGAAATAATTCTTACAAATAATTGTTAACTTAGTGAATGTTCTTGTAGTTAGTTAATATTTTAATTTACTATATTTTAGATAATTGTCGAGTATTTTGTTATTTATAAAATTAATTATTACTGTAATAACCTTTTAAAAAGGGATTAACTATCCTATTTTTAGTTAATAAAAAAGTTAACTACTTCATTGTAGTTAGTTTAGTAATTAAAGTGATAATTTGAAATCCTTTTAAGAAGTAATTGAGCTATAGTGAAATCTTAGTTGAATTATGGATGTGAAGAATTTTTGTTATAAATACAAGTTATAAACAAAAGTTTATAAAACGAATCTCGAGCAAAGGTAATATTTAAAAGTGATGTAATCATAAAAGGATTTCCAGAAAATAAAAGAAATGTTCATTAATCAAATGTTTACTTAATATCTTAAATTAAGCAAAGACAGTCAAAATTAGGAAGAGATTTTCAAAGTGTAAAGGAAAGTGGGTTAAATAAAGTTGTTAAAAAAATTAGGATATAGTTAATGGATTTGGTAATAAAAATCCAAGTTAGTTATTATAAGATGCTCAAGTGGATTAGCATAAAGGGATTGGAAAATTAATTCAAACAAAGGTTGTAAAGAGGTTTTTAAAGAAAGACGGCGATTTTAAATATAAACGTTTACTTATGAATTGAATTAATTGCAACATTGTAAGTGAAATAATTGTTTCAAAATACAAAAATTGTACTTGATAGTTTTGTATAAAATATTTGGTAAGTATATTTGGAGACTTAAAATCCAAGATAAAGATGCAATGAATTTGGTAATGTGGCTTTGTTAATAAAATCTAAGTTAAGCTTTAAAATAAATAATGCTTAAATGGATTGGCAAAAGTTATTTGCTAAAGGATTTTTATAATCCAAATTGATTAATGAAATTTTGTTAAGATGGTTTAAGGCTAAAGGACGAGTTTTGGTAAATATTTGCTAAATAAATTAAGTAAAAGAGAATATAATTAAAAGAAGATTTCAAATGTAAGAAATGGTTTATAAACCATATTTGAAATCAAATGGATAAAAGATTTAGATTGATATGACGAGTAATATTGGTATTTGAATTACAGGCTTTTATCTGTCTGAAGATAAGAACGTTGTCGATCAAGGCCTGAAAGGTAAATAGAATACCCCAACTTAAACGATTTCAGGATTATCTGTGGATGGTAGTAGTTTGTAATGGTAAGATGTTGAGAATAATCTATTGTTTCCATAAGAGGAATTAATATTGCAGCTTCGTTTGCAAGGTTTAAGAAATAAAAAATAAAAGTATTGGGTTTAATGATGAACAAGGCATAACGTATGACCATATTGGTAAGGGTTTTTTAGGCACAAGGACAAACTTAGAGAAAAATTTAGTGAAAAGGACAAGAGGTTTGGATTTTAGGCTAAAGGACACTTTTTAGTGTAAATCATGGAACTCAGGGGCCTACTATCATTTCCTTGATTTATACTAAAAAGTGTCCTTGAGCCTATAATCCAAACCTTTTGTCATTTTCACTAAATTTTTCTCTAAGTTTGTCCTTGTGCCTATTTACCTGTATTTGTAATGTCATTGTTTTCTAAGAAATGAAAATGGTATGTTTTATAAATATGCTTATTTAATGCAGCTGACACTTCGAAAAGATGGAATAAGAAGTTATAGAAGTATGGGACAAAAGTGAATATGGAAAAATTAAATCGAGTTGTGTTGTTAACTTTAATCTAGAAGGTTTGGAAAATGATTATACTATTGGAGTTATATTTTAAACAACATGTCAGTTGACATCATTTTCGTCACATATAAGAGCGGTAATTAGATTATATTGTTTAGTTAAGTAAATAGAACATTATTTTCCAAGGTAAAGGGAATTCAAAGTGATTCGAAAATAATAAAACAATATTTCCAAAGTAAGGAAATAAAAATAGATTTTTGAATTAAAGAAATATAAAAAGGGCATTATGGAATATGCCTATCATGAAAGGTATAAGCTATACTTTTTCTTCAAAGGTTTGGTTTTCAATAAAATAGGAATAGGAGGTTATATTGGTTTGGGAATGGAATTGGATTTTAAAATATAATTATAAATTCTATAAGCGAGATTATAAACCTTAATTGATGAGGTTTTAAAGCTAATAAAACCGTTTAGGGTTATATTATAAAGAGTACATCGTTTGACGTAACTTTGCCTATATAAAATCTGGAAATGAAATCTATACAAATTGGTTAAAGGTATATATACGGTATTTTGAGACGAAGGAAATAAAATATGTTTTTGGGGATTAAAAAGATATTTTCGAGATAAAAAGGAAATAAAGAGGTAGTTTTGGAAGACGGATTAGTTTAAAAGTAAAAGGATCGGTTATTGTTTTCAAGTAACGAAAACAAAAGAGATTTATTAAGTTAAGTTATAATATCGATTTTAAATCGATAAAATAATGGATTTAAAGGAATGATTTTAAATAAAAAGGGCATGAACTGCAAAGATATTAATTTGTACTATTCATGTTGATAGTTAAAACCCTGACTATCAATGAATACTGTTTGAACCTTTTGACGTGTTAGTTCGAAAAGACCAGGATGGGGACTGGACCCAAAACCACTTCGAATCAACTATGAACTTGAATCTAACTTGCAGGGAAACGTGTAAAGATGAAGCATTGAAGACTGTGGATCTTCATGAGAAAAAGAACTACTCGTTGAATTTATTTGACTTGCAACCAAAGTTATTTCGATAGCGATTCTGTCATGATTGAAATTTTCAGATTGAAAGGACTACTCACTACTGATCCTTGGGGTGATCCTTTATAGGATGCAATAGAAGGGTTCCATATGTTCATCTTGTTCTTGGATGACTTGGATGGATGAATGTCGAAAAGATTATTTTCTTAAGAGCCACCTACGTTGATTTTTACAAATATACCAAGTCTGGTAGCTGAAAAGGAAACTTCTCTTAGCTTTACAACCAGAGTGTATTTGTGGAAGTCAACTAGTGACTTGATGGATCTGACGATGTGGCTTTCAAAGTTATGAGATATTCTCCGAAAGGTAATCATGACCTTGAGCCTCAACAACTTGGAAGATGACAGAATTCGGACAGGCGGCATGGCTATGTGGGTTATTCCCATTATGGTGTATTTTCACCATCTAGAGAAATTTCATTTTGTTCTTCTTTCGTTTCATTATCTTCCGAGAAGCATGGTGGTCGCAACAAAAAGCCTTAGGATGACAATATATTCGATACACTCAAGATGAATGAGTAGTCAGTCATGTGCGGCTAGGCTGCAAGATGTTCTTGTTGAACGCTAGTGTATTGCTCTCTAGAGGTACACTTTCAAAAGGAGGTCCTATGCCTTGTCATAGTTGGAAATCCATTTTCCAATAAGCCCCATGCTTTTTTGATTATATACTATATTTGTAGAGCGTGAGATGTAAGCGTTATGCTAGATGGTTGTTTATTTGTGATTTGACAGACACTGTTATAATATCACCATATTTGATATATCAAAAATAGTTTGGGTTATCATAAGGTAAAAACCGTCCGTGTTTATGTGTGGATTGGTCTTACGATTACCATTTTCTTTCAAAAGATTTTATAAAAGTTAAGCAAGTTGGATGTTACTTAAACTTAGTGAGTTTACTCATGCTGGTTCACCAGACTAATCCGTAGCGTTTGTAATGCTTGGGTCAGATCGAGTTTTTTCAGGTTCGAATTAGGATGCTACGAATCTTAGAGTGCATGCTGGAGGGATCCAGACGTATTAATATTTATCCCACTGTATGTTGTATATGAGAACAAATTGTTCTAACTACCTAGATGTATTAATTGTCTGTTGTACTCTAATGAATGTAAGTATTTTATACAAGTTCTTTATAAAGATTTATTTCCATATTATATTTGTTCCGCTGCAATGTGAGACTATATGTTGTGTTCTTCTTCTACTTCTTCTATTATAGTATTTCTTTCTTTCTTTCTTTTCTCACCCTCTGATTTCTTTCTATTAATTATCTGGTGATGTTCGATACTTAGGTTTTGGCAAGTATTACGGGATTATGTAATATTGTCGAAATTCGAGCGCCGAATTTTCTCCATCGGGTCGTTAGAGTGGTATCAGATCATAAGGTTTAGTGATAACCTTGGTTCTCTTAAGTAACCCGATCTCTATTGGGTAATCTAGGTTAGTAATACCCTAGATTGACTATGAGTGTGTCTATATATATATATATATATATATATATATATATATATATATATATGGGCGCGCGTATTTGTAATTGGATATAAAATTATTTTCATATTATTTTGTAAAGGGGGTAAATGAAATAATTTTACCCAAATCATATTTTTGTATAGAAAAAAGAAATAATTCTGTCAAATTGTTGATTTGTTTGTTTAAAGCTTGCATTGGCCTGATTGACTGATTGCAATGGAATTCAAATATGATTATAAATTTGAATGGTTTGGTATATAACCAAAAAGAGGATTTCACATAAAGTTTCTGAATGAGAAATTTTAAAAGGAAATTTAATTTTAGCTGGATAAGTCAAGTTAGTAAAGGGAATTGTTTGGATTAAAGATTTAACTAAGAAAAGTTAAAAAAAGATGTATAAATCAGAGCTTAACTCAGAGCTAAGTTCAATGAAAACATAATGAATTCGAATGGATGATTTTCGAAATAAAACCATAATTTGGATTGTAAAATGGAAGTGAACTATTTAGTAATCAAGTAGTTAATTAAATATGGAGATTAGACTTAACTTGGTTAAGTCAAGTTAGTTTAAGAATGGATATAGAAACGGAATTAAATAAAATTGATTTGGAATTTGGAAATCAAGTAAATAATAATTGAGTAGAGATCCATCGAATATTAACCGATTGATATTAAAATATGTAATACTGTAACACCCCACCTCCGCTAGGGTCACTCACAAAGGGAATGAACTAGTTTTGGTAGAGCATTATCTAGGTAAACATACACAGAGATATCACAAGACAGAACATAAATAAAGCAGCGGTAGAAATTGAAAACCAAATTTCATTACTTTCGTGGAAAGAGTCAAAACCTCATATATCCAAAGTACAAATTATTCCATTACATCAAGTTCTAAATAAAGAAGCATAAACTCAAAATAACAATAGTAAATTATTCCCCAAACATAGCAAAAGTGCAGCCATAGCATAGCTCAAGACCAAACCGTACATGAGCTGTCAAAAAGCAAGCTAAATCCAAGCTAAGAGCTGGAATTTCCTTCCTGAGAACCTGGGGGGAACGAAAGAAAAGGGGCGAAAGAAAAAGGGTCAGTCGTAAAGACTGGTAAGTCCTAGTCACTTTCAGTATATAAACTAGTAAAGGTAACATGACATGTGAAAACTGGAATTAAACATAAGGATAACAAGATAGGTATGATAACTGAGATAACAAGATAAGTCAAGTCTAGCATCGCATATTCAAGATTTCGTTGCACCAACTGTACAGTATTCAAACCCATGTTAAGTTTTAACCATGAAATGATCCCTTGGCCCGATATCATGAAATGACCCATTACGGGGTCCTACAGAACGATTTACTAATCGATCGGCTCCCTACAAGTTCTAGCTCGTCATGTGTCTGTGTCATACGGCCCTATCATGAAATGTAGTCACCTGTGCTAGGTCCACCATAGGGTGTATCAAGCCCTAGGGTGCCAACCACCGACACGAATCAAGCACGCACGGTGTAAACCCACGGGTGCCCAATGCCTGCTTTTTCAACTCCGGACTACGTACACGACCATAGTCCGTCTGAACCTACAATGGCGCACCGACTCAGCCGTTGTTCTGGTCGCTTACAATCAGCCCAGTAATCGTGCCCCACCATGCCTAGTCCCAGGGTATCGTGATACACCTAAGTGGGTTACCGCTGAAAAGGACCGCGCAACTAAGGTTTCTAATGGGTTAAGAGTTGTCATTCAAATTCATGACTTAACCCTATCCAATCATGTATCAAGTTGGTTAAGTGTGTTCAAGCGGTTCATGACTTAACCCTATCAATCATCGTGTCAAGTTGGTTAAGTATATTCAAGTGGTTCATGACTTAACCCTATCATGTGGCATTAAATAAATTATTGCACCCCAACCTCTCACATTAGACTAGTTGTTGTGGTCACTGGATTCACCGGGCGGTTCTGGGCAGATTTACACCACAACATAGTCTAACCTCGGGTTTTAAGTGCGATATGACCAACTACCCACATTGGGTCCTATTGTTTGCAGTTACTGGATTCGCCGGGCGGTTCCGGGCAGATTTACACTGCAAACTCAACCCAACCTCGAGTTGGCCATTTTCAAGTTTATCTAAGTGTCATGTCCATGTTCAAGTTTTCAAATATAATTTCATGTCAAGATTTCATGTCATGTCATGTCAAGTTCATAGCCAATTCAGGTTTGCCTAAACTACCCAAAACGTATTCCCATCGCACGTGAATTCGAATCGATACCATTATATCTAATTAGGGAATAACATAAAAAGAACGGGCATAAGGTGGCAAAGGTGATTACAAGTCAAGCATGGTACAATTTGAGATAAACAATTACAACAATATTGGCATATGAAATAGTGGACTCAAATATCAAATCTAACAAAGTAGGGTGATAGTCATGGTAGCAGTTGATATAACATAATAACCCCAAACTTGTGAATAACAATTAATTCAACATTATAGACATGTTAACATCATGGACATGAGGGGTTTAGGTTTACAACATGTATAGTCCCCAAATCAATTTCATAGCAATTTACCCAAAAGTCAAGATTCAAGATGAACGGTACTAGGTTCAAGGTGGGCAATAATAGATCCAATATGAACAATAATAGATCCAAGGTGAACAAAAGTAGATCTAAAATATACAATGATAGATCCAAGATATACAATGATAGATCCAAGGTAATCGTCACTTAGGTTCAATTACAATTTACAACATGTCCATATTAAGTTTAAAGTTCAGATCTAAAAGTAACTGGGGCTTACAGATCAGGGTTCGAGAATTAGAAAACAAAAGAGACGGTGTTGAGTCTTTATGTGCTTAGTCGAGTCCTAACAGAAATCCCCAAATCAGCAAATTCTCTAAACGTAGTCTCGACGTAGAAGAAGAAGTCCCTTTCTCTAACTTTTCAACCAGAATTTGAGCAGCATAAGGCCAGAGAGAATATGTGTAGAGAGAAGGGGCTAGAGGGTTGTTTATATAGGGTCGGTCAATGAATACAGACAGAAATCGAACCAGAAACATCAGAATGAATTTTGGCCCAAAAATGGGTTCGGGGTACCAGGTCGACCCCCAGGTCGACAGTATGGTCGACCTGGTCCTGGGTAGGTCGACTACGTAGTCGACCACCCAGTCGACCTGGTCCTGGGCGGGAGATTTCCCGCCCAGTCTGTTCTGGGTTTTGAATTCGAAATTTGAATTCGAATTTGAGCTGTTTTGAACTCTGAAAATTTCTGAAACTTTAGAGGGCCATAACTTGGTCTTGAAAACTCGGACTCGTTTCCAAGCAGAATTTCGAGACGAACGTAATGGCGTAACCCGTTGCCCTTAATTCTTATCTTAAAAATTAATTCTGCCTTGATTTATAGTTATCACACGTTATAAAAATACAGGTTGTTACATTCTCGCCTCCTTAAAGGATTTCGTCCCTGAAATCTCTAAGTTGGGAAGAACGTATCCTACCATCCATCGTCCATCTACTCAAAACATCATCCACAAGCAACCATTGTCCTTAAAAGATTTCTGGTGCTGTATGAACATATGCAGTAAGTGTGTGTATATGTACTTATCTAATGCAAAAGATCAGGTGGTTACTGATTCAGTAAACCTCCTTAATGCAAAATATGTTAGTGTAATGAGTCCAACATGTATGCACATTCCTAACATAATTTATAATCTCTACATGAGTGCACATAACATTCATTTATATGCAACATCCAAGTGATAGCATAACAAGTTTCATCCATGTACAAGTATAAGCACTCATGCATATGCAACATGAAAATGTGACTGAGCCGATCTAGTGCCTAATGTGTGTCATGCATCCACTAGCAACCACTTGCAAACACTTGCAACCACTTGCAAACATCAACCATAACATGTTTCAATCACATGTTTACATCCATATGGTTCTACCTAAGGTTCTCAAGATAAGATCGAGAGGATAACAAGGCAAACATAGGTAGTAAAAGCGTGATACGAAAGATTTTCAAGCTTATAGGAAAACGAGATCGAGAATGTACCCTCAAAAAGAAATGGGTAAAGCGCGCGTATCTTCTCCTCGATTTCCCAAGTTGTGTCTTATTGGGCTTCACTCCATTGTACTTTAACTAGCTTGACTTCTCGATTCCTTAGCTTCTTGATTTCCGTTTCTAAGATATGGATCGAAACTCGCCTCAATGTTGCTTCTTTTTCCACTTCTGCGCCTTCAAGGATGCTTGGCTCAACCACTTCGGCCGACTCATGTAAGCACTTTCGGAGATGCGAGACGTGAAAGACATTGTGTACTCCGGCCAGCCTCTCGGGTAACTCTACCTTATAGGCCATCTGCCCAATCCTCTCAGTGATAGGGAATGGTCCTACGAACCTTGGTGCTAGCTTTCCTACCGCTCCAAACCGAACCACATTGCGTAAAGGAGAAACTTTTATAAAGACCATATCTCCGACTTCGAACTCTAGGTCTGTCCTTCTCTTGTCCGCATAAGATTTCTGTCTATCTTAGGCCATTTTCATCCGTCTTCGTATCAACTCAACCTTCTCAGAAGTGTCCCTTATCATGTCGGGCCCAAGTATAAGTCTGTCTATCGTCTCCCACCAACAAGTTGGTGACTTGCACGGTCTTCCATACAGGGCTTCGAACGGTGCCACTCCGATGCTAGCTTGGTAACTATTATTATATGAAAACTCCACGAGAGAGAGATGGTCTTCCAAAGTACCGCCAAAGTCAAGAATGCATAGCCTCAGAAGATCCTCTAGTACCCTATTTACCCTTTCAGTTTGTCCATCCGTCTGTGGGTGATAGGATGTACTTAAATTCAGTCGTGTACCCATTGCTTCTTGCAGACTATTCCAGAACTAGCTAGTGAAAATCGGATCACGATCACTAACTATACTAGAAGGAACCCCGTGCAACCGTACTATCTCTCGAAGGTAAACAGACGCTAGCCACGATGCGGTCCTCTTGCTTTTCACTGGAATTAAGTGAGCACTTTTCGTGAGTCTATCAACTATGACCCATATGCTAGTATTTCTCATCCTTGACCTAGGCAGTCCATCCACGAAATCCATCGAGATACTCTCCCATTTCCATTGCAGAACTTCCAGAGGATGTAATAGCCCACCGGGCTTCTTCGACTCGGCCTTTACTTGTTGGCACACCATGCACTTTAAAACGAACTCTGCCACACCCTTTTTCATTCCAGCCCAAAAGAAAATGCGTTTCATATCCCTGTACATCTTATCCCCTCTGGGATGTATGGTCATCTTCGAGTGATGTGCCTCCTCGAGAACTTTCCTTACCAAGCCTCCCACTTGCGGGACGCATAGCCTGCCATCGCGCCTTAGCCATCCCTTGTCATCTATGGCATACCTACTGAGGTGACTTAACGTCTCACCACTAATCAACTTGTCCATAATTTCGACTATCTATGGGTCTTCCTTCTGTGAAGTCCCTACTTGATCTAGAAGTGTTGGTCTTAACTCGAGAGATGCCAGCGTAGCAGCCAATGACTCAAAAGCAGGTGTAAAATCGAAGGTTGCTATAAACTCAAGGCTTTTTCTTTCAACAAACAAGGGGATCAAGGTCAACCTCTTCCTACTTAGCGCATCTGCCACCACATTACCCTTGCCAGAGGTATAAGTTATATCGAAGTCATATGATGCCAAGAATTCCATCCACCTCTGTTGCCTTAGATTCAAATCTTTTTGCGAAAAGAGGTACTTAAGTGATTTGTGATCAGTATACAGCTCGAACCTTTCACCTAGAAGATAGTGGCGCTAAGACTTAAGCGCAAAAACAATCGCCGCCAACTCCAAGTCATGTGTGGGATAGTTTTTCTCATGGACTTTAAGTTGTCTACCCCCATAGCATATTGCTTTCCTTTCTTGCATTAGGGCAGCGCCTAATCCCGTGCCACACGCATCTGTGTACACCGTGAACATCTTACCTCCGTCGGGTAATGCCAAAATTGGAGCTGTGGTGAGGGCTCTCTTGAGTCTCTGAAAAGCGATCTCACATTCTATGTTCCATGCAAACACTAGGTTTTTCTTCATTAACCTAGCAAAAGGAGCCGAAATCTTAGCGAAGTCCTTAATGAACTTCCTATAAAAGCCTGCCAAACCGAGAAAGCTTCTTACTTCAGTTGCGTTCTTAGGGACTTTCCAGTCTTGCACCGCAACTATCTTTGTGGGGTCCACGGCTATGCCTTGCTTAGAAACTACATGCCCAAGAAACCGAACTTCCTTCCTTCAAAAATGGCATTTGGAGAACTTAGCCTTTAACTGGTGTGCTCTAAGCGTATCCATGACCTCCTTGAGATGTCTAGCATGCTCTTCTTCGTCCTTTAAGAAGATCAAAATATCATCCACGAAAATCACCACAAACTTGTTAAGGAACTCCCGAAACACCCTACTCATCAAATCTACAAAGTAATCGAGTGCATTAGTTAACCCAAACGGCATGACGAACCATTCGAAGAACCCATCTGGAGTCCTAAACGCAGTTTTGTCAATGCTATCCTCAGCCACTCTGAGCTGATGGAATCCTGTGGCTAAATCGAGTTGAGAGAAAACAGACGCTCCTACAAGCTAGTCAAAAAGATCGTCGATTTTTGGTAGTGGGTGCCTATTTTTCTTTGTCAGCTTGTTTAGCTCACGATAATCTACGCGTAGACGAAGCGAACCATCTGCCTTAGTAGCGAATACCACCGGAGCACCCCATTCAGAAATGCTTCGCATTATGAAATTTTTCTCTAGCAACTCCTTGACTTGTTTACTGAGCTCTCTTCTTTCTCGCGGGGCCATGTGCTTAACGGGCAATGAAACCGGCTTAGCTTTATCAACAAGATAAATTCGGAAGTCTATCTCACGTTTAAGGGGTAACCCCTTCACCTCATCAAAGATATCTGGATATTCTCGGACCACTCTTACAGAGTGCAGATTGTCAATGGACGAGTCAAGATATTCAAGATAACACAACATGACCGGACCCCCTCGGGTTACAAGAAATTTCAAGGGTATTACTAAGGCGAGTCATGAGCCTCACTACCCTTCGTTCACAATCAAGAATGACTCCATAATTGGACAACCAATCCATACCTAGGATCAAACCAAATCCCATAAATCCGAGAACATAAGCATTACACGTGAATTCTACGCTTAAGATAGAAATCCTCAAATCCACACACATCATTGATAAATGAGCGGAGCCCCCAATTGGATTTGAAACTATAGCGGGATCCTCAACTAGACTAGTACTTAGGTGCCGATTTTCAACAATATCAGAAGAAATAAAAGTATGCGATGCGCCAGAATCAAATAAGGTTCGAACAGGAAATTCAGAAATGTAAACAAGGCTTTCTACGGAAATATTACTACCTCGATCAAGTGCTGGAGTGGTGTTGAGAGCATGCAACTGCCCTCCAGAAGGTCCTGCTCTCTGGGCCTGCCCTTGCCCCTGCCCTTGCTTCTTTGGGCAATCTTTGCTGATGTGTCCAGTATCTCCGCAATGAAAGCATTCACCCAACTTTCTCTTCTTCCTTCTACAGTCTTTAGCTAGATGTACCGTGTTACCACAAAAGTTGCACTTCCTCTTCTCACGTGGTTTGTTAGTATTGTTGTTGTTCTTGTTATTCTTGTTATTCTTGTTGTCTCCCTTCTTGAAGTCAACCTTCTTATTCTGAGTCTCATTAGGCTTAACCTCCTTCTTGCTATTCTTGTCTTCCTCATGAAGTAGGGCCATATCCACCAAGCTTTCAAAGGTCGCTCCCATGGGTATATGAGTTATGGCTAAACTGTGTAGTGGCTCGTTCAATCCTCGAGCAAAGCGTACAGCCTTTTTCTGGGCCGTGTTGACCAAGTCCAAACCAAACCGAGCCAGCTGATTAAACCTATTCACGTACTCCCTAATAGACATGTCCCCTTGCTTGAGTGCTAGGAACCTCTCCATCTGAAGGTTCTCTTCTGCTGACGATAAGAATTTAAGCCCAAACCTCTCTCTAAAGTCTGCCCAAGTCTCAACTGGCCTGGTAGCGTTGGTGACTTCCCACCAAAATGCAGCTTCCTCTTTCAGCAACTATGCTACCAACTGAACTTTCCTATGATCCTCCACATCGAAGATAACAAACAAGTCTTTAGTCTCCTTTAGCCAGTTTCGTTCCTCAACGAAGTTTTCAGTTCCAACGAAGTTCTTGTCGCCCATTGCTTTAAAGTCTTTGCATATTTTGGCAAAGGCGGTACCAGAAAGAGGAGGAGGAGGAACCGCAGCCACTGGGGGAGGAGGAGGAGGGATGTCTGCCGAGCCCGCACCGTTGGCCCTAGATTCTAAGCACCTTCGGAACCATCCAAGTACGGGTACTCCCTCAGGAAGGTTAAGGTCAGCTATGCTGAAAAACAAAAAGGAAAAGATTCAAACGAGGAAACGAAGGAAAGTGCTAATGGCTTTTGGGGAATAGCCTTTTCTTAAAAATAAACTTTTCTTGAAAAAAAATGCTTCTTTATAAATGGTTTTGAAAACAGTTTCAGAAGGTTTTTTTTTAACTTTTGCCAATCTGGTAAACTTCTGCTCTGATACCAAATGTAACACCCCACCTCTGCTAGGGTCACTCACAAAGGGAATGCACTAGTTTTGGTGGAGCATTATCTAGGTAAACATACACAGAGATATCACAAGACAGAACATAAATAAAGCAGCGGTAGAAATTAAAAACCAAATTTCATTACTTTCATGGAAAGAGTCAAAACCTCATATATCCAAAGTACAAATTATTCCATTACATCAAGTTCTAAATAAAGAAGCATAAACTCAAAATAACAATAGTAAATTATTCCCCAAACATAGCAGAAGTGCATCCATAGCATAGCTCAAGACCAAACCGTACATGAGCTATCAGAAAGCAAGCTAAATCCAAGCTAAGAGCTGGAATTTCCTCCCTGAGAACCTAGGGGGAACGAAAGAAAAAGGGGCGAAAGAAAAAGGGTCAGTCGTAAAGAATGGTAAGTCCTAGCGACTTTCAGTATATAAACTAGCAAAGGTAACATGACATGCGAAAACCGGAATTAAACATAAGGATAATAACAGGATAGGTATGATAACTGAGATAACAAGATAAGTCAAGTCTAGCATCGTATATTCAAGATTTTGCTGCACCAACTGTACTAGTATTCTAACCCATGTCAAGTTTTAACCATGAAATGATCCCTTGGCCCAATATCATACAGAAAGATCTAATAATCGATCGGCTTCTTACAGGTTCTAGCTCATCATGTGTCTATGTCATACGGCCCTATCATGAAATGTAGTCACCTGTGCTAGGTCCACCATAGGGTGTATCAAGCCCTAGGGTGCCAACCACCGACACGAATCAAGCACGCAAAGTGTAAACCTACGGGTGCCTAATGCCTGCTTTTTCAACTCCAGACTCCCGCCTGAACCTACAATGGCGCACTGACTCAGCCGTTGTTCTGGTCGCTTACAATCAGTCCAGTAATCGTGCCCTACCCTGCCTAGTCCCAGGGTATCGTGACACTCCTAGTGGGTTACTGCTGAAAAAGACCGCGTAACTAGGGTTTCTAATGGGTTAAGTGTTGTCATTAAAATTCGTGACTTAACCCTATCCAATCATGTATCAAGTTGGTTAAGTGTGTTCAAGCGGTTCATGACTTAACCTTATCAATCATCGTGTCAAGTTGGTTAAGTATATTCAAGTGGTTCATGACTTAACCCTATGATGTGGCATTAAATAAATTAATGCACCCCAACCTCTCACATTAGACTAGTTGTTGTGGTCACTGGATTCGCCGGGCGGTTCCGGGCAGATTTACACCACAACATAGTCTAACCTCGGGTTTTAAGTGCGATATGACCAACTACCCACATTGGGTCCTATTGCTTGCAGTTACTGGATTCTCCGGGCGGTTCCGGGCAGATTTACACAGCAAACTCAACCCAACCTCGAGTTGGCCATTTTCAAGTTTATCTAAGTGTCATGTCCATGTTCAAGTTTTCAAGTATAATTTCATGTCAAGATTTCATGTCATGTCAGGTTCATAGCCAATTCAGGTTTGCCTAAACTACCCAAAACATATTCCCATCGCATGTGAATTCGAATTGATACCATTAGTTCTAATTAGGGAATAACATAAAAAGAACGGGCATAAGGTGGCAAAGGTGATTACAAGTCAAGCATGGTGCAATTTGAGATAAATGATTACAACAATATTGGCATATGAAATAGTGGTCTCAAATATCAAATCTAGCAAAGTAGGGTGACAGTCATGGTAGCAGTTGATATAAGATAATAACCCTAAACTTGTGAATAACAACTAATTCAACATTATAGGCATGTTAACATCATGGACATGAATGGTTTAGGTTTACAACATGTATAGTCCCCAAATCAATTTCATAGCAATTTACCCAAAAGTCAAGATTCAAGATGAACGGTACTAGGTTCAAGGTGGGCAATAATAGATCCAATATGAACAATAATAGATCCAAGGTGAACAAAAGTAGATCTAAAATATACAATGATAGATCCAAGCTAATCGTCACTTAGGTTCAATTACAATTTACAACATGTCCATATTAAGTTTAGATTTTAGATCTAAAAGTAACTGGGGGTTACAGATCGTGGTTCGAGAATTAGAAAACAAAAGAGACAGTGTTGAGTCTTTATGTGCTTAGTCGAGTCCTAACAGAAATCCCCAAATCAGCAAATTCTCTAAACGTAGTCTCGACGTAGAAGAAGAAGTCCCTTTCTCTAACTTTTCAACCAGAATTTGAGCAGCATAAGGCCAGAGAGAATATGTGTAGAGAGAAGGGGATAGAGGGTTGTTTATATAGGGTCAGGTCAATGAATACGGACAGAAATCGAACCAGAAACATCAGAATGAATTATGGCCCAAAAATGGGTTCGGGGTACCAGGTCGACCCCCAGGTCGACACTATGGTCAACCTGGTCCTGGGTAGGTCGACTACATAGTCGACCACCCAGTCAACCTGGTCCTGGGCAGGAGATTTCCCGCCCAGTCTGTTCTGGGTTTTGAATTTGAAATTTGAATTCGAATTCGAGCAGTTTTGAACTCTGAAAATTTCTGAAATTTTGGAGGGCCATAACTTGGTCATACGTACTCCGATTTTTGAAAACTCGGACTCGTTTCCAAGCAGAATTTCAAGATGAACGTAATGGCGTAACCCGTTGCCCTTGATTCTTATCTTAAAAATTAATTCTGCCTTGATTTATAGTTATCACACATTATAAAAATACGGGTTGTTACAAATACCAAGGTAAAAGCAACCACATATGTATTTATCTTGAATACTAAATTAAATGATTGGTTAAGTTGATTGTGCATTGTTGTTAATTATGTGTTCGATAGGCTGAATAAATTTCATCAATGGTTTAATAAAAGCTGAATAAATTGAAAGTTAAAGAAATGAATTCCAGTATAAGGAAACTGAATGGGATTGCTTACAAATTGAAACTAAATGAATTGACCCTGTATTTGCATATACACTCTTAATGCTACTTGTGTAGTTACACCTGTTGATAAGTGAAAGTGTCATTTAGAATCTTGGGTATTGGTTACTTACATGATAAATTGAGTTAAGTACAGGTACCAGAAGGCTCTGAGGATTGATTTTGGTTGCATAAATTGCACATAAAAGTCGAGCAAGTATGCTTAATAACACTCGTATAAGGTACGTCTACGCAAAAATATAAATTTTGGGTCATGAATTTTGTTTCCGACCGTGTAGGTCGGTGTGTATATATATTTGTTGTTTCTGCAATATTGCAGAAGTACCTCCGTACAGAGGAGACTCTATCAAAATAATTCTAAATTTAAAGTCTTATAATTTTTTTGAAATTTTAACAGTAACGAATTGGTTTCCAGATTTAAAACTAATTGACTTGTGGTAAAACATAAGATTTTAACTGAATAGATTTTTGAAAAGTTAATGTGTTTGTACCAGTTTTCCTACCTTGGTAATTTCAAGGACGAAATTCTTTTAAAGGGGAAGGAATGTAACGACCTAGATTTTGAAACGTTAGGTTTGAACATTTAATTTGGTTTTAAATGTTGATTAGGAAACAATAAAAGGATTTTTATTTATTAGTTAAACGAAGTTTGAACATATAATTTATATTTAATTATAAATGAGTCCGTAACATCGTGGTAGTTCGTAATATTACGTTTTGAGCTTCAATTAAATATACAGAATTCAATATAAGTCGGAATTCTTTGAAACAAGAATCATCCGAATCTATTTGGTTATAATTTTCTAATGAAAGAGAAAAATCAAGATTTCATATTATAGATTGTTAGTTATGTAAAAATCAAATTTTCAAATAGTCACTACGGAATCATTTATAAATTTTATTGTTTTATTTAATAAATTAAGGGGTTTTTAATAAATTGAATATCATTATAACATTTTTTTAGTAAAATTGGTTTTTGAATAGTTATATATGTCTTGGAATATAATGAAACTTGATAGAGTTTTAAAAAATTTAGTTAATTTAGCAGAAATATATATTTTATATAAATTTAATCAGGTTAAAAGTAGGCAATTTTGAAACAGTCACGGATTTCAACGAATGTTACATTGGATCTGTAATGTTAAATTATTGTATGAAAATAAATTTCGTGGCGATCTTGTACCATGTGACTTCGATATCCATAAACGCAGAGTTTTTTCACGTAGCATTTAATTAAATGAATTTATATTCATTAGAAGCAATTTGTTTATAACTTAAGTTAATGATCAAATTAAGATGCGAGACATGTTCCATTCAATTCGTATTGACGTTTAGAGTCAGGATATGTATGGTTCGTTATTTTTGAAGACCAGTTATTTTAGTGTTCAAAATAACGTTGTTTTGCATGTCAAATATCGTTTCGGAGGAACAGTCTCGGAATGCCATTAAACTTGTTGCATTGGATCCATGTTAGTAAGTTATTATAGGTTTTTGATTTTCATATCGATCGGGCTTACCGTTTGATCGTGAGAATGGTAAACGCCTAGATTTTTATTTAATCATTTTATCGATTTAATTTGGATCTTAAGAATAACTAATTTTCGAACAATATCAGAATTCAAAAAAACTAATTTTATTGAATTCGTAGTGATTAATTAATATGAGATTTCAAGTTTTAAGATTTTCAGAGTTAATATATGATCGTGCACAATTTAAATGCGTATCTATTCACGTTTTGCAATTATAAAGGAACTTTTACAAACAACCTCGGAATTCGACGAAACCTGTTTCATTGTGTCCAGAATATTCAAATATTCTACGGTTTCAATTTTCATTTCAATTGGAGGTTGTAAGAGATGTTTTTGCGTGAAACTTAGGGTGTAAGTTTTGTAATTATTAAAATAATAATACAACTTCATTATAAATATTCCACAGCAAACCCTTCTTTTGCGTCAAAGCTTAAGAGTGGTCAACCATCCCATGCTACTGCCACTTTTCATTTCAACGACCAAGATTATACAAACTTCTTCCTCAAATTTATGAAAATACACGTTTATGTTCTAAAATTCCCCAACTACGAAAACAATGAGCTCGACGAGGGGTTTGTAATGGACAGTTGTGATTAGATCTATAGCCTTGTGACAAACGTAATTAAGCTCGAAAGATCTGGCAGTTCGTGGGGGTTTGACATCAATAGAAGGCAACGAATTGAATGGTATTTGGGGCGGAAGTCGAAGGAGAGGTGGCCACTCGCCAGCGATTGCCGATCGTTGTCTGATGGCCAAGAGTGGCGGTGCGGTTGTATTGAAATGGGTCGATGTGTTTATCGGGTATTTGGAATAAGAAGAAAACAAAGATGCGAAGGAGAAAATTTTTCGGCCTGTTGGACTGTGTACTGAAAGTAAGTAAAGTTTTATTAATTATTAATATAGGATTAAGGAAAATAATTATGTTTTGTTATAATCGTTCTGATATGGATCGTGAACAGGAAACGAATGCATGAGGGTTTGTTTCCGTACCAGGAAAAGAGAATGTTGGATCGGCTTGGGTTGCTAATCGGATCTTAAACAAAAGTGGTTAAAGTTTTCTTAAGCTATGATTAAATTAATTAATCATATTATAAATTATTAAATGATGTGTAGTTCATGACAGGGTTTGAATACAAAAAGAAGGAACTGGAACAAATGATGGAATGAAGACGATGAAGGAAAACAGTCGACCTATGTTAAACGTTTAACAAAGTAAATTATTTAATTAATTTTATAATTAAGCAATGATTGGTTTATATGTTTAAAACATGTATAACTTTTTATTTCATAAACAGAATCCAACGAAACAAGTTGCGATGGAATCATAGTTACAAACATAACATGTTGGAACAATTTGGACAAAGCTGGAATTCGCCAGAATTTGTAGTTAAATTAAACGCCTGTTTAATTTAACTAGAGCTGTACCGCTTTAGAGATAAACAGAATCAATGTGAGTATAACTCATTCAATCTATCCCAATTATATTTTATATAAGTCGGGTTTAATATTTGTGTGTTATGATTGTTTATTGTTGGATGATTACTGAATATATATCTATATATTGACTGAACTGATTAAATTAAACGTTCGTTTAATTTAATTGAAAATTAAATCGTTATCTTAACGATTATTTCCAATTGAGGTAACTTACCTTGTTGGTCACGTTTATAATAATATAAACGTATAAAATTGATAAATGGATGCTTGGATTGCCGTTATTGGTTGATTGTTGAAATTATTAGTTGAATTGTTTATTTCTATCTATCGAGATGGCAATGATAAATATATGGTCATATTGAATTGGAAATGATTATTTTGAGGTAGCCTATTTGGATGTAGGGAATAACATGTTGGACGGATCCAATTGGATTCTTCAAATAAATTGTATGTTACTGTTTCATCGTATTCATATATATGAATGGTTTATCCTAAATAATGTTATATAGTGATTGGATGTTAATTGTGGATTGGATGTTGATCGTTGAATTTGAATTCAACGGTTGTTGTATTTTAATCAATAACAGTGTTGATTAAGTGGTTAGTAGTGAATAGCCTAAATATCGTCTTTTTAGACGTTGATTGTCGTCAGGAAAATTGACGCAATTGAAGTTATAAATTTTATTTTTATAACTGAGGCAAAGTTTTAAACTATATTTTATAAAAATAGAAGTTTATTAATAAATTATATTTTATAGTCATAAATGATTTGTTTTGATGCTTTAATATGTTTTATGAAAAATGAAGTCAGAATTAACCTAAGGCTAATGGTTTGAAATAAACACTACAAGAAAAATACCCTATTGCAACTAGTTATTGGCAAATGACACTATAGGAAAGTTGCAACAAATGATTTTTAGCAACTGACCTTCCATAGTAGTTGCAATAAATGAGAATTAACAACTGACATATCCGACCAGTTGCAAAAACATATTTTTGGCAGTTGCGCTTCTCTACCACTTGCGGAAAGCATATCTTTAGCAACTGCATTTTCTACCACTTGCGACATGTGTAACTTTTACTACTAACATTTCTTATCAGTTACAAAACGTATTTTAAACAACTGCACTCTACCCCCAGTTGCGATAAATATATTTCCAATAACTTTGCATTTCTACTTGTTGAATATTTAATAATTAATGATTAATAATTATCAAATATTCATAATAAATTGTAATTAATAGTTAATATTTAATTATAATTAAGAAGGAATAAACAACTACTTATAATTAATTTTTAATAAATAAGTAGTAATTTTTTTGACAACTGACTTTTAATAATTATTATTAAATAATTACTATTAATTAATTGTTAGTAACGATAAAGATTTGAAGACGGGAGCTCGTGTTAATGGCGATAAGGATTTTTTTCCTTGCTTTCGCTGTGCGTACGAGCTCCCTCTTTCCTATTTTGTAAATCTCCAGATCTTTAACCCTACCTTGCGCGCCTCCAACTTCCTTTTTCTTTCTTAGCTACTCCTTGCCGCAATCATCTAGCCTACAGTTTTCCCTCCGAGATCTGGTGTGGTGGCCAGATCTATTTCAGATCTGGTATTGACTTTCGATTTCTTGGTTGGTATGGATCTATGCGGTGGTCCTCTGCAGCTGTTTTTCCTTTCTCTTGGGATTGATATCGTGACTCGCTAACTCTCGGATCTGGTATGTCTCTTTCTATTTTAACTGAGTAATGTCGAGCCTCTCTAGTGATTGTTATCAGCTGATGAGGGTCGATGATGTACTTTGCCTCTTTCTCAGTGAGCGATTTAGAAATGGACTGACATATCGTTTTGGTTTGTTAGTTGTGTTGGTTTCGATCTGGTAGTTTGGATTTGTTAGTGGCTTTGGTTTTCGACTTGTAGATCTATTTTGTCAGCTTGTTATTGTAGGTGGTTTTTGGTTCTGCTAGTTTTTCAATTATGGTTGTTTGGAGGTCTATCTTTGATCTAGATCTTTGCTATTTTTCTATTTTGCAAACAATTGATCCTTAGTTGTTTCTGACCACACAACTCTTCCTCGTTATGTTGTTTCTTCCCGAAACTGGCAGATCTGATAGCTATGCCTTTTAGTCAGTATTGTGCCTCATGATGTTTCCAAGCGAATGCGCTCTTTTCATTGCTTGGTGATTATGTCTCGTGAGATCTTGCTCCTGAGAAGTTGTAGTGGTCGGATTTCAACAGGTTCTGGTGGAGCACAACTAGATTAGGGGGTGGTTGTTTAGTTCTAATGCGGAGTCTGTAGTGCCTCTGTCTGGCTTTTTCTTCCGGTTTGTTTCGCGACTCCTCTCGCTTTTTCTGGGTTGCTTATATCCTATTATACCAAGTACACAATGTATCTGCTCTATCTTGGTGAGCTTATGGTGGAATTAGTGTTTGGATGGTGAGAGTTTGTTGGGCTTGCTGGATTGTATGCTTGATGGTGTAGCGCTATTAGTCGTCTTGTCATAGCTGATAGTGGAGGGTAGTTATTGGGTGTTGAATGTATGCCTTGTGAAGTTTTTTCTTTTATGCTGATTAGTCTGGATTTACGGAATTCTTCCAGTTTCAGATGGATTTGTCAAGATGCTCTTTCTATACGTGAGTGTGGAAAGTAGGTATTACAATCAGGTTTGCTTTCTGATGGTTATGCTGTCTTCCTATTGCATTATGTCACATTACAGATTGGCTATAGGGATTCTTATCTCTATGCTTCAGAGTATTGCCGAGTTAACCGATATGACTTGCATGCAAAAGTTAAGCTAGGAGAGTTGTGAGCTACTAAATCTCAATCTGTGATGCAATCTGATGCTTTCTGCTGTTCTACAATGATTCTTTAAGTGGGGACGTTGAAGTTGTCTACCTTTGGGAATTTCATTAATGTTATGTGATGCTGCTGAGCAGATGTAAATTCAAAGTCAGTTTTGGCTACGTGATACTACTGAGAAGATGCTACATGATGTTTGCTTAAGGCAACATGTTATAACTTTCGAATGAGTTGAAGCTTTTGTGCTATTTCTTCATTGATATTCAGGTTTATCTCATATATGGAGCTGCATGATTTTGCAGCAATTCTGTCATGATAGTCTGCCATTGGGTATGAATCAATTCAGGTGGTGAAGCTCTGATGTATTTTGGTAATTTTGAAGTGTTGAAATTTTCTGCTCTACAAATTTGTTGCTCATCTGAAGACGTAGAGCAGATATGAAGAAAGTTGATTGATGTTTTGTGTAATTTTGTTGTCTGCATTGTGTTTGTTAGTCATTTCTTTTATGCAGTTTGCTTTTGTGGAATTCTTAGATATTAGGAATATCGACAGTATGAATTGGAGATGATGTTTTATTGTAACTCCATTGTTAATAAAAAAAATCTTGCTTGCCATTCAAAAAATAATTATTAGTAATAATATAATAATTAAGATTAAATAATTAATAATTAGTAATTATATAATAATTAAGACTATAATTTATTATAATTAACATTAGATACACAATAATTAATAATTAATAATAATAAATTATAAATAAAAATTAAAAAATAATATTATATACTAGTGGCATGACACTTGCCATAAACGAATTTTTAGCAACTACACTTTCTTACCATTTGCAATAAACATATTTTTAACAACTATCTTTTCGTGCCAGTTACAATAAGCATATTTTTAATTTAATAATTATAATTGATGATTATATTCAATTTTAGGTATTTAAAAAATTTAATATAAAATATCCAAGAATTACTAATATTTAAAATTAAATTAATTATTATTTATCAATAAATACTATTAATTAATCAACAATAAACATTATTTAATAATTAATAATAAATATATAATGGCTACTACTAATAACTAATGATCAATAAAATATACAAAATAGTTAAAATTACCAATTAATATATAATCATAATTAATAAATAAAATTTAATGTTTAATAATTAATAATTGTTATTACATAATTAATAATTAATAATCAAGACTAGCAACTAATACTCAATAATTACAGTTGAATAGTTTATAATTAACGCTAATGTTTAATAACTAATATTCACTATTCAATATTAATTAAATTTGTTTAATAACTTTTCTTACATGACCTTTGCAAATATTAATTTATAACAAACTTAATTTTAGTTTCCTAGCAAAAGTCCAGGCTACAACATTCAAATCATGTTTTTATTCTTCGGCAAAGGTTCAAAAGTATACAAAATTTAGACTACTATTCCCGATAAAAAATTCAAAGGCTTACCAAATTTCATTCTTCTTGTAAATAATGTAAGGTGGGATAAAAAAGGCAGGCTCTCAAAAAAAAATAGGACAACTTTGCACTAATTTTCATGCCTGCTTCACCTTCTTTTTCCAATTCACCTGCTTTTCCCATCTCCTCGTTCTAAATCTAATTCGAATCCTTAATTCTCTTACCCAACTAAAACAATCCATTATAATATTAGAAAAACATTCATCACAAATCGAAACTTGTACCATGTCACTCTCCAATATGTGTTTTGAGTGAGATGCCGACAGCGCATCAAGCGGTTCTTGACGGTGATACGTCTCGGTTGGAGGAGGATTTCAATTGCAAAGTGATTGATCGTTGCTATACGGACGAGGCGGGAAGAGTGGTGATGAGTTCTTA
Source organism: Allium sativum (assembly GCA_030737875.1). Lineage (NCBI taxonomy): Eukaryota > Viridiplantae > Streptophyta > Magnoliopsida > Asparagales > Amaryllidaceae > Allium > Allium sativum. Next base: position 15,818,129 of record CM060923.1, read on the forward strand.
TTAATTTATTCTAGCCTTACTACTTTACCGTTGGTTTCATATGCAATTGATTGTGTGATTTGTTTTGGTTTTGTAATATTTGAAGTTTGTATAAAGTTAAAGGGAGGAATTTAGTTCTTTGCATTATGTGGATGCTGTGGCGGGTAGGAATCTAGGACTATGCTGCAAGCGTGCTTTTTGAAGTAGAAGAAGGTTGTTGATTTTGATGGGAAAGAATGGTGAAGAACTCTACTTTTCTCTTGGTGGTGAGGAAGGTAATAGTTTGAGAAGGGAAAAAAATTATGTTGTATTCAAGTGTACGTAAATGAATGGCTCAGAAGTTAGGATCGTTTGAGTTGACAACATAAGTGGTTGAAGGTTGCAATTAAGTGAGATGGTTGTCATGTCAGTTTTAGGGTGAGGCAATGATGGCTAGAAAGTTGTGTACAATGTAGTTGTTTGGCTTTGTTGATGAAAAGAGGGAGTTTGGAGGTTTAGATGAAGTGCAATAGTTAAGGTGGGGCATGAATGTGCTGCAGGATGCTAAATTGATGAAGCGTTGTGCACATTTTGAGCAAGCGTGGATTTGCTTGCAATTGGGTGATGAGAAGAGGACAAGGCTTTGGTTGTTTGTGTTTTGCTTGTCAAGGAGGTGGTCATGGATTTTTGTAGATATGTACCCTGGAATGTAACAAGGGAGTTTGACTTTCCACTCTTGCCTACAACGCAATAGTATGCCTTTTCTTTTCTTCAATGGCTATCAACCTTTTCTTGCACTTAATAATTACACAGTTTTGGGGCTGATAATTGTATTGTTCATTGTTGAAATTGCACACACCTACTGAGTTAGCCTTGAATTACTTGACATGGTATTTTTTTTAGTTTTAGAAAAGTGATAGGTTGGTATATAATGATGTCCCAATACAACTTCTACTCAATAATTTTCTTCAATGGCTATTTGAGGTTGAGAGAAAAGATTATTTCACAAATTATTATATGCTTATGTTTTAGACAATTAGTTCAAGCTCCAGGACAGTTTTCATACCTAGATGACTATATTTCAAACTAAAGTTAAGCTCTTTATTGTTGTTATACATACACAGTAGCCTCGATAAACTTGGAACATTATAGGTTGAGAAGGCTCACAATGTTAAGCTACACTGTGTTGCTTAGAATTCACTGGAGGAGAATTTTGTTCTTAAAAGGTATTGATAATTATAAAGGTCGAAGATATGAAGCCTTCAATTTTTAGTGTTTTGCTTCATTTCTTATATAGGGATAGGTTTCCAGATATGACTGGGCTACATGATAGTGTGTAGGATAGGCTGACTTATGGTACCTCCGGAGTGGTCATTCATTACCTATTCCCAAGGCGGGCCCGAACCGAATCACTTACTACCTGGAGGAAGCGGACTAATGTTGGAATTACCAAGTTCATACCCAATAGCCATTAAATGGGGAGACAAGCTACGCGATCACTTAACAATCTTTAAAGGGTGGATCTAACTACTTAAGACCTTTACCCCAAAATAGGGTACACTATGAATTATTTCCTTTCCAAGGTTTCCCCTTTTGGGACGGGAGGCGGAAACATCACTCATGAGATAAACCTTGTTTTGAGAAATAACCCTCATTGCGCAATCAACTATCGTTACGTAATTAACTATCATCACGGGTTATTATGGTTAATGATATCTCACATCAGTTGAACATATATCCGACTACTAGAAAGTGCAGACTTCTGTCGAATAAGGCAACTGACCTTGCATCATTAAACTACTAAGTCCAATTCTTATTCTTGATTATATCAATTCTAGATTCAATAGAAATAAATAAGGAAAACTTGTAACTTCCTACCGTTTATTTTTTAATTTCCGTATTGGATTTAGCATTTTTACTACGCCAGTCATTCCCCGTTAATTTTCCCTTCACTATTATTAATAAGGGTTCCTGCCATTAATGACACTAACAGTCATATTTTCCTAAGGCATTAATTAACCCATTAAATACCATTAATTTGAATTAATGTCGTTTTATGAACCTAATGGTCATATTTCCTAGGGCATTAAATGTCCTTTTTGTATCAGTCCTATTTTATATTCTAATCTATTTATTGTAACTGCTTTAACTTTTCTATATTACTATAATTCAGATTATTTCTTGTATATATATATATGTGTGTGTGTGTGTGTGTGTGTCTATATATATATACACACACATATATGTTTATATGCATTATTTATTTACTTTCCTAAGTGAAGCTACCATTCTTATTCCTAACACAAATCAAATTGTAACCATTTAGCATGTTTATCCTATTTAATTAATTTCCCCAATCAAAGATGGTTACAACATTCTTTATTTTATTTATTACCTATTTATAGCAAATCAAATTCATTTATTTCTACAATGGTCATAATACCTATTTCCATTTATTATGGATTATATTTCCTTATACATTTCCATAGAAATGGAAACTATTCAAACATACAACCATAACAATCAATTATTATAATAATATGTTTGCGTTATTTGCGTAGATTCGGATGGATAGGAATATATATATATATATGTATATGTATATAAGCGCATTAATGTAGTTACTATATTTTATTTTATTATTATTAACCATTTATGTTTTGGTCTAAACTAACGAACAAAACAAACCTTTTTATGTTTAATATTGTTTAAGATTTCAAAATCTTATAAAAAGTTTAATATCTGCAGTTATTGTAAAATTGCCCTAAAATAAATAAAAAGAGGATGTGAACATATTTTTAAATCACAAGAAATAAGAAATATATGTAATTTTGGAAAGGTTGTCGTAATCTATGTACAAAAATACGTAAATTTACACATCCCTTACTAGTTGTTTTGTATGTATTTCTTGCTGATTTGAAACAATGTTCTTATTTTATTAAAAAGAACAAAAATGGGATTTCTAGAATAATCAAGTGAAACCCCAACAACATTAAACAGAAATAGGCATTGTCCTTTAATTAAATTTACATAAACCTCATATTAACACCAAATCTAAGAATCTGGAATAAAACTACAAATTTGACAATGAATTTGGGTATGATTTCCAGATTCAAGGTGTATAAAATAACCACAACAATTATATGAAAAATTACATAAAATATAATTTAATTAATCAAAAAGGCCTACAAAATCAATATTCAAATGATAACCTATTATTTCTGATTTGACAAAAACAGTAAACAAATCTAATAAAATTTCAGGCATAGATCTCAGGTTTATTACAAACGAACTAAATAGGTTATTATAAACGATATATATAATTTTCCCACTCACTGAAAGCTATCCAAAACTGAATCTGAATAAACCTTTATGCCTACAATTGCCAAATTCTTTCAAATTTGCAATTATTTTAAAATGGGGATTCTTTCAGATTTGTAGATCTACAAGAAAATAGGAAAGAGGGAAGAAATCTAAATGAAAGAAAAGCCTAAACCCAGCACCATCTTCTTTACACATAAATATGATTCTAATCTTCTTCAACCTACGCTTATTTTATTATATATTTTGATTTGATTTAGAAGGGGTTTGGAAGAAGAGGGAAATGATAGAGCTTCACTGCTGCCTTCAGAATTGTGTGCGAAAGGATGGGGCCTAATTCTTTATTTATAGGGCTTTGAATGGACCTAGACCGTTAGATTAACTTTAATTAAATCCGTCCGTAATAAAATTTTATATAATAAAAATAAACCGACCAACCCTAGCCGCCACTAGGCGAAATTGCGCCCAAAGGGTCTACCGCCCTGGTCGTATTCGCCCAGTAAAGACGAGTTATAAATGGTATATATTTATTATATTATTTTTTTGATTAATTTCCGTTCGTTTTCGTATTTCGTCCATAACTTTTTCATACAGACTCCATTCACGAAGTTCCAAACTGAAAGTTGACCAGAATTCCATCACAAACACAGCAGTGTTGGTTAGGTGATCAAATTCCATTGTTTGTGAAAATTCCATTTTCGAAGCCTAATTAAATAACTAAATTGACTATTGCCAAAATTCCAGGTTGTTATAGCAGGCTTGTGGGGTCCTGCACCATTGAATTCCAAGCTAGGGCATAGGTATTATCTCTCACTTACTGATGCATGCACATGCACTAGATACACATGGATATCTTTTCTCAAAACCAAGTCATAAACATATGATGCTATAATGCAATTTATTAATTTTACAGAAAGACGGATCAATTGCAACATTGAATTCATATAAACAAATAGGGGAAGTGAGTTCCAACCTCTCAAAAATTACTTAAAAAAGGGGATTACTCACAGAACCACTTGTCCCTAGACATCTAAAAAAATGGGATTGTGGATAGAAGACACAGGCATATTGTAGAAACAGGGTTAACCCTACTGTCCATGGTATCTTTGCCTATAAAATATGAAATGAGGCATTTAGCACAACAGTCAATTTGATAAATAGAATGCCAACTAAAATTTTGAACCACAAATATCCTTATTAGGTCATGTTTGAAATCAAACCAAATTACAACAGTCTGAGAATATTTGGGTTCTCGTGTTTTCCATGCCTCAGACCCTATAACAATCATAAACTATCCTTAAATTCCGGCCAATGTACCTTTTTGGGCTATGCAAATAACCAAAAAGGTTACAAGTGCATGCACAATAAGGTTTAAATAATTGCACGGTCCATTCTTTTAGTTGCGGAAAAGGAAAACAAAAGCAAGCAGAGATATGATGACTCTAAAATGACTATGGGAACCATAACCACTCTGTCAAAATGGACCATGCAAGCAGATGCAGATGGACCATCACATCAAACGTTGAACACTCCAACTATTTCCAGCACTAGGTCTGGATACAGCTCAATTGAACACATGAGTGAAGATGATCAACCACTATACAATGACATAGAAGGTGATAGCAATCCAGACCAAAACAGTGATAATGTTACATCAGAAGATACTAATAGTGAACATGATGTGAACCAGCCTAAAAAACAACCTCAACTGGACATCACATGATTACTAGGGCAAAAAGTGGGATATTCAAACCCAAGGTCTACAATGCACCCATGAGAAACACTAGTCCTACAATTGAGCCAGTAACTTATGAAGAAGCAGTAAAGCACAAGCAATGGTGTAAAGCAATGGATGAAGAACATGATGCACTAATCAAGAATAAGACATTTAGCCTAGTTGCAGCACCTAAACATAAGAGTATCATAGGATGCAAATGGAATTACAAATTAAAAAAAGATGCTAATGGGAACATATCTAAGTACAATACCATGTTGGTAGCAATGGGATATTCACAACTGTGCAGTTAAAGCGCTTAGTGATTCTATAGCGGTGGGGGTGTAAAATGGTGTAGCGGGGATAAAGCGGGGAAATAGCGGGATATAGCGGAGGTACAAAAATGTTCATTAGATGTAAAACCAAATATTTAATTAATCATCTTTCTCATATTATATTTGTGCAAGAAACTAATATTAATTAATACTATATAACAAATCGAGGAATATCATAGTTATGAATGCTAAATTTGATGAGTGTAATTGATTATTACCATATATTAGGCGTCTATGCATTAAATTTGGCCCTTTACACTGAAATTTTTAAAAAGAGTACAAGTCAAATCAAGCTTTATACATTAATACTACTAAAACAGATGCTAAAAAGCCTTGATTTAGCAGATGCAGCGGAAAATAGCGGGGCTAAAAGCGAATCAACTGTTCATCAGCGCTAAATTGAAATAGCGTAGCGGTTGAAGAGAGTTATGGGCTATAATGGAGATATTACGGGGCTTTAGCGGGACTTAAAATGTATAGATTCACAATAATACGGTTTTTACTTTAATGAGACATTCTCCCATGTAGTGAAGCCAACAACTATCAGGATTATTCTAACTATAGCATAACGTGAAGACAAAACATAAGATATGTGACAACCCGAATTCCGACAGACCGAATTTTTCCCTAAAATTCCAATCTATCGGAACTCAAGTTGTTGTGCTCTGGTATCCTGCAGAAAAGATAGAGACATAAAACATGTCAGAGCTCGGAAAATATCTCACAGCATAATGGATAAAATATAGTATAATCAAAACATAGCCTTACCGTGTTATTAATACTGCCTAACTAGTATCCGAAGCGATCATGTCTCTGCCACAAATCTAACCTGCGAAGATGTTATGAGGAGGGGGTCAGAACACAAGTTCTGGTGATTGGATTTAAACTATACACTTTGGATAATCCTACATATACCATTCAATCATGTTTTCTTATTTATTAGGTTACTTGGGTTAACAGCACTCAAGGCTTACACACACGTCGCACTCATTTTCTTTCCAATGGATTAACCTAATACAGATATATGTAGCTACCCCCAATATTGAGGTACACCCCATGGTACCCCACTCGCATGGTCCCTAGCGTAACACCATCCTAATATATGAAGTCCCTCATCCTACGTCGTAGTGGCGTACGGATAACAATATTACGTTCCGCATATATCTACTATTACTATGCTACGTAAACGTACCGACTGCCACCTTTGTTCAAATCAGACTCCATACCGGAGTAATGCCCACAAGTCTACGACACACCACCAATGACGGCCCGCCCCGCACCAACCGACATTTACTCCAAAAGTGCGTTGTACACATGTCCAATTAGCACGGGACGGTCGTCAGAAGAAAAGAAAGAAGACGAAGAAACAACAAATAACCTGTAGAATGTCTCACAGCGCGGAACAAAATATAATAACAACATACTTGACATAAAACAAGTGAGACAGTGTATAAGTTGAAAACAAACTAACATAGCAGCGAAAAATCCAAGTACAGCTTATGATCCAAAGCCAACATTATTACCACTTTTCAAACTGTCTCAAAAAGCAAAAGCAAGATAAAGGAGGTACACTACTAATGCCCAAGTAGCGACCACCAACGAGATACATGGAGAATATCTATATATCATACGTGGAAGCCTCATGCTCGCCTCCGAATCAGCTACTCGCGCATCACCAGCTAACCTGTCTCTAGTCTGCTCGTGTGAGCACCCAGAGTAATAAGAAGAGACATAAAATTCTGGGTCAGACAAAAAGTCTGGTATGAGCGATAAGCATCTAAACAGAACAATAACAGGTATACTAAACCATACCTGAACCTGGACCTGGACCTGCAACCAAAGAGTTAGCACTACATACTGTACAACACTCTAAGGTGCCATTTCAAATCGTGTAAAGATAACGGGGGTGGGGGTGTGCATGCCATAGTGATGGCAAACAATCAAACATAGCAACCATCCTCACATCTCTCACTCAGTGCGTAAAGCATACGATATTCACCACTTCGATCACCCAATATACTTTGCTATGATCACCTTGCCCCATGAAGTCATAAATGGCTTCACTACACTGATACATAGCCACTAATCCTTCGCTATGTCCACTTGCCCCATGGAGTTATTCACCCCATATGTGCTGGCTCATAGTCTTACTACGATCACTTTGCCCCTCAAGTCATAATGACTCTACTGCATTGATAACGTAGTCTTGCTACCATCACCTTGCCCCTCGAGTCATAGTTACTATACTGTAGTGATAAGTAGCCCATCATTCATTTTCAGTGGGGAATCGAAGTTATGAACGTCGACAACTCCTTAACAAACGTCCCGCAGCAAAGCCCAACCATGAAGTGAACTCATTGGTTCCCAACTGGGTCCTGAGCTCTAACTTCCAACTTGGACTACCCTTGCATCTCGGGTTATTGGTCATTATCGGATCGGTTCGGATCGCCGCCTTCATTCCGTAGCGGTTCGGATCGGCCTTCAACATCCTCCACTGCATCGGGTTCTCTAGCACGCCACGGTTCGGATCGTCATCACTACCATCGGTTCGGGTCGGGTCTCCAAGCTCCATCGCCATAGATCGGTTCGGTTCGGAGGTGGCCATGCGGGTCGGATCGTTCGTGGTGATGCTTCCATCGATCGGGTCGTGCCCCATGCTCCATGGTGCTCTCTTCAGGTCGGTACATCCGGGTCGGAGCGTTCAAGTATTCTCCTCCGGTCGGATCTGGGTGCGAAGCACGAGCGGATCGGGTACGAGTGGCAGTTCACGGTTGATGTTCGTGGACCTTGCGCAGACGGTTCGGCTTGGAGGATATGACTCGACTCGTGGTTATGTCCCACGATCCCATAGGGCGATCCGATCGACCCTCAATCCCCATTCGATCTGAATTCCTGCACCTTGTCCAGCGAGCAGTTTACGCCACTCGACGGAATTTAAGACCATTCTAACTATTCTAATCAATCACAAAGCATACCATACAGTCATAGCAACATGTATAATTAACCACAAACACCAAAACAACAATATGATAGGTTAAGATGGATCAAACATAGTCAAAATCCCATATTTTCCCTTAAACATGTTTAGGTGAAACTAATAATATGTTTAGAAAAACTTAACCAAATTAACCCTAACACATATCAGAGGTCTAAAACATCATTTAAGAATTTATAAATATTTTTCCAGATTTTTATCATGTTTTAAATTCGCTAATTAACACTAATTACCCTTAATTAACCATAATTCGTGAGGAACTATGCAAATCACTCACCTTAGCCACAAATAAGACTTAGATCTGAAATAAATCTCTGATTTAGTGCGAATCTCAATGCCAAACAGCAGCTCTAATGTTGATTTAGTGAAGATCTCCCTTGATTTGATGTTGCTAAGCTTAATCCTTGATTAGAGAGTGATTTGGAGGTGATTTAGAGGTTGGAGGCCATTTTTAGGGTTTCTAAGAGGTAAGTGGAGGCTAGAAAACTGAAATAGAATGAAAACCTAACTCTTTTCAGCCTCCCCATAACCCTAATCCCGAAATAGGTTATGGGCCCATTCACTAATCAACCTATCTGGCCCGGTTAAGCAGTTTTTCACCTTCCAAACCTTATTTCAGCCATATCTCCCAAACGGTAAGTCCGTTTTTCGCATATGACCACTCTACGGAAAGGTAAACCATCAAATGAATCTAATAGAATGGTTTCAGGTCAAAATTCCTTTCCAATCAAAAGTTATGGCCAAAACAAGATTAGCTAGGGGCAAAACGGTCATTTAAAAATCGGTAAAAATCATGAACATGGGAAATGACTCTAATGGTTTTTTTCTCAAAGTTACATGACCATACGACTTCATATGGGAAAGAAATAAATATTCTACGATCCTCTGATGCGTAGAATGCGGGTTGTTACATTCTCCCCCCTTAAGAAATTTCGCCCCCGAAATTCCCTAACCAAAACACACAAAAGGGTCCCGCATGCCTATCAGTCATAAAACAACAATCAAACATGCAAAACGAGTCTATACTAGCGTGCGGAATAACTAAATCGCAAAGTAAATCTTACCAAGCGAAGAGTTCTGGATACGTCTTCCTAATTCTCTCCTCTGTCTCCCAAGTACAGTCATTCTCGTTCTCGCCCCACTGAACCTTGACTAGCTTCACCGCCTTCCTTCGAAGTTGCTTCGTATCGTGCTCGACAATACGAATCGGCTTGCGGTTCCCAACTACCTCGGGTTCCACTTCGAAGTCCTCTAACCGATCAGGTGAAATAGTTATATCTAGGTCGTTCATGATCTTCCTTAGTTGGGAAACATGAAATACGTTGTGAACTCCCGCCATCTTTTCTGGTAAGTCAACTCTATACGCCAAATTCCCAACTTGTTCGAGAACTGGGAATGGGCCAACAAATCTTAGTGCCAACTTGTCTCTCCTGCCAAATCGTATCACGCTCTTCAACGGAGAAATCTTGACAAACACCAAGTCACCAACAGAGAATTTTAAGTCTCTTCTCCTCTTATCAGCATAACTCTTCTGCCTATCTTGGGCAGCCTTCTTTCGTTGTTGAATGATCTTAATCTTGTCCGAGGTTTCTCTTATCACATCTGGTCCATGCACAAACTTCTCACCGGTCTCTATCCAACATGATGGTGAGTTGCAAGGTCTTCCGTACAAAGCTTCATATGGAGCCATACCAATACTGTATTGGTAGCTATTATTATATGCAAACTCTACTAGATGTAAATGGTCATCCCATGATCCACCAAAATCCAATATACAAGCTCTCAAGAGATCTTCCAATATATGATTCACCCTCTCCGTCTGACCGTCGGCCTGAGGATGATATGCGGTACTGAGATGTAATTCTAATCCCAGAGCCTCTTGTAGGCTCTTCTAAAACCCAGCAGTAAACAACGGGTCTCGGTCACTCACAATGCTTTTAGGTACTCCATGAAATCTCACTACCCACTTCATATACAATTCTGCTAACTTAGATGCCGTTCTGGTCGATTTGACTAGAATAAATCTTGCACTCTTGGTCAATCGATCCACAATTACCCAAATGCTATCATATCCCGATCTAGTCCTCGGTAAACCATCGATGAAATCCATCGAGACTTGCTCCCATTTCCATTCGGGAATTTCTAATGGTTGCAACAAACCACTAGGCTTCTTTTTCTCTGCTTTAACTAGCTGGCAATTCATGCACTTGGATATAAACTTCCCAATGTCTCTTTTCATCCCTTCCCAGTAGTAAGTCTGTCTCATGTCTCGATACATCTTATCACCACCGGGGTGTATAGTCAGTTTGGAGTGATGACATTCTCTAAGCACTTCATCTCTCAAACCATTCACGTTGGGTACAACTAGTCTTCCATCCTTTCGAAGCCATCCTTCTCGATCAAGCCCATACAAATTCATCTTCTCACTGTCAATATTCATTTCTAACTTGGAGATGATTTCCAATAGATTAAGATCGTCCCTCTGACTGGAACCAATCCGCTCTATCAAAGTGGGTCTGATCGTCAAACTAGCTAACATTTCTGGATCCAATTCGCACTTTGGTCTGAAATCAAACCCTGCGATATACTCTAGTTGCTTCCATTCAAGAAACAAAGCCCATAAACTGGCATGTCTCCTACTCAAGGCATCAGCTACCACATTGCCTTTCCCAGGTGTATATGCGATATCAAAATCATACGAAGCCAAGAACTCTAACCATCTCTGTTGACGAAGATTCAAATCCTTTTGAGAGAAGAGATACTTTAACGATTTATGATCGGTAAACAACTCAAATCTTTCTCCCAATAGATAATGTCTCCACATCTTCAGCGCAAACACGATCGCTGCTAGTTCCAAATCATGGGTAGGGTACCTTTTCTCATGTGGCTTTATTTGCCGACTGGCATAAGCTACAACCCTACCTCCTTGCATCAATACAGCACCTAGTCTGGTACCACAAGCATCCGTGTATACCGTCATTTCTTCATTCCCTTTAGGAATGACTAACACTGGTGCACGCGTCAACTTTTCTTTTAGACTTTTGAATGCATTCTCACACACTCCGTCCCAGAAGAAGGCCTGATTCTTCTTAGTCAACTGAGTCAACGGTGCTGCTATCTTGGAGAAGTCCTGGATAAACTTACGATAATATCCAGCTAACCCCAAGAAACTTCTTACGTCTGTTGCATTCTTGGGCGTAGACCAATCCTGTACCGTAGCCACCTTCGTAGGGTCCACGACAATACCATTCTCTGAAACAACATGGCCCAAGAATCTCACATCCCTCCTCCAGAAGTGACACTTAGAAAACTTCGCTTTCAATTGGTGTTTCCTCAACACCTCCATCACTATCCTCAAATGTCCCTTGTGTTCCTCCTCTGTCCTCGAGTAAACAAGGATATCGTCTACGAACACAAGAACAAACTTATTCAACTGATCTTTGAATACCCGATTCATAAGATCCACGAAAAATGCTGGTGCATTGGTCAACCCAAATGGCATAACCAACCACTCATAGAATCCAGACGGCGTCCTAAATGCCGTTTTCGGAACACTCTCATCTGCTACTCGGAGCTGATGAAATCCTGTCGCGAGGTCCAACTGGGAGAACACTTTTGCTCCTTCCAGTTGATCAAATAAATTATCTATCCGCGGTAGAGGATACTTATTCTTCCTCGTCACCTTATTCAACTCGCGATAATCCACACACAATCGAAGGGAACCATCTGCCTTAATAGCAAACACAACTGGTGCTCCCCACTCGGAGACACTTCTTCTGATAAATCCCTTCTTCAAAAGATCGCTTACTTGCACCCCGAGCTCTCGCTGCTCCCTTGGTGCAATACGACGAAGTGGCATCACTATAGGTCTGGCATCTTTCACTAAATCAATACGGAACTCAATCTCTCGGTGTGGTGGAAGCCCGGTCACCTCCTCGAAGACGTCCGGATACTGGCCAACCACGGCACATCTGACAACTCATCATGCGGGATGTCGAGGAAATTTATAAAACTAGCCATTACCCCATCACTGGGTAGACTACCAAACACTACCGTCCGCCCATCATCCGCCCTAACTGTCACCAAAAAGCCCTCACAGTCTACCACCACCCCGTTTCTTTGGAGCCAATCGACTCCCAAAATAATTCCAAACCCAGTAAAGCCCAAAACAAAGCAATCACAAACAAACATACATCCATGACTCGATAAGTCCAAATTTAGGCAAATCATACTAAGGTTAGTCGAACCACCAATCGGGTTCGTCACAACCAACGGTCTATCGACTATCTCGGGTTCCAGTCCCAACCTATCCACCAGGTCACTAGATATGAAGGAAAGGGAAGCCCCAGTATCAAACAAAACTCGAACTGGTACATCATAAATAGAAAGCATACCTTGAATGACGACATTCTTTCCTTTCTCTGCCGCAGTTGGGGCATTCGACGAAGAAGGAACAACATCAATAGCATATGCTTTCACAATCTGCTTCTCCTTAAGAGGTTGTGGACACTTATCCTTATGATGTCCCACTTGGCCATAGTTGTAGCACTTCCTATCCGCTGGCTTGGCCTGACATTCTTTAGCATAATGGCCCTTCTTACCACAGCTGAAGCACTCAACATCTTTCTTGCTCTTTTTCTGGCCATCCTTAGATTGGTTCTGTTTCCTCTTATTCTGAGAGTTATTCTTGCCTCCACCGCTTGCTTGCGGCTTTGGCCCTTCTGCAGATGCAACCTCAGACTTTGGCTTAGGGTAAAGACTCTCTGATCTCAAAGCTTTCCCCACAATCGATTCAAAAGTCTCATCGATGTGGTTGATAAGCCTTTCCCCCAAATATCCATCCAACCCTATAATGAACTTCTCATTCTTCTTCTCAGGAGTATCGATAAGAGATAGTCCATACTTTGACAAAGTGTCGAACTCAGCAATATAGTCAGAGACTGCCCTACCATTCTGCTTGAGTTCCAAGAATCACTTAAACAACACTGACTTCTGGGCAGCTGGAATGAACTTCTCGCTAAAGCGAGCCTTGAACTGATCCCAAGTAACCTGATCTTCTAGAGTAGCTGTTCTAATGGCATTCCACCAATTCATCGCTCGCCCTTGCAGCTGACGAGACGCTAGCCTTCTCTTCATCGCATCCTCAATACCCAAGTCGTCGAAGATACGATCAAAGCTATCTAACCAATCCTGAACATCTGTGGCCGACTCCGTTCCGTGGAACGGTTTCCCACCAAGGTTAGTGTAATCCTTGCACAACTTGGCGAAATCAACCCTAGGCGCCTGCACTACTGGACCACCACCATTTCCGGGATTGGGAACTGATCCCTGAACATCCCTAAGCATCTCCCTCATGAAGTTAGTGAACATCGTCCTCATGTCAGGAGCATTCCCATTATTGGTCCCTCTACCAGCACCCCTGGTGTCTCAACTCATCGTTCAATCTGTAAAGAAAAAACGATTAACGACCCCATAGTGGTGCTAGTGCAGTACGACTTCTTTCTTATACTACTAATAGTATATATATAGCTTTTGAAAACCAAAGTAATCACAAATACGCGCTCTCATATACGTACTATCTCTTCCTAGTTTCTTTCCCTAGGTTAACTACGCAACCTAGAGCTCTGATACCAAATGTGATGGCATGCCCCGCACCAACCGACATTTACTCCAAAAGTGCGCTGTACACATGTCCAGTTAGCACGGGACGGTCGTCAGAAGAAAAGAAAGAAGACGAAGAAACAACAAAGAACCTGTAGAATGTCTCACAGCGCATGGAACAAAATATAATAACAACATACTTGACATAAAACAGGTGAGATAGTGTGTAAGTTGAAAACAAACTAACATAGCAGCGGCAAATCCAAGTACAACTTATGATCCAAAGCCAATATTATTACAATTTTTCAAACTGTCTCAAAAAGCAAAAGCAAGATAAGGGAGGTACACTACTAATGCCCAAGTAGCGACCACCAACGACATAGGGAGAATATCTATATATCATACGTGGAAGCCTCCTGCTCGCCTCCGAATCAGCTACTCGCGCATCACCAGCTAACTTGTCTCTAGTCTGCTCGTGTGAGCACTCAAAGTAATAAGAAGAGACATAAAACTCTGGGTCAGACAAAAAGTCTGGTATGAGCGATAAGCATCTAAACAGAACAATAACAGGTATACTAAACCATACCTGAACCTGCAACCAAAGAGTTAGCACTACATACTGTACAACACTCTAAGGTGCCATTTCAAATGGAATAAAGATAATGGGGGTGGGGGTGTGCATGTCATAATGATGGCAAACAATCAAACATAGCAACCATCCTCACATCTCCCACTCGGTGCGTAAAGCATACGATATTCACCACTTCGATCACCCAATATACTTTGCTATGATCACCTTGCCCCATGAAGTCATAAATGGCTTCACTGCACTGATACATAGCCACTAATCCTTCGCTATGTCCACTTGCCCCATGGAGTATTCACCCCATCTGCGCTGGCTCATAGTCTTACTACGATCACTTTACCGCTTGAGTCATAATGACTCTACTGCACTGATAACGTAGTCTTGCTACCATCACCTTGCCCCTCGAGTCATAGTGACTCTACTGCACTGATAAGTAGCCCATCATTCATTTTCAGTGGTGAATCGAAGTTATGATCGTTGACAACTCCTTAGCACACGTCCCGCAGCAAAGCCCAACCATGAAGTGAACTCATTGGTTCCCAACTGGGTCCTGAGCTCTAACTTCCAACTTGGACTACCTTTGCATCTCGGGTTATTGGTCATCACCAGATCGGTTCGGATCGTCGCCTTCATGCCATAGCGGTTCGGATCGGCCTTCAACATCCTCCACTGGATCGGGTTCTCTAGCACGCCACGGTTCGGATCGTCATCACTACCATCGGGTCGGGTCTCCAAGCTCCATCACCACAGATCGGTTCAGTTCGGAGGTGGCCATGCGGGTCGGATCGTTCGTGGTGATGCTTCCATCGATCGGGTCGTGCCCCATGCTCCATGGTGCTCTCTTCAGGTCGGTACATCCGGGTCGGAGCGTTCAAGTATTCTCCTCCGGTCGGATCGGGGTGCGAAGCAAGTGCGTATCGGGTACGAGAGGCTATTCACGGTCGATGTTCGTGGACCTTGCGCAGACGGTTCGGCTCGGAGGAGATGTCTCGACTCGTGGTGATGTCCCACGATCCCATAGGGCGATCCGATCGACCCTCAATCCCCATCCGATCTGACTTCCTGCACCTTGTCCAGCGAGCAATTTACGCCACTCGACGGTGTTTTCGACCATTCCAACTATTCTAATCAATCACAAAGAATAACATACAGTCATAGCAACATGTATAATTAACCACAAACACCAAAACAACAATATGATAGGTTAAAATGGATCAAACATAGTCAAAATCCCATATTTTCCCTTAAACATGTTTAGGTGAAACTGATGATATGTTTAGCAAAACTTAACCAAATTAACCCAAACTCATATCAGAGGTCTAAACCATCATTCAAGAATTTATAAATATTTTTCCAGATTTTTATCATGTTTTAAATTCGCTAATTAACACTAATTACCCTTAATTAACCATAATTAGTGAGGAACTATGCAAATCACTCACCTTAGCCACAAATAAGACTTAGATCTGAAATAAATCTCTGATTTAGTGCGAATCCCAATGCCAAACAGCAGCTCTAATGTTGATTTGGTGAAGATCTCCCTTGATTTGATGTTGCTAAGCTTAATCCTTGATTAGAGAGTGATTTGGAGGTGATTTAGAGGTTGGAGGCCATTTTTAGGGTTTCTAAGAGGTAAGTGGAGGCTAGAGAACTGAAATAGAATGAAAACCTAACTCTTTTCAGCCTCCCCATAACCCTAATCCCGAAATGGGTTATGGGCCCATTCACTAATCACCCTATTTGGCCCGGTTAAGTAGTTTTTCACCTTCCAAACCTTATTTCAGCCATATCTCCCAAACGGTTAGTCCCATTTTCGCATGTGACCACTCTACGGAAAGGTAAACCATCAAACGAATCTAATAGAAGTGGTTTCAGGTCAAAATTCCTTTCCAATCAAAAGTTATGGCCAAAACAAAATCAGCTAGGGGCAAAACGGTCATTTAAAAATCGGCAAAAATCATGAACATGGGAAATGACTCTAATGGTTGTTTTATCAAAGTTACATGACCATACGACTTCATATGGAAAAGAAATAAATATTCTACGATCCTCTGATGCGTAGAATGCGGGTTGTTACACCATCCAGAGCCGACATGCATGTATTTAGACTGTCCACCAAGCGTATCTTCAATCGTAGCTTGATGCCTCAATCGCTCGTCCTCTAATTTGCATCGAGTTCCTAGGCAGGGCGATACAAGGAACTCGGTTTGGAGCCTTTCCATATTTGTACAGACCCGTCTTTAAAGAGCCTCTATATACAGATATACCTAGGGTCTGTTTTCGCGGTGGCTATGGCCCCACCTCGGCCCCTCCCTCAACAAGTAAAGACTACAAGAGCTAAGCGCCCCTCCCTACGCAAACAATCTAAACATCCATTTGGCGTCTCCCCTCAACCCCTTACCCCGATAGTAAAGCGTGAAATGGTATCTTGGGTATAGCTCTAGTGTTTCCGCATCCCACTGGCTGCCGGTGACGGGTGTCCGACGGTCTACTATCCTTGTTGGTCATGACCCTCTGCCTCCTCATGAGGCAACCGCCGAACCAACCTGGTGTCACCTCGTCACAGCATTCTGACTGCATAGCTACATCTGCAGTCAAGGCACACCCACCTAGTAGTTACGCGCAGACCCAACTTCTACGAGCACAGCCTAAGACATCTGTCACCGCACAGAGGATTACTAGGAGCACCTTACGTACCTCAGGAAGTCGCGTGCTTCCCCTTCAAGTCCTTTGGAGCCGTCAGAACAATTAGATGAATGTACGCTTCCCTCGTGCCTTATAACACCTCGATCATCTACCCCGTTGGGTTATTCACCCTCAACCGTACGGACTGGTCTAAGCACCTCAATTTAATACGTTGTTAGACCCTATGTCTAAACATTC
Organism: Allium sativum; assembly: GCA_030737875.1. Classification (NCBI taxonomy): domain Eukaryota; kingdom Viridiplantae; phylum Streptophyta; class Magnoliopsida; order Asparagales; family Amaryllidaceae; genus Allium; species Allium sativum. Next base: position 15,835,522 of record CM060923.1, read on the forward strand.
ATTTACGCGTTTGTCTCACGTCACTAGGTTTCCGGTTAACTTGGTTATTCCAATTCATATTGAATTCTTATTCAAATTACCAAGTTTCTCTTGCTTACTAATTCCAGTCATACAACTTAATCCATTTAAGTTTATTAATAAGCCCACAACATGTTATTCTCTATATTGTGGCCCAAGGTCTGTAATCCACAACCCCATTTTATCTTCTTGTTGATTTCATTATTACAATAACATGTTTTACTTAACATGTAATTAAGTATATCCAATTCACATGTTTTCTAATTAACATGTCACTTACCATTTATGATTAAATATAACTTATTTCATTTCATAAGTTTTCCTTATCCTTTCTCATTTAATCATAATTCCATTTTACATTGTCAATACAACTTATCATTGTTTACTTATTAACTTAGTTCTATTAACTAAGGCCCATTAATAAGTTTCTCTATCCGTTTATTATAACTTATGTTATAATTTCCTCTTGTCCCTAGAACAAGCCTAACCATTCTTATCAACCAGTTTCAGACTCCCAAGCTTACAGATTACTTAATTTATAATCAAGTACAATATATTTTCCCCCTCTTTTCTTAACTGGTTTCAAGTTTTCCCCTTTACTGATTACTTAATTTATAATTAAGTGTCCTTTAACTCAATTCACTAGTTATCCCATTCCCTTACTAGTTTATTATAACCTAAGTTATAATATTCACTTGTCCCTAGGACAAGTCTACCTATTATACAACATTTTCATTAATGTTATTTATTTATAATAGGTTATTATCATTTCTACAAGTTATGCTTACCCTAAAAGGTGTCTTTAATTACATAACTTTATTATCTTTACCGGTTATGTATACCACTAGGTGTCTTTAATTCCATAACCTTATCGGGTTTAGTTTGCGGGCCTATATGTAAATATTACCCACCCCCTCAGATTTTCTTAGCCCACCCACTGTCCAACCAATTTTACATAACCCTAACTTTAGTTCATATTCATACAATCCCTATGGATTAGATTAGGTTAAGTAGTCTAATTCATTACCATGTCCATTTATGGTTTATAATGGGCTAGACCTCCCGCATTAGGCCTACAACTTGTGGATGCTGGATATGTCGGTCGGGTCTGGGCAGTCTTCTTCCACAAGTTGGGCCTAACCTCGTGTCATAGCCCGTCTCGTATTTGCGCAATTAGACCTCTCACATTAGGTTCAATATTAGTGGTTGTTGGATATGCCGGTCAGGTCCGGGCAGACTTCCACCATTAATGCAACCTAACCTCTTGTCATAAGTGCAATTAAAATTTCTAGTTGTAATCCTAGGCATTCATTATTAATCAATTATTTAAACCTATGCCTTTATAGGTGTTAATGCCCATTTACCCAATTATATTCATGATGGATTATATGTCTAAATTCATATTATTCAAATTATGCCAATTCATATTTTACATATGATCCCATTTGCGCCCAAATCATTTTTCTATGCTTATGATCCAATTTAAGACCTTTAAACATAATTTTGTCGACGCTCCAAACAAACACTTATTTATTTATTCAATTCTATGTTAACATAAAATCCATATAATCATATACTTACTCCAATTATTCCCTGTATATAATTGGGACAAATTTACATGTAAACTTTTTAGCACTCCAACAAATCCAATATATGAACTTTTCCCACATGTTCAAATTAATATTATAATATGTAAACATTCCAACATTTCAACTGATTCAATATATGAATTATTTATATTAACAATTTGACGCTATATCATGCTAATCATTCCCCCAATTTAATAGATTCAACATATGAATTTTCTGATCTATTCATTTTAACGTTTCAACTTGTTATAACAGCAATTTGTAATTAAACTAGAAATTTCCCAATTTATTAAAAGGGGAATGCTAAAATGATAGTCATAACATTATCTAAAGGCTATAGATTAAACCCACTCACCTTTCATGCTTTCCCAAATTTTGGATCCGATCCCGTTTCAGCATCCATCGTTTTTCCCTTAATCGGATTTACAACCTATCGATCATGGATTTATTATTTTCAATAAAAGAGAGAAGGGAAAGAAAGAACAAGAATTAGAATGGATTAGATCTAAAATTTTACTTTGCTTTCATGATTCAATAATATTTTATTAATGTTGATTCTCTCTTCCAGATCTGGATTCATAATTTTCCTAGGCTAATATTTTAATTTTCAGAATAGATTTTAGAAGAGAGAGAGGGAGAGTAATGGCAGCGTTCCAGCGTAGCCACCGAATTATGAGGCTTAGGGTTAGGTCTAGGGTCTTATTTATAGGAGTATGGAGCAACCAGGACCCTCAAATTTGCCCAAAAGCCATCTGAATCGTTGAAATATCACAAAACCCTAATTTGCCAAAATCTGCCGCAGGTGGGTAGACCCACCATTAAGGGGGTCGACCCCGGTGTCGACCCACCCTTGAGGGGGTCGACCTACCTTCGAGGGGGTCGACCCCGGTGTCGACCCACCCTTAAGGGGGTCGACCCACCTTCGAGGGGTCGACTCACCTAGGTAGGAAATATCACAGACTTCAAACCTTAATAACTTCTCCATACGGTGTCCGATTTACGCATACCAGGTGTCGATTTTGATCAGAATTTCGAGACGAACGCAATGGCGCAGTCTTTTTTACTTAATTTGTAAATATTTAACTAAGTTATACTTAATTTATTATCTTACACTAAAAATACGGGGTGTTACAAGATAGCTAGATGTATGTAATGCATGCTTAAATGGAGAACTACATGAAGAAGTATATATGCAGCAACCCAGGGGTTACATCAACAAAGACAAAGAAGATCATGTATGCAAGCTACACAAGGCTATATATGGTTTAAAGTAAGCTTCCAGAGCTTGGTATTAAAAACTATGCGATACACTTGCAAGATGGGATTCAAAGCAACAAAGTTAGACAATTCACTATACACCAAAATTACCAAGCAGAGTGTAATATATATACTGGTGTATGTAGATGATATCCTTATAATAGGAAATGATGTTCCAGAAATCAGCAAGGTTATATCTCTCCTAGACCAAACAATTACAATCAAGGACATGGGTGAAGTTAACTACTTCCTAGGAAGTCAGGTGCAGAAAAGATCAAGTTCAGAAATATTTCTATCACAAAAGAAATATATATCAAGATACTTGCCAAAGCCAACATGAACAAATCAAAATCAATACCTACACCAATGACTAGCAACTTACGATTATCTAAACACGTAGGAGATGCTATTGAAAATACATGACAATATGGGAGTATTGTTGGGGGTTCTACTTTATTTAACCATCACAAGACCTGAGATTTGTTTCAGTGTAAACAAAATTTGCCAATATATGGCAAACCCATTATGTAATCGCTGGAGAGCTATTAAGAGAATACTACGCTACTTTTAGGGTACAAGACCATGGATTAACAATAAAGGCAAGCAATGATATTAACCTACATATTTACAGTGATATTGACTGGGCAAATCACCCAGATGATCGAAGATCAACCTCTGGGAACTGCCTTTTCATGGGACCAAACCCAATCTCCTAGTGCACGAAGAAGCAATCGACCATATCCAGATTGAGCACCGGGGCAGAGTACAGAGCTATCGCTTCTTTCATAACTGAAATCATTTGAGTCGAAGCCCTAATAAGGGAATTAGGGCTGGAGTTTTTGAAGAAACCAATCCGGTGGTGTGACAACAGAAGCACCGTTTCACTATCAGTTAACCCAGTTCAACACTTCAGGACGAAGCATATAAAAATTGACATTTACTTTGTCAGAGAAAGGACTGGATCTCGGACGCTAATCATCAATCATATTCCGACGTTTCATCTGAAAGCCGATATTTTAACAAAGGCTTTGTCCATAAATCATTTTGAGAGATTGAGAAAAGAACTTATTGTTATCGATCTGGCGGAGCAGAAAAGGAATGAAGGAGCAAACCCTAGTTCGTTTTGACGGGAATTAACAGAAGTGTTTTATCTCAACAAAACGAACGGGTAATAAACCTAGAGGCAACCCGAAAGCCAAACTGGGCCAGATGGATCAGCCCAACTTCCACTACAAAAAAATATTGAATTAAAGACTGCAAGTTTCAGTTTTTAATCAATCAGTACAGTCTTTAAATTATTATTAAAAACTGATTAAAAACTGAAAATTCAGTCTTTGAATTTTTAGTCGCAAAAAAATATTTAGACTGAGATCTCAGTCTCAAGATCTAAAGACTGACATTGCAGTCTTAAATATATTTAAAACTGAATATTAAAAACTAAAATTTTTTCTTTAGCCAGTCTCAAATTTGCAATGTAAACTAATAAAACATCCACAATGGTAAATGAATATCAAGGATTCCAACATTCCGACACTACAATTTGATACATATCAAAATTTATTTATTAGTACATAAAAGTTCTGAGCTTCCAACAACATACAATGATAAAGCCCTGAAGTGCACATGCATTAAGGCATGTATATACAGTGGCAAGAAAGCAAAAATGTATGTCCAAACATATTAAATTAAAAAAGGATCCAACATGGTTTGCAGAACAAGAGTACAGCTTACTACAAACAAACAAACAAAAAAAAACAAATGAAACAAGTCCACTAACATATGTTCATACATTATTTCAAGAAAAACAAAGAAAACTAGTAAAAAGTCAATCACTCCATACAATCATGATGATTGTTTTCTTCGAAATTGCGAGGCGACTGACGTGGCATAGGTCCTGAAAGCTGTTGCATATATGGTAGTTGTTGCATTAGTTCAAAAAATGGCATGCTTTGTTGCATAGTCCCGAATGAGCTGGAACGCATAGGTGACTGTTGCGATGGATATGCTCCGAATGGCATAGATCCGTGACCTGGTAAATAAAATACATACAAATTACTATAAGAACAACAAGAAATATTTAAACTAGAATTTTCTGGTATATATACCAAGTAATAAATTTTGAAAAGGTACGATGTTCAGAATTTTGTTTCCATGAAGATTATGCTCCCAATGATTGATATTCTCTTTAAAATAGAATATTTAACTACTCAAACGAAAATAGGGACTGAACAATTAATGCAATGATTGATTATGAAGGGCGTAAAAGCTACATGACTAGTATATGTGAATGATGCGAAAACGAGTATTGGTTTTTCATTTGTGTACTAGTTAAGCCCAATACAGTTGAAAGAAACTGCAGCTTTTAAGGGGGTTTTGGTCGAATTTGTCTGCCATGAGTCTGAGAACAGTAAGTCTTTCATTTAAGAGCTTCTCTGCTAAGATCACCAAAAAAAGGCACTTCTTTTGAATATCATACTATCAGTAATGCATTGCATACATATACATATACATGTATATATAAGTTTAAATAAAAACATTGATATATACAATTAATATTATTTGGTTGGCAAAAATTATTGATACAGTTCAAAGATAAACGTTCAATTAGTGGTAACCATACAAATGATTCCTACGAAGTAAACTTTGATGGGTGTGTGTTATACCTAAATTTCTATCAAGTTAAAAGTTATGTACAAAATTATTAGTTAATAAATAAGATAGTCAGGTCCATTAGTTCCGAGGATTAGCAATGTTTTAGATTTGAAACATTAATGGTTATATCATGAACTTTAATGTTAATAACAATATACCAAGGGGCTCAAACTAACCAGTAGCCCATACAACACAAACTATAATTTTAGATTTTGATTAGCATCGTGTGAATCACCTTTTTCTCACACCTATATGGATAATAAAAAATTATACTCAAAGGTATAATTTCTATTGTAGTTTTAGAGAACAAAAGCTATAATTGAAACAGGGCTAAAATGTCCATATCAACCTGTCACGTGGCCCATTCATTGAGAAGGCTGATATTCTACTCAACTTCAGTACCTGGGCTCAGTTAGAAGCCTAATATTCTACACTTTTTAACACCACGTTATAGTGTTAGAAAGTACATATTATGATGCTTTCTAGCAGCGCACAATGATTAAATAGGAAAAGCTCGTAGAGAGTGGAAACACATCATGTAAATTACCTAAAACAGTAATGAATGAAAGAAACAGGGAATAAAAGTAAACTAACCTGTAAAATTAGGAAATATGCCATTAAACGGTGAAATTACCATTTGTTGTGGCTATGCAGGCATGGGTCCCATTTGTTGTGGCTGTGCAGGCATGGTGGCATGTGCAGGCATGGTGGCCTGATCAGATATATAAGGTGACGTTGGCATAGTCCGTTGAGAGGACATTACAACATGATCAGTGGTTGACGCATGTATAGTGGACTGCATCGGTATATCAGAAGACTGCTTTAATCTATCCAATACCCTGTGTAAACATAATATATGAACTAAAATAGATAGCTATATAAAAAACTCAGCATTGGTTGTATATTCAAAATTTATAGCTCAAACCTTTGAACAACTTCTTCCAACGAAAATTGAGAATGTAATGGCTGGGTAGATGAAACTGAAGCAGAAGTACATCCCTGATTAGTACTGGCTGAAGAAGACTGAGATCCTCCATGTAAAATATTAATATCTACATGAGGTGCTCCATAAATCTTTCCTTTTGTCAATCCGCCTGACGAATCCACCCAATGTTGTGGATTGAAAACATCCATTGCTTCCTCTGTCTCAACCTTTTTCTTAAGGTAATTCTCCTGAGTAAGAAAAATAAAATCTTCAGTAACTACAAACATGCTGACTATGTAAACTTAATAAAATAATTACCATTGTCTTTGCAGATTTGTTATCCACATATCTACTGCTCTTACATATTTTTTTATTTTTTTGGTATTTTTTGAGGATTTAGACGGATCTTTCAAAACATGCCAATATCGAAATGCCTCATGAAACGCCGGTTCCTTTCCTGTTACAGCTTTCTGCATTCCATGAATATTAGAAATTTGTGGTAATTAATAATATTATTAGAAAAACTTTATGTACTATCTACCTCTAAATTGTTGAGAAATTATATTTAGACACCTAGTTACTAGGAGTTCACATTTAATAATTCTATTAGTTTTTAGATTAGGGATGATACAATGGGAATATACAAGATTCTATACCTTTTCACATAAGAATAATAGGGTACAAATCTTTATATGATGTATTTATAAGTGCATGTATAGTTTTCAAAAAACTGTGTGCACATATATATATATATATATATATATATATATTATTCGTATGCTTAGTAGACGAAAAATGATTTGAAAATATGACTTACAATTTGTTCGTTTTGCGAGGCTATTGAAACAGAACCGGCACAATGACGGGTGTGGGTCCCTTCTTTCGACGTAAGGCGATTCTTTCGCATTATTTCTCTTCTTTTCTCAAATTCCTCTTGCGCCCAACGAACATCAATCATCTCATTCCATATATCAGGAGGAATCCAAACGGTTGGATAATCCTTGCATTCCTTTATACTAGTTGTCTTATTCGCTATTTTTGCTGCTTCACATGCACGGTTTAGTTTTTTCTTCAAATTTTCTTTTGTTGTAGCTTCCCATATTCTTTGAATTGTCAGTTCATGAGTTTCATCAAATGAGAAATGTCTCTTCATAAAAGATCTTGTTACTCTCAAGAAATACACAAAAATATGATAGTACTACACAACTAATAAGACTGTCCTATTATGCGGAAAAAAAATACAGTAGTAAAGTCCTTGAGAACACTAGAATAAAAAAAATTGAAAAGTAATGGCATCAAACAGCATCACCCTCATTATGTTTGGTTTTAATAAAGGACTGTCCTATTGTCATTATGTTGTATGCTTTGTTTATTGTTACTGTTCAATTAAATTATAATCTTCGCTCATGAAAACGTAAAACTAAACTTTATCTGAACTTGTTGAAACTTAATGCATCCATGTGAAATTATAATAGTATTAGTGACTTCATAATTTCTCATAAAAAACAATAAATGGTCAAAGAAATAATACCTTGAGTTCATCAAAGAGTACGCTTCTAGTTTCGTGAGGTACCAACTTAAATTCGTACCATGGTCCCGTAAAACGTCTAGACCATTTTTGCCCAATTATACGTGAGGCCTTTTGGTTGAGGAAACTAAAAAAATAGTTTTGCATATAACAATATCATCATTTACCTATATTCAAATAAGTATTCAGGACTAATATTAAAAAATACCAGTTTCCTTACCATTCCAGCGGAGGTTTTTTTGTAACAGGATCAATTGCAGGATTGTAACCCTGAGTAGGAATTGTTTCGGAATCTTCTTCATCTTCTTCGTTTCCATCATCAACATTGTTCATCCTCTCTAACTCTTCTTCATTTGATGGGCCACCACTAAATTGAGAATTAGACGTGGGAAAACTATTTGGTTGATTCGAATAAGTTCTTCTTTGGAGAAGACGTTGAATTGTTGACCCACCTGGCATTATACCTTCACAAAAATCTACATCGGACAAAATTTGAATGTATAGCACATTGAAACAATGCACTGAATCCATAGATCTCATACATTACATAAATCAATAAGCAAAGGCTTCAATCTCAATAGCATCAAAGCAGAGGATAAAAAAGCCAAATATAAAGTGTAGGTAAAAAAGCAAAAATTACTTCTGAATTTTATGCCTCGGAAACAAACTCATATGTTCACAAATTCATCACAAACAACTGTATGGTATTGATGCTATTTTGGATACAGAATGTTTACTTAAGGAGAGAAAGAGACATGAGTTAAACAACCATTATTAATGAAAACTCCAACAATGGCTTCAGTCTGTAGCCACCAACTTTATATAAATAGTGGACTGATCATGGAACCTAAACCTGACAGAGCTGGTTAAAGCATTATTTTAAACTTGTAAATCATAACATGAGTATTAATATTATTGAAAAATGGGTTAAAACTACATGCTAGAAGCATGCATGAAGCTAGCACCAGATAAGCAAGTTGAAGCGTGCATAGATAGACTGATTCATGCACTTGATTGAACCATCCTAGATTCCACGCTATAAATAAGACTTGTTAAATCAGATATTACAATCTAAAGGTGAGAGATTAGTGATCTATTACAACTCCTTCTAAAAAAACATTCACGTCTGTTCATCTATTGTTTTTTCCCTTTTAATTTACATGAGCATACTAAATATGTCACGTTATCTTTCAACTAACAAGTCAAATTCATATGATAAAAAATTGCATTGATGATCTACAATTTATTACATGCAATTTTGAAAAACTAAAAAAATAAAAATCAATTGTATCTCACGTAGATAATGCTTCTAAAATCTGAATAAAAGATTAGGTCTAAGGAAATGCATCAAGTTGCTTAAAAATTGGAAAATGTCCTACAAAAAAAGCTGATAAGTTAAATCAAACTAATGTACTTGCATAATTTTATTCAACACACAATATTTTCAAGTTGAATATGATGCAAACTCATATTCAGTGTCTTCATCATTAATATTCTCATTTTGAAAACCGTCTTCATTTTCTTCCTCGTCATTAAGGTCAACATCCTCCTCATAATCCACCTCAGCATCATTTGTGCTTTCATCATCTTCAGATGACCCAGAATAGTAAACATCATTTAACTGCATTACATGTTCCAACTCTTCTTCATCAACTATGCCAAAATCCTCCACTACAAATGGTTGATCTAAGATATCATTGATAGTAACAATAGAAGGCCGATATATCTCGTCCACTTGATCGACATCTGCACTATCCTCCATTACATTAGGGCTCAACAATTCACTTGCAAATTGACTTCTAGCCGCAGTTTTAATTACGGCCACCCATTCATTTAAGCCACGACCAGGTTTGGAAAATAAATATATTTGCTGACATTGTTGGGCAAATACAAAGTTATCATGGGACTGTAGTCGAGAATTTTTGTTTAATTCTATGAATCCATTTGTATGGTGCACTTTGATTCCATTTCTACTCAATGTATCGAACCATTCACAATTAAATATAAATATCTCATTTCCTTCTCCAAGATATCAAACCTTTATGGCTTCTTTTAATAGTCCATAATAATCATTTTCTAAATCATTATAACAACTCCCTTTCCCACAAACACCACTATTCATCGTCGCCTTGTTTTTTCCATAATTCAGTGTATGAAATTTAAAACCATTTACATAATAACCATTGTAGCACTCTACTTTATAATCCGGTTGTTGTGCAAGTAAATATAACTGATGTCCATTACCACTCCATTGAAATGGAATCTATTTACAAAAAAAAACAATCGGTAATAGTATTCAATTTATTTATTTATTTACAAACTACTTTGTAATAAAAATACTTACACGGTTTCTTAACCAGGTAGGAAATATGGATTCAAGCTGTTTGCAACAATGAAACTTTCACTTTCCATGGGGTACTGACTTATTAACTCATTTTTGCATTCACTACAAGCAACAAAAATAAAGTTAAATTAAATATTATATGCTTCAAGTACTTGGGTACAAAACATAAAATACGCACTTCACATAATCTTCTACTCAGTGCAGTTGAAAAGCACATACTTATGGATCGCATGATGTTCAAATAGAGAGAGATTTCGTCGAACAAATGCGTTGGATAATACTTTCCCTGAAAAGGAAAATATAGACAAACGCCCACTAAATATGACTTCCCCACCGTCACCATTTCTTGGAGGTTGATTCCAAATTGTTTCAATATTTGGTCTAAAATAACATGATGCGAAGTTTGAAATTTCATCAAGCACATATGCTTCAGCGATGGAGTGCTTTATTAGCTACTTTTCGTTTTAAATAAAATAAATACCTACATGTATTAAAAAGACATGGTTGGAATATTAATAATAAAACATGAAAAAAATTCAAAAGTTAAAGGACATACCATTCAAATGGATACATCCAGTGATATCCAACCGGATCACATAGCATAGCCTCATATGGTAGATGAACGACTAAATGTTCCATGCAATTAAAAAAACTAGGTGGAAATGTCTTCTCGAGTTTACAAGAAATCTCAATGATATTCTTATTTAAAGTAACATATTTTCCATGTTTATATTTTTTGCACAAAGTTCACGGAAAAAGTTGCATAATTCCACCAAAGTATCCCATATGTGTTTTGGTACAAATGATTGAAATGCGGTAGGAAGGAGTCCTTGCATAAACACATGACAGTCATGGCTTTTGAACCCACTTATTTTTGTTTCAAGCTCATTTACACATCTTCTTATGTTAGAAGCATATCCATCTGGAAATTTAATTGATTTAACCCACCTATAAACATCCTTCTGATTGGCTTTTGTAAGGCAGTAAGGAGCTTTCGGCTTGTAATAGCGACCGTTGTGATGTTTAACCAAGCTCATCCGTCGTGTTTTACTGCAATACTTCTCAAGATCAATTCTAGCCTTTAAATTGTCTTTTGTTTTCTCAGTATCCATTAGAGTCTCAAATACATTGCCAAAAAAGTTTTTCTCCACAAGCATTACATCTATAGTATGGCGAATCAAATTGCTCTCCCAGTATGGAAGATCCCAAAATATACATCTACGAACCCAGTTGTGTGTTTCACCAAAACCTAGTATTTTATTGTTTCCTGATTTAAACCCAGGTGCAATATAAGGCAACTATGACACAATATTTTTCAAATCACTACCAGAACGATGGATGGGAGCAATATCTAACTCAAATTTATTCTTCTTGAACTTGTCCCTTGGTTTCCTAAAAGGATGGTCCAATGGTAGGAAACATCGATGACAATCAAACCATGAAAGTTTATCACCCTTCTCAAGAGTAAAGGATTTATTTTGCTCCATACAATAAGGGCATGCCAGTTTACCATGTGTACTCCAACCAGACAACATTCCATAAGCTGGAAAGTCACTAATGGTCCACATGAGTGAAGCTCGTAAAAGAAAACTTTCTTTTCTATGCACGTCATAAGCTGTTACACCACGCCATAAATCTAATAACTCATCAATCAAAGGTCATAGAAATATATCCAAGTTTCTTCCTGGACTTTTTGGACCGGGGATGATCATGTTTAAGAACATGAATGGTTTTTTCATACACTTCCATGGTGGCAAATTATACACAACCAAAATTATAGGCCAACAAGAGTAAGTTGTCGATTTCATTCCAAATGGGCTAAAACCATCTGTACAAAGGCCAAGCCTAACACTACGTGGAGAATTAGCGAAATCTGCATAACATTGATCAAAATGTTTCCATGCCTTGCCATCAACTGGATGAGCCAATTTATTGTTAGTGGAACGACTGTAATAATGTCATGTCATGTATTTAGCATGCTTTGAAGACAAAAAGTCTTTTTAAACGTGGTATGATAGGGAAATAACGTAATTGCACTTTCGATTTTGTTTTCTTGCGGCTATTGCAATTAATCGAGTTAATTCTTGGCTATTTACAAATATCACAAAAATTCTTTGCTTCATTCTCTTTATAATATAACATGCAAAAGTTATGACATACATCAATTTTTCCGTAACCAAGTCCCAGTGGTTTTAGCATTTTCTTTGCCTCATAAAAATTATAAGTTAATTTGTTGTCTTCTGGCAAAAAGCTTTTTATCATGGAACTAGCAGAATTAAAATCGGCTTGTGTCAATCTTATTTGAGCCTTTAATACCATCATATTCACACAAGCTGACAATACAGTCTCAGTTTTGCAACCATTGTATAAAGGCTCATTAACGGCTTTCAACATATCAAAGAATTCTTTAGCTTCAGAATTAGGCATTTCATCATCTATATAATCAAATTCTTCATTTGAATGGACATAATTTTCAACAATTGCATCCATAAGCATTTCTCTATATGGGTTAACATTATGGACATTATTATGCCAAGATTCTAATAATGACGTTTCTTCTGTATACTTCTCCCCATGATATATCCAACGCAAATAATTAGGAGTAAACCCTTTTCGTAGCAAATGCTCCATGACAATCTCTTTATTTTGAAATTTTCTATTATCACATTTCACACATGGACATCTGACAACTCTCAATGGTGATGCTTGAGAAAATGCAAAATTAACAAATTTTACAACACCATCATAAAATTCTTTACTTACAAAACCATCACAAACCCTTCGATACATCCATAATCGATCATCCATTAATATAATAACCCTACAGTAAAATGAATTTTGACCGATTAAAATAAATTAAGAAAAGTAAATTAGTAATGCCAAATTATACAAATACATAATTTGTAAGCAATACAAATTTCCATATAATAATAAATATGATCGGATGTTTCATTCTTAAAACACTTTTAAGCTTACATGGTATCCTATTTATTTTATTGCGATATGACTTTGTGAAGGCTTTGCATAGTGAACATGGAAATACAATATATCCCAAAAAAATGTTTTGTCTTATATCATACACTAGTTATAATGATGATCAAAATGAATCATTATGTTATTTTTAAAAAGAAAATATCCTTCGGACTACAATTTTTTTTATGTGCATTCTCTTCGTGTGGAAAAATTATGCTATAAACAAAATCAACAGTTATCTATCACATAAAGCTTTAACTTTCTAGAAAACAACTTTTTAAAGGAAGTTAAAAGGTAACAAATTGCTGGGATGTTGATTTTTAACAAGGTTATTTTGGCCTATGAAAACATTTTTTTTTCATTTATAACTAGTCGAGACTAAGAAAACAATTAAGTCCCAAAAAATTGAGAAAAAATTACTGCTAAAAAAGATATTGAGCAGAATATTTAGCGCTGCCAACAGTAGTTAAGAATTGATTATTTTATAACAAAAGAAGAATTGAAATAACACCCCCGAACATACGATATTGGAGAACTAAGTAAAGATGACTAAATCAAAGCATGTTAACTAAAACATTCACATAGCATATTAGAAGGGTGAAATGTAAACCTGCAGGTTGAATGATATATCAAACAGAAATGGACAGAGAATTACCAATGGACCAGAAGTTTCACGGATGATGGAAATCGTCGTAGATCGTCGCTTAAGGGTGCGTTCGCAGCAAATAAATGGCACGCTGGGGGTTTTGTTCGCGTCCGACGCATCCGACGCGAATACCATTTTCCACGTTCAAATGAAACGATTGCTGAACGTTGAAAATCAAGCCGTTGGCGTCCGACGTGTCGGACGCGTCGGACGCCAACGACTTGATTTTCAACTTCCCTCCCACACACCTATAAAACCCTCTCACCTACACCTTCCTCTTCATCCATACTACACTCCTCCATTCCTCTTCTAAAATTTTCTTCCACATTATTAAATTTTCCATTTTATAGTATGACCAATCGAAAGGTTGCTCATCACTGGTCGTTTACTGCAACTCAGATTATGCTGCAATATTCGGTTGATGCATATGGTGCTTGTGGCATCAACAAAAAAGGTGTACATAAAGCAATTGCAGAAAAGTTCAACGATGCAATAGAAACCATTCCAGACATCGTACCGATTGACGAAACCAAGATCCGAAACAAATATGACATTCTTCGACGGGATTGGATGAAATGGGATGCACAGATGAACAAGACTGGCGCGGGTTGGGATGCATACAAAGGAACGGTCTCTGGAAGCGATGAATGGTGGGAAGATCGTGTTAAGGTCTGTAAATTTATTTTGTTACCATTCCTTTGTAGACAGTTTCTTACAATTTATTTCTTACATTTAGGAATTTGGAACGAGTGACTTGAAATATAAGAAACGACCAATAGAAAACTTAGAGCTGATGCAACAATTATTTCGTGGGACGAATGCAACTGGTCAATCGTCGTACACTCCTGCTGCTAGTGTACAATTGTCGCAGACTGGCACGCCGCCATCAACACAAAGCACGTTTGACAGGACATGGAATTTCGACGGGTTTTTGGAACCATTGGAAGACACGCAAAATAATCATATTCCAAACTTGAATTCTCCATCAAATCCTCCACTGCAACAAACTTCAATGAATACACCAAATTGTGAAGCTCCAAGAATCCCTCCGTCAACCCAAATTCCAATGAATCCGCCCATTCAACCAACTGCACGTTAAAATTCAAGAAGAAAACGTGGTGAAAGTGACGATAAGATGGTTATGCTCATTGACCTAATGCACGAGAGACAGATGAAAAAATCTCGGACGCACTCTGATAGTCCTAATACGGGTACTAGCATGGAATCAACGGGAAGTTCTACAACTTATGCAAATACGGTAGCTCGTATGCAACGTCTTGGAGCAACGGGTGAGTTTGATGTTGCAGACGCACTATTATTTGTGTTGGACCCCAAAATAAATGATATGTTCACTGCTCTTCCGGATGAGATAGCGAAAAGCTGGTTGATTAGAGGGCTTGCAGACAAACGTCACGACCAAGAATACCAAACTTATCTGATAAATAGCAACAAGTAGGAAGTTCATGTCATCGTGTTATTGTATTTCTGTCGTATTTATGTTTGTATTTTCTTTTGTGTAATGAAATGTAGTCATTTTGTTCAACCGAAATTAGTATTTAATTAACTCAAAACAAACAAATTAACAATTAAAATACCACGCTCAAATACCCTGTTCGTAGCTAAAAACACAATTCCCCTTCGCTACAGTACCACGCTCAAATGGCACGCTCAAATGCCACGCTCACGTTCGTTAAGAACACACCCTAAGGATCAGCTGCTGCGTTACTGTTCTCAGACAGAACTATGGCGAATACTTCTGAAATACACAAACTGTGACGGCCCGCCCCGCAACAACCGATATTTACTCCAAAGGTGCGTTGTACACATGTCCAGTTAGCACGGAACGGGTCGTCAGAAGGGAAGGGAAGAAGGAAATGAACTACAAAGAACCTGTAGAATGTCTCACAGCGCATGGAATAAAATATAATAATAACATACTTGACATAAAACAGGTGAGACAGTGCATAAGCTGATAACTAAAACCAACATCAACATCAGAGCAGCGGAAATCCAAACACAGTTTATTACAACTTTCCAAATTTACTGTCTCTAAAACAAAAGAAAACTGAAGTAGAAGATGCACTACTAATGCCCAAGTGGTGATCTTCAACAACACAGGGAGAATACTATATAGATATATCTATATCATACGTGGAAGCCTCATGCTCGTCTCCGGATCATCTACCCGTGCATCACCAGCTAACCTGTCTCTAGTCTGCTCGTGTGAGCACCCAGAGTAATAAGAAGAGACATAAAACTCTGGGTCAGACATAAAGCCTGGTATGAGCGATAAGCATCTAAACAGAACAATAACAGGTATACTAAACCATACCTGAACCTGGACCTGCAACCAAAGAGTTAGTACCACATACCGTACAATACTCTAAGGTGCCATAATAAATAGTGTAGATAATACAGGGGTGGGGTGTGTATGTCATAATGATGGCAAACAAATCAAGTATAACAACCACCCTCACATCTCTCACTCAGTGCGTAAAGCATACGATATCCACCACTGTCAATCACTAGACCCATCGAAGTAGTGGCGGAGTTCAACTTGTACAACTACTGCTACTACCAAGCTTACCACATGGAGTCATGACAAAATCTTTACAAATGACCCCACTTCATTGGTCTATAGCCCTTTAGTCGTACCTAGGCCACGACAGCCCTGAATCCATTCACATACCTCCCATACATAGTGATCCAAAGTCATAGACATCGACTGCCCCTTGGCACACGTCCCGCAGCAAAGCCCAATCATGAAGCGAACTCATCGGTTCCCAACTGGATCCTGAGCTCTAACTTCCCATATTGGACTACCTTTGCATCTCGGGTTATAGGTCAATACTGGATCGGGTCGGGTTCACCTTCTAGCCATCGGATCGGGTCGGGTCCTCTATCTTGAGTTGGTTCAGTTTGTAGTCTTCTCCTGTAGCGGTTCGGTTCGGGTCCACAGCGTTGCATCGGTTCGGGTCCACAGCGTTGCATCGGTTCGGGTCGGGTGCCCCACCTCGGGTCGGGTCGCCATCTCCTATCCAGTCCGTGCTTCCGCTCCGATCAGCTCCCTCGTTCTTCACGTGCTCCGATCCGATCTCTCCTCCTTTATCCGATCCGATCCCAGTTCAATTAGCGTGGCCTTCCGTTTTGCCAATTTTTCTCAAGTGTCAAGTTCTGATCCGATCGAATCCCTTGCCCAGTTCAACTTATCCGATCCGAGCCCCTATATCCGATCCGATCCGGTCCAGAACCTGCACTTTTCCTGCAACTCTTCCAGCAAGTGTTTTACGCCATTCGACGACGTTTTCGACCAATCTAACTATTCTAATCAATCACAAAACATGTCAAACAGTCATAACAACATAGCAAACTAACCATAAACACCGAAACAATGAATTTACATGTCAAAATGGATCAAATATACCCAAAACCCCATATTTTCCATTAAGCATGTTTGAGCAAAACTAATCATAGGGTTAACAAAACTTAACCAAATTAAACCAAATTCCTACCAAAGGCATAAAATATTATTTTCGAATTTATAGATATTTTTCCAGAATTTATTAGTGTATAAGTTCGCTAATCTTCACTAATTACCCTTAATTAACTGTAATTAGTGTCAAAACAATGCTAATCACTCACCTTGGCCACAAATAGAATTCTCAGAACTGAAACCTCGCTGATTTGGGTGAATACTAATGTCTAACAGCAGCTCTAGCCTTGCTTTCGTGTTTTCTCTCCTTAATTTGATGTAGATTAAGCCAAAACTTGATTAGAAAGTGATTTGGGGATATTTCTAGATGTTGGCGGCCATTGTTAGGGTTCAAGAATGAAAGTGGCGGCTGAGAAATGAGGATAGGATCATTCTCTAACTGATTTCAGCCTCTTCCTCACCCTAATCCCTAAATCCCCCATTGGGCTTAGATGTTAATCACCCGGTTAAGCCCAATTAAGTTGTTTTTCGCTATCTGAATCTTGTTTCAACCATATCTCCCAAACGGTGAGTCCGTTTGGCTAATGTGACCACTCTACGGAATTGTAAATCATCATCCGAAGCCAATGGAAGTGGTTTCAGGTCAAAATTCCTTTCCAATCAAAAGTTATGGCCAAAACAGTACTAACTAGGGGTAAAATGGTCATTTAAAAATCGACAAAAAAATCATGAACATGGGAAATGACCCCAATAGTCGTCTCCCAAAGTTACATGACCATACGACTTCGTATGTGAAAGAAATAAATATTCTGCGATCCTATGATGCGTAGAATACGGGTCGTTACACTCTCCCTCCTTTAAGAAATTTCATCCCCGAAATTCCTTAACCCAAAACATACAAAAGATCCCGCATGCCTAACAGCCACATACAACAATCAAACATGCAAAACAAGCAAACAAGCCTATCGTAGCATGCGGAAAACTAAATCGAAGTTAAAATCTTACCAGGCGAAGAGTTCTGTATATGTCTTCATAATGTTTTCCTCTGTCTCCCAAGTGCAATCATTCTCGTCCTCACCCCACTGAACCTTGACTAGCTTCACCGCCTTCCTTCGAAGTTGCTTCATGTCGTGCTCGACAATACGGGCCGGCTTGCAGTTCCCAACCGCCTCGGTTTCTACTTCGAAGTCCTCTAACTGATCAGGTGAAATAGTCATATCTGGGTCGTGAACGAACTTCCTTAGTTGGGAAACATGAAATACGTTGTGAACTCCTGCCATCTTCTCTGGTAAGCTAACTCTATATGCCAAATTCCCGACTGGTTCATGAACAGGAAATGGGCCAACAAATCTTGGTGCTAACTTGCCTCTCCTGCCAAATCGTATCACGCTCTTCAACGGAGAAATCTTGATAAACATCAAGTCACCAACGGAAATTTTAAGTCTCTTCTCCTCTTATCAGCATAACTCTTCTGCCTATCTTGGGCAGCCTTCATTCGTTGTTGAATGGTCTTAATCTTATCCGAAGTTTCCCTCACCACATCTGGTCCAAGCATAAACTTCTCGCCAGTCTCTATCCAACATGATGGTGAGTTGCACGGTCTTCCATACAAAGCTTCATATGGAGCCATACCGATACTGGATTGGTAGCTATTATTATATGCAAACTCTACTAGATGCAATAGGTCATCCCATGATCCACCGAAATCCAATATACATGCTCTCAAGAGATCTTCCAAAATACGATTCACCCTCTCCGTCTGATCGTCGGTCTAAGGATGATATGCGGTACTGAGATGTAACCCTGACCCTAGAGCCTCTTGTAAGCTCTTCCAAAACCCACTAGTGAACAACGTGTCTCGGTCACTCACAATGCTATTAGGTACTCTATGAAATCTCACTACCCACTTCATATATAATTCTGCTAACTTAGCTGCCGTTCTGGTCGATTTGACTGGTATAAATCTTGCACTTTTAGTCAGTCGATCCACAATTACCCAAATGCTATCATGTCCCGACCTAGTCCTTGGTAAACCATTGATGAAATCCATTGAGACTTGCTCCCATTTCCATTCAGGAATTTCTAATGGTTGCAACAACCCACTAGGCTTCTTTTGCTCGGCCTTAACTAGCTGGCAATTCATGCATTTGGATATAACCTCCCAATGTCTCTTTTCATCCCTTCCCAGTAGTAGGTCTGCTTCATATCTCGATACATCTTGTTACCACCGGGGTGTATAGTCAGCTTTGAGTGATGACATTCTCTAAGCACTTCATCTCTCAATCCATTGACATTGGGTACAACAAGCTTTCCATTCTTTCTAAGCCATCCATCTCGATCAAGCCCATACTTGTTCATCTCCTCATCGATACCCATCTCTAACTTGGAGATGATTTCCAACAGGTTAGGATCGTCCCTCTGACTAGAGCCGATCCGCTCAATCAAAGTGGGTCTGATCGTCAAACTTGCTAACATTTCTGGATCCAATTCGTACTTTGGTCTGAAATCATACTCAGCGATGTACTCTAGTTGCTTCCATTCTAGAAACATAGCCCCTAAACTGGCATGTCTCCTACTCAATGCATCAGCCACCGCATTGCCCTTTCCCGGTGTATATGCGATGTCGAAATCATAGGAAGCTAAGAATTCTAACCACCTTTGCTGCCGGAGATTTAGATCCTTCTGAGAGAAAAGATACTTCAATGACTTATGATCTGTAAACAACTCAAATCTTTCTCCCAAGAGATAATGTATCCACATCTTTAACGCGAACACGATCGCTGCCAATTCCAGACCATGGGTAGGGTATATTCTCTCGTGCGGTTTCAATTGCCGACTTGCATAAGCTACAACCCTACCGCCTTGCATCAATACAACACCCAGTCCGGTACCACGGGCATCCGTGTATACCGTCATCTCTTCATTCCCCTTAGGAATGACTAACACTGGTGCACATGTCAACTTGTCCTTTAGACTCTTGAATGCATTCTCGCACCTTTCATACCAGACAAAAGCTTGATTCTTCTTGGTCAACTGGGTCAATGGTGCTGCTATCTTGGAGAAACCTTGGATAAACTTACGATAATATCCAGCTAACCCCAAGAAACTTCTTACATCTGTTGCATTCTTGGGCGTAGGCCAATCCTGTATCGCAGCCACCTTCGCAGGGTCCACGGCAATACCATTCTCTGATACAACATGGCCCAAGAACCTCACTTCCCTCCTCCAGAAGTGACAGTTAGAAAACTTTGCTTTCAATTGGTGTTTTCTCAGCACCTCCATCACTATTCTTAAATGTTCCTTGTGTTCTTCCTCTGTCCTCGAATAGACCAAAATATCATTAACGAACACAAGGACAAACTTATTCAACTGATCTCTGAATACCCTATTCATAAGATCCACAAAATACGCTGGGGCATTGGTCAGCCCGAATGGCATGACCAACCACTCATAAAATCCAGACGGCCTTCGAAATGTTGTTTTAGCTATACTCTCAGCTTCCACTCTAAGCTGATAAAAACCTGTCGCGAGATCCAACTGGGAAAATACTCTCGCGCCACTCAACTGATCGAACAAATCATCTATCCGCGGTAGAGGATACTTGTTCTTCCTCGTCACTTTATTCAACTCGCGGTAGTCTACACACAAACGAAGGGAACCATCCACCTTGGTAGCAAACACAACTGGTGCTCCCCATTCAGAAACACTCCTTCTGATAAATCCCTTCTTCAAAAGATCGCTGACTTGCACCTCGAGCTCTCGCTGCTCCCTTGGTGCCATACGACGAAGTGACATCACTATAGGTCTGGCATCTTTTACCAAATCAATACGGAACTCAATCTCTCGATGTGGTGGAAGCCCGGTCACTTCTTTGAAAACATCCGGATACTGGCCAACCACGGGAAAACCTGACAACTCACTATGCGGAATGTCGAGGGAGTTTAGAAAACTAGCCAATACCCCCTCACTGGGTAGACCACCAAACACTATCCTCCGCCCATCATCCGCTCTAGCTGTCACCAAAAAGCCCTCACAGTCTACCACCACCCCGTATCTCTGGAGCCAATCTACTCCCAAAATAATGCCAAACCCAGTAAAGCCCAAAACAAAGCAATCGCAGACAAACATGCATCCATGACTCGATAAGACCACATTACGACAAATCATGCTAAGGCTAGTCGAACCACCAATCGGGTTCGTCACTACTAAAGGTCTATCGATAATCTCGGGCTCCAATCCCAATCTATCTACCAGGTCACTAGATATGAAAGAACTGGAAGCTCCGGTATCAAACAAAACTCTAACAGGAACATCATAAACAGAGAGCATACCTTGAATGACGACATTCTTTCCCTTCTCCGCCGCAGTTGGGGCATTCGACGAAGAAGGAATAGCATTAAGGGCGTAGGCTTTCACCATTTGCTTTTATTTAGGGGGTTGCGGACACTTGTCCTTGTGATGTCCCATTTGGCCACAGTTGAAGCACTTCCTATCCGCTGGCTTGGCCCGACAATTACCAGCATAATGGCCCTTCTTACCACAGCTGAAGCACTCAACATCTTGCTTATTCGTTTTTTTCTGGCCATCCTTAGTCTGACTCTGCTTTCTCTTATTCTGGGAACCACCCTTGCCTCCACCACTTGCTTGTGGTTTTGGCTCTTCTGCAGATGCAACCTCAGTCTTCGGCTTAGGGTAGAGACTTTTTGACCTCAATGCTTTCCCCACAATCGATTCAAACGTCTCATCGATGTGGTTAATAAGCCTTTCCCCCAAGTACTGATCCAAGCCAGTAATGAATTTCTCACTCTTCTTCTCGGCAGTATCAATAAGAAATAACCCATACTTCGACAAAGTATCGAATTCAGCAATATACTACGAGACAGCTCTGCCATTCTGCTTGAGCTCCAAGAATTTCTTAAATAGCACTGACTTCTGAGCAGCTGGAATGAACTTCTCGCTAAAGCGAACCTTAAACTGCTCCCAAGTAATCTGATCTTTGGGAGTAGCTGCCTTTATAGCATTCCACCAATTCAATGCCCGCCCTTGCAGCTGACGGGACGCTAGCATTCTCTTCATCGCATCCTCGATACCCAAATCCTCGAAGATACGTTCGCAACTATCCAACCAATCCTGAACATCCGTAGCCGACTCCGTTCCATGGAATGGCTTCCCACCAAGACTAATATAATCCTTATTCAGCTTGGCGAAGTCGACCCTCGGCGCCTGCACTACTGGACCACCACCATTTCCACCATTGGGAGCTGCCCTCTGCACATCCCTAAGCATATCTCTCATGAGGTCAGTAAACATCGTCCTCATGTCAGCAGCATTCCCATTATTAGCTCCCCTACCAGCACCTCTAGCATATCGGCTCGTCAATCTGAAAAAGGGAAACGATTAACGACCCCATAGTGGTGCTAGTGCAGTACGACTTCATTCTTATACTACTAATAGTATATATATATATAGCTTTTAAAAACCAAAGTAATCACAAATACGCTCTCTCGTATACGTATATTATCTCTCCCTGATAACTTCCCTAGGTTAACTATGCAACCTAGAGCTCTGATACCAAATGTGACGGCCCGTCCCGCACCAACCGACATTTACTCCAAAGGTGCGCTGTACACATGTCCAGTTAGCACGGAACGAGATGTCAGAAGGGAAGGGAAGAAGGAAATGAACTACAAAGAACCTGTAGAATGTCTCACAGCGCATGGAATAAAATATAATAATAACATACTTGACATAAAATAGGTGAGACAGTGCATAAGCTGATAACTAAAACCAACATCAACATCAGAGCAGCGGAAATCCAAATACAGCTTATTATAACTTTCCAAATTTTCTGTCTCTAAAACAAAAGAAAACTGAAGTAGAAGATGCACTACTAATTCTCAAGCGGTGATCTTCAACAACACAGGGAGAATACTATATAGATATATCTATATCATACGTGGAAGCCTCCTGCTCGTCTCCGGATCATCTACCCGTGCATCACCAGCTAACCTGTCTCTAGTCTGCTCGTGTGAGCACCCAGAGTAATAAGAAGAGACATAAAACTCTGGGTCAGACATAAAGCCTGGTATGAGCGATAAGTATCTAAACAGAACAATAACAGGTATACTAAACCATACCTGAACCTGGACCTGCAACCAAAGAGTTAGTACCAAATACTGTACAATACTCTAAGGTGCCATAATAAATAGTGTAGAGAATACGGGGGTAGGGTGTGTATGTCATAATGATGGCAAACAAATCAAGTATAACAACCATCCTCACATCTCTCACTCGGTGCGTAAAACATACGATATCCACTACTGTCAATCACTAGACCCATCGAAGTAGTGACGGAGTTCAACTTGTACAACTACTGCTACTACCAAGCTTACCACATGGAGTCATGACCAAATCTTTACAAATGACCCCACTTCATTGGTCTATAGCCCTTTAGTCGTACCTAGGCCACTGCAGCCTTGAATCCGTTCACGTACCTCCCATACATAGTGATCCAAAGTCATAGACATCGACTGCCCCTTGGCACACGTCCCGCAGCAAAGCCCAATCATGAAGTGAACTCATCGGTTCCTAACTGGATCCTGAGCTCTAACTTCCCATATTGGACTACCTTTGCATCTCGGGTTATAGGTCAATACTGGATCGGGTCGGGTTAACCTTCTAGCCATCGGTTCGGGTCGGGTCCTCTATCTTGAGTTGGTTCTGTTCGTAGTCTTCTCCTATAGCGGTTCAGTTCGGGTCCACAGCGTTGCATCGGTTCGGGTCGAGTGCCCCACCTCGGGTCGGGTCGGGTCGCCATCTCCTATCCAGTCCGTGCTTCCGCTCCGATCAACTCCCTCGTTCTTCACGTGCTCCGATCCGATCTCTCCTCCTTTATCCGATCCGATCCCAGTTCAATTAGCGTGGCCTTCCTTTTTGCCAATTTTTCTCAAGTGTCAAGTTCTGATCCGATCGAATCCCTTGCCCAGTTCAACTTATCCGATCCGAGCCCCCATATCCGATCCGATCCGGTCCAGAACCTGCACTTTTCCTGCAACTCTTCCAGCAAGTGTTTTACGCCATTCGACGACGTTTTCGACCAATCTAACTATTCTAATCAATCACAAAACATGTCAAACAGTCATAACGACATAGCAAACTAACCATAAACACCAAAACAATGAATTTACATGTCAAAATGGATCAAATATACCCAAAACCCCATATTTTCCCTTAAGCATGTTTGGGCAAAACTAATCATAGGGTTAACAAAACTTAACCAAATTAAACCAAATTCCTACCAGAGGCATAAAATATTATTTTCGAATTTATAGATATTTTTCCAGAATTTATTAGTGTATAAGTTCGCTAATCTTCACTAATTACCCTTAATTAACTGTAATTTGTGCCAAAACAATGCTAATCACTCACCTTGGCCACAAATAGAATTCTTAGAACTGAAACCTCGCTGATTTGGGTGAATACTGATGTCTAACAGCAGCTCTAGCCTTGCTTTCGTGTTTTCTCTCCTTAATTTGATGTAGATTAAACCAAAACTTGATTAGAAAGTGATTTGGGGATGTTTCTAGATGTTGGCGGCCATCTAGGGTTCAAGAATGAAAGTGGCGGCTGAGAAATGAGGATAGGATCGTTCTCTAACTAATTTCAGCCTCTTCCTCACCCTAATCCCGAAATCCCCCATTGGGCCTAGCTGTTAATCACCCGGTTAAGCCCAATTAAGCTGTTTTTGACTATCTGAAACTTGTTTCAGCCATATCTCCCATACGGTGAGTCCGTTTGGCTAATGTGACCACTCTACGGAATTGTAAACCATCATCCGGAGCCAATGGAAGTGGTTTTAGGTCAAAATTCCTTTCCAGTCAAAAGTTATGGCCAAAACAGTACCAACTAGGGGTAAAATGGTCATTTCGACAAAAAAAATCATGAACATGGGAAATGACCCCAATAGTCGTCTCCCAAAGTTACATGACCATACGACTTTGTATGTGAAAGAAATAAATATTCTGCGATCCTATGATGCGTATAATACGGGTCGTTACACAGACCAAATTCATCCGCTAACCAATCTGAATTACAATCGACAAAAGAAAATACTAAATTATTTATAAGTCAAAATCACTAAAAAAACTCAAATTTTGCAAAAATCGTACAAAAAGAAGTACCCGTTGATTTTATTTCAGATAGTTAGAGGTTGTGTCTCCGCAATCGAGGATAAGTGAGTTGCGGATGAATCGTGAAAAGAGTGGGAAACAGGGTTTAAGCGCCAGATCGAAAATTTCCATTTCCTATTTTTTGCCGATTTGTGCGTTAGATCTGCGAAGTTGAGGACTGGGAGAGAAAAAGCGATTGTATCAGGAAATAATTATTTTATATTGCAATGACTTTGCCAATGGGTACCTTTGAGCATGATATTAGCCTATTAGGGTTTACAGGAAATTTGCGTTCAAAGTTTCTCTAGGGGTTTGGAGCTTTTAATGTCTAATCACAATGGTTTGTGATTGTGGTATACATGGCATGTAATATAAAATCATTTCATGTTACTTTATTTCATATAGATGATACACTAATAAATTTATTTTTCTAAAATGACTTTCCAAATAATTATAGCTAAATATATGACAAGAATAACAAAAAAAGGCAAATTGTTCATGATGACAAATAAATTTAATACGTACTCAAATTTTTTCAAAAAATAGATGTTCTATATTAACAATAACAGTGGATGCTTCAAACAATTTTTTGAGTTCCTTCAAATATTGAGAAGTTTACCACTGAACGACTAAAAAATATCAATTTTTCCAATGTCTCCAATAAATACATCCACTAGCTACACAAAAATTAAAAATAAAAAAACATAAAATCATTACAGATTGATTTGTGTGATCACGAGAGCGAATTTGCTTCTAAATTGCCTTCTATTCTCATAGTTAACTATCAACTTTTTTTCTACCTTTTGTTAATTTTTTTAGTTAACACAATCTCAAGACCTAGTTTAATTTAATTAAACTAGTATAACCGCACAACGGTGGAAAAACCGACTTTGTAATACTATATAACTAATAAAATAATTACAGATCCATTTTTAATATAATATAATTTATTAGTTAATTTTCGAGGAAGAATTGTTGAACCAAGGTGTATTTTTTAATTAGTATAGATTTTTATCAGATAGACGATTATGAATTACCTATGAAATAAAATGAACACCAAATAAGCTTTGAGATGTAAGATGGAGAAGTAGCGTATTAACAACTTTCACTTTTTTCAGCCATACTCGGCTCTTTAGAAGTTCATGGGCAGTAATAAATGCATCTGATACCGAGTAAATAGGCCCAATGGGCACACCTCGAATAACGAGAGCCTTTGATTGGTTGAGCTTGTAATGTTATTAGTTCCATTGAGGTTTACATTTAGAAATTTTCAATCAAAAGAATGCAGCTAGGATACAGTAACCATAAAAACCTGATTCATTAAAGGCCTTGAAAAAAAGTTGCCACCACCCATGTAACATGGTAAATATCAACAATTGAAACTCGTCCCCTTTCTGCTTGTTTACACAATATACATAGTTACGTACATAATTAAAAAAGTCAAACAGCAAGAACCAAACTAGCCAAAGGCTGGCCTAAATTGCCTTTGAGCTCACTCTACCACCCCTGCTCTTTCAACTCCATGACAATCAAAGCAGTTTTGAGGGGGGGTGTGTGCGTGCGCGCGTGTGTGTATATTTGGCGCATGATTCGCATGTGATAATAGTTAGCGCTTCACGAATGAATTATTTTTATACAAAATGTATATTGTTAATTAATAGTTTATTCGATAGATCCCTTTTTAATTAATAGTATATATAGAAGAATGATTTCAATTTGTAAAAGAACTTTGTTCATCAGATTCTATTTTCAAATGATACTAAGGATTGAAATATTTATAAACAGATAGTTTGAATTTGTACATGAATGTTTTAAAAATTAATTAATAAGTGGTTTAACTTAATTACTTATTTGATAACAAGGATTATATTTGTTAATTATTTTTTATAGGTGAGTAGAAATTAATCAATGTATTCAATAATGAGTTTTGGACTAAAGTGAATCAATTTACTTATTCAAGATAGTTATTATAGTTATTTATTTATTAACTAGCAAGGAAAGTTAATTCAACAAACTTAGGCTTAAGCATTAAATTTTAATAATGGATTTAGGAGCTGAATTTAAAGCTAGTGTGTCGATTTAGGAAATGGGTTTAAAGCTAGTGTGTCAATATAAATCATTATCCCTACCAATTTGATCAAGTGATGGTCGGGCAAATGCTTTTCGTCATTCCTATGTGTCATTCCACATAATTGAGGTTATCCGCTCGAGTTGATTACAGTTTAAGCTAATACAAATCTGACTTTTCTTAGATGAATAGGAAAGTGGCAGATCATTCTGATCCTTGGTGAAGCGACCCAAACTCGCCCGTAAGGGAAAGCCCGGATTGAGTTGAGAACACGACAAATTAGAACGCAAATAGAAGAACATTTCATTGCTATTACAACAATTACATCAGAGTACAAGAATATAACAGAGTATGAATACACAATATACATCAGAAATATATCAGAAATTAAATTACAAAGCAACGGAAAATTAATACAATGCACAGCGGAAATATATTAACAAATACAACTGAAAGAAATACACGGATACAGAGCTTTCCTAATATAGCTCCAGCTGTAAACCAGGATCATGTAAAAAGAAATCTGCAAAACCAAAACTACTAGCTGCCCATGTGAAAAATAGGGGCACTTAGAGTTTAGGTTAAAACAATAAACTCCAGGTCAGTCATGTGACTGGTGTGAGAACTAAAACAGTTATTTAAAACTTTACTTTAAAAATAAAGTAAATCAAGGGACCACGCTGTATAACACGGAACGGGTTTCCTCCCATGAATACCTGTGCATAAAACAGTTTATAGACAACACATTGCTTTTTGAAAAAATGAAGCTATTATAAGACTCATGTCCCATCACACAATGCAACACAAGCCGGAGGATAAAGTTTTACCTTATAATAGCCAAACATGCTTGGTACGTTTAAAACAAATCATTTTGATATTACTATAAGTGTATAGTGTCAAAATCAACTTCAAATATAAATGTATCAATCATAGACGGCATAGTATCACATGCTACTAAACTGGTAGTGCTCGATATCTAACAACACGGTGTTATCGGTAAAATTAAAGATTTATCTCCAAATCCAACCGTTAGCTTTCAAATCTCTTATATTAGTTGGAAAGCTCTTTTCGATACGAACCCAACGGTTCCGGTTTTAGGAGAATCCGACGGTCTGATCTCCCGTAATATCAATTCGAAGTCAATGGTCGAAATTCGCGAATGGTCGCGGTGCGGCGCGTTCTATTCAAACCACTTATATATATATATATATATACATATAACACACACACACACACACACACACACACATATATATATATATATATATATATATTTCCGTTAAAAACGTATTTTATAAATTCGTTTTAAAAACGATTCCCACTTCCATTTCAATTTAAAATCAAAATTGAATATTCCATATCATTAATATAAAATTGATAATATTTACAAAATATCAGATTTTGAAATCATTTCCTTTTCGATATTCATTGTAAAAATGAATAAAATCGATATAAAATCGTTCGCATCAAAATAGCGCGTATCTAATCAATACGGTTTCACACATTTTAATATTTTCGTGTCCATCCAAAATCGGACATCAAATTCACATTTTAATCTTTTGCTGAGTATTATTCTAAAAAATTCGTTATTTCCCAATATTCGTTATTCCTGAATTGGAATTAGACACAATTAATTACCATACAATGTTATGTATATGGATTTCATACATCACATGTACACAATAACAATGATAAACAATCATCCATTGTCCAGAGTGCAGTACGCAACTGCATAAGCATTAAATATAAACAATTAACGCTTACAATAGTCTATCAACCAATCGATTGACATACAACTAAACAATTGGAATTAGTGTACGTCAAATATCATCCCAGTACCCGTATGGGGTTTCAACCAACAAATACTAAATATTATTTGTGCAGTTGGACGAATTGTAAAATTTATTCATTCTAACTTCAATTTAAATAAATTTTTAGTCGTTATTATTTAAAATAAATCATTTTAAATATTCAAAATCCATTAAAATAGCTAAAATAAAAATTTTAAATTGGTTCTGAAAATCCGGGTTATTACACTTGGTTTCCAGGGTGATCAAACTATGTGATCAAGCTTTTCTAAAGTGACCGATCTAATCCTAAGCATGATCAAACAAATGGAATTTGAATTGTCCTGTGAGTTGATTGGGCATTTTCTGAGTGATCGGACGATGTCCAAAGGCGATCGATTCGAGTTGAGTAGCTTTCTGATTTCCAAGCAAGCATCGATTATGATGCTTAGTCCGAGTTTGCACGAGTCCATGCTCGAACCATGAGCAATCCGGATGTCCAGGTCCAAAGAATAACGACATTGCTAAAATTCGGGTTAACACTTGTCGTACAAACATGTATTACTGTGGAAGACTTGTTTTGTACAAGTCCAATTTCCGCAATCTCTCTAGATTGATCTTGCATGTTATGGTTATTTTGAGTCATAATAGTTTTCCATGGTCTCACCGGAGCTTTTACGTATTCAAAAGCCTCTTCGAGCTGGTATTAATGGCTTTGTCATGCTTCGTTGAGTTCTGCAACCTCTCCAGGTTGATGCTGAGAGTTCGCGGCCGCGCCCAGTGGACTTCTTGCCATGTTCCATCCTCATTTGACGATCCAAAGTTTGTCCTAGCTAATTGTAATCACAGTTTGAATTCCTAGCCTCTCCAGGCTTTTGATCGAGCATAATCCATAATCGTTATGCTAGAATCTCTCCAGGTTTTGTTTATGTATAGTCCATACATACATGACGGTTTGGAGGCTCTCTATGCTATTGTTAAGCATCATCCATACTTAATGCTTCGACTTGGATTGATTGCCGTCAAGCATCATCCATACTTGATGATTCACGATTTGGTATAGGAGTAAACATATTTTAAACATTTCATTATATTATGTTGCAAGTTTGGTCTTTTGCCTTTCTACTTACTTATGCATGCCTACATGGAAAGGTATGTTGAGAAGGATGGTTGATTGTTGAAGGTAAGAAGAAAACTGAATACTACTAAGGATCAACTTGCAATCAAGGTACCAGGTTGGTTATGCGACGATGAGACCTTCTTCTTAGGAAATAAAGATAGTTGTGATGGAGCCGAGCAAAGGACAGATCACTCTTGATCTAGACCTGGAAAATATGTCAACTGTTAGGTTGTTTGGATTAATGTACACCAATAATTGAAGTGACTTTGAGGTGATGGGTTTGGACCAACAAGACTTGTTCAGTTAATGATTAGTTCATCTTTTATACTGGTAATTCATCTTTTATGTATACAGTATGCTCATAGGTTATTATTTATGGAAAATGATTTTTGGATATGGTGATTTCATGCTTTATATATGTGTTGTCTGTTGGTGATTATCTAATAGTGTCGCCTATTTGTGATTTGGTTCTGTTGTTGCTTTACTGATAGGCAATATTTTCCAATGGGTCAAACAGGTAAATCGATACGACTTGATATGACCCATTTCGTTAAACATGTTACACGGGTATGGTCGGGTCAACCCGTTTATAAACGGGTCGGGTTAGGGTTGGGGAAAAATGACCCGTTAAATAAACTGGGCAACTCAACACATTTATAAATCAACCCAAACCCGACTTGACCCGACCTGAACCCGACACGCCCCATTAACAACCCTAATTGTAATTGGCCTGTTAAATAATTACGAGAAAATAAAGCAACATTAAGCATGTTAGTAATTATGTAAAAAAAGTAGACTTGAGTTTCAATAATTATAAAAATTGAATTAATTTTACTGTAGGAACGTATAAGGTTATGCTTAGATTTGGTTTTAAAAAGAAATAGACTAGTTTGTTTTTCTTTATTTATTTTTTATTAGATTTTTGCTCAATTTTTATTATTTATTAACAAACTGATAATGGTAGATTAATTCCATAATCTAATCATTGATTCGAAACACTAAATGAATAAGTTTGGATTGGCAGAAATCTAATCATTGATTCGAAACACTACAAGGATAAGTTTGGATTGTAGAACCAATATACTATGCTTATAAAATTAAAATCTATTATTAGTTATTGAGAGTGGAAGGAGAAGATAGATCTTATATATGTAAATAAAGGAATATTTAGCATATATTTTTATGATGTTAGTTCGAATTAGCTAGTAAGTCCAAGTTTTTTCCAACTAATTAAGTTTGTGTTGACCAACATAAAATTTATATTCTTATTTGACTGGACGATGATACTAATTATACATTATCATGAAAAAGGTTTTTAGGTGCAACTTCATTCACATAAATTACCAACACCAATCATTAGATTTACTTATAATAATGGACGTTATGTAGTTGTAAGCAAGGTTCGAAGTCCGGTTCCGGTATCATCCCAGTCATTGGAGAATTTTAAAACTTCGGTTTCGTTTCGGGAATTTTGTTCTATTTCTGGTTCTGGACTTTATAATGATTTAAAAAAAATTATGTAGCAGTAAATACTAAAAGTTTGTGTTTGAAGGTATTATATCTCAATTGCTTGCTTTAAATGTGACTTTACCACATTAAAAAACAAAAGTCAATTGCTCAAACACTATAAAATAACTGAACAAGCCCAAATCAAGTCATTGTACTAAAAATAATGAGGCTCGACCTTTTTTAAAAACAGTACATTTGATAAATAAACCCAAAATATTATATGTTCCTAACTATAATCAGGAAATTGCGTCTTCTTCTCTTTCTCATTTCGCCGCTGAATCCAAAAGAGAAAAGAAAAACCATTGCCCGCTGCTTCTTCCTTCCACTGCTTCATGTTTTGTATATTTTCCTTCCTCCAATTCGTGTAGTTGGTATTTTCAGAATTTTCTAAATCGATTTTTGATTTTTTTTTTTCCATTGATATTCAAAATCCGGTTTGTTGCCTTATTTCGGTCCAGTCACCTCCCGAACCGGGTCGAAATGACCTAAATTCGGGCGTATCGAACAGAATCTCAAATCACGGTTTTAAGACTTCTTTGAAACTGAATTAAAGACTAAGATATGGTTTCTAATCAGTCTTAATATTTATAAACTGATTTGAGACTAACTATCAGTCTTTGACTTCAAATTTTAAAGACTGACTGTTTTTAGTTTATAATCAGTTTTTATTTAAAGACTGAATAATTTCAGTCTTTATTTTTCAGTCTTTATATGGATGATTTCCTGTAGTGTTCTATTTACAATTCAGCTATAAATACGTGTATTAAAACTCATTTTATATATTCGTAACCACTGTACTATTGCATTTTGCAGTAATAATAAAGAAATAATATCGTTTCTCTTCCACAAATCTTATAGAACCAAACTCCTTTTGATTTTATCTAGTAAAATATGGCCCAGCCAATTCTGACAGATAGTAAGCTTCTTTTCTGGTTTCTTCTTGGAAAAACAGCATGCAAACTGTTTTTCATCATTCTGATATTCTGTACCTACCATCAATATTTCTTCACAGCTTTTCAGCAGATTTCTTGCAACCAAAGTATCACGTTTTCCCACTCCTGCAAACAAACATGACTAAGAAACAATCTGGCTATAAAATTGTACTAAAAGCATGCAATTTTTTATTTGATGCTAACAGTTTCTACGTGTCATATGTAAATTATGATTGATTAAAATATGGGTCACTTAAAGAAGTCCATAAGTGAATCAGCATCTCATGACACGTTAAATCATATTTGAACCAATTAAAATAATTTTCGGTGGAAAGGAAATGAACAAAAGGATATACATAGGACAAAACTTATAGAACACAAGCTGTCAATAAGTCTACAGAAACATATGATGAGATATCTAGCTAAGCTCCAGTAATATTGAAGTGGTATATGTAGTGTTAGAAGAGATGAATGCAGCCAAAAGTTTTGAAAATTTGTAACAAGCCAGCTTATGGACAACCAAATGTTAACAAAAATCTTGCCTTCTTTACTGCTTATTAAAAGGTTGGACTACTACTTAATCTGATTTTACACTCGAAACGATAAATAATTGGATAATACCCACGTAGTCTTCCTGTTTCAACTTTTGAAAATTAACTTTATTACCTAAAACCAGGGTTGGCAATTTGCTTTAGAAATACCCTCTATATAAGGGCAATTCAGTTTCAGTGTTAAGCAAAGCATCTCTTTCCAAGCCTCTAAATCTTCTCAAGTCACCGTTTTCCTTATAAATTCAAGTACCTCTTAATTTCTTCTTGAACTTCTTCTCAAACATAACCCTCTTTCGAAAAGAAAAGGATAAAAATATGGGCCTAGGAGGAACATTAGAGTTTCTATCTGATGTATTGTGTTATGGTAATAGCCATACACATTCAAAGAAATGGAAAACAATGCAGACTGTTGACCTCAAAGTTAAAATGGATTGTGAAGGATGCGTGCGTAAGGTGAAGAATGCACTTAATTCTATGAAAGGTTTGTTTTTCATCATCTCATTTCTCTAGTTTTCATTTCTATTCCAAGGTAATCTGTATTTTGTCAACCGGTCGTTGAAGAAAAATAATTGTAAAAACTCTTTCATCTACCATATAGTGATAAAGTTGGTGAAAAAATATGCAACAAATGAACATTGATCATCAATGAAACAATTATGCCATGACTGTAACAGATTCATAAACTATATATAACTATGTTTGTTTGAAGTCCCGGGGAATAGCTGTGTCAAAAGAATAAGCATGTATTCTATTACTGAATCGCTCTATGTGTTTTAGGGGTGAAGAATGTAGATGTTAACAAAAAACAAAGTAGAGTGACCGTAACGGGATATGTAGAAGCAAAAAGAGTGATAAAAAAGGTGCAATCTACTGGGAAAAAAGCAGAAATATGGCCATATGTGCCATATAATTTGGTAAGTCATCCATATGCTGTGGGTGCTTATGACAAAAGAGCTCCTTCTGGTTATGTGAGGAAAGTAGAACAGTTCACAGTTCCAAGTCAAGCTTATGGCTACCCGCAAGAAGAGCAACTCACTAGCATGTTTAGTGATGAGAATCCAAACGCATGTTCTATTATGTGAAAGCCGACAATTACCTGAAAAGAAAAAGGAAAAGGGAAGATAAAGTAGCTTTTGATTTTGTTCATGTGAGTAGTGTGTAAAAAGCAGATGTGTTGTGATGTGGATTTGAAGAATTTGTTGTACTTGCTTTGTTTCTTCCACTAGAATAATAATGCATGCATATAAGAATATATATATAAGGTTTTTAACAGCAAATCGATAGAAGTGAACAGTATACTGTATTTTAATTATGTTTTTTGGGTAGGAACCAATAAAAATAAGGCATTGATAGGGTTCAGGGTCTTTGTAATTAGAAGTATGACTAGATGCAAATCTGTGTGTAGCCAAATATTCAATGCCAAACACTACTGCATCAAATAAATAAATAAAAAGCAATCAATCTCAAATGAAGCTAGAAAACCAATTAAAAGGAACACTGGCCATCTATGTGTATAATACTGCATAAGTTCACATTGCAAATGGTTTCCATATATGTATATATATTATAGGATAAGTTTCTACATTTTTATTAGAACAGGTTACTTCTAAGACATGAGAATGGTGTGATTTGCTGCTTGAAAGTTAATTAAATGGGCTACACAACACATTGTTTGACTTTACAGGGAATTCACTGTCCTCTTTACGTATAGCTAGTAATTAATATATAGAGTGCATTGTGGAACAAACTTAAATCATAGCAATAATAATTGGAAAAAAAAACCGAACTATCAGCATCCTTAAACAGATTTGTACTTCCTTTCCATCTGGAACTGGACACATGGCCTAGCTACGCTTGACATTTGACGAAAGTTGAAAAAAAAAAAAAAAAATTCCAAACACGTTAAACTGACCTACTCCTGGGTTTTGAACTCCACCAAGCCTTCTTTGTCAAGTATTACTTTTCAAGGAGTAAATGTTAGGATTGTCTAGCATATTATTAATAAAGTAGGAATGACGATTTAATAAATAATCTTCATTCATGGAATAAGCTGAAGTAGTGACATGCAAGTGTGAATTGGTAGACACGTAACATCAGGATTTCTTTTATTATAAGAATATGTGTCAATTCATATGTTTCCTTCCTATTCAAAGAAGGAGGAGTTAGACTTGTTCCGACCATCATTATATAACAGTCAATAAATTAATGTACAGCCTAAAGCTTCAAACATTACTAGGGCCTTTATCAAGTGATCAATAGGATATATATGAATCCCATTGATAGCCCTATCATAAACTAGAAATCTGTGTTCCTAGTGCACTATGTTGTACTGTCTAAATAAATTGTATGAAGGATATGTTCTGAATCTTTGCCTAGGTAGCTACTTTAAGGGGCTTTCTTCATGGCAGACTGAGTAGTAACTGATTAATTCATTATGTACAATATAAGGAAACATAACACTGGGAAAATACCACTAGTAAATTTAATCTAAAACTACAGTCAGGATGCATACTGAATTAATTACAACAGTAGAATGTCATATGCATTCAAAACTATGTAATGAATCATCAGCTAGATGGAAGTCGGTATTTACACTAGCTTGCATATGACAAAATGATTAGTTACACGTAAACGTCAGTATACATTTTGAACAATGACAATTGTTGGAAGATATTTTGTTGATTCAAGGCTATTCTTTGAAGTTTATTAGAGTTATTTTAGCTGGTCAGAATTAGTCTTGAATCTTGATAGTTATCCGAATAAGTGTTTAGCTTGTTGTATTTTCATAAGTCTATTAGTTTCCTAGTATATATTATAAGTAAACGAGTAAACGAAACCGTATGTGTGATGCAATCTATTATATGAAGCGGTTATTTTATCAAAACATACCCGAATATATATGTAAAATAGCTTTAGCCCAAGTATGCTTTACAAACTGTATATATCATAGTTGTGAAGACCAAACCGTACGTTAAACCATGCTAGTGTAAGATCCAAAATTTTCGTGGTTCAACCGGTCAGACAGTGAGAACCGCGATGATTGTTTGTTTCTATTTTTCTGATTTAAACGTAAAATAATTTTAAATATAGATAAAATTTAACCAATTATGATAAACACTCGTGTCCAAACTGGTTGTGACACTTTGACATGATCCAATAAGTCATGAGTTTAATTTTCGTCTTCAACCCACTTGTAACGTAGTACGTTATATACTACCTAACTGAAATAATTATATAATAACTTATCATAGCAAAGTTGTAAATTTGCTATTTTTAATAGTGAAGGATGATTAGTTCAACAATAGTTCGTAAAATATACATAATAATGAATTATATCATCCAAAATTTAATGATAATTGCTATGAAATTATTTGTAAAATTTATTATGTCAAAAAATGAAGAGTGAAGCAATTCTTTTTTTCTCAAATTTGAAAAACCGTGAGTTCAAAGAGGTCGAACTAGAGGTTTTTATAGGGTTTGGAGGTTAAACCGCGGGTCTGTGCACGCGCAAAGGTTATTTCATTTTCAAAGCTATGGTGCTCCACAGTCGAAGGTTAACCGCGGTCGAACCGAGGTTGGGTTGGATTTTGAAAACATTGGTATATATAGACCACGTACAAATGATCATTCTGATTTACAATTCATAATACAAATCACTCTCTATCTCAAATCTATATTCAAAAGTATATCATAATTCTTACATGGTATCGACATCGGAGCAAATTGCTTAATAGCATATCCTGTAAAACATTTACAATTAGTGTATTTGATATCGGATCGATCAAGAAATATCGTTATTTGAATTTCTCTCATCGGAGATTAGCAAATCTCTTCATTTGAGAGTATATGCTAGATAAAGAATGGCAGCGCCTTACATAATTCAGTGGCTGCATCAGAAATCCAGTATAAAGCCAGAATATTCAGGAAAGCATCAAAAATTCAGTATTTATTAAGAAATCATCACAGTCAAGAAAAGTATCATTCAGGAAAGCTAATGAAAACAATACTAGAATAACAGTGTATTCCAACGTCATATTTCCAACCGTCACCAACGGCTAACCCAACAACTTCCAGCGAGTCGTTGAATTTTAAACAATCCGTTTGGAGCCGTTGAAAACCGATGGAATAATATTCGTTTGCAGCCCTTGAAAATTTTTCTGCATATCTTCCAGAGTTGCGACCTGCTTTCATTATTTATTCCCCAAAACGATTTTAAGCTCCCCAATCCACCATTTCCCAACCTTTTACTTCGCTGCCACCACCCTAACAACCTCCGACGCCATCTATGAGCATCTACAGCCCGTTTCCACACTCCTAGCTCTCCAAATCCGGTAATTTCTCTAAACCTAAAATTTAAATTTTATTTGTTTATTTAGGGCTTAATTTAAACTATGATTAATTCCTACTTGTTAGTGTATATACATTATATCATGTTAACCCCTAATTTCAATTAGTATCACCATAATAATAAAATTATTAGCAATTTCAAATTTTCTAATTTAGTCTATTGCGTTTGTTTAGGTAGCTTTGGTTAGTATTAAACGTATGTGTGTGATAGGGTTTGCAAATATAATTTATGCAAAAACAAAGTATATATTATGTTGAGTGATCGTAGGTTTGGATAATTTGTGCGAACATTAGCTTTGTGCTTATGTGAACATGCTAAATGATTTGGTGTATAAATAAATTTGACAGTAATCGTTGTAGTTAGGATTGCATAAATTGTAAAAATATATAATTTAGTGCATATGTAATAAAACGGTAAAATATAAAGAAATATTTAAAGAAATTAATATACTAAGTAAATTCAATATAAATAAATATTTAAACCCTTAGATATTATTTGGCCCCGTCTGACAAGTGTTGTATATGATCGTTATATGAATATTTTACAAAATGGACAAGTCTATTCATCCGATACGTCATTTGTCGGATTTGTCCCTGTATTGAACAAGTTACAAATACTATAAAGTAATTATATTTCGTAACTCATATCGCTTTAAACGGTCCACAAAATTCCGATCGCATTTCCTTTACAATCCTTGTGTACAAGCATTTGTGTACGATATAAGGAATAAGGAGGAAATGCTGCCGAAATTTTGTAAAATCGTTTAAAATGATATGATTTACGGAATGTAATTACTATTATGTTTATAATGAGAAGTAAGATGACAGACCATTAAAGAAGGCACATAAGTGACAATGAACCAATGGTTGTTTATTTAAAATAAAGGTTGTAAAAAAATATAAAATTTAGTACATGTTTACTAAATCAGTAAATAAAATTTACGATTAATTTTTTTATTACTTCATCATAGGTTTTAAAGTACGAAAAATGGTCAATTACTTTATTGATCGGAGCTGGTTTTATCGAAGAAGGGAAATTAGTGGTGCAATAAAAGAACAATTTCAAAACGGGGTACAAGTGTTCATCGAATTTGCTTTAAGTAATATTGGAAACGATAAAGAAATTCATTGTACATAAAGTAAGTGCAAATTGTTGAACTATTTAATAACGAATATGGTTAAGATTCATTTGCTCCAATACGGTTTCATACCCAATTATTCGTTGTGAGATCGTCATGGAGAAATTATAGCCCCTAATAATCAAGAACAGTCGGTGGAGGTAATTAGTGATGAAGTTAGTACGAATTTCATAGAAAATATGGTTGAAGATGCTGCACGATTAATGTTCCCTACCGTTGAAATTGATAACGACGATGTTAACATCAAAGAGAAGCCAAATGTTGAAGCTAAATATATATATGATTTATTTGATATCGCTAAAAAAAACTTTGAAATGGATGTAAAAGTGGCACTCAATTATCTGTAACTACAGAATACATTGCAACGAAATCAAAATACTACCTTACGGAAGTTGGATTTATGTCTTTTGTTCAAACTGCTACCATATGTCATCCTATAATTTAATGTGCGAAAATTATTATGAAGTGAAAAAACTTATGTCATCTTTTAGTTTTCCGTATCAAAATATAGATATATGTTGAAATGTTTGCATGTTGAATTGGAAAGAAGAAATCAATATTATAAATTGCAAAATATGTATCAAGAAAGATACAAATCAAGAAAAAAGAAGGGAAAAGAAGTTCCGTACAAACGTGTGCATTAATTACCCATCACCCCTAGACTTCAACGGTTATATGCATCATCTGTAACAATACATCATATGAGATGACACAGTGTGAGAACACCTCAAGAAGGTACGTTGACACACCTATCCGATGGAGAAGCATGAAAATATTTTAAAAAGAAATATCACGATTTTGCAGCGGAGAGCCGCAACGTTAGACTAGGTTTATGTACAGATGGTTTCACTTCGTTTTCTCAGTTTAGTTCTAAATATTCATCTTGGCCTATAATAATCACACCTTACAATCTACCTCCGTGGATGTGTATGAAAACGCCATATATTTTTCTCACACTTGTCGTCCCTGTCCCTGATGATCCAACATAGGGAATTGATGTTTACTTACAACCGTAAATCGAAGAGTTGAAAAAATTATGGTATGAAGGAGTTGAAACATACGACGTATCAAAAAAGAAAAAATTTCAATTGTTCGCTTCATTTTTATGGACTATTAGCGATTTTCCTGCATATGCAATGCTTTCGGGTTGGAGTACGGCTGGTCATTTTGTTTGTCCTCATTGCACGGAAGAAACACGAGCATTTTCATTACTGCATGGAATGAAACTTTCATGGTTTGATTGTCATCGATGTTTTCTTCATATTAATCATTCTTTTAGAAGGGACCAAAAAAACTTCATGGCTAATGGACATGAGAATCTACAACCACCAATGGTTTGGTTAAGCGAGGATATATATGAACTTGTAGAAGATTATCCAAAGATACGAAAACCGGAAAACAAACTGAAATTTATGGTAAATCGACGATTCATAATTGTGCAAACAGAGCATATTCTGGGAATTGCTTTATTGGAAAAATCTCTTGATCCGTCATAACATTGATGTGAAGCATAATTAGAAAAACGTATTCGATAATGTGTTTAATACAGTTTTGAATGTGAAGGCAAGACTAAGGACGATTTGAAATCTAGACGTGATATAAAGTTCTGAGCTTCATATGAAGCTCAATGACAGTAAAAAAGCCCAAAGCATGCTATGAACTAGACAACAACTAAGTTGAAGTACTGTTAAAATGGGTGGAAGGATTACGATTTCCCGGTGGAATTTCCTTTAACCTTCGTGGATGTGTCGACTATAAAAACGGAAGGATGGGTGAAATGAAAAGCCATTATTGTCATGTAATGATGGAAAATTTGTTACTTATCGCTTTCAATGAATTGTTACTGTAAACGTTTGAATGGTAATAACAGAACTTGGTTTATTTTACAAGGAGTATATTCAACAATGTTAAAAGTTGACCGTCTACTTAAACTTGAAGGAGAAATCCTTATACTGCTCTGCAAACTGAAGAAAATATTTCTTCTAGGTTTCTTTAATGTATTGGAGCATTTACCAGTTGTTTGACACTTTCCTATGGGGTAGAAAAGTGCAAATTTATTATAAATTACTACAAGCGCACATTTGTGTAGTATACAGGTCAACACAGGGAAGAAAATTAAAATTTATTGTTTATATATTTCGTGGGCGAGTTAAACGAATTTTGAGGATTTGATTGAAATAAAATTTGAAATTTAAAATTGGTTCGGAACAAATGTAATTGAACCAACAACCAAATTACAATTATCAGTGAAAACAAATTAAAACTGCAACTAATTTTACTACAGATTTGAATCTAATCAGGTCTATAATAAATTCAATGATAGAAAAATAAACAGAATACTGAAATAAAAACTACAGAAAAGAAATTAACAAACAGGAAATTAAAATTAGGATTACCATTGAATCTAATCAGACAGTCAATCACTAAAGAGAGAATAAAATGCAATAGTAAATTGTTCTCTACCAGATCTAATTGAATAAACATCACAAATTTACTAGACACAAGAGGAGTATAGAAAAGAAAAGAAAAACTTCAATTCCTAGATAAAGTTTACAATGAGAATACATGGGTATTTATAGGATAGATAGCCAACCTAAACCCTAATACAATCACAAATGGACCTTAGTTAAATCTAGTAAATTCAGGTCATTCCTCTTGCTTCCTTGACAATTCTTCATTGATTTGTGATATACATATCCTTTCTACCAATTATTTTATTATCCAAAAAGCAATTTCATGTAAGATCTTCATCTGCAAGTCTTCATATATAAATACACATCATTTGGATCTCTATTTTCTATTTTTCTAACTGTGTGTGCTTAGTCAGCAAATATGTAAAAGTGACAAAATAATACCCAAGTCATGTTTATTTATACACAAAAGATAAAGTACAAGGGCATAAAATAAACATATTTCTCTGTTAATCAAATACCCTCACACATATCTTTTACTCGTCCTCGAGTAAAACAAAATTGAAAAACTAAATTAGATAGGTTACACTTTTGAAGGAAACACGATTGCATTGAGCGAACACAACAAGCCGTTAAACCTCTAGGTGTCCCTAGTAGGATAAGTGGTGTCTCGTGAGGGTTTTCAGCGGATACTACCCACAAAATTCAAGTGCAATATGAAATGGTTCTAATGCAACTACATGAATGCAACGGACGTATGCAAATGAAAATACGACTTGTTTCAGAAAAGTTGCAACATAGCATTTTACAATTCAAAATCAATCAATAGAAGTTTTCTGGTTCCTCAACTCATCTCAAATTTTCAACATAATTCAAGTTTTCATACGTTAAGTTCTAGTATGACCAGTTGGTTCGGTTGATAACATAGTGCAGCCATGAAATAAATTCTTAATTTTCTTGTCATAGTTTGCAAAGTGGTATTTTTATTTTCTTGTGATGCCTTGTCAAATCAATAAGGTCAAGAAGTGCTTGGGCATCATTGCTTATTCTCTATCTTTATAAAAATTAAAATTTATGATTAATTACACACACCTAACTTAATAGACCAAGGTATACCGCCCATGCACTGCCTCGTAGACTGACGTGAGAGTTTGGGACAGAGCTTGGCGGATTGTGCAGACCGACGCTGACTCTGTCAACAAGATGTCGATAATCCTGAGGTGTCCAACTCATAAAATGAGACCAAGTTATACCACCCATGCACTGCCTTATGGGCTGAGGTGAGAGTTGGGAAAGAGCTTGGCGGGTTTGGATACAACGCTAGTTTACAAGCAATTTGGATACCCTTGGATTACTATTATTATTGAATATAGTTAGAAGAGAGAGTTATATAATTTTAGCTTAACACGACTTAGTTTTAAAGATTCGAAAAACTAATATAAGTATTTTAAGTCCTTCACTCATTAAAAAAAGACAACAATT
This sequence comes from Allium sativum, assembly GCA_030737875.1. Classification (NCBI taxonomy): domain Eukaryota; kingdom Viridiplantae; phylum Streptophyta; class Magnoliopsida; order Asparagales; family Amaryllidaceae; genus Allium; species Allium sativum. The sequence goes on from CM060923.1 coordinate 15,878,401, forward strand.
TAGAATAGACTTCATTGCCATCACCTAAGAATCTTCCTATGTAGCAGTTACACTATTATTGCTCGTAATTCAACTGTTCATTAAATTTCTTATTCGATCTTAGTTGAGAGAAAATAATTATTATCAACTGACCAAAAAATATTTTTTTTTAACTTGCTTCGTTGTACAATAAAAAATGGGTCATATTTTCAAAAAAATAAGGTATGTTGCTATGATCTAAAATACATGATAGCCCTGTCTAAATGCATGAAAATGAAAAGAAAAAATAACAAAAAAATAAAAAGAATGCAATGCAGACTCCCCCCACACTTGGACAAAATAGTGTCCACACACTACAACAAAAACGCCCTATTACAACGTCCTTTTTACAACAGGAATTGGCTGCCTGTTGTAATAAAATACTATTACAACGGTCATTTCTGGACCGTTCTAATAGGTTTCTTATACAATGCCCTTTTTACAATGAGCACAAACTGCCCGTTGTAATAAAAATCTATTACAACGGTCATTTCATGTCCATTGTAATAGATGCAAACCTTACAATATTCACAAAATGTCCACTGTAATAGATGTCAGTTTTACAACGGTCAAAAATTGCCTATTTTAAGTGATGCTAGTTTTACAACGCTCACAATGCCCATTGTAATAGGTTCCTATTGACCAACTTTTGGCAAAAGAGTCTTCCCAATCCGAAGTCAAATCCTACTTCCAGATATCGGTTTATTCAAGGATGATTATTATCTTAGGTCGACCAACTATAAGCCGACCCAAAGCCATGACAACATCCTCCCAAAGAGATCAAGCTAATCAGCCGAGTCATCAACAGAATCAACCGACCTGTTCCTGAAAGATCAAATCGAGTTGAAATATCAAAGCAGACTGTAACGGCTGAAAATTTTCGACTCCTCGAGAGTCGAAAATTCCGAGACGTTAGTGAAAGAAAATAGAGGGTGAGGAAGAAAAGATAGAACTAATAGAATAGAAGAAGAAGAAGAACTTACATCATCATAGTAAACACGAAACTCACAGCGGAACGAATAAAATATAACATAACTTTGAAATACAAATCAGTACTCGTATATACATACCATTTCAAAGTACAACACTTAACAACACAGCGGAATAATAATAGCTATAATCCTGAAGCCTCCTGCTCCAAGCTCTCCAAGTGTATCTGTAAAATCCCGACTACTTGACTGCCCGTACAAATTTAGGCACCCAAGAGTTTAGGGGAAACAAAACAAAACGAACTCTGGGTCAGTCATGGGACTGGTGTGAATAAAACTCCAACACTTGGTTAAATAAAGGATATCTTTCTGATATTATAATAATGTCTAAATACAAATAGATATCAATCTAGCAGAACGCTTGCATCTCACGTTCCACATACATAGTATACAAATAAAACCGTGAGCGCTTATTGGAGATTGGATTCCAACAGACAAGGTATGGGAGCACCTCCCGATCAGTGTACTCTAGAGGAGATACACTAGGGTTCAACAAGAACGTCTTGCAACCCGGCCACACATGACCGTCCACTCATTTAGCTTGAGTGTGACGAATATATTATCACCGATGGTTGGGATCAGCAACCATCCTTCCCGATAAGGGACAGCATTGAAATAGATTATAAAGAAGTACAATTGAATATTCTCTAGATGGTGATAATACACCCTGCTTGGGTATGGCCCAACTAGCTATGCTGCCTAGCCCAACTTCTGTTATTTCCCGGTTGTGAGGTTTTGAGGTCACGTTTATCACTTTGACAGATTATTTCTTCAATTACTTTGAATGCCACATCGTCATACCCGCCAAATCATTATCGATTTCTCAAGGCATCACGAGTATAAAAGCTAAGAGAAACGAATTTCTCCGCCACCAACGTAATACATTTAAAGAGATCAACATATGATTCGTTAAGAATACTTTGTCAGACACTCGTCCATATACGTTGTTCTGGGACTGAATAAACCGAAGTCACTATTCAGTGAATCCATCCTACCTAGGCTTTTCACAATAGCCCTTGCACTTCACTCCATCTTCAATTATCTTCAGCGTACTTGATTCGCAACGCTTATGCTAATACGGAGTGGTTCTTCGGATAATAATCCAACCGGTCTCTCCATATTAACAACGTAAAAATGGTCAAAACTATGATAGTCTGTGATTCAACTATCAAATGAAAACATGTCGGTGTACAAACAACGATCTTATTTCCAAATGGAAATTCGATCGATCAATCATCATATGTTCATATTTCCTTATTTCATATATTTAGAAAATATCTGTTATTAATCATTGGAAAACATTTCCATAGCTTATTTTCACATCACTATTATTTTGCAACTATCAGTCCCTAACTGTAACTAGTATGAGAACAATTCTCTAAGTATCAATCCGGAAGGTCGAAACCAACATCAGATCGTCACTTAGAAAACCGTTCAACTTACCCTCTCCAGTCAGTTTCTGAATTTGCTTAACTCTATTTCTTAAATTCTTATCATGAAAACATTTCATTTTCTATGTTTAGAAAACATATCTGACTATATTTGGAAAACGTTTCCAAAACTCATTTACGGATTTCCAATGAACGTTGTATAAAACATCGTTACGCTTAATCCATTAATCGCTTATTACTTAACTATATTTCAAATCAATCTTTTCTATCGAACCACAACTATTCCTTTGTCAATTCTGAAGTCAATCAAGTTGGGGTATAATTACCTCTCAGACCTTAATTTAACAACGTCCTTTACTGTGAAATAGATGAAGCTCATCACTCACTTTTTCCAATCATCTGTTTACGCAAATTCTCGGATTCAGGTTACGAATCTACTTCTTATATGAAAACGTTTGATTTTAACTATAACGTTATAATTCCTACTTCTGCAATATCTAACCTAAATTATAACTTTATCTCCTAACTCGAATAATTTAACAGACACCTGATTTCTAAATCAATAACTAAATCTTGATTTAAACCCTGGAAAGTAAATAGTACTTTCCCGAATTCGATATAATCGAATTCGACGTATAACTCTCTTTCGAGTAATCTCTATTTGATTAACTCTTCTTCGAATAACCTATATTCGATTATCTCTCTTCGAATAACTCATAGTCGAAATCTCTCCCTTTCGAATAAACAATATTCGATCTCTTTCTTTCGAATATGCTATATTCGAAAATCCCCTTTCGATTTACTAATCGATGACTCCTTTCGATCAAACTAAAATCGATAACTCCTTTAACTCTATTCGAATAACTAATATTCGACTAACTCCTTTGGATCAACTCATTTGATTAACTCCTTCGAATAACTAATTCGAATATCTTACCTTCGAATAACCAATATTCGATTTACTCTAACTCGATTAACTTAATTCTAATCGATTTACTCCATTTCGATTCAACTTAATTCAAATCGATTAACTTAACTCAAATTGATTAACTCCTTTCGAATAACTAAATTCGATTTAACTCTAATTGAATAACTAATATTCAATTAACTCTTACGTGTTTAACTCTATTTGAATAAGTAATTCGAATCACTCTAATGTGTTTAACTCTATTCAAATATCTAATTCGAATAACTCATTTCGAATAACTAAATTCGATTAACTCTTTTAACTTTACTCGAATAACTATATTCGATTAACACCTTCTTTCGAATAACTATATTCGATTAACTCTTCGACTAACTCCTTTGGATTAACTAACTTCGAATAACTCCTTTGGATTAACTAACTTCGAGTAACTCCTTTGGATTAACTAACTTCGAATAACTAATATTCGATAACTACTCTTCGAATAAATAATATTCGGTAACTCTTGTCAAATGAATAACATTTGATTTCTCCACTCGAATAAACTATATTCGATTACTCTTCCCTCGAATACTCTATATTCGATAACTCTACTTCGAATAAGTGATATTCGGCAACTCTACTCGATTAACTCCACTTGGATAACTCTAACTGGTCAACTCTAACTGGTCAACTTTAACTGAGTAACTCTAACTGATCAACTCTAACTGGTCAACTTTAACTGGTCAACTTTAACTGGTCAACTCTAACTGTTTATCTTTAACTGGTAAATTTTAACTGGTTAACTCAAATGGTTTAACCTAACTGGTTAACTCAAATGGTTTAACCTAACTTGATTTACTTGTCTCGATTAACTGAACTAATCCACTTAGTTTAACTTAGTTAATTCACTTTGATTAACTCTAACCGATTTACTTAGTTTAACTCAGCTAATTCACTTTGATTAACCCAACTAATTTACTTCGATTAACCAATTAGTTTAACTTGACTAATTTACTTAGTTTGACGCAACTAATTCACTTTGATTTACAAATTAGTTTAACTTAACTAAGTCACTTAGTTTGACGCAACTAATTCACTTCGATTAACCGCTTAGTTTATCTTAACTAATTTACTTTGGTTAACTTAACCAATTACTTTGATTAACTCGACTAACTTGCTTTGGTTAACCTAACAAATTACTTTGTCTAATCCTTTTATCACACTCTGGTTATAATTCCTATCGTGTTATACTTGTGTGCGAAGCACGTGTTTAAATCCATCCTTGTATAATTCTATTTATTTTCCGAACAAGTGTTCCTTTATTTATTCCCTAAATAAATATTCCTTTATTCCATTTATTTATAATCTAAATAAATGTTCCTTTATTTATTTCCTAAATAAATATTCCTTTATATTCTAATTCATTTATTTTCTAAATAAATGTTTCTATTTTATTTCATTTATTTTCTAAATAAATGTTTCCCTTTTCATTTATTTATTTTCTAATTAAATAAATGTTTTCCTTTTATAAAATCCTATCGATTTTATAAATAAGATTCATTTCCAATATAAACATTGAAAATCCCCTTATCAACATTTCGGTATGTTATGGTATTCAATCATATCAAATCACGATGTTCAATATCGTCCAAGCACATATAATCGCCCACAGATTTTATATCACATTATATAACAATATATGAAAAACAATAAAATAACTGTTGAGGAATCCAGTCGGATTCCTCCAACCTGTTTCCCTGCATCACAGATGTTAGACAATATAGATAACGTTACTTTCGGTTCCATATGATATATTCTGTTTAAACAGAATCAATATAGAAATTTAACTAACTGACTAACAGTTCAATCAAACAATCAACACACAGTCAAACAGACAATTTTAACCGTTCTAACAATACAACATGAAATTATAAACTGTTCAGAGTTAGTGAGTTTTACTCACATTTGCGCGTTAGCCGTTAAATAACGGTTTGCGTTATTTGATTCAGTCGGACAATTTATTTCGCCATAAATTGTAACGTGCTCCAATCGACTCGTGGTCAGTCCCATTGTGTAGTGTCCGTCCATACGATCCTAACGCAACTTACGGTTCTCGATTCTGACCTCATATGGATAAGTTATTGACATTATAAGCTATACGATTATTTAAATAAATAAAAACTTAATTAAATCTTGATTTGGGCTTTACCCGTTTTCAAACCATGTTGGCCCAACAAAACAAACCCGCACCCGTATAAACCCTCCTTCCTTCTTTCAGCGTTCAAACAGATCGGTCCTCAGACTCCAACTCCATTTTGAAGCCTTCGTCCATATGATCCGATTGGATCTGATTTTGTCAATTTCCATTTGATTTCAGCCATTATCAAATGATATTCTTCTTTTGCTAAAACAACTTGGGCTTCTATTCCGACCCATTGCTCAACATACCCCTAACCCGCAAGCAAAAAGGCACCGTGCCTTCATCTTTCTTTAGTGAGAACTCCAACATACCCAGCTCATATCCAAATGGCAATCACGTTGGTCTCCTAACACTCAACAGTTCCGCACCTTCTACCTACAGACCATCACTCGCTTACCTTCAAACCCATCGAACATCCCTCTTCAAAACAATGGCTCCTTCTTTGATCCAAGGAAACAGACCCGTCTTCCCCCTTTACCTTCCTTCTTCTTCACCTGCGTTTCTTGGTTTCATTCAGATACCCAACACAAGACTAACAACCGATCCCCTATAGTACCATGAATCCGGTCCACGTCCATAATCCACACGCTCGCCACCTGCTTCAGACCTACAGACCTTGCACGCTACTCCCTTCCACTGTTGTGCTTTCCATCTTCATTGGAACAGTGCTTCCTCTCCAAAAGGAAAACACGCTACAGTCCTTCCAATAGTTGTCGTGCCTTTCACTTCCCTTTCAGTTTTGTTTCCAGTTGCCTTCTTGAACCGATGATTTGATTTTTCTCTTGAATTTGTTTCTCGCGCTGAGTTTGCTGAAGAAAGCTTTCTGGCGGCTTGAAATTTGGATCGGAGAATATAAAGTATTAGGTTAGGAAAATAGTTAGGGTATTTATAGGCAATTAGATGGAGATATTTTAGTAGATATTTTAGTTTTCAGTGAACGTGGAGTTATTTTGAGCTATGAAGAATGGGTGGTTGAAGAAGATGATGCATGGGCTTGATTTTGACCATAGGAAAAATAGTTTATTAAAGGAGTGGTTATTGATATTATATATATAATTCATAAGGGCACCTCATTTCGTACAATTTCATTTTCGTACTAACCGCTATGGACTAAAATAACCATACCGTTGTGATCAGCGACAAGCCATGATCCCAAAAATGTAATAATACCGGTAGTTTAGCTCATTCTATGAAACCTCAAAATGTTGATTACAGGGTGCACAATACTCCAAATAAAAAGTTTCTTATTTAATTAATTAAAAATTACCATAAAATTCTAAAAATTAAATTATCGATATGTCTCAAAAGAATCTTGTCTAATTTCAAATCCGATCTCTAGTTATATTGAATAAACCGTTACGGTCGATAAACGATTCTATAGCGACTATTTTAAAATTTGATTTGGACATATCTCAAAATCTACACGACGAAATCCTGATTTTTCTCTTCCACTAGAAAGATATACTCCACCAGCTCCACACGTTTCTTGTTTCACAGAAATCCGGCTTAAAATGAATCTTGTACATTCAGTTGAAGTTCAAATCGGCAAATTTCGAACTGCCGCGACTTTTCAGGTTCGTTTTAATTATAATTATAAATTATAAGTTCGAACGTTGTACTTTAAGTTATCGATATCGCCAAATCGATATATAAATCATTAAATAAATTAATTATTCGACAGCTAACAAAACGCGCCATTACAGACTTCCCCCCTTAAAATAATTTCGTCCTCGAAATTGCTAAGTTAGAAAAATGCTACTAACTCTACTAACTAGATTTAAAAATCCGTTTTGTTTACCTCTAAATTTCAGTTTCGACTGGACCCATTTAATTTTAATTAATTTATTAATTCATTTCCGACCAACTAAAATTTTCAAAAATTCTAAAAATTTTCTAACACCTTAAATTTTCGAAAAATTTCGCCATAATCTCCTTTGTACGGCTCAATACGTCAAACCACAACTCGCCTCTCTAGGCCTCCTCCAATCCAAAAGGAAATCAAAATAGCCAAGCGGCTTGCTAATTCGGCTCATAAAATCCAAACTCATATATGATATAAACTTGTACCTTTTTGTCGGGAATTTAACTCTATCCCTTTCATCTGCTACCACTTCAACATATACCAATGTTATCCATTCCAATTGATCTCCAATCAGTTCATATCCTCAAATCCAAATCGAATTTCATTCGAACTCTAATATCAAATTCCAAATTATTGACTTATCAATTTGGTTCCATTCTAGATTATCTCTAATCCAATTCAATTTTATTTAACTCGGTTCAAGTTAAATTTCAATTTATTTTTACCATCTCATTTTATTTAACTTCATTAGTTAAATTTTAATTCCAGAACTTAAGTTCCTGGGTTTCTTTCAAATCAATTTGAAATCATAATGCCAATTCAAAACCTTTGAATTTCTAAACAACTTGTTTTCTCAAAACAATTCAAAAACAAAACCTTTGGTAGTAATCCGTCACTTAGAACTCGAAAATGAACACTGATGATGTCTAGATTCATCATCAAAATCTATTTTCCAGCTATCGAAGTGAGTTCAATACTATATCATTTTCAATTTGAAAAACATTTTCAAAATCACCCAGGAACTTAAAATTTCCGTATTTTAAATTCCAAATTCTGATTTAAATTCATATTTAATTCAAACTATTTCATATATTACATTCATATGAATTCTGATTGGTCATCTATAACCATTTCACCCTTTTATAATCTTATTCGATTATAATAACAACCAAAACAATCAATATACTATAATAATTTCAAGATATATATTTCTTCTATAAACAAATATATTTTGGGAAAAATTATTTCATTTACCCTCTTTCAAAACATACCATGACGGTTCATCGTATTCGAGTGTTTAGTAACCCTTATCGATACAGTGGATCAAACTGATCGACCAGAATTCATAAGCCACTCAACCAATGAGTCTCCACAATATAAAACCATTTTATATTGAATAACAATTACGCGCTCATATATATACACTCAAACTCAATCTAGGATATTACTAATCCCATCTCTATCGAGTTATGCCACAGAGCCAAGGTAATCACTTAACCTTAAGCTCTGATACCAACTGTAACGGCTGAAAATTTTCGACTCCTCGAGAGTCGAAAATTCCGAGACGTTAGTGAAAGAAAATAGAGGGTGAGGAAGAAAAGATAGAACTAATAGAATAGAAGAAGAAGAAGAACTTACATCATCAGAGTAAACACGAATCTCACAGCGGAACGAATAAAATATAACATAACTTTGAAATACAAATCAGTACTCGTATATACATACCATTTCAAAGTACAACACTTAACAACACAACGGAATAATAATAGCTATAATCCTGAAGCCTCCTGCTCCAAGCTCTCCAAGTGTATCTGTAAAATCCCGACTACTTGACTGCCCGTACAAATTTAGGCACCCAAGAGTTTAGAGGAAACAAAACAAAACGAACTCTGGGTCAGTCATGGGACTGGTGTGAATAAAACTCCAACACTTGGTTAAATAAAGGATATCTTTCTGATATTATAATAATGTCTAAATACAAATAGATATCAATCTAGCAGAACGCTTGCATCTCACGTTCCACATACATAGTATACAAATAAAACCGTGAGCGCTTATTGGAGATTGGATTCCAACAGACAAGGTATGGGAGCACCTCCCGATCAGTGTACTCTAGAGGAGATACACTAGGGTTCAACAAGAACGTCTTGCAACCCGGCCACACATGACCGTCCACTCATTTAGCTTGAGTGTGACGAATATATTATCACCGATGGTTGGAATCAGCAACCATCCTTCCCGATAAGGGACAGCATTGAAATAGATTATAAAGAAGTACAATTGAATATTCTCTAGATGGTGATAATACACCCTGCTTGGGTATGGCCCAACTAGCCATGCTGCCTAGCCCAACTTCTGTTATTTCCCGGTTGTGAGGTTTTGAGGTCACGTTTATCACTTTGACAGATTATTTCTTCAATTACTTTGAATGCCACATCGTCATACCCGCCAAATCATTATCGATTTCTCAAGGCATCACGAGTATAAAAGCTAAGAGAAACGAATTTCTCCGCCACCAACGTAATACATTTAAAGAGATCAACATATGATTCGTTAAGAATACTTTGTCAGACACTCGTCCATATACGTTGTTCTAGGACTGAATAAACCGAAGTCACTATTCAGTGAATCCATCCTACCTAGGCTTTTCACAATAGCCGTTGCACTTCACTCCGTCTTCAATTATCTTCAGCGTACTTGATTCGCAACGCTTATGCTAATACGGAGTGGTTCTTCGGGTAATAATCCAACCAGTCTCTCCATATTAACAACGTAAAAATGGTCAAAACTATGATAGTCTGTGATTCAACTATCAAATGAAAACATGTCGGTGTACAAACAACGATCTTATTTCCAAATGGAAATTCGATCGATCAATCATCATATGTTCATATTTCCTTATTTCATATATTTAGAAAATATCTGTTATTAATCATTGGAAAACATTTCCATAGCTTATTTTCACATCACTATTTTTTCGCAACTATCAGTCCCTAACTGTAACTAGTATGAGAACAATTCTCTAAGTATCAATCCGGAAGGTCGAAACCAACATCAGATCGTCACTTAGAAAACCGTTCAACTTACCCTCTCCAGTCAGTTTCTGAATTTGCTTAACTCTATTTCTTAAATTCTTATCATGAAAACATTTCATTTTCTATGTTTAGAAAACATATCTGACTATATTTGGAAAACGTTTCCAAAACTCATTTACGGATTTCCAATGAACGTTGTATAAAACATCGTTACGCTTAATCCATTAATCGCTTATTACTTAACTATATTTCAAATCAATCTTTTCTATCGAACCACATATATTCCTTTGTCAATTCTGAAGTCAATCAAGTTGGGGTATAATTACCTCTCAGACCTTAATTTAACAACGTCCTTTACTGTGAAATAGATGAAGCTCGTCACTCACTTTTTCCAATCATCTGTTTACGCAAATTCTCGGATTCAGGTTACGAATCTACTTCTTATATGAAAACGTTTGATTTTAACTATAACGTTATAATTCCTACTTCTGCAATATCTAACCTAAATTATAACTTTATCTCCTAACTCGAATAATTTAACAGACACCTAATTTCTAAATCAATAACTAAATCTTGATTTAAACCCTGGAAAGTAAATAGTACTTTCCCGAATTCGATATAATCGAATTCGACGTATAACTCTCTTTCGAGTAATCTCTATTTGATTAACTCTTCTTTGAATAACCTATATTCGATTATCTCTCTTCGAATAACTCATATTCGAAATCTCTCCCTTTCGAATAAACAATATTCGATCTCTTTCTTTCGAATATGCTATATTCGAAAATCCCCTTTCGATTTACTAATCGTTAACTCCTTTCGATCAAACTAAAATCGATAACTCCTTTAACTCTATTCGAATAACTAATATTCGACTAACTCCTTTGGATCAACTCATTTGATTAACTCCTTCGAATAACTAATTCGAATATCTTACCTTCGAATAACCAATATTCGATTTACTCTAACTCAATTAACTTAATTCTAATCGATTTACTCCATTTCGATTCAACTTAATTCAAATCGATTAACTTAACTCAAATTGATTAACTCCTTTCGAATAACTAAATTCGATTTAACTCTAATTGAATAACTAATATTCAATTAACTCTTACGTGTTTAACTCTATTTGAATAAGTAATTCGAATCACTCTAATGTGTTTAACTCTATTCAAATATCTAATTCGAATAACTCATTTCGAATAACTAAATTCGATTAACTCTTTTAACTTTACTCGAATAACTATATTCGATTAACACCTTCTTTCGAATAACTATATTCGATTAACTCTTCGACTAACTCCTTTGGATTAACTAACTTCGAATAACTCCTTTGGATTAACTAACTTCGAGTAACTCCTTTGGATTAACTAACTTCGAATAACTAATATTCGATAACTACTCTTCGAATAAATAATATTCGGTAACTCTTGTCAAATGAATAACATTTGATTTCTCCACTCGAATAAACTATATTCGATTACTCTTCCCTCGAATACTCTATATTCGATAACTCTACTTCGAATAAGTGATATTCGGCAACTCTACTCGATTAACTCCACTTGGATAACTCTAACTGGTCAACTCTAACTGGTCAACTTTAACTGAGTAACTCTAACTGATCAACTCTAACTGGTCAACTTTAACTGGTCAACTTTAACTGGTCAACTCTAACTGTTTATCTTTAACTGGTAAATTTTAACTGGTTAACTCAAATGGTTTAACCTAACTGGTTAACTCAAATGGTTTAACCTAACTTGATTTACTTGTCTCGATTAACTGAACTAATCCACTTAGTTTAACTTAGTTAATTCACTTTGATTAACTCTAACCGATTTACTTAGTTTAACTCAGCTAATTCACTTTGATTAACCCAACTAATTTACTTCGATTAACCAATTAGTTTAACTTGACTAATTTACTTAGTTTGACGCAACTAATTCACTTTGATTTACAAATTAGTTTAACTTAACTAAGTCACTTAGTTTGACGCAACTAATTCACTTCGATTAACCGCTTAGTTTATCTTAACTAATTTACTTTGGTTAACTTAACCAATTACTTTGATTAACTCGACTAACTTGCTTTGGTTAACCTAACAAATTACTTTGTTTAATCCTTTTATCACACTCTGGTTATAATTCCTATCGTGTTATACTTGTGTGCGAAGCACGTGTTTAAATCCATCCTTGTATAATTCTATTTATTTTCCGAACAAGTGTTCCTTTATTTATTCCCTAAATAAATATTCCTTTATTCCATTTATTTATAATCTAAATAAATGTTCCTTTATTTATTTCCTAAATAATTATTCCTTTATATTCTAATTCATTTATTTTCTAAATAAATGTTTCTATTTTATTTCATTTATTTTCTAAATAAATGTTTCCCTTTTCATTTATTTATTTTCTAATTAAATAAATGTTTTCCTTTTATAAAATCCTATCGATTTTATAAATAAGATTCATTTCCAATATAAACATTGAAAATCCCCTTATCAACATTTCGGTATGTTATGGTATTCAATCATATCAAATCACGATGTTCAATATCGTCCAAGCACGTATAATCGCCCACAGATTTTATATCACATTATATAACAATATATGAAAAACAATAAAATAACTGTTGAGGAATCCAGTCGGATTCCTCCAACCTGTTTCCCTGCATCACAGATGTTAGACAATATAGATAACATCACTTTCGGTTCCATATGATATATTCTGTTTAAACAGAATCAATATAGAAATTTAACTAACTGACTAACAGTTCAATCAAACAATCAACACACAGTCAAACAGAAAATTTTAACCGTTCTAACAATACAACATGAAATTATAAACTGTTCAGAGTTAGTGAGTTTTACTCACATTTGCGCGTTAGCCGTTAAATAACGGTTTGCGTTATTTGATTCAGTCGGACAATTTATTTCGCCATAAATTGTAACGTGCTCCAATCGACTCGTGGTCAGTCCCATTGTGTAGTGTCCGTCCATACGATCCTAACGCAACTTACGGTTCTCGATTCTGACCTCATATGGATAAGTTATTGACATTATAAGCTATACGATTATTTAAATAAATAAAAACTTAATTAAATCTTGATTTGGGCTTTACCCGTTTTCAAACCATGTTGGCCCAACAAAACAAACCCGCACCCGTATAAACCCTCCTTCCTTCTTTCAGCGTTCAAACAGATCGGTCCTCAGACTCCAACTCCATTTTGAAGCCTTCGTCCATATGATCCGATTGGATCTGATTTTGTCAATTTCCATTTGATTTTAGCCATTATCAAATGATATTCTTCTTTTGTTAAAACAACTTGGGCTTCTATTCCGACCCATTGCTCAACATACCCCTAACCCGCAAGCAAAAAGGCACCGTGCCTTCATCTTTCTTTAGTGAGAACTCCAACATACCCAGCTCATATCCAAATGGCAATCACGTTGGTCTCCTAACACTCAACAGTTCCGCACCTTCTACCTACAGACCATCACTCGCTTACCTTCAAACCCATCGAACATCCCTCTTCAAAACAATGGCTCCTTCTTTGATCCAAGGAAACAGACCCGTCTTCCCCCTTTACCTTCCTTCTTCTTCACTTGCGTTTCTTGGTTTCATTCAGATACCCAACACAAGACTAACAACCGATCCCCTATAGTACCATGAATCCGGTCCACGTCCATAATCCACACGCTCGCCACCTGCTTCAGACCTACAGACCTTGCACGCTACTCCCTTCCACTGTTGTGCTTTCCATCTTCATCGGAACAGTGCTTCCTCTCCAAAAGGAAAACACGCTACAGTCCTTCCAATAGTTGTCGTGCCTTTCACTTCCCTTTCAGTTTTGTTTCCAGTTGCCTTCTTGAACCGATGTTTTGATTTTTCTCTTGAATTTGTTTCTCGCGCTGAGTTTGCTGAAGAAAGCTTTCTGGCGGCTTGAAATTTGGATCGGAGAATATAAAGTATTAGGTTAGGAAAATAGTTAGGGTATTTATAGGCAATTAGATGGAGATATTTTAGTAGATATTTTAGTTTTCAGTGAACGTGGAGTTATTTTGAGCTATGAAGAATGGGTGGTTGAAGAAGATGATGCGTGGGCTTGATTTTGACCATAGGAAAAGTAGTTTATAAAAGGAGTGGTTATTGATATTATATATATAATTCATAAGGGCACCTCATTTCGTACAATCTCATTTTCGTACTAACCGCTATGGACTGAAATAACCATACCGTTGTGATCAGCGACAAGCCATGATCCCAAAAATGTAATAATACCGGTAGTTTAGCTCATTCTATGAAACCTCAAAATGTTGATTACAGGGTGCACAATACTCCAAATAAAAAGTTGCTTATTTAATTAATTAAAAATTACCATAAAATTCTAAAAATTAAATTATCGATATGTCTCAAAAGAATCTTGTCTAAATTCAAACCCGATCTCTAGTTATATTGAATAAACCGTTACGGTCGATAAACGATTCTATAACGACTATTTTAAAATTTGATTTGGACATATCTCAAAATCTACATGACGAAATCCTGATTTTTCTCTTCCACTAGAAAGATATACTCCACCAGCTCCACACGTTTCTTGTTTCACAGAAATCCGGCTTAAAATGAATCTTGTACATTCAGTTGAAGTTCAAATCGGCAAATTGCGAACTGCCGCGACTTTTCAGGTTCGTTTTAATTATAATTATAAATTATAAGTTCGAACGTTGTACTTTAAGTTATCGATATCGCCAAATCGATGTATAAATCATTAAATAAATTAATTATTCGACAGCTAACAAAACGCGCCATTACACAGAATCAACCAAGTAAAACTATCTCCTACAATATTATACTAATACGCTATCAAAACGAGTCCTATTCCCAAGGATGGAGCAGCGGATAAGTTTGACCAAGCTCTTCTTTTTACACGCCATATACTTGATGCCACACAAGCCCGCTAATTTTGAGGAAGAACTATTCGTGAGTAGTACTGGGTCCCGCCACCTACAACTACTCAGCCGGATCGAGATTCACGTGTTAAAGCCCCAGAAAAATGTATGATACACCGCATGCAAATCTGGCTCACTGGCTCGCCTATATATACTGCTCTTCCCCGAAGTAGAAATGGATCTGGAATCCGCCACTCAAAGTTTACTACTCGGCATCTAAAAATAACATGTCATATACTCTAAATACAACACAAGGATTTTGTATAAACACTTCTTTCTCTACTTCTCTTCACTGAAAACCCACTGTAACCAGTAATCGATTGTATAAGAAAGATTATAAGTGGATGTAGGCACCCATATAAGTCGTACCACTATAAAATATTGTGTCTCCTTTGTTCATTTACTTTTTCCTGCATCTCCGTGATCATTTTCGCGTGTGATTAGCACACGTTGGGGGTTGACCGCCACTAAACCAACTTTTGACATCAACACTTTGGCGCGCCAGGTTGGGGGAACGTAGATATACCCTACGACCTTCGGTAACTCTTAAGGAATCAATGACATAGCGGAAGAAGGATACTGAACCTTCTCACTCTGAATCTCGAACTACTGAAACAGGAGCAGCAGCAACAGTGGCAAGCCATGAGGCTTCCTCTCATGAAGAGCCGTCCTAATATCTCACCAGGGACGACATGGTTAAATTTTTGGCTGAGTTCATAATTCAGATGGCATCTCAGGGTGAACTTTTCAAACATCAGCAGAAAGTGATGAACGACCTCGTCGCTCAGTTGGAAAAAGGATCTCACATTCCAATATCATTTCCTGCACTTGACTAGGCTGGGGCAACAACTGATCTTTGGTCTATGGAAATCCAAGCCCCAGATCAGTCCACACCTATGCTTCCTCCTGGTTCAACTTCACTTCCCGATTGAATAGTGCTAGGATCATCACTGCCGGTACTAAACGGAGCTCGGGTAGTTGCAGATTCTCAGACCGGCCGGGGCCAAATTCTGGATCAGTCGACCATTTTGCCTCTACTCCGGGGCTTGACTCAACTCCCTAGATGAATAGCTCCTGATCCAGTGCAACCTTTGGGTCGGCCAGAACCAGGAACTTTGTCACTTCCGGTTCTCCGGTTCGACCCAACGTCTTACTACAAACCCATCTTATGCAACCTCTCCTTCAACGAAGAGCTGGGACAACAACCCTCCATGTCACCAAGACCACTCTATCATATCGGTACCCAACATAACGGAGGGAAACATTACTGTAAACTACTCTAACATCACTCTAGACAGGGGAATTACCGAGCCTCGAATGATACCACTCACCTGAATCGTCCCAATCCCACTGCCATAGGTATGGTTCAGTCCAATATTAACCAGACGACTTTAGCCAATCCTAAATTAATACCTATGGCGGGGAGGGGGGACCATCACTCAACTATCGGAGGACGATATGAGTCGACCCCAGGGGCTCGGGCCATGCTTCCACCCGGGCCTAGTACTGGGATTCTCACCGACATAACCAACGCAGAATTGGATTTGTGTCAACGACTCCACGGAGATGGAAGCCAGCTTGCAAGCATCATCAAACACTTCACTAGAAGCACATCTTCTCAATAGGACTTGGATGACATACATCATAGTCCATTCACATGGGAAATCAGAAACTCTCGAAACCCTCCAGACTTCAAGCTTCTGTTACTAGAGCCCTACAACGGCAGGATCGACCCGACCATTCATCTCATACGATAAATGTGTCACATGGTAGTGCTATCTGCATCGATCAATGTCATGGTTAAGTGCTTCCTTCTCTTCCTCAATGACATAGCTGGCATGCGGTTCCGGCAGTTAACAACTGAGTCGATCAACGGCTGGAATATGTTGGTCACCCGCTTCATCGAACAGTTCAGGGTTCACATCTCCCGACCAAAGAGCATCATGTTCCTTACCTCCATCAAGAAACGGCCCGGCGAGATCCTCCTCTCTTTCTTAGAAAGATTCAACGTGGTCGTAGCATTGCTCGATCGACCCGAGCCATCGATGGTACTCATGGCCGCCATAGCTGGTGTTTAGAACCGATCAGAATTTCGGATCTCTTTAACCAGAGAGCCCCCTAAGGACATTGAATATTTCTGTGCCAAAGCCGATAGATTCCTCCGGCAAGAGGATGCTAGCATCGAGATGGAAAGCCTCGAGGTGCTAGCTACTAAGGAAAGAGGTACATTCAGCACCAATAGCTAGAACAAAGGAAAAGGAAAAGCCTCGGAAAAGAATGATCGGAAAGTAAGATCCCGGGGAGAAGACAAGTACGAACGATACTCCGAGATCAGATCATCCCTGCTTGACATCTACCTTGACGTATGAGGATCTATACCTTTCCCTAAACCTCCTCGAATGGAGCTGACCCAAAAGGAACTCGAATCTGGAAAGAACTGCATATATCACAACATGGCAGTCCACAACACCAGTGAATGCAGGCATTTGCACGATCTCATCGAGGATAGGGTCAGACATGGATAACTAACTGAGTACATCAAGGAACCTACACTGGCCACACCGCCACAACCTTCTACCCAAACTACTTAGGTCGGTCCTCGAGCTCCTCGAAATGGAAAGGACCCTGAGCCTAGCAATCGCGACATCATTATTAACTAATCTGGATTAGATCATCGTGGATATTACTCATTTCTTAGGATATAAAAAATGCACTTTTATTATTTTTTCAATAATGGGGTTAAGTTGAAGTACACATGTATGAGGTTACGATTTAGCTCCTTGGTGTGCTCTGGATTCAACTATCACCCTCTTAGGATTTGTTTTATTTTTTCTATAATAGCTCCTTAGTAGCAATAGACTCTCTATCTCGAACATGGATTATGATTGATCGTCTTAAGAATCTTGTCAGGATTCAGGAGGATCTTTAGTCCAAGCCGAGTATGGTTAATACTCGTTAAGTATGGTCAGGCTAGCCACCATCTCTAAACCGAGCATGGTCAACGCCCACCACTATACTTAAACCAACTCTTTAAGCCAAGTATGGTTAATACTCGCCAACTCCTTAAGCCGGGTATGGTTAATACTAGCTAACTCTATAATCTGATTATGGTTAATACTCGCCAACTCCATAAGTCGAGTATGGTTAATACTCACCAACTCCATAAACCGAGTATGGTTAATACTCGCCAACTCCATAAGCCGGGTATGGTTAATACTCGCCAACTCCATAAGGTGAGTACGGTTAATATTCGCCAACTCCATAAGCCGAGTATGGCTGACACTTTCCAACTCCATAAGACGAGTATTGTAACGTCCCGTATTTTCTGGTCAATTATTTTAATTATTTTATTGTTTTAAATATTGTCAGTTTTAAATTATATTAATGATTTCATGTATTAAATGATATTAGAACGTATATAATTTTATTACTAAACGAGCTGCAACGGTGCGGTAGTTCGTAATATAACGTTTTGAACTTTAATTGGTTATACAGGATCCAATATAAGTCGGAATTTCTCAAAACAAGAAACGTCTGAATCTATTGGATAATATTTTTCTAATGGAAAAGAAAGGTCACTATGGAATTTCATTTATAAATTATAACAATTTATTTATAATATAGGAATTTTATTATGAAATTAATACTGTTTAACATGGAATTTTAGTGTTTGAAACCAAAACAGATTTATATTAAGAACTGTATGAAATTCTGTCTGAAAATGTCCGATTATATGAATATATTACTATTATGAGATATTTTTAAATTGATTAGAATTTTATATATTGTCCCTGCAATCGAATTAAACTTTGAAATCGGTTTCAACATGTTTAAAATACATAATGGCTAAAGCTAAGAACACCGGTCGCGATGTTTTAATAGGGATTTGTATCCACAAGTTTTTTAGAGTCGTTTTCATAAAATCATTATCATATTGTCACACGTCATTTTCAAATAAAGTTTATATCCAAATCTCGATGTGAAATTTCCATACGCTATGGTCTAAAAATCTTTCATAATGTCGGCAAATCCCGTACATGATCTCGGCATGCAAAGACTTAGACCTAATCTTCTCGCACATCTCACCTAAGATCTTCTGCATTCATCCCTCTTCAAATGCTGTAGGCCTAACATCTGAAAAAAAAATCCTTATCCTGATCTTTGCCAAGTCCCTTTCCAAATCTCAACGCATACTAAATAGGTTAGCTCTCTGAACTAAATCTCTAGTAATACAAAGGCTATCGAAAATTTGAAAAAAAAAACTTTGTTTCTTTATCGGTGGACATATCAAGATCGAATGTTGGTTCTCAATATTTTAGTAAAATCTAATCAACAAATTAATTATAGGGGGTCAAACCCTATACATCTCAGCATAGCATCCTATGGATATAAAGAAAAATCTCTGAAGCGTGGCAGCAGAACCAAGTGCAATTCGTTGTTCTTAGCCGGCATACGTTTACAACCATGTGAATAATCTATCTAAAGTGTACAGCTTTAAATGTTAGCACATACAAATCTCAGAAATCCTTATCTATGCCTGGCCTACTGTGTTTAGCCATAAACAAATCCTAGGATAATCTTCGATTGAAAAAAATGGTAGCACATGCATAGGAATCTAAACCAAACCCTATACAGTATTTAGCTAAGATATGTTGCAATTTGTTTAAAAGAATTCAACTAACTAAAAACGATCCTGTACAAATATATATATATATATATATATATATATATACACATGCCATTGCTATCTGGAATCGAGCGTGCAAGCGAATTGACTTTCGTTTCTTCTCTTCAGAAAAATGTTCATTTTTGAAAATAGAAATCTGTAAATATTTATATCTTGGCACAAGCAATCTGACATTCATAAACAGTAACTTCGGATATATAAGGAAGCATTTTCTTCCTATTTCTTTGCCATTCAAATTATAAAACTCAGTAAAACAAAATTTTGCCGATACTTTAAGAATCAAAATAAGGATGGCCACTTTTCTATAGCGGTGCATGGCCATGTCCGAGACGCGTTCAAGGGGTTTGTTGGGTTGTTGAGTGATGGTGAGGAGGAGAACTAAATCGTGGAGAGCAGTTTAAGGAAAGTATTGGAGCACCGTTCGGTGGTGTTTTTAGGGAGGGGTGGAGTTGGACACCGGAGTGGGGACGTGTGACGGAAGAAATTTGCATTCGGAACAATAGTAGCAGGAAAACTAAATGCAAGGGAGAAGAAGTATTGAAAGGGGGAGTTTGCTGTCATGGTGTACAGGTGAGGCAGTCGGTCGGTTCGGACGAGGCTCCGGCGTGGCTTATGTAGCGTTGGGGAAGACAGTATATAAAGTACTATTGCATTGTTTTATAAGGAACTGTGCAAGTTAAGGAGTTTCTGGAGGAAGTGATTATGTAATGGATGGTTGGGTTTGTTTGTGGAAGTGCTGCGCGAGAAGACAGGATGTGAGGAGCAAACAATTTGGACATGATAATACACTGGAGCGGGTAGTTGTATGGTGAAGTAGAAGTTAAGTTGAGAAGAAATGAAGGACGGTTTTCATGCAGTGCTAGAACATGTTGCACATGCAGGCTTCTATGTTTTTTTTAAAGAAGCTCATTAAGGCTCATGATGGGTTTTTTTGTTTCCCATCTGGGTTTCTGGTGGCATGGGAAGACGGGAATGGAAGGAGTAGTGTAAGAGAGGTGGTGGGTGTGCAGGAGGTTGAGTAGGCTGCAAACTTGCTTTGGGCCTTATGTGTGTGTATTTATTAAGAAAATAAAAAATGAAATGGAAGAGGTCCAGAGCTGTACGTATGACGGTGGAGAAGAATGAACAAATGGGAGAAGAAGATGTTGACGTGAAGAAACTGTGTGGCATGTAAAGATGATCACATGAGGATTTAAACACATGGTGATGACGTGGATTTCTTAGTCGAGGTAATTAATTGTCTTATTTAATTAAATTATATTGAAAACAATTAATCTTGTAGCGAACGTAACATGGTGATACGATCTCAAAAACACGCGAAATTGGCTTCGTTGGAATTGTACTAAAGAGTAATACACTGATGAGCAGGTTCAGAAGGGATTGGAAGCTGTCAGATTTTAGACTAATTTTCAACGTCGGTTAAAATTTAAATGAAACAATGTGCGAACAGATCATCAAAAATAAATGGTGAGTTAACTCTCACACTTTTCTGGAATACTATGATGTGTTAAATTCATATAAAAATAATTTCTCGTTGATTAAATGATTGGATGCCTTGATTGTTGATTGGTTGGTTAATGATTGTCGACTTTTAAATTTGTCATGTTGGATGATTTAAATTTAAATATTTGTTTCATATATTATCGTCAATCATTATTATTATATATTGTGATGCAGGGAAGAATAGGTTGGAGGGATCCGACCGAATTCCTCAAATATATTGGATGTTGTTTATTTTTCATATTATCCAAATATGAATTGTTACCCAAATAACGTATATTCTGACTGATGTTGAGGGTTGATTATATATTGAATGTTGAATTGAAATTCACGTCGATGTGATGTTTTTAATCAAGACGGTATTGTTAAGTTATTGGCAATAAATGATTTAAACCCCCTGTTTTTAAGACATTAGTTCACGGTGAGGCGAACCAACGTATTTAAAGATATAAAATTTATTTTTATAACAAAAGTGAAGTAGTTGTTTAATAAATGATTAGAAGATCTATTTTTAAAGTAGACTATAATTTATTTCGGTTAATAATGAAATAAATTATTATGGTAATTGATAACAATTAAATTAATTTACCTTTTTAAACGAAAGTCAATCCAGAAGTAAGCAAATGCGAAATTAGAACTTTATTATTGAATTAAGTGAAATGGAAAGTGAATTGAAATGTGGTTTTCAAAGAAAGAAGACTAACGGAACAATATAAGAATTATGTAAGTTGATTTTAGAATTGAGTTCAAGTTTGCATAAATGAAGTTTGTAAAATTTAAACCCAGACGATGGTTTTGAATTGAGCTTTTACTAAAGGAATAAGATCAAATAAATGGATATAAGTTGGAAGAAGGTATGTAATATTAAGTGACTAGGCGAATTTTGGAAAAAGATTAGGAAATAGATTTACAATAATAACTTCAAGATATTAAATTGATCTGTGTAAAGGAATTAGTAAATGAGTTTTGACACAACTCCAAGTGTTAATAAACTAGATTTAAAGAGGTTAAAAAGATTGCGTTCTGTGAGTTTTACTTAAATAAAACTAAAAGAGATTTAGTTTGGGAATAAATTTCCAAATGCAAGGAATGTATGTTGAAACCATGTTTTAATAAAATAGTAAATGGAAATGATAAGTTCGTGTTTCAAACTTTTATCGATTCTGAGATAAGAACGTTGTTGATCAAGGTATGAGAGGTAATTAGAATACCCAAACTTGAACGGCTTCACTATTATCAAGGAACGATATTAGTTTGGAAATGGTAAGGGTGTTGAAAATTGGGTTATTATAAGATAATGTTGTAACGTTAATTGAAATATCTTTGAATGTAATTGAAATTAGTGAGTTTAAAGTAAATGATGCATAACATCGTTGACTCAAGATTGAAGTGTTAATATGTTTATACCTTGGAATTAAATGTATATAGAGTTCCAAAGTAAAGGAAATAAAAGATTTGGAGAATGTAGTGATGTTTTCAAAGTGAAGTAGTGAAGTGGAGTTGAAATATATTATTTTTCTCAAAATAAGGAAAAGAAACAATGGAATTTGAGATAAGAGAATATAAAAAATCGATTTTTAAGAATCGATGGGATATTGTAAATGAATAGTTCTAAGTGAAAAGATTTAGGCTGCCAATATATTTGACAATACTGTTTAAACATTGATAGTTAAAACACCAAAAATCAATGAACTGTTTTATTAGACCTTTTGACGTGTTGTTTCGAAGAGACCGGGATAAGAACTAGACCCAAGACCACTTCGAATCAATGTTTCATGCGAAACTAATTTGCAGGAAATAAAGATGGAGCAATGGAAGACTGTAGATCTTCATAAAGCGGAAGAACTATTGTAATCTCCGTTTAGCTCCCAGGGATACACTGTGGTTCTATCGTGATTGAAATCTACGAATTGCAAGGTCTTCTCGCTACAGATCTATATGGTGATTCCTAGGATGTAGTAGGAGGGTGCCTTCGGTTCATCTTGTTCCTGGATGACTTGTATGGTCGAATATCTGACAGAGTATTTCCTTAAGAATCATGTACGTTAATTTTTACAAATATACCAAGTTTGGTGGCGGAGAAATTCTCTTGCTTAACACACAGAGTATATTTGTCGACGTCAATTAGTGATTTGACAGATCTGACTATGGGGCATTCAAAGTGAATGGGGTGTGCTATTCTTAAAAGATAAACGTAACCTCAAGCCTCAACAATTAGCAAATGGCACAAAATCAGGTAGGCAACATGACTATGTGGGTCGCACACATTAAAAGGGTATATCATTACCTGATCTGGAGAAATCAAATACCTTCGGTTGTCCCTTTTTGTTTTATACATATGCTATTGTTTCGGTTGGCTGGCCCCCAACCGTGGTAATGATTTATTCGGTACTCTCAAGAGAAATAAGGGGTCATTCATGTGTAGCCGGGTTGCAAGACGTTCTTGTTGAGCCCCAATGTATTCATCCCTGGAGGTACATTGTCGGAAAGGTGGTCCTATACCTTGCAAGGAAATATATTATTCTCCAATAAGTGCCCGTGGTTTTGATTGTATACTATATATGTAGAGCGTGAGATGCAAGCGTTCTGCTAGATTATTATTTATTTGTGGTTTGATAGGCACTATTATAATATCAGAAAAGATAATGATTTTAAAAATGTTTTGGGTTATAGTAAGGTAAAAACCGTCCGTGTTTATGTGTGGGCTAGTATTACTATTATCCTTTTCTTTCAAAAAGGATTTTTCAGGGTTAAACAAGTTGTTTGTGCTGTGGATTTATCACTGAAAGTATTCCAGACTGATCCGGGTGAATTTTGTTTTGCTTTAAATTTGCTCGGGGCAGACAGAGTATATTTCCAGGTTATGTTTCGCTTGGAGTTGCATGAGATGGAAGCAGGAGGCTTCACCGTTAGTTATATAAAGTTATTTTCTGTTGTGGCAGATATATGTTGTACTCTGATGATGGTATGTATACACAGTTTTCTTTTGTATAAAGAGATTTGATATATTATATTTTATCCGTTCCGCTATGAGATTCTGATGATGTGTCCTTCTTTCTCTTCTACTCTAATATTTATTTCTTTTTCTCACCTTTAATTTCTTTCTGATAACTTTCTGGATGTTCGGTACTCGAATTTTGGAGACGGGATGTGATTATGTCGAAAATTCAAGCATCGAATTTTCTGGTTCGTTACAGTGGTATCAGAGCTAATGGTTTTGGAATAACCTCGGCTCTATGACGTAACTCAATAGAGATGAGATTAGTAATATCCTAGATTGAGTTTGAGTGTATATATTAGAGCGCGTATTTGTAATTGGTATAAAATTATTTTTAAGTTATTTTTGGCCCAATATATTTTGTAAAGTAATAAAAGTAATGATTTTCTTAAATTATTATAATATGGGCAATCAAATATACCAATATTGCAGGGTTGATTTGAATTGGTTTGGTTATGAAATTAAATGGATTGCTAAGACTTGGTTATAATTAAATCCATGAGAGTTGGATAATGTATAAAATTGGTTGGAATGAATAATATGGATATTTGAACCTAACTGGCATTGTTTTGGAGACTAATGAAGCTCATTAGAGTTAAGAACAGGTGCAGAAGAGCTAATTCAACTTTAAAATCCATCCAAGAGAATTCTGGAGTAAATCGAATCCAGTTTGGCATGCTTATTAATCAAGCTCGAGTACAATTTATCGCTTCTCGCATAATAACCCTCGCAAAAAGGTAAGCCTACGCAAAATATAAAATTTTGATTTTTATTTGGATTTTAAATTTTTCCGACTGTGTTGGTCAATGTATATATATTTCTTGAACCTGCAACGTTGCAGATCTCCCTCCGTACAGGAGAGACTCTGCCAAAATATTTCCAGAATTTAAGGTATAAGAATTTTTTTGAAAAGTTTTGGAAAATTTTGTTATTTGAAATAAATTGGATTTAAAACCGATCAGATTAGTTTTGGAAATAAAACCGAGTTTTAACTAAATATTTTTGTAAAGATAATGGGTTGTAACATTCTGAGACGACCCGAGATCCCCCTTACGGGAAATCGCGGATAGAATTGAGGACAAGACGAATCAGAACACAAACAGAAGAACATTTCATTGCTTATTACAACAATTCCATCAGAATACAAGAATATACAGAGTATAAATAAATATTATACATTCGATAAATATCAGAGATTACAATAAATTACATAGCAGTGGAAAAACAATAAAAAACACAACTGAAAGTAATACACGGATACAGAGCTTTCCGAGCATCGTTCCAGCTGCAAATTAGGATCCTGTGAATATAAATCTGCAAAACCAAAACTACTAGCTGCCCATGCGGAAAATAAGGGCACCCAGAGTTTAGGTTAAAACAATAAACTCCTGGTCAGTCATGTGACTGGTGTGAGAACTTAAACAGTTATTAATTCAATTTTAAAAGAGAGTAATTCAAGGGACCACGCCGTATAACACGGAACAGGTTTCCTCCCAAGAATACTAGTGCATAGGAATAAACAACGCAATGCTTTTTCGAAAAATGAAGCTATTATAAGACCCAGGTCTCATCACACAATGCAACGCAAGCCGGAGGATAGGGTTTTCCCTTATAATAGCTAAACATGCTTGGTATGTTTAAAACAAATCATTTGATACTATAATAAGTGTATAGTGTTTCAAAACAATTTCAATCATAAGTATCAATCATAGACGGCATAAGCGCCCCATCCCACTATGTCGCCATACTAGGCTCTACAAATAAAACTGAAATATCATGTATTGGAAATTGGATTCCATCATGAGTCGAGGCAAGGGGCAAGCTCCTCTCCGCTTCGAGACACTCAAGCAAATGTCTCAGGACTACTCTCCCTGGGTAACCCTTGGATCTTCAGGGCTGGTCCTCTCTTACGTTTGAGGATTAATTATTCTTGAACACACGTTTCCCGGTCCTTAAGACCTATAATCGAGGCGCCTCGTTCCAACAACCACATAGGTAAAAATAATATAAATGTCAGTCAGTTTAAGCACTGACACCACCCATAGCTAGAAAGAAACGTCGTGCTCTCCCTGCAGTCCTTATCCCGTTTTTGACTCATACCGAGGTGTGAGGCTCACGAATTCACGTTATACACAAAGCTACACTGTATTAAAGTCGTGCTTTGATCATCAACCACAAGACTCTGCCTTTCAATAGAAGCCTTGATCACTGCATCTCAGCGTGCCATACAGGCAATTCATGCCATGCGACTGATATCTATTGATATATAACCTCTGAGCTCGTACGTCTCAGAGAAGGGCGTTAAGCAAAAGAATAAATTCTCCACCGCCAAACAGATATATATTTAATAGAAATCAATCAACATAGAATAAAATCCAATGTCAGACACACCATCCATTTATAAATTCGTTCTGGGTCTGAACGAAACCGGAGGCACTATATATCTCACATATCCATTGATCTCCAAATACGTCTGGACGACCACCAACTATTTCCATCTTCTTGGGTGTACAGCCCAATCAAGATCATCAGTGATTATACAAACGACGTGAAAATCTCCAGTCTTCGACCACCGTCTTCATCTTCGATTTATCGTCGAATCGGTTATTCAGAATGGGTATAAACCCGGCCTTTCTAAATAACCCACGTATATAATAAATAAGTGTTACACAAACGCAACATACGACTCATTCCAATCCATCAGTCACTAACCGTAAATTAGTAATAGAGCAATTCCCCAAATATTAACCCCAAAGGTCGAAACCAACATCAGATCAATGCCCAGGAAACCAGTCTTCTTAGCTAACCTACAGCTAGTTTCTAAATTTCATATTCTTAGGGAAAGGTTCCCATTAATTTTATCAAAGATAAATTCTTTAAAATTTATTCTTTAATCTTCCTTTGGATATCATTTCAAACCAAATTATTGTTTTCCAAAATAGTCGAGATTAGCGAACCACACCGAAGTAATTATTTATTTTATTTCCCAATCCCAACCTATTCATCCCTTGGAGCAAAACTGTTATTACCCCATAACTAACACAACGGTGTTATCGGTAAATTTAATTACCATTTCACATTAAAATCTAATTAAATGTTTGACTATCGCTAGGAGCAAAACTGGCGATACTCCATTCTCGATCCTTTCCTATATTTGATGATTTATATTATCAATTCTCATTTCAATCTAATTAAAGATTCACTAAAACTCCACTTAGTTCTAATCTTTAACTGGGTTAAAGAACCAATGTCATTTAAAACACGGTTCACGATAAACCCACATCGCATTCCATTCTATTAGTCTCTAACCGTAAATTAGTAAGAGAACAGTTCCCTAAACATTAACCCCGAAGGCCGAAACCAACATCAGATCAATATCCAAGAAACCATTAAACTTAACTGATCCCTAGTTAGTTCCTAATTTGCTTAACTCCATTTGGGTTTAAGAACAGTATTTTTAAAGATACCATTCACGACAAACCAAAATCCCATTTGATATTAAATACAAGGCTCTAAATAGAAAATATATCGGCTTATATTCAATATCAAATTCTGAAATCAACAAATATCGTATTGGAAAGAACGATATAAAATATATCTTCCAAATTTCCTCCATAATATCTGTATAATCCCGAATCCAATCATCGAAATATTCCGAAGATAATTTCGATTCAAATCCATTCCAATTCATATATTGGAAATTCTGGTTATTTTTAAAACCATTTCAAATCCAGTTTATTTATTTTAAAAATATTAAATTTATAATTCTAGTTCAAAACTAGTTCATTTTGATAAAAATACATTTTTATCTGCTCAAATATGGGATATTTCATCCCAGCTCTTTTCAAATCATTTATTATGATTTTACACAAATTATAGATATTTTTAATTATTTTATTAAGGCCCGTACAGTCGATTTCCATCTACGGCCGTCGAACTGCACTTACAGCGACCTTTTCTGAAATTGATTTGGACATATCTCCAAATCCAACCATTAGCTTTTTAATTTCTTATATTCGTTAGAAATCTCTTATCGATACGAACCCAACGGTTCCGGTTTGAGGAAAATCTGACGGTCGGATCTCACGTAATGTCTGTTCGAAATCAATGGTCGAAATTCACGAATTGCCACAGCGCGGCGCGTTCTATTCAGGCCATTATATTATATATATAACATATATAATATATATTTCATCGATTTCTATTTAAAACGAATTTTATAAATAGTTTTAAATTCGTTTCAAAAACAATTTCAACTTCCATTTCAAATTCAAATCAAAATTAATTTTTTTCCTTATAAATTCATTTTAAATTCATTTCATTTTCAATTCGATTTTAATTTGTTTCAATTCGAATTCAATTCTATTTCATTTCAATTTCAATTCTATTCAATTCATTTCGAATTCATTTTCTATTAAATTCAATTCGAATTCATTTTATTTTCAATTCAATTCAAATTCAAATTCGTTTCAATTCAATTTCAATTTGAATTTCAATTTAATTTAATTCGAATTTCATTTCAAAATATTCGATTTTGAAATCACTTTTCGATATTCATTATAAAAACGAATATAATCGATATAAATATCGTTCGCGTCAAAATAGCGCATATTTAATCAACATGGCTTTATATATTTCTATTTCAAACATTCTATTAAAATATTTCGTTTCAAACATTTCTTCTCAAATATTCTATTTCAAAACTGGAATGAGGCCCAATCAATTACCATAGATTTTATTTCTATGGATTTCCATACAACGCATGTATATATCAACAATGACAAATAATCAACCATCATCCAAAGTGCACCACACCACTGTCTGTCAACCTATCGATTGACATACAATTAAACAATTGGAATTAGTGTACGTTGATTATCATCCCAATACCCGTGTGGGGTTTCAAATCAACAAACACAGATTTTATTTGTGCAGTTGGGCGATGGGTAAAATTTATCGTCCTAATCAATATCAGTCAAATGTGAGTGTATAAACAAATCATCCGATTTGTTTATATATATTTATTTCATTTTAAATACACGTTAAAATTCTATTTTTAACTATAAAATATTTTTAATTCTATAAATATTTTATTTCATTTCACATCACACAATCAACTACACATCAAAATCAAACAAACAAATAAGCCGTCCATGGTCTGTGGACGACGGGTGTCGGGTGCTGCTAAACACCGTCTGCATCCTAGTATATATTTCAACTAGAAATAAAATAAAAGTGAGGAGTTCTCAACGAGGGTTCCACTCCGCCGTGCTTTACTTTTGAACCGCTGAACCGTCTAGATCTGTTCGAAATTCCAATGCAGTCCTTTTAACGTTGTTCACAATAAAAATTATATTTTTAATACTTTACTAATATAAAAATCAAATCTCCCTTGTTTTTAAAAATCATGTCTTTCTTTGCATTTCTAAAAATCACGTCTTTAAATAAATAAAAACCAGTTCTTTACTAGTTTAAAAATAAAATCTTTACAAGGATAAAGATCATATCTTTATAAGAGTAAAAATCATATCTTTATTTATTTATATAGGATTATTCCTTTTAAAAATAATGATATACATATTTTATAAAATATCGTCTTTTATTTTTTTAAAAAAATCACTACTTTTAGAGGATAAAAATTACCTCTTTCTAATTTTCAAAATCGCTACTTTTATAAAGTAAATCCTATAGAAATTAAATAAATTAATTTAAAATTAAAACTTACTTTCATTTCAGCGAAGGAGGGGCTTCAGGATGCGTCGGGGTAGCTGCAGAGGGGCAGCGCTGACCTTCTGGTGGTCTTGGGTGGCTTGTGGCGACGGATGGAGGCAGCTTTGTCGATTTGGGGGTTTGCGCGCTAGAGCATTTGGTGGTGGAGGAGAGAGAGGCGCGAGGGGGAGGGGGTTTCGTCAGTGGCGGCATCGGGTTTGGGAGGGCTAGGGCGTGATGGTGCGACATTGGGTGGAAGGGGTTTCTTCACGGCTTGAGAGGAGAATGGGGAGGAAGAGTCGAGGGTGGAGGGGACCAATGGAGCGGCGGCTGGAGGCACGCTCGCCGAAGGTGGCGGCTGGAGGCACGCTCGCCGAAGTCGGCGACTGTGGCTGAGGCGGGAGGGCAAAAACTGTGGCGGCGGGTTTTCTTTTTAAATTTCAATTTTAGGTTTAGCAACTAAACGGTGCTGAGATATTATAAAAGGGGAGGGGGTTTAATATAATATATATAAATTTATTTATTTATTAATTTAATCTCCAACTAGGTTGGCTTTTATTTCGAATCTCGATTCAAACCCAACGACTATCGACCCTAGCTAATTACCCCCATTCCGAACATAATGGGATATGTATCGCAGGCCAATTCGACCGTTACGACCCGTTTCCGTTGAATTTAAAATATAAATATTTATATATTCAATTTAAATGCACATTTCAATTTACCAGGCCCACATACTAACTCTAAAAATTCCCAAAAAATATTTTCTAGCCTCGTATTGACGACACGGTCCTAACAAAATTAATTTCGTCAAATTCCAAGGCCGTTTGAAAAATGGCCATTTTCCAGTCAATTAAAATCAACTGAAACTGGTCAAACGCGTTTTCCTTTGCCACGCTCACATATTGATTCAGAAAATTACAAATTTTGAAATCTAGCAATAACTTGACATCACGGGTCCAACAAAAGTGGTTTCGTCGAAATCCGCGGTTGTTTGCAAAATTTCCATTTTTTAAGGGCCAGAATTCCATAGTGACTATTCTGAAAATTCATTTGGCCATAACTTTTGATTTCCACTATGAAATTTCAATTTTTCGGATTCGTTGGAAAGATATTCCCAAATAGATTCTAATATTTTTGATTTCGCTAAAATCTGGTTTATTTTGAATCCTGTACATTCATTTGAACTTTGAAATCGAATTATCGAACTACCACGCCATTTTCAGTTCCTTTTATAATTTAAAATAAATATTTATATTCTAACGACGATCTATATAGATATATATGTTCTAATTCTATTCAAAATAAATTTTTCGTCGTTATTATTTAAAATAATTCATTTTAAGTATTCAAAATTCATTAAAATTGCCAAAATAAAAATTTTAAACTGGCTCGGATTTCCGTGTTGTTACACATTCTTTCTATCTTGGTAATTTCGGAGACGAAATTCTTTTAAGAGGGAAGGAATGTAACATCCCGTATTTTCTGCTCAATTAGTTTAATTATTTTATTGTTTTAAATATTGTCTGTTTTAAATTATATTAACGATTTCGTGCATTAAACGACATTAGAACGTATATAATTTTATTACTAAACGAGCTATAACGGTGTGTTAGTTCGTAATATAATGTTTTGAACTTTAATTGGTTATACAAGATCCAATATAATCGGAATTTCTCGAAATAAGAAACATCTGAATCTATTGGATAATATTTTTCTAATGGAAGAGAAAAGTCGAGTTTTCATGTTGTACAATTTGCTTTTTTGTCCAAATCAAATATTCAAAAGGTCGCTATGGAATTTCATTTATAAATCATAACAATTTATTTATATTATAGGATTTTTATTATGAAATTACTATTTTTTAACATGGAATTTTAGTGTTTGAAACCAAAACTGATTTATATTGAGAACTGTATGAAATTGTGTCTGAAAATGTCCGATTATATGAACATATTGCTATTATGAGATATTTTTAAATTGATTATAATTTTAAATATTGTCCCTCCAATCAAATTAAACTTCTAAATTGGTTTCAACATGTTTAAAATATATAACGGCTAAAGCTAAGAACACCGGTCGCGATGTTTTAATAGGGGTTTGTAACCACAAGTTTTTTTATAGACGTTTTCATAACGTTATTATCATATCGTCACGCGTCATTTTCAAATAAAGTTTATATCCAAATCTCGATGTGAAATTTCCATACCCTATGGTCTAAAAATCTTTCATAATGCCGGCAAATCCTGTACATGATCTCATCATGCAAAGACTTAGGCTTAATCTTCTCGCACATCTCACCTTAGATCTTCTGCATTCATCCCTCTTCAAATGCTGCAGGCCTAACATCTAAAAACAAATCCTTATCCTGATCTTTGCTAAGTCCTTTTCCAAATCTCAGCGCATACTTAATAGATTAGCTCTCTGAACCAAATCTCTAGTAATACAAAGGCTATCGAAAATTTGAAAAAAAAACTTTGCTTCTTCATCGGTGGACATATCAACATCGAATGTTGGTTCTCAATATTTCAGTAAAACCTAATCAACAAATCAATTATAGGGGGTCAACCCCTATACATCTCAGCGTAGCGTCCTATGGATATAAAGAAAAATATCTGAAGCGTGGTAGCAGAACCAAGTGCAATTTGATGTTCTTGGCTAGCATACGTTTACAACCATGTCAATAATCCGTCTAAAGTTTAAAACTTTAAATGTTAGCACAACCAATTCTCAGAAATCCTTTTCTATGCCTAGCCCACTGTGTTTAGTCATAAATAAATCATAAGATAACCTTCAATTGGAAACAAATATGGTAGCACATGCATAGGAATCTTGACCAAACCCTATACTTTAAAAATCAAAATAAGGATGGCCACTTTTCTATAGCAATGCATGGCCATGTCCGAGACGCATTCAAGGGGCTTGTAGGGTTGTTGAGTGATGGTGAGGAGGAGAACTGGCTCACGAAGAGAGGTTTAAGGAAAGTATTTGAGCACCGTTCGGTGGTGTGTTAAGGGAGGGGTGGAGTTGGACACCAGAGTGGGGACGTGTGACAGAATAAATTTGAGATCGGAACAATAGTAGCAGGATAAATAAATGCAAGGAAGAAGAAGTATTGAAAGGGGGAGTTTGCTGTCACAGTGTACAGGTGAGGCAGGCGGTCGGTTTAGACGAGGCTCCAATGTGGCTTATGCAGCATTGGGGAAGACAATATATAAAATACTATTGCATTGTTTTAATAGGGACTGTGCAAGTTAAGGAGTTTTCAAAGGAAGTGATTATGTAATGGATGGTTGGGTTTGTTTGTGGAAGTGTTGCGCGAGAAGACAGGATGTGAGGAGCAAACAATTCGGACATGATAATACACTAGAGCGGGTAGTTGTGTGGTGAAGTAGAAGTTAAGTTGAGAAGAAATAAAGGATGGTTTTCATGAAGCGCTTGAACTTGTTGCGCATGCAGGTTTATATGTTTTTTTAAAGAAGCTCATTAAGGCTCGTGATGGGATATTTTGTTTCCCATCTGGGTTTGCGGTGGCACAGGAAGACGTGAATGGAAGGAGTAGTGTAAGAGAGGTGGTGGTTGTGCAAGAGGTTGAGTGGGCCGCGAACTTGCTCTGGGCCTTACGTCTGTGTATTTATTAAGAAAATAAAAAATGAAATAGAAGAGGTGGAGAGATGTACGTATGACGGTGGAGAAGAATGAACAAAAATGGAGAAGAAGATGCCGATGTGAAGAAACTGCGTGGTGTGTAAAGATGATCACGTGAGGATTTAAACACATGGTGATGACGTGGATTTATTAGTCGAGTAATTAGTTGTCCTTTTTAATTAAGTTATATTGAAAAACAATTAATCTTGTGGAGAACGTAACATGGTGATACGATCTCAGAAACACGTGAAATCGGGTTCGCTGGAATCGCGCTGAATAGTAATACACTGATGAGTAGGTTCGGAAGGGATTGGAAGCTGTCAGATTTTCGTTAATTTTAAACGTCGGTTTAAAATTAAACGAAACAATGTGTGAATAGATCATTAAAAATAAATGGTGAGTTAACTCTCACACTATTCTGGAATACTATGATGTGTTAAATTCATATAAAAATAATTTCTCGTAGATTTAATGATTGGATGCCTTGATTGTTGATTGGTTGGTTAATGATTGTTGACAATTAAATTTGTTGTGTTGGATGATTTAAATTTAAATATTTGTTTCATATATTATCATCAATTATTACTATTATAACCTGTGATGCAGGAAAGAACAGGATGGAGGGATTCGACCGGATTCCTCAAATATATTGGATGTTGTTTATTTTTCATATTATCCAAATATGAACTTTTACCCAAATAACATATATTTTGATCGATGTTGCGTGATGATTATATGTTGAATGTTGAATTGAAATTCAAGTCGATGTGCTGTTTTAATCAAGACGGTATTGTTAAATTATTGGCAGCAACTGATTTAAAATCCCTGTTTTTAAGATGTTAGTTCGCGGTGAGGCGAACCAACATATTTTAAGATATAAAATTTATTTTTCTAATAGAAGTGAAGTAGTTGTTTAATAAATGATTAGCTGATCTATTTTTAAAGTAAACTATAATTTATTTCAATTAATAATGAAATAAATTGTTATGGTAATTGATAACAATTAAATTAATTTACCTTTTTAGATGAAAGTCAATCCAAAAGTAAGCAAATGTGAAATTAGAACTTTATTACTGAATTAAGTGAAATGGAAAGTGAATTGAAATGTGGTATTCAAAGAAAGAAGACCAACGGAACAATATAAGAATTCTATCAATAGATTTTATAATTGAATTCAAGTTTGCATAAATGAAGTTTGTAAAATTTAAACCCAAGCGATGGTTTTGAATTGAGCTTTTACTTAATGAATAAGATCAAATAAATGGATATAAGTTGGAAGAAGGTTTGTAATAGTAAGTGACTTGATGAATTTTGGAAAAAGATTAGGAAATAGATTTACAATAATAACTTCAAGTTTTAAATCAAGATATTAAATTAATCTGTGTAAAGGAATTAGTAAATGAGTTTTGACACAACTCCAAGTGTTAATAAATTAGATTTAAAGAGGTTTAAAAGTTTGCGTTCAGTGAGTTTTACTTAAATAAAAGTAAAAGAGATTTAGTTTGGGAATAGATTTCCAAATGCAAGGAATGTTTATTGAAACCATGTTTTAATATAATAGTAAATGGAAATGATAAGTTTGTGTTTCAAATTTTTATCGATTCTTAGAAAAGAACTTTGTTGATCAAGGTCTGAGAGGTAATTATAATACCCCAACTTGAACGGCTTCACTATTATCAAGGAATGATATTAGTTTGGAAATGGTAATGGTGTTGAAAATTGGGTTATTATAAGATAATATTGTAACGTTAATTGAAATATTTTTGAATGTAATTGAAATTAGTGAGTTTAAAGTAAATGATGCATAACATCGTTGACTCAAGATTGAAGTGTTAATTTGTTTATACCTTGGAATTAAATGTATATAGAGTTCTGAAGTAAAGGAAATAAAAGATTTGGTGAATACAGTGATGTTTTCAAAGTGAAGTAGTGAAGTGGAGTTGAAATATATTGTTTTTCTCAACATAAGGAAAAGAAACAATGGAATTTGAGATAAGAGAATATAAAAAATCAATTTTTAAGAATCGATGGGATAGTGTAAATGAATGTTTCTAAGTGAAAAGATTTAGGCTGCCAATAAACTTAACTATACTATTTAAACATTGATAGATAAACACCAGACAATCAATGAAATGTTTTATTAGACCTTTGATGTGTTGTTTTGAAGAGACCGGGATGAGAACTAGACCCCAAGACCACTTAGACTCAACGTTGCATGCGCAACTAATTTGTAGGAAATAAAGATGGAGCAATGAAAGACCGTAGATCTTCATAAAGCGGAAGAACTAGTTATAATCTCTGGTTTGCTCCCTGGGATACACTATGGTTCTGTCGTGGTTGAAATCTATGGATTGCAAGGACTTCTCGCTATGGATCTATAGGGTGATTCCTAGGATGTGGTAGGAGGGTGCCTTCGGTTCATCCTGTTCCTGGATGACTTGTATAGACAAATGTCTGACAGAGTATTTCCTTAAGAATCGTGTACGTTGATTTTTACAAATATACCAAGTTTGGTGGCGGAGAAATTCTCTTGCTAAACACACAGAGTGTATTTGTGGACGTCAATTAGTGATTATGCGGATATGACGATGGGCATTCAAAGTGAATGGAGATGTGCTATTCTAAAAAGATAAACGTGACATCAAGCCTCATAACCGGGAAATGGCACAAAATCGGGTAGGCAGCATGGCTATGTGGGTCGCACCCATCAAAAGGGTATATCATTACCTGATCTGGAGAAATCAAATGCCTTCGGTTTTCCTTTTAATTTTATACGTATGCTATCGGTTCATCGGCTGGCCCCCAACCGTGATAATGATATATTTGGTACTCTCGAGAGAAATGAGGGTCTGGTCATGTGTAGGCGGGTTGCAAGACGTTCTTGTTGAACCCCAATGTATTCATCCGTGGAGGTACATTGTCGGAAAGGTGGTCCAATACCTTGCCAGGAAATACATTCTCCAATAAGCGCCCGCGGTTTTGATTGTATACTATATATGTAGAGCGTGAGATGCAAGCGTTCTGCTGGATTATTATTGATTTGTGGTTTGATAGACACTATTATAATATCAGAAAAGTTGTTGATTTTAAAAATGTTTTGGGTTCTAGTAAGGTAAAAACCGTCCATGTTTATGTGTGAGCTGGTCTTACTGTTATCCTTTTCTTTCAAAAAGGATTTTTCAAAGTTAAAAAAGTTGTTTATGCTGTGAATTTGTCACTGAAAGTATTTTAGACTAATTCGGGTGAATTTTGATTTGCTTTAAATGTGCTCGGGTCAGACCGAGTATATTTCCAGGTTAGTTTTTGCTTGGAGTTGCAGAAGCTGGAAGCAGGAGGCTTTACCATTAGTTATATAAAGTTATTTTCTGTTGTGGTAGATATATGTCGTACTCTGATGATTGGTATGTATACACGGTTTTCTTTTGTATAAAGAGATTTGATATATTATATTTTATCCGTTCCGCTGTGAGATTCTGATGATGTGTTCTTCTTTCTCTTCTACTCTAATATTTCTTTCTTTTTCTCACCTTCTAATTTCTTTCTAATAACTTTCTGGATGTTCGGTACTCGAGTTTTGGACACGGGATGTGATTATTTCGAAAATTCGAGCATCGAATTTTTCTGGTTCATTAAAAGTATGGTTGATACTCGCCAACTCCATAAGCCGAGTGGGGCGGATAATTGCCCACTCTCTAAGCAACGTATGGATAATAGTATAATACTATCCAGGTTTACAAAACCAAGCATATTCAATGCTCGTGCTCCAGTTATTTATAAGTATCATTTAAGTGGCGGGATCCTAGTTCTTCTGCCTCCACCGAAGATTGACTTAAAAGGGTCGACTCGTTTTTATACATTCACAAACTTCTGGACTTAATACGATCATTCAGATGATTCTCAGCTTTCTGACCTTAATACGATCCTTAGTGGTCGTCAGTTTTCTGGCCTTAATACAATCATCGATCGTTGGTTTTCCGGCCTTAATATGGTTCGGCGCAACCGTGGTTTCCTGGATTATTGTTGTTCGATGTTCTCTGAAAGACCCAGAACACATCTTCCTTCTCTAAAAAGATGTGTTCTGGAGGACAAAGTGTTTACCAACTTTTTGGCAAAAAAGGCATCCTAACCCGAAGTCGAAGCCTACTACCAGATATCGACCCATTCCAGGATGATTATTATCTTAGGTCGACCAACTATAAGCCGACCCAAAGTCACGACATCATCCTCTCAAAGAGATCAAGCTAATCAGCCGAGTCATTAATAGAATCAATCGACTTATTCCTGAAAGATTGGATCGGGCTGAAATATCTGAGTAGAATCACCTAAGTAAAATTATCTTCGACAATTTCGAGCCAATACGCTATCAAACGGAGTCCTATTCCCAAGGATGGAGCAACGGATAAGTTTGACCCAGCTCTTCTTTTTACATGCCATATACTTGATGCAACGCAAGCCCGCCAATTTCGAAGAAGAAAAATTCATGAGCAGTACCGGGTCCCACTGCCTACAACTACTCAACCGGATCGAGCTCCATGTGTTAAATCCCTAGAAAAATGCATGCCACGCCACATGCAAATCTGGCCCACTGGCTCTCCCATATATACAGCTCTTCCCCAAAGTAGAAATGGATATGGAATCCTCCACTTAAAGTTTACTACTCAGCATCTAAAAATAGCATGTCATATACTCTAAATACAACACAAGGATTTTTTGTAAACACTTCTTTCTTCACTCCTCTTCACTGAAAAACCATTGTAACCTGTAATAAATAGTATAAGCAAAGATTATAAGTGGACGTAGGCACCGATATAAGCCGAACCACTATAAAATATTGTGTCTCCTTTATTCATATACTTTTTCATGCATCTCTATGATTATTTTCATGTGTGATTAGAAGTTTAACAATGATTCCAGTAGTTCCAATTTTTGACCATCACTAGACCAATTTTTGACGCCAACAGTTCCAATTTAACAACGATCATAAACGCCTATTTAACTGAAGCTAATTTTACAACGATAATAAAATGCTCGTTGTAATAATTATTATCTACTAATATTTAGTAATTAACAATAATAATTTCTAATAAAAACAAATATATAATAATATATACTTAATAATAATTTATCACTATTGGTAATTTATTTGTAATTAATAACCAATAATACTTACTCAAAAATTTATAAATAATAATTATAAATGTCAACTTATATAAACTAATATTTGAAAATTAAAATAATTAGTAATTACTAATAAATAATTCATAATTATTAATTTTTACTATATTCAATAAAAAAATTATATTTAATAATTTTTATGGTTAGTTATTAATAACTAATTACTCACATTTAATATTTATTAATTACAATAAATAATTAATAAATATAATTTGTAATTAATATTAAATGATTAATACTATTAAATAGGTTATGATTAATAATTAAATTTTAATAAGTAATATTTAATAATCAAAGCTAAATGTTTAACATACTTAATTAATTTGTAATTTTAACATTTATTATTTAATAATAATTATCACATTTTAATAATTAATAATCAATTATTATTAATTAATTTACTATTTAGTAATATATTCAGTAATTAGTAATTATTAATTTGTAATTACTATTTCTATAAGATATATATATATATATATGTAATAACTAGTATTCAATTATTAGGTTTTCCTTTAAATTTGGTTGGGACCCACGTATTCTTTGTTTTCCACCCTTTTTTCCCGTTTGTTTTTCATTTCTCGCCTACCTAGTTTCACTTTGCCCTGAATTACTGCTCTCTCCATTTATAATTAACCCTAGATTCCCAATCCCACGGCAAAACCCCTAAATGCTTTGCGTTCCCAATCTCTCCTCCCTCTCCTCCTCAAACATTTTTCCACAAAACACTTCCCCACCTCACTCAACCCCAATGGCAGCCTATCCTTTACAATCAACAGCCTTTCGTTCAATGTCTTTTACCTTAGGTTTGCCATCAATAGTGATCTTCTCCATCGTCAGCATTGTTCCATTGTATATAGTGTATTCACCATGCCACCATCGTCTTCTATTCAGGTATGTTTAGTGCTTTTTCACAAAGAATGTTGGTGTTTTTCTTATTCAAGAGAATGAAATGGTTTTGTTATGGAAAAACCTCATGATTATTGATCTAATTTGTAAAATTTGTACCGACTTATTAAAACCTCATGAGTATTTCTCCAATCATCGTGTGCCTCGTTCATATGCCTCCATTGTTAAAAATTCAATTCCCATTATCCATCCTTATTTAGAGACGGTTCGTATCAATTCTTGGAGTGATGGGAGGGATTTTAGTTCATTTTGTTTTAGATGTGGTGTTGGTAGCCATCGAGCTCATGATTACAGAAAACAAATTTGTTGTTTTAAATGTGGATGTTTGGGTCACTAGAGATCATCTTGATTTTGGAAGAAAAGCTTTAATCTTTCTATAGCATATGATCTTTTGGATCTGAAAAAACATTGTTATCACTTCCGTTGAAAATTTCCGATTCTAAAGAATTTATTTCTTGAATGCTCCTTTGAGATAGTGAAAGGTCTTTATTTGTTATAAGTACCTTTGATATTTTGAAGCTTTGCCTTCAGCAATTACGTTTCCATAATTTGATCTTTCATCCGACAAACAAACTAATTTTTCATCCTCCCCCAAAGCTGATCGACCTTAAATAACATGGTTTGTATTTTTGTTTAAATTTTTCTTTATCTTGAGAAGTTTTCTATGGATTGTGTTACTTGGGAGAAGGTTAAGGCTATGGAGCTGCTCGATGAATTGCTCCATCACTTTAATGCTTTGAATACAGGAACCAATTTCAATTTTGATTTTGGTTTTGATAATAACTATGTTTTCATGAACAACTCAAGACTCTCTGACAAAATGGAAAAAGATCATGATTTTCTATCTTTTGAAATGGTTGTTGCTTCTAACTTTTTGGCTTTTCATAATTTGGTTCTAATATGAGCTTGGATCTCTCAGTCCTAATATGGTTTTGATGGCTGCCGATTCACAGTTCTTACCTATGAACGATCAAGACCCTGAACTGATTGGAAATGGTTCGGTGCTAGTATCTTAGACGATTGATGAAGAATGTGAATCCATGGATTCAAACAACTCGCTCGATGGAGAACCAAATGTCCCAATATAAGAAGCACCACAATATGTTTACCCAATTATCTACACTACATACTTCACATCCGTTTTGCCTTACCTCGTGCCTGTCTAGGCAAGGTACAACAACTCTTCTAAAACTACAGCAGAGGCCCAAAAACACAAAGTCGTGAAGCCCATCGATGCACATTTGAAAACACTGATAAAAGTGGATGAACTTCTAGTCATGTCTAGGCTGAGAATCGATGAATCATATGTTGATGCTTCCATGCTTACAGAAACATTGCTTGCTGATTCCAATAGGCAGACTGCCTTTCATGCCAAAGCAAGCATGTAACAACCCCGAAAATCAGAACCAATTTAAATTTTTCATTTTAGCAATTTTAATGGATTTTGAATATTTAAAATGATATAATTTAAATAATAATGACTAAAAATTTATTTTAATCGAAGTAGAATGAATAAATTTATTTTAATTATATAACGAGCTTGAAATGGTGCGGTAGTTTGAAAATTCGATTTCAAATTTCAATTGAATGTACAGGATTCAAAAATAAATCGAATTTCAGTGAAACAAGAAATATTTAAATCTGTTTGAAATATCTTTTCAACGAATGTGAAAAATCCAGATTTCATAACAAGAATAAAAAGTTATGCCCAAACTAAAATTCAGAATAGTCGCTATGGAATTTAATATAATATATAGCCCTTAAAAATAGCCATTTTGCAAACGACCTCCGTTTTCGACGAAACCACATTTTTTGGATCCAAAATGTCAAATTATTGCTAGATACCGATTTTCATAATTTTTGGAATTAATATGTGAGCGTGGTAAATTTAAACATGTTTGGAAATTTCAATTTGAGTTTAATCGACTGGAAATTGACCGTTTTTCAAACGTCCTCCAAATTCAACGAAATTGGTTTTGTTAGGACCGTATCATCAAAACATAGCTAGATTTATTTTTTTGGAATTTTTGGAGTCAGTACGTGGCCCCTGTAAATTAAAATGTACGTTCAGATTCAACATATATTGATTTATATTTTAAATTTAACGAAAACTATTCAAAACAGTCGAATTGGCTTACGAAACATATCCCACTGTGTTCTGAATGGGGGTAATTAGCTAGGGCGATAGTGGTTGAGTTTGTTTCGGAGTCCGAACGAAAATTGCACTTTTAGAATTAAACATAAATATTTAAATAAAAGGGGCCAAATCTTTTCTCCCTTCACTACCCGATCAACACCCCCACCCCCCCACGCCGCTGCCTCCCCCAACGCGCCACCGCTGGCGACCCTCCCAACCTCGTGCTGTGCCTCCTCCTCCCCTTCTCCTTCCCCAATTAAAAACCCGCCCCTTTCAAACCCTAAACCGTCGTCCTACCCGCCATCTGGCCGCCGCTGGCCACTGTGCAACCCCCCTCCGACGCCCTCTCCCCTCTCTCTTCCCTTCTCCAGTGAGAACCCCCCACAACCCCGTCAAAATCCGCACCAACCACCTGCAAGACCGACGACGCCATCGCCTTACCCTCCCTCCGCCAAATGGCGAGCTTTAGTTCGATTTCTTGCCAGAAGAAAAGAAAAACGGTGAGCTTGTCTTTTTAAAGTGATTTATTTTCAGTTTTAATTATATATAGGATATGTTGAAATGTGGTTTTTACACATATGGTTTTAAAATAAAAATATAATTTATATATATATATATATATTTCTTCATTTTAAAAATGTAAATTTTATATAAAAGACATAAGATAAAAATGAGATTTTTAATCATATAAAGATGAGATTTTAAATCATATAAAGTTGAGATTTTTAATTATATAAAGATATGAATTTTAGCAAAATAAAAATGTGATCTTTATTTATAAAGTAGCAAAATAAAAATATGATTTTTATATATACAGTAGCGTTATAAAAATATGATTTTTATTGTGAAATTAGCGATACAAAAATATGATTTTTATTGTGAAATTAGCGATATAAAATTATGTTTTTTATTATGAAATTAGCGATATAAAAATATGATTTTTATTGTGAAGTTAGCAATATAAAAATATGATTTTTATTGTGAAATTAGCGATATAAAAATATAATTTTTATTGTGAAATTAGCGATATAAAAGTATGATTTTTA
Organism: Allium sativum; assembly: GCA_030737875.1. Classification (NCBI taxonomy): domain Eukaryota; kingdom Viridiplantae; phylum Streptophyta; class Magnoliopsida; order Asparagales; family Amaryllidaceae; genus Allium; species Allium sativum. The sequence goes on from CM060923.1 coordinate 15,921,274, forward strand.
TTGTGAAATTAGTGATATAAAAATATGATTTATATATATATAGTAGCGTTATAAAAATATGATTTTTATTGTGAAATTAGTGATATAAATATATGATTTTTATTGTTAAGTTAGCGATATAAAAATATGATTTTTAATGTGAAGTTAGTGAAATAAAAATGTGATTTTTATATATATAACATTGGAATAAAAATGTGATTTTTATATATATAACGTTGGAATAAAAATGTGATTTTTAAGTATACATAGCGATGTTAAAAATGTGATTTTTAATATAAAAACCGTGTGAAATAGATTGCGATGGGACTGATTGGAAACAAATCCAAATCCAAACCGTTCAGAAATAAAGAATGGAGGAGTGGAAACCCAAGGTGAGAACTTCTCACTCTAATTTTGTTTTCTAGTTAAATATATACTAGGATGCAGCCGATGCTTAGTAGCACCTGACACCTTTGATGAAAACCATGGATGTTTGGTTGTTTGTGTTGATTGATTTAATTGGTTGAATTTGATTTCGGATGTAAATTGAATTGATTAGAATTGGTATGTGTATGGCGCGAGCCAGTATTAGGCGAGAGATAAGGCTAGACCATATTCCGGTTCCAGTATCGCGCCGTTATGCTGCCAAAATTTTCTAAAGTATGTTAGAACAATAAAAATATCATTTTTATTGTATAAATGAACCGTATAAAATATTCATGTGTTGAATAAAATATTTTATCGTTAAAAATATAATTTTTAACGTGTATATGAATAAAATGAATATTCATTTACAAATCGGACGATTTGTTTATGTACACACATTTAACTGATATTGATTGGGACGTTAAATTTTACACATCACCCAACTACACAAGCAACATTCGGTATTTGTTGGTTGAAACCGCACACGGGTATTAGGATGATATTTGACGTATTATCCCAATTATTTAGTTGTATGTCAATCAATTGGTTGACAGACTATTGTAAACGTTAATTATTTATATTTAATGCTTATGTAGTTGTATGATGCACTTTGGATGATGGGTTATTGATTTTGATTAGTATTATATACATATGTTGTATGAAATCCATATAAATAACATTATATGGTAATTGACTGTGTCTAATTCCAATTCGGAAAGAACAAATATTTTAAATTAATGAATATTTAAAAATAACGAACAATGAATATTTTAAAATAACATTCGGTAATGGATCAAAATATGATTTTGATGTCCGATTTTGGATGGACACGAAAATATTTAAATATATAAAGCCGTGTTGATTTGATATGCACCACTTTGAAGCAAACGATATTCATATTGATTTTTTTCATTTTTATAATAAATATCAAAAAGGAAATGATTTCAAAATCTGATATTTTGGAAATATTATCATTTATATATTATAATGATAAAGAGAATTCAATTTTGATTTAAAATTAAAAATGAAGTTGGAATCATTTTAAAATGAATTTATAAACGATTTATAAAATATGGTTTAAATGGAAATCGACGAAATATATATAATATATATATATATATTATATATATTTAATGACCTGAATAGAACGCGCCGCGCCGCGGCCATTCGCGAATTTCGACCATTGACTTCGAATTGATATTATGGGAGATCCGACCGTCAGATTCTCTTAAAACCAGAACCGTTGGGTTCGTATCGAAAAGAGCTTCCCACTGAATTTAAAAGATTTGTAATCTAACGGTTGGATTTGGAATTATGTACAAATAAAATTTGGAAAAGGTCCCTGTAAGTGCAGTTCGATGACCGTTTATAGAAATCGACTAAAAGGGCCTTAATAAAATTATTAAAAATATTAATAATTTGTGTAAAATCATAATAAATGATTTGGAAAGAGTTGGGATGAAAATTCCATATTTGAAAATATAAAAATATATTTTTACTAAAATGAACTAGTTATCAACGAGAATTATAATCCAATTATTTTTAAATAAATAAATTGGAGTGAGAATGGGTTTTAATATAACCAAAATTTCCAATATATGAATTGGAGTGGATTTGAATGGAAATCATCTTCGGAATATTTCGATATTGGATTTCTTGATTATACGGATATTGTTATGAAAATTTGGAAGATATATTTATATCGTTATTGCCAATACGATATTTGTTGGTTTCAGAATTTGATATTGAATATAAGTCGATATAATTTCTATTCAGAGCCTTGTATTTAATATCAAATGGGATTTTCGGTTTGTCGTGAATGATGTCTTTATTAACACTGTTCTTAAACCCAGTTGAGAAAAGAATAAATCTTTTAATTATGATTTAGAGAAGTTTTTCAATTATTTAATATTAAATTGGAATTGAATGAAAGAATTGGATTTTTGGGTTTATCGTGAACGGTGTTTTAAATAACACTTGTTCTTTAACCCGATTAACAATGAAATGTGATTTGGAATTTATAAATCTTTTTATTAAGATTTAACGGGAATTTTCCAAAGTAAAGTTTTCCAATTTAATATATTAAATTGGAATTGAATGGAATTCGATTTGATAATAATCGAAGTGAGCTTCTGTGGAGGAAGACTGTTAATATATATATATGGAATTTAAGGCTTTATCATTATTCCATTTATATTATTAGTCGGATATGGAGATTGATATCGATTATATATTGATCTGTTTTCCGTGAAGATTCTATAATTAATGGAATGTGATTTTGTTTTATCATGAATTGTGTTTCAAATGACATTAGTTCTTTAACCCAGTTAAAGACAGGATTACATGTCTAACATTGTATTTCGAGCTGTATGGTTGATCTCTGCTAAACATACATCTGTTTGGTGGTTGTTAATTTATTCTCTTGCTTAACACCCTTCTCTGAGATGTACGAGCTCATAGGTTATATATCGGCAAAAATCAATAGTACGTTGTAGATTATCGACGCGACATGTTTGTGATTCCGAAGTTAAATATTCATTAATATTGATTTTTGGTAAGATTAAAACTAAGTGGAGTTTTAATGAATCTTTAATTAGATTGAAAAGAGAATGTGATAATTTAAATTATCAAATTCGGGAAATGATCGAGAATGGAGTAGCACCAGTTTTACTCCAAGCGATAGTTAAATCTTTAATTAGATTTGAACGTGAAATGGTAATTAAATTTACCAATAACACCATGGTGTTAGAAATGGATTATTACCAGTTTTGCTCCATGGGATGAATAGGTTGGGATTGGGAAATTGAACAAATGATTACTTCGGTAAGGTTCGCTAATCTCGACTTGTTGATTAACCTTAATTTGGTTTAGAATTGATATCCAAAGGAAGATTAAAGAATAAATTTAAAAGAATTTATCTTTGATAAAATTAATGGAAACCTTTTCCAAAGGATATGAATATTTAAATAAAAGAATATTTAGAATTGGAATGAGGCGTATGTTGTGTTTTTATAGCACTTGTTTATTATATATGCAAGTTATTCGGAAAGGCCAGGTTTATACCCATTCTGAATAACTGATTCGACGATAAGTCAACGATGAAGATGGTGGTTGAAGACCGGAGGTCTTCACATCGTTTGGATGATTACTGATTTCTTGATTGGGTTGTACACCCAAGACAAGATAATATGTGGTGATCGTCCAGACGTACTTGGAGATCGACCGGATATGCGAGGAGCTCTCTCCAGTATCTGACATGTGGGACGAGGAATAAGGTGCCTCCATTTTCATTCAGACCCAGAACGAACTACTAAATAGATGTGTTTCTGACATTGGATTTTATTTTGTGTTGATTGATTTCTATAAAATATATATATATATATATCTATTTGGCAGCGGAGAATTTATTCTCTTGCTTAACGCTCTTCGCTGAGACGTATGAGCTTAGAGGTTATATATCGATAGACATCAGTCGCATGGCGTGAATTGCCTGTGTGGCATGCTGAGATGCAAAGGATCAAGGCTTCTGTTGAAAAGCAGAGTCTTGTGGTTGATGATCAAAGCATGGCTTTAATATAGCATAGCTTTGTGTATAGCGTTTATTCGCGAGCCTCACACCTTGGTATGAGTCAAAAACGGGATAAGGGACCCAAGGAGTGCTTGACGTTTCTTTCTAGCCATGGGTGGTGTCATTGTATGGAGCCCAGAAATTTATTATATTTTTTACCTATGTGGACGATGGATAGCGAGGCACCTCGGATATATCGGTTACTACAGAGCCGATGGACTGGTCCTATAGGACCAGGAAACGTGTTCAGGAATAATTAATCCTCAAACGTAAGGGAAGACCAGCCTTGGAGGATCCAAGGGTCTATTGCGGGAGATCCTGAGGCATTTGCTAGAGTGTCTCAAAGCCGACAAGGAGTACATCCCTTGCCTCGACTCATGAAGAAAATCCAATTTCCAATACTTGACATTCGGTCTTATTTGTAGAGCCTAGTATGACAACATAGTGGGATGGGCACTGTGCCGTCTATGATTGATACATTTATATTTGAAGTTGTTTTCATACACTTTACACTTATAATAGTATCAAAATGATTTGTTTCAAATGTACCAAGCATATTTGGCTATTATAAGGCAAAACTCTATCCTCCGGCTTGCGTTGCATTGTGTGATGGACCTGAGTCTTACAATAGCTTCATTTTTCGAAAAAGCATTGCGCTGTTTGTTTTATGCACTGGTATTCTTGAGAAGAAACTCGTTCCGTGTTACACAGCGTGGTCCCTTGATTTACTCCATTTTAAAGTAAAGTTTTAAATAACTATTTTAGTTCTCACACCAGTCACGTGACTGACCTGGAGTTTATTGTTTTAACCTAAACTCTGGATGCCCCTATTTTCCACATGAGCAGCTAGTAGTTGGGTTTTTGTAGATATTTCTTTATACAGGATCCTGGATTTACAACTGGAGCTATATCCGGAACGCTCTGTATCCTTGTATTTCTTTCAGTTGTGTTATGTATTGATTTTTCCGCTGCTTTGTAATTTGAATCTCTGATATTTGTCAAATGTGTAATATTTATTCATACTCTGTTATATTCTTGTATTCTGATGTAAATTGTTGTAATAAGCAATGAAATGTTCTTATGTTTGTGTTCTGATTTGTCGTGTTCTCAACTCAATCCGCGCTTTCCCTTAAGGGCGAGTTTGGGTCATGTCAGTTGGTATCAGAGCTTTGGTTTACAGAGCTCGAGAACAAGGCACATTAGAACCAAACGAAAGAATTCATCAGAGATTGAATCAGTAATATCCAATGGGAATGACTTGTTAGAGATGGGATCAGTAGTATCCTAGAATGAGTTCAAAGAGTGTTATCTCTGAAATAAGAATGAAAACAAATTTTGTTTTGAAAATTTAAAACTTATAATACGTAATTGAATATTTATTTTATATTGAATTTGGATAATCGAGTATATAAAGATTTTGCATATACGCCTTGCAAACGTGTATACAAAGCCTCAAATATACTGGATAGATATAGAATCATACTCTAGTCGCCCGAGGAAGATTCTGATGATGTGGCCACATCATCAGCATCTATGCCCGAGTTTTGAAAGTGTGATATCTATATATTTCCAATTGGCTGGTGTGAGAACCAAAATTTAGTCAGAATTTATTGTTGTGATTTGGCATCAAAAACATGATTTTGAATATATATATATATATATATATCAAAGTTATGAATTTGAAATTTTAATTAACCAATTGATTGCTGGTTGTGTTGATTGATTATTAGTTTAACTAATAAAATCAATTTAAACCAATAAGAGAATGGAAGGTGAATAAAGCCAAGTTGAATCAATCATTGAACTGGATGGAAAATTAATTGAAATTGCATGCATATACATGTATATACAATGAACAGGTCATAGCAGGGAAACTAAGAAGAGGAATAAAATTGTATGCCTGACAAATAGGTACATGTTTACTATATTTCTTGGGTTTGGATTATTTTAGGAGTCGCTTGGCTTTTTCTTTTTGGATGATGAGGGCCTTGCGTGGCTAGTTGCGGTTTTAAATGTCTCCCCGTACAAAGGAGGTTATGGCGATATTTTTCGAAAATTTAGGGTGTTAGCCAAACTTTTGAAAACTTAGAAATTCTTAGAAACTGAAAAGTTAAAGAATGAAAGCCAGAATGAAAGTTGAGTTGGTTAGTTAAACAACTTTCAACTCCGTTCCTTTTCGAAGACGAAAAGATTTATGTGGGGGAGATTATAACAACCCGGAAAATCAAAACCAATTTAAAATTTTTATTTTAGCAATTTTAATGGATTTTGTGTATTTAAAATGATTTATTTTAAATAATAACGACTAAAAATTTATTTTAATCGAAGTAGAAAGAATAAATTTATTTTAATTATATAACGAGCCTGAAATGGCGCGGTAGTTTGAAAATTCAATTTCAAATTTCAATTGAATGTACAGGATTCAAAATAAATCGGATTTTAGTGAAACAAGAAATATTAAATCTGTTTGAAAATATCTTTCCAACGAATGTGAAGAATCCAGATTTCATAACGGGAATAAAAAGTTATGCCCAATTTAAAATTCAGAATAGTCGCTATGGAATTTAATATAATATAAAGCCCTTAGAAATAGCCATTTTGCAAATGACCTCCGTTTTCGACGAAACCTGTAAAAACCCAGAAAATCAGAACCAATGTAATAATTTTATTTTAAGAAATTTCAAATAGAAAATTCGTTAGAATTTGAAAAAAAAAGTTAACAATAAAAATTTACATTTTTATTGTTTATAAGGAACGATGCAAAATGACCATGGTTTGAATAAAAAAGTTTAATAATTTACATTTTTATTGCATGTGAGCAATGATGATTAAAATATGTCACATTAAAAATTTACATTTTTTAATATAAGAAGGGTTCAATAAAGAAATTACATTTTAATGTAGAATGATGCATTTAAAAAGATTCTAGCTTGAAACGTGTTAACATTAAAAATGCCTTAGGAACTTTAACGACATTTATTAATTTATTGATTGAAAATAATGTGTAGGTTATAAATGAAATAAATTCTGACAATATATATATGTGTATATATATATATAACTTTGGTTGTCCTCTTAAATATTTCCCCTGTCAATTCAAAATGTAACTATAGGAATTCAAAACGTAGATTACATGTTCAAAACCTTCATTAATTTTTCAATTTTAAAATGTGAAAAGTTGCAAACATTCATTTCTAACAATAATATTTAATAATTTAGTATTAGTTCTAATTTCTAACAGATAGCATTAATCTAGCATTATTTGTTTCCATTTTTTCCTCTCTCTCTCTTTCATTATTATCTAATTTTAAAATTTGAAAAATAAATAAATGTGCCATTATAGCGTGTAATCAAAGGGGTGAAACGACCCGAACTTCCCCGGTAAGGAAAGCCCGGATAGAGTTGGGAACAAGCCACAACAGAACGTAGACGGAAGAACATTTCATTGTATATTACAACAATTCCATCAGAATACAAGAATATACAGAGTATAAATGAATAAATATTACACAGAAAATATTAGAGATTACAATAAATTACATAGCAGCGGAAAAATAATACAAAATACAACTGAAGAAGATACACGAATACAAAGCTTTCCGGATATCATTCCAGCTATAAACCAGGTTCCTGTGAATATAAATCTGCAAAACCAAAACTACTAGCTGCCCGTGTCAAAATAAGGGCACCCAGAGTTTAGGTTGAAGCAATAAACTCCAGGTCACTCATGGGACTGGTTTGAGAACTAAAACAGTTATTAATCTTTATTTTAAAGTTAGGTAACCAAGGGGTCACGCCGTATAACACGGAATGGGTTTCCTCCCAAGAATACCAGTGCATAAAACAAACAACGCAATGCTAAATAAAGAAAAATGAAGCTATTATAAGACCCAGGTCCCATCACGCAATGCAACGCAAGCCGGAGGATAGGGTTTTACCTTATAATAGCCAAAGCATGCTTTGTACATTAAATTTCATGTTTTGATTCTTAATCAGACTCCAACCGTAAATTAGTAAGAGAACAATTCCCTAAGTATTAACCCCGAAGGCCGAAACCAACATCAGACCAATACCCAGGAAACCACCCATCTTAGCTCGTTTCCAGTTAGTTTCTGATTTTATATACAATCATAAATATTAATCATAGACGGCATGGGTACCATATATCATGTCGTCATACTAGGCTCTACAATCAAAACCGCAAAGTCACGTATCGGAAGTTGGATTTCCATCTGTGAACCGAGGCAAAATATAGTCCTCTACCGATTCGAGACAATCTAGCCTACCATGTCTCAGGATCAGAGCTCGAGTGACCCTTGGATCGTCAGCGTTGGTCTACCGATGTGGATTAAAATGCCTGAACACTAAGTTTCCCCGCCCTTTGGGGCGCAAATGAGCCAACGAATGACTCCATCGGCTTCACATAGTCACCGATAAATCCGAGGCGCCTCGCAACAGCAACAACCACATAAGTCAAACTCGTCAGGGCGTGTAAAACCAATGACGCCACTTCTAGCTAGAAAGAAACGCATGTCCTCCCTGAGGTCCTCTCCCGTTTCTGGTTCACAACCGGGGTGTGAGGCTCGTGAATCAACGCTACACAAAGCTGCACCACAAAGGCCGTGCGTTGATCATCAACCACAAGACTTTGCTTTTCAATAAAAGCCTTGATCAATTGCCACTTAGGCATGCCACATAGGCAGTTCACTCCATGCGTTTGATATCCATCAATATATAACCTCTGAGCTCGTACGTCTCAGAAAAGGGCGTTAAGCAAGAGAATAAATTCTCCGCCGCCAAACAGATGTATATTTAATAGAAATCAACCACACAGAATAAAATCCGATGTTAGACACACAGTCCGTTTACAAGTTCGTTCTGGGTCTGAACGAAATCGGAAGCACCTAGTACCTCGCATATCCATTGATGTAACGGCTGGAAATTTCCGACTCCTCGAGAGTCGGAAATTCCGAGACGTTAGTGAAAGAATTTAGAAGGTGAGAAAGAAAAGATAGAACTAATAGAATAGAAGAAGAAGAAGAACATCAGAATCATCAGAGTAACACGAATCTCACAGCGGAACGAATAACATATAATATATAACATAACTTTGAAGTACACAGTTATATATATACAATAGCACTTATCAGAGTACTACAACACTTACAACACAACGGAAATAACTATAGCTATAAAATCTTGCAGCCTCCTGCTCCAAGCTCTCCAAGTATATCTGTAAATCCCGACTACTTGACTGCCCGTACAAATTTAGGCACCCAAGAGTTTAGGGAAAACAACAAAGTAAACTCCGGGTCAGTCATGGGACTGGTATGAGTAAAACAGTTTAAAACAATTGAACAGGTATATGATATCTCATAAGACCACGCCGTGAATACGGAACGGGTTTTTCCTTATGAGTATCTAAACAACTTTGACAAGCAATATCATTGTGATATTATAATAATGTCTAAGTACAAATAGGTATCAATCTAGCAGAAACGCTTGCATCTCACGTTCTACATACATAGTATAAAATCATAAACCGCAGGGCGCTTATCGGAGAATGGATTCCAACAGACAAGGTATGGGAGCACCTTCTGATCAGTGTACTCTAGAGGTGATACACTGCAGGTTCAACAAGAACGTCTTGCAACCCGGCCACACATGACCGCTCACTCATTAGCTTGAGTGTCGCGAATATATTGCCACCACGGTTATAGGCCATCAAACCGTCACCCGAAGATACAGAATCAAAAAGAAGTATAAATATGGATATTCCCTAGATCGGTGACAATACACCCTGCTTGGGAATGACCCAACTAGCCATGCTGCCTAGCCCAACTTTTGTTACTTCCTGGTGTGAGGCTAGAAGCTACGCCTATCTTCAGAACATCTGATCACCATTCACTTTGAATGCCACATCGTCATACCCGCCAAACCACAAATTGACTTATCCAAAAATAACACGAGTATATAGCTAAGAGAAACGAATTCCTCCGCCACCAAACGTGAATACGTCTGCACAGATCAACTTACGCGATCCATTGGATATACTCTGTCAGACCTTCTTCCGTATACGTTGTCCTGGGACTAGACAAACCGAAGGCACTATTCAGTATATCCATCTTAGTCACTGTTATCTAAGACTTATACAACAGCCCTTGCACTTTACTCCGTCTTCAATTTATCTTTGGCAGATATTGCTCGCAACGCTTATGCCAATACAGAGTGGTTCTTTGGATAATAATCCAACCGGTCTCTCCATATTAACCACGTTAAAATGGTAAAAACTTTGATAGTCTGTGATTCAACTATCAAATTAAAACATGTCGGTGTACAAACAACGATCTTATTTCCAAATGGAAATTCGATTAATCAATCATCATATGTTCATATTTCCTTATTTCATATATTTAGAAAATATATGTTATTAATCATTGGAAAACATTTCCATAGCTTATTTCCACATCCCTATTTTTTAGCAACTATCAGTCCCTAACTGTAACTAGTATGAGAACAATTCTCTAAGTATCAATCCGGAAGGTCGAAACCAACATCAGGTCGTCACTTAGAAAACCGTTCAACTTACCCTCTCCAGTTAGTTTCTGAATTTGCTTAACTCTATTTCTTAAATTCTTATCATGAAAACATTTCATTTTCTATGTTTAGAAAACATATCTGATTATATTTGGAAAACGTTCCCAAAACTCATTTACGGATTCCCAATGAACGTTGTATAAAACATCGTTACGCTTAATCCATTAATCGCTTATTACTTAACTATATTTCAAATCAACCTTTTCTATCGAACCACAACTATTCCTTTTGTCAATTCTGAAGTCAATCAAGTTGGGGTATAATTACCTCGCAGACCTTAATTGAACAACGTCCTTTACTGTGAAATAGATGAAGCTCGTCACTCACTTTGTCCAATCATCTGTTTACGCAAATTCTCGGATTCAGGTTACGAATCCACTTCTCATATGAAAACGTTTGATTATAACTATACCTTGATTTAAAACCCGGAAGGTAAATAGTACTTTCCCGAATTTGATATAATCGAATTCGACGTATAACTCTCTTTCGAGTAATCTCTATTCGATTAACTCTCCCTTTTTAATAACTTATATTCGATAAACTCTATTTCGATTAACTCCTATCGAATAACTAATATTCGAATACTCTTCTTGGTTGGCTCTATTTCATTAACTCTTATCGAATAACAAATATTCGATTTTCTTAAATGTGTCAATTCTTATCGAATAACTAACATCCGATTTAACTTAAATGGATTTACTCTTATCGAATAACTTATTCGATTAACTCAACTTGATTTTCTTAACTCGATTATCTCAACTCGATTTCTTAACTCGATTACTTAACTCGATAAATCTTAACTTAACCCAAATTGGTTAACTCAACTCTAATCGATTAACTAAATTTGATTTACTCCTTCGAATAACTAATTCGAATAACTTAATTGATTAACTCCTTCGAATAACTAATTCGAATAACTTACCTTCGAATAACCAATATTCGATTTACTCTAACTCGATTAACTTAATTCTAATCGATTTACTCCATTTCGATTCAACTTAATTCAAATCGATTAACTTAACTCGAATTGATTAACTCCTTTCGAATAACTAAATTCGATTTAACTCTAATTGAATAACTAATATTCAATTAACTCTTACGTATTTAACTTTATTTGAATAAGTAATTCGAATCACTCTAATTTGTTTAACTCTATTCAAATATCAAATTCGAATAACTCATTTCGAATAACTAAATTCGATTAACTCTTTTAACTTTACTCGAATAACTATATTCGATTAACACCTTCTTTCGAATAACTATATTCGATTAACTCTTTTAACTTTACTCGAATAACTATATTCGATTAACACCTTCTTTCGAATAACTATATTCGATTAACTCTTCGACTAACTCCTTTGGATTAACTAACTTCGAATAACTCCTTTGGATTAACTAACTTCGAATAACTCTTCGACTAACTCCTTCGGATTAACTCTTCGATTAACTCCTTTGGATTAACTAACTTCGAATAACTCCTTTGGATTAACTAACTTCGAATAACTCTTCGACTAACTCCTTCGGATTAACTCTTCGATTAACTCCTTTGGATTAACTAACTTCGAATAACTCCTTTGGATTAACTAACTTCGAATAACTCTTCGACTAACTCCTTCGGATTAACTCTTCGATTAACTCCTTTGGATTAACTAACTTCGAATAACCAATATTCGATAACTACTCTTCAAATAAATAATATTCGATAACTCTTCTCAAATGAATCACATTTGATTTCTCCACTCGAATAAACTATATTCGATAACTCTTCTCTCGAATACACTATATTCGATAACTCTACTTCGGATAAGTGATATTCGACAACTCTACTCGATTAACTCTACTTGGATAACTCTAACTGATCAACTCTAACTGGTCAACTCTAACTGGTCAACTCTAACTGATCAACTTTAACTTGTCAACTTTAACTGGTCAACTTTAACTGGTTAACTCAACTGTTAACTCAACTGGTTTAACCTAACTGGTTAACTCTAACTGGTTAACTCAACTGGTTAACTCTACTGGTTTAACCTAACTGGTTAACTCGTCTTGATTAACTGAACAAATCCACTTAGTTTAACTTAGCTAATTCACGTTGATTAACTCTAACCGATTCACTTAGTTTAACTCAACTAATTCACTTCGATTAACCACTTAGTTAACTTAACTAATTCACTTCGATTAACCACTTAGTTTAACTTAACTAATTCACTTCGATTAACTCGACCAATTCACCTGGTTAACTCCTATTTATTTAACAAATAAATATCTCCTTTAGTTTAATTCTATTTATTTAATCTCTAAATAAATATCCTTTATATTTCTTTTAACGAATATAATTCCTTTATATTTTGATTAACAAATATATCCCCTTATATTCGATTAACATATATATTCCCTTGTATTTGATTTACAAATATAATCCTTTTATATTTGTTTTACCAACTATATTCCTTTATATTCAGAATCCTTTTTCTTATATATATATATATAATCCCTTGATTTTATATAAATAAACTATATTTCAAAATATACTTTGAAAACCCCTCTCCTACATTTTGGTATTTCTCATGGTATTTAGCACACCATATAACAACGATAAATATCGTCCCACCCCACATAGTCATACAGATTATATACTTCACATTATATATCACACTATAAAAATCACAGTAAAATACTGTTGAGAAGTCCAGTTGGATTCCTCCAACCTGTTTCCCTGCACCACAGATGTTAGACAATACAACAACATCGATTTCACTTCACTGTGAAATATTCTGATAGCAGAATCAACATATGACTATTTAACGGTTTATATATATACGTAAATATATATATAAAATCTCTACTAACTGACTAGCAGTTCAATCAAACAGTCAACATACAGTCAAACAACAGATAATTAACAGTTCTAAGAACACGTTGTAAAAATAGGACTGTATAGAGTTGGTGAGTTTTACTCACTTTTGCGCGTTAACCGTTAAATAACGGTTTGCGTTATTTGATTCAGTTGGACAATTTATTTCGCCATAAATTGTAACGAGCTCGGATCCACCCCCGGTCAGCTCTATTTCGTAGTGTCCGTCCATACGGTCCCAATGCAACTTACGGTTCGTCAATCTGACTTCGTATGGATGAGATATCACATTCACAAGTTAACACAAATTTTAAATTAAATTAAAACTAAAACTAAAACTTTAATATCCTACTGGGCCTTAACCATTACCTTGAGCCCAACAGCCCACCCACTAAATCCAACCCTGCTTCCCTTATAACCCGTCCGCCTTATCTTCTTTCCCAAATTCGTAAAACCCAAAATACTCCAGACATCCAAATGGCCGAACTTCACTCGCCGTTCTCCCTCTTCCAAGCGATCGAACCCAAAACGAACAACACCTCCAAAATCTCCTCCCAATGCTCTTCAACTCCTGGTGTTCAACTTCCAACTCGCGCCTGTCATCTAGCTCGCGACCTGCTGTTCGTCGATGTTCGGTTACAGGCATAGATCGACATCTATTTCGACGGAAATCCACCACAAGTACATACAAGCTGCTAAATCACCTGCTGAGATCGAAAACAACATCCAATTCGATCCTTGCTGCTTGTGTTAGCCTATAAACTTAACCCTAGCTCCACAGTGTATATTTCCAACGAAGAAAGGAAGTTCGAACCCATGGATTCGACTACCAGAACGTGGTGAATGCTTGCAGGATCTCATAGCATATCGATTTTAGATTTATCGTATTTCTTTTGATTTGTTTTGGATTTATTTTCTCACGTTGGAAATGAATTGGGTAGTTATATAAGCTGTGTTTGGTAGGTGTTGTTTGTGGCTGAGGAGGGAGGTTGCGTGGCATTCCCTTTGGCTAGGAAAAATGTTGAGATATTTTATTTATGATTCATTTAATTTATTCATTCGATTTTTCCTTTATCTCTAGTCCTTAAAAATCTCTGCGACCACATACGATACCCAAAAATCACCAAACTGGACATGTAGCTAGAGCTTGACATTACGGTCCCAACGAAACTGGTTTCGTCGAATTCTGACTCCGTATGCTCACACAACGTATTTTTAACTGTCGAAATACTGTCTATTTTCCACTCTAAAAATCCCTACGGTCACACAGTGACTCTAAAAATCACGAAACTTGGAATCTAACAACTATTTGACATTGCGGATCCAACAAAACTGATTTCGTCGAATTCCGACTTCGTATGCAAAAGTGGCTATTTTTAACGCTCTAAATAGCCTATTTAAATATATAAATATATTTAAATATTATTAAATTAAATATTTAAAATTAATTATTATCGTCTGTATTCACAGTAGGATACCATACAGCTCCAGAATATTCCTGTATGTATTTACAGCTCGATATTACATCGCCAGGGTTATATCGATGTTCGATTTCTATTTAAATCCTTATTTAAAATATAATTAAATCGTTATGGTTAGGGCGCTGCATTTCTGATAATTTGATCTGGACATAACTCAAAATCTACACGACGAAATCCCGATATTTCTCTTCCACTAGAAAGATATACTCCACCAGCTCCACACGTTTCTTGTTTCACAGAAATCCGTCTTAAAACGAACCCTGTATACTCAGTTGAAGTCTAAATCGCCAAATAGCGAACTGCCGCGTCGTTACGCGCTCTATTCTAATTATAATATAATTAATACGTTTTAACGTCGATTATTAAATCGATTCGTTATTCAAATTCAATTCTAAACTGAATTAAATATTTTAGCTGATCCAATTCACACAGTATTGTGAATTCGGTGATTTCCGATTATTTCGACATTATAATATATTATTATATTGTTTATTTTAATTAAATATTCAATATTATTTAATTCAAGTCATCGATATCGCCCAATCGATATTTAATAATTAAATAAATTAATTATTCGACAGCTAACAAAACGCGCCATTACAGACTTCCCCACTTAAAATAATTTCGTCCTCGAAATTGCTAAGTTAGAGGTTGACCCTATATATTGGAACTCCTAAGATTGGTTTACCCTTTATTTCTGATTTCAACCGAACCACTTAATATTGACTAAAATATTTATTCTTCCGACTAACTAAAATTTTCAAAAATTCTGAAAATTTTCTAACACTTTAAATTTTCGGAAAATTTTGCCATAACCTCCTTTGTACAGCCCTATCGGTAAAACCACAACTTGCCTCTCTAGGCCATCTCCAACCCAAAAGAAAATCAAACAGCCAAGCGGCTTGCCAATTCGGCTCATAAAATCCAAACTCATATATGATATAAACTTGTACCTTTTTGTCGGGCATTTAACTCTATCCCTTGCATCTGCTACCACTTCAACATATACCAATGTTATCCATTCTAATTGATTTCCAATCAGTTCATATCCTCAAATCCAAATCGAATTTCATTCGAACTCTAATATCAAATTCCAAATTATTGACTTATCAATTTGGTTCCATTCTAGATTATCTCTAATCCAATTAAATTTTATTTAACTCGGTTCAAGTTAAATTTCGATTTATTTTTACCATCTCATTTTATTTAACTTCATTAGTTAAATTTTAACTCCAGAACTTATGTTCCTGGGTTTCTTTCAAATCAATTTGAAATCATAATGCCAATTCAAAACCTTTGAATTTCTAAACAACTTGTTTTCTCAAAACAATTCAAAAACAAAACCTTTGGTAGTAATCCGTCACTTAGAACTCGAAAATGAACACTGATGATGTCTAGATTCATCATCAGAATCTATTTTCTAGTTATCGAAGTGAGTTCAATACTATATCATTTTCAATTTGAAAAACATTTTCAAAATCTCCCAGGAACTTAAAATTTCCTTATTTTAAATTCCAAATTCTGATTTAAATTCATATTTAATTCAAACTATTTCATATATTACATTCATATGAATTCTGATTGGTCATTTATAACCATTTCAGCCTTTTATAATCTTATTCGATTATAATAACAACCAACACCATCAATATACTATAATAATTTCAAGATGTATATTTCTTCTATAAACAAATATATTTTGGGAAAAATTATTTCATTTACCCTCTTTCAAAACATACCATGACGGTTCATCGTATTCGAGTGTTTAGTAACCCTTATCGATACAGTGGATCAACTGATCGACCAGAATTCATAAGCCACTCAACCCATGAGTCTCCAAAATATAAAACCATTTTATATTGAATAACAATTACGCGCTCATATATATACACTCAAACTCAATCTAGGATATTACTAATCCCATCTCTATCGAGTTATGCCACAGAGCCAAGGTAATCACTTAACTTAAGCTCTGATACCAACTGTAACGGCTGGAAATTTCCGACTCCTCGAGAGTCGGAAATTCCGAGACGTTAGTGAAAGAATTTAGAAGGTGAGAAAGAAAAGATAGAACTAATAGAATAGAAGAAGAAGAAGAACATCAGAATCATCAGAGTAACACGAATCTCACAGCGGAACGAATAACATATAATATATAACATAACTTTGAAGTACACAGTTATATATATACAATAGCACTTATCAGAGTACAACACTTACAACACAGCGGAAATAACTATAGCTATAAAATCTTGCAGCCTCCTGCTCCAAGCTCTCCAAGTATATCTGTAAATCCCGACTACTTGACTGCCCGTACAAATTTAGGCACCCAAGAGTTTAGGGAAAACAACAAAGTAAACTCCGGGTCAGTCATGGGACTGGTATGAGTAAAAGAGTTTAAAACAATTGAACAGGTATATGATATCTCATAAGACCACGCCGTGAATACGGAACGGGTTTTTCCTTATGAGTATCTAAACAACTTTGACAAGCAATATCATTGTGATATTATAATAATGTCTAAGTACAAATAGGTATCAATCTAGCAGAAACGCTTGCATCTCACGTTCTACATACATAGTATAAAATCATAAACCGCAGGGCGCTTATCGGAGAATGGATTCCAACAGACAAGGTATGGGAGCACCTTCTGATCAGTGTACTCTAGAGGTGATACACTGCAGGTTCAACAAGAACGTCTTGCAACCCGGCCACACATGACCGCTCACTCATTAGCTTGAGTGTCGCGAATATATTGCCACCACGGTTATAGGCCATCAAACCGTCACCCGAAGATACAGAATCAAAAAGAAGTATAAATATGGATATTCCCTAGATCGGTGACAATACACCCTTCTTGGGAATGACCCAACTAGCCATGCTGCCTAGCCCAACTTTTGTTACTTCCTGGTGTGAGGCTAGAAGCTACGTCTATCTTCAGAACATCTGATCACCATTCACTTTGAATGCCACATCGTCATACCCGCCAAACCACAAATTGACTTATCCAAAAATAACACGGGTATATAGCTAAGAGAAACGAATTCCTCCGCCACCAAACGTGAATACGTCTGCACAGATCAACTTACGCGATCCATTGGATATACTCTGTCAGACCTTCTTCCATATACGTTGTCCTGGGACTGGACAAACCGAAGGCACTATTCAGTATATCCGTCTTAGTCACTGTTATCTAAGACTTATACAACAGCCCTTGCACTTTACTCCGTCTTCAATTTATCTTTGGCAGATATTGCTCGCAACGCTTATGCCAATACAGAGTGGTTCTTTGGATAATAATCCAACCGGTCTCTCCATATTAACCACGTTAAAATGGTAAAAACTTTGATAGTCTGTGATTCAACTATCAAATTAAAACATGTTGGTGTACAAACAACGATCTTATTTCCAAATGGAAATTCGATCGATCAATCATCATATGTTCATATTTCCTTATTTCATATATTTAGAAAATATATGTTATTAATCATTGGAAAACATTTCCATAGCTTATTTCCACATCCCTATTTTTTCGCAACTATCAGTCCCTAACTGTAACTAGTATGAGAACAATTCTCTAAGTATCAATCCGGAAGGTCGAAACCAACATCAGGTCGTCACTTAGAAAACCGTTCAACTTACCCTCTCCAGTTAGTTTCTGAATTTGCTTAACTCTATTTCTTAAATTCTTATCATGAAAACATTTCATTTTCTATGTTTAGAAAACATATCTGATTATATTTGGAAAATTTTCCCAAAACTCATTTACGGATTCCCAATGAACGTTGTATAAAACATCGTTACGCTTAATCCATTAATCGCTTATTATTTAACTATATTTCAAATCAACCTTTTCTATCGAACCACAACTATTCCTTTGTCAATTCTGAAGTCAATCAAGTTGGGGTATAATTACCTCGCAGACCTTAATTGAACAACGTCCTTTACTGTGAAATTGATGAAGCTCGTCACTCACTTTGTCCAATCATCTGTTTACGCAAATTCTCGGATTCAGGTTACGAATCCACTTCTCATATGAAAACGTTTGATTATAACTATACCTTGATTTAAAACCCGGAAGGTAAATAGTACTTTCCCGAATTTGATATAATCGAATTCGACGTATAACTCTCTTTCGAGTAATCTCTATTCGATTAACTCTCCCTTTTTAATAACTTATATTCGATAAACTCTATTTCGATTAACTCCTATCGAATAACTAATATTCGAATACTCTTCTTGGTTGGCTCTATTTCATTAACTCTTATCGAATAACAAATATTCGATTTTCTTAAATGTGTCAATTCTTATCGAATAACTAACATCCGATTTAACTTAAATGGATTTACTCTTATCGAATAACTTATTCGATTAACTCAACTTGATTTTCTTAACTCGATTATCTCAACTCGATTTCTTAACTCGATTACTTAACTCGATAAATCTTAACTTAACCCAAATTGGTTAACTCAACTCTAATCGATTAACTAAATTTGATTTACTCCTTCGAATAACTAATTCGAATAACTTAATTGATTAACTCCTTCGAATAACTAATTCGAATAACTTACCTTCGAATAACCAATATTCGATTTACTCTAACTCGATTAACTTAATTCTAATCGATTTACTCCATTTCGATTCAACTTAATTCAAATCGATTAACTTAACTCGAATTGATTAACTCCTTTCGAATAACTAAATTCGATTTAACTCTAATTGAATAACTAATATTCAATTAACTCTTACGTATTTAACTCTATTTGAATAAGTAATTCGAATCACTCTAATGTGTTTAACTCTATTCAAATATCAAATTCGAATAACTCATTTCGAATAACTAAATTCGATTAACTCTTTTAACTTTACTCGAATAACTATATTCGATTAACACCTTCTTTCGAATAACTATATTCGATTAACTCTTTTAACTTTACTCGAATAACTATATTCGATTAACACCTTCTTTCGAATAACTATATTCGATTAACTCTTCGACTAACTCCTTTGGATTAACTAACTTCGAATAACTCCTTTGGATTAACTAACTTCGAATAACTCTTCGACTAACTCCTTCGGATTAACTCTTCGATTAACTCCTTTGGATTAACTAACTTCGAATAACTCCTTTGGATTAACTAACTTCGAATAACTCTTCGACTAACTCCTTCGGATTAACTCTTCGATTAACTCCTTTGGATTAACTAACTTCGAATAACTCCTTTGGATTAACTAACTTCGAATAACTCTTCGACTAACTCCTTCGGATTAACTCTTCGATTAACTCCTTTGGATTAACTAACTTCGAATAACCAATATTCGATAACTACTCTTCGAATAAATAATATTCGATAACTCTTCTCAAATGAATCACATTTGATTTCTCCACTCGAATAAACTATATTCGATAACTCTTCTCTCGAATACACTATATTCGATAACTCTACTTCGGATAAGTGATATTCGACAACTCTACTCGATTAACTCTACTTGGATAACTCTAACTGATCAACTCTAACTGGTCAACTCTAACTGGTCAACTCTAACTGATCAACTTTAACTTGTCAACTTTAACTGGTCAACTTTAACCGGTTAACTCAACTGTTAACTCAACTGGTTTAACCTAACTGGTTAACTCTAACTGGTTAACTCAACTGGTTAACTCTACTGGTTTAACCTAACTGGTTAACTCGTCTTGATTAACTGAACAAATCCACTTAGTTTAACTTAGCTAATTCACGTTGATTAACTCTAACCGATTCACTTAGTTTAACTCAACTAATTCACTTCGATTAACCACTTAGTTAACTTAACTAATTCACTTCGATTAACCACTTAGTTTAACTTAACTAATTCACTTCGATTAACTCGACCAATTCACCTGGTTAACTCCTATTTATTTAACAAATAAATATCTCCTTTAGTTTAATTCTATTTATTTAATCTCTAAATAAATATCCTTTATATTTCTTTTAACGAATATAATTCCTTTATATTTTGATTAACAAATATATCCCCTTATATTCGATTAACATATATATTCCCTTGTATTTGATTTACAAATATAATCCTTTTATATTTGTTTTACCAACTATATTCCTTTATATTCAGAATCCTTTTTCTTATATATATATATATATATATATATAATCCCTTGATTTTATATAAATAAACTATATTTCAAAATATACTTTGAAAACCCCTCTCCTACATTTTGGTATTTCTCATGGTATTTAGCACACCATATAACAACGATAAATATCGTCCCACCCCACATAGTCATACAGATTATATACTTCACATTATATATCACACTATAAAAATCACAGTAAAATACTGTTGAGAAGTCCAGTTGGATTCCTCCAACCTGTTTCTCTACACCACAGATGTTAGACAATACAACAACATCGATTTCACTTCACTGTGAAATATTCTGATAGCAGAATCAACATATGACTATTTAACGGTTTATATATATACGTAAATATATATATATATATAATCTCTACTAACTGACTAGCAGTTCAATCAAACAGTCAACATACAGTCAAACAACAGATAATTAACAGTTCTAAGAACACGTTGTAAAAATAGGACTGTATAGAGTTGGTGAGTTTTACTCACTTTTGCGCGTTAACCGTTAAATAACGGTTTGCGTTATTTGATTCAGTTGGACAATTTATTTCGCCATAAATTGTAACGAGCTCGGATCCACCCCCGGTCAGCTCTATTTCGTAGTGTCCGTCCATACGGTCCCAATGCAACTTACGGTTCGTCAATCTGACTTCGTATGGATGAGATATCACATTCACAAGTTAACACAAATTTTAAATTAAATTAAAACTAAAACTTTAATATCCTACTGGGCCTCAACCATTACCTTGAGCCCAACAGCCCACCCACTAAATCCAACCCTGCTTCCCTTATAACCCGTCCGCCTTATCTTCTTTCCCAAATTCGTAAAACCCAAAATACTCCAGACATCCAAATGGCCGAACTTCACTCGCCGTTCTCCCTCTTCCAAGCGATCGAAACCAAAACGAACAACACCTCCAAAATCTCCTCCCAATGCTCTTCAACTCCTGGTGTTCAACGTCCAACTCGCGCCTGTCATCTAGCTCGCGACCTGCTGTTCGTCGATGTTCGGTTACAGGCATAGATCGACATCTATTTCGACGGAAATCCACCACAAGTACATACAAGCTGCTAAATCACCTGCTGAGATCGAAAACAACATCCAATTCGATCCTTGCTGCTTGTGTTAGCCTATAAACTTAACCCTAGCTCCACAGTGTATATTTCCAGCGAAGAAAGGAAGTTCGAACCCATGGATTCGACTACCAGAACGTGGCGAATTCTTGCAGGATATCATAGCATATCGATTTTAGATTTATCGTATTTCTTTTGATTTGTTTTGGATTTATTTTCTCACATTGGAAATGAATTGGGTAGTTATATAAGTTGTGTTTGGTAGGTGTTGTTTGTGGCTGAGGAGGGAGGTTGCGTGGCATTCCCTTTGGCCAGGAAAAACGTTGAGATATTTTATTTATGATTCATTTAATTTATTCATTCGATTTTTCCTTTATCTCTGGTCCTTAAAAATCTCTGCGACCACATACGATACCCAAAAATCACCAAACTGGACATGTAGCTAGAGCTTGACATTACGGTCCCAACGAAACTGGTTTCGTCGAATTCTGACTCCGTATGCTCACACAGCGTATTTTTAACTGTCGAAATACTGTCTATTTTCCACTCTAAAAATCCCTACGGTCACACAGTGACTCTAAAAATCACGAAACTTGGAATCTAACAACTATTTGACATTGCGGATCCAACAAAACTGATTTCGTCGAATTCCGACTTCGTATGCAAAAGTGGCTATTTTTAACGCTCTAAATAGCCTATTTAAATATATAAATATATTTGAATATAATTAAATTAAATATTTAAAATTAATTATTATCGTCTGTATTCACAGTAGGATACCATACAGCTCCAGAATATTCCTGTACGTATTTACAGCTCGATATTACATCGCCAGGGTTATATCGATGTTCGATTTCTATTTAAATCCTTATTTAAAATATAATTAAATCGTTATGGTCAGGGCGCTGCATTTCTGATAATTTGATCTGGACATAACTCAAAATCTACACGACGAAATCCCGATATTTCTCTTCCACTAGAAAGATATACTCCACCAGCTCCACACGTTTCTTGTTTCACAGAAATCCGGCTTAAAACGAACCCTGTATACTCAGTTGAAGTCTAAATCGCCAAATAGCGAACTGCCGCGTCGTTACGCGCTCTATTCTAATTATAATATAATTAATACGTTTTAACGTCGATTATTAAATCGATTCGTTATTCAAATTCAATTCTAAACTGAATTAAATATTTTAGCTGATCCAATTCACACAGTATTGTGAATTCGGTGATTTCCGATTATTTCGACATTATAATATATTATTATATTGTTTATTTTAATTAAATATTCAATATTATTTAATTCAAGTCATCGATATCGCCCAATCGATATTTAATAATTAAATAAATTAATTATTCGACAGCTAACAAAACGCGCCATTACAATTGATCTCCAAGTACGTCTGGATGTCCACTAATTGATTCCTTCCTCTTGGGTGTACAGCCCAATCAAGATCATCAGTAATTATCCAAACGACGTGATGACCTCCGGTCTTCAACCACCGTCTTCATCTTCGACACCACATCGAATTAGTTATTCAGAATGGGATAAGCCCGGTCTTTCTGAATAACTCGCGTATATAATAAACAAGTGTTACACAAACACAACATACGCCTCATTCCAATTCATCAGTCACTAACCGTAAATTAGCAGGAGAATAATTCCCCAAATATTAACCCCGAAGGCTGAAACCAACATCAGATCAATACCCAGGAAACCATTTTTCTCAGCTAACCGACAGTCAGTTTCTAAATTTCACATTCTTAGGGAAAGATTCCCATTAATTTTATCAAAGATAAATCCTTTCAAATTTATTCTTTAATCTTCTTTCGAATATCGATTCAACCAGTCGGGATTAATGAACCTTACCGAAGTAATCGTTTGTTTTAATTTCCCAACCCCAACCTATTCATCCCATGAAGTAAATCTGGTAATACTTCATATCTAACACCACGGTGTTATCGGTAAATTCAATTACCATTTCATGTTCAAATCTAATTAAAGATTTAACTATCTCCTGGAGCAAAACTGGGGATACTCCATTCTCGTTCTTTTCAATCTAATTAAAGATTCATTAAAACTCCACTTAGTTTTAATCTTTAATTGGGTTAAAGAATCAGTGTCATTTAAAACACGGTTCACGATAAACCCAAAATCACATTCCATTCATTATCGGGTTAAAGAACAAGTGTTATTTAAAACACTGTTCACGATAAACCCAAAAATCAATACCAATTCAATTCCAATTAAATATTATTTGATTGGCACACTTCATTAAATCTAAATAAAAAGATTTAATCTTTTTCTCAACTGGGCTTAAGAACAGTGTTAATGAAGACACCATTCACGACAAACCCAAATCACATTTGATATTAAATACAAGGCTCTGAATAGAAAATATATCGGCTTATATTCAATATCAAATTCTACCACCAACAAATATCGTATTGGAAATAACGATATATATATATATATATACATCTTTCAAATTTCCATAACAACATCTGTATAATCACGAAATCCAACATCGAAATATTCCAAAGACAATTTCGATTCAAATCCATTCAATGCAATTATTGGAAGTTCTGGTTATTTTCAAAACCATTTCAAATCCAATTTATTTATTTTAAAAATAAATAAATTACTATTCTAGTTCAAAACTAGTTCATTTCGATAAAAATCTATTTTTATCTTTTCAAATATGGAGTTTTTCATCCCAATTCTTCCCAAATCATTTCTTATGATTTTACACAAATTATTACTATTTTTAATAATTTTATCAAGAACCGTACAGTCGATTTCCATCAACGGCCATCGAACTGCACTTACATCGACTTTTTTCAAATTTGATTTGGACATAATTCCAAATCCAACCGTTAGATTTCAATCCCATATTCATTAGAAAGCTCTTTTTGATACGAACCCAACAGTTCCGGTTTTAGGAGAATCCGACGGTCGGATCTCCCGAAATATCCATTCGAAGTCAATGGTCGAAATTCACGAACGGCCGCGGCGCGGTGCGTACTATTCAGGCCATTCTATATATATATATATATATAATATATATTATATATATTTCGTCGATTTCCTTTTAAAACATATTTTATAAATTGTTTTAAATTCGTTTTCGAAACGATTTCCACTTCATTTCAAATTCAAATCAAAATTGAATTTTTCCTTTTAAATTCATTTCAAATTGATTTCAATTCAAATCGATTTTCAGTTCAATTTCAATACGTTTTAAATTCAATTCAAAACGATTTCAATTCTATTTCAATCTAATTCGAATTTTAATTCTATTCAGTTTAATTCGAATTTCAATTCTTTTCAATCTAATTTGAATTTCAATTCTTTTCTATTTAATTCAAATTTCGAAATCACTTTCAATATTCATTGAAAAATGAATAAAGTCGATATAAATATCATTCGCCTCAAAATGGCGTCAATCTAATCAACACGGCTTCATATATTTCTATTTTCAAATATTCTATTTCAAATATTTCTATTTCAAAAATTTCTTTTTCAAAACTGGAATGAGGCCCAATCAATTACCATAGATTTTATTTCTATGGATTTCCATACAACGCATGTATATATCAACAATGCCAAATAATCAACCATCATCCAAAGTGCATTCTACACTGTATAAGCATCAAATATAAATATTTAACGCTCATAACAGTCTGTCAATCAATCGATCGACATACAACTAATTATTGGGATTAGTTTATGTCATATATCAACCCAATACCCGTGTAGGGTTTCAAACAATCAAACACCGATTTTATTTGTGCAATTGGGCGATGTGCAAAATTTATCGTCCCAATCAATATCAGTTAAATGTGTGTATATAAACAAATCGTCCGATTTGTTTATATTTTTTTCATTTTATATACACGTTGAAATTCTATTTTCAACAATAAAATATTTTTATCTATATAAATATTTTATTTCATTTCACATCATATCACACAATCAACTACACATCAAAATCACACAAACAAGCATACAAGCCGTCCATGGTCTGTGACGGGTGTCGGGTGCTACTAAACACCGTCTCCATCCAAGTATATATTTTAACTAGAAAATTAAATTAAAAGTGAGAAGTTCTCACCTTGGGGTTCCACTCCGCCGTTTCATTTCTGTATTCCTGAACCGTTTGGATTTGTTTGAGATTCCAATGCAGTCCTTACCCCACTGTTCATAATAAAAATTATATTTTTAATCTCTACATATAATAAAAAACATATTTTTATTCCACTTTTCAAACAAATATAAAATCAAAATTTTATATTATTAATACCTAAACAAAAATCACATTTTTTCGCTGTTCACTTGCAATATAAAAATCTATTTTTACCTCGCTTTCACGATGCTAAAAATCTCATCTTCATCTTATAAAAGCTAATTTTTATCTTAAAAAAATAATCATTTTCCCTAAACAAAAATCTAATCTTGTTCATCATTAAAAATTCATACTTTATGTTGATAAAAATCTAATCCTTATACCGATAAAAATCACACCTTTTTATTCGACTAAAAATCATATTTTTAGCTAAAATAAAAATCCTATTTTTACTTCATTCCAAATCATACCTTTATATATGAGATTTACAACTAAAGATCACATTTTTATTACTCTACATTTTTTTTAAAAAACTGAAATCTTTTTCTAAGTAAAAATATAATCTTTCTAGATATAAAAATTATAATCTCTCTATTTTATAAATACCCTACCTTTCTATTTTATAAAAACCAATGCTTTTTTATATTTTCAAAACCAATTCTATTTTATATTTTCAATGTCAATTTCAATTTCAAAAATAAGGTTATTTTTATTTCAAATACATGTCAATTTCAGTTTTTTTTAAAACAATTTTATTTCAGTTTTAAAAAAATAAACATCTAAAAGAAACTGAAATAAAAGTAAATTTAGTTTACCTTTCTTTCATCGGGGGGTTCGCTGTCGTCGTTTCAAGGGGGGATCTGGTGATGGCGCCGGGTGGAGGAGCAATAGGGGGGCCGCGGCACTGGGGTTAGCGGGGGTCGGAGGTGGGGCCTAGGGTTTTCCAGCGGTGGTCGATAGGGGATTGGGGAATTTCGTGGGGGGCTTCGATCAGACAGAGCAAAGAGGGGGGGTGTGGGGATCTGCGGCGCGAGGTGGCGGAGGCCCGGAGCGGTGACGAGGGGGTACGGGAATGGCGTCGTCGGCTAGGGCTGGAGGAGGAGTTACGATCGTGCTCTTCATTTTTCTTTTCTTTATTTTACTAACTGAGGTCAACATGGGTAAGCAAAGGACAAGGGAGAGAAAAGTAAGGGGGCCATCTAATTTAAATATTTATTTTATTTTCAATCCAAAAAGTAACTTTTTACAACAAACTCAAAATCGAACCCACCGACTGTCGCCCCTAGCTAATTTACCCCATTGTGAACCTAATGGGATATGTTTCATAACTCAATTCGGCTGTTACGATCTGTTTTTATCAAATTTAAAATATAATTTAGTATATATTTAATTTAAATGCACATTTTAATTTACCAGGGCCACATACTGACTCTGAAAATTCCAAAAAAAATATTTCTAGCTTTGTATTGAGGATACGGTCCTAACAAAACTAATTTCGTCAAATTTGAAGACCGTTTGAAAAATGGCCATTTTCCAGTCGATTAAAATCAATTGAAACTGGTCAAATGCGTTTTCCTTTGCCACGCTCACATATTGATTCAGAAAATTACGAATTTTGAAACCTAGCCATAACTTGACATCACGGATCCAACAAAAGTGGTTTCGTTGCAAACCTCAAGGCCTTCTTGTGAGGCGTATTCACCAACTCTATTCCAAATCTCGCCAACTTATTAAATTCGGTCACATACTCCTTCACAGTCAAGTTTTTCTGCTTCAATGTCAAGAACCTCTCCATGTACATACTCTCCTCAGCTTGAGAAAGGAATTTCAACTCAAACCATCCCCTAAAATCTGCCCATGTCTCTATAGCACGTTCTCCATTAGTAACCTCCCACCAAAACGAAGCTTCGTCCTTCATCAACCAAGCAGCCAATTGGACCTTCCTACAATCGTCCAAATCGAAAATGCCAAACAGATCCTCCAGTTCTTTCAACCAATTTCTAGCTTCAACGAACGTTTCAGACCCACTAAAAGGTTTTCCACCCATCGAACGAAAGTCTTTACATATCTTGGAGAAAGCATCTCCACGCGGAGGAATGACTGGCGCTGGGGGAGGAGGAGGAGGAACGTCGGCCGGACCCGCGGCAGCGGCCCCTAGCCTCGAGATATTGACGAAACCAACCGGGTACATGAACACCCTCTGGTATCTCAGATGCTCCAGACATGCTGAAAAGAAAAGGAAAGAGTTTCAAAACAAGGGAAGTGAAAGAGAGATGTATGGCTTGTGGGGATTATGCTCTTTAAAGTAAACTTTCCTTGAAAATAGCCTCTTTAAAACAAGTTTTTTTTTTTTGAAAATACTTTCTAGGAGAATAATACCTTTGAAAACACTTTTCAAAACTTTTTATATGTTCTTATAACCATAGCTCTGATACCACGTGTAACACCCCATGTCCATTAATGTCACTCACAAAGGGAATGCATCAATGTCCATGAAGCATTATTGTTGTATAGAATAGATAAATTACAAGAATAAATAAATAAAACAACACAGCGGAAGATAAAACTTATTTCATAGCTCATAACTCAGAACAAGCTTACATTAGTGGTCTCCAAAACCATTACAATAGGATCAATAGTCTTTTCCAAAAACTTCAAAGTACATAAAGAAGCAAATACTTAAATAACATAAATGCATAAATCCCCACTGAGCATAAGCAAATCCATAAAGATGAGAGTGTCCAAAGCGATACATCTACTCTTTTCAAGCAACTGAAAGAAATCAGCACTAAGCTGTACTATTCCCTCCTTGCAAACCTGGGGGGAGGAAAGAAAAGAGGTGGAAACAAAATGGGTCAGACATAAAGTCTGGCGAGTCCAGTAATTTTAAAAAATAATAGGTAAGGTAAATGATCAAGACATAAATAGGCATCATCATATGGTTGTAACATAGATAAGGTAGATAAAAAGGATGGACAAGATGATTCTGTTCCTAAGTACTAAGACAATCCTACACCTTGGCTAAGCGAACAACCCTCCAAGTACTAACACCGAAGACCGAAGTCAACATCATACTAGCACCCAAAGGACTATCCAACTCAACCAACATGTATTTCGTTACACCGCACTTTTGCTAAGTTACACCACATTACTTAATTAACCGCACATCTATAGTCCCTATTTACTAAAGGTTGATCCCTTCCCACTAACTGTACCCACATGACAAATTTGGTAGTTACTTGTACCTAGCTGCTATCGTAGGTGTCGGCTTGCTCCTACCACCGCTAAGGTACCCTTACCCTACCCATTCGATTGGCTCCCTAAACCCCGTAGGCACCCGTGCTGGCCCCACAGTGGGGTGTATCACTCCCCAAAGTGGCAACCCCGATACCAACATAAAATGCATGGCCATACCTACACGATGCAACAACGTCTTACCTACCAGCCCGGACCCATGCACGCACATGAACCCGTTGGACTCGCGTTGCCACCGCTATTCACGTGTTGACCTCTTACATTCAAGTCCAGTAAGTGTGCCCCAACCCCGGCCTAATACCGGGCCCAATTAGATACTCAAACGGGTTACTGGTTGAAACGGGTCCCCCATCCGACACAAGCCTCCCACCTATGCTTGGTCCCCACTAGGTTTTTCTCCCACTTAACCATTTTAATTTAAATGTCCATGTCTTACACATGCTATGGTTAAGTCCATACTTACATGTCATAATTTACATGCCTTATCTTATACCGGTTATGTCCATATTTACATGTCATAATTTACATGTCCCCCCACTTAACCCTCCAACCTTACCCATGTCTTATTATGGTTAGTACTCCTTAATTCATTCCTTATGACGAACAGTGCATGACCTCCCACATTAGACCGAACGCTTTGTGGCCGCTGGATTTGCCGGGTGGTTCCGGGCAGTCTTACGCCACAAACCGGGTCTAACATCGTGTCATTAACTGTTGCATCTACAATTCATTCCTTTGACCTCTCACATTAGACGTCCAATTGTGGCAGCTGGATTTGCTGGGCGGTTCCGGGCAGTCTTGCGCCACAATTGCGCCAAACCTCGTGTCAAAGGTTTATTAATAATCGTATTTCACCCATACCCAATTTTCATGTCATGTATATCCAATTAAACATATAATCATGTTTATAATATTGCCTATTCCAAATTGTCAATAATTACATATTAATTATCCTCAATTACAAATTTACAATTATAGGCAATTTCATCAATTCCATGTAATTCATACCCAAATATGCCAATTTCACATATTATCCAATTATCCAAAATATCCAATTTTCCATATTTCACATATTCCCATCGTTTCCACGTATTTGCATTCGCGCATATTTTTAACATAGGCTCGAAGGTAGCCTAGATCCAAAAATAAAAGGAATAGGATAAAAAGAGAGAATCAAATCACAGAAAATTGGAATTAACACAACATCATGAAATAAAGGGGCATGTAAACTGGCACAGAGGCATAATGATAGATTCAACATGAATAAACAGATAAAGGTATGAACTTTACATAGAAACATAGGCATATGATGACATGAATCAAAAAGTTGAAGACTTGGATGAGATTTAAATTACATACATACATATGAATCCTCTTTATAACTTCATCATGTTACTTTTAATCCCATTATATTGTGAAAATCACCGTACTCACCTTTCGTGGTTAAAGAATATAATTATGCACTGAAATTGGTGTAGAAACGTTGCAGTGTTGCTGATTTATCTTCTTGAATTGTTGTATAAGCTCTAATCTTTAATTTGAGTTGAAGTTGAATACTTGAGATTTTATTTAGAGGCGGCGGCTAGGGTTTAAGAGAGAGTTTGACAGCATAATGGTGTCATAGATAATATTTATGAATTAGGGTTAGGTATTAGGGTGATATATAGGTGTAGGAAGTTATTTAGGACCATTAGATTAACCCTGAACCATGAGAACCAATCAGATGCCACATCTGCCTTTGAGCGAATCGGCCCACGGGTTGATAACCAAACACCCTGAATCAACCCCTAGTCGACCCAGCGGAGCTTGGGTCGACCTCAAAAATGGGCCGATTCGGTTATTCCCCCTCCCAATTCGCTGTTTTAAACTTTTTTGCATATTTGTTTATTTAATTATATATATATATATATCTATATATATATATATATATATTCTCTCATATGCATACAAACTTCTAGGCTTAATAACATCTTTATAAGGTATCCGTTTTGTGCAAACCAAATGTCTATCTTGACCCAAAATTTTGAAACGAACATAATAGCGCAACCCATTTCACTTAATTCTTTTCTAAAAATTAAGTATACTTTAATTTGTGAATTTTAATGTTATAAAATTACGGGGTGTTACAATATTGTTGCAGTCGCTAGATGTGCCGGGCGGTTACGGGCAGTCTTACACCGCAACTCAATCTAACCTCGGGTTTTGGACTTAATGCGCTAACCTCTC
Source organism: Allium sativum (assembly GCA_030737875.1). NCBI lineage: Eukaryota > Viridiplantae > Streptophyta > Magnoliopsida > Asparagales > Amaryllidaceae > Allium > Allium sativum. Next base: position 15,952,996 of record CM060923.1, read on the forward strand.
ACATTAGATCTATATTGTCACGGTTGCTGGATGTGCCGGGCGGTTCCGGGCAGTCTTACACTGTAACTCAATCTAACCTCGGGTTAGGCATATTCATCTTTTCATTAATTTACATATTTACCATTTATGTTTATATGTAAATTATCCACCAATGTTGTCAACTCAAGTCATGTCCCATTTACCTATTAAATTATGTCCATAATTCTTAGGTATACAAATTATACCATTTTATGCCATTAATCATTTACATGATTATGAGCCAATCTATGCCAATAGCATGTAATTTAGTATTTTTTTCCAACGTATCCCCCGTTATTCATTAGCATAAATTACGTAGAACGTTAGGCTCGCTATTTAGCCTAACTCATAAACAAAAGGGAAAAGCAAAGGGACATGTAACATTCCAACGACATAAAACTGTATAGATCAACTAAGCATGTGTGATATAAATTTGGCATAGTACTGCACAAATTTAGTTAAGCATGTAGATGTGAACTTGCATTTGAGTTGGATCAAATTAACATAGATCTAAATATATAAGCATGTATGAACATGACTTAGCTTATGATCTTGCATATAACATAACATAAAAGAATCACCAAATCTATATACAACATGATAGGTTCATCACCAAATTAATATACAACATGATTACATCACCAAATTAGTATACAACATGATAAATTGTATCAATCACAATAGTCTCATAGGCATAGGTAATTTCAGAATTGTTACAGGGATAAACATGAATCGGAATACGGTTATCATACAACTAGGCACAGTTCTAGTTTCTCTTTACTACAAATCATGACTTTTATTTGTTCAAATCTAAAGAATAACTGAACTTACAAACAAAAGAACAAATCTTGTTTTCTGGGATCTGATTTCTGAAACTGAAAAGCTATCCTTTGATGTAGTCTATTGATTCTCTAGTTTGGACTATATTTGGGCTTTCTAACTTGCTTTCTAATTTAGAGAAAAATGGAGGCTACGCTAGTTTGGCCATGGACAACATGACGGCTTCAGAGAGCAAAGTTATGAAGTTTTAGTGTTGAGGGTTGGGGTTGTTTATATAGAAGTTTAGATTAATGAGAGCCGTTAGATTAACTTAGGAGAAATCAGAGCCAACCAGACCAAATAGAGCCAGCCGGATGTTGTCACATATGCCCTAATGACTCAGAAAACGTCACTGGACAAAATAGCCCAGATCTGGCCGAGGCGGTCGACACCTACAGGGGGATCGACACCCCTCTTGGGGGTTCGACACCTATGTCGACCCCCCCGGGGGGAGTCAACCCCTATGGGCGGGAATTTTCCCGCCCAGCTAGTTCTCGAAATTTTTGAATTTCGAACTGCTTTTTGATTTAATTATTATTTATATTTAATTCCCGTTTAAACTTGAAATCTTCTGAACTCCATAACTTCTTCATACGGAGTCCGATTCACGCAAACTTGGACTCTATCTCAAGCAGAATTCTGAGACGAACGCAATGGCGAAACCCGTTTCCACTAATTTCCACTTTTGAAATTAAGTATTCTTTAATTCGTTACTTTAATGTTCATAGAAAATACGAGGTGTTACATTAATCACCTGTTCATATTCCATTTGAGACATGTCTTCGAGATCTTGTGCAATATGGATTGTTGTATATCCATTCGAAAGGTATGTTACTATACTAAGTGTTCAAATGTTAATTTTGTTATAAATAGAAGTTAATATTGAACCAAAATATTTTTTATTAGGTACTTAAATCATTTAAAGAGAAAAGTGAGAAAAAAAGCTCGAGTTGAAGTTTCTATTTGCAAATCATATATCCAAGAAGAAGCTTCTTTCTTTTTCTCTCATTATTTTAATGATCCTGTGAACTTATCATTTGAAAGCGTTACATGTAATGATGAGGCCGTTGACAAGATTCTTCTTCTGAAGCGACATTATCTATTTTTATACAACATGGCCGACATGCTGGAAAATGTGTGGAAATATTGCTAGATGATAAAGATTACCACGTAGCACATAAATATATTCTTCTTAATTGTCCTGAAGTTACATCACTTGTTAGGTAATGATTTTTTTTACAAGTTTTGTTAAATTCAAGTTAAATGTGTAAATAAATAATAATGTAACATATCATGTTTGTGTATGTAGTATTTATGAATCACAAAATCCAAGCGATGATTTAAGCAAAGATTTCAGTAGTTGGTATAGGAACTACATTTCTGACACCACAAATCATGTCCTCAACGAATGACTGAAACATTTGGCGTTTGGACCGAAAAGAAAAGTTAAAATGTATCCAATATTTTTTGTTAATGAATATAAATTCAACACCAAAGAATACGGTGCTGAAAAATTAACAAACAATACTAGTGTATTTGGTAAAGGCGGTGAAGATCCTAATAATCATATAAATGATTTTTATATCGTGTTAACTCAGATTTTGCAATTGACATATTTTACAAGGCCTGCTAAGGATGTTTATTTGTTAAGATGCAACTAGTACAGGAATATTCCAGGTTCTGGTATTAACATGCATCCAAATTATAATCTTACAGAAATTAAACATACCTTGCATTATCAAAAGTATGACCCTTTTGTACTAGCCAAACAATCCATATAAGCTTATTATGCCTCTAATCCATCTCTAAAAAGCGATAAAGTAGATTGGTCTGCAGCTTTGAAAACCTAGGCAAGATTTACGTTCGATGGAAAGAATATGCCTGACGAATAAGCCTGCCAAGTAGATCTGTAGGAAAATGTTAAAATAGCAATTACAGACGATCAAATTGATTTTGGACCTTTAAATGATGAGATAAATGTATTAGTCAAAGCATTTGAGAGTGTATAGGAAAATGACATAGAAAACGAAACCAAGTCCGAATCAGAAAATGACGAGTACTGATTAATATCTGGTAATTTTCACAATTATTCACATTACATTTATCTATATTTAATATTGCATTCGTCCAAGTTATATAATTTTAACGACAACAAGTGTATACTCACACACACAACACATACTCAACATGATGCATGTGTAGCATGTATTACATTTTTTAGCGGTTCATCATATATCATAATTATTGTAAATTGTACAAGTATGTATGTGGAAGCTATATTATTTTTGGCTCTGCCTCTCGATGACGTGGCTCTTCCCAGCAGACCGGTGAGAGTACTGGCGAGCCACTAGCTCGTCCAGTTGTTTACTTGAAGCCGGTAAGTATCAAAATTAGCCGCATAACAATTTAAGTTTTTTTACATAATATATCTATGAATGTTTAAAGTTTTATTTTATATTTAACGTAGGGGGTTTGAAATATTTTGAAAACAAAAGCTAAGGTGAATTTTAAGGCTAAAAAACATTTTTAGAGAAAATCTATAAAAAAGAAATTTTGAAAACCATTTTGAAGTAGTTTTGTGAGTTCCTGCTTGTAGAGTATTTCATCATGTCAAGCCTTGGTTCCCGCCAAAATTGGAGTTGGTCATGGGTTCCATGTAACACCCCACATCCGTTAAGGTCACTCACAAAGGGAATGCCTTAACTTCAATGGAGCATTATGGGTACTGGAACAGAAATATTACAAGACAGACATATATAAAACAGCGGAAAGTAAAGTGGAAGTACTTCAAATCATTTGCTAAATATAATTGTTTAAAATAAAAGCCCATCAACTTCCAATACCCAATTACATAGTTAAAATATCTATCTTGCTCAAAACAAAGAAGCATAAAATAAGTTGTAGATTTCCCCAATAAAGCAAAGCAAGCCATAGCCAAGAGAAATCCAAGCCGTACAAGAAAGAGCCTTGGAGCTTGATAAGATCCGAACTAAGCTGTATTCCCACCTTGTGAACCGGGGGGGGGGGGGAACGGAAGAAAAAGAGGCGAAACAAAACGGGTCAGTCATAAAGACTGAGTAAGTCCTAGTGACTTTCAGCATAAAAACAGGTAAAGATAACATGGCATGAATAAACTGAAAGTAAACATAAGCATGATGACAAGATAAGCTACAGGAAAGATAACTAAGAATAACCTCATATGATTTTTGTCATGTATAACATTGCAAGGTTCCCATTCAAGATGAACTAAGTATAGTTTCGCAAGATTTCTATCAAGCATCGCAAGATTTCTCTACTTCACCATTAAAATGATATCTATTTTCTCTGCACCACCTAACTAGTGTCCCAACTAGTAATCTATATGAAATGATAAAATCATAACGTGATCCCAATCCCCGAAATTAAGGTTGCTTTCACGTGTACATCTATTATTTATTACCTAGATCTAATCTAGGGTTTTCTATCGAGCGATTCTTAGATTCAACCAGGATTTATGCCATCTAGGTCCAACCTAGGGATTATGCTACTAATTGAACGCTTCTTGGATTTAGGGTTTATGCCACCTAGGTCCAACCTAGGGATTATGCTACCTACGTGTATCATACGGCCCCCAATGATTGTAGATACCTATGCTGGTCCCACCATGGAGTGTATCAAGACCCATGGTGGCGGCCCCGACACAAAACTAGAAGACATAGCTTATACTACTGGTGTCGCCAATGCCCTGGTTGTCTGCTTTGGAGTGTGTGCACGCCCGCACCCCGTTAGACCTGCACTGTGCACCCACCGCCGTCGTTTGACCGCTTACAATCAGCCCAGTAATCGTGCCCTACCCTGCCTAGTTTTAGGGTACCGTTGATACCTGATTTTGGGTTACTGCTGAAATGGGTCCCCGTTACTAGGGTTTCATACTGGTTAAGTGTGTGGGCCTATATATACAGATATTACCCACCTTCCCGTGATGTACTTAACCCTCTCCGTCCATTACGTTGAATTGGTTAAGTGTTTCTCTTGTTTTACTGAACCCTACCACACATCATGTTATATTGGTTAAGTGTTGTTCCTTGTGTTACTTAACCCTACCGCAAGCCTTGTTATACTAGCTAAGTGTTCTCCCTTGTGTTAACTTAACCCCACCGCATATCATGTCATATTGGTTAAGTGTATATTGACTTAGCCCACTTACTTATCATGTTGTGACGGTTAAGTGTTACCCTCTGTTGTTACTTAACCTTACCACGCATCACGTTATATTGGTTAAGTGCATGTTAACTTAACCCCATCCGCCAGTCATATTATAATGGTTAAGTGTTACTCTCGTGTGTTTACTTAACCCTACCACGCATCAGGTTATATCGATTGGGTGTTATCAACCTATTCAAGTTAGCCCAACCCATCCGCTAGTCACGTTATAACGGTTAAGTGTTATTAGCTTAGCCACGTTACTTAACCCACCCACTCATATCATATTGGTTAAGTGTCATTAGTCTAGTCATATTACTTAACCCACACATTGGTCTGATCAACAGTTATGTTCGTTGAGCCTGCACTTATAAGTTTTACATGTTCTTAACTCATACAGGTTAGGTCCACATTTATATGACAAATTTCCATGTCATCCCACCTAACCCTCTAACCATACCCACGTCTTATTATGGTTAGTATTCCTTAATTCATTCATTATGACGAACGAATCATGACCTCTCACATTAGACCGTGCATTTTGTGGCCCCTGGATTTGTCGGGCGGTTCCGGGAAGATTTACACCACAAACTGGGTCTAACCTCGTGTCATAAACCGTTACGCCTACAATTTGGCCTTTGACCGCTCACATTAGGCTGACACTTTGTGGCTACTGGATTTGTCGGGCGGTTCCGGGCAGATTTACACCACAAACTGAGTCTAACCTCGTGTCAAAGGTTCATTAATGGTCGCATTCCACCCAAAACCCCAATATCAGTTCATGTGTTTAACATATATAAATGTTCATGATTCACGTTTTTGCCCAAAACGTATTCGTAAATTATTATCATAATTTACTATAAGGTTATGCCAAGTTATAGCCTCCTATTTCCAATACATACCAACTACCCAAAACCCAACTTAGGCGCGTTCATATTAAACTTTCTCCAAATCATAAATTATCATATATGTTTCTACTCCAAATTTTACATAATTAACATATGCCCCAGTTCTAGGTTACATGTCAGTTTTACATATGCCCAATTCATACCAAATTTACATATGTCCAATTCATGCCGTTTTACATGTATGCAAATTTTATGCCAATTTACACATATATCAAGTTTCATACCGTTTTACATATGTCAAGATTCATGATCTACATGTTTACAAAGCTATGCTTAATTTACATAGATCCAGTTTTATACCCAGAATTACATGTTTAACATGTTTACACCAATTTACCCATAACGAGTTCTAGCCAAATTACATATATCAAGACCCATGTCAAACTATATATGCCAATTCCCATTCTTGCAATTACTATTACAATGACAATACCCAAATATTCAATTTCATGTTAATGGTAGTAATACCCAAATATCCAATTTTTTATGTTATGCCATCAATTCCACCAAACACATATATCCAATTAGGTATTAACCCAATATTTCCCCATATTCAATCGTACGCAAATTGCGTTTTAGGCCTAGGTCCGAAATTCATCGAAAGAAAATAAATAGGGGGAGGTAGAAGTTGCAATAAGAGCAAGACCAGAAAGGAAACAGCATAAATCAACATGATAGGCATAAAGATTACAACTTGATGATAACATCATTGCGAATCAAGAAAACTGCTGAATAGATCATAAACTTGGCATGAGAATAAAGATAGACAAGTCTCAAATCTCAAGATTCAAGAAGCAACAGAAATAGATCGATAAACATACTTAAATCCAATTTCACTTCATCACATGCCCATATTATATTTAAATATTTTAATCTGAAAATAACTAGAACTTACAGAGCATGGCAAATGAATTACGAAATGAATTTGTTGTAAAAATGTCGCGGCGTTGTTGATTTATTGTCTTGAATCATTGTAGAAGCCTTGTTCTTCGAATTAAATTTTGTATGAAAGCTTTGTCCCTAGAATTGATTGGAGTTTGAATGCTTAAGCTTTAATTTGGGGCGGCGACCATGGTTCAAGAGGGAGTTCAGCAGCATGACGGCTTTAGTATTATATTATTTGTGTCAATTTAGGGTTAGACTTGAGTTGTATTTATAGAATTTTAATCTGATTTGAGCCGTCGATGAAGCTAGAGTGAATCCAGACCATTCATCTCAAGAGAAGCCAATCAGAAAGTGACATGTAAGCCCTAGAGACTCAGCCAAGCCTCAGAAATCGACCAGAACCCGATCAGGCCAGCCAGGGCCTGACCAAGCCAGTTTTCTGGCTTGGCGCACTTGGCAGGTGCTCCAGTGCTAAAATTGTACTGGCGCACTTCACAAGTGCGCCAATGCAATTTTGTTCTGGTGCACTTCCCAAGTGCGCCAGTGCATTCTGACTCGTTTCTGGTTTTTCTGCCCAACTTCGTTCGTCTGTATCTTCTTCATACGTTATCCGTTTTACGCAAACTCGGACTCTATTTCAAGCAGAATTCCAAGACGAACGCAATGGCATAACCCATTTCCCTTGATTCTTATTTTAAAAATTAATTATACCCTGATTTCTATTTTCAACATGTTATTAAAATTCGGGTTGTTACATTCTCCCCTCCTTAAAGGATTTCGTCCCCGAAATCTTCAAGTTAAGAAGAATGTGTCCTACCATCCAATCATCCATCTACTTAATCATCAATCACAGGCATCTGTTGTCCTTAAGAGATTTCTAATACTGTATGAACATATGCAGAAAGTGTGTGTATATGTTCCTTATCTAATGCAAATGATCAGGCCTGATTAATCTTCTTAATGCAAAATATGTTTAGTGCCTTGAGTCCACATGTATGCAAATAGTCCTAGTCACACTAACACTATATGTGTGCACAAACATCCATCCATATGCAACATCCATATGATAACATATTCAAATTTATCCATAAACAAGTATAAACACTCATGCATATGCAATATGAAAGGTGACTGGGCCGATCTAGTGCCTAATGTGTAAATGCATCCACGAGCAACCACTAGCAACCACTTGCAGCCACTTGCAACCATCAATCATAACATGTCTTAAACACATGTTTACACCCAATTGTTCCTACCTAAAGGTATAGTCTAATGATAGAAGCAAGTAAAAACTTTGTGCCCATTAGGCAATGTTAGAACTGGAAACCTACGTCGCATATATACTAGTTAGGAGAAGAACTCCCTAAGCACCAGCCCGAAGACCGAAATCAACATCAGGCTGACGCCCAAAGAATTACTCAACCCAACGGACACCCTCAAGCTCCAACATGTATTACTAACAGATGATCCCTATGGGGTTTTGCAACAGAAATAGGATTGAGAATAGGACCGAGAGGCTATACTTAAAAGATAATATACAAGTAAGCTCTACAGGAAAAGAGGGATCAAGGATATACTCTTAAAAAGAGATATGATGTGCATGTCTAGTCTTCAATCTTCTAAGTCATATTTCCTTGAGCTTAACTCCATTATGCTTTGACCGTCTTTAGCTTCACAATTTCGTAGCTTCTTAATTCCTATTTCCAAAATATGAGTTGGAACTCATTTCACTGTCGCCTCTCGTTCCACTTTCACTTATTCTTTTTCTCGTATACCCAGCTTAAACATAACTGCGTAATCATGGTTTCATGCAAGCTCTGCAAAATTCACTAGTGAATTCGCTTACTAGAAGGTATTCCACATAAATGAATTATCTTTTGAAAAAAAATGCCAACCATGTTGCCAAGTGTACTTACTAAGGTGATTTTCTATAACTCATGCATAAGCAAAATGAACCATCCGCCTTAGTGGCGAACACTACTCGAGCGGATTGATAAATGTATCAAGAGATTTTAGGTAACTAAGCATGGCAGAACCCTAAGGGTTACACTAGACTTCGAGGGTATTACCGAGGCAAGTCAAGAGTCTAACTACCCTCTTTTCATACTCGAGAATAGTATCATTTCTGGATAACCACTCCATCTCTAGAAACAACCCATAGCCCAAAAACATAAACGTTACTTCTAAACTTAACACTTAGCATAGACATTCTCAAATCCAAACAAGTCATGAATAAATGAGCCGATTCCCCAACAGGATTTGAGACAAAAATGGGACCCTCTACTACGCTAGTACTAAGGTGCAGAGACTCAACTATCGAAGCAGAATTAAAAAGGGATGCGATGTACAAAAACAAAATTCTAACAGGATGATAGAAAAGGAAGGCTAAACTTTTAACAGAAACGTTACCACCTCTTCTTAGGTACGCTAGTAGTGAGAGCATACAATTGCCCTCTCGACGATCTTGTCCTTTGCCCTTGTCCCTTAATACTTAACTACATGTCCCTTTTTACCATACTAAAGATACTCTTTCTTGTCGTGGGTTTTATTATTCTTCCACTTTGGCCTCTTCCCTTTCACCTTTTCCTCCTTCGTGGATTAAGCCATGTCAACAAGTTTCTCATCCTTAGGCTTGTGTTCTTTATCCTCTTTCTTGCTATCCTTGTATAGCTTGTTGACAAATTTCTCGAAAAGCTACCTCCATCGCACGGCAACTCTACAAAGCTTGAAATAAGATTAGACACAGATGGAATCACTACGGCTACAGATGGAAGTTGGGTACTCCTTTGCCCTCTGACATGCGTTGTATGCCTACAAACTATGGTGGAAAAGAAAGAGAGATGAGACTCAACGAGAGAATCAAAAGATAATGCATATGGCTTTGGGGAATATGCCTTTCGTAAAACAAAACTTTTCTTAGAAAATGCTTCATTGTAAACGATTTTTGAAAATAGTTTTCAGAAGGTTTTAAAAACTTTTGCCTAGTCTGGTAACCTTCTGCTCTGATACCAAATGTAACACCCCACATCCTTTAAGGTCACTCACAAAGGGAATGCCTTAACTTCAATGGAGCATTATGGGTACTGGAACAGAAATATTACAAGACAGACATATATAAAACAGCGGAAAGTAAAGTGGAAGTACTTCAAATCATTTGCTAAATATAATTGTTTACAATAAAAGCCCATCAACTTCCAATACCCAATTACATAGTTAAAATATCTGTCTTGCTCAAAACAAAGAAGCATAAAATAAGTTGTATTCCCCAATAAAGCGAAGCAAGCCATAGCCAAGAGAAATCCAAGCCGTACAAGAAAGTGCCTTGGAGCTTGGTAAGATTCGAACTAAGCTGTATTCCCACCTTGTGAACATGGGGGGGGGGGGGACGGAAGAAAAAGAGGCGAAACAAAATGGGTCAGTCATAAAGACTGAGTAAGTCCTAGTGACTTTCAACATAAAAACAGGTAAAGATAACATGGCATGAATAAACTGAAAGTAAACATAAGCATGTTGACAAGATAAGCTACAGGAAAGATAACTAAGAATAACCTCATATGATTTTTGTCATGTATAACATTGCAAGGTTCCCATTTAAGATGAACTAAGTATAGTTTCGCAAGATTTCTATCAAGCATCGCAAGATTTCTCTACTTCACCCTTAAAATAATATCTATTAGCTCTGCACCACCTAACTAGTGTCCCAACTAGTAATCTATATGAAATGATAAAATTATAACGTGATCCCAATCCCCGAAATTAAGGTTGCTTTCACGTGTACATCTATTATTTATTACCTAGATCTAATCTAGGGTTTTCTATCGAGCGATTCTTAGATTCAACCATGATTTATGCCACCTAGGTCCAACCTAGGGATTATGCTACTAATTAAACCCTTCTTGGATTTAGGGTTTATGCCACCTAGGTCCAACCTAGGGATTATGCTACTAATTAAACCCTTCTTGGATTTAGGGTTTATGCCACCTAGGTCCAACCTAGGGATTATGCTACCTGCGTGTATCATACGGCCCCCAATGATTGTAGATACCTATGCTGGTCCCACCATGGGATGTATCAAGACCCATGGTGGCGGCCCCGACACAAAACTAGAAGACATAGGTTATACTACTGGTGTCCCCAGTGCCCTGGTTGTCTGCTCCGGAGTGTGTGCACGCCCGCACCCCGTTAGACCTGCACTGTGCACCCACCGCCGTCGTTTGACCGCTTACAATCAGCCCAGTAATCGTGCCCCACCCTGCCTAGTTTCAGGGTACCGTTGATACCTGATTTTGGGTTACTGCTGAAATGGGTCCCCGTTACTAGGGTTTCCTACTGGTTAAGTGTGTGGGCCTATATATACAGATATTACCCACCTTCCCGTGATGTACTTAACCCTCTCCGTCCATTACGTTAAATTGGTTAAGTGTTTCTCTTGTTTTACTTAACCCTACCACGCATCAGGTTATATCGATTGGGTGTTATCAACCTATTCAAGTTAGCCCAACCCATCCGCTAGTCACGTTATAACGGTTAAGTATTATTAGCTTAGCCACGTTACTTAACCCACCCACTCATATCATATTGGTTAAGTGTCATTAGTCTAGTCATATTACTTAACCCACACATTGGTCTGATCAACAGTTATGTTGGTTGAGCCTGCACTTACAAGTTTTACATATTCTTAACTCATACCGGTTAGGTCCACATTTATATGACAAATTTCCATGTCATCCCACCTAACCCTCTAACCATACCCACGTCTTATTATGGTTAATATTCCTTAATTCATTCATTATGACGAACGAATCATGACCTCTCACATTAGACCGTGCATTTTGTGGCCACTGGATTTGTCGGGCGGTTCCGGGCAGATTTACACCACAAACTGGGTCTAACCTCGTGTCATAAACCGTTACTCCTACAATTTGGCCTTCGACCTCTAACATTAGACTGACACATTATGGCTACTGGATTTGCCGGGCGGTTCCGGGCAGATTTATACCACAAACTGAGTCTAACCTCGTGTCAAAGGTTCATTAATGGTCGCATTCCACCCAAAACCCCAATATCAGTTCATGTGTTTAACATATATAAATGTTCATGATTCACGTTTTTGCCCAAAACGTATTCGTAAATTATTATCATAATTTACTATAAGGTTATGCCAAGTTATAGCCTCTTATTTCCAATACATACCAACTACCCAAAACCCAACTTAGGCGCGTTCATATTAAACTTTCTCCAAATCATAAATTATCATATATGTTTCTACTCCAAATTTTACATAATTAACATATGCCCAAGTTCTAGGTTACATGTCAGTTTTACATATGCCCAATTCATACCAAATTTACATATGTTCAATTCATGTCGTTTTACATGTATGCAAATTTTATGCCAATTTACACATATATCAAGTTTCATACCGTTTTACATATGTCAAGATTCATGATCTACATGTTTACAAAGCTATGCTTAATTTACATAGATCCAGTTTTATACCTAAAATTACATGTTTAACATGTTTACACCAATTTACCCATAACGAGTTCTAGCCAAATTACATATATCAAGATCCATGTCAAACTATATATGCCAGTCCCCATTCTTGCAATTACTATTACAATGACAATACCCAAATATTCAATTTCATGTTAATGGTAGTAATACCCAAATATCCAATTTTTTATGTTATGCCATCAATTCCACCAAACACATATATCCAATTAGGTATTAACCCAATATTTCCCCATATTCAATCGTACGCAAATCGCGTTTTAGGCCTAGGTCTGAAATTCATCAAAAGAAAATAAATAGGGGGAGGTAGAAGTTGCAATAAGAGCAAGACCAGAAAGGAAACAGCATAAATCAACATGATAGGCATAAACATTACAACTTGATGATAACATCATTACGAATCAAGTAAACTGCTGAATAGATCATAAACTTGGCATGAGAATAAAGATAGACAAGTCTCAAATCTCAAGATTCAAGAAGCAACAGAAATAGATCGATAAACATACTTAAATCCAATTTCACTTCATCACATGCCCATATTATATTTAAATATTTTAATCTGAAAATAACTAGAACTTACAGAGCATGGCAAATGAATTACGAACTGAATTTGTTGTAAAAATGTCGCGACATTGTTGATTTATTGTCTTGAATCATTGTAGAAGCCTTGTTCTTCGAATTAAATTTTGTATGAAAGCTTTGTCCCTATAATTGATTGGAGTTTGAATGCTTAAGCTTTAATTTGGGGCGGCGGCCATGGTTCAAGAGGGAGTTCAGCAGCATGACGGCTTTAGTATTATATTATTTATGTCAATTTACAGTTAGACTTGAGTTGTATTTATAGAATTTTAATCTGATTTGAGCCGTCGATGAAGCTAGAGTGAATCCAGACCATTCATCTCAAGAGAAGCCAATCAGAAAGTGACATGTAAGCCCTAGTGACTCAGCCAAGCCTCAGAAATCGACCAGAACCCGATCAGGCCAGCCAGGGCCTGACCAAGCCAGTTTTCTGGCTTGGGCGCACTTGGCAGGTGCGCCAGTGCTAAAATTGTACTGGCGCAATTCACAAGTGCGCCAGTGCAATTTTGTTCTAGCGCACTTCCCAAGTGCGCCAGTGCATTCTGACCCGTTTCTGGTTTTTCTGCCCAACTTCGTTCGTCCATATCTTCTTCATATGTTATCCGTTTTACGCAAACTCGGACTCTATTTCAAGCAGAATTCCGAGATGAACGCAATGACGTAACCCATTTCCCTTGATTCTTATTTTAAAAATTAATTATACCCTGATTTCTAGTTTCAACATATTATTAAAATTCAGGTTGTTACATTCCATCTCACAATTAAAATCTGAATAAAGTTGTTAGTGCTAATATGAATTTTTAATATCAATCTAGAGTCCATTACTTATCTTGATATCTTGAACTCCGGATACTCATGAGTCTTCAATCTTGGATTCTTTATTATCTATATATTCTTCAATCTTGAAGCTTTATATTATACAATCTTCATTCTCAATATCTGTCTATAAAAATCCTGCATATACATATATACCTCAACATAGAACGTTAGTATAAATATTTTATAATAAGTCATAAGGCTGTTGTCATCAAAACCATCATCCCAAGAACTAAAAATTTCCCCATTTTTGATGATGACAACCTTTATTTATAAAATATACTTACTTCCACCTTGATTCTTCGAATACTCCACCTTACTCCAACAAATCCTCCTAAACTACTAAATCCCCCTTTGTCTAAGCCTAATCTAACTAAATTTATAATTCTTCCCCTTCATCATCAACAAAAAAACTATATAACTACGTGTAAACTGTAATGCTCCGTTTTAAACTAATATTATAAAAATTAATAAGATAATATAATAGTTGAACCAAACTTATATTTATTATAATGTAACTTTACATAATAAGATCATCTAAGTATACAATAAGTACCTAATTACATTTTACAACAAACATTTACAAATATAGACAACTTCTCTAACGAGTGTTTTTGACAATAGACAATTTGTGAATTGGACAAGTTGGATAATAAGACAAAAATCATCATTTTGTTCAATCACATTCCCATATTTATCAAAGCACACTTCTCCAATTCATATAACTTTGCCGCCTTCTTCCATACATACATGTTCTTCCTCTTCTTCTTCTTCTTCTACTTCTTCTTTTTCCTCTTCTTCATCGTGTTCCATAAGGTTATGAATATGAATGTTAGAAGACTTACCTTCAATAATGATGGGGTTAGGGTGTTCATCTATTAGGAATTTTTGTAGATTCCTAATGATTTTCCCTTACTTTTCTTATTCCTTGGCCATGCGGAGTTGCATTACTTGTATTTCGGTGGGCATTTGCAGAGAATCTTTCAACGATTCTTCTACTTTCATCACACGAGCAAGTGTAGTGCGTTGAAACAGTCCTACAGGAGGCAAAGAGAAGAGAGGGTGTTATTATTATTTTTTGTGTTGGATGAGGAAACCATTAATTATTGTGCTCATAAGTTAATTTCAGAGAGAAATGAATGAAGAGACAGTATCCCGAAAATAAGAAGTTTGAATTGGCAAATAAACCATTTTGGAGGGAAAATTAATTTTGAAAATTCACTGTTTCATGTCGACATAGAGGATAGGTGATGTCGACATACCCATGTATATTTTGAAATTTTTTGTTTCACTTTAAATATGTTAATATGGGTACTAATTAAACTAGTTATTAAATTTTGGTTAAAGAACAAATACGTAGTTCTCTTCTTAATTTAGCAAATGTTGCTTCATTTAAGGGTTTAATTAGGATATCTGCAAGTTGATTCTCTATTTTAATAAATTCTAGTGAAATATTTTATTTATTCACATTATCTCTAAGAAAATAGTGTCTAACATCAATATGTTTAGTTCTAGCATGATGAGTAGGATTCTTAGATGGACCTATGCACTAGTATTGTCATAATAATTGGAGATTTAGTGATATTTAATCCAAAATCTTTCAGAGTTTGTTACATATAAATTACTTGAGAACAGGCTAAAGCAATAGACATATTCTGCTTCAGTTGTTCATAAAGATACGTTATTTTGCTTTTTTACTAAATCGGGATACTAGAGAATGCCCTAAACAGTGACAAGTTCCATTTGTACATTTCGGTCTGATTTAACATCAGCACAGTCAGCATCACAATATGAAATTAAGTCAAATGAACCATTTTTAGGGTAAAATAAACTAAATTCTAAAGTGTATTTAACATATCTAAGAATACATTTTACAGCTTTTAAGTGAATTTTCTTAGTTTGAGATTGATATCCTGAGCAAAGAGATACACCATACATGATATCTGGCCTACTTTTAGTGATTTAGAGTACTGAACCAATCATACCCCTATACAGTTTTTTATCTATGCCTTTTGAAATATCATATTTGCTTAATACTTCATTGGTTGCCATGGTGGTGAGCCTTCCACTCGCAGTGGTCGTACCAAACTTAATGATTAAATCCTTAGCATATTTTTCTTGACTAATAAAAATACCATTATCTAATTGTTTTATTTGCAATCCTAAAAGAAAGTGAGTTCTCCATATGACTCATCTCAAATTCTTTTGTCATAATTTTACAAAAATCTTTGTTCATTTTATTATTTGTTGATCCAAAAATAGTATCATCTACATAGATTTGTACTAATTGAACATCATTTTTGTTTCTTTTAATGAAAGGAAAATTGTCTTCTTTACCAATTTCAAAATTTGATCGTAATAAATAAGATCATAGTCTATCATACCGAGCTCTACGAGCTTGTTTTAGACCATATAAAGCTTTCTTTGATTTGTAAACATGATTTAGAAATTTTTCTTCTTCAAAAAGTGAAGAGAATTCAAAAAACATCTTCTTTAACAAAAAAACAATTTAAAATACACTTTTTTACATCCATTTAAAATAATTTGAAATTATTGTAATTAGCGAAAGCAAGTAGAATTCAGATAGCTTCAAATCTGGCTACAGGTGCAAACGTTTCATCAATATTTATTCCTTCTTCTTGACAATAACCTTGCATGACTAAAGCTTTATTACTAACGACCTCACCAAGTTCATTCATTTTGTTTTTATAAACTCGTCTATTTCGTATTATATTTTGTCATTAGGTCTAGGAACAAGTTCCCATACATAGTTTCTGGTAAATTCGTTTAGTTCTTCTTGCATAGCAAGTATCCATGAATCACCAGATGATGCTTCCTTTGGATTTAGGTTCAATAATTGCTATAAAAGCATCATTACTCATCTTATTTCATTGAAATCTTGTTCTAACTACAGATTCAACATCTCCTAGTATATTTTCTACGGATGATCTTTTAAAAGGCTGATTCTTTTATGAAGTTGATTAATTTCACAATTTGTTTCATTTTATTCATTATTATCAAATTCATCTTCATCGTTTATTTGACCAAAATCTTTAAAATTTTCATCAAAAGATACATGCAATGTTTCTTCAATGGTGTTGGATTTTAAATTGAAAACCCTGTAGGCTTTACTTCTATTTGAATATCCAATAAAAATTCCTTTATCAGATTTAGGATAGAATTTATCCAAATTTTCTTTAGTACTTAAAATAAAACATTTGCTTCCAAGTTTGTCAAACAGGATATTTTGGTTTCTTATTGAAAAGAAGTTCATATGGTGTTTTGTTGGTTATTGGTCTAATTAAAATCCTGTTCAAAATATAATAAGTTGTACGACTGCTTTAGCCTAAACATTTCTTGGTAATTTACTATTAGAAAGCATAGTTCTAGCACACTTTTGAATCATTCTATTCTTATGCTTAACCGCTCTATTTTGTTGTGGAGTTTTTGAAAAGGAGAAATTATGAGTAATTTCCTTTAGATTATGAAAATCCTCAAAATTTTCATTTTCAAATTCTCCACTGTGGTCACTACATGTAGTTTTGATTTTTAAAAATAGTTGATTTTGAATTCTTTTTGCAAAAGTTTTAAATAAATCAAAAGCATCACTTTTATGTTTGAGAAAAAGAGTCCAGGAGTATTTAGAATGATCATCTACAATAACAAAAACATATCTACTATGATTTATTGACTGGATTTGAGATAGAGCAAATAATTCTAAATGAAGTAAATCTAGAAATTTTAATATGGAAATCTAATCTTTTAGTTTAGATGAACTCTTCCTAAGTTTTCGTAGTTGACAAGCATCATGTATACTATCTAATTTAAAGTCCATTTTAGGTGGACCTCTTACTAAATCAAGTTTAGAAAGTCTAGATAGAAGTTTGAAATTCAAATGCCCAAATCTTTTATGTCAAATCCAAGGGTCACTTGTATTAATCAAAAGACATAAGTTGTCAATTGGAATTTTCATACTCAAGATATAAATATTTTTCTTCCTAATTCCTTCAAATATAATATTTGTTTTATTATCATCAATGTGACATTTATCTTTTTCAAATTTAATTTTGTAACCTTTATCACATAATCGACTTATATTAAGTAAGTTGTGTTTTTAAATTCCTAACTAGCAAAACATCAAATATAATATGAGTTTCAGAATTACCGACATTGACGGTATCAATCACATATCCTTTTGAGTTGTCTCCAAACTAGACCATTCCTCCATCTTCATAGACTATGTCATTCAGTATATTTGGATTTCCAATCAAGTGTCTTGAACAACCACTATTAAGTATCCATATGTTTTCGTAATTTGCACCATTTGTCCATTGAGTGCTGAACCACCAAGAGCCATATAGCACATGTTCACGTAAGACACACCGGTTTGGTAAATAACTTGATTTTTCAAATCAACTAAATGCAGACTCATGAAATAATAATGAATTGAATATTTTTTAACTAGTGTTAACAAAAATTCCAAAAATTGCCATATTAAACTTTTCAAAAATTCATATTATGGAAATTTTGAAAACCTATGCTCTGAAACCAAATGTTGGGAATGCAGATTATGAACTTAAGTCTAACCTAACACTAGAGGGGAGTGAATAGTATTCAATGGAAATTATGAACTTTTTAAAATCTTTTTGAATATAATAGAATCAAATGTAAATCATAGACATGATATAATCACATAATAAAACACAGATGCAAATAATAAGTAAAAGCAGTAAAGAAAAGAACACATCAAGATTTTATATTGGTTCGAAGTTATCATACATCCAGTCCTACACAACTCAGGATTGTACGGATTTCTTTTAAAATAAATGTCGATATTACAATCTTCAATTTCTTGTCCATGAGGTACACCCCTACCTGCATTCGAGTACACGGAACACTCTTGATTTAACCAGACTTCATGTAACAACCCGAATTTTCGAGTAACTGAAAAGTGCAGATATTTTGTGTTTAATGATTCTCGAGATAATATCTAGCTGATATGAGTTTGTGTGAGTCCAACTCGTATAACCTTTGAATAAGAAAGTATAACTTTGAGCATTTCTATATCGAGTAATTGGAATAAATTATGTAACTTTGTTATAATATAAATTTATTCCAATTTATAATCTTAAGATTATAGTTAATGTATTTTTTGGGATATTGAAAACATATTTAATATTAATTGGTAATCAATATTTAAGTAGAAAATATATATTCAATATTAGTCATAAACATATGGATTTCATAAAGAAAACTATTGGTTTCATAAAACGTTTCATAACATGTTTGGAAATCAAGTATTTTCTTACGATGTACTTAGCCGAGGGCCTAGTGCATGGGATTTATTGGGTAGCCTTTAAGGTATGAAGCATGAGTTTAACTTAACATATTCTTACATGTTGGTTATTCACTACTCTTGAGTAAAGACTTGTATATCTTGTGTTATTTATCCCTTATACAGATTTGTAAACTACACTGACCCATGTGCATATTCCTCGGGTCAGACCGAGATGTTTCAGGTATAGTTGTTGTGCTTGGGTTAGCGAGTTCTCTTGATTGTCTTCACCATAGCTACTTTCATTCGAGTTCATGTAGTTTAGTTACTTATTCTTATGACTTTATCATGTTGTATAAGTGTCAGAGTTGTATCTATTCTTCGTGTAGCACATGTATTGGTTGTACTCTAACGATGTAATATTGTGTAACTATTCTGTAACAACCCGGATTCCGACAAACCGAATTTTTTTCAAAAACCCAATCTATCGAAACCCGGGTTGGGCGCCCTGGTATCCTGCAGAAAAAGACAGAGATAAAGAAAACATGTTAGAGTTCGTAAGCATCTTATAGCGGAAGGAATTCAAAGTATAATGTACTTTAAATATAGCTTTACCTTATAAAACATATTGCCTAACCAGTATCCAAAGCTTATACCAACTCTGTCATGAACCTAACCTGGAAGTATGTAATGAGGAGGGGGTCAGAACATAAGTTCTATGTAAGTGGACTTAGAATAAACTTCTGTATAATCCTACATATACCGTTCAGTTATATTTTTTTGCTTATTAGGTTATTCGCGATATTAGCTCTCTAGGCTATACTCATGTCCCACTAGTAGATTAACCTAATACAATGTATATGTAGATACCCCAACTCGTATAATCGTTTCCATGTATATATACAGTCCCTTGCTATATGTCGTACGGGCTTCATCATGTAAATCTATACTACTTTAGTGTAGTGCCACCATTCTCGAAATCGTTTGGATTACCACTCTTGATCTTGCTAGATTCCGTTTATTACCTAGATCTAATCTAGGGTTTTCTATCCAGCGCTTCCTAGATTCAACCAGGGTTTACACTACCAAGGGCCATTGGGGTTTATGCTACCTCTTGAACGCTTTCTAGATCCGACCAGGGTTTATGCTACCTATCGAACAATTCCCTTAGTCTAGGACACACTACCCAGAGCGATATATGTTCCTAGACTTTACGTCCCAATCGTGTCGTTAAACGTGCTAGATATCTAGTTGCACATGTCCTCTATATGTGCGGCCCGAGTCCTGTGGCAGGGCTAATCAAGAAACACGGAACTCGGTCGGGAGCTTTAAGTTATCTGCCGATGCAGATGCTAAGGTCTGTTTTATCTATATGTGGCTATGGTCCCACTTGACCCCTCCCTCAACTAATGAAAGGCACCCAAGAAAATCAAGAATGAGAACTGTACGAAGGCTCTCTATGCCCCCACAAACCTATTGGCCACCCTCACCCATAACTAGATAGCAAAGTAGATGGTCTTTTGGAGTTCTCCGCCTTTCCGGTTGCGAATCACGATTGACTCAAGATGGTAGGTAGACGACGATATGCTATCACAGGGCTAAACAAGATATCGCCGCCTCACGCTGACCCATCCAAGTCTATAGGTTGCTTATATTGCAACCAAGGCATACCCTTGGCTCTTCTAACGCAGACCTTAACCTCTGTGAGCCCAGGAGGATCATCTACAACCTCACAGAGGGATACCAAGAGTACCCTCACGTCCCCCTCGAAGTTGCGTGCTTCGTAACCCAGTTCGTTGGAGCCTTCTTCATGATCAGATGGACGTTCGCTCCTCCTCGTGTTCTACTTGGCTTTCTTGACTAAGGTTTACTACTTAGTTCTCTTAACTAAGGTTTATTACTTAGTTTCCTGAATCGTTAGCTTTCTTAACTAAGGTTCACTACTTAGTTTCCTGAATCGTTAGCTTTCTTAACTAAGGTTTACTACTTAGTCCTCTTAACTAAGGTTTACTACTTAGTTCTCTTAATCGTTCGTTTTCTTAACTAAGGTTTACAACTCAGTCCTCTTAACTAAGGTTTATTACTTGGTTATCTTAACCAAGGTTTAATACTTAGTTTCTGTTACTTAGTTCTCTTTAACTAAGGTTTGTTACTTAGTTCCTTTTAACTAAGGTTTACCAACGAATTCAAGCATGACTTAAGTTCTCTTTATCAAATGATAGCGTACGGGTGTTTTCCCACATTTTCAGCTTAGATTAGCTTATTTCATGGTATAAGTCGTCCCACCCTTCGAGTCATGTATGACATCTTAAGTCATATTCATTTCTTATCCCTAGGATAAATTTATCTATTATTTAATCTTCTCATTCCCTATTTTTCCTTGCTTTGATACTGTTATATTGGTTAAGTTTTCCTATGTTTGCAAGTTGACTTAACCCCCAATCACGTATTCAATTCAACCCACGTACCATGCTAAATTGGTTAAGTGTTCTCTATCAGTTCATGTTGACTTAACCCGCCCATATATCATGTCAAATTGGTTAAGTGTTATCTAGCGGTTCACGTTGACTTAACCCACCCATATATCATGTCAAATTGGTTAAGTGTTGTCTAGTGTTTCATGCTGACTTAACCTTACCATACTAGCATGTGTCATTAGCATTAATTAATTATTAATGCCCAACCTCTCAGATTAGACCTATTGTTGCGGTCACTGGATGTGCCGGTTGGTTCCGGGTAGGATTACACCACAACTCAATCTAACCTCGGGTTTCAAGCACATTATGACTAACTTCTCGCATTAGAACCTATTGTTTGCGGTCACTGGATGTGCCGGGCGGTTCCGGGCAGGATTACACCGCAAACTCATTCTAACCTCGAGTTAGTCATGTTTCATATTTAGCCAATAAACAATTCATGTCTATTCTAGGTGTCATAGGCCAATTATAAATTTACAAGCATGTTCATGTTCATTCTAGATATCAAATGTCAATTACCAATTCACAAGCATGTTCATGTTCAAGTTATGCCACTATTGTCAATTTCATGTTATGTGTCGAGTTCCATAATTACATAAAAACATGGTTTGTCCAACATATTCCATTTTTAATTATGTTTCTAGGATCTTAACGGCATATCCAATTTTCAAGTCTCAAATTCAAGCTTTACCCAAAAACCCCAATTTATGTTCATGCTTATAATCCCGTTAATAGGCTATACCTATTATTCCAGTTTCCCATACATGTGTTCCTAACAGGTTGCTATCATTCCTCATATGTTGGTTAAGCTTATTCATATGTCAAGTGCTACTTAACCAATTTCTACTTTGCTTAAACAACCATTCGTGTAATAATTTTTTTTCCCAAATTGCCTAATTCATCGATTAAATCTCAAGCTCTTCCCAAATAACTACAATTTACGCACTGTTGACCTTGGCTCGAAGGTAGCCAAATTTTCAAAAAAAAGGAAGAATAGGGAAGAGGAATAGATTAAGCATACTAAGATTATTTTAAATTGCAACATTAATTTTAACTAAGGAAGGACGAACGATAATAATACTATTATGCATGAAGTGTATTGTAATCCCACTCACTTATTTAAGAACGGATCTTGAATTCTGGGATCTGATTTCTGAAACTGAAAAGCTATCCCTTGACGTAGATTACCGATCCTCTAATTTAGATTTGATTCTTAGAAAATAGTTGCTGAAGTCGTTGAATTAGCCTTGATTCTCTACTTGAATTCTAACGAAGAACTTGAGCAGCATAACCCCGTCTTTGATTTATTTTGATATGAGTTAGGGCAGAGTATAGGCATAATGAAGATGTGTAGAGAAAACTGTAGCCTTAGGGGTGTTTATATAGGTGCTCAAGACCTTATCTTACATGCAGCGCTGAGTCAGCATTGAACCCAGTTAAGAAAATAGTCCAGGTTCGCAAATGAATCTAGATAAATCTTATCGTACACGCAGCGCTGAGTCAGCATTGGGTCCCGCAAGCTGTTTTGGCGCAGAAATTCAAATTTCGAATGTTTGAATTGTTTTGGCGTAAAAATTTGATTTTTGAACTTTTGGATTTCTGGAATTTATTTAACTGTTTTATTCACATGAAATATTCTTATATGTATACAATTACCCTACCGACCATTTTACGCGTATATATATACGCATAATTTTCGTTTTATTTTCAAAATTCAAACGATGATGCACCGTTATTTGATTCTTGCCATATTTCATTAACCGTAGCCTTATCTTGAATTTTATCTTTTGTATACATATATATATATATATATATTCTCATATATATACATATATTTTCTTTATTTTCTTATATGTACGTTCTTTTCCTTTCAAATTTTGAATTTGTATACGTACATATATTTGCATGTTCAGTTGGCCCTCTCTAAAACAAAGATAAAAATTATACCACCGCCAGGGTTCAAACCCCCGACCTCCAGGTTACAAATTCAATGTCTTAACCAACTGAGCTATGAAGTCTTTTGTTAATAAGTCTTAGAACAATGATAATTATTGTTCTCTCCTTACTTCTCTTTTTCATGTAAGTTATAATACTTAAATTAAACCATTGCATGAATCTTTTTCTTTTAATGTTAATGCATTATGTTTGCAAATCAGTGCATGCAACATATTTACATTGCATGCAACCAATCCTTTCTCTCTTTTAATGCATGCATTACATTTTTTTTTCAGTGCATGTATTTATTACACCCAATCCTTATTTTATTCTTTATTCTATATTTTAATTTGTTTGTGTATATATATATACACACACACATACACATACATATATATTTCTCTTGTGCATATACAAGCTTCTAGGCTTAATAACTTCTTCATATGATGTTCGTTTTACGCAAACCAGGTGTCTATCTTGAAAAGAATTCCGAGACGGACGCAACGGCGATGTCTGTTTTACTTAATTCCTGATATTTAAATTAAGTATTTTTATTTTCTCATCTCTTCAATTACACACATTGTTATCACATTAATTTCCTTACTCTTCAATGTATGAATTAATTTTTCATTATACATCACCATTATTTACTTATCTATGCATATATACATATTTGTACATTTTTAATTATATTAAAAATGTGGGGTGTTACATATTCTATGGACTGTAATAGTGTTTTTATATGCACTGTGTTCTCAGCTGATCCTGTAGCCATTGTGGAATTGAATTACGTAAGGATTAAGTATGTCGAGCCTATTGGAAAAAAATTACGAGCACTTTCTCGATGTGCCTAAGACTTGCTAATGCAAATATACGAGCGGTTGCCCTTAACCAGCCCTATTCTCCGCTCTAATAAAAAACATTACCCTGTAATGCTCTTTATTATGGTGGATCTTGTGGTGGGGTGTCACAAAAATGGTATTAGAGCGGAGTTTCAGGAGAAAGTACAATAAACAAAAACAACGCCAGAATAGTGCATTTGTTTCATCATGGAAGGATACCACTTGTGCCTACATTATTACTTCCATTATTGTCCTAAATCCGTGTCCTTGACTACTTGAGCCTGGGTAGATCTGTAACAACCCGAAAAATCAGAACTAATTTAAAAAATTTATTTTGGTAATTTTAATGTATTTTGAATATTTAAAATGATTTATTTTAAATAATAATGACTAAAAATTTATTTAAATCGAAGTTAGAACGAATAAATTTATTTTAATTATAAAACGAACGCGAAATGGCGCGGTAGTTTGAAAATTCATTTTCAAAATTCAAATGAATGTACAAGATTCAAAATAAATCGGATTTCAGTAAAACAAGAAATATTTGAATCTGTTTGAAAATATCTTTCCAACAAATGTGAAAAATCCAGATTTCATAACGGAAATAAAAAGTTATGTCCAGTTGAAAATCCAGAATAGTCGCTATGGAATTTAATATAATATATAGCCCTTAAAAATAAAATCCTATTAAAGTGGTGGTCCAGTGGAAGTTGTTTGTCAATAGAGCCATGAATGAATACTGTTTAGGGACAGGAATAGTACTAGAGACTCCAGAAGGACGTTCAGTGTGATATGCATTAAGATTGGAAATTCCATCAACAAATAAATAGCGATTTTACAAACGAGCTCCGTTTTTTACGAAACCACTTTTTTTGGATTCAGAATGTCAAATTATTGCTAGATTCCAATTTTCATAATTTTTGGAATTAATACGTGAGCATGGTTGATTTAAACATGTTTGGTAATTTTAGTTTGAATTTAATCGACTGGAAAATGACCGTTTTTCAAATGGTCTTCAAATTCGACGAAATTAGTTTTGTTAGGACCGTATCGTCAAGATATACCTAGAATTATTTTTTTGGAATTTTTGTAGTCCGTATGTGGCCCCGATAAATTAAAATGTGCGTTCGAATTTAAAATATATTTATTTATACTTTAAATTTAACGGGAATTAATCATAATAGCCGAATTGGGTTACGAAACATAACCCATTGTGTTCGGAATGAGGGTATTTAGCTAGGGCGACAGTCGTTGGGTTCAATTTGGAGTCCGAACGAAAAATGAACTTTTTGGTAATTTAAATTAAAATAAGTATATATTATTACCTTTGGTCAACCCCTCCCCCCTTTTATTCCCTCCCTCCCCCGTCATTTTCTCATATTGGAAAATAAATAAAGAAAAAAAACAACGGAGGCCGCTCCCCCATGCTCATCATCCACTGCGACCCCTCCCCCCCCCCCCCCCCCCGCCCCCCTCCTCCGACGCCGCTCGACCTCCCCTCTGGCCAATCCCCTTCCAGCGCCGCCGTTCATCCCCCAAACCGCCCAAATCCCCTCAAACCGCCACCTGAGCTCCGCCGACCTTCCCTAAGCTGCCACGACCCCCTCCTTCCCTTCCCCTTCTTCAATTCGAGAACCCAAGCCTCCATAGTCCCAAATCCGCCCCGACTCCGACGAAAGCAGCGATATTAGGTGATAAAGATAACAAAGATATTAAAAGGTAATTAATTAACTTAATTACTTAGTTTATAAATTTATTTAGTTCAGTTAGAAATAAAAAGATATGATCTTTTTTTACAATAAAAATTAAGATATTTATACATATAAAAAGATTAGATTTTTAAATATAAGAAAATCTGATTTTTAAATTTTATATGCCATTAGAGTAAAAATATGATTTTTATCAATATGTAGTAGCGATAAAAATATGATTTTTATCTATATGTAGTAGCGATAAAAATATGATTTTTACAATGCAAACATCGATATAAAAATATGATATATATATATATATATATATATGATAGCGCCATATAAATGTGATCTTTAAAATGTAAACATCATAATAAGAATGCGATTTTTATATATGAAGTAGCGGTATAAAAATGTGATTTTTATATGAACAGTACAAGAATAAAAATGCGATTTTTAAATACATAAACATCATATTAAAAATGTGATTTTTTACTATGAATAGCGTGGAAAAGATTGCATTGGAATTTTGGGCAAATCCAAACGATTCAAAAATTCAGAAATAAAACTGGAGGAGTGGATCCCAAAGGTGAGAACTTCTCACTCTAAATTATTTTCTAATTAAATATATATACTAGGATGCAGACGGTGCTTAGAAGCACCCGACACCTTTGATTGAAACCGTGGATGTTTGGTTGTTTTTTTGATTGGTTTAAATTGTTTGAATTTGGTTTGGGAAGTGAAACGGATTGATTAGAATTGGTATGTGTATGGCACGAGCCAGTATTAGGCGAGGGATAAGGCTAGACCTTATTCCGATTCTAATAATGCGCCCTTATGCTACTGAAATTTTTCTAAAAATGTTAGAATGATAAAAATATCATTTTTATTATATAAATGAACTGTATAAATATTCATATATTGAAATAAATATTTTATCGTTAAAAATATAACTTTTAACGAGTATATGAATGAAAATAAATTTTCATTTACAAATCGGACGATTTGTTTATGTACACTCATTTGGCTGATATTGATTGGGATGATATATTTTACACATTGCCCAACTGCACAAATAAAATCTGTGTGTGTTGATTTAAACCCCACACGAGTATTGGGATGATATTTGACATACACTAATCCTAATTGTTTAGTTGTATGTCAATAGATTGGTTGGCAGACTGTTATAAACGTTAATTATTTATATTTGATGCTTATGCAGTTATGTAGTGCACTCTGGCTGATGGTTGATTGTGTATCATTATTATTGTATACATGTGTTGTATGAAATCCATATAAATAACATTATACGGTAATTGTGTCAGATTCCAATTCAGAAAGAATGAACATTTTAAAATAACGAATATTTTCAAAATAATATTCTGTAGAGGATTAAAATGTGATTTTAATGTTCGATTTGGGATGGACACGAAAATATTGAAATATGTGAAGCCATGTTGATTAAAAATGCACCATTTTGATGCGAACGATATTTATATCGATTTTATTCATCTTTATAATGAATAACGAAAAGGAAATGATTTCAAAATCTGATATTTTGAAAATATTATCATTTATATATTATAATGATAAGGAGTATTCAATTTTGATTTAAAATTGAAAATGAAGTTAGAATCGTTTTAAAACGAATTTATAAATGATTTATAAAATACGTTTTAAATCAAAATCGATGAAATATATATAATATATATATTATATATTTAATGGCCTGAATAGAACGCGCCGCGACCGTTCGCGAACTTCGACCATTGACTTCGAATTGATATTACGGGAGATCCGAACGTCAGATTCTCCTAAAACCGAAATTGTTGGGTTCGTATCGAAAAGAGATTTCCAACGAATATGAGAGATTTGAAATCTAACGGTTGGATTTGAAATTATGTCTAAATCAAATTTGGAAAAAGTCGATGTGAGTGCAGTTCGATGACCGTTTATGGAAATTGACTAAAAGGGCCTTAATAAAATTATTAAAAATATTGATAATTTGTGTAAAATCATAATAAATGATTTGAAAAGAATTTGGATTAAAAATTCCATATTTGGAAAGATAAAAATATATTTTTATCGAAATGAACTAGTTATCAATTAGAATTATAATTCAGTTATTTTTAAATAAATAAATTGGATTGAGAATGGGTTTTAATATAACCAGAATTTCTAATATATGAATTGGAGTGGATTTGAATGGAAATCATCCTTGGAGTATTTCGATATTGGATTTCGTGATTGTACAAATATTGTTATGGAAATTTGGAAGATATATTTATATTGTTATTTCCAATACGATATTTGTTGGTTTTAGAATTTGATACTGAATATAAGCCGATATAATTTCTATTCAGAGCCTTGTATTTAATATCAAATGGGATTTTGGGTTGTCATGAATGGTGTCTTCATTAACACTGTTCTTAAGCCCAGTTGGGAAAAGAATAAATCTTTAAATTAAGATTTAAGGAAGTTTTCCAATCAATTAATATTTAATTGGAATTGAATAAAAGAATTAGTTTTGGGTTTGTCATGAATGGTGTTTCCAGCAACACTGTTCTTAAAGCCCAGGTGAAAAGAATTAATCTTTTAATTAAGATTATTAGAGTTTCCAATTATATTTAGTAATTGGAATAAAATGGAATGTGAATTCGGTTTATTGTGAACTGTGTTTTTAACGACATTCATTCTTTAACCCGATTGACAGTGAAATGTGATTTGGAATTTATAAATCTTTTTATTAAGATTTAAAGGAAACTTTCCAAAGTAAAGTTTTCCAATTTAATAAAATAAATTGGATTGGGATGGAACTCGATTTGGTAATAATCGAAGTGAGCTTCTGTGGAGGAAGACCGTTATTATAAATGGAATTAAAAAGGTTTTGCCATCATTCTATTTATATTATTGGTTGGATACGGAAGTTTATATTGATTATATGTATTGATCCGTTTTCCGTAAAGATTCCATAATTAATGGAATGGGATTTTGGGTTTGTCGTGAACTGTGTTTTAAATGACACTAGTTCTTTAACCCAGTTAAAGATAAGATTAATTTCTTAACTTTGAATAATCATTAAGTAATGATTTTTGATATTAAAACTGAATTAGAGTGTTAATGAATCTTTAATTAGATTGGAATGAGAATGGGATAATTAAATTTATCGAATTCATGAAATGATCGGTAATGGAGTATCACCAGGTTTTCTCCAAGCGATAGTTAAATCTTTAACTAGATTTGAACGTGAAAAGGTAATTAATTTTACCGATAACACCGTGGTGTTAGATATGAAGTATTACCGGTTTTTCTTCATGGGATGAGTAGATTGGGATTGGGAAATAAAATAAATGATTACTTCGGTAAGGATCGCTAATCCCGACTAGTTTGGATAAACCTTAATTTGGTTTGAATTGAAATCCAAAGGAAGATTAAAGAATAAATTTAAAGAATTAATCTTTGATAAAACTAATGAGAACCTTTCCCTAATACGTGAGGCGTATGTTGTGTTTTTATAGCACTTGTTTATTATATACGTGAGTTATTCGGAAAGGCCGGGTTTATACCCATTCTGACTAACTGATTCGACGATAAGTCGACGATGAAGACGGTGGTTGAAGACCGGAGGTCTTCACATCGTTTGGATGATTACTAATGTCTTGATTGGGCTGTACACCCAAGACGAGGTAATAAGTGGTGATCGTCCAAACGAACTTGGAGATCGACCGGATATGCGAGGACCTCTCTCCTGTATTGGACATATGGGATGAGGAATAAGGTGCCTCCGGTTTCGTTCAGACCCAGAACGAACTTGTAAATGGATATGTGTCTGACATTGGATTTTATTTTGTGTTGATTGATCTCTATTTAATATATACCTGTTTAGTGGTAGAGAATTTATTCTCTTGCTTAACACCCTTCTCTGAGATGTACGAGCTCAGAGGTTATATATCAATAGACATCAATCGCATGGCGTGAATTGCCTGTGTGGCATGCTGAGATGCAAATGATCATGGCTTCTATTGAAAAGCAAAGTCTTGTGGATGATGATCAAAGCACGAATTTAATATAGCATAGCTTTGTGTATAGCGCTAATTCGCGAGCCTCACACCCCGGTGTGAACCAAAAATGGGAGGGACTTCGGGGAGGGCATGCGTTTCCTTCTTGCTAGGAGTGGTGTCATGGTATGGAGCCCAGACATTTTACTTATGTGGAAGATGGATAGCGAGGCGCCTCAATTATATCGGTCACTACGGGGCCGATGGATTATATGGTCGACATACTGACCATTTCACCCCGTAGGGCAGGGAAACGCATGTTCAGGGATTTTAATCCACTTAAAATGTGGATCGGCCCTAACAATCCAGGTGCAGTTGTGGCTGTTCCTGAGACATGGTAGGCTAGATTGTCTCGAATTTGCACAGGATGATCCCTTTGCCTTGGCTCATAGATGGAATCCAATTTCCAATACGTGACATTGCGATCTGAATTGCAGAACTAGTATGGCAACGTAGTAGCATGGGATACTATGCCGTCTATGATTGAGACATTTATATTTGAAGTTGTTTGATACACTATGCACTTATGATAGTATCAAAATGATTTGTTTTAAACGTACCAAGCATGTTCGGCTATTATAAGGTAAAGCTCTATCCTCCGGCTTGCATTGCATTGTGTAATGGGACCTAAGTCATATAATAGCTTCATTTTTCCAAAAAGCATTGCGCTATTTTGTTATATGCACTGGTATTCTTGGGAGGAAACCCGTTCCGTACTATACGGCGTGGTCCCTTGATTTATCTAATTTTTAAGTAAAGTTTTAAATAATTGTTTTAGTTCTCACACCAGTCACATGACTGATTTAGAGTTTATTGTTTTAACCTAAACTCTGGGTGCCCCTATTTTCCACACGGGAAGCTAGTAGATTTGGTTTCGTAGATTTTTCTTTTCCAGGATCCTGGATTTACAGCTGGAGCTATATTTGGAACACTCTATATTCGTGTATTCCTTACAGTTGTGATTATGTATTATTTTTCCACTGCTATGTAATGTATTTTAATCTATGATATTTTCTTTATGTATATTATTTATTCATACTCTGTATATTCTCGTACTCTGATGCAAATTGTTGTAATAAGCAATGAAATGTTCTTCTGTTTGCATTCTGATTTGTCGTGTTCTCAACTCAATCCGGGCTTTCCCTTACGGTCGAGTTTGGGTCGTTTCATCGTGGTATCATAGCTTTGGTTTACAGAGATCGAGAACGAGGCATATTAGAACCGAATGAAAGAATTCATCAGAGATTGGATTAGTAATATCCAATGAGAATGACTCGTTAGAGATGAGATCAGTAGTATCCTAGAACGAGTTTGAAGAGTGTTATTTTTGGAAAAAAATAAAAACAAATTTAGTTTTGAAAATTTAATCTAATAATACATATTTGAATATTTATTTTAAATTGAATTTGGACAATCGAGTATATGAAGATTTTGCATATACGCCTTGCAAACGTGTATACAAAGCCTCAAATATACTGGATAGATATAGAATCACACTCTAGTCGCCCGGAGATGATTCTGATGATCGATGCACCATCATCAGGGTTTATGTTCGAGTGGCGAAAGTGGGATACCTATATGTTTCCAGTTGATTGGTGTGAGAACCAAAACTAGATAGGGTTATTGTTGTGAATTGGCATCAAAAACATGATTTTAAGTATATATATATTAAAGATATATGATTGATAAACTAATCGGCTAATTGATTGCTGATTGTGTAGTTTGATTATTAGTTGAACTAATTAACATATTGGAACAATAAAACCAGTAAGAGAAATTAAGCCAATTTGAATCAAATGTTGAACTGAATTGAAAATTGTTTGGAAACTGCATATATGTACATGCATATGTATTAGACCGGTCATAGCAAGGAGGCTAGAGAAAAGAAATAAAATTGTATGCCCGACAAATAGGTACATGTTTACTAATTTATTGGGTTTGGATGATTTTATGAGCCGATTGGCTAGTCGCTTGGTTTTTTCTTTTTCTTTTGGATTGATGAGGGCCCTGCGTGGCTAGTTGCGGTTTTAAATATCTCCCCGTACAAAGGAGGTTATGGCGTAATTTTTCAAAAATTTAGGTTGTTAGCCAAAATTTTGAAGAATTTGAAAATTCTTAGAAACATAAAAGTTGAAGAATGAAAGCCAGAATGAAAGTTGAGTTGATAAGTTAAACAACTTTCAGCTCCGTTTCATTTCGAGGACGAAAAGATTTTAAGTGGGGGAGATTGTAACAACCCAGAAAATCAGAACCAATTTAAAAAAATTATTTTGGCAATTTTAATGTATTTTGAATATTTAAAATGATTTATTTTAAATAATAATGACTAAAAATTTATTTAAATCGAAGTTAGAACGAATAAATTTATTTTAATTATAAAATGAACGTGAAATGGCACGGTAGTGTGAAAATTCGATTTCAAATTTCAAATGAATGTACAAGAATCAAAATAAATCAGATTTCAGTGAATAAGAAATATTTGAATCAGTTTGAAAATATCTTTCCAACGAATGTGAAAAATCTAGATTTCATAACAGGAATAAAAAGTTATATCCAGTTGAAAATCCAGAATAGTCGCTGTGGAATTTAATATAATATATAGCCCTTAAAAATAGCGATTTTGCAAACAACCTCCGTTTTTGACGAAACCATTTTTGTTGGATCCAAAATGTCAAATTATTGCTAGATTCCAATTTTCATAATTTTTGGAATTAATATGTGCGCGTGGTGGATTTAAACGTGTTTGGTAATTTCAATTTGAATTTAATCGACTGGAAAATGGCCGTTTTTCAAACAGTCTCCAAATTCGACGAAATTAGTTTTGTTAGGACTGTATCGTCAAAACTTAGCTAGATCCATTTTTCTGGAATATTTGGAGTCCGTATGTGGCCCCGGTAAATTAAAATGTGCATTCGAATTTAAAGTATACTGACTTATACGTTAAATTTAATGAAAATTAATCGTAATAGCCGATTTGGGTTACGAAACATATCCCAGTGTGTTCCGAATGGGGGCATTTAGCTACGGGTGACAGTCGTTGGGTTTGATTTGGAGTCCGAACGAAAAATGAACTTTTTGGTAATTTAAATTAAAATAAATAAATATATATGTATATATATATATGTATATATTATTTCCTTTGGTCAACCCACCCCCCTTTTATTCCCTCCCTCCCCCGTCATTTTCTCAGATCGGAAAATAAATAAAGAAAAAAAAACAATGGAGGTCGCTACCCCATGCTCGTCGTCCACCGCGACCCATCCCCCCTCCTCCAACGCCGCTCGACCTCCCCTCCGGCCAACCCCCTTCCAACGCCGCCGTTCATCTCCCAAATCACCACCTAAGCCCCCCCCCCCCGAGCTCCCCTGGCCTTCACCAAGCTGCCACCTCCTCTTTCCCTTCCCCCTTCTTCAATTCGAGAACCCATGCCTCCATAGTCCCAAATCAGCCCCAACCCCGACGAAAGGCGCGGTATTAGCTGATAAAGATAATGAAGATATTAAAAGGTGATTAATTAACTCAATTATTTGGTTTATAATTTATTTAGTTTAGTTAGAAATAAAAGATATGATCTTTTTTTTACAATAAAAAGTTAAGATTTTTATACATATAAAAAGATTAGATTTTTAATTATAAAAAGATTAGATTTGATTGGTTTATCTGTTTGAATTTGATTTGGGAAGTGAAATGGATTGATTAGAATTGGTATGTGTATGACGCAAGCCAGTATTAGGCGAGGGATAAGGCTAGACCTTATTCTGATTCTAATATCGCACCGTTATGCTAACGAAATTTTACTAAAAATGTTAGAATAATAAAAATATCATTTTTATTGTATAAATGAACTGTATAAATATTCATATATTGAAATAAATATTTTATCATTAAAAATATAATTTTTAACGAGTATATGAATGAAAATAAATATTCATTTACAAATCGGACGATTTGTTTATGTACACTCATTTGGCTGATATTGATTGGGACGATATATTTTACACATCGCCCAACTGCATAAATAAAATTTGTGTGTGTTGATTTAAACCCCACACGAGTATTGGGATGATATTTGACATACATTAATCCCAATTATTAAGCTATATGTCAATATATTGGTTGACAGACTGTTATAAGCGTTAATTATTTATATTTGATGCTTATGCATTTATGTAGTGCACTCTGGCTGATGGTTGATTGTGTATCATTATTATTGTATACATGTGTTGTATGAAATCCATATAAATAACATTATATGGTAATTGACTGTGTCAGATTCCAATTCAGAAAGAATGAATATTTTAAAGTAACGAATATTTTTGAAATAATATTCTGTAAAGGATTAAAATGTGATTTTAATGTCCGATTTGGGATGGACACGAAAATATTGAAATATGTGAAGTCGTATTGATTAGAGATGCGCCATTTTGACGCGAATGATATTTATATCGATTTTATTCATTTTTATAATGAATAACGAAAAGGAAATGATTTCAAAATCTGATATTTTGAAAATATTATCATTTATATATTATAATGATAAGAAGTATTCAGTTTTGATTTAGAATTGAAAATGAAGTTAGAATCGTTTTAAAACGAATTTATAAATGATTTATAAAATACGTTTTAAATGGAAATTAACGAAATATATATAATATATATATATATATATTATATATATTTAATGGCTTGAATACAACACGCCGCGAGGCGACTGTTTGCGAATTTCGACCATTGACTTCGAATTGATATTACGGGAGATTTGACAGTCGGATTCTCCTAAAACCGGAACCGTTGGGTTCGCATCAAAAAGAGATTTCCAAAGAATATAAGAGATTTGAAATCTAATGGTTGGATTTGGAATTATGTCCAAATCAAATTTGGAAAAGGTCGCTGTAAGTGCAGTTCGATGACCGTTTATGAAAATCGACTAAAAGAGCCTTAATAAAATTATTAAAAATATTGATAATTTGTGTAAAATCATAATAAATGATTTTGTAAAGAATTGGGATGAAAATTTCCGCATTTGAAAAGATAAAAATATATTTTTATCGAAATGAATTAGTTATCAACTAGAATTATAATCCAATTATTTTTAAATAAATAAATTGGATTGAGAATGAGTTTTAATATAACTAGAATTTCCAATATATGAATTGGAGTGGATTTGAATATAAATCATCTTCAGAATATTTCAATATTGGATTTCGTGATTATTTGGATATTGTTATGGAAATTTGGAAGATATATTTATATCGTTATTTTCAATATGATATTTGTTGGTTTCAAATTTTGATATTGAATATAAGCCGATATAATTTCTATTCAGAGCCTTGTATTTAATATCAAATGGGATTTTGGGTTGTCATGAATGGTGTCTTCATTAACACTGTTCTTAAGCCCAGTTGAGAAAAGAATAAATCTTTTAATTAAGATTTAAGGAAGTTTTCCAATTAATTAATATTTAATTGGAATTGAATAAAAGTATTAGATTTTGGGTTTGTCGTGAATGGTGTTTTCAGTAACACTGTTCCTAAACCCCGTGTGAAAAGAATAAATCTTTTAATTAAGATTATTAGAGTTTCCAATTATATTTAGTAATTGGAATAAAATGGAATGTGAATAGGGCTTATTGTGAACTATGCTTTTAACGACATTTGTTCTTTAACCCGATTGACAATGAAATGTGATTTGTAATATATAAATCTTTTTATTAAGATTAAAAGGAAACTTTCCAAAGTAAAGTTTTCCAATTTAATAAAATAAATTGGAATGGGATGGAACTCGATTTAGTAATAATTGAAGTGAGCTTCTGTGGAGGAAGACCGTTACTATAAATGGAATTTAAAGGCTTTGTCGCTATTCCATTTATATTATTGGTTGGATATAAAAGTTTATATCGATTATATGTATTGATCTATTTTCCGTGAAGATTCCATAATTAATGGAATGGGATTTTGGGTTTATCGTGAACTGTGTTATAAATGACAATAGTGCTTTAACCCAGTTAAAGATAAGATTAATTTCTTAACTTTGAATAATCATTAAGTAATGATTTTTGAGATTAAAAATGAATTAGAGTTTTAATGAATCTTTAATTAGATTGGAATGGGAATGCGATAATTAAATTTATCGAACTCATGAAATGATCGGTAATGGAGTATCACCAGTTTTGCTCCAAGCGATAGTTAGATCTTTAATTAGATTTGAACGTGAAAAGGTAATTAATTTTACCGATAAACCGTGGTGTTAGATATGAATTATTACCAGTTTTGCTTCGTGGGATGAATAGTTTGGGATTGGAAAATAAAATAAATGATTAATTTGATAAGGATCGCTAATCCCGACTAGTTTGGATAAACCTTAATTTGGTTTGAATTGATATCCAAAGGAAGATTAAAGAATAAATTTAAAGAATTTATCTTTGAAAAAATTAATGGGAACCTTTCCCTAATAATAAAAGAATATTTGAATAAAAGAATATCCTGGATTGGAATGAGGCGTATGTTGTGTTTTTATAGCACTTGTTTATTATATACACAAGTTATTCGGAAAGGCCGGGTTTATACTCATTCTGAATAACTGATTCGACAATAAGTCGACGATGAAGACGGTGGTTGAAGACCGGAGGTCTTCACATCGTTTGGATGATTACTGATGTCTTGATTGGGCTGTACACCCAAGACGAGGTAATAAGTGGTGATCGTCCAAACGTACTTGGAGATCGACCGGATATGCGAGGACCTCTATCCTGTATTGGACATATGGGATGAGGAATAAGGTGCCTCCGGTTTCGTTCAGACCCAGAACGAACTTGTAAATGTATATGTGTCTGACATTGGATTTTATTCTGTGTTGATTGATCTCTATTTAACATATACCTGTTTAGTGGTGAAGAATTTATTCTCTTGCTTAACACCCTTCTCTGAGACGTACGAGCTCAAAGGTTATATATCGATAGACATTAGTCGCATGGCGTGAATTGCCTGTGTGGCATGCTGAGATGCAAATGATCAAGGCTTCTGTTGAAAAGCAAAGTCTTGTGGATGATGATCAAAGCACAGCTTTAATATAGCTTAGCTTTGTGTATAGCGTTAATTTGCGAGCCTCACACCCCGGTGTGAACCAAAAACGGGAGGGACTTCAGGGAGGACATGCGTTTCCTTCTAGCTAGGAGTGGTGTCATGGTATAGAGCCTAGACATTTTACTTATGTGGAAGATGGATAGCGAGGCGCCTCGGTTATATCGGTCACTACGAGGCCGATGGATTATATGGTCGACATACTGACCATTTCTCCCCATAAGGCAGGGAAACGCATGTTCAGGGATTTTAATCCACTTAAAATATGGACCGGCCCTAACGATCCAGCTGCAGTTGCGGCTGTTCCTGAGATATGGTAGGCTAGATTATCTCGAATTTGCACAGAATGATCCCTTTGCCTTGGTTCACGGATGGAATCCAATTTCCAATACGTGACATTGCGATTTGAATTGCAGAACTAGTATGGCGACATAGTAGCATGGGATACTATGTCGTCTATGATTGATACATTTATATTTGAAGTTGTTTGGTACACTATGCACTTATAATAGTATCAAAATGATTTGTTTTAAACATACCAAGCATGTTTGGCTATTATAAGGTAAAACTCTATCCTTCGGAATGCGCTGCATTGTGTGATGGGACCTGAGTCTTATAATAGCTTCATTTTTCCAAAAAGCATTGCGCTGTTTTGTTATATGCACTAGTATTCTTAGGAGGAAACCTGTTCCGTGTTATACGGCGTTGTCCCTTGATATATCTGATTTTAAAGTAAAGTTTCAAATAACTGTTTTAGTTCTCACACCAGTCACATGACTGATCTGGAGTTTATTGATTTAACCTAAACTCTGGGTGCCCCTATTTTCCACACGGGCAACTAGTAGTTTTGGTTTTGCAAATTTTTCTTTTCCAGGATCCTGAATTTACAACTGGAGCTATATTCGGAATGCTCTGTATCCGTGTATTCCTTACAGTTGTGATTATGTATTATTTTTCCACTGCTATGTAATGTATTTTAATCTCTGATATTTTCTTGATGTATATTATTTATTCATACTCTGTATATTCTCGTACTCTGATGCAAATTGTTGTGATAAGAAATGAAATATTCTTATGTTTGTGTTCTGATTTGTCGTGTTCTCAACTCAATCCGGGCTTTCCCTTACGGGCGAGTTTGGGTGGTTTGAAGATCTTATCTTCGAGAATACGTCTAGGAGTATGTTCCATTTCGTAGTACTACATGGGTTGTATCCTATTATTTGTGGCCTAACCTTATAGAAATTCCATCCTCCTAAATCCTTTCGATGTTTGAAATCTTGGGTTTAACATTTTGAAGGAAATTTAAACCCTAGCCTCCTATGCCTAATTGTTAAATAAAACTGGTTGGTATGGGTGAATGAACTAAATCTAAGAGAGAATAACTGAAAATCATGTTGGTGTAATATGGTGCTAAATCAAAATATATTAGAGTGCGTAGTGGAAGCGAGTGATTTTTTTAGCTATGCTAAATTTAATAAATCTATAAGTGGTATAAGGAATGGTAAATATTGATTATTAAATGTTGGTTAAGAGTTAATTGACTTGTGAATACAAATCAAGTAAATATTTAGTGAAACTTAGTGTTGGGTTATTTTTGAAAAAAAGTAAGAGTACCGGTGATGATAAAAAAACAAGTGAAAACTAATTATTTTGAGTATTTAAATTTTATAAATACTTTTATATATGTATATATATAGTTTGAATTGAACACAATTTCCATTGAAATTTATGTGAAATTATGTATGATGAGGATTTTGAGTAAATGGTCTAGTAATACCAAATGGTATGGGACATTTGGTAATACTTTTCTGATTACTCTCTTGACTTCTCATATGGAATATTTGTTTACTTTTGTATTCTCAGTTAGAGCGATTTGCTTCCTTATTATAAATATTCAAGTAACACAACGTGATATAGGATGCATGTGTTATATTTGGATAATTAATATTTGAAAGTATATGACAATTTCTGAATTGAAGTGTTTTGGGCCACCTTTAAGTTGACATGCTTTTATGTCATTCTTATGATATTTATTGTTCTATATCACAACTAGGGTGGCTTGATTTAAGTGATTGTGATTACCATTTTGCTTTGTTATAAGATCGTATATTTCTTCAATTCATGGTTGTAATTTAGTCCAAATACGATTAAATTTCATGACATGAAATAATATTTTTATATCCATTTTATTTTGGGATTGGGATAGACTGGACTTTGTTATACCAATGAGCCAAAACTCCATCTTGGTCAACCTGATTCAGGATCGCAACCTGAATCAGTGGTTTCAAATTCTCTTACTTACCACCAAAGGTCAACGATATGCTACATTGTGCAATTTTATTTTATTGATCTATATTCCCGATTGGCTAGTCACAGGCTACAATAGATTGAGGTGTAGGGGTCCCATATGTAGCTCTGTGAACAGGTAGCATACGACCTTCGCCTTAGACCGTCTTGATTATCCTGGGTTGATCTCCAGGTGTGTTATAGCGTTATGAGTAAATTACGGTGCTGATGTCTCGATGCGCGCTCAAGCTCTGTCACTGTGAGTTTACGATATTAGTGACTGTTTATTTGATATGTTATGAGTCGGATTATATTTATCCCATAATCCCCTTATACTTTGTTACATTTTTATAGTTGATCAATTTTTGTTATAATATTGATTTATATATGATATTTGTTAGGAGTATCATATTGGTTTATATGATACTCCAACTTGATTTATTTTATCATATTTTTTTACATATGATAAATGCCATGAAGATTTTATTGGCTTATATATATTACTCTAACTTGATTGGTTATCGTATTATATTATATATGATATTTATTATGAGTATCATATTGTTTTATATATGGTAATTATTGTGAGTATTGTATTGGTTTATATGTGATACTCCAACTTGATTTATTTTATCATATTGTTTTTACATATGATAAATGCCATAAAGATTTTATTGGCTTATATATGATACTCTGACTTGATTGTTTATCATATTGTATTATATATGATATTTATTATGAGTATCATATTGTTTTATGTATGGTAATTGTTGTGGGTATCGTATTGCTTTATATGTAGTACTCCAACTTGATTTATTTTATTATATTGTTTTACATATGATAAATGCCATAAAGATTTTATTAGCTTATATATATTATGTGATACTTTGACTTGATTTGTTATCATATTGTATTATATATGATATTTGTTATGGGTATCATATTGTCTTATATATGATACTCCATTATAGTTTGCCCTTACCATATTGTTTTGAGTATAGTATTTGTTACGGGTGTCATATTGGTTTATATATGATACTCGTGAATGGTTCACTCTTACCATCTTATTATTTGTATGGTATTTGTTAGGAGTATCAAATTGGTTTATAAATAATACTCTGTCTAAAATTATTTTTACCATATTTTCTAGAATTATTATTGTCAGAATCATATTAATTTATATATGATACCTTTCTTTAATTTATTTTTATCATATTGGAAGTGGGTATCCTAATATATGTAATTTATTTGGGATAAGAGCTGAAATTTCTACAAAATTGAGTAATCAAAGTTTAAAATTTTATGTTGTTACAATCTAAACAAGTTGAGGAAGATTACAGAAGTTTCAAACTCTAAATGTTGGATGCTTAAATTAAAGGGAAAAAATTTAACATGCGACGCTAGAATTTTGTAATGTTGTATGTTAACCTAACAAAATTGTAAGGATGCAATTTAATTTAAGGGGGAAGTCTGTAACAACCTGAATTTTCGAGTAACAAGGAAGTGCGGATTTTTTTTGTTTTGTTTTATGATTCTTGGGATAATACCTTGGTGATACGAGTTTGTGTGAGACCAACTCGTATAACCTTTGAATAAGAAAGTAGAACTTTGAGCATTTATATATCGAGTAATTGAAATAAATTATGTAACTTTGTTATAATAGAAATTTATTCCTATTTACAATCTTAAGATTATAATTAATGTATTTTTTAGGGATATTGAAAATATATTTAATATTAATTGGTAATCAATAT
Source organism: Allium sativum (assembly GCA_030737875.1). Classification (NCBI taxonomy): domain Eukaryota; kingdom Viridiplantae; phylum Streptophyta; class Magnoliopsida; order Asparagales; family Amaryllidaceae; genus Allium; species Allium sativum. Next base: position 15,994,114 of record CM060923.1, read on the forward strand.
TTAAGTAGAAAATATATTTTCAATATTAGTCATAAACATATGGATTTCAAAAAGAAAACTATTGGCTTCATAACTTGTTTGGAAATTAAGTATTTTCTTATGATGTACTTAGCCGAGGCCTGGTGCATAGGATTTATTGGGTAACCTTTATGGCATGAAGCGTGAGTTTAACTTAACATATTCTTACATGTTGGTTATTCAAAACTCTTGAGTAAAGAGTTGTATATCTTGTGTTATTTATCTCTTATACGGATTTGTAAACTAGACTGACCCGTGTGTGTATTTATTGGGTCTGACCGAGATGTTTCAGGTGTAGTTGTTGAGCTTGGGTTAGCGAGTTCTCTTAACTGTCTTCACCGTAGCTACTTTCATTCGAGTTCATGTAGTTAAGTTACTTGTTCTTATGACTGTATCATGTTGTATAAGTATCAGAGTTGTATCTATTTTCGTGTAGCACATGTATTGGTTGTACTCTAATGATGTAATATTGTGTAACTGTTCTATGGACTGTGATTGTGTTTTTATATGTACTGTGTTCTCAGCTGATCCTGTAGCCACTGTAGAATTGTATTACATAAGGATTAAGTATGTCGATCCTCTTGAAAAAAAATTACGAACACTTTCTCAACGTGCTTAAGACTTGCTTATGCAAATCTACGAGTGGTCGCCCTTAACCAGCCCTATTCTCCGCTCTAATAGGCAACATTACATAGTAATGCTCTTTATTAGTGGGTCTTGGGGTGGGGTATCAGACTACAAGATCACCTAATTGATTTACAAGCAACAATCGTACCTAGTTGATTCAAAAAGGCCACAACCAAAACTTTTAGTAACAATTTGATAGAGAGACTCGGTAGGACTTTGATATTTCGACCTTTGATTACAAATGCACCTATGAATCTGAATAGCACTCGGATCTTAGAGACAGAGTCATAGAGAATTAAACTAGAGAAGATTTGCTTTGATTCTCTTTGAATTTCTGCAAAGTATGGTTAAGGATTCTTGAAATTCTAGAAAGGAAATGGGGTGGAGAAGGAGTGAATAGTAATCAGAAATGTTGTTAAGAAAATCTTTTTATAGTTATGTGTTTATAGGAAAGCAACAACCATGTCTATTCACGAAGAGATTTAAATGAATAGACCCTTCTTTTAAAAATTGAAATTTCGAAATTAATGGACACCATGCCGACATGGGGTATCGCATAATGTCGACGTCCCTATTAAAAAAAATGAAAAATTGAATTTTCGAAAAACAATGAAAATGATGTACAAATAGATTGAAGTAATTCTAAAGTTTAAACAAACTATTTTCCTATATCATAAGATAGTATAATAAAGCAAGAATATAAATATAAAACATATACTTATAATATAAAAGTGATATTAAAACTAAAGTATAAATTATAATTTTGTAATTTTAGACTAAAGTATTTAGATCAGAAGTTAGTTTCAAAACAAAAGATATTTCAAAACAAGTTTGTCAAGTAAGTTTAAAAACGGGAAGTGATTTGAAATATTTTGAAAATGAAAACTAAGGGGAATTTTAAGGATAAAACATTTTTAAATAAAAAATATAAAAAGGATATTTTGAAAACCATTTTGAAGTAATTTTGTGAGTTTCTACTTGCAGCGTATTTCATCATGTCAGGCCTTGGTTCCCGCCGAAATTGGGGCTGGTCATGGGCTCCACCCACAATTAAAATCTGAACAAAGATGTTAGTGATGATATGAAGTATTACATAAATCTAGACCCTATTACTTATCTAGAACTCTTGATACTCATGGGTCTTCAATCTTTAATTCTTTATCTTTATATTTTTCAATCATGAACCTTTATACCGTACAGTCTTCATTCTCAATACTTATGTATAAATATCTTGCATATACATATATAACTCAACATAAAATGTTAGTATACAAATTTAACAATACATATTTTATAATGATTCATAAGGTTGTTGTCATCGAAACCATCGTCTTAGGAACTAACATATTTTCTCTAATTTATTTGTGTGAGTAAATATCCTAGCATTCTCTTATTTGAAATTTCTTACATGAAATTTTTGCACACATTATGTAAATTGAATATTTGAGCCCTTTCATGAGCTTTTGAATCCATAAATTTATGTTCCACCAATTTTTATTAGTCTATAACGTTAAGGCAAACGAAGGCCAAAAATTTGTTGTAATATTAAGCATTCAGAGAGCCCTTCTTTGATTTAGAAAAGTTTGGAGATAACACCCTTTTGGGAAGGACTAAAAGATCCTGAATCATTATGGAGATCCTCAGAAGACCTGAGACCTAAATTTAAGTTTTTGATAATAAAAGGCCAAATTTTTTTTTCGAAATAATGGAAAATTGTAACACCTATTATCACTAGGGAACCTGTAACCCAAATCCTAGTATTAAACTAACAGGAGTCCAGAAATCAGATTTGGATATAAAAGGCTCAAAGCAGCTTTTGGCGTTAGATGATCAAAAACTAAGGTTCATGTATTTGAATAACTGAAGTCTAGAAATTCGCTTCTAAAAATAATAGATGACTGAAAATCTTTTCGGCATTAAGAGACCCAGAACCCAGATTCAGGTATTAAAATGATAGAAATCTAGAAATCCACTTATGAAAATATTGAAAGATAAAAACTCTTCTGGTAATAAGAGACCTGAAACCCAGATTTGGTTATTTAGGTGATAGAAATCTGAAATCCCCTTCTGGGAATAATAAAAGACAGCAGCCCTTTCGGTATTAAGAGACTCGAAACCAAGATTCCAGTATAAGAATGATAGAAATCCAAAAATTCCACTTCTGGAAATTAAAATTCAACACCTAGTTCTTGCGGTACCCATTTTGGACTTTTCTTAAAGCAAAGGTAAGACGTGTTTTCCTTTCGAACCGAGGTAGGACATACTTTAAGTGCTCCCTTTGAGCTTTGGTTCCCTTCTGCGTGACGAGGCATAAGCAGAGGCAGAGTGTGCTCATCTTTAGAGTAGAGGCAGAGCGTGCTTAACCGAAGCAAAGGCAGGGATTGTTCTAAAAAGAACGAAGGAAGAGTGAAACGACCCAAACTCGCCCTTATGGGAAAGCCCAGACTGAGTTGAGAACACGACAAATCAGAATGCAAACGACAGAACATTTCATTGTTTATTACAACAATTTACATCAGAGTACAAGAATATAACATAGTATAAATAAATAATATACATTTGATAAATATCAGAGATTCAAATTACAATGCAGTGGAAAATTAATACATAACACAACTGTAAGAGATACACGGACACAGAGCGTTCCGAATATAGCTCCAGTTGTAAACCAGGATCCTGTAAATATAATATCTGCAAAACCAAAACTACTAGTTGCCCATGTGGAAAATAGGGGCACCCAGAGTTTACGTTAAAACAATAAACTCCAGGTCAGTCGTGTGACTGGTGCGAGAACTAAAACAGTTATTAAATCTTTACTTTAAAATAAAGTAAATCAAGGGACCACGTCGTATAACACGGAACGGGTTTCCTCCCAAGAATACCAGTGCATATAACAAACAGTGCAATGCTTTTTGAAAAATGAAGCTATTATAATACTCAGGTCCCACAAACAATGCAACGCAAGCCGGAGGATAGAGTTTTCCCTTATAGTAGTCAAACATGCTTGGTACGTTTAAAACAAATCATTTTGATACTATTATAAGTATAAAGTGTATAAAACAACTTAAAATATAAATGCATCAATCATAGACGACATAGTATCCCATGCTACTATGTCGCCATACTAGTTCTACAATTAAAACCGAAATGTCGTGTTGGAAGTTGGATTTCCATCTATGAACCAAGGCAAGGGATCGTCCTTACTGACTTCGAGACAATCTAGCCCATGTCCCAGGCAAGTACACAGTCAAGCCTTGGATCATCTGGGCCGGTCCACCTAAGTGGATTAATAATCCCTGAAAAATATGTTTCCCCGCCCTATGGGGCTTAAGTATGGTCAGTATGTCGACCATATAATCCATCAGCCCCGCAGTGACTGATATAATCGAGGCGCCTCGCTATCCATCGTCCACATAAGTAAAAATGTCTGGGCTTCATACCATGACACCACTCCTAGCTAGAAGGAAACGCATGTCCTCCCTGAAGTCCTCTCCCATTTCTGGTTCACACCGGGGTGTGAGGCTTGCGAATTAACGCTACACACAAAGCTATGCTATATTAAAGCCGTACTTTGATCATCAACCACAAGACTCTTCTTTTCAACAGAAGCCTTGATAATTTGCATCTCAGCATACCACACTGACAATTCACGCCATGCGACTGATATCTATCGATATATTACCTCTGAGCTCGTACGTCTCAGAGAAGGGTGTTAAGCAAGAGAATAAATCCTCCTCCACCAAACAGAGATATTTTTAATAGAGATCAATCAACACAGAATAAAATTCAATGTCAGACACACATCCATTTACAACTTCGTTCTGGGTCTGATCGAAACCGGAGGCACCTTATTCCTCGTCCCATATGTCTAATACAGGAGAGAGGTCCTTGCATACCCGGTCGATCTCCAAGTACGTCTGGACGATCACCACTTATTACCTCGTCTTAGGTGTACAGCCCAATCAAGACATCAGTAATCATCCAAACAATGTGAAGGCCTCCAGTCTTCAACCACCGTCTTCATCGTCGACTTATCGTCGAATCAATTATTCAGAGTGGGTATAAACCCGACCTTTTCGAATAACTCACATATATAATAAACAAGTGCTATAAAACGCAACATACGCTTTATTCCAATTTAGAATATTCTTTTATTCAAATACTCTTATACTTTGGGAAAGGTTCCCGTTAATTTTATCAAAGATAAATTCTTTAAATTTATTCTTTAATCTTCCTTTGGATATCAATTCAAACCAAATTATGGTTTATCCAAACTAGTCGGGATTAGCGCACCTTACCGAAGTAATCATTTTTTTAATTTCCCAATCCCAACCTATTCATCCCATGGAGCAAAATTTGTAATACTCCATATCTAACACCACGGTGTTATCGGTAAAATTAATTACCTTTACCCGTTCAAATCTAATTAAAGATTTAATTATCTCTTAGAGCAAAACCGGTGATGCTCCACCCTCGATCATTTCCCAAATGTGATAATTTAAATTATCACATTCGCATTTCAATCTAATTAAAGATTCATTAAAACTCCACTTGGTTTTGATCTTCCCAAAAATCAATATTAATGATTATTTAACTTTGAAAAATCAAACATGTCGCATCGAAAATCTACACCATACTATTGATTTCTGCCTATATATAACCTTTAAGCTCGTACGTCTTAGAGAAGGGTGTTAAGCAAGAGAATAAATTCTCCGCCACTAAACAAATATATATTTAGCGGAGATCAACCATACAGTTCGAAATACAATGATAGACAAGTAAACTTGTCTTTAACTGGGTTAAAGAACTAATGTCATTTAAAACACATTTCACGATAAACCCAAATCCTCTTCCATAAAAATGGAATCTTCACGGAAAAACAAATCAATATACAATCGATATCAGTTTCCGTATCCGATCAATAATATAAATGGAATAACGGCAAAGCCTTTTAAATTTCATATATATTAAAAGTCTTCCTCCATAGAAGCTCACTTCGATTATTACCAATCGAATTCCATTCAATTCCAATTTATTATATTAAACTAGAAAATCCCATTAAATCTTAATAAAAGATTTATATATTCCAAATCGCATTTCACGGAAAATCGGGTTAAAGAAGGAATGTCGTTAAAACACAGTTCACAATAAACCCAATTCACATTCCATATTATTCCAATTAAATGTTAATTAACTGGAAACACTAATAATCTTAATTAAAAGATTTATTCTTTTCACACGGGGTTTAAGAACAGTGTTATTTAAGACGCCATTCACAACAAACCCAAAATCCAATGCTTTTATTCAATTCCAATTAAATCTTAATTAATTGGAAAACTTCTCTAAATCTTAATTAAAAGATTTATTCTTTCCTCAACTGGGTTTAAGAACAGTGTTAATGAAGACACCATTCACGACAAACCCAAAATCCAATTCAATATTAAATACATGGCTTTAAATAGAAATTATATCGACTTATGTTCAACATCAAATTCTGAAATCAAAAAATATCGTATTGGGAATAACGATATATATATCATCCAAATTTCTCCACAATATCCGTATAATCATGGAATCCAACATCGAAATATTCCGAAGATAATTTCGATTCAAATCCATTCCAATTCATATATTGAAATTCTGGTTATTTTTAAAACCATTTCAAATCCAATTTATTTATTTAAAAATATTGGATTATAATTCTAGTTCATAACTAGTTCATTTTGATAAAATATATTTTTATCTTTTCAAATATGGAATTTTTCATCTCAATTCTTTCCAAATCATTTATTATGATTTTACACAAATTATTAATATTTTTAATAATGTTATCAAGGCCCGTATAGTCGATTTCCATAAACGGACATCGAACTACACTTACAACGACCTTTTCCAAATTTATTTGGACATAATTCCAAATCCAGCCGTTAGATTTCAAATCTCTTATATTCGTTGGAAAGCTCTTTTTGATACGAACCCAATGGTTCCGATTTTAAGAGAATCCGACTGTCGGATCTTCTGTAGTATCAATTCGAATTCAATGGTCGAAATTCACGAACGACCGCAGCGCGCCGCGTTCTATTCAGACCATTAAATATATATAATATATATATTATATATATTTCATCGATTTCCATTTAAATCATATTTTATAAATCATTTATAAATTCGTTTTAAAACGATTTTAACTTCATTTCAATTTTAAATCAAAATTGAATACTCCTTATCATTATATTATTTAAATGATAGTATTTTCAAAATAACAGATTTTGAAATAATTTCCCTTTTCGATATTCATCATAAAAATGAATAAAATCGATATAAATACCAGTCGCGTCAAAATGGTACATATCTAATCAACACGGCTTCATATATTTCAATATTTTCGTGCCCATCCCAAATCGAACATCAAAATCATATTTTGATCCATTACTTAGTATTATTTTAAAATATTAGTTATTTTAAAATTATCATTATTCGTGATTTTAAAATATTCGTTCTTCCCGAATTGGAATCAGACACAGTCAATTACCATATAATTTTACTTATATGGATTTCATACACACATGTACACAATGTTAATTTAACACATGCAACCATCATCTAGAGTGCATTACACAACTGCATAAGCGTTAAATATAAATAATTAACGCTTACAACAGTTTGTCAACCCATCAATTGACATACAAATAAACAATTTGGATTAGTGTATGTCAAATATCATCCCAATACCCGTGTGGGGTTTCAATCAACACACACAGAATTTATTTGTGCAGTTGGGCGATGTGTAAAATATATCGTCCTAATCAACATCAGTCAAATGAGTGTGTATAAACAAATCGTCCGATTTGTAAATGAATATTAATTTTCATTTCCGGATTATTTTATGTTGTTAATATATGCGTTAAAAATTATATTTTTAACGATAAATATTTATTTCAATACATGAATATTTTTAATAGTTCATACATTCAATAAAAATGATATTTTTATTGTTCAAATATTTTATTCATCACATGAATATTTTATACGGTTCATATGCACATTAAAATGATATTTTTATCATTCTAACATATTTTAGAAAATTTTGGCAGCATAACGGCACGATACTGGAACCGGAATAAGGTCTAGCCTTATCCCTCGCCTAATAATGGCTCGCGCCATACACATACCAATTCTAATCAATTCAATTTACATCCCAAATCAAATTCAACTAATTTACCAGTCAAAACAAACAACCAAACATCCATGGTTTCAATCAAAGGTGTCGGGTGCTTCTAAGCACCGTCTGCATCCTAGTACATATATTTAACTAGAAAATACAATTAGAGTGAGAAGTTCTCACCTTTGGGATCCACTCCTCCAGTTTCATTTCTGAATTTCTGAACAATTTGGATTTGCCTGAAATTCCAACGCAACCCTTTCCGCGTTGTTCATAGTAAAAATCACATTTTTAATATGATGCTTATATATTTAAAAATCGCATTTTTTAACCTTTCTATATATATTAAAAATCATATTTTTATTTCGCTATTCATATAATAAAAGTCATATTTTTATTTCGCTACTCATATATAAAAATTATATTTTTATAGCGCTATTCATATATAAAAATTATATTTTTACAATGCTACTTCATATATGAAAATTATATTTTTATAATGCTACTTCATATATAAAAATTATATTTTTATATCGTTATTCATATATAAAAATTATATTTTTACAATGCTACTTCATATATAAAAAATATATTTTTATAATGCTACTTCATATATAAAAATTATATTTTTACAATGCTACTTCATATATAAAAATTATATTTTTACAATGCTACTTCACATATAAAAATTATATTTTTATCTTATCATTTAAACAACAAAAATCATATTTTTATCTTACCATTTAAACAATAAAAATCATATTTTTATCTTGCTTTAATATATATAAAAAAATCCAATTTTTATTCGCTATTCATATATATATATATATATAAATCAAAGTTTTATAAATCATATATATAAATCATATTTTTAAACACGGTTATACATAACGAAAATCAGATTTTTAAACGCGGTTATATATAAAAACTAAAAACAAAATAAATGTAAATAAATAGAAAAACTCACTGTTCTCGGTTCAAGGGGTTGGAGGAGAGGTGCCGGGGTCTGAGATGGTCGGCGATGGGTTAATAGTGGTGGCGGCGGGCCCTTGGGTGCGGCGGTGGCTGTCTTGCATCGGATTTCGTGGGTTTGGGTTCGAAATGGGCTGAAGGGGGAGAAGGAGAAGAGCGGAGGAGGAGGGAGGTGGTCAGGGTTGAGCGGCGGTGGCTGACATGGCGTCGGAGGTTGGCGGTGGGGGAGGTAGCGGTGGGCAACGGGGCTGGAAGGGCGTGGGTTTTTAATTTTGAAAAGGGGGGCGGGTTTTTGATTGTGGATTTTTATTTTAGGGTTTAGAGAAAAGGGGGTATACATATATATAATATTTTATTTAATTTAATTTCTTAGATTTCAAAATACATGTTTAACGATACGAACTCCAAGTCAAACCCAAAAACTGTCGCCCCTAGCTAATTACCCCCATTCCGGACACAATGGGATATGTCCCGTAAGCCAATTCAACTATTTCGATCAGTTTCCGTTAAATTTAAAATATAAATCAATATATTTTAAATTCAAATGCACTTTTTAATTTGCTGGGGCCACATACTAACTCCAAAAATTCATATAAAATAAATCTAGCTATGTTTTGACGATACGGTCCTAATAAAACTAATTTCGTCGAATTTGGAGACCGTTTGAAAAACGGTCATTTTCCAGTCGATTAAACTCAAACTGAATTGACCAAACACGTTTAATTCTACCACGCTCACATATTAATTCCAAAAATTACGAAAATTGGAATCTAGAAATAATTTGACATTCTGGATCCAACAAAAGTGGTCTCATCGAAAACGGAGGTCGTTTGCAAAATGGCTATTTTTAAGGGCTATATATATATATATATATATAAATTCCATTGCGACTATTCTGAATTTTCAACTGGACATAACTTTGTATTCCCATTATTAAATCTGGATTTTTCACATTCGTTGGATAGGTATTTTCAAACAGATTTAAATATTTCTGGTTTTACTGAAATCCGATTTATTTTGAATCATGTACATTCATTTAAAATTTGAAATTGAATTTTCAAATTGCTGCGCCATTCAGGGTCGTTATATAATTAAAATAAATTTATTCATTCTAACTTCGTTTAAAATAAATTTTTAGTCGTTATTATTTAAAATAAATCATTTTAAATATTCAAAATACATAAAAATAGCTAAAATAAAAAATTTAAATTGATTCTGATTTTCTGGGTTGTTACAAAGAGCGTGCTTCATTCAGAACCTTTTATCAGATCACTTTTGTGTTGTGACCAAGGGAATACCCATCCCTCCTCTAGAGGGAGACTTGAACATGCCACATTAGTGATGGGGACAAAGGCTTATTGGTGCATCAGTAAGGCCTTATAGGCGACACTGACAGCTTACCCATCCTCCCTCTAAGAGACGCCTGGACTAGGCCATCTTGGTGGGATCAAGGGCTTAAGTGGGTGTTGGGAGCATGCCCCGAGCTTACCACCTCCTCCCATTCGGCAAGCGTCTTGACCGCGTCAAGGAATTCTCCATAATAAAAGAGAATTTCACTCCCTACATTGTAGGATTTCTTATCTTATTTTGTTTACTCATGGTGTAGATTTTATTTAACATTGTATCCAAATAGCACTAATAATCCAAATTGAAATCTTTATTGATCCTTTTTTATTACTTCTTTACAAATCTATTCAGTTTTCCTTGTCTAAAAAGACTAATGTTATCTGGTTACATGTCCATTCATCATATGGTAAAGGTAGTATGCTCCTCCTTTATCCCATTCATACCTGGGAAACTTTTTCTTTGAAGGTCAGTAATCAGATTCTTCTATAGTTAGAACGTAGATGTTTCCAGTCGAGCACAAAACAAGTAAATACTAACATTTATAAGTGTTACAAATAATTTCCTTAACACATTTTAAGTGTTACAAATGACTGTGACGAATGGACGGTCAACATTGCAAGACTTATAAGTGTTACAAATAGACTTCATACTAACGCTTGACCTGAATATACTTGATCCTTATAAACACTGGAAAACAACTATTTAGTGACATTTACAAATGTTACTGAACGAAAAAGTAGTACACTTAAAAGTGTTGATATCACCATTGTACTAATGCTAATAAATGTTGTCATACATAAATTGTTGTATTTATTATTTAGTTTTGCAATATATATACGCGTTGTTAATCCGAAATATTGGTAACACTTAGGAATGTTAAATTTTGTCTATTCTACACATAATTAATATTAAAATTCATAAAACAAATGAATATAACATATATTTATGATTTCCGTAGTATATTTATAATTCGACATATCAATTAAATATAAAAATTAGTACGCTTTCATATCTCAAATTCAGTAATATCACATTTACATAATACTCTAATGTGATCTACGAACTTCAATTCAAAATACCATAATATCATGACCAAACTACAAATATCAAGATAAAGTTTTACAATGATACATAAAATTCTATATATTGTGAAGGCAAAACTTGGGCGATATTACAATGCCTCCATCCAAAAATTCACAAAGCTTCTTGTGTCCATTTTGAAGACCATCGTAAATTTGCCCTTCCAGATCTAAAACTTCCATTCAAGAATCAAAGTGAATATGATATCACCACAGTATAAGAGTCAAATCAGTAAAAACACTTGCATATGCATTTGTTGCGGATGAAATAACTTGTCCATAATTTATTTTTTATTTTTGAAAGTTAAGCGTAAAATTTTATTCATCCACTTGATATTTACAATATAAATTCTCTCAAGCATATAGAAATACTATAACCAACTAAACAACTTTCTCAACAACAACTCATATTTCATGAACACAAATTGAAACTGAAATAAAAATAGTAGCCTAGGAATCCTAGCTGCAGCAGTGCTTGCATGCCAATAGTTGAAGTGCTAGAAAATACATCAGCATAACTACCCTTGTCAACTGACCTTCATTTTTGCACAAAAACACCAAACCCCAAACTTATGTGATAAAAGGATCAAACAATGGGCCAGGGTTGTTTCTTGTATGTCTTTTCGTAGACTTTGCCTTACTACCCACAGGTAAAATTTCATCAATACTGAAATCATAGCCCTCATCTAGATCATCATTAGCCCAAAACTTACTTTTCAACTTTTTGCTCTTGGATTTCGATGAAGGAAAAGCACTCGTCGGTATAGCTGAAGACAGTAGAGTAGAACCATTGTTCTTGTAACTTTCACTTCTGAATTTTCCTTAACCTGCAAGAAGAAATATTATTAAACTAATTAACTATTTATTATTAATATCTACAAGAAATATTTTTTAATATAATTTCCTGCCAATTCGTCGTAAACACGATATGATTTTCTTCCTAGCGTGTGAATGATAATATTTTTACTCTGGATCATTGTAATGGTTTATTCATGGTCGTACGTAGATCATGACATATTTTAGGCTTCAGATCATCCTGGAATAGCTTAGTTGTACGTATTCTATTTAATTAATTTATTGCTATTTTCCTGTCTGCTCGCTTATATAGATCTTCTAATTTTTATAACCTGTAATTGATTCTTTATATAATGAATTAGAGTATGTAATTTCCTCTTTTCTTTTTTCTTTTTGTAATAAAGGACAAAAATACGGCTATGTAACTATTTACATATGATAATATATTATATACAATTATTTAAGCCTGAAATTAATCGGTAGGGTTATAAACCAAAGGGTTAACAAAGGACAAAAATATGGCTATGTAACTATTTACGTATGATAATATTTTCTTTTTGTTGAACCTTTTGTATTTGTTTATAATTTTGTATCATGACCACATAAGATGTCATTTAGTCACTATAAATGTGCGTCTCAATTTTTAATGGGTGCGTTTACAGTAAACGAAAACAAAGTATCTTTATTGGCCATTTTAATAGGGCATTTAAATGGGTTGGGAGTTAAACGAAGAAATGTTTTCGGGTTTTGGTTTTGTTGTGTAATATGTTGATTTTTTTTTAATCAAATATTATTCCCTACAAAGTGGGGATGTCTAAGGGTGGCAACCCGCTTAAGTTGGGGTTTAGGGTATGGTGCATTTAAGGATAAGTAAGGTAAAATTTAGAGCCAAGAGGTGAAATTACACCCGTTGGTATTCGATGCATCCGACGCTAATGGGTGAAATGTCCCCCATTGGCTTGAATGGCCAGATGGACCGAGCTTGGTTAGGGACAAGTCCGACCCATCCAAAACTTTTCCTCGCCAAACTGGCTAGGCGAACAGCATCTAACTTGAAAACATGGAAGGTGTGATAAAAAAAGTCTTGAATGTTTTCTAAATTATAATGCACATCATTAAACTTTGTAATTGGGAATTTCAGTTGTAAGAACTTTTGTTATGATGACAGCTAGTTTTCAAGATCACTTACCTGTGGCTTTAAATACAATACAATAGCAAATACATCAATAACCACTTTGGTTAGAAATGTCAAAAAAACCTGTATTTTAATGATTAAAGGGAAAACTGATACTTCTAGCTCATCCACATCTTAAGCGCTATATTCTTCCTTCTAGACATAACTTTCATAACATTGGACTTCAAACAAGAGCCAAAACCTATAATAATAATAATAAAAGAAATATAAAAGATACATTACATATAATCAAAGGGTGTACGGTACTTACCTTTCAAAGATTCTGGACTGAACCCTCATCCGCCTGCGCAGGTAAACCCTACTTTGGTTTTTTTTGTTCAAATAATCCACACCTGAAAGCCAGGCTTAAATTAGATACATAAAAAAATGTTGCATAATGTACATTAACATTGTTATTATTCCTAGTCTCTGGTATTGATTTTGCTTGAGTCTCCTACAAATTAATAACACTAACATTGTTACAAATACTGACAATAGAGAACAAATTATTTAAACTAGCAAATAAAATGTTATGGTTTATTGTATCTTGGTTCATATTTTCCTCTCCCCCTTCAAGAATTTACCCTGAAAGCTCCTATCATCATTCTGTTCCTTGCCATCACCTGAACATAAATTGTTCTCTTTTCCTGCCAATTGTTCAGGTGAGTGATCTCCACTGTAAGTCGCATACATATTGTATTCAAGTCTAGTGCAATATGTAGTCTTGTTTCCGCCCAAATAATAAAACTGCTGTTATTTTCCATATAGAGCAGTCTTTTCCCTCTGCGATGCATAACCTGTTTTATAAAGACTAATTTTACCATGAACCCAATGTGTTCTAAGCCACCAGGTTTGTCATGTTTGGTCCATGGAATCACAAAGCAGCGTGCAAACCTTTATGCACTCTTTCATTTATTGTTTCTTGGATCTTTGTTGGGTCATTGCATTATGTTTAGTAGAGTAATGGATTGTTATAAAGATTTATGTGCTGCATTTAATGGATCTATGTGATCTAACAGTGAAAGTCATATGAATAATGGATGCGTTTCGCAAAGCGATAATGGGCCATTTAAGTTGGGTGTTTAAACATGGTTGAATGTAAACGGGATGTTCATCCGAGGCATCAAACTGGACATTTAAACGAGGCATTTAAGTGGAGTATTTTAGTTTTGTTCTATAATTAAGTTAGTTATAGTTAATTATCAATAGCTCAAAAGTGGTTTAATTAAGGGATTAAATAACATTAACGAGCTTAGGCAGGACTAGCTCGAAAGTGAGCTGCCGATTTCCTCAGGCGAACTCCCTATTTCCTTCACCTGTCCCACGCAACAATATAACAAGTTAACAACCCTCTAGAGACTAGAATTAATTACCTTCTCACTGAAATGGTCTTATTCCCTACCCAACATTCAGTCTGAATAGTCGTATCATATTCTTCAGTCATTATCTTAACTCCCATCAACCTCTATTATTATCTCCTCATTAATACTGTGTATGTTGATATCTTTACCTGAATGATTGTTGACTCTGCCATTACTCTTCTCAGACTCATCACCGACCTTTTCCCGTTCATTCTCCTTTTGCATGTTATCATTCCCACATCTATAAATAATAATAGCGTACATTTATTATAGCATTTTTAAACTTTAACAGTTACTAATTTCTAATGCAACAAGAACAATATTTGCCGAACTGAAATTAATTATAAAACATAAGTTAGTAGGTACAGTGGCAATTTCTGATGAAAAATAATGAGTTACATACCTCATTGCATCAGTTATAGCAGAGCTTTGATGATCACGACAACATTGTGAATCGCTCCTTCTGAATAAGAATAAAATAATAAATCTAAAAAAAAAAACCAAATTTGTGGAGATAGCCATTTTCCTCTATACTACACATGCTAGAAGTTCTGAAAATAAACTACTGGAAATCTGGAATCAACTCAAGGGATCAGAGAGGGGACGAGCTTGACGGGAAGGGAAAGTATAGCCGTAGGTCTATCTCAGGTCAAAGAGCTGTTGGTCCCCAGCAACGACGACTCAAGGTGAACTCCAAGTGATCGACTAACAAAGTGTGCATGTATAATTTTCATCTAACAGTACATAACTTATAGATATTGAGTTCAAAACAAATATGTGCATAGTTGAACTCAACTTATCCCACAAACAAAGATTCATGTTTCATCACAGCAGCATATATATATCTAAAAACAAACATCAATGTACTCAGCAATAAAACATAAAATTAATATATATTATAAATGTAACAGAAAAAAATCCAACTATTTAATTTGCATTTTATTGAAATTAAATCATTTCTCCAAGGATACCCAGATAAACGTTTATGGTCTTTAAAGCACAGCTGCAGGTTTGCTTCTCATTTGCACAGCCGATATGCCGATACTTCACTCTATTGCTTATCATTTTTTAGAGCGACAAACAAGATCATACTTCATCATTTAATGAGTAGAGCTATATTCTTATTAGTAACTCCATTAGGTTGACGCATATAATCGATGATACATCAGTACAATTTCTTGGTTTGTGTGTATTTTTCTAGGATAGGGTCATGTTAATCTTCTCTATATCATTCCAGTTTTATTGGATGTCCTCAAATCATTTATGGATACAGTAAAACAATGATAAGAAGGAATGAACATACTCTTATGGAATTCCGATGTAAACGGTTGTCATATGGGCTATACTACTCTTTTTTTAACTTGACAGACTATTATTATTTTTATTAAACGCCTAATTTCATACACCAAAACACAACAAGCATATTACTCAGTTTAATTCAACAACACTCAAAAAAAATTTACTGAACATTTTACCATCAAATATATGAGTAAGTCATGCTAAGGATTAATTTCAAAAGGAATACACATAGATTTCTTAATCATTGTTCTAGGCTAGTACAAGTAATTATTAATGATCTCGGTGATACTTAAATTGGCATTGAATTCGTTAATTAATGTTTCGCTACCATGTGACGTATGTCTTATCAAAGTCCTATGATATTCAAAACCAACACAAATCACATAAGTAGGCATGACTGACACATAAGGAAAATGATTATGATAGATCATATTGTCTTGTAAGTGTATATTACAGTTTAATCTAAAGGGACCATATGAATTCAAACCTCAGGTAAGTTGTTTCTATTCATATCATGTAAGTATATTATTAATGTACTTATTTATGCACCTAAATTGGGTAGCTGGAAACAAACAAATAGGAACTTGAAAACATGTGATTGCCAATTTACATATAACGTACATGTAGGGAAAATAGCATCACAGACAAGATAAGATCACACTGGAATAAGTGTCCTTAGTCTTTCAGAGACAATAGAATAACTTAACGATAATATTTTCTATTTGCTATATGATTACATAGTATGGGTGAGTACAGGTTCCCTGAGTCTTTCAGAGGCATTAGAATAACTTAATTACAAATTTGGGTTCACGGTTAAAAGTTCGCTTAACTTTAGCAATAGAATTATCCCTTTTTCGTTCGCTCTCAAAACCATAACCCTCAACTCAAGCTATTACCAAATACGATCCAACTACAACCAAAAGCACAACAAAAACATCATAAAAACTGAAAATTTTCATAGAATGTGACAGTATTTTGATGGATCTGAGTCCTTGTACTGTAATGGAAATGCCACTTCCTATTTATTTGGTTCAACTTATCTGCCTACATCATATCAGCAAGTGCATTGCACTTATGCATGTACCAAGTAGCATTACACTTGTGCCTATGCCAAGTGCATCAAAATTTAAATTTAATTAATTTTAACATTATTGAATAATTAATAAATGTCAAAAGAAACTTTGGATAGTCCTTGATGTAGTGAGTTATCCAAGGACATAGAATAAATAAAATAAATTTTGCAAATAGCGTATTAACCACACTTTATATTCCTAGACGATATAACATAAATGCCTTGACTTAAAATTGAGTTATTATAGTAAAAAAACTGATATAATTTTTGAATTCATTCATTCAATTAAATTATTCGATCTTTCTTGCCCAGGTACCTATCTGTTTCATTTCAAAGAGGTTTTAAGTAAATACTATTCTTGGCATCATTCGTAATGGGGATATATGGCATGCAATGATAATACAGATTGTTTAACCTGGAGAAATAATTTATCTGTTTCCAAGTTAAGACTTTTAGCAATACGAGCATTTTATATATATATATATATATATATATATATGAGGGTTCCGCTACACCTTTTATATTTCATCTTGCTTTAGAGACAGTTTACGTTGGGTAATTTTTTCTGTACAAATCTGTGACGTTGTGGTTTAATGTTTTGGATCCATTACTCTGATTTTTAGGATTCATTTCAGTTATTTACAGTCTCGCCTTTTTTATATCAGTATGTTTTGTTATTATATTTTATTCCAAGCGTTATGAGATATACGACAGGTTTTGTATAATTTTAGTTCTTTTCCACCTAAATAGTCACTTTACACTGTCCGTACACTATAGCAGCGCACTTTTCAGGTTTTAAGTGTTAAAAGTGTACGATGGTCGTTTCAACAAGTATGCAATACAACCATGTTCTACTACCAACCTATTTAACTTTTTTTTCTCCATATTTTTTAAAAATAGAGAGAAAATGAAAGAAGCTCCCATAACAAATTATGGAATCTAGCAATAGTCAAACAGATTGAAGCAAACATAGCACAAAGTCCTACTGTTAAAAGCAGTACAAGCAGAATATAAGCACATAAGATCGTAGGTTATTGGCTTAAATGAACCAAGTTGGTATTCTAAACCAAAATTTGAGTAACTTAAATGTATAGTTTCTTCCTATGATGAACTTTAAGAATTTATATAGAAGCATCGAAAAAGACAGAAACTGTTCTACCTACAAAGCAGGGGTGCGGCTAGGGAAGAGAAGAACTGCGCACCCATACGTACGGGTGCGGAGGTGCACGGAGGTGCGTACGGGGTGCGCCACAAGGCGTGTCCCTGAATTTCAAGGAACGAGTGTGGTTGGGTGCGGGGAAAATGGCGCGGCAAGGACAAATAGGTAATTTTTTAAATCAGTTTCGATCCTTACCAGATCGATTTTCTTCTTCGTCGTTCAAATCTTCTTCGCCACGAGCCCTATGTAATTTTTGACGCGTCTTTTTATTTTATGTTAAGCGATTTTTTTGTCGTTCAAATCTTCAAATTGATTAACACGATTGATTCTCTTCTTCGTCGATTAACACGATCGATCCTTTACGTATGATAATATTATTTTGACGATATCATAAAATACAGAATGGATGCAAAAAAGGTATGCAAAGACCCAAATAACCATACATTTGTTTAAATGCATGCAAAGACCCAATGATGGTGTAATTGAAGTACCATTTAAAGAAGGGGCTAGGACAACTTACAGCAAATCTGCTAGCGGGTGATGATTTGATATGAAATACACTTGATATCTGCTCAATTCAACCAGCATTATGCGATTAGTAAAATGATGCTCTCGATATGAGTTACGTGAAAAGCAACAACTTACGATTAAATTATAAAGAAAATGGTGGCCTAATGAGTTGCTTGAAACCTCCAAGTACATGCATTTATGTAGCAACAAGGCATCTTAAGTTAAAGACGAACAACTATGAACAACAAAAAAAAAAAGGAATTCTAATAAACAAACTCAAAATAAATAGTTTTCACAATTTAAGAAAATGATGATTGGGCATAATAATTGAACTATTCTAAATCTTGAAAGATATCATATATAAAACCACCCTACTTTTGGGACAAAAAATTGCAGTATAGAAAGGTACATTTAGAAATCAAATTGAAGACCTCTTTGCATAAAGCAAAAATCATACCAATAAACAAGTTTGCCTCTGGTAAAAAATAGAACCTGAAGACATATGTAATAACACGTAGCAACAAGGCATCATCTCGAAATCAAGGTTTATAAAATAGAACAGAATATGTAGGCAATAATAAGTATAGGTTGTGTGACAATAGGTAAGGTAAAAGTCAATTTATGTAGAAACCTGGAAGAAAAAGGAGGAGAAATCATTTTTAAAACAAGCCTGCTTCTGCATAAAAATAAAATCATCTTCAAAAACAAGCCTGCGGATAAAACGTTCAGAAGAGTAGAAAGGGGGCATTCCGAGAATTGAACTCGGGACCTCTCGCACCCTAAGCGAGAATCATACCACTAGACCAAATGCCCTTGATGGAAAAATTGATCTGCAGCCATCACTCATCCGGCAGCTCATAGCGTCAGAGTCTACAGCCTGGAAAAAAGGCTCGAAAATAAAATTCAAACTACTCTAAGGTTTGCAGGGTAGCATTTTAAAAACAAACCTTCTGAAGTAGATATTTACAAAATGAAAAGGGGAATTTCATAAATTAAACTCAAGACCAAGAATCATACAACTAGAACATGATATCCTGCTGAAAGGCGGAATTTATGAACACATAATTATAGCGTTTGGAGTAGTACATAACATTTGATTTGGCAATCACAGAAATGTTCACAGTCAACGTTAGAGGGCATGTGCTATGTGAAAGCATGGATGATTAGATTTTTAAAACAAGCTTTTATTTTTAGTATGATATACTAGAATAGACTTGGAGGCTGACGCCTCTTCCCCCCAAAGCAATAATGATACATACTACTATAGCAAATGCTCTTGATAGCAAGATATAAATTGATCACTGACTATTAAGAGATCATTAAATAAATAAGTAAACTACAAATGCAATATACAATTCACTGGTCAAATCTCCACATCTCAAAATGCTTTTTCTTCTTTTTCAAGATGGAAAAAATAAAATGGTTGGAAAGAATGAAGAACTTTCAAATCCTTCGATCTTAAAACAATAGGTTAGTCATTGACTTTTCATCACACTTAATCCAAAATTTACTGTAAGACTCATGTACAATCAACAACAATATCATGCAACACTATTTAACTCACGCTTGATTCAGTATAACAAGAATGCTACCTTATATAATATTGCCATTAACGAATTCAATGGCTTAAATCCATGATTAACTCAAAATTCCTTAAGGTTATAGGCATATCCTTCCTACAGACAGCTTTTTGTTTCCTAAAGTTAGTTATTTATACTTCATAGAATAATTTAATAAGTTTCCATTTCACATATTTAGATTTCTCATTATTCTTTAGAACGTGTTAACAACACAATATAATATACAAGGTCTTGTGGAGTAACTCAAAAAATATCATGAACATCCAGGTTTAATATCACTCGAGTACTCCAAAACCCACTAACTTAGAATAAGCAATCCAAAATTTCAAATACCCGTAAAAACCCTAACTTGAAATGCTCCAAAAATAAACTCCTAGGTTAGAAGCAGATAACTAAATTTAACCCCAATGCCAGTTTTTATTTTAGCAGAGGTTAAACTATGTAGATCTGGGAGATGTCCGAAAATCTGCAGCGTAGGTTTGTTCTATAGGAAAAATCCGGCATAAGGGAACCCCCAAACTAGCAATCGCCATATCCAAAATATTCATATCAGACCCATTAAATCTTACTGGACATAATAGTCAGTGTGACGATATTGCACATCCATTGGGGCATCTTTCAAACCAAAAGTGGAAGCCTTCTGTATTTTTCGCCACTCTTAGCAATATGTTTCTTCGTCTTTAAAAATTTTCAAGTCATATAAACAAACAAAAAGCAATTCTAACAACATTTGCAGGGCCGTGACAGCTAGAAAAAACATGAGCAGCTATTGGATAAGTGAATAATAGTGGACCGATGATGGTTTTATTCAAAATTACAAAGTATATTGATGAATTAGAGCGCAAGTGCACGCACCAATGGCTATCAAGCGACTGATGCTAGCAATCTAGATAAATAAATAATGCAAAGTTCATTTTGTATCATTTAATGTTTCCGTAAAATGATCACCTCAAAGTTTACTGTATCCACTTCATATCACTTATCCACAATACAAAGGCTTCTTCAAAACGGGGAAAAGTTCAAGCTGCAAAAATCCAGCATTTTCTATAATCTTGAATTAATAAAAAGCTTACGCAATTGATCGATTTTTGCTTAAAATTTGAGCAAACATGTAACAACCCACAATTTTACACTAGCTAATTAATAATAGTTAATCATTTAACTCGATTTAAACGAACTAATGATTCAAAAGAAGAATTTATAAATATGAACAAGTTGGGGCTTGAA
This sequence comes from Allium sativum, assembly GCA_030737875.1. NCBI lineage: Eukaryota > Viridiplantae > Streptophyta > Magnoliopsida > Asparagales > Amaryllidaceae > Allium > Allium sativum. The sequence continues at coordinate 16,015,496 of CM060923.1, forward strand.
ACCAACTTCATTGCATTTGTAACTTTGTTTTTATATGAAACATGTATAAAATTTGATATGATTGCTAGATGGGAAGAAAAGATGAATGGGGGCAAAATGGTCATTTGTGAAGGAACCCGATCCATTTCACGGCAGATGGAGGTAGATTTCAGAAAAAAAATCCATATTTGAATCATAGAGGGTCTATGAAGTCTTGTAATTTTCACTAGATCCAACCTAACTACTTTTTATAAAATCAAATTTCATTAATATTGTCTTATTCTTATTAATTAAGTATATGTTTATGGAGCATGAAATATAAATGGGTGTGACCATGTGAATATCAAATATAATCATATTTCAAAAGAGTGTGACAAATATGTGAAACATACAATGAGTGTGATTGTTTGGTGTTTAAAGATGGAAACAACCGTAAAATTGGATTTGGTGTAATTACATTGAAATGAAATAAAAGGAATCACCGATTGGTTCTTTCCTTTTTCGCAAACATTTAATTGATCACATCCAAACAATTTACAAGGGGCGATGTACGACAACAATATGTTTAAAATGACAAAAGCAACAAACAACAATTTGATCATTATATACATGTGTGATTATTGAGACATATATCTACCATGTTTACATTCGCTATTTATATGTATATATTATTGCATCAATTTACAATTGTTCAATGAAAATACAAGCTTTAACAAAATCAAATATAAATATTTACACATACACATGGTATGCGTATGCGTGTATGATTTACAAACATCCAAATAAAATTAAGCTTTTCCAAAGAATTTGCATATATACATATGTGTATGCATGCACATGCGCGTGCATGCACGTGCATATGTGTATAATTCTACCCAAAATAATTTTTTTTATCAAATTATTATAAAATTAAAATTGCATCCATCAAATCAAACAAGATATCACCAATCTCTATATTTTTGATTAAAAATCCAAACAAACATTTAGATCATTAAGTTGTATAATATGCTTAAAATATTATTGTAGGCACTTTAAAAACATAGATTCATTGCAAAAAATGTTGTTTTATGCATATATTAATTCTGGTTTTAATTTATCAAGTTAAAATCAAATCAAATCACTCAACAAGTTGTATAAATTGTAGTACAAATTCTAGATCAAAGGCAATAATACGTACATGTAAGATTGTGATAGATATAATACATCTAAGAAAACAAAATTATTTCAGAATACTTTTTTCAGATCTAGCCGATAACGAAACTTTGATTAGGAAATCCCTTCCTAGATTCTTGAATCGACACCCAAGGGTGAACCGTGTAGCCTTTATGTTTACTTGAAGTTTTGATTTGTTTCGGAGTCGATTTTTTTTTAAAATATACTAAAGTGCTCAAAAAATAAGGCAGATTGCGGGTATACAATTTGGTACATATTCATCACTTTAAGGCAAATATAGAGAATCATAGGATATAAGAAATACGTCATAGTAGTCAAGGCGCTAAGGCGCCAAAAGGCGCAAGCATTGAACCTGGGGCTTTTTTGAGCCGTGGGCTTTTTTGTGTGCCTTTTATATAAGTTTGATTTGCTATTTTACTAACTGCAAATTAATTTTTAAACCATATTTTCTAATTCATTCAATTGTCTACATATTTTATTAATAAGATTTAAATATTAAACCATATTTTATAATTTATTGAACAATTAATTTTTTTTATTTAACTATTTATAAACAAAATTTTGAATTTAGTCAAAAATGCGCCTCAAACTGCAAAAAGGCGCAAGCTTTGAGCCTTGGGCTTTTTTGCGCTTAGGCACGCCTAAGCGCGCGCCTTGATAACTATGAAATACGTTAAGGTGGAAATAAATAATTATGGGATGCACGAAAAAGATTAAGTTAAAGAGAGCCCCTTGACTCATTCAACCATACATTTCCCATTACACTTTAGTAATATGGGATGAAAATTTACATTCTAATAAAAGGCTTCTTTTCATGAACTCTAAGTCCTTTCTTCCTAGATTAAAAGCCGATTGACATTTCAAGTTAAGAATCCAAACACTGAAATTTTTGAACAATTTTTTTGATCTTGATGCATATATATACAAAATATGAAACATACATTTGTATATATTAAAAAACGAATAAGTGGAAGAGATGATTAAATACCTCTTAGTCAAAGCCAACCGCACCCTCACACTCCAGGAAAGCAATAGCTGGAAATTTTCACAAATTGAATGATATTGAGGAGATTAAGTAAGAACGCAACAAACCAATAAAGGTGATAAAATTTCAAACGGCATTAATCATACGAGGATAGGCCATTTTGTCAAGAGAATAATGCTATAACCTGCACTGGACTGTTAAATCAGTTTTGCTCAAATTAAACATGTTTGTTAAAATAAGAAATACATAGCATATTGACAATAGCAATTTTATAGTTAAGAGTATTAAAGTGCAACATAATTTATGTCATAATAAGAAACAGTGAAATTGTGTGTAGCTAGTTTAAACTGCCATACATAAGCCGTAACACTTCAAGTGCAATTTATATTGTTTTCCTATCATTTAAATTGCTTTCATATGAGGATGTTGGGCCATAACACTTCAAGTAGCTAGTTTATGTAATGATTTTTAAACAGTTTATAAGTACTATAAACTGTTTATAGAAAGTGCAAGTAAACTACCTTTATGTATTGATTTCCTGCTACATACAACCCAACACAATACATAAATGCAAAAATGACCAGACGATAAAGCTGAATCAACATTAACAAAAAAAGACTTGATGCATATACGTATGAGCAAATACGTGCAACCATAATGTGATTATGTTTCTAATCTACGTTTATGCACATGAAAATAGACCCACCCCAACACCCCCCACCCCCCTTTCAAAAGAAAAAAAGAACACATGCATACATATATAACCTGCCGACGTATTGCCAGCAAATAACGGTTTTAACTTCAGTTTTCACCTCAATACAACGACACCTTCAACCTCAATTTCAGCTTCAACAGAGAGAATAGTTCTTCAACACGTGCAATTTTGAGTTTTCTATTGATAAGCATTCTGTTTCTTACTTTCTCAAATTTTACAAAGTACTTTTTAACCTAGATAGAAATGGTATTTTTCACATATTACAGTGTGGTCGACACCGGAACCAGGATGCAATCGCCGGATTTTCAACGTGCCAGCCAGAGAATGTGGACCTCGATTAATTAATTCATATATTATGAAGTCCTTGCTTAGAGCCATTTTATAAAAAGTTTAAGTACATTTCATTTCACGTCAAAGTCAACAAATAACCATCAAGCACTGCAAGTCTACAACACACAAGTAAGTGGATAGATCGGCAAACTTGCATCCAGCTCAGATGTCTTTACATCTCAAATACTTATAAACCTTCTTCTTTTTTCCAGTATTAATTAATTTGATTTTTATCGAATGGGTGGTATTATAATAAGAACAGAAGAACATTGCACTTGAACTTGAAAAGATAATCAAGAGTGTTATGTCAAGAATAGAAGCTAAGAATACTATGAAATAATACAATGCAAATATGTCTGTAAGAACCACATACATAGTTCCAACAATTTCAAAACAAGTACATCTATCAGATAATAAATTTCCCACCTCGCTACGATAAAACCATACAGACACAAAAATACAAGTTAGATATAACAAGAATCTCCCATATCAATTAGAGCATCTAGCAATAGTCAAACTACTCAAATTAAACATAGTATGAACCATTACACTTAAGTGCGGTACAAGTAGAGTCTAATAACATAAGCAAAGATAAAAGGATACTGGCTTAAATGATTTTAACCAAGTCAGTATTCTAAATCAAATTTTAAGAATGAATCAAATTCCAGTTTCTTCCTGTGACTAATTATGTTTAAAATTTTATAAAGACAACAAGTATTTACCACAAAAGATAGAAAGGGTTCGACTAAAATACATGAATCCTTGCACATTATTCCCTACTTTTACATGATAGGAAAACATATAAAACAGCTATAGGTTTTCATCGAAAAATCTGAAATAACATGATCACTTTTTTTTTAAAAAAAAAACTTCAAAACATTAAATCATATTGATTCTTCAGTGAAACCAAAATTTCTTTTAAGTATGGTTATACTATTTTGGCGACATCATAATTACAGAATGCATGCCCCCCCAAAAAAATAATAACTTAATGTATCATTTGACGGTAGAAGATTACCAAGATACAAATAATTACACATTTGTTCAGATGTATCCAAAAACTCAACAGAGGTGTAATTAAAGTATCATTCAAAGAAAGGGCTATAGAAGCACAACTTACCGGAGGCCTGTTAGCTGGTGATGATTTGGTATGATAATCACTTGAAATCTGGTCTGAATTCGACAAATATTATGTGACTAAAACATGATGCCCTTGATTTGAGTTACATGAAAATTCAACAACTTGTGATTGAGCTACAAACAAGAAAAGAAAATGATGACTTCGGACTGAATTATACGAGTTGATAGTTGAAACATAGAAGTATATGTACATATGTAGAAGCAAGGCATCACCTTAAAAATGAGCAATTATGAACAATACAATATAAAAGGGCGAATTCCGAAAATCAAACTTGGAACATATAGATTTCGTATATTGAGAAAATGGTAACTGACCATAGAAATTAAACTATGCAAAATCCTGAAAAATATCAACTATAAGAAAACCCTACTTTTGAAACAAAAATTCAGAATACTAAAAGCAAATTGCATAAAGCAACCTTGGTAAGGAAAATTCAAGACCTTGCATGCATAAATCAAAGCTCATATCACTAAGCCGAATTGCCATTGGCAAAGCACTGAACCTGAAAGTGTATGAAATTATGTAGCAACAAGGCATCATCTTGAAAACCAGATTTATCATACAATAAAATGATACAAGAATCCCAAGAATCAACCTTGGAACCTCTCAAACTTGAAGGGCTGATCTGTAAGAATAGGTCACGCGACAACGCAACAAAAAGTTCGCTTATGTGGACGTTTGAAAAAACGTAATCTTTAATACAAGCCTACATTCAACATAAAATTTTACAGAAAGGCACCAAAGGGGGGATCATGCCACATGACCAAATGCCGGTCATGTCCTTGAGTACATGTCAGGTGGCATAAACATAGAAGTCAAAATAAGCGAAAGCTTGAAAATATCATCTTCAAAACAAGCATACTTAAGATTATACATCATAAAAAGGGGCATTCCGAGAATCGAACTCGGGACCTCTCGCACCCAAAGCGAGAATCATACCACTAGACCAAATGCCCTTGGTGCAAGGGTTGATCTGCTGGTATAATTCATTTGGCGATACACTGCATTAGAGTTATCATTTCAGAAAGAAAAGGACTAAAAAAACAAAAGTCAAACTATGCCAAAGAAGCATTCTGATAATGAACCTTTTGAAATAGATATCTACAAAATGAAAAGGGGTATTTCATAAATTCAACCTGAGATCAAGAATCATACAACTATAACACATGTCTTGGTGAAAGGCTGAATTTACAAATACATGTAATTATATGACAATTTGATCATATCGTTCAAAGTAATATGTCACATATGATTTGGAAATTATAGAAATGTTGGCAGTCAACGTCAAAAGAAATGTACTATGTGAAAGCGTGGAAAATTTAATCTTGAACACAAACTTTTATTTTAAATCTTATATATGATTGGCTTGTCTTATGTATAATTGGCTTGGAAGCCCAATTTTTTGGTCTGACCACGATGTCCCAAACTGCTCTTCCATATAAACAAAAGGTCAGGAGTTTGAATCTCACAATGAACAAAATTTTAAATATATATGTTCAAGTAGAAATTTTCAAACATTAACATGGTTGCAAATTCAAACATTATTTGAACAAAAAAATACACTTTTTCTTTGTGTTTTCAGTTATCCTCATTGAACTACATAGAAATTAAAATTTAATAATTTAACAAAGGATTTTATATGCAAGTGAATTGCACGTGCCAAGAAATGTCTATGACATAACAGAATAGACTCGATGACTTTCACCTCTTCCACCGAAAGCAATAATGACACCATTAGAGAAAATGCTCAAGGCTCAAGACTTGCGCCTTTTTGCAGTTTGAGTGCGCCTTCTTGTAGTTTGAGGCGCTTTTTTTTGCTAAATTCAAAATTTTGTTTATAAATAGTTAAATAAAAAAAATTAATTGTTCAATAAATTATAAAATATGGTTTAAATTTTAAATCTTATTAATAAAATATGTAGATAATTGAGTGAATTATAAATATGGTTTAAAAATTAATTTGTAGTTAGTAAAATAGCAGATCAAACTCATATAAAAAGCACACAAAAAAGCCTAAGGCTCAAAAAAGCCCCAGGCTCAATGCTTGCGCCTTAGCGCCTTGACTACTATGATAATGACACCATTAGAGCAAATGCTTATGATGACATTACATAATACAATAGACTCAATGACTATAACGCAATATACAATTCACTGGTCAAATCCCCTCGTCCTTGATACGTTTAGTCAAGAACTGAAGCATGCAATAATTTTGTTATATTACAAATTTTCCTTTGAACGGTTGGGAACCAAAGCATATGATCAGTTCCTTGATGTTACGGATTTACAACTTTAGGTGATCTTAGAATGGCCTTTTCTTCTTTCTTAAAAATGGAAGGTATAAAATGGTTGAAAAGAATGAAGGACTTTTAAAACCTTCGCTCTTAGAACAATCAGGTTAGTCACGGATTTTTCATCACAACTAATTAAAATTTCAAAAATGCCTATTCAACCGGGATTAAAGGGGTCAAAAACTGCGGCATGAATAAGAACGATCGGATTTTCTTTCTAGCATCGTCCTTAAAATTTACTGTAAGGATCGTGTACAAGTAACAAAATTATGGAGAAACGGCCACCTGAACTGGACTTTTAACTTAAAACCCTAATTCCGAATACTCGTAAAACCCTAACTCGAATATTTCCAAAACTTAACTCAAGTAATATAAAAAAATGGCCATAGTAAGTAGCTAAATTATGGAGAAACGGTCACCTGAACTGGATTCCGATGCCAATTTGATATCGGCTGAGAGTAAAAGCATGTCGAATAAGGAAATGTTGGAAAAAATGTGTAGGAAAGAAAGAGTGGGTGTAAGGCGAGATTTCGCTTGTCCCGAGTTTCTCCCCAGTTTTCTCCATTTTACCCTTGGTAACTTTTCACTTACCCGTCCGCGGGTGCGGCGCAGTGGAAAGGAGGCCTAACTTCCTGGTAAAAGGTCGATGGTTCGATTCCTACCATGCGCTTCCCCATCCTACATAAATTTACCCGGGGGTATGGGGGCTTGGATTAGCGGACGACTTTACTGTACCCTCCTCGGGAGTTTAGCGGCCCGCCGGGTTCTCCGGGGTTTTCAAAAAAAAAAAAAAAAAAAAAAAAACTTTTCACTTACCCATATTTACTTTTTACCGGTATGCTTTACCCTTTCATCGGATCGAATTTCACGAAGTAGAAGAAAAAAACGCTGTACGCCCTAGATTTCATATATCCAAAATCAAAGCTTGATTAAAGCAACGAGCGGTTAGAAATCAATACTCAAGTTGACAGTAATTTTGTCAAACCCTAATGTTCTTTTTTTTAACCGAGATGGATTAAGGATAATAACGCATAGAGCAAATAGAATTATGCATGAACCACGTAAAGATACAGCATGGTTGTTTTATGAACCACGCAGAGCATACGTGTGGTTCGCAAGCATACCACACAAAGCATGGGGTTGGGTTTTTTTTTCCGTTATTCCGATATCTACGGAATTCCATCCAGTTAGTTCCAACAATTTTTATTTCCGTCTCTCCAGAGAAAATTATGAAATGAAAACTAAAAAAAGAAGTACTCGATTATAATGATTTTTAAAGCCAAAAAGACTAAAATTACGAAAATTTCAAAATGAAGGGTATTTTCGTAATTTTGAAATGTCAAGTTTTTGTTATTTTTTGTATTTCTCACTATTTGTGGCTTTCTGGAAAAACGATGGAATTTCCATCTTCCATGTCATCTTTTCCATTATCCATGAATTCCATTTAACGGAATTCGAGAGTTGATGGAACGAAATTCATTCCGCATATCATATTTCCACCATCATCTAAAAGAACTGGAAAAGGCTCCGGTTGGAACGGAAAATTTCTACACCCAACCCTCGTGGTAGCAAAAGAAAACCCTAAAAAAAATGTTTTTTCTAGCAAGGTTAGATTATACAAGTCTTATAATTTTTGTACATGATTAGCTTAGGTTATATGAGGAAAAAAAGATTGTACATTGTTAGGTTAACTAATTTCGAGTCATATAATTTTTGTTGTAAGTGGAAGATAAACACTTTAAATTAAAATGGAACAAAACACATTTACATTATATCTGATCTTCTTACATTTTAAGTGGTAAACTTACTAAGCAAAATATTTAAATCAAGCGATTCTTAAATCTTCTTCTCGGTAGATATTGTGGCAAATTCATTCAATTTTTCTTGCGACATAGTTGTTTGAAGAAAAGATTTAATTAGCTTCAATTTTGAAAAGCTTCTTTCCGCCGAGGCGACGTTACAGTAATAGTTAGTAATATTCTATAAGCAACCCATGCATTACTATAAAGACAACTCATCCTCCTAATATAATTTAATACATCAATAGCTCTTTTTGCATTTGTTGGTAATACCACTTTTATGATTTGCAACTCCGCAAATAACTCTGCTCCATCAATATCGGAAATCATCTCATGTTTCAAATAATTCTCAAGGTTGTGACATGAAGACTTCAAACTATCATTAAAAACATGTTTCAATCTTTCTAGTTCATACAAAAATCTGATTGTCTCGTCGTACTTTTTAAATTGTTCAGATCTACTTTCAAGTGATGACAAACCTTTATCCACAATATACAAAAGTAATTCACTCTAAAAGATTCTTTTGATGATTGCGTAGTCTCTTCACTATTATTTTCATCAAATTGTTTTCTCCTGCGTACTACGCGTCTTTGAATAAATAAAGGTTCAATCCCCAAATCAATTGCAATTTTTTCCGCCTCAACCATTGACAATTCAAATCCATATTCTCAATTTTTTTTTTGAAAAAACAAATTAAACCTTTTAGATGATCCATCACAATGTCAATATGCATATCTTCCACTTATAGCTCTCTGCTTGCTCTATTAACATTATTCAATAAAGTGTATCATATAATCATACCAAGCAAAAATTCAAAGTTCTCAAACTCGTATTTAACTAAGGATTCAGCCTCACTTTTGCATATAGGATCATCATATGACTCGCCGATTGAATTGGAGCTTCTCTAATTTGTAGAGCTTGAGACCAAATTGCTTTCGCACATTCAACATGACTTTCCCAACGAGTTTACGACAAAGGCTTTAGTGTAAGACCATCAACACTATCTATAAATATTTTCCATCGTTTAGTTGAGGATGAAAACAAAGTATACATGCGTTGTATCACACAAAAAAAAGAAATGGTTTTAAAGCAAAATTTAACCATATCACAAAGTGTAAGATTAAGACTATGACAACCACAAGGGGTATAAAATGCCCTAGGATTAACTTGTAGCAATCTATTTTCCATATCTTTAATTTTTTTTTCTTTCATATTAGAACCTTTATCATAGCCTTGTCCTCTCACATTATCAACATCAAGTTCAAAGTCATTCAAAACACTAACAAGCTCATCAAAAAGCCGCTTACCAGAATTGTCATTAACCACCAAAAGTCCTTGAAAAAAACTCTTCCACCTTCACCATATTGTTTGAAATATCAACACACCTGAGACGACCCGAACTTTCCCGTAAAGGAAAGCACGGATTGAGTTGAGAACACGACAAATCAGAACACAAACAGAAGAACGTTTCATTGCTTATTACAACAATTTCATTAGAATATAACAGAGTATAAATAAATACTATACATTCGATAAATATTAGAGATTTACAAATTACAATGCAGCGGAAAATAATACAAAACACAACTGAAAAGAATATACGGATACAGAGCTTTGCGAATATCATTCCAGCTGTAAACCAGGATCTTGTGAATATAAATCTACAAAACCAAAACTACTAGCTGCCCATGTGGAAAATATGGGGTCCCAGAGTTTAGGTTAAAACAATAAACTCCAGGTCAGTCATGTGACTGGTGTGAGAACTAAAACAATTATTATCTTGGTTTTAAAGTAAGGTAAATCAAGGGACCATGCCGTATAACACGGAACGGGTTTCCTCCCAAGAATACCAGTGCATAAAAACAACAGCGCAATGCTAAATAAAGTACAATGAAGCTATTATAAGACTCAAGTCCCATCACACAATGCAACGCAAGCCGGAGGATAGAGTTTTACCTTATAATAGCCAAATATGCTTAGTACGTGAAATTTCATCTTTTATTATTACTATAAGTGAAGAAATCAACTTTAAATATAAATGTATCAATCACAGACGACATAGTGCCCCATCCCACTATGTCGCCATACTAGGCTCTACAATTAAAACCGCAAAATCACGTAATGGAAGTTGGATTTCCATATGTGAACCAAGGCAAGAGATCGTCCTTACCGCTTTGAGACTGTCTAGCCCGAGCCTTAGGGTCAGAACGCATCGACCCTTGGATCGTCAGAGCCGGTCCACACAGAGTGGATTAAAATGTCTGAACACTGCGTTTCCCCGACCTATGGGGCGTAAATCTGGTCTGTATAAAGACCATCCATCGGCTCCGCAGAGACTGAAATAACCGAGGCGCCTCGCTATCCATCATCCACATAAGTAAAACGTTAGGGCTTGCAAAACGCTGACACCACTCCTAGCTAGAAGGAAACGCATGCCCTCCCTGAGGTCCTCTCCTGTTTCTAGTTCACACCGGGGTGTGAGGCTCGCGAATTAACGCTACACAAAGCTATGTTATATTAAAGCCGTGCATTGATCATCAACCACAAGACTCTGCTTTTCAACAGAAGCCTTGATCATTTGCATCTCAGCATGCCACACAGGCAATTCACGCTATGCAACCGATGTATATCAATCACACAGAATGAAATCCAATGTCAGACACACATCCATTTACAAGTTTGTTCTAGGTCTGAATGAAACCGGAGGCACCTTATTCCCCGTCCCGTATGTCCAATACAGGAGAGAGGTCCTCGCATATCCGGTCGATCTCCAAGTACGTCTGGACGATCACCACTTATTACCTTGTCTTAGGTGTACAACCCAATCAAGACATCGGTAATAATCCAAACGATGTGAAGACCTCTGGTCTTCGATCACCGTCTTCATCCTCGACATATCGTCGAATCAGTTATTCAGAATGGGATAAACCCGGTCTTTCTGAATAACTCGCATATATAATAAACAAGTGCTATGAAAACACAACATACGCCTTATTCCAATCCAGAATATTCCTTTATTCAAATATTCTTATACCTTGGGAAAGGTTCCCATTAATTTTATCAAAGGTAAATTCTTTAAATTTATTCTTTAATCTGCCTTTGGATATCAATTCAAACCATTTTATGGTTTATCCAAACTAGTCGGGATTAGCGCTCCTTACCGAAGTAATCATTTGTTTAATTTCCCAATCCCAACCTATTCATCCCATAAAGCAAAACTGGTAATTCATATCTAACACCACGGTGTTACCGGTAAATTAAATTACCATTTCACGTTCAAATCTAATTAAAGATTTAACTATTGCTTGGAGCAAAACTGGTGATACTCCATTCTCGATCATTCCTTGAATTTGATAATTTTAGTTATCAAATTCTCCTTTCAATCTATTTAAAGATTCATTAAAACTCTAATCCAGTTTTAATTTCCAAAAATCATTACTTAATGATTATTCAAAATTAAGAAATAAATCTTATCTTTAACTAGGTTAATGAACTAATGTCATTTAAAACACAGCTCACGATAAACCCAAAATCACATTCCACTAACAATAGAATCTTCACGGAATACAGATCAATATATATAATCGATATGAACTCCCGTATCCAACCAATAATATAAATGTAATAACGACAAAGCCTTTTAAATTCCATATATATTAACAGTCTTCCTCTACAGAAGCTCACTTCGATTATTACCAAATCGAATTCCATTAAATTCCAATTTAATATGTTAAATTGGAAAACTTTACTTTGGAAAACCTCCTTTAAATCTTAACAAAAGATTTATAAATTCCAAATCATATTTCATTGTAAATTGGGTTAAAGAACGAATGTCGTTAAAACATAGTTCACGATAAACCCAATTCACATTCCATTTTATTCCAGTTATTAAAAATAATTGGAAACACTAACAATCTTAATTAAAAGATTTATATCTTTTCTCATGGTGTTCAAGAATAGTGTTACTGAAGACACCGATCACGACAAACCCAAAATTCCATTTGATATTAAATACAAGGCTCTGAATAGAAAATATATCGGCTTATATTCAATATCAAATACTACAACCAACAAATATTGTATTGGAAACAACGATATAAATATATCTTTCAAATTTCCATAACAATATCTGTATAATCACGAAATCAAACATCGAAATATTCCGAGGACAATTTCGATTCAATTCCATTCCAATTTATATATTGGAAATCCTGGTTATTTATAACCATTCCAAATCCAATTTATTTTTATTTAAAAATTATTGGATTTCATATCTAGCTAATAACTGGTTCATTTTGATAAAAATATATTTTTATCTTTCCAAATATGGAATTTTTCATCCCAATTCTTTCCAAATCATTTATTATGATTTTACACAAATTATTAATATTTTTAATAATTTTATCAAGGCCCGTACAGTCGATTTCCATAAACGGCCATCGAACTGCACTTACAACGACCTTTTCCAAATTTAATTTGGACATAATTCCAAATCCAACCATTAGATTTCTAATTTATTGTATTCGTTAGAAATCTCTTTTCGATACGAACCCAACGGTTCCGGTTTTAGGAGAATCCGACGGTCGGGTCTCCCGTAATGTCCATTTGAAGTCAATGCTCGAAATTCACGAACTACCGCGGCTCGACGCGTTCTATTCAGGTCATTAATATAATATATATATATATATATTATATTTCGTCGATTTCCATTTAAAACATATTTTATAAATCGTTTTAAATTGTTTTCAAAATGATTTCAACTTCATATTCAGTTTCAAATCAAAATTGAAAATTCCATATCATTAATATATAAATGATAATATTTTTAAAACATTAGATTTTGAAATAACTTCCTTTTCGATATTCATTATAGAAATGAATAAAATCAATATAAATATCATTCACGTCAAAATGATGTTAAGCTAATCAACATGGCTATATATATTTAAATATATTCGCGTCCATCCCAAATCGGACATCAAAATCATATTTTGATCTCTTAGTGAATATTATTTTAAAATATTCGTTATTTTAAAATATTCATTCTTTCTGAGTTGGAATCAGGCACAGTCAATTACCATATAATGTTATTATATGGATTTCATACAACACATGTATACAACAACAGTGATAAATAATCATCCATCATCCAGAGTGCATTCTACACTGTATAAGCATTAAATATAAATATTTAACGCTTACAAAAGTCTATCAACATATCGATTGACATACAACTAAACAGTTGGGATTAATGTACGTCAAATATCATCCTAACACACATGTGGGGTTTCAATCAACAAATAATGAATTTTATTTGTGCAGTTGGGCGATGTGTAAAATTTATCGTCGCAATCCATATCTGTCAAATGGGTGTACATAAACAAATCGTCTGATTTGTAAATGAATATTTATTTTATTCATATACACTTTAAAAATTATATTTTTAACTATAAAATATTTATTTCAACACATGAATATTTTATTCAGTTCATTTATATAATAAAAATGATATTTTTATTGTTCTAACATATTTTAGAAAATTTTGACAGCATAACAGTGCGATATCAAAATCGGGTAACGTCTAGCATTACCCCTCTCCTGATATTGGCTCGTGCCATACACACATAACAATTCTAATCAATCATTTCACCCAAACAATCAAATTCAACCAAATAATCTAATCAACCAAGCCAAACAATCAAGCAAGTCGTCCATGGTCTGTGGACGACGGGGAACAGTTTATATATGCAGTTATAAAATAAATAACTGTTTAAGAAAATTATAGTGAGGAGTTCTCACCTTTAGGATCCACTCCTCCATTCCCTATTTCTGAATGGTTCGAATTTCATCTTGATTTCCGTCGGTTCCATAGCAATCTGTTTTCACGCTGTTCATAGTAAAATCACATTTTTAATATGCTACTTCATTATAAAAATTATATTTTTAAATCCTCTACATCATAAAAATCATATTTTTAATACACTACATATATAAAAATAATATTTTATATTCTCTATATAATAAAAATCATATTTTTAATACACTACATATATAAAAATATGATTTTTATATTCTCCATATAATAAAAATCATATTTTTAATACACTACATATATAAAAATAATATTTTTATCTTGTAAATATATATATAAAAATCCTGTCTTTATATCGATATATATATATATATATATATATATTAAAAATCACTTCTTTTCGTTATTAAAAATCATATCTTTAATTTAAAACCACCTGTAAAAATCATATTTTTACTTGCATAAATAAATAAAATCTGAGATAAAGACTCACCGCAGGTAGTAGCGCTTGTTTTGGAGCAGTGACGCTCGACATTGGTGGCTCAGGAAGGCCACGGATGCGAGGAAGACGATAAAAATTCAGTTTTTATTTAATGGAGGGGTCCACATCTAGAATGGGTGGCGGAGGAGGGTCGGGGGAGGTGGCCTATGGCGGCAAGGTGCGGCGCCGGCTGGTCTGTGGCCTAGGACAGAGGTTTTTTTGGGGTTGAGCGGCTGGGGACTTCGGTTTTCGAGCGGAAGAAGGGAGGAATCGTTAGAGGGGGGAGCGACGTCGGTCGCGGGGGGGGGGGGGGGAGGCGCCTCTGGTGGCAGTAGAGGGGAGCGAGTGAGGGGCGCGGCGGGGCTGGGTATGAAGGCGACGGGTCTAGGTTTTTTATTTTTTATTTTGAAACCCGCGGTTTGACTGAGGAGGGAAGGAAGGAAGGGGGTTTTCTGAAAGGTTATATTATTTTTATTTTATTTAATTTATTCCATAAGCAACTTTTAATTTCGAACTCAAAATCGAACCCATCGACTGTCGTCCCCAGCTAATCACCCCCATTCCGAACACAATGGGATATGTTCGGTTAGCTGATTCGAATGTTTCGATCAGTTTCCGTCAAAATCAAAATATAAACCTATATATTGAATTTGAATGCGCATTTCAATTTACTAGGGTCACATACGGATCCCAAAAATTCCAGAAAATTTATTTCTAGCTTCTTATTGACGATACGGTCCTAACAAAACTAATTTCCTCAAATTTGAAGACCGTTTGAAAAATGGCCATTTTCTGGTCGATTCAAATTGACTGAAACTGACAAAACACGTTTCCTTTTGCCACGCTCACATATTGATCCCAAAAATTATGAAAATTGGAATCTAGCAATAATTTGACATCCCGGATCCAACAAAAGTGGTTTCATCAAAAAACGGAGGTGGTTTGCAAAATCTCTATTTTTAAGTGCTATTTCCATAGCGACTATTCTGAATTTTCAACTAGGCATAACTTTTATTCCCGCTATGAAATTTTCATTGTTTGGATTCGTTGGAAAGATATTTTCATACAGATTCAAATATTTCTGGTTTCGCTAAAATTCGGTTTATTTTGAATCCTGTACATTCTTTTGAAATTTGAAATCGAAATTTCAAACTACCGCGCAATTTCCAATTCCTTTTATAATTTAAATAAATATTTATATTCTAACTTCGATTTAAATAAATATATGCGTTCCAATTCTATTCAAAATAAATTTCTTGTCATTATTATTTAAAATAATTCATTTTAAAAATTCAAAATTCATTATAATTGCCAAAATAAAAATTTTAAATTGGTTCTGATTTTCCGGGTTGTTATAATCTCCCCCACTTAAAATCTTTTCGTCCTCGAAAAGGAACAGAGCTGAAAGTTGTTTAACTAATCAACTCAACTTTCATTCTAGCGTTCATTCTTCAACTTTTCAGTTTCTAAGAATTTTCAAATTCTTCAAAAATTTGGCTAACACCCTAAATTTTTGAAAAATTTCGCCATAACCTCCTTTGTACGGGAGCACCGGGAAAATCCCCAAACCGCCACACATGCCCTCTCATCTCAAAAAGAAAAAGAAAATTAAAAAGCTAAGCGGCTAGCCAATTGGCTCATAAAGTCATCCAAACCCAATCAATTAGTAAACATGTACCTATTTGTCTGGCATACAATTTTATTACTTTTCTTTAGCCTCCTTGCTATGACCTGTTCAATGTATATACATGTATATACATGCAATTCCAACCAATTTTCAATTCAGTTCAACATTTTTCACAATTTGTCTATATTTACCGTTCACTCACATAAGGGTTTTATTGGTTAACAAATAATCATACAGCACAACCATCAATCAATTAGGGAATAAACGTTTCAAATTCATAATGTTGATATATAATCAAAAATCATATTTTTGATGCCAAATCACAACAATAAACCCTATCTAGTTTTAGTTCTCACACCAGTCTAATGGAAATATATAGATATCCCACTTTTGAAACTCGAACACAAACACTGATGATGTCATGATCATCATCAGAATCGTCTCCGGGCGACTAGAGTGTGATTCTATATCTACCCAGTATATTTGAGACTTCGAATACACGCTAGCTAGGCGTATATGCAAAATCTATATATACTCGATTGTCCAAAATCAATATAAAAATAATATTCAAATACGTACAATAAGGTTTAAATTTTCAAAACAAATTTTGTTTTTACTCTTATTTTATAAATGACACTCTTCCAACTCGTTCTAGGATACTACTGATCTCATCTCTAACGAGTCATTCTCATTGGATATTACTAATCCAATCTCTGATGAATTCTTTCATTTGGTTCTAATCTGCCTTGTTCTCGAGCTCTGGAAACCAAAGCTCTGATACCAAACTGAGACGACCCGAACTTCCCCGTAAAGGAAAGCCCGGATTGAGTTGAGAACACGACAAATCAGAACACAAATAGAAGAACATTTCATTGCTTATTACAACAATTTCATCAGAATACAAGAATATAACAGAGTATAAATAAATATTATACATTCGATAAATATCAGAGATTTACAAATTACAATGCAGCGGAAAATAATACAAAACACAACTGAAAAGAATATACGAATACAGAGCTTTCCGAATATGATTCCAGCTTTAAACCAGGATCCTGTGAATATAAATATGCAAAACCAAAACTACTAGCTGCCCATGTGGAAAATAGGGGGACCCAGAGTTTAGGTTAAAACAATAAACTCCAGGTCAGTCATGTGACTGGTGTGAGAACTAAAAACAGTTATTATCTTGGTTTTAAAGTAAGGTTAATCAAGGGACCACGCCGTATAACACGGAACAGGTACCAGTATATAAATACAATAACGCAATGCTAAATAAAGAACAATGAAGCTATTATAAGACCCAGGTCTCATCACACAATGCAACACAAGCCAGAGGATAGAGTTTTACCTTATAATAGCCAAATATGCTTGGTACGTGAAATTTCATCTTTTATTATTACTATAATTGAAGAAATCAACTTCAAATATAAATGTATCAATCATAGACGACACAGTTCCCCATCCCACTATGTCGCCATACTAGGCTCTACAACTAAAACCGCAAAATCACGTATTGGAAGTTGGATTTCCATTTGTGAACCAAGGCAAGAGATCGTCCTTACCGCTTCGAGACTCTCTGGCCCGAGCCTCAGGGTTAGAACGCATCGACCCTTGGATCGTCAGGGCCGGTCCACACGGAGTGGATTAAAATGCCTGAACACTGCGTTTTCTCGCCCAATGGGGTGTAAAGCTGGTCTGTATAAAGACCAACCATCGGCTCCACAGAGACCAAAATAACCAAGGCGCCTCGCTATCCATCATCCACATAAGTAAAACGTCAGGGCTTGCAAAACGCTGACACCACTCCTAGCTAGAAGGAAACGCATGCCCTCCCTGAAGTCCTCTCCCGTTTCTGGTTCACACCAGGGTGCGAGGCTCGCGAATTAATGCTACACAAAGTTATGCTATATTAAAGTCGTGCTTTGATCATCAACCACATGAATCAGCTTTTCAACAGAAGCCTTGATCATTTGCATCTAAGCATGCCACACAGGCAATTCACGTTATGCAACCGATGTATATCAATCACACAGAATGAAATCCAATGTCAGATACACATCCTTCTACAAGTTCATTCTGGGTCTGAACGAAACCGGAGGCACCTTATTCATCGTCCCGTATGTCCAATATAAGAGAGAGGTCCTAGCATATCCGGTCGATCTCCAACTACGTCTGGATGATCACCACTTATTACCTTATCTTGGGTGTACAGCCCAATCAAGACATCAGTAATCATCCAAACGATGTGAAGACCTCCGGTCTTCGACCGCCGTCTTCATCCTCGACATATCGTCGAATCAGTTATTCAGAATGGGATAAACCCGGTCTTTCTGAATAACTCGCGTATATAATAAACAAGTGCTATAAAAACACAACATACGCCTCATTCCAATCAAGAATATTCCTTTATTCAAATATTCTTATACCTTGGGAAAGGTTCCTATTAATTTTATCAAAGATAAATTCTTTAAATTTATTCTTTAATCTGCCTTTGGATATCAATTCAAACCAATTTATGGTTTATCCAAACTAGTCCGGATTAGCGCTCCTTACCGAAGTAATCATTTGTTTAATTTCCCAATCCTAACCTATTTATCCCATGAAGCAAAACTGGTAATACTTCATATCTAACAACACGGTGTTATCGGTAAATTAAATTACCATTTCATATTCAAATCTAATTAAAGATTTAACTATCGCTTGGAGCAAAACTAGTGATACTCCATTCTCGATCATTTCTTGAATTTGATAATTTTAGTTATCAAATTCTCCTTTCAATCTATTTAAAGATTCATTAAAACTCTAATTCAGTTTTAATTTCCAAAAATCATTACTTAATGATTATTCAAAATTAAGAAATAAATCTTATCTTTAACTGGGTTAAAGAACTAATGTCATTTAAAACATAGCTCACGAAAAACCCAAAATCACATTCCATTAACAATGGAATCTTCATGGAATACAGATCAATATATATAATCGATATAAACTCACGTATCCAACCAATATTATAAATGGAATAACGACAAAGCCTTTTAAATTCCATATATATTAACAGTCTTCCTCTACAAAAGCTCACTTCGATTATTACCAAATCGAATTCCATTAAATTCCAATTTAATATGTTAAATTGGAAAACTTTACTTTGGAAAACCTCCTTTAATTCTTAACTAAAGATTTATAAATTTCAAATCATATTTTACTGTAAATCGAGTTAAAGAACGAATGTCGTTAAAAAACAGAACATACCCAATTCACATTCCATTTTATTCCAATTATTAAATATAATTGGAAACTCTAACAATCTTAATTAAAAAAATTATATCTTTTCTCATGGTGTTCAACAATAGTGTTACTGAAGACACCGTTCACGACAAACCCAAAATCCCATTTGATATTAAATACAAGGCTCTGAATAGAAAATATATCGGCTTATTTCCAATATCAAATACTACAACCAACAAATATCGTATTGGAAATAACGATATAAATATATCTTTCAAATTTCCATAACAATATCTATATAATCATGAAATCGAACATCGAAATATTCCGAGGACAATTTCGATTCAAATCCATTCCAATTTACATATTGGAAATCCTGTTTATTTTTAAAACCATTCCAAATCCAATTTATTTTTATTTAAAATTATTGGATTTCATATCTAGTTAATAACTAGTTCATTTTGATAAAAATATATTTTTATCTTTCAAAATATGGAAATTTTCATCTCAATTCTTTCCAAATCATTTATTATGATTTTACACAAATTATTAATATTTTTAATAATTTTATCAAGGTCCGTACAGTCGATTTCCATAAACGGCCATCGAACTGCACTTACAGCGACCTTTTCCAAATTTGATTTGGACATAATTTCAAATCCAACCGTTAGATTTCTAATTTCTTGTATTCTTTAGAAAGCTCTTTTCGATACGAACCCAATGGTTCCGGTTTTAGGAGAATCCGACGGTCGGGTCTCCCGTAATGTCCATTCGAAGTCAATGGTCGAAATTCACGAACTGCCGCGGCACGACGCGTTCTATTCAGACCACTAATATATATATATATATATATATATATATATATATATATATATATATATATATATATATATATATATATATATATATATATATATATATATATATATCGTCGATTTCCATTTAAAACGTATTTATAAATCGTTTTAAATTTGTTTTCAAAACGATTTCAACTTCATATTCAATTTCAAATCAAAATTGAATATTCCATATCATTAATATATAAATGATAATATTTTCAAAACATTGGATTTTGAAATCACTTCCTTTTCGATATTCATTATAGAAATGAATAAAATCGATATAATTATCGTTCACGTCAAAATGATGTTAATCTAATCAACACGGCTATATATATTTAAATATATTCGCGTCCATCCCAAATCGGACATCAAAAATCATATTTTGATCTTTTACTGAATATTATTTTAAAATATTCGTTATTTTAAAATATTCATTCTTTCTGAACTGGAATCAGACACAGTCAATTACCATATAATGTTATTATATGGATTCCATACAGCACATGTATACAACAACAGTGATAAATAATTATCCATCATCCAGAGTGCATTCTACACTGTATAAGTATTAAATATAAATATTTAACGCTTACAACAGTCTGTCAACCTATCAATTGACATACAACTAAATAGTTGGGATTAGTGTATGTTAAATATCATCCCAACACCCGTGTGGGGTTTCAATCAACAAATAATGAATTTTATTTGTGCAGTTGGGCGATGTGTAAAATTTATCAATCAATCCATATCAGTCAAATGGGTGTACATAAACAAATCGTCTGATTTGTAAATGAATATTTATTTTATTCATATACACATTAAAAATTATATTTTTAACTATAAAATATTTATTTCAACACATGAATATTTTATCCAGTTCATTTATACAATAAAAATGATATTTTTATTGTTCTAACATATTTTATAAAATTTTGACGGCATAACGGCGCGATATCAAAATCGGGTAATGTCTAGCATTACCCCTCTCCTGATATTGTCTCGCGCCATACACACATAACAATTCTTATCAATTCATTTCACCCAAACAACCAAATTCAACAAAATAATCTAATCAACCAAACCAAACAATCAAACAAGTTGGTCTGTGGACGACGCGGAACTGTTCATGTATGCAGTTATAAAATAAATAACTGTATAAGAAAATTATAGTGAGGAGTTCTCACTTTTGGATTCCACTCCTCCATTCCCTATTTCTGAATGGTTCGTATTTCGTTTTGATTTCCGTAGGGTCCACAGCAATCTGTTTTCACGCTGTTCATAGTCAAATCACATTTTTAATATGCTACTTCATTATAAAAATTATATTTTTTAATCCTCTACATAATAAACATCTTATTTTTAATACACTACATATATAAAAATAATATTTTTATATTCTCTATATAATAAAAATCATATTTTTAATACACTACATATAAAAAATATGATTTTTATATTCTCTATATAATAAAAATCATATTTTTAATACACTACATATATAAAAATAATATATTTTTTTGTAAATATATATATATATATATATATAAATCCTGTCTTTATATCGATATATATATATATTTAAAATCACTTCTTTTCGTTATTAAAAATCATATCTTTAATTTAAAACCACCTATAAAAATCATATTTTTACTTGCATAAATAAATAAAATCTGAGATAAAGACTCACCACAGGTAGTAGCGGTTGTTTTGGAGCAGTGACGCTCGACATTGGTGGCTCGAGAAGGTCACGGACGCGAGGAAGACGATAAAAATTCGGTTTTTATTTAATGGAGGGGTCCACAGCTGGAATGGGCGGCGGAGGAGTGTCGGGGGAGGTCGCCTATGGCGACAGGGTGCGGCGCTGGCTGGTCTGTGGCCTGGAACGGAGGTTTTTTGGGATTGAGCGGCTGAGGACTTCGGTTTTCGAGCGGAGGAAGAGGGAATAGTTGGAGTGGGGAGCAACGCCGGTCTGAGGGGGGAGGCGCCTCCGTCGGCGGTAGAGGGGAGCGGGTGAGGGGCGCGACGGGGCTGGGTATGAAGGTGACGGGTCTAGGTTTTTTTTCTTTTCTTTTTTTATTTATTTTGAAACCCACGGTTTGACTGAGGAGTGAAGGAAGGGAGGGGGCTTTGTGAAAGGTTATATTATTTTTATTTAATTTAATTTATTCCATTAAAAATCTTTTTATTTCAAACTCAAAATCGAACCCATCGACCGTCGTCCCGAGCTATTAACCCCCATTCCGAAAACAATGGGATATGTCCGGTAAGCTGATTCGACTGTTTCGATCAGTTTCCGTCAAAATCAAAATATACATCTATATATTGAATTTGAACGCGCATTTCAATTTACTAGGGTCACATATGGATCCCAAAAATTC
The DNA here is from genome assembly GCA_030737875.1 of Allium sativum. Classification (NCBI taxonomy): domain Eukaryota; kingdom Viridiplantae; phylum Streptophyta; class Magnoliopsida; order Asparagales; family Amaryllidaceae; genus Allium; species Allium sativum. The sequence goes on from CM060923.1 coordinate 16,038,277, forward strand.
TAGAAAAATTATTTCTAGCTTCGTATTGACGATACGGTCCTAACAAAACTAATTTCGTCAAATTTGAAGACCGTTTGAAAAATGGCCATTTTCTGGTCGATCCAAATTGATTGAAACTAACAAAACACGTTTTCTTTTGTCACGCTCACATATTGATCCCAAAAATTATGAAAATTGGAATCTAGCAATAATTTGACATTCCGGATCCAACAAAAGTAGTTTCGTCGAAAACGGAGGTCATTTGCAAAATCTCTATTTTTAAGGGCTATATTTCCATAGTGACTATTGTGAATTTTCAACTGGGAAAAACTTTTTATTCCCGCTATGAAATTTTGATTTTTCAGATTCGCTGGAAAGATATTTTCATACAGATTCGAATATTTCTAGTTTCGCTAAAATCCAGTTTATTTTGAATCCTTGTACATTCATTTGAAATTTGAAATCGAAATTTCAAACTACCACGCCATTTCCAATTCCTTTTATAATTAAAATAAATATTTATATTCTAACTTTGATTTAAATAAATGTATACGTTCCAATTCTATTCCAAGTAAATTTCTCGTCGTTGTTATTTAAAATAATTCATTTTAAATATTCAAAATTCATTAAAATTGCCAAAATATAAATTTTAAGTTGGTTCTGATTTTCCGGGTTGTTACAACACCTCAAGACTATTGTCATTTGTTCCTCATGGCTTGCATCAGGTGTACAATCAAGTATGATAGGAAAATACTTTGCTTGTTTAATTTTCAAAATAATTTTTTTCCTAATTTCACCCACGATTAGAAGTATTAGCTCATTTTGAATCTTGTTTAGGGTTGACCCGACTAAGTCGATTTTTACCCTCCAAACCCGATTATATCTTGTATCTCTTTTATACTGTTAGTCTTTTATGTATGTAATAATCAACATGCACATATTATTCTAGTGTCAGCTGTTATATTTTGCTAACTTATTCTTGTATGATGTTAGTTATATTTTACTTATAACAACCATATCTCTTCCATACCGTGAGTTTTTTATGTATGTAGTATGCTCATATGTTCTTATGCATGGAGAACGATTTCTGGACATGGTGATTTCATGCTTTATATATGTGCTGCCATTTGATGATTTTATAACATGCTGCATGTTGGTGATTTTGAAACTTACTGCCTGTTGATGATTATATATGCTTCTGGTTGGTGATTTAGTTCTTTTATTGTTTATATTAGTGGGTAATATTTACCAATAGGTGGGGTCGGGTCAACCCGTTTATAAACGGGTCGGGTTAGGAAAAAAACGACTCGTTTAATAAACAGGTTGACCCGACCTATTTATAGATCAACCTGAATCCGACCCGACCCGAACCCAACATGACCCATTAACAACCCTAATTTTCAGGCAAACTACAAACAACACATATTATATCGGAGAATTTATTTAGTGAAGACAACATTGTCTACAATGAAAAGCAGCAAAGGGTTATACTCATACTCGGTACAACACAATAGTTTTCTCAAATATTAGGTAAACCGCAAGCAACACACGTTTTCCCAAATAATTTAAAGCAATTTTCTATTGAGCATAGTAATAATCGATTAAATTATCCAGAGAGAATTGTGAAAATTAAAGTTTTACCGATTGACTGAAATATAGCAGAGAGCCCGAGCCAACAATCTCTTGATGAATCAAATTGAATTTGGCGAACCAATTTCAGCCTTAGCGGAACTGAATTTATCTTCCATGCGTGGTTTTCTTCTTCCGACTTATGTATGTTTTGTAAGAAATTAGGAGGCTCGAACGATGACCTGCTGTTGTTGTTCTATGTACATTACCACTTCTGCAAAAAAATTTGAGTCCCTAGGCAATGGCCTCGTGGGCCTAGGGTGAAGGTCGGGCCTGGATAAGGAAGATCGTGACGACAATGGTGAGGGAGGTGATTGTGATGATGAGGGTGGTAGCGACAATGGTGATGGGGAAAGAGAGTCCAACAACGAGGAAACAGAGTCCTATCAGCATGAAAGCGAAGATGATGTATCCACAACGGAAGAGAAGGAAGTGCGTATAGAAGAAACATACGAGGGGGTCCGAAGAATACTGATGTTATCACAGATTATAATACTCATGTAGCTTGAGAAAGAAACTTCATTTCAAACCTCTACCAAAAATCGTCCCAATCTCCACTGGACGTCCTGCGTGCATCACTTCCCACCAGAATGAAGCTTCGTCTTTCAGCTGCCAAACGGCCAACTAAATCTTCTACGATCGTCAACTTCGAAAATTCCAAAAAAATCCTCCGTCTCTTTAAGCCAATTCCTTGCTTCTACAAAAGTATTAGTTCCTCGGAATGGATTTCCTCCCATAGCACAGAAACCTTTGCATATCTTAGAGAAATTATCAGCACGTGAAGGAGGAGGAACGGCGGCTGCAGCTGGGGGAGGGGCGTCTACTTGGCCTTCGGCGGGTGTCGTAGCCTCTAGATACCTACGAAACCAAGCCGACATCTGTATGCCCTCTGGAATTTTAGGGTCCCTAGACATGATGAAAAGAAAAGGAAAAAGGGATTCAAACATAGAATCGAAAGATATTACATATTGCTTTGGGGAATATGATTTTCAAAACAGATTTTTCTTTGGTCAACTTTGAAAATTCCAAAAAAAATCCTCCGTCTCTTTAAGCCAATTCCTTGCTTCTACAAAAGTATTAGTTCCTCGGAAGGGCTTTCCTCCCATAGCACAAAAACCTTTGCATATCTTAGAGAAATTATCAGCACGTGGAGGAGGAGGAGGAACGGCGGCTGCAGCTGGGGGAGGGGCGTCTACAGCTGGGGGAGGGGTGTCTGCTTGGCCTTCGGCGGGTGTCGTAGCCTCTAGATACCTACGAAACCAAGACGATATCTGTATGCCCTCTGGAATTTTAGGATCCCTAGACATGATGAAAAGAAAGGGAAAAAGGGATTCAAACAGAGAATCGAAAGATATTACATATGGCTTTGGGGAATATGTTTTTCAAAACAGACTTTTCTTTTAAAAATGCTTTCCTTTCAAAACCTCTTTGAAAACAATTTTCAAAATCTTTTATCCGATCTGGTAACCTTCAACTCTGATACCAAATGTCACACCCCACGTCCGTTCAGGGTTTTAAATCTTAGATATCGGTCTTGTTTCTTCTGGGTGATTTTATAGACTTGATCTCATATTGGGGGAGATCTCGGACCAGATGAGTCTAACTCGGGAGTTCGTCTCAGATTTTCATCTTGGGTTTGAAATTTCATATCGGAACAATCTCGGAGTACATGATATGTTAAAAAATGATTTTTTTACAAAATGATTTCTATGAGTGTTATTAAAAAAATAGTAACTTAAACTTGAATTGCAAAATAACTTTATGATTCTTTATTTTGCGAAAGATCATTCATAATCAAATCTTATTATGCTTAAAACAGAAATATTGTTAGACATAAACCATTAAAAGGATCTAAAACATTAAAAAATTTAGCATAATAGACCATAAAATATATAATTTCATAGGTAGCATATATGTCAAAAAGACGAACATGAAAATCATAAGCATTGTAGAACATATATGAACATATAATATAGTCATTTAACATGCAAAATGTAAAATAACAAAAGATTATCATGGCTAGATCCGAGTTTCTTAATTATTGTTATAGTTCAGGCATAAATTTAAATTTTAACCAAAAAAACTAAGATCTCGGGCGATATTCCAATATTTCGTCTCGGTCGATATATCGTTCGATATTGCAATATCTTGGGCGATATATTCGAAAGGAGATTTAGAGTGATATTTACTGTTTTGTTTCAGAAGGAGCCCAAAATGAGATCTCGGAGGAGATCTCAGGCGATATTTGCGAGATTTGAAACAGTGAATCCGTTAATGTCACTATTTATCAGAATGCATTAAGTTTCGTGAAGCGTTATAGGTAAATAGAAACAGAAACATCACAAAACAGATATAAAATAACAGCGGAATTAAAAACTTTATTAATTAGAAAAGCTTCGTGGTCCAAACCCAATTACATAATAAGTTTGAAAACTCGTTATGTCAATATAAAACTTCTGTCTTGTACCAAAACCATCATCAGAGTAAAATAATACATAAAAAGAGCATAATCCCAAAAATATAGCCATAGAAGAGAAGATACGAAATCAAGTAGTACATCTAAGCAGCTCCAAGCAGAATGAAAGAAGAATCCTAATCAAGCTTGAGTATTCCTACCCTGAGAACCGGGGAGGGGGGACGGAAGAGAGAAGAGGAAACAAAATGGGTCAGACATAAGTCTGGTGAGTCCAGTTACTTTTAGCATATAAATAAGGAAAAGCATCATGATAGGCATATAAGTTGCAGAGAGAGATAACATGGTCATAAGGCAAGTATAACAAGGTAAACATGATAAATAGAACAGAACATGCTTGGCGCTTCTTTAATACTTTTCTCCCTCTTCACCAATACTAGTATAACCGGAACAAGATGATCTCAACAAGTACAAGATGGTAGACTTAGGTGTACTTCTAGTGAGAGGTTTTACCCCATACAATAATAGGTTGCCCAATAGAACTGACGGGTGTTACCCCCAACGATAATAACGGGCTCCTAAACAGGCGAGACTTGATGTACCCTATTTACTACCCTAATCGATCGACTCCCTAACCCATAAATACCCGAGCTGGCCCCACAGTAGGATGTATTACTTCCTAAAGTGGCAACCCCGTTATTTCCAAGATGCACAACTATATCTACTGATGTCACAACATCTTATTTTCCCGAGCAGGCGGACCAATGCATGCACATGACCCCGATGGAACGCGCCGTCAAACACCCTTCTCCCAAGTGACCTCTTATAACCAGCTCAGTATGGATGCCCTGACCCCGACCTAGTTCGGGGTTGTCCATTTGATACCGATATAGGTCACTGATTAATACGGGTCCCACACACCAGATCATACAAGCTTCCCCCAAGGCTTGCATCCCCACTACTAGGATTTCAACAGGTTATGCCTACCAGTTTAACAAGATTGCATAACCCCAACAGGTTAAGTTTGTCGGGTTCATATGTATTGGAGAATGTAGTTTTGATGACAACAACCTTATTTCGATTATCATTGATTATATAATATATACTAACATGTCTATCTAGAATATATAGACATATATATATATATATATGCAGGATTTGTATACAGGACTTAAGTACTGAAGACTGTACAATTTTAGAGTTTCAAAAGATTCAGAATTCAAGATAGATTCAAGATTCAAGATTTATCAAGCTTTCAAGAGTTCAAGAGTTCAAGATTAATATAGTTATAGAGTCTAGATTTTGCAAGACTCTATATAGCACTCCAGGTTCAATATTCAAATTCTGATTTTCAAACTCTGATTTTCAAATTCTATTTTCTATCCTCAATTATCTCTATTTTATTTTTATCTTTTCTATTTTCTTTTTTATGTATCTTTGTTTTTCAAACTTAAGTTTTATATTTATGTTTTTATACTTTATATTTATATAGTTTAAAACCTTACAATTTTATAAATATGTTTATATAGTTTAAATTTATGTTTTCATATGTTTTTCTACTTTATAATTTTAATTTACAACACTATATTTTTATTCAAGAATTTCCAGAATCATATTTATATTAAAATACTAAAAAATGTATAAAATTCAAATTTACACTAGAGTATGTCGACATACATAAAACACTATGTCGACATATAACTATCAGAGATTTAAATTTGAAAGGAAGTGACTTTTCACCATTTGAAACATTTCAGAAACATTACAACCTTTCACACACTATAAAAAGGGCATGAATTCAAATTTTTAATCATATCTTATTCTCCACTTTCACTCTCTTTCATTATATAATTATTCTTTATCATTTTTATGATTTCTACACTTATACTCTGCCTAATTCAATCCCGTTTAGATCAAACTTCTTCTCCCTACACTCTCTTCTCATCTCTCTCTAAATCAAGTTCTATTGAAGGGTTATAGGGTTTTTTGTAATTGTTGGGTTGAGTAAAGTAGGAATCGGTGTGTTCCTTGTAGCCGTGAAATCAAGGAAGCAGGAATCGTTGTTTTCCTTATAGCCATTAAATCAAGGGAGTAGGAATCGATGTTTTCCTTGCAGCCGTGAAATCAAGGAAGTAGGAATCAGTGGTATCCCTTGTAGCCATGAAATCAAGGAGGTTGTACTTGACTATTGATATAGTAATAAAATCCAGCGTTGTGCGGGATTGGACGTTGGAGCAATCCGAACTAGTATAAAATCTGGTGTGTTCTTTCCTTTTCTGCATTTTTATTTCTATTTATTTTGCATCTGTGTTTGAATTTGTGTTTGGGATTGTGTTTGTGGTGTTTGTTTCATTCTGTTATCCACATAAGTTTTAGATTTTGTTTAGATTCTCACAAACACTATTCACCCCTTCTCTAGTGTTTGTTTTGCCTTAACGTTCCATTACACAATCCCTAACAATTGGTATTAGAGCAAGGTTTTTCAAAAAGTTCATAATTTGATTTTTGAAAATGTTAAATGGCAAATTTTGAACACTAGTTTTAATTCATGTTTTGCATCAAGTACTAGATGACTCTGCATTCAATATTATTAAAAAACCAAGTTACTATGATATGATTATTTGAAATTAAAAATTTTGAAATTTGAATCTTTTTAAATTTTTAAAATTTTGATATATGGATATGTTACAAAATCATCATGATATTATTGTAGTTAGTTATTTTGAAAAGTCATTTAAATATTTGAAAGACATTTGAATTATTTGAAAAGTTGTGTTGTTTTACAGGAAAAGATATGTTATATGGCTGTTGGATATTCAAACTTTGAAAAGATGGGTGACGTGGCTGTTGGTAATTCAAATTCCGAAATGGTGATTCAAATTTTGAAAAGAAATCAAAAAGAGGAGAAGAGTAATGACGGTTGGTGAAGAAACATCAAGAAGAAATGGATATATATAATATATATCAGCAACGAAATGGGTAATAGATCAGTTTACAACTATGGATTTTCATCTACAACTCATCTTCTGTAATAACCCGAAAATCTGAACCAGTTTAAAATTTTTATTTTGGCAATTTTAATGAATTTTGAATATTTAAAATAGATTATTTTAAATAAAATCGACGAGAAAATTTATTTTGAATATAATAGAACGTATATATTATATATGTCGTCGTTAGAATATAAATAATTATATATAATTATAAATAGAATTGAAAATGGCGAGGTAGTTCGATAATTCGATTTCAAACTTCAATTGAACATAGCGGGTGCAAAACAATCCGGATTTTACTGAAACCAAAAATATTGGGATGTAATTGATAATATCTTTCCAACGAATCCGAAAAATCGAAATTTCATAGCGGGGATCAAAAGATATGTCCAGTTGAAAATTCTGAATAGTCGCTATGGAATTCAGGCCCTTAAAAATAGACATTTTGGAAACGACCTCGGATTTCGACGAAACCACTTTTGTTGGGTCCGCAGTGTCAAATTATTGCTAGATCCCAAATTTCATAATTTTCCGAATCAATATGTGAGCGTGGCAAAGGAAAACGCGTTTGACCAGTTTCAGTTGATTTTAATCGACTGGAAAATGGCCATTTTTCCAACGGTCTCAGAATTCGACGAAACTAGTTTTGTTAGGACCGTATCGTCAATACGAAGCTAGAAAATATTTTTCTGGAATTTTTCGAGTTAGTATGTGACCCCAGTAAATTGAAATGCGCATTCAAATTCAATATATGGAGTTATATGTTGATTTTGACGAAAACTGATTGTAATGATCGAATCAGCCTATGATACATATCCCATTGTGTTCGAAATGGGGGTAATTAGCTATGGACGACAGGCGGTGGGCCTCGTTTAGAGGTCGTATGTAAAAGTCAACTTTTTGAAATTAAAAATAATAAAAAAAATAAAAATAAAACTTTCCTCTCCCCTTCTCCTTCTATAATTTCTGGCCCCCCGTTCAGTTCGAATCAGAAACAAAGAAAAAAAAACCCTAATCTAACGCGCCTCACCCATCGGCGACGCCACCACGTCGATCACCACCCCACCGCCGCCCTCAACCGCGACCGCCGACCTCCCCTCGAGCCCCCATTCCTCCTGCTGCCGATCGAAACCCCCTCCCCCTGCTCGCACCCCCCCCCCCCCCGCATCGAAGAAACCGACGCAGCCACCCCCACGCGCTCGCACCCAGACCCGACCCCATACCCCCCGCCTCGCGATACCCCATACCCCCCCTTCCTGTTGCTGACCGACGCGATACCCCCCTCTCTCTCCAGTTTTATCTGTAAGTTTTTATTTTTACTTTACTTTATTCGTTTTTCCTTTTCTACTTTTACTTTAAATTCGAATTAGTTAAGTTAGAATTTTTAAAATAGAAAAGACGATATTTTTAAAATAAAAAAGACGATAATTTTAAAATGGATAAGGCGTGATTTTTACATATGTAGTGGGTTAATAATATGATTTTTACTTATGTAGAGAATACGGGCAACAAAGATGACAAAAAGGCGAGAACGACGAAGGTTTCTGCAAAAGAAGAGCCGTGGAGTTAGGATAGCTATTGGTGAGAACTTCTCACTCTTCAATTTCTTTTTCTAGTTATATATATATACTAGGATGCAGACGGTGTTTAGTAGCACCCGACACCCGTCATCCACAGACCATGGATGGCTTGTTTGTTTAATTGTTTGGTTGTGTAGTTGGTTAAATTATTTGGTTTGAATTGAATTGTTTGGTGAAATGAATGGATTTGATTGATGTGAGAATGGCGTGGGCCTTCACTAGACCGGGGATAAGGCTAGGCCTTGTCCCGTTTCTAGTATCGTGTCGTTATGCCGTCGAAATTTTCTAAAATAAGTTAGAAAAATAAAAATATCACTTTTATTTTGTAAATGAACTGAATAAAAATTCATGTGTTAAAATAAAATATTTTATCGTTAAAAATATAATTTTTAACGTGAATGTGAATAAAATAAAATATTCATTTACAAACCGGACGGTTTGTTTATGTACACCTATTTGAATGACATTGATTGGGACGATAAATTTTACACATCGCCCAACTGCACAAATAAAATCTGTGTTTGAGTGTTTGAAACCCCACACGGGTGTTGGGATGAAATTTGAAGTTCACTCATCCTGATTGATTAAATATGTCGATCGATTGATTGACAGGCTGTTATAAGCGTTAGATATCTATATTTGATGCTTATACAGTGTAGTGCACTTTGTATGATGGTTGATTATGTATCGTTGCTATTATATACATATGTTGTATGGAATCCATATAATTAACTTTATATGGTGATCGATTGGGCCTCATTCCAATTTAGAAAATAAAGAATATTATAAAATAAAGGTTCATGTGTTGACAGTACTCATCCATTGAGATTAGTCATGTGTTGAACGAAATATTTTAATAATAAAATTTACATCTTTATCAATATAAACTAAAGGTTCATGTGTTGACAGTACTCATCCGTTGAGATTAGTCATGTGTTGAACGAAATATTTTAAAAATAGAAATATTTGAAATAGAAATATTTGAATAGGAAATATTTGAAATAGAATATTTGAAAATAGAAATATATGAAGCCGTGTTGATTAGATTGACGCCATTTTGACGTGAACGATACTTATATCGATTTTATTCATTTTAAAATGAATATTGAAAAGTGATTTCGAAATCGAATATTTTGAAATGGAATTTGAATTGATTTGAATATATAACGAATTTGATTTGATTTGAATAGAAAACGAATTTGATTGAATATAAAACGAATTTGATTTGAATAGAAAACGAATTTAATTGAATATTAAACGAATTTGATTTGAATAGAAAACGAATTTGATTTGAATAGAAAACGAATTTGATTTGAATTGAATAGAAAATGAATTTGATTTGAATAGAAAACGAATTTGATATGAATTGAATAGAAAACGAATTTGATTTGAATATAAAACGAATTTGATTTGATTTGAATTGAATAGAAAACGAATTTGATTTGAATAGAAAACGAATTTGATTTGAATAGAAGACGAATTTGATTTGAATTGAATGGAAAACGAAACGAATTTGATTTGAATTGAATAGAAAACGAAACGAATTTGATTTGAATTGTATACATAACGAATTTGAATTGAAATGAATATATAACGAATTTGAGTTGAAACGAATATATAACGAATTCGAATTGAATTGAAACGAATTGAAATGAATTCAAATTGAATTGAAATTTGAATTGAATAGAAATGAATTTTAAAACGAATTTATAAGGAAGGATTCAATTTTGATTTGAATTGAAATGGAAGTTGAAATTGTTTTTGAAACGAATTTAAAAACTATTTATATAATTCGTTTCAAATAGAAATCGATGAAATATATATTATATATATAATATATATAATATAATGGCCTGAATAGAACGCGCCGCGGCAGTTCACGAATTTCGACCATTAACTTCGAACGGACATTACGGGAGATCCGACCTTCGGATTCTCCTAAAACCGGAACCGTTGGGTTCGTATCGAAAAGAGCTTTCTAACGAATATTAGAAATTTGAAATCTAACGGTTGGATTTGGAGATACGTCCAAATCAAATTTGAAAAAGGTCGCTGTAAGTGCAGTTCGATGGCCGTTGATGGAAATCGACTGTACGGGCCTTGATAAAATTATTAAAAATAGTAATAATTAGTATAAAATCATAAGAAATGATATGGGAAAAATTGGGGTGAAAACTCCATATTTGAAAAGATAAAAATAGATTTTTATCGAAATTAACTAGTTTTGAACTGAAATTAAAACCCATTTATTTTTAATATAAATAAATTGGATTTGAAATGGGTTTAAATAGAATTGATTCATAGGTTTATCGTGAACTGTGTTTTAAATAACACCAGTTCTTTAACCCGCTAATAAATAGAATGTGATTTGGGTTTATCGTGAACTGTGTTTTAAATAACACTAGTTCGTTAACCCAGTAAAAGGAGTTTTAATGAATCTGCAATTAGATTGAAATGTGAATTGATAATTTAAATTATCAAATTTAGAAATCGAGCGAGAATGGAGTATCACCAGTTTTGCTCCAAAGCGATAGTTAAATCTTTAATTAGATTTGAACGTGAAATGGTAATTAATTTTACCGATAACACCATAGTATTAGATATGGAGTATTACCAGTTTTGCTCTAAAGCGATAGTTAAATCTTTAATTAGATTTGAACGTGAAATGGTAATTAATTTTACCGATAACACCATAGTATTAGATATGGAGTATTACCAGTTTTGCTTTATGGGATGAATAGGTTGGGATTGGGAAATATAATAAATAATTACTTCGGTGTGGTTCGTTAATCTCGACTAGTTGGAAAAACCATAATTTGGTTTGAAATGACATCCAAAGGAAGATTAAAGGATAAATTTTAAAGAATTTATCTTGGATAAAATTAATGGGAACCTTTCCCTGAGAATATGAATTGGAATGAGGCATATGTTGTGTTTGTGTAACATTTGTTTTAATATACGCGGGTTGTTCGGAAAGGCCGGGTTATACCCATTCTGAATAACCGATTCAACGATATGTCGAAGATGAAGACGGTGGTCGAAGACCGGAAGTCTTCACATCATTTGGATAATTACTGACGATCCTGATTGGGCTGTACATCCAAGAGGATGGAAATAGTTGGTGGTCGTCCAGACGTACTTGGAGATCGATGGATATGCGAGGAAAGTGCCTCCGGTTTCGTTCAGGCCCAGAACGAACTTGTAAATGGATTGTTTGTCTGACATTGGATTTTATTCTGTGTTGATTGATTTCTGTTAAATATATATCTGTTTGGCGGCGGAGAATTTATTCTCTTGCTTAACGCCCTTCTCTGAGACGTATGAGCTTAGAGGTTATATATCGATAGATATCAATCGCATGGCATGAATTGCCTGTGTGGCACACTGAGTTGCATGGATCAAGGCTTATGTTGAAAAGCAAAGTCTTGTGGTTGATGATCAAAGCACGGCCTTTGTGGCGTAGCTTTGTGTATAACGTGAATTCGCGAGCCTCACACCTCGGTATGAGTTAAAAAGGTATACGGACCGCTGGGAGAGCACGACGTTTCTTTCTAGCTTTGGTGGTGTCAGTGACTTACCAACCCTGACATTTATATACTTTTCACCTTTGTGGTTGTTGGAATGAGGCGCCTCGATATTAGGTCTGTAAGGACCAGGAAACGTGTGTTCAGGAATTGCCAATCCTCTAACGTAAGTGAGGACCGGCCCAGCCGATTCCAGGATTGCCCAGAGTGTGTAGTCCTGAGACATTTGCTAGAGTGTCTCGAACGCGGAGAGGAGCTTGCCCCTTGCCTCGACTCATGACGGAATCCAATTTCCAATATGTGTTATTGCGGTTTTAATTGTAGAACTAGTATGGCGACATAGTAGATGGTAGCTATGCCGCCTATGATTGATATTTATGATTGAAATTGTTTTGACACTATACACTTATTATAGTATCAAATGATTTGTTTTAAAACGTACCAAGCATGCTTGGCTATTATAAGGGAAAACCCTATCCTCCGGCTTGCGTTGCATTGTGTGATGGGACCTAGGTCTTATAATAGCTTCATTTTTCGAAAAAGCATTGCGCTATTTATTCTATGCACTGGCATTCTTGGGAGGAAACCCGTTCCGTGTTATACGGCGTGGTCCCTTGAATTACCCTCTTTTAAAGTAAAGTTTAAACAACTGTTTTAGTTCTCACACCAGTCACATGACTGACCTGGAGTTTATTGTTTTAACCTAAACTCTGGGTGCCCCTATTTTCCGCACGGGCAGCTAGTAGTTTTGGTTTTGCAGATTTATATTCACAGGATCCTGGTTTACAGCTGGAATGATATCCGGAAAGCTCTGTATCCGTATATCACCTTCAGTTGTGCTTTGTATTATTTTCCGCTGCTATGTAATTTATTGTAATCTCTGATATTTGTCGAATTTAATTTATTCATTTATACTCTGTATATTCTTGTATTCTGATGGGATTGTTGTAATATACAATGAAATGTTCTTCTGTGTGTGTTCTGTTTCGTCCTGTTCTCAAAACGATTAGGGGTTTCGAACGGTCTAAATCGGTTTAACGACTGATTCGGATTGAGCGAAATTCCTTGCCATCACATTTGGTATCAGAGCTTTGGTTTACAGAGCTCGAGAACAAGACACATTAGAACCATACGAAAGAATTCATCAGATATTGGATTAGTAATATCCAATTAGAATGACTCGTTAGAGATAGGATCAGCAGTATCCTAGGACGAGTGTGAAGAGTATATTTTTTCAAATGAAAATAATTTTGTTTGGAAATTTAAAGCGTTGTATACGTATTTGAATATTTATTTATTTTGAATTTGGACAATCTAGTATATAAAGATTTTGCATATACGCGTCATGAACGTATATTCGAAGTTTTAATATATTAGATAGATATAGAATCACATTCTAGTCGCCCGGAGATGGTACTGATGATAGCACGTGCATCATCAGTATTTATGTTCGTGTTTCGAAGGTGTGATATCTATATATTTCCATTAGACTGGTGTGAGAACCAAAACTTATATAGCTAGAACACATTGTTGTGAATTGGCATCAAAAACATGATTTTCAGTATATATATCAAATTATGAATTTGAAACGTTAATCCACTAATTGATTGATGTTTGTGTTGTTTGTTTATTTGTTTGGTAATTTTGAACTATTTAGCCTAATTGCATCAAATATTGAATTGTAGTGAAAATTGATCGCATTTGCTTGCATATACAAGTACTTACATTGAACAGGTCATAGCAAGGAGGCTAGAGCAGAGAATAAAATTTGTTTGCCCGACAAATAGGTACATGTTTACTATAATTTGCTATTTTGTTTGGGTGATGATGATTTTATGAGCCGCTTGGCTTTTTCTTTTTCTTTTTGAGATCAGAAGGCCTATATGGCAATTTCGGGATTTTCCCGTGGCTCCCGGTGCAGGGGAGGTTATGGCGAAATTTTTCGAAAATTTAGGGTGTTAGCCAAATTTTTGAAAATTTGAAAATTCTCAGAAACTGAAAAGTTGGAGAATGGAAGCCAAATCGAACGTAGAGTTGGATAATCAAACCACTTTCGACTTTGTTCCTTTTCGGGGACGAAAAGTTTTAAGTGGGGGAGATTGTAATAATCCGAAAATCTGAACCAGTTTAAAATTTTTATTTTGGCAATTTTAATGAATTTTGAATATTTAAAATAGATTATTTTAAATAAAATCGACGAGAAAATTTATTTTGAATATAATAGAACGTATATATTATATACGTCGTCGTTATAATATAAATAATTATATATAATTATAAATAGAATTGAAAATGGCGCGGTAGTTCGATAATTCGATTTCAAACTTCAATTGAACATAGCGGGTGCAAAACAATCCGGATTTTAGTGAAACCAAAAACATTAGGATCTAATTGATAATATCTTTCCAACGAATCCGAAAAATCGAAATTTCATAGCGGGGATCAAAAGATATGTCCAGTTGAAAATTCTGAATAGTCGCTATGGAATTCAGGCCCTTAAAATTAGACATTTTGCAAACGACCTCGGATTTCGACGAAACCACTTTTGTTGGGTCCGCAGTGTCAAATTATTGCTAGATCCCAAATTTCATAATTTTCCGAATCAATATGTGAGCGTGGCAAAGGAAAACACGTTTGACCAGTTTCAGTTGATTTTAATCGACTGGAAAATGGCCATTTCTCCAACGGTCTCAGAATTCGACGAAACTAGTTTTGTTAGGACCGTATCGTCAATACGAAGCTAGAAAATATTTTTCTGGAATTTTTCGAGTTAGTATGTGACCCCAGTAAATTGAAATGCGCATTCAAATTCAATATATAGAGTTATATGTTGATTTTGACAAAAACTGATTGTAACGATCGAATCAGCCTACGATACATATCCCATTGTGTTCGGAATGGGGGTAATTAGCTACGGACGACAGGCGGTGGGCCTCGTTTAGAGGTCGTATGTAAAAGTCAACTTTTTGAAATTAAAAATAATAAAAATAATAAAAATAAAACTTTCCTCTCCCCTTCTCCTTCTATAATTTCTGGCCCCCCCTTCAGTTCGAATCAGAAACAAAGAAAAAAAAACCTAATCTAACGCGCCGCACCCATCGGCGACGCCACCACGTCGATCACCACCCCACCGCCGCCCTCAACCGCGACCGCCGACCTCCCCTCGAGCCCCCCTTCCTCCTTCTGCCGATCGAAACCCCCTCCCCCTGCTCGCACCCTCCCCCCCTCCCCCCCCCGCATCGAAGAAACCGACGCAGCCACCCCCACGCGCTCGCACCCAGACCTGACCCCATACCCGCCTGCCTCGCGATACCCCATACCCCCCCTTCCTGTTGCTGACCGACGCGATACCCCCCCTCTCTCTCCAGTTTTATCTGTAAGTTTTTATTTTTACTTTACTTTATTCGTTTTTCCTTTTCTACTTTTACTTTAAATTCGAATTAGTTAAGTTAGAATTTTTAAAATAGAAAAGACGATATTTTTAAAATAAAAAAGACGATAATTTTAAAATGGATAAGGCGTGATTTTTACATATGTAGTGGGTTAATAATATGATTTTTACTTATGTAGAGAATACGGGCAACAAAGATGACAAAAAGGCGAGAACGACGAAGGTTTCTGCAAAAGAAGAGCCGTGGAGTTAGGATAGCTATTGGTGAGAACTTCTCACTCTTCAATTTCTTTTTCTAGTTATATATATATACTAGGATGCAGACGGTGTTTAGTAGCACCCGACACCCGTCATCCACAGACCATGGATGGCTTGTTTGTTTAATTGTTTGGTTGTGTAGTTGGTTAAATTATTTGGTTTGAATTGAATTGTTTGGTGAAATGAATGGATTTGATTGATGTGAGAATGGCGTGGGCCTTCACTAGACCGGGGATAAGGCTAGGCCTTGTCTCGTTTCTAGTATCGTGTCGTTATGCCGTCGAAATTTTCTAAAATAAGTTAGAAAAATAAAAATATCACTTTTATTTTGTAAATGAACTGAATAAAAATTCATGTGTTAAAATAAAATATTTTATCGTTAAAAATATAATTTTTAACGTAAATGTGAATAAAATAAAATATTCATTTACAAACCGGACGGTTTGTTTATGTACACCTATTTGAATGACATTGATTGGGACGATAAATTTTACATATCGCCCAACTGCACAAATAAAATCTGTGTTTGAGTGTTTGAAACCCCACACGGGTGTTGGGATGAAATTTGAAGTTCACTCATCCTGATTGATTAAATATGTCGATCGATTGATTGACAGGTTGTTATAAGCGTTAGATATCTATATTTGATGCTTATACAGTGTAGTGCACTTTGTATGATGGTTGATTATGTATCGTTGCTATTATATACATGTGTTGTATGGAATCCATATAATTAACTTTATATGGTGATCGATTGGGCCTCATTCCAATTTAGAAAATAAAGAATATTATAAAATAAAGGTTCATGTGTTGACAGTACTCATCCGTTGAGATTAGTCATGTGTTGAACGAAATATTTTTATAATAAAATTTACATCTTTATCAATATAAACTAAAGGTTCATGTGTTGACAGTACTCATCCGTTGAGATTAGTCATGTGTTGAACGAAATATTTTAAAAATAGAAATATTTGAAATAGAAATATTTGAATAGGAAATATTTGAAAAAGAAATATTTGAAACAAAATATTTGAAAATAGAAATATATGAAGCCGTGTTGATTAGATTGACGCCATTTTGACGTGAACGATACTTATATCGATTTTATTCATTTTAAAATGAATATTGAAAAGTGATTTCGAAATCGAATATTTTGAAATGGAATTTGAATTGATTTGAATATATAACGAATTTGATTTGATTTTAATAGAAAACGAATTTGATTGAATATAAAACGAATTTGATTTGAATAGAAAACGAATTTGATTGAATATAAAACGAATTTGATTTGAATAGAAAACGAATTTGATTTGAATAGAAAACGAATTTGATTTGAATTGAATAGAAAACGAATTTGATTTGAATAGAAAACGAATTTGATTTGAATTGAATAGAAAACGAATTTGATTTGAATACAAAACGAATTTGATTTGAATTGAAAACGAATTTGATTTGAACTGAATAGAAAACGAATTTGATTTGAATAGAAAACGAATTTGATTTGAATAGAAAACGAATTTGATTTGAATTGAATGGAAAACGAAACGAATTTGATTTGAATTGAATAGAAAACGAAACGAATTTGATTTGAATTGTATACATAACGAATTTGAATTGAAATGAATATATAACGAATTTGAATTGAAATGAATATATAACGAATTCGAATTGAATTGAAACGAATTGAAATGAATTCAAATTGAATTGAAATTTGAATTGAATAGAAATGAATTTTAAAACGAATTTATAAGGAAGGATTCAATTTTGATTTGAATTGAAATGGAAGTTGAAATTGTTTTTGAAACGAATTTAAAAACTATTTATATAATTCGTTTCAAATAGAAATCGACGAAATATATATTATATATATAATATATATAGTATAATGGCCTGAATAGCACGCGCCGCGGCAGTTAACGAATTTCGACCATTAACTTCGAACGGACATTGAGGGAGATCCGACCGTCGGATTCTCCTAAAACCGGAACCGTTGGGTTCGTATCGAAAAGAGATTTCTAACGAATATTAGAAATTTGAAATCTAACGGTTGGATTTGGAGATACGTCCTAATCAAAATTGAAAAAGGTCGCTGTAAGTGCAGTTCGATGGCCGTTGATGGAAATCGACTGTACGGGCCTTGATAAAATTATTAAAAATAGTAATAATTAGTGTAAAATCATAAGAAATGATTTGGGAAAAATTGGGGTGAAAACTCCATATTTGAAAAGATAAAAATAGATTTTTATCGAAATGAACTAGTTTTGAACTGAAATTAAAACCCATTTATTTTTAATATAAATAAATTGGATTTGAAATGGGTTTAAATAGAATTGATTTATGGGTTTATCGTGAACTGTGTTTTAAATAACACTAGTTCTTTAAACTGCTAATAAATAGAATGTGATTTGGGTTTATCGTGAACTGTGTTTTAAATAACACTAGTTCGTTAACCCAGTAAAAGGAGTTTTAATGAATCTGCAATTAGATTGAAATGTGAATTGATAATTTAAATTATCAAATTTAGAAATCGTTGCGAGAATGGAGTATCACCAGTTTTGCTTCAAAGCGATAGTTAAATCTTTAATTAGATTTGAACGTGAAATGGTAATTAATTTTACCGATAACACCATAGTATTAGATATGGAGTATTACCAGTTTTGCTCCAAAGCGATAGTTAAATCTTTAATTAGATTTGAACGCGAAATGGTAATTAATTTTACCGATAACACCATAGTATTAGATATGGAGTATTACCAGTTTTGCTTCATGGGATGAATAGGTTGGGATTGGGAAATAAAATAAATAATTACTTCGGTGTGGTTCGCTAATCTCGACTAGTTGGAAAAACCATAATTTGGTTTGAAATGACATCCAAAGGAAGATTAAAGGATAAATTTTAAAGAATTTATCTTGGATAAAATTAATGGGAACCTTTCCCTGAGAATATGAATTGGAATGAGGCGTATGTTGTGTTTGTGTAACATTTGTTTTAATATACGCGGGTTGTTCGGAAAGGCCGGGTTATACCCATTCTGAATAACCGATTCGACGATATGTCGAAGATGAAGACGGTGGTCGAAGACCGGAAGTCTTCACATCGTTTGGATAATTACTGACGATCCTGATTGGGCTGTACACCCAAGAGGATGGAAATAGTTGGTGGTCGTCCAGACGTACTTGGAGATCGATGGATATGCGAGGAAAGTGCCTCCGGTTTCGTTCAGGCCCAGAACGAACTTGTAAATGGATTGTGTGTCTGACATTGGATTTTATTCTGTGTTGATTGATTTCTGTTAAATATATATCTGTTTGGCGGCGGAGAATTTATTCTCTTGCTTAACGCCCTTCTCTGAGACGTATGAGCTTAGAGGTTATATATCGATAGATATCAATCGCATGGCATGAATTGCCTGTGTGGCACACTGAGTTGCATGGATCAAGGCTTATGTTGAAAAGCAAAGTCTTGTGGTTGATGATCAAAGCACGGCCTTTGTGGCGTAGCTTTGTGTATAACGTGAATTCGCGAGCCTCACACCTCGGTATGAGTTAAAAAGGGATACGGACCGCTGGGAGAGCACGACGTTTCTTTCTAGCTTTGGTGGTGTCAGTGACTTACCAGCCCTGACATTTATATACTTTTCACCTTTGTGGTTGTTGGAATGAGGCGCCTCGATATTAGGTCTGTAAGGACCGGGAAACGTGTGTTCAGGAATTGCCAATCCTCTAACGTAAGTGAGGACCGGCCCAACCGATTCCAGGATTGCCCAGAGTGTGTAGTCCTGAGACATTTGCTAGAGTGTCTCGAACGCGGAGAGGAGCTTGCCCCTTGCCTCGACTCATGACGGAATCCAATTTCCAATACGTGATATTGCGGTTTTAATTGTAGAACTAGTATGGCGACATAGTAGATGGTAGCTATGCCGCCTATGATTGATATTTATGATTGAAATTGTTTTGACACTATACACTTATTATAGTATCAAATGATTTGTTTTAAAACGTACCAAGCATGTTTGGCTATTATAAGGGAAAACCCTATCCTTCGGCTTGCGTTGCATTGTGTGATGGGACCTGGGTCTTATAATAGCTTCATTTTTCGAAAAAGCATTGCGCTGCTTATTCTATGCACTGGTATTCTTGGGAGGAAACCCGTTCCGTGTTATACGGCGTGGTCCCTTGAATTACCCTCTTTTAAAGTAAAGTTTAAACAACTGTTTTAGTTCTCACACCTGTCACATGACTGACCTGGAGTTTATTGTTTTAACCTAAACTCTGGGTGCCCCTATTTTCCGCACGGGCAGCTAGTAGTTTTGGTTTTGCAGATTTATATTCACAGGATCCTGGTTTACAGCTGGAATGATATCCGGAAAGCTCTGTATCCGTATATCACCTTCAGTTGTGCTTTGTATTATTTTCCGCTGCTATGTAATTTATTGTAATCTCTGATATTTGTCGAATGTAATTTATTCATTTATACTCTGTATATTCTTGTATTCTGATGGGATTGTTGTAATATACAATGAAATGTTCTTCTGTGTGTGTTCTGTTTCGTCCTGTTCTCAAAACGATCAGGGGTTTCGAACGGTCTAAATCGGTTTAACGACTGATTCGGATCGAGCGAAATTCCTTGCTGTCACATCTTCATACTGTACTTCTCTTCATTTGCTTCGTAATGCCACTGGTTTCATGAAAATCCGTCACGAATTGATCAAGTAATGATCAAATAAAATTTTGGTGAATAAAGAGAGAAGCAAACTAAAACTGTCGACGGTTATCTTCAAATTGCATCCATAGGTTAGACTGTTTTGTCTCAAATTCTTTTCCAAATTGTAGTTCTCGTTCTCGCGGTCGATTTAATGGGTAAATCATCAAATTGCGATCAAAATTGAGTGAGATATGACTATTTGAAGTTGGCTATGCAAACCTGAAAAACTGTTACGGGATTTCAGGCATGTCTATTACTGTTTCGACTTGCTACACCCCAACGCCATCCAAATTCATCCCCAAACTGTCACTAGATCATAGTCTTTGGATTTCTCTTTGATTTGCTGCTGATTTCGTCCAAATCCGTTAAGAAACGATGAAGTTATGACTCTTGCAAGATTGATCAAAAATTGAAAATCGGGAAGAAGAAGAAGAAGAGAAATAGTTATGAAGAGACATGACTTTTGGGCCTTTATATAGTAGTTGAACTGTCCAATCATGCAAAATTCAAAATTCAAATTTAAAATTTTGGCGCCAAGCTGGTTGAACTACTATATCATCAATATCTTTCTCATACGATGTTCAAATTCAACAAATGAATATACTATCCTGATCAGAAAAACATGCCCGTCGCAATAGAGCAGATCTCATCATCAAATTTCGGAAGATCAATTCAAAATTCAGAGAATATTGAAGAAATGGATCTAAAAACAGGGTACGTCTTAATTAATTTTTAATTTTTTTGGTTGAATAGATGGTTCCTTAACAAATCAATTTATTTTGGTTTCTAAAAGTTTAAATTTAAAATTGATTTGCATCAAAAGATTGATTTATATTTCATAATAAATTAAATTTTGAATCCTTTTTTTTTAAAATAGTTTATATATATATACAATTATGACTATATGTTTACTTTATATGATACGATTCTATATTCTCTTTAAAAAGATCTTCAAATTTTACTATATTAAAGAAGCACCCTATTAAGAATATTTAACTCCACATTTCTCATAGAAATATTTTAAATAATTTATTATATATTATGAATATCACAAAACTTTTATCTTTGCTATCCTTTCAATCTCTTTTATAAATATCATTAACTTAGGCCTAGAAATTAACATATATTACCCATGTTTGATTCAAATAATTTATTATATGCATAATAGTTAGATATTACTTTAAGTATCTTTTATAGAAATACATACCTTCATCAAATCATTCTATATATTATTACCATAATATCATTACACATCTTATTTCATATCATACAATACACCTCAAATTAAAATCATTCACAGCACAAGTTACATTTCATTCAATATACCACTTCATATAGATCTACATATGACATACTGCATTACAACCAACACTGAAACGACCCGAACTTCCCCGGTCTTCGAAGAGTAGAGAAAGAATGGATTGAGTTGAGAACATGACAAATCAGAAAACAAACAGAAGAACATTTCATTGCTATTTACAACAATTTACATCAGAGTACAAGAATATACAGAGTATGAATAATTAATATACATCAGAAAAATGTTAGAGATTTAAATTACATTGCAGTGGAAAATAATACATAACACAACTGAAAAGAATACACGGATACAGAGCTTTTCAAATATAGTTCCAGTTGTAAATCCAGGACCCTGTGAATATAATATCTGCAAAACCAAAACTACTAGCAGACCGTGTGAAAAATATGGGAACCCAGAGTTTAGGTTAAAACAATAAACTCCAGGTCAGTCATGTGACTGGTGTGGGAACTAAAACAGTTATTTAAAACATTAATTTAAAAGAGAGTAAATCAAGGGACCACGCCGTATAACACGGAATGGGTTTCCTCCCAAAAATACTTGTGCATAGAATAAACAGTACAATGCTTTGTGGAAAAATGAAGCTATTATAATACCCAGGTCCCATCACACAATGCAACGCAGGCCGGAGGATAGGGTTTTCCCTTATAATAGCCAAACATGCTTGGTACATTTAAAACAAATCATTTGATACTATTATAAGTGCATAATGTATAAAACAACTTCAAATATAAATGTATCAATCATAGGCGGCATGGGTACCATCTATCATGTTGCCAATACTAGGCTCTACAATCAAAACCGAAATGTCACGTACTGGAAATTGGGTTTCCGTCATGAGTCGAGGTAAGGGATGTACTCCTCGTCAGCTTCAAGACACTCTAGCAAATGCCTTAGGATCTCCTGTAGAAGACCCGTGGATCCTCCAAGGCCGGTCCACTCTTACGCTTGAGGATTAGTATTCCTGAACACACGTTTTCCAGTCCTGTAGGACCTATATCCATCGGCTCCGTAGTAACCGATATATCCGAGGTGTCTCACAATCCAACAACCACATAGGTAAAAATAATAAATGTCTGGGCTCCATACTATGACACCACCCATAGCTAGAAAGAAACGCCATGTCCTCCTTGGGTCCCTTATCCCGTTTTTGACTCATACCGAGGTGTGAGGCTCGCGAATTAACGCTATACACAAAGCTATGCTATATTAAAGCCGTGCTTTGATCATCAACCACAAGACTCTGCTTTTCAACAGAAGCTTTGATCATTTGCATCTCAGCATGCGATACAGGCAATTCATGCCATGCGACTGATGTCTATCGATATATAACCTCTAAGCTCGTACGTCTCAGAGAAGGGTGTTAAGCAAGAGAATAAATTCTCCATCGCCAAACAGATATATATTTAATAGAGATCAATCAACACAGAATAAAATCCAATGTCAGACACACATCCATTTAATAGTTCGTTCTGGGTCTGAACGAAACTAGAGGCACCTTATTCCCCGTCCCGTGTCCAATATAGGAGAGAGGTCCTCGCATATCCGGTCGATCCCCAAGTACGTCTGGACGGTCACCACTTATTACCTTGTCTTGGGTGTACAGCCCAATCAAGATTCAAGACATCAGTAATCATCCAAACGATGTGAAGACCTCCGGTCTTCAACCACTGTCTTTATCTTTGACTTATCGTCGAATTAGTTATTCAGAATGGGTATAAACCCGACCTTTCTGAACAACTCGCGTATACAATAAACAAGTGCTATAAAAACACACATACGCCTCATTCAAATTCTGAATATTCTTTTATTTAAATATTAATATCCTTTGGGAAAGGTTCCCATTAATTTTATCAAAGATAAATTTTTTAAATTTATTCTTTAATCTTCCTTTGGATACCAATCCAAACTAAATTAAGGTTTATCCAAACTAGTCGGGGTTAGTGCACCTTACTGAAGTAATCATTTGTTTAATTTTCCAATCCCAACCTATTCATCCCATGGAGAAAAACTGGTCATACTCCATATCTAACACCATGGTGTTATTGGTAAATTTAATTACCATTTCACGTTTAAATATAATTAAAGATTTAACTATCGCTAGGAGCAAAACTGTTGATGCTCCATTCTCGATCATTTCCCAAATTTGATAATTTAAATTTTCAATTCCCATTTCAATCTAATTAAAGATTCATTAAAACTCCACTTTGTTTTAATCTTCCCAAAAATCAATATCAATGATTATTTAACTTTGGAACCACAAACATGCCGCATCGACAATCTAGATCGTACTATTGATTTCTTCCGATATATAACCTCTAAGCTCGTACGTCTTAGAGAAGGGTGTTAAGCAAGAGAATAAATTCTCCGCCACCAAACAGATACATATTTAGCAGAGATCAACCATACAGTTCGAAATACAATGTTAGACATGTAACCCTGTCTTTAACTAGGTTAAAGAACTAATGTCATTTAAAACACAGTTCACAATAAACCCAAATCACATTTCATTAATTATGAAATACTCACGGAAAACAGACCAATATATATATAATCGATATCAATTTCCGTATCCGACTAATAATATAAATGGAATAACGACAAAGTCTTTTAAATTCCATATATATATTAACAGTCTTCCTCCACAGAAGCTCATTTCGGTTGTTATCAAATCGAATTCCATTCAATTCCAATTTAATATATTAAATTGGAAAACTTTACTTTGGAAAATTTCCTTAAATCTTAATAAAAAGATTTATAAATTCCAAATCATATTTCACTGTAAATCGGGTTAAAGAACGAATGTCGTTTAAAACACAGTTCACAATAAACCCAATTCACATTCCATTTTATTCCAATTAAATGTTAATTAACTGGAAACACTAATAATCTTTAATTAAAAGATTTATTCTTTTCACACGGGGTTTAAGAACAATGTTATTTAAGACACCATTCACGGCAAACCCAAAATCCAATTCTTTTATTCAATTCCAATTAAATATCAATTAATTGGAAAAACTTCACTTAATCTTAATTTAAGATTTATTCTTTCCTCAACTGGGTTTAAGAACAGTGTTAATGAAGACACCATTCACGACAAACCCAAAATCCAATTCAATATTAAATACATGGCACTGAATAGAAATTATATCGGCTTATATTCAATATCAAATTCTGAAATCAACAAATATCGTATTGGGAATAACAATATATATATCTTCCAAATTCCTCCACAATATCCATATAATCACAGAATCCAATATCGAAATATTCTGAAGATAATTTCAATTCAAATCCATTCCAATTCATATATTGGAAATTCTGGTTATTTTTAAAACCATTTCAAACCCAATTTATTTATTTTAAAAATATTGGATTATAATTCTAGTTCATAACTAGTTCATTTTGATAAAAATATATTTTTGTCTTTTCAAATATGGAATTTTTCATCCCAATTCTTTCCAAATCATTTATTATGATTTTACACAAATTATTGATATTTTTAATAATTTTATCATGGTCCGTACGGTCGATTTCCATAAACGGTCATCGAACTGCACTTACAACGACCTTTTCCAAATTTGATTTGGACATAATTCCAAATCCAACCGTTAGATTTCAAATCTCTTATATTCTTTGGAAAGCTCTTTTCGATATGAACCCAATGGTTCCGGTTTTAGGAGAATCCAACGGTGGGATCTCCCTTAATGTCCATTCGAAGTCAATGGTCGAAATTCGCGAACTGCCGCGGCGCGGTGCGTTCAATTCAGGCCATTAAATACATAATATATATATATATATATATATATATTATATACATATTTCGTTGATTTCCATTTAAAACGTATTTTATAAATCGTTTTAAATTCGTTTTCAAAACGATTTCAACTTCATATTCAGTTTTAAATCAAAATTGAATATTCCATATCATTAATATATAAATGATAATATTTTCAAAACATTAGATTTTGAAATCACTTCCATTTCGATATTCATTATAAAAATGAATAAAATCGATATAAATATCGTTCACGTCAAAATGGCGTTAATTTAATCAACACGGCTTTATATATTTAAATATTTTCATGTCCATCCCAAATCGGACATCAAAATCATATTTTGATCCATTACTGAATATTATTTTAAAATGTTAGTTATTTTAAAATATTCATTACTCATCATTTTAAAATATTCTTTAATTTAAAATATTCATTCTCTTCGAGTTGGAATCAGACACAGTCAATTACCATATAATTTTACTTATATGGATTTCATACACACATGTACACAACAATAATCAAACAAAGTCAACCATCATCCAGAGTGCATTACACAATTGCATAAGCGTTAAATATAAACAATTAACTCTTACAACAATCTGTCAACCCATCGATTGACATACAACTAAATATTGGGATTAGTGTATGTCCAATATCATCCCGATACCCGTGTGGGGTTTTCAAACAACAAACACTGGTAATTATTTGTGTAGTTGGGCGATGTGTAAAATATATCATCCCAATCAATATCAGTCAAATGTGTGTACATAAACAAATCATCTGATTTGTAAATGAATATTTATTTTATTCATATACACATTAAAAATTATATTTTTAAATATAAAATATTTATTTCAACATATGAATATTTTATACGGTTCATTTATATAATAAAAATGATATTTTTATTGTTCTAACATTTTTAGAAAATTTCGGCAGCATAACGGCGCGATACTAGAACCGGAATAAGGTCTAGCCTTATTCCTCGCCTAATAATGGCTCACGCCATGTACAAACCAAATTCTATCGATTCAATTCATTTCCCAACCCAAATTCAAACAAATAATCCAATCAACCAAACAACCAAACAAACATGGTTTCAAACAAAGGTGTCGGGTGCTACTAAGCACCGTCTGCATCCTAGTATATATATTTAACTAGAAAATAAATTAAAGTGAGAAGTTCTCACCTTTGGTTTCCACTCCGTCGTGCTTTATTATCGCTCAGATTCACTGTTCTGATTCCAACGCAATATGTTTCACGAAATTTCATATTTTACAACGTTACTATATATATAAAAATCGCATTTTTATATCGTTAAAAAACTGAATCTTTATATAATTAAAGATCATAGCTTTTCCAAATTTTAAAAATCATATCTTTTTATTCCAATGCTAAGATATATAAAAATCTATTTTTAAAACGAAGTTATTTAAATAAAAATCATATTTTTATATTCATACCATTCATATAAAAATCACATTTTTATCTCGCTATCATATATATATATATATATATATATATGTATAAATCACATTTTTATTTGCTATTCCTATATATAAAAATCTAATCTTTATTTGCTATTCATATATATAAAAATCTAATCTTTATTTGCTATTCATATATAAATAAATCTAATCTTTATTTGCTATTCATATATAAAAGAAATCCAATCTTTATTATGATGCTTACACTATAAAAATCATATTTTTATATCGCTCTTCATATAATAAAATTCACATTTTTATCATATCGTTATATATATAAAGATCAAATTTTTATCTTTGCTTTCTACATATAAAATCCAATTTTTATCTAAACCATTCATAAATTATATTTTTATTTGTACCATTCATAAAAATCATAATTTTATTTCGCTACATATATAAAAATCATACTTTTATATTCTCCATATACATAAAAATCATATTTTTATTTTCTCTACATATATAAAAATCATATTTTTTATTTTCTCTACATACATAAAAATCATATTTTTATATCGCTATAGCATATATAAAAATCGAATTTTTCTACCATAATCATATATGTAAAAATCAAAATTTTTATACCATAAATATATATGTAAAAATCAAAATTTTTATACCATGCTACTGATTTTTATCTTTTCTTTTCTAGTTACATTAAAAAAACAAAAACAAATAAACAAAAATAATAAAAGAAAAGCTTACCGGATGTTTTGGGGGGTGAGGATGGCGGTTCAGGGTGCTGGAGGTCGGAGGGGTGGTGCACAAGGCGACGACCCAGGAAGTGGTGGTTGCGGCTATGACTAGGGGTTAAGGTTTGGGGGTTCACGTATGGAAAGGGGAGAGCGGTGGAAGAGGGAAGAGGAAGGGGGAATCGTCGGAGGCGGAGCGACGCTGGGTGGTTCAGGAGCGGCGGCGTTGATCAGATGGAGAGGGACGGTTTCCAGAGCAACGGGATTTTTTTCAATTTGTGGGGACGCGGTTTGGCTGAGGAAGAAATAGGGTTTAGAGAAAATCAACCTATATTATATATTTATCTATTATTTATTTCCAATAAAACATGTTTAATACTACGAACTCCAAACTAGACCCAACGACTACCGCTCCTAGCTAAATACCCTCATCACGAACACAATGGGATATGTCACGTAAGCCAATTTCATCATTTCGATCAGTTTTTCTTTAACTTAAATATAAATCAATATATATTTTATTTGAACGTACATTTAAATTTACTGGGGCCACATACTGACTCCAAAATTCCAAGAAAATAAATCTGGCTATGTTTTGATGATACGATCCTAATAAAATTAATTTTGTCAAATTGGGAGATCGTTTGAAAAACGATCATTTTCCAATCGATTAAATTCAAACTGAATTAACCAAACACGTTTAAATTCACCACGCTCACATATTGATTCCAAAAAATATGAAAATTGGATTCTAGCAATAATTTGACATTCCAGGCCCAACAAAAGTGGTCTCGTCGAAAACAAAGGTCGTTTGCAAAATTGCTATTTTTAAGGGCTATATATTATATAAATTCCATAGCGACTATTCTGAATTTTCAACTGGACATAACTTTTTATTCCCATTTTGAAATCTGGATTTTTCACATTCATTGGAAAGATATTTTCAAACAGATTCAAATATTTCTGGTTTTAATAAAATCTGATTTATTTTGAATTCTGTACTTTCACTTGAAATTTGAAATCGAAATTTCAAACTACCGCGCCATTTTCAATTCCTTTCAAAATTAAAATAAATATTTATATTCTAATTTCAATTTAAATAAATTTATAGGTTGTAATTCTATTCAAAATATATTTCTAGTCATTATTATTTAAATTAAATCATTTTAAATATTCAAAATTCATTAAAATTGCCAAAATAAAAATTTTAAATTGGTTCTGATTTTTCGGATTGTTACAAACACACTGCATTACATGTTAACTTTAACTCCACACATAACAAGTATACATAACATATTTACTTTGTCTTGATTAATTTGATTTGGCTTGATTATATTAATTGGATTGAATTAATTGACTTGTTTGGTTTATTTGATTTGTTTGACTTAAATAACTTGGTTGGCTTACTTGGCATGGTTATATTTCATTAGTGGTCGATAGGTTTGCTAGAAATATACTTATGTATTTGTAGTTTATGACGGCCCGCCCCGCACCAGTCGGCATTTCCTTCGAAAGTGCGCTGTACACATGCCCGACTAGCACGGAACAGTCTCCAAAGAAAGGAAAGAAGAGAATGAACTAACAAGAAACCTGTAGAATGTCTCACAGCGCATGGAGTAAAATATAATAATAATAACATACTTGACATAAAACAGGTGAGACAGTGCATAAGCTGATAACTAAAATTAACATCAACATCAGAGCAGCGGAAATCCAAATACAACTTATTACAACTTTCCAAATTTACTGTCTCTAAACAAAAGAAAGCTAAAGTAGAAGATGCACCACTAATGCCCAAGCAGTCATCTTCAACAACTCAGGGAGAATACTATATATATATTACGTGGAAGCCTCCTGCTCGTCTTCGGATCATCTACCCCTGCATCACCAGCTAACTGTCTCTAGTCTGCTCGTGTGAGCACCCAGAGTAATAAGAGGAGACATAAAACTCTGGGTCAGACATAAAGCCTGGTATGAGCGATAAGCATCTAAACAAAGCAATAACAGGTATACTAATCCATACCTGAACCTGGACCTACAACCAAAGAGTTAGTACCACATACCGTACAGTACTCTAAGGTGCCATAATAAATAGTGTAAAGAATACGGGGGTGGGGTGTGCATGTCATAATGATAGCAAACAAATCATCCATAGCAACCATCCTCACATCTCTCACTCAGTGCGTAATGCATACGATGTCCACCACTGTCAATCACTAGACCCATCGAAGTAGTGACGGAGTTCAACTTGTACAACTACTGCTACTACCAAGCTTACCACATGGAGTCATGACCAAATCTTTACAAATGACCCCACTTCATTGGTTTATAGCCCTTTTAGTCGTACCTAGGCCATTTCAGCCCTGAATCCGTTCACGTACCTCCCATACATAGTGATCCATAGTCATAGACATCGATAGCCCCTTGGCACACGTCCCGCAGCAAAGCCCAATCATGAAGTGAACTCATCGGTTCCCAACTGGATCCTGAGCTCTAACTTCCCATATTGGACTACCTTTACGTCTTGGGTTATTGGTCAATACTGGGTCGGGTCGGGTTCCTTTCAAGCCATCGGTTCGGGTCGGGTCCACTGCGTTGCGTTGATGCATGGTCTTCCTCTGATAGCGGTTCGGTTCGGGTCCACTCCATCGCGTCGGTTCGGGTCGGGTGTCCTCCTCCGGGTCGGGTCGGGTGCCATCTCCCTTCCAGCTCGTGCTTCCGCTCTGAGACGACCCCAAGCCCCGTACCTACGGTGGCAAGGGTTATCTTTGGAAAATAACACAGAAACAGATAATTGCAGAACAGAATTAAATAAATACACCAGATAATGAACAATAGAATATACTGGATAAAAGTAATCATCAGAGTTACACAGTATACAGGATCTTACTTAGAACAAATACAGTTCAGCTATACATAAAAGTCTACAGCGGAAATAAACAAAATATGTACAATAGGAGCTGAACAGCATAAAAAGAGATAAATTATAGAATCCGTCTTCAGCTCCAGCTATCCAGAAAGAACCAGCTAAACCTGAATACAAGGCTTCCCGTGTAGAAAAAGGGGCACCCGAGTTTGAAAGTGAAACAAACTACGAGTCAGTCATGGGACTGGTATGAGAAATCTACTCAACACATATATAATATGGCTAATCACAGGACCACGCCACTTTCGTGGAACGGGTTTACTCCATTGGATTGCCAGTGCTTTAGAACAAATCTTTCTTTTAAACATCGCTATGTTTTTTTATAAAAATGAAGCCATTATAAGACTCAGTTCCCATCACACAATGAAACGCAAACCGGAGGATAGAGTTTTTACCTTATAACGGCCAAAATATGCTTGATACGAATAAAACAAAGGCATTTGATATTATTGCTAGTGTTTATGTGCTTTGAAAACAATTTCAAATCATAACTATCAATCATAGACGGCATTAATGCCCCATACCACTATGTCGCCATATATAGGTATACAATCAAAATCGCACAGTCACGTATTTGGAAACTGGATTTCCGTCCTGAACCAAGGCAAAAGATAGTCCTTACCGACTTCGAGACAATCTAGCCCATGTCTCCGGAACAGCCGCAACTGCCCCTTGGAGCGACAGGGCCAGTCCACACGGAGTGGATTATAGTGCCTGAACAATACGTTTCTCCGCCCTTTTGGGCGTAAATGAGCCAACGAATGACTCCATCGGACCCGGATCGTCCAATCAAACCGAGGCGCCTCGCAACAGCAACAACCACATAGGTGAAAAGTATATAAATGTCAGGGCTGGTAGGTCACTGACACCACCCTAGCTAGAAAGAAACGCATGTCCTCCCTGAGGTCCTTCTCCCGTTTCCAGTTCATACCGGGGTGTGAGGCTCGCGAATTTACGTTATACACAAAGCTACGTCACACAGGCGGTGCTTTGATCATCACCACAAGACTTTGCTTTTCAACAGAAGCCCTGATCACTGCATCTTAGCATGCCACACAGGCAATTCATGCCATGCGACTGATGTCCATCGATATACAACCTCTGAGCTCGTGCGTCTCAGAGAAGGGCGTTAAGCAAAAGAATAAATTCTCCGCCGCCAAACAGATGTATATTTAACAGAGATCAATCAACACAGAATAAAATCCAATGTCAGACACACAGTCCATTTACAAGTCCGTTCTGAAAATTCATTCGGCCATAACTTTTGCTTTCCGCTATGAAAATTCGATTTTTCAGATTCGTTAGAAAGGTATTCACTAACAGATTTAAATATTTTTGGTTTTGCTAAAATCCGTTTTGTTTTGCACCCGGTGCAGTCCGACAAAGTTTGAATTCAATTTTTGAAACTGCAGCGCCTTTTCAAGCCTTGTTTATAATTATAATTAATTATATTCGTTTTCTATTGTCGTTTTCAACTCAGTTTTCATCGCTATTATTTAAAATACTTATTTTAAATATTTAAAATCCATTATTTTAGCCAATTTAAAAATTTTAAATTGGTTCAGATTTTCTGGGTCGTTACACGCTCCCTCGTTCTTCACGTGCTCCGATCCGATCCCTCTTTCATCGTCCGATCCGATCCCAGTTAGCGTGACCTTCCTTCTTGCCAGTTCTCCCCAGCGTCAAGTTCTTATCCGAGCCCTTCGTCCTTAAGTCGATCCGATCCCCAGCTTAACCAACATGGCCTTCCTTTTTGCCAAGTCTCTTTTGTGCCAGACTCCAGTTCGGGTCGGGTTTCTTGCCCAGTTCACATATCCGATCCGAGCCCACATCCGATCCGAAGCCCTGCACAACTTTCTGCAACTTTTTCCAGCAACTTGTTTACGCCATTCGACGACGTTTTCGACAAATCTAACTATACTAATCAATCAAAAATCATCCCAAACAGTCATAGCAATATAGCAAACTAAACACAAACACCAAAACAATGAATTTACATGTCAAAATGGATCAAATATACCCAAAATCCCATTTTTCCCTTAAGCATGATCAAATAAAACTAATCGTAGGGTTAACGAAACTTAATCAAATCGAACCAAATTTCTAACAGAGGCATAAAATATTATTTAAGAATTTCTAAACATTTTTCCATAATTGATTAGTGTATAAATTCGCTAATCTTCACTAATTACCCTTAATTAACTGTAATTAGTGTCAAAACGATGATAATCACTCACCTTTGCCACAAAATAAAACACCAAATCTGAAATACTCTCTGTTTGGGTCGAATTCCTATGTATAGCAGCAGCTCCAACCTTGCTCTGTTGCTATTTGGCCTTGTTTTGATGTAGTTTAGGCTTAATCTTCACTAAAAATGTGTTTTGGAGTGGTTTTAGAGGATGGAAGCCATTACTAAGGCCTCAAGAAGGTTTGTGGCGGCTCAAAACTGAAATGAAAGTGATTTCCTAACCCTAATCAGCCCTCCTATGCCTCTAAACTCGAAATTCCCCTCTGGGCCTAGCTGCTAATCACCCGGTTAAGCCCAATTAAGCTGTTTTTCACCATCTGAAACTTGTTTCAGCCATATCTCCCAAACGGTGAGTCTGTTTGGCTAATGTGACCACTCTACGGAATTGTAAACCATCATCCGGAGCCAATGGAAGTGGTTTCAGGTCAAAATTCCTTTCCAGTCAAAAGTTATGGCCAAAACAGTGCCAACTAGGGGTAAAATGGTCATTTAAAAATCGGGAAAAATCATGAACATGGGAAATGACCCCAATGGTCGTCTCCCAAAATTACATGACCATACGACTTCATATGTGAAAGAAATAAATATTCTTCGATCCTATGATGCGTAGAATACGGGTCGTTACATAGTTGATAGGAGCTTTATAGGTTTTAGGATAAATAGAAGTTACAAGAAATGTTTGGTTTCATGTTTGAATAGATGTTTTATGGCAACAAAACTTAAATTGATTGATTAATTGGATTGAATTGCTTTACTTATATCATAATTTTAAGGATATCTTATCAAGGTTATTTCTAAGTCTAGATTAAGGTCTTATTATAGTTTTAAGGGAATTAGAGCTTAGGATAGGTTTAGTCTTGTATTAAATTAAGGGGCAGTTTTAGAGTTTCTAAGGATTAGTTGAAGGTTCTAGAATACTTTGGTTGATTTAATTTTTTAAATTGATTGTTTGAATTGCTTGTTTGAAATGATTGTTTGTTTGAATTTTTTTTTTGGTTTTGATTGATTTGCTATTTTGAGTTGATTGGTTTGCTTAGTTTATTATCCTTCTATTAAGGTTATTAGATTAGTGTAGTCATAGATTAAGGGGGAGTTATAGAAATTTATGGAAAGTTATAGATTTAAGGGATGTTATATACAGAATTAGGATATTATATAGGCATAAATTTAGGGGGGGGTATTTTATAAGGTATAGATAGATTTAGGATTCTGGGGGAGTGCTTTTGTAACAACCCTGAATTTCTGAACCAATTTAAAATTTTAATTTTAGCTATT
Organism: Allium sativum; assembly: GCA_030737875.1. Lineage (NCBI taxonomy): Eukaryota > Viridiplantae > Streptophyta > Magnoliopsida > Asparagales > Amaryllidaceae > Allium > Allium sativum. Next base: position 16,072,474 of record CM060923.1, read on the forward strand.
TTAATGGGTTTTGAATATTTAAAATGATTTATTTTAAATAATTAACGATTTAAAATTCATTTAAATCGAAATTAGAACGTATGTATTTAAAATTTAATTAAAACAAGTTTTAAATGGTGAATTTGGTTTTGAACTTTAAATGAATGTATAGAATGAAAAATAAATCGGATTTTAGTAAAACAAGAAACGTTAGAATCTGTTTAATTATATCTTTTTAATGAATGTGAAAAATTGAGATTTTGTTTTATAAATTGTAAGTTATGTCCAGTTTAAAATTTAAGATAGTCGCTTTGGAATATATAAATATTTTAATATAATATATAGCCCTTAAAAATAGCCATTTTGCAAACGACCTCCGTTTTCGATGAAACCACTTTTGTTGGATCCGAAATGTCAAATTATAGTCAGGTTTCAAATTTTATAATTTATCGAATTAATATGTGAGCGTAGTAAATTTAAACGTGTTTTGTAATTTCAGTTTGAATTTAATCGACTGGAAAAATGGTCATTTTTCAAACGATCTCTAACTTTGACAAAATTAGTTTTTTTAGGATTGTATCGTCAAAACATAGCTAGATTTAATTTTTTTTGTAATTTTTGGAGTCAGTATGTGGCCTCGGTAAATTAAAATGTACGTTTAAAACTCAATATATTGATTTATATTTTAATTTAAAGAAAAACAGGTCGAAACAGTCGAATTGGCCTACGAAACATATTCCATTGTGTCCGGAATAGGGGTATTTAGTTAGGTACGTCATTCATTGGATTTGATTTGGAGTTCGGACCAATAAACAAGTATTTTACGAATTAAAATAATATTATATAAACAATAATTGGAAAACCCTAATTCCATCGTTTATAAATATCGGGCAGCCATTCTCTTAAAACCGATGGACGAAAAAGCTCTAAATTTAATTCGATTTTTACTCTAATTCACTCAATAATTTCTGAACCTCCAAGAACGAAAATCATAGAGCAAAGCGAGCTCTTTCCATCCATAACAAGGTAATATGTTATAGTAGAGGATTGAGCTCGAATTCTGGCCACAAACAGTCGCCAGTTGTTCACGTTTTTCGAGGAGGAGGAGCCGTCGAGCCTGAAGCTTCTCAAGGCGAAGGATGGCGGCGCGTAGGAGGTTGGAGTGGTTTCGTCCGATCGAAGTCTGGCGCTTCCAATCGACGACGACAACGAACCCTAGCCGGCAAGCGAATTTTGAATGGTTTCCAGGAATTCGATTAAGGAAGGGTAACAATTTTTTTTAAAGCATTGTTAAAAGTTGATTAATCAATTATCCAATGTTTAAAAATCCGTATCTTTTTCATACGAGGTCGAAATCCGACGATTTCAGTCACGTTGGGATCGTGGCGACGGACTCTACGATATGGAATTGACCAGAACAAAAATGGAAGCAGTTGCGGTTTTTGGTAAAATTATACGCTCGTTTAATTTTATAAAAACAATATATAATTAAAGAATGACGGATTCGAAACCAAAGTGAGAACTCTCTCACTCAAATCACTTTTGCTATGTTATTATATCATAGGTTGTAAATGGTGCTTAGTAGCACCTGTCCCAGTTGCTTGAAACCATGGATGATTTGTTGATTTTTAGTATTAGTTGATTATTGATGGTTGATGATTGAAATTGTAATGCGATGTAGAAAAATTATTAGTAGATGAAATAATTTTTGGTAAGTTAAAAATGTTATTTTTTACTAAAGTATGCGATGAAATTGAAATAAACATCCATTTACAAGTTGGATGACTTGTTTATGTACACCTATTTAGCTGATATTGATTGAGAAGATAATTTTTACACATCGCCCAAATGCACAAATAATAATTAGTATTTGTCATATGAAAACCCCATATGGGTATTGGGATGATATTTGACATACATTAATCCTAATATTTAGTTGTTGTTGAGTCAAGATTTTCATAGAGTTTTGATTTCTGACATAGAGATACGACGTGATCGACCTAAAGAAGACAATGAAGATATTTATTAGTATTATACATTAGAGGTTGATTATCTGGTATGTTAGTAGTGTTATTTATGTTAAATTTTGTCCTCAAATAATCTCACACCTTTAATCTTTGAATATACATATATAAGTATATATGATTGCACATTAACTGTGCAATCTAGGCCAAACTGGTTGACCAGTAGAAACTAAGCGGTCGACCGTTTCTGCCCAGAATGCATAGATAATGTGCACAAGTGTACATAATGTATATATATTCAAATTCCTGTCTATCGGTCCTTTTTAACCTATCGACCGTTTTCAAACAGAAGCAACCTTTCGTATAGACACTTCCATTTCTTCAAGAGTTGCTTCTCTTTCTCTTCACCAATGATCATATCCATTGTTTGTAACTTCTCACAAATGGTTACAACTGTTTATTCCTTATATAAACATCATGAATTCATCATTCCAATTAACCAATTCTATCAATCTAATCTCTATTCTCTTGATTTCATTCTTGAACTCCCAAGCGCTCAAATTGCTCATATTCTATCATATATCGTTTGAATCCTAGAATCTATTTAACATTCTTTTGATTCAATATGATATTCACTTCCAAATCTTCATATATACAAATATATTATGTGAGGATAAGATTATAGAAAGTTTGTACTACAAGCGACAAAATCGTTTTATCAAGAACACATATTGTCAACAACAAAGTATATTCATCTTACCTGAAGTCCTCGGTGCTGTAAGAGGCACGTGTTGAAGCCCCAAGTGTTGTAAGAGGCATGAAATCTCGTTCGTCTGCTCGGGTGTTGTATACCTGTTCCTCTGGGTGAAATGAGGGTACTAATAGTGAAAATCCAGATAGAAGTCTGGGACTGGACGTAGGACGGTGCTCCGAACCAATATAAAAATCTCTGGTGTGATTTTTCTAGTTTACTGCATCTACACTTTTATATATATATCTGTGATTAGCTATTATTTCAAACTTGTGTGTTATACACCATATTACACGATCTGCGTGTATTATATTAGCATGTACACGCATTTTCATTTGGTATCAGAGCAAGGTCATCTTATAACCATAACGCAGTTATTTGATATATTCTAGTAATATGGCAAATAACTCAAGCACCAGCACTACCACTTACACAGAAGGTCAATCGACACAAAGACCTCCATTCTTCAATGGTCTCAACTATAGCTATTGGGCAACACGTATGTCATTCTTTATGCAATCAAATAGCTATGCTGCCTGGAATGCTACCCAAAAGGAAATAGTGAATCCAACAACTGATTATTCAGAATAGACACCGGCTGAGAAAACGGCAGCAGTCGTAAATGCAAAAGAAATAAACATTTTGTTTTGTGCATTAGACCAAAATGAATATAACCGTGTTAGTATCTGTACCACCACATATCAAATTTGGCAAATGCAGAAAACCACTCATGAAGGTACTAACAAGGTTAAACATGCCAAAATAGTCATGCTAAAGAGTCAGTTTCAAAATTTCAAAATGAAATTGAATGAGACAATCAATGATATGTATTCACGGTTTCAAACTACTCACCATGAACTTATTGGTTTAGGACAAAAATATTCAGATTTTGATGTTGTTTCGACTGTCCTACATTCTCTGACAAGTGAACGGGAAGGAAAAGTATTAGCAATTGGAGAAGCTAATGACCTTTCCATCATGAAGCCAGATGAATTGATAGGAAATCAAATGTCCTATGAAGCTAATTTGTATGCTAGAAAAGAACAGAAAGAAGAAAAGAAAATTGTAGCATTTCACACTGAAAAAGATGAAGATGAATCAGATTCTGAAGATGAAGACCTAGCTTTCACTGAAAAATGTTTCAAAAAATTCTTGAAAAAACGAAAAGCTAGTCGATATAACAAAAAGAAAACTGGATCAAATAGACCATCTTCATCCGCTATAGAATGTTTCAACTGCCACAAAAAGGGGCTCATGCACAAGGATTGTCCGGAGCAAAAGAAGAAGTCAGAAAATGAAAAATTCAGCTACAAGAAGGACAAATCAAAGAAACAAGCATTTTCAGTTACATGAGATGATTCAGACTCGTCTTCGTCAGAAAGCGAAAGTGATACAGAAAATGAACAAGCAAACGTTTGTTTTATGGCAGCAGAAGATGAGGTATAAATTCCTACATTTGATGAAGTACTTGATAGTAATGCCGAATTGATAATCAAATATAAAGACATAAAACGACAATTAAAAGAAGCCAAAGCAGATTTGAGTAGAGCAGAGTTTGAACGAGATATTAAAAGAGGAGAAGAAAATATTAGAAGAAGAACTTGAAAACTTCAAGAATCATCATCTAATATTGACTCTCAATTATCTCTTTTGAGTCCAGAAACTGAAACTCAAAAAGAGAAAAATGATGCTCTTACTACTGAAAATCATGAGCTTAAGGCAAAAGTCAAAATTCTGGATCTAGAAAACGCTAGTTTATAAACTAAGTTAGATAATATTACTCAGAATGTTTCTAACTTCAACAAAGGTCGAGAAAATTTGACAAATATCATTGAAAGTTCACAATATGCTTCAAACAAACAAGGTTTGGGATATGAGAAACAAGAAACCAAGAAACATCTCAAGAAAAAGAAAGATGCAGCTAAGAAAAATCCTAGTTTATTATATTCCAAGCCAAAACCAGTTGTGAAATTTCAAAAGAAAATGTAAAGACTATCAAGATACGGGTTCCTAAAACAAATAACAATTTGATTAGGAACAAATATATTCAGCATTTCATGAATACTGTGCATCTTAATTCTAATTATATATATAAAGGGGATACCGGACCCATATAGGTTTGGACTTCTAAGACCTAACTCTTTGGACCCCATAAAAAGTGGGTACCATGGACTTAATTTTATTTTTTGCAGGTCCCACTTAATAAAAGAGGAAAGTGGATATTGGACAGTGGTTGCTCAAAACACATGACTGGAGACAAGAGATTATTGATAAATATTACATACTCAGATGGTGGCTCCGTCTCTTTTGGAGATAATTCAAAAGGCTATATCATCGGCAAAGGCGATTTTATGTTGCTTATAATTCTCTCTAGTATCATTTACATTTAATTACCGACTCCTTTTTGTCGATGACAAAGGGGGAGAAAATTGTGCTAACAGTGTATATGCAGGAAAATATAGATTTACAGGCACATATACAGGGGGAGATTCAAAAGTATGTTGTCATCAATCAAAAAGGGGGAGAATGTTGAGTCAAGATTTTCATAGAGTTTTGATTTCTGACATAGAGATACGACGTGATCGACAAAAAGAAGACAATGAAGATATTCATTGGTATTATACATTAGAGGTTGATTATTTGGTATGTTAGTAGTGTTATTTATGTTAAAATCTATCCTCAAACAATCCCACACCTTTAATCTTTGAATATATATATATATAAGTATATATGACTTCACATTAATTGTGCAATCTGGGCCAAATCGGTCGACGGGTAGAAACTAGGCAGTCGACCGTTTCTGCCCAGAATGCACAGATAACGTGCACAAGTGTACATAACGTATATATATATATTCAAATTCCTTTCTGCCAGTCTTTTTAACCCGTCGACTGTTTTCAAACAGAAGCAACCTTTTGTATAGACACTTCCATTTCTTAAAGAGTTGCTTCTCTTTCTCTTCACCAATGATCATATCCATTGTTTGTAACTTCTCACAAATGGTTATACTGTTTATTCCTTATATAAACATCATGAATTCATCATTCCAATTAACTAATTCTTTCAATCTAATCTCTATTCTCTTGATTTCACTCTTGAACTCTCAAGCGCTCAAATTGCTCATATTCAATCATATATCGTTTGAATCCTAGAATCTATTTAACATTCTTTTGATTCAATACGATATCCACTTCCAAATCTTCATATATACAATTATATTATTTGAGGATAAGATTATAGGAAGTTTGTACTACAAGTGACAAAATCGTGTTATCAAGAACACATATTGTCAACAACAAAGTATATTCATCTTACCTGAAGTCCTCGGTGTTGTAAGAGACACGTGTTGAAGTCCTCAGTGTTGTAAGAGGCATGAAATCCCATTCGTCTGCTCGGGTGTTGTATACCTATTCCTCTGGGCGAAGTAAGGGCGTTGATAGCGAAAATCCAGATAGAAGTCAAGGACTGGACGTAGGACGATGCTTCGAACCAGTATAAAAATCTCTGGTGTGATTTTTCTAGTTTACTACATCTACTCTTTTATATATTTATATCTGTGATTAGCTATTATTTCATACTTCTGTGTTGTACACCATATTACACGATCTGTGTGTATTATATTAGCACGTACATGCATTTTCAGTTGTATGCCAATCGATTGGTTGATATACTATGGTGAGCATTGTTTATTTATTTTAATGCTTATACAGTTGTAGAGTACACTTTGGATGTTGCTTGAATATTTAATGATGGTTTATCATTATTGCTGAATACATACGACGTATAAAATCCATATAATTAAAACTATATGGTAATTGATTGGGTAACATTCCATTTCGGAAATAACGAATATTTTAATATAATATCCAATGTAGAAGTAAAATATGGTTTTGATGTCCGATTTTGGATGGACACGAAAATATTAAAGTGAATGAAGCCGAGTTAATTAGATTTGCGCCATTTTAACTCAAACGGATTTTTATATTGATTTTATTCATTTTATAATGAATATCGAAAAGAATTGATTTCAAAATCTGATATTCTGAAAATATTATCATTACCATTTTATAATTATATGGAATAATCAATTTCGATTTAAAATTGAAATGAAAGTTGGAATCGTTTTTAAAACAAATTTATAAAATACGTTTTGAATAGAAATCAACGAAATATATTATATGTATATGTATTTATTTATTTATTTATTTAAATGGTTTGAATAGAACGTATCGCGCAGCGACCATTCGCGAATTTCGACATTTGACTTCGAACTGGCATAGCGGGAGATCCGAAGGTCGGATTCTCCTAAATCCAGAACTGTTGGGTTCATGTCGAAAAAAGCTTTCCAATGAATATATGAGATTTAAGTTTGAACGGTTTGATTTTTAAATATGTCCAAATCAAAAATGGGAAAGGTCGTTATGGATGCAGCTCGGTGGCCGATATTGGACACCGACTGTAAGGGCCTCAATAAAATTATTAAAAATATGGAAAAACTATGTAAAATCATAATTGCTTATTTGGAAATATTTTGGATGAAAAATTCCAGTTTTGAAAAGATAAAAATATATTTTTATCTAAATGAACTAGTTAATAACTAGAATAATAATCCAATGATTTTTACAAATAATAAATTGGATTGAAAATGGTTTTTGTAACAACCCAGAAAAGCAGAACCAGTTTACAAATTTTAATAACCGATCTTCGTATCGTGCAACGGTTTGAGTGCTAGATCGAAACCGAGTTTCGAACTAAACTGAAAGGTATCGGCTTTGAAAACTCTGAACTGATTTTTACACTTTTAAGTGTTGCAAACTTCTAAAAATCGTATTTTTTCATGTGTGATCGAAATCCAGTGAAATAAGAGATAGTGGACTCGTGTGGACGTCTTCTACATTCTAGAAGAGACCGGATATTTTTCTGAGCCTTCTACAATTTTTGGAGGAGTGGATCCCAATGTGAGATTTCTAAATTATAAACGATGTAGAAATGACGATGTATAAATTATATAGTCGATGTACGAGTTATATAAGCGTTGTACACCTCATGTATAAGCGTTGTATAAGTTGTATGTTCGATGTGTAAGTTATATATGCGTTGTAAAAATTATATATGTGTTGAAATGATATTGAAATGAATTGAAATAAAATCGAAACATATTTGTGTACGTATATCTATATATATATACAATCCCCTCGTCCACAGACCATGGACAATATATATTGGTTGTGATATCATTTGGATTTGGTTGATGTGAAATTTGGTGAATATCATGAATGGTTGATTGGAAATGATTGAGTGTGGTTGAAATCCCAATAGGATTAGTATATGGGAAAATTCGTCTGCGTACGAACTAGATATTGAAATCCCCATTGTCAAAAGCTGTGAGGCTTTAAGGTAGAGCGAGGAGCCGTACTAGGGACGGTGCCGGTTTTAACTACCCTGCCGTTATGCTGTCCAAATTTTCTGAAAGATTTCTGTGTTTGATTTATTTTCATGTATTGAAATATATTCATGTGATGAATGAAATGAAATGGTTTGAACGATAAAAATAACATTTTTATCGAAGGAATGAAATAAATTGTTTTACAATAAAAATCACAGTTTTATCATCCATACGAAGTATATAAAATAATCGTATTTTGAAATAAATTGCTTTACAATCAAAATCACATTTTTATCATCTATATGAAGTATATAAAATAATCGTGTTTTGAAATAAATTGTTTGACAATAAAAATCACATTTTTATCATCTATATGAAGTATATAAAATAATCGTGTTTTGAAATAAATTGTTTGACAATAAAAATCACATTATTATTATCTATATGAATTGTTAAAAATAGTGATGTGTTGAAATAAATATCTGTTGGATAAAAATATCATTTTTATCAAATATATGAAATGAATATGGTTTTGAAATCGAAGAATCGATTATATATATATATATACATATATATAAATATAATTAAAATAAATCGAATAACGAAGCTGTAGTTCGTATTTTGAAACTGTGATTTCAAACGATTATTGCGGGAGATTCGACCATCGGATTTTCCCGAAACCGAAACTGTTGGGTTTGCTTTGGAAATATCTTTCCAACGACACCAACTTTGTAAAGATCCAACGGTTAGATTTTCAGATATGTGTAAATCAAATCTGAAGAAAAACAGCACCATGGTCGCGTTATGGCCTGAAGCATCGTTTGAATGAATTAGCTATTTTTAAATTAATAAAAATAGCAATAAATCATGATAAAATATTATAAAGGATATGGAATGGAAATAAACCAAATTTACCCGGTTTATTGGATATTTGATGGTTGAATGTGTTGGCGTGAAAATTACAATAAAGAACAGAATTATTGATGTCGAATAATTTAACCATTGAAATGAATTGATTTGAAATTCTAAATATACGTGAATTATTTGAAAAGGTCGAGTTAATTCTCATTTCAAATAATTGATCTACGGTCAAAAGTCGAAGATATGAAGACGATGCAAGACCGATGATCTTCACGTCGAATGGAGGGGTGCTACCGATGCTCATGATAGGAGTAGCTACCTTGAAGGTGTTGAAGTGGTAGCCGTCCAGACATACATGTTGATTGTACGGATGAGCGAGGAATAAAGACCCTCCGGTTTCATTCAGACCCAGAACGGACTTGTAAATGGACGTGTGTCTAACGTTGTATATTGACAACGTGGCATGCAGAGATGCTGTGATCAGAGCTTTTGTTGAAAAGAAGAGCTTTGTGGTTGATGATCAAAGCACGGTTTTAAATAGCTAGCTTTGTGTTTAGCGTTGTTTCGCGAGCCTCACACCCCGGTATGAGCCAGAAACGGGAGAGGACTTCAGGGAGGACATGAGTTTCCTTCTAGCAAGGAGTGGTGCTTTGGGTTTTACATGCCCGGGCATTTTACTTATGTGGATGATGGGAAGCGAGGCCTCGGTTACTTCGGTCTCTTCATAGCCGATGGTGTGGTCGGATTTGACCAGTTTACGCCCCATAGGGTGGGGAAACGCAGTGTTCAGGCATTTTAATCCACATCGAGTGGACTGGCCCTGACGATCCAAGGGCTCACCTGTGTCCGGGTCTTGAGACATGGGCTAGATTGTCTCGAAGCGGTAAGGACGATCCCTTGCCTTGGTTCATGACGGAAATCCAATTTCCAAATACGACACTGTGCGGTCTTGATTGTATGCCTATATATGGCGACATGATATATGGTACCCATGTCGTCTATGATTGATAGTTATGATTGAAACTGTTTTTGAAACATATAAACACTAGCAATAATATCAAATGATTTGTTTTGCTCGTATCAAGCATATTTTGGTCATTATAAGGTAAAACTCTATCCTCCGGTTTGCGTTGCATTATGTGATGGGAACTGATTCTTATAATGGCTTCATTTTTATAAAAAACATTGCGATGTTTAAAAGATTTACTTGTTTTAAAAGCACTGGCAATCCAATATAGTAAACCCGTTCCGCGTTAGCGGCGTGGTCATGTGATTGGCCTTATTGTAAAATAAGTTAAAGTAGATTTCTCATACCAGTCCCATGACTGACTCGTAGTTTGTTTCACTTGCAAACTCGGGTGCCCCTATTTCTACATGGGCAGCCTTGTATTCAGGTTTTAGCAGTCTCTTTTTGGATAGCTGGAGCTGAAGATGGATTCTATCATTTATCTCTTTTTATGTTGTTCAACTCCTATTGTACATATTATGTTTTGTTTCCGCTGTAGACATTTATGTAAAGCTGAACTGTATTTTGTACTAAGTATGATCCTGTATACTGTGTAACTCTGATGTTTATATTTTACCAGTATATTCTGTTGTACATTATCTGGTGTATTTATTTATTTCTGTTCTGCTGTTATCTGTTTATGTGTTATATTCCAAAGATTACCCTTGCCACCATGGAACGGGGGTTTGGGGTCGTCACAAACGTGGTATCAGAGCTTTGGTTAATCTTAGCTCAGGAATATAACATATTAACGAACTCGTCAGAAATAGAACCAGTAGTGTTCTAGGACGAATAACTTATTACAGATAAGATCAGTAATATCCTAGTATGAGTATAGCAGAATGAAATACACCCCGATAGACACATTTACATTCAGGTATATGTCTCTATGTTTTATACTATCTTTTCTATTGACCTGACACTTTGTCTGCTATTTGCAGACCTAGAAAAATGAGTGGCAGAAATAGAAGAAGAACTTCTATGGTTCAACAATATAATGAGCCAATCATGCTCCCACAGCCAGGATCAGATATATAAGCTCTATTAAAGAGATTTCGAAATCTGGGTGGAGTACAATTCTCAGGTAATGAATCCATTATTCAAACTCAAACTTGGGTGAGTTCTGCTGAAAGAATTTTTGAATGTTTCCAGCTGAGAGATGATCAAAAAAATTAGTGGCATCTTGGGCACTCAAAGATGAAGCTTTAATTTGGTGGGAAACGGTTATTAAGGATAATCCAGAAGGTAATATTACCTGGAATAGATTTAAAGAGATTTTCATAGAAAGATTTACTCCTCTAGAAGCAACTGAGCGATTATGTGATGAATTCTACTATCTGATACAAGGAGATATGAATATTCCAGAATATCATAAGAGATTCAATGAACTTTCTCATTTTGCTCCTCATCTAATTCAAAATTCGAAGAGGAAGAATCTGAGATTTATTAACGGGCTCCAAAGAAACTACCAAAGTAGTGTAATAGGGCATGTGAAGCTTCTTTTTTCTGAAATGATGTACATGGCTTATCAGTATGAAGATCTAGATAAGCGAGGCCTTTTTGACGACGAAGAGGAAGTCAGTTCGAGCAACAAAAGGAAACTTGAAACTGATAGCCCAGAGGCAAGTACACAGCCAGAGTCAGGCACGACGTCCGGAGTCAAAAAGAAGCCTAGATTCAATCGCGAAAAGGTTATATCTGAGAAAGGACCAGTAATGACTGCAATATGCAATAACTGCAAGAAGCCAGGGCATTTTCAAGGGAATTGTAAATCCTTGAGGAAAGGAAGAAATGTTGGATCAAAATCCAATAAGAAGGGTCGAGAGAATAGGAAATGCAATCTTTGCCATCAGGCTGGCCATATTGCGAAAAATTGCCAGCTATCACAGAAATTTGAAGAAGTTCAGGTAAATGAAGTGGCAGAAGTTCCTGGACCCTCATCCGGTCAGGAAAGGCCAGATGTTTTAGAAGGCACGCTTACTGTCAAGGATATTCCGGTTAAAGTATTGTTTGATACAGGCGCGTCGCGAAGCTTTATTGCAAAGAATGCGATGAAGAAATTGGATTTGAAATTGAAGAAGCTCAAAGAACCCATGACGGTCCATAATCCGGTTGGGGGTTCCCTTGACCTTAGTTGGATCTGTGGGGTGTCTGCCTCTTTTTCTCGTTATTGGTTCCCTATTATCTCTGTCGTTATGAATTTCACAGAATTTGATCTTATATTGGGATTGGATTGGTTAACCCAATATGAAGCCGAAGTTAAATGCGCCGAGAGAGCTGTTAAGGCAAAAACAAAGTTCGAGGAATATATAACCATTCCATGTGAAGGTCTGAATTCTGATAGAAAAGACTTCTGGGAAGCTTTGGACGTTTCTCCTGCTCAATTAGAACCTGTTCCTGTCGTTACGGAGAATATTCGGTCGACATTGAAAATATCTCAGTTGTCAAGAACTATGCGAATGTGTTCGAAGAAGTTGTTAGCTTACCTCCGTAGAGAGAAATTGATTTCAAAATCTCTTTAGTTCCGAATTCAATGCCAGTAGTTCACGCTATTCGAAGAATGACCTTGAAGGAGAAGGAAGAGTTAGATAATCAAACTCGACAGCTTGTATGGAAGGGTCTAATCAAGCCTAGTTTCTCCGATTGGGGAGCAGCAGTGGTATTTGTCCTGAAGTCAGACGGTACTCTCAGACTATGTGTAGATTATCGTGACTTGAATAAGCAGACATTGAAAAATAAATATCCATTGTCGTGAATTGATGATTTATTGGATCGATTGAGTGGCGCGCAAGTATTTTCACGAATGGACCTAGCTACAGGTTTCCATCAGCTTCGTATAGCCGAGGAGTGTGTTCCTTTGACAACATTTAGAGGTCCAGATTTATTCTACGAGTGGTTAGTAATGCCGTTCGGCTTATGTAACACTCCAGCTTATTTTGTCGATCTAATGAACCAGGTATTCAGAGAAGTATTGAATAAATTTGTTCTAGTTTTCATTGATGATGTACTGATCTTCTCTAAGTCAGAAAGCGAGCATGAAAAACATTTGGAACTGGTGTTAGAAATTGTCAGAAAGAATGTTTTAAAAGCAAAGTTTTCCAAATGTATATTCTGGCAAGAAGAAGTCAAATTTCTTGGCCATGTCGTGTCAAAACAAGGAGTTTCAGTGGATCCCAGTAAAATCACTACTATTCAGAATTGGAAACAGCCTCGTACACCCACAGAAGTCCGAAGTTTTCTCGGATTGGCCAGTTATTATTGGAAATTCATTAAGGATTTTGCGAAGACATCTACTTCCTTAACGAAGCTTACTAAGAAACATTCAAGATTCAATTGGACTCCAGAATGTGAGGAAGCTTTCCAGAAGCTGAAGTTAAAACTGATGACTGCTCCAGTGTTAACAATAATTGATGGCAATCAGGACTTGAAAGTCTGGATAGATGCTTCTAAAGAAGGTCTTGGTGCAGTATTAATGCAAAGAGGCCAAGTAGTCGCTTATGCCAGCCATCAATTGAAACCACATGAAAAGAATTATGCAACTCACGATCTTGAATTATTAGGTATTGTGTTTGCAATGAAAATCTAGAGGCATTATCTATTGGGTGAGGAGTTCGAATTATATACTGACCATCAATCATTGAAGTACTTATTCACCCAGAAAGATCTGAATATGAGGCAGCAGCGTTGGTTATACTTTCTCGCAGCATATGATCTTGATATTTTATATACTCCGGGGAAAGCCAATGTTGTGGCTGATGCACTCAGCAGAAAGGATGTAATCATCGCCAGTCTTATCATCATGCCTTCATTGATTGATAACATGTCTTCTCTTCAAAAGGATGATCACTTCATTCAGAAGATCAGAGAGAGAATTCAGAAAGGTGAGCCCTCGAGTTTTCATATAGATAAGGATGGAATTCTGAGGTTAAAAGGCCGAATATGTGTGCCAAACATTGCTGAACTTCGGAGAGAAGTATTGGATGAGTGTCACAAAGCCAAACTTAGTATCCATCCCGGAGTAAGCAAGATGTATAATGATATCAAATGCACTTTTTGGTGGAGATCGATGAAATGTGACATTTATTTATATGTGAGCCGGTGTTCCACCCGTCAGCAAGTCAAAAGCGATCAGCAGAAGCTCGCTGGATTGTTGCAACCGTTGGAAATTCCAGGTGGAAAGTGGGAACAGGTTTCTATGGATTTCATAGATGGTTTGCCCAGAACCAGGAAAGGAAATGACAGTATTTGGGCGGTCGTAGATCGTTTCACGAAGACCGCCCATTTCATACCTGTCAGATCGAACAGAACTGCTCAGAGTCTGGCGCAGATTTATTTCAAAGAAATTGTTAGGCTGCATTGAGTTCCCATGAGCATCGTTGGTGATCGTGACCCGATTTTTGCTAGTAAATTCTGGGAAGCATTCCAAGCAGAATTGGGAACGAAATTGAACTTGAGCACTGCTTATCATCCTCAAACAGATGGTCAAACTGGGAGGGTGAATCGTATTTTAGAAGATTTGTTGCGGGCTTGTATTATTGATTTTGGCGGATCGTGGGAAGACCACTTGCATTTGGCTGAGTTCTCATATAACAACAGCTACCAAGCGAGCCTGAAAATGTCCATTCGAAGTATTGTATGGTAGACTGTGCTGATCCCCTACTTGTTGGGTAGAACCTGGCAATAGACTTGTATTGGGGCCTGATATGATTTGCGAAGCTGCGGACAAAGTCGATTTCGTTAAGAAATGATTACTCGCCGCTCAAAGCCGACAGAAGAGCTATGCAGATAAGAGAAGAAGAGATATATCATTTGCTGTTGGAGACTATGTATATTTAAAGGTATCTCCAGTGAGAGAAGTCATCCGATTTTGTAAAACAGGGAAATTGGCACCCAAATTCATTGGTCCGGTCCCTATTCTAGAATGGATTGGAACTCTCGCTTATAGGGTTCAATTGCCTGATTGGTTGCCTGAGGTGCATGATGTATTTCATGTATCTCAACTTCGAAAGCATGTACATGATCCAGACTTGATCGTGGAAGAAGCAGCGCAATGGGATATAGAAATTACTCCAGAATTGGCTGTTAGAAGAGAGCCGTTCAAGATTATTGGCAAAGAAACCAAATAGCTGAGGAACAAGAAGGTTCACTTAGTCAAAGTGCAATGGAGTGTAGATCCACGAGACTGTACTTGGGAAACTGAGGAAAGCATTAAGAAAGCCTATCCTAAGTGTAGGGTGGATATCTCTGATTGACTCTGGTGCAAGGTACATTTACCCTATTTTGCATTTCCATTATGTTCTCCACTTTGTTGTTGTTTTCTTTTCATGGATGTAAAATTTTAATTATATAGTCTGAATGATTTTAAAAGAGTATATGAATTAATTAGTATATTTTTGAAAAGTCAAAAATAAACTGATTGTTGTTTGTGTTGTGTGGTTGAGAATTAAATTAATTAAATTATTAGAATGATAGTTAATTTAATCAATAGGAGAATGAATGGTAGATTTATTCGAGTGAATCAAATATTGAACTGATTTAGAAATAGATAGAAATGTATACATGCACATTATATATGTTTGAACAGGTAAATGGATTAGCTGTTGAGTAGAGAATTTATTTGCAAGCCGACAAATAGGTAAACCTTAATGAGTTGGATGCGCAATTTTATTATTATATCAACTTCTGTGAATGCCATTAGATGCAGAGTGCTGGTTATTCTGTGTGTAATTAATAAACGTCGCCATAGGATAGTAACAGTTAATTTTGAACTACACTACATGGCATACTTCTCAAAGATAGCATACTTCATCATATACTGTATAAGCATTTGGAGCTTGTGTGATGAGGTTGAAGATTTACCATATGAGCGAGAGGCTTGTATGGCGATGACTATATTTTACAGGTTGAACTGATGACTGATATGGACCTTATAAAATGTAACGGTAAATTGCCAGGTTAATAAAACCCCACACGGGTCTAGAGATGACAATAAACACGTCTCTCTAGTCATTAAGGAATAAAAAACTATTTATGGGGTGACGAGAATTTATTCTCTGAAGTTATTATCTATACACACTCCCCCGTGGACACTAGAATATATCACTATAAAAATGTGTATGCTTATTAGGATTTTTTGGGTACCTAATACGGCCTAATAAATTTCCAAACCACTCCCCGTACAAAGGAGGTTATGGCGAAATTTTACGAAAATTTAAGGTGTTAGCCAAATTTTTGAAGAATTTGAAAATTCTTGGAAACTGAAAAGTTGAAGAATGGAAGCCAGAACGAAAGTTGAGTTAGTTAATTAAACAACTTTCGACTTCGTTCCTTTTCGGGGACGAAAAGATTTTAAGTGGGGGAGATTGTAACAACCCGGAAAAGCAGAACCAGTTTAAAAATTTTAAATTGGCTATTTTAGTGGATTTAAATATTTAAAATAAATTATTTTAAATAATAACGATGAAAAGTATGTTTGAATCGATGTTTGAAAATAAACATAATTATTTTAAATTATAAACAAGGCCCGAAATGGGGCGGCAGTTTCAAAATTGGAATTCAAACTTTGACTGACTGTACCGAGTGCAAAATAAAACGGATTTTGGTGAAACCAAAAATATTTAAATCTTTTTATGAATATATTTCTAACGAATCTGAAAAATCGAAGTTTCAAAGCGGGAATCAAAAGTTATGGACAAATGAATTTTCAGAAAGGTCGTTATAGAGGATATATAGCCCTTAAAAATAGACATTTTGCAAACGACCTCAGAATTCGACGAAACCACTTTTGTTGGATCCGGGATGTCAAATTATTGATAGGTTTAAAATTCCATAATTTTTGAAGTCAACATGTGAGCGTGGCGAAGGAAAATGTGTTGGGTTGATTTTAGTTAAATTGGATTGACCAGAAAATGGCCATTTTTCAAACGGTCTCAGAATTCGACGAAACTAGTTTTGTTGGGACCGTATCGTCAAAACATAGCTAAATTTATTTATTTTGGAATTTTTGGGTTCAGTATGTGGCCCCTGCAAATTGAAATGGACGTTCAAATCAAATATTGAATGTTTTACATTTTAATTTGAAGAAAAACTGACTAAAACAGACGAATGGGTCTACGAAACATATCCCATTGTGTTCGGAATGGGGGTATTTAGCTAGGGTCGACAGTTGTTGGGTTGGAATTGGTGTTCGTTTATGAAAACCCTAATTTTCTGAATAATATATATATCGGCCACTCATATATTTTCTTTCATAAATTAAAAATATAAAAAAATCAGAAACCGCCCCCATTAAACACGATCGATGGCGAAACCCACTCCTCTGTACCCTGCCATTTTCCGACTGCCTCGTTCATCGTTGACCCCTACCCCAGTTCAACTTTTTGTAGATCTCTTCCCCCCTACAAATCAGTACCTGGTACACCACCCCTCGTCGCTCCATCATCGAGATTCATCGCTGGGAAGTTCAGCACTTCCAGTCGCCGCCGCCGCTTCATCTGAGCACCGATCTGAACCCCACTTCCGGCGAACCTGCGCATGTCCGTCCTCTACAGCGTGGCGCCAACCGATCTTCGTATCGTACAACGGTTTGAGTGCTAGATCGAAACCTAGTTTCGAACTAAACTGAAAGGTATCGGCTTTGAAAACTCTGAACTGATTTTTACACTTTTAAGTGTTGCAAACTTCTAAAAATCATATCTTTTTCATGTGTGGTTGAAATTCAATAAAACAAGTGACAGTGGACACGTGCGGACGTCTTCTACGTTCTAGAAGAGACCGGATATTTTTCTGAGCCTTCTACAATTTTTGGAGGAGTGGATCCCAATGTGAGATTTCTGAATTATAAACGATGTGGAAATGACGATGTATAAATTATATAGTCGATGTATGAGTTATATAAGCGTTGTACACCTCATGTATAAGCGTTGTATAAGCTGTATGTTCGATGTATAAGTTATATATGCATTGTAAAAATTATATATGCGTTGAAATGAATTGAAATAAAATCGAAATATATTTGTGTACGTATATATATATATATATATATAGAGAGAGAGAGAGAGAGAGAGACTCCCCTCGTCCACAGACCATGGACGATATATATTGGTTGTGATATTGTTTGGATTTGGTTGATGTGAAATTTGGTGAATATCATGAATGGTTGATTGGAAATGATTGATTATGGTTGAAATCCCAATAGGATTAGTATATGGAAAAATTCGTCTGTGTACGAACTAGATATTGAAATCCCCATTGTCAAAAGTTGTGAGGCTTTAAGGTAGAGCGAGGAGCCGTACTAGGGACGGTGCCGGTTTTAACTACCCTGCCGTTATGCTGCCGAAATTTTCTGAAATATTTCTGTGTTTGATTTATTTTCATGTATTGAAATATATTCATGCGATGAATGAAATGAAATGGTTTGAACGATGAAAATAACATTTTTATCGAAGGAATGAAATAAATTCTTTTACAATAAAACTCACAGTTTTATCATCTATATGAAGTATATAAAATAATCATGTTTTGAAATAAATTGTTTTACAATAAAAATCACATTTTTATCATCTATATGAAGTATATAAAATAATCATGTTTTGAAATAAATTGTTTGACAATAAAAATCAAATTTTTATCATCTATATGAAGTATATAAAATAATTGTGTTTTGAAATAAATTGTTTGACAATAAAAATCACATTATTATTATATATATGAATTGTTAAAAATAGTGATGTGTTGAAATAAATATCTGTTGGATAAAAATATCATTTTTATCAAATATATGAAATGAATATGGTTTTGAAATCGAAGAATCAATTATATTTATATATATAGATATAGAAATATAATTAAAATAAATCGAATAACGAAGCTGCAGTTCGTATTTTGAAACCGTGATTTCAAACGATTATTGCGGGAGATCTGACCATCGGATTTTCCCCGAAACCGAAACTGTTGGGTTCGCTTTGGAAATATCTTTCCAACGACACCAACTTTGTAAAGATCCAACGGTTAGATTTTCAAATATGTGTAAACCAAATCTGAAGAAAAACCGCGCCATGGCCGCGTTATGGCCTGAAGCGTCGTTTGGATGAATTGGCTATTTTTAAATGAATAAAAATAGCGATAAATCGTGATAAAATATTATAAACGATATGGAATGGAAATAAACCTAATTTACTTCCATTCCAGAAAGTTTATACCCCCCATCATGGCGAACCTCTCCTTGTGATCAGGATGAGGTAGATGCCTCCCAGCCGGGGGGCAGATTGAATCGGAGTTTCCTTAGGTAGCCACCGACCTACAGTTATCCTTAAACTTCCGTGCTTGGTGGAGAAGAAGCGAACAAGGGTACGCTCGCTTGCTGTCTTGTTCTCTGCCGCATACTGGAATCGCTCGCCAGGTAGGCCCTCTAGAAGAAAGTTGGAGCAACATTGTATGAGAACATATTACCCATCTTCGGGGACAAGGGGCGGAATGACCTCTCAATCTACTTATAGCAGCCTAGGGGGTGTCGTCGTCTAGGCGTTACCTGTTGCTCTGATCTCCCCTACGCCTTGGACGTTGTCTGGGCCAAGAGCCATAGTTATTGGATATTTGATGGTTGAATGTGTTGGCGTGAAAATTACATTAAAGAACAGAAGTATTGATGTTGAATAATTTAACCATTGAAATGAATTGATTTGAAATTCTAAATATATGTGAATTATTTGAAAAGGCCGAGTTAATTCTCGTTTCAAATAATTGATCGACGGTTAAAAGTCGAAGATATGAAGGCGGTGCAAGACCGATGATCTTCACGTCGAATGGAGGGGTGGTACCAATGCTCATGATAGGAGTAGCTACCTTGAAGGGGCTGAAGTGGTAGCCGTCCGGACGTACATGTTGATTGTACGGATGTGTGAGGAATAAAGACCCTCCGGTTGCGTTCAGACCGAGAACGAACTTGTAAATGGACGTGTGTCTGACGTTGTATATTGACAACGTGGCATGCAGAGATGCTGTGATCAAAGCTTTTGTTGAAAAGCAGAGCTTTGTGGTTGATGATCAAAGCACGGTTTTGAATAGCTGGCTTTGTGTTTAGCGTTGTTTCGCGAGCCTCACACCCCGGTATGAGCCAGAAACGGGAGAGGACTTCAGGGAGGACATGCGTTTCCTTCTAGCTAGGAGTGGTGCTTTGGGTTTTACACGCCCGGGCATTTTACTTATGTGGATGATGGAAAGCAAGGAATCGATTACTTCAGTCTCTTCGGAGTCGATGGTTTGGTCGGATATGACCAGTTTACGCCCTATAGGGCGGGAAAACGCAGTGTTCAGGCATTTTAATCCACATCGAGTAGACCGGCCCTGATGATCCAAGGGCTCACCTATGTCTAGGTCCTGATACATGGGCTAGATTATCTCGAAGCGGTAAGGACGATCCCTTGCCTTGGTTCATGATGGAAATCCAATTTCCAAATACGACACCGTGCGGTCTTGATTGTATACCTATATATGGCGACATGATATATGGTACCCATGTCGTCTATGATTGATAGTTATGATTGAAATTGTTTTTGAAACATATAAACACTAGCAATAATATCAAATGATTTGTTTTGCTCGTTTCAAGCATATTTTGGTCATTATAAGGTAAAACTCTATCCTCCGGTTTGCGTTGCATTGTGTGATGGAAACTGAGTCTTATAATGGCTTCATTTTTATAAAAAGCATTGCGATGTTTAAAAGATTTACTTGTTTTAAAAGCACTGGCAATCCAATGCAGTAAACCCGTTCCGCATTAGCGGTGTGGTCCTGCGATTGGCCTTATTGAAAAATAAGCTAAAGTAGATTTCTCATACCAGTCCCATGACTGACTCGTAGTTTGTTTCACTTGCAAACTCGGGTGCCCCTATTTCTACACGGGCATCCTTGTATTCAGGTTTTAGCAGGCTCTTTCTGGATAGCTGGAGCTGAAGATGGATTCTATCATTTATCTCTTTTTATGTTGTTCAGCTCTTATTGTACATATTATGTTTTGTTTCCGCTGTAGACATTTATGTAAAGCTGAACTATATTTTGTACTACGTATGATCCTATATATTGTGTAACTCTGATGTTTATACTTTTCCAGTATATTCTGTTGTACATTATCTGGTGTATTTATTTATTTCTGTTCTGCTATTATCTGTTTATGTGTTATATTCCAAAGATTACCCTTGCCACTGTGGAACGGGGGTTTGGGGTCGTCACAGTTTTAATATAACCATAATTTTCCAACGTATGAATTGGATGGATTGGAATGAAAATAGTCTTCGAAATATTTCGATATTAGATTCCGTGATTTTATAGATATTGTTGAGGAATTTGGAAGATATAGATATCGTTATTCCCAATATGATATTTGTTGGTTTTGGAATTTGATATTGAATATAAGCCGATATTATTTCTATTCAGAGCTTTGTATTTAATATCAAATTGGATTTTGGGGTTTGTCGTGAATAGTGTCTTTATTAACACTATTCCTAAACCCCGTGGAGAAAAGAATAAATTTTTAATTAAGATAAATGAAGTTTTCCAATTTACAATTATAAATTGGATTTAAATGGAAGATGATTTTGGGTCCATTGTGAATGATGTTTTAAATAACGTTTGTTCTTAAAACCCAATTAACAGTGAAGATATGATTTGGAATTTATAAATCTTTTTAGTAAGATTTAATGGAAATTTTCCAAGGTAAAGTTTTCTAATTTAATATTAGATCGGAATTGAATGGAATTCGATTTGGTAATAATCGAGATGAGCTTATGTGAAGGAAGACCGTTACTATATATGGAATTTGAAAAGTGCAACAACCCGTATTTTCAATAACCTGTTATAACGTAAATCAAGGCAGAATTTAATTTATAAATCTGAATCAAGGGAAACGGGCTATGCCATTGCGTTCGTCTCGGAAAAATACGCGAAATAGAGTCCGAGTTTTCGAAAATCGGAGTCCGTATGACCCGATTAAAGCCCAACGAAGTTTTCAGAAAATTTCAAAGTAAAAACAGATTTCAAATTCAAGTTTGAATTTGGAAATTAGGATCAGATTGGGCCAGGCGGGAAAATTCCCGCCATAGCACCCAAGTCGACAGCCCTGTCGACTTGGGAGTCGACTTGGTTGGACCCAAGTCGACAGCCCTGTCGACTTGGCTGTCGACTTGGTTCAGCCGAGCAGTCTTGCCTGGTGCACCATTTTGGGTTTGTGTTGAGTTTGGGGGCCAGATTCGGTTTTAAGGGCTGAGATTGGAACTAGGGTTTAATCCTAAGGCTAGAATTAATCCTAATCTCTATAAATAAGCCCCTAACCTAACCCTAAATCATCATTATTCATTCAAGTAACTGAACTATGGCAAAATCATTCCTCTCATGGCCTCCACTCTCTTCATAAAATTCCTAAATAAATTTCTATGAGAGATTTTCCATGCATACAAGTGTTTTCAAGCTTGTATGAGTGTCATTAGCTTGCATTCAAGTCAAGTTTCCATATTTACATCATAAAGCAAGGGTTTTGATCATTTTGGCTCAAGGGATTTTCTATTAGAGCTTGCATTTTGGGTCTATTTGATTGCATAAGGGCTTTGTCATAATTTTGTGTCTTCATAAGCATTATAAGCCCTTTTCTACTTTCATATTTAAACTCTAAAGTTAATGAATGATGCAAGTGGTGTTTGATCATTATGATATGATATGCAAGTTTATCATGTTATGCAAGTTTGCTATGTTATGATATGCAAGGTTATCATGTTATGATATGCAAGTTTATATGCAATTTTGCCATGTTATGATATGCAAGTTTATCATGTTATGATATGCAAGTTTATATGCAAGTTTGCCATGTTATGATATGCAAGTTTATCATGTTATGATGTGCAAGTTTATATGCAAGTTTGCCATGTTATGTTATGCAAGTTTGCTATGTTATGATATGCAAGTTTGCCATGTATGTTATGCAAGTTTGGGGTGATCATTTTGTTCATGTTATCATGTTATGCAAGCTTATCTTGAGTATATGAACATAAAGCTTCAAGCTTTATGCTAAAGGTTGCATTTTGGCAACATGTAAGTTATCATATCTCTTATGATAACTTTCATGTGAGGCTAAATGCGAGCTTATGGCCATTTTTACATGTCATTTATCACCATGTATCACCAATATGCTAAGTTTGGTTTTATGCATGCTTTTGAGGCCTAAAAATGTAATATGCAAGTATATGAACATGTGTACATTTCATATGCCACCATGTTAAACTTGTGGCTTCAACACCTTTATGTCATGATTATGCCAAGTTCCCTCTTTCTATCCTTTATGCGCTATTGCGATATGTAAGCGATGGGATTGCGTTTGGGGTTGGGTAAACTTAAAAGACATAAAAACATAAGATTAGGAATTTACCTATTAAGTTAGGTCTACCCATTGGGAATTTACCTATTAAGTTAGGTCTACCCAATTGCTTGAAAACTTGTAATGTGTTTTGGAAACATGATGGACATGACACTTAGAAAATATAAGTGTGACCAACTCGAGGTTGGGTTGAGTTTGTAGCGTAAACCTACCCGGAACCGACCGGCTTAACTAGTTGCTACAAACAATAGGTCCCAATGTGAGAAGTTGGTCATGTTGTACCTTGAACCCGAGGTTAGACCAAGTTGTGGTGTAAAGCTACCCGGACCCGCCCGGCTTAACTAGTAACCACAACAAGGTCTAATGTGAGAGGTTAAGGCGCATTAATTAATTAATGCCTCGTGATTAGGGTTAAGTCATGGTCCACTTAATACTTAACCAATTTGGGCTTGGTAGATTAATCAGGGTTAAGTCGTGAACTCATCATTACACTTAACCAAGTTAGTCCATGATTAGCAAGAGGGTTAAACCGTACTTAACCCACTAGAAAAATCCTAGCAATGGGGGTCCACTCCAGCAGTAATCCCAAGTTTGTATCATTAAGACCCTAGGTTCTAGGCTAGGGAGGGAGCACGATTACTGGACTTGAGGTAAGTGACCAAAAACGACGGCAGATTGGTACGCCGGTGTAGTTCCGGGCGGACTATGGTCGTGCATATAGTCCGAAGCCGGGGAAAACATGCACGGGTACCAGTAGATCGAGACTGTGCACTCATGTTTATGGTGTCCAGGGGTTGACACCCTAGGGCTTGATACACCCGACGGGAGACCCTGCACAGTCTGACTACAATTATGTTTGGGCCGTATTGACACCAACACGTGACGAGTTAGGCTTATAGGGAGCCGATCGACTAGACCGTTTGGTTGGACCGCGTATTAGGGTCACTTCATGTTATTGGGCCAAAGCTTGGGCCAAGGGATCAATACTTGTTTATTCAAGTCATGTTAGTTTGCTAGTACACCTGTGGTGCAAAAACCTTAAACCTGATTATGCGATGACACCTTTATCTACCTTGTTAGTTAATCATCATGCTAGTATGTTGTTATCCTTATGTTCATCCCTGCTTCTCATGTCAGTTAACTTTATCAGTTTACATTGATTGTAGTAGGGCTTACTCAGTCTTTTTGACTGACCTATTTTCTTTCGCCTCTTTTCTTCCGTTTCCCCCCCCCCCCCCCCCAGGTTCTCAGGGTGGGAATATTGGAGCTTAGCTTGGATTTCTGATCACTTGCTTGTGGGATTTAGCTCATGTACGGTTTGACATGAAGCTAGCTATGGTTATCACTTATTTTGGGGATAGTACTTATGTATTTCAGTTTTTCAGTGATGTTGTTTTTATCTAGACTTGTTTATTTGGAAAGTTGACATTATGTTGTACCAGACTTGTTTTGAAATGGTTTGAAATCTTCCGCTGTTTTATCTATGTTATTTACTCTGTTTACATATATACATATGTTCTTGTTCTGCCTTGATATATCATTATGCATGTTTACCCGATTCAAACGCCCCTCCAAAGTCAGAGTGCTTGCAAGAGACACCCTGGCGGAGGTGGGGTGTTACATTTGGTATCAGAGCATATGGTTTACGAGAAGGAACAAAAAGGTTTTTAAAACTTTTGGAAAACTATTTTCAAAACCAAGTATAAAGTATTTTCCAAAGAAAAGTCTAGTTTATTTTAAAGGCTATTCCCCAAAAAGCCATTAGCAAAAAAAAATTCCTTCGTTTTTCTCCATTCTGAATCTATCTTTTGCTTCGTTTTCAGTATGGCCAATAAATTTGCTATTCCGGAGGGAGTACACGTACCTGTTTGGTATAGGAGACTTTTGGAGGCTAGGGCGACCGAAGCCGACCCCGTAGATGTTCCTCCTCCTCCTCCTCCGGTAGTTAATGTTCCTCCTCCTCCTGTCGCTGAGGTTCCTCTTCCTCCTCCCCCTCAGCATCCTCAAGCTGACTTCGCAGAGATTTGCAAAGACTTTAAGGCAATGGGTTGCAAGAATTTCTTTGGAACCGAGACTTATGTAGAGGCAAGGAATTGGTTGAAGGAAACCGAAGATCTTTTTGCCTTCTTTGATATAGATGACCGTAGGAAGGTTTTATTAGCAGTGTGGTTGCTAAAGGAAGAAGCTGCACGTTGGTGGGTGGTCACCACCGCTACTAGGCCAATTGAGACTTGGGATGACTTTCGGGGAAAGTTTGGACTAAGGTTCCTATCACTGAAGCAAGGGGACATGACTATTAGGGAATACATAGATAAGTTTAATCAACTGGCTCGGATCGGTTTAGACTTGGTTAACATAGCTCAGAAGAAGGCCCTATACTTTGCTCTAGGATTAAACGAGCCATTACATGGTTTAGCCATGACTCATATACCCTTGGGGGCAACTTTCGAGAGTTTGGTGAATATGGCCCTACTCAATGAAGAGAATAGGAGTGACAAGAAGGAGATCAAGATGAATGATACTCAAGCCAAGAAGACTGATTCCTAGTGGAAAGGAAATCAGGGTAATCCAAGCGGTCAGAGCAGTCAAGGCAACAAGAACAAGAACAAGAGTCAAGGCAACAAGGGGAACAACAACAAGGGCAAGAGCAACAAGGGGAAGTGCCATTATTGCGGTTCAGTTGGGCATCTTATTAAGGATTGTAAGAAGAGGAAAAGGAAGAGTGGTGAATGCTATCATTGTGGTGAGTTTGGACATTTCAGCAAAAAATGCCCGAAGAAGCAAGGGCAAGGTCAGACTCAGTGTGCAAGACCGTCTGAAGGGCGAGTTCACCCCCTCAACATCGTTCTTCCAGCTCATGATCGAGGTAGTGTTTCTGTTAAAAGTCTTGTCTACATTTCTGATTTTCCGGTTCATACCTTGTTTGATTCTGGTGCATCGCATAGCTTTATTTCATCTGATCTAGTTGAAAGTTTGCACCTAAGTACTAGTCTAGTTAATGATCCCGTGTGTGTTTCAAATCCAATTGGGGGTTCCGCCCATTTGTCTATGATCTACGTGGATTTGAAAATCTCTATCTTTAGTGTAGAGTTCTCGTGTGATGCTTATATTCTCGGTTTCATGGGGTATGGGTTGATTTTGGGCATGGATGGGTTGTCCAGTTTTGGAGCCATCCTTGATTTTTGAGCATAGGGTTGTGAGGCTCATGACTCGCCTCGGTAATACCCTAAAAATTTCTTGTAACCCTATGGGTCCCGTCATGTTGTGTTACCTTGAATCCCTCAACTCGTCTATCGATAGTTTGCAATCGGTGAGGGTGGTCCGAGAATATCCTGATATCTTGGGTGAAGTGAAGGGGGGGGGTTACCCCTAAGCGAGAGATTGATTTCCGCATTTATCTGGTTGATAATACCAAGCCAGTTACGTGGCCGGTTAGGCACATGGTCCCGCGAGATGAGAGTTAAGAAAGCAAGTCAAGGAGTTGCTTGAGAAGAACTTCATACGATGAAGCATTTCCGAGGAGGGTGCTCTAGTAGTATGCGCTACTAATGTGGACAGTTCGCTTCGCCCGTGTGTTGATTATCGTGAGTTGAACAAGAAGATTAGACAACCATTACCAAGGATCGATGATTTGTTCAGCTTGTAGGAACATCTGTTCTCTCTTGATCTTGCTACCGGATTCCATCAGCTCAGGGTAGCTGAGGATAGTATAGACGAAACTGCGTTCAGGACTCCAGATGGATTCTTGGAATGGCTGGTCATGCCATTCGGTTTGACTAATGCACCCGCCTACTTCGTGGACTTGATAAGTAGGGTGTCTAGGGAGTTCCTGAACGAGTTTGTGGTAGTCTTCGTAGATGATATTCTGATCTTCTCAAAGGATGAGGAAGAGCACGCAAGACATCTCAAGGAGGTGATGGATACGCTTGGAGCGCATCAGTTGAAAGCCAAGTCCTCCAAATGTCATTGGGCACATAGTTTCTAAGCAAGGCTTAGTGGTGGATCCTGCTAAAGTGGTCGCGGTTCGAGACCGGAAAGCTCCGACGAGGACAATTGAAGTGAGAAGTTCTCTCAGTTTAATTAGTTAATTAGCGTCCCTTGAGTTTAGACCTACCCTTCTGGATCAAGTAGGGACTTCACAGAAGGAAGACCCGCAGTTAGCCGAGATCATGGACAAGTTGATTCAAGGCGAGATGATAAGTCACCTCGCTATAGATGACAAGGGATGGCTAAGACGCAATGAGAGAAAGAAGGCTCTTGAAGATGCACATCACTCGAGGAGGTGGCCGAGTTTGTCCCAAGGTGCATGTTGTGCCAACAGATTAAGGCCGAGTCATAAAAAGCCCGGTGGGCTATT
This sequence comes from Allium sativum, assembly GCA_030737875.1. Classification (NCBI taxonomy): domain Eukaryota; kingdom Viridiplantae; phylum Streptophyta; class Magnoliopsida; order Asparagales; family Amaryllidaceae; genus Allium; species Allium sativum. Next base: position 16,100,141 of record CM060923.1, read on the forward strand.
ACATCCATTGGAGGTCCCCGCAATGGAAGTAGAAAAGCGTCACGAAGGATTTCGTGGATGGACTACCTAGATCAAGGAAAGGGAATACGAGCATGTGGGTCATAGTAGGTAGACTCACGAAGAGTGCTCATTTCACTCCGGTAAAGAGCGAAAAGACTGCATCATAACTAGCGACAGTTTACTTTCAAGAAATAAAGCGGTTGCACGGGGTTCCCTAAAGTATAGTTAGTAACCATGACTCAATCTTCACTAGCCAGTTTTGGGATAGTCTACGGGAAGTCATGGGCAAGCGACTGAATCTAAGTACGGCCTATCATTCGCAAGAGGATGGTTCATTTCGTTCAAGCATGAGTTATAGAAAATCACGTTGGTAAGAGAAATTGGCAACGTGGATTGGTATTTCCAAGAAAAGTTCTGCTGCGTGGAATACTTTATAGTAAGTAAACGAGATCCAGGATTCACTAGTGAATTTTGGAGAGCTTGCATGAAACCATGAGGTCATAGTTATGTTTAAGCCAAGAATGATAGAAGAGTAAGTGAAAAAGGAGGACGAGAGGCGATAAGGAAATGGGTTCCAACTCATATTGGGAAATAAGAGTTAAGAAGCCAAGAAATCATGAGGTAAAAGACAGTCAAAGCACAGTGGAGTTAAGCTCAAGGAAACGTGACTTAGAAGACTGAAGGCTAGATACGCGCATCCTATCTCTTTTTAAGAGCATATCCTTGATCCTTGTTTTCCTGTGGAACTTACTCGCATGTTATCTTTTTTTCGTATATCCTCTCGGTCCCATTCTCGGTCCTATTTCTGTCGGGAGGTATGACTCATCGGTTAGTAATACATGTCAGGGTTTGAAGGGGTCCGTTAGGTTGACTAAACCTTTTGGGCTTTTATAGGATTGGGGTTAAGTTAGGAAGGGATTTCTTGTAATCCAAAAGGAGTATATCTTGCTTATCTTCCCGATCTCTTTGTAGCATATCTTTCTTTTGCTATCCATGTTTGTCTTGATTATCTTGTTATCATGTTAATCTTGTCATGAGAACCTTAGGTAGAAACCCTTTGGATGAAACATGTGTTTGAAACATGTTATGCTTGATGGTTGCAAGTGGTTGCAAGTGTTTGCAAGTGGTTACTCGTGGATGCATTATACACGTTAGGCACTAGATCGGCTCACACACTCCTCATATTGCATATGCATGAGTGTTTATGCTTATTCATGGATGAAAATTTTTGTGTTATCACATGGATGTTGCATATGGATGTATGTTATGTGCACACATATAGATGTTATACATTATGTTAGGAATTGCATACATATGGATTCATTTCACTAACATAATTTGCATTGATGATATTTGCATTAGATAAGTACATATACACACACCTTTGCATATGTTCATTCAACATTTAGAATCTTGTAAGGACAATGATTGCTCGTGGATGATGTTTTGAGTAGATGGATGTTGGATGGTAGGATACGTTCTTCCTAACGTGAAGATTTCGGGGACGAAATCCTTTAAGGAGGGGAGAATGTAACAACCCGTATTTTCAATAACCTGTTATAACGTAAATCGAGGCAGAATTTAATTTATAAATCTGAATCAAGGGAAACGGGCTATGCCATTGTGTTCGTCTCGAAAAAATACGCGAAATAGAGTCCGAGTTTTCGAAAATCGGAGTCCGTATGACCCGATTAAGGCCCAACGAAGTTTTCAGAAAATTTCAAAGTAAAAACATATTTCAAATTCAAGTTTGAATTTGGAAATTAGGATCAGATTGGGCCAGGCGGGAAAATTCCCGCCAGAGCACCCAAGTCGGCAGCCCTGTCGACTTGGGAGTCGACTTGGTTGGACCCAAGTCGACAGCCCTGTCGACTTGGCTGTCGACTTGGTTCAGCCGAGCAGTCTTGCCTGGTGCACCATTTTGGGTTTGTGTTGAGTTTGGGGGCCAGATTCGGTTTTAAGGGCTGAGATTGGAACTAGGGTTTAATCCTAAGGCTAGAACTAATCCTAATCTCTATAAATAAGCCCCTAACCTAATCCTAAATCATCATTATTCATTCAAGTAACTAAACTATGGCAAAATCATTCCTCTCATGGCCTCCACTCTCTTCATAAAATTCCTAAATAAATTTCTATGAGAGATTTTCCATGCATACAAGTGTTTTCAAGCTTGTATGAGTGTCATTAGCTTGCATTCAAGTCAAGTTTCCATATTTACATCATAAAGCAAGGGTTTTGATCATTTTGGCTCAAGGGATTTTCTATTAGAGCTTGCATTTTGGGTCTATTTGATTGCATAAGGGCTTTGTCATAATTTTGTGTCTTCATAAGCATTGTAAGCCTTTTTCTACTTTCATATTTAAACTCTAAAGTTAATGAATGATGCAAGTGGTGTTTGATCATTATGATATGATATGCAAGTTTATCATGTTATGCAAGTTTGCTATGTTATGATATGCAAGTTTATCATGTTATGATATGCAAGTTTATATGCAAGTTTGCCATGTTATGATATGCAAGTTTATCATGTTATGATATGCAAGTTTATATGCAAGTTTGCCATGTTATGATATGCAAGTTTATCATGTTATGATGTGCAAGTTTATATGCAAGTTTGCCATGTTATGTTATGCAAGTTTGCTATGTTATGATATGCAAGTTTGCCATGTATGTTATGCAAGTTTGGGGTGATCATTTTGTTCATGTTATCATGTTATGCAAGCTTATCTTGAGTATATGAACATAAAGCTTCAAGCTTTATGCTAAAGGTTGCATTTTGGCAACATGTAAGTTATCATATCTCTTATGATAACTTGCATGTGAGGCTAAATGCGAGCTTATAGCCATTTTTACATGTCATTTATCACCATGTATCACCAATATGCTAAGTTTGGTTTTATGCATGCTTTTGAGGCCTAAAAATGTAATATGCAAGTATACGAACATGTGTACATTTCATATGCCACCATGTTAAACTTGTGGCTTCAACACCTTTATGTCATGATTATGCCAAGTTCCCTCTTTCTATCCTTTATGCGCTATTGCGATATGTAAGCGATGGGATTGCGTTTGGGGTTGGGTAAACTTAAAAGACATAAAAACATAAGATTAGGAATTTACCTATTAAGTTAGGTCTACCCATTGGGAATTTACCTATTAAGTTAGGTCTACCCAATTGCTTGAAAACTTGTAATGTGTTTTGGAAACATGATGGACATGACACTTAGAAAATATAAGTGTGACCAACTCGAGGTTGGGTTGAGTTTGTAGCGTAAACCTACCCAGAACCGACCGGCTTAACTAGTTGCTACAAACAATAGGACCCAATGTGAGAAGTTGGTCATGTTGTACCTTGAACCCGAGGTTAGACCAAGTTGTGGTGTAAAGCTACCCGGACCCGCCCGGCTTAACTAGTAACCACAACAAGGTCTAATGTGAGAGGTTAAGGCGCATTAATTAATTAATGCCTCGTGATTAGGGTTAAGTCATGGTCCACTTAATACTTAACCAATTTGGGCTTGGTAGATTAATCAGGGTTAAGTCGTGAACTCATCATTACACTTAACCAAGTTAATCCATGATTAGCAAGAGGGTTAAACCGTACTTAACCCACTAGAAAAATCCTAGCAATGGGGGTCCACTCCAGCAGTAATCCCAAGTTTGTATCATTAAGACCCTAGGGTCTAGGCTAGGGAGGGAGCACGATTACTGGACTTGAGGTAAGTGACCAAAAACGACGGCAGATTGGTACGTCGGTGTAGTTACGGGGGGACTATGGTCGTGCATATAGTCCGAAGCCGGGGAAAACATGCACGGGTACCAGTAGATCGAGACTGTGCACTCATGTTTATGGTGTCCAGGGGTTGACACCCTAGGGCTTGATACACCCGACGGGAGACCCTGCACAGTCTGACTACAATTATGTTTGGGTCGTATTGACACCAACACGTGACGAGTTAGGCTTATAGGGAGCCGATCGACTAGACCGTTTGGTTGGACCGCGTATTAGGGTCACTTCATGTTATTGGGCCAAAGCTTGGGCCAAGGGATCAATACTTGTTTATTCAAGTCATGTTAGTTTGCTAGTACACCTGTGGTGCAAAAACCTTAAACCTGATTATGCGATGACACCTTTATCTACCTTGTTAGTTAATCATCATGCTAGTATGTTGTTATCCTTATGTTCATCCCTGCTTCTCATGTCAGTTAACTTTATCAGTTTACATTGATTGTAGTAGGGCTTACTCAGTCTTTTTGACTGACCTGTTTTCTTTCGCCTCTTTTCTTCCGTCCCCCCCCCCCCAGGTTCTCAGGGTGGGAATATTGGGGCTTAGCTTGGATTTCTGATCACTTGCTTGTGGGATTTAGCTCATGTACGGTTTGACATGAAGCTAGCTATGGTTATCACTTATTTTGGGGATAGTACTTATGTATTTCAGTTTTTCAGTGATGTTGTTTTTATCTAGACTTGTTTATTTGGAAAGTTGACATTATGTTGTACCAGACTTGTTTTGAAATGGTTTGAAATCTTCCGCTGTTTTATCTATGTTATTTACTCTGTTTACATATATACATATGTTCTTGTTCTGCCTTGATATATCATTATGCATGTTTACCCGATTCAAACGCCCCTCCAAAGTCAGAGTGCTTGCAAGGGACACCCTGGCGGAGGTGGGGTGTTACAAAAAGCTTTACTGTTATTCCTTCTATATTATTAGTCAGATACAGAAATTTATATCGATTATATATTGATCTGTTTTCCGTGAAGATTGCATAGTTAATGGAGTTGATTTGGATTTATTGTGAACCATGTTTTAACTGAAATTGGTTCTTTAAACCAGTTAATGACAGGATTAGTTTTCCTAAAAGTTGAACAATCATTAAGTAATGATTCTTGGAAGATTAAAACTAAATAGATTTTCAATGAATCTTTAATTAGATTGAAAGTTATATGGTAATTATATTTATCGAATTTCTAAAATGATCGAGAAATGGAGTATCACCAGTTTTGCTTCAAACGATAGTTAAATCTTTAATTAGATTTGGAACGAGAAACGGTAATTAATTTTACCGATAACACAATGGGTGTTAGATAGGGAGTACTATCAGTTTTTCTCCATGGGATGAATAGGTTGGGGTTTGGTTAATAAAATAAATGGTTACTTCAGTAAGATTCGCTAATCCCGACTAGTTAATAATATATTTTGAAATTAATATCCAAAGGAAGATTAAAGAATAAATTTAAAAGAATTTATCTTTGATAAAATTAATGGGAACCTTTCCCTAAAGATGTGAATATTTGAATAAATGAATATTCTGAATTGGAATGAGGCGTATAATGTGTTTTTATAGCACTTGATTATAAGATACGCGATTTATTCGGAAAGATCGGGTTTAACCCATTCTGAATAACTGATACGACGACTAAATGTCGATGATATGAAGACGGTGGTTGAAGACCGAAGATCTTCACATTGTTTGGATGATTACTGATGTCTTGATTGGGATGTACACCCAAGACAAGGTAATAAGTGATGATCATCCTGACGTACTAGGTATCAACCGGATATGCGAGGGTCTCTCTCCTGTATTGGACATATAGGACGAGGAATAAGGTGCCTCTAGTTTCGTTCAGACCCGGATCAGACTTGCAAATGGATGGTATGTCTGACATTATATTCCTTTATACTGTATTCGTTGATTTCTGCATATATATATATATATATCTGTTTGGTGGCAGATAATTTATTCTCTTTTTTAACACCCTTCTCTAAGACGTACGAGCTTAGAGATTATATATTGGTGGAAATCAGTGGTACAGTATGGATTGAAAGTGTGGCATGCTGAGATGCATGGATCAAAGCTTTTGTTGAAAAGCAAGATTTTGTGGTTGACGATCAAAGCACAGCTTTAAATAACATAGCTTTGTGTAGCGTTAATTCGTGAGCTTCACACCTCGATATGAACCAAAAACGGGATGAGGGACCGTAGGTAAACGGACATATGTTAGTTCTAGCTATGAGTAACATCATGGTACAGAGCCTAAACGTTTTACTCATGTGGATGTTGGAAACTTTATTGATGGAAAACGAGGTACCTCGGATATGATTCGAGTCCCTAGTGGCTCTTGATTGGTCGACACAATTGACCAATTTTGGTGGTTCGATGAAACCGACTAACATATAGTTTATGGTATAACTAATCATCGACGGATGACCGGCCCTACCGATTCCTAGGGTTGCCCGTAGGTGTGATCCTAAGGCATTTGCTAGAGTGTCTCGAAACCGGTGAGGAAGATCTATTGCCTCAGTTCATAGATGGAAATCCAATTTCCAATATGCGATTTTATGGTTTTAGTTGTAAACCTATATGGCAACGTAAGATAATGGCACCTACGTCGCCTATGATTGATACATTTATATTTGAAGTTTATTTATTCACTTATGGTGATAATAATAATAAAAGATGAAATTTCGCGTATCAAGCATGTTTGGCTATTATAAGGTAAAACTCTATCCTCGACTGCGTTCATTGTGTGATGGGACCTAAGTCTTATAATAGCTTCATTTTTCTGTTTAACATTGCGTTGCTTATTCTTAAGCACTAGTATTCATAGGGGGAAAATCCATTCCATGTTATACGGCGTGGTCTAGTGATCTACCTAACTTTAAAATAAAAGCTAATAACTGTTCTAGTTCTCACACCAGTCCCATGACTGTCTCGGAGTTTATTTCTTCTACCTAAACTCTGGGTGCCCATATTTTCCACACGGGTTCACAGGATCTTGGTTTACTGCTGGAGCTATATTCGGAAAGCTTTGTATCCGCGTATTTCTTTCAGTTGTGATGGTTGATATTTTCCTCTGTGCATTGTATTTATACATTTTAAATTTCCGCTGCTATGTATTTTAATCTCTGATATTATTTTCCGCTGTGTAATATTTATTTATACTTTGATATTCTTGTACTCTGATGTAAACTGTTGTAATAGCAATGAAATGTTCCGGTGTTTGCGTTTCTAGTGAGTTGTGTTCTCAAAGCAATCCGGGCCCCTCCATCTTCTCGGGGATCGGGAAGTTCGGGTCGTTTCAGCATGGTATCGGAGGTTTGGTTTACAAAGCTAGAGAACAAGGCACATTAGAACCGAACGAAAGAATTCATCAGAGATAGAATTAGTAATATCCTATAAGGATGACTCGTTGGAGATAGGGTTAATAATGCCCTAGAATGAGTTGGAAGAGTGTTATTTATAAAAAACGAAATTGGTTTTGAAAATTATATATTATTATACATATTTGAGTATTTTATTTTATATTAATTTTGGACTATCAGGTATAAGAAGATTTTGCATATACGCCTTGCAAACGTGTATACAAAGCCTCAAATATAATGGTTAGAAATAGAATCATAGTCTAGTTGCCCGGAGATGATTCTAATGATTGTCATGACATCATCAGCATTGATGTTCGAGTTTTGAAGGTGGGATATCTATATATTTCCAATTGATTGGTGTGAGAACCAAAACGTAGCTAGAGTTTATTGTTCGTGATTTGTTCTTTAAATTGGATTTTTGGAGTATACATAAAGTTATATATTTGAAAATTTAATTAACAAATTGATTGCTGATTATATTGTGTGATAATTAATTTAACTAATAAAAATATTGGAACAATAAAACCAATACGAGAATGAATGATAAATTTAGCCAAATCGAATTTAATATTAAACTGAATTGAAAATTGATTGGAATTGCATACATAGACATGTGTGTGTGTGTATATATGTTGAGCAGGTTATGGATTTACTGTTGAGTAGAGAAATAAATTGCGTGCCCGACAAACAAGTGCACCTTAATGAGTTGGATGCGCAATTTTATTGTTTATATAAACTACTGTGAGTGTTTATGGATGCGTTATGATGGTTGTTCTGTGTGAGATTATAAACATATGCCATAGGAAAGTAACATAAATATGAACTACACCGCACGGCATACTATATGAAGACCGCATATCATATCATATTCCATATAAGCATTTGACGCTTATATGACGAGGTTTGGATTTCCGCACAGGCGAGATGCGTGTATGGCGATGACTGAATTACAAGTTGAATAGAAGACTGATTATGGACTTAATAAAATACATGTAACCATGCTTGGGGCAGGATTTAATAAAAACCTACACAGGCCTGAAGATGACAAAAATTCATGTCTCTTTGTTGTTAATTAAAGTACATGGAATATTTTATTTCCAACATTAGGGCAAGGTATGAGATTACGACTTTTTACACGTCTCCCTTGGGCATAGACAAGCCACAAAAAATGTGTATGCTTTTTATTGATTTATTGGGTGCCTAATGCGGCCCATTAAAATTTTCAAATCCTCCCCGTACAAAGGAGGTTATGGCGAAATTTTTCGAAAATTTAGGGTGTTAGCCAAATTTTTGAGAAATTAGAAAATTCTTAGAAACAAAAAAGTTGAAGAATGAAAGTTGAGTTGGTTAGTTAAACAACTTCCAGCTCCGTTCCTTTTCGAGGACGAAAAGATTTTAAGTTGGGGAGATTGCAACAACCCGGAATTTCTGAACCAATTTAAAATTTTAATTTTAGCTATTTTAATGGGTTTTGAATATTTAAAATGGCTTATTATTAACAATTAACGATTTAAAATTTATTTAAATCGAAATTAGAACAAATGAATTCAAAATTTAATTAAAACGAGTTTGAAATGACGCGGTAATTTGAAAATTGGGTTTTGAACTTTAAATGAATGTACAGAATGAAAAGTAAATCGAATTTCAGGAGAACAAAAAAAGTTAGAATCTGTTTAATTATATCTTTCTAATGAATGTGAAAATTTGAGATTTTGTTTTATAAATTGTAAATTATGTCCAGTTAAAATTTAAATAGTCGCTATGGAATTTATATATATTTTAATTTAATATATAGCCCGTAAAAATAGCCATTTTGCAATCGACCTCCATTTTCGACGAAACCATTTTTCTGGATCCGAAATGTCAAATTATATTCAGTTTTTAGATTTCATAATTTTTGAAATTAATATGTGAGTGCAGTAAATTTAAATGTGTTTTGTAATTCCAGTTTGAATTTAATCGACTGGAAAAATGGTCATTTTTCAAATGATCTCCAAATTCGACGAAATTAGTTTTCTTAGGACCGTATCATCAAAATATAGATGGATTAAATTTTTCTGTAATTTTTGGAGTTAGTATGTGGCCCGGTAAATTAAAATGTACGTTTAAAACTCAATATATTGATTTATATTTTAATTTAAAGAAAAACTGAATGAAACAGTCAAATTGGCCTACGAAACTTATTCCATTGTGTCCAGAATGGGGGTATTTAGTTGGGAACGTCAGTCGTTGGGTTTGATTTGGAGTTCGGACCAATAAACAAGTATTTTTACGAATTAAAATAATATTATATATATATAATAATTGGAAAATCCTAATTCCATCGTTCATAAATATCGGGCCGCCATTCTCTTAAAACCGATGGATGAAAAAGCTCCAAATTTAATTCGATTTTTACTCCCCATTCACTCAACAATTTCTGAAACTCCAAGAACGAAAATCATAGAGCAAAGTGAGCTCTTACCATCCATACCAAGGTGATCTGTTCTAGTGGAGGATTGAGCTCGAATTCTGGCCACAAATAGTCGCCAGTCGTTCACGTTTTTCGAGGAGGAGTCGCCGAGCCTGAAGCTTCTCATTGCGGAGAATGGCGGCACGTAGGGGGTTGGAGTGGTGGCGTCCGATCGAAGTTCGGCGCTTCCAATCGACGGCAACGACGAACCCTAGCCGGCGAGCGAATTTTGAACGGTTTCCAGAAATTTCGATTAAGGAAGGGTAACGATTTTTTTTAAAGCGTTGTTAAAATTTAATTATTTATTTATTTAATTATCCAATGTTTAAAAATCCGTAATTTTTCATATGAGGTCGAAATACGATGATTTCAGTCACGTTGGGATCGTGGCGACGAACTCTACAACATGGAACTGACCAAAATGGAAGCGGAAGAAGTTGCAGTTTTTGATAAAGTTAAATGCTCGTTTAATTTTATTAAAACAATCTTCAATTAAAGAATGGCGGAGTGGAAACCAAAGTGAGAACTCTCTCACTCAAATCATTTTTTCTATGTTATTATATCATAGGTTGTAAATGGTGCTTAGTAGCACCTATCCCAGTTGTTTGAAACCATGGATGATTTGTTGATTTTGGTATTAGTTTATTATTGATGGTTGATGATTGAAATTGTTTATGCGATGTAGAGAAATTATAAGTAGATGAAATAATTTTTGGTAAGTTAAAAATGTTATTTTTAACTAAAGTATGCGATGAAATTGAAATAAACATCCATTTACAAATTGGACGACTTGTTTATGTACACCTATTTAACTGATTTTGATTGGGACGATAATTTTTAAACATCGCCCAAATGCACAAATAATAATCAGTATTTGTCGGATGAAAACCCCATACGGGTATTGGGATGATATTTGACATTCACTAATCCCAATATTTAGTTGTATGTCAATCGATTGGTTGACAAACTATGGTGAGCATTGTTTATTTATTTTAACGCTTATACAGTTGTAGAGTGCACTTTGGATGTTGCTTGAATGTTTAATGATTGTTTATCATTATTGCTGAATACATACAATGTATGAAATCCATATAACTAAAACTATATGGTAATTGATTGAGTCACATTCCAATTCGAAAATAATGAATATTTTAATATAATATTCAGTGAAGAAGTAAAATATGGTTTTGATGTCCGATTTTGGATGGACACGAAAATATTAAAGTGAAGCCGGGTTAAGTAGATTTGCGCTATTTTAACTCGAACAGAATTTTATATCAATTTTATTCACTTTATAACGAATACTGAAAAGAAATGATTTCAAAATCTGATATTTTGAAAATATTATCATTTCATATTATAGTGATATAGAATAATCAATTTTGATTTAAAATTGAAATGGAATTTGGAATCGTTTTTAAAACAAACTTATAAAATACGTTTTGAAAAGAAATCAACGAAATATTATATATATCTATTTAAATGGTTTGAATAGAACGTATCACGCAGCGACCGTTCGCGAATTTCGACCATTGACTTCGAATTGGCATAACGGGAGATCCAACTGTCGGATTCTCCTAAAATCGAAACCTTTGGGTTCGTATGGAAAAGAGTTTTCCAATGAATATAAGAGATTTAAATTTAAACGGTTAGATTTTAAAATATGTCCAAATCAAAATCAAAAAAGGTTGCTAAGGATATAGTTTAGCTGCCGATATTGGAAACCGACTGTAAGGGCCTTAATAAAATTATTAAAAATATGAAAAAATTATGTAAAATCATAATTACTGATTTGGAAATATTTTGGATGAAAAATTTTAGTTTTGAAAAGATAAAAATATGTTTTTATCTAAATGAACTAGTTAATAACTAGAATAATAATCCAGTGATTTTTTAGAAATAATAAATTGGATTGAAAATGGTTTTAATATAACCATAATTTTCCAACGTATGAATTGGATGGATTGAATGGAAATAATCTTCGGAATATTTCGACATTGGATTTTGTGATTTTACGGATATTATTGAGGAATTTAGAAGATATAGATATCATTATTCCCAATATGATATTTGTTGGTTTCAGCACTTGATATTGAATATAAGTCGATATTATTTCTATTCAGAGCCTTGTATTTAATATCAAATTGGATTTTGGGGTTTGTCGTGAATGGTGTCTTTATTAACACTATTCTTAAACCCCATGGAGAAAAGAATAAATCTTTTAATTAAGATGAATGAAGTTTTCCAATTTATAATTATAAACTGGAATTAAATAGAAGATGATTTTGGGTTCATTCTGAACGATGTTTTAAATAACTTTTGTTCTTGAAACCCAATTAACAGTGAAGATATGATTTGGAATTTATAAATATTTTTAGTAAGATTTAATGGAAAATTTCCAAAGTAAAGTTTACCAATTTAATATATTAAATTGGAATTGAATGGAATTCGATTTGGTAATAATCGAGATGAGCTTCTGTGAAGGAAGACCGTTACTATTTATGGAATTTAAAAAGCTTTGTCGTTATTCCACCTATATTATTAGTCAAATATGGAAATTTATATCGATTTTATATTGATCTGTTTTTCATCAAGATTCCATAGTTAATGAAAGCTGATTTGGGTTTATTGTGAACTGTGTTTAAAATGAAACTGTTTCTTTAACCCAATTAATGACAGGATTAATTTTCCTAAAAGTTGAACAATCGTTAAGTAATGATTTTTGGAATATTAAAACTAAATAGAGTTTTAATGAATCTTTAATTAGATTGAAAGTTAAATGGTAATTAAATTTATCAAATTCCAGAAATGATCGAGAAATGGAGTATTGTAACGACCCAGAAAATCTGAACCAATTAAAAATTTTTAAATTGGCTAAAATAATGGATTTTAAATATTTAAAATAAATATTTTAGCTAATGGCAATGAAAAGTTAACTGAATCGACAATAGAAAACGAATATAATTAATTATAATTATAAACAAGGCTTGAAAAGGCGCTGTAGTTTCAAAAATTGAATTCAAACTTTGTCGGACTGTACCGGGTGCAAAACAATCCGGATTTTAGTGAAACCAAAAATATTTAAATCTGTTAGTGAATACCTTTCTAACAAATCTGAAAAATCAAATTTTCATAGCGGAAAGCAAAAGTTATGGCCGAATGAATTTTCAAAAGGGTCGCTATGGATTTTATATAACCCGTGAAATTGGCCATTTTGCATACGACCTCGGAATTCGACGAAACCACTTTTGTTGGATTCGTGATGTGAAGTTATTGCTAGGTTACAAATTTCATAATTTTTGAAGCTAGTATGTGAGCGTGGCAAAGGAAAATGTGTTTTGGTCAATTACAGTTAAATTGGATCGACCAAAAATGGGCCTTTTTGCAAATAGTCTCAGAATTGGACGAAACTAGTTTTGTTGAGACCGTATCGTCAAAACATAGCTAGATTTATTTTTCTGGAATTTTTCGAATCAGTTTGTGGCCCTGGCAAATTGAAATGTACGTTCAAATTAAATATTAAATGTTTTATATTTTAATTTAAAGGAAATCTGACTGAAATAGTCGAATGGGCCTACGAAACATATCCCATTTGTTCGGAATGGGGGTAAAACGCTGGGGGCGACAGTCGTTGAGTTTGATTTCGAATCCGTTTATGAAAACCCTAATTTTTGAATAAATATATATACGGACCAATCAGATTTTAAAGAAATAAAAAAAATTATCGTTTCTCTCTCCCCGCTGAAGCGATACACGGCGGAAGTGGATCGAAGCTTTCCCCTCCGATTTAGAGCGCCACCGTCCACGCCAGACTTCGCCACCACCCACGTTCGAAAGCCCCTTCCCTCCTCTTCGAATCCGACCAAGTCCAACCACCTCCCATCGCGCCACCTGCGAGAACGAGCCCCGTAAAGTCAGCACCTTCCCTGACGTCGATCTCTCTCCCCCAACCACCGAACAAGCTGCGACCACCACCCCCTGGAGCGCCTCTCGAAGCTCTTCCGTGTGGCACAGTCCGATCGCCTTCTCGCTTCCAGGATTCGCCGAAAACCCTAAACCTAGTTTTGAACAGGTATACGGCTTGTATATTTTCAACTGATTTTCACACTTTAAAGTGTTTCAAACTTTGAAAAATCATATCTTTTTCTTACGTCAACGAAATTCGATGAAACAGGAAACATCGTGACCGTGTGGACGTCTTCTACATTTTAGAAGAGACCGCATATTTTTCTGAGCCTTCTGCTATTTTTGGTGGAGTGGAACCCAATGTGAGATTTCTAATTTAAAAAAAATATGGAAAATGACGATGTATAAATTATATAGTTGATGTATGAGTTATATAAGCGTTGTACACCTCATGTATAAGCGTTGTATAAGTCGTATGTTCGATGTATAAGTTATATATGCGTTGTAAAAATTATATATGTGTTGAAATAAAAGTGAATTGCTATATATATATATATATACGCCCCTCGTCCACAAACCATGGACGATATTTATTGATTGTGATTGGTGTGAATATTGATTGATAGCGAATGGTTGTTTGGGATTGGTTGTGGTTGATATTGATTGATTGTGGTTGAAAAATACCCATTTGTGGTTGAGAAATATTTGGTTGAAACCACATAGGATTAGTTTGTGGAAATGAAATAAATATATACATGCCGCCTGCGTGCGAACTAGATGCATGATCCCCATTGTCAAAAACCGCGAGGTTTTAAGGTAGAGCGAGGAGCCGTACTAGGGACGGTCCCGGTTTTAACTACCCTGCCGTTATGCTGCCGAAATTTTGAATAATATTCATGTGTTTGAATTATTTTCATTTGCTAAAACTATATTTATTCATTGACTAGAAAACCCTCATGTGTTGAATCGATATTCATTCGTTGATTAGAAATTCATGTGTTGAATGGTATTCGCGTTTTAAATATAAAAATCACATTTTTATCTATATATAGAAACTATAGAAAACCTTCATGTGTTGAATCGATATTCATTCGTTGATTTGAAAATTCATGTGTTGAATGGTATTCATATTTTGAAATAAATTGTTTGATAATAAAAATCACCTTTTATCGACTATATGAACTATGTAAAATAATCTCATTTTGAAAGAAATTGTTTTATAAGAAAAATCCTATTTTTATCACCTATATATATATATATACACTATATAAAATAATAGTGTTTTGAAATGAATTGTTTTACAATAAAAATCACATTTTTATTATATACATGAATCGTTGAAATGTGAAGTGTTAAAAATAGCAACTCGTTCAAATAAATATATACGAGTTGAAATATTCATTAATTAGCTAATGATATGATTTTTGCCTATACATGTAACAGTAGAATGAATGGTGTTTTTAAACCAAATGGAATCAAATATGAAGTTGAATAGAAAATGATAAATGATAAGAACTGTATATATGTACATGCATATTTATTGAACAGGTTATAGCAAAGGGGCTAGAGAAGAGGAATAAAATTTTGTGCCCGACAAATAGGTACACATTTACTGTTTTGTTTGGGTGATGATTTTATGAGCCTGTTGGCTAGCCGCTTGGCTTTTTCTTTTTCTTTTCGACATGAGACGCCCGTGTGGGTATTTGGGAATTTTCCCAGCCCCTCCCGTACAAAGGAGGTTATGGCGAAATTTTCCAAAATTTTAAGGCGTTAGTGAAATATTTGAAGTAAAAACGATATTGAAATCATTGAATGAACTATATTTATATAAATATAAATAACATTAAAACGAAACGAGGCCGTGCAGTTCGTATTTTGAAACCGTGATTTCAAACAACTAGTGCGGGAAATCCGACCATTGGATTTTCCCGAAACCTCAACCGTCGGGTTCACCTTGGAAATATCTTCCCAACGGCACCAACCTTGTAAAAATCCAACGGTTAGATTGTCTGGAATGTTTAATTCAAATCTGAAGAAAAGCAGCGCCAGAAACGATTATATTTATATATATATAAATATAATTATATTTAATCGAATAACGACGCTGCAGTTCGTATTTTGAAATCGAAACTTCAGACGATTATACCGGGAGATCTGACCGTCGGATTTTCCCGAAACTGGAACCGTTGGATTCGTTTTGAAAAGACCTTTCTAATGATGTAAATTTTGTGAATATCCAACGGTTAGATTTTCATATATGTGTAAATCAAATCTGAAGAAAAACAGCGTCACGGCCGCGTTATGGCCCGAAGCGTCGTTTTGAATAAATTGGCCATTTTAAAATAAATAAAAATAGCGATAAATCGTTATAAAATATCATAAACAATATGGAATGGAAATAAACTGAATTTGCTCGATTTATGTGGTATTTGATGGTTGAATGTGTTTGGTGTGAAAATTACATTAAAGAACAAAATTGGTGTTGTCGAAGGATGTAACCATTGAAATAAATTGATTTGAAATTCAAAATATACGTGAATTATTTGAAAAGGCCGAGTTAATTCTCATTTCAAATAATTGACCGACGATTGAAAGTCGAAGATGAAGACGATGGTCGAAGACCGGAGATCTTCACCTCGTTTGGATGATAACCGAGGTCCTGATTGGGAGGCATCCTGAAATATGGATAATGAGTGGTGATCTTCTAGACGCGCGTGGTGATCGATGGGTTTGCGAGGTATTTAGTGCCTCCGGTTTTGTTCAGACCCAGAACGGACTTGTAAATGGACTGTTTGTCTGACATGGGATTTTATTCTGTGTTGATTGATCTCTATTAAATATACATCTTTTTGGCGGCGGAGAATTTATTCTTTTGCTTAATGCCCTTCTCTGAAACGCACGAGCTCAGAGGTTGTATATCGATTGACATCAGTCGCATGACATGGATTGCCTGTGTGGCATGCTAAGATGCAGTGATCAGGGCTTCTGTTGAAAAGCAAAGTCTTGTGGTGATGACCAAAGCACCGCCAGTGTGGCGTAGATTTGTGTATAACGTGAAATCGCGAGCCTCACACCCCGGTATGAACCAGAAACGGGAGCAGGACCTCAGGGGGGACGTGCGTTTTCTTTCTAGCTAGGGTGGTGTCAGTGACCTACCAGCCATGACATTTATATACTTTTCACCTATGTGGTTGTTGCTGTTGCGAGGCGCCTCGGTTTGATCGGACGATCCGGGTCCGATGGAGTCATTCGTTGGCTCATTTACACCCCAAAGGGTGGAGAAACACATTGTTCAGGCATTATAATCCACTTCATTTGGACCGGCCCTGACGATCCAAGGTACGGTTGCGGCTGTGCCTGAGGGGCGGGCTAGAGCGTCTCGAATTCGGTAAGGACTATCTTTTGCCTTGGTTCATGACGAAAATCCAATTTCCAAATATGTGACTATGCGGTTTTGATTGTGTATATATATGGTGACATGATATATGGTACCCATGCCGTCTATGATTGATAGTTATGATTTGAAATTGTTTTCAAAACATATAAACACTAGCAATAATATAAATGCCTTTGTTTTATTCGTATCAAGCATACTTTGGCCGTTATAAGGTAAAACTCTATCCTCTGGTTTGCGTTGCATTGTGTGATGGGAACTGAGTCTTATAACGGCTTCATTTTTATAAAAAGCATAGCGATGTTTAAAAGAAAGATTTGTTTTAAAGCACTGGCAATCCAATGGAGTAAACCCGTTCCACGAAAGTGGCGTGGTCCTGTGATTAGCCAAATTATATATGTGTTGAGTAGATTTCTCATACCAGTCCCATGACTGACTCGTAGTTTGTTTCACTTTCAAACTCGGGTGCCCCTTTTTCTACACGGGCAGCCTTGTATTCAGGTTTAGCTGGTTCTTTCTCTGGATAGCTGGAGCTGAAGATGGATTCTATCATTTATCTCTTTTTATGCTGTTCAGCTCCTATTGTACATATTTTGTTTGTTTTCCGCTGTAGACATTTATGTATAGCTGAACTGTATTTGTACTAAGTAAGATCCTGTATACTGTGTAACTCTGATGATTACTTTTATCCAGTATATTCTATTATTCATTATCTGGTGTATTTGCTTAATTCTGTTCTGAAATTGTCTGCTTCTGTGTTATATTCCAAAGATAACCCTCGCCACCGTCAGTACGGGGTTTGGGGTCGTCTTAAGTATCACCAGTTTTGCTCCAAACGATAGTTAAATCTTTAATTTAATTTGAAATGAGAAACGATAATTAATTTTACCGATAACACAATGGGTGTTAGATAGGGAGTACTACCAGTTTTGCTCCATGGGATGAATAGGTTGGGATTGAGTTAATAAAATAAATGGTTACTTTGGTAAGGTTCGCTAATCCTGACTAGTTAATAAAATCTTTTGAAATTGATATCCAAAGGAAGATTAAAGAATAAATTTAAAAGAATTTATCTTTGATAAAATTAATGGGAACCTTTCCCTAAAGATGTGAATATTTAAATACAAGAATATTCTAAATTGGAATGAGACGTATGTTGTATTTTTATAAAACTTGATTATAAGATACGTGAGTTATTTCGAAAGACCGGGTTTACCCCTTATGAATAACTGATACGGCGACTAAATGTCGATGATACGAAGACGGTGGTTGAAGACAGGAGATCTTCACATCGTTTGGATGATTACCGATGTATTAATTGGGATGTACACCCAAGATAGGGTAATAAGTGGTGATCGTGTAACAACCCGAAATTCTGAACCAGTTTAAAAATTTTATTTTGGCAATTTTAGCGAATTTTGAAGATTTAAAATGAAATATTTTAATAAAATTTACATCTTTATCTTTATAAAATAAAGGTTCATGTGTTGATTGTACTCATCCGTTGAGATTAGTCATGTGTTGAACGAAATATTTTAATAAAATTTACATCTTTATCTTTATAAAATAAAGGTTCATGTGTTGACTGTACTCATCCGTTGAGATTAGTCATGTGTTGAACGAAATATTTTAATAAAATTTACATCTTTATCTTTATAAAATAAAGGTTCATGTGTTGACTGTACTCATCCGTTGAGATTAGTCATGTGTTGAACGAAATATTTTAATAATAAAATTTACATCTTTATCATATATGAAATTAGAAACTAACTGGAAAATAGATGAGATGAGTGGTCTCCTGAATATTGATCTGATGTTGGTTTCGGCCTTCGGGGTTAATATTCAGGGAATCATTCTCTTACTAATTTACAGTTGGAGTCTGATTTAATATCAAACGATAAATACCTTAATTTTTATAAAAAAAATATTAAATAACAAAAATAGTCACATGTGGACAGTACTCATTCGTTGAGATTAGTCGTGTGTTGACAAAAATAAATATTCATTTGTTGAATAGAATATTTGAAAATAGAAATATATGAAGCCGTGTTGGTTAAATTGACGCCATTTTGGCGTGAACGATATTTATATCGATTTTATTCATTTTAAAATGAATATTGAAAACGATTTCGAAATGAATTGAATTGAAAACGATTTCGAAATGAATTGAATTACTCTCTTTTAAAATAAAGTTTTAAATAACTGTTTTAGTTCTCACACCAGTCACATGACTGACCTGGAGTTTATTGTTTTAACCTAAACTCTGGGTGCCCCTATTTTCCGCACGGGCAGCTAGTAGTTTTGGTTTTGCAAATTAATATTCACAGGATCCTGGTTTACAGCTAGAATGATATCCGGAAAGCTCTGTATCCGTATATCACCTTCAGTTGTGCTTTGTATTATTTTCCGCTGCTATGTAATTTATTGTAATCTCTGATATTTATTGAATGTAATTTATTCTTTAAACTCTGTATATTCTTGTATCTGATGTAATTGTTGTAATATACAATGAAATGTTCTTCTATTTGTGTTCTGTTTTGTCCTGTTCTCAAACGAACAGGGGTTTCGAACGGTCTAGATCGGTTTAATGACTGATTCGGATCGAGCGAAATTCCTTGCCGTCACAGATCGTCTAGACGTACTTGGAGATCGACCGAATATGCGAGGGCCTCTCTCCTGTATTGGACATATGGGATGAGGAATAAGGTGCCTCCGGTTTCGTTCAGACCTAGAACGGACTTGCAAATGGATGGTATGTCTGACATTGTATTCCTTTATACTGTATTCGTTAATCTCTGCTAAATATATATCTGTTTGGTGGCGGAGAATTTATTCTCTTGCTTAACACCTTCTCTGAGAAGTACAAGTTTAGAGGTTATATATTGGTGGAAATCAGTGCTACAGTATGGATTGACAGTGTGGCATGCTGAGATGCATGGATCAAAGCTTTTGTTGAAAAGCAAGGCTTTGTGGTTGATGATCAAAGCACGACTTTAAATAGCATAGCTTTGTGTAGCGTTAATTCGCGAGCTTCACACCTCGGTATGAACCAAAAACGGGATGAGGGACCGTAGTGAAACAAACATATGTTAGTTCTATCTACGAGTAATCTCATGGTATGGAGCACAGACATTTTACTCATCTGGATGTAGGAAACTTTATTGATGGAAAACGAGGTACCTCGGATATGATTTGAGTCCCTAGTGTCTCTTGATTGGTCGACTGGACTGACTAATTTTGGAGGTTCGATAGAACCGGCTAACATATAGTTTATGGTATAACTAATCATCGAAGGATGACCGGCCCTACCGATTCCCAGGGTTGCCCATAGGTGTGATCCTGAGGCATTTGCTAGAGTGTCTCGAAACTGGTATGGAAGATCCCTTGCCTCAGTTCATAAATGGAAATCCAATTTCTAATACCGATATTACGGTTCTAGTTGTAAACCTATATGGCGACGTAATATAATGGTACCTACGCCGCCTATGATTGATACATTTATATTTGAAGTTGATTTCTTCACTTATAGTAATAATAAATGATGAAATTTCGCGTATCAAGCATATTTGGCTATTATAAGGTAAAACTCTATCCTCGACTGCGTTCATTGTGTGATGGGACCCGAGTCTTATAATAGCTTCATTTTTCTGTTTAACATTGCGCGGTTTATTCTTAAGCACTGGTATTCATGGGGGATAAATCTGTTCCGTGTTATACGGCGGGTCCCGTGATCTACCTAACTTTAAAATAAAAGCTAATAACTGTTTTAGTTCTCACACCAGTCCCATGACTAACTCGGAGTTTTTTGTTTCTACCTAAACTCTGGGTGCCCATATTTTCCACACAGGTAGCTAGTAGTTTTGGTTTTGCAGATTTCTCTTTTCACAGGATCCTGGTTTACGGTTGGAGCTATATTCAAAAAGGTTTGTATCCGTGTATTTCTTTCAGTTGTGGTGGTTGATATTTTCCGCTGTGCATTGTACTTATACATTTTAAATTTCCGCTGCTATGTATTCTAATCTGTGATATTATTTTCCGCTGTGTAATATTTATTTGTACTTTGATATTCTTGTACTCTGATGTAAATTATTGTAATAGCAATGAAATGTTTTGGTGTTTGCGTTTCTAGTGAGTCGTGTTCTCAAAGCAATCCGGGCTTCTCTGCCTCCTCGGGGATCGGGAAGTCTGGGTCGTTTCAACTTTACTTATAGGAATTATTTAGATAGATATAAGATTTAGGGGGAGTAGGTTTAGAATTTCTTTTTGATAATGACAAAGGGGGAGAAATTATAAAATATAGACATAGTTTATGGGATTCATATAGATGGGGGAGTATTATAAGGATCATCATCAACAGGTATATACAGGTATGAATATAGGTATGTTATTTTATAAACTAAGGTTGTCATCATTAAAAAGGGGGAGATTGTTGGAGAATGGAGTTTTGATGACAACAACCTTATTTCAATTATCACTGATTATAAAATATACACTAACATCTCTATCTAGACTATATAGACATATATATGCAGGATTTGTATATAGGACTTAAGTACTAAAGACTGTACAGTTTTAGAGTTTCAAGAGATTCAAAATTCAAGATAGATTCAAGACTCTAGAGTTATCAAGCTTTCAAGATTTCAAGAGTTCAAGATTAATATAGTTATAGAGTCTAGATTTTGTAAGACTCTATATAGCACTCCAGGTTCAATATTCAAATTCTGATTTTCAAACTCTGATTTTCAAATTCTATTTTCTATCCTCAATTCTCTCTATTTTATTTTTATCTTTTCTATTTTATTTTTTATTTATCTTTGTTTTTCAAACTTAAGTTTTATATATTTATGTTTTTATACTTTATATTCATATTGTTTAAAATCTTACAATTTTATAAATATGTTTATATAGTTTAAATTTATGTTTTCATATGTTATTCTACTTTATAATACTAATTTACAACATTATATTTTTATTCAAGAATTTCCAGAATCTTATTTATATTAAAATACTTTAAAAAATGTTTAAAATTCAAATTTACACTAGAGTATGTCGACATACATAAAACATTATGCCGACATATAATAGTTAGAAATTTAAATTTGAAAGGAAGTGTCTTTTCACTATTTGAAACATTTTAGAAACATTACAAACTTTCACACACTATAAAAAGGGTTTGAATTCGAATTTTTAATCATATCTTATTCTCCTCTTTCACTCTTTTTCATTATATAATTATTGTAACAACCCTGAATTTTGGGGTAAATTTAAAATTTATTTAATTAATTTTAATGAGTTTTTGGTATTTAAAATAATTTATTTAAAATAATAATGATTAAAAATTGATTTAAATTGAAGTTAGAATGAATAATTTAATTTTAATTATAAAAGGAGTTAGAAATTGCGCGGTAGTTTGAAAAGTCAAACTTGAACTTTAACTGACCGTACAGGAAGCAAAATTTAACGGATTTTAGTGAAACCAAAATTATTAGAATCTATTTAAAAATATCTTTCTAACGAATCTGAAAAATTGAAATTTCATAGCGGGAATCAAAAGTTATGTCAAAATTAAAATTTAGAAAGGTCGTTATGAAATTTACAAAGGTCAAAAATGCTACTTTTTGCATACGAAGGAATTTGAACTCGAAACCACTTCCATTGAGTTTGGAATGATGTTTATGCATTGAAAAACAGTAAACACTTATATATTTCGAGTTTCGAAAATTATTTGTTTAAAAATGTATTTTTAATATTTAATATATACGCCTTGAAAATAGCCATTTTTCAAATGACCTCTATTTTCGATGAAACCACTATCATTGGATTCGGAATGTCAAATTTTTGCTAAGTTTAATTTTTCATAATTTTTAGAAATTATTTGTGGCCGTCGCAAAAAGATTTCAGTTTTGTCAATTTTAATCGACTTGAAAAATGCCCTTTTTCAAACGGACTCAGAATTGAATGAAATTAATTTTCCTAGGTCCGTAACGTCAAAACATAGCTAAATATATTTTTCGGGAATTTTTGAAGTTAATTTGTGGCCCCGGTGAATTTATTCGTACGATTGAATTAAAAAGAAAAGGAAATATTTTAAAATAAAGAAAAATGGGTCAAGACAGTCGTTTGGGCCTGTGGTACATAGCTAGATGAGTCCGGAATGGGGGTAAATAGGTACGAATGACAGTCGTTGGGCTGAAATCTGACAAAGTTGATAAACGGGCCTTTATTGGAAAATTATGGAATAAAATAATATTTTATTATTTAAATACACGGATGAACAGTACGTCTTCTTCTTCTTCTCGTTTCAGCCGCCACCGTAACCCATAACCTTTCGAATTTTCAAGCTTCAAATTTTCCTTCGTTTCTCAACGAAATTCTTCGCCGTAGTACAACTTTTCGAAGAGATTTTCGTGTACTTCGATTCTAAACAGGAATCAAAGCCTCCCGTTGCCTGTAGCCACCGCACCAGCCCTCCAAACCCGCCGCCGTCGCACCCCCCCAGCACCACCATGGCTGATCGCACCTCCCCCCTTCCTAGCGAAACTCCCCCTCTCCTGGCCCTCCGACGTCGCGCAATCTGTTCTGAAAATCGTTGAGTATATTTTATGCAAATCGGATCCAAAGATTTGAACAAAACTGAAAAGAAAGGTATGAACATTTCAGATTTTGCGATGCTTTTATCTATTAAAGCAGCAGTTGTGAAAAGTAATTGTTAATTAAAAATTGATAATTAATTCATACGATCTCCAAATCCAAAAATTTCAGATCCGTGTGAATCGTGACAGCAAATACTTCAACTTAGAACTGATTGGAACAAATTTCTGGACCTTTTTGAATTCTAGATCTGACTGAAAAGCAATGTGAGATTCTATTTTAAATAATTAAATCTAGTTAATTATTACTCTTTGGTTATTTAAATCAGTTGAATTGTAAATATATTAGATCTGCGACGTGATAAGATTATTGATGTTGTTTTTGTTTGATTTGTCATGTTTTGGTTTAGATCTATGGTTGTGTATATGGATCTGTATAGATCTAATAATTATCATCATGTTGTATAAAAATTGGATTAAACTGAATTTGTAATCCAATTAAAATACCATCTTGCCCGAGAATCGGATGAGATTAGAATTTTAAATCCGTTCAAAATATCATATGTGTTGTGATTCTTTTATTGACATGGTGTCGTCAAAGATTATCGTTTGGGTATAGTTGTTGAATTAAAATAATTTGTCCCTTCCAAACAGATTATTAGATTCTCATGCTTATTATATGATATTTGATTGTAAGTCAAAAACACATTTTTGTTATGTAGAAAAAGATGATATTTTTACATTGTAGACTAAAAGATGAGATTTTTGCAATGTAAATTAAAAGATGAGATTTTTGCACTGTAAATAAAATTACATTTCTTTTATTATGTAATTAAAGAGTAGGATTTACATTGTAAATTAAAAGCACATTTTATATGTAAAGAAAATAAGAATTTGCATTGTTAATAAAATTACACTTTAAATGGAATTAAAGAATAAGACTTTACCATTGCAATTAAAATTACATTTTCAATGTAATTCATAAAGGTGAGAATTTTGTGAAATTACATTTTTAATGTAGTTAAAAAGAGAAATTGGACAATGTAGACAAAATTACATTTTTAACGTATATCATAAGGATAGAATTTTTCACCGTTAATGTAATTACATTTTTAATGTAATTAAAGAGTAGGAGTTTATATTATAAATTAAAAAGACATTTCCGTTATGTAAATAAAGATGAGAATTTACATTGCAAATTAAAAAGGACATTTTTGTTATGTAAATAAAGATGAGAATTTACATTGCAAATTAAAAAGGACATTTTTGTTCTGTAAATAAAGATGAGTACATTTTATTATATAACTAAAGGATAGGATTTACGTTGTAAATTAGAAAGGACATTTTTATATGTAATTAAAGATTTATAGTTTGCATGTAAAACAAAATTTTATTTTTACATATAATGAAAGAACAAGAATTTGACATGTAACGTTAATTACATTTTTAATGTAATTTAAAAGGAAAAGAATTTGACATGTAACGTTAAGTACATTTTTAATGTAAGTTAAAAAGGGACATTTTTAATGTTAATTTTGTTAGAATAGAAATTACATTAGTTTCACCGTCATGTTCAAGAAATGAAAATTACATTAATTTGCACCGTTATGTGTTAATATTGAAATGAATATTTTCACCGCCAAGTTTGTTATAAATGAAAAGTTTTACATTTTTCTTAACGTAATTAAGAATTAGAAAAGTACATTTCTCTTAATGTAAATAAGAATTAGAAGAGAATTACATTTTTATGTAATTAAGTTAACATTACATTTTTATGTAATTTAAAAAGACGGAAATTTTCACCGTAATGTTAATCACATTTTTATGTTAGGAATGTTAATATTAGAAAATCACATGTGAGGTTTAGAATGTTAACATTAGGAAAGAAGCATTTTTATGTATAAAATGTTTGCTTAATAAGATCTCATTTTTATGTCAGTATATAAAGGAACATTTTATTATATAAGATGTTAGCATTAGGAAAATATCATTTTTATTATATAAAATGTTAGCATAGAAAAGTAACATTTTCGTGTTATATAATGTTGCATTTAGTAGAATTAACATTTTTAGTGTAAAATATTGCATTAGGAATAAAGTTACATTTTTGTTGAAATGTCACATTAGTATAAAAATATCATTTTTGTTAAAATGTCACACTAGTATGGAAATTACATCTTTTTTTATGTAATTAAAGAGTAAGAATTTGCATAGTAAATAAAATTACATTTTTATATGTAATTAAAGTATAGAAATTTACATTGCAAATTAAAAAGCAAGATTTGACATGTAATATAAATTACATTTTTAATGTAATTAAAAAGTATGATTTTACGTTGCCAATTAAAAAGACAAAATTTGACATGTAATGTTAATTACAATTTACATTGTAATTAAAAGGGAGATTTTACATTGTAATTAAAAGGTA
This sequence comes from Allium sativum, assembly GCA_030737875.1. Taxonomy (NCBI): domain Eukaryota; kingdom Viridiplantae; phylum Streptophyta; class Magnoliopsida; order Asparagales; family Amaryllidaceae; genus Allium; species Allium sativum. The sequence continues at coordinate 16,126,062 of CM060923.1, forward strand.
GGAAATTTACGTTATAATGTTGATTACAATTTTAATGTAATTTAAAAAGAAGATTTTGGCATTGTAAATTATTACATTTTCAATGTGATTAAAAGAATGGATTTCCCATGAAAACATAAGAATAGAATTAAAAGAGTAGAACGCAACATTGAAAAATAATTTACATTTCTATGTAAATAAAAGAATAAAGAATGGAATGCAACGTTGAAATATAATCTACATTTCTATGTAAAAATAAGAATAAAGAAACAAAGGTTACATTTTAATGTGTTAAGATTAAGAAGATAATTTACATTTTAATGTATTAAGATAAAGGAGGAAAATTTGCATTTTTATGTAATTAAGTTAAAGAAGGTAAAGTTTATATTTTTATGTAATTAAGATTTAAAGTAAGAAGATTACATTTTTTTGTAATGAAAAGATTAGATTTTGACATTGCAGAATTATTTAACGCAATGTAGATTATATTAAAAAGAAAAGTCACATCTTTATTGTAGATTATATTAAAAGGAAAAGTTTACATTTTTAATGTGAATAAAAATAATAGAAATGAAATGTATATTTTTATCGTAATTTAGATGCGATAAAAAGAGTAGGAATGAAATGTATATTTTTATCGTCACTTTAGATGCGATAAAAGAATAGAATAAAATTTATATATTTTTATCGTCATTTTAGAGGCGGTAAAAAAAGTTACATTTTTCAATGTAAATAAAAGAGAAATAGGAAGTTACATTTTTATATGTAATTAGAGAAAATATAGAAACCTACATTTTTCAATGTAAATATGGATGAAATAGAAATTATTATTATTTTTATATGTAAATAAAAGAATTTACATTTTTCAATGTGAACAAAGGGAATAGAAGAATGATTAGGAATTTACATTTTCCAATGTAAATAGGATATGAAATAAAAGCAACATTTTCAATATAATAATATATTGGAGTATAAATTTACATTTCTCAATGTAAATAAAATAGGAATAGAAATTTACATTTTTTTAATGTAAATAATAAGATTAGAAAATTACATTTCTAAGGAATAGATTTTCATTAGGAAAAAAATAATGAAACCAAATATACATTTTTTGTAAATTAAAGGATGGAAGAAGAAAATATACATTGTTATGTTTAGGATGTGTATGTAAAGTAAAAAACAGCGATAGATCATTATAAATTATTAACAACGATATGAAATGGTTTTCAAATTTATATATGCGAGAGTTATTTGGAAAGTCCGAGTTTACTCTCATTCCAAATAATGATACGACGCTCGAAGGATTGAAGACGGCGATTGAAGACCGACGATCTTCACATCGAATGGGTAACTAGTGTTGAGGCCCTTGATTGATTTGCTCCCAAGATGGGGCTAAGATGGTAGTTGTCCGGACGTAGTGTTGTTTTGTACGGATTTGACTTTCGCTCAGACCCAGAGCATAAGTTTGTAAATGGAATGTGTGTCCGACATTGTACTCCTTTATATTGTATTTATTGATTTTCTGTCGAATGTATGAATGTTTGGTGGGGGAGAATTTATTCTCTTGCTTAACACCCTTTCATATATTTCGGCAAAGGATTGGCAGTGTGATATGGAGTGACAGTGTGGCATATTAAGATGCAACGATCAAGGTTTCTTGTTGAAAAGCAGAACCTTGTGGTGACGATCAAAGCACAGCTTGAATAAGCATAGCTTGGTGTATTACGTAGCTTCACGAGCCTAACAACCCGGTTGAGTCTAAAACGGGAGAAGGGAACGCAGGGAGAGCAGCGCGTTTCTTTCTAGCTAGAGGTAGTGTCAGTGCTTAAAATGGCTGATATTTTACTTGTGCGGACGATGGAATGAGGCACCTCGGATGCTAGGTCCTATAGGACCGGGAAACGTGTGTTCAGGAATAACTAATCCACGAAGCTGTATGTGTGGACCGGCCCTGCAGCTTTCCAAGGGTTCACTGCGGGGGATCTTGAGACATTAGCTAGAGTGTCTCGAATCGGTAAGGAGCTCCTCCCTAGCCTTGACTCATGATGGAAACCCAATCTCCAATACGACCTCATACGGTTTTGATTGTACTACTAGTATGGAGGCATAGTATATGGTAGCTATGCTTCCTAGGATTGATACATTTACTTTGAAATGTTTTTGAAACATATATACGCTAATAATAATATCAAATTCGTTTTTATCGTACCAAGCATGTTTGACCATTATAAGGTAAAACCCTATCCTCCGGTTTGCGATGCATTGTGTGATGGGACTTGGGTCTTATGATGGTTTCATTTTTCCAAAAAGCATTGCGTTGTTTGACGATTTACTTTAATTTATGCACCGACAATCCATTGGAGTAAACCCGTTCCGCGTTAGCGGCGTGCTCCTTGGATTTGCCTTATTGATATTAGTTATATTAGTTAAGAATTCTCACACCAGTCCCATGACTGACTCGTAGTTTGTTTCACTTGGCAAACTCGGGTGCCCTCTTTTCCACATGGGCAGTCGAGTAGCTTTTTGCAGATATTTATCTTTTGAGCAGGATTCTGGATCGAAGCTGAAAGCTGTGTCCAGAGCATAGTTGTCTTCCGCTGCCTTAGTTATTTTATTTCCGCTGCAATGTATTAAAATATTGTAATTTATCTTCTGCAGTAATTTTATTCAATGTACTCTGATATGTTCTGTACTCTGATGTAACATTATTGTAATGTTTATAAATGTCTGCTGTTATTGTTCTGATGTTGTTGTATTCCCAAAGTTAACGTACTCGGGTTTTGGACGGTCTTGGTCGATTTGGCGATCGATCGGGTCGGGTGGAATCCGGGGCCGTTATAATTATTCTTAATCATTTTTATGTTTTCTACACTTATACTCTGCCAAATTCAATTCTATTTTGGTCAAACTTCTTCTCTCCACACTCTCTTCTCATCTCTCTCTGAATCAAGTGATGTTGAAGAGTTATAGGGTTGTTTGTAGTTGCTTGGGTTGAGTAAAGTAGGAATCGGTGTTCTTTATAGCCGTGAAATCAAGGAAGTAGGAATCGGTGTTTTCCTTATAGCCATGAAATCAAGGAAGTAGGAATCAGTGTTTTCCTTGTAGACGTGAAATCAAGGAAGTAGGATCGGTGGTATCCCTTGTAGCCGTGAAATCAAGGAGGATGTACTTGACTATTGATATAGTAATAAAACTCTGCGCAATCCAGTGTTGTGCGGGACTGGACGTAGGAGAAATCCGAACCAGTATAAAATCAGGTGTGTTTTTTCCTTTTCTGCATTTTTATTTCTATTTATTTTGCATCTATGTCTGTGATTGTGATTGTGTTTGTGGTGTTTGTTTCATTCTTTTATCCACATAAGTTTTAGATTTTAATTAGATTCTCACAAACACTATTCACCCCCCTCTAGTGTTTGTTTTGCCTTAACGATCCATTCCGTGATCCCTAACAATATGTATAACCCGCCCCAACATATTTAACAAGATTAACTTAACCCACCTACTAATTCAAGCAAGCTTACTTAACCTTTACTCAAGTTAACAGGTTCATGCAATCCCTATGGATTAAAAAAAGGTTAAGTATTACAAGTTTATCACCATTCATTCATTTATGGTTATTAATGCGCTAGACCTCCCACATTAAGCCTGCAACTTGTGGACGCTGGATATGTCGGTTGGGTCAGGGCAAACTTCTTCCACAAGTCGGACTTAACCTCGTGTCTTAGCGTGTTACGTGTTTATGCACTCAGAACCGTCATATTAGATTCACCACTTGTGGTCGCTAGATATGCCAAGCGGTTTCAAGCAGACTTCTATCACAAGTGTAATCTAACCTCATGTCAAAGCGTGGTTACAGTTTCTAATTACTACAAATCTAGGCATTTTCATTACTAATCAATTTTCATGTTTATTACGTCCCAAATCCCTGTCCGTTCCATGATACAAGTTATGCCCAAATTAAGGTTTAGATCAAGATATAGATTATACCCCCAAATCCATAGTTTTGGTTCAAGGTACAAATTATGCCCAAAATTCCCAATCATGTTTACTATATGAATTATGCCCCAAATTCATCGTTCCCAATTTCATGCGTTCGCATATTTTAACGGCATGCCTAGGCTCGAAGGTAGCTTGGCTATAAAAACAAAAAGGGAAAAAGGGGAAGAAGAGAACAAGAATAGGCATAGTAAATAAAATGGCATAAGGTGACAGAATTGGTCATTCTACAGAATAGGCATAGCGACATGATTCAGCAAACTAACATAATAGGCATACGGTGACATGATTAGGCAAACTAACATATTAGGAATATCATAAACAGGCATAATGAGATCTAAAAAGTGAGTTAGATATATAAATAATGGCAGTTCTGTTATAATTTCAGATAACTAATAGGCATAGGCTTAGATCCAAACTTATAAACATGTCAAGACTACATTTTAAGTATTTATATCTAAAAATAACATAGACTCACTGTGATTGGATCTAAAGAACAGAAGATTTGATTGTAGTTGTTGTAACACATATCTCTGAATTTGTATAACTTGTTAAAGGAAGAAGAATAGGCTAGATCAGATTGAGTTGGGGCTGCATATCGTTGTCGCCATTGATTTAGATGAATAAAACAATGGGATTAAGGTCCTTTATATAGCCTAGGGTCAACGAATTTGGTCAAAAAACAAGTCCACATACACAGAGCGGAATCTGGCTTAGATCTAGGGCGTATCGACATGGGTGTCGACCCATGGGTCGACACCCCTTGGCTGGGGACGACCCCCAACGGGTTTGATTCCCGCGTTGGTTCCCGCCTTTGAGTTTCGAACTGATTTGAATTCCGGATTTTATTATATATATATATAAGTAGCTTATGTGTTTATAAACTTCAAACCTTAATATCTTCGTCATACGATGTCCGTTTTATGTGAACTCAGAGTCTATCTTAAGTAGAATTTCCAAACGAACGCAATGACGCAGTCCGTTTTACTTAATTCCCAATATTTAGTTAAGTATTCTTTAATTTATATTTTAATGTGTTATAAAATTACGGGGTGTTACACTTATAGGCGACACTGACATCTTACCCATCCTCCCTCTAGGAGGCGCTTTGACTAGGTAATCTTGGCAGGATCAAGGGCATTATGGGTGTCAGAAGCATGTCCCCAAGCTTACCTCCTCCCTCCCTTTCGGAAAGCGCGTTAACTGCGTCAAGGAATTCTCCAAAGTAAAAGAGTATTTCACTCCCTTCCATGTTGAATTTATATCTTATTCTGTTTACTCATGGTGTAGATTTTCTTTAACTTTGTGTCCAAATAGCACTACTAATGCAAATCGAAATCTTTATTGATCCTTTTTTGTTACAACTTTACAGATCTATTAAATTTTCCTTGTCTAAAAAGACTAATGTTATCCCTTCCAAAACCCTACAATGGTTGGTTACATGTCCATTCATCATATGGTAAAGGTAGTATGCTCGTTCTTTATCCCATTCATACCTGGGCAACTTTTTCTTTGAAGGTCGGTAATCAAATTCTCCTATGGTTAAAATGTAGATGTTTCCAATTGAGTACTACACCAAAACAGGAAAATCCTAACATTTATAAGTGTTACAAATAATTTTCGTAACATATTTTAAGTGTTACCAATGGCCTGTAAGGAATAGGATGGTCAACGTTGCAAAACTTATAAGTGTTACGAACAGACTTCGTACCAACGGTTATAAGTGTTGGGACCATAGTATATTTTACCCTTATAAACATTGGAAAACAATTATTTAGTGACATTTACAAATGTTACAAATCAAAATTTGATAATTCTAGATATTCCAAAAAGCTTATGATTTATTCTACAACTTTCATGTTTAGAGTTTTGTGTAGTTTTGAGGTTTATATGGTGGAAATTCCAGTTGTTCATCGTTGTCCGCCAACATATTTGGTTCTGAAATGAAATCTAGCATATCTTTCATGTTTCTTATCGGAATCTGATTGTCTTGTATGTTATAGAAAGTTAGAACATGTTCTACATGTTTCAAGTTTTGAGTTTTCCATGATTTTGATCATAACTTGATAAAATCTATGCTTTTATTTCGCTGTCCCGAGAGCAACAATCGACGGTAGCAAATTGTTAAATCTAAAACGAAAAAGTTATGCATAATTTCATTTTGCAATATCTATAAGCGTTGTTAATCCGAAATATCAGTAACGCTTAGTGAAGTTAAATTTTATCTATTCTACAAAGAATTAATATTAAAATTCGTAAAATAAACGAATATAACATATATTTATGATTTCCGTAGCATATGTACAATTAAACATATCAATTCAATATAAAATTTAGTACGCTTTTATATCTCAAATTCAATAATGTCACATTTACATTATACTCTAATGTGATTTACAAACTTCAATTTTAAATATCATAATATCAAGTCTAAACTACAAAAAACAAGATTAAGTTTTACAATGATACATTGAATTTTAGATATTGTGAAGGCGAAACATGAGCCATATCACAATGTCTCCATCCAAAAATTCACAAAGCTTGTTGTGTCCATTTTGAAGATCACCGTAAATTTGCGCTTTTAGATATAAAACTTCCATTCAAGAATCAAAGAGAATATGATAGCACCAAAATATAAGAGTCAAATTAGTAAAAAAATACTTGCGTAGGCTTTTGCTGCGGATGAAATAACTTGTCCAAATTTCTTATTTTTATGTATCACCTTCCAAATCATTGTTCTTGTAACTTTCATTTTTGAATTTTCCTTAACCTGCAAGAAGAAATATCTTAAACTAATTAACTATTTATTTTCAATATCTACGAGAAATATTTTTTAATATAATTTCCTACCATTTCGTCGTAAACAGAGTATGATTTTCTTCCTAGCGTGTTAGTCTGGATCATTGTAATAGTTTGTTCATGGCTGTAGACCATGACATATTTTAGGCTTCAGATCATTCTGGAACAACTTAGTTGTAAGTATTCTATTTAATTAATTTATTGCTATTTTTTGTATGCTCGCTTATATAGATCTTCTAAATTTTATTTTTGTTGTTGTAAGTATTCTATTTTTTGTATGCTGGCTTATATAGATCTTCTAAATTTATTGCTATTTTAGTTGTAAGTATTCTATTTTTTGTATGCTCGCTTATATAGATCATTGTAACTGATTCTTTATATAACGAATTGGAGTATGTGACTGGGGATTGTTATTGACACTGCAAGTATTGTTAAGGGGGGTCAATTTAAAAAAAATAGAATTTGTTAAGGGAAGTATCAATGCAGAGAGCACCTTCTTAACAAATAAAGTTTATTCTACCAAATTAGCCTTCTTTACAATAATCCTTTTTTCAGTTGTTAATTAAAAAGATATACGGTATATTAGTCGAACCGTATTAGATTTTTATTCCAAATAATCAATTATCTCATTTGTCGATATGTATCTGATTAGATGAAAATATACCATTTATAAGAAATTAATATGCATATATTTTTTTATACGGTACCCCACCGCCGAATTCGTCGATACACCTCATTTCCCCAAACGATCGCTTTTTTTGTTCGCAAATTATTTAGGTATTTTTTTTTGCATTTGAAATTGATTGGGATTCGAGATGGTAACTGATGTTATTACCGGGGTAAAAGAAAACGTAAAAAGTTAAGTACCTGACCCCCTTAACATTCTTTTACGATTGGAGTGTTTTTAATATTTGACCTCCCTTAACAATACTTAGAGTCTCAATAACAATACTCATGTGATTTCCTCTTTTCTTTTTTCTTTTTTTAATAAAGGACAAAAATCTGGCTATGTAATATTTTACGTATGATAATATATTATATACAATTATTTAAGGCTGAAATTAATTTGTAGGGTTATAAAAGCTAGTACTAGTAGCAGTATATTTTTCAGTTTCAATATAAACTTTTTTAAAGAACATAAACTTTGCTGAACCATTATATTTGTTTATAATTCTGTATCATGGACCACATAAGATGTCATTTAGTAACTATAAATTTGCATCTCATTTTTTAACGGGTGCGTTTACGGTAAACGAAAACAAAGTATTTTAATAGGCCATTTTAATGGAACATTTAAATGGACCGGGAGTTATGTGAAGAATGTGTTTTCGACTTCAAAATGAGCATTTAAATGAAGTATATGAGTGGAGTATTTTAATTTATGAATTTTCAAATTGTGGTTTAGTTAATTAACTATTCATTTTGTTGTGTAATATGTTGAATTTTTTTTTAAATTTTATCAAATATTATCCCCTACAAAGGGAGGGTCTAAGGGTGGCAATCTACTTAAGTGGAGGTGTGGGGTATAGTGCATTTAAGGATAAGTAGGGTAAAATTTAGAGCCAAGATGTGAAATTACAGCCGTTAGCATCTGACGCGTCCAACGCATCCGATGCTAATGGGTGAAATTTCACCCATTGGCTTGCATGGCCAAATGGACCGAGCTTGGTTAGGGACAAGTCCGACGCATCCTAAACTTTTCCTGGCCAAACTGGCTAGGCGAACAGTACCTAACTTGGAAACATGGAAGATGTGAAAAGAAAAGTCATAAAGGTTTCCTAAATTATAATACATATCATTAAACTTTGTAATTGGGAATTTTAGTTGTAAGAACTTTTGTTATGATGACAACTAGTTTATAAGATCGCTTGTCTGTGGCTTTAGATTCTAAGAACAATATAATAGCAAATACATCAATAACCACTTTGGTTAGAATGTCAAAAAAAACTTGTATTTTAACAATTAAGGGGAAAATTGATACTTCTAGCTCATCCACATCTTAAGCACTATATTCCTCCTAGACGTAACTTTCATAACACTGGACTCCAAACAACAGCAAAACTTATAATAATGATAAAAGAAAAATGAAAGATATTTACATATAATCAAAGGGTGGATGGTACTTTCCTTTTAAGGACTCTGGACTGAACACCTCATCCGCATGCCCAGGTAAATCCTGCTTTGGTTTTTTTTGTCCAAGCAATCTAAAACAAAAGATATTTATATAATGTACATTAACATTGTTATTATTCCTAGTCTCTGGTATTGATTTTGCTTGAGTCTCCAACAAATTAATAACATTAACATTGTTGCAATTATTTGCAATAGAGAAAGAATTATTTAAACTAGCAAATAAAATGTTATGGTTTATTGTAATTTGGTTTATAGTTTCTTCTCCCCTTTAAAGAATTCACTCTGGTTCCACAAAAACTTTACCCAGAAAGTTCCTATCATTATTCTGTTCCTTACCATCACCTGAACATAAGTTGAATGTTCTCCACTGTAAGTTGCATACATATCCGCACGTATATTAGCTACTTCTACTGCACTGTTTCCTTCACCAGTCCCATGCAACAATATAATAACCCTCTAGAATTAATTACCTCCTCACTGAAATGATCTTGTTCCCTACTCAACATTCAGTCTAAATAGTCGTATCATAATCTCCTCTGTCATTATCTTGTTAGAATTTGTGATACAATATTTTCATTTGCTAAAGATTGGAAGATATTATTGATTATGGTGATAGAATATTTCCAATTAGAGAAGATTTGGGAAATATTGTTAATTTGGGAATATAATATTTCCAATTTGCAAAAGATTTGGAAGATATCAGAGATTTATTGCTCTTTTATTTGTAAAAGGGATAGGCAATAAATAACCTACATAAGTGGAAGGATTTGAAGAAGGTTTCTTTTTGAGATAGTGAAGTAAAGAATTAATTCCCTAATTGGTTGGTTAAACAAGGAAGCCTATCAGGAGAATTGGAGAATTAATTAGGCATTGATTTATATCATAAATCAATTACTTCAACCCCAAGCATTAATCCTTATATAAGGATAGGGATTATGTGAATGTATTATCATCTCAAAAATGTGAGGTGTATCATCTCTAAAAGTTCTTCTTCTTCCCTACTATCAATCTTGTAATATTTTTTATTAAGAAAAATAATAAAATCTCCTCTCCCCAAGTGGACGTACACTAACAAGACGTTAGTGGAACCACACTAAATCTCTTGTGTTATTTCTTTTATTGCTAGATCTGTGATTGCTTTGCTGGTGACTATCTGTTGTTTGTTTTGCCTTACCATCAATCCGTTCTGATTCGGTTTTTTTCGCAACAATTGGTATCGGACTACGAGGTTAATTGAGAAAGGGTGTTAGGCATTATGGCAGGAGATAGGGAGAATTCAGCAATTGTATCAAGGCTATATGTCAAAGGGACATATATGGCAGCAGGATCTCAGTTAGCAATAGAAAGATGGAATGGGGATAAAGACTTCGAGAAGTGGCAATGGAGGATGAAAGTTGTTCTGATGAGAAACAATGTTCATCCTGTGGTGTTTTCTCCCGAGGAGTTGACGGATGATATTTCAGCCGTGGAAAGGAAGGAGATGGAGCTATGGGCATTTACTACTTTACAATTAGCAATGGGAGAAAATGTCATTTCAGAGATTAGCGGTGAGGCCACTGCTAAAGACATTTGGACCAAGCTGGAAAAACTTTATCTAAAGAAGTCACTAACCAACTGTCTGATTTTGCTGAAGACGTTTTTCACCATGCGGATGAGAGAGGGTACTTCAGTGAAGGCACATCTAAGCTTCTTTGATGATCTCGTGATGAAGATGAAGACTGTTGACTTGAAAGTGGATGAGGAGGAAAAAGCAATGATTCTTTTGTGTTCTCTTCCGGAGCGAAACACAGGTTTCGCTAACAGTCTTATCTATGCCAGAGATACACTAGCAGTAGATGATGTGAAGGCAGGTCTTCTATCTGAGGACTTGAGGGATCAGATGAAGGAGTTGAATGAAGGTAGAGGAGGAAGTAGTACGGAAGCCTTATTAGCTGGTATGGAGAGAGGGGAGAAGAAGAAGAAAACAAAGTCAAGAGATGGGAAGTGCTACGTTTGCAATAAACCAGGCCATTGGAAGAGAGATTGTCCGGACTTGAAGAAAAAGATTGTAGCTGGAAATTCATCGGTTGCGATGGAGGAATTTTTGTCTGATGACTTGTTGACAGCGGTAGTATCAGATGTATCAGACCATTGGGTGCTAGATACGGGGGCGTCTTTTCATATGACACCTAATAAGAATTATTTCAGTTCTTTTAAAAGAAAAAGAGGGAAACTAATTTTTATGGGAAATGATGCTAGTTGTATGGTCATGGGCGAAGAAACTGTGTAGATTCGCATGTATGACGGGGTAATACGCACTTTGACAGGTGTCCGTTATGTTCCAGGTCTTCGGAAGTCAATGATATCTCTTGGGCAGTTGACATCGAAAGGATGCGAAGTGACTATTGATAAGGATAGTCTAAGGGTTTCTAAGGGTGCATTTGTAGTGATGAAGGGAGATATGTTTCATAATTTGTATCTTCTGAGGGGAAGCACTGTACTTGGAGAGTCAAGGGTTGGAGCCTACAGTTCTCGTGGTGAAGATGTCAAAGCTAGGCATACGAGAAGGGACTTTGAGTTTCTGCATAGGCAGAATATGATCAAAGGGGAAAGCTTCAACAAGGTGGGATTTTGCCAAGAGGATGTGCTTGATAAGCGGAAGAAGGGATCGTCTGAAGTTGGTCAGAGATCAAAGGAGAAAGCAGTGGATATACATAAGTCTTTACAGACTACTAAGTTCGGGCGTTGCTCGAACTGGAATCGCTTATCGAAATGCTAGGTGCCACGTGGTGGCACGGTGTGGGGAGAGGGTTGAGATGGTTCATGGAGACGTTTGTTTTCATGGTGAAGATTGATAGGTCTTACTTGAAGGGGTTACTTTGTACACTTTGTTGGCAGGCGGTGGCGTTGCCGAAGTTTGTTGACAAAGTGCAATGGGTGATGGCCATGCCGAAGCTCATTGGGGAAAGTAACCATGGTGTCTTATCCGAGAAGATGTCTAGAGTAAGAGGATGTAGGTGGAGTGTAACACCCCACGTCCATTAATGTCACTCACAAAGGGAATGCATTAACTTCCATGGAGGTTTTAAGTGAATATAGAACAGTAAAATTACAACAAGACAGATATAAAATAGTACTTGGAAATTCAAAAACTTTATTTCATTGTAGCAGAAGTCAAAACATGTTTGATTACATCATAACACCATATTCAATGTCAAGTACAATATCTATCTTGATAAAACAAGTACATAATCCCATTACATGAATAGCCATTAAAAGAAAGATAACAAGCTGGACTTTACTTCAGCAGTCCAAGCTTTCCAGAAGATAAGCGATCCAACTAGACTCCACTAGAACTTGGCCCAACCTGCGGACCTGAAGGGAGAAAAAGGATGGAAAAGAGGGGGTCAGACATAAAGTCTGGTGAATATGATAATTCTACAATACTATTACCAAAATAACTGGACTAAGGCATAAGCTGGAAAACAAGAAAATGTCTATGAAGAGCAGATTAAGGACATAGACAATCGCTAAAGGCAACGTTATAGGCGCTCCTAAATACTAAAGGATAAACACTATACTGCACCACACCAGTCACCCTAAAGATTCATCCCACTTAGCTTCACTTAGAAACTTTCCCAATGGCTTTACGTACCCCTAGCTGACTACATAGGTGCCGCCTGCCCCTATCTCCACTAGGTGTACCCTACTTCCCATTATTCGATCGGCTCCCTAACTCGTAGATACCCGTGCTGGCCCCACAGTGGGGTGTATCACTCCCCTAAAGTGGCAACCTGATACAACGGACATGCACGGCTTATACCTACACGATGCAACAACGTCTTACCTACCAGCCCGGGTCCACACACGCATATGAAACCCGTTGGACTTGCGTTGCCACCGCTCCCTGTTTTGGCCTCTTATAGTCAAACCCAGTATGCGTGTCCCGTCCTCGACTTGGGTCGAGCCCACAAAGATACGTTTTGGGATACTGGTTGAAATGGGCCCCCACTATTTACCACAAGCATTCCACCTAAGCTTGTCCCCATTAGTCCATCCCACTTAACCCACTTAGTCATGTTCATTTACATGTGTGTTTGGTTAAGTCTAATCGTATTTCAAATGCCTCTAAAGGCAACCACCAGATTCCTCATGCCACCCAAGGCACCTACTTAACCCCCATGTCCCACCTTACATGATTATCTGGTTAAGTATTTCTTAGTTCATTAAGGCCATAACCTCATAAAGACCTCTCACATTAGACTGGCATTTATGGCAGCTGGATTTGCCGGGCGGGTCCGGGCAGTCTTACACCATAAAAGAGTCTAACCTCGTGTCTTTACAACTGTTATGCTTTAGTTTGGGCCTAGGACCTCTCACATTAGGCCGACATTTGTGACTACTGGATTTGCCGGGCGGGTCCGGGCAGGTTTACATCACAAACGGGTCCAACCTCGTGTCCTAAGCATTGATTATTAATAATAATCCACTTTCCCCCAATTTTAATAATTCCCTACTTGAATTATTAATTACTTCCAATTTTTAACAATGTCCATAATTGACTCAATTATGGACATTCATTCATGGTATGCAACATCTTACAAAATTGCACCCAATTTATTAATTCCTAATATTACCCCTACCCCACGTTTGAACGTTTATTCGCAAAATATATGTTAGACTCAAATAGCCTAACTCATAGCATAAAAGAGATTATCATAATAACAACATGTATATGTGACCAAATGAATCATAATAAGGGGTGAAACTTGCATATGTCCAACTTGCATAGATTATACATGTCATGGATCTAAAGGTGTCAACTTGTTCAAAATTCACCTAATATGATCTCAATCAATTTTCATAAACTTACATATGAACATGTGTGAATCAACATCATCTAATTTTTTAACAACATGGTTTTATATGGGTACACCTAACTCAATAGGCAAATTCCCATAATCAAGTTTTATTTAATTATAGTTTCAAGTTTATGGGTACACCTAACCTAATAGGCAAATTCCCATAAACAAGATCCATTTAAATTAAAAAAAAAACATAACTTTAAGCATGATCCAACAACATGATTTTTCAACATAATATAGCATGATTTATAACATGGCATAGTATGATAGTATAACATAGCTTGACATGATTCTCAACATAGCACGACATAGCATAAGAGAATTTACAACATAGCATGACATAGCATATATAATTTACATCATACGACAACATAATAACATAATAAGAGATCCACAATATATAGAATTTACAATTACAAATCACATCACTTTCTTGTGATCCATTCATAACTGAGTCAAATTAGTTTGTAATAGTCTTGTGAGAATCATCATACTCACCAACAAAAGAAAAGAATTAGAGAAAGAGAGATCTTTTGATTTGATTTGTGTAGATTTAGTTGTAGATGATTAGGCTTCCTCTTCTTAGTTTGTGACGGCTATGCTGAACTCCATGGCAGCAGCATGACGGTAGCTTCTCTAATTTTACAAGTGATTTAGGTCTAGGGTCTACCCACTTATTTATAGATTTTAGAATTCATTTAGGCCATTAGATTTAACCTAGAAATAACCGCAGCCGTTCAGACAAGATGGGGTTTATCTTGTTGACTCAGCAATGAGTCAGAAGTGACTCAGCAAACACTCAGCATATTAATAAACTTCTATTCATGTCATATATATATATATTTTCTACAATGTACATATTAGATACATCCCCCTTTACTTATTATTGTTTTTATATACATATTAGATACATCCCCTCTCTCACACACTTATTAATATTTTTATATTCATATTAGATACATCCCCTCTCTTACACACTTATTAATATTTTAGGAACTTTAGTGTTAGTAGAAAATTCGGGGTGTTACATTCTCCCCTCCTTTTAGGATTTCATCCCCGAAATCTTCAAGTCTGGAAGAATGTATATCCTACCATCCAAACGTCCATCTACTCATCCATCATACACAGGCATCCATTGTCCTTAAAAGACTTCTAATGCTTTATGATCATATGCAAGTGTGTGTACATGTCCTTACCTAATGCGAAATCAGGCGGTCTACTGATTCAGTTGACCTCCTTAATGCAAATTATGTAAGTGTCATGAATCCATTATGTATGCAAAAGATCCTAATTGCTTACATACTACTTCTATATGCGTGCACACCCATTCAACCGAATGCAGCATCCATATGATGGTACAACCATTATACATCCATTATACTAAATACATCCATATATATGCAATATGCAATATGAAGTGACTGAGCCGATCTAGTGCCTAAAGTGTGTGTATATATGCATCCACGAGCAACCACTAGCAAACACTTGCATCCATTTTGCATCCATCATACATAACATGTCTCAAACACATGTTTCAACCATAGGATTATCCTAACTAAAGGTCAAAGATACTAATGAGAGGACATACTAAAGATAAGATAAGATAAGCTAAGCGATAAAGGAGAAATTAAAAGACATACCCTCAAAAAGAAAAGGGTACAACGAACGCATCTTCTCTTCTGTCTCCCAAGTTGCGTTGCTCTCATCATCTCCCCATTGCACTTTAACCAGTCTGACTTCTCGATTCCTCAACTTTTTGATCTCCGACCCAAGAATGCATGTAGGAGCTCGTCTAATTGTTGCATCACGCTCTATTTCCACCTCTTTAAGCAAGCTCGGCTCTACCACCTCCGCGGTCTTGTGCAAACACTTCCTCAAATGTGATACATGGAATACGTCGTGTACTCCACTAAGTTTCTCAGGCAACTCCACCCTATATGCCATCTTCCCAATCCTGTCTTTTACAGGAAACGGCCCTACAAACCTTGGTGCTAATTTCCCCACGGACCCAAAGCGAACAACATTCTGTAACGGAGATACTTTGATAAAAACCATGTCCCCAATGTCAAACTCAAGATCTGTCCTCCTCTTATCAGCATACGATTTCTGCCTATCTTGTGCTGCTTTCATCCTCCTTCGAATCATCTCAATCTTCTCCGAGGTTTCCCTAACCATATCGGGCCCAAGTAGGATTTTATCGGTAGATTCCCACCAACATGTAGGCGAACGGCAAGGCCTTCCATAAAGAGCTTCGAAAGGTGCCATGCCAATACTAGACTGAAAGCTATTATTATATGCGAATTCTACTAACGGAAGGTGCTCTTCCCATGTACCCCCAAAGTCTAGGATACAAAGCCTTAAAAGATCCTCTAGAATGCGATTCACCCTCTCGGTCTGGCCGTCTGTCTGAGGATGATATGCGGTGCTCAAACATAGCTGAGTCCCTACCACCTCTTGTAAACTCTTCCAAAATTCGCTAGTAAAGATGGGGTCACGGTCGCTTACTATACTAGAAGGAATACCGTGCAAACGAACTATCTCCTTAATGTATACAGAAGCCAACCACGGAGCAGTCCTCTTACTTTTCACGGGAATAAAATGGGCGCTTTTAGTAAGTCTATCTACTATAACCCAAATCCCCATGTTACCCTTCCTTGATCTTGGTAATCCATCCACAAAATCCATTGAGATGCTTTCCCATTTCCATAGTGGAACTTCTAATGGGTGAAGCAACCCACCGGGTTTCTTTTGTTCTGCTTTAACTCGTTGGCACACCAAGCATC
Organism: Allium sativum; assembly: GCA_030737875.1. Classification (NCBI taxonomy): domain Eukaryota; kingdom Viridiplantae; phylum Streptophyta; class Magnoliopsida; order Asparagales; family Amaryllidaceae; genus Allium; species Allium sativum. The sequence continues at coordinate 16,142,596 of CM060923.1, forward strand.
TAGCGACGTACTCGGCCACATCCTTTTTCATACCGGCCCAAAAGAAAACCCGCTTCATATCTTTGTACATCTTATCCCCGCCGGGATGAATGGTCATTTTTGAGCGATGAGCATCATCAAGAATGGCCTTCCTTAAGTCTTCGTCTTGTGGTACACAAAGTCTATTATCCCTTCGTAACCAACCCTTATCGTCTAGGGTATACCTACGAAGATGGCTTGACGACTCCCCCCCTTTGAGCTTTTCTACTATCTCAATCAACTGTGGGTCGTCTCGCTGTGCCTCACCAACCCGTCCTAGAAGTGTAGGTCTAACCTCCAAGGATGCTAACAGACCGGGTACTAAGTCAACGGAGGGTCTAAAGTCAAACATAGAGATGAATTCTAAGCTTTGTCGTTCAACAAACAACGGACTCAAGGACAACCTTTTCCTACTTAAGGCGTCTGCCACCACGTTACCCTTGCCCGGGGTATATGCTATTTCAAAATCGTAGGAGGCTAAGAATTCCATCCACCGTTGCTGCCTTAAATTCAAATCCTTCTGAGAGAATAAGTATTTTAATGATTTGTGGTCAGTGAACAGTTCGAATTTCTCACCAAGAAGATAGTGACGCCAAGACTTAAGCACGAAAACAATTGCGGCTAGCTCTATGTCATGCGTGGGGTAATTCTTTTCATGAACCCTCAACTGCCTTCCACCATAGGCTATTACTCTTCCCTCTTGCATGAGGACCGCGCCAAGTCCCGTCCCACAAGCATCAGTATAGATGGTAAACGGTTTATTCCCGTCTGGCAGCACTAAGACTGGGGCTGAAGTTAAGGCTCTCTTTAAACGTTGGAACGCATCATCGCAATCTTTGTCCCACGTAAAAACCAGGTTCTTCTTCGTTAACCGTGTTAATGGAGCTGATATTTTTGCGAAGTCTTTGATAAACTTCCTATAATAGCCAGCCAAACCCAAGAAACTTCTTACTTCGGTTGCATTTTTAGGGACCTTCCAATCTTGGATGGCCACCACCTTTGCGGGATCCACTGCTATCCCTTCTTTGGAAACCACGTGCCCTAAGAACCGTACTTCCTTCCTCCAGAAGTGACACTTAGAAAATTTTGCCTTAAGGTTATGCGCTCGAAGGGTTTCCAACACTTCCCTAAGATGTAGGGAGTGCTCTTCTTTATTCTTAGAAAAGACTAAGATGTCATCCACAAAGACTACCACGAATTTGTTAAGGTATTCCCTAAACACCCTACTCATCAAATCAACAAAATATGCAGGGGCGTTTGTCAAACCAAAGGGCATCACTAGCCATTCATAGAATCCGTCAGGAGTCCTAAAAGCAGTCTTATCTATACTATCCTCAGCCACTCTCAGTTGATGAAAGCCAGTGGCTAAGTCCAACTGCGAAAACACCGAGGCGCCAACTAACTGATCAAAGAGATCGTCAATCCTCGGCAGTGGGTGTCGGTTCTTTTTAGTAAGCTTGTTTAGTTCTCTATAGTCCATACAAAGTCTAAGAGACCCATCCGCCTTTGTGGCAAAAACTACCGGAGCACCCCACTCCGATATACTACGTCTTATGAACCCCTTCTCAAGCAACTCCTTTACTTGCTTATTGAGTTCCCTCCTTTCACGAGGAGCCATGTGGCGCACTGGCAAAGATACGGGTTTAGCATTATCCACAAGATAAATTCGAAAGTCTATCTCCCGCTTTGGAGGTAAGCCCTTCACCTCCTCAAACACATCCGGATATTCCCGGACCACTTCTACCGATCGCAGGTTCTCTACAGACGCGTCAAGCGATTCAAGATAACTTAGCATAACGGAATTTATGGGATTACAAAAGATGTCGAGAGCATTACCAAGGCGAGTCACAAGCCTAACTACTCTCCTTTCACAATCAAGAATGGCCCTATTTCTAGACAACCAATCCATTCCTAAAATTAGCCCATAGCCCGTGAAGCCCAATACATAAGCATCACATCTAAATTCAACGCTAAGTATAGAGATTTTCAAATCCAAACATATCATGGTCAAATGAGCCGAACCCCCAATTGGATTTGAAACGACCAAGGGATCCTCTACTAAACTGGTGTTCAAGTGCAGTGATTCAACTAATGATGCAGAGATAAACGAATGAGATGCGCCAGAATCGAATAAGGTACGGACAGGATGATCAAACAGAAAAACTAAGCTTTCAACAGAAATTGTTCTACCTCTTTCTTGCAGCGGTGGGGCCGCAATAGCCTGAACTTGCCCCCTTGCCTGCCCTGGTGCCATAAGAGCCTGCACCTGTCCTCCCGAGGTAGACCCTGCCCTCTGCCCCTTCTTTGGACTGTCCTTCACTAAATGTCCTGCATCTCCACAATTAAAACAACCGGTCTTCTTTTTCTTTCTACAATCTTTGCTGAGATGGCCAGGCGTCCCACAATTGAAGCATTTCTTCTTCCCTTTGCCATTATTGTTTTTACCACCCTTCTTATTTTGCTGTTGGGGTTTCTTCTGATCCCTTTTCTTTTCAACTGCCTTATCCTCATGCATAAGTGCCATTTCTACTAGCTTTTCAAAGGTGGCTCCCATAGGGATGTGGGTCATAGCCAACCCTTGCAACGGTTCATTCAAGCCTCTAACGAACCTCAAAGCTTTCTTCTCTGGCGTGTTCACCAACTCCAAGCCAAACCTTGCTAACTGATTAAATTTATTGACATATTCCTTTACTGATGAGCTCCCTTGCTTTAGTGCCAGGAATTTTTCCATATTTAAGTTCTCCTCTGCCCTTGAAAGAAACTTTGCCTCAAACCTTCGTCTGAAATCCGCCCATGAATCAACTGGACGTTCCCCGTTAGTGACCTCCCACCAAAACGAGGCCTCTCCCTTCATTAACCAAGCAGCTAAACGGACTTTCCTCCCATCTTCCACTTCAAAGATATCCAACAATTCCTCAGTCTCCTTAAGCCAATCTCTGGCCTCCACAAACGTCTCAGTCCCTTGAAAAGTTTTTCCTCCCATAGCCTTGAATTCCTTGCACATCTTTGAAAAAGTGTCAACACGAGGAGGAGGAGGAGGAGGAGGAATGGGTGCAACTAGGGGTGGAGGAGTATCCGCTGGGCCTGCAGTGGTGGCCCTAGCCTCCAAGTATCTCCTAAACCACCCTGGAATCGTCACACCTTCTGGGAGATTAAGATCTTCAGCCATGCTGAAACGAAAAAGGAAAGATTCAAAATGGAGAATTCGAAAGATAAAGATAAGGATGTGGCTATTTGGGATTATGTTTTTCATAAAAACTCTCTTTAAATAACATTTTTTTTTTTTGAAAGCACTTCTTCCAAAAATACTTTAGAAAAAAAAAATATTTTTCTAAAAATTTTTTTATCTGTTCTGGTAACCTTATGCTCTGATACCACGTGTAACACCCCACGTCCATTAATGTCACTCACAAAGGGAATGCATTAACTTCCATGGAGGTTTTAAGTGAATATAGAACAGTAAAATTACAACAAGACAGATATAAAATAGTACTTGGAAATTCAAAAACTTTATTTCATTGTAGCAGAAGTCAAAACATGTTTGATTACATCATAACACCATATTCAATGTCAAGTACAATATCTATCTTGATAAAACAAGTACATAATCCCATTACATGAATAGCCATTAAAAGAAAGATAACAAGCTGGACTTTACTTCAGCAGTCCAAGCTTTCCAGAAGATAAGCGATCCAACTAGACTCCACTAGAACTTGGCCCAACCTGCGGACCTGAAGGGAGAAAAAGGATGGAAAAGAGGGGGTCAGACATAAAGTCTGGTGAATATGATAATTCTACAATACTATTACCAAAATAACTGGACTAAGGCATAAGCTGGAAAACAAGAAAATGTCTATGAAGAGCAGATTAAGGACATAGACAATCGCTAAAGGCAACGTTATAGGCGCTCCTAAATACTAAAGGATAAACACTATACTGCACCACACCAGTCACCCTAAAGATTCATCCCACTTAGCTTCACTTAGAAACTTTCCCAATGGCTTTACGTACCCCTAGCTGACTACATAGGTGCCGCCTGCCCCTATCTCCACTAGGTGTACCCTACTTCCCATTATTCGATCGGCTCCCTAACTCGTAGATACCCGTGCTGGCCCCACAGTGGGGTGTATCACTCCCCTAAAGTGGCAACCTGATACAACGGACATGCACGGCTTATACCTACACGATGCAACAACGTCTTACCTACCAGCCCGGGTCCACACACGCATATGAAACCCGTTGGACTTGCGTTGCCACCGCTCCCTGTTTTGGCCTCTTATAGTCAAACCCAGTATGCGTGTCCCGTCCTCGACTTGGGTCGAGCCCACAAAGATACGTTTTGGGATACTGGTTGAAATGGGCCCCCACTATTTACCACAAGCATTCCACCTAAGCTTGTCCCCATTAGTCCATCCCACTTAACCCACTTAGTCATGTTCATTTACATGTGTGTTTGGTTAAGTCTAATCGTATTTCAAATGCCTCTAAAGGCAACCACCAGATTCCTCATGCCACCCAAGGCACCTACTTAACCCCCATGTCCCACCTTACATGATTATCTGGTTAAGTATTTCTTAGTTCATTAAGGCCATAACCTCATAAAGACCTCTCACATTAGACTGGCATTTATGGCAGCTGGATTTGCCGGGCGGGTCCGGGCAGTCTTACACCATAAAAGAGTCTAACCTCGTGTCTTTACAACTGTTATGCTTTAGTTTGGGCCTAGGACCTCTCACATTAGGCCGACATTTGTGACTACTGGATTTGCCGGGCGGGTCCGGGCAGGTTTACATCACAAACGGGTCCAACCTCGTGTCCTAAGCATTGATTATTAATAATAATCCACTTTCCCCCAATTTTAATAATTCCCTACTTGAATTATTAATTACTTCCAATTTTTAACAATGTCCATAATTGACTCAATTATGGACATTCATTCATGGTATGCAACATCTTACAAAATTGCACCCAATTTATTAATTCCTAATATTACCCCTACCCCACGTTTGAACGTTTATTCGCAAAATATATGTTAGACTCAAATAGCCTAACTCATAGCATAAAAGAGATTATCATAATAACAACATGTATATGTGACCAAATGAATCATAATAAGGGGTGAAACTTGCATATGTCCAACTTGCATAGATTATACATGTCATGGATCTAAAGGTGTCAACTTGTTCAAAATTCACCTAATATGATCTCAATCAATTTTCATAAATTTACATATGAACATGTGTGAATCAACATCATCTAATTTTTTAACAACATGGTTTTATATGGGTACACCTAACTCAATAGGCAAATTCCCATAATCAAGTTTTATTTAATTATAGTTTCATGTTTATGGGTACACCTAACCTAATAGGCAAATTCCCATAAACAAGATCCATTTAAATTAAGAAAAAAAACATAACTTTAAGCATAATCCAACAACATGATTTTTCAACATAATATAGCATGATTTATAACATGGCATAGTATGATAGTATAACATAGCTTGACATGATTCTCAACATAGCACGACATAGCATAAGAGAATTTACAACATAGCATGACATAGCATATATAATTTACATCATACGACAACATAATAACATAATAAGAGATCCACAATATATAGAATTTACAATTACAAATCACATCACTTTCTTGTGATCCATTCATAACTGAGTCAAATTAGTTTGTAATAGTCTTGTGAGAATCATCATACTCACCAACAAAAGAAAAGAATTAGAGAAAGAGAGATCTTTTGATTTGATTTGTGTAGATTTAGTTGTAGATGATTAGGCTTCCTCTTCTTAGTTTGTGACGGCTATGCTGAACTCCATGGCAGCAGCATGACGGTAGCTTCTCTAATTTTACAAGTGATTTAGGTCTAGGGTCTACCCACTTATTTATAGATTTTAGAATTCATTTAGGCCATTAGATTTAACCTAGAAATAACCGCAGCCGTTCAGACAAGATGGGGTTTATCTTGTTGACTCAGCAATGAGTCAGAAGTGACTCAGCAAACACTCAGCATATTAATAAACTTCTATTCATGTCATAAATATATATATATTTTCTACAATGTACATATTAGATACATCCCCCTTTACTTATTATTGTTTTTATATACATATTAGATACATCCCCTCTCTCACACACTTATTAATATTTTTATATTCATATTAGATACATCCCCTCTCTTACACACTTATTAATATTTTAGGAACTTTAGTGTTAATAGAAAATTCGGGGTGTTACATGGAGTTGGTATGCTTTCAAGGAAATATAGTATCAAGGGGGAGATTGTTAGAATTTGTGATACAATATTTCCATTTACTGAAGATTGGAAGATATTATTGATTACGGTGATAGAATATTTCCAATAAGAGAAGATTTGGGAAATATTGTTAATTTGGGAATATAATATTACCAATTTGCAGAAGATTTGGAAGATATCAGAGATTTATTGCTCTTTTATTTGTAAAAGGGATAGGCAATAAATAACCTACATAAGTGGAAGGATTTGAAGAAGGTTTCTTTCTGAGATAGTGAAGTAAAGAATTAATTCCCTAATTGGTTGGTTAAACAAGGAAGCCTATCAGGAGAATTGGAGAATTAATTAGGCATTGATTTATATCATAAATCAATAACTTCAATCCCAAGCGTTAATCCTTATATAAGGATAGGGATTATGTGAATGTATAATCATCTCAAAAATGTGAGGTGTATCATCTCTAAAAGTTCTTCTTCTTCCCTACTATCAATCTTGTAATTTTTCTTACTGAGAAAAATAATAAAATCTCCTCTCTCCAAGTGGACGTACACTAACAAGACGTTAGTGGAACCACTATAAACCTCTTGTGTTATTTCTTTTATAGCTAGATCTGTGATTGCTTTGCTAGTGACTATCTGTTGTTTGTTTTGCCTCACCATATTCGTTTTTTTCCCGCAACATATCTTAACTCCCATCAACCTCTATTATTATCTCCTCATTAATACTGTGTATGTTGATATCTTTACCTGAATGATTGTTGACTCTACCATTACATTTCTCAGACTCATCATCTGCCTTTTCCCGTCATTCTCCTTTTGCACGTTATCATTCCCACATCTATAAATAATAGTAATCTACATTTATTATAGCATTTTTCAAACTTTAACAGTTACTAATTTCTAATGCAACAAGAACAATATTTGTCGAACTGAAATTAATTATGAAACATAAGTTAGTAGGTGCAGTGGCAATTTCTGATGAAAAATAGTGAGTTACATACCTCACTGCTTCAGTTATAGCAGAGCTTTGATGATCACAACAACTATGTCAATCACTCCTTTTGAATAATAATAAAATAATAAATCTAAAAAAAATGTGGAAATAGCCATTTTCCTCTATACTACACATGCTAGAAGTTCTGAAAATAAACTACAGGAAGTCTTGAATCAACTCAAGGGATCAGAGAGGGGACGAGCTTGACGGGAAGGGAAAGTATAGCCGTAGGTCTATCTCAGGTCAAAGAGCTGTTGGTCTCCAGCAATGATGACTCAAGGTGAACTCCAAGTGATCGACTAACAAAGCGTGCATGTATATTTTCATCTAACAGTAATAACTTATAGATATTGAGTTCAAAACAAATATGTGCATAGTTGAACTCAACTTATCCCATAAACAAAAAATCATATTTCATCACAGCAGCATATACATCTAAAAACAAACATCAATGTACTCAGCAATAAAACATAAAATTAATATATATTAGAAATGTAAAAGAAAAAAATCCAACTATTTAATTTGCATTTTATTGAAATTAAATCATTTCTCCAAGAATACCCAGATAAACGTTTATGGTCATTAAAGCACAGCTGCAGATTTGCTTCTCATTTGCAAAACCGATAGGCCGATACTTTACTCTATGGCTTATCATTTTTTAGAGCGACAAAAAACATAATACTTCATCATTTAATGAGCAGAGTTGTATTCTTATTATTAACTCCATTAGGCGAGCAGAGCTATATTCTTATTAGTAACTCCACTAGGTCGACGCATATAATTGATGATACATTAGTACCATTTCTTGGTTTGTGTGTGTTTTTATAGGATAGGGTCATGTTAATCATCTCTATATCATTCCAGGTTTATCGGATGTCCTTGAATCATTTATGGATACAGTAAAATAATGATAAGAAGGAATGAACATATTATATATCGTTTATTTTGTTTAGTTTCTTTCATGGATTTCACGGCAATCTATGTAGCAGTTTCTACATACTCTTATGGAATTCCAATATAAACGGTTGTCATATGGGCTATACTACTCTTTTTTTAACTTGACAGACTATTATTATTTTTATTAAACTCCTGATTGCATACACCAAAACACAACAAGCATATTACTCAGTTTAATTCAACAACACTCAAAAAAATATTTACGGAACATTTTACCATCAAATATATGAGTAAGTCATGCTAAGGATTAATTTCAAAAGGAATACACATAGATTTCTTAATCATTGTTCTAGGCTAGTACAAGTAATTATTAACGATCTCGGTGATACTTAAGTTGGCATTGAATTCGTTAATTAATGTTTCGCTACCATGTGGCGTATGTCTTATCAAAGTCTAGTGATATTCAAAACCGACACAAATCACATAAGTAGGCATGACTGACACATAAGGAAAATGATTATGATAGATCATATTGTCTTGTAAGTGTATATTACAGTTTGATCTAAAGGGACCACATGAATTCAAACCTCGGGTAAGTTGTTTTATTCATATCATGTAAGTATATTATTAGTGTACTTATTTGTGCACCAAAATTGGGTAGCTGGAAACAAACAAATAGGAACTTGAAAACATGTGATTGCCAATTTACATATAATATACATGTAGGGAAAATAGCATCACAGACGAGATAAGATCACACTGGAATAAGTGTCCTTAGTCTTTTAGAGACATTAGAATAACTTAACTACAAATTTGGGTTCACTGTTAAAAGTTCGCTTAACTTTAGAAGTAGAACTAACATGTATTTGATTTTGATTTTCATTGAAATTCAATTGTTACTTCATAATTATTCCAATTATCCCTTTTTCATTCGCTCTCAAAACCATAACCCTCAACTCAAGCCATTACCAAATACGATCCAACTACAACCAAAAGCACAACAAAAACATCATAAAAACTGAAAATTTTCATATAATGTGACAGTATTTTGATGGATCTGAGTCCTTGTACTGTAATGGGAATGCCACTTCCTATTTATTTGGTTCAACTTATCCGCCTACATATCAGCAAGTGCATTGCACTTATGCATGTACCAAGTATGGCTATTGGCACAAATATATTAATTGTATTCACGTGCAGGTGTTGGCCATCAATCACTGACCCCATAAGCATCTACCTAAAAAGACATAAAATATACATCTACATATCACTTATGGTACAATTTTCGGTTGAAAAAAAGCCACGTATAATTCACATATGTTATTTAACTGTGGCCGAGCATATAAAAATACATCACTGGAAATGAACTGGTACCGTCAGACCCAATTCTTCAAACATCCTTACACAAATGTAAGGGAACAAACATGTTAATGAAAGCCCAAAAAAAGTTTGATCTATAGCAGCAAACCGTAGCAATGCTCCTCATAAACTTGTAGAACTTTCACATTTCTGTCAGTGTAAAACTCATCCTATTTTACAATTATAATTGCTGTATTTTGAAATCCCCAACATGAGTTTGTTGCTATCAGATATCATCCTCACTCTATTTTAGTCTTGGTTAGCATATAACATTTAAAAGTGTTAGGAATGTAAAAATACAAAGCGTTGTAAAATCACAGTTTTGACATAGAGTACATTCATATTATTGATTCTGTTGGAGTAGCATATACCTCTATGTGCTAACTCTTTGGATGCAGGGACATGATAGGTAAGGTTTACCATACCGTATTCCTTTTATTTATGTATTTGATATTTTATCGTTTATATATGACTTTGTCTAACCTAGAGTTTTATACTTTGCTTTTTATTACTTTGGGTGCTCTCACATGAGCAAACTACAGGCAGGTTAGGAGCAAGCATGAGTAGCTCATCGAAAGACGTGCAGGAGGCTATCCACTTATTATTTATATGTACTTATATCTCTTTTCGTTGTTCACTATTGTACGCTTCAGTAGTATCTTTATCATCTTGCTTTAGAGACAGTTTACGTTGGGTAATTTTTTCTGTACAAATCTGTGACGTTGTAGTTTAATGTTTTGGATCCATTACTCTAATTTCTAGGATTCATTTCAGTTATTTACAGTCTCGCCTTTTTTATATCAGTATGTTTTGTTATTATATTTTATTCCAAGCGATTTGAGATATACGACAGGTTTTGTATAATTTTAGTTCTTTTCCACCTAAATAGTCACTTTACATTGTCTGTACACTATAGCAGCGCACTTTTCAGGTTTTAAATGTTAAAAGTGTATGATGGTCGTTTCAACAAGTATGCAATACAACTACGTACTACTACAAACCTATTTAACTTTATTTTCTCCATATTTTTAAAATTAGAGAGAAAATGAAAGAAGCTCCCATAACAAATTATGGAATCTAGGAATAGTCAAACAGACTGAGGCAAACATAGCACAAAGTCCTATTGTTAAAAACAGTACAAGCAGAATATAAGCAGATAAGATCATAGGTTATTGGCTTAAATGAACCAAGTCGGTATTCTAAACCAAATTTTGAATAACTTAAATTTATAGTTTCTTCCTATGATGAACTTTAAGAATTTATATAGAAGCATCGAAAAAGACAGAAACTGTTCTACTGAATTATAGGAATCTGCACGTTATCGCCTTCTTTTACATGGGAAGAAAACATATAAAAATAGCTATATTTTTTCATAGAAAAATAAAAAATTATATGATCACTTTTTCCAAAGCTGTAAATCACATTGATTCTCCAATAATATTAAATTTCCTTTATGTATGATAATATTATTTTAACGGTATCATAAAATACATAATGGATGCAAAAAAGGTGTGCAAAGACCAAATAACCATACATTTGCTTAAATGTATGCAAAAACCCAATGATGGTGTAATTAAAGTGCCATTTAAATAAGGATCTAGAACAACTTACAACAAATCTGCTAGCTAGTGATGATTTGATATGAGATACACTTGACATCTGCTCAATTCAACTAGCATTATGCGATTAGTAAAATGATGCTCCCGAGATGAGTTACGTGAAAAGAAACAACTTAAGATTAAATTATAAAGAAAATGGTGGCCTAATGAGTTGCTTGAAACCTGAAAGTACATGCATTCAAGTTGTAACAAGGCATCTTAAGTTAAAGACGAACAACTATGAACAACACAAAAAATAAATGGGAATTCTAAAAAACAAACTCAAAATAAATAGTTTTCACAATTTAAGAAAATGATGATTGGGCATAAAAATCGAACTATTCAAAATCTTGAAAGATATCATCTATAAAACCACCCTACTTTTGGGACAAAAAATTGCAGTATAGAAAGGTACATTAAGAAATCAAATTGAAGACCTCTTTGCATAAAGCAAAAATCATACCAATAAACAAAATTGCCTCTGGTGAAAAATAGAACCTGAAAACATACGTAATAACACGTAGTAACAAGGCATCACCTCAAAATCAAGGTTTATAACATAGTACAGGATATGTAGGCAATAATAAGTATAAGTTTATAACATAGTACAGGAGAAGAGAAATCATTTTTGAAACAAGCCTGCTTCTGACATAAAAATAAAATCATCTTCAAAAACAAGCCTGCTGATAAAACATTCAGAAGAGTAGAAAAGGGGCATTCCGAGAATTCAATTCTGGACCTCTCGCACCCTAAGCGAGAATCATACCACTGGATCAAATGCCCTTGATGGAAAAATTGATCTGCAGCCATCACTCATCCAGCAGCTCATAGCGTTAAAGTCTACAGCCTGGAAAAAAGGCTCGAAAATAAAATTCAAACTACGTTAAGGTTTGCAAGGTAGCATTTTAAAAACAAACCTTATGAAGTAGATATTTACAAAATGAAAAAGGGCATTTCATAAATTAAACTCAAGACCAAGAATCATACAACTAGAACATGATGTCCTGCTGAAAGGCTGAATTTATAAATACATAATTATATCGTTTGGAGTAGTATATAACATTTGATTTGGCAATCACAGAAATGTTCACAGTCAACGTTAAAGGGCATGTGCTATGTGAAAGCATGGATGATTAGATTTTGGAAACAAGCTTTTATTTTTAGTATGATATATTAGAATAGACTTAGAGGCTGACGCCTCTTCCCCCCAAAGCAATAATGATACATACTATTATAGCAAATGCCCTTGATAGCAAGACATAAATTGATCACTGACTATTAAGAGATCGTTAAATAAATAAGTAAACTACAAATGCAATATACCATTCACTGGTCAAATCTCCACATCTCAAAATGCTTTTTCTTCTTTTTCAAGATGGAAAAAATAAAATGGTTGGAAAGAACGAAGAACTTTCAAATCCTTCGATCTTAAAACAATACGTTAGTCATCGACTTTTCATCACACTTAATCCAAAATTTACTATATGACTCAGGTATAATCAACAACAATATCATGCAACACTATTTACCTCATGCTTGATTCAGTATAACAAGAATGCTACCTTATATAATATTGCCATTAATGAATACAATGGCTAAAACCATGATTAAGTCCAAATTCCTTAAGGTTATAGGCTTATCCTTCCTACAGACAACCTTTTGTTTCATAAAGTTAGTTATTTATGCTTCATAGAATAATTTAATAAATTTCCATTTCACATATTTAGATTTCTCATTATTCTCTAGAATGTGTTAACAACACAATATATATACAAGGTCTTGTGGAGTAACTCAAAAAATATCATGAACATCCAAGTTTAATATCACTCGAGTACTCCAAAACCCACCAACTTAGAATAAGCAATCCATAATTTCAAATACCCGTAAAAACCCTAACTTGAAATGCTCCAAAATTAAACTCCCAGGTTAGAAGCAGATAACTAAATTTAACCCCAATGTCAGTTTTTATTTTAGCAGAGGCTAAACTATGTAGATCTGGGAGATGTCCGAAAATCTGCAGCGTAGGTTTGTTCTGTAGGAAAAAATCGGCCTAAGGGAGCCCCCAAACTAGCAATCACCATACCCAAAATATTCATATCAGACCCATTAAATCTTACTGGACATAATAGTCAGTGTGACGGTATTGCACATCCATTGGGGCATCTTTCAAACCAAAAGTGGAAGCCTTCTGTATTTCTCGCCACTCTTAGTAATAAGTTTCTTCATCTTTAAAAATTTGCAAGTCATATAAATAAACAAAAGCAAGTCTAACAACATTTGCAGGGCCGTGACAGCTAGAAAAACATGAGCAGCTATTGGATAAGTGAATAATAGTGGACCGATGATGGTTTTATTCAAAATTACAAAGTATATTGACGAATTAGAGCGCAAGTGCACGAACCATTGGCTATCAAGTGACTGATGCTAGCAACCTAGATAAATAAATAATGCAACGTTCATTCCGTTTTTTTCGCCACTCTTAGTAATAAGTTTCTTCGTCTTTAAAAATTTTCAAGTCATATAAATAAACAAAAAGCAAGTCTAACAACATTTGCAGGGCCGTGACAGCTAGAAAAAAACATGAGCAGCTATTTGGATAAGTTAATAATAGTGGACCGATGATGGTTTTATTCAAAATTACAAAGTATATTATTGAATTAGAGCGCAAGTGTACGCACCACTGGGTATCAAGCGACTGATGCTAGCAATCTAGATAAATAAATAATGCAAAGTTCATTTTATATCATTTAATGTTTCCCTAAAATGATCACCTCAAAGTTTACTGTATCCACTTCATATCACTTATCCATAAGACAAAGGCTTCTTCAAAAGGTGGAAAAAGTTCGAGCTGCAAAAATCCAGCATTTTCTGTAATCTTCAATTTATAAAAAGCTTACGAAATTGATCTATATTTCCTTAAAATTTGAGCAAACATGTAACAACCCAAAATTTTACACTAGCTAATTAATAATGGTTAATCATTTAATTCGATTTAAACGAACTAATGATTCAAAAGAAGAATTTATAAATATGAACAAGTTAGGGCTTGAAACCAACTTCACTGCGTTTGTAACTTTGTTTTTATATGAAACATGTATAAAATTGGATATGATTGCTAGATGGGAAGAAAAGATGAATGGGGGCAAAATGGTCATTTGTGAAGGAACCTGATCCATTTCACGGCAGATGGAGGTAGATTTCAAGAAAAAAAAATCCATATTTGAATCATAGAAGGTCTATGAACTCTTGTAGTTTTCACTAGATCCAACCTAATTATTTTTTATAAAATCAAATTTCATTAATATTGTCTAATTCTTATTAGTTAAGTATATGTTTATTGTTATGTTTACGGAGAATGAAATATAAATGGGTGTGAATATCAAATATAATCATATTTTAAAAGAGTGTGACAAATATGTGAAACATACAATGAGTATGATTGTTTGGTGTTTAAAGATGGAAACAACCATAAAATCGGATTCGGATGTAATTACATTGAAATGAAATAGAAGGAATCACCGATCGATTCTTTCCTTTTTCGCAAACATTTAATTGACCACGTCCAAATAATTTACAAGGGGCGACGTACGGCAACAATATGTTTAAAATGACAAAAGCAACAAACAACAAATTGATCAATATATACATGTGTGATTACTGAGACTTATATCTACCATGTATACATTCGCTATTTATATGTATATATTATTGCATCAATTTACAATTGTTCAATGAAAATACAAGATTTAACAAAATCAAATATAAATATTTACACATACACATGGTAGGCGTTTGCGTGTATGATTTACAAACATCCATATTAAATTAAGCTATTCCAAAGAATCTGCATATACACACATGTGCATGCATGCACATGCGTGTGCATGCACGTGCGCACGTGCATATGTGTATAATTCTACCCAAAATAAATTTTTTTTATCAAATTATTATAAAATTAAAATTGCATCCATCAAATCAAACAAGATATCACCAATCTCTATATTTTTGATTAAAAATCCAAACAACATTTAGATCATTAAGTTGTATAATATGCTTAAAATATTATTGTAGGTACTTTAAAAACATAGATTCATTGCAAAAAATGTTATTTTATGCATATATTAATTCTGGTTTTAATTTATCAAGTTAAAAACAAATCAAATCACTCAACAAGTTGTATAAATTGTATTACAAATTCTAGATCAAAGGCAATAATATGTACATATAAGATTGTGATAGATATAATACATCTAAGAAAACAAATTTATTTTAGAATACATTTTTAAGATCTAGCCGATAATGAAACTTTGATTAGGAAATCCCTTCCTAGATTTTTGAATCGACACCCAAGGGTGAACCATGTAACCCTTATGTTTACTTGACGTTTTGATTTGTTTCTGAGTCGATTTTTTTTAAATATACTAAAGAGCTCAAAAAATAAGGCAGGGTGTGGGTATACAATTTGGTACATATTCATCATTTTAAGATAAAAATAGAGAATCATAGGATATAAGAAATACGTTAAGGTGGAAATAAATAATTATGGGATGCATGAAAAATATTAAGTGAAAGAGAGCCCCCTGACTCATTCAACCATACATTTCCCATTACACTTTAGTAATATGAGATGAAAATTTACATTCTAATAAAAAGCTTCTTTTCATGAACTCGAAGTCCTTTCTCCTAGATTAAAAGCCGATTGACATTTCAAGTTAAGAATCCTAACACTGAAATTTTTGAACAATTTTTTTGATCTTGATGCATACAAAATAAGAAACATACATTTTTTATATATTAAAAAACGGATAAGTGGAAGAGATGATTAAATACCTCTTAGTCAAAGCCAACCGCTCCCTCACACTCCAGGAAAGCAATAGCTAGAAAATTTCACAAATTGAATTATTTTGAGGAGATTTAGTAAGAACACAACAAACCAATAAGGGTGATAAAATTTCAAACGGCATTAATCATACGAGGATAGGCCATTTTGTTAAGAGAATAATGCTATAACCTGCACTAGACTGTTAAATCAGTTTTGCTCAAATTAAACATGTTTGTTAAAAAAAGAAATATATAGTATATTGA
Organism: Allium sativum; assembly: GCA_030737875.1. Taxonomy (NCBI): domain Eukaryota; kingdom Viridiplantae; phylum Streptophyta; class Magnoliopsida; order Asparagales; family Amaryllidaceae; genus Allium; species Allium sativum. The sequence continues at coordinate 16,158,814 of CM060923.1, forward strand.
CAATAGCAATTTTATAGTTAAGTGTATTAAAGTGCAACATAATTTATGTCATAATAAGAAACAGTGAAATTGTGTGTAGCTAGTTTAAACTGCTATACATAGGCCATAATACTTCAAGTGCAATTCATATTGTTTTCCTATCATTTAAATTGCTTTCATATGAGGATGTTGGGCCATAACACTTCAAATAGCTAGTTTATGTAATGAATTTAAACATTCTATAAGTACTATAAACTGTTTATAGAAACTGCAAGTAAACTGACTTTATGTTTTGATTTCCTGCTACATACAACCCAATACATAAATGCAAAAAATGACCAGACGATAAAACTGAATCAACATTTACAAAAAAGATTTGATGCACATACGTATGAGCAAATACGTGCAACCATAATGTGATTATGTTTCTAATCTACGTTAATGCATATGAAAATAAAGATTATGAGTTGACATGTTAACTGATAATTTTTCAGCTTATCAAATATTATAAAGTACATAATTAATCTACAAAAATGGACTATTAATTCAAAGGTACAAATTTTCGTTTTCTGTTTCCATCATAGGAAAATTCCAAATTTTCTACCATTTCGAAAAGTTTGAAAATTCATGTTGATTCCTATTTGTTAATTCTGGTACTCTTATTTTGTAAATATATGTCAACAAATACGCAATACAAATACAAATTAATAGCAAATAACATAGAAGGTACAAACATATGCTTTCTTTTTTGCTCATTTTTTATGCGTGCTTCTTCCTAGGGTCGTCAATGAAACCCAGGGCCCCCCCCCACACACCCCCAAAAAAACAAGACAAAAAAGAAAAACCCACCCCAACACCCTCCCCCCTTCCGAACGAAAAAAAGAACACATACATACATATAGCCTACCGACGTATTGCCAGCAATTAATGGTTTTAACTTCAGTTTTCACCTCAATACAAACGACACGTTCAACATCAATTTCAGCTTCACCAGAGAGAATAGTTCATCAACACGTGTAATTTTGAGTTTTCTATTGATAAGTATTCTGTTTCTTAGTTTCTCAAATTTTACAAAGTACTTTTTAACCTAGATAAAATGGTATTTTTCACATATTCCGGTGTGGTCCACATCGGAACCAGGATGCAATCGCCGGATTTTCAACGTGCCAGCCGGAGAATGTTGACCTCGATTAATTAATTCATATATTATGAAGTCCTTTCTTAGAGCCATTTTTAAATTTTTTTAAGTACATTTCATTTCACGTCAAAGTCAACAAATAACCATCAAGCACTGCAAGTCTACAACACACAAGTAAGTGGATAGATCGGCAAACTTGCATCCAGCTCGGATGTCTTTACATCTCAAATACTTATAAACCTTCTTCTTTTTTCCAGTTTTAATTAATTTTCTTTTTATCGAATGGGTGGTATTATAATGAGAACAAAAGAACATTGAACTTGAAAAGATAGTCAAGAGTGTTATGTCAAGAATAGAAGCTAAGAATACTACGAAATAATACAATGCAAATATGTCTGTAAGAACCACATACATAGTTCCAACAATTTCAAAACAAGTACTACCTATCAGATAATAAATTTCCCACCTCACTACGATAAAGCCATACAGACACAAAAATACAAGTTAGATACAACAAGAATCTCCCATATCAATTAGAGCATCTAGCAATAGTCAAACTACTCAAATTAAACATAGTATGAACCATTACACTCATTGTTATCAAGGCATGTGCTTAGGCGCACCTAGGCGCGCCTAGGCGCAAAAAAGCCCAAGGCTCAAGGCTTGCGCCTTTTTGCAGTTTGAGTGCGCCTTTTGTAGTTTGTGGCGCTTTTTTTTGCTAAATTCAATATTTTGTTTATAAATAGTTAAATAAAAAAATTAATTGTTCAATAAATTATAAAATGTGGTTTACAATTTAAATCTTATTAATAAAATATGTGAATAATTGAATGAATTATAAAATATGGTTTAAAAATTAGTTTGTAATTACTAAAATAGCAGATCAAACTCATATAAAATGTACATTAAAAAGCCCAAGGCTCAAAAAAGCCCCAGGCTCAATGCTTGTGCCTTTTTGCGCCTTAGCACCTTGACTACTATGATTACACTTAAGAGCGGTACAGGTAGAGTCTAATAACATAAGCCAAGATAAAAGGATACTGGCTTAAATGATTTTAACCAAGTCAGTATTCTAAATCAAATTTTAAGAATGAATCAAATTCCAGTTTCTTCCTGTGACTAATTATGTTTAAAATTTTATAAAGAGACAGTAAGTATTTACCACAAAAGATAGAAAGGGTTCGACTAAAATATACGAATCCTTGCACATTATTCCCTTTTACATGAGAGGAAAACATACAAAACAGTTATAGGTTTTCATCGAAAAATCTAAAATAAAATGATCGTTTTTTTTTACTTCAAAACATTAAATCACATTGATTCTTCAGTGAAAATAAATATCTTTTAAGTATGGTTATACTATTTTGGCCCATAGTTATTAATGGCGCACGGCGCGAAAAAGCGCAACATCAGTCTGGAGCCTTGGCGCACGGCGAGGGAAATGGCGCGTGCCTTTCTGATTTACAACGCATGTTTATTTTTTAATTTAACATATAACAACAAATTTAAAAGGTCAGTATTTTTTGCTAAAACATTAATCAAAGTTTTTACAATTTTGCAAAAAGAAACATCACCATATTTGACATCATTAACATAGAATTTCAAGCCTAATAGGTTTCTAAATCCAAAATAACAATATATATTACTATTAAACTAGAAATCCAAATCCGAATCAACAATCATATTTTCCAAAAGTTCTGGTCTAAAACATTAGTTGATGCACTACTTTTGTAGCATGCAGCAATTTGTATGTCGACTTACTGTATGCAGCAGGGAGCATAGGAATGCATACTCACTGTATGCTAAATATTTGTATGCAGCAATTACAAAGTCAACATACTACTGTATACGCATGCAGCAATTTGTAGAATTGTTTGTATATAACTACATATGATATATATTTGATTTACCTGCTAATAAATATGTTTGTATACAAAAAACAAGCAAAAAACAAAATAAAACACAAAAGGCATGCCATTTTGCGTCGCGCGCCTTTTGCGTCATTTGCTGCGCCTTCTTATATGCGCCGCGCCACAAGAAGAAATGGCGCAGATGCCGCGCCGCGCCGTGCGCCATAGCGCGCCATTCATAAAGATGGGCGACATCATAAATACAGGATGCATGCCCAAAAAAAAACTTAATGTATCATTTGACGGTAGAAGATTATCGAGATACAACTAATTACACATTTGTTTAGATGTATTCAAAAACCCAACAGAGGTGTAATTAGTATCATTCAAAGAAGGGGCTATAGAAGCACAACTTACCGGAGGCCTGTTAGATGGTGATGATTTGGTATGATAATCACTTGAAATCTGGTCTGAATTCGACAAATATTATGTGACTAAAACATGATGCCCTTGATTTGAGCTACATGAAAATTCAACAACTTGTGATTGAGCTACAAAAAAGAAAAGAAAATGATGACTTAGGACTGAATTATATGAGTTGATAGTTGAAACATAGAAGTATAGGTATATATGCAGCAGCAAGGCATCACCTTAAAAATGAGCAATTATGAACAATATAATATAAAAGGGCAAATTCCGAAAATCAAACTTGGAACATATAGATTTGTATATTGAGAAAATGGTAACTAAACATAGAAATTAAACTATGCAAAATCCTGAAAAACATCATCTATAAGAAAACCCTACTTTTGAAACAAAAATTCAGAATATTAAAAGCAAATTGCATAAAGCAGCCTTGGTAAGGAAAATTCAAGACCTTGCATGCATAAATCAAAGCTCATATCACTAAGCCGAATTGCCATTGGCAAAGCACTGAATCAGAAAGTATATGAAATTATGTAGAAACAAGGCATCATCTTGAAAACTGGATTTATCATATAATAAAATGATACAAGTATAAGAATCCCAAGAAACAACCTTGGAACCTCTCACACTTGAAGGGCTGATCTTTAAGAATAGGTCACGCGGCAACACAACAAAAAGTTCACTTATGTGGATGTTTGAAAAAACGTAATCTTTAATACAAGCCTACATTCAACATAAATTTTTATAGAAAGGCCCCAAAGGGGGGATCATGCCACATGACCAAATGCCGGTCATGTCCTTGAGTACATGTCAGGTGACATAAACATAGAAGTCAAAATAAGCGAAAGCTTGAAAATATCATCTTCAAAACAAGCATACTTAAGATTATACATCATAAAAAGGGGCATTCCGAGAATCGAACTCGCGACCTCTCGCACCCAAAGCGAGAATCATACCACTAGACCAAATGCCCTTGGTGCAAGGGTTGATCTGCTAGTATAATTCATTTGGCGATACACTGCATTAGAGTTGTCATTTCAGAAAGAAAAGGACTAAAAAACAAAAGTCAAACTATGCCAAAGAAGCATTCTGATAATAAACCTTTTGAAATAGATATCTACAAATGAAAAGGGGCATTTCATAAATTTAACCTGAGATCAAGAATCGTACAACTATAACACATGTCTTGGTGAAAGGCTGAATTTATAAATACATGTAGTTATATGACAATTTGATCATATCGTTCAAAGAAATATGTCACATATGATTTGGAAATTATAGAAATGTTGGAAGTCAACGACAAAAGAAATGTGGTATGTGAAAGTGTAACAACCCGTATTTTGATAACGTGTTATAACCATAAATCTAGGCAGAATTAAATTTTAAAGTAAGAACCAAGGGAAACGTGTTGCGCCATTGCGTTCGTCTCGGAATTCTGCATGAAATCGAGTCCGAGTTTTCGAAAATCGGAGTCCGTATGACCAAGTTATCGCTCCCCAAATTTTCAGAAATATTCAGAGTTCAAAACAGCTCGAATTCGAATTCAAAAATTTGAATTTCAAACGCAGAACAGACTGGGCGGGAAATTTCCCGCCCAGACCCAGGTCGACTGGGGATTCGACTGGGCAGTCGACACCCCCAGGACTAGGTCGACTGTGCAGTCGACTTGGGTGTCGACCTGGTCCCCGAGCCCATTTTTGGGCCAGTGTTCGTTCTGATGTATCTAGTCCGATTTCTGTCCAGATTCATCTACCTAAACCTATTTAAACAGCCCCAAACCTAGTCTTCTCTACACACAATTCTATTCTGCCTCTGTTCTAAATAAAAATAAAAATGGCGTCGCTACTCTGCTGGAATCAAAACTAGAAGCTAATCAACATCAACCTAGGCAACTCAATTCAAACTAGAGATTGAAGCTTCTGCAACGATCCTACGACAATTTCTGTTCTTAGTTCTCAAAAACCACGATCTGTATGCCCCAGTTACTCTTAGATCTAAACTGTAAATTTAACATGAACACGATGTAAACTGAAATTATGCCTAAACATGATAACTAGGTTGGATCTATCGTTGTAAATCCTAGATCTATGGCTATCCTTTTTAGACCTACTATTTTAGATCTAATTTTGTACACCCTAGATCTATTCATGTGAAACTTTGACTTGTGGATTATTGTATGAACTTGATTTGGGACATATTCATGTTATTAACCTAAAACCTCTCATGACCTTTATCTAAACATTACCTGTGATGTTGAAACTATTATTGGGGATATTATCTTATGTCAATCCATTACCATGTCTATCACCATATTCTGCCAAGTTGATGTTGAGACCCTTATTCATAGGCCTGAAATGTTATAATCGTCATGCTTAACTTGTAAACACCTTTGCCATCCTATAACTATCCTTTTTGTGTTATTCCCTATCTTGATATCTTGTGTTGATGCGAATTCACATACGTTGGGGATACGTTTTGGGTAGATTAGGCAAAGTTGAAATTGGCTATAAAATTAACATGATATGACATGAAAACATGACATGTAAACTTGACATGAAATTATACTTGAAAACTTGAATCATGAACATGGTTAACACGAACTTGAACTTGACATGAAAAATTAAGCATGGACATGACACTTAGATAACTTGAACGTGGCCAACTCGAGGTTGGGTTGAGTTTGCAGTATAAATCTGCCTGGAACCGCCCGGCGAATCCAGTAACTGCAAACAATAGGACCCAATGTGAGTAGTTGGTCATATCGCACTCGAAACCCGAGGTTAGACTAGGTTATGGTGTAAATCTGCCCGGAACCGCCCGGCACATCCAGTAACCATAACCAAGTCTAATGTGAGAGGTTAGGGGTGCATTAAGTAAATTAATGCCACTGGATAGGGTTAAGTCATGGACCACTTGAATATACTTAACCAATTTGACACGTTGATTTGATAGGGTTAAGTCATGAACCGCTTGAACACACTTAACCAACCTGACACATGATTTGTAGGACTAAGTCTTGAACTAGAACGACACACTTAGTCAATTTGACATGACACGTAGTTGGGGTTAAGTCTCGATTTTAAATGACAACTTAACCTGCTGAACGAAACCCTAGTTACGCGGTCCTTTTCATCAGTAACCCGCTAGATGTATCATGGTAACCTGGGACTAGGCAGGGTGGAGCACGATTGCTGGGCTGATTGTAAGCGACCAGAACGACGGCTGAGTTGGTGCGCCATTGTAGGTTCAGGCGGACTAGGGTCGTGCACTTAGTCCGGAGTTGAAAAAGCAGGCATTGGGCATCAGTAGGATTATCTGTGCATTCTTGATTCGTGTCGGTGGTTGGCACCCTAGGGCTTGATACACCCTATGGTGGACCTAGCATAGGTGACTACATTCGTGATAGGGCCGTATGACACAGACACACGACGAGCTAGACTTGTAGGGAGCCGATCGATTAGATCATACCGTTGGACCCCGAATTGGATCACTTCACGATATTGGGCCAAGGGATTATTTCTTGATTTATAATTGACACGGGATTAGTATACCAGTATAGTTGGTATGGAGAACCTTGAATACGCAATGTTAGACTTGAGTTATCTTGTTAGCTTAGTTATCATGTCAGACTTATCATCATTCCTATGTTTAATTCCAGTTTATTCATGTCTTGTTAACTTTACTAGTTTCTATGCTGATAGTCACTACGGCTTACCAGTCTTTTTGACTGACCCGTTTTCTTTCACCTCTTTGTCTTTCGTTTCCCCCCCTCCCCAGGTTCTCAGGGAGGAGACTCTAGTTCTTAGCTTGGACTTTGCTTTCTTTCTGACAGCTCATGTACGGTTTGGTCTTGAGCTATGCTATGGCTGCACTCATGCACTTTTTGGGGATAATATTTTACTTATGTTGTTTTAAGTACTTTGCTTCTTTAGAACTTGATGTAATGAAATAATGACTTGGCATTTTGATGTAAGAGGTTTTGACTCTATTTTTCAGTAATGAGATTTGGTTTTAAAGTTTATATCCGCTGCTTTATATACTCTATTTTATCTATGTTCTGTCTTGTGTTATCTCTGTGCCTGTTTACTAGATAATACCCCTCCAAAACTAGGGCATTCCCTTTGTGAGTGACCCTACCGGAGGTGGGGTGTTACATTTGGTATCAGAGCAGAAGGTTACCAGACTGGGCAAAAGTTTTAAAAAAACCTTCTGAAACTATTTTCAAAACCGTTTATAAAGAAGCATTTTTCAAGAAAAGTTTTATTTTTAAGAAAAGGCTATTCCCTAAAAGCCATTAGCACTTTCCTTTGTTTCCTCGTTTGAATCTTTTTCCTTTTCGCTTTCCAGCATGTCTGATCTTAACCTTCCTAAGGGAGTACCCATACCTGGCTGGTTCCGAAGATACTTTGAAGCTAGGGCCAACTGCGCGGGCCCGACAGATATCCCTCCTCCTCCTCCCCCGGTGGCCGCGGTTCCTCCTCCTCCTCCTCCGGGTACCGCCTTCGCCAAAATATGCAAGGACTTTATAGGAATGGGTGGCAAGAACTTCGTTGGAACTGAAACCTTCATTGAGGCGTGAAACTGCCTAAAAGAGACTGAAGATTTGTTTGTTATTTTCGATATGGAGGATCGTAGGAAAGTTCAGTTGGCAGCATGGTTGTTGAAAGAGGAAGCTGCATTTTGGTGGGAAGTCACCAACCTACCAGGCCAATTGAGACTTGGGCAGACTTTAGAGAGAGGTTTGGGCTTAAGTTTTTATCATCCGCAGAAGCGAGTCTTCAGATGGAGAGGTTCCTGGCACTCAAGCAAGGGGACATGTCAGTTAGGGAATACGTGAATAAGTTTAATCAGCTTGCTCGGTTTGGTTTGGACTTAGTCAACACGGCTGAGAAGAAGGCTCTACGCTTTGCTCGAGGATTGAGCGAGCCACTCCACACTATGGCCATGACTCATGTACCCATGGGGGCGACCTTTGAAAGCTTGGTGAATATGGCCTTACTTCATGAAGAAGACGAGAATGGCAAGAAGAAGGTCAAGGCGAATGAGTCACAAGACAAGAAGGTAGACTCCAAGAGGAGGAAAGAACAGCAACAACAAGAATGACAAGTCACGTGAGAAAAGAAAATGCAACTTCTGTGGTATTGACGGACATATAGTCCAGGACTGCAGGAAGAAGAAGATGAAGATAGGAGCATGTTTTCAATGCGGTGAAACTGGACACATCAGCAAGAACTGCCCTAAGAAGCAAGGGCAAGCCCCGCAAGAAGGACCTTCTAGGGGTACATCTTTAACTTCTTTGCCCTAGATACTCTGTTTTATCTTGTATATCCTTTCGATCCTGTCTTGAGAACCTTAGGTAGAATCCTATGAATGTAAACATGTATTTGAAACATGTTATGCTTGATGTTTGCGAATGGTTGCTAGTGGTTGCAAGTGATTGCTCGTGGTTGCATAACACACATTAGGCACTAGATCGGCTCAGACACATTCTCATATTGCATATGCATGAGTGTTTATACTTATTTATGGATGAAATTGAATGTGTTATCATATGAATATTGCATATGGATGAATGTTTGTGCACACATATAGTGCTTACATGACTAGGATTATTTGCATACATGTTGGATTCATGACACTAAAAATATTTTGCATTAGAAAGATCAATCAGGCCTGATCATTTGCATTAGATAAGGAACATATACACACTTTTTGCATATGTTCATACAGCATTAGAAGTCTCTTAAGGACAATGTTTGCTTGTGGATGATGTTTTGAGTAGATGGATGATGGATGGTTGGATACGTTCTTCCTAACTTAGAGATTTCGGGGACGAAATCCTTTAAGGAGGGGAGAATGTAACAACCCGTATTTTGATAACGTGTTATAACCATAAATCTAGGTAGAATTAAATTTAAAATAAGAACCAAGGGAAACAGGTTGCGCCATTTTGTTCGTCTCGGAATTCTGCATGAAGTCGAGTCCGAGTTTTCGAAAATCGGAGTCCGTATGACCAAGTTATGGCTCCCCAAAGTTTCAGAAATATTCAGAGTTCAAAACAGCTCGAATTCGAATTCAAAAATTTGAATTTCAAACGCAGAACAGACTGGGCGGGAAATTTCCCGCCCAGACCCAGGTCGACTGGGAAGTCGACACCCCCAGGGCTAGGTCGACTGCGCAGTCGACTTGGGTGTCAACCTGGTCCCCGAGCCCATTTTTGGGCCAGTGTTCGTTCTGATGTATCTAGTCCGATTTCTGTCCAGATTCATCTACCTAAACCTATTTAAACAGCCCCAAACCTAGTCTTCTCTACACACAATTCTATTCTGCTTCTATTCTGCCTCTGTTCTAAATAAAAGTAAAAATGGCATCGCTACTCTGCTGGAATCAAAACTAGAAGCTAATCAACATCAACCTAGGCAACTCAATTCAAACTAGAGATTGAAGCTTCTGCAACGATCCTACGACAATTTTTGTTCTTAGTTCTCAAAAACCACGATCTGTAAGCCCCGGTTACTCTTAGATCTAAACTGTAAATTTAACATGAACATGATGTAAACTGAAATTATGCCTAAACATGATAACTAGGTTGGATCTATCGTTGTAAATCCTTGATCTATGACTATCCTTTTTAGACCTACTATTTTAGATCTAATTTTGTACACCCTAGATCTATTCATGTGAAACTTTGACTTGTGGATTATTGTATGAACTTGATTTGGGACATATTCATGTTATTAACCTAAAACCTCTCATGACCTTTATCTAAACATTACCTGTGATGTTGAAACTATTATTGGGGATATTATCTTACGTCAATCCATTACCATGTCTATCACCATATTCTGCCAAGTTGATGTTGAGACCCTTATTCATAGGCCTGAAATGTAATAATCGTCATGCTTAACTTGTAAACACCTTTGCCATCCTATGACTATCCTTTTTGTGTTATTCCCTATCTTGATATCTTGTGTTGATGCGAATTCACATACGTTGGGGATACGTTTTGGGTAGATTAGGCAAACTTGAAATTGGCTATAAAATTAACATGATATGACATGAAAACATGACATGTAAACTTGACATGAAATTATACTTGAAAACTTGAATCATGAACATGGTTAACACGAACTTGAACTTGACATGAAAAATTAAGCATGGACATGACACTTAGATAACTTGAACGTGGCCAACTCGAGGTTGGGTTGAGTTTGCAGTATAAATCTGCCTGGAACCGCCCGGCGAATCCAGTAACTGCAAACAATAGGACCCAATGTGAGTAGTTGGTCATATCGCACTCGAAACCCGAGGTTAGACTAGGTTATGGTGTAAATCTGCCCGGAACCGCCCGGCACATCCAGTAACCATAACCAAGTCTAATGTGAGAGGTTAGGGGTGCATTAAGTAAATTAATGCCACTGGATAGGGTTAAGTCATGGACCACTTGAATATACTTAACCAATTTGACACGTTGATTTGATAGGGTTAAGTCATGAACCGCTTGAACACACTTAACCAACCTGACACATGATTTGTAGGACTAAGTCTTGAACTAGAACGACACACTTAGTCAATTTGACATGACACGTAGTTGGGGTTAAGTCTCGATTTTAAATGACAACTTAACTTGCTGAAAGAAACCCTAGTTACGCGGTCCTTTTCAGCAGTGACCCACTAGATGTATCACGGTAACCTGGGACTAGGCAGGGTGGAGCACGATTGCTGGGCTGATTGTAAGCGACCAGAACGACGACTGAGTTGGTGCGCCATTGTAGGTTCAGGCGGACTAGGGTCGTGCACTTAGTCCGGAGTTGAAAAAGCAGGCATTGGGCATCAGTAGGATTATCTGTGCATTCTTGATTCGTGTCGATGGTTGGCACCCTAGGGCTTGATACACCCTATGGTGGACCTAGCACAGGTGACTACATTCGTGATAGGGCCGTATGACACAGACACACGACGAGCTAGACTTGTAGGGAGCCGATCAATTAGATCATACCGTTGGACCCCGAATTGGGTCACTTCACGATATTGGGCCAAGGGATTATTTCTTGATTTATAATTGACACGGGATTAGTATACCGGTATAGTTGGTATGGCGAACCTTGAATACGCAATGTTAGACTTGAGTTATCTTGTTAGCTTAGTTATCATGTCAGACTTATCATCATTCCTATGTTTAATTCCAGTTTATTCATGTCTTGTTAACTTTACTAGTTTCTATGCTGATAGTCACTACGGCTTACCAGTCTTTTTGACTGACCCGTTTTCTTTCACCTCTTTGTCTTTCGATTCCCCCCTCCCCAGGTTCTCAAGGAGGAGACTCTAGTTCTTAGCTTGGACTTTGCTTGCTTTCTGACAGCTCATGTACGGTTTGGTCTTGAGCTATGCTATGGCTGCACTCATGCACTTTTTGGGGAATAATATTTTACTTATGTTGTTTTAAGTACTTTGCTTCTTTAGAACTTGATGTAATGAAATAATGACTTGGCATTTTGATGTAAGAGGTTTTGACTCTATTTTTCAGTAATGAGATTTGGTTTTAAAGTTTATATCCGCTGCTTTATATACTCTATTTTATCTATGTTCTGTCTTGTGTTATCTCTGTGCCTGTTTACTAGATAATACCCCTCCAAAACTAGGGCATTCCCTTTGTGAGTGACCCTAGCGGAGGTGGGGTGTTACAGAAAGCATGGAAGATTTAATCTTGAACACAAGCTTTTATTTTAAATCTTATATATGATTGGCCTGTCTTATGTATAATTGGCTTGGAAGCCCGATTTTGTGGTCTGACCACAAAGTCCCAAACTGCTCTCCCATATAAACAAAAGGTCAGGAGTTTGAATCTCACAATGAACAAAATTTTAAACATATATGTACAAGTAGAAATTTTCAAACATAAACATCGTTGCTAATTCAAACATTATTTGAACAAAAATTACACTTTTTCTTTGTGTTTTTAGTTGTTCCCATTGAACTACATAGAAATTAAAATTTAATAATTTAACAAAGGATTTTATATGCAAGTGCATTGCACGTGCCAAGAAATGTCTATGACATAATAGAATAGACTCGATGACTTTCACCTCTTCCACCGAAAGCAATAATGACACCATTAGAGCAAAAATGCTTATGATGACATGACATAATACAATAGACTGGATGACTATAACGCAATAAACAATTCACTGGTCAAATCTCCTCGTCATTGATACGTTTAGTCAAGAACTGAAGCATGAAATAATGTTGTTATATTACAAATTTTCCTTTGAACGGTTTGGAACAAAAGCATATATTATTGATTTACAATTTTAGGTGATCTTAGAATGGCCTTTTCTTCTTTCTCAAGAATGGAAGGAATAAATGGTTGAAAAGAATGAAGGACTTTTAAAACCTTCGCTCTTAGAACAATCAGGTTAGTCATGGATTTTTCATCACAACAAATTAAAATTTACTGTAAGGATCGTGTACAAGTAACAAAATTATGGAGAAACGGTCACCTGAACTGGGCTCTTAACCTAAAACCCTAATTCCGAATAATCCTAAAACCCTAACTCGAAAATTTCTAAAACTGAACTCCTACGTTGGAAGTAATTTTTAAAAAAGGCCATAGTAAGTAGCTAAATTAAGGAGAAACGGTCACCTGAACTGGACTCCGATGCCAATTTTGATATCGGCTGAGAGTTAAAGCATGTCGAATAAGGAAATGTTGGAAAAAATGTGTAGGAAAGAAAGAGTGGGTGTAAGGCGAGATTTCGCCTGTCCCGAGTTTCTCCTTAGCCTTTTCCATTTTACCCTTGGTAACTTTTCACTTACCCATATTTACTTTTTTCCGGTATGCTTTACCCATTCATGGGATCGAATTTCACGTAGTAGAAGAAAAAACGCTGTACACCCTAGATTTCGTATATCCAAAATCAAGCTTGATTAAAAGCAATGAGCAGTTAGAAATCAATACTCAAGTCCGCAGTAAGTTGATCAAACCCTTATATTTTTTCCTTAACCGAGATGGATTAAGGATAATAACGCAGAGAACGCACATGATTATGCACGAACCACGTAAAGATGCAGCATGGTTGTTAATTAATTTCAAGTCATATAATTTTCGTTGTAAGTGGAAGTTAAACACTTTAAATTAAAATCTTGGTTATTGTGAGTTAGTATGTAAGTATGAGTTTTTATTTCAATACTTTATAATTTATTCTCGTGTTTATAACTTGATAAAAAGCATTTGTGCGAGGATAGGTAAACTAGCATTTATACATGGTTATAACTTGAAAAAAAATATTTGTACATGATTAGGTTAACTAGCATTCGTACATTTGTGTAGCTGACTCAAAAGTGACCGACTACTTCAAAAAGACGTAAAAAAGTGGAAGAAAGATTAGCAAAGCAAAGAGAAGATGAAGAACCATTGATCGAAGGAGAACAAGCTGATTAACAACTAATTTATGAATGTGTGGAAAGGATGATGGTGTTGGTAGTAGTCACGATCCCACTAGGGATGTTGTTGATAAAGGCAGAGCCGACCCTGAGGTGTGGACAAGCCCGACCCTTGTCACAAGCGACAAAAACAATCGCTTAGGGCATCGCAGGATCAGGGGCGCCATTTCACCGAAAATCCAAATCGTAAAAGAAGAAGAAATTGTGAATCATGATCCGAAAATCCAAATCGCGAGAGCTACAGCTCCTCCGGCATCCGGCGATCCAATCATCCAAATCACGTGGCAGGGCATCCTAAGCAGCTTGCCTTATTTAGCAGTGTGCAAGCGTATGATGCCAAAAAAAGAAAAGATTATAAATTTGCAGGGCATATGATTATAATTTATAAATTTTAAACTGCTCCTCTTCTTCAATTTCGGGTAGCTAGAAAAAAAAAAGATTATAAACTGCCTTAATATGTTTGGCATATTAATTTGCTGGGCATAGATTATAAAATTGCAGGGCATATGATTATAAATTTTAAACTGCTCTTCTTCTTCTTCTTCAATTTTTCATCCTGAGCGGCTTGCCTTATTTTGCAGGGTGCAGGCGTACCGCGTAGGCAAAGGCAAGCTATCCAATTCCAAGCTACTTTTCTTCTTCAATCTTGAGTTTTTGTTCTTCGGTTAGTAGTTAGCAATAATTCAACAAGACTTGTGCTGCAAGCCTGCAAATTTATTTGTGTGTATTCCGATTTCCAATTATCTCCGGTTTATGTTATTTGCTACAAGCCTTGTTGAAATTTCTCTAAGTCTGATCAATGAAGTATTTTTTAAATTTCAATGAACCCCCAAATTAAAACTACACACTCGCTAGTTTAATCTTAGTGGAAATCCCAAGGCAATAGAACTATAAAAGATTAGAAGTCAAAGTTTTTTCTGAAGCAAAATAAATTTAGCATGTCATATTTACACTAATATTATCTATGTTGTGATTTTATTAATTGGCTAGTCGATCGGACGATTAAGAAAAAAAAGCATACATAAGAAATAAACTCAAATTATTTGAGCATTGAATTATTGAAGCAAGAAATATATATATATATATATATAATTATTTATATGATTCAAAAGCTGAATGATAAAGGGCAACACAATAAATCTAGAGCGAAGTGCGACTGTTTGATGAAAGGATGTGATCGTTGGCAGCGCAATAAAGTTATTTGTTCCGAATAAATATAGAGAAGTATATTTTTGTTAAATAACTTGGATTATTGTTACGAAAAAAGTTATTTGTTTTTTTATCTTTTCGTTATTTTAGATATTATAAATTGTTTTGATGTCATACATTATCATCTGTAAAGGGGACTCTTTTTTGTTTTCCGCTTTACGTACCAAAAGTCCTACGACCAGCCATGTATGTGAAAGGCCCTAGGCAAAAAATAATTTGAGGTCCTTCATATAAAAAACAATGAAAAAATTTCATAAACACTAGTATTCCATTAATACAAAATGATAGTTATGATTATACAAAAATGGGACAAAAGACGTTTACATTATATTTTATCATCTTACATTTTAAGTGGTAAATTTACTAAGCAGAATACTTAATTCAAGCGATTCTAAAATTTTCTTCTGATAGATATTGTGGCCAATCCATTGAATCTTTCTTGCGACATAGTTGTCCGAAGAAAAGATTTAATTAGATTCAATTTTGAAAAGCTTCTTTCCATTGAGGCGAAGTCACAGGGATAGTTAGTAATATTCTATAAGCAACTCATGCATTAATATAAAGACAACTCATCCTCCTAATATAATTTAATACATTAATAGCTCCTTTTGCATTTGTTGGTAATACCACTTTTATGATTTGCAACTCCGCGAATAACTCTGCTCCATTAATATCGAAAATCATCTCATGCTTCGAATAATTCTAATGGTTGTGATATGAAGACTTCAAACTATCATGAAAAACATGTTTCAATCCTTCTAGTTCATATAAAATCTGAATGACTTGTCATACTTTTTAAATTGTTCAAATATACTTTCAAGTGATGACAAATCTTGATCCACAATATACAAAAGTAATTCACTCTAAAATGTTCTTTTGACGATTGCGTAGTCTCTGCACTATTATTTTCATCAAATTGTTTTTTCCTGCGTATTACGTATCTTTGAATAAATAAAGGTTCAATCCCAGACCAATTGCAATTTTTTCCGCCTCAACCATAGTCAATTCAAATCCATTTTCTAGAATTTTTTTGGAAAAAAAAATTAAACCTTTTAGATGATCCATCACAATGTCAATATGCATATCTTTCACTTATAGCTTTTTGCTTACTCTATTAACATTGTTCAATAAAGTGTACCATATAATCATACCAAGCAAAAATTCAAAGTTCTAAAACTCATATTTAACTAAGGATTCGGCCTCATTTTTGCACATAGGATCATATTATGACTCGCCAATTGAATTAAAGCTTCTCTAATTTGTGGAGCTTGAGACCAAATTTATTTCATATTTTCAACATGACTTTCCCAACGTGTTTGTGACAACAGCTTTAGCGTAAGACCATCAAATGTAAGGGGCAATCAATCCCTTTCAGCGGAAAAACCACTAAATAAGCAATAGCATTGCACGATCTGTGATCCGTAGATGTAATGCCAACTATCTCTAATAATGGCATCTTATATCTGTTCATCTCGTATGTATAGTCCAATATTATAACTTGAGGAAATGTCCTTAAAAATTCAAAACTCATCGAATGTACCGAAAATCTTTGATTATATCACTACCATCCATAGTTTTTCGATGTCATTAAAAATAACCAAACTCTTTTATTTTACTAAGCAAATATTGAATTTATGAACAATATACTCGTTTAATTGAATTTTGTGCGGTATTGACATTATAGATCGTTTTGATTCTCGTAGAATTGGAAGGATTATTTCTTTTAAGTGTATGCAATATTTCTTTGGCCTTCACCATAGTTCGATGCATTTCAATCACCAATTTTATCTTATCTTTGGTTAACCTACCCGCATATGAGTGTCCCTCACTATGCTTCAACTCTGAGTGGTTACGCACACCATTAAATACAACCAACTTTCATTCATCTAAATATTCAAGCTTCACGCCTTTAAGTCTATATGGACAATTATACTTTTTAGTATCCGTTAATCTATAATTTGTTAGATCTTTGATTTTTCTTCCTCTTATATACACCACTACGCTCACACGCAAACAAAATTTTATGATGTATAGAAAATGCACCTATGTCGGATTTCAAAATAGTAAGCACAAAACCGAGCTGTTTACCAGTGCTACGAAATCATTCAATCAATTTCACACGGGATTTGTATATCTTCACAAACAAGGGGCCATTATTACAACAACAATCCTACTAATGCAAAATGAAATTTGCATATTGTATGTTGTAACTCGTTTGCATAGTCCAGTACAATTTTATTTTGAGTTTCATCTTCATTCGATTATGCCGAACGAGTAAAGAAAATCAACAATAAAAAAAACCATGCATCTGCAATTCATGGTTGGCTAAAGAACCACATATTGGTCGTGCATGGTTCACCATTTAGCCACGCAATATTATTGCGTGGTTCGATAAAAACCTACATTATTTCTCTACGTGGTTGCTTTTTTCACCAAGCATTCACACCTCTGCGAGAATGGACTGATTGTAAAATAAAATTTCAAATGATGAAACACTTACTATTACCTCTTTGTAATCGACATTGCTCTCTTCAATATCCATTTCAAATTCCTTAATTTGATTGGGACACAATTTGGGGTTGCCTGATTAGGGTTGGATTTTCATGGATTTGGTTTTATCGTGTTTCAATTTGACTAATGTATTGGCTGCAGGATATACTTCTACTAAGGACAAACTTGTCTCCAAATTTTGATATTTTGATTGGTGGAACCAGCAAATAAAAAAGTTTAAATAGAATTTTCTTTAAAAAAAATTAAAGGAGCTAGCATGCACCAATGCATCACTATGATATAAACTTTGAGCAGAACCATTTTGTTAAATCCATTTTAATATTAAATCAAATCCGCGACAACTATCTTTGCCATGATCCTGCATTTCATTTACATAAGAGAATCCAATATTATATAAAAATGCGGAGGAGGAAACAAAGAAAATAACGTCGAGAACCACCACTTTCTCAGCAGGAAACGACGAGAAACTTGAGTTATTGTAATAATCCTACAAACGCGAATCAGATTCTCGTTTACAGGCAATTATGAAAAAAAAATCACGTTCAGAAGCAAAATGGGAATCTAATTCCAGTTTACAATTGCTGCTCAGGAAAAAAGGGGAGAAAGCCATGTTTAATCTCCTTCCACACACCTGAATCGCTACTGCTGTAGCCTGTGGGAATGAATTGAAAGAGCAATTTCCCCATTCTTTGATTTATGGACATTGCTGGAGATGCTCCAAGAGAAGAGTGCTATGCAAGTTAGGAGAAAAGTGATTAAGCTAATATGAAAGAGTTTTAAGTGGGGTTTATAAGAAGTAAGCCGGAGGGAAATAATGACTAAAGTGGGTTAAAGCAAGGACAATGATTTTTAAAAGATTCTTACTCTTAGAAAACTGGTTGTAGTGTATTAATTAGTGAGTTATATTTTGGATTTCTTTCCATTTTGGCCCAATTTAAAAAATTTGTAATCGAAATATCTCACTTAAAAACGTATTACATCTGTATTCCTGTTCTGATCAGCTCAGTGCTGTACTGGCTAGAACGTACCGGCGTTATTTGTATTATTATTATTTTGGTCTTTTGACATTTGTGTCATTTCAAATATCGTCAATGTAAAAGGTTTTTTTATCGAAGCTCCTGGGGAGGCATTTCAAATGTCGCTCGACTGGCAACATCTGAAATGCCACACCAACATTTTTATGGACTCAAAATAGAACCTTCCTTTCCGTTGCTCTCTCATTATTCAAGTTTTCCCAAGATGGAAAAAAAATCAAATTTTCTCCTCAAATCAAAAACCAATTTATATTTTCGTTGAATTATTTGCCCAATTGAATTATTATCGTACTGGATCTGTTTCAAGAAGAACAATATCTCCTTACTTCAGATCAATCAGTGTAAGAAATTTGTAAACCTAGATCTATATAAATTTCAATCAATGTAAGAAATTTGTGTGAAATCTATCGGTGTAAGAAATTTGTCAATCAGTGTAAGTAATATTTTCAAATTCAGTTATTATATGTAGATTTGTTAATCATCAACATGAAAATAGAAATATGCAATGTAAAAGTTAACATTAAAAAAATGATAGGAGCAACTATCATTTTCAAATATCTTTGCCTTGAAGCACAAAAAAAAAGTGATGTAATATGTCACAAAAAGTGCATAACTATTATATTTAAGTCAACAAATCTTTAACATAAAAAAAAAGATTGTAATGTAAAAATTAAATCAGAAAAATATAATACAAAAAATTATATGTGAAATTATCATTTTCAATCACAATTGTCCCTAACTTGATTTATAAAAAAAAAAAGTGATGTAAAATACAAAGCTGATATGTTTAAATTTTTAATTCTTTAACACTGAAAAAGAAGGTTGCAATATGAAAATTTAAACGAAAAAAAATGATAGATGCAACTATCATTTGCGATTTCAACTCACAATGACTTGAAGTTAAAAAACAGTGATACAAAATACAAAGCTTTTACTTTTAAAGTTATAAAAATTTAATATTAAAAAAAATAGGTTGGAATGTAAAAATTAAGACAAAAAATAATATTAAAAAGTGATATCATTTCCAATTTCAACTATCCCCGGCTTGAAGAAAATTAATAAAACAGTGATATATAATATTGAATTGTTATATTCACATTTATAAACTTTCAATTAAAAAAAGAAGGTTGTAATATAAAAATTAAGAGAAAAAAAAAGATATCGCTTACTCGTGGAAACACGAACATCCAAACATATGTCATGGTTTAGACTTGAACACTTTCAATTACCTCAATGTCGAACTTTGATAGTTAACAGCCATGATACTTAAAAAAGTTTTTCTTCCTCAATTATATATTGTGCATAACCCAATGTAAATACCTTTGGTTGTCAACAAACAGAAAGTTATCACTGTAAGAATTTTTATTAGTTTTGCTAAACTTGTTAGATATTGGTATTTTTTAGTTTCATAAACATAGTTATTCTTGCAATGATACTTCAATTTAATATAGTTTAACTTTTTCAAAGATATTTATAACAAAACCTTTACAATAATCAGATACATTTTGGAAATAAGTTTTTGATACTAGAAATAATTTTTCCATGAAAAGGTAAACTGAAAATAAGTAAGATATCTTTCATCAAATTTCTTAAACATTTTTGATCAATTTTAAAGACTTCGCTTTCAACACATAATGTATGGATAATACGGTCTATTGTAACAGCTGATTTTCTACTCTCTTTCATATTTACTAAAACTTCGTATATACAATATATGAATTTATGAAAAGAGGATTGTTCAATAAATTCAATTTGAGCATTTGTAATTTTGTAAAACCTCATCCTTTTTTAATTTATTGAAGGAATTTGATCATAGACATTAAACTTCAGCCAAGGTTTTAAATCTCGGACATTGGTCGCGTTTTGTCTCAGCGATTTTAGAGGCTTGATCCGTGGGAGATCTCGGATGAGATGAGTCTAACTCGTGGGTTTGTCTCGAATATCCATATCGGGTTTGGAAACTCATATTGGAACAAACCGGGTATATGATATGTTAAAAACTGATATCCTTGCATAATAATTATTATGAATGTCATTATAAAAATAGTAAATTAAACTTAAATCACCTCATCGTTCTTAATTTACGAAAGAACATTCATATTCATAAATCATAATATGCTTAAAATAAAAAAATAAAAAAATATAATTAGATTAGTGCTTACATCTAATGATCCATGAATATGAATTATTGTTAGACAAAGAAAATAAAAAGGATACAAAATATAAAACAATTCAACATAAGTATTACATAAAATACATAATTTCATAAGTAGCATGCAAATAAAAAAAATGACAAATATGAAAATCATAAGCATTGTAGAACATATATGAATGTATGTTATGCTCATTTAACATGCAAAATATAAAATAATAGGATATTATCGTGGCTGGATTTGAGTTTTCATAATTATTGTTTTGGTTCAGGCACAAGTTTAAATTTTAACCAGAAAAACCAAGATCTTAAGGGATATCTCAGTATCTCAACTCGGACTGTATATTCAAAAAGAGATTTACAGTGAGATTTGTTGTTTCGTTTTGGGTTAAGCCTAAAACGAGATCTCGGGAAATATTTTCGATATCTGGAGTGGCGACTACACCTATACTGATTGATATCAACTTCATGTTATGATTTTGACCTCTTTCTCTTTTTTATATTTGTTGCGTCTATTTTTGTGCCTATACAAACATTTACAGGTCATGTTTACAACATTAATTGTCGGTATCAATATATTGGAAGAAGAATTCACGTACACTGTGATATATGATATATGAAACTAGCATTTTGGTGCATACTATGTATTCTTGTGTATTACTGTTTTATTATTTAGTATCTAATTTTAAATGTTGCTCTTATTAACTTTAGATACTCTATTTGATGTTTGCATTTCTGGTGTGCTTTAGGTTATCATTGAATTTACAAAAGTGTAATGCTAGATGTACTGTAACAACCCGGAAAATCAGAACCAATTTAAAAATTTTATTTTGGCAATTTTAACGGATTTTGAATATTTAAAATGATTTATTTTAAGTAATAACGACTAGAAATTTATTTTGAATAGAATTAGAATGTATAAATTTATTTAAATCGAAATTAGAATATAAATATTTATTTTAATTATAAAAGGAATTGGAAATGGCGCAGTAGTTTGAAAATTCGATTTCAAATTTCAATTGAATGTACATGATTCAAAATAAACCAGATTTTAGTTAAACCAGAAATATTTGAATCTATTTGAAAATATCTTTCCAACTAATCCGAAAAATTAAAATTTCATAGCGGGAATAAAAAGTTATGTCCAGTTGAAAATTCAGAATAGTCGCTATGGAAATATAGCCCTTAAGAATAGCCATTTTGCAGACGACCTCCGTTTTCGGCGAAACCACTTTTGTTGGATTCGGAATGTCAAATTATTGCTAGATTCCAATTTTCATAATTTTTGGAATTAATATGTGAGCGTGGCAAAAGAAAACGTGTTTTGTCAATTTCAGTCAATTTGGATCGACCAGAAAATGACCATTTTTCAAACGGTCTCCAAATTTAGCGAAATTAGTTTTGTTAGGACCGTATCGTCAAAACATAGCCAGATTTATTTTTCGGGAATTTTTGGAGTCAGTATGTGGCCCCGGTAAATTGAAATGTATGTTTAAATTAAATATATATTGATTTATATTTTAATTTCAGCGAAAATTGATTGTAACAACCGAATTGGCTACGAAACATATCCCATTGTGTTCGGAATGGGGATAATTAGCTAGGGGCGACAGTCGGTGAACTCGATTTGGATTTTGAATGTAAAGTCAACTTCTTTTGGAGAATTAAATTAATAAAAATAAATATATTAATAAAAGCCTTTTACATAACCCCCCATCAGTTTTCTCCAAACAAATAAAACCCAAATCGAAAATAAATAAAAAAGGACCCGTCGCCCCCATCGTTCAGCCCACCCACCCCCGTCGCTCGCCACCGGAGGACCGCCGCCCACCTCCCTCCACCTCCCCTACCTCTGGCGACCCCCTTCCCCCTTCTCTCTCCCTCTCTGGTGCCAATACGAGCCAAAACCCCCAAAAGCTCCGCCGTGGTCCACTGCACTGCCTGCCGCCATACCTGAGCCAACCTCCGACCATCTCCGACGCCACACCACCCTGCTCCGTGACGTCAACGTGCCATGGGCCCTCCTTCCTCAGAAAACAGAAAAAGTGAGTTTTATGTCATTTTTATTTTATTTATGTAGTTAAAAATAGGATTTATATGTAGATAAAATAAAATATGATTTTTATTATGAAGAGAGCAATATAAACATTAGATTTTTATATATGAAGTAGCGGGTTAAAAATACAATTTTTACATTATATGTAGCGACATAGAAACTTGATTTTTATATATGTATGGTATTAAAAATGTGATTTTTATAATATAAACATCGATATAAAAATATGATTTTTATTATGAAGTAGCGATATAAAAATACGATTTTTATATATGAAGTGGCGATATAAAGATGTGATTTTTATATATATAACGATACGAGAAGAAAGTGATTTTTAATATATATATAACGATATGAAAATATGATTTTTACATATAGAGTAGCGTTATAAAAATATGATTTTTAACTTACAAATCGTATGAAGCAGATTGCGTTGGAATTATGGTGAAGAAGTCACAACGCGATGGAAGTGAACCAAATCCAAACCGTTCAGAAATAAAGAATGGAGGAGTGGATCCCAAAGGTGAGAACTCCTCACTATAATTGCTTGTTCAGTTATTCATTTTATAACTGCATATATGAACTGCTCCCGGTGGCCACGGACCATGGACGACTTGTTTGTTTGATTGTGTTGTGAAAATTGTTTGTGATGTGAAATGGACTGTATAATAATATTCATGAGTTGAATAAAATATTTTATCGTTAAAAATATAATTTTAACGTGTATATGAATAGAATAAATATTCATTTACAAACCGGACAGTTTGTTTATGCACACTTATTTATCTGATATTGATTGGGACGATAAATTTTACATATCGCCCAACTGCTCAAATAATAATTAGTGGTTGTTGTTTGAAAACCCTACACGGGTATTGGGATGATATTGGACATACAGTAATCCCAATATTTAGTTGCATGTCAATCGATGGGTTAACAGGCTGTTGTAAGCATTAATTATTTATATTTAACGCTTATGCAGTTGTGTAATGCACTCTGGATGATGGTTGACTGTGTTTGATTATTGTTGTGTACACGTGTGTATGAAATTCATATAAATAACATTATATGGTAATTGACTGTGTCTGATTCTAATTCAGAACGAACGGATATTTTAAAATAACGAATATTTTAAAATAATGAATATTTTAAAATAATATTCAGAAAAGAATCAAAATCTGATTTTGATGTCCGATTTGGGATGGACACGAATATATTTAAATACATAAAGCGATGTTGACTAGATTAATTCCTTATTGACGTGAACGATATTTATATCGATTTTATTCATTTTTATAATGAATATATAAAAGGAAGTGATTTCAAAATCTAATGTTTTGAAAATATTATCATCTAAATATTAATGATATGGAATATTCAATTTGATTTGAAATTGAATATGAAGTTGAAATCATTTTGAAAACGAATTTAAAACGATTTATAAAATATGTTTTAAATAAAAATCGACGAAATATAATATATATATATATATGTAATGGCCCGAATAGAATGCGCCGCACCGCGGTAGTTCGCGAATTTCGACCATTGACTTCGAACAGACTTTACGGGAGATCCAACCGTCAGATTCTCCTAAAACCGGAACCCCTTGGGTTCGTATCGAAAAGAGCTTTCTAACAAATACAAGAGATTTGAAATCTAATGGTTGGATTTGGAATTATGTCCGAATCAAATTTGGAAAAGGTCGTTGTAAGTGCAGTTCGATGGCCGTTTATGGAAATCGACTATACGGGCCTTAATAAAATTATTAAAAATATTAATAGTTAGTGTAAAATCATAATAAAAGGTTTGGAAATAATTGGGATGAAAAATTCCATATTTGAAAAGATAAAAATATATTTTTATCAAAACGAACTAGTTATGAACTAGAATTATAATCCAATTATTTTTAAATAAATAAACTGGATTGAGAACGGGTTTTAATATAACTAGAATTTCCAATATATGAATTGAAATGGATTTGAATCGAAATTATGTTCGAAATATTTCGATATTGGATTCTGTGATTATACGAATATTGTGGAGGAATTTGGAAGATATATATATCGTTATTCCCAATACGATATTTGTTGATTTCAGAATTTGATATTGAATATAAGCCGATATAATTTCTATTCAGAGCCTTGTATTTATTATTGAATTGGATTTTGGGTTTGTCATGACACTGTTCTTAAACCCAATTGAGAAAAGATATAAATCTTTTTATTAAGATTTAATGAAGTTTACCAATTAATTAACGTTTAATTGGAATTAAATTGAAATTGGTTTTTGGGTTTATCGTGAACGGTGTTCTAAATAGCACTTGTTCTTTAACCCGATTAACAATGGAATGAGATTTTGGGTTTGTCGTGAACGATATCTTCAACAATACAATTCTTAAACCCAATGGAGTTAAGAAAATTAGGAACTAACTGGAGATTAGCTAAGTTGAATGGTTTCCTAGGTATTGATCTGATGTTGGTTTCGGCCTTCAAGATTAATACTTAGGGAATTTTCTCTTACTAATTTATGGTTAGAGACTGATGGGATGGGGTTTTCAGTAACACTGTTCTTAAACCCTGTGTGAAGAGAATAAATCTTTTAATTAAGATTTAGAGAAGAATTACCAATTGATTAACATTTAATTGGATATAAAATGGAAGGTGAATCGGGTTTATTGTGAACTGTGTTTTTAGCGGCATTCGTTCTTTTACCCGATTTACGGCGAAATGTGATTTGGGTTTATCGTGAACTGTGTTTTAAATGAAGTTGGTTCTCTAACCCAGTTAAATATAAGGTTAATTTCTTAGCTTTGAATAATCATTAATATTGATTTTTGGGAAGATTAAAACTAAATGGAGTTTTAATGAATCTTTGATTAGATTGAAAAGTGAATGTGATAATTAAAATTATCAAATTCTAGAAATGATTGAGAATGGAGTATCACCAGTTTTGCTCTGGGCGATAGTTAAATCTTTAATTAAATTTGAACACGAAATGGTAATTAATTTTACTGACAACACCGTGGTGTTAGATTTGAAGTATTACCAGTTTTACTTCATGGGATGAATAGCTTGGGATTGAGAAATTAAACAAATGATTACTTCAATAAGGTTCGCTCCCGACTAGTTTGGATAAACCATAATTTGGTTTGAATTGATATCCAAAGGGAGATTAAAGAATAAATTTAAAGAATTTGTCTTTGATAAAATTAATGGGAACCTTTCCCAAAGGATATGAATATTTAAATAAAAGAATATTCAGAATTGGAATGAGGCGTATGTTGTGTTTTTATAGCACTTGTTTATTATATATGCGAGTTATTCAAGAAGACCGGGTTTATACCATTCTGAATAACTGAATCGGCGATGAGTCGACGACGAAGACGGTGGTTGAAGATTGGAGGTCTTCACATCGTTTGGGTGATTACTGATGTCTTGATTGGGCTGTACACCCAAGATAAGGTAATAAGTGGTGATCATCCAGGCGTACTTGGAGATCGACCGGATATGCGAGGGCCTCTCTCATATATTGGACATATGGGACGAGGAATAAGGTGCCTCCGGTTTCGTTCAGACTCAGAACGAACTTGTAAATGGATGTGTGTTTGACACTGGATTTTATTCTGTGTGATTGATATAAATTGGTTGCATAGCGTGAATTGCCTGTGTGGCATGCTGAGATGCAGTGATCAAGGCTTTTGTTGAAAAGCAAAGTCTTGTAGTTGATGATCAAAGCACGGCTTTAATATAACATAACTTTGTGTATAGCGTTAACTTGCGAGCCTCACACCCCGGTGTGAACCAGAAACGGGAGAGGATCCTAGGGAGGACATGTGTTTCCTTCTAGCTAGGAGTGGTGTTTGGGTTTTGCACGCCCATATGTTTTACTTAAGTGGATGATGGATTGCGAGGCGCCTCAGTTATGCCGGTCACTACAGGGCCGATGGATGGTTTGGTCGGGATATGACCAATTTACGCCCCATAAGGCGGGGAAACGCAATGTTCAGGCATTTTAATCCACTTCGTGTGGACCTGCCCTGATGATCCAAGGGCCCACCTGAGTCTGGGCCCTGAGGCTAGGGCTAGACAGTCTCGAAGCGGTAAGGACGATCCCTTACCTTGGTTCACAGATGGAAATCCAACTTCCAATACGTGACTTTGCGGTTTTAATTGTAGAGCCTAGTATCGGCGACATGATATATGGTACCTATGCCGTATTGGATTGATACATTTACATTTGAAGTTGTTTTATACACTATGCACTTATAATAGTATCAAATGATTTGTTTTAACATACCAAGCATGTTTGGCTATTATAAGGGAAAACCCTATCCTCCGACTTGCGTTGCATTGTGTGATGGGACCTGGGTCTTATAATAGCTTCATTTTTCCAAAAAACATTGCGCTGTTTGTTTTTGCACTAGTATTCTGGGGAGGAAACCCATTCTGTGTTTTACAGCATGGTCCCTTGATATATCTGATTTTAAAGTAAAGTTTAATAGCTGTTTTTGTTCTCACAACAGTTACATGACTGACCAGGAGTTTATTGTTTTAACCTAAACTCTGGGTGCCCCTATTTTCTACACGGGCAGCTAGTAGTTTTGGTTTTGCAGATTTATATTCACAGGATCCTGTTTTAAAGCTGGAATGATATTCAGAAAGCTCTGTATCCGTATATTCCTTTCAGCTGTGTTTGTATTAGTTTTCCGCTGCTATGTATTTAAATGTAATTTTAAATCTCTGATATTTATCGAATGTATATTATTTATTCATACTCTGTTATATTCTTGTATTCTGATGGAATTGTTGTAATAAGCAATGAAATGTTCTTCTGTTTGTGTTCTGATTTGTCGTGTTCTCAACTCGATCCGGGCTTTCCTTTACGGGGAAGTTCGGGTTTTTATGATGTACATAGCATTTTATCTTAACTGGCAATTATCCGTATCATTTGTTGCGAAATTTGCAGGTGCATTAAATAGTTTTGTATAATTCTAAATAATGAATAATATACGTTATTAATGATTTTCGCGGTATAAATATCAAACATCAGATTTTCGCGGTATAAATATCAAACATCAAATTTTGGCATTATGCTAGTTGCAAATTGCTTTCCGGTATAGTTGATAGTAAAAGGAATTGATGTACTATTGCATAATTTTGAGTTGTATTACTTACTTTTCACAAGTATTAGCAGTTCATCATTATAAAAATATGCAGTTGAGTACATACTCAAATGTCATCTCAAAATAACATTTAGATACCACTAAACCTTGTAACTGCAATGCGACATTAAAATATTACTTTTCCTAATTCGAACAATGTAACGACCCGCCTTTTCGACCCTCAAATGTCGACACTAATACATCCACGACATTCACGTGTCGAGCACCCAAGTGCCGGAAAGACGAAAAGTTAGGGTGAAATAAAATAAAAAGAAAATAGACTGAGGAAGAAGAGGACACAATATCAGAATCTCACAAGGGAACGGTAACATATAATATAATGAATGATCTTTACCAAATAAAACAGTATGATTACAACTATCCGAGAAGACTAACCTATCATCAACTTGGACAGTTATAACAACCCGTCCTCATAAATGTTGATGTACAACATAGAATGCAGCGGATATAAAAAGTACGGTAAGATGAACTCCAACTCTCTTCCAAAAGCTCCAAGGCGTCCAAAGTAAAACCTGCCATACTCAGCCTACTCGAAGGAGTACGTGATGATTTTAAGGAAAACAAAAACCAAGCGTCAGACATCAGTCTGGTATGAGAACTCAAGATACACATTGCATGTAACAACATTGAGGGGACTGTGCAGATAACCGCTCCGGATTTCCCCTCAATTGAAACCAACCATTTATTAGGAGAAGTACACTTGTATTATAAATAATGTCTAAGGTGTAGAATATAAATAAATTCACATAGAAGGAATGGTTACATTGGTTACATTTGACAACTATTAAGTATACAAACAAGACCGATAAGGCACGTTCGCATATTGGATTTTGCATCGGAGATCTCTCAACACAGATCCGAACTCCATGCACAAGGGTCAGAAAGTACCTCCGAGCGTCGCATATCTCTAGATAAAATATACCATAAGGTAAACACAACTGGTCCACGCACGAAACACCGAAGTGCACCATGTGGAACCAAATATATCCAACTCCCGCGCGCAACTTCGTGGAGCTCCCGCACGATTCGATAATAAGCATACACTAGATATGGAGTCAATATATCCTGCCGTAGGTTAGCAAAACCCTAGATTGTGCTCCAACTCTGTTTTTAGCCATTTCCGATGTTGAGGTTTCGTTCGGCATCTTTCACACGAATCTTCATCACTCGAACAGAACAAGAATTTCCATTTGGAATCCCACAGCTCAATAGATCTTGGAATCACACATAGACTCCTTCGCAGATCTCGGAATCATACATGGATTCCAATACATCAACAGATCTTGGAATCATACATAGATTCTTTCACATATCTTAGAATCACTATATGTGTTCGAGCATCTCAACAGATATCGAATCGCCATATGGCCTTCACTTCACAACCGCTTCCAAAACATAGAACCCGTATACTAGTTTTGAAGTGGTTTTCGATAAGTAAAACACTTATCAATCCCGATCTCCTCAAAACCAGTCGCTAAATTTAAGGCCAAGTTCTATAGTCAACTAACTGACTACATTTCACACAATATACGATTGTATATGGAAAACAACCCTGCTTAATTTCCATAACAACCGAATAAACATTCAAGGCACTATCAAGATCACGAAGCATGATAACAGCCAAATCACTATCAAGTCATGCAACATGACAATTAGTCGAAGCACGGTTAACTCATATAAACGGCTTCTAATCCCATTCCTATTTAATTAATGTTTCATTGATTAAAACTTATTTTATTAGTAAAACTCCTCTTAACTAATAAAACTTCACTTGTCAAATACAACTTCAATTATTAATCAATAATTCATACTCGATTAATATTACTTTATTAGTAAAACTTCTTTTAACTAATAAAACTTCGTTTGTCAAATAAGACATCACTTATTAATCAATAACTCATACTCGATTAATATTCCTTTATATACTAGCGTATATATTCAACTTATACATATAAAATGTGTATATGTATATATTCTACGAATTACCTAATCCGTTATAGTCTTACTACCTAAAAAGGGTTTTAATATACTTATCCCTCCGGTATAAGTATAATCACAATTCAATTCCAAGATTTCCTATTTAACTTCAATATTTCAAAACGTACTCATACACTTTTCCCTCCGGTATAAGTATATCTACAATTCAATTTTAAGATTTCTTTTCTAACTTCAATACTTCAAAACGTATTCATATACTTATCCCTCCGGTATAAGTATAACTACAATTCATTTTCAATATTTCTTTTCTAACTTCAATACTTCAAAACGTATTTATATAATTATCCCTCCGGTATAAGTATCTCAATAATTCATTTCTAGGATTTCTTAAAGTATAACCAAAGAGGTTAAAACCATTGTTTAATAAAGAACCTCTTCTCTTTTATAAGTTAAACATCTTATTCAATATCTTTATTCTGAAAGATTCCTATACTTGTCTCTATCTTTAAAATCAATTATTAAAGATCTAAGTATATTCAAAATCATTAAACCGTATATTCCAGTTTAACTACATTCCAAGGGTTTCAAAACAAGTGTTGCTAAAACAATGTTTACAACAAACCCAAAACAATCCTTTATAATTTATCTTTAAATGTTTGTTTAAAGATTCAATTATATTTACTTCCATGATATAATCTGAGAGGGTTAAACACTAATGTAATTAACACACTGTCACGACAAACCCAAAACCATTTTATGCTTACAGAAATCACACTTCGTGTACTTAACTCGTTTCCGACATTATCA
This sequence comes from Allium sativum, assembly GCA_030737875.1. NCBI lineage: Eukaryota > Viridiplantae > Streptophyta > Magnoliopsida > Asparagales > Amaryllidaceae > Allium > Allium sativum. The sequence goes on from CM060923.1 coordinate 16,189,539, forward strand.
ACTTAACTATCCCTCGTTCAAGAGTGAGGCCAGGTAAGTTAGAGCACTGGTTGCATATCACCCCTTGCCTAGACACCCCATTCTTGACACTCACAGATAGATAAGCCTACTCGTCGGCTTATTAGAATTAAGCACAATAATCATGATATTCAATAAACAAGTAATTAGCAAGTGCACTTATATGACTATTCTAGCTTTACACACTTTCAAACTTACTTCAATTTAACATATAAGTTAAACAACCATTTTAATATGATAAGAAATCACTAAGGATGTCATTGCAAAGTTTCATACAAAGTGTTGAAAACACAACAATTCAAACTGCATCTATAGCGACCATCACTATAAGTGCACTTTCAAGTTCAAGTCCATAATATGTCAATCCATACTAATTCTTATGTGCTTTTTTTCAAATCCATTCCATTTGTTATACATGTAAATTCAAATACAATTCCAAGTCCATTCAAGTCCATTCCAATCCATTAACATGGATCACATATGTCGCTTACTTTTAAAGTAAGAATCAAGTTCACATTTTTAACATAAGTTACCAACATTCAAGCAACTTTAAGCATAGTTAAAAACATGAAAAAGTGTTTATGTTTGCTGTAATAAATAGTGAGTAAACTCACCTTAATCCTTCGCAAATCCGAGAACCAAGAATAAGAATAAAGATCCAAGAATAAGAACAAAGATCCAAGCTAGCAACCTCCTTCCTTTCCTTGCTTTCCCTTCTTATAAAGCTCACGGCCAAAGATGAAATAGAGAAGGACTTGGAATTTTCAACTTCTAACTTTCTAGAGGGTCTTGTAATGGCATAAGAAGGCTACACTCAAAGTTTGAGTTGATTTGGAGTTGGTTTGAGTATAGTTTGAGAAAGTTAGTAAGGAAGAGGAAGAAGATGAAGATAAGCCATTAAAAAGCTTCACTTTTGCTTAGAAATTTTGTGTAAGAAAGAAGGAGGTATACCCCTCCTTATATAGGAAAAAGAAAGTGGATGGGAAAAGACCAAAATGCCCTTAAAACCCTTAACACACTCATGAAAGAAGTGAAAGGTGTGTAAGAGAAGTGAAAGGTGTGTAAGAGATGGTAAGTTTGCTTTTTCAAAGCTTAAAAAGTAAGCATTCATTTGTATACATATAAGAAGCTTATATACATATACTTAGGATATTTTCTAAACCTTGATGTGACTAATTATGATTACATATATATGTGTATATGCATGTATATTAATACATACACATATATCAAACAACGTTGCAACGATATGAAACAACTTCTATTCAACGATATGATGTGAATATGGAAGTTGAATCTCAATCATACTATTAGTTCTTTATCAAATGATTTATTCAAGTAAACAAAACTTGAAAATAAATTCATTAACTTATTTAAACAATTAAAACAAGCATATTCAAATTATAAAATACTTATTTGAATATTTAAATACCCAAAATACAAAAACTTTCCTTAAATGCTCATTTTTGAAAATGATGACATCATCAATATAGTTAGCCATAAATATGAAAAATACTTTTATTAGCTAATTAATTTCCTAACGATTAATTAGACATTCGCTAAAGTTTTCAACAACTTTTATTGAGAAAATAGCATTTATCGATAAAACGATTTTCGGCCATTTTATCAATATTTTACCAAAAATATATTTTTGAAAGCATTTTTCCAAAACGAGTCTAGAATTATAAATTACTAATTAAATGATGTTTAACAAGGTTATAAAATCATATTTATATCACTTAAAAATATTACAAATTGTTATGTTATTCAAAGATTAAGTGTTCGAATTTTCCGGGTCTTTACATTCTCCCCCACTTAAAATATTTCGTCCCCGAAATTGCAACATGAGGAACCAAAGAAACAATCAAACATCGATACCTAACAGTATCATACTACCAGCAAACAAAACTCATGGCTTGATCAAGTTCAAACCCCCTCATCGCATAAGGATGATAAACAACCTACTAAGTGCGCCTTAAGCTCAACGGCCTTAGGGATTACTCAGTCGATAATTCACAATACCTCATAACAAATCAAAGAGTAGTTTCCCAAACCCTCCACTAGCTACCAAACATACTAAATCCCATACGATGTTAATAAACCATCCGTACATATTGTTTGATCATATCACTTTCTCGATCACAAGACTTCGTTTCCGAACTAGTATACCACACTTGACATATCTAGTGCGTACTTCGATCTAGTTTCTTGACCAGAAACTTCCATCGTCCTTACATAGCCATACATTATGATAGAAAATTTCAGGATCATATCAAAAATCCATATCAAGTATTCACTATCAAAGTCTAGTGAAGAAGCCTTGTTCGGACCGGTGTAAATCACCTTCAAAATCCTGTACTCGAATCTGTACTAAGATCAGCTATGCGAATAAAACGATCTATGTACAACTCACGTATTTTATCCTATTGGTTTCTTAACCACCAATATCCTTTATTAATTCTTCTATATGTATAGTATGCCATTTTATTCTAATATCCTTCCTCTTTTTTCGACATTCAATTATCACTTAGTATTTCTTTATTAATACTAAAACCACTTATGAATCATTTCATAAAACTATACTTCAAGTTATTAAACAATGTATAACTTAAGTTCGGACACATATGATACTCTAATACATTCTATGAGTATATCCAAACATCAAATTTGTTAAGTATGTTAATCAAATGTTGAACTTGTTCTAACTTGCTATCATAATAATTCAAGTGTTATATAAACTCAACTTTATATTTTCACAAACACTTAACTTCAAGTTCTGTAATAATTCGGAAGGTTTAAACTATCCAAAATCGTTGAAAATCCCATTTCATTTTAACAAATGAAACCTACAAAGCTACAAATGGCAATATTCACATATATGCAATCTTAATGCATAGACTATATGGATCCGTAAAATGACTTAATCAAGTTTCAATAATTTATATAAAGCACTTTTCTTTATCTAACTTATTTCAAAAATTCTCATCATTATTCGGATTATAATAGACGGATCATGTTAAAATTAAATTTAACCTAACATCATCATTAAACGCCTTATAGTCAAACTATGAAACTTAATTCACAAGGTGTTCATATCTAATGTTCTCACTTATTCCCATCTACCCAACCCATGTTTTTAAAAGGTAAACTAGTTATAAGTCAACAAGCAATAGTACATGCTCATAAACTGATCAAGCATAACTAATAATAGTTGAATATTATCATTCCTAACCACCAAACACATCATAAATAACTATATCAATTTATGAAACTTTATATTTTGTACAAAAATATAAGCCTAGGTAAAATTATTTCATTTACCAATTAAAAACCAATATTGTGTCGATTTGCCTTGTTTAAATATTTAGAAATCCCTATCGATACCATGGCGTCCCACATATCGACCAGAATTCATAAACCACTCAATAGATTAACTAACACAACATAAAATATGTTTATAGCACTAACAAATACGTGCTCTCTTATATATAATAAACTCAACTCATGTTAGGGCATTCCATTACCCTATCTCTTGATGAGTCATACCCAACCTAAGCCAAGGTGTTCGCTCAACCTTGTGCTCTGATACCAAATGTAACGACCCGCCTTTTCGACCCTCAAATGTCGACACTAATACATCCACGGTATTCAAGTGCCGAGCACCTAAGTGCCAGAAAGACGAAAAGTTAGGGTGAAATAAAATAAAAAGAAAATAGACTGAGGAAGAAGAGGACACAATATCATAATCTCACAACGGAACGGTAACATATAATATAATGAATGATCTTTACCAAATAAAACAGTATGATTACAACTATCAGAGAAGACTAACCTATCATCAACTTGGACAGTTATAACAACCCGTACTCATAAATGTTGATGTACAACATAGAATGCAGTGGATATAAAAAGTACGGTAAGATGAACTCCAACTCTCTTCCAAAAGCTCCAAGGCATCCAAAGTAAAACCTGCCATACTCAGCCTACTCGAAGGAGTACGCGATGATTTTAAGGAAATCAAAAACCAAGCGTCAGACATCAGTCTGGTATGAGAAACTCAAGATACACATTGCATGTAACAACACTGAGGGGACTGTGCAGATAACCGCTCCGGATTTCCCCTCAATTGAAACCAACCATTTATTAGGAGAAGTACAGTTGTATTATAAATAATGTCTAAGGTGTAGAATATAAATAAATTCACATAGAAGGAATGGTTACATTGGTTACGTTCGACAACTATTAAGTATACAAACAAGACCGATAAGGCCCGTTCGCATATTGGATTTTCCATCGGAGATCTCTCAACACAGATCCGAACTCCATGCACAAGGGTCAGAAAGTACCTCCGAGCATCGCATATCTCTAGATAAAATATACCATAAGGTAAACACAACTGGCCCACGCACGAAACACCGAAGTGCACCACATGGAACCAAATATATCCAACTCCCGCGCGCAACTTCGAGGAGCTCCCGCACGATTCGATAATAAGCATACACTAGATATGGAGTCAATATATCCTGCCGTATGTTAGTAAAACCCCAGATTGTGATCCTACTCTGTTTTTAGCCATTTCCGATGTCGAGGTTTCGTTCGGCATCTTTCACACGAGTCTTCATCACTCGAACAGAACAAAAATTCCCAGTTGGAATCCCGCAGCTCAATAGATCTTGGAATCACACATAGACTCCTTCACAGATCTCGGAATCATACATGCATTCCCATACATCAACAGATCTTGGAATCACACATAGATTCTTTCATAGATCTTAGAATCACTATATGTGTTCGAGCATCTCAACAGATCTCGAATCGCCATATGGCCTTCACTTCACAACCGCTTCCAAAACATATAACCCGTATACTAGTTTTGAAGTGGTTTTCGATAAGTAAAACACTTACCAGTCCCGGTCTCCTCAAAACCAGTCGCTAAATTTAAGGCCAAGTTCTATAGTCAACTAACTGACTACATTTCACACAATATACGATTGTATATGGAAAACAACCCTGCTTAATTTCCATAACAACCGAATAAACATTCAAGGCACTATCAAGATCACGAAGCATGATAACAACCAAATCACTATCAAGTCACGCAACATGACAATTAGTCGAAGCACGGTTAACTCATATAAACGGCTTCTAATCCCATTCCCATTTAATTAATATTTCATTAATTAAAACTTATTTTACTAGTAAAACTCCTCTTAACTAATAAAACTTCACTTGTCAAATACAACTTCAATTATTAATCAATAATTCATACTCGATTAATATTCCTTTATTAGTAAAACTTCTTTTAACTAATAAAACTTCGTTTGTCAAATAAGACATCACTTATTAATCAATAACTCATACTCGATTAATATTCCTTTATATACTAGCGTATATATTCAACTTATACATATAAAATGTGTATATGTATATATTCTACGAATTACCTAATCCGTTATAGTCTTACTACCTAAAAAGGGTTTTAATATACTTATCCCTCCGGTATAAGTATAATCACAATTCAATTCCAAGATTTCCTATTTAACTTCAATATTTCAAAACGTACTCATACACTTATCCCTTCGGCATAGTATATCTACAATTCAATTTTAAGATTTCTTTTCTAACTTCAATACTTCAAAATGTATTCATATACTTATCCCTCCGGTATATGTATAACTACAATTCATTTTCAATATTTCTTTTCTAACTTCAATACTTCAAAACGTATTTATATAATTATCCCTCCGGTATAAGTATCTCAATAATTCATTTCTAGGATTTCTTAAAGTATAACCAAAGAGGTTAAAACCATTGTTTAATAAAGAACCTCTTCTCTTTTATAAGTTAAACATCTTATTCAATATCTTTATTCTGAAAGATTCCTATACTTGTTTTTATCTTTAAAATCAATTATTAAAGATCTAAGTATATTCAAAATCATTAAACCGTATATTCCAGTTTAACTACATTCCAAGGGTTTCAAAACAAGTGTTGCTAAAACAATGTTTACAACAAACCCAAAACAATCCTTTATAATTTATCTTTAAATGTTTGTTTAAAGATTCAATTATATTTACTTCCATGATATAATCTGAGAGGGTTAAAGACTAATGTAATTAACACATTGTCACGACAAACCCAAAACCATTTTATGCTTACAGAAATCACACTTTGTGTACTTAACTCGTTTCCGACATTATCAACTTAACTATCCCTCGGTCAAGAGTGAGGCCAGGTAAGTTAGAGCATTGGTTGCATATCACCCCTTGCCTAGACACCCCATTCTTGACACTCACAGATAGATAAGCCTACTCGTCGGCTTATTAGAATTAAGCACAATAATCATGATATTCAATAAACAAGTAATTAGCAAGTGCACTTATATGACTATTCTAGCTTTACACACTTTCAAACTTACTTCAATTTAACATATAAGTTAAACAACCATTTTAATATGATAAGAAATCACTAAGGATGTCATTGCAAAGTTTCATACAAAGTGTTGAAAACACAACAATTCAAACTGCATCTATAGCGACCATCACTATAAGTGCACTTTCAAGTTCAAGTCCATAATATGTCAATCCATACTAATTCTTATGTGCTTTTTTTCAAATCCATTCCACTTGTTATACATGTAAATTCAAATACAATTCCAAGTCCATTCCAATCCATTAACATGGATCACATATGTCGCTTACTTTTAAAGTAAGAATCAAGTTCACATTTTTAACATAAGTTACCAACATTCAAGCAACTTTAAGCATAGTTAAAAACATGCAAAAGTGTTTATGTTTGCTGTAATAAATAGTGAGTAAACTCACCTTAATCCTTCGCAAATCCGAGAACCAAGAATAAGAATAAAGATCCAAGAATAAGAACAAAGATCCAAGCTAGCAACCTCCTTCCTTTCCTTGCTTTCCCTTCTTATAAAGCTCACGGCCAAAGATGAAATAGAGAAGGACTTGGAATTTTCAACTTCTAACTTTCTAGAAGGTCTTGTAATGGCATAAGAAGGCTACACTCAAAGTTTGAGTTGATTTGGAGTTGGTTTGAGTATAGTTTGAGAAAGTTAGTAAGGAAGAGGAAGAAGATGAAGATAAGCCATTAAAAAGCTTCACTTTTGCTTAGGAATTTTGTGTAAGAAAGAAGGAGGTATACCCCTCCTTATATAGGAAAAAGAAAGTGGATGGGAAAAGACCAAAATGCCCTTAAAACCCTTAACACACTCATGAAAGAAGTGAAAGGTATGTAAGAGAAGTGAAAGGTGTGTAAGAGATGGTAAGTTTGCTTTTTCAAAGCTTAAAAAGTAAGCATTCATTTGTATACATATAAGAAGCTTATATACATATACTTAGGATATTTTCTAAACCTTGATGTGACTAATTATGATTACATATATATGTGTATATGCATGTATATTAATACATACACATATATCAAACAACGTTGCAACGATATGAAACAACTTCTATTCAACGATAGGATGTGAATATGGAAGTTGAATCTCAATCATACTATTATTTCTTTATCAAATGATTTATTCAAGTAAACAAAACTTGAAAATAAATTCATTAACTTATTTAAACAATTAAAACAAGCATATTCAAATTATAAAATACTTATTTGAATATTTAAATACCCAAAATACAAAAACTTTCCTTAAATGCTCATTTTTGAAAATGATGACATCATCAATATAGTTAGCCATAAATATGAAAAATACTTTTATTAGCTAATTAATTTCCTAACGATTAATTAGACATTCACTAAAATTTTCAACAACTTTTATTGAGAAAATTGTCATTTATCGATAAAACAATTTTCGGCCATTTTATCAATATTTTACCAAAAATATATTTTTGAAAGCATTTTTCCAAAACGGGTCTAGAATTATAAATTACTAATTAAATGATGTTTAACAAGGTTATAAAATCATATTTATTACACTTAACAATATTACAAATTGTTATGTTATTCAAAGATTAAGTGTTCGAATTTTCCAGGTTTTTACAAACAAGCTAGTAGACTCCATGGCTAAAATGCCACAATAGACTATCATTTCAAATACCACAAACACGCTAGTAGATTCTGTAAAAAATGCTATATTAAGCTATCACTTTTAATTTTGTAAATATTATAGTCGATTTCAGAGTTAATGTGTCATATAAAACTATCATTACACATATCGCAAACATTCTACTAGATAATATTAAATTATCATTTAACTTTTTTTTAATCATGCTCGTGAAACTTATGGTTAAAATGCTACATAAAGTTATTGTCTGACCTATCATAAGCATGCTACTAAACATTAGATCGGATTTGACATTGTTTTTTGTTTTCATATCCATATGCGCTAGATTCCAATCTTCTTCTATTTCCACGCATACCCAATTAGGTTTGTTATTCGATTTGTTGTTGCATCCATATATACAGATTTGGTTTGACGTTCAGTTTTTTTTACATTCTAGGTATGCTCAATTAACAATATGTGTTGTTAATAATTAAGTTGTATATGTACTCTAAAAGATTTGTGATTTAGTTAGTTTATCACCCATATGCACCTTATTAATCTTGGGATTTGATTGTCTTTTATAAACACAGATACCTGGAAAGTTTTGACATATATGAGTGTCTTTTATATTTCGTGGTTTGCTCGGCTAAATAATGTATCTTTGGTATATATTGGTTTCCATATGTATCCGATTAGGTTTGACATCCGCATGTCTTTCACAATCCATGGGTACCCGATTAGGTTTAGCATCCAGATAGCTTTTACATTCTGTAGTTTGCTCGGTTATATAATATATCTTAGGCATAGATTGGTTTTCATATGTACCCAATTGGGTTTGACATCCGAATGTATTATAAAATCCATATGTACCTGACTAAGTTTGGCTTTTGGATGTCTTTCACAATCCATAAGCATTCGATTAGCTTTGAGACACTTATGTCTATTATATACCCTAGTTTGTTAGGTTAAATAATAGTTCTTGGATGTTGATCAGTTTCCATATCTATCCGATTAAGTTTGACATTTGGATGACTTTTGCAATTTATAACACTAATGTACATTAATATATCTTTTTTCATATCATAAACATACTTCTATACTTTGTAATTGAAATACTACATTAAACATTCATTTTGCATATTATAAACACGATATTAAATTTCATAACTCAAAATTTGTATTAAACTATCATTTTCCATATTCAAAATATGCCAGTGGACTTTGTAATTAATATGATACATTAAATATCATTTTGTGTATTGTAATCATGGTATTAGATTTTATAACTAAAATGTTACAATAGACTATCGTTTTGCTTGTTTTAAACGTGGATGTGCACTTCATAATCCGAACGCTATGTTAAACTATCATTTTGCATGCCTTAAATATGTAAATAAAATGCTTTACTAAAATTCATTTTGCACATTGTAATCACAATATTTGACTTCATAACTAAAATGCTACATTATACTACCATTTTGCATATTTTAAGTATGACAATGGACTTCATAACTAAAATGCTATTTTAAACCATCATTCTGCATACTTTAAACATGCTAGTGGACGATGCAATTGAAATGCTATATTAAATTTCACTCTACACATTGTTTTCATGATATTGGACTTCATGACTAAAATGGAACACTAAGCTATCATTTTGCATATTTTAAACACAATACTGAACTTTATAAGTATAATGTTATTTTAAAATATCATTTTGTATACCTGAAACACACTGGTGGATTTTGTGAGTCAAATTTTATATTGGATCTCATTTTGCACATTATAATCACGATATCAGAATTCATAACTAAAATACTACATTAAACTATTGTTTTACATAGTCTAAACATAGTAGTCATCTTTACAATGCAAATGCTATTTAAGCTATCATTCTGCATACCTGAAATTTGCTGGTGGACATTATTTTGCATACCTGAAATATACTGGTGGACTTTGTGATTAAAAGCTATATGCACTTATCATTTTGCATAATTTTTTCATGGTAGTTCTTTTTAGGAACACTTATATCATTATATATAATATATTCATGCTATTATATATTAAATATATTCATGCAAAATTCAATTATCATTTTGCATATTTTTTCACCCTTAATCAGTTGAAATGTACATATGTTGTATTCAACTATCATATTACGTATTTATATTTCCTGTTCAAATCATCACATTATATTTTAAAAGTAAAAATGCTATTGTAACGCCCCATAAAATATACCCTAAATAAATATAGAAAACTAAATAAATAAATATAATATATTAAAATGCAGAAACTTAATATCTATGGAATTTGGCCATGAAAGTTATACTACTGCGTTGGTGGTGAGATTCTGATCCATTTTTATATAAAATATGCCGAAAACGAAGTCTATATGAAAATGCTACAGGTGATTCAAGTTTTCAAATTTTAAATAAATAAGGTTTGAAATCTAAATCTAAATTTAAATTCGAATTAATGGATAAGCAAAAAAATAATAATTCAAGGTTTGAAATTTAAACCTGTTACACACACATATATATAAGCAAGCGAATAACGTTAGAATATTAATGGGTAATTTGTTAATATTACTAACCCATTAAATAATAACATGTGCAATGTTATTCTCCATGCCCAGGCCAAGAGGGCAGTTGACTGACCTATATCCTGGAGATCGACTTCTGGGTCGACCGCTATATGTGTGTTTATAGGTGACAACTGTGGTTTTCTAGGTTCAACATAAACATCAACTTTAACAAAACCATTTAAAATGCACTTTTTACATCTATTTTAAATAATTTGAAATTATTGTAATTAATAAAAGCAAGTAGAGTTCTGATAGATTCTAATCTTGCTACAGATGCAAAGGTTTCATCAAAGTTTATTCCTTCTTCTTGATAATAACCTTGCGCGACTAATCAAACTTTATTACTAACAACCTCACCAAAGTCATTCATTTTGTTTTTATAAGCCCTTCTAGTTCCTATTATATTTTTTCTTTATGTCTAAGAACATGTTCTCATACGTCATTTCTGATAAATTGATTCGATTCTTCTTGCATAGCAAGTACCCATGAAACATCAAATGATTCTTCCTTTAGATTTAGGTTCAATAGCTGATATAAAAGCTACATTACTCATCTTATTTAGTTGAACTCTAGTTCCAACCACAGGTTCAATATCTTATAGTATATTTTCTACATGATGATATTTTAAAAGCCAGATTCTTTTATTAAGTTGATTAATTTCACAATTTGTTTTATTTGATTCATTATTATCAAATTCATCTTCATTATTTATTTGACCAAAATCTATAAAATTTCATCAAAAGATACATGCATTGTTCTTCAATGGCGTTATATTTTAATTTGAAAACTCTGTAGGCTTTACTTCTATATGAATATCCAATAAAAATTCCTTTCTTATATTTAGGATAAAATTTATCCAAAGTTTATTTAGTACTTAAAATTAAACATTTTCTTCCTAAAACTTTAAAATAAGATATTTTGGTTTCTTATTGAAAAGAAGTTCATATGGTTTTATGTTGGTTAGTGGTCTAATTAAATTCCTATTCAAAATATAATAAGCTGTAGCGACTGCTTCAACCCAAAAATTTCTTGTAATTTACTATCAAAAAACATAGTTCTAGCACACTTTTGAATCATTCTATTCTTACGCTCAACTACTCTACTTTGTCGTAGAGTTCTTGGAAAGGAGAAATTATGAATAATTCCCTTTTGATTATAGAAATAATCGAAATTTTCATTTTCAAATTCTCCACTGTGGTCATCACGTATAGTTTTGATTTTTAAATAAAGTTGATTTTGAATTCTGTTTGTAATTATTTTTTAATAAATCAAAAGCATCACTTTTATGTTTGAGAAAAAGAGTCCAGGAGTATCTAGAATAATCATCTACAATAATGAAAACATATCTACTATTATTTATAGACTGAATTTGAGAGTAAATCTAAATGAAATAACTCTAGAGGTTTTAAAGTGGAAATCTTATCTTTTAGTTTAATGAACTCTTCCTAAGTTTACCTAGTTAATAAGCGTCACATATACTCTCTATTGTAATGTCCATTTTAGGGGGACCTCTTACTAATTGAAGTTTAGAAAGTCTAGATAGGAGTTTGAAATTCGAAAGCCTAAATCTTTAATGTCAAATCCATGGGTCACTTATATTAACCAAAAGACATAAGTTGTCATTTAAAATTTTCATACTTGAGATATAAATACGTTTCTTCCTAATTCCTTTAAATATAATATTCGATTTACTATCATCAATGTGACATTTATCTTCTTCAAATTTAATTTTGTACCCCTTAATCACATAATTGACTTATATTAAGTAAGTTGTGTTTTAAATTCCTAACTAGAAAAACATCAAAAATAGTAGGAGATTTGGAATTACCGACATTGATGATGCCAACCGCATATCCTTTTGAGTTGTATCCAAAATTGACCACTGCTCCATCTTCATAGACATTGTCATTCAATACACCTGGATTTCCAATCAATTGTCTTGAACAACTACTATCAAGTATCCATTTGTTTTTCTTAATTTTCACCATTTGTCCATTGAGTGCTAAACCGCCAAGAGCCATATAACACATCTGTTCTGGCACAACACACCAATTTGGTAGATAACTTGATTTTTAAAATCAACTAAATGCAGACTCATGAAACAATGATGAATCAAATTTTTTTAAACTAATGTTAAAAGAAATTCCTAAAATTGCCATTTAAAACTTTTCAAAAATTCAGATTATGATAACTTTGAAAACCTATGCTATGATACCAAATGTTAGGAATGTGGATTATGGATCCTAAGACTAACTTAACACTAGAGGGAGGGGGGGTGAATAGTGTTTGATGGAAATTATGAGATTTTTTTGGATATAACAGAATCAAATGTAAATCGCAGATACGAGATAATCACAGATTCGAACACAAATGCAAATAATTAGTAAAAGCAGTAAAATAAAGAACACATTATGATTATATACTGGAACGAATGTTACCCTACATCCAGTCCCACAAAACTAGGATTATGCAGGTTTCTTTTCAAATAAATGTCGATATTTGTGATGACTGCCCACAACCCCCACACTAAACAAGAAGAATAATGCGCTGAAGGTGTGCTAGGAAGCTATGGACGATCATCAAGGTAAGATATTAATCGCGGAACCTGTCGTAAACTCACACGCAAGGATAAAATATAATAGAACATATACAACAGGTAGTGATAGTGAAGCTGAAAACACCAAACTTCTATAACAACTAGAAAGTAATATCCATACACGTGGATAACATCAATAGTGTTGTACAATTTTCCTCACTACAACACTTAGAGAAAATAGCAAACATCGGAAATCCAAATACTAGATAGTAGGTAAAATAATACACCTGCCTCCTGCTCGTCTTCGAATAGCATCATCGTCATCACTAAGCTTTAATTTGTCACCTGCTACCTAGTCTGCCTATCCAAACAATCGGATGAACAACCCAAGGTAATAAGAGGGAAACAAAAAACCTTGATTCAGACAACAGTCTTAGTGAGCAATAAAAACAGCTAACAAACATCATCAATAAAGTACATGAGAAGGGTAAATAAATGTACTAATCTACCCAGCTCCATAGAAGAACTCACACTCGCCTTCCCTATGCCTGACAGTAATAGACTTTACAATACATAAATCCAAAGGGACAACAATTCATTCATGGAAATTATAACAACCATTCATACATGGCATAAGCAACTCATACAACATCCAGTTATATCTCACGAAAGTCATCCTAATCAAACTTGGCATCCATTAAGCACAAGCCCTAGAGGCCGAAACCAATATCATACAAACACCCAAAGAACACCTCATTCGAAGTCAGATAATCTCCGTGAGATGGTACAATCAAAGCAACCAAGTTGGCAAATTTCTTGCTTTGTCATTCAAACCATGACTGACTCTGGCTATCACCGCCAATCTTGCTTCGAAATCATCGTTAATCGTATGACTGGCTAAACAACTTGCCATCAATTGTCAAGGACCATACACGACGCCCCGGTTCTAGCAAAAACCCTATGCGCTATATACAACACGTGTCTAGGCCATACACAATGCCTAGGCCATACATCAACTACAAGGTCCAAAACAATCCATAGTATCACATTAGTTTGCTATTGAAAGCAAACCACAGTGTTTAGAGGTGCTGTTAAAACTCTCCAATACACGCCAGCCAAGCGACCGACTCTTGAGTCGATGACCGACCGACCATAATCCAATGACGGACCCAACCCACCTTTGGGTACATGACCGACCCACTTCTTCCTCCATGCGGACTGACCAGAATCAGTCACAAGTATTGGACCAACCGACCCTGTTTCAAAAGCCCAACCGATCCGACCAGGTTACTTCACCCGACCGACCCATCAATATGAGATCGACCCCTCTATTTGAACTTGGCCTGACTCGCTTCGACTAATCGACATCAAACCAGGTCGACCAGGACTGGGCTGCTCGACCTGACCCTGCCTCTCCCATGCATGACCGACCCAAAGGATGACCGACCCTGCATCTCTGACTTGTTTCCCGAGACACGTCTTTGGCCCGACCGACCCTATCATGACCGACCAAAAACCTGCATATTCCAATTCAATTCCGATTTCGACCAGTATTTCGCCAAACGATAGATTCGACGAAATCAACTTGTCCAACTCATCAAATATGGACGAAAACATGATACAAATTCACTAACAACACGAAAATGACAATTTTCACCAAATTATACAAATCACGATGAATGATCATATGAACAAAATTATAGATCTAACTTGCATAATCACATGAAATAGCATAAGAATTCCAGGTTTAAACTTGCTAATTTAGATCCTATGGTGATTCATATGAAAATAAACTTACCGATGCATGGATCTGTGTGAAAACACTTGAATTTGATGAAAAACATAATCAAACACTCATACACTTGATTGAATCTGTGTGAGAGATATATATCACTCACCAATTCTCCAAAACAAAGCAAAAACGGTGAATTATGAATCCAGTCAGCAAGGAATTCGATATAGACTCGTTGTTTCGATGAACTCGCACTTAAAACGATGTAGATCTAGCCTCCAATGGTGTAGATCTTCGATTTCCTGTGCATAGATCCCTATTTTAATGGTGGAAATGTGTTAGAGGAAGAAGGAACATAGGCCACCAAATGAGAGAATGGAGGAAGTAAACCATTCTCCATACCTCCCACTCCCTATTTATAACATTCCACCAACCCAGTAATGGGCCTCTCCGAATCAGCCCATTAAGGCCTTAAAACCCGAACAACCAACTGTTAAACCTTAAAATAACGATTCCTTTAATCCGCTGAGCTAAATTTTTAATGTAACCACTCTACAAATAACAACAAGATATGACAATATAAAGATGATACGATATCATAGGGTCCTACTGACGAAGAGTTCTGGATGAGTCGCCCTCATGCTCTCTTCCGTCTCCCATGTACAATCGTTTCCATCTTCACTCCATTGTACCTTGACTAGCTTAACCGTCTTCCTCCTAAGCTGTTTCGTGTCATTTCCCACAACACGAAGCTGCTTACGAGATTTAGCAACTGCAGTTTTCACTTCTAGGTCTTTATATTGCTCTAGAGATACCACCACATTCGAATCATGCACGAATTTCCGTAGAAACGACACATGGAACACATGTTGCACACTCGACATCTTCTTAGGTAAATCCAATCTGTATGCGAGCTTTCCAATTCGCTCGACTATCGGAAATGGCCCAACGAACCTAGGAGCCAACTTTCCTTTACTTCCGAATCGAACCACATGCTTCAATGGCAAAATCTTCACAAAAACCATATCGCCAACATCGAGTTCCAAATCTTTTCGATGTTTACCAGTATAGCTCTTCTGACGATTTTGGGCCGCCATCATTCGTTGCCAAACGATCTCGATACAATCCGAGGTTTCTCTAATCATCTCAGGCCCAAGTATTAACTTATCTCCAGTGTCTAACCAACAAGCTAGAGAATTGCATGGCCTCCCATATAATTCCTGTACGGTGCCATCCCAATGCTCGACTAGTAGCTGTTGTTATAAGCAAACTCAACTGAATGTAGACAGTCTTCCCATGATCCTCCGAAGTCTAACACACAAGCTCTCAGGCGACCTTCCAAAACTTTGTTAACCCTCTCAGTCTGACCATCAGTTTGGGGATGATAAGACGTACTAAAGAATAACTCGGTTTCTGTAACAACCCGAAAATCTGGGCCAGTTTAAAATATTTAAATTGGCAATTCTAGCGAATTTTGAATATTTAAAATGAGAAATTTTAAATAATATCGACGTGAAATTTATTTTGAATAGAATTAGAATGTATATATTTATATACGTCGTCGTTAGAATATAAATAATTATATATAATTATAAAAGGAATTGAAAATGGCGCAGTAGTTCGATAATTCGATTTCAAACTTCAAATGAACATATCGGGTGCAAAACAAACCGTATTTTAGTGAAACCAAAAATAATGGAATCTATTTGTGAATATCTTTCCAACGAATCTGAAAAATCGAAATTTCATAGCGGGAATCAAAAGATATGCCCAGTTGAAAATTCTGAATAGTCGCTATGGAATTCAGGCCCTTAAAAATGGGAATTTTGCAAACGACCTCGGATTTCGACGAAACCACTTTTGTTGGATCCGCAGTGTCAAATTATTGCTAGATTCCATATTTCATAATTTTTCGAATCAATATGTGAGCGTGGCAAAGGAAAACGCGTTTGACCAGTTTCAGTTGATTTTAATCGACTGGAAAATGGCCATTTTTTCAACGGTCTCGGAATTCGACGAAACTAGTTTTGTTAGGACCTTATCGTCAATATGAAGCTAGAAAATATTTTTCTGGAATTTTTAAAGTTCGTATGTGACCCCGGTAAATTGAAATGCGCGTTCAAATTCAATATATAGAGTTATATGTTGATTTTGACGAAAACTGATCGAAACGGTCGAATCAGCTTATGGTACATATCCCATTGTGTTCGGGATGGGGGTAAAACGCTATGGACGACAGGCGGTAGGCCTCGTTTAGAGGTCGTATGTAAAAGTCAACTTTTCTTGAAATTAAATAATTAAAAATAAAATTTTCTTTTCTCTCTCCTCCTCTTTACCATTACCCCCCCATCACCGTTCGTTTCAGGAAAAAAAAAACGAGGGCGCGATGGCAGTCGCCGCCTCCAGGCGGAGCACCGCCGCCCCCCCTATCGCAGCCGACCGCGACCTCCTTCCCCCCACCTCGAACGACGCGCGCCGACCACGAAGACCCCCCTCCCCTTACCTCGACACCGCAACCCCCTCCTTCCGCCGCCTCCTTTCTTCTCCTCCTCCTCCACTCCTTCTTCTCCGACTGCGACCTCCTCCTCCCCCCTTCCTCCAGCGATCGAAGAAACACCCCCCCCCCCCCCACGTCGAAGACCAAATCAAAGTAAGTTTTTTTTCTTCTTTTCTTTCTGACTTTGTTAAATTCTTTAGCTAGAAAAAAAAACCAAATTTCTTTGTTAGTAAAAAGATAAGATTTTTAAATATAAAAAGATAGTATTTTTATTGATGAAAGCTATGATTTTTAACATAGGAAAAATTAGATTTTTCTATATTGAATAACAAGTAAAAATTAGATTTTTCTATAATGAATAGCGAAGTAAAAATTCGATTTTTATATATTGAATAGCGAAGTAAAAATTCGATTTTTATATATTGAATAGCGAAGTAAAAATTCGATTTTTATATATTGAATAGCGAAGTAAAAATTCGATTTTTATATATTGAATAGCGAAGTAAAAATTCGATTTTTATATATTGAATAGCGAAGTAAAAATTCGATTTTTATATATTGAATAGCGAAGTAAAAATTCGATTTTTATATATTGAATAGCGAAGTAAAAATTCGATTTTTGTATATTGAATAGCGAAGTGAAAATTCGATTTTTATATATTGAATAGCGAAGTAAAAATGTGATTTTTATATATGTAGTGGCTACGGGCAACGAAAGTGACAAGAGGCAAGAACGACGAAGATTTCTATAAATGAAGTGTCGTGAAGTTGGGATAGCTATCGGTGAGAACTTCTCACTCTTTAATTTTATTTTTCTAGTTATATATATATATATATACTAGGATGCAGACGGTGCTTAGGAGCACCCGACACCCGTCATCCACAGACCATGGATGGCTTGTTTGTTTAATTGTTTGGTTGTGTAGTTGGTTAGATTATTTGGTTTGAATTGAATTGTTTGGTGAAATGAAATTGATTTGATTGATGTGTGAATGGCGTGGGCCTTCACTAGACCGGGGATAAGGTTAGGCCTTGTCCCATTTCTAGTATCGTGCCGTTATGCCGCCGAAATTTCTAAAAAAATAAGTTAGAAAAATAAAGATAACATTTTATTTAATAAAAGAACCGAATAGAATATTCATAGGTTGAATAAAATAGTTTGATCGTTAAAAATATAATTTTTAACGTGAATGTGAATAAATAAATATTCATTTACAAACCGGACGGTTTGTTTATGTACACCTATTTGAAGGACATTGATTGGGACGATAAATTTTACACATCGCCCAACTGCACAAATAAAATCTGTGTTTGATTGTTTGAAACCCCACACGGGTATTGGGATAATATTTGACGTACACTAATCCCGATTGTTTAGTTGTATGTCGATCGATTGATTGACAGACTGTTATAAGCGTTGAATATTTATATTTGATGCTTATACAGTGTAGAATGCACTTTGGATGATGGTTGATTATTCATCGTTGTTATTGTATACATGTGTTGTAGAAAACCCATATAATTAACATTATATGGTAATTGATTGGGCCTCATTCCATGTTTGAAAAAGAAATATTTGAAATCGAAATATTTGAAATCGAAATATTTAAAATAGAAATATTTGAAAAGGAAATATTTGAAATAGAAATATTTGAAATAGAATATTTGAAAATAGGAATATATGAAGCCGTGTTGATTAGATTGACGCCATTTTGACGTGAACGATATTTATATCGATTTTATTCATCTTATAATGAATATCGAAAGTGATTTCAAAATCTGATATTTTGAAAAGAATTGAAATTCGAATTGAAATCGAATAGAAATGAAATTGAATTGAAATTGAATTGAATTGAAAACGAACTGAAAGTGAATCCAAAATCAATTTGAATTGAAATCAATTTGAAATGAATTTAAAACGAATTTATATTGGAATATTCAATTTTGATTTGAAATTGAATATGAAGTTGAAACCGTTTTGAAAATGAATTTAAAACGATTTATAAAGCACGTTTTGAATTGAAATCGACGAAGTATATATTATATATATTATATATATAATATAATGGCCTGAATAGAACGCGCCGCGCCGCGGTAGTTCGCGAATTTCGACCATTGACTTCGAACGGATATTACGGGAGATCCGACCGTCGGATTCTCCTAAAACCGGAACCGTTGGGTTCGTATCGAAAAGAGCTTTCTAACGAATATTAGAAATTTGAAATCTAACGGTTGGATTTGGGATTATGTCCAAATCAAATTTGGAAAAGGTCGTTGTAAGTGCAGTTCGATGGCCGTTGATGGAAATCGACTGTACGGGCCTTGATAAAATTATTAAAAATATCAATAATTTGTGTAAAATCATAAGAAATGATTTGTGAAGATTTGGGATGAAAAACTCCATATTTGAAAAGATAAAAATAGATTTTTATCGAAATGAACTAGTTTTGAACTAGAATTATAATTCTATTTATTTTTAAATAAATAAATTGAATTTGAAATGGTTTTGAAAATAACCAGAATTTCCAATAATTGAATTGGAATGGATTTGAATCGAAATTGTCTTTGGATTATTTCGATGTTGGATTTCGTGATTATACAGATGTTGGTATGGAAATTTGAAAGATATATATATATCATTATTTCCAATACGATATTTGTTGGTCGTAGAATTTGATATTGAATATAAGCTGATATATTTTTTATTCAGAGCCTTGTATTTAACATCAAATGTGATTTGGGTTTGTCGTGAATGGTGTCTTCATTAACACTATTCTTAAGCCCAGCTGAGGAAAAGATTAAATCATTTTATTTGGATTTAATGAAGCGTACCAATTAAATAATATTTAATTGGAATTGAATTGATATTGATTTTGGGTTTATCGTGAACAGTGTTTTAAATAACACTCGTTCTTTAACCCGATAATTAATGAAACGTGATTTTGGGTTGTCGTGAACGGTATCTTCAATAATACTGTTCTTAGACCTAAAGGAGTTAAGAAAATCAGAAACTAACGGGGAATTAGTTAAGTTGAATGGTTTCTGGGATATTGATCTGATGTTGGTTTCGGCCTTCGTGGTTAATATTTTGGGAATTGCTCACTTGCTAATTTTTGGCTAGGGACTGATTGAAATGTGTTGTGATTTTGGGTTTATCGTGAGTCGTGTTTTAAACGACACTGATTCTTTAACCCAGTCAAAGATTAAAACTAAGTGGAGTTTTAATGAATCTTTAATTAGATTGAAAAGATCGAGAATGGAGTATCACTAGTTTTGCTCCAGGCGATAGTTAAATCTTTAATTAGATTTGAACGTGAAATGGTAATTGAATTTACCGATAACACCGTGGTGTTAGATATGAAGTATTACCAGTTTTACTTCATGGGATGAATAGGATGGGATTGGGAAATTAAAACAAATGATTACTCCGGTAAAATTCGTTAATCCCGACTAGTTGAATCGAAATTCAAAGGAAGATTAAAGAATAAATTCAAGGAATTTATCTTTGATAAAATTAATGGGAACCTTTCCCTATGAATGTGAAATTTAGAAACTAACTATCGGTTAGCTAAAAGCAGAATGGTTTTCTGGATATTGATCTGATGTTGATTTCGGCCTTCGGGGTTAATATTTGGGGAATTATTCTCTTGATTAATTTACGGTTAGTGACTGATGAATTGGAATGAGGCGTATGTTGTGTTTGTGTAACACTTATTTAAAATATACGCGAGTTATTCGGGAAGACCAGGTTTATCCCATTCTGAATAACTGATACGACGATAAGTCGAAGATGAAGACGGTGGTCGAAGACTGGAGGTCTTCACGTCGTTTGGATAATTACTGATGATCTTGATTGGGATGTACACCCAAGAAGATGGAAACAGTTAGTGATCGTCCAGACGTACTTGGAGATCGATGGATATGCGGGGTACTAGGTGCCTCCGGTTTTGTTCAGACCCAGAACGAACTTGTAAATGGACTGTGTGTCTGACATTGGATTTTAGTCTGTGTGATTGATTTCTATTAAATATATATCTGTTTGGCGGCGGAGAATTTATTCTCTTGCTTAACGCCCTTCTCTGAGACGTACGAGCTCAGGGGTTATATATTGATGGATATCAAACGCATGGAGTGAATTGCCTGTGTGGCATGCCTAAGTGGTAAATGATCAAGGCTTCTGTTGAAAGGCAGAGTCTTGTTGTTGATGATCAAAGCACGACCTTTGTGGAGTAGCTTTGTGTAACGTTTACTCCGCGAGTTTCACACCCGGTATGAACCAAAAACGGGAGAGGACCTCAGGGAGGACATGCGTTTCTTTCTAGCTAGAAGTGGCGTCAGTGGTTTTACACGACCTGACGAGTTTGACTTATGTGGTTGTTGCTGTTGCAAGGCGCCTCGGTTTGATCGGACGATCCGGGTCCGATGGAGTCATTTGTTGGCTCATTTACGCCCCATAGGGCGGAGAGACGTATTGTTCAGGCACTATAATCCACTCCGTGTGGACCGGCCCTGTCGCTCCAAGGGGCAGTTGCAGCTGTTCCGGAGACATGGGCTAGATTGTCTCGAATCGGTAGAGGACGATCCCTGGCCTCGGTTCATAGATGGAAATCCAACTTCCAAATACGTGACATTTGCGGTTTTATTTGTAGAGCCTAGTATGGTGAAATGATATATGGTACCCATGCCGTCTATGATTGATATTTATGATGGAAATTGTTTTAAACACTATACACTTATTATAGTATCAAATGATTTGTTTTAAAACGTGTCAAGCATTCTTTGGCTGTTATAAGGGAAAACCCTATCCCCCGGCTTGCGTTGCATTGTGTGATAGGACCTGGGTCTTATAACAGCTTCATTTTTCTTTATTTAGCATTGCGCTGTTTGTTTTAAGCACTGGTATTCTTGGGAGGAAACCCGTTCCGTGTTATACGGCGTGGTCCCTTGATTTACCTGACTCTAAAAATAAAGATTAATAACTGTTTTAGTTCTCACACCAGTCCCATGACTGACCTGGAGTTTATTGTTTTAACCTAAACTCTGGGTGCCCTTATTTTGACACGGGCAGCTAGTAGTTTTGGTTTTGCAGATTTATATTCACAGGATCCTGGTTTACAGCTGAAACGATATCCGGAAAGCTTTGTATCCGTATATCTCTTCTAGTTGTGTATTGTATTATTTTCCGCTGCTATGTATTTAAATGTAATTTAAATCTCTGATATTTCTGTGTAATATTTATTCACTTATACTCTGTATATTCTTGTATTCTGATGGAATTGTTGTAATAAACAATGAAATGCTCTTCCGTCTGCGTTCTATTTTGTCGTGTTCTCAAAACAATCAGGCGTTTCGAACGGTCTGGGTCGGTTTAGCGACTGATTCGGATTGAGCGAAATTCCTTTTTGTCACAGGTGGTATTAGAGCTTTGGTTTACAAAGCTCAGAGAACAGGTCACATTAGAACCATACGAAAGAATTCATCAGATATTGGATTAGTAATATCCAATGGGAATGACTCGTTAGAGATAGGATCAGTAGTATCCTAGAACGAGTGTGAAGAGTATATTTTTAAAAGTGAAAACGAAATTTGTTTTGAAAATTTAAAAGAAATTATTCATATTTGATTATTTATTTCATATTGATTAGGACAGTCCAGTATATAAAGATTTTGCATATACACCTTGCAAACGGGTATTCGAAGTTTTAATATATTGGGTAGACATAGAGTTACACTCTAGTCGCCCGAGGGTGATTCTGATGATTGATATATCATCATCAGAATTATATTCGAGTGACGAACGTGTAATATCTATTTATTTCCTATTGACTGGTGTGAGAACCAAAATTAGATAGGGCTTATTGTTGTGATTTTGCATCAAAAATCTGATTTTTAGACTATATATCAAAGTTATGAATTTCAAAAGCTAATCAACTAATTGATTGATGATTGTGTTGTTTGATTATAGTTTGATTAATTAAAATGTTGAACCATTACGCCTAATTATACCAAATATTGAATTGTATTGAAAATTAGCCGCATTTGCATGCATATACATGTATATCTTTTGAACAGGTCATAGCAAGGAGGCTAGAGCAGAGAATAAAATTTGTTTGCCCGACAAATAGGTACATGTTTACTATATAATTTACTGTTTTGTTTGGGTGATGATGATTTTATGAGCCTATTGGCTAGCCGCTTGGCTTTTTCTTTTTGAGATCAGAAGGCATATATGGAAATTTCGGGATTTTCCCGTGGCTCTCGGTGCAGGGGAGGTTATGGCGAAATTTTTCGAAAATTCCGGGTGTTAGCCAAATTTTCGAAGAATTTGAAAATTCTCAGAAACTGAAAAGTTAGAGAATGGAAGCCAGATCGAACGTAGAGTTGATTGATCAAACCACTTTCGACTTTGTTCTTTTTCGGGGACGAAAAGTTTTAAGTGGGGGAGATTGTAACAACCCGAAAATCTGGGCCAGTTTAAAATTTTTAAATTGGCAATTTTAGCGAATTTTGAATATTTAAAATGAGAAATTTTAAATAATATCGACGAGAAATTTATTTTGAATAGAATTAGAACGTATATATTCATATACTTCGTCGTTAGAATATAAATAATTATATATAATTATAAAAGGAATTGAAAATGGCGCGGTAGTTCGATAATTCGATTTCAAACTTCAAATGAACATACCGGGTGCAAAACAAACCGGATTTTAGTGAAACCAAAAACAATGGAATCTATTTGTGAATATCTTTCCAACGAATCTGAAAAATCGAAATTTCATAGCGGGAATCAAAAGATATGCCCAGTTGAAAATTCTGAATAGTCGCTATGGAATTCAGGCCCTTAAAAATGGGAATTTTGCAAACGACCTCGGATTTCGACGAAACCACTTTTGTTGGATCCGCAGTGTCAAATTATTGCTAGATTCCAAATTTCATAATTTTTCGAATCAATATGTGAGCGTGGCAAAGGAAAACGCGTTTGACCAGTTTTAGTTGATTTTAATCGACTGGAAAATGGCCATTTTTCCAACGGTCTCGGAATTCGACGAAACTAGTTTTGTTAGGACCGTATCGCCAATACGAAGCTAGAAAATATTTTTTGGAATTTTTAAAGTTCGTATGTGATCCCGGTAAATTGAAATGCGCGTTCAAATTCAATATATAGAGTTATATGTTGATTTTGACGAAAACTGATCGAAACGGTCGAATCAGCTTATGGTACATATCCCATTGTGTTTGGGATGGGGGTAAAACGCTATGGACGACAGGCGGTAGGCCTCGTTTAGAGGTCGTATGTAAAAGTCAACTTTTCTTGAAATTAAATAATTAAAAATAAAATTTCCTTTTCTCTCTCCTCCTCTTTACCATTACCCCCCCCCCCCCATCACCGTTCGTTTCAGGAAAAAAAAAACGAGGGCGCGATGGCAGTCGCCGCCTCCAGGCGGAGCACCGCCGCCCCTCCCTATCGCAGCCGACCGCGACCTCCTTCCCCCCACCTCGAACGACGCGCGCGACGACGACCACGAAGACCCCCCTCCCCTTACCTCGACACCGCAACCCCCTCCTTCCGCCGCCTCCTTTCTTCTCCTCCTCCTCCACTCCTTCTTCTCCGACTGCGACCTCCTCCTCCGCCCTTCCTCCAGCGATCGAAGAAACAACCCCCCCCCCCCCCCCCCCCCCCCCGTCGAAGACCAAATCAAAGTAAGTTTTTTTTCTTCTTTTCTTTCTGACTTTGTTAAATTCTTTAGCTAGAAAAAAAAACCAAATTTCTTTGTTAGTAAAAAGATAAGATTTTTAAATATAAAAAGATAGTATTTTTATTGATGAAAGCTATGATTTTTAACATAGGAAAAATTAGATTTTTCTACATTGAATAACAAGTAAAAATTCGATTTTTCTATATTGAATAGCGAAGTAAAAATTCGATTTTTATATATTGAATAGCGAAGTAAAAATTCGATTTTTATATATTGAATAGCGAAGTAAAAATTCGATTTTTATATATTGAATAGCGAAGTAAAAATTCGATTTTTATATATTGAATAGCAAAGTAAAAATTCGATTTTTATATATTGAATAGCGAAGTAAAAATTCAATTTTTATATATTGAATAGCGAAGTAAAAATTCGATTTTTATATATTGAATAGCGAAGTAAAAATGTGATTTTTATATATGTAGTGGCTACGGGCAACGAAAGTGACAAGACGCAAGAACGACGAAGATTTCTATAAATGAAGTGTCGTGAAGTTGGGATAGCTATCGGTGAGAACTTCTCACTCTTTAATTTTATTTTTCTAGTTATATATATATATATACTAGGATGCAGACGGTGCTTAGGAGCACCCGACACCCGTCATCCACAGACCATGGATGGCTTGTTTGTTTAATTGTTTGGTTTGAATTGAATTGTTTGGTGAAATGAAATTGATTTGATTGATGTGTGAATGGCGTGGGCCTTCACTAGACCGGGGATAAGGCTAGGCCTTGTCCCGTTTCTAGTATCGTGCCGTTATGCCGCCGAAATTTCTAAAAAAATAAGTAAGAAAAATAAAGATAACATTTTATTTAATAAAAGAACCGAATAGAATATTCATAGGTTGAATAAAATAGTTTGATCGTTAAAAATATAATTTTTAACGTGAATGTGAATAAATAAATATTCATTTACAAACCGGACGGTTTGTTTATGTACACCTATTTGAAGGACATTGATTGGGACGATAAATTTTACACATCGCCCAACTGCACAAATAAAATCTGTGTTTGATTGTTTGAAACCCCACACGGGTATTGGGATAATATTTGACGTACACTAATCCCGATTGTTTAGTTGTATGTCGATCGATTGATTGACAGACTGTTATAAGCGTTGAATATTTATATTTGATGCTTATACAGTGTAGAATGCACTTTGGATGATGGTTGATTATTCATCGTTGTTATTGTATACATGTGTTGTAGAAAACCCATATAATTAACATTATATGGTAATTGATTGGGCCTCATTCCATGTTTGAAAAAGAAATATTTGAAATCGAAATATTTGAAATCGAAATATTTAAAATAGAAATATTTGAAAAGGAAATATTTGAAATAGAAATATTTGAAATAGAATATTTGAAAATAGGAATATATGAAGCCGTGTTGATTAGATTGACGCCATTTTGACGTGAACGATATTTATATCGATTTTATTCATCTTATAATGAATATCGAAAGTGATTTCAAAATCTGATATTTTGAAAAGAATTGAAATTCGAATTGAAATCGAATAGAAATGAAATTGAATTGAAATTGAATTGAATTGAAAACGAACTGAAAGTGAATCCAAAATCAATTTGAATTGAAATCAATTTGAAATGAATTTAAAACGAATTTATATTGGAATATTCAATTTTGATTTGAAATTGAATATGAAGTTGAAACCGTTTTGAAAATGAATTTAAAATGATTTATAAAGCAAGTTTTGAATTGAAATCGACGAAGTATATATTATATATATTATATATATATAATATAATGGCCTGAATAGAACGCGCCGCGCCGCGGCAGTTCGCGACTTTCGACCATTGACTTCGAACGAATATTACGGGAGATCCGACCGTCGGATTCTCCTAAAACCGGAACCGTTGGGTTCGTATCGAAAAGAGCTTTCTAACGAATATTAGAAATTTGAAATCTAACGGTTGGATTTGGGATTATGTCCAAATCAAATTTGGAAAAGGTCGCTGTAAGTGCAGTTCGATGACCGTTGATGGAAATCGACTGTACGGGCCTTGATAAAATTATTAAAAATATCAATAATTTGTGTAAAATCATATGAAATGATTTGTGAAGATTTGGGATGAAAAACTCCATATTTGAAAAGATAAAAATAGATTTTTATCGAAATGAACTAGTTTTGAACTAGAATTATAATTCTATTTATTTTTAAATAAATAAATTGAATTTGAAATGGTTTTGAAAATAACCAGAATTTCCAATAATTGAATTGGAATGGATTTGAATCGAAATTGTCTTTGGATTATTTCGATGTTGGATTTCGTGATTATACAGATGTTGGTATGGAAATTTGAAAGATATATATATATCATTATTTCCAATACGATATTTGTTGGTCGTAGAATTTGATATTGAATATAAGCCGATATATTTTCTATTCAGAGCCTTGTATTTAACATCAAATGTGATTTGGGTTTGTCATGAATGGTGTCTTCATTAACACTATTCTTAAGCCCAGCTGAGGAAAAGATTAAATCTTTTTATTTGGATTTAATGAAGCGTACCAATTAAATAATATTTAATTGGAATTGAATTGATATTGATTTTGGGTTTATCGTGAACAGTGCTTTAAATAACACTCGTTCTTTAACCCGATAATTAATGAAACGTGATTTTGGGTTGTCGTGAACGGTATCTTCAATAATACTGTTCTTAGACCTAAAGGAGTTAAGAAAATCAGAAACTAACGGGGAATTAGTTAAGTTGAATGGTTTCTGGGATATTGATCTGATGTTGGTTTCGGCCTTCGGGGTTAATATTTTGGGAATTGCTCACTTGTTAATTTTTGGTTAGGGACTGATTGAAATGTGTTGTGATTTTGGGTTTATCATGAACCGTGTTTTAAACGACACTGATTCTTTAACCCAGTCAAAGATTAAAACTAAGTGGAGTTTTAATGAATCTTTAATTAGATTGAAAAGATCGAGAATTGAGTATCACTAGTTTTTCTCCAGGCGATAGTTAAATCTTTAATTAGATTTGAACGTGAAATGGTAATTGAATTTACCGATAACACCGTGGTGTTAGATATGAAGTATTACCAGTTTTACTTCATGGGATGAATAGGATGGGATTGGGAAATTAAAACAAATGATTACTTCGGTAAAATTCGTTAATCCCGACTAGTTGAATCGAAATTCAAAGGAAGATTAAAGAATAAATTCAAGGAATTTATCTTTGATAAAATTAATGGGAACCTTTCCTTATGAATGTGAAATTTAGAAACTAACTATCGGTTAGCTAAGCAGAATGGTTTTCTGGATATTGATCTGATGTTGGTTTCGGCCTTCGGGGTTAATATTTGGGGAATTATTCTCTTGATTAATTTACGGTTAGTGACTGATGAATTGGAATGAGGCGTATGTTGTGTTTGTGTAACACTTATTTAAAATATACGCGAGTTATTCGGGAAGACCGGGTTTATCCCATTCTGAATAACTGATACGACGATAAGTCGAAGATGAAGACGGTGGTCGAAGACCGGAGGTCTTCACGTCGTTTGGATAATTACTGATGTTCTTGATTGGGATGTACACCCAAGAAGATGGAAACAGTTAGTGATCGTCCAAACGTACTTGGAGATCGATGGATATGCGGGGTACTAGGTGCCTCCGGTTTCGTTCAGACCCAGAACGAACTTGTAAATGGACTGTGTGTCTGACATTGGATTTTAGTCTGTGTGATTGATTTCTATTAAATATATATCTGTTTGGCGGCGGAGAATTTATTCTCTTGCTTAACGCCCTTCTCTGAGACGTACGAGCTCAGGGGTTATATATTGATGGATATCAAACGCATGGAGTGAATTGCCTGCGTGGCATGCCTAAGTGGCAAATGATCAAGGCTTCTGTTGAAAAGCAGAGTCTTGTTGTTGATGATCAAAGCACGGCCTTTGTGGCGTAGCTTTGTGTAACGTTTACTTCGCGAGTTTCACACCCGGTATGAACCAAAAACGGGAGAGGACCTCAGGGAGGACATGCGTTTCTTTCTAGCTAGAAGTGGCGTCAGTGGTTTTACACGCCCTGACGAGTTTGACTTATGTGGTTGTTGCTGTTGCGAGGCGCCTCGGTTTGATCGGACGATCCGGGTCCGATGGAGTCATTTGTTGGCTCATTTACGCCCCATAGGGCGGAGAGACGTATTGTTCAGGCACTATAATCCACTCCGTGTGGACCGGCCCTGTCGCTCCAAGGGGCAGTTGCGGATGTTCCGGAGACATGGGCTAGATTGTCTCGAATCAGTAGAGGACGATCCCTAGCCTCGGTTCATAGATGGAAATCCAACTTCCAAATACGTGACTTTTGCGGTTTTATTTGTAGAGCCTAGTATGGCGACATGATATATGGTACCCATGCCGTCTATGATTGATATTTATGATGGAAATTGTTTTAATCACTATACACTTATTATAGTATCAAATGATTTGTTTTAAAACGTATCAAGCATTCTTTGGCTGTTATAAGGGAAAACCCTATCCCCCGGCTTGCGTTGCATTGTGTGATAGGACCTGGGTCTTATAACAGCTTCATTTTTCTTTATTTAGCATTGCGCTGTTTGTTTTATGCACTGGTATTCTTGGGAGGAAACCCGTTCCGTGTTATACGGCGTGGTACCTTGATTTACCTGACTTTAAAAATAAAGATTAATAACTGTTTTAGTTCTCACACCAGTCCCATGACTGACCTGAAGTTTATTGTTTTAACCTAAACTCTGGGTGCCCTTATTTTGACACGGGCAGCTAGTAGTTTTGGTTTTGCAGATTTATATTCACAGGATCCTGGTTTACAGCTGAAACGATATCCGGAAAGCTTTGTATCCGTATATCTCTTCTAGTTGTGTATTGTATTATTTTCCGCTGCTATGTATTTAAATGTAATTTAAATTTCTGATATTTCTGTGTAATATTTATTCACTTATACTCTGTATATTCTTGTATTCTGATGGAATTGTTGTAATAAACAATGAAATGTTCTTCCGTCTGCGTTCTATTTTGTCGTGTTCTCAAAACAATCAGGCGTTTCGAACGGTCTGGGTCGGTTTAGCGACTGATTCGGATTGAGCGAAATTCCTTTTTGTCACAGTTTCCAAAGCTTCTTGTAAACTCTTCCAAAATCCACTCGTAAATAATGGATCTCGGTCACTCACTATACTCTTTAGGACATGATGGAATCAAACTATCCATTTCACATAAAGTTTAGCTAACTTTGACGCCATCCTAGTCAACTGGACATGAATAAATCTCGCACTTTTGGCCAAACGATCCACGATGACCCAAATCCCTTCGTTTCCTACCCTTGTTCTGGGTAGTCCGTCAATAACACCATCGATACTTGCTCCTACTTCAACGTAGGAACCTCCAATGGCTGAAGCAAACCACTCGTCTTCTTCTGTTCAACTTTCACCAAACGACAATTCATGCACTTGGAAATGAACTTTCCAATATCTCGCTTCATCCCCTCCCAGTAGTAAACTCCCTTCGTGGCCTGATACATCTTATTATCACCAGGATGAATCATCAACTTTGAGTGATGACATTCCCTCAGAACTTCATCTCTCAATCCATCGATATCAGGAACAACTAATCGCCCTTTCTTTCGAAGCCAACCTTCTCGATCGACTTCGAATTCTTTATTCTCTGGTTCCAATTTTTGGATAACCTCGACATACTTCATATCTCACTTATGATAAGAGTAGGTCTTATCAATAAACTTGCCAACATTTCAGGTTCCAACTCACACCTCGGCCTGAAATCAAACCTTGCCAAATACTCGAGGCTTCTCCATTCCAAAAATATCGCTCCCAAACTTGTGTGTCTTCGATACAATGCATCTGCAATTGCATTACCCTTGCCCGGAGTATAGGCTATACCAAAATCGTATGATGCCAAAAACTTTAACCACCGTCGTTGCCAAAGATTCAATTCCATTTGGGAGAAAAGATACTTCCACGACTTGTGGTCCATAAACAACTCAAACCAAACTCCCAATAGGTAATGTCTTCACATCTTTAAATCAAACACAGTCCCCGCTAACTCCAAATCATGAGTTGGATAATTCCTTTTATGCGGCTTTAGCTGTCGACTCGCGTAGGCCACATGTAACAGCCCACCATTTTGACCGCCCCAAGTCGGTAATTAAACCACCTAAAGTGTTCAAAACGACTGGTTGTTACTGACTTACAGGATTTAAAATGGAATTTGACACAGAATCACAGTTCACAATGTCTACAACGAAACATATATTTATAAAAATACCAGTTTTACAATATTTATACAGCAATATATATATATATATATAGACACACACTTATACATAAATTTTATGAACAAAGCATTACAAAATTTTAACGTTTCCCATGTCAAAATCCATATGAACCGCCGAAATTGTTTGCATCGCCTGTATAAGTCCCGAATCATCAAATTTAATCGTTTGTGAGCACACATCACATGAATCCTAGCCATATAGAGAAACAGAAAAAGAAGACCATGGTTTAAACTACAACAGTGTCAAGCACGAAAAGTATAGGTCTTCAAACTGTCAAGGGTCATACAGTATTAATATGGTCAACATGCTAGGAATGGTATCTCATATGTATATTGTATTTACTGATGTGAGCTGCCCAATTTTAATAGGATGGACAAGAGATGAGCGAATAGTGATACAATGTACCCAACTCTAGTTTGAATGAATCATAATTGATAGTTCAACTAAGAGGCACATCAGACATTGTATGTATACATGCCCAGAAAACAAATAACAACCATAATTGCAGCATAGATATAGCAAATTACAGAATTTCCATAACAATCATAAACAGTTCGTAAGATATGTTAAATAATTCTTTAAAACATATGTTTGGTCCAAAATAGAAAATAGCAATATTTTTACAACGTTAGAACTTATCAGACAAAACATGCAAAAAAATAATTATAAAAAGAATAATTAATAATGGTATGAAGGAGGAATTATTAACAGAAAATCCAAAGCCTGGATAGTAGCTACTGTGCTCAATGGAAAGTTCAAGAGAGAACCATTCTCATACAAGAGGTGTCAGAAAAACATCATTCTCACTACAAGGAAAACAAGCTACGGGAATGCATTCACAAAACAGTAAATATATTTTTCACAATTTTAAAATTCGATTCAAATGTAAGAGAATAATTTGAATTTTTTTGCTAAATGAGCATTTGACCAAATGCAATGTACTAGAAACAATAAAAATATAAACAGATGAAGAATTTTTTTTAAGGTAGTAAAAATAAATCAATGTAGATGAATCAATTTAGTTTCTAAGTATAAAACATGAGGTACAAAAAGGCTTCATAATCCCTGCCGTATTTATGTGGGTAAAAAGAATAAAATACTGAAACAAAAATCTTGAAATCAAATATCATACAAAAAGGAAAAGAAAATAACACTACCTGTGCTTCTTTTGATTCATTATATACTAGCCGCATGTAATGATATAACATCAAGTATATATACCAATATGATCGCACATTTAGGCCTAAATAGTAAACTAATCCTTGAAATAGTTGCTGCTAAAAATAAGATCACATAATTTAAAAAAATAAGATCTATTTGGTAAGAAAAATAGAGTACAACTGTGCCAAGTTAGTCTGCTACTTTTAGCACTGATGTGTACATTTTGTTTGTAATTCAAACATAAAACATTGTACGAATCAAAGTAGTCCTCCAGAATTTATTCTGGTTTGCTTTAGGGAACAAATTCAGAGAATGTAAATCAAATAAACGCAACTTCAGATATTAATCATTTCCATTTCTCTAATACTCAAATATGAATGAAGAGTCAAAATCTTGTATATAATTCCATTTATTTCACAGCTTAGGGTACTGCGAAATGAGCATATGGAACTACAACAGATTGATGTTGCTTCATGGAAACAAGTTCATTTGGCACTAAACATTCAAATGACCAGATAATCAAGCAAGAAAAATTACAATTAAAAATAAACAGAATATATCTTTGTTTCTAAATATAATGTAATTAGTGTAATATAGTTACAGTCATAATTACTTTACGTACAACACAAAACTGGGAGGAAAAATAACAGCAACAAGTGCAGACAAGTTCAACCGGACAGTCAGCGAAAAATAAAACTGATTTATTCAATTGAATCTGAATTCAAGGTGAAATTGAACGAGCCAAAATTCCCCAGCAAAACCCCAAAACCAAAATTCAATTATCATTAGAGAAATAGACGAAGTACAATTGAACGTAATTTCTAATTGAAAGCCAAGAATATATGAGAGGCACAAATTCAAAATCAGGTAAATAATAGGAATTTAAATCCTATGTATTCCCATACATCATCAACAGAAAGAAATTGAAAAAGTCGGTAAAAATTAAAATCTGAAAGGAGAAAAACGTCATACTAGTTTCTAAGCAATCTGAACCCAGCAACAACGAAGCAACGGTAACTGTATCAGAGTGTAGATCTGTCGACAAGGATCTCCAGAAGATTCAAATATCATTCGGTCGAAGTTAAAAGGGGGTGGTTTCATTTTTTTCAGAAACCATATTTTTGGAAACAGAAAAGGATCGGGCCGTGAGGTTTTTGTGTTGCGCGTTTGAATCTGAAGTGGCAAGGCACTGGTAGAGACGCTGTGAAGAGGAAGGCGTGCATGGTGGAGCAGAAGGAGGTGATGAATTGATTATCAAACGGTGAAGCTGTGGCCATTATTCTTCGGTTTGGAAAATGGAGAAAATTTGATTTTGGGGAAAAATTTCTCCCTTTTTCCTGTTGGGATTCCCCTCCTTATTTTAAACAAACGAATGAAGAATCCAGAACGAAACGCCACTCGTACAATGCTTTCAGACAGAGCAGGCCATGTGCTAGAATTTTGCAGAGAAGTAAGAACAAATGTCACATAATGCCTACAGCTAAATCTTTGAATATATACATATAGATATCTGATAAGGTTTGCGGTAACGTTGAGCTGAGCAATGAAAGTGGTTTGAGCGAAATATCAAGCTGAAATAGGAAGTACTCGGTTGATGGAAAGAAATATACAAACGAAATAAGTTACGAATCTTAAATCAAATTTTCCTACCTATAATCAATTCAACGAAAATGAATACCACGCGTATCTCAAATAATAATCATCGAGATTAAGATCTACGCTTTAGCAATTTATTAACGGTGAATGCAATACATAACCGCATCTAAGATTTCCGCAACTTGTCAAACGATCAAATTAAATAAACGACAACTCGAGTTCTTCGCTGTAAAAATAAAATCTTGAGATAAACGATTTTATTTTCATAACATATGGCTAAACGAATCATCCCATAAATTTGTTAGTAATTTTCAACTTATATTTTAAATATTCAAATAAATACATATCAGCTAATAATCTTAATGTTGATTGTTTTTGATAAAATGCTCAAATTAAATTTATGAAAGGAGTATCATTTGTATCGTATAAAAGTATATCCGAATTACATTCAAGAGACAATATTCCAAATATTTATTCTCATGCTAAATCTTAGTTTATTTGATTTTTAAAGAATCAAAATCACTAAGTCGTTGTTGTCACCCTCCGGAAATCCGGGTTGTTACAGACTTCCCCCCTTAATGAAATTGCGTCTCCGCAATTTACTAAAGTTAATATACACATTGCAAAATTCCAACTCCGCATCTCAACTTCTTCCTTTTTATTTAAGTATTCAACGCGTAGAGCTTGGATCTTTTGTATTCTTCTCGACTAAAAATTTCAACTTGATTACTTAACTATAAGAATTTCAACTCTTTTCTCGAATATAATACATATTTTTGGTATGTCCACTCTTCGTTTTTAATATAAAGGTATCGTATATAAATCAATACGATTCCATTCATATTATTTTAGAAAATATGATAAAATGAATTAGGTCAGAGCATCCTTTATAAATCAAAAGATACTCATAATCAATACAACAGGATGGTAAAAATAACTATAATAAAGTGGCTTATTTAAATTAAACATTTCGTGACATTTATCATATATAAAGCAATATGATAAAATAAACTGAGTTGGAATACCACATATATACAATATGACATTTATAACAAATCTAACCAGATTATCACACATAAATCAATGCGATGCTCTTAACAAATATCATATATAAATCAATATGATAAAATTAAAACAAAATAGAGTATCGCATATAAATCAATGCGAAGCTCTCAACAAATCATATACAAATTAATAGGATACTCATAATAATTAGGTCAGAGTATCATAAACTGGTGAAATCCACATGACATTTATCATATAAAAAAACAATATGATAAAATGACCCAAAACAGTACCATATAGAAATCAATACGATACTCAAACAATAAGATACTTATTGTATCTTATGATAATTAATCAAGTCAATAAAAATCTTCATGGCCTTTATCGTTTGTCAGTCAAATCAGAGTGTAAATTAATATAACAATTATCATATATAAATCAATATGATAATATAAACCAAAATAGAGTATCATATATAAATCAATACGATACTCATAATAATTATCATATATAAAAACAATATGATAATATAATCAAATCAGTGTATCATATATAAATCAATACGATACTCATAACAATTATCATATATAAAAACAATATGATAATATAATCAAATCAGAGTATCATATATAAATCAATACGATACTCATAACAATTATCATATATAAAAACAATATGATAATATAATCAAATCAGAGTATCATATATAAATCAATACGATACTCATAACAATTATCATATATAAAAACAATATGATAATATAATCAAATCAGAGTATCATATATAAATCAATACGATACAATTATTATATATAAAAACAATATGATAATATAATCAATTATAATAATAAAATAATAAGGGATTATGGGATAAATGTAACTTAACTCATAAATACCAAATAAATAGACGTTAGTATTGTAAAATCACAGTGGTAGAGCTCGAGCGTGCATCGAGACATCAGCACTGTAATCCACTCATAGAGTCATAACAACACCTGGTGATCAACCCAAGATAACCAAGATGGTCTAAGGCGAAGGCCGTATGCTACCCGTTCACGGCACTACACGTGGGACCCCCACGCCTCCATCTGATGTAGTCCGTGACCCGCCGATCGGGGATACCTATCAAAACAAAATTGCCCAATGTAGCAGACCGTTTGACCTTTGGTGGTAGATGGGCGAAATTTAAAACCACCGATTCAGGTAGCGATCCTGAGTCAAGTCGACCAAGATGGAGTTTTGGACCATTGGTACAACAGAGTCCAATCTATCCCAATCCGAAAACGAAAGTAGTTTTCGAATATTATTTTATAATATATATACATGTCATGAAGTTCAAAGTGTTTATAACATCAAAACACTTTATAAACTTAATCATGATTTGAAAATATACATCACATTCAAAAAAAGCTGATATTCAATTTTATCATACATAAAAACAGCATGATAAAATAAATCAAGCCAAAGTATCATATATAAATCAATATGATACTCATAAGAAATATCATATGACAAAATAAACCAAATCACAATAGTTGTGAAAGAGAACAAAAAGCATCGTCATGAAAGCATGTCAACTTAAAAAAAACACTTCAATTCAGTAATTGAAGTATACTTTCAAACAGTAATTATTCAATTATAACTCATGCTCTTATATCACATTACGTTACCGGTATATTTCAGAACCGAGAATACAAAAACAACCGAATATTCCATATGAGAAGTCAAGAGAGTAACCAGAAACGTATTACCAAACATCCCATACCACTTGGTATTACTAATCTGTTTACTCAAAATCCTCGACATACAGAATATCTCAATAGAAATTGTACTCGATTCAAACTATATATTTGTCAAAGAAAAATAACGAATTTACCTTCAGTTGTTTGTATTATCTATCTATTGTCACCGGTATTCTTACTTTATTTCAAATACCGATCCGAGCCAATTTCAAAACTAATTCAATTCTTGTTTAACAACCATTTTCAAATCGGGCATCGCTCCGATCCCGCTTTGACAAATTCAAAGTATTTTTCAAAACCCAAATCGCGCTCTCTCAAGAGTGATTCTATATCAATTCTGCTCATTCTAGGGTATTTCCATCTATCTCTAATGAGTTTTAAACCCAATAAGCCAAGTTTTAGAAGAACCATAGCTCTGATACCAAATGTAACAGCCCGCCATTTTGACCGCCCCAAATCGGTAATTAAACCACCTCGAAATGTTCAAAATGACGGGTTGTTATTGACTTACAGGGTTTAAAATGGAATTTGACACTGAATCACAGTTCACAATGTCTACAACGAAACATATATTTATAAAAATACCAGTTTTACAATATTTATACAGCGAATATATATATATACACACACCTATACATAAATTTTATGAACAAAGCTTTACAAAATTTTAATGTTTCTCGTGTCAAAATCCAACGTTTCTCGTGTCAAAATCCATATGAACCGCCGAAATTGTTTGCACCACGTGTATAAGTCTCGAATCATCAAATTTAATCGTTTGTGAGTACACATCACATGAATCCTAGCCATATAGAGAAATAGAAAAAGAAAACCATGGTTTAAATGACAACAGTGTCAAGCACGAAAAGTATAGGTCTTCAAACTGTCAAGGGTCATACAGTATTAATATGGTCAACATGCTAGGAATGGTATCTCATATGTATATTGTATTTACTGATGTGAGCTGCCCAATTTTAATAGGATGGACAAGAGATGAGCGAATAGTGATACTATGTACCCAGCTCTAGTTTGAATGAATCATAATTGATAGTTCAACTAAGAGGCACATCGGACATTGTACGTATACATGCCCAGAAAACAAATTGCAACTATAATTGCAGCATAAATATTGCAAATTACAAAATTTCCATAACAACCATAAACAGTTCACAAGATATGTTTAATAATTCTTTAAAACATATGTTTGGTCCAAAATAGAAAATAACAATATTTTTACAGCGTTAGAACTTATCAGACAAAACATGCAAAAGAATAATTATAAAAAGAATAATTAATAATGGTATGTAGGAGGAATTATTAACAGAAAATCCAAAGCCTGGATAGTAGCTACTGTGCTCAATGGAAAGTTCAAGAGAGAACCATTCTCATACAAGAGGTGTCAGAAAAACATCATTCTCACTACAAGGAAAACAAGCTACGGGAATGCATTCACAAAACAGTAAATATATTTTTCACTATTTTAAAATTCGATTCAAATGTAAGAGAATAATTTGAATTTTTTTGCTAAATGAGCATTTGACCAAATGCAATGTACTAGAAACAATAAAAATATAAACAGATGAAGAATTTTGTTTAAGGTAGTAAAAATAAATCAATGGAGATGAATCAATTTAGTTTCTAAGTATAAAACATGAGGTACAAAAAGGCTTCATAATCCCTGCCGTATTTATGTGGGTAAAAAGAATAAAATACTGAACAAAAATCTTGAAATCAAATATCATACAAAAAGGAAAAGAAAATAACACTACCTGTGCTTCTTTTGATTCATTATATACTAGCCGCATGTAATGATATAACATCAAGTATATATACCAATATGATCGCACATTTAGGCCTAAATAGTAAACTAATCCTTGAAATAGTTGCTGCTAAAAATAAGATCACATAATTTAAAAAAATAAGATCTATTTGGTAAGAAAAATAGAGTACAACTGTGCCAAGTTAGTCTGCTACTTTTAGCACTGATGTGTACATTTTGTTTGTAATTCAAACATAAAACATTGTACGAATCAAAGTAGTCCTCCAGAATTTATTCTGGTTTGCTTTAGGGAACAAATTCAGAGAATGTAAATCAAATAAACGCAACTTCAGATATTAATCATTTCCATTTCTCTAATACTCAAATATGAATGAAGAGTCAAAATCTTGTATATAATTCCATTTATTTCACAGCTTAGGGTACTGCGAAATGAGCATATGGAACTACAACAGATTGATGTTGCTTTGTGGAAACAAGTTCATTTGGCACTAAACATTCAAATGACCAGATAATCAAGCAAGAAAAATTACAATTAAAAATAAACAGAATATATCTTTGTTTCTAAATATAATGTAATTAGTGTAATATAGTTACAGTCATAATTACTTTACGTACAACACAGCACTGGGAGGAAAAATAACAGCAACAAGTGCAGACAAGTTCAACCGGACAGTCAGCGAAAAATAAAACTGATTTATTCAATTGAATCTGAATTCAAGGTGAAATTGAACGAGCCAAAATTCCCCAGCAAAACCCCAAAACCAAAATTCAATTATCATTAGAGAAATAGACGAAGTACAATTGAACGTAATTTCTAATTGAAAGCAAGAATATACGATAGGAAAAAAATTCAAAATCAGGTAAATAATAGGAATTTAAATCCTATGTATTCCCATACATCATCAATAGAAAGAAATTGAAAAAGTCGGTAAAAATTGAAATCTGAAAGGGGCAAAACGTCATACCAGTTTCTAAGCAATCTGAACCCAACAACAACGAAGCAATGGTAACTGTAACAGAGTGTAGATCTATCGACAAGGAGCTCCAGAAGATTCAAATATCATTCGGTCGAAGTTAAAAGGGGGTGGTTTCATTTTCTTCAGAAACCATATTTTTGGAAACAGAAAAGGATCGGGCCGTCAGGGTTTTGTGTTGCGCGTTAGAATCTGAAGCGGCAAGGCACTGGTAGAGACGCTGCAAAAAGGAAGGCGCGCATGGTGGAGCAGAAGGAGGTGATGAATTGATTATCAGACAGTGAAGTGGTGGCCATTATTCTTCGATTTGGAGAATGGAGAAAATTTGATTTTGGGGAAAAATTTCTCCCTTTTTCTTGTTGGGATTCCCCTCCTTATTTTAAAAAAACGAAAGAAGAATCCAGAACGAAACGCCACTTGTACAATGCTTTCAAACAGAGCAGGCCATGTGTTAGAATTTGCAGAGAAGTAAGAACAAATGTCACATAATGCCTACAGCTAAATCTTTGAATGTATACATATAGATATCAGATAAGGTTTGCGGTAACGTTGAGCTGAGCAATGAAAGTGGTTTGAGCGAAATATCAAGCTGAAATAGGAAGTACTCGGTTGATGGAAAGAAATATACAAACGAAATAAGTTACGAATCTTAAATCAAATTTTCCTACCGATAATCAATTCAACGAAAATGAATACCACGCGTATCTCAAATAATAATCATCGTGATTAAGATCTACGCTTTAACAATTTATTAACGGTGAGTGCAATACATAACCACATCTAAGATTTCAACAACTTGTCAAACGATCAAATTAAATAAACGGCAACTTGAGTTCTTCGCTGCAAAAATAAAATCTTGAGATAAACGATTTTATTTTCATAACATATGGCAAAACGAATCATCCCATAAATTTGTTAGTAATTTCCAATTTATATTTTAAATATTCAAATAAATCCATATCAGCTAATAATCTTAACGTTGATTGTTTTTGATAAAATGCTCAAATTAAATTTATGAAAGGAGTATCATTTGTATCGTATAAAAGTATATCCGAATTACATTCAAGAGACAATATTCCAAATATTTATTCTCATGCTAAATCTTAGTTTATTTGATTTTTAAAGCATCAAAATCACTAAGTCGTTGTTGTCACCCTCCAGAAATCCGGGTTGTTACAACACAACCTTATCCTTCTGCATCAGTACTGCTCCAAGCCCAGTACCACACGCATCGATATATACCACCATCTCTTCATTCCCACTTGGAATGGTCAAAACA
Source organism: Allium sativum (assembly GCA_030737875.1). Taxonomy (NCBI): domain Eukaryota; kingdom Viridiplantae; phylum Streptophyta; class Magnoliopsida; order Asparagales; family Amaryllidaceae; genus Allium; species Allium sativum. The sequence continues at coordinate 16,230,505 of CM060923.1, forward strand.
AGAGCATTCGTCAGTCTCTTCTACAGGATCCCGAACGCTTGCTCACACTTTACATCCCATGTGAACACTTGGTTCTTCTTCGTCAATCTTGTCAACGGTGCAGCTATCTTGGAGAAATCCTTGATAAACCGTCGGTAATAACCTGCCAACCCAAGGAAACTCCGAACATCCGTCGCATTTTTAGGTCGATCCCAGTCCTGGATTGCTGCCACCTTAGCGGGGTCAACCGCTATTCCATTTCCAGAAACTACATGGACTAAGAACCTCACTTCCCTCTTCCAGAAGTGACACTTTGAAAACTTAGCTCTCAGCTGATGCTTTCGCAAGATTTCCAACACAACTCTCAAGTGCGTCTTGTGCTCTTCCTCATTCCGAGAATAAACCAGAATATCATCCACGAACACAAGCACGAACTTGTTCAACTAATCTCTAAAAACTCTATTCATAAGATGCACAAAGTACGCTGGCGCGTTAGTCAACCTGAATGGCATCACCAACCATTCGAAGAACCCGGATGTTGTCCTAAAAGCAGTCTTTGGCACACTATCTTAGCTACCCTCAACTGGTGTAACCCGTTGTTAAATCAATCTGAGAAAATACATTGGCTTCGTGAAGCTGATTGAACAAGTCATTTATACTAGGCAACAGATACTTGTTCTTTTTGGTCACCTTGTTTAGCTCACGATAGTCCACATATAATCTTAACGAGCCATCTGCCTTGGTTGCAAACACAACTGGTGCACCCCATTCGGAAACACTCCTCCGAATGAATCCTTTTTCCAAAAGGTCACGAACTTGCACCTTACTACAACAAAAATGCCGTTTTACAACTGTAATTTTACAACTGTCACAAAATACCAGTTGTAATAAATATTTTTTACAATATTTTTTTCAGAAAAGTTGTAATAAACTTATTTTTAACAACTTTATTATTTTGACAGTTGTAATAGAAGCCTATCACAACTTTTATTTTCTGACAGTTGTAACATATGACTATATTTTAATATAATCAACAACTCCTAATTAATATTTAATACATTTATATTGATTATTTTAATTAATAACTATTAATAATCAATTAGAAAGTAATAATTAATAATTAGTATTAATAATCAATCCGTAATATTTAACTTTCAATAACTAACACTAAATTAATTATAAATGAAATGTAATAATTAATTGTAAATAATAGAAATTAGTAACTTATTTTCTCATGTTAATTCTAATTTATTATTTGCTAATTATAATTGTTAATTATATTTTATTATTTTAGGAATTTTGAAATTTGCTAAAATAAGTTTTGAAATACTCATAAAATTTATAAACAAAATTTTGAAACTTTCATAAAGCCAAAAAAATTTTAGGGTAAATTTAAGAAAACTCATAAATGTTAAAAACCTCTAAATTTGAGAAATGTAAAAATTATGTTGCAAATTATTACTTCTATATTCATTTGAGGTTCACTTCTATATTCATTTGAGGTTTTCTTTAGTAACATATTTTATTTTGTATGTACTAGTATTCTTTCAATTTTAGTAGGAGAAATTTGACTTTTAGCAAACTTTTTACCCCAAAATTGAAAATTAGACTCAAATTTTTCCTCCGAACTTAACACTTTTGCGCAGCTGCTTTCTGCAAAATTTGTCTCCCATTTTCCCTCCATAACAAATTATTTTTTGTTGACGATTCCTGTGCGTCCAACTCCCCAGATCCATTAAATAATAACGCGGTGCTCCTATTCATTTGCCCGTTCCAATTCCTCAGATCCAAAGAAAAATAAGTCGCCTCCTACTTTATTCCCAGTCAATAAATTCTTCCCTTCAAACCAATTAACCAATTTCACAAACCAAAAAAGAATAAGAAAAACAACGATTATCCCTACCACAATCAATCGATTCAAGTTCAATTTTATGTATATTTCAATTTGAGTCTGGGTTCAATTCGAGTCTGAATCTGGAGTATTTGGTTTGGCTTCAATTTAGGGTTGCTGACTGAATGATGTCATATCGATTTGAAGAGAAGTGGTCAGAGGTAGCTGATGAAGGCAGGGTTGTTTGCGGTGGCTATGAAGGTGAAGAAGGCATCAAGTCATCCATTGCGTGAAGATAAATTACACAAACACGCAGCGGGCAAGAAGCCAACTTCTAGAAAGCGTCCTGGCAAAGTTATTTGAGCAGAAAATGGAGATTTTCACCAAAGTTGAATATATACAAGTAAGTGTACTTGGCTTAACATAAAAAACCATATCTCTTCTTTAAGATGTGAAAAAATAAAATAAATAAATGGAGCTCAGTTACAAATATTTCAGGACTGGATCCTTTTTCTTTTCTGTAGGCATGAATCCAGTTTTAGTGCAGTAGATTTGTTTGATCTTCATATGCCTTTTGTTCTACATGCAAAAAATAAAATTTGAAAATTAGCATTAATTTATACTCCTCAGCAACGGTAATACATCCTTGGCAGTTCCAGTTTCAGTAATATCCTTGAACTTTTTGTATTGATGCAGAAATTTGAAACTGGATTAAGTGTTTGAAAAGTAATATCCTTGGCAGTTCCAGTTAGGCATAATGTTTCCCTTACCAATTTTATGGTATTGTAATTTTATCAACTGGAATGGCATATTATCTGTTTTATTTGCAGGAGTCATTGGTATCAACTGTTGTAAGGCTAGTGTGAAGAGCTTGCAAGAGTTTGTACATCTCCAGACATTTAATCGAAGTGGATACCAGTAGATTCAGTTGGACATTGAATGACTGAAATATCCTTTAAAAGAATTTGATGACGACAACGTAGCCATCAACTTTCTACTAAAAGAGGCACATAATGCCGCTCATGAGAGATGTCTTGATCCAATTCCACTCGAGCTTCTCATAGTTGATAAGCTCATAAATGGAAAGCCAGCGAGGAGCAGAGAACAGCAGCCAAGTCCTTGGTAGCTTTAACACCGATGATGCAGGGGGTGTGTCTTTATGGAAAGCTGGAGATCATACATGCATTCATATTTCATCTCTTCTCTGCATTCCCAATGCATCAGAAACATTTATGAGCTAAATATGTCAATGAGTGTATGTACAAGTATTTTAGACACGCATATGTGAGCGAGTACTTTTTTCTCATTGGTTTGCCTAAATGCTATGTAATTTGTTTTAAAAAAAGTTGTAGTTTTGCATTAAAGAATGAATGAATCATAATGCCTTTAAACTTACATCTATTTCTTATGTTATTTATCTATTTATTGTTGCACATATATAATATATAAATTTATATATATATATAATTTGTGGATATGTTACAACTTTAAAATAATAGTTGTAATAAAATATACCACAACGGTTATAAATAGTTGTAAAAATTATAACAACAACGATGCATAAAAGTTGTAATAAATTTTATTACAACGGTGGAAAAAAGATGTAAAATATACATATTACAACGGTGTTGCAACAGTGTAGAAAAGTTGTAAAAGATTTTAGTCTATTACAACTTCTTATTACACGACGGTTGGCCCACCGTTGTAAAATGTATATTACAACTTTTTTCCACTGTTGTAATAAGGTCATTTTGTTGTAGTGCCTCCAACTCTCGATGTTCCTTAGGCGCCATCTGCCTAAGAGGCATAACGATTGGTTTAGCACCCTCGACCAAATCTATTCGAAACTCGATCTCACGATGCGGCGACAACCCTTTTACCTCGTCAAAGGCATCCTCAAACTCTTTTGCAATTAGCACAGATGACAGGTCTTCCTACGGAATCTCAAGCGAATACGGATAGCTTACGAAGACACCCTCTTCGTGCTTACATCTAATCAATACCTTCGCCCTCCACATCTCTGACCCTCACCTCTAGCTTCTCGCAATTCACCCTTGCCTCATACCTCTTGAGCCAATCCATGCCCAAGATGATCCCAAACCCAACGAAGTTAGGAACAAAGCAATCGCACACAAAAGAGCAACCACGACTTGACAACATTAGACCACGACACAACATGCACAAACTGGACGAACCCCAACTGGATTAGTCATGATCAATGGTCTATCATAAATCTCGAGTTTCAAACCCAAACGACACACATGCTCATTGCAAATGAACGAATGTGGTGCTCAGTACTAAACAAAACTCATACTGAAACACCATGAACAGAAAGAGTACCTTGGACGATGACACCCTTTCCCTTTTCCTCTGCTGTAGGAACTCTCGAAGAAGATGGCACTGCCCCAAAGCATAAGCCTTAACCACTTGCTTCCCTTGAGCTGATTCTGGACAATCCTTCTTCTCGTGTCCTGACTTCCCACACCTGAAGCACTTCTTTTCAGCTTTAGGATTCTTGCATTCACTAGCAAAATAGCCCTTCTGCCAACAATTGAAGCAACTCACCTCTCCCTTCTGCTTCTTCTAGCCATCCTTTCCCTTTTGTTGTTGTTGCTTCCTTTTCTTATTATTACCACCTTGTTGTGGCTTCTGTTCTTCTTTAGGTGCAACAACAGACACCTTTCTAGGAAACAGACTTTCATGCCTCAAAGCCTTCTCGACGATCTTCTCAAAATTATGATCAAGGTGATCCACAAGCTGATTCCCAAGATATTCATCCAATCCCAAGACAAACTTCTCGTTCTTTTGATAAGAAGTATCCACATATGAACGATCGTACTTCGACAAAGCCTCGAAGTCAGAAATATAGTTAAGAACTGGTCGACCATTCTGCTTAAGCTCCAAGAATCTCTTAAATAGAATTGATTTTTGCATAGTGGAGATAAATTTCGCTTTAAACTTAACTTGTAACTTCTCCCAGGGAATATCCTCTTCAGGGGTCTCAAGTGTGATAGAGTTCCACCAGTCAATTGCTCTGCCCTCTAACTGCCTGGATGCAAGTTTCCTTTTGGTTGCATCATCAATGCCCAAGTCCTTGAAGATCCTAACACAAGTATCCAACCACCTCTGGAATTCTTCAACTGGTTCAGTGCTCTTGAACTATTTCCCTTCAATGATGAAAAGTCTTTGCATAGCTTTGCAAATTCCACAGCTCTAGGCACTTGGACTCCAACATCCACCATAGCTGTCGCTGGAGCGGGGGCCCTTCTCAGGCATGCTTCTATCATAGCTTCAAACATGGCCGGGTAATCAGGTGCCCTGCCATTACCCTCTCCAGGCATAGCCCCTCCCCTAGCAGTATGTCTTGTATAATGTCGACTCGTTCTAAATCTGCAAATTAGAATGATTAGCCACTCGCAAGAAAACTGCTAATGGAATACTAACGCTACTATGCTATATAGTATCATATAATATACATCCAATTGAAATCTACAAGTACATCTCTCATACGTGATTACGTCCTTGAACTTTAGCTAAAATCGTTAACCTCGCTCTGATACCAAATGTGACGACCGCCCACAACCCCCGCACTAAACAAGAAGAATAATGCGCTGAAAGGTGTGCTAGGCAACTATGGACGATCATCAAGGTAAGATAGCAATCGCGGAACATGTCGTAAACTCACAGCGCAATGATAAAATATAATAGAACATATACAACAGGTAGTGGAAGTGAAGCTGAAAACACTAAACTCCATAACAACTAGAAAGTAATATCCATACACATGGATAACATCAGTAGTGTTTGTACAATTTGCCTCACTACAACACTCAGAGAAAATAGTAAACAACGGAAACCCAAATACTAGATATTAGGTAAAATAATACGTCAGCCTCCTACTCATCTCCGAATAGCATCATCGTCATCACTAAGATTTAACCTGTAACCTGCCACCTAGTCTGCCCATCCAAACAATCAGATGAACAATCCAAGGTAATAAGAGGGAAACATAAAACCTTGAGTCAGACAACAGTCTTAGTGAACGATAAAAACAGCTAACAAACATCATCAATAAAGTATATGAGAATGGGTAAATAAATGAACTAATCTACCCAACTCCAGAGAAGAACTCACACCCGCCTTCCCCACGCCTGACAGTGATAGCCTTTACAATACATAAATCCAAAGGGACAACAATTCAGCCATGGCAATTAGAACAACCATTCATACATGGCATAAGCAACTCATACAACATCTAGTTATATCTCACGAAAATCATCCGCATCAAACTTGGCATCCTTTAAGCACAAGCCCCAGAAGCCAAAACCAATATCAGACAAACACCCAAAGAACACCTCATTCGAAGTCAGATAATCTCCGTGAGATGGTACAATCAAAGCAACCAAGCATTCAAACATTCATGACTGACTCTGGCTATCACCGCCAACCTTGCTTTGAAATCATCAGTAATCGTATGATTGGCTAAACAACTTTCCATCAATTTTCGAGGATCATACACAATGCCCCGGTTCTAGCGAAAACCCCACACACTATACACAACATGTGTCTAGGCCATACATGACGCCCATGGCACTCTACCTACAATTGGTCTTCAATTGTACCCCTGCTTTGAGCCTGTTAGAACCTACAACAACGATAATTCATCGGCCTTCTCAACTCTAGTCATTATCAATTATGACTATTCATAAGCTCAGAACACTTTAGAGCAACTACTTCACACGAACTCAATACATCCTTGAGTCGTTTCCACATTCACCACATCCGATGAACAAATCACCTCACTTCGTCATTCCCCATGGAGTTCACTTCGAAGTTATCACCACTTTCGAACCAAAGAAAACATCAACTACAAGGTCCAAAACAATTCATAGCATTACATCAGTTTGCTATTGAAAACAAACCACAACATTTTGAGGTGCTGTTAAAACTCTCCACTACATGCCAGTCGAGCGACCGACCCTTGAGCCGATGACTGACCGACCACAATCCAATGACAGATGATTAACATAGAAATGTGTTTATTTTCTACTCTTATATTTTATCTTTTGTAAATAAATAAATGATACTTTGGATATTTTTATGTGTTTTTACAGATTTTCAATTGATGCCTCTTTCATTTCAAATTAAAGGCCAACTACGAAGAAAAAGCTACATCCCCATATCAAAGCTATCTCAATTGCAAAAGAAGTTGTAGCTCACTGGTGAAGGCATAGAAATTTGTACAGAGAGACCCGATTTCGATTCCCGTTAAGTCCTCTTTTTGCTGAAGAAAGGAATATTTACACTACCTCCTCTGCTCTGAAGAATATATGGACTAGTGTTATATTATATATATATACATATATATTCCATATGTATGTATATATGATATACACTAATAAGAATTTCAGGATTAGCCATATTCTTCTCATGGAAATCAATTCAAATCATTCATTTTCAAATGCCATTTAGAAGAATACTTGATTGAATTTTTGCCAAGGAAAATCCAATAAATCTACCACGTGTCACTAATCAGGAGAGGTAATCTGCAGGGAATATCTCAACCATTATGTCATATCTTTTTTATTTGTAAACAAAGATATTCAAGAGATACTTTCTAGGACCAATATTCATATTAAGAGGAGCCTACATCTTCTATAAATACGCATGATATCCATTGTAAACCTGGTTCATTATTCTGTATTATGTTCTTCTCCATTAATAAAGCTTCTTCTTCTATTTTTGTGCAATTTTATTTTCCAAGCAACTTGTGTCGTCTATACAATTAGATTTGGTAGAGCACAAGTTATCTTTGCAATTTATTTTCCTTATTAGCGATTGACCATTTGATTAGATTCAACGGTAATCCTAATTATTTCTTATTAGTTTATTTCTTTTCTGCAATTTTATTTCCAGCAATCTGCTTTACTTTTAATCATTGAGCTGATTATAGATTAGATTAGATTCAAATCTATAGTTACTTCAATTGCATTTTTACTTGTTTTTTATTGATAATTACAATTTTAGTTATCGGTTCAATTAGATTTGTTCTGAACTAAATTATATTTTCAATTTTATCCCATCTCCAAGCTTTGTATAACTCGCCCACGTAATATATAAATAATAAAATTTAAAATTCCTCCCTGTGTTTGACCTGCATATTACACGATCTGTGCTCTTGAAGTTAATTATTACATAATTTGCGCTTTTCTAATTCCATAGGAAAGCATCAATCAAGTTTTTGGCGTCGTTGTCGGGGCGATTAAATTTTATTATTTATTTAATTTTCGATTCGGGTTAGTTTTTATTTTATTTTGTTTCCTTTTATTTTCTTGTATATATATAGAAAAAGGGTCTTGATTGGTTGATTTGGTATTAATGATTGATACCGAAATCTTCTAAGAAAAAGAAAAAAAAACTTACCAAACTTTTTCTTTATTTCTTTCCTTTTTTTCTGGCAATTTCTTTCCATTCCCTGTTACATAGCATTCTTCCTTTTTCTTTCTATACAAGTCTCAAAAAAAAACTTTTCACATTTTTTTTTGCTTCCTTTACACCATCTTCCAAAAAAAATAAACTTCCTTCTGCCGAAAACCTCCTGTACTATCTTCAACTAGCCTCCAACGAAATCCTTACCATCATCAAACTCACGCACAAACTCTTTGCCACAACCTGTTCCCGACCATCCAAGAACCCAGTCCAATGCCTACCATCCTCCTCACATCACACAATTCACAAACCAAAACAGTTTCAATCTTCAACAACCCTTCACAGCTTCAATCCCTAATCACGCAATATGCCACATCTCCCCATTGCAACATACAACATCACCCACACTTACTTGCCACTTCAACAAATCGAGCACATCTTTTCCGTCACAAACCCCATAGGCAAAGTTCATCATCAACCCATACAACGTTCACAAGCCAGGACCCCTAACCCCCATCGCCAGTCCACAAACCCATACCCACCAGCAAATCCAAAACCATACAGTCCTCTCCCGTACATCAATTTGAAACCATATTGCTGACCACCATCGTCTCAAACTCGTCACAAACCCCTCAGTCAACATTAATATACAGCCTCCACCACCGCATATAGTTCATAGAAATCCCCAAAACAGTCAAGTCAAATCTCAGAACCCCATTCACTGAAAGCGAAACTCAAACAGAGTCTGCGTTTCATGTTTGTTGAGTTCGAAATCTTTTGCTGAGTTCGAATTTTTCTTCTGAGAATGAAAAGCGGGATCGATTTTTTTTAATTGTTGGTTTGTGTTTAAAATCAAAATGGGGGGGGGGGGGGGGGGCGTAAGTTCTGATGAAATAGTTCGGGTTGACCAATTTCTTTTGCGGGTCTGATTGTTTAGTGACAATAAGGTTGTGGTGAGGAACGTTTTTGACTGTTTAAACAAAGGGTTTGCTTCCTATTTGTTTATTGGATTGTTATTTTATTCTTTATTTTTAGGTAGGCCGATTAATTTAATTTTGTTATTTTTCTTGTTTCAATTTCTTTTGTTTGCAACTTAATTTTGTTTTTATTTCCTTTCCAATTTCAAAATGAAATTAAAAACTAAAATCAAGACCAAAGCGAGAAATTCGGATCGAAATGAAGGGAAGATAGTCAAGAGAATCAAATTCAATCAAGACAAAAGCGAAAAGTGTTCAAGTAGTAGAACAAGAATTTCAGGGATCGAGTGATTGCAAAGCGTAGAGTTCAAATAGAGCTATTTAACCGCTCTGGACAGAATGCCAATACCCCATTGTAACAATTTATAAACTCTATAGGTGCTGCAATTTATAGACATTGCTTGTAAAAAAATTATGCAGGGGCAGCGGCTTGCTTGTACAATATTTTGATTTTCTGCTATTATTATTATCTGATCGTTGGGTGACTGAAATTTCTGAATCTGTTTGTTAGGAATTGATTTCCATAACTTAAATCATCACTCTCATTGGTTTTCAACTTTAAAATTCATTAAACAATGATTCTAGGAAAATACGAGCTAATATAAAATAATATAATTGAAAGTGGTGCTTTGTGAAGTTGACGATCTCGTATAATTGGATCGTGGATATATAGTAGTTCAATTTATAGAACTATTAGCAAAAGAGGTTGCATACTACCCATAAAACCTTGGTCATATCCCTTAGTAGTTATACTATACGTGAACGTCCATAAGACCCTCTTCTCCCTTCTAATTGAGTCAGTTAATTAGTAGAGCACCACTCAGTAATTTATACTATTTTAAAGTGAGAATAATTTCTGTTTTGCCTGGACTTCATTCAAATGTCCGATTCAAAAAAATCCTTGAGAGAAATGTGGGTTAATAACCTAAGAGGATCTCGTCGACTGGAGGTTTATGAGTTTATGTACAATTCATAAGGCAATTTGTTTCGAAAATTCACGAGCCCAATGCCAACAATTTTCAAAATTTTACAAATGGTCAACATTTTCAAAATCATAAATATAATCGAAATGGTGATTTCAACTCAAATTTCAATAATTTCGATTATGGGCTACATCCATATCGAAATAGATTTGAATCACAATATACCTTTGATCAACATCAATATGGGGTTGTAAATAAATTCGAAATAATTTTGAAAATGAAAATGATTTCCAAATCGATCAGAATTTTCAAAATTACAACCCATATCCACATCTTGAGAATGACCAAAGTTGCAATTTCCCTCTAACTTTAACAGTTTTGGTTACGAACCTAATTTTCAAAATCAAAATGATTTCCAACATCGTTGTCATTTTTTTGAAAATTCAAACAATTTTGAGAATCAAGGAATCCAAAATGAGAGCTCTCAAATAAACGATTTTAAAGAATATCATCTTAACATTCTTCTAGAGAGGGTCGCAAGGCTAGATAAGCAGATTGATGAACTTCTTTGTTTAATGACATCTTTTGGATAACAACGCGCGTAACAAAATCAAATGGGCATTGAATCGGAAAATAATTCAATTTTTATTGACAGTGAAAATTTTCAAACAACAACTTTGGAAATTGAGAATAACGATCTAAATTAAGTTGTTCAAAATTCAAAAAATGATTTGGACTTCAATTCTTTTTAGGAAAAAGATTTAAGCTCAGATTTTGATCTCTCTCTTTCAGGCTGCGAGAAACTTGAAATTTTAGAAATTGAACAGAATAAAAATGTTGAATATTTCAAAAACTTAAAATTGGAGAAGGATTTTAATGAACATGAATTTTTTGGATTGTATGAGGATGAGTTGCCAAATGAGGATGAAATCTATAATTTGGTCAACCCGGTCACCAATCTTAGGCCCGGAAAAACGATTGAAAATAATGTCAGCAATCCCGATAATCCTTCAATTCCAACCTCAAATCAAATTCTTGACGCTCTTCCGATGGTAACCAAGGCAAATTCGTCTGAAACTTCCAAATCTCCATCTTCTTCGAATGTTGGCAATCCCCAACATCTCTTCTTCTGATGTTGGCAACCCCGACAATATCTCTTATTTGAATGTTGGCAATCCCAACAGCCCATCTTCTATATCTTTACCTCCTTCACTTCATGTGTCAATACCTTTTTCTTCGAATGACCAAAGATTCTAAAACACGACAAGTCGACATGATAGAAACCGTTGTTGATGACACGACATATTTACCATTTCAGAAAGCCTCTTCTACTTCAATAGAATTGTCCACGATGTCTTTCGAAGAACTTCACGAAGATGAACTCAAACTTTTAAATGACTAGAATGAATATATAGAACGTCTCAAAGATAATCTGAAGCCCATTTCATCAAAAGAATTGTTGTTAAACACTCAAATTTATGGACTTATGATAATTTTCATCTGAATGGTATAAATCACTGTCACAACCAAATTTGCATAGGGAAGATTTTGAATTCAGAAGTCATTGACATTCCTCTTGTACCTCAAAATTCAAATACGAAATCATCATACATTATTTTAGATAGAGACAAGTGTGGGAGGAAAAGGAAATCCCATTTTTCACATGACAAACATCATCATCGTAGATTTCATTCTGCATACTATTTTTATTCGCATATAGTTATTAAATTGCATTTCGTTTTACAAATCATTTTGCATTTGATCCACCTTTGGGTTCTATCTTTCAAATTTAGAAGAAAAAAAACACAGTGTGGACACTGTTTTGTCCAAGTGTATGGGGAAGTCTGAATTGCATCCTTTTTATTTTTCTTTATTTTTATTTTCTTTTTCATTTATGCATTTAGATAGGACCATCATACATTTTAGATCGTAGTAACATACCATATTTTTTTTTTTGAAAATACAACTCATTTTATATTGATACAATAAAATAAATTAACAACTGTTAGTCAGTTGATAGTATTTTTTTCTCTCAACAAAGATTGAATAAGAAATATAACGAAAAGTTGAATTTTGAGGGACATTAATGTAACCGGTACATAGGGAGATTCTTAGGTGATGGCCGTGAAGTTTATTCTAAATTGTAGTCTTTGTTCAACGAGTGGAGGACTTAAAAAACTTATACTGGCTTTTTGAGTCTTTAAAACTAAGTTGTGTTAAGCTGAATTCACGTAACTCTCTCTTGTTCTTATATTTTCAATAATAATAATAACATTAATTCAAGTGTATCCAACATTGCTTGTGAATCTAGCGTTGGTGTGCAAACCCGTCAAGCTCTATCCGACATGTTGTTGACAAAGTCAGCGTCGATATATCTTGGTATCATTTTATGAGTTGGACATCTAAGGATTACCGACATGTTGTTGACAAAGTCAGCGTCAGTCTGCACAATCCGCCAAGCTCTTTCCCAACTCTCCGTCAGTCCGCGAGGTAGTGCATGGGTGGTATACCATGGTCTTTTAAGTTAGGTGTATGTAATTAATTATAAATTTTAATTTTTATATAGATTGAGAATAAGCGATGATGCCCAAGCACTTCTTAACCTTATTGATTTGACTAGTCATACACAAGGAAATTAGAATACCACTTTGCGAAATGTGACAAGCAAACTAAGAATTTATCTCATGGCTGCACTATGTTACCAACCGAACCAACTGACCAAACCGGAATTTAACATTTGAGAACTTGAATTGTGTTGAAAATTTGTGACAAGTTGAGGTATATAAAATAAAATCAGCTGACTAGAAATTGTTAACTTACTTTGTTGCACCACGTTTCAGAAACAAGTCATGTTTTCATTTTTGTTTTCGTATTTGTTTTCATTTTTGTTTTCATTTTAATTTTAATTTTTGTTTTTATTTACACAAGTCCATTGCATTCATGTAGTTGCATTAGAACCACAACATACTGCATTTGGATTTTATGGGTGGTATCCGCTGAAAACCCTCACGAGTCACCACTCATCCTACTAGGGACACTATAGGTTTAACGACTTGTTGCATACGCTCAATGCAATCGTGTTTCCTATGAAAGTGTGACCTATGCTGTTTAGTTTTTTCATTTTTCCTTATTTTTACTCGAGGACGAGTAAAAGATAAGTGTGGGGGTATTTGATTAACATAGAAATGTGTTTATTTTATACTCTTATATTTTATCCTTTGAAAATAAATAAATGATACTTTGGGCATATTTATGTGTTTTTACAGATTGTTAATTAATGCCTTTTTCATTTCAAATTAAAGGCCAACTACGAAGAAAAAGCTACTTCCCTATATCAAAGCTATCTCAATTGCAAAAGAAGTTGTAGCTCACTGGTAAAGGCAAAGAAATTTGTACAGAGAGACCCGAGTTTGATTCCCGTTAAGTCCTCTTCTTGCTGAAGAAAGGAACATTCACACTGCCTCCTCTGCTTTGAAGAATATATGGACTAGTGTTATATTATATATACATACATATATATATATATTCATATGTATGTATATATGGTATACACTAATAAACATTTCAGGAATAGCCATATTCTTCTCATGAAAATCAGTTCAAATCATTCATTTTCAACTGCCATTTAGAAGAATATTTGACTGAATTTTTGCCAGGAAATCTGCATGGAATATCTCAACCATTATGTCATATGTTTTTTATTTGTAAACAAAAATATTCAAGAGATACTTTTTAGGCCCAATATTCATATTAAGAGTAGCCTACATCTTCTATAAATACACATGATACCCATTGTAAACCTGGTTCATTATTCTGTTCTTCTCCATTAATAAAGCTTCTTCTTCTATTTTTCTGCAATGTTATTTTCCAAGCAACTTGTGTCGTCTATACAATTAGATTTGGTACAGAACAAGTTGTCTTTGCAATTTATTTTCCTTATTAGCGATTGACCTTTTGATTAGATTCAATGTTAATCCTAATTTTTATTTCTTGTTAGTTTATTTCTATTCTGCAATTTTATTTCCAGCAATCTGCTTTATTTTTAATTATTGAATTGATTATAGATTCGATTAGATTGAAATCTATAGTTAATCCAATTGCAGTTTTACTTGTTTTTTTTATTGATAATTACAATTTTAGTTATCAGTTCAATTAGATTTGTTCTGAACTGAATTGTAATTTCAATTTTATCACATCTCCAAGCTTTGTCTAACTCGCACACGAAATATATAAATAATAAAGTTTAAAATTCCTCCTTGTGTTCGATCTGCATATTACACGATCTGTGCGCTTGCAGTTAATTATTACATAATTTGTGCTTTTCTAATTCCATAGGAAAGCGTCGATAACCAGACCCGACCCACCCTTGGGTACATGACAAACCCACTTCTGCCTCCATGTGGACCGGCCAGAACTAGTCACATGTACTGGACCTACCGACCCTGTTTCAAAAGCCCAACTGACCCGACCTGGTTGCTCCACTCGCCTGACCCATCAATATGAGATTGACCCCTCTCTTTGAACTTGGCCTGACTCGCTCCTTCCAACCGGCATCTAACCAGGCCGACCAGGACCGGGATGGTCGACCCGACCCTGCCTCTCCCATGCAAAACCAACCCAAAGGATGACCGACCCTGCATCTCTGACTTGTTTCCCAGGACAAGTCTTTGGCCCGACCGACCCTACCATGACCGACCCAAAACCTGCATATTCCAATTCAACTCTGATTTCGACCAAAATTTCGCCAAACGACAGATTCGACGAAATCAACTTGTCCAACTCATCAAATATGGCCAAAAACATGACACGAATTCACTAACAACATGAAAATGACAATTTTCACCAAATTATGCAAATCACTCCAAAAATCATGATGAATGATCATATGAACAAAATTATAGATCTAACTTGCATAATCACATGAAATAGCATAAGAATTCCTGGTTTAAACTTGCTAATTTAGATCATATGGTGATTCATATGAAAATAAACTTACCAATGCATAGATCTATGTGAAAACACTTGAATTTGATGAAAAACATGATCAAACACTCATACACTTGATTGAGTCTGTGTGAGAGATGTATATCACTCACCAATTCTCCAAAACAAAGCAAAAATGGTGAAATATGAATCCGAATAGCAAGGAATTCGATCTAGACTCCTTGATTCGATGAACTCGCACTTGAAACGATGTAGATCTTGCCTCCAATGGTGTAGATCTTTGATTTCCTATACTTAGATCCCGATTTTAATGGTGGAAAGGTGTTAGAGGAAGAAGGAACATAAGCCACCTAATGAGAGAATGGAGGAAGTAAACCATTCTCCATACCTCCCACCCCCTATTTATAGCATTCCACCAACCCACTAATGGGCCTCTCCAAATCAGCCCATTAAGGCCTTAAAACCTGAACAACCAACTGTTAAACCTTAAAACAGTGATTCCTCCCAAACCGCAAAGCCAAATCTTTAATGTAACCACTCTCCAATCATCATTTCCTTTCCAATGGCACAGGTCACACCCTCTGATTAGACACGAGTCAAAAGTTATGCCCTATACAAGACTAACAAGGGCAAAATGGTCATAAACAAAATTGGTAAAAATTATGGACATATCTCACAACCCCATAAACAACATATTAAAATATGATGATGATCCAACCCTCGGAGAATAAAATAAAAATATTTTACGATCCTCGGATACATAAAATGCGGGCTGTTACAATATTACAATCCTCGATTTTAGGGCCACGAGGTACAGTCCCACCTGCATCCGAGTACAGGGAACTCTCTTGATTTAATCAGGCTACTAGATCACATAATTTATTTACGGGCTACAATCACACCAAGTAGGTTCAAAAAGGCCACAACCACACCTTTTCAGTAACAATTTGATATAGATACTCGATAGGACTTTGATCTTTCGATCTTTGATAACAAATTCTCACTACAACAAAAACATCATATTACAACTATCACAAAATGCCAGTTGAAATAAAGGTCTTTTACAACAGTCATTTACTAAAAGGTTTAAAAAACATATTTTTAACAACTCTTTTGTTTTTCCTGTTGTAATAGTTTCTTATTACAACCTTTCTTTTCTGCCGTTTGTAATAGACACTTGTTAGTACATTTTTCATTTATCCATTGTAATAATAAATTATTAATTAAAATTACTTAATGATACTCAATAATAAATAAAAGATTAATAATAAATTATAATCACAATTAAATAATAAAAATAATAATTAATTTGAAATATTCAATAATTAAGAATAAATATGTATAATAATAATAATTAATTAATGATATTAACTATTTTCAATAAATAATTAATATTTAATAAATCATTTTCAAAGATTAATAACTAATATAATAATTTTTTTTATCATTAAATAAATGTTAATTAATTTTTAAAAATAAATAATTACAAACTAATCATTAATATTAATAATTAATAATTAAGTAGTAATAATCAAGAAGTAATATCTACTATTTAGTAATTTATTTTTGATCGTTAGTAATTAATTTTTTATTAGAAAGTTATATAACATTATTTTCAACGTTTCTTTTTTTACTTGTAGTATTTAATATTTTATTAAAAAGTAATTCACACAAAATCCATATTATATTTAATATAAATTTTCCTTATCAACTCTAACTTATAATATTTAAAATTTTTAATAAATTTTGGTGATATTTTATTATGTTCAATTAAAAAGTGGTTATCATGTAAAAGCATCTTTTTCTAGAAAAAAAACACTTGCTGTCATGCTAATGAGCTGGGATGAAACTGAGGCGGGAAACATGAAATTTTGGCTCCAAATATCTCGCATCATGTATTTCTACTCTTTGTGTGGGCCAACTTTCCTTTATTCATCCCTAAATCAAAACTAGTCCCTAATTCTTCCTTCCTCAACAAACTTGTGTCTTAACAAATTCCAATTGGTATGGTCAAACATAGATGGATCCACTTCTTTTGGATTCTGTGACCATAAAGCTAGTAACTCATCTGATGACGACGGATTTAGCTAGTAACCCATCATCGAGGACGTGATAGCCAGAAGTTAAAGGAAGCAATCGAATCCTCCTCCAACCCATTGATGTTGTAGGCCTCCCTCCCAAAATCTGTGACGACGGATTCAGCTCCGAAAGTAATAGGGGAAAACGCGAATCGCAATAGCCCGAAGTCGATAAACCATAATCCTAGGTTTTCTGATTCTCCAAGGATGCAAGTGGCCTGCAACCGTATGAACTCCTCCAATTTCAGCCATCACGAATTCCCTTCATTGGAAGATGCAAGATCTTACCAAAGAAAGGAAGAATTAACATTTTAGCAAGTTCTGTGCAGAATTGCCCTCCTCTTGCTTTGCCTGGTATTGTTGAACCAGCTTTGGGGACAGATGCATCAAACGCCAATTCTAATACCAAAGTAAGCAAGCAGTTGAATATTTTGTTTTAAATTATTATTTTGTTTTACTGTATTTGGTAAACTGATGTTTCAGTATTGTATTATATGGACTGTCGTATGCAGGAGCAGCTCATTAGAGCCAAATACGCATGTTACGTATCCTATATATTTCAGAATAGAATACCATATTACTATGTGTTGTTTCATCCATATTGAAAAACGCTTTCTTTTTTACTAATTGTTTATAAAATAAAGTCTCTGAAATGAATCAAAAATCTTATCATTATTATTTTCCTATGTGGAAGCTTGCGAAGTGAAATGTTTTATTACTTGATTAGAGATGGTCAATTTGCAAGGTTAGAAAACATGGAGAATTAAACAAATAACTAAAGCAGTATTAATCTGATATTTTTTACTTATGAGGTAATTTCGATTTTATGTTTCAGTGAAGGAAACAAAACGATCATTTTCATAGTGTGGCTTCTATTTGAATCTACATTTTAGAAAAGCAGCGTGGCTTCTATTTCGAGGAATACATTTGATAATAGTGTGGTTTTGAGGAGCGAATCGAGAGTTTGCCATAAAAGTTCTGAAGAGTTCATTGATATTGTCGAGGAGGAAAGTAACGATGACGGATTCATGGCTGATTTTCATAATCGATGAGTTTCCCTTATGTTATGAAAAATGGCTGATTGCTATTTTTTAATGAATGAACCTGACAAATGCATGTAAACTCCAAATGAAGTGTGTGCACCAACACCACAAGCATAACATCTTGATGATTACAATGCTTCGACCAAATGAGGTATCTTTTGATGATGTGAACAATAGTTAATGCTAATAAATATTTGCTAAATATCATTGATTTATTTCTTGAATTGCACAAGTAGCATTTTATTTGAAAATGAGTTTTCTAACGTGTACTTCAACATGAAAAAGGAGACTAGGATGAAAATGGTTTGGAAATGTCGTGTAGTGGTTGATTTCGAAAATGGTTTTAACCTATAAACTTAAAAATGGTTCTTTTTCCCATCTTTTTGGAAATGTCAAAACTATCTTATTCCTTGTCATCGATCCTTTGTCGGAATGACTAGGATTTCTACCACCTACTTTGCTTGAAAATCAGCGTTGAGGTTTAGTGAGTTTAATATAAGCTGCATTTTAAAGAATTACTAGTTAAGATTTGATAAGCCAAGTTGTATTCCAAAAGATACAGCAGTTCAAATTAGCCTGTGGGTCTTAACTTAATTCATTTTGCAATTAATGTGAATTAATCACATTAGGTGCAGGTTTGTGACCACAGGATCAGTGACATTCATAGAGCAAGTGGTGGAAAACTCATGAGAGACGGTTAAAATACTGTCAGACATGGATGGATTGTACTCGTTATTTATAGTATGAAGACAGAGACATGGGTCGACTGCTTACTTAACAGTCGGCATGAGTGCATGGTAGTAGGAGCTCGGAGTGGTCGAAGGTCTTCTAGCTTCTTCAGATTATATGTTATACGGGTCCGTGCTTGTTATTCATCAGCACGGTTCTAATGTCGATATCAGTTTTTCTATGAAACAAATGTCTTCTGGAGGCAGTAGGACTTTGTAGTTGCTTTATGTACTTTAGATACTTGTATGATTTATAAAAAATGATGAGAGTTTGAAAATTCTAAATATTGTTTTCATTCATCTTTTAAGTTTGTTCGATATCTTCAGTTTTGTAGATGTTCTGAAATGAATTCTTTAATTAGCAATATGTATATAATTTGTTCATATATTACAAATGTAAAATAATAATTTTAATAAAATATATTACGATAGCTATAAATAGTTGTAATAAAGTTTATTACAAGGTTGGAAAATAGTAGTAATAAAGTTTATTACAACGGTGGAAAACAGTTGTAAAATATATATTTCACAACGGTGTCGCAACGGTGCAAAACAGTTATAAAAGATTTTAGTCTATTACAACTTCTTAATAGACGATGGTTGCCCCACCGTTGTAAAAAGTCTTTTACAACTGTTTTCCACCATTGTAATATGGTCAATTTGTTGTAGTGGCTCCTATAACTTTGAATAACACTTAGATCTTTGAGAAAGAGTGGTATATAATTAAGTTAGAGATGATCTGGTTTGATTCTCTTTGAATTTCGACAAAGTTTGGTTAAGGATTCTTGAAATTTTAGAAAGGAAATGGAGTGGAGAAGACATGGAGTAGAATAATAAAAAAAAGTTGTTAAAAAAATCGCTTATGGTTAGATATTTATAGGAAAGCGACATCCATGTCTATTCACGATGAGATTCGAACGAATAAACACTTCTTTTGAAAATCGAAATTAAAACTAACGGACACCATGCCGGTGTGGGGTATTGCATGATATCGACATTTGACATGACCCGAAATCCACCGATCTCCGAAGAGACGGAAAAATCCGGATTGCGTGAGAACACGACGCACAGAACACAAAACGACCGAACTTTTCATTGCTTTTACAATAATTTACATCAGAGTACAAAAATATCAGAGTTTGAATAAATATTACACAACAAAAAAATAATATCAGAGATTAAATTAGATAGCAACGAAAATAAAAATATATAAATACAATGCTTAGCGGATGTACATCAACTAACACAACTGAAAGAAATACACGAATACAAATCTTTCCGAATATAGCTCTAGTTGTAAATCAGGATCCTATTAAATAGAAATCTACAAAACCAAAACTACTAGCTGCCCTTGTGGAAAATATGCGCACCCAGAGTTTAGGTGAAAACAATAAACTCCGAATCAATCATGGGACTAGTGCGAGAACTTAAAACAGTTATTAAACTTTTACCTTGAAAACAGGGTAAATCATAGGACCACGCCGTATGACACGGAACGGGATTTCTCCACACGAACACTAGTTCAAAAAAAAAGACAACACAATGATTTTTGAATAATGAAGCTATTATAAGACTCAGGTCCCACCACACAATGCAACACAAGCCGAAGATAGAGTTTTACCTTATAACGTTTTAAAACGAATCACTTTGATTACTATAAGTGCATAGTGTCAAAAACAACTTCAAATATAAATGTATCAATCATAGATGGCATAGGTATCATATATTGTGTTGCCATATAGGTTTACAACTAAAACCAAAAAGTCGCATATTGGAAACTGGATTCCATCTATGAGTCGAGGCAAGGGATCTTCCTCACCAGTTTTGAGACACTCTAGTAAATGCATCAGGACTCAGACGCTGGTGAGCCCTTGATCTTCAGGGTCGGTCCTCTCTTACTTTTGAGGATTGGTTGTTCCTGAACAATGCATTTCCCTGTCCTATCAGACCTCCAAAATGGCCATTGTTGACCAATATATCTGAGGCGCCTCGCAATCCATCATCCATATAAGTAAAAATGTTTGGGCTCCATACCATGACACCACTTCTAGCTAGAAAGAAATGCATGCACTCCCTGCAGTCACTATCCCGTTTTTGACTCATACCGGGTGCGAGGCTCGCGAATCAACGCTATACACAAAACTGCGCTATTTAAAGCCATGCTTTGATCATCATCCACAAGGCCTTGGTTTTCAACAAAAGCCTTGATCATTGCATCTCAGCATGCCACATTGACAATCCATACCATACCATTGATTTCCACCAATATACAACCTCTAAGCTCGTACGTCGTAGAGAAGGATGTTAAGAAAGAGAATAAATTCTCCACCACCAAAAAGATACATATTTAGCAGAGATCAACAAATGCAAAATGTCAGACATACAATCCATTTACAAGTCATTTCTGGGTCTGAACGAAACCGGAGGCACCTTATTCCTCATCCTATATATCCAATACAGAAGAGATGTCCTCACATATCCGGTCGATTTCCAAGTACGTCTGGACCATCGCCACATATAACCTCTACTTGGGTGTACTGTCCAAGTGAGACATCAACAGTAGCCCAAACGATGTGAAGATCTCCAGTCTTCAACCACCGCCTTTATCATCGACTTTTAATCGTCATAACAGTTATTCAAAATGGGTTAAACCCAGTCTTTCCGAATAACTCGCGTATCTTATAATCAAGTGCTATAAAAACACATCATATGTCTCGTTCCAATCCAGAATATTATTTTATTCCAATATTCTTATTACTGGGAATTATCCCCATAAATTTTTTCAAAGATTTAATTCATTTAAACCTTTGTTTAAATCTTTCTTTGAAAACCATTGCAAGGGATTTTGTATTATCTTTTTACAATCTTAAACCAAATTAATTTTTACCAACTAGTTGGAATTAACGAGCCTTACCGAAGTAAACATTTATTTTATTATCCCAATCCCAACCTATTCATCCCATGGAGCAAAACTGGTAGCACTCCATAACTAACACCCTTGTGTTATCGGTAAATTTAATTACCACTTAACGTTCAAATCTAATTAAAGATTTAACTACTACATGGAGTAAAACTCGCGGTACTCCATCCCGAACAATTCTCGAATTTGATAAATTTAATTATCCCATAATCATTTCAATCTAATTAAAGATTCATTAAAATTCTAACTTAATTTTAATCCTAATTATCATTACTTAACGATCATTCAACCTTTGGAAATTAATCTTGCCATTACTTAGGTTAAAGAACAAATATCATGTAAAAACACTGTTCACAATAAACCCAAATTCATCTTCCATTAAATATGGAATCTTCACGGAAATCTGATCAATTTATAATCGATATAAATTTCCATATCTGGCAAATACTATAAGTGGAATAACGGTCAGGCCTTTTAAATTCCATAAATAGTAAACTCCTCCTTCACAGAAGTTCATCTCGATTATTATTAATCTAATTCCATTCAATTCCAATTAATAAAAGATTTATTACTTTCACAAGTGGGCTCAAGAACAGTATCATTCAAGATACCATCCACAACGAACCCCAAAATCCCAATTTGATATTAAATATAAGATCTTAAATGGAAATCATGTCGACTTACATTCAATACCAAATCCTAAGACTAACAGATATCGTTTTGGAATAATGATATCAATATCTTCCAAATTCCCACTACGATATCTGTACAACAAAGGAATCCAATATCTAAATATACGAAGATAATTTCCATTCAATTCCATTCCAATATATATATATGTTGGAAAACTCTGGTTATATCAAAATCATTCTCAGTCCAATTTGTTAATTTAAACTTATTGGATTATTGTTCTAGTTGTTAATTAGTTCATTCTGATAAAAATATCATTTATATTTTCAGATATGGAATATATCATCCAAAATCGTACCAAATCATTTATTACGATTCTACATAATTTCTCCATATTTCTAAGAATTTTATTAAGGCCCTTAAGGTCGGTTTCCAATATCGGCAATCGAATTGCATCCATAACGACCTTTAAAAAAAACTGATTTGGACATATTTTAAAATTTAACTGTTCAAATTTAAATGTCATATATTCATTTGAAAGATCTTTTTGATACGAATCCAACGGTTCTGGTTTTAGGAGAATCCGACGATTCTGGTTTTAGGAGAATCCGATGGTCGGATCTCCCATTACAACTATTCAAAGTTAATGGTTGAAATTCGCGAACGGTCGCTGCGCGACACGTTCTATACAAACCATTGAAATATATAAAATATATTTCGTCGATTTCCATTCAAAACGTATTTTATAAAACGTTTATAAATTCGTTTAAAAACGATTTCACTTCCATTTCAATTGTTTTAAATTAAATTTGAACATTGCATTTCATTATGATCTCAACATGATAATATTTTCAAAATGTCATATTTTGAAATTCATTCTTCTAGATATTCATTTTAAAAATGAATAAAATCAATATAAAAATCCTTTCGAGTTAAAATAGCGTTTATATACTTAACTCGGCTTCAAATTTTTATATTTTCGTGTCCATCCAAAATCGGATATCAAAATCAAACTTCTAATCTTCATTGAATATTATATTATAAGAATATTCATATTCATTCCGGATTGGGATAAAATTTCAACCAATATCCATATAAATAAATTCATATGGATTCCATTCATCATATATATCCAACAATAGTTGCAAACAACTATCAACATCCGAATTGACATCCAATATGCATTTTATTTTCATATAAGCTTTAATCAAATAATTGACGCTTATATAAATCTGTCAACCAACCAATTAACCCCAATTTCACATAAGGGAGATGTGAGCCAAATATCATCCCAAGACCCGTGTGGGGTTTTCAACCAACAAATAATTAAACCATAAATTATTTATTCAACCATTTATTTCATCTCATCCATATCATAACATAACCAATCATCCAATGTCATTCACTACAAGAAATATGACCTTTACCTACCAATATTTTTCCTACCAGTATATATTGGTAGGTAAAGATAATCTTTATTTACCAATATTTAAGGGTAAAAATTATTGGTAGGTAAACATTGTCAATATTAACATTTCTGAAGGATGATTATCAACCAATAAATATGAGTAGGTAAAAGGTGTTATCTACGCATGTACTAAACATAATTCTTTTTGAAATTGCCATATATATATTTCTATCTTTTCATTTTAACTTTTCATTAAAATAACGCCTAATTGTGAGATGATGTGT
This sequence comes from Allium sativum, assembly GCA_030737875.1. Taxonomy (NCBI): domain Eukaryota; kingdom Viridiplantae; phylum Streptophyta; class Magnoliopsida; order Asparagales; family Amaryllidaceae; genus Allium; species Allium sativum. Next base: position 16,254,679 of record CM060923.1, read on the forward strand.
CGCCTTCCTTATATAAAATTAAACCACAATTATTAAATATTGTCAATCAATAATAAACATTAAATAATAAATATTGATAAAATTAATTATGAAAATTAATCAATTGATATTAACCATAAATATTTAATAATTATTATTAATTAATTAATCACTACTATTACATAATTGAGAGGTAATAATTATAAATTAAGATTAATATTAAGTGTTAGTATTTTTTTTTGACTAATTAATGGTTAATATGTAATCTTTACTAATTATGAAATAATATTTATTATTTAGCATATAATACTTAATAATTATAACTGGAAAATGACACATACATAAAACTTGATAATATATAAATAATAATTTACAAGTAATGGTTTTAAAATGTTGGGAAAAAAATCATTCTTTACCACTACACATTAATTGTCAAAAACACTTTTAAATCGATGTCGTACAATAGTACTTGCCAGTTGGCAATCCACAACAGCGCACAAATGCTTATCTTAACCATACATTGAATTACCAATCCGACCATTAAGTATTTAGCAGCGAATCTCTCCTTTGATTACACAAAATATATCTTAACCGTACATTGAATTACTAATCCGATCATTAAGTATTTAGCAGTGAATCTCTCCTTTGCTTACACAAATTATATCTTAATCATACATTGAATTACCAATCCGACCATTAAGTATTTACTAGCGAATCTATCCTTTGCTTACACAAAATATATCTTAACCATACATTGAATTACCAATCCAACCATTAAGTATTTAGTAGTGAATCTCTCCTTTGCTTACACAAGATATACTGCCAAACCATTATCTAAAATTTTCAATTTCCCTCTTATGTCCCAAAACATACCGCTAGAAAATTATCCTAAAATTTTAATTTTCAAATCCCTTCCTCAAAAAGCATTATAGAATTATTAAATAAAAATCTTTTTTCTTGGAAATAGACACCACCAACATGTTTCCTCTGCTTCCTCCCTTTTTCCTTCATTCTCAAAATCTCTTTTTTATAGTCGGCGGTGAGAGCAGAATGGATCTGCAGTCAAAGTTCAAGGTTTTCAGTACTCACAAAATGTTTACCCATCAGAGATCTGGGCATACATGTCTATTTTATGCATTGAAAGTGGTAGTTTGTTTGGATCCGGGTGAAATCTGACAGAACATGGAACTGGATGCTTTACCACTTGATTGAATTGGGTCAGTCTGCTCGTTTCAGTTACTGTTCTCTCTAAAGTGATTCCCATGCATACATACACACACGCACAAATATAAAGGTTTTTATTAGATTATTTTTGGAAGAAAAGATAAGCATTTATATTATTTTGGATTAAAAAGGAAAAGTGTATATTCGAGCTATTCAAAAAAAAAATTGATTATATATATGATTCAGAAGGTTTTATAATGAATGACTCGGTTATTTTAAGTTTTATTAAAAAGCGATGAATTAAAATATCCATTTAAAGTTTTTGAAAGTGATTTATGTAGTTCGTAGAGGTTCTAAATGGTCGAATATAATATTTCAAGCAAGTTTGATAATTTGAAATATAAAATTTGGCCATTTTAATTTTTTACACAATTTTCATGAATGAAAAAAAATCAAAATTTTCTTGCTTGCAATAAACTTTTTAGAACTATCCAAATAATCATGATAGTAAGGAATCCTGATTTTTTTTTCATTATTGATTTCAAGGGATTTGTATACGTTTTGAAACAGAATAATTGATTTTACATGTTTTTTAATATGCAGCTATAGTTCATAAAGTTACAGGTGTTTGTGCATACAGCACTGAATTATATCATAAAAGTGATGGTTGAAGAATTGCATGTTTTATGAAAAACGAAATTATGAGCTAGATCAGGGGATACAGATTGCAAGCTAATGGGATGGGGCTTATGAGTATGTGGTTGATAAGAGCTCTTTCTGTGTTGTATTATCACGGGAGCAGGCACATAAAATGAAATTGGTAAGCGATGACGATGAACCTAGACCGTCGATGCTTTCAAAGCAATATGGTTTGGACCTGATGGGTTTTGAACATACTTTTGCTATTGCTAGCTCCTTGATTTCTAAGATTTGTAGTTCAAGAAATAGGTCTCGTCAAGAAGTCAAGGAAATTCACTCTACTATTTGTCAATGGAAGCACTGCTATGTCAAGCGATAGGAGAACCAACACTGCCGCTCACCAGTTCATCTCCAATTACCATCTCCAAATCGTACCCCGTTCCCACTCTTTCGTCTCCAACTTCCGTAAAAGTTAGAATTCATGCAACCAGCCTGAACTACGCGAATTACCTCTAGATCCTTGGAAAATACCAGGAAAAACCTCCTCTTCCCTTCATTCCAGGTTCCAATTTTTCAGGAGTTGTGGTGGAGGTTTGGAAAGAGGTTGACAAGTTCAAGGTTGGAGATCGAGTTTGTTCTTTTTTTGGTTTTAGGACTTAACGCTGAGTTTTTAGTTGTTGATCAGAAGGACTTGTGAGTTGATTTCGCTTTCCTTTTCTGATTATGTAACTATATGATGTCTTTATTTTCTTCGTAAAATAGGTATTATTTTAGAGTTTTTCATCCCACTCCAAAGTTATTCTACTAAATTTGTGGTTTCTAAGAAATATATTTTAAAATATTTGGGCACCTAGCGTTCACGTTCATAAATGTACCACCGACTTTTGGTTCACTCAACTGTGTGTAATCAAACAAGATGAAAACATATTTTTTGGATATACTATTTAAGCATAGTTAAAGCACACACCTGGACACATGCGCACCTAGGCTCAAAGATGTGCAGGGCGCAACCTGCATGCTTCTGTGTACTTCGATGCATAATGGATGCACGAGGTGCTGGAAAATTGCATACAACGCATTCGAATTAAAAATAACTAATAGTATTAAATCTCTGTTCGATTTTTTCAACCAGCCGTCTCACAAAACCTTCATTATTAAGAAGTAACTGGCGAAGAAAAGTCGACAAAATTGGCCGATACCTCACTGGATCAGAATGCAAACTGACAACAAGAGTCGGTAATTTTTCACGCATTCGCATATGTATTTTACTTAATGTGAATTTCTCAATATGCTCGATGCTTAAATTTTGCATTTAAATTTATTTTTAGGTAGAATGCTAAGCGCAGGCATTGGCCCATGCCAAGCTCGGGTTCTAAGAAGCAATCGAGCTTTGATTGTATTATTTTATTATTCTCAATTCCTCTGTTTGGTACTTATTTAATTGAGCGGTCTTCTTATAATATATTAATTCTTTTGCTTCGGGTTTGTGTTATGACAGTAGATCCTCTTTGGGTTTCACTAGGGTTCAGGTTTGCATTATCATGAATGATGTACCATTCGTTATGCTTTAGATCTTTTACGGCGTGTTATGATGAATAATATAGTTTCGTCTATCGAATGAGTCTTATTTGAAATTAATGATAATCATATTATGGTTATATTGATAATGATCAATTTTATTTATCATGTTATTTTTGTTTTAGCAAAGCTAGCGGAATTGGAGTTTTTTAAGACATAAAAAGAGATTAAAGTACAACTATAGCATGCTTATATTGTGATTGTTTCTGTCTAAATCCAACAACAATACTAATGTGTAACAACCCGAATTTTATAACATGTTAAAACAAGAAATTATGACAGAATTAAATTATAAATTAAGAATCAAGCGAAACGGGTTGCGCCGTTGCGTTCGTCTCGGAATTCTGGTTGGAAATGAGTCCGAAATTTCGTAAATCTGAGTCCGTATGACCGAGATATGGCCTCTAGAAGTTTCACGAAAAATCAGAAAACGAAAACAGTTCAAATTCGAATTCGAATTTCGAATTTAGCCCCAAACAGACTGGGCGAGAAAATTTCCCGCCCAGGACCCAGGTCGACTGGGGAGTCGACTGGGTAGTCGACCTCCCCAGGCCAGGTCGACTGGGTAGTCGACCTGGGGGTCGACCTCCCTGGTCGGGCCAGATTGGCCTGGTGCACCTGCTTGCTTGTGTGGTCTGGTTGGTTGGCCTGTGACGATTTTCAGTGGCTCAGATCTATTCTAGGGTTAATCCTATGGCCTAACTAGTCCAAACTTCTATAAAAAGACCCTAAGACCTAGCCTAAACCACCACAAATCATTCTAACAACGAAGTGCTGCCAAAATGTCTCTTGATCATGGCCTCCATCTCCAACTCCAAAGGCTTGAGCTTTCAAACTATATCCATGAAAAGGGAGCAAGCTTTCTACATCAAATCAAGGAAGTAGAGCACCATCTCAACACCATTCTATGACGATTCTTGCTCTTAATCCTCTAGCCACGATTTGTAAGTTCTAGATGCTTTTAGATTGAAACGATAACATGAATTTGTCATGTGATAAAGTTGAAATTGGATCTATGCATGATATTCAATCTATGTTCTTTCTTGTTCATTTTTGATCTTGACCTTTGGGGATGTTCCTATAGCATTAATTTGAACCTATGCATGTTGCAAATCACTCTTTCATGTCCTTAGCATGCATGTAATGATGTTTTTCTCTCGGATCTTGTTTTATGCAAAGTTTCTACCTTCCCCTATTTATTTTCTTTTGATGAACCTTGGTCGATTTCGGACCTAGGCCTAAACTACGATTTACATGCGATTTGTATACGGGGAAATTTGGGGTATTGCCAATGTAATTTGCAAGTTTGGGCATACATGAATTGGCATATGAATTAAATCACAGGTTTTGAGACTATGCAAGTTAAATCAAGGGATTGGGCTTATGTAAATTATGCATAAGTGGGATTGGGAACATGAACCATGATGTGGGTTTATTTGGGCATGAACTTGACAACATGTAACTTTGGCTAGAACTTGGTAGGGTTGGGATGTCATAAACTTGGCATTCATGCAAATAGGCGAGAATTAGACATATGTAAAGTGGCTAGAATTGGGTACACATTTTCATGGGCATGTAAGGTGGAACTTGGGCATATGCTTAGTAATATGTAAAGTGGGGATCTTGACTTAGATGACACATATGTAATTAACAATCTAACGGATGCCCTCAACACGAGGTTAGACTTGAGTTGTGGTGTAATTCTGCCCGGAACCGCCCGGCATATCCAGTGACCACAACAATAGTAGTCTAATGTGAGAGGTTGTAGGCAAAGATTAGATTGTGGTAATGCTTGAACCTGAGGTTGGAATGGGTTTGCGGTGTAATTCTGCCCGGAACCGCCCGGCATATCCAGTGACCGCAAATAAGTCCAATGTGAGAGGTTGATGCATTAATAAATAATAAATGAATATGACATGGACGGGTGGGTTAAGTAACCTGATTAGACTAATGACACTTAACCAATATGACATGGACGGGTGGGTTAAGTAACCTGATTAGACTAATGACACTTAACCAATATGACATGGACGGGTGGGTTAAGTAACTTGATTAGACTAATGACACTTAACTAATATGACATGGACAGGTGGGTTAAGTAACTTGATTAGACTAATGGCACTTAACCAATATGACGTGGATGGGTGGGTTAAGTAAAACCGGACTTGATTTCTTGATGACACTTAACCATATAACACGATTAGAGGATGGGTTAGTTTAACCTGAATGGATCGATAACACCCGACTAGTATAACGCGATGCATGGTAAGGTTAAGCAAACTCACAAGGGTAACACTTAACCGTTATAATTTGACTAGTGGATGGGGTTAGGTTAACATATACTTAATCAATCTAACATGATAACTTGATGGGGTTAAGTCATGAATCACTTGAATATACTTAACCAATCTAACACGGTAATTTGATAGGGTTAAGCTTAAATATACTTAACCAATCTAACACGGTAATTTAATGGGGTTAAGCTTGAATATACTTAACCAATCTAACACGGTAATTTGATGGGGTTAAGCTTGAATATACTTAACCAATCTAACACGGTAATTTGATGGGGTTAAGCTTAAATATACTTAACCAATTTGACACGATGATTGGGATAGGTTTAAGCCATGAACCGCTGGAATACGCTTAACCAACTTAACACGTGATTCGTAGGGCTATGTCATGAACTTGAATGACAACACTTAGCCAACTTGACATGACATGTAGACGGGTTAAGTCACGGACTTGAATGACCACACTTAACCAACTTGACATGCTAGACTGATAGGGGTTAAGTCTTGAATGACAATACTTAACCTGCTGGACGGAAACCCTAGTTACGCGGTCCTTTTCAGTAGTAACCCTCTTGGATGTATCACGATACCCTAGGGACTAGGCTAGGGTGGGGCACGATTACTGGGCTGATTGTAAGCGACCAAAACGACGGCTGAGTTTAGTGCGCCATCGTAGGTTCAGGCGGGCTATGGTCGTGCACGTAGTCCGGAGTTGAAAAAGCAGGCGTGGGCACCAGTAGTTGTACACTGTGCGTGCTTGGAATGGTGTCAGTGGTTGACGCCCTAGGGCTTGATACACTCTAGGGTGGACCTAGCACAGAGTAGCTACATTCGTGATTGGGCCGTATGACACCGACACACGACGAGTTAAGACTTGCAGGGAGCCGATCGATTAGATCGTTACGTGGAAAAAAAGCGTTGTTCGATAGGTAGCATAATCCCTAGTGGTCGTAGGTGGCATAAACCCTGATCGAATCTAGAAAACGTCCAATAGGTAGCATAATCCCTAGTGGTCCTAGGTGGCATAAATCCTAGATGAATACTCGATAATTCATGATAAGAGAATCTGGTCAGAACAAGGATGGAAATCCGAGCAATTTCAAGGATGGTGACACTACGTTGTGGTAGTATAGAATAACGCGATGGAACCCGTACAACATATGACAAGGGACTATACATATACATGGAAAAGATGATACGAGTTAGGATGCTTGTACGGTTGGTGCAGAGGACGTTAGACATGCGATGCTATTCCGGGTTTATCTTGTTATCTTGATATCTTGGTTGTCCTGTTACCTTGGTTATCTTGTTACTTGAGTTTATCTTGTTATCTTAGTTTGATCTGTTTATCTTGTCATCATGCTTATATTTACTTTTCGGTTTATACATGTCATGTTACTCTTACCTGTTTTTATGCTGGAAGTCACTAGGACTTACTCAGTCTTTATGACTGACCTGTTTTGTTTCGCCTCTTTTTCTTCCGTTCCCCCCCTCCAGGTTTTAAGGGAGGAAATGTGGCTACTTAGTGCGGATTTTCTGCTTCAAGATCATCATCTATGGCTTGGACTTTTTCATGGCTATGGCTATTTTACTATTTTACTTGGGGAATAATTTATGACTATGGTTTTATGCTTCTTTATTATTGCAAGACAGGTTTCGATGTAAGTAATTTAGTGGCACTTTGATGTAAAATGTTTTAGACCTTACTACTTTTATAAAGTGACGAAATCATGTTTTCTTCCGTTGTTTTATATGTTCTGTCTTGTAATATTTCTCTGCATGTTTACCTAGATAATACTCCACCAAAGCTAGTGCATTCCCTTTGTGAGTGACCCTAGCGGAGGTGGGGTGTTACATTTGGTATCAGAGCAGAAGGTTACCAGACTGGGCAAAAGTTTTTAAAACCTTCTGAAACTATTTTCAAAGCCATTTTACAAAGAAGCATTTTTCAAGAAAAGTTTTAAAGAAAAAGGCTATTCCCCAAAAAGCCATTAGCATTATCCTTCGTTCCCTTGATTGAATATCTCTTCCTTTCTTTCCTCCGCCTGTATTCACAGTAGTTTTAACTGTGACTAACCCTTTTCTAGCTACGTAAATGTTTTCCGTGCGATGGAGGAAGTTCTCAAGAGACCCGTTACCGTGTTATACAAGAAAGGATAGGAGTGGATAAGGCGAATAAGACTCAGCACAAGAAGGTAGTTAAGTACTATAGGACAAGGACATAGGCAAAGAACAAGATCGTCGAGAGGGCAATTGTATACTCTCACCTAAGAGGGATGGTAACATTTCCGTTAAAGGTTTTTCTTTCTATCATCTCGTTAGGACTTTGTTTTGTACATCGGATCCTTTTTAAATCCTGTTTCGATAGTTGGGTCCCTGCACCTTAGTATTAGCACAATAGAGGGCCCCGTTTTTGTCTCAAATCCTATTGGGGAATCGTCCCATTTATTCATGACTTGTTTGGATTTGAGGATATCTATGACTTTTGGGAATAATGCTTATGTTTTTGAGCTATGGGTTGATTCTAGGAATGGAGTGGTTATCCAGTAAGGGTGCCATTCTCGGTTTTGAAAGGAGGGTAGTTAGGCTCCTGACTTGCCTCGGTAATACCCTCGAAGTCTCGTGTAACCTTTAGGGTTCTGTCATGATTGGTTACCTAGAATCTCTTGATGCATTTGTTGGTAATCCGTTCGAGCAGAGTTCGCCACTAAGGCGGATGGTTCATTTCGCTTGTGCATGAGTTATGGAAATCACTCTAGTAAGTACACTTGGTAACATGGTTGGCATCTGTTTGTTTTCAAGAGATAAGTTCTTCTGCGTGGAATGCCGTAGTGCGAGTAAACGAGATCCATGATTCACTAGTGAATTTTGGAGAGCTTACATGAAACCATGAGTGCACAGATATGGTTGAGCCAAGTATACTAGAGGGAGAATAAGAAAAAGTGGAACGAGAGGCGACAATAAGTGAGTTCCAGCTCATATTTGGAAATAGGAGTTAAGAGGCCATGAAATCATGAAGTTAAAGATGGTCAAAGTACAATGGAGTTAAGCTCAAGGAAATGCGACTTAGAAGATTGAAGACAAGATACGTGTAACGACCCAGAAAATCTGAACCAATTAAATTTTTTTAAATTGGCTAAAATAATGGATTTTAAATATTTAAAATAAATATTTTAAATAATAGCAATGAAAAGTGAGTTTGAATCGACAATTGAAAACGAATATAATTAATTATAATTATAAACAAGGCCTGAAAAGGCGCTGAAGTTTCAAAAATTGAATCCAAACTTCGTCGGACTGTACCAGGTGCAAAACAAAACAGATTTGAGTGAAACCAAAATTATTTAAATCTGTTAGTGAATACCTTTCTAACGAATCTGAAAAATCGAATTTTCATAGCGGAAAGAAAAAGTTATGGCTAAATGAATTTTCAGAAAGGTCGCTATGGAATTTATATAGCCCGTGAAATTGGCCATTTTGCAAACGACCTCGGAATTCGATGAAACCACTTTTGTTGAATCCGGGATGTGAAGTTATTACTAGGTTTCAAATTTCATAATTTTTGAAGCTAGTATGTGAGCGTGGCAAAGGAAAACGTGTTTTGATCAATTATAGTTAAATTGGATCGACCAAAAATGGGCCTTTTTGCAAACGGTCTCAGAATTCGACGAAACTAGTTTTGTTGGGACCGTATTGTCAAAACATAGCCAGATTTATTTTTCTGGAATTTTTCGAATCAGTTTGTGGCCCTGGCAAATTGAAATGTACGTTCAAATTGAATATTGAATGTTTTATATTTTAATTTGAATGGAAACTGACTGAAACAGTCGAATGGGCCTACGAAACATATCCCATTGTGTTCGGAATGGGGATAAAACGCTAGGGACGACAGTCGTTGGGTTTAGATTGGTGGTCGTGTCAGAAAACCCCTTTAAAACTCCCCTGACCAATCTTATTTTTTTTAAAATAAAAAAAAAAGAAAAATCCTTTTTCTCTCTCCCCGATCGAAGGCGGAAACCGCTCGAATTCTTCCCCCTCATTTTCCGATCAATCCACGCCGAATTAGCTCGTGCCACAGTTGAACTTTTTGAAGATCTTCTCGAGGTCTTCAAATCCATATAAAGTTTGGAATTTTTCGTGGCCTATGGAGGGAGAATCGACGTCCTGAAGTCGGCGACTTCAATCCGCCGCCCCGACCGCCTGGCGCCACCGAGTGGGGCCCCACCACCACGCGCAGACGCGCGTCTCCCCCCTCTTCATCGCTGCATCGGCCGATCCTCCTATCGATTCACGGTTTGATCGAAAATTGCAAACCTAGTTTTGAACCTTTCAGCTGAGGTACGACTTGTTTTATTTTCAACTGTTTTAACACCTTTAAACCGTTGCAAACTTTGAAAAATCATATCTTTTTCGTTCCTTGTCGAAATTCAGTGAAACAAGAGAAAGTGGACTCGTGTGGACGTCTTCTACATTTTAGAAGAGACCGCATATTTTTCTGAGCCTTCTGCTATTTTTGGTGGAGTGGAACCCAATGTGAGATTTCTAATTTATAAACGATATGGAAAACGACGATGTATAAATTATATAGTCAATGTATGAGTTATATAAGCGTTGTACACCTCTTGTATAAGCGTTGTATAAGTTGTACGTTCGATGTATAAGTCGTATATGCGTTGTAAAATTTATATTAGTGTTGAAATAGAAGTGAATTGCTATATATATATATATATATATATATATATATATATATATATATACGCCCCTCGTCCACAAACCATGGACGATATTTATTGGTTGTGATTAGTGTGAAATTTGATTGATAGCGAATGGTTGTTTGGGATTGTTTGTGGTTGATATTGATTGATTGTGGTTGAAAAATACCCGTTTGTGGTTGAGAAATATTTGGTTGAAACCACATAGGATTAGTTTGTGGAAATGAAATAAATATATACATGCCGCCTGCGTGCGAACTAGATGCATGATCCCCATTGTCAAAAACCGCGAGGTTTTAAGGTAGAGCGAGGAGCCGTACTAGGGACGGTCCCGGTTTTAACTACCCTGCCGTTATGCTGCCGAAATTTTGAATAATATTCATGTGTTTGAATTATTTTCATTTGCTGAAACTATATTTATTTGTTGAATAGAAAACCTTCATGTGTTGAATTGAAATTCATTCGTTGATTAGAAATTCATGTGTTGAATGGTATTCGTGTTTTAAATATAAAAATCACATTTTTATCTATATATATAAACTATAGAAAACCTTCATGTGTTGAATTGAAATTCATTCGTTGATTAGAAATTCATGTGTTGAATGGTATTCGTGTTTTAAATATAAAAATCACATTTTTATCTATATATATAAACTATAGAAAACCTTCATGTGTTGAATCGATATTCATTCGTTGAATAGAAATTCATGTGTTGAAGGGTATTCATATTTTGAAATAAATTGTTTTATAATAAAAATCACCTTTTTATCATCTATATGAACTATGTAAAATAATCTCCTTTTGAAATAAATTGTTTTATAATAAAAATCCTATTTTTATTACCTAAATGAACTATATAAAATAATAGTGCTTTGAAATGAATTGTTTTACAATAAAAATCACATTTTTATTATATAGATGAATTTTTAAAAATAGTGAAGTGTTGAAATAGAAGACAGTTAGATAAAAATATCATTTTTATCAAATGTATGAAAAGAATATAGCTTTGAAATCGAAGAATCGATATATTTATATAAATAGAATTAAAATATATCGAATAACGACGCTGCAGTTCGTATTTTGAAACCGTGATTTCAAACGATTATACCGGGAGATCCGACCATCGGATTTTCCTGAAATCGCAACCGTTGGGTTCGCTTTGGAAAAATCTTTCCAACGACACCAACTTTGTAAAAATCCAACGGTTGGATTGTCTGGAATGTTTAATTCAAATCTGAAGAAAAACAGCGCCAGAATCGATTATATTTATATATAAATATAATTATATTTAATCGAATAACGACGCTGCAGTTCGTATTTTGAAGTCGAAACTTCAAACGATTATACCGGGAGATCCGACCGTCGGAATTTCCCGAAATTGGAACCATTGGATTCATTTCGAAAAGATCTTTCTAATGATGTAAATTTTGTAAAGATCCAACAGTTAGATTTTCAGATATGTGTAAATCAAATCTGAAGAAAAACAGCGCCACGACCGCGTTATGGCCCGAAACGTCATTTTGAATAAATTGGCTATTTTAAAATAAATAAAAATAGCGATAAATCGTTATAAAATATTATAAACGATATGGATGTGATTTAGAAATTAACTGAAGGTTGGCTAAGTCGAATGGTTTCCTGGGTGTTGATCTGATGTTGGTTTCGGCCTTCGGGGTTAATATTTGGGAAATCGTTCTCTTACTGACTGACGGTTAGTGACTAATGAATTGAAATGATGCGTGTATATGTTAGTGTTGCACTTGTTTATTATATATGCGAGTTGCTCAGAAAGACCGAGTTTATCCCATTCTGAATAACTGAATCGGCGATAAGAAATCGAAGATGAAGACGGTGGTCGAAGACCGGAGATCTTCACCTCGTTTGGATGGTAACCGAGGTCCTGATTGGGAGGCATCCCGAAATATGGATAATGAGTGGTGATCGTCCAGACGTACGTGGTGATCGATGGGTTTGCGAGGTATATAGTGCCTCCGGTTTCGTTCAGACCCAGAACGGACTTGTAAATGGACTGTGTGTCTGACATTGGATTTTATTCTGTGTTGATTGATCTCTATTAAATATACATCTGTTTGGCAACGGAGAATTTATTCTTTTGCTTAACGCCCTTCTCTGAAACGCACGAGTTCAGAGGTTGTATATCGATGGACATCAGTCGCATGGCATGAATTGCTAGTGTGGCATGCCTAAGTGGCAAATGATCAGGGCTTCTGTTGAAAAGCAAAGTCTTGTGGTGATGATCAAAGCGCCGCCTATGTGGCGTAGCTTTGTGTATAACGTGAAATCGCGAGCCTCACACCCCGGTATGAACCAGAAACGGGATAAGGACCTCAGGGAGGGCATGCGTTTCCTTCTAGCTAGGAGTTGTGTCAGTGTTTTTACACGGCCTGACATTTTACTTATGTGGTTGTTACTGTTGCGAGGCGCCTCGGTTAGATCGGACGATCCGTGTCCGATGGAGTCATTCGTTGGCTCATTTACGCCCCCATAGGGCGGGGAAACGTAGTGTTCAGGAATTTTAATCCACATCGGTGGACCGACCCTGACGATCCAAAGGGTCAATGCGCTCTGACCCTGAGACATGGGCTAGATTGTCTCGAAGTCAGTAAGGACTATCTTTTGCCTTGGTTCATGACGGAAATCCAATTTCCAATTACGTGACTGTGCGGTTTTGATTGTATATATATATGGCGACATGATATATGGTACCCATGCCGCCTATGATTGATAGTTATCATTCGAAGTTGTTTTTGAAACATATAAACACTAGTAATAATATCAAATGCTTTTGTTTTATTCGTATCAATCATATTTTGGCCATTTAAGGTAAAACTCTATCCTCCGGTTTGCGTTGCATTGTGTGATTGGAACTGAGTCTTATAATGGCTTCATTTTTAGAAAAGCATTGCGATGTTTTAAAAGAATGATTTGTTTTAAAGCACTAGCAATCCAATGGAGTAAACCCATTCCACGAAAGTGGCATGGTCCTATGATTTGCCATATATTAAATGTGTTGAGTAGATTTCTCATACCAGTCCCATGACTGACTCGTAGTTTGTTTCACTTTCAAACTCGGGTGCCCCTTTTTCTACACGGGCAGCCTTGTATTCAGGTTTAGCTGGTTCTTTCTGGATAGCTGGAGCTGAAGATGGATTCTATCATTTATCTCCTTTTATGTTGTTCAGCTCCTATTGTACATTATGTTTGTTTTCCGCTGTAGACATATATGTATAGTTGAACTGTATTTGTACTAAGTAAGATCATGTATACTGTGTAACTCTGATGATTACTTTTATCCAGTATATTCTATTGTTCATTATCTGGTGTATTTATTTAATTCTGTTCTGCTATTATTTGTTTCTGTGTTATATTCCTAAGATCACCCCTGTCTCCGTCAGTACGGGAAATGGGGTCGTCTCAACGTGGCATCAGAGCTTAGGTTAAGCTTAGTTCTGGAATATAACATATTAACGAACTCGTTAGAAATAGAACCAGTAGTGTTCTAGGATGGGTAACTCATTACAGATAGGATCAGTAATATCCTAGTATGAGTAGCAGAATGAAATAGCACCTAGATAGACACATTTACATTCAGGTATTTGTCTCTATATTTTGAAATATCTTTTCTGTGACCTGACACTTGATCTGCTATTTGCAGAAGTACTAGACAATGAGTGCCAGAAATAGAAGAGGTAATACTGACCCGGATATAGAAGCTCTATTTATGAAATATAGAAATCTAGGTGGAAAACCCTTCTCGGGCAAAGAATCTATTTTGAGAACACAAGCTTGGATTCGTTCGGCTGAGAAAATATTCGAAGCATTAAAGTTGAGGGATGACCAGAAAAGATTACTGGCCTCCTGGGCACTCGAAGATGAAGCTTTGTTCTGGTGGGATTCAGTTATTAAGGGTAATCCAGAAGGTGATACCACCTGGGATAGATTCAAAGTGATTTTCCTGGAAAGATTTACTCCTCCCGAAGCGACTGAGCGACTATGTGATGAATTTTCTTATTTGATACAAGGAGATATGACCATCCCAGAATATCATAAGAAATTCAACGAACTTTCTCACTTTGCTCCCCATCTAATTCAGAATACAAGGAGAAAGAATCTGAGATTTATTTACAGGCTTCAATGGAAATATCAGAATAAAGTAATGGGGCATGTGAAGCTTCCTTTTTCAGAAATGATTTATATGGCTTATCAGTATGAAGATCTCCATAAGAAAGGCATGTTGCGCGACGAAGAGGAAGTCAGTTCTAGCAATAAGGTTGAATCAGAAACTGATCGTCCTGAGGCCAGTACGATGTCTGATATCAGTAAGAAGCCCAGTGCAAAGAGAAAAAGGGCTAAATCTGAGAAGGAACCAGTAACGACTACCGTATGCAATAACTGCCATAAGCAAGGGCATTTGCAAGGGAATTGTAGATCTTTAAAGAAACAAAGAAAGGATGGATATAGATCCAATCGAAAGCAAAAGAAGAAGAGGTTTAGAACTGATGGAGAGTTTCAAGAGGATACAGAGTGCAAACAATGCCATAAGGTTGGTCAACTTGCAAAGGATTGCCCGCTCTTAAACAAGCCCGAACTGGTTCAAGTGAATGAAGTGGCAGAAGTGCATGCATCTTCATCTGCTCCGGAAAGGCCAGATGTTTTAGAAGGCACGCTTACTGTCAAAGATATTCCAGTTAAAGTACTGTTTGACACAGGCACGTCACGAAGCTTCATTGCAAAGGATGCGGCTAAGAAATTGGATTTGAATTTGAAAAAGCTGAAGGAACCAATGACTGTCCAGAATCCGGTTGGGGGTTCCATTGATCTCAGTTGGATTTGTGGAGTGCCGGTTTCTTTCTCTCGTTATCGGTTCCTACCATCGCAGTCGTCATGAATTTTAAAGAGTTTGATCTTATCTTGGGGTTAGACTGGTTGACCAAATATGAAGCTGAAGTTAAATGCGCCGACAGAGTCGTAAAGGCGAAGATTAAATCAGGTGATTATATAACCATTCCCTGTGAAGGTCAGAATGCTAATAGAAAAGACTTCGGGGCAGCTTTGAAAGTTTCTCCAGCTCAAATAGAAAATATCCCTGAAGTTACAGAGAATATTCCTGACCTCATCAAAGATATTCCTGTTGTCAAGAACTATGCGGATGTGTTCGAGGAAGTTGCTCGCCTACCTCCGTAGAGAGAAATAGATTTCAAGATCGCTTTGATTCCCAATGCAAGGCCGGTAGTTCACGCTATTCGAAGAATGTCCTTGAAAGAGAAAGAAGAACTTGACAATCAAACATGACAGCTAGTATGGAAGGGTCTAATCAGGCCTAGTTTCTCTGATTGGGGAGCAGCAGTGGTGTTTGTCCCAAAATCTGACGGTACTCTACGGCTATGTGTGGATTATCGTGATCTGAACAAACAGACAATAAAGAACAAATATCCATTGCCGCAAATTGATGATTTGTTGGATCGATTAAATGGCGCACAGGTATTTTCACGGATGGACCTAGCTACAGGCTTCCATCAGCTTCGTATCGCCGAAGAATGTGTTCCAATGACAGCATTCAGAGGTCCCGACTTATTCTACGAGTGGTTAGTAATGTCGTTCGGCTTATGTAACGCTCCTGCTTACTTCGTCGATCTGATGAATAGGGTGTTCAGAGGGGTTTTGAATAAATTTGTTCTGGTTTTCATTGACGATATTCTAATCTTCTCTAAATCAAAGGCCGAACATGAAAAGCATCTGGAACAGGTTCTGGAAATCCTCAGAAGGAATGTATTGAAAGCCAAACTATCCTAATGTATATTCTGGCAGGATGAAGTAAAATTTCTGGGCCACGTCGTATCTAAAGAAGGAATTGCTGTGGATCCAAGCAAAATCACAGCTATTCAGAATTGGAAACAGCCCAGTACCCCCACTGAAGTCCGCAGTTTTCTCGGATTGGCTAGCTATTACCGGAAGTTCGTTAAAAACTTTTCGAAGATATCTGGCCACTTAACGAAGCTTACAAAGAAGCACTCTAAATTCAAATGGACTCCAGAAAGTGAGGAGGCTTTCGAAGAGCTAAAGTTAAGATTAACGACAGCTCCAGTGTTAACCATCTTCGATGGCAATCAGGATTTGAAAGTCTGGACTGACGCTTCTAGAGAAGGCCTTGGCACAGTGTTAATGTAAAGAGGTCAAGTGATTGCTTATGCTAGCCGTCAGCTGAAGCCGCACGAGAAAAACTACGTCACTCATGATCTTGAGTTATTGGCGATAGTATTCGCTTTGAAAATCTGGAGGCATTATCTTCTGGGTGAGAGATTCAAACTGTTTACAGATCATCAGTCGCTGAAGTATCTGTTCACCCAGAAGGATTTGAATCTGAGGCAGCAACGTTGGCTGGAGTTTCTTGCAGCATATGACTTTGAAATTATATACACTCCAGGGAAAGCCAATGTCGTGGCCGATGCGTTAAGCCGAAAGAATGAGATGATCGCCAGTTTTATTATCACGACTTCATTGATGGATAAAATATCTGCTCTTCAGAAGGATGATCGCTTCATTCAGAAGATCAGAGAGATAATTCAACAAGGCGAACCCTCGAGTTTTCAAGTTGATAATGATGGGATTCTAAGGCTCAAAGGTCGAATCTGTGTCCCTAACATTCCTGAGCTTCGAAAGGAAGTACTGGATGAATGCCACAAGTCAAAACTTAGTATCCATCCGGGAGTAAGCAAAATGTATAATGACATCAAACGCACTTTCTGGTGGAAGTCGATGAAAAGGGACATTTCCTTATATGATAGCCGATGCCCTACTTACCAGCTAGTCAAAAGCGACCAACAGAAACTGGCAGGATTGTTACGACCGCTAGACGTTCCTAGTTGGAAGTGGGAACATATTTCCATGGACATCATTGATGGTTTGCCCAGAACCAGAAAAGGAAATGACGGTATTTGGGTGATCGTAGATCGCTTCACGAAGACCTCCCATTTCATACCTGTCAGATCAAACAGAACTGCTCAGAGTCTGGCGCAGGTTTACTTCAAGGAAATAGTTAGACTACATGGAGTGCCGCTCAGTATAGTCAGTGATAGAGATACAATATTTACTAGCAAATTCTGGGAGGCATTTCAAGTCGAGCTGGGAACGAAGCTGAACTTAAGCACCGCTTATCATCCTCAGACAGACGGTCAGACTGAGAGGGTAAATCGTATTTTAGAAGATCTATTGCGGGCGTGTGTTCTAGATTTCGGTGGATCATGGGAAGACCATCTACATTTGGCTGAATTCTCATATAACAACAGCTACCAGGCGAGCCTGACAATGTCGCCATTCGAAGCATTATACGGTAGACCGTGCCGATCTCCTACTTGTTGGGTCGAACCCGGTAATAGACTTGTGTTGGGGCCAGATATGATCCGAGAAGCTGCCGATAAAGTCGACTTTATTAAGAAGCGATTACTCGCCGCTCAAAGCCGACAAAAGAGCTATGCTGATAGGAGAAGAAGAGATATATCCTTTGCTGTTGGGGACTATGTATATTTAAAAGTATCGCCAATGAGAGGAGTCATCCGGTTCGGTAAGACTGGAAAGTTGGCACCCAAATTCATTGGTCCGTTTCCTATTCTGGAACGGATCGGAACTCTCGCTTATAGGGTTAAATTGCCTGATTAGTTGCCTGGAGTGCATGATGTATTTCACATATCTCAACTTCGAAAGCATGTTCATGATCCAGACTTGATCGTGGAAGAAGCAGCTCAACAGGATATTGAAATTACTCCAGAATTAGCTGTGAGACGAGAGCCGCTAAAGATCATCGGCAAAGAGACCAAAGAACTGAGGAACAAGAAGGTTCACTTAGTCAAAGTGCAATGGAGTGGAGATCCACGAGATTGTACTTGGGAAACGGAGGAGGGCATTCAAAAAGCTTATCCTAGATGCCGAGTGGATATCTCTGATTGACTCCGGTGCAAGGTATATTTACCATACTTTGCATTACCAATCAGTTCTCTACTCTTTTGTTATTTTCTTTCCATGGATGTGCACTTTTAATTCTATAGTCTGAATGATTTTAAAAGGATATAGGAATTGATTTGTACGATTTTGAAAAATTAAAAACAATTTGATTGTTGTTTGTGTTGTGTGATAGTAAATTTGATTAATTGAATTATTGAAACCATAGTTAATTTAATCAACAATGGAATAATGGTAGGATTTATTCATTTAAATCACATATTGAACTGATTAGAAAATAGATAGAAATATATATACATGTGCATTATATATGTTTGAATAGGTAAATGGATTAGCTGTTGAGTAAAGATTTTATTGGCGTGCCCGACAAATAGGTAAACCTTAATGAGTTGGATGCGAAATATTATTATATCAACTCCTGTGAATGCCATTGGATGTGGAGTGCTGGTTTTTCTGTGTGAAATAATAAATGTCGCCATAGGATAGTAACAATTAATTTTGAACTACATTACATGGCATACTTCTGGAAGATAGGCATACTTCATCATATACCACATAAGCATTTGGAGCTTGTGTGACGAGGTGGAAGATTTACCATACGAGCGAGAGGCTTGTATGGCGATGACTATATTTTGCAGGTTGAACTGATGACTGATATGGACTATTTAAATTGTAATGATTAAATTGCCAGATTAATAAAAAAACCACACGGGTCTGGAGTTGACAATA
Source organism: Allium sativum (assembly GCA_030737875.1). Classification (NCBI taxonomy): domain Eukaryota; kingdom Viridiplantae; phylum Streptophyta; class Magnoliopsida; order Asparagales; family Amaryllidaceae; genus Allium; species Allium sativum. Next base: position 16,273,751 of record CM060923.1, read on the forward strand.
ATCACGTCTCTCTAGTTATTAGATACGGCACATGGACTATTTATTACCCACACGGAACAGGGTGACGAGAATTTATTCTCTGGAGTTATTATCAATACACGCTCCCCTGTAAACACTAGAATATATCACTATAAATATGTGTATGCTTATTAGGATTTATTGGGTACCTAATACGGCTCAATAAATTTCCAAACCTCTCCCCGTACAAAGGAGATTATGGCGAAATTTTTCGAAAATTCCGGGTGTTAGCCAAATTTTTGAAGAATTTGAAAATTCTCAGAAAATGAAAAGTTGGAGAATGGAAGCCAAATCGAACGTAGAGTTGATTAATCAAACCACTTTCGACTTTGTTCCTTTTCGGGGACGGAAAGTTTTAAGTGGGGGAGATTGTAACGACCCAGAAAATCTGAACCAATTTAAATTTTTTAAATTGGCTAAAATAATGGATTTTAAATATTTAAAATAAATATTTTAAATAATAGCAATGAAAAGTGAGTTTGAATCGACAATTGAAAATGAATATAATTAATTATAATTATAAACAAGGCCTGAAAAGGCGCTGCAGTTTCAAAAATTGAATCCAAACTTTGTCGGACTGTACCGGGTGCAAAACAAAACAGATTTGAGTGAAACCAAAAATATTTAAATCTGTTAGTGAATACCTTTCTAACGAATCTGAAAAATCGAATTTTCATAGCGGAAAGCAAAAGTTATGGCCAAATGAATTTTCAGAAAGGTCGCTATGGAATTTATATAGCCCGTGAAATTGGCCATTTTGCAAATGACCTCGGAATTCGACGAAACCACTTTTGTTGGATCCGGGATGTGAAGTTATTGCTAGGTTTCAAATTTCATAATTTTTGAAGCTAGTATGTGAGCGTGGCAAAGGAAAACGTGTTTTGATCAATTACAGTTAAATTGGATCGTCCAAAAATGGGTCTTTTTGCAAACGGTCTCAGAATTCGACGAAACTAGTTTTGTTGGGACCGTATCGTCAAAACATAGCCAGGTTTATTTTTCTGGAATTTTTCGAACCAGTTTGTGGCCCTGGCAAATTGAAATGTATGTTCAAATTGAATATTGAATGTTTTATATTTTAATTTGAATGGAAACTGACTGAAACAGTCGAATGGGCCTACGAAACATATCCCATATAGTTCGGAATGGGGGTAAAACGCTAGGGACGACAGTCGTTGGGTTTAGATTGGTGGTCGTGTCAGAAAACCCCTTTAAAACTCCCCCGACCAATCATATTTTTTTTAAAATAAAAAAAAGAAAATTCCTTTTTCTCTCTCCTCGGTCGAAGGCAGAAACCGCTCGAATTCTTCCCCCTCATTTTTCGATCAATCCACGCCGAATTAGCTCGTGCCACAGTTGAACTTTTTGAAGATCTTCTCGAGATCTTCAAATCCATATAAAGTTTGGAATTTTTCGTGGCCTGTGGAGGGAGAATCGACGTCCTGAAGTCGGCGACTTCAATCCGCCGCCCCGACCGCCTGGCGCCACCGAGTGGGGCCCCACCACCACGCGCAGACGCGCGTCTCCCCCCTCTTCGTCGCTGCATCGGCCGATCCTCCTATCGATTCACGGTTTGATCGAAAATTGCAAACCTAGTTTTGAACCTTTCAGCTGAGGTACGGCTTGTTTTATTTTCAACTGTTTTAACACCTTTAAACCGTTGCAAACTTTGAAAAATCATATCTTTTTCGTTCCTTGTCGAAATTCAGTGAAACAAGAGACAGTGGAATCGTGTGGACGTCTTCTACATTTTAGAAGAGACCGCATATTTTTCTGAGCCTTCTGCTATTTTTGGTGGAGTGGAACCCAATGTGAGATTTCTAATTTATGAACGATATGGAAAACGACGATGTATAAATTATATAGTCGATGTATGAGTTATATAAGCGTTGTACACCTCTTGTATAAGCGTTGTATAAGTTGTACGTTCGATGTATAAGTTGTATATGCGTTGTAAAATTTATATATATGTTGAAATAGAAGTGAATTGCTATATATATATATATATACGCCCCTCGTCCACAAACCATGGACGATATTTATTGGTTGTGATTAGTGTGAAATTTGATTGACAGCGAATAGTTGTTTGGGATTGTTTGTGGTTGATATTGATTGATTATGGTTGAAAAATACCCGTTTGTGGTTGAGAAATATTTGGTTGAAACCACATAGGATTAGTTTGTGGAAATGAAATAAATATATACATGCCGCCTGCGTGCGAACTAGATGCATGATCCCCATTGTCAAAAACCGCGAGGTTTTAAGGTAGAGCGAGGAGCCGTACTAGGGACGGTCCTGGTTTTAACTACCCTACCGTTATGCTGCCGAAATTTTGAATAATATTCATGTGTTTGAATTATTTTCATTTGCTGAAACTATATTTATTTGTTGAATAGAAAACCTTCATGTGTTGAATTGAAATTCATTCGTTGATTAAAAATTCATGTGTTGAATGGTATTCGTGTTTTAAATATAAAAATCACATTTTTATCTATATATATAAACTATAGAAAACCTTCATGTGTTGAATTGAAATTCATTCGTTGATTAGAAATTCATGTGTTGAATGGTATTCGTGTTTTAAATATAAAAATCACATTTTTATCTATATATATAAACTATAGAAAACCTTCATGTGTTGAATCGATATTCATTCGTTGAATAGAAATTCATGTGTTGAAGGGTATTCATATTTTGAAATAAATCGTTTTATAATAAAAATCACCTTTTTATCAACAATATGAACTATGTAAAATAATCTCCTTTTGAAATAAATTGTTTTATAATAAAAATCCTATTTTTATTACCTAAATGAACTATATAAATAATAGTGCTTTGAAATGAATTGTTTTACAATAAAAATCACATTTTTATTATATAAATGAATTGTTAAAAATAGTGAAGTGTTGAAATAGAAGACAGTTAGATAAAAATATCATTTTTATCAAATGTATGAAAAGAATTTAGGTTTGAAATCGAAGAATCGATATATTTATATAAATAGAATTAAAATATATCGAATAACGACGCTGCAGTTCGTATTTTGAAACCGTGATTTCAAACAATTATACCGGGAGATCCGACCATCGGATTTTCCTGAAATCGCAACCGTTGGGTTCGCTTTGGAAAAATCTTTCCAACGGCACCAACTTTGTAAAAATCCAACGGTTGGATTGTCTGGAATGTTTAATTCAAATCTGAAGAAAAACAGCGCTAGAATCGATTATATTTATATTTATATATAAATATAATTATATTTAATCGAATAACGACGCTGCAGTTCGTATTTTGAAATCGAAACTTCAAACGATTATACCGGGAGATCCGACCATCGGAATTTCCCGAAATTGGAACCGTTGGATTCGTTTTGAAAAGATCTTTCTAATGATGTAAATTTTGTAAAGATCCAACGGTTAGATTTTCAGATATGCGGAAATCAAATCTGAAGAAAAACAGCGCCACGGCAGCGTTATGGCCCGAAGCGTCATTTTGAATAAATTGGCTATTTTAAAATAAATAAAAATAGCGATAAATCGTTAGAAAATATTATAAACGATATGGATGTGATTTAGAAATTAACTGAAGGTTGGCTAAGTCGAATGGTTTCCTGGGTGTTGATCTGATGTTGGTTTCGGCCTTCGGGGTTAATATTTGGGAAATCGTTCTCTTACTGACTGACGGTTAGTGACTAATGAATTGAAATGATGCGTGTATATGTTAGTGTTGCACTTGTTTATTATATACGCGAGTTGCTCAGAAAGACCGGGTTTATCCCATTCTGAATGACTGAATCGGCGATAAGAAATCGAAGATGAAGACGGTGGTCGAAGACCGGAGATCTTCACCTCGTTTGGATGGTAACCGAGGTCCTGATTGGGAGGCATCCCGAAATATGGATAATGAGTGGTGATCGTCCAGACGTACGTGGTGATCGATGGGTTTGCGAGGTATATAGTGCCTCCGGTTTCGTTCAGACCCAGAACGGACTTGTAAATGGACTGTGTGTCTGACATTGGATTTTATTCTGTGTTGATTGATCTCTATTAAATATACATCTGTTTGGCAACGGAGAATTTATTCTTTTGCTTAACGCCCTTCTCTGAAACGCACGAGTTCAGAGGTTGTATATCGATGGACATCAGTCGCATGGCATGAATTGCTAGTGTGGCATGCCTAAGTGGCAAATGATCAGGGCTTCTGTTGAAAAGCAAAGTCTTGTGGTGATGATCAAAGCGCCGCCTGTGTGGCGTAGCTTTGTATATAACGTGAAATCGCGAGCCTCACACCCCGGTATGAACCAGAAACGGAATAAGGACCTCAGAGAGGGCATGCGTTTCCTTCTAGCTAGGAGTTGTGCCAGTGTTTTTACACGGCCTGACATTTTACTTATGTGGTTGTTACTGTTGCGAGGCGCCTCGGTTAGATCGGACGATCCGGGTCCGATGGAGTCATTCGTTGGCTCATTTACGCCCCATAGGGCGGGGAAACGTAGTGTTCAGGAATTTTAATCCACATCGGTGGACCGGCCCTGACGATCCAAAGGGTCGATGCGCTCTGACCCTGAGACATGGGCTAGATTGTCTCGAAGTCGGTAAGGACTATCTTTTGCCTTGGTTCATGACGGAAATCCAATTTCCAATTACGTGACTGTGCGGTTTTGATTGTATATATATATGGCGACATGATATATGGTACCCATGCCGCCTATGATTGATAGTTATGATTCGAAGTTGTTTTTGAAACATATAAACACTAGTAATAATATCAAATGCTTTTGTTTTATTCGTATCAATCATATTTTGGCCATTATAAGGTAAAACTCTATCCTCCGGTTTGCGTTGCATTGTGTGATGGGAACTGAGTCTTATAATGGCTTCATTTTTAGAAAAGCATTGCGATGTTTTAAAAGAATGATTTGTTTTAAAGCACTGGCAATCCAATGGAGTAAACCCGTTCCACGAAAGTGGCGTGGTCCTGTGATTTGCCATATATTAAATGTGTTGAGTAGATTTCTCATACAAGTCCCATGACTGACTCGTAGTTTGTTTCACTTTCAAACTCGGGTGCCCCTTTTTCTACACGGGCAGCCTTGTATTCAGGTTTAGCTGGTTCTTTCTGGATAGCCGGAGCTGAAGATGGATTCTATCATTTATCTCCTTTTATGCTGTTCAGCTCCTATTGTACATTATGTTTGTTTTCCGCTGTAGACATATATGTATAGTTGAACTGTATTTGTACTAAGTAAGATCCTGTATACTGTGTAACTCTTATGATTACTTTTGTCCAGTATATTCTATTGTTCATTATCTGGTGTATTTATTTAATTCTGTTCTGCTATTATCTGTTTCTATGTTATATTCCGAAGATTACCCCTATCTCCGTCAGTACGGGAAATGGGGTCGTCTCAATACGCGCATCATATCTCTTTTTAAGAGTATATTCTTGATCCCTGTTTTCCTGTAGAGCTTACCCGTATGCTATCTTTTATGCATATCCTCTCGGTCCTATTCTCGATCTTATTTCTGTTGCAAACTCCATAGGGGGTATTACTCATCAGTTAATAATACATGTCAGGGTTTGAAGGTGTCCGTTAGGTTGACTAAACCTTTTGGGCTTTATAGGATATGGGTTGGGTTTAGAAAGGGATTTCTTGTAATCCAAAAAGGAGTTTATCTTGCTTATCTTCTCGATCCTTTCTTGAGGACCTTAGGTAGAACCCTATGGATGCAAACATGTATTTGAAACATGTTATGATTGATGATTGCGAAATGGTTGCAAGTGGTCGCAAGTGGTTGCTCGTGGATGCATGAATACACATTAGGCACTAGATCGGCTCAGACACATTTTCATGTTGCATATGCATGAGTGTTTGTACTTGTTTATGGATGAAATTTAATGTGTTATCGTGTGGATATTGCATATGGATGAATGTTTGTGCACACATATAGTGTTTATGTGACTAGGGCTATTTGCATACATGTGGATTCATGGCACTAATCATATTTTGCATTTAGAAGATCAATCAGGCCTGATCATTTGCATTAGATAAGGAACATATACACACACTTTCTGCATATGTTCATATGGCATTAGAAATTTCTTAAGGACAATGGTTGCTTGTGGATGATGTTTTGAGTAGATGGATGATGGATGGTAGGATACGTTCTCCCTAACTTAGAGATTTCGGGGACGAAATCCTTTAAGGTGGGGAGAATGTAACAACCCGAATTTTATAACATGTTAAAACAAGAAATCAGGACAGAATTAAATTAAAAATTAAGAATCAAGCGAAACGGGTTGCGCCGTTGCGTTCGTCTCAGAATTCTGGTTGGAAACGAGTCCGAAATTTCGTAAATCGGAGTCCGTATGACCGAGATATGGCCTCTAGAAGTTTCACGAAAAATCAGAAAACGAAAACAGTTCAAATTCGAATTTCGAATTTAGCCCCAAACAGACTGGGCGGGAAAATTTCCCGCCCAGGACCCAGGTCGACTGGGGAGTCGACTGGGTAGTCGACCTCCCCAGGCCAGGTCGACTGGGTAGTCGACCTGGGGGTCGACCTCCCTGGTCGGGCCAGGTTGGCCTGGTGCACCTGCTTGCTTGTGTGGTCTGGGCTGTTGGCCTGTGACGATTTTCAGTGGCTCAAATCTATTCTAGGGTTAATCCTATGGCCTAAACTAGTCCTAACTTCTATAAAAAGACCCTAAGACCTAGCCTAAACCACCACAAATCATTCTAACAACGAAGTGCTGCCAAAATGTCTCTTGATCATGGCCTCCATCTCCAACTCCAAAGGCTTGAGCTTTCAAACTAGATCCATGAAAAAGGAGCAAGCATTCTACATCAAATCAAGGAAGTAGAGCACCATCTCAACACCATTCTATGACGATTCTTGCTCTTAATCCTCTAGCCACGATTTGTAAGTTCTAGATGCTTTTAGATTGAAACGATAACATGAATATGACATGTGATAAAGTTGAAATTGGGTCTATGCATGATATTCAATCTATGTTCTTTCTTGTTCATTTTTGATCTTGACCTTTGGGGATGTTCCTATAGCATTAATTTGAACCTATGCATGTTGCAAATCACTCTTTCATGTCCTTAGCATGCATGTAATGATGTTTTTCTCTCGGATCTTGTTTTATGCAAAGTTTCTACCTTCCCCTATTTATTTTCTTTTGATGAACCTTGGTCGATTTCGGACCTAGGCCTAAACTACGATTTACATGCGATTTGTATACGGGGAAATTTGGGGTATTGCCAATGTAATTTGCAAGTTTGGGCATACATGAATTGGCATATGAATTAAATCACGGGTTTTGAGACTATGCAAGTTAAATCAAGGGATTGGGCTTATGTAAATTATGCATAAGTGGGATTGGGAACATGAACCATGATGTGGGTTTATTTGGGCATGAACTTGACAACATGTAACTTTGGCTAGAACTTGGTAGGGTTGGGATGTCATAAACTTGGCATACATGCAAATAGGTGAGAATTAGACATATGTAAAGTGGCTAGAATTGGGTACACATTTTCATGGGCATGTAAGGTGGAACTTGGGCATATGCTTAGTAATATGTAAAGTGGGGATCTTGACTTAGATGACACATATGTAATTAACAATCTAACGGATGCCCTTGACACGAGGTTAGACTTGAGTTGTGGTGTAATTCTGCCCGGAACCGCCCGGCATATCCAGTGACCACAACAATAGTAGTCTAATGTGAGAGGTCGTAGGAAAAGATTAGATTGTTGTAATGCTTGAACCCAAGGTTGGAATGGGTTTGCGGTGTAATTCTGCCCGGAACCGTCCGGCATATCCAGTGACCGCAAACAAGTCCAGTGTGAGAGGTTGATGCATTAATAAATAATAAATGAATATGACATGGACGGGTGGGTTAAGTAACCTGATTAGACTAATGACACTTAACCAATATGACATGGACGGGTGGGTTAAGTAACATGATTATACTAATGACACTTAACCAATATGACATGGACGGGTGGGTTAAGTAACTTGATTAGACTAATGACACTTAACCAATATGACATGGACGGGTGGGTTAAGTAACTTGATTAGACTAATGGCACTTAACCAATATGACGTGGATGGGTGGGTTAAGTAAAACCGGACTTGATTTCTTGATGACACTTAACCATATAACACGATTAGAGGATGGGTTAGTTTAACCTGAATGGATCGATAACACCCGACTAGTATAACGCGATGCATGGTAAGGTTAAGCAAACTCACAAGGGTAACACTTAACCGTTATAATTTGACTAGTGGATGGGGTTAGGTTAACATATACTTAATCAATCTAACATGATAACTTGATGGGGTTAAGTCATGAATCGCTTGAATATACTTAACCAATCTAACACGGTAATTTGATGGGGTTAAGCTTAAATATACTTAACCAATCTAACACGGTAATTTGATGGGGTTAAGCTTGAATATACTTAACCAATCTAACACGGTAATTTGATGGGGTTAAGCTTGAATATACTTAACCAATCTAACACGGTAATTTGATGGGGTTAAGCTTAAATATACTTAACCAATTTGACACGATGATTGGGATAGGGTTAGGCCATGAACCGCTGGAATACGCTTAACCAACTTGACACGTGATTCGTAGGGCTAAGTCATGAACTTGAATGACAACACTTAGCCAACTTGACATGACATGTAGACGGGTTAAGTCACGAACTTGAATGACCACACTTAACCAACTTGACATGCTAGACTGATAGGGGTTAAGTCTTGAATGACAATACTTAACCTGCTAGACGGAAACCCTAGTTACGTGGTCCTTTTCAGCAGTAACCCTCTTGGATGTATCACGATACCCTAGGGACTAGGCTAGGGTGGGGCATGATTACTGGGCTGATTGTAAGCGACCAAAACGACGGCTGAGTTTGGTGCGCCATCGTAGGTTCAGGCGGGCTATGGTCGTGCACGTAGTCCGAAGTTGAAAAAGCAAGCATGGGCACCAGTAGTTGTACACTATGCGTGCTTGGAATGATGTCAGTGGTTGACACCCTAGGGCTTGATACACCCTAGGGTGGACCTAGCATAGAGTAGATACATTCGTGATTGGGCCGTATGACACCGACACACGACGAGTTAGGACTTGTAGGGAGCCGATCGATTAGATCGTTACGTGGAAAAAAAGCGTTGTTCGATAGGTAGCATAATCCCTAGTGGTCGTAGGTGGCATAAACCCTGATCGAATCTAGAAAACGTCCAATATGTAGCATAATCCCTAGTGGTCCTAGGTGGCATAAATCCTAGATGAACACGCGATAATTCATGATAAGAGAATCTGGTCAGAACAAGGATGGAAATCCGAGCGATTTCAAGGATGGTGACACTACGTTGTGGTAGTATAGAATAACGCGATGGAACCCGTACAACATACAGCAAGGGACTATACATATACATGGAAAAGATGATACGAGTTAGGATGCTAGTACGGTTGGTGCAGAGGACGTTAGACATGCGATGCTATTCCGGGTTTATCTTGTTATCTTGGTTGTCCTGTTACCTTGGTTATCTTGTTACTTGAGTTTATCTTGTTATCTTAGTTTGATCTGTTTATTTTGTCATCATGCTTATATTTACTTTTCGGTTTATACATGTCATGTTACTCTTACCCGTTTTTATGATGGAAGTCACTAGGACTTACTCAGTCTTTATGACTGACCTGTTTTGTTTCGCCTCTTTTTCTTCCGTTCCCCCCCCCCCAGGTTTACAAGGAGGAAATGTGGCTACTTAGTGCGGATTTTCTGCTTCAAGATCATCATCTATGGCTTGGACTTTTTCATGGCTATGGCTATTTTACTATTTTACTTGGGGAATAATTTATGACTATGGTTTTATGCTTCTTTATTATTGCAAGACAGGTTTCGATGTAAGTAATTTAGTGGCACTTTGATGTAAAAGGTTTTAGACCTTACTACTTTTATAAAGTAACGAAATCATGTTTTCTTCCGCTGTTTTATATGTTCTGTCCTGTAATATTTCTGTGCATGTTTACCTAGATAATACTCCACCAAAGCTAGTGCATTCCCTTTGTGAGTGACCCTAGCGGAGGTGGGGTGTTACATAATGCATTATTTATTTTCATTGCAGCGGAGAGGAATACTATGATAAAGAAATTATTTGGTCAAAGCTGTTTGAGCTGCTTATTACATCTACAAAGCTGTTTCTATCTCAATTTTTATACAGGAGTCAAACGTGTACGTGATTGTGTAATAGTGAAATGTAGTGAGGAAGTATGTACAAGTGATTATGTAGTAAGTGATTGTGTAATAGTGAGGAAACAATGTGTACTATTTGAAAGTGTAATAAATATTTATTTGAATAAAAAAAATATTTGTTATTTGTTTTGAAAATAAATTCTGTGCCAAATATTCAATTCTTGTAAATGGTTATTTATAGTAAATAACGCCATGTGGCCTAAAAAATGATGTCGTATGCATTAATCAAATGATGACACATGGACAAATTATTATTTGACACATCAACTAATCATTGAATGCCAAATGTCGTCATTAATATATGCCATGTGTATACTACTATGACAACCATGTTAGCAACCATATAGGATGACACATCATCAGCCATGTCAGCAACTATGTAGGATGACATATCATCAAACACATCATCTGATGACTCATCATTTGAGTCATAACGTAGTGGGGACCATTAATTCTTTTACCTACCAATATCAATAAGTGTAGGTTAACACTCTTTCTCTACTAAGCCTTACCTACCAAGCTCTACCAATTCAATATCGATAGCTAAAATATATTACCTACCATTATATTAGTTTTACCTACACTTACAATTGGTAAGTAAAGACCTCATTTTCTTGTAGTGATTTACGGCGCCACAAGTGTCAATCCACGGAGTATGAAATGCGAGTGTCACATATTCATACAATGCTTTTAATGCAAATGATTTGTGAATAGTTCATGTGTAGAACTCAAGGGATATCGCATGCAACAGATAAAAACGACTGTACAAAATATTTGAGCGAGAGAGTTCTCACCGAGATTTTTGATCGTTATAATAACAACTGCGTTTGAGTTAAATTAAACGCGGGTTTAATTTAACCCAAATTTCCAACTAGCTCCAAATTTGACCAAATTAGTTTCATTGCGAAGCTCTCGTCGGCACGGTTCCAAGACATCTTGAATCGCCTAATTTCGAGTTCGTATGAAAAAGTTATAAACTTTATAAGTTCGCATATTTATGCCAAACAAACATTCTATCAACATATCTTGATATCATCCAACTATTTAACTAATTAAAATTAAACAACTCTCACCCCAAGCATCAAACAACCATACACTTCACCGTTGGTGCTTCATGCACTTGTCACAAGCAAAAGATCTCGCCTTTTTAACTCGAATCAACACCAAACTCCATGCCAACACTCATATGCACATACACTTGGGTTCTAGGGCATAAAACTAACACTTTTATGGGTTTGCGGGCTTGTGGGGCCCACAAGAGCCACTGACCAGATCTGGACAGCGGAGAGGAGGGCCTTGGCGACGGTTTTGGGGTTCATTGTGGTAAGTAGAAGCCATGAAGGAGATGCTAAATGTTGTAGAAGTGGTGCAAAACCTTAAAAATGCAAGTTTTTTGCAAAATGAAGAGGAAGGAAGAGTTTCGGAGGGGGGAAGGGGGCCCCACATTGCCATGGTTGGAGGAGACGGAGGGGTCGTTGCGCAGCAGGTGGAGGTGGTGAGGCCTAGGCGGCTGCGTGGGGAGCTAAAGGGGAGAGAAGCCATTAAAGAGGAAGCTTAAGCTTTAGGAAATTAGTTTAGGAATGTAAATGAATTTAAAACTAAATTAAAACCCACTTAACCCTATATCATGTCATGGAAGCACAAATTAAGGGGAGGATGCCATGTGTATGGTAGAGAAGGCTCCTTGTCTAATTCTAATTGGTCCAACACTATTTGCGATTTGACTTATTTTGCTAGTGTATTAATTCCAACGTGCAAATTCGTTCTAGTCTCACGGCCACACGTTAACTCCAAAATTTACGAAATTTGGAATCTCGATATATTTTGGAATTACGCGTTCAATGAATATAACCGCATCGAATTTGGAGACCGTTTGAAAAATGACCTTATTTTCAGCTTAAATTGAAAACTGACTGAATTTTCAGCTTACGTTTTTTTGACACATTTTTTGGCAAAAGCTGTCACACATGGAATTCCTGAATGATAACATGCTCAAGCGATGGAAACAACGTCAGAAGACATTGAGAGATTTGGTCAAAATCACATCCTCAACATAAACAGGCCCGAAACTCCTACCAGATGACCTCTTTTGGGCCTGAAAACAGCAATTACAAAGCTAAGCTCCATAACTCTTGTAGCCCTCTGAGTTAGCTTCAGTTTGAGCTTCGTTTTGGCTCAATCGGACTTACGGTTTGAAAGTTATGCCCGTTTCCGTGAACAGGGTATAACCTGGCAGTTTCCCGGATAAAGCGATGAAGCGTCACACGATCGGAGTATGGTTCGTGCACCCTCTCTGGCTCATGCACCCTCGGATCGCCCCTCATCGGATCGCCCCCCTCGGCTCGTCATACACTCTCAGACCACGACCCGTTCGTGGTACACCTTTAGAGCACGACTCGCTCGTGGTGCACATGGTGGTCACGATCCTCCATCGCGATCCGACCCCGTTACCACGATCCGATCTCCAGACCTGCAGATACACGCGCTATTTTGACCTATTCTCATGCCACATCTTGCTCCTACTTTACCGGATCGGGTGCCACGTACCCCATCACGATCCAGTCAACCCAGAACCTCTCCTACAACTATAAATACACCATTTCAAGGCATTTTAAAAGGACTGTTTGGCTGAGACTTTCTCCTACATCTCCACAGCCTCTGCCATTACTGATTACAATGATTTTTCACCTTTCTACATCTAAATTCTCCTATTATATTCTCAATAAATACACGAATTGTGTGTCTGCATGTAACTGATTCTCGTAATCTGTCAGTATAACAATAAGATTATAAAGTGGACGTAGGCTACATCTACAGCCGAACCACTATAAAAACCTCGTGTGTCTCCTCTTATTTTATCATTTTCTGCATTCTGTGATCTGTGATCTGTATTTGGGTGGTAGGCCCAGATTTTGGTCTAACATTTTGGCGCACCAGGAAGGGGGGCACACGATACTACCTCAATTTCTAGCTTGGATCAATGGCAATCAAAAGGAAGAAAACTGGGACTTCCACTCATGCTGAGGATGCTGATGATGAAGGCGTAAGGAACGAGGCAAGCCACGAGGCTTCCTCTCATGGAGATCCATCTGCATACTTGACTAGAGACGAGATGGATGGAGTTCTCGCTGAATTGAGGGATCAAATGGCAAAGCAAGATGATCTCCTCAGGAAACAACAGGAGATGCTCGATGGATTCTTTGCTCGAATAGATGGAAGGACGAACAACGAACAACGCATTGGAAATGAGGCCACAGAAGCGGCTCGGGCATTACATGGACTCGGGGGCAACCCTTTCGTTATTGGAAATGCACAGCGACTGACTTCAGCTCCAGATCGGATGGATACCAGAGCGCAAACTCTCACTCAACAGCAGCATGAAGCAGCTCGTGAAGGGCTCCAGGATCCAGTCGGATCGCCCCCCTGCTTCACGACCCCAGCTCACGAGCCAACCTCCATGGTTTACGACCGGGTCGGGTCGCCCCCCATGAGCCACGATCCGCGATCCGCTCCCGGCAGCTCACCAACAGCTTCCGTTTTCTCCTGCACTCAACGCTGGGGGCACCAGCTCTGATCTTGGCAGTTTGCAACAGCTTTACGAAGGCAATCGACTCGCTGATCTGATTCAACGCCTCACGAGAGGCCGCACTTATCAGAATGACGTAGACGACGTCAATCACAACCCATTCACTCAGGAAATCAGAAATTCCCGCAATCCACCAGATTTCAAACTTCCATAACTGGAGCCCTACAATGGTAGGACAGATCCTACTGTGCATCTCATGCGCTACAAACGGCATATGGAAGTTCAATCGACATCGGAAAACATTATGGCGAAGTGTTTTCCTCTTTTTCTGACTGATATAGCAGCCATGTGGATTCGACAGCTCGAATCTGAGTCGATCAACAACTGGAACATGTTGGTCGCACGCTTCCTTGAACAGTTTCGGGTTCACATCGCACGACCCAAAAACGCCATGTCGCTCACTACAATCAGGAAGAGGCCTAGAGAAACTCTGCGCTCATTTCTGGAAAGATTCAACGTTGCAGCAGCATCGGTTGACCGACCTGAACCATCGATGGTACTGATGGCAGCAATATCCGGCGTTCTAGATAACTCGGAGTTCAAAAAGTCTTTGTACAGAGATCCATCAAGAAACCTCAGCGATTTCTACCTTGAAGCAGATAGATTCCTGCGGGAAGAAGATGCAACTTCTGAGAAACGCACTCTCGACGTCAACATGCTCGGAGATGGAGAACCGCCAAATCCTGGAAAAGGCAATGACAAGGGTAAAGGAAAGACCTCTGCTATAAATGATCGTAATGCTCCACCCCGGAGAGGGTCCAGATACGACAAATACACTGAACTGAATGACACTCTGAGCAACATATACGTGGATACAGGGGGTGCTGCCTCATATCCAAGGGCCTCCCAAGAGCGAGCCAACGCTAGCACAACGCAATTCCGGAAGACATTGCATATTTAATGACATGGACAGTCAAAACCCCGACGATTGTAGACATTTACGAGACCTTATTGAGGATCGGGTCAGACGAGGAGAACTACCCGAGTACGTCATTCAACCAACAGCTCCCGTACCTGCGCTACCACCACCGACTCCCCGAAGAGGGAACGATCCCGGATCGAGCAATCGCGGGCTTATCATTAACTAATCCCACTCAGCGGATCTCTTCAGTTTGCTGGACTCCGGTCCATAGTTCATATTTTTATCTTTTTAGGCGACTTCTCGCCCTCCTTTGTTTTCCCAGCATGTAATAAGAGCCGTCACATCAACCCACACGCACGGAACCGATTTGTGGTCTCCAATCGTGTCCGGCAAACGACCGCTGCATTTTCATGAACTAGTAATAAGCATTGAGCTCTGGCTCCTAACTGGATCCGTCCAGTATAAACATTGAGCTCCGGCTCCGAACTGGATCCGTCCAGTATAAACAAATCCTCATGTGCTTTTCCTTGGTCATCTTACTCCGGTAAGGCCGTCTTGGAACCTCATGTGCTTTTCCTTGGTCGTCTTACTCCGATAAGGCCGTCTTGGAATCTTCATTGCTTTTCCTTGGTCGTCTTACTCCGGTAAGGCCGTCTTAGAACCCCTCTAACATCTCCTCGGATGGTTTACCCCGATAAGGCCATCTAGGAAATATTCTTGCATTGTTTGTTTTATCTTATTGCAGGAACAAACTCCTGGTCTTCTTGGATTTCTCTGGCCTTAATACGATCCCGTGTGATCGTCGGTTTTCTGTCCTTAATACGATCCGGCGTGATCGTCGCATTCTGGATTTGGATTTCTCAGATTATGCATAACATATCTTCCTTCAACCAGCAAGATATGTTCTGGGGGGCAAACGTGTTGACACATTTTTTGGCAAAAGCTGTCACACATGGAATTCCCGAATGATAACATGCTCAAGCGATGGAAACAACGTCAGAAGACATTGAGAGATTTGGTCAAAATCACATCCTCAACATAAACAGGCCCGAAACTCCTACCAGACGACCTCTTTTGGGCCTGAAAACAGCAATTACAGAGCTGAGCTCTGTAACTCTTGTAGCCCTTTGAGTTAGCTTCAGTTTGAGCTTCGGTTTGGCTCAACCGGACTTACGGTTTGAAAGTTATACCCGTTTCCGTGAACAAGGTATAACCTGGCAGTTTCTCGGATAAAGCGATGAAGCGTCACACGATCGGAGTATGGCTCGTGCACCCTCTCTGGCTCATGCACCCTCGGATCGCCCCTCATCGGATCGCCCCCCTCGGCTCGTCGTACACCCTCAGACCATGACCCGTTCGTGGTACACATTCAGAGCACGACCCGCTCGTGGTGCACATGGTGGTCACGATCCGCCATCGCGACCCGACCCCGTTACCACGATCCGATCTCCAGACCTGCAGATACACGCGCTGTTTTGACCTATTCTCATGCCACATCTTGCTCCTACTTTACCGGATCGGGTGCCACGTACCCCATCACGATCCGGTCAACCCAGAAGCTCTCCTACAGCTATAAATACACCATTTCAAGGCATTTTAAAAGGACTTTTTGGCTGAGACTTTCTCCTACATCTCCACAGCCTCTTCCATTACTGACTATGAGGATTTTTCACCTTTCTACATCTAAATTCTCCTATTATAATCTCAATAAACACACGAATTGTGTGTCTGCATGTAACTGATTCTCGTAATCTGTCAGTATAACAATAAGATTATAAAGTGGACGTAGGCTACATCTACAGCCGAACCACTATAAAAACCTCGTGTGTCTCCTCTTATTTTATCATTTTCTGCATTCTGTGTTCTGTGATCTGCATTTGGGTGTTAGGCCCAGATTTTGGTCTAACACGTTTTTATACCGTTCTCTCACATACGACCTCCGTTGAACTTAAAGTTTTGGATTCTACCATATTTTGACATTCCGGATCCAACAAAATTGGTTTAGTCCAATTCCGAGACTGTTAGAAAATTACTCCTTTTTCAAGTGATCAATATAGCTTTTAAAATATCGATTTTTAAATTTGAACTTATAAATCAAATTAATAATTTTACGGAGCTTGTTTTAAGTCAAATAAAATATAAAAACTAATTTTAAAATTATTCTCAAACTTTTTTTAGCAAAAATAACCCATTTATATCCAAAATTAATTAAAATAGATTAAATCAAAATTTTAATTAGTTCAGAAATTCCGGGTTGTTACAACATCCCACAACATCCCTATTAAAAAATTAAAAATTGAATTTTGGAAAAACAATAAAAATGATGTATAAATAGATTGAAGTAATTCTGAAGTTTAAACAAACTATTTTTCTATATCATAAGATAGTACAATAGGGTAAGAATATAGATTCAAAACATATATTTATAATATAAAAATAATATTAAAACTAAATCATAGATTATTTTTGAGATTTCATACTAAAGTATTAAAATCAGAAGTTAGTTTAAAAACAAAAGATGTTTCAAAACAAGTTTGTTAAGTAAATTTAAAAACAGGAAGTGATTTGAAATATTTTGAAAATGAAAGATAAGGAGAATTTGAAGGCTAATACATTTTTAGAGAAAATATATAAAAGGAAATTTTGAATTCCATTTTGAAGTAGTTTTTTGAGTTCCTACTTGTAGAGTATTTCATCATGTCAAGCCTTGGTTCCTGCTAAGACTGGAGTTAGTCGTGGGTTTCATCCCACAATTAAAATTCGAATAAAGATGTTAGTGCTATTATGAAGTTTTACATAAATCTAGACTTTATTACTTATCTAGAACTCTTGAATTCTTGAACTCTTGATACTCATGAATCTTAAATTTTTTATCTTTATATTCATTAATCTTAATTCTTTATACTGTACAGTCTTCATTCTCAATACCTATCTATAAATATCTTGCATATACATATATAACTCAACATAAAATGCTAGTATACATATTTTATAATAAGTCATAAATTTGTTGTCATCAAAACCATTATCTCGGGAACTAACAGTATTTTCTCTAATTTATTTGTTTGAGTAAATAATATGTGCATTCTCTTATTTAAAATTTCACAAATAAATTTTTTGCACACATTATGTAAATTGAACATTTGAATCCTTACTTTGAGCTTTTGTATCCATAACGTTATGCTCCACCAATTTTGATAAGCCTATAACGTTAAGGCAAACCAAAGCCAAAAATTTGTTATAATATTATGCATTCTGAAAGCACTTCCTTGATTTAGAAAATTTTGGAGAAAAAGCCCTCTTTGGGGAAGGTTAAAAGATCCTGAATCATTTCGGAGATCATCAGAAGACCCGAGACCTAAATTTAAGTTTTTACTAATAGAAGGCCAATTTTTTTTTGGAAATAATGGAAAATCATAACCCCTTTTGCCACTAGGGAACCTGTAACCAAAATCCGGGTATTAAACTAACAGGATTCCAGAAATCAGTTTTTGGATATAGAAGACCCAAAGCATCTTTTGGCATTAGAAGATCTGAAACCCAGGTTCACGTATTTGAATAACTGAAGTCTAGAAATTTGCTTCTCAAAATAGTAGATGACTGAAAACCTTTTCAGAATTAAGAGACCGAAACCCAGATTAGGGTATTAGAATGACAAAAATCTAGAAATCCACTATGAAATTAACAAAAGGTCGAAACCCTTTCGGTAATAAGAGACCTGAAACCCAAGTTTGGTTATTAAGGTGATATACATATAGAAATCCTGTTCTGGAAATAATAGAAGACAATAACCCTTTCAGTATTAAGAGACTCGAAACCCAGTTTCCAGTATGAAAATGATAAAAATCCAAAAATTTCACTTTTTGAAATTAAAATTCAACACCCATTTAATGCATTGGCCATTTTTTTTTTTTTTAAAGCAAAGGTAAGACATGTTTTTCTTTCGAATAGAGGCAGGACATGCTTTAAGTACTCCCTTTGAGATTAGGTTCTCTTCTGCAGGACGATGCATAAGCAGAGGCAGAGCGTACTTATCTTTAGAGTAGAGGCAGGGCGTGCTTAACATAAGCAGAGGCAGAGATTGTTCTAAAAAGAACGGAGGCAGAGCGTGCTTCATTCAGAATCTTGTGTCATATCACTTTTGTGAGGGGACCAAGGGTTTACTCGTCCCTCCTCCAAATGGACACTTGAACATGCCACATTAATGATGGGAATAAGGTCTTATAGATGCATCAGTCATGCCTTATTAGGCGACACCGACCGCTTACTCATCCTCCCTCTAGGGGCGCTTTGGCTAGGCCATCTTGGCGGGATCAAGGGCTTTAGCGGGTCTTGGAAGTATGTGCCTAGGCTTACCTTCTCCTCCCTTTCAAGAAGCACCTTGGCTGCGTCAAGGAATTTTCCATAATAAAAGAGTATTTAACTCCCTACCATGTAAATTTATTATTTTATTTTGTTTACTCATGGTGTAGAGTTTCTTTATCTTTGTATCCAAATAGCACTACTATTCCAAATTGAAATCTTTATTGATCCTTTTTCGTTATTTCTTTACAAACTTATTAAATTTTCCTTGTCTAAAAAGACTAATTCTATCCCTTCCAAAACCCTATAATGGTTGGTTATGTGTCCGTTCATCATATGGTAAAGGTACTATGCTCCTCCTTTATCCCATTCATACCTGAGCAACTTTTTCTTTCAAGTTCAGTACTCAGATTCTCCTGTAGTTAAAATGTAGATGTTTCCAATCGAGCACTACACCAAAACAGGCAAATCCTAACATTTATAAGTGTTACAAGTAATTTTCATAACATATTTTAAGTGTTACCGATGGCTTGTGAGGAATGGGGCGGTCAACATTGCAAGGCTTATAAGTGTTACAAATAGAGTCCGTACCAACGCTTGTAAGTGTGGGACCTGAATATTTAACCCTTTTTAAACATTGGAAAACAACTATTCGGTGACATTTACAAATGTTACTAAATGAGAAACGTAGGACACTTATAAGTGTTGATATCACCATCCTACTAGTGCTTATGAATGTTGTCATACACAAATTGTTGTATTTATTACTTAGTTTTGCAAAATAGGTGAGTATTGTAAATACGAAATATTGGTAACACTTAGTGAAGTTAAATTTTTTCTATTCTACATAGAATTAATATTAAAATTCTTAAAACAAATGAATATAACATATATTTATGATTTCCATAGCATATGTATAATTCAACATATCAATTCAATATAAAATTTAGTATGCTTTCATATCTCAAATTCAATAATGTCACAATTACATAATACTCAAATGTGATCTACAAACATCAATTTTAAAATATCATAATATCATGTATAAACTACAAAAAGCGATAAAGTTTTATAATAATACATAGAATTCCAGAAATTGTGAAGGCGAAACGTGGGTCATATCACAATGCCTCCATCCAAAAATTCACAAAACTTGTTATGTCCATTTTGAAGACCACCGTAAATTTGCGCTTCCAGATCTAAAACTTCTAATCAAGAATCAAAGTGAATATGATAGCACCAAAATATAAGAGATAACTTAGTAAAAATACTTGCGTAGGTTTTGCTGCGAATGAAATAACTTGTTCAGATTTCTTATTTTTATGTGTCACATTCCAAACCATTGTTCTTGTAACTTTCACTTCTGAATTTTCCTTAACCTACAAGAAGAAATATTGTTAAACTAATTAACTATTTATTATTCGTATGTATAAGAAATATTTTTTATTATAATTTCCTACCATTTCGTCGTAAACACGGTATGATTTTCTTCGCATGTGAATGATAATATTTTTAGTCTGGATCATTGTAATAGTTTGTTCATGGCCGTAGATCATGACATATTTTAGGCTTCAAATCATCCTGGAATAAATTTGTTGTAAGTATTCTATTTGATTAATTTATTGCTATTTTCTTGTCTTCTCGTTTAGATCTTCTAATTTTTATAACATGTAACCGATTCTTTATATAACGAATTAGAGTGTGTGATTTCCTCTTTTCTTTTTTCTATTTTTAAAAAAGGACAAAAATATGGCTATGTAATTATTTACGTATGATAATATATTATATACAATTATTTAAGACTGAAATTATTCGGTAGGGTTATAAAAGCTAGTACTAGTAACGGTATATTTTTCAGTTTCACATAATAATATGTCAAAAACATAAACTTTGTTGAACCTTTATATTATTTTATAATTTTGTATCATGGACCACATAAGATATAGTTAGTCACATCTCATTTTTTAACGGGTGCGTTTACAGTAAACGAAAACGAAGTATTTTAATAGGTCATTTTAACGGGGCATTTAAATGGCTTGGGAGTTAAAAAAAGAAGGTGTTTTCAACTTGAGCATTTAAATGGAGCATTTAAGTAGAGTATTTTAATTTATGATTTATGAAATTGTGGTTTAGTTAATTAACTATTGGTTTTGTTGTGTAATATGTTGATTTTTTTTAAAAAATTATATCAAATATCATCCCTAACAAAGGGGGTTCTAAGGGTGGCAATCCACTTAAGTGGAGGTGTAGGGTATGGTGCATTTAAGGATAAGTGGGGTAAAATTTAGAGCCAAGAGGTGAAATTACACCCGTTGACATTCGATGTGTCCGATGCATCGGACGCTAATGGGTGAAATTTCACCAACTGGCTTGCATAGTCAAATGGACCGAGCTTGGTTAGGGACAAGTCCGACGCATCCTAAAATTTTCCACGCCAAACTGGCTAGGCGAACAGTACCTAACTTAGAAACGTGGAAAGTGTGGAAAAAAAAGTCGTAAAGTTTTCCTAGATTATAATGCACATCATTAAACTTTGTAATTGGGAATTTCGGTTGTAAGATCTTTTGTTATGGTGACAACTAGTTTTTAAGATCGCTTGTCTTTGGCTTTAAATTCTAAGAAAACAATATAATACCAAATACATCAATAACCACTTTGGTTAGAATGTCAGAAAAACTTGTATTTTAACAATTAAGGGGAAAAATGATACTTCTAGCTCATCCACATCTCAAGCACTATATTCTTCCTTCTAGACATAACTTTCATAACATTGGACTCCAAACAACAGCAATAACCTATAACAATAATAATAATAATAATAATAAGATGTTTACATATACTCAAAGGGTGTACGGTACTTACCTTTTATGGATTTTGGACTGAGCACCTCATCCGCGTGCGCAGCTAAACCCTACTTTGGTTTTTTTGTCCAAATAATCCACACCTGAAAGCCAGGCTTAAATTAGATACATAAAAAAATGTTGCATAATGTACAATAACATTGTTATTATTCCTAGTCTCTGGTATTGATTTTGCTTGAGTCTCCTACAAATTAATAACATTAACATTGCTACAAATACTGACAATAGAGAACAAATTATTTAAACTAGCAAATAAAATGTTATGGTTTATTGTATCTTGGTTCATAGTTTCCTCTCCCCCTTCAAGAATTTACCCTGAAAGCTCCTATCATCATTATGTTCCTTGCCATCACCTGAACATAAATTGTTCTCTTTTCCTGCCAATTGTTCAGGTGAGTGATCTCCACTATAAGTCGCATACATATCCGCATGTATATTAGCTATTTCTACTGCCCTATTTCCTTCACCTGTCCCATGCAACAATATAACAACCCTCTAGAGACTAGAATTAATTACCTCCTCACTGAAATGGTCTTATTCCCTACCCAACATTCAGTCCAAATAGTCATATCATATTCTTCAGTCATTATCTTAACTCCCATTAACCTCTATTATTATCTCCTCAGTAATACTATGTATGTTGATATCTTTACCTGAATCGCTCCTTTTGAATAAGAATAAAATAATAAATCTAAAAAAACCAAATTTGCGGAGATAGCCATTTTCATCTATACTACAGATGCTAGAAGTTCTGAAAATGAACTACTGGAAGTCTGGAATCAACTCAAGGGATCAGAGAGGGGACAAGCTTGACGGGAAGGGAAAAGTATAGCCGTAGGTCTATCTCAGGTCAAAGAGCAGTTGGTCCCCAGCAACGATGACTTAAGGTGAACTCCAAGTGATCGACTAACAAAGCATGCATGTATAATTTTCATCTAACAGTACATAACTTATAGATATTGAGTTCAAAACGAATATGAGCATAGTTGAACTCAACTTATCCCATAAACAAAAAATCATATTTCATCACAACAGCATATACATCTAAAAACAAACATCAATGTACTCAGCAATAAAACATAAAAATAATATATATTAGAAATGTAAAAGAAAAAATCCAACTATTTAATTTGCATTTTATTGAAATTAAATCATTTCTCCAAGGATACCCAGATAAACGTTTATGGTCTTTAAAGCACAGCTGCAGGTTTGCTTCTCATTTGCATAGCCGATAGGCCGATACTTTACTCTATGGCTTATCATTTTTTAGAGTGACAATCAAGATCATACTTCATCATTTAATGAGTAGAGCTATATTCTTATTAGTAACTCCATTAGGTTGACGCATATAATCGATGATACATTAGTACCATTTTTTGGTTTGTGTTTGTTTTTCTAGGATAGGGTCATGTTAATCTTCTCTATATCATTCCAGTTTTATCGGATGTCCTCGAATCATTCATGGATACAGTAAAATAATGATAAGAAGGAATGAATATATTATATATCGTTTCTTTTGTTTAGTTTCTTTCATGGATTTCACAGCAATCTATGTAGCAGTTTCTACATACTCTTATGGAATTCCGATATAAACGGTTGTCATATGGGCTATACTACTCTTTTTTTAACTTGACAGACTATTATTATTTTTATTAAATGCCTAATTGCATACACCAAAACACAACAAGCATATTACTCAGTTTAATTTAACAACACTCAAAAAAAAATTACGGAACATTTTACCATCAAATATATGAGTAAGTCATGCTAAGGATTAATTTCAAAAGGAATACACATAGATTTCTTAATCATTGTTCTAAGCTAGTACAAGTAATTATTAACGATCTCAGTGATACTTATATTGGCATTGAATTCGTTAATTAATGTTTCACTACCATGTGACGTATGTCTTATCAAAGTCCTATGATATTTAAAACCGACACAAATCACATAAGTAGGCATGACTGACACATAAGGAAAATGCTTAAGATAGATCATATTGTCTTGTAAGTGTATATTACATTTTAATCTAAAGGGACCATATGAATTCAAACCTCGGGTAAGTTGTTTCTATTCATATCATGTAAGTATATATATTATTAGTGTACTTATTTATGCACCTAAAGTGGGTAGCTGGAAACAAACAAATAGGAACTTGAAAACATGTGATTGCCAATTTACATATAATATACATGTAGGAAAAATAACATCACAAACAAGATAAGATCACACTGGAATCAGTGTCCTTAGTCTTTCAGAGACATTAGAATAACTTAACGATAATATTTACTATTTGCTATATGATTATATAGTATGGGTGAGTACAAGTTCCCTGAGTCTTTCAGAGGCATTAGAATAACTTAACTACAAATTTGGGTTCATGGTTAAAAGTTCGCTTAACTTTTGCAGTAGAATTAATGAGTATTTGGTTTTGATTTTCATTGAAATTCAATTGTTACTTCATAATTATTCCAATTATCCCTTTTTCGTTCACTCTCAAAACCATAACCCTCAACTCAAGCTATTACCAAATACGATCCAACTACAACCAAAAGCACAACAAAAACATTATAAAAACTGAAAATTTTCATAGAATGTGACAGTATTTTGATGGATCTGAGTCCTTGTACTGTAATAGAAATACCACTTCCTATTTATTTGGTTCAACTTATCTGCCTACATCATATCAGCAAGTGCATTGCACTTATGCATGTACCAAGTAGCATTACACTTATGCCTATGCCAAATGCATCAAAATTTAAATTTAATTAACATTATTGAATAATTAATAAATGTCAAAAGAAACTTTGGATAGTCCTTGATGCAGTGAGTTATCCAAGGACATAGAATAAATAAATAAATTATGCAAATAGTGTATTAACCACACTTTATATTCCTAGACGATATAACATAAATGCCTTGACTTAAAATTGAGTTATTATAGTAAAAAAACTGATATAATGTTTGAATTCATTCATTCAATTAAATTATTCAATCTTTCTTGCCCAAGTACCTATCTGTTTCATTTCAAAGAGGTTCTAAGTAATACTATTCTTGGCATCATTCGTAATGGGGATATATGGCATGCAATGACAATACAGTCTGTTTAACCTGGAAAAATAATTTTTCTGTTTCCAAGTTAAGACTTTTAGCAATACGAGCAATATATATATATATATATATATATATAACGAGCGTTCAATGGCACCCGAAATAGTGCAGCACCCCTAAATGCCACTTGATTTTCACCACACATTCTGTTTCTCTCTCCCTCTACCACTTCTATTTCCTCCCACTAGCTTAATTTATATTAAATGAGAGGATGAGAGAGGGGGGAAAATGGGGTACTCACTATTTGGGGTGCCATTGAATGCTCCTCTCTCTCTTTATATATGTATAGGGATAGGATTAGGGAGCCCCCCTGAATTTCAGCCCCCCATTTGCACTTGAACTGTAACGACCCGTATTTTCTACGATATATAATTAATTTATTTAATTATTTAAAAAGGTGATTAAGAGGATTTAATGGTCGTTTAATTAAATAACTTGGAATATTTAATTTAAATAATAATTAAATAATATATTTAATTTTGAAATAATCAGTATTGGCTGAAATGGCCATATGGTGTGAATTTGGCAATTCAAAATATATAATTCAGTTTAGAATTGAATTAGAATAACGAATATATTATTTGAATGACAGGTTGAACATATAATTATATTATAATTAAAATCGAGCTTGAAATGGCGCTGTAGTTCGTAATTTGGCGATTCGAACTTCAACTGAATGTACAGGATTCGTTTTAAGCCGGATTTCTGTGAAACAAGAAACATTCGGAGCTTGTGAAGTATATCTTTCTGATAGAAGAGAAAAATCAGGATTTCGTCATGTAGATTTTGATTTATGTCCAAATCAAATTTTAGAAAAGTCGTTGTGGAATTCCTTTATAATTTATAACGATATATATAAGGAAATTCATTATAAATCGAATATCGATTTAATCGGGATTTGAAATATCAAGTTAGAAATTCATATAGGAATATTCTAGAGCTGTATGATATTCTGTTGTGAATATATACGATAATATTTAACTTTAACTATTAAATTTAATTGTTTTTAAATATATTTATATATTTAAAAGGGTTATTTAGCGCATTAAAAATAGCCAGTTTTGCAAACGACCTCAGAATTCGACGAAACCAGTTTCGTTGGGTCCGCAATGTCAAACTCAAGCAGTATGTCCAGTTTGGTGATTTTTGGGTATCGTATGTGTTCACAGGAATTTTAGAGGACATAGAAAAATAGCGTTTGCTTATAATTTAATATAATAATCGAATATTTAATTATTAAAAATATACTTTATAAACACTTTAACTTTCCTAAACCTAATTCATCCTCTGGTCAAAGAGATTTTTCCACCGTAACATTTTTTGTTTTCTCAGGAAATTTTCGATCTTTGAAAAATCAAAAAGAAATACAAATAAATTGCTATAAATTCCCAAACTAGTACAGTAGAAGGTGTAAGTGGAGAGCTTCATTCCTGTGTGGTTTTTGTACAGTGCGACGCGGTTTTTCTGTGAGTGGTTTTGGGTATAGCGAATTAGGGTTCAACTTTTTGGGGGATTGAGGAATCGATGCACGAATTAAGGGTTGTTTCTGGGTTTGTGGGATCGAGAGTCACGGTTTGGCAAAGAGTTGGGGTTTCCGGTGATCATTTGGGTCGCGCGATGTCTGTCAATCGTGGGAATTGTTGTTCGACGGATTTCCAAGGGAGATGGCGCAGGCTGGTTCGAAGGTATGGGGAGGTGGAGACCGGGAAGAGAAGTTCAATGCAACTGTCGGTTTGGATAACGATGAAGAGGTGGAGGAGTAAGAGGGGATTGAAGTCGCGTTTATGGTGGAGCAAGAATGTTGAAGCCAGCGTGATTTCGTTTTGGGGGAGATGAAGTAACGAGGCGGGTGGGCTGAAAGGTAGTGGGCCGGTTCTTTTTTGTGGTGAGGCCCGCTTAATTTTATAATTTTAAGTTTAATTTAAAAATCTAAATCATGTATTAACTTGTATTTATAATATCATGACCATACAGAATCAGATTTACGAACGGTCAGTTCCGTTGGGACCGTAGGGGCGAGGACTTCGAAATGAAACCGACTGGAAGTCCATTGGAGCTCGTTTGAATGTATGGCGAAATAAATTGTTTGATTCAAATCAAACAAACAGTTTATCGTTCTTTAACGATGAACTGCCAAAGTGAGTAAACCTCACCAACTCTGAACAGTTCCTGTTTATAACGTATATTTAGAACTGATAAATGATGACTGTTTGCTTTGTGTTGACTGTTTGATTGAACTGCTAATTGTTTGGTTGAAATCATAAATAACGATATATATATAAATCGTTAATCAAAACTTGATTCTGTTTAGCAAAATATTTCATATTGAAATGAAATCGATGTTAATTATATCGTTTAACATCTGTGATGCAGGGAAACAGGTTGGAGGGACCCAACTGGGTTCCTCAATATATAAAATACTGTTTTGTTTCATATATTGTGTTATATGATGTGATATGAAATTTGTTGATGATTTTATATGTTGAATGATACCGATCATTGTTATATGGTACGTTAAATACCATAAGAAAAACCAGAATGATAAAAGGGGATTTTCAAAGTATATTTTGAAAATAATTTATTTATATAAAATCGATGGATTTTATATATAAAGGGAAAAAGGATTCTATAAAAGGAAATAATTATAAAATCAAAAGAGTTAAAAAGAATATATTTGTTAAACAAATATAAAGGAAATTATTTCTAAACAAATATAAAGGAATATTTGTAAAACAATTACAAATAGAAATAAAAAGGGAAAACGTTTGTAAAACATTTACAAATGGAATTGGAAAGAAAATATTTGTAAAACATTTACAAATAGGATTTAAAGGGAAATATTTGTAAAAACATTTACAAATAGATTAAATGTAGATATTTATTTGTTAAATAAATAGGAAAAATAAAGGAGATATTTATTTGTTAAATAAATAGGAAAGATAAAGGAAATATTTATTTGTTAAATAAATAGGAAAGATAAAAGAAATATTTATTTGTTAAATAAATAGAATTTGAAAAGGGAATAGTTATTTGTTAAGTAAACAAATAGAAAAGAAATAATTCAAAGGAATAAATCAAAGGAGTTAATTCAAAAGAGTTAATCGAATATTAGTTATTCGGTTAGAGTTAATCGAATAGAGTAAATCAGTTAGAATTAATCAGTTAGAATTATTTAGTTAGAATTAATCAGTTAGAAGTAATCAATTAGAATTAATCAGTTAGAGTTAACCAGTCAGAGTTAACCAGTTAGAGTTATTCAAATGGAGTAAATCGAGTAGAGTTATCGAATATCGCTTATTCGAAGTAGAGTTATCGAATATAGTTTATTCGAGAAGAGTAATCGAATATAGTGTATTCGAGAGAAGAGTAATCGAATATAGTGTATTCGAGAGAAGAGAAATCGAATATAGTTCATTCGAGAAGAGTTATCGAATATAGTGTATTCGAAGAGGAGTTATCGAATATTAGTTATTCGAATAAAGTTAAAAGGAGTTAATCGATGTTAGTTTAATCAAAAGGAGATAATCGATGTTAGTTTAATCGAAAGGAGATAATCGATGTTAGTTATTCGAAAGTGAGATTATCGAATATAAGTTATTCGAAAGTGAGATTATCGAATATAGCGTATTCGAAAGAGATCGAATATTGGTTATTCGAAGTGAGTTAATCGAATATTGGTTATTCGAAGTGAGTTAATCGAATATTGGTTATTCGAAGTGAGTTAATCGAATATTGGTTATTCGAAGTGAGTTAATCGAATATTGGTTATTCGAATAAAGTTAAGAGGAGTTATCGAATCTAGTTATTCGAAGGGAGGAGTTAATCGAATATAGTTTATTCGAATAGAATTAAAGGAGTTAATCGAATATAGTTTATTCGAATAGGGTTAAAGGAGTTAATCGAATATAGTTTATTTGAATAGAATTAAAGGAGTTAATCGAATATAGTTTATTCGAATAGGGTTAAAGGAGTTATCGAATATCGTTTATTCGAAAGGAGTTAAGTGATTAGAGTTAATCAGTTAGAGTTAATCAGCTAGAGTTAACCAGTTAGAGTAAAATCAAAAAGAGTTAATTGATAAGAGTTAATTGAATAGAGTTAATCGAATATATTTTATTCGAAGAAAGTTTTTCGAATCTAGTTATTCGTAAGAAAGATATTCGAATATAGTTATTCGAAGAGAGGAGTTATCGAATAGAGATTATTCAAAAGAGAATTACGTAAGGAAGTTTGTTAAAGGTTTAAAAGATAAACTTTGACTATTTTGAAGTTAAAACGTTCTTCAGTTAAGGTCTGAGAGGTAATTATACCCCAACTTGATTGACTTCCTTCTTAACTAAGGAATGGTAAGGTTTGATAGTGAATGATGGTTGAGTGAATTTAGTAAATGGTTTGAGTTGGCATAGCGATGTTTTATTTAAACATCTGTTTAAATCCAATGTAGGAGCTTTGGAAATGTTTTCCAAATAAGAATCAGAATGTTTTCTAATATAGAAAACATGAAATGGAAATGTTTTCCAGTGTTAATAACATATATTTTATAAATTTAGAAAATAAGAAATGTTGCATATATGAAAACAGGAAATGACCAATGGAATAAATTAATGATAAATTAATTTAAAGGGATAAAAGTTGATTGGTGATTGATCGGTGTAATTTCCATCTGGAAATAATATCGTTGTTTGCACACATGTTTTTCTCTAATAGTTAACTCACCGACTATCGAAGTTTTCGACCATTTTAACGTTGTTAATATGGAGAGACCGGTTGGATTATTATCCGAAGAACCGCTCCGTATTGGCATAAGCATTGCGAATCATATATGCCAAAGATAATTGAAGACGGAGTAAAGTGCAAGGGATGTTGTATAAATCTTAGGTAAAGATTGCCTAAGATGGATGTACTGAATAGTGCCTTCGGTTTGTCCAGTCCCAGGACGACCTGTATGTAAGAATGTCTGACAGAGTATATTTAACTGATCGCGTAAGTCGATCTCTTCAAACATACGTACGTTTGGTGGCGGAGGAATTCGTTTCTCTTAGCTGTATACCCGT
The DNA here is from genome assembly GCA_030737875.1 of Allium sativum. Classification (NCBI taxonomy): domain Eukaryota; kingdom Viridiplantae; phylum Streptophyta; class Magnoliopsida; order Asparagales; family Amaryllidaceae; genus Allium; species Allium sativum. The sequence continues at coordinate 16,303,817 of CM060923.1, forward strand.
TGTATTTTTTGGGAAATCAATTTGTGATTTGGCGGGTATGATGATGTGACATTCAAAGTGAATGAAGATATGATATGTAGAAAGATAAGCGTAGCCTCTAGCCTCACATCCGGAAATGACAAAAATCGGGCAGGCAGCATGGTTATGTAGGTCGCACCTATTAGGGTGTATAATCACCTGATCTAGAGTTTCATTTACTTCTAAAAATCTATTGTCGATGCTGTCCCATTCGGGAAACGGTTGCTGATCCCAACCGTTGGTGATATACATTCGATACACTCAAGCGAAATGAGTGGTCGGTCATGTGTGGCCGGGTTGCAAGATGTTCTTGTTGAACCCAGTGCATTCCTCTCTAGAGGTACACTAGTGAAAGGTGGTTCCATACCTTGTCATAGTTGGAAATCCGTTACCCAATACGTGCTTGCGGTTTTGATTGTATACTATATATGTAGAACGTGAGATGAAAGCGTTTCTGCTAGATGATTATTATATTGTGGATGATAGACATTATTATAATATCAAAAGGTTTTTGATATAAAGATATTTTGGATTCTCATAAGGGAAAAACCCGTTCCATTATACGGCGTGGTCTTATGAGATATCGTTTACTTGTTCAATCTGTTTTAAACTGTTTTTGTAACGACTGGGAATTTCGCTCGATCCGAATCAGTCGCTAAACCGACCCAGACCGTTCGAAATGCCTGATTGTTTTGAGAACACGACAAAATAGAACGCAAACGGAAGAACATTTCATTGTTAATTACAACAACTTCATCAGAATACAAGAATATACAGAGTATAAATGAATATAATACAACAGAAAAATATCAGAGGTTACAATACATTACATAGCAGCGGAAAATAATACAAAATACAACTGAAGAAGAAACACGGATACAAAGCTTTCTGGATATCGTTCCAGCTGTAAACCAGGTTCCTGTGAATATAAATCTGCAAAACCGAAACTACTAGCTGCCCGTGTCAAAATAAGGGCACCCAGAGTTTAGGTTAAACAATAAACTCCAGGTCAGTCATGTGACTGGTGTGAGAACTAAAACAGTTATTAATCTTTATTTTAAAGTTAGGTAAATCAAGGGACCACGCCATATAACACGGAACGGGTTTCCTCCCAAGAACACCAGTGCATAAAACAAACAGCGCAATGCTAAATAAAGAACAATGAAGCTATTATAAGACCCAGGTCCCATCACATAATGCAACACAAACCGGAGGATAGGGTTTTACCTTATAATAGCCAAAGAATGCTTGATACGCTAAATTTCATCTTTTATTATTACTATAAGTGTATAGTGTCAAAACAATTTCAATCATAAATATTAATCATAGGCGGCATGGGTACCATATATCATGTCGCCATACTAGGCTCTACAATCAAAACCGCAAAGTCACGTATTTGGAAATTGGATTTCCGTCTGTGAACCGAGGCAAAAGATAGTCCTCTACCGATTCGAGACGCTCTAGCCCGCCCCTTAGGAACAGAACGCATCGTCCCTTGGATCGTCAGGGCCGGTCCACCGATGTGGATTAAAATGCCTGAACACTGCATTTCCCTACCCTATGGGGGTGTCAATGAGTCATTAAATGACTCCATCGGCTTCACATAGTCACAGATATATCTGAGGCGCCTCGCAACAGCAACAACCTCATAAGTCAAACTCGTCAGGGCGTGTAAAACCACTGACGCCACTTCTAGCTAGAAGGAAACGCATGCCCTCCATGAAGTCCTTCTCTCGTTTTTGGTTCACAACCGGGGTGTGAGGCTCGCGAATCAACGCTACACAAAGCTATGCCACACAGGCTGTGCTTTGGTCATCAACCACAAGACTTTGCTTTTCAACAGAAGCCTTGATCACTTGCCACTTAGGCATGCCACACAGGCAATTCACTCCATGCATTTGATATCCATCAATATATAACCCCTGAGCTCGTACGTCTCAGAGAAGGGCGTTAAGCAAGAGAATAAATTCTCCGCCGCCAAACAGATGTATATTTAACAGAAATCAATCACACAGACTAAAATACAATGTCAGACACACAGTCCATTTACAAGTTCGTTCTGGGTCTGAACGAAACCGGAGGCACCTAGTACCCCCATATCCATCGATCTCCAAGTACGTCTGGACGATCACCAACTGATTCCCTCCTCTTGGGTGTACGGCCCAGTCAAGATCATCAGCAATCAACCAAACGACGTGAAGACCTCCGGTCTTCAACCACCGTCTTCATCTTCGAAACCACGTCGAATCAGTTATTCAGAATGGGATAAACCCGGTCTTTCTGAATAACTCGCGTATATAATAAACAAGTGTTACAAAAACACAACATACGCCTCATTCCAATTCAGAATATTCGTTTATTCAAATATTCTTTTACTTTGGGAAAGGTTCCCATTAATTTTGTCAAAGATAAATTCATTAAATTTATTCTTTAATCTTCTTTGAATATCAATTCAAACTAGTCGGGATTAGCGAACCACACCGGAGTAATCATTTATTTTATTTCCCAGTCCCCACCTATTCATCCCCTGAAGTAAAACTGGTCATACTTCATATCTAACACCACAGTGTTATCGGTGAATTCAATTACCATTTCACGTTCAAATCTAATTAAAGATTTAACTATCGCCTGGAGCAAAACTGGTGATACTCCCTTCTCGATCTTTTCAATCTAATTAAAGATTCATTAAAACTCCACTTAGTTTTAATCTTTAACTGGGTTAAAGAATCAGTGTCATTTAAAACACGGTTCACGATAAACCCAAAATCACATTCCATTAATTATCGGGTTAAAGAACAAGTGTTATTTAAAACACTGTTCACGATAAACCCAAAAATCAATACCAATTCAATTCCAATTAAATATTATTTAATTGGTACACTTCGTTAAATCTAAATAAAAAGATTTAATCTTTTTCTCAACTGGGTTTAAGAACAGTGTTAATGAAGACACCATTCACGACAAACCCAAATCACGTTTGATATTAAATACAAGGCTCTGAATGGAAAATATACCGGCTTATATTCAATATCAAATTCTACGACCAACAAATATTGTATTGGAAATAACGATATTAATATATCTTTCAAATTCCCATAACAATATATGTATCATCACGAAATCCAACATCGAAATATTCCGAAGACAATTTCGATTCAAATCCATTCCAATTCAATTATTGGAACTTCTGGTTATTTTTAAAACCATTTCAAATTCAATCTATTTATTTTATAAATAAATAGAGTTATAATTCTAGTTCAAAACTAGTTCATTTCGATAAAAATCTATTTTTATCTTTTCAAATATGGAGCTTTTCATCCTAATTTTTCTCCAAAACATTCCTTATGATTTTACACAAATTATTACTATTTTTAATAATTTTATCAAGGTCCGTACAGTCGATTTCCACCAACGGACATCGAACTGCACTTACAGCGACCTTTTCCAAATTTGATTTGGACATAATTCCAAATCCAACCGTTAGATTTCTAATTTCTAATATTCATTAGAAAGCTCTTTTCGATACGAACCCAACGGTTCCGGTTTTAGGAGAATCCGATGGTCGGATCTCCTGCAATATCCATTCGAAGTCAATGGTCGAAATTCACGAACTGCCGCGACGCGGCGCGTTCTATTCAGGCCATTATATTATATATATAATATATATAATATACTTCGTCGATTTCAATTCAAAACGTGCTTTATAAATCGTTTTAAATTCATTTTCAAAACGGTTTCAACTTCATATTCAATTTCCAATCAAAATTGAATATTCCAATATAAATTCGTTTTAAATTCATTTCAAAACGATTTCAATTTATTTCAATTTAATTCGAATTCAATTCTATTCAATTTCAATTTGAATTCAATTCTTTTCAATTTAATTCGAATTTCGATTATTTTCAATATAATTCAAATTTCGAAATCACTTTCAATATAATTCAAATTTCGAAAACACTTTCAACATACATTGAAAATTGAATAAAATCGATATAAATATCGTTCACGTCAAAATGGCGTCAATCTAATCAACACGGCTTCATATATTTCTATTCTTAAATATTCTATTTCAAATATTTCTATTTCAAAACTGGAATGAGGCCCAATCAATTACCATATAATGTTAATTATATGGATTTTCTACAACACATGTACAAAATAACAACAATAAATAATCAACCATCATCCAGAGTGCGTTTTACACTGCATAAGCATCAAATATAAATATTTAACGCTTATGACAGTCTGTCAATCAATCGATCGACATACAACTAATTATTGAGATTAGTGTATGTCATATATCATCCCAATACCCGTGTGGGGTTTCAAACAATCAAACACAGATTTTATTTGTGCAGTTGGGCGATGTGTAAAATTTATCGTCCCGATCAATATCAATCAAATCAGTGTATATAAACAAATCTCCGATTTGTTTATAAATATTTATTTTAAATACACGTTAAAAATTCTATTTTTAACTATAAAACATTTTCCACTATAAAATATTTTATTTCATTTCACATCCCATCACACAATCAACTACACATCAAAATCAAACAAACAAGCATACAAGCTGTCCATGGTCTGTGGACGACGGGTGTCGGGTGCTACTAAACACCGTCTGCATCCTAGTATATATTTCAACTAGAAATCAAATTAAAAGTGAGAAGTTCTCACCGAGGGTTCCACTCCGCCATTCTATATTTCTGAAATTTCAGAACCGTCTGGATTTGCCCAAACTTCCTACGCCATTCTTTTCACACTGTTCATAATAAAAATCACATTTTTATTATTCAGTTTTATATATAAAAATCATATTTTTACATCGCCACTTCGTTATAAAAAACTATATTTTCATATTGCCACTTCATATATAAAAATCATATTTTTATATTGTTATACATATAATAAAAATCGCATTTTTATTATATCGCCACATATATAAAGATCAAATTTTTACTTTGCTACATATATAAAAATCGTATTTTATATTCTCTACATGAATACAAAAGATTATATTTTCATATCGGAGTTCATATTTTAAAAATCATCTTTATATATATATATATATATATATATATTAAAAATCTCGCCTTTTCATATTAAAAATCTCGATCTTTTCATATTAAAATCTCGATCTTTTCATATTAAAATATCGATCTTTTCTAAGATAAAGATCCTATCTTTTCTAAATCAAAGCTCTAAACTTTTCCTTACTCGTTTTAAAATTCAAATCTTTACTCTATATAAAAATTAAACCTTTTTGCTATTATATAAAAATTAAACCTTTTTGCTATTATATAAAAATATAATCTTCCTTTATATAAAAATATAATCTTCCTTTATATAAAAATCATTATTTCATATAAATAAAATTCAAGACTTTATAAAAGTAAATAAAAATTAAATCAGATTTTAAACAATGTTTATTATATTTAAATTTCAGATTTTAAACTACATGGTTATATACATTAAAAATAAAAATAAAATAAAATAAAAATAATGATTCAATGCTTATAAAAAAACAAAAAGGAAGCTCACAATCACTGTCTGGACGATCGAACTGGAGCAGGGTTGCAAATTGATCGGAAATGGCGGCGCCGGAATATGATCAGAGGCGTTCCCCTGAAGCGTCGTCGAACCCTCCACATGTGCGCAGACCTCTGACGAACTCGACCCCCTGATGGCGCCAGGAAACCACCTCGAACTTCTTCAGTTCGAGCTCAAAATCCTCCGCCCCTTTGAAACGAAACTCGATGATGTCTATAGGGATAGGAAGAGGAGAAGGAGTACAACAAATTTCGTTTGAGAACTTTCAGATTTATTGAAGGAATCAAGGGAGATTGGAAGATTAAGTTATGGAGAGGCTCCGTCGTTCAGTCATAGGAAGAAGGCGGCTCGATTTTAGTTTGACCAGAGGTTTGAAATTTAGGGTTTGTTTGACCTAGTTTGACCTTATGGCAAAGTATATATAAATTTTTTATTATTTAATTTCCAAATTATCTGTTTATCCATCTAAACTCCAAATCAAACTCAACGGTTGTCGCTCCAAGCTAATTACCCCCATTCCGAACACAATGGGGTATGTTTCATAACCCAATTCGGCTGTTACGATCAGTTTCCACTGAATTTAAAATATAAATCTATATATTCAATTTTAAACGTACATTTCAAATTACTGGGGTCACATACGGACTCTAAAAATTCCCGAAAAATATTTTCTAGCTTTGTATTGACGATACGGTCCTAACAAAACTAATTTCGTCAATTTCTGAGACCGTTTGAAAAATGATCATTTTCCAGTCGATTAAAATCATCTAAAACTGGTCAAACGCGTTTTCCTTTGCCACGCTCACATATTGATTCGAAAAATTACGGAATTTGAAACCTAGCAATAATTAGACATCCCGAATCCAACAAAAGTGGTTTCGTCGAAATCCGAGGTCGTTTGCAAAATTTCCATTTTTAAGGGCCAGAATTCCATAGCGACTATTCTGAATTTTCTACTGGGCATATCTTTTGATTCCCGCTATGAAATTTTGATTTTTCAGATTCGTTGGAAAGATTTTCTCAATTAGATTCTAATATTTTTGGTTTCACTAAAATCCGGTTTATTTTGAATCTTGTACATTCATTTGAAATTTGAAATCTAATTATCGAACTACCGCGCCATTTTCAATTCCTTTTATATATATAAATAAATTTTTGTATTCTAACGACGACGTATATAAATGTATACGTTCTAATTCTATTCAAACTAAATTTTTCGTCGTTATTATTTAAAATAATCAAAATTCGCTAAAATTGCCAAAATAAAAATTTTAAATTGGCTCGGATTTCCTGGTTATTACAATCTCCCCCACTTAAAACTTTTCGTCCCCGAAAAGGAACGAAGCCGAAAGTTGTTTAACAATTCAACTCAACTTCCATTATTTTCTTTACGGCTTAAGTTCTTCAACTTTTCAGTTTCTAAGAACTTCTCAAAAATTTCAAAAATTTGGCTAACACCCTAAATTTTCGAAAAATTTCGCCATAACCTCCCGTGCACCGGGGACTTCGGGATATTTCATATAGCCTCCCATGGCCTTCTTCAATCCAAAAGAAAAAGAAAAAGCCAAGCGGCTAGCCAATCGGCTCACAAAATCATCATCACCCAAATAAAACAGTAAATTATGGTAAACATGTACCTATTTGTCGGGCAAACAATTTTATTCTTCTGCTCTAGCCTCCTTGCTATGACCTGTTTATTGTAAGTACATGTATATGCATGCAAATGCGACTAATTTTCAATACAATTCACTATTTGATTCAATTTGGCTAAACGGTTCAACATTTAATTAATTCAAACAATAATCAAACAACACAACCAGCAATCAATTAGTGATTAGCTTTTCAAATTCATTACTTTGATATATAGTAAAAACAAATCAGATTTTTGATGCCAAATCACAACAATAAGCCCTATCTAATTTTGGTTCTCATACCAGTCAATTGGAAGTATATAGAAATCCCACTTTCGAAACACGAAAATAAATTCTAATGATGACGCGTCAATTATTAGAATCATGTCCAAGCGACTAGAGTGTGATTCTATATCTATCGAATATATTTGAGGCTTCAATAAATGTGGATCAGACGTATACTAAAATCTCTATATATTTGATTGCCCAAATCAATATAAATAAATAGTCAAATACGTATAATTGATTTAAATTTTCAAAACAAAAATTTGTTTTCATTTTCAAAAATATACTCTTCACACTCGTTCTAGGATACTACTGATCCCATCTCTAACGAGTCATTCCCATTGGATATTACTAATCCAATATCTGATGAATTCTTTCGTATGGTTCTAATGTATCTTGTCCTCTGAGCTTTGTAAACCAAAGCTCTGATACCAACTGTAACGACCGGGAATTTCGCTCGATCCGAATCAGTCGCTAAACCGACCCAGACCGTTCGAAATGCCTGATTGTTTTGAGAACACGAAAAAATAGAACGCAAACGGAAGAACATTTCATTGTTAATTACAACAACTTCATCAGAATACAAGAATATACAGAGTATAAATGAATATAATACAACAGAAAAATATCAGAGGTTATAATACATTACATAGCAGCAGAAAATAATACAAAATACAACTGAAGAAGATACACGGATACAAAGCTTTCCGGATATCGTTCCAACTATAAACCAGGTTCCTGTGAATATAAATCTGCAAAAACGAAACTACTAGCTTCCCGTGTCAAAATAAGGGCACCCAGAGTTTAGGTTAAAACAATAAACTCCAGATCAGTCATGTGACTGGTGTGAGAACTAAAACAGTTATTAATCTTTATTTTAAAGTTAGGTAAATCAAGGGACCACGCCGTATAACACGGAACGGGTTTCCTCCCAAGAACACCAGTGCATAAAACAAACAGCGCAATGCTAAATAAAGAACAATGAAGCTATTATAAGACCCAGGTCCCATCACACAATGCAACACAAACCGGAGGATAGGGTTTTACCTTATAATAGCCAAAGAATGCTTGATACGCTAAATTTCATCTTTTATTATTACTATAAGTGTATAGTGTCAAAACAATTTCAATCATAAATATTAATCATAGGCGGCATGGGTACCATATATCATGTCGCCATACTAGGCTCTACAATCAAAACCGCAAAGTCACGTATTTGGAAATTGGATTTCCGTCTGTGAACCGAGGCAAAAGATAGTCCTCTACCGATTCGAGACGCTCTAGCCCGCCCCTCAGGAACAGAACGCATCGTCCCTTGGATCGTCAGGGCCCGTCCACCGATGTGGATTAAAATGCCTGAACACTGCGTTTCCCCACCCTATGGGGTGTCAATGAGTCAACGAATGACTCCATCGGCTTCACATAGTCACCGATATATCCGAGGCGCCTCGCAACAGCAACAACCACATAAGTCAAATTTTTCAGGGCGTGTAAAACCACTGACGCCACTTCTAGCTAGAAGGAAACGCATGCCCTCCCTGAAGTCCTTCTGTAACGACCCGCATTCTACGCATCATAGGATCGTAGAATATTTATTTCTTTCACATATGAAGTCGTATGGTCATGTAACTTTGGGAGACGACTATTGGGGTCATTTCCCATGTTCATGATTTTTCCCGATTTTTAAATGACCATTTTACCCCTAGTTGGCACTGTTTTGGCCATAACTTTTGACTGGAAAGGAATTTTGACCTAAAACCACTTCCATTGGCTCCGGATGATGGTTTCTCTTTCCGTAGAGTGGTCACATTAGCCAAACGGACTCACCGTTTGGGAGATATGGCTGAAACAAGTTTCAGATGGTGAAAAACAGCTTAATTGGGCTTAACCGGGTGATTAGCAGCTAGGCCCAGAGGGGAATTTCGGGTTTAGAGGTATAGGAGGACTGATTAGGGTTAGGAAATCACTTTCATTTCAGTTTTGAGCCGCCACAAACCTTCTTGAGACCTTAGTAATGACTTCCATCCTCTAAAACCACTCCAAAACACATTTTTAGTGAAGATTAAGCCTAAACTACATCAAAATAAGGCCAAATAGCAACAGAGCAGGGTTGGAGCTGCGGCTATACATAGGAATTCGACCCAAACAGAGAGTATTTCAGATTTGGTGTTTCATTTGTGGCCAAGGTGAGTGATTTGCATAGTTTTTGCACTAATTACGGTAATTAAGGGTAATTAGTGAGGATTAGCGGATTTATACACTAATAAATTCTAGAAAAATATTTAGAAATTCTTAAATAATATTTTATGCCTCTGGTAGGAATTTGGTTTAATTTGATTGAGTTTTGTTAATTCTATGATTAGTTTTATTTAATCATGCTTAAGGGAAATTAAGGGGATTTTGGGCACATTTGATCCATTTTGACATGTAAATTCATTGTTGTGGTGTTTGTGGTTAGTTTTCTATGTTGTTATGACTATTTAACATGATTTGTGATTGATTAGAATAGTTAGATTTGTCAAAAACGTCGTCGAACGGCGTAAACGAGTTGCTGGAAAAAGTTGCAGAAAGTTGTGCAGGGCTTCGGATCGGATCGGATGAGGGATCGGATATGTGAACTGGGCAAGAAAACCCGACCCGAACTGGAGTTTGGCACATAAGAGACTTGGCAAAAAGGAAGGCCGTTTACTTAGAGTTGGAGTGGACAAGGGGATCGGATCGGAAGAATAATGGAGGCCAGATCGGATCGACTCAAGGATGGAAGGCTACGACTGGAGTAAGGCGAAGGGATCGGATCGGATCGGAGTAGATGGAAAACGAGGGAGCTGATCGGAGAAGGAGCATGAACTGGAAGGAAGACAGCAACCCGACCCGACCCGGAGGAGGACACCGACCCGACCCGAAGTGAAGTACCCGACCCGAACCGAATGGAAAGATGACAAGGAAGGAGGACCGAACCGAACCGACGAGGGTAATGACTACCGAACCGAACCGAATTCTAGGGCTGCTACTGCAGACAACTCTTCTGAAGACCCACTCCAATTCGACCAAACCCGAGATGCAAAGGAAGTCCAAATGAGAAGCTAGAGCTCAAGATGCAGATGGGAATCAACGAGTTCGCTTCATGATTGGGCTTTGCTGCGGGACGCGTGTTAAGGGGTTATCGATGTCTATAGCTTTGGACCACTATGGTAGGAGGTACGAAGGCGGATTCAGGGCAATTATGGCATTGGTAGGACCAAGGGCTACGACCAATGTGGTGGGTCATTGAAATGTTTGGTCATGACTCCATGTGTTTAGCTTGGTCATAGCAGGGTTTCTACAAGTCGGGATTCGTCGTTACCTCAATTTGTCTAGTGTTCCAAAGTGGTAGATATCGTATGCTTTACGCACTGAGTGAGAGATGTGAGGATGGTTACTATGGTTGATTTATTTGCTATCATTATGACATGCACACCCCACCCCCGTATTCTTACACTATTTATTATGGCACCTTAGAGTATTGTACGGTATGTGGTACTGACTCTTTGGTTGCAGGTCCAGGTTCAGGTATGGTTTAGTATACCTGTTATTATTCTGTTTAGATGCTTATCGCTCATACCAGGCTTTATGTCTGACCCAGAGTTTTATGTCTCCTCTTATTACTCTGGGTGCTCACACGAGCAGACTAGAGACAGGTTAGCTGGTGATGCACGGGTAGATGATCCGGAGACGAGCAGGAGGCTTCCACGTAATATATATATATATATATATATATATATATATAGTATTCTCCCTGTGTTGTTGAAGATCACTTCTTGGGCATTGGTGGTGCATCTTCTACTTTAGCTTTCTTTTGTTTAGAGATAGTAAATTTGGAAAGTTGTAATAAGCTGTATTTGGATTTCCGCTGCTCTGATGTTGATGTTGATTTTAGTTATCAGCTTATGCACTGTCTCACCTGTTTTATGTCAAGTATGTTATTATTATTATATTTTACTCCATGCGCTGTGAGACATTCTACAGGTTCTTGATTAGTTCGTTTCCTTCTTTCCTTTCTTCTGACGACCGTCCCGTGCTAGTCGGGCATGTGTACAGCGCACTTTCGGAAGAAATGCAGGCTGGTGCAGGGCGGGCCGTCACACCTTCTCCCGTTTTTGGTTCACAACCGGGGTGTGAGGCTCGCGAATCAACGCTACACAAAGCTATGCCACACAGGCTGTGCTTTGATCATCAACCACAAGACTTTGATTTTCAACAGAAGCCTTGATCACTTGCCACTTAGGCATGCCACACAGGCAATTCACTCCATGCGTTTGATATCCATCAATATAACCCTTGAGATCGTACGTCTCAGAGAAGGGCGTTATGCAAGAGAATAAATTCTCCGCCGCCAAACAGATGTATATTTAATAGAAATTAATCACACAGACTAAAATCCAATGTCAGACACACAGTCCATTTACAAGTTCGTTCTGGGTCTGAACGAAACCGGAGGCACCTAGTACCCCCCATATCCATCGATCTCCAAGTACGTCTGGACGATCACCAACTGATTCCCTCCTCTTGGGTGTACGGCCCAATCAAGATCATCAGCAATCACCCAAACGACGTGAAGACCTCCGGTCTTCAACCACCGTCTTCATCTTCGACACCACGTCGAATCAGTTATTCAGAATGGGATAAACCCGGTCTTTCTGAATAACTCGCGTATATAATAAACAAGTGTTACACAAACACAACATACGCCTCATTCCAATTCAGAATATTCGCTTATTCAAATATTCTTTTACTTTGGGAAAGGTTCCCATTAATTTTATCAAAGATAAATTCTTTAAATTTATTCTTTAATCTTCTTTGAATATCAATTCAAACTAGTCGGGATTAGCGAACCACACCGGAGTAATCATTTATTTTATTTCCCAATCCCCACCTATTCATCCCCTGAAGTAAAACTGGTCATATTTCATATCTAACACCACAATGTTATCGGTGAATTCAATTACCATTTCACGTTCAAATCTAATTAAAGATTTAACTATCGCCTGGAGCAAAACTGGTGATACTCCCATCTCGATTTTTTCAATCTAATTAAAGATTCATTAAAACTCCACTTAGTTTTAATCTTTAACTGGGTTAAAGAATCAGTGTCATTTAAAACACGGTTCATGATAAACCCAAAATCACATTCCATTAATTATCGGGTTAAAGAACAAGTGTTATTTAAAACACTGTTCACGATAAACTCAAAAATCAATACCAATTCAATTCCAATTAAATATTATTTAATTGGTACACTTCATTAAATCTAAATAAAAAGATTTAATCTTTTTCTCAACTGGGTTTAAGAACAGTGTTAATGAAGACACCATTCACGACAAACCCAAATCACATTTGATATTAAATACAAGGCTCTGAATAGAAAATATACCGACTTATATTCAATATCAAATTCTACGACCAACAAATATCGTATTGGAAATAACGATATTAATATATCTTTCGAATTCCCATAACAATATTTGTATCATCACGAAATCCAACATCGAAATATTCCGAAGACAATTTCGATTCAAATCCATTCCAATTCAATTATTGGAACTTCTGGTTATTTTTAAAACCATTTCAAATTCAATCTATTTATTTTAAAAATAAATAGAGTTATAATTCTAGTTCAAAACTAGTTCATTTCGATAAAAATCTATTTTTATCTTTTCAAATATGGAATTTTTCATCCCAATTTTTCTCCAAATCATTCCTTATGATTTTATACAAATTATTACTATTTTTAATAATTTTATCAAGGTCCGTACAGTCGATTTCCACCAACGGCCATCGAACTGCACTTACAGCGACCTTTTCCAAATTTGATTTGAACATAATTCCAAATCCAACCGTTAGATTTCTAATTTCTAATATTCATTAAAAAGCTCTTTTCGATACGAACCCAACGGTTCCGGTTTTAGGAGAATCCGACGGTCGGATCTCCCGCAATATCCATTCGAAGTCAATGGTCGAAATTCACGAACTGCCGCGGTGCGGCGCGTTCTATTCAGGCCATTATATTATATATATAATATATATAATATACTTCGTCGATTTCAATTCAAAATGTGCTTTATAAATCGTTTTAAATTCATTTATAAAACGGTTTCAACTTCATATTCAATTTCCAATCAAAATTGAATATTCCAATATAAATTCGTTTTAAATTCATTTCAAAACGATTTCAATTTATTTCAATTTAATTTGAATTCAATTCTATTCAATTTCAATTTGAATTCAATTCTTTTCAATTTAATTCGAATTTCGATTATTTTCAATATAATTCAAATTTCGAAATCACTTTCAATATAATTCAAATTTCGAAAACACTTTCAACATACATTGAAAATTGAATAAAATCGATATAAATATCGTTCACGTCAAAATGGCGTCAATCTAATCAACACGGCTTCATACATTTCTATTCTCAAATATTCTATTTCAAATATTTCTATTTCAAAACTGGAATGAGGCCCAATCAATTACCATATAATGTTAATTATATGGATTTTCTACAACAAATGTACAAAATAACAACGATAAATAATCAACCATCATCCAGAGTGCGTTTTATACTGTATAAGCATCAAATATAAATATTTAACGCTTATGACAGTCTGTCAATCAATCGATCGACATACAACTAATTATTGGGATTAGTGTATGTCATATATCATCCCAATACCCGTGTGGGGTTTCAAACAATCAAAAACAGATTTTATTTGTGCAGTTGGGCGATGTGTAAAATTTATCGTCCCAATCAATATCAATCAAATCAGTGTATATAAACAAATCTCCGATTTGTTTATAAATATTTATTTTAAATACACGTTAAAAATTCTATTTTTAACTATAAAATATTTTCCACTATAAAATATTTTATTTCATTTCACATCCCATTACACAATCAACTACACATCAAAATCAAACAAACAAGCATACAAGCCGTCCATGGTCTGTGGACGACGGGTGTCGGGTGCTACTAAACACCGTCTGCATCCTAGTATATATTTCAACTAGAAATCAAATTAAAAGTGAGAAGTTCTCACCGAGGGTTCCACTCCGCCATTCTATATTTCTGAAATTTCAGAACCGTCTGGATTTGCCCAAACTTCCTACGCCATTCTTTTCACACTGTTCATAATAAAAATCACATTTTTATTATTCAGTTTTATATATAAAAATCATATTTTTACATCGCCACTTCGTTATAAAAAACTATATTTTCATATTGCCACTTCATATATAAAAATCGTATTTTTGTATTGTTATACATATAATAAAAATCGCATTTTTATTATATCGCCACATATATAAAGATCAAATTTTTACTTTGCTACATATATAAAATTCGTATTTTTATATTCTCTACATGAATACAAAAGATTATATTTTTATATCGGAGTTCATATTTTAAAAATCATCTTTATATATATATATATATCAAAAATCTCGCCTTTTCATATTAAAAATCTCGATCTTTTCATATTAAAATCTCGATCTTTTCATATTAAAATCTCGATCTTTTCCAAGATAAATATCCTATCTTTTCTAAATCAAAGCTCTAAACTTTTCCTTACTCGTTTTAAAAATCAAATCTTTACTCTATATAAAAATTAAACCTTTTTGCTATTATATAAAAATATAATCTTCCTTTATATAAAAATATCCTCTTTTCTATTATATAAAAATATAATCTTCCTTTATATAAAAATCATTATTTCATATAAATAAAATTCAAGACTTTATAAAAGTAAATAAAAATTAAATCAGATTTTAGACAATGTTTATTATATTTAAATTTCAGATTTTAAACTACATGGTTATATACATTAAAAATAAAAATAAAATAAAATAAAAATAATGATTCAATGCTTATAAAAAAAAGGGAAGCTCACAATCACTGTCTGGACGATCGAACTGGAGCCCCAGAACTAGGGTAGCAAATTGATCTGAAATGGCGGCGCCGAAATATGATCAGAGGCGTTCCCCTGAAGCGTCGTCGAACCCTCCACATGTGCGCAGACCTCTGACGAACTCAACCCCCTGATGGCGCCAGGAAACCGCCTCAAACTTCTTCAGTTCGAGCTCAAAATCCTCCGCCCCTTTGAAACGAAACTCGATGATGTCTATAGGGATAGAAAGAGGAGGAGTACAATAAATTTCGTTTGAGAACTTTCAGATTTATTGAAGGAATCAAGGGAGATTGGAAGATTAAGTTTTGGAGAGGCTCCGTCGTTCAGTCATAGGAAGAAGGCGGCTCGATTTTAGTTTGACCGAAGGTTTGAAATTTAGGGTTTGTTTGACCCAGTTTGACCTTATGGCAATGTATATATAAATTTTTTATTATTTAATTTCCAAATTATCTGTTTATCCATCTAAACTCCAAATCAAACTCAACGGCTGTCGCTCTTAACTAATTACCCCCATTCCGAACACAATGGGATATGTTTCGTAACCCAATTCGGCTGTTACGATCAGTTTCCGCTGAATTTAAAATATAAATCTATATATTCAATTTTAAACGTACATTTCAAATTACTGGGGTCACATACGGACTCTAAAAATTCCCGAAAAATATTTTCTAACTTTGTATTGACGATATGGTCCTAACAAAACTAATTTCGTCAATTTCTGAGACCATTTGAAAAATGATCATTTTCCAGTCGATTAAAATCAACTAAAACTGGTCAAACGCGTTTTCCTTTGCCACGCTCACATATTTATTCGAAAAATTACGAAATTTGAAACCTAGCAATAATTAGACATCCCGGATCCAACGAAAGTGGTTTCGTCGAAATCCGAGGTCGTTTGCAAAATTTCCATTTTTAAGGGCCAGAATTCCATAGCAACTATTCTGAATTTTCTACTGGGCATATCTTTTGATTCCCACTATGAAATTTTGATTTTTTAAATTCGTTGGAAAGATTTTCTCAATTAGATTCTAATATTTTTGGTTTCACTAAAATCCGGTTTATTTTGAATCCTGTACATTCATTTGAAATTTGAAATCGAATTATCGAACTACCGCGCCATTTTCAATTCCTTTTATATATATAAATAAATTTTTGTATTCTAACGACGACGTATATAAATGTATACGTTCTAATTCTATTCAAACTAAATTTTTCGTCGTTATTATTTAAAATAATTCATTTTAAATAATCAAAATTCGCTAAAATTGCCAAAATAAAAATTTTAAATTGGCTCGGATTTCCGGGTTATTACAGTTTTACTCATACCAGTCCCATGACTGACCCGAAGTTTTTCTTGTTTTGTTTTCTCTAAACTCTTGGGTGCCCAATTTTATACGGGCAGTCAAGTAGTCGGGATTTACAGATATACTGGAAGAGCTGGAAGCAGGAGGCTTCAGGATTATATAGCTATAGTTATTTCCGCTGTGTTGTACTCTGATAATGTTATTGTATACATATACTGATTTTATTTCAAGGATATGTTATCTATTGTATGTTGTTCGTTCCGCTGTGAGATTCGTGTTACTCTGGTGTTGTGTTCTTCTTCTTCTATTCTAAGTTTCTATCTTATCTATTCTCACCCTCAAATTTCTTTCATTAACTACCGGTATTTTTTGATGTTTGGTTAGTCGTCATTGAGTTTATGTCGATAACCAAAGTCGCTAAAAAGTGGGTCGTTACAGTTGGTATCAGAGCTTAAGGTTTAGTGAATTACCTTGGCTCTGTGGCATGACTTAATAGAGATGGGGTTAGTAATACCCTAGATTGAGTTTGAGTGTATATATACGAGTGAACGTATTTGTTATTTGATATAAATGGTTTTATATTGAGTAGATTTATTGGTTGAGTTGTTTATGGATTCTGGTCGATGGTGGGGCACCATAATATCGATAGGGGTTTCTAAACACTCGAATACGATGGGTCAACACGATATGTTTTGAAAAGAGGGTAAACGAAATAATTTTACCTGAATTATATTTTGTTATAAAGGATGTATATCGGAGTGATTATAATATATTGGATATATTGGTTGTTATTATAATCGAGTAAGATTATAAAAAGTGAAATGGTTACGTATATAACCAAATAATATTCGTATAAGTGTTACGAAATGAATTAAATTTGAATTTGAATCAGAATTGAAATTAAAACCCTGGAAATTTGGAATAGAGTTTGTAAATAGACTTGGATTAAATATATGTAAATTTTAAGATCCTGGGAGATTTTAAATTGTATTCGAAGCATTTGTGAATGATATTTGAACTGATTTCAAAATAAAAGTGTTTAAGAATGATTTTGAAAGTGATATAGTATTGAACTCACTTCGATAGCTGGGAAATAACCCTGATGATGAATCGCGACATCATTAGTGTTCATTTTCGAGTATGTAAGTGACGGATTACTACCAAAGATTTTGTTTTTGAATTTGTTTTGGGAAAAACAAGTTGTATTGAATTTCAACAAGGAGATATTTCATTTTGAAAAGCAAAGCTGTTTAAAATTCCCCAGGAATAGACTGTTTGAATTAAAAACAAATTGAAATAGAAACTTGTGAAGGCAAATTGAAAGTGAGTTAAAACCAGATAAGTGGAAGCTGTATTGAAATGGAATAATATCAAGTCAAAGTGGAATTTGGCTTGGATATAAGCAAATGGTTGGGTTGAGGATAAATTGATCAGAGTTTGATTGGATTGATATTGGAATATGCTGAATCGGCAGCAGATGGAAATGGTAAAGTTGATATGCTCGAGAAAAAGGTACAAGTTTATATTTGATATAAGCATGAGATTTATGAGCCGAATTGGCAAGCCGCTTGTCTGTTTGATTTTCTCTTGGGTTGGAGAAGGCCCATAGTGGCGAGTTGGAGTTTGACCTATTGACCAGTACAAAGGAGGTGCTGGCAAAAATTTTCGAAAAGTTAAGGTGTTAGAAAATTTTCAGGATTTTTGAAAATTTTCGTTAGTAGGAATGAATAAATATTTAATCGAAATTAAATTGGTTCAGTTGAACACTGGAATTAAGAAGTGAACAAATAAGTTCTAACCGGTCGATAGGGTTTGTTTTCAACCTTAGCAATTTCGAGGATGAAATTATTTTAAGTGGGAAAGAATGTAACGACCCGTATTTTCTATGATATATAATTAATTTATTTAATTATTTAAAAAGGTGATTAAGAGGATTTAATGGTCGTTTAATTAAATAACTTGGTATATTTAATTTAAATAATAATTAAATAATATATTTAATTCTGAAATAATCAGAATTGGTTGAAATGGCGATATGGTGTGAATTTGGCAATTCAAAATATATAATTCAGTTTAGAATTGAATTAGAATAACGAATATATTATTTGAATGACTGTTTGAACGTATAGTTATATTATAATTAAAATCGAGCTTGAAATGGCGCTTTAGTTCGTAATTTGGCGATTTGAACTTCAACTGAATGTACAGGATTCATTTTAAGCTGGATTTCTGTAAAACAAGAAACGTTCGGAGCTGGTGAAGTGTATCTTTCTAATGGAAGAGAAAAATCAGGATTTCATCATGTAGATTTTGATTTATGTCCAAATCAAATTTTAGAAAAGTCGCTGTGGAATTCCTTTATAATTTATAACGATATATATAAGGAATTTCATTATAAATCGAATATTGATTTAATCAGGATTTGAAATATCAAGTTAGAAATTCATATAGGAATATTCTAGAGCTGTATGATATTCTGTTGTGAATATATACGATAATATTTAACTTTAACTATTAAGTTTAATTGTTTTTAAATATATTTATATATTTAAAAGGGTTATTTAGAGCTTTAAAAATAGCCAGTTTTGCAAATGACATCAGAATTCGATGAAACTAATTTTGTTGGATCCGCAATATTAAATTATTGCTAGATTTCAATTTCCGTGATTTTTGAAGTCAATGTGTGGCCGTATGGATTTATAGAGTGAAAAACAGTCAGTATTTTGACGGTTAAAAATACGCTGTGTGAGCAAACGGAGTCGGAATTCGACGAAACCAGTTTCGTTGGGTCCGTAATGTCAAGCTCTAGCAGTATGTCCAGTTTGGTGATTTTTGGGTATCGTATGTGATCACAGGAATTTTAGAGGACATAGAAAAACAGCGTTTGCTTATAATTTAATATAATAATCGAATATTTAATTATTAAAAATTTCCTATATAAACACTTTAACTTTCCTAAACCTAATTCATCCTTTGGTTAAAGAGATTTTCCACCGTAACATTTTTTGTTTTCTCAGGAAATTTTCGATCTTTGAAAAATCAAAAAGAAATACAAATAAATTGCTATAAATTCCCAAACTAGTACAGTAGAAGGTGTAAGTGGAGAGCTTCATTCCTATGTGGTTTTTATACAGTGCGATGCGGTTTTTCTGTGAGTGGTTTTGGGTATAGCGAATTAGGGTTCAACTTTTTGGGGGATTGAGGAATCGATGCATGAATTAAGGGTTGTTTCTGGGTTTGTGGGATCGAGAGTCACGGTTTGGCAAAGAGTTGGGGTTTCCGGTGATCATTTGGGTCGCACGATGTCTGTCAGTCGTGGGAATTGTTGTTCGACAGATTTCCAAGGGAGATGGCACAGGCTGGTTCGAAGGTATGGGGCGGTGGAGACCGGGAAGAGAAGTTCAATGCAACTGTCGGTTTGGAAAATGATGAAGAGGTGGAGGAGTAAGAGGGGATTGAAGTCGCGTTTATGGTGGAGCAAAAATGTTGAAGCAAGCGTGATTTCGTTTTGGGGGAGATGAAGTAACGAGGCGGGTGGGCTGAAAGGTAGTGGGCCGGTTCTTTTTGGTGGTGAGGCCCGCTTAATTTTATAATTTTAAGTTTAATTTAAAAATCTAAATCATGAATTAACTTGTATTTATAATATCGTGACCATACGGAGTCATATTTACGAACGGTCAGATCCGTTGGGACCGTAGGGACGAGGACTTCGAAATGAAACTGACTGGAAGTCCATTGGAGCTCGTTTGAATGTATGGCGAAATAAATTGTTTGATTCAAATCAAACAAACAGTTTATCGTTCTTTAACGATGAACTGCCAAAGTGAGCAAAACTAACCAACTCTGAACAATTCTATTTTTATAACGTATATTTAGAACTGATAAATGATGACTGTTTGCTGTGTGTTGACTGTTTGATTGAACTACTAATTGTTTGGTTGAAATCATAGATAACGATATATATATAAATCGTTAACCAAATCTTGATTCTGTTTAGCAGAATATTTCATATTGAAATGAAATCGATGTTAATTATATCGTTTAACATCTGTGATGCAGGGAAACAGGTTGGAGGGACCCAACTGGGTTCCTCAATATATAAAATACTGTTTTGTTTCATATATTGTGTTATATGATGTGATATGAAATTTGTTGATGATTTTATATGTCGAATGATACCGATCATTGTTATATGGTACGCTAAATACCATAAGAAAAACCAGAATGATAAAAGGGGATTTTCAAAGTATATTTTGAAAATAATTTATTTATATAAAATCGATGGATTTTATATATAAAGGGAAAAAGGATTTTATAAAAGGAAATAATTATAAAATCAAAAGAGTTAAAAAGAATATATTTGTTAAACAAATATAAAGGAAATTATTTGTAAACAAATATAAAGGAATATTTGTAAAACAATTACAAATAGAAATAAAAAGGGAAAACATTTGTAAAACATTTACAAATGGAATTGGAAAGAAAATATTTGTAAAACATTTACAAATAGGATTTAAAGGGAAATATTTGTAAAAACATTTACAAATAGATTAAATGTAGATATTTATTTGTTAAATAAATAGGAAAAATAAAGGAGATATTTATTTGTTAAATAAATAGGAAAGATAAAGGGAATATTTATTTGTTAAATAAATAGGAAAGATAAAAGAAATATTTATTTGTTAAATAAATAGAATTTGAAAAGAGAATAGTTATTTGTTAAGTAAACAAATAGAAAAGAAATAATTCAAAGGAATAAATCAAAGGAGTTAATTCAAAAGAGTTAATCGAAATGAGTTAATCGAATATTAGTTATTCGGTTAGAGTTAATCGAATAGAGTAAATCAGTTAGAATTAATCAGTTAGAATTAATTAGTTAGAATTAATCAGTTAGAAGTAATCAGTTAGAATTAATCAGTTAGAGTTAACCAGACAGAGTTAACCAGTTAGAGTTATTCAAATGGAGTAAATCGAGTAGAGTTATCGAATATCGCTTATTCGAAGTAGAGTTATCGAATATAGTTTATTCGAGAAGAGTAATCGAATATAGTGTACTCGAGAGAAGAGCAATCGAATATAGTGTATTCAAGAGAAGAGAAATCGAATATAGTTCATTCGAGAAGAGTTATCGAATATAATGTATTCGAAGAGGAGTTATCGAATATTAGTTATTCGAATAAAGTTAAAAGGAGTTAATCGATGTTAGTTTAATCGAAAGGAGATAATCGATGTTAGTTTAATCGAAAGGAGATAATCGATGTTAGTTTAATCGAAAGGAGATAATCGATGTTAGTTATTCGAAAGTGAGATTATCGAATATAAGTTATTCGAAAGGAGGTTATCGAATATAGCGTATTCGAAAGAAAGAGATCGAATATTGGTTATTCGAAGTGAGTTAATCGAATATTGGTTATTCGAAGTGAGTTTATCGAATATTGGTTATTCGAAGTGAGTTAATCGAATATTGGTTGTTCGAAGTGAGTTAATCGAATATTGGTTATTCGAATAAAGTTAAGAGGAGTTATCGAATCTAGTTATTCGAAGGGAGGAGTTAATCGAATATAGTTTATTCGAATAGAATTGAAGGAGTTAATCGAATATAGTTTATTCGAATAGGGTTAAAGGAGTTAATCGAATATAGTTTATTCGAATAGAATTAAAGGAGTTAATCGAATATAGTTTATTCGAATAGGGTTAAAGGAGTTATCGAATATCGTTTATTCAAAAGGAGTTAAGTGATTAGAGTTAATCAAATAGAGTTAATCAGTTAGAGTTAATCAGTTAGAGTTAACCAGTTAGAGTTAAATCAAAAAGAGTTAATTGAATAGAGTTAATCGAATATAGTTTATTCGAAGAAAGGTTTTCGAATCTAGTTATTCGTAAGAAAGATTTTCGAATATAGTTATTCGAAGGGAGGAGTAATCGAATAGAGATTATTCGAAAGAGAGTTACGTAAGGAAGTTTGTTAAAGGTTTAAAAGATAAACTTTGACTATTTCGAAGTTAAAACGTTGTTCAGTTAAGGTCTGAGAGGTAATTATACCCCAACTTGATTGACTTTCTTCTTAACTAAGGAATGGTAAGGTTTGATAGTGAATGATGGTTGAGTGAATTTAGTAAATGGTTTGAGTTGGCATAGCGATGTTTTATTTAAACATCTGTTTAAATCCAATGTAGGAGCTTTGGAAATGTTTTCCAAATAAGAATCTGAAATGTTTTCTAATATAGAAAACATGAAATGGAAATGTTTTCCAGTGTTAATAACATATATTTTCTAGATTTAGAAAATAAGAAATGTTGAATATATGGAAACAGGAAATGACCAATGGAATAAATTAATGATAAATTAATTTAAAGGGATAAAATTTGATTGGTGATTGATCGATGTAATTTCCATCTGGAAATAATAATGTTGTTTGCACACATGTTTTTCTTTGATAGTTAACTCACCGACTATCGAAGTTTTCGACCATTTTAACGTTGTTAATATGGAGAGACCGGTTGGATTATTACCCGAATAACCACTCCGTATTGGCATAAGTGTTGCGAATCATATATGCCCAAGATAATTGAAGACGGAGTAAAGTGCAAGGGCTATTGTATAAATCTTAGGTAAAGATTGCCTAAGATGGATGTACTGAATAGTGCCTTCGGTTTGTCCAGTCCCAGGATGACCTGTATGGAAGAATGTCTGACAGAGTATATTTAATAGATCGCGTAAGTTGATCTCTTCAAACGTACGTACGTTTGATGGCAGAGGAATTCGTTTCTCTTAGCTGTATACCCGTTGTATTTTTGGGGAAATCAATTTGTGATTTGGCGGGTATGACGATGTGACATTCAAAGTGAATGAAGATATGATATGTAAAAAGATAAGCGTAGCCTCTAGCCTCACATCCGGAAATGACAAAAATCGGGCAGGTAACATGGCTATGTAGGTCGCACCTATTAGGGTGTATAATCACCTGATCTTGAGTTTCATTTACTTCTAAAAATCTATTGTCGATGCTGTCCCATTCGGGAAATGGTTGCTGATCCCAACCGTTGGTGATATACATTCGATACACTCAAGCGAAATGAGTGGTTGGTCACGTGTGGCAGGTTGCAAGATGTTCTTGTTGAACCCAGTGTATTCCTCTCTAGAGGTACACTAGCGAAAGGTGGTTCCATACCTTGTTATAGTTGGAAATCCATTACCCAATACATGCTTGAGGTTTTGATTGTATACTATATATGTAGAACGTGAGATGAAAGTGTTTCTGCTAGATGATTATTATATTGTGGTTGATAGACATTATTATAATATCAAAAGGTTTTTGATATAAAGATATTTTGGATTCTGATAGGGGAAAAACCCGTTTCGTTATACGGCGTGGTCTTATGAGATATCGTTTACTTGTTCAATCTGTTTTAAACTGTTTTACTCGTACCAGTCCCATGACTGACCCAGAGTTTATCTTGTTTTGTTTTCCCTAAACTCTTGGGTGCCCAATTTTATACGGGCAGTCAAGTAGTCGGGATTTACAGATATACTGGAAGAGCTGGGAGCAGGAGGCTTCAGGATTATATAGCTATAGTTATTTCCGTTGTGTTGTAAGTGTTGTACTCTGATAGTGTTATTGTATACATATACTGATTTTATTTCAAGGATATGTTATCTATTATATGTTGCTCGTTCCGCTGTGAGATTCGTGTTACTCTGGTGTTGTGTTCTTCTTCTTCTATTCTAAGTTTCTATCTTATCTATTCTCACCCTCTAATTTCTTTCATTAACTACCGGTATTTTTCGATGTTTGGTTAGTCGTCATTGAGTTTATGCCGATAACCAAAGTCGCTAAAAACCGGGTCGTTACCACTCATTTATATTAAAGAATGTGAGTGGGAAGTGAGAGAATAAGTGGAAGGAGAGAAAGTGTGAAATACTTGGTTGTGGTTGAGAGCTTTTGGAGTGCTGCACTGTTTGGGGGTGCTCTCGAACCTGCCCTATATATATGTATATATATGTGTATATATATATATATGACCATTAAATTAGTGTACTTTTTATTGCTAAATTTCTTAAACAAAATCTTAATGTAATGGTCCTAGGATCAAAGCTATTGCATGTTCATGACTACCAGACAGAGAAAATATAGAAGTAAGAAATGGATGTGTTTCTGCGTACGTTGATATAAAGGGATCTCAAAGCCTAAATTTAAACTTGACACAAAGGTTTAATTTTATTATTCCTTTTACAAAAATATTTTCCTTTTACAAAAATGTTTGGAAATTGTTTCATGTTATATGAGATTTATAACAAAGATTTACTGTTAAATTACGTTCGAAACACACATTAATTACTACAGTACAGCCCATGTATGGCTATTGGCATTTGGCACAAATATCTTAATTGTATTCACGTGCAGGTGTTGGCCATCAATCACTGAGACCCCATAAGCGTATACCAAAAAAGACATAAAATATACATCTACATATCACTTATGGTACAATTTTCAGCTGAAAAAAAGCCATGCATAATTCACATATGCTATTTAACTGTGGCCGAGCATATAAAAAAACGTCACTGGAAACGAACTGGTACCGTCAGACCTAATTCATGAAACATCCGTACACAAATGTAAGGGAACAAACATGTTAATGAAAGCCCAAAAAAAGTTTTGATCTATAGCAGCAAACCGTAGTCGTGCTCCTCATAAACCTATAAAACTTTCACATTTCTATCAGTGTAAAACTCATCTTATTTTGCAATTATAATTGCTGTATTTTGAAATCCCCTACATGAGTTTGTTGCTAGCAGATATCATACCTGATGTAGATTGTGGTGCCAATATTGATGGCTATGGTAGGAAAAGAAA
The DNA here is from genome assembly GCA_030737875.1 of Allium sativum. NCBI lineage: Eukaryota > Viridiplantae > Streptophyta > Magnoliopsida > Asparagales > Amaryllidaceae > Allium > Allium sativum. The sequence continues at coordinate 16,329,399 of CM060923.1, forward strand.
GTCGCGATGAGAGGCAGTCGGGAAGCAAAACAGATGTCCAGCATCGCTGGAGAAAACGCTGAAACCACTGGAGAAAAGAAAGGCGCCATGTTTATGAGCGGTGCCAACAGTTGCGAAAGGAAAGGGAAAACCTAGATGATCATTGAAATTAAAATAGACTACGGCCTGAAATGATAGTGTAGAAAGGGGAGTGTTGCAAAGGAAGTTTCTTTGACGAATTACGAAAAAAAATCCCTTATTATAATTTACTTACATATTTACCTTGTAGTTCCAACGCTTATTGATGTTGGAGAGTTTATATTTGATAATCACTTATTTTGCAGACGCTTTCTTAACATCCTCACTCTATTTTAGTGTTGGTTAGCATATAACATTTAAAAGTGTTAGGAATGTAAAAATACAACGCGCTGTAAAATCACACTTTTGACGTAGAGTACATTCATATTATTGATTAACACGATGGATCCTTACCTATTTGGGTGTGCCACAAATAGGTAATTTTTGACGCATTTTTTTTTATGTTGAGCGGTTTTATTTGTTAACCGAGGCATCCATTTTATAACTGGAAAGCGGTTTTTTTTCTAATTTAAGGATACTGTAGCAGCGTTCCGATTGTTTTATTCTTTTTTTAATTTAAATTTGAGAGGCCTGTTTCAGTTGAGATATTTTGAGGCACTGTCTAAGTTATATATATAATATATTTCTAATATTTTAATATTTGCCGCATCCCTCCGCACCCGAATCCTCATATTTTTGAATTTGCCGAATTCCCGTATCCCGCACCCGCACCTATACTTCCTAGTATTCTACTGAAGTATAGGAATCTGCACGTTATCCCCTTCTTTTACATGGGAAGAAAACATATAAAAAAAATTATATGATCAATTTTTCCAAAGCTGTAAATCACATTGATTCTCCAATAATATTAAATTTCCTTTATGTATGATAATATTATTTTGATGATATCATAAAACATAGAATGGATGCAAAAAAGGTATGCAAAGACCCAAATAACCATACATTTGTTTAAATGTATGCAAGGACCCAATGATGGTGTAATTAAAGTACCATTTATGTAAGGACCCGTAACTTCCCCGTGGAGGTAAGAACGGATTGCCTTGAGAACAACACACATCGGAACACGAACAGATGAATATTTCATTGTATATTACAACAATTTCATCAGAATACAAGAATATACAGAGTATGAATCGATATTACACATCATAAAATATCAGAGATTACAATATATTACATAGTAGCGGAAAATAATACAAAACACAACTGAAGAAGATATACGGATACAAAGCTTTCCGAATATCATTCCAGCTGTAAACTAGGATCCTGTGAATATAAATCTGCAAAACCAAAACTACTAGCTGCCCGTGTCGAAAATAAGGGCACCCAGAGTTTAGGTTAAAACAATAAACTCCAGGTCAGTCATGTGACTGGTGTGAGAACTAAAACAGTTATTTAATCTTTATTTTAAAGTTAGGTAAATCCAGGGACCACGTCGTATAACACGGAACGGGTTTCCTCCCAAGAATACCAGTGCATAAAACAATAGCGCAATGCTAAATAAAGAATAATGAAGCTATTATAAGACCCAGGTCCCATCACACAATGCAACACAAGCCGGAGGATAGGGTTTTTACCTTATAATAGCCAAAGAATGCTTGATACGCTAAATTTCATCTTTTATTATTACTATAAGTGTATAGTGTCAAAACAATTTCAATCATAAGTATCAATCATAGGCGGCATGAGTGCCCCATACCACTATGTTGCCATATATAGGATTACAACTAAAACCGAAATGTCTCGTATTGGGAATTGGATTTCCGTCGTGAACCAAGGCAAGGCACAATCCTACCGTTTCGAGACTCTCTAGCCCGAGCCTCAGGACTCAGCCGCAACTGTACCTAGGCAACATGCAGGGCCAGTCCACCGATGTGGATTAAATTTAAACCTTGAACATGCGTTTCCCCGCCCTTTTGGGCGTAAATGAGCCAAATGACTCCATCGGCTCCACATACTCACCGATGTATTCGAGGCGCCTCGCAATCCAACAACCACACAGGTGAAAATAATATAAATGTCAGGGCTGGTAGGTCACTGATACCACCCTAGCTAGAAGGAAACGCATGCCCTCCCTGCTGTCCTCTCCCGTTTCTGGTTCACACCGGGGTGTGAGGCTAACGAATTAACGCTACACAAAGCTATGCCACACAGGCGGTGCTTTGATCATCAACCACAAGACTTTTCTTTGTGTAGCGTTAATTTGCCTGTGTGGCATAGCTTTGTGTAGCGTTAATTCGCGAGCCTCACACCCCGGTGTGAACAAAAGCCTTGATCATTTGCCACTTAGGCATGCCATACAGGCAATTCACACCATGCGACTGATGTCTATCAATATACAACCTCTGATCCCGTACGTCTCAAAGAAGGGTGAATTAAGGGAATGAATTCCCCTTCACCAGGCAGATGTATATTTAATAGAGATCAATCCACACAGAGAAAAATCCAATGTCGGACACATAGTCCATACAAGTTCGTTCTGGGTCTGAACGAAACCGGAGGCACCCTATACCTCGCATATCCATCGATCTCCAAGTATGTCTGGACGATCACCAACCGATTCCCTCCTCTTGGCTATACAGCCCAATCAAGATCATCGGTAATTATCCGAACAATGTGAAGACCTCCGGTCTTCAACCACCGTCTTCATCCTCGACACATCGTCAATTCAGTTATTCAGAATGGGATAAACCCGGCCTTCCCGAATAACTCGCGTATATAATAAACAAGTGTGACACAAACACAACATACGCCTCATTCCAATTTAGAATATTCTTTTATTCAAATATTCTTATACTTTGGGAAAGGTTCCCATTAATTTTATCAAAGATAAATTCTTTAAATTTATTCTTTAATCTTCTCTTGAATATCAATTCAAACCAAATTATGGTTTATCCAAACTAGTCGGGATTAACGAACCTTACCGAAGTAATTATTTGTTTTAATTTCCCAATCCCAACCTATTCATCCCATGAAGTAAAACTGGTAATACTTCATATCTAACACCACGGTGTTATCGGTAAATTCAATTACCATTTCACGTTCAAATCTAATTAAAGATTTAACTATCGCCTGGAGCAAAACTGGTGATACTCCATTCTCGATCATTTCAATCTAATAAAAGATTCATTAAAACTCCACTTGGTTTTAATCTTCCCAAAAAACAATATTAATGATTGTTTAACTTGGGAAATCATATCCTGTCTTTAACTGGGTTAAAGAACCAATGTCATTTAAAACACGGTTCACGATAAACCCAAAATCACATTCTATTCCATCAGCCTTTAACCGTAAATTAGCAAGTGAACGATTCCCTAAGTAATAACCCCGAAGGCCGAAACCAACATCAGATCAATACCCAAAAAACCATTCAACTTAACTAATCTCCGGTTTGTTCCTGATTTTCTTAACTCTGTTGGGTCTAAGAACAGTATCATTAAAGATACCATTCACAACAACCCAAATCAAATTCCATTAATCATCGGGTTAAAGAACAAATGTTATTTAAAACACCATTCACGATAAACCCAAAAATCAATTCCAATTCAATTCCAATTAAATATTATTTAATTGGTACACTTCATTAAATCTAAATAAAAAGATTTAATCCTTTTCTCAACTGGGTTTAAGAACAGTGTTAATGAAGACACCATTCACGAAAAACCCAAATCCCATTTGATATTAAATACAAGGCTTTGAATAGAAAATATATCGGCTTATATTCAATATCAAATCCTATAACCAACAAATATCGTACTTGGAAATAACGATATATATATATATATCTTTCAAATTTCCATAACAGTATCTATATAATCACGAAATCCAACATCGAAATATTCCGAAGACAATTTCGATTCGAATCCATTCCAATTATATATTGGAAATTCTGGTTATTTTAAAAACCATTTCAAATCCACTTTATTTATTATTAAAAATAATTGAATCATAATTCTAGTTCAAAACTAGTACATTTCGATAAAAAATCTATTTTTATCTTTTCAAATATGGAGTTTTTCATCCCAATTCTTTCCAAATCATTTCTTATGATTTCACACTAATTATTGATATTTTTAATAATTTTATCAAGGCCCGTACAGTCGATTTCCATCAACGGCCAGCGAACTGCACTTACAACGACCTTTTCCAAATTTGATTTGGACATAATTCCAAATCCAATTGTTAGATTTCTAATTTCTTGTATTCGTTAGAAATCTCTTTTCGATACGAACCCAAAGGTTCCGGTTTTAGGAGAATCCGACGGTTGGATCTCCCATAATGCCCATTCGAAGTCAATGGTCGAAATTCACGAACTGCCGCAGCGCAGCGCGTTCTATTCAGGCCATTATATATTTAATATATATTATATATATTTCGTCGATTTCCTTTTAAAACGTATTTTATAAATCGTTTTAAATTCATTTTCAAAACGATTTCAACTTCATATTCAATTTCAAATCAAAATTGAATATTCCATATCATCGATATATAAATGATAATATTTTCAAAACATGATATTTTGAAATCCATTCCTTTTCGATATTCATTATAAAAATGAATAAAATCGGTATAATTATCGTTCGCATCAAAATAGCGTTAATTTAATCAACATGGCTTTATATATTTAAATATATTCGTGTCCATCCCAAATCGGACATCAAAATCATATTTTGATTATTTTCTGAATACTATTTGAAAATATTCATCATTTTAAAATAATCGTTATTTTAAAATATTCATTCTTTCTGAACTGGAATCAGACACAGTCAATTACCATATAATGTGATTATATGGATTTTCACACAACAAATGTGTATAACAACAATGAAAACAACAATCCATCATCCAGAGTGCATTCTACGCTGCATAAGCATCAAATATAAATATTTAACGCTTATAACAGCCTGTCAATCAATCGATCGACATACAACTAATTATTGGGATTAGTGTATGTCCAATTTCATCCCAATACCCGTGTGGGGTTTTCAAACAACACACAGATTTATTTGTGCAGTTGGGCGATGTGTAAAATTTATCATCCCAATCAATATATCAGTCAAATGGGTGTCCATAAACAAATCGTCCGATTTGTTTATAAATATTTATTTTATATACACTATAAAAATTATATTTTTAACTATAAAATATTTATTCTTCCACATCACACAATAAAATTTCACAACACATCAATCAAACAAACAAGTCATCCATGGTCTGTGGACGACGGGTGTCGGGTGCTGCTAAGCACTGTCTGCAGCCTAGTATATATTTCAACTAGAAAACAAATTAAAAGTGAGGAGTTCTCAACTAAAAACTAAACCAAACGCCGCGACTCTTCATATGTAGAAATTCTTCTCCGTGCTCGCCTTTGTCACTTTCGACGTCCGTATTCGCTACATATATAAAAATCACATTTTTATATCCTCTAGTATATAAAATCATATTTTTACTCTAAACCATTTCTATAAAAATCATATTTTTACTTCAATAAAAATCACATCTTTACATTGCGTTGTTTACATAAAAACCGTATTTTTACCTCGCTAATAAGTATATAAAGATCATATTTTTATAACGATGTTATTTGCATAAAAATCTATTCTTTGTATTGATAAAAATGAAATCTTTTCTTTGATAAAAATGAAATCTTTTCTTTGATAAAAATGAAATCTTTTCTTGTTAAGAATCATATGGTTCATATTTAAAAATCATTCTATTATTATATTCAAAAATCACTTCTTTATATTCATAAAAATCAACATTTAAAAAAAAAACTAATTACATTATAATAAACAAATAAAGAGAAAGAAAAAAAACTTACTTTAAATTCGATTTTCAGAGGAATGGGGGGGTCTAACCTCTAACCGTCAGCGAGGTGACTCCGGAGCTTCGGTGGTGGTGCTGGTCCGCGAGCTGGTGGCGGCAGGGGATTAGGCTATCTCGATTTGGGGAGGCGGTTTGGGGTTCTCGTGCGTCAGTGGGAGGGAGAAGGAGAGAGGTTCGACGGAGGGGGAAAGGTGACGCGGTGGCGCGATGGGGAGGCGCTCGACAGTGGGGATGTCGGAGGGCAGTCGGTGGCGTTAGAAATGAGGGAGCGGCGGTTTTTTTTATTTCAATTTAGGTTTTAGAAACTGAACGGGGGGGTGGGGGGCTGAGATATTATAAAGGGGAGGGAGTTTATTTTATTTTAATTTATTTTCAATTCAATAATGTTGATTTTTCAACCGACCACCAAACGAGATCCAACGATTGCCGCCCCTAGCTAATTACCCCCATTCCGAACACAATGGGATATGTATCGTAAGCTGATTCGATCATTTCGATCAGTTTTCATTTAGATTAAAATATAAATCTATATATTCAATTTTAGACGTAGATTTCAATCTACCGGGGCCACATACGGACTCCAAAAATTCTAGAAAAATAATTTCTTGCTTCGTATTGACCATTTTCTGGTCGATCGAAATTGACCATTTGAAAATTGGCCATTTTCTGGTCGATCAAAATTGACTAAAACTGTTAAAACACATTTTACTTCGCCACGCTCACATATCGATTCGAAAAATTATGAATTTTGGAATCTAGCAATAATTCGACATCCCGGATCCAACAAAAGTGGTTTCGTCAAAAACAGAGGTCGTTTGCAAAATTTCCATTTTTAAGGGCCAGAATTCCACAACGACTATTCTGAATTTTCAACTGAACATAACTTTTTGTTCCCGCTATGAAATTTCAATTTTTCGGATTCGTTGGAAAGATATTCTCAAATAGATTCTAATATTTTTGGTTTCACTAAAATCCGTTTTATTTTGCACCCGGTACAGTCAGTTGAACTTTGAAATCGAATTTTCAAACTACCGCGCCATTTTCAATTCCTTTTATATTTAAAATAAAATATTTATATTCTAACGTCGATTCAAATAAATATATACATTCTATTTCTATTCATAATAAATTTCTCGTCGTAATTATTTAAAATAATTCATTTTAAATATTCAAAATTCATCAAAATTGCCAAAATAAAATTTTTAAATTGGCTTGGATTTTCAGGTTATTACAATTTAATGAAGAGGCTAGGACAACTTACAGCAAATCTGCTAGCGGGAGATGATTTGATATGAGATACACTTGACATCTGCTCAATTCAACCAGCATTATGCGATTAGTAAAATGATGCTCTCGATATGAGTTACGTGAAAAGCAACAACTTACGATTAAATTATAAAGAAAATGGTGGCCAAATGAGTTGCTTGAAACCTGCAAGTACATGCATTTATGTAGCTACAAGGCATCTTAAGTTAAAGACGAACAACTATGAACAACACAAAAAAGGAAATTCTAATAAACAAACTCAAAATAAATAGTTTTCACAATTTATGAAAATGATGATTGGGCATAAAAATTGAACTATTCAAAATCTTGAAAGATATCATCTATAAAACCACCCTACTTTTGGGACAAAAAATTGCAGTATAGAAAGGTACATTTAGAAATTAAATTGAAGACCTCTTTGCATAAAGCAAAAATCATACCAATAAACAAAATTGCCTCCGGTAAAAAATAGAACCTGAAAACATATGTAATAACACGTAGCAACAAGGCATCATCTTGAAATCAAGGTTTATAAAATAGTACAGGATATGTAGGCAATAATAAGTATAGGTTGTGTGATAATAGGTAAGGTAAAAGTCAATTTATGTAAAAACCTGAAAGAAAAAGGAGAAATCGTTTTTAAAACAAGCCTGCTTCTGACATAAAAATAAAATCATCTTCAAAAACAAGCCTGCTGATAAAACATTCAGAAGAGTAGAAAGGGGCATTCTGAGAATTGAACTCAGGACCTCTCGCACCCTAAGCGAGAATCATACCACTAGACCAAATGCCCTTGATGGAAAAATTGATCTGCAGCCATCACTCATCCGGCAGCTCATATCGTTAGAGTCTACAGCTTGGAAAAAAGGCTCGAAAATAAAATTCAAACTACACTATTGTTTGCAGGGTAGCATTTTAAAAACAAACCTTCTGAAGTATACATTTACAAAATGAAAAGGGGCATTTCACAAATTAAACTCAAGACCAAGAATCATACAACTAGAACATGATGCCCTGCTGAAAGGCGGAATTTATAAATACATAATTTTATCGTTTCGAGTAGTACATAACATTTGATTTGGGAATCACAGAAATGTTCACAGTCAACGTTAGAGGTCATGTGCTATGTGAAAGCATGGATGATTAGATTTTGAAAACAAGCTTTTATTTTTAGTATGATTTACTAGAATAGACTTAGAGGCTGACGCCTCTTCCCCCCAAAGCAATATTGATACATACTATAGTAGCAAATGCTCTTGATAGCAAGACATAAATTGATCACTGACTATTAAGAGATCATTAAATAAATAAGAAAACTACAAATGCAATATACAATTCACTGGTCAAATCTCCACATCTCGAAATGCTTTTTCTTCTTTTTCAAGATGGAAAAAATAAAATGGCTAGAAAGAACGAAGAACTTCCAAATCCTTCGATCTTAAAACAATAGGTTAGCCATCGACTTTTCATCACACTTAATCCAAAAGTTACTTTATGACTCATATACAATCAACAACAATATCATGCAACACTTTTTAACTCATGCTTGATTCAGTATAACAAGAATGCTACCTTATATAATATTGCCATTAATGAATTCAATGGCTTAAATCCATGATTAACTCAAAATTCCTTAAGGTTATAAGCTTATCCTTCCTACAGACAGCTTTTTGTTTCCTAAAATTAGTTATTTATACTTCATAGAATAATTTAATAAGTTTCCATTTCACATATTTAGATTTCTAATTATTCTCTAGAATGTGTTAACAACGCAATATAATATACAAGGTCTTGTGGCGTAACTCAAAAAATATCATGAACATCCAGGTTTAATATCACTCGAGTACTCCAAAATCCACCAACTTAGAATAAGCAATCCAAAATTTCAAATACCCGTAAAAACCCTAACTTGAAATGCTCCAAAAATAAACTCCTAGGTTAGAAGCAGATAACTAAATTTAACCCCAATGCCAGTTTTTATTTTAGCAGAGGTTAAGCTATGTAGATCTGGGAGATGTCCGAAAATCTACAGCGTAGGTTTGTTCTGTAGGAAAAAATCGACCTAAGGGAACCCCCAAACTAGCAATTGCCATATCGAAAATATTCTTATCAGACCCATCAAATCTTACTGGACATAATAGTCGGTGTGACGGTATTGCACATCCATTGGGGCACCTTTCAAACCAAAATTGGAAGTCTTCTGTGTTTTTCGCCACTCTTAGTAATATGTTTCTTCGTCTTTAAAAAATTTCAAGTCATATAAATAAACAAAAAGCAAGTCTAACAACATTTGCAGGGCCGTGACAGCTAGAAAAAACATGAGCGACTATTGGATAAGTGAATAATAGTGGACCGATGATGGTTTTATTCAAAATTACAAAGTATATTGATGAATTAGAGCGCAAGTGCACGCACCATTGGCTATCAAGCGACTGATGCTAGCAATCTAGATAAATAAATAATGCAAAGTTCATTTTGTATCATTTAATGTTTCCGTAAAACGATCACCTCAAATTTTACTGTATCCACTTCATATCACTTATCCACGAGACAAAGGCTTCTTCAAAACGAGGAAAAGTTCAAGCTGCAAAAATCCAGCATTTTCTATAATCTTCAATTAATAAAAAGCTTATGAAATTGATCGATCTTCGCTTAAAATTTGAGCAAACATGTAACCACCCACAATTTTACACTAGCTAATTAATAATAGTTAATCATTTAATTCGATTTAAATGAACTAATGATTCAAAAGAAGAATTTATAAATATGAACAAGTTGGGGCTTGAAACCAACTTCATTGCGTTTGTAACTTTGTTTTTATATGAAACATGTATAAAATTCGATATGATTGCTAGATGGGAAGAAAATATGAATGGGGGCAAAATGGTCATTTGTGAAGGAACCCGATCCATTTCACGGCAGATGGAGGTAGATTTCAGAAGAAAAAAATCCATATTTGAATCATAGAGGGTCTATGAAGTCTTGTAATTTTCACTAGATCCAACCTAATTATTTTTTTATAAACTCAAATTTCATTAATATTTTCTTATTCTTATTAATTAAGTATATGTTTATGGAGCATGAAATATAAATGGGTGTGACCGTGTGACTATCAAATATAATCATATTTTAAGAGAGTGTGACAAATATGTGAAACATACAATGAGTGTGATTGTTCGGTGTTTAAAGATGGAAACAACCGTAAAATCGGATTTAGATGTAATTACATTGAAATGAAATAGAAGGAGTCATCGATTGATTCTTTCCTTTTTCGCAAACATTTAATTGATCACATCCAAACAATTTACAAGGGGCGATGTACGACAACAATATGTTTAAAATGACAAAAGCAACAAACAACAATTTGATCATCATATACATGTGTGATTATTTAGGCATATATCTACCATGTTCACATTCGCTATTTATATGTATACATTATTGCATCAATTTACAATTGTTCAATGAAAATACAAGCTTTAACAAAATCAAATATAAATATTTACACATACACATGGTATGCGTATGCGTGTATGATTTACAAACATCCATATCAAATTAGGCTTTTCCAAAGAATTTGCATATATACATATGTGCATGCATGCACATGCATGTGCATACACGTGTGCACGTGCATATGTGTATAATTCTACCCAAAATTATTTTTTTATCAAATTATTATAAAATTAAAATTGCATCCATCAAATCAAACAAGATATCACCAATCTCTTTTTTTTTATTAAAAATCCAAACGAACATTTAGATCATTAAGTTGTATAATATGCTTAAAATATTATTGTAGGTACTTTAAAAACATAGATTCATTGCAAAAAATGTTGTTTTATGCATATATTAATTCTGGTTTTAATTTATCAAGTTAAAAACAAATCAAATCACTCAACAAGTTGTATAAATTGTATTACAAATTCTAGATCAAAGGCAATAATACGTACATGTAAGATTGTGATAGATATAATACATCTAAGAAAACAAATTTATTTCAGAATACATTTTCCAGATCTAGCCGATAACGAAACTTTGATTAGGAAATCCCTTCCTAGATTCTTGAATCGACACCCAAGGGTGAACCGTGTAGCCTTTATGTTTACTTGACGTTTTGATTTGTTTCGGAGTCGATTTTTTTTCCGAATATACTAAAGTGCTCAAAAAATAAGGCAGATTGCGGGTATACAATTTGGTACATATTCCTCATTTTAAGGCAAATATAGAGAATCATAGGATATAAGAAATACGTTAAGGTGGAAATAAATAATTATGGGATGCAAGAAAAAGATTAAGTGAAAGAGAGCCCCTTGACTCATTCAACCATACATTTCCCATTACACTTTAGTAATATGGGATGAAAATTTACATTCTAATAAAAGGCTTCTTTTCATGAACTCTAAGTCCTTTCTTCCTAGATTAAAAGCTGATTGACATTTCAAGTTAAGAATCCTAACACTGAAATTTTTGAACAATTTTTTTGATCTTGATGCATATAAAATAAGAAACATACATTTTTACATATTAAAAAATGTATAAGTGGAAGAGATGATTAAATACCTCTTAGTTAAAGCCAACCGCTCCCTCACACTCCAGGAAAGCAATAGCTGCAAAATTTCACAAATTGAATGATATTGAGGAGATTAAGTAAGAACGCAACAAACCAATAAAGGTGATAAAATTTCAAACGACATTAATCATACGAAATTAAACATGTTTGTTAAAATAAGAAATACATAGCATATTGACAATACCAATTTTATAGTTAAGTGTATTAAAGTGCAACATAATTTATGTCATAATAAGAAACAGTGAAATTGTGTGTAGCTAGTTTAAACTGCCATACATAGGCCATAACACTTCAAGTTCTATTTATATTGTTTTCCTATCATTTAAATTGCTTTCATATGAGGATGTTGGGCCATAACACTTCAAGTAGCTAGTTTATGTAATGATTTTTAAACAGTTTATAAGTACTATAAACTGTTTAAAGAAATCGCAAGTAAACTGCCTTTATGTATTGATTTCCTGCTACATACAACCCAATACATAAATGCAAAAATGACCAGACGATAAAGCTGAATCAACATTAATAAAAAAAAGACTTGATGCATATACGTATGAGCAAATACGTGCAACCATAATGTGATCATGTTTCTAATTTACGTTTATGCACATGAAAATAGAGATTATGAATTGACATGTTAACTGATAATTTTTCAGCTTATCAAACATTATAAAGCACGCAATTAATCTACAAGAATGGACTATTAATTCAAAGGTTCAAATTTTCATTTTTCGTTTCCATCATAGGAAAATTCCAATTTTTCTACCATTTCGAAAAGTCTGAAAATTCATTTTGATTCCTATTTGCTAATTCTGGTACTCTTACTTTGTAAATATATGTCAACAAATACGCAATACAAATACAAAATTATAGCAAATAACATAGAAGGTACAAACATATGCTTTCTTTTTTGCTAATTTTCTATGTGTGCTTCTTCCTAGGGCCGTCAATGAAACCCAGGTCGCCCCCTCCCACCCTAAAAAAACAAAATAAAAAAGAAAAAACCCACCCCAACACCCCCCCTTCCGAACGAAAAAAAGAACACATACATACATATAGCCTGCCGACGTATTGCCAGCAAATAACGGTTTTAACTTCAGTTTTCACCTCAATACAACAACACCTTCAACCTCAATTTCAGCTTCACGAGAGATAAATAGTTCTTCAACACGTGTAATTTGAGTTTTCTATTGATAAGTATTCCGTTTCTTACTTTCTCAAATTTTACAAAGTACTTTTTAACCTAGATAGAAATGGTATTTTTCACATATTCCGGTGTGGTCGACACCAGAACCAGGATGCAATCGCCGGATTTTCAACGTGCCAGCCAGAGAATGTTGACCTTGATTAATTAATTCATATATTATGAAGTCCTTGCTTAGAGCCATTTTTTAAAAGTTTAAGTACATTTCATTTCACGTCAAAGTCCAAGCACTTCAAGTCTACAACACACAAGTGGATAGATCGGCAAACTTGCATCCAACTCAGATGTCTTTACATCTCAAATACTTATAAACCTTCTTCTTTTTTCCGGTATTAATTAATTTTCTTTTTATCGAATGGGTGGTATTGTAATGAGAACAGAAGAACATTGCGCTTGAACTTGAAAAGACAATCAAGAGTGTTATGTCAAGAATAGAAGCTAAGAATACTACGAAATAATACAATGCAAATATGTCTGTAAGAACCACATACATAGTTCCAACAATTTCAAAACAAGTACATCTATCAGATAATAAATTTCCTACCTCGCTACGATAAAACCATACAAACACAAAAATACAAGTTAGACACAACAAGAATCTCCCATATCAATTAGAGCATCTAGCAATAGTCAAACTACTCAAATTAAACATAGTATGAACCATTACACTTAAGCGCAGTACAAGTAGAGTCTAATAACATAAGCAAAGATAAAGGATACTGGCTTAAATGATTTTAACCAGGTCAGTATTCTAAATCAAAATTTAAGAATGAATCAAATTCCAGTTTCTTCCTGTGACTAATTATGTTTAAACTTTTATAAAGAGATCGTAAGTATTTACCACAAAAGATAGAAAGGGTTCGACTAAAATATATGAATCCTTGCACATTATTCCCTACTTTTACAAGAGAGGAAAACATATAAAACAACTATAGGTTTTCATTGAAAAATCAAAAATAACATGATCGTTTTTTTTACTTCAAATTTCAAAACATTAAATCACATTGATTCTTTAGTGAAACTAAATTTCTTTTAAGTATGGTTATACTATTTTGGCGACATTATAAATACAGAATGCATGCCCCAAAAAGAAAAGCTTAATTTATCATTTGACGGTAGAAGATTACCGAGATACAAATAATTACACATTTGTTCAGATGTATTCAAAAACCCAACAGAGGTGTAATTAAAGTATCATTCAAAGAAGGGGCTATAGAAGCACAACTTACCGGAGGCCTGTTAGCTGGTGATGATTTGGTATGGTAATCACTTGAAATCTGGTCTGAATTCGAAAAATATTATGTGACTAAAACATGATGCCCTTGATTTGAGTAACATGAAAATTCAACAACTTGTGATTGAGCTAAAAAAAAGAAAAGAAAATGATGACATAGGACTGAATTATATGAGTTGATAGTAGAAACATAGAAGTATATGTATATATGTAGCAGCAAGGCATCACCTTAAAAATGAACAATTATGAACAATACAATATAAAAGGGCGAATTCCGAAAATCAAACTTGGAACATATATATATTTCGTATATTGAGAAAATGGTAAATAACCATAGAAATTAAACTATGCAAAATCCTGAAAAACATCATCCATAAGAAAACCCTACTTATGAAACAAAAATTTAGAATATTAAAAGCAAATTGCATAAAGCAACCTTGGTAAGGAAAATTCAAGACCTTGCATGCATAAATCAAAGCTCGTATCACTAAGCCGAATTGCCATTGGCAAAGCACTGAACCTGAAGGTATATGAAATTATGTTAGCAACAAGGCATCATCTTGAAAACCAGATTTATTATACAATAAAATGATACAAGTATAAGAATCCAAGAATCAACCTTGGAACCTCTCACACTTGAAGGGCTGATCTGTAAGAATAGGTCACGCGACAACACAACAAAAAAAACACTTATGTGGACGTTTGAAAAAACGTAATCTTTAATACAAGCCTACATTCAACATAAATTTTTACAGAAAGGCCCCAAAGGGGGGATCATGCCACATGACCAAATGTCGGTCATGTCCATGAGTACATGTCAGGTGACATAAACATAGAAGTCAAAATAAGCGAAAGCTTGAAAATATCATCTTCAAAACAAGCATACTTAAGATTATACATCATAAAAAGGGGCATTCCGAGAATCGAACTCGGGACCTCTCGCACCCAAAGCGAGAATCATACCACTAGACCAAATGCCCTTGGTGCAAGGGTTGATCTGCTAGTATAATTCATTTGACGATACACTGCATTAGAGTTGTCATTTCAGAAAGAAAAGGACTAAAAAAAAAGTCAAACTCTGCCAAAGAAGCATTCTTATAATAAACCTTTTGAAACAGATATCTACAAAATGAAAAGAGGCATTTCATAAATTTAACCTGAGGTCAAGAATCATACAACTATAACACATGTCTTGGTGAAAGGCTGAATTTATAAATACATGTAATTATATAACAATTTGATCATATCATTCAAAGTAATATGTCAAATATGATTTGGAAATTATAGAAATGTTGGCAGTCAACGTCAAAAGAAATGTACTATGTGAAAGCGTGGAAGATTTAATCATGATCACAAACTTTTATTTTAAATCTTATATATGATTGGCTTGTCTTATGTATAATTGGCTTGGAAGCCCGATTTTGTGGTCCGACCACGAAGTCCCAAACTGCCCTTCCATATAAACAAAAAGTCAGGAGTTTGAATCTCACAATGAACAAAATTTTAAATATATATGTTCAAGTAGAAATTTCAAACATAAACATGGTTGCAAATTAAAACGTTATTTGAACAAAAGTTACACTTTTTCTTTGTGTTTTCCGTTCTTCTCATTGAACTACGTAGAAATTAAAATTTAATAATTTAACAAAGGATTTTATATGCAAGTGCATTGCACGTGCCAAGAAATGTCTATGACATAATAGAATAGACTTGATGACTTTCACTTCTTCCACCGAAAGCAATAATGACACCATTAGAAGCAAATGCTTATGATGACGACATAATACAATAGTCTCAATGACTATAACACAATTAACAATTAACTGGTCAAATCTCCTCGTCCTTGGAATGGTTGGGAACCAAAGCATATGATCAGTTCCTTGATGTTACTGATTTACAACTTTAGGTGATCTTAGAACAATCAGGTTAGTCACGGATTTTCCTTTTCTTCTTTCTCAAGAATGGAAGGAATAAAAAGGTTGAAAAGAATGAAGGACTTTTAAAACCTTCACTCTTCGAACAACCAGGTTAGTCACGTATTTTTCATCACAACAAATTAAAATTTACTGTAAGGATCGTGTACAAGTAACAAAATTATGGAGAAACGGTCACCTGAATTGGACTTTTAACCTAAAACCCTAATTCCGAATACTCGTAAAACCCTAACTCGAAAATTTCAAAAACTGAACACCTAGGTTAGAAATAATATAAAAAAAGGCCATAGTAAGTAGCTAAATTATGGAGAAACGGTCACCTGAACTGGATTCCGATGCCAATTTTGATATCGGCTGAGAGTTAAAGCATGTCGAATAAGGAAATGTTGGAAAAAATGTGTAGGAAAGAAAGAGTGGGTGTAAGGCGAGATTTCGCCTATCCCGAATTTCTCCTCAGTTTTTTCCATTTTACCCTTACTAACTTTTCACTTACCCATATTTACTTTAAACCGGTATGCTTTACCCTTTCATGGGATCGAATTTCACAAAGTAGAAGAAAAAACGTTGTACATCCTAGATTTCGTATATCCAAAATCAAAAAACTTGATTAAAAGCAATGAGCAGTTAGAAATCAATACTCAAGTCGGTAGTAAGTTGATCAAACCCTTGTGTTTTTCCCTTAACCGAGATGGATTAAGGATAATAACGCAGAGAGCACACAGGATTATGCACGAACCACGTAAAGATGCAGCATGGTTGTTTTATGAACCACGCAGAGCATATATGTGGTTCGCAAGCATACCACACAGAGTATGCGCGTGGTAGCAAAAGAAAACCCTAAAAAAAAATTGTTTTTTCTAGCAAGGTTAGATTATATAAGTCTTATAATTTTTGTACATGATTAGCTTAGGTTATACGAGGAAAAAATAATTGTACATTGTTTGGTTAATTAATTTCAAGTCATATAATTTTCGTTGTAAGTGAAAGTTAAACACTTTAAATTAAAATCTTGGTAATTGCGAGTTAGTATGTAAGTATGAGTTTTTATTTCAATACTTTATAATTTATTCTTGTGTTTATAACTTGGTAATAAAGTATTTGTGCATTTGTGCATGGTTAGGTTAATGTTACGACCCGAAATCCCCCTTACGGGAAATCACAGATTGTACTGAGGACAAGACGAATCAGAACACAAACAGAAGAATATTTCATTGCTTATTACAACAATTCCATCAAAATACAAGTATATACAGAGTACGAATGAATATTACACAATAGAAAAGTATCAGAGATTCAAATTACATTACATATCAGCGGAAAATAATACAAAACACAACTGAAAAGAATATGCGGATACAGAGCTTTCTGAATATCATTCCGGCTGTAAACCAGGATCCTGTGACTACAAATCTGCAAAACCAAAACTATTAGATGCCCGTGCGAAAAATAGGGGCACCCAGAGTTTAGGTTAAAACAATAAACTCCAAGTCAGTCATGTGACTGGTGTGAGAACTAAAACAATTATTTGAAACTTCTCTTTTAAATTTAGATATATCAAGGGACCACGCCGTATAACACGAAACGGGTTTTCTCCCAAGAATACCAGTGCATATAACAAAATAACGCAATGCTTTTTTGGAAAAATGAAGCTATTATAAGACCCAGGTCCCATCACACAATGCAACGCAAGCCGGAGGATAGGGTTTTCCCTTATAATAGCCAAACATGCTTGGTACGTTAAAACAAATCATTTGATATTATTATAAATGCATAGTGTATAAAACAACTTCAAATATAAATGTATCAATCCTAGATGGCATGGGTACCATATATCATGTCGCCAATACTAGGCTCTACAATCAAAACCGCAATTATCACGTATTGGAAGTTGGATTTCCATCTGTGAACCAAGGAAAAGGGATCATCCTGTGCTAATTCGAGACGCTCTAGCCCGTGTCTTAGGAACAGCCGCAACTGCACCTTGGATCGTCAGGGTCGGTCCACTCGATGTGGATTAAAATGCCTGAACACTGCGTTTCCCCGCCCTATGGGGCGTCAATGTGCCAAATGACTCCATCGGTCTCGGATCGACCGATATAACTGAGGCGCCTTGCTATCCATCATCCACATAAGTAAAATGCCAGGGCGTGCAAAACGCTGACACCACTCCTAGCTAGAAGGAAACGCATGCCCTCCCTGAGGCCCTCTCCCGTTTCTGGTTCACACCGGGGTGTGAGGCTCGCGAATTAATGCTACACAAAGCTACGCTGTATTAAAGCCATGCTTTGATCATCAACCACAAGACTCTGCTTTTCAACAGAAGCCTTGATCATTTGCATCTCAGCATGCCACACAGGCAATTCACGCTATGCAACCGATGTCTATCAATCACACAGAATGAAATCCGATGTCAGACACACATCCATTTACAAGTTTGGTCTGGGTCTGAACAAAACCATAGGCACCTTATTCCTCCCCCATATGTCCAATACAAGGGAGAGGCCATCGCATATCCATCGATCTCCAAATACGTCTGAACAATCACCAACTGATTCCCTCCTCTTGGATGTACAATCCAATCACGATCATCAGTAATTATCCAAACGATGTGAAGACCTCCGGTCTTCATCCACCGTCTTCATCCTCGACATATCATCGAATCAGTTATTTAGAATGGGATAATCCCGGTCTTTCCGAATAACTCGCGTATATAATAAACAAGTGCTATAAAAACACAACGTACACCTCATTCCAATCCAGAATATTCCTTTATTCAAATATTCTTTTACTTTGGGAAAGGTTCCCATTAATTTTATCAAAGATAAATTCTTTAAATTTATTCTTTAATCTTCCTTTGGATATCAATCCAAATCAAATTATGGTTTATCCAAACTAGTCGGGATTAACGAACCTTACCGAAGTAATTATTTGTTTTAATTTCCCAATCCCAACCTATTCATCCCATGAAGTAAAACTGGTAATACTTCATATCTAACACCACGGTGTTATCGGTAAATTCAATTACCATTTCACGTTCAAATCTAATTAAAGATTTAACTATCGCCTAGAGCAAAACTGGTGACACCCCATTCTCGATCATTTCAATCTAATTAAAGATTCATTAAAACTCCACTTGGTTTTAATCTTCCCAAAAATCAATATTAATGATTGTTTAACTTGGGAAACCATATCCTGTCTTTAACTGGGTTAAAAAACCAATGTTATTTAAAACACGGTTCACCATAAACCCAAAATCACATTCCATTCCATCGGCCTTTAACCGTAAATTAGCAAGTGCACAATTCCCTAAGTATTAACACCAAAGGCCGAAACCAACATCAGATCAATACCCAGGAAACCATTCAACTTAACTAATCCCTAGTTAGTTTCTGATTTTCTTAACTCCGTTGGGTCTAAGAATAGTATTATTAAAGATATCATTCACGACAACCCAAAATCTCATTCCATTAATAATGGAATCTTCCTGGAAAACAAATCGATATATGTAATCGATATAAACTTCCATATCCAACCGATAATATAAATGGAATAACGGCCAAGCCTTTTAAATTCCATATATATTAACCGTCTTCCTCTACAGAAGCTTACTTCGATTATTACAAAATCGAATTCCATTCAATTCCAATTTAATATATTAAATTGGAAAACTTTACTTTGGAAAATCTCCTTTAAATCTTAATAAAAGATTTATAAATTCCAAATCACATTTCACTGTAAATCGGGTTAAAGAACGAATGTCGTTAAAACACAGTTCACAACAAACCCAATTCACATCCCATTAATTATCGGGTTAAAGAACAAGTGTTATTTAAAACACTATTCACGATAAACCCCAAAATCAATTCCAACCCAATTCCAATTAAATATTAATTAATTGGTATACTTCATTAAATCTAAATAAAAAGATTTAATCTTTTCTCAACTGGGTTTAAGAACAGTGTTAATGAAGACACCATTCACGACAAACCCAAATCCCATTTGATATTAAATACAAGGCTCTGAATAGAAAATGTATCGGCTTATTTTCAATATCAAATTCTGAAACCAACAAATATCGTATTGGAATAACGATATATATATATATATTCCAAATTCCTCCACAATGTCCGTATAATCACGGAATCAATATCGAAATATTCCGAAGATAATTTCGATTCAAATCCATTCCAATTCATATATTGGAACCTTTGGTTATTTTTAAAACCTTTTCAAATCCAATTTATTTATTTTAAAAATAAATGGATTATAATTCTAGTTCAAAACTAGTTCATTTCGATAAAGATCTATTTTTATCTTTTCATATATGGAATTTTTCATCTCAATTCTTTCCAATTCATTTATTATGATTTTAAACAAATTATTAATATTTTTAATAATTTTATCAAGGCATGTACAGTCGATTTCCATAAATGGCCATCGAACTGCACTTACAGCGACCTTTTCCAAATTTGATTTGGACATAATTCCAAATCCAACCGTTAGATTTCAAATCTCTAGAATTCGTTAGAAAGCTCTTTTCGATACGAACCCAACGGTTTCGGTTTTAGGAGAATCCGACGGTCGGATCTCCCGTAATGTCCGTTTTAAGTCAATGGTCGAAATTCGCGAACTACCGCGGCGTGGCGCGTTCTATTCAGACCATTATATATATAATATATATTATATATATTTCGTCGATTTCCATTTAAAACGTATTTTATAAATTTGTTTTCAAAACGATTTCAACTTCGTATTCAATTTCAAATCAAAATTGAATATTCCATATCATCGATATATTAATGATAATATTTTCAAAACATTAGATTTTGAAATCAATTTCGATATTCATTATAAAAATGAATAAAATCGATATAAATATTGTTCATGTCAAAATGGCGTTAATCTAATCAACACGTCTTTACATATTTAAATATATTCGTGTCCATCCCAAATCGGACATCAAAATCAGATTTTGATCTTATACTGAATATTATTTTAAAATATTCATTGTTTTAAAATAATCGTTATTTTTAAAAATATTTATTCTTCCTGAACTGGAATCAGACATAGTCAATTACCATATAATGTGATTATATGGATTTCATACATACATGTTGTAACACCCCACCTCCGCCAGGGTGGCTCTTGCAAGCACTCTGACTTTGGAGGCGCGTTTGAATCGGGTAAACATGCATAATGATATATCAAGGCAGAACAAGAACATATGTATATATGTAAACAGAGTAAATAAGATAAGTAAAACAGCGGAAGATTTCAAACTATTTCAAAACAAGTCTGGTACAACATAATGTCAACTTTCCAAATACACAAGTCTAGATAAAAACAACATCACTGAAAAACTGAAATACATAAGTACTATCCCCAAAATAAGTGATAACCATAGCTAGCTTCATGTCAAGACCGTACATGAGCTAAAATCCCACAAGCAAGCGATCAGAGATCCAAGCTAAGCTCCAATATTCCCACCCTGAGAACCTGGGGGGGGGGGGAACGGAAGAAAAGAGGCGAAAGAAAAACAGGTCAGTCAAAAAGACTGAGTAAGCCCTACTACAATCAATGTAAACTGATAAAGTTAACTGGCATGAGAAGAAGGGATGAACATAAGGATAACATACTAGCATGGTGATTAACTAACAAGGTAGATAAAGGTGTCATCGCATACTCAGGTTTAAGGTTTTTGCACCACAGGTGTACTAGCAAGCTAACATGACTTGAATAAACAAGTATTGATCCCTTGGCCCAAGCTTTGGCCCAATAACATGAAATGACCCTAATACGAGGTCCAACCAAACGGTCTAATCGATCGGCTCCCTAAGCCTAACTCGTCACGTGTTGGTGTCAATACGGCCCAAACATAATTGTAGTCGGACTGTGCCGGGTCTCCCGTCGGGTGTATCAAGCCCTAGGGTGTCAACCCCTGGACACCATAAACATAAGTGCACAGTCTCGATCTACTGGTACCCATGCTTGACTTCTCCAAATACGGACTACGTGCACGACCATAGTCCGTCCGGAACTACATCGGCGTACCACTCGACCGTCGTTTTTGGTCACTTACCTCAAGTCCAGTAATCGTGCCCCTCCCTAGCCTAGTCCCTAGGGTCTTAATGATACAAACTTGGGATTACTGCTGGAGTGGACCCCCATTGCTAGGATTTTCTAGTGGGTTAAGTACGGTTTAACCCTTTTTCTAATCATGGATTAACTTGGTTAAGTGTAACGATGAGTTCACGACTTAACCCTGATTAATCTACCAAGCCCAAATTGGTTAAGTATTAAGTGGACCATGACTTAACCCTAATCATGAGGCATTAATTAATTTAATGTGCCTTAACCTCTCACATTAGACCTTGTTGTGGTTACTAGTTAAGCCGGGCGGGTCCGGGTAGCTTTACACCACAACTTGGTCTAACCTCGGGCTCAAGGTACAACATGACCAACTTCTCACATTGGGTCCTATTGTTTGTAGCAACTAGTTAAGCCGGTCGGTTCCGGGTAGTTTTACGCTACAAACTCAACCCAACCTCGAGTTGGTCACACTTATATTTTCTAAGTGTCATGTCCATCATGTTTCCAAAACATATTACAAATTTTCAAGAATTTGGGTAGACCTAACTTAATAGGTAAATTCCCAATGGGTAGACCTAACTTAATAGGTAAATTCCCAATCTTATGTTTTTATGTCTTTTAAGTTTACCCAACCCCAAACGCAATCCCATCGCTTACATATCGCAATAGCGCATAAAGGATAGAAAGAGGGAACTTGGCATAATCATGACATAAAGGTGTTGAAGCCACAAGTTTAACATGGTGGCATATGAAATGTACATATGTTCATATACTTGCATACTACATTTTTAGGCCTCAAAAGCGTGCATAAAACCAAACTTAGCATATTGGTGATACATGGTGATAAATGACATGTAGAAATGGCCATAAGTTCGCATTTAGCCTCACATGCAAGTTATCATAAGAGATATGATAACCTACATGTTGCCAAAATGCAACCTTTAGCATAAAGCTTGAAGCTTTATGTTCATATACTCAAGGTAAGCTTGCATAACATGATAACATGAGTAAAAGGATCAACCCAAACTTGCATAACATACATGGCAAACTTGCATATCATAACATAGCAAACTTGCATAACATAACATGGCAAACTTGCATATAAACTTGCATATCATAACATGATAAACTTGCATATCATAACATGGCTAACTTGCATAACATAACAGGATTAACTTGCATATCATAACATGGCAAACTTGCATATCATAACATATCAAACTTGCATAACATGACATAGTAAACTTGCATATCATGGCAAACTTGCATATCATAATGATCAACCAAACTTGCATCATTCATTTAACTTTAGAGTTTAAATATGAAAGTAGAAAAGGGCTTACAATGCTTATGAAGACACAAAAATATATATAGATTGAGACAAAGCCCTTATGCAATCAAATAAACCCAAAATGCAAGCTCCAATAGAAAAACCTTTGAGCCAAAATGAATCAAAACTCTTGCTTTATGATGTAAATATGGAAACTTGACTTGAATGCAAGCTAATGACACTCATACAAGCTTGAAAACACTTGTATGCATGGAAAATCTCTCATAGAAGTAACTTAGAAATTTTATGAAGAGAGTGGAGGCCATGAGAGGAATGATTTTGCCATAGTTTAGTTACTTGAATGAATAATGATGATTTAGGGTTAGGTTAGGGGCTTATTTATAGAGATTAGGATTAGTTTCAACCTTAGGATTAAACCCTAATTCCAATCTCAGCCCTTAAAACCGAATCTGGCCCCAAAACCTAACCAAAACCCCAAAATGGTGCACCAGGCAAAACTGCCCGGCTGAACCAAGTCGACAGCCAAGTCGACAGGGCTGTCGACTTGGGTCCAACCAAGTCGACTCCCAAGTCGACAGGGCTGTCGACTTGGGTGCTATGGCGGGAATTTTCCCGCCTGGCCCAATCTGACCGTTTTTCGAATTTTGAACCCGAAATTCGAAATCTGTTTTGAACTTGAAATTTTCTGAAAACTTCATTGGGCCTTAATCGGGTCATACGGACTCCGATTTTCGAAAACTCGGACTCTATTCCGTGTATTTTTCCGAGACGAACGCAATGGCATAGCCCGTTTCCCTTGATTCAGATTTTAGAATTAAATTCTGCCTCGATTTACGTTATAACAGGTTATTGAAAATACGGGTTATTACATTCTCCCCTCCTTAAAGGATTTCGTCCCCGAAATCTTCAAGTTAGGAAGAACGTATCCTACCATCCAACATCCATCTACTCAAAACATCATCCACGAGCAATCATTGTCCTTACAAGGTTCTAAATGTTGTATGAACATATGCAAAGGTGTGTGTATATGTACTTATCTAATGCAAATATCATCAATGCAAATTATGTTAGTGAAATGAATCCATATGTATGCAATTCCTAACATAATGTTTAACATCTATATGTGTGCACATAACATACATCCATATGCAACATCCATGTGATAACACAAAAATTTTCATCCATGAATAAGCATAAACACTCATGCATATGCAATATGAGGAGTGTGTGAGCCGATCTAGTGCCTAATGTGTATAATGCATCCACGAGTAACCACTTGCAAACACTTGCAACCACTTGCAAACATCAAGCATAACATGTTTCAAACACATGTTTCATCCAAAGGGTTTCTACCTAAGGTTCTCATGACAAGATTAACACGATATAGATAGCAAAAGAAAGATATGCTACAAAGAGATCGGGAAGATAAACAAGATATACTCCTTTTGGATTATAAGAAATCCCTTCCCAACCCATATTCTATAAAAGCCCAAAAGGTTTAGTCAACCTAACGGACCCCTTTAAACCTTGACACGTATTACTAACCGATGAGTCCTACCCCCTTATGGAGTTTACAACAGAAATGGGATCGAGAATGGGACCGAGAGGATATATGTAAAAGATAACATGCAAGTAAGTTCCACAGGAAAACAAGGATAAAAAATATACTCTTAAAAAAAATATGATGCGCGTATCCAGCCTTCAATCTTCTAAGTCACGTTTCCTTGAGTTTAACTCCACTGTGCTTTGACCGTCTTTTACTTCATGATTCCTTGGCTTCTTAACTCTTATTTCCAAATATGAGTTGGAACCCATTTCATTGTCGCCTCTCGTCTTCCTTTTTCACTTACTCTTCTATCATTCTTGGCTTAAACATAACTATGACCTCATGGTTTCATGCAAGCTCTCCAAAATTCACTAGTGAATCCTGGATCTCGTTTACTTACTATAAAGTATTCCACGCAGCAGAACTTTTCTTGAAAATACCAACCCTCGTTGCCAATTGCTCTTACTAACATGATTTTCTATAACTCATGCTTGAACGAAATGAACCATCCGCCTGCGAATGATAGGCCGTACTTAGATTCAGTGCTTGCCCATGACTTCCCGTAGACTATTCCAAAACTGGCTAGTGAAGGTTGAGTCATGGTTACTAACTATACTTTAGGGAACCTCGTGCAACCGCTTTATTTATTAAAAGTAAACTGTCGCTAGTTATGATGCAGTCCTTTCGCTCTTTACCGGAGTGAAATGAGCGCTCTTCGTGAGTCTACCTACCATGACCCACATGCTCGTATTCCCTTTCCTTGATCTAGGCAGTCCATCCACGAAATCCTTCGTGACGCTTTCCCACTTCCATTGCGGGGACCTCCAATGGATATAATAGCCCACCGGGCTTCTATGACTCGGCCTTTAACCTGTTGGCACAACATGCACCTTGGGACAAACTCGGCCACCTCCTCGGGTGATGTGCATCTTCAAGAACCTTCTTTCTCTCATCGCGTCTTAGCCATCCCTTGTCATCTATAGCGAGGTGACTTACCATCTCGCCTCGAATCAACTTGTCCATGATCTCGACTAACTGCGGGTCTTCTTTCTGTGAAGTCCCTACTTGATCCAGAAGGGTAGGTCTAAGCTCAAGGGACGCTAACTAACTAATTAAACTGAGAAAGCTTCTTACTTCAATTGTCCTCGTCGGAGCTTTCCGGTCTTGAACCGCGACCACTTTAGCGGGATCCACCGCTAAGCCTTGCTTAGTAACTATGTGCCCAAGAAATCTAACTTCTTTTCTCCAAAATGACATTTGGAGGACTTGGCTTCCAACTGATGGGCTATAAGCGTATCCATCACCTCCTTGAGATGTCTAGCATGTTCTTCCTCGTTCTTTAAGAAAGTCAGGATATCGTCTACAAAGACTACCACAAACTCGTTCAGGAACTCTCTAGACACCCTACTCATCAAGTCCACGAAGTAGGCGGGTGCATTAGTCAAACCGAATGGCATGACCAGCCATTCTAAGAATCCATCTGGAGTTGTGAATGCAGTTTTGTCTATACTATCCTCAGCTACTCTGAGCTGATGGAATCCAGTAGCAAGATCAAGAGAAAACAGATGTTCCTACAAGCTGATCAAACAAATCATCGATCCTTGGCAATGGTTGTCTATTCTCTTTGTTTAACTCACGATAATCAACACAAAGTCGAAGAGAACCATCTGCCTTGGTAGTAAATACTACAGGCGCTCCCCATTCATATATACTTCGTCTAATGAAGTTCTTCTCAAGCAACTCCTTGACTTAACTCTCATCTTGCGGGACCATGTGCCTAACCGGCCATGTAACTGGCTTGGCATTATCAACCAGATAAATGCAGAAATCAATCTCTCGCTTAGGGGTAACCCCCCTTCACTTCACCCAAGATATCAGGATATTCTCGGACCACCCTCACCGATTGCAAACTATCGATAGACGAGTTGAGGGATTCAAGATAACACAACATGACGGGACCCATAGGGTTACAAGAAATTTTTTTAGGGTATTACCGAGGCGAGTCGTGAGCCTCACAACCCTATGCTCAAAAATCAAGGATGGCTCCAAAACTGGACAACCAATCCATGCCCATAATCAACCCATACCCCATGAAACCGAGAATATAAGCATCACACGCGAACTCTACACTCAA
Source organism: Allium sativum (assembly GCA_030737875.1). Taxonomy (NCBI): domain Eukaryota; kingdom Viridiplantae; phylum Streptophyta; class Magnoliopsida; order Asparagales; family Amaryllidaceae; genus Allium; species Allium sativum. The sequence goes on from CM060923.1 coordinate 16,356,572, forward strand.
GATAGAGATTTTCAAATCCACGTAGATAATAGACAAATGGGCGTAAACCCCAATTGGATTTGAAACACACACAGGATCATAAACTAGACTAGTACTTAGGTGCAAACTTTCAACAAGATCAGATGAGATAAAGCTATGCGATGCACCAGAATCAAACAAGGTACGAATTGGAAAATCAGAAATATATACAAGGCTCTCCACAGAAATACTACCTCGATCGGGAACTGGAGCGGCATTGAGAGCATGAACTTGCCCTCCTGAAGGTCCAGCACGCTGAGTCTGACCCTGGCCTTGCCCTTGCTTCTTCGGGCAATCCTTACTGAAATGTCCAGTCTCACCACAGAAAAAGCATTCACCATTCTTCCTTTTCCTCTTCTTACAATCCTTAATAAGATGCCCAACTGAACCGCAATAATGGCACTTCCCCTTGTTGTTATTGCCCTTGTTGTTGTTCCCCTTGTTGCCTTGACTCTTATTCTTGTTCTTGTTCTGATTGCCTTGACTGCTCTGACCACTTGGATTACCCTGATTTCCTTTCCACTGGGAATCAGTCTTCTTGGCTTGAGTATCATTCATCTTGATCTCTTTCTTGACATCTCCCTGAAGTAACGCCATATCAACCAAGCTCTCAAACGTGGCCCCATGGGGAATATGTGACATAGCCAATCCCTGCAACGGCTCATTCAATCCTCTAGCAAAACGAAGAGCCTTCTTCTGAGGAGTACTCACCATATCCAAGCCAAAACGAGCTAACTGATTGAACTTGTTCACATATTCTTTGACAGACATATCCCCTTGTTTCAAAGTTATGAACCTCTCCATTTGCAGATTCTCCTCAGCAGAAGATAGAAACTTGAGCACGAACCTTGCCCTGAAATCGGCCCAAGTCTCAACAGGCCTAGTACCATTGGTGACTTCCCACCAATAAGCGGCTTCATCCTTCATAAGCCAAACCGCCAACAAGATCTTCCTCTGATCGTCTAACCCAAAGATAGCAAATAAATCCTCGGTCTCTTTCAACCAATTTCTGGCTTCTACAAAAGTCTCAGTGCCTTGAAAGTTCTTGCCACCCATTGCTTTGAAATCTTTGCAAGTCTTTGCGAAGTCAGCTTGAGGATGCTGAGGGGGAGGAGGAAGAGGAACCTCAGCGACAGGAGGAGGAGGAACATTAACTACCGGAGGAGGAGGAGGAACATCTGCGGGGCCGGCTTCGGTCGCCCTAGCCTCCAAAAGTCTCCTATACCAAACAGGTACGTGTACTCCCTCCGGAATAGCAAAGTTATCGGCCATACTGAAAACGAAGAAAAAGACAGATTCAGAATGGAGAAAAACGAAGGAATTTTGCTAATGGCTTTTTGGGGAATAGCCTTTAAAATAAACTAGACTTTTCTTTGGAAAATACTTTATACTTGGTTTTGAAAATAGTTTTCCAAAAGTTTTAAAAAACCTTTTTGTTCCTTCTCGTAAACCATATGCTCTGATACCAAATGTAACACCCCACCTCCGCCAGGGTGGCTCTTGCAAGCACTCTGACTTTGGAGGGGCGTTTGAATCGGGTAAACATGCATAATGATATATCAAGGCAGAACAAGAACATATGTATATATGTAAACAGAGTAAATAAGATAAGTAAAACAGCGGAAGATTTCAAACTATTTCAAAACAAGTCTGGTACAACATAATGTCAACTTTCCAAATACACAAGTCTAGATAAAAACAACATCACTGAAAAACTGAAATACATAAGTACTATCCCCAAAATAAGTGATAACCATAGCTAGCTTCATGTCAAGACCGTACATGAGCTAAAATCCCACAAGCAAGCGATCAGAGATCCAAGCTAAGCTCCAATATTCCCACCCTGAGAACCTGGGGGGAAACGGAAGAAAAGAGGCGAAAGAAAAACAGGTCAGTCAAAAAGACTGAGTAAGCCCTACTACAATCAATGTAAACTGATAAAGTTAACTGGCATGAGAAGAAGGGATGAACATAAGGATAACATACTAGCATGGTGATTAACTAACAAGGTAGATAAAGGTGTCATCGCATACTCAGGTTTAAGGTTTTTGCACCACAGGTGTACTAGCAAGCTAACATGACTTGAATAAACAAGTATTGATCCCTTGGCCCAAGCTTTGGCCCAATAACATGAAATGACCCTAATACGAGGTCCAACCAAACGGTCTAATCGATCGGCTCCCTAAGCCTAACTCGTCACGTGTTGGTGTCAATACGGCCCAAACATAATTGTAGTCGGACTGTGCCGGGTCTCCCGTCGGGTGTATCAAGCCCTAGGGTGTCAACCCCTGGACACCATAAACATAAGTGCATAGTCTCGATATACTGGTACCCATGCTTGACTTCTCCAAATACGGACTACGTGCACGACCATAGTCCGTCCGGAACTACATCGGCGTACCACTCGACCGTCGTTTTTGGTCACTTACCTCAAGTCCAGTAATCGTGCCCCTCCCTAGCCTAGTCCCTAGGGTCTTAATGATACAAACTTGGGATTACTGCTGGAGTGGACCCCCATTGCTAGGATTTTCTAGTGGGTTAAGTACGGTTTAACCCTTTTTCTAATCATGGATTAACTTGGTTAAGTGTAACGATGAGTTCACGACTTAACCCTGATTAATCTACCAAGCCCAAATTGGTTAAGTATTAAGTGGACCATGACTTAACCCTAATCATGAGGCATTAATTAATTTAATGTGCCTTAACCTCTCACATTAGACCTTGTTGTGGTTACTAGTTAAGCCGGGCGGGTCCGGGTAGCTTTACACCACAACTTGGTCTAACCTCGGGCTCAAGGTACAACATGACCAACTTCTCACATTGGGTCCTATTGTTTGTAGCAACTAGTTAAGTCGGTCGGTTCCGGGTAGTTTTACGCTACAAACTCAACCCAACCTCGAGTTGGTCACACTTATATTTTCTAAGTGTCATGTCCATCATGTTTCCAAAACATATTACAAGTTTTCAAGAATTTGGGTAGACCTAACTTAATAGGTAAATTCCCAATGGGTAGACCTAACTTAATAGGTAAATTCCCAATCTTATGTTTTTATGTCTTTTAAGTTTACCCAACCCCAAACGCAATCCCATCGCTTACATATCGCAATAGCGCATAAAGGATAGAAAGAGGGAACTTGGCATAATCATGACATAAAGGTGTTGAAGCCACAAGTTTAACATGGTGGCATATGAAATGTACATATGTTCATATACTTGCATACTACATTTTTAGGCCTCAAAAGCGTGCATAAAACCAAACTTAGCATATTGGTGATACATGGTGATAAATGACATGTAGAAATGGCCATAAGTTCGCATTTAGCCTCACATGCAAGTTATCATAAGAGATATGATAACCTACATGTTGCCAAAATGCAACCTTTAGCATAAAGCTTGAAGCTTTATGTTCATATACTCAAGGTAAGCTTGCATAACATGATAACATGAGTAAAAGGATCAACCCAAACTTGCATAACATACATGGCAAACTTGCATATCATAACATAGCAAACTTGCATAACATAACATGGCAAACTTGCATATAAACTTGCATATCATAACATGATAAACTTGCATATCATAACATGGCTAACTTGCATAACATAACATGATTAACTTGCATATCATAATATGGCAAACTTGCATATCATAACATATCAAACTTGCATAACATGACATAGTAAACTTGCATATCATGGCAAACTTGCATATCATAATGATCAACCAAACTTGCATCATTCATTTAACATTAGAGTTTAAATATGAAAGTAGAAAAGGGCTTACAATGCTTATGAAGACACAAAAATATATATAGATTGAGACAAAGCCCTTATGCAATCAAATAAACCCAAAATGCAAGCTCCAATAGAAAAACCCTTGAGCCAAAATGAATCAAAACTCTTGCTTTATGATGTAAATATGGAAACTTGACTTGAATGCAAGCTAATGACACTCATACAAGCTTGAAAACACTTGTATGCATGGAAAATCTCTCATAGAAGTAACTTAGAAATTTTATGAAGAGAGTGGGGGCCATGAGAGGAATGATTTTGCCATAGTTTAGTTACTTGAATGAATAATGATGATTTAGGGTTAGGTTAGGGGCTTATTTATAGAGATTAGGATTAGTTTCAACCTTAGGATTAAACCCTAATTCCAATCTCAGCCCTTAAAACCGAATCTGGCCCCAAAACCTAACCAAAACCCCAAAATGGTGCACCAGGCAAAACTGCCCGGCTGAACCAAGTCGACAGCCAAGTCGACAGGGCTGTCGACTTGGGTCTAACCAAGTCGACTCCCAAGTCGACAGGGCTGTCGACTTGGGTGCTCTGGCGGGAATTTTCCCGCCTGGCCCAATCTGACCGTTTTTCGAATTTTGAACCCGAAATTCGAAATCTGTTTTGAACTTGAAATTTTCTGAAAACTTCATTGGGCCTTAATCGGGTCATACGGACTCCGATTTTCGAAAACTCGGACTCTATTTCGCGTATTTTTCCGAGACGAACGCAATGGCATAGCCCGTTTCCCTTGATTCAGATTTTAGAATTAAATTCTGCCTCGATTTACGTTATAACAGGTTATTGAAAATACGGGTTATTACACATGTACACAACAACCATGATACGCAATCAACCATCATCCAAAGTGCATTCTACACTGTATAAGAATCAAATATAAATATTCAACGCTTATAACAGCCTGTCAATCAATCGATCGACATACAACTAAATATTGGGATTAGTGTATGTCCAATATCATCCCAATACCCGTGTGGGGTTTCAATCATCAAATAATGAATTTTATTTGTGCAGTTGGGCGATGTGTAAAATTTATCGTCTCAATCAATATTAGTCAAATGTGTGTACATAAACAAATCGTCCGATTTGTTTATATATATATTTATTTTATTCACACGTTAAAAATTATATTTTTTAACTATAAAATATTTGTTTTCATTCCACATCACACAATCAATTTTCACAACACATCAATCAAACAAACAAGTCATCCATGGTCCGTGGACGACGGGTGTCGGGTGCTGCTAAGCACCGTCTGCATCCTTGTAATAACCCACATTTTTAGCTGTCGAATAATTAATTAATTTAATTATTAAATATCGAGTGGCGATATCGATAACCAGAATTAAATAATATTTATATTTAATTAATGTAAATAATAGAATAATATATATTTCCGAAATAATCGGAAATAACAGAATTCATGATATGGTGTGAATTGGACAAGTTAAAATATATAATTCAGTTTATATTGAATTATATTGACGAATATATTTAAATAACGAAGCTGGAACGTAAAATTTATATTATAATTAAAATCGAGCTCGAAATGGCACTGCAGTTCGTAATTTGGTGATTCGAACTTTAAACGAATATACAGAAGTCGTTTTAAATCGGATTTCTGTGAAACAAGAAATGTTCGGAGCTAGTGAAGTATATTTTTCTGATGGAAGAGAAAAATCGGGATTTCGTCGTGTATATTTTGAGATATGTCCAAATCAAATTTTAGAAAAGTCGCTGCGGAATTCCTTTATAATTTATAACGATTTATTTATATTTAATAAAAGGAATTTCATTATAAATCGAATATCGATTTAATCGGGATTTGAAATATTGAGTTAGAAATTCATATAGGAATATTGTGGAGCTATATGATATCGTATGTGATTATATATGATAATATTTATTTATAAATATTTAATTTAATTGTTTTTAAATATATTTATATATTTAAAAGGGTTAGTTAGAGCTTTAAAAATAGCCAGTTTTGCAAATGACCTCAGAATTCGATGAAACTAATTTTGTTGGATCAGCAATATTAAATTATTGTTAGATTTCAATTTCCGTTATTTTTGAAGTCAGTATGTGGCCGTGGGCGATTTTAATGTGAAAAACAGTCGATAATTGGACCTTTAAAAATACGCTGTGTGAGCAAAAGGAGTCGGAATTCGACGAAAGCAGTTTCGTTGGGACCGTAATGTCGAACTGTAGCTGCATGTCCATTTTCGTGATTTTTGGGTATCGTATGTGATCACAGGAATTTTTAAGGATGAGTACAAACAATTGTTGCTTAAAATTTAATATAATAATCGAATATTTAATTATAAAAAATATCCTATATAATATCCTTAAAATTCTAAACCTAAGTCATACTTCATTTTTGGTCAAAACAAAACTTCCGCCATTGGTTTTCTTTTTGCAAACGAGGAAATTGATCTTCAAGAAATGAGATAAAATCATATAAATTCTTATAATTCTCAAAACAGGTGTATATGGGATCGGTGAGTGAAGAGCTTCAAATTGGCACCAGATTTATGAGGTGTGATTCACATTTTCTGGAAGACGTCGGTTAAGGCAAACCTAGGGCTTGATTTTTAATGGGGTTTGGGCATTCGATTGGAAGTGTGGATGTTGAAATCGAGTTTGTCAAGCAAAACCGCACCTGTATGCATACTTTCATGAAGTGCGGTGGGTATTGTTGTCGTGGTGTTACTGTAGGAGGTCGAAAATGGCTGGGAGTCGCAGTCACAGAATGGGGATCGAGTTGGGAATGTATGCTATAGGAAGGTGGAGATTCAAATGAGAAGAATCATGGTGTGTTTAGTTTGTGATTCAGTGGAGTAGAGAAGGAGGGAGGTTGGAAGAAAAATGATCGGTTATGGGTTATAAAACGTGGCGGTTTCCTGTATACTCAATTTGGGGAAGAAGATGCGTGGAGGGGGTATGGGTTTATGAAGAGGAAATGGGCCGGAGTAATAAGTTAAGGCCCATCTTTTTATTTAAATCCATGTTTATTTAATTATAATATGTATTAACTTCGTAAGGTCATAACTTCGCCATACGGTATCAGAATTCAGCAAAACTGGATCCGTTAGAATCGTATGGACGGACACTACCCAATGGAACTGACTGGGAGTGGAGTGGAACTCGATTGAATTTATGGCGAAATAAATTGTTTGATTCAAATCAAACAAACAGTTTATCGTTCTTTAACGATGAACTGCCAATGCGAGTAAAACTCACCAATTCTGAACAGTTATATTTTTATAACGTATTTGTAGAAATGTTAATCATCTTTTGATTGTTGTGTGTTAACTGTTTGGTTGAATTGCTTGTGTATTGGTTGAAATTATAGATAACGATATATATATAAATCGTTAATCAAATATTGATTCTGTTTAACAAATATTTCATATTGAAATGAAATCGATGTTAATTATGTTGTTTAACATCTGTGATGCAAGGAAACAGGTTGGAGGAATCCAACTGGATTCCTCAACATTTATTTTACTGTTTTTCATATATTGTAATATATGATGTGATATATAATTTGTTGGTGATTATGTGTGTTTGAATGATATCGATCATGGTTATTTGGTATTTTAAATACCGTAAGAAATACTGGGATGTAAAAAGGGGATTTTCAAAGTGTATTTTGAAAATAAATTATTTATATAAAATCAATGGATTTTATATATAAAGAAAGGATTTTATAAAAGAAAATACTTTATAAAATCAAAGAAAAATTTAAAAGGAAATTTATTAATAAAATCAAAGGATTTTATAAAAAGGGCTATTTGTTTATAAAATGAATGAGAATTTATTTGAGAGAAAATATTTATAAAATCAAGTGATTTTATAAAAGGGAATTATTTATAAAATCAAAGGATTTTATAAAGAGGAATATTTATTGGGATAATAAATAGAAGTATAAGGGTTATTTATTTGGAAAATAAATAGAACAATTATAAAGGAAATTATTTGTGAAAACAATTATAAAGGAAATTATTTGTGAAAACAAATATAAAGGAAATATTTATTTGGAAAATAAATATAAGTATAAAGGAAATATTTATTTGGAAAATAAATAGAAGTATAAAGGAAATATTTATTTGGAAAAATAAATAGAAGTATAAAGGAATATTCATTTGGAAAATAAATAGAAGTATAAAGGAATATTCATTTGGGAAATAAATATAAAAGAAATATTTTTTGGTTAAATAAATAGAATTGAAGGGAATATTTATTTGTTAAATAAATAGAATTGAAAAGGAATAGTTATTTGTTAAGTAAACAAATAGAAAAGGAATAAATCAAAGGAGTTAATTGAGACGACCCGAACTTCCCCGTAAAGGAAAGCACAGATAGAGTTGAGGACAAGACAAATCAGAACACAAACAGAAGAACATTTCATTGTTAATTACAACAATTCCATCAGAATACAAGAATATACAGAGCATGAATGAATAAAATACATTCGATAAATATCATAGATTACAATAAATTACATAGCAACAGAAGAACAATACAAAACACAACTGAAAGTAATACACGGATACAGAGCTTTCCGAGCATCGTTGCAGCTGTAAATCAGGATCCTATGAATATAAATCTGCAAAACCAAAACTACTAGCTGCCCGTGTCGAAAATAAGGGCACCCAGAGTTTAGGTTAAAACAATAAACTCCAGGTCAGTCATGTGACTGGTGTGAGAACTAAAACAGTTATTAAAACTTTACTTTTAAAAGAGAGTAATTGTAATGACCCGCAAATCCATAACATCAGAGTTGACTATATACATCATACGTCCAACCCAAATATCACAAAAATACGAAACATTTTTTTTAGAAGAAAGAGATAGAAGAAGAACATAAATAACAACACAGAATCTCACATCGCAGCGGAACAAAATATAATATATCATAACTTTTGAAATACAAAATCTTAACTGTATAACATACACTTATCAGAGTACAACACTTACAACACAGCGGAACAAAACTCTATGTAACAAACGTTGAAGCCTCCTGCTCCAAGCTCCTTTAGATAGATCTATAAAATCCCGAACTACTTGACTGCCCGTACAAATTTAGGCACCCAAGAGTTTAGGTAGAACAAAACAAAATAAACTCCGGGTCAGTCATGGGACTGGTATGAGTAAACAGTTTAAAACAGTTTCAGAAACTAAATGATATCTCATAAGACCACGCCGTATAACACGGAACAGGTTTTTCCCTTATGAGAATCCAAACACTTGATTTAACTTTCAAAATCCCTTTGAAAGGAACGATGATCTTTATATCAAAACTCTTTTGATATTATAATAATGTCTAAATCAAGTAAATAACAATCTAGTTGAACGTTTGCATCTCACATTCCACTTATATAATATACAATCATAAACCGCAAGCACGTATTGGGTATTTGATTTCCAACTATGACAAGGTATGGAACCACCTTCCGTTGGTATATCTCTAGAGGAGAATACACCGAGTTCAACAAGAACATCTTGCAACTCAGCCACACATGACCGACCACTCATTTCGCTTGAGTGTATCGAATGTATATCACCAACGGTTGGGATCAGCAACCGTTTCCCGAATGGGACATCATCGACAATAGATTTTTAGAAGTAAATGAAATTCTAGATCAGGTGATTATACACCCTAATAGGTGCGACCTACATAGCCATGCTGCCTGCCCGATTTCTGTCATTTACCGGTTGATGAGGCTTGAGATTACGCTTTATCATCACATCAGATTTACTTCGAATGCCACATTGTCAGATCTATCGAAAATCACTAGTTGACGTCTACAACAGTACATTACGTGTTAGCTAAAGAAGTTTCCTTCTCCGCTTCCACTCTTGGTACGGTTGAAGAAATCAATGTACGTGACCTTTCTGGAAATACTCTGTCAGACATTCATCCATACAAGTCATCCAGGAACAGGATGAACCGAAGGCACTATTCAGTACATCCATCTTAGGCACTGTTATCTAAGACTTATACAATAGCCCTTGCATTTTACTCCGTCTTCAATTTTCTTTGGCATATATGATTCGCAACGCTTATGCCAATACAGAGTGGTTCTTTGGATAATAATCCAACCGGTCTCTCCATATTGACAACGATGGTCAAAAACTTCGATAGTCTGTGATTTAACTATCGAATAAAAACAAGTGTTTCGATAGTCGATGATTTAACTATCGAAGAAAACAAGTGTTCATCCAATTATCAAACAATCACTAAGCCCTTAATTAATATTCCATTAATTAAATCACTTCTCTATTTCTTTATCAATATTTGTTAACCAAATATTTTCAATAACCATATTGGCCTTTTACGTTATTTGGAAAACATTTCCGAATATCGCCTTCCTTTATTTTCTTAAACTTAGAAAATATATACTATTTATAATTGGAAATTATTCCAATTTCTTATCTCTTTTCTGATCTCGTTTATTTTTATACTTAGGAAATATTTATTATTCTATTTCCAAGTTTACCCTTATTTGGGTTAAAACGAATGTTGTGTAAAACATCGTTACGACAACCCAAATATTATATTCAACTAACTCTTATTCAACATTGATCTTCGAGCCTGAAATCTTACTATTTATTTGTTAATAATGAAATCAATCAAGTTGGGGGTATAACTACCTCTTAGACCTTGACTGAATAACATTTATAACGTCAAAACAGATATGACTACTTACTTGAATAATCAATACCATACAACTACTTATTCACTTTTAAACACGTACACACTTTCTCTTTTTATTCTTACTGGATTTTATTCTTATACTTCCTTTTTGATTATACTATTCTATTTCTAAGTTCGTTTCCTTATCGACTTCTATATATATTGATATATAGGTTTCTAGTTATCAAATAATCTTAAAAATATTCTAACTCCTTAAATTCCCAGAAAAATTCGCCATAACCTCCTTTATACCGGGAGCACCGGGATATTTCAAATAGCCTCCCATAGCCCTTACCAATCCAGAAAGAAAAAGAAAAGCCAAGCGGCTTGCCGATACGGCACATAAAATCTCATATATGAATTAAATACGTACCTTTTTGTCGAGCATTCTATTTATATACTTGCATTATCCTTATCTCATACTTGTCTCCTGTATATTTATACTTGTCCAATTTATTTCAACTATACCCGATCATTTTAATTCAATCCGTTAATTAATTTGTTAATTAACTCTTTAGTCTATTTCACTTTGATATTTGAACATGACATGTTCAAATATATTTTAACTTGCTTATGAACCAAATCTAATTCTAATTTTTTAGCTCGTTTCCTTATCGACTTCTATATTCAAATTCCAATTCAATTCTATTCTGAATTTTATATTCAATTTCCATTTTTACTCCAATTTGAATCCTATATTCAATTTTCCCATTTTAACTCTATATGAATTCTATATTCAATTTTCCATATTTAAATCTTCTTTACTCAAATTCCGTTTCACTTTCGATATTCAAATTCTATATTTGAATTTCCTTTATATTTTCTATATTCAAATTCTATATTTGAATTCCATTTGAAATTTCTATATTCAAACTCCATTTGAATTTCTATATTAAATTCCTATTTGAATTTTCTTTATTCAATTTCCATTTCAATATATTTGAATTCTATATTCAAATTCCATAGTTAAACTCCATTTGAATTCTATTTTCAAACTCCATTTCAAACTATATTTGAATTCAAATTCCAATTCAATTCTATTTGAATTTCATATATTCAAACCCCATTTGAATTTCTATATTCAAATTCTATTTCAAACTTTCTTTATTCATTCTTTAAACAAGTCTCGATTTCAATTCCTTTTGAAATCGATATTTCTACTTTTGGAAAATATATTTTCCTTTTCAATTTCACACTTGTATTTTTATTTCTGAATTATCCAATGGTAATTCTTTTCATTTCATTTATAAACTTCGTTTATAAAAGAACTATTTATGAACTTCGTTTATAAAGGAACTACTTGTTTTATTTTTCAAAACAAGTTTATATTTCAAATCTATTTAAAAATTCAAATTTCTATTTCTATTTTAGCAAAATAGAATTTCCCTTTTAAATCTCAAATATCCCTTTTTGATATTTTTATAAATTATCACTTAGCCCAGTGATATTTTAAACAATCAAATCAACTAATTTTCAATCATTTGATTTTTAACACATCATATATGAATATATATGAAATCAAACAAACAACAAACATATAATATATTTTTGAGGGACCAAGTTGGATCCCTCCAACCTGTTTTCCTGCATCCAAATATATTAGTCCACATAGTAATACCCATCCCGCTTCGAGGCAGGATATCGCGGTATGAAGGTCATCCACTAATATATATTTGTGGGGCGCATAGGGAAATCATCCGCTATGAAACTGCGGGCATCCGCTAATGAGACTGCGGGAATCCAACCAATCATCAACCCAATATATATATATAATAGTCAAGCCTAAATAACTATATATATTTAAAGCAACCAGAAAAAAACCCAAACAAGCAACAACAATTATTTTTAATGACACAAAAATAATTCTAATTAAGGTGAGTGAGATTTACTCACCGTTTATTTTACTTGTCGAATATCCCTTCTGATTCCATTCAGTCTCGTCTAGTATTGACTTGAATTGTTTCAACTTAATTCTTCTCGAATGGATTACGCCTTTCCCATTTACTTTTAATTATTGGCAATACTCCTTTAACGTGCTTGAGTTCGGTTGAGTCTGAAATCATATGACCGTATGGTTATTTTTACAAGTTATACTATATATATATATAATTCGACATAATAAATAAATTTAATTAACTTTTTACCTTAATTAAGCTTTAACTCATCTTCCTTCATCCTTCAAAATTGTCGTGACCTCTCTTTCACTTCCTGTTAAGACTTCGAACACTCACACTCAGATCCATCAAGATGACTTGCTAAAAATTGTCTTCATGGACCCCTCCACATATGGTTTGATCTCCATCACAGTTGTCTTACCCGCCTTCAAAACAACTTCCATCTAACCCAGACTACATCAACTTGAATCCCTTCATTCACTCGCGCCCTCAGCATTAACACAGCACCGTACGCCTCAACGCAGTACTCTACAGTGCTCATGACAACCTGGAGCTCCACTGCTCGTTCTTCCTCTCTATTGTTTAAACTGTTCTACTCCTCCCATTTTACTGCTCACTGAAAAGCCTAAAACCACCAATATAGTGTCTTCAACATCACCCTTCTTCCAATTGTTGCATTCGTCAGTAGCTCCAAAACCCAGGGTCAACATCCAGAAGACGCGCACACCACAGCAGTGACCCCGACACTCCATTCGAACCAAAACGTGAAACCATCCCTGAGTTGTGAGCCATTTCCAGTGCCTAAATCGAGATCGTGAACCCCATGTTTTATCGACCTGCTACCCTAAATCGACAGCTCCCCTAATCGCGAGTCCAAATCTCGCTGTCACCATTTCCGAGCAATATCGCATTGCATAGAAAGGATAAGAGATTGAAGTATCGATCCCACCGTTGGGACTCAAGGATAAGATTTCGATCGATTGGGGATTTTAAAGAGGAGCGCGACCATTTTTTATTTATTTACTGGAGTTTTGATTTCGATTAGTTTAACTGAACGGAAAATATAAAGAAGGAGATATGAGGGGTGCGGTTTTAACATTGGACAGCGAGACCTATTTTTTTCGCCTTGTTGCCTTGTTTCTGTCCACCAAGCGATGATATTTTATTTTAATTTAATTAAATTAAAAACTGTATCCTTAAAACTTTCAATAGCCCTTGATTTCGAACTCCTTTCTGAACCCAACAACTGTCAATTCTAGGGTAATACCCCTATTCCGGACACACTGGGATAGGTCACGAGGTCCACTTCGATCATCTGAAGGAGATATTAATTTTAAATTGATATAAATCAAATTTTAAAACAATAAATTCTGCGATAATAAATAATATTATCGTTTCTAATTCCAACAGAAGTCTGAACTGTATTTAATTCAGTTTTAAATCTCAAACTGAATTATATTTTCGCATTACGATGATTTAATATATTCGATATTAAATCGAAATTGATTATTAAATTAATAACTTTAATATAAATATTTATTTATATTATCCAATTCAATATTTAATTCAATATTAAATATTTAAAATTAACCCATAAGGATCCGGGTCATTACTATTTTCCCTACTTAAAATAATTTCATCCACGAAATTGCTAAGGTAGAAAAAGTGCTACAAACCCATTTATCTTTTCAAAACTTATTTATGTTGATACTCAACATTTCAAACTTCCTTACGTAACTCTCTTTCGAATAAATCCCTATTCGATAACTCCTTTAACTCTATTCGAATAAACTATATTCGATAATCTCTCTTTCGAATAACTAGGTTCGAAAACCTTTCTTCGAATAAACTATATTCGATTTACTCTATTCAATTTACCCTTATCAATTAACTCTATTGGATTTAACTCTTATCGATTAACCCTATTTGATTAGCTCTTTTCACTTAATTCCTTCCGAATAAGCTATATTCTATTAACTCCTTTAACTCTATTCGAATAAACTATATTCGATTAACTCCTTTAATTCCTTTCGAATAACTAATATTCGATAACTCCTTTTTAACTTTATTTGAATAACTAATATTTGATTTAACTCCATTCGCTTGACTCTAGATCGCAGTGATCACAATGGTTACGCCTGATTCCCTCAGGAAACATCCAACCGCCCTAGGCTATCTGCAGCTCTGCGAATTACGCTAGCAGTCGTACGAAATGGCAACTTATCCTGAGTAACTATGTTTGACTAACTCTATCTAAATAACTATATTCGATCAACTTTAATTGAATAACTAACATTCAATTAAATCCTAATTCGATCAACTATGTTCAATTTACTCTATCTGGTTAACTCTTAATTTGAATAACAAATATTCGATACATTCTAATTGAATAACTAATATTCAATTAACTCTACGGATTAACCCTAACTGATTTACTCCAACTGGTTAATTCTTACTCTAATCGATTTATTCTAACTCTAATCGACTTCTCCTATTCGAATAACTCCTATTGGATAACGTTTATTCATTTATAAAGATTTACTTTTAGTAACGGTTCTTCACTTTATAAATGTTCTCTTTAATAACGTTACTTCACTTATACAAGTGTTGTGTACCCCTTCTATTTAAAACTATCGGTGTTAAAAACCAATATCTCTTCTCTATATGAGTTCAGACTTATATATTCCATTTATCGAATGATAAATATTTAATTTAATTTATAAACTTTTATTTATAAATAAATCTTTTCTATTTATCTGTTAAAAACAGATTTCCATTTTCTATTCATCTTCTAAATATTCCTTTGATTAAATTCTATTTATTTAACCAATAAATATCTCATTTATAACATTCTATTTATTTTCTATAAATAAATATTTCCATTTAATCTATTTGTAAATGTTTTACAAATATTTCCTTTTAAATTCTATTTGTAAATGTTTTTATAAATATTTCTCCTTCTATTCGTTTGCACATAACTTCCTTTGTATTTGTTTTACAAATATATCCTTTATATTTGTTTTACAAATATATTTTCTTTTTAACTCTTTTGGTTTTTCCTTTATTCACACCCAATTCATATTTCATTCACATTAATTTACTCAATTTATTCATTTCGATCCATTTAACTTACTTAAGTTAAATTTAATTTCAATCATTCAAATTCCCATTAACTAGTTGCTAATTAACCGTTTTGCCTATTTCACCCTTTTTATTTGAATATAACTTGTTCGAATATATGTCAACTTAATTATAAACTAATCTAATTATATTTTCAACTCGAGTTATATATTCGATTTCGAATATAAATTCTCAATCTCTTTCACTTATCCGAAAACCCAATTTCGATTCAAATTTCCTTTAACTAATTATTTTCCAATTTAGTTAATTCTATTTAACCATTTAAAATATGATTTTTTTGTCTTAAAAATCATTTCACTTACTTCACTGGAGTTCATATTTATTTTATATCTCCAGTCTGGATTTTTCTAATGCCAATTCGGATTTTATTTCCTAAAAATCCTTTTATTTATTTAATTAAACCGTTATGGTTTTATAATGGTTCTGGCCATGTTTTCTAAAAATTTGATTTTGACATAACTCAAAATCTATACGACGAAATCCAGATTTTTCTCTTTTATTAGAAAATTATTGTTCAACCGGTCCCGACGATTCTTGTTTCAAAGAATTCCGACTTCAATTGAGTTTTGTATACTAAATTAAAGTTCGAATCGCCAATTTACGAACTGCCGCGCTACGGCGAGCTCATTTTAATTATATTTATAAATATAAATGTTTTAACTTTGTTTATAATAAATTCAACTCCATTCTGATATATTTTTAATATATATCAAATCCATTTTTCCATTTCAACATAATATTTCCGATCTATTTCACTTCTATTTGAAATCCTATATTCAAATTCCGTTTTACTTCTATTTGAATTCTATATTCCAATTCCCATTTCAAAATTCCTTTGAAGTAATATAAATATATACATATATTTATATCCATCTCAATTCAAAACTTTTGAATTTTCAAACAACTTGTTTTCTTTTCAAACAAATTTCCATCAAAAACTTTTCTAAGGCAGCAATTCATCACTTAGAAACTCGAAAATGAACACTGATGATGTTGCGACCATCATCAGAATTATTTCCCAGCCACTGAAGTGAGTTCAGTGCTTTATCACTTGACATTCATTTTAAAAAAAAAATCCCAAACTCCCAGGATTTTAAATTCTTAATTCTGGTTTGAATTCAATTTTAATTCATCTCATTTGTATATTTGATTTCATATACAAATTCCATTGGTTATATATAACTATTTCTGTTTTTATATCTCATTCGATTATATTCCTAACAATCAACTCAACTATTTAAAACAATATCGTGTCCAATCTTCTGTTCAAGTGTTTATAAACTCCTAGCGACATCGTGGCGTCCCATGATTCGATCAAAATTTATAATCCACGCAACAGACTAGCCAACACAATATAAAACAGTTTTTATATCAAATAACAAATACGCTCTCTCGTATATATATACACTCAACTCATTCTAGGATACTATTGATCCTATCTCTAATGAGCACATTCCAACAAGCCTAGGTATTCGCTCAACCTAAGCTCTGATACCACTGTAATAACCCGCAAATCCATAACATCAGAGTTGACTATATACATCACACGTCCAACCCAAATATCACAAAAATACGAAACATTTTTTTTTAGAAGAAAGAGATAGAAGAAGAACAGAAACAACAACACAGAATCTCACATCGCAACGGAACAAAATATAATATATCATAACTTTTGAAATACAAAATCTTAACTGTATAACATACACTTATCAGAGTACAACACTTACAACACAGCGGAACAAAACTCTATGTAACTAACGTTGAAGCCTCCTGCTCCAAGCTCCTTTAGATAGATCTGTAAAATCCTGAACTACTTGATTGCCCGTACAAATTTAGGCACCTAAGAGTTTAGGTAAAAAAAAACAAAATAAACTCCGGGTCAGTCATGGGACTGGTATGAGTAAACAGTTTAAAACAGTTTCAGAAACTAAATGATATCTCATAAGACCACGCCGTATAACACAGAACGGGTTTTTCCCTTATGAGAATCCAAACACTTGATTTAACTTTCAAAATCCCTTTGAAAGGAACGATGATCTTTATATCAAAAATCTTTTGATATTATAATAATGTCTAAATCAAGTAAATAACAATCTAGTGGAACGTTTGCATCTCACGTTCCACTTATATAATATACAATCATAAACCGCAAGCACGTATTGGGTATTTGATTTCCAACTATGACAAGGTATGGAACCACCTTCCGCTGGTATATCTCTAGAGGAGAATACACCGAGTTCAATAAGAACGTCTTGCAACTCAGCCACACATGACCGACCACTCATTTCGCTTGAGTGTATCGTATGTATATCACCAACGGTTGGGATCAACAACCGTTTCCCGAATGGGACAACATCGACAATAGATTTTTAGAAGTAAATGAAACTCTAGATCCGGTGATTATACACCCTAATAGGTGCGACCTACATAGCCATGCTTCCTGCCCGATTTCTGTCATTTACCGGTTGATGAGGCTTGAGATTACGCTTTATCATCACATCAGATTTACTTCGAATGCCACATTGTCAGATCCATCGAAAATCACTAGTTGACGTCTACAACAGTACATTACGTGTTAGCTAAAGAAGTTTCCTTCTCCGCTTCCACTCTTGGTACGTTTGAAGAAATCAATGTACGTGACCATTCTGGAAATACTCTGTCAGACATCCATCCATACAAGTCATCCAGGAACAGGATGAACCGAAGGCACTATTCAGTACATCCATCTTAGGCACTGTTATCTAAGACTTATACAATAGCCCTTGCATTTTACTCCGTCTTCAATTTTCTTTGGCATATATGATTCGCAACGCTTATGCCAATACAGAGTGGTTCTTTGGATAATAATCCAACCGGTCTGTCCATATTGACAACGATGGTCAAAAACTTCGATAGTCTGTGATTTAACTATCAAATAAAAACAAGTGTTTCGATAGTCGATGATTTAACTATCGAAGAAAACAAGTGTTCATCCAATTATCAGACAATCACTGAGCCCTTAATTAATATTCCATTAATTAAATCACTTCTCTATTTCTTTATCAAAATTTGTTAACCAAATATTTTCAATAACCATATTGGCCTTTTACGTTATTTGGAAAACATTTCCGAATATCGCCTTCCTTTATTTTCTTAAACTTAGAAAATATATACTATTTATAATTGGAAATTATTCCAATTTCTTATCTCTTTTCTGATCTCGTTTATTTCTATACTTAGGAAATATTTATTATTCTATTTCCAAGTTTACCCTTATTTGGGTTAAAACGAATGTTGTGTAAAACATCGTTACGACAACCCAAATACTATATTCAACTAACTCTTATTCAACATTGATCTTTGAGCCTGAAATCTTACTATTTATTTGTTAATAATGAAATCAATCAAGTTGGGGTATAACTACCTCTCTGACCTTGACTGAATAACATTTATAACGTCAAAACAGATATGACTACTTACTCGAATAATCAATACCATACAACTACTTATTCACTTTTAAACACGTACACACTTTCTCTTTCTAATCTTACTGGATTTTATTCTTATACTTCCTTTTTGATTATACTATTCTATTTCTAAGTTTCGTTTCCTTATCGACTTCTATATATATTGATATATAGGTTTCTAGTTATCAAATTATCTTAAAAATATTCTAACTCCTTAAATTCCCGGAAAAATTCGCCATAACCTCCTTTGTACCGGGAGCACCGGGATATTTCAAATAGCCTCCCATGGCCCTTACCAATCCAAAAAGAAAAAGAAAAGCCAAGCGGCTTGCCGATACGGCGCATAAAATCTCATATATGAATTAAATACGTACCTTTTTATCGAGCATTCTATTTATATACTTGCATTATCCTTATCTCATACCTGTCTCCTGTATATTTATACTTGTCCAATTTATTTCAACTATACCCGATTGTTTTAATTCAATCCGTTAATTAATTTGTTAATTAACTCTTTAGTCTATTTCACTTTGATATTTGAACATGACATGTTCAAATATATTTTAACTTGCTTATGAACCAAATCTAATTCTAATTCTTTAGCTCATTTCCTTATCGACTTCTATATTCAAATTCCAATTCAATTCTATTTGAATTTTATATTCAATTTCCATTTTTACTCCAATTTGAATCCTATATTCAATTTTCCCATTTTAACTCTATATGAATTCTATATTCAATTTTCCATGTTTAAATCTTCTTTACTCAAATTCCATTTCACTTTCGATATTCAAATTATATATTTGAATTTCCTTTATATTTTCTATATCCAAATTCTATATTTGAATTCCATTTGAAATTTCTATATTCAAACTCCATTTGAATTTTTATATTAATTTCCTATTTGAATTTTCTTTATTCAATTTCCATTTCAATATATTTGAATTCTATATTCAAATTCCATAGTTAAACTCCATTTGAATTCTATTTTCAAATTCCATTTCAAACTATATTTGAATTCAAATTCCAATTCAATTCTATTTGAATTTCATATATTCAAACCCCATTTGAATTTCTATATTCAAATTCTATTTCAAACTTTCTTTATTCATTATTTAAACAAGTCTCGATTTCAATTCCTTTTGAAATCGATATTTCTACTTTTGGAAAATATATTTTCCTTTTCAATTTCACACTTGTATTTTTATTTCTGAATTATCCAATTATAATTCTTTTCACTTCATTTATGAACTTCGTTTATAAAAGAACTATTTATAAACTTCGTTTATAAAGGAACTACTTGTTTTATTTTTCAAAACAAGTTTATATTTCAAATCTATTTAAAAATTCAAATTTCTATTTTAGAAAAATAGAATTTCCCTTTTAAATCTCAAATATCCCTTTTTGATATTTTTATAAATTATCACTTAGCCCAGTGATATTTTAAACAATCAAATCAACCAATTTTCAATCATTTGATTTTTAACACATCATATATGAATATATATGAAATCAAACAAACAACAAACAGATAATATATTTTTGAGGGACCCAGTTGGATCCCTCCAACCTGTTTTCCTGCATCCAAATACATTAGTCCACATAGTAATACCCATCCTGCTTCGAGGCAGGATATCGCGGTATGAAGGTCATCTACTAATATATATTTGTGGGCGCATAGGGAAATCATCCGCTATGAAACTACGGGCATCCGCTAATGAGACTGCGGGAATCCAACCAATCATCAACCCAATATATATATAATAGTCAAGCCTAAATAACTATATATATTTAAAGCAACCAGCAAAAAATCCAAACAAGCAACAACAATTATTTTTAACGACACAAAAATAATTCTAATTAAGGTGAGTGAGATTTACTCACCGTTTATTTTACTTGTCGAATATCCCTTCTAATTCCATTTAGTCTCGTCTAGTATTGACTTGAATTATTTCAACTTAATTCTTCTCGAATGGATTACGCCTTTCCCATTTACTTTTAATTATTGTCAATACTCCTTTAACGTGCTTGAGTTCGATTGAGTCTGAAATCATATGACCGTATGGTTATTTTTACAAGTTATACTATATATATATATAATTCGACATAATAAATAAATTTAATTAACTTTTTACCTTAATTAAGCTTTAACTCATCTTCCTTCATCATTCAAAATTGTCGTGACCTCTCCTTCACTTCCTGTTAAGACTTCGAACACTCACACTCAGATCCATCAAGATGACTTGCTAAAAATTGTCTTCATGGACCCCTTCACATATGGTTTGATCTCCATAACAGTTGTCTTACCCACCTTCAAAACAGCTTCCATCTAACCCAGACTACATCAACTCGAATCCCTTCATTCACTCGCGCCCTCAGCATCAACACAGCACCGTACGCCTCAACGCAGTACTCTACAGTGCTCATGACGACCTGGAGCTCCACTGCTCGTTCTTCCTCTCTATTGTTTAAACTGTTCTACTCCTCCCATTTTACTGCTCACTGAAAAGCCTAAAACCACCAATATAGTGTCTTCAACATCACCCTTCTTCCAATTGTTGCGTTCGTCAGTAGCTCCAAAACCCAGGGTCAACATCCAGAAGACGCGCACACCACAGTAGTGACCCCGACACTCCATTCGAACCAAAACGTGAAACCATCCCTGAGTTGTGAGCCATTTCCAGTGCCTAAATCAAGATCGTGAACCCCATGTTTTATCGACCGGCTACCCTAAATCGACAGCTCCCCTAATCGCGAGTCCAAATCTCGCTGTCACCATTTCCGAGCAATATCGCATGGCATAGAAAGGATAAGAGATTGAAGTATCGATCCCACCGTTGGGACTCACGGATAAGAATTCGATCGATTGGGGATTTTAAAGAGGAGCACGACCATTTTTTATTTATTTACTGGAGCTTTGATTTCGATTAGTTTAACTGAACGGAAAATATAAAGAAGGAGATATAAGGGGTGCGGTTTTAACATTGGACAGTGAGACCTATTTTTTTGGCCTTGTTGCCTTGTTTCTAGCAACCAAGCGATGATATTTTATTTTAATTAAATTAAATTAAAAACTGTATCCTTAAAACTTTCAATAGCCCTTGATTTCGAACTCCTTTCTGAACCCAACAACTGTCAATTCTAGGGTAATACCCCTATTCCGGACACACTGGGATAGGTCACGAGGTCCACTTCGATCATCTGAAGGAGATATTAATTTAAATTGATATAAATCAAATTTTAAAACAATAAATTCTGCGATAATAAATAATACTATCGTTTCTAATTCCAACAGAAGTCTAAACCGTATTTAATTCAGTTTTAAATCTCGAACTGAATTATATTTTCGCATTACGATGATTTAATATATTCGATATTAAATTGAAATTGATTATTAAATTAATAACTTTAATATAAATATTTATTTATATTATCCAATTCAATATTTAAATCAATATTAAATATTTAAAATTAACCCATAAGGATCCGGGTCATTACAGTAATTCAAGGGACCACGCCGTATAACACAGAACGGGTTTCCTCCCAAGAATACCAGTGCATAGAATAAACAACGCAATGCTTTTTCGAAAAATGAAGCTATTATAAGACCCAGGTCCCATCACACAATGCAACACAAGCCGGAGGATATGGTTTTCCCTTATAATAGCCAAATAATGCTTGATACGTTTAAAAACAAATCATTTGATACTATTATAAGTGTATAGTGTCAAAACAATTTAAATCATAAATATCAATCCTAGGCGGCATAGGTACCATTTATCATGTCGCCATACTAGGTTCTACAATTAAAACCGCAAAATCACATATTGGAAATTGGATTTCTGTCATGAGTCGAGGCAAGAGGCAAGATCCTCTCCGCTTCGAGACACTCTAGCAAATGCCTCGGGACTACACACTCTGGGCAACCCCTGGAATCGGCTGGGCCGGTCCTCTCTTACGTTTGAGGATTGGCAATTCCTGAACACACGTTTCCCGGTCCTTACAGACCTATAATCGAGGCGCCTCGCAATCCAACAACCACTCAGGTGAAAATAATATAAATGTCAGGGTTGGTAAGTCACTGACACCACCGTAGCTAGAAAGAAATGTCGTGTTCTCCCAGCGATCCGTATCCCGTTTTAACTCATACCGAGGTGTGAGGCTCGCGAATTCACGTTATACACAAATCTACGCTGTATTAAAGCCGTGCTTTGATCATCAACCACAAGACTCTGCTTTTCAATAAAAGCCTTGATCATTGCATCTCAGCGTGCCACACAGGCAATTCATGCCATGCGACTAATATCTATCGATATATAACCTCTGAGCTCGTACGTCTCAGAGAAGGGCGTTAAGCAAGAGAATAAATTCTCCGCCGCCAAACAGATATATATTTAATAGAAATCGATCAGCACAGAACAAAATCCAATGTCAGACACACAATCCATTTACACGTCCGTTCTGGGTCTGAACGAAACCGGAGGCACTATATACCTCGCATATCCATTGATCTCCAAATACGTCTGGACGACCACCAACTATTTCCCTCCTCTTGGGTGTACAGCCCAATCAGGATCATCAATAATTATCCAAACGATGTAAAGACCTCCGGTCTTCGACCACAGTCTTCATCTTCGACTTATCGTCGAAACAGTTATTCAGAATGGGTATAACCCGGCCTTTCCGAATAACTCGCGTATATAATAAACAAGTGCTAGAAAACACAACAAACGTCTCATTCCGATTCTGAATATTCTTTTATTTAAATATTCATATCTTTTGGGAAAGGTTCCCATTAATTTTATCAAAGATAAATTCTTTAAAATTTATTCTTTAATCTTCCTTTGGATGTCATTTCAAACCAAATTATGGTTTTCCAAACTAGTCGGGATTAGCGAACCATACCGAAGTAATAATTTATTTTATTTCCCAATCCCAACCTATTCATCCCATGGAGCAAAACTGTTATTACCCCATAACTAACACCATGGTGTTATCGGTAAATTTAATTACCATTTCACGTTCAAATCTAATTAAAGATTTAACTATCGCTAGGAGCAAAACTGGCGATACTCCATTCTCGATCATTTCCTATATTTGATAATTTAAATTATCAATTCACATTTTAATCTGATTAAAGATTCATTAAAACTCCACTTAGTTTTAATCTTCCCAACAATCATTATTACTGATTATTTAACTTTGGAAAATCCCATTAAATCTTTATAAAAAGATTTATACATTCCAAATCATATTTCGATGTAAATATGATTAAAGAACGAATGTCATTAAAGACACAGTTCACAATAAACCCAATTCACATTCCACTTATAATCGGGTTATAGAACAAGTGTTATTTAAAACACTGTTCACGATAAACCCAAAAACAAATTCTAATTCAATTCCAATTAAATATATTAATTAATTGGTATACTTCATTAAATCTAAATAAAAAGATTTAATCTTTTCTCAACTGGGTTCAAGAACAGTGTTAATGAAGATACCATTCATGACAAATCCAAATCCCATTTGATATTAAATACAAGGCTCTGAATAGAAAATATATCGGCTTATATTCAATATCAAATTCTGAAACCAACAAATATCGCTTTAGAAATAACAATATAAAATATATCTTTCAAATTTCCATAACAATATTCGTATAATCCCGAATCCAATCATCGAAATATTCCGAAGATAATTTCGATTCAAATCCATTCCAATTCGTGTATTGGAAATTCTGGTTATTTTTAAAACCATTTCAAATCCAATTTATTTATTTTAAAAATATTGAATTTATAGTTCTAGTCCAAAACTAGTTTATTTTGATAAAAATACATTTTTATCTTTTGAAATATGGAACTTTTCATCTCAATTCTTTCCAAATTATTCATTATGATTTTACACAAATTATTGATATTTTTAATAATTTTATCAAGGCCTGTACAGTCGATTTCCTATAACGACCATCGAACTGCACTTACAACGACCTTTTCTGAAATTGATTTGGACATACCTCCAAATCCAACTGTTAGATTTCTAATTTCTCATATTCGTTAGAAAGCTCTTTTCGATACGAACCCAATGGTTCCGGTTTTAGGAGAATCCGACGGTTGGATCTCCCGTAATGTCCGTTCGAAGCCAATGGTTGAAATTCGCGAACTGCCGCATCGCAGCGCATTCTATTCAGGCCATTATATTATATATATATAATATATATATTTCGTCGATTTCTATTTAAAACGAATTTTATAAATCGTTTTAAATTCGTTTCAAAAACAATTTCAACTTCCATTTCAAATTCAAATCAAAATTGAATTTTTTTCTTATAAATTTGTTTTAAATTCATTTCAATTTGATTTCAATCCAATTTCAATTTATTTTCAATTCGTTTTCAATTTGATTTTGAATTCATTTCAAATTGATTTCTATTCAATTTCAATTCAATTCGGATTTCAAATTCATTCGATTCAATTCGAATTTCAAATTCATTCAATTCAATTCGAATTTCAAATTCATTCAATTCAATTCGAATTTCATTTCTATTCAATTTAATTCGAATTTCATTTCTATTCAATTTAATTCGAATTATATTTTCAAAGTATTCGATTCTGAAATCACTTTTCGATATTCATTATAAAATCGACAAAATTCCCGTTCGCTTTGAAATGGCGTTTAACTACTTAACACGGCTTCACATTTCAATCTTCATTGAATATTATTTTAAAATATTCATTAATTTTGAACTGGAATCAGACACAGTCAATTACAATATAATTTCAGTTATATGGATTTCATCCAATACATGTATACAACAATGACGATAAACAATCAACTATCATCCAAAGTGCGTTCTACACTGTATAAGCATCAAATACAAATATTTAATGCTTATAACAGTCTGTCAATCAATCGATCGACATACCGCTAATTATTGGGATCAGTGTATGTCGTATATCATCCCAATACCCGTGTGGGGTTTCAAACAATCAAACATAGTTTTTATTTGTGCAGTTGCGGGATGTGTAAAATTTATCGTCCCAATCAATATCAGTCAAATGTGTGTATATAAACAAATCGTTCGATTTGTTTATAAATATTTATTTCATTTTATATACACGTTAAAAATTATATTTTTAACTATAAAATATTTTATTTTCATTTCACATCACATAATCAATTTCAATTCAAAATCAAACAAGCAAGCATACAAGCCGTCCATGGTTTGTGGACGACGGGTGTCGGGTGTTGCTAAACACCGTCTGCATCCTAGTATATATTTTAACTAGAAAATTAAATTAAAAGTGAGAAGTTCTCACATTGATTTCCACTCCGCCGTGCTTTACTTTTGAACTGTTGAACCGTCTGGATCTGTTTGAAATTCCAATGCAGTCCTTACCACGCTGTTCATAATAAAAATTATATTTTTATCACTCCATTCCAATAGATAAAAATCATATTTTTATTTCTACTTCATATATTTTTACGACGCTTCTTTCTATATAAAAATTATATTTCTACTTCTTTTATAAAGATCAAATTTTTACTATCTATATAATATAAAAATCGTATTTTTATCCTTCACATATAATAAAAATTATATTTTTAACTATATAAAATTCACATCTTTATTATTTCTACTATATAAAAATCACATATTTATTATTTCTACTATATAAAAATCACATCTTTATAAATTTACAAAATCTTATCTTTTAAACAAATAAAGATCTCGCCATTCATCAATTAAAAATCCTAACTTTGATCACTTAAAGATCCTAACTTTGATATAAATAAAATCAGAATTTTATACTGTAAAAATCAGATTTTTAATGCTTAAAAAAACAAAAATAAAAGCTTACATCCATTCGAAGGAGGAGGGGGCTTCAATGCTTCGCTGCGACTCAAGAGAGGAAGGAGAGAGAATCGCAGCAGGGGGGTGTGATGGTGGAGGCGGTGGAGCTCAGGGTGGACGGCGCTAGGGCTGTGGAGGGGGTGCGGGTTTCTTCGATTCGAGATGGGGAGGGGAGCGAGCGTCGTTGCGCTGGAGAAAAGGGGGGCTCCTTACCGGAGCGGCGGTGGGCGGCGCCGCCTTGGGGAGGGGGGGGGGCGACGACGGTTCTTCCGCCTCTGTCCTTCTTTTCTTTTTTTTTCTAATTCTGAAAATCGAACGGGGCAAAGGGGAGAGGGTATAAGGGAGGGGGTTGACTTTTAATTTATATTTAATTAATTTAATCCCCAAAAAGCAACTTTTTATTTCGACCTCCAAACGAGACCTGCCGACTGTCGTCCTTAGCTAATTACCCCCATTCTGAACGCAATGGGATATGTATCGTACGCTGATTCGATCGTTTCGATCAGTTTTCGCCAAAATCAAAATATAACTCTATATATTGAATTTGAACCCGCATTTCAATTTACCGGGGCCACATACTAACTCTAAAAATTCCCGAAAAATATTTTCTAGCTTCATTTTAACAATACGGTCCTAACAAAACTAATTTTGTCGAATTCTGAGGCCGTTTGAAAAATGGCCATTTTCCAGTCGATTAAAATCAACTGAAACTGGTCAAACGCGTTTTCCTTTGCCACGCTCACATATTGATTCGAAAAATTACGAATTTTGAAACCTATCAATAACCTGACATCACGGATCCAACAAAAGTGGTTTTGTCGAAAACCGAGGTCGTTTGCAAAATTTCTATTTTTAAGGGCTAGAATTCCATAGAGACTATTCTGAATTTTCAACTGGACATAACTTTCTATTCCCGATATGAAATTTTGATTTTTCGGATTCGTTGGAAAGATATTATCAAATAGATTCTAATATTTTTGGTTTTGCTAAAATCTGGTTTATTTTGAATCCTGTACATTCATTTGAATTTTGAAATCGAATTTTCGTACTACCGCGCCATTTTCAATTCCTTTTATAATTATTTATATTCTAACGACGATTCAAATAAATATATTCATTCTAATTCTATTCAAAATAAATTTCTCATTGTTATTATTTAAAATAATTAATTTTAAATATTCAAAATTCATTAAAATTGCCAAAATAAAAATTTTAATTGGCTTAGAATTTCCGGGTTGTTACATTAATTCAAAGGAATTAATCAAAGGAGTTAATTTAAAGGAATTAATCAAAGGAGTTAATTCAAAGGAATTAATCAAAGGAGTTAATTCAAAGGAATTAATCAAAGGAGTTAATTCAAAGGAATAAATCAAAAGAGTTAATCGAAAGAGTTGATCGAAATGAGTTAATCGAATATTAGTTATTCAATTAGAGTTAATCGAATAGAGTAAATGAGTTAGAGTTAACCAATTAGGGTTAATCAATTAGGGTTGACCAGTTAGAGTTGATCAGTTAGAGTTAACCAGTTAGAGTTAATCAGTTAGAGTTGATCAGTTAGAGTTAACCAGTTAGAGTTAGAGTTAACCAGTTAGATTTAACCAGTTAGAGTTAGAGTTAACCAATAGAGAATTTAAATAGAGTTAATTGAATTAGAATAAATCGATTAGAGTTAGTCGAAAGGAGTTATCGAATATTAGTTATTCGAATCGAGTTAAAAGGAGTTATCGAATATTAGTTATTCGAATCGAGTTAAAAGGAGTTATCGAATATTCGTTATTCGAATCGAGTTAAAAGGAGTTATCGAATATTAATTATTCGAATCGAGTTAAAAGGAGTTATCGAATCTAGTTATTCGAAAGGAGTTATCGAATCTAGTTATTCAAAAGGAGTTATCGAATCTAGTTATTCGAAAGGAGTTATCGAATCTAGTTATTCGAAAGGAGTTAATCGAATCTAGTTTATTGGAATAGAGTTAAAGGAGTAAATCGAATATAGTTTATTCGAATAGAGTTAAAGGAGTTATCGAATATAGTTTATTCTAAAGGAGTTAAGTGAAAAGAGTTAATCAAATAGAGTTAATCAATTAGAGTTAAATCAAAAAGAGTTAATCCAATAGAGTTAATCGAAAGAGTTAATTGAATAGAGTTAATCGAATATAGTTTATTCGAAGAAAGGTTTTCGAATCTAGTTATTCGTAAGAGAGATTATCGAATATAGTTATTCGAAGGGAGGATTTATCGAATAGAGATTTATTCGAAAGAGAGTTACGTAAGGAAGTTTGTTAAAGGTTTAAAAGATAAACTTTGTCTATTCTGAAGTTAAAACGTTGTCCAGTTAAGGTCTGAGAGGTAATTATACTCCAACTTGATTGACTTCCTTCTTAACTAAAGAATGGTAAGGTTCGATTGTGAATGATGGTTAAGTGAATTTAGTAAATGATTTGAGATGGCATGGCGATATTTGATGTAAACATCAGTTTAAATCCGATGAAGGAGCTTTGGAAATGTTTTCCAAATAAGAAACCAGAAATGTTTTCTAATATAGAAAATAGGAAATGGGAATGTTTTCCATTGTTAATAACGTATATTTTCTAAAATTAGAAAATAAGAAATGTTGAATATATGGAAACAGGAGAAAAGTAAATTAACGAACTAAAGAGATAAATGTTAAATGATGATTGATCAATATAATTTCCATTTGGAAATAATATCATTGTTTGCACACGTGTTTTTGTTTGATAGTTAACTCACCGACTATCGAAGTTTTCGACCATTTTAACGTTGTTAATATGGAGAGACCGGTTGGATTATTATCCGAAGAATCACTCCGTATTGGCATAAGCGTTACGAATCATATATGCCAAAGATAATTGAAGACAGAGTAAAGTGCAAGGGCTGTTGTATAAATCTTAGGTAAAGATTGCCTAAGATGGTTGTACTGAATAGTGCCTTCGGTTTGTCCAGTCCCAGGATGACTTGTATGGACGAACGTCTGACAGAGTATATCAAATAGATCGCGTAAGTTGATATCTTCAAACGTATTTACGTTTGGTGGCGGAGGAATTCATTTCTCTTAGCTATATACCCGTGGTATTCTTGGGGAAATCAATTTGTGATTTGGCGGGTATGACGATGTGACATTCAAAGTGAATAAATGTGTGATCTGTCAGAGATAAGCGTGGCCTCTAGCCTCACAACCGGGAAATGACAAAAATCGGGCAGGCAGCATGGCTATATAGGTCGCACCTATTAGGGTGTATAATCACCTGATGATCTAGAGTTTCATTTATTTCTAAAAATCTATTGTCGATGTTGTCCCAATCAGGAAACGGTTGCTGAAACGACTCGAAATCCCCCTTACGGGAAATCACGGATTGAGTTGAGAACAAGCCACATCGGAACACAAACAGAAGAACATTTCATTGTTAATTACAACAACTTCATCAGATTACAAGAATATACAGAGTAATGAATCAATATTACACAACATAAAATATTAGAGATTACAATTCATAACATAGCAGTGGAAAATAATACAAAACACAACTGAAGGAGATATACGGAAACAAAGCTTTCCGGATATCGTTCCAGCTGTAAACCAGGGTCCTGTGAAGATAAATCTGCAAAACCAAAACTACTAGCTGCCCACGTTGAAAATAAGGGCACCCAGAGTTTAGGTTAAAACAATAAACTCCAGGTCAGTCATGTGACTGGTGTGAGAACTAAAACAGTTATTAATCTTTATTTTAAAGTTAGGTAAATCAAGGGACCACGCCGTATAACACGGAACGGGTTTCCTCCCAAGAATACCAGTGCATAAAACAACAGCGCAATGCTAAATAAAGAATAATGAAGCTATTATAAGACCCAGGTCCCATCACATAATGCAACACAAGCCGGAGGATAGGGTTTTACCTTATAATAGCTAAAGAATGCTTGATACGCTAAATTTCATCTTTTAATATTACTATAAGTGTATAGTGTCAAAAACAATTTCAATCATAAGTATCAATCATAGACGGCATGGGTACCATATATCATGTCGCCATACTAGGCTCAACAATTAAAACCGCAAGGTCACGTATTGGAAGTTGGATTTCCATCTGTGAACCGAGGCAAAAGATAGTCCTCTACCGATTCGAGACGCTCTAGCCCGCCCCTCAGGACCCAGACTCAGGTGGGCCCTTGGATCGTCAGGGCAGGTCCACCGATGTGGATTAAACTTAAACCCTGAGCACTGCGTTTCCCCACCCTATGGGGTGTCAATGAGACAAATGACTCCATCGGACCCGGATCGTCCGATCTAACCGAGCCGCCTCACAATCCATCATCCACATAAGTAAAATGTCAGGCCGTGTAAAATACTGACACCACTCCTAGCTAGAAGGAAACGCATGCCCTCCCTGATGTCCTTCTCCCGTTTCTGGTTCACACCGGGGTGTGAGGCTCGTGAATTAACGCTACACAAAGCTACGCCACAAAGGCCGTGCTTTGATCATCAACCACAAGACTCTGCTTTTCAACAGAAGCCTTCATCATTTGCCACTTAGGAATGCCACACAGGCAATTCACACCATGCGACTGATGTCTATCGATATACACCCTCTGATCCCGTACGTCTCAGAGAAGGGTGAAGTAAGGGAATGAATTCCCCTTCTCCAGGCAGATGTATATTTAATAGAGATCAATCAACACAGAGCAAAATCCAATGTCAGACACACAGCCCATACAAGTTCGTTCTGGGTCTGAACGAAACCGGAGGCACCTTGTACCTCGCATATCCATCGATCTCCAAGTACGTCTGGACGATCACCAAGTGATTCCCTCCTCTTGGGTATACATCCTAATCAAGATCATCAGTAATTATCCAAACGATGTGAAGACCTCTGGTCTTCGACCACCGTCTTCATCCTCGACACCACGTCGAATCAGTTATTCAGAATGGGATAAACCCGGTCTTTCTGAATAACTCGCGTATATAATAAACAAGTGTTACACAAACACAACATACGCCTCATTCCAATTCAGAATATTCTTTTATTCAAATATTCACATTATTAGGGAAAGGTTCCCATTAATTTTATCAAAGATAAATTTTTCAAAATTTATTCTTTAATCTTCCTTTGAATATCAATTCAAGTTAGTCGGGATTAACGAACCACACCGAAGTAATCATTTATTTTATTTCCCAATCCTAACCTATTCATCCCCATGAAGTAAAACTGGTCATACTTCATATCTAACACCACGGTGTTATCAGTAAATTCAATTACCATTTCACGTTCAAATCTAATTAAAGATTTAACTATCGTCTGGAGTAAAACTGGTGGTACTCCATTCTCGATCATTTCCTGAATTTGATAATTTTTAATTATCAAATTCACTTTTCAATCTAATTAAAGATTCATTATGTAACGATACGGATTTTGCCCGGACTTAATCGACCGCTAAATCGACCAAGACCGTTCAATTCCCGCATACGTTAACTTTGGGAATACAATACATCAGAACAGTAACAACAGACTTTTATTAACATTATAATAACGTTACATCAGAGTACAGAATATCAGAGTACGAATAAATATATTACAGCGGAAGATAAAATTACAATACTTTTTAATACAATGCAGCGGAAGAATTTTCTAAGCTTTGGACACAGCTTTAAGCTTCGATCCAGGATCCTGCTAACAAGATAAATATCTGCAAAACAAGCTACTCGACTGCCCGTGTGGAAAAGAGGGCACCCGAGTTTGCCAGTGAACAAACTACAGGTCAGTCAGGGGACTGGTATGAGAAATCTAAATTAGCCTATTAATTAAAATGGCTAATCACAGGACCACGCCGCTAACGCGGAACGGGTTTACTCCATTGGATTGCCAGTGTATAAACAAACAATAAAAAATGCAACAATCAACATGCAGTTCCAATCTACCCATTTAGGATTAATCCCTAAATTAAGATTTCAAAATCCAATTCAATTTACAGAAATTATTTCTTTGGACATTATTTCCCGATTTCTTTTATTTCAAATCGTTTGGAATATATATCTAGCTTTTGTAATATCAAAGTAGATTTCATTTCGGGATTTGAAAACAAAACATTTGGAAATATGAATTCCAAAACATAATAATGCATAAAAACAAATATGCAACCAAATATCGGGTTTCCCTTAGACAAGGCAAAGGGCACGCACCTAAGCAACTCGATATATATATATATATATATATATATGTGCACCTCTCACTATGGAGCAGGCTACACTAACCACTGACCAGTACAGTCGGTCAGGGTCATTCAACCAACCCATACTTTTAGTCGTTCGGGTCACCAGAATCTTTAGCCACATACTAAATCATTTTTATATCCCGAAGTGGAAAAATCATTTCACAACATAATAATCACAAGTATAATCAAATCTATATAGGTTTCTGCTTTCAAATCATTTTGAAATTATTGGGTTTAGTCCTCGAAATTCTTTCTGTTTTATAAAACATTTTATAAAACATTCCCTGTCCAAAATCGGGAATAATTCTTCTTTTACTTAAGAAAATCACTTTTCAAAATCATTCATTAATTTTGAAATAAACAATCGCTAAACACCTTATAGTCAAATCGTGAAGTGTTTCACAAGGTGTTAGCATACATATAATTCTACCCACCCAAAGTTAAAAAAAAACATAATTTGCTCATAAACTGGTCGAGCACAATCCATTAAATCAATCAGTCATAACATGTCAATTTTATATGTTGTACACATATGTTAAAAATCATCTTTTTAACAAACTAATAATTATTTCTTGCATTACATTAAAAATGTAAGCTTTTCTCTTATTCTTATACTACATTAAAAATATACTCTTTTAATTTCATTCTTTTTGATGTAAACAATTCACAAAAATATAAACTTTTAACGTAAACAATTTAACGCTAAAATATGTTCTTATAATGACGCTAAAAATATGCTCTTCTTATTACGCTAAAATATAATTTTTTTTATCGCACTAAAAATATGTCCTTTTTAATAACGTCAAAATACGTTCTTTTAATGCGAACAGAAATATTTTCTTTTAATTCGAACAAAAATATGTTCTTTTAATTCGAGCAAAAATATGTTCTTTTAAATTTGAGCAAAATGATATTAAAAAGTTGATCTTTTTAATATGAACAAACGGTATTAAAAAGTGGTTCTTTTTAATATGAACAAAATGATGTTACAATTTTCCACAACAACTTCAATAACCAATTGTGATAAATTTGGTGTAACTATATCCAACATATACGAATGCAAATTTTAAAACGCACACATCCTAAGGAACCATTCGTGTATATATAAATATTCCCAACATATACAATTACAAATTTCAAACACACAAATCCTAAGGAACCATTCGTATATATATATATATATATATATATATATATATAAATCTCCGCAAAGATGAGATTTTTATCGTATTAACAATTCTGAATATAAATGAAATGAAATAAAATAAACCTCAAGATGAGATTTTCACATCCCACACTTGAAACTGAATAAAAATGAATCCCACGATGGAACTTTTACATCCCACTCTTGGAACAAAATAAAATGAATCCCACGATGGAACTTTTACATCCCACTGTTGGAACAAAATAAAATGAATTCAAAAATGGAACTTTTACATCTCAACTTTTATAACGTGTAAGCAAGATGAGATTTTTACATCCCACGCTAATAACACGAGCCGCAAAGATGAGAGTTTTATCCCACGTTTGAAAATAAAGGAAAATAAATTCAAGATGGAATTTTGACATCCCACAGCTTGAAAATAAAAGAAAATAACATCAAGATGGAATTTTGACATCCCACAGCTTGAAAATAAAAGAAAATAACATATGAAAATAAACAACGCGTCATACAAAGAATATGAACAATATTCGCGTGTTCACAGATCCTATCCCACGGATCTAGAATATAATAATTATAATTTTCATCGCGTATTCACAAATTTAGAATCTCAATTTATTATGAGATTTATCGCATCAAACCAAGCGAATATATTTTCCATAACAACAATAATACATAAATAACATCTAAATTATCACAGCGCAGAATAACACATACATATATGATTATAAATGCGAACATCAATAATTAAAGTATAATAATTTAAATAAAATAAATAGGATTTCTCATAGACAATTATTTAACAGTAAATAAAAATAATTAAATTCAGAAATCTCACCTTGCGCGGATAAGGGTAGAGACAAGAACAAGCAAAATTTTATTTTGGAAATCCTCTTCTCTTTCTTTTGAAGAGAAAGAGAAAAGAGAAGAAAGAAGAAAGTAAAAGAAGAGGAAGGTAGAAAGGTTTTATTCTAATAAAACTTAGTATACAACACATGAAGGAGGTACCATGCTTATATAGCTGCATTAGCCAAGGCCAAGGGGATTATTCTACGATGTGGGACAAAACTCCATTTCAAAAATAACACCTAAACAAAGTAGCTTAGTGTGAACGCGTGCGAAGGAATTTGCAAAAAGAACCCCTTATTTAATAGCTCCAACTCATCTTAAAAAGAAAAGAAAAAACTTTTGTATGTTTTATCTTATTCAACCTTGTATGTTTTATTATTATTATTATTATTTAAATTAACAAGAACGTGTTTTCCTTCATTTCTTTTATTACATTAAAATGTAATCTCTTCTTTCATTACATGATTCAACGTGACACTAAAAATGCGTTTATTCTTACTATTTATACATGATCCTAAAAATATGCTTTATTTTTAATATTTAAAAACATGATATTAAATTTTTTTTTTCTTACTCTTAATATTCCAACTAATGACCATTTCTATATGTACAATAAAAATGAAATCTTATCATTTATATATTTCTCCATCATAACATTCTTAACATAATGACATTTTTATTAACATGACATTTTTATATAACTTACATTACTAACTAAAATGACATATTTATTTTAACTAAACATTCCTAATAAGAGTGATGATTCTATATTAATACAACGTTTCAAAACAAATGATGTTTAAATTAACATGACGCTAAAAAAATATCCTTATTCACATATATTAATATGATGCTAAAAATATAATTATTTCTAGTATAACACAACGACGCTAAGTTCATACTTGTTTTTAGTGAAAATACACAACGCAAATTTTATATGTTTGATGTCAACATATAATTTCAACATAAATTATTTAAAAATAGAATTTTTATTTTCTGCCTCAATTTCTTAACAAACTTCATAAAAATAAGATTTTAAAATTGGTCCAAAATTCTGGGTTGTTACACATTAAAACTCTAATTCAGTTTTTAATTTCCAAAATTCATTACTTAATGATTTTTCAAAGTTAAGAAATAAATCTTATCTTTAACTGCGTTAAAGAACCCATGTCATTTAAAACTTGGTTCACGATAAACCCAAAATCACATTCCATTAATTACCGGGTTAAAGAACAGGTGTTATTTAAAACACCATTCACGATAAACCCAAAAATCAATTCTAATTCAATTCCAATTAAATAGTATTTAATTGGTACACTTCATTAAATCCAAATAAAAAGATTTAATCTTTTTCTCAACTGGGTTTAAGAACAGTGTTAATGAAGACACCATTCACGACAAACCCAAATCCCATTTGATATTAAATACAAGGCTCTGAATAGAAAATATATCGGCTTATATTCAATATCAAATTCTACGACCAACAAATATCGTATTGGAAATAACGATATAAATATATCTTTCAAATTTCCACAACAATATCTGTATAATCACGAAATCCCACATCGAAATATTCCAAAGACAATTTCGATTCAAATCCATTCCAATTCAATGGTTGGAAATTCTGGTTACTTTTAAAACCCTTTCAAATCCACTTTATTTATTTAAAAATAAATGGAATTAGGATTCTAGTTCAAAACTAGTTCATTTCGATAAAAAACTATTTTTATCTTTTCAAATTTGGAATTTTTCATCCCAATTCTTCCCAAATCATTTCTTATGATTTTACTTTAATTATTGATATTTTTAATAATTTTATCAAGACTCGTACAGTCGATTTCCATCAACGGCCATCCAACTGCACTTACAACGACCTTTTCCAAATTTTATTTGGACTTAATTCCAAATCCAACCGTTAGATTTCTAATTTATTACGTTCGTTAGAAAGCTCTTTTCGATACGAATCCAACGGTTCCGGTTTTAGGAGAATCCGACGGTCGGATCCCCCGTAATGTCCATTCGAAGTCAATGGTCGAAATTCGCGAACTGCCGCAGCGCGGCGCGTTCTATTCAGGCCATTATATTATTTATATATATTTCGTCGATTTCCATTCAAAACGTATTTTTAAAAAACGTTTTAAATTCATTTCAAATCGATTTCGGTTTAAATCGATTTCAATTCATTTCAATTTAATTCGAATTTCAATTCATTTCAATTTAATTTGAATTTAATTTCTTTTCAATTTAATTCGAATTTCAAATAATTTCAATTTAATTCGAATTTCAATTCATTTCAATTTAATTCGAATTTCAATTCATTTGAATTTAATTCAAATTTCAATTTAATTCGAATTTCAAATCATTTCAATTTAATTCGAATTTCAATTCATTTCAATTTAATTCGAATTTCAATTCATTTCAATTTAATTCGAATTTCAATTCATTTCAATTTAATTCGAATTTCAAATCATTTCAATTTAATTCGAATTTCAAATCATTTCAATTTAATTCGAATTTCAAATCATTTCAATTTAATTCGAATTTCAAATCATTTCAATTTAATTCGAATTTCAAATCATTTAAATTTAATTCGAATTTCAAATCATTTCAATTTAATTCGAATTTCAAATTATTTCAATTTAATTCGAATTTCAAATCATTTCAATTTAATTCGAATTTCAAATCATTTCAATTTAATTAGAATTTCAAATCATTTCAATTTAATTAGAATTTCAATTCATTTCAATTTAATTCGAATTTCAATTCATTTCAATTTAATTCGAATTTCAATTTAATTCGAATTTCAATTTAATTCGAATTTCAATTTAATTCGAATTTCAATTCATTTCAATTTAATTCAAATTTCAATTTAATTTGAATTTTAATTCATTTCAATTTAATTCGAATTTCAATTCATTTCAATTTAATTCGAATTTCAATTCTTTTCAATTTAATTCGAATTACAATTCATTTCAATTTAATTCGAATTTCAATTCATTTCAATTTAATTCGAATTTCAAATCATTTCAATTTAATTCGAATTTCAAATCATTTCAATTTAATTCGAATTAGAAATCATTTCAATTTAATTCGAATTTCAAATCATTTCAATTTAATTCGAATTTCAAATCATTTCAATTTAATTCGAATTTCAAATTATTTCAATTTAATTCGAATTTCAAATCATTTCAATTTAATTCGAATTTCAAATCATTTCAATTTAATTCGAATTTCAAATCATTTCAATTTAATTCGAATTTCAATTCATTTCAATTTAATTCGAATTTCAATTCATTTCAATTTAATTTGAATTTCAAATCATTTCAATTTAATTCAAATTTCAATTCATTTCAATTTAATTCGAATTTCAATTTAATTCGAATTTCAATTTAATTCGAATTTCAATTTAATTCGAATTTCAATTCATTTCAATTTAATTCGAATTTCAATTTAATTTGAATTTTAATTCATTTCAATTTAATTCGAATTTCAATTCATTTCAATTTAATTCGAATTTAAATTCTTTTCAATTTAATTCGAATTTCAATTCATTTCAATTTAATTCGAATTTCAATTTAATTCGAATTTCAATTTAATTCGAATTTCAATTTAATTCGAATTTCAATTCATTTCAATTTAATTCGAATTTCAATTTAATTTGAATTTTAATTCATTTCAATTTAATTCGAATTTCAAATCATTTCAATTTAATTCGAATTTCAAATCATTTCAATTTAATTCGAATTTCAAATCATTTCAATTTAATTCGAATTTCAAATCATTTCAATTTAATTCGAATTTCAAATCATTTCAATTTAATTCGAATTTCAAATTATTTCAATTTAATTCGAATTTCAAATCATTTCAATTTAATTCGAATTTCAAATCATTTCAATTTAATTCGAATTTCAAATCATTTCAATTTAATTCGAATTTCAATTCATTTCAATTTAATTCGAATTTCAATTCATTTCAATTTAATTTGAATTTCAAATCATTTCAATTTAATTCGAATTTCAATTCATTTCAATTTAATTCGAATTTCAATTTAATTCGAATTTCAATTTAATTCGAATTTCAATTTAATTCGAATTTCAGTTCATTTCAATTTAATTAGAATTTCAATTTAATTTGAATTTTAATTCATTTCAATTTAATTCGAATTTCAATTCATTTCAATTTAATTCGAATTTCAAATCATTTCAATTTAATTCGAATTTCAAATCATTTCAATTTAATTCGAATTTCAAATCATTTCAATTTAATTCGAATTTCAAATCATTTTAATTTAATTCGAATTTCAAATCATTTCAATTTAATTCGAATTTCAATTCATTTCAATTTAATTCGAATTTCAAATCATTTTAATTTAATTCGAATTTCAATTCATTTCAATTTAATTCGAATTTCAATTCATTTCAATTTAATTCGAATTTCAAATTATTTCAATTTAATTCGAATTTCAAATCATTTCAATTTAATTCGAATTTCAATTCATTTCAATTTAATTAAAATTTCAATTCATTTCAATTTAATTCGAATTTCAAATCATTTCAATTTAATTCGAATCATTTCAATTTAATTCGAATTTCAATTCATTTCAATTTAATTCGAATTTCAAATCATTTCAATTTAATTCGAATTTCAAACAATTTCAATTTAATTCGAATTTCAATTCATTTACATTTAATTCGAATTTCAATTCATTTCAATTTAATTCGAATTTCAATTCATTTCAATTTAATTCGAATTTTAATTCATTTACATTTAATTCGAATTTCAATTCATTTCAATTTAATTCGAATTTCAATTCATTTCAATTTAATTCGAATTTCAATTCATTTCAATTTAATTCGAATTTCAATTCATTTCAATTTAATTCGAATTTCAATTTAATTCGAATTTCAATTCATTTCAATTTAATTCGAATTTCAATTTAATTCGAATTTCAATTCTTTTCAATTTAATTCGAATTTTAATTCATTTCAATTTAATTCGAATTTCAATTCATTTCAATTTAATTCGAATTTCAAGTCATTTCAATTTAATTCGAATTTCAAATCATTTCAATTTAATTCGAATTTCAAATCATTTCAATTTAATTCGAATTTCAAATCATTTCAATTTAATTCGAATTTCAAATCATTTCAATTTAATTCGAATTTCAATTCATTTACATTTAATTCGAATTTCAATTCATTTCAATTTAATTCGAATTTCAATTCATTTCAATTTAATTCGAATTTCAATTTAATTCGAATTTCAATTCGTTTCAATTTAATTCGAATTTCAATTCATTTCAATTTAATTCGAATTTCAATTCTTTTCAATTTAATTCGAATTTCAATTCATTTCAATTTAATTCGAATTTCAATTCATTTCAATTTAATTCGAATTTCAATTCATTTCAATTTAATTCGAATTTCAATTCATTTACATTTAATTCGAATTTCAATTCATTTCAATTTAATTCGAATTTCAATTCATTTCAATTTAATTCGAATTTCAATTCATTTCAATTTAATTCGAATTTCAATTCATTTCATTTTAATTCGAATTTCAATTCGTTTCAGTTTAATTCGAATTTCAATTCATTTCAATTTAATTCGAATTTCAATTTAATTCGAATTTCAATTCATTTCAATTTAATTCGAATTTCAATTCATTTCAATTTAATTCGAATTTCAATTCATTTCAATTTAATTCGAATTTCAAATCATTTCAATTTAATTCGAATTTCAAATCATTTCAATTTAATTCGAATTTCAATTCATTTCAATTTAATTCGAATTTCAATTCATTTCAATTTAATTCGAATTTCAATTCATTTCAATTTAATTCGAATTTCAATTCATTTCTATTTAATTCGAATTTCAATTTAATTTGAATTTTAATTCATTTCAATTTAATTCGAATTTCAATTCATTTCAATTTAATTCGAATTTCAATTCTTTTCAATTTAATTCGAATTTCAATTCATTTCAATTTAATTCGAATTTCAATTCATTTCAATTTAATTCGAATTTCAATTCATTTCAATTTAATTCGAATTTCAATTCATTTACATTTAATTCGAATTTCAATTCATTTCAATTTAATTCGAATTTCAATTCATTTCAATTTAATTCGAATTTCAATTTAATTCGAATTTCAATTCGTTTCAATTTAATTTGAATTTCAATTCATTTCAATTTAATTCGAATTTCAATTCTTTTCAATTTAATTCAAATTTCAATTCATTTCAATTTAATTCGAATTTCAATTCATTTCAATTTAATTCGAATTTCAAATCATTTCAATTTAATTCGAATTTCAAATCATTTCAATTTAATTCGAATTTCAAATCATTTCAATTTAATTCGAATTTCAAATCATTTCAATTTAATTCGAATTTCAAATCATTTCAATTTAATTCGAATTTCAATTCATTTCAATTTAATTCGAATTTCAAATCATTTTAATTTAATTCGAATTTCAATTCATTTCAATTTAATTCGAATTTCAATTCATTTCAATTTAATTCGAATTTCAAATCATTTCAATTTAATTCGAATTTCAAATCATTTCAATTTAATTCGAATTTCAATTCATTTCAATTTAATTCGAATTTCAATTCATTTCAATTTAATTCGAATTTCAAATCATTTCAATTTAATTCGAATTTCAAATCATTTCAATTTAATTCGAATTTCAAATCATTTCAATTTAATTCGAATTTCAAACAATTTCAATTTAATTCGAATTTCAATTCATTTACATTTAATTCGAATTTCAATTTAATTCGAATTTCAATTCATTTCAATTTAATTCGAATTTCAATTCATTTACATTTAATTCGAATTTCAATTCATTTCAATTTAATTCGAATTTCAATTCATTTCAATTTAATTCGAATTTCAATTCATTTCAATTTAATTCGAATTTGAATTCATTTCAATTCATTTCAATTTAATTCGAATTTCAATTTAATTCGAATTTCAATTCATTTCAATTTAATTCGAATTTCAATTCATTTCAATTTAATTCGAATTTCAATTCATTTCAATTTAATTCGAATTTCAATTCATTTCAATTTAATTCGAATTTCAAATCATTTCAATTTAATTCGAATTTCAATTCATTTCAATTTAATTCGAATTTCAATTCATTTCAATTTAATTCGAATTTTAATTCATTTACATTTAATTCGAATTTCAATTCATTTCAATTTAATTCGAATTTCA
The DNA here is from genome assembly GCA_030737875.1 of Allium sativum. Classification (NCBI taxonomy): domain Eukaryota; kingdom Viridiplantae; phylum Streptophyta; class Magnoliopsida; order Asparagales; family Amaryllidaceae; genus Allium; species Allium sativum. The sequence goes on from CM060923.1 coordinate 16,398,885, forward strand.
ATTCATTTCAATTTAATTCGAATTTCAATTCATTTCAATTTAATTCGAATTTCAATTCATTTCAATTTAATTCGAATTTCAATTTAATTCGAATTTCAATTCATTTCAATTTAATTCGAATTTCAATTTAATTCGAATTTCAATTCTTTTCAATTTAATTCGAATTTTAATTCATTTCAATTTAATTCGAATTTCAATTCATTTCAATTTAATTCGAATTTCAAGTCATTTCAATTTAATTCGAATTTCAAATCATTTCAATTTAATTCGAATTTCAAATCATTTCAATTTAATTCGAATTTCAATTCATTTCAATTTAATTCGAATTTCAATTCATTTCAATTTAATTCGAATTTCAATTCATTTCAATTTAATTCGAATTTTAATTCATTTACATTTAATTCGAATTTCAATTCATTTCAATTTAATTCGAATTTCAATTCATTTCAATTTAATTCGAATTTCAATTCATTTCAATTTAATTCGAATTTCAATTCATTTCAATTTAATTCGAATTTCAATTTAATTCGAATTTCAATTCATTTCAATTTAATTCGAATTTCAATTTAATTCGAATTTCAATTCTTTTCAATTTAATTCGAATTTTAATTCATTTCAATTTAATTCGAATTTCAATTCATTTCAATTTAATTCGAATTTCAAGTCATTTCAATTTAATTCGAATTTCAAATCATTTCAATTTAATTCGAATTTCAAATCATTTCAATTTAATTCGAATTTCAAATCATTTCAATTTAATTCGAATTTCAAATCATTTCAATTTAATTCGAATTTCAATTCATTTACATTTAATTCGAATTTCAATTCATTTCAATTTAATTCGAATTTCAATTCATTTCAATTTAATTCGAATTTCAATTTAATTCGAATTTCAATTCGTTTCAATTTAATTCGAATTTCAATTCATTTCAATTTAATTCGAATTTCAATTCTTTTCAATTTAATTCGAATTTCAATTCATTTCAATTTAATTCGAATTTCAATTCATTTCAATTTAATTCGAATTTCAATTCATTTCAATTTAATTCGAATTTCAATTCATTTACATTTAATTCGAATTTCAATTCATTTCAATTTAATTCGAATTTCAATTCATTTCAATTTAATTCGAATTTCAATTCATTTCAATTTAATTCGAATTTCAATTCATTTCATTTTAATTCGAATTTCAATTCGTTTCAGTTTAATTCGAATTTCAATTCATTTCAATTTAATTCGAATTTCAATTTAATTCGAATTTCAATTCATTTCAATTTAATTCGAATTTCAATTCATTTCAATTTAATTCGAATTTCAATTCATTTCAATTTAATTCGAATTTCAAATCATTTCAATTTAATTCGAATTTCAAATCATTTCAATTTAATTCGAATTTCAATTCATTTCAATTTAATTCGAATTTCAATTCATTTCAATTTAATTCGAATTTCAATTCATTTCAATTTAATTCGAATTTCAATTCATTTCTATTTAATTCGAATTTCAATTTAATTTGAATTTTAATTCATTTCAATTTAATTCGAATTTCAATTCATTTCAATTTAATTCGAATTTCAATTCTTTTCAATTTAATTCGAATTTCAATTCATTTACATTTAATTCGAATTTCAATTCATTTCAATTTAATTCGAATTTCAATTCATTTCAATTTAATTCGAATTTCAATTCATTTCAATTTAATTCGAATTTCAATTTAATTCGAATTTCAATTCATTTCAATTTAATTCGAATTTCAATTTAATTCGAATTTCAAGTCATTTCAATTTAATTCGAATTTCAAATCATTTCAATTTAATTCGAATTTCAATTCATTTCAATTTAATTCGAATTTCAAATCATTTCAATTTAATTCGAATTTCAAATCATTTCAATTTAATTCGAATTTCAATTCATTTACATTTAATTCGAATTTCAATTCATTTCAATTTAATTCGAATTTCAATTCATTTCAATTTAATTCGAATTTCAATTCATTTCAATTTAATTCGAATTTCAATTCATTTCAATTTAATTCGAATTTTAATTCATTTACATTTAATTCGAATTTCAATTCATTTCAATTTAATTCGAATTTCAATTCATTTCAATTTAATTCGAATTTCAATTCATTTCAATTTAATTCGAATTTCAATTCATTTCAATTTAATTCGAATTTCAATTTAATTCGAATTTCAATTCATTTCAATTTAATTCGAATTTCAATTTAATTCGAATTTCAATTCTTTTCAATTTAATTCGAATTTTAATTCATTTCAATTTAATTCGAATTTCAATTCATTTCAATTTAATTCGAATTTCAAGTCATTTCAATTTAATTCGAATTTCAAATCATTTCAATTTAATTCGAATTTCAAATCATTTCAATTTAATTCGAATTTCAAATCATTTCAATTTAATTCGAATTTCAAATCATTTCAATTTAATTCGAATTTCAATTCATTTACATTTAATTCGAATTTCAATTCATTTCAATTTAATTCGAATTTCAATTCATTTCAATTTAATTCGAATTTCAATTTAATTCGAATTTCAATTCGTTTCAATTTAATTCGAATTTCAATTCATTTCAATTTAATTCGAATTTCAATTCTTTTCAATTTAATTCGAATTTCAATTCATTTCAATTTAATTCGAATTTCAATTCATTTCAATTTAATTCGAATTTCAATTCATTTCAATTTAATTCGAATTTCAATTCATTTACATTTAATTCGAATTTCAATTCATTTCAATTTAATTCGAATTTCAATTCATTTCAATTTAATTCGAATTTCAATTCATTTCAATTTAATTCGAATTTCAATTCATTTCATTTTAATTCGAATTTCAATTCGTTTCAGTTTAATTCGAATTTCAATTCATTTCAATTTAATTCGAATTTCAATTTAATTCGAATTTCAATTCATTTCAATTTAATTCGAATTTCAATTCATTTCAATTTAATTCGAATTTTAATTCATTTCAATTTAATTCGAATTTCAAATCATTTCAATTTAATTCGAATTTCAAATCATTTCAATTTAATTCGAATTTCAATTCATTTCAATTTAATTCGAATTTCAATTCATTTCAATTTAATTCGAATTTCAATTCATTTCAATTTAATTCGAATTTCAATTCATTTCTATTTAATTCGAATTTCAATTTAATTTGAATTTTAATTCATTTCAATTTAATTCGAATTTCAATTCATTTCAATTTAATTCGAATTTCAATTCTTTTCAATTTAATTCGAATTTCAATTCATTTCAATTTAATTCGAATTTCAATTCATTTCAATTTAATTCGAATTTCAATTCATTTCAATTTAATTCGAATTTCAATTCATTTACATTTAATTCGAATTTCAATTCATTTCAATTTAATTCGAATTTCAATTCATTTCAATTTAATTCGAATTTCAATTTAATTCGAATTTCAATTCGTTTCAATTTAATTTGAATTTCAATTCATTTCAATTTAATTCGAATTTCAATTCTTTTCAATTTAATTCAAATTTCAATTCATTTCAATTTAATTCGAATTTCAATTCATTTCAATTTAATTCGAATTTCAAATCATTTCAATTTAATTCGAATTTCAAATCATTTCAATTTAATTCGAATTTCAAATCATTTCAATTTAATTCGAATTTCAAATCATTACAATTTAATTCGAATTTCAAATCATTTCAATTTAATTCGAATTTCAATTCATTTCAATTTAATTCGAATTTCAAATCATTTTAATTTAATTCGAATTTCAATTCATTTCAATTTAATTCGAATTTCAATTCATTTCAATTTAATTCGAATTTCAAATCATTTCAATTTAATTCGAATTTCAAATCATTTCAATTTAATTCGAATTTCAATTCATTTCAATTTAATTCGAATTTCAATTCATTTCAATTTAATTCGAATTTCAAATCATTTCAATTTAATTCGAATTTCAAATCATTTCAATTTAATTCGAATTTCAATTCATTTCAATTTAATTCGAATTTCAAATCATTTCAATTTAATTCGAATTTCAAACAATTTCAATTTAATTCGAATTTCAATTCATTTACATTTAATTCGAATTTCAATTTAATTCGAATTTCAATTCATTTCAATTTAATTCGAATTTCAATTCATTTACATTTAATTCGAATTTCAATTCATTTCAATTTAATTCGAATTTCAATTCATTTCAATTTAATTCGAATTTCAATTCATTTCAATTTAATTCGAATTTCAATTCATTTCAATTCATTTCAATTTAATTCGAATTTCAATTTAATTCGAATTTCAATTCATTTCAATTTAATTCGAATTTCAATTCATTTCAATTTAATTCGAATTTCAATTCATTTCAATTTAATTCGAATTTCAATTCATTTCAATTTAATTCGAATTTCAAATCATTTCAATTTAATTCGAATTTCGAATCATTTCAATTTAATTCGAATTAATTCGAATTTCAAATCTTTTCAAAATATCAGATTTTGAAATCACTTTCGATATTCATTGTAAAATGAATAAAATCGCCAAAATTTCCGTTCGTGTTAAAATGGCGTTTAACTACTTAACACGACTTTACATTTCAATATTCACTGAATATTATTTTAAAATGTTCGATAATTCTAAAATGGAATTAGACACAGTCAATTACCATATAATGTGATTATATGGATTTTCACACAACAAATGTGTATAACAACAATGAAAACAACAATACATCATCCAGAGTGCATTCTGCACTGTATAAGCATTGAATATAAATATTCAACGCTTACACAGTATGTCAATCAATCGATCGACATACAACTAATTATTGGGATTAGTGTATGCCCAATATCATCCCAATACCCGTGTAGGGTTTCAATCAATCGAACACAGGTTTTATTTGTGCAGTTGGGCGATGTGTAAAATTTATCGTCCCAATCAATATCAGTCAAATGTGTGTATATAAACAAATCGTTCGATTTGTTTATAAATCTTTATTTTATATACACATTAAAATTTATATTTTAACTATAAAATATTTATTCATTCCATCACACAATCAATTATCACAACACATGAATCAAACAAACAAGTCGTCCATGGTCTGTGGACGACGGGTTTCGGGTGCTACTAAACACCGTCTGCATCCTAGTATATATTTCAACTAGAAATAAAATAAAAGTGAGGAGTTCTCACAGAGGGTTCCACTCCGACGTGCTTGGCTTTTGAACTGCTGAACCGTCTGGATTTGTTTGAAATTCCAATGCAGTCCTTTTCCCGTTGTTCATAATAAAAATTATATTTTTATTGCTTCATTTGCATAATAAAAATCATATTTTTAAACTGATCTTTCATATATAAAAATCCTATTTTTATCGAAGTAAAAATCGTATTTTTACTTCACTAGTTTATATATAAAAATCAATCTTTCGATATATAACTAAAAATTATATTTTTACTCGACTAAAAATCATAGATTTTTACAACGCTTCTTTCTATATAAAATTTATATTTTTATATTTCTACTTCTTATATAAAGATCGAATTTTTATATCATCTCTTTAAAAATCACATTTTTATTTCAATATATATATAATAAAAATCAGAATTTTATTTCGCTACATATATAAAGATAATATTTTTATATTCTATATTATATAATAATCATATTTTTATTCTTTCCACTATATAAAAATCCGACCTTTTCTATTTGATTAACTATATAAAAATCTGACCTTTTCTATTTATCTCGTATAATAAAAATCACGACTTTATTACAGTATATATAAATCTGAATTTATACATTAAAAATCACCTTGTTCCGATCATCAAAGGCGTAGAAGCTCATGCGTCAGGGGGAAAAGATCGGCTTCATCGCCGGATCGCTGCAGGGGAGGCATTTTGGCTCGAATCGGAGGAAGGGGTCTCGCAGGCAGTCGGAGGGCGGCTGTTGGCTCGGGGAAGGTCAGAAACGGCAGCGGCGGGGTCAGCAGGGGGTGGAGGAGGTCGTGGTGGGCTAGGGTTGACCAGAGGTGGTCAAATCGTGGGGCTAGGGCGTGGTGGTTGGGAGGCTGAGGGCGCGTGAGGAGAGAGAGGGTGTAGCGGAGGAGAGAGGAAGGGAGGAGAGAGGTAGGCGGGGTGCAGCGTCGCCGTTGAGGGGGGGAGGGGGGGCGACGTGATCGACGGCAGCGCTAGGGCACCGCCCTTTTTTTTCCGAAGTCAACGGTGAATGAAGGGGGGAGAGTATATGAATATATAGATATATATATTTAATTATTTTAAATTTTAAAAAGAAACTTTTTATTTCGACCTCGAAACGAGACCCACCGCCTGTCGTCCATAGCTAATTACCCCCATTTCGAACACAATGGGATATGTATCGTAAGCTAATTCGATCGTTTCGATCAGTTTTCGTCAAAATCAACATATAACTCTATAAATTGAATTTGAACGCGCATTTCAATTTACTGGGGTCACATACTAACTCGAAAAATTCCAGAAAAATATTTTATGGCTTCGTATTGACGATACGGTCCTAACAAAACTAATTTCATCGAATTCTGAGACCGTTTGAAAAATGGCCATTTTAAGGTCGATCGAAGTTAACTGAAACTGTCAAAACACGTTTAACTTCGCCACGCTCACATATTGAATCAGAAAATTACGAATTTTGAAACTTAGCAATAACTTGACATCACGGATCCAAAAAAAGTGGTTTCGTCGAAAACCGAGGTCGTTTGCAAAATTTCCATTTTTAAGGGCCTGAATTCCAAAGCGACTATTCTGAATTTTCAACTGGGCATATCTTTTGATTCCCGCTATGAAATTTCGATTTTTCTGATTCGTTGGAAAGATATTCTCAAATAGATTTTAATATTTTTGGTTTCGCTAAAATCCGGTTTATTTTGAATCCAGTAAATTCATTTGAACTTAGAAATCGAATTATCGAACTACCGCGCCATTTTCAATTCCTTTTATAATTATAAATAATTATTTATATTCTAACGACGCTCTATATAACTATATACGTTCTAACTCCATTCAAAATAAATTTTTCGTCGTTATTATTTAAAATAATTCATTTTAAATATTCAAAATTCATCAAAATTGCCAAAATAAAATTTTTAAATTGGCTCAGAATTTCCGGGTTGTTACAATCTCCCCCACTTAAAACTTTTCGTCCCCGAAAAGGAACGAAGCTGAAAGTTGTTTTACTAATCAACTCAACTTTCATTATTTTCACTACGGCTTAAGTTCTTCAACTTTTCAGTTTCTAAGAACTTTTCAAATTTTTCAAAAATTTGGCTAACACCCTAAATTTTCGAAAAATTTCGCCATAACCTCCCCTGCACCGGGGACTTCGGGATATTTCATATAGCCTCCCATGGCCTTCTTTAATCAAAAAGAAAAAGAAAAAGCCAAGCGGCTAGCCAATCGACTCGTAAAATCATCCAAAACCCAAGAAATACAATAAAAATGTACCTATTTGTCGGGCAAATAATTTTATTCCTCTTCTCTAGCCTCCTTGCTATGACCTGTTCAATGGATATACATGTATATGCATGCAATTGTAATCAGTTTCAATATAGTTCAATATTTGGTTCAGTTTGGCCTAAATTCACCGTTCATTCACATAATGGTTTAAAGGAATAATCATACAACACAATCATCAATCAATTAGTGAATTAACGTTTCAAATTCATAATTTTGATACATATACAGAAAATCATGTTTTTGGTGCCAAATCACAACAATGTATTCTATCTAGTTTTGGTTCTCACACCAGTCTAATGGAAATATATAGATATCTCACTTTCGAAGCTTGAACATAAATGCTGATGATGTTTCGAACGACCATCAGAACATCTCCGGGCTACTAGAGTGTGGTTCTATATCTATCCAGTATATTAAAACTTCGAATATATGTTCATGACGCGTATACGCGAAATCTTTATATACTCGATTGTCCAAATTCAAAATAAATAAATATTCAAATACGTATAAAACGATTTAAATTTCAAAGCAAAATTGGTTTTCATTTTAAAAATATACTCTTCACACTCGTTTTAGGATACTACTGATCCCATCTCTAACGAGTCATTCCCTATTGGATATTGCTAATCCAATTTCTGATGAATTCTTTCGTTCGGTTCTAATGTGTCTTGTTCTCGAGCTCTGTAAACCAGAGCTCTGATACCACGATGAAACGACCCGAAATCCCCTTTACGAGAAATCACGGATTGAGTTGAGAACAAGCCACATCGGAACACAAACAGAAGAACATTTCATTATTAATTACAACAACTTCATCAGATTACAAGAATATACAGAGTAATGAATCAATATTACACAACATAAAATATCATAGATTACAATTCATAACGTAGCAGCGGAAAATAATACAAAACACAACTGAAGAAGATATACAGATACAAAGCTTTTTGAATATCGTTCCAGCTATAAACCAGGGTCCTGTGAAGATAAATATGCAAAACCATAACTACTAGCTGCCCGCGTCGAAAATAAGGGCACCCAGAGTTTAGGTTAAAACAATAAACTCCAGGTCAGTCATGTAACTGGTGTGAGAACTAAAACAGTTATTAATCTTTATTTTAAAGTTAGGTAAATCAAGCGACCACGCCGTATAACACGGAACCAGGTTCCTCCCAAGAATACCAGCGCATAAAACAACAACGCAATGCTAAATAAAGAACAATGAAGCTATTATAAGACCCAGGTCCCATCACACAATGCAACACAAGCCGGAGGATAGGGTTTTACCTTATAATAGCTAAAGAATGCTTGATACGCTTCATTTCATCTTTTAATATTACTATAAGTGTATAGTGTCAAAAACAATTTCAATCATAAATATCAATCATAGACGGCATGGGTACCATATATCATGTCGCCATACTAGGCTCTACAATTAAAACCGCAAGGTCACGTATTGGAAGTTGGATTTCCATCTGTGAACCGAGGCAAAAGATAGTCCTCTACTGATTCAAGACGCTCTAGCCCGCCCCTCAGGACCCAGACTCAGGTGGGCCCTTGGATCGTCAGGGCAGGTCCACCGATGTGGATTAAACTTAAACCCTGAGCACTGCGTTTCCCCACCCTATGGGGTGTCAATGAGCCAAATGACTCCATCGGACCCGGATCGTCCGATCTAACCGAGCCGCCTCGCAATCCATCATCCACATAAGTAAAATGTCAGGCCGTGTAAAATACTGACACCACTCCTAGCTAGAAGGAAACACATACCCTCCCTGATGTCCTTCTCCCGTTTCTGGTTCACACCGGGGTGTGAGGCTCGCGAACTAACGCTACACAAAGCTACGCCACAAAGGCCGTGCTTTGATCATCAACCACAAGACTCTGCTTTTCAACAGAAGCCTTCATCATTTGCCACTTAGGAATGCCACACAGGCAATTCACACCATGCGACTGATGTCTATCGATATACACCCTCTGATCCCGTACGTCTCAGAGAAGGGTGAAGTAAGGGAATGAATTCCCCTTCTCCAGGCAGATGTATATTTAATAGAGATCAATCAACACAGAGCAAAATCCAATGTCAGACACACAGCCCATACAAGTTCGTTCTGGGTTTGAACGAAACCGGAGGCACCTTGTACCTCGCATATCCATCGATCTCCAAGTACGTCTGGACAATCACCGACTGATTCCCTCCTCTTGGGTGTACATCCCAATCAAGATCATCAGTAATTATCCAAACGATGTGAAGACCTCCGGTCTTCGACCACCATCTTCATCCTCGACACCACGTCGAATCAGTTATTCAGAATGGGATAAACCCGGTCTTTCTGAATAACTCGCGTATATAATAAACAAGTGTTACACAAATACAACATACGCCTCATTCTAATTCAGAATATTCTTTTATTCAAATATTCACATTATTAGGGAAAGGTTCCCATTAGTTTTATCAAAGATAAATTCCTTAAAATTTATTCTTTAAACTTCCTTTGAATATCAATTCAAGTTAGTCGGGATTAGCGAACCACACCGAAGTAATCATTTATTTTATTTCCCAATCCCAACCTATTCATCCCCATGAAGTAAAACTGGTCATACTTCATATCTAACACCACGGTGTTATCGGTAAATTCAATTACCATTTCACGTTCAAATCTAATTAAAGATTTAACTATCGTCTGGAGTAAAACTGGTGGTACTACATTCTCGATCATTTCCTGAATTTGATAATTTTTAATTATCAAATTCACTTTTCAATCTAATTAAAGATTCATTAAAACTATAATTCAGTTTTTAATTTCCAAAATTCATTACTTAATGATTTTTCAAAGTTAAGAAATAAATCTTATCTTTAACTGGGTTAAAGAACGCATGTCATTTAAAACATGGTTCACGATAAACCCAAAATCACATTCCATTAATTATCGGGTTAAAGAACAGGTGTTATTTAAAACACCATTCACGATAAACCCAAAAATCAATTCTAATTCAATTCCAATTAAATATTATTTAATTGGTACACTTCATTAAATCCAAATAAAAAGATTTAATCTTTTCTCAACTGGGTTTAAGAACAGTGTTAATGAAGACACCATTCACGACAAACCCAAATCCCATTTGATATTAAATACAAGGCTCTGAATAGAAAATATATCGGCTTATATTCAATATCAAATTCTACGACCAACAAATATCGTATTGGAAATAACGATATAAATATATCTTTCAAATTTCCACAACAATATCTGTATAATCACGAAATCCAACATCGAAATATTCCAAAGACAATTTTGATTCAAATCCATTCCAATTCAATGGTTGGAAATTTTGGTTACTTTTAAAATCCTTTCAAATCCACTTTATTTATTTAAAAATAAATGGAATTATGATTCTAGTACAAAACTAGTTCATTTTGATAAAAATCTATTTTTATCTTTTCAAATTTGGAATTTTTCATCCCAATTCTTCCCAAATCATTTCTTAGTATTTTAATTTAATTATTGATATTTTTAATAATTTTATCAAGACTCGTACAGTCGATTTCCATCAACGGCCATCGAACTGCACTTACAGTGACCTTTTCCAAATTTGATTTGGACATAATTCCAAATCCAACCATTAGATTTCTAATTTCTGATGTACGTTAGAAAGCTCTTTTCGATACGAACCCAATGGTTCCGGTTTTAGGAGAATCCGACGGTCGGATCTCCCGTAATGTCCATTCGAAGTCAATGGTCGAAATTCGCAAACTGCCGCAGCGCGGCGTGTTCTATTCAGGCCATTATATTATATATATAATATATATTTTGTCGATTTCCATTCAAAACGTATTTTTAAAAATCGTTTTAAATTCATTTCAAATCGATTTCAATTTAAATCGATTTCAATTCATTTCAGTTTAATTCGAATTTCAATTCATTTCAATTTAATTCGAATTTCAATTCATTTCAATTTAATTCGGATTTCATTTTTTTCAATTTAATTCGAATTTCAAATCATTTCAATTTGAATTTCAATTCATTTCAATTTAATTTGAATTTTAATTCATTGCAATTTAATTCGAATTTCAAATCATTTCAATTTAATTCGAATTTCAAATCATTTCAATTTAATTCGAATTTCAAATCATTTCAATTTAATTCGAATTTCAATTCATTTCAATTTAATTCGAATTTCAATTCATGACAATTTAATTCGAATTTCAAATCATTTCAATTTAATTCGAATTTCAATTAATTTCAATTTAATTCGAATTTCAATTCATTTCAATTTAATTCGAATTTCAAATCATTTCAATTTAATTCGAATTTCAATTCATTTCAATTTAATTCGATTTTCAATTCATTTCAATTTAATTCGAATTTCAAATCATTTCAATTTAATTCGAATTTCAAATCATTTCAATTTAATTCGTATTTCAAATCATTTCAATTTAATTCGAATTTCAAATCATTTTAATTTAATTCGAATTTCAATTCATTTCAATTTAATTCGAATTTCAATTCTTTTCAATTTAATTTGAATTTCAAATCATTTCAATTTAATTCGAATTTTAATTCATTTCAATTTAATTCAAATTTCAGTTTAATTCGAATTTCAATTCATTTCAATTTAATTCGAATTTCAAATCATTTCAATTTAATTCGAATTTCAATTCATTTCAATTTAATTCGAATTTCAAATCATATCAATTTAATTCGAATTTCAAATCATTTCAATTTGATTCGAATTTCAAATCAATTCAATTTAATTCGAATTTCAAATCTTTTCAAATTAATTCGAATTTCAAATCTTTTCAAAATATCAGATTTTGAAATCACTTTCGATATTCATTGTAAAATGAATAAAATCGCCAAAATTCCCGTTCGTGTTAAAATGGCGTTTAACTACTTAACACGGCTTTACATTTCAATATTCATTGAATATTATTTTAAAATATTCGATAATTCTGAACTGGAATCAGACACAGTCAATTACCATATACTGTGATTATATGGACTTTTACACAACAAATGTGTATAACAACAATGAAAACAGCAATCCATCATCCAGAGTGCATTCTACACTGTATAAGCATTGAGTATAAATATTCAACGCTTACACAGTCTGTCAATCAATCGATCGACATACAACTAATTATTGGGATTAGTGTATGCCTAATATCGTTCCAATACCCATGTGGGGTTTCAATCAATCAAACATAGGTCTTATTTGTGCAGTTGGGCGATGTGTAAAAGTTATCGTCCCAATCAATATCAGTCAAATGTGTGTATATAAACAAATCGTTCGATTTGTTTATAAATCTTTATTTTATATACACGTTAAAATTTATATTTTTAACTATAAAATATTTATTCATTCCATCACACAATCAATTATCACAACACATGAATCAAACAAACAAGCCGTCCATGGTCTGTGGACGACGGGTGTCGGGTGCTACTAAACACCGTCTGCATCCTAGTATATATTTCAACTAGAAATAAAATAAAAGTGAGGAGTTCTCACAAAGGGTTCCACTCCGCCGTGCTTTGCTTTTGAACTGCTGAACCGTCTGGATTTATTTGAAATTCCAATGCAGTCCTTTTCCCGCTGTTCATAATAAAAATTATATTTTTATTGCTTCATTTGCATAATAAAAATCATATTTTTAAACTGATCTTTCATATATAAAAATCATATTTTTACTTCACTAGTATATATATATATATAAATCAATCTTTCGATATATAACTAAAAATTATATTTCTACTCGACTAAAAATCATAGATTTTTACAACGCTTCTTTCTATATATATTTTTATATTTCTACTTCTTATATAAAGATCGAATTTTTATATCATCTCTATAAAAATCACATTTTTATTTCAACATATATATAATAAAAATCAGATTTTTATTTCGCTACATATATAAAGATAATATTTTTATATTCTCTATTGTATAATAATCATATTTTTATTCTTTCCACTATATAAAAATCCGACCTTTTCTATTTGATTAACTATATAAAAATCTGACCTTTTATATTTGATTAACTATATAAAAATCCGACCTTTTCTGTTTGATTAACTATATAAAAATCCGACCTTTTCTGTTTGATTAACTATATAAAAATCCGACCTTTTCTATTTGATTAACTATATAAAAATCCGACCTTTTCTATTTATCTCGTATAATAAAAATCACGATTTTATTACACTATATATAAATCTGAATTTATACACTAAAAATCACCTTGTTCCGATCATCGAAGGCGTCGAAGCTCATGCGTCAGGGGGAAAAGATCGGCTTCATCGTCGGATCGCTGCAGGGGAGGCTTTTTGGCTCGAATCGGAGGAAGGGGTCTCGCAGGCGGTCGGAGGGCGGCTGCTGGCTCGGGGAAGGTCAGAAACGGCGGCGGCGGGGTCAACAGGGGGTGGAGGAGGTCGCAGTGGGCTAGGGTTGACCAGAGGTGGTCAAATCGAGGGGCTAAGGCGCGGTGGTTGGGAGGCTGAGGGCGCGTGAGGAGAGAGAGGGTGTAGCGGAGGAGAGAGGCAGGGGGTGCAGCGTCGCCGTTGAGGGGGGGGGGGGGCGACGTGATCGACGGCGGCGCTAGGTCACCGCCCTTTTTTTTTTCGAAGTCAACGGTGAATGAAGGAGGGGGAGAGTATATGAATATATATATATATATATATATAATTATTTTAAAATTTAAAAAGCAACTTTTTATTTCGACCTCGAAATAAGACCCACCGCCTGTCGTCCATAGCTAATTACCCCCATTCCGAACACAATGGGATTTGTATTGTAAGCTGATTCGATCGTTTCGATCAATTTTCATCAAAATCAACATATAACTCTATATATTGAATTTGAACGCGCATTTCAATTTATTGGGGTCACATACTAACTCGAAAAATTCCAGAAAAATGTTTTTTTGGCTTCGTATTGACGATACGGTCCTAACAAAACTAATTTCATCGAATTCTGAGACCGTTTGGAAAATGGCCATTTTCAGGTCGATCGAAGTTAATTGAAACTGTCAAAACACGTTTAACTTCACCATGCTCACATATTGAATCAGAAAATTATGAATTTTGAAACTTAGCAATAACTTGACATCGCGGATCCAACAAAAGTGGTTTCGTCGAAAACCGAGGTCGTTTGCAAAATTTCCATTTTTAAGGGCCTGAATTCCATAGCGACTATTCTGAATTTTCAACTGGGCATATCTTTTGATTCCCGCTATGAAATTTCGATTTTTCTGATTCGTTGGAAAGATATTCTCAAATAGATTCTAATATTTTTGGTTTCGCTAAAATCCGGTTTATTTTGAATCCTGTACATTCATTTGAACTTAGAAATCGAATTATCGAACTATCACGCCATTTTCAATTCCTTTTATAATTATAAATAATTATTTATATTCTAACGATGCTCTATATAACTATATACGTTCTAACTCCATTCAAAATAATTTTTTCGTCGTTATTATTTAAAATAATTCATTTTAAATATTCAAAATTCATCAAAATTGCCAAAATAAAAATTTTAAATTGGCTCAGAATTTCTGGGTTGTTACAGTTGCTGATCCCAACCGTTGGTGATATACATTCGATACACTCAAGCGAAATGAGTGGTCGGTCATGTATGGCCTGGTTGCAAGATGTTCTTGTTGAACCCAGTGTATTCCTCTCTAGAGGTACACAAGCGAAAGGTGGTTCCATACCTTGTCATAGTTGGAAATCCATTACCCAATACGTGCTTGCGGTTTTGATCGTTACTATATATGTAGAACGTGAGATGAAAGCGTTTCTGCTAGATGATTATTATATTGTGGTTGATAGACATTATTATATTGTGGTTGATAGACATTATTATAATATCAAAAGGTTTTTGATATAAAGATATTTTGAATTCTCATAAGGGGAAAACCCGTTCTGTTATACGGCGTGGTCTTATGAGATATCGTTTACTTGTTCAAACTGTTTTACTCATACCAGTCCCATGACTGACCCAGAGTTTGTTTTGTTTTGTTTTCCCTAAACTCTTGGGTGCCCAATTTTGTACGGTCAGTCAAGTAGTCGGGATTTACAGATACTTGAAGAGCTGGAGCAGGAGGCTTCAGGATTTTATATAGCTATTATTATTCCTCTGTGTTGTAAGTGTTGTACTTGATAATGATATGTATATTCAAGCACAATCTTTTATTTCAAAGTTATGTTATATTTTATTCATTCCGCTATGAGATTCGTGTTTACTTTGATGTTGTAGGTTCTTCTTCTTCTTCTATTCTAAGTTTCTATCTTATCTATTCTCACTCTCTAACTTCTTTCATTAACTACCGGTATTTTCGATCCTTGGATGTTCGATGTGTGTTGTATATCGGATAACCAAGATCGACAAATTTCTGGGACGTTACAGTTGGTATCAGAGCTTAAGGTTAAGTGAATTACCTTGGCTCTGTGGCGTGACTCAGTAGAGATAGGGTTAGTAATACCCTAGATTGAGTTTGAGCGTATATATATGAGTGAACATATTTGTTATTTGATATAAAATGATTTTATATGGTGTTGATTTATTGGTTGAGTTGTTTATGGGTTCTGATCGATCAGTTTGATCCACTGTATCGGTAGGGATTTATAAACACTCGAATACGACGAACCGACACTGTATGTTTTGAAAAGAGGGTAAATGGAATAATTTAACCCAAATTAGATTTTGATATAAAGGATTTAATTTATATTGAAATAATTATAATATATTGGATGTGTTGGTCACTATTATAATCAAATAAGATTATAAAATGTGAAATGGTTATGTAAATAACCAATCAGAATTCATATAAGTGAAATATATGAAATCGAATTGAATTAAATATGAATTTAAATCAGAAGTTTAACTAAAACCTAGAAATTTGAATAAGGGTTTGTAAATGGATTTGAATTGAATATATGAGAATTTTAAAATCCTGGGAGATTTTAAATTGTTTTACAAACAGTGTGAATGGTATTTTGAAATGAATCTCAAAATGGAAGTGTTTAGATATGGTTTTGAAAGTGATATAGTATTGAACTCACTTCGATAGCTGGAAATAGATTCCGATGATGATCTAGACATCATCGGTGTTCATTTTCGAGTTCTAAGTGATGGATTACTACCAAAGTTATTGTTTTGAATTGATTTGAGAAAAGCAAGTTGTTTTGAATCTTGAAAAGGAAAATTTGATTTTCGATATGGTAAACTGTTTAAAATTCCCAAGGAAAGATTATTTGGATTAAAACCAAATTTGAATTGAAATTTGTAAAAGCCAATTGGAATTAAAATAAAGTCAGTTAAGTGGTAACTGAAATTGAATTTGAATGATATCGAGACAAATTGTATTTGGGAGATTCGAATTTGAAGTGTAATTTGATAACTAAGTTAAGAGTTGGGAATCAAGAATGAAACTCGAGTTGAAATATTATTTGGCATGGATATAAGCGAATGGTTGTGTTGGAGATAAAAGTGATTGGAGTTTGATTGGGATGACATTGGTATATGTTGAATTAGCAGCAGATGTAAAGGATATAATGATATGCCCGACAAAAAGGTACCAGTTTCTATTATATATGGGTTTGAGATTTTGATGAGAGCTGAATTGGCAAGCCGCTTGGCTGTTTGATTTTCTTTTGGATTGGAGAAGGACTAGAGAGGCGAGTTGTGGTTTTACCGATAGGGCTGTACAAAGGAGGTTATGGCGAAATTTTCTGAAAAGTTAGAGCGTTAGAAAATTTTCAGAATTTTTGAAAATTTTAGTAAGTCGGAAAGAATTAATAAGTTAATTGGAATTTAAATGGTCCAGTTAAAATGGAAGTTAAGAAGTAAAACCTGAAGATGTTTAAATCTAATTAGTAGAGTTAGTAACATTCTTCTAGCTTAGCAATTTCGAGGACGAAATTATTTTAAGGGGGAAAGATTGTAATGACCCGCATTTTTTAGCTGTCGAATAATTAATTAATTTAATTATTAAATATCGAGTGGCGATATCGATAACCAGAATTAAATAATATTTATATTTAATTAATATAAATAATAGAATAATATATATTTCTGAAATAATCGGAAATAACATAATTCATGATATGGTGTGAATTGGACAAATTAAAATATATAATTTAGTTTATATTGAATTATATTGACGAATATATTTAAATAACGAAGCTGGAACGTAAAATTTATATTATAATTAAAATCGAGCTCGAAATGGCGCTACAGTTCGTAATTTGGCGATTCGAACTTTAAACGAATATACAGAAGCCATTTTAAATCGGATTTCTGTGAAACAAGAAACGTTCGGAGCTGGTGAAGTATATTTTTCTGATGGAAGAGAAAAATCGAGATTTCGTCGTGTAGATTTTGAGATATGTCCAAATCAAATTTTAGAAAAGTCGCTGTGGAATTCCTTTATAATTTATAATGATTTATTTATATTTTATAAAAGGAATTTCATTATAAATCGAATTTCGATTTAATCGGGATTTGAATTATTGAGTTAGAAATTCATATAGGAATATTGTGGAGCTATATGATATCGTATGTGATTATATATGATAATATTTATTTATAAATATTTAAATTAATTGTTTTTAAATTTATTTATATATTTAAAAGGGTTATTTAGAACTTTAAAAATAGCCAGTTTTGCAAACGACCTCAGAATTCGACGAAACTAATTTTGTTGGATCAGCAATATTAAATTATTGTTAGATTTCAATTTCCGTGATTTTGGAAGTCCAGTATGTGGCCTTGGGCGATTTTAATATGAAAAATAGTCGATAATTGGACCTTTAAAAATACGCTGTGTGAGCAAACGGAGTCGAAATTCGACAAACCCAGTTTCGTTGGGACCGTAATGTCGAACTGTAGCCGCATGTCCATTTTCGTGATTTTTGGGTATCGTATGTGATCACAGGAATTTTTAAGGACGAGTACATACAACGGTTGCTTAAAATTTAATATAATAATCGAATATTTAATTATAAAAAAATATCCTATATAATATCCTTAAAATTCTAAACCTTAGTCATACTTCATTTCTGGTCAAAACAAAACTTCCGCCGTTGGTTTTCTTTTTGCAAACCAGGAAATCGATCTTCAAGAAATGAGATAAAATCATATAAATTCTTATAATTCTCAAAACAAGTGTATATGGGATCGGTGAGTGAAGAGCTTCAAATTGGCATCAAATTTATGAGGTGCGATTCACATTTTCTGGACGACGTCGGTTAAGGCAAACCTAGGGCTTGATTTTTAATGGGGTTTGGGCATTCGATTGGAAGTGTGGATGTTGAAATCGAGTTTGTCAAGCGAAACCTCACCTGTATGCATACTTTCATGAAGTGTGGTGGGTATCGGTGTCGGGGTGTTATTGTAGGAGGTCGGAAATGGCTAGGAGTCGCAGTCACAGAAGGGGGATCGAGTTGGGAATGTATGCTATAGGAAGGTGGAGATTCGAATGAGAAGAATCATGGTGTGTTTAGTTTGTGATTCGGTGGAGTAGAGAAGGAGGGAGGTTGGAAAAAAAATGATTGGTTATGGGTTATAAAACGTGGCGATTTCCTGTATACTCAATTTGGGGAAGAAGATGCGTGGAGGGGGTATGGGCTTATGAAGAGGAAATGGGCCAGAGTAATAAGTTAAGGCCCATCTTTTTATTTAAATCCATGTTTATTTAATTATAATATGTATTAACTTCGTAAGGTCATAACTTCGCCATACGGTATCATAATTCAGCAAAAATGGATCCGTTAGGATCGTATGGACGGACACTACCCAATGGAACTGACTGGGAGTGGAGTGGAACTCGTTTGAATTTATGGCGAAATAAATTGTTTGATTTAAATCAAACAAATAGTTTATCGTTCTTTAACGATGAACTGCCAATGTGAGTAAAACTCACCAACTCTGAACAGTTATATTTTTATAACGTATTTTTAGAACTGTTAATCATATGTTGATTGCTGTGCGTTAACTGTTTGGTTGAATTACTTGTGTATTGGTTGAAATTATATATAACGATATATATATATAAATCGTTAATCAAATACTGATTCTGTTTAACAGAATATTTCATATTGAAATGAAATCGATGTTAATTATGTTGTTTAACATCTGTGATGCAGGGAAACAGGTTGGAGGAATCCAACTGGATTCCTCAACATTTATTTTACTGTTTTTCATATATTGTAATATATGATGTGATATATAATCTGTTGGTGATTATGTGTGTTTAAATGATATCGATCATGGTTATTTGGTATTTTAAATACCGTAAGAAATACTGGGATGCAAAAAGGGGATTTTCAAAGTGTATTTTGAAATAAATTATTTATATAAAATCAATTGATTTTATATATAAAGAAAGGATTTTATAAAAGAAAATAATTTGTAAAATCAAAGAAGAATTAAAAAGGAAATTTATTTATAAAATCAAAGGATTTTATAAAAAGGGCTATTTGTTTGTAAAATGAATGAGAATTTATTTGAGAGAAAATATTTATAAAATCAAGGGATTTTATAAAAGGGAATTATTTATAAAATCAAAGGATTTTATAAAGAGGAATATTTATTGGGATAATAAATAAGATCATATAAGAAACATTTATTGGGATAATAAATAGAAGTATAAGGGTTATTTATTTGGAAAATAAATAGAACAATTATAAAGCAAATTGTTTGTGAAAACAATTATAAAGGAAATTATTTGTGAAAACAAATATAAAGGAAATATTTATTTGGAAAATAAATAGAAGTATAAAGGAAATATTTATTTGGAAAATAAATAGAAGTATAAAGGAATATTCATTTGGAAAATAAATAGAAGTATAAAGGAATATTCATTTGGGAAATAAATAGAAAAGATAAAAGAAATATTTATTGGTTAAATAAATAGAATTGAAGGGAATATTTATTTGTTAAATAAATAGAATTGAAAAGGAATAGTTATTTATTAAGTAAACAAATAGAAAAGGAATAAATCAAAGGAGTTAATTCAAAGGAATTAATCAAAGGAATTAATCAAAGGAGTTAATTCAAAGGAATTAATCAAAGGAGTTAATTCAAAGGAATTAATCAAAGGAGTTAATTCAATGGAATAAATCGAAAGAGTAATTTAAATAGAGTTAATTGAAAGAGTAAATCGAAAGAGTTAATCGAAATGAGTTAATCGAATATTAGTTATTCGATTAGAGTTGATCGAATAGAGTAAATGAGTTAGAGTTAACAAGTTAGGGTTAATCAATTAGGGTTGACCAGTTAGAGTTGATCAGTTAGAGTTAACCATTTAGAGTTAATCAGTTAGAGTTGATCAGTTAGAGTTAACCAGTTAGAGTTAGAGTTAACCAGTTAGAGTTAAAGTTAACTAGTTAGAGTTAGAGTTAACCAATAGAGAATTTAAATAGAGTTAATCGAATTAGAATAAATTGATTAGAGTTAGTCTAAAGGAGTTATCGAATATTAGTTATTCGAATCGAGTTAAAAGGAGTTATCGAATATTAGTTATTCGAATCGAGTTAAAAGGAGTTATCGAATATTAGTTATCCGAATCGAGTTAAAAGGAGTTATCGAATCTAGTTATTTGAAAGGAGTTATCGAATCTAGTTATTCGAAAGGAGTTATTGAATCTAGTTATTCGAAAGGAGTTATCGAATCTAGTTATTCGAAAGGAGTTAATCGAATCTAGTTTATTGGAATAGAGTTAAAGGAGTAAACCGAATATAGTTTATTCGAATAGAGTTAAAGGAGTTATCGAATATAGTTTATTCGAAAGGAGTTACGTGAAAAGAGTTAATCAAATAGAGTTAATCGATTAGAGTTAAATCAAAAACAGTTAATCCAATAGAGTTAATCCAATATAGTTAATCGAAAGAGTTAATTGAATAGAGTTAATCGAATATAGTTTATTCGAAGAAAGGTTTTCGATTCTAGTTATTCGTAAGAGAGATTATCAAATATAGTTATTCGAAGGGAGGAGTTATCGAATAGAGATTTATTTGAAAGAGAGTTACATAAGGAAGTTTGTTAAAGGTTTAAAAGATAAACTTTGTCTATTCTGAAGTTAAAACGTTGTTCAGTTAAGGTCTGAGAGGTAATTATACCCCAACTTGATTGACTTCCTTTTTAACTAAGGAATGGTAAGGTTTGATAGTGAATGATGGTTAAGTGAATTTAGTAAATGGTTTGAGATGGCATGGCGATGTTTGACGTAAACATCAGTTTAAATCCAATGAAGGAGCTTTGGAAATGTTTTCAAATAAGAAACCAGAAATGTTTTCTAATATAGAAAACAGGAAATGGGAATGTTTTCCATTGTTAATAACGTATATTTTCTAAAATTAGAAAATAAGAAATGTTGAATATATGTAAACAGGAGATAGTAAATTAATGAGCTAAAGAGATAAATGTTAAATGATGATTGATCGATATAATTTCCATTTGGAAATAATATCGTTGTTTGCACAGGTGTTTTTCTTTGATAGTTAACTCGCTGACTATCGAAGTTTTCGACCATTTTAACGTTGTTAATATGGAGAGACCGGTTGGATTATTATCCGAAGAACCACTCCGTATTGGCATAAGCGTTACGAATCATATATGCCAAAGATAATTGAAGACGGAGTAAAGTGCAAGGCCTGTTGTATAAATCTTAGGTAAAGATTGCCTAAGATGGTTGTACTGAATAGTGCCTTCGGTTTGTCCAGTCCCAGGACGACTTGTATGGACGAATGTCTGACAGGTATATTAAATAGATCACGTAAGTTGATCTCTTCAAACGTATTTACGTTTGGTGGCGGAGGAATTCATTTCTCTTAGCTGTATACCCGTGGTATTTTTATGGAAATCAATTTGTGATTTGGCGGGTATGACGATGTGACATTCAAAGTGAATAAATGTGTGATCTGTCAGAGATAAGCGTGGCCTCTAGCCTCACAACCAGGAAATGACAAAAATCAGGAAGGCAGCATGGCTATGTAGGTCGCACCTATTAGGGTGTATAATCACCTGATCTAGAGTTTCGTTTACTTCTAAAAATCTATTGTCGATGCTGTCCCATTCGGGAAACGGTTGCTGATCCCAACCGTTGGTGATATACATTCGATACACTCAAGCGAAATGAGTGGTCGGTCATGTGTGGCCGGGTTGCAAGATGTTCTTGTTGAACCCAGTGTATTCCTCTCTAGAGGTACACTAGCGAAAGGTGGTTCCATACCTCGTCATAGTTGGAAATCCATTACCCAATACGTGCTTGTGGTTTGGTTGTTAATATATATGTAGAACGTGAGATGAAAGCGTTTCTGATAGATGATTATTATATTGTGGTTGATAGACATTATTATAATATCAAAAGGTTTTTGATATAAAGATATTTTGGATTCTCATAAGGGAAAACCCGTTTCGTTATACGGCATGGTCTTATGAGATATCGTTTACTTGTTCAAACTGTTTTAAATTGTTTTACTCATACCAGTCCCATGACTGACCAAGAGTTTATTTTGTTTTGGTTTCCCTAAACTCTTGGGTGCCCAATTTTGTACGGGCAGTCAAGTAGTAGGGCTTTACAGATACTTGAAGAGCTGGAGTAGGAGGCTTCAGGATTTTATATAGCTATTGTTATTCCGTTGTGTTGTAAGTGTTGTACTTGATAATGATATGTATATTCAAGCACAATCTTTTATTTCAAAGTTATGTTATATTTTATTCGTTCCGCTGTGAGATTCGTGTTTACTCTGATGTTGTAGGTTCTTCTTCTTCTTCTATTCTAAGTTTCTATCTTATCTATTCTCACCCTCTAACTTCTTTCATTAACTACCGGTATTTTCGATCCTAGGATGTTCGATATGTGTTGTATATCGGATAACCAATATTGACAAATTTCCGGGACGTTACAATCCTAGTATATATTTTAACTAGAAAATAAAATAAAAGTGAGAAGTTCTCACCTTTGGGTTCCACTCCTCCATTCTCTATTTCTGAACGGTCTGGACTCCATTTTACTTTCAGTCAGTTTCATCGCACTCTTTTTCACGTTGTTCATAGTAAAAATCATAGTTTTCTCGCTTCATTCCAATAAATAAAAATCATATTTTTATTTCTACTTCATATATTTTTACAATGCTTCTTTCTATATAAAAATTATATTTTTATATTTCTACCTCTTATATAAAGATCGAATTTTTATATTATGACATACACACGATAAAATTTATATTTTTATCTAACTAAAAATAATATTTTCATATCGCCATTTAAATTATAAATATCATATTTTTATTATCCTAATAATATAAAAATCATATTTTCATTATCAATATAATATAAAAATCATATTTTTATTACTCTAGTAATATAAAAATCATATATTTATTATCAATATAATATAAAAATCATATTTTTATTACTCTAATAATATAAAAATCATATTTTTATACATAAAAATCTAATCTTTTTATTATAAAAATCAAACCTTTATTACGTTAAAAATTATAACTTTCCTCAAATAAAAATCACTACTTTATAAAATGTTTTTCTATAAATTAAAACTGATTTAAATACTTTAAAACTGATTTTCTATAAACAATTAAAACTGAAATACGATATGAATCACCTAATTAAATAAAAACAAAATTAAAACTCAATTCGTTGTGCATTTCATCGGAGACAGGGGATGTTGCCTGTGCGGATCGAGGAGGGGATGCTGAGGTGCTGCGTCGGAGTCAGGGTCAGGTGGTGGTGGCCCCTGCGGTGCTGGAGGTGGCGGGTTTTAGGGTGGTGCGGCAAAGGGGGCGGCGTTTCTGGCTTGGGGGGGCCTAGGGTTGCGGAAATCGGAGGGGAGAGGGGCGGAGGAAGGTGGCGACAGCTGGGGGGGGGTGCGGCGAGGCTCGCCAGCGGTGGGTTGTCCGGGGGACGGCGTCAATCACCTGGAGTGGGGGGGATTTCGGAATGACGGGGGGCTTGCTTTTTTTTCTTTCTTTTTCGATTTTGATTTTGAATTGGGGGGGGGGGTTGACTTGGAAGAAGAGAAAGGAGGGGGTTGGTTATATAAATATTTTTAAATTTTATTATTTTTAAATTTCAAAAAGCAACTTTTTATTTCGAGCTCGAAATCGAACCCACCGACTATCGTCCCTAGCTAATTACCCCCATTCTGAACACAATGGGATATGCATCATAAGCCAATTCGGCTGTTTTGATCAGTTTTCATCAAAATCAAAATATAAATCTATATATTGAATTTGAACGCATATTTCAATTTACCAGGACCACATACGGACTCTAAAAATTCCCGAAAAATATTTTCTAGCTTCGTATTGATGATACGGTTCTAACAAAACTACTTTCGTCAAATTTGGAGACCATTTGAAAAATGGCCATTTTCTGGTCGATCCAAATTGACTGAAACTGTCAAAACACGTATTCCTTTGCCACGCTCACATATTGATTACATATGAAAATTGGAATCTAGCAATAATTTGACATCCCGGATCCAACAAAAGTGGTTTCGTCGAAAATGGAGGTCGTTTGCAAAATTTCCATTTTTAAGGGCTATATTTTCCATAGCGACTATTCTGAATTTTCAACTGGGCATAACTTTTTATTTCCGCTATGAAAATTCAATTTTTCGGATTCGTTGGAAAGATATTTTCAAATAGATTCTAATATTTTTGGTTTTGCTAAAATCTGGTTTATTTTGAATCCTGTATATTTATTTGAAATTTGAAATCGAATTTTCAAACTACCACGCCATTTTCAATTCCTTTTATAATTAAAAATAAATATTTATATTCTAATGTCGATACAAATTTATATATACATTCTAATTCTATTCAAAATAAATTTCTTGTTGTTATTATTTAAAATAATTCATTTTAAGTATTCAAAATTCACTAAAGTTGCCAAAATAAAAAAAATTAACTGGTTCTAATTTTCCGGGTTGTTACAGTTAACTAGCATTTGTACACGGTTATAACTTGAAAAAAAAAATTGTACATGGTTAGGTTAACTAGCATTTGTACATTTGTGTAGCTGACTCAAAAGCGACTGACTACTTCAGAAAGACGTAAAAAAGTGGAAGAAAGATTAGCAAAGCAAAGAGAAGACGAAGAACCATTGATCAAAGGAGAACCTAAGGCCTTGTTGAAATTTCTCTAACTCTGATCAATGAAGTATTTTTTTTAAATTTCAATGAACCCCCAAATTTAAAATTACATACTTGCTAGTTTAATCTTAGTGGAAATCCTAAGGCGATAGAACTATAAAAGATTAGAAGTCAAAGTTTTTTCTGAAGCAAAATAAATTTAGTATGTCATATTTACACTAATATTATCTATGTTGTGATTTTATTAATTGGCTAGTCAATCGGACGATTAAGAAAAAAGAAGTATACGCAAGAAATAAATTCAAAGTATTTGAGCATTGAAGTATTGAAGCAAGAAATATATATTTATATATATATATAATTATTTATATGGTTCAAAAGCTAAATGATAAAGGGCAACTGTAATAACCCGGAAATCTGGGCCAGTTTAAAATCTTTATTTTGGCAATTTTAACGAATTTTGAATATTTAAAATGAATTATTTTAAATAATGTCGACGAGAAATTTATTTTGAATAGAATTCGACGCATATATTTATATACGTCGTCGTTAGAATATAAATAATTATATATAATTATAAATAGAATTGAAAATGGCGCGGTAGTTCGATAATTCGATTTCAAACTTCAATTGAACATACCGGGTGCAAAACAAACCGGATTTTAGCGAAACCAAAAACAATAGGATCTATTTGAGAATATCTTTCCAACGAATCCGAAAAATCAAATTTTCATAGCGGGAATCGAAAGATATGTCCAGTTGAAAATCCTGAATAGTCGCTATGGAATTCAGGCCCTTAAAAATAGACATTTTGCAAACGACCTCGGATTTCGACGAAACCACTTTTGTTGGGTCCGTGATGTCGAATTATTGCTAGGTTTCAAATTTCATAATTTTTCGAATTAATATGTGAGCGTGGCAAAGGAAAACGCGTTTGACCAGTTCAGTTGATTTTAATCGACTGGAAAATGGCCATTTTTCCAACGGTCTCAGAATTCGATGAAATTAGTTTTGTTAGGACCGTATCGTCAATACGAAGCTAGAAAATATTTTTCTGGAATTTTTCTAGTTAGTATATGACCCCGGTAAATTGAAATGCGCGTTTAAATTCAATATATAGAGTTATATGTTGATTTTGACGAAAACTGATCGAAACGATCGAATCAGCTTACGATACATATCCCATTGTGTTCGGAATGGGGGTAATTAGCTATGGACGACAGGCGGTGGGCCTCGTTTTGAGGTCGAAAATAAAAGTTGCTTTTTGGTGGAAAATAAAATATTAAATAAAAGCTTTCTCTCTCTCTCATCCTATTACCTCTGGCCCCCCTTTCTCGTTTTCATTCGTTCAGAAAAAAAAAAGAAGAAAGTGGAAGAAGACGCAGCCGCCCCCCTCCCCTTCGATCGCCACCTCCGAACCCCCCCCCATGCGCGCAACCGCCACACCCCCCTACCCTATGCGCCACCAATCGAAGACCCCCCCCCCCAGCAGCGACGACCACCGCGAGAACCCCCCCCCTCCCCCTGCGCACAACCGCGAAGTCCCCCCCTCATCCGCACCCCCTCGACCACCTCCCCGCCTCCCACCTGAAGACTGACGCCCCACACACCCCCTTCGAGGCCCTGAAACCCTAGAAAATTTTACTGTAAGTTTTTTTAATTTTATTTTATTTATTTTTCAATTTTCAGTTATCGTTCTATTTGATTTTAAAACTGATTTTATTTGATTTGAAAACTGAAATATATTTGATTTTAAAATTGATTTTTAACTAAGTAAAAAGGCGGAGATTTTTAAAATAGAAAAGATTAGATCTTTAAACTATAAAAGATTTGATTTTTTAACTATGAAGGAATTTGATTTTTGACTTTGAAAAGTTTGATTTTTAACTATGGAAAGATCGGATATTTTTACCATTTTAAAGATGATATTTTTATCATTGTAAAGAGGCGATTTTTCATAGCAAAAAGAAATGATTTTCAATAATATAAAAGTTGAATTTTTATAATTCATGAAGGTGAGATTTTTATTCGAAGAAAGATATGATTTTTACCTATAGTAAAAATTTGATTTTTAAATATATGAAGAGATTATAAAAATATGATTTTTAAATTGAAAATGAACAAATAAAAATGTGATTTTTATTTTAAAAGACATCAGTATATAAAAAAGTGATTTTTATATATGTAGTGGCTACGGGCGACGAAAGCGATAAGAGACAAGAACGACGAAGACTTCTAGAAAAGAAGAGTCAAGATGATTGGATAGCTTTCGGTGAGAATTTCTCACTCTTCAATTTCTTTTTCTAGTTATATATATATATATATATATATATATATATATATATATATATATACTAGGATGCAGACGGTGTTTAGTAGCACCCGACACCCGTCATCCACAGACCATGGATGGCTTGTTTGTTAAATTGTTTGGTTGTGTAGTTGGTTAGTTTATTTGGTTTGAATTGAATTGTTTGGTGAAATGGAATGGATTTGATTGATGTGTGAATGGCGTGGGCCTTCACTAGACCGGGGATAAGGCTAGGCCTTGTCCCGTTTCTAGTATCGTGCCGTTATGCCGCCGAAATTTTCTAAAATAAGTTAGAAAAATAAAAAATATCATTTTTATTTTGTAAATGAACTGAATAAAAATTCATGTGTTAAAATAAAATATTTTGTCGTTAAAAATATAATTTTTAACGTGAATGTGAATAAATAAATATTCATTTACAAACCGGACGGTTTGTTTATGTACACCTATTTGAAGGACATTGATTGGGACGATAAATTTTACACATCGCCCAACTGCACAAATAAAATCTGTGTTTGATGGTTTGAAACCCCACACGGGTATTGGGATAAAATACGGCATACACTAATCCCAATAATTAGTTGTATGTCGATCGATTGATTGACAGACTGTTATAAGCGTTAGATATCTATATTTGATGCTTATACAGTGTAGTGCACAATGGATGATGGTTGATTATTTATCGTTGTTATTATATACATGTGTTGTATGGAATCCATATAATTAACTTTATATGGTAATTGATTGGGCCTCATTCCAATTTAGAAAATAAGGAATATTATAAAATAAAGGTTCATGTGTTGACTGTACTCATCCATTGAGATTAGTCATGTGTTGAACGAAATATTTTAATAATAAAATTTACATCTTTATCATTATAAAATAAAGGTTCATGTGTTGACAGTACTCATCCGTTGAGATTAGTCATGTGTTGAACGAAATATTTGAAAACGAAATATTTGAAATAGAAATATTTGAAAATGAAATATTTGAAAACGAAATATTTGAAAACGAAATATTTGAAATAGAAATATTTGAAAATGAAATATTTGAAATAGAAATATTTGAAATAGAAATATTTGAAAACGAAATATTTGAAATAGAAATATTCGGAAACGAAATATTTGAAATAGAAATATTTGAAAGGGAAATATTTGAAATAGAATATTTGAAAATAGAAATATATGAAGCCGTGTTGATTAGATAAACGCCATTTTGACGTGAACGATATTTATATCGATTTTATTCAATTTAAAATGAATATTGAAAAGTGATTTCGAAATCGAATATTTTGAAATGAAATTATAATCGAATTGAATCGAAAAGAAAACGAATTCGAATTGAATCGAAAAGAAAACGAATTCGAATTGAATTGAAAAGAAAACGAATTCGAACTGAATTGAATAGAAAACGAATTTGATTTGAATGGAAAACCAATTTGAATTGAATTGAATAGAAAACGAATTCGAATTAAATTGAATTGAAAACGAATTGAAATAGAAGTAAAATCAATTTGAAATGAATTCAAATTGAATTGAAATTTGAATTGAATAGAAATGAATTTTAAAACGAATTTATAAGGAAAATTTTAATTTTGATTTGAATTGAAATGGAAGTCGAAAATGTTTTTGAAACGAATTCAAAACTATCTATATAATTCGTTTTAAATAGAAATCGACGAAATATATATTATATATATTATATATATAATATAATGGCCTGAATAGAACGCGCCGCGCTGCGGCAGTTCGCGAATTTCGACCATTAACTTCGAACGGACATTACGGGAGATCCGACCGTCGGATTCTCCTAAAACCGGAACCGTTGGGTTCGTATCGAAAAGAGCTTTCTAACGAATATTAGAAATTTGAAATCTAACGGTTGGATTTGGAGATACGTCCAAATCAAATTTGGAAAAGGTCGCTGTAAGTGCAGTTCGATGGCCGTTGTTGGAAATCGACTGTACGGGCCTTGATAAAATTATTAAAAATAGTAATAATTTGTGTAAAATCATAAGAAATGATTTGGGAAAAATTGGGATGAAAAACTCCATATTTGAAAAGATAAAAATAGACTTTTATCGAAATGAACTAGTTTTGAACTAAAATTAAAACCTATTTATTTTTAAATAAATAAAATGGAACTGAATTAGAATTGATTTGTGGGTTTATCGTGAACAGTGTTTTAAATAACACTAGTTCTTTAACCCGATGATAAATAGGATATGATTTGGGTTTATCGTGAACTGTGTTTTAAATGACACTAGTTCTTTAACCCAGTAAAAGGAGTTTTAACGAATCTGCAATTAGATTGAAATGTGAATTGATAATTTAAATTATCAAATATAGAAAGTGAGCGAGAATGGAGTATTACCAGTTTTGCTCCAAAGCGATAGTTAAATATTTAATTAGATTTGAACGTGGAATGGTAATAAATTTTACCGATAACACCGTGGTGTTAGATATGGAGTATTACCAGTTTTGCTTCATGGGATGAATAGGTTGGGATTGGGAAATAAAATAAATAATTACTTCGGTGTGGTTCGCTAATCTCGACTAGTTTAGAAAACCATAATTTGGTTTGAAACATTATCCAAAGGAAGATTAAATGATAAATTTTAAAGAATTTATCTTGGATAAAATTAATGGGAACCTTTCCCTAAGAATGTGGAATTTAGAAACTAGCTGTAGGTTAGTTAAGAAGAATGGTTTCCTGGGTATTGATCTGATGTTGGTTTCGGCCTTCGGGGTTAATATTTGGGAAATTGTTCTCTTGCTAATTTGCGGTTAGTGGCTGCTGAATTGGAATGAGGCGTATGTTGTGTTTGTGTAACATTTGTTTTTAATATACGCGGGTTGTTCGGAAAGGCCGGGTTTATACCCATTCTGAATAACCGATTCGACGATATGTCGAAGATGAAGACGGTGGTCGAAGACCGGAAGTCTTCACATCGTTTGGGTGATTACTGATGATCTTGATTGGGCTGTACACCCAAGATGAGGGAATCAAATGGTGGTCGTCCAGACGTACTTGGAGATCGATGGATATGCGAGGAAAGTGCCTCCGGTTTCGTTCAGACCCAGAACGAACTTGTAAATGGATTGTGTGTCTGACATTGGATTTTATTCTGTGTTGATTGATTTCTATCAAATATATATCTGTTTGGCGGCGGAGAATTTATTCTCTTGCTTAACGCCCTTCTCTGAGACGTACGAGCTTAGAGGTTATATATCGATAGATATCAATCGCATGGCATGAATTGCCTGTGTGGCATGCTGAGTTGCATGGATCAAGGCTTCTGTTGAAAAGCAAAGTCTTGTGGTTGATGATCAAAGCACGGCCTACGTGGCAGCTTTGTGTATAACGTGAATTCGCGAGCCTCACACCTCGGTATGAGTTAAAAACGGGATAAGGACTGCAGGGAGAGCACAACGTTTCTTTCTAGCTTTGGTGGTGTCAGTGACTTACCAGCCCTGACATTTATATACTTTTCACCTATGTGGTTGTTGGATGAGGCGCCTCGATTTTAGGTCTGTAAGGACCGGGAAACGTGTGTTCAGGCATAATTAATCCTCAAATGTAAGAGAGGACCGGCCCTGAAGCATCCAGGGGTTACCCAGAGTGTGTAGTCCCGAGGCATTTGCTAGAGTGTCTCGAAGCGGAGAGGAGCTTGCCCCTTGCCTCGACTCATGACGGAAATCCAATTTCCAATACGTGTATTTCGGCTTTATATGTAGAGCCTAGTATGGCGACATAGTGGAATGGGGGCACTTATGCCGTCTATGATTTATATTTATGATTGAAATCGTTTTGACACTATACACTTATTATAGTATCAAATGATTTGTTTTAAACGTACCAAGCATGTTTGGCTGTTATAAGGTAAAACCCTATCCTCCGGCTTGCGTTGCATTGTGTGATGGGACCTGGGTCCTATAATAGCTTCATTTTTCGAAAAAGCATTGCGCTGTTTATTCTATGCACTGTTATTCTTGGGAGGAAACCCGTTCCGTGTTATACGGCGTGGTCCCTTGAATTACTCTCTTAAAAAGTACAGTTTTAAATAACTGTTTTAGTTCTCACACCAGTCACATGACTGACCTGGAGTTTATTGTTTTAACCTAAACTCTGGGTGCCCCTATTTTCGACACGGGCAGCTAGTAGTTTTGGGTTTTGCAGATTTATATTCATAGGATCCTGGTTTACAGCTGGAATGATATCCGGAAAGCTCTGTATCCGTATATCACCTTCAGTTGTGCTTTGTATTATTTTCCGCTGCTAAGTAATTTATTGTAATCTCTGATATTTATCGAATGTAATTTATTCATTTATACTCTGTATATTCTTGTATCTGATGGAATTGTTGTAATGACAATGAAATGTTCTTCTGTCTGCGTTCTGATTTGTCTTGTCCTCACAGTAATTCGTTCTTTCTCATCTCTTCGGAGACCGGGGAAGTTCAGGTCGCTTCAGCAACACAATAAATCTAGAGCGAAGTGCGACTGTTTGATGAAAGGATGTGACTGTTGGCAGCGCAATAAAGTTATTTGTTACGAATAAATATAGAGTAGTATATTTTTGTTAAATAACTTGGATTATTGTTACGAATAAAGTTATTTGCTTTTTTTATCTTTTTGTTATTTTTAGATATTATAAATTGTTTTGATGCCATACATTATCATCTGTAAAGGGGACTCTTTTTTGCTTTCCGCTTTACGTACCAAAAGTCCTAGGACAAGCCCTGTATGTAAAAGGCCCTAGGCAAAAAAATAATTTGAGGCCCTTGCATATAAAAAAACAATGAAAAAATGATAAACACTAGTATTCCATTAATACAAAATGATAATTATGATTATACAAAAATGGAACAAAAGACGTTTACATTATATCTTATCATCTTACATTTTAAGTGGTAAATTTACTAAGCAGAATACTTAATTCAAGTGATTCTAAATCTTCTTATGATAGATATTGTGGCCGATCCATTCAATCTTTCTTGCGACATAGTTATCTGAAGAAAAGATTTAATTAGCTTCAATTTTGAAAAGCTTCTTTCACCGAGGCGACGTCACAGGAATAGTTAGTAATATTCTATAAGCAACTCATGCATTAATATAAAGACAACCCATCCTCCTAATATAATTTAATACATTAATATCTCCTTTTGCATT
Organism: Allium sativum; assembly: GCA_030737875.1. Lineage (NCBI taxonomy): Eukaryota > Viridiplantae > Streptophyta > Magnoliopsida > Asparagales > Amaryllidaceae > Allium > Allium sativum. The sequence continues at coordinate 16,431,975 of CM060923.1, forward strand.
TGTTGGTTATACTACTTTTATGATTTGCAACTCCGCGAATAACTCTGCTCCATTAATATCGGAAATCATCTCATATTTCAAATTATTCTCATGGTTGTGATATGAAGACTTCAAACTATCATAAAAAACATGTTTCAATCCTTCTAGTTCATATAAAAATCTGAATGTCTTGTCATACTTTTTAAATGGTTCAAATATACTTTCAAGTGATGACAAATCTTGATCTACAATATACAAAAGTAATTCACTCTAAAAGATTCTTTTGACGATTGCGTAGTCTCTGCTCTATTATTTTCATCAAATTGTTTTTTCCTACGTGTTACGTGTCTTTGAATAAATAAAGGTTCAATCCCCAGACCAATTGCAATTTTTTCTGCCTCAACTATAGATAATTCAAATCCATTTTCTCGATTTTTTTGGAAAAACAAATTAAACCTTTTAGATGATCCATCACAATGTCAATATGCATATCTTCCACTTATAGCTTTTTGCTTACTCTATTAACATTGTTCAATAAAGTGTACCATATAATCATACCAAGCAAAAATTCAAAGTTCTCAAACTCATGTTTAACTAAGGATTTGGCCTCACTTTTGCACACAGGATCATCTTATGACTCGCCAATTGAATTAGAGCTTCTCTAATTTGTGGAGCTTGAGACCAAATTTATTTCACATTTTCAACATGACTTTCCCAACGTGTTTGTGACAACGACTTTAGTGTAAGACCATCAACTATAAGGGGTGATAATCCCTTTCAGCGGAAAAACCTCAATGGGATCTTGCAATGATGTGATAGAACAAATAGATTGAAATGATTATCAATAACAGATCACAAAAAAAAGGCAACAGAGAACACATAAATTTATAGTGGTTGGACTATCGTGAGATAGTGTACGTCCACTTTAGTGGGGAAGAGATTTTATTAATATTCAAGAGATTACAGAGTTTTTAAAGTAGAGCAAAGAAATGAAGAAATACAGACGATCTCATGTCATAGGAATAACATCCTCTATGCCTCTCTTTAAATAGAGAAAAGATTACTTGGGGATAAGGCAATTGATTTATATAAATAAATCAATTCATGGAAGGCTAATATTCCAATTAATTTTATTGTCATATGATTGATTGATAACTTTCCCTTTTCTCCATCAATCAATCATTTTTCCAATTTAATTTCTTTTTGTTTCTTCTTTCATGAAACCTGGCAACAAAATAAATGGCGAATCTCTAATATCCCTTTCTCCTTTATATTCCTTTCCATTTCTTTCTTGCACAAAATGGGTAACCAAATTACCCTGAATATCTCTAAAAATCTAATTAATTTTGGAATTATTGTATCACAAAAAATTCCAATAATCTCCACCTTGATACGATATCTCTTGCAACCAAGAGTCTCCAATGTAAATGCTTCCCAATAAGTTCCTGCAAAAGCCACCCCTCATTGCACTTTGTCAGTGAACTCTGGCAAGGCCAACGCCCACCAACAAAGTGTTGGAAGCATTCAAAAAACAAGGTAAACATTGTGCAACCAACTCCTATCTCTTCATACAAGAAGAATATCACATCTTCTCTTGACTTCAACTAAGTCACTCTGTAACAACCCAGAAAATCGGAACCAATTTTAAATTTTTATTTTGGCTATTTTAATGTAAATATTTATTTTAATTGCAAAAGGAATTGGAAATGTCGCAGTAGTTTGAAAATTCGATTTCAAATTTCAAATGAATGTACAGGATTCGACATTAACCGGATTTTAGTGAAACTAGAAATATTTGAATCTGTTTGAAAATATCTTTCCAACGAATGTGAAAAATCCATATTTCATAACGGGAATAAAAAGTTATGTCCAGTTGAAAATTCAGAATAGTCGCTATGGAATTTATATAATATATAGCCTTTAAAAATAGCGATTTTGCAAACGACCTCCGTTTTTGATGAGACCACTTTTATTGGATTCCTAATGTCAAATTATTGCTAGATTCCAATTTTCATAATTTTTGGAATCAATATGTGAGCGTGGTGAATTTAAACGCGTTTGGTAAATTCAGTTTGAATTTAATCGACTGGAAAATGATCATTTTTCAAACGGTCTCCAAATTCAATAAAATTAGTTTTGTTAGGACCGTATCATCAAAACATAGCTAGATTTATTTTTCGGGAATTTTTGGAGTTAGTGTGTGGCCCTGGTAAATTAAAATGTACGTTAAAATCAAATTTGAACGTTATATTAATTTATATATTAAATTTGACAAAAAATGAATGAAGCGGTCGAATTGGCTTGCGGGACATATCCCATTGTGTTCGGAATGGGGGTAATTAACTAGGGGCGACAGTCGGTGGGTCTCGTTTAGAGGTCGAAATTAAAAGTCAACTTTTTGGGAATTAAAAAGAAAAGACAAGAAAATATATATAATTATATTATCTTCCCTCCTCTCTCTCTTCATTTTTAGTCGAAATAAAAAAAAAACCCCACACCAAATCGATCATCTCTCCCCCCTCCCTCACCAGCGCCACCCATCTTGGCGCGGCCTCTGGCCTCGCGCGACCCCCTTCTGCCTCCATGTCCTCCCCCTGGCCTCCTCCTCCTCTATACCGAACCCCCTTCTTCGATTTTGACCTAGCCGCCACCGTGACCCCCCCTGTCGCGCAACACCCCCTGAGCCACCACTGCACCACCGCGAACCACCTCCCCCTCCTCCAATCAACACGCAAGCCCCCCTCTCAGAAAACCGAAACACAATAAGTTTTTTTATTATTTATTTATTCATTTATTTGTTTTATTCTTTTTTCTTTTTAGTTATATAGTAAAACATAGTTTTTAAAAATCTGATTTTAATGTAATATCATTGTTTTGAAATGAAATATATATATATATATATAGGTTAAAAATAGAAAAAGATTTGATTTTTAAAAATAGAAAAGGATTTGATTTTTATTATTTGAATAGCGATATAAAAATATATTTTCTATATATGAAGTAGCGGTGTAAAAATATGATTTTTATATAGGTAGTAGATTAAAAATATGCTCTTTATATATATAGAAACAATATAAAGATATAATTTTTAATAGTATAAAAATGTGATTTATATATATATATATATATTGTTGCGAGATAAAATTGTGATTTTTAAATATAAATATCGTTGATTAAAAATATGATTTTTAGTGTATAAACATCATATTAAAAATTTGATTTTTACTATGAACAGCGTGAAAAAGGATTGCGTTGACATTATGGGAAAATCCGAACTGTTCGGAAATTCAGAAAAAAAACTGGAGGAGTGGATCCCAAAGGTGAGAACTTCTCACTCTAATTTATTTTCTAGTTAAATATAGATACTAGAATGCAGACGGTGCTTAGTAGCACCCGACACCTTTGTTTGATACCATGTTTGTTTGGTTGTTTGGTTGGATTATTTGGTTGAATTTGGTTTGGGAATAACATGAATTGATCAGAATTTGATTTGTACATGGCGCGAGCCATTATTAGGCGAGGGATAAGGCTAAACCTTATTCTGGTTCTAGTATCGCGCCGTTATGCTGCCGAATTTTTTTAAAATATTAGAATAATAAAATATCATTTTTATTGTATAAATGAACTGTATAAAATATTCATGAGATGAAATAAATATTTTATAGTTAAAAATATAATTTTTAACGTGTATACGAATAAAATAAATATTCATTTACAAATAAGACGATTTGTTTATGTACACACATTTAACTGATATTGATTGGGACGATATATTTTACACATCGCCCAACTGCACAAATAAAAATCAGTGTTTTTTGTTTGAAAACCCTACACGGGTATTGGGATGATATTGGACATACACTAATCCCAATATTTAGTTGTATGTCAATCGATTGGTTGACAGAATGTTGTAAGCGTTAATTGTTTATATTTAGTGCTTATGCAGTTGTGTAATGCACTCTGGATGATGGTTGACTGTGTTTGATTATTGTCGTGTACGTGTGTGTATGAAATCCACATAAATAAAATTATATGGTAATTGACTGTGTCTGATTCCAATTCGGAAAGAACGAATATTTTAAATTAAAGAATATTTTGAAATGACGAGTAATAAATATTTTAAAACAACTAATATTTTAAAATAATATTCAGTAATGAATCAAAATATGATTTTGATGTCTGATTTGGGATGAACACGAAAATATTTAAATATATAAAGCTATGTTGATTAAGTTAACGCCATTTTACCATGAATGATATTATATCGATTTTATTCATTTTTATAATGAATATCGAAAAGGAAGTGATTTCAAAATCTAATGTTTTGAAAATTTTATCATTTATATATTAATGATATGGAATATTCAATTTTGATTTGAAATTGAATAAGAAGTTGAAATCGTTTTGAAAACGAATTTAAAACGATTTATAAAATAGGTTTTAATGGAGATCGACGAAATATATATAATACATATATTATATATATTTAACGGCCTGAATAGAACGCGCCGCGCCGCGACAGTTCGCGAATTCCGGCCATTGACTTCGAGTTCACATTACGGGAGATCCGACCGTCAGATTCTCTTAAAACCAAAACCGTTGGGTTCGTATCGAAAAGAGATTTCCAATGAATATAAGAAATTTGAAATCTAACGGTTGGATTTGGAATTATGTCCAAATCAAATTTGGAAAAGGTCGTTGTAAGTGCAGTTCGATGACCGTTTATGGAAATCGACTATACGGGCTTGATAAAATTATTAAAAATTTCAATAATTTGTGTAAAATCATAATAAATGATTTGGAAAGAATTTGGGTGAGAAATTTCCACGTTTGTAAAGATAAAAATATATCTTTATCAAAATGAACTAGTTATGAACTAGAATTATAATCCAATGTTTTTAAATAAATAAATTGGATTTGAAATGGTTTTAAAAATAACCAAAATTTCCAATATATGAATCGAAATGGATTTGAATCGAAATTATCTGTGGAATATTTCGATATTGGATTCCGTGATTATACGGATTTGTGGAGGAATTTGGAAGATATATATATATCGTTATTCCCAATACGATATTTGTTGATTTCAGAAGTTGATATTGAATATAAGCCGATATAATTTCTATTCAAAGCCTTGTATTTAATATTAAATTGGGTTTTGGGTTTGTCGTGAATGGTGTCTTCATTAACATTGTTCTTAAATCCAGTTGAGGAAAGAATAAATCTTTTAATTAAGGTTTAGTGAAGTTTTCCAATTAATTAAGATTTAATTGGAATTGAATAAAAGAATTGGATTTTGGGTTTGTCGTGAATGGTGTCTTAAATAACATTGTTCTTAAACTCCATGTGAAAAGAATAAATCTTTTAATTAAGATTATAAGAGTTTCCAGTTAATTAACATTTAATTGGAATAAAATGGGATGTGAATTGGGTTTATTGTGAACTGTGTTTTTAACGACATTCGTTCTTTAACCCGATTTACAGTGAAATGTGATTTGGAATTTATAAATCTTTTTATTAAGATTTAATGGAAATTTTCCAATGTAAAGTTTTCCAATTTAATATATTAAATTGGAATTGAATGGAACTCGATTCGATAACAATCGAAATGAGATTCTGTGGAGGAAGACTGTTAATATATATGGAATTTAAAAAGGTCGTTATTCCATTTATATTATTAGTCGGATACGGAAATTGATATCGGTTATATATATTGATCTGTTCTCCATGAAGATTCCATGATTAATGGAATGGGATTTTGGGTTTATCGTGAACTGTGTTTTAAATGACATGAGTTCTTTAACCCAGTTAAAGACATGATTACATGTCTAACATTGTATTTCGAACTGTATGGTTGACCTCTGCTAAATATATATATATGTTTGGTGGCGGAGAATTTATTCTCTTGCTTAACACCCTTCTATAAGACGTACGAGCTTAGAGGTTATATATCGGCAGAAATCAATAGTACGGTGTAGATTGTCGATGCGACATGTTTGTGTTTTCAAAGTTAAATAATTATTAATATTGATTTTTGGGAAGATTAAAACTAAGTGGAGTTTTAATGAATATTTAATTAGACTGGAATGTGAATGAAATAATTAAATTTATTGAATTCATGAAATGATCGAGAATGGAGTATCACTAGTTTTGCTCCAAGCGATAGTTAAATCTTTAATTAGATTTGAACGTGAAATGGTATATAATTTTACCGATAACACCGTGGTGTTAGATATGGTGTATTACCAGTTTTGCTCCATGGGATGAATAGGTTGGGATTGGGAAATATAATAAATGATTACTTCGGTAAGGTTCGCTAATCCCGACTAGTTTTGGATAAACCTTAATTTGGTTTGAATTGATATCAAATGGAAGATTAAAGAGTAAATTTAAAGAATTTATCTTTGATAAAATTAATGGGAACCTTTCCCAAAGGATATGAATATTTAAATAAAAAATATTCAGAATTGGAATGAGGCGTATGTTGTGTTTTATAACACTTGTTTATTATATACGCGAGTTATTCGGAAAGGCCGGGTTTATACCCATTCTGAATAACTGATTCGACGACATGTCGATGATGAAAACGGTGGTTGAAGACCGGAGGTCTTCACATCGTTTGGATGATTACTGATGTCTTGATTGGGTTGTACACCCAAGACAAGGTAACAAGTGGTGATTGTCCAGACGTACTTGGAGATCGACCGAATATGCGAGGACCTCTCTCCTGTATTGGACACGGGATGAGGAATAAGGTGCCTCCGGTTTCGTTCAGACCCATAAAGAACTTGTAAATGGATGTGTGTCTGACATTGGATTTTTTTTGTGTTGATTGATCTCTATTAAATATATATATCTGTTTGGCAGCGGAGAATTTATTCTCTTGCTTAACGCCCTTCTCTGAGACGTACGAGCTCAGAGGTTATATATCGATAGACATCAGTAGCATGGCATGAATTGCATGTGTGGCATGCTGAGATGCAAATGATCAAGGCTCCTATTGAAAAGCAGAGTCTTGTGGTTGATGATCAAAGCACGACTTTAATATAACATAGCTTTGTGTATAGCGTTAATTCGCGAGCCTCACACCTTGGTATGAGTCAAAAACGGGATAAGGTACCCAAGGAGGACATGATGTTTCTTTCTAGCTATGGGCGGTGTCATGGTATGGAGCCCAAACATTTATTATTTTTACCTATGTGGTTGTTAGATTGCGAGGCGCCTCGGATATATCAGTTACTATGGAGCCGATGGACGACTCAATCATCTGGCTCATTTACTCCCCATAGCACGGGGAAACGTGTGTTCAGGAATTGCCAATCATCAAACGTAAGAAAGGACTGGCCTTGGAGGATCCAAGGGTCTTCTGTGGGAGATCCTGAGGCATTTGCTAGAGTGTCTCGAAGTCGGCGAGGAGTACATCCCTTGCCTCGACTCATAACGGAAATCCAATTTCCAATACATGACATTTCGGTTTTGATTGTAGAGCCTAGTATTGGCGACATAGTAGCATGGGATACTATGTCATCTATGATTGATACATTTATATTCGAAGTTGTTTTGACACTATACACTTACTATACACTCATGCGTTGTTTATTCTATGCACTGGTATTCTTGGGAGGAAACCCGTTCCGTGTTATACGGCGTGGTCCCTTGATTTACTTTATTTCTAAAGTAAAAGATTTAATAACTGTTTTTGATTCTCACACCAGTCACATGACTGACCTGGAGTTTACTGTTTTAACCTAAACTCTGGGTGCCCCTATTTTCCACACGGGCAGCTAGTAGTTTTGGTTTGCAGATATTATATTCACAGGATCCTAGTTTACAGCTGGAGCTATATTCGGAACGCTCTGTATCCATGTATTTCTTTCAGTTGTGTTTTGTATTATTTTCCGCTGCATAATAATTTGTAAATCTCTGATATTTATCAAATGTATATTATTTGGTCATACTTTGTATATTCTTGTACTCTGATGTAAATTGTTGTAATAAGCAATGAAATGTCCTTCTGTTTGTGTTCTGATATGTCGTGTTCTCAGACCATCTGTTCTTTCTCTTCTCTTCGGAGACCGAGGAAGTTCAAGTCGTTATACACTCTCTTCCGCATAGTGCCACCATGTGGCACTTAGCACTTCATCAAGTGAATCAAGTTCGAGCAATACTCGAACTTAGTAGCAAGTAATACCTTCGTAAACACGTCCCCTGCATTGTTACTTGTGTGAATCTTCTGAAGACGAACTAACTTCTCCTCATTCATAGAGATATGGAAAGTCTCTCTTACCTCTATATGATTTGTTTTAGAACTGAAAGCCAAATTTTCAGCTAAATGAATTGCACTTTGACTGTCACAATTCACCAAACAAGCATCTTGTATGAAGCCCAAATCACACAATAACTTCTTCAAATAAAGTGCCTCTTTAGCTGCCTCAACTACAGCTATCAGCTCTGCCTCTATAGTAGACAAAGCAACTATAATCTGCAACCTCGCTCTCCAACTAATAGCTGTTCCTCCAAGTGTGAACACATAGCCTGAGGTTGACTTCCTTCTATCTCTATCTCCCGCATAGTCTGAATCACAAAATCCGACCAAGTTGAAATCTTTATTTATGCCGCAAAAAATAAGCCCATAATCTGATGTTCCTATAAGATATCTAAAAATGTACTTCACTGCCTCCCAATGCAATTTCCCCGGATTTGTCGTATATCTACTAACTAATCCTACAGCCTGAGCAATGTCAGGTCTAGTGCACACCATAGCATACATCAAGCTACCTACTGCACTTGCATAAGGCACCTTTTTCATATAGACCTTATCCTTTTCTGAGATCGTAGAGCCCTGCTTAGAAAGTTGTATATGCAAAGGCAAGGGTGTACTGATAGACTTTGCTCCATCCATGCTAAACCGAGCAAGCACATTTTAAATATATTCCTTTTGAGTAAGTCTCAAAAGTCCAAGCTTCCTATCTCTTTGGATTTCCATCCCCAAAAATTTCTTTGCTTCTCCAAGATCTTTCATATCGAATTCCGCTTTTAATTTCAACTTCAATGCATCAATTTCAGCTTTATCCTTGGAAGCAATCAACATATCATCCATATACAAAAGCAAATACACTCAATTATTATTCTTTAAATGCTTAAAATAAACACATGCATCTTTAGTACTACGATTAAAATCATGTGAAAGCATAAAAGAATCAAACCTATTGTACCATTGTATAGGCGACAGTTTTAGACCATAAAGAGATTTCTTCAACTTGCATACCCAATCTGATTTTCCATCTACAATAAAACCTTCTAGCTGCTTCATGTAAATGGTTTCCTCCAAATCACCATGCAAGAAAGCGGTCCTCACATCAAGTTGTTCTAACTCCAAATCGTGAGCAGCAACTATTGCAAGTAGGTTTCGGATTGAAGTTTTCCTAACAACTGGAGCAAATATTTCATCATACTCTAACCCCTTTTTTTGTGAAAACCCTTTGGCTACTAATCTTGCCTTGTATCGACCTTCATATTTCACCTTGAATACCCACTTGCAACTTATGGCTCGGCTTCCTTGAGGTAGTGGTGCCAAATCTCAAGTCTTGTTCTTTTGCAAAGATTGTATCTCCTCTTCCATAGCGCAATTCCACTTCGAGTTATCACTTGAATTCATGGCTTCTTCAAATCTCTATGGTTCATCATGAATTACATGTAGAACATATTCAAACTGATCATCAAGGCTCAAATTTGCATACTGCCAATCTCCATATCTAATTGGAGCTCTCTTTGGTCTTTGACTAGCCCGAATGGCTATATCGCCCGATTCTCCTTCAGCTCCACCTTGAGCTCCACCTTGAGCTGAATCCTCTCTAGCTTCATGACCATCACCATCACTACTAGAGGAAATATGTGGACTATCATGTGATGTATCATCAACTGCTCTATCACTATTATCAATAGTTGTAAGGTCCTAGAATTTCGACAATTGGAAAATACAATTAATTAAAAGATTTTATTATGAACAATCAAATTCATATTAATGTATGGATTCGAAATTTAAAATCAAATACATTGGTTGTGTGTGAATTGGATTTAACTCAAAATGGTTTGTGAAGATCAAATATTTATTGCTGAATATTTGAATTGGATTGGAATGAACATTTGATTTGGATTTCGACTAAAAATGATTGGATTTAAAAATAAATATTTTCGACGTTAAACGAATTGGAGAATTTTATTTGTCGAAATATATGGAAATGGGCTTGGATATGTGTGTATTTGTGTATATTAAGAAATTGAAATTTAACCTTCAACATTGGAATTAAACAAGAGTTGTTGATGGACAAACAAGATAAAAACGGTGAACTGATAAGTAATTTAAAATTAAAATACCATCGTATACAAACAAAGTTGAATTACAACTAGATTGATTTTAATGGATTCAGAATGTCGAAATATGACAGTGCATATATTTTTGTCACGTTTGGAAATTGTGTCAGCGGTACAATTACTGAGTGTTGAACGCCAGTTCGTGGTAGAAATTAAACATTTAATTAAACAGATATAACCTTCCTCAAGAAGATATTGCGTCGACCTATAAGTGAAAAAAAAATCGTGCTACCCTAAAACCTATTGATTTACGTCATTCTTATCTTTGATCTTTTCTTCTATAAATCGCTCTTTCCTTCCCCAATTTCATTTAGGAAATAAAAATCATTCCTTTCCTTTTATTTTTTTAGTTATAGCTGATAATTCCTCCATCCCTTACAAAATTAATCATCCCCAAAATTGAGAAAACGATGGCTGCCTCCATCGCCACGGTTGATAGGTTACCCTCTACCCTCATCGTTGGCCATTCCTGTACGGTCAACCACCGTGTAACGACCCACATTTTTGGCCATTTAAATCGACAATAAATCCACATATGTCGACCCAAACAAACCGCAAATACAGGTAGTTATTGGAAAAAAAAGAAGAAAAGAAAGGAAGAAGAGAATAAAAACAATCACAGAACCTCACAGCGGAAGGACAACATATAATAATTAAGTAACATTTAAAACAATTGAAATATATACAATGACTATCACAAACACGGTTATCAGAGTTATACATTTACAGACTTACATAGCATGGCAGCGGAAACAACTTTGCAGCGGAATATATATATAGGTATATATATCGATCTTCGCCTTCGATCTCCAAGACACAGTCATCTTTGGCAACTGCAGATGTCTGCTGACCCGAGCGTATTGCATAAAAAGAAAACACAACAACACTCGGATCAGCACTAAATCATTCTCATATTAGTCAAATTAAAATATGAAATAACCTTAGTATCATGGGTGCAGTAACTCAAGAGATGTTACGGGATTCTTCCATCTCTCAAGGATCCGTTAAACTAATACATACATAAGATAATACGCTATTATGATAATGTCTATACAGTAAAGTATAAATACTGAAAATAGCGTAAGCGGGATTACCATATTACCCTTACGCAGTTTATAGGCATCAACGATCTATACAGTACCGTAAACTCACCGTACTGGTGTTATCAGAGGGCACTCCATAGAAAGCAATGCTAAATCAAAATCGTAGGGGCTCGATAAGGATAATTATGACAAGGCACTCGAGGCAATGCCCAGGGTAGGATTCTACCAATTGCACTCCCGGACCGGTGGTAACGCATAGCAGCCACTACCGCCCACCTCGGAACACACTCCCATAATTCATAAATGGGCCCAAATCATCATCATCACAGTCATATAAATAGCATCGAAGAAGTGTGTCCGATCAAAGGCGCTAACCTCAATTAGTCACGGTATAGCTCCTGTTTTAGTCATTTCAATTCCGACCCGAAGGTCAGGGCTATTTCGTAGTCGTTCATCTTCTTCGATTCAGTAATCGCCTCCAAGTCATCATACTCGTTCTGGATACGTCATAACGTTCACAGTTGTCAAAGTGGTATCGACACTGACAGAGAGTATGCCTTATGCCGACTCCGGTCTCTTTAACAACCAACGCTTACATTTTCCACATCGGTTGGTTCTTTTATCTTTCTCAAAGGTTCGTTTCATATCAAAATATCATATTCTGTTTCGAACCAAATTTATATTCGATAGAATATAATTCCATATCAAAGTATCTCAATCATTCCAAAATCGATTATATTCCAAACTAGAATATATTTACATGTCTTTATATCATACTCGTATAATATTTCAAATCGGTCTATATTCACATAGAATATACTTCATCTCAAAGGATTTCAGTTATTTCAAACGATTTACATTCGAAATCCCATCATATTCAAATAGAATATATATTTCCATATCTGTTTATTTAAATCTTTGGAAATTCCCTTTTACATTCAAGTAACATAAAATCTACCTTTCCATATAAATTGATGAAAATCAATTCATATCCAAATAGAATATAATTTTTCTCAACTCCATTTGAACTAATGGTTTAAACCCAAACACTTTCCATTCGGAAGAAGAATAAAATTTATAAAATAAAAATTTTGAAATTAAATTCATTAATATAAAACCTTATATAAAATTTACTTATATAGAACTATTAGAGTATACTAAGGTAATTTAAATCACTATATATATACATACATGAAATAAAGGCTTTACTAAATAATTTTTTTGAATAATAATAATGTATAAGAAAAACTTCATTTATAACAAATAAACATATAGTTTATAAATAAAATAAGATAGAATAAAATAAAATAGCACAAAATAAAATAAAATTTTAAACCTTAAATTGTTTCTCCTTCCGAATTTCAACACTTGAACCAAAATCCCAGTCTCAAATGGAGTAGCACCATTTCAATATCTTAATACAAACCCATTCAACCCATTTCCATTTCGAGGATTCAAACCATATTCGTATTCAGTTTAAAATAACTCCAAATATTCTCGATTTCTTTTATTCCAAAATTTAAATTCAAAGAGGATTTATTTAATTTGAGCCCACAAATTATTGGACTAAATCCAAAAATCACATTTAAATCCAAATTTCAACTTCCAAATTAGTTTGGGAAATTTCTTAACCATTTCAAATAACATCAAGAATTCAAATCTTAAAGGAAAATAAAATTTATTGAAAAATCGATACATTTCTCTTAAAAGAAATTTTCCATCAATTTGAATTCCAATAATTTAAAATCATTAACCAACCGATGTCCATATATAATTTTCTATCCTATGGCCAAGTGATTTTAAAATTTAAATTTCTCGATATTCAGGGATGGATCTATCATTTCAATCCAAATCAGGGGCACAGAGATTTATCATTTCACTCTGTGTTCTTAATTTATTTTATCGATAAATCCCGGGTTCATTAGATGCCCGTAACATCAAGGGTAAATGGAATTTATCGTCAAAATCAACATGCATTACAGTATACTGAATAAAGAGCATTAAAAATGTCACTATAAATTCAGTAATAAATTTCAACCAACATCCATCACAACAATTTCATTCAACTGATCAGCATTAAACTGTTTCAGGATTTGACAAGGGTTCGAATTCAGCTAGAGATTAAAATTAAATTAAATAACAAATCATTTACTTAGATTGCATGTTAACACACTTGCATGTTAAATTTAAACCACACATCAACAATCCAACACAATCATGCAACCAAACTTATTTCATAATTTAATTCAATAAATATGGGAATAATTCAGTATTTCGTGAGCGAAGAATCACTCACCTTTGCACTGTGGTTGATCGAACGTCCAATTTAAAGGCCAAATTTTCACAGTCTCAAAACGCAGCCAGGTTAGTGTCAAAACGTCCGCAACTCCGCCACGATCCCAACGCAACAAACCGCGTCCAAATCCGAGTCAAAACGAGAAAGTTATGAGCATTTTACTATCTGGAATTTAAAAATATATAAATAAATAAAATAATATTCCCACCCAATTAGATCTGGACACGTCAGCCTTCTGGAATCCATCTTCCCGCTCCTCTTCCAGTACACGACGCGGAAAATGAACCCAACGAGCCCCTACTTTGACCGACCACCGCGTCCATCTCCGGTCGAACTAGACCCTGCGACCACCGCCATCGGAACGCTCTTCGAAAACCGCGCCTGCCTGGACCGGGGCCATCATCTCCGACGAACCCTACCGCCGCCGCCATACCGATAACCGAAAACGATTTTAAACCCTAAAACCCAAATTCCCGATGACCCCTGAGCTTATAAATCGAACAACCACCACCATCATACTCGTATCGACGGTCTCTTCAAAACCCACAACTTGATTTCTGCAATTTGGATCAAAATCGAAAAATCCCAATTTTGAAACCCTAACTCGAAAATCCGAACCTTTGACTGCAAATTCTGGTTACCCTGTTCACTGCATGTCGCATCTGATAATTTCAGTAGCTTCGTATTGTTGTGCTCTTCGTTTTGACATATAATACGATATGGTTTGGAGAAATTTGATTTTGGAGTTTGAATTTTATTTTCCAGGGTTTTCTTTTGAAGTTTCAGCCATTAGAGAAAAGTAGGTGGAGAGAAAACAACGTGAAATGAGAGAAATGGGCTGAGTAGGGTGGAAAGGAATTTATTTATATACATATAAGAGGCCCTATTATTAGAACAAACAACTATCCATATACGATGCTCTCGTTCACGTTTTCTCTCATACGATCAAACGGTAAGTCGGATTGTAACGGAAATTGAAATCCTATAATAATTCACCGTTCCGATTCTGATGGCGCCAGTTTCGTCGAATTCCGAGACAGTCGCCAGAACAGTTAATTTCACCGTTAATTTATTAATAAAATATTAGAAGTTCAATTAACTGTTTTTAATCCAAATTAAATACTAATAAAATTCCATTTTAATCCAATTAAGACTTAAATAAATTTTTATAAATACATTTCACACATTTCTAAATCTAAATTTGATTTTTTTTATTTTTTTAAATCTTTGATTTGAATTTCAGTATTTATATCTCAACTTAGAATTTTTCGTTTACCAATTAAATTTGAATTCCCATTTATACTCAATGCAAATTTACTTTATTACTATTACCATAAAAATTTATTTTTTACAACCTTGTAAATATATTTCAAGTATTTAGATTCCCAAAGTTGATATTTGAATCTAGACTTGAATTCCAAATTTTAACTTAAACAACTTAATTTTATTAAATAATTTAAATAAAAATCCCAAATTCACAACCTTTCTAAATAAGACTAGAATTGGAGATCTATTTATATTCAATTCAACAATCATCATCATCATAAATCAACAAGATTTGATTTTTATCCTGTATTATTCCATTTATTTATTTAAAATCTAAGTTTTAAATATACTGAAAAATATGGGATGTTACATGCCGCCATCCTGAATTTTGGTCCATCCGTCCTTCTCCACCCGTTTTCCTGGTTCCGACGTTCCATCATCGCCATCAACAGCTCACACATCAAATCGAGTCGCTTTGTCTCCAACCAGTGCTAGTTTCAGCTGTGGACTCAGCTTCGGCACCACTCATCCTGACGTTGATGCCCTCTTTAGCTTCGAACACCCCTTGTATCGCCAAAGGCCGAGCCTCCAACTCAGCACCGCTATATGTCGCTTTCTCCTCCGAAGTTCGTCGCTACTGCAGGTGAGCAACCACTCACGATTAATCTTTGATTCAAGTTGTTAACTTCCGAAATTAGTTGTAACATCCCAGAATTTTAACTATGTTTGATTTGGATTTTTATTTATTTAATTTTTGATTTTATGAATATAAATTGATTTTTATTAGGTTTAAATATGAATTTTAACTTTGTATAAGTATTTTGTTTTTTATTATGATTTTTATAAGAAAACTTATTTTGAAAAATTTAAATTATAAGATTTATGTCTAAGTAATGATATTTTCTGATTTTGATAATATTGATTGGTAAAAATATGAATTTGGTAAAAGATAATTTATTTTATGATTTTACAAGAATGATTATTAATAAGTTGGATTTACTGATATTATTTGTCGTTCGATCGGATTTGTCAAAAGATAACATAAATTAGTAGCATTAGTATTATGCGTTGCTCTTTGTTTTCATAACGTTTAAGGTAAATGCTACCAAAAACACATTCCTTCTCCTTTTTACAAGTGTTAAGACACTTGTAATTTTGCATGCAACATTCCATGCATGTAATACACATGTCCTATGATGTGTCACTCTCTCCTTACTCCTTTTTTCCTATAAATACCACCCTTTCCTTTCACTTTTTCATTCATTCTCACTTCTTTTCTTTCTCTCTTCTTCTTAAAGCTTATGGCCATGGTTTCCATGGCATAAGTCTTCCTCCTTTCCACCACCACCTTGCCAAAGTTCGTCATTTCTCCTCTTCCTCCTCTTATAATATAAAGAGAGATTAGTGTATATTATATTATATATATTTTTGTGAAGAAGACGCTGCGCCGAAATACTGTCCGACGATTCACTCAACTAGGCTCGCCTACCGTGAAGATTTGGAGAGCTGTTAGGTGAGAACTTATAATTTAAAATTATTTGTTTAAATTAGTTAATTATAATTAGCTAAGATAATTAAAATTTGTTGTTGATGATTGTGTGATGGATGTTATTATGTGAATGGATGTGCATGTAGTTAGATAATACACTAAACACTGGTAAGCATTATTGACCGTAACGCTTGTGCACCGTTAAACTGTTTGTTTGTGATGAATGAATTCGTATCCATCTGGTTATATGGTTCATTTGATTAAATATGATTGCATTGCATGATATTACACACACACCCCGTGGTTGTAGAAATATATGGGTGATCGATTTAAAATCTCCTTCCTATATACGATTTTATTCAATCATTAAATAATATTTAAATTGTTAGTTTTGAATTAAATATTAACTTTTTAAATATTGAATTAGGATTGGAAATGATTTGAATTATGTATTGATTCTGTACAACGATCTTTATATCTATCTGAAACCAGTTTTGGTAAAACATATTATTTTCAATTTAAATTCGAAATGAGATTTTTAAAATTTGAATATGAACGATGTCTCTTTATATTAATAATAGAATATACACCAGAACGTTCTAGGATGACAGAGAGGATAGTGTCTAGGCTTGGGTTTGGAAATGAAGTTTCCTGCTCTCCATGGCTATCCCTAGCTGATCCGACGAATGGGAAGGTTAATTTGAAGTTATTTCAATTCAGAAATGAATTGGAATTTATGAAGTTGAATTTTAGATCCAAAATAATTTGAAAAGTAAATTTAAATGATTTTAAAAGGGTTATACAAGGATATAATGATTTTCTAAGATATTTTGAAGTATCGTAGAATAATGGTTATTATGGTAAAAATAGAGCTTGTCGCATAACGACAATTTACGTATTTTAGATGCAAATTTAAACGCTTATAACTTTTGCAATCTAAATCGGATTTCCATGAAACGAAAAACATTTGATTTATATAAACAAGAACTTTCAAATGAGTGAAAGCAGATTTTAAATTCGAGTTATAATTTTCAAGTTATGTTTGAAACCGTTTTGGAAAAGATCGATGTAAGAACAATTGTTGCCCATAACTATAAACAACTATTTTTAAATTATTTAAAAATATGGAAAAAAATTTGTAAAATCATTACAAAATATGAAAAGGTGTTTTCAATTGTAAAGTTTAAGTTTTGGCTAAGATAAACGATATTTTGATCAAAATAGTTAAGATAACTGTTTTGTAACACTTTTGTAACACTTTTGGAACGCTATTGTAACGCTTTCTTCGAAAACAATCTATTTTGAAGTTTTAACCCGTAAACGATGTTCCGAACTATAAGTAATGATTTGTGGAATGTTTTCAAAGGTTTAAGAGTATTAGAAATATTTTATATGGAATTTAGATTTATACTAATACGGGTTTTTTGGATATGGTTGGAGATAAATCTTCGGATGTTTGATATTAGTTCGGTAAATGAAAACTCTTATTATCTGAGGAATTTAAAAGGGTACTTCACCGTTATTCCGCTAATAATATGAGTTGGATACGGAAATTAATATTGAAGATAAGTTGATGGTATCTCTATCCAGATCTAATGTCAAAGAGTTGAATAAACCTTTCAATTAAGATACGGGTTCTCACCTTGATTTAAATAAGCTAGATAGAAATAATCTTCGATATTTGGTATGAACCTCATGATGTAAATGTATACTATCTGGGGAATTCGAAAGATATTATTATACCGTTATTCTACTTATAGTATTCGTTGATTATGAGAATTTATATCGAATATAAGTGGATAAAATTTCTGTGTAATTTATGATTCAATGACGATTGATTTGGGTTCTGTCGTGAATCGTATCTTCAATAATACCATTCTTGAAACCCAATAAGACTGAGTTGTGGAAATTCGTATCGTAATTGGAATTTAGTCAAAATCTTCGATCCGAGGGAATTAAAAGTAAGAAACTGAAACGAAGGTATACTCTTTGATTTCAAAGAAGAATTTAAGATGATAACGAGATGTACGAAATTATAGAAATTCAAATCTTTAGTTGTAAATGAATTGATAACTATGTGGAAGGAGATTTGAATTGAAAAGCCTGTGTGAACCATAGCTACTGTTTAAAGTACGCTTATTATTTGGAAAGACCGGGATTGAGCATATGTTCGAAAACCATTCCAAGTAATAATACGACGTTATGAAGCAATTCAGGACTTGGTAAACGACGAATGAAGACCGGGAATATTTGAATTGTTTACATTGATTGTTGATTAATGTCTCGGTTGGGTAGGCCACCCGATACGAGATGTGAGTTGCATGAGACCTGAACAAATTTAAGTATTTTCGGGTTGTTCCGTTCAGACCCAGAACGGTCTTGTATGGATGGTGTGTCTGACATTGAAATTGACTGCATAGCACTGATTTCCGTTAATGAATATCGGATTTGTGGCAATATATTATCCTCGTCTCTAAGTCATATGAACTTAGAGGGTATGCATTGATTGAAATCAGTGATATGTCGTGGATTGTCAATGTGACATACCCAAGTTAGGAAACGAGCTAGTGATGATCAAAGAATGGCTTATTGAAGCATAGCTTTGTGTATGACGTGACATCGACAAACCTCACACCCCAGATGATGAGAAACTGGCGGTTAGGTTGTGTATATATATGAATTGATGATGACCGCTGCAGCAGTGGGAAACCACTTATGACTTATGGAATAGGGTATGTTCGGGGGGCCGCGTCTGGTCGAAAACCATTGATCTACCTCGCGATTTGTATTGGTGTCCGCGTCTGGATGAAAAACCCTTGATTACATTTCGTTTGTGTTCCGATTGATCTTTCGTGCCAAGAATCATCAAGTTGGAAACCAAATCTCCAATACGTACCACACGATTTTGGTTTGTATATATATATATATATATGGCGACATAATAGGATGGGGTATTATGCCGTCTAGGATTAATACATTTATTTGAGAAAGGTTTTCCACACTATATATATATATATTATGGCTTTGAAAGAGGATTTTACGTATGAAAGCATGTTTGGTTATCATAAGATAAACCTCGCCCATCTGATGTGCGCTTGCATTGTGTGATGTGGGATGAGCTTATGATAACTTCATTTTAGAAAGGTCATTGCGTATTTATATGCATGGGTATGCACATGGAGTAAACTCGTTCCGCGTTAGCGGCGTGGTCCAGTGAAATTACCAACTTTAAAATGAACCTAATAATAACTGTTTGAGTTCTCACACCAGTCCCACGACTGACCTGGAGTTTATTGTTCCCTCACCTAAACTCTGGGTGCCCATAATTTTGCACGGGCGGCTAGTAGTTTAGTTTGCAGTTATAGATCGTTGGAGCATGACTCAGAGTGCTTTTAGAGTTGGAGTTCATGCAAGAGATGGGAGCTTCTGCTATATCATACGATTTTCTTCCGCTGAGAGTATATTTTCTTTTCTTCCGCTGTATGTGTTGTAACTCTGATATTTTATGTAACTCTGATGTAACATTGTATTTCACAATGAAAAATTCTGTTATTTTGTTCAATATATGTATGCACCCATAACAATTCGTCTTTTTGAACGGTTTGAGTCGGTTTAATTACCGGCAAGAACTGGGCAAAAAGGCGGGTCGTTACATTAGTCTTTCACAACCGTGTTTACATGCATGTGTGTTGGTGTGACTAAGCTATTAGCAGTCGAGATGAATTGGTCATAAAAGATCATAGAAAAATTAGGATACATAAGTTTAAAGTAGAAAATGATCAAGAAATATTAAAGAGTTCGTAGTTTCTTGTTGATCTGGGAAGTGGTATTTGGATGTATTGTGCATTTTATCTTCCTCGTTCACTGTTTTGGGGTGTTAATTTAACGTTCTACTCCTTGATTTGTTTTGTTTCTAGCTTTCAATGTAGTTAAAATGTCATGTATGCATTGTAGTACATCATGTGAAGAAATTACTCCCTTAATGAAACACATGCATACATCACATACCAGGTAGCTGCTAAACATCTTATAACTGACATACCGGGTGGTCGTTAAACCTATTATAACTGCATTTAAATTAAAAGAAGATGGGTTTGTGTTTTCTATGTCGTGTTGAACTACTTGTCGATCGTAGCTTGCTAAATTATGCTTCACTCTTATTTATGCTGTCGGACCTGGAATTTGGAACTTCATACATTTTGGATTAGCTAAATACACCAAGTTCACTTGAATGACTATGTGTCAATTTTGTTAAACCTGGAAGGGCCTTAGTCGGTGCGTTGACCGTATATAAATATTGGCATTTTGTTCGTGTCATGACCTTAACATACTATGGCACTACCATCAATCAGCATATATGCTTTGGATTGGTATAATAACAGTAATAATCTTCAGATAACCAAAAACATACAAGTGAAGTAATAATCGACGTGTTGAATCTTAATGCAAACTAAACTTACTGAAATAAAAGGAATATGTAGTGTTTGACTGAACTTTTGCAGGACTCATTCAATCACACTGTTGAAAAGTTTACCTTGTATGAAATTATTACCACAATACACTATAGATGATACAAATTTTAGCACCTCCTCGCAAAAAAACATGGGTTTCATAGAATTCAGAGCATGATTCTCAAGGATGATTCAAATTTTTATTGCGAACAGTGCTACTATTTAAATGACAATGGTAATAAAATGCACTACAAATGTATACTCAAAATGGAAAGCCCCAACCACCATAGAATGGCAAATAAATAAAGCGCACAGATGCACATCTGAGGATTAGTGAGTTGATTTGAAGGGTGAGTGTACATGAGGTATAATCATGTGTATACAAAACTCTACATGTTGGAAATTAATGTCAGTGTCCTGTTCACCTTAGGAATGAATGTCAGTGGCTGGTTTACTTGAACATTACTACACGCTGGAGTTTACTTGAATATTAAAACTCAATAACTTAATATAATATGATCGATTCTGTTGTTTCAATTTTGACGCAAGCATACAGGAAATTGACTGTTTTATTTAAAAGAATGCATTGTAGTTTGAAATTTTGGTCATGCGAAACACATGAATACGTTCTATTGTATGTAGCCTGGCTTTGTTCTGTCAGTCTAGTATAACTGTGGTTGCTGATATATACTTGATGTCCTACCCACTCTACTGTACGCCTACACCTAGTGTTTCAATATTCTATTGAACCCGCCTGGACATTTATAAGAATTTTACAAGCTGGTCTGTCTAAAACAAACAAGATATATATATTGCAGAGTATGATTTCCTGTTCCATATATTTTGCAATATGTATGTCATTCCCTTTTAGTCGTATTACCTTGGGATAGTTATACTAGCTATAGGGGATGCCTCTTTCTAGTGGTTACTCGGTCCACATTTGCATTCATAATTTGTGTATGCGGCCTTCAATAACTCACTAAATGGTATATCCAGTCTTTAACTATATCATGTATTCATAACTTGTCTCAACTGTTTTTGTCCCTATGTACACTTGACTGGCTGCTGGTTGTTGCACATCTACATGTCTAAATTTGTGAGTTAATGGCTTCATTGGACCTGCTGTTTTTGAATTCTGGATTCTGTCATTATATTTTCACATATCTATTCATGGTCTTAGCGTTAAGCTACTGACACGTGTTAGTTCATTTGCAAAAATGTATGTTTTGACCAGTGCCAATTTCCAGTTCGGTCGAGGTTGCATCATAGCACACCGTTGCTATGCATGTATACACATATACGTGTACATGCAGGATTTTGAAACCATTTGCCTGAAATAAAAACTTATAAGCACAGATATTATATTTGATCGCGAACTGATACTACACTGGATTTAGGCATAGTAAACTAAATTGAACAAATGTTATACTTGCATTCTAGCGGGTATAGAACAAATCTTGTCCACCGATAAAAATCGATACTATACTACACAGCCTTTATTTTGTGTGTATATTTTGGAAATTAGTTAACTATTATATGTCAGTTTATATTGAAGTTAATTTACTTGAACAAATGATTAATCCTGACTCGAGTGTTTTGTGTTTTTCATGAAACGCCCGGGTCAGACCTTGAGCGTTACAGATTTTAAAGATTACAGCTTGGGGATTCAAAGACGGCGCACTCTGAAGTATTAAACCAGTAAGTATTTTTATTGTATTCAAACTGTTTTTAAATTCCGCTGTGTATAGAAAATCTTGTATTCAAAAAATTTGGTTATATATATAAAGGTGATATTTTGTTGTTCATCTATGTCTTTTATTTATTATGTATTTTTTTTGTTGATCTATTTTAAACTCTGTAAGCTAAATAACGATCCGTCGATTTGAACGTTTTAAGTTGGTTTAATTACCGATTTAATGCGGTCAAAAAAGGCGGGACGTTACAAGTGGTATCAGAGCTTTGGTTTATTCAAAGCTTAGCTTATTGAGTTTAAAAGCGGATCTTGAAAAGACAAAAAAGTTTTGAAAGTATAAATAATTTTAAAATAAATTTTGAAGGGTAAATTATGTTTGAAATATCAAGTATTTTGAAATTAATATTCTGAAAATAATACAGCGGAAACAAAAATTTAGTTTGAAATTTAAAAATTCATCTTGGAAATCCCTAGTCTTCGAATCCAGATTTGTCAGAGCTATTCTTCAATAAGACCCCTTAGATTTGAATCTCGAATCCATTATAGAATGATATCTAAGGAAAATAAATATAAGAGAATCAAAGAATCGATTTCATTAATCGTGTATATTAGCAATCAAAGACGACTGAAAATTATTTGAAATAAGAATCTAGATGAGAACTTGAATGAAAAGAGGAAATTTGAAATTGTTTCAAAAAAAAATGAAACGACGAATTTAATTTCGGTATTCGAAATATAAATTAATAAAAATAAAATAAAATCAAAAAGGGTAATTGTAATTCGATTGTGTTAAATTTTATTGGCAAGGTAATTTATAATTGGTTCCGAACCAATAATGTATAATCGAGTATATGAATTCGATAGTAATGTATAAACTTGTTAATTGATTAACAAGGATTGAATTGTAGACGGCAGTTGTAAATGAAGCGAAATGTGAGTAAAGATTTTAAAGAGATGGGAACTTATATTTGAATGAAATCAAAGCTAATTTGATTTGACGAGTCTAGATTCGTATAAAAGGAATAATATTCACATTTTAAAATTGAATATCGTTCAAGAGCAAAAATATTGTAAATAAAACTGAGGGTAAAGGAAATGGAGAGGACCGGTACGGTGAGATTATTTTGAAGTTCAGAATATAAATCAAAAGAGATTTTTCCGAAGTTCAGAATATATTATCGAAAAAGAGATCATTCGAAAGAAAGTTATTTAGGGAAGTTGATTATGTTGAATTTCAGGAAATATGCTATTTACTTTCCATTAAATTTTTTTATTAAATAATTGTTTATATATTCAAGATAATAGATAGTATATTAAAAAGTTAAATATCTTGAAGACGTGAATTATTAACAATTTTCGTGAAAGAAGTAAATTCTTAACTCGAGTTCGAAAGTTAAGAGAATGAATGTTTTTTTGGTGTCCAAAGTTGTGAATTTTATCTATTTCAAAGTTAATAATGTTGTTCAGTTAAGGTTTGAGAGGTAAATATACCCCAACTTGATTGACTTCATTGTTGACTGAGAAAGGGTTAAGGTTCGATTGCAAGAGTGGTTAAGTAAAGCAAGTAAATAAGTGTCAGCAGTTAAAGTGAAAATAGCGGGGTTGTATTTAATATCTGTTTAAATTCAAATCACAAAATTGGAAATGTTCCGATGAGAATAAAATATATTTTCCAGGGAAAATAGAGATTTGTGAATATATATGGTAATAAGAGATCTTCTAGAATTATAGAGAATAAATAAGATAATTTGAAATGTTTTTGAAAATATCGTGAGAGACTAACATAAATCAGAATGGCAAGGACTGAAGAACAAAGAGCCGCACGTCGAAATGAAGGGCAACAGAACGTAAAAGAAATGGATTTGTAATTTGAATTCGAGAATTTCGTAGGCGATGATTTAATAAGAACTTAAGAAGTGAGGTTAAGGAAATTAAAAACTGACTGAAGATTAGTCAAGTTGAATAGCTTTTTGAGTGTTGATCTGATGTTGGTTTCGGCCTTCGAGGTTGATACTTAGGGAGTTGTTCGCTTGCTAATTAACGGTCAAAGGATATGAATCAGAAATGGTAATAATGCGTGAATGAGAAAGTGTATTATAAAAATGAAAATTTTAAGATGGTGTGAGTATTAAGATTTGAATTGACCGAGGAATTTGGAAATTGAAAATTTGGGAGAAAAATTGGTTTATAAATCTGAGTTTGAAAGGATATCAATTATCAGAATTAATTGAGAGATGAAAACTAGAATTTTGAATTTTGATGGAATTTGAGGATATTCAATTTGGATATTGGAAATAGAAGTTTTTGAAACTCATATGAGAAATATATGAGGATTTTGATTGGATACTATTGATTTGGAGCGTAATTGGATTGAGATAAAATCTTATATAATGGAATTTATATCAAGACGAGATGTTTGGAAATATGATTTGAAAAGCAAACTTTATGTATGATTTATGAGGAGTATGAGGAGAAATACTATATGTACATAGTATTATATGTTTCCAAAGCAAAATATGGGAAGTACCATCCTTCTTCATTGAATTTCGAGCTTAGTGAGATGTGTTGCTGGTGGTAGTAGGTTGTCCGGACATAAAACTCGAGTTGTCATTGTTCCTTGAAGAACACGACCGTGTAGCGTAATTCGCAGGGCTGCAGATGGCCTACGACGGACGGATGTTTCTTGGGGGAACCAAGCGTAACCATTGTGTCTGCTGCGATCTACAGTCCTGATAATGGCGTAATCCGCAGAACTGTGAAAGTTTATGGGTATGGATGTTTCCTGAGGGAATCAGACGTAAATATTGTATACCGGCGGTCCACATGGCATATCTACAAGTGAAAGAGATGTAACCACTAGAGTTACTAAAGGTAGAATGGAGCCATGCGATATTGAGATATCTTAGTGATGTTGGAGCCACCTGTTTGATGCAGCACTGTGTCTTCGTGACTGGATTTGTTTTCATGACTGGATTTGTCTTCGTGACGGGATATGTCTTTGTGACTTGATTGATCCTCCTGACTTGATTTATCTTCAAAATTTGATAATTTGTTTCCGTGAGCCTGAGATAGAGCAGTTAACGCTCAATGACCTCAGATTTTCTTTTGATTCATAAATATTTTCCATTGATCCGTCCATGACGAAATTCACAGGGAAGTGATTTCTTACTGATACGGATGCTTTCTGGGGGATCCAGATGGAACCATTGTGTATATGCGATTCATGAACAATCAACATATCAATGTCACACTGGTACTTTCCATATTTGTTTTTAAAGGAATTTTTGAAATATTTTTAAACTGGAAGTTGAAGCAAGGATATTTAGTACTTCGAGATTTTAGTCATGTACCTGGCCAGCGTATGCCTAATATTTGTGAGAACGATGATAGACAAATCAAGCTTCGAGTTATCAAATATTTTTAAATCAATAATTTGAAATTAAATTATACCTAGTTCAATAAGTTAAGAAAGAGAATTTTGGATTAATAATACAAATATTTTTGTATAAAAATTATAAATGATTTGGGATTTTGGAAATTTTCAAGTCAACAAATTGTGACTTGAAGAGGAGATATTGTTTACACTCTTC
This sequence comes from Allium sativum, assembly GCA_030737875.1. Lineage (NCBI taxonomy): Eukaryota > Viridiplantae > Streptophyta > Magnoliopsida > Asparagales > Amaryllidaceae > Allium > Allium sativum. The sequence goes on from CM060923.1 coordinate 16,458,156, forward strand.
AATGAGTGTTGAGAAAGATTAATGGCTTAAATGTAAGAAGGTTTGGTTGACGGATGAAGCTTATAAAGAAATTTGGAATAATTCGAGATGCACAAATCCGACTTATACAGGATTTGAAATTTAAAAAGAGATTGGTTTGGAAAAGAAATTATATGATTTTGAATATCTTTAAAGATTAGAAAAAATGAGAATTGGGAGATATCTCAAAATAAATTGAGATAGAAATTGGTCTAAGGAAATTGAGTAAAGTTTCAAAGAATGTGGAAATAAATAAAACACCGATTCAGAAGACAAGGAAATCGTGTTGATCAAAATCGATCTCCAACTATAAGAAATGAAAATGATTGTCCAAGTAAACTGAATATGATCGATAGGCTTAAATATCGATATTTAAATTAATTAAGGAAAAAAAATTCAGATAGATATGAAAATTTGAAGTGTACATTGTTATAACCCTAACGATCTTTCCTTTTTGAGGACGAAAAGATTTAAAGGGGGTAGATTGTAACTTCCCAGAATTTCGACAATTGGAAAATACAATTAATTAAAAGATTTTATTATGAACAATCAATTTCATATTAATGTATGGATTAGAAATTTAAAATCAAATACATGTTGTGTGTGAATTGGATTTAACTCAAAATGGTTCGTGAAGATCAAATATTTATTGTTGAATATTTGAATTGGATTCGATTGAACATTTGATTTGGATTTCGACTAAAAATGATCGGGTTTAAAAATAAATATTTTCGACGTTAAACAAATTGGAGAATTTTATTTGTCGAAATATATGGAAATGGGCTTGGATATGTGTGTATTTGTGTATATTAAGAAATTGAAATTTAACGTTCAAAATTGGAATTAAACAAGAGTTGTTGGTGGACAAATAAGATAAAAATGGTGAACTGATAAGTAATTTAAAAATAAAATATCATCGTATAAAAACAAAGTCGAATTACAACCAGATTGATTTTAATGGATTCAGAATGTCAAAATATGACAGTGCGTATATTTTTGTCGCATTTGGAAATTGTGTCAGAGGTACAATTACTGAGTGTTGAACGCCAGTTCGCGGTAGAAATTAAACATTTAATTAAACAGATATAACCTTCCTCAGGAAGACATTGCGTCGACCTATAAGTAAAAAAAATCGTGCCACCCTAAAACCTATTGATTTACGTCATTCTTATCTTTGAGATTTTCTTCTATAAATCACTCTTTCCTTCCCCAGTTTCATTCAGAAAATAAAAATCATTCCTTTCCTTTTATTTTTTTTGGTTATAGCCGATAATTCCTCCATCCCTTAAAAAAATCAGTCATCACCAAATTGAGAAAACGATGGATGCCTCCATCGCCACGGTTGATAGGTTACCCTCTACCCTCATCATTGGCCATTCCTGTACGGTCAACCACCGCCATCCTGAATTTTGGTCCATCTGTCCTTCTCCACCCGTTTTCCTGGTTCCGATGTTCCATCATCGTTGTCAATAGCCCACACATCAATTCGAGTCGCTTTGTCTCCAACCAGCGCTAGTTTCAGCTGTAGACTCGGTTTCGGCACCACTCACCTTGACGTTGATGCCCTCTTTAGCTTCGAACACCCTTTGTATCGCCAAAGGCGAGCCTCCAACTCAGCACTGCTATATGTCCTTTCTCCTTCGAAGTTCGTCGCTACTACAGGTGAGAAATCACTCACGATTAATCTTTGATTCAAGTTGTTAACTTCCGAAATTACTCTTTCACAACCGTGTTTACATGCATGTGTGTTGGTGTGACTAAGCTATTAGCAGTCGAGATGAATTGGTCATAAAAGATCATAGAAAAATTAGGATACATAAGTTTAAAGTAGAAAATGATCAAGAAATATTAAAGAGATAGTAGTTGCTTGTTGATCTGGGAAGTGGTATTTGGATGTATTGTGCATTTTATCTTCCTCTTTCACTGTTTTGTGGTGTAAATTTAACGTTCTACTCCTTGATTTGTTTTGTTGCTAGCCTTCAATGTAGTTAAAATGTCATGTATGCATTGTAGTACATCATGTGAAGAAATTACTCCCTTAATGAAACACATGCATACATCACATACCAGGTAGCTGCTAAACATCTTATAACTGACATACCGGGTGGTCGTTAAACATACTATAACTGCATTAAAATTAGAAGAAGATGGGTTTGTGTTTTCTATGTCGTGTTGAATTACCTGTTGATCGAAGCTTGCTAAATTATGCTTCACTCTTATTTATGCTGTCGGACCTGGAATTTGGAACTTCGTACATTTTGGGTTAGCTAAATACACCAAGTTCACCTGAATGACTATGTGTCAGTTTTGTTAAACCTGGAAGGGCCTTAGTCGGTGCGTTGACCGTATATAAATGTTGGCATTTTGTTCGTGTCATGACCTTAACATACTATGGCACTACCATCAATCAACATATATGCTTTGGATTGGTATAATCGCACTAATAATCTTTAGATAACCAAAAACATAAAAGTGAAGTAATAATCGATGTGTTGAATTTTAATGCAAACTAAACTTACTGAAATAAAAGGAATATATAGTGTTTGACTGAACTTCTACAGGACTCATTCAATAACACTGTTGAAAAGTTTACCTTGTATGAAATTATTACCACAGTACACTGTAGATGGTACAAATTTTATCACCTTCGCGCAAAAAAAACATGGGTTTCATAGAATTCAGAGCATGATTCTCAAGGATGATTCAAATGTTTGGTGCGAACAGTGCTACTATTTAAATGAAAATGGTAATAAAATGCACTACAAATGTATACTCTAAATGGAAAGCCCCAACCACCATAGAATGGCAAATAAATAAAGCGCACAGATGTACATCTGAGGATTAGTGATTTGATTCGAAGGGTGAGTGTACATGAGGTATAATCATGTGTATACAAAACTCTACATGTTGGAAATTAATGTCAGTGGCCTGTTCACCTTAGGAATGAATGTCAGTGGCTGGTTTACTTGAACATTACTACACGCTGGAGTTTACTTGAATATTAAAACTCAATAACTTTGTATAATATGATCGATTCTGTTGTTTCAGTTTTGACGCAGGCATACAGGAAATTGACTGTTTTATTTAAAAGAATGCGTTGTACTTTGAAATTTTGGTCATGTGAAACACATGAATACGTTCTATTGTATGTAGCCTGGCTTTGTTCTGTAAGTCTAGTATAACTGTGGTTGCTAATATATACTTAATGTCCTGCCCACTCTACTGTACACCTACACCTAGTGTTTCCATATTCTATTGAACCCGCCTGGACATTTATAAGTATATTACAAGCTGGTCTATCTAAAATAAACAAGAAATATATATATAATTTTTTTTGCAGAGTATGATTTCCTGTTCCATATATTTTGCAATATGTACGACATTCCCTTTTAGTCATATTACACTGGGATAGTTATACTACCTATAGGGGCTGCCTCTTTCAAGTGGTTGCTCAGTCCACATTTGCATTCATCATTTGTGTATGCGGCCTTTAATAACTCACTAATTGGTATATCCAGTCTGTAACCATATCATGTATTCATAACTTGTCTCAACTGTTTTTGTCCCTATGTACACTTGACTGGGTGCTGGTTGTTGCACATCTACATGTCTAAATTTGTGAGTTAATGGCTTTATTGGACTTGCTGTTTTTGAGTTCTGGATTCTGTCATTATATTTTCACATATATGGTCATGGTCTTAGCGTTAAGCTACTGACACGTGTTAGTTCATTTGCAGCAATGTATGTTTTGACCAGTGCCAATTTCCAGTTCTGTCGAGGTTGCATCATAGCACACCGTTGCTATGCATGCATACACATATACGTGTACATGAAGGATTTTGAAATCGTTTGACTGAAATAAAAACGTATAAGCACAGATATTATATTTTATCGTGAACTGATACTACACTGGATTTAGGCATAGTAAACTTAATTGAACAGATGTTATACTTGAATTCTAGCGGGTATAGAACAAATCTTGTCCACCGATAAGAATATATACTATAGTACACAGCCTTTATTTTGTGTGTATATTTGGGAAATTAGTTAACAAATATGTCAGTTTGTATTGAAGTTAATTTACTTGAACGAATGATTAATCCTGACTCGAGCGTTTTGTGTTTTGCATGAAACGTCTGGGTCAGACACTGAGCGTTACAGATTTTAAAGATTACATCTTGGGGATTCGAAGATTAGCAAATTTGGAATTCCGAAGACGGCGCACTCTGAAGTATTAAACCAGTAAATATTTTTTTTGTATTCAAACTGTTTTTTAATTCCGTTGTGTATAGAAAATCTTGTATTCAAAAAATTTGGTTATATATATAAAGCTGATATTTTGTTGTTCATCTATGTCTTTTATTTATTCTGTATTTTTTGTGTTGATTTGTTTTAAACTCTATAAGCTAAATAACGATCCGTCGATTTGAACGTTTTAAGTTGGTTTAATTACCGATTTAATGCGGTCAAAAAAGGCGGGACGTTACAATAGTAGTGGCTCTACTTTGGGTTTGAAAACTGGGAATCTCGGTCTTTTCAGGCTTCTCATCAACTGAATCTGAACCCTTCGATAAACCTTCCAAAGGTTTAAACATTGCTGACTCATCAAAAGTCACATGTTTGGAAGGTATAACTTTCTTCGTAACTGGATTCCAAATTCTATATCTTTTTATACCATCTATATAACCAAGAAAAACACATTTGGAGGCCCTAGGCTCCAACTTGTCATGTCCTGTATTGTGAACATAAACTGGACATCCAAATATACGAAAATAAATTAATAAAGTGTTTTTACCTTTCCATAACTCCTCTAGAATCTTCCTATCAATGGCTGAGCACGAAATCCGATTAATAATATGTGCTGCAGTCGAAATAGCTTCAGCCCAAAAACCCTTAGACATACCGGCAGTCAATCAAGCAACGGGCCTTTTCAAGTAGAGTCCTATTCATTATTTCAGCAACCCCATTGGATTGTGGATCACCAGGTGTAGTAAAATGTCTTCTAATACCATGCTGTCTGCAGTAGTCGAAGAACTCTTTGGAGACATATTCACCACCATTGTCGGATCTAAGAATCTTCAATTTCTTTCCTGTTTGGTTTTCAACAAGAGCTAACCAAACCATAAACTTGTCAAATACTTCCGACTTAGCTTTCATTACATACACCCGAAACTTGGGCGAGTAGTCATCAATGAATGAAACAAAATAATATGCTCCACCAACAGAAGCTATAGAGTATGGCCCCCTAACATCCGAATGCACATAATCAAGTACCCTCTTAGAAGTATGCACACCATCACCAAAAGAAACTCTGGTTTGCTTTACCAATACACACTCTTTGCAGAAGTCCAACTTGTTGAAGATTTCTCCCTTGATCTTTTTCTTCTTACGAACCAACTCTATGTTCTTCTCCGAAGTATGACCTAATCTCATATGCCAAAGCTTGGTAGCATCCAAACTTTTAGAACTATCGACTCCAACACATAATTCTCCATGGACAGTGGTACCCATTAGCAAATACAGATTTCACACCATAACGCCCTTCGTCAATACAAGTGCCTCTCTAGAAATTCTCAAACCATCTCTGACAATGGTTATCTTGCATCCCAATGATGCCAATTGGCCTAGTGGTATAAATGACTTCCGAAGATCTGGGACATAGAGAACATTTGAAAGTGTGTAAACAATCCTATCATACATGCGAATGCAAACTGAACCAACTCCCATAGACTTACATGTAGCATCGTTCCCCATAAGGATAGAACTTCCTTCTCTGGAATCGAAGGAAAAAAATAATCCTTATTAGGGGTCATATGAAATGATGCTCTAGAATCTAGAATCCAGTGGTCTGCAACATCTGATACAACCGCTGTCAATAGATCGCTACCATCTTTCTCCATCGCAATAGATAAAGAACCATATGTCTTCCTCTCCAAATATGGACAGTCTCTTCTCCAATGGCCTGGTTTTTTACAATTATAGCACTTTCCATCTTTAGACTTACTCCGCGAATTTGGCTTTCTAGAACTGGAACGCCCACTATTATTCTTCACTTTCTTCTCTGCTCTTCCTCTCTCAACAAATAAGCCTAAACTACTACTTCCTCCACTACTATCACCAACAACAAACTCTTTCATCTAATCTCTCAACTCATCACTGAGCAAACCTGTCTTCACACCATCTAATTTCAATATATCTCTACCATAGATAAGGCTGTTAGCAAAACCAGTGTATCGCTCTAGGAGCGAACACAACATAACCATTGCTTTTTGTTCTTCATCAATTTTCAACTCAACAGATTTCATCTTCACCAACAGGTCATCAAACACACTTAGGTGTGTCTTAATTTAAGAACCTTCCTTCATCTTATAAGTGAAGAAGGTCTTCAATAGTATCAAATGGTTAGTTAGGGATTTCTTCATGTAGAGGTCATCCAACTTCTTCCAAATGCCTTTAATTGTTGTTTCCTGATTGATTTCAGAATTTACATTCTTTCCCATGCAAGTTGAAGAGTAGTAAAGGCCCATTCTTCCATCTCTTCTAATTCCACTGATGAAATATCTGTATGCAATGTCTCTATATCAAGTACTACTCGATGAACGCGATTTCTTCTCAAAACTGATTTCATTATCCACTGCCACTTTTCAAAATCTCCTTCACCATTCCACTTCTCTATCATCAACTGTGTTCCTGACGCCACGTAGGAGCCTCTGACGTATGGGGCAACTAATGGACCTGACGTATTATTTATATTATTTTCGTCTCCTCCGGCCATTCTACCAAACACCTTCTTTGCGAATCTAGCTCTGATACCTGTTGTAACGGGTGATCACTCCCTTTCAGCGGAAAAACTTAATAGGATCTTGCAATGATGTGATAGAACAAAAAGATTGAAATGATTATCAATCATAGATCACAGAAAAAAATAAAGGCAACAGAGAACACACAAATTTATAGTGGTTCCACTACCGCGAGATAGTGTACGTCCACTTCAATGGGGAAGAGATTTTATTAATATTCAAGAGATTACAGAATTTTTAAAGTAGAGCAAAGAAATGAAGAAATACAGACGATCTCATGTCACAGGAATAAAATCCTCTATGCCTCTCTTTAAATAGAGAAAAAATTACTTGGGGATAAGGCAATTGATTTACGTAAATAAATCAATTCATGGAAGGATAATATTCCCATTAATTTTATTGTCATATGATTGATTGATAACTTTCCCTTTTCTCCATCAATCAATCATTTTCCCAATTTAATTTCTTTTTTTCTTCTTTCATGAAACATGGAAACAAAATAAATAGCGAATCTCCAATATCCCTTTCTCCTTAATATTCCTTTCTCCTTAATATTCCTTTCTATTTCTTTCTTGCACAAAACGGGTAACCAAATTACCCTGAATATCTCCAAAAATCTAATTAATTTTTGGAAATATTGTATCACAGAAAATTCCAATATCAACACTATCTTTAAATATTTTCCATCGCTTAGTTGAGGATGAAAACAAAGTATACATACGTTGTATCAACCAAAAAAAGAAACGGTTTTAGAGCAACATTTAACCATTTCACAAGTGTAAGATTAAGACTATGACAACCACAACGGGTATAAAATTCCCTAGGATTAACTTGTAGTAATCTATTTTCCACACCTTTATTTTTTTTCTTTCATATTAGAACCTTTTTCATAGCCTTGTACTCTCACATTATCAATATCAAGTTCAAAATCATTCAAAACACTAACAAGCTCATCAAAAGCCGCTTATCGGAAGTGTCAATAACCACCAAAAGTCCTTGAAAAAAACTCTTCATCTTCACCATATTTTTTGAAATATCAACACACCTCAAGACTATAGTCATTTGTTCCTCATGGATTTCATCAAGAGTACAATCAAGTATGATAGAAAAATACTTTGCTTGTTTAATTTTTTAAATAATTGCTTTCCTAATTTGACTCACGATTAGAAGTATTAGCTCATTTTGAATCTTGTTTAGGGTTGACCCGGCTAAGCCGATTTTGACCCTCCAAACCCGATTATATGTTGTATCTCTTTCATATTGTTAGTATTTTATGTATGTAGTAATCAATATGCTCATATATTCTTGTGTAAGCTATTATATTTTACTAATTTATTCTTGTATGATGTTAGTCATATTTTACTTATAACAACTGTATCTCTTCTATACCGTTATTTTTTTATGTATGCAATATGCTCATATGTTCTTATGTATGGAGAACGATTTTTGGATATGGTGATTTCATGCTTTATATATGTGCTGCCATTTGATGATTTTGTAACATGCTGCATGTTGGTGATTTTGTAACTTGTTATCTGTTTGTTATTATATAATAATGCTTCCGGTTGGTGATTTAGTTCTTTTATTGTTTATATTAGTGGGCAATATTTGCCAATGTGTCGGGTCGGGTCACCCCGTTTATAAACGGGTCGAGTTTAGAAAAAAATGACCCGTTTAATAAACAGGTTGACCCGACCTATTTACAAATCAACCCGAATCCGACTTGACCCGACCTGACACGACCCATTTACAACCCTAATTTTCAGACAAACTGCAAACAACACATATTTTATCGGAGAATTTATTTAGTGAAGACAACATTGTCTACAATGCAAAGCAGCAAGGTTAAACTCGTATTCAGTACAGCACAATAGTTTTCTCAAATATCAGGCAAACCCCAAGCAACACACATTTTCCTAAATAATTTGAAGCAATTTTCTATTGAGTAGAGTATTAATCGATTAAATTATCCAGATAGAATTATGAAAATTAAAGTTTTACCGATTGAAAGAAACATAGCAGAGAGCCTGAGCCAACAATCTCTTTATGAATCAAATTGAATTTGGCGAATTAATTTCAGCCTTAGCGGAACTGAATTTATCTTCCACACGTGGTTTTCTTCTTCCGACTTATGTATGTTTTGTGTGAAATTAGGAGGCTCGAACGATGACCTGTTGTTTTTTTGCTGCGTACATTACCACTTTGGAAATTATTTTGAGTCCCTACGCAATGGCCTAGTGGGCCAAAGATGAAGGGCGGTCCAGGATAAGGAAGATCGTGACGACAATGGTGAGGGAGGTGATTGTGATCATGCGGGTGGTAGCGGCAATGGTAAAGGGGAAAGTGAGTCCAGCAACGAGGAAACAAAGTCCAATCAATATGAAAGCGAAGATGATGCATCCACATCGGAAGAGAAGGAGGAGCGTGTAGAAGAAACATATGAGGGGGTCCGAAGAATACTAATGTTATCATAGATTATAATACTCATGTAGCTTCACTTTTATGGACGAGACAAGTACGATAAATTAACTAGTTGACAATTCTAAAAAAATCTTCACTTAGTAACAAATAAAGTACAATATGAATGTTTGTTTATTAAGAATGACCACCACTTACTGCAGTTAATCTTGCTTATAAGATTGCTGAGTGAAAAAAATCACACAATGTCACAATTTTTCGTAATATAATTGAATTGTCTTCTCTTTTCCCGATCGTTCAGTGCTGTTATAGAAATGTGAAACAAACATCTTGTATCCGCTTTTGTAGCGCATTGGTATCCTGAAACCAATGCTTTTAACATGTCATTTAGTGAGATCACTCTAACCCTTGATGACGTAGCTTCTTACTACACATTCTAATAGAAGGCAAGTGTAACGTCCCGCATTTTTGTCGGTTTATATTTGAATATTTAAAACAGTTTAAATATTGAATTTGTAATATAAGTGAATTTATATATTAATTAAACGAAGTTGAACGTATAAATATATATATTAAATACAATTGAGCCCGAAATATCGCTGCAGTTCGTAATTTAACGTTCTGAACTTCAACTGAGTATACCGGATCCGTTGTTAGTCGGATTTCTTCGAAACAAGAAACGTCGGAATCTGTTGAACTATATTTTTCTTATGGAAGTGGAAAATGAAGATTTCGGCGTATAGATTGCAAGATATGTCCAAATCAAATATTCGAAAAGTCGCTATGAAATCGTATATCGACCGTAACGGTTTATTCGATATAACTAGATATCGGTTTCGAATTTGAATAAGGTTCTTTTGAGACATAATGATAATTTAATTTTTAGAATTTTACTATAATTTTTAATTAATTTAATATGCAACTTTTTTTTGGAGTATTTTGCACCCTGTATCAGTATTTCGGGGGTTCAAAATATGAGTTAATCTACCGGTATTATTATATTTTTGGGATCGTGGTACCTCACTGTACACGACCGTAATGTTATTTTTGTCCATAGTGGTTCGTACGTGAACGGAATTTAGGCAACCGGATACCTTAAACAAATAATATATATACAGTCCATGCATCACATGCGATACACCCATGTGATTTGATAACTAAAAGGATCAGTGAAGCACACGGTCTTGTCTATGTTCTTTTGCAACCAAGAAAAAGGGGATTTGCATATCCTACATATCAGCTATGAAGTGAAAACCAATGCAGACATATGGAGTGATTAAACAAAGCAAACCATCACTTAATCTAAAGTCTACAAAGAAATAACCCATACTTTCTAGACATGCATAGGAACATGCAAACCACAACCTAGTTATACCCTAAACAAGTGACTCACAAAAGACAATGCTAACGGTGCAAATACAAAAATTATATGTATTATTTTTACCATGCCTGTGAAGGAATTGAACAGCAAACCTATGTTCTTAAGTTAATACTAGCACGCCCAATCCCTTCTAAAGTCAGCATACCTATATTTTGAAAGTTGTGCCTCCTACTAGTGCTATTGCTTAACAATGAAGTCTTCAAACTAAATAAATACAACCCATACTCCGAACCATACCCTAGCTATCATCTACCGCTGCTATACCTTAACAACGAAGATTTCGAACACTATAAATACAAGCTGCTTCAGTTTCCAGAAAAAAACTATACACCATTAAGCTAAAACCGTAGCATGAAAAATGTGATGACGAGGTTGGTTCACGTTAAGGTGCAGCTTAAAGTCTTGGAAAATGGCGAGTTAATTCACCGGAAAATGGCGAAGTATAGATCCAAATAAAAGGGGAAATGGCGTGTTTTCTTGGGTTCGAAATTTTCTGGAGTGGGAGAAAAGAGTGTGTGGCGCATGAGAGAGGGAAGACTAACATGCACGTGAACTAAAAGGGATTTGCGTACACAGAAGAGGGTGGCGCATGCATTAGGCAGTACGTGAGTCTTTGAAATAAGGAGCATCGCGTTTTGTAGCATGAGGAGATCTGGTGGGTTATAAGCATGCGTGGGAAGAGGATCATGGAGTGAAAGAAGTTTTGAAGTGAACGCAAAACATGGGAAGCAGCTCGGTGTATCCAGTAAAGGGAAGTGGGTCGTGGAAGTTCACAAAGATGGAAACAAAAAGTGAATAGTATTTTATAGCCATACATTTACGTATAGAGTTTTTGATGGGGTTAAAACATGGATGGATATCCAAACAGCGAGCGTGGGGGAAAGAATCTGGAAGTCGCTTGTTTAAAAGCTAGAAAAGAAGAGTGAGTGGAGATGGAAAATTGCGGTTCTGTGTTGTTTGTAAAAAGGGAAGGTGGATGTCTTTGTAGTGGAGGGGGCGCATGCGTTATATATAAAAAGGATGTATGGATTGACAAAATTATGGGCATGTGGTGTAAAAAGGTGACTGCAAATCATTAAATAAAAGGACTCATGGCAGTTGAGGGTTTGGGGAGATGTTAGCTTGTGTGTGTATTGTTTGTGGGAATGGATGGTTCAAAAAGGGGTAGTTTTAACGTGAAACAGAAGATGGTCGCATTCTATATATGGGATTAGAATATGGTGTTCTTGGTGCTATCTTAGTGTTTGCGGATGATCTAAGTTTCAAGAGGAAGAAGAATCTTAATCAGATGATTAGGGGATTAAATAATTAAGAGGAGTTTGTTTGAACTAAAGGAAGACAGGGAGTTGGATATTGTTTTCGTGAAGTAAAGGAGTATATATATGGAAAAAGGGAAGCTGGAGCTTGTTGCTTTGCAAAACACTGAGAAGGGGTGTTCACCGTGAAATAGTAGGTATAGGAAGTGATTGGGCCGATGTCTTGAAGTCCAGATTAATTTAAAAAAAAAAAGGAAATGTGTGAGGGGGTACAAACTTGGTGCGGTCAGTTTTGAAGGCCATGGGAAGCTCTGGAAATGGCGTTTGGAATTTACATGTCTTGAGCGGTTTGGAGTTCATTATGGATCATGGCAGAATTTAACGCCTGAGCAAATCGACCGACTGACGCAAATCGTTATTTAACGGTTAATGCGCCAAGGTGAATAAATTCACTCACTCTGATCTATTTTAAAATATTATAATATTTTAAATGTTGTTTGAATGCTGTGTGATGGTCGATTAGGTAGATTTCAATTAAATTGGTTAAATATTTTATATCGTTGCAAATGTACACATCACGGGTTGAACACTGATTCCATAGATTATAATATCCCATAGTATGGAATCAATGTTAATTGTTTGACTAACATCTGTGGATGCGGGAAACCGGTTGGAGGAATCCAACCGGATTCCTCAGTATTTATGTGAACTGTTTGTTTTATAATTTTACCCAAAATATATTTGATATAAAAAGGAGTATATATCTTGAGATTATTATAGTATTGATCGTTATTATGATCAAATAAGATTTGTAATTAAGTTGGTTATATAAATAACCAGTCGAAATATTATACAAGTATAATATACAGAATCAGATAGATAAAATCTGAGCTTAAAACCAGAATTGGGAATTAAAACTCTGGAAATTTGGAAAAAGTTGGAAATAATATTTGGATTAAATATATGGAAATTTTAAGATCCTGGGTGAATTTAGAAATGTTTTCTAAACGTTGTGAAGTATATTTTGTAGTGATTTCAAAATGAAAATGTTTGAAAATAAGTTTTGAAAGTGATATAGTATTGAACTCACTTTGATCGCTGGGAAATAAATTCCGATAATGAAGTCGACCATTTTCGGTGTTCATTTTCGAGTTGCTAAGTGATGGATTACTACCAAAATTTTTGTTTTGAAATAAGTTGTTCAAAAATTCAAATGTTTTGAATTACTATATTATATATATATATATATTATTTCGAACCGATTTGAAATAAATCCCAGGAATTTGAATTCTGAAATAAAAGATTTAACTTATGGAGTTAAAATGGAAAAAGTGGAGCATAAACTAAGATAACAAAATAGGATTGAATTTGGAACGACCCAGAATAAAAATTGAAAAAGAGAAATATTGGAGATTCGAGTTATTAATTGATTCTTGGGGAATAAGAATCGAATTTTGAATTAGAGATGGAGATAACTGATTTGAGAAATAAACCAGTAAATGGAATGTCATAATAAAACTTAACAAGGTTAAGAACTGAGAGTGGAATCGGAGTTCAAATAGAAATTTGGCTTAGTAAAAGCGAAAGACTGGTTTGAGAACGAATTGATGGGAGATCAACCAAGGATGCTTGGATATGTTGGTTTGATAGCAGATGGCAGAGATGGAGTTGAATGCCCAACAAAGAAGGTACACGTTTATATACGAGTATGAGATTTTTATGAGTCGGTTTGGGCAAGTCGTTTGGCTATTTGATTTTCTTTTGGATTGGAAAGAGCCCAGAGTGGCAAGTTGTTTTAGTACCGAATAAGCCGTGCAGAGGAGATACTGGCAAAATTCTCCGAAAATTTGAGCTGTTAGGAAATTTTCAGAATTTTGAAAATATTCGAAACAAGAAGGAATTAATAGTCAATTGCAATTAATCAGTTCAGTTGAAACTGAAATTATGAAGTAAACCAAATAGATTTTTAACCTGTTTATAACAAGAGATTGTAGCATTTTCCCTATCTTAGCAATTTCGAGGACGAAATTATTTTAAGGGGGAAGGACTGTAACGTCCCGCATTTTTGTCGGTTTATATTTGAATATTTAAAACAGTTTAAATGTTGAATTGGTAATATAAGTGAATTTATATATTAATTAAACGAAGTTGAACGTATAAATATATATATTAAATACAATCGAGCCCGAAATATCGCTGCAGTTCGTAATTTAACGTTCTGAACTTCAACTGAGTATATCAGATCCGTTGTTAGTCGGATTTCTTCGAAACAAGAAACGTCGGAATCTGTTGAACTATATTTTTATTATGGAAGTGGAAAATGAAGATTTCGGCGTATAGATTGCAAGATATGTCCAAATTAAATATTCGAAAAGTCGCTATGAAATCGTATATCGACCGTAACGGTTTATTCGATATAACTAGATATCGGTTTCGACTTTGAATAAGGTTCTTTTGAGACATAATGATAATTTAATTTTTATGATTTTACTGTAATTTTTAATTAATTTAATATGCAACTTTTTTTTGGAGTATTTTGCACCCTGTATCAGTATTTCGGGGTTTCAAAATATGAGTTAATCTACCGGTAGTATTATATTTTTGGGATCGTGGTACCTCACTGTACACGACCGTAATGTTATTTCTGTCCATAGTGGTTCGTACGTGAACGGAATTTACGCAACCGGATACCATAAACAAATAATATATATACAGTCCATGCATCACATGCGATACACCCATGTGATTTGATAACTAAAAGGATTTATAATTACCTTAGCCTTAGCAGTGATGCACACGGTCTTGTCTATGTTCTTTTGCAACCAAGAAAAAGGGGATTTGCCTATCCTACATATCAGCTATGAAGTGAAAACCAATGCAGACGTATGGAGTGATTAAACAAAGCAAACCATCACTTAATCTAAAGTCTACAAAGAAATAACCCATACTTTCTAGACATGCATAGGAACATGCAAACCACAACCTAGCTATACCCTAAACAAGTGACTCACTAAAGACAATGCTAACGGTGCAAATACAAAAATTATATGTATTATTTTTACCATGCCTATGAAGGAATTGAACAGCAAACCTATGTTCTTAAGTTAATACTAGCACGCCCCATCCCTTCTAAAGTCAGCATACCTATATTTTGAAAGTTGTGCCTCCTACTAGTGCTATTGCTTAACAATGAAGTCTTCAAACTAAATAAATACAACCCATACTCCGAACCATACCCTAGCTATCATCCTACCGCTGCTATACCTTAACAACGAAGATTTCGAACACTATAAATACAAGCTGCTTCAGTTTCCAGAAAAAAACAATACACCATTAAGCTAAAACCGTAGCATGAAAAATGTGATGACGAGGTTGGTACACGTTAAGGTGCAGCTTAAAGTCTTGAAAAATGACGAGTTAATTCACCGGAAAATGGCGAAGTACAGACCCGAATAAAAGGGGAAATGGCGTGTTTTCTTGGGTTCGAAATTTTCTGGAGTGGGAGAAAAGAGTGTGTGGCGCATGAGAGAGGGAAGACTAACATGCACATGAACTAAAAGGGATTTGCATACACAGAAGAGGGTGGCGCATGCATTAGGTAGTACGTGAGTCTTTGAAATAAGGAGCATCGCGTTTTGTAGCATGAGGAGATCTGGTGGGTTATAAGCATGCGTGGGAAGAGGATCATGGAGTGAAAGAAGTTTTGAAGTGAACGCAAAACATGGGAAGCAGCTCGGTGTATCCAGTAAAGGGAAGTGGGTCGTGGAAGTTCACAAAGATGGAAACAAAAAGTGAACAGTATTTTATAGCCATACATTTACGTATAGAGTTTTTGATGGGGTTAAAACATGGATGGATATCCAAACAGCGAGCGTGGGGGAAAGAATCTGGAAGTCGCTTGTTTAAAAGCTAGAAAAAAAGAGTGAGTGGAGATGGAAAATTGCGGTTCTGTGTTGTTTGTAAAAAGGGAAGGTGGATGTCTTTGTAGTGGAGGGGGCGCATGCGTTATATATAAAAAGGATGTATGAATTGACAAAATTATGGGCATGTGGTGTAAAAAGGTGACTGCAAATCATTAAATAAAAGGACTCACGGCAGTTGAGGGTTTGGGGATATGTTAGCTTGTGCGTGTATTGTTTGTGGGAATGGATGGTTCAAAAAGGGGTAGTTTTAACATGAAACAGAAGATGGTCGCATTCTATATATAGGATTAGAATATGGTGTTCTTGGTGCTATCTTAGTGGTTGAGGATGATCTAAGTTTCAAGAGGAAGAAGAATCTTAATCAGATGATTAGGGGATTAAATAATTAAGAGGAGTTTGTTTGAACTAAAGGAAGACAGGGAGTTGGATATTGTTTTCGTGAAGTAAAGGAGTATATATATGGAAAAAGGGAAGCTGGAGCTTGTTGCTTTGCAAAACACTGAGAAGGGGTGTTCACCATGAAATAATAGGTATAGGAAGTGATTGGGCAGATGTCTTGAAGTCCAGATTAATTTAAAAAAAGAAACAAAAAGGAAATGTGCGAGGGGGTACAAACTTGGTGCGGTCAGTTTTGAAGGCCATGGGAAGCTCTGGAAATGGCGTTTGGAATTTACATGTCTTGAGCGGTTTGGAGTTCATTATGGATCATGGAAGAATTTAACGCCTGAGCAAATCGATCGACTGACGCAAATCGTTATTTAACGGTTAACGCGCCAAGGTGAATAAATTCACTCACTCTGATCTATTTTAAAATATTTTAAATGTTGTTTGAATGCTGTGTGATGGTCGATTAGGTAGATTTCAATTAATTTGGTTAAATATTTTATATCGTTGCATATGTACACATCACGGGTTGAACACTGATTCCATCGATTATAATATCCCCTAGTATGGAATCAGTGTTAATTATTTGACTAACATCTGTAGATGCGGGAAACCGGTTGGAGGAATCCAACCGGATTCCTCAGTATTTATGTGTACTGTTTGTTTTATATGTGTGCGCTGTTTGAACCAAAATGACAGTAAATCCCCATGTGAATGTTGATGTTGAATGGGAATTCAACATTTGTTTGTTTTAATAAATAAACGCTATCAATTTAGAAAGTGACAATAGACGACCGTAAACCCATCATTTTGAAGTTGATTGACCGTCAGGTAAATCAACGAAGTTAATTATAAAAAAAATATTTTTATAATTAAAGCGAAGTTTTAAATTTATAATAGGAGTTCTATTATAAACCAGTATTGTGGTGTTCATTTTATAAAGTAAATAAAACGAATGTTGACCTTTAAATAAGTTTATAAAGTAGAAATTATCCTACGATTAAATATTTGGATAATTATTTTATGACAAACAATTTAGAAATATTATTAGATTAAATATATTAATCAAATGGTAAGAAGTAATTAAAATTAGTTAACAAATTTACTGATGGAATGAAGTTGATTTAAATCAACTGTTTAATTGAAAAATGATTTCTGGATTAACTGGGTCCTTGTAAAGAAGTTATAAATAGAACTAAAGCGAAGAGTTAATGTTTAAAATAAATAATAATAATAAACAACGAAGATTTCAAAGTATGAATATGGTGTTATAAAACCATATTCCAAAATAAAACAAGGAGATACGATTTGATATATATTATAAGTAATAAGGAATTAGAATACAGACTTATATCTGTTCTAAGGTAAGAACGTTGTCGATCAAGGTCTGAGAGGTAAATAGAATACCTCAACTTGAACGACTTCACTATTATCGAGGAACGATATCAGTTTGTGACGGAGATAGATGTCAAGATTAGAATAAAAGGAATATGGTAGCGTATGCAAGTCTTAACAATACAGCGATAAAATAAACGCTGTAGATTAGGCTTAAGCGTGACGGTTATGTCAAGATTAGTTATAAAGGAGAATATTTACAGCGTATGACAAGTTTTGAAATGTAACGATAGATTAACGCTGTTAAACAAACTTAAGCGTGATTTTTATATATAGCAGCACTTCCTAGGGAATGAAAACATTTGGTTTGGAATCCACTTATTCGAAAGTAATAAGTAAACGATGTTTGTCAAAAGAATATAAGAATAAGTTTAGAAAGAGAAATTGGATAATCGCATCAGAAAACGATGGCAGCATTTTGATGCTCGAAATGTAATTAGAATTAAACCATTAGGATTTGGAACTATAATTCGACGAAGTCGAATGTATTAAAGTAAATGATTTTAGGAATTATAATCTGATAGGATTGTTAATACTTAGCTTAAACCAATAAATTATAATAGGATATGTAATCAGTGTTTAGTTATAAACTTGATAAGAAGTTGTCTTAGAGAACAGAGTTTATAAAGGGGAGTGGGAATATAAAGTATGAAAGGGATTTCGGTAAACGGGATAATGGTATTGATTTTCGAAATAAAGAGTTATTTGATAAAGGTGTTAAAATTTCTATAATAGTATGATATTCACCTTTTAAAGTGAATAGTGTTTTAACAATGAACATTGGACATATTAAAATGTTTATAATGAAATTGGAATATTTTTCCAATGTAGATAGTGTATATTATCCAAGTGTAGAAAATAAAGAACGTGAAAAGAATGGAAGTGTTTCAAACATTAATAACGTATACATCTGAAATATGGGAGAATAAGAGTTGATAATAACTGGGAACGTTTTCCAAGAGTGTGAAAAGGGTAAAAGGGGTTTGAGAAATATCTAGTAAGATATGGGAATTCGAATAATAAAAACGAATGTTAAATAAAAAAAGTACCCATGTTTGTGTGATGTCTAGTTATACATCTGAATGAATGTTTGTTTTTACTTCGACAGCTAAATAACCAACTATCGAAGTGTTTTGACCATCGTTGTCGATATGGAGAGACCGGTTGGATATATTATCGGAAAACCACTCCGTATAGACATAAGCGCTGCGAATTAGATAGACTGAAGATATTTGAAGACGGAGTTAAATGCAAGGGTCGTCCAGTTCTAGAATGGTGTTTTTGTTTGTCCAGTCCCAGGACAACTTGTATGGACGAGTGTTTGACAAGGTATTTCCAACGGTCACGTTGTTGATTTTTACGAATATACCAAGTTGGTGGGGAGAAGGTAACTTCTCTTTATTCTACACCCAGTGTGCATTCGTGTAATCAATATGTGATTACGTGGCGATGTGGCATTCAAAGTGAATGGTGATCAGATGTTCTGAAAATAGACGTGGCCTCTAGCCTCACAACCAGGAAGAAACAAAAGTTGGGCTAGGCAGCATGGCTAGTTGGGTCATCCCCAAGCAGGGTGTATTGTCACCGATCTAGAGAAAATTCATATTTATACTTCTTTTCGATTCTGTATCTGCGGATGACGGTTGGATGGCCAACAACCGTGGGTGGCAATATATTCGCGACACTCAAGCTAAATGAGTGCGCGGTCATGTGTGGTCGGGTTGCAAGACGTTCTTGTTGAACCCTGAGTGTATCCCCTCTAGAGTAAACTAATCAGAAGGTGCGCCCATACCTTGTCTGTTGGAATCCATTCTCCAATAAGCGCCCTGCGGTTTATGATTTTATACTATCTATATGTGGAGCATGAGATGCAAGCGTTCTGCTACTTGGATATTTATTTGTTTAGACATTATCATAATATCACTGGTTTTGATATTAAAGTATTTGGATTATAGTAAGGTAAAAACCGTCCATGTTTATGTGTGGGCTGGTCTTACTATTATCTTCTTGTTTGAAAAGGATTTTCAAAGTTAAACAGTATGGTTGGAATTTACTCACGCCAGTCCCATGACTGACCCAGAGTTTATTTTGTTTGTTTTCCCTAAACTCTTGGGTGCCCAAATTTGTACGGGCAGTCAAGTGTTTCAGGCTTTTACAGATTCACTTGGAGGAGCTGGAAACAGAAGGCTTCACCATTAATTAGTTATAGAATATTTCCGCTGTGATATGATGTATTGTACTCTGATATATGGTATGTATTTATACAAACTCAGATTTGTATTTCAAAGTTATGTTATAATAAAATTTATCCATTCCGCTGTGAGTTTCGTGTTTACTCTGATTCTGTTAAGTGTGTTCTTCTTCTTCTTCTTCTATTCTATTAGTTCTATCTTTTCTTTCTCATCTTCTAAATTCTTTCAATAATGACACGGTTTTTCAAGGTATCAAAAATCGCGCCGTTACAGTTGGTATCAGAGCTGAAAGTTAAGTGATTACCTTGGCTCTGTGGCATAACTCAATAGAGATGGAGTTAGTAATACTCTAGATTGAGTATGAGTGTATATATATGAGCGCATATTTGTAAACTAATGTAAAAACTGTGTTATATTGTGTTGACTAGTCAGTCGAGTGGTTTATAAATTCTGGTCGAAACAGTAATGCAAACTGTGTCGATAGGTGTTTCTAAACTCTTGAACAGAGTAATTCGACACAGTATGTTTTGAAAAAGGGTAAATGAAATAATTTTACCCAAAATATATTTTGATATAAAAAGGATTATATATCTTGAGATTATTATAGTATTGATCGTTATTATGATCAAATAAGATTTGTAATTAAGTTGGTTATATAAATAACCAGTCGAAATATTATACAAGTATAATATACAGAATCAGATAGATAAAATTTGAGCTTAAAACCAGAATTGGGAATTAAAACTCTGGAAATTTGGTAAAAGTTGGAAATAATATTTGGATTAAATATATGGAAATTTTAAGATCCTTGGTGAATTTAGAAATGTTTTCTAAACGTTGTGAAGTATATTTTGTTGTGATTTCAAAATGAAAATGTTTGAAAATAAGTTTTGAAAGTGATATATTATTGAACTCACTTTGATCGTTGGGAAATAAATTCCGATAATGAAGTCGACCATTATAAGTGTTCATTTTCGAGTTGCTAAGTGATGGATTACTACCAAAATTTTTGTTTTGAAATAAGTTGTTCAAAAATTCAAATGTTTTGAATTTCTATATTATATATATATATTTATTATTTCTAACCGATTTGAAATAAATCCCAGGAATTTGAATTCTGAAATAAAAGATTTAACTTATGGAGTTAAAATGGAAAAAGTGGAGCATAAACTAAGATAACAAAATAGGATTGAATTTGGAACGACCCAGAATAAAAATTGAAAAAGAGAAATATTGGAGATTCGAGTTATTAATTGATTCTTGGGGAATAAGAATCGAATTTTGAATTAGAGATGGAGATAACTGATTTGAGAAATAAACCAGTAAATGGAATGTCGTAATAAAACTTAACAAGGTTAAGAACTGAGAGTGGAATCGGAGTTCAAATAGAAATTTGGCTTAGTAAAAGCGAAAGACTGGTTTGAGAACGGATTGATGGGAGATCAACCAAAGATGCTTGGATATGCTGGTTTGATAGCAGATGGCAGAGATAGAGTTGAATGCCCAACAAAGAAGGTACACGTTTATATACGAGTATGAGATTTTTATGAGTCGGTTTGGGCAAGTTGTTTGGCTGTTTGATTTTCTTTTGGATTGGAAAGAGCCCAGAGTGGCAAGTTGTTTTAGTACCGAATAAGCCGTGCAGAGGAGATACTGGCAAAATTCTCCGAAAATTTGAGCTGTTAGGAAATTTTCAGAATTTTGAAAATATTCGAAACAAGGAGTTAATAGTCAATTGGAATTAATCAGTTCAGTTGAAACTGAAATTATGAAGTAAACCAAATAGATTTTTAACCTGTTTATAACAAGAGATTGTAGCATTTTTCCTATCTTAGCAATTTCGAGGACGAAATTATTTTAAGGGGGAAGGACTGTAACGTCCCGCATTTTTGTCGGTTTATATTTGAATATTTAAAATAGTTTAAATATTGAATTTGTAATATAAGTGAATTTATATATTAATTAAACGAAGTTGAACGTATAAATATATATATTAAATACAATCGAGCCCGAAATATCGCTGCAGTTCGTAATTTAACGTTCTGAACTTCAACTGAGTACACCGGATCCGTTGTTAGTCGGATTTCTTCGAAACAAGAAACGTCGGAATCTGTTGAACTGTATTTTTCTTACGGAAGTGGAAAATGAAGATTCCGGCGTATAGATTGCAAGATATGTCCAAATCAAATATTCGAAAAGTCGCTATGAAATCGTATATCGACCGTAACGGTTTATTCGATATAACTAGATATCGGTTTCGAATTTGAATAAGGTTCTTTTGAGACATAATGATAATTTAATTTTTAGAATTTTACTGTAATTTTTAATTAATTTAATATGCAACTTTTTTTGGAGTATTTTGCACCTTGTATCAGTATTTGGGGGTTTCAAAATATGAGTTAATCTACCGGTATTATTATATTTTTGGGATCGTGGTACCTCACTGTACACGACCGTAATGTTATTTCTGTCCATAGTGGTTCGTACGTGAACGGAATTTACGCAACCGGATACCTTAATCAAATAATATATATACAGTCAATGCATCACATGCGATACACCCATGTGATTTGATAACTAAAAGGATTTATAATTACCTTAGCCTTAGCAGTGAAGCACACGGTCTTGTCTATGTTCTTTTGCAACCAAGAAAAAGGGGATTTGCCTATCTTACATATCAGCTATGAAGTGAAAACCAATGCAGACGTATGGAGTGATTAAACAAAGCAAACCATCACTTAATCTAAAGTCTACAAAGAAATAACCCATACTTTCTAGACATTCATAGGAACATGCAAACCACAACCTAGCTATACCCTAAACAAGTGACTCACTAAAGGCAATGCTAACGGTGCAAATACAAAAATTATATGTATTATTTTTACCATGCCTGTGAAGGAATTGAACAGCAAACCTATGTTCTTAAGTTAATACTAGCACGCCCCATCCCTTCTAAAATCAGCATACCTATATTTTGAAAGTTGTGCCTCCTACTAGTGCAATTGCTTAACAATGAAGTCTTCAAACTAAATAAATACAACCTATACTCCGAACCATACCCTAGTTATCATCCTACCGCTGCTATACCTTAACAACGAAGATTTCGAACACTATAAATACAAGCTGCTTCAGTTTCCAGAAAAAAAACAATACACCATTAAGCTAAAACCGTAGCATGAAAAATGTGATGACGAGGTTGGTTCACGTTAAGGTGCAACTTAAAGTCTTGGAAAATGGCGAGTTAATTCACCGGAAAATGGCGAAGTACAAATCCAAATAAAAGGGGAAATGGCGTGTTTTCTTGGTTTCGAAATTTTCTGGAGTGGGAGAAAAGAGTGTGTGGCGCATGAGAGAGGGAAGACTAACATGCATGTGAATTAAAAGGGATTTGCGTACACAGAAGAGGGTGGCGCATGCATTAGGCAGTACGTGAGTCTTTGAAATAAAGAGCATCGCGTTTTGTAGCATAAGGAGATCTGGTGGGTTATAAGCATGCGTGGGAAGAGGATCATGGAGTGAAAGAAGTTTTGAAGTGAACGCAAAACATGGGAAGTAGCTCAGTGTATCCAGTAAAGGGAAGTGGGGCGTGGAAGTTCACAAAGATGGAAACAAAAAGTGAACAGTATTTTATAGCCATACATTTACGTATAGAGTTTTTGATGGGGTTAAAACATGGATGGATATCCAAACAACGAGCGTGGGGGAAAGATTCTGGAAGT
The DNA here is from genome assembly GCA_030737875.1 of Allium sativum. NCBI lineage: Eukaryota > Viridiplantae > Streptophyta > Magnoliopsida > Asparagales > Amaryllidaceae > Allium > Allium sativum. The sequence continues at coordinate 16,481,642 of CM060923.1, forward strand.
CGCTTGTTTAAAAGCTAGAAAAGAAGAGTGAGTGGAGATGGAAAATTGTGGTTCTGTGTTGTTTGTAAAAGGGGATGGAGGAGGTCTTTGTAGTGGAAGGGCGCATGCGTTATATATAAAAAGGATGTATGGATTGACAAAATTATGGGCATGTGGTGTAAAAAGGTGACTGCAAATCATTAAATAAAAGGACTCACGGCAGTTGAGGGTTTGGAGATATGTTAGCTTGTGCGTGTATTGTTTGTGGGAATGGATGGTTCAAAAAGGGGTAGTTTTAACGTGAAACAGAAGATGGTCGCATTCTATATATGGGATTAGAATATGGTTTTCTTGGTGCTATCTTAGTGGTTGCGGATGATCTAAGTTTCAAGAGGAAGAAGAATCTTAATCAGATGATTAGGGGATTAAATAATTAAGAGGAGTTTGTTTGAACTAAAGGAAGACAGGGAGTTGGATATTGTTTTCGTGAAGTAAAGGAGTATATATATGGAAAAAGGGAAGCTGGAGCTTGTTGCTTTGCAAAACACTGAGAAGGGGTGTTCACCGTGAAATAATAGGTATACGAAGTGATTGGGCCGATGTCTTGAAGTCCAGATTCATTTAAAAAAAGAAACAAAAAGGAAATGTGCGAGGGGGTACAAACTTGGTGCGGTCAGTTTTGAAGGCCATGGGAAGCTCTGGAAATGGCGTTTGGAATTTACATGTCTTGAGCGGTTTGGAGTTCATTATGGATCATGGCAGAATTTAACGCCTGAGCAAATCGATCAACTGACGCAAATCGTTATTTAACGGTTAACGCGCCAAGGTGAATAAATTCACTCACTCTGATCTATTTTAAAATATTATAATATTTTAAATGTTGTTTGAATGCTGTGTGATGGTCGATTAGGTAGATTTCAATTAAATTGGTTAAATATTTTATATCGTTGCATATGTACACATCACGGGTTGAACACTGATTCCATCGATTATAATATCCCCTTGTACGGAATCAGTGTTAATTGTTTGACTAACATCTGTGGATGCGAGAAACCGGTTGGAAAAATCCAATCGGATTCCTCAGTATTTATGTGTACTGTTTGTTTTATATGTGTGCACTGTTTGAACCAAAATGACAGTAAATCCCCATATGAATGTTGATGTTGAATGGGAATTCAACATTTGTTTGTTTTAATAAATAAACGCTATCAATTTAGAAAGTGACAATAGACGACCGTAAACCCATCGTTTTGAAGTCGATTGACCGTCAGGTAAATCAACGAAGTTAATTATAAAAAAAAAAATTTTATAATTAAAGCGAAGTTTTAAATTTATAATAGGAGTTCTATTATAAACCAGTATTGTAGTGTTCGTTTTATAAAGTAAATAAAACGAACGTTGACCTTTAAATAAGTTTATAAAGTAGAAATTATCCTACGATTAAATATTTGGATAATTATTTTAAGACAAACAATTTAGAAATATTATTAGATTAAATATATTAATCTAATGGTAAGAAGTAATTAAAATCAGTTAACAAATTTACTGATGGAATGAAGTTGATTTAAATCAACTGTTTAATTGAAAAATGATTTCTAGATTAACTGGGTCCTTGTAAAGAAGTTATAAATAGAACTAAAGCGAAGAGTTAATGTTTAAAATAAATAATAATAAACAACGAAGATTTCAAAGTATGAATATGGTGTTATAAAACCATATTCCAAAATAAAACAAGGAGATACGATTTGATATATATTATAAGTAATAAGGAATTAGAATACAGACTTATATCTGTTCTAAGGTAAGAACGTTGTCGATCAAGGTCTGAGAGGTAAATAGAATACCTCAACTTGAACGACTTCACTATTATCGAGGAACGATATCAGTTTGTGATGGAGATAGATGTCATGATTAGAATAAAAGGAATATGGTAGCGTATGCAAGTCTTAAAACTACAGCGATAAAATAAACGCTGTTGATTAGGCTTAAGCGTGACGGTTATGTCAAGATTAGTTATAAAGGAGAATATTTACAGCGTATGACAAGTTTTGAAATGTAACGATAGATTAACGCTGTTAAACAAACTTAAGCGTGATTTTTATATATAGCAGCACTTCCTAGGGAATGAAAACATTTGGTTTGAAATCCACTTATTCGAAAGTAATAAGTAAACGATGTTTGTCAAAAGAATATAAGAATAAGTTTAGAAAGAGAAATTGGATAATCGCATCAGAAAACGATGGAAGCATTTTGATGTTCGAAATGTAATTAGAATTAAACCATTAGGATTTGGAACTATAATTCGACGAAGTCGAATGTATTAAAGTAAATGATTTTAGGAATTATAATCTGATAGGATTGTTAATACTTAGCTTAAACCAATAAATTATAATAGGATATGTAATCAGTGTTTAGTTATAAACTTGATAAAAAGTTGTCTTAGAGAACAGAGTTTATAAAGGGGATTGGGAATATAAAGTATGAAAGGGATTTCGGTAAACGGGATAATGGTATTGAATTTTGAAATAAAGAGTTATTTGATAAAGGTGTTAAAATTTCTATAATAGTATGATATTCACCTTTTAAAGTGAATAGTGTTTTAAGAATGAACATTGGACATATTAAAATGTTTATAATGAAATTGGAATATTTTTCCAATGTAGATAGTGTATATTATCCAAGTGTAGAAAATAAAGAACGTGAAAAGAATGGAAATGTTTCAAACATTAATAACGTATACATCGGAAATATTGGAGAATAAGAGTTGAAAATAACTAGGAACGTTTTCCAAGAGTGTGAAAAGGGTAAAACGGGGTTTGAGAAATATCTAGTAAGATATGGGAATTCGAATAATAAAAACGAATGTTAAATAAAAAAAGTACCCATGTTTGTGTGATGTCTAGTTATACATCTGAATGAATGTTTGTTTTTACTTCGACGGCTAAATAACCAACTATCGAAGTGTTTTGACCATCGTTGTCGATATGGAGAGACCGGTTGGATATATTATCGGAAAACCACTCCGTATAGACATAAGCGCTGCGAATTAGATAGACTGAAGATATTTGAAGACGAAGTTAAATGCAAGGGTCGTCCAGTTCTAGAATGGTGTTTTTGTTTGTCCAGTCCCAGGACAACTTGTATGGACGAGTGTTTGACAGAGTATTTCCAACGGTCACGCTGTTGATTTTTACGAATATACCAAGTTGGTGGGGAGAAGGTAACTTCTCTTTATTCTACACCCAGTGTGCATTCGTGTAATCAATATGTGATTACGGATTTGACGATGTGGCATTCAAAGTGAATGGTGATCAGATGTTCTGAAAATAGACGTAGCCTCTAGCCTCACAACCAGGAAGAAACAAAAGTTGGGCTAGGCAGCATGGCTAGTTGGGTCATTCCCAAGAAGGGTGTATTGTCACCGATCTAGAGAAAATTCATATTTATACTTCTTTTCGATTCTGTATCTGCAGATGACGGTTGGATGGCCAACAACCGTGGGTGGCAATATATTCGCGACACTCAAGCTAAATGAGTGCGCGGTCATGTGTGGTCGGGTTGCAAGACCTTCTTGTTGAACCCTGAGTGTATCCCCTCTAGAGTACTCTAATCAGAAGGTGCGCCCATACCTTGTCTATTGGAATCCATTCTCCAATAAGCGCCCTGCGGTTTATGATTTTATACTATCTATATGTGGAGCGTGAGATGCAAGCGTTCTGCTACTTGGATATTTATTTGTTTAGACATTATCATAATATCACTGGTTTTGATATTAAAGTATTTGGATTATAGTAAGGTAAAAACCGTCCATGTTTATGTGTGGGCTGGTCTTACTATTATCTTCTTGTTTGAAAAGGATTTTTAAAGTTAAACAGTATGGTTGGAATTTACTCACACCAGTCCCATGACTGACCCAGAGTTTATTTTGTTTGTTTTCCCTATACTCTTGGGTGCCCAAATTTGTACGGGCAGTCAAGTGTTTCAGGCTTTTACAGATTCACTTGGAGGAGTTGGAAACAGAAGGCTTCACCATTAATTAGTTAGAGAATATTTCCGCTGTGATATGATGTATTGTACTCTGATATATGGTATGTATTTATACAAACTCAGATTTGTATTTCAAAGTTATGTTATAATAAAATTTATCCATTCCGCTGTGAGTTTCGTGTCTACTCTGATTCTGTTCGGTGTGTTCTTCTTCTTCTATTCTATTAGTTCTATCTTTTCTTTCTCATCTTCTAAATTCTTTCAATAATGACACGGTTTTTCAAGGTATCAAAAATCGCGCTGTTACAGTTGGTATCAGAGCTGAAAGTTAAGTGATTTCCTTGGCTCTGTGGCATAACTCAATAGAGATGGAGTTAGTAATACTCTAGATTGAGTATGAGTGTATATATATGAGCGCATATTTGTAAACTAATATAAAAACTGTTTTATATTGTGTTGACTAGTCAGTCGAGTGGTTTATAAATTCTGGTCGAAACAGTAATGCAAACTGTGTCGATAGGTGTTTCTAAACTCTTGAACAGAGTAATTCGACACAGTATGTTTTGAAAAAGGGTAAATGAAATAATTTTACCCAAAATATATTTTGATATAAAAAGGATTATATATCTTGAGATTATTATAGTATTGATCGTTATTATGATCAAATAAGATTTGTAATTAAGTTGGTTATATAAATAACCAGTCGAAATATTATACAAGTATAATATACAGAATCAGATAGATAAAATCTGAGCTTAAAACCAGAATTGGGAATTAAAACTCTGGAAATTTGGAAAAAGTTGGAAATAATATTTGGATTAAATATATGGAAATTTTAAGATCCTGGGTGATTTTAGAAATGTTTTCTAAACGTTGTGAAGTATATTTTGTTGTGATTTCAAAATGAAAATGTTTGAAAATAAGTATTGAAAGTGATATATTATTGAACTCACTTTGATCGCTGGGAAATAAATTCCGATAATGAAGTTGACCATTATCGGTGTTCATTTTCGAGTTGCTAAGTGATGGATTACTACCAAAAATTTTGTTTTGAAATAAGTTGTTCAAAAATTCAAATGTTTTGAATTGCTATATTATATATATATATATATATTATTTCGAAACGATTTGAAAAAAATCCCAGGAATTTGAATTCTGAAATAAAAGATTTAACTTATGGAGTTAAAATGGAAAAAGTGGAGCATAAAATAAGATAACAAAATAGGATTGAATTTGGAACGACCCAGAATAAAAATTGAAAAAGAGAAATATTGGAGATTCGAGTTATTAATTGATTCTTGGGGAATAAGAATCGAATTTTGAATTAGAGATGGAGATAACTGATTTGAGAAATAAACCAGTAAATGGAATGTCGTAATAAAACTTAACAAGGTTAAGAACTGATAGTGGAATCGGAGTTCAAATAGAAATTTGGCTTAGTAAAAGCGAAAGACTGGTTTGAGAACGAATTGATGGGAGATCAACCAAGGATGCTTGGATATGCTGGTTTGATAGCAGATGGCAGAGATAGAGTTGAATGCCCAACAAAGAAGGTACACGTTTATATACGAGTATGAGATTTTTATGAGTCGGTTTGGGCAAGTTGTTTGGTTGTTTGATTTTCTTTTGGATTGGAAAGAGCCCAGAGTGGCAAGTTGTTTTAGTACCGAATAAGCCGTGCAGAGGAGATACTGGCAAAATTCTCCGAAAATTTGAGCTGTTAGGAAATTTTCAGAATTTTGAAAATATTCGAAACAAGAAAGAATTAATAGTCAATTGGAATTAATCAGTTCAGTTGAAACTGGAATTATGAAGTAAACCAAATAGATTTTTAACCTGTTTATAACAAGAGATTGTAGCATTTTCCCTATCTTAGCAATTTCGAGGACGAAATTATTTTAAGGGGGAAGGACTGTAACGTCCCGCATTTTTGTCGGTTTATATTTGAATATTTAAAACAGTTTAAATATTGAATCGTAGTATAAGTGAATTTATATATTAATTAAACGAAGTTGAATGTATAAATATATATATTAAATACAATCGAGCCCGAAATATCGCTGCAGTTCGTAATTTAACGTTCTGAACTTCAACTGAGTATACCGGATCCGTTGTTAGTCGGATTTCTTCTAAACAAGAAACGTCGGAATCTGTTGAACTGTATTTTTCTTATGGAAGTGGAAAAAGAAGATTTCGGCGTATAGATTGCAAGATATGTCCAAATCAAATATTCGAAAAGTCGCTATGAAATCGTATATCGACCGTAACGGTTTATTCGATATAACTAGATATCGGTTTCGAATTTGAATAAGGTTCTTTTGAGACATAATGATAATTTAATTTTTAGAATTTTACTGTAATTTTTAATTAATTTAATATGCAACTTTTTTTGGAGTATTTTGCACCCTGTATCAGTATTTCGTGATTTCAAAATATGAGTTAATCTACCGGTGTTATTATATTTTTGGGATCGTGGTACCTCACTGTACACGACCGTAATGTTATTTCTGTCCATAGTGGTTCGTACGTGAATGAAATTTACGCATCCGGATTCCTTAAACAAATAATATATATACAGTCCATGCATCACATGCGATACACCCATGTGATTTGATAACTAAAAGGATTTATAATTACCTTAGCCTTAGCAGTGAAGCACACGGTCTTGTCTATGTTCTTTTGCAACCAAGAAAAAGGGGATTTGCCTATTCTACATATCAGCTATGAAGTGAAAACCAATGCAGACGTATGGAGTGATTAAACAAAGCAAACCATCACTTAATCTAAAGTCTACAAAGAAATAACCCATACTTTCTAGACATGCATAGGAACATGCAAACCACAACCTAGCTATACCCTAAACAAGTGACTCACTAAAGACAATGCTAACGGTGCAAATACAAAAATTATATGTATTATTTTTACCATGCCTGTGAAGGAATTGAACAGCAAACCTATGTTCTTAAGTTAATACTAGCACGCCCCATCCCTTCTAAAGTCAGCATACCTATATTTTGAAAGTTGTGCCTCCTACTAGTGCTATTGCTTAACAATGAAGTCTTCAAACTAAATAAATACAACCCATACTCCGAACCATACCCTAGCTATCATCCTACCGCTGCTATACCTTAACAACGAAGATTTCGAACACTATAAATACAAGCTGCTTCAGTTTCCAGAAAAAAAACAATACACCATTAAGCTAAAACCGTAGCATGAAAAATGTGATGAAGAGGTTGGTTCACGTTAAGGTGCAGCTTAAAGTCTTGGAAATTGGCGAGTTAATTCACCGGAAAATGGCGAAGTACAGATCCAAATAAAAGGGGAAATGACGTGTTTTCTTGGGTTCGAAATTTTCTGGAGTGGGAGAAAAGAGTGTGTGGCGCATGAGAGAGGGAAGACTAACATGCACGTGAACTAAAAGGGATTTGCGTACACAGAAGAGGGTGGTGCATGCATTAGGCAGTACGTGAGTCTTTGAAATAAGGAGCATCGCGTTTTGTAGCATTAGGAGATCTGGTGGGTTATAAGCATGCATGGGAAGAGGATCATGGAGTGAAAGAAGTTTTGAAGTGAACGCAAAACATGGGAAGCAGCTCGGTGTATCCAGTAAAGGGAAGTGGGGCGTGGAAGTTCACAAAGATGGAAACAAAAAGTGAACAGTATTTTATAGCCATACATTTACGTATAGAGTTTTTGATGGGGTTAAAACATGGATGGATATCCAAACAGCGAGCGTGGGGGAAAGATTCTGGAAGTCGCTTGTTTAAAAGCTAGAAAAGAAGAGTGAGTGGAGATGGAAAATTGCGGTTCTGTGTTGTTTGTAAAAAGGGAAGGAGGAGGTCTTTGTAGTGGAGGGGGCGCATGCGTTATATATAAAAAGGATGTATGGATTGACAAAATTATGGGCATGTGGTGTAAAAAGGTGACTGCAAATCATTAAATAAAAGGACTCACGGCAGTTGAGGGTTTGGGGAGATGTTAGCTTGTGCGTGTATTGTTTGTGGGAATGGATGGTTCAAAAAGGGGTAGTTTTAACGTGAAACAGAAGAAGGTCGAATTCTATATATGGGATTAGAATATGGTGTTCTTGGTGCTATCTTAGTGGTTGCGGATGATCTAAGTTTCAAGAGGAAGAAGAATCTTAATCAGATGATTAGGGGATTAAATAATTAAGAGGAGTTTGTTTGAACTAAAGGAAGACAGGGAGTTGGATATTGTTTTCGTGAAGTAAAGGAGTATATATATGGAAAAAGGGAAGCTGGAGCTTGTTGCTTTGCAAAACACTGAGAAGGGGTGTTCACCGTGAAATAATAGGTATAGGAAGTGATTGGGCCGATGTCTTGAAGTCCAGATTAATTTAAAAAAAGAAACAAAAAGGAAATGTGCGAGGGGGTACAAACTTGGTGCGGTCAGTTTTGAAGGCCATGGGAAGCTCTGGAAATGGCGTTTGGAATTTACATGTCTTGAGCGGTTTGGAGTTCATTATGAATCATGGCAGAATTTAATGCGTGAGCAAATCGATCGACTAACGCAAATTGTTATTTAACGGTTAACGCGCCAAGGTGAATAAATTCACTCACTCTGATCTATTTTAAAATATTATAATATTTTAAATGTTGTTTGAATGCTGTGTGATGGTCGATTAGGTAGATTTCAATTAAATTGGTTAAATATTTTATATCGTTGCATATGTACACATCACGGGTTGAACACTGATTCCATCGATTATAATATCCCCTAGTATGGAATCAGTGTTAATTGTTTGACTAACATCTGTGGATGCGGGAAACCGGTTGGAGGAATCCAACCGGATTCCTCAGTATTTATGTGTACTGTTTGTTTTATATGTGTGCACTGTTTGAACCCAAATGACAGTAAATCCCCATGTGAATGTTGATGTTGAATGGGAATTCAACATTTGTTTGTTTTAATAAATAAACGCTATCAATTTAGAAAGTGACAATAGACGACCGTAAACCCATCGTTTTGAAGTTGATTGACCGTCAGGTAAATCAACGAAGTTAATTATAAAAAAATATATTTTTATAATTAAAGCGAAGTTTTAAATTTATAATAGGAGTTCTATTATAAACCAGTATTGTAGTGTTCATTTTATAAAGTAAATAAAACGAATGTTGACCTTTAAATAAATTTATAAAGTAGAAATTATCCTACGATTAAATATTTGGATAATTATTTTAAGACAAACAATTTAGAAATATTATTAGATTAAATATATTAATCTAATGGTAAGAAGTAATTAAAATCAGTTAACAAATTTACTGATGGAATGAAGTTGATTTAAATAAACTGTTTAATTGAAAAATGGTTTCTAGATTAACTGGGTCCTTGTAAAGAAGTTATAAATAGAACTAAAGCGAAGAGTTAATGTTTAAAATAAATAATAATAAACAACGAAGATTTCAAAGTATGAATATGGTGTTATAAAACCATATTCCAAAATAAAACAAGGAGATACGATTTGATATATATTATAAGTAATAAGGAATTAGAATACAGACTTATATCTGTTCTAAGGTAAGAACGTTGTCGATCAAGGTCTGAGAGGTAAATAGAATACCTCAACTTGAACGACTTCACTATTATCGAGGAACGATATCAGTTTGAGACGGAGATAGATGTCAAGATTAGAATAAAAGGAATATGGTAGCATATGCAAGTCTTTAAACTACAGCGATAAAATAAACGTTGTTGATTAGGCTTAAGCGTGACGGTTATGTCAAGATTAGTTATAAAGGAGAATATTTACAGCGTATGACAAGTTTTGAAATGTAACGATAGATTAATGATGTTAAACAAACTTAAGCGTGATTTTTATATATAGCAGCACTTCCTAGGGAATGAAAACATTTGGTTTGGAATCCACTTATTCGAAAGTAATAAGTAAACGATGTTTGTCAAAAGAATATAAGAATAAGTTTAGAAAGAGAAATTGGATAATCGCATCAGAAAACGATGGCAGCATTTTGATGTTCGAAATGTAATTAGAATTAAACCATTAGGATTTGGAACTATAATTCGATGAAGTCGAATGTATTAAAGTAAATGATTTTAGGAATTATAATCTGATAGGATTGTTAATACTTAGCTTAAACCAATAAATTATAATAGGATATGTAATCAGTGTTTAGTTATAAACTTGATAAGAAGTTGTCTTAGAGAACAGAGTTTATAAAGGGGATTGGGAATGTAAAGTATGAAAGGGATTTCGGTAAACGGGATAATGGTATTTATTTTCGAAATAAAGAGTTATTTGATAAAGGTGTTAAAATTTCTATAATAGTATGATATTCACCTTTTAAAGTGAATAGTGTTTTAAGAATGAACATTGGACATATTAAAATGTTTATAATGAAATTGGAATATTTTTCCAATGTAGATAGTGTATATTATCCAAGTGTAGAAAATAAAGAACGTGAAAAGAATGGAAATGTTTCAAACATTAATAATGTATACATCTGAAATATGGGAGAATAAGAGTTGATAATAACTGGGAACGTTTTCCAAGAGTGTGAAAAGGGTAAAACGGGGTTTGAGAAATATCTAGTAAGATATGGGAATTCGAATAATAAAAACGAATGTTAAATAAAAAAAGTACCCATGTTTGTGTGATGTCTAGTTATACATCTGAATGAATGTTTGTTTTTACTTCGACAGCTAAATAACTAACTATCGAAGTGTTTTGACCATCGTTGTCGATATGGAGAGACCGGTTGGATTTATTATCGGAAAACCACTCCGTATAGACATAAGCGCTGCGAATTAGATAGACTGAAGATATTTGAAGACGGAGTTAAATGCAAGGGTCGTCCAGTTCTAGAATGGTGTTTTTGTTTGTCCAGTCCCAGGACAACTTGTATGGACGAGTGTCTGACAGAGTATTTCCAACGGTCACGCTGTTGATTTTTACGAATATACCAAGTTGGTGGGGAGAAGGTAACTTCTCTTTATTCTACACCCAGTGTGCATTCGTGTAATCAATATGTGATTACGGATTTGACGATGTGGCATTCAAAGTGAATGGTGATCAGATGTTCTGAAAATAGACGTAGCCCCTAGCCTCACAACCAGGAAGAAACAAAAGTTGGGCTAGGCAGCATGGCTAGTTGGGTCATCCCCAAGCAGGGTGTATTGTCACCGATCTAGAGAAAATTCATATTTATACTTCTTTTCGATTCTGTATCTGCGGATGACGGTTGGATGGCCAACAACCGTGGGTGGCAATATATTCGCGACACTCAAGCTAAATGAGTGCGCGGTCATGTGTGGCCGGGTTGTAAGACGTTCTTGTTGAACCCTGAGTGTATCCCCTCTAGAGTACTCTAATCAGAAGGTGCGCCCATACCTTGTCTGTTGGAATCCATTCTCCAATAAGCGCCCTGCGGTTTATGATTTTATACTATCTATATGTGGAGCGTGAGATGCAAGCGTTCTGCTACTTGGATATTTATTTGTTTAGACATTATCATAATATCACTGGTTTTGATATTAAAGTATTTGGATTATAGTAAGGTAAAAACCGTCCATGTTTAGGTGCGGGCTGGTCTTACTATTATCTTCTTGTTTGAAAAGGATTTTCAAAGTTAAACAGTATGGTTGGAATTTACTCACACCAGTCCCGTGACTGACCCAGAGTTTATTTTGTTTGTTTTCCCTAAACTCTTGGGTGCCCAAATTTGTACAGGCAGTCAAGTGTTTCAGGCTTTTACAGATTCACTTGGAGGAGCTGGAAACAGAAGGCTTCACCATTAATTAGTTAGAGAATATTTCCGCTGTGATATGATGTATTGTACTCTGATATACGGTATGTATTTATACAAACTCAGATTTGTATTTCAAAGTTATGTTATAATAAAATTTATCCATTCCGCTGTGAGTTTCGTGTTTACTATGATTCTGTTCAGTGTGTTCTTCTTCTTCTTCTATTCTATTAGTTCTATCTTTTCTTTCTCATCTTCTAAATTCTTTCAATAATGACACGATTTTTCAAGGTATCAAAAATCGCGCCGTTACAGCAAGCCTGTACATAGTATTAAATATGATATGAAGGAAGCAGTTAAAGTTGTTTCAAAACATTTAGGCATTACTAAAGAAGAAGCTAGAATGGATCCGAACGATCGAGTGGGGTATAAACAGAGTTTGTCTATGTTATTCAATAGATTTAAAAGATATTAATGATGAGCGGATCACACGAGCTATCAGATGAGCTTCTCGTGTTTACCTTCTCTTTTTACTTGGTAATACATTGTTTGTCGATAAAAGCAAGTCTCATGTGCCTATGTGTCAGGGTTGTGAACCAGAACCACCCTTACGTATTTGTAATACGTGGTATTAAGTTGATCCACGCGCAATGATGTGTGGTTTTATTTCTATCCACGTCTTGCTACTCCGTGCTGGGAGGATCTCCACATTCTTCTTCTATGAGGCAAGTGAAAAAAATGAATTCAGGCATAAACATCATACACATACTTCTCAACATAACCAATTCATACACATATGAATTCAACTAATACAAATATGAATTCAAATAATACACATACTTTATACTCATATATAATTCATACACATACTTCATACACATATACAATTCATACACATATTTCATACTCATATATAATTCATACACATACTTCATACTAAATTCGTACACATACTTCACAACTGAATTCATACACACAACCTAGTACTCAATTCATGCACATAAACTAATACACATTAGTTCCAATTCATACTCATAGTTTCATAAAATCAACTCGAAACATTAGTTCCATTTTGCAAACTAAGTTCATTCATCCCACGCTTGCCTTCGATCATCATATATATAGTCCCAAGTGCCAAGTTGTGAACCATTTCACGTAAATTGGCGGTACAGGATGTTTCGCTTCTAGCTTAATCTGCGGGTTGAAAAACAAGTAAACACAACATAACCAATAAGTTGAAAATAATAATTTAGCACTTACTTGTACCAAAATGATTATCATTGACCAAAGCAAATTCTATTTCAACATGTTGAATTGGAGGTGACACTCTACCTTTAATCCATGGTATAGTTAACATTAACTGTTCGCTTATGCTAAATATGACAATATTATACTTTGGCGACAACGTAACCCATGTCCGGCATTGTCATTCACTTATCCCGGGAAGCAATTTCATCTCCTTCATGTTGTAACTGCATTTGTAAATCATTACACCTACCACATTATATGAAAAATTGCTCATATAATTCTTTGTATAAATCTCGATGAACTTGAGGCCAACTGGATACACTCATTCCAAGAAACGCGGCTATACAATGAAAACCACAATTATTGTCAGCACGAACATCAACTATATCAGTTACATATGGTTTAATCTTCTCTGGATTTTGGCCTATATAAAATCTCATATCACAACTACAATTTTCCAACTACATCAAAAAATAAAATTAATATAGTAATAATTGAAAATAATACTTGACATTTTCAAATAAAATACCTAGATGGGTTTTCGAATTTGAAGTTTTTCCTTGTTTACATTGTTAATGCTATGTTGACTAGAAGGGTTATGCGATGAAAGGCTTTCTACTAGCTCGAACAAAGGAAGGCATTCTTTTTGTTCATGTATAACCCAAATTTTTTACTCTTCCTTCCTTTAGTTTTCACTTTACCCTTCGGAGATCCAAGAATAGAAGTGTGAGGTTCCACAACTTCCATCATTTAAAAAAAATTGAAGTTGATGTGGCGTATCCATTATTTTACATCATTGAATAATACTTCCATTTTTTCCACTACTCCGACATCTTTCTTACTACTTTGTTCAACTAGGTGTAACCTTACCCAATGATGTAAACCAGGGTCCTGTGAAGATAATACAATACATTACATAGCAGCGGAAAATAATACAAAACACAACTGAAGGAGATATACGGATACAAAGCTTTCCGGATATCGTTCCAGCTGTAAACCAGGGTCCTATGAAGATAAATCTGCAAAACCAAAACTACTAGCTGCCCGTGCGGAAAATAAGGGCACCCAGAGTTTAGGTTAAAACAATAAACTCCAAGTCAGTCATGTGACTGGTGTGAGAACTAAAACAGTTATTTAAAACTTTACTTTAAAAGAGAGTAATTTAAGGGACCACGCCGTATAACACGGAACGGGTTTCCTCCCAAGAATACCAGTGCATATAATAAAACAGCGCAATGCTTTTTAGAAAAATGAAGCTATTATAAGACCCAGGTCCCATCACACAATGCAACGCAAGCCGGAGGATAGGGTTTTTACCTTATAATAGCCAAACATGCTTGATACGTTTAAAACAAATCATTTGATACTATTATAAGTGTATAGTGTCAACACAATTTCAATCATAAATATCAATCATAGACGACATTAATGACCCATACCACTATGTTGCCATACTAGGTTCTACAAATAAAACCGAAATATCTCGTATTGAAAATTGGATTCCATCATGAGTCGAGGCAAGGGGCAAGCTCCTCTTCGTTCGAGACACTCTAGCAAATATCTCAGGACCCCACTATGATCCTTGGATCGGTTGGGCTGGTCCTCTCTTACTTTTGAGGATTGGCAATTCCTGAACACACGTTTCCCGGCCTAACAGACCTATATCTGAGGCGCCTCGCATCCAACAACCACACAGGTAAAAAGTATATAAATGTCAGGGCTGGTAGGTCACTGACATCACCCATAGCTAGAAAGAAACGTCGTGTTCTCCCAACGGTCCGTATCCCGTTTTTGACTCATACTGAGGTATGAGGCTCGCGAATTCACGCTATACACAAAGTTGCGCCACACAGGCCGTGCTTTGATCATCAACCACAAGACTTTGCTTTTCAACAGAAGCCTTGATCATTTGCCACTTAGGAATGCCACACAGGCAATTCACTCCATGCGACTGATGTCCATCGATATACAACCTCTGAGCTCGTACGTCTCAGAGAAGGGCGTTAAGCAAGAGAATAAATTCTCCACCGCCAAACAGATGTATATTTAATAGAGATCAATCAACACAGAATAAAATCCAATGTCAGACACACAGTCCATTTACAAGTTCGTTCTGGGTCTGAACGAAACCGGAGGCACTTTCCTCGCATATCCATCGATCTTCAACTACGTCTGGACGATCACCAACTGATTCCCTCATCTTGGGTGTACAACCCAATCAAGATCATCAGTAATCACCCAAACGATGTGAAGACTTCCGGTCTTCAACCACCGTCTTCATCTTCGACTTATCGTCGAATCGGTTATTCAGAATGGGTATAAACCCGGCCTTTCCGAATAACCCGCGTATATAATAAACAAATGTTACACAAACACAACATACGCCTCATTCCAATTCAGAATATTCTTTTATTCTAATATTCACATTCTTAGGGAAAGGTTCCTGAGACGACCCGAACATCCCCGTGAAGGAAAGCACGGATAGAATTGAGTACAAGACAAAATAGAACGCATACGGAAGAACATTTCATTGTTATTACAACAATTCCATCAGATACAAGAATATACAGAGTATAAATGGATAAATTACATTCGAAAAATATCAGAGATTACAATAAATTACATAGCAACGGAAAATAATACAAAAGCACAACTAGAAGTGATACACGGATACAGAGCTTTCCGAGCATCGTTCCAGCTGTATATCAGGACCCTGTGAATATAAATCTGCAAAACCAAAACTACTAGCTGCCCGTGCGGAAAATAGGGGCACCCAGAGTTTAGGTTAAAACAATAAACTCCAGGTCAGTCATGTGACTGGTGTGAGAACTAAAACAGTTATTAATCTTTATTTTTAAAGTTAGGTAAATCAAGGGACCACGCCGTATAACACGGAACGGGTTTCCTACCAAGAATACCAGTGCATAAAACAAACAGCGCAATGCTAAATAAAGAAAAATGAAGCTGTTATAAGACCCAGGTCCCATCACACAATGCAACGCAAGCCGGAGGATAGGGTTTTTACCTTATAACAGCCAAAGCATGCTTGATACGTTTAAAACACATTATTTGATGCTATAATAAGTGTATAGTGTCAAAACAATTCAAATCATAAATATCAATCATAGGCGGCATAGCTACCATCTACTATGTCGCCATACTAGGCTCAACAAATAAAACCGAAACACACGTATTGGAAATTGGATTTCCGTCATGAGCCGAGGCAAGGGGCAAGCTCCTCTCCGCGTTCGAGACACTCTAGCAAATGCCTCAGGACCCCACTATGATCCTTGGAATCGGCTGGGCCGGTCCTCTCTTACTTTTGAGGATTGGCAATTCCTGAACACACGTTTCCCGGTCCTTACAGACCTATATCCGAGGCGCCTCGCATTCCAACAACCACACAGGTGAAAAGTATATAAATGTCAGGGCTGGTAGGTCACTGACACCACCCTAGCTAGAAAGAAACGTCATGCTCTCCCAGCGGTCCATCTCCCGTTTTTGACTCATACCGAGGTGTGAGGCTCGCGAATCCACGTTACACACAAAGCTACGCCACACAGGCCGTGCTTTGATCATCAACCACAAGACTTTGCTTTTCAACAGAAGCCTTGATCAATTGCCACTTACACATGCCACATTGGCAATTCACTCCATGCGACTGATGTCCATCGATATACAACCCCTGAGCTCGTACGTCTCAGAGAAGGGCGTTAAGCAAGAGAATAAATTCTCCGCCGCCAAACAGATGTATATTTAATAGAGATCAATCAACACAGAATAAAATCCAATGTCAGACACACAATCCATTTACAAGTTCGTTCTGGGTCTGAACGAAACCGGAGGCACTTTCCTCGCATATCCATCCATCTCCAAGTACGTCTGGAAGATCACCAACTGATTCCCTCATCCTGGGTGTACAGCCCAATCAAGATCATCAGTAATCATCCAAACGATGTGAAGACTTCCGGTCTTCAACCACCGTCTTCATCTTCGACATCTCGTCGAATCGGTTATTCAGAATGGGTATAACCCGGCCTTTCTGAATAACCCACGTATATAATTAACAAATGTTACACAAACACAATGAACGCCTCATTCCAATTCAGAATATTCTTTTATTCACAAATCACATTCTTAGGGAAATGTTCCCATTAATTTTATCAAAGATAAATTCTTCTAAATTTATCCTATAATCTTCCTTTGGATATCATTTCAAACTAGTCGGGATTAGCGAACCACACCGAAGTAATTATTTGTTTTATTTCCCAATCCCAACCTATATATCCCATGGAGCAAAACTGGTGATACTCCATATCTAACACCACGGTGTTATCGGTAAAATTAATTACCATTTCATGTTCAAATCTAATTAAAGATTTAACTATCGCTTTGGAGCAAAACTGGTGATACTCCACTCTCGATCACTTTTCAGATTTGATAATTTAAATTATCAATTCACATTTTAATCTAATTAAAGATTCATTAAAACTCCACTTAGTTTTAATCTTTTCAAAAATCAACATCTTGCCTTTAACTGGGTTAAAGAACCAATGTCATCTAAAACACGATTCACGATAAACCCAAATCACATTTGATATTGAATACAAGGCTCTGAATAGAAAATATACCGGCTTATATTCAATATCAAATTCTGAAACCAACAAATATCGTATTGGAAATAACGATATAAAATATATCTTTCAAATTCCCAAAACAATATCTGTATAGTCACGAAATCCAACATCGAAATATTCCGAAGATAATTTCGATTCAGCTCCAGTCCAATCCACGTATTGGAAATTATCGATTATTTTCAAAATCACTTTCAAATTCAATTTATTTATTTTTAAAAATAAATTGATTTCAATTCTAGTTCAAAACTAGTTCATTTCGATAAAAATCTATTTTTATCTTTTCAAATGTGGAATTTTCCAGCCCAAATCTTTCCAATTCACATATTATAATTTTACACAAATTATAGATATTTTTAATAATTTTATCAAGGCCCGTACAGTCGATTTCCAACAACGGCCATCGAACTGCACTTACAGCGACCTTTTTCGAATTTGATTTGGACATAATTCCAAATCCAACCGTTAGATTTCAAATTTCTAATATTCATTGGAAAGCTCTTTTCGATACGAACCCAACGGTTCCGGTTTTAGGAGAATCCGACGGTCGGATCTCCCGCAATGTCCGTTTGAAATAGATGGTCGAAATTCACGAACTACCGCGGCGCGGCGCGTTCTATTCAGGCCATTATATATATAATATATATATATTATATATATTTCGTCGATTTCCTTTTTAAAACGAATTTTATAAATCGTTTTAACTTCGTTTCAAAACCATTTCAACACTATTTCCATTCAAAGCCAAAATTGAATTCTTCTTTATAAATTCGTTTTAAAATTCATTTCTATTCAATTCAAATTTTAATTCAATTTGAACTCATTTCAATTCACTTTCAATTCAATTTGAATTCGTTTTCAATTCATTTCGAAATCGTTTTCAATTCAATTCATTTCGAAATCGTTTTCAATTCAATTCATTTCGAAATCGTTTTCAATTCAATTCATTTCGAAATCGTTTTCAATTCAATTCATTTCGAAATCGTTTTCAATTCAATTCATTTCGAAATCGTTTAAAATCGATATAAATATCGTTCACGTCGAAATAACGCATCTCTAATCAACACGGATTTATATTTTTCAAAACTCCTTTATTCTATCCAACAAATGAATATTTATCCCATTCAACACATGAATCTATATTTCTTTCAACACACGACTAATCTCAACACATGAGTACTGTCAACACATCACTATTTTTGTTATGTGAAATATTTTATAAAACTAAGGTATCTATCGTTTGATTTTAATTAGACTTCTACTAGGAAGTAGTTCTAATTTTAAATATGATAAAGATGTGATTTATTTTATTTAAAATATTTCACTCAACACACGAATATTTTCAACACATGAACATCGTCAACACATGACTATTTTTATATTCAACACATGAATTTTCTTTTCTAATATTCATTATTTTTCCAATTGGAGTGAGGCCCAATCAATCACCATATAACGTTAATTATATGGATTCCATACAACACATGTATATAATAGCATTAATAAACAATCAACCATCAACCAAAGTGCACTACACTGTATAAGCATCAAATATAGATATCTAACGCTTATAACAGCCTGTCAATCAATCGATCGACATATTTAATCAATCAGGATGAGTGAACTTCAAATTTCATCCCAACACCCGTGTGGGGTTTCAAACAATCAAACACAGATTTTATTTGTGCAGTTGGGCGATGTGTAAAATTTATCGACCCAATCAATATCAGTCAAATCAGTGTATATAAACAAATCGGCCGATTTGTTTATAAATATTCATTTATCCATTTTCACGTTAAAAATTATATTTTTAACGATAAAACAATTTATTTTAACACATGAATTTCTATTCAGTTCATTTATTCAATAAAATGATATTTTTATTTTTCTAACATATTTTAGAAAATTTCGGCGGCATAACGGCACGATACTAGAAACGGGACGAGGCCTAGCATTATCCCCGGTCTAGTGAAGGCCCACGCCATTCACACATCAATCAAATCCATTCAATTCACCAAATAATTCAATTTCACATCAAATCATCTAATCAACTACACAACAAAACAATTTTTACAAACAAGTCATCCATGGTCTGTGGATGTCGGGTGTCGGGTGCTACTAAGCACCGTCTGCATCCTAGTATATATATATAACTAGAAAAAGAGAATTTAGAGTGAGAAGTTCTCACCGAAAGCTATCCAATACCACGACTCTTCATTTATAGGAATCTTCTTCATTATCCCATCTTCGTCATCTTCGTTGCCCGCAGTCACTATATATATAAAAATCACACATTTTTATATTTCGATGTCTTTAAAATAAAAATCACATTTTTATTTGTTCACTTTCAATTTAAAAATCATATTTTTATAATCACTTCATATATTTAAAAATCGAATTTTTATTATGCTATTCAATATATAAAAATCATATTTCCTTACCGCTAATATATAGATAAAAATTCCATTATAAAAATATAGATTTCGCCCTTATAAAAATATAGATTTCGCCCTTATAAATATGAAGTTTTCGCCTTTATAAAAATAAAGTTTTCATAACAATTACCACTTTATCTCAACGTATATAAAATAAAAATCAGATTTTTATTTCGCTACATATACAAAGATGATATTTTTATATTCTCTATCCTATAAAGATTATATTTTTAATACTTTAAAAATATAAAAATCATATTTTTAATATTTCTATATAGTAAAGATTATATTTTTAATACTTTAAAAATATAAAAATCATATTTTTATCACTTTAAAAATATAAAGATCATACCTTTTCTATTTTAAAGTTTAAACCCTTTAAAATAAAATCAGTTTTCTTTATTTCTAAAAAAAACAGTTTTTATATTTTCCTTAAATCAGTTTTAAAATTCCTAAAAAAAATCAGTTTTAATTTTCTATTTATATAAAATAAAAGTAAAACAAATAAATAAATAAAACGACTTACAGGGGGGAATTTGGGCGTTCGCTGTGGGCTTCAAGAGGAGGGAGAAGCGGCGCAGAAGAGGGGGGGGTGATCGGAGGTCGGCGGCGGCACAGGGGGGTTAGGGTTTGGGGGCTATCGCGGTTTTCAAGAAGGGGAGGAGGGAGAATACGGAGGAAAGAGGCGCGAGGGGGGCGACGCCTGGAGGATGGCGTGGCGGTGGGTGGCTGGCGGATGGTGCCGCGTCGGGGTGGCGATCGCCAAGGGGGCGGCGGGCGGGTCCGATCCCCTTTCTCTTTTTTTTTTTTTAGATTCTGAGAAAAAAATAAACGGGGGGGGCCTATAAAAAAAAAGATTTTATATATTTAATTTAATTTTAATTTATTTTATCCCAAGGAGTTGACTTTTTTATTCGACTTCGAAACGAGGCCCACCGACTGTCGCCCATAGCGTTTCACCCCCATTCTGAACACAATGGGATTTGTATCGTAAGCTGATTCGGCTGTTACAATCAGTTTTCGTTAAATTTACATTTAAATCACTATATTGAATTTTAAACGTACATTTCAAATTACCGGGGTCACATACTAACTAGAAAAATTCCAGAAAAATATTTTCTAGCTTCGTATTGACGGTACGGTCTTAACAAAACTAATTTCGTCGAATTCCGAGACCGTTGGAAAAATGGCCATTTTCCAGTCGATTAAAATCAACTGAAACTGGTCAAACGCATTTTCCTTTGCCACGCTCACATATTGATTCGAAAAATTACGAAATTTGGAATCTAGCAATAACTTGACATCACGGACCCAACAAAACTGGTTTCGTCGAAATCCGAGGTCATTTGCAAAATGTCCATTTTTAAGGGCCTGAATTCCATAGCGACTATTCAGAATTTTCAACTGGACATATCTTATCATTTATAAAGTGAAATCTCAGTTTGTTAACTTCGTTGGAAAGATATCGTCAATTAGATCCTAATGTTTTTGTTTTCACTAAAATCCGGATTGTTTTGCTCCCGGTACATTCAATTGAAGTTTGAAATCGAATTATCGAACTACCGCGCCATTTTCAATTCTATTTATAATATATAATATTTATTTATATTCTAACGACGACGTATATAAATATATACGTCGAATTCTATTCAAAATAAATTTCTCGTCGATATTATTTAAAATAATTCATTTTAAATATTCAAAATTCGCTAAAATTGCCAAAATAAAAATTTCAAACTGGCTCGCATTTTCGGGTTATTACAATCTCCCCCACTTAAAACTTTTCGTCCCCGAAAAGGAACAAAGTCGAAAGTGGTTTGATTAATCAACTCTACGTTCGATCTGGCTTCCATTCTCCAACTTTTCAGTTTCTGAGAATTTTCAAAAATTTCAAAAATTTGGCTAACACCCTAAATTCTCGAAAAATTTCGCCATAACCTCCCCTGCACCGGGAGCATCGGGGAATTTCAAATAGCTTCCCCGGTCCTTCAGATCTCAAAAAGAAAAAGAAAAAGCCAAGCGGCTAGCCAATAGGCTCACAAAATCATCATCACCCAAACAAAACAGGAAATTATGTAGTAAACATGTACCTATTTGTCGGGCAAACAAATTTTATACTCTGGCTCTAGCCTCCTTGCTATGACCTGTTCAATGTAAGTACATATATACAAGCAAATGCGACCAATTATCAATACAAAACAATATTTGGTTCAATTAGACTAAATGGTTAAAAATTAGCAAACAAATAAACAAACAACACAAAACATCAATCAATTAGTGGATTAGAGTTTCAAATTCATAACTTTTGATATATATACAAAAAATCTTGTTTTGATGTCAATTCACAACAGTGTGTTCTAACTATATTGGTTTTGGTTCTCACACCAGCCTAATGGAAATATATAGAAATCACACCTTCGAAACACGAACATAAATTTTGGTGATGGAGCTCCATCATCAAAATCATCTCCGAGCGACTAGAGTGTAATTCTATATCTATCCAGTATATTAAAACTTCGACTATACGTTCATGACGCGTATACGCGAAATCTTTATATATTGGATTGTCCATATTCAAAATAAATAAATAATCAAATACGTATAAGGCGATTTAAATTTTCAAAACAAAATTGTTTTCATTTGAAAAATATACTCTTCACACTCGTTCTAGGATACTACTGATCCTATCTCTAACGAGTCATTCTAATTGGATATTACTAATCCAATATCTGATGAATTCTTTCGTATGGTTCTAATGTGTCTTGTTCTCGAGCTCTGTAAACCAAAGCTCTGATACCAAACTGAGACGACCCGAACTTCCCCGTGAAGGAAAGCACGGATAGAATTGAGTACAAGACAAAATAGAACGCATACGGAAGAACATTTCATTGTTATTACAACAATTCCATCAGATACAAGAATATACAGAGTATAAATGGATAAATTACATTCGAAAAATATCAGAGATTACAATAAATTACATAGCAACGGAAAATAATACAAAAGCACAACTAGAAGTGATACACGGATACAGAGCTTTCCGAGCATCGTTCCAGCTGTATATCAGGACCCTGTGAATATAAATCTGCAAAACCAAAACTACTAGCTGCCCGTGCGGAAAATAGGGGCACCCAGAGTTTAGGTTAAAACAATAAACTCCAGGTCAGTCATGTGACTGGTGTGAGAACTAAAACAGTTATTAATCTTTATTTTTAAAGTTAGGTAAATCAAGGGACCACGCCGTATAACACGGAACGGGTTTCCTCCCAAGAATACCAGTGCATAAAACAAACAGCGCAATGCTAAATAAAGAAAAATGAAGCTGTTATAAGACCCAGGTCCCATCACACAATGCAACGCAAGCCGGAGGATAGGGTTTTTACCTTATAACAGCCAAAGCATGCTTGCTACGTTTAAAACACATTATTTGATACTATAATAAGTGTATAGTGTCAAAACAATTCAAATCATAAATATCAATCATAGGCGGCATAGCTACCATCTACTATGTCGCCATACTAGGCTCTACAAATAAAACCGAAACACACGTATTGGAAATTGGATTTCCGTCATGAGCCGAGGCAAGGGGCAAGCTCCTCTCCGCGTTCGAGACACTCTAGCAAATGCCTCAGGACCCCACTATGATCCTTGGAATCGGCTGGGCCGGTCCTCTCTTACTTTTGAGGATTGGCAATTCCTGAACACACGTTTCCCGGTCCTTACAGACCTATATCCGAGGCGCCTCGCATTCCAACAACCGCACAGGTGAAAAGTATATAAATGTCAGGGCTGGTAGGTCACTGACACCACCCTAGCTAGAAAGAAACGTCATGCTCTCCCAGCGGTCCATCTCCCGTTTTTGACTCATACCGAGGTGTGAGGCTCGCGAATCCACGTTACACACAAAGCTACGCCACACAGGCCGTGCTTTGATCATCAACCACAAGACTTTGCTTTTCAACAGAAGCCTTGATCAATTGCCACTTACACATGCCACATTGGCAATTCACTCCATGCGACTGATGTCCATCGATATACAACCCCTGAGCTCGTACGTCTCAGAGAAGGGCGTTAAGCAAGAGAATAAATTCTCCGCCG
Source organism: Allium sativum (assembly GCA_030737875.1). Taxonomy (NCBI): domain Eukaryota; kingdom Viridiplantae; phylum Streptophyta; class Magnoliopsida; order Asparagales; family Amaryllidaceae; genus Allium; species Allium sativum. The sequence goes on from CM060923.1 coordinate 16,505,747, forward strand.
CCAAACAGATGTATATTTAATAGAGATCAATCAACACAGAATAAAATCCAATGTCAGACACACAATCCATTTACAAGTTCGTTCTGGGTCTGAACGAAACCGGAGGCACTTTCCTCGCATATCCATCCATCTCCAAGTACGTCTGGAAGATCACCAACTGATTCCCTCATCCTGGGTGTACAGCCCAATCAAGATCATCAGTAATCATCCAAACGATGTGAAGACTTCCGGTCTTCAACCACCGTCTTCATCTTCGACATCTCGTCGAATCGGTTATTCAGAATGGGTATAACCCGGCCTTTCTGAATAACCCACGTATATAATTAACAAATGTTACACAAACACAATGAACGCCTCATTCCAATTCAGAATATTCTTTTATTCACAAATCACATTCTTAGGGAAATGTTCCCATTAATTTTATCAAAGATAAATTCTTCTAAATTTATCCTATAATCTTCCTTTGGATATCATTTCAAACTAGTCGGGATTAGCGAACCACACCGAAGTAATTATTTGTTTTATTTCCCAATCCCAACCTATATATCCCATGGAGCAAAACTGGTGATACTCCATATCTAACACCACGGTGTTATCGGTAAAATTAATTACCATTTCATGTTCAAATCTAATTAAAGATTTAACTATCGCTTTGGAGCAAAACTGGTGATACTCCACTCTCGATCACTTTTCAGATTTGATAATTTAAATTATCAATTCACATTTTAATCTAATTAAAGATTCATTAAAACTCCACTTAGTTTTAATCTTTTCAAAAATCAACATCTTGCCTTTAACTGGGTTAAAGAACCAATGTCATCTAAAACACGATTCACGATAAACCCAAATCACATTTGATATTGAATACAAGGCTCTGAATAGAAAATATACCGGCTTATATTCAATATCAAATTCTGAAACCAACAAATATCGTATTGGAAATAACGATATAAAATATATCTTTCAAATTCCCAAAACAATATCTGTATAGTCACGAAATCCAACATCGAAATATTCCGAAGATAATTTCGATTCAGCTCCAGTCCAATCCACGTATTGGAAATTATCGATTATTTTCAAAATCACTTTCAAATTCAATTTATTTATTTTTAAAAATAAATTGATTTCAATTCTAGTTCAAAACTAGTTCATTTCGATAAAAATCTATTTTTATCTTTTCAAATGTGGAATTTTCCAGCCCAAATCTTTCCAATTCACATATTATAATTTTACACAAATTATAGATATTTTTAATAATTTTATCAAGGCCCGTACAGTCGATTTCCAACAACGGCCATCGAACTGCACTTACAGCGACCTTTTTCGAATTTGATTTGGACATAATTCCAAATCCAACCGTTAGATTTCAAATTTCTAATATTCATTGGAAAGCTCTTTTCGATACGAACCCAACGGTTCCGGTTTTAAGAGAATCCGACGGTCGGATCTCCCGCAATGTCCGTTTGAAATAGATGGTCGAAATTCACGAACTACCGCGGCGCGGCGCGTTCTATTCAGGCCATTATATATATAATATATATATATTATATATATTTCGTTGATTTCCTTTTTAAAACGAATTTTATAAATCGTTTTAACTTCGTTTCAAAACCATTTCAACACTATTTCCATTCAAAGCCAAAATTGAATTCTTCTTTATAAATTCGTTTTAAAATTCATTTCTATTCAATTCAAATTTTAATTCAATTTGAACTCATTTCAATTCACTTTCAATTCAATTTGAATTCGTTTTCAATTCATTTCGAAATCGTTTTCAATTCAATTCATTTCGAAATCGTTTTCAATTCAATTCATTTCGAAATCGTTATATATTCAATTCATTTCGAAATCGTTTTCAATTCAATTCATTTCGAAATCGTTTTCAATTCAATTCATTTCGAAATCGTTTAAAATCGATATAAATATCGTTCACGTCGAAATAACGCATCTCTAATCAACACGGATTTATATTTTTCAAAACTCCTTTATTCTATCCAACAAATGAATATTTATCCCATTCAACACATGAATCTATATTTCTTTCAACACACGACTAATCTCAACACATGAGTACTGTCAACACATCACTATTTTTGTTATGTGAAATATTTTATAAAACTAAGGTATCTATCGTTTGATTTTAATTAGACTTCTACTAGGAAGTAGTTCTAATTTTAAATATGATAAAGATGTGATTTATTTTATTTAAAATATTTCACTCAACACACGAATATTTTCAACACATGAACATCGTCAACACATGACTATTTTTATATTCAACACATGAATTTTCTTTTCTAATATTCATTATTTTTCCAATTGGAGTGAGGCCCAATCAATCACCATATAACGTTAATTATATGGATTCCATACAACACATGTATATAATAGCATTAATAAACAATCAACCATCAACCAAAGTGCACTACACTGTATAAGCATCAAATATAGATATCTAACGCTTATAACAGCCTGTCAATCAATCGATCGACATATTTAATCAATCAGGATGAGTGAACTTCAAATTTCATCCCAACACCCGTGTGGGGTTTCAAACAATCAAACACAGATTTTATTTGTGCAGTTGGGCGATGTGTAAAATTTATCGACCCAATCAATATCAGTCAAATCAGTGTATATAAACAAATCGGCCGATTTGTTTATAAATATTCATTTATCCATTTTCACGTTAAAAATTATATTTTTAACGATAAAACAATTTATTTTAACACTTGAATTTCTATTCAGTTCATTTATTCAATAAAATGATATTTTTATTTTTCTAACATATTTTAGAAAATTTCGGCGGCATAACGGCACGATACTAGAAACGGGACGAGGCCTAGCCTTATCCCCGGTCTAGTGAAGGCCCACGCCATTCACACATCAATCAAATCCATTCAATTCACCAAATAATTCAATTTCACATCAAATCATCTAATCAACTACACAACAAAACAATTTTTACAAACAAGCCATCCATGGTCTGTGGATGACGGGTGTCGGGTGCTACTAAGCACCGTCTGCATCCTAGTATATATATATAACTAGAAAAAGAGAATTTAGAGTGAGAAGTTCTCACCGAAAGCTATCCAATACCACGACTCTTCATTTATAGGAATCTTCTTCATTATCCCATCTTCGTCATCTTCGTTGCCCGTAGTCACTATATATATAAAAATCACACATTTTTATATTTCGATGTCTTTAAAATAAAAATCACATTTTTATTTGTTCACTTTCAATTTAAAAATCATATTTTTATAATCACTTCATATATTTAAAAATCGAATTTTTATTATGCTATTCAATATATAAAAATCATATTTCCTTACCGCTAATATATAGATAAAAATTCCATTATAAAAATATAGATTTCGCCCTTATAAAAATATAGATTTCGCCCTTATAAATATGAAGTTTTCGCCTTTATAAAAATAAAGTTTTCATAACAATTACCACTTTATCTCAACGTATATAAAATAAAAATCAGATTTTTATTTCGCTACATATACAAAGATGATATTTTTATATTCTCTATCCTATAAAGATTATATTTTTAATACTTTAAAAATATAAAAATCATATTTTTAATATTTCTATATAGTAAAGATTATATTTTTAATACTTTAAAAATATAAAAATCATATTTTTATCACTTTAAAAATATAAAGATCATACCTTTTCTATTTTAAAGTTTAAACCCTTTAAAATAAAATCAGTTTTCTTTATTTCTAAAAAAACAGTTTTTATATTTTCCTTAAATCAGTTTTAAAATTCCTAAAAAAAATCAGTTTTAATTTTCTATTTATATAAAATAAAAGTAAAACAAATAAATAAAAAAAAACGACTTACAGAGGGGAATTTGGGCGTTCGCTGTGGGCTTCAAGAGGAGGGAGAAGCGGCGCAGAAGAGGGGGGGGGTGATCGGAGGTCGGCGGCGGCACAGGGGGGTTAGGGTTTGGGGGCTATCGCGGTTTTCAAGAAGGGGAGGAGGGAGAATACAGAGGAAAGAGGCGCGAGGGGGGCGACGCCTGGAGGGTGGCGTGGCGGTGGGTGGCTGGCGGATGGTGGCGCGTCGGGGTGGCGATCACCAAGGGGGCGGCGGGCGGGTCCGATCCCCTTTCTCTTTTTTTTTATTATTTTAGATTCTGAGAAAAAAATAAACGGGGGGGGCCTATATAAAAAAAAAGATTTTATATATTTAATTTAATTTTAATTTATTTTATCCCAAGGAGTTGACTTTTTTATTCGACTTCGAAACGAGGCCCACCGCCTGTCGCCTATAGCGTTTCACCCCCATTCTGAACACAATGGGATTTGTATCGTAAGCTGATTCGGCTGTTACAATCAGTTTTCGTTAAATTTACATTTAAATCACTATATTGAATTTTAAACGTACATTTCAAATTACCGGGGTCACATACTAACTAGAAAAATTCCAGAAAAATATTTTCTAGCTTCGTATTGACGGTACGGTCTTAACAAAACTAATTTCGTCGAATTCCGAGACCGTTGGAAAAATGGCCATTTTCCAGTCGATTAAAATCAACTGAAACTGGTCAAACGCGTTTTCCTTTGCCACGCTCACATATTGATTCGAAAAATTACGAAATTTGGAATCTAGCAATAACTTGACATCACGGACCCAACAAAACTGGTTTCGTCGAAATCCGAGGTCATTTGCAAAATGTCCATTTTTAAGGGCCTGAATTCCATAGCGACTATTCAGAATTTTCAACTGGACATATCTTATCATTTATAAAGTGAAATCTCAGTTTGTTAACTTCGTTGGAAAGATATCGTCAATTAGATCCTAATGTTTTTGGTTTCACTAAAATCCGGATTGTTTTGCTCCCGGTACATTCGATTGAAGTTTGAAATCGAATTATCGAACTACCGCGCCATTTTCAATTCTATTTATAATATATAATATTTATTTATATTCTAACGACGACGTATATAAATATATACGTCGAATTCTATTCAAAATAAATTTCTCGTCGATATTATTTAAAATAATTCATTTTAAATATTCAAAATTCGCTAAAATTGCCAAAATAAAAATTTCAAACTGGCTCGCATTTTCGGGTTATTACAGTTCCCATTAATTTCATCAAAGATAAATTCTTCTAAATTTATTCTTAAATCTTCCTTATGGATATCATTTCAAACCATGTCATGGTTTTCCAAACTAGTCGGGATTAGCGAATCACACCGAAGTAATCATTTAATTTTATTTCCCAATCCCAACCTATTCATCCCATGGAGCAAAACTGGTAATACTCCATATTTAACACCACGGTGCTATCGGTAAAGTTAATTACCATTTCACGTTCAAGTCTAATTAAAGATTTAACTATCGCTTTGGAGCAAAACTGGTGATACTCCATTCTCGATCATTTTAATCTAATTAAAGATTCATTAAAACTCCACTTAGTTTTAATCTTCCCAAAAATCAATATCCTGTCTTTAACTGGGTTAAAGAACCAATATCACTTAAAACACGGTTCACTATAAACCCAAAATCACTTTCCATTGTTAATCGGGTTAAAGAACAGGTGTTATTCAAAACACCGCTCACGATAAACCCAAAAATCCATTTGATATTAAATACAAGGCTCTGAATAGAAAATATATCGGCTTATATTCAATATCAAATTCTGAAACCAACAAATATCGTATTGGAAATAACGATATAAATATATCTTTCAAATTTCCACAACCATATCTGCATGATCACGAAATTCAACATCGACATATTCCGAAGATAATTTCGATTCAAATCCATTCCAATTCGTATATTGGAAATTTTGATTATTTTTAAAACTAATTCAAATCTAGTTCAAAACTAGTTCATTTCGATAAAAATATGTTTTTACCCTTGCAAATGTGGAGTTTTTCATCCTAGTTCTTTCCAATTCATATATTATGATTTTACATAAATTATTAATATTTTTATCAAGACCCGTACAGTCGATTTCCAATAACGGTCGTCGAACTGCACTTACAGCGACCTTTTCCAAATTTGATTTGGACATAATTCCAAATCCAACCGTTATATTTCAAATTTCAAATTTCTAATATTCATTGGAAAGCTCTTTTCGATACGAACCCACCGGTTCCGGTTTCAGGAGAATCCTACGGTCCGATCTCCCGTAACGTCAATTCGAAGTCAATGGTCGAAATTCACGAACTGCCGCGGTGCGGCGCGTTCTATTCAGACCATTTAATATTAATAATATATATATTTCGTCGATTTCAATTCAAAACGTATTTTATAATTCGTTTTAAATTCGTTTTAAAACAATTTCAACTTCATATTCAATTTTAAATCAAAATTGAATATTCCATATCATCAATATATATATATATAAATGATAATATTCTCAAAATATTATATTTTGAAATCACTTCCTTTTCGATATTCATTATAAAACGAATATCATCGGCATAAATCTCGTTCGCGTCGAAATGGCGCAAATCTAATCAACACGCCTTTATATATTTCAGTAACTTCGTTATTCTATTCAACACATGAATATTTATTTAACACATGAATGTATATTTCTTTCGACACATGAATATTTATTAATTCTTACTTACAAAAAAAAGGTGAATTTTATTGTACAAATATTTTATTCAACATATGAATACACTTTCAACACATGAATTCTCAACACATGAGCATCGTCAACACATGACTATTCATTCCATTCAACACATGAATTTTCTTTTATAATATTCTTTATTTCCCAATTGGAATGAGGCCCAATCAATTACCATATAATGTTAATTATATGGATTCCACACAACACATGTATATAATAGTAATGATAAATAACAATCGTCATCCAGAGTGCACCACACAACTACATAAGCATTAAATATAAATATTTAACGCTTACACAGCCTGTCAATCAAATGATCGACATATCACTAAACAATTGGGATTAGTGTACGCCAAATATCATCCCAACACCCGTGTGGGGTTTCAAATCAACAAACACATATTTTTATTCACACACACATTAAAAAAAATATTTTTAACGATCAAATATTTTTAACTATATAAATATTTTATTTCATTTCACATCACACAATCAATTTTCACCACAACAAACAATCAAACATACAAGTCATCCATGGTCTGTGGACGACAGGTGTCGGGTGTTGCTAAGCACCGTCTGCATCCTAGTATATATTTTAACTAGAAAAGAAAATTTAAAGTGAGAAATTCTCACCGACTAGCTAAACCAATACTCCACGACTCTTCATATGTAGAAATCTTCGTCGTGCTCGCCTTTTGTCACTTTCGTTGTCCGTAGCCACTACATATATAAAAATCACATTGTTATATTCTCTCTACTTCACGATAAAAATAAAGTTCAGATTTTTATTTCACTTCATATATTTACAACGCTTCTTTCTATATAAAAATTATATTTTTATATTTTTACTTCTTATATAAAGATCGAATTTTTATTATCTATATATTATAAAAAATATATTTTTATTACTCTACCTTAATAAAAACCATATTTTTAATACTCTACCTAAATAAAAATCATATTTTTAATATCTACATTATATAAAAATCTTATCTTTGTATCTTCTATAAGTTAAAAATCGGATTTTTATTCTCTCTATAATATAAAAATCATATTTTTATTTACTTCATATGTCAAAACCCATAGAAGCTTTAAAACGGAGAAAACTCACATATTTTCTATCGCCCGGATTTGTTGTTCTGGTTCCAAAATTTGCAAACGAGCTCCAATCTTCACACCATCTTTTTTTTAAGCTTAAACGCGCCATTCCGGACAACTTTCGCCTAGTGGTCTTCCTTCCGAAAATGTGCCATTTCGCCGGAAATCGCGAAAAGACAACATTTTGACAGTGTTTGGATAGCAGACTTTGGACGTGTTTTCCCGACAACTCCACAATGCAAAATAGGACAATCATATACCAAATCGAAGAGAAAATCGTGCTCTTCGATATTGGTATTGTCGAGTTTTGGCCAGAATCGCACCGTTTGGGAGTTATGGGCTGTGGAAGCTCAGGGTGTTATTTTGCAAAAACGGGATTTTGTGAAAAATGTGATTTTTGAAGAGGAGGGGCCCACGGCCGGAGCTAGGTGGATGGAAGGGGAGCGCTGGACCTGATTGATGTGGGGGAGGCCGCTGGTGGCGGTGGTGGCGCTGGAGGGGCCCACGATGGTGGTGGTTTGCAATTTGGGGTTTAGGGATTTGAAATTGGAACAGAGAAAGAGGAGGAGAGGAGGAAGAGGGAGGCGCGACGGTGCTAGGTGGGGCGCGGTGGAGCAGCGGCGCTGCGTTTTTTTTTTCACGCTGAAATGAACGGGGGAAGAGAAAGAGAAATGGGGAAGAAGGTTTGACCATGTATATATAATAATATTTAATTTAATTTATTTCCAAAAAGTTACTTTTTCATTCGAACTCCAAATCGAACCCAACGACTGTCGCCCCTAACTAATTACCCCCATTTCGAACACAATGGGATATGTATCGTAAGCTGATTCGGCTGTTTCGACCAGTTTTCGTCAAAATCAAAATATAAATCTTTATATTGAATTTGAACGCACATTTCAATTTACCGGGGTCACATACGGACTCTAAAAATTTCAGAAAAATTATTTCTAGCTTCGTATTAACGATACGGTCCTAATAAAACTAATTTCATCGAATTCTGAGACTGTTTGAAAAATGGCCATTTTCCAGTCGATTAAAATCAACTAAAACTGGTCAAACGCGTTTTCCTTTGCCACGCTCACATATTGATTCGAAAAATTATGAAAATTAGAATCTAGCAATAAATTGACATCCCGGATCCAACAAAAGTGGTTTCGTCGAAATCCGAGGTCGTTTGCAAAATTTCCATTTTTAAGGGCCAGAATTCCATAGCGACTATTCTGAATTTTCTACTGGACATAACTTTTGATTCCCGCTATGAAATTTTGATTTTTCGGATTCGTTGGAAAGATATTCTCAAATAGATTCTAATATTTTTGGTTTCACCAAAATCCGGTTTATTTTGAATCATGTACATTTATTTGAACTTTGAAATCGAATTATCGAACTACCACGCCATTTTCAATTCCTTTTATAATTATAAATAATTATTTATATTCTATCATCGATCTATATAAATATATACATTCTATTCTATTCAAAATAAATTTCTCGTCATTATTATTTAAAATAATTTATTTTAAATATTAAAAATTCATTAAAATTGCCAAAATAAAATTTTTAAATTGGCTTAGATTTTCCGGGTTGTTACAATCTCTCCCACTTAAAACTTTTTGTCCCCGAAAAGGAACGAAGCTGAAAGTTGTTTTACAAAACAACTCAACTTCCATTATTTTCACTACGGCTTAAGTTCTTCAACTTTTCAGTTTCTAAGAACTTTTCAAATTTTTCAAAAATTTGGCTAACACCCTAAATTTTCGAAAAATTTCGCCATAACCTCCCCTGCACCGGGACTTCGGGATATTTCATATAGCCTCCCATGGCCTTCTTCAATCCAAAAGAAAAAGAAAAGGCCAAGCGGCTAGCCAATCGACTCATAAAATCATCCAAAACCCAAGAAATACAATAAACATGTACCTATTTGTCGGGCAAACAATTTTATTCCTCTTCTCTAGCCTCCTTGCTATGACCTGTTCAATGTATACACATGCATTTCCAAACAATTTACAATACAGTTCAATATTTGGTTAAATTTGGCCTAAATTCACCTTTCATTCACATTATGGTTTAAAGGAATAATCATACAACACAACCATCAATCAATTAGTGAATTATCATTTCAAATTCATAATTTTGATATATATGCAGAAAATCATGTTTTTGATGCCAAATCACAACAATATATTCTGACTATATTTTGGTTCTCACACCAGTCTAATGGAAATATATAAATATCACACCTTTGAAACACGAAAATAAATGCTTATGATGACGCGTCAATCATCAGAATCATGTTCGGGCATCTTGAATGTGATCCTATATCTATCCAGTATATTAAAACTTCGAATATACGTTCATGACGCGTATACGCAAAATCTTTATATACTCGATTGTCCAAATTCAAAATAAATAAATATTCAAATACATATAAAACGATTTAAATTTCCAAAACAAAATTGGTTTTCATTTTAAAAATATACTCTTCACACTCGTTCTAGGATACTACTGATCCCATCTCTAACGAGTCATTCTCATTGGATATTGCTAATCCAATCTCTGATGAATTCTTTCGTATGGTTCTAATGTGTCTTGTTCTCGAGCTCTGTAAACCAGAGCTCTGATACCAAATGTAACCACAAGGAATTTCGCTCGATCTGAATCGATAGCTAAACTGACTAAGACCGTTCGAAACCCCTGATTGTTTCGAGAACAAGACGAATCAGAATGCAAACGGAAGAACATTTCATTGTCTATTACAACAATTTCATCAGAATACAAGAGTATACAGAGTAATGAATAAATATTACACATTATAAAATATCATAGATTACAATACATTACATAGCAGCGGAAAATAATACAAAACACAACTGAAGGAGATATACGGATACAAAGCTTTCCGGATATCGTTCCAGCTGTAAACCAGGGTCCTGTGAAGATAAATCTGCAAAACCAAAACTACTAGCTGCCCGTGCGGAAAATAAGGGCACCCAGAGTTTAGGTTAAAACAATAAACTCCAGGTCAGTCATGTGACTGGTGTGAGAACTAAAACAGTTATTTAAAACTTTACTTTAAAAGAGAGTAATTCAAGGGACCACGCCGTATAACACGGGACGAGTTTCCTCCCAAAAATACCAGTGCATATAATAAAACAGCGCAATGCTTTTAGAAAAATGAAGCTATTATAAGACCCAGGTCCCATCACACAATGCAACGCAAGCCGGAGGATAGAGTTTTTACCTTATAATAGCCAAACATGCTTGATACGTTTAAAACAAATCATTTGATACTATTATAAGTGTATAGTGTCAACACAATTTCAATCATAAATATCAATCATAGACGGCATTAATGACCCATACCACTATGTCGGCATACTAGGTTCTACAAATAAAACCGAAATATCTCGTATTGGAAATTGGATTCCATCATGAGTCGAGGCAAGGGGCAAGCTCCTCTTCGTTCGAGACACTCTAGCAAATGTCTCAGGACCCCACTATGATCCTTGGATCGGTTGGGCCGGTCCTCTCTTACTTTTGAGGATTGACAATTCCTGAACACACGTTTCCCCGGTCCTAACAGACCTATATCCGAGGCGCCTCGCATCCAACAACCACACAGGTAAAAAGTATATAAATGTCAGGGCTGGTAGGTCACTGACATCACCCATAGCTAGAAAGAAACGTCGTGTTCTCCCAACGGTCCGTATCCCGTTTTTGACTCATACTGAGGTATGAGGCTCGCGAATTCACGCTATACACAAAGTTGCGCCACACAGGCCGTGCTTTAATCATCAACCACAAGACTTTGCTTTTCAACAGAAGCCTTGATCATTTGCCACTTAGGCATGCCACACAGGCAATTCACTCCATGCGACTGATGTCCATCGATATACAACCTCTGAGCTCGTACGTCTCAGAGAAGGGCGTTAAGCAAGAGAATAAATTCTCCGCCGCCAAACAGATGTATATTTAATAGAGATCAATCAACACATAATAAAATCCAATGTCAGACACACAGTCCATTTACAAGTTCGTTCTGGGTCTGAACGAAACCGGAGGCACTTTCCTCGCATATCCATCGATCTCCAAGTACGTCTGGACGATCACCAACTGATTCCCTCATCTTGGGTGTACAGCCCAATCAAGATCATCAGTAATCACCCAAACGATGTGAAGACTTCCGGTCTTAAACCACCGTCTTCATCTTCGACTTATCGTCGAATCGGTTATTCAGAATGGGTATAAACCCGGCCTTTCCGAATAACCCGCGTATATAATAAACAAATGTTACACAAACATAACATACGCCTCATTCCAATTCAGAATATTCTTTTATTTTGATATTCACATTCTTAGGGAAAGGTTCCCATTAATTTCATCAAAGATAAATTCTTCTAAATTTATTCTTAAATCTTCCTTATGGATATCATTTCAAACCATGTCATGGTTTTCCAAACTAGTCGGGATTAGCAAATCACACCGAAGTAATCATTTAATCTTGTTTTCCAATCCCAACCTATTCATCCCATGGAGCAAAAATGGTAATACTCCATATCTAACACCACGGTGCTATCAGTAAAGTTAATTACCATTTCACGTTCAAGTCTAATTAAAGATTTAACTATCGCTTTGGAGCAAAACTGGTGATACTCCATTCTCGATCATTTTAATCTAATTAAAGATTCATTAAAACTCCACTTAGTTTTAATCTTCCCAAAAATCAATATCCTGTCTTTAACTGGGTTAAAGAACCAATATCACTTAAAACACGGTTCACTATAAACCCAAAATCACTTTCCATTGTTAATCGGGTTAAAGAACATGTGTTATTCAAAACACCACTCACGATAAACCCAAGAACCCATTTGATATTAAATACAAGGCTCTGAATAGAAAATTTATCGGCTTATATTTAATATCAAATTCTGAAACCAACAAATATCGTATTGGAAATAATGATATAAATATATCTTTCAAATTTCCACAACCATATCTGTATGATCACGAAATCCAACATCGAAATATTCCGAAGATAATTTCGATTCAAATCCATTCCAATTCGTATATTGGAAATTTTGATTATTTTTAAAACCATTTCAAATCTAGTTCAAAACTAGTTCATTTCGATAAAAATATGTTTTTACCCTTGCAAATGTGGAGTTTTTCATCCTAGTTCTTTCCAATTCATATATTATGATTTTGCATAAATTATTAATATTTTTAATAATTTTATCAAGACCCGTACAGTCGATTTCCAATAACGGTCGTCGAACTGCACTTACAGCGACCTTTTCCAAATTTGATTTGGACGTAATTCCAAATCCAACCGTTAGATTTCAAATTTCTAATATTCATTGGAAAGCTCTTCTCGATACGAACCCACCGGTTCCGGTTTCAGGAGAATCCTACGGTCGGATCTCCCATAACGTCAATTCGAAGTCAATGGTCGAAATTCACGAACTACTACGGCGCGTTCTATTCAGGCCATTTAATATATAATATATATATATATATATTATATATTTCGTCGATTTCAATTCTTTATAATTCGTTTTAAAACAATTTCAACTTCATATTCAATTTTAACTCAAAATTGAATATTCCATATCATCAATATATATATATATATAAATGATAATATTCTCAAAATATTATATTTTGAAATCACTTCCTTTTCGATATTCATTATAAAACGAATATCATCGATATAAATCTCGTTCGCGTCGAAATGGCGCAAATCTAATCAACACGGCTTTATATATTTCAATAACTTCGTTATTCTATTCAACACATGAATATTTATTTCAACACATGAATGTATATTTCTTTCGACACATGAATATTTATTAATTCTTACTTATAAAAAAAGGGTGAATTTTATTGTATAAATATTTTATTCAACACATGAATACACTTTCAACACATGAATTCTCAACACATGAGCATCGTCAACACATGACTATTCATTCCATTCAACACATGAGTTTTCTTTTATAATATTCTTTATTTCCCAATTGGAATGAGGCCCAATCAATTACCATATAATGTTAATTATATGGATTCCACACAACACATGTATATAATAGTAATGATAAATAACAATCGTCATCCAGAGTGCACCACACAACTACATAAGCATTAAATATAAATATTTAACGCTTACACAGTCTGTCAATCAAACGGTCGACATATCACTAAACAATTGGGATTAGTGTACGCCAAATATCATCCCAACACCCGTGTGGGGTTTCAAATCAACAAACACATATTTTTATTCACACACACGTTAAAAATTATATTTTTAACGATCAAATATTTTTAACTATATAAATATTTTATTTCATTTCACATCACACAATCAATTTTCACCACAACAAATAATCAAACATACAAGCCATCCATGGTCTGTGGACGACGGGTGTTGGGTGCTGCTAAGCACCGTCTGCATCCTAGTATATATTTTAACTAGAAAAGAAAATTTAAAGTGAGAAATTCTCACCGACTAGCTAAACCAATACTCCACGACTCTTCATATGTAGAAATCTTCGTCGTGCTCGCCTTTTGTCACTTTTGTTGTCCGTAGCCACTACATATATAAAAATCACATTTTTATATTCTCTCTACTTCACGATAAAAATAAAGTTCAGATTTTTATTTCACTTCATATATTTACAACGCTTCTTTCTATATAAAAATTATATTTTTATATTTTTACTTCTTATATAAAGATCGAAATTTTATTATCTATATATTATAAAAATTATATTTTTATTACTCTACCTTAAAAAAAAAACCATATTTTTAATACTCTACCTAAGTAAATATCATATTTTTAATATCTACATTATATAAAAATCTTATCTTTATATCTTCTATAAGTTAAAAATCGGATTTTTATTCTCTCTATAATATAAAAATCATATTTTTATTTACTTCATATGTCAAAACCCATAGAAGCTTTAAAACGGAGAAAACTCACATATTTTCTATCGCTGGGATTTGTTGTTCTGGTTCCAGAATTTGCAAACGAGCTCCAATCTTCACACCACCTTTTTTCTAGCTTAAACGCGCCATTCCGGACAACTTTCGCCTAGTGGTCTTCCTTCCGCAAATGTGCCATTTTGCAGGAAATCGCGTAAAGACAACATTTTGACAGTGTTTGGATAGCAGACTTTGGACGCGTTTTCCCGACAACTCCGCAATGCAAAATAAGACTATCATATACCAAATCGAAGATAAAATTGTGCTCTTCGATATTGGTATTGTGGACTTTTGGCCAGAATCGCACCGTTTGGGAGTTATGGGCTGTGGAAGCTCAGGGTGTTATTTTGCAAAAATGGGATTTTGTGAAAAATGTGATTTTTGAAGAGGAGGGGCCCACGGCCGGAGCTAGGTGGCTGGAAGGGGGGCGCTAGACCTGATTGACGTGGGGGAGGCCGCTGGTGGCGGTGGTGGCGCTGGAGGGGCCCACGGTGGTGGTGGTTTGCAATTTGGGGTTTAGGGATTTGAAATTGGAAGAGAGAAAGAGGAGGAGAGGAGGAAGAGGGAGGCGCGGCGGTGCTAGGTGGGGCGCGGTGGAGCAGCGGCGCTGCGTTTTTTCTCTCTTTTTTTCGCGCTGAAATGAACGGGGGAAGAGAAAGAGAAAGGGGGAAGAAGGTTCGACCAAGTATATATAATAATATTTAATTTAATTTAATTCCAAAACGTTACCTTTTCATTCGAACTCCAAATCGAACCCAACAACTGTCACCTCTAGCTAATTACCCACATTCCGAACACAATGGGATATGTATCGTAAGCTGATTCGGCTGTTTCGACCAGTTTTCATCAAAATCAAAATATAAACCTTTATATTGAATTTGAACGCACATTTCAATTTACCGGGGTCACATACGGACTCTAAAAATTCCAGAAAAATTATTTCTAGCTTCGTATTGACGATACGGTCCTAATAAAACTAATTTCATCGAATTCTGAGACCATTTGAAAAATGGCCATTTTCCAGTCGATTAAAATCAACTAAAACTGGTCAAACGCGTTTTCCTTTGCCACGCTCACATATTGATTCGAAAAATTATGAAAATTAGAATCTAGCAATAACTTGACATCCCGGATCCAACAAAAGTGGTTTCGTCGAAATCCGAGGTCGTTTGCAAAATTTCCATTTTTAAGGGCCAAAATTCCATAGCGATTATTCTGAATTTTCTACTGGACGTAACTTTTGATTCCCGCTATGAAATTTTAATTTTTCGGATTCGTTGGAAAGATATTCTCAAATAGATTCTAATATTTTTGGTTTCACCAAAATCCGGTTTATTTTGAATCCTGTACATTCATTTGAACTTTGAAATCGAATTATCGAACTACCGCGCCATTTTCAATTCCTTTTATAATTATAAATAATTATTTATATTCTATCATCGATCTATATAAATATATACATTCTATTCTATTCAAAATAAATTTCTCGTCATTATTATTTAAAATAATTCATTTTAAATATTCAAAATTCATTAAAATTAACAAAATAAAAAATTTAAATTGGCTCAGATTTTCCGGGTTGTTACAATTATCAATGAATTCAAGTGGTATGGATGCGCTTGGACGAAGATAGGTAATACATGTGCACATTGAAATCCATGCGTCCTTCGAATAACACAGCCACAAAGAAATTCATCATCAACAATGAATTTCATTCGAAGTAATTCCGAGTGAAGTAAGTCAAGCGCAATGGTACTTACCACGCCTCTTAGATTTTAGAACCCTAGAATGTGAAAAATATGTTTCACTCTAGTTAGGTTTTGTTTAAAAGATGCACTTAATTCATGAATTGTAACTCCAACAACGAATGCATTTTACTCCAACCTTGCTCGAAGTTACATTGACAAGTAGTTATTTTCAATTCGAGTGAGCAGATTCGGCCCTGTATTTAACAAACACCATATTATTCACGAAAAAAAAAAATTATTGCTATACCGAATGATATTAATATTGAAATAAATTACCTATTTGATATGTAATTTCCGAAATGCATATACTCGTTGATCCATAACTTAAAATTATCTTTATATGGATCTAAACACTGCTTCTACACGTACTTCAATAGCAACATAAAATTTTCATATCTTTCGTGCAATCAATGCAAATTGTCATTGTACACCATGCTATTTTTCGAGCATATGAGCTCATTCCAATAGCTTAAGAATGAATTTTTATCATCAACATCCATTTTATTCATGTTCTTCTTTTTTCATAAAGTAAGAATGTTGTTTTTTCATATGCCATTTGCACATTATATGCACGGAATTTTGAAAAACTAACTCAATGTGAACTCTCGATCGCTTATGAACACATTAGGCATTTCCACCTCACATTTAAGCATAATGGGTTCAATCATTCCAATGCCCATATGTAGTTTTCCTCACCTTCCCCCACTAAATAAGCAATAGCATTGCATAATCTGTGATCCGTAAATGTAGCACCAACTATCTCTAGTAATGGCGTCTTATATCTATTCATCTCGTATGTATAGTCCAATATTATAACTTGAGGAAATGTCCTTAAAAATTCAAAACTCATCGAATGTAGCAAAAAAATATCTTTGATTATATCACTACCATGCACAGTTTTCCGATGTCATTAAAAATAACCAAACTCTTTTATTTTACTAAGCAAATATTGAATTTGTGACGACCCCAAACCCCCGTTCCACGGTGGCAAGGGTAATTTTTGGAATATAACACATAAACAAATAACAGCAATCAGAAATAAATAAATACACCAGATAATCTACAACAGAATACACTGGATAAACATAATCATCAGAGTTACACAGTATACAGGATCATACTTAGTACAAAATACAGTTCAGCTTTACATAAAATGTCTATAGAGGAATCAAAACATAATATGTACAACAGGAGCTGAACAGCATAAAAAGAAAGAAATGATAGAATCCATCTTCATCTCCATAGCTATCCAGATAGAGCCTGTAAAACCTGAATATAAGGCTGCCCATGTAGAAATAGGGGCACCCGAGTTTGCAAGTGAAACAAACTACAAGTCAGTCATGGGACTGGTACGAGAAATCTACTTAACATATTTTATAATAAGGCCAATCACAAGACCATGCCGCTAACGCGGAACAATTTTACTTCATTGGATTGCCAGTGCTTTAAAACAAGTAAATCATTTAAACATCGCAATGCTTTTTATAAAAATGAAGCCATTATAAGACTCAGTTCCCATCACACAATGCAATGCAAACCGAAGGATAGAGTTTTACCTTATAATGGCCAAAATATGCTTGATACGAATAAAAAAAAGCATTTAATATTATTACTAGTGTTTATATGTTTCAAAAACAATTTCAATTATAAGTATCAATCATAGATGGCATAAATGCCTCATACCACTATGTCGCCATATATGGGTATACAATCAAAACTGCACGATGCCGTATTTGGAAATTGGATTCCGTCATGAACCAAGGCAAGGGATCGTCCTTACCGCTTCGAGACAATCTAGCCTACTGTAACGGCAAGGAATTTCGCTCGATCCGAATCAGTCGTTAAACCGATCTAGACCGTTCGAAACCCCTGATCGTTTGAGAACAGGACAAAGCAGAACACAAACAGAAGAACATTTCATTATTATTACAACAATTCCATCAGATACAAGAATATACAGAGTATAATTGAATAAATTACATTCGATAAATATCAGAGATTACAATAAATTACATAGCAGCGGAAAAATAATACAAAGCACAACTGAAGGTGATATACGGATACAGAGCTTTCCGGATATCATTCCAGCTGTAAACCAGGATCCTGTGAATATAAATCTCCAAAACCAAAACTACTAGCTGCCCGTGTCGAAAATAGGGGCACCCAGAGTTTAGGTTAAAACAATAAACTCCAGGTCAGTCATGTGACTGGTGTGAGAACTAAAACAGTTATTAAAGCTTTATTTTAAAAGAAAGTAATTCAAGGGACCATGCCGTATAACACGGAACGGGTTTCCTCCCAAGAATACCAGTGCATAGAAAAGACAACGCAATGCTTTTTCGAAAAATGAAGCTATTATAAGACCCAGGTCCCATCACACAATGCAACGCAAGCCGGAGGATAGGGTTTTCCCTTATAATAGCCAAACATGCTTGGTACGTTTTAAAAACAAATCATTTGATACTATAATAAGTGTATAGTGTCAAAACAATTTCAATCATAAATATCAATCATAGGCGGCATGAGTGTCCCATACCACTATGTCGCCATACTAGTTCTACAATTAAAACCGAAATGCACGTATTGGAAATTGGATTTCCGTCATGAGTCGAGGCAAGGGGCAAGCTCCTCTCCGCTTTCGAGACACTCTAGCAAAGGTCTCAGGACTACATACTCTGGGCAATCCTGGATGCTTCAGGGCCGGTCCTCTCTTACGTTTGAGGATTGGCAATTCCGGAACACACGTTTCCCGGTCCTTACAGACCTAAAATCGAGGCGCCCCATCCAACAACCACATAGGTGAAAATTATATAAACGTCAGGGCTGGTAAGTCACTGACACCACCAAAGCTAGAAAGAAACGTCGTGCTCTCCCTGCAGTCCTTATCCCGTTTTTGACTCATACCGAGGTGTGAGGCTCGCGAATTCACGTAATACACAAAGCTACGCCACAAAGGCTGTGCTTTGATCATCAACACAAAGGCTTTGCTTTTCAACAGAAGCCTTGATCCATGCAACTCAGCGTGCCACACAGGCAATTCATGTCATGCGATTGATATCTATCGATATATAACCTCTAAGCTCGTACGTCTCAGAGAAGGGCGTTAAGCAAGAGAATAAATTCTCCGCCGCCAAGAAGATATATATTTAACAGAAATCAATCAACACAGAATAAAATCCAATGTCAGACACACAATCCATTTACAAGTTCTTTCTGGGTCTGAACGAAACCGGAGGCACTTTCCTCGCATATCCATCGATCTCCAAGTACGTCTGGACGACCACCAACTGATTCCCTCATCTTGGGTGTACAGCCCAATCAAGATCATCAGTAATCACCCAAACGATGTGAAGACTTCCGGTCTTCAACCACCGTCTTCATCTTCGACATATCGTCGAATCGGTTATTCAGAATGGGTATAAACCCGGCCTTTCCGAACAACCCGCGTATATTAAAACAAATGTTACACAAACACAACATACGCCTCATTCCAATTCATTAGTCACTAACCGTAAATCAGTAAAAGAGCAATTCCCCAAATATTAACCCCGAAGGCCGAAACCAACATCAGATCAATACCCAGGAAACCATTCTTCTTAACTAACCTTCAGCTAGTTTCTAAATTTCAATTCTTAGGGAAAGGTTCCCATTAATTTTATCTAAGATAAATTCTTTAAAATTTATCCTTTAATCTTCCTTTGGATGTCATTTCAAACCAAATTATGGTTTTCCCCAAAACTAGTCGAGATTAGCGAACCACACCGTAGTAATTATTTATTTTATTTCCCAATCCCAACCTATTCATCCCATGAAGCAAAACTGGTAATACTCCATATCTAACACCACTGGGTTATCGGTAAAATTAATTACCATTCCACGTTCAAATCTAATTAAAGATTTAACTATCGCTTTGGAGCAAAACTGGTGATACTCCAATCTCGCTCAATTTCAAAATTTGATAATTTAAATTATCAATTCGCATTTCAATTTAATTGCAGATTCATCAAAACTCCTTTTACTGGGTTAAAGAACTAATGTCATTTAAAACACAGTTCACGACAAACCCAAGTCACATTCTATTTATTATCGGGTTAAAGAACAAGTGTTATTTAAAACACCCTTCACGATAAACCCACAAATCAATTCTGTTTAAAACCCATTTCAAATCCAGTTTATTTATTTAAAAATAAACGGGTTTAATTTTAGTTCAAAACTAGTTCATTTCGATAAAAATCTATTTTTATCTTTTCAAATATGGAGTTTTTCGTCCCAATTTTTTTCCAAATCATTTCTTATGATTTTACACAAATTATTACTATTTTTAATAATTTTATTAAGGCCCGTACAGTCGATTTCCATCAACGGCCATCAAACTGCACTTACAGCGACCTTTTTTCAAATTTGATTTGGACGTATCTCCAAATCCAACCGTTAGATTTCAAATTTCTAATATTCGTTAGAAAGCTCTTTTCGATACGAACCCAACGGTTCCGGTTTTAGGAGAATCCGATGGTCGGATCTCCCGTAATGTCCGTTTGAAATAAATGGTCGAAATTCACGAACTGCCGCGGCGCGGCGCGTTCTATTCAGGCCATTATATTATATATATAATATATATTTCGTCGATTTCTATTTAAAACGAATTTTATAAATCGTTTTAATTTCGTTTTCAAAACAAATTCAACTTCCTATTCAATTTCGAATCAAAATTGAATATTCCATATAATTCGCTTTAAATTCACTTCAAATTGATTTCAATTCGAATTCATTTCTATTCAATTCAAATTTAAATCTCGATTCATTCTATATTCAATTCAATTCGACTTTGGTTTATATTCAATTCAATTTGAAATTGTTTTCAATTCAAATGAAATTCGTTATCTATTCAATTCAATTCGAATTTGTTTTCTATTCGATTCAATTCGAATTCGTTTTCTATTCAATTCAATTCGAATTCATTTTCTATTCAATTCAATTCGAATTTGATTTCTTCTCAATTCAATTTGAAATTGTTTTCTTTTCAATTCAATTCAAAATTGGTTTTCTATTCGATTCAATTCAAATTGGTTTTCATTTCTATTCAATTCAAATTGGTTTTCTATTCGATTCAATTCAAATTGGTTTTCTATTCGATTCAATTCAAATTGGTTTTCTATTCGATTCAATTCAAATTTGTTTTCTATTCGATTCAATTCAAATTAGTTTTCATTTCAATTCAATTCAAATTGGTTTTCATTTCAATTCAATTTGGACTTCATTTCAAAATATTACATTTTGAAATCACTTTTCAATATTCATTGTAAAACGAATAAAATCGATATAAATATCGTTCACGTCAAAATAGCGCAACTCTAATCAACACGGCTTTATATATTTCAATAATTCCGTTATTCTATTCAACAAATGAATATTTATTTTTGTTCAACACATGACTAATCTCAACGGATGAGTACGGTCAACACATGAACCTTTATTTTATAAAATAAAGATGTAAATTTTATTGTTAAAATATTTCGTTCAACACATGACTAATCTCAACGGATGAGTACAGTCAACACATGAACCTTTATTTTATAAAGATAAAGATGTAAATTTTATTGTTAAAATATTTCGTTCAACACGTGACTAATCTCAACGGATGAGTACAGTCAACACATGAACCTTTATTTTATAAAATTCTTTATTTTCTAAATTGGAATGAGGCCCAATCAATTACCATATAAAGTTAATTATATGGATTCCATACAACACATGTATATAATAGCAACGATAAATAATCAACCATCATCCAAAGTGCACTACACTGTATAAGCATCAAATATAGATATCTAACGCTTATAACAGCATGTCGATCCATCGATCGACATACAACTAATTATTGGGATTAGTGTACGCCGTATTTTATCCCAATACCCGTGTGGGGTTTCAAGCAATCAAACACAGATTTTATTTGTGCAGTTGGGCGATGTGTAAAATTTATCGACCCAATCAATATCAGTCAAATCAGTGTATATAAACAAATCGGCCGATTTGTTTATAGATATTTATTTACTTACTTTCACGTTAAAAATTATATTTTTAACGACCAAATTATTTTATTCAACCTATGAATGTTCTATTCAGTTCATTTATTCAATAAAATAATATTTTTATTTTTCTAACATATTTTAGAAAATTTCGGCGGCATAACGGCACGATACTAGAAACGGGACGAGGCCTAGCCTTATCCCCGGTCTAGTGAAGGCCCACGCCATTCACATATCAATCAAATCCATTCCATTTCACCAAACAATCAAGTTCAAATCAAATAATCTATCCAACTACACAACCAAACAAACAAGTCCATGGTCTGTGGACGATTGTGTCGGGTGCTACTAAACACCGTCTGCATCCTAGTATATATATATAACTAGAAAAATAAAGAGATTGAAGAGTGAGAAATTCTCACCAATAGCTATTCCAACTCCACGACACTTCATTTAGAGAAATCTTCGTCGTTCTCGCATTTTTATCACCTTCGTTGTCCGTATTCTCTACATATGTAAAAATAGAATTTTTACTTCGCTATTCAATATATCAAAATCGAATTTTTACTTCGCTATTCAATATATAAAAATCCCATTTTTACAATTATAAATATTTCGCCTTTTCAATTATAAATATCTCATCTTTTCCTCTATAAATATTTCATCTTTTCCGCTATAAATATTTCATCTTTTCCTCTTATAAAAATTCAAATCTCTTCCTATTTCACTAATCAAACCTTTCGCTATTTTTAAAAATCATAACTTTTTGTATTTTTTTAAAAATCATTACTTTTTATTGCTAACTATATGGTAAAAATCATATTTTGATAACAGTGTTCGTATCGATAAAGATTATATTTTTATAATTCCTACTATGTAAAAATCATATTTTTATCCTTCCACTAGTTTGAAAATTATATTTTTAACCCTTCTACATTATAAAAATTATATTTTTCTCGAAGTAAAAATCATATTTTTACTTCACTACTCATATCAAAATATCGTCTTTTCATATTTAAAAATATCGTCTTTTCACTTTTAAAAATATCGTCTTTTCACTTTTAAAAATATCGTCTTTTCACTTTTAAAAATATCGAGATGATATTTTTAATATCCCTATCATGTAAAAATTATATTTTTAATTCTCTACATAATCAAAAATCATATTTTTACATCTACATAATAAAGATTATATTTTTAATACTTTAAAAATATAAAAATCATATTTTTATAATCACTTCATATATTTAAAAATCTGACCTTCCTATAAATAAAAACCATGGATTTAATTCAATAAAAATTTCAGTTTTAATACCCTAAAAATTTTAGTTTCTATATATATAAAATATATAAGATAAAAACTTACTGCTCTTTATTTCGGTGGTTGGAAGAGGCTCAGATGGTGTCGTTGTCGATGTGGGGGGGGGGGGCTTTGCGGTGGTCTTCTCGAAGAGGGACAAACGGAGAAGGGGGCGTGGCTAGAGGAGGATCGGTGGAGCTTGGAGGGAGAGGAGGGGGACGCAAGGGCGGCGCGACGCCCTTGGTGGCGGCGGCGAACGCCTGGAGGCGGCGGCTTCTCGTTGGTGGAGCGATTCGGTTTTTATTTATTTATTTACTATGGAATGAATTTCAACGGGGG
The DNA here is from genome assembly GCA_030737875.1 of Allium sativum. Classification (NCBI taxonomy): domain Eukaryota; kingdom Viridiplantae; phylum Streptophyta; class Magnoliopsida; order Asparagales; family Amaryllidaceae; genus Allium; species Allium sativum. The sequence goes on from CM060923.1 coordinate 16,529,855, forward strand.
GGGCAGGTTAAGGAGAAAAGGAAGGGGGGAATATTTTCTTTTTATTTATTTAATTATTTTATTTACAAAAAGTTGACTTTTTATTTCGACCTCGAAACGAGGCCCACCGCCTGTCGTCCATAGCTAATTACCCCCATTCTGAACACAATGGGATATGTATCGCCAGCTGATTCGGCTGTTTCGATCAGTTTCCGTTAAAATCAACATATAACTCTATATATTGAATTTGAACGCGCATTTCAGTTTACCGGGGTTGCATACTAACTTGAAAAATTCCAGAAAAATATTTTCAAGCTTCGTATTGACGATACGGTCCTAACAAAACTAGTTTCGTCGATTTCTGAGTCCGTTTGAAAAATGGCCAATTTCCAGTCGATTAAAATCAACTGAAACTGGTCAAATGCGTTTTCCTTTGCCACGCTCACGTATTGATTCGAAAAATTATGAAAATTGGAATCTAGCAATAATTTGATATCACGGACCCAACAAAAGTGGTTTCGTCGAAATCCGAGGTCGTTCGCAAAATGTCTATTTTTAAGGGCCTGAATTCCATAGCGACTATTCAGAATTTTCAACTAGACATATCTTTTGATTCCCGCTATGAAATCTCGATTTCTCGGATTCGCTGGAAAGATATCCTCAAATAGATCCTATTATTTTTGGTTTCACTAAAATCCGGTTTGTTTTGCACCCGGTACGTTCAATTGAAGTTTGAAATCAAATTATCGAACTACCGTGCCATTTTCAGTTCTATTTATAATTATATATAATTATTTTATATTCTAACGACGACGTATATAATATATACGTTCTAAATATATTCAAAATACATTTCTCGTCGATATTATTTAAAATAATTTATTTTAAATATTCAAAATTCGCTAAAATTGCCAAAATAAAAAATTTAAACTGGCCCAGATTTTCGGGTTGTTACAATCTCCCCCACTTAAAACTTTTCGTCCCTGAAAAGGAACAAAGCCGAAAGAGGTTTGATTAATCAGCTCTACGTTCGATCTGGCTTCCGTTCTCCAACTTTTCAGTTTCTAAGAATTTTCAAATTCTTCAAAAATTTGGCTAACACCCTAAATTTTCGAAAAATTTCGCCATAACCTCCCCTGCACCGGGAGCCACGGGAAAATCCCGAAATTGCCATACAGGCCTTCTGATCTCAAAAATAAAAAGAAAAAGCCAAGCGGCTAGCCAATCGGCTCATAAAATCATCATCACCCAAACAAAACGGTAAATTATAGTAAACATGTACCTATTTGTCGGGCAAACAAATTTTATTCTCTGCTCTAGCCTCCTTGCTATGACCTGTTCAATGTAAGTACATGTATATGCAAGCAAATGCGACCAATTTCCAATACAATTCAATATTTGATTCAATTAGACTAAATGGTTCAAAATTATCAAACAAATAAACAACCAACACAACCATCAATCAATAAGTGAATTAGAGTTTCAAATTCATAAAATTTTGATACATATACAAAAATCATGTTTTGGTGCCAAATCACAACAAATGATCTATCTATATAAGTTTTGGTTCTCACACCAGCCTGATGGAAATATATAGGTATGACACCTTCGTCACTCGAAAATAAATGCTGATGATGTTTCGAACCACCATAAGAACATCTCCGGGCTACTAGAGTGCGGTTCTATATCTATCCGGTATATTAAAACTTCGAATATACGTTCATGACGCGTATATGCAAAACCTTTATATACTAGATTGTCCAAATTCAATATAAATAAGTATTCAAATACATATAAAATGGTTTAAATTTTCAAAATAAAATTGTTTTCATTTGAAAAATATACTCTTCACACTCGTTCTAGGATACTACTGATCCTATCTCTAACGAGTCATTCTAATTGGACATTACTAATCCAATATCTGATGAATTCTTTCGTAGGGTTCTAATGTGTCTTGTTCTCGAGCTCTGTAAACCAAAGCTCTGATACCAACTGTAACGGCAAGGAATTTCGCTCGATCCGAATCAGTCGTTAAACCGATCTAGACCGTTCGAAACCCCTGATCATTTGAGAACAGGACAAAGCAGAACACAAATAGAAGAACATTTCATTGTTATTACAACAATTCCATCAGATACAAGAATATACAGAGTATAATTGAATAAATTACATTCGATAAATATCAGAGATTACAATAAATTACATAACAGCGGAAAAATAATACAAAGCACAACTGAAGGTGATATACGGATACAGAGCTTTCCGGATATCATTCCAGCTGTAAACCAGGATCCTATGAATATAAATCTGCAAAACCAAAACTACTAGCTGTCCGTGTCGAAAATAGGGGCACCCAGAGTTTAGGTTAAAACAATAAACTCCAGGTCAGTCATGTGACTGGTGTGAGAACTAAAACAGTTATTAAAGCTTTATTTTAAAAGAAAGTAATTCAAGGGACCACGCCGTATAACACGGAACGGGTTTCCTCCCAAGAATACCAATGCATAGAAAAGACAACGCAATGCTTTTTCGAAAAATGACGCTATTATCAGACCCAGGTCCCATCACACAATGCAACGCAAGCCGGAGGATAGGGTTTTCCCTTATAATAGCCAAACATGCTTGGTACGTTTTAAAAACAAATCATTTGATACTATAATAAGTGTATAGTGTCAAAACAATTTCAATCATAAATATCAATCATAGGCGGCATGAATGTCCCATACCACTATGTCGCCATACTAGTTCTACAATTAAAACCGAAATGCACGTATTGGAAATTGGATTTCCGTCATGAGTCGAGGCAAGGGGAAAGCTCCTCTCCGCTTTCGAGACACTCTAGCAAATGTCTCAGGACTACACACTCTGGGCAATCCTGGATGCTTCAGGGCCGGTCCTCTCTTACGTTTGAGGATTGGCAATTCCTGAACACACGTTTCCCGGTCCTTACAGACCTAAAATCGAGGCGCCTCATCCAACAACCACATAGGTGAAAAGTATATAAATGTCAGGGCTAGTAAGTCACTGACACCACCAAAGCTAGAAAGAAACGTCGTGCTCTCCCTGCAGTCCTTATCCCGTTTTTGACTCATACCGAGGTGTGAGGCTCGCGAATTCACGTAATACACAAAGCTACGCCACAAAGGCCGTGCTTTGATCATCAACCACAAGGCTTTGCTTTTCAACAGAAGCCTTGATCCATGCAACTCAGCGTGCCACACAGGCAATTCATGCCATGCGATTGATATCTATCGATATATAACCTCTAAGCTCGTACGTCTCAGAGAAGGGCGTTAAGCAAGAGAATAAATTCTCTGCTGCCAAGAAGATGTATATTTAACAGAAATCAATCAACACAGAATAAAATCCAATGTCAGACACACAATCCATTTACAAGTTCGTTCTGGGTCTGAACGAAACCGGAGGCACTTTCCTCGCATATCCATCGATCTCCAAGTACGTCTGGACGACCACCAACTGATTCCCTCATCTTGGGTGTACAGCCCAATCAAGATCATCAGTAATCACCCAAACGATGTGAAGACTTCCGGTCTTCAACCACCGTCTTCATCTTCGACATATCGTCGAATCGGTTATTCAGAATGGGTATAAACCCGGCCTTTCCGAACAACCCGCGTATATTAAAACAAATGTTACACAAACACAACATACGCCTCATTCCAATTCATTAGTCACTAACCGTAAATCAGTAAGAGAGCAATTCCCCAAATATTAACCCCGAAGGCCGAAACCAACATCAGATCAATACCCAGGAAACCATTCTTCTTAACTAACCTTCAGCTAGTTTCTAAATTTCAATTCTTAGGGAAAGGTTCCCATTAATTTTATCCAAGATAAATTCTTTAAAATTTATCCTTTAATCTTCCTTTGGATGTCATTTCAAACCAAATTATGGTTTTCCCCAAAACTAGTCGAGATTAGCGAACCACACCGAAGTAATTTTTTATTTTATTTCCCAATCCCAACCTATTCATCCCATGAAGCAAAACTGGTAATACTCCATATCTAACACCACTGGGTTATTGGTAAAATTAATTACCATTCCACGTTCAAATCTAATTAAAGATTTAACTATCGCTTTGGAGCAAAACTGGTGATACTCTATTCTCGCTCAATTTCAAAATTTGATAATTTAAATTATCAATTCGCATTTCAATTTAATTGCAGATTCATCAAAACTCCTTTTACTGGGTTAAAGAACTAATGTCATTTAAAACATAGTTCACGACAAACCCAAGTCACATTCTATTTATTATCGGGTTAAAGAACAAGTGTTATTTAAAACACCCTTCACGATAAACCCACAAATCAATTCTGTTTAAAACCCATTTCAAATCCAGTTTATTTATTTAAAAATAAACGGGTTTAATTTTAGTTCAAAACTAGTTCATTTCGATAAAAATCTATTTTTATCTTTTCAAATATGGAGTTTTTCATCCCAATTTTTTTCCAAATCATTTCTTATGATTCTACACAAATTATTACTATTTTTAATAATTTTATTAAGGCCCGTACAGTCGATTTCCATCAACGGCCATCGAACTGCACTTACAACGACCTTTTTTCAAATTTGATTTGGACGTATCTCCAAATCCAACCGTTAGATTTCAAATTTCTAATATTCGTTAGAAAGCTCTTTTCAATACGAACCCAACGGTTCCGGTTTTAGGAGAATCCGACGGTCGGATCTCCCGTAATGTCCGTTTGAAATAAATGGTCGAAATTCACGAACTACCGCGGCGCGGCGCGTTCTATTCAGGCCATTATATTATATATATAATATATATTTCATCGATTTCTATTTAAAACGAATTTTATAAATCGTTTTAATTTTGTTTTCAAAACAAATTCAACTTCCTATTCAATTTCGAATCAAAATTGAATATTCCATATAATTCGCTTTAAATTCACTTCAAATTGATTTCAATTCGAATTCATTTCTATTCAATTCAAATTTAAATCTCGATTCATTCTATATTCAATTCAATTCGACTTTGGTTTATATTCAATTCAATTCGAAATTGTTTTCAATTCAAATCAAATTCGTTATCTATTCAATTCAATTCGAATTTGTTTTCTATTCGATTCAATTCGAATTCGTTTTCTATTCAATTCAATTCGAATTCATTTTCTATTCAATTCAATTCGAATTCGATTTCTTCTCAATTCGATTTGAAATTGTTTTCTTTTCAATTCAATTCAAAATTGGTTTTCTATTCGATTCAATTCAAATTGGTTTTCATTTCTATTCAATTCAAATTGGTTTTCTATTCGATTCAATTCAAATTGGTTTTCTATTCGATTCAATTCAAATTGGTTTTCTATTCGATTTAATTCAAATTGGTTTTCTATTCGATTCAATTCAAATTGGTTTTCATTTCAATTCAATTCAAATTGGTTTTCATTTCAATTCAATTTGGATTTCATTTCAAAATATTACATTTTGAAATCACTTTTCAATATTCATTGTAAAACGAATAAAATCGATATAAATATCGTTCACGTCAAAACAGCGCAACTCTAATCAACACGGCTTTATATATTTCGATAATTCCGTTATTCTATTCAACAAATGAATATTTATTTTTGTTCAACACATGACTAATCTCAACGGATGAGTACGGTCAACACATGAACCTTTATAATATAAAGATGTAAATTTTATTGTTAAAATATTTCGTTCAACACATGACTAATCTCAACGGATGAGTACAGTCAACACATGAACCTTTATTTTATAAAGATAAAGATGTAAATTTTATTGTTAAAATATTTCGTTCAACACATGACGAATCTCAACGGATGAGTACAGTCAACACATGAACCTTTATTTTATAAAATTCTTTATTTTCTAAATTGGAATGAGGCCCAATCAATTACCATATAAAGTTAATTATATGGATTCCATACAACACATGTATATAATAGCAACGATAAATAATCAACCATCATCCAAAGTGCACTACACTGTATAAGCATCAAATATAGATATCTAACGCTTATAACAGCCTGTCGATCCATCGATCGACATACAACTAATTATTGGGATTAGTGTATGCCGTATTTTATCCCAATACCCGTGTGGGGTTTCAAGCAATCAAACACAGATTTTATTTGTGCAGTTGGGCGATGTGTAAAATTTATCGACCCAATCAATATCAGTCAAATCAGTGTATATAAACAAATCGGCCGATTTGTTTATAGATATTTATTTATTCACTTTCACGTTAAAAATTATATTTTTAACGACCAAATTATTTTATTCAACCTATGAATGTTCTATTTAGTTCATTTATAAAATAAAATGATATTTTTATTTTTCTAACATATTTTAGAAAATTTCGGCGGCATAACGGCACGATACTAGAAACGAGACGAGGCCTAGCCTTATCCTCGGTCTAGTGAAGGCCCACGCCATGTAATGAAGCGTTTTGTTTGCTGTCGAAAAATTAATTTATTTAATTATTTATATATCGATTTGGCGATATCGATAACTTAAAGTACAACGTTCGAACGTATAATTTAAGATATAATTATAATCGAGCTCGAAATGGCACGGCAGTTCGCTATTTGGCGATTTGAACTTCAACTGGATATACATGGTCCGTTTTAAATCGGATTTCTGTGAAACAAGAAACATGTGGAGCTGGTGGAGTATATCTTTCTAGTGGAAGAGAAAAATCGGGATTTCGTCGTGTAGATTTTGAGATATGTCCAAATCAAATTTTAGAAAAGTCGCTGTGGAATTCCTTTATAATTTGCAACGCTTTATTTACGTTATAAAAGAGTTTTCAATATATTTGAATATCAGGTTTGAATTCAGACAAGGTTCTTTTGGGACATAGCGATAATTTAATTTTTAGAATTTTTCTGTAATTTTTAATTAATTAAATAAGCAACTTTTTATTTGGAGTATTTTGCACCCTGTAATCAACATTTTGAAGTTTCGAAATATGAGTCCATCTACCGGTATTATTATATTTTTGGGATCTGAACACATTGTTGATCACAACGGTATGGTTATTTCTGTCTATAGCAGTTCGTAAACAAACGAAATTTCACGAAATGAGGTACCCTAAATAAGTGAACATATATATATATAAATGATATGCCTTGGTGCTTAACCGTCCACGTTTCACCCTTCAAAAAAATATCCTTTCTTCTGTGGTATCAAAACAAGTAACGTGGGCAAAGACCTACACTTTCACGATACCAATATCTAATACCTTTACTCTATAAATAACAGCCCCGAAATAACCTAATTCTCTTCAGCTCTTTGATTCGACCGCCACTATTTCTTCAAAGAAAACAAACATGAGTTATAAAATCACGAAACCCATTCCTTTGAACTCGCTGGATCATCCACTCCAACCTTATATGCAAATAAACGAGTTCGCAGGAAAGACGGTTCGCTGTCTGTAGGAGCTCGAAGTCGAGATCGACATCGGAATCTGGATGGAGGCGCTGAAGTCGAGGCGAGGGTGACGGTCGCGAAGGGGGAAACCCCGATGAGGTTATGCGCAGTCTGTCGAAATTCGGATGAGCTGCTTGGGCGTCAACTTTATTCTGAGGTGCAAGTTGGATGAGGGATACCCAAAACTGAAGATGAAGGGTAAGATCCGTGATTTCATTTAACTAAAGTGTTGGGCTCTGTTTCTTTCAACGGAAAAAGGAACGAGGTGGTTTTTGGTGTGAGCGATGTTGATTTCATGAGAAAGGAAAAGGTCGACAATGGTTTTTCTGATGCCAGGAGGGATTATGAAATTATTTCGGGAAGAAGGATTTGCTGGGTTGAAGGACGGCCTGGAGAGGAAATAAGGTGTATGCGAGTTGGTTGTCATGCCTGGTACTGTTGCCTATGGGGGTTGATTTAGCTTGTTGCTTGGAGTTGGTTTCATTGTAAGAGCGTAGGGGGGTGCAGGCTTGGATTTTGGGTGATCCACGGTGGCTTGTGTGTTGCAAGAAGATGAAGAAAGTAGTTGCTTCTGAGTGGTTCCAAATGGTTGGTTCGGAAATACTGTTAATACAGAAGATGGATTCTTTGGACTGGTAAATTGGTTTTGGGAGATTAACAGAAACGTGATTTGGTTGGAAGATCGGGTGCGGGTCCTTAAATGGGTGGGCCTGGGGATTTCTGACTGGGCCGAATTTGGTGAAACAAGATCCGTAAGGATCATAGGGACGAACACTACCCACTGGAACTGACTAGGAGCAAAATCAGAGCTCGTTACAATTTATTGCAAAATAAATTGTCCGTCTAAATCAAGCGATGGTTACCGTTATTAACGATGATCGTCCAATGTGAGTAAATCTCACAAACTCTAAACAGTTTTATTTTCACGTTGTATTCTTAGAACTGTTAAAATATTATCTGTTTGACTGTTTAACTGTGTGTTGACTGTTTGATTGAACTGCTAGTCAGTTAGAAGAGATTTTATATATATATATTTACGTATATATATAAACCGTTAAATAGTCATATGTTGATTCTGCTATCAGAATATTTCACAGTGAAGTGAAATCGATGTTGTTGTATTGTCTAACATCTGTGGTGCAGGGAAATAGGTTTGAGGAATCCAACTGGATTCCTCAACAGTTATTTTACTGTGATTTTTATATTGTGATATATAATGCGATGTATATAATCTGTGTGATTATGTATGGTGGGACGATATTTATCGTTGTTATATGGTGTGTTAAATACCATGAGAAATACCAGAATGTGGGAGAGGGGTTTTCAAAGTATATTTTGAAAATAGTTTATTTATATAAAATCAAGGGATTTTATATATATATATATATATATATATATGAAAAAGGATTCTGAATATAAAGGAATATAGTTGGTAAAACAAATATAAAAGAATTATATTTGTAAATCAAATACAAGGGGATATATATGTTAATCAAATATAAGGGGATATATTTGTTAATCAAAATATAAAGGAATTATATTCGTTAAAAGAAATATAAAGGATATTCATTTAGAGATTAAATAAATAGAATTAAACTAAAGGAGATATTTATTTGTTAAATAAATAGGAGTTAACCAAGTGAATTGGTCGAGTTAATCGAAGTGAATTAGTTAAGTTAAACTACGTGGTTAATCGAAGTGAATTAGTTAAGTTAACTAAGTGGTTAATCGAAGTGAATTAGTTGAGCTAAACTAAGTGAATCGGTTAGAGTTAATCAACGTGAATTAGCTAAGTTAAACTAAGTGGATTTGTTCAGTTAATCAAGACGAGTTAACCAGTTAGGTTAAACCAGTTGAGTTGACCAGTTAGAGTTGACCAGTTAGAGTTGACTAGTTAGAGTTGACCAGTTAGAGTTGACCAGTTAGAGTTGATCAGTTAGGTTAAACCAGTAGAGTTAACCAGTTGAGTTGACCAGTTAGAGTTGACCAGTTAGAGTTGACCAGTTAGAGTTGATCTGTTAGAGTTATCCAAGTGGAGTTAATCGAGTAGAGTTGTCGAATATCACTTATCCGAAGTAGAGTAATCGAATATGGTGTATTCGAGAGAAGAGAAAGCGAATATAGTTTATTCGAGTGGAGAAATCAAATGTGATTCATTGAGAAGAGTTACCGAATATTATTTATTCGAAGAGTAGTTATCGAATATTGGTTATTCGAAGTTAGTTAATCCAAAGGAGTTATTCGAAGTTAGTTAATCCAAAGGAGTTATTCGAAGTTAGCTAATCCAAAGGAGTTATTCGAAGTTAGTTAATCCAAAGGAGTTATTCGAAGTTAGTTAATCCAAAGGAGTTATTCGAAGTTAGTTAATCAAAAGGAGTTATTCGAAGTTAGCTAATCCAAAGGAGTTATTCGAAGTTAGTTAATCCAAAGGAGCTATTCGAAGTTAGTTAATCCAAAGGAGTTATTCGAAGTTAGTTAATCCAAAGGAGTTATTCGAAGTTAGTTAATCCCAAGGAGTTATTCGAAGTTAGCTAATCCAAAGGTGTTATTCGAAGTCAGTAAATCCAAAGGAGTTAGTCGAAGAGTTAATCGAATATAGTTATTCGAAAGAAGGTGTTAATCGAATATAGTTATTCGAGTAAAGTTAAAAGAGTTAATCGAATTTAGTTATTCGAAATGAGTTATTCGAATTAGATATTTGAATAGAGTTAAACACGTAAGAGTTAATTGAATATTAGTTATTCAATTAGAGTTAAATCGAATTTAGTTATTCGAAAGGAGTTAATCAATTTGAGTTAAGTTAATCGATTTGAATTAAGTTGGATCGAAATGGAGTAAATCGATTAGAATTAAGTTAATCGAGTTAGAGTAAATCGAATATTGGTTATTCGAAGGTAAGTTATTCGAATTAGTTATTCGAAGGAGTTAATCAAATGAGTCGATCCAAAGGAGTTAGTCGAATATTAGTTATTCGAATAGAGTTAAAGGAGTTATCGATTTTAGTTTGATCGAAAGGAGTTATCGATTAGTAAATCGAAAGGAGGTTTTCGAATATAGCATATTCGAAAGAAAGAGATCGAATATTGTTTATTCGAAAGAGAGAGATTTCGAATATGAGTTATTCGAAGAGAGATAATCGAATATAGGTTATTCGAAGAAGAGTTAATCAAATAGAGATTACTCGAAAGAGAGTTATACGTCGAATTCGATTTTAGCGAATTCGGGAAAGTACTATTTACTTTCCAGGGTTTAAATCAAGATTTAGTTATTGATTTAGAAATTAGGTGTCTGTTAAATTATTCGAGTTAGGAGATAAAGTTATAATTTAGGTTAGATATTGCAGAAGTAGGAATTATAACGTTATAGTTATAATCAAACGTTTTCATATAAGAAGTAGATTCGTAACCTGAATCCGAGAATTTGCGTAAACAGATGATTGGAAAAAGTGAGTGACGAGCTTCATCTATTTCACAGTAAAGGACGTTGTTCAATTAAGGTCTGAGAGGTAATTATACCCCAACTTGATTGACTTCAGAATTGACAAAGGAATAGTTGTGGTTCGATAGAAAAGGTTGATTTGAAATATAGTTAAGTAATAAGCGATTAATGGATTAAGCGTAACGATGTTTTATACAACGTTCATTTGAAATCCGTAAATGAGTTTTGGGAACGTTTTCCAAATATAGTCAGATATGTTTTCTAAACATAGAAAATGAAATGTTTTCATGATAAGAATTTAAGAAATAGAGTTAAGCAAATTCAGAAACTGACTGGAGAGGGTAAGTTGAACGGTTTTCTAAGTGACGATCTGATGTTGGGTTCGACCTTCCGGATTGATACTTAGAGAATTGTTCTCATACTAGTTACAGTTAGGGACTGATAGTTGCGAAATAATAGTGATGTGAAAATAAGCTATGGAAATGTTTTCCAATGATTAATAACATATATTTTCTAAATATATGAAATAAGGAAATATGAACATATGATGATTGATCGATCGAATTTCCATTTGGAAATAAGATCGTTGTTTGTACACCGACATGTTTTCATTTGATAGTTGAATCACAGACTATCAAAGTTTTTACCATTTTAACGTTGTTAATATGGAGAGACCGGTTGGATTATTATCCAAAGAACCACTCTGTATGGGCATAAGCGTTGCGAGCAATATATGCCAAAGATAAATTGAAGACGGAATAAAGTGCAAGGGCTGTTGTATAAGTCTTAGATAACAGTGACTAAGATGGATATACTGAATAGTGCCTTCGGTTTGTCCAGTCCCAGGACAACGTATATGGAAGAAGGTCTGACAGAGTATATCCAATGGATCGCGTAAGTTGATCTGTTCAAACGTATTCACGTTTGGTGGCGGAGGAATTCGTTTCTCTTAGCTATATACCCGTGTTATTTTTGGATAAGTCAATTTGTGATTTGGCGGGTATGACGATGTGGCATTCAAAGTGAATGGTGATCAGATGTTCTGAAGATAGACGTAGCTTCTAGCCTCACACCGGGAAGTAACAAAAGTTGGGCTAGGCAGCATGGCTAGTTGGGTCATCCCCAAGCAGGGTGTATTGTCACCGATCTAGAGAATATTCATATTTATACTTCTTTTTGATTCTGTATCTTCGGATGACGGTTTGATGGCCTACAACCGTGGTGGCAATATATTCGCGACACTCAAGCTAAATGAGTGAGCGGTCATGTGTGGCCGGGTTGCAAGACGTTCTTGTTGAACCCTGAGTGTATCACCTCTAGAGTACACTATTCAGAAGGTGCTCCCATACCTTGTCTGTTGGAATCCATTCTCCGATAAGCGCCCTGCGGTTTATGATTTTATGCTACGTATGTAGAACGTGAGATGCAAGCGTTTCTGCTAGATTGATACCTATTTGTACTTAGACATTATTATAATATCACAATGATATTGCTTGTCAAAGTTGTTCAGATACTCATAAGGGAAAAACCCGTTCCGTATTCACGGCGTGGTCTTATGAGATATCCTATACCTGTTTTAAACTATTTTACTCATACCAGTCCCATGACTGACCCGGAGTTTACTTTGTTGTTTTCCCTAAACTCTTGGGTGCCTAATTTGTACGGGCAGTCAAGTAGTCGGGATTTACAGATATACTTGGAGAGCTTGGAGCAGGAGGCTGCAAGATTCTATAGCTATAGTTATTTCCGCTGTGTTGTAAGTGTTGTACTCTGATAAGTGTTATTGTATATATATAACTGTTTACTTCAAAGCTATGTTATATATTATATGTTATTCGTTCCGCTGTGAGATTCGTGTTACTCTGATGATTCTGATGTTCTTCTTCTTCTTCTATTCTACTAGTTCTATCTTTTCTTTCTCACCTTCTAAATTCTTTCCCTAACGTCTCGGAATTTCCGACTCTCGAGGAGTCGAAAATTTCCAGTCGTTACACGCCATTCACATATCAATCAAATCCATTCCATTTCACCAAACAATCAAGTTCAAATCAAATAATCTAACCAACTACACAACCAAACAAACAAGTCCATGGTCTGTGGACGATTGTGTCGGGTGCTACTAAACACCGTCTGCATCCTAGTATATATATAACTAGAAAAATAAAGAGATTGAAGAGTGAGAAATTCTCACCAATAGCTATTCCAACTCCACGACACTTCATTTAGAGAAATCTTCGTCGTTCTCGCCTTTTTATCACCTTCGTTGTCCGTATTCTCTACATATGTAAAAATCGAATTTTTACTTCGCTATTCAATATATAAAAATCGAATTTTTACTTCGCTATTCAATATATAAAAATCCCATTTTTACAATTATAAATATTTTGCCTTTTCAATTATAAATATCTCATCTTTTCCTCTATAAATATTTCATCTTTTCCTCTATAAATATTTCATCTTTTCCTCTTATAAAAATTCAAATCTCTTCCTATTTCACTAATCAAACCTTTCGCTATTTTTAAAAATCATAACTTTTTGTATTTTTTTAAAAATCATTACTTTTTATTGCTAACTATATGGTAAAAATCATATTTTGATAACAGTGTTCGTATCGATAAAGATTATATTTTTATAATTCCTACTATGTAAAAATCATATTTTTATCCTTCCACTAGTTTGAAAATTATATTTTTAACCCTTCTACATTATAAAAATTATATTTTTCTCGAAGTAAAAATCATATTTTTACTTCACTACTCATATCAAAATATCGTCTTTTCATATTTAAAAATATCGTCTTTTCACTTTTAAAAATATCGTCTTTTCACTTTTAAAAATATCGTCTTTTCACTTTTAAAAATATCGTCTTTTCACTTTTAAAAATATCGAGATGGTATTTTTAATATCCCTATCATGTAAAAATTATATTTTTATTTCTCTACATAATCAAAAATCATATTTTTACATCTACATAATAAAGATTATATTTTTAATACTTTAAAAATATAAAAAACATATTTTTATAATCACTTCATATATTTAAAAATCTGACCTTCCTATAAATAAAAACCATGGCTTTAATTCAATAAAAATTTCAGTTTTAATACCCTAAAAATTTCAGTTTCTATATATATATATATATATAATATAATATAATATAAGATAAAAACTTACTGCTCTTTATTTCGGTGGTTGGAAGAGGCTCAGATGGTGTCGTTGTCGATGTGGGAGGGGGGGGGGCTTTGCGGTGGTCTTCTCGAGGAGGGACAAACGGAGAAGGGGGCGTGGCTAGAGGAGGATCGGCAGAGCTTGGAGGGAGAGGAGGGGGACGCAAGGGCGGCGCGACGCCCTTGGTGGCGGCGGCGAACGCCTGGAGGCGGCGGCTTCTCGCTGGTGGAGCGATTCGGTTTTTTATTTTATTTATTTACTTTGGAATGAATTTCAACGGAGGGGGGGGCAGGTTAAGGAGAAAAGGAAGGGGGGAATATTTTCTTTTTATTTATTTAATTATTTTATTTACAAAAAGTTGACTTTTTATTTCGACCTCGAAACGAGGCCCACCGCCTGTCGTCCATAGCTAATTACCCCCATTCCGAACACAATGGGATATGTATCGTCAGCTGATTCGGCTGTTTCGATCAGTTTCCGTTAAAATCAACATATAACTCTATATATTGAATTTGAACGCGCATTTCAATTTACCGGGGTCGCATACTAACTCGAAAAATTCCAGAAAAATATTTTCTAACTTCGTATTGACGATACGGTCCTAACAAAACTAGTTTCGTCGATTTCTGAGACCGTTTGAAAAATGGCCAATTTCCAGTCGATTAAAATCAACTAAAACTGGTCAAATGCGTTTTCCTTTGCCACGCTCACGTATTGATTCGAAAAATTATGAAAATTGGAATCTAGCAATAATTTGACATCACGGACCCAACAAAAGTGGTTTCGTCGAAATCCGAGGTCGTTTGCAAAATGTCTATTTTTAAGGGCCTGAATTCCATAGCGACTATTCAGAATTTTCAACTGGACATATCTTTTGATTCCCGCTATGAAATCTCGATTTCTCGGATTCGCTGGAAAGATATCCTCAAATAGATCCTATTATTTTTGGTTTCACTAAAATCCGGTTTGTTTTGCACCCGGTACGTTCAATTGAAGTTTGAAATCAAATTATCGAACTACCATGCCATTTTCAATTCTATTTATAATTATATATAATTATTTTATATTCTAACGACGACGTATATAATATATACGTTCTAAATATATTCAAAATACATTTCTCGTCGATATTATTTAAAATAATTTATTTTAAATATTCAAAATTCGCTAAAATTGCCAAAATAAAATTTTTAAACTGGCCCAGATTTTCGGGTTGTTACACCTACCATGTCTCAAGCAAGCACGCATGCAAGCCTTGGATCTTCAGGGCCGGTCCACACGGAGTGGATTAAAATGCATGAACAATGCGTTTCCCTGCCCTATGGGGCGTAACTGGTCATATCCCGACCAAACCGTCGGCTCCGAAGAGACCGAAGTAACCGAGGCACCTCGCTATCCATCATCCACATAAGTAAAATGCCCGGACGTGTAAAACCCAAAGAATTACTCCTAGCTAGAAAGAAACGCATGCTCTCCCTGTAGTCCTCTCCCGTTTCTGGTTCATATCGGGGTGTGAGGCTCGCGAATCAACGCTAAACACAAAGCTAGCTATTTAAAGCCCTGCTTTAATCATCAACCACAAAGCTCTGGTTTTCAACAAAAGCTTTGATCACAGCATCTCTGCATGCCACGTTGTCAATATACAATGTCAGACACACATCCATTTACAAGTCCGTTTTGGGTCTGAACGAAACCGGAGGATCCTTATTCCTCACACATCCGAACGATCAACAAGTACGTCCGAATGACCACCACTGTGACCCCGTCAGGGCAGCAACTCCCATCAAAGGCATCAGTAGCCATCCATTCGATGTGAAGATCATCGGTCTTGCACCGTCTTCATATCTTCGACTTTTAACCGTTGATCAATTATTTGAAATGAGAATTAACTCAGCCTTTTCAAATAATTAACGTATATTTAGAATTTCAAATCAATTCATTTCAATGGTTAAATTATTCGACATCAATAATTATGTTCTTCAATGTAATTTTCACGTCAAACACATTCAACCATCAAATATCCAATAAACCAGGTGAATTCGGTTTATTTCAATTCCGTATCGTTTATGATATTTTATAACGATTTATCGCTATTTTTATTTATTTAAAAATAGCCAATTCATTCAAACGACGCTTCAGGCCATAACGCGGCCATGGCGTTGTTTTTCTTCAGATTTGATTTACACATATCTGAAAATCTAACCATTGGATCTTTACAAATTTTATATCATTGGAAAGTTCTTTTCAAAACGAATCCAACGGTTCCAGTTTTGGGAAAATCCGACGGTCGGGTCTCCCGGTACAATCGTTTGAAGTTACGATTTCAAAATATGAACTACAGCTTCGTTATTCAATTTATTTTAATCATATATATATATAATCCATTTTGGCGCTGTTTTCATTCAAATTTGAATTAAACATTCCAGAAAATCCAACCTGGATCTTTACAAAGTTGGTGTCGTTGGAAAGATATTTCCAAAGTGAACCCAATGGTTTCGGTTTCGGGAAAATCCGATGGTCGGATCTCCCGCAATAATCGTTTTAAATCACGGTTTCAAAATACGAACTGCAGCTTCTTTATTCGATTTATTTTAGTTATATATATATATAAAAATATATAATTCGTTCTTCGATTTCAAAACCATTTCATTTCATATATGTGATAAAAATGATATTTTTATCCAACAAATATTTATTTCAACACATGACTATTTTTAACAATTCATATATTTAATAAAAATGTGATTTTTATTGCCAAAACAATTAATTTCCAACATGATTATTTTATATACTTCATATAGATGATAAAAGTGTGATTTTTATAGTTAAAGCAATTTATTTCAAAAATGAAGATTTTTATATACTATGTACATACAATAAAAATGTTATTTTTATCGTTCAAATCATTTTGTTTCATACATTCGATAAAAATGTTATTTTTATCATTCAAACAATTTTATTTCTAAAATGAATATTTTTCCCATATATGAATATATTTTAGTACATGAATAGAAATCAAACACAGGAATATTTCAGAAAATTTCGGCAGCATAATGGCAGGGTAGTTAAAACCGGCACCGTCTCGAGTACGGTTCCTCGCTCTACCTTAAAGCTTCGCAGCATTTGACAATGGGGATTTCAATATCTAGTTCGTACGCAGACGAATTTTCCCATATACTAATCCTATTGGGATTTCAACCACAATCAATCATATCAAATCAACCATTCGTGATATTCACCAAATTTCACATCAACCAAATCCAAACAATCACACCAATATATATCGTCCATAGTCTGTGGACGAAGGGAGTGTATATATATATATATGTGTATATGTATATAAATACATTTCAATTTCATTTCAATATATTTCAATATCATTTCAATGCATATATGATTTTTACAACGCATATATAACTTATACATCGCACATATGATTAGCACAGAAATGTGTTTATTTTTATGCTTATATCTTATCTTTATTGTATATAAATAAATGCTACTTTGGGTATTTTGTGTGTTTTTACAGGTCATTGATTAATTATCTCCTTCATTAAATAAAAGATCACTGATAAGAAAAAGAAGCTACTTTCCCATCTCAACAAGTTTTCAATCACAAAAGAAGCCGTAGCACATTGGTTAAGGCATGGAAATCTGTACAGAAAGACCTGGGTTCGATTCCCATCAAACTCTCTTCTTGCTGAAGAATGGAACGCGTTCACACTGCCTCCCTTGCTTTGAAGAATTTATAGATTAGTGATTTATGGTGTATATATATATTCATATGAATATATGATATACACTAATAAATATTTCAAGAATTGGAAGTATTCTTCATAGATAAATCAAAGGGAATCTTTCATTTTTACTCTCCATAAAGATGAAGATTTGATTAGATAGATGCCAATCAATTTACCAATCAACTTCAAATCTCTTGGAAAATGCCAATCAAATTGCCACATGACCAATCAAAAGAGGAAAGCTGCATGGAATATTTCAAGTTTATCTTATCTCTTTTATTTGTGAATATATTATTTTCAAGAGGTTGAGTCATGGCCCATTAGAGGATTAGGGTTTTTCAGTTCACCTATATAAGCACATGTATACCCATTGTAACGGGCATCTCATTTCTTTATTCCATTACTCTAATAAAAATTCTTCTTCTTCTTCTTTTATTTTCTAGTATTTTTTTAGCAACTAGTATCATCTACCCGATTAGATTCGGTAGAGTACTAGCTGTATTTTACATTTGTTTCATTAGTGATTAGTCGTTTGATTAGTTTCAACGACAATCCTAATTTTATTTTGTTGTTCTTCTTATTCTGCACTTTTATTTTCTGCATTGTTGTTCTTGTTTTGCAATTTACTTTCTTTAGTGATTAATCGTTGATTAGATTCAACGATAATCCTAAGTTCGCAATTTCAATTTATTTTTATTTCAACAAAATCTCCAGGCTTCGTCTAACTCGCCCAAGAGATTAGATAAATAACTTGATTTTAATCTAACTCCCTGTGTTCGACCTGTATGCTACACACCTGTACGCTTGCAGTAATTAATTTAAAATTCGCGCCTTTCTAATTCATAGGAAAGCGACGATCAAATTTTTGGCGCCGTTGCCGGGGAGGTAACAATTAAATTTTATTATTTATTTAATTTCTGATTCGTGTTAGTTTTTATTTTTATTTTTTATTTTTTTTCTTTTTTTTCTTCTTGTATATATAGAAAAAATAATAATTCTTGATTAGTTAGATTTGGTATTATATGATACCGTAATCTTCTAATTGAGAGAAAAAAAACACTTGCCTTTTGTTTTTAGTTCCTTTCTTTTATTTCTTTCCTGATTTCAATTCAATTTCTATCCCTCTTTACAAATTGTTTTCCTTCTTTCAACAATTCCAAAAAAAATAGTTTTTCAAAGATTCCTTTCTATTTTTCCCTTTTTCTCTTCTTTGCCATCTCTCTACCACAAACCATCACCAAAATTTCACAAACACCATCTTTCTGCCCACCCAAATCCACACTCCACGCAACTCCACGTGCTTCACAACTCTCACAACATCCCCATTTCCATCTCACTTCTTTCACACCGCAACCACGGATCATCGCAGCTTCACCTTCCTGATAGCCTCCACCCCAATTCACAGATCCCAAACTCCAACAGACTTCATCACCTTCCCACTTCATAAACCCACGTTCAAACCATTTCGCACAAAATCAGTCTGCTCTTCACTGACAGGTTTCCAAACCCTGAAATTCCTCAACAAACCAAGTTCTTCCCACCACGCACATCACTACATCAGAACCACCAAATTCCCTTTTTTTTTCCATCGACACCAGTTCTGCCACAAGTCTTTAGCACCCCTAATTTGTTACCTAATCGAACACCTTTTCAAATCCAAACCGAAATCGCAGACCACCCTGCATCGAACCGAAGTTCACCCACCATCAACGCATACACCGCTCAAATCACCAACAACCTCGTCTTCCTGCCAAAAACCAGGGTCTCACAATTCCTACATCCCCCAACTCCTGCAAAAACCACCTCCATTCACAACCCCTCAGACAACAAATTCAAATCGCAACTCAGAAAACCCCTGAAGTACCCCCAAACCACCGATCCGGATTCCAGAAAACCACAGATCGCACAACCAGAATCGAAACTCGATTCCACTTCTGAATCACATCGGCAACCACACAATCTCAAACCCGAGATTCTAACTTGATTTCGAAAGAAAAAAATTGAGAGAAGAGGTGCTGCGTTTTGTGGAAAAGAGAGATATTGGAGAAGGCGTGAGTTCCTGATCTTTTTTTTTGTTTTTTGGGGGTTTCGATTGTTTACAAACAGGGGGCGTTAATTTGGTTTGATCTTTTAATTTTTGTGGCTTTGAAAATAATATGGAGGAGTTGGGTATTTGCGTTGAATTGGTTCGGGGCTAATTTATTTGCCTGCCTTGAGTTGAGTGCATGCCATTGGGTTGAGTGCGTAAATTTTGTGTTTAGCACGGTTTGGAACTCATTTGTGATTTTTTTTCTTTATTTTTTTTTGCCCCCCTTTCCATTCTTTTTTTTCCTATTTGCTACAAAAAAAATCCAAAAAAAAATAATAAAAAAAGGAAAATCAAAGATCGAAGCGAGAGAGGAGCTCAGGCAAACAAATCAAGGAATCAAATCAAGTAAAAGGCCAAGGTGAAGAAAGAGATTCACTCAAACGAGAAAAAAAAAATCAGCCATCAAGCAAATTGCAAACAGTGAAGTCTAATTTCTCTGGATGGACTGCCATACCCGCTCTGTAATATTTTCTAAACTCTACAGGTGCTGCAGTTGCTTGAAAAATATAGAAATTGCTTGTAAAAATCTTGTGCAGGGGCAGCGGCTTGCTATGTACAATTTTTTTATTTATGCAATTATTCTGTCTGATTGTTGTGAGTTGAAATTTCCATAACTACTGTCATCATTCTCATCATTTCTCAACAATAAAATCTGATTAGATATTTCAAAATAATATAATTGAAAAGTGGTGCTTTGTAAAGTTGATTGTCCCATATAATTGGATCGCGGATATATAGTAGTTCAATTTGTTGAACTATTAGCAAAAGAGGTTGCATACTACCCGTAAAACATTGGTCGTATCCCTTAGTATTTATACTATACGTGAACGGCCATAAAACCCTCTTCCCCCTTCTAATTGAGTCAGTTAATTAATAGGGCACAACTTAATATTTTATATTATTTGAACTGAGAATAATTTATGTCTTGCCTTGATTTCATTCAAATGTCTAATTCAAAAAAATCCTTGAGAGAATTATGGGATAATAGTCGAAGTAGACGTCCGCTTGAAGAGTATGATTTTGAATTACAACTCATGAAGCAAAATTTTCCAAAATTTCGCGAGCCAAATGTCAACAATTTTCAAAATGACCAACATTTTCAAAGTTATGATCGAAATGACGACTTCAATTAAAATTTCATTAATTTCGATTATGGGTCCCATCCATATCAAAATAGCTCTGAATCTCAATATGGTTTTGACCCACATCAATGTGGGGTTGAAAACCAAAATTTTCAAAATTATAGCCCATATCAACATCTTGAAATTAACCAAAATTGCAATTTTCCCTCGAATTTCAACAGTTTTGGTTACGAACATAATTTTTATGATCAAAATGATTTCCAATATCATTGTAACTTTTCTGAAAATTCAAACGACTATCACATTGGAAATAATATTGACCGTGAAATTGATGTGAACTATAATTTTGAAAATCAAGAAATCCAAAACGAGAGTTCTCAAATCAACGATTCTGAAGGATATCATCTTAACGTTCTTAGAGAGAGGGTAGAAAAGCAAGATAGACAGCTTGGTGAAAAAGATAGACAACTTGATGAACTTCTTTCTTTAATGACATCTTTTAAAGAACAACTCGAGCAACAAAATCAAATTCAAACAAGCGATGAATCAGATAATAATCCTTTCTTTACTGATAGTGAAAATTTTCAAACAACAACTTTCGAAATTGAGAATAACGATCTAAATGAAGTTGTTCACAATTCAGTAAATGATTTGGACTTCAGCTCTTTTCAAGAAAAAGATTTAAGCTTAGACTATGATCTTCCTCTTTCAGGCTGCGAGAAACTTGAAATTCTAGAAATTGAACAAAATAAAGATGTTGAATTTTTCAATTCAAATTTGGAAAAGGATTTTAACGAACATGAATTCTTTGGATTGTATGAGGATGAGTTGCCAAATGAGGAAGAAGTAGATTCACATCACGAGTTCAAAAAATTTAACTTTGAGAAAATTTCAAACAAACTTGAAATTGTCAGTGTCGAAAATACGTTGTCAGTTAATGATGAGAAATGTGATCACATAGTCTTGAACAACACTCGAATTTCAAATTTCACTGAATTTATATACGATCACAAATTTTTGAATAATTACACTGATAAATTTGTTGAACACGTGAACTATTTTTGGAATGTTAGCTTTGTTGAAAAACTTCATGTTAGGACGACCCTGAACATTCATTTACTGTACTAAAAATCGAGATATAAAGATGAGATGGTTTTCAAAAACTCTTGCTTGTTAGAAAACATGCCTAGACATAGTAGGAATGGGACTCATAGGGCAAGAACCAAGTGTGGGGGGAAATGTTGGTGGAATTCTTTGCATCGCATACATCGCAAACACATATATCATTGTACATATGATCCATTCTTACATATAGTTAGACTGCATTTTATTTTACAAATTGTTTTGCATTTCATCCACCTTTGGGTACTGTCTTTCAAATTTAGAAAAAAATTACAGTGTGGACACTGTATAGTTCTAGTGTGGGGGGAGTCTGCATTGCATTCTTTTGATTTTTCTCTAATTTTTCTTTCTTTCTTTTCATGTAGGACCATCATGCATTTAGATCATACTAACATGCCATTTTTTTTTGAAACATGACTCATTTTAGATTGATACAACAAAATAAGTTAAGGATTGTTAATCAGTTGATAGTATTTTTTTCTCTCAGCTAAGATCGAATATGAAATATAATGAAAAGTTTAATTTTGAGGGATATTAGTGTAACCGGTACATAGGGAGATTCTTAGGTGATGGCCATGAAATCTATTCTATATTGTAGACTTTGTTTAAATAAGTGGAGGACTTAAAATACTTATATTGGCTTTTCGAATCTTTAAAACTAAGTTGTGTTAAGTTGAATTCGCGTAACTCTCTTTTCTGCTTATATTTTCGATAATAATAATAGTAATCCAAGGGTATCCAACATTGCTTGTATATCAAGAGTTGGTGTGCAAACCCGCCAAGCTCTATCCGACACGTTGTTGACAAAGTCAACGTTGGAATATCTTGGTCTCAGTTTATGAGATTGGACACCTAAGGATTACCGACACGTTGTTGACAAAGTCAAAGTCGGCCTGCACAATCCGCCAAGCTCTTTACTCACTCTCCGTTAGTCCGCAAGGCAGTGCATGGGTGGTAAACCTTGGTCTTCTAAGTTAGGTGTATGTATTTAATCATAAATTTTAAAATTTTATAGAATAAAGAATAAGCGATGATGCCCAAACACTTCTTGACCTTATTGATTTGAATAGCCGTACACAAGGAAACTAGAATACCACTTTACAAACTGTGCCAAGCAAACTAAGAATCTATTTCATGGCTGCACTATGTTATCGACCGAACTAACTGGCCAAACTGGAATTTAACATTTGAAAACTTGATTTATATTGAAAATTTGTGACAAGTTGAGGTATCTAAAATAAAATCAACTGACTAGAAATTGTTAACTTAATTTGTTGTACCACTTTCCTGAAACAAGTCGTGTTGTCATTCTTGTTTTCTTTCTTTCTTGTATATAACCATTGCATTCATGTAGTTACATTAGAATCATAGCATACTGCATTTGGATTTTGTGGGTAGTATCCGCTGAAAACCCTCACGAGACACCACTCGTCCTACTAGGGACACCTAGAGGTTTAACGGCTTGTTGCATACGCTCAATGCAATCGTGTTTCCTACGAAAGTGTGACCTATCTAGTTAGTTTTTCATTTTATTTTCTTTTTACTCAAGGACGAGTAAAAGATAAGTGTGGGGGTATTTGATTAGCACAGAAATGTGTTTATTTTTATGCTTATATCTTATCTTTATTGTATATAAATAAATGCTACTTTGGGTATTTTGTGTGTTTTTACAGGTCATTGATTAATTGTCTCCTTCATTAAATAAAAGACCACTGATAAGAAAAAGAAGCTACTTTCCCATCTCAACAAGTTTTCAATCACAAAAGAAGTCGTAGCACATTGGTTAAGGCATGGAAATCTATACAGAAAGACCTGGGTTCGATTCCCATCAAACTCTCTTTTTGCTGAAGAATGGAACGCGTTCACACTGCCTCCCTTGCTTTGAAGAATTTATGGATTAGTGATTTATGGTGTATATATATATTCATATGAATATATGATATACACTAATAAATATTTCAAGAATTGGAAGTATTCTTCATAGATAAATCAAAGGGAATCTTTCATTTTTACTCTCCATAAAGATGAAGATTTGATTAGATAGATGCCAATCAATTTACCAATCAACTTCAAATCTCTTGGAAAATGCCAATCAAATTGCCACATGACCAATCAAAAGAGGAAAGCTGCATGGAATATTTCAAGTTTATCTTATCTCTTTTATTTGTGAATATATTATTTTCAAGAGGTTGAGTCATGGCCCATTAGAGGATTAGGGTTTTTCAGTTCACCTATATAAGCACATGTATACCCATTGTAACGGGCATCTCATTTCTGTATTCCATTTCTCTAATAAAAATTCTTCTTCTTTTATTTTCTAGTATTTTTTTAGCAACTAGTATCATCTACCCGATTAGATTCGGTAGAGTACTAGTTGTATTTTACATTTGTTTCATTAGTGATTAGTCGTTTGATTAGTTTCAACGACAATCCTAATTTTATTTTGTTGTTCTTCTTATTCTGCACTTTTATTTTCTGCATTGTTTTTCTTGTTTTGCAATTTACTTTCTTTAGTGATTAATCGTTGATTAGATTCAACGATAATCCTAAGTTCGCAATTTCAATTTATTTTTATTTCAACAAAACCTCCAGGCTTCGTCTAACTCGCCCAAGAGATTAGATAAATAATTTGACTTTAATCTACCTCCCTGTGTTCGACCTGTATGCTACACACCTGTACGCTTGCAGTATTTAATTTAAAATTCGCGCCTTTCTAATTCATAGGAAATCAACCATTCGTGATATTCACCAAATTTCACATCAACCAAATCCAAACAATCACAACCAATATATATCGTCCATAGTCTGTGGACGAGGGGAGTGTGTGTGTATATATATATATATACGTATATAAATACATTTCGATTTCATTTCAATATATTTCAATATCATTTCAACGCATATATGATTTTTACAACGCATATATAACTTATACATCGCACATACAACTTATACAACGCTTATACATGATGTGTACAACGCTTATATAACTCATACATCGACCGTATAATTTATACATCGTCATTCCATATCGTTTATAATCCAGAAATCTCACATTGGGTTCCACTCTTCCAAAAATTGTAGGAAGCTCAGAAAAATATCCGGTCTCTTCTAGAAGGTAGAAGACGTCCACACGAGTCCACTGTCTCTTGTTTCACTAGATTTCGACAACATAGCAAAAAGAAATGATTTTATAAGTTTGCAACGCTTTTATTTGTCGAAATCAGTTAAAATAAATAAAGCCGTATATTTTTCAAACTTGTTCAAAACTAGGTTTCAATTTATCGGCTAATTCGTGTATCGTTGCGTCGATCAGACTTCACCACGTGAAAGAGGGAGGAGAGGCGTAGGCGGCGGTGGTCCCCATGCTGAACTCGACGGCGGCAGGCTCCCCCAGCGGTGGCATGAAGTCGTTGACTTCAGGAGGTCGATCCGGCCTCATTACGCAATGAAAAAATCTAATCTTTTATATGGATTTGAAGCTGGGGATGTCCTCTACAAAATTCTCAACTGAAGGGAGGTCTGATTTTGTGTGTGGAAGGAGAAATCAAGCCGGGAAGCTCTGAACTACTTCCGCCGTGCGCGATTCAGAGGATCGGGGAGAGAGAAGATGAAGTGGAGAGTTCTGATTGGCCTGGCCCTTTTTATATTTATTTTAAAATCCAAAAATACCCCTTTCTCCTTACGAACTCCAATTCAAACCCAACGACTGTCGTCCCTAGCTAAATACCCCCATTCCGAACACAATGGAATATGTTCCGTAAGCCCTTTTGACTGTTTCAGTCAGTTATTCTTCAAATTAAAATATAAAACATTCAATATTTGATTTGAACGTACATTTCAACTTGCAGGGGCCACATACTGATCCCAAAAATTCCAGAAAAATAAATCTAGCTATGTTTTGACGATATGGTCCCAACAAAACTACTTTCGTCGAATTTGGAGACCGTTTGAAAAATGGTCATTTTTTGGTCGATCCAGTTTGACTGAAATCAACCAAACACATTTTCCTTTGCTACGCTCACATATTAACTTCAAAAATTATGGAATTTGAAACCTAGCAATTATTTGACATCTCGGATCCAACAAAAGTGGTTTCGTCGAAAACAGAGGTCATTTGCAAAATGACAATTTCCAAGGCCCATATAAACTCCATAGCGACCTCTCAGAAAATTCATTTGGCCATAACTTTTGATTGCCGCTACGAAATTTCGATTTTTCAGATTCGTTAGAAAGATATTCAAAAACAGATTTAAATATTTTTGGTTTCACTAAAATTCGTTTTATATTACACCCGGTACAGTTTGTCAAAGTTCGAATTCAAATTTTCAAACTGCCGCGCCATTTCAGATCTTGTTTAGTAATTAAAATAAATATATTTATTTTCTAACATCGATTCAAATAGACTTTTGGTCGTCATTATTTAAAATAATTAATTTTAAATATTCAAAATTCAATAAAATAGAGAAATTAAAAATTTTAAATTGATTCTGATTTTCCGGGTTGTTACAGAATTTATGAACAATATGCTCATTTAATTGAATTTTGTGCGGTAATGACATTATAGATCGTTTTGATTGTCGTAGAATTGGAAGGATTATTTCTTTTAAGTGTATGCAATATTTCTTTGGCCTTCACCATATTTCGATGCATTTCAATCACTAATTTTTTCTTATCTTTGGTTAACCTACCCGCATACGAGTGTCCCTCACTATGCTTCAACTCTGAGTGGTTATGCACACCATTAAATACAACCAATCTTCATTCATCTAAATATTCAAGCTTCATGCCTTTAAGTCTATGTGGACAATTATACTTTTTAGTATCCGTCAATCTATAATTTATTAGATCTTTAATTTTTCTTCCTCTTATATACACCACTACGATCACATGCAAACAAAATTTTAGGATGTATAGAAAATGCACCTATGTCGAATTTCAAAGTAGTAAGCACAAAACCGAGCCTTTTGCCGGTGCTACGAACTCATTCAATCAATTTCTCACGGGACTTGTATATCTTCACAAACAAGGGGCCATTATTACAACAATAATCCAACTAATAAAAAATGAAAATTGCACATCGTATGTTGTAAACTCGTTTGCATAGTCCAGTACAATTTTATTTTGAGTTTCATCTTCATTCGATTATGCCTAACGAGTAAAGAAAATCAACAATAAAAAAACCATGCATCCGCAATTCATGTGTGGCTAGAGAACAACATATTGTTCGTGCGTGGTTCACCATTTAGCCACGCAATATTATTGCGTGGTTCGGTAAAAACCTATGTTATTTCTCTGCATGGTTGCTTTTTTCACCAAGCATTCACACCTCCGCGAGAATGGACTGATTGTAAAATAAAATTTCAAATGATGGAACACTTACTACTACCTCTTTGTAATCAACATTTCTCTCTTCAATATCTATTTCAAATTCCTTAATTTGATTAGGACACAATTTGGGGTTGCCTGATTAGGGTTGGATTTTCATGGATTTGGTTTTACCGTGTTTCAATTTGACTGAGGTACCGGCTGCGGGATATACTTCTACTAAGGGCAAACTTGTCTCCAAATTTTGATATTTTGATTGGGGGAATCAACAAATTAACAAGTTTAAATAGAATTTCTTTATAAAAATTAAAGGTGCTAGCATGCACCAATGCATCACTATGACATAACCTTTGAGCAGAACCACTTTGTTAAAGCCATTTTAATATTAATTCAAATCCGTGACAAATATCTTTGCCATGATCCTGCATTTCATTTACATAAGAGAATCCAATATTATATAAAAAAAGCAGAGGAGGAAACAAAGAAAAGAACGTCGAGAACCACCACTTTCTCAGCAGGAAACGACGAAAAACTTGATTTTTTTTAATAATCCTATAAACTGGAATCAGATTCTCGTTTACAAGCAATTATGGAATTTTTTTTCCCGTTCAGAATCTAAACGGGAATCTGATTCCCGTTTACAATTTCTGCTCAGGGAAAAAGGGGAGAAAGCCACGTTTAATCTCCTTCCATGGACCTGGATCGCTACTGCTGTAGCGTGTCGGAATGAAATGAAAGAGAAAATTTCCCCATTCTTTGATTTATGGACATTGCTGGAGATGCTCCAAGAGAAGAGTGCTATGCAGGCTAGGAGAAAAGTGATTAAGCTAATATGAAAGAGTTTTAAGTGGGGTTTATAAGAAGTAAGCCGGAGGGAAATAATGACTAAAGTGGGTTAAAGCAAGGACAGTGGTTTTTAAAAGATTCTTACTCTTAGAAAACTGGTTGTAGTGTATTAATTAGTGAGTTATATTTTGGATTTCTTTTCATTTTGTCCCTATTTAGAAAATTTGTAATCGAAATATCTCACTTTAAAAAGGTATTACATTTGTATTCCTGTTCTGATCAGCTCAGTGCTGCACTGGCCAGAACGTACCGACGTCATTTGTATTATTATTATTATTTTGGACTTTTGACACTCGTGTCATTTCAAATATCGTCAATGTAAAAGTTATTTTTTATCGGAGCTTCTGGGGAGGCATTTCAAATGTCGCCCGACAACATCTAAAATGCCACACCAACATTTTTACGGACTCAAAATAGAACCTTCCTTTACCTTACTCTCTCATTATTCAACTTTTCCCAAGACAAAAAAAATCAAATTTTCTCCTCAAATCAAAAACCAATTTATATTTTCGCAGAATTATTTGCCCAATTGAATTAGTGTCGTACTGGATCTATTTCAAGAAGAATAGTATCTCCTTACTTCAGATCAATCAGTGTAAGAAATTTGTAAATATAGATCTATACAAATTTCAATCAATGTAACAAATTTGTGTAAAATCTATCGGTGTAAGAAATTTGTCAATCAGTGTAAGTAATATTTTCAAATTCAGTTATTATATGTAGGTTTGTTAATCATCAACATGAAAATAGAAATATGCAATGTAAAAGTTAACATTAAAAAAGTTATAGGAGCAACATCATTTTCAAATATCTTTGCCTTGAAGCACAAAAAAAAGAAGTGATGTCACAAAAATTGCATAACTATTATATTTAAGTCAACAAATCTTTAACATAAAATAGATTGTAATGTGAAAATTAAATCAGAAAAAGTATAATACAAAAAATTATATGTGAAATTATCATTTTCAATCACAATTGTCTCTAACTTGATTTATAAAAAAAAAGTGATGTAAAATACAAAACTGATATGTTTATATTTTTAATTCTTTAACACTGAAAAAGAAGGTTGCAATGTGAAATTTTAAACGAAAAAAAATGATAGATGCAACTATCATTGGCGATTTCAATTCACATTGACTTGAAGTTAAAAAACAGTGATACAAAATACAAAGCATTTACTTTTAAATTTATAAAAGTTTAATATTAAAAAAAATAGGTTGGAATGTAAAAATTAAGACAAAAAATAATATTAAAAAGTGATATCATTTTCAATTTCAACTATCCCCGACTTGAAGCAAATAAAAAAAATAGTGATATATAATATTGAATTGTTATATTCACATTTATAAACTTTCAATTAAAAATAGAAGGTTGTAATATATAAATTAAGAAAAAAAATGATATCGCTTACTTGTGGAAACACAAACATCCAAACATATGTCATGGTTTAGACTTGAACACTTTCAATTACCACAATGCCGAACTTTAAATAATTAAACCATAATACTTAAAAAAGTTTTTCGTCCTCAGTTATATATTGTGCATAACCCAATGTAAATACCTTTGGTTGTCAAAAAAAAAGTTATCACTGTAAGAATTTTTATTAGTTTTGCTAAATTTGTTAGATATTGGTATTTTTTTAGTTTCATAAACATAGTTTATTCTTGCAATGATACTCCAATTTAATATGTATAAATTTTTCAAAGAAATTTATAACAAAACCTTTACAATAATCAGATACATTTTGGAAAGAAGTTTTTGATACTAGAAATAAATTTTTCCATGAAAAGGTAAACCGAAAATAAGTAAGATATCTTTCATCAAATTTCTTAAACATTTTTGATCAATTTTAAAGACTTCGTTTTAACCACATAATGTATGGATAATACGGTCTATTGAAACAGCTGATTTTCTACTCTCTTTCATATTTACTAAAACATCGTATATACAGTATATGAATTTATGAAAAGAGGATTATTCAATAAATTCTATTTGAGCAGTTGTAATTCTGTAAAACCTCTTCCTTTTTTAATTTATTGAAGGAATTTGATCATAGACATTAAACTTTAGCCAAGGTTTTAAATCTCGGACATTGGTCGCGTTTTGTCTCGGCGATTTTAGAGACTTGATCCGTGGGAGATCTCAGATGAGATGAGTCTAACTCGTGGGTTTGTCTCGAATATCCATATCGGGTTTGGAAACTCATATTGGAACAAACTGGGTATACGATATGTTAAAAACTGATATCCTTACATAATAATTATTATGAATGTCATTATAAAAATAAAAAAATATAATTAGATTAGTGTTTACATCTAATGATCCATGAACATGAATTATTGTTAGACAAAGAAAATAAAAAGGATACAAAATATAAAACAATTCAACATAAGTAGTACATAAAATACATAATTTCATAAGTAGCATGCTAATAAAAAAATGACAAATATGAAAATCATAAGCATTGTACAACATATATGAATGTATGTTATGCTCATTTAACATGCAAAATATAAAATAATAGGATATTATCGTGGCTGGATTTGAGTTTTCACAATTATTGTTTTGGTTCAGGCACAAGTTTAAATTTTAACCAGAAAAACCAAGATCTCAGGGGATATCTCGGTATCTCATCTCGGACGATATATTCAAAAAGAGATTTACAGTGAGATTTGTTGTTTCGTTTTGGGTTAAGCCTAAAACGAGATCTCGGAGGAGATCTCGGGAAATATTTTCGATATCTGGAGTAGCGACTACAGCTATACTGATTGATATCAACTTCATGTTATGATTTTGACCTCTTTGTCTTTTTTGTATTTGTTGCGTCTGTTTCTGTGCCAACACAAATATTTATAGGTCATGTTTACAACATTAATTGTCGGTATCAATATATTGGAAGACGAATTCATGTACATTATGATATATGATATATGAAACTGGCATTTTGGTGCATACTATGCATTCTTGTATATTACTGTTTTATTATTTAGTATCCAATTTTAAATGTTGCTCTTATTAACTTTAGATACTCTATTTGATGTTTGCATTTCTGGTATGCTTTAGGTTATCATTGAATTTACTAAAGTTTAATGCTAGATGTACATAGCATTTTATTTTAATTGCTAATTATCCATATCATTCATAAATGTTGTGAAATTTGCAGGTGCATTAAATAGTTTTGGTTAATTCTAAATAATGAATAATATACGTTATTAATTATTTTCGCGGTATAAATATCAAACATCAGATTTTCGTAGTATAAATATCAAACATCAAATTTTGGCATTATGCTAGTTGCAAATTGCTTTTCAGTATAGTTGATAGTAAAAGGAATTCACATATTATTACATAATTTAAAGTTGTATTGCTTACTTTTCACAAGTATTAGCAGTTTATCATTATAAAAATATGCAGTTAAGTACATACCCAAATGTCATGTCAAAATAACATTTAGACACCACTAAACCTTGTAACTGCAATGCGACATTAAACTATTACTTTTCCTAATTCGAACAAGCTAGTAGACTCCATAGCTAAAATGCCACAATAGACTATCATTTCAAATACCATAAATATGCTAATAGATTCTATAAAAAAATGCTACATTAAGTTATCACTTTTAGTTTTATAAATATTATAGTCGATTTCATAGTTAATATGTCATATGAAACTATCATTACACATATCACAAACATTCTACTAGATAATATTAAATTATCATTTAACTTTTTTTAATCATGCTAGTGAAACTTATGGTTAAAATGCTACATAAAGTTATTGTCTGACCTATCATAAGCATGCTATTAAACATTAGATCAGATTTGACATTTTTTTTGCTTTTGTATCCATATGCGCTAGATTCCAATCTTCTTATGAATCCATGCATACCCAATTAGGTTTGGTATTAGATTAGTTGTTGCATCCATATATACAGATTTGGTTTGCAGTTCAGTTTGCTTTACATTCTAGGTACACTTAATTAACAATAAGTGTTGTTAATAATTAATTTTTATATGTACTCTAAAAGATTTGTGATTTAGCTAGATTTATCACCCATATGCACCTTATTAGGCTTGGGATTTGATTGTCTTTTATACCCATAGATACCCGATAAGTTTTGACATATATGAGTGTCTTTTATATTTCGTGGTTTACTCGGCTAAATAGTGTATATTTGGTATATTTTGGTTTCCATATGTATCCTATTAGGTTTGACATCCGGATGTCTTTCACAATCCATGGGAACCCGATTAGGTTTAGCATCCAGATAACTTTTACATTTTGTAGTTTTCTCGGTTATACAACATATCTTAGGCATATATTGGTTTTCATATGTACCCAATTGGGTTTGACATCCGAATGTATTATAAAATCCATATCTACCTGACTAAGTTTGGCTTTTGGATGTCTTTCACAATCCATAAGTATTCGATTAGCTTTGAGACACTTATGTCTATTATATTCCCTAGTTTGTTTGGTTAAATAATAGTTCTTGGATGTTGATTAGTTTCCATATCCATCCGATTAGTTTGACATTTGGATGTCTTTCGTAATTTATAAAACTAATGTACATTAATATATCTTTTTTCATATCATAAACATACTTCTATACTATGTGTAACACCCCGTATTTTTTGGGAACGTGGAACTAAAAAATTAAAGTATACTTAATTTTCAAGAGAAGAATTAAGGGAAACGGGTTACGCCATTGCATTCGTCTCGGAATTCTGCTTGAGATAGAGTCCGAGTTTGCATAAATCGGACTTCGTATGAAGAAGTTATGACCTTCAGAAGTTCAGGGGTTTGAATAAAATAAAACAGCTCAGCTCGAAATTCAAATTCGAAATTCAAAACACACACCCGGGTTGGGCGGGAAATTTCCCACCCAGGATCCAGGTCAACCAAGGGGTCGACCTAGCCACAAAGGTCGACCCCCCCCCCTCTTTTCTTGATCCGAGGACAGATACACTTTTCTGCATTTAGACGCCCGTTCTGACCAAATTCGTTGCTCCTAAGCTATTTAAACACCCCCAAACCTCACTTTCTCTCCACACAACTTCATTACGCCTATACTCTACCCTAATTCATATAAAAATAAATCAAAGACGGGGTTATGCTGCTCAAGTCCTTCGTAGAAATCAAGTTTAAAATTCAAGTAGAGATTCAAAGGCTAATTCAATGACTTCAACAACTATTTCTAAGAATCAAATCAAATCTAAATTAGAAGAACAAATAGTCTACTTCAAGGGAGAGCTATTCAGTTTCAGAATGCAGATCCCAGAATTCAAGATCGTTCTGTAATTTGTAAGTTCATGTTACTTTCAAAAATAAAAGTTAAATGTGACTCTGACAATGTAATAAATCTGGATTTGAGATTATGCTTGTCTTTCTATATCCTTTGGATATGTCTCATTGATAATATTATATCCATTCTTTTTCTCTTCTTTCCTTCTTCCCTTTATGTTTTATAGCCAGGCTACTGCAAGCCTGAGCCAGATCTCATAAGAGATGAACGTACGTTGGAAATAAAATTGGGCATAATATACGATTTGGACATGACGAACGCTGAAATTTGGGAAAAGTATTAAATTGTGTATAATTGGGCATAACTGTTTTGAGGACATAACACATGGTGTATTCAAAACATAAAGTGTATCGAACATGTGACTTGAGACTTGAGGCATAAAATATTGGACATATGACTTGAGATTTGAGGCATAAAGTATTGGACATATGACTTGAGATTTGAGGCATAAAGTATTGGACATATGACTTGAGATTTGAGGCATAAAATATATTGGACATATAACTTCGGGTTTGGGGCATAAATCGAACTATAAACATGTAAGTCCAAGTTATTTTTAGATTTAAACACCTAATAGTGATTTTGGCATGTACTGAAATGGATCTAAGTCCATAAGACAAATCTTTCAGATTAATTCCTATCTTTCTATTGAATCAACGATTTACATGCCTAGGCAGTTATTATTCAATCATGTCTAGCTTTGTTGGATTCTGATATATAATCCTTGTAGGTTCATGATATTATTTATATCAGATCTATATGTCTATGAAGTTATTTCTGTCAGTTTGTTTCAGATCTATCTTTGTTATACCCCAACTCTAACAGATCTGTAATCCTCTTAGGTACCAAAATATTTGACAGATCTATCATCTTAATGCCTGTTTTATGCATACTCTCATTTATGTTCCTCTCTCGTCCCCTTTATTTTATGAATCTAGATTAACCTCAAATCTAGACTGAAACTTATTGTACGTGTAATTGGAATGCGGGGGTATTGGGGGATAGTCTATTTGGTAACGGTGGAACATAATTTTTAATTTGGGGCATAATTGTTTTTGTTGCAAACTTGGGGTAAATGGAAATATTAAATCTAGATTTGGCGCAAACTGTAAATTGGAATATTAATCTAGGTTGGGCATAACCATTGGCTAAGACGCCATGCATAATGTATATTGGAATATTGGGGCATGACTATTATTGCAAACTTGGGAAGATTAGGTGTAGCCTATTCTGAGTAATAACTCGAAATTGAACTTGGGGGCCATAACTAGCAATTGGCTTAATCGGGCATAACTTGAGAATTGGAACATGACTAGTTTTGGTGAATTTGGCAATTAGCATGAAAAATCTAGAATTGAGAATATATGATAATTGTGAATAATTTACATATAAACTGTAAATATGTAAATTAGTGAAAAGATGAATATGCCTAACCCGAGATTAGATTGAGTTGTGGTGTAAAACTGCCCGGAACCGCTTGGCACATCCAGTAACCACAACAACACCTATCTAATGTGAGAGGTTAGTGCATCATGCCCAAGAAAAACCGGAGGTTAGATTGAGTTGTGGTGTAAAACTGCCCGGAACCGCCCGGCATATCCAGTAACCGCAACAACACATATCTAATGTGAGAGGTTGGTGCATTAATAATTCAGTTAATGCTAATGAACAAGATGAATGACTAGGGTTAAGTTCATAGGAACACTTAACCAATATAACATGAATGACTAGGGTTAAGTTAATGAGAAACACTTAACCAATATAACAAGATGAATGGGTATGGTTAAGTAATAAGAAACACTTAACCAATATAACTTGATTTGTGGTAAGGTTAAGTTAAAACAAGGGGGCAACACTTAACCAATATAACTTGATTTATGGTAAGGTTAAGTTAACACAAGAAGGCAACACTTAACCAAAGTAACATGACAAGTAGGTGGGTCAAGTTAACTTGAATTGATTGATGACACTTAACCAATACAACAGATGAACACGTGGGGTTAAGTTAACAAGAAGCACTTGACCTATATAACTTAATGAACGAACGTGGTTAAGTTAATAGGAACACTTAACCATTAAATGAACATGCTTGAATCGATGGGAGGGTTAAGTACATCTCGTGTAGGTGGGTAGTATTAGTACATATCGGCCCACAAAACTTAACCATTAAGTAAACGTGCTTGAATCGATGGGAGGGTTAAGTACATATCGGGTTGGTGGGTAATATTAGTAAATATAGGCCCACAAAACTAAACCAATAGAAAACCCTAGTAACGGGGACCCATTTCAGCAGTAACCCTCATAGATGTATCATGGTACCCTGAAACAAGGCAGGGTGGGGAACGATTACTGGGCTGATTATAAGCGGTCAAAACAGCGGCAGGGGGTACGTCGGTGTAGGTTCCGACGGTTTACGGGCGTGCACGTATTCCGGAGTGGGAAAAAGTAGGCACTGGGTACCAGTAGTTATAAACTGTGCATCTTGAAGCGTGGCGGGCCGTTATCATAAGGATTTATACACCTTATGGTGGGACCAGCACAGGGTATCTACACGCAAGAGAGGGCTGATTGACAGAGACACAAGAAAAGTTAATACAGTAGGGAGCCAATTGATAGGGTAGTAAGGGTACATCTAGAATGTTCATGGCAATTAGGAAGATTGGGGTGGAATCCTCACGATAGATGTACACCTGAAGGATACCACAGTTGCGGGGATTGGGATCACGTGACCATATTATCATTTTACTAGTTGGGACACTAGTTAGGTGGTGCAGATATATATATATACATATATATATATATATATAGAAACCAGAATAACAGGGTAGTAGCAAGCAGAAAAAGGATAGAAGTGCATTCAGTTTATCTTGCCTTATCATATCTATACCAACCATATGCTATCTTGTTATCCTTGTTCTCACGGTATAGTCTTATATTCAGTTTATTCATGTCATGATACTTTCTTCTGTTTATATGCTGAAAGTCACTGGACTTACCAGACTTATGTCTGACCTAGTTTTGTTTCGCCTCTTTCTTCCGTTCCCCCCCCCCCCCCAGGTTCACAGGGAGGAAATGTTACCACTTAGCTCAGTTTTCTTTTCAAGCTCGAAGATAGTCGATGTTTTGCTTTGGACCCACTCTTCCACTGTTATGGCTGGTTCATGCTTTACTGGGGAATATCATTGTTATTTTTATGCTTCTTTTATACTTGGAAGTTTTTAAATCAAGACAGAAGTTCTATGTATTACTTTTAAGTATGATTGAGACAACTGTTGTAAAAGATTGACTGAACCACATTGTTAAAAAATGACTTTATTTTCCGCTGCTTTATTTGTCTATCTTGTAATTTATCTGCATCTTTTACCTATAATGCTCCATCGAAGTTAAGGCATACCCTTTATGAGTGACCTTAACGGAGGTGGGGTGTCTCACTTGGTATCAGAGCTGAAGGTTACCGGATCAGATAAAAGATTTGAAAAATTATTTTCAAAACGGTTTTAAAAGAAGCATTTTCTAAAGAAAAGTTTTGTTTTAAAGGCATATTCCCCAAAGCCATATGCATTATCTTTTGATCCTCTATTTGAATCCTTGTTTTCTTTCTTTACTGAGTCTTCGGGGCTCTTGGCTTTTTGGGAGGTAACCCCATCGCGGCATGGTTCCATAGGCTTGATGAGAATACGACACCTGTCAGAAGGCAGATAAGCGCCCAACTTCCAACTATAGCCGCAGTAGTTTCACCTACGGCTAATTTTCTTTCAAGCTTTGTAGGATTTTCCATGCGACGGAGGCAGCTTTCAAGAGATTTGTCAACAAGTTACACAAGGATGGCAAAGACGAGAATAAGGGAGTTTGGCTAAGGAGCACAACACAAGGATGAAGAACTCATGGATATAGACTTGGTTCACAAAGGAGGGGAGGAAAGAATAGTAAAACCAAAAACAAGAGAAAGTATCTTTATCTTGGTATAACGGGTCGTATAATTAAGGGCAAGGGCAAGAACAAATGACAGGATTTTCAGGAGGGCAAGTGCACGCTCTCACCGCCAGCGTACCTGAGAGAAAGGTAGTAAGGTTTCTGTTGAAAGAGTTTAGTTTTTCCTTTTTGATCATCCTGTTAGTACTCTTTTGATTTTAGCGCTTCACATTCGTTCATATCTGCTTCCATAGTTGAGTCTTTGCACCTTAGTACTTATATAGTAGAATATCCCATTATTGTCTCAAATCCAATTGGTGGTTCGGCTCATTTATCTTTGATTTGTAAGGATTTGAGAATAGCTATATTAAGTATTGATTTTAAGTGTAATGCTTATGTTTTTGGTTCCGTGGTCTAAGGATTGATTCTAGGCATGGATTGGTTAGCTAGTAATTGTGAAAGGAGGGTAGTAAGACTTTTTACTTGCCTCGGGAATACCCTCGAGATTTTATGCGATCCTAAGGGATCAGTTAGGCTTAGCTACCTAGAATCACTTGATGCATCTATCGACGATTTGCGATCCATTAGAATAGTCCATGAGTACGAGGATGTTTTGATTAGGGGTTTTCCCCCTAAAAACTCGTGATAGACTTCCGCATATATCTAGTTGACAATGCAAAGCCAGTTATGCGATCAACAATAGTTTTGGAGCAAGATTGGCGAGGATAGACAGAGTCGGTTAAGTGCTCAATTGTTTGGTTGTTTTGTTAGTATCATCTCACATAAATCGTCCAAATTCGGAGGAGTTATTCCTTGGGTGCTTGTCTGATATTGGTTTAGGCCTTTGGGGCTTGTACTTGAGGGATGTCGAGTTCGACTAGGGTGGTTTGTGTGAGAAATAAATGGTTGTAGCAGGCGCCCTAAGTAAGACTGACCTTAAGAGAGGTAAAAAGTACATAGCAACCTTTAGCCTTAGACCCCCAGATTTGTGGCATGATGGATAAGCTAAATAGAGGAGAGACCTCTAATCATCTTAGTATATACACTAGGTATCATGGTTAACACCTGTTCATCTTGGAAAGATAGTTCGACAACACTGGATACCCTCTAGCATAGTAAGTGATCGAGGTCCTTTCTTTACTAGTGGGTTTTGGAAATGGAGGTCAAGAAGCTTCGCAATCGTGAAGTTAAATTAGTTAAGGTACGGTGGAGTGAAGCTCAAGAAGATGCGACCTAGAAGACTGAAGACTAGATACGCGCATCATACCCTTTTTAAGGGTATATCCTTGATTCCTCTTTTTCTATAAAGTTTATTTGCATGCTAGTCTTTATCTTTTAAGTATATCCTCTCGGTCCAATTCTCGATCCTTAGGTAGAAGCCAATGGATGTAAACATGTGTTTGAGACATGTTATGTTTGGTGGATGCAAGTGGTTGCAAGTGTTTGCTAGTGGTTGCTCGTGGATGCATATACACACATTAGGCACTAGATCGGCTCTGTCACTTTCATATTGCATATGCATGAGTGAACATTTATACATATGGATTGAAATTTGATGTGTTATCATATGGATGTTGCATTTGTATGAATGGCTGTGCACTCATGTAGAAGTTATAAAGTTCGATTAGGAATAATTGCATACATGATGGACTCATGGCATTGACATAATTTGCATTAAGGAGGTCAATTGAATCAGAAGACCACCTGATTTTGCATTAGATAAGAAACATATACACACACTTTGCATATGTTCATATGGCATTAGAAACCTTTTAACGGCAATGGATGCATGTGTTTGATGGTTGAGTAGATGGACGGTTGGGTGGTAGGATATACGTTCTTCCTAACTTGAAGATTTCGGGGACGAAATCCTTTAAGGAGGGGAGAATGTAACACCCCGTATTTTCTGTGAACGTCGAACTAACAAATTAAAGTATACTTAATTTTAAGAGAAGAATTAAGGGAAACGGGTTATGGCATTGCGTTCGTCTCGGAATTCTGCTTGAGATAGAGTCCGAGTTTGTGTAAATCGGGCTCCGTATGAAGAAGTTGTGACCTTCAGAAGTTTCAGGGGTTTTAATAAAATAAAACAGCTCAGCCCGAAATTCAAATTCAAAACACACACCAGGGTTGGGGGGGTAATTTCCCGCCCAGGACCCAAGTCAACCAGGGGGTCGACCTGGCCACATAGGTCGACCATGGGGTCGACCTCCCCCCCCCCCCCTTTTCTTGATCCGAGGACAGATACACTTTTCTGCATTTAGACGCCCATTCTGAACAGATTCGTTGCTCCTAAGCTATTTAAACACCCCCAAACCTCACTTTCTCTCCACACAACTTCATTACACCTATACTCTACCCTAATTTATATCAAAATAAATCAAAGACGGGGTTATGCTGCTCAAGTCCTTCGTAGAAATCAAGTTTAAAATTCAAGTAGAGATTCAAAGGCTAATTCAATGACTTCAACAACTATTTCTAAGAATCAAATCAAATCTAAATTAAAAGAACAAATAGTCTACTTCAAGGGAGAGCTATTCAGTTTCAGAATGCAGATCCCAGAATTCAAGATCGTTCTGTAATTTGTAAGTTCACGTTACTTTCAGAAATAAAAGTTAATTGTGACCCTGACATTGTAATAAATCTGGATTTGAGATTATGCTTGTCTTTCTATATCCTTTGGATCTGTCTCATTGATAATATTATATCCATTCTTTTTCTCTTCTTTCCTTCTTCCCTTTTTGTTTTATAGCCAGGCTACTGCAAGCCTGAGCCAGATCTCATAAGAGATGAACGTACGTTGGAAATAAAATTGGGCATAATATACGATTTGGACATGACGAACGCTGAAATTTGGGAAAAGTATTAAATTGTGTATAATTGGGCATAACTGTTTTGAGGACATAACACATGTTGTATTCAAAACATAAAGTGTATCGAACATGTGACTTGAGACTTGAGGCATAAAATATTGGACATATGACTTGAGATTTGAGGCATAAAGTATTGGACATATGACTTGAGATTTGAGGCATAAAGTATTGGACATATGACTTGAGATTTGAGGCATAAAATATATTGGACATATAACTTCGGGTTTGGGGCATAAATCGAACTGTAAACATGTAAGTCCAAGTTATTTTTAGATTTAAACACCTAATAGTGATTTTGGAATGTACTGAAATGGATCTAAGTCCATAAGACAAATCTTTCAGATTAATTCCTATCTTTCTATTGAATCAACGATTTACATGCCTAGGCAGTTATTATTCAATCATGTCTAGCTTTGTTGGATTCTGATATATAATCCTTGTAGGTTCATGATATTATTTATATCTGATCTATATGTCTATGAGGTTATTTCTGTCAGTTTGTTTCAGATCTATCTTTGTTATACCCCAACTCTAACAGATCTGTAATCCTCTTAGGTCCCAAAATATTTGACAGATCTAACATCTTAATGCCTGTTTTATGCATACTCTCATTTATGTTCCTCTCTCGTCCCCTTTATTTTATGAATCTAGATTAATCTCAAATCTAGACTGAAACTTATTGTACGTGCAATTGGAATGCGAGGGTATTGGGGGATAATCTATTTGGTAATGGTGGAACAT
This sequence comes from Allium sativum, assembly GCA_030737875.1. Classification (NCBI taxonomy): domain Eukaryota; kingdom Viridiplantae; phylum Streptophyta; class Magnoliopsida; order Asparagales; family Amaryllidaceae; genus Allium; species Allium sativum. Next base: position 16,570,913 of record CM060923.1, read on the forward strand.
AATTTTTAATTTGGGGAATAATTGTTTTTGTTGCAAACTTGGGGTAAATGGAAATATTAAATCTAGATTTGGCGCAAACTGTAAATTGGAATATTAATCTAGGTTGGGCATAACCATTGGCTAAGACGCCAAGCATAATGTATATTGAAATATTGAGGCATGACTATTATTGCAAACTTGGGAAGATTAGGTGTAGCCTATTCTGAGTAATAACTCGAAATTGAACTTGGGGGCCATAACTAGCAATTGGCTTAATCGAGCATAACTTGAGAATTGGAACATGACTAGTTTTGGTGAATTTGGCAATTAGCATGAAAAATCTAGAATTGAGAATATATGACAATTGTGAATAATTTACATATAAACTGTAAATATGTAAATTAGTGAAAAGATGAATATGCCTAACCCGAGATTAGATTGAGTTGTGGTGTAAAACTGCCCGGAACCGCCCGGCACATCCAGTAACCACAATAACACCTATCTAATGTGAGAGGTTAGTGCATCATGCCCAAGAAAAACCGGAGGTTAGATTGAGTTGTGGTGTAAAACTGCCCGGAACCGCCCGGCACATCCAGTAACCGCAACAACACATATCTAATGTGAGAGGTTGGTGCATTAATAATTCAGTTAATGCTAATGAACAAGATGAATGACTAGGGTTAAGTTCATAGGAACACTTAACCAATATAACATGAATGACTAGGGTTAAGTTAATGAGAAACACTTAACCAATATAACAAGATGAATGGGTACGGTTAAGTAATAAGAAACACTTAACCAATATAACTTGATTTGTGGTAAGGTTAAGTTAAAACAAGGGGGCAACACTTAACCAATATAACTTGATTTATGGTAAGATTAAGTTAACACAAGAAGGCAACACTTAACCAAAGTAACATGACAAGTAGGTGGGTCAAGTTAACTTGAATTGATTGATGACACTTAACCAATACAACAGATGAACACGTGGGGTTAAGTTAACAAGAAGCACTTGACCTATATAACTTAATGAACGAACGTGGTTAAGTTAATAGGAACACTTAACCATTAAATGAACATGCTTGAATCGATGGGAGGGTTAAGTACATCTCGTGTAGGTGGGTAATATCAGTACATATAGGCCCACAAAACTTAACCGTTAAGTAAACGTGCTTGAATCGATGGGAGGGTTAAGTACATACCGGGTTGGTGGGTAATATTAGTAAATATAGGCCCACAAAACTTAACCAATAGGAAACCCTAGTAATGGGGACCCATTTCAGCAGTAACCCTCATAGATGTATCATGGTACCCTGAAACTAGGCAGGGTGGGGTATGATTACTGGGTTGATTATAAGCGGTCAAAACAGCGACAGTGGGTACGTCTGTGTAGGTTCTGACGGTTTACGGGCGTGCACGTATTCCGAAGTGGGAAAAAGCAGGCACTGGGTACCAGTAGTTATACACTGTGCATCTTGAAGCGTGTCGGGTCGCTATCATTAGGATTGATACACCTTATGGTGGGACCAGCACAGGGTATTTACGCGCAAGAGAGGGCCGGTTGACACAGACACAAGAAAAGTTAATACACTAGGGAGCCAATCGATAGGGTAGTAAGGGTACATCTAGCATGTTCATGGCAATTAGGCAAATTGAGGTGGAATCCTCACGATAGATGTACACCTGAAGGCTACCACAGTTGCGGGGATTGGGATCACGTGACCATATTATCATTTTACTAGTTGCGACACTAGTTAGGTGGTGTAGAGATATATATATAGAAACCAGAATAACAGGGTAGTAGCGAAGCAGAAAAAGGGTAGAAGCGCATTCAGTTTGTCTTGCCTTATCATATCTATACCAATCATATGTTATCATGTTATCCTTGTTCTCACGGTATTGTCTTATATTCAGTTTATTCATGTCACGATACTTTTGTCTGTTTATATGATGAAATACACTGGACTTACCAGACTTACGTCTGACCTAGTTTTGTTCCGCCTCTTTTCTTCCGTCTCCCCCCCCCCCCAGGTTCACAGGGAGGAAATGTTACCACTTAGCTCAGTTTTATTTTCAAGCTCGAAGATAGACGATGTTTTGCTTTGGACCCTCTCTTCCACTGCTATGGCTGGTTCATGCTTTATTGGGGAATATCACTGTTATTTTTATGCTTCTTTTATACTTGGAAGTTTTTAAATCAAGACAGAAGTTCTATGTATTACTTTTAAGTATGCTTGAGACGACTGTTGTAAAAGCTTGACTGAACCACATTGTTAATAAAATGACTTTATTTTCCGCTGCTTTATTTGTCTGTCTTGTAATTTATCTGCATCTTTTACCTATAATGCTCCATCGAAGTTAAGGCATTCCCTTTGTGAGTGATCTTAACTGAGGTGGGGTGTCTCGCTTTGTAATTGAAATACTACATTAAACTTTCATTTTGCATATTATAAACACGATATTAAATTTCATAACTCAAAATTTGTATTAAACTATCATTTTCCATATTCAAAATATGCTAGTGGACTTTGTAATTAATATTTTACATTAAATATCAGTTTGTGTATTGTAATCACGGTATTAGACTTTATAACTAAAATGTTACATTAGACTATCGTTTTGCATGTTTTAAATGTGGTAGTGCACTTCATAATCCGAAAGCTATGTTAAACTATCATTTTGCATGCCTTAAATATGTAAATAAAATACTTTACTAAATTTCATTTTGGTTATTGTAATCACAATATTTGACTTCATAACTAAAATGCTACATTATACTACCATTTTGCATATTTTAAGTACGACAATGGACTCATAACTAAAATGCTATTTTAAACCATCATTCTGCATACCTTAAATGTGCTAGTGGACTATGCAATTGAAATGCTATATTAAATTTCACTCTACACATTGTTTTCATGATATTGGACTTCATGACTAAAATGGTACACTAAGCTATCATTTTGCATATTTTAAACACAATACTAAAATTTATAAGTCTAATGTTATTTTAAACTATCATTTTGTATACCTGAAACATGTTGGTGGATTTTGTGAGTCAAAATTTATATTGGATCTCATTTTGCACATTATAATCACGATATCAGAATTCGTAACTAAAATACTACATTAAACTATTGTTTTACATATTTTAAACATAGTAGTCATCTTTACAATTCAAATTCTATTTAAGCTATCATTTTTCATACCTGAAATTTGCTGTTGGACATTATTTTGCATACCTTAAATATACTGGTGGACTTTGTGATTAAAAGCTATATGCACTTATCATTTGCATAATTTTTTCATGGTAGTTCTTTTTAGGAATACTTATATCATTATATGTATTATATTCATGCTATTATATATTAAATATATTCATGCAAAATTCAATTATCATTTTGCATATTTTTTCATCCTTAATCAGTTGAAATATACATATGTTGTATTCAACTATTATATTACGTATTTAGATTTCCTGTTCAGATCATCACATTATAATTTAAAAGTAAAAATGCTATTGTAACGCCGAAATAGATATAGGAAACTAAATAAATATTATAGATTAAAATGCAGAAATTTAATATCTATGGAATTTGGCCATGAAAGTTATACTACTGCGTTGGTGGAGAGATTCTGATCCATTTTTATATAAAGTATGCCGAAAACGAAGTCTATATGAAAATGCTACAGGTGATTCAAGTTTTCAAATTTAAAATAAATAAGGTTTGAAATTTAAATTCGAATTAATGGATGAGCAAAGAAAATAATTCAAGATTTGAAATTTAAACCTGTTACACACACATATATGTAAGCAAGAGGATAACGTTAGAATATTAATGGGTAATTTGTTAATATTACTAACCTATTAAATAATAACGTGTGCAATGTTATTCTCCGTGCTCAGGCCAAGAGGGTAGTTGACTGATCTATATCCTGGAGATCGACTTCAAGGTCGACCACTATATGTGTGTTTATAGGTGATGGCTATGGTTTTCTAGGTTCAACATAAACATCTACTTTAACAAAACCATTTAAAATGCACTTTTTACATCCATTTGAAATAATTTGAAATTACTGTAATTAGTAAAAGCAAGTAGAATTCTGATAGATTCTAATCTTGCTACAGATGCAAAGGTTTCATCAAAGTTTATTCCTTCTTCTTGATAATAACCTTGCGTGACTAATTGAGCTTTATTACTACCAACCTCACCTAGGTCATTCACTTTGTTTTTATAAGCCCTTCTAGTTCCTATTATATTTTTTCTTTAGGTCTAGGAACAAGTTCTCATACATCATTTCTGATAAATTGATTCGATTCTTTTTGCATAACAGGTATCCATGAAACATCAGATGATTCTTCCTTTGGATTTAGGTTCAATAGCTGATATAAAAGCTACATTACTCATCTTATTTAGTTGAATTCTAGTTCTAACAACAGATTAAATATCTCCTAGTATATTTTCTACATGATGATCTTTTAAAAGCCAGATTCTTTTATTAAGTCGATTAATTTCACAAATTGTTTTATTTGATTCATTATTATCAAATTCATCTTCATCATTTATTTGACCAAAATCTAGAAAATTTCATCAAAAGATACAATCATTGTTCTTCAATGGTGTTATATTTTAATTTGAAAACTCTGTAGGCTTTACTTCTATTTGAATATCCAATAAAAATTCCTTTATTACATTTAGGATGAAATTTATCCAAATTTTCTTTAGTACTTAAAATAAAACATTTTCTTCCTAAAACTTTAAAATAAGATATTTTGGTTCCTTATTGAAAAGAAGTTCATATGGTGTTATGTTGGTCAGTGGTCTAATTAAATTCCTATTCAAAATATAACAAGCTGTTGCGACTGCTTCAACCCAAAAAATTCTTGTAATTTACTATCAAAAAACATAGTTCTAGCACAATTTTAAATCACTCTATTCTTACGCTCAACCACTCTGCTTTGTTGTAGAGTTCTTGGAAAGGAGAAATTATGAATAATTCCCTTTTGATTACAGAAATACTCAAAGTTTTCATTTTCAAATTCTCACCGTGGTCATCACGTATAGTTTTCAATTTTTAAAGAAAGTTGATTTTGAATTTTGTTTGCATTTTTTTAAATAAATCAAAAGCATCACTTTTATGTTTGAGAAAAAGAGTCCAGGCTAGAATAATCATCTATAATAACGAAAACATATCTACTATGATTTATTGACTGAATTTGAGAATAAATCTAAATGAAATAACTCTAGAGGTTTTAAAGTGGAAATCTTATCTTTTAGTTTAATGAACTCTTCCTAAGTTTACCTAGTTGATAATCATCACATATACTCTCTATTTTAATGTCCATTTTAAGGGGACCTCTTACTAAATGAAGTTTAGAAAGTCTAGATAGGAGTTTGAAATTAGAATGCCTAAATCTTTAGTGTCAAATCCATGGGTCACTTATATTAACCATAAGACATAAGTTGTCATTTAAAATTTTCATACTCGAGATATAAATATGTTTCTTCCTAATTCCTTTAAATATAATATTTGATTTATTATCATCAATGTGACATTTATCTTCTTCAAATTTAATTTTGTACCCCTTAATCACATAATTGACTTATTTAAGTAAGTTGTGTTTTAAATTCCTAACTAGAAAAACATCATAAGTAGTAGGAGATTTAAAATTACTGACATTGATGATGCCAATCGCATATCTTTTTGAGTTGTATCCAAAATTGACCATTGCTCCATCTTCATAGACAATGTCATTCAAGACACCTGGATTTCCAATCAATTGTCTTGAACAACTACTATCAAGTATCCATTTGTTTTTCTTAATTTGCACCATTTGTCCATTGAGTGCTGAACCGCCAAGAGCCATATAGCACATATGTTCTGGCACAACACACCAATTTGGTACATAACTTGATTTTTCAAATCAACTAAATGTAGACTCATGAAACAATGATGAATCGAAAAATTTTGAACTAAGGTTAACAGAAATTCCTAAAATTGCCATTTAAATCTTTTCAAAAATTCAGATTATGATAACTTTGAAAACCTATGCTCTGATAACAAATGTTAGGAATGTGGATTATGGATCCTAAGGCTAACTTAACACTAAAGGGGAGGGAGTGAATAGTGTTTGATGGAAATTGTAAGAATTTTTTTTTTTGAATATAACTGAATCAAATGTAAACCACAGATGCGAGATAATTACAAAATCGAACACAAATGCAAATAATTAGTGAAAGTAGTAAAGGAAAGAACACATTATGATTTTATACTGGTACGATGTTACCCTTCATCCAGTCCCACAAAACTGGGATTATGCAGGTTTCTTTTCAAATAAATGCCGATATTTGTGACGACCGCCCACAACCCCCGCACTAAACAAGAAGAATAATGCGCTGAAAGGTGTGCTAGGAAGCTATGGACGATCATCAAGGTAAGATAACAATCGCGGACATGTCGTAAACTCACAGCGCAAGGATAAAATATAATAAAACATATACAACAAGTAGTGATAGTGAAGCTGAAAACACCAAACTTCCATAACAACTAGAAAGTAATATCCATACATGTGGATAACATCAATAGTGTGTACAATTTGCCTCACTACAGCACTTAGAGAAAATAGCAAACAGCGGAAATCCAAATACTAGATAATAGGTAAAATAATACGCCAGCCTTCTGCTCATCTCTGCATAGCATCATCGTCATCACTAAGCTTTAATTTGTCATTGCTACCTAGTCTGCCCATCCAAACAATCAGATGAACAACCCAAGTTAATAAGAGGGAAACATAAAACCTTGAGTCAGACAATAGTCTTAGTAAGCGATAAAAACAGCTAACAAACATCATCAATAAAGTACATGAGAACGGGTAAATAAATGTACTAATCTACCCAGCTCTATAGAAGAACTCACACCCGCCTTCCCCACGCCTGACAGTGATAGCCTTTACAATCCATAAATCCAAAGGGACAACAATTCAGCCATGGCAATTAGAATAACCATTCATACATGGCATAAGCAACTCATACAACATCCAGTTATATCTCACGAAAATCATCCTAATCAAACTTGGCATCCTTTAAGCACAAGCCCCAGAGGCCGAAACCAATATCAGACAAACACCCAAAGAAAACCTCATTCAAAGTCAGATAATCTCCATGAGATGGTACAATCAAAGCAACCAAGCATTCAAACATCCATGACTGACTCTGGCTATCACCACCAACCTTGCTTCGAAATCATCGTTAATCTTATGACAAGCTAAACAACTTGCCATCAATTGTCAAGGACCATACACGATGCCCCGGTTCTAGCAAAAAAACCACCCGCTATATAGAACACGTGTTTAGGCCATACACGATGCCTAGGGCACTCGACCTGCAATTGGTCTTCAATTGTACCCCTGCTTTGAGCCCGCTAGAACCTACGACAACGATAATTCCTCTGCCTTCTCAACTTTAGTTATTATCAACTACGACTATTCATAATCTCGTAACACTTTAGAGCAACTACTTCACACGAACTCAATACATCCTTGAGTTGTTTCCACATTCACCACATCCGATGAACAAATCACCTCACTTCGACATTCCCTATGGAATTTACTTCGAAGTTATCACCGCTTTTGAACCAAAGAAAACATCAACTACAAGGTCCGAAACAAGTCATAGCATCACATCAGTTTGCTATTGAAGGCAAACCACAGTGTTTAAAGGTGCTGTTAAAACTCTCCAATACACGCCAGTCAAGCGACCGACCCTTGAGTCGATGAACGACCGACCACAATCCAATGACAGACCCAACCCACCCTTGGGTACATGACCGACCCACTACTGCCTCCATGCGGACAGACCAGAACCAGGCACAAGTATTGGACCAACCGACCGTATTTCAAAAGCCCAACTGACCCGACCAGGTTACTCCACCGACCGACCCATCAATATGAGATCGACCCCTCTCTTTGAACTTGACCTGACTCGCTCCGACCGACATCAAACCAGGTCGACCAGGATTGAGCTGCTCGACCCGACCCTGCCTCTCCCATGCACGACCGACCCAAAGGATGACCGACCCTACGAAAAGGCAACCATCATTTCCTTTCCAATGGAACATGTATCACCCCCTGATTAGACCTGAGTCAAAAGTTATGCCATGTACAAGACTGACAAGGGCACTGGTCATAAACAAAATTGGTAAAAATTATGGACATGTCTCACATCCCTATAAACAACATATTAAAATATGAGAATGATCCAACCCTTAGGAAATAAAATGAAAATATTTTATGATCCTCTGATACATAAATTGCGGGCTGTTACATCCCCCCCCCCCCCCCCCCCCCCGCAACCGCCAAGAATTTCGCCTCAAAGTTCCAAACAAACACAAAAAACCACAATAATTCCACATGCCTTTCATCCATGAGAAGCCAATTCTATCATCCAACTATTAACCATCAAGCCATTCATCCATAGCCTTATCCTAGCACGCGGAATTCTATCAAACAACAACAAGATATGACAATATAACGATGATACGATATCGTAGGGTCCTATCGACGAAGAGTTCTGGATGAGTTGCCCTCATGCTCTCTTCCGTCTCCCATGTACAATCGTCGCCATCTTCACTCCATTGTACCTTGACTAGCTTAACCATCTTCCTCCTAAGCTGTTTCGTATCATTTCCCACAACACGAAGCTGGTACGAGAATTCGCAACTGCGGTTTCCACTTCTAGGTCTTCGTATTGTCTGGAGATACCACCACATTCGAATCATGCATGAATTTCCGTAGAAACGACACATGGAACACATGTTGCACACTTGACATCTTCTCAGGTAAATCCAATCTATATGCGAGCTTTCCAATTCGCTCGACTATCGGAAACAGCCCAACGAAACTAAAAGCCAATTTCCTTTACTTTCGAATCGAACCACATGCTTTAATGGCAAAATCTTCACAAAAACCATATCGCCAACGTCGAATTCCAAATCTTTTCGATGTTTATCAGCATAGCTCTTCTAACGATCTTGGGCCGTCATCATTCGTTGCCGAAGGATCTCGATACAATCCAAAGTTTCTCTAATCATCTCAGGCCCAAGTATTAACTTATCTCCGGTCTCTAACCAACAAGCTGGAGAATTGCATGGCCTCCCATATAACGCCTCGTATGGTGCCATCCCAATGCTCGACTGGTAGCTGTTGTTATATGCAAACTCAACCAGATGTAGATGGTCTTCCCATGATCCCTTGAAGTTTAACACACAAGCCCTCAGGAGATCTTCCAAAACTTGGTTAACCCTCTCGGTTTGACCATCATCTGGGGGATGATAAGCCGTACTAAAGCATAACTCAGTTCCCAAAGCTTCTTGTAAACTCTTCCAAAATACACTCATAAATAATGGATCTCGGTCACTCACTATACTCTTTGGGACACCATGGAATCGAACAATCCATTTCACATAAAGTTCAGCCAACTTTAATGCCATCCTAGTCGACTTGACAGGAATAAATCTCGCACTTTTGGTCAAGCGATCCACGATGACCGAAATCCCTTCGTTTCCTGCCCTTGTTCTAGGTAGTCCGTCGATAATATCCATCGATACTTGCTCTCACTTCAACGTAGGAACCTCCAATGGCTGAAGCAAACCACTTGGCTTCATCTGTTCATCTTTCACCAAACGACAATTCATGCACTTGGAAATGAACTTTCCAATATCTCGCTTCATCCCCTCCCAGTAGTAAACTCGCTTCGTGTCTTGATACATCTTATTACCACCAGGATGAATCGTCAACTTTGAGTGATGACATTCCCTTAGAACTTCATCTCTCAATCCGTCGATATTAGGAACAACTAATCGCCCTTGCTTTCAAATCCAACCTTCTCGATCGACTTCGAATTCTTTATCCTCTGGTTCCAATTTCTGGATAACCTCGACAAGCTTCATATCTCACTTTTGGCTCCCGCCAATCCTTACGATAAGAGTAGGCCTTATCGACAAACTTGCTAACATTTTAGGTTCCAACTCACACCTTGGCCTGAAATCAAACCTTGCCAAATACTCGAGGCTTCTCCATTCCGAAGATTATCGCTCCTAAATTTGCGTGTCTTCAACTCAACGCATATGCAACTGCGTTACCCTTGCCCGGAGTATAGGCTATACCAAAATCGTATGATGCCAGAAACTCTAACCATCGTTGTTGCCGAAGATTTAACTCCATTTGGGAGAAATGATACTTCAACAACTTGTGGTCCATGAACAACTCGAACCAAACTCCCAATAGGTAATGTCTTCACATCTTTAGCGCAAACACAATGCCCGCCAACTCCAAATCATGAGTCAGATAATTCCTTTTATGCGGCTTCAGCTGTCGACTCGCGTAGGCCACAACCTTATCCTTCTGCATCAGTACTGCTCTAACCCCCAGTACCACACGCATCGGTGCAAATCACCATCTCTTCATTCACACTTGGAATGGTCAAAACAGGAGCATTCGTCAGTCTCTTCTGCAGGATCCCGAACGCTTGCTCACACTTTACATCCCATGTGAACACTTGGTTCTTCTTCGTCAATCCTGTCAATGGTGCAACTATCTTGGAGAAATCCTTGATAAACCATCGGTAATAACCTGCCAACCCGAGGAAACTCCGAACATCCGTCGCATTTTTAGGTTGATCCCAGTCCTGGATTGCTGCCACCTTAGCGGGATGAACCGCTATTCCATTTCCAGAAACTACATGGACTAAGAACCTCACTTCACTCTTCCAAAAGTGACACTTCAAAAACTTAGCTCTCAGCTAATGCTTTCACAAGATTTCCAACACAACTGTCAAGTGTGTCTTGTGCTCTTCCTCATTCTGAGAATAAACCAGAATATCATCCACGAGCACAAGCACGAACTTGTTCAACTGATCTCTGAAAATTCTATTCATAAGATCCACAAAGTACGCTGGCGCGTTAGTCAACCTGAATGGCATCACCAACCATTCGAAGAACCCGGATGTTGTCCTAAAAGCAGTCTTTGGCACACTATCCTTAGCCAACCTCAACTGGTGTAATCCCATTGCTAAATCCATCTGAGAAAATACTTTGGCTTCATGAAACTGATCGAACAAGTCATCTATCCTAGGAAACATATACTTGTTCTCTTTGGTCACCTTGTTCAGCTCACGATAGTCCACATACAATCTTAACGAGTCATCTGCCTTGGTTGCAAACACAACTGGTGCACCCCATTCGGAAACACTCATCCGAATGAATCCTTTTTCCAAAAGGTCACGAACTTGCACCTCCAACTCTTGATGTTCCATAGGCGCCATCTGCCTAAGAGGCATAACGATTGGTCTAACACCCTCGACCAAATCGATTCGAAACTCGATCTCAGGATGCGACGGTAACCCTTTGACCTCATCAAAGACATTTTCAAACTCTTTTGCGATTAGCACAGATGATAGGTCTTCCTGTGGAATCTCAAGCGAATATGGATAGCTTACGAAGACACCCTCTTCGCGCTTACATATAATCAATACCTTCGCCCTTCCACATCCCCGACCCTCACCTCTAGCTTCTCGCAATTCACCCTTGCCGCATACCTCTTGAGCCAATCCATGCCCAAGATGATCCCAAACCCAGCGAAGTTAAGAACAAAGCAATCACACACAAAAGAGCAATAACGACTCAACAACATTAGACCACGACACAACATGCACAAACTGGATGAACCCCCTATTGGATTAGTAACGATCAATGGTCTATCACAAATCTCGAGTTTCAAACCCAAATGACACACAAGCTCATTGCAAATGAACGAATGCGATGCTCCAGTATTAAACAAAACTCGTACTGAAACACCATGAATAGAAAGAGTACCTTGGACGATGACACCCTTTCCCTTACCCTCTGCTGTACGAACTCTCGAAGAAGATGGCATTGCCCCCAAAGCATAAGCCTAACCACTTGTTTCCTTTTAGCTGATTCTGGACAATCCTTCTTCTCATGTCCCGGCTTCCCACACCTGAAGCACTTCTTTTCAGATTTAGGATTCTTGCATTCACTAGCAAAATGGCCCTTCAGCCAACAATTGAAGCAAGTCACCTCTCCCTTCTGCTTCTTCTGGCTATCCTTTCCATTCTATTGTTGTTGCTTCCTTTTCTTATTATTTTGAAGTAGATGATTGTGTAGAGCGGATCTACACACCCGATTAATAATATGTATAAGTTTAGATAATTATGCGATCAACAAGCCTGATCGCTGGCCCAAAACGACAAAATATGCATGCAAACTGCATGCAGAAGAGGTACAAAGCGCATAGCGCAAATACACTGTATGACCATCAACAACAAGTTCCAACAATAATGTACATACACTGACAAGGCAAACAAGCAAACTACCACACTGAAGCGGCCACCATGCTAACCAAAAGGAGCGCCGGTACGCGGCGTTCAACGTAACAACCCAAAAAACGACTAACAAAACAAGAGTGCTGAAGTAGTAACCGGTGCAAGATGACATTACCATGGCCTGGTGAACTGGAGCTGCTAGTGCAAGCCGCTAGTCTCAACAATTCCAACCGATTCTTCCCAAAGGTGAGAGATGTCCATGATCATTGGCAGGAATGACTGCACGTGAGTACCATATGAAGAAGCGTTGAGCCTGGTGGCTTGCACCCTGTTATGGAAAGGTCCTTTTCTTATTATTACCACCCTGTTGTGGCTTCTGTTCTTATTTAGGTGCAACAACAAACATCTTTCTAGGAAACAAACTTTCATGCCTTAAAGCCTTCTCGACGATTTTCTCAAAATTATCATCGAGGTGATCCACAAGCTGATTCCGAAGATATTCATCCAATTCCAAGACAAACTTCTCATTCTTTTGATAAGAAGTATCCACATATGAATGATCATACTTCGACAAAGCCTCGAAGTCAGAAATATAGTCAAGAACTGGTCGACCGTTCTACTCAAGCTCCACAAATCTATTAAATAGAATTGACTTTTGCACGGTGAAGATAAGGTTCGCTTCAAACTTAATTTGGAACCGCTCCCAGGAAATATCCTCTTCAGGGGTCTCAAGTGTGACAGAGTTCCACTAGTCCATTGCTCTGCCCTCTAACAGCCTGGATGCAAGTTTCCTTTTGGTTGCATCATCAATGCCCAAGTCTTTGAAGATCCTAACACAAGTATCCAACCATCTCTGGAATTCTTCAACTGGTTCAGCTCCCTTGAACTGTTTCCCTCCAATGATGAAAAGTCTTTGCATAGCTTTGCAAATTCCACAGTTCTAGGCACTTGGACTCCAACATCCACCATAGCTGCCGCTGGAGCTGGGGCCCTTCTCAGGCATGCTTCTATCATAGCTTCAAACATGGTCGGGTAATCAGGTGCCCCGCCATTACCCCCTCCAGGCACAGCCCCGCCCCTAGAAGTATGTCTTGTATAACATCGACTAATTCTAAATCTGCAAATTAGAATGATTAGCCACTTGCAAGAAAACTGCTAATGGAATACTAAAGCTACTATGCTATATAGTATCATATAGTATACATCCAATTGAAATCTACAAGTACGTCTCTCATACATGATTACGTCCTTGAACTTTGGATAAAATCATTAACCTCGCTCTGATACCAAATGTGATGACCTCCCACAACCCCCACACTAAACAAAAAGAATAATACGCTGAAAGGTGTGCTAGTCAGCTATGGACGATCATCAAGGTAAGATAACAATCACGGAACATGTCATAAACTCACAGCGCAAGGATAAAATATAATAGAACATATACAACAGGTAGTGACAGTGAAGCTGAAAACACAAAACTTCCATAACAACCAGAAAGTAATATCCATACACGTGGATAACATAAGTAGTGTTTGTACAATTTGCCTCACTACAGCACTCAAAGAAAATAGCAAACAAAAGAAATACAAATACTAGATAGTAGGTAAAATAATACGCCAGCCTTTTGCTTGTCTCCGAATAGCATCATCGTCATCACTAAGCTTTAACCTGTCACCTGCCACCTAGTCTGCCCATCCAAATAATCGGATGAACAACCCAAGGTAATTAGAGGGAAACATAAAACCTTGAGTCAGTCAACAGTCTTAGTGAGCGATAAAAATAGCTAACAAACATCATCAATAAGTATATGAGAATGGGTAAATAAATGAACTAATCTACCCAGCTCCAGAGAAGAACCCACACCCGCCTTCCCCACGCCTGGCAATGATCGCCTTTACAATACATAAATCCAAAGGGACAACAATTCAGCCATGGCAATTAGAACAACCATTCATACATGGCATAAGCAACTCATACAACATCCAGTTATATCTCACGAAAATCATCTGAATCAAACTTGGCATCCTTTAAGCACAAGCCCCAGAGGCCGGAACCAGTATCAGTTAAACACCCAAAGAACACCTCATTCGAAGTTAGATAATCCCCGTGAGATGGTACAATCAAAGTAACCAAGCATTCAAACATCCATGACTGACTCTGGCTATCACCGCCAACAATGCTTCGAAATCATCGTTAATCATATGACTGGCTAAACAACTTGCCATCAATTTTCAAGGACCATACACGACGCCCGGGTTCTAGCAAAAACCCCATACGCTATACACAACATATGTCTAAGCCATACATGACGCCCAGGGCACTCGACCTACAATTGGTCTTCAATTGTACCCCTGCTTGGAGCCCGCTAGAACCTACGACAATGACAATTCCTCGGCCTTCTCAACTCTAGTCGTTATCAACTATGACTATTCATAAGCTCAGAACACTTTAGTGCAACTACTTCACATGAACTCAATACATCCTTGAGTCATTTCCACATTCACCACATCCGATGAACAAATCACCTCACTTCGTCATTCCCCATGGAATTTACTTAGAAGTTATCACCACTTTCGGACCAAAGAAAACATCAACTATAAGGTTTGAAACAATTCATAGCATCACATCAATTTGCTATTGAAAACAAACCACAACGTTTTGAGGTGCTGTTAAAACTCTCCGCTACACGCGAGTCAAGCGACCGACCCTTGAGTCGATGACCAACCGACCACAATCCAATGACAGATGATTAACATAGAAATGTGTTTATTTTCTGCACTTATATTTTATCTTTTGTAAATAAATAAATGATCCTTTGGATATTTTTATGTGTTTTTACAAATTGTCAATTAATGCCTCTTTCATTTCAAATTAATGGCCAACTACGAAGAAAAAGCTACTTCCCCATATCAAAGCTATCTTAATTGCAAAAGAAGTTGTAGCTCACTGGTAAAGGCATAGAAATTTGTGCAGAGAGACCCAAGTTTGATTCCCGTTCAGTCTTCTTCTTGCTAAAGAAAGGAACATTCACACTGCCTCCTCTGCTCTGAAGAATATATGGACTAGTGTTATATTATATATATATATGTATGTATATGTATATATTCATATGTATGTATATATGATATACACTAATAAACATTTCAAGATTAGCCATATTCTTCTCATGGAAATCAATTCAAATCATTCATTTTCAAATGCCATTTAGAAGAATACTTGATTGAATTTTTGCCAAGGAAAAGCCAATCAATCTGCCACGTGTCACTAATCAGGAGTGGTAATCTACAGGGAATATCTCAACCATTATGTCATATCTTTTTTATTTGTAAACAAAGATATTCAAGAGATACTTTCTTGACGCTCTTCCGATTCCAACCTCAAATCAAATTCTTGACGCTCTTCCTATGGTAACCAAAGCCAATTCGTTTGAAACTTCCAAATCCCCATCTTCTTTGAATGTTGGCAGTCCCCAACATCTCTTCTTCTGATGTCGGCAACCCCGACAATATCTCTTCTTTGAATGTTGGCAATCCCAATAACCCATCTTCTATACATTTACCTCCTTCACTTCCCGTGTCAACACCTTTTTCTTCGAATGACCAAAATTCTAAAACACGACAAGTCAACATGATAGAAACCGTTGTTGATGACACGGCATATTTACCGTTTCATAAAGCCTCTTATACTTCAATAGAATTGTCCACGATATCTTTCGAAGAACTTCTCGAAGACGAACTCAAACTTGTAAATGACGAGAATGAATATATAGAACGTCTCAAAGTTAATCTTAAGCCCATTTCATCAAAAGAAATTGTTGTTAAACACTCAAATTTACGGGATTATGATAATTTTCATCTGAATGGTACAAATTATTGTCATAACCAAATTTGTGTAGGGAAGATTTTGAATTCAGAAATCATTGACATGTCTCTTGTACCTCAAAATTCAGATACGAAATCATCATACATTATTTTCGATGGAGGCAAGTGTGGGAGGAAGATTTCATTTTGCATACTATTTTTATTCACATATAGTTATTAAATTGCATTTCGTTTTACAAACAATTTTGCATTTGATCCACCTTTGGGTACTATCTTTCAGATTTAGAAAAAAAAAATTACAGTGTGAACACTGTTTTGTCCAAGTGTAGGGGGAAGTCTGCATTGCATCCTTTTTATTTTTCTTTTTTTTATTTTCTTTTTCATTTTAGACATTTAGATAGGACCATCATACATTTTAGATCGTAGTAACATACCTTTTTTTTTTTGAAAATACAACTCATTTTAGATTGATACAATAAAATAAATTAACAATTGTTAGTCAATTGATAGTATTTATTCTCTCAACAAAGATCGAATAAGAAATATAATGAAAAGTTGAATTTTGAGGGATATTAGTGTAACCGGTACATAGGGAGATTCTTAGGTGATGGCCATGAAGTTTATTCTAAATTGTAGTCTTTGTTTAATGAGTGGAGGACTTAAATAAGTTATATTGACTTTTTGAGTCTTTAAAACTAAGTTGTGTTAAGCTGAATTCCGGTAACTCTCTCTTGTTCTTATATTTTCAACAATAATAATAACAGTAATCCAAGGGTATCCAACATTGCTTGTGAATCTAGCATTGGTATGCAAACCCGCCAAGCTCTATCCGACATGTTGTTGACAAAGTCAACGTCGATATATCTTGGTCTCATTTTATGAGATGGACACCCAAGGATTACCGACAGGTTGTTGACAAAGTCAGCGTCGGTCGACACAATCCTCCAAGCTCTTTCCAAACTCTCCGTCAGTCCGCGAGGTAGTGCATGGGTGGTATACCTTGGTCTTTTAAGTTAGGTGTATGTAATTAATTATAAATTTTAATTTTTATAGAGATTGAGAATAAGCGATGATGCCCAAGCACTTCTTGACCTTATTGATTTGACTAGTCATACATAAGGAAATTAGAATACCACTTTGCGAACTGTGACAAGCGAACTAAGAATTTATCTCATGGTTGCACTATGTTATCAACCGAACCAACTGACCAAATTAGAATTTAAAATTTGAAAACTTGAATTGTGTTGAAAATTTATGACAAGTTGAGGTATCTAAAATAAAATCAGCTGACTAGAAATTGTTAACTTACTTTGTTGCACCACGTTCCAGAAACAAGTCATGTTTTCATTTTTGTTTTCATATTTTTTTTCATTTTTGTTTTCATTTTTATTTTCATTTTTGTTCTCATTTACACATATCCATTGCATTCATGTAGTTGCATTAGAACCACAACATACTGCATTTGGATTTTGTGGGTAGTATCCGCTGAAAACCCTCACGAGACACCACTCGTCCAACTAGAGACATCTAGAGGTTTAACATCTTGTTGCATACGCTCAATGCAATCGTGTTTCCTACGAAAGTGTGGCCTATCCAGTTTAGTTTTTTCATTTTTTTCATTTTTCCTTCTTTTTACTCGAGGACGAGTAAACGATAAGTGTGGGGGTATTTGATTAACATAGAAATGTGTTTATTTTATACTCTTATATTTTATCTTTTGTAAATAAATAAATGATACTTTGGGTATTTTTATGTGTTTTTACAGATTGTCAATTAATGCCTCTTTCATTTCAAATTAAAGGCCAACTACGAAGAAAAAGCTACTTCCCTATATCAAAGCTATCTCAGTTGCAAAAGAAGTTGTTGCTCACTGGTAAAGGCATAGAAATTTGTACAGAGAGACCCGAGTTTGATTCCTATCGAGTCCTCTTCTTGCAGAAGAAAGGAACATTCACACTGCCTCTTCTGCTCTGAAGAGTATATGGACTAGTGTTATATTATATGTATATATATATATATATATATATATATATGTTCATATGTATGTATATATGATATAAACTAATAAACATTTCAGGAATAGCCATATTCTTCTCATTAAAATCAATTCAAATCATTCATTTTCAACTTCCAATTAGAAGAATATTTGATTGAATTTTTGCCAAGGAAAAGCTAATCAATCTGCCATGTGTCACTAATCAGGAGAGGAAAACTGCATGGGATATCTCAACCATTATGCCATATCTTTTTTATTTGTATACAAAGAAATTCAAGAGATACTTTCTAGGCCCAATATTCATATTAAGAGGAGCCTACATCTTCTATAAATACGCATGATACCCAATTTAAACCTGGTTCATTATTCTGTATTTTGTTCTTCTCCATTAATAAAGCTTCTTCTTCTCCATTAATTCCCTTCATTGGAGGATGCTAATAATAATATTTTACCAAAGAAAGGAAGAATTAACACTTCAGCAAGTTCTGCGCAGAATTGCCCTCCTCTTGCTTTGCCTGGTATTGTTGAACCAGCTTTGGGGACGGATGCATTGAATGCCAATTCTAATACCGAAGTAAGCAAGAAGTTGAATATTTTATTTTAAATTATTATTTTGTTTTACTGTATTTGGTAAACTTATGTTTCAGTATTGTATTTTATGGATTGTCGTATGCACGAGTAGCTCATTAGAGCCAAATATGCAGGTTTCGTATCCTATATATTTCAGAATAAGAATACCATATTACTATGTGTGGTTTCATCCATATTGAAAAATGCTTTCTTTTTACTGATTGTTTATAAAATAAAGTCTCTGAAATGAATCGAAAATTTAATCATTATTATTTTCCTGTGTGGAAGCTTGGGAAGTGAAATGTTTTATTACTTGATCAGAGATGGTCAGTTTGCAAAGTTAGAAGACAAGGAGAATTAAACAAATAACTAAAGCAGTATTAATCTGATATTTTTTACTTATGAGGTAATTTCGGTTTTATGTTTTAGTGAAGGAAACAAAACGATCATTTTCATAGTGTGGCTTCTATTTGTATCTGCATTTCAGAAAAGCAGCGTGGCTTCTATTTCGAGGAATACATCTGATAATAGTGTGGTTTTAAGGAGTGAATCTGGAGTTAGCCATAAAAGTTCTGAAGAGTTCATTGATATTGTCGAGGAGGAAAGTAACGATGACGGATTCATGGCTGATTTTCATAATCGGTGAGTTTCCCCTATGTTATGAAAAATGGCTGATTACTATTTTTAATGAATGAACCTGACAAATGCATGTAAACTCCAAATGAAGTGTATGCACCAACACCACAATACCTTATTTAGTTTATTCAAATGAGCATACCATCTTGATGATTATAATGCTTCAAACAAATGAGGTATCTTTCGATGATGTGAATAATAGTTAATGCTAATAAATATTTGCTAAATATCTTTGATTTATTTCCTGAATTGCACATGTAGTGATTGATTTCGAAAATGGTTTTAACCTATAAACTTAAAAATGGTTCTTTTTCCCATCTTTTTGGAAATGTTAAAACTATCTTATTCCTTGTCATCATTCCTTTGTCGGAATGACTAGGATTTCTACCACCTTCTTTGCTTCAAAATCAGCATTGAGGTTTAGTGAGTTTAATATAAGCTGCATTTTAAAGAATTACTGGTTAAGATTAGATAGGCCAAGCTGTATTCCAAAAGATACAGCAGTTCACATTAGCCAGTGGGTCTTAACTTAATTCATTTTGCAGTTAATGTGAATTAATCACATTAGGTGCAGTTTGTGACCATAGGAGCAGTAACATTCATAGAGCAAGTGGTGGAAAACTCATTAGAGACGGTTAAAATACTGGCAGACATGGATGGATTGTACTCGTTATTTAAAGTACGAAGACAGAGACATGGGTCGGCTGCTTACTTAACAGTCGGCATGAGCACATGGCAGCAGGAGCTCAGAGAGGTCGGAGGTCTTCTAGCTTCTTCAGATTATATGTTATACGGGTCTGTGCTTGTTATTCATCAGCACGGTTCTAATGTCGATATAAATTTTTCTATGAAACAAATGTCGTATAGAGGCAGTAGGACTTTGTAGTTGCTTTATGTACTTGAGATAATTATATGATTTATAAAAAAATGATGAGAATTTGAAAATTCTAATATATTGTTTTCATTCATGTTTTAAGTTTTTTTGATATCTTCAGTTTTGTAGATAATATGCTCTGAAATGAATTCTTATATTAGCAATATGTATATAATTTGTTCATATATTACAAATGTAAAATAATACTTTTAATAAAATATATTACAACAGCTATAAACAGTTGTAATAAAGTGTATTATAAGGGTGGAAAACAGTTGTAATAAAGTTTATTACAACGGTGGAAAACAGTTGTAAAATATACATTTCACAACGGCGTTGCAATGGTGCAAAATAGTTGTAAAAGAATTTAGTCTATTACAACTTCTTAATAGATGACGGTTGCCCCACCATGGTAAAAAAGTCTTTTACAACTGTTTTCCACTGTTGTAATATGGGCAATTTGTTGTAGTCCCCTATAACTTTGAATATTAACACCTAGATCTTTTAGAAAGAGTGGTATATAATTAAGCTAGAGATGACTTGGTTTGATTCTCTTTGAATTTCGACAGAGTTTGGTTAAGGATTCTTGAAATTTTAGAAAGGAAATGGAGTGGAGAAGACAGGGAGTAGAATAATAAGAAAAGTTGTTAAAAAATCGTTTATGGTTAGATATTTGTAGGAAAGCGACATCCACGTCTATTCACAAAGAGATTCGAACGAATAAACACTTCTTTTGAGAATCGAAATTTTAAAACCAACGGACACCATGCTGGTATGGGTATCGCATGATATCGACATTTGACACGACCTGAAATCCACCGATCTCCGAAGAGACGGAAAAATCCGGATTGCGTGAGAACACGACGCACAGAACACAAAACGACTGAACTTTTCATTGCTTTTACAACAATTTACATCAGAGCACAAAAATATCGGAGTATGAATAAATATTACACAACAAAAAAATAATATTAGAGATTAAATTACATAGCAGCGGAAATAAAAATATATAAATACAATGCTTAGCAGATGTACATCAACTAACACAACTGGAAGAAATACACGGATACAAATCTTTCTGAATATAGCTCCAGTTGTAAATCAGGATCCTATTAAATAGAAATCTGCAAAACCAAAACTACTAGCTTCCCGTGTGGAAAATATAGACACCCAGAGTTTAGGTGAAAACAATAAACTCTGAGTCAGTCATGGGACTAGTGCGAGAACTTAAAACAGTTATTAAACTTTTACTTTGAAAAAAGGGTAAATCATGGGACCACGCCGTATGACATGGAATGGGATTTCTCCACATGAACACTAGTTTTTTTTAAAAAAAACGCAATGATTTTTGAATAATGAAGCTATTATAAGACTCGGGTCCCACCACACAATGCAACGCAAGCCGGAGGATAGAATTTTACCTTATAATAGTCAAACATGCTTGGTACGTTTTAAAACGAATCACTTTGGTATTACTATAAGCATAGTGTCAAAACAAACTTCAAATATAAATGTATCAATCATAGATGGCATAAGTATCATATATTATGTCGCCATATAGGTTTACAACTAAAACCGAAAAGTTGCATATTGGAAATTGGATTCCATTTATGAGTCGAGGCAAGAGATCTTCCTCACCGGTTTCGAGACACTCTAGCAAATGCCTCAGGACTCAGGCGCTGGTGAGCCCTTGGATCTTCAGGGTCGGTCGTCTCTTACCTTTGAGGATTGGTTATTCATGAACAATACGTTTCCCGGTCCTATCGGACCTCCAAAATGGCCATTGTCAACGAATATATATGAGGCGCCTCGCAATCCATCATCCACATAAGTAAAAATGTTTGAGCTCCATACCATGACACCACTTCTAGCTAGAAAGAAACGCATGCACTCCCTGCAGTCACTATCCCGTTTTTGACTCATACCGGGTGTGAGGCTCGCGAATCAACGCTATACACAAAGCTGCGCTATTTAAAGCCATGCTTTGATCATCATCCATAAGGCCCTGCTTTTCAACAAAAGCCTTGATCATTGCATCTCAGCATGCCACATTGACAATCCATACCATACCATTGATTTCTACCAATATATAACCTCTAAGCTCGTACGTCTTAGAGAAGGGTGTTAAGCAAGAGAATAAATTTCCACCACCAAACAGATACATATTTAGCAGAGATCAACAAATGCACAATATCAGACATATAATCCATTTACAAGTCCGCTCTGGGTCTGAATGAAACCGGAGGCACCTTATTCCTCATCCCATATATCCAATACAGGAGAGAGGTCCTCGCATATCCGGTTGATTTCCAAGTACGTCTGGAAAATCACCACGTATAACCTCTACTTGGGTGTACTGTCCAAGTGAGGCATCAGCAATAGCCCAAACGATGTGAAGATCTACGGTCTTCAACCATCGTCTTTATCATCGACTTTTAATCGTCGTAACAGTTATTCAAAATGGGTTAAACCCGGTCTTTCCGAATAACTCGCGTATCTTATAATCAAGTGCTATAAAAACACATCATATGCCTCGTTCCAGTCCAAAATATTTTTTTATTCCAATATTCTTATTATTGGGAATTATCCCTATAAATATTTTCAAAGATTTAATTCATTTAAACCTCTTGTTTAAATCTTTCTTTGAAAACCATTGCAAGGGATTTTGTATTATCTTTTTTACAATCTTAAACCAAATTAAGTTTTACCAACTAGTCGGGATTAACGAGCCTTACCGAAGTAACCATTTATTTTATTATCCCAATCCCAACCTATTCATCCCATGGAGAAAAATTGGTAGCACTCCATAACTAACACCCACTGTGTTATCGGTAAATTTAATTACCACTTAACGTTCAAATCTAATTGAAGATTTAACTACTACATGGAGAAAAACTGGCGTTACTCCATCCCGAACAATTCTCGAATTTGATAAATTTAATTATCCCGTACTCATTTCAATCTAAATAAAGATTCATTAAAATTCTAACTTAATTTTAATCCTAATAATGGTTACTTAATGATCATTCAACCTTTTGAAATTAATCTTGCCGTTACTTAGGTTAAAGAACAAATGTCATGTAAAAACACTGTTCACAATAAACCCAAATTCATCTTCCATTAAATATGGAATCTTCAATGAAATCTAAACAATTTATAATTGATATAAATTTTTGTATCTGGCCAATACTATAAGTGGAATAACGGTCAGGCATTTTAAATTCCATAAATAGTAAATGCCTTCCTTCACAGAAGTTCATCTCGGTTATTATTAATCGAATTCCATTCAATTCCAATTTAATAAATAAATTGGAAAACTTTCTTAATTCTTAAATAAAAGATTTATTACTTTCACAAGTGGGC
Source organism: Allium sativum (assembly GCA_030737875.1). Classification (NCBI taxonomy): domain Eukaryota; kingdom Viridiplantae; phylum Streptophyta; class Magnoliopsida; order Asparagales; family Amaryllidaceae; genus Allium; species Allium sativum. The sequence goes on from CM060923.1 coordinate 16,594,493, forward strand.
TCAAGAACAGTATCATTTAAGATACCATCCACAACGAACCCCAACATCCAATTTGATATTAAATATAAGATCTTAAATGGAAATCATGTCGACTTACATTCAATACCAAATCCTGAGTCTAACAGATATAGTTTTGGAATAACGATATCAATATCTTCCAAATTCCCACCACAATATCTGTATAACCAACGAATCCAATATCTAAATATACAAAGATAATTTTCATTCAAATCCATTCCAATATATATATATTGGAAATCTCTGGTTATATCAAAATCATTCGCAATCCAATTTGTTAATTTAAACTTATTGGATTATTGTTCCAGTTGTTAAATAGTTCATTCTGATAAAAATATAATTTTCTTTTCAGATATGGAATATATCATCCAAAATCTTACCAAATCATTAATTACGATTTTACATAATTTCTCCATATTTCTAAGAATTTTATTAAGGCCCTTACAGTTGGTTTCCAATATAGGCAATCGAATTGCATCCATAACGACCTTTAAAAAAATTGATTTGGACATATTTTAAAATTTAACCATTCAAATTTAAACGACATATATTCATTTGAAATATCCTTTTGATACGTATCCAACGATTCTGGTTTTAGGAGAATTCGACGGTTCTGGTTTTAGGAGAATCCGACGATTCTGGTTTTAGGAGAATCCGATGGTCGGATCTCCTGTTACAACTATTCGAAGTTAATGGTTGAAATTCGCGAACGGTCGCCGCGCGACACGTTCTATACAAACCATTGAAATATATAAAATATATTTCGTCGATTTCCATTCAAAACGTACTTTATAAAATGTTTATAAATTCATTTAAAAACTATTTCACTTCCATTTCAATTGTTTTAAATTAAAATTGAACATTGCATTTCATTATGATCTCAACACGATAATATTTTCAAAATGTCATATTTTAAAATTCAGTCTTCTCGATATTCATTTTAAAAATGAACAAAATCAATATAAAAATCCGTTCAAGTTAAAATAGCGTTTATATACTTAACTCGGCTTCACATTTTTATATTTTCTTGTCAATCCAAAATCGGACATCAAAATCAAACTTCTAATCTTCATTGAATATTATATTATAAGAATATTCATATTCATTCCGGATTGGAATGAAATTTCAACCAATATCCATATAAACAAATTCATATGGATTCCATTCATCATATATATCCAACAATAGTTGCAAACAACTATCAACATCCAAATTGACATTCAATGTGCATTTTATTTTCATATAAGCTTCAATCAAATAATTGACGCTTATATAAATCTTTCAATCAACCGATCAAACCCAATTTCACATAAGGGAGATGTGTGAGCCAAATATCATCCCATGACCGGTGTGGGGTTTTCAACCAATAAATAATTAAACCATAAATTATTTATTCAATCATTTATTTCATCTCATCCATATCATAACATAACCAAACATCCAATGTCATTTACGGCGCCATAAGTGTCCATCCACGGAGTATGAAATGCGAGTGTCACATATTCATACAATGCTTTTAATGCAAATGATTTATGAATAGTTCATGTGTTGAACTCAAGGGATATCACATACAAAAGATAAAAATGAATGTACGAAATATTTGAGCGAGAGAGTTCTCACCGAGATTTTTGATCGTTATAATAACAATCGCGTTTGAGTTAAATTAAACGCGGGTTTAATTTAACCCAAATTTCCAGCTAGCTCCAAATTTGACCAAATTAGTTTCATTGCGAAGCTCTCGTCGATACGGTTCCAACGCATCTTGAATCGCCTAATTTCGAGTTCGTATGAAAAAGTTACGAACTTTTATAAGTTCGCATATTTACGCCAAACAAACATTCTATCAACATATCTTGATATTAACCAACTAATTAAAATTAAACAACTCTCGCCCCAAGCATCAAACAACCATACACTTTACCGTTGGTGCTTCACGCACTTGCTACGAGCTAAAGATCTCGCCTTTTCAACTTGAATCAACACCAAACTTGATGCCAACACTCATATGCACATACACTTGGGTTCTAGGGCATAAAACTAACACTTTTACGGGTTTGCGGGCTTGTGGGGCCCACAAGGACCACTCACCAGATCTAAATAGCGAAGAGGAGGGCCTTGGCGAGGATTTTGGGGTGCATTGTGGCGAGTAGAAGCCATGAAGGAGATGCTAAAGGTTGTAGAAGTGGTGCAAAACCTTAGAAATGCAAGCTTTTTGCAAAATGAAGAGGAAGGAAGAGTTTCGGAGGGGGAAGGGGGGCCCACATTGCCATGGCTGGAGAAGGCGGAGGGGTGGCTACGCAGCAGGTGGAGATGGTGAGGCCTAGGCGGCGGCGTGGGGAGCTAAAGGGGAGAGAAGCCATTAAAGAGGAAGCTTAAGCTTTAGGAAATTAGTTTAGGAATGTAAATGAATAGAAAACTAAATTAAAACCCACTTAACCCTATATCATGTCATGGAAGCACAAATTAAGGGGAGGATGCCAAGTGTAAGGGAGAGAAGGCTCCTTGTCTAATTCTAATTGGTCCAACACTATTCACGATTTGACATATTTTGCTAGTGTATTAATTCCAACGTGCAAATTCGTTCTCGTCTCACGGCCACACGTTAACTCCAAAATTTACGAAATTTGGAATCTCGCTATATGTTGGAATTATGCTTCCAACGAATATAACCGCATCGAATTTGGAGTCCGTTTGAAAAATGACCTTATTTTCAGCTAAAATTGAAAACTGGCTGAATTTTCAGCGTACGTTTATATACCATTAACTTAAAATTTTGGATTCTACCATATTTTGACATTCCGGATCCAACAAAATTGGTTTAGTCAAATTCCGAGGCTATTAGAAAATTGGTCCTTTTTCAAGTGATCGATATAGCTTTTAAAATATCGATTTTTAAATTTATACTTATAAATCAAATTAATAATTTTACTGAGCTTATTTTAAGTCAAATAAAATATAAAAACTAATTTTAAAATTATTCTCAAATTTTATTTAGCAAAAATAACCAATTTATATCCAAAATTCATTAAAATAGATTAAATCAGAATTTTAAATTGGTTCTGAAATTCCATGTTGTTACAACATCCCTATTAAAAAATTAAAAATTGAATTTTGGAAAAACAATAAAAATGATGTATAAATAGATTGAAGTAATTCTGAAGTTTAAACAAACTATTTTGCTATATCATAAGACAGTACAATAGAGTAAGAATATAGATTTAAAACATATATTTATAATATAAAAGTAATACTAAAACTAAATCAGAGATTATAATTTTGAGATTTCATACTAAAGTATTAAAATCAGAAGTTAGTTTAAAAATAAAAGATGTTTCAAAACAAGTTTGTTAAGTAAGTTTAAAAACAGGAAGTGAATTGAAATATTCTAAAAACGAAAGCTAAGGAGAATTTGAAGGCTAATACATTTTCAGAGAAAATATATAAAAGGGAATTTTAAATTCCATTTTGAAGTAGTTTTTGAGTTCCTACTTGTAGAGTATTCCATCATGTCAAGCCTTGGTTCTTGCTAAGACTGGAGTTAGTCGTGGGTTTCATCCCACAATTAAAATTCGAATAAAGATGTTAGTACTATTATGAAGTTTTACATAAATCTAGACTTTATTACTTATCTAGAACTCTTGAATCTTAAATTTTTTATCTTTATATTCTTTAATCTTAAATCTTTATACTGTACAGTCTTCATTCTCAATACCTATCTATAAATATCTTGCATATACATATATAACTCAATATAAAATGCTAGTATACATATTTTATAATAAGTCATAAAGTTGTTATCATCAAAACCATTATCTCGGGAACTAACGGTATTTTCTCTAATTTATTTGTTTGAATAAATAACATGTGCATTCTCTTATTTGAAATTTCAAAAATAAATTTTTTGCACACATTATGTAAATTGAATATTTGAATGCTCACTTTGAGCTTTTGTATCCATAACCTTATGCTCCATCAATTTTGATAAGCTTATAACGTTAAGGCAAACCAAAGCCAAAAATTTGTTATAATATTATGCATTCTGAAAGCACTTCCTTGATTTAGAAAATTTTGGGGACAAAGCCCTCTTTGGGGAAGGTTAAAAGATCCTGAATCATTTCGGAGATCCTCAAAAGACCCGAGACCTAAATTTAAGTTTTTACTAATAGAAGGCCATTTTTTTTGGAAATAATGGAAAATCGTAATCCCTTTTGTCACTAGGGAACCTGTAACCCGAATCTGGGTATTAAACTAACAGGAGTCAAGAAACCAGTTTTTGGATATAGAAGACCCAAAGCATCTTTTGGCATTAGAAGATCTGAAACCCAGGTTCACGTATTTGAATAACTAAAGTCTAGAAATTTGCTTCTCAAAATAGTAGATGACTGAAAATCTTTTTAGAACCCAGATTAGGGTATTAGAATGACAAAATTCTAGAAATCCACTTATGAAAATAACAAAAGGCCGAAACCCTTTCGGTAATAAGAGACCTGAAACCCAAGTTTGGTTATTAAGGTGATATACATCTAGAAATCCTCTTCTAGAAATAATAGAAGACAACAACCCTTTCAGTATTAAGAGACTCAAAACCCAGTTTCCAGTATGAAAACGATAGAAATCCAAAAATTTCACTTTTCGAAATTAAAATTCAACACCCATTTCATGCAGTGGCGATTTTGTTTTTTTTTTAAAGCAAAGGTAAGACATGTTTTTCTTTCAAATAGAGGCAGGACATGCTTTAAGTACTCCCATTGAGATTAGGTTCTCTTCTGCAGGACGATGCATAAGCAGAGGCAGAGCATACTTATCTTTAGAGTAGAGGCAGGGCGTGCTTAACAGAAGCAGAGGCAGAGATTGTCCTAAAAAGAGCGGAGGCAGAGCGTGCTTCATTCAGAATCTTATGTCATATCACTTTTGTGAGGGGACCAAGGGATTACCCGTCCCTCCTCCAAAGGGACACTTGAACATGCCACATTAATGATGGGAATAAGGGCTTACAAATGCATCTGTCAGGCCTTATTAGGCGGCACTGACGGCTTACTCATCCTCCCTCTAGGGGCGCTTTGGCTAGGCCGTCTTGGCGTGATCAAGGGCTTTAGTGGGTCTTGGAAGTATGTGCCTGGGATTACCTTCTCCTCCCTTTCAAGAAGCGCCTTGACTCCGTCAAGGAATTCTCCAAAATAAAAGAGTTTTTAACTTCCTACCATGTAAATTTATTATCTTATTTTGTTTACTCATGGTGTAGATTTTATTTATCTTTGTATCCAAATAGCACTACTAATCCAAATTGAAATCTTTATTGATCCTTTTTTATTACTTCTTTAAAAACTTATTCAATTTTCCTTATCTAAAAAGACTAATGTTATCCCTTCCAAAACCCTATAATGGTTGGTTATGTGACCATTCATCATATGGTAAAGGTACTATGCTTTTCCTTTATCCCATTCATACCTGAGAATCATTTTCTTTCAAGTTCTGTAATCAGATTCTCCTGTAGTTAAAATGTAGATGTTTCCAATCGAGCACTACACCAAAACAGGCAAATCCTAACATTATAAGTGTTACAAGTAATTTCTGTAACATATTTTAAGTGTTACCAATGGCTTGCGAGGAATGGGGCGGTCAACATTGCAAGGCTTATAAGTGTTACAAATAGAGTCCGTACCAATGCTTGTAAGTGTGGGACCTGAATATTTAACCCTTTTTAAACATTGGAAAACAACTATTCAGTGACATTTACAAATGTTACCGAATGGAAAACGTGGGACACTTGTAAGTGTTGATATCACCATCCTACTAGTGCTTATAAATGTTGTCATACATAAATTGTTGTATTTATTATTTAGTTTTGCAATATATGTAAATATTTACGAAATATTGGTAAAACTTAGTGAAGTTAAATTTTTTCTATTCTACACAGAATTAATATTAAAATTCTTAAAATAAACGAATATAACATATATTTATGATTTCCATAGCATATGTATAATTCAACATATCAATTTAATATAAAATTTAGTATGCTTTCAAATCTCAAATTCAATAATGTCACAATTACATAATACTCAAATGTGATCTACAAACTTCAATTTTAAAATATCATAATATCATGTATAAACTACAAAAAGCAATATAAAGTTTTATAATGATACATAGAATTCTAGAAATTGCGAAGGCGAAACGTGGGTCATATCACAATGCCTCCATCTAAAAATTCACAAAGCTTGTTATGTCTATTTTGAAGACCACCGTAAATTTGCGCTTCTAGATCTAAAACTTCCAATCAAGAATCAAAGTGAATATGATAGCACCAAAATATAAGAGCCAAATTAGTAAAAACACTTGCGTAGGCTTTTGCTGTGGATGAAATAACTTGTTCAGATTTCTCATTTTTATGTGTCACATTCCAAACCATTGTTCTTGTAACTTTCACTTCTGAATTTTCCTTAACCTACAAGAAGAAATATTGTTAAACTAATTAACTATTTATTATTATTCATATGTATATAAAATATATATTTTTATAATTTTCTACCATTTCGTTGTAAACACGGTATGATTTTCTTCGCATGTGAATGATAATATTTTTAGTCTGGATCATTGTAATAGTTTGTTCATGGCCGTAGATCATGACAAATTTTAGGCTTCAAATCATTCTGGAATAAATTAGTTGTAAGTATTCTATTTGATTAATTTATTGTTATTTTCCTGTCTACTCGTTTAGATCTTCTAATTTTTATAACATGTAACTGATTCTTTATATAACGAATTAGAGTATATGATTTCCTCTTTTCTTTTTTCTTTTTTTAATAAAGGAAAAAATATGGCTATGTAATTATTTACATATGATAATATATTATATACAATTATTTAAGACTAGAATTAATCGATAGTGTTATAAAAGCTAGTACTAGTAACAGTATATTTTTCAGTTTAACATAATAATATGTCAAAAACATAAACTTTGTTGAACCTTTATATTTGTTTATAATTTTGTATCATGGACCACATAAGATGTCAGTTAGTCACATTCATTTTTTAATGAGTGCGTTTACAGTAAACGAAAACGAAGTATTTTAATAAGTCATTTTAATGGGCCATTTAAATGGCTTGGGAGTTAAACAAAGAAGGTGTTTTCGACTTGAGCATTTAAATGGAGCATTTTACTTTATGATTTTTCAAATTGTGGTTTAGTTAATTAAATATTGGTTTTGTTGTGTAATATGTTGAATTTTTTTTAAAATTATATCAAATATCATCCCCTACAAAGGGGGGTCTAAGGGTGGCAATCCACTTAAGTGGAGGTGTGGGGTATGGTGCATTTAAGGATAAGTAAGATAAAATTTAGAGCCAAGAGGTGAAATTATACACGTTGACATTCGACGTGTCCGATGCATCGGAAGCTAATGGGTGAAATTTCACCTATTGGCTTGCATGGTCAAATGGACCGAGCTTGGTTAGGGACAAGTCCAACGCATCTTAAACTTTTCCTCGCCAAACTGGCTAGGCGAACAGTACCTAACTTAGAAACATGGAAGGTGTGAAAAAAAAGTCGTAAAGGTTTCCTAGATTATAATGCACATCATTAAACTTTGTAATTGGGAATTTCGGTTGTAAGAACTTTTGTCATGGTGACAGTTAGTTTTCAAGATCGCTTATCTTTGGCTTTAAATTCTAAGAAAACAATATAATAGCAAATACATCAATAACCACTTTGGTTAGAATATCAGAAAAACTTGTATTTTAACAATTAAGGGGAAAATTGATACTTCTAGCTCATCCACATCTCAATCACTATATTCTTCCTTCTAGACATAACTTTCATAATATTGGACTCCAAACAACAGCAAAAACCTACAATAATAATAAAAGAAAAAAAAGAAAAGATGTTTACATATAATCAAAGGGTGGATGGTATTTTCCTTTCAAGGATTCTGGACTGAACACCTCATCTGTGTGCCCAGGTAAATCCTGCTTTGGTTTTTTGTCCAAACAATCCACACCTGAAAGCTGGGCTTAAATTAGATACATATAAAAAATTTATATAATGTACATTAACATTGTTATTATTCCTAGTCTCTGGTATTGATTTTGCTCGAATCTCCTACAAATTAATAACATTAACATTGTTACAAATACTGACAATAGAGAACAAATTATTTAAACTAGCAAATAAAATGTTGTGGTTTATTGTATCTTGGTTCATAGTTTCCTCTCCCCCTTCAAGAATTTACCCTGAAAGCTCCAATCATCATTCTGTTCCTTGCCATCACCTGAACATAAATTGTTCTCTTTTCCTGCCAATTGTTCAGGTGAGTGATCTCCACTGTAAGTCGCATACATATCCGCACGTATATTAGTGATCTCTACCGTAAGTAACAATATAACAACCCTCTAGAGACTATAATTAATTACCTCCTTACTGAAATGGTCTTATTCCCTACCCAACATTCAGTCTAAATAGTCGTATCATATTCTTCAGTCATTATCTTAACTCCCATCAACCTCTATTATTATCTCCTCATTAATAATGTGTATGTTGATATCTTAACCTGAATGATTGTTGACTCTGCCATTACTCTTCTCAGACTCATTATCTACCTTTTCCCGTTCATTCTGCTTTTGCATGTTATCATTCCCACATCTATAAATAATAATAGCGTACATTTATTATAGCATTTTTCAAACTCTAACAGTTACTAATTTCTAATGCAACAAGAACAATATTTGCCGAACTGAAATTAATGATACGTACTATTATAGCAAATACTCTTGATAGCAAGACATAAATTGATCACTGACTATTAAGATATCATTAAATAAATAAGTAAACTACAAATGCAATATACAATTCACTAGTCAAATCTCCACATCTCAAAATGCTTTTTCTTCTTCTTCAAGATGGAAAAAATAAAATGGTTGGAAAGAACGAAGAACTTTCAAATCCTTCGATCTTAAAACAATAGGTTAGTCATCTATTTTTCATCACACTTAATCCAAAATTTACTGTATAACAAGAATGCTACCTTATATAACATTGCCATTAATGAATTCAATGGCTTAAATCCACGATTAACTCAAAATTCCTAAAGGTTATAGGCTTATCCTTCCTACAAACAGCTTTTTGTTTCCTAAAGTTAGTTATTTATACTTCATAGAATAATTTAATAAGTTTCCATTTCACATATTTAGATTTCTCATTATTCTCTAGAATGTGTTAATGACACAATACAAGAGTAACTCAAAAAATATCATGAACATCCAGGTTTAATATCACTCGAGTACTCCAAAACCCACCAACTTAGAATAAGCAATCCAAAATTTCAAATACCCGTAAAAACCCTAACTTGAAATGCTCCAAAAATAAACTCCTAGGTTAGAAGCAGATAACTAAATTTAACCCCAATGCCAATTTTTATTTTAGTAGAGGTTAAACTATGTAGATCTGGGAGATGTCCGAAAATCTGCAGCGTAGGTTTGTTCTGTAGGAAAAAATCGGCCTAAGGGAACCCCCAAACTAGCAATCGCCATATCCAAAATATTCATATCAGACCCATTAAATCTTACTGGACATAATAGCCGGTGTGATGGTATTGCACATCCATTGGGGCATCTTTCAAACCAAAAGTGGAAGCCTTCTATATTTTCCGCCACTCTTAGTAATATGTTTCTTCGTCTTCAAAAATTTTCAAGTCATATAAATAAACAAAAAGCAAGTCAAGCAACATTTGCAGGGTCGTGATTGCTAGAAAAAACATGAGCAGCTATTGGATAAGTGAATAATAGTGGACTGATGATGGTTTTATTCAAAATTACAAAGTATATTGATGAATTAGAGCGCAAGTGCATGCACCATTGACAGCTAGAAAAAACGTGTATTTGATTTTGATTTTAGTTTTCATTGAAATTCAATTGTTACTTCATAATTATTCGAATTATCCCTTTTTCGTTCGCTCTCAAAACCATAACCCTCTATTGGAATTTAATGATACAATATTTCCATATCTAATTAATTATGGAGATATGCGGGGTAATTTTGTTACCTGTTTTGTGCAAGGAATGAATGGAAAGAAATGGAAGGAATATTAATGAATAAGGGATTTTGGAAATATTCGTCATTTAATTAGTTTCCATGTTTCATGAATAAATGAAATGGAAAGAGATTAAAATTGGAAAAGGGATTGATTGATGAGAAAAGGGAAAATTATCAATCAATCATATGGCAATTAATTAATGGGATATTAGTTTTCCATAAATTGATTTATTTTACATAAATCAATTGTTTCATTCCCAAGTAACCTTTTCTCTATTTAAAGAGAAACATAGAGGATGTTATGTTGTGAGAGATCATTGTATTCTTCATTTCTTTTGCTCTACATTAATAAAAACACTATAATCTCTTGAATATATTAATAAAATCTCTTCCCCATTGAAGTGGACGTACACTATCTCGCGATAGTGGAACCATTATAAATTTGTGTGTTCTCTGTTGCATATTTTTTCTGTGATCTGAGATTTATATTCATTTCAAGCTGTTTGTTCTATCACATCATCGCAAGATCCTATTGAGGTTTTTTCCGTTGAAAGGGATTGATCACCCCTTACAACTGGTATCAGAGCTAGATTCGGAAAGAAGGTGTTTGGTAGAATGGCAGGAGGAGATGAAAATAGGAAAAATAATACGTCAGTGCCAGTAGTTGCTCCATACGTCAGAGGCTCCTATGTGGCGTTAGGATCACAGTTGACGATAGAGAAGTGGAATGGTGAAGGAGATTTTGAAAAGTGGTAGTGGATGATGAAAGCAGTTTTGAGAAGAAATCGCGTTCATCGAGTAGTATTTGATACAAAGACATTGCCTGCTGATATTTCATCAGTGGAGTTAGAAGAGATGGAAGAATGAGCCTTTACTACTCTTCAGCTTGCTATGGGAAAAATGTAATTTCTGAAATCAGTCAGGAGACAACAGCTAGAGGCATTTGGAAGAAGTTGGAGGACCTCTACATAAAGAAATTCCTAACCAACTGCCTGATCCTATTGAAGACTTTCTTCACTTATAAGATGAAGGAAGGTTCTTCAATTAAGACACACCTAAGTGTGTTTGATGACATGCTGATGAAGATGAAGTCTGTTGAGTTGAAGATTGATGAAGAACAAAAAGCAATGGTTCTGTTGTGTTCGCTTCCAGAGCGATACACTGGTTTCGCTAACAGCCTTATCTATGGTAGAGACACATTGAAATTAGATGATGTGAAGACAGGTTTGCTCGGTGAAGAGTTGATAGATCAGATGAAAGACTTTGGTGTTGGTGATAGTAATGGAGGAAGTAGTAGTTCAGGCTTATTTGCAGAGAGAGGAAGAGCAGAGAAGAAAGGGAAGAATAATAGAGGGCGTTCCAATTCTAGGAAGCCTAATTTGCGGAGTAAGTCTAAAGATGGAAAGTGCTACAATTGTAAGAAACCAGGCCACTGGAGAAGAGACTGTCCAGATTTGGAGAAGAAGACTGATGGTTCTTCATCTATTGCGATGGAGAAAGGCGTAGCGATTTGTTGACAGCGGTTGTATAAGATGTTGCAGACCACTAGATTCTAGATTCTGAAGCATCATTTCACATGACTCCTAATAAGGATTATTTTTCTTCCTTCGATGCCAAAGAAGGAAGTTCTATCCTTATGGGGAACGATGCTACATGCCAGTCTATAGGAGTTGGTTCAGTTCCCATTCGCATGTATGATGGGATTGTTCGCACACTTTCAGATGTTCGTTATGTCCCAGGTCTTCGGAAGTCTTTGATATCGTTAGGCCAATTGGCATCATTGGGATGCAAGATAACCATTGTTAAAGATTGTAACGACCCGGGATTTTCGACTCCGAAAATCGACACAAAACCCAGCGTCGACTGTTCAGACATCGAAAATGCCGAATTATTAATAGAAAGAAATTAGAGGGTGAGATAGAAAAGATAGAACTAATAGAATAGAAGAAGAAGAACACAACTGAGCATAATCAAAGTAAACACGAATCTCACAGCGGAACGAATAAAATATATTATATGACATAAGCTTTGAAATACAAATATGTTTTGTACATATATACATACCATCAGCAGAGTACACATAAAATTTGATACAGCGGAAGTAACTCTAAATAACTAACGTTGAAGCCTCCTGCTTCAAGCTCCTCCAAGTGTATCTGTAAAAGCCTGAAACACTTGACTGCCCATACAAATTTGGGCACCCAAGAGTTTAGGGAAAACAAAACAAAACAAACTCTGGGTCAGTCATGGGACTGGTGTGAGTAAACTCCAACCATATGGTTTAACTTCAAAGATCTTTCGAAAGAAAAGGATAATAGTAAGACCAGTCCACACATAAACATGGACGGCTTTTACCTTACTATAACCCAAAATATTTTTGATATCAAAATCCAGTGATATTATAATAATGTCTAATCAAATAAATAACCAAATAGTAGAACGCTTGCATCTCACGCTCTACATACATAGTATACAATCAAAACCCGCAGGGCGCTTATTGGAGATTGTATTCCAACTATGACAAGGTATGGGACCACCTTCCGATAATGTATCTCTAGAGGCGAATACACAGGGTTCAACAAGAACATCTTGTAACCCGGCCCACACATGACCGACCACTCATTTCGCTTGAGTGTATCGAATGTATATCACCAACGGTTGGACTCAAACCACCGTTCCCGAATGGGCAGAATCGATAGATTTAGAAACAAAAGGAATTTCTCTAGATAGGTGATTATACACCCTAATGGGTGCGACCCACATAGCCATGCTGCCTGCCCGATTTTTGTCATTTCCCGGTTGTGAAGCTTGAGGCTACGTTTACCTTTTAGGACATCTGGCCACCATACACTTTGAATGCCACATCGTCAAACCCGTCAAATCACTAGCTGATCTTCCCAAAATATTACGGGTATAAAAGCCAAGAGAAACGAATTTCTCCGCCACCAGACGTAATATCTTGAAAAGAACGTCTTAGGTGATCTTCTAAGAATACGCTGTCAGGCATTCATCCATACAAGTTGTCCTGGGTCTGGACAAACAGAAAGCACCATTCTGAATAGGACGACCCTTGCATTTCACTCCGTCTTCAATTTTCTTCAGCATATATTTGCAGCGCTTATGCCTATACGGAGTGGTTTCAGATAGTATATCCAACCGGTCTCCCCGTATAGACAACGATGGTCAAAACACTTCGATAGTCGGTTGTTTAACTATCGAAGTAAAAACAACATCCATTCAATGTACAACCAGTATCACATAAATCACAGGCACTTTTTATTTAACATTCGTTCTTATATTTCTTTGGACAAACGTCATTACTTGTTACTTTTGAATAAGTGAATTTCAAAACAAGCTGTTTTCCTTCCCTAGGAAGTGCTACTGCATATAAACATCACGCTTAAGTTTGGTTAACAGCGTTTAATTTATCGTTACAGTTCAAATTTGCTATAAGCTGCTATATCCCTTTTTACTGATCTTGACATAACAGTCACGCTTAAGCCTAGTCAACAGCGTTACTTTACTGCTATAGTTCTGAGACTTGCAATATGCTACTATATTCCACTTTATAATTAATCTCAACACCTCTTTCCGTTACAAATTCTTGACATCTCTTTACAAAAATCTTGATATCTCTTTTCGTTACAAAAATCTTGATATCTCTTTTCGTTAAAAAAATCTTGATATCTCTTTTCGTTACAAAAATCTTGATATCTCTTTTCGTTACAAAAATCTTGATATCTCTTTTCGTTACAAAAATCTTGATAGTTGGTGTTTTGACTATCAAAGGGAAAATAAACATCCATCAAACCATTTCACAATCTCGGCACTTTCTAATATTTCATTATTCATATTTTTCTAGATATTTCCAAAACTATTTAACCTCATACTTCTTTGAAAAAAAACCCATTTCCAAATATTATAGCACTTGTTCATCCACATTCTAGAAGATATACATTTATTTAATATCTGGAACATTTCCATCTTCCTTACCTTTTTCTGTACTTTTAGAAAATACATATTATTAATGTTGGAAAAAACATTTCAAAACTCCATTTCTAAACTTCTCGTTAATCAGATCAATTTAGTTTAACACAAATAGAAATATCTACTTACAAAATGTTTACCACTATTCACTTTTATTAAAATATCATTTCGCAATAGGAATCTAGACTCGTTTTACTACCCTTATTTCAAATACGATCATACTCCAAACATAGAATTATACTTTATTTCATAAGCATCTTTAAAATCGACTACTTGTTTTTGATATACTTAAAACAAGTCATCGCCTCCTTGTTTAATCAAGATTCAATTTCTGTTATTTAGAAATAATAAATAATCGATTCTTCCTATTTAAACTCGAATCAATTTATATCTAACTCACGGTATTAAAAATACCAGTTTATAATAGAACTTCTATTATAATTTATAATTTCGCTTCAATTATAAAGATATAATTTTTATAATTGAACTTCGTTGATTTGTTTGACGGTCAACCAATTTCTTAACAAAATGGGTTTATGGTTGACTGTCGCTGATATCGTTTGTTTACCAAATCAATATAACGTTGAATTTCCATTCAACATGGTTCAAACAGTGCACAAACAGTACATCTAAATATTTAGGAATCCGGTTGAGTTCCTCCAACCGGTTTCCGCATCCATAGGTGTTATTCAAATCAGTATCCAACCAATGGTGTGTGCATATGCACTGATATATATTTATTTCAATCAATTTAACTGTAATTTATCTAATCAACCATCACACAGCATTCAGCCATTATTCAAAATATAATTAAAATATTTTAAATAAAACAAAGTTAGTGAATTTACTCACCTTGGCGCGTTAACCGTTAAATAACGATTTGCGTCCGTCGACTGTTCCCTTAAATTGTTGCGATATATTTGATCATCAATTTCCACAAAAACGTGCCGACGTTCATGCCTTGCACCCACGAGCGCTGCTTCACCTCCGGTTTCCGCTGCATCCCCTTTCTCATGCTACTGCTTTCCGCACCATCAGCTTTACCAACAAAGTGCCAAGCCGATGCAGCGTTCAACTCCACTTCTATGTTTGATATGCACCCATTACCCTGCTAACATCGGTACTGATCTTCCTCCCCATGCAGCATGCGTCAGCCTCCTCTTCCCAAAATGAAGAGCACGCTTCCGCAATGTCTCCATGTCCTACCCTTCACGTTCTGAAGCCATCCGCAAACACTTGCACCCGTCAGCTCCCATATACCATATCTCTTCACTGTTATGACTTTGAACTCCTCACCGCCCTGCTTCTAACAGGAACTCACGTTCCTACTTTGCATGCCACGCCCTGGTAAACCTCCTTCACCACACGACTTAAACCCCAACTCCAAGTACTTCCTCGACATCGACACAACAAAGAAGAAGAAGCACGGCTCCTTTTAAAACTTACATGAGAGTGAAAAGCAGGCTTGTCAGAAGCCAAATGCATACATATGTATTTATAGGAGTTGTCTGCGGTTTGCATTTTGGATGAGGAAAAGGTTTTTAGTTGCTGTTTCGAAACGAGAGGCTTTGCCTGTATTTATAGAATTGAAAAGCTTGGGTGTCAAGGCATTAGTACATATATAGGTCGGCTTCAAGGACAGAACATAGGTGGGCTGTGTAAATTACTTTGTCTCCACGGTTTCCTTAAGCACAAAACACTAAAATATGGGTTGCAGTAATTACTTTGCCATGAAGTCGTAGGGGGATGGGTCTGCATGTGCCTTTGTTTTAGGCTTGTGAAAGTAGGATGATGGATAACACTAGGATTGGGTCACTCACATGTCATGCATACTACAGGTTATGTTTCCCCTTCCTATTTTCTTTCGTTTGTACCATTGAGAGTTGCCATATTCAATATAAAAAGAATGGTAGGGTACGGTTTCATAAATGTTTAGGGAGATGACCGCAAGTTTGATGCGAAAAGAGAGATGTAGGGTAGAAGCTTGGTATATTTTGGATAAGACTACACAGTAGATTTTTCAATGCAGGTGATACATTTTCAATGTACTAAGTTATTAAAAGAAGAGACGTATGAAGCTTGCGTATGAAGCTTGCATGTACATTCAGGGACATTTCCATTTCATTTCACCGTATGGGCTCAATTAAAGGTAGGCATGAATTGTCTAAATCTTTGGCGTGGTGTTGATTTGAAAGCATGACTCAAGAGTTAAGTAATACAAATGAATAATTGTTTTAAAGATTGGTTTACCTCAGTTTCTAAAATTACATTTACGTACGGACAGAAGTAAGAGTACAATCGTGCTCAACGAGGTGTCACGATCCCGAAAATATAATAATATCGGTAGGTTAACTCATATTGTGAAACCCCAAAATGTTGATACAGGGTGCAAAATACTCCAAATAAAAAGTTACATATTTAATTAATTAAAAATTACAGTAAAATTCTAAAAATTAAATTATCACTACGTCTCAAAAGAACCTTGTCTAATTTCGAAACCGATATCTAGTTATATCAAATAAAACATTACGGTCGATATACGATTTCATAGCGACTTTCTGAATATTTGATTTTGACATATCTTGCAATCTATACGACGAAATCTCAATATTTCACTTCTGTCAGAAAGATACCGTTCAACAGATTCCAATATTTCTTGTTTTGCAGAAATCCGATTTAAACTGGTTTCTGTACACTCAGTTGAAGTTCAGAACGTTAAATTACGAACTGCAACGTCGTTATGAGCTCGATTATATTGAATATATATTTTTATACGTTCAACTTCGTTTTAATTAATATTTAGATCTACTTATATTAAGAATTCAATATTTAAACTGATTTAAATATTCAAATATAAACCGATAAAAATTGCGGGACATTACATTCCTTCCCCCTTAAAATAATTTCGTCCTCGAAATTGCTAAGAAGTGAAGATGCTTTAATTCTAACTCCTCACAACCTGCTTGGTTGAAATTTCGTACTTCACACCCCCATAACTCGATCCTTGCGTCGAATCTTTTATCCTTATATTAATGCCCGACCCTTTTTGGTTGGACATCCAACTCTATCCCTTTAGCATATATCCATGCATACCCAATTGATTTCCAAACAATCCGTTCTCAAATCCAATTGTTCGCTTCTACCCAAGCCAAATTTTATTTGCAATTCCAGTTTCGATCTCAACTTCAAATTCTTACTCCACAATTCAATTCCATACCCAGGTTTGGTTCCGTTCCAAATCTTATTTCACAAATTCTATTACTTCACCAAGTTTAATTCTATTCCAATACGATTTTCACTTACTTGGCTTCAATCCAACTTCAATTTTATTTGGCTTATCTAATTTCTCTGTTTATTTACTTCATAAGTAAATTTTAAATTTCAGAATTCAAATTCCTGGGATTTATTTCTAATCAGTTTGGAATAATATATATTTATATATATTTAAACATATATAGCAATAGCAATTCAAACATTTGAATTCACGAACAACTTATTTCAAAACAAAATCTTTGGTAGTAATCCGTCACTTAGAAACTCGAAAACGAACACTGATAATGCGGCCGTCATCATCAGAATTTATTTCCCAGTGATCAAAGTGAGTTCAATACTATATCACCTTCAAAACTCATATTCAAATACTTTTATTTGAAATTTACTTCAAAAATATCTTTTCGAAACTTGGATAATATTTAAAAATTTCCCCAGGATCTTAAAATTCCATATATTTAATTCAGTCCTGGTTTTAAATTCAGATTCAGTTTATCTGATTTTGCAAATTATACTTATATAATATTTCGATTGGTTATTTATATAACCAACTCAACTATAAATCTTATTTGATCATAATAACGATCAACACTATAATAATCTCAAAATATATACTTCTTTTATATCAAAATATATTTGGGTAAAAATTATTTTATTTACCCAGCTTTTGAAACAATATTATGTCGAATTACTATGTTCAAGAGTTTAGAAACACCTATCGATACAGTTTGCAATCCAGTATCGACCAAAATTCATAACCCACTTGCCAAACCAATCAACACAATATAAAACAGTTTTTATATTAATTTACAAATACGTTCACTCGTATATGTACACTCAAACTCAATCTAAGGTATTGCTAACCTTATCTCTATTGAGTCACGCCACAGAGCCAAGGTAATCACTTAACCTTCAGCTCTGATACCAACTGTAACGACCCGGGATTTTCGACTCCGAAAATCGACACAAAACCCAGCGTCGACTGTTCAGACATCGAAAATGCCGAATTATTAATAGAAAGAAATTAGAGGGTGAGATAGAAAAGATAGAACTAATAGAATAGAAGAAGAAGAACACAACTGAGCATAATCAAAGTAAACACGAATCTCACAGCGGAACGAATAAAATATATTATATGACATAAGCTTTGAAATACAAATCTGTTTTGTACATATATACATACCATCAGCAGAGTACACATAACATTTGATACAGCGGAAGTAACTCTAAATAACTAACGTTGAAGCCTCCTGCTTCAAGCTCCTCCAAGTGTATCTGTAAAAGCCTGAAACACTTGACTGCCCATACAAATTTGGGCACCCAAGAGTTTAGGGAAAACAAAACAAAACAAACTCTGGGTCAGTCATGGGACTGGTGTGAGTAAACTCCAACCATATGGTTTAACTTCAAAGATCTTTCGAAAGAAAAGGATAATAGTAAGACCAGTCCACACATAAACATGGACGGCTTTTACCTTACTATAACCCAAAATATTTTTGATATCAAAATCCAGTGATATTATAATAATGTCTAATCAAATAAATAACCAAATAGTAGAACGCTTGCATCTCACGCTCTACATACATAGTATACAATCAAAACCCGCAGGGCGCTTATTGGAGATTGTATTCCAACTATGACAAGGTATGGGACCACCTTCCGATAATGTATCTCTAGAGGCGAATACACAGGGTTCAACAAGAACATCTTGTAACCCGGCCCACACATGACCGACCACTCATTTCGCTTGAGTGTATCGAATGTATATCACCAACGGTTGGACTCAAACCACCGTTCCCGAATGGGCAGAATCGATAGATTTAGAAACAAAAGGAATTTCTCTAGATAGGTGATTATACACCCTAATGGGTGCGACCCACATAGCCATGCTGCCTGCCCGATTTTTGTCATTTCCCGGTTGTGAAGCTTGAGGCTACGTTTACCTTTTAGGACATCTGGCCACCATACACTTTGAATGCCACATCGTCAAACCCGTCAAATCACTAGCTGATCTTCCCAAAATATTACGGGTATAAAAGCCAAGAGAAACGAATTTCTCCGCCACCAGACGTAATATCTTGAAAAGAACGTCTTAGGTGATCTTCTAAGAATACGCTGTCAGGCATTCATCCATACAAGTTGTCCTGGGTCTGGACAAACAGAAAGCACCATTCTGAATAGGACGACCCTTGCATTTCACTCCGTCTTCAATTTTCTTCAGCATATATTTGCAGCGCTTATGCCTATACGGAGTGGTTTCAGATAGTATATCCAACCGGTCTCCCCGTATAGACAACGATGGTCAAAACACTTCGATAGTCGGTTGTTTAACTATCGAAGTAAAAACAACATCCATTCAATGTACAACCAGTATCACATAAATCACAGGCACTTTTTATTTAACATTCGTTCTTATATTTCTTTGGACAAACGTCATTACTTGTTACTTTTGAATAAGTGAATTTCAAAACAAGCTGTTTTCCTTCCCTAGGAAGTGCTACTTCATATAAACATCACGCTTAAGTTTGGTTAACAGCGTTTAATTTATCGTTACAGTTCAAATTTGCTATACGCTGCTATATCCCTTTTTACTGATCTTGACATAACAGTCACGCTTAAGCCTAGTCAACAGCGTTACTTTACTGCTATAGTTCTGAGACTTGCAATATGCTACTATATTCCACTTTATAATTAATCTCAACACCTCTTTCCGTTACAAATTCTTGACATCTCTTTACAAAAATCTTGATATCTCTTTTCGTTACAAAAATCTTGATATCTCTTTTCGTTACAAAAATCTTGATATCTCTTTTCGTTACAAAAATCTTGATATCTCTTTTCGTTACAAAAATCTTGATAGTTGGTGTTTTGACTATCAAAGGGAAAATAAACATCCATCAAACCATTTCACAATCTCGGCACTTTCTAATATTTCATTATTCATATTTTTCTAGATATTTCCAAAACTGTTTAACCTCATACTTCTTTGAAAAAAAACCCATTTCCAAATATTATAGCACTTGTTCATCCACATTCTAGAAGATATACATTTATTTAATATCTGGAACATTTCCATCTTCCTTACCTTTTTCTGTACTTTTAGAAAATACATATTATTAATGTTGGAAAAAACATTTCAAAACTCCATTTCTAAACTTCTCGTTAATCAGATCAATTTAGTTTAACACAAATAGAAATATCTACTTACAAAATGTTTACCACTATTCACTTTTATTAAAATATCATTTCGCAATAGGAATCTAGACTCGTTTTACTACCCTTATTTCAAATACGATCATAATCCAAACATAGAATTATACTTTATTTCATAAGCATCTTTAAAATCGACTACTTGTTTTTGATATACTTAAAACAAGTCATCGCCTCCTTGTTTAATCAAGATTCAATTTCTGTTATTTAGAAATAATAAATAATCGATTCTTCCTATTTAAACTCGAATCAATTTATATCTAACTCACGGTATTAAAAATACCAGTTTATAATAGAACTTCTATTATAATTTATAATTTCGCTTCAATTATAAAGATATAATTTTTATAATTGAACTTCGTTGATTTGTTTGACGGTCAACCAATTTCTTAACAAAATGGGTTTATGGTTGACTGTCGCTGATATCGTTTGTTTACCAAATCAATATAACGTTGAATTTCCATTCAACATGGTTCAAACAGTGCACAAACAATACATCTAAATATTTAGGAATCCGGTTGAGTTCCTCCAACCGGTTTCCGCATCCATAGGTGTTATTCAAATCAGTATCCAATCAATGGTGTGTGCATATGCACTGATATATATTTATTTCAATCAATTTAACTGTAATTTATCTAATCAACCATCACACAGCATTCAGCCATTATTCAAAATATAATTAAAATATTTTAAATAAAACAAAGTTAGTGAATTTACTCACCTTGGCGCGTTAACCGTTAAATAACGATTTGCGTCCGTCGACTGTTCCCTTAAATTGTTGCGATATATTTGATCATCAATTTCCACAAAAACGTGCCGACGTTCATGCCTTGCACCCACGAGCTCTGCTTCACCTCCGGTTTCCACTGCATCCCCTTTCTCATGCTACTGCTTTCCGCACCATCAGCTTTACCAACAAAGTGCCAAGCCGATGCAGCGTTCAACTCCACTTCTATGTTTGATATGCACCCATTACCCTGCTAACATCGGTACTGATCTTCCTCCCCATGCAGCATGCGTCAGCCTCCTCTTCCCAAAATGAAGAGCACGCTTCCGCAATGTCTCCATGTCCTACCCTTCACGTTCTGAAGCCATCCGCAAACACTTGCACCCGTCAGCTCCCATATACCATATCTCTTCACTGTTATGACTTTGAACTCCTCACCGCCCTGCTTCTAACAGGAACTCACGTTCCTACTTTGCATGCCACGCCCTGGTAAACCTCCTTCACCACACGACTTAAACCCCAACTCCAAGTACTTCCTCGACATCGACACAACAAAGAAGAAGAAGCACGGCTCCTTTTAAAACTTACATGAGAGTGAAAAGCAGGCTTGTCAGAAGCCAAATGCATACATATGTATTTATAGGAGTTGTCTGCGGTTTGCATTTTGGATGAGGAAAAGGTTTTTAGTTGCTGTTTCGAAACGAGAGGCTTTGCCTGTATTTATAGAATTGAAAAGCTTGGGTGTCAAGGCATTAGTACATATATAGGTCGGCTTCAAGGACAGAACAAAGGTGGGCTGTGTAAATTACTTTGTCTCCACGGTTTCCTTAAGCACAAAACACTAAAATATGGGTTGCAGTAATTACTTTGCCATGAAGTCGTAGGGGGATGGGTCTGCATGTGCCTTTGTTTTAGGCTTGTGAAAGTAGGATGATGGATAACACTAGGATTGGGTCACTCACATGTCATGCATACTACAGGTTATGTTTCCCCTTCCTATTTTCTTTCGTTTGTACCATTGAGAGTTGCCATATTCAATATAAAAAGAATGGTAGGGTACGGTTTCATAAATGTTTAGGGAGATGACCGCAAGTTTGATGCGAAAAGAGAGATGTAGGGTAGAAGCTTGGTATATTTTGGATAAGACTACACAGTAGATTTTTCAATGCAGGTGATACATTTTCAATGTACTAAGTTATTAAAAGAAGAGACGTATGAAGCTTGCGTATGAAGCTTGCATGTACATTCAGGGACATTTCCATTTCATTTCACCGTATGGGCTCAATTAAAGGTAGGCATGAATTGTCTAAATCTTTGGCGTGGTGTTGATTTGAAAGCATGACTCAAGAGTTAAGTAATACAAATGAATAATTGTTTTAAAGATTGGTTTACCTCAGTTTCTAAAATTACATTTACGTACGGACAGAAGTAAGAGTACAATCGTGCTCAACGAGGTGTCACGATCCCGAAAATATAATAATATCGGTAGGTTAACTCATATTGTGAAACCCCAAAATGTTGATACAGGGTGCAAAATACTCCAAATAAAAAGTTACATATTTAATTAATTAAAAATTACAGTAAAATTCTAAAAATTAAATTATCACTACGTCTCAAAAGAACCTTGTCTAATTTCGAAACCGATATCTAGTTATATCAAATAAAACATTACGGTCGATATACGATTTCATAGCGACTTTCTGAATATTTGATTTTGACATATCTTGCAATCTATACGACGAAATCTCAATATTTCACTTCTGTCAGAAAGATACCGTTCAACAGATTCCAATATTTCTTGTTTTGCAGAAATCCGATTTAAACTGGTTTCTGTACACTCAGTTGAAGTTCAGAACGTTAAATTACGAACTGCAACGTCGTTATGAGCTCGATTATATTGAATATATATTTTTATACGTTCAACTTCGTTTTAATTAATATTTAAATCTACTTATATTAAGAATTCAATATTTAAACTGATTTAAATATTCAAATATAAACCGATAAAAATTGCGGGACATTACAAAGATGGTTTGAGAGTTTCTAGAGAGGCACTTGTATTGATGAAGGGTGTTATGGTGCGAAATCTGTATTTGCTAATGGGTACCACTGTCCATGGAGAATTATGTGTTGGAGTCGATAGTTCTAAAAGTTTGGATGCTACCAAGCTTTGGCATATGAGATTAGGTCATACTTCGGAGAAGAACTTAGAGTTGCTTCATAAGAAAAAAAAGATCAAGGGCGAAATCTTCAACAAGTTGGATTTTTGCAAGGAGTGTGTATTGGCAAAGCAAACCAGAGTTTCTTTTGGCGATGGCATGCATACTTCTAAGAGGGTACTTGATTATGTGCATACAGATGTTTGGGGGCCATACTCTACAGCTTCTATTGGTGGAGCATATTATTTGTTTCCTTCATTGATGACTACTCGCGCAAGGTTTGGGTGTATGTAATGAAAGCTAAGTCGGAAGTATTTGAGAAGTTTAAGGTTTGGTTAGCTCTTGTTGAAAACCAAACAGGAAAGAAATTGAAGATTCTTAAATCCGACAATGGTGGCGAATATGTCTCCAAAGAGTTCCTCGACTACTGCAGACAGTGTGGTATTAGAAGACATTTTACTACACCTAGTGATCCGCAATCCAATGGGGTTGCTGAGAGAATGAATAGGACTCTACTTGAAAAGGCACGTTGCTTGATATTGACTGCGGGTATGTCTAAGGGTTTTTGGGCTGAAGCTATTTCGACTGCAGCACATATTATTAATCGGATTCCGTGCTCAGCCATTGATCAGAAAATTCCAGAGGAGGTATGGAGAGGTGAAAACACTTTATTAAGTTATTTTCGTATATTTGACTGTCCAGATTATGTTCACAATACAGGACATGACAAGTTGGAGGCTAGGGCATTCAAATGTGTTTTTCTTAGTTATACAGATGGCATAAAAGGATATAGGATTTGGAATCCAATTACGAAGAAAGCTATACATTCCAGACATGTGACTTTTGATGAGTCAGCAATGTTCAAACCTTTGGAAGGTTTATCAGAGGGTTCAGACTCAGTTGATGAGAAGCCCGAAAAGACCGAGATTCCCAGTTTTCAAACCCAAAGTAGAGCTATCACTACTGATAATAGCGACGAAGCAGTTGAAGATACATCACATGATAGTCCACAGATTTCCTCTAGTAGTGATGGTGATGGTCATGAAGCTAGAGATGATTCAGCTCAAGGTGGAGTTCAAGGTGGAGCTGAAGCAGAGTCAGGCGATATAGTCATTCGGGTTAGTCAGAGACCAAAGAGAGCTCCAATTAGATATGGAGATTGACAGTATGCAAATTTGAGCCTTGATGATCAGTTTGAGTATGCTTTACATGTAATTCATGATGAACCATTGAACCTTGAAGAAGCCATGAAGTCGAGTGACAACTCGAAGTGGAATTGCGCTATGGAAGAGGAGATACAGTCTTTGCAAAAGAACAAGACTTGGGATTTGGTACCACTACCTCAAGGAAGCCGAGCCATAGGTTGCAAGTGGGTGTTCAAGGTAAAAGATGATGGTAGATACAAGGCAAGATTAGTAGCCAAAGGGTTTTCACAAAGAAAGGGGTTAGAGTATGATGAAATACTTGCTCCAGTTGTTAGACAAACTTCAATTCGAATCCTACTTGCAATAGTTGTCGCTTACGATTTGGAGTTAGAACAACTTGATGTGAAGACCGCTTTCTTGCATGGTGACTTAGAGGAAACCATTTACATGAAGCAGCCAGAAGGATTTATTGTAGATGGAAAGTCAGATTGAGTATGCAAGTTGAAGAAATCTCTTTATGGTCTAAAACAATCACCTAGACAATGGTACAAAAGGTTTGATTCTTTTATGCTTTCACATGGTTTTAATCGCAGTACTAAAGATGCATGAGTTTATTTAAAGAATAATAACTGGGTGTATTTACTTTTGTATGTGGATGATATGTTGATTGCTTCCAAGGATAAAGCTGAAATTGATGCGTTGAAATTGAAATTAAAAGCGGAATTCGATATGAAAGACCTTGGAGAAGCAAAGAAAATTTTGGGGATGGAAATCCAAAGAGATGGAAAGCTTGGACTTTTGAAACTTACTCAAAAGGAATATATTCAAAAGGTGCTTGCTCGGTTTAGCATGGATGGTGCAAAGGCTATCAGTACACCCATGCCTTTGCATATACAGCTTTCTAATCAGGGCTCTCCGATCTCAGAAAAGGACAAGGCCTATATGAAGAAGGTGCCTTATGCCAGTGCAGTAGGTGGCTTGATGTATGCTATGGTGTGCACTAGACCTGATATTGCTCAAGCTGTTGGATTAGTTAGTAGATACACGGCAAATCCAGGAAAATCGCATTGGGAGGCAGTGAAGTACATTTTTAGATATCTTAGAGGAACATCGGATTATGGGCTTGTTTTTTGCGGCAGAAATAAGGATTTCAACTTGGTTGGATTCTGTGATTCAGACTATGCCAGAGATAGAGATAGAAGGAAGTCTACCTCAGGCTATGTGTTCACACTTGGAGGAACAACTATTAGTTGGAGAGCGAGGTTGCAGACTATAGTTGTTTTGTCTACTACAGAGGCAGAGTTGATAGCTGCAGTTGAGGCAGCTAAGGAGGCACTTTATTTGAAGAAGTTATTGTGTGATTTGGGCTTCATGCAAGATGCTTGTTTGGTAAATTGTGACAGTCAAAGTGCAATTCATTTAGCTGAAAATCTGGCTTTCAGTTCTAGAACAAAGCATATAGAGGTAAGAGAGTCTTTTCTTATCTCTATGAATGAGGAGAAGTTAGTTCGTCTTCAGAAGATTCACACAAATGAAAATGCAGCAGACATGTTTATGAAGGCATTACCTGCTACTAAGTTCGAGCATTGCTCGAACTTGATTCACTTGATGAAGTGCTAGGTGCCACAATGGGGAAGAGAGTGACTTGGTTGAAATTAAGAGAAGATGTGGTATTCTTCTTGTATGAAGAGATAGAGTTGGTTGCACAATGTCTACCTTGTTTTTTTTTAATGCTTCCCACACTTTGTTGGTGGGCGGTGGCCTTGCCGGAGTTCACTGACAAAGTGCAATGAGGGGTGGTTTTTGCAGGAACTCATTGGGAAGCATTCACATTGGAGTCTCTTGGTTGCATGAGATATTGTATCAAGGTGGTGATTATTGGAATTTAATGATACAATATTTCCATATCTAATTAATTATGGAGATATGCATGGTAATTTCGTTATCTGTTTTGTGCAAGAAATGAATGGAAAGAAATGGAAGGAATATTAATGAATAGGGGATATTGGAAATATTCATCATTTAATTAGTTGTCATGTTTCATGAAGAAAAGAAACGAAAAGATATTAAAGTTGGAAAAGGGATTGATTGATGAGAAAAGGGAAAATTATCAATCAATCATATGACAATTAATTAATGGGATATTAGTTTTCCATAAATTGATTTATTTTACATAAATCAATTGTTTCATCCCCAAGTAACTTTTTCTCTATTTAAAGAGAAACATAGAGGATGCTATATTGTGAGTGATCATTGTATTCTTAATTTCTTTTGCTCTACATTAAAAAAAAACTCTGTAATCTCTTGAATATATTAATAAAATCTCTTCCTTATTGAAGTGGACGTACACTATCTCACGATAGTGGAACCACTATAAATTTGTGTGTTCTCTGTTGCATTTTTTTTTTGTGATCTGAGATTTATATTCATTTCAAGCTGTTTGTTCTATCACATCATTGCAAGATCCTATTGAGGTTTTTTCCGCTGAAAGGGATTGATCACCCCTTACACCTTCAACTCAAGCTATTACCAAATACGATCCAACTACAACCAAAAGAACAACAAAAACATCATAAAAACTGAAAATTTTCATATAATGTGACAGTATTTTGATGGATCTGAGTCCTTGTACTGTAATGGAAATGCCACTTCTATTTATTTGGTTCAACTTATCTGCCTACATCATATCAGCAAGTGCATTGCACTTATGCATGTACCAAGTAGCATTACACTTATGCCTATGCCAAGTGCATCAAAATTTAAATTTAATTAATTTTAACATTATTGAATAATTAATAAATGTCACAAGAAACTTTGGATAGTCCTTGATGCAGTGAGTTATCCAAGGAAATAGAATAAATAAAATAAATTATGCAAATAGTGTATTAACCACACTTTATATTCCTAGACGATATAACATAAATGCCTTGACAAAAATTGAGTTATTATAGTAAAAAAACCGATATAATTTTTGAATTCATTCATTCAATTAAATTATTCGATCTTTCTTGCCCAAGTACCTATCTGTTTCATTTCAAAGAGGTTCTAAGTAATACTATTCTTGGCATCATTCGTAATGGGGATATATGGCATGCAATGATAATACATATTGTTTAACCTGGAGAAATAATTTATCGTTTCCAGGTTAAGACTTTTAGCAACACGAGCATTATATATACGAGTATATATGCACGTCCAGGTGGACCTGCATTTGATTGTCGAGCCATATTTTAAGCATGGCTATTTAAAAAGATGACAATCAAATCGGTGAAATGATCGCTTACCATATCAAAACATTCAGATATAGCCAGCGCACTTGAATTGCGTCGTGAATTTGTTCAACATACACGAATAGTCAGATCCAATTTATAACAAACAATAATGTTTTATGTACCAATTTATTTTAAACCGATTATTTTGTCAACTACTTTGTTCATGAGCTTATGTCAAGTTAATGTATCGATGCTTTCTTTACGTATTTTGATATTATATTTATACTCAATGCAAATACATTTATTGTGTAGTTAAACATTTAAATAAATGATAATCATTTAAACAAATTATGTGAAAAATAGTGTTACTAATTCTTGCTTAATAATAATGTTTGTAGAAGTGTTGGAAGTTGAAATTGGTGGATGTTCAAAAAAACAAAGATTTGAAATTTGGATTTGCCAAAAATAAAGGAAGGAAAAACAACAACAAAAAACATACCAAAATGCAGATAATCAATCTATAATAGATTTGAAACTGATGCTACGAACATAAGATTTCTTCAAGCAGACAGGAAGAAGTGGTGCTTTGAACAATGCAACTGACGACCTTACCAAGTTATAGAGTGACAATGAAGATTCAATATACACACATCGACGGTGACAGCTATTCAGATTGAGGTAGTAAATGATTTTTGGATTAATCAAGGAGTGAGCTTTTTTTTGGCATAAGAATCAACAAATAAAATAAAGAAAATAATAGGCTAAGGGAAAAGGAATTATCAAAATAAAACATGCTTTAATTCTTTTTTATAAATGTTTAAAAAATGGCTGAAACTACCAAAATTACACGTGTGAAGATAAGAGAGACGATGAAGACAAATCAGAGAAAAGAAATAAATATGCACAGCTTATATTCTTAATCGCCTGCATGATAATAATAAAAGACTTGAAAAGGAAATGCACAATGTAGCAAATTAAAATTATGATTTTTGTGTAAAAGTAGTGTAATATAGGGATACTAAATTTTCAAGTTTTTTTAAATAAATCTATATATAAAAATAAATGCTTACATACAATATAGAGAAATTTGGTAATAGGAAATGAAACTGTGATAAAATAAGGAAGGAAATAAATATTAAAATGAAAATTTGTACCTCATTGAATATTTATTTCCAGACGATGGATCCACGGCCCACATTCATCAACATCCATATATGACTTGGACTGAGATGATCTGTAGACATTAGTATACGTATACACACCATAACCAATGAGAACATTTCATTGTTAGACATTAAGAATGATAAATAAAGTTATATAAATTTAATAACCAAATATTACTAAGTGTCTTGCTAAAGATTAAAAAACACCTGAAATACCAAATAATATGCTTCATCAAACTAATATGCATGCGAAATGTATACCATAAAACTATATAGAAAAAAAACATGCATCCAATTAATACACTTATTTGCAAACTTGTGTTTTATATAATAGATTAAATTTAAAGCAAACATGGAAGAAGTTGGCTTTGAAATCTAACGAAGGCGTTCAATGGCATAAAGAAAATACATCTTCATCGCAAGTTGCCACATTAATAATGCTAAACAACCTTGAGATTATAGGCATTAAGAATATTTTAACAACTAAGCATACTGAGACTAAGAAACTCAAACCGGATTACGAACAATGGGTCTAATAAGAAGAAGAAAAAAGGCTAAAAAATACTTATTTGATCTCAGAACTAGGAAGAGACGATCTGTTATGAAATATGCTTCTGTCTTATAAAATTAAATTATAAAAAGTTAAGTTTGTAAATAGAAAGTGTACATCCATGCTTCGCACACGGGTATGACGAAAACTTTCTTATTTGTATTTACGTATAGCGTGTCGCATGATTATTATCTATCGATGAGGTGAAAGATTGCGTTGATATTTGCTTGTTAGATATAATATAAAAATTAAAATGAAGATATGCAAAATTACATAAAGAAAGGGAAAATTAATAACATTTCATTTTTTATAAATATGGATACCATTTTTACTACTACTACTACTACTACGACGACAACTTTTCTTCTACAATACGTTAGGCACGTCTATTAGACATATGCAGAATTGAAAGCACTAATTCATTTATTCTATGCCACACTATAAATAATACTTGACATGAATAAATGTTGACTTAATGTCTTTTTATATGCATAAAAAATCAAGAGATCTTGTAAATATTGGATTAGTCAAAATTGGGAGAGGTGAAGAAAGTTGATAGTTCTGTGCTACGTGAGCATAAAAAGATTGAGAGTAATAAGATAAATGAATTTATCATTTTACAAATTTCACTTAAAGTGCTTATTTGTTCAAAGTAATAAATTTTAAGAACAACGTTTTTGAAAGATTAGTTTAAGGACAATTTGCAGAAAAAAGATAAATTAATTTATTAGTTTCAGTTATGTAGAAATAATGATAAATGAATTTATCATTTTCATGTATAACTTTAAAAGATAAAAAAAATTATCATTTTCCTATAAAAATGTCTTTAAAACTAATTGTTCAAAATGTCGTCCTTAGAAATAATTATCCTTACAAAATATCCTTTCAACTTAACTTCCACTTTCTTATATTATTGGAATTCATTTTAACATTTTGTTATATGGTAGTTTGTCATTATCAAAAGCTTATTCCTACCATACTGTTTGCACATTGGTTGTTACCGTTATTTCAGGAGCATTAATAAAATATTATTCATGTTATTTATATTTTGAACATGGACAGTTAATTCAATACTATATATAAAAGCGCTAAGGCAAAGGAAAATTGTAGATTAACTTCTTTCTATTGCATTTTAATCAATTTTTTTGCAACAATTACAACGCATACAACCGTCTTCACTATAAAATCCACGTTAAGAAATATATTTCGCCTGAAATAGGTAGGACGTAGTGGAAACCAAAAAATTTGAATCACTGTTGTAACTTGTAAATAACACCCCTTAAATTCCTCCATAAATTTCCTTACCTACATGATTCTATACCTCAATTTTCATTCATTATAGCATCTTTCAATCCACGGTTGAAAGAATAACAACAAAAGGTAAATTTAAACTAACTATAATTCCAAAATAAAAATCTATTTACAAAAAATTCAAAAATCTATGTTCAACAAAAATAAATTCGTTATCGGTAAAGAAATAATTCTGTGTATAATAAACTTCCTGTAATCTATGCATTCCAAATGAGCCAACTAAATATCATACAAACATATGGTAAAACATATTCAGGGAAAAATAATAAAAATATAACAGCTACCATGATGCATGTCCTTAGGAATATATAAATGGTATGCGTCTTCCAAATGTTACTTTCTCCAGTTTCTGCTTTGAATATGTTAAAATACCACCTTTTGGTGCAACAATATGCTTCAGCCTTCATCACCAAATACTACTTGTTTATTCTTTCCAAATATTTCATGACATCTATTCCTTTAAATGTAGACCAAGCTTCACCGTAATGTTAGTAAGCACATACTGCAGGAGCAAAATTTTGAACCATGAATAAATTTTGAATGTAGAAAAATTAATACATAAAATAAATGGAGATATGAAATAATGTCACCCTTTTTTAGAAAAAAAGAACAAAATTTAGATAGACTAATGCCAAAATAGACGGATTAATGCCGATGAATTTTGATCATTTCTATGCCAAAATAGACAGACTAATGCCCCTTAGACACAGTGACATGCTAATGTAGGGAAGTCGAATCTTATACACTCAGTCTTCTCTATAAGTCTAAAGTACGTGTGAATCAAAGTGCATGTGTAGTACAGGTTTAAACTATCATGCAGTGCTCCTTCTCAAAGAGAGCTTCAAATTTGAGAGGTGACCATCTGTATAATATTCACAATTTAATAGGCTGAAATCTTGAAATATTTATAACTTAGAGTTTTTAATCAACAAAGTCCCTTTTCACCTTTAAGTCGCTCATATTAGAAAACAGAGAGTGCTGACTAAAACCATGAGGATTTATCAATTTTAAGTCCTAAGTTTACTAAAACAGAACATGCAAGACTTGATCAGATCTTGTAAATAAGTGTCTGGATAAACAAACCATGGGGCCTGTTTAGTAATGCTTAGACAGTTATCATCTAAAAAATGGATTATTTTATGATTAGCACACTGTAAAGAAAGGTGCTTGTTAAAGGTATGAATAAAAAGCAACAATGAACACATACTAAAAATTAAAACAGTCATATATTTATTTGCAAATATGAATATGAGTTCAAGTTATAGTTCCATATTGCATTCGGTGGATAATGGAAATTAATTTATTGATAAGAATGGAAAATTCTGATTTTCATTTGGACCTAGAAAAACTTACAGATTTTATTTATGTGTAAACATTCAAACTTCAAAGCGATTGACTGAAGAATTTCCATATATTTTCTTAGACTCTGACTTCTTCTATGTTATTTATATTAAGTCAACTTCAATTTATAAATCATTCACCATTGATGTGTCTACTTTTACAGAAAACATCAACATCCATATCTTTAAAGTTATATTCTAGATTGAGAATTAAATTTATATTATCTCACGGAGGTATGAAACACACACACACACACACACACACACACACACATATATATATATATATATATATATATATATATATATATATATATATATATATCAGAATAACCAATTGGATCACTTTGACATCAACAAATCAATTTGCCTTTGGTTATTACCAATAGTCAATTTCATCTAGTCATCATACTTCTATTAATTTTTTTAAATTTGAGTACTAATTAAATATTCATATAACAACTAATATTTATAACCGCACATAAAAAGAAACTACTGAATT
The DNA here is from genome assembly GCA_030737875.1 of Allium sativum. Classification (NCBI taxonomy): domain Eukaryota; kingdom Viridiplantae; phylum Streptophyta; class Magnoliopsida; order Asparagales; family Amaryllidaceae; genus Allium; species Allium sativum. Next base: position 16,627,117 of record CM060923.1, read on the forward strand.
AGTTTAGAACAAAGAAAAAAACGTTAACTTCAATACATTGTGTTAACGAAACCAAACACTTTAAAACTTCTTAACTCTTTTTAATCACAAACAAAGAGATAACATGACTGTCACTTTGATCAATTGGAAACTGAGAGTAGTTAGATAGATAATCAAACACTCAATTGTAGTTGAAGTTACTATTATTATAGCGATCTTCCTAGAAAATAATATAGTAATGTATACATATGTAAAAATACAGATATTTTACAGATACAATATACTGATTATTTAACACCTATCAACAACCATAAAATATGGGTATGTATGTTATGTTTTAAACATTATGAACTATCTTGATTTTTTTTTCTTTTTTTCCATACATTATAGTCATGACTTATCATGAATATAGTACATATTTTCTAACTCAGGTGCAAGTCCTTGTTACTAATAAACAAATAAACAACACCTTTGACAATGGTAATTTAGTTTCATTTCCGCACCAATATCTGAAAGTCAGTTTCCCTGAAATTATGGATTACTAAAATCAATAAGTTTAAAATAATGAGTATTTCAATAAATTTGTTAATTGCTTGAATAAATCTGTGCAGATATTGGGATAATGTGCCGTAAGTTATTGATTTATAAAATCAATATTTATTAAGATTATACGGAATAAAGATTACAAAGATTAAGTGATAGTTTAATTGCAAATCGATTTCTCAGTCTAAACAGCAAGAAAGTTTGCTGCCTCGAGTTATTGAAATTCTACCATATATACAGGTCAATTTAAGATGCAAAAAATTAGCTAAGAAGTGTAAAGTAAGAAAATTTTCAAGTCTTATCAGTAAGGAATTTATAAACACACGGAACGATATTAGTGTAAAGAAAAACCATGGATTTTCTTCAAACAAATCCTAATTATGTATCTTGACTAACATGAATAGTGGCACCAAAATGCAAAACAAAAAGGACTGCCAATTCAATGGTAAAATCTAACAGTTGAATTCTTTTAAAAAATAGCAGTCAAAGTATAGAATGAAAATTTCTAAGACAAAATGTTAAATAAATGTCAGCTTTATGAAATAACATGCATAAAATAAGAGGAACAGTCAAATATTTTTAAAGTGTTGTAATTTAAGGTTACATATATATGAAATTCACTGCTGAATTCAATATATCTAGAACAGTTGTCTCAATGTTCTCTATTTCATTTACTTTAATTGCATCTATGAATGTCATTATTAAAGCAGTCCAACAACTGCATAGCATTAAATGGAAGAGCGCAAACCCACAACTGAGAAAACATGTTAAATTTCAACAAATTTAGTTCCACATTCAATTAATTATTTAAATATGCATAGAATATCAGTACTATTTTCAGTATATATATATATATATATATATATATATATATATCCTTTGCTATCTAATGTGTTATCATCATATATCTAACAGTCTTTTCCTCTCCTTACATATCTCTATTAAATGCAATATGGCATAGAGTGGGAGTACTCCCATTACAAAAGATGCTAAGGTGGAATGTTTTACAATACTTTGAAATTCCACAGAGTAAGATAGTTTATGTTGGAGTTTGCAGTTCTCATTCAGCCCCATGTCTTCTCAGAACTTTATATACACCAAAAAATTCATAAACATAGGATGTGTAATGTTGGCTACATGTGTGGTGTTAGGAAGCTCAAGCTTACATTATAAATATAATAATATATATTAGATGTATATAAACACAACTGTAGAATTCTAAAAAGCTCTAATTTATTAATAAGCCAGTTAATACATTCAATGCTAAAACCTACGATTACAACTATTTTTGGTGGATGTAAGTTTCAGCGTAATCGCATATAATAATCGAAGATGAAGAATTGGGTTGCAATCGCTAGACCCATGGTATAGTCTAAATTAGCGACAGCTAGCAAAACCAAAATCTAAATTCCCCTGTAAAGAAAACAAATCCACTAACCTCGAAAACCAATCATCACGGCATCAAGTCGCTTTACTCAAATTCTTGAGATGGAGTTCCAATCTGCTTCGAATTGACTTCTGATCTATTCGGATCCGGTCTAGATCCTCCCAGAATTGTGAACTCGAATCTTCCTTTTTTGAAGTAATATTTTGCAGCAAATTTAATTAATCTTTTGTTAGAGGAACAAAAACGGGAAGAAACGGGTTTGGCATTGGCAAAAGAACTGGAATAGGCAGCGAATGGAAAGAATTAGTAAAATAAGACGATTCATTTTCAAAAACACCAAAAGGCTTGTGCGCTCTTGAAATGCAACTCAACAATAATATAATAGTATATATAAGTACATTAAGTGCACATGTTGTTAGTATCTTACTAAAATTGAATGTTGAACATCATATGGAAGCTAAGTAAGACATAATCAACGAAAATTTCTCGAACTACTTCACGGAACCATCATCTATGAACTATGCCACTGATATAAATAAATTAACGATGGAAATGGGCTAAGAGTTCTTAAGCTATTGCTGTAATATAAGTAGTACAGAGACTAATTTAACCTTTAAAAACAAAAGCTTTGTCATGCCTGAATTAACAGCAAATATATAAATGAATTTTCCTTGAAATTTTCTTCCTACAATTTAATGTGTGCAATCATAGCTGTATGTAACCCATCTGTAAAAAAAACCTCTCTTACCTTCCTAAATCACCTCCTCCTAGAATTATAATCCACCTGCAAGATCCAAAGCCTCCTGAAATCATGCTACTCCAACCAACTCATATTGATTGATATAACATGAAGCTTCTCAAATATGAAGCAATCATCTTGGTTGACTTTCTCCACATATCTGTATTTACAAAAGTAGAAGAAAGGATTAAAAATGAATTTTTTTTTTTTTCTGAAATGGTAATGGGTCACAAATCAAACAATTTATTACTTTGTTTGAGCCATTGAATGAAGAGAGAAAAGGCATAAACTGACTACTGAACCAACCACTTCACTGTTAATAACAAGAAAATGGTAATAACAGAAATAAAACACACAACCCAAGTATGTTCTCTTTTCACCTTCTTAAAGACAATACCTGGCTTTTAAGTATTTGATTATCTTGTAAAAGACGATCAATCGAGAAGCATTTCTTCGTTCTGTTTCTGGGGGGAGACAACGTGGGCTTCTGCATCGCGTGCTCTTTTCTCATTTGCTTTTGATTATGAGCCAAGCTCACGGATTTTTTCGTTCAAGGCCGAAATTTCTTCATGGAGCTTCTTTGTATCTTTTAACAATTTTTCATCCTTTTCTTTTGAGTTTAACTCTTTCTGAAGTCTTTCGATCTCTTCCCTTGACGCATTGCACGTTTTTCTGTAAGTAAATATTTTGGTGAGGTAGTGATGCAACCGATCTATCACATATGCGAGAAAAAGCGCATAACCTGCAAAATAAGATATGGTATTATAACATATTATATCCTATATATGTATCGTTTAGCATATCCCATAACCTGCAAAATTAATTCAGCTTCATAAAAAAGTTATTTACAAATACTCAAGTTTATCTTTCTACATCTCTGTCACAATAAGTCCATTATTAATAAGGAGCAAAAATGAGATTATCTTAGGAAAACAGTTCAGGTCTAGGTTTTATAATAATGCATCATGTATCATTAGTTCTAAAGTTTCCAAACCATACTTTTGAGAGGCAATATTATAGACAGTAACAATAATTTAGAATAAAGTGGAATTATGAAAAAATAGATGCGATATAGTAGTAGAACCTGGAAATTTAACTATGAATCAAAAATTAGAAATTTACCTAGGGCTTTAAGTATCATTAAAAAAAGCCGATCCCCAATTCCGACTCTCGTGATTTGCCGATTCACCAGCGCATGAAGTAGGAACGATAAGCAATGTCTGTATAGAATTATGGAAGTAGAAAAATGAATACCATAGCGAAAAAAAAGAAATAACCTAGGGCTTTGGGCAGCTAAAGTCGATCTCAATATCTGATGATGTTGTCTGGCGTTTCAATTGCGTACGGTATCTCAATACCATAACGAGAAAGAAGAAACAACCAAACTTTGTTGCATTCTCCATCGCACCAGCTAACCGCTAACGTCAACCGCCAACCACATCATCAGCTTTGACTCTGACATCGCCAATAATCGCCAGCCCTAGGTTTTGACTTCAATTGTTGATCGCCTGAAGCTAGGTCACCCTTCGAACGTCGCCCAATCATCTCCGGATCAGCTTGGACTCCTCGTCACTTAGGCTGCTGCTCGCAGCCCGAATTTTTCTTTTTGACCCTCTTTTCTTCTTTTTTTTCTATTGCGTGCCATCGAGATAGGATAGGGTTTTCAGTGACAATGATTTCGGTTTGCACAGAGAGCGATGACGTGAATAACGTGAAATTGGAGGGGTATTTTTGTTATTTCAAAAAGACGTCAAGTAAATTAGTGTTAAGAAGTTACCTTATTAGTGTGTGTATATATATATATATATATATATATATATATATATATATATATATATATATATATATATATATATATATATATATATGACGAGCGTTCAATGGCACCTGAAACAGTGCAACACCCCTAAATGCCCCCTGATTTCCATCACACATTATGTTTCTCTCTCCCTTCACTACTTCCATCTCCTCCCATTAACTTAATTTATATTAAATGAGAGGATGAAAGAGGGGGGCAAATGGGGTGCTCACTATTTGGTTGTGGTTGAGGGGCTTTTGGAGTGCTGCACTGTTTGAGGTGCTCTCGAACCTGCCCCATATATATATATATATATATATATATATATATATATATATATATATATATATATATGACCATTAAATTAGTGTACTTTTTATTGCTAAATTTCTTAAACAAAATCTTAATATAATGGTCCTAGGATCAAAGCTATTGCATGTTCATGACTACCAGACAGAGAAAATATAGAAGTAAGAAATGGATGTGTTTCTGCGTATGTTGATATAAAGGGATCTCAAAGCCTAAATTTAAACTTGACACAAAGGTTTAATTTTAGTCGGATCTTAAGTGTAATGTTAGAAGAAGAAAATATTTTTTCTTTTACAAAAATGTTTGGAAATTGTTTCATGTTATATGAGATTTATAACAAAGATTTACTGTAAAATTACGTTCGAAACACAAATTAATTACTACAGTACAGCCCATGTATGGCTATTGGCACAAATTTCTTAATTGTATTCACGTGCAGGTGTTGGCCATCGATCACTGACCCCATAAGCATCTACCAGAAAGGACATAAAATATACATCTACATCACTTATGGTACAATTTTCGGTTGAAAAAAAAGCCATGTATAAATCACATATGCTATTTAACTGTGGCCGAGCATATAAAAAAACATCACTAGAAACGAACTGGTACCGTCAGACCCAATTCTTGAAACATCCTTACACAAATGTAAGGGAACAAAAAAAAGTTTGATCTATAGCAGCAAACCGTAGTCGTGCTCCTCATAAACTTGTAAAACTTTCACATTTCTATCAGTGTAAAACTCATCCTATTTTACAATTATAATTGTTGTATTTTGAAATCCCCAACATGAGTTTGTTGCTAGCAGATATCATACCTGATGTAGATTGTGGTGCCAATGTTGATGGCTATGGTAGGAAAAGAAAGCCGCGATGAGAGGCGGTCGGGAAGCAAAACAGATGTCCAGCATCGCTGGAGAAAACGTTGAAACCACTGGAGAGAAGAAAGGCGCCATGGTTATGAGCGGTGCAACAGTTGCGAAAGGAAAGGGAAAACCTAGATGATCATTGAAATTAAAATAGACTACAGCCTGAAATGATAGTGTAGAAAGGGGAGTGTTGCAAAGGAAGTTTCTTTGAAGAATTACGAAAAAAAATCCTTATTACAATTTACTTACCTATTTACCTTGTAGTTCCAACGCTTATTCATGTTGGAGAGTTTATATTTGATAATCACTTATTTTGCAGACGCTTTCTTAACATCCTCACTCTATTTTAGTGTTGGTGAGCATATAACATTTAAAAGTGTTAGGAATGTAAAAATACAACGCGTTGTAAAATCACAGTTTTGACGTAGAGTACATTCATATTATTGATTCTGTTGGAGTAGCATATACCTCTATCAATGTTATCACGTCGACGACTAGTCGTCGACAAGTCGAGAAGTCACTCGGGGAAACTCGACGGCTCTCGACTTTTGCATTTCGACGATGAGTGAGCCAAATCGAGCCCAGAACCCTAAATCGAGCCCAGAACCCTAGTTCGACCAAGAAACCCTAATTGAGCTGATCGACATCGATATTTGCTTTCGTATAACCCCTAAATCAGTAAATCGAGCATCGATTTAAAAAAAAAACTAATTGCATCTCGTTGCCTCACCGCTGCTCCTCCGCCCTACTCGTCCGCCGCCAGCCTCAGGTAACACAGAAGCAGCGTTTTATTTTTATTTTTTTCACCGTAAACATTTTTTTGAGAAGCAGCGTTTTTTTTAAATTTTTTAATTAACTAATCAGTGTTTAATTAACTGATTTGTTAAAAAATTAGCCCTAGGCTTAACTTTGTTTTTAATTGACTGAATTAACTGATAAGTTTATAATCTAATTAAATAATTAACTGATTTGTATTTAATTTTTAATTATATACGCAGCGGTTGAAATGGAGAATAACACAGAAAATACTTGACATGAGTTGGCTAAAGATCCTAAGAGGAAAGCTAAATCAAATGATCCCGGTTGGAAGTATGCATTTTGGCCAAACTTGAGCAATAAAGATGTGGTTAAATGCATTCTTTGCGGGAATGAAAATCATGCCTGAATTAACAGATTCAAGCAACATTATGGGTTTTATTTTGTTGCGACTAGGATCTATTTATGAATGTTTGTTGAATTTGAACCTATTATTATGTTATCTTTGTTGAATTTGAATCTATTATTATGTTATCTTTACATCTAATTATATTATATATTTATGTCTAATAAATATATGTATATAAAAGACTTGTCGACTAGTCACGACTAGTCAGACGATTAGTCTTTTAGACGGCAGTGGCTCGACTTGGCGTCGTGATAACCTTGACCTCTATGTGTTAACTCTTTGGATGCAGAGACATGTTAGGTATGGTTTACCATACCGTGTTCCATTTATTTATGTACTTGAAATTTTATCGTTTATATGACTTTGTCTAACCTAGAGTTTTATATTTTGCTTCTTATTACTCTGGGTGCTCTCACATGAGCAAACTAGAGGTAGATTAGGAGCAAGCATGAGTAGCTCATCGAAAAACGAGCAGGAGGCTATCCACGTATTAGTTATATGTACTCTATCTCTTTTCGTTGTTCACTATTGTATGCTTCAGTAGTATCTTTATCATCTTGCTTTAGAGACAGTTTACGTTGGGTAATTTTTTCTGTACAAATCTGTGACGCTGTGGTTTAATGTTTTGGATCCATTACTCTGATTTCTAGGATTCATTTCAGTTATTTACAGTCTCGCCTTTTTTATATCAGTATGTTTTGTTATTATATTTTATTCCAAGCGTTGTGAGATATACAATAGGTTTTGTATAATTTTAGTTCTTTTCCACCTAAATAGTCACTTTACACTGTCCGTACACTATAGCAGCGCACTTTTCAGGTTTTAAGTGTTAAAATGTACGATGGTCGTTTCAACAAGTATGCAATACAACTATGTACTGCTACCAACCTATTTAACTTTTTTTTTCTCCATATTTTTTAAAAATAGAGAGAAAATGAAAGAAGCTCCCATAACAAATTATGGAATCTAGCAATAGTCAAACAGATTGAAGCAAACATAGCACAAAGTCCTATTGTTAAAAGCAGTACAAGCAGAATATAAGCACATAAGATCGTAGGTTATTGGCTTAAATGAACCAAGTTGGTATTCTAAACCAAAATTTGAGTAAATTAAATTGATAGTTTCTTCCTATGATGAACTTTAAGAATTTATATAGAAGCATCGAAAAAGACAAATTGTTCTACCTACAAAGTAGGGGTGCGGCTAGGGAAGAGAAGAGCTGTGCACCCATACATATGGGTGCGGGGGTGCGCGGAGGTGCGTACGGGGTGCGCCACGAGGCGTGTCCCTGAAATTCAAGGAACGAGTGTGGTTGGGTGCAGGGAAAATGGTGCGGCAATGACAAATAGGTAATTTTTTTAATCAGTTTCGATCCTTACCAGATCGATTAACACGATCGATTTTCTTCTTCGTCGTTCAATTCTTCTTCGCCACGAGCCCTAGGTAATTTTTGACGCATTTTTTTATTTTATGTTGAGCGATTTTTTTGTCGTTCAAATCTTCAAATCGATTAACACGATCGATTCTCTTCTTCGTCGATTAACACAATCGATCTTTACCTATTTGGGTGCGCCACAAATAGGTAATTTTTGACGCATCTTTTTTTTTTTTAATGTTGAGCGATTTTATTTTTTAACTAAGGCATCCATTTTATAACTGGAAAGCGACTTTTTTTTTCTAATTTGACGGTAGTGCAGCAGCGTTCAGATTGTTTTTTTTTTTAAAAAAAAATGAGAGGTTTGTTTCAGTTGAGATATTTTGAGGCACTGACCAAGTTATATATATAATATATTTTTAATATTTTAATATTTGTCGCATCCCTCCACCCGAATCCTCATATTTTTGAATTTGCCGAATTCTCGTATCCCCGTATCGTGCACCCGCATACCCGCACCTATACTTCCTAGTGTTCTACTGAAGTATAGGAATCTGCACGTTATCCCCTTCTTTTACATGGGAAGAAAACATATAATAAAAAAATTATATGATCAATTTTTCCAAAGCTGTAAATCACATTGATTCTCCAATAATATTAAATTTCCTTTATGTATGATAATATTATTTTGACGATATCATAAAATACAGAATGGATGCTAAAAAGGTATGCAAAGAACCATACATTTGTTAAATGTATGCAAAGACCCAATGATGGTGTAATTAAAGTACCATTTAAAGAAGGGGCTAGGACAACTTACAGCAAATCTGCTAGCGGGTGATGATTTGATATGAGATACACTTGACATCTGCTCAATTCAACTAGCATTATGCGATTAGTAAAATGATGCTCTCGATATGAGTTACGTGAAAAGCAACAACTTACGATTAAATTATAAACAAAATGGTGGCCTAATGAGTTGTTTGAAACCTGCAAGTTAATGCATTTTATGTAGCAACAAGGCATCTTAAGTTAAAGACAAACAACTATGAACAACACAAAAAAAGGGAATTCTAATAAACAAACTCAAAATAAATAGTTTTCACAATTTAAGAAAATGATGATTGGGCATAAAAATTGAACTATTCAAAAACTTGAAAGATATCATCTATAAAACCACCCTACTTTTGGGACAAAAAATTGCAGTATAGAAAGGTACATTTATAAATCAAATTGAAGACCTCTTTGCATAAAGCAAAAATCATACCAATAAATAAAACTGCCTCTGGTAAAAAATAGAACCTGAAAACATATGTAATAACACATAGCAACAAGGCATCATCTCGAAATCAAGGTTTATAAAATAGTACAGGATATGTAGGCAATAATAAGTATAGGTTGTGTGACAATAGGTAAGGTAAAAGTCAATTTATGTAGAAACCTGGAAGAAAAAGGAGGAGAAATCATTTTTAAAACAAGCCTGCTTCTGACCTAAAAATAAAATCATCTTCAAAAACAAGCCTGCTGATAAAACATTCAAAAGAGTCGAAAAGGGGCATTCCGAGAATTGAACTCGGGACCTCTCGCACCCTAAGCGAGAATCATACCACTAGACAAAATGCCCTTGATGGAAAAATTGATCTGTAGTCATCACTCATCCGGCAGCTCATAGCGTTAGAGTCTACAGCCTGGAAAAAAGGTTCGAAAATGAAATTCAAACTACACTAAGGTTTGCAGGGTAGCATTTTAAAAACAAACCTTCTGAAGTAGATATTTACAAAATGAAATGGGGCATTTCATAAATTAAACTCAAGACTAAGAATCATACAACTAGAACATGATGTTCTGCTGAAAGGCGGAATTTATAAATACATAATTATATTGTTTGGAGTAGTACATAACATTTGATTTGGCAATCACAGAAATGTTCACAGTCAACGTTAGAGGGCATGTGCTATGAGAAAGCATGGATGATTAGATTTTGAAAACAAGCTTTTATTTTTAGTATGATATACTAGAATAGACTTAGAGGCTGACGCCTCTTCCCCCCAAAGCAATAATGATACATACTATTATAGCAAATGCTCTTGATAGCAAGACATAAATTGATCACTGACTATTAAGAGATCATTAAATAAATAAGTAAACTATAAATGCAATATACAATTCACTGGTCAAATCTCCACATCTCAAAATGCTTTTTCTTCTTTTTCAAGATGGAAAAAATAAAACGGTTGGAAAGAACGAAGAACTTTCAAATCCTTCTATCTTAAAACAATAGGTTAGTCGTCGACTTTTCATCACTTAATCCAAAATTTACTGTATGACTCATGTACAATCAACAACAATATCATACAACACTATTTAACTCACGCTTGATTCAGTATAACAAGAATGCCACCTTATATAATATTGCCATTAATGAATTCAATGGCTTAAATCCATGAATAACTCAAAATTCCTTAAGGTTATAGGCTTATCCTTTCTACAGACAGCTTTCTGTTTCCTAAAGTTAGTTATTTATACTTCATAGAATAATTTAATAAGTTTCCATTTCACATATTTAGATTTCTCATTATTCTCTAGAATGTGTTAACAACATAATATAATATACAAGGTCTTGTGGAGTAACTCAAAAAATATCATGAACATCCAGGTTTAATATCACTCGAGTACTCCAAAACCCACCAACTTAGAATAAGCAATCCAAAATTTCAAATACCCGTAAAAACCCTAACTCGAAATGCTCCAAAAATAAACTCCTAGGTTAGAAACAGATAACTAAATTTAACCCCAATGCCAGTTTTTATTTTAGCAGAGGTTAAACTATGTAGATCTGGGAGATGTCCGAAAATCTGCAGCGTAGGTTTGTTCTGTAGGAAAAAATCGGCCTAAGGGAACCCCCAAACTAGCAATCGCCATATCCAAAATATTCATATCATACCCATTAAATCTTACTGGACATAATAGTCGGTGTGACGGTATTGCACATCCATTGGGGCATCTTTCAAACCAAAAGTGGAAGCCTTCTGTATTTTTCGCCACTCTTAGTAATATGTTTCTTCGTCTTTAAAAATTTTCAAGTCATATAAATAAACAAAAAGCAAGTCTAACAACATTTGCAGGGCCGTGACAGCTAGAAAAAACATGAGCAGCTATTGGATAAGTGAATAATAGTGGACCGATGATGGTTTTATTCAAAATTACAAAGTATATTGATGAATTAGAGCGCAAGTGCATGCACCATTGGCTATCAAGCGACTGATGCTAGCAATCTAGATAAATAAATAATGCAAAGTTCATTTTGTATCATTTAATGTTTCCGTAAAATGATCACCTCAAAGTTTACTGTATCCACTTCATATCACTTATCCACAAGACAAAGGCTTCTTCAAAACAGGGAAAAGTTCAAGCTGCAAAAATCCAGCATTTTCTATAATCTTCAATTAATAAAAAGCTTACGCAATTGATCGATCTTTGCTTAAAATTTGAGCAAACATGTAACAATCCACAATTTTACACTAGCTAATTAATAATAGTTAATCATTTAATTCGATTTAAACGAACTAATGATTTGAAAGAAGAATTTATAAATATGAACAAGTTGGGGCTTGAAACCAACTTCATTGCGTTTGTAACTTTGTTTTTATATGAAACATGTATAAAATTTGATATGATTGCTAGATGGGAAGAAAAGATGAATGGGGGCAAAATGGTCATTTGTGAAGGAACCCGATCCATTTCACGGCAGATGGAGGTAGATTTCAGAAAGAAAAAAATCCATATTTGAATCATAGAGGGTCCCTGAAGTCTTGTAATTTTCATTAGATCCAACCTAATTATTTTTTATAAAATCAAATTTCATTAATATTGTCTTATTCTTATTAATTAAGTATATGTTTATGGAGCATGAAATATAAATGGGTGTGACCGTGTGAATATCAAATATAATCATATTTTAAAAGAGTGTGACAAATATGTGAAACGTACAATGAGTGTGATTGCTTGGTGTTAAAGATGGAAACAACCGTAAAATCGGATTTGGATGTAATTACATTGAAACGAAATAGAAGGAATCACCGATTGATTCTTTCCTTTTTCGCAAACATTTAATTGATCACATCCAAACAATTTACAAGGGGCGATGTACGACAACAATATGTTTAAAATGACAAAAGCAACAAACAACAATTTGATCATTATATACATGTGTGATCATTGAGACATATATCTACCATGTTTACATTCGCTATTTATATGTATATATTATTGCATCAATTTACAATTGTTCAACGAAAATACAAGCTTTAACAAAATCAAATATAAATATTTACACATACACATGGTATGCGTATGCGTGTGTGATTTACAAACATTCATATTAAATTAAGCTTTTCCAAAGCATTTGCATATATACATATGTGCATGCACGTGCATGTGTATAATTCTACCCAAAATAATTTTTTTTATCAAATTATTATAAAATTAAAATTGCATCCATCAAATCAAACAAGATATCACCAATCTCTATATTTTTGATTAAAAATCCAAACAAACATTTAGATCATTAAGTTGTATGATATGCTTAAAATATTATTGTAGGTACTTTAAAAACATAGATTCATTGCAAAAAATGTTGTTTTATGCATATATTAATTCTGGTTTTAATTTATCAAGTTAAAAACAAATCAAATCAATCAACAAGTTGTATAAATTGTATTACAAATTCTAGATCAAAGGCAATAATACGTACATATAAGATTGTGGTGGATATAATACATCTAAGAAAACAAATTTATTTTAGAATACATTTTTCAGATCTAGCCGATAACGAAATTTTGATTAGGAAATCCCTTCCTAGATTCTTGAATCGACACCCAAGGGTGAACCGTGTAGCCTTTATGTTTACTTGACGTTTTGATTTGTTTCGGAGTCGATTTTTTTTTAAAAAATATACTAAAGCGCTCAAAAAATAAGGCAGATTGCGGGAATACAATTTGGTACATAATCATCATTTTAAGGCAAATATAGAGAATCATAGGATATAAGAAATACGTTAAGGTGGAAATAAATAATTATGGGATGCAAGAAAAAGATTATAAGTGAAAGAGAGCCCCTTGACTCATTCAACCATACATTTCCCATTACACTTTAGTAATATGGGATGAAAATTTACATTCTAATAAAAGGCTTCTTTTCATGAACTCTTAGTCCTTTCTTCCTAGATTAAAAGCCGATTGACATTTCAAGTTAAGAATCCTAACACTGAAATTTTTGAACAATTTTTTTGATCTTGATGCATACAAAATAAGAAGCATACATTTTTATATATTAAAAAACGAATAAGTGGAACAGATGATTAAATACCTCTTAGTCAAAGCCAACCGCTCCCTCACACTCCAGGAAAGCAATAGCTGGAAAATTTCACAAATTGAATGATATTGAGGAGATTAAGTAAGAACGCAACAAACTAATAAAGGTGATAAAATTTCAAACGACATTAATCATACGAGGATAGGCCATTTTGTCAAGAGAATAATGCTATAACCTGCACTGGACTGTTAAATCAGTTTTGCCCAAATTAAACATGTTTGTTAAAATAAGAAATACATAGCATATTGATAATAGCAATTTTATAGTTAAGTGTATTAAAGTGCAACATAATTTATGTCATAATAAGAAACAGTGAAATTGTGTGTAGCTAGTTTAAACTGCCATACATAGGCCATAACACTTCAAGTGCAATTTATATTGTTTTCCTATCATTTAAATTGCTTTCATATGAGGATGTTGGGCCATAACACTTCAAGTAGCTAGTTTATGTAATGATTTTTAAACAGTTTATAGAAACTGCAAGTAAACTGCCTTTATGTATTGATTTCCTGCTACATACAACCCAATACATAAATGCAAAAATGACCAGACGATAAAGCTGAATCAACATTAACAAAAAAAGACTTGATGCATATACGTATGAGCAAATACGTGCAACCATAATGTGATTATGTTTCTAATCTACGTTTATGCACATGAAAATAGAGATTATGAATTGACATGTTAACTAATAATTTTTCAGCTTATCAAACATTATAAAGTACACAATTAATCTACAAGAATGGACTATTAATTCAAAGGTTCAAATTTTCGTTTTCCGTTTCCATCATAGGAAAATTCCAAATTTTCTACCATTTCAAAAAGTCTGAAAATTCATTTTGATTCTTATTCGCTAATTCTGGTACTCTTATTTTGTAAATATATGTCAACAAATACAAAATTATAGCAAATAACATAGAAGGTACAAACATATGCTTTCTTTTTTGCTCATTTTCTATGTGTGCTTCTTCCTAGGGCCGTCAATGAAACCCAGGTCCCCCCACCCCAAAAAAACAAAAGAAAAAAGAAAAAACCCATCCCAACCCCCTCCAAACGAAAAAAAGAACACATACATATATATAGCCTGCCGACGTATTGCCAGCAAATAACGGTTTTAACTTCAGTTTTCACCTCAATACAACGACACCTTCAAGCTCAATTTCAGCTTCACCAGAGAGAATAGTTCTTCAACACACGTAATTTTGAGTTTCCTATTGATAAGTATTCTGTTTCTTACTTTCTCAAATTTTACAAAGTACTTTTTAACCTAAATAGAAATGGTATTTTTCACATATTCCGGTGTGGTCGACACTGGAACCAGGATGCAATCGCCGGATTTTCAACGTGCCAGCCGGAGAATGTTGACCTCGATTAATTCATTCATATATTATGAAGTCCTTGCTTAGAGCCATTTTTTAAAAAGTTTAAGTACATTTCATTTCACGTCAAAGTCAACAAATAACCATCAAGCACTGCAAGTCTACAACACACAAGTGGATAGATCGGCAAACTTGCATCCAGCTTAGATGTCTTTACATCTCAAATACTTATAAACCTTCTTCTTTTTTCCAGTATTAATTAATTTGCTTTCTATCGAATGGGTGGTATTATAATGAGAACAGAAGAACATTGCACTTGAACTTGAAAAGATAATCAAGAGTGTTATGTCAAGAATAGAAGCTAAGAATACTACGAAATAATACAATGCAAATATGTCTGTAAGAACCACATACATAGTTCCAACAATTTCAAAACAAGTACATCTATCAGATAATAAATTTCCCACCTCGCTACGATAAAACCATACAGACATAAAAATAAAAGTTAGATACAACAAGAATCTCCCATATCAATTAGAGCATCTAGCAATAGTCAAACTACTCAAATTAAACATAGTATGAACCATTACACTTAAGTGCGGTACAAGTAGAGTCTAATAACATAAGCAAAGATAAAAGGATACTGGCTTAAATGATTTTAACCAAGTCAGTATTCTAAATCAAATTTTAAGAATGAATCAAATTCCAGTTTCTTCCAGTGACTAATTATGTTTAAAATTTAATTAAGAGACAGTAAGTATTTACCACAAAAGATAGAAAGGGTTCGACTAAAATATATGAATCCTTGCACATTATTCTCTACTTTTACATGAGAGGAAAACATATAAACAGCTATAAGTTTTCATCGAAAAATCTAAAATAACATGATCGTTTTTTTTTTTTTACTTCAAAACATTAAATCACATTGATTCTTCAGTGAAACTTAATTTCTTTTAAGTATGGTTATACTATTTTGGCGACATCATAAATACAGAATGCATGCCCCCCAAAAAAAAAGCTTAATGTATCATTTGACGGTAGAAGATTACCGAGATACAAATAATTACACATTTGTTCAGATGTATTCAAAAACCCAACAGAGGTGTAATTAAAGTATCATTCAAAGAAGGGGCTATAGAAGCACAACTTACCGGAGGCCTGTTAGCTGGTGATGATTTGGCATGATAATCACTCGAAATCTGGTCTGAATTCGACAAATATTATGTGACTAAAACATGATGCCCTTGATTTGAGTTACATGAAAATTCAACAACTTGTGATTGAGCTACAAAAAAGAAAAGAAAATGATGAGTTAGGACTGAATTATATGAGTTGATAGTTGAAACATAGAAGTATATGTATATATGTAGCAGCAAGGCATCACCTTAAAAATGAGCAATTATGAACAGTACAATATAAAAGGGCGAATTCCGAAAATCAAACTTGGAACATATAGATTTCGTATATTGAGAAAATGGTAACTGACCATAGAAATTAAACTATGCAAAATCCTGAAAAACATCATCTATAAGAAAACCTTACTTTTGAAACAAAAATTCAGAATATTAAAAGCAAATTGCATAAAGCAACCTTGGTAAGGAAAATTCAAGACCTTCCATGCATAAATCAAAGCTCATATCACTAAGCCGAATTGCCATTGGCAAAGCACTGAACCTGAAAGTATATGAAATTATGTAGCAACAAGGCATCATCTTGAAAACCAGATTTATCATATAATAAAATGATACAAGTATAAGAATCCCAAGAAACAACCTTGCAACCTCTCACACTTGAAGGGCTGATCTGTAAGAATAGGTCACGCGGCAACACAACAAAAAGTTCACTTATGTGGATGTTTGAAAAAACGTAATCTTTAATACAAGCCTACATTCAACATAAAATTTTACAGAAAGGCCCCAAAGGGGGGATCATGCCACATGACCAAATGCTGGTCATGTCCTTGAGTACATGTCAGGTGACATAAACATAGAAGTCAAAATAAGCGAAAGCTTGAAAATATCATCTTCAAAACAAGCATACTTAAGATTATACATCATAAAAAGGGGCATTCCGAGAATCGAACTCGGGACCTCTCGCACCCAAAGCGAGAATCATACCACTAGACCAAATGCCCTTGGTGCAAGGGTTGATCTGCTAGTATAATTCATTTGGCGATACACTGCATTAGAGTTGTCATTTCAGAAAGAAAAGGACTTAAAAAAACAAAAGTCAAACTATGCCAAAGAAGCATTCTGATAGTAAACCTTTTGAAATAGATATCTACGAAATGAAAAGGAGCATTTCATAAATTTAACCTGAGATCAAGAATCATACAACTATAACACATGTCTTGGTGAAAGGCTGAATTTATAAATACATGTAATTATATGACAATCTAATCATATCGTTCAAAGTAATATGTCACATATGATTTGGAAATTATAGAAATGTTGGCTGTCAACGTCAAAAGAAATGTACTATGTGAAAGCGTGGAAGATTTAATCTTGAACACAAACTTTTATTTTAAATCTTATATATGATTGGCTTGTCTTATGTATAATTGGCTTGGAAGCCCGATTTTGTGGTCCGACCACGAAGTCCCACACTGCTCTTCCATATAAACAAAAGGTCAGGAGTTTGAATCTCACAATGAACAAAATTTTAAATACATATGTTCAAGTGGAAATTTTCAAACATAAACATGGTTGCAAATTCAAACATTATTTGAACAAAAATTACACTTTTTCTTTGTGTTTTCAGTTATTCTCATTGAACTACATAGAAATTAAAATTTAATAATTTAACAAAGGATTTTATATGCAAGTGCATTGCACGTGCCAAGAAATGTCTATGACATAAGAGAATAGACTCGATGACTTTCACCTCTTCCACCGAAAGCAATAATGACAACATTAGAGCAAATGCTTATGATGATACGACATAATAATATAGACTCAATGACTATAACGCAATATACAATTCACTGGTCAAATATCCTCGTCCTTGATACGTTTAGTCAAGAACTGAAGCATGCAATAGTTTTGTTATATTACAAATTTTCCTTTGAACGGTTGGGAACCAAAGCATATGATCAGTTCCTTGATGTTACTGATTTACAACTTTAGGTGATTTTAGAATGGCCTTTTCTTCTTTCTCAAGAATGGAAGGAATAAAATGGTTGAAAAGAATGAAGGACTTTTAAAACCTTCGCTCTTAGAACAATCAGGTTAGTCACGGATTTTTCATCACAACAAATTAAAATTTGCTGCAAGGATCGTGTACAAGTAACAAAATTATGGAGAAACGGTCACCTGAACTGGACTTTTAACCTAAAACCCTAATTCCGAATACTCGTAAAACCCTAACTCGAAAATTTCCAAAACTGAACTCCTACGTTGGAAGTAATTTTAAAAAAAGGCCATAGTAAGTAGCTAAATTATGGAGAAACGGTCACCTGAACTGGACTCCGATGCCAATTTTGATATCGGCTGAGAGTTAAAGCATGTCGAATAAGGAAATGTTGGAAAAAATGTGTAGGAAAGAAAGAGTGGGTGTAAGGCGAGATTTCGCCTGTCCCGAGTTTCTCCTCAGCCTTTTCCATTTTACCCTTGGTAACTTTTCACTTACCCATATTTACTTTTTAACGGTATGCTTTACCCATTCATGGAATTGAATTTTACGTAGTAGAAGAAAAAAACGTTGTACACCCTAGATTTCGTATATCCAAAATCAAGCTTGATTAAAAGCAATGAGCAGTTAGAAATCAATACTCAAATCGAATTATTGAATTTCACGAAGTAGAATAAAAAAACGCTGTACACCCTAGATTTCGTATATCCAAAATCAAGCATAGCACACGGAGCATGCACATGGTAGCAAAAAGAAAACCCTAAAAAAAAAATTGTTTTTTCTAGCAAGATTAGATTATATAAGTCTACTAATTTTCGTACATGGTTAGCATAGGTTATACGAGGAAAAAAAAGATTGTACATTGTTTGGTTAATTAATTTCAAGTCATATAATTTTCGTTGTAAGTGGAAGTTAAACACTTTAAATTAAAATCTTTGTTATTGCGAGTTAGTATGTAAGTATGAGTTTTTATTTCAATACTTTATAATTTATTCTCGTGTTCATAACTTGAGTTCTTGTTCTTCGGTTAGTAGTTAGCAATATCAGCTGAGAGTTAAAGCATGTCGAATAAGGAAATGTTGGAAAAAATGTGTAAGGAAAGAAAGAGTGGGTGTAAGGGGAGATTTCGCCTGTCCCGAGTTTCTCCTCAGCCTTTTCCATTTTACCCTTGGTAACTTTTCACTTACCCATATTTACTTTTTACCGGTATGCTTTACCCATTCATGGGATCGAATTTCACGTAGTAGAAGAAAAAAACGCTGTACACCCTAGATGTCGTATATCCAAAATCAAGCTTGATTAAAAGCAATGAGCAGCTAGAAATCAATACTCAAGTCCGCAGTAAGTTGATCAAACCCTTATATTTTTTCTTTAACCGAGATGGATTAAGGATAATAAAGCAGAGAGCGCACATGATTATGCACGAACCACGTAAAGATGCAGCATGGTTGTTAATTAATTTCAAGTCATATAATTTTCGTTGTAAGTGAAAGTTAAACACTTTAAATTAAAATCTTGGTTATTGTGAGTTAGTATGTAAGTATGAGTTTTTATTTCAATACTTTATAATTTATTCTCGTGTTTATAACTTGATAAAAAGCATTTGTGCATTTGTGCGTGGTTAGGTTAACTAGCATTTGTACATGGTTATAACTTAAAAAAAAAAGATTGTACATGATTAGGTTAACTAGCATTCGTACATTTGTGTAGCTAACTCAAAAGTGACTGACTACTTCAGAAAGACGTAAAAAAATGGAAGAAAGATTAGCAAAGCAAAGAGAAGACGAATGTGACGGCCCGCCCCGCACCAACCAACATTTACTCCAAAAGTGCGCTGTACACATGTCCAGTTAGCACGGAACGGGTCGTCAGAAGGAAAGGGAAGAAGGAAATGAACTAACAAAGAACCTGTAGAATGTCTCACAGCGCATAGGATAAAATATAATAATAACATACTTGACATAAAACAGGTGAGACAGTGCATAAGCTGAAACAACTAACATAGCAGCGGAAAATGCAAGTACAGCTTATGATCCAAAGTTAAACATTATTACAACTTTTCAAACTGTCTCAAAGCAAAAGCAAGATAAAGGAGGTACACTACTAATGCCCAAGTAGCGACCACCAACGACACAGGGAGA
This sequence comes from Allium sativum, assembly GCA_030737875.1. Classification (NCBI taxonomy): domain Eukaryota; kingdom Viridiplantae; phylum Streptophyta; class Magnoliopsida; order Asparagales; family Amaryllidaceae; genus Allium; species Allium sativum. The sequence goes on from CM060923.1 coordinate 16,647,242, forward strand.
ATATCTATATATCATACGTGGAAGCCTCCCGCCCGCCTCCGAATCAGCTACTCGCGCATCACCAGCTAACCTGTCTCTAGTCTGCTCGTGTGAGCACCCAGAGTAATAAGAGGAGACATAAAACTCTGGGTCAGACATAAAGCCTGGTATGAGCGATAAGCATCTAAAGTGAACAATAACAGGTAGACTAAAACATACATGAACCTGGACCTGCAACCAAAGAGTTAGCACTACATACTGTACAACACTCTAAGGTGCCATATCAAAAGGTGTAAAGATACGGAGGTGGGGGTGTGCATGTCATAGTGATGGAAAACAATCAAACATAACATTCATCCTCACATCTCTCACTCAGTGCGTAAAGCATACGATATTCACCACTTCGATCACCCAACATACCTTGCTACGATCACTTTGCCCCATGAAGTCATAAATGGCTTCACTGCACTGATAACGTAGCCACTAGTCCTTTGCTATGTCCACTTGCCCCATGGAGTTGTTCACCCCATCTGCGCTGGCTCATAGCCTTACCAATCCTTTACTATGTCCACTTGCCCCATGGAGTTATTCACCCCATCTGCGCTGGCTCATAGTCTTGCTACGCATCACCTTGCCCCTCGAGTCGTAATGACTCTACTGCACTGATAACGAGTCTTGTTACCATCACCTTGCCCCTCGAGTCATAATGACTCTACTGCACTGATAAGTAGCCCATCATCCATTTTTAGTGGTGAATCGAAGTTATGAACGTCGACAACTCCTTAGCACACGTCCCGCAGCAAAGCCCAACCATGAAGTGAACTCATCGGTTCCCAACTAGATCCTGAGCTCTAACTTCCCACATTGGACTACCTTTGCATCTCGGGTTATTGGTCAATACTGGGTCGGGTCAGGTTCCCCTCAAGCCATCGGTTCGGGTCGGGTGTCCATTCTGAGTCGGGTCGGTGTGTTGTCCTCCCCTGTAGCGGTTCGGTTCGGGTTCCCAGCATTGTATCGGTTCGGGTCGAGTGTCCTCCTCCGGGTCGGGTGTCCCACTTCGGGTCGGGTCGGGTGCCATCTCCCTTCCAGTTCGTGCTTCCGCTCCGATCCGCTCCCTCGTTCTTCACGTGCTCCGATCCGATCCCTCCTTCTTTATCCGATCCAATCCCAGTTCAATTAGCGTGGCCTTCCTTTTTGCTAGTTCTCTCAAGTGTCAGGTTCCGATCCGATCGAATCCCTTGCCCAGTTCAACTTATCCGATCCGAGCCACCATATCCGATCCGATCGGATCCTGCACTGTTTTCTGAAACTTTTCCAGCAAGTGTTTACGCCATTCGACGACGTTTTCGACCATTCTAACTATTGAAATCAATCACAAAGCATATCATACAGTCATAGCAACATGCATAATCAACCACAAACATCAAAACATCAATATGATAGGTTAAAATGGATCAAACATACCCAAAACCCCATATTTCCCCTTAAGCATGTTTAGGTGAAACTAATGATAGGATTAGCAAAACTTAACCAAATTAACCCAAATTCATATCAGAGGTCTAAAACATCATTTAAGAATTTATGAGCATTTTTTCAGAATTTTATCACGTTTAAATTCGCTAATTAACACTAATTACCCTTAACTAGCCATAATTAGTGCAAAACTATGCAAATCACTCACCTTAGCCACAAACAAACTAAGATCTGAAATAAATCTCTAATTTGATGCAAATCCCAATGCTAAACAGCAGCTCCAATGTTGATTTGGTGTAGATCTTCCTTGATTAGATGTTGCTAAGCTAAATCCTTGATTAAATGATGATTTGGAGATGATTTATAGGTTGGAGGCCATTTTTAGGGTTCCTTGGAGATAAGTGGAGGCTAGAAAACTGAAATGGAATGATTCTCTAACTCATTTCAGCCTCCCCATAACCCTAATCCCGAAATGGGTTATGGGCTTATTCACTAATCACCCTATTTGGCTCGGTTAAGCAGTTTTTCACCTTCCAAACCTTAATTCAGCCATATCTCCCAAACGGTAAGTCCGTTTGGCTATTATGACCACTCTACGGAAAGGTAAACCATCAAACGAATCTAATGGAAGTGGTTTCAGGTCAAAATTCCTTTCCAATCAAAAGTTATGGCCAAAACAGTACCAACTAGGGGCAAAATGGTCATTTAAAAATTGACAAAAATCATAAGCATGGGAAATGACTCTAATAGATGTTTCCCAAAGTTACATGGCCATACGACTTCATATGGGAAAGAAATAAATATTCTACGATCCTCCGATGCGTAGAATGCGGGTTGTTACATTCTCCCCCCCCCTTAAGAAATTTCGCCCCCGAAATTCCCTAACCAAAACACACAAAAGGGTCCCGCATGCCTATCAATCATAAAACAACAATCAACATGCAAAACAAGCAAAACAAGTCTATCCTAGCATGCGGAATAACTAAATTACGAAGTAAGTCTTACCAGGCAAAGAGTTCTGGATATGCCTTCCTAATGCTCTCCTCTGTCTCCCAAGTACAATCATTCTCGTCCTCGCCCAATTGAACCTTGACTAGCTTCACCGCCTTCCTTCGAAGTTGCTTCGTATCGTGCCCCACAATACGAATCGGCTTGCGGTTCCCAACCGCCTCGGGTTCTACTTCGAAGTCCTCTAACTGATCAGGTGAAATAGTCACATCTGAGTCGTGAACGAACTTCCTTAGTTGGGAAACATGAAATACATTGTGAACTCCCGCCATCTTCTCTGGTAAGTCAACTCTATATGCCAAATTCCCGACTAGCTCAAGAACAGGGAATGGGCCAACAAATCTTGGTGCTAACTTGCCTCTCCTGCCAAATCGTATCACGCTCTTCAACGGAGAAATCTTAACAAACACCAAGTCACCAACGGAGAATTTTAAGTCTCTTCTCCTCTTATCAGCATAACTCTTCTGCCTGTCTTGGGCAGCTTTCATTCGTTGCTGAATGATCTTAATCTTATCTGAAGTTTCCCTCACCACATCTGGTCCAAGCATAAACTTCTCGCCAGTCTCTATCCAACATGATGGTGAGTTGCACGGTCTTCCGTACAAAGCTTCATATGGAGCCATACCGATACTGGATTGGTAGCTATTATTATATGCAAACTCTACTAGATGCAAATGGTCATCCCATGATCCACCACAATCCAATATACAAGCTCTCAAGAGATCTTCCAATATACGATTCACCCTCTCCGTCTGACCGTCGGTCTGAGGATGATATGTGGTACTGAGATGTAATCCTGACCCTAAAGCCTCTTGTAAGCTCTTCCAAAACCCACTAGTGAACAACGGGTCTCGGTCACTCACAATGCTTTTAGGTACTCCATGGAATCTCACTACCCACTTCATATACAATTTTGCCAACTTGGCTGCCGTTCTGGTCGATTTGACTGGTATAAATCTTGCACTCTTAGTCAATCGATCCACAATTACCCAAATGCTGTCATATCCCGATCTAGTCCTTGGTAAACCATCGATGAAATCCATCGAGACTTGCTCCCATTTTCCATTCGGGAATTTCTAATGGTTGCAACAACCCACTAGGCTTCTTTTGCTCGGCTTTAACTAGCTGGCAATTCATGCATTTGGATATAAACTTCCCAATGCCTCTTTTCATCCCTTCCCAGTAGTAAGTCTGCTTCATGTCTCGATACATCTTATTACCACCGGGATGTATAGTCAGTTTTGAGTGATGACATTCTCTAAGCACTTCATCTCTCAAACCATTCACGTTGGGTACAACTAGTCTTCCATTCTTTCGAAGCCATCCATCTCGATCAAGCCCATACACACTCATCTCCTCACCGTCGATGTCCATCTCTAACTTGGAGATGATTTCCAATAGATTAGGATCGTCCCTCTGGCTGGAACCAATCCGCTCTATCAAAGTGGGTTTGATCGCCAAACTAGCTAGCATAACTGGATCCAATTCGCACTTTGGTCTGAAATCAAACCCCGCGATATACTCCAGTTGCTTCCATTCAAGAAACATTGCCCCTAAACTGGCATGTCTCCTACTCAAGGCATCGGCTACCGCATTACCTTTCCCAGGTGTGTATGCGATATCAAAATCATACGAAGCCAAGAACTCTAACCATCTCTGTTGACGGAGATTCAGATCCTTCTGGGAGAAGAGATACTTTAACGATTTATGATCGGTAAACAACTCAAATCTTTCTCCCAAGAGATAGTGTCTCCACATCTTCAGCGCAAACACGATCGCTGCTAATTCCAAATCATGGGTAGGATACTTCTTCTCATGCGGCTTTAGCTGTCGACTAGCATAAGCTACAACCCTACCTCCTTGCATCAACACAGCACCTAGTCCGGTACCACAAGCATCCGTGTATACCGTCATCTCTTCATTCCCTTTAGGAATGACTAACACTGGCGCATGCGTCAACCTTTCCTTTAGACTCTTGAATGCATTCTCACACACTCCGTCCCAGACGAAGGACTGATTCTTCTTAGTCAACTGAGTCAACGGTGCTGCTATCTTGGAGAAGTCCTGGATAAACTTACGATAATATCCAGCTAATCCCAAGAAACTTCTTACATCTGTTGCATTCTTGGGCGTAGGCCAATCCTGTACCGTAGCCACCTTTGCAGGGTCCACGGCAATACCACTCTCTGAAACAACATGACCCAAGAATCTCACTTCCCTTCTCCAAAAATGACACTTAGAGAATTTCGATTTCAATTGGTGTTTCCTCAACACCTCCATCACTATCCTCAAGTGTCCCTTGTGTTCCTCCTCTGTCCTTGAATAAACAAGGAAATCATCTACGAAAACAAGAACAAACTTATTCAATTGATCTCTGAATACTCGATTCATAAGATCCACAAAGTAGGCTGGTGCATTGGTCAACCCAAATGGCATGACCAACCACTCATAAAATCCAGACGGCGTCCTAAATGCCGTTTTCGGAACACTCTCATCTGCTACTCGAAGCTGATGAAATCCTGTCGCGAGGTCCAATTGGGAGAACACTCTTGCTCCTTCCAGTTGATCAAACAAATCATCTATCCGCGGTAGAGGATACTTATTCTTCCTCGTCACCTTATTCAACTCGCGATAGTCCACACACAAACGAAGGGAACCATCTGCCTTAGTGGCAAACACAACTGGTGCTCCTCACTCGGAGACACTCCTTCTAATAAATCCCTTCTTCAAAAGATTGCTGACTTGCACCCCGAGCTCTCGCTGCTCCCTTGGTGCCATACGACGAAGTGGCATCACTATAGGTCTGGCATCTTTCACTAAATCAATACGGAACTCAATCTCTCGGTGTGGTGGAAGCCCGGTCACCTCCTCGAAGACGTCCGAATACTGGCCAACCACAGGCACATCTGACAGCTCATCCTGCGGGATGTCGAGGGAATTTACAAAACTAGCCATAACCCCATCACTAGGTAGACTACCAAACACTACCCTCCGCCCATCATCCGCCCTAACTATCACCAAAAAGCCCTCACAGTCTACCACCACCCCCGTATCTTTGGAGCCAATCGACTCCCAATATAATGCCATACCCAGTAAAGCCCAAAACAAAGTAATCACAAACAAACAAACATCCATGACTCGATAAGACCAAATTCCTGCAAATCATACTAAGACCAGTCGAACCACCAATCGGGTTCATCACAACCAATGATCTATCGACTATCTCGGGTTCCAGTCCCAACCTATCTACCAGGTCACTAGATATGAAGGAACGGGAAGCCCCTGTATCAAACAAAACTCGAACTGGTACATCATAAATAGAAAGCATACCTTGAATAACAACATTCTTTCCTTTCTCCACCGCAGTTGGGGCATTCGACGAAGAAGGAACAGCATCAATAGCATATGCTTTCACAATCTGCTTCTCCTTAAGAGGTTGCGGACACTTATCCTTATGATGTCCCACTTGACCACAGTTGTAGCACTTCCTTTCCGATGGCTTGGCCCGACATTCTTTAGCATAATGGCCCTTCTTACCACAGCTGTAGCACTCAACATCCTTCTTGTTCTTTTTCTGGCCACCCTTAGATTGGTCCTGCTTCCTTTTATTCTGAGAGTTGTTCTTGCCTCCACCGCCTGCTTGCGGCTTTGGCCCTTCTGCAGATGCAGCCTCAGTCTTTGACTTAGGGTAAAGACTCTCTGATCTCAAAGCTTTCCCCACGATCGATTCAAAAGTCTCATCGATGTGGTTGATAAGCCTTTCCCCCAAGTATCCATCCAAACCAGTAATGAACTTCTCATTCTTCTTCTCAGGAGTATCGATAAGAGATAGTCCATACTTCGACAAAGTGTCGAACTCAGCAATATAGTCAGAAACTGCCCTACCACTCTGCTTGAGTTCCAAGAACCTCTTAAACAACACTGACTTCTGGGCAGCTGGAATGAATTTCTCGCTAAAGCGAGCCTTGAACTGATCCCAAGTAACCTGATCTTCTGGAGTAGCTGTTCTAATGGCATTCCACCAATTCATCGCTCGCCCTTGCAGCTGACGAGACACTAACCATCTCTTCATCGCATCCTCAAGACCCAAGTCATCGAAGATACGATCACAGCTATCCATCTAGTCTTGAACATCTGTGGCCGACTTCGTCCCGTGGAACGGCTTCCCACCAAGGTTAGTGTAATCTTTGCACAACTTGGCGAAATCGACCCTAGGCGCCTGCACTACTGGGCCAACACCAACTCCGGGATTGGGAACTGCCTCTTGCACTTCTCTAAGCATGTCTCTCATGAGGTTAGTAAACATCGCACTCATGTTAGCGGCATTCCCATGGTTGGTCCCTCTACCAGCACCCCTCGTGTCTCGACTCATCGTCAATTTGTAAAAGGGAAACGATTAACGACCCCATAGTGGTGCTAGTGCAGTGCGACTTCATTCTTATACTACTAATAGTATATACATATATAGCTTTTGAAAACCAAAGTAATCACAAATACGCGCTCTCATATATATCTCTCCCTAGTGTCTTTCCCTAGGTTAACTACGCAACCTAGAGCTCTGATACCAAGTGTGACGGCCCGCCCCGCACCAACCGACATTTACTCCAAAAGTGCGTTGTACACATGTCCAGTTAGCACGGAACGGGTCGTCAGAAGGAAAGGGAAGAAGGAAATGAACTAACAAAGAACCTGTAGAATGTCTCACAGCGCATAGGATAAAATATAATAATAACATACTTGACATAAAACAGGTGAGACAGTGCATAAGCTGAAACAACTAACATAGCAGGGGAAAATGCAAGTACAGCTTATGATCCAAAGTTAAACATTATTACAACTTTTCAAACTGTCTCAAAGCAAAATCAAGATAAAGGAGGTACACTACTAATGCCCAAGTAGCGACCACCAACAACACAGGGAGAATATCTATATATCATACGTGGAAGCCTCCTGCCCGCCTCCGAATCAGCTACTCGCGCATCACCAGCTAACCTGTCTCTAGTCTGATCGTGTGAGCACCCAGAGTAATAAGAGGAGACATAAAACTCTGGGTCAGACATAAAGCCTGGTATGAGCGATAAGCATCTAAAGTGAACAATAACAGGTAGACTAAAACATACCTGAACCTGGACCTGCAACCAAAGAGTTAGCACTACATACTGTACAACACTCTAAGGTGCCATATCAAAAGGTGTAAAGATACGGAGGTGGGGGTGTGCATGTCATAGTGATGGCAAACAATCAAACATAGCATCCATCCTCACATCTCTCACTCAGTGCGTAAAGCATACGATATTCACCACTTCGATCACCCAACATACCTTGCTATGATCACTTTGCCCCATGAAGTCATAAATGGCTTCACTGCACTAATAACGTAGCCACTAGTCCTTTGCTATGTCCACTTGCCCCATGGAGTTGTTCACCCCATCTGCGCTGGCTCATAGCCTTACCAATCCTTTACTATGTCCACTTGCCCCATGGAGTTATTCACCCCATCTGCGCTGGCTCATAGTCTTACTACGCATCACCTTGCCCCTCGAGTCGTAATGACTCTACTGCACTGATAACGTAGTCTTGCTACCATCACCTTGCCCCTCGAGTCATAATGACTCTACTGCACTGATAAGTAGCCCATCATCCATTTTTAGTGGTGAATCGAAGTTATGAACGTCGACAACTCCTTAGCACACGTCCCGCAGCAAAGCCCAACCATGAAGTGAACTCATCGGTTCCCAACTGGATCCTGAGCTCTAACTTCCCACATTGGACTACCTTTGCATCTCGGGTTATTGGTCAATACTGGGTCGGGTCGGGTTCCCCTCAAGCCATCGGTTCGGGTCGGGTGTCCATTCTGAGTCGGGTCGGTGTGTTGTCCTCCCCTGTAGCGGTTCGGTTCGGGTTCCCAGCATTGTATTGGTTCGGGTCGAGTGTCCTCCTCCGGGTCGGGTGTCCCACTTCGGGTCGGGTCGGGTGCCATCTCCCTTCCAGTTCGTGCTTCCTCTCCGATCCGCTCCCTCTTTCTTCACGTGCTTCGATCCGATCCCTCCTTCTTTATCCGATCCGATCCCAGTTCAAGTAGCGTGGCCTTCCTTTTTGCCAGCTCTCTCAAGTGTCAGGTTCCGATATGATCGAATCCCTTGCCCAGTTCAACTTATCCGATCCGAGCCACCATATCCGATCCGATCCGATCCTGCACTGTTTTCTGAAACTTTTCCAGCAAGTGTTTACGCCATTCGACGACGTTTTCGACCATTCTAACTATTGAAATCAATCACAAAGCATATCATACAGTCATAGCAACATGCATAATCAACCACAAACATCAAAACATCAATATGATAGGTTAAAATGGATCAAACATACCCAAAACCCCATATTTCCCCTTAAGCATGTTTAGGTGAAACTAATGATAGGATTAGCAAAAGTTAACTAAATTAACCCAAATTCATATCAGAGGTCTAAAACATCATTTAAGAATTTATGAGCATTTTTCCAGAATTTTATCACGTTTAAATTCGCTAATTAACACTAATTACCCTTAATTAGTCATAATTAGTGCAAAACTATGCAAATCATTCACCTTAGCCACAAACAAACTAAGATCTGAAATAAATCTCTGATTTGATGCAAATCCCAATGCTAAACAGCAGCTCCAATGTTGATTTGGTGTAGATCTTCCTTGATTAGATGTTGCTAAGCTAAATCCTTGATTAAAAGATGATTTGGAGGTGATTTAGAGGTTGGAGGTCATTTTTAGGGTTCCTTGGAGATAAGTGGAGGCTAGAAAACTGAAATGATTCTCTAACTCATTTCAGCCTCCCCATAACCCTAATCCCGAAATGGGTTATGGGCCTATTTAATAATCACCCTATTTGGCCCGGTTAAGCAGTTTTTCACCTTCTAAACCTTAATTCAGCCATATCTCCCAAACGGTAATCCGTTTGGCTATTATGACCACTCTACGGAAAGGTAAACCATCAAACAAATCTAATGGAAGTGGTTTCAGGTCAAAATTCCTTTCCAATCAAAAGTTATGGCCAAAACAGTACCAACTAGGGGCAAAATGGTCATTTAAAAATCGACAAAAATCATAAGCATGGGAAATGACTCTAATAGATGTTTCCCAAAGTTACATGGCCATACGACTTCATATGGGAAAGAAATAAATATTCTACGATCCTCCGATGCGTAGAATGCGGGTTGTTACAACGAAGAACCATTAATCGAAGGAGAACAAGCTGATTAACAACTAATTTATGAACGTGTGGGGAGGATGGTGGTGTTGGTAGTAGTCACGATCCCACTAGGAATGTTGTTGATAAAGGAAGAGCCGGCCCTGAGGTGTGGACAAGCCCGACCCTAGCCACAAGCGACAAAAGCAGTCGCTTAGGGCATCGCAAGATCAGGGGCATCATTCCACCGAATATCCAAATCATAGAAGAAGAAGAAATTGTGAATCACAATCCGAAAATCCAAATCGCGAGAGCTACAGTGTAATAACCCGAAAATCTGGGCCAGTTTAAAATTTTTATTTTGGCAATTTTAGCGAATTTTGAACATTTAAAATAGATTATTTTAAATAATTTCGACGAGAAATTTATTTTGAATAGAATTGGAACGTATATATTATATACGTCGTCGTTAGAATATGAATATTTATATATAATTATAAATAGAATTGAAAATGGCGCGGTAGTTCGATAATTCGATTTCAAACTTCAATTGAATGTACCGAGAGCAAAACAATCCGGATTTTAGTGAAACCAAAAACATTAGGATCTATTTGAGAATATCTTTCCAACGAATCCGACAAATCAAGATTTCATAGCGGGAATCAAAAGATATGTCCAGTTGAAAATTCTGAATAGTCGCTATGGAATTCAGGCCCTTAAAAATGGACATTTTGCAAATGACCTCGGATTTCGACGAAACCAGTTTTGTTGGGTCCGTGATGTCGAGTTATTGCTAGATTCCAAATTTCATAATTTTTCGAATCAATATGTGAGCGTGGCAAAGGAAAACACGTTTTGACCATTTCAGTTGATTTTAATCGACTGGAAATTGGCCATTTTTCTAACGGTCTCAGAATTCGACGAAACTAGTTTTGTTAGGACCGTATCATCAATACGAAGCTAGAAAATATTTTTCGGGAATTTTTAGAGTTAGTATGTGACCCCGGTAATTTGAAATGTACGTTTAAAATTCAATATAGTGATTTAAATGTAAATTAAACGGGAACTGATTCAAACGATCGAATCAACCTACGATACATATCCCATTGTGTTCAGAATAGGGGTAATATGCTATGGACGACAGGCGGTGGGCCTCGTTTAGAGGTCGTATGTAAAAGTCAACTTTTTGCGATTAAATTAATTAAATTAATTAAAAATTAAAATATATAGGCCCCCCCTTCCCGTTTTCATTCAACAGAAACGGAAAAAAGAAAAGAAAAAAGAAAAGAAAAGAGGAGAGCGACGGGGGAGGAGCCGCCGCCCCTCCCCGATGAACCGTCGCCGCCGCCAGGGGTGGCGCAGCCCCTGCGCCGCCGCTTCCTTCTCCCTCCTCTCCTTCTTCTTCTTCCTCTGAAAAGAACGCGCCGCCACCACCAAAAAACGCCCAAACCGCTTCCACCTCCTCCTCTCGCCGAAACCCTAGCCCCTCCCCGTCGCCACCATCACTGTGCCCCCTCCTACTGCGATGACCCCCCCTCCCCCATGCGTTAGCCTCTCCTCTCCTTCCACATAAACCACCGTAGCCCAATTCGATACCGCCGCGACCCGCCTGGCCAACCAACCTCGACTCCGGCGCCTCCTAACCCACTTCCGACTGTGAGTGCTTTTTTTTAATACAGTTTACTTATTAAAAGTATTGTTTTCTTTTAGATTTTTAATTGCTTAAAGTTTAGATTTTTAATCGACAAAAGTATAGAAAAGATTTGATTTTTAAAATTTAAAAGATTAGATTTTTAAAGGAAGAAAGACGATATTTTTAAATGGAGAAAGGTGAGATTTTTACATAGGTAGTGGGTTAAAAATATGACTTTTACATAGTAGGAACTATAGAAATGTAATCTTTATGAGAAATAGAAATAAAAATATCATCTTTGTGTATGTAGCAAAATAAAAATCTGATTTTTATTTTATATACGTCGAAATGAAGTGTTTATTTTTATAAAGGCGAAAACTTTATTTTTATAAAGGCGAAAACTTTATTTTTATAAAGGCGAAAACTTTATTTTTGAAAGGGCGAAATCTTTATATGAAGAATAAGGTGATAAAAATATAATCTTTATCTATATAGTAGCGTTGTGAAAATATGCTTATTTTTATATATTGAATAACGAAGTGAAAATTCGATTTTTAAATATATGAAGTGATTATAAAAATATGACTTTTAAATTGAAAGTGAATAAATAAAAATGTGATTTTTATTTTAAAGACATCAAAATATAAAAATGTGTGATTTTTATATATGTAGTGGCTACGGGCAACGAAGATGAAAAGGCGAGAACGAAGAAGATTTCTATAAATGAAGTGTCGTGAAGTTGGATAGCTATTGGTGAGAACTTCTCACTCAAAATCCCTTTTTCTAGTTATATATATATACACTAGGATGCAGACGGTGCTTAGTAGCACCCGACACAATCGTCCACAAACCATGGACTTGTTTGTTTGGTTGCATAAATTAGTTAGATGATTTGGGCTGAATTGAATTGTTTGGTGAATTGAAATGGATTTGATTGATGTGTGAATGGCGTGGGCCTTCACTAGACCGGGGATAAGGCTAGGCCTCGTCCCGTTTCTAGTATCGTGCCGTTATGCCGCCGAAATTTCCCAAAATATGTTAGAAAATTAAAAATATCATTTTTATTGTGTAAATGAACTGAATAGAAAGTCATGTGTTGAAATAGAATATTTTATCGTTAAAAATATAATTTTTAACGTGGAAGTGAATAAAATAAAATATTCATTTACAAACCGGACGGTTTGTTTATGTACACTTATTTGAAGGACATTGATTGGGACGATAAATTTTGCACATCCCCCAACCGCACAAATAAATTCTGAGTTTGATTGTTTGAAACCCCACACGGGTGTTGGGATGAAATTTGAAGTTCACTCATCCTGATTGATTAAATATGTCGATCGATCGATTGACAGGCTGTTATAAGCGTTAGATATCTATATTTGATGCTTATACAGTGTAGTGCACTTTGGTTGATGGTTGATTATTTTTCAATGCTATTTTATACATATGTTGTATGGAAATCCATATAATTAACATTATATGGTGATTGATTGGGCCTCATTCCAATCGGGAAAATAATGAATATTATAAAAGATAATTCATGTGTTGAATATAAAAATAGTCATGTGTTGACGATGTCCAGGTGTTGAGTGAAATATTTTATACAATGAAATTTACATCTTTATCATATTTAAAATTAGAACTACTTCTCAGTAGAAGTCTAATTGAAAATCAAACGATAGATACCATAGTTTTATAAAATATTTTACATAACAAAAATAGTGATGTGTTGACAGTACTCATGTGTTGAGATTAGTCGTGTGTTGAAAGAAATATAGATTCATGGGTTGAATGAAATAAATATTCATTTGTTGAATAGAATAACGAATTTATTGAAATATATAAAGCCGTGTTGATTAGAGATACGTTATTTTGACGCGAACGATATTTATATCGATTTTATTCGTTGTATAATGAATGTTGAAAAGTGATTTCAAAATTTAATATTTTGAAAGGAAATTCAAATTGAATTAGATTAAAAAGTGAAATTGAAATTTTATTGAATCAATTTGAAATGAATTCGAATCGAATAGAAAATGGATTCGATTCGAATTGAATAGAAAGTGAATTTGAATTCGAGTAAAATAGAAATGAATTCAAATTGAATTAGATTGAAATTGAAATTTCAAACAAACTGAAATTGAATTGAAATCAATTTGAAACGAATTCGAATTAGATCAAATAGAAGGTAAATTCGAATTGAATTGAATTGAAACGAATTAGAATTGGAATTGAATCCGAATTGAATTGAAATCAAATCGATTTGAAATTGAATGTAGAAGTTGAATTGTTTTAGAAACGAATTTAAAACGATTTATAAAATTCGTTTTAAAAGGAAATCGACGAAATATATATATATAATATATATATATATTATATATATAATGGCCTGAATAGAACGCGCCGCGCCGCGGCAGTTTGTGAATTTCGACCATTTATTTCAAACGGACATTACAGGAGATCCGACCGTCGGATTCTCCTAAAACCGGAACCGTTGGGTTCGTATCGAAAACAGCTTTCCGATGAATATGAGAAATTTGAAATCTAACGGTTGGATTTGGAATTATGTCCAAATCAATTTCAGAAAAGGTCGCTGTAAGTGCAGTTCGATGGCCGTTGATGGAAATCGACTGTACGGGCCTTGATAAAATTATTAAAAATATTAATAATTTGTGTAAAATCATAAGAAATGATTTGGGAAAAATTGAGCTGAAGAATTCCACATTTGAAAAGATAAAAATGGATTTTTATCGAAATGAACTAGTTTTGAACTAGAATTAAAATCAATTTATTTTGAAATAAATAAATTGAATTTGAAGTGATTTTAAAAATAATCGATATTTCCAATACGTGGATTGGACTGGAGTTGAATCGAAATTATCTTCGGGATATTTCGATGTTGGATTTCGTGACTATACAGATATTGTTATGGGAATTTGAAAGATATATTATATATCGTTATTTCCAATACGATATTTGTTGGTTTCAGAATTTGATATTGAATATAAGCCGGTATATTTTCTATTCAGAGCCTTGTATTTAATATCAAATGTGATTTGGGTTTATCGTGAATCGTGTTTTAGATGACATTGGTTCTTTAACCCAGTTAAAGGCATGATGTTGATTTTTGAAAAGATTAAAACTAAGTGGAGTTTTAATCAATCTTTAATTAAATCAAAATGTGAATTGATAATTTAAATTATCAAATCTGAAAAGTGATCGAGAATGGAGTATCACCTGTTCTTGTTGCAGTCGTGATAGGGGGTTCTCGCTTCGCAGTTTGGTGGCGAACGGGAGACTCTTACCCCTACATGTCCCTTGTGGTGGGGGTTGGTTCGCCAGTGGGCGCGAGACTCGAGAGGGTTGTCGTAAAACAAGTAACTGGGGGACCATGTGAGAGCCACGGTGGGTTTTACCTGCTGCTTGGGGGATGAAGGGATGGTTGCAAAGCCTACCGGAGTTCGTCGGCTATCTTACAGTGGTATCAGAGCTTTGGTTTACAGAGCTCGAGAACAAGACACATTAGAACCATACGAAAGAATTCATCAGATATTGGATTAGTAATATCCAATTAGAATGACTCGTTAGAGATGGGATCAGTAGTATCCTAGAATGAGTGTGAAGAGTATATTTTTCAAATGAAAACAATTTTGTTTTAAAATTTAAATCGTTTTATACGTATTTGAATATTTATTTATTTTGAACATGGACAATCGAGTATATATAGATTTCGCGTATACGCGTCATGAACGTATAGTCGAAGTTTTAATATACTGGATAGATATAGAGTCGCATTCTAGACACCCGGGGATAATTCTGGTGATGTGGCCACATCATCAGTATTTATATTCGTGTTTCGAAGGTGTGATACCTATATATTTCCATTAGGCTGGTGTGAGAACCAAAACTAATATAGCTAGAATACATTGTTGTGAATTGGCATCAAAAACATGATTTTCTGTAAATATATCAAAATTATGAATTTGAAACTCTAATTCACTAATTGATTGATGTTTGTGTTGTTTGTTTATTTGTTTGCTAATTTTTAACCATTTTGCCTAATTAGATCAAATAGTGAGTTGTATTGAAAATTGGTCGCATTTGCTTGCATATACATATACTTACCTTGAACAGGTCATAGCAAGGAGGCTAGAGCAGAGAATAAAATTTGTTTGCCCGACAAATAGGTACATGTTTACTACATAATTTACTGTTTTGTTTGGGTGATGATGATTTTATGAGCCTATTGGCTAGCCGCTTGGCTTTTTCTTTTTCTTTTTGAGATCTGAAGGACCGGGGAAGCTATTTGAAATTCCCCGATGCTCCCGGTGCAGGGGAGGTTATGGCGAAATTTTTCGAAAATTTAGGGTGTTAGCCAAATTTTTGAAAATTTGAAAATTCTCAGAAACTGAAAAGTTAGAGAATGGAAGCCAGATCGAATGTAAAGATTATTAATCAAACCACTTCCGACTTTGTTCCTTTTCGAGGACGAAAAGTTTTAAGTGGGAGAGATTGTAATAACCCGAAAATCTGGGCCAGTTTAAAATTTTTATTTTGGCAATTTTAGCGAATTTTGAACATTTAAAATAGATTATTTTAAATAATTTCGACGAGAAATTTATTTTGAATAGAATTAGAACGTATATATTATATACGTCGTCGTTAGAATATGAATATTTATATATAATTATAAATAGAATTGAAAATGGCGCGGTAGTTCGATAATTCGATTTCAAACTTCAATTGAATGTACCGGGAGCAAAACAATCCGGATTTTAGTGAAACCAAAAACATTAGGATCTATTTGAGAATATCTTTCCAACGAATCCGACAAATCAAGATTTCATAGCGGGAATCAAAAGATATGTCCAGTTGAAAATTCTGAATAGTCGCTATGGAATTCAGGCCCTTAAAAATGGACATTTTGCAAATGACCTCGGATTTCGACGAAACCAGTTTTGTTGGGTCCGTGATGTCGAGTTATTGCTAGATTCCAAATTTCATAATTTTTCGAATCAATATGTGAGCGTGGCAAAGGAAAACGCGTTTTGACCATTTCAGTTGATTTTAATCGACTGGAAATTGGCCATTTTTCTAACGGTCTCAGAATTCGACGAAACTAGTTTTGTTAGGACCGTATCATCAATATGAAGCTAGAAAATATTTTTCGGGAATTTTTAGAGTTAGTATGTGACCCCGGTAATTTGAAATGTACGTTTAAAATTCAATATAGTGATTTAAATGTAAATTAAACGGGAACTGATTCAAACGATTGAATCAACCTACGATACATATCCCATTGTGTTCAGAATAGGGGTAATATGCTATGGACGACAGGCGGTGGGCCTCGTTTAGAGGTCGTATGTAAAAGTCAACTTTTTGCGATTAAATTAATTAAATTAATTAAAAATTAAAATATATAGCCCCCCCTTCTCGTTTTCATTCAACAGAAACGGAAAAAAAAGAAAGAAAAAAGAAAAGAAAAGAGGAGAGCGACGGGGGAGGAGCCGCCGCCCCTCCCCGATGAACCGTCGCCGCCGCCAGGGGTGGCGCAGCCCCTGCGCCGCCGCTTCCTTCTCCCTCCTCTCCTTCTTCTTCTTCCTCTGAAAAGAACGCGCCGCCACCACCAAAAAACGCCCAAACCGCTTCCACCTCCTCCTCTCGCCGAAACCCTAGCCCCTCCCCGTCGCCACCATCACTGTGCCCCCTCCTACTGCGATGACCCCCCCTCCCCCACGCGTTAGCCTCTCCTCTCCTTCCACATAAACCACCGCAGCCCAATTCGATACCGCCGCGACCCGCCTGGCCAACCAACCTCGACTCCGGCGCCTCCTAACCCACTTCCGATTGTGAGTGCTTTTTTTTAATACAGTTTACTTATTAAAAGTATTGTTTTCTTTTAAATTTTTAATTGCTTAAAGTTTAGATTTTTAATCGACAAAAGTATAGAAAAGATTTGATTTTTAAAATTTAAAAGATTAGATTTTTAAAGGAAGAAAGACGATATTTTTAAATGGAGAAAGGTGAGATTTTTACATAGGTAGTGGGTTAACAATATGACTTTTACATAGTAGGAACTATAGAAATGTAATCTTTATGAGAAATAGAAATAAAAATATCATCTTTGTGTATGTAGCAAAATAAAAATCTGATTTTTATTTTATATACGTCGAAATGAAGTGTTTATTTTTATAAAGGCGAAAACTTTATTTTTATAAAGGCGAAAACTTTATTTTTATAAAGGCGAAAACTTTATTTTTGAAAGGGCGAAATCTTTATATGAAGAATAAGGTGATAAAAATATAATCTTTATCTATATAGTAGCGTTGTGAAAATATGCTTATTTTTATATATTGAATAACGAAGTGAAAATTCGATTTTTAAATATATGAAGTGATTATAAAAATATGACTTTTAAATTGAAAGTGAATAAATAAAAATGTGATTTTTATTTTAAAGACATCAAAATATAAAAATGTGTGATTTTTATATATGTAGTGGCTACGGGCAACGAAGATGAAAAGGCGAGAACGAAGAAGATTTCTATAAATGAAGTGTCGTGAAGTTGGATAGCTATTGGTGAGAACTTCTCACTCAAAATCCCTTTTTCTAGTTATATATATATACACTAGGATGCAGACGGTGCTTAGTAGCACCCGACACAATCGTCCACAAACCATGGACTTGTTTGTTTGGTTGCATAAATTAGTTAGATGATTTGGGCTGAATTGAATTGTTTGGTGAATTGAAATGGATTTGATTGATGTGTGAATGGCGTGGGCCTTCACTAGACCGGGGATAAGGCTAGGCCTCGTCCCGTTTCTAGTATCGTGCCGTTATGCCGCCGAAATTTCCCAAAATATGTTAGAAAATTAAAAATATCATTTTTATTGTGTAAATGAACTGAATAGAAAGTCATGTGTTGAAATAGAATATTTTATCGTTAAAAATATAATTTTTAACGTGGAAGTGAATAAAATAAAATATTCATTTACAAACCGGACGGTTTGTTTATGTACACTTATTTGAAGGACATTGATTGGGACGATAAATTTTGCACATCCCCCAACCGCACAAATAAATTCTGAGTTTGATTGTTTGAAACCCCACACGGGTGTTGGGATGAAATTTGAAGTTCACTCATCCTGATTGATTAAATATGTCGATCGATCGATTGACAGGCTGTTATAAGCGTTAGATATCTATATTTGATGCTTATACAGTGTAGTGCACTTTGGTTGATGGTTGATTATTTTTCAATGCTATTTTATACATATGTTGTATGGAAATCCATATAATTAACATTATATGGTGATTGATTGGGCCTCATTCCAATCGGAAAAATAATGAATATTATAAAAGATAATTCATGTGTTGAATATAAAAATAGTCATGTGTTGACGATGTCCAGGTGTTGAGTGAAATATTTTATACAATGAAATTTACATCTTTATCATATTTAAAATTAGAACTACTTCTCAGTAGAAGTCTAATTGAAAATCAAACGATAGATACCATAGTTTTATAAAATATTTTACATAACAAAAATAGTGATGTGTTGACAGTACTCATGTGTTGAGATTAGTCGTGTGTTGAAAGAAATATAGATTCATGGGTTGAATGAAATAAATATTCATTTGTTGAATAGAATAACGAATTTATTGAAATATATAAAGCCGTGTTGATTAGAGATGCGTTATTTTGACGCGAACGATATTTATATCGATTTTATTCGTTGTATAATGAATGTTGAAAAGTGATTTCAAAATTTAATATTTTGAAAGGAAATTCAAATTGAATTAGATTAAAAAGTGAAATTGAAATTTTATTGAATCAATTTGAAATGAATTTGAATCGAATAGAAAATGGATTCGATTCGAATTGAATAGAAAGTGAATTTGAATTCGAGTAAAATAGAAATGAATTCAAATTGAATTAGATTGAAATTGAAATTTCAAACAAACTGAAATTGAATTGAAATCAATTTGAAACGAATTCGAATTAGATCAAATAGAAGGTAAATTCGAATTGAATTGAATTGAAACGAATTAGAATTGGAATTGAATTGAAATGAATCCGAATTGAATTGAAATCAAATCGATTTGAAATTGAATGTAGAAGTTGAATTGTTTTAGAAACGAATTTAAAACGATTTATAAAATTCGTTTTAAAAGGAAATCGACGAAATATATATATAATATATATATATATATATATATATTATATATATAATGGCCTGAATAGAACGCGCCGCGGCAGTTTGTGAATTTCGACCATTTATTTCAAACGGACATTACGGGAGATCCGACCGTCGGATTCTCCTAAAACCGGAACCGTTGGGTTCGTATCGAAAACAGCTTTCCGATGAATATGAGAAATTTGAAATCTAACGGTTGGATTTGGAATTATGTCCAAATCAATTTCAGAAAAGGTCGCTGTAAGTGCAGTTCGATGGCCGTTGATGGAAATCGACTGTACGGGCCTTGATAAAATTATTAAAAATATTAATAATTTGTGTAAAATCATAAGAAATGATTTGGGAAAAATTGAGCTGAAGAATTCCACATTTGAAAAGATAAAAATGGATTTTTATCGAAATGAACTAGTTTTGAACTAGAATTAAAATCAATTTATTTTGAAATAAATAAATTGAATTTGAAGTGATTTTAAAAATAATCGATATTTCCAATACGTGGATTGGACTGGAGTTGAATCGAAATTATCTTCGGGATATTTCGATGTTGGATTTCGTGACTATACAGATATTGTTATGGGAATTTGAAAGATATATTATATATCGTTATTTCCAATACGATATTTTTTGGTTTCAGAATTTGATATTGAATATAAGCCGGTATATTTTCTATTCAGAGCCTTGTATTTAATATCAAATGTGATTTGGGTTTATCGTGAATCGTGTTTTAGATGACATTGGTTCTTTAACCCAGTTAAAGGCATGATGTTGATTTTTGAAAAGATTAAAACTAAGTGGAGTTTTAATGAATCTTTAATTAAATCAAAATGTGAATTGATAATTTAAATTATCAAATCTGAAAAGTGATCGAGAATGGAGTATCACCAGTTTTGCTCCAAAGCGATAGTTAAATCTTTAATTAGGTTTGAACGTGAAATGGTAATTAATTTTACCGATAACACCGTGGTGTTAGGAATGGAGTATCACCAGTTTTGCTCCATGGGATATATAGGTTGGGATTGGGAAATAAAATAAATAATTACTTCGGTGTGGTTCGTTAATCCCGACTAGTTAGAAATGATATCCAAAGGAGGATTAAAGAATAAATTTAGAAGAATTTATCTTTGATAAAATTAATGGGAACCTTTCCCTAAGAATGTGATTTTGTGAACAAAAGACTATTCTGAATTGGAATGAGGCGTTCGTTGTGTTTGTGTAACATTTGTTTACTATATACGTGGGTTATTCAGAAAGGCCGGGTTATACCCATTCTGAAAAACCGATTCGACGAGATGTCGAAGATGAAGACGGTGGTTGAAGACCGGAAGTCTTCACATCGTTTGGGTGATTACTGATGATCTTGATTGGGCTGTACACCCAGGATGAGGGAATCGGTTGGTGATCGTCCAGACGTACTTGGAGATGGATGGATATGCGAGGAAAGTGCCTCCGGTTTCGTTCAGACCTAGAACGAACTTGTAAATGGATTGTGTGTCTGACATTGAATTTTATTCTGTGTTGATTGATCTCTATTAAATATACATCTGTTTGGCGGCGGAGAATTTATTCTCTTGCTTAACGCCCTTCTCTGAGACGTACGAGCTCAGAGGTTGTATATCGATGGACATCAGTCGCATGGAGTGAATTGCCAATGTGGCATGCGTAAGTGGCAATTGATCAAGGCTTCTGTTGAAAAGAAAAGTCTTGTGGTTGATGATCAAAGCACGGCCTGTGTGGTGCAGCTTTGTGTACAACGTGAATTCGCGAGCCTCACACCTCGGTATGAGTCAAAAACGGGATACGGACCCAAGGAGTGCACGACGTTTCTTTCTAGCTAGGGTGGTGTCAGTGACCTACCAGCCCTGACATTTATATACTTTTCACCTGTGTGGTTGTTGGATACGAGGCGCCTCGGATATAGGTCTGTAAGGACCGGGAAACGTGTGTTCAGGAATAATTAATCCTCAAAAGTAAGAGAGGACCGGCCTTGGAGGTTCCAAAGGATCAGAGTGGGGTCCTGAGGCATTTGCTAGAGTGTCTCGAACGCGGAGAGGAGCTTGCCCCTTGCCTCGGCTCATGTTGGAATCCAATTTCCAATACGTGATATTGCGGTTTTATTTGTAGAACCTAGTATGGCGACATAGTGGTATGGGTCATTCATGCCGCCTATGATTGATATTTATGATTGAAATTGTTTTGACACTATACACCTTTAATAGTATCAAATAATGTGTTTTAAACGTATCAAGCATGCTTTGGCTGTTATAAGGTAAAAACCCTATCCTCCGGCTTGCGTTGCATTGTGTGATGGGACCTGGGTCTTATAACAGCTTCATTTTTCTTTATTTAGCATTGCGCCGTTTGTTTTATGCACTGGTATTCTTGGGAGGAAACCCGTTCCGTGTTTTACGGCGTGGTCCCTTGAATTACTATCTATAAAGTAAAGTTTTAAATAACTGTTTTAGTTCTCACACCAGTCCCATGACTGACCTGGAGTTTATTGTTTTAACCTAAACTCTGGGTGCCCCTATTTTCCACACGGGCAGCTAGTAGTTTTGGTTTTGCAGATTTATATTCACAGGGTCCTGATTTACAGCTGGAACGATGCTCGGAAAGCTCTGTATCCGTGTATCACTTCTAGTTGTGTTTGTACATTTTTCCGCTGCTATGTAACTTATTGTAATCTCTGATATTTGTCGAATGTAATTTATTCATTTATACTCTGTATATTCTTGTATCTGATGGAATTGTTGTAATAACAATGAAATGTTCTTCCGTCTGCGTCCTTTTGTGTGTTGTTCTCAAAGTATTCGTGCTTTCCCATCCGGCGATCCAATCATCCAAATCGCGTGGTAGGGCATCCTAAGCAGCTTGCCTTATTTAGCAGGGTGCAAGCGTATGATGCCAAAAAAAGAAAAGATTATAAATTTGCAGGGCATATGATTATAATTTATAAATTTTAAACTGCTCCTCTTCTTCAATTTCGGGTAGCTTGGAAAAAAAATTATAAACTACAAACATATTAATTTGCAGGGCATAGATTATAAAATTGCAGGGCATATGATTATAAATTTCAAACTGCTCTTCTTCTTCAATTTTTCATCCTAAGCGGCTTGCCTTATTTTGCAGGGTGCAGGCATACCGCGTAGGCAGAGGCAAGCTATCCAATTCCAAGCTACTTTTCTTCTTCAATCTTGAGTTCTTGTTCTTCGGTTACTAGTTAGCAATAATTCAACAAGACTTGTGCTGCAAGCCTGCAAATTTATTTGTGTGTATTCCGATTTCCTATTGTCTCCGGTTTATGTTATTTGCTACAAGCCTTGTTGAAATTTTTCTAAGCCTGATCAATGAAGTATTTTCTAAATTTCAATGAACCCCCAAATTTAAAATTACATACTCGCTAGTTTAATCTTAGTGGAAATCCTAAGGCAATAGAACTATAAAAGATTAGAAGTCAAAGTTTTTTCTGAAGCAAAATCTAGAGCGAAGTGCGACTGTTCGATGAAAGGATGTGACTGTTGGTAGCGCAATAAAGTTATTTGTTATAAATAAACACAGAGAAGTATATTTTTGTTAAATAACTTGGATTATTGTTATGAATAAAGTTATTTGCTTTTTTTATCTTTTCGTTATTTTTAGATATTATAAATTGTTTTGATGTCATACATTATCATCTGTAAAGGGGACTCTTTTTTGCTTTCCGCTTTAGGTACCAAAAGTCCTAGGACCAGCCCTGTATGTGAAAGGCCCTAGGAAAAAATATATTTTGAGGCCCTTGCATATAAAAAAAACAATGAAAAAAAATGTAAACACTAGTATTAATTCCATTAATACAAAATGATAGTTATGATTATACAAAAATGGAACAAAAGACGTTTACATTATATCTGATCTTCTTACATTTTAAGTGGTAAATTTACTAAGCAGAATACTTAATTCAAGCGATTCTAAAATCTTCTTTTCGATAGATATTGTGTCCAATCCATTCAATCTTTCTTGCGACATAGTTGTCCGAAGAAAAGATTTAATTAGCTTCAATTTTGAAAAGCTTCTTTCCGCCGAGGCGGCGTCATAGGAATAGTTAGTAATATTCTATACGCAACTCATGCATTAATATAAAGACTACCCATCCTCCTAATATAATTTAATACATTAATAGCTCCTTTTGCATTTGTTGGTAATACCACTTTTATGATTTGCAACTCCGCGAATAACTCTGCTCCATCAATATCGGAAATCATCTCATGTTTCGAATAATTCTCATGGTTGTGATATGAAGACTTCAAACTATCATAAAAAACATGTTTCAATCCTTCTAGTTCATATAAAAATCTGAATGTCTTGTCATACTTTTTAAAATTTTCAAATATACTTTCAAGTGATGACAAATCTTGATCCACAATATACAAAAGTAATTCACTCTAAAAGATTCTTTTGACGATTGCGTAGTCTGCACTATTATTTTCATCAAGTTGTTTTTTTCCTGCGTATTACGCGCCTTTGAATAAATAAAGGTTCAATCCCCAAACCAATTGCAATTTTTTCCACCTCAACCATAGACAATTCAAATCCGTTTTCTCGAATTTTTTTGGAAAAACAAATTAAACCTTTTAGATGATCCATCACAATGTCAATATGCATATCTTCCACTTGTAGCTTTTTGCTTACTCTATTAACATTGTTCAATAAAGTGTACCATATATTCATACCAAGCAAAAATTCAAAGTTCTTAAACTCATATTTAACTAAGGATTCGGCCTCACTTTTGCACATAGGATCATCTTATGACTCGCCAATTGAATTAGAGCTTCTCTAATTTGTGGAGCTTGAGACCAAATTTCTTTCACATTTTCAACATGACTTTCCCAACGTGTTTGTGACAACGGCTTAAGTGTAAGACCATCAACTGTAAGGGGTGGTCAATCCCTTTCAGCGGAAAAACCTCAATGGGATCTTGCAATGATGTGATAGAACAAACAGATTGAAATGATTATACATAGATTACAGAAAAAAAATAAAGGCAACAGAGAACACACAAATTTAGAGTGGTTCAACTATCGCGAGATAATGTACGTCCACTTCAATGGGGAAGAGATTTTATTAATATTCAAGAGATTAGAGAGTTTTTAAAGTAGAGCAAAGAAATGAAGAAATACAGACGATCTCATGTCATAGGAATAACATCCTCTATGCCTCTCTTTAAATAGAGAAAAAATTACTTGAGGATAAGGAAATTGATTTATGTAAATAAATCAGTTCATGGAAGGCTAATATTCTCATTAATTTTACTGTCATATGATTGATTGATAACTTTCTGTTTTCTCCATCAATCAATCATTTTCCCAATTTATTTTCTTTCCGTTTCTTCTTTCATGAAACATGGCAACAAAATAAATGGCGAATCTCCAATATCCCTTTCTCCTTAATATTCCTTTCCATTTCTTTCTTGCACAAAACGGGTAATCAAATTACCCTGAATATCTCCAAAAATCTAATTAATTTTTGGAAATATTGTATCACAAAAAATTCCAATAATCTCCACCTTGATACAATATCTCTTGCAACCAAGAGTCTCCAATTTGAATGCTTCCCAATAAGTTCGTGCAAAAGCCACCCCTCATTGCACTTTGTCGGTGAACTCCGGCAAGGCGACCGCCCACCAACAAAGTGTTGGAAGCATTCAAAAAACAAGGTAGACATTGTGCAACCAACTCCTATCTCTTCATACAAGAAGAATACCACATCTTCTTTTGACTTCAATCAAGTTACTCTCTTCTGCATAGTGCCACCATGTGGCACTTAGCACTTCATCAAGTGAATCAAGTTCGAGCAATGCTCAAACTTAGTAGTAGGTAATGCCTTCGTAAACATGTCTGCTGCATTGTTACTTGTGTGAATCTTCTGAAGATGAACTAACTTCTCCTCATTCATAGAGATAAGGAAAGACTTTCTTACCTCTATATGATTTGTTATAGAACTGAAACCCAAATTTTCAACTAAATGAATTGCACTTTGACTGTCATAATTCACCAAACAAGCATCTTGTATGAAGCCCAAATCACACAATAACTTCTTCAAATAAAGTGCCTCTTTAGCTGCCTCTACTGCAGTTATCAACTCTGCCTCTGTAGTAGACAAAGCAACTATAGTCTGCAACCTCGCTCTCCAACTAATAGTTGTTCCTCCAAGTGTGAACACGTAGCTTGAGGTTGACTTCCTTCTATCTCTATCTCCCGCATAGTTAATTTGAATCACAAAATCCGACCAAGTTGAAATCTTTATTTCTGCCGCAAAAAACAAGCCCATAATCTGATGTTCCTACAAGATATCTAAAAATGTACTTCACTGACTCCCAATGCAATTTCCTCGGATTTGCCGTATATATACTAACTAATCCTACAGCCTGAGCAATGTCAGGTCTAGTGCACACCATAGCATACATCAAGCTACCTACTGCACTTGCATAAGGCACCTTTTTCATATAGGCCTTGTCCTTTTCTGAGATCGGAGAGCCCTGCTTAGAAAGCTGTATATGCAAAGGCATGGGTGTACTGATAGCCTTTGCTCCATCCACGCTAAACTGAGAAAGCATCATTTGAATATATTCCTTTTGAGTAAGTCTCATAAGTCCAAGCTTTCTATCTCTTTGGATTTCCATCCCCAAAATTTTCTTTGCTTCTCCAAGATCTTTCATATCGAATTCCGCTTTTAATTTCAACTTCAACGCATCAATTTCAGCTTTATCCTTGGAAGCAATCAACATATCATCCACATACAAAAGCAAATACACCCAATTATTATTCTTTAAATGCATAAATTAAAATCATGTGAAAGCATAAAAGAATCGAACCTGTTGTACCATTGTCTAGGCGACTGTTTTAGACCATAAAGAGATTTCTTCAACTTGCATACCCAATCCGATTTTCCATTTACAAGAAATCCTTTTGGCTGCTTCATGTAAATGATTTCCTCCAAATCACCATGCAAGAAAGCGGTCTTCACATCAAGTTGTTCTAACTCCAAATCGTGAGTAGCAACTATTGTAAGTAGGATTTGGATTGAAGTTTGTCTAACAACTGGAGCAAATATTTCATCATACTCTAACCCCTTTTTTGTGAAAACCCTTTGGCTACTAATCTTGCCTTGTATTGACCATCATATTTCACCTTGAATACCCACTTGAAACCTACGGCTCGACTTCCTTGAGGTAGTGGTACCAAATCCCAAGTCTTGTCCCTTTGCAAAGACTGTATCTCCTATTCCATAGCGCAATTCCACTTCGAGTTATCACTTAACTTCATGGCTTCTTCAATGCTCAATGGTTCATCATGAATTACATGTAAAACAAACTCAAACTGATCATCAAGGCTCAAATTTGCATACTGCCAATCTACATATCTAATTGGAGCTCTCTTTGGTCTCTAACTAGCCCGAATGGCTATATCGCCCGATTCTCCTTCAGCTCCACCTTGAGCTGAATCCTTTCTAGCTTAATGACCATCACCATCACGACTAGAGGAAATATGTGGACTATCATGTGATGTATCATCAACTGCTCTATCACTATTATCAATAGTAGTAGCTCTACTTCGGGTTTGAAAACTGGGAATCTCAGTTTTTTCAGGCTTCTCATCAACTGAATCTGAACCCTCCGATAAACCTTCCAAAGGTTTAAACATTGCTGACTCATCAAAAGTCACATGTCTGGATTGTATAACTTTCTTCGTAACTGGATTCCAAATTCTATATCCTTTTATATCATCTATATAACCAAGAAAAACACATTTGGAGGCCCTAGGCTCCAACTTGTCATGTCCTGTATTGTGAACATAAACTAGACATCCAAATATATGAAAATAACTTAATAAATTGTTTTTACCTCTCCATAACTCCTATGGAATCTTCCCATCAACGGCTAAGCATGAAATCCGATTATCATATGTGCTTTAGTCGAAATAGCTTCAGCCCAAAAACCCTTAGACATACCCGCAGTCAATATCAAGCAACATGCCTTTTCAAGTAGAGTCCTATTCATTCTTTCAGCAACCTCATTGGATTGCGGATCACCAGGTGTAGTAAAATATCTTCTATTACCATGCTGTCTGCTATATTCGAGGACCTCTTTGGAGACATATTCGCCACCATTGTCGGATCTAAGAATCTTCAATTTCTTTCCTGTTTGGTTTTCAACAAGAGCTAACCAAACCTTAAACTTATAAAATACTTCCGACTTAGCTTTCATTACATACACCCAAACCTTGGCGCGAGTAGTCATCAATAAATGAAACAAAATAATATGCTCCACCAATAGAAGCTGTAGAGTATGGCCCCCAAACATCTGAATGCACATAATCAAGTACCCTCTTAGAAGTATGCACGCCATCAACAAAAGAAACTCTGGTTTGCTTTGCCAATACACACTCCTTGTAGAAGTCCAACTTGTTGAAGGTTTCTCCCTCGATCTTTTTCTTCTTACGAAGCAACTCTAAGTTCTTCTCCGAAGTATGACCTAATCTCATATGCCAAAGCTTGGTAGCATCCAAACTTTTAGAACTATCGACTCCAACACATAATTCTCGATGGACAGTGGTACCCATTAGCAAATACAAATTTCGCACCATAACGCCCTTCATCAATACAAGTGCCTCTCTAGAAACTCTCAAACCATCTCTGACAATGGTTATCTTGCATCCCAATGATGCCAATTGACCTAGTGATATCAATGACTTCCGAAGATCTGGGACACAGCGAACATTTAAAAGTGTGTAAACACTCCCATCATACATGCGAATGCGAACTGAACCAACTCCCATAGACTTACATGTAGCATTGTTCCCCATAAGGATAGAACTTCCTTCTTTGGCATCGAAGGAAGAAAAATAGTCCTTATTAGGGGTCATGTGAAATGATGCTCCAGAATCTAGGATCCAGTGGTTTGCAACATCTGATACAACCGCTATCAATAGATCGCTACCATCTTTCTCCATCGCAATAGATGAAGAACCATCTGTCTTCTTCTCCAAATCTGGACAGTCTCTTCTCCAATGACTTGGTTTTTTACAATTATAGCACTTTCCATCTTTAGACTTACTCCATGAGTTAGACTTTCTAGAATTGGAACGCCCACTATTATTCTTCACTTTCTTCTCTGCTCTTCCTCTCTCAACAAATAAGCTTGAACTACTACTTCATATCTTTAGAGCAAACACAGTCACCGCCAACTCCAAATCATGAGTTGGATAATTCCTTTTATTGCGCTTTAGCTGTCGACTCGTGTAGGCCACAACCTTATCCTTTTGCATCAGTACTGCTCCAAGCCCAGTACCACACGCATCGGTGTATACCAACATCTCTTCATTCCCACTTGGAATGGTCAAAACAGGAGCATTCGTCAGTCTCTTCTACAGGATCCCAAACGCTTGCTCACACTTTACATCCCATGTGAACACTTGGTTCTTCTTCGTCAATCCTGTCAACGGTGCAACTACCTTAGAGAAATCCTTGATAAAACTTCGGTAATAACCTGCCAACCCAAGGAAACTCCGAACATCCGTCGCATTTTTAGGTCGATCCCAGTCCTGGATTGCTGCCACCTTAGCGGGGTCAACCGCTATTCCATTTCCAGAAACTACATGGGCTAAGAACCTCACGTCACTCTTCCAGAAGTGACACTTCGAAAACTTAGCTCTCAACTGATGCTTTCGCAAGATCTCCAACACAACTCTCAAGTGCGTCCTGTGCTCTTCCTCATTCCGAGAATAAACCAGAATATCATCCACGAACATAAGCACGAACTTATTCAACTGATCTCCAAGAACTCTATTCATAAGATCCACAAAGTACGCTGGCGCGTTAGTCAACCTGAATGGCATCACCAACCATTCGAAGAACCCGGATGTTGTCCTAAAAGCAGTCTTTGGCACACTATCCTTAGCCACCCTCAACTGGTGTAATCCCGTTGTTAAATCCATTTGATAAAATACTTTGGCTTCGTGAAGCTGATTGAACAAGTCATCTATCCTAGGCAACATATACTTGTTCTTTTTGGTTACCTTGTTCAGCTCACGATAGTCCACATACAATCTTAACGAGCCATCTGCCTTGGTTGCAAACACAACTGGTGCACTCCATTCAGAAACACTCCTCCGAATGAATCCTTTTTCCAAAAGGTCACGAACTTGCACC
Source organism: Allium sativum (assembly GCA_030737875.1). Lineage (NCBI taxonomy): Eukaryota > Viridiplantae > Streptophyta > Magnoliopsida > Asparagales > Amaryllidaceae > Allium > Allium sativum. The sequence goes on from CM060923.1 coordinate 16,676,892, forward strand.
TCCAACTCTCGCTGTTCCTTAGGCGCCATCTGCCTAAGAGGCATAACGATTGGTCTAGCACCCTCGACCAAATCAATTCGAAACTTGATCTCACGATGCGGTGAAAACCCTTTGACCTCGTCAAAGACATCCTCAAACTCTTTTGCGATTAGCACAGATGACATGTCTTCCTGTGGAATCTCAAGTGAATATGGATAGCTTACGAAGACACCCTCTCCGCGCTTACATTTAATCAATACCTTCGCCCTTCTACATCCCCGACCCTCACCTCTAGCTTCTCGTAATCACTACACCATAATGCCAGATTTGCCACACCCTAAAGCGGAACATTTGCCCCTGTTTTAGCCTGTGGCAATTTCGGAACGGATAAAAGCCGTGGCAAGTTGAATTAGCATGGTCACAACCCGTGGTAGGTTTGGAACGGACTATACCCGTTCTAATGCTAATGGGATTTTTTTTTACACTCGTATGTTACCCCGTGACCACGTGTCCCATTATCTCATGCTCTCAAAACAAAACACAAACGTTCCCCAAATACAGCGTCCCCTTTAGATCTATTTCTTGTGATGAATCGATCTTTAAAAATTTGCATTAAATTTTAGATCGAAACTGCTCTCAATCGAAATTCCGATCCATTTATTTTCAGGTAAGACGATTAATGTTCGTGCGATTGTTTTTCCATTAAAATGTCGTATTGTTTTCTCTATCGAATAAAGAATGATGATGTGAACGGTCGTATTATTTTGCAGTTTTGAGGAATTGGTCGTATTGTTTCAGCTATCGAATTAAGGAGTTAAGGTGAGTTGAATCCTCACAAGATCTATCTTTAGGTTTCTTATTGTATGGGTTGTATTTTATTTTAATTGGTTGATTGTGAATAAAGTGATGATTTTGTGTCTCAGTTGTTGAAAACTTACGTTTTATTCATAGTTCAGTTAGGTTTTATCATAAAATTCCTGTTATTAATATTTTGGGCACATAATCAAGCCCACTCCAGCCATCTATTCTTAAAATGAATATTGTTCCTTGTATGTGGCAGGGAGATTGGATGGATTTTATTCATAGATCATGATTGATACTTTACTAAGGTCGTACCATTAAGGGGCTGTTTATTTATACATAAAAGTAAAATAAAGAGAGTTGGATGAAAATGAAGTTGAGACTTTTAGGAGAGGAGGATAAAGGGGTTTTGTATTGAAAAATTCTGGAACACAAAAGATTTTAACGTTCATGAATATTCAGGCCGAATTAGCTGTGGATGCCCTAACATCGTATAATTAACGCTTATTTGGCAACACGAAATTTGAGATGACTTTATCCCTGTACAGCCAAACCATTTGAAATTTTAAATTTTAAAATCTCATTCACCGACTCTTATTAATACGGAAAATGCTTGAGAAACAAATTCAATAGCTAAAATCTTGCGCACAATTTTAGTAGTAATATCTTACTGGAGCATTTTGCTTATAATAGATTGCTACAATATGCTCCAAATTCATCAAAATGGTTGGTATTTTTTTCTCCTTCTTATAATGATTGTGTGCTTCTGCCTAGTTCACATATAACTGATTGATCATGAAGTTTAGTATTAGTTTGGTTAGTGTCATTGTAAAATTTGCTATTATAAATGATTGTGTAATGATGAAAACGATGTTAAAGGCGAAGGTGGGTTTTGGAGTCTGAGCACGCCAGTGGTGTGAGAAGCTGGCGTTGGTACTTGTGCGAACTGGGTGGTTCGATTTGAGGGGGACATGATGAGTTCGTGATGGGTTTTTGCATTAGAGATATGGGACTCACTAATTATTTGTGCTTAGGGATAATGGGCAGTTCGGCCTCTGGTTTTGATTGATGAACTGATGTTGAACTTGGTATTGATTTGTGGATGCAACAGTGTGACAAACTTGAGGAGTTCGGGCTTCTGATGGGTGAGCTGGGTTGGTTTAAGGGAGATGGTCACTGTTTCTTTGGGAAGGTGGATGCATGTAACGAGTTTGGACTGAACAGTATGGAACTAAGTAGATTTGAGCCTTTGTATTGGTTTGAATAAGTGAATGGGCTTCTGACAGGATGCATGTAACGAGTTTGTGGAGGCATATCGCATTGTGTTTGTATATACTAACGATATTATTGAATATTTTGGGAATTTTAGCAACTACGATGCGGTTGTTATAGGAAAGAAGATATATGTAACAGAAGGGTGGAAGTGGCCTTTTGAAACTATATTCGGTGGCAACATCTATAATAATGAACTGAATAGATGGGAGAACATGCCTGAGGGGATGAGTAGGGGCTGGACAGGCTCAGCCGTAGCATTGGGGTCTAATCTTTTTATGCCTAATAAGACCAGCAACACAAATGTGAAGGTGTATAACCATATGACGGACTCATAGTTGCAAGTGAAAGGAAGTGGAATACCCAAGCTACTAAAGTTCCCCTGTGCATTTGCTGGCGATGATGAGAATGGAAAGAATTATGTGGTTGGAAGAAAACTTGATGTAGCTGTTGCTACATTGATCGAGGTTGAGGAGAAGAAATGGGAAGTTGAATGGGATATTGATGAAGGACCGGATGCTTTTTCGCACTTTTTTTTTTGTAATTTACATGTACTTTATGCTTGAAAATTGGGAATGTTTTGGTCGGCTTGAACTCAGTCTCTGAATGTTAAGCTATCGTGGTGTTCCTATTCTATGGTGGTGATGCAGGGTATATCTACTTAGTAAAAGGAGCGTGTATTGACAAATATCCCTTCGAGGTTTTTTTTTTGCTGTTATTCCTTCAACAGACTGTTTTGCTGTTTCTTTTACGTTGATGTTAAAAGGTAATTTGCTATATTTTGATCGTTATTAAAATAAAATAAAACCAGCAACTTTTGCGTTGATATTGGTGGCAAGTCTGATGATATTGCTTAGGGATAATGTCCCCGTTAATTTTATTTAGTGATGAGCATATGATTTTTCAAGTAAACATTAAAAAAAAATGTGATTTGGAAATGAGGTTTCATTTATGAGTGTTCTAATGTAAGATATTTCATATATGTATGTAAGTTTCAACCCATAAAATGCCTAAAAGAATATAAAGTTTCTTTGAAATTAAGAGTTTTAATAATAAAGAATTCAAAAAAAATGAATTTTTGTATATCAGGTTTCGAATATGAAACCCTGTTTGTACAATTTTGAACATGAGTATTTGGGTTTTCCATATGTAGACTTTTGAGCATGTGTTAGTTTCCAATATAAGCTTTAGTTCTAAATGTGTGAGTGGCTGTAAGTGTAGGTATAGGGTACAAAATGCATATGCATTGAACCATTTGTACTAATTATAACACAGAGCATATGCATATACATTATATAAAACACACTGAAAGAGGGAGGAGCACACCCAATAATCCAATTTGAAAACTACAAATTATAACACAGCTCGATTGATATACATGCATTATGGGATTGGGCTTTAAATTGTATAATCATTATTATAAACAACATTAGTTCCCATGCATCTCTTATGGTTCAAAAAAGTAAGAATAAAGTGAAATAAAATCGATTTTTAGTCATGTATATCTTCTAAGCTGAATAATAAAAGTAACTAAGAGGTTCAATAATACGAACCAAGCTATCATTTAAGATATAATTAATGTAAATACACCGATTATAACCAATGTCCCAGCTGGAAACTCAACTTGAAGTTGTGTTTTTATATACAAATAGATCATATGCTGTAGCTTTTCTGTTAACTTAAAGTGTCTTAATTGTCTTAATGGCTATTTTAAGTAACATATGTACAACTTACCTGTGACTGCATCATAACTTAGTGATAAGGTGCAATTAACCAATCTTTGCTCGTTTATTGAAGAATCATGTGTATTTTTAGCAGACCACTTGTATAATTTATATTTTTTCGCAAACTGGTTGATTAGAATATCAGCATAATTTGCGCTCAAGGATGGAAGCATCAATTCTGTAAATATTATGTTTTGCATATGTGCGTTGTGAGTTTCATGAACATATGATTTTGCAAGTAAACATTTAAAAAAATATGTAATTTGGAAATGAGGTTTCATATATGAGTTTCTAATGTATGATATTCATATATATATATATATATATATATGGTTTCATATATGAGTTTCTAATGTATAATATTCATATATATATATATATATATATATATATATGAGTTTCAAAACTGTTTTCTTCCTCTCTCCAATAAAGAAAGGAAAAGACGATTCTACTACAAAACGAAACTCGAATAAGTCTAGGGTTTCAAGACATAAAATAATCAAGCCGCTTGTTTCTTTTGGGTGACAATCGTGATCGTCCCCAAAAGCTTAGTGGTTTGATTCAATGATTCTCTGCTCTAAAAATTGCAACTTAATCAATGCTTCCACCTTCGTTTCGATTTCTAAAGTCTTTCTTACTGAGGATCAAGCCATCTGGACAAGTGTATACTAGTGAAATCATTTTAACCGCGACATTCAAAATCTGATCTCCTTAGTCCCTCAACTGATCTCTTTAATCTGGAAGAACTTTCGACTTCAATTCGATTTCTGAAAGATTTCATTCATTCAAATCTGGTATCAAACCTTCCGTATGTGATCACTTCTTGGTTATACCATGCGCTTGGCTTTTGGATGTATTCTACTTTCAACCTCATGCATTATTCCGTTGTAGATCAAATACACGTGTACCAATTTTGTGCCTTTGAGAAACAACATGTTAATGTTGTGAGATTGTTTGTTCTGAACTGTGGTATGATTCAAGGCTGTGATTTAATATTGGAGATTCCATTTGCTCGCCCATAGAGTTCACAGTTATAATTTTGGGGACTTATGATTCAATAATCTGTTGTACAGTCACACAATTACACCAGCTACGTTGGGCGGTGTTAGTTCTGGTTTTCTAGGAAGTGCAGTGTTTACTGATTATCAACACACCGCTGATTGATTCTCCGTGGCTTTAACCCCGATTCAAAGAGTCCTCCTGCATGCCTATGCATCCTGAAAGTTCATCAGATTTGCACTTGAGCCTTATGCTATAATTGTTCTTCTACATCCCCTATTACGTATACACATGATACTGATGGATATAACTATAGTCTAGAGGATGCATTAAAGGACTCTAAGTGAACAAGGGCTGCTAATGTGCAGGGGAGCAGTGTAAGGCCTGAGCTGGAGATTATGGGTCCAACAGTATTCACCATCCATTATATAAATTTTCCTTTTGCAAAATTTAGTTATTTCATAATAACGGAAAGCCACAGTCCACTCTCTGTTTGAAGAAGCTGTGAAGGAGCATTGTGAAGTGCAAGAATAATGCACTTGAAAGCGGGTTTTTGACGAAGCAGATCTTATCATGGGTTTAACTTGTTATCATAGCTTAGCTTATTTATGGTTGTATTGCAGTTCAAGTGTTTTATATTTTATTTTGCACTGTTTGTTGTTTTAATTTTGGCAGGTTAGTATGCTAACCTGGCCATGTACTATATTTCAGAATTTAATAAAGCGTACCAATTTTCAAAAAAAAAAAAAAGAGTTTCAATACATAGAATGCCTTAAAAAATAATAAGGTTTCTTCCATGTTAGTTACTTGCTATTAATTTTCGACACTTCCGCACACATCAACGCAACTGTTAGTTACTTCCATGTTAGTTTTTCATATGCATCTGACCTTGCTAAGCCATGACCCAACTTGCCATTAATTTTCGGCACTTCTGCACACATCAAAATCAAAGTTCGTTTTTCTCAATCATTAATTTTGAATTGTGTTAGATATATTTAAACTGCCCAAATTTTTATAAAGATAGCTTGAGTATGATATGAATAACGTACCTAAAAATATAATAGTGGTATTGACTATTGGGATTGGTTATAAAGTTTGTACATTTTTGCTAATGAGTTGGATCGTTGTCATGTACAAAAAACAAAGTGCTGTAGAGATGATATGATCAAAATGATATGATCATAAAATTCTGTAGAAATGATATGATCAAAATGATATGGCCAGTTTGATCGTGTTACCAATAGTTTTCTCCTCTCTCCATGTTTCTTGCTTAAGGAGAGACGTACTTGCATTCTTGTCTAGTCATTGTTAACATAAAATAAGTAATTAATCGTTTTTTACCTTTCTTTCTATGAAAGAGAACTGAAAGCTGTTACATTTTGGCTTAACTAGTGTATAAAGAACATATTTGACTTAATCAATTACAATTTTGTTTCACGCATTGTCTTGATAATGCAAGCTCCTATGATATTAGCACGTAGAAACACACTCCTACACATGTCATTAGTTTAAGCATATTGTTCATATTTGCTCTCATAACCTCATCTCCTTTGATTTATTTATTAGTATAAGTCGTGTATATAAAATGGTGTACTCCTTGTTGCCAAACATTTATCTTTATGAGCTAGTGACTTAACTATCCCTTTCCAATGTCACTATTTATATAAGGTTAGTGATGGGGACTTTGAGGAATAAAATCTGTTGGTTGAGATTTGGAACATCAAAAACAGTTTCATTTCCTTACAGAATAATAGTCAGTTAATTGGTATCAAATGTTTGTTTATACCTTCAAGCAATCAGACATTGCATTCTGCAAATATCAGTCACAACCGCATTAATTTTATCCTCATATACTAGTAGCATGCCAATTGTGCGTATAGTTGCACATGCGCATTCTGTTGAACTACTATTCATGTTCATGTGTTCATATGTGTTCGACTGTATGATATAGCATGACAATATGTCTTCAAGTATAGACAAACAGTGGGTGCAAGAATCGAGTCGAAGAACCCCACGGTATATAGAAGGAGTTCGAAAGTTTATTGATTTCGTTGTAGAAAATGGTGGTAATGAAGAAGTCTATTCTTGTCCTTGCACACAGTGCAAAAATATGAAAATGAAGATTAAATTAGAAGACATTCATTATCATCTGCTCAGACATGGAATTCTCCCATCATATACCATTTGGCGTTTTCATGGAGAAGAGTCGACAAAGAAGCAAAAGCAATCTGCTAGTCAAGCCATAAGCATTGATGAGCCTGAACATCCTAGGATGGAAGACTTGGTCAATGATGCAGATAGATTTCATCATCTTCGCACTTTTAGTTCGTCGCACGATAACATTGAGGAACAGTCTACAGTTGATGTCGATTGGTCGACCAATCAAAGTGGAAAGTATAAATCGCTTTTTGATAGCGCAAAAGAGCAATTGTACCCTTCATGTCCTAAAGAGATAACAAAATTATATGCCATTGTGAAATTGAACAGCTTGAAAACTCAATACAGTTTTTTCGACAACGGTGTAACTGAACTTCTCGAATTTATAACGGAGTTATTCCCTGAAGGTAATACACTACCGAAAAAATACTCTGAAATGAAGAAGGTGATTAAACAAGTTGGAATGAATTAAACAACTTATGATGCATGCATTAATGACTGCATTTTATATTGGAAAGATGATGCAAACAAAGTTTCTTGTAGAATTTTCAACGAACCAAGATATAGGACATCATTCAACGACGACAAAAGAGCTACCAAAATAACTCAAAAGACGTTGAGACATTTTCCTTTAATTTCTAGATTGAGGAGACTATATACCATACCGTGGATAGCAGATGCTATGACTTGGCATGCTCGTGCCAAGTCTGATTCAAATATAATTCGTCATCCACGTGATACATCCCAATGGAAAGCTGTAGATTCATTTGATCAAACGTTTGTTGTTGAATCATGAAATGTCATGCTTGGAATAGTAACAGATGATTTCAGTCCATATAAATCTCTATCTAGCCGTTATAGTTGTTGGCTAGTAATTATAGTACCATATAATCTTCCTCCATTAATGTGCATGAAAAGAGAGTTCTCAATGTTGACATTGTTGATTTCCAGACCAAAACAACCAGGAAAGGATATCGATGTTTATTTACAACCATTGATAGATGAGTTAAAGCAGTTATGGGAAGGAGTCATTGCATTTGACTCATTTAATAATTCAGAGTTCACATTGAGGGCTAGGATGTTGTGGGCGATTCACGATCATCCTGCATTCGGGACTTTATCAGGATGCACAACTCATGGTTGTTTTGCATGTCCTATTTGTGGGGAAGGTACTTGTTCTTATTATCTTCCTGAAAGTAAGAAGATGTGTTATATGGGACATCGAAGATTTCTTCCTACCAAACACAAGTTTCGAGACGATAAGGCAAACTTCAATAACGAATAAGAATGTCGTCGTCCTCCATGGCCATTGAATGGTTATCAAATTGAAGAAAAAGTAGCTAATATCAAGATGACAGTTGGTAAAAAAAAAACAGAAATCGGTCGAAAAAGAAAAAAGAAAACTGATGATGAAGACCTTAACAATATTCCTGCATGGTATAGGAGGTCTATCTTCTTTGATCTTCCATATTGGAAAGCAAATTTGATCCGACATAATGTTGATGTGATGCATACAGAGAAGAATGTCACTGAGCATCTCATCAGCACGATTATGAGTCACAAGGAGAAGTCAAAAGATGGCATCAATGCACGCAAGGACTTGAGAACCATGGGTATAAAACAGAAATTAAGGGTGAGGAAAGACCGTGAAACAAATAAAATAACTATACCAGAGGTAACTTTCACTTTGAGCAAAGAAGAAAAGATACGGTTTTGCACCATTTTGAAAAACCTGAAAGTACCTAGCAAATTCTCTTCTAACTTCCGCAACAATGTGAGCATCAATCATCTTGAACTAACAAATATGAAGTCGCATGATTATCACGTTATAATGCAACAATTACTTCTGGTATTGCTTCAACACTCATATCCACAACATAAGGATTTGCATAATGTTGTACACCGTATAAGTTTCTTCTTCAACATTTTGTGCTCAAACGTGATTAATAGAGAACATTTTTGCAAGCAAAAGCTAGTTTAGTAGAAGCAACGTGTGTGTTTGAAAAGTATTTCCCCTTGCATTTTTTCATATCTGTATCCATCTTATGGTTCATTTAGCCAATGAAGCATTGGTTTGCGGTCCTATTAGATATAGATGGATGTATCCCTTTGAAAGGTAAATTACTAGTTTTAGTTCTATTCTTCATAGTTCGTTTTAAATGGATACAAGTTATTTACGATTGATTACCTACATAGGTTGATGAAAACATATAAAGGATATGTGCGCAACAAAAGATATATTGAAGGGTGTATTGCAGAAGGATATATTGTACAAGAAGCTAGTTATTGCTGCATGGAGTATATGCCAAAAGGAGGTGATGGCACTCATAAACATACCTGTGAAACGTTTTTAGATGAAGATGACGAGTTTGCTGATGAGATGTCTCTAGATAATGGTAAAGATATAACCTTAACCCAAGTGCAGTTTGAACAAGTTCGTAGATGGGTCCTTAATAAGCACGATGGACTGGATGAATGAGAGAAGTAAGTTCACTAGTCTATCCTAGGTTCTCATCATTGTAAATTTACTCCTATATTCATTTTGAAATGTTTATCGCAGGAAATATACCATTTATGTGAAAAATACTAAATCTCAATCTCGAAGTAGCGTTACATCCGTGGAAACTTGTAAAAGTTTTATTCTGTGGTTACGTGATGAGGTATTACATCGTCTTATATATTCAAGTGTATTTAAGTGGATCATACACCATCATGGTCATGCTTTTCATCTATTGTTTTTTTAGCTGGTGAAGACTAGTGATGATGATTCAACTCTTTGGAGGTTGGTGAACGGGCCAAAGTTCAAGGCAGTAGTTATATGAAGTACCAAGTGAATGGATTCGTAATTTCCCCAAAAAGTTATAAAGAAAGAATGGTAACACAAGATAGTGGTGTTTGCATGAGAGCAATTACAAAATTTAGAGCGAGCGGAAAAGATAAAAATTACAAGGAAGCGGAAACAATGTATTATGGAGTTATTCAGCAGATAATTGAATTAGATTACACCGACTTCAAACGAATGGTTTTTTATTGTGATTGGGTAAAGGTCGAAGATAAAGTCAATGGTTGCAAGACAAACCCTGTTTCAAATTTGATTATGATTAACTTAGAGAAATTAAAAACCAAAGATAGAGTAAATGATGAGCCGTTCATTCTAGCATCAGAAGCGAGTCAAGTGTTCTACTCAAAAGATTTAAAAAGTAACGGTTGGTTTGTGGTTTTACACACACCGAAACGGTTGACTACAACTGTGGACGACATTGAGTTTCCTACGGTTTATCAATCAGCTTTTGAAGACAACAAAAAATTAGAAGATCTTACCAAATGCATATGTTAAGATGAGTTGTATTTCTTAATTGAATTGTATTGAATTTCAAGTGTGATTGAATTTAGAATTTCAAGTGTGACTGAGTTTAGAATTTATTAATTGAATTGTATTGAATTTATATTTTGCTCAAGTTGAATGTGCAGTTGAAGTAGCCAAAGTTGTAGCTTCATCAGAAAATTTAAATGCATATGTTAATATTATATGCTCTTGCTTCATTTAAGATGGTGCACCATGCTCTCTGACCTTGCACATTGTACCATGTACACATATAAACAAGTATGAGTGAATGAATATATCAAAACTGCTTCTTTGAATGATTGTATACATTCTATCTGGTTTGATGATACTGTTTTGCTCCAATATTTAACATATAGCATTTTCGTGAACTGCTGATGTGCTTGACTGAGATTAATGAACTGTAAATCACACCACTACCGATTTTGCCTAAGATAATGATGAGATTTTGGTTAAATACTATAATCTATTACTATTCGATCTTATATTATGTTTTTGTTGTTGTACACTTGTAGATTATAGTAGCATTGACTAAAACGATCATCCCAACGAGGATAGTTGAAATGCTTTATTTTGTTACCTCTGTTTTACATGAAATTAACTAGTTTGTCATATCTCATTGAAATTTGGATTGTTGGTTTGTTGCATGTGGTCTAGGTAGATTGGATTACAACCAAGAAGATAGTAACAATGTCAGAACATCCAGACCCATCAAACCATTCAATTACGCAATCATCCTCTACACAACCTAAAAAAGTGGAGATAAACACATTAGGTGTTCCTGTTTCAAAAAACGCTGGAAAAATAAGCAGTCGAATTGGTAAATTGGTGCGAATCCATGTGCCTATTTCATACGAAAATTGGGTTAATGTACCTGACAAATATAAGATGGATGTTTGGAAAGAATTGTTGGTAAGCAAAATCTTTTTTGTGTATATTTAGTTCTATATTGCAATTTTGTTTTGTCCCCTCAAAATAATTTTAATTAATTAATTTAACACATTACATTAAGTATATAATAAAAAGAAAATATCTTTTATTTCGAACATGATTGGTTATTGTGTTAGATATATGAAAAAAATTGCATAATCTCTGCAAGGGAATACCCTCAGCACTACAAAGAAAATCCCCTTAGCACTACAGAGAAAATCAGTTACTGAATCCTCAATATGACCGTGTTGGATGATATCACATATAATTTATATTAGTGAGCATTAAAACAATTCAATATATGCAATGATAATTGACCAATATATAAAATCAGGGCATTATCAACCAATTAAACATACACTCAATAAGATAGCTATAAATTAAATATGTATTCAAGCACTTCCTTCTAAAATTAAGTGATAAGCGTCCGCTACCAAGTAAATACAACCCATCTTCAAGCTTCTTCCAAGGAACAATAGATTTTGCATCAACAGCTTCCAATGCAATGTCATATGCATGGTTTAGATGGTTTAGATTGCAGAGTGTCCGAAGTCAGGAACACCTGTTAGAAAAAACATTCTATCATGTGAGTCACTTTGCTAAGATGAAAATTCGAATCTGCTAAGCAGATCGGCTTTAGTTTTAGACATCTAAAACTAAAATCTTGAAATCCTCCATCAACTTCAGATTTAGACCTTACGAAAACATGTGTATAATTATTTGAATCAAAGCGATGAAGTAAGCTTTCCTTTTTGTAATTGCACATTGTAAAATGAAGTATACCGGATTTCCTTTTTGTAGTTGCACGCTGTAAGATGAAGTAATGATCAGTATTTAAAATTATATTAATTCATTCAGCCATAAAATTACAAACATATTTTGTATATTTTCATTGCTTATTTACTAGTTACGCTCTCGATTTGTTCCTCTAGTAAATTTTGTTAATATTTTTCAATATTTCTTTACTTCTTCATTACTTTTTTGCATTCAAATTAGTGCAAAGAGCATCTCTAGCCAGCAATGTGAAAAAAAATCCAACAATGGTCAAAATCTCTGCTTCGAATTCTTTCCTCGTGCTACAACAATTTGCTATTCGAGCATGACTTTTTTTTAAGTGGTAGAACGTAGTCCGAAACTGTTTCCCTATATTAGATGGTATATTACAATTTATTTATTTTTACTAAAAATTATATATATATATTATGATTATAAATTTAAATAATATCCCAGTGTTCTCCCTTTGGAACACTTGTCAGAACCTATATATATCACCTGTCCGAGTCATTTCCAGTTTCGCTTAAGTCACACTGATTGGGCAAAACCTAAAGTCTAACTCTTATATAGTCAAATGTGTTCTAAATCATGACTTATACAAATTCTTTTCAGTCTCAACTGATGTTTAGCTCTAATGCTAAAATATGATACAACACACTTCAGGTTATATGTAAATATGGATAGGATGTGAGATTCATTGATTATGGTTGCAACTATGTATATTATATCGAGTAAAGCCATAACATGTGTGCTAGAACCATTTTATAGAAATGGATTGGGGATAGGATTTGTATGGTGTGAGTGACCTTTAGTGTAACTATTATGCCTATAAAAATGAACACGACACATCTACTTTTCTTTTTTGTTCGACTATACTCAGAGCTAAAATTTTAGCCTAACTCGATGTTATATTTTATCGCATCATCTCGAGTCAGACTGAGGTTTTATTCCCATGATGATTTCATTTTCACGATTCAAAGCCATTTTCTACGACATCGAAATTAATGGGGATTGAATACCATTTACAAATCTATGGTTACAAAGGACCTTGAATTTCATTGATGACCATGTCAGCTGGTGTCAATGGAACAGCTAGAGCGATCAAGTGAGAATAATTATGGGACCTGTATTGAGTCAATTGAGTTACATTGGTATGTGAGGTATTATTTATAATGTTGACTTATTATGGTAGATAAATATCATGGTTTTAGGCTGTATTTTTTACTGGGATTAAGCAGTCATTGGGCTGGAGATAAATAATCCTTTTTTCCAATGTTTCTGCTAAAGTTTGTTCCTGTTCTTCATATGATTTATGGTACATGGAGGATTATGTATTCTTTACAATTCTTTGTTATTTTCAAGAGGCAAAATGAAATTTTGTGGAAGGTATTCTTCTTATAATTGAAGCTGTAATGGCTAATACTCGCTTTCAGTTGCACCTTTTGGAACTAATTGTCTCATTATGGTAATATCTGTGCATTTATGTGAAGGCATCAAATTTGGCAGTAAATCACATGTCTTTTCAATCTACCCGATCATCCTTAAGCAATTATGTTATTTGACCAACGAAATGTATATTCCTTTTATTGTCAGTTTTTCCCCAAATTTCAAAGTATTTTGATTGAATGGCACAGGAATTGACGTGATAAAGCGAAATGGGGGTGTAGAGTTCAGACAAAACTCTATACGATTTTATTCGTTTTCTTGCATTAGTATTTTGAGTTTTGTTTATTTTGGTTTACATGTTTAACTGCCTTTTTACATTGCTCACATCACCATTCTATATAAAACACATGTGTCTTTCTACTGTTGCTTATATTCAATATTTGATATTTTAGAAACCAAGAGTCTTGCTTATTTCTTCGTTCCGTTCCACGTAGGAACATTTCTTTAGCAGGTCTATCTTTCCTCCCTTCTTATCATAAAAGTAAGTATTCACCACTAATTCCTTTTTCAATTTGATTCCAGCCAACATTACAGATTTTGATACAATCATCATTTATAATTTTTATTTTCTACATCGATTCTCCTAAACGTGCTGTTTCCTATCAAGATTCCTCATTTTCAAATTGTTTAGGAAACTCTAAATTGAAACAAAAATCATAAGTGGGGTCCCCTCCGACAATCCTTTTTTGCTCGCCCGTCAGTGATCTACTTTTGATTTACCTCCTAAAATTAGAGTCCTGTGTTACAGAAAGCAAAGATCAAGCTTTATAGTTTAGCTAATTCTATTTCCACCCCGCTTTTCTCCTTTCCCACCCCATTCATCTTTAAAAAACCATCGCACCCCAGTTTTTCCTCTTCACACCCCTATTTATACCCAAAATGCCATCATAATTTTTGAATCACGTACAAATATGACGTGGTTGATTCACAAACATCGCTTACTCCAAAATAGGTTATCATACAAACCTCACTCGACCCTAACTAGGTTATAATACAAACCTAGTTTGATGGTAGCGAGGTTAGCATGGAAACCTCACTCAGACCGAGCGAGGATTTTACATAAACCTAGTTACATCCAAGCTTATTTGCACGATTATTTATTTTAAATGTGTTATTTTGTGATCTGGAGGAAGGGCAACTTCGGAATATTAAAATTTTATAAATTAGCGGGGTGTGAAAGGGAACAAGAGGGGTGCAAATAGAACCAGTCTTATAGTTTTTATTTGGTAAAGTTATCTCCATCTTTTGGAAATAATCAGATAAATATTTTAAAGTGGTTGATATTTCTATTTTTTTTTAACTCTGTTCTTTTAGATTTCTTTGGAATTAATCTCCGTCCATTGCTTCTTTTATCCAGATCAACTACGAGTTTTCATTTCTATAGTGCATTTTATTTTCATCCTTATTTTTGTATACGATTTTCAAAATTACCATGTCCGTTTCTATAGATCAAGCATTTAAGCCATTGTAAGTTGTCATTTTCAAGGAAATATAACTTTCTATCAATGTTGTTTTATTCATGTACTCCTGGATTTTATCACTATTCTTTTGTCTGATATTAAAAATATTTAATTATACATAAAAGGATTGTTACCTAATTATGAGCATCATAAGCATACATATGAACACCAAAAAAAAAATATAACAATATTTTAAGTTTATTGTAAAATTTTTGTTTTTTTTGGGTTTATAATTGCGCCAATATTATAATTATTTTAACAATTTTAGTTATAATTTGAAGCAATGTTTAATGTTGCCTAAAAAGGTTCGATCAGATTTGTGTTACAATAGTCTATTATTACAAAGATAATATGGAAGCCTATACAAGAATTTGTTATCTGTTAATGCATTATGCAGAAATGGTAGCATGTTTGGTGAAACTAGGAACAATATCCTCGCGTAGTATTCTTTGCAATAAACGTAAAATCAACATGAAACTGAGCTAATAATGGGCAAAAATTATTTGCTATAACCAGTGAGTGCTGCTTCATTTTCTAAAAACATACTGTGCTAATAATGGGCAAAAATTATTTGCTATAACCAGTGAGTGCTGCTTCATTTTCTAAAAACATACTGTGCTAATAATGGGCAAAAATTATTTGCTATAACCAGTGAGTGCTACTTCACTTTCTAAAGACATAGTATCTTCAGTCTTATCACACGCACATTAGTCTGCAATATTAACAATAATAATAAGTGGAAATATACATAAAATTCTTACTTTAGTATTATAACTTTAGTATGGATAACTATATGATGTATAAATGGATTTCTTTTAAATTGATTAGAATGAATTGCATTGACTATGAGCATCTCCAACAACGGAGCTGAATATGAGTTGTTTTTACACCCAACAGATATTCGTATTCGTAAAATTCAGCAAGATATTACGGGGGCAATTCAGATTCCTGAATTGGACGCGTGAGCCGATTTTATCGGCTCGTGAAGTCGCGAGCCGATTTTTTCGGTGCGCGCTGGATAATTCGGCTCGCGACTTCACGAACCGAAAAAATCAGCTCGTGGCTAGTTTAGAATTTTTTCCCCCTATCCTACCTTATTTTCTAACATGACAAAAAAAACGTTATTATTTTCGTAGAACAAACAAATTTGAAACATAATAATAGATGATTAATAACCCTTACGAATACAAGAGAACGCGATGGTATAATAGAAAAAAACAACATCTTGACTGCATACATGATCGATAAGTTCGGACAAGCAAAAAATAAAACACGAATTCGGATAAGGGTGCTTCATAACTTGGTATCGCCGTAGTGGTTCCATAAATGATTCATAAGATCCTTCTGCAGCCGGTTATGGAGTTTTGCATCTCTAAACATAACCTGACGGGTCAAATGAATGTTGAAGTCCTCCTCTGTTAGTGGTCGGTTTGGTAGGAATACTTGCGGTGGTTGTGAGGCACCCTCGTAATCGCAGTGACGTTGCTCTTCATCCATATCTCTTTCATCTCCTATAATCATGTTGTGAAGAACGATGCAAGAAAACATGATTGTAGACATCTTTTTCCTAGACCACAACCGACATGGATTACTTATCATTACAAATCTAGATTGTAAAACACCGAACGCACGTTCTACATCTTTCCTTTGTGCCTCCTGCATCGCTGCAAATCTGACTTGTTTAGGAGTCAATTGATTTGGACATGTTTTAACAATGGTGCTCCATTTCGGGTAAATGCCGTCACCTAGGTAATAGCCATGCTCGTAAGTATTTTGACCGAGGGTAAATGTTAAAGGAGGTACCTGGCCTTAAGCAAGATCATTAAACAGATGGGATCTTTCTATAACATTTAAGTCATTATTCGAACCAGGGATTCCGAAGAAAGCGTGCCATATCCACAGATCATACGATGCCACAGCTTCCAAAATGATGATTGGTCGCCTTTCCTTGCCATTGTACGCACCTTGTAATCCCTTAGGACAGTTCTTCCATTCCCAATGCATACAGTCCAGACTTCCTAACATTCCCGGCTAACCCCTGCTTTCGTGCATCTCTCTGATTCGCACTACATCTGCTTCATTCGGAGACCGTAAGTATTCTTCTCCGTAGGCGTCCACCACTGCTTGACAGAAAGTTTCAAGTGTTTCAAGTGCCGTGCTCTCTGCTATGCGGTATGCATCGTCCAAAGCATCGGCTAGAGTGGCATAAGCTAACATTCTCATAGTGGCCGTCATTTTCTGTTCACCGGACAACCCCTGTTTCTTCGATGCATTTTGTTTGTACTTAAAGTAATCATTGTTACCTTGAATACCAGCCAATATCCGAAGAAATAGAGTTCTCCGCATCCTGTATCTTCTACTAAACATATCAGGCCCGTAAGTGCAATCGTCATCGAAGTAATCTTGCATCAAATACTTATTATCCTTTTCTAAAACCGATCAATGTAAGTCAGTTACTTTTTAGATTTGAACGCCCAGATCTATTTGTGACATGTAATTAAATGGATATGAGAATATGCCTGATCCTTTCATTTGAATCTGTACTTGCCCTTGGATCTGATTCAGGACTATTGTGATTAAGTACCGATGAGACTATTGCCTATGATTATGAACATAAGACTATTGCCTATGACTATGAACATAAGACTATTACCTATGACTATGAACATAAGACTAGTGCCTATGACTATGAACATAAGACTATTGCCTATGACTATGAACATAAGACTATTGCCTATGACTATGATTCATAACTATGACTACTACCTATGACCATGACTATGACTATTGTGGTTAATTGCCTAGGACTATTATGGTTAATTGCCTACGACTATTATGGTTAGTTGCTTATGTCCATAACACTATAGTTACAAATCATGATTGTACACCGAACTGGCATTATGTTGGATCAAATCACCTATGTCTCCCTTGATTATGTTGGATCTCATACTTAGGGTGTAATTTGCTTAGTTTATTCCTATTCGCTATGTACATACCCATTGGATCCATTATCTTTGTATTTTGGTTTGCTTTTGCATGCTTATTCCTTTATGTCAATTCTCGTGATTATCCTCTAGTCCCTTTTTGGTTTCATTTCATGAGTACTTAGAAAACTTGTGTAACCATGGTATACGTACATTATGAATGCGGGGGTAATTGGGTATACCGCGAAACTTATATTATTTGACATAATTTGAAACATGTATTATGACATGATTATTAAGATACAATTTTGGGTAAATGGGACATGAATTATGTTGAACCTAGAATTGGCATGTAAACTAAGTTTTGGGCATAAACTGTAAACTAGAATATTAAATCAAGATTTGGTATAGCCTATTTTGATTAATAACTTGAAAATTTAATTTGAGGCTCATAACTTTTGTTGGGCATAACTTGGATTTTGGGAACATGACTAGTTTGGATAATTAATATATAAATTCTAGATTTGGACACTTAAGGTAAAAGTGACAAAATCTGAAATGGATAACAGTTTACATATAAAATGTAAATATGTAAATTTAGTGAAAGACGAATATGCCTAACCCGAGGTTGGATTGAGTTACGGTATAAGACTGCCCGGAACCGCCCGGCAAATCCAGCAACCGTAACAATACCTATCTAATGTGAGCGGCTAGAGCATTGAGCCCAAAAAAAGAACCCGAGGTTAGACTGAGTTGCAGTGTAAAACTGCCCGGAACCAACCGGCACATCCAGTGACCGCAACAACACCTGTCTAATGTGAGTGGTTGGTGCTTTAATGAATGAATTAAAGCTAAGACAAGATGATAGGGTTAAGTTAATTAAAATAACACTTAACCAACTTAACATGTTAACAAGGCAAAATTTGTGGGGGGGGGGGGGGGGTAAATAACTAAGCAAACACTTAACCATTATAACAGTTTGACTAGAAGGTAGGGTTAAGTAAATTTAAAATAGTTAACCAATTTAACATCTTAACTAGACTAGAAGGTGGGGTTAAGTAAACTTAGAACACTTAGCCGTTATAGCATGGTAAATGAACAAGGTTTAGTTAATGAGAAACACTTAACCACTATAACCTGATGAACGAGTAAGGTTAAGGAATACTTAACCAATTTGACATGATATATGGGTGGGTTACGTCAACATGAACCGCTAGACAACACTTAACCAATTTGATTTGATATATATATATATATATAGGTGGGTTAAGTCAACGTGAACTACTGGATAACACTTAACCAAATTAACATGACAAGTGAATGGGTTAAGTTAACTTGAATTGACTGATGATACTTAACCAATCCAACATAACGAGGAAGAGAACTAAGTAGTAAACCTTAGTTAAGAAAACGAACGATTCAAGAAACTAGGTGGTAAACCTTAGTTAAGAGAACTAAGTAGTAAACCTTAGTTAAGAAAGTCAAACACGAGAAGGAGCAAACGTCCGTCTGATCATGAAGAGGGCTCCAACGAACTGGGTTACGAAGCACGTGGCTTCGAGGGGACGTAAGGGTACTCTTAGTATCCCTCTGTAAGGCTGCAGATGATCCTCCTAGGCTCACATAGGTTAAGGTCTGCGTTAGAAGAGCCAAGGGTATGCCTTGGTTGCAATAATAAGGCAACCTAAAGACTAGGATGGACCAGCGTGATTCGGCGAGACCAGTTTTTGCCCTGTGATAGCAACTCGTCGTCTACCTACCATCTTGAGTCAGTCGAGATACGTAAAGCGGAAAGGTGGAGAACTCCAAAAGACCATATACTTGCTATCTAGTTATGGGTGAGGATGGCCATAGGATAGTGGGGGCATAGGGGGCCTGCGTATAGTTCTCATTCTAGTTTTTCAAGGGTGCCTTTCATTAGTTGAGGGAGGGGTCAGGTGGGACCATAGCCACTGTAAAAACAGACCTTAGCATCTGCATTGGCATATATCTGAAAGCTCCCGACCGAGTTCCGTGTTTCTTGATTAGCCCTGCCACGGGACTCGGGTCGCACATATAGAGGACATGTGCATCTAGACAGCGATAACGATTCGCGACACATACGTGGGGAAAGTCTAGGAACATATACCACTCTAGGTAGTGTGTCCTAGACTAGGGGGCATCGTTCGACAGGTAGCATAATCCCTAGTGGGACCTAGGTCGCATAAACCCTGAATACCGAGAAGCATTCAATAGGTAGCATAAACCCTAGTTGGACCTAGGTCGCGTAAACCCTGGTTGAATCTAGGAAGCGCTCGATAGAAAACCCCAGATTAGATCGAGGTAATAAATAATAGATGTACACCTGAAAGCAACCACAATTTCGGGGATTGGGATCACGTTATCATTTTATCATTTTATACAGATTACTAGTTGAGACACTAGTTAGGTGGTGCAGAGATATAGAAACCAGAATAACAGGGTAACAGTGAAGCAGAGAAAGTATTGAAGCATATCCAGTTTATCTTGCCTTAGCATATCTTGCGTTAATCTTATGTTACCTTGTTAGCCCTATCATCATGGTGTTGTCTTATACTCAGTTAATTCATGTATGTTGTTTTTACCTGTTCACATGCTAAAAGTCATTGAACATACCAGGCTTTATGTCTGACTCTGTTTTCTTTCGTCTTCTTTCCTTCCGTTTCCCCCCAGGTAGTCAGGGAGGGAACAACTTAGCTTAGTTTGGACCGTTACCCTTTTTCCAAGCTTGAAGACTCTTGGACGCATCGCTTTGGACTCTCTTTGCCACTGCTATGGTCGGCTTATGCTTTATTTGGGGAATATCATTGCTATTTTATGCTTCTTTATTTTGTTATGCAAGACAGGTGCTTTGTTATACTGAGTATTGTTGTTTTGAAAACGGAAACAATCTTTGTACAAGCTGTTTTATAAATGAAGTAAAGTTTTATTTTTTCCGCTGCTTTATTTATCTGTCTTGTGATTTATCTGCGTCTTTTACCAAAAATGCTCCACCAAAGTTAAGGCATTCCCTTTGTGAGTGACCTTAACAGAGGTGGGGTGTTTCAAATGGTCTTTAATTGGACAGTAAACAACTTGCATTACATAAATATTTTGCATTACATAACTTAGAAGCTTACAACAATGACAATTACAATATGAATAAATGCCAAAGTACAATTGAAGGAAGTACAACAACTGAACACATAAACATCAAATTTAAAGTACAGTAATAAACGATACGATAGTTTCCATCCACACCTACCATGGACGTGGGTAAAATTCGGCTCTAGCTGCCTCAGCAACATTCTTGTTCAAACGTCGTATTTCGTCTTGCGCTTCCAATGCATATTGAACTCCACGTTCGCACATCGAAGGGTCAATCCACTGCTTAAAGTAACAACAGTCAATTTCATCAGGAAAAACGGTGTGATCCTAGTAGGCTGCACAACCAAAAAATCGGCACCTAGCATTTTTTTTGGTCTTCGAAACAACGACGACCGATTCTTCTCCACAACGGCACATAGGGTTGGATCTACCTAGACGTACTGGCTTGCGAACGCGTCCTTCAACAACCATTTCTTTTCCAGGTCTTTGATTTGCTACCCCCTCATCGTCATGTTCCCATTTGTCCATGTTGGAGGCTACACTTTCTTTTCCCTGTTCCGACATACTCCAAAAAGGGAACTATATTTTTTTCTTAACAACTTGGCTGCTTTGGGGAAAGAGTAAGGAGGTGGCGGCTAGAAGAAAATAAATTGTGATTAAGGATTTCAGAGAAACCGCTATATATAGGGAAAACAAGAGTGCGGGTCCGGGGTCGTCCACTTACCCGTATTATTTACACATATTGAAGTTCAGAACATTATAAAACGAGGGTCGTCCACTTACCCGCATAATTTAAACATTTGAGCACACGAAGGAGTTAAAAAGGAGGGTCATCCCCATTTTATTTTATACAAATCCTTTAACTTATATTTGTAAACCATATATTTTATAAACTATTTCCACGACGACTTTTTGAAATTTTGATTTAGACGTAAAACAAAATCTACAACATGAAAACCGATTTTTTCTCTCCCACTAGATAAATAATGTCGATTAGATGCGAACATGTCTTGTTGTGAGGAAATCCGACTTAGATTGGATTTCGTACAACCAATTGAAGTTCGAAACGTTATAAAATGAACTGCAGCGCCACTGAAGTTTGTTTTATATTTAAATTATAAACCGGATTTGGCACTTGCCAAAGTACCAGATTTGGCACTTCGCAAAGTACCAGATTTGGCACTTGCCAAAGTACCAGATTTGGCATTTGCCAAAGTACCAGATCTGGCACTTGCCAAAGTACTAGATTTGGCACTTCGCAAAGTACCAGATTTCCATGGAACATAATAAATGAGCAAACATTACACATAATATATGAAACGAGCAAACATTACACATAACATATGAAACGAGCAAACATTACACAGAACACATTATAAAATAACATAAAGTCCAAAATATCGAGACATGCACATATATACATCGAGCCATACATATATATATATATCGCGACATACACAAATATACATCATGATAAATCTGCGGCATCATCATCAGCACCATCCAAAGACATGTCGTCCTTGCTATCAGAAGGGTCATAATACGGAATATCGTCATCATCACTACCACCTCCCGAATTGCCACCACCACCTAATCCGTCACCCCCTCCTAGTCCTCCATTACCACCTAATCCGTCACGCCTCCTAGTCCGTCACCCCCTCCTAGTCCACCATCACCATCTAATCCGTCACCCTACCCTAGTCCGTTACGCCCTCCTTGTCCACCATCACCACCTGATCCGTCACCCCTACTAGTCCGCCATTACCACCTGATCCGTGAACCCCTCCTACTCCGCCTCATGAACCTCCACTAGTACATGACCTTACAGCGGTACCTGATGCTGCTGTATCACTGTCCCTTGCTGCCGCTAATCTGGCCTGTACGTCATCGATCTGCTCCTGCAATCCCTGAACAATTGCCTTGTAATGACCCGTATTTTAGAGATAGAATAATTAAGTTATTTAATTGTTAAAAATATCGATTTAGAAAAATATCGATAACTTGAATTAAATAATATTGAATATTTAATTAATAATCATAAAATAATAACATATTATAATGTCAAAATAGTCAGAAATAGTTGAATTGTCAGTATTGTCTGAATTGGATAGTGTAAGAGATTTGGTAGCATTTAGATTTGAAATATAATAACGAATATATTTCATTTACAGCGTTTGAACGTATAAATTATATTATAATTAAAATCGAGCTTGAAATGGCGCTGCAGTTCGTAAATGGGCGATTTGAACTTCAACTGATTGTACAGGATTCGTTTTAAGCCGGATTTCAGTGAAACAAGAAACGTGGGGAGCTGGTGGAGTATATCTTTCTAGTGGAAGAGAAAAATCAGGATTTCGTCGTGTAGATTTTTAGATATGTCCAAATCAAATTTTAAAATAGTCGATATAGAATCGTTTATCGACCGTAACAGATTATTCGATATAACTAGACACCGGGTTTGAATTTAGACAAGGTTCTTTTGGGACATAACGATAATTTAATTTTTAGAATTTTACTGTAATTTTTAATTAATTAAATAAGCAACTTTTTATTTGGGGTATTTTGCACCCTATATCGATATGGTTGGGTTTCACAATATGAGTTCACCTACCGATGTTAGTATATTTCTGGAATCAGGGAACCTTGCTCGACACAACAATACCTTTATTTCCGTTGATAGCAAGTCATAGGTGGACGTAGTTTTATATAGCAACAGACTACCGAAACATTCATCTTTAAACAAACAATATTTGATTGTAATATCCTTTCTACACGTACCCTACCCCTTTACCATATATAATCAAAGAAAATATCTAAAAGGAGTTGCCTATAAATAATACCCTTAACTAAAATTCCTAAGACCTAAATTCATTTCTCCAAAACCAAAAACCGGCCGCCAGTTCCATTCATGTGAAAACCACAAAATAAAGTGAGTTCTACGACGTTTCTTTCACTCGAGAATACACAGGGGCGTCTAGGGTCGGATCCAATTTGAAAACTGGAGCGTCGATTTGAAGAACAGACTCGTCTGAAGGATGGCGTCGACCTGGAGTTTTGCCGTGATGCTCGGTCACCATTTCACTTTGTAGGAGAAGGCTGTCAAGTTGTTTGGAATGGATAAGAGGATATAAGCAGCAGCATTACAAGAGAAAGAGGGTGTGGGATGCATGTGTATGTTGAATGGAAGGGTAGAACGGTTTGGGGAGTTGTGATGGGGTTTGTCGGTTTGCCGTAGATGAAGCACCTGACGAGGTGTATAACAGAAGGCGTTCGGGTTTAGGAAGATGGACGGAGTTTAAAGAAGAAGGAGAGAGAAAACGTGAGTACTGAAGTGTTTTTTTTGTGTGGTGTACCCTGGAGCGGTGTGTATTTTTGGGAAAAAGGGGTCTGTTGCGAGTTGGTATGAAATGGAGTTCATGGCGCTAGTATTGAGGAAGAATTGGAAATGGCTTGTTGAAGTTTAGATCGTGAATTTTGTTCTGTCATGGAAGATGAGTTGAGCAGTTTTGAGCGGAGCGGGTCTGCAGGATCCTTGGGTCACGATGGAGTTAAAAGGGGATGGGCCGGCTTGGCAAGGTTACAGCCCATTTTAATAATATCCATGTTCTATTTAAATTTAAATTTGAAGAGTGATAGAGTATTTTTGGCTTAAGGGACTCACGGAAATTTGTTGGAGAAACAACAGGAGATGGATGAAATGGTAATGGAGAAGAAGGGTCATGAACGGGTCTGGGCTTTTACATTAATGGACGGGCCGAGTTATAAATTCGAATTAGACGAAACAAGATCCGACAGGACCGTATGGATGGGAGCAACACAATGGAACTGACTGGAAGTGAATCGATGCTCGTTACAATTTATAGTGAAATAAATTGTCCGTCTGAATCAAGCGATGGTTATCGTTATTAACGATGATCGTCCAATGTGAGTAAAACTCACCAACTCTGAAAAGTTATATTTTTATAACGTACTTTTAGAACTGTTAGATATTGATTGACTGTTGTGTGTAGATTGGTTGATTGAACTGCTAGTCAGTTAGTTGAAATTATATATATATATATATAAATATATATACCATTAAATATATATGTTGATGTTGCTTATCAGAACATTTCATACTGAAATGAAGTTGATGTTAATTATATGGTCTAACATCTGTGATGCAGGGGAACAGGTTGGAGGGACCCAACTGGGTTCCTCAATATATAAAATACTATTTTGTTTCATATATTGTGATATGTGATGTGTTATATAATCTGTGATGATTATGTGTACTTGGTTGATAGTAATCATGGTTATACGGTATTTTAAATACCAAAATGAATACTGGGAAGTTAAAAAAGGAATTTTCAAAATGTATAGTGAAAATGAAATATTTATAAAATCAAAGGATTTTATAAAGGAGATATTTATTAGAAAAAAAATAGAATCGAGTTAAAAGTGTTAAAGAGGATAGGGTATGGTTTTTGAGTAATTTGAACTTGTTCTACGTTGATTGAGTTGAGTAAATTTCAAAGTGTTGATCTGATGTTGGTTTCGGCCTTCGGGATTAACACTGAGAAGTTTATTCACTTACCAATTTATAATAAGGATCAAATGAATAGAAGTAAAGTTATAAAAGGAAATATTTATTTAGGAAATAAATAAAGTTATAAAAGGAAATATTTATTTAGGAAATAAATGAAGTTATAAAAGGAATTAATTATTTGTTAAATAGAATTGAAAGGAGTTAATCGATTTGAATTAATCAATTAGAGTTGATTGATTGGAGATAATCAAATTGAATTAGCGAGTTAAGATAATCAAATTGAATTAGCGAGTTAAGATAATCAAATTGAGATTAATAAGTTAAAATGATCAAAGTGAGTTAGTAAAAAGGGAGTTAATCAAATTAGAGTTAATCGAATAATGATTAATGATAAATTAAATTCAAAGAGATGAAGTTGATTGATGATTGATCGATCGAATTTCCATTTGGGAATAAGATCGTTGTTTGTACACCGACATGTTTTCATTTGATAGTTAAATCACCGACTATCAAAGTTTGACCATATTTACGTTGTCAATATGGAGAGACCGGTTGGATTCTTATCCAAAGAACCACTCTGTATTGGCATAAGCGTTGCAAATATGCCAAAGAAAATTGAAGACGGAGTAAAGTGCAAGGGCTGTTGTATAAGTCCTAGGTAGAGATTGCCTAAGATGGATGTACAGAATAGTGCCTTTGGTTTCGTTCAGTCCCAGAACGAACATATATGGACGAATGCCCGACAGAATATTTCCAATGATCGAATGGGTTGGTCGGTATAAATATATATGGTTGCAACGGATTTATTCCCTTAGCATAACATCCAGAATATTTGCGCAAATCAATTAGTGATTAACGGATCTGACAATGCGGCATTCAAAGTGATCGTGTTATCAATGAATGGAAAGTAGTCGTAGCCTCTGGCCTCAACATCCGGTAAATGACAAAAATCGGGCAGGCAGCATGGCTAAGTCGGTCGCTCCGAAGTAGGGTGTATAATCACCTATCTTGAGAATATTCATTTACTTCTTTAATCTATCAATGCTGTCCCATATATATACGGGAAACGGTTGCTGATCCCAACCGTTGGTGGTGTACATTCGATACACTCAAGCGAAATGAGTGGTCGGTCATGTGTGGCTGAGTTGCAAGATGTTCTTGTTGAACTCCAGTGTATCGTTCCTAGAGTACACTGATCGGAAGGTGGTTCCATACCTTGTCATAGTTGGAAATCCATTATCCAATACGTGCCCGCGGTTTTTGATTATATATTATATATGTGGAACATGAGCTGAAAGCGTTTCTGCTAGATGATTAATATATTGGGGTTGATAGACATTATTATAATATCAATACAGTTTGATATAAAGATCATTGTTTGTTTCAAAAGGATTTTGAAAGTTGAATCGAAATGTTTTGGATTCTCATAAGGGAAAAACCCATTCCATTATACGGCGTGGTCTTATGAGATATCGTTACTTGTTCAAAATGTTTAAACTATTTTACTCATACCAGTCCCATGACTGACCCGGAGTATATTTGTTTGTTTTCCCTAAACTCTTGGGTGCCTAAATTTGTACGGGCAGTCAAGTAGTCGAGATTTTTCAGATACACTTGGAGAGCTTGGAGCAGGAGGCTTCAAGATTCTATAGCTATTATTATTTCCGCTGTGTTGTCCGTGTTGTACTCTGATAAGTGCTATTGTATACATATACTGTTTGTATTTCAAAAGTTATGTTATATTTCATTCGTTCCGCTGTGAGGTTCGTGTTTACTCTGATGATGATGTTCTTCTTTTTCTTCTATTCTATAAGTTTCTATCTTATCTATTCTCACCCTCTAACTTCTTTCTATTAGTTTCTTGAATTTCCAGTGCAATTTGGGGTTGGACTTGTGTTATTTGGTCAGCTCAAATTGGATCGGATTTTCGGGTCATTACATGCCTGGTGCTCCTGATATGAGGACTGAGAATGTAGCAGGGCCATCTCCTGAATAGCCGCAATATGTATCCTATGCTAGTCTAACCGGGGTGCATACTGCATATATAGAACATATAAAATCAGTTTCTACAGCATATAACATACAAAGTAAATTCACAAGTACAAATTTTGTCTCATGTGGCGGATATAATCCAGCAGTAGGGACACCGTGCACCATGTGTGTAGGTGGGTAAACAATAGGTATGAATATCTATGCACCGCTAAGATCAAATGTCTGAAATGTATCGGCCAGAGCGAAATCTGTAGGAAGGTCGGAGAGCTGTGAAGGGGTCGGGTCAAAAGTAAACGGTGGAAGATGAACTCTACTACTAACCAATCGGGGACCAATGTGATCGGAGTTCATACCCCGCATATAATCCGGCAGCAAGTACCGTCTAGGAGCTACCCGAACCCAATAAGGACCAAACTCTGCGTCGGGTAAGTGAAAATCGGTTGTATCAACCCATCCTGCCTGTCTCAGACCATCCCCATACTGTCTCCCTATAGAACGCTGCGTCCCGAACATATCAAGTGGCAGAGGTGGATCTCCAGGTACGCGCGACTGACTGGGACCCTGGTAATAACATCGATCTCCCAAGTACCAAATAGTAAGGTGGGCCGATGGGAACAAGTGGACATGTCGAACAGATAAACGACATGCAATGGCTAATGGATGGGCATTAGGTAGTAGGCCATCCGCTAAAAGTAACATCCAATAAGAAGTCCAAGGTGCTCGTAATATGTTCCTCCTCTCCCTCATATCTAACCGAGTACGAGCCTCCATCAAGTCATGTATCACACCAGCAGGAGCACGCCGAACCTCGTGAGTACTCTCCCATCTACGCATGCGTGGGAAAAAGGTCTCAGCAGCATGACTGGCGGTGGGCTATATGCGTGGATGCATGTTGGCCGTGTACTCGTAGTACCAGCACAGCAACATGTACCAAAAACCAAACATCTGGCGAACCTCTCCAAAAGCATTGGAGTCAAGAGCGGCTTATAGATAACCCAATATGGCAGAGCCCCAATCAATCATATGCAGCTGCTCTAACTCGACTAGTGCTGCTAGGTAGCCCGGCCAAATCGTACTCCATTGGTTCGAAAAGAATGTCGAACCAAGGAGGTATAAAATGGTAGCCCTGTATACTATGTCGTAGAAATCTACCACATCGAGATGCGCTGTAATATACTGAAGTAAATATGTGACAGAAACGACACCATTAGCTATATGAGCTGCTAACAAATCTGGCAAATACTGTAGGTAGGAATCGGGTGACTCTAAAGAGGCATCAAATGGACAAGTGACTCTATCTGGAAGGCCTATCTCAATCCCCGTAAGCATGTTAAAATCGGTTGGGGTGATACCTAGCTCAAAATCCGGAAAGTGAAAAGTATGTCTCGTAGGCCACCATCTCTCTGCTAAGGCATCTACCAAAGGTCGATCGAAGGACTGGGGAGGTATAATACGTAAAAATCGTCCGAACGGACTAGCAAGTAGCCTCTCCCGAATATGCAATGGTAATATGTCAAGGGAATGTGAAACAAACTTCGCCCAACTCCCGCGAAGGTAGACGTACTCAGTCTATTAAAATTATATCAGTTAAATGACTATAAAACCAACAGTTCATACTATTAAAACGTATAACGTACATGCACTAAACTATAACGTAAAACCAACAGGGCATACTTTTTAATAGTTCAGTAACTACAAATATTAAAAAATTTAAAATTAATACCTGAACGGTGGCCAGCGCGGTAAAAGATCGATGAGTGAATCAATGTGGCAGCTCGTGGAGGACTTCGTCCCCGCTGGTGGAGGAAGGTGAGCTGGACCAGATGCGTCGTTTGGCATAACTGGAACTGTCCGTCTCCCCATCTTCGTTACGCATGGCGGCATCCCGGCGTCGTAACGAATAAAAAAAATTAAAAAGGAGGAAATAGGGAAAGTATACCAACCCCCTCCCCCCTCCCCGCGCTATATATAGGCGCGGGAGTCGTGCGAGCCGATTTTATCGGCTCGTGAGCTTGCGAGCCGATAAAATCGACTCGCGTCTGTTGGGAGATATCAAAGATATCTCCCAACATGTTACGGGTCGTAATGTTACGACCCGTAACCTTGTTGGAGATGCTCTAACATATACTATTCTACAGCTCCATTATGTAGAGTTGATGTAATGACCCACATTTTTCAAAGGGATATAATTAATTTATTTAATTATATAAATAGTGATATAGGAAATTAAATCGTCGTTTAATTAAATAATGGAATATTTAATTAAATTAAATAATTAAATAATATATTTAATTCAGAAATAATCAAAAAAATATTGGAAATCACAATATTCTGTGAACTGGGACATCCCTAAGATTTTATTCAGCTTAGAGTTGAATTATATTGACGACGAATATATTCAATCGACGTCAGTTTGAACGTAGAATTATAATATAATTAAAACAGAGCTTGAAATGGCGTGGCAGTTTGCTATTTGGCGATTCGAACTTTAAACGAATATATAAGAGCCGTTTTAAATCGGATTTCTGTGAAACAAGAAACGTGTGGAGCTGGTGGAGTATATCTTTCTAGTGGAAGAGAAAAATTGAGATTTCATCGTATAGATTTTGATTTACGTCCAAATCAAATTTCAGAAAAGTAGCTGTGGAATTCCTTTATAATTTATTTATATTTATAAAAGGAATTTCATTGAAAATCGAATATCGATTTAATCGGGATTTGAGATATCGAGCTAGAAATTCATATAGGAATATTCTAGAGCTGTATGGTATTCCACGGTGAATATGTACGATAATATTTATTTTTAAATATTAAATTTAAATATATTTATATATTTAAATAGGCTATTTAGAGACTTTAAAAATAGCCAGTTTTGCAAATGACCTCAGAATTCGACGAAACTAATTTTGTTGGATCCGCAATATTAAATTATTGCTAGAGTTCAGTTTCCATGATTTTTGAAGTCAGTATGTGGCCGTACCGATTTTTAGAGTGAAAAATAGTCAGTATTGTGACGGTTAAAAAATACGCTGTGTGAGCAAACGGAGTCGGAATTCGACGAAACTAGTTTCATTGGGACCGTAATGTCGAACTCTAGCTACATGTCCAGTTTTGTGATTTTTGGGTATCATGTGTGATCACAGGAATTTTAGAGGACATATGTAAACAGCGTTGGCTTAAAAATGAATAAAATAATAAAATATAAAAATAATATTTTTGCACTATATATTACCCTTAATATTTCCTTAACCTAATTCATTCCTTACGCTGGTCAAAAGGAGGCGCCGCAACCTCTAAGAAAATCCACAGTAAAAATCCTCCTTCTAAAATCTAAAACAAATGTTAATAAATTTCTATAAATCATAAATCAAGTTTGGTTGGATTTCTTTGGCAACGAGCTTCCTTCCTATACTAATTTCATGGGTTGCGATCGGAAATTTCTGGGTTTGCTTTTCAACAGTAGTTTAGGGTTTGAAATAAATGAATACTAAAGCATGGATTCGCGAATTTGGGTTGATATTTGAGTTTGTGAACTGAAATGAGGTTCGTTGGTGGTAATTTTGTGGTCTTCGGTGATAAGAAGGGGCTCGCGAGTTCACTGTGAGGGGGAAACTGGAGTCGACGAGGTGGGTGCTAGTTCCTCCTTTGTGGTATGATGTTGATGAGAGTGCGGAGGAGAATGGAATGGTGGTATCGATTTTTGAATCCATGAAGAAACGGGGGAGCAGCGTCGGAAGGAAGTGGCAAAATCGGGTTCGTATTCTGTCTGAAGGGAGAGGTAGAGCGTGAGTAGCGTGTTACGGGTGTTGGGGAAGAAGGTGTGTTCTAAGGTGGGTCGGGGTTTTTAGTTTTGATGGGCCGTGTATAATTGGTGAGCCCAAGAGAAAATTTATGTAACAACCCGGAAAATCTGGGCCAGTTTAAAATTTTTATTTTGGCAATTTTAGCGAGTTTTGATTATTTAAAATGAATTATTTTAAATAATATCGACAATAAATTTATTTTGAATATAAATCGAACGTATATATTATACGCGTCGTCGTTAGAATATAAATAATTATATATAAATATAAAAGGAATTGAAAATGGCGCGGTAGTTCGATAATTCGATTTCAAACTTCAATTGAATGTACCGGGTGCAAAACAATCCGGATTTTAGTGAAACCAAAAATAATGGAATCTAATAGTGAATATCTTTCCAACGAATCCGAAAAATCCAAAGTTCGTAGCGGGAATCAAAAGATATGTCCAGTTGAAAATTCTGAATAGTCGCTATGGAATTCAGGCCCTTAAAAATGGACATTTTGCAAACGACCTCGGATTCCGACGAAACCAGTTTTGTTGGGTCCGGGATGTAAAGTTATTGCTAGGTTTCAAATTTCATAATTTTTCGAATCAATATGTGAGCGTGGCAAAGGAAAACGTGTTTTGACCATTTCAGTTGATTTTAATCAACTGGAAATTGGTCATTTTTCTAACGGTCTCAGAATTCGACGAAACTAGTTTTGTTAGGACCGTATCGTCAATACGAAGCTAGAAAATATTTTTTCTGGAATTTTTCGAGTCAGTATGTGGCCCAGGTAATTAGAAATGTACGTTTAAAATTCAATATAGTGATTTAAATGTAAATTCAAAGGAAACTTATCGAGACGATCGAATCAGCTTGCGGTACATATCCCATTGTGTTCGGAATGGGGGTAAAACGCTATAGACGTCAGGCGGTGGGCCTCGTTTAGAGGTCGTATGTGAAAGTCAACTTTTAATAATTAAATAAATAAATAAAAAAAAAAAAATCTCTTCCTCCTTTATATTTCTGGCCCCCCCCCGTTTCTATTTCATTTCAAAATAAAAAAAAAAAAAAAAAAAAAAAAACCCAGAAGACATCGCCGATTCTCCCCAGCCGCCACCGCCAACATCGACCCCCTCGCGCCCACCGCTAGTCAACCGCCACCTCTCCTCCAACTCCTCTCTCTCTCTCTCTTCTCAGACCCCCACAAAACCGCGACGCCCTAGCCCATTTCCCCTAAACCGACGTCGAGACCACCCTCCCACCACCAATCAGTCGGCGACCCCCCCCTCCCCCATCCGACCCACCTGCGCGCCCCTGGAGTGACCTCCGACTGCTCAGCCCCACCTGGCACCTTCGACGCGGCTCAGGCGAACATCCCTTCTTCTTCTTTTTTTACGAACACTGTAAGTTTTGTTTTTTTTTTATTTATTTATTTTCATTTATCCGTTAATTTTTATAAAGGATATGAAAACTGTTTTTTATTTTATATGAAAACTGTTTTATTTTATTTTATATGAAAACTGATTTTTTTTTTTAGAAATTATAAACTGAATTTTTAAAGATTATAAAACTGATTTCTTTTTAGATTATTAAACTGAATTTTAATTAGATTATAAAACTGATTTGAAAAAGATTATTAAACTGAATTTTAATTAGATTAAAAAAAACTGAAAACATATTTATTTTAAACATAAAACTTGTTTATTTTAATTTAAAAAGCTATGATTTTTATATGTAGAGAATAAAAAGATTAGATTTTTATTTTATATATGAAGCGACAGAGAAGATTGAACTTTTCATATGAAGTGATATAGAGATAAAAATTCGATTTTTAAATATATGAAGTAATAAAAATATGATTTTTATATTTTTAAAGAATTAAAAATATGATCTTTATATTTTTAAAATATTAAAAATATAGTCTTTACTATATAGATGATGTCAAAATATAATCTTTGCCTAGTAGGAACTATAAAAATCAAATCTTTATTTTTGAAAAAGGTAAAATCTTTATAGTTAAAAAGGCGAGATTTTTATATATTGAATAACGATAGAAAAATGGAATTTTTATATATTGAATAACGAATAAAAATTCGATTTTTATATATTGAACTTTGAAATAAAAATTCGGTTTTTATAAATTGAATAACGAAGTAAAAATTCGATTTTTACATATGTAGTGGCTATGGGCAACGAAGACGACGAGGATGGGATAGCGATGAAGATTTCTATCAAGGAAGTGCCGTGAAGCTAGGATAGCTATATGTGAGAATTTCTCACTCTTCAATTTATTTTCTAGTTATATATATATATACTAGGATGCAGACGGTGCTTAGTAGCACCCGACACAATCGTCCACAAACCATGGACTTGTTTGTTTGGTTGCATAGATTAGTTTGATTATGTGATTGAATTGAATTGATTGAGTGAAATTGAATGATTTGATTGATGTGTGAATGGCGTGGGCCTTCACTGGACCGGGGATAAGGCTAGGCCTTGTCCCGTTTCTAGTATCGTGCCGTTATGCCGCCGAAATTTTCTAAAATATGTTAGAAAAATAAAACTATCATTTTATTGTGTAAATGAATTGAATAGAAATTCATAGGTTGAAATAAAATGTTTTATCGTTAAAAATATAATTTTTAACGTGAATGTGAATAAATAAAATATTCATTTACAAACCGGACGGTTTGTTTATGTACACTTATTTGAATGACATTGATTGGGACGATAACTTTTACACATCGCCCAATTGCACAAATAAAACGTGCGTTTGATTGTTTGAAACCCCACACGGGTGTTGGGATGAAATTTGAAGTTCACTCATCCTGATTGATTGAATATGTCGATCGATTGATTGGCAGGCTGTTATAAGCGTTAGATATCTATATTTGATGCTTATACAGTGTAGTGCACTTTGGTTGATGGTTGATTATTTTCAATGCTATTATATACATGTGTTGTATGAAAATCCATATAATTAATTTTATATGGTAATTGATTGGGCCTCATTCCAGTTTTGAAAAAGAAATATTTGAAAAAGAAATATTTGAAATAGAATATTTAAAAATAAAGGAATATATGAAGCCGTGTTGATTAGATTGACGCCATTTTGACGTGAACGATATTTATATCGATTTTGAAAACGATTTCGAAATGAATTGAATTGAAAACGATTTCGAAATGAAATGAATTGAAAACGATTTCAAAATGAATTGAATTGAAAACGATTTCGAAATGAATTGAATTGA
This sequence comes from Allium sativum, assembly GCA_030737875.1. Taxonomy (NCBI): domain Eukaryota; kingdom Viridiplantae; phylum Streptophyta; class Magnoliopsida; order Asparagales; family Amaryllidaceae; genus Allium; species Allium sativum. The sequence goes on from CM060923.1 coordinate 16,711,367, forward strand.
AAACGATTTCGAAATGAATTGAATTGAAAACGATTTCGAAATGAATTGAATTGAAAACGATTTCGAAATGAATTGAATTGAAAACGATTTCGAAATGAATTGAAAACGATTTCGAAATGAATTGAAAACGATTTCGAAATGAATTGAATTGAAAACGATTTCGAAATGAATTGAATTGAAAACGATTTCGAAATGAATTGAATTGAAAACGATTTCGAAATGAATTGAAAACGATTTCGAAATGAATTGAATTGAAAACGATTTCGAAATGAAATGAATTGAAAACGATTTCGAAATGAATTGAAAACGATTTCGAAATGAAATGAATTGAAAACGATTTCGAAATGAATTGAATTGAAAACGATTTCGAAATGAAATGAATTGAATTTGAAATAGGTTTTGAAACGATTTTAAAACTATTTATATAATTCGTTTTAAATAGAAATCGACGAAGTATATATTATATATATTATATATATAATATAATGGCCTGAATAGAACGCGCCGCGCCGCGGCAGTTCGTGAATTTCGACCATTTATTTCAAACGGACATTACGGGAGATCCGACCGTCGGATTCTCCTGAAACCGGAACCGTTGGGTTCGTATCGAAAAGAGCTTTCTAACGAATATTAGAAATTAGAAATCTAACGGTTGGATTTGGAGATACGTCCAAATCAAATTCGAAAAAGGTCGCTGTAAGTGCAGTTCGATGGCCATTGATGGAAATCGACTGTACGGGCCTTGATAAAATTATTAAAAATAGTAATAATTTGTGTAAAATCATAAGAAATGATTTGTGAAAGTTTGGGATGAAAAACTCCATATTTGAAAAGATAAAAATAGATTTTTATCGAAATGAACTAGTTTTGAACTAGAATTATAATTCTATTTTTTTTTAAATAAATAAATTGAATTTGAAATGGTTTTGAAAATAACCAAAATTTCCAATGATTGCATTGGAGTGGATTTGAATCGAAATTGTCTTCGGAATATTTCGATGTTGGAATTCGTGATATTACAGGTGTTGTTATGGAAATTTGAAAGATATATATTTGTATCGTTATTTCCAATACGACATTTGTTAGTCGTAGAATTTGATATTGAATATAAACCGGGATATTTTCTATTCAGGGCCTTGTATTAAATATCGAATGTGATTTGGGTTTGTCGTGAATGGTGTCTTCACTAACACTGTTCTTGAACCCAGTTGAGAAAAGATTAAATCTTTTTATTTAGATTTAATGAAGTGTACCAATTAAATGATATTTAATTGGAATTGAATTGGTATTGATTTTTGGGTTTATCGTGAACAGTGTTTTAAATAACACTTGTTCTTTAACCCGATAATTAATGGAATGTGATTTTGGGTTTATCGTGAATCGTGTTTTAAATGACACTGATTCTTTAACCCAGATAATGATTAAAACTAAGTGGAGTTTTAATGAATCTTTAATTAGATTGAAAAGATCGAGAATGGAGTATCACCAGTTTTGCTCCAGGCGATAGTTAAATCTTTAATTAGATTTGAACGTGAAATTTAGAAACTAACTGTCGGTTAGCCAAGCAGAATGGTTTTCTGGATATTGATCTGATGTTGGTTTCGGCCTTCGGGGTTAATATTTGGGGAATTATTCTCTTGATTAATTTACGGTTAGTGACTAATGAATTGGAATGAGGCGTATGTTGTGTTTGTGTAACACTTATTTAAAATATACGCGAGTTATTCGGAAAGACCGGGTTTATCCCATTCTGAATAACTGATGCGACGATAAGTCGAAGATGAAGACGATGGTCGAAGACCGGAGGTCTTCACGTCGTTTGGGTGATAACTGATGATCTTGATTGGGCTGTACACCCAAGAAGATGGAAACAGTTAGTGATCGTCCAGACGTACTTGGAGATCGATGGATATGCGGGGTACTAGGTGCCTCCGGTTTCGTTCAGACCCAGAACGGACTTGTAAATGGACTGTGTGTCTGACATCGGATTTCATTCTGTGTGACTGATATCGGTTGCATAAGATGGTTTGCCTGTGTGGCATGCTAAGATGCAAATGATCAAGGCTTCTGTTGAAAAGCAAAGTCTTGTGGTGATGATCAAAGCACGGCCTTTGTGGCGTAGCTTTGTGTAACGTTTACCTCGCGTGTTTCACACCCGGTATGAACCAAAAACGGGAGACGGACCTCAGGGAGGGCCTGCGTTTCCTCCTAGCTAGAAGTGGCGTCAGTGGTTTTACACGCCCTGACGAGTTTGACTTATGTGGTTGTTGCTGTTGCGAGGCGCCTCGGTTATATCGGTTTCGGCCGATGCATTCTGGTCGGCTGACGGACCAGACTTACGCCCCAAAGGGCGGCGAAACGTAGTGCTCAGGTATAATAATCCACGTCGGTGGACCGGCCCTGTCGCTCCAAGGCTTGCCTGCGCGCTTGCCTGAGACTCGGGCTAGGCAGTCTCGAATCGGTAGAGGATCTTGCCCCTAGCCTCGGTTCATAGATGGAAATCCAATTTCCAAATACGTGACTTTGCGATTTTGATTGTATAACCTATATATGGCGACATAGTGGTATGGGGCACTCATGCCGCCTATGATTGATACTTATGATTTGAAGTTGTTTTGTACACTATGCACTTATTATAGTATCAAATGATTTGTTTTAAACGTATCAAGCATTCTTTGGCCGTTATAAGGTAAAAACCCTATCCCCCGGTTTGCGTTGCATTGTGTGATAGGACCTGGGTCTTATAACAGCTTCATTTTTCTTTATTTAGCATTGCGCTGTTTGTTTTATGCACTGGTATTCTTGGGAGGAAACCCGTTCCGTGTTATACGGCGTGGTCCCTTGATTTGCCGAACTTTAAAATAAAGATTAATAACTGTTTTAGTTCTCACACCAGTCACATGACTGACCTGGAGTTTATTGTTTTAACCTAAACTCTGGGTGCCCTTATTTTGACACGGGCAGCTAGTAGTTTTGGTTTTTGCAGATTTATATTCACAGGATCCTGGTTTACAGCTGGAACGATATCCGGAAAGCTTTGTATCCGTATATCTACTTCTAGTTGTCTATTGTATTATTTTCCGCTGCTATGTATTTAAATGTAATTTAAATCTCTGATATTTCTGTGTAATATTCATTTATACTCTGTATATTCATGTAATCTGATGCATTGTTGTTATATACAATGAAATGTTCTTCTGTTTGCGTTCTATTTTGTCCTGTTCTCAAACGATAGGGCGTTTCGAACGGTCTGGGTCGGTTTAGCGACTGGTTCAGACCGAGCGAAATTCTTTGCCGTCACAGTTGGTATCAGAGCTTTGGTTTACAAAGCTAGAGAACAAGACACGTTAGAACCATACGAAAGAATTCATCAGATATTGGATTAGTAATATCCAATTAGAATGACTCGTTAGAGATAGGATCAGTAGTATCCTAGAACGAGTGTGAAGAGTATATTTTTCAAATGAAAACATTTTTGTTTTGAAAATTAAAATCAATTATTCGTATTTGATTATTTATTTATATTGATGTGGACAATCCAGTATATATAGATTTTGCGTATACGTCTGATCCGCGTGTATTCGAAGTTTTAATATATTGGATAGATATAGAGTCGCACTCTAGTCGCCCGGACATGGTCCTGATGATGAAGTATACCATCACCAGCAATTATTTTCGAGTAACGAAAGTGTGATATCTATATATTTCCATTAGACTGGTGTGAGAACCAAATCTTATATAGCTAGAACACTTTGTTGTGAATTGGCATCAAAAACAAGATTTTCAGTATATATATCAAAATTATGAATTTGAAACGTTAAATTCACTAATTGATTGATGTTTGTGTTGTTTGTTTATTTGTTTGCAAATTTTGAACCATTATGCCTAATATAACCAAATATTGAATTGTATTGGAATTTGGTTGCATTTTCTTGCATATACATATACTTATATTGAACAGGTCATAGCAAGGAGGCTAGAGCCAGAGAATAAAATTTGTTTGCCCGACAAATAGGTACATGTTTACTACATAATTTCCTGTTTTGTTTGGGTGATGATGATTTTGTGAGCCTATTGGCTAGCCGCTTGGCTTTTTCTTTTTCTTTTTGAGATCTGAAGGACCGGGGAAGCTATTTGAAATTCCCCGATGCTCCCATTGCAGGGGAGGTTATGGCGAAATTTTTCGAAAATTTAGGGAGTTAGCCAAATTTTTGAAATTTTGAAAATGCTCAGAAACTGAAAAGTTGGAGAACGGAAGCCTGACCGATCGTAGAGTTGATAATCAAACCACTTTCGACTTTGTTCCTTTTCGGGGACGAAAAGTTTTAAGTGGGGGAGATTGTAACAACCCGGAAAATCTGGGCCAGTTTAAAATTTTTATTTTGGCAATTTTAGCGAGTTTTGATTATTTAAAATGAATTATTTTAAATAATATCGACAATAAATTTATTTTGAATATAAATCGAACGTATATATTATACGCGTCGTCGTTAGAATATAAATAATTATATATAAATATAAAAGGAATTGAAAATGGCGCGGTAGTTCGATAATTCGATTTCAAACTTCAATTGAATGTACCGGGTGCAAAACAATCCGGATTTTAGTGAAACCAAAAATAATGGAATCTAATAGTGAATATCTTTCCAACGAATCCGAAAAATCCAAAGTTCGTAGCGGGAATCAAAAGATATGTCCAGTTGAAAATTCTGAATAGTCGCTATGGAATTCAGGCCCTTAAAAATGGACATTTTGCAAACGACCTCGGATTCCGACGAAACCAGTTTTGTTGGGTCCGGGATGTAAAGTTATTGCTAGGTTTCAAATTTCATAATTTTTCGAATCAATATGTGAGCGTGGCAAAGGAAAACGTGTTTTGACCATTTCAGTTGATTTTAATCAACTGGAAATTGGTCATTTTTCTAACGGTCTCAGAATTCGACGAAACTAGTTTTGTTAGGACCGTATCGTCAATACGAAGCTAGAAAATATTTTTTCTGGAATTTTTCGAGTCAGTATGTGGCCCAGGTAATTAGAAATGTACGTTTAAAATTCAATATAGTGATTTAAATGTAAATTCAAAGGAAACTTATCGAGACGATCGAATCAGCTTGCGGTACATATCCCATTGTGTTCGGAATGGGGGTAAAACGCTATAGACGTCAGGCGGTGGGCCTCGTTTAGAGGTCGTATGTGAAAGTCAACTTTTAATAATTAAATAAATAAATAAAAAAAAAAAAATCTCTTCCTCCTTTATATTTCTGGCCCCCCCCCCGTTTCTATTTCATTTCAAAATAAAAAAAAAAAAAAAAAAAAAAAAACCCAGAAGACATCGCCGATTCTCCCCAGCCGCCACCGCCAACATCGACCCCCTCGCGCCCACCGCTAGTCAACCGCCACCTCTCCTCCAACTCCTCTCTCTCTCTCTCTTCTCAGACCCCCACAAAACCGCGACGCCCTAGCCCATTTCCCCTAAACCGACGTCGAGACCACCCTCCCACCACCAATCAGTCGGCGACCCCCCCCTCCCCCATCCGACCCACCTGCGCGCCCCTGGAGTGACCTCCGACTGCTCAGCCCCACCTGGCACCTTCGACGCGGCTCAGGCGAACATCCCTTCTTCTTCTTTTTTTACGAACACTGTAAGTTTTGTTTTTTTTTTATTTATTTATTTTCATTTATCCGTTAATTTTTATAAAGGATATGAAAACTGTTTTTTATTTTATATGAAAACTGTTTTATTTTATTTTATATGAAAACTGATTTTTTTTTTTAGAAATTATAAACTGAATTTTTAAAGATTATAAAACTGATTTCTTTTTAGATTATTAAACTGAATTTTAATTAGATTATAAAACTGATTTGAAAAAGATTATTAAACTGAATTTTAATTAGATTAAAAAAAACTGAAAACATATTTATTTTAAACATAAAACTTGTTTATTTTAATTTAAAAAGCTATGATTTTTATATGTAGAGAATAAAAAGATTAGATTTTTATTTTATATATGAAGCGACAGAGAAGATTGAACTTTTCATATGAAGTGATATAGAGATAAAAATTCGATTTTTAAATATATGAAGTAATAAAAATATGATTTTTATATTTTTAAAGAATTAAAAATATGATCTTTATATTTTTAAAATATTAAAAATATAGTCTTTACTATATAGATGATGTCAAAATATAATCTTTGCCTAGTAGGAACTATAAAAATCAAATCTTTATTTTTGAAAAAGGTAAAATCTTTATAGTTAAAAAGGCGAGATTTTTATATATTGAATAACGATAGAAAAATGGAATTTTTATATATTGAATAACGAATAAAAATTCGATTTTTATATATTGAACTTTGAAATAAAAATTCGGTTTTTATAAATTGAATAACGAAGTAAAAATTCGATTTTTACATATGTAGTGGCTATGGGCAACGAAGACGACGAGGATGGGATAGCGATGAAGATTTCTATCAAGGAAGTGCCGTGAAGCTAGGATAGCTATATGTGAGAATTTCTCACTCTTCAATTTATTTTCTAGTTATATATATATATACTAGGATGCAGACGGTGCTTAGTAGCACCCGACACAATCGTCCACAAACCATGGACTTGTTTGTTTGGTTGCATAGATTAGTTTGATTATGTGATTGAATTGAATTGATTGAGTGAAATTGAATGATTTGATTGATGTGTGAATGGCGTGGGCCTTCACTGGACCGGGGATAAGGCTAGGCCTTGTCCCGTTTCTAGTATCGTGCCGTTATGCCGCCGAAATTTTCTAAAATATGTTAGAAAAATAAAACTATCATTTTATTGTGTAAATGAATTGAATAGAAATTCATAGGTTGAAATAAAATGTTTTATCGTTAAAAATATAATTTTTAACGTGAATGTGAATAAATAAAATATTCATTTACAAACCGGACGGTTTGTTTATGTACACTTATTTGAATGACATTGATTGGGACGATAACTTTTACACATCGCCCAATTGCACAAATAAAACGTGCGTTTGATTGTTTGAAACCCCACACGGGTGTTGGGATGAAATTTGAAGTTCACTCATCCTGATTGATTGAATATGTCGATCGATTGATTGGCAGGCTGTTATAAGCGTTAGATATCTATATTTGATGCTTATACAGTGTAGTGCACTTTGGTTGATGGTTGATTATTTTCAATGCTATTATATACATGTGTTGTATGAAAATCCATATAATTAATTTTATATGGTAATTGATTGGGCCTCATTCCAGTTTTGAAAAAGAAATATTTGAAAAAGAAATATTTGAAATAGAATATTTAAAAATAAAGGAATATATGAAGCCGTGTTGATTAGATTGACGCCATTTTGACGTGAACGATATTTATATCGATTTTGAAAACGATTTCGAAATGAATTGAATTGAAAACGATTTCGAAATGAAATGAATTGAAAACGATTTCAAAATGAATTGAATTGAAAACGATTTCGAAATGAATTGAATTGAAAACGATTTCGAAATGAATTGAATTGAAAACGATTTCGAAATGAATTGAATTGAAAACGATTTCGAAATGAATTGAATTGAAAACGATTTCGAAATGAATTGAAAACGATTTCGAAATGAATTGAAAACGATTTCGAAATGAATTGAATTGAAAACGATTTCGAAATGAATTGAATTGAAAACGATTTCGAAATGAATTGAATTGAAAACGATTTCGAAATGAATTGAAAACGATTTCGAAATGAATTGAATTGAAAACGATTTCGAAATGAAATGAATTGAAAACGATTTCGAAATGAATTGAAAACGATTTCGAAATGAAATGAATTGAAAACGATTTCGAAATGAATTGAATTGAAAACGATTTCGAAATGAAATGAATTGAATTTGAAATAGGTTTTGAAACGATTTTAAAACTATTTATATAATTCGTTTTAAATAGAAATCGACGAAGTATATATTATATATATTATATATATAATATAATGGCCTGAATAGAACGCGCCGCGCCGCGGCAGTTCGTGAATTTCGACCATTTATTTCAAACGGACATTACGGGAGATCCGACCGTCGGATTCTCCTGAAACCGGAACCGTTGGGTTCGTATCGAAAAGAGCTTTCTAACGAATATTAGAAATTAGAAATCTAACGGTTGGATTTGGAGATACGTCCAAATCAAATTCGAAAAAGGTCGCTGTAAGTGCAGTTCGATGGCCATTGATGGAAATCGACTGTACGGGCCTTGATAAAATTATTAAAAATAGTAATAATTTGTGTAAAATCATAAGAAATGATTTGTGAAAGTTTGGGATGAAAAACTCCATATTTGAAAAGATAAAAATAGATTTTTATCGAAATGAACTAGTTTTGAACTAGAATTATAATTCTATTTTTTTTTAAATAAATAAATTGAATTTGAAATGGTTTTGAAAATAACCAAAATTTCCAATGATTGCATTGGAGTGGATTTGAATCGAAATTGTCTTCGGAATATTTCGATGTTGGAATTCGTGATATTACAGGTGTTGTTATGGAAATTTGAAAGATATATATTTGTATCGTTATTTCCAATACGACATTTGTTAGTCGTAGAATTTGATATTGAATATAAACCGGGATATTTTCTATTCAGGGCCTTGTATTAAATATCGAATGTGATTTGGGTTTGTCGTGAATGGTGTCTTCACTAACACTGTTCTTGAACCCAGTTGAGAAAAGATTAAATCTTTTTATTTAGATTTAATGAAGTGTACCAATTAAATGATATTTAATTGGAATTGAATTGGTATTGATTTTTGGGTTTATCGTGAACAGTGTTTTAAATAACACTTGTTCTTTAACCCGATAATTAATGGAATGTGATTTTGGGTTTATCGTGAATCGTGTTTTAAATGACACTGATTCTTTAACCCAGATAATGATTAAAACTAAGTGGAGTTTTAATGAATCTTTAATTAGATTGAAAAGATCGAGAATGGAGTATCACCAGTTTTGCTCCAGGCGATAGTTAAATCTTTAATTAGATTTGAACGTGAAATTTAGAAACTAACTGTCGGTTAGCCAAGCAGAATGGTTTTCTGGATATTGATCTGATGTTGGTTTCGGCCTTCGGGGTTAATATTTGGGGAATTATTCTCTTGATTAATTTACGGTTAGTGACTAATGAATTGGAATGAGGCGTATGTTGTGTTTGTGTAACACTTATTTAAAATATACGCGAGTTATTCGGAAAGACCGGGTTTATCCCATTCTGAATAACTGATGCGACGATAAGTCGAAGATGAAGACGATGGTCGAAGACCGGAGGTCTTCACGTCGTTTGGGTGATAACTGATGATCTTGATTGGGCTGTACACCCAAGAAGATGGAAACAGTTAGTGATCGTCCAGACGTACTTGGAGATCGATGGATATGCGGGGTACTAGGTGCCTCCGGTTTCGTTCAGACCCAGAACGGACTTGTAAATGGACTGTGTGTCTGACATCGGATTTCATTCTGTGTGACTGATATCGGTTGCATAAGATGGTTTGCCTGTGTGGCATGCTAAGATGCAAATGATCAAGGCTTCTGTTGAAAAGCAAAGTCTTGTGGTGATGATCAAAGCACGGCCTTTGTGGCGTAGCTTTGTGTAACGTTTACCTCGCGTGTTTCACACCCGGTATGAACCAAAAACGGGAGACGGACCTCAGGGAGGGCCTGCGTTTCCTCCTAGCTAGAAGTGGCGTCAGTGGTTTTACACGCCCTGACGAGTTTGACTTATGTGGTTGTTGCTGTTGCGAGGCGCCTCGGTTATATCGGTTTCGGCCGATGCATTCTGGTCGGCTGACGGACCAGACTTACGCCCCAAAGGGCGGCGAAACGTAGTGCTCAGGTATAATAATCCACGTCGGTGGACCGGCCCTGTCGCTCCAAGGCTTGCCTGCGCGCTTGCCTGAGACTCGGGCTAGGCAGTCTCGAATCGGTAGAGGATCTTGCCCCTAGCCTCGGTTCATAGATGGAAATCCAATTTCCAAATACGTGACTTTGCGATTTTGATTGTATAACCTATATATGGCGACATAGTGGTATGGGGCACTCATGCCGCCTATGATTGATACTTATGATTTGAAGTTGTTTTGTACACTATGCACTTATTATAGTATCAAATGATTTGTTTTAAACGTATCAAGCATTCTTTGGCCGTTATAAGGTAAAAACCCTATCCCCCGGTTTGCGTTGCATTGTGTGATAGGACCTGGGTCTTATAACAGCTTCATTTTTCTTTATTTAGCATTGCGCTGTTTGTTTTATGCACTGGTATTCTTGGGAGGAAACCCGTTCCGTGTTATACGGCGTGGTCCCTTGATTTGCCGAACTTTAAAATAAAGATTAATAACTGTTTTAGTTCTCACACCAGTCACATGACTGACCTGGAGTTTATTGTTTTAACCTAAACTCTGGGTGCCCTTATTTTGACACGGGCAGCTAGTAGTTTTGGTTTTTGCAGATTTATATTCACAGGATCCTGGTTTACAGCTGGAACGATATCCGGAAAGCTTTGTATCCGTATATCTACTTCTAGTTGTCTATTGTATTATTTTCCGCTGCTATGTATTTAAATGTAATTTAAATCTCTGATATTTCTGTGTAATATTCATTTATACTCTGTATATTCATGTAATCTGATGCATTGTTGTTATATACAATGAAATGTTCTTCTGTTTGCGTTCTATTTTGTCCTGTTCTCAAACGATAGGGCGTTTCGAACGGTCTGGGTCGGTTTAGCGACTGGTTCAGACCGAGCGAAATTCTTTGCCGTCACAGTTTATTATATAGGTATAATTTATTTAATTTAAAAATGTTTACAAACTTGTAACCGCTATATCTGGGTCGTATGAAATCAGAATCATGAACCGTCAGTCACGTTGGGATCGTATGGACGGGAGCAACGGAATGGAGCTGACTTGGAGTGAATCCGAGCTCGTTACAATTTATGGAGAAATAATTTGTCCATCGAAAATCAAATAACGCAAACCGTTATTTGACGGTTAACGCGCAACTGTGAGTAAATCTCACCAATTCTGAACAGTTTATAATTTCATGTTGTTTTTTTAGAACTGTTAGAAATTGTTTGTTTGACTGTGTGTTGACTGTTTGATTGAACTGCTAGTCAGTTAATGAAATATTATATATATAAATATATATATATATATGTATATATATATATATAATATATAAATAGTTATATAGTTATATATTGATTCTGTTTATCAGAATAATCCATATTGAACTGAAAGTGATGACAATCATGTTGTGTAACATCTGTAGATGCAGGGAAACAGGTTGGAGGAATCCGACTGGATTCCTCAACAGTTATTTTATTGTTTTTCATATATTTTGATATATGATGTGAATTATAACCTGTTGTTGATTGTGTGTGTATGGACGATATTGGGCATCGTAATTTGATATGTTAAACACCATAACATACCAGAATGTTGATAAGGGAATTTTCAAAGTGATATTGAAAATATAATATTTATAAATGGAATATTTATAAATAAGAAATATTTATAAATTGGAATATTTGTAAATAGGAGATATTTAGAAAGGAAATAATTTCAAACAATTTTCTTTTTGAATGGAAAGGCCTGTGTGGGGGGTTTGGGGATTTTCCCGATGCTCCCGTTACAAAGGAGGTTATGGCGAATTTTTCAGAGAATTTAAGGAGTTAGAATATTTCAAGAATAAATTTGAAAAGGAAATATTTGTAAACCACTTACAAATAGAATGAAAAAGGAAACGTTATAAAAAGGGGAAACGTTATAAAGCAGAAACCGTTATAAAGAGGAAAACGTTATAAAAAGGAAATCATTTTTAAAGTGTAGAACCGTTATTTAAAAGTAAATCTTTTCAAATGAATAAAACGTTGTTAAAAGGAGTTAGTCGAATATAGTATTCGAGAAGAGTTAATTCAGTAGAGTTAACCAGTCCAGTAGAGTTAACCAGTTCAGTAGAGTTAACCAGTCCAGTATAGTTAACCAGTTCAGTAGAGTTAACCAGTCAGGTCGAGTTAACCAGTTGGGTTAAGTAAGTCGAGTTAACCAGTTGAGTTAAGTAAGTCGAGTTAACCAGTTGGGTTAAGTAAGTCGAGTTTACCAGTTGAGTTAAGTAAGTCGAGTTAACCAGTTAAAGTTAACCAGGTAGGTTTAACCAGTTAGAGTTAATCGATTAGAGTTAAAACGAAGTAGAAGTTATCAAATATAGTTATTTGAGATAGAGTTAGTCAAACAGAGTTATTCAAGATAAGTTGCCATCTCGTACGACTGCTAGCGTAATTCGCAGGGCTGTAAATAGCCTACGACGGTCGGATGTTTCCTGAGTGAGTCAGGCGTAACCATTGTGATCGCTGCGATCTAGAGTCAAGCGAATGGAGTTTAATCGAATATTAGTTATTCGATAGGAGTTAATCGAGTTGATCAAGTTGAGAAATAAGTTAAGTTAAATAAGTTGAGTTGATCGGGTGGTTCGACCAAGTTAGTCGAGCCTAGTTAATCGAATCAAATTGGTCGAACCAAGTAAGTCGAGTTAAGTTAGTCAAGTTAATCGAGTTAAGTTAGTCAAGTTAATCGAGTTAAGTTCGTCAAGTTAAAGTTATCGATGTTAGTTTCATCGAAAGGAGTTATCGAGGTTAGTTTCATCGAAAGGAGTTATCGTTGTTAGTTTCATCGAAAGGAGTTAATCGATGTTAGTTTCATCGAAAGGAGTTATAAATGTTAGTTTCATCGAAAGGAGTTATCGATTATAGTTTAATCGAAGAGAGATTATCGAATATCGTTTATTCAAAAAGGAGCAGTCGAATATAATGTATTCGAAAAGAAGGAGTTAATCGAATATAGGTTTTTCGAAGAAGAGTAATCAAATAGAGATTACTCGAAAGAGAGTTATACGTCGAACTCGGTTATATCGAATTCCGGAAAGTATCCTTTACTTTCCAGTCTTTCAAGCAAGATTTATTTATTTATAAATAAATCAGTTGTTAAGTGAATTATTCGAATTTAAAGAATGTAAGTTAGATAATTCGAAGGTAGGGATTATAACGTTATCACTGAAATAAATGTTTTAATAAAGAAGTAGATACGTAAATAGAAACGAGAGTTATGTAAGGAAGTTGTTAAAGATTAAAAGATAAACTTTGACCATTTCGATGTTAAAACGTTGTTTCAGTTAAGGTCTGAGAAGTAATTATACCCTAACTTGATTGACTTCCTTCTTAACCAAGGAATGGTAAGGTTTGATCGTGAAGAAGTTTGGAAATGTTTTCCAAATAAGAATCAGAAATGTTTTCTGAAAATAGAAGATAAGAATTTAAAATATATGGAAACATGAGATAAGTAAATTAATGAACGAAAGAGATAAATGTTAAATGATGATTGACCGATATAATTTCCACTTGGAAATAATATCGTTGTTTGCACACTTGTTTTTCTTTGATTGTTAACTCACAGAATATCGAAGTTCTGACCATTTTAACGTTGTTAATATGGAGAGACCGGTTGGATTATTATCCAAAGAACCACTCTGTATTGGCACAAGCGTTGTGAATCATTTATGCCAAAGATAATTGAAGACGGAGTAAAGTGCAAGGGCTGTTGTATAAGTCTTAGTTAACAGTGACTAAGATGGATATACTGAATAGTGCCTTCGGTTTGTCCAGTCCCAGGACAACTTGTATGGATGAAGGTCTGACAGAGTATATCCAATGGATCGCGTAAGTTGATCTGTTCAAACGTATTCACATTTGGTGGCGGAGGAATTCATTTCTCTTAGCTGTATACCCGTGTTATTTTTGGATAAGTCAATTTGTGATTTGGTGGGTATGACGATGTGACATTCTAAGTGAATGAGGATGACTTGTATGAATGAATGTCTGACAGAGTATTTCCAGAAAGGTCACGTACCTTGATTTCTTAAACCGTACCAAGAGCGGAAGCGGAGAAGGAAACTTCTTTAGCTAACACATAATGTACTGTTGTAGACGTCAATTAGTGATTTTCGATGGATCTGACGATGTGACATTTGAAGTGAATCTGATGTGATGATAACGCGTAACTTCTAGCCTCATCATCCGGTAAATGACAGAAATCGGGCAGGCAGCATGGCTAAGTCGGTCGCACCGAAGTAGGGTGTATAATCACTTATCTAGAGAATATTCATTTGTTTCTTAAATCTATCAATGCTGTCCCATATATATACGGGAAACGGTTGCTGATCCCAACCGTTGGTGATGTACATTCGATACACTCAAGCGAAATGAGTGGTCGGTCATGTGTGGCTGAGTTGCAAGATGTTCTTGTTGAACTCCGGTGTATCGTTCCTAGAGTACATTGATCGGAAGGTGGTTCCATACCTTGTCATAGTTGGAAATCCATTATCCAATACGTGCTTGCGATTTTGATTGTATACTATATATGTAGAACGTGAGATGAAAGCGTTTCTGCTAGTTGATATCTATTTGTACATAGACATTATTATAATATCAAAAGGTTTTTGATATAAAGATATTTTTGGATTCTCATAAGGGAAAAACCCGTTCCATTCTGCGGCGTGGTCTTATGAGATATCGTTTACTTGTTCATATACCTGTTTAAACTGTTTTACTCACACCAGTCCCATGACTGACCCGGAGTTTACTTTGTTGTTTTCCCTAAACTCTTGGGTGCCTAAATTTGTACGGGCAGTCAAGTAGTCGGGATTTACAAATATATTGAAGAGCTGGAGCAGGAGGCTTCTGGATCATATAGCTATAGTTTATTTCCGCTGTGTTGTAAGTGATGTACTCTGATAAGTGCTATTGTATACATAACTGTTATATTTCAAAGTTATGTTATATATTATATGCTATTCGTTCCGCTGTGAGGTTCGTGTTACTCTGATGTTGTGTTCTTCTTCTTCTTCTATTCTAAGTTTCTATCTTATCTATCCTCACCCTCTAATTTCTTTCATTAACTACCAGGATTTTTCGATGTTTTGGTTATCGACATCGAGCTTATGTCGATAACCAAAGCCGCTCAAAATCCGGGTCGTTACAGTTGGTATCAGAACCAGGTTAAGAATTACCTTGGCTCTGTGGCGTGACTCGGTAGAGATAGGGTTAGTAACACCCTAGATTGAGTTTGAGTGTATATATACGAGTGCGTATTTGTATTTGATATAAAAATGGTTTTATATTGTGGAGATTCATTGGTTGAGTTGTTTATGGGTTCTGGTCGATCAGTTTGATCCATTGTATCAGTAGGAGTTTGTAAACACTCGAATACGATGGGTCGACACGATATGTTTTGAAAAGAGGGTAAATGAAATAATTTTACCCAAAGTATATATATTGGAAATATTATAATGTGTTGGTTGTTATTATAATCGAGTAAGATTATAAAAGTGAAACGGTTATGAAAATAACCAATCAAATTTCGTATAAGTATTACGAAGTGAATTAAATCTGAAATTAAAGTCAAAATTGAAATTAAAAACTTGAAATTCAGATAAGTGTTTGTAATTGAATCTGGATTAGATATAAGTGAATTTTAAAATCCTGGGAGGTTTTAAATTTGTTTTAATAAGGACATTTTGAACTGAGTCAAGATGGAAGTGTTTAAGTTGGAGTTTTGAAAAGAAATATAGTATTGAACTCACTTTGATCGCTGGAAAATAATTCTGATGATGGTGTACACATCATCAGTGTGATTTTCGAGTTGTAAGTGACGGATTACTATCCAAGATTTTATTTTCAAATTTGTTTTGCGAAAACAAGTTGTTTAAGAATTCAAATGTTTTGAATTGGTATTATGATTTCAAATTGACTTTAAATAAAAGCCCAGGAATTTAAATTCTAGAATTTAAATTTAACTTGTTAAGTTAAGTAAAAACTGGGGTGATAAGAGAATAATCTGAAATGGTCTTGTACTGATGAGTTAAGAGTTGAAATCGAGAATCAAACTCGAGTCGAAATGATAATTGGCTTAGATATAAGCGAATGGTTGTGTTGGTGCTAAAACTGATTGGAATTTGATTGGGGTGGCATAGGTATCTGCTAAATTGATAGCAGATGGTAATGAGATAATGGAATGCCCGACAAAAAGGTACAAGTTTATATTTGATATGAGTTTGGAATTTATGAGTCGAATTGGCAAGCCGCTTGGCTGTTTGATTTTCTTTTGGGTTGGAGATGGCCTAGAGAGGCGAGATGTGGTTTTACCGATAGGGCTGTACAAAGGAGGTTATGGCGAAATTTTCCGAAAATTTAAAGTGTTAGAAATTTTTTAGAATTTTTGAAAATTTTAGTTAGTCGGAATGAATAAATATTTTAGTCGATATTAATTGGTTCAGTTGAAATCAGAAATAAGGGGTAAACAAATCTTAGGAATTCCAATAGATAGGGTCGTCCTCTAACTTAGCAATTTCGAGGACGAAATTATTTTAAGTGGGGAAGAATGTAATGACCCGCATTTTTCAGAGGGATATAATTAATTTATTTAATTATATAAATAGTGATATAGGAAATTAAATCGTCGTTTAATTAAATAATGGAATATTTAATTAAATTAAATAATTAAATAATATATTTAATTCAGAAATAATCAAAAAAATATTGGAAATCACAATATTCTGTGAACTGGGCCATCCCTAAGATTTTATTCAGCTTAGAGTTGAATTATATTGACGAATATATTCAATCGACGTCAGTTTGAACGTAGAATTATAATATAATTAAAACAGAGCTTGAAATGGCGCGGCAGTTCGCTATTTGGCGATTCGAACTTTAAACGAATATATAGGAGCCGTTTTAAATCGGATTTCTGTGAAACAAGAAACGTGTGGAGCTGGTGGAGTATATCTTTCTAGTGGAAGAGAAAAATCGAGATTTCATCATATAGATTTTGATTTACGTCCAAATCAAATTTCAGAAAAGTCACTGTGGAATTCCTTTATAATTTATTTATATTTATAAAAGGAATTTCATTGAAAATCAAATATCGATTTAATCGGGATTTGAGATATCGAGCTAGAAATTCATATAGGAATATTCTAGAGCTGTATGGTATTCCACGGTGAATATGTACGATAATATTTATTTTTAAATATTAAATTTAAATATATTTATATATTTAAATAGGCTATTTAGAGACTTTAAAAATAGCCAGTTTTGCAAATGACCTCAGAATTCGACGAAACTAATTTTGTTGGATCCGCAATATTAAATTATTGCTAGAGTTCAGTTTCCGTGATTTTTGAAGTCAGTATGTTGCCGTACCGATTTTTAGAGTGAAAAATAGTCAGTATTGTGACGGTTAAAAAAATACGCTGTGTGAGCAAACGGAGTCGGAATTCGACGAAACCAGTTTCATTGGGACCGTAATGTCGAACTCTAGCTACATGTCCAGTTTTGTGATTTTTGGGTATCATGTGTGATCACAGGAATTTTAGAGGACATATGTAAACAGCGTTGGCTTAAAAATGAATAAAATAATAAAATATAAAAATAATATTTTTGCACTATATATTACCCTTAATATTTCCTTAACCTAATTCATTCCTTACGCTGGTCAAAAGGAGGCGCCGCAACCTCTAAGAAAATCCACAGTAAAAATCCTCCTTCTAAAATCTAAAACAAATGTTAATAAATTTCTATAAATCATAAATCAAGTTTGGTTGGATTTCTTTGGCAACGAGCTTCCTTCCTATACTAATTTCATGGGTTGCGATCGGAAATTTCTGGGTTTGCGTTTCAACAGTAGTTTAGGGTTTGAAATAAATGAATATTGAAGCATGGATTCACGAATTTGGGTTGATATTTGAGTTTGTGAACTGAAATGAGGTTCGTTGGTGGTAATTTTGTGGTCTTCGGTGATAAGAAGGGGCTCGCGAGTTCACTGTGAGGGGGAAACTGGAGTCGACGAGGTGGGTGCGAGTTCCTCCTTTGTGGTATGATGTTGATGAGAGTGCGGAGGAGAATGGAATGGTGGTATCGATTTTCAAATCCATGAAGAAACGGGGGAGCATCGTCGGAAGGAAGTGGCAAAATCGGGTTCGTATTCTGTCTAAAGGGAGAGGTAGAGCGTGAGTAGCGTGTTACGGGTGTTGGGGAAGAAGGTGTGTTCTAAGGTGGGTCGGGGTTTTTAGTTCTGATGGGCCGTGTATAATTGGTGAGCCCAAGAGCAAATTTATTATATAGTTATAGTTTATTTAATTTAAAAATGTTTACAAACTTGTAACCGCTATATCTGGGTCGTATGAAATCAGAATCACGAACCGTCAGTCACGTTGGGATCGTATGGACGGGAGCAACACAATGGAGCTGACTGGGAGTGAATCCGAGCTCGTTACAATTTATGGCGAAATAATTTGTCCGTCGAAAATCAAATAACGCTAACCGTTATTTGACGGTTAACGCGCAACTGTGAGTAAATCTCACCAATTCTGAACAGTTTATAATTTCATGTTGTATTTTTAGAACTGTTAGAAATTGTCTGTTTGATTGTGTGTTGACTGTTTGATTGAACTGCAAGTCAGTTAATGAAATATTATATATATATATAATATATAAACAGTTATATAGTTATATATTGATTCTGTTTATCAGAATAATCCATATTGAACTGAAAGTGATGACAATCATGTTGTGTAACATCTGTGGATGCAGGGAAACAGGTTGGAGGAATCCGACTAGATTCCTCAACAGTTATTTTATTGTTTTTCATATATTTTGATATATGATGTGAATTATAACCTATTGTTGATTGTGTGTGTATGGACGATATTGGACATCGTAATTTGATATGTTAAACACCATAACATACCGGAATGTTGATAAGGGAATTTTCAAAGTGATATTGAAAATATAATATTTGTAAATGGAATATTTATAAATAAGAGATATTTATAAATAGAAATATTTATAAATAAGAAATATTTATAAATTGGAATATTTGTAAATAGGAGATATTTAGAAAGGAAACAATTTCAAACAATTTTCTTTTTGAATGGAAAGGCCTGTGTGGGGGGTTTGGGGATTTTCCCGATGCTCACATTACAAAGGAGGTTATGGCGAATTTTTCAGAGAATTTGAGGAGTTAGAATATTTCAAGAATAAATTTGAAAAGGAAATATTTGTAAACCACTTACAAATAGAATGAAAAAGGAAACGTTATAAAAAGGGAAAACGTTATAAAGCAGAAACCATTATAAAGAGGAAAACGTTATAAAAAGGAAATCATTTTTAAAGTGTAGAACCGTTATTTAAAATTAAATCTTTTCAAATGAATAAAACGTTGTTAAAAGGAGTTAGTCGAATATAGTATTCGAGAAGAGTTAATTCAGTAGAGTTAACCAGTCCAGTAGAGTTAACCAGTTCAGTAGAGTTAACCAGTCCAATAGAGTTAACCAGTCCAGTAGAGTTAACCAGTCAGGTCGAGTTAACCAGTTGGGTTAAGTAAGTCGAGTTAACCAGTTGAGTTAAGTAAGTCGAGTTAACCAGTTGGGTTAAGTAAGTCGAGTTTACCAGTTGAGTTAAGTAAGTCGAGTTAACCAGTTAAAGTTAACCAGGTAGGTTTAACCAGTTAGAGTTAATCGATTAGAGTTAAAACGAAGTAGAAGTTATCAAATATAGTTATTTGAGATAGAGTTAGTCAAACAGAGTTATTCAAGATAAGTGGCCATCTCGTACGACTGCTAGTGTAATTCGCAGGGCTGTAAATAGCCTACGGCGGTCGGATGTTTCCTAAGGGAGTCAGGCGTAACCATTGTGATCACTGCGATCTAGAGTCAAGCGAATGGAGTTTAATCGAATATTAGTAATTCGATAGGAGTTAATCGAGTTGATCGAGTTGAGAAATAAGTTAAGTTAAATAAGTTGAGTTGATCGGGTGGTTCGACCAAGTTAGTCGAGCCTAGTTAATCAAATCAAATTGGTCGAACCAAGTAAGTCGAGTTAAGTTAGTCAAGTTAATCGAGTTAAGTTAGTCAAGTTAATCGAGTTAAGTTCGTCAAGTTAAAGTTATCGATGTTAGTTTCATCGAAAGGAGTTATCGAGGTTAGTTTCATCGAAAGGAGTTATCGATGTTAGTTTCATCGAAAGGAGTTAATCGATGTTAGTTTCATCGAAAGGAGTTATCGATGTTAGTTTCATCGAAAGGAGTTAATCGATGTTAGTTTCATCGAAAGGAGTTATCAATGTTAGTTTCATCGAAAGGAGTTATCGATTATAGTTTAATCGAAGAGAGATTATCGAATATCCTTTATTCAAAAAGGAGCAGTCGAATATAATGTATTCGAAAAGAAGGAGTTAATCGAATATAGGTTATTCGAAGAAGAGTAATCGAATAGAGATTACTCGAAATAGAGTTATACGTCGAACTCGGTTATATCGAATTCGGGAAAGTATCCTTTACTTTCCAGTCTTCAAGCAAGATTTATTTATTTATAAATAAATCAGTTGTTAAGTGAATTATTCGAATTTAAAGAATGTAAGTTAGATAATTCGAAGGTAGGGATTATAACGTTATCGCTGAAATAAATGTTTTAATAAAGAAGTAGATACGTAAATTGAAATGAGAGTTATGTAAGGAAGTTGTTAAAGATTAAAAGATAAACTTTGACCATTTCGATGTTAAAACGTTGTTTCAGTTAAGGTTTGAGAGGTAATTATACCCCATCTTGATTGACTTCCTTCTTAACCAAGGAATGGTAAGGTTTGATCGTGAAGAAGTTTGGAAATGTTTTCCAAATAAGAATCATAAATGTTTTCTGAAAATATAAGATAAGAATTTAAAATATATGGAAACAGGAGATAAGTAAATTAATGAACGAAAGAGATAAATGTTAAATGATGATTGACCGATATAATTTCCACTTGGAAATAATATCGTTGTTTGCACACTTGTTTTCTTTGATAGTTAACTCACAAACTATCGAAGTTCTGACCATTTTAACGTTGTTAATATGGAGAGACCGGTTGGATTATTATCCAAAGAACCACTCTGTATTGGCACAAGCGTTGTGAATCATTTATGCCAAAGATAATTGAAGATGGAGTAAAGTGCAAGGGCTGTTGTATAAGTCTTAGTTAACAGTGACTAAGATGGATATACTGAATAGTGCCTTCGGTTTGTCCAGTCCCAGGACAACTTGTATGGACGAAGGTCTGACAGAGTATATCCAATGGACCGCGTAAGTTGATCTGTTCAAACGTAAACACGTTTGGTGGCGGAGGAATTCGTTTCTCTTAGCTGTATACCCATGTTATTTTTGGATAAGTCAATTTGTGATTTGGCGGGTATGACGATGTGACATTCTAAGTGAATGAGGATGACTTGTATGAATGAATGTCTGACAGAGTATTTCCAGAAAGGTCACATACCTTGATTTCCTAAACCGTACCAAGAGTGGAAGCGGAGAAGGAAACTTCTTTAGCTAACACATAATGTACTGTTGCAGACGTCAATTAGTGATTTTCGATGGATCTGACGATGTGACATTTGAAGTGAATCTGATGTGATGATAACGCGTAACTTCTAGCCTCATCATCCGGTAAATGACAGAAATCGGGCAAGCAGCATGGCTAAGTCGGTCGCACCGAAGTAGGGTGTATAATCACTTATCTAGAGAATATTCATTTGTTTCTTAAATCTATCAATGTTGTCCCATATATATACGGGAAACGGTTGCTGATCCCAACCGTTGGTGATGTACATTCGATACACTCAAGCGAAATGAGTGGTCGGTCATGTGTGGCTGAGTTGCAAGATGTTCTTGTTGAACTCCGGTGTATCGTTCCTAGAGTACACTGATCGGAAGGTGGTTCCATACCTTGTCATAGTTGGAAATCCATTATCCAATACGTGCTTGCGATTTTGATTGTATACTATATATGTAGAACGTGAGATGAAAGCGTTTCTGCTAGTTGATATCTATTTGTACATAGACATTATTATAATATCAAAAGGTTTTTGATATAAAGATATTTTTGGATTCTCATAAGGGAAAAACCCGTTCCGTTCTGCGGCGTGGTCTTATGAGATATCGTTTACTTGTTCATATACCTATTTAAACTGTTTTACTCACACCAGTCCCATGACTGACCCGGAGTTTACTTTGTTGTTTTCCCTAAACTCTTGGGTGCCTAAATTTGTACGGGCAGTCAAGTAGTCGGGATTTACAGATATACTTGAAGAGCTAGAGCAGGAGGCTTCTGGATCCTATAGCTATAGTTTATTTCCGCTGTGTTGTAAGTGCTGTACTCTGATAAGTGCTATTGTATACATAACTGTTATATTTCAAAGTTATGTTATATATTATATGTTATTCGTTCCGTTGTGAGGTTCGTGTTACTCTGATGTTGTCTTCTTCTTCTTCTTCTATTCTAAGTTTCTATCTTATCTATCCTCACCCTCTAATTTCTTTCATTAACTACCAGGATTTTTCGATGTTTTGGTTATCGACATCGAGCTTATGTCGATAACCAAAGTCGCTCAAAATCCGGGTCATTACAGTTGATAACTTTTGTTTATTCTTAGCTATTCGCTTATATATATTTATATATGTGTATGGATGCCTTAGTGTGTTTTCTTATTTTAGTTGAATAACTATTCTTATTTTAGTAACTATTAATTTAACTATTACTATTATTTTCATAGACATTCTTCGATCTAGATCCAAATTCAAAAGACTTGATTTTAAAAAAAAATGTCTGAGTCATTTAGGAAACACTAAAGTGATTTGAGGACACGCTATTATGATAAATATGATAATGATGAAGATAGATTGAAGAACTATCCACCGACCATCAAACAAGAAGATTGGGATATGTTTTTGAAAAATGAAGCAACACCTAGTGCAAAGGAAAGAAGAGATAAAGGCAAAAAAAACCGATCACTTTACAGTTATTGCCATCATACTGGACGCACAAGTCACGCCGTTATAGAACATGAAATGGTATGTACCCTTTCTAGATTATCCATTAATTATTATTGTTAATTTATTAACAAAGATATTCATATAGTCGAGGCAATGTCATAATCCCTTTGCAATCTACGATCAAAATTATTGAAGCATTTTCTTTTGCTATTGTATGTTTTAATGATATGCATTCCTGTTTTATATGTAAGGTTTATTAAATGTGCAGCAAGTGAAAATACGAATAAAGAAATCACACGTCGTGAAGTATGGGAGATAGCTCACACAAAAAAGGATGGTACTATATTAAATTCGACTTCTGTATACTTTGTAAGTTAAACAAATAATAATTCATCTATTCAATAAAGTTTTCATAACAAATAACATCTCAAGTATTATTGTTATTTAGGAAAAAATTGAAAAGGCAAAGGAGTTGGTCGATGATGGTGATGAAGAAGATTTGACATTGGATGAAGATATCATATCACAAGTGTTTGGCAAGGATAAAAAAGGTCGTACTCGAAGTATTGGATCCAAAATATCAAGGACACAAGTTAAAGCGTCTAATATTGCGCGAAAACAACTTAAAAAGTCTCAAGGAGTCCTGGTAAACTTGAATTCAAGGGTGGATAATATGGAAGGGAAGTTGAATTCGATCCTTGACTTGATGATGGGACGATATGAGGGTCAACAAAATCATATATCGGACACTACTGCAAAGGAAGGAGGAAGTGTACACCTCACGATAGTGTTGGAAGAATGCCGAATAATAATTTTCCCAATTCATTGAATTCGTCCGGTATGTCGAATCAGAAATGCAAAATTATGAGTATTGACCTAGAGATCATTGCAACGGCGTCCGTATGCAGAGATTCGACCGCACCCATTATACATGGGAAAACTGTACCTCCAGGATACGAGAAATTGGTTGTGGACAATATACTGCTACTGCAAGAGAGAACAAGCAAACCAAATCATCCTCTTGCTTTGACATTTGGCGAAGTTGGAATTGGTGGATATGTGTGTCATCCAAAAAATATGATTCACTATTTGTAGACGCATAAGCCAGGTATGTATGTATTTACATATATCACTTGCTCGACTATGTTTTCCATATCAATTCTTGTTTTTTGTTGCCATAGGTTTGTTGTTTTGTGAAAGTTTCAGTGATGCTAAAACCAACAATCTACTCTTTTCTTAAATGACCGAAATTCAAAACATTAAACTTACTGCATACACTATACCAACATTATCGCTATAAACAAATGATCGAACTGAGCCATTGTTACGAAAAGTTTAATCATTATAGACTAATAATTTTTGTATTGTTAAATTTACAATCTTGCAGCTTCAGGAATCAAAATCTACTCCTGCAATTTCGTAAAAAATGTAAAATTATGACTCATGTTTCTACTTCTAGTATATATGATTATTAATTACTACATGTAAAAAAATGTAAAAATGTAAAATCACTGTAACAGAAAAACTTCTTAATTAATTATGATAAAAATGTAAAAGATCTCAATCTTCATCAAAGAGATCTCTGTAAATATGTATACTACATGTAAAAAATGTAAAAATGTAAAATCATTACATGCAGGAGCTCAAACTACTTCTAAGAGGGCTAAGTACTCTTTAACCTAAAAGATCTCAATCTTCATCAAAGAAAAACTTCTTAATTACTTATGATAACATCTATTTTCTAACTAAATAATACCTTGATTATGGCCTTTAAAACGAAGCATCCAAAGAATAAAAGAAATTTTGGTGAGTCCTACTGCTATTGTCATTTGCCTAGTGTATGTAATGCTAATTAATGCTGGGCTTTTTGAAGGCGCAATTAATTACTTCTCAATGTAGATAACTCGAAGAATTTGCAAGGCAGAAATATCCAATGGAAATAACCTTTTAAGTAATATCGTATGTCAAAAAAATAAATTTGCTCCAAAGCATCAAGTCTTCGGCACTTCTGGAGTACTTACTATAAAAACAAATCTCTTGATCCGTTCAAGCATTAAGCTTATAATGCCTGTTGTATGTGCCCCCATTCTACCACCTTCTAGGGTGGAATTATTGTTCCCTTCAAAGCGTTAATCCTTTAGTACTACTGCACATTCCTCACTAATGCATGTTTTAAAAGGAGGAAACACTTAGATCCCTGAATTTCATGCACATCCGGGCACACCCATAGAAAATAATTGGTATACTATTGTTACGTCTGGGTTTTGATTTCAACGCTGTAATATCTGGACTATTTTGTAAAAAGCTTATGATAAAACTTCTTAATTACTTATGCTAAACTTCTTAATTACTTATGATAAAACTTCTTAAAACTTTTAATTACTTATGATAAAATTTCTTAATCTTTTAGGTTAGTATATATGACTCAGGTTTCTGCATGTAAAAAATGTAAAAGAGATCTTTTACAATCTTGTAGACAATAATGAATATGTATACATATGGATAATGAATATGAATATGGATAATGTGGTTATCTCATAATTACTCTGTTATAAAACCCTTTTCCACTTTTATAATCATTTTTTAAAATTACCATGGTCTGCGCACTTTCTTTTTTTGTGAGATGCACACTAACAGTACACCGATTTTTTAATAATGATTTCCCCATTCATATATACTCTATTTTTTGCTTAATGATTTCCCCATCATACACAGAAATTTATGCTACATTAGGAAGGTCACTTTCTATATTAATCTCCACTAAAATTCTGAGAAAGTTAAGTTTTGTTTTGTTAGCTGTGTGTTCATCTAATTTTAGTACTGGGATACCAACAACACTTGCAATTACCGCAAAGGCTCCACAATCGCTTAACCTAGGATTCCAGTCAGGCAACCTATTCCAAAACTTGTTGCAAAATATGTCAAAATTTTCTTTTGGGTTCCATTTTTTATCTATGTATGTCTTGAAATAATGATAAGCGGTCGGTTGCCGTAAAAATAGCAAGAACCAGCATCCCCTATTTGCTCTCCGTCCTTTTACTGATTACCTCTTTCATAACCATGATTTTTTCCCATTCATAATCATTGGAGGAACAAAACTCATATTAGAAGTAAACGATAAGCGACCTTATTTAAGCATTCCATCCCACATTGAGGAGGATTTTCCTGTAAAAGAAGGAGAAACAGTTCTTGATTCAACATTTATGCTATTAACAAGGTCTTTCTTAGAAGCAGTATGATATGTCTCATACCTCAAAATATGAGAATATTGCCTAGTATATAGGTCATTAGGCACCCTCCCCTTACAAGCTAGCTTTTGGGGGTGAGTTCTACCTAATGAGCCGTATCATTTGGTGCTTTCATTGAGAGCCGCTCGACGGAAGTTCGAGCCGCGGGAGGGGCGACCTATAGGCTGGATTAAAATACTGATAGGTGAGTGAAGCCGTCCACCGAGAAAAGGGCTACCATAGACGAGTGAAGCCGTCCAAAGAGAAAAGGGCTACCGTCGGTGAGTGAAGCCGTCCGAAGAGAAAAGGGCTACCGTCGGGTCAGTGTCGATAGAGTAGGCCGACGCGGACGTCGGACTTTCAAAGAGCGGTGAAATGATATGTCCCATACCTCAAAATATGAGAATATTGCCTAGTATATAGGTCATTAGGCACCCTCCTCTTACAAGCTAGCTTTTGGGGGTGAGTTCTACCTAATGAGCCGTATCACAGTACCCTGCCCGGTATATTGTTTCCAACATTCTTAGGATAATACTCACTATTTGCTGTCTTTTGAGATGACCGAGCAAGAACTTACAAATTCTTGAAGTTGTTGCTATAATTGTTCAATGCAACATTCTTGAAATAGTTCTTTACAACAAATCCAGAATTAACAGAGCGAGATGTTTTCAAAAATGTTATTAGAAAAAATGTTGCTAATATTTTAAAAGCAGCAACCTTATGTATTTAGAAGAGGAGAATCAATCGCTAGCGCAAGAAAAAATGTTATTTTTTAGTTAATGATATTTTAAAAGCAAATCATAAGTTGTCAAATTTGAGGAATATAACTAATTCACGTAGAGAGCTTACTAGGATAGATTCATAACCTTGCAAGCCAATGCGTGGTCAAAAATGAATAATGTTGCACCAGCGGTGCCTAAACATGTGGATGTTTTGACTGATAACTCTCTAAATCAGTTAGACTCCTATGGCCAGATTTAAAAAGTGGAAAACTCTGAATCTACAAATAATGTGAATGCTTCTAAGTTGGAAAACTGAGGTTCAACTGAAGCCAATGCTATCCATAGAACGAGTTCAGATCCTAACTTATTAAATAGTTTTGAGAACTCGCGTGGGTTTGGCAGTTCCTGTCTTTGGATAACCCAACATAGTTGGAGAGATGAGGCAAACTTCACATTTCAAGCGGCAAACTTCACATTTCAAGCAATTGAAACTGAAAATGGTGTAATCAATAAATAACCCTTCATGGACAAAAATGATTTATCAAGCAAAAGAAAAAAAAATAGACGCAGCAAAGGAAAGTAGGAATACACACACACACACACACACACACACACACACACACACACACACACACACACACACACACACATATATATATATATATATATATATATATATATATATATATGCAGAGGATCAACAAAAAAGACCACATGATTCAAATATTAGTAAAGTCGGTAAGCAACAAATTAAACAAACAAGACCACATGACTGAAAAACCCAACACAATTGCATCTCCTCTTTCTATCATCATCTGTCTTTAAATACCTGAAAATGAAAACGAAACTACTGTCAGGATCTAAATAATGAGTCGATATAACACAGCATGCAGGTTGTGTTCCCCTGCGTGTGTGATATGGTCGCATTTGAAGATTAAAAAAAAATGAAAACACGAAAGCATTTGTGTGTGGGATATGAAGGAAAACATGAAAGAATACGATAGGATGGCTGAAACCACATGGTATAGTACTTGTGATATTGGGTTGAACCAAAATACAGTGAGTCTTTTTCCTTGCATGATATAAGAGACTTAGAATAATACAACACTATTTCTTCGCAAATCATAAGTATGGCCGATGCGTGGTTAACAAAGTAACCATGTAGTCTTCTTATGTGTTCTCTTCAGTTTGAACATTTCATCTGTTGACTAAAGACCTTTTTTGTCTTTGCCTATTTGATTTTCTATGTTTATAATGGTTTCTACAAAAGAATTAGAAATTTCACTTTAAACAACACACCTTATAACCTGCAAGATGTTCTTACTGTTTAGTAACAACTTTTTTTTTTCATGTTGCAGGGTAAACATGCAACGCAATGATGGTGGTTTTCAGTGGAGCATTGGGCGGTTTTATCATGTGAAGTAAGGGTCCGTAATTTGAACATTGAAGTAAGAGTCTGTAATATGAACTTTGAAGTAAGGGTTTGTAATTTGAATTGTTGATGCAAATTATGAATTGAAGTTGAACTATGTAGTTTTTAGTTTGGATATGTTGTAGTTTGCAAACTATGAAGTACGAACTGTTTAGTTAAACTTTGAAGATTACAATTTGTATTGATGGATATGTTCATAAATTTATATTGGTGGGTATAATATACTTGTTTTTTGTTTAAATAAGTTTTATGGCTCTGGTAGAGGGTAGTGTGCAGTTTCTTCAGTTGAATTTAGCCACGGTCGAAAACCATGGCTAAATTGCATAGAAAGTTACAATTACATATTGCCACGGCTCAGAGCCATGGCAATATAATATATTGCCACGGGCAAAAGCCATGGCAAAACCTTAATTTGCCACGGCTATGGACTGTGGCAAAATATAAATTTGCCACGGCTTTGAGCCGTGGTAAAAAAACTGCCACACCCTATTTTGCCACGGTCCAAATCCGTGGCAAAATTAATTAGTCACGATCCAAAGCCGTGGCAAAACAGCTTTTCTGGTGTAGTGAATTCACCCTTGCCGCATACCTCTTGAGCCAATCCATGGCCAAGATGATCCCAAACCCAGCGAAGTTAAGAACAAAGCAATCACACACAAAAGAGCAACCACGACTCGACAACATTAGACCACGACACAACATGCACAAACTAGACGAACCCCCAACTGGATTAGTCATGATCAATGGTCTATCACAAATCTCGAGTTTCAAACCCAAACGATACATAAGCTCATTGCAAATGAACGAATGCGGTGCTCCAATATTAAACAAAACTCGTATTGAAACACCATGAACAGAAAGAGTACCTTGGACGATGACACCCTTTCCCTTTTCCTCTGCTGTAGGAACTCTCGAAGAAGATGGCACTGCCCCCCAAAGCATAAGCCTTAACCGCTTGCTTCCCTTTAGCTGATTCTGGACAATCCTTCTTCTCATGTCCAGATTTCCCACACCTGAAGCACTTCTTTTCAGCTTTAGGATTCTTCCATTCACTAGCAAAATGGCCCTTCTACCAACAATTGAGGCAAGCCACCTCTCCCTTCTGCTTCTTCTAGCCATCCTTTCCCTTCTTTTGTTGTTGCTTCCTTTTCTTATTATTACCACCCTGTTGTGTCTTCGGTTCTTCTTTAGGTGCATCAACAAACATCTTTCTAGGAAACAAACTTTCATGCCTCAAAGCCTTCTCGACGATCTTCTCAAAATTATCTTCAAGGTCATCCACAAGCTGATTCCCAAGATATTCATCCAATCCCAAGACAAACTTATCGTTCTTTTGATAAGAAGTATCCACATATGAACGATCATACTTCGACAAAGCCTCGAATTCAGAAATATAGTTAAGAACTGGTCGACCGTTCAGCTTAAGCTCCATGAATCTCTTAAATAGAATTGACTTTTGCACGGTGGAGATAAACTTCACTTCAAACTTAACTTGGAACTGCTCCAAGGAAATATCTTCTTTAGAGGTCTCAAGTATGACAAAGTTCTACCAGTCCATTGCTCTGCCCTCTAACTGCCTGGATGCTAGTTTCCTTTTGGTTGCATCATCAATGCCCAAGTCCTTGAAGATCCTAACACAAGTTTCCAACCACCTCTTGAATTCTTCAATTGGTTCAGTGCCCTAGAACTGTTTCCCTCCAATGATGAAAAGTTTTTGCATAGCTTTGCAAATTCCACAGCTCTAGGCACTTGGACTCCAGCATCCACCATAGCTGCCGTTGGAGCGGGGGGCCTTCTCAGGCATGCTTCTATCATAGCTTCAAACATGGCCGGGTAGTCAGGTGCCCCGCCATTACCCTCTCCAGGCACAACCCCTCCCCTAGCAGCATGTCTTGTATAACGTCGACTCATTCTAAATCTGCAAATTAGAATGATTAGCCACTTGCAAGAAAACTGCTAATGGAATACTAACGCTACTATGCTATATAGTATCATATAGTATACATCCAATTGAAATCTACAAGTACATCTCTCATACGTGATTACGTCCTTGAACTTTGGCTAAAATTGTTAACCTCGCTCTGATACCAAATGTGACGACCGCCCACAACCCCCGCAATAAATAAGAAGAATAATGCGCTGAAAGGTGCGCTAGGCAGCTATGGACGATCATCAAGGTAAGATAACAATCGCGGAACCTGTCGTAAACTCACAACGCAAGGATAAAATTTAATAGAACATATACAACTGGTAGTGACAGTGAAGCTGAAAACACCAAACTTCTATAACAACCAGAAAGTAATATCCATACATGTGGATAACATCAGTAGTGTTTGTACAATTTGCCTCACTACAGCACTCAGAGAAAATAGCAAATAGCGGAAATCCAAATACTAGATAGTAGGTAAAATAATACGCCAGCCTCCTGCTCGTCTCCGAATAGCATCATCGTAATCACTAAGCTTTAACCTGTCACCTAGTCTACCCATCCAAACAATCGGATGAACAACCCAAAGTAATAGGAGGGAAACATAAAACCTTGAGTCAGACAACATTCTTAGTGAGTGATAAAAACAGCTAACAAACATCATCAATAAAGTATGTGAGAATGGGTAAATAAATGAACTAATCTACCCAGCTCCAGAGAAGAACTCACGCCTGCCTTCCCCACGCCAGACAGTGATAGCTTTTACAATACATAAATCCAAAGGGACAACAATTCAGCCATGGCAATTAGAACAACCACTCATACATGGCATAAGCAACTCATACAACAACCAGTTATATCTCACGAAAATCATCCAAATCAAACTTGGCATCCTTTAAGCATAAGCCCCAGAGGCCGGAACCAATATCAGACAAACACCCAAAGAACACCTCATTCGAAGTCAGATAATCTCCGTGAAATGGAACAATCAAAGCAACCAAGCATTCAAACATCCATGACTGACTCTGGCTATCACCACCAACCTTGCTTCGAAATCATCGCTAATTGTATGACTGGCTAAACAACTTGCCATCAATTTTCAAGGACCATACACGACGCCTTGGTTCTAGCAAAAACCCCACACGCTATACACAACATGTGTCTAGGCCATACATGACGCCCAGGGCACTCGACCTATAATTGGTCTTCAATTGTACCCATGCTTTGAGCACGCTAGAACCTGCGACATCGATAATTCCTCGGCCTTCTCAACTCTATCGTTATCAATTATGACTATTCATAAGCTTAGAACACTTTAGAGCAACTACTTCACACGAAATCAATACATCCTAGAGTCGTTTCCATATTCACCACATCCGATGAACAAATCACCTCACTTCGTCATTCCCCATGGAATTCACCTCGAAGTTATCACCACTTTCGGACCAAAGAAAATATCAACTACAAGGTCCGAAATAATTCATAGCATCACATCAGTTTGCTATTGAAAACAAACCACAGAGTTTTGAGGTGTTGTTAAAACTCTCTACTACACGCAAGTCGAGCGACCGGACCTTGAGCCGATGACCGACTGACCATAATCCAATGATAGTAGATTAACATAGAAATGTGTTTATTTTCTGCTCTTATATTTTATCTTTTGTAAATAAATAAACGATACTTTGGATATTTTTTTGTGTTTTTGCAGATTGTCAATTAATGCCTCTTTCATTTCAAATTAAAGGCCAACTACGAAGAAAAAGCCACTTCCCCATATCAAAACTATCTCAATTGCAAAAGAAGTTGTAGCTCATTGGTAAAGGCACATAAATTTGTACAGAGAGACATGAGTTCGATTCCCGTTAAGTCCTCTTTTTGTTGAAGAAAGGAACATTCACACTACCTCCTCTGCTCTGAAGAATATATGGACTAGTGTTATATATATATATTCATATGTATGTATATATGATATACACTAATAAACATTTCAGGATTAGCCATATTCTTCTCATGGAAATCAATTCAAATCATTCACTTTCAATTGCCATTTAGAGAATACTTGACTTAATTTTTGCCAAGGAAAATCCAATCAATCTGCCACGTGTCACTAATCAGGAGAGGTAATCTGCAGGGAATATCTCAACCATTATGTCAAATCCTTTTTATTTGTAAACAAAGATATTCAAGAGATACTTTCTAGGACCAATATTCATATTAAGAGGAGCCTACATTGTGACGACCCACCCCGCACCAACCGACATTTACTCCAAAAGTGCGCTGTACACATGTCCAGTTAGCACGGGACGGTCGTCAGAAGAAAAGAAAAAGACGAAGAATCAACAAGGAACCTGTAGAATGTCTCACAGTGCATAGAACAAAATATAATAACAACATACTTGACATAAAACAGGTGAGACAGTGCATAAGCTAAAAACTAGAACTAAGCATCATAGCAGCGGAAAATCCAAAATACAGCTTATTACAATTTCAAAATACTGTCTCTAAAAGCAAAAGCAAGATAAGGAAGGTACACTACTAATGCCCAAGTAGTGACCACCAACGACACAGGAAGAATATATGTAGATATCATACGTAGGAGCCTCCTGCTCGTCTCCGAATCAGCTACTCGTGCATCACCGGCTAACCTGTCTCTAGTCTGCTCGTTTAGGAGCACCCAGAGTAATAAGAAGAGACATAAAACTTTGGGTCAGACAAAAGTCTGGTATGAGCGATAAGCAACTAAACAGAACAATAACAGGTATACTAAACCATACCTGAACCTGGACCTGCAACCAAAGAGTTAGCACTACATACTGTACAACACTCTAAGTTGCCACTAAACATGGTGTAAAGATAACGGGGGTGGGGTGTGCATGTCATACTGATGGCAAACAATCAAGCAAGCAACCATCCTCACATCTCTCACTCAGTGCGTAAAGCATACGATATCAACCTCTTTGATCACTAGACCCATCGAAGTAGTGACGGAGTTCAACTTGTACAACTACTGCTACTACCAAGCTTACCACATGGAGTCATGACCGAATCTTTACAAATGACCTCACTTCATTGGTCTATAGCTCTTTAGTCGTACCTAGGCCACTGTGGCCCTGAATCCGTTTACGTACTCCCTACACATAATGATCCAAAGTTATAGACATCGACAACTCCTTAGCACACGTCCCGCAGCAAAGCCCAATCTTGAAGTTAACTCATTGGCTCCCATCTGGATCCTGAGTCAAAACTTCCTACTTGGACTACCTTTGCATCTCGGGTTCTGGTCATCACCTTCTTCTCCGGATCGGTCTTCATTTCTTCACTTTACTTTACTTCAGGTCGTGGTCATCAGCTCCTCGGTTCGAATCAGAATACTCCTCCCTAAGCAATCAGATCGATTCGGAATCTCTAGCTCAAACCTTCCTCTTTGCTCCGTGTCGGATCGAGGTCCTCCAGCAGTTCGGATCGGGGTCCACACATCCTGGCTTCGTGGGAAACTCCTCTGGTTCGGTCCTTCTTCCCAAGCAATCGGATCGGCTCGTGACTCCAGCTCCACAGCACCAGGTCGGTTCGTAAGGAGCGGGCGGATCGGGGTCTTCAAATATGATTCGTGACTCAAGCATGCAAGCGGTTCGTGGTACTCTGATGAGGGCAGGTCTGTTCGGATCGTCCTCCCTCCTACCGATCCGATCCGGTTCGGGTCAGATTCCTGCAACTTTCCAACGACTGTTTTTACGCCATTCGACGGCGTTTTCGACCAATCTAACACTTCTAAACAATCACAAATCATGTCATACAGTCATAGCAACATGTACAATCAATCATAAACACCAAAACAACAACCATAGCATGTAAAATGGATCAAACGTAACCAAAAACCCATATTTTCCCTTAAGCATGTTTAGGCATAATTAATCATAGGGTTAACAAAACTTAACCAAATTAACCAAATTTTCTAACAGAGGCCTAAAACATTATTTTGAATTTTATAAATATATTTCCAGAATTTATAAATGTCTAAATTCGCTAATCTTCACTAATTAATTAACCGTAATTAGTGCATAACTATGCAAATCACTCACCTTAGCCACAAATAAAACCTCAAAACTGAAATAAGTCTCTGTTTGGCGCTGTTCTCAATGTAACACAGCAGCTCTAACCTTGCTTTGATGCTTTCTCTCCTTAATTTGATGTAGTTTAAGCCAAAACTTGATTAAGAAGTGATTAGGGGTGTTTTTAGATGATGGAGGTCATTGTTAGATTGAAGAGAGAGTTTGTGGCGGCTGGAAAATGAGTGAAAAACCGAAATCCTA
Organism: Allium sativum; assembly: GCA_030737875.1. Taxonomy (NCBI): domain Eukaryota; kingdom Viridiplantae; phylum Streptophyta; class Magnoliopsida; order Asparagales; family Amaryllidaceae; genus Allium; species Allium sativum. The sequence continues at coordinate 16,745,865 of CM060923.1, forward strand.
ACCCTAGCAGCCCCCAAATACCTCTAATCCCGAAATCCCCCATTGGGCCTAGCTGTTAATCACCCGGTTAAGCCCAATTAAGCTGTTTTTAACCATCTGAAACTTGTTTCAGCCATATCTCCCAAACGGTGAGTCCGTTTGGCTAATGTGACCACTCTACGGAATTGTAAACCATCAAACGAATCTAATGGGAGTGGTTTCAGGTCAAAACTCCTTTCCAGTCAAAAGTTATGGCCAAAACAATATTAGTTAGGGGCAAAACGGTCATTTAAGAATCGGTAAAAATCATGAACATGGGAAATGACTCCAATAGTCGTCTCCCAAAGTCACATGACCATACGACTTCGTATGTGAAAGAAATAAATATTCTACGATCCTGCGATGCGTAGAATGCGGGTCGTTACATTCTCCCCCCCTTAAGAAATTTCGCCCCCGAAATTCCTTAACCAAAACACACAAAGGGTCCCGCATGCCTATCAGCCATATACAACAATCAAACATGCAAAACAAACAAACAAACCTATCCTAGCATGCGGAAAGACTAAATCGTAAAGAAAACCTTACCAGGCAAAGAGTTCTGAATACGTCTTCCTAATGCCCTCCTCTGTCTTCCAAGTACAGTCATTCTCGTTCTCGCCCCACTGAACTTTGACTAGCTTCACCGCCTTCCTTCGAAGTTGCTTCGTATCGTACTCGACAATACAAATCGGCTTGCGGTTCCCAACCGCCTCGGGTTCTACTTCGACATCATCCAACTGATCAGGTGAAATAGTCACATCTGGGTCGTGCACGAACTTCCTTAGTTGGGAAACATGAAATACGTTGTGAACTCCCGCCATCTTCTCTGGTAAGTCAACTCTATATGCCAAATTCCCAACTTGTTCGAGAACTGGGAATGGGCCAACAAATCTTGGTGCCAACTTTCCTCTCCTGCCAAATCGTATCACGCTCTTCAACGGAGAAATCTTGACAAACGCCAAGTCGCCAATGGAGAACTTTAAATCTCTTCTCCTTTTATCAGCATAACTCGTCTGCCTATCTTGGGCAGCCTTCATTCATTGTTGAATGATCTTAATCTTATCTGAAGTTTCTCTTACTACATCTGGTCCAAGTACAAACTTCTCACCGGTCTTTATACAACATGATGGTGAGTTGCACGGTCTTCCGTACAAAGCTTCATATGGAGCCATACCAATACTGGATTGGTAACTATTATTATATGCAAACTCTACTAGATGCAAATGGTCATCCCATGATCCACCAAAATCCAAAATCTAATATACAAGCTCTCAAGAGATCTTCCAATATACGATTCACCCTCTCTGTCTGACTGTCGGTTTGAGGATGATATGCGGTACTGAGATATAATTCTGATCCTAGAGCCTCTTGTAAGCTCTTCCAAAACCCACTAGTAAACAACGGGTCTCGGTCACTCACAATGCTTTTGGGTACTCCATGAAATCTCACTACCCACTTCATATACAGTTCTGCTAACTTAGCTGCCGTTCTGGTCGATTTGACTGGTATAAATCTTGCACTCTTGGTCAATCGATCCACAATTACCCAAATGCTATCATGTCCCGATCTAGTTCTTGGTAAGCCATCAATGAAATCCATTGAGACTTGCTCACATTTCCATTCGGGAATTTCTAATGGTTGCAACAAACCACTAGGCTTCTTTTGCTCGGCTTTAACTAGCTGGCAATTCATGCACTTGGATATAAACTTCCCAACGTCTCTTTTCATCCCTTCCCAGTAGTAGGTCTGCTTCATGTCTCGATACATCTTGTTACCACCGGGGTGTATAGTCAGTTTTGAGTGATGACATTCTCTAAGCACTTCATCTCTCAATCCATTGACATTGGGTACAACTAGCTTTCCATTCTTTCGAAGCCATCCTTCCCGATCAAGCCCATACTTGTTCATCTCCTCATCGCTTCCCATCTCTAACTTGGAGATGATTTCTAAAAGATTAGGATCGTTCCTCTGACTGGAACCAATCCGCTCAATCAAAGTGGGTCTGATCGTCAAACTTGCTAACATCTCTGGATCCAATTCGCATTTTGGTCTGAAATCAAACCCAGCGATATACTCCAGTTGCTTCCATTCAAGAAACATAGCCCCTAAACTGGCATGTCTCCTACTCAAGGCATCGGCTATCGCATTGCCCTTTCCGGGTGTATATGCGATATCAAAATCATTGGAAGCTAAGAACTCTAACCATCTTTGCTGACAGAGATTTAGATCCTTTTGAGAGAAAAGATACTTTAGTGACTTATGATCGGTGAGCAACTCGAATCTTTCTCCCAAGAGATAATGTCTCCACATCTTTAATGCGAATACGATCGCTGCTAATTCCAAATCATGGGTAGGGTATCTTCTCTCGTGCGGTTTCAGTTGTCGACTTGCATAAGCTACAACCCTACCTCCTTGCATCAATACAGCACCTAGTCCGGTACCACAGGCATCCGTGTATACCGTCATCTCTTCATTCCCCTTAGGAATGACTAACACTGGTGCACGCGTAAACTTTTCCTTTAGACTCTTGAATGCATCCTCGCACTTTTCGTCCCAGACGAAAGCTTGATTCTTTTTGGTCAACTGAGTTAACGGTGCTGCTATCTTGGAGAAATCTTGGATAAACTTACGATAATATCCAGCTAATCCCAAGAAACTTCTTATGTCTGTTGCATTCTTGGGCGTAGACCAATCCTGTACCGTAGCTACCTTCGCAGGATCCACGGTAATACCATTCTCTGAAACAACATGGCCCAAGAATCTCACTTCCCTCTTCTAGAAGTGACACTTAGAAAACTTTGCTTTTAATTGGTGTTTTCTCAACACCTCCATCACTATCCTCAAGTGTTCCTTGTGTTCTTCCTCTGTCCTCGAATAAACAAGTATGTCGTCCACGAACACAAGAACAAACTTATTCAACTGATCTCTGAATACCCTATTCATAAGATCCACGAAATATGCTGGTGCATTGGTCAACCCGAATGGCATGACCAACCACTCATAAAATCCAGACGACGTCCGAAAGGCCGTTTTAGCTATACTCTCAGCTTCCACTCTAAGCTGATGAAAACCTGTCGCGAGATCCAACTGAGAAAATACTCTCGTGCCACTCAACTGATCAAACAACTCATCTATCCGCGGTAGAGGATACTTGTTCTTCCTCGTCACTTTATTCAACTCGCGGTAGTCTACACACAAACGAAGGGAACCATCCGCCTTGGTAGCAAACACAACCGGTGCTCCCCATTCAGAAACACTACTTCTGATAAATCCCTTCTTCAAAAGATCGCTGACTTGCACCCCGAGCTCTCGCTGCTCCCTTGGTGCCATACGACGAAGTGGCATCACTATAGGTCTGGCATCTTTCACTAAATCAATACGGAACTCAATCTCTCGGTGTGGTGGAAGCCCGGTCACTTCCTCGAAGATGTCCGGATACTGGACAACCACGGGCAACCCTGACAACTCACTATGCGGGATGTCGAGGGAATTTAGAAAACTAGCCATTACCCCATCACCGGGTAGACCACCAAACACTACCCTCCGCCCATCATCCGCTCTACCTGTCACCAAAAAGCCCTCACAGTCTACCACCACCCCGTATCTTTGGAGCCAGTCTACTCTCAAAATAATGCCAAACCCAGTAAAGCCCAAAACAAAGAAATCACAAACAAACATGCATCCATGACTCGATAAGACCACATTACGACAGATCATGCTAAGGCTAGTCGAACCACCAATCGGGTTCGTCACTACTAAAGGTCTATCGACAATCTCGGGCACCAATCCCAACCTATCTACCAGGTCACTAGATATGAAAGAACTGGAAGCTCCGGTATCAAACAAAACTCTAATAGGAACATCATAAACAGAAAGCATACCTTGAATAACGACATTCTTTCCCTTTTCCGCCGCAGTCGGGGCATTCGACGAAGAAGGAATAACATTAAGGGCATATGCTTTCACCATCTGCTTTTCTTTAGGGGGTTGCAGACACTTGTCCTTGTGATGTCCCACCTGGCCACAGTTGAAGCACTTCCTATCCGCTGGCTTGGCCCGACAATTACTAGCATAATGGCCCTTCTTACCACAGCTGAAGCACTCAACATCCTTCTTATTCTTTTTCTTCTAGCCATCCTTAGTCTGATTATGCTTTCTCTTATTCTGAGAACCATTCTTGCCTCCACCGCTTTCTTGCGGCTTTGGCTCCTCTGCAGATGCAACCTCAGTCTTCGACTTAGGGTAAAGACTCTCTGACCTCAATGCTTTCCCCACAATCGATTCAAACGTCTCATCGATGTGGTTAATAAGCCTTTCCCCCAAGTATCCATCCAAGCCAGTTATAAACTTCTCGTTCTTCTTCTCGGCAGTATCTATTAGGGATAACCCATATTTCGACAAAGTGTCGAATTCGGCAATATACTCCAAGACAGTTCTACCATTCTGCTTGAGTTCCAAGAATCTCTTGAACAATACTGACTTCTGAGCAGCTGGAATGAACTTATCGCTAAAGCGAGCCTTAAACTGATCCCAAGTAACTTGATCCTCTGGAGTGGCTGTCTTAATAGCATTCCACCAATTCATCGCTCGCCCTTGTAGCTGACGAGACGCTAGCCTTCTCTTCATCGCATCCTCGATACCCAAGTCATCGAAGATACGATCACAGCTATCCAACCAATCCTGAACATCCGTGGCCGACTCCGTTCCGTGGAACAGTTTTCCACCAAGGTTAGTGTAATCCTTGCACAGCTTGGCGAAATCGGCCCTAGGCGCCTGCACTACTGGACCACCACCATTACCAGCATTGGGAGCTGCCATCTGAACATCTCTAAGCATCTCTCTCATGAGGTCAGTAAACATCGTCCTCATCTCAGCAGCATTCCCATTATTGGCTTCCCTACCAGTACCCCTTACGTATCGGCTCATCGTTCAATCTGCACAGAGAAAACGATTAACCATCTCCATAGTGGTGTCAGTGCAGTGCGACTTCGTCCTTAGCTATACTAATAATATATATATAGCTTTTGAAAACCAAAATAATCACAAATACGCGCTCTCATATACGTATTATCTCTCCCTGGTGTCTTTCCCTAGGTTAACTACGCAACCTAGAGCTCTGATACCAAATGTGACGACCCGCCCCGCACCAACCGACATTTACTCCAAAAGTGCGCTGTACACATGTCTAGTTAGCACGGGACGGTCGTCGGAAGAAAAGAAAGAAGACGAAGAATCAACAAGGAACCTGTAGAATGTCTCACATCGCATAGAACAAAATATAATAACAACATACTTGACATAAAACAGGTGAGACAGTGCATAAGCTGAAAACTAGAACTAAGTATCATAGCAGCGGAAAATCCAAAATACAACTTATTACAATTTCAAAATACTGTCTCTAAAAGCAAAAGCAAGATAAGGAAGGTACACTACTAATGCCCAAGTAGTGACCACCAATGACACAAGAAGAATATATGTAGATATCATACGTAGGAGCCTCCTGCTCGTCTCCGAATCAGCTACTCGTGCATCACCAGCTAACCTGTCTCTAGTCTGCTCGTTTAGGAGCACCCAGAGTAATAAGAAGAGACATAAAACTCTGGGTCAGACAAAAGTCTGGTATGAGCGATAAGCAGCTAAACAGAACAATAACAGGTATACTAAACCATACCTGAACCTGGACCTGCAACCAAAGAGTTAGCACTACATACTGTACAACACTCTAAGTTGCCACTAAACATGGTGTAAAGATAACGGGGGTGGGGGTGTGCATGTCATACTGATGGCAAACAATCAAGCAAGCAACCATCCTCACATCTCTCACTCAGTGCGTAAAGCATACGATATCAACCGCTTTGATCACTAGACCCATCGAAGTAGTGACGGAGTTCAACTTGTACAACTACTGCTACTACCAAGCTTACCACATGGAGTCATGACCGAATCTTTACAAATGACCTCACTTCATTGGTCTATAGCTCTTTAGTCGTACCTAGGCCACTGTGGCCCTGAATCCGTTTACGTACTCCCTACACATAATGATCCAAAGTTATAGACATCGACAACTCCTTAGCACACGTCCCGCAGCAAAGCCCAATCTTGAAGTTAACTCATTGGCTCCCATCTGGATCCTGAGTCAAAACTTTCTACTTGGACTACCTTTGCATCTCGGGTTCTGGTCATCACCTTCTTCTCCGGATCGGTCTTCATTTCTTCACTTTACTTTACTTCAGGTCGTGGTCATCAGCTCCTCGGTTCAGATCGGAATACTCCTCCCTAAGCAATCAGATCGGTTCGGAATCTCTAGCTCAAACCTTCCTCTTTGCTCCGGGTCGGATCGAGGTCCTCCAGCGGTCCGGATCGGGGTCCACACCTACTGGCTTCGTGGGAAACTCCTCTGGTTCGGTCCTTCTTCCCAAGCCATCGGATCAGCTCGTGACTCCAGCTCCACAGCACCAGGTCGGTTCGTAAGGAACAAGCGGATCGGGGTCTTCAAATATGATTCGTGACTCAAGCATGCAAGCGGTTCGTGGTACTCTGATGAGGGCAGGTCGGTTCGGATCGTCCTCCCTCCTACCGATCCGATCCGGTTCGGGTCAGATTCCTGCAACTTTCCTGCGACTGTTTTTACGCCATTCAACGGCGTTTTCGACCAATCTAACACTTCTAGACAATCACAAATCATGTCATACAGTCATAGCAACATGTACAATCAATCATAAACACCAAAACAACAACCATAGCATGTAAAATGGATCAAACGTAACCAAAAACCCATATTTTCCCTTAAGCATGTTTAGGCATAATTAATCATAGGGTTAACAAAACTTAACCAAATTAACCAAATTTTCTAACAGAGGCCTAAAACATTATTACGAATTTTATAAATATTTTTTCAGAATTTATAAATGTATAAATTCGCTAATCTTCACTAATTACCCTTAATTAACCGTAATTAGTGCAAAACTATGCAAATCACTCACCTTAGACACAAATAAAACCTCAAAACTGAAATGAGTCTCTGTTTGGCGCTGTTCCCAATGTAACACAGCAGCTGTAACCTTGCTTTGATGCTTTCTCTTCTTAATTTGATGTAGTTTAAGCCAAAACTTGATTAAGAAGTGATTAGGGGTGTTTTTAGATGATGGAGGCCATTGTTAGATTGAAGAGAGAGTTTGTGGCGGCTGGAAAATGAGTGAAAAACCGAAATCCTAACCCTAGTAGCCGCCAAATACCTCTAATCCCGAAATCCCCCATTGGGCCTAGCTGTTAATCACCCGGTTAAGCCCAATTAAGCTGTTTTTAACCATCTGAAACTTGTTTCAGCCATATCTCCCAAACAGTGAGTCTGTTTGGCTAATGTGACCACTCTACGGAATTGTAAACCACCAAACGAATCTAATGGGAGAGGTTTCAGGTCAAAATTCCTTTCCAGTCAAAAATTATGGCCAAAAAAGTATCAGCTAGGGGAAAAACGGTCATTTAAAAATCGGTAAAAATCATGAACATGGGAAATGACTCCAATAGTCGTCTCCCAAAGTCACATGACCATACGACTTCGTATGTGAAAGAAATAAATATTCTACGATCCTGCGATGCGTAGAATGCGGGTCGTTACATACATCTTCTTTAAATACGCATGATATCCATTGTAAACCTAGTTCATTATTCTGTATTCTGTTCTTCCCCATTAATAAAGATTCTTCTTCTATTTTTGTGCAATTTTATTTTCCAAGCAACTTGTGTCGTCTATACAATTAGATTTGGTAGAGCACAAGTTGTCTTTGCAATTTATTTTCCTTATTAGCGATTGACCATTTGATTAGATTTAACGGTAATCCTAATTTTTATTTCTTATTAGTTTATTTCTATTTTGCAATTTTATTTCCAGCAATCTGCTTTATTTTTAATTATTGAACTGACTATAGATTCGATTAGATTCAAATCTATAGTTACTTCAATTGCATTTTTACTTGTTTTTTATTGATAATTACAATTTTAGTTATCGGTTCAATTAGATTTGTTCGGAACTAAATTGTATTTTCAATTTTATCCCATCTCCAAACTTTGTATAACTCGCCCACGAAATATATAAATAATAAAATTTAAAATTCCTCCTTGTGTTCGACCTGCATATTACACGATCTGTGCGCTTGCAGTTAATTATTACCTAATTTGCGCTTTTCTAATTCCATAGGAAAGCGTCGATCAAGTTTTTGGCGCCGATGCTGGGGCGATTAAATTTTAATATTTATTTAATTTTCGATTCGGGTTAGTTTTTATTTTATTTTGTTTCCTTCTATTTTTTTGTATATATATAGAAAAAAGGCCTTGATTGGTTGATTTGGTATTAATGATTGATACCGCAATCTTCTAAGAAAAAGAAAAAAAAAACCTTACCAAACTTTTTCTTTATTTCTTTCCTTTTTTTTTGGCAATTTCTTTCCAATCCCCATTACATAGCATTCTTCCATTTTCTTTCTATACAAGTTTAAAAAAAAAAACTTTTCACATTTTTTTTTGCTTCCTTTACACCATCAACAACAACAAAAAAATTCCTTCTGCCGAAAACCTCCTACATCATCTTCAACTAGCCTACAACGAAATCCTTATCATCATCAAACTCACACACAAACTCTTTGCCACAACCAGTTCCTGACCATCCAAGAACCCAGTTCACTGCCTACCATCATCCTCACATCACACAATTCACAAACCAAAACAGTTTCAATCATCAACAACCCTTCGCAGCTTCAATCCTTAATCATGCAATATGCCACATCTCCCCATCTCAACATACAACATTACCCACACTCACTTGCCACTTCAACAAATCGAGCACATATTTTCCATCACAAACCCCACAAGCAAAGTTCATCATCAACCCATACAACGTTCACAAGCCAGGACCCCTAACCCCCATCGCCAGCCCACAAACCCATACCCACCAGCAAATCCGAAACCATACAGTCCTCTCCCATACATCAATCTGAAACCATACTGCTGAACACCATTGTCTCAAACTCGTCACAAACCCCTCGGTCAACATTAATATACAGCCTCCACCACCGCATATAGGTCATCGAAATCCCCAAACCAGTCAAGTCAAATCTCAGAACCCCATTCATCGAAAGCGAAACTAAAATAGAATCTGCGTTTCATGTTTTTTGAGTTTGAAATCTTTTGCTGAGTTCGAATTTTTCTCCTTAGAACTAAAAGAGGGATCGATTTTTTTTAATTGTTGGTTTGTGTTTAAAATCAAAATGGGGGGTGTAAGTTCCGATGAAATAGTTCGGGTTGACTAATTTCTTTTGCGAGTCTGATTGTTTATTGACAATAGGGTTGTGGTGAGGAACGTTTTTGATTGTTTAAAAAAGGGTTTGCTTCCTATTTGTTTATTGGATTGTTATTTTATTCTTTATTTTTAGGTAGGCCGATTAATTTAATTTTGTTATTTTTCTTTTTTTAAATTATTTTTTTTGCCACTTAATTTTGTTTTTATTTCCTTTCCAATTTCGAAATTAAAATAAAAAATTAAAATCAAGACCAAAGCAAGAAATCCGGATCGAAATGAAGGGAAGATAGTCAAGCCAATCAAATTCAATCAAGACAAAAGCGAAAAGTGTTCAAGTAGTAGAACAAGAATTTCAGGGATCGAGTGATTGCAAAGAGTAGAGTTCAAATAGAGCTATTTAACTGCTTTGGACAGACTGCCAATACCCCATTGTAACAACTTATAAACTCTACAGGTGCTGCAATATATAGACATTGCTTGTAAAAAAATTATGCAGGAGAAGCGGCTTGCTTGTACAATATTTTAATTTTCTACTATTCAACTTTAAAATTCATTAAACGTTGATTCTACGAAAATACGAGCTCATATAAAATAATATAATTGAAAAGTGGTGCTTTGTGAAGTTGACTAACTCGTATAATTGGATCGCGGATATATAGTAGTTCAATTTATTGAACTATTAGCAAAAGAGGTTGCATACTACCCGTAAAACATTGGTTGTATCCCTTAGTAGTTATACTATACGTGAACGGCCATAAGACCCTCTTCCCCCTTCTAATTGAGTCAGTTAATTAGTATAGCACAACTTAGTATTTTATACTATTTTAAAGTGAGAATAATTTTTGTTTTGCCTTGACTTCATTCAAATGTCTGATTCAAAAAAAAAAAATCCTTGAGAGAATTGTGGGTTAATAACCTGAGAGGTTCTCGTCGACTCAAGGATTATGAGTTCATGTACAATTAATAAGGCAGTTTTTTTTGAAAATTCACGAGCCCAATGCCAAACAATTTTTAAAATTTTCCAAATGGTGAACATTTTCAAAATCATAAATATAATCGAAGTGGTGATTTCAATTCAAATTTCAATAATTTCGATTATGGGCCACATCCATATCAAAATAGATTTGAATCGCAATATACCTTAGATCAACATCAATATGGGGTTGTAACTAAATTCGAAAATAATTTTGAAAATGAAAATGATTTCCAAACCGCTCAAAATTTTCATAATTACAACCCATATCCACATCTTGAGAATGACCAAAGTTGCAATTTTCCCTCTAACTTTAACAGTTTTGGTTACGAACCTAATTTTCAAAATAAAAATGATTTCCAACATCGTTGTCATTTTTTTTGAAAATTGAAACAATTTTGAGAATCAAGGAGTCCAAAATGAGAGCTCTCAAATAAACGATTCTGAAGAATATCATCTTAACATTCATAGAGAGAGGGTCGCAAGGCTAGATAAGCAGATTGATGAACTTCTTTTTTTAATGACATCTTTTGGGGAACAACGCGAGCAACAAAATCAAATGGGCATTGAATCGGAAAATAATTCAATTTTTACAGACAACGAAAATTTTCAAACAACAACTTTGGAAATAGAGAATAACAATTTAAATGAAGTTGTTCAAATTCAACAAATGATTTGGACTTCAATTTTTTTCAGGAAAAAGATTTAAGCTTAGATTTTGATCTCTCTCTTTCAGGCTGCGAGAAACTTGAAATTTTAGAAATTAAACAGAATAAAAATGTTGAGTTTTTCAAAAACTTAAAATTGGAGAAGGATTTTAATGAACATGAATTTTTTGGATTGCATGAGGATGAGTTGCCAAATGATGACGAAATCTATAATTTGGTAAACCCGGTCACCAATCTTAGGCCCGGAAAAACGATTGAAAATAATGTCAGCTATCCCGATAATCCTTCGATTCCAACCTCAAATCAAATTCTTGACGCTCTTCCGATGGTAACCAAGGCCAATTCATCTGAAACTTCCAAATCTCCATCTTCTTCAAATGTTGGCAATCCCCAACATCTCTTCTTCTGATGTCGGCAACCCCGACAATATCTCTTCTTTGAATGTTGGCAATCCCAACAACCCATCTTCTATACCTTTACCTCCTTCACTTCCCGTGTCAACACCTTTTTCTTTGAATGACCAAGATTATAAAACATGACAAGTTGACATAATAGAAACCATTGTTGATGACACGACATATTTACCATTTCAGAAAGCCTCTTAAACTTCAATAGAATTGTCCACGATGTCTTTCGAAGAACTTCTCGAAGACGAACTCAAACTTTAAATGACTAGAATGAATATACAGATCGTCTCAAAGATATTCTTAAGCCCATTTCATCAAAAGAAATTGTTGTTAAACACTCAAATTTATAGGATTATGATAATTTTCATCTGAATGGTATAAATCACTGTCACAACCAAATTTGCATAGGGAAGATTTTGAATTCAGAAGTCATTGACATGCCTCTTGTACCTCAAAATTCAAATACGAAATCATCATACATTATTTTCAATAGAGGCAAGTGTGGGAGGAAAAGGAAATCCCATTTTTCACATGACAAACATCATTATCGTAGATTTCATTCTGCATACTATTTTTATTCGCATATAGTTATTAAATTGCATTTCGTTTTACAAATCATTTTGCATTTGATCCACCTTTGGGTACTATCTTTCAAATTTAGAAAAAAATTACAGCGCGGATACTATTTTGTCTAAGTGTAGAGTGAAGTGTGCATTGCATCCTTTTTTTTCATTTTATGCATTTAGATAGGACCATCATACATTTTAGATCATAGTAACATACCATTTTTTTTTGAAAATACGACTAATTTTAGATTGATACAATAAAATAAATTAACAATTGTTAGTCAGTTGATAGTATTTTTCTCTCTCAACAAAGATCGAATAAGAAATATAATGAAAAGTTGTATTTTGAGGGATATTAGTGTAACTGGTACATAGGGAGATTCTTAGGTGATGGCCATGAAGTTTATTCTAAATTGTAGTCTTTGTTTAAATAGTGGAGGACTTAAAAAACTTATATTGGCTTTTTGAGTCTTTAAAACTAAGTTGTGTTAAGCTGAATTCGTGTAACTCTCTCTTGTTCTTATATTTTCAATAATAATAATAATTACATTAATCCAAGGGTATCAAATATTGCTTGTGAATCTAGCATTGGTGTGCATACCCATCAAGCTCTATCCGACGTGTTGTTGACAAAGTCAGCGTCGATATATCTTGGTCTCATTTTATGAGTTGGACACCAAAGGATTACCGACATGTTGTTGACAAAGTCAGCGTCGGTCTGCACAATCCGCCAAGCTCTTTCCGAACTCTCCGTTAGTCCGCGAGGCAGTGCATAGGTGGTATACCTTGGTATTTTAGGTTAGGTGTATGTAATTAATCATAAATTTAATTTTTATAAAGATTGAGAATAAGTGATGATGCCCAAGCACTTCTTGACCTTATTGGTTTGACTAGTCATACACAAGGAAATTAGAACACCACTTTGCGAACTGTGACAAGCAAACTAAGAATTTATCTTATGGCTGCACTATGTTATTAACCGAACCAACTGACCAAACTTGAATTTAACATTTGAAAACTTGAATTGTGTTGAAAATTTGTGATAAGTTGAGGTATCTAAAATAAAATCAGCTGACTAGAAATTGTTAACTTACTTTGTTGCACCACGTTTTAGAAACAAGTCATGTTTTCATTTTTGTTTTCATTTTTGTTTTCATTTTTATTTTCAATTTTGTTTTTATTTATTTTTTTCATTTTTGTTTTCATTTACACATGTCCATTTCATTCATGTAGTTGCATTAGAACCACAACATACATCATTTGGATTTTGTGAGTAGTACCCGCTGAAAACCCTCACGAGACACCACTCGTCCTACTAGGGACACCTAGAGGTTTAATGGCTTATTGCATACGCTCAATGCAATCTTGTTTCCTACGAAAGTGTGACCTATCCAGTTTAGTTTTTTCATTTTTCCTTCTTTTTACTCGAGGACGAGTAAAAGATAAGTGTGGGGGTATTTGATTAATATAGAAATGTGTTTATATTATACTCTTATATTTTATCTTTTGTAAATAAATAAATGATACTTTGGGTATATTTATGTGTTTTTATAGATTGTCAATTAATGTCGCTTTCATTTCAAATTAAAAGCCAACCAGGAAGAAAAAGCTACTTCCCTATATCAAAGCTATCTCAATTGCAAAAGAAGTTGTATCTCACTGGTAAAGGCATAGAAATTTGTACAGAAAGACCCGAGTTTGATTCCTGTCAAGTCCTCTTCTTGCTGAAGAAAGGAACATTCACACAGCCTCCTCTGCTCTGAAGAATATATGGGCTAGTGTTATATTATATATATATATATATTCATATGTATGTATATATGACATACACTAATAAACATTTTAGGAATGGCCATATTCTTCTCATGAATATCAATTCAAATCATTCATTTTCAACTGCCATTTAGAGGAATATTTGATTGAATTTTTGCCAAGGAAAAGCCAATCAATCTGCCACGTGTCACTAATCAGGAGAGGAAATCTGCATGGAATATCTCAACCATTATGTCATATCTTTTTTATTTGTAAACAAAGATATTCAAGATCTTTCTAGGCCCAATATTCATATTAAGAGGAGCATACATCTTCTATAAATACGCATGATATCCGTTGTAAACCTGGTTCATTATTCTGTATTCTGTTCTTCTCCATTAATAAAGCTTCTTCTTCTATTTTTCTGCAATGTTATTTTCCAAGCAACTTGTGTCGTCTATACAATTACATATGGTAGAGCACAAGTTGTCTTTGCAATTTATTTTCCTTATTAGCGATTGACCGTTTGATTAGATTCAACGGTAATCCTAATTTTTATTTCTTGTTAGTTTATTTCTATTCTGCAATTTTATTTCCAGCAACCTGCTTTATTTTTAATCATTGAATTGATTATAGATTCGATTAGATTCAAATTTATAGTTAATTCAATTGTAGTTTTACTTGTTTTTTATTGATAATTACAATTTTAGTTATCGGTTCAATTAGATTTGTTCTGAACTAAATTGTAATTTCAATTTTATCCCGTCTCCAAGCTTTGTCTAACTCGCCCACGAAATATATAAATAATAAAATTTAAAATTCCTCCCAATGTTCGACCTGCATATTACACGATCTGTGCGCTTGCAGTTAATTATTACATAATTTGCGCTTTTCTAATTCCATAGGAAAGCGTCGATCAACAGACCTGGCCCACCCTTGGGTACATGACCGACCCACTTCTGCCTCCATACGGACCGACCAGAACCAGTCACATGTATTGGATCGACCGACCTTGTTTCAAAAGCCCAACCGACCCGATCTGGTTGCTCCACCCGCCCGACCCATCAACATGAGATTGACCCCTCTCTTTGAACTTGACCTGACTCGCTCCGACTGACCGGCATCAAACCAGGCTGACTAGGACCGGGATGCTCGACCCGACCCTGCCTCTCCCATGCACGACCGACCCAAAGGATGACCGACCCTACATCTCTGACTTGTTTCCCAGGACAAGTCTTTGGCCCGACCGACCCTACCATGACTGACCCAAAACCTGCATATTCCAGTTCAACTCCGATTTCGACCAAAATTTCGCCAAACGACAGATTCGACGAAATCAACTTGTCCAACTCATCAAATATGGTCAAAAAACATGATACGAATTCACTCCAAAAATCATAATGAATGATCATATGAACAAAATTATATGTCTAACTTGCATAATCACATGAAATATCATAAGAATTCCCGATTTAAACTTGCTAATTTAGATCCTATGGTGATTCATATGAAAATAAATTTACCAATGCATAAATCTATGTGAAAACACTTGAATTTGATGAAAAACAAGATCAAACACTCATACACTTGATTGAATCCATGTGAGAGATGTATATCACTCACCAATTCTCTAAAACAAAGCAAAAATGGTGAAATATGAATCCGAACAGCAAGGAATTCGATCTAGACTCCTTGATTCGATGAACTCACACTTGAAACGATGTAGATCTTGCCCTAATGGTGTAGATCTTCGATTTCCTATGCTTAGATCCTGATTTTAATGGTGGAAAGGTATTAGAGGAAGAAGGAACATAGGCCACCTAATGAGAGAATGGAGGAAGTAAACCATTCTCCATACCTCTCACCCCCTATTTATAGCATTCCACCAATCCACTAATGGGCCTCTCCAAATCATCCCATTAAGGCCTTAAAACCTGAATAGCCAACTGTTAAACCTTAAAACAGTGATTCCTCCCAAACCACAGAGCCAAATCTTTAATGTAACCACTCTACGGAAAGGCATTCATCATTTCCTTTCCAATGGCATAGGTCTCACCGTATGATTAGACCCGAGTCAAAAGTTATGCCCTATACAAGACTGAGAAGGGCAAAATGGTCATAAACAAAATTGGTAAAAATTATGGACATGTCTCACATCCCCATAAACAACATATTAAAATATGAGAATGATCCAATCCTCAGAAAATAAAATAAAGATATTTTATGATCCTCCGATACATAAAATGCGGGCTGTTACAATATTACAATCCTCGATTGCAGGGCCACGAGGTACACTCCCACCTGCATCCGAGTATAGGAAACTCTCTTGATTTAATCAGGCTACTAGATCACATAATTGTTTTACGGGCTACAATCACACCAAGTAGGTTCAAAAAGGCTACAACCACACCTTTTTAGTAACAATTTGATATAGAGACTCGATAGGACTTTTATCTTTCGACATTTGATAACAAATGCTCACTACAACAAAAACATCATATTACAACTTCAATTTTACAACTGTCACAAAATGCCAGTTGAAATTAAGGTCTTTTACAACTGTCATTTCCTAAAAGTTGTAATAAACATATTCTTATTAACTCTTTTGTTTTTCCTGTTGTAATAGTTTCTTATTACAACCTTTCTTTTCTGCCTTTTGTAATAGACACCTATTAGTACATTTTTCATTTATCCATGGTAATAATAAATTATTAATTAAAATTACTTAATGAAACTCAATCATAAATAAAACGTTAATAATAAATTGTTATCACAACTAAATAATAAAAATAATAATTAATTTGAAATATGAAATAATTAGTATTAACAATTAATATTCAATAATTAACAATAAATATGTATAATAATAATAATAATTAATTAATGATATTAACTATTTTTAATAAATATTTAATAAATCATTTTCAAAGATTAATAATTAATATAATAAATTATTTTTATCATTAAATAAATGTTAATTAATTTTTAAAAATAAATAATTATAAACTAATCATTAATATTAATAATTAAGTAGTAATAATTAAGAAGTAATATCTACTATTTAGTAATTTATTTTTGATCATTAGTAATTAATTTTTTTATTAGAAAGTTATATAAAATTATTTTCAATGTTTCTTTTTTAACTTGTAGTATTTAATATTTTATTAAAAATTAATTCACAAGAAATCCATATTATATTTAATATAAATTTTCCTTATCAACTCTAACTTATAATATTTATTTTTTTTATAACTTTTGGTGAAATTTTATTATGTTCAATTAAAAAGTGGTTATCATGTAAAAGCATCTTTTCCTGGAAAAAAACGCTTGCTGTCATGCTAATGCGCTAGGATGAAACTGAGGCGGGAAACATGAAATTTTGGCTCCAAATATCTCGCATCGTGTATTTTTACTCCTTGTGTGGGCTGACTTTCCTGTATTCATCCCGAAATCAAAACTGGTCCCTAATTCTTCCTTCCTCAACAAACTTGTGTCTTAACAAATTCCAATTGTTATGGTCAAACATTGATGAATCCACTTCTTTTGGATTCGGTGACCATAAAGCTAGTAACCCATCTGACGACTGACGACGACAGATTTTAGCTAGTAACCCATCATCGAGGATGAGATAGCCAGAACGTAAAGGAAGCAATCAGATCCTCCTCCGACCCATTGATGTTGTAGGCCCCCTCCCAAAATCCGTGATGGCGGATTCAGCTCCGAAAGTAATAGTGGAAAACGCGAATTGCAATAGCCTGAAGTCGATAAACCAAAATCCTAGGTTTTCTGATTCACCAAGGACGCAAGTGGCCTGCCACCGTATGAACTCCTCCAATTTCAACCATCACGAATTCCCTTCATTGGAAGATACAAGATGTTACCAAAGAAAGGATTAATTAACACTTCAGCAAGTTCTGCGCAGAATTACCCTCCTCTTGCTTTGCCTGGTATTGCTGAATCAGCTTTGGGGACGGATGCATCGAACGCCAATTCTAATACCAAAGTAAGCAAGTAGTTGAATATTTTGTTTTAAATTATTATTTTGTTTTACTGTTTTTGGTAAACTGATGTTTCAGTATTGTATTGTATTATATGGATTGTCGTATGCAAGTTTCGTATCCTATATATTTTAGAATAAGAATACCATATTACTATGTGTGGTTTCATCCATATTGAAAAACACTTTCTTTTTACCGATTGTTTATAAAATAAAGTCTCTAAAATGAATCGAAAATTTAATCATTATTATTTTCCTGTGTGGAAGCTTGGGAAGTGAAATGTTTTATTACTTGATTAGAGATGGTCAGTTTGCACGGTTAGAAGACATGGAGAATTAAACAAATAACTAAAGCAGTATTAATCTGATATTTTTTACTTGTGAGGTAATTTCGGTTTTATGTTTCAGTGAAGGAAACAAAACGATCATTTTCATAGTGTGGCTTCTATTTGTGTCTACATTTCAGAAAAGCAGCGTGGCTTCTATTTCGAGGAATACATCTGATAATAGTGTGGTTTTAAGGAGCGAATCGGGAGTTAGCCATAAAAGTTCTGAAGAATTCATTGATATTGTCGAGGAGGAAAGTAACAATGATGGATTCATGGCTAATTTTCATAATCGGTGAGTTTCCCCTATGTTATGAAAAATGGCTGAGTACTATTTTTAATGAATGAACCTGACTAATGCATGTAAACTCTAAATGAAGTGTATGCACCAACACCACAATACCTTATTTAGTTTATTCAAATGAGCAAACCATCTTGATGATTACAGTGCTTCGACCAAATGAGGTGTCTTTTGATGATGTGAACAATAGTTAATGCTAATAAATATTTGCTAAATGTCATTGATTTATTTCCTGAATTGTAGAGGTAGCATTTTATTTGAAAATGAGTTTTCTAACATGTACTTCAACATGAAAAAGGAGACTAGGATGAAAATGGTTTGGAAATTTCGTGTAGTGGTTGATGTCGAAAATGGTTTTAACCTATAAATTAAAAATGGTTCTTTTTCCCATCTTTTTGGAAATGTCAAAACTATCTTATTCCTTGTCTTCGTTCCTTTGTCGGAATGACTAGGATTTCTACCACCTGCTTTGCTTGAAAATCAGCGTTGAGGTTTAGTGAGTATAATATAAGCTGCATTTTAAAGAATTACTGGTTAAGATTAGATAGGCCAAGCTGTATTCCAAAAGATACAGCAGTTCACATTAGCCTGTAAGTCTTAACTTAATTTATTTTGCAGTTAATGTGAATTAATCACATTAGGTGCAGGTTTGTGACCACAGGAGCAGTACATTCACAGAGTAAGTGGTGGAAAACTCATGAGTGACGATTAAAATACTGTCAGACATGGATGGATTGTTTATAGTACGAAGACAAAGACATGGGTCGGCTGCTTACTTAATAGTCGACATGAGCGCATGGCAGCAGGAGCTCGGAGAGGTCGGAGGTCTTCTAGCTTCTTCAGATTATATGTTATATGGGTCCGTGCTTGTTATTCATCAGCACGGTTCTAATGTCGATATCAGTTTTTCTATGAAACAAATGTCATCTAGAGGCAGTAGGACTTTGTAGTTTCTTTATGTACTTGAGATACTTGTATGATTTATAAAAAAATGATGAGAGTTTGAAAATTCTAATATTTTGTTTTCATTCATGTTTTAAGTTTGTTCGATATCTTTAGTTTTGTAGATAATATCACCACACCAGAAAAGACCTTTGGCAGCGTTTGAAAAACGCTACCAAAACATTTTGGTAGCGTTTTAAAGAACGCTACTACAGGTCCCGCAACTAAAAATCTTTGTTTTTTTGTTACGTTTTAATAAACGCTACCAAATCTTCTGTACAATTGCGTTTTTCAAATGCTACCGAATGTTTGTACATAGATGCTTTTTGCTATTCTGTAGCATTTATTTTATGCAACTAAAAACTTCTCGTTGCATTTATTTTATGTGACTAAAAATTCTAATGGTATTTTCACATTTATTTCTATGGCATTTCTAAAATGCTACTAAAAGATATTTATTGTTTTGTAGCATATTTTATATGCTACTATATATTGTTAATGGCTTATATAATTTTTAGCATCTACTTGTGTAATAGTCATAACAAAATCAGTAACTATCGTATATTTACCCTATTCAAACCAAAAATCGACCAATTATATTATCATCATATTCAAATAATTAAAAACATGTTAGTTACATTAGCATTATCCATAACCATTTAGATAATAGTTGTTTGACAAAATGAGCAAATTCAATACCATAAGCATTGGCAAAAGATTTACACAACAAATACTAATCATAGTATGTATAACAATTGAAGTCTTGTCCACTGTTGTAGTGGTCTTCACTCCGAAAAAGCTAATTACCTGTAAACAAGTTCGATAATCAACAAGAAAAATTTTCTACGAATTATAAAGTAACATTCAAACAATATTAATTGATTGTTAGTAAAACAAGCATATAAACAATCAAGTCATCCAAGTATACTAAGCAAATCTACAGGATTACCAAACTATAACATCAGTTATTGCAATTTATATATATAGAAAACTGAAATGTAAATATGTTACTTGATAAGATTTATATATTGGATCATATTATTTTGAGTTGGTTTTATTTCACTGTTCTGTGCATCTCAATATAGTGTTCTAGCCGTTTTCATAGTCCAAATATTTCTTCAATTCACAACTGAAAGACAGGAGAGATCCAAGAAAAACAAGTCACTTTTAATTTTGTTTTCATTTGTGCATTCGGTGTATTGTTTTCACTACTTGTCTGTTGCCATTATGCATTCGCTAACTGTTTTGCAATTTGTATATCGAATACCCAATTTCAAAAGAAAAGAGTTGTCTTTTAACATAAATAGTCTACTGACAACATATTGAAATAAATTAAAGAAACAAGACAGAAAGATTGATATTGTCAAAAGTACCTTTTATTAGTCAATTCCAACATAGAAACAAACTCCTCTAGTAAATACTACACCAACTTCACCGTCGACATTAACCAACCTCAATAATAACTTTTGCAACAAGCAACCACTATACAAGCTGCAAAATATTTATTTCAACAAAATTACTACTTAAAAATATGTTACTATTACATGTCTGCATTAAATATAGGATAGATGCAATGCGATGGCTGCATTGTAGACACAAGGTTAAATATCGAATAGATGCACTGAAAATATAAAAGGATTTCAAAGCCAAAATTATTTTAAGAACTTGGTATGTGACGACCATATAATTGGTTGTTAAGAGCATAAAGATATTAAGAAGATGCCATGAACGTAAATACTAAAATAATAGCTTTCAAATGATAGGTTATAAGTGAAAATTACTAGCTAGCTGTAACTTGTCACATTCTTGAAACTGTAGTTCATGATATTAAAGCAAATAATACAATAAAAACATACCTTGTAAACAACATATGGTGTACAGTCTAGTAAATTCATACTCAGTCCACAATAGAATCTGAAGCCATCGGGCTTTCCAGATCATTCCATCCAAAGTAACTGGGTTCACAACTTCATATCTGACAACAAGGAAGATATAACGTTAAAGATCACTAAAATATATAAAATAGATGAAGAGAGATGATGCATAGCTTCTTTTGCAACTATACATGCAAGTTAAAAGTAAAACAATATTTCATTATCTTCTTATGCATTCTATAACACAATAAAAAAGGATATCCTAGCAAGAATACGTTCAAATGCAAGACCATATTGAAATATTGCAACAAATTCTTCCATCTCAAGCTTTTGCAGCACACCAATTTCAACATTACTAAATTCATCTCCATTTTCTGCCATATAAAAACCTTCATTGTCAACAAATACTTAACTTTGACCGGCTTTACCAATCTGAAATCGACGCCGTCGTATACCTTATATTTGTTAGAACCCATAATAGCAAATATTAGATACCCAACAAAAATACAAGCTTTACCTTCTACCCCTCTTTACGTTGCTCACAATTCCATTTTCCAACTCTTTAATTTTGTTTTTGATGGCTTCACATGCAAGCATGACACCTTCATCCTTAGCCAAATCTCCTGCCTTCATTTCCACAAACGAACGCAAAACACATGATCCAAAATGCATTGCTGGAGCAGGTGGTTCCAGTTTCTTTCTCCAAGTGGTAACATAAAACAAATCATTCAATTTTCAGGGTACTTGCACAATTTTACATGCATAGCACCTATATGTGTAGTTTAGCCATTCTGGTAGAAAATGTCTTGTTGTCTCCATGCCTAAATGCATCAATATTAATCAATATTGACACATACATAGTGGAATCATCATGAATTAACATTTGTATTAAATGGATCTTTCTCAAGTGAAAACATGCCGTTGTTTTCAAACTTAAATCTATTTCTAATCCTGCGAAAAAACACAATTCACAAAACAATATTGAATTGTTTTAAAAAAATATAGTTTTTGATGCAAATGTTTCTTCAAAAATTTGTATTTTAATGGAAGTATTTTTCTTGTAAATATTGCACCAAAAGCCAAATGATCGTTTTTAGAATGATATTTAGTTTAGATTTAGTCTCCTTTTCCAACTAAGTTCCAAATTTAATTGAACCATGATTTGTGATTTCCATTTAGCAAGATGATGATAACGATATCCTCACGAGTATGAATATAAGTTTTATTTTCACCTATATGGTTAAGTACTATGAGGGTGTAAAGTATAAGCGGCCTATATATCATAATTAAAAACCTATAAATGATAAAACTTAAAGCACCAGAATTTAACATAACTACAAGTAAATAAATAATCAAGATACCAAAAGTTTAATGAAATTGTGATTACCGATGATGAGCACATCTAGCATATAGGCAACCTTAATCGACGAACTTCATGAAATCCACATTGCTAGAATAGATGGATAAACAGGCTAAACTTCAAGTAAGATTGTCCATTTGGATATACCATATCCTTCCACATTTGTTCCGTCACCATACATGCTGCTAAAGTGTAAACAAAATTCACCACTGTTCATAGTTGAAGAATAGAAATTTAAGAAGAAGGAAAAAATTAAGCAGATCGAGCAATTTGTGAAGCAAATCTATATTATTTACCCCAATCTCAATTGACCTGAACTTGGCAAGTAAATAAAATTTTGAATTGTAGAATCCAATTTTAGCTTTTGTTCAAATAAAAGATGTGGTCATGTTACCTTTTTAACCACTATTTACAAGTCAGAGACGTCACATGTGCCAATATTCCAACATTTACTTGATTTCTATGGGTCATAAATTATAAATATAAATCATCGATCATATCATAAATCTAAAAATTCTAAATGAAATTACTGACTGAAACTCTAATTCAAAAATCAAATCCATAAACAGATTCTGGATAAATTAGAAAAGTATACACATTTAGACAAACTAAATAGATTATCGTAATAATCAAAATCATAAGTGAAACCCTCATCCGGTTCAGTGAAATGGGAATTCGATAAAAGGGGGGGCAAGAAGGCTGGTAAACTTCCAATCAGGATGTCAAGTATTGCTGATTTCTGCAAGTTAGGAAGCGAAACTACTATTAATCAACTTCCAATCTATTGTTTAAGTTGATAAGGTTGAAACAGTAAGCATGGTTCCTGTTGGAATACTAAAGTAATATTTTAGGGATTCATGACAGTTACGTTGCGTGTAAGAATGATGAGTAACATATCAAGCCCCCTACCAAATTAAGATAAAAGTCATACCAAGTTATCAAAAAAAGATGATAACATACCTGCAATTCTACAAAGTATTGCGATAGTTTCAACAATGGGTGGGTGAAGGTGCATATTTTTTCCTTCTTTTTTAAGGAAAAAACGAAAAAGTAGTTGTAAACTCTAAAAGGCTAAACCAATCTGCATGCAAACTACAGCCTTAATGAAAAGGCGAGAAGTTAACTTATTGCAAATAGATATCCCAGGAATTGAATCTGTCACCTTCTTTTTTTAGGATAAAATTCAGTTAGTTAGTATAAATGCTAATAATTGGAACAGTATTAACAAACGAAAGAAAAAAGGGATATCGGTACATTTTTAAAACGTGACAAACCAATACTACATTACGCCCTGCCACTTGTCAAGGCTAGAGTATATCATCCACCATCGAACCTTCAGAGCCAATGATTGAACCCATTATCCGATCAAGATTGTCTCCTTCTAATCCTATTTCGTTGGGTCCCCTCAAATCATGGTGGTTAATGCCTTTTGTAACACGTCAGTTATTTGCAATTTCAAACCAGGTTGCTTTAAATCAGTTAATTTTCCCCTATAACAAACCAAATTTCATCTTATAGCATCCCACCCACTTCCTTTCAGTTATCCTCAATGAACCATAATGATCCATATAAGACTCAGAGGAAATATGATGAATGAAACATTGTTGGCTTTTGGAAAATATTGTACTTCATAGAAGCACAATTAGAGTTACTAACCGCGGGAAGGTTGATGTCAGTTGGAATGCGCTTGCAAAAGTTTCCTGAATACTCTGAACTTGAAGTTCTAAACAATTTACCAGAGGTGGGAAATCATCACGCATGAAATGCAAAAAATGGGTGGAAACAGTTCATATGTGAATCTAGCCTGGCTACATTAAAATGGGTGTTCTAATAATTTGATTTCATGGTTATTTGCAACTAATGAGTAGATATATTTATTAAATTCAAAAATTCCTAATAAAAATAATACTTGTGATCCTTGAGATTCAATGGTTTTGGCAATGGTGGATAAACCAGATTGTTCTCCAAACTCAAAAACTTCTTATGACTAAACAATACCGTAGAATTCAAAGCATCAAAAAGTCGGATGATTTTATCGAACTGATAAAATCCTTTCTCCTTCTATTTTGGAAAGCTAGTTAGAAATATATTATTTAATATTAAAAACCTCCAGATAGAAGAAAATAACCATGCTTTTCAAATTCGAAGGATCTGACATAAAGGGAATATCAAGATCATTTTTCATGAAACATGAAAACGTCTTATGCCCAAACAACCTAAACATAAAGGAACAAATAGGTTCTTTGGATTCCTTATGTAAGGACCCAGAACTTCCCCGGTCTCCGAGGAGAAGAGGAAGAACGGATTGCCTTGAGGACAAGACAGATCAGAACACAAACAGAAGAACATTTCATTGCTTTTTACAACAATTCCATCAGAATACAAGAATATACAGAGTATAAATAAATATTACACATTTACTAAATATCAGAGATTTACAAGTTACAATGCAGCGGAAAATAATGCAAAACACAACTGAAAAGAATATATGCATACAGAGCTTTTCAAATATCATTCCAGCTGTAAACCAGGATCCTATGAATATAAATCTACAAAACCAAAACTACTAGCTGCCCGTGTGGAAAATAGGGGCACCCAGAGTTTAGGTTAAAACAATAAACTCCAGATCAGTCATGTGACTAGTGTGAGAACTAAAAAAAATATTAATTTGATTTTTAAAGTTAGGTAAATCAAGGGACCACGCCATATAACACGGAACGGTTTACCCCCAAGAAAATCAGTGCATAAAACAAACAGCGCAATGCTAAATAAAGAACAATGAAGCTATTTTAAGACCCAGGTCCCACCACACAATGCAAGGCAAGACGGTGGATAGAGTTTTTACCTTATAATAGCCAAAAATGCTTGGTACGTGAAATTTCATCTTTTATTACTATAAGTGTATAGTTTCAACACAATTTCAATCATAAGTATCAAGCATAGACGACATAAGTGCCCCATACCACTATGTCGCCATATATAGGATTAGAACTAAAACCGAAATGTCTCGTATTGGAAATTGGATTTCCGTCGTGAACCCAGGCAAAGGGAATATCCTGTGCAAATTCGAGACACGCTAGCCCGTGCCTTAGGATCAAAGCTCGAGTGACCCTTGGAACGTCGGGGCCGACCATCCGTCGATTGTTATAAATGCCATAAACTATATGCTAGCCGGTTCTATTGAACCTCTTTGTGATCTGTGGCCCGTAAGCCTCTGCAACCACCATATCCATCGGATCCGTAGAGAACGATATATCTGAGGCACCTCTCTTTCCATCAAGTAACCATAAGCAACATCCACATGAGTAAAATGTTAGGGCGTGAAAAACGCTGACACCCCTCCTGGCTAAGAACCAGCATATGTCCATTTCCCGGAGGTCCTCCCCATTTCTGGTTTACACCAGGGTGTGAGGCTCGCAAATTAACGCTACACAAAGCTATGCTATATTAAAGCCGTGCTTTGATCATCAACCACAAGACTCTGCTTTTCAATGGAAGCTTTGATCATTTGCATCTCAGCATGCCACATAGACTGTAACACCCCACCTCCGCCAGTGCCACTCTTGCAAGGACACTAGCTTTGGAGGGGCGTTTAAACAAGGTAAACATGCATCCAGATATCACAAGACAGAACATATAAGTAAAACAGAGTAGTAAAGCAGCGGATAAAACTTGCATTTCCAAAACCACAGTTAAGTTACAATAAAGTACTTAGTCATTATTTTCCAACAAACAAAGTCTAGATAAAAGCATAAACTGAAAAACTGAAATACATAAAGTACTATCCCCAAAGTGAAGTGATAAACCATAGCTAGCTCAATGTCCAAACCCGTACATGAGCAAATCCAGTAAGCAAGCTAGAAAGATCCAAGCTAAGCTCCAATGTTCCCACCCTGAGGACCTGAGGGGGGGGGGAACGGAAGAAAAGAGGCGAAAGAAAACAGGTCAGTCAAAAAGACTGGTAAGCCCTACTACTATCTGTCTATGAACTAGTAAAGTTAACTGGCATGAGAAGCTGAGATGAACATAAGGATAACAACATACTGGCATGATGATTAATTAACAAGGTAGATAAAGGTGTCATCGCATAATCAAGGTTAAGTTTTGCACCACGGGTGTACTAGCATTCTAACATGTCAAGTAAAAACAAGAATTGATCCCTTGGCCCAAGCTTGGCCCAATATAATGAGGTGACCTAAATCAAGGTCCAACTACACAGTCTAGTCGATCGGCTCCCTATAAGCCTAACTCGTCAAGTGTCGGTGTCATGCGGCTTAATCATGTAATGTAGTTGACTGTGCAGGGTCCACCCTAGGGTGTATTAGGCCCTATGGTGTAACCCTCTGACACCATACAATGATGCACAGTCCAAACCTACCGTTGCCCGTGTTCAACTCCGGACTTGATGTGCACGACCATGGTCCGCCTGAACAACCGGGGCATCATTGGGCCGTCTCTTTTGGTCTCTTACAATCAGCCCAGTAATCGTGCCCCACCCTAGCCTAGTCCTAGGGTCTTATGATACTACCTAGAAGGTTACTGCTGAAAAGGACCACGCAACTAGGGTTTCTTAACGGGTTAAATGTGGTTAACCCGATCCAAACGTGGATTAAATCGGTTAAGAGTACCCAAGGCTACTGACTTAACCTCGATTAATCCATCAAGCCCAAATTGGTTAAGTATTAAGTGGACCATGACTTAACCCTAATCAGGAGGCATTAATTAACTTAATGCGCTTTAACCTCTCACATTAGACTTTGTTGTGGTTACTAGTTAAGCCGGGCGGGTCCGGGTAGCTTTACACCACAACTAGGTCTAACCTCGGGTTCGAGCACAACATGACCAACTTCTCACATTGGGTCCTATTGTTTGTAGCCACTAGTTAAGCCGAGCGGGTCCGGGTAGATTTATGCTACAAACTCAACCCAACCTCGAGTTGGCCACACTCATATTTTCTAAGTGTCATGTCCATTATGTTTCCAAAACATAATTACAAGTTAACATATCACGTCATGTTACAAAAATCATGTTCATGTCATTATGTTACCCAACCCCAACGTAATCCCATCGTTTACATAATCGCAACAACGCATAAAGGATAAAATAGGGAACTTGGCATAACCTTGACATATAGGTGTTGAAGCCACAAGTTTAACATGGTGGCATATGAAATGTGCATATGTTCATATACTTGCATATTGCATTATTAGGCTTCAAAAGCATGCATAAAACCAAACTTAGCATATGAGTGATACATGGTGATAAATAACATGTAGAAGTTGCTAGAAGTTCGCATTTTGCCTCACATGCAAGTTATCATAAGGGATATGATAACTTTCATGTTGCCAAAATGCAACCTTTAATATAAAGCTTGGAGCTTTATGCTCAAAACCTCAAGTTTAACTTGCATAACATGATAACATGATCAACCCAAACTTGCATAACATAGCAACATGTGTCATACATAATGATTAAACCAACTTGCATAATGATCATCCAAACTTGCATATAATGATCAACCAAACTTGCATATAATGATCAACCAAACTTGCATATAATGACCAACCAAACTTGCATATAATGATCAACCAAACTTGCATATAATGATCATCCAAACTTGCATATAATGACCAACCAAACTTGCATATAATGATCAACCAAACTTGCATATAATGATCAACCAAACTTGCATATAATGATCAACCAAACTTGCATATAATGATCAACCCCAAACTTGCATCATTCATTTAACTTTAGAGTTCAAAGAAAGAAAGTAGAACAGGGCTTACAATGCTATGAAGACACAAATAAATATTTATTATAAAGATTGAGACGAAGCCCTTATGCAAGCACCAAAAACCCAAATATGCAAGCTCCAAATGAAAACCCTTGAGCCAATTCAATAAAAACCCTTGCTTTGAAATAGAAATGTTGCAACTTGACTTGAATGCAAGCTAAGAACACTCATACAAGTTTGAAAACACTTGTATGAACTCAAAATCTCTCATAGAAATTAACTTAGAAATTTTAGCATGAGAGTGGAGGCCATGAGAGGAACAAATTTGGCATAGTTTAGTTGTAGGATTGAATAATGGTGATTTAGGCTAGGTTTAGGGGTCTTTTTATAGAGTTTTAGGATAGTATTAGCCATAGGATTAACCCTAGATTCAATCCAAGCCATCAAAGCATGTCTTGGGGAAGAAGTCAAGTGTAGGAACCATCTAGGGCCTTTAGATTAAAGCTGAACCATGAGAACCATTCAAATGCAAAATCTGCATTTGAGCGAATCGGCCCACGGGTTGACAGCCAAACACCCTGGATTAACCCCTAGTCGACCCAGCGAGCTCGGGTCGACCTCAAAAATCGGCCGGTTCGGTTGTTCCCCTCTCCCAATTCGCTGTTTTGAACATTTTTGCATATTTATTTATTTAATTTTCAATTATATATATATATATATCAATATATATATATATTTCTCTGCGCAACCCATTTCACTTAATTAAGTATACTTTAATTTGTAAATTTTCCGTGAAACTTCGCGAGGCCATATCTTGGTCATACGGACTCCGATTTTCGAAAACTCGGACTCTATTTCGCGTATTTTTCCGAGACGAACGCAATGGCACAGTCCGTTTCCCTTGATTCAGATTTTACAGTTTAATTCTGCCTCCATTTATGTTATAACATGTTATTCAAAAATACGGGTTGTTACATTCTCCCCTCCTTAAAGGATTTCGTCCCCGAAATCTCCATGTTAGGAAGAACGTATCCTACCATCCATCTACTCAAAACATCATCCACGAGCAATCATTGTCCTTAAAAGGTTCTAAATGCTGTATGATCATATGCAAAGGTGTGTGTATATGTCTTATCTAATGCGAAAATCAGGAGGTTACTGATTCAGTAAACCCCCTTAATGCAAAATATGTTAGTGAAATGAGTCCATATGTATGCAAATTCCTAACATAATTTATAATCTCTACATGAGTGCACATAACATTCATCCATATGCAACATCCACGTGATAGCATAACAAGTTTTCATCCATGAATAAGCATAAACACTCATGCATATGCGGTATGAAAGTGTGTGAGCCGATCTTAGTGCCTAACGTGTATTATGCATCCACGAGTATCCACTTGCAAACACTTGCAAACATCAAACATAACATGTTTCAAATACATGTTTCAACCAAGGGTTTCTACCTAAGGTTCTCATGACAAGATTTACGAAACAAGATAAACTAGATAAGCATGGATAGCAAAGGGAAGATATACCAATCTAGGAAAAGAGATTGAAAATGTATCCTCCAAGAGAAATGGATAAAGCATGCGCCTCTTCTCCTTGGTTTCCCAAGTTGCGTCTCCCTCTGTTTCACTCCATTGCGCCTTAACAAGCTTAACTTCTTTGCTTCTTAGCTTTTTTGTCTTCATTTCCATGATACGAATCGAAGCTCGTCTCAGGGTTGCTTCATCCTCTACCTCCATGTCTTCAAGAATACTTGGTTCAACCACTTTGGCGGGTCTGTGCAAACACTTCTGGAGATGCGAGACATGAAAGACATTATGCACTCCGGCCAACTTCTCGGCAATTCCACCTTATAAGTCATCTTCCCGACTCTTTCTATAGTAGGGAAGGGTCCTACGATCCTTGGTGTCAGCGAACCATATTTCGCAAAGGAGAAATCTTCACAAAGACCATATCTCCAATTTTAAATTCCAAGTCTGTCCTTCGCTTGTCTGCATAGGATTTATGTCTGTCTTGGGCCGTTCTTATCCGTCTTCGAATCAATTCAACCCTCTCGGATGTGTCCCTTATCATGTCGGGCTCAATTATAAGCTTATCCGTCGTCTTCCCACCAACATGTTGGTGGCTTGCACGGCCTCCCATACGAAGCTTCAAATGGTGCCATCCCTATGCTGGCTTGATAGTTATTATTATAAGCGAACTCTACAAGGGGAAGGTGGTCTTCCCAAGTACCACCGAAGTCGAGAACACAAAACCTCAAAAGATCTTCTAGCACTCTATTCACCCTTTCGGTTTGGCCATCCGTCCGGGGGTGATAGGCTGTACTCAGATTCAATCGCGTACCCATTGCTTCTTGCAAACTGTTCCAGAACTGGCTAGTGAAAATTGGGTCACGATCGCTAACTATGCTAGAAGGAACTCCATGCAGCCGCACTATCTTTTGAAGATAAACAGATGCTAGCCATGATACGGTCCTCTTGCTTTTCACCGGAATAAAATGGGCTCTCTTTGTAAATCTATCAATTATTACCCATATCCCATAAAGCCCAAATAGTTTGGTGGCGAACTTCTTCACCCCAACCATATACCACAAATAGGCTAGCCATACTCCTTAGGGGGTTTGCAATAGAACTAAGATTGAGGACAGGACCGAGAGGATATACTTAAAAGATAGCATGCGAGTAAGCTCTACGGAACAATAGGGATCAAGGATATACTCTTAGAAAGAGATGTAATGCGCGTATCTAGTCTTCAGTCTCCTAAGCCGCATTTTCTTGTGCTTAATCCCATCGTGCCTTGACCGTCTTTTAACTTCACAATTCCGTAGTTCTTAATTCTTATTTCCAAAATATGAGTTAGAACTCATTTCACCGTTGCCTCTCATTCCACTTCCACTTATTCTTTTCCTTAAATACTTGGCTTTCACCCAACTGCGTACTCATGGTTTCATGCAAGCTTTCCAAGATTCGTTAGTGAATCTTGGACCTCGTTTACATACTATGCGGTATCCCACGCAGAAAACTATCTCTTGAAAACATGTGCCAATCCACGTTACCAAATGTACTTACTAGGGTGATTTCTCTAACCCATGCTTAAGTAAAATGGACTATCCGCCTTAGTAGCGAATACCGCCGGAGCACCCCATTCTGAAATGCTTCGCCTAATGAAATTTTTCCCAAGCTATTCCTTGATTTGCTTATCAAGCTCTCTCCTTTCTCGCGGGGCCATGTGCCTAACGGGCAATGTAACTGGCTCGACATTATCAACCAGATAAATGCGGAAATCTATCTCCCGCTTAGGGGGTAGCCCCCTTACTTCTTCAAAGACATCAGGATAGTCTCGGACCACCCTTACAGATTGCAGATCATCGATGGACGAGTCAAGAGATTCAAGATAACATAACATGACGGGACCTCTAGGGTTACAAGAAATTTCTAGGGTATTACCGAGGCGAATCATGAGCCTCACCACCCTATGTTCACAACCAATCCACACCCAAATCAACCCGTATCCCATAAACCCGAGAACCTAAGCATTACACATGAATTCTATGCTCAAGATAGAGATTTTCAAATCCACACAAATCACAGATAGATGGGTGGAACCCCCAATTGGATTTGAAACACTAACGGGATCTCAACTAGACTAGTACTTAGGTGCAAACTTTCAACAAAATCAGAAATAAAACTATGCGATGCGCCAGAATCAAATAAGGTGCGAACAGGATAATCAGAAATATAAACAAGACTTTCTACAGAAATGCTACTTCGATCCTGAACTGGAGCGGTGTTGAGAGCATGCACTTTCCCTCCAGAAGGTCCTGCACGCTGATTCTGCCCTTGCTTCTTGGGGCAATCCTTGCTAAAATGTCCGGTCTCTCCACAATGAAAGCATTCGCCCGACTTCCTCTTCCTTTTCTTACAGTCTTTAGCTATGTGCCCTACATTCCCACAGTAGTGGCATTTTCTTGGGTCCTTTGCCTTGGCCTTGTTGCCCTTGTTGTTCCTGTTGTTTTTGTTGTTCTGATTGCTCTGATTTCCTCCCCACTTGGAGTCTGTCTTCTTGGCTTGAGTCTCATTAGCCTTCACTTCCTTCTTGCCATTCTTATCGTCTCCTTGAAGCAATGCCATGTCTACTAGACCTTCGAAAGTGGCCCCCATAGGTATATGAGATAGGGCTAAACCTTGTAGTGGCTCATTCAACCCTCGTGCAAAGCGCAAAGCCTTCTTCTGGGGAGTATTAATCATGTCCAAACCAAATCGGGCGAGCTTGTTAAACTCATTCACGTACTCCCTCACTGTCATGTCTCCTTGCTTCAAAGATATAAACTTCTCCAATTGCAAATTCGCCTCAGCTGATGATAGAAACTTAAGCCCAAATCTTGTCCTAAAGTCGGCCCAAGTCTCTATAGGCCTCGTAGCATTGGTGACCTCCCACCAATAAGCAGCTTCTTCTTTCAATAACCATGCTGACAATAGAACCCTTCTATGATCTTGCACATCAAAGATGGCGAAGAGATCTTCAGTTTCTTTCAACCAATTTCTTGCCTCCACGGGAGTCTCCGTTCCGACAAAATTCTTGCAACCCATCGCCTTAAAGTCTTTGCAAAGCTTTGCGAAATCCTCTTGCGGATGCTGAGGGGGAGGAGGAACCTCAGCTACGGGAGGAGGAGAGATGTTAGCGACGGGGGAAGGAGGAGGAATGTTCGCGGGGCCGGCTTCATTCGCCCTTGCCTCCATAAATCTCCAGAACCAGACGGGTACTTGTACGCCTTCCGGGATGTTAAAGCGATCGACCATACTAAAACGAAGAAAAAGATAGATTCAGAACGAAGAAACGAAGGATAGTGCTATGGCTTTTGGGGAATAGCCTTTTTAAAATAACTAGACTTTTCTTGGAAAATACTTAATTGGTTTTGAAAATAGTTTTTCAAAAGGTAAGTTTCAAAAACACTTTTGCTCAAATCTTGTAAACCTTATGCTCTGATACCAAATGTAACACCCCACCTCCGCCAGTGCCACTCTTGCAAGGACACTAGCTTTGGAGGGGTGTTTAAACAAGGTAAACATGCATGCAGATATCACAAGACAGAACATATAAGTAAAACAGAGTAGTGAAGCAGCGGATAAAACTTGCATTTCCAAAACCACAGTTAAGTTACAATAAAGTACTTAGTCATTATTTTCCAACAAACAAAGTCTAGATAAAAGCATAAACTGAAAAACTGAAATACATAAAGTACTATCCCCAAAGTGAAGTGATAAACCATAGCTAGCTCAATGTCCAAACCCGTACATGAGCAAATCCAGTAAGCAAGCTAGAAAGATCGAAGCTAAGCTCCAATGTTCCCACCCTGAGGACCTGAGGGGGGGGGGGAACGGAAGAAAAGAGGCGAAAGAAAACATGTCAGTCAAAAAGACTGGTAAGCCCTACTACTATCTGTCTATGAACTAGTAAAGTTAACTGGCATGAGAAGCTGAGATGAACATAAGGATAACAACATACTGGCATGATGATTAACTAACAAGGTAGATAAAGGTGTCATCGCATAATCAAGGTTAAGTTTTGCACCACGGGTGTACTAGCATTCTAACATGTCAAGTAAAAACAAGAATTGATCCCTTGGCCCAAGCTTGGCCCAATATAATGAGGTGACCTAAATCAAGGTCCAACTACACAGTCTAGTCGATCGGCTCCCTATAAGCCTAACTCGTCAAGTGTCGGTGTCATGCGGCTTAATCATGTAATGTAGTTGACTGTGCAGGGTCCACCCTAGGGTGTATCAGGCCCTATGGTGTAACCCTCTGACACCATACCATGATGCACAGTCCAAACCTACCGTTGCCCGTGTTCAACTCCGGACTTGATGTGCACGACCATGGTCCGCCTGAACAACCGGGGCATCATTGGGCCGTCTCTTTTGGTCTCTTACAATCAGCCCAGTAATCGTGCCCCACCCTAGCCTAGTCCTAGGGTCTTATGATACTACCTAGAAGGTTACTGCTGAAAAGGACCACGCAACTAGGGTTTCTTAACGGGTTAAATGTGGTTAACCCGATCCAAACGTGGATTAAATCGGTTAAGAGTACCCAAGGCTCCTGACTTAACCTCGATTAATCCATCAAGCCCAAATTGGTTAAGTATTAAGTGGACCATGACTTAACCCTAATCAGGAGGCATTAATTAACTTAATGCGCTTTAACCTCTCACATTAGACTTTGTTGTGGTTACAAGTTAAGCCGGGCGGGTCCGGGTAGCTTTACACCACAACTAGGTCTAACCTCGGGTTCGAGCACAACATGACCAACTTCTCACATTGGGTCCTATTGTTTGTAGCCACTAGTTAAGCCGGGCGGGTCCGGGTAGATTTATGCTACAAACTCAACCCAACCTCGAGTTGGCCACACTCATATTTTCTAAGTGTCATGTCCATTATGTTTCCAAAACATAATTACAAGTTAACATATCACGTCATGTTACAAAAATCATGTTCATGTTATTATGTTACCCAACCCCAACGTAATCCCATCGTTTACATAATCGCAACAACGCATAAAGGATAAAATATGGAACTTGGCATAACCTTGACATATAGGTGTTGAAGCCACAAGTTTAACATGGTGGCATATGAAATGTGCATATGTTCATATACTTGCATATTGCATTATTAGGCTTCAAAAGCATGCATAAAACCAAACTTAGCATATGAGTGATACATGGTGATAAATAACATGTAGAAGTTGCTAGAAGTTCGCATTTTGCCTCACATGCAAGTTATCATAAGGGATATGATAACTTTCATGTTGCCAAAATGCAACCTTTAATATAAAGCTTGGAGCTTTATGCTCAAAACCTCAAGTTTAACTTGCATAACATGATAACATGATCAACCCAAACTTGCATAACATAGCAACATGTGTCATACATAATGATTAAACCAACTTGCATAATGATCATCCAAACTTGCATATAATGATCAACCAAACTTGCATATAATGACCAACCAAACTTGCATATAATGATCAACCAAACTTGCATATAATGATCATCCAAACTTGCATATAATGACCAACCAAACTTGCATATAATGATCAACCAAACTTGCATATAATGATCAACCAAACTTGCATATAATGATCAACCAAACTTGCATATAATGATCAACCCCAAACTTGCATCATTCATTTAACTTTAGAGTTCAAAGAAAGAAAGTAGAAAAGGGCTTACAATGCTATGAAGACACAAATAAATATTTATTATAAAGATTGAGACGAAGCCCTTATGCAAGCACCAAAAACCCAAATATGCAAGCTCCAAATGAAAACCCTTGAGCCAATTCAATAAAAACCCTTGCTTTGAAATAGAAATGTTGCAACTTGACTTGAATGCAAGCTAAGAACACTCATACAAGTTTGAAAACACTTGTATGAACTCAAAATCTCTCATAGAAATTAACTTAGAAATTTTAGCATGAGAGTGGAGGCCATGAGAGGAACAAATTTGGCATAGTTTAGTTGTAGGATTGAATAATGGTGATTTAGGCTAGGTTTAGGGGTCTTTTTATAGAGTTTTAGGATAGTATTAGCCATAGGATTAACCCTAGATTCAATCCAAGCCATCAAAGCATGTCTTGGGGAAGAAGTCAAGTGTAGGAACCATCTAGGGCCTTTAGATTAAAGCTGAACCATGAGAACCATTCAAATGCAAAATCTGCATTTGAGCGAATCGGCCCACGGGTTGACAGCCAAACACCCTGGATTAACCCCTAGTCGACCCAGCGAGCTCGGGTCGACCTCAAAAATCGGCCGGTTCGGTTATTCCCCTCTCCCAATTCGCTGTTTTGAACATTTTTGCATATTTATTTATTTATTTTTCAATTATATATATATATATCAATATGTATATATTTCTCTGCGCAACCCATTTCACTTAATTAAGTATACTTTAATTTGTAAATTTTCCGTGAAACTTCGCGAGGCCATATCTTGGTCATACGGACTCCGATTTTCGAAAACTCGGACTCTATTTCGCGTATTTTTCCGAGACGAACGCAATGGCACAGCCCGTTTCCCTTGATTCAGATTTTACAGTTTAATTCTGCCTCCATTTATGTTATAACATGTTATTCAAAAATACGGGTTGTTACATAGACAATTCATGCCATGCGACTAATATCTATCGATATATAGCCTCTGAGCTCGTACGTCTCAGAGAAGGGCGTTAAGCAAGAGAATAAATTCTCCGCCGCCAAATAGGTATATGTTTAATAGAAATCAATCAACATGGAATAAAATTCAATGTCAGACACAAAGTCCATTTACAAGTTCGTTCTGGGTCTGAACGAAACCAGAGGCACCTTATTCCTCTCTCGTATGTCCAATACAGGAGAGAGGTCCTCGCATATCCATCAATCTCCAAGTACGTCTGGACGATCACCACTTATTACCTCGTCTTGGGTGTACAGCCCAATCAAGACATCAGTAATCATCCAAACGATGTGAAGACCTCCGGTCTTCAACCATCGTCTTCATCGTCGACTTATCGTCGAATCAGTTATTCAGTGTAACGACCCTGAATTTTGGGGCCAAGTTAAAATTTATTTTAAGTGATTTTAAATGAGTTTTGATATTTAAAATAATCTATTTTAAATAATAAGGATCACAAATTTGGTTCAAATCGAAGTTAGAATGAATAAATTAATTTTAAATATAAAAAGAGCTAGAAATGGCGCGGTAGTTTGAAAAGTCAAACTTGAACTTTGACTAACCATACAGGATGCAAAATTTAACGGATTTTAGTAAAACCAAAAATATTAGAATCTATTTAAAAATATCTTTCCAACGAATCCGAAAAATCGAAATTTCATAGCGGAAATCAAAAGTTATGGCTAATTCAATTTTTAGAAAGGTCGGTGGGTAATTTGCATAGGACAAAAAAAGGCTACTTTTCACATATTTAGGAATTTGAACTCGAAACCACTTCCATTGGTTTCAGAATGACGTTTCTGCATTGAAAAACAGTAAACACTTATATGTTTCGAGTTTCAGAAAATATTTGTTTAAAAATGTATTTTTAATATTAAAAATATTCGCCTTGAAAATAGCCATTTTTCAAAAAGTCTCAGAATCGAACGAAATAAATTTTGTTGGATTCGTATCATCAAAAAAAAGCTAAAAATGATTTTTTGGTAATTTTTGGAATTAATATATAATTATAATTGATTTTTCAGCATAAACGGGCAAATTTTTGACTTTAAAAATGCATTAAAAATTCAAACGGTCTCAGAATTGAACGAAACGAATTTTGTTGTGATCGTATCGGCATAAGAAAGCCAAAAATAATTTTTCCGGATTTTTCTGACTTCGTATGTGGCCCCGGCAAAATTATATTTACGTTCGAATTTAAAATAAAGGATTTATTTAAAAATAAAAGAAAACCATACTGTAACTTCAGAATTGGACCATGGGAATAGCGCCATCGCGTTCAGAAGACGTCAAAACATTAAGTTCGACAGTCGTTGAGCGCGAATCGGAGGTCGTATGTGAAAACGGTATTTTCTTGAATTAAATAATTAATTAATTAAATAAATAATTAAAAATAAAACCCTAATATACAGGTATAAATACGCTAGTATACGGGCCGTGTACTTCCCTTTCTTCCTCCTCGTTGTTTAGCCGCAAAGAACCCATAGAGCATCAAATTTCAAACTCACTTTTCTCCCTCATCTCTCGACGGAATTCAGCATACCATATACCGATTCGAAGCTCTTTCCGAGACCTTTAATTTGGTACCAACCTCAGCCGCCCCCGTGACCCGTGCCGCCGCCAGCCTCCACCCAAACATCCGCCGGTCGCAGCCACGCCGGGCCCACCACGCTCGACCGAACTCCACCCCCTTCTGGCCGTGCAAAGATCTCTCCAAGGCGGTCATTCTCCAAAAAAACGCACTCAAAACCGTTCAGTAAATCAAAAGTTATCGCGATTTGAAGTTTTGAACAAATTCTGAAATTGAGGTATGCTTCAGATTTTGTAACGCTTTTAAGCGTGACAGAAGCAGTTGTTAAAAGTCTGTTTGATTTAAAACATCAATAACTTATGCATATGAACACCGATTCTGAAAATTTCAGATCCGATGGAACCGTGACTTCGAATACAACTTTAATACAGAGCAATTGGGAACAAACTCTAATCTAATTGAGGTGAGAATCCTATTTATTTTATTTAAGTAATTATGTTTTAATTATGGATGTTCGCATTCATAATCATATATGTATGTGAATCTGCTATGACTTAATCTGTATGCGTATGCTAGGACAAAACCCACTGTATGTTGAGATGTTACAATATAAAATTAAATATATTAAAATCGTTCATGTATGTTGTGTGACATGTTGATATGTCAAAATTAAATATATTAAAATCGTTCATGTATGTTGTGTGACATGTTGATATGTCAAAATTAAATATATTAAAATCGTTCATGTATGTTGTGTGACATGTTTATATGTTAAAATTTAATATATCAAAATTGTTCATTGTATGTTATATTAACATTTTTATATATTAAAAATAGAAAATGTTGGAAATGTTCATCGTAGGATAAAACTGACATTTTTGTCAATATTAAAATAAGAAATTGTTCATGTATGTTGTAAAGTGACATTTTTGTCAATATTAAAATAAGAAATTGTTCATGTATGTTGTAAAGTGACATTTTTGTCAATATTAAAATAAGAAATGGTTCATGTATGTTGTAAAGTGACATTTTTGTCAATATTAAAATAAGAAATGGTTCATGTATGTTGTAAAGTGACATTTTTGTCAATGTCAAAATAAGAAAATGAACACCGTATGTAAATTGACATTTTTGTCAATGTCAAAATAAGAAAATGAACACCGTATGTAAATTGACATTTTTGTCAATGTCAAAATAAGAAAATGAACACCGTATGTAAATTGACATTTTTGTCAATGTCAAAATAAGAAAATGAACACCGTATGTAAATTGACATTTTTGTCAATGTCAAAATAAGAAAATGAACACCGTATGTAAATTGACATTTTTGTCAATGTCAAAATAAGAAAATGAACACCGTATGTAAATTGACATTTTTGTCAATGTCAAAATAAGAAAATGAACACCGTATGTAAATTGACACTTTTGTCAATATCAAAATAAGAAAATTAGCACCGTATGTTGAATGAACAAATTTGTGTTATAATAGAATACAAGCACCGTATGTTGAATGAACAAATTTGTGTATTTATAAAAAAGAATTGGTCGTTATATGTGAATGATTATATTTTGTTCATTTATAAAATAAGAAAGCGCTATATGTTAAAGAATTATATTTTGTGTCATTATTCAAAATAAAATTTGTCGCTATGTGAAACGAATCATTTTTTGTTCGTTAATAAAAATAGAATTAGTCGTTATATGTAATGAACTAATATTTTGTTCATTAGTAACAATAAGCAAGCACCGTATGTTGAATGAATATATTTTGTTCATTATCAAAATAAGAAAAGCACCGTATGTTAATGAACAATATTTTGTACATTATCAAAAGAAGAAAGCATCGTATGTTAATGAACTATATTTTGTTCTTTATTAAAAATAAAATAGCATAGTATGTTAATGAACTATATTTTGTCCATTATATAAAATAGAAGATGGCACTATATAAAAATAGCATATTTGTCATGTTATCAAATAAAAAAAAATGCATTGTATGCATAGCATATTATTTTTGTCAAAATAGAAAATATAATGCATTTTATGTATTGCATATTATTTTTGTCAAAATAGAAAAAATATAGTACATTGTATGTATTGCATATTGTTTTTGTCAAATAGAAAATATAGTACATTGTATGTATTGCATATTGTTTTTGTCAAATAGAAAATATAGTACATTGTATGCATAGCATATTATTTTTGTCAAAATAGAAAAAGTGCATTGTATGCATAGCATATTATTTTTGTCAAAATAGAAAAAGTGCATTGTATGCATAGCATATTATTTTTGTCAAAATAGAAAAAGTGCATTGTATGCATAGCATATTATTTTTGTCAAAATAGAAAAAGTGCATTGTATGCATAGCATATTATTTTTGTCAAAATAGAAAAAGTGCATTGTATGCATAGCATATTATTTTTGTCAAATAGAAAATATAGTACATTGTATGTATTGCATATTGTTTTTGTCAAAATAGAAAAAGTGCATTGTATGCATAGCATATTATTTTTGTCAAAATAGAAAAAGTGCATTGTATGCATAGCATATTATTTTTGTCAAAATAGAAAAAGTACATTGTATGCATATTATTTTTGTCAAGTTAGAAAAATAGAAAAAGTGCATTGTATGCATAGCATATTATTTTTGTCAAATAGAAAATATAGTACATTGAATGTATTGCATATTGTTTTTGTCAAATAGAAAATATAGTACATTGTATGTATTGCATATTGTTTTTGTCAAATAGAAAAAGTGCATTGTATGCATAGCATATTATTTTTGTCAAAATAGAAAAAGTGCATTGTATGCATAGCATATTATTTTTGTCAAAATAGAAAAAGTGCATTGTATGCATAGCATATTATTTTTGTCAAAATAGAAAAAGTGCATTGTATGCATAGCATATTATTTTTGTCAAAATAGAAAAAGTGCATTGTATGCATAGCATATTATTTTTGTCAAAATAGAAAAAGTGCATTGTATGCATAGCATATTATTTTTGTCAAAATAGAAAAAGTGCATTGTATGCATAGCATATTATTTTTGTCAAAATAGAAAAAGTGCATTGTATGCATAGCATATTATTTTTGTCAAAATAGAAAAAGTGCATTGTATGCATAGCATATTATTTTTGTCAAAATAGAAAAAGTGCATTGTATGCATAGCATATTATTTTTGTCAAAATAGAAAAAATGCATTGTATGCATAGCATATTATTTTTGTCAAAATAGAAAAAAAATGCATTGTATGCAAATAATATTTTGTCAAGTTAGAACGTTATATAGAAGTGCATTGTATGAATATAATATTTTGTCATGTTAGAAATAGAAATGCATTGCATAACATATTATTTTGTCATGTTAGAGAAATAGAAATGCATTGTATGAAACTATTATTTTGTTACGTTAGAAAATAATAAATGCATTGTAGGTAAAAGAATATTTTTGTTATGTTAAAATAAGACATGCATTGTATGAAAAATAATATTTTGTCATGTCAACAATATAGAAAATGCATGTCATGTAAATATACATTATTTATAATGTTTATTAAAAGAGAATTTGCATTGTAAGATAATAAGCATTATTTATAATGTAAATAAAAAGAGAATTCACCCCGTAGGAAGAATTAACATTTATTTTATGTTAAATAAGAGAAATGAAACTATATGCAAGAATTAACATTATTTTTAAGGTTAAGCAAAAGAAATGAAACTGTATGAAAAGAATTAACATTATTTTTAATGTAAAAGATAAAGAAATAATATTGGGAAATCTATATTTTCTAATGATATTGGGAAATCTATATTTTCTAATAATATATTTTCAATGTTATAAAAAGGAAAAGGAAGTGTATGTAAATTTAACATCATTCATAATGTTAAATAAAAGGAAAATTTCACCGTATGATAGTTACACTATTTTATAACGTTAAGATTTAAAGAACTTGACCGTAGGAAGTTTATACATTATTTATAATGTAAAATAAAAAGAGAATTTGCATTGTAAGAACATATTCATTTTTTTTTATGCATAATAAAAGGGAATTTACCCCATAAGGAAGTGTTCATTATTCATAATGAAATTGTTCATGAAGAAATATATAAAGAGATGAATGGAATGGTATGTTATAATTTACATTTTTCAAATGTAAATTATAAAATATAAAAATAAGCAATAATGAAATAAAAGAAGAATTATCGTCTAATCCTAAACTACATTATCCTGTAAGTAGAAAAGTGGGAGATAAGAGAAATGTAAGCTGTATGTAAGGACGATAAGTTAAACGAATTATTTATATATATTTATATATATATAATTATAATATAACGAATCGAGCGCAGTAGTTCGTGTTTTGAAATCGAACTTTTAAACGATTATACCGGAAGATCCGACCGTCGGATTTTCCCAAAACTGAAACCGTTAGGACCGTCTTGGAAAAATCTTTCCAACGATATATGCTACGCTAAAACCCAACGGTTAGATTTTGAGGAAAGTGAAAACAAAATTGATTGAAATCAGCGCCAAGGTCGCCCTTGACCTGAAGCGTCGTTAAATAAGGAATTAATTATATTAAAATAATTAAGGCAAAGAATTAATCGTTATAAAATAAAATAACGATATGAAATATGTTTTTCTCAAAATATATGAATGCGAGATTATTTGGAAAGACCGGGTTAATCCCATTCCAAATGATCGTACGATTTCAAGAATTCAAGTATGAAGACGGCGTATGAAGACCGTAAATCTTCCCTCGAATGGACAACGATCAAGACTCTGAATTGGTTTGATCCCAATTCAAGGGTCGGGATAATTGCCCAAACGTACGTGTTGATTTCACGGGTTTGACCCTAGTTCAGACCTAGAGCATGGGTATAAATGGATAGTGTGTCTGACATCGTACCCCACAAAATATTATGTTGTTGATATTCAGTTAATATATAAACGATTGGTGGTAGAGAATTTATTCTCTACTTAACACCCGTTTATATAGTGACGGAAGATCAATAGTACGGTATGGAGTGACGGTGTGGCATACTAAGATGCAATGATCAGGGTTTCTTGTTGAAAAGCAGAACCTTGTGGTATGAAGAACATGACTTCACGAGCCTCACAAACCGGTAGAGTCTAAAAAGGGGGAAGGGAACGCAGGGAAAGTAGCACGTTTCTTTCTAGTTAGTAGTCATTTTACTTTTGGAGGATGATGAAATGAGGCGCCTCGGATAGGTCCTATAGGACCGGGGAACGTGTGCTTAGGAATTGCCAATCCTCTAAGCTGTATGTGAGGACCGGCCCTGCAGGATCCAAGGGTTAACTGCGGGTAATCCTGAGACGTTAACTAGAGCGTCTCGAATCGGTAAGGAGTCCTCCCTAGCCTGGACTCATGATGGAAACCCAAATTTCCAATACGACCCCGACGGATTTGATTGTATTACTAGTATTGGAGGCATAATATATGGTACCTATGCTTCCTAGGATTGATACTTATAATTTGAATTGTTTTAAAACCTATACACTCTAATAATAGTATTAGTTTCGTATTTGGCGTATTTAGCATGTTTAACCACCATAAGGTAAAACTCTATCCTCTTGGTGTGCGTTGCATTGTGTGATGGGACCTGAGTCTTATGGTGGTTCCATTTTTCAAAAGACATTGCGTTTTGTTACGTTTTACTTATCTGTATTGACACTATAGTTATGCACGGCAATCCATTGGTACAACCCGTTCCGCGTTAGCGGCGTGGTCTTTGGATTTGCCTTATTAGTATAAGTTATTTAAGAATTCTCACACCAGTCCCACGACTGACCCATAGTTTGTTTCACCTTTTTGCAAACTTGGGTGCCCTCTCTTCTACACGGGCAGCCAAGTAGACAGGTTCATTCTTTGCTCGGAGTTTTCTTTGAAGCTGCTTATTTTCTCTCTCTTGGATTCTGCTTGGGAGAAGAGGTGATGACTTGGAGCTTGAAGACTTTTTGTTTCTATTGGCATCTTTTCTTTTCTTTTTAGACATCAAACTTATTTCTTTTCTGCAAACTTGTTGTAATAATCTTAGTTTTCTGTGACTGTGGATTTTCTGTGATTGATGACATTATATTTTTCCGCTGCTATAATGTTATTACTCTATGAATCTCCTTTGCTATATTGTATCTGTGTTCTGTTTTATTGTATTTATGTTGTATTCCAAAAATGATTTCTCCTGCTTTCGCCCGTGGAAGTTTGGGGTTGTCACATTCAGAATGGGTATAAACCTGACCTTTCCGAATAACTCGCATATATAATAAACAAGTGTTATAAAAACACAACATACGCCTCATTCCAATTCTGAATATTCTTTTATTTAAATATTCACATCTTTAGGGATTTGTTCCCATTAATTTTATCAAAGATAAATTCTTTAAATTTATTCTTTAATCTTTCTTTGGATATCATTCAAAACAAATTATGGTTTTCCAAACTAGTCGGGATTAACGAACCATACCGAAGTAATCATTTATTTAATTTCCCAATCCCAACCTATTCATCCCATGGAGCAAAACTAGTATTACCCCATAACTAAAACCACAATGTTATCGGTAAATTTAATTACCA
This sequence comes from Allium sativum, assembly GCA_030737875.1. Classification (NCBI taxonomy): domain Eukaryota; kingdom Viridiplantae; phylum Streptophyta; class Magnoliopsida; order Asparagales; family Amaryllidaceae; genus Allium; species Allium sativum. Next base: position 16,790,419 of record CM060923.1, read on the forward strand.
TTTCCCGTTCAAATCTAATTAAAGATTTAGCAATCGCTAGGAGCAAAACTGGCGATACTCCTTTCTCGGTCTTTTCCCAAATTTGATAATTTTAAATTATCCATTCACATTTGTATCTAATTAAAGATTCATTAAAACTCCGCTTAGTTTTAATCTTCCCAAAAATCAATAATAATGATTATTTAACTTTGGAAACACAAACATGTCGCATCGACAATCTACACCGTACTATTGATTTCTGCCGATATATAACCTCTAAGCTCGTACGTCTCAGAGAAGGGTGTTAAGCAAGAGAATAAATTCTCCGCCACCAAACAAATATATATTTAGCAGAGATCAACCATACAGATCGAAATACGATGACAAACATGTAATCCTACCTTTAACTGGGTTAAAGAACTAATGTCATTTAAAACATAGTTCACGATAAACCCAAATCACATTCCATTAATTATGGAATATTCACGGAAAAACTAATCAATATATAATCGATATCAATTCCCGTATCCGACTAATAATATAAATGGAATAATGGCAAAGCCATTCAAATTCCATATGTATTAACAGTCTTCCTCCACAGAATTTCATTTCGATTATTATCAAATCGAAATCCATTCAATTCAATTCAATATATTAAATTGGAAAACGTTAATTTGGAAATTCCCGTTAAATCTTAATAAAAGATTTATAAATTCCAAATCACATTTCACTGTAAATTGGGTTAAAAAACGAATGTCATTAAAAACACAGTTCAATGAACCCAATTAACATTCCACTTTTAATTGGGTTAAAGAAAAAGTGTAATTTAAAACACCGTTCACAATAAACCCAAAAACAAATTTCAATTCAATTCCAATTAAATATTAATTAGTTGGTATACTTCATTAAATCTAAATAAAAAGATTTAGTATTTTCTCAACTGGGTTTAAGAACAGTGTTAATGAAGACACCGTTCACGACAAACCCAAATCCCATTTGATATAAAATACAAGGCTCTGAATAGAAAATATATCGTCTTATATTCAATATCAAATTCTGAAACTAACAAATATCGTATTGGAATAACGATATATATATATATCTTCCAAATTCCTCCACAATATCCGTATAATCACGAAATCCAATGTCGAAATATTCCGAAGATAATTTCGATTCAAATCCATTCCAATTCATATATTGGAAATTCTGGATATTTCCAAAACCATTTCAAATCCAATTTATTTATTTTTAAAAATAATGGATTTATTATTCTAGTTCATAACTAGTTCATTTCGATAAAAATATATTTTTATCTTTCCAAATATGGAATTTTTCATCTCAATTCTTTTCAAATCATTTATTATGATTTTACACAAATTATTGACATTTTTAATAATTTTATCAAGGCCTGTATAGTCGGTTTCCATAAACGATCATCGAATTGCACTTACAACGACCTTTTCCAAATTTGATTTGGACATAATTCCAAATCCAACCATTAGATTTCAAATCTCTAATATTCTTTGGAAATCTCTTTTCGATACGAACCCAACGGTTTCGGTTTTAGGAGAATCCGACGGTCGGATCTCCCGTAATGTCCGTTCGAAGTCAATGGTCGAAATTCGCGAACTACCGCGGCGTGGCGCGTTCTATTCAGGCCATTATATATATAATATTCATATTATATATATTTCGTCGATTTCCATTTAAAACGTATTTTATAAATCATTTTAAATTTGTTTTCAAAACGATTTCAACTTCATATTAAATTTCAAATCAAAATTGAATATTCCATATCATCGATATATAAATGATAATATTTTCAAAACATTAGATTTTGAAATCAACTCCTTTTCGATATTCATTATAGAAATGAATAAAATCGATATAAATATCATTCACGTTCAAATGGCGTCAATCTAATCAACACGATTTTATATATTTAAATATATCCGTGTCCATCCCAAATCAGATATCAAAATCAGATTTTGACTTTTTACTGAATATTATTTTAAAATATTCGTTATTTAAAATTATTCATTCTTTCTGAACTGGAATTAGACACAGTCAATTACCATATAATGTTATTATATGGATTTAATACACACACGTACACAACAACAATCAAACACAGTCAACCATCATCCAAAGTGCATTCTACACTGCATAAGCATCAAATATAAATATTTAACGCTTATAACAGCCTGTCAACCAATCGATTGACATACAACTAAATATTGGGATTAGTGTATGTCCAGTATCAGCCCAATACCCGTGTGGGGTTTCAATCAACAAATAATGAATTTTATTTGTGCAGTTGGGCGATGTGTAAAATTTATCGTCCCAATCAATATTAGTCAAATCAGTGTACATAAACAGATCATCCGATTTGTTTATGAATATTTATTTCATTCATTTACACATTAAAAATTATATTTTTAACTATAAAATATTTTATTTCCATTCCACATCGCACAATCAATTTTCACAACACAATCAAATAAACAAACAAGTCATCCATGGTCTGTGGACGACGGGTGTCGGGTGCTGCTAAGCACCGTCTGCATTTTTAAAAATATATATATATATTTTTTTATTATTTAATTTAAAAAGTTGACTTTTACCACCGAACTCGAAACGAGGCCCACCGCCTGTCGCCCATAGCGTTTCACCCCCATTCCGAACACAATGGGATATGTATCGTAAGCTGATTCGGCTGTTACAATCAATTTTCGTTAAATTTACATTTAAATCACTATATTGAATTTTAAACGTACATTTCAAATTACCGGGGTCACAGACTAACTCTATAAATTGCAGAAAAATATTTTCTAGCTTCGTATTGACGATACGGTCCTAACAAAACTAGTTTCGTTGAATTCTGAGACCGTTGGAAAAATGGCCAATTTCCAGTCGATTAAAATCAACTGAAACTGGTCAAACGCGTTTTCCTTTGCCACGCTCACATATTGATTCGAAAATTTTTGAAATTTGGAATCTAGCAATAATTTAACATCACGGACCCAACAAAACTGGTTTCGTCGAAATCCGAGGTCGTTTGCAAAATGTCCATTTTTAAGGGCCTGAATTCCATAGCGACTATTCAGAATTTTCAACTGGACATATCTTTTGATCCCCGCTATGAAATTTCGATCTTTCGGGTTCGTTGGAAAGATACTCACGAATAGATTCTAATATTTTTGGTTTCACTAAAATCCGGATTGTTTTGCACCCGGTACATTCATTTGAAGTTTGAAATCGAATCATCGAACTACCGCGCCGTTTTCAATTCTATTTATAATTATATATAAATATTATATATTCTAACGACGACGTATATAATATATACGTTCTAATTATATTCAAAATAAATTTCTCGTCGTTTTTATTTAAAATAACCTATTTTAAATAATCAAAATTCGCTAAAATCGCCAAAATAAAAATTTTAAACTGGCCCAGATTTTCGGGTTGTTACACAATGTGAAGACCTTCGGTCTTCAACCATCGTCTTCATCGTTGACTTATCGTCGAATCAGTTATTTAGAATGGGTATAAACCCGGCCTTTTCGAATAACTCGCGTATATAATAAACAAGTGTTATAAAAACACAACATACGCCTCTTTCCAATTCTGAATATTATTTTATTTAAATATTCACATCTTTAGGGATTTGTTCCCATTAATTTTATCAAAGATAAATTCTTTAAAATTTATTCTTTAATCTTCCTTTGGATATCATTCAAACCAAATTATAGTTTTCCAAACTAGTCGGGATTAGCGAACCATACCGAAGTAATCATTTATTTAATTTCCCAATCCCAACGTATTCATCCCATGGAGCAAAACTGGTATTACCCCATAACTAACACCACAGAGTTATCGGTAAATTTAATTACCATTTCCCGTTCAAATCTAATTAAAGATTTAGCTATCGCTAGGAGCAAAACTGGCGGTACTCCGTTCTCGGTCTTTTCCCAAATTTGATAATTTTAAATTATCCATTCACATTTTAATCTAATTAAAGATTCATTAAAACTCCACTTAGTTTTATTCTTCCCAAAAATCAATATTAATGATTATTAAACTTTGGAAACACAAACATATCGCATCGACAATCTACACCGTACTATTGATTTCTGCCAATATATAACCTCTAAGCTCGTACGTCTCAGAGAAGGGTGTTAAGCAAGAGAATAAATTCTCCGCCACCAAACAGATATATATTTAGCAGAGATCAACCATATAGTTCAAAATACGATGACAGACATGTAATCCTGCCTTTAACCGGGTTAAAGAACTAATGTCATTTAAAACACAGTTCACGATAGACCCAAATCACATTCCATTAATTATGGAATCTTCACAGAAAAACTAATCAATATAAAATTGATATCAATTCCCATATCCGACTAATAATATAAATGGAATAATGGCAAAGCCCTTTAAATTCCTTATGTATTAACAGTTTTCCCCAACAAAATTTCATTTCGATTATTATCAAATCGAATTCCATTCAATTCAATTCAATATATTAAATTGGAAAACGTTACTTTGGAAATTCCCGTTAAATCTTAATAAAAGATTTGCAAATTCCAAATCACATTTTACTGTTAATTGGGTTAAAGAACGAATGTCATTTAAAACATAGTTCACAATAAACCCAATTCACATTCCACTTTTAATCGGGTTAAAGAACAAGTGTTATTTAAAACATCGTTCACGATAAACCCAAAAACAAATTTCAATTCAATTCCAATTAAATATTAATTAATTGGTATACTTCATTAAATCTAAATAAAAAGATTTAATCTTTTCTCAACTGGGTTTAAGAATAGTGTTAATGAAGACACCATTCACGACAAACCCAAATCCCATTTGATATTAAATACAAGGCTCTAAATAGAAAATATATCGACTTATATTCAATATCAAATTCTGAAACTAACAAATATCATATTGGAATAACGATATATATATCTTCCAAATTCCTCCACAATATCTGTATAATCATGAAATCCAGTGTCGAAATATTCCGAAGATAATTTCGATTTAAATCCATTCCAATTCATATACTGGAAATTCTGGTTATTTTCAAAACCATTTCAAATCCAATTTATTTATTTTTAAAAATATTGGATTTACTATTCTAGTTCATAACTAGTTCATTTCGATAAAAATATATTTTTATCTTTCCAAATATGGAATTTTTCATCCAAATTCTTTCCAAATCATTTATTATGATTTTACACAAATTATTGATATTTTTAATAATTTTAGCAAGGCCCGTACAGTCGGTTTCCATAAACGGTCATCGAACTGCACTTGCAACGACCTTTTCCAAATTTGATTTGGACATAATTCCAAATCCAACCGTTAGATTTAAAATCTCTAATATTCTTTGGAAATCTCTTTTTGATACGAACCCAACGGTTTCGGTTTTAGGAGAATCCGACGGTTGGATCTCCCGTAATGTCCGTTCGAAGTCAATGGTCGAAATTCGCGAATTGCCGCGGCACGACGCGTTCTATTCAGGCCATTATATATATATATTTAATACATTATATATATTTCGTCGATTTCCATTTAAAACGTATTTTATAAATCATTTTAAATTTGTTTTCAAAACGATTTCAGCTTCATATTCAATTTCAAATCAAAATTGAATAGTCCATATCATCGATATATAAATGATAATAATTTCAAAACATTAGATTTTGAAATCAACTCCTTTTCGATATTCATTATAGAAATGAATAAAATCGATATAAATATCGTTCACGTTCAAATGGCGTCAATCTAATCAACACGGCTTTATATATTTAAATATATTCGTGTCCATCCCAAATCGGACATCAAAATCAGATTTTGACTTTTTACAGAATATTATTTTAAAATATTCGTTATTTTAAAATATTCATTCTTTCTGAACTGGAATCAAACACAGTCAATTACCATATAATGTTATTATATGGATTTCATACACACATGTACACAACAACAATCAAACACAGTCAACCATCATCCAAAGCGCATTCTACACTGCATAAACATCAAATATAAATATTTAAGGCTCATAACAGCCTGTCAACCAATCGATTGACATACAACTAAATATAGGGATTAGTGTATGTCCCGTATCATCCCAATACCCGTGTGGGGTTTCAATCAACAAATAATGAATTTTATTTGTGCAGTTGGGCGATGTGTAAAATTTACCATCCCAATCAATATCAGTCAAATCAGTGTACATAAACAGATCATCCGATTTGTTTATGAATATTTATTTCATTCATATACATGTTAAAAATTATAAGTTTAACTATAAAATATTTTATTTTCATTCCACATCACACAATCACACAACACAATCAATCAAACAAACAAGTCATCCATGGTCTGTGGACGATGGGTGTCGGGTGCTGCTAAGCACCGTCTGCATCCTAGTATATATTTCAACGAGAAAATAAATTAAAAGTGAGAAGTTCTCACCTTGGGGTTCCACTCCGTCATTCTTTATTTCTGAACGGTTCGGATTTTATTTTGATTTCAGTCCGTTCCATCGCACTCCTTTTCACGTTGTTCATAGTAAAAATCATATTTTTAATATGATGTTCATATATTAAAAATCATATTTTTATCGCTACTTCATATATATAAAAATCGAATTCTTTGCCTTGCTTTCATATATAAAGATCTAATTTTTCTTCTTCGTTTTCATATATAAAGATCTAACTTTTCTTCTTCGCTTTCATATATAAAGATCTAAATTTCTTCTTCGCTTTCGTATATAAAGATCTAAATTTTCTTCTATGTAAACAATATAAAGATCATATTTTTATTTCGATGTAAACAATATAAAAATCATATTTTTATTTCGATGTAAACAATATAAAAATCATATTTTTATTTTCAATGTAAACAATATAAAAATCATATTTTATTTTCAAAGCAAATTCTTTTTTAAAAACCATATTTTTATATTCAAAGCAAACTCATTTTTAAGAACCATATTTTTATATTCAAAGAAAATTCATTTTTAAAAACCATATTTTTATATTCAAAGCAAATTCATTTTTAAAAACCTTATTTTTATATTTATAACACATGCTATTTTATATTTTTAAAACAATGTATATTTATATTTTACAAAAATAATGTATATTTTCATTTTATAAAAACAATGTTTAACCAAAATAAACAATAATTAATAAAAGAAGGTATCAGCTCACTGTTTAAAATTTTGGAACCCCGTTTACCCCTTCAGGAAACCCTCGACATCAGAAAGCCACCGCCGCCGTCAACACACTTCGCCGGAGCAAAATCGGAGGCCTCCACGTGGTGCGCCTACGCGCCAGCCCCCTCTCCCTGAATGTCGATGAACTCGGTGGTCCATCATTTCCTGAAAATGGGCGCGAAGTCTTGGTCTTTGAGCATCGATTCCTCTGAGAATAGATCGCTAGAATTAATCACTCCTCTACAAAATTGAAGATCTCATAATTCTCTTGAGTTTTGTTTTGGAAGCATGAATTAATTCGAAACGGTTTGCAAGAATTTTGGGCTTGTATTTATGAAATAATCTGCCGTCGTTTAAGAGGGAGGTGGGCTTCTAAGCTGTTGACCGCGAATTTCAGTTTGACCTTAGTTTAGGGTTTTTTGACCAAGATTTATATCCTTTAAATTTTAATATTTAATTCGAATATCACTCGTTTAATTTTCGATCTCCAATCGAATCCCAACGACTGTCGTCCCTAGCACATCACCCCCATTCCGAACGCAATGTGATATGTTTCGTAACCCATTTTGGTTGTTACGATTAGTTTTGCTTTAAATTAAATTATAAATCATTATATATTTAATTTGAACGTACATTTCAATTTACCGGGGCCACATATGATCTCTAAAAATTACAGAAAAATTATTTCTAGCTTCGTATTGACGATACGGTCCTAACCAAACTAATTTCGTCAAATTTGAAGACCGTTTGAAAAATGGCCATTTTCTAGTCGATCCATTTTGACTGAAATATACCAAACACATTTTCCTTTGCCACGCTCACATATTGATTTCAAAAATTATGAATTTTGGAATCTAGCAATAATTTGATATCTCGGATCCAACAAAAGTGGTTTCGTCGAAAATGGAGGTCGTTTACAAAATTCCCATTTTTAAGGGCCAAAATTCCATAGCGACTATTCTGAATTTTCAATTGGGCATAACTTTTTATTCCCACTATGAAATTTCAATTTTTCGGATTCGTTGGATATATATTTTCAAATAGATTCTAATATTTTTGGTTTCGCTAAAATCTAGTTTATTTTGAATCCTGTACATTCATTTGAAATCGAATTTTCAAACTACCGCGCCATTTTCAATTCCTTTTATAATTAAAATAAATATTTATATTCCAACTTCGATTTATATAAATATAAACGTTCTAATTCTGTTCAAAATAAATTTCTAATCGTTATTATTTAAAATAATTCATTTTAAATATTCAAATTTTATTAAATTGCCAAAATAAAATTTTAAATTGGTTCAGATTTTCCGGGTTGTTACACCTTAGCTCTGTGTACATTAACTGTTGATCTTCAGTGCATTACTGCTTAATATCAGTTGAATAACGGACAACTAATAAAAAGCTCTTAAAGCTTTCTGTAACTCGAAACCCTAGCACTCTTTTAAACTTCTATGTGCAAATGAAAAATAACTTTATATTTTTTATAACCACAACAACAGTTAGTGGAGCATTAATACTACAAAAATGAAACACACGTAATATTTGCTAACAAATTGATAACACAAATATATTCAACTAATTGATGCAATCTAATCCGGAAGTAGACAAAGATGCATGAGAAATTTTACATCAAGCCAACAAAGTTTGGCTAACAAGGCTTGCAACGTATGATTTCCTCGAGATTAAATCGAATCTATCTATTATACCTTAATGAATAGCATGCACAAAAGATCATTTAACACCATATTATACAAATCAAACTATATGCGGTAAACCTATATACCCACTTTGCAGCTTGAATCATCACTTCACTATGTTAATTATTATTTTTTGCAAATCCATATCCTGAGAGAAAATTAAGCCAGCGGCCCATTGCAATAAAAACAATTATACTTGTAAAAACTAAGGAGCTCATTCAAATTATTCAGTGCTGAATATTTGTATAAAATACCCACTAATCATGATTGGCAGCACTATTATCATACTGAGTAATTGTTATATAAAAAAGCATGGAGGTGAGCTTAGGATGAAAGCTTTTAAATTTATGTAACAGAAAATGGATAACATCATAAAAATAAAACTAGAATTGTTAAACATAAAAATAAAACTAGATTCTGTCAAAAACATCATAACTCGATCTAGGTTCGTTTTCATTTGCAGACAAAAATTCAAAAGAGCTGAACTTGATCCTGTAAAAATGAAATTCAAAAGAGTGCCAGAACTTGATACAAAGTTATTTTCCATTTACACATAGAAATTCAAACAATGACTCATTTCCTAAGCATTTAATGTGATTTTGTCGCAAGTATACTCTGTTTAAATTTTCACATCCAGGTTATTTTCAAACCAAGTATGGATGTTGCCAAAATTAAACCTATAAAACAGCTGACTTCTTACTTTAATTACACTGATTAAGTTTAACTTAGTTTCAATATGCATGGGATTGTTTTCTAAAGTGGAGTTGATCTTTTTTAAATTAATAATATGTAGTTGGTTCTGAGGATAAATCAGCAGGTTTGATATCTATAAGAATGGTAAAAACCTAGGGAAAAAAGTTGAGTCTATATGTGAATATATGCGTGACCACTAAATAAATATCAACAAATATTTGCATTTTAGAAAATGGAGAAAAAAATGGACAACTATAGGTACAAAAAGGAGTTTGGCTGCTATATAAAGAAAATATTTTGGTTGAGGAACCTCTTGGTTCTATTGTCAATTGATGTGAATTTGTTTTTCATACAGCTTCTCCCTTCTTTGTTTTAATCGCATATCTTCAGTTTCTTCCACATAAATAATTATACAAATCTATAACAATAGTCACATGCATTATTAAATTATACAAATCACTCACCCTGTTATGAGCATCGTTTCAAATGTACTTATGATAAGTGATAACCAAAACATGCAGTTGCCTTTGCTTAGTACTACAGTTACCGATTGTATCACAACTTTGCTAAGCTGTTTATATAATACAACGCACCATTTGGTGTAAAGTAACTATATACTGTAAAAAGGGTAAAATAATTTATTCCAAAATTGTGCCACTAATTTTGGTGTAAAGAAAATATGAGCTGGAGTAATCTCAACTTGTTTTAATTATGTAAGATTATTGATACCCTACGCCAGCAACATAGAACTAGAACACGGTAACATAGACTAGTTAGGGTTTACACAGATTAATGCTAACGAATTAGGCAATCATGGTTTATGTATTCGATTCATAAAATCAATATTGAACGATATAAAATCCATATATTATCCCACAATAAAGTATAAATTCATACTAGTTTAGAGTTTGGACAAAATCTCAGTCAAAATAGATGGAAGGAGGAGTTGATCAACCATCTAGAGAGGAGCGAAGCATTGCGACAATGATGATAGAGGTAATATGAAGTGGCAACGATTATGATTTGGGGATTCGTGCATTTTTCTGAATGAGGAGGAGAAATTAAAACGAGGGAAACTTCAGAAGTGAAAAACGTAACGCTGTTTTACAATTAGCGATTGGCGGGAAGATGAAAATTTTTAGCCGCATTGAGATTTAAGTATAAATGCTTGCACTTATTTTCAAACGCCGCCCATAAACGTAACTAAATTCATATTTTCTTGTAGTGTATGTTCTAAAATGAATTCTTTTATTAGCAATATGTATATAATTTGTTCATATATTACAAATATAAAATAACACTTTTAATAAAATATATTACAACAGCTATAAACAGTTGTAATCAAGTTTATTACAAGGGTGGAAACATTTGTAATAAAGTTTATTACAATGGTGGAAAACAGTTGTAAAATATACATTTCACAACGGTGTCGCAACGGTGCAGAACAGTTGTAAAAGATTTTAGTCTATTACGACTTATTAATATACGATGGTTGCTCCACTGTTGTAAAAAGTCTTTTACAACTGTTTTCCACCGTTGTAATATGGTCAATTTGTTGTAATGGCGCTCCTATAACTTTGAATAACACTTAGATATTTGAGAAAGAGTGGTATATAATTAAGCCAGAGATGACCTGGTTTAATTCTCTTTGAATTTCGACAGAGTTTGGTAAAGGATTCTTGAAATTTTAGAAAGGAAATGGAGTGGAGAAGACAGGGAGTAGAATAATAAGAGAAGTTGTTAAAAAAATCATTTATGGTCAGATATTTATAGGAAAGCGACATCCATGTCTATTCACGAAGAGATTCGAACGAATAAACACATCTTTTGAAAATCGAAATTTTAAAACCAACAGACACCATGCCGGTATGGGGTATCGCATAATACCGACATTTGACACGACTTGAAATCCACCGATCTCCGAAGAGACGGAAAAATCCGGATTGTGTGAGAACACGACGCGCAGAACACAAAACGACTGAACTTTTCATTGCTTTTACAACAATTTACATCAGAGTACAAAAATATCAGAGTATGAATAAATATTACACAACAAAAAGAAATATCAGAGATTAAATTAAACAACAGCGGAAATAAAAATATATAAATACAATGCTTAGCGGATATACATCAACGAACACAACTGAAAGAAATACACGGATACAAATCTTTCTGAATATAGCTCTAGTTGTAAATCAGGATCCTATTAAATAGAAATCTGCAAAATCAAAACTACTAGCTGCCCGTGTGGGAAATACGGACACCCAGAGTTTAGGTGAAAACAATAAACTCTGAGTTAGTCATGGGGCTAGTGCGAGAACTTAAAACAGTTATTAAACTTTTACTTTGAAAACAGGGTAAATCATGGGACCACGCCGTATGACACGGAACAAGATTTCTCCACATGAAAAAAAAGACAACGCAATGATTTTTGAATAATGAAGCTATTATAAGACTCAGGTCCCACCACATAATGCAACGCAAGCCGGAGGATAGAGTTTTACCTTATAATAGTCAAACATGCTTGGTACGTTTTAAAACGAATCACTTTGATATTACTATAAGTGCATAGTGTCAAAAACAACTTCAAATATAAATGTATCAATCGTAGATGGCATAGGTATCATATATTATGTCTCCATATAGGTTTACAACTAAAACCGAAAAGTCGCATATTGGAGATTGGATTTCATCTATGAGTCAAGGCAAGGGATCTTCCTTACCGGTTTCGAGACACTCTAGCAAATGCCTCAGGACTCAGACGCCGGTGAGCCCTTGGATCTTCAGGGTCGGTCCTCTCTTACTTTTGAGGATTTTTTATTCCTGAACAATACGTTTCCCGGTCCTATCGGACCTCCAAAATGGCCATTGTTGACCAATATATCAGAGGCGCCTCGCAATCCATCATCCATATAAGTAAAAATATTTGGGCTCCATACCATGACACCACTTCTATCTAGAAAGAAACGCATGCACTCCCTGCAGTCACTATCCCATTTTTGACTCATACTGGGTGTGAGGCTCGCGAATCAACGCTATACACAAAGCTGTACTATTTAAAGCCATGCTTTGGTCATCATCCACAAGGCCCTGCTTTTGAACAAAAGCCTTGATCATTGCATCTCATCATGCCACATTGACAATCCATACCATACCGTTGATTTCCACCAATATATAACCTCTAAGCTCGTACGTCTTAGAGAAGGGTGTTAAGCAAGAGAATAAATTCTCCGCCACCCAACAGATACATATTTAGCAGAGATCAACAAATGCAAAATGTCAGATATACAATCCATTTACAAGTCCGTTCTAGGTCTGAACGAAATCGGAGGCACCTTATTCCTCATCCCATATATCCAACACAGGAGAGAGGTCCTTGCATATCCGGTCGATTTCCAAGTACGTCTGGACAATCACCACGTATAACCTCTACTTGGGTGTACTCTCCAAGTGAGACATCATCAATAGCCCAAACGATGTGAAGATCTCTGGTCTTCAACCACCGTCTTTATCATCGACTTTTAATCGTCATAACAGTTATTCAAAATGGGTTAAACCCGGTCTCTCCGAATAACTCGCGTATCTTATAATCAAGTGCTATAAAAACACATCATATGCCTCGTTCCAATCTAGAATATTCTTTTATTCCAATATTCTTATTGCCGGGAATTATCCCCATAAATATTTTCAAAGATTTAATTCAGTTAAACCTCTTGTTTAGATCTTTCTTTGAAAACCATTGCAAGGGATTTTGTATTATCTTTTTACAATCGTAAACCAAATTAAGTTTTACCAACTAGTCGGGATTAATGAGCCTTACCAAAGTAACCAACAACCTATTCATCCCATGGAGCAAATCTGGTAGCACTCCATAACTAACACCCATTGTGCTATCGGTAAATTTAATTACCACTTAACGTTCAAATCTAATTAAAGATTTAACTACTATATGGAGTAAAACTGGCGTTACTCCATCCCGAACAATTCTCGAATTTGACAAATTTAATTATCCCATACTCATTTCAATCTAATTAAAGATTCATTAAAATTCTAACTTAATTTTAATCCTAATAATCATTACTTAATGATCATTAAACCTTTGGAAATTAATCTTGCCATTACTTAGGTTAAAGAACAAATGTCATGTAAAAACACTGTACATAATAAACCCAAATTCATCTTCCATTAAATATGAAATCTTCACGGAAATCTGAACAATTTATAATCGATTTAAATTTCCTTGTCTGTCCAATACTATAAGTGGAATAATGGTCATCCCTTTTAAATTCCATAAATAGTAAACGCCTTCCTTCACAGAAGTTCATCTCGATTATTATTAATCGAATTCCATTCAATTCCAATTTAATAAATAAACTGAAAAACTTTCTTACATCTTAAATAAAAGATTTATTACTTTCACAAATGGGCTCAAGAACAGTACCATTTAGGATACCATCCACAACGAACCCCAAAATCCAATTTGATATTAAATATAAGATCTTAAATGAAAATCATGTCGACTTACATTCAATACCAAATCCTGAGACTAACATATATCGTTTTGCAATAATGATATCAATATCTTTCAAATTCCCACCACAATATCTGTATAACAAAGGAATCCAATATCTAAATATACGAAGATAATTTCCGTTCAAATCCATTCCAATATATATGTATGTTGGAAAACTCTGGTTATATCAAAATCATTCTCAATCCAATTTGTTAATTTAAACTTATTGGATTATTGTTCTAGTTGTTAACTAGTTCATTCTGATAAAAATATCATTTATCTTTTCAGATATGGAATATATCATCCAAAATCTTACCAAATCATTAATTATAATTTTACATAATTTCTCTATATTTCTAAGAATTTTATTAAGGCTCTTACGGTCGGTTTCCAATATCGGCAATCGAATTGCATCCATAACGACCTTTAAAAAACCTGATTTGGACATATTTTAAATTTTAATTGTTCAAATTTAAACGTCATGTATTCATTTGAAAGATCTTTTCGATACGAATCCAATGGTTCTAGTTTTTGGAGAATTGGACGGTTTTGGTTTTAGGAGAATCTGACGATTCTGGTTTTAGGAGAATCGGATGGTCGGATCTCCTGTTACAACTATTCGAAGTTAATGGTTGAAATTCGCGAACGGTCGCTGCGCGACACGTTCTATACAAACCATTGAAATATATAAAATATATTTCGTCGATTTCCATTCAAAACGTATTTTATGAAATGTTTATAAATTCATTTAAAATCGATTTCACTTCTATTTCAATTGTTTTAAATTGAAATTGAACATTGCATTTCATTATGATCTCAACACGATAATATTTTCCAAATGTCATATTTTGAAATTCAGTCTTCTCGATATTCATTTTGAAAATGAATAAAATCAATATAAAAACCCGTTCAAGTTAAAATAGCGTTTATATACTTAACTCGGCTTCAAATTTTTATATTTTCGTGTTCCTCTAAAATCGGACATCAAAATCAAACTTCTAATCTTCATTGAATATTGTATTATAAGAATATTCATATTCATTCCAGATTGGAATAAAATTTCAACCAATATCCATATAAATAAATTCATATAGATTCCATTCATCATATATATCCAACAACAGTTGCAAACAACTATCAACATCCAAATTGACATCCAATGTGCATTTTATTTTCATATAAGCTTCAATCAAATAATTGACGCTTATATAAATCTGTCAATCAACCGATTAACCCCAATTTCACACAAGGGAGATGTGTGAGCCAAATATCATCCCAAGACCCATGTGGGGTTTTCAACCAACAAATAATTAAACCATAAATTATTTATTTCATCTCATCCATATCATAACATAACCAATCATCCAATGTCAATTACGGTGCCATAAGTGTCCATCCACGGAGTAGAAATGCGAGTGTCACATATTCATACAATGCTTTTAATGCAAATGATTTGTGAATAACTCATGTGTTGAACTCAAGGGATATCACATGCAACAGATAAAAATGACTGTACAAAATATTTGAGCGAGAGAGTTCTCACCGAGATTTTTGATCGTTATAATAACAATCGCGTTTGAGTTAAATTAAACATGGATTTAATTTAACCCAAATTTCCAACTAGCTTCAAATTTTACCAAATTAGTTTCATTGTGAAGCTCTCGTCGATACGGTTCCAATGCATCTTGAATCGTCTAATTTCGAGTTCGTATGAAAATGTTATGAACTTTATAAGTTCACATATTTATGCCAAACAAGCATTCTATCAACATATCTTGGTATTAACCAACTAATTAACTAATTAAAATTAAACAACTCTCACGCCAAGCATCAAACAACCATACACTGCACCGTTGGTGCTTCACGCATTTGCTACGAGCTAAAGATCTCGCCTTTTCAACTCGAATCAACACCAAACTCCACGTCAACACTCTTATGTACATACACTTGGGTTCTAGGGCATAAAACTAACTCTTTTATGGGTTTGTGGGCTTGTGGGGCCCACAAGAGCCACTGACCAGATCTGGACAGCAAAGAGTAGGGCCTTGGTGAGGGTTTTGGGGTGCATTGTGGCGAGTAGAAGCCATGAAGGAGATGCTAAAGGTTGTAGAAGTGGTGCAAAACCTTAAAAATGCAAGCTTTTTGCAAAATGAAGAGGAAGGAAGAGTTTCAGAGGGGGGAAGGGGGCCCACATTGCCATGGCTGGAGGAGGCGGAGGGGTGGCTGCGCAGCAGGTGGAGGTGGTGAGGTCAAGGCGGTGGCATGGAGAGCTAAAGGGCAGAGAAGCCATTAAAGAGGAAGTTTAAGCTTTAGGAATGTAAATGAATTTAATACTAAATTAAAACCCACTTAACCCTGTATCATGTCATGGAAGCACAAATTAAGGGGAGGATGCCAACTGTAAGGGAGAGAAGGCTCCTTGTCTAATTCTAATTGGTCCAACACTATTCGCGATTTGACTTATTTTGCTAGTGTATTAATTCCAACGTGCAAATTCGTTCTTGTCTCACGGCCACACGTTAACTCCAAATTTTACAAAATTTGTAATCTCGCTATCTTTTGGAATTATGCTTCCAATTAATATAACCGCGTCGAATTTGGAGACCGTTTGAAAAATGACCTTATTTTCAGCTTAAATTGAAAACTGACTGAATTTTCAGCTTATGTTTATATATCGTTCTCTCACATACAAACTCCGTTGAACTTAAAATTTTGGATTCTACCATATTTTGACATTTTGGATCCAACAAAATTGGTTTAGTCGAATTCCGAGACTATTAGAAAATTAGTTCTTTTTCAAGTGGTCGATATAGCTTTTAAAATATCGATTTTTAAATTTATACATATTAATCAAATTAATATTTTTACTGAGCATGTTTTAAGTCAAATAAAATATTAAAACTAATTTTAAAATTATTCTCAAACTTTATTTAGCACAAATAACCAATTTATATCCAAAATTCATTAAAATAGATTAAATAAAATTTTATATCAGTTCTGAAATTCCGGGTTGTTACAACATCCCTATTAAAAAACTAAAAATTGAATTTTGGAAAAGCAATAAAAATGATGTATAAATAGATTGAAGTAATTCTGAAGTTTAAACAAGCTATTTTGCTATATCATAAGATAGTACAATAGAGTAAGAATATAGATTTAAAACATATATTTATGATATAAAAGTAATATTAAAACTAAATCATAGATTATAATATTGAGATTTCATACTAAAGTATTAAAATCAGAAGTTAGTTTAAAAGCAAAAGATGTTTCAAAACAAGTTTGTTAAGTAAGTTTAAAAACAGGATGTGATTTGAAAATGAAAGATAAGGAGAATTTGAAGGCTAATACATTTTTAGTGAAAATATATAAAGGAAAATTTTGAATTCCGTTTTGAAGTAGTTTTTTGAGTTCCTACTTGTAGAGTATTTAATCATGTTAAGCTTTGGTTCTTGCTAAGACTAGAGTTAGTCGTGGGTTTCATCCTACAATTAAAATTCGAATAAAGATGTTAGTGCTATTATGAAGTTTTAACATAAATCCAGACTTTATTACTTATCTAGAACTCTTGAACTCTTGATACTCATGAATCTTAATTTTTTTTATCTTTATATTCTTTAATCTTAAATCTTTATACTGTACAGTCTTCATTCTCAATACCTATCTATAAATATCTTGCATATACATATATAACTTAACATAAAATGCTAGTATACATATTTTACAATAAGTCATAAAGTTGTTGTCATCAAAACCATTATCTCGGGAACAAACGGTATTTTCTCTAATTTATTTGTTTGAGTAAATAACATGTGCATTCTCTTATTTGAAATTTCATAAATAAATCTTTTGCACACATTATGTAAATTGAACATTTGAATGCTTACTTTGAGCTTTTGTATCCATAACCTTATGCTCCACCAATTTTGATAAGCCTATAAAGTTAAGGCAAACCAAAGCCAAAAATTTGTTATAATATTATGGATTCTGAAAGCACTTCCTTGATTTAGGAAATTTTGGAGACAAAGCCCTCTTTGGGGAAGGTTAAAAGATACGAAATCATTTCAGAGATCCTCATAAGACCTGAGACCAAATTTTAAGTTTTTACTAATAGAAGGCAATTATTTTTTGGAAATAATGGAAAATCGTAACCCCTTTTGTCACTAGTGAACCTGTAACCCAAATCCAGGTATTAAACTAATAGGAGTCCAAAAATCAGTTTTTGGATATAGAAGACCCAAAGCATCTTTTGGCATTAGAAGATCTGAAACCCAGGTTCACGTATTTGAATAACTGAAGTCTAGAAATTTGCTTCTCAAAATAGTAGATGACTGAAAACCTTTATAGAATTAAGAGACCCGAAACCCAGATTAGGGTATTAGAATGACAAAAATCTAGAAATCCACTTATGAAAATAAAAAAAGGCCGAAACCCTTTCGGTAATAAGAGACCTGAAACCCAAGTTTGGTTATTAAGGTGATATACATCTAGAAATCCTCTTCTGGAAATAATAGAAGACAACAACCCTTTCAGTATTAAGAGTCTCGAAACCCAGTTTCCAGTAGGAAAATGATAGAAATCCAAAAATTTCACTTTTAGAAATTAAAATTCAACACCCATTTCATGTAGTGGCCATTTTGTTTTTTTTAAAAGCAAAGGTAAGACATGTTTTTCATTTGAATAGAGGCAGGACATGCTTTAAGTACTCCCTTTGAGATTAGGTTCTCTTCTGCAGGACGACGTATAAGCAGTGGCAGAGCGTACTTATCTTTCGAGTAGAGGCAGGGCGTGCTTAACAGAAGCAGAAGCAGAGGCAGAGATTGTTCTAAAAAGAACGGAGGCAGGGCGTGCTTCATTCAGAATCTTGTGTCATATCACTTTTGGGATGGGACCAAGGGATTACCCGTCCCTCCTCCAAAGGGACGCTTGAACATGCCACATTAATGATGGGAATAAGGGCTTATAGATGCATCAGTCATGCCTTATTAGGCGGCATCGACCGCTTACTCATCCTCCCTCTAGGGGCGCTTTGGCTAGGCCATCTTGGCGGGATCAAGGGCTTTAGTGGTTCTTGGAAGTATGTGTCTGGGCTTACCTTCTCCTCCCTTTCAAGAAGCGCCTTGACTGCGTCAAGGAATTCTCCATAAAAAAAGAGTATTTAACTCCCTACCATGTAAATTTATTATCTTATTTTGTTTACTTATGGTGTAGTTTTTCTTTATCTTTGTATCCAAATAGCACTACTAATCCAAATTGAGATCTTTATTGATCCTTTTTGTTTACTTCTTTACAAACTTATTCAATTTTCCTTGTCTATAAAGACTAATGCTATCCCTTTCAAAACCCTATAATGGTTGGTTATGTGTCCATTCATCATATGGTAAAGGTACTATGCTCCTCCTTTATCCCATTCATACCTGAGCAACTTTTTCTTTTAATTTCAGTAATCAGATTCTCCTGTAGTTAAAATGTAGATGTTTCCAATCGAGCTCTACACCAAAACAGGCAAATCCTAACATTTATAAGTGTTACAAGTAATTTTTGTAACATATTTTAAGTGTTACCAATGGCTTGCGAGGAATGGGGCGGTCAACATTGCAAGTCTTATAAGTGTTACAAATAGAGTCTGTACAAACGCTTGTAAGTGTGGGACCTGAATATTTAACCCTTTTTAAACATTGGAAAACAACTATTCCGTGACATTTACAAATGTCATTAAACGAAAATCGTGGGACACTTATAAGTGTTGATATCACCATCCTACTGGTGCTTATAAATGTTGTCATACATAAATTGTTGTATTTATTGTTTAGTTTTGCAATATATGTAAGTATTGTAGATACGAAATATTGGTAACACTTAGTGAAGTTAATTTTTTTCTATTCTACATAGAATTAATATTAAAATTCTTAAAACAAACGAATATAACATATATTTATGATTTCCATAGCATATGTATAATTCAACATATCAATTCAATATAAAATTTAGTATGCTTTCATATCTCAAATTCAATAATGTAACAATTACATAATACTCAGATGTGATCTACAAACTTCAATTTTAAAATATCATAATATCATGTATAAACTACAAAAAGCAAGATAAAGTCTTATAATGATACATAAAATTCTAGAAATTGCGAAGGCGAAACGTGGGTCATATTACAAAGCCTCCATCCAAAAATTCACAAAGCATGTTATGTCCATTTTGAAGACCACCGTAAATTTGCGCTTCCAGATCTAAAACTTCCAATCAAGAATCAAAGTGAATATGATAGCACCAAAATATAATAGCCAAATTAGTAAAAACACTTGCGTATGCTTTTGCTGTGAATGAAATAACTTGTTTAGATTTCTTATTTTTATGTGTCACATTCCAAACCATTGTTCTTGTAACTTTCACTTCTGAATTTTCCTTAACCTACAAGAAGAAATATTGTTAAACTAATTAACTATTTATTATTCATATGTAGAAGAAATATTTTTTATTATAATTTCCTACCATTTCGTCGTAAACACGGTGTGATTTTCTTCGCATGTGAATGATAATATTTTTAGTCTGGATTATTGTAATAGTTTGTTCATGGCCGTAGATCATGACATATTTTAGGCTTCAAATCATCCTGGGATAAATTAGTTGTAAGTATTCTATTTGATTAATTTTTTGCTATTTTCGTGTCTGCTCGTTTAGATCTTCTAATTTTTATAATATGTAACCGATTCTTTATATAACGAATTAGAGTATGTGATTTCCTCTTTTCTTTTTTTTGTTTTTAATAAAGGACAAAAATATGGCTATATAATTATTTACGTATGATAATATATTATATACAATTATTTAAGACTGAAATTAATCGATAGGTTATAAAAGCTAGTACTAGTAACGGTATATTTTTCAGTTTCACATAATAATATGTCAAAAACATAAACTTTGTTGAACCTGATATTTGTTTATAATTTTGTATCATGGACCACATAAGATGTCAGTTAGTCACATCTCATTTTTTAATGGGTGCTTTTACAGTAAAGGAAAACGAAGTATTTTAATAGGTAATTTTAACGGGGCATTTAAATGGCTTGAGAGTTAAACAAAGAAGGTGTTTCCGACTTGAGCATTTAAACGGAGCATTTAAGAAAAGTTTAATTTATGATTTTTCAAATTGTGGTTTAGTTAAATTGATTTTTTTATAAAAATATATCAAATATCATCTCCTACAAAGGGGGGGGGGGTCTAAGGGTGGCAATCCACTTAAGTGGAGGTGTGTTGTATGGCGCATTTAAGGATAAGTAGGGTAAAATTTAGAGCCAAGAGGTGAAATTACACCCGTTGACATTCGACGTGTCCGATGTATCGGACGCTAATGGGTGAAATTTCACCTATTGGCTTGTATGGTCAAATGGACCGAGCTTGGTTAGGGACAAGTCCGACACATCCTAAACTTTTCCTCGCCAAACTGGCTAGGCGATCAGTACCTAACCTAGAAACATGGAATGTGTGGAAAAAAAGTCGTAAAGGTTTTCTAGATTATAATGCACATCATTAAACTTTGTAATTGGGAATTTCGGTTGTAAGAACTTTTGTTATGGTGACAACCAGTTTTCAAGTTCACTTATCTTTGGCTTTAAATTCTAAGAAAACAATATAATAGCAAATACATGAATAACCACTTTGGTTAGAATGTCAGAAAAACTTGTATTTTAACAATTAAGGGGAAAATTGATACTTCTAGCTCATCCACATCTCAAGCACTATATTCTTCTTTCTAGACATAACTTTCATAACATTGGACTCCAAACAACAGCAAAAACCTATAATAATAATAAAAGAAAAAAGAAAGAAAAGATGTTTACATATAATCAAAGGGTGGATGGTATTTTCCTTTCAAGGATTTTGGACTGAACACCTTATCTGCGTGCCCAGGTAAATCCTGCTTTGGTTTTTTGTCCAAACAATCCACACCTGAAAGCTAGGCTTAAATTTAATACATATAAAATTGTTATATAATGTACATTAACATTGTTATTATTCCTAGTCTCTGGTATTGATTGTGTCCTACAAATTAATAACATTAACATTGTTACAAATACTGACAATAGAGAACAAATTATTTAAACTAGCAAATAAAATGTTATGGTTTATTGCATTTCCATTTTGTTCTCTACTTTGCCGTTGTTTCCTTTTCGTGGATATAAAATTTTAATTATATAGTCTAAATGATTTTAAAGGAGTATATAAATGAATTAGTATATTTTTGAAAAGTTAATCAATAATTGATTGTTGTTTGTGTGGTGTGATTATGAATTTGATTAATCAAATTATTGGAATCATAATTAATCCAATCAATAAGAGAATGAAAGGTAAATTTATGCAAATGAATCAAATATTAAACTGATTTGAAATTGATTTTAATATACGCATGTACATTATATATGTTTGAACAGGTAAATGGATTTGCTGTTGAGTAAAGAATTTATTTGTGTGCCCGACAAATAGGTAAGCCTTAATGAGTTGGATGCGCAATTTTATTTATTATATCAACTCCTGTGATTGCCATTGGATGCAGAGTGCTGGTTGTTCTATGTGTAATAATAAACGTCGCCATAGCATAGTAACAATTAATTTTGAACTACACTACATGGCATACTTCTTGAAGATAGCATACTTCATCATATACCACATAAGCATTTGGAGCTTGTGTGACGAGGTTGAAGATTTACCATACGAGCGAGAGGCTTGTATGGCGATGACTATATTACAGGTTGAACCGATGACTGATATGGACTATATAAAATATAACGGTAAATTTCCAGACTAATAAAAAAAACCACAAGGGTCTGGAGATGACAATAAACACGTCTCTCTTGTCATTAAGGCACAAAAACCATTTATAAGGTGACGAGAATTTATTCTCTGGAGTTATGATCTATACACACTCCCCTGTGGACACCGGAATATATCACTATAAATATGTGTATGCTTTTTAGGATTTATTGGGTACCTAATACGGCCCAATATGTTTCCAAACCCCTCCCCGTACAAAGGAGGTTATGGCGAAATTTTTCGAATATTTAGGGTGTTAGCCAAATTTTTGAAGAATTGGAAAATTCTTAGAAACTGAAAAGTTGAAGAATGAAAGCCAGAATGAAAGTTGAGTTGGTTAATTAAACAACTTTCAGCTTCGTTCCTTTTCGGGGACGAAAAGATTTTAAGTGGGGGAGATTGTAACAACCCGGAAAATCAGAACCAATTTAAAAAATTTAATTTGCCTATTTTAGTGGTTTTGAATATTTAAAATAAATTATTTTAAGTAATAACGACCAAAAGTCTATTTGAATCGATGTTGGAAAATAAATATATTTATTTTAATTATAAAACAAGGCCTGAAATGGCGCGGCAGTTTGAAAATTTGAATTCGAACTTTGACTAACTGTAGAGGATGCAAAATAAAACGAATTTTAGTGAAACCAAAAATATTTAAATCTGTTTATGAATATCTTTCTAACGAATCTGAAAAATTGAAATTTCATAGCAGGAATCAAAAGTTATGGCCAAATGAATTTTCAGAAAGGTCGTTATGGAGTTAATATAGCCCATGAAAATGGACATTTTGCAAACGACCTCCGTTTTCGACGAAACCACTTTTGTTGGATCCGGGATGTCAAATTATTGCTAGATTTCAAATTCCATAATTTTTGGAGTTAATATGTGAGCGTGGCAAAGGAAAATGTGTTTGATTAATTTTAGTCAATTTGGATCGACCAGAAAATGGCCATTTTTCAAACGGTTTCCAAATGCGACAAAATCAGTTTTGTTGGGACCGTATCATCAAAACATAGCTAGATTTATTTTTCTAGAGTTTTTGGGATCAGTATGTGGCCCCGGCAAATTGAAATGTACGTTCAAATCAAATATTAAATGTTTTATATTTCGATTTGAAGAAAAACTGACTGAAACAGTCGAATGGGCCTACGAAACATATTCCATTGTGTTCAGAATGGGGGTAATTAGGTAGGGACGACAATCGTTGGGTTTGAATTGGAGTTAGTATGGAGTGAGGGGTATTTTTGGATTTAAAGAAATAAAAAATTAAAATATAATTATATGGGCCAATGGGATTTTCTCGTTCAAAAATTAAATTTCCAGAAACCACCCCGTAACCCAATATCGAGCGGCGGCGGATGTGCATTCTTTCTCCCCTCGTTTTCATGAAATCCGCTTAATAAAATTTGAAACCCCAGTTGAAGATTCGGTAGGGAATCTTGCAAGCTTCAAATCCATATACGATTTGGATTTTATCGTTGAGAATATTGGGAGATCCACTCCTTCGAAGTCTGAGACTTCAGAGCGCCGCCACGATAGCCTGGCACCGTCGAACTCCACCCTGCTGCTGGCGCAGGTGCGCCTCTCCAGGCCCTAGAGCGTGGCGCAACCCGATTTCAACCTCGATCAACAGATTTGCAGAAAGATCAAACCCTAGTTTTGAACCTTTTTAGAGTGGTAACGGCTGTGATTATATTATACTGTTAATAACACTTTAAAGTGCTACGGTATCTGGTTTTACAATAAAAATCACATCCTTTTGCTATGTTTTCGAAATCCAGTGAAACACGAGACATTGGACTCGTGTGGACGCCTTCTACATTCTAGAAGAGACCGGAGAATTTTTGGAGCTTCCCACAATTTTTGAAGGAGTGGAACCCAATGTGAGATTTCTGAATTATAAACGATATGGAATGACGATGTATAAATTATATAATCGATGTATGAGTTATATATATATATATATACTCCCCTCGTCCACAGACCATGGACGGTATATATTGGTTGTGCTTGTTTGGATTTGCTTGATGTGAAATTTGGTGAATACTACAAATGGTTGATTTGATATGATTGATTATGGTTGAAATCCCAATAGGATTAGTTTATGGGAAAATTCGTCTGTGTACGAACTAGATATTGAAATCCCCATTGTCAAAAGCTTCGAGACTGTAAGGTAGAGTGAGGAGCCGTACTCGGGACGGTGCCGGTTTTAACTACCCTGCCGTTATGATGCCGAAATTTTCTGAAAAATTCATATGTTTGATTAATATGTATGTGTTGAAATATATTACTACGTTGGAAAAATATTCATTTTTGAAATAAATTGTTCGAACGATAAAAATAACATTTTTATTGAATGTATGAAATAAATTGTTTGAACGATAAAAATAACATTTTTAATGAATGTATGAGAGAAAATGGTTTGAACGATAAAAATAACATTTTTATTTTATGTACGAAGTATATAAAATAATCGTGTTTGAAATAAACTGTTTTGACAATAAAAATCGCATTTTCATAATATATATGAATCGCTAAAAATCTTCATTTTTGAAATAAATTGCTTTAACAATAAAAATCACATTTTTATCATCTATATGAAGTATATAAAATAATCGTGTTTGAAATAAATTGTTTTGACAATAAAATTCACATTTTTATTATATATATGAATTGTTAAAAATAATCGGGTTTGAAATAAATTGTTTTGACAATAAAAATCACATTGTTATTATATATATGAATTATTAAAAATAGTCATGTGTTGAAATAAATATTTGATGGATAAAAATATTATTTTATCACATATATGAAATGAAATGGTTTAGAAATCAAAGAACGGATTATATGTATATATAATTAAAATAAATCGAATAACGAAGCTGC
Source organism: Allium sativum (assembly GCA_030737875.1). Lineage (NCBI taxonomy): Eukaryota > Viridiplantae > Streptophyta > Magnoliopsida > Asparagales > Amaryllidaceae > Allium > Allium sativum. The sequence continues at coordinate 16,816,247 of CM060923.1, forward strand.
AGTTCGTGTTTTGGAAATCGTAACTTCAAAAGATTGTACCGGAAGATCCGGCCATTGGATTTTTCCAAAAGCGAAACCGTTGGGTTCGCTTTGAAAATTTCTTTCCAAAGATACCAACTTTGCAAAGATCCAACGGTTAGATTGTCTGGAATGTTTAATTCAAATCTGAATGAAAACAGCGCCAGAACAGATTATATATATATATATATATATTATTAAAATAAATCGAATAACGATGCTGTAGTTCGTAATTTCAAACGATTGTACTGGGAGATCCGACCGTCGGATTTTCCCAAAACTGGAACCGTTGGGTCCGCTTTGAAAAGATCTTTCTAAGGATATAAAATTTGTAAAGATCCAACGGTTAGATTTTCAGATATGTATAAATCAAATCTGAAGAAAAACAGCGCCATGGCCGCGTTATGGCCTGAAGCGTCGTTTATATAAATTGGCTATTTTTAAATGAATAAAAATGATGATAAATCGTTATAAAATATTATAAACGATACGGAATGGAAATAAACTGAATTTACCTGGTTTATTGGATATTTGATGGTTGAATGTGTTTGACGTGAAAATTACATTAATGAACTGAATTATGGAAGTCGAATAATTTAACCAGGAATTGAATTGATTTGAATTCTAAATATATGTGAATTATGTGAAAAAGCAGAGTAAATTCTCAATTCAAATAATTGATCGACGATTAGAAGTCGAAGATATGAAGGCGGTGCAAGACCGATGATCTTTACATAGAATGGATGGCTACTGATGCCTTTGATGGGAGTTGCTGCCCTGACGGGGTCACAGTGGTAGTCGTCCGAACGTACTTGTTGATCGTTCAGATGTGCGAGGGCCTCTCTCCTGTATTGGACATACGGGAGAGGAATAAGGTGCCTCCGGTTTCGTTCATACCCAGGACGGACTTGTAAATGGATGTGTGTCTGACGTCGTAGATTGACAATGTGGCATGCAGAGTTGCTGTGATCAAGGCTTTTGTTGAAAAGCATAGTCTTGTGGTTGATGATCAAAGCATGGCTTTAAATAGCTAGCTTTGTGTTTAGCGTTGATTCGCGGGCCTCACACCCCGGTATGAGTCAGAAACGGGAGAGGACATCAGGGAGGACATGCGTTTCCTTCTAGCTAGGAGTGGTGCTTTGGGTTTTACACGCCCGGGTATTTTACTTATGTGGATGATGGATAGCGAGGCCTCGGTTACTTCGGTATCTTTGGAGCCGATGGTTTGGTCGGGATATGACCAGTTTAAGCCCCATAGGGCGGGGAAACGCAGTGTTCAGACATTTTAATCCACTCCGTGTGGACCGGCCCTGACGATCCAAGGCTTGTCTGCACGCTTGCCTGAGACATGGGCTAGATTGTCTCGAAGTGGTAAGAATGATCCCTTGCCTTGGTTCATGACGGAAATCCAATTTCCAAATACGACATCGTGCGGTTTTGATTGCCTTGGTACACTATCGGAAGGTAGTTCCATACCTTGTCATAGTTGGTAATCCACTATCCAATAAGTGCTCGCGGTTTTGACTGTATACTATATATGTAGAACGTGAGATGAAAGCGTTTTTGCTAGATGATTATTATATTATGGTCGATAGACACTATCATAATATCAAAAGAATTTTGATATAAAGACTATTTTGGATTCTCATAAGGGAAAAACCCATTCTGTTATACGGCGTGGTCTTATGAGATATCATTTAATTGCTTAAACTGTTTTAAACTGTTTTACTCACACCAGTCCCATGACTGACCCAGAGTTTGTTTTGTTTTGTTTTCCCTAAACTCTTGGGTGCCCAATTTTGTACGGGCAGTCAAGTAGTCAGGATTTTACAGATATACTGAGAGCTTGGAGCAGGAGGCTTCAGGAATATATAGCTATTGTTTGTTACCGCTGTGTTGCAAGTGTTATACTCGGATAATGTTACTGTATACATATACTGATTTTATTTCAAAGTTATGTATCTATAATATGTTGTTCGTTCCGTAGTGAGATTCGTACTTACTCTGATGTTATATGTTCTTCTTCTTCTTCTATTCTAAGTTTCTATCTTATCTATTCTCACCCTCTAATTTCTTTCATGGACTATCCGGTGTTTTCAATTCTTGGATGTTCGACATGGTGTTGTATGCCGATATCCAAGGGCGCAAATTCCCCGGGTTGTTACACTTTTTATTACTTCTTTACAAACTTATTCAATTTTCCTTGACTAAAAAGACTAATGCTATCCCTTCCAAAACCCTATAATATTGTTGGTTATGTGTCCATTCATCATATGGTAGAGGTACTATGCTCCTCCTTTATCCCATTCATACATGAGCAACTTTTTTCTTTCAAGGTCAGTAATCAGATTCTCCTATAGTTAAGATGTAGATGTTTCCAATCGAGCACTAGACCAAAACAGGCAAATCCTAGCATTTATAAGTGTTACAAGTAATTTCCGTAACATATTTTAAGTGTTACCAATGGCTTGTGAGGAATGGGGCGGTCAACATTGCAAGGCTTATAAGTGTTACAAATAGAGTCCGTACCAATGCTTGTAAGTGTGGGACCAGAATATTTAACCCTTTTTAAACATTGGAAAACAACTATTCGGTGACATTTACAAATGTTACTGAACGAAAAACGTGGGACATTTATAAGTGTTGATATCACCATCCTACTAGTGCTTATAAATGTTGTCATACTTAAATTGTTGTATTTATTATTTAGTTTTACAATATATGTAAGTAATATAAATACGAAATATTGGTAACACTTAGTGAAGTTAAATTTTTTTCTATTCTACACAGAATTAATATTAAAATTCTTAAAACAAACGAATATAACATATATTTATGATTTCCATAGCATATGTATAATTCAACATATCAATTCAATATAAAATTTAGTATGCTTTCATATCTCAAATTCAATAATGTCACAATTACATAATACTCAAATGTGATATACAAACTTAAATTTTAAAATATCATAATATCATGTATAAACTACAAAAAGCAAGATAAAGTTTTATAATGATACATAGAATTCTAGAAATTGCAAAGGTGAAACATGGGTCATATCACAATGCCTCTATCCAAAAATTCACAAAGCTTGTTATGTCCATTTTGAAGACCACCGTAAATTTGCGCTTTCAGATCTAAAACTTCCAATCAAGAATCAAAGTGAATATGATAGCACCAAAATATAAGAGCCAAATTAGTAAAAACACTTGCATAGGCTTTTGCTGCGAATGAAATAACTTGTTTAGATTTCTTATTTTTATGTGTCACATTCCAAACCATTGTTCTTGTAACTTTCACTTCTGAATTTTCCTTAACCTACAAGAAGAAATATTGTTAAACTAATTAACTATTTATTATTCATATGTATAAGAAATATTTTTTATTATAATTTCCTACCATTTCGTCGTAAACACGGTATGATTTTCTTCGCATGTCAATGATAATATTTTTAGTCTGGATCATTGTAATAGTTTATTCATGGCCGTAGATCATGACATATTTTAGGCTTCAAATCATCCTGGAATAAATTAGTTGTAAGTATTCTATTTGATTAATTTATTGCTATTTTCCTGTCTGCTCGTTTAGATCTTCTAATTTTTATAACATGTAACCGATTCTTTATATAATGAATTAGAGTATGTGATTTCCTCTTTTTTTTCTGTTTTTAATAAAGGACAAAAATATGGCTATGTAATTATTTACGTATGATAATATATTACATACAATTATTTAAGACTGAAATTAAGCTGTAGGGTAATAAAAGCTAGTACTAGTAACAGTATATTTTTCAGTTTCACATAATAATATGTCAAAAACATAAACTTTGTTGAACCTTTATATTTGTTTATAATTTTGTATCATGGACCACTTAAGATGTCAGTTAGTCACATCTAATTTTTTAATGGGTGCGTTTACAGTAAACTAAAACAATGTATTTTAATAGGTCGTTTTAACGGGGCATTTAAATGGCTTGGGAGATAAACAAAGAAGGTGTTTTCAACTTGAGCGTTTAAATGGAGCATTTAAGTAGAGTATTTTAATTTATGATTCTTCAAATTGTGGTTTAGTTAATTAACTATTGGTTTTGTTGTGTAATACGTTGATTTTTTTTAAAAATATATCAAATATCATCCCCTACAAAATGGGGGGGTCTAAGGGTGGCAATCCACATAAGTGGAGGTATGGGATATCGTGCATTTAAGGACAAGTAGGGTAAAATTTAGAGCCAAGAGGTGAATTACATCCGTTGACATTCGACGTGTTCGATGCATCGGACGCTAATGGGTGAAATTTCACCTATTGGCTTGCATGGTCAAATGAACCGAGCTTGGTTAGGGACAAGTCCGACGCATCCTAAACTTTTCCACGCCAAACTGGCTAGACGAACAGTACCTAACTTAGAAACATGGAAGGTGTGAAAAAAAGTCATAAAGGTTTTCTAGATTATAATACACATCATTAAACTTTGTAATTGGAAATTTCGGTTGTAAGAAATTTTGTTATGGTGACAGCTAGTTTTCAAGATCGCTAATCTTTGGCTTTAAATTCTAAGAAAACAATATAATAAATAGCAAATACATCAATAAACACTTTGGTTGGAATGTCAGAAAAACTTGTATTTTAACAATTAAGGGGAAAATTGATACTTCTAGCTCATCCACATCTCAAGCACTACATTCTTCCTTCTAGACATAACTTCCATAACATTGGACACCAAACAACAGCAAAAACCTATATTAATAATAATAATAAAAGATGTTTACATATAATCAAAGGGTGGATGGTATTTTCCTTTCAAGGATTCTGGACTGAACACCTCATCCGCGTGCCCAGGTAAATCCTGCTTTGGTTTTTTGTCCAAACAATCCACACCTGAAAGCTAGGCTTATATTTGATACATATAAAATTGTTATATAATGTACATTAACATTGTTATTATTCCTAGTCTCTGGTATTGATTTTGCTTGAGTCTTCTACAAATTAATAACATTAACATTGTTACAAATACTGACAATAGAGAACAAATTATTTAAACTAGCAAATAAAATGTTATGGTTTATTGTATCTTGGTTCATAGTTTCCTCTCCCCCTTCAAGAATTTACCCTGAAAGCTCCTATCATCATTCCGTTCCTTTCCATCACCTGAACATAAATTGTTCTCTTTTCCTGCCAATTGTTCAGGTGAGTGATCTCCATTGTAAGTCGCATACAACAATATAACAACCCTATAGAGACTAGAATTAATTACCTCCTAACTGAAATGGTCTTATTCCCTACCCAACATTCAGTCAAAATAGTCGTATCATATTCTTTAGTCATTATCTTAACTCCCATCAACCTCTATTATTATCTCCTCATTAATACTGTGTATGTTGATATCTTTACCTGAATGATTGTTGACTCTGCCATTACTCTTCCCAGACTCATCATCTACCTTTTCCCGTTCATTATCCTTTTGCATGTTATCATTCCCACATCTATAAATAATAATAGCGTACATTTATTATAGCATTTTTCAAACTTTAACAGTTACTAATTTCTAATGCAACAAGAACAATATTTGCCAAACCGAAATTAATTATAAAACATAAGTTAGTAGGTACAGTGACAATTTCTGATGAAAAATAATGAGTTACATACCTCATTGCATCAGTTATAGCAGAGCTTTGATGATCACAACAACTATGTGAATCGCTCCTTTTGAATAAGAATAAAATCTAAAAATAAAATAAAAATAAAATAAATAAATAAATAACAAATTTGTGGAGATAGCCATTTTCCTTTATACTACACATGCTAGAAGTTCTGAAAATAAACTACTGGAAGTCTGGAATCAACTCAAGGGATCATAGAGGGGACAAGCTTGATGGGAAGGGAAAGTATAGCCGTAGGTCTATCTCAGGTCAAAGAGCTGTTGGTCCCCAGCAACGATGACTCAAGGTGAACTCCAAGTGATCGACTAACAAAGCGTGCATGTATAATTTTCATCTAACAGTACATAACTTGTAGATATTGAGTTCAAAATGAATATGCGCATAGTTGAACTCAACTTATCCCATAAACAAAAAATCATATTTCATCACAGCAACATATACATCTAAAAACAAACATCAATGTACTCAGCAATAAAACATAAAATTAATATATATTAGAAATGTAAACAAAAAAATCCAACTATTTAATTTGCATTTTATTGAAATTAAATCATTTCTCCATGGATACCCAGATAAACGTTTATGGTCTTTAAAGCACAGCTGCAGGTTTGCTTCTCATTTGCATAGCCGATAGGCCGATACTTTACTCTATGGCTTATCACTTTTTAGAGCGACAAACAAGATCATACTTCATCATTTAATGAGCAGAGTTGTATTCTTATTAGTAACTCCATTAGGTGAGCAGAGCTATATTCTTATTAGTAACTCCACTAGGTTGACGCATATAATTGATGATACATTAGTACCATTTCTTGGTTTGTGTGTGTTTTTCTAGGATATGGTCATGTTAATCTTCTCTATATCATTCCAGGTTTATCGGATGTCCTCGAATCATTTACGGATACAGTAAAATAATGATAAGAAGGAATGAACATATTATATATTGTTTACTTTGTTTAGCTTCTTTCATGGATTTCACGGTAATCTGTGTAGCAGTTTCTACATACTCTTATGGAATTCCGATATAAACGGTTGTCATATGGGCTATACTACTCTTTTTTTAACTTGACAGACTATTATTATTTTTATTAAATGCCTAATTGCATACACCAAAACACAACAAACATATTACTCAGTTTAATTCAACAACACTCAAAAAAATATTTACGGAACATTTTACCACCAAATATATGAGTAAGTCATGCTAAGTATTTATTTCAAAAGGAATACACATAGATTTCTTAATCATTGTTCTAGGCTAGTACAAGTAATTATTAACGATCTCGGTGATACTTAAGTTGGCATTGAATTCGTTAATTAATGTTTCGCTACCATGTGATGTATGTCTTATCAAAGTCATGTGATATTCAAAACCGACACAAATCACATAAGTAGGCATGACTGACACATAAGGAAAATGATTATGATAGATCATATTGTTTTGTAAGTGTATATTACAGTTTAATCTAAAGGGACCACATGAATTCAAACCTCGGGTAAGTTGTTTCTATTCATATCATGTAAGTATATTATTAGTGTACTTATTTATGCACCTAAATTGGGTAGCTGGAAACAAACAAATAAGAACTTGAAAACATGTGATTGCCAATTTACATATAATATACATGTAGGGAAAATAGCCTCACAGACGAGATAAGATCACACTGGAATAAGTGTCCTTAGTCTTTTAGAGACATTAGAATAACTTAACGACAATATTTTCTATTTGCTATATGATTATATAGTATGGGTGAGTACAAGTTCCCTGAGTCTTTCAGAGGCATTAGAATAACTTAACTACAAATTTGGGTTCACTGTTAAAAGTTCGCTTAACTTTAGCAGTAGAACTAATGTATATTTGATTTTGATTTTGATTTTCATTGAAATTCAATTGTTACTTCATAATTATTCCAATTATCCCTTTTTCGTTCGCTCTCAAAACCATAACCCTCAACTCAAGCTATTACCAAATACGATCCAACTACAACCAAAAGCACAACAAAAACATCATAAAAACTGAAAATTTTCATATAATGTGACAATATTTTGATGGATCTGAGTCCTTGTACTGTAATTGAAATGCCACTTCCTATTTATTTGGTTCAACTTATCTTCCTACATCATATCAGCAAGTGCATTGCACTTATGCATGTACCAAGTAGCATTACACTTATGCCTATGCCAAGTGCATCAAAATTTAAATTTAATTAATTTTAACATTATTGAATAATTAATAAATGTCAAAAGAAACTTTGGATAGTCTTTGATGCAGTGAGTTATCCAAGGACATAGAATAAATAAAATAAATTATGCAAATAGTGTATTAACCATACTTTATATTCCCTGACGATATACCATAAATGCCTTGACTTAACATTGAGTTATTATAGTAAAAAAACTGATATAATTTTTGAATTCATTCATTCAATTAAATTATTCGATCTTTCTTGCCCAAGTAGTACCTATCTGTTTCATTTCAAAGAGGTTCTAAGTAATATTATTCTTGGCATCATTCATAATAGGGATTTATGGCATGCAATGATAATACAGATTGCTTAACCTGGAGAACTAATTTATCTATTTCCAAGTCAAGATTTTTGGCAATACGAGCATTATATATATATATATATGACCATTAAATTATTGTACTTTTTATTGCTAAATTTCTTAAACAAAATCTTAATGTAATGGTCCTAGGATCAAAGCTATTGCATGTTCATGACTACCAGACAGAGGAAATATAGAAGTAAGAAATGGATGTGCTTCGGCGTATGTTTATATAAAGGGATCTCAAAGCCAAAAATTAAACTTGGCACAAAGGTTTAATTTTAGTCGGATCTTAAGTGTAATGTTAGAAGAAGAAAATATTTTTCCTTTTACAAAAATGTTTGGAAATTATTTCATGTTATATGAGATTTATAACAAAGATTTACTATAAAATTACGTTCGAAACACACATTAATTACTACAGTACAGCCCATGTATGGCTATTGGCACAAATATCTTAATTGTATTCACGTGCAGGTGTTGGCCATCGATCACTGACCCCATGAGCATCTACCTAAAAAGACATAAAATATACATCTACATATCACTTATGGTACAATTTTCGGTTGAAAAAAACCCACGTATAATTCACATATGCTATTTAACTGTCGCCGAGCATATAAAAAAACATCACTGGAAACGAACTGGTACCGTCAGACCCAATTCTTGAAACATCCTTACACAAATGTAAGGGAACAAACATGTTAATGAAAGCCCAAAAAAAGTTTGATCTATAGCAGCAAACCGTAGCCATGCTCCTCATAAACTTGTAAAACTTTCACATTTCTGTCAGTGTGAAACTCATCCTACTTTACAATTATAATTGCTGTATTTTGAAATCCCCAACATGAGTTTGTTGCTAGCAGATATCATACCTGATGTAGATTGTGGTGCCAATGTTGATGGCTATGGTAGGAAAAGAAAGTCGCGATGAGAGGCAGTCGGGAAGCAAAACGGATGTCCAGCATCGTTGGAGAAAATATTGAAACCACTGGAGAAAAGAAAGGCGCCATGGTTATGAGCGGTGCCAACAGTTGCGAAAGGAAAGGGGAAACCTAGATGATCATTGAAATTAAAATAGACTACGACCTGAAATGATAGTGTAGAAAGGGGAGTGTTGCAAAGGAAGTTTCTTTGAAGAATTACGAAAAAAATCCCTTATTATAATTTACTTACCTATTTACCTTGCGGTTCCAACGCTTTTTGTGTTGGAGAGTTTATATTTGATAATCACTTATTTTGCAGACGCTTTCTTAACATCCTCACTCTATTTTAGTGTTGGTGAGCATATAACATTTAAAAGTGTTAGGAATGTAAAAATACAACGCGTTGTAAAATCACAGTTTTGACGTAGAGTACATTCATATTATTGATTCTGTTGGAGTAGCATATACCTCTATGTTCCATTTATTTATGTACTTGAAATTTTATCGTTTATATATGACTTTGTCTAACCTAGAGTTTTATACTTTGCTTCTTATTACTCTGGGTGCTCTCACATGAGCAAACTAGAGGCATGTTAGGAGCAAGCATGAGTAGCTCATCAAAAGACGAACATGCCTATCTACGTATTATTTATATGTACTCTATCTCTTTTCGTTGTTCACTATTGTATGCTTCAGTAGTATCTTTATCATCTTGCTTTAGAAACAGTTTACATTGGGTAATTTTTTCTGTACAAATCTGCGACGCTGTGGTTTAATGTTAATGATCCATTACTCTGATTTCTAGGATTCATTTCAGTTATTTACAGTCTCGCCTTTTTTATATCAGTATGTTTTGTTATTATATTTTATTCCAAGCGTTGTGAGATATACGACAGGTTTTGTATAATTTTAGTTCTTTTCCACCTAAATAGTCACTTTACACTGTCCGTACACTATAGCAGCGCACTTTTCAGGTTTTAAGTGTTAAAAGTGTACGATGGTCATTTCAACAAGTATGCAATACAACTATGTACTACTACCAACCTGTTTAACTTTTTTTTCTCCATATTTTTTAAAAATAGAGAGAAAACGAAAGAAATTCCCATAACAAATTATGGAATCTAGCAGTAGTCAAACAGATTGAAGCAAACATAGCACAAAGTCCTACTGTTAAAAGCAGTACAAGCAAAATATAAGCACATAAGATCGTAGGTTATTGGCTTAAATGAACCAAGTTGGTATTCTAAACCAAAATTTGAGTAACTTAAATTTATAGTTTCTTCCTATGATGAACTTTAAGAATTTATATAGAAGCATCGAATAAGACAGAAACTGTTCTACCTACAAAGCAGGGGTGCGGCTAGTGAAGAGAACTGCGCACCCATATGTATGGGTGTGGGTGTACACGAAGGTGCGTACGGGGTGCGCCACGAGGCGTGTCCCTGAATTTCAAGGAACGAGTGTGGTTGGGTGCGGGGAAAATGGCGCGGCAAGGACAAACAAGTAATTTTTTTAATCAGTTTCGATCCTTACCAGACCGATTAACACGATCGATTTTCTTCTTCGTCGTTCAAATCTTCTTCGCCACGAGCCCTAGGTAATTTTTGATGCATCTTTTTACTTTATGTTGAGCGATTTTTTAGTTGTTCAAATCTTCAATTCGATTAACACGATCGATTCTCTTCTTCATCGATTAACACGATCGATCCTTACCTATATGCGTGGGCCACAAATAGGTGACTTTTGACGCATCTTTTTTACTTTTTATGTTGAGCGATTTTATTTTTTAACTGAGGCATCCATTTTATAACTGGAAAGCTATTTTTTTTCTAATTTGAGGATAGTGCAACAACGTTCAGATTGTTTAAAAAACAATGGAGAGTTCTGTTTCAGTTGAGATATTTTGAGGCACTGAACAAGTTATATATATAATATATTTTTAATATTTTAATATTTGCCGCATCCCTCCGCACCCGAATCCTCATATTTTTGAATTTGCCGAATTCTCGTATCGCCATATCGTGCACCCGCATACCCACACCTATACTTCCTAGTGTTCTACTGAAGTATAGGAATCTGCACGTTATCCCCTTCTTTTACATGGGAAGAAAACATATAATAAAAAAAAATATGATCAATTTTTCCAAAGCTGTAAATCACATTGATTCTCCAATAATATTAAATTTTCTTTATGTATGATAATATTATTTTGACGATATCATAAAATACAGAATGGATGCAAAAAAGGGATGCAAATAACCATACATTTGTTTAAATGTATGCAAGGACCCAATGATGGTGTAATTAAAGTACCATTTAAAGAAGGGGCTAGGACAACTTACAGCAAATCTGCTAGCGGGCGATGATTTGATATGAGATACACTTGACATCTGCTCAATTCAACCAGCATTATGCGATTAGTAAAATGATGCTCTTGATATGAGTTACGTGAAAAGCAACAACTTACGATTGAATTATAAAGAAAATGGTGGCCTAATGAGTTGCTTGAAACCTGCAAGTACAAGCATTTGTGTAGCAACAAGGCATCTTAAGTTAAAGACGAACAACTATGAACAACACAAAAAAAAAGGGAATTCTAAAAAACAAACCCAAAATAAATAGTTTTCACAATTTAATAAAATGATGATTGGGCATAAAAATTGAACTATTCAAAATCTTGAAAGATATCATCTATAAAACCACCCTACTTTTGGGACAAAAAATTGCAGTATAGAAAGGTACATTTAGAAATCTAATTGAATACTTCTTTGCATATAGCAAAAATCATACCAATAAACAAAACTGCCTCTGGTAAAAAAATAGAACCTGAAAACATATGTAATAACACGTAGCAACAAGGCATCATCTCTAAATCAAGGTTTATAAAATAGTACAGGATATGTAGGCAATAATAAGTACAGGTTATGTGACAATAGGTAAGGTAAAAGTCAATTTATGTAGAAACCTGGAAGAAAAAGGAGGAGAAATCATTTTTAAAACAAGCCTGCTTCTGACATAAAAATAAAATCATCTTCTAAAACAAGCCTGCTGATAAAACATTCAGAAGAGTAAAAAGGGGGCATTCCGAGAATTGAACTCGGGACCTCTCGCACCCTAAGCGAGAATCATACCACTAGACCAAATGCCCTTGATGGAGAAATTGATCTGCAGCCATTACTCATTCGGCAGCTCATAGCGTTAGAGTCTACATCCTAGAAAAAAGGCTCGAAAATGAAATTCAAACTACACTAAGGTTTGCAGGGTAGCATTTAAAAAAAAAACCTTCTGAAGTAGATATTTACAAAACGAAAAGGGGCATCTCATAAATTAAACTCAAGACCAAGAATCATACAACTAGAACATGATGTCCTGTTGAAAGGCAGAATTTATAAATACATAATTATATCGTTTGGAGTAGTACATAACATTTGATTTGGCAATCATAAAAATGTTCACAGTCAACGTTAGAGGGCATGTGCTATGTGAAAGCAAGGATGATTAGATTTTGAAAACAATCTTTTATTTTTAGTATGATATACTAGAATAGACTTAGAGGCTGTCAGGCTGACGCCTCTTCCCCCCAAAGCAATAATGATACATACTATTATAGCAAATGCTCTTGATAGCAAGACATAAATTGATCACTGACTAATAAGAGATCATTAAATAAATAAGTAAACTACAAATGCAATATACAATTTACTGGTCAAATCTCCACATCTCAAAATGCTTTTTCTTCTTTTTCAAGATGGAAAAAATAAAATGGTTGGAAAGAACGAAGAACTTTCAAATCCTTCGATCTTAAAACAATAGGTTAGTCATCGACTTTTCATCACACTTAATCCCAAATTTACTGTATGACTCATGTACAATCAACAACAATATCATGCAACACTATTTAACTCACGCTTGATTCAGTATAACAAGAATGCTACCTTATATAATATTGCCATTAATGAATTCAATGGCTTAAATCCATGATTAACTTAAAATTCCTTAAGGTTATAGGATTATCCTTCCTACAGACAGCTTTTTGTTTCCTAAAGTTAGTTATTTATACTTCATAGAATAATTTAATAAGTTTCCATTTCACATATTTAGATTTCTCATTATTCTCTAGAATGTGTTAATAACACAATATAATATACAAGGTCTTGTGGAGTAACTCAGAAAATATCATGAACATCCAGGTTTAATATCACTCGAGTACTCCAAAACCCACCAACTTAGAATAAGCAATCCAAAATTTTAAACACCCGTAAAAACCCTAACTTGAAATGCTCCAAAAATAAACTCCTAGGTTAGAAGTAGATAACTAAATTTAACCCCAATGCCATTTTTTATTTTAGCAGAGGTTAAACTATGTAGATCTGGGAGATGTCCGAAAATCTGCAGCGTAGGTTTGTTCTGTAGGAAAAAATCGGCCTAAGGGAACCCCCAAGCTAGCAATCGCCATATCCAAAATATTCATATCAGACCCATTAAATCTTACTGGACATAATAGTCGGTGTGACGGTATTGCACATCCATTGGGGCATCTTTCAAACCAAAAGTGGAAGCCTTCTGTATTTTTCGCCACTCTTAGTAATATGTTCCTTCGTCTTTAAAATTTTTCAAGTCATATAAATAAACAAAAAGCAAGTCTAACAACATTTACAGGGGCGTGACAGCTAGAAAAAACATGAGCAGCTATTGGATAAGTGAATAATAGTGGACTGATGATGGTTTTATTCAAAATTACAAAGCATATTGATGAATTAGAGTGCAAGTGCACGCACCATTGGCTATCAAGCTACTGATGCTAGCAGTCTAGATAAATGAATAATGCAAAGTTCATTTTGTATCATTTAATGTTTCTGTAAAATGATCACCTCAAAGTCGACTGTATCCACTTCATATCACTTATCCACAAGACAAAGGCTTCTTCAAAACAAGGAAAAGTTCAAGATGCAAAAATCTAGCATTTTCTATAATCTTCAATTAATAAAAAGCTTACGCAATTGATCGATCTTTGCTTAAAATTTGAGCAAACATGTAACAACCCACAATTTTACATTAGCTAATTAATAATAGTTAATCATTTAATTCAATTTAAACGAACTAATGATTCAAAAGAAGAATTTATAAATATGAACATGTTGTGGCTTGAAACCAACTTCATTGCGTTTGTAACTTTGTTTTTATATGAAACATGTATAAAATTTGATATGATTGCTAGATGGGAAGAAAAGATGAACGGGGGCAAAATGGTCATTTGTAAAGGAACCCGATCCATTTCACGACAGATGGAGGTAGATTTCAGAAAAAATAAATCCATATTTGAATCATAGAGGGTTTATGAAGTCTTGTAATTTTCACTAGTTCCAACCTAATTATTTTTTATAAAATAAAATTTCATTAATATTGTCTTATTCTTATTAATTAAATATATGTTTATGGAGCATGAAATATAAATGAGTGTGACCGTGTGAATATCAAATATAATCATATTTTAAAAGAGAGTGACAAATATGTGAAACATACAATGAGTGTGATTGTTTGGTGTTTAAAGATGGAATCAACCGTAAAATCGGATTTGGATGTAATTACATTGAAATGAAATAGAAGGAATCACCGATTGATTCTTTCCTTTTTCGCGAACATTTAATTGATCACATCCAAACAATTTACAAGGTGCGATGTACGACAACAATATGTTTAAAATGACAAAAGAAACAAACAACAATTTGATCATTATATACATGTGTGATTATTGAGACATATATCTACCATGTTTACATTCGCTATTTATATGTATATATTATTGCATCAATTTACAATTGTTCAATGAAAATACAAGCTTTAACAAAATCAAATATAAATATTTACACATACACATGGTATGCGTATGCATGTATGATTTACAAACATCCATATTAAGTTAAGCTTTTCCAAAGAATTTTCATATATACATATGTGCATGCACATGCGCGTGCATGCACGTGCGCACGTGCATATGTGTATAATTCTACCCAAAATAATTTTTTTATCAAATTATTATAAAATTAAAATTGCATCCATTAAATCAATCAAGATATCACCATTTTCTATATTTTTGACTAAAAATCCAAACAAACATTTAGATCATTAAGTTGTATAATATGCTTAAAATATTGTTGTAGGTACTTTAAAAACATAGATTCATTGCAAAAAATGTTGTTTTATGCATATATTAATTCTGATTTTAATTTATCAAGTTAAAAACAAATCAAATCACTCAACAAGTTGTATAAATTGTATTACAAATTCTAGATCAAAGGCAATAATACGTACATGTAAGATTGTGTTAGATATAATACATCTTAGTAAACAAATTCATTTTAGAATACATTTTTCAGACCTAGCCGATAACGAAATTTTGATTAGGAAATCCCTTCCTAGATTCTTGAATCGACACCCAAGGGTGAACCGTGTAGACTTTATGTTTACTTGACGTTTTGATTTGTTTCGGAGTCGATTTATTTTTTTAAAATATATAAAGTGCTCAAAAAATAAGGCATATTGCGGGTAAACAATTTGGTACATATTCATCATTTTAAGGAAAATATAGAGAATCATAGGATATAAGAAATACGTTAAGGTGGAAATAAATAATTATGGGATGTAAGAAAAAGATTAAGTGGAAGAGAGCCCCTTGACTCATTCAACCATACATTTCCCATTACACTTTAGTAATATAGGATGAAAATTTACATTCTAATAAAAGGCTTCTTTTCATGAACTCTAAGTCCTCCCTTCCTTGATTAAAAGCCGATTGACATTTCAAGTTAAGAATCCTAACACTGAAATTTTTGAACTTTTTTTTTGATCTTGATGCATACAAAATAAGAAACATACATTTTTATATATTAAAAAACGAATAAGTGGAAGAGATGATTAAATACCTCTTAGTCAAAGCCAACCGCTCCCTCACACTCCAAGAAAGCAATAGCTGGAAAATTTCACAAATTGAATGATATTGAGGAGATTAAGTAAGAACGCAACAAACCAGTAAAGGTGACAAAATTTCAAACGGCATTAATCATACGAGGATAGGCCATTTTGTCAAGAGAATATTGCTATAACCTTCATTGGATTGTTAAAACAGTTTTGCTCAAATTAAACATGTTCGTTAAAATAAGAAATACATAGCATATTGACAATAGCAATTTTATAGTTAAGTGTAATAAAGTGCAACATAATTTATGTCATAATAAGAAACAGTGAAATTGTACGTAGCTAGTTTAAACTGCGATACATAGGCCATAACACTTCAAGTGCAATTTATATTGTTTTCCTATCATTTAAATTGCTTTCATATGAGGATGTTGGGCCATAACACTTCAAGTAGCTAGTTTATGTAATGATTTTTAAACAGTCCATAAGTACTATAAACTGTTTATAGAAACTGCAATTACACTGCCTTTATGTATTGATTTCCTGCTACATACAACCCAATACATAAATGCAAAAATGACCAGACGATAAAGCTGAATCAAGATTAACAAAAAAAAGACTTGATGCATATACGTATGAGCAAAACGTGCAACCATAATGTGATTATGTTTCTAATCTACATTTATGCATATGAAAATAGAGATTATGAATTGACATGTTAACTGATAATTTTTCAGCTTATCAAACATTATAAAGTACACAATTAATCTACAAGAATGTGGACTATTAATTCAAAGGTTCAAATTTTCGTTTTTCGTTCCCATCATAGGAAAATTCCAAATTTTCTACCATTTCGAAAAGTCTGAAAATTCATTTTGATTCCTATTTCCTAATTCTGGTACTCTTATTTTGTAAATATATGTCAACAAATACGCAATACAAATACAAAATTATAGCGAATAACATAGAAGGTACAAATATATGCTTTCTTTTTTGCTCATTTTCTATGCGTGCTTCTTCCTAGGGCCGTCAATGAAACCCAGGTCCCCCTCCCCCCCTTAAAAACAAAACAAAAAAGAAAAAATCCCCCCCAACACCCCCCTCCAAATGAAAAAAGAACACATACATACATATAGCCTGCCGACGTATTGCCAGTAAATAATGGTTTTAACTTCAGTTTTCACCTCAATATAACGACACCTTCAACCTCAATTTCAGCTTCACCAGAGAGAATAGTTCTTCAACACGTGTAATTTTGAGTTTTCTATTGATAAGTATTATGTTTCTTACTTTCTCAAATTTTACAAAGTACTTTTTAACCTAGATAGAAATCGTATTTTTCACATATTCCGATGTGGTCGACACCGGAACCAGGATGCAATCGCCGGATTTTCAACGTGCCGGGCGGAGAATGTTAACCACAATTAATTAATTCATATATTATGAAGTCCTTGCTTAGAGCCATTTTTTAAAAAGTTTAAGTACATTTCATTTCACGTCAAAGTCAACAAATAACCATCAAGCACTGCAAGTCTAACACACAAGTAAGTGGATAGATCGGCAAACTTGCATCCAGCTCAGATGTCTTTACATCTCAAATACTTATAAACCTTCTTCTTTTTTCCAGTATTAATTAATTTGCTTTTTATCGAATGGGTGGTATTATAATGAGAACATAAGAACATTGCACTTGAACTTGAAAAGATAATCATGAGTGTTATGTCAAGAATAGAAGCTAAGAATACTACGAACTAATACAATGCAAATATGTCTGTATGAACCACATACATAGTTCCAACAATTTCAAGACAAGTACATCTATCAGATAATAAATTTCCCACCTCACTACGATAAAACCATATAGACAAAAAAATACAAGTTAGATACAACAAGAATCTCCCATATCATTTAGAGCATCTAGCAATAGTCAAACTACTCAAATTAAACATAGTATGAACCATTACACTTAAGCGCGTTACAAGTAGAGTCTAATAACATAAGCAAAGATAAAAAGATACTGGCTTAAATGATTTTAACCAAGTCAGTATTCTAAATCAAATTTTATGAATGAATCAAATTCCAGTTTCTTCCTGTGACTAATTATGTTCAAAATTTTATAAAGAGACAGTAAGTATTTACCACAAAAGATATAAAGGGTTCTACTAAAATATATGAATCCTTGCACATTATTCCCTACTTTTACATGAGAGGAAAACATATAAAACAACTATAGGTTTTCATCAAAAAATCTAAAATAACATGATCGTTTTTTTACTTCAAAACATTAAATCACATTGATTCTTCAGTGAAACTAAATTTCTTTTAAGTATGGTTATACTATTTTGGTGACATCATAAATACAGAATGCATGCCGCAAAAAAAATCTTAATGTATCATTTGATGGTAGAAGATTACCGAGACACAAATAATTACACATTTGTTCAGATGTATTCAAAAACCCAACAGAGGTGTAATTAAATTCTCATTCAAAGAAGGGGCTACAGAAGCACAACTTACCGGAGGCCTGTTAGTTGGTAATGATTTGGTATGATAATCACTTGAAATCTGGTCTGAATTCGACAAATATTATGTGACTAAAACATGATGCCCTTGATTTGAGTTACATGAAAATTCAACAACTTGTGATTGAGCTAAAAAAAGAAAAGAAAATGATGACTTAGGATTGAATTATATGAGTTGATAGTTGAAACATAGAAGTATATCTATATATGTAGCAGCAAGGCATCACCTTAAAAATGTACAATTATGAACAATACAATACAATATAAAAGAGTGAATTCTGAAAATCAAACTTGGAACATATAGATTTTGTATATTGAGAAAATGGTAACTGACCATAGAAATTAAACTATGCAAAATCCTGAAAAACATCATCTATAAGAAAACCCTACTTTTGAAACAAAAATTCAGAATATTAAAAGCAAATTGCATAAATCAACCTTGGTAAGGAAAATTCAAGACCTTGCATGCATAAATCAAAGCTCATATCACTAAGCCGAATTGCCATTGGCAAAGCACTGAACCTGAAAGTATATGAAATTATGTAGCAACAAGGCATCATCTTGAAAACCAGATTTATCATACAATAAAATGATACAAGTATAATAATCCCAAGAATCAACCTTGGAACCTCTCATAATTGAAGGGCTGATCTGTAAGAATAGGTCACGCGACAACACAACAAAAGGTTCACTTATGTGGACTTTTGGAAAAATGTAATTTTTAATAAAAGCCTACATTCAACATAGAATTTTACAGAAAGGCCCCAAAGGGGGATCATGCCACATGACCAAATGCCGGTGATGTCAGGTGACATAAACATAGAAGTCAAAATAAGCGAAAGCTTGAAAATATCATCTTCAAAACAAGCGTACTTAAGATTATACATCATAAAAAGGGGCATTCCGAGAATCGAACTCGGGACCTCTCGCACCCAAAGCGAGAATCATACCACTAGACCAAATGCCCTTGGTGCAAGGGTTGATCTACTGGTATAATTCATTTGGCGATACACTGCATTATAGTTGTCATTTCAGAAAGAAAAGGACTAAAAAAACAAAAGTCAAACTATGCCAAAGAAGCATTCTGATAATAAATCTTTGAAATAGATATCTACAAAATGAAAAGGGGCATTTCATAAATTTAACTTGAGATCAAGAATCATACAACTATAACACATGTCTTGGTGAAAGGCTGAATTTATAAATACATGCAATTATATGACAATTTGATCATATCGTTCAAAGTAATATGTCACATATGATTTGGAAATTATAGAAATGTTGGCAGTCATCGTCAAAAGAAATGTACTATGTGAAAGCGTGGAAGATTTAATCTTGAACACATACTTTTATTTTAAATCTTATATATGATTGGCTTGTCTTATGTATAATTGGCTTGGAAGCCCGATTTTGTGGTCCGACCACGAAGTCCCAAACTGCTCTTCCATATAAAGAAAAGGTCAGGAGTTTGAATCTCACAATGAACAAAATTTTAAATATATATGTTCAAGTAGAAAATTTCAAACATAAACATGGTTGCAAATTCAAACATTATTTGAACAAAAATTACACTTTTTTTTGTGTTTTCAGTTATTCTCATTGAACTACATAGAAATTAAAATTTAATAATTTAACAAAGGATTTTATATGCAAGTGCATTGCACGTGCCAAGAAATGTCTATGACATAATAGAATAGACTTGATAACTTTCACCTCTTCCACCCAAAGCAATAACAACACCATTAGAGCAAATGCTTATAATGGCATGACATAATACAATAGACTCAATGACTATAACGCAATATACAATTCACTAGTCACATCTCCTCGTCCTTGATATGTTTAGTCAAGAACTGAAGCATGCAATAAATTTGTTATATTACAAATTTTCCTTTGAACGGTTGGGAACCAAAGCATATGATAAGTTCCTTGATGTTACTGATTTACAACTTTAGGTGATCTTAGAATGGCCTTTTCTTCTTTCTCAAGAATGGAAGGAATAAAATGGTTGAAAAGAATGAAGGACTTTTAAAACCTTCGCTCTTAGAACAATCAGGTTAGTCTCGGATTTTTCATCACAACAAATTAAAATTTACTGTAAGGATCGTGTACAAGTAACAAAATTATGGAGAAACGGTCACCTGAACTGGACTTTTAACCTAAAACCCTAATTCTGAATACTCGTAAAACCCTAACTCGAAAATTTCCAAAACTGAACTCCTACGATTGAAGTAATTTTAAAAAAAGGCCATAGTAAGTAGCTAAATTATGGAGAAATAGTCACCTGAACTGGATTCCGATGCCAATTTTGATATCGGCTGAGAGTAAAAGCATGTCGAATAAGGAAATGTTGGGAAAAATGTGTAGGAAAGAAAGAGTGGGTGTAAGGTGGGCGTTGGAAAAAACGGTCACCTGAACTTACCCATATTTACTTTTAACCGGTATGCTTTGCCATTTCATGGGATTGAATTTCACGAAGTAGAAGAAAAAACGTTGTACACCTTAGATTTCGTATATCCAAAATCAAGCATAGCACACAGAGCATGCGCATGGTAGCAAAAAGAAAACCCTAAAAAAAATTGTTTTTTCTAGCAAGGTTAGATTATATAAGTCTACTAATTTTCGAACATGGTTAGCCTAGGTTATACGAGGAAAAAAAAGATTGTACATTGTTTGGTTAATTAATTTCAAGTCATATAATTTTCGTTGTAAGTGGAAGTTAAACACTTTAAATTAAAATCTTTGTTATTGCGAGTTAGTATGTAAGTATGAGTTTTTATTTCAATACTTTTTAATTTATTCTCGTGTTTATAACTTGATAAAAAGCATTTGTGCATTTGTACGTGGTTAGGTTAACTAGCATTTGTACATGGTTATAACTTGAAAATAAAAAGATTGTAAATGGTTAGGTTAACTAGCATTCGCACATTTGTGTAGCTGACTCAAAAGTGACTGACTACTTCAGAAAGACGTAAAAAAGTGGAAGAAAGATCAGCAAAGCAAAAAGAAGATGAAGAACCATTAATCGAAGGAGAACAAGCTGATTAACAACTAATCGTAGGCAGAGGCAAGCTATCCAATTCCAGGCTACTTTTCTTTTTCAATCTTGAGTTCTTGTTCTTCGGTTATTAGTTAGCAATAATTCAACAAGACTTGTGCTGCAAGCATGCAAATTTATTTGTGTGTATTCCGATTTCCTATTGTCTCCGGTTTATGTTATTTGCTACAAGCCTTGTTGAAATTTCTCTAAGTCTGATCAATGAAGTATTTTTTAAATTTCAGTGAACCCCCAAATTTAAAACTACAAACTCGCTAGTTTAATCTTAGTGGAAATCCTAAGGCAATAGAACTATAAAAGATTAGAAGTCAAAGTTTTTTCTGAAGCAAAATAAATTTAACATGTTATATTTGTACTAATATTATCTATGTTGTGATTTTATTAATTGGCTAGTCGATCGGATGATTAAGAAAAAAAAGTATACGCAAGAAATAAATTCAAAGTATTTGAGCCTTGAATTATTGAAGCAAGATATATATATATATAATTATTTATATGATTCAAAAGCTGAATGATAAAGTGCAACACAATAAATCTAGAGCGAAGTGCGACTGTTCGATGAAAGGATGTGACTACTGGCAGCGCAATAAAGTTATTTGTTACGAATAAATATAGAGAAGTATATTTTTGTTAAATAACTTGGATTATTGTTTCGAATAAAGTTATTTTCTTTTTTTGTCTTTTCGTTATTTTTAGATATTATAAATTGTTTTGATGCCATACATTATCATCTGTAAAGGGGACTCTTTTTTTCTTTCTGCTTTAGGTACCAAAAGTCCTAGGACCATCCTTGTATGTGAAAGGCCCTAGGCAAAAAAATAATTTGAGGCCCTTGCATATAAAAAAAACAATGGAAAAATATGATAAACACAAGTATTCCATTAATACAAAATGATAGTTATGATTATACAAAAAACGGAACAAAAGACGTTTACATTATATCTGATCTTCTTACATTTTAAGTGGTAAATTTACTAAGCAGAATGCTTAATTCAAGCGATTCTAAAATCTTCTTCTCGATAGATATTGTAGCCAATCCAATCAATCTTTGTTGCGACATAGTTGTCCGAAGAAAAGATTTAATTAGCTTCAATTTTGAAAAGTTTCTTTCCGCCAAGGCGACGTTACAGAAATAGTTAGTAATATTCTATAAGCAACTCATGCATTAATATAAAGACAATCCATCCTCCTAATATAATTTAATACATTAATAGCTCCTTTTGCATTTGTTGGTAATACCACTTTTATGATTTGCAGCTCTGCGAATAACTTTGCTCCATCAATATTGGAAATCATCTCATGTTTCGAATAATTCTCATGGTTGTGATATGAAGACTTCAAACTATCATGAAAAACATGTTTCAATCCTTCTAGTTCATATAAAAATCTGAATGTCTTGTCATACTTTTTAAATTGTTCAAATATACTTTCAAGTGACGACAAATCTTGATCCACAATATACAAAAGTAATTCACTATAAAAGATTCTTTTGACAATTGCGTAGTCTCTGCACTGATATTTTCATCAAATTATTTTTCCCTGTGTATTACGCGTCTTTGAATAAATAAAGGTTCAATCTCCAGACCAATTGCAATTTTTTCCGCCTCAACCATAGACAATTCAAATCCATTTTCTCGATTTTTTTTGGAAAAACATATTAAACCTTTTAGATGATCCATCACAATGTCAATATGCATATCTTCCACTTATAGCTTTTTGCTTATTCTATTAACATTGTTCAATAAATGTACCAAATAATCATACCAAGCAAAAATTCAAAGTTCTCAAACTCATATTTAACTAAGGATTCGGCCCCACTTTTGCACATAGGATCATCTTATGACTCGCCAATTGAATTAGAGCTTCTCTAATTTGTGGAGCTTGAGACCAAATTTCTTTCACATTTTCAACATGACTTTCCCAATGTGTTTGTGACAATGGCTTTAGTGTAAGACCATCAACTGTAAGGGGTGATCAATCCCTTTCAGCAGAAAAACCTCAATGTGATCTTGCAATGATGTGATAGAACAAACAGATTGAAATGATTATCAATCACAGATCACAGAAAAAATAAAGGCAGCAGAGAACACACAAATTTATAGTGGTTCCACAATCGCGAGATAGTGTACGTCCACTTCAATGGGGAAGAGATTTTATTAATATTCAAGATATTACAGAGTTTTTAAAGTAGAGCAAAGAAATGAAGAAATACAGATGATCTCATGTCTTAGGAATAACATCCTCTATGCCTCTCTTTAAATAGATAAAAAAATTCTTGGGGATAAGGCAATTGATTTATGTAAATAAATCAATTCATGGAAGGCTAATATTGTAACGACCCGGAAAATCTGAACTAATTTAACTGTAATTTTTAAATTGGCTAAGATAATGGAGTTTAAATATTTAAAATAAATATTTTAAATAATAGCGATGAAAAGTGAGTTTGAATCGATGCTTGAAAACGAATATAATTAATTCTAATTATAAACAAGGCCTGAAATGGCGCGGTAATTTCAAATTTTGAATTCAAACTTTTACCGACTGTACCGGGTGCAGAACAAAACGGATTTGAGTGAAACCAAAAATATTTAAATCTGTTAGTGAATATCTTTCAAACGAATCCGAAAAATCGAAGTTTCATAGCATGATGCAAAAGTTATGGCCAAATGAATTTTCAGAAAGGTCGCTATGGAAATTATATAGCCCGTGAAATTGGCCATTTTGCAAACGACCTCGGAATTCAACGAAACCACTTTTGTTGGATCCGGGATGTGAAGTTATTGCTATGTTTCAAATTTCATAAATTTTGAAGCTAGTATGTGAGCGTGGCAAAGAAAAATGTGTTTTGGTCAATTATAGTTAAATTGGATCGACCAGAAATAGGCCTTTTTGCAAACGGTCTTAGAATTCGACGAAACTAGTTTGTTGGGACCGTATCGTCAAAACATAGCCAGATTTATTTTTCTGGAATTTTTCGAATCAGTTTTGTGGCCTTGGCAAATTGAAATGTACGTTCAAATCGAGTATTGAATGTTATATATTTTAAATTGAATGAAAACTGATTGAAACATTCGAATGGGCCTTCGAAACATATCCCATTGTGTTCGGAATGGGGGTAAAACGCTAGGGACGACAGTCGTTGGGTTTGGATTGGTGTTCGTGTGTGAAAGAGGGAATTTTAGAGATTTTAAAATATATATATATAAAAAAATCATTGATCAATAAACTTTCTCTCTCCCCGATAATATCGCGATCGACGACGGAAAGGTGTTCATCACTTCCCGTTCATTTTCTGATCAATCCATGCAAAACTAGCCCCTCCTCCAGTTGAAGATTTTGTAGAGCTCCTCGAGATCTTCAAATCCATATAAAGTTTGGAATTTTTCATGGCCTGTGGAGTGCGAATCGACGCCAGGAAGTTCGGGCGTTCAAACCGCCGCCGCACCGCCAGATCGCTGTCAAGTTGGGGGTGGCCACCATCGTCGGAGGCGCCTCTCCGTCCTCTTCCACGTGGCATCTTCCGATCGTCACCAAACCTCATGGATTGCAAGAAAAACTCCGACCTAGTTTTGAAGAAATCAGTCAGGTAACGGCTGAAATTAATTTCAACTATATTATAGCAGTTTAAAGCGCTACGGTTTTTGTTTTCACTGTAAAAATCATATCTTTTTCGTTTCTTGATGAAATTCAGTGAAACAAGAGACAGTGGACTCGTGTGGACGTCTTCTACCTTCTAGAAGAGACCGCATATTTTTCTGAGCCTTCTGCTATTTTTGGTGGAGTGGAACCCAATGTGAGATTTCTAATTTATAAACGATATGGAAAACGACGATGTATAAATTATATAGTCGATGTATGAGTTATATAAGCATTGTACACCTCTTGTATAAGCGTTGTATAAGTTGTACGTTCGATATATAAGTTGTATATGCGTTGTAAAAATTATATATGTGTTGAAATAGAAGTGAAATGCTATATATATATATATATATATACGCCCCTCGTCCACAAACCATGGACGATATTTATTGGTTGTGATTGGTGTGAAAATTGATTGATAGCGAATGGTTGATTGGAATTGTTTGTGGTTGATATTGATTGATTGTGGTTGAAAAATACCCGTTTGTGGTTGAGAAATATTTGGTTGAAACCACATAGGATTAGTTTGTGGAAATGAAAAAAATATACATGCCGCCTGCGTGCGAACTAGATGCATGATTCCCCATTGTCAAAAGCTGCGAGGCTTTAAGGTAGAGCGAGGAGCCGTACTAGGGACGGTCCCAGTTTTAACTACCCTGTCGTTATGCTGCCGAAATTTTGAATAATATTCATGTGTTAGAATTATTTTCCTGTATTGAAACTATATTCGTCTGTTGTATAGAAAACCTTCATGTGTTGAATTGAAATTCATTCGTTGAATAGAATTCATGTGTTGAATGGTATTCGTGTTTTTAAATATAAAAATCACCTTTTTATCTATTTATATAAACTATAGAAAACCTTCATGTGTTGAATTGAAATTCATTCGTTGAATAGAATTCATGTGTTGAATGGTATTCGTGTTTTTAAATATAAAAATCACCTTTTTATCTATTTATATAAACTATAGAAAACCTTCATGTGTTGAATTGAAATTCATTCGTTGAATAGAATTCATGTGTTGAATGGTATTCGTGTTTTAAATATAAAAATCACCTTTTTATCTATATATATAAACTATAGAAAACCTTCACGTGTTGAATCGAAATTCATTCGTTGAATTGAGATTCATGTGTTGAATGGTATTCATATTTTAAAAGAAATTGTTTTATAATAAAAATCCCATTTTTATCATCAATATGAAATATATAAAATAATCTTGTTTTGAAATAAATTGTTTTATAATAAACATCCTATTTTTATCACCTATATTAACTATATAAAATAGTCGAGTTTTGAAATAAATTGTTTTACATTAAAAATCACATTTTTATTATATACATGAATTGTTAAAAATAGTGAATTGTTGAAATAGAAGACAGATAGATAAAAATATCATTTTTATCAAATGTATTAAAAGAATATGGTTTTTGAAATCGAAGAATCGATATATATATATATATATATATATATATATATAAATAGAATTGAAATATATCGAATAACGAAGCTGCAGTTCGTATTTTGAAACCGTGATTTCAAACGATTATTGCGGGAGATCCGACCATCGGATTTCCCCGAAACCGCAACTGTTGGGTTCGCTTTGGAAATATCTTTCCAACGACACCAACTTTGTAAAAATCCAACGGTTGGATTGTCTGGAATGTTTAATTCAAATCTGAAGAAAAACAGCGCCAGAATCGATTATATTTATATATATATAAATATAATTATATTTAATTGAATAACGACGCTGCAGTTCGTATTTTGAAATCGAAACTTCAAACGATTATACCGGGAGATCCAACCTTCGGATTTTACCCAAACTGGAACCGTTGGATTCGTTTTGAAAAGATCTTTCTAATGAAGTAAATTTTGTGAAGATCCAACGGTTAGATTTTCAGATATGTGTAAATCAAATCTGAAGAAAAACAGCGCCACGGCCGCGTTATGGCCCGGAGCGTCGTTTTGAATTAGTTGGCTATTTTAAAATAAATAAAAATAGCGATAAATCATTATAAAATATTATAAACGATATGGATGTGAAATTTAGAAACTAACTGAAGGTTGGCTAAGTCGAATGGTTTCCTGGGTGTTGATCTGATGTTGGTTTCGGCCTTCGGGGTTAATATTTGGGAAATCGTTCTCTTACTGATTGACGGTTAGTGACTAATGAATTGAAATGATGCGTATGTATGTTAGTGTTGCACTTGTTTATTATATACGCGAGTTTCTCAGAAAGACCGGGTTTATCCCATTCTAAATAACTGAATCGACAATAAGAAGTCGAAGATGAAGACGGGGGTTGAAGACCGATCTTCACCTCGTTTGGATGGTCACTGAGGTCCTGATTGGGAGGCATCCCGAAATATGGATAATGAGTGGTGATCGTCCAGACGTACGTGGGAATCGATGAATATGCGAGGTATTTAGTGCCTCCGGTTTCGTTCAGACCCAGAACGGACTTGCAAATGGACTGTGTGTCTGACATTGGAATTCATTCTGTGCGATTGATAACCATCAGTTGCGTGGTGTGAATTGCCTTTGTGGCATGCTAAGATGCAGTGATCAGGGCTTCTATTGAAAAGCAAAGTCTTGTGGTGATGATCAAAGCACCGCCTGTGTGGCGTAGCTTTGTGTATAACGTGAATTCGCGAGCCTCACACCCCGGTATGAACCAGAAACGGGAGAAGGACCTCAGGGAGGGCATGTGTTTCTTTCTAGCTAGGAGTTGTGTCGGTGTTTTTACACGGCCTGACATTTTACTTATGTGGATGATGGATAGCGAGGCGCCTCGGATATATCGGTCGATCCGGGACCGATGGAGTCATTCGTTGGCTCATTTGCGCCCCATAGGGTGGGGAGACGTATTGCTCAGGCATTTTAATCCACATCGGTGGACCGGCCCTGTCGCTCCAAGGGTCGATGCGTTCTGATCCTAAGACATGGTAGGCTAGATTGTCTCGAAGTCGGTAAGGACTATCTTTTGACTTGGTTCATGACGGAAATCCAATTTCCAAATACGTGACTGTGCGGTTTTGATTGTATACCTATATATGGCGACATAGTGGTATGGGGCATTAATGTCGTCTATGATTGATACTTATGATTTGAAATTGCTTTTGAAATATATAAACACTAGTAATAATATCAAATGCTTTTGTTTTAATCGTATCAAGCATATTTTGGCCATTATAAGGTAAAAACTCTATCCTCCGGTTTGCGTTGCATTGTGTGATGGGAACTGAGTCTTATAATGGCTTCATTTTTACAAAAAAGAATTGCGAAGTTTAAAAGATTTAATTGTTTTAAAGCACTGGCAATCCAATGGAGTAAACCCGTTCCACGAAAGTGGCGTGGTCCTGTGATTAGCCATATTTTGAATGTGTTGAGTAGATTTCTCATACCAGTCACATGACTGACTCATAGTTTGTTTCACTTTCAAACTAGGGTGCCCCTTTTTCTACACGGGCAGCCTTGTATTCTGGTTTAGCTGGCTTTCTCTGGATAGTTGGAGCTGAAGATGGATTCTATCATTTATCTCTTTTTATGTTGTTCAGCTCCTATTGTACATTATGTTTGTTTTCCGCTGTAGACATTTATGTATAGATGAACTGTATTTGTCCTAAGTATGATCCTGTATACTGTGTAACTCTGATGATTACTTTTATCCAGTATATTCTATTGTGAATTTATTTATTTCTGTTCTGCTGTTATCTGTTTATGTGTTATATTCCAAGGATTACCCTTTCCGCCGTCAGTACGGGGTTTGGGGTCGTCTCAAATATTCCCATTAGTTTTATTGTCATATGATTGATAACTTTCCCTTTTCTCCATCAATCAATCATTTTACCAATTTAATTTCTTTCCATTTCTTCTTTCATGAAACATGGAAACAAAATAAATGGCGAATCTCCAGTATCTCTTTCTCCTTAATATTCTCTTCCATTTATTTCTTGCACAAAACGGGTAACCAAATTACCCTAAATATCTCCAAAAATTTAATTAATTTTTGGAAATATTGTATCACAAAAAATTCCAATAATCTCCACCTTGATACAATATCTCTTGCAACCAAGAGTCTCTAATGTGAATTCTTCCCAATAAGTTCCTACAAAAGCCACCCCTCATTGCACTTTGTCAGTGAACTCCGGCAAGGCCACGCCCCACCAACAAAGTGTTGGAAGCATTCAAAAAACAAGGTAGACATTGTGCAACCAACTCCTATCTCTTCATACAAGAAGAATATCACATCTTCTCTTGACTTTAACCAAGTCACTCTCTTCCGCATAGTGCCACCATGTGGCACTTAGCACTTCATCAAGTGAATCAAGTTCGAGCAATGCTCGAACTTAGTAGCAGGTAATGCCTTCGTAAACATGTCCGCTGCATTGTTACTTGTGTGAATCTTCTGAAGACGAACTAACTTCTCGTCATTTATAGAGATAAGGAAAGACTCTCTTACCTCTATATGATTTGTTCTAGAACTAAAAGCCAAATTTTCAGCTAAATGAATTGCACTTTGACTATCACAATTCACCAAACAAGCATCTTGTATGAAGCCCAAATCACACAATAACTTCTTCAAATAAAGTGTCTCTTTAGCTGCCTCAACTACAGCGATCAACTCTGCCTCTGTAGTAGACAAAACAACTATAGTCTGCAACCTCGCTCCCCAACTAATAGTTGTTCCTCCAAGTGTGAACACATAGCCTGAGGTTGACTTCCTTCTATCTCTATCTCCCGCATAACCTGAATCACAAAATCCGACCAAGTTGAAATCTTTATTTCTACCGCAAAAAACAAGCCCATAATCCGATGTTCCTATAATATATCTAAAAATGTACTTCACTGCCTCCCAATGCAATTTCCTCGGATTTTCCATATATCTACTAACTAATCCTATAGCCTGAGCAATGTCAGGTCTAATGAACACCATAACATACATTAAGCTACCTACTACACTTGCATAAGGCACCTTTTTCATATAAGCCTTGTCCTTTTCTGAGATCGGAAAACCCTGCTTAGAAAGCTGTATATGCAAAGGCATGGGTGTACTGATAGCCTTTGCTCCATCCATGCTAAATGGAGAAAGCACCTTTTGAATATATTCCTTTTGAGTAAGTCTCAAAAGTCCAAGCTTTCCATCTCTTTGGATTTCCATCCCCAAAATTTTCTTTGCTTCTCCAAGATCTTTCATATCGAATTCCGCTTTTAATTTCAAATACAACGCATCAATTTCAGCTTTATCCTTGGAAGCAATCAACATATCATCCACATACAAAAGAAAATACACCCAATTATTATTCTTTAAATGCTTAAAATAAATACATGCATCTTTAGTACTACGATTAAAATCATGTGAAAGCATAAAAGAATCAAACCTGTTGCACCATTGTCTAGGCGACTGTTTTAGACCATAAAGAGATTTCTTCAACTTGCATACCCAATCCGATTTTCCATCTACAATAAATCCTTTTGGCTGCTTCATATAAATGGTTTCCTCCAAATCACCATGCAAGAAAGCGATCTTCACATCAAGTTGTTCTATCTCCAAATCGTGAGTAGCAACTATTGCAAGTAGGATTCAGATTGAAGTTTGTCTAACAACTGGAGAAAATATTTCATCATACTCTAACCCCTTTTTTTGTGAAAACACTTTGGCTACTAATCTTGCCTTATATCGACCATCATGTTTCACATTGAATACCCACTTGCAACCTATGGCTCGACTTCCTTGAGGTAGTGGTACCAAATCCCAAGTCTTGTTATTTTGCAAAGACTGTATCTCCTCTTTCATAGCGCAATTCCACTTCGAGTTATCACTCGACTTTATGGCTTCTTCAAGGCTCAATGGTTCATCATGAATTACATGTAAAACATACACAAGTTGATCATCAAGGCTCAAATTTGCATACTGCCAATCTCCATATCTAATTGGAGCTCTCTTTGGTCTCTAACTAGCCTGAATGGCTATATCGCCCGATTCTCCTTTAGCTCCACCTTGAGCTGAATCCTCTCTAGCTTCATGACCATCACCATCACTACTAGAGGAAATATGTGGACTATCATGTGATGTATCACCATCTGCTCTATCATTATTATCAATAGCAATGGCTCAACTTCGGGTTTGAAAACTAGGAATCTAGGTCTTTTCAGGCTTCTCATCAATTGAATATGAACCCTCCGATAAACCTTCCGAAGGTTTAAACGTTGCTGACTCATCAAAAGTCACATGTCTGAAATGTATAACTTTCTTCGTAACTGGATTCCAAATTCTATATCCTTTTATACCATCTGTATAACCAACAAAAACACACTTGGAGGCCCCAGGCTCCAACTTGTCATTTCCTGTATTGTGAACATAAACTGGACATCCACATATACAAAAATAACTTAATAAAGCGTTTTTACCTCTCCATATCTTCTCTGGAATCTTCCCATCAATGGTTCAGCACAGAATCCAATTAATAATACGTGTTGCAGTCGAAATAGCTTCAGCCCAAAAACCCTTAGACATACCTGCGGTCAATATCAAGCAACGAGCCTTTTCAAGTAGATTCCTATTCATTTTTCTAGCAACCCCATTGGATTGTGGATCGCCAGGTGTAGTAAAATGTCTTCTAATACCATTCTTCTTGCAGTAGTCGAGGAACTCTTTGGAGACATATTCGCCATCATTGTTGGATCTAAGAATCTTCAATTTCTTTCCTGTTTGGTTTTCAACAAGAGCTAACCAAACCTTAAACTTATCAAATACTTCCGACTTAGCTTTCATTACATACACCCAAACCTTGGGCAAGTAGTCATCAATGAATGAAACAAAATAATATGCTCAGTCATCAATGAATGAAACAAAATAATATGCTCCACCAATAGAAGCTATAGGGTATGGCCCCCAAACATCTGAATGCACATAATCAAGTACCCTCTTAGAAGTATGCACGCCATCACCAAAAGATACTCTGGTTTGCTTTGCCAATACACACTCCTTCCAGAAGTCCAACTTGTTGATGATTTCTCCCTTGATCTTTTTCTTCTTACGAAGCAACTCAAAGTTCTTCTCTGAAGTATGACCTAATCTCATATGCCAATGCTTGGTAGCATCCAAACTTGTAGAACTATCGACTCCAACACATAATTCTCCATGGACAATACCTACCCATTAGCAAATACAAATTTCGCACCATAACGCCCTTCATCAATACAAGTGCCTCTCTAGAAACTCTCAAAACAATCTCTGACAATGGTTATCTTGCATCCCAATGATGCCAATTGGCCTAGTGATATCAATAACTTGCGAAGACCTAGGACATAGCGAACATTTGAAAGTGTATAAACAATCCCATCATACATGCGAATGCGAACTGAACCAACTCCCATAGAATTACATGTAGCATCGTTCCCCATAAGGATAGCACTTCCTTCTTTGGCATCGAAGGAAGAAAAATAATCTTATTAGGGGTCATGTGAAATAATGCTCCAGAATCAAGAATCTAGAATCTAGTGGTATGCAACATCTGATACAACCACTGTCAATAGATCTCTACCATCTTTCTCCATCGCAATAGATGAAGAACCATCTGTCTTCTTCTCCAAATCGGGACAGTCTCTTCTCCAATGGCCTGGTTTTTTACAATTATAGCACTTTCCATATTTAGACTTACTCTGCGAATTAGACTTTCTAGAATTGGAACGCCCACTATTATTCTTCACTTTCTTCTCTGCTCTTCCTCTCTCAACAAATAAGCCAGAACTACTACTTCCTCCACTATTATCACCAACACCAAACTCTTTCATCTGATCTCTCAACTCTTCACTTAGAAAACCTGTCTTCACATCATCTGATTTCAATGTATCTCTACCATAGATAAGGTTGTTAGCGAAACCAGTGTATCGCTCTAGGAGCGAACACAACAGAACCATTGCTTTCTGTTCTTCATCAATTTTCAACTCAACAGACTTCATCTTCATCAACAGGTCATCAAACACACTTAGGCATGTCTTAATAGAAGAACCTTCCTTCATCTTATAAGTGAAGAAGGTCTCCAATCGGATCAGACGGTTAGTTAGGGATTTCTTCATATAGAGGTCCTCCAACTTCATCTAAATGACTTTAGTTGTTGTTTCCTGACTGATTTCAGAAATTACATTCTTTCCCATGGCAAGTTGAAGAGTAGTAAAGGCCCATTCTTCCATCTTTTCTAACTCCACTGATGAAATATCAGTTGGCAATGTCTCTGTATCAAATACTACTCGATGAACGCGATTTCTTCTCAAAAATGCTTACATCATCCACTGCCACTTTTCAAAATCTCCTTCACCATTCCACTTCTCTATCGTCAACTATGATCCTGACGCCACATAGGAGTCTCTGACGTTTGAGCAACTATTCACACTGACGTATTATTTGTACTATATTCATCTCCTCCTGCCATTCTACCAAACACCTTCTTTGTGAATCTAGCTCTGACACCAGTTGTAAGGGGTGATCAATCCCTTTAAGCGGAAAAACCTCAATAGGATCTTGCAATGATGTGATAGAACAAATAGATTGAAATGATTATCAATCATAGATCACAGAAAAAAAATAAAGGCAATAGAGAACACACAAATTTATAGTGGTTCCACAATCGTGAGATAGTGTACGTCCACTTCAATGGGTAAGAGATTTTATTATTATTCAAGAGATTACAGAGTTTTTAAAGTAGAGCAAAGAAATGAAGAAATACAGATAATCTCATGTCATAGGAATAACATCCTCTATGCCTCTCTTTAAATAGAGAAAAATTACTTGGGGATAAGGCAATTGATTTATGTAAGTAAATCAATTCATGGAAGGCTAATATTCCCATTAATTTTATTGTCATATGATTGACTGATAACTTTCCCTTTTGTCCATCAATCAATCATTTTCCCAATTTAATTTCTTTCTGTTTCTTCTTTCGTGAAACATGTCAAAAAAATAAATGGCGAATCTCCAATATCCCTTTGTCCTTAATATTTCTTTCCATTTCTTTCTTGCACAAAATGGATAACCAAATTACCCTGAATATCTCCAAAAATCTAATTAATTTTTGGAAATATTGTATCACAAAAAATTCCAATATCAACACTACCTTTAAATATTTCCCGTCTCTTAGTTGAGGATGAAAACAAAGTATACATGCGTTGTATCACACCAAAAAAAGAAACGGTTTTAGAGCAACATTTAACCATTTCACAAAGTGTAAGATTAAGACTATGACAACCACAAGGGGTATAAAATTCCCTAGGATTAACTTGTAGCAATCTATTTTCCACACCTTTATTTTTTTCTTTCATATTAGAACCTTTATCATAGCCTAGTACTCTCACATTATCAATATCGAGTTCAAAATCATTCAAAACACTAACAAGCTCATCAAAAAGCCGCTTATTGGAAGTGTCATTAACCACCAAAAATCCTTGAAAAAAACTCTTCCACCTTCACCATATTGTTAGAAATATCAACACACCTCAAGACTATAGTCATTTGTTCCTCATGGCTTGCATCAAGAGTACAATCAAGTATGGTAGAAAAATACTTTGCTTCTTTAATTTTTTAAATAATTGCTTTCCAAATTTCACCCACGATTAGAAGTATTAGCTCATTTTGAATCTTGTTTAGGGCTGACCCGGCTAAGCTCATTTTGACCCTCCAAACACGATTATATGTTGCATCTCTTTCATATTGCTAGTCTTTTATGTATGTAGTAATTAGTATGCTCATATATTCTTGTGTAAGCTGTTATATTTTGCTAATTTATTCTTTTATGATGTTAGTTATATTTACTTATAACAACTGTATCTCTTCCATACCGTTAGTTTTTTATGTTTGCAGTATGCTCATATGTTCTTATGTATGGAGAACGATTTTTGGATATAGTGATTTCATGCTTTATATATGTGCTACCATTTGATGATTTTGTAACATGCTGCATGTTGGTGATTTTGTAACTTGCTGCCCGTTTGTTATTATATAATAATGCTTTCGGTTGGTGATTTAGTTCTTTTACTATTTATATTAGGCGACAATATTTGCTAATGGGTCGGGTCAACCCGTTTATAAACGGGTCGAGTTAGGAAAAAATGACCCGTTTAATAAACAGGTTGACCAAACCTATTTATAAATCAACCCGAATCCGACTTGACCCGACACTACCCATTAACAATCCATATTTTCAAGCAAACTGCAAACAACACATATTTTATCGGAGAATTTATTTAGTGAAGACAACATTGTCTACAATGCAAAGCAACAAAGGGAACTCACACTCAGTACAGCACAATAGTTTTCTCAAATATCAGGCAAACTGCAAGCAACACACATTTCCCTAAATAATTTGATGCAATTTTCTATTGAGTAGAGCATTAACCGATTAAATTATCCAGAGAGAATTGTGATAATTAAAGTTTTACCGATTGAATGAAACATAGCAGAGAGCCTGAGACAACAATCTCTTGATGAATCAAATTGAATTTGGCGAATCAATAGCGGAAATGAATTTATCTTCCACACATGGTTTTCTTCTTCAAACTTGTGTATGTTTTATGAGAAATTAAGAGGCTCGAACGATGACCTGCTGTTGTTGTGCTGCGTACATTACCACTTTAGCATTTTTTTTGAGTCCTAGGCAATGGCCTAGTGAGCCTAGGGTGAAGGCCGGTCCTGGATAAGGAAGATTGTGACGACAATGGCGAAGGAGATGATTGTGATCATGAGGGTGGTAGCGGAAATGGTGAAGGGGAAAGTGAGTCCAGCAACGAGGAAACAAAGTCCGATCAACATGAAAGCGAAGATGATGCATCCACATTGGAAGAGAAGGAGGAGCGTATAGAAGAAACATACGAGGGGGTCAGAAGAATACTGATGTTATCGTAGATTGTAATACTCATGTAGCTTTGCTTTTATGGACGAGATAGGTACGATAAATTAACTAGTTTACAATTCTAAAAAAATCTTCACTTAGTAACAAATAAAGTATAATATGAATTTTGTTTATTAGGAACGACCACCACTTACAATAGTTAATCTTGCTTATAAGATTGCTGAGTGAAAAAAATCATCCAATGTCACAATTTTTCATAATATAATTGAATTGTCTTCTCTTTTCCCGATCATTCAGTGCTGTTATAGAAATGTGAAACAAACATCTTGTATCTGCTTTTGCAGAACGTTGGTATCCTGAAACCAATACTTTTAACATGTCATTTAATGAGACCACTCTAACCTTTGATGACGTAGCTTCTTACTGCACATTCTAATAGAAGGAAAGCCTGTACAGAGTATTAAATATGATATGAAGGAAGCAATTAAAGTTGTTTCAAAACATTTAGGGATTACTAAAGAAGAAGCTAGAATGGATCCGAACGATCGAGTGGGGTATAAACTGAGTTTGTCTATGTTATTCAAAAGTTTTAAAGATATTAATGATGAGTGGATCACACGAGCTATCAGATGAGCTTTTCCTGTTTACCTTCTCTTTTTACTTGGTAATTCATTGTTTGTCGATAAAAGAAAGTCTCATGTACCTATATGTCCGGGTTGTGAACTAGAAACCACCCCTATGTATTTGTAATATGTGGTATTAAGTTGATCCACGCGCAGTTGATGTGTGGTTTTATTTCTATCCACGTCTTGCTACTCCGTGATGGGAGCATGTCCACGTTCTTCCTCTATGAGGCAAGTGAAAAAAAAACGAATTCAAGCATAAACTTCATACACATACTTCTCAACATAACCAATTCATACACATATGACTTCAACTAATTCACATATGAATTCAACTAATACACATACTTTATACTCGTATATAATTCTTACACATACTACATACACATATGTAATTCATACACATATTTCATACTCTTATATAATTCATACACATACTTCATACTCACTTCATACACATACTTCACAACTGAATTCATACACATAAACTCATACACACAACCTAGTACTCAATTCATGCACATAAACTAATACACATTAGTTCCAATTCATACTCATAGTTTCATAAAATCAACTCGAAACATTAGTTCCATTTTGCAAACTGAGTTCTTTCATCCCACGCTTGCCTTCGATCGTCATATATATAGTCCCAAGTGCCGAGTTGTGAACCATTTCACGTAAATTGGCGGTATAGGATGTTTCTCTTCTAGCTTAATCTGCGGGTTGAAAAACAAGTAAACACAACATAACCAATAAGTTGAAAATAATAATTTAGCACTGTACCAATATGATTATCATTGACAAAAGCAATTTTTATTTCAACATGTTGAATTGGAGGTGACACTCTACCTTTAATCCATGGTATAGTTAACATTAACCGTTCGCTTATGCTAAATATGACAATATTATACTTTGGCGACAACATAACCCATATCCGGCATTGTCATTCACTTATCTCGGGAAGCAAATTCATCTCCTTCATGTTGTAACTGCATTTGTAAATCATTATACCTACCACATTATATGAAAAATTGCTCATATAATTCTTAATTTTCGTATAATTCTTCGTATAAATCTCGATGAACTTGAGGCCGACTGGATACACTCATTCCAAGAAACGCGGCTATACAATGAAAACCACAATTATTGTCAGCACGAACATCAACTATATCAGTTACATATGGTTTAATCTTCTCTGGATTTTGGCCTATATAAAATCTCATATCACAACTACAATTTTCCAACTACATCAAAAAATAAAATTAATATAGTAATAATTGAAAATAATACTTGACATTTTCAAATAAAATACCTAGATAGGTTTTTGAATTTGAAGTTTTTCCTTGTTTACATTGTTAATGCTATGTTGACTAGAAGGGTTATGCGATGAAAGACTTTCTACTAGCTCGAACAAGGAAGGCATTCTTTTTGTTTACGTATAACCTGATTTTTTACTCTTCCTTCATTTAGTTTCCACCTTACCCTTCGGAGATCCAAGAATTGAAGTTTGAGGTTCCACAACTTCCATCATTTAAAAAAAATGAAGTTGATGTGGCGTATCCCTTTTTTTTACATCATTGAATAATACTTCCATTTTTTCCACTACTCCAACATCTTTCTTACTACTTTGTTCAACTAGGTGTAACCTTACCCAATGATCATCAATGAATTCAAGTGGTATGGATGTGCTTGGACGAAGATGGGTAATACATGTGCACATTGAAATCCATGCGTCCTTCGAATAACACAACCATTAAAGAAACTCATCATCACCAACGAATTTCATTCAAAGTAATTCCGAGTGAAGTAAGTCAAGCGCAATGGTGCTTACCACGCCTCTTAGATTTTTGAACCCTAGAACGTGAAAAATATGTTGCACTCTAGTTAGGTTTTGTTTAAAAGATGCACTTAATTCGATGAATGATAACTCCAACAACGAATGCATTTTACTCTAACCTTGCTCGTAGTTACATTGACAAGTAGTTATTTTCAATTCGAGTGAGCAGATTCGGCCCTGTATTTAATAAACACCATATTATTCACAAAGAAAATAAATAATTTATTGCTATACCGAATGATATTAATATTGAAATAAATTGTCATTGTACAACCAATGCAAATTGTCATTGTACAGCGTGCAATTTTTCGAGCACACGAGCTCATTCCAGTCAACTAAGAATGACTTTTTATCGTCAACATCATGTTCTTCTTTTTTCCCAAAGTAAGAATGTTGCTTTTTATATGCCATTTGCACATTATATGCACGAAATTTGGAAAAACTAACTCAATGTCAACTCTCGATCGCTTATGAACACATTAGGCATTTCCACCTCACATTTAAGCATAACGGGTTCAATCATTCCAATGCCCATATGTTATTTTCCTCACCTTTCACTACTAAATAAGCAATAACATTGCACAATCTGTGATCCGTAGATGTAACGCCAACTATCTCTAGTAATGGTGTCTTATATCTATTCATCTCGTATGTATAGTCCAATATTATAACTTGAGGAAATGTCCTTAAAAATTCAAAACTCGTCGAATGTACCGAAAAAATATCTTTGGTTATATCACTACCATCCACAGTTTTTCGATGTCATTAAAAATATCCAAACTCTTTTATTTTTACTAAGCAAATATTGAATTTATGAACGATATCCTCGTTTAATTGAATTTTGTGCGGTGATGACATTATAGATCGTTTTGATTGTCGTAAAATTAGAAGGATTATTTCTTTTAAGTGTATGCAATATTTCTTTGGCCTTCACCATATTTCGATGCATTTCAAACACTAATTTTATCTTATCTTTGGTTAACCTACCCGCATACGAGTGTCCCTCACTATGCTTCAACTCCGAGTGGTTATGCACACCATTAAATACAACCAATCTTCATTCATCTAAATATTCAAGCTTTACGCCTTTAAGTCTGTAATGACCCACATTTTTCAGCGATATAATAATTAATTTATTTAATTATTTAAAAGGTGATTAAAAGGATTTAATGGTCGTTGAATTAAATAATAGTGAATATTTAATTAAAATAATAATTTAATAATATATTTAATTTTGTAATAATTAGAATTGGCTGAAATGGTGATATGGTGTGAATTGGGCAAATTTAAAATATATAATTCAGTTTAGAATTGAATTTGAATAACGAATATATTCAATCGACGACAGTTGAACGTATAGATTATAATATAATTATAATCGAGCTTGAAATGGTGCGGCAATTCACTATTTGGCGATTTGAACTTCAACTGAATGTACAGAGTTCGTTTTAAATCGGATTTCTGTGAAACAAGAAACATACGGAGCTGGTGGAGTATATCTTTCTAGTGGAAGAGAAAAATCAGGATTTCGTCGTATAGATTTTGAGATATGTCCAAATCAAATTTTGAAATAGTCGCTATAAATCGTTTATCGACCGTAATGGTTTATTCGATATAACTAGAGATCGGGTTTGAATTTAGACAAGGTTCTTTTGGGACATAATGATAATTTAATTTTGAGAATTTTACTGTAATTTTTAATTAATTAAATAAGCAAATTTTTATTTGGAGTATTTTGCACCCTTAATCAGAAATTTTGGGGTTTCACAATATGAGTTAATCTACCAGTATTATTATATTTTTGGGATCATGGCACCTCGCTGGACACGACCGTGTTCTCATTTCCGTCCATAGCTGCTTGAACACAAACGAATCTTTCACAATGAGGTACCCATACAAAATATATAATACTTGCAAACCTATATTACATTGGATAAATGACACCAGATGTTCCCACTTGTTTTCATTCAATCCATGTGCCGCAGACATTGAGTACATCAAGTAAAGAATGAAAGGGCTACGTCTAAACGTATAGGATCAAATCATATTCTTCTTATGTCTTAACAAAGAGGCAAACGTTGAGTATAGCCAACCATTTATAGAAATAAATATAAAACAATTATTAAAGCTAGAAACAAGCCACATTCCCAACTCTCAGCCAAAAACGTTTTCGCATGGACAACCACAAAATACAAGTATAAAAGGTCAGCCGCCACCATTCTCTCTTGACAGAAAAACGCAAATCACAAAAATCTAAAATCACTTTCGAAGTGTTCCTGGAAGCTTGCTCTTCGTTCCTGTACCCTAGCTGTTGGATGCGATGCAGTATCGGATGCTCGAGTTTTCAGCAGTAAGGCTAGGGCCAGCCTTTTGGGGAGTTCGACTTTGTTTCAGTCGAGGCTAGAGCGTGGACGTGGAGGAGATAGGGGGACAGAGGCGGAGTTTCAGAGGCGGCCCAGTGTTGATTCCGTGAATGGAGTTCATTTTCGAAGTGAGTGCGATGCAGAAAAGGGGGGATCGGAGAATCATAGTCGGGCGAGTTCAAGGGCGGAGGAGCGGTTGTGGTTGGTAGTCGGAGGGGGGATTCTGGTGAGTTGTACGGGTTTGGCTTTAGCTGAAATGAGGTTATATGTGAGTTGGTAAAAATGAGTTAATACGCAGTGGTAGGATAGGATAAGTGTTTCGGTGATGACACAGTTCATGTTTAAAGTGGCGTTGAGAGAATAGGGGAGGGTCGCGTTTCTGTGTTTGGAGGAGTAAAGAAATGGAGTTGTGTATTGCGGAAAGAAGGAGTGGATGGATGAGGAAGAACACGACAAAGGGGTGGAGGGGTTTTTCCGAGTGGTTTTTCCTGGAGTTACGGTAGTTCATTGGGGAAGATGGAGTTAAAGGTGCGGGCGGGTTGGGAGTTGTGGTAATTGGGTTGGGGAAAAACAAGGGCGAAACAAGATCCGACAGGATCGTATGGACGGAAGCAACACAATGAGACTGATGGGGAGCGAATAGAAGCTCGTTACAATTTATTGCAAAATAAATTGTCCGTCTGAATAAAGCGATGGTTATCGTTATTAACGATGATTGTCCAAGGTGAGTAAAACTCACCAACTCTGAATAGTTCTATTTTTATAACGTATATTTAGAACTGATAAATGATGGTTGATTCTGTATATTGACTGTTTGATTGAACTGCTAGTCAATTGGTTGAAATTATATATGTTAGCCTGCTTTGTGACCAGACTATCCAAAGCCCAAGAACTCTATCAGGAAGGCCACTCAGGGATTGAGTATGAACTGGCAGAGATTGGCATCTGCTTGGACGAAGT
This sequence comes from Allium sativum, assembly GCA_030737875.1. Taxonomy (NCBI): domain Eukaryota; kingdom Viridiplantae; phylum Streptophyta; class Magnoliopsida; order Asparagales; family Amaryllidaceae; genus Allium; species Allium sativum. The sequence continues at coordinate 16,858,165 of CM060923.1, forward strand.
AACAAAGGATGGAAAACTCGTATTTCGGCGCACATAAGCCTTAGGTTGGATTCCACCATTTTGGATCAAGCCAAAGCAAATATTTCTGACCGACCAAACCGGATCGGGTCATCTGGATCGGGTTATCCGGATCGGGCCATTCGGGTCGGGCCATCCGGATCGGGTCACTCACCCTAACCGAATTCTGGGCAGTTAAAGACCATTTCACCATGTTCTCCACTACTTTCGAGATTTACTCTGAAGCTGCCACGTGGCCACTCCTCCCTAACCAACTTACTGCCTATAAATACATGAAAAACGCATCACATTGGGGGAGCTTTTTGCATTTTGTTCCTCTTTTCTGTCATGGCCGCACCTCTTCATAAGAAACCACCTTCTTCTCTAAGGAAAAGACAATGAATTCAGAGAGTATTATTCTTAGAATTCTGGTGCTTGAGTGATTGAATTCCTTGTAATTGTAATTTGTGAATGAAATGAGAAACTATGAAGTGGACGTAGGCTCATTAATGCCAAACCACTATGAATCTCGTGTGTTGATTGATTTTTCTTGTTTTTAGTTCATGATTCCTCATTATTCTCTGCAAAATATGATCAATTGGGTGTTAGGACCATTTTTTGGTCTAACATTTTGGTGCTTTCACTGAGAAATGAAGATTCTCAGCGTTTTAGGATTCTCCATTCAACTTATTGGATCGCCGAGTTCGATGAGGAAATCCTATGAATTCTATTGTCTTTGCAAATTGTGGGAATCACCAGAAGTGAAGTTACCACAGTGCCATGTAGAATCAATTGCTGAAGATCGAAAATAGAGTCTAGAAAAGCTTTTGGATCGGATGCAGACGAAGAGACCGGGTCGATTGCAGATGAAGAGACCGGGTCAGATGCAGATGAAGCCCTTGGATTGGATGTAGATAAAGCGCAGGTCAATATCCTTGAGGGGATCGGATCCTACCCGACCTGAAAAAGAACCTCTGATCCGAACTAGATGGGGAGATCCAAACCGGCCACCTGTTGATGACTTATCCCCGATCCGATCCGATGACATGTTCGATCCGATCCGATGACAGACTCGAGCCGCGATCTGATGACACCTCCGAACCGCTACTTGAAGGCAAATTCCGATCCGACCCGGTACAGCTGTTTTCGGGGAAAATACGTTTTTCAGATCATTTCAGAAAAGACTCCATCTTCCAAAATCGAAAAAATCGCCGCCGGGATTGTGGGGCCCCAGACCCCCACTGGCGCTGCGCCCGGACCCGCTGACGGCCTCGCCTTCGGCTCAGAGCACGGCTCGTCTTCGGCTCGACATATATTTTGGCCAATAGCAGTCATCAAAGCTTGTCAATTAAGATTAGATGGATAGTTAAAGAGTATGACAATGAAATGGCAATGACTGGGATTCTTCCTAGAGCCATGACGCCTGCTTACATCAATAAGCCAATGCGAGGAGTTATCGATCAGATTCAACTTGCTATCAACGACAGTATACGAGACAATAATTGTCTCATAGCTGCTTCCTCTTCCATAGCTCCGATGGTGTATATATTTCACCGACACAATTTATATTGCTCCCTAACGAGTAGTGACCACCTTATTTATGTGACTTGAACCTGTTCAATAGGCGGAGTACCGAATGACGGTTATACGGAACAATCCGGGCACTACTCCGAAGACAATTCTTATGATCTTAGCGACCATGATTATCAACGATGGAATATTGGAAAGCAACTAAGGATCCTAGCACAACAAAGCTATACCTCACTTGAATGGTGTGGTGAAAGACGTATGTCTTGTAGTTCACTCCCCGAAGAGCTTATCCAACCTTTGCAATTCCTATCTGCCATCAACTACGTCAATGAAGATTGGTTTCCATTAAATAATGGTTAGACCAATATACTTTGGCACCCCGAGTTAGGTACCAATTGGACCACCACAAGACATGATTGGATCAATGGATCCTTGCCCAGATGATAGCAATTTGACTGCTCACCAACCACCATACGACCTTGGTCAATAGACGAAAGCTTGAGATCAAAGTGAATATGAATCAATCGTTAGCTTTTTTCCTCATACTTCTGTTGTGACAGAACCCAGGAACATTACTTGAAGCCTCGCAAGCTATGATATCGTATTCAAGCTTATCTGATCATGGTCTATATCAACTAGCTCCAACAGAATTCAGAGCTTACATCATGCCCTAGTATCCATAGCTAAAAGCCCCAACCGAAGCCAGAGTGGGAATGATATGTGATAACTAAGTTACTAGGAGAGCCTGCTATTTGGCTGAATGGAATATGCTACGTAACAAAGACAGCATGGGATCCAAAAAAGGCTTTCCCTCCCGGTGAGATAGAGTGTAAAGGAGGCATGGGATTAACAAGCGTTAGCCGACTTCATCGTTGAGTTTATAGTTCCCAAAGAAGATGTGTTAAATGAAGAAGATGGCCCCTCAAAATGAAAGATGAAAACCTAGCACCTGGAAGTTATATACGGACGATGCAAAGAATAATCGACAATCCGGCGTTGGAGTTGAATTGATTCGAAGGAAATTCCAGATGAAGGGACTACGACTCACAACTTACCTAGAACAGGTAGAAGAGATGTTGGAAGGATGGGAACAATACAACATATCTTATATTCCACGTACGGAAAATCAGAGAGCGGATAATCTAGCCAACCAAGCAAGTTCTGATAATCCAGAAGAGATGGAGACGATCCCAATCGAGACACTCAGAAGTTGATCCAGTATTGGAAAACGAATTTGGAAGAGAGTCATAGATAGCTCCCTTTAGAAACTTCATGCAGCACGGAGTGTTTCCAACAAGAGAAGTGAAGGGCGTACCATCGTTTGTTATGCCTCGACTTATTTCCTTTGAAATGTTGCCCCGAGATAGATATCAATGAGTCTCATTGCTCGATTCACTACACAGAATGATTTGACAAAATCACTAATTAATTTCCCGCTTGAAGGGAGATATATGCGAATGTAATGTCTAATGAGCGATGTTTTGGAATTAGAAAGTGAAGATTCACACTTCCATTCCCTTCATCAATTATCTACCAAGTAACTCCTTCCCCAGACATTGGGAGCAACTGGAGATTTAAGCATGAATCGCTCGAGATTACATCATCTAATTCAAAGCTGATACATCATGAGTGTGCATGGCCAATTGCCTTGGCCTTGCCTGAAGGTTAGCGAGTTGAAGGTTTAGAACGCTTACGCCCGAATGATGATTGATCGTCTGTGCACCAACCCTTGTCCCCGACATGGGATCGAAGGCATATCAACAAATTTATGAGATATGACTATCTCACCAGTAGCAATATCCTATTTCCTAGCATGGAAAGTACAAAAGTTTCTATAAGTATGGATTCATTGTTCTCTTGTCAATTACCATCCTAACACCAATGTGATGATGTGCTACCATTAGCGGTACATACATGACTCCCTGGCACTCAATCCTTTCCCTTAGCATGGGGGCAAAAAGGCAATTCAGAGGAGACATGACCTTGTCTTTCGCTTATAGTATTTACCTAATTGCCTTTGTCACTTCAAGACCACAATCAAGCCATTCCCTGGCAGAGATTGGGCGAGGCAAAATGGACATGTAGATATCATGCGATGCTATTTTCACTTAGAATCATATTCATTCCTGTTGACTACTCTTTAACCGTGACACTTACATTTGCATCCTTTATGAGCTACTGATAGTTATGGAGCAATACCATGATGATCTTGATTGAACAGCTTTGTATAGCTCAAGGCGGATCCGAGATGACCATCCACTCCTTGGCTCATACGTGGTAGACATAAAGATTATTATGCATTGACTTTTGCATTTCAAAGTTGGAATCCGATTTCAGATAGATGCAATTCGACCATCTACATGGCTCGGTCCTATGCACGACGCCACCAGATTACATGAATCCGAACAAAGGAGGCAGCACTGCCCCTTGATATGCTTACTTTTCAATTATGCGTTCTACTTTTACATGATTCCTGAATTATTGACATGACTAACTCGTGCGACATGATTGATGCAGGTATCTGAAGTTTGGTGCTAATTAATCCTCCCGTTGATTGAATGGACGAATGCAAAGATTCGGCAAATGTAGCCCGACCACTTTCCCGATAATGTACATCCGCCAGAGCGAAGTGGGAAGTATGGATTAAAATCGAGTTCGAGAACGACACTCGAGCTGGCAGAATCCCACTCTTGGAATTAGAGTGCAGAAGGAAAGCCGGGGCGAATGACATGATCGTTCGCCTGATTAACTCTAACTCTCATGATTCGAGAGAGAGTATAAAGGACGGGAAGACGACATCCCCAAGGCGTGATGGTGCACCACGATTAAAAGACCGCCTTGATTCCACTCTACCCTGGGCATTCGACGGGAGAGTATAAAGGCGCCAGGGACTGAGCGCTGCAAATGAACTCCTACCCCACTGAAGGATTGGGGGGCGGAATGAAAGCTGAGTTCGAACTCTACCTTGGGCATACGACAAGAGAGTGTAAAGTCATTGCGATTAAATGCCACGGAAGGGCTCCTACCCCGCTGCAGGATCGGGGGCAAGAATGAAAGTTGAGCCTGAACCCCTCATTCCCGGACATGGGGGGCGATGCACTATCGATCCTAATCAATCCCAAACAAGCCCTAGCCAGGCACTTTATTCACTATTGATTGGGAGCATACACATACATCACACCTCTACGATGGTTGTGATATGATATGCTATTTATTTGCAGGGATTATGATTTGTAGGGATACCGAATTGAAACCCTTATCTGATTTGTGATGTGATTTATTGCTTACTACTCAGTGTAGTAATGCTCTGACTACAAATATATTCGATTGAAATATATAACAAACTTGCAAACCTATGATATTGCAGGAATACCACTATGTTTGTTGATTGCATATTTACAAAGGATAACTAGTCAAGAACACGAGGCCCACACTCGCAACAACAGCAGGCTAGTAGAAAACAAATAAAGGGCCACATCCAGAAGGCTGATGTTGATTCCTAATGATAAGCATCCTACGTAACTCGACGCGGCAATCCAAAAGTGGCCTTGAGAGTGAATTATTCAATGACATGTCATGCGACTTAATACTCGTGGCTGGGAAGGACCCGGCGAAACCCTGGGATTCTTGGATTTCTACTCGAACTTAATTAGTGATCGTCGATTTTCCGGTCTTAATACGATCTGACATAGTCATGGCATTCAGGATTTCTATGGATTGAAGATTTCCCTGACTATCAAGAATATGCCTCCCTTCGTCTATATTTGAAAAGGACATGATCTAACCACCACCTGTCTTATTCCATTACCCCTGGATTGGAGGCCGCTTGAGGACCACTGAACAGATGCAGAGTGAACGTCCATTTGCTAGTCTCGATCGATTTTCCGATTGAAACACCCTGGATGAGGGGGCGTGCTATTACTTTGGCTTCGAGCTTTTAAGGAAACGAATTTCTTGATACTCCGACTCAAGGGCTAAGAAGAAAGAAGATAGAAATTTCTTCCATTCGAGGATGTTGGTGCAGAAGGCGCCAGGAACGAAGAAAGCCAGCAGATTTCTTCTTGCGATGATCTCTCAGCATGTCAGACTAGATATGAAATGGATGGTGCCATTGCTGAATTGAGAACCAGATACTCGGCAAGACGAAATTCTCCAGAAACGACGGAAAATGATGGATAACTTCTTTACTTGGATAGATGGAAGGCCAAGAAACTATGATTTACTCGCAGGAGTGAGCACCGTGGGAATTCAAGCGACAACGAACTTGGCTCAAACACTCCCTGCTCCGTGGTACAGATCATATGAGACCCTAGGACAAGTTGGCATAGTCGTCTTTAATGAAACAAGATGCAACCAACCTCCTCCTAGGCATTTGTAGCATGCAGCTTCTGACCGTAAAATTTTGGATGAAAACAATGGATATGCAAGAGCCATTGAAAACTTAAACAGAGCCCGACCAACCTCTGCTCCAATTCAGATGAATGTTTAAAATCCAACTCAACCTCGACATGAAGCTACCCATTCCTTAATGTAGGGGCAAGTAGAAGAATTTGACCCACCTATAATTAAATCTTATCGCCACCCAACTCCGATCCTCAGAGCTTGGATGGGAGACCCAAGACTATCCCGCATACATCCAAACTGCGAATCACCATCCAGAATTACAGGACGGAAGCTTGATTGATGACTATCACATATGCGAACCTAAGAAGCTAGAGACCAGCTTCCACCCACTTCAAGACTTCATGCTGGAGGCACCAGCGCTAAATTGGACAATTGGCAACAACTTCTCAAAGACGAGGGCCAGATTGCCAATTAATGCTTCAACAGAGCTCTGACAAGACCCTGCATGCATTCTTTGAAAGATTCAACGCCGCAGTGGCATCGGTAAATCGACCTTGACGATATATGGTGTTGATCGCAGCAGTATCCGGTATTCTGGATATCTCAAACTTCAAAATCTCTCTGCAACGAGACCCACCAAGAGGACTTGGCAGATTCACCTCTAAAACAAACCTCGGTATCTCTCTACCATGAGAGTTTCTTAGAAATGTTGGAAAATCCTATCCTGAGACAGACAGATTCATGCAACAAGAGGGTGCTAATGTTGAAATGGATGATCTCAATGTCTTCACGACAAAATGGAGCACCATCTAACTCTTGAAATGATAAAGGAAAAAGGAAAGCCCCTGGAATGACTGACAGGAATTTACAATTCTAGGAAAGACCAATGTCATTAATCGGGCCCGCGATCTTGATTGTCAAGCTTAACTCACTAACGACGTTCGCTAGCTTGCAAGATTGAAGAGCTTACTCAACTCTGTGGCTGATGCGAGGAGAGTATCTAAGTTCGCTGATACTCAATAAGGTGATCACTGCTTTCTGACTAAACAGATGTGATGACCCCGACACGAATGTAATTCGACCATTCGCATATATAAATCCAACCCTTGATGACTTAGGAAAGTGCACAAAACAACACAGGGTGACTAAGATTGCTGAACCTGCATCTCTAACCCGATACGGCGAAAAAAGTATAAAGGCTAAAAGACTGGATGTCCGATTGATTTTGCGTAACCCCCACCGATGCCGGGGGCATAAGCACTGACTTCGCTCGTCCTCCACTGATGCTGGGAGCATCACCTTCAACCGGCAGATTGACTTTGAACTTGAACCTGACTCAATGCATGATTCAGAACGTATACATTATATCTTTAGAATATGACGTGATTCATCTCGACGATCCAAGTGAGCCAACTAACGAATCAAGAAAAAATCCAAAGACTTGATCTGCAACTGCATCAAATGGAGAGTATGATGAACTCCTTTACTGCCTTACGATTGTGATAATCCTACCAGCTATTGGCTTGCATGTTTTCAGCAACATCTCGTATTGACTCGTATGTGATCACAGGATTATAAAATGATCCGGAGTGATCATGGCTTTCGAATACCCTATTGTTACGATTAGATGCAATCATGGAGTACTAAATTAATATCCTGATATCGAGATAATCCAACTCCGAGGAAAAATGACAGATTCATATGCCAACTCTGATGCGCTCTGTCCAACGATCCAGATGCTAGCTCAAAACATGAAGATTCTGACACCACCCTATGAATTGGATGGCTATTTTATACTTTGACTTATACATAAAAGAAATACTAGCTTAGTAATGCACTTGACTTGTTTAGGAAGACAGTGTCATTTGGCATTAACTTGTGCATGTACAATCTCACATGGGAGCCAATGATATTGCATGACCTATGATGAAGGAATTCAACCTCTTGATTCGACGAGGTCTAAACGATGACTTTGTCATCTTAACCACTCTAGCCATGGAATTTGGCCTGATAAACATCAATGGAAGCAGTGTGGTATATGACAAGCCATTTATACAGGAAAAGTTCCATACCACGGAACTACTCAATACTCAATAGGACACAACAGTCTGATAAAGCCTCCTCAAGGGTGGATGACATTCCAAAAAGATTCAGCTCGACTTATTCAAAGCACATCTCATTTGCAATAAGATGTACTTTAGGGGGCAAAATGTTAGCCTGCTTTGTGACCAGACTATCCAAAGCCCAAGAACTCTATCAGGAAGGCCACTTAGGGATTGAGTATGAACTGGCAGAGATTGGCATCTGCTTGGATGAAGTAACAAAGGATGGAAAACTCATATTTCTGCGCACATAAGCCTTGGGTTGGATTCCACCATTTTGGATCAAAATAAAGAAAATATTTCTGACCGACCAAACCAGATCGGGTCGTCCAGATTGGGTCAACCAGATCGGGTCATCCGGATCGGGTCACTCACTCTAACCGAATTCTGGGCAGTTAAAGACCATTTCACCATGTTCTCCACTACTTTCGAGATTTACTCTGAAGCTGCCACGTGGCCACTCCTCCCTAACCAACTTACTGCCTATAAATATATGAAAAACGCATCACATTGGGGGAGCTTTTCTGTCATGGCCGCACCTCTTCATAAGAAACCACCTTCTTCTCTAAGGAAAAGACAATGAATTCAGAGAGTATTATTCTTAGAATTCTGGTGCTTGAGTGATTGAATTCCTTGTAATTGTAATTTGTGAATGAAATGAGAAACCATGAAGTGGATGTAGGCTCATAAATGCCAAACCACTATAAATCTCGTGTGTTGATTGATTTTTCTTGTTTTTAGTTCATGATTCCTCATTATTCTCTGCAAAATATGATCAATTGGGTGTTAGGACCATTTTTTGGTCTAACAATATATATATATATAAATCGTTAATCAAATATTGATTCTGTTTATCAGAATATTTCATATCGAAGTGAAATCGATTTTATTATATTGTTTAACATCTGTGATGCAGGGAAACAGGTTTGAGGGACCCAACTGGGTTCCTCAATATTTATAATACTGTTTTGTTCATATATGGTTATGTGATGTGATGTATAATCTGAGATTGATTATAGTGACAATGGTATTGTTATTTGGTACTGCTAAATACCAGAAGAAATATTGAAATAAAATATTATATAAAATCGAAAGATTTTATATAGAAGGAAGATTTCAAACTGTGCATTTAAATAAATATAAAAAAGGGGATTTTCAATGTAGAATTGAAAAGGAAATATATATAAAATCAAAGGATTTTATAGAAAGAGATATTTATAAAATCAAATTATTTTATAAAAAGGAATGTTCATTTGTTAAATGAATAGAGAGGATATAAAGGAATATTCATTTGTTAAATGAATAGAGAGGATATAAAGGAATATTCATTTGTTAAATGAATAGAGAGGATAAATGAAATATTTATTTGTTAAATAAATAGAAAAAGAAATATTTGTATAACAATTACAAATAGAAATAAAAAGGGAAAACATTTGTAAAACATTTACAAATGGAATTGGGAAGAAAATATTTGTAAAACATTACAAATAGATTAAATGGAAATATTTATTTATAGGAAATAAATAAAATGTTATAAATGAGATATTTATTTGAAAATAAATAGAAAGATAAAAAGGAAATATTTATTGGTTAAATAAATAGAATTGAATGAAATATTTATTTGTTAAATAAATAGAAAAGATAAAAGAAATATTTATTTGTTAAATAAATTGAATTGAAAAAGGAATAGTTATTTGTCAAATAAACAAATGGAAAAAGTATACTTCAAAGGGGAAAATCCAAAGGGGTTAATTCAAAAGAGTTAGAGTAAATGAGTTAAGGTTGACCAGTTAGAGTTAACCAGTTAGAGTTAATTAATTAAAGTTAATCAATTAGAAATAGTGTTAGTTGATTAGAGTTAGTCGAGTATTGGTCAATAGAGTTAAAAGAATAAATCGAATATAGTTTATTCGAATAGAGTTAAAAGAATAAATCGAATATAGTTTATTCGAATAGAGTTAAAAGAATTAATCGAATGTAGTTTATTCGAATAGAGTTAAAAGAATAAATCGAATATAGTTTATTCGAATAGAGTTAAAAGAATAAATCGAATATAGTTTATTCGAATAGAGTTAAAAGAATAAATCGAATATAGTTTATTCGAATAGAGTTATAAGAATTAATCGAATATAGTTTATTCGAATAGAGTTAAAGGAGTTAGTCGAATATAGTTTATTCGAAATAGAGTTAAAGGAGTTAGTCGAATATAGTTTATTCGAATAGAGTTAAAGGAAAGGAATTATCGATTAGTTTAATCGAAAGGAGTTAATCGAATTTAGTTATTCGAAAGGAGTAATCGAATATAGTATTCGAAAAGAGAGATTATCGAATATTAGTTATTCGAAGAGAGTTAATCATCGAATTCGATTATATCGAATTCGGGAAAGTACTTATACTATCCGGTATTTAAATCAAGATCTATTTATTTATTCACATTAAAGAATAAAAGTTAAAATTGAAGTTAGATATTTCGAAAGTAGGGATTATAACGTTATCGTAATAACCAATGTTTTTATAAAAGAAGTGGATTCGTTAATTGAATCCGAGAGTTTCGTAAGAAAGTTGTTAAAGGTTTAAAAGATAAACTTTGACTATTTTGAAGTTAAAACGTTGTTCAGTTAAGGTCTGAGAAGTAATTATACCCCAACTTGATTGACTTCCTTCTTAACTAAGGAATGGTAAGGTTTGATTGTAAAGGAGTTTGGAAATGTTTTCCAAATAAGAAATCAGAAATGTTTTCTGATAATAGAAGATAAGAAATTAAAATATATGGAAACATGAGATAAGAAAATTAATGAACTAAAGAGATAAACGTTGAATGATGATTGATCGATATAATTTCCATCTGGAAATAACATCGTTGTTTGCACACCTGTTTTTCTTTGATAGTTAACTCACCGACTATCGAAGCTTTTGACCATTTTAACATTGTTAATATGGAGAGACCGGTTGGATTATTATCCAAAGAACCACTCTGTATTTGCTTAAGCGTTGCGAATCATATATGCCAAAGATAATTGAAGACGGAGTAAAGTGCAAGGGCTGTTGTATAAATCTTAGATAACAATTGCCTAAGATAGATGTACTGAATAGTGACTTTGGTTTGTCCAGTCCCAGGACAACTTGTATGGACGAAGGTCTGACAGAGTATATCTGATAGATTGCGTAAGTTGATCTCTTCAAACGTATTCACGTTTAGTGGCGGAGGAATTCGTTTCTCTTAGCTGTATACCCGTGGTATTTTTGGGGAAATCAATTTGTGATTTGGCGGGTATGACGATGTGACATTCAAAGTGAATAATTGTATGATCTGTCAGAGATAAGCGTGGCTTCTAGCCTTACATCCGGTAAATGACAAAAATCGGGCAAGCAGCATGGCTATGTAGGTCGCACCTATTAGGGTGTATAATCACCTGATCTAGAGTTTCATTTACTTCTAAAAATCTATTGTTGATGTTGTCCCATTCGGGAAACGGTTGCTGATCCCAACCGTTGGTGATATACATTCGATACACTCAAGCGAAATGAGTGGTCGGTCATATGTGGCCGGGTTGCAAGATGTTCTTGTTGAACCCAGTATATTCCTCTCTAGAGGTACACTAGCGAAAGGTGGTTCCATACCTTGTCATAGTTGGAAATCCATTACCCAATACGTGCTTGCGGTTTTGATTGTATACTATATATGTAGAACGTGAGATGAAAGCGTTTCTGCTAGATGATTATTATATTGTGGTTGATAGACATTATTATAATATCAAAAGGTTTTTGATATAAAGATATTTTGGATTCTCATAAGGGAAAAACCCGTTCCGTTATACGGCGTGGTCTTATGAGATATCGTTTACTTCTTCAAATTGTTTTAAACTGTTTTACTCACACCAGTCCGATGACTGACCCAGAGTTTATTTTGTTTTTGTTTTCCCTAAACTCTTGGGTGCCCAATTTTGTACGGGCAGTCAAGTAGTTGGGATTTACAGATACTTGAAGAGTTGGAGCAGGAGGCTTCAGGATTATATAGCTATAGTTATTTCCGCTGTGTTGTAAGTGTTGTACTTTGATAATGATGTATATTCAAGCACGAATGTATATTTCAAAGTTATGTTACATATATTATATGTTATTCGTTCCGCTGTGAGATTCGTGTTACTCTGATGTTGTGTTCTTCTTCTTCTTCTTCAATTCTAAGTTTCTATCTTATCTATTCTCACCCTCTAATTTCTTTCATTAACCATCCGGTATTTTCGACTCTTGATGTTCGATATGTGTTGTATATCGGATAATCAAGATCGCAAATTTTTGGGTCGTTACAAAGTCTATGTGGACAATTATACTTTTTAGTATTCGTTAATCTATAATTTGTTAGAGCTTTAATTTTTCTTCCTCTTATATACACCACTACGCTCACATGCAAACAAAATTTTAGGATGTATAGAAAATGCACCTATGTCGGATCTCAAAATAGTAAGCACAAAACCGAGCTGTTTACCGGTGCTACGAACTCATTCAATAAATTTCTCATGAGACTTGTATATCTTCACGAACAAGGGATCATTATTACAAAAATAATCCAACTAATAAAAAATGAAAATTGCACATCGTATGTTGCAAACTCGTTTGCATAGTCCAATACAATTTTATTTTGAGTTTCATTTTCATTCGATTATGCCTAACAAGTAAAGAAAATCAACAATAAAAAAAACCATGCATCCACAATTCATGGGTGGCTAGAGAACCACATATTGGTTGTGCGTGGTTCACCATTTAGTTACGCAATATTATTATGTGGTTCGATAAAAACCTACATTATTTCTCTGTGTGGTTGTTTTTTTCACCAAGCATTCACACCTCCACGAGAATGGACTGATTGTAAAATAAAATTTCAAATGATGAAACACTTACTACTACCTCTTTTTAATCGACATTGGTCTCTTCAATATCCATTTCAAATTCCTTAATTTGATTGGGACACAATTTGGGGTTGCTTGATTAGGGCTGGATTTTCATGGATTTGGTTTTACCGTATTTCAATTTGACTGAGGTACCGGCTGTGGGATATACTTCTACTAAGGGCAAACTTGTCTCCAAGTTTTGATATTTTGATTGGGGGAATCAGCAAATAAACAAGTTTAAATAGAATTTTCTTTAAAAAAATTAAAGGAGCTAGCATGCACCAATGCATCACTATGACATAACCTTTGAGCAGAACTATTTTGTTAAAGCCATTTTAATATTAATTCAAATCCTTGACAACTATCTTTTCCATGATCCTGCATTTCATTTACATAAGAGAATCCAATATTATATGAAAAAGTGAAGGAGGAAACGAAGAAAAGAACGTCGAGAACCACCACTTTCTCAGCAGGAAACGACGAAAACTTGATTTTTTGTAATAATCCTATAAACGGGAATCAGATTCTCGTTCATAGGCAATTATGGAAAAAAATTCCTGTTCAGAAGCTAAACGGTAATCTAATTCCCGTTTACAATTACTGCTCAGGAAAAAAGGGGAGAAAGCCACGTTTAATCTCCTTCCACACAACTGAATTGCTACTGTTGTAGCGTGTGGGAATGAATGGAAAGAGAAATTTTCCCCATTCTTTGATTTATGGACATCGCTGGAGATGCTCCAAGAGAAGAGTGCTATGCAGGCTAGGAGAAAAGTGATTAAGCTAATATGAAAGAGTTTTAAGTGGGGTTTACAAGAAGTAAGCCGGAGGGAAATAATGACTAAAGTGGGTTAAAGCAAGGACAATGGTTTTTAAAAGATTCTTACTCTTAGAAAATTGGTTGTAGTGTATTATCTAGTGAGTTATATTTTGGATTTCTTTTCATTTTGGCCCTATTTAAAAAATCTGTAATCGAAATATCTCACTTTAAAAACGTATTACATCAGTATTCCTGTTCTGATCAGCTCAGTGCTGCACTGGCCAGAACGTACCGGCGTCATTTGTATTATTATTATTTTGGTCTTTTGACACACGTGCCATTTCAAATATCGTCAATGTAAAAGGTTTTTTTTATCGGAGCTCCTGGGGAGGCATTTCAAATGTCGCTCGACTGGCAACATCTGAAATGCCGCACCAACATTTTTACGGACTCAAAATAGAAGCTTCCTTTCCCTTACTCTCTCATTATTCAACTTTTCCCAAGACGAAAAAAAATCAAATTTTCTCCTCAAAACAAAAACCAATTTATATTTTCGCTAAATTATTTGCACAATTGAATTAGTGTCGTACTAGATCTGTTTAAGGAAGAATAGTATCTCCTTACTTCAGATCAATCAGTGTAAGAAATTTGTAAATTTAGATCTATATAAATATCAATCAATGTAAGAAATTTGTCAATCTGTGTAAGTAATATTTTCAAATTTAGTTATTATATGTAGGTTTGTTAATCATCAACTTGAAAATAGAAATGTGCAATTTAAAAGTTAACATCAAAAAAGAAATGATAGGAATAACTATCATTTTCAAATATCTTTGCCTTGAAGCACAAAAATAAGAAGTGATGTAATATGTCACAAAAAATGCATAACTATTATATTTAAGTCAACAAATCTTTAACATAAAAGAATGATTGTAATGTAAAAATTAAATCAGAAAAATATAATACAAAAAATTATATGTGAAATTATCATTTTCAATCACAATTGTCTCTAACTTGATTTATAAAAAAAAGTGATGTAAAATACAAAACTTATATGTTTAAATTTTTAATTCTTTAACACTGAAAAAGAAGGTTGCAATGTGAAATTTTAAACGAAAAAAATGGTAGATGCAACAATCATTTCCGATTTCAACTCACATTGACTTGAAGTTAAAAAACAGTGATACAAAATACAAAGCTTTTACTTTTAAATTTATAAAAGTTTAATATAAAAAAATAGGTTGGAATGTAAAAATTAAGACAAAAAATAATATTAAAAAGTGATATCATTTTCAATTTCAACTATCCTCGACTTGAAGCAAATAAAAAAAACAGTGATATATAATATTGAATTGTTATATTCACATTTATAAACTTTCAATTAAAAAAAGAAGGTTGTAATATAAGAATTAAGAAAAAAAATGATATCGCTTACTTGTGGAAACACGAACATCCAAACATATGTCATGGTTTAGACTCGAACACTTTCAATTACCACAATGCCGAACTTTGAATAGTTAACAGCCATGATAATTAAAAAAGTTTTTCTTCCTCAATTATATATTGTGCATAACCCAATGTAAATATCTTTGGTTGTCAAAAAGAAGAAAGTTATCACTATAAGAATTTTTATTAGTTTTGCTAAACTTGTTATATATTGACATTTTTTTAGTTTCATAAACATAGTTTATTCTTGCAATGATACTTCATTTTAATATATTTTAACTTTTTCAAAGATATTTATAACAAAACCTTTACAATAGCAGATACACTTTGGAAAGAACTTTTTGATACTAGAAATAAATTTTTCTGTGAAAAGGTAAACCGAAAATAAGTAAGATATCTTTCATCAAATTTCTTAAACATTTTTCATCAATTTTAAAGACTTCGTTTTCAACACTTAATGTATTGATAATACGATCTATTGTAACAGCTGATTTTCTACTCTCTTTCATATTTACTAAAACATCGTATATACAGTATAAAAATTTATGAAAAGAGGACTGTTCAATAAACTCAATTTGAGCAGTTGTAATTCTGTAAAACCTCTTCCTTTTTTAATTTTTGAAGGAATTTGATCATAGACATTAAACTTCAGCCAAGGTTTTAAATCTCGGACATTGGTCGCGTTTTGTCTCGGCGATTTTAGAGACTTGATCCGTGGGAGATCTCGGATGAGATGAGTCTAACTCGTGGGTTTGTCTCGAATATCCATATCGGGTTCGAAAACTCATATTGGAACAAACCGGGTATATGATATGTTAAAAACTGATTTCCTTACATAATAACTATTGTGAATGTCATTATAAAAATAGTAACTTAAACTTGAACTACAAAATCACCTCATCGTTCTTAATTTACGAAAGAACATTCATATTCATAAATCATAATATGCTTAAAATAAAAAAATAAAAAACATAATTAGATTAATTAGTGCTTACATCTAATGATCCATGAACATGAATTATTGTTAGACAAAGAAAATAAAAAGGATACAAAATATAAAACAATTCAACATAAGTAGTACGTAAAATACATAATTTCATAAGTAGCATGATAATAAAAAAAATGAAAAATATGAAAATCATAAGCATTGTAGAGCATATATGAATGTATATTATGCTCATTTAACATGAAAAATATAAAATAATAGGATATTATCGTGGCTGGATTTGATTTTTCATAATTATTGTTTTGGTTCAGGCACAAGTTTAAATTTTAACCAGAAAAACCAAGATCTCAAGGGATATATCGGTATCTCATCTCGGACGATATATTCAAAAAGAGATATACAGTGAGATTTGTCGTTTCGTTTTGGTTTAAGCCTAAAACGAGATCTCGGAGGAGATCCCGGGAAATATTTTCGATATCTAGAGTAGCGTCTTTAGCTATACTGATTGATATCAACTTCATGTTATGATTTTGACCTCTTTCTCCTTTTTGTATTTGTTGCGTCTGTTTCTGTGCCAACGCAAATATTTACAGGTCATGTTTACAACATTAATTGTCGGTATCAATATATTGGAAGTCGAATTCACGTACACTATGATATATGATATATGAAACTAGCATTTTGGTGCATACTATGCATTCTTGTGTATTACTGTTTTATTATTTAGTATCAAATTTTAAATGTTGCTCTTATTAACTTTAGATACTCTATTTGGTGTTTGCATTTCTGGTATGCTTTAGGTTATCATTGAATTTACTAAAGTGTAATGCTAGATGTACAACATTTTTTTTAATTGCTAATTGTCCGTATCATTCATAAATGTTGTGAAATTTGCAAGTGCATTAAATAGTTTTGGTCAATTCTAAATAATGAATAATATACGTTATTAATGATTTTCGCGGTATAAATATCAAACATCAAATTTTAGCATTATGCTAATTGCAAATTGCTTTTCAGTATAGTTGATAGTAAAAGGAATTGACATAGTATTGCATAATTTAAAGTTGTATTTCTTACTTTCACAAGTATTAGCAGTTCATCATTATTAAAATATGCAGTTGAGTACATACTCAAATGTCATGTCAAAATGACATTTAGATACCACTAAACCTTGTAACTGCAATGCGATGTTAAACTATTACTTTTCCTAATTCGAACAAGCTAGTAGACTCCATAGCTAAAATGCCACAATAGACTATCATTTCAAATACCACAAACATGCTAGTAGATTCTGTAAAAAATGCTATATTAAGCTATCACTTTTAATTTTATAAATATTACAGTCGATTTCATAGTTAATATGTCATATGAAACTATCATTACACATATCAAAAACATTCTACTAGATAATATTAAATTATCATTTAACTTTTTTTAATCATGCTAGTGAATCTTATGGTTAAAATGCTACATAAAGTTATTGTCTGACCTATCATAAGCATGCTACTAAACATTAGATCAAATTTGACATTGTTTTTTGTTTTCATATCCATATGCACTAGATTCCAATCTTCTTCTGTTTCCATGCATACCCAGTTAGGTTTGGTATTCGATTAGTTGTTGCATCCATATATACAGATTTGGTTTGACATTCAGTTTGCTTTACATTCTAGGTATGCTCAATTAATAATATGTGTTGTTAATAATTAATTTTTATATGTACTCTAAAAGATTTGCGATTTAGTTAGCTTTATCACCAATATGCACCTTATTAATCTTGGGATTTGATTGTCTTTTATACCCATAGATACTTGGTAAGTTTTGACATATATGTAACAACCCGTAAAATCTAAGCCAATTTAAAAAATTTAATTTGAATATTTAGTGGATTTTAAATATTTAAAATAAATTATTTTAAATAATAACAACGAAAAGTATGTTTGAATCGATGTTTGGAAATAAATATTATTATTTTAATTATAAACAAGGCCTGAAATGGCGCGGCAGTTTCAAAATTGGAATTCAAACTTTGACTGACTGTAACGGGTGCAAAATAAAACGGATTTTAGTGAAACCAAAAATATTTAAATCTGTTTATGAATATCTTTCTAACAAATCTGAAAAATCAAAATTTTATAGCGGGAATCAAAAGTTATAGCCAAATGAATTTTCAGAAAGGTCGCTATAGAATTTATATAGCCCGTGAAAATAGCCATTTTGCAAACGACCTCTGTTTTCGACGAAACCACTTTTGTTGTATCCGGGATGTCAAATTATTGCTAGGTTTCAAATTCCATAATTTTTGAAGTTAATATGTGAGCGTGGCAAAGGAAAATGTGTTTGGTTGATTTTAGTTAAATTGGATCGACCAGAAAATGGCCATTTTTCAAACGGTCTCAGAATTTGATGAAATTAGTTTTGTTAGGACCATATCGTCAATACGAAGCTAGAAATAATTTTTCTAGAATTTTTAGAGTTCATACGTGGCCCTGGTAAATTGAAATGTACGTTAAAATTAAATATATATTGATTTATATTTTAATTTAAAGAAAAACTGATCGTAATAGTCGAATTGGCTTGCAAAACATATCCCATTGTGTTCGGAATGGGGGTATTTGGCTAGGGGCAACAGTCATTGGGTTCGATTTGATGTTAGTATGAACAAACAACTATTTTTAAATCAAAAGGAAATTAAATAATATTAAAATAAAGTAAATCTTCTATAAAGGGGGAGGGGCCAAAACCCTAGCCGCCACTCGGCCATTCACGGCTGAAACTGTCGGATCTTTGCATCAATTTTTCTCCCCGATACTTGCGAATTTGAAGATGAAATTAAAACGAAAATTATTGGCCATCTCGAGATCTTCCATTCAAGACTGGTGTGATCGATTTTCATCAACTGTGGTGCTCGATTTCCTCTCCTAAAGGTCGACCGTTCGCATTGGTTTCCACGCCTCCCTAGGTGTTCGAGTTCGACGGCCAACAGGGTGTGGGGGCGGCGGCGAGAGGCGCTCCTCGTGAGCTGCTCCGATGGGCCTTCGATCAGCTACAAGAGCGGTGGCGGCGGGTTGTGTTTGACGAGGGTTTGGGTTCAACAGTTCTGAGTTAAAATGTGAAGAAGGATTAGCGGATGAAAAGTAATTAAGGAAAAATTTAATTATATAATTAAGTTATTAACCTTTAAAATATCATAACTTTTTCATACGAGCACGGAATCGCGTGATCTCAGTTACATTGGGTTCGTCTCAACGAGAGCTACGCAGTGGAACCAACCAAAACCAAATTAGAGAAAAATCAGAATTTCAGGAAATTTCAAATTCGAATAGTTCAGAAATTCAGGAATTCAAACCAGCCAAAGTGAGAATCTCTCACTAAATTCTTTTGTATAGTAATTTAATTTGTAACTGCATATATGAACTGCTCTCCATCATCCACAAACTATGGACGACTTGTTTGATTGTACTGTGTTGTGGTTGTGATGTGAAAAAAAAATATGCGCTGTGTAATTATATATATGCATTGTGAATAAAATATAAGGGTTGTGAAAATTATATATATATACGATAGGAAATTATATATATATATATATATATACGTTGTGGAAATTATATATATATACGAAGTGAATATATATATATATATGTGTGTGTGATGTGAAACGAAAATGAAAATAAAATATACATGAAATGTGTAAATAAAATATATATGAAATATGAAAACGAAATATATATGAAATGTGAATGTACATATATGAAATGCGAATGATAAATATATATGAACTGTGAAAGAGATATATATATATATATATATATATATATGAAATGTGAATGTATATATATGAAATGCAAATGAAAAATATATATGAACTGTGAAAGATATATATATATATATATATATATATGAAATGTGAATGTATATATATGAAATGCGAATGATAAATATATATGAACTGTGAAAGAGATATATAAATATATATGAAATGCGAATGGTAAATATATGTGAAATAAAATATATATACGAAATGTGAAAAATATACATATATGAAATGTGAAATATATATATGTATGTATGTATGAAGTGTGGATGAAATAAATACTGGTTTGTTAAAAATATTATTTTTTAACATATATATGAGATCTATAAAATTTTCATGTAATGGAAAATTCAATTTTGATTTAAAATTGAAATGGAAATTGAAATCGTTTTGAAAACGAATTTAAAAATATTTATAAAATTCGTTTTAAATGGAAATCGACGAAATATATATATTATATATATAATGACCTGAATAGAACGTGCCGCGCTGCAGCAGTTCGCGAATTTCGACCATTGACTTCGAATGGACATTACGGGAGATCCGACCGTCGGATTCTCTTGAAACCGGAACCGTTGGTTCATATCAAAAAGAGCTTTCTAACGAATACAAGAAATTAGAAATCTAACGGTTGGATTTGGAATTATGTCCAAATCAAATTTGGAAAAGGTCGTTGTAAGTGCAGTTCGATGGCCGTTGATGGAAATCGACTGTACGGGCCTTGATAAAATTATTAAAAATATCAATAATTAGTGTAAAATCATAAGAAATGATTTGGAAAGAATTGGGATGAAAAATTCCATATTTGAAAAGATAAAAATAGATTTTTATCGAAATGAACTAGTTTTGAACTAGAATTATAATCCCTTTTATTTTTAAAATAAATAAAGGGGATCTGAAATGGTTTTGAAAATAACTAGAAATTTCCAATATAAGAACTGGACTTGAATTGAAATTATCTTCGGAATATTTCGATATTAGATTCCGTGATTATACGGATATTGTGGAGGAATTTGGAAGATATATATATATATCGTTATTCCAATACGATATTTGTTGATTTCAGAATTTGATATTGAATATAAGCCGACATATTTTCTATTCAGAGCCTTGTATTTAATATCAAATTGGATTTGGGGTTTGTCGTGAACTGTGTTTAAATGACATTAGTTCTTTAACCCAAGTAAAAGCAGGATTAATTTCCAAAAAGTAGAACAATCAATATGAAATGATTTTAGAGATGAAACCAATTGGAGTTTGAATAAATCTTTAATTAGATTTGAATGAATGAATGGTGATTAAATATACCAAAACATGAGATGTGGTGTAAACCAAATATACGTGGTTTTTGATATTGATTGAGACTGATTAATTGTTTGGATGGTGCTCGACCAGTTTATGAGCAGAATATGCTTTTACATTTAGCATTGGGTTGGGTAAAAATACTGGTATGCTAACGCCTTGTGAAACACTTCACGATTTGACTATGAGGTTTTAGCGAAGTTGTTGAGTTCATTTCAAATGTAATGAATGATTTTGAAATGATATTTTTCTTAAGTGAAAGGAAATGTATTCCCGATTTTGGATAGGGAATGTTTTATAAAACAGAAAGGATTTCAGGGCCTAAACCCGATATTGTCGAAATAATTTGGAAATGTATTATGGTTTTACATTGTAGTTCATCACATATTCGATTAGTTTCTATTGATGATGTATCTGTTTAGTGGCGGAGAATTTATTCTCTTGCTTAACACCCTTCTTTGAGACGTACGAGCTCAAAGGTTATGTGATTAATAGTGACTGATCATATGTGTGAACTGCTGATGTGAAGTACTATGATTGAAAGTACTTGTGATTATTATGTTGTGAAAAGATTTTCCCCACTTTGGGATATGAAATGGTTTAGTGTGTGGCTAAAGATTCGGGTAACCCGGACGACTAAAAGTATGGGTGAGATGGGCGGTGTATGCTTCCATGCGTAGGAGGTGCATCGTTGGTGTAGCCTGCTCCATAGTGGGAGGTGCACATATATATATCGAGTTGCTTAGGTGCGTGCCCTTTGCCTTGTCTAGGGGGAGCCCAATATTTGGTTGCATACTTGTTTGTATGCATTGTTATGATTTGGAATTCATATTTCCAAATGATTTGATTTAAGATCCCGAAGTGAAATCTACTTTGATATAAAAGCTAGATATGCATTTCAAATGATTTGAAATGGAAATCGGAAAATAAAGTCCAAAGGAATAATTTCTGTAAATTTAATTGATTTGGAAAATCTAAGTGTGGTGATTAATCTAAATGGGTAGATTGGGATATTGCATGTTGATTGATGCATAGTAGATCCATATATCTATATTGATTGTTGTTTATACACTGGCATTCATGGGGGTAAACCCGTTCCGCGTTAGCGGCGTGGTCCCGTGATTTGCCTTATCATTTTATATAAGTTTATAACTGTTTTTGAGTTCTCATACCAGTCCCATGACTGACCTGTAGTTTGCTTTTCCCTTGCAAACTCGGGTGCCCCTATTTCCACACGGGCAGTCGAGTAGTTTATTTTGCAGATATATATTGAGTAGGATTCTGGATTGAAGCTTAAAGCTGTGTCCAGTGCATTAATTATCTTCAGCTGTGTTAATTTATATTTCCGCTGTGCATTGTATTACATTTATTGTAAAATCATCTTCCGCTGTATTGTTATATTTCAATATACTCTGATATATTCTGCACTCTGATGTAACATTATTATGATGTTTATAAAAGCCTTCTATTATTTGTTCTGATGTGTTGTATGCCCAGAGTTAGCGTATACGGGATTCGAACGGTCTTGATCGGTTTAGCGATCGATTAGGTCCGAGCGAAATCCGTATCGTTACAATATATGAGTGTCTTTTATATTTCGTGGTTTGCTCGGCTAAATAATGTATCTTTGGTATATATTGGTTTCCATATGTATCCGTTTAGGTTTGACATCCAGATGTATTTCACAATCCATGGGTACCTAATTAGGTTTAGCATCCAGACAGCTTTTACATTCTGTAGTTTGCTCGGTTATACAATATATCTTAGGCATAGATTGGTTTTCATATGTACCTAATTGAGTTTGACATCCGAATGTATTATAAAATCCATATGTACCTCACTAAGTTTGGCTTTTGGATGTCTTTTACAATCCATAAGTATTCGATTAGCTTTGAGACACTTATGTCTATTATATTCCCTAGTTTGTTTGGTCAAATAATAGTTCTTGGATGTTGATCAGTTTCCATATCTATCCGATTAAGCTTGGCATTTGGATGTCTTTCGCAATTTATAACACTAATGTACATTAATATATCTTTTTTCATATCATAAACATACTTCTATACTTTGTAATTGAAATACTACATTAAACTTTCATTTTGCATATTATAAACACGATATTAAATTTCATAACTCAAAATTTATATTAAACTATCATTTTCCATATTCAAAATATGCCAGTGGACTTTGTAATTAATATGATACGTTAAATATCATTTTGTGTATTGTAATCATGGTATTAGATTTTATAACTAAAATGTTACATTAGACTAACGTTTTGCATGTTTTAAACGTGGTAGTGCACTTCATAATCCGAACGCTATGTTAAACTATCATTTTGCATGCCTTAAATATGTAAATAAAATGCTTTACTAAATTTCATTTTGCACATTGTAATCACAATATTTTACATCATAACTAAAATGCTACATTATACTACCATTTTGCATATTTTAAGTACGACAATGGACTTCATAACTAAAATGCTATTTTAAACCATCATTCTGCATACCTTAAACGTGCTAGTGGACTATGCAATTGAAACGCTATATTAAATTTCACTCTACACATTGTTTTCATGATATTGGACTTCATGACTAAAATGGTAGACTAAGCTATCATTTTGCATATTTTAAACACAGTACTGAACTATATAAGTCTAATGTTATTTTAAACTATCATTTTGTATACTTGAAACATGCTGGTGGATTTTGTGAGTCAAATTTTATATTGGATCTCATTTTGCACATTATAATCACGATATCAGAATTCATAACTAAAATACTACATTGAACTATTGTTTTACATATTTTAAACATGGTAGTCATCTTTACAATGCAAATGCTATTTAAGCTATCATTTTACATACCTGAAATTTGTTGGTGGACATTATTTTGCATACCTGAAATATACTGGTGGACTTTGTCATTAAAAGCTATATGCACTTATCATTTTGCATATTTTTTTCATGGTAGTTCTTCTTAGGAATACTTATATCATTATATGTATTATATTCATGCTATTATATATTAAATATATTCATTCAAAATTCAATTATCATTTTGCATATTTTTTCATCCTTAATCAGTTGAAATGTACATATGTTGTATTCAACTATCATATTACGTATTTAGATTTCCTGTTCAGGTCATCACATTATATTTTAAAAGTAAAAATGCTATTGTAACGCCCTGTAAAATATACCCTAAATAAATATAGAAAACTAAATAAATAAATATAATAGATTAAAATGCAGAAATTTAATATTTATGGAATTTGGCCATGAAAGTTATACTACTGCGTTGGTGGTGAGATTCTGATCCATTTTTATATAAAGTATGCCGAAAACGAAGTCTATATGAAAATGCTATAGGTGATTCAAGTTTTCAAATTTAAAATAAATAAGGTTTGAAATTTGAATTTAAATTTAAATTCGTATTAACGGATAAGCAAAGAAAATAATTCAAGATTTGAAATTTAAACCTGTTACACACCCATATATATAAGCAAGCGAATAACGTTAGAATATTAATGGGTAATTTGTTAATATTACTAACCTATTAAATAATAACGTGTGCAATGTTATTATCCATGCCCATGCCAAGAGGGCAGTTGACTGACCTATATCCTAGAGATCGACATCTAGGTCGACTGCTATATGTGTGTTTATGGGTGACAGCTATGGTTTTCTCGGTTCAACATAAACATCTACTTTAACAAAACCATTTAAAATGCACTTTTTACATCCATTTGAAATAATTTGAAATTGTTGTAATTAGTAAAAGCAAGTAGAATTCTGATAGATTCTAATCTTGCTACAGATGCAAAGTTTTCATCAAAGCTTATTCCTTCTTCTTTGTAACACCCACCCTCCGTTAAGGTCACTCACAAAGGGAATGTCTTAACTTCTGTGATGGCCCGCCCCACACCAACCGACATTCACTCCAAAATTGCGCTGTACACATGTCCAGTTAGCACGGAACGGTTGTCAGAAGAAAAGAAAGAAGACGAAGAATCAAGCAATGAACCTGTAATATGTCTCACAACGCATGGAATAAAATATAATCATAACATATACTTGACACAAAACAGGTGAGACAGTGTATAAGCTGAAAACAAACTATCATAGCAGCAGAAAGTCCAAAATACAGCTTATGATCCAAAGCCAACATTATTACAACTTTTAAAACTATCTCAAAAAGCTAAACCAGAAAGGTGCACTACTAATGCCCAAAGTAGTGACCACCAACGACACAGGGAGAATATCTATATATATCATATGTGGAAGCCTCCTGCTCGTCTCCAGATCAGCTACTCGTGCATCACCAGCTAACCTGTCTATAGTCTGCTCGTTTAGGAGCACCCAGAGTAATAATAAGAGACATAAAACTCTGGGTCAGACAAAAGTCTGGTATGAGCGATAAGCAGCTAAACAGAACAATAACAGGTATACTAAACCATACCTGAACCTGGACCTACAACCAAAGAGTTAGCACTACATATTGTACAACACTCTAAGGTACCACTAACACATGGTGTGAATAGTACGGGGGTGTGGGTGTGCATGTCATAGTGATGACAAACAATCAAGCATAGCAACCATCCTCACATATCTCACTCAGTGCGTAAAGTATACGATATCCACCACCTCGATCACCCAATACTTTGTTATGATCACTCTGCCCCATGAAGTCACAACGGCTTCATTGCACTGATCCATAGCCACTAATCCTTCGCTATGTCCACTTTGCCCCATGGAGTCGTACACACCCCACTGCACTGGCTCATAGCCTTACTAATCCTTTACTATGTCCACTCTGCCCCATGGAGTCACAATGGCTCCATTGCACTGGCTCATAGTCTTACTATGATCTCTTTGCCCCTCGAGTCATGGTGACCCTACTGCACTGATACGTAGCCTATCATTCATTTTCAGTGGTGAATCGAAGTTATGAACATCGACAACTCCTTAGCACACGTCCCGCAGCAAAGTCCAATCCCGAAGTGAACTCATTGGTTCCCAACCGGATCCTGAGCTCTAACTTCCTATTTGGACTGCCTTTGCATCTCAGGTTTTTGGTCACCACCAGATCGGTTCGGTTTGGTTATAGCGATTCTTCTCTGGCGGTTTGGTTTGGATATATGCACCTCGTTTGGTTCGGCTTGCTCCAGTTACTGGCCATCAACTCGGTTCGGGTTCTCCATGTCGCATCGGTTCGGTTCGGATGCACTTGCTTTGTTTCGGTGTACCCTTGCTCCACTGGTTCAGCTCGGGTCCCTGGTCACGGTCCGATCCACTCCCCATTCTCTTCCGCTCTGATCCCCCTCACTTCCTTCCAATTCGATCTGGTTCCCCCTTCCTTAACTCGATCCGATCCCAGTTCAACCATAGTGGCCTTCCTTTTTGCCATACTTATGCCAAGTCTCGGTTCGGTTTGGTGCCTTGCCCAGTCCGCTATCCGGTCCGAGCCCATTCAACCGATCCGATCCGAAAACCTGCACCATTTTTCTGCAACTTTTCCAGTGAGTGTTTTACGCCATTCGACGATGTTTTCGACCATTCTATCTATTCTAATCAATCACAAAGCATACCATACAGTCATAGCAACAAGTAGAAGTGACCTCAAACACCAAAACATAAATATGATAGGTTAAAATGGATCAAACATAACCAAAACCCCATATTTCCCCTTAAGCATGTTCAAGCATAATTAATGATATGATTAGCAAAACTTAACCAAATTAACCCAAGTTTCTAACAGAGGTCTAAAACATCATTTAAGAATTTATAAATATTTTTCCAGATTTTTAACATGCATAAATTCGCTAATTATCACTAATCACCCCTAATTAGCCGTAATTAGTGAAAAACAATGCTAATCACTCACCTTAGCCACAAATAAACCTTAGATCTGAAATAAATCTCTGATATGGTGCGAATACAAATGCTAAACATCATCTCTAATCTTAATTTGGTGAAGATCTCCCTTGATTTGATGTTGCTAAGCTTAATCCTTGATTAGAAAGTGATTTGGAGGTGTTTTAGAGGTTGGAGGCCATTATTAGGGTTTCTTAGAGGTAAGTGGCGGCTAGAACTGAAATAGAATGAAAACCTAACTCATTTCAGCCTCCCCATAACCCTAATCCCGAAATGGGTTATGGGCCCATTCACTAATCACCTTATTTGGTCGGTTAAGCAGTTTTTCACCTTCCAAACCTTATTTCAGCCATATCTCCCAAACGGTAAGTCCGTTTTTCACATATGAACACTCTACGGAAAGGTAAACCATCATTCGAAGCCAATGGAAGTGGTTTTAGGTCAAAACTCCTCTCCAATCAAAAGTTATGGACGAAACAAGATCAGCTAGGGGCAAAACGGTCATTTAAAAATCGACAAAAATCATGAACATGGTAAATGACCCCAATAGTCGTTTCCCAACTCTACACGGCCATACGACTTCGTATGAAAAAGAAATAAATATTATACGATCCTCCGATGCGTAGAATGCGGGTTGTTACATTCTCCCCCCTTAAGAAATTTCGCCCCCGAAATTCCCTAACCAAAACACACAAAGGAGTCCCGCATGCCTATCAGCCATAAAACAACAATCAAACATGCAAAACAAGTCTATCTTAGCATGCGGAATAACTAAATCGCAAAGAAAATCTTACCAGGCAAAAAGTTCTGGATACGTCTTCCTAATGCTCTCCTCTGTCTCCCAAGTACAGTCATTCTCGTTCTCGCCCCACTGAACCTTGACTAGCTTCACCGCCTTCCTTCGAAGTTGCTTCGTATCGTCCCCGACAATACGAATCGGCTTGCGGTTCCCAACCGCTTCGGGTTCTACTTCGAAGTCATCTAACTGATCAGGTGAAATAGTCATATCTGGGTCGTGCACGAACTTCCTTAGTTGGGAAACATGAAATACATTGTGAACTCCCGCCATCTTCTCTGGTAAGTCAACTTTATACGCCAAATTCCCAACTTGCTCGAGAATTGGGAATGGACCAACAAATCTTGGTGCTAACTTGCCTCTCCTGCCAAATCGAATCACGCTCTTCAATGGAGAAATCTTGACAAACACCAAGTCGTCGACGGAGAATTTTAAGTCTCTTCTCCTCTTGTCAGCATAACTC
Organism: Allium sativum; assembly: GCA_030737875.1. Taxonomy (NCBI): domain Eukaryota; kingdom Viridiplantae; phylum Streptophyta; class Magnoliopsida; order Asparagales; family Amaryllidaceae; genus Allium; species Allium sativum. The sequence goes on from CM060923.1 coordinate 16,886,429, forward strand.
TTCTGCCTGTCTTGGGTAGCCTTCATTCGCTGTTGAATGATCTTAATCTTGTCTGAAGTTTCTCTTATCACATCTGGTCCAAGCACAAACTTCTCACCAGTCTCTATCCAACATGATGGTGAGTTGCATTGTCTTCCGTACAAAGCTTCATATGGAGCCATACCGATACTGGATTGGTTACTATTGTTATATGCAAACTCTACTAGATGCAAATGGTCATCCCATGATCCAACAAAATCCAATATACAAGCTCTCAAGAGATCTTCCAATATACGATTCACCCTCTCTGTCTAACCGTCGGTTTGAGGATGATACGCGGTACTGAGATATAATTCCGACCCTAAAGCCTCTTGTAAACACTTCCAAAACCCACTAGTAAACAACGGGTCTCAATCACTCACAATGCTTTTAGGTACTCCATGAAATCTCACTACCCACTTCATATACAGCTCTGCTAACTTAGCTGCCGTTCTGGTCGATTTAACTGGTATAAATCTTGCACTCTTGGTCAATCGATCTACAATTACCCAAATGCTATCATGTCCCGATCTAGTTCTTGGTAAACCATCTATGAAATCCATCGAGACTTGTTCCCATTTCCATTTGGGAATTTCTAATGGTTGCACCAACCCACTAGGCTTCTTTTGCTCGGCTTTAACTAGCTGGCAATTCATACACTTGGATATAAACTTTCCAACGTCTCTTTTCATCCCTTCCCAGTAGTAAATCTGCTTCATGTCTCGATACATCTTGTCACCACCGGGGTGTATAGTCAGTTTTGAGTGATTACATTCCTTAAGCACTTCATCCCTCAAGCCATTGACATTGGGTACAACTAGTCTCCCATCCTTTCGAAGCCATCCTTCTCGATCAAGCCCATACTTGTTCATCTCCTCATCGATTCCCGTCTCTAACTTGGAGATGATTTCCAACAGGTTAGGATCGTCCCTCTGACTGGAACCAATCCTCTCAATCAATGGGTCTGATCGTCAAACTAGCCAACATTTCTGGATCCAATTCGCACTTTGGTCTGAAATCGTACCCTGCGATATACTCTAGTTGCTTCCATTGAAGAAACATAGCCCCTAAGCTAGCATGTCTCCTGCTCAAGGCATCAGCTACCGCATTACCCTTTCCTGGTGTGTATGCGATATCAAAGTCATAGGAAGCCAAGAACTCTAACCATCTCTATTGACGGAGATTCAGATCCTTCTGAGAGAAAAGATACTTTAACGATTTATGATCGGTAAACAACTCAAATCTTTCTCCCAATAGATAATGTCTCCACATCTTCAGCGCAAATACGATCGCTGCCAATTCCAAATCATGGGTAGGATATCTTTTCTCATGCGGTTTCAGTTGCCGACTAGCATAAGCTACAACCCTACCTCCTTGCATCAATACTGCACCTAGTCCAGTACCACATGCATCCGTGTATACCGTCATTTCTTCATTCCCTTTAGGAATGACTAACAATGGCGCATGCGTCAACTTTTCCTTTAGACTCTTGAATGCATTTTCACACACTCCGTCCCAGATGAAGGCTTGATTCTTCTTAGTCAACTGAGTCAATGGTGCCGCTATCTTGGAGAAGTCCTAGATAAACTTACGATAATATCCAGCTAACCCCAAGAAGCTTCTTACGTCTGTTGCATTCTTGGGCGTAGACCAATCCTGTACCGTAGCCACCTTCGCAGGGTCCACGGCAATACCATTCTTTGAAACAACATGGCCCAAGAATCTCACTTCCCACCTCCAGAAGTGACACTTAGAGAACTTTGCTTTCAATTGGTGTTTTCTCAACACCTCCAACACTATCCTCAAATGTTCCTTGTGTTCCTCCTCTGTCCTCGAGTAAACAAGGATATCGTTCACGAACACAAGAACAAACTTATTCAATTGATCTCTGAATACCCTATTCATAAGATCCACGAAGTATGCTGGTGCATTGGTCAACCCAAATGGCATGACCAACCACTCATAAAATCCCGACGGCGTCCGAAATGCCGTTTTAGCTATACTATCAGCTGCTACTCGGAGCTGATGAAATCCTGTCGTGAGGTCCAACTGGGAGAACACCCTTGCTCCTTCCAGTTAATCAAACAAATCATCTATCTGTGGAAGAGGATACTTATTCTTCCTCGTCACTTTATTCAACTCGCGATAGTCTACACACAAACGAAGGGAACCATCTGCCTTAGTGGCAAACACAACTGGTGCTCCCCACTCGGAAACACTTCTTCTAATAAATCCCTTCTTTAAAAGATCGCTTACTTGCACCCCGAGCTCTTGTTGCTCTCTTGGTGCCATACGACGATGTGACATCACTATAGGTTTGGCATCTTTCACTAAATCAATACGGAACTCAATCTCTCGGTGTGGTGGAAGCCCGATCACTTCCTCGAAGACGTCCGGATACTGGCCAACCACGGGCACATTTGACAACTCATCATGCGGGATGTCGAGGGAATTTATAAAACTAGCCATTACCCCATCACTAGGTAGACCACCAAACACTACCTTCCGGCCATCATCCGCTCTAACTATCACCAAAAAGCCCTCACAGTCTACCACCACCCCGTATCTTTGGAGCCAATCAACTCCCAATATAATGCCATACCCTGTAAAGCCCAAAACAAAGCAATCACAAACAAACATACATCCATGACTCGATAAGACCAAATTACGACAAATCATGCTAAGGTTAGTCGAACCACCAATCGGGTTCGTCACAACCAAAGGTCTATCGACTATCTCGGGTTCCAATCCCAACCTATCTACCAGGTCACTAGATATGAAGGAACGGGAAGCCCCAGTATCAAACAAAACTCGAACAGGCACATAAAGAATAGAAAGCATACCTTGGATGACGAAATTCTTTCCTTTCTCCGCCGCAGTTGGGGCATTCGACGAAGAAGGAATGACATTAAAAGCATATGCTTTCACAATCTGCTTCTCTTTAAGAGGTTTTGGACATTTATCCTTATGATGTCCCACTTGGCCACAGTTGTAGCACTTCCTATCCGTTGGCTTGGCCCGACATTCTTTGGCATAATGGCCCTTCTTACCATAGCTGAAGCACTCAACATCTTTCTTACTCTTTTTCTGGCCATCCTTAGCTTGGTTCTGCTTCCTCTTGTTCTGAGAGTTATTCTTGCCTCCACCGCTTGCTTGCGGCTTTGGCCCTTCTGCAGATGCAACCTCGGTCTTTGACTTAGGGTAAAGACTCTCTGATCTCAAAGCTTTCCCAACAATCGACTCAAACGTCTCATCGATGTGGTTAATAAGCCTTTCCCCCAAGTATCCATCCAAACCAGTAATGAACTTCTCATTCTTCTTCTCAGGAGTATCGATAAGTGATAATTCATACTTCGACAAAGTGTCGAACTCAGCAATATAGTCCGAGACTGCCCTACCATTCTGCTTAAGCTCCAAGAACTTCCTAAACAATTCTGACTTCTGAGCAGTTGGGATAAACTTATCGCTTAAGCGAGCCCTAAACCGATCCCAAGTAACTTGATCCTCTGGAGTGGCTGTCTTAATAGCATTCCACCAATTCATCGCTTGCCCTTGCAGCTGACGAGACGCTAGCCTTCTCTTCATTGCATCCCCAATACCCAAGTCGTCGAAGATACGATCACAGCTATCCAACCAATCCTAAACATCTGTGGCTGACTCCGTTCCGTGGAACGGCTTCCCACCAAGGTTAGTGTAATCCTTGCACAGCTTGGCGAAATCGGCCCTAGGCGCCTGCACGGCTACACCACCATCATTAGCAACATTGGGAGCCGCCCTCTGAATATCCCTGAGCATATCTCTCATGAGGTCAGTGAACATAGCCCTCATCTCAGGAGCATTCCCATTGTTGGCTCCTCTACCAGCACCTCTTAAATTTCGGCTCATTGTCGAATCTGTAAAGAGAAAACGATTAACCATCTCCAAAGTGGTGCCAGTGTAGTACAACCTCATCTTTATACCACTAATAGTATATATATAGCTTTTGAAAACCAGAGTAATCACTACGCGCTCTCATCTATGTATACTATCTCTCCCTAATGACTTCCCTAGGTTAACTACGCAACCTAGAGCTCTGATACCAAATGTGAAGGCCCGCCCCGCACCAACGGACATTTACTCCAAAATTACGTTGTACACATGTCCAGTTAGCACAGAACGGTCGTCATAAGAAAAGAAAGAAGACGAAGAATCAAGCAAAGAACCTGCAATATGTCTCACAGCGCATGGAATAAAATATAATCATAACATATACTTGACACAAAATAGGTGAGACAATGTATAAGCTGAAAACAAACTATCATAGCAGCAGAAAAATCCAAAATACAGCTTATGATCCAAAGCCAACATTATTACAACTTCTAAAACTGTCTCAAAAAGCTAAACCAGAAAGGTGCACTACTAATGCCCAAAGTAGTGACCACCAACGACACAGGGAGAATATCTATATATATCATACGTGGAAGCCTCCTGCTCGTCTCCAGATCAGCTGCTCGTGCATCACCAGCTAACCTGTCTCTATTCTGCTCGTTTAGGAGCACCCAGAGTAATAAGAAGAGACATAAAACTTTGGGTCAGACAAAAGTCTGGTATGAGCGATAAGCTGCTAAACAGAACAATAACAGGTATATTAAACCATACATGAACCCGGACCTGCAACCAAAGAGTTAGCACTACATACTGTACAACACTCTAAGGTGCCACTAACACATGGTGTGAATAGTACGGGGGTAGGGGTGTGCATGTCATAGTGATGGCAAACAATCAAGCATAGCAACCATCCTCACATCTCTCACTCAGTGCGTAAAGTATACGATATCCACTACCTCGATCACCCAATACTTTGTTATGATCACTCAGCCCCATGAAGTCACAACGGCTTCATTGCACTGATCCATAGCCACTAATCCTTCGCTATGTCCACTTTTCCCCCATGGAGTTGTACACACCCCACTGCACTGGCTCATAGCCTTACTAATCCTTTACTATGTCCACTCTCCCTCATGGAGTCACAATGGCTCCACTGCACTGGCTCATAGTCTTACTACGATCACTTTGCCCCCTCGAGTCATGGTGATCCTACTGCACTAATACGTAGCTTATCATTCATTTTCAGTGGTGAATCGAAGTTATGAACGTCGACAACTCCTTAGCACACATCCCGCAGAAAAGTCCAATCACGAAGTGAACTCATTGGTTCCCAACTGGATCCTGAGCTCTAACTTCCTATTTGGACTGCCATTGCATCTCGGGTTTTTGGTCATCACTGGATCGGTTCGGTTTGGTTATAGCGATTCTTCTCTGGCTGTTCGGTTCGGATATATACACCTCGTTTGGTTCGACTTTCTCCAGTTACTGGCCATCAACTCGGTTCGGGTTCTCCATGTCGCATCGGTTCGGTTCAGATGTACTTGCTTTGGTTTGGTTCGGTGTACCCTTGCTCCACCGGTTCGGCTCGGGTCTCTGGTCACGGTCCGATCCACTCCCCATTCTCTTCCGCTCCGATCCCCCTTACTTCCTTCCAATTCGATCCGGTTCCCCCTTCCTTAACTCGATCTGATCCCAGTTCAACCATAGTGGCCTTCCTTTTTGCCATACTACCTCTTATGCCAAGTCTCGGTTCGGTTCGGTGCCTTGCCCAGTCCACTATCCGGTCCGAGCTCATTCAACCGATCCGATCCGAAAACCTGCACCATTTTTCTGCAACTTTTCCAGCGAGTGTTTTACGCCATTCGACGACGTTTTCGACCATTCTATCTATTCTAATCAATCACAAAGCATACCATACAGTCATAGCAACAAGTAGAAGTGACCTCAAACACCAAAACATAAATATGATAGGTTAAAATGGATCAAACATAGCCAAAACCCCATATTTTCCCTTAAGCATGTTCAAGTATAAATAATGATAGGATTAGCAAAACTTAACCAAATTAATCAAAGTTTCTAACAGAGGTCTAAAACATCATTTAAGAATTTATAAATATTTTTCCAGATTTTTAACATTCGCTAATTATCACTAATCACCCCTAATTAGCCGTAATTAGTGAAAAACAATGCTAATCACTCACCTTAGCCACAAATAAACCTTAGATCTGAAATAAATCTCTGATATGGCGTGAATACCAATGCTAAACAGCAGCTCTAATCTTGATCTGGTGAATATCTCCCTTGATTTGATGTTGCTAAGCTTGATCCTTAATTAGAAAGTGATTTGGAGATGTTTTAGAGGTTGGAGGCCATTATTAGGGTTTCTTAGAGGTAAGTGGCGGCTGGAAAAATGAAATAGAATGAAAACCTAACTCATTTCAACCTCCCCATAACCCTAATGCCGAAATGGGTTATGGGCCAATTCACTAATCACCCTATGTGGCCCGGTTAAGCAGTTTTTCACCTTCCAAACCTTATTTCAGTCATATCTCCCAAACGGTAAGTCCGTTTTTCACGTATGACCACTCTACGGAAATGTAAACCATCATCTGAAGCCAATGGAAGTAGTTTCAGGTCAAAACTCCTCTCCAATCAAAAGTTATGGACGAAAAATATCAGCTAGGGGCAAAACGGTCATTTAAAAATCGACAAAAATCATGAACATGGTAAATGACCCCAATAGTCGTTTCCCAACTCTACACGGCCATACGACTTCGTATGAAAAATAAATAAATATTCTACGATCCTCCGATGTGTAGAATGCGGGTTGTTACAACTTCGGTGAAGTGCTTTAGGTAAAAGATGTAGATAAATTACAAGGTAGACAAATTTAAATAGCGGAAAATAAAACTTTACTTCATTGATAAAACAGTTTGTACAACAAGTGTTTTCCAATACCAGAGTATATGTCTTACATAACAAAATAAAGAAGCATAAAATAACAATGATATTCCCCAAATAAAGCATAAGCCGGCCATAGCAGTGGCAAAGAGAGTCCAAAGCGATGCGTCCAAGAGTCTTCAAGCTTGGAAAAGGGTAACGGTCCAAACTAAGCTAGGTTGTTCGCTCCTTGACTACCTGGAGGGGGAGGGGAAACGGAGGGAAAGCAGACGAAAGAAAACAGAGTCAGACATAAAGCCTGCTAAGTTCAGTGACTTTTAGCATGTGAACAGGTAAAAACAACATGACATGAATTAACTGAGTATAAGACAACACCATGATGATAGGGCTAACATGATAACATAAGTTTAACACAAGATATGCTAAGGCAAGATAAACTGGATATGCTTCAATACTATCTCTGCTTCGTTATTACCCTGTTATTCTAGTTTCTATATCTCTGCACCACCTAACTAGTGTCCCAACTAGAAATCTGTATAAAATGATAAAATGATAACGTGATCCCAATCCCTGAAATGGTGGTTGTTTTCAGGTGTACATCTATTATTTATTACTTGGATCTAATCTAGGATTTTCTATCGAGCGCTTCCTAGATTCAACCAGGGTTTACGCGACCTAGGTCCAACTAGGGTTTATGCTACCTATTGAATGTTTCTCGGTATTCAGGGTTTATGCGACCTAGGTCCAACTAGGGATTATGCTACCTGTCGAACGATTCCCCTAGTCTAGGACACACTACCTAGAGCGGTATATGTTCCTAGACTTTCCCCACGTATGTGTCGCGAATCGTTATCGCTGTCTAGATGCACATGTACTCTACATGTGCGACCCGAGTCCCGTGGCAGAGCTAATCAAGAAACACGGAACTCGGTCGGGAGCTTTCAGATATCTGCCAATGCAGATGCTAAGGTCTGTTTTTACAGTGGCTATGGTCCCACCTGACCCCTCCCTCAACTAACAAATGAAAGGCACCCTTGAAAAACTAGAATGAGAACTATACGCAGGCCCCCTATGCCCCACTATCCTATGGCCATCCTCACCCATAACTAGATAGCAAGTATATGGTCTTTTGGAGTTCTCCGCCTTTCTGCTTTATGTACCTCGACTGACTCAAGTTGGTAGGTAGACGACGAGTTGCTATCACAGGGCAAAATCTGGTCTCGCCGAATCACGTTGGTCCATCCTAGTTTTTAGGTTGCCTAATTATTGCAACCAAGGCATACCCTTGGCTCTTCTAACGCAGACCTTAACCTTTGTGAGCCCAGGAGGATCATCTGCAGCCTCACAGAGGGATACCTAGAGTACCCTCACGTCCCCTCGAAGCCGCTACTTCGTAACCCAGTTCGTTGGAGCCTTCTTCATGATCAGACGGGCGTTCGCTCCTTCCCGTGTTCTACATGGCTTCCTTGACTAAGGTTTATTACTTAGTTCTCTTAACTAAGGATTACTACTTAGTTCTCTATCTCGTCACGTTGGTTGGTTAAGTGTCATCCGTCAATTCAAGTTAACTTAACCCATTCACTTGTCATGTTAAATTGGTTAAGTGTTATCCAGTAGTTCACGTTGACTTAACCTACCCATATATCATGTCAAATTTGTTAAGTGTTCCTTAACCTTACTCGTTTATTAGGTTATACTGGTTAAGTGTCACTCATTAACTTAACCCTGTTTATTCATCATGCTATAACGGCTAAGTGTTCTAAGTTTACTTAACCCCACCATCTAGTCTAGTTAGCATGTTAAACATCTGCTTAACCTTACCCACTTATCTAGTTAACATGTTATAATGGTTAAGTGTTCCTTAGTTACTTAACCCCCACAAATCTTGCCTTGTTAATATGTTAAGTTGGTTAAGTGTCCAGATTAACTCAACCCCTATCAATCTTGTCTAGTTAACATATTGAATTGGCTAAGTGTTTTCTCAATTACTTAACCCCCGCCCTTCTTGTCTTGTTAACATGTTAAGTTGGTTAAGTGTTTCCTTAATTACTTAACCTCACCATTCCTAGCTTGATTGTTCATGAGCTTTAATTAATCAATTAAAGCACCGGCCACTCACATTAGACAGGTATTGTTGTGGTTACTGGATGTGCCGGTCGGTTCCGGGCAGTTTTACACCACAACTCAGTCTAACCTCGGGTCATTGTGGGCTTGATGCACAAACCTCTCACATTAGACATGTATTGTTGTGGTTACTGGATGTGCCGGGCGGTTCCGGGTAGTTTTACACCACAACTCAGTCTAACCTCGGGTTAGGCATTTTCCTCTTCTCTAATTTACATATTTACTATTCATGTAAATTTTCCATAAATCAATTTAGATTATATCATATTCATATGTCATGCCAATTAACATACTTATATTCTATGCCCAAGATTTGATTTACCTATCAATTAACCGAACTTGCAGTTTATGCCAAGTTAGATCTAATATTCCCATTTACAGTTCATGTCAAAACTAGATTTAATATTCTAGTTTAAAGTTTATGCCCAAAACTTAGTTTACATGCCAATTCTAGGTTCAACATAATTAATGTCCCATTTACCCAAAATTGTATCTTAATAATCATGTCATAATACATGTTCCAAATTATGCCAATTAATATAAATTTCATGTTATACCCAAATACCCCCATATCCAAAACGTACGTATACCATGATTTCACAAGTTTTCTAAGTACTCATGAAACTAAAAACGAAACAAAGGATAAACACGAGAATTGACATAAAGGAATAGGCATGCAAAAGAGAACCAAACACAAAGATAATGGATCCTATGGTTTTGGTGTACATAATAGCGAATAGGAATAAACTAAGCAAGTTACACCCTAATTATGCGATCCAACATAATTAAGGGAGGCATAAGTGATTTGATCCAACATAATGCTAGTTCGGTGTACAACATGCTTTGTAACTATAGTGTTATGGGCATAAGCAATTAACCACAATAGTCCTAGGCAATTAACCATAATAGTCATAGTCATGGCTATAGGTAATAGTCTCACAGTTGTGAATTATAGGCGATTAACCATAATAGTCATGGATAATTAACCAAAATAGTCCTAGGCAATTAACCACAATAGTTTCAAAGTCATAGTCATAGACAATAGTCTTATGTTCATAGTCATAGGCAATAATCTCATAGTCATGAATCATGGCCATAGGCAATAGTCTTATGTTCATAGTCATATGCATAGGCATATTCTTATGTTCATAGTCAGAGGCATAGGCATAGTCTTATGTTCATAGTCATAATCATAGGAATAGTCTTATGTTCATAGTCATAGGCATAGGTATAGTCTCATCACAATAGTATTGAATCAGATCCCAAAGACATATACAAGCACAGATTCAAATGAAAGGATCAGGCATATTCTTATATTCATTTAATTACATGTCATAAATAGATTTCGGCGTTCAAATCTAAAAAGTAACTGACTTACATTGATCCGTTTAGAAGAGGATAATAAGATAGCGTTGTGGCGATTTGCTATGATTTGCGTGACATTCCTTGAAGCCGAATGCCTATGGTCCAACTTGAAGCTTTAACTTGATTCTCTTTTATTCAGTTTGGAAGAAGATGTGTTAATCCTAGTTTTGATTCCAGCAGAGTAGCGACGCCATTTTTATTTTTAATTAGAAGAGAGGCAGAGTATAGGAAGAATTTAATTGTGTGGAGAAAGTGAAGTTTGGGGGCATTTATATAGCGTAGAACTCATGAATTTGGTCCAGAAATCAGCCCGGATACATAAAAATGAATTCTGCCTCGGATCTGAAAAAACAGGGCAGGTCGACCCCCAGGTCGACCTATGGGGGGTGGTCGACCCCCTGGTCGACCTGGGTCCTGGGCGGGAAATTTCCCGCCCAGCCAGCTTCTGGGTTTTGTTTTGAATTTTGAATTTAGTTTCGAGCTGTTTTATATATTCTGAAACTTCTGAAGACCATAACTTCTTTATACGGAGTCCGATTTACGCAAACTCGGACTCTATCTCAAGAAGAATTCCGAGACAAACGCAATGGCACAACCCGTATCCCTTAGTTCTTCTTCTAAAAATTAATTATACTTTAATTTGTGAAGCTTAATGTTACAGAATTACGGGGTGTTACATTCTCCCCCCCCCCCTTAAAGGATTTCGTCCCCGAAATCTTCAAGTTAGGAAGAATGTGTCCTACCATTCAGTCATCTATCTACTCAACCATTCAATCGCAGGCATTCATTGTCCTTAAAAAGATTTCTAATGCTTTCATGTTCATATGCATAGTGTGTGTATATGTCCTTATCTAATGCAAAATCAGGCGGTCTACTGATTCAATTGACCTCCTTAATGCAAATCATGTCAGTGCCATGCGTCCAATATGTATGCAATCCTAATGATACATATTATTTCTATATGAGTGCACAACCATTCACTCAAATGCAACGTCCACAGGATAACACATCAAGTTCAACAAATACATTTATGCAAATGCATTATGAAAGTGACTAAGCCGATCTAGTGCCTAATGTGTGTAAATGCATCCACGAGCAACCACCTGCAACCACTTGAAACCATTAATCATAACATGTTTCAAACACATGTTTACATACATTGTCCTCTACCTAAGGATCGAAGATATGACTCAGAGGATATACCTTAAAAGATAGAGACTAGTCATGCTAATAAACTCTACAGAAAAAGAGAGATCAAGGATATACCCTCAAAAGAATATGATGCGTATCCAGTCCTCAGTCTTTTAAGTTGCATCTTCGTGAGCTTCTCTCCACTACTTGGCTTATCCATCATGTTACAAATCCGAGGGCCTAAAGCTAATTGTGCTTTTTACCCCTCTTAAGGTCAGTCTAACTTAGGGTGCCAGCCTTAACCATTTATTCCTCACGCAAACCATGCTAGTCGAACTCGACATCCCTCAAGTACAAGCCCCAAAGGCCTAAACCAATATCAGACAAGCACCCAAGGGATACCTCCTCCGAGATATGAGATGATACTAGCAAAACAACCAAACAATTGAGCACTTTACCGACTCTGGCTATCCTCGCCAATCTTGCTCCAGAATTATCGTTGATCGCATAACTGGATTTACAGCGTCATCTAGATATATGCGTAAGTCTGTCTCGAGTTTTAGGGGGGAAACCCTTACCCTAATCAAAAAATCTTGCGTGCTCATGGACTACTCCAACGGATCGAAAATCGTCGGTAGATAAATAAAGTGATTCTAGGTAGCTAAGATGAACTGATCCCTTAGGATCGCATGAAATCTCGAGGGTATTCCAGAGGCAAGTCGAAAGTCTAACTACCCTCGTTTCACAATTACTAGCTAACCAATCCACGCCTAGAATCAACCAAAAACATAAGCATTAATATAGCTATTCTCAAATCCTCACAAGTCAAAGATACATGAGCTGAACCAGCAAATTGGATTTGAGACTATAATGGGATCCTCTACTATACAATATCTAGGGTGCAGAGACTCAACTATGGAAGCAGATATATATACACGAATGTGAAGCGCTAAAATCAGAAGGAGTACTAACAGGATGATCAAAGGAAAAACTCTATCAATAGAAATCCTACTGCCTCTCTCTCAGGTATGCTGGCGGTGAGAGCCTGCACTTGCCTTCCGGAAAATCCTGTCCTTTGTTTTTGCCCTTGCCCTTAATTATACGACCCGTTATACCAAAATAAAGATACTTCCTCTTGTTTTAGGTTTTACTATTCTTTCCTCCCCTCCTTTGTGAACTAAGTCCATATCCATGGGTTCTTCATCCTTGTGTTGTGCTCCTTAGCCAAACTCTCTCATTCTCATCTTTTCCATCCTTGTGTAACTTGTTGACATGTCTCTCGAAAGCTGCCTCCATCGCACGGAGAATCCCACAAAGCTCGAAAGAAAATTACGGCTACAGATGGAAGTTAGGCGCTTATTTTCCCTTTGACAAGTGTCGTAGTCTCATCAAGCCTACGGAACCATGTCGCGATGAGGTTACCTCCCAGAAAGCCAGGAGCCCCGGAGACTTAGGAAAGAAAGAAACAAGGATTCAAACAGATGATCAAAAGATAGTGCATATGGCTTTGGGGAACATGCCTTTAAAACAAAACTTTCCTTTTGAAAAATGCTTCCTTTAAAATCGTTTTGAAAATAATTTTTCAAATCTTTTATCTGATCCGGTAACCTTCAGCTCTGATACCACGTGTAACACCCACCCTCCGTTAAGGTCACTCACAAAGGGAATGCCTTAACTTCGGTGGAGCGCTTTAGGTAAAAGATGCAGATAAATTACAAGACAGACAAATTTAAACAGCGGAAAACAAAACTTTACTTCATTGATAAAACAGTTTGTACAACAAGTGTTTTCCAATACCAGAGTATCTGTCTTACATAACAAAATAAAGAAGCATAAAATAACAATGATATTCCCCAAATAAAGCATAAGCCGGCCATAGCAGTGGCAAAGAGAGTCCAAAGCGATGCGTCCAAGAGTCTTCAAGCTTGGAAAAGGGTAACGGTCCAAACTAAGCTAGGTTGTTCGCTCCTTGACTACCTGGAGGGGGAGGGGAAACGGAGGGAAAGCAGACGAAAGAAAACAGAGTCAGACATAAAGCCTGCTAAGTTCAGTGACTTTTAGCATGTGAACAGGTAAAAACAACATGACATGAATTAACTGAGTATAAGACAACACCATGATGATAGGGCTAACATGATAACATAAGTTTAACACAAGATATGCTAAGGCAAGATAAACTGGATATGCTTCAATACTATCTCTGCTTCGTTATTACCTTGTTATTCTGGTTTTTATATCTCTGCACCACCTAACTAGTGTCCCAACTAGAAATCTGTATAAAATGATAAAATGATAACGTGATCCCAATCCCCGAAATTGTGGTTGTTTTCTGGTGTACATCTATTATTTATTACCTAGATCTAATCTAGGGTTTTCTATCGAGTGCTTCCTATATTCAACCAGGGTTTACATAACCTAGGTCCAACTAGGGTTTATGCTACCTATTGAATGTTTCTCGGTATTCAGGGTTTATGCGACCTAGGTCCAACTAGGGATTATGCTACCTGTCGAACGATGCCCCCAGTCTAGGACACACTACCTAGAGCGGTATATGTTCCTAGACTTTCCCCACGTATGTGTCGCGAATCATTATCGCTGTCTAGATGCACATGTCCTCTATATGTGCGACCCGAGTCCCGTGGCAGGGCTAATCAAGAAACACGGAACTCGGTCGGGAGCTTTCAGATATCTGCCAATGCAGATGCTAAGGTCTATTTTTACAGTGGCTATGGTCCCACCTGACCCCTCCCTCAACTAACAAATGAAAGGCACCCTTGAAAAACTAGAATGAGAACTATACACAGGCCCCCTATGCCCCACTATCCTATGGCCATCCTCACCCATAACTAGATAGCAAGCTAAGTATATGGTCTTTTGGAGTTCTCCGCCTTTCGGCTTTATGTACCTCGACTGACTCAAGATGGTAGGTAGACGACGAGTTGCTATCACAGGGCAAAAACTGGTCTCGCCGAAACACGCTGGTCCATCCTAATCTTTAGGTTTCCTTATTATTGCAACCAAGGCATACCCTTGGCTCTTCTAACGCAGAACTTAACCTGTGAGCCCATGAGGATTATCTGCAGCCTCACAGAGGGATACCAAGAGTACCCTCACGTCCCCTCGAAGTCGCGTGCTTCATAAACCAGTTCGTTGGAGCCTTCTTCATGATTAGACGGACGTTCGCTCCTTCTCATGTTCTACGTGGCTTCCTTGACTAAGGTTTATTACTTAGTTATCTTAACTAAGGTTTACTACTTAGTTCTCTATCTCGTCACGTTGGATTGGTTAAGTGTCATCCGTCAATTCAAGTTAACTTAACCCATTCACTTGTCATGTTAAATTGGTTAAGTGTTATCCAGTAGTTCACGTTGACTTAACCTACCCATATATCATGTCAAATTGGTTAAGTGTTCCTTAACCTTACTCGTTTATCAGGTTATACTGGTTAAGTGTCTCTAATTAACTTAACCCTGTTTATTCATCATGCTATAACGGCTAAGTGTTCTAAGTTTACTTAACCCCACCATCTGGTCTAGTTAGCATGTTAAACATCTACTTAACCTTACCCACTTATCTTGTTAACATGTTATAATGGTTAAGTGTTGCTTAGTTACTTAACCCCCACAAATCTTGCCTTGTTAATATGTTAAGTTGGTTAAGTGTCCAGATTAACTCAACCCCTATCAATCTTGTCTAGTTAACATATTGAATTGGCTAAGTGTTTTCTCAATTACTTAACCCCGCCCTTCTTGTCTTGTTAACATGTTAAGTTGGTTAAGTTTTTCCTTAATTACTTAACCTCACCATTCCTAGCTTGATTGTTCATGAGCTTTAATTAATCAATTAAAGCACCGGCCACTCACATTAGACAGGTATTGTTGTGGTTACTGGATGTGCCGGTCGGTTCCGGGCAGTTTTACACCACAACTCAGTCTAACCTCGGGTCATTGTGGGCTTGATGCACTAACCTCTCACATTAGACAGGTATTGTTATAGTTACTGGATGTGCCGGGCGGTTCAGGGCAGTTTTACACCATAACTCAGTCTAACCTCGGGTTAGGCATTTTCCTCTTCTCTAATTTACATATTTACTATTCATGTAAATTTTCCATAAATCAATTTAGCTTATATCATATTCATATGTCATGCCAATTAACATACTTATATTCTATTCCCAAGATTTGATTTACCTATCAATTAACCCAACTTGCATTTTATGCCAATTTAGATCTAATATTCCCATTTAAAGTTCATGTCAAAACTAGATTTAATATTCTAGTTTACAGTTTATGCCCAAAACTTAGTTCACATGCCAATTCTAGGTTCAACATAATTCATGTCCCATTTACCCAAAATTGTATCTTAATAATCATGTCATAATACATGTTCCAAATTATGCCAATTAATATAAATTTCATGTTATACCCAAATACCCCCGTATCCAAAACGTACGTATACCATGATTTCACAAGTTTTCTAAGTACTCATGAAACTAAAAACGGAACAGAGGATAAACATGAGAATTGACATAAAGGAATAGGCATGCAAAAGAGAACCAAACAAAAAGATAATGGATCCAATGGTTTTGGTGTACATAATAGCGAATAGGAATAAACTAAGCAAGTTACACCCTAATTATGAGATCCAACATAACTAAGGGAGGCATAGGTGATTTGATCCAACATAGTGCCAGTTCGGTGTACAACATGCTTTGTAACTATAGTGTTATGGGCATAACCAATTAACCACAATAGTCCTAGGCAATTAACCACAATAGTCATAGTCATGGCTATAGGTAATAGTCTTACAGTTGTGAATTATAGGAGATTAACCACAATAGTCATGGATAATTAACCAAAATAGTCCAAGGGAATTAACCGCAATAGTTTCAAAGTCATAGTCAAAGACAATGGTCTTATGTTCATAGTCATAGGCAATAATCTCATAGTCATGAATCATGGTCAAAGGCAATAGTCTTATGTTCATAGTCATAGGCATAGGCATAGTCTTATGTTCATAGTCATAGGCATAGGCATAGTCTTATGTTTATAGTCATAGGCATAGGTATAGTCTCATCACAATAGTCCTAATCATATCCCAAAGACATATACAAGCACAGATTCAAATGAAAGGATCAGGCATATTCTTATATTCATTTAATTACATGTCACTAACAGATCTAGGTGTTCAAATCTAAAAAGTAACTGACTTACATTGATCGGTTTAGAAGAGGATAATAAGATAGCGTTGTGGCGATTTGCTATGATTCACGTGACATTCCTTGAAGCCGAATGCCTATGGTCCAACTTGAATTTTTAACTTGATTCACTTTTATTCAGTTTGGAAGAAGATGCGTTAATCCTAGTTTTGATTCCAGCAGAGTAGCGACGCCATTTTTATTTTTAATTAGAATAGAGGTAGAGTATAGGTAGAATGAAATTGTGTGGACAAAGTGAAGTTTGGGGGCGTTTATATAGCGTAGAACTCATGAATTTGGTCCAGAAATCAGCCTGGATACATAAAAATGAATTCTACCTTGGATCTGGAAAAACAAGGCAGGTCGACCCCCAGGTTGACCCTAAGGTCGACCCCTAGGTCGACCTATGGGGGGGAAGGTCGACGCTAAGGTCGACCTGGGTCCTGGGCGAGAAATTTCCCGCCCAGCCCGCTTCTGGGTTCTGTTTTGAATTTTGAATTTAGTTTCGAGCTGTTTTATATATTCTGAAACTTCTGAAGGCCATAACTTCTTCATACGGAGTCCGATTTACGCAAACTCGGACTCTATCTCAAGAAGAATTCCGAGACGAACGCAATGGCGCAACCCATTTCCCTTAATTCTTCTTCTAAAAATTAATTATACTTTAATTTGTGAAGCTTAATGTTACAGAATTACGGGGTGTTACATTCTTGATAATAACCTTGCGCGACTAATCGAGCCTTATTACTAACAACCTCACCAAGGTCATTTATTTTGTTTTTATAATCCCTTCTAGTTCCTATTATATTTTTTCTTTAGGTCTAGGAACAAGTTCTCATACATCATTTCTGATGAATTGATTCGATTCTTCTTGCATAGCAAGTATCCATGAAACAATAGATGATTCTTCCTTTGGATTTAGGTTCAATAGCTGATATAAGAGCTACATTACTCATCTTATTTAGTTGAATTCTAGTTCTAACCACAGATTCAGTATCTCATAGTATATTTTCTTCATGATGATCTTTTAAAAGCCAGATTCTTTTATTAAGTTGATTAATTTCACAATTTGTTTTATTTGATTCATTATTATCAAATTCATCTTCATCATTTATTTGACCAAAATCTATAAAATTTCATCAAAAGATACATGCATTGTTCTTTAATGGTGTTATATTTTAATTTGAAAACTCTGTAGGCTTTACTTCTATCTGAATATCCAATAAAAATTCCTTTATTAGATTTAGGATAAAATTTATCCAAATTTTCTTTAGTACTTAAAAAAAAAACATTTTCTTCCTAAAACTTTAAAATAAGATATTTTGGTTTCTTATTGAAAACAAGTTCATATGGTGTTATGTTAGTTAGTGGTCTAATTAAATTTCTATTCAAAATATAATAAGTTGTAGCGACTGCTTCAACCCAAAAAATTCTTGTAATTTACTATCAAAAAACATAGTTCTAGCACACTTTTTGTAATGGCCCGGGTAATTTGCGACCTTGGTTATCGACATAAACTCAATGTCGACTATCCAAGCATCGAAAATACCGGATAGTTAATAGAAAGTAGTTAGAAGGTGAGAATAGATAAGATAGAAAAATTAGAATAGAAGAAGTAGAAGATCACAACAAAAGAATCCGAGTAACACGAATCTCACAGCGGAACGAATAAAATATAACATAACTGTGAAATAAAACCAGTATATGTATACAATAACATTTATCAGAGTACAACACTTACAACACATCGGAAATAAACAAAAGCTATAAAATCCTAAGGCCTCCTGCTCCAAGCTCTCAGTATTTGTAAAATCCCGACTACTTGATTTCCCGTACAAAATTGGGCACCCAAGAGTTTAAGGAAAACAAATCAAAAATAAACTCCTGGTCAGTCATGGGACTGGTGTGAGTAAATAATTTAAAACAGTTTGAGAAAATAAACAATATCTTATAAGACCACGCCGTATAACACGGAACAGGTTTTTCCCTTATGAGAATCCAAAACACTTAATTTAACTTTCAAAATCCTTTTGAAAGAAACGATAATCTTTATATCAAAACTCTTTTGAAATTATAATATTGTCTTTCAACCACAACTAAATAATCATTAGCAGAACGCTTTCATCCCACGATCCACATACATAATATATAATCAAAAACCGTGGGCGCTTATTAGGTAATGAATTCCCACTGGCAAGGTATGGGACCACCTTCCGACAGTGTATCTCTAGAGAGTAATACACCGGGTTCAACATGAACATCTTGTAACCCAGGCTAAACATGACCGGTCACTCATTTCGCTTGAGTGTACCAAATGTATTATCACCAACGGTTGGGATCAGCAACCGTTTCCCGAAAGGGACAACATCGAAATAGGTTAAAGAAGTAAATGAAACTTCTCTAGATTAGGTGATAATACACCCTAATTGGCAGCTAATCACTTAGCCATGCGACCTACCCAATTTTATACCATTTCCCAATTGTGAGGTTAGAGGCTATAACGTATAGATCACACCTTTATTTACTTTGAATGCCACATCGTCATACCCGCCAAATCACAAATTGATTCCCCCAAAAATACCAGGGTATACAGTTAAGAGAAATGAATTCCTGCGCCACCAAACGTAAATACGTTTTGTAACGACCCGGGGAAAAGAACGACAATCGGGTTCTCGACAACAATACATAAACCCATATCACTTGCCAAAAACCCAAGTATCGAACCCCCAGATTGTCATGAGAAAGAAGTTAGAGGTTGAGAATAGAAAGAAAGAAATATTAGAATAAAAGAAAGAAGAAGAACTCATCAGAATCTCACAGCGGAACGAATAAAATATAATATCAAATACCTTTATACAAAAGAATTGTATATATACATACCAATTATCAGAGCATAACATGAAACTGCACAGCGGAAATAATTCTATATAACTAGCGGTGAAGCCACCTGCTTCCAGCTCCTGAAACTCCAAGCGAACCTAACCTGTACATATGCTTGGTCTGACCCGAGCACATTTGATTTAAAACAAAATACACCGGGTCAGTCTGGAATACTATCAGTGATAAATTCACATGATAAACAAACAACTGGTTTAACTTTTGGAAAATCCTTTCTGAAATAAAGGATAATAGTAAGACCAGTCCACACATAAACACGGATGGTTTTTACCTTACTATAACCCAAAACATTTTGAAATCATAACTTATTCTGATATTATCATAATGTCTAAATACAAATAAATAACAATCTAGAGGAACGCTTGCATCTCACGCTCCCCATATATAGTATACAATCAAAAACCGCGGGCGCTTATTGGATATTGGCTTTCCAACTTGACAAGGTATGGGACCACCTTCCGAACGTGTATCTCTAGAGGCGAATACACTGGGTTCAACAAGAACGTCTTGCAACCCGACCCACACATGACTGACCACTCATTTCGCTTGAGTGTATCGAATGTATACCACCGACGGTTGGGATCAGCAACCGCCACCCGAGTAGGGTCAGCATCGAATAGATAAGAATGAAATGAAATCTCTAGATAGGTGATCATACATCCTAATGGGAGCGACCCACATAGCCATGCTGCCTGCCCGATTTTTGTCATTTCCCGGTTGATGAGGCTTGAGGCTAGAACTTTACCTTTTAATCATCTGGTCATCATACACTTTGGATGTCACATCATCAGATCCGCTGGATCACACTTGATTGACGTCCACAAACACACTCTAGCTATCAGGCTAGAAAATAACCATTTCTCCGCCATTAACTATGGTACGTTTGGAGAAATCAACGCATGTAAATCCTTTTGGAAATACTCCGTCAAACATCCGTCCATACAGGTCATCCAGGATCAGGATGAACCGAAGGCACTCTCCTACTGCATCACATATAGGAATCACCCCCATGTATCAGTAGCGAGTAGTCCTTGCAACCCGTAGATTCCAACCACGACTGAAACACGTCAGAACAACTCTGGTTGCAACACAGAGAATATTCGTCAAGCAATCCCTCCGCTTAGGAAGATCCACGGTCTTCAATTGCTCCATCTTCAATTATCATCTTCACGTATTGTTGGTTGGAATGGTATTCGAATATAATTCGATCCCGGACTTTCCGACCCAACAAGCGTATTGGTCAACTTCGATAGTCGGTGATTTAACTATCGAAATAAGCAGTGTTTCAAACATAACAACAAATGAGTACACTGGTTCAGTATTCAGTATCACTCGGCCTTTAACACTAATTTACTTTTGTTAAATTAAACTCTAACTCTTTAATATTCAAAAATACGATATTTGAATAACTCTTATTCGATTTAACTCTAATTGACTAACTCTAACTTGACTAATTTGACTTATTTAACTTAACTGGAACAACTTGATTTGATTACTCTTATCGATTAATTTATACTTGACTTAACTCCATTCGCTCGACTCTAGATCGCAGCGATCACAATGGTTACGCCTGATTCCCTCAGGAAACATCCGACCCCCGTAGGCTATCTACAGCCCTGCGAATTACGCTAGCAGTCGTACGCAATGGAACTTTTCCTGGCTAACTAAGTTTGACTAACTCTGATTATATTCGATCAATTCTAATTGAACAACAATATATTTAATATGATTTGAAATCCAAATTCTTATTTCTTTTGAACTGCTATCGTACAATTATTAAATTCCCAAACCCTTGCATCAAAGTTTGATATTCTCGTATAGGATAAGACCAATCTCAACTCTTCACTCGTTCCCAACTAATACTATCTCTTGATAATAGGGAAGCCAACCAAGTTGGGGTATTTTAGTTACCTCTCAGACCTTAGTCGACAACCTTCTCACCTCAGAATAATATTAGTTCGAAACTTTACCACTAATATCCAAATCTCGTTTAAAATCTTGATCTCAAGTCTGGGTTTACACAACAGTTTCTTATATTTGAAATACTCGCTTAAAGTCTTTTACTTAATTTCTCTATCCAAACAAATATCCCTTTAAAACATCACTTTTAACTTCAATATTCTTTCACTTAAAACCCTTTTTATTTATAATATAAATCCCTCACCAAATCATTTGATTCCATTTATTGGGATGTTTATAATAAACCCCTATCACCTTTTTGGCTGAACCTCATCGTCATTTGATCACTTGTTAAATGAATTCCATTTATCAAACCTTGCTGAACTTGAATTCTACAAATCCCTTTAATAAATCCTTACTTGGCATTAAATTGAATTCACCACTTTAAATCATTTGAAATTTAAAGAATAACTTGCTTTAACATCTACTATATCAAAATATAGTTAACTTTAATCTTAACCCAAAATAGCATTATTATCATGTTTACGTGCTTACTCGATAATAATCCAGGTTATTAACAATAACCAATTCAACTATCTCTTTAGACTATAGTTAATCGAAGATTAACTAATATCCAACACTATTTGATAACTTTAATAAATATTTAACCAACATTTATTTCCTTTGACCATTCTACTTGCAATGGTGGATTTACCAACCATACACATCAGTTAACTATTAACTGAAATTCCAATTGTCATTTCCCCTTTCTTAAATTAATTAATTAACTTAATTAATTTAAGTCACATTTTTATTTGTTTGGAAACAATTATTTCCCTTTTTACCCATTCGTGGAGAATTCTTGATTTCTGCTTCTCAACTGATATAAACCATTTTACTAAATTTTCTTAATAACTTGATATAGTCTATTTAATTTAAATTTCCAATTTAAATACTCGTACACAATAATTAAATAACTTTAATTCGGTTATAAATAAATTATAACCTTGAAACCCCATCAATTTCTCTGACGGTAGAACAACGTTAAAACCCTACGACTGAACCCTTACTGCCTATTTACTTAGTCAACACAAACAGTTGATTTTAACCACAACACGATGGGTATATATATTCAACCTATCAACATTTGAACCAGTTTTGATGTCAGTCAATGTGAACAATTTATATATGTACACAACAACCAAAAATACAGTTTATTTGAGGATTCCGGTCGGATCCCTCCAACCTGTCCTTCCCTGCATCACAGATGTCAGTTGATAACAATATACGAGTTAAACAATTGGCAGAATATAATTAACTGCAACCATCAACCAACAACAAGCAACTTGCATCCATCACATCCAATCAGCCAATTTAAACTGTTAACTGTAAATTATATTTAACTGTGACTTTACCACATCACAGTATTCCAGAAGGTGTGAGAATTAACTCACCAGAGTTTGTTCTGGTCGACGGTTGACGCGTTTGTCGCTTTTAATTTGGGACGACCGTCCAAAAATAGCTGAATTTTCAACGGCGTCGGATTGACTCCTAGTCAGTGCCATCGGGTAGGTCTCGTCCCTGCGATCCGAACGCATCTTGTTTCATTATATTTCGTTAACGTATGTGAAAATTTCGTGCGTTCGAAGTTTGAAAATTTATATGATAATTAAATTAATTAATTAAATTAATATCTACCTTAACTCTTCTGTCCTTTTGTCCACGTCATCATGGGAGGATCGAATACGCGTCTTCTCTAATTCACCTTCCTGGAGCCCGTAACCCTCCCATCTTCACAAAAACACGCCCTCAACTACCCCCCACCGCCGACGTTATGCACCACCGGATGTCCCAACTCCGACGCCACCTGAAAGCCCTTAGCGAGGCGCCCCCCCAGCAGCCGCCTCGACCCCCAGCACTTCGTCAAATCGCCGGATTCCCCTCAAAATCGAAAACCGTTTAACTGCCAATGGCCGCCGCCACGAGGCACTACAAATGACCGGACTACCACCAAGATGACCGCCTCACATCCCAGCTCCGAACCCCCCTGGCCAGCGACCACCACGATGACCTCACTCGCCGGAAAATGGCCAAACCCAGTCGCCACTTCACAACCGAACTCGAAAATGTACACCTTAGTTCATCTCCACCTCACGACCACCACACTCTGTTATACGACCTGAGGCTACCACCAAATGAAAGCCCTTTCCTCCCTCTATCAAAGCCCCAAAGTCCCGTTACCTCAAATCGACCACAAGTCTCCAATTTTAGCTAAAAACGAAAATCATTTCTGGCCGTTCTTCGCGATTTTCGGCCACCACCGAGCTCCGATCAACCCCAACTTTTTACAGCGGGTAGACATCGACCCGATCTACTACTTTCCTTCACGTTGCCCCTACCAAATCTCGACGGATTGTGAAATGTAATTGTTTTTGTGTTTGAGGGTTTATTTGCAAAATTACTGAATGGCAATGGGGTTTGGCTGAAAATTTATGATGTAGGGGTATATATAGATGAGGGAATAATATAATTTATGTTGATTTGACGACCGATGTTGACCAACGATTTTTATTTCGTACCTATCGCGTTTTTAAACGCTGTTTATTCGTTGCTGCGCTCACATACGAACCCCTTTCGAGATGCAACTGGACGACAAAGTATATTTTGACGATACGGTCCTAAAGAAACTTGTTTCGTCGAATTCCGTGTCCGTTTGCTCAAATAGCGTTTGTACACGTCCAAATAGATCGATTTATTTTACATTTAATTTTGCCACGCTCACAGAATAACACCGATTGACGCGCCGTCTGAAAATCTGGCAATAAGTTACTGTTACGGTCCCAACAAAATTTGTTTCGTCGGAAACAGAGGTCGTTTGAAAAATGTCCCTTTTGAACTGGCCAAATTTGAATAAAATAAGCCAATTTTAAAATACTTCAATATAATATAAATAAAATATCGCCATTGGTCATACACGACCAGAATTTGATGTATTATCAAGGAAAAATATCACAGGTTGAATTCGAAGCCAAATTGATATTCAAAATATTTAAAAACCCTTATTTTATATAAACGCAGCGCTATATATATAAATAAATTCCTGGCGCTGTTTTTCTGAGAATTTGATTTGGACATAAAACAAAATCTACACGATGAAAACTGGATTTTTCTCTGCCATTGGAAAGTTATCGTCAAGCCGGTCCCGACGTTTCTCGTTTCGAGGAAATCTGACTTTTTTTGAACCCGGTACGATCAATTGAAGTTCAAAACGCCAAAACGCGAACTACCGCGCTGCTGCAGCTCGTTATTTAATTAAAATAAAACTATATATATTTAATCGTCGTTAATTACGCGACATCGTCGATATATTTCAAAAACAGACCATATTTGACCCATTTAAATTTCCCGGTCATCCTATATTGCCGACACAGCATTTTCTGACCGGTCTGGGATTAAAATATTATTTTATTATTTATTTAAATAATACATTCTAAATTAAACCTTTAAATCCAATTATATAAATTTAAAACCATATTTTAATTAAATAAAATATTTAAATTAATCCAAATTAATTGGCAGAAAATACGGGTCGTTACATTCCTTCCCCCTTAAAATAATTTCGTCCTCGAAATTGCTAAGTAGAAGAATGTCGGCTACAACTATCTTTTCAAAGGTAATAAATTTTAAAACTCGAATTTGATTTCAAATTGACTCAACTGGTTCTAAAACCAATTTATTCCAAATAAAATAATTTTCCCAAAATTTCCAAAAATTTTCTAACTCCTTAAATTCTGGAAATTTTTTGTTAGAGTCTCCCCTGCACGGAGGACCATCTGCAATATCGCAGGATCAAGAAATATGTATACATCGACTCTCATGGTCGGAAAATCCAAAAACCAAATTCAAAACCCCAAAGAAAATCAAAATTTTCATAATTGCGTAAGCGTACCTTTTGGCGAGCGTTATTATGCGATAAACTACTATTTATATTCGAGTCTGCTCAATTATTGTGCAGCTCTACTCAACTGGATTCAAATAACTCCAGCATTTCTCTTTTAAACTGATTTAAAACTGGACTGGCACCTTTTCACCTGTTCTCACTCAAACAACCTCATTATTCATCAAAACAATGTTAGTTATGTCTTAAAACATCTATATAATTTCCTATCAACTCATTTTACACATAGTTCAATCCACACGGGTTAAACTTCTTATAATCACTTCGTTTATTTCTATAATTATCCATTTGGATTTATCTATCTGGATTGGTTTATTCAAATTATCAATCTCATCTTGGTTTCCAACCAATTCGGTTCATGTTCAGGTTATATCCAAGCAATCACGCCACAAATCCAAACATATCATTCAACTTTAACTTTAACTGTTGGTGAATTCTATGTAAACCACCCAACATATACCATCAACCAAAACATGACCCATGAACCAAATCATCTTGACTCAAGATGATATATTTTCCATTTGTTTTCATTTTGGGTTCACATATCGATTCATTATCAATCGATTTCTAGTCTGATTACTAATTCAATTACCCAATTCCAAGTATATTTTATTTAATTCCAAGGCTATATCCATTTCTGATTCAGCTCGACTTAACTAAGTTAAGTCGTACTTCCATACTCAGTTTTAATTCTATTCAAATTAGTCCAATAATCAAATGCATCCATAATTCGAGAAAATAATTTCCTTTTGATAGAAAAATAGAATTTGGGTGAAATTATTTCATCTACCCTCTTTTCAAAACAATATTATGTCTAATTCTTCTGTTCAAGTGTTTAGAAACTCCTATCGATGTCGTGGCGTCCCACGATTCGACCAGAATTTATAAACTACTCAACAGACAAGCCAACACAATATAAAACAAATTTTATATCAACTTACAAATACGCTCTCTCATATACATACACTCAACTCAATCTAGGGTATTACTAACCCCATCTCTATTGAGTTACCCCACAGAGCCAAGGTTATCACTAAACCAATAGCTCTGATACCACTGTAACGACCCGAGGAAAAGAACGACAATCGGGTTCTCGACAACAATACATAAACCCATATCACTTGCCAAAAACCCAAGTATCGAACCCCCAGATTGTCATGAGAAAGAAGTTAGAGGTTGAGAATAGAAAGAAAGAAATATTAGAATAGAAGAAAGAAGAAGAACTCATCAGAATCTCACAGCGGAACGAATAAAATATAATATCAAATACCTTTATACAAAAGAATTGTATATATACATACCAATTATCAGAGCATAACATGAAACTGCACAGCGGAAATAATTCTATATAACTAGCGGTGAAGCCACCTGCTTCCAGCTCCTGAAACTCCAAGCGAACCTAACCTGTACATATGCTTGATCTGACCCGAGCACATTTGATTTAAAACAAAATACACCGGGTCAGTCTGGAATACTATCAGTGATAAATTCACATGATAAACAAACAACTGGTTTAACTTTTGGAAAATCCTTTCTGAAATAAAGGATAATAGTAAGACCAGTCCACACATAAACACGGATGGTTTTTACCTTACTATAACCCAAAACATTTTGAAATCATAACTTATTCTGATATTATCATAATGTCTAAATACAAATAAATAACAATCTAGAGGAACGCTTGCATCTCACGCTCCCCATATATAGTATACAATCAAAAACCGCGGGCGCTTATTGGATATTGGCTTTCCAACTTGACAAGGTATGGGACCACCTTCCGAACGTGTATCTCTAGAGGCGAATACACTGGGTTCAACAAGAACGTCTTGCAACCCGGCCCACACATGACTGACCACTCATTTCGCTTGAGTGTATCGAATGTATACCACCGACGGTTGGGATCAGCAACCGCCACCCGAGTAGGGTCAGCATCGAATAGATAAGAATGAAATGAAATCTCTAGATAGGTGATCATACATCCTAATGGGAGCGACCCACATAGCCATGCTGCCTGCCCGATTTTTGTCATTTCCCGGTTGATGAGGCTTGAGGCTAGAACTTTACCTTTTAATCATCTGGTCATCATACACTTTGGATGTCACATCATCAGATCCGCTGGATCACACTTGATTGACGTCCACAAACACACTCTAGCTATCAGGCTAGAAAATAACCATTTCTCCGCCATTAACTATGGTACGTTTGGAGAAATCAACGCATGTAAATCCTTTTGGAAATACTCCGTCAAACATCCGTCCATACAGGTCATCCAGGATCAGGATGAACCGAAGGCACTCTCCTACTGCATCACATATAGGAATCACCCCATGTATCAGTAGCGAGTAGTCCTTGCAACCCGTAGATTCCAACCACGACTGAAACACGTCAGAACAACTCTGGTTGCAACACAGAGAATATTCGTCAAGCAATCCCTCCGCTTAGGAAGATCCACGGTCTTCAATTGCTCCATCTTCAATTATCATCTTCACGTATTGTTGGTTGGAATGGTATTCGAATATAATTCGATCCCGGACTTTCCGAACCAACAAGCGTATTGGTCAACTTCGATAGTCGGTGATTTAACTATCGAAATAAGCAGTGTTTCAAACATAACAACAAATGAGTACACTGGTTCAGTATTCAGTATCACTCGGCCTTTAACACTAATTTACTTTTGTTAAATTAAACTCTAACTCTTTAATATTCAAAAATACGATATTTGAATAACTCTTATTCGATTTAACTCTAATTGACTAACTCTAACTTGACTAATTTGACTTATTTAACTTAACTGGAACAACTTGATTTGATTACTCTTATCGATTAATTTATACTTGACTTAACTCCATTCGCTCGACTCTAGATCGCAGCGATCACAATGGTTACGCCTGATTCCCTCAGGAAACATCCGACCCCCGTAGGCTATCTACAGCCCTGCGAATTACGCTAGCAGTCGTACGCAATGGAACTTTTCCTGGCTAACTAAGTTTGACTAACTCTGATTATATTCGATCAATTCTAATTGAACAACAATATATTTAATATGATTTGAAATCCAAATTCTTATTTCTTTTGAACTGCTATCGTACAATTATTAAATTCCCAAACCCTTGCATCAAAGTTTGATATTCTCGTATAGGATAAGACCAATCTCAACTCTTCACTCGTTCCCAACTAATACTATCTCTTGATAATAGGGAAGCCAACCAAGTTGGGGTATTTTAGTTACCTCTCAGACCTTAGTCGACAACCTTCTCACCTCAGAATAATATTAGTTCGACTTTACCACTAATATCCAAATCTCGTTTAAAATCTTGATCTCAAGTCTGGGTTTACACAACAGTTTCTTATATTTGAAATACTCGCTTAAAGTCTTTTACTTAATTTCTCTATCCAAACAAATATCCCTTTAAAACATCACTTTTAACTTCAATATTCTTTCACTTAAAACCCTTTTTATTTATAATATAAATCCCTCACCAAATCATTTGATTCCATTTATTGGGATGTTTATAATAAACCCCTATCGCCTTTTTGGCTGAACCTCATCGTTATTTGATCACTTGTTAAATGAATTCCATTTATCAAACCTTGCTGAACTTGAATTCTACAAATCCCTTTAATAAATCCTTACTTGGCATTAAATTGAATTCACCACTTTAAATCATTTGAAATTTAAAGAATAACTTGCTTTAACATCTACTATATCAAAATATAGTTAACTTTAATCTTAACCCAAAATAGCATTATTATCATGTTTACGTGCTTACTCGATAATAATCCAGGTTATTAACAATAACCAATTCAACTATCTCTTTAGACTATAGTTAATCGAAGATTAACTAATATCCAACACTATTTGATAACTTTAATAAATATTTAACCAACATTTATTTCCTTTGACCATTCTACTTGCAATGGTGGATTTACCAACCATACACATCAGTTAACTATTAACTGAAATTCCAATTGTCATTTCCCCTTTCTTAAATTAATTAATTAACTTAATTAATTTAAGTCACATTTTTATTTGTTTGGAAACAATTATTTCCCTTTTTACCCATTCGTGGAGAATTCTTGATTTCTGCTTCTCAACTGATATAAACCATTTTACTAAATTTTCTTAATAACTTGATATAGTCTATTTAATTTAAATTTCCAATTTAAATACTCGTATACAATAATTAAATAACTTTAATTTGGTTATAAATAAATTATAACCTTGAAACCCCATCAATTTCTCTGACGGTAGAACAACGTTAAAACCCTACGATTGGACCTTTACTGCCCATTTACTTAGTCAACACAAACAGTTGATTTTAACCACAACACGATGGGTATATATATTCAACCTATCAACATTTGAACCAGTTTTGATGTCAGTCAATGTGAACAATTTATATATGTACACAACAACCAAAAATACAGTTTATTTGAGGAATCCAGTCGGATCCCTCCAACCTGTCCTTCCCTGCATCATAGATGTCAGTTGATAACAATATACGAGTTAAACAATTGGCAGAATATAATTAACTGCAACCATCAACCAACAACAAGCAACTTGCATCCATCACATCCAATCAGCCAATTTAAACTGTTAACTATAAATTATATTTAACTGTGACTTTACCACATCACAGTATTCCAGAAGGTGTGAGAATTAACTCACCAGAGTTTGTTCTGGTCGACGGTTGACGCGTTTGTCGCTTTTAATTTGGGACGACCGTCCAAAAATAGCTGAATTTTCAACGGCGTCGGATTGACTCCTAGTCAGTGCCATCGGGTAGGTCTCATCCCTGCGATCCCAACGCATCTTGTTTCATTAAATTTCGTTAAAGTATGTGAAAATTTCGTGCGTTCGAAGTTTGAAAATTTATACGATAATTAAATTAATTAATTAAATTAATATCTACCTTAACTCTTCTGTCCTTTTGTCCACGTCATCATGGGAGGATCGAATACGCGTCTTCTCTAATTCACCTTCCTGGAGCCCGTAACCCTCCCATCTTCACAAAAACACGCCCTCAACTACCCCCCACCGCCGACGTTATGCACCACCGGGTGTCCCAACTCCGACGCCACCTGAAAGCCCTTAGCGAGGCGCCCCCCCAGCAGCCGCCTCGACCCCCAGCACTTCGTCAAATCGCCGGATTCCCCTCAAAATCGAAAACCGTTCAACTGCCAATGGCCGCCGCCACGAGGCACTACAAATGACCGGACTACCACCAAGATGACCGCCTCACATCCCAGCTCCGAACCCCCTTGGCCAGCGACCACCACGATGACCTCACTCGCCGGAAAATGGCCAAACCCAGTCGCCACTTCACAACCGAACTCGAAAATGTACACCTCAGTTCATCTCCACCTCACGACCACCACACTCTGTTATACGACCTGAGGCTACCACCAAATGAAAGCCCTTTCCTCCCTCTATCAAAGCCCCAAAGTCCCGTTACCTCAAATCGACCACAAGTCTCCAATTTTAGCCAAAAACGAAAATCATTTCTGGCCGTTCTTCGCGATTTTCGGCCACCACCGAGCTCCGATCAACCCCAACTTTTTACAGCGGGTAGACATCGACCCGATCTACTACTTTCCTTCACGTTGCCCCTACCAAATCTCGACGGATTGTGAAATGTAATTGTTTTTGTGTTTGAGGGTTTATTTGCAAAATTACCGAATGGCAATGGGGTTTGGCTGAAAATTTATGATGTAGGGGTATATATAGATGAGGGAATAATATAATTTATGTTGATTTGACGACCGATGTTGACCAACGATTTTTATTTCATACCTATCGCGTTTTTAAACGCTGTTTATTCGTTGCTGCGCTCACATACGAACCCCGTTCGAGATGCAACTGGACGGCAAAGTATATTTTGACGATACGGTCCTAAAGAAACTTGTTTCGTCGAATTCCGTGTCCGTTTGCTCAAATAGCGTTTGTACACGTCCAAATAGATCGATTTATTTTACATTTTATTTTGCCACGCTCACAGAATAACACCGATTGACGCGCCGTCTGAAAATCTGGCAATAATTTACTGTTACGGTCCCAACAAAATTTGTTTCGTCGAAAACAGAGGTCGTTTGAAAAATGTCCCTTTTGAACTGGCCAAATTTGAATAAAATAAGCCAATTTTAAAATACTTCAATATAATATAAATAAAATATCTCCATTGGTCATACACGACCAGAATTTGATGTATTATCAAGGAAAAATATCACAGGTTGAATTCGAAGCCAAATTGATATTCAAAATATTTAAAAACCCTTATTTTATATAAACGCAGCGCTATATATATAAAGAAATTCCTGGCGCTGTTTTTCTGGGAATTTGATTTGGACATAAAACAAAATCTACACGATGAAAACTGGATTTTTCTCTGCCATTGGAAAGTTATCGTCAAGCCGGTCCCGACGTTTCTCGTTTCGAGGAAATCCGACTTATTTTGAACCCGATACGATCAATTGAAGTTCAAAACGCCAAAACGCGAACTACCGCGTTGCTGCAGCTCGTTATTTAATTAAAATAAAACTATATATATTTAATCGTCGTTAATTACGCGACATCGTCGATATATTTCAAAAACAGACCATATTTGACCCATTTAAATTTCCCGGTCATCCTATATTGCCGACACAGCATTTTCTGACCGGTCTGGGATTAAAATATTATTTTATTATTTATTTAAATAATACATTCTAAATTAAACCTTTAAATCCAATTATATAAATTTAAAACCATATTTTAATTAAATAAAATATTTAAATTAATCCAAATTAATTGGCAGAAAATACGGGTCGTTACACGTTTGGAGAGATCAACTTACGCGATGTATTAAATATACTATGTCAGACATTCTTCTATACAGGTCGTCCTGGGACTGGACAGACCGAAGGTACTATTCTGTAAATCCATCTTAGGCAATTTCTACCTAGAATTTACTGAACATCCCTTGCATATCTCCGTCTACAATTAACTTCATCGTATTTGATTCACAACGCTAATGCCATACAGAGTGCTTTTCAGATAATATATCTGATCCCGGTCTCTCCGTATTGACAACGAAAATGGTCAAAATCTTTGATAATCGGTGATTTAACTATCAAAGGAAAATATGTGTACAAACAAAGGTCGTATTCCCAAATGGAAATCTTACCGATCAATCATCATTTCATTTCCCAATTTCCCATTTATCGTTTCCATATATTCATAAATTCCTTATTTTCTAAAATTTGAAAATATACGTTATTAACTTTGGAAAACGTTTCCATTCCTGATTCACGCATCAATATCTTCCCACCTCTATCAGTGTCTAATTGTAAACTAGTAAGAGAACAACTTCCCAAGCATAAACCCCGAAGGCTGAAACCAACATCAGATCGATACCCAGAAAGCCATTCAACTCAACTAATTTCCAATCAGTTTCTAATTTCAGTAATTCCATTTAAGTTCCTAATTCAAACCACAAATTCCTTTATAATATTTTATTTGCAAAAATTTACTTTCGTCTAATCTTTCACATAAAATGTGAATAATATTTCTTTATATAATTCTATTTGTTTTCCAAATAATTTCTTTTATAATTTTACTTGTTTTTTCAAATATTTCCTTTTCAATATCCTATTTATTTCAAATAAATATTTCCCTTTTCAATATACTATTTATTTCATATAAATATTTCCCTTTTCAATATCCTATTTATTTCATATAAATATTTCCTTTTTCAATATCCTATTTATTTCATATAAATATTTCCTTTTTCAATATCCTATTTATTTCATATAAATATTTTCATTTTCAATATACACTTTGAAAATTCCCTTTTTACATTCCAATATTTCTTATGGTATTTAAAATACCAAATAACCATGATCAATATCATCCAAACACACATAATCAACAACATATTATATATCACATCATATATCACAATATATGAAAAAAATAGTATTATAAATATTGAGGAATCCAATTGGATCCCTCCAACCTGTTTCCCTGCATCCACAGATGTTAAATAATATAATTAACATTCAATTTCATTTCAATAAGAAATATTTTGATAAACAGAATCAATATTTGATTAACAATATATATATATATATATCGTTATCTATAATTTCAACCAATCAATTAGCAGTTCATCCAAACAACCAACACACAGAAATCAACCAATATTTATCTGTTCCAAAAATACGTTATAAAAATATAACTGGGAAGAGTTAGTGAGTTTTACTCACATTGGACGATCATTGTTAAATAATGATAACTGTCGGTTGATTTTGACAGACAATTTAATTCGCTATAAATTGTAACGAGCTCCAATTCACTCCCAGTCAGTTCCATTGAGTAGCCGTCGTTCGTACGATCCCAGCGGAACTTGTTTTGTCGGATTCTGATATCATATGAGTTGGTTATGAATTTTGGAAGTTCAACGCCCCTTTTAAAATAAATATAAATTAATTAATATTATAATTACTTCAAAATCCTTACTTAACCAAGTTTTATTTCATTAACCAGGCCACTGATCCTTCTTCCCTGATCCATTAGAATTCATGTATGGTCATAGCAGATAAATTTGATTCCTCCTTCCTCCTTGGATACTCATGAATTCACAAACCAAGAGTACCTCTATTCCTCCCTTCTATATCCGCTCCTTTCCATTACTATGAGGAACAACATGCCCGACTCTTCCCAGACTCGTCGCACGCTGCTGCCATTTACCATGACCGATCAAAACATCTTCGATTTCCTCTCCTCCTTCCCATTTAAAATTCCAAACGAAAACAACACTTAAATCTCCATCACAAACTCTACACTTCCATACTAAAATTATTAAACTTGATTTCATTTTGCACCTGCGTCGAAATTGCAGATCTTCATGAACCCAGTATAACTCGCGACAGGAATATATGTCGATTCCCACAAACTTTGGCCAACACATTCCATTTGATCCCACAAACCCAAAACAAATCACGAAAACTAGAATCAATATAACGTCCCAAACTTCCCCGTGAAGGAAAGCCTGGATTGCTTTGAGGACAAGACGAATCAGAACACAAACAGAAGAATATTTCATTGTTTATTACAACAATTTCATCAGAATACAAGAATATACAGAGTATGAATAAATATTACACATTAGAAAAATATCAGAGATCTACATGTTACAATGTAGCAAAAAATAATACAAAACACAACTGAAAGGAATGTATGGATACAGAGCTTTCCGAATATCGTTCCAGTTGTAAAACAGGATCCTGTGAATATAAATCTGCAAAACCAAAACTACAAGCTGCCCGTGTGGAAAATAGGGGCACGCAGAGTTTAGGTTAAAACAATAAACTCCAGGTCAGTCATGTGACTGGTGTGAGAACTAAAACAGTTATTTAAAACTTTACTTTAAAATCAAATATATCAAGGGACCATGCCGTATAACATGGAACGGTTATCCTCCCAAGAATACCAGTGCATATAACAAAAAAACGCAATGCTTTTTGGAAAAATGAGGCTATTATAAGACCCAGGTCCCATCACACAATGCAATGCAAGCCGAAGGATAGGGTTTTCCCTTATAATAGCCAAACATGCTTGGTACGTTAAAACAAATCATTTGATATTATTATAAGTGCATAGTGGATGAAACACTTCAAATATAAATGTATTAATCCTAGTTGGCATGGGTACCATATATCATGTCGCCAATACTAGGCTCTACAATCAAAAAACCGCAATTGTCACGTACTGGAAGTTGGATTTCCATCTATGAACCAAGGCAAGGG
Source organism: Allium sativum (assembly GCA_030737875.1). Taxonomy (NCBI): domain Eukaryota; kingdom Viridiplantae; phylum Streptophyta; class Magnoliopsida; order Asparagales; family Amaryllidaceae; genus Allium; species Allium sativum. Next base: position 16,921,573 of record CM060923.1, read on the forward strand.
ATTGTCCTTACCGCTTCGAGGTGCTCTAGCCCGTGTCTCAGGCAAGTACTCAGTCAAGCCTTTGGATCGTCAGGGCCGGTCCACTTGATGTGGATTAAAATTCCTGAACACTACGTTTCCCTGCCCTATGGGACGTCAATCTGGTCTGTATAAAAACCATCCATCGGCTCTGCAGAGGCTGAAATAACCGAGGCACCTCGCAATCCATCATCCACATAAGTAAAATGTCAGGGCTAGTAAAACGCTGACACCACTCCTAGCTAGAAGGAAACGCATGCCCTCTATGAGGTCCTCTCCTGTTTCTGGTTCACACCGGGGTGTGAGGCTCGCAAATTAATGCTACACAAAGCTACGCTATATTAAAGTCGTGCTTTGATCATCAACTACAAGACTCTGCTTTCAGCAGAAGCCTTGATCATTTGCATCTCAGCATGCCACACATGCAATTCACGCTATGCAACCGATGTATATCAATCACCGAGAATGAAATCCAATGTTAGACACACATCCATTTACAAGTTCGTTCTGGGTCTGAACAAAACCGGAGGCACCTTATTCCTCGTCCCGTATGTCCAATACAGGAGAGAGGTCCTCGCATATCCGATCGATCTCCAAGTACGTCTAGACGATCACCACTTATTACCTTGCCTTGGGTATACAGCCCAATCAAGACATCAGTAATCATCCAAACGATGTGAAGACCTCCGGTCTTCAACCACCGTCTTCATCTTCGACTAATCGTCGTATCAGTTATTCGGAATGGGATAAACCCGGTATTTCCGAATAACTCGCGTATATAATAAACAAGTGCTATAAAAACACAACATACGCCTTATTCCAATCCAGAATATTCCTTTATTCAAATATTCTTATACTTTGCGAAAGGTTTCCATTAATTTTATCAAAGATAATTTCTTTAAATTTAATCTTTAATCTTCTTTTGGATTTCAATTCAAACCAAATTATGGTTTATCCAAACTAGTCGGGATTAGCGATCCTTACCGAAGTAATCATTTATTTTATTTCCCAATCCCAGCCTATCCATCCCTTGAAGTAAAATCGGTAATACTTCATATCTAACACCACAGTGTTACTGGTAAAATTAACTACCATTTCACGTTCAAATCTAATTAAAGATTTAATTATCGCTTGGAGCAAAACTGGTGTACTCCATTCTCGATCATTTCTTGAATTTGATAATTTTAGTTATCAATTTCACCTTTCAATCTATTTAAAGATTCATTAAAACTCTAATTCGGTTTTAATTTCCAAAAATCATTACTTAATGATTATTCCAAGTTAAGAAATTAATCTTATCTTTAACTGGGTTAAAGAACTAATGTCATTTAAAAAACAGCTCACGATAAACCCAAAATCACATTCCATTAACAATGGAATCTTCACGGAAAACAGATCAATATATATAATCGATATAAACTTCCGTATCCAACCGATAATATAACTGAAATAACGGCAAAGCCTTTTAAATTCCATATATATTAACAGCCTTCCTCTACAAAGGCTCACTTCGATTATTACCAAATCGAATTCCATTCAATTCCAATTTAATATGTTAAATTGGAAAATTTTACTTTGGAAAATCTCCTTTAAATCTTAACAAAAGATTTATAAATTCCAAATCACATTTCACTGTAAATCGGGTTAAAGAACGAATGTCATTAAAAACATAGTTCACGATAAACCCAATTTACCTTCCATTTTATTCGGATTACTAAATATAATTGGAAACTCTAACAATTTTAATTAAAAGATTTATTCTCTTCACCTGGGGTTCAATCCCATTTGATATTAAATACAGTACCCTGAATAGAAAATATAGCAGCTTATATTCAATATCAAATACTATAACCAACAAATATCGTATTGGAAATAACGATATCAATATATCTTTCAAATTTCCATAACAATATCTGTATAATCACAAAATCCAACATCGATATATTCCGAAGATAATTTTGATTCAAATCCATTCCAATTCATATATTGGAAATTTTAGTTATTTTTAAAACCATTTCAAATCCAATTTATTTATTTTAAAAATAATTGGATTATAATTCTAGTTCAAAATTAGTTCATTTCGACAAAAATCTATTTTTATCTTTTCAAATATGGAATTTTTCATCCGATTTCCAAATCATTTCTTATGATTTTACACTAATTATTGATATTTTTAATAATTTTACCAAGGCCCGTACAGTCGATTTGCAAAAACGGCCATGGAACTACACTTACAACGACCTTTTCCTAATTGATTTGGACATAATTCCAAATCCAACCGTTAGATTTCAAATCTCTAGTATTCGTTAGAAAGCTCTTTTCGATATGAACCCAATGGTTCTAGTTTTAGGAGAATCCGACGGTCGGATCTCCTGTAATGTCCATTCGAAGTCAATGGTCGAAATTCGCGAACTGCCGCGGCGTGGCGTGTTCTATTCGGGCCATTATATATATATAATATATTATATATATTTCATCGATTTCCATTAAAAACGTATTTTATAAATCGTTTTAAATTCGTTTTCAAAACAGTTTCAACTTCATATTCAATTTCCAATCTAAATTGAATATTCCATATCATTAACATATAAATGATAATATTTTCAAACATTAGATTTTGAAATCTCTTCATTTTCGATATTCATTATAAAAATGAATAAAATCGATATAAATATCGTTCGTGTCAAAATGGCGTTAATCTAATCAACACGGCTTTATATATTTAAATATATTTGTGTCCATCCCAAATCGGACATCAAAATCAGATTTTGATATTTTACTGAATATTATTTTAAAAATATTCCTTATTTTAAAATATTCGTTATTTTAAAATATTCATTCTTTCTGAACTGGAATCAGACACAGTCAATCACCATATAATGTTATTTATATGGATTTCATACAACACATGTGTATCACAACAATGATAAATAACAAACCATCATCCAGAGTGCATACTACACTGGATAAGCATTAAATATAAATATTCAACGCTTACACAGCTTGTCAACCAATCGATTAACATACAACTAAATATTGGGATTAGTGTATGTCCAATATCATCCCAATAACCGTGTGGGGTTTCAATCAACAAATAATGAATGTTATTTGTGCAATTGGGCGATGTGTAAAATTTGTCGTCCCAATTCATATCAGTCAAATGGGTGTACATAAACAAATCATCTGATTTGTAAATGAATATTTATTTTATTCATATACACGTTAAAAAATATATATTTAACGATAAAATATTATTCAATTCATTTACACAATAAAAATAATATTTTCATTGTTCTAACATATTTTAGAAAATTTTGGCGGCATAACGGCGCGATATTGAAATCGGGTAATGTCTAGCATTAACCCTCTCCTGATATCGGCTCGCGCCATACACACATAACAATTCTAGTCAATTCATTTCACCTAAACAACCAAATTCCACCAAATAATCTAATTAACTAAACCAAACAATCAAACAAGTCGTCAATGGTCTGTAGACGACGGGGAAATAGTTCATATATGTAGTTATAAAATAAATAACTGTATAAGAAAATTTCAGTGAGGAGTTCTCACCTTTAGGATCCACTGCGCCGTTCTCTATTTCTGAACGGTTCAGATTTTGATTTATTTCCAATCGGCCCCATCGCAATCTATTTCATACGATTTTCATATTAAAAATCGTATTTTTGTTTCAATGCTACATATATAAAAATAATATTTTTATAACGGTGCTTGTAGTATAAAAATCATATTTTTCCTACATTAAAAATCGAATCTTCTTCTCGCTACTTCATGATAAAAATTCTATTTCGCCTCATATAAAGAAAAATCACATTTTTATCCTTATACTTCCTTATAAAAATGTAATCCTTTTAGTTTTAAAAATCTAATCTTTTTAGTTTTAAAAATTCAAACCTTTCATTAGTAAAAATCTATTATTTTCTATATGTAAAAATCATACTTTTCATAAGTAAAAATCTATTCTTTTCTATATGTAAAAATCATAATTTTCATAAGTAAAAAATCGATTCTTTTCTATATGTAAAAATCATACTTTTCATAAGTAAAAATCTATTCTTTTCTATATGTAAAAATCATACTTTTCATAAGTAAAAATCTATTCTTTTCTATATGTAAAAATCATATATTTATATACATAAATAAGTAAAACCAAAATAAAAACTCATTGCGCTTAACGAAGAGGGAGGAGAGGGCGCGCTGGTCACTGGGAGCGTCGTGGGTGGCTGATTGGGCAGTGGCGGCCGGCTGTGGTGCCATTAACGGCGGTTTTGGGGGTGGGCCTTCAAATGGACGGTGATGGAGAGGAGAAAGAAGGGAGGGGTGCGGAGGAGGAGGGGCGTGGCCAGTGGGGCTCGCGGCGGCGCGTTGGTGGTGCTGCTGTCGGAGCGGCGACGGATCTGGTAGGGGCGGCGGATTTGATTTTGGGGCTGGGCTGATTAACGACGGGTTATGGGAGGATAGGGTTAGGATATTATATATATTTTATTTAATTTAATTTTCAAAAAGGTTGACTTTTAATTTTAATCCCAAATCGAGCCCAATGACTGTCGCCCCTAGCGTAGTACCCCCATTCCGAACACAATAGGATATATTTCACAAGCCAATTCGAACGTTACGATCAGTTTCCATTAAATTTAAAATATAAATTAATATAACGTTCGAAATTGATTTCAACGTACATTTTAATTTACCGGGGTCACATATTGATTCTTAAAATTCCAGAAAAAATATTTCTAGCTTCCTATTGACGATACGGTCCTAACAAAACAAATTTCATCGAATTTGAAGACCGTTTGAAAAATGGCCATTTTCTGGTCGATCCAAATTGACTAAAACTATTAAAACACGTTTTCTTTTGCCACGCTCACATATTGATTCCAAAAATAATGAATTTTGGAATCTAGCAATAACTTGACATCCCGGATCCAACAAAAGTGGTTTCGTCGAAAACGGAGGTCGTTTGCAAAATGGCTATCTTTAAGGGATATATTTTCCATAGCGACTATTCTGAATTTTCAACTTGGGATAACTTTTTATTCCCGCTATGAAACTTCAATTTTTCGGATTTGTTGGAAAGAAATTTTCAAATAGATTCTAATATTTTTGGTTCTGCTAAAATCCGGTTTATTTTGAATCCTGTACATTCATTTGAAATTTGAAATCGAATTTTCAAACTACCGCGTCATTTCCAATTTATTTTATAATTAAAATAAATATTTATATTCTAATGAATATTCAAATATATATATATGTTCTAATTCTATTCAAAATAAATTTCTCGTCGTTATTATTTAAATTAATCATTTTAAGTATTCAAAATTCATTAAAATTGCCAAAATAAATTTTTTAAATTGGTTTTGATTTACCAGGTTGTTGCAATCTCCCCCACTTAAAATCTTTTCATCCCCGAAAAGGAACGGAGCTGAAAGTTGTTTAACTAACCAACTCAACTTTCAATTTGGCTTTCGTTCTTCAACTTTTCAGTTTCTAAGAATTTTCCAATTCTTCAAAAATTTGGCTAACACCATAAATTTTCGAAAAATTTCGCCATAACTTCCTTTGTACAAGAGCACCGGGAAAATCCCCAAACCGCCACACAGGCCGCCTCATCTCAAAAAGAAAAAGCCAAGCGGCTAGCCAATCGGCTCATAAAATCATCAAAAACCTCAAGAAATACAATAAACATGTACCTATTTGTCGGGAAAACAATTTTATTCCTCTGCTTAGTTTCCCTGCTATGACTTGTTCAATGTATATACATGTACATATATGCAAATGCAATAAATTTCAATTCAGTTCAAATTTGCCTTGATTTGTCTAAATTTACCTTTCATGTACATATTAGTTTCAACAATCTCACTACTTAAACTAATAATCAAACAACACAACCATCAATTAGTTAGTTGATTAAGTTTCAAATTATAGCTTTTATGTATCCAAAAATCATGTTTTTGATGCCAAGTCACAACAAATAAGCCCTATCAAGTTTTAGTTCTCACACCAGTCAATTGGAATCATACAGACATCCCACTTTCGAAACTCGAACACAAATGCTAATGATGGTATACCGATCATCAGAATCATCTCTGGGCGACTAGAGTGTGATTCTATATCTATCCTGTATATTTGAGGCTTCATATATGCGTGGATCAGACGTATATTCAAAATCTCCATATACCCGATTGTCCAAATTCAATACAAAATAGATATTCACATACGTATATTGGATTTAATTTTCAAAACAAAATTTGTTTTCACTTTAATTTTTTTAAAATACACTCTTCACACTCATTCTAGGATACTACTGATCCTATCTCTAACGATTCATTCCTATTGGATATTACTAATCCAATCTATGATGAATTCTTTCGTTTGGTTCTAACGTGTCTTATTCTCCGAGCTCTGTAGACCAAAGCTCTGATACCACCTATAACATCCCAAACTTCCCCGTGAAGGAAAGCCTGGATTGCTTTGAGGACAAGACGAATCAGAACACAAACAGAAGAACATTTCATTGTTTATTACAACAATTTCATCAGAATACAAGAATATAAAGAGTATGAATAAATATTACACATTAGAAAAATATCAGAGATTTACATATTACAATGCAGTGGAAAATAATACAAAACACAACTGAAAGGAATATACGGAAACAGAGCTTTCCGAATATCGTTCCAGCTGTAAACCAAGATCCTATGAATATAAATCTGCAAAACCAAAACTACAAGCTGCCCATGTGGAAAATAGGGGCACGCAGATTTTAGGTTAATACAATAAACTCTAGGTCATTCATGTGACTGGTGTGAGAACTAAAACAGTTATTTAAAACTTTACTTTAAAATCAGATATATCAAGGGACCACGCCGTATAACACGGAACGAGTTTCCTCCCAAGAATACCAGTGCATATAACAAAACAGCGCAATGTTTTTTTGGAAAAATGAGGCCATTATAAGACCTAGGTCCCATCACACAATGCAACACAAGCCGGAGGATAGGTTTTTCCCTTATAATAGCCAAACATTCTTGGCACGTTAAAACAAATCATTTGATACTATTATAAGTGCATTGTGTATGAAACAACTTCAAATATAAATGTATCAATCTTAGGCGGCATGGGTACCATATATCATGTCGCCAATACTAGGCTCTACAATCAGAAAACCGCAATTGTCATATATTGGAAGTTGGATTTCCATCTGTGAACCAAGGCAAGAGATCGTCCTTACCGCTTCGAGACGCTCTAGCCCGAGTCTCAGGCAAGTACTCAGTCAAGACTTTGGATCGTCAGGGCCGGTCCACTTGATGTGGATTAAAATGCCTAAACACTACGTTTCCCGCCCTATGGGGTCTCAATCTGGTCTGTATAAAGACCATCCATTGGCTCCGTAGAGACCGAAATAACCGAGGCGCCTCGCAATCCATCATCCACATAAGTAAAATGTCAGGGCTAGTAAAACGCTGACACCACTCCAAGCTAGAAGGAAATGCATGCCCTCCCTTAGGTCCTCTCCCGTTTCTGGTTCACACCGGGGTGTGAGGCTCGCGAATTAACACTACACAAAGCTACGCTATATTAAAGTCGTGCTTTGATCATCAACCACAAGACTCTGCTTTTCAACAGGAGCCTTGATCATTTGCATCTTAGCATGCCACACAGGCAATTCACGCTATGCAACCGATGTATATCAATCACCGAGAATGAAATCCAATGTCAGACACACATCCATTTACAAGTTCGTTCTGGGTCTGAACGAAACCGGAGGCACCTTATTCCTCGTCCCGTATGTCCAATACAGGAGAGAGGTCCTCGCATATCCGGTCGATCTCGAAGTACGTATGGACTATCACGACTTATTACCTTGTCTTGGGTGTACAGCCCAATCAAGACATCAGTAATCATCCAAACGATGTGAAGATCTCCGGTCTTCAACCACCGTCTTCATCTTCAACTAATCGTCGTATCAGTTATTTAGAATGGGATAAACCCGATATTTTCGAATAACTCGCATATATAATAAACAAGTGCTATAAAAACACAACATATGCCTTATTCCAATCCAGAATATTCCTTTATTCAAATATTCTTATACTTTGGGAAAGGTTCCTATTAATTTTATCAAAGATAAATTCTTTAAATTTATTCTTTAGTCTTCTTTTGGATTTCAATTCAAACCAAATTATGGTTTATCCAAACTAGTCGGGATTAGCAATCCTTACCGAAGTAATCATTTATTTTATTTCCCAATCCCAGCCTATCCATCCCATGAAGTAAAACTGGTAATACTTCATATTTAACACCACGGTGTTATTGGTAAAATTAATTACCATTTCACGTTCAAAACTAATTAAAGATTTAATTATCGCTTGGAGCAAAACTGGTGATACTCCATTCTCGATCATTTCCTGAATTTGATAATTTTAGTTATCAAACTCACCTTTCAATCTGTTTAAAGATTCATTAAAACTCTAATTCGGTTTTAATTTCCAAAAATCATTACTTAATGATTATTCAAAGTTAAGAAATTAATCTTACCTTTAACTGGGTTAAAGAACTAATGTCATTTAAAACACAGCTCACGATAAACCCAAAATCACATTCCATTAACAATGGAATCTTCACGGAAAACATATCAAAATATATAATCGGTATAAATTTCCATATCCAACCGATAATATAAATGAAATAACGGCAAAGCCTTTTAAATTCCATATATATTAACAGTCTTCCTCTACAGAGGCTCAATTCGATTATTACCAAATCGAATTCCATTCAATTATAATTTAATATGTTAAATTGGGAAAACTTTACTTTGGAAAATCTCCTTTAATTCTTAACAAAAGATTTATAAATTCCAAATCACATTTCACTGTAAATCGGGTTAAAGAACGAATATCGTTAAAGACACAGTTCACGATAAACCGAATTTACATTCCATTTTATTCCGATTACTAAATATAATTGGAGACTCTAACAATCTTAATTAAAAGATTTATTCTCTTCACCCGGGGTTCAAGAACAGTGTTGCTAAAGACACCGTTCATGACAAACCCAAAATCCCATTTGATATTAAATACAAGTACCCGAATAGAAAATATATCTGCTTATATTCAATATCAAATACTACAACCAACAAATATCGTATTGGAAATAACGATATCAATATATCTTTCAAATTTCCCTAACAATATCTGTATAATCACAAAATCCAACATCGAAATATTCCGAAGATAATTTCGATTCAAATCCATTCCAATTCATATATTGGAAATTCCGGTTATTTTTAAAACCACTTCAAATCCAATTTATTTATTTTAAAAATAATTGGATTATAAATCTAGCTCAAAACTAGTTCATTTCGATAAAAATCTATTTTTATCTTTTCAAATATGGAATTTTTGATCCGATTTCCAAATTATTCTTATAATATTACACCAATTATTGATATTTTTAATAATTTTACCAAGGCCCGTACAGTCGATTTCCATAAACGGTCATCGAATTGCACTTACAGCGACCTTTTCCAAATTTGATTTGGACATAATTCCAAATCCAACCGTTAGATTTCAAATCTCTAATACTCTTTAGAAAGCTATTTTCGATACGAACCCAACGGTTCTGGTTTTAGGAGAATCCGACAGTCGGATCTCGTGTAATGTCCGTTCGAAGTCAATGGTCGAAATTCGCGAACTGCCACGGCGCGACGCGTTCTATTCAGACCATTATATATAATATATATATATATATATTATATTTCGACGATTTCCATTTAAAACGTATTTTATAAATCGTTTTAAATTCGTTTTCAAAACAGTTTCAACTTCATATTCAATTTCCAATCAAAATTGAATATTCCATATCATTAAAATATAAATGATAATATTTTCAAACATTAGATTTTGAAATCTCTTCATTTTTGATATTCATTATAAAAATGAATAAAATCGATATAAATATCGTTCACGTCAAAATGTCGTTAATCTAATCAACATGGCTTTATATGTTTAAATATATTCATGTCCGTCCCAAATCGGACATCAAAATCAGATTTTGATATTTTACTGAATGTTATTTTAAAAATATTCCTTATTTTAAAATATTCGTTATTTTAAAATATTCATTCTTTCTGAACTGGAATCAGACACAGTCAATCACCATATAATGTTATTTATATGGATTTCATACAACACAAATGATAAATAACAAACCATCATCGAGAGTGCATTTACACTGGATAAGCATTAAATATAAATATTCAACGTTTACGCAGCTTGTCAACCAATCGATTGACATACAACTAAATATTGGGATTAGTGTATGTCCAATATCATCCCAATACCTGTGTGGGGTTACAATCAATAAATAATGAATTTTATTTGTGCAATTGGGCGATGTGTAAAATTTATCGTCCCAATCCATATTAGTCAAATGGGTGTACATAAACAAATCGTCTGATTTGTAAATGAATATTTATTTTATTCATATACACGTTAAAAATTATATTTTTAACGATAAAATAATTATTCAATTCATTTACACAATAAATATAATATTTTTATTGTTCTAACATATTTTAGAAAATTTTGGAGGCACAACAGCGCGATATTGAAATCGGGTAATGTCCAGCATTACCCCTCTTCTGATATCGGCTCGCACCATACACACATAACAATTCTAATCAATTTATTTCACCCAAACAACCAAATTCCACGAAATAATCTAATCAACCAAACCAAACAATCAAACAAGTCGTCCATGGTCTGTGGACGACGGGGAAACAGTTCATATATGCAGTTATAAAATAAATAACTGTATAAGAAAATTTCAGTGAGGAGTTCTCACCTTTGAGATCCACTACGCCGTTCTCTATTTCTGAACGGTTCGAATTTTGATTTATTTCCAATCAGCCCCATCGCAATCTGGTTTCATACGATTTTTGTTTCAATGCTACATATATGAAAATCATATTTTTATAACGGTGCTTGTAGTATAAAAATCATATTTTTCCTACATTGAAAACCGAATCTTCTTCTTGCTACTTCATGATAAAAATTCTATTTCGCCTCATATAAAGAAAAATCACATTTTTATACTTCTACTTCCTTATAAAAATCTAATCCTTTTAGTTTTAAAAATCTAACCCTTTTAGTTTTAAAAATTCAAACTTTTCATTAGTAAAAATCTATTATTTTCTATATGTAAAAATCATACTTTTCATAAGTAAAAATCTATTCTTTTCTATATGTAAAAATCATACTTTTCATAAGTAAAAAATTGATTCTTTTCTATATGTAAAAATCATACTTTTCAAAAGTAAAAATCTATTCTTTTCTATATGTAAAAATCATATATTTATATACATAAATAAGTAAAACCAAAATAAAAACTCACTGCGCTGGTCGTTGGGAGGGTCGTGGGTGGCTGACTGGGCAGTGGCGGCCGGCTGTGGTGCCATTAACAGCAGTTTTGGGGGTGGGCCTTCAAATGGACGGTGATGGAGAGGAGAAAGAAGGGAGGAGGGTGCGGAGGAGGAGGGGCGCGGCCAGTGGGGCTCGCGGCGGCGCGTTGGTGGTGGTGCTGTCGGAGCGGTGGCGGATCTGGTGGGGGCAGCAGATTTGATTTTGGGGCTGGGCTGATTAACGACGGGTTATGGGAGGATAGGGTTAGGATATTATATATATTTATATATATTCTATTTAATTTAATTTTCAGAAAGGTTGACTTTTAATTCGAATCCCAAATTGAGCCCGACGACTGTCTCCCCTAGCGTAATACCCCCATTCCGAACACAATGAGATTGTTTCACATGCCAATTCGAACGTTACAATCAGTTTCCATTAAATTTAAAATATAAACTAATATAACGTTCAAAATTAATTTCAACGTACATTTTAATTTACTGGGGTCACATATTGATTCTAAAAATTCCAAAAAAATAATTTCTAGCTTCGTATTGACGATGCGGTCCTAACAAAACTAATTTCGTCGAATTTGAAGACCGTTTGAAAAATAGCCATTTTCTAGTTGATCCAAATTGACTGAGGTCATTTGCAAAATGACTATTTTTAAGGGCTATATTCTCCATTGCAACTATTATGAATTTTCAACTTGGCATAACTTTTTATTCCCGCTATGAAATTTCAATTTTTCGGATCCGTTGGAAAGATATTTTCAAATAAATTCTAATATTTTTGGTTTTGCTAAAATACGGTTTATTTTGAATCCTGTACATTCATTTGAAATTTGAAATCGAACTTTCAAACTACCGCGCCATTTCCAATTTATTTTATAATGAAAATAAATATTTATATTCTAACGACGATTCAAATAAATATATACGTTCTAATTCTACCCAAAATAAATTTCTCGTCGTTATTATTTAAAATAATCATTTTAAATATTCAAAATTCATTAAAATTGCTAAAATAAAAATTTTAAATTGGTTTTGATTTTCCGGGTTTTTACTATCAATGCTTCGAAACCCCAAAAACTGTAACCCTAGAATTATTGCGGAAAATCCCAATGCGAGATGAAATGTTCGAACCCAACAAAAGCACATGGAAAATGAAGAATGAGATATGAGGGATAGAACGATACTTGTTTTAATATTTTTCGAATTTTATTTGGATTTTTCTTTTGATTTTCGAAGTGGATCTTCTTCACGTTTTTGTTTTAGCCCGATGGCGGCTGAGCGGATTGACCATTGGAAATAGAAATTAGGTTTAGAGCATGATATTTATAGGATACAGTTGCTTAGAATGTAAGCTAGGTATTTTTAATATTAATTTATATTTGATAATTAATAAAATTTATCATTTAAAATTCCCGTGATCACATACAATATCCAAAAATCATGAAAATGGACATACAGCTAGAGTTTGACATTACGGACCCATTGAAACTTGTTTCGTCGAATTCCGACTTCGATTTCTCACACAACTAATTTTTAAAGGTCAAATTATCAAATTTTTTCACATTAAATTCTCGTACGACGAAATACTGACTCCAAAAATTTCAAAAATTTAAATCTAACAATAATTAAATATTACGGATCCAACAAAATTAGTTTCATCGAAAACGGAGGTCGTTTGCAAAAGTGGCTATTTTTAAATCACCAAATAAACCTATCTAAATATTAATATATTTAAAAATAATTAAATTTAATATTAATAAATTAATATTATCGTATATATTCACATAGAGTATAATACAGCTCCAAAATATTCCTATCTGAATTTATATCTCGATATTTCAAATCCAGATTAAATCAGTATTCAATTTATATTAAAAATCCATTTATAATATAAATAAATCGTTATAAATTATAAAGGAATTCCATAGCGACTTTTCGAAAATTTGATTTGGACACAACTCACAATCTACACGACGAAATCTTGACCTCTTCCATTAGAAAAATATACTTCACTAGCTCCGAACATTTCTTGTTTCACAGAAATCCGACTTAAAACGGATTCTGTATATTCGTTTAAAGTTCGAATCGCCAAATTACGAACTGCCGCGCCATTTTGATCTCGATTATAATTATAATATAATTTATACATTCAATTGACATTTATAAATAAATTCGTTAATATAATTCAATTCGAAACTGAATAATATATTTTAAATTGTCCAATTCACACAATATTGTGAATTCTGTTAATTCCGATTATTTCAAAATTAAATATATTATTCTGTTATTTATATTAATTAAATATTCAATATAATTTAATTAAACAACCATTTGAATCTCTAAATCACTATTTAAATAATTAAATTAATTAATTATTATACCGTAGAAATACGGGATGTTACATTCTTCCCCCCTTAAAATAATTTCGTCCTCGAAATTGCTAAGGTAGAAAACAAATCCTGTTAACTGGGTTAAAAAAATGTTTTACTTCTTAACTTCAGTTTCACTGAACCAATTTATTTTAACTAAATTGTTAATTTAGTCTTACTAATGAAAATTTTCAAAACTTCTAAAAATTTTCTAACACCTTAAATTTTCGAAAAATTTCGCCAACGCCTCCTTTGTATTGGTCAATCGGTACAACTACAACTCACCTCTCTAGGCCATTCCCAATCCGAAAGAAAATAAACAGCCAAGCGGCTTGCCAAATAGGCTCATAAAATCACCAAACTCATATAAAAATAAACTTGTACCTTTTTGTTGGGCATACAACTCTGCCACTTTAATCTTCTATTAATTCAGCATATATCCATTCATTCCCAATCGCTCTACAATCAATTTATCCTCAAAACAAAATCACTCACTTATCCAAACCGAATTATATTTCAAACTTAAATCCATTCTTGATTCCAACCTCTTAACTTACAAATCCAATACCAGTTCAGATTCCTATTAAATTTATTTATAATTCAAACTGTCTCTACCTGGGAGTTTTTAAACAGCTTAGTCTTTAAAACCAAATATCACTTTTCGGACATCAAACAACTTGTTCTCAAAACAATTAAAAACAAAATCCTTGGTAGTAATTCATCACTTAGAACTCGAAAATGAACACCGATGATGTTCGGATCATCATCGGAATTATTTTCTCAGCGACCGAAGTGAGTTCAATACTGTATCACTTTCAAAACCATTTCAAACCATTTCCATTTTGAAATACATTCAAAATATTATTCACAATGCTTGTAAACAATTTAAAATCTCCCAAGATTTTAAAATTCTCATATATTTAGACTAAATCACCTTACAAACACTTTTCCAACCTTTAGGAATTTTAATTCCAATTCTGATTTAAATTTCAGATTTGATTCACTTCATAACACTTATATGACTTTTATTTGGTTATATATAACCAACTCAATTTTAATCGTATTATATTAATATAACAACCAACACACCAAATATAATAATTCCAATATAAATCCTTTATATCAAAATATATTTTGGGTAAAATTATTTCGTTTACCCTCTTTTCAAAACATACTGTGTCGATTCATCGTATTCGAGTGTTTATGAACTCCTACTAATACATTGGATCAAACTGATCGACCAGAACTCATAAACAACTCAACCTATAAATCTCCACAGTATAAAATAATTTATATATCAAATAACAAATACGCGCTCCTATATATACACTCAAACTCAATCTAGAGTATTGCTAACCCCATATCTACTGAGTCACGCCATAGAGCCAAGGTAATTACTTAACCTTCAGCTTTGATACCACTGTAATGACCCAGGTAATTTGCGACCTTGGTTATCGACATAAACTCAATGTCGACTATCCAAGCATCGGAAATACCAGATAGTTAATAGAAAGAAGTTAGAGGGTGAGAATAGATAAGAGAGAAAAATTAGAATAGAAGAAGCAGAAGATCACAATAACAGAATCAGAGTAACACGAATCTCACAGCGGAACGAATAAAATATAACATAACTTTGAAATAAAACCAGTAGATGTGTACAATAACATTTATCAGAGTACAACACTTAAAACACAACAGAAATAAACAATTGCTATAAAATCCTGAAGCCTCCTACTCCAAGCTATCAGTATCTGTAAAATCCCGACTACTTGACTGCCTGTAAAAAATTGGGCACCCAAGAGTTTAGGGAAAACAAAACAAAATAAACTCTGGGTCATTCATGGGACTTGTGTGAGTAAATAATTTAAAACAGTTTGAGAAAATAAATGATATCTCATAAGCCACGCCGTATAACACGGAACGGGTTTTCCCTTATGAGAATCCAAAACACTTAATTTAATTTTCAAAATCCTTTTGAAAGAAACGACAATTTTTATATAAAAACTCTTTTGATATTATAATAATGTCTATCAACCACAACTAAATAATCATTAGCAGAACGCTTTCATCTCACGTTCCACATATATAATATATAATCAAAAACCATGGGCGCTTATTGGGTAATGAATTCCAACTGGCAAGGTATGGGACCACCTTCCGACAGTGTATCTCTAGGGAGGAATACACCGGGTTCAACAAGAACATCTTGTAACCCAGGCTAAACATGACCGGTCACTCATTTCGCTTGAGTGTACCGAATGTATTATCACCAACGGTTGGGATCAGCAACCGTTTCCCGGAAGGGACAACATCGAAATAGGTTAAAGAAGTAAATGAAATTTCTCTAAATCAGGTGACAATACACCCTAATAGGCAGCTAACCACTTAGCCATGCGACCTACCCGATTTTATACAATTTCCTAATTGTGAGGCTAGAGGCTATAACGTATAGATCACACATTTATTTACTTTGAATTCCGCAGCGTCATACCCGCCAAATCACAAATTGATTTCCCCAAAAATACCCGTCATACGTTTGGAGAGATCAACTTATGCGATCTACTAAATATACTCTGTCAGACATTCTTCCATACAGGTCATCCTGAGACTGGACAGACCGAAGGTACTATTCTATAAATCCATCTTAGGCAATTTCTAACTAGGATTTACTAAACAGCCCTTGCATATCTCCGTCTTCAATTATCTTCATCATATTTGATTCGCAACGCTAATGCCATACGGAGTGGTTTTCAGATAATATATCTGATTCCGGTCTCTCTGTATTGACAACGGAAATGGTCAAAATCTTTGATAGTCGACGATTTAACTATCAAAGGAAAACATGTGTACAAACAACGGTCGTATTCCCAAATGGAAATCTTACCGATCAATCATCATTTCATTTCCCAATTTCCCGTTTATCGTTTCCATATATTCAAAAATTCCTTATTTTCTAAAATTAGAAAATATAGGTTATTAACTTTGGAAAACGTTTCCATTTCTGATTCACGCATCAATATCTTCCCACCTCTGTCAGTCTCTAACTGTAAACTAGTAAGAGAACAACTTCCCAAGCATAAACCCCGAAGGCCGAAACCAACATCAGATCGATACCCAGAAAGCCATTCAACTATACTAATTTCCAATCAGTTTGTAATTTCAGTAATTCCATTTAAATTCCTAATTCAAACCCCAAATTCCTTTATAATATTTTATTTGCAAAATATTTACTTTCATCTAATTTTTCACATAAAATGTGAATAATATTTCTTTATATAATTGTACTTGTTTTCCAAATAATTTCTTTTATAATTCTATTTGTTTTTCCGAATATTTCCCTTTTCAATATCCTATTTATTTCATATAAATATTTCCCTTTTCAATATCCTATTTATTTCATATAAATATTTCCTTTTTCAATATCCTATTTATTTCATATAAATATTTTCATTTTCAATATGCACTTTGAAAATTCCCTTTTTACATTCCAATATTTCTTATGGTATTTAAAATACCAAATAACCATGATCAATATCATCCAAACACACATAATCAACAACATATTATATATCACATCATATATCACAATATATGAAAAAAACAGTATTATAAATATTGAGGAATCTAGTTGGATCCCAGCAACCTGTTTCCCTGCATCCACAGATGTTAAACAATATAATTAACATTCAATTTCATTTCAATATGAAATATTCTGATAAACAGAATCAATATTTGATTAACAATATATATATAGTTATCTATAATTTCAACAAATCAATTAGCAGTTCATCCAAACAGTCAACACACAGGAATCAACCACATTTATCAGTTCTAAAAATATGTTATAAAAATATAACTGGGAAGAGTTAGTGAGTTTTACTCACATTGGATGATCATCATTAAATAACGATAATTATCGGTTGATTTTGACAGAAAATTTATTTCGCCATAAATTGTAACGAGCTCCAATTCACTCCCAGTCAGTTCCATTGCGTAGCCGTCGTTCGTACGATCCCACCGGATCTTGTTTTGTCGGATTCTGATATCATATGAGATAGTTATGAATTTTAGAAGTTCAACGCCCCCTTTAAAATAAATATAAATTAATTAATAGTATAATTACTTCAAAATCCTTACTTAACCATGTTTTATTTCCCTAACCAGGCCACCGATCCTTCTTCCCTGATCCATTAGAATTCACGTATGGTTATGGAAGATAAATTCGATTCCTCCTTCCTCTTTGGATACTTGCGAATTCACAAACAAGAGTACCTCCATTCCTCTCTTTTATATCCGCTCCTCTCCATTACTGTTAGGAACAGCTCGCCCCACTCTTCCCAGACTCGTCGAACGCTGCTGCCTTTCACCATGACCGATCAAAACATCTTCGATTTCCTCTCCTCCTTCCCATTCAAAATTCCAAACAAAAACACCACTTAAATCTCCATCACAAACTCTACACTTCCATATTAAGATTATTAAACTCGATTTCATTTTGCACCTACGCCGAAATTGCAGATCTTCACGAACCCAGTATAACTCGCGACATGAATATATGTCGATCCCCACAAACTTTGGCCAGCACATTCCATTTGATCCCACAAACCCAAAACAAATCACGAAAACTAGAATCAATGCTTCGAAACACCAAGAACCGTAACCCTAGAATTATTACGGAAAACCCTAATGCGACATGAAATGTTTGAACCCAACAAAAGCACATGGAAAATGAAGAATGATATATGAGGGATAGAACTATACTTGTTTTCATTTTTTTTCGGATTTTATTTGGATTTTTCTTTTGATTTTCGAAGTGGATCTTGTTCACGTTTTTCTTTTAGCCTGATGGCGGTTGAGTAGATTGACCATTGGAAATAGAATTTAGGTTTAGAGTGTGATATTTATAGGATACAGTTGCTTAGAAGGTAAGCTAGGTTTTTTAGTATTAATTTATATTTGATAATTAATTCAATTTATCATTTAAAATTCCCGTGATCACATACAATATCCAAAAAAAAATGAAAATGGACATACAGCTAGAGTTTGACATTACGGACCCAACGAAACTTGTTTCATCGAATTCTGACTTCGTTTGCTCACACAACGTATTTTTAAAGGTCAAATTTTCAACTGTTTTTCACATTAAAATCCCGTACGGCCACATACTGACTCCAAAAATTTCGAAAATTGAAATCTAACAATATTTTAATATTCTGGATCCAACAAAATTAGTTTCGTCGAAAACGGAGGTCGTCTGCAAAAGTGGCTATTTTTAGAGCTCTAAATAAACCCATTTAAATATTAATATACTTAAAAATAATTAAATTTAATATTAATAAATTAATATTATCGTATATATTCACATAGAGTATAATACAGCTCCAAAATATTCCTAAATGAATTTATAACTCGACATTACAAATCCAGATTAAATCAGTATTCAATTTATATTAAAAATCCATTTATAATCTAAATAAATCGTTATAAATTATATAGGAATTCCATAACGACTTTTCGAAAATTTGATTTGGACACAACTCACAATCTACACGATGAAATCTCGATTTTCCTCTTCCATTAGAAAAATATACTTCACCAGCTCCGAACGTTTCTTGTTTCACAGAAATCCGACTTAAAACGGATTCTGTATATTCGTTTAAAGTTCGAATCGCCAAATTACGAACTTGCACGCCATTTTGAGCTCGATTATAATTATAATATAATTTATACGTTCAACTGACATTTATAAATAAATTCATTAATATAATTCAATTATAAACTGAATTATATATTTTAAATTGTCTAATTCACACAATATTGGGAATTTTGTTAATTCCGATTATTTCGGAATTAAATATATTATTCTATTATTTTTATTAATTAAATATTCAATATAATTTAATTAAACAACCATTTAAATCTCTAAATCACTATTTAAATAATTAAATTAATTAATTATTATACCGTAAAAATATAGGATGTTACACTTTTGAATCATTCTATTCTTATGCTCAATTACTCTGCTTTGTTGTAGAGTTCTTGGAAAGGAGAAATTATGAATAATTCCCTTTTGATTACAGAAATACTCAAAATTTTCATTTTCAAATTCTCCACTATGGTCATCACGTATAGTTTTGATTTTTAAAGAAAGTTGATTTTGAATTCTGTTTGCAATTTTTTTTAAATAAATCAAAAGCATCACTTTTATGTTTGAGAAAAAGAGTCCAGGAGTATCTAGAATAACTATCTACAATAACGAAAACATATCTACTATGATTTATTGACTGTATTTGAGAATAAATCTAAATGAAATAACTCTAGATGTTTTAAAGTGGAGATCTTATCTTTTAGTTTAATAAACTCTTCCTAAGTTTACCTTGTTGATAAGCATCACATATACTCTCTATTTTAATGTTCCTTTTAGGGGGACCTCTTACTAATGAATTTTAGAAAGTCACGATAGGAGTTTGAAATTCGAATGCCTAAATCTTTAATGTCAAATCCATGGGTCACTTATATTAACCAAAAGACATAAGTTGTCATTTAAAATTTTCATACTCGAGATATAAATACGTTTCTTCCTAATTCCTTTAAATATAATATTTGATTTATTGTCATCAATGTGACATTTGTCTTCTTCAAATTTAATTTTGTATAAGTAAGTTGTGTTTTAAATTCCTAACTAGAAAAACATCAAAAATAGTAGGAGATTTAGAATTACCGACATTGATGATGCCAATCACATATCCTTTTGAGTTGTATCCAAAATTGACCATTGCTCCATCTTCATAGACAATGTCATTCGATACACCTGAATTTCCAATCAATTGTCTTGAACAACTACTATCAAGTATCCATTTGATTTTCTTAATTTGCACCATTTGTCCATTGAGTGTTGAACCACCAAGAGAGATATAGCACATCTGTTCTGATACCAAATGTTAGGAATGTGGATTATGGATCCTAAGGCTAACTTAACACTAAAGGGGGGGTGAATATTGTTTGATGGAAATTATGAGTTTTTTTTCAATATAACAGAATCAAATGTAAATCGCAGATACGAGATAATCACAGAATCGAACACAATTGCAAATAATTAATAAAAGCAGTAAAGGAAAGAACACATTATGATTTTATACTAGTACGATGTTACCCTGCATCCAGTCCCATAAAACTAGGATTATACAGGTTTTTTCAAATAAATGTCGATATTTATGACGACTGCCCACAACCCCCGCACAAAACAAGAAGAATAAAGCGCTGAAAGGTGTGCTAGGAAGCTATGGACGATCATCAAGGTAAGATAATAATCGCGGAACCTGTTGTAAACTCACAGCGCAAGGATAAAATATAATAGAACATATACAACAGGTAGTGATAGTGAAGCTAAAAACACCAAACTTCCATAACAACTAGAAAGTAATATCCATACACGTGGATAACATCAATAGTGCTTTTACAATTTGCCTCACTACAGCACTTAGAGAAAATAGCAAACAACGGAAATCCAAATACTATATAGTAGGTAAAATAATATGCCAGCCTCCTGCTTGTCTCCGAATAGCATCATCGTCATCACTAAGCTTTAATTTGTCACTTGCTACCTAGTCTGCCTATCAAAACAATCAGATGAACAACCCAAGGTAATAAGAGGGAAACATAAAACCTTGAGCCAAACAATAGTCTTAGTGAGCGATAAAAACAGCTAACAAATATCATCAATAAAGTATATGAGAATGGGTAAATAAATGTACTAATCTACCCAGCTCCATAGAAGAACTTACACCCGCCTTCCCCACGCCTGACAGTGATATCCTTTACAATCCATAAATCCAAAGGGACAACAATTCAACCACGGCAATTATAACAACCATTCATACATGGCATAAGCAACTCATACAACATCCAGTTATATCTCACGAAAATCATCCTAATCAAACTTGGCATCCTTTAAGCACAATCCCCAGAGGCCGAAACCAATATCAGACAAACAACCAAAGAACACCTAATTCGAAGTCAGATAATCTTCGTGAGATGGTAATCAAAGCAACCAAGCATTCAAACATCCATGACTAACTCTGGCTATCACCGTCAACCTTGCTTCGAAATCATCATTAATCGTATGACTGGCTAAACAACTTGCCATCAATTGTCAAGGAACATACACGACGCCCCGGTTCTAGCAAAAACCCCATGCGCTATACACAACACGTGTCTAGGCCATACACGAGGCCTAGGGCACTCGGCCTACAATTTGTCTTCAATTGTACCCCTGCTTTGAGCCCACTAGAACCTACGACAATGATAATTCCTCGGCCTTCTTAACTCTAGTCATTATTAATTACGACTATTCATAAGCTCAGAACACTTTAGAGCAACTACTTCACACGAACTCAACACATCCTTGAGTTGTTTCCACATTCACCACATTCGATGAACAAATCACCTCACTTCGTCATTCCCTATGAAATTCACTTCGAAGTTATCACCACTTTCAGACCAAAGAAAACATCAACTACATGGTCTGAAACAATCCATAACATCACATCAGTTTGCTATTGAAAGCAAACCACAGTGTTTAGAGGTGCTGTTAAACTCTCAAATACACGCCAGTCAAGCGACTGACCCTTGAGTCGATAACCGACCGACCACAATCCAATAGCAGACCCAACCCACCCTTGGGTACATGACCGACCCACTTCTGCCTCCATGCAGACCGACCAGAACCAGTCACAAGTACTGGACCAACCGACCTTGTTTCGAAAGCCTAACCGACCCGACCAGGTTACTCCACCTGACCGACCCATCAATATGAGATCGACCCCTCTCTTTGAACTTGGCATGACTCGCTCCGACTGACCGACATCAAACCAGGTCGACCAGGACTGGGCTGCTCAACCCGACCCTGCCTCTCCCATGCACGACCGACCCAAAGGATGATCGACCCTGCATCTCTGACTTGTTTCCCAAGACAGGTCTTTGGCCCGACCGACCCTATCATGACCGACCCAAAACCTGCATATTCCAATTCAACTTTGATTTCGACCAAAATTTGGCCAAACGATAGATTTGACGAGATCAACTTGTCCAAATCATCAAATATGGGCAAAAACATTATATGAATTCACTAACAACATGAAAACAACAATTTTCATCAAATTATACAGATCACTCCAAAAATCATGATGAATGATCATATGAACAAAATTATAGATCTAACTTGCATAATCACATGAAATAGCATAAGAATTCCCGGTTTAAACTTGCTAATTTATATCCTATGGTGATTCATTACCAATGCATAGATCTGTGCAAAAACACTTGAATTTGATGAAAAACATGATCAAACACTCATACACTTGATTCAATCCATGTAAGAGATGTATATCACTCACTAATTCTCCAAAACAAAACAAAAATGGTGAAATATGAATCCGGACAACAAGGAATTCGGTATAGACTCCTTGATTCGATGAACTCGCACTTGAAACGATGTAGATCTAACCTCCAACGGTGTAGATCTTCGATTTCCTATGCTTAGATCCCGATTTTAGTGGTGGAAAGGTGTTAGAGGAAGAAGGAACATAGGCCACCAAATGAGAGAATGGAGGAAGTAAACCATTCTCCATACCGCCCACTCCCTATTTATAACATTCCACCAACCCACTAATGGGCCTCTCCAAATCAGCCCATTAAGGCCTTAAAACCTGAACAACCAACTGTTAAACCTTAAAACAACGATTTCTCCCAATCCGCTGAGCCAAATCTTTAATGTAACTACTCTACGAAAAGGCAATCATCATTTCCTTTCCAATGGCATAGGTATCAACCTTTGATTAGACCTGAGTCAAAAGTTATGCCATGTACAAGACTAAAAAGGGAAAAACGGTCATAAACAAAATTGGTAAAAATTATGGACATGCCTCACAACCCCATAAACAACATATTAAAATATGAGAATGATCCAACCCTCAAGAAATAAAATAAAAATATTTTACGATCCTCCAATACATAAAATGCGGGTTGTTACATTCGCCCCCCTCCCTTTAAGAATTTCGCCCCAAAATTCCAAACAAACACAAGCAACCACAATAATTCCACATGCCTTCCATCCATGAGAAGCCAATTCTATCATCCAACTAGCAACCATCAAGCCATTCATCCATAGCCTTATCCTAGCATGCAGAATTCTACCAAACGACAACAAGATGTGACGATATAACGATGATACGATATCATAGGTTCCTACCGACGAAGAGTTATGGATGAGTTTCCCTCATGCTCTCTTCCATCTCCGATGTACAATCGTCGCCATCTTCACTCCATTTACCTTGACTAGCTTAACCGTCTTCCTCCTAAGTTGTTTCGTGTCATTTCCCACAACATGAAGCTGCTAACGAGATTTCGCAACTGTGGTTTCCACTTCTAGGTCTCCATATTGCTCTGGAGATACCACCACGTTCGAATCATGCACGAATTTCCGTAGAAACGACACATGGAACACATGTTCCATACCAGACATCTTCTTAGGTAAATCCAATCTATATGCGAGCTTTCCAATTCGCTCGACTATCGGAAACGGCCCAGCGAACCTCGGAGCCAACTTTCCTTTACTTCCGAATCGAACCACATGCTTCAATGGCAAAATCTTCACAAAAAACATATCGCCAACGTCGAATTCCAAATCTTTTCGATGTTTATCAGCATAGCTCTTCTGACAATCTTGGGCCGCCATCATTCGTTGTTGAACGATCTCGATACAATCCGAGGTTTCTCCAATCATCTGAGGCCCGAGTATTAACTTATCTCCTGTCTCTAACCAACAAGCTAGAGAATTGCATGGCCTCCCATGTAACGCTTCGTATGGTGCCATCCCAATGCTCGACTGGTAGTGTAATAACCCGGAAATGCGAGCCAGTTTAAAATTTTTATTTTGGCAATTTTAGTGAATTTTGAACATTTAAAATAGATTATTTTAAATAATATCGACGAGAAATTTATTTTTTTAAAAGAATTAGAACGTCTATATTATATACGTCGTCGTTGGAATATAAATAATTATATATAATTATAAAAGGAATTGAAAATGGCGCGGTTGTTCGATAATTCGATTTCAAACTTCAATTGAATGTACCGGGTGCAAAATAAACCGGATTTTAGCGAAACCAAAAATAATAGGATCTATTTGATAATACCTTTCCAACGAATCCTAGAAATCGAAATTTCATAGCGGGAATCAAAAGATATGTCCAGTTGGAAATTCTGAATAGTCGCTATGGAATTCAGGCCCTTAAAAATGGAAATTTTGCAAACGACCTCGGATTTCGGCGAAACCACTTTTGTTGGATCCGTGATGTCAAGTAATTGCTAGGTTTCAAATTTCATAATTTTTCGATTCAATATGTGAGCGTGGCAAAGGAAAACGCGTTTGACCAGTTTCAGTTGATTTTAATTGACTGGAAAATGGCCATTTTTTAAACAGTCTCAGAATTCAACGTAACTAGTTTTGTTAGGACCGTATCGTCAATACGAAGCTAGAAATAATTTTTCTGGAATTTTTAGAGACTGTGTGTGGCCCCGGTAAATTGAAATGCGCGTTTAAATTCAATATATAGAGTTATATGTTGATTTTAACGGAAATGGATCGAGACGATCGAATCAGCCTAAGATACATATCCCATTGTGTTCGGAATGGGGGTGAAACGCTATGGACGACAGTCGGTGGGCCTGATTTCGAGTTCGTATTAAAAAGTCAACTTTTTGAATTTTAAAAATAAATAATATAATAACTTTCCATTTAAACCCCTCCCCCTCTATTCTTTTCTTCCCCGACAGATTTTTTTGCAATTAAAAAAAAACCTAAAGCATCGACCACTCCACGCAGCCACCCGCCACCCCATCGTCGTCGCCAGGCGGTCGCGCCCCCTGTCTCCCCCCTCTCTTCTCCATCCGACACGAGAACCCCGAGCCCATCACGAATCCAAACCGGAACCCCCCCACCCAATCGCCAACCCTAGCCCAAATCTCGTCAGCCGCCAGCTCCGAAGTCGCGCCCCTCCGATCCTGGTCCGCCGCCTTCATTCTCGAGCAGCGTGGAGCCCTAGTTCTGGAGCAATGGTGAAGACGCAAACCTGGAGCACAGATGAACGACGGGTTCTGGTATTCGACAGGCAGAATGTGTTTTATTCTGTGAGTTTCTTTTACTTTTTTTTGTTTAACTAACTTGATTTAATTACATAGGAAGATTCAGTTTTAAAAATTAAAATATAGCATTAGTTTAAAAATAAAAATAAGAATAGCATGGTTTCTAACATGTAAAAATATGATTTTTTATATGATTAGTAGAAATATAAAAATATGAATTTTGCATATATGATTTTTGATTTTTGAAAAATAAGTTTCTGTGATTGTGAAAATATATTTTTCTTTGAAATGAAAATAAGATTTGCTAAGATCGAAAATTATGATTTTTCTTTGATATGGAAAATCCATTTTTCTTTGATATGAAAAATACAATTTTTGGTTTGATAAAAATATCATTTTTATCGTATGTATGTTATTTATAAAATGGTCGTACATAGAAATAATTAATAATGGGATAAAAATATAATTTTTATACTAATAGAAAATTAAAAATTCGATTTTTATATATTGAATAGCAAAGTAAAAATTCGATTTTTATGTATTGAATAGCAAAGTGAAAATTCGATTTTTATATATGTAGTGAATACGGATGACGAAAGTGACGAAAGAAGAAACGGCGGAGATTTTCTACATATGAAGAGTCGAGACATTTGGATTAGCTAGCTGGTGAGAACTTCTCACCTTTTAATTTTTCCTTTTCTAGTTATATTATAATATATACTAGGATGCAGACGGTGTTTAGTAGCACCCGACACCATCGTCCACAGACCATGGACTTGTTTGTTTGGTTGTGTAGTTGGTTAGATTATTTGGTTTGAATTGAATTGTTTGGTGAAATGAAATTGATTTGATTGATATGTGTATGGCGTGGGCCATCACTAGACCGGGGATAAGGCTAGGCCTTGTCCCGTTTCTAGTATCGTGCCGTTATGTCGCCGAAATTTTCTAAAATAGGTTAGAAAAATAAAGATATCATTTTATTTAATAAAAGAACCAAATAGAATATTCATAGGTTGAATAAAATAATTTGGTCATTAAAAATATAATTTTTAACGTGAAAGTGAATAAATAAATATTCATTTACAAACCGGACGGTTTGTTTATGTACACCTATTTGAGGGACATTGATTGGGACGATAAATTTTACACATCGCCCAACTGCACAAATAAAATCTGTGTTTGATTGTTTGAAACCCCACACGGGTATTGGGATAAAACACGGCATACACTAATCCCAATAATCAGTTGTATGTCGATCGATGGATCGACAGGCTGTTATAAGCGCTAGATATCTATATTTGATGCTTATACAGTGTAGTGCACTTTGGATGATGGTTGATTATTTATCGTTGTTATTATATACGTGTGTTGTATGGAATCCATATAATTAACTTTATATGGTAATTGATTGGGCCTCATTCCAATTTAGAAAATAAAGAATATTATAAAATAAAGGTTCATGTGTTGACATTACTCATCCGTTGAGATTAGTCATGTGTTGAACGAAATATTTTAACAATAAAATTTACATCTTTATCTTTATAAAATAAAGGTTCATGTGTTGACAGTACTCATTCGTTGAGATTAGTCATGTGTTGAACGAAATATTTTAACAATAAAATTTACATCTTTATCATATATAAAATTAGAAATTAACTGGAAAATAGATAAGATGAGTGGTCTCCTGGATGTTGATCTGATGTTGGTTTCGGCCTTCGGGGTTAATATTTAGGGAATCGTTCTCTTACTAGTTTACGGTTGGAGTCTGATTTGAAATCAAACGATAGATATCACAATTTTAAAAAATATATTGGATAACAAAAATAGTCACACGTGGACAGTACTCATTCATTGAGATTAGTCATGTGTTGACAAAAATATAGGGTCATGTATTGAAAGAAATATAGACTCATTTGTTGAATAGAATAACGAAGTTATTGAAATATATAAAGCCGTGTTGATTAGAGATGCGCTATTTTGACGTGAACGATATTTATATCGATTATATTCGCTTTTATAAATTGAATTTGATTTGAATAGAAAACGAATTGAATTTGAATTGAATTGAATAGAAAACGAATTGAATATGAATTGAATTGAATAGAAAACGAATTGAATTTGATTTGAATAGAAAACGAATTGAATTTGATTTGAATAGAAAACGAATTTGAATTGAATTGAATAGAAAACGAATTTGAATTGATTTGAATAGAAAACGAATTTGAATTGAATTGAATAGAAAACGAATTTGAATTGAATTTAATAGAAAACGAATTTGAATTGATTTGAATAGAAAACGAATTTGAATTGAATTGAATAGAAAATGAATTTGAAATGAATTTAATAGAAAACGAATTTGAATTGAATTTAATAGAAAACGAATTGAATTTGATTTGAATAGAAAACGAATTTGAATTGAATTGAATAGAAAACGAATTTGAATTGAATTTAATAGAAAACGAATTGAATTTGATTTGAATAGAAAATGAATTAGAATTGAATTGAATAGAAAACGAATTGAATTTGATTTGAATAGAAAACGAATTTGAATAGAATTTAATAGAAAACGAATTGAATTTGATTTGAATAGAAAACGAATTTGAATTGATTTGAATAGAAAACGAATTTGATTTGATTTGAATAGAAAACGAATTTGAATTGAATTGAATAGAAAACGAATTTGAATTGAATTAAATAGAAAACGAATTTGAATTGATTTGAATAGAAAACGAATTTGATTTGATTTGAATAGAAAACGAATTTGAATTGAATTGAATAGACATCGAATTTGAATTGAATAGAAAACGAATTGAATTTGATTTGAATAGAAAACGAATTGAATTTAATTTGAATAGAAAACGAATTTGAATTGAATTGAATATAAAACGAATTTGAATTGAATTGAATAGAAAACGAATTTGATTTGATTTGAATAGAAAACGAATTAGAATTGAATTGAATAGAAAACGAATTTGAATTGAATTGAATAGAAAACGAATTTGAATTGAATAGAAAACGAATTTGAAATAGAATTTAATTCGATTTGAATTTGAAATGAATGTTGAAATTGTTTTTTTGAAACAAATTTGAAACGATTTATAAATTTCGTTTTAAATAGAAATCGATGAAATATATATTATATATATAATATAATGGCTTGAATAGAACGCGCCGCGCCGCGGCAGTTCGTAAATTTCGACCATTGATTTCGAACGGACATTACGGGAGATCCGACCGTCGGATTCTCCTAAAACCGGAACCGTTGGGTTCATATCGAAAAGAGCTTTCTAACGAATATTAGAAATTTGAAATCTAACGGTTGGATTTGGAGATACGTCCAAATCAAATTTGGAAAAGGTCGCTGTAAGTGCAGTTCGATGGCCGTTGATGGAAATCGACTGTACGGGCCTTGATAAAATTATTAAAAATAGTAATAATTTGTGTAAAATCATAAGAAATGATTTGGAAAAAAATTGGGATGAAAAATTCCATATTTGAAAAGATAAAAATAGATTTTTATCGAAATGAACTAGTTTTGAACTAAAATTAAAACCCATTTATTTTTAAATAAATAAAATTGGATTTGAAATGGGTTTTAAATAGAATTGATTTGGGTTTATCGTGAACTATGTTTTAAACAACATCAGTTCTTTAACCCAGTAAAAGGAGTTTTAATGAATCTGCAATTAGATTGAAATGTGAATTGATAATCTAAATTATCAAATTTGGAAAATGAGCGAGGATGGAGTATCACCAGTTTTGCTCCAAAGCGATAGTTAAATCTTTAATTAGATTTGAACATGAAATGGTAATTAATTTTACCGATAACACTGTGGTGTTAGATGTGGAGTATTACCAGTTTTGCTTCATGGGATGAATAGGTTGGGATTGGGAAATAAAATAAATAATTACTTCGGTGTGGTTCGCTAATCTCGACTAGTTTGAAAAACCATAATTTGGTTTGAAATGACATCCAAAGGAAGATTAAAGAATAAATTTTAAAGAATTTATCTTGGATAAAATTAATGGGAACCTTTCCCTAAGAATATGAAATTTAGAAACTAGCTGTAAGTTAGTTAAGAAGAATGGTTTCCTGGGTATTGATCTGATGTTGGTTTCGGCCTTCGGGGTTAATATTTGTGAAATTGTTCTCTTGCTAATTTGCGGTTAGTGGCTGCTGATTGGAATGAGGCGTATGTTGTGTTTGTGTAACATTTGTTTTTAATATACGCGGGTTGTTCGGAAAGACCGGGTTTATACCCATTCTGAATAACCGATTCGACGATAAGTCGAAGATGAAGACGGTGGTTGAAGACTGGAAGTCTTCACATCGTTTGGGTTATTACTGATGATCTTGATTGGGCTGTACACCCA
This sequence comes from Allium sativum, assembly GCA_030737875.1. NCBI lineage: Eukaryota > Viridiplantae > Streptophyta > Magnoliopsida > Asparagales > Amaryllidaceae > Allium > Allium sativum. The sequence continues at coordinate 16,951,915 of CM060923.1, forward strand.
AGATGAGGGAATCAGTTGGTGATCGTCCAGACGTACTTGGAGATCGATGGACATGCGAGGAAAGTGCATCCGGTTTCGTTCAGACCCAGAACGAACTAGTAAATGGATTGTGTGTCTGACATTGGATTTTATTCTGTGTTGATTGATTTCTGTTAAATATATATCTGTTTGGCGGCGGAGAATTTATTCTCTTGCTTAACGCCCTTCTCTGAGACGTACGAGCTTAGAGGTTATATATCGATAGATATCAATCGCATGGCATGAATTGCCTGTGTGGCACGCTGAGTTGCATGGATCAAGGCTTCTGTTGAAAAGCAAAGTCTTGTGGTTGATGATCAAAGCACGGCCTACGTGGCAGCTTTGTGTATAACGTGAATTCGCGAGCCTCACACCTCGGTATGAGTTAAAAACGGGATAAGGACTGCAGGGAGAGCACGACGTTTCTTTCTAGCTTTGGTGGTGTCAGTGACTTACCAGCCCTGACATTTATATACTTTTCACCTATGTGGTTGTTGGATGAGGCGCCTCGATTTTAGGTCTGTAAGGACCGGGAAACGTGTGTTCAGGAATACTAATCCTCAAACGTAAGAGAGGACCGACCCTGAAGCATCCAGGGGTTACCCAGAGTGTGTAGTCCCGAGGCATTTGCTAGAGTGTCTCGAAGCGGAGAGGAGCTTGCCCCTTGCCTCGACTCATGACGGAAAACCAATTTCCAATACGTGTATTTCGGTTTTATTTGTAGAGCCTAGTATGGCGACATGATAGATGGTACCCATGCCGCCTAGGATTGATATTTATGATTGAAATTGTTTTGACACTATACACTTATTATAGTATCAAATGATTTGATTTAAACGTACCAAGCATGTTTGGCTATTATTAGGGAAAACCCTAACCTCCGGCTTGCGTTGCATTGTGTGATGGGACCTGGGTCTTATAATAGCTTCATTTTTCGAAAAAGCATTGCGTTGTTTTCTCTATGCACTGGTATTCTTGGGAGGAAACCCGTTCCGTGTTATACGGCGTGGTCCCTTGAATTACTCTCTTTTAAAGTCAAGTTTTAAATAATTGTTTTAGTTCTCACACCAGTCACATGACTGACTTGGAGTTTATTGTTTTAACCTAAACTCTGGGTGCCCCTATTTTCCGCACGGGCAGCTGGTAGTTTTGGTTTTGCAGATTTATATTCACAGGATCCTGGTTTACAGCTGGAATGATATCCGAAAAGCTCTGTATCCGTATATCACCTTCAGTTGTGCTTTGTATTATTTTCCGCTGCTATGTAATTTATTGTAATCTCTGATATTTATCGAATGTAATTTATTCAATTATACTGTATATTCTTGTATCTGATGGAATTGTTGTAATAGAAATGAAATGTTCTTCCGTCTGCGTTCTTTTGTGTGTTGTTCTCAAAGTATCCGCTCTTTCCTTAACGGGGAAGTAACGGGTCACTACATTTGGTATCAGAGCTTTGGTTTACAGAGCTCGAGAACAAGACACATTAGAACCATACGAAAGAATTCATCAGATATTGGATTAGTAATATCCAATTAGAATGACTCGTTAGAGATATGATCAGTAGTATCCTAGAACGAGTGTGAAGAGTATATTTTTCAAATGAAAACAATTTTGTTTTGAAAATTTAAATCATTTTATATGTATTTGAATAATTTATTTATATTGATTTGGACAATCGAGTATATAAGGGCTTTGCATATACGCGTCATGAACGTATATTCGAAGTTTTAATATACTGGATAGATATAGAATCACATTCTAGACACCCGGAGATGATTCTGATGATTGATATATCATCATCAGAATTTGTGTTCGTGTTTCGAAGGTATGATATCTATATATTTCCATTAGACTGGTGTGAGAACCAAAACTTATATAGATAGATTTATTTGTTGTGATTTGGCATCAAAAATGAGATTTTTGTATATATATCAAAATTATGAATTTGAAACTCTAATCCACTAATTGATTGATGTTTGGGTTGTTTGTTTATTTGTTTGATAATTTTGAACCATTATGCCTAATTGAATCGAATATTGAATTATACTGAAAATGTGTCGCATTTGCTTGCATATACATGTACTTACATTGAACAGGTCATAGCAAGGAGGCTAGAGCAGAGAATAAAATTTGTTTGCCCGACAAATAGGTACATATTTACTATAATTTACAGTTTTGTTTGGGTGATGATGATTTTATGTGCCTATTGGCTAGCCGCTTGGCTTTTTCTTTTTGAGATCAGAGGGCCTGTATGGCAATTTCAGGATTTTCCCGTTGCTCCCTGTGCAGGGGAGGTTATGGCGAAATTTTTCGAAAATTTAGGGTGTTAGCCAAATTTTTGAAAAATTTGAAAAGTTCTTAGAAACTGAAAAGTTGAAGAACTTAAGCCGTAGCGAAAATACTGGAAGTTGAGTTGAATTGTTAAACAACTTTCGGCTTCGTTCCTTTTCGGGGACGAAAAGTTTTAAGTGGGGGAGATTGTAATAACCCGGAAATGCGAGCCAGTTTAAAATTTTTATTTTGGCAATTTTAGTGAATTTTGAACATTTAAAATAGATTATTTTAAATAATATCGACGAGAAATTTATTTTTTTAAAAGAATTAGAACGTCTATATTATATACGTCGTCGTTGGAATATAAATAATTATATATAATTATAAAAGGAATTGAAAATGGCGCGGTAGTTCGATAATTCGATTTCAAACTTCAATTGAATGTACCGGGTGCAAAATAAACCGGATTTTAGCGAAACCAAAAATAATAGGATCTATTTGATAATACCTTTCCAACGAATCCGAGAAATCGAAATTTCATAGCGGGAATCAAAAGATATGTCCAGTTGGAAATTCTGAATAGTCGCTATGGAATTCAGGCCCTTAAAAATGGAAATTTTGCAAACGACCTTGGATTTCGACGAAACCACTTTTGTTGGATCCGTGATGTCAAGTTATTGCTAGGTTTCAAATTTCATAATTTTTCGATTCAATATGTGAGCGTGGCAAAGGAAAACGCGTTTGACCAGTTTTAGTTGATTTTAATCGACTGGAAAATGGCCATTTTTCAAACGGTCTCAGAATTCGACGTAACTAGTTTTGTTAGGATCGTATCGTCAATACGAAGCTAGAAATAATTTTTCTGTAATTTTTAGAGACTGTGTGTGGCCCCGGTAAATTGAAATGCGCGTTTAAATTCAATATATAGAGTTATATGTTGATTTTAACGGAAATGGATCGAGACGATCGAATCAGCCTAAGATACATATCCCATTGTGTTCGGAATGGGGTTGAAACGCTATGGACGACAGTCGGTGGGCCTGATTTCGAGTTCGTATTAAAAAGTCAACTTTTTGAATTTTAAAAATAAATAAAATAATATAATAACTTTCCATTTAAACCCCCCCCCCCCTCTATTCTTTTCTTCCCCGACAGATTTTTTTGCAATTAAAAAAAAACCTAAAGCATCGACCGCTCCACGCAGCCACCCGCCACCCCATCGCCGTCGCCAGGCGGTCGCACCCCCTCTATCTCCCCCCTCTCTTCTCCATCCGACACGAGAACCCCGAGCCCATCACGAATCCAAACCGGAACCCCCCCAAATCGCCAACCCTAGCCCAAATCTCGTCAGCCGCCAGCTCCGAAGTCGTGCCCCTCCGATCCTGGTCCGCCGCCTTCATTCTCGAGCAGCGTGGAGCCCTAGTTCTGGAGCAATGGTGAAGACGCAAACCTGGAGCACATATGAACGACGGGTTCTGGTATCCGACAGGCAGAATGTGTTTTATTCTGTGAGTTTCTTTTACTTTTTTTTGTTTAACTAACTTGATTTAATTACATAGGAAGATTCAGTTTTAAAAATTAAAATATAGCATTAGTTTCAAAATAAAAATAAGAATAGCATGGTTTCTAACATATAAAAATATTATTATATGATTAGTAGAAATATAAAAATATGAATTTTGCATATATGATTTTTGATTTTTGAAAAATAAGTTTCTGTGATTGTGAAAATATATTTTTCTTTGAAATGAAAATAAGATTTGCTAAGATCGAAAATTATGATTTTTCTTTGATATGGAAAATCCACTTTTCTTTGATATGAAAAATACAATTTTTGGTTTGATAAAAATATCATTTTTATCGTATGTATGTTATTTATAAAATGGTCGTACATAGAAATAATTAATAATGGGATAAAAATATAATTTTTATACTAATAGAAAATTAAAAATTCGATTTTTATATATTGAATAGCAAAGTAAAAATTCGATTTTTATGTATTGAATAGCAAAGTGAAAATTCGATTTTTATATATGTAGTGAATACGGATGACGAAAGTGACGAAAGAATAAACGGCGGAGATTTTCTACATATGAAGAGTCGAGACGTTTGGATTAGCTAGCTGGTGAGAACTTCTCACCTTTTAATTTTTCTTTTTCTAGTTATATTATAATATATACTAGGATGCAGATGGTGTTTAGTAGCACCCGACACCATCGTCCACAGACCATGGACTTGTTTGTTTGGTTGTGTAGTTGGTTAGATTATTTGGTTTGAATTGAATTGTTTGGTGAAATGAAATTGATTTGATTGATATGTGTATGGCGTGGGCCATCACTAGACCGGGGATAAGGCTAGGCCTTGTCCCGTTTCTAGTATCGTGCCGTTATGCCGCCGAAATTTTCTAAAATAGGTTAGAAAAATAAAGATATCATTTTATTTAATAAAAGAACCGAATAGAATATTCATAGGTTGAATAAAATAATTTGGTCATTAAAAATATAATTTTTAACGTGAAAGTGAATAAATAAATATTCATTTACAAACCGGAAGGTTTGTTTATGTACACCTATTTGAGGGACATTGATTGGGACGATAAATTTTACACATCGCCCAACTGCACAAATAAAATCTGTGTTTGATTGTTTGAAACCCCACACGGGTATTGGGATAAAACACGGCATACACTAATCCCAATAATCAGTTGTATGTCGATCGATGGATCGACAGGCTGTTATAAGCGCTAGATATCTATATTTGATGCTTATACAGTGTAGTGCAATTTGGATGATGGTTGATTATTTATCATTGTTATTATATACGTGTGTTGTATGGAATCCATATAATTAACTTTATATGGTAATTGATTGGGCCTCATTCCAATTTAGAAAATAAAGAATATTATAAAATAAAGGTTCAAGTGTTGACAGTACTCATCCGTTGAGATTAGTCATGTGTTGAACGAAATATTTTAACAATAAAATTTACATCTTTATCTTTATAAAATAAAGGTTCATGTGTTGACAGTACTCATTCGTTGAGATTAGTCATGTGTTGAACGAAATATTTTAACAATAAAATTTACATCTTTATCATATATAAAATTAGAAATTCACTGGAAAATAGATAAGATGAGTGGTCTCCTGGATGTTGATCTGATGTTGGTTTCGGCCTTCGGGGTTAATATTGTAACGAACTGGGATTTTCGACTCTGAAAATCAACATCAAACTACCATGTTGACCATTCAGACATCGAACATTCCAGATCATTAATAGAAAGAAGTTAGAGGGTGAGAATAGATAAGATAGAAATATTAGAAGAGAAGAAGAAGAAGAACACCACAACACAGAGTCTCACATCGCAGCGGAACAAATATAATACAGAAATAAATCTTTACTGAAAGCTTTTAAAATACTTACAATATCAGAGTACACATCTGGACAGTGATAATCTGTCCTCAAACAACACACAGCGGAATACTAGTAATATCATACGTCTGGACTCTTCCAGCTCGTCTCTTCACAGCAGTCGATAACCTGAACCTGTACAACCCGGTCTAACCCGAGCATTTACAAAACACCGGGTCAGTCTGGTGAACCAGAGTGAGATAAACTCGCACAGTAATAAGGGTGAACCATCGAATCATGATTTTTAAAGTTCAAAATCCTTTCAAAAGAAAAGGATAATCGTAAGACCAAATCCACACATAAACACGGACGGTTTTTACCTTACGATAACCCAAAACATTTTTGAAATCAATATCTTGTCTGATATTATAATAATGTCTAAATACAAGTAAATAACAATCTAGTGGAACGCTTGCATCTCACGCTCCACATATAAAGTATACAATCAAAACCCGCAGGTGCTTATTGGATATTGGATTCCAACTTGACAAGGTATGGGTCCACCTTCCGATAGTGTATCTCTAGAGACGAATACACTGGGTTCAACAAGAACTTCTTGCAACCCGGCCCTCACATGACCGACCACTCATTTCGCTTGAGTGTATCGAATGTATATCACCGACGGTTGGGATCAGCAACCGTCTCCCGACAAGGGACAGCATCGAAACATAGATTTAAGAAACAAATAGGACTTCCTCTAGATAGGTGATCATACACCCTAATGGGAGCGACCCACATAGCCATGCTGCCTGCCCGATTTTTGTCATTTCCCGGTTGGTGAGGCTTGAGGCCAGAATTAACTTCTGATCATCTGGTCGTCATTCACTTTGAATGCCACATCGTCAGATCCGTCAGATATCACTAATTGACGTCCACAAAAATACTCTAGCTGAAAGCTAGAGAATGGCAATTCCCTGCCAACAACTATCGTACGTTTGAAGAAATCAACGTACGTGACTCTTTGGAAATACTCTGTCAGACATTCGTCCATATACGTCATCCAGGAACAGGATGAACCGAAGGCACTCTCCTATCGCATCCATATAGGAATCACCCCATGGATCAGTAGCGAGTAGTCCTTGCAACCCGTAGATTCCAACCACGACAGAATCACAGTTTATCTCGGCTTGCCAGGCAGAGAATATTAGTGGTTCTTCCGTTTGTGAAAATCCACGGTCTTCATAGCACCATCTCGATCATCTTCTGATATCTTCACGTATTTGTTGGTCGGAATGGTTTTCGAATGTACATTCGATCCCGGTCTTCCCGTACCAACAATCGTACTGGCCAGATTTGATAGTCGGTGTTTTAACTATCAAAATAATCAGTGTTTCAATCATGACACTCCAATGAGTTCACTGGTTCAGCATCACTTGGCCTTTAACAAAACTGATTTACTTTTGTTACATTAAAAACTCCAACTCTTTTAATATTCAAAAATACGATGTTTGAATAATTCTAATTCGATTCAACTCTAATCGATTAACTCTAATTGATTAACTAATACTCGACTTAAAACCATTCGCTTGACTCTAGATCACAGTGATCACAATGGTTACGCCTGATTCCCTCAGGAAACATCCGACCGCCGTAGGCTATCTGCAGCCCTGCGAATTACGCTAGCAGTCGTACGCAATGGCAACTTAGCCGAATAATTTATGTTTGGCTAATTCTATCTCGAATAACTATATTCAATTTCCCATTTAAAATCTCATTTAAAATTCTCCTTTTTACTAGATCTCGTTTTCAAATAACGTTAAATAAAATTAACGCCTTAACACATTAAACCTCATTTATATGTTTTGGTTTATCTTAAACCCTTTTATCGACATCTCCTTCGACTTAATTCAAATGATTAAGTACGTTTATTTTCTTTCACCATTCAATTGGCTTGCATCTCACATTCGGTAACTTTTTAAATGAATTCCCATTTAAAAATATATTCCTAAATTCATCATTAATTAAAATAATAACTTATTTCAAACATTTGCCACTTTAGTAGTTAATCCCTTTATTAACTATTACATCCCTTTTAAATCCTTATTTAAATTCAAACAGTATTCATTTAACTATTTTAGTCAAAACACATTAACTTGATAAACAAATTCTAATTCCAAACGGTCGATTTAATTAACTCAAAAACTTGATTACCTCATTAACTGATTTCAACAATCCTCGCTTTAAATTAATTAAAAATATAATTAATTTAGATAGATTCAAATTATTTGTTTTCTTTTCAAAACAATTTTCCAAGGTTTAACCATTTAATTCATTTCTTATTCTTCAACTGGTAAATCTGATATACAATCAGCATTTGCTTTGCAAAATAAATTCATAACAAATCAAAGTCTTAAACAAATAAAATATTTATTTATTCTCTTAAATAACTTTTATTCAAATAATATAATTCAAATCTAACTCTGGTTATAAAATAAATTTTATAACCTCAACTCTATCGATTCACCTGACGGTGAATAAATATTTATAACTCGATTGGTTTTAAAGGCCATACTCTGCCAAACACTTAACCAATATCGCCCATTGGTTTAAACCAAACAGATGTTGAATATTCAATTAATAATCAACCATCAAATCAATCACACAAACAGATCAGTTCATATATGATCATATGAAAATAAATAATACATTTGAGGGATCCGGTTGGGTCCCTCCAACCTGTTCTTCCCTGTATTCAAATGGTTATCACACACCAGATTATTCAGTTTTCCTTTAACTGATAACAATGAATAACGGCCATTTAATATCAACCACAAGCAATGCAAACAATTCAACCATTTAAAACACGTTTATAAACGTGACCAATAAGGTAAGTTACCTTTATGGAAACCAATCGTTAAAAATAACGATTTGGTATTTCACTGAAATTAAACACAGTTTAATTTCATCAGTTAAATCAACAAACAAAGGTATAACTAGCAAACAGTCAATTATTGGCAAGCAGAGCACACAAAATAAAAACACCCAATTTATATAAAATATAAAAAGGGTAACTGAGTGAGTTTAACTCACCTGAGTTGATTCGCTGTTGAAACGGTTTGGTTACAGAAAAATTAAACAGTAGTTTAATTTAACTGTAAATCTTGCTATCTCCATTTTCGTTCAATCCGGCTCCACAACATAGTGTCCGTTGCCATGATTTCGTTGCAAGTCGTTTGGTTAAATTCTGTAAATATACGTAGAAGTTATACGATTATAATGTTTGAATTTAATTAGATAAATTCCCTTAATTTGATTTAATTACCTAATTAATTTTTCTTTGAATTAATTACTTTTAGGCATTTAAACACGGTGGGTTATCTCCATTCGATCCTGATTCATTGGTTAGAAGTTTGATTGTTCATCACACGTCCTTTGCCTAAACATACGGTTACTTTCCTTTGTTTGGAAACCACGTTCTGTCCAGTTCCAGAAGACCTGCACCAATTTAGCTCGATATTAAAATCTTTAATTATAAACTACTAATTACTATTTAACACTAATATAATACGTTCTAATACGTGAATCTTGGCCGCTTGTTTCTTCTACTCGGCTCCCAGTTCCTTCATCTTGTTCTGAATACTCATCACGCTGCCATTACATTTTTAGATTATCAAACCGAAAGGTCCTCTGGTTCCTTCATCATTCAGACCATTCCAAAAGCAGGCTTCCTATACCATACATGATTTAATTAACATAATTTCATTAATCATTATTAGCGTTTAATCATACTTAGTTAACTTAAATTAAGGTTAAAGCTGATTGCACTTATCATTAGCAGGCTGAATCCCTTTCTACTCCTCTTGTCTTCCGTCTGTATTGTGCTCTCCATCCTAATCAATGAATAACAGACCAACATGAGATTTGAACCCGTCCTCACTTCGTTTGATTCCCAGCAAGTCTGTCTTTCCCCAATTCCTTTTTACGATCCCATACTGCTCCTTGTACCAACATGTGAATTTGTTAATGTCCTTTTATTAGTAAATACTTAAGTAATAGCTTAATAAAACCATTTACGTTAGATCTGAGAAAAACCCCAAGGCCCGACCCTCTTTCCTTGATCCCTAGTTTCTCTTCAGCACAGAAGAAACACGCTCCTTTTCGTTGTAATCATTTTCGGTTTTTGAAAACACCCACGCACCTCTACTAAGCCCGCCGATGATGATCCAAGGCCACCAGTCCCTGCGCCCGACCTCCCTCTGCTTACGCCAACAGTAGTTCGCCCTCAAACCCCTCCAGTCGTCCGCCACAAGACCAAACCGCCGCAGCTTCATCGTTCGGTTTCCGGTCAGTAAAATGAGGTAAACCCAATCGTGACTGACTAGTTTGATGGTCTCGTTAAGAGGGTGGGATTGATGTTGGGGTCTTCGTAGATTATTGAAACGAATTCGGGATTAAAATGGAAAACCGCGGATCATCGGTTCATTCAGGGTGGCGGCGCATATATGGTTGAACGAGAATTAGGGTCCTGATGTTAGTTGAATGTATATATAGTAAAAGAAAGTGTGGGGGTTACGCTACTATAAATTATATTTTATTGGTTAGCTTGATGGCCACGGTTTCATTTTACTGTGCATTGTTTGGCCATCACGGCATTCGAATTTGTTTGGCCGACAAGTAATGTAGATTTTATTTCTATTTTAATTCAACGAAACTTCGCAGTGAGAATTCGTGTTAAAATCCACCACATATGATTTCTGTCTTACTGATAAAAAGGCTGTTCTTGATGTAAAACGATATTCCGGATCCAATGGAACAAGTTTCGCTGAAATCCGAGGTCGTATGAAAAAATTTCCTTTATGAAACCAGAAATGAATACACGTTTAATTTTTCCACGGTCACCAGATAAATCAAATCCACTTGAAACTGCGAACATCGACAATAACTTTTCGATACGAACCCAACGGCACTAATTTCGTCGCATTCTGAGACTGTTGCCCCGGTAGGCTATTTTTACCCCGAACCGCAATACCCCTTTTAACACCAAATTTTCCGGTCTCTAAAAATAACAAACCATATACTTATTCTGACTCTAATCGACGATACGAATTCAACGGAACTGGTTTCGCAGCCTAATTCGATCGTCTGCTCAAGTTACATTCGAATATCTCTTTATTTATTTAAATGCACGCTATAGAAATTGAACGAGCGTTTATAGCTACCGTGGTCACATACGACACCGGTTTTCCATGCCATTTGACACCGTGCAATAATTTAACGATACGGTTCTAATGAAACTGATTTCGTCGAAATCTGAGTCCGTTTGCAAAACGGTTATTTTAAAGGCTTATAATTAAATAACGATTTTCCATAGCGACTATTTCAAAATTTGATTTGGCCATAACTATCAAACTATAACACGAAATCTAGATTTTTCTCTTTCATATGAAAATTATCGTCAATACGGTTCCAACGTGTCTTGTTTCACAGAAATCCGACTTATATCGAATCCTGTATTCTCAGTTGAAGTTCAAAACTTCAATTTACGAACTGCACGCCATTTTCGAGCTCGAATTATATTATATATAAATTATAACGTTCAACTTCGTTTCAATAACGAATTAAATATTAAATTCCATTAATATTCCCAATATAATATTTAAAACTAATTTAAATATTCATATTCAAATGGTCGAAAAACACGGGTCGTTACATTCTTCCCCCCTTAAAATAATTTCGTCCTCGAAATTGCTAAGGTAAGAAAGAACGTTATAACTCATTTATTTTCAAATCCGATTTTACTATAAATTGAAACTCAATTCAATATCGTAAATAAACATTTTCAACAATATCGAAAATTTCTAATATTTTAAATTTTCGAAAAATTTCGCCAGCACCTCCTCTGTACGGCTCAATCGGTACAACCACCACTCGCCTCTCTAGGCCTTCTCCAATCCAAAAGAAAATGAAACAGCCAAGCGGCTTGCCAAATAGGCTCATAAATCACCAAACCCATATAAAGTAAACGTGTACCTTTTTGTCGGGCACATCATTATATCCTTTCCAACTGCTGCCCTGTCAGCTTATACCAATGCATTGCCAACGAAATTCCAACTTTATCCTCATAACCAAATCCTTCACGCATCCAAGCCAAATACCATTCTTAACTCAATTTCCATCCATTACCAATTCAACCTCTTACTTACCAGTCCAACACCATTTCATATGCATGTCTCCCAATTCCAAATCTGATTCCACTTGATATATTATATCCCAATTCAATTTTTATTTAATTGGCTTCAATTCAATTCATATTTTCTTTCACAAATTTCTATTAAATTTTGCCTTTGTTCAAACAATTTCCCTGGGAGTTTTTAAACAGTTTGCTCTTTCAAAATCAAATATTCCTTTTCAGGATTTAAAACAACTTGTTTTTTTTCAAAGCAGTTCAAAACAAGATTTTTTGTAGCAATCCGTCACTTAGAACTCGAAAATGAACACCGATAATGGCGCGCACATCATCGGAATCTATTTTCCAGCTATCGAAGTGAGTTCAATACTATATCACTTTCAAAACCATTTCTAAACACTTCCATTTGAAATTAGTTCAAAATATCCTTTCCAAGGCTTGTAAAACAATTTAAAAACCTCCCAGGATTTTAAAATCCATATATATTAAGTCTAATTCCATTTGCAATACCTATCCCACATTTAGGAATTTCAATTCCAATTCTGATTTTTAATTCATCTGGTTTCCATGTTATATGAATTCTAATTGGTTATTTATATAACCATTTTGATTATAATCAACCAACACATCCAATATACCATAATATTCTAAATATTAATCATTCTTTTATATCAAAATATAATTTGGGTAAAATTATTTCATTTACCCTCTTTCAAAAACATACTATGTCGAATTATTCTGTCCAAGAGTTTAGAAACACTTATCGACACAGTTTGCATTACTGTATCGACCAGAATTCATAAACTACTCGACAACCAATCAACACAATATAAACAGTTTTTATATCAATTTACAAATACGCGCTCATATATATATACACTCAAACTCAATCTAGGGTATTACTAACCCCATCTCTACTGAGTTACACCACAGAGCCAAGGTAATCACTTAACCTTCAGCTCTGATACCACTGTAACGACCACGAGATTCGAGTAGGCTTTTCAACCATCCTCTCCTCCCTCGGTACTGGGCTAACCTCCCAGCGTGGCTTACAGAGATACCTCAGAACTGCTTTTACGGCCAGCCTCTCGACTCGACCAACCCACATTGTCGGGAGATGTAGGGGTAAGAGTCTCCCGTTCGCCACCAAACGCGAAGCGAGAACCCCCTATCATCCGTACCAATTAAGCAACCAGCTCTGATACCACTGTAACGAACTGGGATTTTCGACTCCGAAAATCAACATCAAACTACCATGTTGACCATTCAGACATCGAACATTCCAGATCATTAATAGAAAGAAGTTAGAGGGTGAGAATAGATAAGATAGAAATATTAGAAGAGAAGAAGAAGAAGAACACCACAACACAGAGTCTCACATCGCAGCGGAACAAATATAATACAGAAATAAATCTTTACTGAAAGCTTTTAAAATACTTACAATATCAGAGTACACATCTGGACAGTGATAATCTGTCCTCAAACAACACACAGCGGAATACTAGTAATATCATACGTCTGGACTCTTCCAGCTCGTCTCTTCACAGCAGTCGATAACCTGAACCTGTACAACCCGGTCTAACCCGAGCATTTACAAAACACCGGGTCAGTCTGGTGAACCAGAGTGAGATAAACTCGCACAGTAATAAGGGTGAACCATCGAATCATGATTTTTAAAGTTCAAAATCCTTTCAAAAGAAAAGGATAATCGTAAGACCAAATCCACACATAAACACGGACGGTTTTTACCTTACGATAACCCAAAACATTTTTGAAATCAATATCTTGTCTGATATTATAATAATGTCTAAATACAAGTAAATAACAATCTAGTGGAACGCTTGCATCTCACGCTCCACATATAAAGTATACAATCAAAACCCGCAGGTGCTTATTGGATATTGGATTCCAACTTGACAAGGTATGGGTCCACCTTCCGATAGTGTATCTCTAGAGACGAATACACTGGGTTCAACAAGAACTTCTTGCAACCCGGCCCTCACATGACCGACCACTCATTTCGCTTGAGTGTATCGAATGTATATCACCGACGGTTGGGATCAGCAACCGTCTCCCGACAAGGGACAGCATCGAAACATAGATTTAAGAAACAAATAGGACTTCCTCTAGATAGGTGATCATACACCCTAATGGGAGCGACCCACATAGCCATGCTGCCTGCCCGATTTTTGTCATTTCCCGGTTGGTGAGGCTTGAGGCCAGAATTAACTTCTGATCATCTGGTCGTCATTCACTTTGAATGCCACATCGTCAGATCCGTCAGATATCACTAATTGACGTCCACAAAAATACTCTAGCTGAAAGCTAGAGAATGGCAATTCCCTGCCAACAACTATCGTACGTTTGAAGAAATCAACGTACGTGACTCTTTGGAAATACTCTGTCAGACATTCGTCCATATACGTCATCCAGGAACAGGATGAACCGAAGGCACTCTCCTACCGCATCCATATAGGAATCACCCCATGGATCAGTAGCGAGTAGTCCTTGCAACCCGTAGATTCCAACCACGACAGAATCACAGTTTATCTCGGCTTGCCAGGCAGAGAATATTAGTGGTTCTTCCGTTTGTGAAAATCCACGGTCTTCATAGCACCATCTCGATCATCTTCTGATATCTTCACGTATTTGTTGGTCGGAATGGTTTTCGAATGTACATTCGATCCCGGTCTTCCCGTACCAACAATCGTACTGGCCAGATTTGATAGTCGGTGTTTTAACTATCAAAATAATCAGTGTTTCAATCATGACACTCCAATGAGTTCACTGGTTCAGCATCACTTGGCCTTTAACAAAACTGATTTACTTTTGTTACATTAAAAACTCCAACTCTTTTAATATTCAAAAATACGATGTTTGAATAATTCTAATTCGATTCAACTCTAATCGATTAACTCTAATTGATTAACTAATACTCGACTTAAAACCATTCGCTTGACTCTAGATCACAGTGATCACAATGGTTACGCCTGATTCCCTCAGGAAACATCCGACCGCCGTAGGCTATCTGCAGCCCTGCGAATTACGCTAGCAGTCGTACGCAATGGCAACTTAGCCGAATAATTTATGTTTGGCTAATTCTATCTCGAATAACTATATTCAATTTCCCATTTAAAATCTCATTTAAAATTCTCCTTTTTACTAGATCTCGTTTTCAAATAGCGTTAAATAAAATTAACGCCTTAACACATTAAACCTCATTTATATGTTTTGGTTTATCTTAAACCCTTTTATCGACATCTCCTTTGACTTAATTCAAATGATTAAGTACGTTTATTTTCTTTCACCATTCAATTGGCTTGCATCTCACATTCGGTAACTTTTTAAATGAATTCCCATTTAAAAATATATTCCTAAATTCATCATTAATTAAAATAATAACTTATTTCAAACATTTGCCACTTTAGTAGTTAATCCCTTTATTAACTATTACATCCCTTTTAAATCCTTATTTAAATTCAAACAGTATTCATTTAACTATTTTAGTCAAAACACATTAACTTGATAAACAAATTCTAATTCCAAACGGTCGATTTAATTAACTCAAAAACTTGATTACCTCATTAACTGATTTCAACAATCCTCGCTTTAAATTAATTAAAAATATAATTAATTTAGATAGATTCAAATTATTTGTTTTCTTTTCAAAACAATTTTCCAAGGTTTAACCATTTAATTCATTTCTTATTCTTCAACTGGTAAATCTGATATACAATCAGCATTTGCTTTGCAAAATAAATTCATAACAAATCAAAGTCTTAAACAAATAAAATATTTATTTATTCTCTTAAATAACTTTTATTCAAATAATATAATTCAAATCTAACTCTGGTTATAAAATAAATTTTATAACCTCAACTCTATCGATTCACCTGACGGTGAATAAATATTTATAACTCGATTGGTTTTAAAGGCCATACTCTGCCAAACACTTAACCAATATCGCCCATTGGTTTAAACCAAACAGATGTTGAATATTCAATTAATAATCAACCATCAAATCAATCACACAAACAGATCAGTTCATATATGATCATATGAAAATAAATAATACATTTGAGGGATCCGGTTGGGTCCCTCCAACCTGTTCTTCCCTGTATTCAAATGGTTATCACACACCAGATTATTCAGTTTTCCTTTAACTGATAACAATGAATAACGGCCATTTAATATCAACCACAAGCAATGCAAACAATTCAACCATTTAAAACACATTTATAAACGTGACCAATAAGGTAAGTTACCTTTATGGAAACCAATCGTTAAAAATAACGATTTGGTATTTCACTGAAATTAAACACAGTTTAATTTCATCAGTTAAATCAACAAACAAAGGTATAACTAGCAAACAGTCAATTATTGGCAAGCAGAGCACACAAAATAAAAACACCCAATTTATATAAAATATAAAAAGGGTAACTGAGTGAGTTTAACTCACCTGAGTTGATTCGCTGTTGAAACGGTTTGGTTACAGAAAAATTAAACAGTAGTTTAATTTAACTGTAAATCTTGCTATCTCCATTTTCGTTCAATCCGGCTCCACAACATAGTGTCCGTTGCCATGATTTCGTTGCAAGTCGTTTGGTTAAATTCTGTAAATATACGTAGAAGTTATACGATTATAATGTTTGAATTTAATTAGATAAATTCCCTTAATTTGATTTAATTACCTAATTAATTTTTCTTTGAATTAATTACTTTTAGGCATTTAAACACGGTGGGTTATCTCCATTCGATCCTGATTCATTGGTTAGAAGTTTGATTGTTCATCACACGTCCTTTGCCTAAACATACGGTTACTTTCCTTTGTTTGGAAACCACGTTCTGTCCAGTTCCAGAAGACCTGCACCAATTTAGCTCGATATTAAAATCTTTAATTATAAACTACTAATTACTATTTAACACTAATATAATACGTTCTAATACGTGAATCTTGGCCGCTTGTTTCTTCTACTCGGCTCCCAGTTCCTTCATCTTGTTCTGAATACTCATCACGCTGCCATTACATTTTTAGATTATCAAACCGAAAGGTCCTCTGGTTCCTTCATCATTCAGACCATTCCAAAAGCAGGCTTCCTATACCATACATGATTTAATTAACATAATTTCATTAATCATTATTAGCGTTTAATCATACTTAGTTAACTTAAATTAAGGTTAAAGCTGATTGCACTTATCATTAGCAGGCTGAATCCCTTTCTACTCCTCTTGTCTTCCGTCTGTATTGTGCTCTCCATCCTAATCAATGAATAACAGACCAACATGAGATTTGAACCCGTCCTCACTTCGTTTGATTCCCAGCAAGTCTGTCTTTCCCCAATTCCTTTTTACGATCCCATACTGCTCCTTGTACCAACATGTGAATTTGTTAATGTCCTTTTATTAGTAAATACTTAAGTAATAGCTTAATAAAACCATTTACGTTAGATCTGAGAAAAACCCCAAGGCCCGACCCTCTTTCCTTGATCCCTAGTTTCTCTTCAGCACAGAAGAAACACGCTCCTTTTCGTTGTAATCATTTTCGGTTTTTGAAAACACCCACGCACCTCTACTAAGCCCGCCGATGATGATCCAAGGCCACCAGTCCCTGCGCCCGACCTCCCTCTGCTTACGCCAACAGTAGTTCGCCCTCAAACCCCTCCAGTCGTCCGCCACAAGACCAAACCGCCGCAGCTTCATCGTTCGGTTTCCGGTCAGTAAAATGAGGTAAACCCAATCGTGACTGACTAGTTTGATGGTCTCGTTAAGAGGGTGGGATTGATGTTGGGGTCTTCGTAGATTATTGAAACGAATTCGGGATTAAAATGGAAAACCGCGGATCATCGGTTCATTCAGGGTGGCGGCGCATATATGGTTGAACGAGAATTAGGGTCCTGATGTTAGTTGAATGTATATATAGTAAAAGAAAGTGTGGGGGTTACGCTACTATAAATTATATTTTATTGGTTAGCTTGATGGCCACGGTTTCATTTTACTGTGCATTGTTTGGCCATCACGGCATTCGAATTTGTTTGGCCGACAAGTAATGTAGATTTTATTTCTATTTTAATTCAACGAAACTTCGCAGTGAGAATTCGTGTTAAAATCCACCACATATGATTTCTGTCTTACTGATAAAAAGGCTGTTCTTGATGTAAAACGATATTCCGGATCCAATGGAACAAGTTTCGCTGAAATCCGAGGTCGTATGAAAAAATTTCCTTTATGAAACCAGAAATGAATACACGTTTAATTTTTCCACGGTCACCAGATAAATCAAATCCACTTGAAACTGCGAACATCGACAATAACTTTTCGATACGAACCCAACGGCACTAATTTCGTCGCATTCTGAGACTGTTGCCCCGGTAGGCTATTTTTACCCCGAACCGCAATACCCCTTTTAACACCAAATTTTCCGGTCTCTAAAAATAACAAACCATATACTTATTCTGACTCTAATCGACGATACGAATTCAACGGAACTGGTTTCGCAGCCTAATTCGATCGTCTGCTCAAGTTACATTCGAATATCTCTTTATTTATTTAAATGCACGCTATAGAAATTGAACGAGCGTTTATAGCTACCGTGGTCACATACGACACCGGTTTTCCATGCCATTTGACACCGTGCAATAATTTAACGATACGGTTCTAATGAAACTGATTTCGTCGAAATCTGAGTCCGTTTGCAAAACGGCTATTTTAAAGGCTTATAATTAAATAACGATTTTCCATAGCGACTATTTCAAAATTTGATTTGGCCATAACTATCAAACTATAACACGAAATCTAGATTTTTCTCTTTCATATGAAAATTATCGTCAATACGGTTCCAACGAGTCTTGTTTCACAGAAATCCGACTTATATCGAATCCTGTATTCTCAGTTGAAGTTCAAAACTTCAATTTACGAACTGCACGCCATTTTCGAGCTCGAATTATATTATATATAAATTATAACGTTCAACTTCGTTTCAATAACGAATTAAATATTAAATTCCATTAATATTCCCAATATAATATTTAAAACTAATTTAAATATTCATATTCAAATGGTCGAAAAACACGGGTCGTTACAAATATTTAGGGCATCGTTCTCTTACTAGTTTATGGTTGGAGTCTGATTTGAAATCAAAAGATAGATATCACAATTTTATAAAATATATTGGATAACAAAAATAGTCACACGTGGACAATACTCATTCGTTGAGATTAGTCATGTGTTGACAAAAATATAGAGTCATGTATTGAAAGAAATATAGACTTATTTGTTGAATAGAATAACGAAGTTATTGAAATATATAAAGCCGTGTTGATTAGAGATGCGCTATTTTGACGTGAACGATATTTATATCGATTATATTCGCTTTTATAAATTGAATTTGATTTGAATAGAAAACGAATTGAATTTGAATTGAATTGAATAGAAAACGAATTGAATATGAATTGAATTGAATAGAAAACGAATTGAATTTGATTTGAATAGAAAACGAATTGAATTTGATTTGAATAGAAAACGAATTTGAATTGAATTGAATAGAAAACGAATTTGAATTGATTTGAATAGAAAACGAATTTGATTTGATTTGAATAGAAAACAAATTTGAATTGAATTGAATAGAAAACGAATTTGAATTTAATAGAAAACGAATTTGAATTGATTTGAATAGAAAACGAATTTGAATTGAATTGAATAGAAAACGAATTTGAATTGAATTTAATAGAAAACGAATTTGAATTGAATTTAATAGAAAACGAATTGAATTTGATTTGAATAGAAAACGAATTTGAATTGAATTGAATAGAAAACGAATTTGAATTGAATTTAATAGAAAACGAATTGAATTTGATTTGAATAGAAAATGAATTTGAATTGAATTGAATTGAATAGAAAATGAATTGAATTTGATTTGAATAGAAAACGATTTGAATTGAATTTAATAGAAAACGAATTGAATTTGACTTGAATAGAAAACGAATTTGAATTGATTTGAATAGAAAACGAATTTGATTTGATTTGAATAGAAAACGAATTTGAATTGAATTGAATAGAAAACGAATTTGAATTGAATTTAATAGAAAACGAATTTGAATTGATTTGAATAGAAAACGAATTTGATTTGATTTGAATAGAAAACGAATTTGAATTGAATTGAATAGAAAACGAATTTGAATTGAATAGAAAACGAATTGAATTTGATTTGAATAGAAAACGAATTGAATTTGATTTGAATAGAAAACGAATTTGAATTGAATTGAATAGAAAACGAATTTGAATTGAATTGAATAGAAAACGAATTTGATTTGATTTGAACAGAAAACGAATTTGAATTGAATTGAATAGATAACGAATTTGAATTGAATTGAATAGAAAACGAATTTGAATTGAATTGAATAGAAAACGAATTTGAAATAGAATTGAAATCGATTTGAATTTGAAATGAATGTTGAAATTATTTTTTTGAAACAAATTTGAAAAGATTTATAAATTTCGTTTTAAATAGAAATCAACGAAATATATATTATATATATTATATATATAATATAATGGCTTGAATAGAACGCGCCGCGCCGCGGCAGTTCGTAAATTTCGACCATTAACTTCGAACGGACATTACGGGAGATCCGACCGTCGGATTCTCCTAAAACCGGAACCGTTGGGTTCATATAGAAAAGAGCTTTCTAACGAATATTAGAAATTTGAAATCTAACGGTTGGATTTGGAGATACGTCCAAATCAAATTTGGGAAAGGTCGCTGTAAGTGCAGTTCGATGGCCGTTGTTGGAAATCGACTGTACGGGCCTTGATAAAATTATTAAAAATAGTAATAATTTGTGTAAAATCATAAGAAATGATTTGGAAAAAAATTGGGATGAAAAACTCCACATTTGAAAAGATAAAAATAGATTTTTATCGAAATGAACTAGTTTTGAACTAAAATTAAAACCCATTTATTTTTAAATAAATAAAATTGGATTTGAAATGGGTTTTAAATAGAATTGATTTGGGTTTATCGTGAACTGTGTTTTAAATAACATTAGTTCTTTAACCCAGTAAAAGGAGTTTTAATGAATCTGCAATTGGATTGAAATGTGAATTGATAATCTAAATTATCAAATTTGGAAAATGAGCGAGGATGGAGTATCACCAGTTTTGCTCCAAAGCGATAGTTAAATCTTTAATTAGATTTGAACGTGAAATGGTAATTAATTTTACCGATAACACTGTGGTGTTAGATGTGGAGTATTACCAGTTTTGCTTCATGGGATGAATAGGTTGGGATTGGGAAATAAAATAAATAATTACTTCGGTGTGGTTCGCTAATCTCGACTAGTTTGAAAAACCATAATTTGGTTTGAAATGACATCCAAAGGAAGATTAAAGGATAAATTTTAAAGAATTTATCTTGGATAAAATTAATGGGAACCTTTCCCTAAGAATATGAAATTTAGAAACTAGCTGTAGGTTAGTTAAGAAGAATGGTTTCCTGGGTATTGATCTAATGTTGGTTTCGGCCTTCGGGGTTAATATTTGGGAAATTGTTCTCTTGCTAATTTGCGGTTAGTGGCTGCTGAATTGGAATGAGGCGTATGTTGTGTTTGTGTAACATTTGTTTTTAATATACGCGGGTTGTTCGGAAAGACCGGGTTTATACCCATTCTGAATAACCGATTCGACGATAAGTCGAAGATGAAGACGGTGGTTGAAGACCGGAAGTCTTCACATCGTTTGGGTGATTACTGATGATCTTGATTGGGCTGTACACCCAAGATGAGGGAATCAGTTGGTGATCGTCCAGACGTACTTGGAGATCGATGGATATGCGAGGAAAGTGCCTCCGGTTTCGTTCAGACCCAGAACGAACTAGTAAATGGATTGTGTGTCTGACATTGGATTTTATTCTGTGTTGATTGATTTCTGTTAAATATATATCTGTTTGGCGGCGGAGAATTTATTCTCTTGCTTAACGCCCTTCTCTGAGACGTACGAGCTTAGAGGTTATATATCGATAGATATCAATCGCATGGCATGAATTGCCTGTGTGGCACGCTGAGTTGCATGGATCAAGGCTTTTGTTGAAAAGCAAAGTCTTGTGGTTGATGATCAAAGCACGGCCTACGTGGCAGCTTTGTGTATAACGTGAATTCGCGAGCCTCACACCTCGGTATGAGTTAAAAACGGGATAAGGACTGCAGGGAGAGCACGACGTTTCTTTCTAGCTTTGGTGGTGTCAGTGACTTACCAGCCCTGACATTTAATTACTTTTCACCTATGTGGTTGTTGGATGAGGCGCCTCGATTTTAGGTCTGTAAGGACCGGGAAACGTGTGTTCAGGAATACTGATCCTCAAACGTAAGAGAGGACCGGCCCTGAAGCATCCAGGGGTTACCCAGAGTGTGTAGTCCCGAGGCATTTTCTAGAGTGTCTCGAAGCAGAGAGGAGCTTGCCCCTTGCCTCGACTCATGACGGAAAACCAATTTGCAATATGTGTATTTCGGTTTTATTTGTAGAGCCTAGTATGGCGACATGATAGATGGTACCCATGCCGCCTAGGATTGATATTTATGATTGAAATTGTTTTGACACTATACACTTATTATAGTATCAAATGATTTGTTTTAAACGTACCAAGCATGTTTGGCTATTATAAGGGAAAACCCTATCCTCCGTCTTGCGTTGCATTGTGTGATGGGACCTGGGTCTTATAATAGCTTCATTTTTCGAAAAAGCATTGCGTTGTTTTCTCTATGCACTGGTATTCTTGGGAGGGAACCCGTTCCGGGTTATACGGCGTGGTCCCTTGAATTACTCTCTTTTAAAATCAAGTTTTAAATAATTGTTTTAGTTCTCACACCAGTCACATGACTGACCTGGAGTTTATTGTTTTAACCTAAACTCTGGGTGCCCCTATTTTCCGCACGGGCAGCTAGTAGTTTTGGTTTTGCAGATTTATATTCACAGGATCCTGGTTTACAACTAGAATGATTTCCGGAAAGCTCTGTATCCGTATATCACCTTCAGTTGTGCTTTGTATTATTTTCCGCTGCTATGTAATTATTGTAATCTCTGATATTTATCGAATGTAATTTATTCAATTATACTCTGTATATTCTTGTATCTGATGGAATTGTTGTAATAGCAATGAAATGTTCTTCCGTCTGCGTTCTTTTGTGTGTTGTTCTCAAAGTATCCGCTCTTTCCTTAACGGGGAAGTAACGGGTCACTACATTTGGTATCAGAGCTTTGGTTTACAGAGCTTGAGGACAAGACACATTAGAACCATACGAAAGAATTCATCAGATATTGGATTCGTAATATCCAATTAGAATGACTCGTTAGAGATATGATCAGTAGTATCCTAGAACGAGTGTGAAGAGTATATTTTTCAAATGAAAACAATTTTGTTTTGAAAATTTAAATCGTTTTATACGTATTTGAATAATTTATTTATATTGATTTGGACAATCGAGTATATAAGGGTTTTGCATATACGCGTCATGAACGTATATTCGAAGTTTTAATATACTGGATAGATATAGAATCACATTCTAGACACCCGGAGATGATTCTGATGATTGATATATCATCATCAGAATTTGTGTTCGTGTTTCGAAGGTATGATATCTATATATTTCCATTAGACTGGTGTGAGAACCAAAACTTATATAGATAGATTTATTTGTTGTGATTTGGCATCAAAAATGGGATTTTTGTATATATATATCAAAATTATGAATTTGAAACTCTAATCCACTAATTGATTGATGTTTGGGTTGTTTGTTTATTTGTTTGATAATTTTGAACCATTATGCCTAATTGAATCGACTATTGAATTATATTGAAAATTTGTCGCATTTGCTTGCATATACATGTACTTACATTGAACAGGTAATAGCAAGGAGGCTAGAGCAGAGAATAAAATTTGTTTGCCCGACAAATAGGTACATATTTACTATAATTTACTGTTTTGTTTGGGTGATGATGATTTTATGAGGCTAATGGCTAGCCGCTTGGCTTTTTCTTTTTCTTTTTGAGATCAGAGGGCCTGTATGGCAATTTCGGGATTTTCCCGTTGCTCCCGGTGCAGGGGAGGTTATGGCGAAATTTTTCGAAAATTTAGGGTGTTAGCCAAATTTTTGAAAAATTTGAAAAGTTATTAGAAACTGAAAAGTTGAAGAACTTAAGCCATAGCGAAAATACTGGAAGTTGAGTTGAATTGTTAAACAACTTTCGGCTTCGTTCCTTTTCGGGGACGAAAAGTTTTAAGTGGGGGAGATTGTAATAACCCGGAAATGCGAGCCAGTTTAAAATTTTTATTTTGGCAATTTTAGTGAATTTTGAACATTTAAAATAGATTATTTTAAATAATATCGACGAGAAATTTATTTATTTAAAATAATTAGAACGTCTATATTATATACGTCGTCGTTGGAATATAAATAATTATATATAATTATAAAAGGAATTGAAAATGGCGCGGTAGTTCGATAATTCGATTTCAAACTTCAATTGAATGTACCGGGTGCAAAATAAACCGGATTTTAGCGAAACCAAAAATAATAGGATCTATTTGATAATACCTTTCCAACGAATCCGAGAAATCGAAATTTCATAGCGGGAATCAAAAGATATGTCCAGTTGGAAATTCTGAATAGTCGCTATGAAATTCAGGCCCTTAAAAATGGAAATTTTGCAAACGACCTCGGATTTCGACGAAACCACTTTTGTTGGATCCGTGATGTCAAGTTATTGCTAGGTTTCAAATTTCATAATTTTTCGATTCAATATGTGAGCGTGGCAAAGGAAAACGTGTTTGACCAGTTTCAGTTGATTTTAATCGACTGGAAAATGGCCATTTTTCAAACGGTCTCAGAATTCGACGTAACTAGTTTTGTTAGGACCGTATCGTCAATAGAAAGCTAGAAATAATTTTTCTGGAATTTTTAGAGACTATGTGTGGCCCCGGTAAATTGAAATGCGCGTTTAAATTCAATATATAGAGTTATATGTTGATTTTAATGGAAACGGATCGAGACGATCGAATCATCCTAAGATACATATCCCATTGTGTTCGGAATGGGGTGAAACGCTATGGACGACTGTCGGTGGGCCTGATTTCGAGTTCGTATTAAAAAGTCAACTTTTTGAATTTTAAAAATAAATAAAATAATATAATAACTTTCCATTTAAAACCCCCCTATTCTTTTCTTCCCCGACAGATTTTTTGCAATTAAAAAAAAACCTAAAGCATCGATCGCTCCACTCAGCCACCCGCCACCACATCGCCGTTGCCAGGCGGTCGCACCCCCTCTGTCTCCCCCCTCTCTTCTCCATCCGACACGAGAACCCCGAGCCCATCACGAATCCAAACCGGAACCCCCCCACCCCAAATCGCCAACCCTAGCCCAAATCTCGTCAGCCGCCAGCTCCGAAGTCGCGCCCCTCCGATCCTGGTCCGCCGCCTTCATTCTCGAGCAGTGTGGAGCCCTAGTTCTGGAGCAATGGTGAAGACGCAAACCTGGAGCACAGATGAACGGCGGGTTCTGGTATCCGACAGGCAGAATGTGTTTTATTCTGTGAGTTTCTTTTATTTCTTTTACATTTTTTTGTTTAACTAACTTGATTTAATTACATAGGAAGATTCAGTTTTAAAAATTAAAATATAGCATTAGTTTTAAAATAAAAATTAGAATAGCATGGTTTCTAACATATAAAAATATGATTTTTTATATGATTAGTAGAAATATAAAAATATGAATTCTGCATATATGATTTTTGATTTTTGAAAAATAAGTTTCTGTGATTGTGAAAATATTTTTTTCTTTGAAATGAAAATAAGATTTTCTAAGATCGAAAATTATGATTTTTCTTTGATATGGAAAATCCATTTTTCTTTAATATGAAAAATACAATTTTTGGTTTGATAAAAATATCATTTTTATCGTATGTATGTTATTTATAAAATGGTCGTACATAGAAATAATTAATAATGGGATAAAAATATAATTTATATACTAATAGCAAAGTAAAAATTCAATTTTTATATATTGAATAGCAAAGTAAAATTTTGATTTTTATATATTGAATAGCAAAGTAAAAATTCGATTTTTATATATGTAGTGAATACGGATGACGAAAGTGACGAAAGAAGAAACGGCGGAGATTTTCTACATATGAAGAGTCGAGACGTTTGGATTAGCTAGCTGGTGAGAACTTCTCACCTTTTAATTTTTCTTTTTCTAGTTATATTATAATATATACTAGGATGCAGACGGTGTTTAGTAGCACCTGACACCATCGTCCACAGACCATGGACTTGTTTGTTTGGTTGTGTAGTTGGTTAGATTATTTGGTTTGAATTGAATTGTTTGGTGAAATGAAATTGATTTGATTGATATGTGCATGGCGTGGGCCATCACTAGACCGGGGATAAGGCTAGGCCTTGTCCCGTTTCTAGTATCGTGTCGTTATGCCGCCGAAATTTTCTAAAATAGGTTAGAAAAATAAAGATATCATTTTATTTAATAAAAGAACCGAATAGAATATTCATAGGTTGAATAAAATAATTTGGTCATTAAAAATATAATTTTTAACGTGAAAGTGAATAAATAAATATTCATTTACAAACCGGACGGTTTGTTTATGTACACCTATTTAAGGGACATTGATTGGAACGATAAATTTTACACATCGCCCAACTGCACAAATAAAATCTGTGTTTGATTGTTTGAAACCCCACACGGGTATTAGGATAAAACACGGCGTACACTAATCCCAATAATCAGTTGTATGTCGATCGATGGATCGACAGGCTGTTATAAGCGCTAGATATCTATATTTGATGCTTATACAGTGTAGTGCACTTTGGATGATGGTTGATTATTTATCGTTGTTATTATATACGTGTGTTGTATGGAATCCATATAATTAACTTTATATGGTAATTGATTGGGCCTCATTCCAATTTAGAAAATAAAGAATATTATAAAATAAAGGTTCTTGTGTTGACAGTACTCATCCGTTGAGATTAGTCATGTGTTGAACGAAATATTTTAACAATAAAATTTACATCTTTATCTTTATAAAATAAAGGTTCATGTGTTGACAGTACTCATTCGTTGGGATTAGTCATGTGTTGAACGAAATATTTTAACAATAAAATTTACATCTTTATCATATATAAAATTAGAAATTAACTGGAAAATAGATAAGATGAGTGGTCTCCTGGATGTTGATCTGATGTTGGTTTCGGCCTTCGGGGTTAATATTTAGGGAATCGTTCTCTTACTAGTTTACGGTTGGAGTCTGATTTGAAATCAAACGATAGATATCACAATTTTATAAAATATATTGGATAACAAAAATAGTCACACGTGGACAGTACTCATTCGTTGAGATTAGTCATGTGTTGACAAAAATATAGAGTCATGTATTGAAAGAAATATAGACTCATTTGTTGAACAGAATAACGAAGTTATTGAAATATATAAAGCCGTGTTGATTAGAGATACGCTATTTTGATGTGAACGATATTTATATCGATTATATTCGCTTTTATAAATTGAATTTGATTTGAATAGAAAACGAATTGAATTTGAATTGAATTGAATAGAAAACGAATTGAATATGAATTGAATTGAATAGAAAACGAATTGAATTTGATTTGAATAGAAAACGAATTGAATTTGATTTGAATAGAAAACGAATTTGAATTGAATTGAATAGAAAACGAATTTGAATTGATTTGAATAGAAAACGAATTTGATTTGATTTGAATAGAAAACGAATTTGAATTGAATTGAATTGAATAGAAAACGAATTTGAATTGAATTTAATAGAAAACGAATTTGAATTGATTTGAATAGAAAACGAATTTGAATTGAATTGAATAGAAAACGAATTTGAATTGAATTTAATAGAAAACGAATTTGAATTGAATTTAAATGAAAATGAATTGAATTTGATTTGAATAGAAAACGAATTTGAATTGAATCGAATAGAAAACGAATTTGAGTTGAATTTAATAGAAAACGAATTGAATTTGATTTGAATAGAAAATGAATTTGAATTGAATAGAAAACGAATTGAATTTGATTTGAATAGAAAACGAATTTGAATTGAATTTAATAGAAAACGAATGGAATTTGAGTTGAATAGAAAACGAATTTGAATTGATTTGAATCGAAAACGAATTTGATTTGATTTGAATAGAAAACGAATTTGAATTGATTTGAATAGAAAACGAATTTGAATTGAATTTAATAGAAAACGAATTTGAATTGATTTGAATAGAAAACGAATTTGATTTGATTTGAATAGAAAAGGAATTTGAATTGAATTGAATAGAAAACGAATTTGAATTGAATAGAAAACGAATTGAATTTGATTTGAATAGAAAACAAATTGAATTTGATTTGAATAGAAAACGAATTTGAATTGAATTGAATAGAAAACGAATTTGAATTGAATTGAATAGAAAACGAATTTGATTTGATTTGAATAGAAAACGAATTTGAATTGATTTGAATAGAAAACGAATTTGAATTGAATTGAATAGAAAACGAATTTGAAATAGAATTGAAATCGATTTGAATTTGAAATGAATGTTGAAATTGTTTTTTTGAAACAAATTTGAAACGATTTATAAATTTCTTTTTAAATATAAATCGACGAAATATATATTATATATATAATATAATGGCTTGAATAGAACGCGCCGCGCCGCGGCAGTTCGTAAATTTCGACCATTGACTTCGAACGGACATTACGGGAGATCCGACCGTCGGATTCTCCTAAAACCGGAACCGTTGGGTTCATATCGAAAAGAGCTTTCTAACGAATATTAGAAATTTGAAATCTAACGGTTGGATTTGGAGATACGTCCAAATCAAATTTGGAAAAGGTCGTTGTAAGTGCTATTCGATGGCCGTTGTTGGAAATCGACTGTACGGGCCTTGATAAAATTATTAAAAATAGTAATAATTTGTGTAAAATCATAAGAAATGATTTGGAAAAAAATTGGGATGAAAAACTCCATATTTGAAAAGATAAAAATAGATTTTTATCGAAATGAACTAGTTTTGAACTAAAATTAAAACCCATTTATTTTTAAATAAATAAAATTGGATTTGAAATGGGTTTTAAATAAAATTGATTTGGGTTTATCGTGAACTGTGTTTTAAATAACATTAGTTCTTTAACCCAGTAAAAGGAGTTTTAATGAATCTGCAATTAGATTGAAATGTGAATTGATAATCTAAGTTATCAAATTTGGAAAATGAGCGAGGATGGAGTATCACCAGTTTTGCTCTAAAGCGATAGTTAAATCTTTAATTAGATTTGAACGTGAAATGGTAATTAATTTTACCGATAACACTGTGGTGTTAGATGTGGAGTATTACCAGTTTTGCTTCATGGGATGAATAGGTTGGGATTGGGAAATAAAATAAATAATTACTTCGGTGTGGTTCGCTAATCTCGACTAGTTTGAAAAACCATAATTTGGTTTGAAATGACATCCAAAGGAAGATTAAAGGATAAATTTTAAAGAATTTATCTTGGATAAAATTAATGGGAACCTTTCCC
The DNA here is from genome assembly GCA_030737875.1 of Allium sativum. Classification (NCBI taxonomy): domain Eukaryota; kingdom Viridiplantae; phylum Streptophyta; class Magnoliopsida; order Asparagales; family Amaryllidaceae; genus Allium; species Allium sativum. The sequence continues at coordinate 16,981,334 of CM060923.1, forward strand.
TAAGAATATGAAATTTAGAAACTAGCTGTAGGTTAGTTAAGAAGAATGGTTTCCTGGGTATTGATCTGATGTTGGTTTCGGCCTTCATGGTTAATATTTGGGAAATTGTTCTCTTGCTAATTTGCGGTTAGTGGCTGCTGAATTGGAATGAGGCGTATGTTGTGTTTGTGTAACATTTGTTTTTAATATACGCGGGTTGTTCGGAAAGACCGGGTTTATACCCATTCTGAATAACCGATTCGACGATAAGTCGAAGATGAAGACGGTGGTTGAAGACCGGAAGTCTTCACATCGTTTGGGTGATTACTGATGATCTTGATTGGGCTGTACACCCAAGATGAGGGAATCAGTTGGTGATCGTCCAGACGTACTTGGAGATTGATGGATATGCGAGGAAAGTGCCTCCGGTTTCGTTCAGACCCAGAACGAACTAGTAAATGGATTGTGTGTCTGACATTGGATTTTATTCTATGTTGATTGATTTCTGTTAAATATATATCTGTTTGGCGGCGGAGAATTTATTCTCTTACTTAACGCCCTTCTCTGAGACGTAGGAGCTTAGAGGTTATATATCGATAGATTTCAATCGCATGGCATGAATTGCCTGTGTGGCACGCTGAGTTGCATGGATCAAGGCTTCTGTTGAAAAGCAAAGTCTTGTGATTGATGATCAAAGCACGGCCTACGTGGCAACTTTGTGTATAACGTGAATTCGCGAGCCTCACACCTCGGTATGAGTTAAAAACGGGATAAGGACTGCAGGGAGAGCACGACGTTTCTTTCTAGCTTTGGTGGTGTCAGTGACTTACCAGCCCTGACATTTATATACTTTTCACCTATGTGGTTGTTGGATGAGGCGCCTCGATTTTAGGTCTGTAAGGACCGAGAAACGTGTGTTTAGGAATACTAATCCTCAAACGTAAGAGAGGACCGGCCCTGAAGCATCCAGGGGTTACCCAGAGTGTGTAGTCCCGAGGCATTAGCTAGAGTGTCTCGAAGCGGAGAGGAGCTTGCCCCTAGCCTCGACTCATGACAGAAAACCAATTTCCAATACGTGTATTTCGGTTTTATTTATAGAGCCTAGTATGGCGACATGATAGATGGTACCCATGCCGCCTAGGATTGATATTTATGATTGAAATTGTTTTGACACTATACACTTATTATAGTATCAAATGATTTGTTTTAAACGTACCAAGCATATTTGGCTATTATAAGGGAAAACCCTATCCTCCGGCTTGCGTTGCATTGTGTGATGGGACCTGGGTCTTATAATAGCTTCATTTTTCGAAAAAGCATTGCGTTGTTTTCTCTATGCACTGGTATTCTTGGGAGGAAACCCGTTCCGTGTTATACGGCGTGCTCCCTTGAATTACTCTCTTTTAAAGTCAAGTTTTAAATAATTGTTTTAGTTCTCACACCAGTCACATGACTGACCTGGAGTTTATTGTTTTAACCTAAACTCTGGGTGCCCTTATTTTCCGCACGGGCAGGTAGTAGTTTTGGTTTTGCAGATTTATATTCACAGAATCCTGGTTTACAGCTGGAATGATATCCGGAAAGCTCTGTATCCGTATATCACCTTCAGTTGTGCTTTGTATTATTTTCCGCTGCTCTGTAATTTATTGTAATCTCTGATATTTATCGAATGTAATTTTTTCAATTATACTCTGTATATTCTTGTATCTGATGGAATTGTTGTAATAGCAATGAAATGTTCTTCCGTCTGCGTTCTTTTGTGTGTTGTTCTCAAAGTATCCGCTCTTTCCTTAACGGGGAAGTAACGGGTCACTACAGGTAGCTGTTGTTATAGGCAAACTCAACTAGATGTAGATGGTCTTCCCATGATCCTCCGAAGTCTAACACACAAGCCCTCAGGAGACCTTCCAAAACTTGGTTAACCCTCTGGGTCTGACCATCAGTTTGGGGATGATAAGTCGTACTAAAGCATAACTCGGTTCCCAAAGCTTCTTGTAAACTCTCCCAAAATCCTCTCGTAAATAATGGATCTCGGTGACTCACTATACTCTTTGGGACACCATGGAATCGAACTATCCATTTCACATAAAATTCAGCTACTTTGACGCCATCCTAGTTGACTTGACAGGAATAAATCTCGCACTTTTGGTCAAGCGATCCGCGATGACCCAAATCCCTTCGTTTCTTGCCCTTGTTCTAGGTAGTCCGTCGATAATATCCATAGATACTTGCTCCCACTTCAACGTAGGAACCTCCAATGGATGAAGCAAACCACTCGGCTTCTTCTGTTCAGCTTTCACCAAACCAAAATTCATGCACTTGGAAATGTAATTTCCAATATCTCGCTTCATCCCCTCCCAGTAGTAAACTCGCTTCGTGGCCGGATACATCTTATTACCACCCAGATGAATCATCAACTTTGAGTGATGACATTCCCTTAGAACTTCATCTCTGAATCCGTCAATATCAAGAACAACTAATCGCCCTTGCTTTCGAAGCCAACCTTCTCGATCGACTTCGAATTCTTTATCCTTTAGTTCCAATTTCTGGATAACCTCGACAAGTTTCGTATCTCTTTTTTGGCTCCCGCCAATCCTTATGATATGAGTAGGCCTTATCGATAAACTTGCCAACATTTCAGGTTCCAACTCACACCTCGGCTTGAAATAAAACCTTGCCAAACACTCGAGGCTTCTCCATTCCGAAAATATAACTCCCAAACTTGTGTGTCTTCGACTCAACGCATCTGCAACTGTGTTACCCTTGCCCGGAGTATAGGCTATACCAAAATCGTACGATGCCAGAAACTCTAACCATCGTTGTTGCCGAAGATTCAATTCAATTTGGGAGAAAATTGTTAGAGTTTATGCCCTAGATGCAATCCATTTGATGAGATAAATAACAATGTTGTTGTTATTATTTTATTTGAAATAAAATATATATTCTGTTATGTTATATTTACTGCGTAATAAAAGTATTAACATAACAGAAGTCCTTAGAATAATAATACGGAATTATATAGTTCGAGTAAGACTTGAGCTTGAGATTATATAATACTAAGTATTATAATTCTTAAATGTCCCTAGTCGAGTTTTATTGTTCATATATAGGACAACAATAAATCGTTGAGACTAGTATACTGATTAACTGATGATCAAATCTCATTGATCATTAATATGCGTGGTATTAAAGTCAAGATATAAATACGTATTGGACAATAGCGTATTGGGCTGACCCACCGTGAGATAACTACATGGAATAATTAACAGTATCATAAGTTATTCTCATAGTGACAGTGATATAATGGTCCTCAGACCTAAAATCATTATAATTTTATTCGAGGATATTTGTATTTTGATATCATCTAAAGTTATTTCGTAACAGAGTAATGATAACGGTGATTATTGGATATATCTCGAATCGAATGAAAATTATGAATGATCTAGATGGAATTTAACCCTATGATGTATTCGTAGTGATATCCATGGGCCTCTTGATTGAGTAAGACCTGTGAAATGCATGGTCGTGCTCAAATATTGATTTGTTTTAAACAGTCTACTCATCGATCAAGAAAAACAGATTAAATTATAAAGAGGATGATACGATCCATGCCTCCAGTTTAATTTTGGATATATCAGTTAAAAGGATTAAATTATATTGAGACACTATTAACAAAAGTTTATATCGAATCATTGATATTATTGTAACTTGGGTAGCAGTAATGTATTACTAGATGCCGCTCATTATTTACAGTTTAAATATTTAAATTGTTGCCAACGTTATGATAACCTATAGGGTCACACTTATAAGCATTGTAAATGATGAGAATGTTTAAATAAAAGGAGATCAAAATGTTTGACTAATTCGTTTATTTAAATTGTAGAACGGGTCAAAAGGGCATAGAAAATCTCGTATAAACTATGTATATAAATGAAGTAAAGGGGTCGTCTCTTTTAAACATTCATTCATTCAGAAAAAGACGAGAAACTTCTAAAACCCTAGATCTAGTTTCCTCAAATCGACTAGTACCAATCAATCATCCTTCAATTTCGATTGTCGATCTCGATAGCTTCGCTTGTGGATTCCGATAGAGGTGTTTTGCTTTAAGTGCTAAGATTCGAAGCGATCTGAAACCAGATTCCAATGATTTCGAGATTTCCAGATCAAACTTTTGTTCGATTTTGCTAATCACATAAGAAAGGTACATGTTTTAATTAAGTCTGGTTCAATTTGTTAACTAGGGTTACTGATTTTCTTGCTTTCCGCTGCATTATTCGATCCTTATTTACCTACAATGGTATCTGAGCAAGGTTGTACGAATTCAATAAATTCGGGTTAAATCGTTTAATAAACCTTGAACGAATTTCAATATACTTGCGATTGTGCACAGTGCTGAGAACACTGATTTAATTACGATTAGAACAATAAATCGAGTATGCTCGAAAACCCAAAAAATGTTTCTATGTAAAAAAAATTGGATTTTGTATTTGATATAAAATCTTGAAGTAAATTAATAATTAATTTCGAGTCGAGTATTTTATATTTGCCATAACCATGTTCTGTTATATACTAAGGACATTTAGTAAAGTTTTGAACTTTGATATTGTCATGTTAGAGATTAAAAAAATATTGTTTTAATCTCTATTAAACATGTTTTCCTAATATATCCTTATGTTAATTTGAGATTTCTGTTCCTATAACATAGTTGTTCTGTTTCATTTCAAAATGTTAAGACAATATATTTGATTTTTGTTGAAAGATGTGAAGTTAATATACACATATAAGTGATATGTTATGCAAGTTACATAGCAGTTAATTTTATTCTAGTTAGACTAGTTATATGTATATATATGATACCTTTTACATTGTATATTGATACAAGGTATAAAAGGGAATTCATAAATTTATATTTGATACATTAATTGTTTAATATAATTCAACATGTTTTCATTGAATCATTGTCATTTTTCTATTAAGACAGTGAATGGATAATGCTATCATTTCACATGTGTAAAGCTTGGATTTAATTTCCTTTTTGATTTCTTTTACCATTTAAACATACTGATTATGATGTTGTATTGTAATCATAATTGTATTTAGCTTTATCATATGGAATATGATTCAATATGTGACATTGCTAAAATTTATTATACATAAATAGAGTGCTTTAAATACTTCAACAATGTGTAAATTGTTTGCACATTGACATGCAGCAGTTCAATTATTATTATGATAAAAAAGATGACCTTAAGTTATTACAGAATTCTTGAATGGCAGACCTTCAAATGTTAAGCATGTTAAACATATTTTGTTTAAGATCCTATTTTAATGTTGGTTCAATATTATGATATTGGTAAACACATGAACCAGATCAATATTAATGGACTCACACCATGTTGATGGATGACCATTATTGTTGGAATGATTTTGAATCATCTTGTATCTTGGCACTATTTACATGTATATTACAATGGATAGTAATCTGATTAGTTAATTTTGGTAGTTATGCTCTATTAAAAGGTATGAAAATCATTTGTATTGTTATAAATAATATACAATAAGAAAGGCATTAGAGGAGGACAAAGAGGATACTTTTATTCATTCCAGAATTTTTATACATAATTTACATTACATGAGCTCCTTATATAAAGGCTTGGGAGCTTAGAGTAAAACTTATCCATCAATGTGGGACTAAACCATATATGACAAAAGCATATTCACACATATATTTTACAACACTCCCCCTTGAATATGTGTATATAAAGATGATAAGATTAATTGCCTCGTTAAAAACCTTTTTATGAAAAACCCTGTGGGAAAAATCATAAACAAGGAAAAGAGTACAATTTTTATTTCATCGCTAGGTAACATATTGACAATGTTCCAATGAGCATTGATACTTCTGGATCAAAATAATGCCTCATTAAAAACCTTACTAATAAAAACTCAGTGGGAAAAATATTAGTGAAGGAAAAGAGTACATTACAGCTGTTAGACCAAAAAATGGTCCTAACACCCACTTGATAATGTTTTGTAGAGAATAATGAGGAATCATGAACAAAAAGCAAGAAAAATCAATCAACACACGGAATTTATAGTGGTTCGGCGTTAACAAGCCTACATCCACTTCATAGCTTCTCAATTCATTCAGAAACTACAAATACAATGAGTATTGACGCTCAAGCACTCAATTACAATGAATAATACTCTCCGAATTCATTGATTTTATTAAAGAGGATGAAGGTTCTTTGTTGGTAGCCATGGCCGAAATAGATAGAGCTTCCTTGAGGCCAAAAAGTCCCCTTAAATGATGTGCTGTATGTGTATTTATAGGTAGAAATTCGGTTAGGGTTGAGTGGCCACGTGGCAGCTTCAGAGTAAATCTCGGAAGTAGTGGAGAACATGGGGAAATGGTCTTTAACTGCCCAGAATTCGGTTAGGGGTAGAGACCCGATCCGGTTGGCCCGATACGGATAACCCGATCCGGATGACCCGATCCGGTTTACCCGATCCGGATGACCCGATCCGGTTTACCCGATCCAGTTTGGTTGGTCAGAAATATTCGCTTTAGCTTGATCCGAAATGGTGGAATCCAACCCGAAGCTTATGTGCACAGAAATACGAGTTTTCCCATCCTTCGTTACGTCGTCCAAGCAGATGTCGATCTCTGGTAGTTCATACTCAAGCCCTGAGTGGCCTTCCTGATAGAGTTCTTCGGCTTTGGATAGTCTGGTCACAAAGCAGGCTAACATTTTGCCCCCCAAAGTACATCTTGTTGCAAATAAGATGTGCTTTGAATAAGTCGAGATGAATCTTTTTGGATCTTTTTCTGTATAAATGGCTTGTCATATGCCGCACTTCCGTTGATGCTTATCGGGCCAAATTTCATGGCTAGAGTGGTCAAGATGATCAAGTAATCGTTTAGACTTCGTCGAATCAAGAGGTTGAATTCCTTCATCATAGGTCATGCGGTATGTTTGGCTCCCGTGTGAGATCGTACATGTAAAAGTTGATGCCAAACGACGCCATCTTCCTAAACAAGTCAAGTGCATTACTAAGCTAAGATTTCTTTAATGTATAAGTCAATGTATACAATAGCCGTCCAAGTCATAGTATGGTGTCAGAATCTTCGTATCTTGAGCTAGCATCTGGACCGTTCGGATAGAGCGCATCAGAGTCGGCATATGAATTTGTCATTTTTGCTTGGATTTGGACTATCTCGATATCAGGATATTAATCTAGGACTCCATGATTGCATCTAATCGTAATAATAGTGCATCCGAAAGCCATGATCACTTCAGATTGTTTTATAGTCCCATGATCGCATACGAGTCAGTACGAGATGTTGTTGAAAACATGCAAGCCAATAGCTGGTAGGATTATCACAATTGTAAGGCAGCAGAGGAGTTCATCATACTCTCCATTTGATGCAGTTGCAGATCAAGTCTTTGAATTCTTGCTTGATCCGTAATTTCGCTCACTTGGATGGTCGGGATGAATCACGTCATATTTTAAAGATATAATGTATATGTTCTGAATCATGCATTGAGTCAGGGTCATGTTTAAAGTCAATCTGTCGGTTGAAGTTGATGTTCCTAGCATTAGTGGAGGACGAGCGAAGTCAGTGCTTATGCCCCCAGCATTGTTGGGGGTTATGATAGGTCAATCGGACATCCAATCTTTTAGCCTTTATACTTTTTTCTGCCGCATCGGGTTAGATATGTAGGTTCAACAATCTTAGTCACCCTGTGTCGTTATGTGCACATTCCCAAGTCATTAAGGGTTGGAGTCGTATATGCGAATGGTCGAATCACATTCGTGTTGGGGTCAACCCATCTGTTTAGCCAGAAAGCAGTGATCGCCTTATTGAGTATATCAGCAAACTTAGATACTCACCTCGCATCAGCTGCAGAGTTGAGTAAGCTCGTCAATCTTGCAAGCGAGCGAACGTCGTTAGTGAGTTATTCGAGCTCCTTCGTTCACGCTTTGGCATAATCCGAAATAGCCATCATAGTCTTGTTGAGTCTATCTCCCATGCTTGGTTCCATTAAGCTTGACAATCAAGACCGCGGGCCCGATTAATGACATTGGTCATTTCCAGAATTGTAAATTCCTGTTAGTCTTTCCTAGGACTTTTCTTTTTCCTTTATTATTTCAAGAGTCAGATGGTGCTCCATTCTGTCGTGAAGACATTGAGATCATCCATTTCAACATTAGCACACTCTTATTGCACGAATCTGTCTGTCTCAGGATAGGATTTTCCAACGTTTCTAGGAGAATCTCATGGTAGAGAGATACCAAGGTTTGTTTCAGAGGTGAATCCGCCATGTCCTCTTGGTGGGTCTCGATGCAAAGAGATTTTGAAGTTTGAGATATCCAGAATACCGGATACTACAGCAATCAACGCTATATATGGTCCAGGTCGATTTACCGATGCCACTGCGGCGTTGAATCTTTCAAGGAATGCATGCAGGGTCTCGCCTGATCTCTGTTGAAGCATAAATTAATGTTGCCAATTTGTCCCTCATCTTTGAGAAGTTGTCGCTAATTACCTAATTTAGCGCTAGTGCCCCGGTATGAAGTCTTAAATTGGGTGGAAGCCGGTTCCTGGCTTCTTGGTTGCGCATATGTAATAGCCGTCAATCAGGCTTCTGTTTTTTAATTCTGGATGGTGATCCGCTACTTGGATGTATGAAGGTTGTTCTTGAGGAGCCATTCTTCTGCTTATAGTCTAGGTTATTATGAAGCTCAGATAATCGTAAATGTGCCTAAAACTGGCGGATAGTCAGATGATGATGTTCGAAGCTCTTATCCCGTACTACCCATCCATGGGGATTTTACTAAACGGTGGTCATCAAATCCACGTATTCTCTGAATTCATACTCCCTCATCGAGCTGTGAGTTAGAGTTTGATAGAAAATGATTTATTCGTGTCCAGCTCATGTTAGTCCTTGGTCTCCCATCCAAGCTTTGAGGTTCGGAGTCGGATGGCAATGAAGTTAGACTATAGCTTTCTCGAATGCTCTCGTCTTCCTTTATATGGGGGGCCTCATGTTGAGGTTGAGCTAGATTTTAAACATTCCTCCGAATTGGAGCAAAGGTTGGTTGGGCTTCGTTTAATTTTTCGGTGGCTCTTGCATATCCATCGTTTTCATCCAAAATGTTACAGTCGGAAGTTGCATGCTACAAATGCCTGGGAGGAGGTTGGTTGCATCTTGTTTCTTTAAAGACGACTATGCCAACTTGTCCTAGGGTCCCATATGATCTGGACCATGGAGCAGGGAGTGTTTGAGCCAAGTTCGTTGTCGCTTGAATTTCCATGGTGCTCGCTCCAGCGAGTTAGCCATACTTACTCTGCCTTCCATCTATCCAAGTAAAAAAGTTATCCATCATTTTCTGTCGTTTCCAGAGAAGTTTGTCTCACTGAGCCATCTGAGTTCTCAAATCAGCGAGGGTACCATCTATTTCATATCTAGCTTGACATGCTGAGGGATCATTGCAAGAAGAAATTTGCTGACTTCCTTCGTTCCAAGCGCCTTCTGCGCCAATATCCTCAGCACGGAAGAAATTTCTATCTTCCTTCTTCTTAGCCTTTGAGTTTGAGTGTCAGGCAATTTGCCTCCTCGCAAGTTAGAGGTCAAAGTAATGGCGTCCTCCTTTATATGGGGTCTTTTAACCGGGAATTCGGTCTGGACTAGCAAATGGATGTTCATTCTGCATCCATTTCGTAGCCCTCAAGCAGCAATGCGGCCCCAGTCCAGGGGTAATGGCGAAAGGTCGGTAGTTGTATCACCTCCCATTCAAATTTAGACATGGATGCATGGAAAAGAGACATTGCTTTATAAGCTTATGTGCTCGAGTTATCCAAGTGCTCGAGTTATCATGTTTTCCATTCAACGTATTTGCGAGGTAGCACTCGTCGTTGCACTTGAGCTATGGCCAGTCACACATGGGCGTGTATGTTGATTTGATATATCACTCTTAGGACCTCCTTTCGGTGATTGCATTGAGTCGTGTGGGAAGCTTAGCATTAGAAGTCGACGTCATTCCTTCAAACACGACCTCTTTGTTGTTGTACACGAGTATCCCTTATGTCTTTGCTTTGTATCTGTACATAATCTTGCAATTCGAAAAAGAATAGTTAGCTTAGTCTTGCAAGCTACTAAGTCAATCTTTAAGTCACAAGCAATTGTAGCTCGAAATGAAAACATGTTGAGTGCTAATCTATCTAGCATAGAATTATTAAATGTCAAAGTGTCAGGTGTCGTAGTTTGGAGGTATAGTGTCTGTAGCCTCCATTTAACTTTGAAACACGGGTCGCGTCCGAAGCGTGTTTGAAGTTAATTCAGAAATCTATGTCCGTGCCCCCAGCGTTGATGGGAACCGGATTAAGTCATTCGGATGTCCGATCCGTAAGTCCTTTATAATCCTGTCCTCGGTCGGAGGGCAATGAAGATTGCATGCACGTCGCAGCATTGTCCTTTATACTCTCTCCCAAGTCGTGAGAGTTAGAGTTATGGGTTTAGTGGTCTTAAGTCATGGTGCACCATTCACACTAACCCAACAGATTTATACTCTCTCTCAAGTCGTGAGAGTTAGAGTTATGGACGTCGCGGTTCGTCCTTTATACTCTCCCAAAGTCAGTTTGGGTTAGAGTTGTGGATCGAGTGGTCTTAAATCTTGGCGCGCCTGTCACACTCGTCCTAAGTTTATACTCATATCCAAGCTCTGAGGATTAGAGTTAGTCGGGCAAACAGTCGGGTCACATTTGCCTTGGCATCGTCCCTTTGCTCCCATGTCAAGGGCAAAGGTCACCATCGGGGATGATCGGTTCTCACCCCTATTGAGTTTATACTCCTCCCTTCCGAAGCATGGGAAAGAGTAAGATACGTCGTTAGAGAGCGGTCGAGTCATACTCATCCTCGTCTTAACATATCTCTTTTGCCTCCACTTCGAAGGTAAAAGTTATCTCGTTTATGGTATTGTACCCGTCACTGTTGCACTCTTCCCATCAGATCAAGGGATAGAGTCGTCGATCTACCGAGTAATTATGTCACACTCGAATACATTTCTATGTCTTGCATGGCGAATCAATGGATAGATGATGAGGAGGCCTCATTAGTATGTCCATATATGGATAACACAGGTCGAACTCGTGTGCATTTACTCTCTTGCCCCCACGTCAAGGGCAAAAAGTCGGTGAATGAATGGTCGAACTTCTTTTGCTTTAGAATGTTGTCGTTAGGCCAATAGTAAGCGGGTGAAGGGTCGAATCACGTTCTCCAAATCTTTACATTCCTCCGATCAAACTATGGCAGGAGTTGTCGGTACCAAACCTCGGGTACCTGCAACACTCATATACGAATTTGCATGAGTTAATCATGTCAATAACTCAAGAAGTATGTAAAGGAAAAATGCATGATTGGAAAATAAGTATGTTGATAGGCGGTGCTGCCTCCTTTATTTGGATTTATGTAATTCAATGGCATCGACTGCAGGATCTGATTGTATGGACGGTCGAACCGCGTCCATCTGGAGTCGGATCTCAACTCTGAAATGCAATGATCGATGCACAATTATCTTGAGATCTGCCACGTGTGAGCCAAGGAGTGGATGGTCACCTCGGATCCATCTTAAGGTATACAACTTCTCTCAGGCGAAGGACGTGGCTCTGTAAACGAGCAGTTCAATCGGGCTCGTTACGGCAATGCTCCATAATTCTTCCTGTAGGTGCTCAAAGTTTGATCGGTACCAGATTCGGGGTACCTACATCATCCACATATAAATTCATCTGAGTTAGTTACATCAATAACTCATAAAGCATGGAAATATAAGAGTCATGGTTAAAAAGTAATCCTGTTAAAGGAATGAATATCATTCTGTGCGAAGATGGCATTGCACGCTCTTTGCAGGTCCATTTTTCCTCACTACATCTCTGTCAGGGGATGGCTGTCAAAATCTTTAGCTGGCGATGAACGTCTTTTCAAACCGTTGTGGGGTGGCGGTCCCAAGAATGAACAGACCTTGAAAGAGGACTTGGAGTGACAAAGGCAATTAGGTAAATACTATAAGCGAATGACGAGGTCGCATCTTATTTGAATCGCCTTCTTGCCCCCATGCTAAGGGCAAGGATTGAGTATAAGGGAGTCATGGCTGCTAGGGGGATAGTCATATCTCATCCATCCGCAGATATGCCTTTAGTGCCACGTTGGGAATAAGATCTAATGCACAGATAATCAATCAGCATCCAGGCTTAAGTGCTCTAAACCTTTAACTTGCCACCTCCATCGAGTAGCATCTCCTAATTAGCTAAATAGCAGGCTCTTCCAGTAACATGGTTGCCATGGACCATTCCCATTCCATCTTTCATTAGGAATTTTAGCAATAGATACCAGGGTGCAATGTAAGCTCTAATCGCCGCTAGAGCTGGTCAGTTTAGACCTTAGTCAGATAAACTTGACTACAATAGCATGGCTTCCAAGGCTTGAAGTAATGTTCACGTTTTCTATCACAATTTATGTATGAAGTCGAGAGCTAACGGTCGATTCATATTTTTTTTGATCTCGAACTCTCATCTCTTGACAAAGGTCATATGGTGACTGGTGAGCAGTCAAGTTGCTATCATCCGAGCAAAGATTCATATGTCCAATCATGGCCTGCAGGGGTTCAGCTGTTACCTATCGCTGGGCACCAAAGTATGTTGACCTAACCCTTATTCGATGGAAATCAGTCTTCCTCAATGCGATTGACAACAAATAGCCATTGCAAAGGTTAGCTAAGTTCTTCGGGAGGTGAGACGCAGGACATTTTATTCATCACATCATACAATTGAAGTGTAGCTTTGGGATGTCGGGATCCTTAGCTGCTTTCTGGTATCCCACTATTGACAATCATGGTCACTAAGATCATATGAATCATCTTTGAAGTAGTGTTCGAACTGTTCTATATAACTGTCATTCGATGCTCCGCCGATTGGACAGGTTTAAGTCATATAAATGGGATGGTCACTACTCATTAGGGAACAACATCAGTTGCATTGCTGAAATCTACACTATCGGAGTTCCAGAAGATGAGGCTACTATTAGACAATCATTATCTCGTATACTGTCGTTGATAGCAAGCTGAATCTGACTGACAGCTCCTTCCATTGAATGGCATCGGCAAATAGAGGCTATGGCTTCTGGAGGAATCCTAGTCGTTGCCATTTGGTTGTCATATTCTTTGACTATCCACCTTATCTTCATTAACAAACTTTGATAACTACTGTTGGTCAAAATATACGTCGAGCCGAAGGCGAGCCGTGCTCCGAGCCGAAGGCGAGCCGTGCTCCGAGCCGAAGGCGAGCCGTGCTCCGAGCCGAAGGCGAGGCCGTCAGCGGGTCCGGGCGCAGCGCCGGCGGGGGTCCGGGGCCCCGCAGTCCCGGCGGCGATCGACCTAACCGGTTAGGTCGAAAATGTGGGCACCGCACGATTTTTTCGATTTTGGAAGATGGAGCCTTTTCTGAAATGATCTTAAAAATGTTTTTTTTTTCAAAAATAGCTGTTTCGGGTCGGATCGGATCATGCCTTCAAATTTGCGGTTCGGAGATTGTCTTCAGGTCGGGTCGGATCGGACTAGTTCCTCCGAGCTGGATCGGAGACGTCATTAGCTAGTCGGTTCGGTATATATGAAAGAGCCGGTTCGGATCTCCTCCTATTCGGATCGGTCTTCCCTACCCTGCATCTCCACTTTCCTGCGGTTCGGGTCGTGGCACCCTCTTCGGTTCGGTTCGGAGATGCATCATTGGTCGGTTCGGGCCTTCCCATGCAGCTCGGATCGGGGATATGCCTTCGGGTTGGTTCGGGTATGTTATCGAATCGGATCGGATCGGGTATGTCATCAGCAGGCAGCCGGTTCGGATCTCCCCCTCTGGTTCGGATCAGACGTTCTTTTTTAGGTTGGATAAGACCCGATCCGACCCCCTGTGGGAGATTGGACTGCGCCTCATCTACATCCGATCCAAGGGCTTCAACTGCATCTGATCTGGTCTCTTTGCCTGCATCCGATCCGGTCTCTTCGTCTGCATCCGAACCTGTCCCTTCGCCTGCATCTGAACCTGTCTCTTCGCCTGCATCTGATCCAAAAGCTTTACTGGACTCTGTTTTCGATCTTCAGCGATTGCTTCTACATGGCATGGTGGCGACTTCATTTCTATTAATCTCCACAATTGCAAAGTAAATAGAATTCATAGGATTTCCTCATCGGACTTGGCAATCCAATAAGTAGATTGGAGAATTCTTAAGCGCTGAGAATCTTCATTTCTCAGTGAAAGCACCAAAATGTTAGACCAAAAAATGGTCCTAACACCCACTTGATAATGTTTTGTAGAGAATAATGAGGAATCATGAACAAAAAGCAAGAAAAATCAATCAACACACGGAATTTATAGTGGTTCGGCGTTAACAAGCCTACATCCACTTCATAGCTTCTCAATTCATTCAGAAACTACAAATACAATGAGTATTGACGCTCAAGCACTCAATTACAATGAATAATACTCTCCGAATTCATTGATTTTATTAAAGAGGATGAAGGTTCTTTGTTGGTAGCCATGGCCGAAATAGATAGAGCTTCCTTGAGGCCAAAAGGTCCCCTTAAATGATGTGTTGTATGTGTATTTATAGGTAGAAATTCGGTTAGGGTTGAGTGGCCACGTGGCAGCTTCAGAGTAAATCTCGGAAGTATTGGAGAACATGGGGAAATGGTCTTTAACTGCCCAGAATTCGGTTAGGGGTAGAGACCCGATCCGGTTGGCCCGATCCGGATAACCCGATCCGGATGACCCGATCCGGTTTACCCGATCCGGATGACCCGATCCGGTTTGGTTGGTCAGAAATATTCGCTTTAGCTTGATCCGAAATGGTGGAATCCAACCCGAAGCTTATGTGCACAGAAATACGAGTTTTTCCATCCTTCGTTACTTCGTCCAAGCAGATGTCGATCTCTGGTAGTTCATACTCAAGCCCTGAGTGGCCTTCCTGATAGACTTCTTCGGCTTTGGATAGTCTAGTCACAAAGCAGGCTAACAACAGCATAATATATGCTCCCCCTGATTCGTAACGCATTATTCAAATAGTTTGGTGATGCAAGTGGCGCATACCAATTTTATGTATCATCTTCTACAATGTTGATTTTGGAAGTGCCTTCATGATTGGATATACTGGATTTTCTTGAGATTGAATTTGCTTCACTTCTATCTTATTGTCCCTTTTTGGAGCTCATGTGTGAAAAAGAATTTGGGAGAAATGTGTTTTGTCCTATCACCCTTGATATATCTTGCTTGAATCTGAGCTACGCATGCTTGCATTGTCTTCAAAAATAATTGATCTTTTTGTAGTTGAGGGAAGTTGACATGTGTAATGTTTGCTTTGTAGATCTCCACGAAATAGCTGCGTTGTTGTTTTAAACACTATCCAGCTTGTGATTTTGCTTTATGTGGATCAGAAAGGTAACTTTAACACTCCTTGAATATGTGTCTTCAAATTCTTGAATTCTTCTGATAGTAGCTTGAAATTATCCCCTTTGAAAGATTATTGCTCCCCCTCATAGTATATTGCTTGCAGATATTGTTTGTTGCCTCGTTAAAAAGCTCTATTAGGAAATCCCAATGGGAAAAACCTTGAACGAGGAAAAGAGTGCAACCCTTGAAATTATATTAAAATGATATTTCTTCTAAGATTTCGATACTTCTGGATCGATGTAATGCCTTATTAAAACCTTACTGAGAAAAACCTTATAGGAAAAATCTTAGTGAAGGAAAAAAGAGTACAAAAACATATTTTCAATAATTTACTACATTAAATGTAGAATGATACTTATGGATCAATATAATTCTTCAGTAAAAACCTTACAAAGGAAAACCCAGTGGGAAAAACCTTAGTTAAGGATAAAAATACAGATTAACTTAAATAATATATTTGAGATGTTAATCCTTGATGTGGTGCTTGATTCTTCTGGATCAAGATACTGCCTCGTTTAAACTTTCAAATATTACTTTGAGGTGATACTTCTTTTGATATCTCAAATTTCGTTATAGATACTTCTGGATCCATTAATATGTATCTCATTGACAATATTACTCAAACAAATCTTGTATAGAAAATAAAATCAAGAGATAATAATCTTTAGTCTTCATACTTCCGATGTTCATCATTTATTAACATTTGCCTCATTAAAACCTTCACAATGGAAAACCCTATGGGAAAAAACCAAAGTGAAGGAAAAAGAGTACAACATCACAAGATAATTCTTAATGAACTTTTCTTTAAAAGCTTTTGTGTACATTTTCATGCTTCAGGCATGTTTTCTTATTTAAAGCACCTTTTATTTGCGCTTGCTTGCTATACACTTCGAGTGTTTACAATTTTGTGCTTCAATCAGGTTTGCACACTGCAATCCATTTATAATGAAAAATAATAGTTTCGTTACAGCAATACTTAAAAGCAGGAAGTAATCTACTCATCTTGAATTATATTAAGATTTTCATTACAACAATACTTAGAAGCATGTTGCAATCTATATTCTATGTTCTTTGCATTCTTTATAATTACTGAAGTTATTTATGTTCTTCAGGAACATGTAAACTTCAATGAATTTTGCATATTTTCTTCAGGAACCTGTATACTTCAATGAATTTTGCATATCACAACTATACTCAGAAGTATATTAAATGTTCCATTACAACAATACTTAAAAGCAGGAAATAATCTACTCATTATGAATTATATCATGATTTTCAGTATAACAATACTTAAAGAATGTTGTAATCAACTCTCTTTATTCTTTATATTCTACCAACAAACACTACAAGAAATATGTTCATTGACAGCATTGAAAAAAACGCTGTTATATAATTTTACAGCGTTTCGAAGAACGCTGTCTAACGACACGCTGTTATAGGTCATGGGGACTACCACAATACTTTGAAAACGCTGTAGAAAAAATGAGATACTACAACGTTCAAGTTGGTGTTGTTGTTATATCTTGTACAACGTTTATTTGGCGTTGTCATTATGTTTATACATCATTTTGTGTAGTTGTGTTTGCATAGCTAACCCAAATTATTCCTCCTTCATCACATATAACAGCGTTTTGAAACGGATATAACCATTATCAGCATCCATATATTATAGCGTTTTCAACATATATAATAGCGTTTTATAACGTCAAGAAATGTTACAACCGTCCGCATAGCACAGTGTTTTCCATCATATATTATAGCGCTTGTTTCTGTTTAGAAAAGTTGTTGCTCTCTACATATCACAGCGTTTTCAAAATATATCACAGCGTTTCTGTAGAGTTGTTAAGCTGCATCTATCAGCATTTATCATTTTTACACAATGCAGTTCAAAATCATCACGAAATTCAAACAACACAAAAGAATTAGAATTATAAAACTATATCACATAAGTTATAATAATTTCATATGCCAAATATACAATAGTTGGACATAACATTTTGTAATCGATGTTCCCATCTAACTTGTTTTTACAAAAGATTCTTACTGACAAAAAAGAAAAATATAAACCGTTCAAAGTCCAAGCTTGTGTGCTCCAAAGTTGAATTTTCGTCATGCATCAAACATCAACACCTGATTGCAAGAAAGAAAAATTGTATAAGATCAAAATGTTTGAGCACATCTAGGTCACCGTATCTTCTATTTTTTCCGGTTTTATCTACCTAAATGAAATTTAAATATTAATTCAGTTTTAAGAGGTGAAAAGGGAAATCATGCTTGAAGTAAAATTCTACCAAAACAATCATAATAAGGAGTGTTTCCATCATTCATACTGACGATAAGTAAAGAGAAGTATAAGTCATTATTACTTGAAAACGATTTTGAGGCGACATTTGCAGAAGGCCAAGCTATAGTAGAACCAATTGCATCTTCAATAAACTCAAACTCAGATGTAGGTCTCCATAAAGGTGCATTTGGAACTTTAACAATATCCATAAAGGTCTCCATAATCATCAACAACTTCTTTCTCTCCATGAACACTAATCAACTTGCATTTAATGTTTGACTTGAAACTAGTGGTCTGTCATGCAATATTTGAAACAGTTTAAATATGTTTTCTACAAAACAAAAGTGATTATAATAATAAAACCGTATCAAGGTATATGCATGTTTTTATAAATTAAATCATAGAGGTAATGAGTGCATAAAGAATTAAGTATACAATTATGCAAGTAATTATTAATTGGTGGTGATCGTGATGCAATTATGTAAACAATTATGCAAATTAAGGGGACGTCTCACAAAAAATTAAAAACCAGACGTCTGAATCAATAAACAAGAAGTCTGAAAATTGACTGGGTTAAAATAAAAAACAGGAAAACCAAAATCAGACGTCTGAAAATATCAGCAGACGTCTGAAAATATACACTGGTTTAGAAGTCATTCAACACAGATGTCTGAAACAATTACCAGACGTCTGAAAATATACAGACGTCTGAAAATATACACTGGTTTAAAAATCATTCAACACAGACGTCTGAAACTATTACCAGACGTCTGAAAACTTCCTCGGGTTGAAAAAACCATAAATCAAAGTCTGTTTTGCATTGATTCACTGTTATGAAACAGCTCATTCTGGTAAGTTCTAGATGAGGAGATACGTGTATATACACATATTGAGTCATCTTTTATGAACAGGGTCCAACTTTTTATGTTTTGGCTTATAGCCATGGTTAATTGATTCACCTTTTGAGCATACCACAACATAGAAACCATGTGTCAAGCCTGTACATGCAGCAGTGTCAAGCCTGTACATGCAGCAGTGTCAAGCCTGTACATGCAGCGCAGTGTCCAGCTTTAATTTATTCTATCTCTGAATTCATCTTTTGAGAACTTATAACGGATATACATTTGCTGGTTTAGGCCTCATTTGGGTATAAACTTCAGTGGCCTCCTAAAATTAACTTCAATGGCCAAAAATCAAAATTTTCCTCTGAAATTAACTTCAATGGCGTCCTCTTATTGTCAACCGCCTCGTATTAGTAAGTTTGCCTAACTATGTTGTATAAAGTTTGTACGCGTATGTTTAAAATTAAACTTGTGTATCTTAACTGTTAACAGACTATGAAGCAGATGAAGTGTGACCAAGCTGAAGAATTTACTCGGTGATCCACTAGGCGGTGCATTTTAGCGCATGGACTATTCGGGGTTTCATGCTTTAATAGCTTTATTCAAGAGACAAATGTTGCTTCACTTAACGTAATGAAATTTTCAACTACTTGTAGTTCAGCAATTTATTTTGAAGCAACTTTTACTATCTTTGAAGCAAACTGCATAGTGTAGGTAATATACATTTGTGCTGCTGTAGGGAAGTGTTTTCCTGAGGTTATCTCTTTTTCGTTTGCTGCAATTGAAAAACAGATAACCCCACGAAAACATTTCCCATGTACAACATCACAAATATACATTACTTGCACTACACAGTTTGCTTCAAATATAGTAAAGGTTGCTTCAAAATAAATTGCTGGACTGCAAGGAGTTGCAATTTTCATTACGTTAAGTGAAGTACAATTTGTCACTTGAATAAAGTTAATAAGCATGAAATTCCCGAATAGGTCCATGCGCTAAAATGCATCCACCTAGTGGATCACCAAGTAAATTCCTAACCAGAAATTAAGTATGTAAAAACCTTCAGCTTGGATATGTTATGTTCGATATGCACCTCGGACACGTTGTTGCTATGTTTGTTATGAAATTTGGGTATGTTATTGTTATGTAATTCGGATATGCTATTGTTCTGTAATTCGGGTATGTTATTGTAAAAGTAAAACATTGTGGATATTTAACTTTAATTATATATGGCTATAGCTCGACAACAAGGAAGACATGCACAGGTATAAAAAAAGAAATCTAAATATCAGTCAGACGTCTGAAATTATAACCAGATGTCTGGATTTCTCTACGGCCTAATGTAAAATGCCTAAAGATGATTTTAGACGTCTGGATATTTTATCCAGATGTCTGAAAGTGTTCTCTGTACAAAAAAATTATCTGTAGAAGAATACAGATGTCTGAGTATTTTATCCAGACGTCTTATATTTTCCCCTGTGCCTATAATATTATACCTAACATAGCTAGTGATAATATTATACCTAACAAAAAAATTATCTGCAGAAGAATACAGACGTCTGAGTATTTTATCCAAGATAAAAAATCACAAAATATACCTGAATGCAATCCCATAAAATGGCATTCCCTAACATAGCTAGTGATATATTACTCAAGTATTCCTTCGCAATCTTCCCTAACATAGCCAAGATCCTCGGCAGCATCATCACTCTCCATATCAGTTTCTTCAAGATTTCCGATATCCATGCTAAATTCCTCAAATGAGCCGTCTGTATCTATTTCATGAAAAGTTCTTGACGGTGCCCTCATCACAACATACCAATTAGAATCATCATCTTCCCTTGAATAGAAAATTTGTTTTGCTTGAGATGCAAGGATATACGGATCTTTTGAAAATGAAGCTTGATTTTGTTGTAAATTGAAATGGGTAAATCCATCTTCTACCTTCGCACCATTTCCTAAATTTGTCCAATGACACTTAAAGATGGGAACATAAAAGGCATGATAGTCTAATAAAAATATATCGGTCAACATCCCATAATAAGTAATCATGTCAACCACTTGGGAAATATCTTTTGCGCTAGCCCTACAAATGGTGGTTGCATCATAAGTGACTCCACTATTTTGAGTTTTTCTCTCAATATCTTTTGTGTGAAAACGTTCTCTATTGATGATATAACCTGTACAAGACAATACACTACTCCTTGGACCATAGGCAATCCATTTTAACATTCTGTCGTGATCGTTCGCAACATAAGGTTTCTGTAAATGAAAATATTATTTATGTTACATCTCGATAATGAAGCTTTTCAAAATTAATGAGAATATATTTTAAAATTCAACTCACCTTCTTCTTAGTCCAATCGGCAAAGTTATTTGTGTGGGTTTTCCAAAGTAAGGTCGCATTTTTTTCTATGCGCTTGTTTGAGTGTTGCAACTCCTGAAGATGCAAACTATTGTAAAAGGAAAAAACAGATAAGTTGCACTATAAAAATAATTGAACAATACAACAAAATGCACTAGTCACTTACTCTACAAATGGCTCCACTATAGCCATATTCATTAGCACAGCCAAATGAGCAGCTTGTTTCTCATTCTCGGACAGTGTAATTATTTTGCAAGCTGAAGTCGGTCGTCCTTCAAGTATGACATCATTTTCATAATATTCATTTCGGACTTCCTTCTCTTCTATATTTCCTGATTTCTTTAAGAAGTCATTAAAATATTTCATGCACTCCTCTGCAAGATAGGATTCTGCAATACAACCCTCAGGCCGTGCAGTGTTTCTTACATAATGTTTTAGTGTCTTCATGTATCTTTCAAATGGGTACATCCAACGAAAATGGACCGGTCCACATAATCTGACTTCTTTTCCAAGATGAACCGTCAAGTGTATCATTATATCAAAGAACGAAGGTGGAAAATATCTTTCAAGTTCACATAAAATTAGAATAATCTCATCATCTAGCTGTTGTAGTTTTTCTCTATCAAGAACACGTTGGCATAATTTATGAAAGAACAAGCATAAATGAATTAATGCTTCCCTTGGCTTCTTCAGTAACAATCCTCTTATTGCAACCGGCAACAACTGTTGCATTAGGACATGATAGTCATGTGACTTCAAACCGCTAATTTTACAATCCTCCAACGATATAGAGCTCTTGAAATTCGAGCAATACCCATCAGGTCCCTTAAAATCATAGTCTTTTACAAAATATTTTTTTCTCAGATTTGGACGATGTATATGGAGCAGGTGGAAGATATGTTTTTGTTCCACGAGATTGTGCATAAAGGCCACGTCGAATTCCCCACTCTTCTAAATCTTTTCTACAATTAATTCCATCTTTCGATTTGTTATCATGCAGCATCGTGCTTATTACGCTTTCACTAAAAAAAAATCTACATGCATTACATCTAAATTATGACGCATTGGCAGTTCCTACAAAAATCAACAATGTTAAATTTCATTACTAAAGAACTGTATTATTGATCAATGAAAAATAAAAAACTAACCTCCCAATATGGTAAATCAAAGAAGATTGATCGTTTTTTTCACCTTGATAGCTCTATATTCACAAGATCACCATCTTCACCTCTATTTTTTTTTTTATTTTTTTTTCTCTTCCTGCTCCCCTGCTTAATTTGTTTCTTCTTACCCTTCCCATTCTTGCTGTTATTATTATTTACATTTTTGATTTCTTTCCCAAAATTATTCGGAAATTTTTTCAAAATAGCAGCGATGTTTCTTCCAGTCATAACTCTAGGTCTACGACCATTTTCTACAGTATTATCAAACCAGGTTTTTTATTTCTCAATGAATCTAAAGGGGGTAAAAATCTCCTATGACCCATATAACTACACTTCCGACTATGTTTCAACCATCGATGGTGAGTATTGATACCGCATAATGGACAACCATTTTAACCTTTCACACAACATCCAGCAAGATTTCCATACGCTGGAAAGTCATTTATCGTCCATAGTAAAATCTCTCTCATGTTAAAAAGCGATCTACTAAAGGCATCATAAGTTTGAACTCCATTACTCCACAAATGTTGCAAGTCTTCAATTAATGGCTCCAAATATACGTCAATATCATTTCCTGGTTGCTTTGGACCAGGAATCAACAATGTTAAGATGATATTTTCTTTTTTCATGCATAACATTGGCGAGAGGTTGTATGTCACAAGCATCACAGGCCAACAACTATATTTGGAACTCATTGTGTAATGGCCCGAATTTCCGTACCCTTTGGGTCGACTAATAACAACACACGTCCAACCCAAATGACACAGAAATACGAATCATTATAAGAAAGAAGTTAGAAGATGAGAAGTAGAAAGAAAGAAATATTAGAATAGAAGAAAACGAAGATCACAAACTCACAGCGGAACGAATAAAATATATTAGATAACATAACTTTGAAATACAAATCAGTAAGTATATATATATACATATCGTCATCACAGCATAACATATATCTCTGGAACAGTTATAACACATGTTTCCAGATACAACATAGTACACAGCGGAAAATATGATAGTTTATAGCTAACTGATGAAGCCTCCTGCTTCGAGCTCCTTCAAGTGAATCTGAAAAATCCCGACTACTTGACTGCCCGTACAAATTTAGGCACCCAAGAGTTTAGGGAAAACAAACAAAATAAACTCTGGGTCAGTCATGGGACTGGTGTGAGTAAACTCCAACCATTTGTTTAACTTTTAAAAATCCTTTCGAAAGAAAAGATAATCGTAAGACCGATCCACACATAAACACGGATGGTTTTTACCTTACGATAACCCAAAACATTTTGCTATCAAAATCTGGTGATATTATAATAGTGTCTAAATCAAATAAATAGAATCTAGCGGAACGCTTGCATCTCACGCTCCATATATAATATAAAATCAAAAACCGCAGGGCACTTATTGGAGATTGGATTTCCATCATGACAAGGTATGGGACCACCTGCCGATAGTGTATCTCTAGAGGCGAATACACTGGGTTCAACAAGAACGTCTTGCAACCCGGCCCACACATGACAGACCACTCATTTCGCTTGAGTGTATCGAATGTATATCACCAACGGTTGGGATCAGCAACCGTTTCCCGAAAGGGACGGCATCGATAGATTAAAGAACAAATGGAATTTCTCTAGATAGGTGATTATACATCCTAATGGGAGCGACCCACATTGCCATGCTGCCTGCCCGATTTTTGTCAATTCCCGGTTGTGAGGCTTGAGGTTCGAATTATCTTCCAGAACATCTGGCCACTATTCAATTTGAATGCCACATCGTCATATCCATCAGAAATCACTAATTGATTCCCACAAAAATACTCAGATTGTTAGGCTAAAGAAGTTTCCCTTCTATGCCATCAACTTCGTACGTTTGAAGGAATCAACGTACGTAATCCCTCTGGAAATACTCTATCAGACACTCGTCCATACAAGTTGTCCTGGGTCTGGACAAACCGAAGGCACTGTTCTATAAATCCATCTTGGGCAATTTCTACCTAGGATTAACAGAACAGCCCTTGCACTTTTGTAACGACCCAGATTTTTGACCGTTTAAATCGACAATAAACCACACATGTCGACCCAAACAAATCGCCAACCCAGGTAGTTATTGGGGAAAAATAAGAAAAAGAAAGAAAAGAAGAAAACAATCACAGAATCTCACAGCGGAAGGAACACATATAATAGACAAATAAATATTCAAAAGCATTTAAACGTATACATTCGAGTTACAGCATTTAAATCATCAGAGTTATATACTTACATACAGTAATGCAGCGGAAATAAAATGTAGTGGATACATATATATCAACTCC
This sequence comes from Allium sativum, assembly GCA_030737875.1. Classification (NCBI taxonomy): domain Eukaryota; kingdom Viridiplantae; phylum Streptophyta; class Magnoliopsida; order Asparagales; family Amaryllidaceae; genus Allium; species Allium sativum. The sequence goes on from CM060923.1 coordinate 17,005,774, forward strand.
GTCTTCGATCTCCAAGGCAAAACAATCTTCAATAACTGCAACATCTGCTGACCCGAGCGTATTGCATAAAAAGAAAACACAACAAACACTCGGATCAGCACTAAATCATCTCATATTAGTCCAATTAAAATACAGAATAATATCGGTGTCATGGTGCAGTAACTCAAGAGATGTTACGGGATTTTTCCATCTCTCGAGGATCCGTTAAACTAATACATACATAGTATAATACGCTATTACAATAGTGTTTATTCAGTAAAGTATAATATATCGAAAATAGCGTAAGCAGGATTCCATGGTCCCCTTACACCGTTTATACCATTGCCGTACAGTTTGCATATAACACACCAGTACGTCGGTGGATAGGGATGCGCCGTGATACGACAATGTTAAATCAAAATCGTAGGGGCTCGATCAGGATAATATGACAAGGCACTGAGGAAATACCCCGGTAGGATTCTACCGAATTGCGGACCCAGGCCGGTGGTAACGCATAGCCGCAACTACCGCCCACCTCGAACGACATTCCCATATTCAATGGTGCACCCGAATCAATCACAACAGTAAAAGAGATGGTTTCGAAGGAGCGCGTTCGATCAGAGATGCGATCTCATTAACCTGGGTATGGCTCCTGTTTTAGTCATTTCAATTATGACCCGAAGGTCAAGGCTAATCCATCATCGTTCTCTTTCTTCAAATCCAGTAATCGCCTCCATACCATCCTACTCCGGTTCTGGAACTTCCACCGCGTGCACAGTTGTCAAGGTGGTATCGACACTGACAGAGAGTATGCCTTATGTCGACTCCGGTCTCCTTAACAACCGAACGTTTACATTTTTCACATCGGTCAGTGCTTTTACTTTTCAAAGGAGTTTGTGTTTCATATCGAAAATATCATGTTCCAAAATCATTTTCATATTCTAAACAGAATATTATTCAAATGGGATTTTCCACTTACGCATAACATCTTGAACTAATTCCAACTTAGATAAAATTTGAATATCAAAATAATTAACAATATATTTAAATAGTTTAAAGGTATAATTGAAACAGTTTAAAATAATAGTTTGTAATAAAAGTAGAGTTTTACAAAATAATTAAAAACATTAAAATAATTCATAAAATAAATAATTAATAATTATAAGGTATTTTATTTAACTAATTTATAAAATAAATAGTTATAAGGAAATTTAATTAATTATCAAAATAGTTTGAAAAATAGTTTTGACATACTATAGTTGGAATTTAGCATCGTTTCAACCAGATTTCGTTTACACTTGCAGTTGTATTTCAACTTCAAGTAAATCAATTCAAATTCACAATCCCGATCAAATTTCATTTCAAATTTTCATTCATTTCAAATTCGTCAATCCAGTTCAGACGGTTAAACTCTAACCCGTATTCCCCTTCCAACAATCTCAATTTATTTCGAATAAACCGAATTCGATTTCAATCATTTCAATTTGTAAAATTTCCACGTCCATACTTATTAAATTTCAATCCATTGAATCCCAAAACAACATTTGATTTCAAATCATATTCCCATTTCGAATATTCAATTTATAACAAAATTTGAATTTGCAGTTCATTTTCATCGTTTCAAAGATTTTAAACTTTCAACACATATCGAGTTTACAATTTCACCTTTAATTCAAATCAAGGTTGATTTAAAGCAAAATCTCAAATCAGACACCACGGTTCAATTTCAATACATTCGATTTAAATAAATTCCACCCTCGATTTAACTATAATTTCAACACAAATTCATTTCCCTTTTATTTGTATTTCCAATTTCAAATTCAAAGGAAAATAAATTATAAAACATCGCTTATTGTCGCTAAACAATAAATTTCAAAATTCACAATTTCATTTAACCGACCGGTGTCCGTATATAATTTGCTATCCTATGGCCAAGTGAATAAATTTAATTTCTCGATATTCCGGGATGGATCTATCATTTCAATCCAAATCAGGGTCACAGAGATTTATCATTTCACTCTGTGTTCTTAATTCATTTTATCGATAATTCCCGGGTTTATTCGATGCCCGTAACATCAAGGGTAAATGGGATTTATCGTCACATGGCACACAACATCATATACTGCATAACAGAACAGTCCAAGCAATATTCATCCAGAATCAAATCAATCAAGGCAGCCATCACATCGTTTTATTCAACAGAAAATTGGATCATTTTACTCGTCATCAAGTGTCAGGATTTCAATTTGAAACTTAAATTAAATTCAAATAACTAATTTTCGATTTTTATTGCATGTAACACACTAGCATGTCAAATTCAAGCAATCATTCACCAAATCAAACACAACATGCAACCAATTCATTTCATACTTTAATTCGATAAATATAGAATAAATTTAGTCTTTCGTGAGTGAAGAAACACTCACCTTTGGGTTTCAATTTGAATTGAACGTCCAGAAAGGCCCAAAATTTGACAGTCTCAGAACACAGCCTGGTCAGTGTCAAAATGTCCGCAACTCCGCCACGATCCCAACGCAACAAACCGCGTCCAAATCCGAATCAATATGAAGAAGTTATTAGCGTTTTATCATACGAATTTTAAATATATAAAAATTAATTAAAACCAATTCTCACCAATAGAAGGGCGCCACGTCACCCGTCCCATTCTCCTTCCCGCTCCTCTTTCTTGCTCGCTACAGTGACAGGGCGCGCAACAAACCCAACCGCACCGCACTTTGACCGTCTCCAGCTCCTTCCTCCGACCACCTGAGAGGCTCCGACCACCACCAAATTGACCTGCATCGAAAACCGCGTCCGCCAGCACCAGTGGCCCCATCTCCGGTCAACTGTAGACCCCTCCGCCGTCCAGCCCTAAATCGCAAATTCGAGCCTTCCATCGCCAAATTCAGGCACTACACTCCACAATAAATCACACGAATACCGCCATTACACTCGTATCAACCTTCTCTTCGAAACCCATACCTCAATTTCTTCAAATAATTCCGAAATCAAAATCCCCCAAATCGAACTCTAGGGTTCCGCGATTTCAATGTTTGACCGTGATTTCTGGCCAAACGAGCTGCTGCATGTCAGATCTGAGACCACCAGCGAGTTCGTATCGTCGTGCTCTTCGATTTGGTATATAATATGATAGTGTTTGGAGAAATTTCATTTTCAGCTTGTATTTGGATTTTTAGATCTAGGGTTTTAGCCATGGAAGAAAAAGATTTTGGAGGTAGAAAGTATACGTACACTTGAAATGGGCTGGTGGAGTGAAGGGGATTTAATTCATATGATTATGAAAGGCCCAAGTAAGAGAAATACCCAATTATTCATTTACCAAGATCCGTTCACAATTTCTCTCGTACGGTCACATAACAAGTCCGAAAATTCTAAAAATTGGAATCCTGCAATAATTCACCGTTCCGGATCCAATGGCGCCAGTTTCGTCGAATTCCGAGACAGTCGCCAAAACAGCTAAATTTCACAGTTAATTAAATAAATAAAATATTCAAAAATTCAATTAACTGATTAAATTCAAATTTAAATATTTATAAATTCATATTAAAACCAAATTACAATTTAGATAAATTTACAAATTTATTTCACGTATATTTTATTCCATATTTAATTATTTTCAAATTTCAAACTTGAATTTCAAATTAAATATACCCAAATTAAATTCCAACCTCAACTTAAATTTCAAATTAAATATCCTTAAAATTCAATTTAAATCAATTTATAACTTAAATACAATTTTATAAATAAAATTCACATATTTTATACTCCCATATATAATTATTTAAAAATTTAACAAATCCGGAATTCAAATTTTTAAATTTCAACGCTTATAATTGCTTCATATAAATTCCATAGCGACCTTTTGAAATTTTGATTTACTCATAACTTGTAATTTATTCGGCGAAATTTCAATTTCTTACATTCTCTGGAAAGATATGATAAATTCGATTCCAACGTTTCCAGTTTTACCCAATTCTGACTTAAAATGAATTTTATATAATTTTCCAAAGTTTGAAATCGAATTTTCAAACTACCGCGCCATTTCAGGCTCGTTATAAAATAAAAATAAATTTATTCATTTTTTCTTCGATTAAAATAATTTTTCCGTCGTTATTAATTAAAATAAATCACCTTAAATATTCAAAATTCTCCGAATTAACCAAAATGACATTTTTAAATTGGTTCGGATTTTCAGGTCGTTACAACTTTACTCCGTCTTCAACTTTGTTCATAAGTTGATTCATAACGCTTATACCAATACAGAGTGGTTTTCAGATATTAAATCTGATCCGGTCTCTCTGTACTGATAACGGAGGTAAAAATAAAATAAAACTTTGATAGTCGGTGATTTAACTATCAAAGAAACACCCATACAATCAACGGTCCTATTTCCAATTGGGAATTCTACCATTCAAGCATCAAAACAACACTGGGCCCCCTTATTATTAATTTCTCATTAAATTATTATTCCCAATTCCTGTCTCTTAATTCCTCGTTGACAATTCATTTCATTTTCTATGTGTAGAAAATATCTCTCATTTTATTTGGGAACACATTTCAAATAAATGCGATGTTATAAAACATCATTATTATAACCCGACCCACTAATCATTTATTAGCTAACCATATTGCTTAAACAAGTTTCACCATCGAACCTTAACCATTTCTCCATCGATCATGAAGTCAATCAAGTTGTAGTATAATTACCTCTCAGACCTTAACTGAACAACATTCTCAACTTTGAAACAGTCAAAGCTCACAATTTTAAACAAAACACCGCTTACGCGACTTTCAGATCCAATCTAAAAACACACTTCCTTTACAGAAAAATATTGATTATAACGGTAGCGTTATAATCGTTGTTTCCAAATATTTGATTTATAAACCATTGCTTTTAACAATAGCGTTACAATCGCTGTCTAGAATTATAGAACATTTATTATAGCAATAGCGTTAAGATCGCTGTTAAGATTTACAAAACAGTTATTATAACGGCAGCGTTAAAAATCGCTATTTAAAATTTTCAAGTCATTTATTATCACGATAGCGTTAAAATCGCTGTTTCAATATTTAGTTTATAAAAATGCAACTTGTATTTATTTATTTCAATAAATAAATAAATAAATAAATTATTTAAATTTGATTCAAACGGAAAGTAGAATAACTACTTCCCGAAATTCGATAAAATCGAATTCTAGTAAATAACTCACTCTCGAATATAGAGTTTCGACTTATATTCCGAACTTCGGAATTTATCTACCATTTCAAGTTGATTCAAATTCTAAATTCACTTTTGAATTCATGCTTTCCAAATCATTACCAAATTCCCTTATAACCATTCCACTTTACAAAACATAATTCACTTTATATTTCCCTTTTTTTTGGAGTAATACTAATCGTTTCCCTTTTAACATTCATCAATTTCCCTTTTTCAATCAAACTCTAATTTGAAATCATATTTCAAATCTAAATTACCTTTATAGATATTTCATTTGTAAAATACTTGGTTTAAGCAATTATTCACTTTAATCATGAATATATTTCCTTTATATACCGTTTGATTCATGCTTATAAAAATATCTTAAACCCAATTTTTATTTATAACTTCTATTCGGAATTATTTATATAAGTCTTATTTCCTTTATTTTTCAATCATTTAAAATTTCCTTAATAATTGCTAAGTTTAATCTCATTCCAAATATTGGTTTCAAAAACCCTTTTCCTCTTTTTCATATAAATTCAAATTTGAATTTACATTTCAATTTATCTAATGATAAATAATCCACTTAATTTATATTCTTGTTTATAAACAAATTCTTGTTTTCTCCACTAACATGTTTTTAATTTCAACTCTATCACATTTCTATTTTTGAAAATAAATTTCCCTTTTTAAAACTCAAATTTTATTTTCTATATTCGAAAACATTTTACGGTATCTAAAATACCAAGTTTCTAGGGCCAGGGTAAATCAACAAAGTCAATCACTGACTATATAAATCACACCACACATCAAAAATCAAGGAAAAACAGTAATATAAATATTGAGGAACTCAGTTGGGTCCTTCCAACCTGTTTCCCTGCATCCACAGATGTTAATAACATCAATAATATAATTTCCCTGCATCCATAGATGTTAATAACATCAATAATATTATTTCACGTCTATATGAAATATAAGAACTAATAATCGATCAACGATGTAATCATATCAACCAATTGTATCAACTATTCAACCAAGCAACCATCACACAGTATAAAATAAATTTAAAAACTCGTTTATATAAAAGTATAAACGAGTCAGTGTTAGTGAGTTTACTCACTTCGGTTCGCAGTTGATGATACTGCTTTTATTTCATTTTAAAATCGAACAGGCATTTGATTTTTCCATGAAACTCCAGTACCTCGATTCGTATCCACGTTAGTTCCATAATGTAAATTCCGTTGCTATGATTCCAACATGACCGGTTCGAGCGTACTCTGCTCATGAATGAATCTGTTATTAACGTTACAAGTTTCATAATAACTTAAATGGTTTAAATTTACTTAATGGCCATTATTTAAATTAATTACCGCTTAACTTGATAAATAACGAATTAACCACTGATCCCCTGCTTTGTAGCGTGATTCATGCTTCTTTTCCGATCACCAAAACACGCCTGCTTGCTCCAGTACTTTCAAAACCATGGCTAGACGTAACACCATCTTCTCCCATTTAGTTTTCAAACTCGTTTTCCATTAGATTTTAGAATCGGCAACAGCATGTCCCAAAAAACTCCATCAATTTTAAACCAGTATTTCTATACACGTCTACACACAATCCAACATGGTTGCCTGTAAAGATTCAGAGCAAAAGATCCAATCATTACTGGGATTATGAAATAACGCAGGCTTCCATGTCCCCTCGTTCTTGTTCAAGGCCTGAAACCAATCCCTTTACAAAATACCAGTCCCTAAAACCCCCTTCTTTTCGTTACCCAATGCTTTTCCTTTTTCATGCCCATAACTGGACACTTTCAGACTTCGTTCTCACCACTTCCACAGCACAACTTTCCGCCCAGAACACACAAACGAAAAAGCACTCCTACACCATTATATAGACCAATTACTATCGTTTAAGGCTAACCATGTTTTTGGTTTTCCCCTATTCATTCTCCACCAACACATGAAACCGCCTGATACCATCACCGTCCTTCCCCTTCGCTGAATTCCTACACCATCCTCCTCACCATATACAACTCGCAACTGGAACGTTCAATACCCAGGCAAGAAACGCAGTCCACAAGAATGGCATAAGAGTGAAGAGAATGCGTTCGCGACGTCATATGTTTTATTTGAATTGTATAGTTTTAAATTTGAAGTTTGCGTTTGAGGGAACCATGATGGGTTTGCTGTTTGAGTTGAGTGCCAGAAATGGAAAGAGCAATTGTGATTTTCGAAGCTCACGTTTTGAGCAGAAGAGAAACGAACGTAATTGAGATTTTGGGGATAGGGATTTCAAGAGATCGGTCTGTTTTTATAAAAAGAAAATTATATTTTTTTCTTTGTTCTTTCCTGGAAACCAGAACGAGAATGAAGGCACACAACATTTAAAGAAGAGGTAGTTTGAGGCGCAAGCAATAGTAGCTTGGGAAGCACGGGAACGGTTGGCGTGGTATGCACGGTTTGGAAAAAACTTGGCTAACACGGTTTGAAAAAGCTTGTTGAGCACTAGTCGAGGAGTTTGGATGTCACGCTGATTGAATCCGTACAGGAAAATGTAGAATTTTTCGTCCTCTTTTCTTTTATTTGATTTTACTGTGCATTTCCTTGATGTATGATCTCACTGTAAGAATTAGTCTAACCGATGAACAATATATTTTCTTGCCTTTTGAACTTATATGTTACTGTTGTTATCCGCATGCTTGAATACATTGATTTAAAGTGGTAATTAAATGAAGTATATCATAGGCAGAAATTTAACTAATCCTGAATAGAAAATAAAAATAAGTTACAGATCCAAGGTTGAGTTTTAGAATTTTAAATGCCTATGTTCTATTTGAAATTGAGCTAAATATTAGGGTACATAAGGTTTTTGTTCATGTCTGAACCGCTACCGACAGAAATAAGAATACGGTCGTGTCCAGCGAGGTGCCACGATCCCAAAAATATAATAATATCGGTAGTTTGACTTATATTATGAAATCCCAAAATATTGATATAGGGTGCAAAACACTCCAAATAAAAAGTTGTGTATTTAATTAATTAAAAATTACAGTAAAATTCTAAAAATTAAATTATAACTACGTCTCAAAAGAACCTTATCCAAATTCAAGACCGATACTTAAATATATTTAAATAACCGTTATGGCATATATACGATTTCACAGCGACTTTCTGAAATTTTTAATTGGACATAATTTACAATATATAAGACGAAATCTCGATTTTTCACTTCCATTAGAAAAATATAGTTAAACAGAACCGAACGTTTCTTGTTTCAAAGAAATCCGACTTATTTTGAGTTCTGTATATCTAATTGAAGTTCAAAACGTTAAATTATGAACTGCCGTGACTTTACGAGCTCATTTTAAATTATATTATAAATTATACGTTTAAATATCATTTTATTAAATAATTTCTTATAAATAATTAAACAAAAATATTGATAACAAATTAAATATTCAGAATTCAATGGCTAAAAATCCGGGTCGTTACATTCCTTCCCCCTTAAAATAATTTCGTCCTCGAAATTGCTAAAGTAGGAAAAGATGCTACGTACCCTATTAACTAGGTCCAAAAATCCTTTTTGTTCACTTATTAACTTCAGTTTAACTGGACCAATTTATTTCAATTAAAATATTTATTTATTCTTATTAAAGAAAATTTTCAAAAATTCTGAAAATTTTCTAACACTTTAAATTCTAAAAATTTCGGCAGCAACTCCTCTGCACGGCTCAATCGGTACAACCACAACTCGCCTATCTAGGCGTCTCCAGTCCAAAAGAAAATCAAAAAGACAAGCGGCTAGCCCCATAGGCTCATAAAATCATCAAACCCAAGTAATATTGTAAACATGTACCTTTTAGTCGGGCATAAATCTTTTCTTGCATTTGCTTCCATTCAGTATCTGCTCACCATACATATATCCATTTCCAATTGGTTTCAAATCAATCCAACTTTCAGTTTTTAAATCTCTAATCAACTTCTGATTAGTTCACTTCCATTCAATCGATTCAATTTGATTTTTATTTCAGGAATCAATCCACTTACTCAGTTTGAGTTCAATTTCCATTCTCAATTTAATTCCAAACAACAACATCCAATATATATTCAACTTGTTTATACATAAGTCGAATTCACTTTATTAATTCCAATTTCAAGCATTTCTCTTTGTTTAATTTCAATCTGGATTATCTCTAATCCAGTCCAATTTCGTTTAACATAAGTTAAATTTCAATTCATCTGATACATTTTTACCATTTCCAACCTATTCAACTTATACAAGTTAATTTTTAATTTCTGACTCCAAATTCCCAGGCTTTATTTCAAATTGGTTTGAAATCATATATGTTTATACCCATATATTTATAATCAATCCAATTCAAAACTTTTGAATTTCAAAATCATCTTGCCCGTTTTAAACCAATTTTCCATTCCCAAATTACTATGGTAGCAATCCGTCACTCAGAAACTTGAAAATGAATACCGATAATGTCGCGACCCATTATCAGTACTATTTTCTCGCCCCTTGAAGTGATTTCAGTGCTTAATCACTTTTAAAATCCATTTAAAATCATTCTTATTCAAAAATATCCAAAGTAATGTTATATTACTTTTAAAATTACTTCAGAAAATATTTCTAAACACCCGGGATTTAAATTCAAATTATGGTTTGAATTTAATTCTAGTTTATCTCATTTGGATACATTATATAACCATTTCAATATTTGATAATTTCCTTTGATTGTAATAACAATCAACACAAACAATAATTTCAGAAAATTATCACTTTTATATCAAAAATATCTTTTGGGCAAAATTATATCATTTACCCATCTTTCAAACAATACTGCATCGAATTGTTTTGTTCGAGAGTTTATAAACATCTATCGATACAGTTGTACATCCTGTATCGACCAGAATTCATAAACCACTCAACAAACCAGTCAACACAGTATAAAACAATTTTAGATCAAATCTACAAATAAGCGCTCATACATATACACCCAAACTCAATCTAGGGTACTACTAACCCCATCTCTATCGAGTCATGCCACATAGCCAAGGTTACTACTCAACCTTCTGCTCTGATACCAAATGTAATGGCCCGAATTTCCATACCCTTTGGGTCAACTAATAACAAAACATGTCCAACCCAAATGACACAGAAATACGAATCATTATAAGAAAGAAGTTACAAGATGAGAAGTAGAAAGAAAGAAATATTAGAATAGAAGAAAACGAAGATCACAAACTCACAGCGGAACGAATAAAATATATTAGATAACATAACTTTGAAATACAAATCAGTAAGTATATATATACATACCGTCATTAGAGCATAATAGATATCTCTGGAACAGTTATAACACCTGTTTCCAGATACAACATAGTACACAGCGGAAAATATGGTAGTATATAGCTAACTGATGAAGCCTCCTGCTTCGAGCTCCTTCAAGTGAATCTGAAAAATCCCGACTACTTGACTGCCCGTACAAATTTGGGCACCCAAGAGTTTAGGGAAAACAAACAAAATAAACTCTGGGTCAGTCATGGGACTGGTGTGAGTAAACTCCAACCATTTGTTTAACTTTTAAAAATCCTTTCGAAAGAAAAGATAATCGTAAGACCGGTCCACACATAAACACGGATGGTTTTTACCTTACAATAACCCAGAATATTTTGCTATCAAAATCTGGTGATATTATAATAGTGTCTAAATCAAATAAATAGAATCTAGCGGAAGGCTTGCATCTCACGCTCCATACATAATATAAAATCAAAAACCGCAGGGCACTTATTGGAGATTGGATTTCCAACATGACAAGGTATAGGACCACCTGCCGATAGTGTATCTCTAGAGGCGAATACACTGGGTTCAATAAGAACGTCTTGCAACCCGGCCCACACATGACCGACCACTCATTTCGCTTGAGTGTATCGAATGTATATCACCAACGGTTGGGATCAGCAACCGTTTCCCGAAAGGGACAACATCGATAGATTAAAGAACAAATGGAATTTCTCTAGATAGGTGATTATACATCCTAATGGGAGCGACCCACATAGCCATGCTGCCTGCCCAATTTTTGTCAATTCCCGGTTGTGAGGCTTGAGGTTTGAATTATCTTCCAGAACATCTGGCCACCATTCACTTTGAATGCCACATCGTCATATCCATCAGAAATCACTAATTGATTCCCACAAAAATACTCAGATTTTTAGGCTAAAGAAGTTTCCCTTTTATGCCATCAACTTCGTACGTTTGAAGGAATCAACGTACGTAATCCCTTTGGAAATACTCTGTCAGACACTCGTCTATACAAGTTGTCCTGGGTCTGGACAAACCAAAGGCACTGTTCTATAAATCCATCTTGGGCAATTTCTACCTAGGATTAACAGAACAGCCCTTGCACTTTACTCCCTCTTCAACTTTGTTCATAAGTTGATTCATAACGCTTATACCAATACAGAGTGGTTTTCAGATATTAAATCTGAACCCGGTCTCTCTGTACTGATAACGGAGGTAAAAATAAAATAAAACTTTGATAGTCAGTGATTTAACTATCAAAGAAACACCCATACAATCAACGATCCTATTTCCAATTGGGAATTCTCCTGATCAAGCATCAAAACAACACTGGGCCCCCTTATTATTAATTTCTCATTAAATTATTATTCCCAATTCCTGTCTCTTAATTCCACGTTGACAATTCATTTCATTTTCTATGTGTAGAAAATATCTCTCATTTTATTTGGGAACACATTTCAAATAAACGCAATGTTATAAAACATCATTATTATAACCCGACCCACTAATCATTTATTAGCTAACCATATTGCTTAAACAAGTTTCACCATCGAACCTTAACCATTTCTCCATCGATCATGAAGTCAATCAAGTTGGGGTATAATTACCTCTCAGACCTTAACTGAACAACATTCTCAACTTTGAAACAGTCAAAGCTCACAACTTTAAACAAAACATCGCTTACGCGACTTGATTTATAAACCATTGCTTTTAACAACAACGTTACAATCGCTGTCTAGAATTATAGAACATTTATTATAGCAATAGCGTTAAGATCGCTGTTAAGATTTACAAAACAGTTATTATAACAGCAGCGTTAAAAATCGCTGTTTAAATTTTTCAAGTCATTTATTATCACGGCAGCGTTAAAATCGCTGTTTCAATATTTGGTTTATAAAAATGCAACTTGTATTTATTTATTTCAATAAATAAATAAATAAGTAAATAAATAATTAAATTATTTAAATTTGATTCAAACGGAAAGTAGAATAACTACTTCCCTAAATTTGATAAAATCGAATTCCAATAAATAACTCACTCTCGAATAATCTATATTCGACTTATATTCCGAACTTCGGAATTTATCTACCATTTCAAGTTGATTCAAATTCTAAATTCACTTTTGAATTCATGCTTTCCAAATCATTACCAAATTCCCTTATAACCATTCCACTTTACAAAACATAATTCACTTTATATTTCCCTTTTTTTGGATTAAAACTAATCGTTTCCCTTTTAACATTCATCCATTTCCCTTTTTCAATCAAACTCTAATTTGAAATCATATTTCAAATCTAAATTACCTTTATAGATATTTCATTTGTAAAATACTTGGTTTAAGCAATTATTCACTTTAATCGTGAATATATTTCCTTTATATACCATTTGATTCATGCTTATAAAAATATCTTAAACCCAATTTTTATTTATAACTTCTATTCGGAATTATTTATATAAGTCTTATTTCCTTTACTTTTCAATCATTTAAAATTTCCTTAATAATTGCTAAGTTTAATCTCATTCCAAATATTGGTTTCAAAAACCCTTTTCCTCTTTTTTATATAAATTCAAATTTGAATTTACATTTCAATTTATCTAATGATAAATAATCCACTTAATTTATATTCTTGTTTATAAACAAATTCTTGTTTTCTCCACTAACATGTTTTTAATTTCAACTCTATCACATTTCTATTTTTGAAAATAAATTTCCCTTTTTAAAACTCAAATTTTATTTTCTATATTCGAAAATATTTTACGGTATCTAAAATACCAAGTTTCTAGGGCCAGGGTAAACCTATACAAAGTCAATCACTGACTATATAAAATCACACCACACATCAAAAATCAAGGAAAAATAGTAATATAAATATTGAGGAATCCAGTTGGGTCCTTCCAACTTGTTTCCCTGCATCCAAAGATGTTAATAACATCAATAATATTATTTCATGTCTATATGAAATATCATAACTAATAATCGATCAACGATGTAATCATATCAACCAATTTTATCAACTATTCAACCAAGCATCCATCACACAGTATAAAATAAATTTAAAAACTCGTTTATATAAAAATATAAACGAGTTAGAATTAGTGAGTTTACTCACCTCGGTTCGCAGTTGATGATACTGCTTTTATTTCGTTTTAAAATCGAACAGGCGTTTGATTTTTCCACGAAACTCCAGTAGCTCGATTCGTATCCACGTTAGTTCCATAATGTAAATTCCATTGCTATGATTCCAACATGACTGGTTCGAGCGTATTCTGCTCATGAATGAATCTGTTATTAATGTTACAAGTTTCATAATAACTTAAATGGTTTAAATTTACTTAATGGCCATTATTTAAATTAATTACCGCTTAACTTGATAAATAACGAATTAACCACTGATCCCCTGCTTTGTAGCGTGATTCATGCTTCTTTTCCGATCACCAAAACACGCCTGCTTGCTCCAGTACTTTCAAACCCATGGCTAGACGTAACACCATCTTCTCCCGTTTAGTTTTCAAACTCGTTTTCCATCAGATTTTAGAATCGGCAAAAGCATGTCCCAACAAACTCCATCAATTTTAAACCACTATTTCTATACACGTCTACACACAGTCCAACATGGTTGCCTGTAAAGATTCAGAGCAAAAGATCCGATCATTACTGGGATTATGAAATAACGCAGGCTTCCATGTCCCCTCGTTCTTGTTCAAGGCCTGAAACCAATCCCTTTACAAAATACCAGTCCCCAAAACCCCCTTCTTTTCGTTACCCAATGCTTTTCCTTTTTCATGCCCGTAACTAGACCCTTTCAGACTTCGTTCTCACCACTTCCACAGCACAACTTTCCGCCCAGAACACACAAACGACAAAGCACTCCTCCACCATTATATAGACCAATTACTATCGTTTAAGGCTAACCATGTTTTTGGTTTTCCCCTATTAATTCTCCACCAACACATGAAACTGCCTGATACTATCACCATCCTTCCCCTTCGCCGAATCCCTGCACCATCGTCCTCACTATATACAACTCGCGATTGGAACGTTCAATACCCAGGCAAGAAACGCAGTCCACAAGAATGGCATAGAATTGAAGAGAATGCGTTCGCGACTTCATATGTTTTATTTGAATTGTATAGTTTTAAATTTGAAGTTTGCGTTTGAGGGAACCATGATGGGTTTGTTGTTTGAGTTGAGTGCCAGAAATGGAAAGAGCAATTGTGATTTTCGAAGCTCACGTTTTGAGCAGAAGAGAAACGAACGGAATTGAGATTTTGGGGATAGGGATTTCAAGAGATCGGTCTGTTTTTATAAAAAGAATTTTTTTTTTCTTTGTTCTTTCCTGGAAACCAGAACGAGAATGAAGGCACACAACATTTAAAGAAGAGGTAGTTTGAGGCGCAAGCAATAGTAGCTTGGGAAGCACAGGAACGGTTGGCGTGGTATGCACGGTTTGGAAAAAACTTGGCTGACACGGTTTGAAAAAGCTTGTTGAGCACTGGTTGAGGAGTTTGGATGTTACGCTGATTGAGTCCGTACAGGAAAATATAGAATTTTTCGTCCTCTTTTCTTTTATTTGATTTCTACTGTGCATTTCCTTGATGTATGATCTCACTGTAAGAATTAGTCTAACCGATGAACAATATTTTTTTTTGCCTTTTGAACTTATATGTTACTTGTAATGACCCGCATTGGCAGAGGTATTATGATTAAATTATTTAATTATTGAAATGGTGGTTTAGAGAATTTAAATGGTTGTGGAATTAAATAATGATGAATATTTAATTAAAATAATAAATTAAATAATATATTTAATTCTGAAATAATCAGAATTGGCTGAAATGGCGATATGGTGTGAACTGGATCATCTGTGATATTTAATTCAGTTTAGAATTGAATTGAAATAACGAATATATTCAATCGTCGACAGTTGAATGTATAGTTTATAATATAATTATAAACGAGCTCGAAATGGCGCTGCAGTTCGTAAATTGGCGATTCGAACTTCAACTGAATGTACAGGATTCGTTTTAAATCGGATTTCTGTGAAACAAGAAACGTGTGGAGCTGGTGGAGTATACCTTTCTAGTGGAAGAGAAAAATCGGGATTTCATCGTGTAGATTTTGATGTATGTCCAAACCAAATTTCAGAAAAGTCGCTGTAGAATTCCTTTATAATTTGCGACGCTTTATATACATTATAAAAGGGTTTTCGATATAAATTGAATACCGAGATAATCTGAAATCTGAAATATCAAACTGTAAATTCTGATATGATATTCTGGAGCTGTACGATATCATATGTGAAGATATACAATAATATAAATTTATTTATATTTAATTTAATAATATTTAAATATATTTATATATTTAAATGAGTCATCCAGAGCTTTAAAAATAGCCGGTTTTGCAAACGAAGTCGGAATTCGACGAAACCAGTTTTGTTGGATCTGCAATATCAAATAGTTGTTAGATTTCCAGTTTCGTGATTTTTAGAGTAACTGTGTGGTCGTACGGATTTTTAGAGTGAGAAACAGTCAGTATTTCGACGGTTAAAAATACGCTGTGTGAGCATACGGAGTCGGAATTCGACGAAACTAGTTTCGTTGGGACCGTAATGTCGAACTGAAGGTGCATGTCCAGTTTGGTGATTTTTGGGTATCGTATGTGGTCACAGGGATTTTTAAAGTCCAGAAACGAGAATAAAATCACTAGAATAAATAAAATAAAAAAATAAAATATATATCCCACTTCATTCTCTGATCATATGGGAGGCCACACACACATCATTTCCGACCACATATCCTACCAACCACCGCAACAACTATATAGGAACGCATAAGCTCTTTACAGTAAGAAATTTCCCAAAAGAAAAATCCAAAACAAAATCCACAAATTCCTATAAATCCTGAAAATAAATTCGTTGAATCCAGCGTCCAAAGAGCTTCACGCTGATGCTATTCTTGCTGGGTGCGATCTCGTTCTCCGAGTGGCCAAATCAGACGATGCGAACTAGGGTTCGACAAATACTGAGATACAAGCATCAATACTTGTTTTTAATGTTGTTTGTGGGTTCAGGATGAGATTCCGCACCTGGTGTGCTTTTTGTGTGGGTTTCGGTGATGAGAAACGTCGGTGGTTCACGGTGGCTGCTCGAAGTCGCGGTGATGGGCTGGCGATCGAGTGGGGAGTGATTGGTACCGGGCTGTTCGGATTTGGAAGGAGATGAAAGTGGTATTGTTTGTTTGGTGAACGGTGATGGGATGGTGGAACGGTTTGGGAAGGGAGTTCGGTTGATGGTGAAAAGGGAAATACTGGAGTCGCGTTTAGGATTTGGGAAAGAAGGGGTGAAGGCCGACGGTATTAAAGGTGCGGACGTGGGCTGTTAAGGGGAGATGGGCCAGTTAAGAGTGGGTGAGGCCCATTTAGTTATTTTATTTTGTTTTTATTTAAATAAAATATAGTATAAACTTCGAATGTCAATAACGTATTCGTATGAAATCAGAATCACGAACCGTAAGTTGCGTTGGGACCGTATGGACGAGAGCTTCACAATGAAGCTGACTGGAAGTGGATTGGGGCTCGTATGAATTTATGGCGAAATAAACTGTTGATTCAAATCAAATAACAGTTTATCGTTCTTTAACGATGAACTGCAAATGTGAGTAAATCTCACTAACTCTGAACAGTTTATAATTTCATGTTGTATTTTTAGAACTGTTAAATATTGGCTGATTGACTGTGTGTTGACTGTTTGATTGAACTGCTAGTCAGTTAGTTAAATTTTCTATATTGATTCTGTTTAACAGAATGTATCATATAGAACTAAAAGTGATGTTATCTATATTGTTTAACATCTGTGATGCGGGGAAACAGGTTGGAGGAACCCAACTGGGTTCCTCAACATTTATTTTACTGTTTTTCATATATTGTGATATATGATGTGATATATAATCTGTTGTCGATTATATGTGTTTGGACGATACTAATCATCGTGATTTGATATGTTGAATACCATAACATACCGAATGTTGATAAAGGAATATTTTCAAAGTGTATTTTGAAAATGAATTATTTATATAAAATCGATGGATTTTATATAGAAAAGGAAAAGAATTTTTATAAAATAAATATTTATAAAATCAAAGGATAAGTTAGAATAAAAAGGAAATCATTTGTAAAGTGAAGAACCTTTACTAAAAGTAAATCTTTATAAATGAATAGTTTATTCGAAAAGGAGTTAATCGATGTTAGTTAATCGATTAGTGTTAAAGTAAAAGGAGTTAATCGATGTTAGTTAATCGATTAGTGTTAAAGTAAAAGGAGTCAATCGATGTTAGTTAATCAATTAGTGTTAAAGTAAAAGGAGTCAATCGATGTTAGTTAATCGATTATTGTTAAAGTTAAAAGGAGTTAATCGATGTTAGTTTAATCGATTAGAGTTAAAGCAAAGGAGTTAATCGATGTTAGTTTAATCGATTAAAGTAGAAAGTAAAAGGAGTTAATCGAATATAGTTTATTCGAAGAGAAAGTAAAAGGAGTTAATCGAATATAGTTTATTCGAAGAAAGTAAAATGAGTTAATCGAATATAGTTTATTCGAAGAGAAAGTTAAAAGGAGTTAATCGATGTTAGTTTAATCGATTAGAGTTAAAGCAAAGGAGTTAATCGATGTTAGTTTAATCGATTAAAGTAGAAAGTAAAAGGAGTTAATCGAATATAGTTTATTCGAAGAGAAAGTAAAATGAGTTAATCGAATATAGTTTATTCGAAGAAAGAAAAAGGAGTTATCGAATATAGTTTATTCGAAAGGAGTTAAGTGAAATGAGTAAATCAATAGCGTTAGTCGAATATAGTTAATCCAATAGTGTTAGTCCAATAGAGTTAATTGATAAGGGTTAATCGAATAGAGTTAAGTGAAAAGAGTCAATCGAATATAGCTATTCGAGGAGGGTTAAGTAAGGAAGTTAGTAAAAGAAATATAAAGTGAACTTTGCCCATTTCAAAGTTAGAAATGTTGTTCAGTTAAGGTCTGAGAGGTAGTTCTACCCCAACTTGATTGGCTTCGTTTTTAACTAAGGAATAGTTAAGGTTCGGCAGTAAAGGAAATGGTTTGGGTTGGCATCGCGATGGTTTGTTTAAAACATCTGTCTAAGTCCAATGAAGAAGCTTTGGAAATGTTTTCCAAACAAGAAACCAGAAATGTTTTCTAATAAAGAAAACAAGAAATGGAAATGTTTTCCATTGTTAATGACGTATATTTTCCAAATTTAGAAAATAAGAAATATTGAATATAGGGAAACAGGAGATGAAAAATGAACTAAGGATATAAATGTTAAATGATGTTTGATCGATATAATTTCCATTTGGAAATAATATCGTTGTTTGCACACTTGTTTTTATTCGATAGTTAAATCACAAACTATCGAAGTTTTGACCATTTTAACGTTGTTAATATGGAGAGACCGGTTGGATTATTATCCAAAGAACCACTCTGTATTGGCATAAACGTTGCGAATCATATATGCCGAAGGAAATTGAAGACGGAGTTATGCAAGGGCTATCCTGTTTACAGAATAGTGCCTTCGGTTCATCCTGTTCCTGGATGACTTGTATGGACGGATGTCTGACAGAGTATTTCCAGACGATCACGTATATTGATTTCTCCAACTGTACCAAGAGTGGAAGCGGAGAAGGAAACTTCTTTTAGCTAACACATAATGTATTGTTGAGGACGTCAATCGGTGATTTGATGGATTTGATGATGTGGCATTCAAACTGAATCTGGTGTGATGATAAAGCGTAGCTTCTAGCCTCATCATCCGGTAAATGACATAAATCGGGCAGGCAGCATGGCTAAGTCGGTCGCACCGAAGTAGGGTGTATAATCACCTGATCTAGAGTTTCATTTACTTCTAAAAATCTATTGTTGATGCTGTTCCATTCGGGAAACGGTTGCTGATCCCAACCGTTGGTGATATACATTCGATACACTCAAGCGAAATGAGTGGTCGGTCATGTGTGGCCGGGTTGCAAGATGTTCTTGTTGAACCCAGTGTATTCCTTTCTAGAGGTACACTAGCGAAAGGTGGTTCCATACCTTGTCATAGTTGGAAATCCATTACCCAATACGTGCTTGCGGTTTTGATTATATACTATATATGTAGGACGTGAGATGAAAGCGTTTCTGCTAGATGATTATATATACTGTGGTTGATAGACATTATTATAATATCAAAAGGTTTTTTGATATAAAGATATTTTGGATTCTCATAAGGGAAAAACCCGTTCCGTTATGCGGCGTGGTCTTATGAGATATCGTTTACTTGTTCGAACTGTTTTTAAACTGTTTACTCATACCAGTCCCATGACTGCCCCGGAGTTTATTTTGTGTTGTTTTCCCTTAACTCTTGGGTGCCTAAATTTGTACGGGCAGTCAAGTAGTCAGGATTTTACAGATACACTTGAAGAGCTGGAGCAGGAGGCTTCAGAATTATATCGCTATTATTATTCCGCTGTGTTGTAAGTGCTGTACTTTGATAATGATGTGTATATTCAAATACAGATGTATATTTCAAGTTATGTTATATATATTATATGTTATTCGTTCCGCTGTGAGGTTCGTGTTACTCTGATGTTGTGTTCTTCTTCTTCTTCTATTCTAAGTTTCTATCTTATCTATTCTCACCCTCTAATTTCTTTCACTAATTACCAGGATTTTTCGATGCTTTGGTTATTATCGACATCGAGCTTATGTCGATAACCAAAGTCGCTCAAAATCTGGGTCATTACATTACTATTGTTATCCGCATGCTTGAATACATTGATTTAAAGTGGTAATTAACTAAAGTATATGATAGGCAGAAATTTAACTAATCCTGAATAGAAAATAAAAATAAGTTACAGATCCAAGGTTGAGTTTTAGAATTTTAAATGCCTATGTTCTATTTGAAATTGAGCTAAATATTACGGTACATAAGGTTTCCATTCATGTCTGAACCGCTACCGACAGAAATAAGAATACGGTAGTGTCCAGCGAGGTGCCACGATCCCAAAAATATAATAATATCGGTAGTTTGACTTATATTATGAAATCCCAAAATATTGATATAGGGTGCAAAACACTCCAAATAAAAAGTTGCGTATTTAATTAATTAAAAATTACAGTAAAATTCTAAAAATTAAATTATAACCACGTCTCAAAAGAACCTTATCCAAATTCAAGACCGATACTTAAATATATTTAAATAACCGTTACGGCATATATACGGTTTCATAGCGACTTTCTGAAATTTTTAATTGGACGTAATTCACAATATATAAGACGAAATCTCAATTTTTCACTTCCGTTAGAAAAATATAGTTAAACAGAACCGAACGTTTCTTGTTTCAAAGAAATCCGACTTATTTTGAATTCTATATATCTAATTGAAGTTCAAAACGTTAAATTACGAACTGCCGTGACTTTACGAGCTCATTTTAAATTATATTATAAATTATACGTTCAAATATCGTTTTATTAAATAATTTCTTATAAATAATTCAAACAAAATATTGAAAACAAATTAAATATTCAGAATTCAATGGCTAAAAATCCGGGTCGTTACACATTGTCATAAAAGGATTAACACCATCGTTAGCAAGACCAAGTCTAATATTGCGTGGATCAGCTGCAAACGATTCCCATTTCTCATCTACTACATTCCATGTTATTGAATCCACAGAATGGCGCATTTTCCCATCATTGCTTTTATTACTAAATTTCCATCTTAAATCTTCTGCCGTATTTTGAGATCTAAACATTCTTCTAAATCTAGGAATGATTGGAAAATATCTATAAACTTTAATCGGAATGCCATGCATAATTTCATTAGTACGTTCATTCTTCTTCCATCTTGACACACCACATTTAGGACAACTTTCCAAATCTTTGTACTCTCTTCTAAAAACGCAACAATCATTTTGACAAGCATGAATTTTTTCAAAACCCATATCGAATATTTTGAGAAACTTTTTTACCTCATATAATGTTTTCGGAAGTACATTATTTTTTGGCAACAACAATTGTTGCACATTTAGAAGTTTATCGAAGCCGGTATCAGACAAACCAGTCTCACATTTAAGATTATACAAGGCGAGGATGGCAGATAATTTTGTTTGATCGATACAATCAGGATACAATTGGGCTTTTGCTTCTTCGAAGTTCCTTAACAAATCATCCTCTCGTTTTTGCGCGCTATCTTCATCTTTATCATCATCGAAAAAAGTATAATTGATGAAATCTTCATTTTCATAATCGGTGGCTTCAAATAAATCATGTATGTCATCGGACTTAACATCTGTGCTTATATTTATGTGCTCACCATGACAATACCACTTACTTGTCTTATATACACGATCCATTCCTTTTATAATCAGATGCTCAACTACCACGTTCTCAGATTGATGACTAAGATTTCGACACTTTACGCAAGGACATAGAATTTTTTCTATATTTCCAGAATTTTTCATAGCGGTATCCACAAACTTCCGAGCTCCTTGCTTATACTCACTACTAGTTCTTTGAAAAAAAATTATCTTTTAGCTCTCGTCATAATATAGGATATGATTTTCAAACTACATTTATGTTGAGAATTATGTAGTTACCTGTGTAGATTCACCCAATTTTTATCCATCATCGTCTACTACATAAGCAGGCAAATTTCTAAAACTTGAAGTAATAGTCTATTGTTGAGTACAATCAAATTAACAAAACTACTTAAATAAAACAGTGATACTAAATGAGACACAGCAACTTATAAACTGCTCATAACACAGTCAACATTTTCAGCAGGCATACCAGATGTTAGAAAAAACTGAACATCGGCTAATCAATGAAAAAGATAAATTAATCAAGGCAACGCTTACAGCGACTTAAGGACGACGAAGACTGAACGGGATCTATGGGTCCGACCTCCACTGGAATGGAAATTCCTCCACTGGAACTGATTGCCTTCCGTTATGACAACCGAGAGACCACGAGCAACAGTGCGAAGTGACTGGAGATTCGAGAGTGAGATGGAGATCAGGCAGACAACGAAAATTGGATGGAAAAATTGTAATTGAGAATTTAAAATTTTGGGGAAATATTAAGGATTCGCGGCCGATTTTAGTAACAGTGGGGGAAGTGAAAATTTATTCCCGCTTAAATTTATCTCAATGTTTTAAGATAAAAGCAACGTAATCCTGCTTGATTTCTACAGCAAGGAGACCAAAACGCTGTGAGTTGCAATTGTGGATGACTCCTTTTCTTGTAGTGAAAGTAGTTTATGTTCTTCAGGAACTAATATTCTTTCATTGTTTAGTGTGATTCAACAAATATTCATACCTCCGAGGTTTATTCACTACTCTGGGGACTACAGGTCCACATTTCTCAATTAGAGAAGGATTCATGTTGGCCAATCATGATTTAACATAAGCGCTTTACTTTTTATAAATTTATCATCGATGATTATATATTGTCAGTTCTAGATATAATTTATTGAGATCTCTTTATTTATCTGTTTTAGGTACCTAAACCACTTCTAGGGTTATTTGACAATCATGTCATGGATCTCCTCAAGAGACTCCTTAGGTGTTTCTTAAAGAACACCCACCTCCTTCATTTGGCATCTTTATTACTTACTTCAAAAGTATTTCGAACTGACTTTTAAACCAATCTTTAAATGTGGTTTATGCATTTTGATCCTTCAGGGATTCAAATATATATTGAAGTAAGTCTACAAGGGATATCATTTATAATTTATTCGTGTGTCAATTATTTAACACTGATACTCAAAATGAAATTGTATCCTTTTATCCTCCCCCTCAATGTTGACAAACATTGTCACACTAAATTATAATAGTCATGGGATTCTTATTTTGATCCATTATCACATTGCTATTAGCAAATATATTATATGTGTATCAGTTGTAGGAGGATAACCCTTTAATTAGTCGATAAGATGCATTCATTTTTTTTATTACTTATTCTCTTTCATTGATCGGCAATATTGGAGGAATTTTCTTATTATACAAATCATTTGAATACACATATGACTTCAGGTCATTCATGTTGATTGAAATTTAAATCACTAAATAATATTTATGCATAATCTATAAAATAAGCTTATAACAAACTTTAGAAGTATATTAAATGTTCCATTACAACAATACTTAAAAGCAGGAAATAATCTACTCATTATGAATTATATCATGATTTTCGTTATAACAATACTTAAAGAATGTTGTAATCAACTCTCTTTATTCTTTATATTCTATATAACCAACAAAGTAGTTTAGGTTCTTCAGGAACTAATATTCTTTTATCGTTTAGTGTGATTCAACAAATATTCATACCTTCGAGGTTTATTCACTACTCTGCGGACTACAGGTCCACATTTCTCAATTAGAGAAGGATTCATGATGGCCAATCATGATTTAACATAAGCGCTTTACTTTTTATAAATTTATCATCGATGATTATATATTTTCAGTTCTAGATATAATTTATTGAGATCTCTTTATTTATCTGTTTTAGGTACGTAAACCACTTCTAGGGTTATTTGACAATCATGTCATGGATCTCCTCAAGAGACTCCTTAGGTGTTTCTTCAAGAACACCCACCTCCTTCATTTGGCATCATTATTACTTACTTTATAAGTATTTCGAACTGACTTATAAACCAATCTTTAAATGTGGTTCATGCATTTTATCCTTCAGGGATTCAAATATATATTGAAGTAAGTCTACAAGGGATATCATTTATTGTAACACCCCGTATTTTCTGTAAACATAAGAGTTAAAAATCAAGGTATAATTAATTTTTAGGAGAAGAAATAAGGGAAACGGGTTGCGCCATTGTGTTCGTCTCGGAAAAATACGCAAAATAGAGTCCGAATTTGCGTAAATCGGAGTCCGTATGAAGAAGATATGGACGAACGAAGTTAGGCAGAAAAACCGGAAACAGGCCAGAATACACTGGCGCACTTGTGAAGTGCGCCAGTACAAAAATACACTGGCGCACCTGCCAAGTGCGCCCATACAAATCCAGCACCGAATTCTGGAGTGTTCTGAGGTGACGTGTCTTCTTTTGAGTGGCTGGATGATGTGTATTCGAGCTGTACGATTCTGATGACTTCTGGACTGATCTGAAGGCTCTAAATCACCCTATTCTCCTATAAAAACACCCCCAAACCTCACTTTCTATCCACACAACTTCATTCTACCTATACTCTGCCTTTATTCTAACTAAAATAAAATAATGGCGTCGCTACTCTGCTGGAATCAAAACTAGAAGATAATCAACATCAGCCTAAGCAACTCAATTCAAACTAGAGATTAAAGTTTCTGCAAAGATTCTACAACAAGTTAAAGTTCTTTCTTTAATCCAATCAAGGCAAGTACAGTTATTTTCCGATATAAACGTTAATTCTGATTGTGACATGAATTGTAAATCTGAATATGAGATTATATCTGTTCTTTTCTGTTCTGTTTGGATCTATCTTATCTCTTTCCTCTTTTTGTTCTATAGCCAGGCTACCACGAGCCTGAGCCAATCTCATAAGAGATTAACATACGCTAAAATATTTGGGACAATAAAATGAATGATGCATAATTGGACTGATTTGTGACTGATTTGAGTGAAGGACATAGGTTGTAAACTAGATCTAGATCTATGCATATATGACAATTTGGGATTATCATATGATAATATATGACTTGTAAATCTGGAATATAAGGCATGTTAAAAATTAAGATCTGAATAGAAAGACATAATACAGGTTAGATCTAGATCCTTGGGCATATTTTATATAACGGACTATGACTTTAAAAAAAAAGGAATATGGCTTAGGTAGAAAGATTTACATGGAAGTAGGACATCTATTATGTAAATAAACACCTAAGTAAGGGATCTTTGGGATATATGACATGCATAGTAATCTATGGTTATATTTGGTATAATCTATATATGGATCTTCTGTACTTTGCAAGTTTAATAAAAAGGGGAACATATGATATATGGTAAATTATGACCATAATCTGTGCTATGTGAATTTAATGCAAACATGGGATAAATGATCATATTGGGAATCATGACTATTATTTATGCATGTGAACTTAGGCAAGATTTATATTTAGGCAAGATATGTTGTGAAACCTTAAGGAATGATTAAATCTAATATATTTGCCTAATTTGCTAGTTCTAATCTGCCAATTCTGCCTAAACTGCTAATTATATTGAGATGCCTAGTCTGTTAAATTTGTCTGTTGAGAATGCCTAATCTGTTATATGCTAAAATCTGCTAGTTTGTTTAATCGGCTAAATCCGTTAAGTCGCCTAATCTGCAAAACTTGTTATCTGCTATATCCGTTAAGTTGATATATTCAGTCTGTTGTTGTCATTAGCTATGAATAATTGACATGTATATTAGGCATGAGTATAAATGGTAAATCATTAATTAATTGGCCGCAAAGATAAACATGGCTAACTCGAGGTTAGAATGAGTTTGCGACGTAATTCTGCCCGGAACCGCCCGGCATATTCCAGTGGTCGCAAACAATAGGTTCTAATGTGAGAAGTTAGTCATAACGTGCTTGAAACCCGAGGTTAGACTCAGTTTGCGACAGAAACCTGCCCGGAACCAACCGGCCTAACCAGTAGCCGCAAACTGTCAGTCTAATGTGAGAGGTTTGGGCATTAATATTTAATTAATGAAAATCTGAGATAATTGTGATGTCTAAAACGTGTTGGGTAAGGTTAAACCAATTGGACCAATGAATCTGATAAACCCGTTTCGTGAATCCATAAGCCCAATACAAAGTTAGATAATCTGGAACCAGTTAATCTGTAAGCCTGTTAATCTGAACATCTAATCCGTTAGTCTGAAAACCTGTTAACTTGATTGCCTGATCAGTGAACTAGTTAATCTAAATTTTGTATGTCTGAAACTTGTAGACAAGTTAAACTGAAATCTGTTAGTCTGGGGACACAAGGTTAGGAGGGGAATTACTTGTGTCATCTGTTGTTTGGGACCCATATTAGTCAGTAACCCTTTCTGGTATCAAAACTTTGACCCAACAGGAAGTAGGGTCCAGGCACGCTTACTGAACTAATTATAAGCGGTTCATTCTGATAATGGCGAGGGGTGTTGATGGTGCGTTCCAACCGGGTCATGTGCGTGCATGGATCCCGGTCTGCCTCTGAGGATGTAAGACGCCGTGACATCTGTAAATAGGTCTGTGCCAATTGGTTGTCACTTTAGGGAGTGATACACCCTATTGTGGGGCCGACACAGGATATTTATGTATTAGGGAGCCGATCGCTTGGGGTAGGGTTTTAGGGTACACTTAGTTCTGTCTGTTTCTGTTGGTACCGTCTGTTTCTGTTGGGTGGTAACACCTGTCTGTTTCTGCGTGGTACCGTCTGTTCGGGTGGTAAAGGCCCATTACTAGTGTACACCTAATTCTACATTCTGTTTCCGTAGGGATTAATCTGTTTCTGCTTCTGTCTGTTTCTGATCGGGTAGTAAAGGCCCATTATTAGCATCCTTTTTCTGTTAAATTATTCTGTACCCGTTTCCGTTTCAGTTTAGACATTAGGGTGACACCTAATTCTGTTATACTAGTATTAGTGCAGAGAAGTGTAAAGCAATAGTCTATGTCATTCTGTTCTTCTGTTATATCTGCTACACCTGTTACAGTTATCTCTCATCCAGTTTTATGTTCATGTCATATTATTATTATCTGTTCATATGCTGAAAGTCACTGGACTTGCCAGACTTTTTGTCTGACCCTTGTTGTTTCGCCTCCTTTCTTCCGTTCCCCCCCAGGTTATCCAAGGAGGGAATACTTTAGCTTGATCCGGATTTCTCTCTGCTTGAAGTGCTTAAAGTATGGCTTCGCTCTGTATAGCTCCCGTTCTATGGGGATTATGATTTTAAACATGCATTTTGAAGGCTTTTGTACAAGATTGATATTTGTACTTGAATTCTGAGATTTGAAAGGATGTAACCATATTGATTTCTGTTTCTACTGTAATAAAGTTAAAAATTTTCAAGTACTGTTTTATCTGTCTTGTAAGTTTCTGTTCTGTTTACTAAAATGCTCCACCAAAGTTAAGGCATTCCCTTTGTGAGTGACCTTAACGGAGGTGGGGTGTTACACTTGGTATCAGAGCTGAAGGTTACCAGATTTTATAAAAAGTTTTGAAAACTATTTTCAAAAAAAGGTTTTGAAAGGAAGTATTTTCAAAAATAAAGCTTATTTTGAAAAAACATAATCCCCAAGAGCCATATATCTTTCTTTCAGTCCTTTTTGTATTGAACCTTTCCTTTTTCGTTTCAGCATGTCTGAAGCATCTGAGATACCAGAGGGTGTTCATGTACCCGGTTGGTTTCGTCAATATCTTGAGGCTAGGACCACCGCTGTAGGTCCAGCAAATGATCCCCCTCTTCCACCCCCTCCTCGTGCAATTGCTTTCTCAAAGATCTGTAGAGATTTTAGGGCCATGGGTGGGAAGGATTTCAAAGGAACTGAATCATTCGTAGAAGCAAGGAATTGGCTCAAAGAAACTGAGGATCTATTCGTTATCTTCGAGGTGGACGATAGGCAGAAGGTACAGTTGGCAGTATGGCTACTCAAAGACGAAGCTTCCAACTGGTGGGAAGTCACTAACGCCGAGAGGCCGGTTGAGACATGGATGGATTTCAGAACAAGGTTTGAGACAAAATTCCTCTCGCAAGCTGAACGAAGTTTACAATTGGAAAAGTTCTTATCTCTTAAGCAAGGAAGTATGACGGTCAAGGAATACGTCAACCAGTTCAACCAACTGGCTAGGTTCGGATTGGATTTAGTCAACACTCAGCATAAAAAGGCTCTCCGCTTTGTTAAAGGATTGAACGAGCCACTGCACAGCCTAGCCATGACCCATGTACCCATGGGAGCAACTTACGAGAAATTGGTGGATATGGCACTACTGCACGAGGAAGACAAGGGCCCGAAAGAGACAAAGAAGGAAGAACCACAGAATAAGAAAGCGGGGCCCAAAAAGGAAACACAAAAGAAGGATGAGAAGTCTGAAGATAAGAAGGGGAAAAAGTGCTTTACTTGTGGGAGCTCGACTCATCTGAACAAGGATTGCAGAAAAAGGAAGGGCGCTTGCTTCAACTGTGGGGAGATGGGACACTTCACTAGGGACTGCCCGAAGAGACGAAGACAAGGAGGGCAGGCGAACACTCTTGAGGCTAGTGGCTAGGATAGAAATAGGAAAATTTCTATAGTAGGTTTAATTTCTTTATCTGATTATGGAGTTAAGACTTTTTCTGATTCTGGTATTTTGATTTTGTAATCGATACTCTGCACTTTAATACTAGTATTATTTCTGAATTCCGCTGTAGACTCAGACCCATAAGGGTTATGGATCATCTGTTTGAGATTGGGGTTTGAGGGATATCTGTGTTAGGCGTCAAGTATGACGCATACATTCTGAGTTTTCGTGGGGTATGATTTTATCATGCTTAGCTTCCTAAGAATCATTAGGGAACCTGATCTATACCAATAGTCTGTAAATATCTAAATACTTTTGATAGGATTTCCAGTTTTGACATTGTCTAAAGAAGGTAATCCTCTGAGTGTCAATTTGATGTTGGTTTCGGTCTTTGGGGCCGATACTTAGGACCCATGTCTAATGGGAACCAAATTTTCGTTCTATCTGTACTCGCTTCCATCATTCGACTGTATCCTATCGATCGAATATTCGAACTTTAGGTAGAAACTAATGGGTGTAAACATGTGTTTGAGACATGTTATGTTTGATGGTTGCAAGTGGTTGCTAGTGGTTGCCCATGGATGCATATACACACACTAGGCACTAGATCGGCTCGAAAACACTCTCATACTGCATATGAATGGGTGAGCATTTTTCAATTCTTGTGGATGCAAAATGGTTGGTTCAGCACATGGATGTTGCATTTGAGTGAATGATTGTGCACTCATATAGAAATAATATATATCATTAGAATTCTATTGCATACATGTTGGACTCATGGCACTGACATAATTCGCATTAAGGAGGTCAACTGAATCAGTAGACCGCCTGATCTTTGCATTAGATAAGGAACATATACACACACTTTTGCATATGTTCATACAACATTAGAAGTTTTCTAAGGACAATGGATGCTTGTGGATGATGGTTGAGTAGATGGGTGATTGGATGGTAGGACACATTCTTCTTAACTTGAAGATTTCGGGGACGAAATCCTCTAAGGAGGGGAGAATGTAACACCCCGTATTTTCTGTAAACATAAGAGTTAAAAATCAAGGTATAATTAATTTTTAGGAGAAGAAATAAGGGAAACGGGTTGCGCCATTGTGTTCGTCTCGGAAAAATACGCGAAATAGAGTCCGAATTTGCGTAAATCGGAGTCCGTATGAAGAAGATATGGACGAACGAAGTTAGGCAGAAAAACCGGAAACAGGCCAGAATACACTGGCGCACTTGTGAAGTGCGCCAGTACAAAAATACACTGGCGCACCTGCCAAGTGCGCCCATACAAATCCAGCACCGAATTCTGGAGTGTTCTGAGGTGACGTGTCTTCTTTTGAGTGGCTGGATGATGTGTATTCGAGCTGTACGATTCTGATGACTTCTGGACTGATCTGAAGGCTCTAAATCACCCTATTCTCCTATAAAAACACCCCCAAACCTCACTTTCTATCCACACAACTTCATTCTACCTATACTCTGCCTTTATTCTAACTAAAATAAAATAATGGCGTCGCTACTCTGCTGGAATCAAAACTAGAAGATAATCAACATCAGCCTAAGCAACTCAATTCAAACTAGAGATTAAAGTTTCTGCAAAGATTCTACAACAAGTTAAAGTTCTTTCTTTAATCCAATCAAGGCAAGTACAGTTATTTTCCGATATAAACGTTAATTCTGATTGTGACATGAATTGTAAATCTGAATATGAGATTATATCTGTTCTTTTCTGTTCTGTTTGGATCTATCTTATCTCTTTCCTCTTTTTGTTCTATAGCCAGGCTACCACGAGCCTGAGCCAATCTCATAAGAGATTAACATACGCTAAAATATTTGGGACAATAAAATGAATGATGCATAATTGGACTGATTTGTGACTGATTTGAGTGAAGGACATAGGTTGTAAACTAGATCTAGATCTATGCATATATGACAATTTGGGATTATCATATGATAATATATGACTTGTAAATCTGGAATATAAGGCATGTTAAAAATTAAGATCTGAATAGAAAGACATAATACAGGTTAGATCTAGATCCTTGGGCATATTTTATATAACGGACTATGACTTTAAAAAAAAAGGGAATATGGCTTAGGTAGAAAGATTTACATGGAAGTAGGACATCTATTATGTAAATAAACACCTAAGTAAGGGATCTTTGGGATATATGACATGCATAGTAATCTATGGTTATATTTGGTATAATCTATATATGGATCTTCTGTACTTTGCAAGTTTAATAAAAAGGGGAACATATGATATATGGTAAATTATGACCATAATCTGTGCTATGTGAATTTAATGCAAACATGGGATAAATGATCATATTGGGAATCATGACTATTATTTATGCATGTGAACTTAGGCAAGATTTATATTTAGGCAAGATATGTTGTGAAACCTTAAGGAATGATTAAATCTAATATATTTGCCTAATTTGCTAGTTCTAATCTGCCAATTCTGCCTAAACTGCTAATTAGATTGAGATGCCTAGTCTGTTAAATTTGTCTGTTGAGAATGCCTAATCTGTTATATGCTAAAATCTGCTAGTTTGTTTAATCGGCTAAATCCGTTAAGTCGCCTAATCTGCAAAACTTGTTATCTGCTATATCCGTTAAGTTGATATATTCAGTCTGTTGTTGTCATTAGCTATGAATAATTGACATGTATATTAGGCATGAGTATAAATGGTAAATCATTAATTAATTGGCCGCAAAGATAAACATGGCTAACTCGAGGTTAGAATGAGTTTGCGACGTAATTCTGCCCGGAACCGCCCGGCATATTCCAGTGGTCGCAAACAATAGGTTCTAATGTGAGAAGTTAGTCATAACGTGCTTGAAACCCGAGGTTAGACTCAGTTTGCGACAGAAACCTGCCCGGAACCAACCGGCCTAACCAGTAGCCGCAAACTGTCAGTCTAATGTGAGAGGTTTGGGCATTAATATTTAATTAATGAAAATCTGAGATAATTGTGATGTCTAAAACGTGTTGGGTAAGGTTAAACCAATTGGACCAATGAATCTGATAAACCCGTTTCGTGAATCCATAAGCCCAATACAAAGTTAGATAATCTGGAACCAGTTAATCTGTAAGCCTGTTAATCCGAACATCTGATCCGTTAGTCTGAAAACCTGTTAACTTGATTGCCTGATCAGTGAACTAGTTAATCTAAATTTTGTATGTCTGAAACTTGTAGACAAGTTAAACTGAAATCTGTTAGTCTGGGGACACAAGGTTAGGAGGGGAATTACTTGTGTCATCTGTTGTTTGGGACCCATATTAGTCAGTAACCCTTTCTGGTATCAAAACTTTGACCCAACAGGAAGTAGGGTCCGGGCACGCTTACTGAACTAATTATAAGCGGTTCATTCTGATAATGGCGAGGGGTGTTGATGGTGCGTTCCAACCGGGTCATGTGCATGCATGGATCCCGGTCTGCCTCTGAGGATGTAAGACGCCGTGACATCTGTAAATAGGTCTGTGCCAATTGGTTGTCACTTTAGGGAGTGATACACCCTATTGTGGGGCCGACACAGGATATTTATGTATTAGGGAGCCGATCGCTTGGGGTAGGGTTTTAGGGTACACTTAGTTCTGTCTGTTTCTGTTGGTACCGTCTGTTTCTGTTGGGTGGTAACACCTGTCTGTTTCTGCGTGGTACCGTCTGTTCGGGTGGTAAAGGCCCATTACTAGTGTACACCTAATTCTACATTCTGTTTCCGTAGGGATTAATCTGTTTCTGATCGGGTAGTAAAGGCCCATTATTAGCATCCTGTTTCTGTTAAATTATTCTGTACCCGTTTCCGTTTCAGTTTAGACATTAGGGTGACACCTAATTCTGTTATACTAGTATTAGTGCAGAGAAGTGTAAAGCAATAGTCTATGTCATTCTGTTTTTCTGTTATATCTGCTACACCTGTTACAGTTATCTCTCATCCAGTTTTATGTTCATGTCATATTATTATTATCTGTTCATATGCTGAAAGTCACTGGACTTGCCAGACTTTTTGTCTGACCCTTGTTGTTTCGCCTCCTTTCTTCCGTTCCCCCCCAGGTTATCCAAGGAGGGAATACTTTAGCTTGATCCGGATTTCTCTCTGCTTGAAGTGCTTAAAGTATGGCTTGGCTCTGTATAGCTCCCGTTCTATGGGGATTATGATTTTAAACATGCATTTTGAAGGCTTTTGTACAAGACTGATATTTGTACTTGAATTCTGAGATTTGAAAGGATGTAACCATATTGATTTCTGTTTCTACTGTAATAAAGTTAAAAAATTTCAAGTACTGTTTTATCTGTCTTGTAAGTTTCTGTTCTGTTTACTAAAATGCTCCACCAAAGTTAAGGCATTCCCTTTGTGAGTGACCTTAACGGAGGTGGGGTGTTACATTTATAATTTATTCGTGTGTCAATTATTTAACACTGATACTCAAAATGAAATTGTATATTTTTATCCTCCCCCTCAATGTTGACAAACAT
The DNA here is from genome assembly GCA_030737875.1 of Allium sativum. Classification (NCBI taxonomy): domain Eukaryota; kingdom Viridiplantae; phylum Streptophyta; class Magnoliopsida; order Asparagales; family Amaryllidaceae; genus Allium; species Allium sativum. The sequence continues at coordinate 17,039,049 of CM060923.1, forward strand.
TGTCACACTAAATTATAATAGTCATGGGATTCTCATTTTGATCCATTATCACATTGCTGCTAGCAAATATATTATATGTATATTAGTTGTAGGAGGATAACCCTTTAATTAGTCGATAAGATGCATTCATTTTTTTTATTACTTATTCTCTTTCATTGATCAGCAATATTGGAGGAATTTTCTTGTTATACAAATCATTTGAATACACATATGACTTCAGGTCATTCATGTTGATTGAAATTTAAATCACCAAATAATATTTATGTATAATCTATAAAATAAACTTATAACAAACTTCAGGTTGTTAGTTAAATATTTACGGATATGAATATATAAATACGTGCGTCCACGTATTATAAATTTGCATAGTCTTTATCATTTGAGTTAGTGATTTTAGAATAAATTGTTACAAAGATCAAACTATTGATTTCAATGTAATGATCAATGTCATTACAAATTCTTCAGGATCGTATAATAATGTTCAAAACTTCTGGTTTGAAAACATATCGAACTTCTGGTCCAAATAAATATATGAACAACTTCAAGTTGTTAAGTTGATGGAGTTTTAATATCGCTTCAGGGATATTCCATAAACACCATTTGTGGAGTTTTAATACATATTTTCTCTTAAGAGAAATTTATGAACTTTTCTACAAATATTTATCACTTTTAATTGTAGAAATCTCTTCTGGAGATAATTTTTTATTTTCAAATAAATAGATCTCTTCTAGAGATATCTTACCATTTCCAAATATATAAATATCCTCTAAAGATATTTTGTTATCACCGCTTCTGGGATGAACTTATCTCCTCCAGAGATAAAATATACAAACTATTGATATGTCATATCAATATACAAAAATACATATCAAATTTTAAATGCAGTAACAAAATTAGATGCATTAAATAAAAATAAGATTCAAAAAATTCACTACTTTTGGAGTGTATGATATTTCTTCAGGGAACATATCTTTTATTTATGTAATTGCAATGCAACAAATAAAAATCTCTAACATCTCTTCTAGGATGTTGGATTTTCTATATAAAAATAAATCTCTAGAACATCTCTTCAAGAGATTAATATGCATATTATATCTTCAGGATATTCAATTAATATAAATTGTACATGAAATATGTCAGTTAGATGAAACCCATTTAGAGATTTTCTATTGAATCCAACGTTATTGTCACATATTATTATGTGTGTGCTTATTTTAACTTCTTCTAGAAGTATAATCCTTTCATGTCACAACTTCAAGAAAGCTTCGGGTTTCTATTTCTTGAGTATTATGATTTATTTATTTCCTTTAACTTCTTCAGGAAGTAAAATCTTATCATTTTACATAATTTCAACATACCTTCAGACTACTTATTCATGAACTTCAAGTTCATTTTTTTTTATGAACTTTGGGTTCTCAAATTATGTGTAAACTTCTTGTTTAGAAGCTTATAAATTTTGACAAGTTAAGAGAAATATTGATATGAATCCAAGATTTCAGGTCTTGGGTTTTGAGTTATACAACTCCTTATTAAAACAAATTCTTCACACAACTTCAGGTTGTTGTTGAACCTATTTCTTCCATTATAGGATATATTACTTGCCAAATAAATACATAAAAAAAATCATTCTTATATCCATATTTTGAGAATGAACATATAACATTTAATTTACAATAACCAATGCATTTATGATAATAGTAACTGCAATTAACATTTATAACAATATGGCAATACAATATACATTACCATAACGATACATTTAATGCATTTATTGTAAAAATAACGGAAATAACCATTATACGGTTTAAATATATGAATCAAATAAATAAATTTTACTTAAATCAACAGAATAAAATTTTGATCTAGCTACAGTATTGGTCAATGACAAAACTGAAATAAACAACTTATAGTTGTACTGCATTTCTCAAAAATCGAATTTTCTAAAATATCGTATTTATGAATAATATCCAATCAAGAATTGAGTAGAAATGCATAACTATAGAACCGAGATTTTACATTCCTTAATATGAATGATTCTAAAAACTTGCAAATCTATACATAAAGTTAACAAATATAAATTATATGCTTTATTTTAAATTATGCAATCCATATAAAGATCTTTTAGATCTTTCTTTTTGCATCAAAATTAGTTCTTACCATCATAGAAACTACATGTTCTAAGATTTCCATTTTATAACAAAAATTACTTTTGCATTCACTTCCGGTATGCAAAATTAAGATCAATATATAGATCTTAACTTAATATGATCTTCAGGATGCATTTTTTTTTTCTAAGAAACAACAAAATATTTCTTCTAGAAATATAATATGTTTTAAAATGACTATAATAAAACTTCAAGTATTATCATAATCCATATATCGTTATTGTATATTTTAAATTGAAGCATCTTTTCTAGAAAGTGCTTTCGTTCACATATGAGAGTCATTTTACTATTTTTCTTCAAGAAAATAGTATTTATTATAAGTAATGACCTCATTTAACAATAAATTTCTTTAAGAAATTATGTGTAGCATAAAACTGGAATATAAGCCTTTTTCCTTTTTTTTTTTTTTGAAACTTTTCCTTCCATTGCCTTTTCAAATCCTTTTCTATTACATGTCATTTGCTATAAGCAAAAATTAAATGCAATAACATGCTTCGAGGATTGTATTTCATCTTTCTCATTTGCATATGAATTTCAGGTTCTTCATTTACATATGAACTTCAGGTTCCTCATTTGTATATGAACTTCAGGTTCCTCATTTGAAAAAGTTTGTTTACATGATGAGTTTTCAATTTCACTTCCAGTGATAAATCAATATTGCTATTGAGTTTAAATGCTACACCATCATATTTTATACTCATAATTCTGTTGGGTGTACATAAAGAAATCATACATATTTATCTTCAGTCATATGAAAATTAATAGTAGATCGGAAAGGATAAAACTAGATCTACCTCTACATCACCAATAATGAAAATAATACATATACAATCGAATCTCCATCAAATTGGATTTGAAAAATTCAAAATTAGATCCGCAAAGAAATGAAAGAATACATCTACACATATTTAGGATCAACAAAAATAACTAGATCTAAAAAGTTAGATCCATTGGACTACAATCTAGATCTACAAAAAATATACAGGAAAAGAGATCTAGAAGTTTGAGTCAGATCTAAAAGAACAGAAGATATGACAAATTCATAGATCCATTGATCTAATATTCTCAAACAGAAAATAATTGTATAGTAAATATATAAATTCATGAATTGATATCATCAAATAAAAATTACTTACATGATAGATCCATAGATATAGATCTAGAATATTTCAAACAATAGCTCTAATAGAATGTCGTGCTGATAACGTGTTATAAATAATATACAATAAGAAAGGCATTAGAGGAGGACAAAGAGGATACTTTTATTCATTCCAGAATTTTTATACACAATTTACATTACATGAGCTCCTTATATAAAGGCTTGGGAGCTTAGAGTAAAACTTATCCACCAATGTGGGACTAAACCATATATGACAAAAGCATATTCACACATATATTTTACAACATGTATTATATTGAACCAGGTTAATTAATTTTGCTTGTTTTGCTGTTTTAAAAGGGTTATACAAATAATTGTATAATTCTTAGCATGTAACCGTATTCTAAATATATTTATATGATACATATGTTTAGTATGGTTTATATGTATGTATGTATGTATATATATATATAGTTACTTCATAAGATATTATATCTTAAGATAGTTTGTATATATTTGTAATTGTACAAATATGTCCTGTTATGAACTATTAACTAGCATGTCGTGTAAAAGTTATAAGTTAAATATACATATATAAATCTGAATTGGATATGATCAAAATTTTATTAGAGTCCTTTTGTTTAGCATTTGCATTTCTTTTAAAAACTATGCAAATGTATATTTTGGAACTTCATTTCCTTAGACTGCTCTGGAAATAGCAAATGAGATTTGTTGAGTCACCCTTTAAACTATTATGAGTTAACATAGACTCATGAATACGTAAGTAAGGACATAATAGTTATGTGCATATATTTTGTTGATGAAGCATTATCCTATGTGTATAAACCAATTGTATTTCAGTAAATTTCAAAATGCTATTTTTATTAGATAATAAATACATACAGATAATACAACCATTTCTTGGTCATGGGTCAGCATTTACTGATGCAAATAAATATATAAGGGTATATATATTATTGATGGTCAAATTATAATCCTGACAGATGTATGTAATTATTTGTTCCTGTACTACCTGATGATTAATTACAGGTTAACTTGGAATTTAGGACCCTTTTGTAAACATATTTGTTATATGCATATTAATGCAAACAGTTTGCATAAAATTTTACACAATTTGATTGTACATTTGTATATATATTGATATATATGAATTATAATACATGATAGGCAATTCATTGATTAGATTATTAAACTATTTTGAAGTTTCGATTAGGTTGGGCTTATGAAGCCATTTAACTTATATTTCTCAACTGTTTTTACAGTATGGCTTCTATTCACTTGCATAATAACATTAGCTTATAATTTGAAATCTCCTGTGTGATGAATTGCATCTATGTTTGACATAGATAAAATAAATATGGAACTATTAGACTTGTTTTCATATGCACACTGGTTACTGAATCTAAACATATTATATATAGTACTTATATATGTGTATGTACATATAAATCAAGGGTGGATGCATATATGATTTACATTTACCTCTCAAGTGTTGCTACACAGTAATGTTGATACACATGTTAAGAATGGGATCCATACACCATCCTTTTGGATAAATTTAGTGAATCGGTTTGAATGGAACATTATCGGATGACGTTTCTTTATTTAAACTAATTAACTATAATTATGCCAATAATAGACATTTGATGTTTGCAGATTGTCGGATGGTGTACAGTATTGCGACCATCAGCAATAGACTCGTGGCATAATAGGCAAGTTTGACTTGTGCTAACATGGATAATGTAATGTGTGTATAAAGATATAAGTGAATATATTGTTCATATGTATATATTTTGGATGCTGTCCTACTATTGTAATATGAAATACACACACACACACACATATATATATATATATTGTTTACTGATATGTATATAATTGACTATTACAAGCTAATATCTGTTAACTTGTTATATTGTTGTCTCACCAGTTATATAAATTCTTAGATTATGTTTTGAGATATGATCTAAAGTGTTAATTTAGTCTGTGATATGATTGTATGCTTTTGAGATCATTATGAATATTGTTTTTCAAAACATGCCTTTGTTTGTGACTTGTCGGGATGCCTCATATATATTTGTTTAACAAAATATATTATAACAAGAGCATGTCTGAATTGTTTTATCCATAACACGTTTACCGTATGTAATTGTTACTAATCTGAACAGTCTGCTTAAAACGTTAAGTTCGGGACTATTATGTATTAAATAAATGCATTTGTGTAATCGGCATGATAGTATCACTACACTGTTTTATTCTTACAGCATTAGTTTATGTAAGTTAGTGTAAATGACCATATTGATATTTGCGTAAACTCGAATCTCTGATAAGTATTTGGGTTGGAGGATATATATTGACATATTGGTTACATGGTACATGTTTATATAAGTCATGTTGAGTAAAAAAAAATTGTTTTTTTATTGAGACTACATGTTCATCCACATATGTTTTGAAATTCCATATGAATTTCATGTGTACGGTAGTAACATATGATATTTTGCAATACAAAAGTTGTGTTAATTAAATTTTGAAATGTTCAAAATAAATAGGTGTACATCCTATTTACATAATATTGAATTTAAATATATATATATATTTCATATTTTAAATTCAATAAATATTACGAATATAAAATAGGTATATTTGATATATAGATAACTCTAATATTGTTTACTACTACGAATTATAAATTCCCTCTAAAGCATGTTTTTTGGTATATTAAATCATGGTGAAGTCTTCCAATAGTACACCCATCAATGTCCAATATCATTGGATGTAGGCAACGCCAAAGCATTGTGCATCCTCTTATTTTGGTTATATGAGGTAGGAGTAATTGTGGTGCTTCGATTGTATTATTGGTTTGGCTTAACTAAGGCTGCATAATAAGATTATGGCCTTAGAGACAATAGCATGAATTATTCTATATCTTGAGCAAATGAATAATACTGAACAAAAATGTTCATCGTGCGATCCAAGAATTATATACGATATAATTGACATAAGATGTCTACCTAAAAGGTTGTGTTTTGGGGATTAGCCAAAGCTAGGTCAAGAGATGACTAGATATGGATCTTGGAACACCATTATATATATACCGATATGTATATATAAGCAGAGGGATGTTAATTTGAGTGGGAGCGTACTTTAGTTTAAATAATACATTTATATTAATATAAATTTTGATTGTCAAAATTTTATATTTTATTAAATGAATATTAAGAATCAGTTATCATTTATTATCTACTATAGATATTAAATAAAAAAATAACTCTGATAATTTAAATTAATCCTTAAGAAGGATTGTAACGACCCAAATTTTTGACCGTTCAAATGGACAATAAACCACCCATGTCGACCCAAACAAATCGCAAATGCAGGTAGTTATTGGGAAAAGAAGGAAAGAAAGAAAGAAAAGAAAAACCAATCACAGAACCTCACTTCGGAAGGACAACATATAATAAACAAATAGCAGTTTAAAAGCGGTTGAAATGTATACCTCGGTTATAACATTCAATGATTATCAGAGTTACATATACATACAGCTGTACATAATAAGCAGCGGGAATAATGCAGCGGATATACATATGTATAGATAATAGATATACCAAATCTTCGTCTTCGATCTCCAAGCACAGTCATCTTCAAATATTGCAACGTCTGCTGACCCGAGAGTATTGCATAAAAAGAAAACACAACAAACACTCGAGTCAGCACTAAATCATCTCATATTAGTCAAATCAAAATACGAAATAACATCAGTGTCATGGGTACAGTAACTCAAGAGATGTTACGGGATTTTTCCATCTCTCAAGGATCCGTTAAACTAATACATACATAATATAGTACGCTATTATGATAGTGTATATCCAGTAAAGTATAAATACTGAAAATAGCGTAAGCGGGATTACCATATTACCCTTACGCCGTTTATAGGCACCAACAGTCTATACAGTACCGTAAATTCACCGTACTGGTGTTATCAGAGGGCACTCCATAGAAGGCAATGCTAAATCAAAATCGTATGGGGCTCGATATGGATATATATGACAAGGCACTCGAGGCAATGCCCAGGGTAGGATTCTACCAATTGCACTCCCGGACCGGTGGTAACGCATAGCAGCCACTACCGCCCACCTCGGAACACACTCCCAAAGTCATAAATGGGCCCAAATCATCATCATCATAGTCATAGAAATATTATCGAAGAAGTGTGTCCGATCAAAGGTGCTACCTCAGTTAGTCACGGTATAGCTCCTGTTTTAGTCATTTCAATTCTGACCCGAAGGTCAGGGCTATTTCGTCCTCGATCATCTTCTTCGATTCAATAATCGACTCCAAGTCATCATATCTCGTTCTGGATACGTCGAAACGTTCACAGTTGTCAAAGTGGTATCGACACTGACAGAGAGTATGCCTTATGTCGACTCCGGTCTCTTTAACAACCTACGTTTACATTTTTCACATCGGTTGGTTCTTTTACATTTCAAAGGTTCGCTTTCATCTCAAAATATCATATTTTGTTTCGAACCCATTTTATATTCAAAAGAATAAAAATTTCATATCAACATATCACAATCATACCCAAAACCAATTTTATTCTAAACTAGAATATATTTCATATCCTTATATTATAATCATATAATATTTCATAATCGACCTATATTCAAACAGAATATATTTTACCTCAAAGGTTATACTTATCTCAAATCGATTTGAATTCTAAATCCGTTTATATTCAAAAGAGTATAAATCTCCATAACCCTCATTCATATCATTTATGAAATCCATTATATTCGAATAAAAATATCAATTTCATTTTCATATAAAATTGGTTAACGTCGATTCCATATTTGAATACTTTATTTCGACTCCATCTCGAACTGGGGTTTAAATCCAGCATTTTCCATTCGGAAGAAAATTTACGATCATTGACAAAATTTGGAAACAGATGCTCTTAAAATAAAAGTCTTTATATAAAATGTATATATATATATAGAATATAATAGCTAGAATATAATAAGATAATTTAACACTATGTATATACGTGAGTTAAAGTTCTTGCAGATTAGTTTAAGTAATAAAATATAAGGAAATTTAGTTATAACCAAATAGTTTTATAGGTAAAGGTTTTGATAATTGAAATTTTTGAAAAGAATAGTTATTTGAAATCAAAGGTGTAATATATATATATATATATAATAAAATCCCTTAACGAAAATCGTTCTTTCCTTCCGAATTCCAACACTTGGACCTATACTCCAGTCTCAATGGAGTTAACATAGTTCAATATCTTGTTTCCAACACCATTTAAACCCATCTTTCCATTTAAAGGATTTCAAAACCATATTCATATTTCGTTTGAGCAACCTCGATTATCTTTATTCCTAAATGAAATTCAACAAGAATTTACTTAATTCGAGTTTTCCCAATTTTTGGGATAAAATCCCAAATCCTGTTCGAATTCAAATTCAAAACTCCAAATTCCTTGGGAAAAATTTCCTTAACCATTCAATAATGTCCAGGATTTAGATCTTAAAGGAAGAAAAAAAATTTATCGAAATCGACACATTCCTTTAAATGAAGTTTTCCATAAGACAGAATTTCGAATATTTAAAAACCATTTAACCAACCGATGTCTGTATTTAATTGTCTATCCAATGGCCAAGTGATTTAAATTTAATTTATCGATATTCCAGGGATGGATCTATCATTTCAATCCAAATCAGGGTCACAGGTATGTATCATTTCAACCTGTGTTCTTAATTTATTCAAATCGATAAATCCCGGGTTTATTAGATGCCCGTAACATCAAGGGTAAATGGGATTTATCGCCACAATCAACATGCATTACAATATACTGAAATAAAGAGCATTTAAAATGTCACTATAAATCCAGTAATAAATTTCAACCAACATCCATCACAACAATTTTATTCAACTGATTCAGCATTAAACTGTTTCAGGATTTAACAAGGGTTCGAATTCAACTAGAGATTTAAATTAAATTAAATAACAAATCATTTACTTAGATTGCATGTTAACACACTTGCATGTTAAATTTAAACCGCACATCAACCATCCAACACACCCATACAACCAAACTTACTTCATAATTTAATTCAATAAATATGAGGATAAATTCAGTATTTCGTGAGCGAAGAATCACTCACCTTTGGGTCCTTAGTGGATCGGACGTCCAAAAGAAGCCCAAAATTTCACAGTCTCTAAACACAGCCAGATTAGCGCGAAAACGTCCGCAATTCCGCCACGATCTCAACGCAACAAACCGCGTCCAAATCCGAGTTAATATGAAGAAGTTATGAGCATTTTATGATTTGAATTTAAAAATATATATAAAATTATAAAATAACCCTCACCCACTAATATCCCGCCACGTCAGCAGGTCCCACTTCATCTTCCCGCTCCTCACCCATGAACAGTAGCCGACGTGTTAAAACCCATCCACCACCAAACTTTGACCGCCCGCTGCAACCTCCTCCGACCGAGCTAGAATGGGCGGCCACCACCAACGGCGAGCTTAGCTCGAGCCGCTCCTCCTAGTACCGGAGCCACCACCTCCGGTGGTCCCCTCCGCTGCCACCAGGACCATGAACCCACCGGGTTCTAAACCCTAAAACGTAAATTCCGACCACCTCACTAACTTTCACACGATGCCGCCACCTCCGTTGTACTCGTATGAGCTTCCTCTTCAAAACCCATACTTCGCTTTCCCCGATTAACTCCAGAATCGAAAACCCCCAAATTCACTTCTAGGGTTTCGAAAATCCGACTGTTTGACTGCAAATTCCGGCAACTCCTTCCACTGCATGTCGAATCTGACCATACCCGTAGCTTCCTGACGTCACGAGCTTCGATTTGACATATAATTCGATGGGTTTTGGAGAGATTTTATTTTTAGAGTTGTATTTTGCTTTGAATCTAGGGTTTTGAAATTTCTCTCAGCCATTAGAGAAGTTTGATGGAGAAGGAAGTAAACATATAATGAAAATGGATGATGGGTGAAGGAGAGGGAATTTTATTTATATATATATAGGCCCAATATAGTAAACAACAACCATTATCCAATTACATCGTCTTATTTCACGTTTTATCCCGTACGACCAAACGACAAGTCGGATTGTAACGCAAATTGGAATCCTAGCATAATTCACTGTTCCGGTTCCAATGGCGCAAGTTTCGTCGAATTCCGAGACAGTCGCCAAAACAGTTAAATTTCACAGCTAATTAAATAAATAAAATATTCAAAATTCAATTAACTGTTTAAATTCAAATTAAATATTCGTTAAATTCAAATTAAATCCAATTATAACCTAAATAAATTCTATAAATAAATTTCACACATTTTAAATCAAATTTTTGATTATTTAAATCTCTGGTTTGAATTTCAGTTATAATTCAACAATTTAAAATTCCACCATTTCAAATTAAATTTGAATTTCCATTATAAACCAAATAACTCAAATTTATTAATTAAATAAAATATAAATTTTCAAATTGTCCCAATTCTAAGTATAAACTAAATTTAAAACTATTTACTCCACTCAAATAGTCATCATCATTATAATCGACAAAATTTGATTTTTCCTATATATTCCAATTTATTTAATTTAAATTGAAATTTAAATATACTGAAAATTATGGGACGTTACATTCTCCCCCACTTAAAAATCTTTCGTCCTCGAAAAGAGAACGAAATGAGGTATTAACCAAATCATACATTCAAATTTAGACTTATAAAATAATATTTATAAAATAAGTATATAGTTGTAAAACCCCATAAATTTTCTAATTCCTGAAATCACGGAAAATTTCGGCAGCATCTCCTTTGTACGGAGAGGTCTGGAAAATCACGACATATATAATTTCAAATATACATCTCATCATTCGATGAGGCATCCCAAAAATGGGGAAGACACCATATATATTCTAACCACAAACCATATAACACACATTCGTACCTTGTTTAGCGTTTGTTTGCATTTTTATTTACCTTAACATTTAGCATTTAGCGCAAGCGAGCTCCAAAGCGTAGCGCACACTCCTTACACCTGTTACAACTTGCATACACATGAGATTCAAGCATATATACAATATATAACAACATATGCAACTTACCCAACATACATTAATCAATTTAACCCCAAAACCAATATATCTATGTCAGGCCAGCAAACAAAATGAAGTTTATCACCCATTAAATATTGGAATTTGACAAGAAAGGTAAAAGTTGTAGCATTTCTTTTAAGCTTTCCGAATTGTCCGGATTCATCGAATTCCGACAATTCGTTCAAAAGTTATGACTGTTTTAATAAAACCGAACGCTTCAGCCCGTACCCTGAAAATGCAGGTCTGAAATGTTCTATCCACTTTTTAGCCCCCTAAACATCAGACTTTGACTAGGCATATTAAGAGAAAGTTTTAGTTTACATTCTGGCCTTTCCGACTTGTACTCGCACGTTAAAATCCGATGTTTCGTTTGGGAGTTATGGTCAAAACAACATGGGTATTCAGTTCAGATTTTTATTTTTCTGCACATACAACTATGACTAAAACTTGCATTTCAGCTTAGTAAACATAGGAATTCGACAGGGCTTTATAAACGAAAGTTTTAGCTCGGTTTCTAAGGTTTCCGAAAAGTCCGGAATCGTCAGATTCCGATCATCCCATCAAAAGTTATGGTCACTTTAGCTTCAGCTTATCGACTATTTCAGATTTACATAAACATTGGATTATTTCTATTCGAAATTTCAACATTTTCGATTTCAATACTTTTGTAAATCCTTAACATTTAACTTTATTATCGCTTCATTATTCAAGAATTGGATCCATATTCAATTTATTACTTTATTTCGATATTCTTTCTATTCGCTTCTCGTTTATTCCGAGCATTAAATTCTAACTGAAAACTCGAAATTTGTTCTAGCTTTTCAATCAACTTGATGATATTAAGTCATATATTCATGAACATGAGTCAAGTTGCCAAATCTCATGACAATTTTTTTCTAAGTACTTAATTTCCATCTCATCTTTATAAAGTCTTTTAAGTAACTCTTATCGAATCAATTTACGTGACTCACCTAAGTTTTGTCTTAACTCATATTTCATCTACCAATCCCATTTAAAATGGTTAATACTTCGACACTCATATACGAAGTTTTTCATTGAATTTGGTTTCAATTATTCTTATTTCTTTCATTTATCTCAAATTACTCTCTCATTCTTTCGCTACCTTCAATTGCTCGTTCGTTTCATTAATGTTAAATCATTATTCATTCAACCCTTTTCCTATTCTCTTATTCTAATTCCAACCTCACTTAAAGTTTATTCCATTTGCTCAATCTACTTATTCGACTTTCAGGTCATGAATTGGGTTAAAGACAGTTTATATTCAGATTTACTTTCGATATATTGACCAAAAGAGGTTTAATCCATCCAGGGTTTACGTCTTCATTCACCTGTACCCTAATTCATCTTTTACATTCTTCGTTTAGTTATCGACCTTTCACATTTCATTAATAACACAAATTCCTTTAAATTCCTTCTCGACTAACTTAGTAACTTATGAATTAGCCAAGACATGTGTTCTCGTTCTTATTACACAACCAACTTTTCAATTGATTCAGTTGGTTTTAATTGAATTTTATTTCGTGGTAAGTTTAATTTCTTCTAACATCCTTATCGACCAAAGTTGGGATTGGTTTCCCTTATTATCATCCATAGTTAAGAATTCCATGATGACCCCTTAGTTCTTAAGTCCATTCCAAAATTTCAAAGTCTAAAACTCCAATGAATCGAGAAAATTAAATCTTGAATCAATGTAATTAGTTAGGATGAACTTAAACACTTCATCCTGGGGTCATAAGCTAAAATTTAAAATAATCTAAGTACTTATACTATTTTATAGAAAAACATGCCATAAAATTTTTGAACCCAAATCTTTAATTTACAAAAACATAGAAATTTTTCAAAGCATGTTAAATTTAAATTTCAACTTTAAATAACATATCCTAATACCTTTATAAAAGAATTTATATCATATGGAATTAAATTCAAATCCTTTGTCAAACAAGTTATAATAACCATCGAGTGATCTCCCCCACTTAAACTCTTCAGAGCAAATATCGATAATGCGTGCACTCATTACCGACATCGTTTCTAAGGTCCAAGAAGGGATTATACCCACCTTGAAAATCTTTAAAACCATTTCCTTTCGATTATACCTATAATATGATATTATTTAAACTTTGGCAAAACTATTTCCAAAGACACCCCAGGATCAAGTTTCAAGTTCATTCCTATTTCAACCACAAACCCTTTACACCCAATTATACCTACAGGTATTTTATTTCAAATATTTTCTAAAATCATTAAATTTCCAACACCTATTAATTACCTCTTATTATATTCATTATTTAACCGACCATAATAGGTAATAACTTAATTATTACCACCTACTAAAACGAATACATATATACTTGAACCAATAATATATTTGATATATTCAAAATATAATCGAAAACCATATCATGTCGATCATTCTGTTCGATTTTTTTTAGAAATTCCTATCGATTCTATGGCGTCCCATATATCGACCAGAATCCATAAATATTCAACAGAACAAATCAACACAATGTAAACCAATTTATATCAAAATACAAGTACGCTCTCTCATATCACTCAGACTCATTCTAGGGCACTACTACCCTATCTCTAATGAGTTAATTCCCAAACAGAGCCAGGGTTATCGCCAACCATCGCTCTGATACCAACTGTAATGACCCAAATTTTTGACGGTTCAAATCAACAATAAACCACCCATGTCGACCCAAACAAATCGCAAATGCAGGTAGTTATTGGGAAAAGAAGGCAAGAAAGAAAAGAAAAACCAATCACAGAACCTCACTTCGGAAGGACAACATATAATAAACAAATAGCAGTTTAAAAGCGGTTGAAATGTATACCTCGGTTATAACATTCAATGATTATCAGAGTTACATATACATACAGCTGTACATAATAAGCAGCGGGAATAATGCAGCGGATATACATATGTATAGATAATAGATATACCAAATCTTCGTCTTCGATCTCCAAGCACAGTCATCTTCAAATACTGCAACGTCTGCTGACCCGAGAGTATTGCATAAAAAGAAAACACAACAAACACTCGGGTCAGCACTAAATCATCTCATATTAGTCAAATCAAAATACGAAATAACATCAGTGTCATGGGTACAGTAACTCAAGAGATGTTACGGGATTTTTCCATCTCTCAAGGATCCGTTAAACTAATACATACATAATATAGTACGCTATTATGATAGTGTCTATCCAGTAAAGTATAAATACTGAAAATAGCGTAAGCGGGATTACCATATTACCCTTACGCCGTTTATAGGCACCAACAGTCTATACAGTACCGTAAATTCACCGTACTGGTGTTATCATAGGGCACTCCATAGAAGGCAATGCTAAATCAAAATCGTATGGGGCTCGATATGGATATATATGACAAGGCACTCGAGGCAATGCCCAGGGTAGGATTCTACCAATTGCACTCCCGGACCGGTGGTAACGCATAGCAGCCACTACCGCCCACCTCGGAACACACTCCCAAAGTCATAAATGGGCCCAAATCATCATCATCATAGTCATAGAAATATTATCGAAGAAGTGTGTCCGATCAAAGGTGCTACCTCAGTTAGTCACGGTATAGCTCCTGTTTTAGTCATTTCAATTCTGACCCGAAGGTCAGGGCTATTTCGTCCTCAATCATCTTCTTCGATTCAATAATCGACTCCAAGTCATCATATCTCGTTCTGGATACGTCGAAACGTTCACAGTTGTCAAAGTGGTATCGACACTAATAGAGAGTATGCCTTATGTCGACTCCCGTCTCTTTAACAACCTACGTTTACATTTTTCACATTGGTTGGTTCTTTTACATTTCAAAGGTTCGCTTTCATCTCAAAATATCATATTTTGTTTCGAACCCATTTTATATTCAAAAGAATAAAAATTTCATATCAACATATCACAATCATACCCAAAACCAATTTTATTTTAAACTAGAATATATTTCATATCCTTATATTATAATCATATAATATTTCATAATCGACCTATATTCAAACAGAATATATTTTACCTCAAAGGTTATACTTATCTCAAATCGATTTGAATTCTAAATCCGTTTATATTCAAAGAGTATAAATCTCCATAACCCCCATTCATATCATTTATGAAATCCATTATATTCGAATAAAAATATCAATTTCATTTTCATATAAAATTGGTTAACGTCGATTCCATATTTGAATACTTTATTTCGACTCCATCTCGAACTGGGGTTTAAATCCAGCATTTTCCATTCGGAAGAAAATTTACGATCATTGACAAAATTTGGAAACAGATGCTCTTAAAATAAAAGTCTTTATATAAAATTTGTATATACATATAGAATATAATAACTAGAATATAATAAGATAATTTAACACTATGTATATACGTGAGTTAAAGTTCTTTCAGATTAGTTTAAGTAATAAAATATAAGGAAATTTAGTTATAACCAAATAGTTTTATAGGTAAAGGTTTTGATAATTGAAATTTTTGAAAAGAATAGTTATTTGAAATCAAAGGTGTAAAATATATATATAATAAAATCCCTTAACCAAAATCGTTCTTTCCTTCCGAATTCCAACACTTGGACCTATACTCCAGTCTCAATGGAGTTAACATAGTTCAATATCTTGTTTCCAACACCATTTAAACCCATCTTTCCATTTAAAGGATTTCAAAACCATATTCATATTTCGTTTGAGCAGCCTCGATTATCTTTATTCCTAAATGAAATTCAACAAGAATTTACTTAATTCGAGTTTTCCCAATTTTTGGGATAAAATCCCAAATCCTGTTCGAATTCAAATTCAAAACTCCAAATTCCTTGGGAAAAATTTCCTTAACCATTCAATAATGTCCAGGATTTAGATCTTAAAGGAAGAAAAAAAATTATCGAAATCGACACATTCCTTTAAATGAAGTTTTCCATAAGACAGAATTTCGAATATTTAAAAACCATTTAACCAACCGATGTCTGTATTTAATTGTCTATCCAATGGCCAAGTGATTTAAATTTAATTTATCGATATTCCAGGGATGGATCTATCATTTCAATCCAAATCAGGGTCACAGGTATGTATCATTTCAACCTGTGTTCTTAATTTATTTAAATCGATAAATCCCGGGTTTATTAGATGCCCGTAACATCAAGGGTAAATGTGATTTATTGCCACAATCAACATGCATTACAATATACTGAAATAAAGAGCATTTAAAATGTCACTATAAATCCAGTAATAAATTTCAACCAACATCCATCACAACAATTTTATTCAACTGATTCAGCATTAAACTGTTTCAGGATTTAACAAGGGTTCGAATTCAACTAGAGATTTAAATTAAATTAAATAACAAATCATTTACTTAGATTGCATGTCAACACACTTGCATGTTAAATTTAAACCGCACATCAACCATCCAACACACCCATACAACCAAACTTACTTCATAATTTAATTCAATAAATATGAGGATAAATTCAGTATTTCGTGAGCGAAGAATCACTCACCTTTGGGTCCTTAGTGGATCGGACGTCCAAAAGAAGCCCAAAATTTCATAGTCTCTAAACACAGCCAAATTAGCGCCAAAACGTCCGCAATTCTGCCATGATCTCAACGCAACAAACCGCGTCCAAATCCGAGTTAATATGAAGAAGTTATGAGCATTTTATGATTTGAATTTAAAAATATATATAAAATTATAAAATAACCCTCACCCACTAATATCCCGCCACGTCAGCAGGTCCCACTTCATCTTCCCGCTCCTCACCCTTGAACAGTAGCCGACGCGTTAAAATCCATCCACCACCAAACTTTGACCGCCCGCTGCAACCTCCTCCGACCGAGCTAGAATGGGCGGCCACCACCAACGGCGAGCTTAGCTCGAGCCGCTCCTCCTAGTACCGGAGCCACCACCTCCGGTGGTCCCCTCCGCTGCCACCAGGACCATGAACCCACCGGGTTCTAAACCCTAAAACGTAAATTCCGACCACCTCACCAACTTTCACACGATGCCGCCACCTCCGTTGTACTCGTATGAGCTTCCTCTTCAAAACCCATACTTCGCTTTCCCCGATTAACTCCAGAATCGAAAACCCCCAAATCCACTTCTAGGGTTTCGCAAATCCGACTGTTTGACTGCAAATTCCGGCAACTCCTTCCACTGCATGTCGAATCTGACCATACCCGTAGCTTCCTGACGTCACGAGCTTCGATTTGACATATAATTCGATGGGTTTTGGAGAGATTTTATTTTTAGAGTTGTATTTTGCTTTGAATCTAGGGTTTTGAAATTTCTCTCAGCCATTAGAGAAGTTTGATGGAGAAGGAAGTAAACATATAATGAAAATGGCTGATGGGTGAAGGAGAGGGAATTTTATTTATATATATAGGCCCAATATAGTAAACAACAACCATTATCCAATTACATCGTCTTATTTCACGTTTTATCCCGTACGACCAAACGACAAGTCGGATTGTAACGCAAATTGGAATCCTAGCATAATTCACTGTTCCGGTTCCAATGGCGACAGTTTCGTCGAATTCCGAGACAGTCGCCAAAACAGTTAAATTTCACAGCTAATTAAATAAATAAAATATTCAAAATTCAATTAACTGTTTAAATTCAAATTAAATATTCGTTAAATTCAAATTAAATCCAATTATAACCTAAATAAATTCTATAAATAAATTTCACACATTTTAAATCAAATTTTTGATTATTTAAATCTCTGATTTGAATTTCAGTTATAATTCAACAATTTAAAATTCCACCATTTCAAATTAAATTTGAATTTCCATTATAAACCAAATAACTCAAATTTATTAATTAAATAAAATATAAATTTTCAAATTGTCCCAATTCTAAGTATAAACTAAATTTAAAACTATTTACTCCACTCAAATAGTCATCATCATTATAATCGACAAAATTTGATTTTTCCTATATATTCCAATTTATTTAATTTAAATTGAAATTTAAATATACTGAAAATTATGGGACGTTACAAGGATAAATTGAATTAAATCAAATTTCTTAACTAACATTGAAATTTGAGGATTGTCCTCAAACAAACTAAACGTAATTGTTTTACAAATATTGAAGATCTAAAATAAAAGTTAAAATGTGACTTTAACTGAATGAGATATAAGTGTTATAATAATCTACTTATACATTTCTAGTATTGGATACTAGATATAAATCACATAAATGTATGTTGATTTATAGAAATTGCAGAATAAGTAGAAATCTAATATAGGGACAAGTGGACTTACGATTGGATATGAAGCAAATGTTGTTGGATTATCCAAATGAAGTTGATTCTTGTTGTATATACAGGCTTAATTAAATAAATAAAATACTTATTATTATTATGAAATTCCACTTAAAATAAATGTAATAAAAGATCTTGTTTAGACAAGTTTGAATTTCATTTTTAATAAAAGAATAATTGTTATTCATTTTATTTAAATGAAATGCCGTATGGAATTTCACAAATAGTTAATGATATTTGTAAATCATTAACTATAATGTACTTGACATAAATAATTAATGGATTAAATTTAGTGATTTAAATCCAACATACCTTTAGCATTACCAATTAGCCCGTATAAACAAGAGAGTATGTCAAAACTCCATAATGATGGAATTTTGAGATCATTTGATTTTGAATTATATGAAGGATGCAAATCTTGTTTATGCAAGATAACTGTATCACCTTTCACTTGACACAGTAAATGAGTGACAAGTATTGGGTCTCATACATAATGATGTATATCGAGCAATGAATACGTAAACTAGAGGTAGGTTTTAATTACTTCATTATATTTACTGATGATATCAGTAGATACAGATATGTGTATCCTATGAAACACATATCAGAATCCTTTGAAAAGTTCAAAGAATTCAAAGTGGAGATAGAAACCAATTTTAATAGAAAATACATACTTTTCGAGCAGATCGAAAAGGAATATTTAAGTCAACTATTTAATGACTATCCTGATGAGTTTGAAATTGTTTCACGACTCACTCCACCTAGAACACCATGTTAAAATAGTGTGTCTAAAAGGAGAAATCACACCTTATATGATATAGTACGACTAATGATAAGTCATATAAATCTTCCAACAAATTAAGTTTAGAACAATTGCATTTAATCATACTAAAATGATTTTAAAGATGCCATATAAGATATGTACTAGGAGATGTTATATTGTGTCTAATACGCAGATTTGGATGCAAGACATTTATTTAACATCCTTCCTCTGATAAGATCAGACCCAAATAAGATAACTATTTTGTGTAATATCCACAAGATATAAATGGATATTATTTCTGTATATTCTTTGAGAATAAAATGTTTACTGCTCAAATTGGTATCCTTTATAAAGGAGAACCAGTCTCTAAGATACCGCTAGGAATGAAATAGAAGTCGAAATGTCTTGAAACCACAAAATACCATTGAATCTTGTATAGACAAGAAATTGAGTGGGAGTGACACAATAATTCTGATGTTATTTGATAACACATTAATTATTGTAAATAATGTTAGTTTAAAAACAAGAAATAAATACTGATTCTAAGAAAGAAAATGTTTGGATTAAGAAGTTCATGATTGAACTTAATTCGTTGTTGATCGAATGATATACATTGCGATAACAATATAGCTGTTGCTCAGGCCTAAAACATTAAACTCATCATCAATCCAAACATATATTTTAAGAAATATAATTTTTATGTGAAGTTGTTCATAGAAGAAATAAACATATCTGCAAAGTTACAAAAGTTGTAATGTTGTAGACCTACTGAATTAAACTCTGTCACTTGTAGAAGTTTAATAGTCACACTAGTTTCATGAGTATACGATACGTAAATGATTGACTCTAGTGCAAGTGGGAGATTGTTAGAGTTTATGCCCTAGAGGCAATCCATTTGATGAGATAGATAACAGTGTTGTTGTTGTTATTTTATTTGAAATAAAATATATATTCTGTTATGTTATATTTACTGCGTAATAAAAGTATTAACATAACAGAAGTCCTTAGAATAATAATACGGAATTATATAGTTTGAGTAAGACTTGAGCTTGAGACTATATAATATTAAGTATTATAATTCTTAAATGTCCCTAGTCGAGTTTTATTGTTTATATATAGGACAACAATAAATCGTTGAGACTAGTATATTGATTGACTAATGATCACATCTCATTGATCATTAATGTACGTGGTATTAAAGTCAAGATATAAATACGTATTGGAGAATAGCGTATTGGGCTGACCCACCGTGAGATAACTACATGGAATAATTAACTATATCATAAGTTGTTCTCATAGTGACAGTGATGTAATGGTCCTCAAACCTGGAATCATTATAATTTTTTCGAGGATATTTGTATTTTGATATCATCTAAAGTTATTTCGTACCAGAGTAATGATAACGGTGATTATTGGATATATCTCGAATCGAATGAAAATTATGAATGGTCTAGATGGAATTTAACCCTATGATGTATTCATAGTGATATCCATGGGCCTCTTGATTGAGTAAGACTGTGAAATGCATGGCCGTGCTCAAATATTGATTTGTTTTAAACAGTCTACTCATCGATAAAAAAAACGGATTAAATTATAAAGAGGATGATACGATCCATGCCTCCATTTTAATTTTCGATATATCAGTTAAAAGGATTAAATTATATTGAGACACTATCCACAAAAGGTTATATCGAATCATTGATATCATTGTAACTTGGGTAGCAGTGATGTATTACTAGATGCCGCTCATTGTTTACATTTTAAATATTTAAATTGTTGGCAACATTATGATAACCTATAGGGTCACACTTATAAGCGTTGTAAATGATGAGAATGTTTAAATAGAAGGAGATCAAAATGTTTGACTAATTCTTTTATTTAAATTGTAGAACGGGTCAAAAGGGCATATAAAATCTTGTATAAACTTTGTATATAAATGAAGTAAAGGGGCCGTCTCTTTTAAACATTCATTCATTTAGAAAAAGACGAGAAACTTCTAAAACCCTAGTTCTAGTTCCCTCAAATCGGCTAGTACCGATCAATCATCCTTCGATTTCGATTGTCGATCTCGATAGCTTCACTTGTGGATTCCGATAGAGGTGCTTTGCTTTAAGTGCTAAGATTCAAAGCGATCTAAAACCGGATTCCATTGATTTCGAGATTTCCAAATCAAACTTTTGTTCGATTTTGCAAATCAAATAAGAAAGGTACATGTTTTAATTAAATCTGGTTCAATTTGTTAACTAGGGTTACTGATTTTCTTGCTTTCCGCTGCATTATTCGATCCTTATTAACCTACAAAAAGATACTTCAACGACTTGTGGTCCGTAAACAACTCGAACCGAACTCCCAATAGGTGATGTCTTCACATCTTTAGAGCAAACACAGTCCCCCGCTAACTCCAAATCATGAGTTGGATAATTCCTTTTATGCGGCTTCAGCTATCAACTCGCATAGGCCACAACCTTATCCTTCTGCATCAGTACTGCTCCAATCCCAGTACCACACGCATCGGTGTATACCACCATCTCTTTATTCCTACTGGGAATAGTTAAAACAGGAGCATTCGTTAGTCTCTTCTACAAGATCCCGTAGGCTTGCTCACACTTTACATCCCATGTGAACACTTGGTTCTTCTTCGTCAATCCTATCAACGGTGCAACTATCTTGGAGAAATCCTTGATATACCATCGGTAATAACCTTCCAACCCAAGGAAACTCCGAACATCCGTCACATTTTTAGGTCGATCCCAGTCCTGGATTGCTGCCACCTTATCGGGGTCAACCGCTACTCCATTTCCAGAAACTAATGGACTAAGAACCTCCCTTCACTCTTCCAGAAGTGACACTTCGAAAACTTAGCTCTCAGCTAATGCTCTCGCAAGATTTCCAACACAACTCTCCAGTGCATCTTGTGCTCTTCCTCATTCCGAGAATAAACCAGAATATCATCCACGAACACAAGCACGAACTTATTCAACTAATCTCTAAAAACTCTATTCATAAGATCCACAAAGTACGCTGGCACGTTAGTCAACTGGAATGGCATCACCAACCATTCGAAGAACCTGGATGTTGTCCTAAAAGCAGTCTTTGGCACACTATCCTTAGCCACCCTCAACTGGTGTAATCCCGTTGTTAAATCCATCTAAGAAAATACTTTGGCTTCGTGAAGCTGATCGAACAAGTCATTTATCCTAGGAAACATATACTTGTTCTTTTTGGTCACCTTGTTCAGCTCACGATAGTCCACATACAATCACAGCGAGCCATCTGCCTTGGTTGCAAACACAACTGGTGCACCCCATTCGGAAACACTCCTCCAAATGAATCCTTTTTTCCAAAAGGTCACGAACTTGCACCTCCAACTCTCGATGTTCCTTAGGCGCCATCTGCCTAAGAGGCATAACGACTTGTAATAACCCGGAAATCTGGGCCAATTTAAAAATTTTATTTTGGCAACTTTAGCAAATTTTGATTATTTAAAATGAATTATTTTAAATAATAACGACAAAAAATTTATTTTGAATAGAAATAGAACGAATATATTTATATAGCTCGTCGTTAGAATATAAATATTTATTTTAAAATATAAAAGGAATTGAAAATGGCGTGGTAGTTCGATAATTCAATTTCAAACTTCAAATGAATGTACCGGGTGCAAAATAAACCGGATTTTAGTGAAACCAAAAATAATAGAATCTATTTGAGAAGATCTTTCTAACGAGTCCGAAAAATCAAAATTTCATAGCGGGGATAAAAAGATACGTCCAGTGGAAAATTTAGAATAGTCGCTATGGAATTTCGACCCTTAAAAATGAAAATTTTGCAAAAGACCTCGGATTTCAACGAAACCACTTTTGTTGGATCCGTGATGTCATATTATCGCTTGGTATCAAAATTCATAATTTTTCGAATCAGTATGTGAACGTGGCAAAGGAAAACGTGTTTTGTCAATTTCGATCGACCAGAAAATGGCCATTTTTCAAACGGTCTCAGAATTTGACGAAATTAGTTTTGTTAGGACCGTATCGTCAATACGAAGCTAGAAATAATTTTTCTGGAATTTTTCGGGTTCGTATGTGATCCCGGTAATTTGAAATGTACGTTTAAATTGAATATATATGGATTTATAATTTAATTTGAACGGAAGCTGATCGTAATGGCCGAATTGGTTAACGAAACATATCCCATTGTGTTCGGAAGGGGGGTAATTAGCTAGGGGCGACAGTCGTTGGATCTCTGTAATAACCCGGAAATCTGGGCCAGTTTAAAATTTTTATTTTGGCAATTTTAGCGAATTTTGATTATTTAAAATGAATTATTTTAAATAATAATGACGAGAAATTTATTTTGAATAGAATTCGAATGTATATATTATATAGATCGTTGTAAGAATATAAATAATTATATATAATTATAAAAGGAATTGAAAATGGCGCGGTAGTTCGATAATTCGATTTCAAACTTCAAATGAATGTACCGGGTGCAAAATAAACCGGATTTTAGTGAAACCAAAAATAATAGAATCTAAGTGATGATATCTTTCCAACGAATCCGAAAAATCAAAATTTCATAGCGAGGATCAAAAGATATGTCCAGTTGAAAATTCTAAATAGTCGCTATGGAATTCAGGCCCTTAAAAATAGCCATTTTGCAAACGACCTCGGATTTCGACGAAACCACTTTTGTTGGATCCGCGATGTCAAGTTATTGTTAGGTTTCAAATTTCTTAATTTTTCGAATCAATATGTGAGCGTGGCAAAGGAAAACGTGTTTGACCAGTTTCAGTTGATTTTAATCGACTGGAAATTGGCCATTTTTCCAACGGTCTCAGAATTCGACGAAACTAGTTTTGTTAGGACCGTATCATCAATACGAAGCTAGAAAATATTTTTTTGGAATTTTTCAAGTTCGTATGTGACCCCGGTAAATTGGAATGCGCGTTCAAATTCAATATATAGAGTTATATGTTGATTTTAATGGAAACTGATCGAAACGGTCGAATCAGCTTATGATACATATCCCATTGTGTTCGGAATGGGGGTAATTAGCTAGGGACGACAGTCGGTGGGTTCGATTTTGAATTTGAAATAAAAAGTTGCTTTATAAAATAAAATAAATAAAAATAATATATAAATTTTCATTAAAACCCCCTTCCTTTCTATTCTCCTTCCTCCACCGTCTGATTTCAAAATCGAGTTAGAAAAAAAAAATGGCGACCTGAGGCCGCGCCCGCTCCAACCTCCTTCGTCGCGTCCGCCACCAACTCCCCTCACCCCGCCTCCTCCTTCCCGTTCTCTCTCCTCTTCTCTCCTCAAACGCGCCGCGCGAGCCCTCCCCCAAATCCAACCCTAACAGACGTCGCACCTCCCCACTGTCGAAGCCAGGTGGCCGGAGCTCCTCCCCACACCGCGCTGGGGCCCCATGACCCCCTCCTGACGCAGGCCGCGCCGCTATTGGTCCTCCCACCACCTCCAGCGAACGAAGCAGCTTCCCTTTTCCCTCTTCTTTTATCAACAGTAAGTGTTATCACTATTTTATTTCCTTTTTATGTAGTTAATTTAGTGATACAACCTTGTTGTTTAAAATCAGATGTTAATATGATAGCATTGTTTTAAAAGGTAATTTATATAAATATATAAATAGATTAGAAAGCTTTGATTTTTATATATTGAATAGCGAAGTAAAATTTTGATTTTTATATATTGGATAGCAAAGTAAAAAATTCGATTTTTATATATTGAATAGCGAAGTAAAAATTCGATTTTTATATATTGAATAGCGAAGTAAAAATTCGATTTTTATATATTGAATAGCGAAGTAAAAATTCGAATTTTATATATTGGATAGCGAAGTAAAAATTCGATTTTTATATATTGAATAGCGAAGTAAAAATTCGATTTTTATATATTGAATAGCAAAGTAAAAATTCGATTTTTATATATTGAATAGCGAAGTAAAAAATTCGATTTTTATATATTGAATAGCAAAGTAAAAATTCGATTTTTATATATTGAATAGCGAAGTAAAAATTCGATTTTTATATATTGGATAGCAAAGTAAAAATTCGATTTTTACATATGTAGAGAATACGGGCAAAGAAAGTGACAAGAGGCAAGAACGGCGAAGATTTCTACGTAAGAAGAGTCGTGGGATTGGATTAGCAATTCTGTGAGAACTTCTCACCTTTAATTTATTTTTATTTTTCTTGCTGAAATATATACTAGGATGCAGACGGTGTTTAGTAGCACCCGGCACCCATCGTCCACAGACCATGGACGGCTTGTATGCTTGTTTGTTTGATTTTGATGTGTAGTTGATTGTGTGATGTTATGTGAAATGGAATAAAATATTTATATATATGAAATAAAATATTTTATAGTGGAAAATATTTTATAGTTAAAAATAGAATTTTTAACGTGTATATGAAATGAAATAAATAAACATAAACAAATCGGAAGATTTGTTTATATACACATATTTGACTGATATTGATTGGGACGATAAATTTTACACACCGCCCAACTGCACAAATAAAATCTGTGTTTGATTTTTTGAAACCCCACACGGGTATTGGGATGATAATTGACGTACACTAATCCCAATAGTTAGTTGTATGTTGATCGATTGATTGACAGACTGTTATAAGCGTTAAATATTTATATTTGATGCTTATACCGTGTAGAATGCACTTTGGATGATGGTTGATTATTCATCGTTGTTATTGTATACATGTGTTGTAGAAAATCCATATAATTAACATTATATGGTAATTGATTGGGCCTCATTCCAGTTTTGAAATAGAATATTTGAATAGAAATATTTGAAAATATAAATATTTGAAAAAGAAATATTCGAAATAGAATATTTGAAAATAGAAAAATATGAAGCCGTGTTGATAGATTGACGCCATTTTGACGTGAACAACATTTATATCGATTTTATTCATTTTATAATGAATATCGAAAGTGATTGCAAAATCTGATATTTAGAAAAGAATTAGAATCCGAATTGAAAGTGAATAGAAATGAATTCGAATTGAAATTGAATGAAATTGAAAATGAACTGAAATTGAATTAAAAATCGATTTAAATTGAAATCAATTTGAAATGAATTTAAATCGAATTTATAAGGAAAAATTCAATTTTGATTTGAATTTGAAAAAGGAAG
The DNA here is from genome assembly GCA_030737875.1 of Allium sativum. Taxonomy (NCBI): domain Eukaryota; kingdom Viridiplantae; phylum Streptophyta; class Magnoliopsida; order Asparagales; family Amaryllidaceae; genus Allium; species Allium sativum. The sequence continues at coordinate 17,065,682 of CM060923.1, forward strand.
TTGAAATCGTTTTGAAAACGAATTTAAAAGGATTTATAAAATACGTTTTAAAAGGAAATCAACGAAGTATATATTATATATATAATATAATGGCCTGAATAGAACGCGCCGCGCCGCGGCAGTTCTCGAATTTCGACCATTGACTTCGAATGGATAATGCGGGAGATCCGACCGTCGGATTCTCCTAAAACCGGAACCGTTGGGTTCGTATCAAAAAGAGTTTTCTAATGAACATTAGAAATTTGAAATCTAACGGTTGGATTTGGAATTATGTCCAAATCAAATTTGAAAAAGGTCGTTGTAAGTGCAGTTCGATGGTCGTTGATGGAAATCGACTGTACGGGCCTTGATAAAATTATTAAAAATAGTAATAATTTGTGTAAAACCATAAGAAATGATTTGTGAAGAATTGGGATGAAAAACTCCATATTTGAAAAGATAAAAATAGTTTTTTATCGAAATGTACTAGTTTTGAACAAGAATAGTAATTTATTTATTTTTAAAATAAATAAAGTGAGTTTGAAATGGTTTTGAAATATAACCAGAATTTCCAATAATTGAAGTGGAATGGATTTGAATCGAAATTGTCTTTGGAATATTTCGATGTTGGATTTCGTGATCATACAGATGTTGTTATGGAAATTTGAAAGATATGTATATATATATCGTTATTTCCAATACGATATCTGTTGGTCGTAGAATTTGATATTGAATATAAGCCGATATATTTTCTATTCAGAGCCTTGTATTTATTATCAAACGTGATTTGGGTTTGTCGTGAATGGTGTCTTCATTAACACTGTTCTTAAGCCCAGTTGAGAAAGGATTAAATCTTTTTATTTAGATTTAATGAAGTGTACCAGTTAAATAATATTTAATTCAATTGATATTGATTTTTGGGTTTATCGTGAACAGTGTTTTAAATAACACTTGTTCTTTAACCCGATAATTAATGGGATGTGATTTTGGGTTTATCGTGAACTGTGTTTTAAATGACACTGATTCTTTGACCCAGTTAAAGATTAAAACTGTAACAACCCGTATTTTTGAATAACATGTTATAACATAAATGGAGGCAGAATTAAACTGTAAAATCTGAATCAAGGGAAACGGGCTATGCCATTTCGTTCATCTCGGAAAAATACGCGAAATAGAGTCCGAGTTTTCGAAAATCGGAGTCCGTATGACCAAGATATGGCCTCACGAAGTTTCACGAAAAATTCCCAAATTAAAGTATACTTAATTAAGTGAAATGGGTTGCGCAGAGAAATATATATATATTGATATATATATATATATATATATATAATTGAAAATTAAATAAATAAATATGCAAAAATGTTCAAAACAGCGAATTGGGAGAGGGGAATAACCGAACCGGCCGATTTTTGAGGTCGACCCGAGCTCGCTGGGTCGACTAGGGGTTAATCCAGGGTGTTTGGCTGTCAACCCGTGGGCCGATTCGCTCAAATGCAGATTTTGCATTTGGATGGTTCTCATGGTTCATCTTTAATCTAAAGGCCCTAGATGGTTCCTACACTTGACTTCTTCCCCAAGACATGCTTTGATGGCGTGGATTGAATCTAGGTTTAATCCTATGGCCTAAAACACTTGCCTAATCTATAAATAAGACCCTAACCTACCCTAAATCATCATTATTCATTCATACAACTAAACTATGGCAAAATCAATCCTCTCATGGCCTCCACTCTCTTCATAAAATTCCTAAATAAATTCCTAAGTGATTTTCCATGCATACAAGTGTTTTCAAACTTGTATGAGCATCATTAGCTTGCATTCAAGTCAAGTTTATATATTTTCATCATAAAGAAAGAGTCTTGATCATTTTGGCTCAAAGGTTTTGCTTGCATTTTGGGTTTAATTGATTTCATAAGGGCTTTGTCATATTTTTGTGACTTCTTAAGCATTGTAAGCCCTATTCTACTTTCATACTTAAACTCTAAAGTTAAATGTATGATATGCAAGTTTATATGCAAGTTTATCATGTTGTGATATGCAAGTTTATATGCAAGTTTATCATGTTGTGATATGCAAGTTTATATGCAAGTTTATCATGTTGTGATATGCAAGTTTATATGCAAGTTTATCATGTTGTGATATGCAAGTTTATATGCAAGTTTATCATGTTGTGATATGCAAGTTTATATGCAAGTATGCCAAGTTATGTTATGCAAGTTTGGGTTGAACATTTTGTTCATGCTATCATGTTATGCAAGCTTATTTTGGGTTTATGAACATAAAGCTTTAAGCTTTATGCCAAAGGTTGCATTTTAGCAACATGTAAGTTATCATATCTCTTATGATAACTTGCATGTGAGGCTAAATGCGAACTTATGGCCATCTCTACATGTCATTTAGCACCATGTATCACCAATATGCTAAGTTTGGTTTTATGCATGCTTTTGAGGCCTAAAAATGTAATATGCAAGTGTATGAACATATGAACATTTCATATGCCACCATGTTAAGCTTGTGGCTTCAATACCTTTATGTCATGATTATGCCAAGTTCCCTCTTTCTATCCTTTATGCGCTATTGCGATATGTAAGCGATGGGATTGCGTTTGGGGTTGGGTAAACTTAAAAGACATAAAACATAAGCTTGGGAATTTACCTATTAAGTTAGGTCTACCCATTGGGAATTTACCTATTAAGTTAGGTCTACCCAATTGCTTGAAAACTTGTAACATGTTTTGGAAACATGATGGACATGACACTTAGAAAAGATAAGTGTGGCCAACTCGAGGTTGGGTTGAGTTTGTACCGTAAACCTACCCGGAACCGACCGGCTTAACTAGTTGCTACAAACAATAGGACCCAATGTGAGAAGTTGGTCATGTTGTACCTTGAACCCGAGGTTAGACCAAGTTGTGGTGTAAAGCTACCCGGACCCGCCCGGCTTAACTAGTAACCACAACAAGGTCTAATGTGAGAGGTTAAGGCGCATTAAATTAATTAATGCCTCGTGATTAGGGTTAAGTCATGGTCCACTTAATACTTAACCAATTTGGGCTTGGTAGATTAATCGGGGTTAAGTCGTGAACTCATCGTTACACTTAACCAAGTTAATCCAGGATTAGCAAGAGGGTTAAACCGTACTTAACCCACTAGAAAAATCCTAGCAATGGGGGCCCACTCCAGCAGTAATCCCAAGTTAGTATCATCATGACCCTAGGGACTAGGCTAGGGTGGGGGCACGATTACTGGACTGGAGGTAAGTGACCAAAAGCGACGGCAGAGGGTACGCCGGTGTAGTTCCGGGCGGACTCTGGTCGTGCACATAGTCCGTAGCCGGAGAAAACATGCACGGGTACCAGTAGATCGGGACTGTGCACTCATGTTCATGGTGTCCAGGGGTTGACACCCTAGGGCTTGATACACCCGAAGGGTGGACCCGGCACAGTTCGACTACAATTATGATTGGGCCGTATTGACACCAACACGTGACGAGTTAGGCTTAGGGAGCCGATCGACTAGACCGTTTGGTTGAACCTTGTATTAGGGTCATTTCATGTTATTGGGCCAAAGCTTGGGCCAAGGGATCAATACTTGTTTATTCAAGTCATGTTAGTTTGCTAGTACACCTGTGGTGCAAAACCTTAATCCCGATTATGCGATGACACATTTATCTACCTTGTTAGTTAATCATCATGCTAGTATATTGTTATCCTTATGTTCATCCCTGCTGCTCATGCCAGTTAACTTTATCAGTTTACATTGATTGTAGTAGGGCTTACTCAGTCTTTTTGACTGACCTGTTTTCTTTCGCCTCTTTTCTTCCGTTTCCCCCCCCCCCCCCCCCCCAGGTTCTCAGGGAGGGAATACTGGTGCTTAGCTTGGATTTCGGATTGCTTGCTTGTGGGATTTCAGCTCATGTACGGTTTCGACATGAAGCTAGCTATGGTTACCACTTTATTGGGGATAGCACTTATTTATTTCAGTTTTTCAGTTGATGTTGTTTTATCTAGACTTGTTTATTTGGAAAGCTATGTTGTACCAGACTTGTTTTGAAATGTTTTGAAATCTTCCGCTGTTTTATCTATGTTATTTACTTTGTTTACATATATACATATGTTCTTGTTCTACCTTGATATATCATTATGCATGTTTACCTGATTCAAACGCCCCTCCAAAGTCAGAGTGCTTGTAAGAGCCACCCTGGTGGAGGTGGGGTGTTACATTTGGTATCAGAGCATATGGTACGAGAAGGAACAAAAAGGCTTTTAGAAAACTTTTGGAAAACTATTTTCAAAACCAAGTATAAAGTATTTTCCAAAGAAAAGTCTAGTTTATTTTAAAGGCTATTCCCCAAAAAGCCATTAGCAAAATTCCTTCGTTTTTCTCCATTCTGAATCTGTCTTTTTCTTCGTTTTCAGTATGGCCGATAACTTTGCTATTCCGGAGGGAGTACACGTACCTGTTTGGTATAGGAGACTTTTGGAGGCTAGGGCGACCGAAGCCGGCCCCGCAGATGTTCCTCCTCCTCCTCCGGTAGTTAATGTTCCTCCTCCTCCTCCGGTGGTTAATGTTCCTCCTCCTCCTCCGGTGGTTAACGTTCCTCCTCCTCCTGTCGCTGAGGTTCCTCTTCCTCCTCCCCCTCAGCATCCTCAAGTGGACTTCGCAAAGACTTGCAAAGATTTCAAAGCAATGGGTGGCAAGAACTTTCAAGGCACTGAGACTTTTGTAGAGGCCAGAAATTGGTTGAAAGAGACCGAGGATTTGTTTGCTATCTTTGGGTTAGACGATCAGAGGAAGCTCTTGTTGGCGGTTTGGCTTATGAAGGATGAAGCCGTTTATTGGTGGGAAGTCACCAATTGTACTAGGTCTATTGAGACTTGGGCCGATTTCAGGGCAAGGTTCAAGCTTAAGTTTCTATCTTCTGCTGAGGAGAATCTGCAAATGGAGAGGTTCATAACTTTGAAACAAGGAGATATGTCTGTCAAAGAATATGTGAACAAGTTCAATCAGTTAGCTCGTTTTGGCTTGGATATGGTGAATACTCCTCAGAAGAAGGCTCTTCGTTTTGCTAGAGGATTGAATGAGCCGTTGCAGGGATTGGCTATGTCACATATTCCCCATGGGGCCACGTTTGAGAGTTTGGTTGATATGGCGTTACTTTAGGGAGATGTCAAGAAAGAAACCAAGATGAATGATACTCAAGCCAAGAAGACTGATTCCCAGGGAAAAGGAAATCAGGGTAATCCAAGTGGTCAGAGCGGTCAAGGCAATCAGAACAAGAACAAGAGTCAAGGCAACAAGGGGAACAACAACAAGGGCAATAACAACAAGGGCAAGAACAACAAGGGGAAGTGCCATTATTGTGGTTCAGTTGGGCATCTTATTAAGGATTGTAAGAAGAGGAAAAGGAAGAATGGTGAATGCTTTTTCTGCGGTGAGACTGGACATTTCAGTAAGGATTGCCCGAGGAAGCAAGGGCAAGGCCAGGGTCAGACTCAGCGTGCTGGACCTTCAGGAGGGCAAGTTCATGCTCTCAATGTCGCTCCAGTTCCCGATCGAGGTAGTATTTCTGTTGAGAGCCTTGTATATATTTCTGATTTTCCAGTTCGTACCTTGTTTGATTCTGGTGCATCGCATAGCTTTATCTCATCTGATCTTGTTGATAGTTTGCACCTTAGTACTAGCTTGGTAGATGATCCCGTCTGTGTCTCAAATCCTATTGGGGGTTCCGCCCATTTGTCTATGATATGTGGGGATTTGAGGATCTCTATACTGAGTGTAGAGTTCTTGTGCAGTGCTTATGTTCTTGGTTTTAGGGGATACGGATTGATATTGGGCATGGATTGGCTGTCCAGATATGGAGCCATTCTTGATTGTGAGCATAGGGTTGTGAGGCTCGTGACTCGCCTCGGAAACACCCTAGAGATTTCTTGTGATCCGAGAGGTCCCGTCATGTTGTGCTATCTGGAATCACTCGACTCGTCAATGGAAACTCTTCAGTCTGTGAGAGTGGTTCGAGAGTATCCGGATGTTTTCGATGAAGTTAGGGGGTTGCCCCCTAAGCGAGAGATTGATTTCCGCATTTATCTGGTGGATAATGCAAAGCCTGTTTCTTTGCCCGTTCGGCACATGGCTCCGCGTGAAAGGCGGGAGCTAAGTAAGCAAGTGAAAGAGTTGCTTGAGAAGAACTTCATTAGACGAAGTATATCTGAATGGGGAGCGCCTGTGGTATTTGCTACCAAGGCGGATGGTTCTCTCCGACTTTGCATTGACTATCGAGAGTTGAATAAGCTGACTAAGAAGAACAGACACCCATTACCGAGGATTGATGATCTCTTTGACCAGCTTGTCGGTGCTTCTGTTTTCTCTCAGCTTGATCTTGCTACGGGGTTCCATCAGCTCAGGGTAGCTGAAGATAGTATAGACAAGACTACGTTCAGAACTCCAGATGGATTCTTCGAATGGCTTGTCATGTCGTTCGGCTTGACTAATGCACCCGCATATTTCGTGGACTTGATGAGTAGGGTGTTCAGGGAGTTCTTGAACAAGTTTGTCGTGGTCTTCGTAGATGATATTCTGATCTTCTCTAAGGATGAGGAAGAGCACGCAAGGCATCTCATGGAGGTGATGGATACGCTTAGAGCGCATCAGTTGAAGGCCAAGTTCTCCAAGTGTCACTTTTGGAGAAGGGAAGTTAGATTCCTTGGGCATATAGTATCTAAGCAAGGCTTAGCGGTGGATCCCGCTAAGGTAGTGGCAGTTCAGGATTGGAAGACTCCAAGGAATGCAACCGAAGTGAGAAGTTTTCTAGGTCTTGCGGGTTTCTACCGGAAGTTCATCAAGGACTTCGCAAAGATATCCGCTCCTCTCACTAAATTGACGAAGAAGAATTTAGTTTTTGCTTGGAGCATAGAATGCGAGCTTGCTTTTCAGAAGCTCAAGAGAGCCCTCACATCAGCACCTGTTCTAGCTTTGCCCGATGGAGGGAAGTTATTTACCGTATACACCGATGCATGTGGCACGGGGTTAGGAGCTGTTCTTATGCAAGAAGGAAGAGTGATATGCTTTGGCGGTAGACAACTCAAAGTGCATGAGAAGAATTATCCCACTCATGACTTAGAGTTGGCAGCAATAGTATATGCACTCAAGGCTTGGCGCCATTATCTTCTGGGAGAAAGATTTGAGCTTTATACCGATCACAAGTCATTGAAGTATCTCTTTTCTCAGAAGGATCTAAATCTGAGGCAACAAAGATGGATGGAATTCTTGGCGTCCTACGATTTTGAGATAGCTTATACCCCTGGCAAGGGGAATGTGGTAGCAAATGCATTGAGTAGAAGAAGGTTGACCCTAAGTCCTCTATTCGTTGAGATGAAGAATTTAGAGTATGTGGCAACCTTTGATTTCTCTTTGGCGATTGAGTCGATGACCGGTTCTTTAGCATCTCTGGAACTCAGACCTACCCTTCTTGATCAAGTTGGGGCTTCGTAGAGAGAAGACCCTCAGATAGCTGAGATTATGGATAAGCTAATTCGAGGAGAGACGTCTAGTCATCTCGCTCGATATTCTATTGATGACAAGGGTTGGCTGAGGAGAGACGGAAGGTTATGTGTTCCAATGGTAGAAGATCTAGTAAGAAGAGTTCTTGAGGAAGCGCATCGCTCTAAGTTGACTATACATCCGGGTGGAGATAAGATGTATAAAGATATGAAGCGCATTTTCTTTTGGCCTGGGATGAAGAAGGATGTGGCAGAATTTGTCTCTAGACGTATCATTTGCCAGCAAGTTAAGGCCGAGTCGAAGAAGCCCGGTGGGCTATTGCATCCTCTAGACATTCCACTATGGAAGTGGGAGAGTATTTCCATGGATTTTATCGATGGGCTACCAAGGTCAAGGAAAGGGAATACGAGCATTTGGGTTATTGTTGATAGACTTACGAAGAGTGCTCATTTCATTCCGGTGAAGAGCAAGAGGACCGCATCTTGGCTAGCGTCTGTATATCTTCGTGAGATTGTGAGACTACATGGAGTCCCTTCTAGTATAGTCAGTGACCATGACCCAATCTTTACAAGTCAATTCTGGAATAGCTTGCAAGAAGCTGTGGGCACAAGGTTGAATCTAAGTACGGCTTATCACCCACAGACGGACGGTCAAACCGAAAGGGTGAATAGGGTACTCGAGGATCTGTTGAGGCTTTGTATTCTGGATTTTGGTGGTACTTGGGAAGACCATCTTCCTCTTGTTGAGTTTGCATATAATAACAGTTATCAGGCAAGCATAGGGATGGCACCATTTGAAGCTTTATATGGGAGGCCGTGCAAGTCGCCTACATGTTGGTGGGAGACTACAGATGAGCTTATACTTGGGCCTGATATGATCAGAGATACATCCGAGAAGATCGAGTTGATTCGGAGACGGATGAAAGCGGCCCAAGACCGACAGAAATCCTATGCTGATAAGCGAAGAACAGATTTGGAGTTTGATGTTGGGGATATGGTTTTCGTGAAGGTTTCTCCTTTGCGGAATGTGGTCCGATTTGGAGCTGTTGGGAAGTTGGCACCGAGGTTTGTTGGACCATTCCCTATTATAGAGAGGATCGGGCAGATGGCTTATAGAGTGAAGTTGCCCGAGAAGCTTGCTGGAGTACACGATGTTTTTCATGTCTCGCATCTCCGGAAGTGTTTACATGAATCAGCAGAGGTTGTTGAGCCAAGTGTTCTAAAAGATGTAGAAGTGGAGAAAGAGGCTACCTTGAGGAGAGCTCCGATTCGTATCTTGGGGACGGAGACCAAGAAGCTAAGGAATCGAGAGGTCAAATTGGTGAAGGTTCAATGGGGTGAAGCCGAAGAAGACGCAACTTGGGAAACCGAGGAGAAGATGTGTGGGCTTTATCCATTCCTTTTTGAGGGTACACTCTCAATCTCTTTTCTTTGTTAGCATATCTTTCTCTTTACTATCCATGTTTATCTAGTTTATCGTGTTAATCTTGTCATGAGAACCTTAGGTAGAAACCCTTTGGATGAAACATGTGTTTGAAACATGTTATGCTTGATGGTTGCAAGTGGTTGCAAGTGTTTGCAAGTGGATACTCGTGGATGCATAATACACGTTAGGCACTAAGATCGGCTCACACACTTTCATACCGCATATGCATGAGTGTTTATGCTTATTCATGGATGAAAACTTGTTATGCTATCACGTGGATGTTGCATATGGATGAATGTTATGTGCACTCATGTAGAGATTATAAATTATGTTATGAATTTGCATACATATGGACTCATTTCACTAACATATTTTGCATTAAGGGGTTTTACTGAATCAGTAACCTCCTGATTTTCGCATTAGATAAGTACATATACACACACCTTTGCATATGATCATACAGCATTTAGAACCTTTTAAGGACAATGATTGCTCGTGGATGATGTTTTGAGTAGATGGATGATGATGGTAGGATACGTTCTTCCTAACTTGGAGATTTCGGGGACGAAATCCTTTAAGGAGGGAAGAATGTAACAACCCGTATTTTTGAATAACATGTTATAACATAAATGGAGGCAGAATTAAACTGTAAAATCTGAATCAAGGGAAACGGGCTATGCCATTTCGTTCGTCTCGGAAAAATACGCGAAATAGAGTCCGAGTTTTCGAAAATCGGAGTCCGTATGACCAAGATATGGCCTCGTGAAGTTTCACGAAAAATTCCCAAATTAAAGTATACTTAATTAAGTGAAATGGGTTGCGCAGAGAAATATATATATATTGATATATATATATATATATATAATTGAAAATTAAATAAATAAATATGCAAAAATGTTCAAAACAGCGAATTGGGAGAGGGGAATAACCGAACCGGCCGATTTTTGAGGTCGACCCGAGCTCGCTGGGTCGACTAGGGGTTAATCCAGGGTGTTTGGCTGTCAACCCGTGGGCCGATTCGCTCAAATGCAGATTTTGCATTTGGATGGTTCTCATGGTTCATCTTTAATCTAAAGGCCCTAGATGGTTCCTACACTTGACTTCTTCCCCAAGACATGCTTTGATGGCTTGAATTGAATCTAGGTTTAATCCTATGGCCTAAAACACTTGCCTAATCTATAAATAAGACCCTAACCTACCCTAAATCATCATTATTCATTCATACAACTAAACTATGGCAAAATCAATCCTCTCATGGCCTCCACTCTCTTCATAAAATTCCTAAATAAATTCCTAAGTGATTTTCCATGCATACAAGTGTTTTCAAACTTGTATGAGCATCATTAGCTTGCATTCAAGTCAAGTTTATATATTTTCATCATAAAGAAAGAGTCTTGATCATTTTGGCTCAAGGGTTTTGCTTGCATTTTGGGTTTAATTGATTTCATAAGGGCTTTGTCATATTTTTGTGACTTCTTAAGCATTGTAAGCCCTATTCTACTTTCATACTTAAACTCTAAAGTTAAATGTATGATATGCAAGTTTATCATGTTGTGATATGCAAGTTTATATGCAAGTTTATCATGTTGTGATATGCAAGTTTATCATGTTGTGATATGCAAGTTTATATGCAAGTTTATCATGTTGTGATATGCAAGTTTATATGCAAGTTTATCATGTTGTGATATGCAAGTTTATATGCAAGTATGCCAAGTTATGTTATGCAAGTTTGGGTTGAACATTTTGTTCATGTTATCATGTTATGCAAGCTTATTTTGGGTTTATGAACATAAAGCTTTAAGCTTTATGCCAAAGGTTGCATTTTAGCAATATGTAAGTTATCATATCTCTTATGATAACTTGCATGTGAGGCTAAATGCGAACTTATGGCCATCTCTACATGTCATTTAGCACCATGTATCACCAATATGCTAAGTTTGGTTTTATGCATGCTTTTGAGGCCTAAAAATGTAATATGCAAGTGTATGAACATATGAACATTTCATATGCCACCATGTTAAGCTTGTGGCTTCAATACCTTTATGTCATGATTATGCCAAGTTCCCTCTTTCTATCCTTTATGCGCTATTGCGATATGTAAGCGATGGGATTGCGTTTGGGGTTGGGTAAACTTAAAAGACATAAAACATAAGCTTGGGAATTTACCTATTAAGTTAGGTCTACCCATTGGGAATTTACCTATTAAGTTAGGTCTACCCAATTGCTTGAAAACTTGTAACATGTTTTGGAAACATGATGGACATGACACTTAGAAAAGATAAGTGTGGCCAACTCGAGGTTGGGTTGAGTTTGTAGCGTAAACCTACCCGGAACCGACCGGCTTAACTAGTTGCTACAAACAATAGGACCCAATGTGAGAAGTTGGTCATGTTGTACCTTGAACCCGAGGTTAGACCAAGTTGTGGTGTAAAGCTACCCGGACCCGCCCGGCTTAACTAGTAACCACAACAAGGTCTAATGTGAGAGGTTAAGGCGCATTAAATTAATTAATGCCTCGTGATTAGGGTTAAGTCATGGTCCACTTAATACTTAACCAATTTGGGCTTGGTAGATTAATCGGGGTTAAGTCGTGAACTCATCGTTACACTTAACCAAGTTAATCCAGGATTAGCAAGAGGGTTAAACCGTACTTAACCCACTAGAAAAATCCTAGCAATGGGGGCCCACTCCAGCAGTAATCCCAAGTTAGTATCATCATGACCCTAGGGACTAGGCTAGGGTGGGGGAACGATTACTGGACTGGAGGTAAGTGACCAAAAGCGACGGCAGAGGGTACGCCGGTGTAGTTCCGGGCGGACTCTGGTCGTGCACATAGTCCGTAGCCAGAGAAAACATGCACGGGTACCAGTAGATCGGGACTGTGCACTCATGTTCATGGTGTCCAGGGGTTGACACCCTAGGGCTTGATACACCCGAAGGGTGGACCCGGCACAGTTCGACTACAATTATGATTGGGCCGTATTGACACCAACACGTGACGAGTTAGGCTTAGGGAGCCGATCGACTAGACCGTTTGGTTGGACCTTGTATTAGGGTCATTTCATGTTATTGGGCCAAAGCTTGGGCCAAGGGATCAATACTTGTTTATTCAAGTCATGTTAGTTTGCTAGTACACCTGTGGTGCAAAACCTTAATCCTGATTATGCGATGACACCTTTATCTACCTTGTTAGTTAATCATCATGCTAGTATATTGTTATCCTTATGTTCATCCCTGCTGCTCATGCCAGTTAACTTTATCAGTTTACATTGATTGTAGTAGGGCTTACTCAGTCTTTTTGACTGACCTGTTTTCTTTCGCCTCTTTTCTTCCGTTTCCCCCCCCCCCCCCCCCCAGGTTCTCAGGGCGGGAATACTGGAGCTTAGCTTGGATTTCGGATTGCTTGCTTGTGGGATTTCAGCTCATGTACGGTTTCGACATGAAGCTAGCTATGGTTACCACTTTATTGGGGATAGCACTTATTTATTTTAGTTTTTCAGTTGATGTTGTTTTATCTAGACTTGTTTATTTGGAAAGCTATGTTGTACCAGACTTGTTTTGAAATGTTTTGAAATCTTCCGTTGTTTTATCTATGTTATTTACTCTGTTTACATATATACATATGTTCTTGTTCTGCCTTGATATATCATTATGCATGTTTACCTGATTCAAACGCCCCACCAAAGTCAGAGTGCTTGCAAGAGCCACACTGGTGGAGGTGGGGTGTTACAAAAACTATGTGGAGTTTTAATAAATCTTTAATTAGATTGAAAAGATCGAGAATGGAGTATCACCAGTTTTACTCCAGGCGATAGTTAAATCTTTAATTAGATTTGAATGTGAAATGCTAATTGAATTTACCGATAACACCGTGGTGTTAGATATGAAGTATTACCAGTTTTACTTCATGGGATGAATAGGTTGGGATTGGGAAATTAAAACAAATAATTACCTCGGTAAGGTTCGTTAATCCCGACTAGTTTGAATTGATATTCAAAGAAGATTAAAGAATAAATTTAAAGAATTTATCTTTGATAAAATTAATGGGAACCTTTCCCAAAATATGTGAATATTTGAATAAAAGAATATTCTGAATTGGAATGAGGCGTATGTTGTGTTTGTGTAACACTAATTTAAAATATACGCGAGTTATTCGGGAAGACCGGGTTTATCCCATTCTGAATAACTAATTCGACGTGGTGTCGAAGATGAAGACGGTGGTTGAAGACCGGAAGTCTTCACGTCGCTTGGGTGATTACTGATGATCTTGATTGGGCTGTACACCCAAGAAGATGGAAACAGTTGGTGATCGTCCAGACGTACTTGGAGATCGATGGATATGCGGGGTACTAGGTGCCTCCGGTTTCGTTCATACCCAGAACGGACTTGTAAATGGATTGTGTGTCTGACATTGGATTTTAGTCTGTGTGATTGATTTCTATTAAATATATATATGTTTGGCGGCGGAGAATTTATTCTCTTGCTTAACGCCCTTCTCTGAGACGTACGAGCTCAGGGGTTATATACAGATTGATATCAAACGCATAGAGTGAATTGCCTGTGTGGCATGCCTAAGTGGCAAATGATCAAGGCTTCTGTTGAAAAGCAAAGTCTTATGGTTGATGATCAAAGCACCGCCTGTGTGGCATAGCTTTGTGTAACGTGAATTCGCGAGCCTCACACCCCGGTTGTGAACCAGAAACGGGAGAGGACCTTAGGGAGGGCATGCGTTTCCTTCTAGCTAGGGTGGTGTCAGTGACCTACCAGCCCTGACATTTATATACTTTTCACCAGTGTGGTTGTTGCTGTTGCAAGGCGCCTCGGTTAGATCGGACGATCCGGGTCCGATGGAGCCATTCGTTGGCTCATTTACGCCCCAAAGGGCGGGGAAACCGTTTTAATCCACATCGGTGGACCGACCCTGACGATCCAAGGGTCGATGCGCTCTGACCCTGAAACATGGGCTAGATTGTCTCGAAGTCGGTGAGGACTATCTTTTGCCTCGGTTCATAGATGGAAATCCAATTTCCAAATACGTGACTTTGCGGTTTTATTTGTAAACCTATATATGGTGACATAGTGGCATGGGACGCTCATGTCGCCTATGATTGATACTTATGATTTGAAGTTGTTTTATACATTATGCACTTATAATAGTATCAAATGATTTGTTTTAAACGTATCAAGCATTCTTTGGCTGTTATTAGGGAAAACCCTATCCCCCGGCTTGCGTTGCATTGTGTGATAGGACCTGGGTCTTATAACAGCTTCATTTTTCTTTTATTTAGCATTGCGCTGTTTGTTTTATGCACTGGTATTCTTGGGAGGAAACTCGTTCCGTGTTATACGGAGTGGTCCCTTGATTTACCGAACTTTAAAAATAAAGATTAACTGTTTTAGTTCTCACACCAGTCCCATGACTGACCTGGAGTTTATTGTTTTGACCTAAACTCTGGGTGCCCTTATTTTGACATGGGCAGCTAGTAGTTTTGGTTTTGCAGATTTATATTCACAGGATCCTGGTTTACAGCTGGAATGATATCCGGAAAGCTTTGTATCCGTATATCCCTTCTAGTTGTGTATTGTATTATTTTCCGCTGCGATGTATTTAAATGTAATTTAAATCTCTGATATTTCTGTGTAATATTTATTCGTTTATACTCTGTATATTCTTGTATCTGATGGAATTGTTGTAATATACAATGAATTGTTCTTCCGTCTGCGTTCTATTTTGTCGTGTTCTCAAAACGATCAGGTGTTTCGAACAGTCTAGATCGGTTTAGCGACTGATTTGGATCGAGCGAAATTCCTTTTCGTTTCAGTTGGTATCAGAGCTTTGGTTTACAAAGCTCGAGAACAAGACACGTTAGAACCGTACGAAGGAATTCATCAGAAATTGGATTAGTAATATCCAATGGGAATGACTCGTTAGAGATAGGATCAGTAGTATCCTAGAACGAGTGTGAAGAGTATATTTTTAAAGTGAAAACAAATTTTGTTTTGAAAATTTAAATCAATTATTCGTATTTGATTATTTATTTGTATTAATTTGGACAGTCCAGTATATAAAGATTTTGCATATACGCCTTGCAAACGTGTATTTGAAGTTTTAATATACTAGATAGATATAGAATTACACTCTAATCGCCCGGAGATGATTTTGATGATGGAGCTCCATCATTAGAATTTATGTTCGTGTGACGAAAGTGGTCTTTCTATATATTTCCTATTGATTGGTGTGAGAACCAAAATTAGATATGACCTATTGTTGTGATTTGACATCAAAAATCTGATTTTTGACTATGTATCAAAGTTATGAATTTGAAAAGCTAATCAACTAATTGATTGATGGTTGTGTTGTTTGATTATTGTTTGATTAATTAAAATTTGTACCATATAGCCCAATTGAATCAAATAGTGAATTATATTGAAATTTGGTCGCATTTTCTTGCATATGCATGTACTTACATTGAACAGGTCATAGCAAGGAGGCTAGAGCAGAGAATAAAATTTGTTTGCCCGACAAATAGGTACATGTTCATCATAATTTACTGTTTTGTTTGGGTGATGATGATTTTATGAGCCGATTGGCTAGCCGCTTGGCTTTTTCTTTTTCTTTTTGAGATCAGAAGGCCTGTATGGCAATTTCGGGATTTTCCCGTGCTCCCGGTGCAGGGGAGGTTAAGGCGAAATTTTTCGAAAATTTAGGGTGTTAGCCAAATTTTAGAAATTTTTGAAAAGTTCTTAGAAACTGAAAAGTTGAAGAACTTAAGCCATAATGAAAACACTGGAAGTTGAGTTGATTTGTGAAACAACTTTCGGCTTCGTTCCTTTTCGGGGACGAAAAGTTTTAAATGGGGGAGATTGTAATAACCCGGAAATCTGGGCCAGTTTAAAAATTTTATTTTGGCAATTTTAGCGAATTTTGATTATTTAAAATTAATTATTTTAAATAATAACGACGAGAAATTTATTTTGAATAGAATTCGAACGTATATATTATATAGATCGTCGTAAGAATATAAACAATTATATATAATTATAAAAGGAATTGAAAATGGCGCGGTAGTTCGATAATTCGATTTCAAACTTCAAATGAATGTACCGGGTGCAAAATAAACCGGATTTTAGTGAAACCAAAAATAATAGAATCTAAGTGATGATATCTTTACAACGAATCCGAAAAATCGAAATTTCATAGCGAGGATCAAAAGATATGTCCAGTTGAAAATTCTAAATAGTCGCTATGGAATGCAGGCCCTTAAAAATAGCCATTTTGCAAACGACCTCGGATTTCGACGAAACCACTTTTGCTGGATCCGCGATGTCAAGTTATTGTTAGGTTTCAAATTTCGTAATTTTTCGAATCAATATGTGAGAGTGGCAAAGGAAAACGTGTTTGACCAGTTTCAGTTGATTTTAATCGACTGGAAATTGGCCATTTTTCCAACGGTCTCAGAATTCGACGAAACTAGTTTTGTTAGGACCGTATCGTCAATACGAAGCTAGAAAATATTTTTCTGGAATTTTTCGAGTTCGTATGTGACCCCGGTAAATTGGAATGCGCGTTCAAATTCAATATATAGAGTTATATGTTGATTTTAACGGAAACTGATCGAAACGGTCGAATCAGCTTATGGTACATATCCCATTGTGTTCGGAATGGGGGTAATTAGCTAGGGACGACAGTCGGTGGGTTCGATTTTGAATTTGAAATAAAAAGTTGCTTTATAAAATAAATTAAATAAAAATAATATATAAATTTTCATTAAAACCCCCTTCCTTTCTATTCTCCTTCCTCCACCGTCTGATTTCAAAATCGAGTTAGTAAAAAAAATGGCGACCTGAGGCCGCGCCCGCTCCACCCTCCTTCATCGCGTCCGCCACCAACTCGCCTCACCCCGCCTCCTCCTTACCGTTCTCTCTCCTCTTCTCTCCTCAAACGCGCCGCGCGAGCCCTCCCCCAAATCAAACCCTAAACAGACGTCGCACCTCCCCACTGTCGAAGCCAAGTGGCCGGAGCTCCTCCCCTCACCGCGCTGGGGCCCCACGACCCCCTCCTGACGCAGGCCGCGCTGCTATTGGTCCTCCCACCACCTCCAACGAATGAAGCAGCTTCCCTCTTCCCTCTTCTTTTATCAACAGTAAGTGTTATCACTATTTTATTTCCTTTTTATGTAGTTAATTTAGTGATACAACCTTGTTGTTTAAAATCAGATGTTAATATGATAGCATTGTTTTAAAAGGTAATTTATATAAATATATAAATAGATTAGAAAGCTTTGATTTTTATATATTGAATAGCGAAGTAAAAATTCGATTTGTATATATTGGATAGCAAAGTAAAAATTCGATTTTTATATATTGAATAGCGAAGTTAAAATTCGATTTTTATATATTGAATAGCGAAGTAAAAATTCGATTTTTATATATTGAATAGCGAAGTAAAAATTCGATTTTTATATATTGGATAGCGATGTAAAAATTCGATTTTTATATATTGAATAGCGAAGTAAAAATTCGATTTTTATATATTGAATAGCAAAGTAAAAATTCGATTTTTATATATTGAATAGCGAAGTAAAAATTCGATTTTTATATATTGAATAGCAAAGTAAAAATTCGATTTTTATAAATTGGATAGCAAAGTAAAAATTTGATTTTTACATATGTAGAGAATACGGGCAAAGAAAGTGACAAGAGGCAAGAACGGCGAAGATTTCTACGTAAGAAGAGTCGTGGGATTGGATTAGCAATTCTGTGAGAACTTCTCACCTTTAATTTATTTTTATTTTTCTAGTTGAAATATATACTAGGATGCAGACGGTGTTTAGTAGCACCCGACACCCGTCGTCCACAGACCATGGATGGCTTGTATGCTTGTTTGTTTGATTTTGATGTGTAGTTGATTGTGTGATGTTATGTGAAATGGAATAAAATATTTATATAGATGAAATAAAATATTTTATAATGGAAAATATTTTATAGTTAAAAATAGAATTTTTAACGTGTATATGAAATGAAATAAATAAATATAAACAAATCGGAAGATTTGTTTATATACACACATTTGACTGATATTGATTGGGACGATAAATTTTACACATCACCCAACTGCACAAATAAAATCTGTGTTTGATTTTTTGAAACCCCGCATGGGTATTGGGATGATAATTGACGTATACTAATCCCAATAGTTAGTTGTATATCGATCGATTGATTGACAGACTGTTATAAGCGTTAAATATTTATATTTGATGCTTATACCGTGTAGAATGCACTTTGGATGATGGTTGATTATTCATCGTTGTTATTGTATACATGTGTTGTAGAAAATCCATATAATTAACATTATATGGTAATTGATTGGGCCTCATTCCAGTTTTGAAATAGAATATTTGAAATAGAATATTTGAATAGAAATATTTGAAAATATAAATATTTGAAAAAGAAATATTCGAAATAGAATATTTGAAAATAGAAAAATACGAAGTCGTGTTGATAGATTGACGCCATTTTGACGTGAACGACATTTATATCGATTTTATTCATTTTATAATGAATATCGAAAGTGATTGCAAAATCTGATATTTTGAAAAGAATTAGAATTCGAATTGAAAGTGAATAGAAATGAATCGAATTGAAATTGAATAAAATGAATTTGAATTGAAAGTGAATAGAAATGAATTCGAATTGAAATTGAATAGAAATGAATTCGAATTGAAATTGAATGAAATTGAAAATGAACTGAAATTGAATTAAAAATCGATTTGAATTGAAATCAATTTGAAATGAATTTAAATCGAATTTATAAGGAAAAATTCAATTTTGATTTGAATTTGAAAAAGGAAGTTGAAATCGTTTTGAAAACGAATTTAAAACGATTTATAAAATACGTTTTAAAAGGAAATCGATGAAGTATATTATATATATATTATATATATTATATAATGGCCTGAATAGAACGCACCGCGCCGCGGCAGTTCGTGAATTTCGACCATTGACTTCGAATGGATATTGCGGGAGATCCGACCGTCGGATTCTCCTAAAACCGGAACCGTTGGGTTCGTATCGAAAAGAGATTTCTAATGAATATTAGAAATTTGAAATCTAACGGTTGGATTTGGAATTATGTCCAAATCAAATTTGAAAAAGGTCGCTGTAAGTGCAGTTCGATGGCCATTGATGGAAATCGACTGTACGGGCCTTGATAAAATTATTAAAAATAGTAATAATTTGTGTAAAACCATAAGAAATGATTTGTGAAGAATTGGGATGAAAAACTCCATATTTGAAAAGATAAAAATAGATTTTTATCGAAATGTACTAGTTTTGAACTAGAATAGTAATTTATTTATTTTTAAAATAAATAAAGTGAGTTTGAAATGGTTTTGAAATATAACCAGAATTTCCAATAATTGAATTGGAATGGATTTGAATCGAAATTGTCTTTGGAATATTTCGATGTTGGATTTCGTGATCATACAGATGTTGTTATGGAAATTTGAAAGATATGTATATATATCGTTATTTCCAATACGATATCTGTTGGTCATAGAATTTGATATTGAATATAAGCCGATATATTTTCTATTCAGAGCCTTGTATTTAATATCAAACGTGATTTGGGTTTGTCGTGAATGATGTCTTCATTAACACTGTTCTTAAGCCCAGTTGAGAAAGGATTAAATCTTTTTATTTAGATTTAATGAAGTGTACCACTTAAATAATATTTAATTGAATTGATATTGATTTTTGGGTTTATCGTGAACAGTGTTTTAAATAACACTTGTTCTTTAACCCAATAATTAATGGGATGTGATTTTGGGTTTATCGTGAACTGTGTTTTAAATGACACTGATTCTTTGACCCAGTTAAAGATTAAAACTAAGTGGAGTTTTAATGAATCTTTAATTAGATTGAAAATATTGAGAATGGAGTATCACCAGTTTTACTCCGGGTGATAGTTAAATCTTTAATTAGATTTGAACGTGAAATGGTAATTGAATTTACCGATAACACCGTGGTGTTAGATATGAAGTATTACCAGTTTTACTTCATGGGATGAATAGGTTGGGATTGGGAAATTAAAACAAATAATTACCTCGGTAAGGTTCGTTAATCCCGACTAGTTTGAATTGATATTCAAAGAAGATTAAAGAATAAATTTAAAGAACTTATCTTTGATAAAATTAATGGGAACCTTTCCCAATATATATGAATATTTTAATAAAAGAATATTCTGAATTGGAATGAGTCGTATGTTGTGTTTGTGTAACATTTATTCAAAATATACGCGAGTTATTCGGGAAGACCGGGTTTATCCCATTCTGAATAACTAATTCGACGTGGTGTCGAAGATGAAGACGGTGGTTGAAGACCGGAAGTCTTCACGTTGCTTGGGTGATTACTGATGATCTTGATTGGGCTGTACACCCAAGAAGATGGAAACAGTTGGTGATCGTCCAGACGTACTTGGAGATCGATGGATATGCGGGGTACTAGGTGCCTCCGGTTTCGTTCAGACCCAGAACAGACTTGTAAATGGACTGTGTGTCTGACATTGGATTTTAGTCTGTGTGATTGATTTCTATTAAATATATATCTGTTTGGCGGCGGAGAATTTATTCTCTTGCTTAACGCCCTTCTTTGAGACGTACGAGCTCAGGGGTTATATACAGATGGATATCAAACGCATAGAGTGAATTGCCTGTGTGGCATGCCTAAGTGGCAAATGATCAAGGCTTCTGTTGAAAAGCAAAGTCTTGTGGTTGATGATCAAAGCACCGCCTGTGTGGCATAGCTTTGTGTAACGTGAATTCGCGAGCCTCACACCCCGGTTGTGAACCAGAAACGGGAGAGGACCTCAGGGAGGGCATGTGTTTCCTTCTAGCTAGGGTGGTGTCAGTGACCTACCAGCCCTGACATTTATATACTTTTCACCTGTGTGGTTGTTGTTGTTGTGAGGCGCCTCGGTTAGATCGGACGATCCGGGTCCGATGGAGCCATTCGTTGGCTCATTTACGCCCCAAAGGGCGGGGAAACCGTTTTAATCCACATCGGTGGACCGGCCCTGACGATCCAAGGGTCGATGCGCACTGACCCTGAGACATGGGCTAGATTGTCTCGAAGTCGGTGAGGACTATCTTTTGCCTCGTTTCATAGATGGAAATCCAATTTCCAAATACGTGACTTTGCGGTTTTATTTGTAAACCTATATATGGCGACATAGTGGCATGGGACGCTCATGTCGCCTATGATTGATACTAATGATTTGAAGTTGTTTTATACACTATGCACTTATAATAGTATCAAATGATTTGTTTTAAACATATCAAGCATTCTTTGGATGTTATAAGGGAAAACCCTATGCCCCGGCTTGCGTTGCATTATGTGATAGGACCTGGGTCTTATAACAGCTTCATTTTTCTTTTATTTAGCATTGCACTGTTTGTTTTATGCACTTGTATTCTTGGGAGGAAACTCGTTCCGTGTTATACGGCGTGGTCCCTTGATTTACCGAACTTTAAAAATAAAGATTAACTGTTTTAGTTCTCACACCAGTCTCATGACTGACCTGGAGTTTATTGTTTTGACCTAAACTCTGGGTGCCCTTATTTTGACACGGGCAGCTAGTAGTTTTGGTTTTGCAGATTTATATTCACAAGATCCTGGTTTACAGCCGGAATGATATCCGGAAAGCTTTGTATCTGTATATCCCTTCTAGTTGTGTATTGTATTATTTTCCACTGCGATGTATTTAAATGTAATTTAAATCTCTGATATTTCTGTGTAATATTTATTCGTTTATACTCTGTATATTCTTGTATCTGATGGAATTGTTGTAATATACAATGAATTGTTCTTTCGTCTGCGTTCTATTTTGTCGTGTTCTCAAAATGATCAGGCGTTTCGAACGGTCTAGATCGGTTTAGCGACTGATTCGGATCGAGCGAAATTCCTTTTCGTTTCAGTCTCGGTTGGAGTTCAGAGCGTTAAACAGTTAAGGGTTGAATTAAATAATATTTAAAATATAATATATATATCCATCTCCTAACTAACCTAGGTCAAACCACGGTCAAAGGCCGCCCCCCCCCCCCCCCACTTCCAAAAATCAAATCGCGATTTCCCTCCAGCCTCCCCGCCACCATCATCGTCGCGCCCCAGGTGGCGACCGTCGTTGGCGAATTCCCCCACGCCCCTCCTTCTCCTCCGCACCTTCTTCTCCCTCCATCTTCTACTCGCAAGACACGCCCCCCCAGAAGCCCTAATCGAAGCAAACCGCCCCAGCGCCTCACCCTGGTCCAACCGCCACCAGCCCACCCTGCGTTCGCCATCAACGACGCCCAGCGACGCCCCTTCCGAGCCTCCTCCTCCACCCAGTGCTGACGTGGAATCCCCTCCTCCAATTAACAGTGAGTATTTAATTAACTTTAGTTATAGAAAATCTGAATTTTAGTTATAGAAAATATATGATATTTGCTATAGAGAATACAGGATTTTTTGTGTTTAGAAAAGACTAGATTTTTATTTAGAGAAAAGAATAGATTTTTATTTAGGAAAAATAGTGATTTTTATATAAACAACATAATAAAAATATGATATTTATCATATGAAGAGTATTATAAAGGTATGAACTTTATAAGGAAGTAGCGAAAATAAAGATTTGATTTTTGAACAATTAAAAATGTAATCTTTATTATGTAGAAGACGTAAAAATATGATTTTTGTTTATGTAAAGGTTAAAAATATAATCTTTATAATATAGAAAGGTTAAAAATATAATTTTTATAATATAGAAAGGTTAAAAATATAATTTTTATAATATAAAAAGGTTAAAAATATAATTTTTATACTATAGAAATATTAAAGATAAGATTTTTACATAGTAGAAATAATAAAAATATTATCTTTATATATGTAGCGAAATAAAAGTCTGATTTTTATTATATCTATGTTGAAATAAGAATGTGATTTTTATAACGATGAAATAAAAATTCGATTTTATATATGTGTAGTAAGATTTAAAAAAAATCAATCTTTATATTTTTATATAAGAAGAAGCGTTGTAAAAATATATAAAGTAGAAATAAAAATATGAATTTTATTTATTGAAATGAAATGATGAAAATATAATTTTTATTATAAACAGCGGGACAAGGACTGCATAGGAATTTCAAGCATATCCAGACAGTTCAGCTGTTGAAAAGCAAAGCACGGCGGAGTGGAACCCTCTGTGAGAACTTCTCACCTTTAATTTTATTTTTCTAGTTATAAATATATACTAGGATGCAGACGGTGTTTAGTAGCACCCGACACCCGTCGTCCACAGACCATGGACGGCTTGTATGCTTGTTTGTTTGATTTTGATGTGTAGTTGATTGTGTGATGTGATGTGAAATGAAATAAAATATTTTATAGTGGAAAATATTTTATAGTTAAAAATAGAATTTTTAAAGTGTATATGAAGTAAACTAATATAAACAGATCGGACGATTTGTTTATATACACACATTTGACTGATATTGATTGGGACGATAAATTTTACACATCGCCCAACTGCACAAATAAAATATGTGTTTGATTGTTTGAAACCCCACACGGGTATTGGGATGATAGATGACATACACTAATCCCAATAATTAGTTGTATGTCGATCGATTGATTGACAGACTGTTATGAGCGTTAAATATTTATATTTGATGCTTATACAGTGTAGAATGCACTTTGGATGATGGTTGATTATTCATCGTTGTTATTGTATACATGTGTTGTAGAAAATCCATATAATTAACATTATATGGTAATTGATTGGGACTCATTCCAGTTTTGAAATAGAAATATTTGAAAAAGAAATATTTGAAATAGAATATTTGAAAACAGAAATATATGAAGCCGTGTTGATTAGATTGACGCCATTTTGACGTGAACGATATTTATATCGATTTTATTCATTTTTTTAATGAATATCGAAAGTGATTTCAAAATCTGATATTTTGAAAAGAATTGAAATTCGAACTGAAACTGAATAGAAATGAATTCGAATTGAAATCGAATATAAATGAATTCGAATTGAAATTGAATTGAATTGAAAACGAACTGAAATTGAATTAGAAATCAATTTGAATTGAAATCAATTTGAAATGAATTTAAATCGAATTTATAAGGAAAAAATCAATTTTGATTTTAATTTGAAAAGAAGTTGAAATCGTTTTGAAAACGAATTTAAAACGATTTATAAAATACGTTTTTAAAAGGAAATCGATAAAGTATATATTATATATATTATATATATAATATAATGGCCTGAATAGAACGCGCCGCGCTGCGGTAGTTCGTGAATTTCGACCATTGACTTCGAACGGATATTACGGGAGATCCGACCGTCGGATTCTCCTAAAACCGGAACCGTTGGGTTCGTATCGAAAAGAGCTTTCTAACGAATACTAGAGATTTGAAATCTAACGGTTGGATTTGGAATTATGTCCAAATCAAATTTTGAAAAGGTCGTTGTAAGTGCAGTTCGATGGCCGTTGATGGAAATCGACTGTACGGGCCTTGATAAAATTATTAAAAATATCAATAATTTGTGTAAAATCTTAAGAAATGATTTGGGAAGAATTGGGATGAAAAACTCCATATTTGAAAAGATAAAAATAGATTTTTATCGAAATGAACTAGTTTGGAACTAGAATAGTAATTTATTTATTTATTTAAAATAAATAAATTGGATTTGAAATGGTTTTAAAAGTAACCAGAATTTCCAGTAATTGAATTGGAATGGATTTGAATCGAAATTGTCTTCGGAATATTTCGATGTTGGATTTCGTGATTATACAAATGTTGTTATGGGAATTTGAAAGATATATTAATATCGTTATTTCCAATACGATATATGTTGGTCGTAGAATTTGATATTGAATATAAGCTGGTATATTTTCTATTCAGAGCCTTGTATTTAATATCAAATGTGATTTGGGTTTGTCGTGAATGGTATCTTCGTTAACACTGTTCTTGAGCCCAGTTGAGAAAAAGATTAAATCTTTTTATTTAAATTTAATGAAGTGTACCAATTAAATATTATTTAATTGGAATTGAATTGATATTGATTTTTGGGTTTATCGTGAACAGTGTTTTAAATAACACTTGTTCTTTAACCCGATAATTAATGGAATGTGATTTTGGGTTGTCGTGAACGGTATCTTCAATAATACTGTTCTTAGACCCAAAGGAGTTAAGAAAATCAGAAACTAATTGGAGATTAGTTAAGTTGAATGGTTTCTGGGGTATTGATCTGATGTTGGTTTCGGCCTTCGGGGTTAATACTTAGGGAATTGCTCACTTGCTAATTTACGGTTAGGGACTGATTGAAATGTGATGTGATTTTGGGTTTATCGTGAACCGTGTTTTAAATGACATTGATTCTTTAACCCAGTCACAAATTAAAACTAAGTGGAGTTTTAATGAATCTTTAATTAGATTGAAATGATCGAGAATGGAGTATCACCAGTTTTGCTCCAGGCGATAGTTAAATCTTTAATTAGATTTGAACGTGAAATGGTAATTGAATTCTCCGATAACACCATGGTGTTAGATATGAAGTATTACCAGTTTTACTTCATGGGATGAATAGGTTGGGATTGGGAAATAAAATAAATGATCACTTCGGTGTGGTTCGCTAATCCCGACTAGTTTGAATTGATATTCAAAGGTAGATTAAAGAATAAATTTAAAGGATTTATCTTTGATAAAATTAATGGGAACATTTCCCTATGAATGTGAAATTTAGAAACTAACTGTCGGTTAGCTAAGCAGAATGGTTTTCTGGATATTGATCTGATGTTGGTTTCGTCCTTCGGGGTTAATGTTTGGGGAATTATTCTCTTGTTAATTTATGGTTAGTGACTGATGAATTGGAATGAGGCGTATGTTGTGTTTGTGTAACACTTGTTTATAATATACGCGAGTTATTCGGAAAGATCGGGTTTATCCCATTCTGAATAACTGATACGACGATAAGTCGAAGATGAAGACGATGGTTGAAGACCGGAGGTCTTCACGTTGTTTGGGTGATTACTGATGATCTTGATTGGGATGTACACCCAAGAAGATGGAAACAGTTAGTGGTCGTCCAGACGTACTTGGAGATCGATGGATATGCAGGGTACTAGGTGCCTCCGGTTTCGTTCAAACCCAGAACGAACTTGTAAATGGACTGTGTGTCTGACATTGGATTTTAGTCTGTGTGATTGATTTCTATTAAATATATATCTGTTTGGCGGCGGAGAATTTATTCTCTTGCTTAACGCCCTTCTGTGAGACGTACGAGCTCAGGAGTTATATACTGATGGATATCGAACGCGTAGAATGAATTGCCTGTGTGGCATGCCTAAGTGGCCAATGGATCAAGGCTTCTATTGAAAAGCAAAGTCTTGTGGTTGATGATCAAAGCACGGCCTGTGTGGCGTAGCTTTGTGTAACGTTGATTCGCGAGCCTCACACCCCGGTGTGAACCAAAACGGGAGAGGACGTCAGGGAGGGCATGCGTTTCTTTCTAGCTAGAAGTGGCGTCAGTGGTTTTACACGCCCTGACGAGTTTGACTTATGTGGTTGTTGCTGTTGCGAGGCGCCTCGGTTTGATCGGACGATCCGGGTCCGATGGAGTCATTCGTTGGCTCATTTACGCCCCATAGGGCGGGGAAACGCATGTTCAGGGTTTAAGTTTAATCCACATCGGTGGACTGGCCCTGAGGATCCAAAGGTCACTCGAGCTCTGACCTGAGACACGGGCTAGAGCGTCTCGAATCGGTAGAGGACTATCTTTTGCCTCGGTTCACAGACGGAAATCCAATTTCCAAATACGTGACATTTGCGGTTTTATTTGTAGAGCCTAGTATGGCGACATAGTGGGATGGGGCGCTTATGTCGTCTATGATTGATACTTATGATTTGAAGTTGTTTTATACACTATGCACTTATGATAGTATCAAATGATTTGTTTTAAACGTATCAAGCATTCTTGGCTATTATAAGGTAAAAACCCTATCCTCCGGCTTGCGTTGCATTGTGTGATAGGACCTGGGTCTTATAATAGCTTCATTTTTCTTTATTTAGCATGGCGCTGTTGTTTTATGCACTGGTATTCTTGGGAGGAAACTCGTTTCGTGTTATACGGCGTGGTTCCTTGATTTACCTAACTTTAAAAATAAAGAATTAATAACTGTTTTAGTTCTCACACCAGTCCCATGACTGACCTGGAGTTTATTGTTTTAACCTAAACTCTGGGTGCCCTTATTTTGACACGGGCAGCTAGTAGTTTTGGTTTTGCAGATTTATATTCACAGGATCCTGGTTTACAGCTGGAACGATACTCGGAAAGCTTTGTATCCGTATATCTCCTTTAGTTGTGTATTGTATTAATTTTCCGCTGCGATGTATTTAAATGTAATTTAAATCTCTGATATTTCTATGTAATATTCATTTATACTCTGTATATTCTTGTATTCTGATGGAATTGTTGTAATATACAATGAAATGTTCTTCCGTCTGCGTTCTGTTGTGGCTTGTTCTCGACTCAATCCGTGATTTCCCGAAAGGGGGATTTCAGGTCGTTTCATCGTGGTATCAGAGCTTTGGTTTACAAATGTAGCGACCCGTAACTTCCCCATCTCCGAAGAGAAGAGAAAGAACGAATTACCATGAGAACACGACATAATAGAACGCAGACGGAAGAACATTTCATTGTATATTACAACAATGCATCATATTACAAGAATATACAGAGTATAAATGAATATTACACAGAAATATCAGAGATTTAAATTACATTTAAATACATCGCAGCGGAAAATAATACAATACACAACTGAAGGAGATATACGGATACAAAGCTTTCCGGATATCGTTCCAGCTGTAAACCAGGATCCTGTGAATATAAATCTGCAAAACCAAAACTACTAGCTGCCCGTGTCAAAATAAGGGCACCCAGAGTTTAGGTTAAAATAATAAACTCCAGGTCAGTCATGGGACTGGTGTGAGGACTAAAACAGTTATTAATCTTTATTTTAAAGTTCGGTAAATCAAGGGACCACGCCGTATAACACGGAACGGGTTTCCTCCCAAGAACACCAGTGCATAAAACAACAGCGCAATGCTAAATAAAGAAAAATGAAGCTATTATAAGACCCAGGTCCTATCACACAATGCAACGCAAGCCGGGGGATAGGGTTTTTACCTTATAATAGCCAAGAATGCTTGATACGTTTAAAAGAAATCATTTGTGTAACGTCTCGCATTTTTGTCGGTTGGTATTTGAATATTTAAATCAGTTTAAATATTGAATTTGTAATATAAGTGGATTTATATATTAATTAAAAAGAAGTTGAACGTATATAAATATATATTAATTATAATCGAGCTCAGAACGACCCTGCAGTTCGTAAATTAACGTTCTGAACTTCAACTGAGTGTACCAGACTCGTTTTGACTCGGATTTCTTCGAAACAAGAAGCGTTGGAATCTGTTGAACTGTATTTTTCCAACAGAAGTGAAAAACCAAGATTTCGTCGTATATACTGCAAGATATGTCCAAATCAAATATTCGAAAAGTCGCTGTGAAATCATATATCGACCGTAACGGTTTATTTGAAATAACTTGATATCGGATTCGAATTTGGATAGGGTTATTTTGGGGCGCAGCGATAATTTAATTTTTAGAATTTTACTGTAATTTTTAATTAATTAAATATGCAACTTTTTATTTGGAGTATTGTGTACCCTGTATCGGTATTTCGGGGTTTCAAAATATGAACCAATCTACCGATATTATTATATTTTTGGGACCGTGACACCTCGTTGGACACGACCGTAATCCTACTTCTGTCCATAGTAGCTCGGACATAAACAAAATGTTACGTAATTTCCTGCACCTCAATGTTTCCTCTTTGTAAAATCCGCACATGCCTACCTCACAAAACACAGCCTAGCTAGTGAAATCAAATAATGGTGCGTTTTCAAATCACACAAATTTAAGGTAAGCCTACAGTTGGAAAATATATATCCTACCCTGTATTATCAAATCCCATTACCTATGTCTGAACTCGCACGTACCTAAGGAGAAAAAAATCTTATGACATTGGAACTTGAACTTTACCATCCCTATACCCTAGAGATCATCACACGCAAGAAACTAGGAAGCTGAACCATACCCTATTATTTCTCCTCCTCATCAAAAAAATTAAATGAAGGGTATTATCCATGTTAAGATTGGATACCGGTTGCAAACAAAATGAATTATATAACCAGTAAACTAAATGTGTATACAATATTATAGTACGCCTATAAGTATGGCTAATGAAGAAATTCCATACTCTATACGTGACATGACCTATCAGGATACTTCATATTCAAGTAAAGGAGACCATTTCCTTTCCGCATAGCTAGTGTTGGAAATATAAACTACAAGTCTACATTCTATTACTTAATCTCGAAGGGATGTATTTCTGTAAGTACATGAGAGGATTTCTCTGTGGAAAAACACATAAAAACCCATATTTACTGTCCCACCGAAGTACTGTAGCCATACCGTGCCCCATACCCGAAGATTTAAGCCTATACTGTATAGACGCACATGCTATGAAGACAGACTTTGATCTTTTCTTCCTTCTGCTGCCTCTATATATATATA
Source organism: Allium sativum (assembly GCA_030737875.1). Lineage (NCBI taxonomy): Eukaryota > Viridiplantae > Streptophyta > Magnoliopsida > Asparagales > Amaryllidaceae > Allium > Allium sativum. The sequence continues at coordinate 17,095,271 of CM060923.1, forward strand.
TACACTGCAGACTCCTCGCGTTCTCCATTCAAACAACCAGATCTGAGTTTTTCCTTGGCAAACAAAAAAATCAAATACAAAGCAAAACTTCCACTGGAAAATGCATGGAACGTGGGAAGCTTTCAGAAGCATACCGCATGCGAAGTAAAAGAGAGGAGGAATCAGTGGACATGCGCCAGTAAGGGAACTGTCTAGCTGGTTGTGGATGGCGTTGAGCTAGGAGTCCGCGTTGCTTGGCATTTGGGGGCAAGTTGTTGGATCCGTATGTTGGAGAGGAGAGAAAAATACGATGAAAAAGGGAGAAGAGCGGGATGTTATGAGGTAAGCAGTGCGAAAAATAGTGTTGTGCTTACTGGAGTATAAGGATGGAAGCACGGTAATAGATGAAGAAATATTAGTGGAGCTGGAGTTCAAGGTTTACAGGAGTTCATGTTTAATGAAGGAGGACGCCATTTTGTTGTGGAGGAGCGGAGTGTCAAAAAGAAAAGGGGCATAGGACAATGGCGTGTTTATTTGTGAATGCTTGGATGATGGTGGACTAACGAAGGATGCCAGGCCGAGGCGGATTTGTTGGGGTTGTTTTAAACCAAAGGGGAATAACAGTATGAAGATGCGATGAAAGGAGAGTCTGCTGATAGTTTTAGTGTCAGAGTTAATGATGATAATATTAGGTTTCCAGATGTAATGGTGAGGGGACACAATTGTGAAAACCGCGGAATGGTGCAGGGGAAACAGTATAGTAATGGAGCGGCTAATGGATCACGTTCATTTTTTTAACGGTAATAGTGGAGGTGGGTTTAAAGTTAATGGCGATAGCGGCACATGATATTGCTGATAGCAGATGCTTTTATCAGGACTAGTTAAGCTACTCGGCTTACCTGCTAGCACTAGACTGTCGACGGGTTTGACATGCCGTAGATTGTTTACTATATTTTTCCAGGAATTATGTTCATAGGCGTTGCTTACTACGTGCAATAAGGAATAGTTGTGAAGCAAAGAGGTCATGTGTTTGCGACTGCTTTTCAGCCTTTGTGTATGATCATAGTGACTGTTTTGGGTTCAGTCATTTGGATTTTCTGCTTTATTTGAGAAGAAGAAGAGCTCTTATTTCGATGCCAGTTTGAGTTTAAACATTGGGTAGTGTAGTTCAGACGAAGTGGTGAAGACGGATGAAGTTGAGTTGGGCCGGTTTATCTGTGTAAAGCCCACACGGAAAAATAAGTATAAAATAACAAATGGAAGCATTGTGTTTAGAGAGGTGTTACTGGGCGACACAATCAAATGGAATAGGAGCTTTGCTTTCATGAATTCGAACTAAAGGGAGAAAGCCAAGCGGACCAACTGGGCGTGGGCCGGACAGAAATGGATCTTAGCATCGCAGGTTACGTACCAGAACCAGTTTGAAAGGATTTGGAGGTCATTACAAATTCTGGGCAAACAAACCGCTCGATTGAATAAACTGACGCAAATCGTTATTTAACGGTTAACGCGAAAAGGTGAGTAAAATCACTAACTCTGATTTATTTTAAAATATTTTAATTATATTTTAATGTTGTTTGAATGCTGTATGATGGTCGATTAGGTAGATTCAAATTAATTTGGTCGAATATTATATACCGTCACATATGTACACACCATCGGTTGGATACTGATTCCATCAATTTGAATATTCCCTAGTATAGAGTTAGTGTAAATTGTGTTGACTGACATCTGTGGATGCGGAAACCGGTTGGAGGAATCCGACCGGATTCCTCGATATTTATATGTATTGTTTGTTTTGTATGCACTGTTTGAACCCGAATGATATTTAAAACCCCATGAGAATATTTATGTTGAACGGATATTCAACATCTGTTCGATAAATAAATAAATGATATCGATTTAGAAAGTGGTGACAGCCAACCGTAAAACCATCGTTTTGTTAAAGAGTTGATTGGCCGTCAGGCAAATCAACGAGGTTAATTATTAAAATTATATTTTTATAATTAAAAAGAAGATTTAAATTTATGATAGAAGTTCTATTATAAACCAGTATTTTAGAGTTCGTTTTATAAAATAAATAAAAACGATTGTTGGCATTTAAATGAGTTTATAAAGCAGAAATTATCCGACGATTTAATATTTGGATAATAATATTATTAGATTAATTATATTAATCTAATGTTAAGAAGTAATTAAAATCAGTTAACGAATTTACTGATGGAATGAAGTTGATTAAATCAACTGTTATTTGGGAAAATAATTATTAGGTTAATTGGTCTTCAATTAATCTAATGAAACAGTTTAGAAATAAATTAATCCAAGGTAATAAGATTTAATTACCTTTTGGTTAAGAAGTTATAAATAGAACTGTGGAATGGAGAAAGCAAAGAGTAAATGTTTAATATAAATAATCAAACACCAGAGATTTCAAATTAACGATATGGTGTTATAAAACCATAGTTAAAAATAAACATGAAAGTACGATCGGATAGATATTATAAGTAATAAGGGATTAGAGTGCAGACTTGTATCGGTTCTAAGGTAAGAACGTTGTCGATCAAGGTCTGAGAGGTAAACAGAATACCCCAACTTGAACAGCTTCGCTATTATCGAGGAACGATATCAGTTTGTAACGGAAAGAGATGTCAATATTTTTGTAACAGAAAGAGATGTCAAGATTTTTGTAACGGAAAGAGATGTCAAGACTTTTGTATAAAAGGAATATGGCAGCGTATGCAAGTCTTAGAATTATAGCGATAAAATAACGCTGTTGATAAGATAAGTGTGACTGTTATGTCAAGATTAGTTATAACAAAGAAAATTACAGCGTATGACAAGTTGAACTATAGCAATAAAATAACGCTGTTGATAAGGTAAGGGTGACTGTAATTAGTTATAAGGAGAATATTACAGCGTATGACAAGTTTAGAACTATAGCGACAAATTAACTGCTGTTGATTTGACTTAAGCATGACTTTTATATATAACAGCACTTCCTAGGAAATGTAACAGTTTGGTTTGAAATCCACTTATTCTAGAGTAATAAGTAACGACGTTTGTTCAAGGAAATATAAGAAAGAGTTTAGAAAAAGAATTGGGGAATCGTATTAGAAACTGATGCCAGCATTTCGATGTTCGAAATGTGATTAGAATTAAACCGTTAGGATTTGTAACTAGAATTCGACGATGTCGAATGTATTAAAAGTAAACTATTTTTAGGGATTATAATCTGATAGAATAATTAACATTTAGTTTAAACAAATAAATGTTGATAGGATAGGAGTCAGTATTTAGTTATAAACTTGATATCGATTTGATAAGAAGTTGTCTTATAAAACAGAGTTTATAAAGTGGATTGGGAATATAAAGTATGAAAGAGGTTTCGGTAAACGAGATAAGTATTACTTGAATAAAGAGTTAATTGATAAAGGTATTCAGATTTCTATAACAGGAATGGTATTCACATTTTAAAGTGAATTATGTTTTAAAAGTAAACGGTTGGCCGATTAAAATATTTATAATGAAATTGGAAATATTTTCCAATGAAGATAGGGTATACGATCCAAGTGTAGAAACCAAGGAATGTGAAAAGAATGAAAATGTTTCGAACGTTAATAACGTATGTTTCTGGAACATGAAAGAATAAGAGTTTATAATAACTGGAAATGTTTTCCAAGAAGTATGAAAAGGCTAAAACGGGATTTGAGAAATATCTGGTAAGATATGGGAATTCGAAAAATAAAACGAATGTCAAATAAAAGTGCCCGTGGTTGTGTGGTGTTTAGTTATACATTAGAATGGATGTTTGTTTTTACTTCGATGGTTAAATAACCGACTATCGAAGTGTTTTGACCATCGTTGTCAATACGGAGAGACCGGTTGGATATATTATCCGGAAACCACTCCGTATAGGCATAATCGTTGCAAATTAGATATGCTGAAGATAATTGAAGACGGAGTTAAATGCAAGGATCGACCAGTTATAGAATGGTGTGTTTTGTTTGTCCAGTCCCAGGACAACTTGTATGGACGAGTGTCTGACAGAGTATTTCCAACGGTCACGCCGTTGATTTTACGAATATACCAAGTTGGTGGGGAGAATATAACTTCTCTTTATTCTACACCCAGTGTGCATTTGTGTAATCAATATGTGATTACGGATTTGACGATGTGGCATTCAAAGTGAATGGTGATCAGATGTTCTGAATATAGGCGTAGACTCTAGCCTCACAACCAGGAAGGGACAGAAGTTGGGCTAGGCAGCATGGCTAGTTGGGTCATCCCCAAGCAGGGTGTATTGTCACCGATCTAGAGAAAATTCATATTTATACTTCTTTTCGATTCTGTATCTTCGGATGGACGGTTGGATGGCCTACAACCGTGGTGGCAATATATTCGCGACACTCAAGCTAAATGAGTGAGCGGTCATGTGTGGCCGGGTTGCAAGACGTTCTTGTTGAACCCTGAGTGTATCCCCTCTAGAGTACACTATTAAGAAGGTGCTCCCATACCTTGTCTGTTGAAATCCATTCTCCAATAAGCGCCCTGCGGTTTATGATTTTATACTATATATATTTGGAACGTGAGATGCAAGCGTTCTACTACTTGTATAATTATTTGGTTAGACATTATCATAATATCACTGGGTTTTGATATCAAGAATATTTCGGGTTATAGTAAGGTAAAAACCGTCCATGTTTATGTGTGGGTTGGTCTTACTATTATCTTCTTGTTTTGAAAAGGATTTTCAAAGTAAAACAATATGGTTGGAATTTACTCACACCAGTCCCATGACTGACCCAGAGTTTATTTTGTTTGTTTTCCCTAAACTCTTGGGTGCCCAAATTTGTACGGGCAGTCAAGTGTTTCAGGCTTTGCAGATTCACTTGGAGGAGCTCAAAAGCAGGAAGCTTCACCATTAGTTATGTAGAGTTATTTCCGCTGTGATATGATGTATTGTACTCTGATAATGGTATGTATATACAATACAGTTTTGTATTCAAAGTTATGTTATATAATACATCTTATTTTGTTCCGCTGCGAGTTTCGTGTTACTCTGATTTTGTTCAGTTGTGATCTTCTTCTTCTTCTATTCTATTAGTTCTATCTTTTCTTTCTCACCCTCTAAATTCTTCTATTAATGTCCCGGTATTTTTCGATGCTTGAATAGTCAACAGTGTGTTTTTATGTTGATTTTCTGGGTCGAAAATCCCGCCGTTACAGATGGTATCAGAGCTGAAGGTTAAGTGATTATCTTGGCTCTGTGGCGTAACTCAATAGAGATGGAGTTAGTAATACTCTAGATTGAGTTGAGTGTATATATATGAGCACATATTTGTAATCAATATAAAAACCGTTTTATATTGTGTTGACTGGTCAGTCGAGTAGTTATGAATTCTGGTCGAAACAGTAATGCAAACTGAGTTGATAGGTGTTTCAAAACTCTTGAACAGAGTAATTCGACACAGTATGTTTTGAAAAGAGGGTAAATAAAATAATTTTACCCAAAGTATATTTTGATATAAAAAGAAGTGTATATCTTGATATTAGTATAATATATTGGATATGTGATCATTATTATGATCGAACAGGATTATAATTGAGTTGGTTATATAAATAACCAATCGAAATATTATATAAGTATGATATGCAAAATCAGATAAGCTAAATCTAAATTAAAAACCAGAATTGAAATAAAACTCTAGAAACTTGGAAAAGAATTGAAATTGAATTTAAATTAAATATAAGGGAATTTTAAAATCCTGGGAGATTTGAAAATTTGTTTTCCAAGTGCTATAAAAGATATTTTGAAGTAATTTCAAAAATAAAGTGATTATAAATGAGTTTTTAAAGCAATATAGTATTGAACTCACTTCGATGGTTGGAAAATAAATTCCGATGATGATCGCGACATTGTCGGTGTTCATTTTCGAGCTGGTAAGTGACGGATTACTACCAAAGATTTTGTTTTGTATTGTTTGAGAAACAAGTTGTCAGAAATTCAAATGTTTTGAATTATATATGATTTCAAACTGATTTGAAATAAATCCCAGGAATTTGAATTCTGAAATAAAAATTTAACTTATGGAGTTAAAATGGTAAAAATGGAATTTAAACAAAGATAACAAAACTGGACTGAATTTGGAAAGATCCAGAATGAAAATTATAAAAGAAAAATATTGGAGATTCGAGTTATTAAAAATGAATTGATTCTTGGAGAATAAGAATCGAATTTTGAATTAGAGATGGAGATAACTGATTTGAGAAATAAATCAGTAAATGGAATGTCGTAATAAAACTTAACAAGGTTAAGAACTGAGAGTGGAATCAGAGTTGAAATAGAAATTTGGCTTAGTAAAAGCGAAAGACTGGTTTGAGAACGGATTGATGGGAGATCAACCAAGGATGCTTGGATATGCTGGTTTGATAGCAGATGGCAGAGATAAAGTTGAATGCCCAACAGATAAGGTACACGTTTATATACGAGTATGAGATTTTTGTGAGTCGGTTTGGGCAAGCCGTTTGGCTGTTTGATTTTCTTTTGGATTGAAGAAGGCCCGGAGTGGCAAGTTGTTGTAGTACCGAGTGAGCCGTGCAGAGGAGATGCTGGCGAGATTCTCTGAAAATTTAAGCTGTTAGGAAATTTTCAGAAATTTTGAAAATATTCGAAATAATAAGGAATTAATATTTTAATTGGAAATAATCAGTTCAGTGGAAACTGGAATTATGAAGTAAACCAAAAAGATTTTTAACCATGTTATAACAGAGATTGTAGCATTTTCCCTATCTTAGCAATTTCGAGGACGAAATTATTTTAAGGGGGGAAGTCTGTAACGTCTCGCATTTTTGTCGGTTGGTATTTGAATATTTAAATCAGTTTAAATATTGAATTTGTAATATAAGTGGATTTATATATTAATTAAAAAGAAGTTGAACGTATATAAATATATATTAATTATAATCGAGCTCAGAACGACCCTGCAGTTCGTAAATTAACGTTCTGAACTTCAACTGAGTGTACCAGACTCGTTTTGACTCGGATTTCTTCGAAACAAGAAGCGTTGGAATCTGTTGAACTGTATTTTTCCAACAGAAGTGAAAAACCAAGATTTCGTCGTATATACTGCAAGATATGTCCAAATCAAATATTCGAAAGGTCGCTGTGAAATCATATATCGACCGTAACGGTTTATTTGAAATAACTTGATATCGGATTCGAATTTGGACAGGGTTATTTTGGGGCGCAGCGATAATTTAATTTTTAGAATTTTACTGTAATTTTTAATTAATTAAATATGCAACTTTTTATTTGGAGTATTGTGTACCCTGTATCGGTATTTCGGGGTTTCAAAATATGAACCAATCTACCGATATTATTATATTTTTGGGACCGTGACACCTCGTTGGACACGACCGTAATCCTACTTCTGTCCATAGTAGCTCGGACATAAACAAAATGTTACGTAATTTCCTGCACCTCAATGTTTCCTCTTTGTAAAATCCGCACATGCCTACCTCACAAAACACAACCTAGCTAGTGAAATCAAATAATGGTGCGTTTTCAAATCACACAAATTTAAGGTAAGCCTACAGTTGGAAAATATATATCCTACCCTGTATTATCAAATCCCATTACCTATGTCTGAACTCGCACGTACCTAAGGAGAAAAAAAATCTTATGACATTGGAACTTGAACTTTACCATCCCTATACCCTAGAGATCATCACACGCAAGAAACTAGGAAGCTGAACCATACCCTATTATTTCTCCTCCTCATCAAAAAAATTAAATGAAGGGTATTATCCATGTTAAGATTGGATACCGGTTGCAAACAAAATGAATTATATAACCAGTAAACTAAATGTGTATACAATATTATAGTACGCCTATAAGTATGGCTAATGAAGAAATTCCATACTCTATACGTGACATGACCTATCAGGATACTTCATATTCAAGGAAAGGAGACCATTTCCTTTCCGCATAGCTAGTGTTGGAAATATAAACTACAAGTCTACATTCTATTACTTAATCTCGAAGGGATGTATTTCTGTAAGTACATGAGAGGATTTCTCTGTGGAAAAACACATAAAAACCCATATTTACTGTCCCACCGAAGTACTGTAGCCATACCGTGCCCCATACCCGAAGATTTAAGCCTATACTGTATAGATGCACATGCTATGAAGACAGACTTTGATCTTTTCTTCCTTCTGCTGCCTCTATATATATATACACTGCAGACTCCTCGCGTTCTCCATTCAAACAACCAGATCTGAGTTTTTCCTTGGCAAACAAAAAAATCAAATACAAAGCAAAACTTCCACTGGAAAATGCATGGAACGTGGGAAGCTTTCAGAAGCATACCGCATGCGAAGTAAAAGAGAGGAGGAATCAGTGGACATGCGCCAGTAAGGGAACTGTCTAGCTGGTTGTGGATGGCGTTGAGCTAGGAGTCCGCGTTGCTTGGCATTTGGGGGCAAGTTGTTGGATCCGTATGTTGGAGAGGAGAGAAAAATACGATGAAAAAGGGAGAAGAGCGGGATGTTATGAGGTAAGCAGTGCGAAAAATAGTGTTGTGCTTACTGGAGTATAAGGATGGAAGCACGGTAATAGATGAAGAAATATTAGTGGAGCTGGAGTTCAAGGTTTACAGGAGTTCATGTTTAATGAAGGAGGACGCCATTTTGTTGTGGAGGAGCGGAGTGTCAAAAAGAAAAGGGGCATAGGACAATGGCGTGTTTATTTGTGAATGCTTGGATGATGGTGGACTAACGAAGGATGCAAGGCCGAGGCGGATTTGTTGGGGTTGTTTTAAACCAAAGGGGAATAACAGTATGAAGATGCGATGAAAGGAGAGTCTGCTGATAGTTTTAGTGTCAGAGTTAATGATGATAATATTAGGTTTCCAGATGTAATGGTGAGGGGACACAATTGTGAAAACCGCGGAATGGTGCAGGGGAAACAGTATAGTAATGGAGCGGCTAATGGATCACGTTCATTTTTTTAACGGTAATAGTGGAGGTGGGTTTAAAGTTAATGGCGATAGCGGCACATGATATTGCTGATAGCAGATGCTTTTATCAGGACTAGTTAAGCTACTCGGCTTACCTGCTAGCACTAGACGGTCGACGGGTTTGACATGCCGTAGACTGTTTACTATATTTTTCCAGGAATTATGTTCATAGGCGTTGCTTACTACGTGCAATAAGGAATAGTTGTGAAGCAAAGAGGTCATGTGTTTGCGACTGCTTTTCAGCCTTTGTGTATGATCATAGTGGCTGTTTTGGGTTCAGTCATTTGGATTTTCTGCTTTATTTGAGAAGAAGAAGAGCTCTTATTTCGATGCCAGTTTGAGTTTAAACATTGGGTAGTGTAGTTCAGACGAAGTGGTGAAGATGGATGAAGTTGAGTTGGGCCGGTTTATCTGTGTAAAGCCCACACGGAAAAATAAGTATAAAATAACAAATGGAAGCATTGTGTTTAGCGAGGTGTTACTGGGCGACACAATCAAATGGAATAGGAGCTTTGCTTTCATGAATTCGAACTAAAGGGAGAAAGCCAAGCGGACCAACTGGGCGTGGGCCGGACAGAAATGGATCTTAGCATCGCAGGTTACGTACCAGAACCAGTTTGAAAGGATTTGGAGGTCATTACAAATTCTGGGCAAACAAACCGCTCGATTGAGTAAACTGACGCAAATCGTTATTTAACGGTTAACGCGAAAAGGTGAGTAAAATCACTAACTCTGATCTATTTTAAAATATTTTAATTATATTTTAATGTTGTTTGAATGCTGTGTGATGGTCGATTAGGTAGATTCAAATTAATTTGGTCGAATATTATATACCGTCACATATGTACACACCATCGGTTGGATACTGATTCCATCAATTTGAATATTCCCTAGTATAGAGTTAGTGTAAATTGTGTTGACTGACATCTGTGGATGCGGAAACCGGTTGGAGGAATCCGACCGGATTCCTCGATATTTATATGTATTGTTTGTTTTGTATGCACTGTTTGAACCCGAATGATATTTAAAACCCCATGAGAATATTTATGTTGAACGGATATTCAACATCTGTTCGATAAATAAATAAATGATATCGATTTAGAAAGTGGTGACAGCCAACCGTAAAACCATCGTTTTGTTAAAGAGTTGATTGGCCGTCAGGCAAATCAACGAGGTTAATTATAAAAATTATATTTTTATAATTAAAAAGAAGATTTAAATTTATGATAGAAGTTCTATTATAAACCAGTATTTTAGAGTTCGTTTTATAAAATAAATAAAAACGATTGTTGGCATTTAAATGAGTTTATAAAGCAGAAATTATCCGACGATTTAATATTTGGATAATAATATTATTAGATTAATTATATTAATCTAATGTTAAGAAGTAATTAAAATCAGTTAACGAATTTACTGATGGAATGAAGTTGATTAAATCAACTGTTATTTGGGAAAATAATTATTAGGTTAATTGGTCTTCAATTAATCTAATGAAACAGTTTAGAAATAAATTAATCCAAGGTAATAAGATTTAATTACCTTTTGGTTAAGAAGTTATAAATAGAACTGTGGAATGGAGAAAGCAAAGAGTAAATGTTTAATATAAATAATCAAACACCAGAGATTTCAAATTAACGATATGGTGTTATAAAACCATAGTTAAAAATAAACATGAAAGTATGATCGGATAGATATTATAAGTAATAAGGGATTAGAGTGCAGACTTGTATCGGTTCTAAGGTAAGAACGTTGTCGATCAAGGTCTGAGAGGTAAACAGAATACCCCAACTTGAACAGCTTCGCTATTATCGAGGAACGATATCAGTTTGTAACGGAAAGAGATGTCAATATTTTTGTAACAGAAAGAGATGTCAAGATTTTTGTAACGGAAAGAGATGTCAAGACTTTTGTATAAAAGGAATATGGCAGCGTATGCAAGTCTTAGAATTATAGCGATAAAATAACGCTGTTGATAAGATAAGTGTGACTGTTATGTCAAGATTAGTTATAACAAAGAAAATTACAGCGTATGACAAGTTGAACTATAGCAATAAAATAACGCTGTTGATAAGGTAAGGGTGACTGTAATTAGTTATAAGGAGAATATTACAGCGTATGACAAGTTTAGAACTATAGCGACAAATTAACTGCTGTTGATTTGACTTAAGCATGACTTTTATATATAACAGCACTTCCTAGGAAATGTAACAGTTTGGTTTGAAATCCACTTATTCTAGAGTAATAAGTAACGACGTTTGTTCAAGGAAATATAAGAAAGAGTTTAGAAAAAGAATTGGGGAATCGTATTAGAAACTGATGCCAGCATTTCGATGTTCGAAATGTGATTAGAATTAAACCGTTAGGATTTGTAACTAGAATTCGACGATGTCGAATGTATTAAAAGTAAACTATTTTTAGGGATTATAATCTGATAGAATAATTAACATTTAGTTTAAACAAATAAATGTTGATAGGATAGGAGTCAGTATTTAGTTATAAACTTGATATCGATTTGATAAGAAGTTGTCTTAGAAAACAGAGTTTATAAAGTGGATTGGGAATATAAAGTATGAAAGAGGTTTCGGTAAACGAGATAAGTATTACTTGAATAAAGAGTTAATTGATAAAGGTATTCAGATTTCTATAACAGGAATGGTATTCACATTTTAAAGTGAATTATGTTTTAAAAGTAAACGGTTGGCCGATTAAAATATTTATAATGAAATTGGAAATATTTTCCAATGAAGATAGGGTATACGATCCAAGTGTAGAAACCAAGGAATGTGAAAAGAATGAAAATGTTTCGAACGTTAATAACGATGTTTCTGGAACATGAAAGAATAAGAGTTTATAATAACTGGAAATGTTTTCCAAGAAGTATGAAAAGGCTAAAACGGGATTTGAGAAATATCTGGTAAGATATGGGAATTCGAAAAATAAAACGAATGTCAAATAAAAGTGCCCGTGGTTGTGTGGTGTTTAGTTATACATTAGAATGGATGTTTGTTTTTACTTCGATGGTTAAATAACCGACTATCGAAGTGTTTTGACCATCGTTGTCAATACGGAGAGACCGGTTGGATATATTATCCGGAAACCACTCCGTATAGGCATAATCGTTGCAAATTAGATATGCTGAAGATAATTGAAGACGGAGTTAAATGCAAGGATCGACCAGTTATAGAATGGTGTGTTTTGTTTGTCCAGTCCCAGGACAACTTGTATGGACGAGTGTCTGACAGAGTATTTCCAACGGTCACGCCGTTGATTTTACGAATATACCAAGTTGGTGGGGAGAATATAACTTCTCTTTATTCTACACCCAGTGTGCATTTGTGTAATCAATATGTGATTACGGATTTGACGATGTGGCATTCAAAGTGAATGGTGATCAGATGTTCTGAATATAGGCGTAGACTCTAGCCTCACAACCAGGAAGGGACAGAAGTTGGGCTAGGCAGCATGGCTAGTTGGGTCATCCCCAAGCAGGGTGTATTGTCACCGATCTAGAGAAAATTCATATTTATACTTCTTTTCGATTCTGTATCTTCGGATGGACGGTTGGATGGCCTACAACTGTGGTGGCAATATATTCGCGACACTCAAGCTAAATGAGTGAGCGGTCATGTGTGGTCGGGTTGCAAGACGTTCTTGTTGAACCCTGAGTGTATCCCCTCTAGAGTACACTATTAAGAAGGTGCTCCCATACCTTGTCTGTTGAAATCCATTCTCCAATAAGCGCCCTGCGGTTTATGATTTTATACTATATATATTTGGAACGTGAGATGCAAGCGTTCTACTACTTGTATAATTATTTGGTTAGACATTATCATAATATCACTGGGTTTTGATATCAAGAATATTTCGGGTTATAGTAAGGTAAAAACCGTCCATGTTTATGTGTGGGTTGGTCTTACTATTATCTTCTTGTTTTGAAAAGGATTTTCAAAGTAAAACAATATGGTTGGAATTTACTCACACCAGTCCCATGACTGACCCAGAGTTTATTTTGTTTGTTTTCCCTAAACTCTTGGGTGCCCAAATTTGTACGGGCAGTCAAGTGTTTCAGGCTTTGCAGATTCACTTGGAGGAGCTCAAAAGCAGGAAGCTTCACCATTAGTTATGTAGAGTTATTTCCGCTGTGATATGATGTATTGTACTCTGATAATGGTATGTATATACAATACAGTTTTGTATTCAAAGTTATGTTATATAATACATCTTATTTTGTTCCGCTGCGAGTTTCGTGTTACTCTGATTTTGTTCAGTTGTGATCTTCTTCTTCTTCTATTCTATTAGTTCTATCTTTTCTTTCTCACCCTCTAAATTCTTCTATTAATGTCCCGGTATTTTTCGATGCTTGAATAGTCAACAGTGTGTTTTTATGTTGATTTTCTGGGTCGAAAATCCCGCCGTTACAATTTGATACTATTATAAGTGTATAGTGTATAAAACAACTTCAAATCATAAGTATCAATCATAGGCGACATAAATGACCCATACCACTATGTCGCCATATATAAGTTTACAATCAAAACCGCAAGACGTCGTATTGGAAGTTGGGTTATCATTTATGGTATGAACCGAGGCTAGGGGCAAGATCCTCACCGATTCGAGACTGTCTAGTCCGAGTCTCAGGCAAGCGCGCAGACAAGCCTTGGATCGTCAGGGCCGGTCCACCGATGTGGATTATTATGCCTGAACACTACGTTTCTCCGCCCTTTGGGGCGTAAATGAGCCAACGAATGACTCCATCGGACCCGGATCGTCCGATCAAACCGAGGCGCCTCGCAACAGCAACAACCACATAAGTCAAACTCGTCAGGGCGTGTAAAACCACTGACGCCACTTCTAACTAGAAAGAAACGCATGCCCTCCCTGAGGTCCGTCTCCCGTTTTTGGTTCATACCGGGTGTGATACTCGCGAATCAACGTTACACAAAGCTACGCCACACAAGGCCGTGCTTTGATCATCAACCACAAGACTTTGCTTTTCAACAAAAGCCTTGATCCATGCAACTCAGCATGCCACATTGTCAGTCCATACTGTACCACTGATTTCTGCCAATATATAACCTCTAGGTTCGTACGTCTCAGAGAAGGGTGTATAGCAAGAGAATAAATTCTCTGCCACCAAACAGATATATATTTAGCAGAGATCACCAAATACAGTATAAAGGAATACAACGTCAGACACACTATCCATTTACAAGTCCGTTCTGGGTCTGAACGAAACCGGAGGCACTTTCCTCGCATATCCATCCATCTCCAAGTACGTCTGGACGACCACCAACTATTTCCATCCTCTTGGGTGTACAGCCCAATCAGGATCGTCAGTAATTATCCCAACGATGTGAAGACTTCCGGTCTTCAACCACCGTCTTCATCTTTGACATATCGTCGAATTGATTATTCAGAATGGGTATAAACCCGGCCTTTCCGAACAACCAGCGTATATTAAAGATAAATGTTACACAAACACAACATACGCCTCATTCCAATTTATCAGTCACTAACCGTAAATTAATCAAGAGAATAATTCCCCAATTATTAACCCCGAAGGCCGAAACCAACATCAGATCAATATCCAGAAAACCATTCTGCTTAGCTAACCGACAGTTAGTTTCTAAATTTCACATTCATAGGGAAAGGTTCCCATTAATTTTATCCAAGATAAATTTCTTGAATTTATTCTTTGATCTATTTTTGAATATCAATTCAAACTAGTCGGGATTAGCGAACCTTACCGAAGTAATCATTTGTTTTAATTTCCCAATCCCAACCTATTCATCCCACGAAGTAAAACTGGTTATACTTCATATCTAACACCACGGTGTTATCGGTAAATTCAATTACCATTTCACGTTCAAATCTAATTAAAGATTTAACTATCGCCTGGAGCAAAACTGGTGGTACTCCATTTTCGATCTTTTCAATCTAATTAAAGATTCATTAAAACTCCACTTAGTTTTAATTTTTAACTGGGTTAAAGAATCAGTGTCATTTAAAACACAGTTCACGATAAACCCAAAATCACATTCATTAATTATCGGGTTAAAGAACGAGTGTTATTTAAAACACTGTCCACGATAAACCCAAAAATCAATATCAATTCAATTCCAATTAAATATTATTTAATTGGTACACTTCATTAAATCTAAATAAAAAGATTTAATCTTTTCTCAACTGGGTTCAAGAACAGTGTTAGTGAAGACACCATTCACGACAAACCCAAATCACATTTGATATTCAATACAAGGCTCTGAATAGAAAATATATCGGCTTATATTCAATATCAAATTCTACGATTAACAAATGTCGTATTGGAAATAACGATATAAATATATATCTTTCAAATTTCCATAACAACATCTGTATAATCACGAATTCCAACATCGAAATATTCCGAAGACAATTTCGATTCAAATCCACTCCAATGCAATCATTGGAAATTCTGGTTATTTTTAAAACCCTTTTCAAATTCAATTTATTTATTTAAAAATAAATAGAATTATAATCCTAGTTCAAAACTAGTTTATTTCGATATAAATCTATTTTTGTCTTTTCAAATATGGAGTTTTTCATCCCAATCCTTTCGAAATCATTTCTTATGATTTTACACAAATTATTATTATTTTTAATAATTTTATCGAGGCCTGTACAGTCGATTTCCATCAGCGGCCATCGAATTGCACTTACAACGACCTTTTTCAAATTTGATTTGGACATAATTCCAAATCCAACCGTTAGATTTCAAATTTCTGATATTCGTTAGAAAGCTCTTCTCGATACGAACCCAACGGTTCCGGTTTTAGGAGAATCCGACGGTCGGATCTCCCGTAATATCCGTTCGAAGTCAATGGTCGAAATTCGCGAACTGCCGCGGCGCGGCGCGTTCTATTCAGGCCATTATATTATATATATAATATATACTTCGTCGATTTCAATTTCAAACGTGCTTTATAAATCGTTTTCAATTCATTTTCAAAGCGGTTTCAACTTCATATTCAATTTCAAATCAAAATTGAATATTCCAATATAAATTCGTTTTAAATTCATTTCAAATCGATTTTAATTCAAATTGATTTCTAATTCAATTTCAGTTCTAATTCAATTCAATTCAATTTCAATTCGAATTCATTTATATTCAATTTCAATTCGAATTCATTTCAATGTGATTTCAATTCTATTCAATTTAATTCGAATTTCAAATCTATTTCAATATTCGTTGAAAAATGAATAAAATCGATATAAATATCGTTCACGTCAAAATGGCGTCAATCTAATCAACACGGCTTCATATATTCCTATTTTCAAATATTTCTATTTCAAATATTTCTTTTTCAAATATTTCTTTTTCAACACATGACTTATCTCAACGGATGAGTACAGTCAACACATGAACCTTTATTTTATATTGATAAAGATGTAAATTTTATTATTAAAATATTTCGTTCAACACATGACTTATCTCAACGGATGAGTACAGTCAACACATGAACCTTTATTTTATAATATTCTTAATCTTCTAAATTGGAATGAGGCCCAATCAATCACCATATAATGTTAATTATATGGATTTTCATACATTACACGTATATAATAGCATTGCAAAATAATCAACCATCAACCAAAGTGCACTACACTGTATAAGCATCAAATATAGATATCTAACGCTCATAACAGCTTGTCAATCAATCGATCGACATATTTAATCAATCAGGATGAGTGAACTTCAAATTTCATCCCAACACCCGTGTGGGGTTTCAAACAATCAAACACAGATTTTAGTTGTGCAGTTGGGCGATGTGTAAAATTTATCGACCCAATCAATGTCCTTCAAATAGGTGTACATAAACAAACCGTCCGGTTTGTAAATGAATATTTTATTTTATTCACTTCCATGTTAAAACTATATTTTTAACGATAAAATATTTTATTTAACTTATGAATGTTCTATTCAGTTCATTTATTCAATAAAATGATATTTTTATTTTTCTAACATATTTTAGAAAATTTCGGCGGCATAACGGCACGATACTAGAAACGGGACAAGGCCTAGCCTTATCCCCGGTCTAGTGAAGGCCCACGCCATTCACACATCAATCAATCCAATTTCATATCATCAAACAAACAAATTTCAATCAAATACTCTAACTAATTTTTGCAATCAAACAAACAAGTCCATGGTCTGTGGACGATTGTGTCGGGTGCTACTAAACACCGTCTGCATCCTAGTATATATATAACTAGAAATAGAAATTGAAGAGTGAGAAATTCTCACAGATAGCTATCCAACCATCTCGACTCTTCTTTTATAGAAATCTTCGTCGTTATCGCCTTTTTGTCATCTTCGTTGTTGTAGCCACTACATATGTAAAAATCGAATTTTTACTTTGTTATTCAATATATAAAAATCGAATTTTTATTATACTATTCAATATATAAAAATCCCAATTCAAAAATATAGATTTCGCCTTTATAAAAATATAGTCTTCGCCTTTATAAAAATATAGTCTTCGCCTTTATAAAAATATAGTCTTCGCCTTTATAAAAATATAGTCTTTATTTCAACGTATGTAAAAATCAGATTTTTATTTTGTTACATATACAAAGATGATATTTTTATATTCTCTATCTCATAAAGATTATATTTTTATAGTTCCTACCATGTAAAAATCATATTTTTATCTTTTTACAATATAAAAGATTATATTTTTATATTTCACATATGATAAAAAAACATATTTTTCCCTCTAGCATATAAAAATTTCTGAAAATTCATTCACAATAAAACTGAGTATTTAAAATAACTGAAAATAATTAATCAAAACTTACTTTACTGTATTAGGAACGGGGGAGGGGTGTCTTTGCTGCGCCGTCTGGGAGGTAGCGCCGGAGGTCGTGGAGGGGCGGAAACAGGAGGAGGAAGGAAGAAGAGGGGGGCGGTGCGTCGGAAGGGGGGCTGCGGTTGTCGATTGGGTGTGAGGCTTGAGCGAGGAGAGGGAGAGGGAAGCAGGGGGTGTCGGTGTCGAGAGGAGGAGGGGAAGGCGGCGCAGGGGGGTGTGCGGCGGTGGAGGAAAGGGGGGGCTCTCGCTGCTGCGGCGCGGCTCATCGGGGGGGGCTCTCACTCCGACGAGGGGGGGCAGGGCTTCGGAGGTGGTGCCCTCCCTTGAGGCGGCGACGGCGATCATCGGGGGGGCGGCGACGAGTTTCCCCCCATCCGCCTCTTTCTCCTTTTTTTTTATTTTGCTTTCAGTTTTGAAAGAAAAGAGGGGGGCCAGAACGTATAGGAAGAGGGAGGGATATATTTTTATTTTATTTTATATTATTTAATTTCTAAAAGTTGACTTTTACATACGACCTCTAAACGAGGCCCACGGCCTGTCGTCCATAGCGTTTCACCCCCATTCCGAACACAATGGGATATGTATCGTAAGCTGATTCGGCTGTTACAATCAGTTTCCGTTGAATTTACATTTAAATCATTATATTGAATTTTAAACGTACATTTCAAATTACCGGGGTCACATACTAACTAGAAAAATTCCAGAAAAATATTTTCTAGCTTCGTATTGACGATACTGTCCTAACAAAACTAGTTTCGTCGAATTCTGAGACCGTTGGAAAAATGGCCATTTTCCAGTCAATTAAAATCAACATAAACTGGTCAAACGCGTTTTCCTTTGCCACGCTCACATATTGAATCGAAAAATTATGAAATTTGGAATCTAGCAATAACTTGACACTGCGGATCCAATAAAAGTGGTTTCGTCGAAATCCGAGGTCGTTTGCAAAATTCCCATTTATAAGGGCCTAAATTCCATAGCGACTATTCAGAATTTTCAACAGGACATATCTTTTGATTCCCGCTATGAAATCTTGATTTGTCGGATTCGTTGGAAAGATATTCTCAATTAGATCTTATTATTTTTGGTTTCACTAAAATCCGGATTGTTTTGCACCCGGTACGTTCATTTGAAGTTTGAAATCGAATTATCGAACTACCGCGCCATTTTCAATTCCATTTATAAATATAAATAATTATTTATTTTCTAACGACGACGTATATAATATATAAGTCGAATTATATTCAAAATAAATTTCTCGTCACTATTATTTAAAATAATTCATTTTAAATAATCAAAATTCGCTAAAATTGCCAAAATAAAAATTTTAAACTAGCCCAGATTTCCAGGTTATTACAATCTCCCCCACTTAAAACTTTTCGTCCCCGAAAAGGAACAAAATCGAAAGTGGTTTGATTAATCAACTCTACGTTCGATCTGGCTTTCATTCCCCAACTTTTCAGTTTCTGAGAATTTTCAAATTCTTCAAAAATTTGGCTAACACCCTAAATTTTCGAAAAATTTCGCCATAACCTCCCCTGCACCGGGAGCCACGGGAAAATCCCGAAATTGCCATATAGGCCTTCTGATCTCAAAAAGAAAAAGAAAAAGCCAAGCGGCTAGCCAATAGGCTCATAAAATCATCATCACCCAAACAAAACAGTAAATTATAGTAAACATGTACCTATTTGTCGGGCAAACAAATTTTATTCTCTGCTCTAGCCTCCTTGCTATGACCTGTTCAATGTAAGTACTTGTATATGCCAGCAAATGTGACCAAATTTTCAATACAATTCAAAATTTGATGCAATTAGGCATAATGGTTCAAAATTATCAAACAAATAAGCAAACAACACAAACATCAATCAACTAGTGAATTAGAGTTTTCAAATTCATAATTTTGATATATATATACAAAAATCATGTTTTTGATGCCAATTCACAACAATGTGTTCTAGCTATATTAGTTTTGGTTCTCACACCAGTCTAATGGAAACATATAGAAAGCACACCTTTGAAACACGAAACTAATTACTAATGATGACGCGTCAATCATCAGAATCAGGTCCGGGCGACTAGAGTGTGATTCTATATCTATCCAGTATATTAAAACTTCGAATATACGTTCATGACGCGTATATACAAAACCTTTATATATTGGATTGTCCATATTCAAAATAAATAAATAATCAAATACGTTTAAAACGATTTAAATTTCAAAACAAAATTGTTTTCATTTGAAAAATATACTCTTCACACTCGTTCTAGGATACTACTGATCCCATCTCTAACGAGTCATTCTAATTGGATATTACTAATCCACTATCTGATGAATTCTTTCGTATGGTTCTAATGTGTCTTGTTCTCGAGCTCTGTAAACCAAAGCTCTGATACCAACTGTAAAGCACACGGAAGAACATTTCATTGTATATTACAACAATGCATCAGATTACAAGAATATACAGAGTATAAATGAATATTACACAGAAATATCAGAGATTTAAATTACATTTAAATACATCGCAGCGGAAAATAATACAATACACAACTGAAGGAGATATACGGATACAAAGCTTTCCGGATATCGTTCCAGCTGTAAACCAGGATCCTGTGAATATAAATCTGCAAAACCAAAACTACTAGCTGCCCGTGTCAAAATAAGGGCACCCAGAGTTTAGGTTAAAACAATAAACTCCAGGTCAGTCATGGGACTGGTGTGAGGACTAAAACAGTTATTAATCTTTATTTTAAAGTTCGGTAAATCAAGGGACCACGCCGTATAACACGGAACGGGTTTCCTCCCAAGAACACCAGTGCATAAAACAACAGCGCAATGCTAAATAAAGAAAAATGAAGCTATTATAAGACCCATGTCCTATCACACAATGCAACGCAAGCCGGGGGATAGGGTTTTTACCTTATAATAGCCAAGAATGCTTGATACGTTTAAAAGAAATCATTTGATACTATTATAAGTGTATAGTGTATAAAACAACTTCAGATCATAAGTATCAATCGTAGGCGACATAAATGACCCATACCACTATGTCGCCATATATAAGTTTACAATCAAAACCGCAAGACGTCGTATTGGAAGTTGGGTTATCATTTATGGTATGAACCGAGGCTAGGGGCAAGATCCTCACCGATTCGAGACTGTCTAGTCCGAGTCTCAGGCAAGCGCGCAGACAAGCCTTGGATCGTCAGGGCCAGTCCACCGATGTGGATTATTATGCCTGAACACAACGTTTCTCCGCCCTTTGGGGCGTAAATGAGCCAACGAATGACTCCATCGGACCCGGATCGTCCGATCAAACCGAGGCGCCTCGCAACAGCAACAACCACATAAGTCAAACTCGTCAGGGCGTGTAAAACCACTGACGCCACTTCTAACTAGAAAGAAACGCATGCCCTCCCTGAGGTCCGTCTCCCGTTTTTTGGTTCATACCGGGTGTGATACTCGCGAATCAACGTTACACAAAGCTACGCCACACAAGGCCGTGCTTTGATCATCAACCACAAGACTTTGCTTTTAAACAAAAACCTTGATCCATGCAACTCAGCATGCCACATTGTCAGTCCATACTGTACCACTAATTTCTGCCAATATATAACCTCTAGGCTCGTACGTCTCAGAGAAGGGTGTATAGCAAGAGAATAAATTCTCTGCCACCAAACAGATATATATTTAGCAGAGATCACCAAATACAGTATAAAGGAATACAACGTCAGACACACTATCCATTTACAAGTCCGTTCTGGGTCTAAACGAAACCGGAGGCACTTTCCTCGCATATCCATCCATCTCCAAGTACGTCTGGACGACCACCAACTATTTCCATCCTCTTGGGTGTACAGCCCAATCAGGATCGTCAGTAATTATCCCAACGATGTGAAGACTTCAGGTCTTCAACCACCGTCTTCATCTTAGACATATCGTCGAATTGATTATTCAGAATGGGTATAAACCCGGCCTTTCCGAACAACCAGCGTATATTAAAGATAAATGTTACACAAACACAACATACGCCTCATTCCAATTTATCAGTCACTAACCGTAAATTAATCAAGAGAATAATTCCCCAATTATTAACCCCGAAGGCCGAAACCAACATCAGATCAATATCCAGAAAACCATTCTGCTTAGCTAACCGACAGTTAGTTTCTAAATTTCACATTCATAGGGAAAGGTTCCCATTAATTTTATCCAAGATAAATTTCTTGAATTTATTCTTTGATCTATTTTTGAATATCAATTCAAACTAGTCGGGATTAGCGAACCTTACCGAAGTAATCATTTGTTTTAATTTCCCAATCCCAACCTATTCATCCCACGAAGTAAAACTGGTTATACTTCATATCTAACACCACGGTGTTATCGGTAAATTCAATTACCATTTCACGTTCAAATCTAATTAAAGATTTAACTATCGCCTGGAGCAAAACTGGTGGTACTCCATTTTCGATCGTTTCAATCTAATTAAAGATTCATTAAAACTCCACTTAGTTTTAATCTTTAACTGGGTTAAAGAATCAGTGTCATTTAAAACACAGTTCACGATAAACCCAAAATCACATTCATTAATTATCGGGTTAAAGAACGAGTGTTATTTAAAACACTGTCCACGATAAACCCAAAAATCAATATCAATTCAATTCCAATTAAATATTATTTAATTGGTACACTTCATTAAATCTAAATAAAAAGATTTAATCTTTTCTCAACTGGGTTCAAGAACAGTGTTAGTGAAGACACCATTCACGACAAACCCAAATCACATTTGATATTCAATACAAGGCTCTGAATAGAAAATATATCGGCTTATATTCAATATCAAATTCTACGATTAACAAATGTCGTATTGGAAATAACGATATAAATATATATCTTCCAAATTTCCATAACAACATCTGTATAATCACGAATTCCAACATCGAAATATTCCGAAGACAATTTCGATTCAAATCCACTCCAATGCAATCATTGGAAATTCTGGTTATTTTTAAAATCCTTTTCAAATTCAATTTATTTATTTAAAAATAAATAGAATTATAATCCTAGTTCAAAACTAGTTTATTTCGATAAAAATCTATTTTTATCTTTTCAAATATGGAGTTTTTCATCCCAATCCTTTCTAAATCATTTCTTATGATTTTACACAATTTATTATTATTTTTAATAATTTTATCGAGGCCTGTACAGTCGATTTCCATCAGCTGCCATCGAACTGCACTTACAACGACCTTTTTCAAATTTGATTTGGACATAATTCCAAATCCAACCGTTAGATTTCAAATTTCTGATATTCGTTAGAAATCTCTTTTCGATACGAACCCAACGGTTCCGGTTTTAGGAGAATCCGACGGTCGGATCTCCCGTAATATCCGTTCGAAGTCAATGGTCGAAATTCGCGAACTGCCGCGGCGCGTTCTATTCAGGCCATTATATTATATATATAATATATACTTCGTCGATTTCAATTTCAAACGTGCTTTATAAATCGTTTTCAATTCATTTTCAAAGCGGTTTCAACTTCATATTCAATTTCAAATCAAAATTGAATATTCCAATATAAATTCGTTTTAAATTCATTTCAAATCGATTTTAATTCAAATTGATTTCTAATTCAATTTCAGTTCTAATTCAATTCAATTCAATTTCAATTCGAATTCATTTATATTCAATTTCAATTCGAATTCATTTCAATGTGATTTCAATTCTATTCAATTTAATTCGAATTTCAAATCTATTTCAATATTCGTTGAAAAATGAATAAAATCGATATAAATATCGTTCACGTCAAAATGGCGTCAATCTAATCAACACGGCTTCATATATTCCTATTTTCAAATATTCTATTTCAAATATTTCTATTTCAAATATTTCTTTTTCAAATATTTCTTTTTCAACACATGACTTATCTCAACGGATGAGTACAGTCAACACATGAACCTTTATTTTATATTGATAAAGATGTAAATTTTATTATTAAAATATTTCGTTCAACACATGACTTATCTCAACGGATGAGTACAGTCAACACATGAACCTTTATTTTATAATATTCTTAATCTTCTAAATTGGAATGAGGCCCAATCAATCACCATATAATGGTAATTATATGGATTATCATACATCACACGTATATAATAGCATTGCAAAATAATCAACCATCAACCAAAGTGCACTACACTGTATAAGCATCAAATATAGATATCTAACGCTCATAACAGCCTGTCAATCAATCGATCGACATATTTAATCAATCAGGATGAGTGAACTTCAAATTTCATCCCAACACCCGTGTGGGGTTTCAAACAATCAAACACATATTTTAGTTGTGCAGTTGGGCGATGTGTAAAATTTATCGACCCAATCAATGTCCTTCAAATAGGTGTACATAAACAAACCGTCCGGTTTGTAAATGAATATTTTATTTTATTCACTTCCACGTTAAAACTATATTTTTAACGATAAAATATTTTATTTAACTTATGAATGTTCTATTCAGTTCATTTATTCAATAAAATGATATTTTTATTTTTCTAACATATTTTAGAAAATTTCGGCGGCATAACGGCACGATACTAGAAACGGGACAAGGCCTAGCCTTATCCCCGGTCTAGTGAAGGCCCACGCCATTCACACATCAATCAATCCAATTTCATATCATCAAACAAACAAATTTCAATCAAATACTCTAACTAATTTTTGCAATCAAACAAACAAGTCCATGGTCTGTGGACGATTGTGTCGGGTGCTACTAAACACCGTCTACATCCTAGTATATATATATATAACTAGAAATAGAAATTGAAGAGTGAGAAATTCTCACAGATAGCTATCCAACCATCTCGGCTCTTCTTTTATAGAAATCTTCGTCGTTATCGCCTTTTTGTCATCTTCGTTGTTGTAGCCACTACATATGTAAAAATCGAATTTTTACTTTGTTATTCAATATATAAAAATCGAATTTTTATTATACTATTCAATATATAAAAATCCCATTTCAAAAATATAGATTTCGCCTTTATAAAAATATAGTCTTCGCCTTTATAAAAATATAGTCTTCGCCTTTATAAAAATACAGTCTTCGCCTTTATAAAAATACAGTCTTCGCCTTTATAAAAATACAGTCTTCGCCTTTATAAAAATACAGTCTTCGCCTTTATAAAAATACAGTCTTCGCCTTTATAAAAATACAGTCTTCGCCTTTATAAAAATATAGTCTTCGCCTTTATAAAAATATAGTCTTCGCCTTTATAAAAATATAGTCTTTATTTCAACGTATATAAAAATCAGATTTTTATTTTGTTACATATACAAAGATGATATTTTTATATTCTCTATCTCATAAAGAATATATTTTTATAGTTCCTACCATGTAAAAATCATATTTTTATCTTTTTACAATATAAAAGATTATATTTTTATATTTCACATATGATAAAAAAACATATTTTTCCCTCTAGCATATAAAAATCTCTGAAAATTCATTCACAATAAAACTGAGTATTTAAAATAACTGAAAATAATTAATCAAAACTTACTTTACTGTATTAGGAACGGGGGAGGGGTGTCTTTGCTGCGCCGTCTGGGAGGTAGCGCCGGAGGTCGTGGAGGGGCGGAAACAGGAAGAGGAAGGAAGAAGAGGGGGGCGGTGCGTCGGAAGGGGGGCTGCGGTTGTCGATTGGGTGTGAGGCTTGAGCGAGGAGAGGGAGAGGGAAGCAGGGGGAGTCGGTGTCGAGAGGAGGAGGGGAAGGCGGCGCAGGGGGGGTGTGCGGCGGTGGAGGAAAGGGGGGGCTCTCGCTGCTGCGGCACGGCTCATCGGGGGGGGGCTCTCGCTCCGACGAGGGGGGGGGGGGCAGGGCTTCGGAGGTGGTGCCCTCCCTTGAGGCGGCGACGGCGATCATCGGGGGGGCGGCGACGAGTTTCCCCCCGTCCACCTCTTTCTCCTTTTTTTTATTTATTTATTTTGCTTTCAGTTTTGAAAGAAAAGAGGGGTGGGCCAGAACGTATAGGAAGAGGGAGGGATATATTTTTATTTTATATTATATTATTTAATTTCTAAAAGTTGACTTTTACATACGACCTCTAAACGAGGCCCACCGCCTGTCGTCCATAGCGTTTCACCCCCATTCCGAACACAATGGGATATGTATCGTAAGCTGATTCGGCTGTTACAATCAGTTTCCGTTGAATTTACATTTAAATCATTATATTGAATTTTAAACGTACATTTCAAATTACCGGGGTCACATACTAACTAGAAAAATTCCAGAAAAATATTTTCTAGCTTCGTATTGACGATACGATCCTAACAAAACTAGTTTCGTCGAATTCTGAGACCGTTGGAAAAATGGTCATTTTCCAGTCGATTAAAATCAACTGAAACTGGTCAAACGCGTTTTCCTTTGCCACGCTCACATATTGAATCGAAAAATTATGAAATTTGGAATCTAGCAATAACTTGACACTGCGGATCCAATAAAAGTGGTTTCGTCGAAATCCGAGGTCGTTTGCAAAATTCCCATTTATAAGGGCCTGAATTCCATAGCGACTATTCAGAATTTTCAACTGGACATATCTTTTGATTCCCACTATGAAATCTTGATTTGTCGAATTCGTTGGAAAGATATTCTCAATTAGATCTTATTATTTTTGGTTTCACTAAAATCCGGATTGTTTTGCACCCGGTACGTTCATTTGAAGTTTGAAATCGAATTATCGAACTACCGCACCATTTTCAATTCCATTTATAAATATAAATAATTATTTATTTTCTAACGACGACGTATATAATATATACGTCGAATTATATTCAAAATTAATTTCTCGTCGCTATTATTTAAAATAATTCATTTTAAATAATCAAAATTCGCTAAAATTGCCAAAATAAAAATTTTAAACTGGCCCAGATTTCCGGGTTATTACAACAAAGCTCAGAGAACAAGACACATTAGAACCGTACGAAAGAATTCATCAGAAATTGGATTAGTAATATCCAATGGGAATGACTCGTTAGAGATGGGATCAGTAGTATCCTAGAACGAGTGTGAAGAGTATATTTCTTTTAAATTGAAAACAAGTTTTGTTTTGAAAATTTAAATCAATTATTCGTATTTGATTATTTATTTTATATTGAATTGGGACAATCCAATATATAAAGATTTTGCATATATGTCTTGCAAACGTGTATTCGAAGTTTTAATGTATTGGATGGTTATAGAATTGCACTCTAGTGCCCGGGGATAATTCTGGTGACGGGGCACCATCGCCAGTATTTATTTTCGAGTTTCGAAAGTGAGATTTCTATATATTTCCAATTGACTGGTGTGAGAACCGAAACTAGATAGGGCTTATTGTTATGATTTGGCATCAAAAATCTGATTTTTGACTATGTATCAAAGTTATGAATTTCAAAAGCTAACCAACTAATTGATTGATGGTTGTGTTGTTGATTATTGGTTGATTTATTAAAATTTGTACCATATAGCCCAATTGAACCAAATAGTGAATTGTATTTAAATTTGGTCGCATTTACTTGCATATACATGTACTTACATTGAACAGGTCATAGCAAGGAGGCTAGAGCAGAGAATAAAATTTGTTTGCCCGACAAATAGGTACATGTTTATCGTAATTTACTGTTTTGTTTGTGAGATGATGATTTTAT
Organism: Allium sativum; assembly: GCA_030737875.1. Lineage (NCBI taxonomy): Eukaryota > Viridiplantae > Streptophyta > Magnoliopsida > Asparagales > Amaryllidaceae > Allium > Allium sativum. Next base: position 17,122,796 of record CM060923.1, read on the forward strand.
GAGCCGATTGGCTAGCCGCTTGGCTTTTTCTTTTTCTTTTTGTGATCAGAGGGCCTATATGGCAATTTCAGGATTTTCCCGGTGCTCCCGGTGCAGGGGAGGTTATGGCGAAATTTTTCGAAAATTTAGGGTGTTAGCCAAATTTTTGAAAAGTCTTAGAAACTGAAAAGTTGAAGAACTTAAGCCATAATAAAAATAATGAAAGTTGAGTTGGTATTTAAAACAACTTTCGGCTTCGTTCCTTTTCGGGGACGAAAAGTTTTAAGTGGGGGAGATTGTAATAACTCGGAAATCTGGGCCAATTTAAAAATTTTATTTTGGCAACTTTAGCGAATTTTGATTATTTAAAATGAATTATTTTAAATAATAACGACGAAAAATTTATTTTGAACAGAAATAGAACGAATATATTTATATAGCTCGTCGTTAGAATATAAATATTTATTTTAAAATATAAAAGGAATTGAAAATGGCGTGGTAGTTCGATAATTCGATTTCAAACTTCAAATGAATGTACCGGGTGCAAAATAAACCGGATTTTAGTGAAACCAAAAATAATAGAATCTATTTGAGAAGATCTTTCTAACGAGTCCGAAAAATCAAAATTTCATAGCGGGGATAAAAAGATACGTCCAGTGGAAAATTTAGAATAGTCGCTATGGAATTTCGACCCTTAAAAATGAAAATTTTGCAAAAGACCTCGGATTTCGACGAAACCACTTTTGTTGGATCCGTGATGTCATATTATCGCTAGGTTTCAAAATTCATAATTTTTTGAATCAGTATGTGAGCGTGGCAAAGGAAAACGTGTTTTTCAATTTCGATCGACCAGAAAATGGCCATTTTTCAAACGGTCTCAGAATTTGACGAAATTAGTTTTGTTAGGACCGTATCGTCAATACGAAGCTAGAAATAATTTTTCTGGAATTTTTCGGGTTCGTATGTGATCCCGGTAATTTGAAATGTACATTCAAATTGAATATATATAGATTTATAATTTAATTTGAACGGAAGCTGATCGTAACGGCCGAATTGGCTAACGAAACATATCCCATTGTGTTCGGAAGGGGGGTGATTAGCTAGGGGTGACAGTCGTTGGGTCTCGGTTGGAGTTCAGAGCGTTAAACAGTTAAGGGTTGAATTAAATAATATTTAAAATATAATATATATATATATATATATATATCCATCTCCTAACTAACCTAGGTCAAAACAAAATCCACAGTCAAAGGCCGCCCCCCTCTTCAAAAAATCAAATCGCGATTTCCCTCCAGCCTCCCCGCCACCATCATCGTCGCGCCCCAGGTGGCGACCACCGCTGGCGAACTCCCCCACGCCCCTCCTTCTCCTCTGCACCTTCTTCTCCCTCCATCTTCTACTCGTAAGACACGCCCCCCCCCCCCAGAAGCCCTAATCGAAGCAAACCGCCTCACCCTGGTCAAACCGCCACTAGCCCACCCTGCGTTCGCCATCAGCGACGTCCAACGCCGCCCCTTCCGAGCCTCCTCCTCCACCCTGTGCTGACGTGGAATCCCCTCCTCCAATTAACAGTGAGTATTTAATTAACTTTAGTTATAGAAAATCTGAATTTTAGTTATAGAAAATATATGATATTTGCTATAGAGAATACAGGATTTTTTGTGTTTAGAAAAGACTAGATTTTTATTTAGAGAAAAGAATAGATTTTTATTTAGGAAAAATATTTATTTTTATATAAACAACATAATAAAAATATGATATTTATCATATGAAGAGTATTATAAAGGTATGATCTTTATAAGGAAGTAGCGAAAATAAAGATTTGATTTTTGAACAATTAAAAATGTAATCTTTATTATGTAGAAGACGTAAAAATATGATTTTTGTTTATGTAAAGGTTAAAAATATATTCTTTATAATATAGAAAGGTTAAAAATATAATTTTTATAATATGGAAATGTTAAAAATATAATTTTTATAATATAGAAAGGTTAAAAATAATATTTTTATAATATAGAAAGGTTAAAAATATAATTTTTATACTATAGAAATATTAAAGATAAGATTTTTACATAGTAGAAATAATAAAAATATTATCTTTATATATGTAGCGAAATAAAAATCTGATTTTTATTATATCTATGTTGAAATAAGAATGTGATTTTTATAACGATGAAATAAAAATTCGATTTTTATATGTGTAGTAAGATAAAAAAAATCAATCTTTATATTTTTATATAAGAAGAAGCGTTGTAAAAATATATAAAGTAGAAATAAAAATATGATTTTTATTTATTGAAATGAAATGATGAAAATATAATTTTTATTATAAACAGCGGGACAAGGACTGCATAGGAATTTCAAGCAGATCCAGACAGTTCAGTTGTTGAAAAGCAAAGCACGGCGGAGTGGAACCCTCTGTGAGAACTTCTCACCTTTAATTTTATTTTTCTAGTTATAAATATATACTAGGATGCAGACGGTGTTTAGTAGCACCCGACACCCGTCGTCCACAGACCATGGACGGCTTGTATGCTTGTTTGTTTGATTTTGATGTGTAGTTGATTGTGTGATGTGATGTGAAATGAAATAAAATATTTTATAGTGGAAAATATTTTATAGTTAAAAATAGAATTTTTAAAGTGTATATGAAGTAAACTAATATAAACAGATCGGACGATTTGTTTATATACACACATTTGACTGATATTGATTGGGACGATAAATTTTACACATCGCCCAACTGCACAAATAAAATCTGTGTTTGATTGTTTGAAACCCCACACGGGTATTGGGATGATAGATGACATACACTAATCCCAATAATTAGTTGTATGTCGATCGCTTGATTGGCAGACTGTTATGAGCGTTAAATATTTATATTTGATGCTTATACAGTGTAGAATGCACTTTGGATGATGGTTGATTATTCATCGTTGTTATTGTATACATGTGTTGTAGAAAATCCATATAATTAACATTATATGGTAATTGATTGGGCCTCATTCCAGTTTTGAAATAGAAATATTTGAAATAGAATATTTGAAAATAGAAATATATGAAGCCGTGTTGATTAGATTGACGCCATTTTGACGTGAACGATATTTATATCGATTTTATTCATTTTTTTAATGAATATCGAAAGTGATTTCAAAATCTGATATTTTGAAAAGAATTGAAATTCGAACTGAAACTGAATAGAAATGAATTCGAATTGAAATGGAATTGAATTGAAAACGAACTGAAATTGAATTAGAAATCAATTTGAAATGAAATCAATTTGAAATGAATTTAAATCGAATTTATAAGGAAAAATTCAATTTTGATTTGAATTTGAAAAGAAGTTGAAATCGTTTTGAAAACGAATTTAAAACGATTTATAAAATACGTTTTTAAAAGGAAATCGATGAAGTATATATTATATATATTATATATATAATATAATGGCCTGAATAGAACGCGCCACGCTGCGGTAGTTCGTGAATTTCGACCATTGACTTCGAACGGATATTACGGGAGATCCGACCGTCGGATTCTCCTAAAACCGGAACCGTTGGGTTCGTATCGAAAAGAGCTTTCTAACGAATACTAGAGATTTGAAATCTAACGGTTGGATTTGGAATTATGTCCAAATCAAATTTGGAAAAGGTCGTTGTAAGTGCAGTTCGATGGCTGTTGATGGAAATCGACTGTACGGGCCTTGATAAAATTATTAAAAATATCAATAATTTGTGTAAAATCATAAGAAATGATTTGGGAAGAATTGGGATGAAAAACTCCATATTTGAAAAGATAAAAATAGATTTTTATCGAAATGAACTAGTTTGGAACTAGAATAGTAATTTATTTATTTATTTAAAATAAATAAATTGGATTTGAAATGGTTTTGAAAGTAACCAGAATTTCCAGTAATTGAATTGGAATGGATTTGAATCGAAATTTTCTTAGGAATATTTTGATGTTGGATTTCGTGATTATACAGATGTTGTTATGGGAATTTGAAAGATATATTAATATCGTTATTTCCAATACGATATCTGTTGGTCATAGAATTTGATATTGAATATAAGCCGGTATATTTTCTATTTAGAGCCTTGTATTTAATATCAAATGTGATTTGGGTTTGTCATGAATGGTGTCTTTATTAACACTGTTCTTGAGCCCAGTTGAGAAAAAGATTAAATCTTTTTATTTAGATTTAATGAAGTGTACCAATTAAATATTATTTAATTGGAATTGAATTGATATTGATTTTTGGGTTTATCGTGAACAGTGTTTTAAATAACACTTGTTCTTTAACCCGATAATTAATGGAATGTGATTTTGGGTTGTCGTGAACGGTATATTCAATAATACTGTTCTTAGACCCAAAGGAGTTAAGAAAATCAGAAACTAACGGGAGATTAGTTAAGTTGAATGGTTTCTGGGGTATTGATCTGATGTTGGTTTCGGCCTTCGGGGTTAATACTTAGGGAATTGCTCACTTGCTAATTTACGGTTAGGGACTGATTGAAATGTGATGTGATTTTGGGTTTATCATGAACCGTGTTTTAAATGACATTGATTCTTTAACCCAGTCACGGATTAAAACTAAGTGGAGTTTTAATGAATCTTTAATTAGATTAAAATGATCGAGAATGGAGTATCACCAGTTTTGCTCCAGGCGATAGTTAAATCTTTAATTAGATTTGAACGTGAAATGGTAATTGAATTTACCGATAACACCATGGTGTTAGATATGAAGTATTACCAGTTTTACTTCATGGGATGAATAGGTTGGGATTGGGAAATAAAATAAATGATCACTTCGGTGTGATTTGCTAATCCCGACTAGTTTGAATTGATATTCAAAGGTAGATTAAAGAATAAATTTAAAGGATTTATCTTTGATAAAATTAATGGGAACCTTTCCCTATGAATGTGAAATTTAGAAACTAACTGTCGGTTAGCTAAGCAGAATGGTTTTCTGGATATTGATCTGATGTTGGTTTCGGCCTTCAAGGTTAATGTTTGGGGAATTATTCTCTTGTTAATTTACGGTTAGTGACTGATGAATTGGAATGAGGTGTATGTTGTGTTTGTGTAACACTTGTTTATAATATACGCGAGTTATTCGGAAAGACCGGGTTTATGCCATTCTGAATAACAGATACGACGATAAGTCGAAGATGAAGACGGTGGTTGAAGACCAGAGGTCTTCACGTTGTTTGGGTGATTACTGATGATCATGATTGGGCTGTACACCCAAGAAGATGGAAACAGTTAGTGGTCGTCTAGACGTACTTGGAGATCGATGGATATGCGGGGTACTAGGTGCCTCCGGTTTCGTTCAGACCCAGAACGAACTTGTAAATGGACTGTGTGTCTGACATTGGATTTTAGTCTGTGTGATTGATTTCTATTAAATATATATCTGTTTGACAATGGAGAATTTATTCTCTTTCTTAACGCCCTTCTTTGAGACGTACGAGCTCAGGGGTTATATACTGATGGATATCAAACGCATAGAGTGAATTGCCTGTGTGGCATGCCTAAGTGGCCAATGGATCAAGGCTTCTGTTGAAAAGCAAAGTCTTATGGTTGATGATCAAAGCACGGCCTGTGTGGCGTAGCTTTTTGTAACGTTGATTCGCGAGCCTCACACCCCGGTGTGAACCAAAACGGGAGAGGACGTCAGGGAGGGCATGCGTTTCTTTCTAGCTAGAAGTGGCGTCAGTGGTTTTACACGCCCTGACGAGTTTGACTTATGTGGTTGTTGCTGTTGCGAGGCGCCTCGGTTTGATCGGACGATCCGGGTCCGATGGAGTCATTCGTTGGATCATTCACGCCCCCATAGGGCGGGGAAACGCATGTTCAGGGTTTAAGTTTAATCCACATCAGTGGACTGGCCCCGAGGATCCAAAGGTCACTCGAGCTCTGACCTGAGACACGGGCTAGAGCGTCTCGAATCGGTAGAGAACTATCTTTTGCCTCGGTTCACAGACGGAAATCCAATTTCCAAATACGTGACATTTGCGGTTTTATTTGTAGAGCGTAGTATGGCGACATAGTGGGATGGGGCGCTTATGCCGTCTATGATTGATACTTATGATTTGAAGTTGTTTTATACACTATGCACTTATGATAGTATCAAATGATTTGTTTTAAACGTATCAAGCATTCTTGGCTATTATAAGGTAAAAACCCTATCCCCCGGCTTGCGTTGCATTGTGTGATAGGACCTGGGTCTTATAATAGCTTCATTTTTCTTTATTTAGCATGGCGCTGTTGTTTTATGCACTGGTATTCTTGGGAGGAAACCCGTTCCGTGTTATACGGCGTGGTCCCTTGATTTACCTAACTTTAAAAATAAAGAATTAATAACTGTTTTAGTTCTCACACTAGTCCCATGACTGACCTGGAGTTTATTGTTTTAACCTAAACTCTGGGTGCCCTTATTTTGACACGGGCAGCTAGTAGTTTTGGTTTTGCAGATTTATATTCACAGGATCCTGGTTTACAGCTGGAACGATACTCGGAAAGCTTTGTATCCGTATATCTCCTTTAGTTGTGTATTGTATTAATTTTCCGCTGCGATGTATTTAAATGTAATTTAAATCTCTGATATTTCTGTGTAATATTCATTTATACTCTGTATATTCTTGTATTCTGATGGAATTGTTGTAATATACAATGAAATGTTCTTCCGTCTGCATTCTGTTGTGGCTTGTCCTCGACTCAATCCGTGATTTCCCGAAAGGGGGATTTCGGGTCGTTTCACGACTGGTCTAGCACCCTCGACCAAATTGATTCGAAACTCGATCTCACGATGCGGGGGCAACCCTTTGACCTCGTCAAAAACATCCTCAAATTCTTTTGCGATTAGCATAGATGACAGGTCTTCCTGTGGAATCTCAAGCGAATATGGATAGCTTACGAAGACACCCCCTTCGCGCTTACATCTAATCAATACCTTCGCCCTTCCACATCCCCGACCCTCACCTCTAGCTTCTCGCAATTCACCCTTGTCGCATACCTCTTGAGCCAATCTATGCCCAAGATGATCCCAAACCCAGCGAAGTTAAGAGGAAAGCAATCACACACAAAAGAGCAAGCACGACTCGACAACATTAGACCACGACACAACACGCACAAACTGGATGAACTCCCAACTGGATTAGTCACGATCAATGGTTTATCACAAATCTCGAGTTTCAAACCCAAACGACACACAAGCTCATTGCAAATGAACGAATGTGATGCTCCAAAATTAAACAAAACACATACTGAAACACCATGAACAGAAAGAGTACCTTGGACGATGACACCCTTTCCCTTTTCCTCTGCTGTAGGAACTCTTGAAGAAGATGACACCGCCCCCAAAGCATAAGCCTTAACCACTAGCTTCCATTTAGCTGATTCTGGACAATCCTTCTTCTTATGTCCCGACCTCCCACACCTGAAGCACTTCTTTTCAGCTTTAGAATTATTGCATTCACTAGCAAAATGGCCCTTCTGCCAATAATTGAAGCAAGTCACCTCTCCCTTCTGCTTCTTCTAGCCATCCTTTCCCTTCTGTTGTTGTTTCTTCCTTTTCTTATTATTACCACCCTGTTGTGGCTTCTGTTCTTCTTTAGCTGCAACAACAGACATCTTTCTAGGAAACAGACTTTCATGCCTCAAAGCCTTCTCGACGATCTTCTCAAAATTATCATCGAGGTGATCCACAAGCTGATTTCCAAGATATTCATCCAACCCCAAGACAAACTTCTCGTTCTTTTGATAAGAAGTATCCACATATGAACGATCATACTTCGACAAAGCCTCAAAGTCAGAAATATAGTCAAGAACTAGTCGACCATTCTACTTAAGCTCCACGAATCTCTTAAATAGAATTGAGTTTTGCATGGTGGAGATAAACTTCGCTTCAAACTTAACATGGAACTACTCCCAGGAAATATCCTCTTCAGGGGTCTCAAGTGTGATAGAGTTCCACCAGTCCATTGCTCTGCACTCTGACTGCCTGGATGCAAGTTTCCTTTTGGTTGCATCATCAATGCCCAAGTCCTTGAAGATCTAACACAAGTATCCGACCACCTCTGGAATTCTTCAACTGGTTCAGTGCCCTTGAACTGTTTCCCTCCAATGATGAAAAGTCTTTGCATAGCTTTGTAAATTCCACAGCTCTAGGTACTTGGACTCCAACATCCACCATAGCTGCCGCCAGAGCGGGGCCCTTCTCAGGCATGCTTCTATTATAGATTCAAACATGGCCGGGTAGTTAGGTGCCCCGCCATTACCTTCTCCAGGCACAACCCCTCCCCTAGTAGTATGTCTTGTATAACGTCGACTCATTCTAAATCTGCAAATTAGAATGATTAGCCACTTGCAATAAAACTGCTAATGGAATACTAACGCTAATATGCTATATAGTATCATATAGTATACATCCAATTGAAATCTACAAGTACGTCTCTCATACATGATTACGTCCTTGAACTTTGGCTAAATTCGTTAACCTCTCTTTAATACCAAATGTGACGACCGCCCACAACCCCCGCACTAAACAAGAAGAAGAATGCGCCGAAAGGTGTGTTAGGCAGCTATGGACGATCATCAATGTAAGATAACAATCGCGGAACCTGTCGTAAACTCACAGCGCAAGGATAAAATATAATAGAACATATACAACAGGTAGTGACAGTGAAGCTGAAAACACCAAACTTCCATAATAGCCAGAAAGTAATATCCATACACTGGATAACATCGGTAGTGTTTATACAATTTGCCTCACTACAGCACTCAGAGAAAATAGCAAACAGTGGAAATCCAAATATTAGATAGTAGGTAAAATAATACTCTAGCCTCCTGCTCGTCTCCAAATAACATCATCGTCATCACTAAGCTTTAACCTGTCACCTGCCACCTAGTCTGCCCATCCAAACAGTCGGATGAACAACCCAAGGTAATAAGAGGGAAACATAAAACCTTGAATCAGACAACAGTCTTTGTGAGCGATAAAAACGGCTAACAAACATCATCAATAAAGTATATGAGAATAGGTAAATAAATGAACTAATCTACGCAGCTCCAGAGAAGAACTCACGCCCGCCTTCCCCACGCCTGATAGTGATAGCCTTTACAATACATAAATCCAAAGGGACAACAATTCAGCCATGGCAATTAGAACAACCATTCATACATGGCGTAAGCAACTCATACAACATCCAGTTATATCTCACGAAAATCATCCGAATCAAACTTGGCATCCTTTAAGCATAAGCCTCAGAGGCCGGAACCAATATAAGATAAACACCCAAAGAATACCTCATTCGAAGTTAGATAATCTCTGTGAGATGGTACAATCAAAGCAACCAAGCATTCAAACATCCATGACTGACTCTGGTTATCACCGCCAACCTTGCTTCGAAATCATCGTTAATTGTATGACTGGCTAAACAACTTGCCATCAATTTTAGAGGACCATACACAATGATCTGGTTCTAGCAAAAACCTCACACGCTATACACAACATGTGTCTAGGCCATACATGACGCCCAGGGCACTCGACCTACAATTGGTCTTCAATTGTACCCCTGCTTTGAGCCCGCTAGAAACTACGACAACGATAATTCCTTGGCCTTCTCAACTCTTGTTGTTATCAATTACGACTATTCATAATCTTAGAACACTTTAGAGCAACTACTTCACACGAACTCAATACATCCTTGAGTCGTTTCCACATTCACCACATCCGATGAACAAATCACCTCACTTCGTCATTCCCTATGGAATTCACTTCGAAGTTATCACCACTTTCAACCAAATAAAACATCAACTACAAGGTTCGAAACAATTCATAGCATCACATCAGTTTGCTATTGAAAACAAACCACAACGTTTTGAGGTGCTGTTAAAACTCTCCACTACACGCCAGTCGAGCGACCGACCCTTGAGCCGATGACCGACCGACCACAATCCAATGACAGACGATTAACATAAAAATGTGTTTATTTTCTTCTCTTATATTTTATCTTTTGTAAATAAATAAATGATACTTTGGATATTTTTATGTGTTTTTACAGATTATCAATTAATGCCTCTTTCATTTTAAATTAAAGGCCAACTACGAAGAAAAAGCTACTTCCCCATATCAAAGCTATCTCAATTGCAAAAGAAGTTGTAGCTCACTGGTAAAGGCATAGAAATTTGTACAGAGAGACCCGAGTTCGATTCCCTTTAAGTCCTCTTTCTGCTGAAGAAAGGAACATTCACACTGCCTCCTCTACTCTGAAGAATATATGGACTAGTGTTATATTATATATATATATATTCATATGTATGTATATATGATATACACTAATAAACATTTCAGGATTAGCCATATTCTTCTCATGGAAATCAATTCAAATCATTCATTTTCAATTGCCATTTAGAAGAATACTTGATTGAATTTTTGCCAGGGAAAATCCAATCAATCTGCCATGTGTCACTAATCAGGAGAGGTAATCACCAGGGAATATCTCAACCATTACATTATATATTTTTTATTTGTAAAAAAAGATATTCAAGAGATACTTTCTAGGACCAATATTCATATTAAGAGGATCCTACATCTTCTATAAATACACATGATATCCGTTGTAAACCTGGTTCATTATTCTGTATTCTGCTCTTCTCCATCAATAAAGCTTCTTCTTCTATTTTTGTGCCATTTTATTTTCCAAGCAACTTGTGCCATCTATACAATTAGATTTGGTAGAGCACAAGTTGTCTTTGCAATTTATTTTCCTTATTAGTGATTGACCGTTTGATTAGATTCAACGGTAATCCTAATTTTTATTTCTTATTACTTTATTTCTATTCTACAATTTTATTTCCAGCAATCTGCTTTATTTTTAATCATTGAACTGATTATAGATTCGATTATATTCAAATCTATAGTTACTTCAATTGCATTTTTACTTGTTTTTTTTATTGATAATTACAATTTTAGTTATCGGTTCAATTAGATTTGTTCTGAACTAAATTGTATTTTCGATTTTATCCCATCTCCAAGTTTTGTATAACTCGCCCACGAAATATATAAATAATAAAATTTAAAATTCCTCCCTGTGTTCAACCTGCATATTACACGATCTGTGCGCTGGCAGTTAATTATTACATAATTTTGCTCTTTTCTAATTCCATACGAAAGCGTCGATCAAGTTTTTGGCGCCGTTGCCGGGGAGATTAAGTTTTATTATTTAATTAATTTTCGATTCGGGTTAGTTTTTATTTTGTTTCCTTTTATTTTCTTGTGTATATATAGAAAAAAGGCCTTGATTGGTTGATTTGGTATTAATGATTGATACCGTAATCTTCTAAGAAAAAGAAAAAAAACCTTACCAAACTTTTTCTTTATTTCTTTCCTTTTTTCTGGAAATTTCTTTCCAATCCCCATTACATAGCATTCTTCCTTTTTCTTTCTGTACAAGTCTCAAAAAAAAAGCTTTTCACCTTTTTTTTGCTTCCTTTACACCATCTTCAAAAAAAAGAAAAAAACTTCCTTCTGCCGAAAACCTCCTACATCATCTTCAACTAGCCTCCAACGAAATCCTTACCATCATCAAACTCATGCACAAACTCTTTGCACAACCTGTTCCCGACCATCCAAGAACCCAGTCCAATGCCTACCATCCTCCTCACGTCACACAATTCACAAACCTAAACAGTTTCAATCTTCAACAACCCTTCGCAGCTTCAATCCCTAATCACGCAATACGCCACATCTCCCCATCGCAACATACAACATCACCCACACTCACTTGCCACTTCAAAAAATCGAACACATCTTTTACTTCACAAACCCTACAGGAAAAGTTCATCATCAACCCATACAACGTTCACAAGCCAGGACCCTTAACCCCCATTGCAAGTCCATAAACCCATACCCACCAGCAAATCCAAAACCATACAGTCCTCTCTCGTACATCAGTCTGAAACCATACTGTTGACCACCATCGTCTCAAATTCGTCACAAACCCCTCGGTCAACATTAATATACATCCTCTACCATCGCATATAGTTCATCGAAATTCCCAAACCAGTAAAGTCAAATCTCAGAACCCCATTCACAGAAAGCGAAACTCAAACAGAGTCTGTGTTTCATGTTTGTGAGTTTGAAATCTTTTGCTGAGTTCAAATTTTTCTCCTGAGAACGAAAAGAGGGATCGATTTTTTTTTTAATTTTTGGTTTGTGTTTAAAATCAAAATGGGGGCGTAAGTTCTGATGAAATAGTTCGGGTTGACCAATTTCTTTTGCGGGTCTGATTGTTTAGTGACAATAGGGTTGTGGTGAGGAACGTTTTTGATTGTTTAAACAAAGGGTTTGCTTCTTATTTGTTTATTGGATTGTTATTTTATTCTTTATTTTTAGGTAGGCCGATTAATTTAATTTTGTTATTTTTCTTATTTCAATTTATTTTGTTTGCAACTTAATTTTGTTTTTATTTCCTTTTCAATTCTAAGATAAAAATAAAAATCAAGACCAAAGCGAGAAATACAGATCGAAATGAAGGGAAGATAGTCAAGCCAATCAAATTCAATCAAGACAAAAGCGAAAAGTGTTCAAGCAATAGAACAAGAATTTCAGGGATCGAGTGATTGCAAAGAGTAGAGTTCAAATAGAGCTATTTAACTGCTTTGGACAGACTGCCAATACCCCATTGTAATCATTTATAAACTCTACAGGTGTTGCAATATATAGACATTGCTTGTAAAAAAAATATGCAGGGGCAGCGGCTTGCTTGTATAATATTTTAATTTTCTGCTATTATTATTATTTGATCGTTGTGTGACTGAAATTTCTGAATCTGTTTGTTAGGAATTAATTTCCATAACTTAAATGATCACTCTCATTGGCTTTTAACTTTAAAATTCATTAAACGTTGATTCTAGGAAAATACGAGCTCATATAAAATAATATAATTGAAAAGTGGTGCTTCGTGAAGTTGACTATCTCGTATAATTGGATCCGGATATATAGTAGTTCAATTTATTGAACTATTAGCAAAAGAGGTTGCATACTACCCGTAAAACATTGGTCATATCCCTTAGTAGTTATACTATACGTGAACGGCCATAAGACCCTCTTCCCCCTTCTAATTGAGTCAGTTAATTAGTAGAGCACAACTCAATATTTTATACTATTTTAAAGTGAGAATAATTTCTGTTTTGCCTTGACTTCATTCAAATGTCTGATTCAAAAAAAATCCTTGAGAGAATTGTGGATTAATAACCTAAGAGGATCTCATCGACTCGAGGATTATGAGTTGATGTACAGTGCATAAGGCAAAAAATTTCGAAAATTCACGAGCCTAATGCCAACAATTTTCAAAATTTTCCAAATGGTCAACATTTTCAAAATCATAAATATAATCGAAATGGTGATTTCAATTAAAATTTCAATAATTTTGATTATGGGCCACACCCATATCAAAATAGATTTGAATTGCGATATGCCTTTGATCAACATCAATATAGGGTTGTAAATAAATTCGAAAATTATTTTGAAAATGAAAATGATTTCCAAATCGATCAGAATTTTCAAAATTACAACCCATATCCACATCTTGAGGATGACCAAAGTTGCAATTTTCCCTCTAACTTTAACAGTTTTGGTTACGAACCTAATTTTCAAAATCAAAATGATTTCCAACACCGTTGTCATTTTTTTGAAAATTCAAACAATTTTGAGAATCAAGGAATCCAAAACGAGATCTCTCAAATAAACGATTCTGAAGAATATCATCTTAACATTCATAGAGAGAGGGTCCCAAGGCTAGATAAGCAGATTGATGAACTTCTTTGTTTAATGACATATTTTGGAGAACAACGTGAGCAACAAAATCAAATGGGCATTGAATCGAAAAATAATTCAATTTTTACTAACAATGAAAATTTTCAAACAAAACTTTGGAAATTGAGAATAACGATCTAAATGAAGTTGTTCAAAATTCAACAAATGATTTGGACTTCAATTCTTTTCAGGAAAAAGTTTTAAGCTCATATTTTGATCTCTCACTTTCAGGGTGCTACAAACTTGAAATTTTAGAAATTGAACATAATAAAAATGTTGAATTTTTCAAAAACTTAAAATTGGAGAAGGATTTTAATGAACATGAATTTTTTGGATTGTATGAGGATGAGTTGCCAAATGAGGATAAAATCTATAATTTGGTCAACCCGGTCACCAATCTTAGGCCCGGAAAAATGATTGAAAATATTGTCAGCAATCCCGATAATCCTTCGATTCCAACCTCAAATCAAATTCTTGACGCTCTTCCGATTGTAACCAAGGCCAATTCGTCAGAAACTTCCAAATCTCCATCTTCTTCGAATGTTGGCATTCCCCAACATCTCTTCTTCTAATGTCGGCAACCCCGACAATATCTCTTCTTTAAATGTTGGCAATCCCAACAACCCATCTTCTATACCTTTACCTCCTTCACTTCCCGTGTCAACACCTTTTTCTTCGAATGACCAAGATTCTAAAACACGACAAGTCGACATGATAGAAACCGTTGTTGATGACACGACATTTTTACCATTTCAGAAAGCCTCTTATACTTCAATAAAATTGTCCACGATGTCTTTTGAAGAACTTCTCGAAGACGAACACAAACCTTTAAATGACTAGAATGAATATATAGAACGTCACAAAGATAATCTTAAGCCCATTTCATCAAAAGAAATTGTCGTTAAACACTCAAATTTATGGGATTATGATAGTTTTCATCTAAATGATATAAATCACTGTCACAACCAAATTTGCGTAGGGAAGATTTTGAATTCAGAAGTCATTGACATGCCTCTTGTACCTCAAAATTCAGATACGAAATCATCATACATTATTTTCGATAGAGGCAAGTGTGGGAGGAAAAGGAAATCCCATTTTTCACATGACAAACATCATCATCGTAGATTTCATTTTGCATACTATTTTTATCCGCATATAGTTATTAAATTGCATTTCGTTTTACAAATCATTTTGCATTTGATCCACCTTTGGGTACTATCTTTCAAATTTAGAAAAAAAATTACAGTATGGACACTGTTTTGTCCAAGTGTAGGGGGAAGTCTGCATTGCATCCTTTTTATTTTTCTTTATTTTTATTTTCTTTTTCATTTTATGCATTTAGATAGGGCAATCATACATTTTAGATCATAGTAACATACCATAATTTTTTTTTTTGAAGATACGAATCATTTTAGATTGATAAAATAAAATAAATTAATAATAGTTAGTCAATTGATAGTATTTTTTTCTCTCAACAAAGATCAAATAAGAAATATAATGAAAACTTGAATTTTGAGGGATATTAGTGTAATCGGTACATAGGGAGATCCTTAGGTGATGGCCATGAAGTTTATTCTAAATTGTAGTCTTTGTTTAATGAGTGGAGGACTTAAAAATCTTATATTGGCTTTTTGAGTCTTTAAAACTAAGTTGTGTTATGATGAATTCGCGTAACTCTCTCTTGCTCTTATATTTTCAATAATAATAATAACAGTAATCCAAGGGTATCCAACATTGCTTGTGAATCTAGCGATGGTGTGCAAAGCCATCAAGCTCTATCCAACATGTTGTTGACAAAGTCAACGTCGATATATCTTGGTCTCATTTTATGAGTTGGACACCTAAGGATTACCGACATGTTGTTGACAAAGTCAGCATCGGTCTGCACAATCCGCCAAGCTCTTTCCCAACTCTCCATCAGTTCGCGAGGCAGTGCATGGGTGGTATACCTTGGTCTTTTAAGTTAGGCGTATGTAATTAATCATAAATTTTAATTTTGATAGAGATTGAGAATAAGCGATGATGCCCAAGCACTTCTTGACCTTATTGATTTGACTAGTCATACACAAGGAAATTAGAATACCACTTTGCAAACTGTGACAAGCAAACTAAGAATTTATCTCATGGCTGCTCTATGTTATCAACCGAACCAACTGACCAAACTGGAATTTAACATTTGAAAACTTGAATTGTGTTGAAAATTTGTGACAAGTTGAGGTATCTAAAATAAAATCAGCTGACTAGAAATTGTTAACTTACTTTGTTGCACCACGTTTCAGAAACAAGTCATGTTTTCAAAAAAATTCCATTTTTTTTCATTTTTATTTTCATTTTTTTTTTCATTTACACATGTCCATTGCATTCTTGCATTAGAACAACAACATACTGCATTTGGATTTTGTGGGTAGTATCCGCTGAAAACCCTCACGAGACACCACTCGTCCTACTAGGGACACCTAGAGGTTTAACGGTTTGTTGCATATGCTCAATGCAATCGTGTTTCCTACGAAAGTGTGACCTATCCAGTTTAGCTTTTTCATTTTTTCATTTTTCCTTCTTTTTACTCGAGGAGGAGTAAAAGATAAGTGTGGGGGTATTTAATTAACATAGAAATGTGTTTATTTTATACTCTTATATTTTAACTTTTGTAAATAAATAAATGATACTTTGGGTATATTTATGTTTTTTTACAGATTGTCAATTAAAGCCTCTTTCATTTCAAATTAAAGGCCAACTACGACGAAAAAACTACTTCCCTATATCAAAGTTATTTCAATTGCAAAAGAAGTTGTAGCTCATTGTTAAAGGCATAGAAATTTGTACAGAGAGACCCGAGTTTGATTCCCGTCAAGTCCTCTTCTTGCTGAAGAAAGGAACATTCACACTGCCTCCTCTGCTCTGAAGAATAAATGGACTAGTGTTATATTATATATATATATATATATATATATTCATATGTATGTATGTATGATATACACTAATAAACATTTCAGGAATAGCCATATTCTTCTCATGAAAATCAATTCAAATCATTCATTTTCAACTGCCATTTAGAAGAATATTTGATTGAATTTTTGCCAAGGAAAATCCAATCAATCTGCCATGTGTCACTAATCAGGAGAGGAAATCTGCATGGAATATCTCAACCATTATGTCATATCTTTTCTATTTGTAAACAAAGATATTCAAGAGATACTTTCTAGGCCCAATATTCGTATTAAGAGGAACCTACATCTTCTATAAATACGCATGATATCCGTTGTAAACCTGGTTCATTATTCTGTATTCTGTTCTTCTCCATTAATAAAGCTTCTTCTTCTATTTTTCTGCAATGCTATTTTCCAAGCAACTTGTGTCGTCTTTACAATTAGATTTAGTAGAGCACAAGTTGTCTTTACAATTTATTTTCCTTATTAGTGATTGACCGTTTGATTAGATTCAACGGTAATCCTAATTTTTATTTCATGTTAGTTTATTTCTATTCTGCAATTTTATTTCCAGCAATCAGCTTTATTTTTAATCATTGAATTGATTATAGATTCGATTAGATTCAAATATATGATTAATTCAATTGCAGTTTTACTTGTTTTTTTATTGATAATTACAATTTTAGTTAACGGTTCAATTAAATTTGTTCTGAACTAAATTGTAATTTCAATTTTATCTCATCTCCATGCTTTGCCTAACTCGCCCATGAAATATATAAATAATAAAATTTAAAATTCATCCCTATCTTCGACCTGCATATTACACGATCTGTGCGCTTGCAGTTAATTATTACATAATTTGCGCTTTTCTAATTCCATAGTAAAGCGTCGATCAACAGACCCAACCCACCCTTCGGTACTTGACCGACCCACTTCTGCCTCCATGCGGACTGACCAGAACCAGTCACAAGTATTGGACCAACCGACCCTGTTTCAAATGCCCAACCGACCCGACTTGGTTGCTCCACCCGCCCGACCCATCAATATGAGATTGACCCCTCTCTTTGAACTTGGCCTGACTCGCTCCGACCGATCGGCATCAAACTAGGCTGGCTAGGACCGAGATGCTCGACCCGACCCTGCCTCTCCCATGCACGACCGACCCAAAGGATGACCGACCCTGCATCTCTGACTTGTTTCCCAGGACAAGTCTTTGGCCCGACCGACCCTACCATGACCGACCCAAGACCTGCATATTCCAATTCAACTCCAATTTCGACCAAAATTTCGCCAAACGACAGATTCGACGAAATCAACTTGTCCAACTCATCAAATATGGCCAAAAAACAAGATACGAATTCACTAACAACATGAAAATGACAATTTTCACCAAATTATGCAAATCACTCCAAAAATCATGATGAATGATATGAACAAAATTATAGATCTAACTTGCAAAATCATATGAAATAGCATAAGAATTCCCGGTTTAAACTTGCTAATTTAGAACCTATGGTGATTCATATGAAAATAATCTTACCAATGCATAGATCCATGTGAAAACACTTGAATTTGATGAAAAGCATGATCAAACACTCATACACTTGATTGAATCCGTGTGAGAGATGTATATCACTCACTAATTCTCCAAAACTAAGCAAAAATGGTGAAATATGAATCCGAACAGCAAGGAATTCGATCTAGACTCCTTAATTCGATGGACTCGCACTTGAAAAGATGTAGATCTTGCCTCCAATGGTGTAGATCTTCGATTTCCTATGCTTAGATCCCGATTTTAATGGTAGAAAGGTGTTAGAGAAAGAAGGAACATAGGCCACCTTATGAGAGAATGGAGGAAGTAAACCATTCTCCATACTTCCCACCCTCTATTTATAGCATTCCACCAACCCACTAATGGGCCTCTCCAAATCAGCCCATTAAGGCCTTAAAACCTGAACAACCAACTATTAAACTTTAAAACAGTGATTCCTCCCAAACCGCAGAGCCAAATCTTTAATGTAACCACTATATGGAAAGGCAATCATCATTTCCTTTTCAATAGCACAAGTCTCACCCTCTGATTAGACCCGAATCAAAAGTTATGCATGTACAAGACTGACAAGGATAAAATGGTCATAAAAAAATTGGTAAAAATTATGGATATGTCTCACATCCCCATAAACAACATATTAAAATATGAGAATGATCCAACCCTCAGAGAATAAAATAAAAATATTTTATGATCCTCCGATACATAAAATGCGGGCTGTTACAATATTACAATCCTCGATTTCAGGGCCACGAGGTACACTCCGACCTGCATCCGAGTACATGGAACTCTCTTGATTTAATCAGGCTACTGGATCACATAATTGATTTACGGTCTACAATCACACCAAGTAGATTCAAAAAGGATACAACCACACCTTTTCAGTAAAAATTTGATATAGAGACTCGATAGGACTTTGATCTTTCAACCTTTGATAACAAATGCTCACTACAACAAAAACATCATATTACAACTTTAATTTTACAACTGTCACAAAATGCCAGTTGAAATAAAGGTCTTTTACAACTGTCATTTCCTAAAAGTTGTAATAAACATATTTTTAACAACTCTTTTGTTTTGCCTATTGTAATAGTTTCTTATTACAACCTTTCTTTTCTGCCATTTGTAATAGACACATGTTAGTACTTTTTTCATTTATCCATGGTAATAATAAATTATTAATTAAAATTACTTAACGATACTCAATAATAAATAAAAGATTAATAATAAATTATAATCACAATTAAATAATAATTAATTTGAAATATGAAATAATTAATATTAACAATTAATATTCAATAATTAACAATAAATATGTATAATAATAATAATTAATGATATTAACTATTTTCAATAAATAATTAATATTTATTAAATCATTTTCAAAGATTAATATTAATATATTAAATTGTTTTATCATTAAATAAATGTTAATTAATTTTTAAAAATAAATAATTGGAAACTAATCATTAATATTAATAATTAATAATTAAGTAGTAATAATCAAGAAGTAATATCTACTATTTAGTAATTTATTTTTGATCATTAGTAATTAATTTTTTTATTAGAAAGTTATGTAAAATTATTTTGAATGTTTCTTTTTTAACTTGCAGTATTTAATATTTTATTAAAATGTAATTCACAAGAAATCCATATTATATTTAATATAAATTTTCCTTACCAACTCTAACTTATAATATCTAATTTTTTTATAAATTTTGGTGAAATTGTATTATGTTCAATTAAAAAGTGGTTATCATGTAAAAGCATCTTTTCCAGGAAAAATAACGCTTGTTGTCATGCTAATGCGCTAGGATGAAACTGAGGCGGGAACCATGAAATTTTGGCTTCAAATATCTCGCATCGTGTATTTCTACTCCTTGTGTGGGCCGACTTTCCTGTATTCATCCCTAAATCAAAACTGGTCCCTAATTCTTCCTTCCTCAACAAACTTGTGTCTTAACAAATTCCAATTGCTATGGTCAAACATAGATGGATCCACTTCTTTTGGATTCGGTGACCATAAAGCTAGTAACCCATCTGACGACTGACGATGATGGATTTTAGCTAGTAACCCATCATCTAGGACGAGATACCCAGAAGGTAAAGGAAGCAATCGAATCCTCCTCCGACCCATTGATGCTGTAAGCCCCCTCCCAAAATCCATGACGACGGATTCAGGTCCGAAAGTAATAGGGGAAAATGCGAATTGAAATAGCCTGAAGTCGATAAACCAAAATCCCAGGTTTTCTGATTCTCCAAGGATGCAAGTGGCCTGCCACCGTAGGAACTCCTCCAATTTCATCCATCATGAATTCCCTTCATTGGAAGATGCAAGATGTTACCAAAGAAAGGAAGAATTAACAATTCAGCAAGTTCTGTGCAGAATTGCCCTCCTCTTGCTTTGCCTGGTATTGCTGAACCAGCTTTGGGGACGGATGCATCGAACGCCAATTCTAATACCAAAGTAAGCAAGCAGTTGAATATTTTGTTTTACTGTCTTTGGTAAACTGATGTTTCAGCATTGTATTATATGGATTGTCGTATGCTGGAGCAGCTCATTAGAGCCAAAGGTGCAGGTTTCGTATCCTATATATTTCAGAATAAGAATACCATATTACTATGTGTGGTTTCAACCATATTGAAAAACGCTTTCTTTTTACTGATTGTTTATAAAATAAAGTCTCTGAAATGAATCGAAAATTTAATCATTATTATTTTCCTGTGTGGAAGCCTTGGAAGTGAAATGTTTTATTACTTAATTAGAGATGGTCAGTTTGCAAGGTTAGAAGACATGGAGAATTAAACAATAACTAAAGCAGTATTAATCTGATATTTTTTACTTATGAGGTAATTTCAGTTTTATGTTTCAATAAAGAAAACAAAACGATCATTTTCATGGTGTGGCTTCTATTTGTATCTACATTTTAGAAAAGCAACATGGCTTCAATTTCGAGGAATACATCTGATAATAGTGTGGTTTTAAGGAGCGAATCGGGAGTTAGCCATAAAAGTTCTGAAGAGTTCATTGATATTGTCGACGAGGAAAGTAACGATGACGGATTCATGGCTGATTTTCATAATCAGTGAGTTTCTCCTATGTTATGAAAAATGGCTGATTGCTATTTTTAATGAATGAACCTGACAAATGCATGTAAACTCCAAATGAAGTGTATGCACCAACACCACAATACCTTATTTAGTTTATTCAAATGAGCATACCATCTTGATGATTACAATGCTTCGACCAAATGAGGTATCTTTTGATGATGTGAACAATAGTTAATGCTAATAAATATTTGCTAAATATCGTTGATTTTTTTCCTGAATTGCAAAGGTAGCATTTTATTTGAAAATGAGTTTTCTAACGTGTACTTCAACATGAAAAAGGAGACTAGGATGAAAATGGTTTGGAAATGTAGTGTAGTGGTTGATTTCGAAAATGGTTTTAACCTATAAACTTAAAAATGGTTCTTTTTCCCATCTTTTTGGAAATGTCAAAACTATCTTATTCCTTGTCATCGTTCCTTTGTCGGAATGACTAGGATTTTTACCACCTGCTTTGCTTGAAAATTAGCATTGAGGTTTAGTGAGTTTAATATAAGCTGCATTTAAAAGAATTACTGGTTAAGATTAGATAGGCCAAGTTGTATTCCAAAAGATACAACAGTTCACATTAGCCTGTTGGTCTTAACTTAATTCATTTTGCAGTTAATGTGAACTAATCACATTAGGTGTAGATTTGTGACCACAGGAGCAGTGACATTCACAGAGCAAGTGGTGGAAAACTCATGAGAGACGGTTAAAATATTGTTAGACATGGATGGATTGTACTCATTATTTATAGTACGAAGACAGAGACATGGGTCGGCTGCTTACTTAACAGTCGGCATGAGCGCATGGCAGCAGGAGCTCGGAGAGGTCGGAAGTCTTCTAGCTTCTTCAGATTATATGTTATACGGGTCTATGCTTGTTATTCATCAGCACGGTTCTAACATCGATATCAGTTTTTCTATGAAACAAATGTCGTCTAGAGGCAGCAGGACTTTGTAGTTACTTTATGTACTTGAGATACTTGTATGATTTATAAAAAAATGATGAGAATTTGAAAATTCTAATATATTGTTTTCATTCATGTTTTAAGTTTGTTTGATATATTCAGTTTTGTAGATAATATGTTCTGAAATGAGTTCTTTTATTAGCAATATGTATATAATTTGTTCAAATATTACAAATGTAAAATAATACTTTTAATAAAATACATTACAACAGGTATAAATAGTTGTAATAAAGTTTATTTCAAGGGTGGAAAACAGTTGTAATAAAGTTTATCACAATGGTGGAAAACAATTGTAAAATATACATTTCACAATGGTGTCACAACGGTGCAAAACAGTTGTAAAAGATTTTAGTCTATTACAACTTCTTAATAGACGAAGGTTGCCCCACTGTTGTAAAAAGTCTTTTACAACTGTTTTCCACCATTGTAATATGGTCAATTTGTTGTAGCACTCCTATAACTTTGAATAACACTTAGATCTTTGAGAAAGAATGGTATATAATTAAGCTAGAGATGACCTGGTTTAATTCTCTTAGAATTTCGACAGAGTTTGGTTAAGGATTCTTGAAATTTTAGAAAGGAAATGGAGTGGAGAAGACAGGGAGTAGAATATTAAGAGAAGTTAAAAAAATCGTTTATGGTTAGATATTTATAGTAAAGCGACATCCATGTCTATTCACGAAGAGATTCGAACGAATAAACACTTCTTTTGAAAATTGAAATTTTAAAACGAACGGACACCATGCTGGTATGGGGTATCGCATGATATCGACATTTGACACGACCCGAAATCCACCGATCTACGAAGAGACGGAAAAATCCGGATTGCGTGAGAACACGACGCACAGAACACAAAACGACTGAACTTTTCATTGCTTTTACAACAATTTACATCAGAGTACA
The DNA here is from genome assembly GCA_030737875.1 of Allium sativum. Taxonomy (NCBI): domain Eukaryota; kingdom Viridiplantae; phylum Streptophyta; class Magnoliopsida; order Asparagales; family Amaryllidaceae; genus Allium; species Allium sativum. Next base: position 17,146,033 of record CM060923.1, read on the forward strand.
AAAATATCAGAGCATGAATAAATATTACACAACATAAAAATAATATCAGAGATTAAATTACATAGCAGCGGAAATAAAAATATATAAATACAATGCTTAGCGGATGTACATCAACCAACACAACTGAAAGAAATACACGGATACAAATCTTTCCGAATATAGCTCCAGTTGTAAACCAGGATCCTATTAAATAGAAATCTGCAAAACCAAAACTACTAGCTGCCCGTGTGGAAAATATGGGCACCAAGAGTTTAGATGAAAACAATAAACTCCGAGTCAGTCATGGGACTAGTGCGAGAACTTAAAACAGTTATTAAACTTTTACTTTGAAAACAGGGTAAATCATGGGACCATGCCGTATGACACGGAACGGGATTTCTCCACATGAACACTAGTTTAAAAAAAAGAAAATGCAATGATATTTGAATAATGAAGCTATTATAAGACTCAGGTCCCACCACACAATGCAATGCAACCCGGAGGATAGAGTTTTACCTTATAATAGTCAAACATGCTTGGTACATTTTAAAACGAATCACTTTGATATTACTATAAGTGCATAGTGTCAAAAACAACTTCAAATATAAATGTATCAATCATAGATGACATAGGTATCATATATTATGTCGTCATATAGGTTTACAACTAAAACCGAAAAGTCGCATATTGGAAATTGGATTCCATCTATGAGTCAAGGCAAGGGATCTTCCTCACCGGTTTCGAGAGACTCTACCAAATGCCTCAGGACCCAGACGCTGGTGAGCCCTTGGATCTTCAGGGTCGGTCCTCTCTTACTTTTGAGGATTGGTTATTCCTGAACAGTACATTTCCCGGTCCTATCGGACCTCCAAAATGGCCATTGTTGACCAATATATATGAGGTACCTCGCAATCCATCATCCATATAAGTAAAAATGTTTGGGCTTCATACCATGAACACTTCTAGCTAGAAAGAAATGCATGCACTCCCTGTAGTCACTATCCCGTTTTTGACTTATACCGGGTGTGAGACTCACGAATCAATGCTATACACAAAGCTGCGCTATTTAAAGCCATGCTTTGATCATCATCCACAAGGACCTGCTTTTCAACAAAAGCCTTGATCATTGCATCTCAGCATGCCACATTGACAATCCATACCATACCGTTGATTTCCACCAATATATAACCTCTAAGCTCGTACGTCTTAGAGAAGGGTGTTAAGCAAGAGAATAAATTCTCCGCCACCAAACAGATACATATTTAGTAGAGATCAACAAATGCAAAATGTCAGACATACAATCCATTTACAAGTCCGTTCTGGGTTTGAACGAAACTAGATGCACCTTATTCCTCATCCTATATATCCAATACAGGAGAGAGGTCCTCGCATATCCGGTCGATTTCCAAGTATGTCTGGACAATCACCACGTATAACCTCTACTTGGGTTACTGTCCAAGTGAGACATCAGCAATAGCCCAAACAATGTGAAGATCTCCGGTCTTCAACCACCGTCTTTATCATCGACTTTTAATCCTCGTAATAGTTATTCAAAATGGGTTAAACCCGATCTTTCCGAATAACTCGCGTATCTTATAATCAAGTGCTATAAATACACATCATATGCCTCGTTCCAATCCAGAATATTCTTTTATTCCAATATTCTTATTACTGGGAATTATCCCCATAAATTTTTTCAAAGATTTAGTTCATTTAAACCTCTTGTTTAAATCTTTCTTTGAAAACCATTGCAAGGGATTTTGTATTATCTTTTTACAATCTTAAACCAAATTAAGTTTTACCAACTAGTCGGGATTAACAAGCCTTACCAAAGTAACCATTTATTTTATTATCCCAATCCCTACCTATTCATCCCATGGAACAGAACTGGTAGCACTCCATAACTAACACCCACTGTGTTATCGGTAAATTTAATTACCACTTAACGTTCAATTCTAATTAAAGATTTAACTACTGCACGGAGTAAAAATGGCAGTACTCCATCCCGAACAATTCTCGAATTTGATAAATTTAGTTATCCCATACTCATTTCAATCTAATTAAAGATTCACTAAAATTCTAACTTAATTTTAATCCTAATAATCATTACTTAATGATCATTCAACCTTTGGAAATTAATCTTGCCATTAGTTAGGTTAAAGAACAAATGTCACGTAAAAACACTGTTCACAATAAACCCAAATTCAATTTCCATTAAATATGGAATCTTCACGGAAATCTGAACAATTTATAGTCGATATAAATTTCCGTATCTGGCCAATACTATAAGTGGAATAACGGTCAGGCCTTTTAAATTCCATAAATAGTAAACACCTTCCTTCACAGAAGTTCATCTTGATTATTATTAATCGAATTCCATTCAATTCCAATTTAATAAATAAACTGGAAATCTTTCTTAAATCTTAAATAAAAGATTTATTACTTTCACAAGTGGGCTCAAGAACAGTATCGTTTAAGATACCATCCACAACGAACCCCAAAATCCAGTTTGGTATTAAATATAAGGTCTTAAATGGAAATCATGTCGACTTACATTCAATACCAAATCCTGAGACTAACAGATATCATTTTGGAATAACGATATCAATATCTTCCAAATTCCCACCATAATATTTGTATAACCAAGGAATCCAATATCTAAATATACAAAGATAATTTCCATTCAAATTCGTTCCAATATATATATATATATATATATATATATATATGTTGGAAAACTCTGGTTATATCAAAATCATTCTCAATCCAATTTGTTAATTTAAACTTATTGGATTATTGTTCTAGTTGTTAACTAGTTCATTCTGATAAAAATATCATTTATCTTTTCAGATATGGAATATATCATCCAAAATCTTACCAAATCATTAATTACGATTTTACATAATTTCTCCATATTTCTAAGAATTTTATTAAGGCCATTACGGTCGGTTTCCAATATCGGCAATCGAATTTCATCCATAACTACCTTTAAAAAAACTAATTTGGACATATTTTGAAATTTAACCGTTCAAATTTAAATGTCATATATTCATTTGAAAGATCTTTTCGGTACGAATCCAACAGTTCTGGTTTTCGGAGAATCCGGCGGTTCTGGTTTTAGGAGAATCCAACGATTCTGGTTTTAGGAGAATCAGTTGGTTAGATCTCCCGTTGCAACTATTCGAAGTTAATGGTTGAAATTCGCGAATGGTCGCTGCGCGACACGTTCTATACAAACCATTGAAATATATAAAATAAATTTCGTCGATTTCCATTCAAAATGTATTTTATAAAACGTTTATAAATTCGTTTAAAAATGATTTAACTTCCATTTCAATTGTTTTAAATTAAAATTGAACATTGAATTTCATTATGATCTCAACATGATAATATTTTCAAAATGTCATATTTTGGAATTCAGTCTTCTCGATATTCATTTTAAAAATGAATAAAATCAATATAAAAATCTGTTCGAGTTAAAATAGCATTTATATACTCAACTCGGCTTCAAATTTTTATATTTTCGTGTCCATCCAAAATCGGACATCAAAATCAAACTTCTAATCTTCATTGAATATTATATTATAAGAATATTCATATTCATTTCGGATTGGAATAAAATTTCAACCAATATCCATATAAATAAATTCATATGGATTCCATTCATTATATATATCCAACAATAGTTGCAAACAACTATCAACATTCAAATTGACATCCAATGTGCATTTTATTTTCATATATGCTTCAATCAAATAATTGATGCTTATATAAATCTGTCAATCAACCGATTAACCTCAATTTCACACAAGGGAGATGTGTGAGCCAAATATCATCCCAAGACCAGTGTGGGGTTTTCAACCAACAATAAATTAAACCATAAATTATTTATTCAATCATTTATTTCATCTCATCCATAACATAACATAACCAATCATCCAATGTCATTTACGGCGTCATAAGTGTCCATCCACGGAGTATGAAATGCGAGTGTCACATATTCATACAATGCTTTTAATGCAAATGATTTGTGAATAGTTCATGTGTTGAACTCAAGAGATATCGCATGCAGCAGATAAAAATGACTATACAAAATATTTGAGTGAGAGAGTTCTCACCAAGATTTTTGATCGTTATAATAACAATCGCTTTTGAGTTAAATTAAACGCGGGTTTAATTTAACCCAAATTTCCAACTAGCTCCAAATTTGATCAAATTAGTTTCATTGCGAAGCTCTCGTCGATACGGTTCCAACGCATCTTGAATCACCTAGTTTCGAGTTCGTATGAAAAAGTTATGAACTTTATAATTTCGCATATTTACGACAAACAAACATTCTATCAACATATCTTGATATTAACCAACTAATTAACTAATTAAAATTAAACAACTCTCACCTCAAGCATCAAATAACCATACACTTCACCATTGGTGCTTCATGCACTTGCTACGAGCTAAAGATCTCTCCTTTTCAGCTCGAATCAACACCAAACTCCACGCCAACACTCATATGCGCATACACTTGGGCTCTAGGGCATAAAACTAACACTTTTATGGGTTTGCGGGCTTGTGGGGCCCACAAGAGCCACTGACCAGATCTGGAAAGCAAAAGAAGAGGGCCTTGGTGAGGATTTTGGGGTGCATTGTGGCAAGTAGAAGCCATGAAGGAGATGCTAAAGGTTGTAGAAGTGGTGCAAAACCTTAAAAATGCAAGTTTTTTGCAAAATGAAGAGGAAGGAAGAGATTCGAAAGGGTGAAGGGGGCCCACATTTCCATGGCTGGAGGAGGCGGAGGGGTGGCTGCGTAGCAGGTGGAGGTGGTGAGGCCTAGGTGGCGGCATGGGGAGCTAAAGGGGAGAGAAGCCATTAAAGAGGAAGCTTAAGCTTTAGGAAATTAGTTTAGGAATGTAAATGAATTTAAAACTAAATTAAAACCCACGTAACCCTATATCATGTCATGGAAGCACAAATTAAGGGGAGGATGCCAGGTGTAAGGGAGAGAAGGCTCCTTGTCTAATTCTAATTGGTCCAACACTATTCGCGATTTGACTTATTTTGCTAGTTTATTAATTCCAACATGCAAATTCTTTCTCGTCTCACGGCCACACGTTAACTCCAAAATTTACGAAATTTGGTATCTCGGTATATTTTGGAATTATGCTTCCAATGAATATAACCAAGTCGAATTTGGAGACCATTTGAAAAATGACCTTATTTTCAGCTTAAATTGAAAATTGACTGAATTTTCAGCTTACGTTTATATACCGTTCTCTCACATGCGAACTCTGTTGAACTTAAAATTTTGGATTCTACCATATTTTGACATTCCGGATCCAACAAAATTGGTTTAGTCGAACTCCGAGACTGTTAGAAAATTGGTTCTTTTTCAAGTGATCAATATAGCTTTTAAAATATCGATTTTTAAATTTATACTAATAAATCAAATTAATAATTTTACTGAGCTTATTTTAAGTCAAATAAATATAAAAACTAATTTTAAATTTATTCTTAAATTTTATTTAGCAAAAATAACCAATTTATATCCAAAATTCATTAAAATAAATTAAATCAAAATTTTAAATTAGTTCTGAAATTCCGGGTTGTTACAACATCCCTATTAAAAAATTAAAAATTGAATTTTCGAAAAAAAATAAAAATGATGTATAAATAGATTGAAGTAATTCTGAAGTTTAAACAAACTATTTTGCGATATCATAAGATAGTACAATAGAGTAAGAATATAGATTTAAAACATATATTTATAATATAAAAGTAATATCAAAACTAAATCATAGATTATAATTTTGAGATTTCATACTAAAGTATTAAAATCAGAAGTTAGTTTAAAAACAAAAGAAGTTTCAAAACAAGTTTGTTAAGTAAGTTCAAAAACAGGAAGTGATTTGAAATATTTTGAAAACGAAAGCTAAGGAGAATTTGAAGGCTAATACATTTTTAGAGAAAATATATAAAAGGAAATTTTGAATTCCATTTTGCAGTAGTTTCTTGAGTTCCTACTTGTAGAGTATTTCATCATGTCAAGCCTTGGTTTCTACTAAGACTGGAGTTAGTCGTGGGTTTCGTCCCACAATTAAAATTCGAATAAAGATGTTAGTGCTATTATGAAGTTTTACATAAATCTAGACTTTATTACCTATCTAGAACTCTTGAATTCTTGAACTCTTGATACTCATGAATCTTAAATTTTTTTATCTTTATATTCTTCAATCTTAAATCTTTATACTGTACAGTCTTCATTCTCAATACCTATCTATAAATATCTTACATATACATATATAAATCAACATAAAATGCTAGTATACATATTTTATAATAAGTCATAAAGTTGTTGTCATCAAAACCATTATCTCGGGAACTAACAGTATTTTCCCTAATTAATTTGTTTGAGTAAATAATATGTGCGTTCTCTTATTTGAAATTTCATAAATAAATTTTTTGCACACATTATGTAAATTGAACATTTGAATCCTTACTTTGAGCTTTTGTATCCATAACCTTATGCTTCACCAATTTTGATAAGCCTATAACGTTAAGGCAAACCAAAGCCAAAAATCGGTTATAATATTATGCATTCTGAAAGCACTTCCTTGATTTAGAAAATTTTGGAGACAAAGCCCTCTTTGGGGAAGGTTAAAAGATCCTGAATCAGTTCGAAGATCCTCAGAAGACCCGAGACCTAAATTTAAGTTTTTACTAATAGAAGGCCAATTTTTTTTGGAAATAATGGAAAATCGTGACCCCTTTTGTCACTAGAGAACCTGTAACCCAGATCCAGGTATTAAACTAACAGGAGTCCAGAAATCAGTTTTTGGGTATAGGAGACCCAAAGCATCTTTTGGCATTAGAAGATCTGAAACCCAGGTTCACGTATTTGAATAACTAAAGTCTAGAAATTTGCTTCTCAAAATAGTAGATGACTGGAAACCTTTTCAGAATTAAGAGACCTGAAACCCAGATTAGGGTATTAGAATGACAAAAATCTGGAAATCCACTTATGAAAATAACAAAAGGCCGAAACCCTTTCGGTAGACCTGAAACCCAAGTTTGGTTATTAAGGTGATATACATCTAGAAATCCACTTCTGGAAATAATATATGACAACAACCCTTTCAGTATTAAGAGACTCGAAACCCAGTTTCCAGTATGAAAATGATAGAAATCCAAAAATTTCACTTTTTGAAATTAAAATTCAACACCCATTTCATGCAGTGGCCATTTTGTTTTTTTTTAAAAGCAAAGGTAAGACATGTTTTTCTTTCAAATAGAGGCAGGACATGCTTTAAGTACTCCCTTTGAGATTAGGTTCTCTTATGCAGGATGACGCATAAGCAGAGGCAGAGCGTACTTATCTTTAGAGTAGAGGCAGGGCTTGCTTAACAGAAGCAGAGGCAGAGATTGTTCTAAAAAGAACGGAGGCAGAGCGTGCTTCATTCAGAATCTTGTGTCATATCACTTTTGTGAGGGGACCAAGGGATTACCCGTCCCTCCTCAAAAGGGACACTTGAACATGCCACATTAATGATGGGAATAAGGGCTTATAGATGCATTAGTCAGGCCTTATTAGGCGACACTGACTGCTTACTCATCCTCCCTCTAGGGGCGCTTTGGCTAGGCCATCTTGGCGGGATCAAGGGCTTTAGTGGGTCTTGGAAGTATGTGCCTGGGCTTACCTTCTCCTCCCTTTCAAGAAGCGCTTTGACTGCGTCAAGGAATTCTCCACAATAAAAGAGTATTTAACTCCCTACCATGTAAATTTATTATCTTATTTTGTTTACTCATGGTGTACATTTTTTTTTAATCTTTGTATCCAAATAGCACTACTAATCCAAATTGAAATCTTTATTGATCCTTTTTTATTACTTCTTTACAAACTTATTCAATTTTCTTGTCTAAAAAGACTAATGCTATCCCTTCCAAAACCCTATAATGGTTGGTTATGTGTCCATTCATCATATGGTAAAGGTACTATGCCCCTCCTTTATCCCATTCATACCTGAGCAACTTTTTCTTTCAAGTTCAGTAATCAGGTTCTCCTGTAGTTAATGTAGATGTTTCCATTCGAGCACTACACCAAAACAGGCAAATCCTAACATTTATAAGTGTTACAAGTAATTTCCGTAACATATTTTAAGTGTTACTAATAGCTTGTGAGGAATGGGCCGGTCAACATTGCAAGGCTTATAAGTGTTACAAATAGAGTCCGTACCAACGCTTGTAAGTGTGGGACCTGAATATTTAACTCTTTTTAAACATTGAAAAACAACTATTTGGCGACATTTACAAATGTTACTGAACGAAAAACGTGGGACACTTATAAGTGTTAATATCACCATCCTACTAGTGCTTATAAATGTTGTCATTCATAAATTGTTGTATTTATTATTTAGTTTTGCAATATATGTAAGTATTGTAAATACGAAATATTGGTAACACTTAGTGAAGTTAAATTTTTTTCTATTCTACACATAATTAATATTAAAATTCTTAAAAGAAACGAATATAACATATATTTATGATTTCCATAGCATATGTATAATTCAACATATCAATTCAATATAAAATTTAGTATGCTTTCATATCTCAAATTCAATAATGTAACAATTACATAATACTCAGATGTGATCTACAAACTTCAATTTTAAAATATCATAATATCATGTATAAACTACAAAAAGCAAGATAAAGTTTTATAATGATACATAGAATTCTAGAAATTGCGAAGGCGAAACGTGGGTCATATCACAGCCACCATCCAAAAATTCACAAAGCTTGTTATGTCCATTTTGAAGACCACCGTAAATTTGCACTTCCAGATCTAAAACTTCCAATCAAGAATCAAAGTGAATATGATAGCACCAAAATATAAGATCCAAATTAGTAAAACACTTGCGTAGGCCTTTGCTGCGAATGAAATAACTTGTTCAGATTTCTTATTTTTATGTGTCACATTCCAAACCATTGTTCTTGTAACTTTCACTTCTGAATTTTCCTTAACCTACAAGAAGAAATATTGTTAAACTAATTAACTATTTATTATTCATATGTATAAGAAATATTTCTTATTATAATTTCCTATCATTTCGTCGTAAACACGGTATGATTTTCTTTGCATGTGAATGATAATATTTTTAGTCTAGATCATTGTTATAGTTTGTTCATGGCCGTAGATCATGAAATATTTTAGGCTTCAAATCATCCTGGAATAAATTAGTTGTAAGTATTCTATTTGATTAATTTATTGCTATTTTCCTGTCTGCTTGTTTAGATCTTCTAATTTTTATAACATGTAACCGATTCTTTATATAACGAATTGGAGTATGTGATTTCCTCTTTTCTTTTTTCTTTTTTTAATAAAGGACAAAAATATGGCTATGTAATTATTTACGTATGATAATATATTATATACAATTATTTAAGACTGAAATTAATCGGTAGGGTTATAAAAGCTAGTACTAGTAACGATATATTTTTCAGTTTCACATAATAATATGTCAAAAATATAAACTTTGTTGAACCTTTATATTGGTTTATAATTTTGTATCATGGACCACATAAGATGTCAGTTAGTCACATCTCATTTTTTAACGGGTGTGTTTACAGTAAACGAAAACGAAGTATTTTAATAGTCATTTTAACGGGGCATTTAAATGGCTTGGGAGTTAAACAAAGAAGGTATTTTCGACTTGAGCATTTAAATGGAGCATTTAAGTAGAGTATTTTAATTTATGATTTTTAAAATTATGATTTAGTTAATTAACTATTTGGTTTTGTTGTGTAATATGTTGAATCTTTTTAAAAACTATATCAAATATCATCCCCTACAAAGGGGGGGTCTAAGGGTGGCAATCCACTTAAGTGGAGGTGTGGGGTATGGTGCATTTAAGGATAAGTAGGGTAAAATTTAGAGCCAAGAGGTGAAATTACACCCGTTGACATTCGATGTGTCTGATGCATCGGACGCTAATGGGTGAAATTTCACCTATTGGCTTGCATGGTCAAATGGACCAAGCTTGGTTAGGGACAAGTCCGACGCATCCTAAACTTTTCCTCGCCAAACTGGCTAGGCGAACAGTACCTAACTTAGAAACATGGAAGGTGTAGAAAAAAAAAAGTCGTAAAGGTTTCCTAGATTATAATGCACATCATTAAACTTTGTAATTGGGAATTTCGGTTGTAAGAACTTTTGTTATGGTGACAGCTAGTTTTCAAGATCGCTTATCTTTGGCTTTAAATTCTAAGAAAACAATATAATAGCAAATACATCAATAACCACTTTGGTTAGAATGTCAGAAAAACTTGTATTTTAACAATTAAGGGGAAAATTGATACTTCTAGCTCATCCACATCTCAAGCGCTATATTCTTCCATCTAGACATAACTTTCATAACATTGGACTCCAAACAACAGCAAAAACCTATAATAACTAGTATTACCGTACAACGGTAGGAAAACCGACCGTTAAATAGTACAATATCAGATAAAAATATATTTGTTAATATATTTTCTTAATTATGAAGTTAATGGAAAGATAACTGCAATGATTTAAAAAGAGAAATGAAAGTAACTGAAAAATTGTAAATCTAGTTACACTAAGGTCTAGTCAGTTTGATACTCTTAAGGATTTATCATCAATGTATTAATAAGTATCACTTAAAGACATGTACATGCACATATTATATCAAGAAGAATTAACTTATCCTCAATTACGAGCTTCTTTTCAGCTCTAAATTAATATTGGATATGAAAAATAAAAGGACAAATCAAATAAATGTTAACTCAAAATATATCATCTTATTTGTGAATATTTAATTAAAGAAGATGAAAAGTTCAATAATAGATATAGTAAATAAATCACATATTACTAAACTACATTAAAATAATCACCCAAAAGTACCATTGTCATTAAAATTGCAACTAACTTTGTTGAAATAAAAAGGAAATCAAGATTCAGAATAAAGAAGCTTGATTCAACCGAATAATCAATAACCGATTGAGACATAATGGTGATCTGTTTATATATATATATATATATATATATATATATATATATATATATATATATATATATATATATATGCGCTAATCTATGCAACACTAACCTTGAAAGACAAGGAACCCGTAACACATTGGTTCATCATACTATAATATCAACTTAGTGTTTTAGATGCAAACGAGATAAAAGGAAAGAAGAAAAAATCATCTACAGTAGTAGCTTCTAACATATGGGTTTAATCGCTAAATAGCTGCATTTGATTCAAAGAAAACATTAACATATAATCATCTACTGCTGAGTGGTTCATAGCTTTGATTAACTGTCTCTCCCTTTAGTCCCCTATGTTTTCTACCACACATCTGGTTTCTCTCTCTCCCTTTAGTCCCCTATGTTGAACAGCTTTGAAAAGAAAAACAAAATAGAAGACGATTTGTGGCTAAAATCAAATCTAATGCATTCTCCAAAAAATGAACGATGAAGTCTGAATACCATGGCATGACTAACCGAGTTTTCAAAATTTTCGTTTTCTTTCCAAAGCTGTTTGATGTGATGAGCAGGCGTTAATTGCTTTTTGGTATGCCTTTGTAACAGAAGTCATCAGGTGTGATTCTCCTTGAGCTGTTGAGAGCTGCAAAAAATCCCTAAAGTGCTTCAGATTACAAATAAAGATTCAGATAGACAGCTTCTTCTCATTGCTTTTTAGCCATTTTTTTACGTTCAGCATGTTCTTCCCACGCACTCTAGTATCCTTTTCAGATTGGTCTTGTAACATTTTTTCTCTCTTTTTTCTGTAGCATGGGTAAATTACATAAATACTAATTAACAATTTGATAAATGAAATTCACAATCTAATAGACTACTGTAAACATTTCACGGTAGTGCCTCAATCATGTTAAAATCAGGAATATCCCTCACGATTTATTCAAGTGTATATGAAAAAGTTATATACCTGACGCGCACGGCATATACAATCTAAATCATGCTTTACCAAATATTCAGAAACTGTATCAGAACCAAAAGTATATAAAATTTCTCTCATTCATTCCCCAACCTTGACCATCTCTGCCTGGATCAGACCAAAGAAGATCGCACAACAAATCTGTGTCTGGTACATCAGTCGGTCGAGTCAAGTTTATAAACTGATCCAAATTTGCCGAATATGGAGAAAGACCGCCATGCATGCATAGTATTTTATCGTCAATATGGGCAGCCACAAGCAAGCAATTAAAATAATCAGCGAAGACTTTCCATAGTCTGACAATAAACCATCGTTTACATTCATCATAAAACCCATAAATCCTATTAATAGAAGCACATTCACGATTCCCTCGTAGAATAAAGAAATTTTCTGGGTATTTGATATTGTAAGCAAGAAGAAGACATATTGTTTCCAAGCTTTGATTTCCTCTATCAACATAATCTCCTAGAAATAAACAATTAGCTTCAGGAGGAAACCCTCCATATTCGAGTAATCTTAACAAATCGTTGTATTAACCATGAATATCACCAGAAAAATCAAACATCAGACTAAAAGATAACTATGCAATCAACAGGTTTAACATGACAATATATTCAATATGCAATCATATAGCACAAGAGGTGCATAATTCTTTGTCTAAAAAATCATCTGAGTGAGAATGTCATATGAGACCATTGTCAGATCACATTTAACTTAATCTTTTGCATTTTGTATTGCTAACACCAAGAACTGAAATCCTTGAAGGAACTCTGAGATTTGAAATTTGAAAAACAAGCTAAGCTTTACAATAATTAATTACATGGTTAAATTATTGTAGCAACAATTATAAATCCAGTTTAATTAATAAATGATTATTCTGATAGAAGTTGATCGATATATAATTGATCTTTAGTTCTTTAAGATGAATACATGTTTCTTATAAATTCATTTAATGGCCATTTTGCCACTTTTTCACCAAGCAATAAACCATTAGCTTCATTAAATGGTGATAGGAAAAATGATATAAATAAGCCTATTTAATTTAAAAGAATAGGGGAGAGGGAACCACTTAGCATTCTACATAGTTAACACTACTCTCCATGCGATGAATGCACATAAAAGTAACCTATGTAGTGACAGGTTCTCACTGAAGTTGGCTCGGTTGCTAAACTAGGTCAATTTGCTTGGTCCAAGCATAGTTAATGTTAATCGATTTTAATGAACTTCCAAATCCAGACTATAATCATGTAAATACTAGTTTATCATAATTCAAGGTTGTAAGTATTAGGAGTCAAGCTTCTAGCTCCCTAAAAAATATATTCAAAACCTACTAACAATCTTCTAAAATAAGGGGTTGCTTGGCAGAAGCCAATAGGACAGTCATACTAAGAAATAGTACTTGATTAATTCCGAACTGCATCCACCACAATAAATCAGATCAAATGTAACTAATAATACACATACTGTATGAGTTTGCAGATACTTCAATATGTAGTCAGAAACACTTACATGTAATAATTAATGAGTTTTAAATGGAACATATTCTCATCCAATAAGGTTCAAGGGCAAAAATGTGGAAGGAAAATCATAGACATTCACCTGAGTCTTAGTCAAACCAGTTTGAGATGCCAACATATGCTTATCACTGTCATTCGGATACCTGGACAACAAACATGAAAAAACTGAAAACGGAGTTGGACATGAATACCAAACTATAAGAAAATTATAAGAAAAAAAAATTATCATTAACATGAATTTTACATGGGAAATGAATATTAAACTATAAGAATATTAAATGATTCACGTTGGTTAATTGTACGTGATTCAAATAAATTATAAGAAAAAACTATAAAGTAGCAGAAAGAAAGGTCAGTTGCCAGTTAACAGCTCACAATAGTGGACTTTTTACCTTTCTATATATATAACATTAACATGCGCTGATAATAAAGAATTCTATAAAGGCAAGGATTGATAGCCTAACAGTCATGCTTATGTCCATTTTTCATAATGTTTTATTTGTTTCGTAGGGAGGAAATCAATTCAAATAATCACCCCATCTCAATTTCTCAAGACACTATAGAATACATCCATTCATTTCCAATATTCACATCAGAAATACATCCAACAAATGATTTTTTCAGTTGAAAATTGGATGAACAGTTGTGCACTTAGTTGCAAGGGGAGTTGTGCACTTAGTTGCAAGCAATAAAAACAACCATGTCAGATTCAAACAACAATAGTACTACAAAAAATTCCAGGAGATGATATACTAATGAAATGGGCAATTCTGCCACATTAATTATAATATGAGAATATATTGACATAAAAATGCAGTTAATACATGGTACCTTCAACAACGGAATATTAACATTGAACGGAGTCGGTTACAGTCTACGTTTGCCAATGATCCCCTTCAATGATATTGCAAAGTTCTCCTTAATTCTCTTGCATATGATGCCTTTTTCTGCATATATCCAAAATTACATTATTTAATACCATTACTTATGAGAATATACATTAAATTCCAAAGGATTTTAACGTTAGAATGCTCAAATTTTACACAACTAACAATATGCATAGGCTGTAATATTCCAACTTCAATAGATTGGTTCTAGGAATAATATCTAGTAAACCAGCTTATATATGAACAATAATTACAACCTTACAAACATGAAGCATTTGCAATAAAATCCATCATGTTAATCTAGTTTGAACCAGCTTATACCTATAGATTCTTGCACGTGGCTATAATCCTATCAATGTCCATATTGACTGCACGCAGAAAAGGATCTGAAGGACGCTGCATGATGGGGCATGGAAATCCTGCATCTGAAAAGTGCTGCATAAAGTATATCATTAAGTTCAATTATGCCACATCACTAACAGAAAAACATGTGTTGTGAATTTAGTACAAAAGGACAACATTTTATCTTTTAGGACAAGAAATGGATGCAACAAATTTAACAAACACTAATAAGCTACCTGCAAACAAGCCAACGTTTCACCAGGAATAATGTATTCCCATTTGAAAGCAAACAAATTATACCAAAGAGTCCAACGCTTCGGTACTGCTCTGATACATCGTAACATTAATAGTGCAACCTATGCTTGCAAGTTTCTTCAATGTAACCATCAATAAAAGAGCTGACACACTGACAAAGAAAGGTGCAAAGTTAATAATTAAAATAAGATAAGATAATGCGAAACTTTGATAAGGATTAATGTTGGTAGAATCAAAACCTATCTAGACAATATATAGAGGTTCATCTACAAATAACACATGTTGCCCCATGACAAGTTCCTGGGCAATACTGAATCGTCTTCTTTTGCCTCTACGACGACATTTCATAAAACAACGCCTGCCAATCATTTTATTAGAACCTGAAGTGGACACATTTGAATAGTAAAGAATTTTTGGAGCTCTTTTTTCAATATAATTATTTGGTATTGATCTTAACATTGCAAGAAAGCCAGCAAGCACTTCAGTATTGCAAAAACAATTCAAAACTTTATGTTCACTTCAAGACTCAGCATTTGAAAATAGGGTACATGGGAACAATATAGTACTACTATCAGTATTCAATAGACGAGTTCGGATCATTTATAAAATCCGAGGGCAAATTTAGAAAAGAATAGCAAAGCAAGCTGTATTGGCAATATTTATATTAACCTGTAAAGAAGACAAATTAACACAATCCAGGTGGTCTGGCAATGTGAAATTAACTCAACATATACAAAAGCAAAGTAGATTCACATTTTTGGCATCCATCTACTTATGAATGAAGTAGCGAAAACATAGGTTGAGAGAAATCAGCAAACAAGATCCATTTAACGCTGAATTAGGCAGAACGTCATTGACATAACAAATAAAATATTTATGATTTGGGTTTTTTGACAAGTATTTATACATCATTCACAGTCTATGGGGAAAAGACTAGATAAAATTGTTGAGTCCAAAAGTAATTGAAATAACAAGTAATCGAAATAAGTTTTTTCTGAAACAAACAAAAATTGAAAAAGGAACAAACAATTTACCTATGATTGAAGGCTAGCTGGTGTAAACGATGAAGGCGAACGAATACGCAACTGCGAGCGATGCGTGATAGATGTCAAATCAAAATCAACTCAATTTTGTGGATAATCGGCAGTCGTCGTCGCTGGCAAATAAGGGAGGCAGTCGTCGTCAATGGTGAATAAGGGAGGAAATGGGATTTTTTTCTACTGACTGTGAAAGTGGAATTAGGGTTGTTTGGGAAAGGGCAATCGGTTGTTTGGAAAAGAAGATCTGAGGAAGATATACAGGTTGGAATGATTCGAGAGGAGAAAGATCTGAGAGAAAAATTCAGTTGGGAGCAATGATTTGACAGGAAGAACAGCGAAAGAAAATATCGCGTGAAAACATAGGCCGTATGTTTTTGGCTGCAGACGAATTTGATTAGGCTACAAACCTCCTGACAGTCAGTTTGATAATAATAATAAATAAAATAAAATAAAAAGATGTTTACATATAATCAAAGGGTGGATGGTATTTTCCTTTCAAGGATTCTGGACTGAACACCTCATCCGCGTGCCCAGGTAAATCCTGCTTTGGTTTTTTGTCCAAACAATCCACACCTGAAAGCTAGGCTTAAATTAGATACATATAAAATTGTTATATAATGTACATTAACATTGTTATTATTCCTAGTCTCTGGTATTGATTTTGCTTGAGTCTCCTACAAATTAATAACATTAACATTGTTACAAATACTGACAATAGAAAACAAATTATTTAAACTAGCAAATAAAATGTTATGGTTTATTGTATCTTGGTTCATAGTTTCCTCTCCCCCTTCAAGAATTTACCCTGGAAGCTCCTATCATCGTTCTGTTCCTTGCCATCACCTGAACATAAATTGTTCTCTTTTCCTGCCAATTGTTCAGGTGAGTGATCTCCACTGTAAGTCGCATACAACAATATAACAACCCTATAGAGACTAGAATTAATTACCTCCTCACTGAAATGGTCTTATTCCCTACCCAACATTCAGTCTAAATAGTCGTATCATATTCTTCAGTCATTATCTTAACTCCCATCAACCACTATTATTATCTCCTCATTAATACTGTGTATGTTGATATCTTTACCTGAATGATTGTTGACTCTGCCATTACTCTTCCCAGACTCATCATCTACCTTTTCCCGTTCATTCTCCTTTTGCATGTTATCATTCCCACATCTATAAATAATAATAGCGTACATTTATTATAGCATTTTTCAAACTTTAACAGTTACTAATTTCTAATGCAACAAGAACAATATTTGCCGAACCGAAATTAATTATAAAACATAAGTTAGTAGGTACAGTGACAATTTCTGATGAAAAATAATGAGTTACATACCTCATTGCATCAGTTATAGCAGAGCTTTGATGATCACAACAACTATGTGAATCGCTCCTTTTGAATAAGAATAAAATCTAAAAAAAAAAAAAAAAAAAAAAAAAAAAATTGTGGAGATAGCCATTTTCCTCTATACTACACATGCTAGAAGTTCTGAAAATAAACTACTGGAAGTCTGGAATCAACTCAAGGGATCAGAGAGGGGGACAAGCTTGACAGGAAGGGAAAATATAGCCGTAGGTCTATCTCAGGTCAAAGAGCTGTTGGTCCCCAGCAACGATGACTCAAGGTGAACTCCAAGTGATCGATTAACAAAGCGTGCATGTATAATTTTCATCTAACAGTACATAACTTATAGATATTGAGTTCAAAACGAATATGCGCATAGTTGAACTCAACTTATCCCATAAACAAAAAATCATATTTCATCACAGCAGCATATACATCTAAAAACAAACATCAATGTACTCAGCAATAAAACATAAAATTAATATATATTAGAAATGTAAAAGCAAAAATCCAACTATTTAATTTGCATTTTATTGAAATTAAATCATTTCTCCAAGGATACCTAGATAAACGTTTATGGTCTTTAAAGCACAGCTGCAGGTTTGCTTCTCATTTGCATAGCCGATAGGCCGATACTTTACTCTATGGCTTATCATTTTTTAGAGCGACAAACAAGATCATACTTCATCATTTAATGAGTAGAGCTATATTCTTATTAGTAACTCCATTAGTTTGACACATATAATCGATGATACATTAGTACCATTTCTTGGTTTGTGTGTGTTTTTCTAGGATAGGGTCATGTTAATCTTCTCTATATCATTCCAGTTTTATCGGATGTCCTCGAATCATTTATGGATACAGTAAAATAATGATAAGAAGGAATGAACATATTATATATCGTTTATTTTGTTTAGTTTCTTTCATGGATTTCACGGCAATCTATTTAGCAGTTTCTACATAGTCTTATGGAATTCCGATATAAACGGTTGTCATATGGGCTATACTACTCTTTTTTTAACTTGACAGACTATTATTATTTTTATTAAAAACCTAATTGCATACACCAAAACACAACAAGCATATTACTCAGTTTAATTCAACAACACTCAAAAAAAAAAAAAAAAAAAAAAACGGAACATTTTACCATCAAATATATGAGTAAGTCATGCTAAGGATTAATTTCAAAAGGAATACACATAGATTTCTTAATCATTGTTCTAGGCTAGTACAAGTAATTATTAACGATCTCGGTGATACTTAAGTTGGCATTGAATTCGTTAATTAATGTTTCGCTACCATGTGACGTATGTCTTATCGAAGTCCTATGATATTCAAAACCGACACAAATCACATAAGTAGGCATGACTGACACATAAGGAAAATGATTATGATAGATCATATTGTCTTGTAAGTGTATATTACAGTTTAATCTAAAGGGACCATATGAATTCAAACCTCGGGTAAGTTGTTTCTATTCATATCATGTAAGTATATTATTAGTGTACTTATTTATGCACCTAAATTGGATAGCTGGAAACAAACAAATAGGAACTTGAAAACATGTGATTGCCAATTTACATATAATATACATGTAGGGAAAATAGCATCACAAACAAGATAAGATCACACTGGAATAAGTGTCCTTAGTCTTTCAGAGACATTAGAATAACTTAACGATAATATTTTCTATTTGCTATATGAGATTATATAGTATGGGTGAGTACCAAGTTCCCTGAGTCTTTCAGAGGCATTAGAATAACTTAACTACAAATTTGGGTTCACGGTTAAAAGTTCGCTTAACTTTAGCAGTAGAACTAATGTGTATTTGATTTTGATTTTCATTGAAATTCAATTGTTACTTCATAATTATTCCAATTTTCCCTTTTTCGTTCGCTCTCAAAACCATAACCCTCAACTCAAGCTATTACCAAATACGATCCAACTACAACCAAAAGCACAACAAAAACATCATAAAAACTGAAAATTTTCATAGAATGTTACAGTATTTTGATGGATCTGAGTCCTTGTACTGTAATGGAAATGCCACTTCCTATTTATTTGGTTCAACTTATCTGCCTACATCATATCAGCAAGTGCATTGCACTTATGCATGTACCAAGTAGCATTGCACTTATGCCTATGCCAAGCGCATCAAAATTTAAATTTAATTAACTTTAACATTATTGAATAATTAATAAATGTCAAAAGAAACTTTGGATAGTCCTTGATGCAGTGAGTTATCCAAGGACATAGAATAAATAAATTATGCAAATAGTGTATTAACCACACTTTATATTCCTAGACGATATAACATAAATGCCTTGACTTAAAATTGAGTTATTTATAGTAAAAAAAACTGACATAATTTTTGAATTCATTCATTCAATTAAATTATTCGATCTTTCTTGCCCAAGTACCTATCTGTTTCATTCCAAAGAGGTTCTAAGTAATACTATTCTTGCCATCATTCGTAATGGGGATATATGGCATGCAATGATAATACAGATTGTTTAACCTGGAGAAATAATTTATCTGTTTCCAAGTTAAGACTTTTAGCAATACGAGCATTATATATATATATATATATATATATATATATATATATATATGGCGAGCGTTCAATGACATCCGAAATAGTGCAGCACCCCTAAATGCCCCCTGATTTCCACCACGCATTTTGTTTCTCTCTTCCTCTACTACTTCTCTCTCCTTCCACTAGCTTAATTTATATTAAATGAGAGGATGAGAGAGAGGGGCAAATGGGGTGCTCACTATTTGGGGTGTCATTGAACGGTCCTCTCTCTCTCTCTCTCTCTCTCTCTTTATATATATATATATATATATATATATATATATATATATATATATATAGGATCAGAGAGCCCCATGAATTTCAACCCCCATTTGCATCCGAACCACAACCACTCATTTATATTAAAGAATGTGAGTGGAAAGTGAGAGAATGAGTGAAAGGAGAGAGAGTATGAAATAATTGGTTGTGGTTGAGGGGCTTTTGGGGTGTTGCACTGTTTGGGGTGCTCTCGAACCTGCCTATATATATATATATATATATATATATATATATATATATATGGCCATTAAGTTAGTGTACTTTTAATTGCTAAATTTCTTAAACAAAATCTTAATGTAATGGTCCTAGGATCAAAGCTATTGCATGTTCATGACTACCAGACAGAAAAAATATAGAAGTAAGAAATGGACGTTTTCTGCGTATGTTGATATAAAGGGATCTCAAAGCCTAAATTTAAACTTGACACAAAGGTTTAATTTTAGTCGGATCTTAAGTGTAATGTTAGAAGAAGAAAATATTTTTCCTTTTACAAAAATGTTTGGAAATTGTTTCATGTTATATGAGATTTATAACAAAGATTTACTGTAAAATTACGTTCGAAACGCACATTAATTACTACAGTACAGCCCATGTATTGGCTATTGGCACAAATATCTTAATTGTATTCACGTGCAGGTGTTGGCCATCAATCACTGACCCTATAAGCATCTACCTAAAAAGACATAAAATATACATCTACAATCACTTATGGTACAATTTTCGATTGAAAAAAAGCCACGTAAAATTCACATTTGCTATTTAACTGTGGCCAAGCATATAAAAAAGCATCACTGGAAACGAACTGGTACCATCAGACCCAATTCTTGAAACATCCTTACACAAATGTAAGGGAACAAACATGTTAATGAAAGCCCAAAAAAAGTTTGATCTATAGCAGCAAACCGTAGTCGTGCTCCTCATAAACTTGTAAAACTTTCACATTTCTATCAGTGTAAAACTCATCCTATTTTACAATTATAATTGTTGTATTTTGAAATCCCCAACATGAGTTTGTTGCTAGCAGATATCATACCTGATGTAGATTGTGGTGCCAATGTTGATGGCTATGGTAGGAAAAGAAAGTCGCGATGAGAGGTAGTCCGGGAAGCAAAACAGATGTCCAGCATCGCTGGAGAAAACGTTGAAACCGCTGGAGAAAAGAAAGACGCCATGTTTATGAGCGGTGCAACAGTTGCGAAAGGAAAGGGAAAACCTAGATGATCATTGAAATTAAAATAGACTACGACCTGAAATGATAGTGTAGAAAGGGGAGTGTTGCAAAGGAAGTTTCTTTGAAGAATTACGAAAAAAATCCCTTACTATAATTTACTTACCTATTTACCTTGTAGTTCCAACGCCTATTGATGTTGGAGAGTTTATATTTGATAATCACTTATTTTGCATACGCTTTCTTAACATCCTCACTCTATTTTAGTGTTGGTTAGCACATAAACATTTAAAAGTGTTAGGAATGTAAAAATATAAAGCGTTGTAAAATCACAGTTTTGACGTAGAGTACATTCATATTATTGATTCTGTTGGAGTAGCATATACCTCTATGTGCTAACTCTTTGGATGTAGGAACATGATAGGTATGGTTTACCATACCGTGTTCCATTTATTTATGTACTAGAAATTTTATCGTTTATATATGACTTTGTCTAACCTAGAGTTTTATATTTTGCTTTTTATTACTCTGGGTGCTCTCACATGAGCAAATTAGAGGCAGGTTAGGAGCAAGCAGGAGTAGGTCATCGAAAGACGAGCAGGAGGCTATTCACGTATTATTTATATGTACATGTACTCCATCTCTTTTCGTTGTTCACTATTGTACGCTTCAGTAGTATCTTTATCATCTTGCTTTAAAGACAGTTTACGTTGGGTAATTTTTTCTGTACAAATCTGTGGCGTTGTGGTTTAATGTTTTGGATCCATTACTCTGATTTCTAGGATTCATTTCAGTTATTTACCGTCTCGCCTTTTATATATCAGTATGTTTTGTTATTATATTTTATTCCAAGCGTTGTGGGATATACGACAGGTTTTGTATAATTTTAGTTCTTTTCCACCTAAATAGTCACTTTACATTGTCCGTACACTATAGCAGCGCACTTTTCAGGTTTTAAGTGTTAAAAGTGTGCGATGGTCATTTCAACAAGTATGCAATACAACTATGTACTACTACCAACCTATTTAACTTTTTTTCTCTCCATATTTTTTAAAAATAGAGAGAAAATGAAAGAAGCTCCAATAACAAATTATGGAATCTAGCAATAGTCAAACAGATTGAAGCAAACATAGCACAAAGTCCTACTGTTAAAACAGTACAAGCAGAATATAAGCACATAAGATCGTAGGTTATTGGCTTAAATGAACCAAGTTGGTATTCTAAACCAAATTTTGAATAACTTAAATTTATAGTTTCTTCCTATGATGAACTTTAAGAATTTATATAGAAGCATCGAAAAAGACAGAAACTGTTCTACCTACAAAGCAGGGGTGCGGCTAGGGAAGAGAAGAACTGTGCACCCATATGTATGGGTGCGGGGTTGTGCGGGGGTGCACGGAGGTGCGTACGGAGTGCGCCACGAGGCGTTTCCCCGAATTTTAAGGAACGAGTGTGGTTGAGTGCGGGGAAAAGGGCGCGACAAGGACAAATAGGTAAAAAAAAAAACAGTTTCGATCCTTACCAGATCGATTTACACGATCGATTTTCTTCTTCGCCGTTCAAATCTTCTACGCCACGATCCCTAGGTAATTTTTGACGCATCTTTTTATTTTATGTGGAGCGATTTTTTTGTCGTTCAAATCTTCAAATCGATTAACACGATCGATTCTCTTCTTCGTCGTTCAAATCTTCTTCGTCGATTAACACGATCGATCCTTACCTATTTGGGTGCGCCACAAATAGGTCATTTTTGATGCATCTTTTTTCTTTATGTTGAGCGATTTTATTTTTTAACTGAGGCATCCATTTTATAACTTGAAAGCGATTTATTTTTTTTCTAATTTGAGGATAGTGCAGCAGCATTCAGATTGTTTTATATATATATATATATATTTGAGAGGTCTGTTTCAGTTGAGATATTTTGAGGCACTGACCAAGTTATATATATACTATATTTTTAATATTTGTTGCATCCCTTTGCACCCGAATCCTCATATTTTTGAATTTGCCGAATTCTCGTATCCTCGTATCGCGCACCCGCATCAGCGCACTCACACCTATGCTTCCTAGTGTTCTACTAAAGTATAGGAATCTGCATGTAATCCCCTTCTTTTACATGGGAAGAAAACATATAAAAATAGCTATATTTTTTCATAGAAAAATATAAAATTATATGATCAATTTTTCCAAAGCTGTAAATCACATTGATTCTCCAATAATATTAAATTTCCTTTATGTATGATAATATTATTTTGACGATATCATAAAATACAGAATGGACGCAAAAAAAGTATGCAAAGATCCAAATAACCATACATTTGTTTAAATGTATGCAAAGACACAATGATGGTGTAATTAAAGTACCATTTAAAGAAGGGGCTAGAACAACTTACAGCAAATCTGCTAGCGGGTGATGATTTGATATGAGATACACTTGACATCTGCTCAATTCAACCAGCATTATGCGATTAGTAAAATGATGCTCCCGATATGAGTTACGTGAAAAGCAACAACTTACAATTAAATTATAAAGAAAATGGTGGCCTAATGAGTTGCTTGAAACCTGCAAGTACATGCATTTATGTAGCAACAAGGCATCTTAAGTTAAAGACGAACAACTATGAACAACACACACAAAAAAAAAAAAAAGGAATTCTAATAAACAAACTCAAAATAAATAGATTTCACAATTTAAGAAAATGATGATTGCGCATAAAAATTGAACTATTCAAAATCTTAAAAGATATCATCTATAAAACCACCCTACTTTTGGGACAAAAAATTGCAGTATAAAAAGGTACATTTAGAAATCAAATTGAAGACCTCTTTGCATAAAGCAAAAATCATACCAATAAACAAAATTGCCTCTGGTAAAAAATAGAACCTGAAAACATATGTAATAACACGTAGCAACAAGGCATCATCTCGAAATCAAGGTTTATAAAATAGTACAGGATATGTAGGCAATAATAAGTATAGGTTGTGTTACAATAGGTAAGGTAAAAGTCAATTTATGTAGAAACCTGGAAGAAAAAGGAGAAGATAAATCATTTTCAAAACAAACCTGCTTCTGACATAAAAATAAAATCATCTTCAAAAACAAGCTTGCTGATAAAACATTCAGAAGAGTAGAAAGGGGGCATTCCGAGAATTGAACTCGGGACCTCTCGCACCCTAAGCGAGAATCATACCACTAGACCAAATGCCCTTGATGGAAAAATTGATCTGCAGCCATCACTCATCCGGCAGCTCATAGCGTCAGAGTCTACAGCCTGGAAAAAAGGCTCGAAAATAAAATTCAAACTACACTAAGGTTTGCAGGGTAGCATTTTAAAAACAAACCTTCTGAAGTAGATATTTACAAAATTAAAAGGGGCATTTCATAAATTAAACTCAAGACCAAGAATCATACAACTAGAACATGATGTCCTGCTGAAAGGCTGAATTTATAAATACATAATTATATCGTTTGGAGTAGTACATAACATTTGATTTGGCAATCACAGAAATGTTCACAGTCAACGTTAGAGGGCATGTGCTATGTGAAAGCATGGATGATTAGATTTTGAAAACAAGCTTTTATTTTTGATATACTAGAATAGACTTAGAGACTGACGCCTCTTCCCCCCAAAGCAATAATGATACATAATATTATAGCAAATGCTCTTGATAGCAAGACATAAATTGATCACTGACTATTAAGAGATCATTAAATAAGTAAACTACAAATGCAATATACAATTCACTGGTCAAATCTCCACATCTCAAAATGCTTTTTCTTCTATTTCAAGATGGAAAAATAAAATGGTTGGAAAGAACGAAGAACTTTCAAATCCTTCGATCTTAAAAGAATAGGTTAGTCATCGACTTTTCATCACACTTAATCCAAAATTTACTGTATGACTCATGTACAATCAACAACAATATCATGCAACACTATTTAACTCATGCTTGATTCAGTATAACAAGAATGCTACCTTATATAATATTGCCATTAATGAATTCAATGGCTTAAATCCATGATTAAGTCAAAATTCCTTAAGGTTATAGGCTTATCCTTCCTACAGACAGCTTTTTGTTTCCTAAAGTTAGTTATTTATACTTCATAGAATAATTTAATATGTTTCCATTTCACATATTTAGATTTCTCATTATTCTCTAGAATGTGTTAACAACACAATATAATATACAAGGTATTGTGGAGTAACTCAAAAAATATCATGAACATCCAGGTTTAATATCACTCGAGTACTCCAAAACCCACCAACTTAGAATAAGCAATCCATAATTTCAAATACCCGTAAAAACCCTAACTTGAAATGCTCCAAAACTAAACTCCTAGGTTAGAAACAGATAACTAAATTTAACCCCAATGTCAGTTTTTATTTTAGCAGAGGTTAAACTATGTAGATCTGGGAGATGTCCGAAAATCTGCAGCGTAGGTTTGTTCTGTAGGAAAAAATCGGCCTAAGAGAACCCCCAAACTAGCGATCGCCAAATCCAAAATATTCATGTCAGGCCCATTAAATCTTACTGGACATAATAGTCGGTGTGATGGTATTGCACATCCATTGGGGCATCTTTCAAACCAAAAGTGGAAGCCTTCTGTATTTTTCGCCACTCTTAGTAATATGTTTCTTCGTCTTTAAAAATTTTCAAGTCATATAAATAAACAAAAAGCAAGTCTAACAACATTTGCAGGGCCGTGACAGCTAGAAAAAACATGAGCAGCTATTGGATAAGTGAATAATAGTGGACCGATGATGGTTTTATTCAAAATTACAAAGTATATTGATGAATTAGAGCGCAAGTGCACGCACCATTGGCTATCAAGCGACTGATGCTAGCAATCTAGATAAATAAATAATGCAAAGTTCATTTTGTATCATTTAATGTTTCCGTAAAATGATCACCTCAAAGTTTACTGTATCCAGTTCATATCACTTATCCATAAGACAAAGGCTTCTTCAAAAGGGGGAATAGTTCAAGCTGCAAAAATCCAGCATTTTCTATAATCTTCAATTAATAAAAAGCTTACGAAATTGATCGAACTTTGCTTAAAATTTGAGCAAACATGTAACAACCCATAATTTTACACTAGCTAATTAATAATAGTTAATCATTTAATTCGATTTAAACGAACTAATGATTCAAAAGAAGAATTTATAAATATGAACAAGTTGGAGCTTGAAACCAACTTCATTGCGTTTGTAACTTTGTTTTTATATGAAACATGTATAAATTTTGATATGATTGCTAGATGGGAAAAAAAGATGAATGGGGGCAAAATGGTCATTTGTGAAGGAACCCGATCCATTTCACGGCAGATAGAGGTAGATTTCAGAAAGAAAAAAAATCCATATTTGCATAGAGGGTCTATGAAGTCTTGTAATTTTCACTAGATCCAACCTAATTATTTTTTATAAAATCAAATTTCATTAATATTGTCTTGTTCTTATTAATTAAGTATATGTTTATTGTTATGTTTATGGAGCATGAAATATAAATGGGTGTGAATATCAAATATAATCATATTTTAAAAGAGTTTGACAAATATGTGAAACATACAATGAGTGTGATTGTTTGGCGTTGAAAGATGGAAACAACCGTAAAATCGGATTTGGATGTAATTACACTGAAATGAAATAGAAGGAATCACCGATTGATTCTTTCCTTTTTCGCAAACATTTAATTGATCACATCCAAACAATTTACAAGGGGCGATGCACGACAACAATATGTTTAAAATGACAAAAGCAACAAACAACAATTTGATCAATATATACATGTGTGATTATTGAGACATATATCTACCATGTATACATTCGCTATTTATATGTATATATTATTGAATCAATTACAATTGTTCAACGAAAATACAAGCTTTAACAAAATCAAATACAAATATTTACACATACACATGGTATGCGTATGCGTGTATGATTTACAAACATCCATATTAAATTAAGTTTTTCCAAAGAATTTGCATATATACACATGTGCATGCACGCACATGCGCGTGCATGCACGTGCGCACGTGCATATGTGTATAATTCTACCCAAAAAATATTTTATCAAATTATTATAAAATTAAAATTGCATCCATCAAATCAAACAAGATATCACCAATCTCTATATTTTTGATTAAAAATCCAAACAAACATTTAGATCATTAAGTTGTATAATATGCTTAAAATATTATTGTAGGTACTTTAAAAACATAGATTCATTGCAAAAAATGTTGTTTTATGCATATATTAATTCTGATTTTAATTTATCAAGTTAAAAACAAATCAAATCACTCAACAAGTTGTATAAATTGTATTACAAATTCTAAATCAAAGGCAATAATAAGTACATGTAAGATTGTGATAGATATAATACATCTAAGAAAACAAATTTATTTTAGAATACATTTTTCAGATCTAGCCGATAATGAAACTTTGATTAGGAAATCCCCTTCCTAGATTCTTGAATCGACACCCAAGGTTGAACCGTGTAGCCTTTATGTTTACTTGACGTTTTGATTTGTTTCGGAGTCGATTTTTTTTTTTTTTAATATACTAAAGCGCTCAAAAAATAAGGCAGATTGACGGTATACAATTTGGTACATATTCATCATTTCAAGGCAAATATAGAGAATCATAGGATATAAGATATATGTTAAGGTGGAAATAAATAACTATGGGATGCAAGAAAAAGATTTAAGTGAAAGAGAGCCCCTTGACTCATTCAACCATACATTTCCCATTACACTTCAGTAATATGGGATGAAAATTTACATTCTAATAAAAGGCTTCTTTTCATGAACTCGAAGTCCTTTCTTCCTAGATTAAAAGCCGATTGACATTTCAAGTTAAGAATCCTAACACTGAAATTTTTGAACAATTTTTTTGATCTTGATGCATACAAAATAAGAAACATACATTTTTATATATTAAAAAACGAATAAGTGGAACAGATGATTAAATACCTCTTAGTCAAAGCCAACCGCTCCCTCACACTCCAGGAAAGCAATAGCTGGAAAATTTCACAAATTGAATGATATTGAGGAGATTAAGTAAGAACGCAACAAACTAATAAAGGTGATAAAATTTCAAACGGCATTAATCATACGAGGATAGGCCATTTTGTCAAGAGAATAATGCTATAACCTGCACTGGACTGTTAAATCAGTTTTGCCCAAATTAAACATGTTAGTTAAAATAAGAAATATATAGCATATTGACAATAGCAATTTTATAGTTAAGTGTATTAAAGTGCAACATAATTTATGTCATAATAAGAAACAGTGAAATTGTGTGTAGCTAGTTTAAACTGCCATACATAGGCCATAACACTTCAAGTGCAATTTATATTGTTTTCCTATCACTTAAATTGCTTTCATATGAGGATGTTGGGCCATAACACTTCAAGTAGCTAGTTTATGTAATGATTTTAAACAGTTTATAAGTACTATAAACTGTTTATAGAAACTGCAAGTAAACTGCCTTTATGTATTGATTTCCTGCTACATACAACCCAATACATAAATGCAAAAAATGACCAGACGATAAAGCTGAATCGACATTAACAAAAAAAGACTTGATGCATATACGTATGAGCAAATACGTGCAACCATAATGTGATAATGTTTCTAATCTACGTTAATGCACATGAAAATAGAGATTATGAATTGACATGTTAACTTATAAATTTTCAGCTTATCAAACATTATAAAGTACACAATAAATCTACAAGAATGGACTATTAATTCAAAGGTTCAAATTTTCGTTTTCCGTTTCCATCATAAGAAAATTCCAAATTTTTCCCATTTCGAAAAGTCTGAAAATTCATTTTGATTCCTATTTGCTAATTCTGGCACTCTTATTTTGTAAATATATAGCAAATAACATAGAAGGTACAAACATATGCCTTCTTTTTTGCTCATTTTCTATGTGTGCTTCTTCCTAGGGCCGTCAATGAAACCCAGGTCCCACCACCCACACCCCAAAAAAACAAAACAAAAAAGAAAAAACCCACCCCAACACCCCCCCCCCCTCCAAACAAAAAAAGAACACATACATACATATAGCCTGCCGACATATTGCCAGCAAATAATGGTTTGAACTTCAGTTTTCACCTCAATACAACGACACCTTCAACCCCAGTTTCAGCTTCACCAGAGAGAATAGTTCTTCAACACGTGTAATTTTGAGTTTTCTATTGATAAGTATTCTGTTTCTTACTTTCTCAAATTTTACAATGTACTTTTTAACCTAGATAGAAATGGTATTTTTCACATATTCCGGTGTGGTCGACACCGGAACCAGGATGCAATCGCCGGATTTTCAACGTGCCAGCCGGAGAATGTTGACCTCGATTAATTCATTCATATATTATGAAGTCCTTGCTTAGAGCCATTTTTTAAAAAGTTTAAGTACATTTCATTTCACGTTAAAGTCAACAAATAACCATCAAGCACTGCAAGTCTACAACACACAAGTAAGTGGATAGATCGGCAAACTTGCATCCAGCTCAGATGTCTTTACATCTCAAATACTTATAAACCTTCTTCTTTTTTCCAGTATTAATTAATTTGCTTTTTATCAAATGGGTGGTATTATAATGAGAACAGAAGAACATTGCACTTGAACTTGAAAAGATAATCAAGAGTGTTATGTCAAGAATAGAAGCTAAGAATACTACGAAATAATACAATGCAAATATGTCTGTAAGAACCACATACATAGTTCCAACAATTTCAAAACAAGTACATCTATCAGATAATAAATTTCCCACCTCACTACGATAAAACCATACAGACACAAAAATACAAGTTAAATACAACAAGGATCTGCCATATCAATTAGAGCATCTAGCAATAGTCAAACTACTCAAATTAAACATAGTATGAACCATTACACTTAAGCGCGGTACAAATAGAGTCTAATAACATAAGCCAAGATAAAAGGATACTGGCTTAAATGATTGTAACCAAGTCAGTATTCCATATCAAATTTTAAGAATGAATCAAATTCCAGTTTCTTCTTGTGACTAATTATGTTTATAATTTTATAAAGAGACAGTAAGTATTTACCACAAAAGATAGAAAGGGTTCAACTAAAATATATGAATCCTTGCACATTATTCCCTACTTTTACATGAGAGAAAAACATATAAAACAGCTATAGGTTCTCATCGAAAAATCTAAAATAACATGATCGGTTTTCCTTTTTTTTTTTTTTTTTTTTTTACTTCAAAACATTAAATCACATTGATTCTTCAGTGAAACTAAATTTCTTTTAAGTATGGTTATACTATTTTGGCGACATCATAAATACAGAATGCATTCCCCCCAAAAAAAAGCTTAATGTATCATTTGACGGTAGAAGATTACCGAGATACAAATAATTACACATTTGTTCAGATGTATTCAAAAACCCAACAGAGGTGTAATTAAAGTATCATTCAAAGAAGGGGCTATAGAAGCACAACTTACCGGAGGCCTGTTAGCTGGTGATGATTTGGTATGATAATCACTTGAAATCTAGTCTGAATTCGACAAATATTATGTGACTAAAACATGATTCCCTTGATTTGAGTTACATGAAAATTCAACAACTTGTGATTGAGCTACAAAAAAGAAAAGAAAACGATGACTTAGGACTGAATTATATGAGTTGATAGTTGAAACATAGAAGTATATGTATATATGTAGCAGCAAGGCATCACCTTAAAAATGAGCAATTATGAACAATACAATATAAAAGGGCGAATTCCGAAAATCAAACTTGGAACATATAGATTTCGTATATTGAGAAAATGGTAACTGACCATAGAAATTAAACTATGCAAAATCCTGAAAAACATCATCTATAAGAAAACCCTACTTTTGAAACAAAAATTCAGAATATTAAAAGCAAATTGCATAAAGCAACCTTGGTAAGGCAAATTCAAGACCTTGCATGCATAAATCAAAGCTCATATCACTAAGCCAAATTGCCATTGGCAAAGCACTGAACCTGAAAGTATATGAAATCATGTAGCAACAAGGCATCATCTTGAAAACCAGATTTATCATATAATAAAATGATACAAGTATAAGAATCCCAAGAATCAACCTTGGAACCTCTCACACTTGAAGGGCTGATCTGTAAGAATAGGTCACACGACAACACAACGAAAAGTTCACTTATGTGGACGTTTGAAAAAACGTAATCTTTAATACAAGCCTACATTCGACATAAATTTTTACAGAAAGGCCCCAAAGGGGGGGATCATGCCACATGACCAAATGCCGGTCATGTCCTTGAGTACATGTCAGGTGACATAAACATAGAAGTCAAAATAAGCAAAAGCTTGAAAATATCATCTTCAAAACAAGCATACTTAAGATTATACATCATAAAAAGGGGCATTCCGAGAATCGAACTCGGGACCTCTCGCACCCAAAGCGAGAATCATACCACTAGACCAAATGCCCTTGGTGCAAGGGTTGATCTGCTAGTATAATTCATTTGGTGATACACTGCATTAGAGTTGTCATTTCAGAAAGAAAAGGACTAAAAAAACAAGTTGTCATTTCAGAAAGAAAAGGACTAAAAAAACAAAAGTCAAACTATGCCAAAGAAGCATTCTGATAATAAACCTTTTGAAATAGATATCTAAAAAATGAAAAGGGGCATTTCATAAATTTAACCTGAGATCAAGGATCATACAACTATAACACATGTCTTGGTGAAAGGCTGAATTTATAAATACATGTAATTATATGACGATTTGACCATATCGTTCAAAGTAATATGTCACATATGATTTGGAAATTATAGAAATGTTGGCAGTCAACATCAAAAGAAATGTACTATGTGAAAGCGTGGAAGATTTAATCTTGAACACAAACTTTTATTTTAAATCTTATATATGATTGGCTTGTCTTATGTATAATTGGCTTGGAAGCCCGATTTTGCGGTCCGACCACGACGTCCTAAACTGCTCTTCCATATAAACAAAAGGTCAGGAGTTTGAAATCTCACAATGAACAAAATTTTAAATATATATGTTCAAGTAGAAATTTTCAAACATATACATGGTTGCAAATTAGAACATTATTTGAACAAAAATTACACTTTTTCTTTGTGTTTTCAGTTATTCTCATTGAACTACGTAGAAATTAAAATTTAATAATTTAACAAAGGATTTTATGTGCAAGTGCATTGCACGTGCCAAGAAATGTCTATGACATAAGAGAATAGACTCGATGACTTTCACCTCTTCCACCGAAAGCAATAATGACAACATTAGAGCAAATGCTTATGATGATACGACATAATAATATAGACTCAATGACTATAACGCAATATACAATTCACTGGTCAAATCTCCTCGTCCTTGATACGTTTAGTCAAGAACTGAAGCATGCAATAGTTTTGTTATATTACAAATTTTCCTTTGAACGGTTGGGAACCAAAGCATATGATCAGTTCCTTGATGTTACTGATTTACAACTTTAGGTGATTTTAGAATGGCCTTTTCTTCTTTCTCAAGAATGGAAGGAATAAAATGGTTGAAAAGAATGAAGGACTTTTAAAACCTTCGCTCTTAGAACAATCAGGTTAGTCACGGATTTTTCATCACAACAAATTAAAATTTACTGCAAGGATCGTGTACAAGTAACAAAATTATGGAGAAACGGTCACCTGAACTGGACTTTTAACCTAAAACCCTAATTCCGAATACTCGTAAAACCCTAACTCGAAAATTTCCAAAACTGAACTCCTACGTTGGAAGTAATTTTAAAAAAAGGCCATAGTAAGTAGCTAAATTATGGAGAAACGGTCACCTGAACTGGACTCCGATGCCAATTTTGATATCGGCTGAGAGTTAAAGCATGTCGAATAAGGAAATGTTGGAAAAAATGTGTAGGAAAGAAAGAGTGGGTGTAAGGCGAGATTTCGCCTGTCCCGAGTTTCTCCTCAGCCTTTTCCATTTTACCCTTGGTAACTTTTCACTTACCCATATTTACTTTGGCTAAATCTATTTCCACCCCGTTAATTTCCTTTCCCACCCCGTCACTTTGAGAAAAAAGCACACACCCCAGATCTTTCCATTGCCACCCCACTATTTTCCCATACTACCCTTCGTTCAAAAAAAAAATAAACAACGCTTCAGACAAAAGCTTCTTCCTCCTCAGACGTCTCCTACCCAAAACCTAAATTAACCATTTTCTTCTCATCTATGATATGAAAATAATGGAGACAGATTTATGTTTCAGCAATTTTATGTTTCTTGCAATTTACTTTTCATCAATTTTATGTACTCATCTTGATAGAAATTTATGTCAATCTATGGCAATTG
The DNA here is from genome assembly GCA_030737875.1 of Allium sativum. Taxonomy (NCBI): domain Eukaryota; kingdom Viridiplantae; phylum Streptophyta; class Magnoliopsida; order Asparagales; family Amaryllidaceae; genus Allium; species Allium sativum. The sequence continues at coordinate 17,179,732 of CM060923.1, forward strand.
ACTCTTGCAATTTAAGTTTCAGCAATTTTTATGTATGGCACTTGATCCTGGCAATTTTTTGGCAAGGTAAGGCTTTAATTTTTGGCAACGCAATCCTGGCAATTTTTATTCTGCTGTTTGTGTAAAAAAACATAGATGCATGCATGTTATGTTTTTTGTTCTAGCAATTAAAAATAGCATCACCTCACCTCGGAATTATTTCCTTCCTCAAAGTTGCTATTTGTTGAATTCAGTAAATCTTTATTTTAAATTTTTATCTTTATCTCCATTCGTTTCTTTTTTTAATAGCATCATAATTTTATTTTTGTTATTGACAGCAGTTGAGAAAGGAGATAGATGAACTTATCTTATTTACCTTGGTAATTATAAGGGTAAAACCGTCATTTAAAATCAAAATATTTTGATGGGGTGGGAAAGGAAATTAATGGGGTGGGAATAGAATTGGCCATTTACTTTTTAACGATATGCTTTACCCATTCATGGAATCGAATTTCACGTAGTAGAAGAAAAAAACGTTGTACACCCTAGATTTCGTATATCCAAAATCAAGCTTGATTAAAAGCAATGAGCAGTTAGAAATCAATACTCAAGTCGAATTATTGAATTTCACGAAGTAGAATAAAAAAACGCTGTACACCCTAGATTTCGTATATCCAAAATCAAGCATAGCACACGGAGCATGCACATGGTAGCAAAAAGAAAACCCTAAAAAAAAATTGTTTTTTCTAGCAAGATTAGATTATATAAGTCTACTAATTTTCGTACATGGTTAGCATAGGTTATACGAGGAAAAAAAAGATTGTACATTGTTTGGTTAATTAATTTCAAGTCATATAATTTTCGTTGTAAGTGGAAGTTAAACACTTTAAATTAAAATCTTTGTTATTGCGAGTTAGTATGTAAGTATGAGTTTTTATTTCAATACTTTATAATTTATTCTCGTGTTCATAACTTGAGTTCTTGTTCTTCGGTTAGTAGTTAGCAATAATTCAACAAGACTTGTGCTGCAAGCCTGCAAATTTATTTGTGTGTATTCCGATTTCCTATTGTCTCCGGTTTATGTTATTTGCTACAAGCCTTGTTGAAATTTCTCTAAGTCTGATCAATGAAGTATTTTTTAAATTTCAGTGAACCCCCAAATTTAAAACTACACACTCGCTAGTTTAATCTTAGTGGAAATCCTAAGGCAATAGAACTATAAAAGATTAGAAGTCAAAGTTTTTTCTGAAGCAAAATAAATTTAGCATGTCATATTTACACTAATATTATCTATGTTGTGATTTTATTAATTGGCTAGTCGATCGGACGATTAAGAAAAAAAAAGTATACGCAAGAAATAAATTCAAAGTATTTGAGCATTGAATTAATATATATATATATATATATATATAATTATTTATATGATTCAAAAGCTGGATGATAAAGGGCAACACAATAAATCTAGAGCGAAGTGCGACTGTTCGATGAAAGGATGTGACTGTTGGCAGCGCAATAAAGTTATTTGTTACGAATAAATATAGAGAAGTATATTTTTGTTAAATAACTTGGATTATGGTTTCGAATAAAGTTATTTTTTTTTTTGTCTTTTCGTTATTTTTAGATATTATAAATTGTTTTGATGTCATACATTAACATCTGTAAAGGGGACTCTTTTTTGCTTTTCGCTTTAGGTTCCAAAAGTCCTAGGATGTGAAAGGCCCTAGGCAAAAAAATAATTTGAGGCCCTTGCATATAAAAAAAACAATGGAAAAAAAAATGATAAACACTAGTATTCCATTAATACAAAATGATAGTTATGATTATACAAAAAATGGAACAAAAGACGTTTACATTATATCTGATCTTCTTACATTTTAAGTGGTAAATTTACTAAGCAGAATGCTTAATTCAAGCGATTCTAAAATCTTCTTCTCGATAGATATTGTAGCCAATCCATTCAATCTTTCTTGCGACATAGTTGTCCGAAGAAAAGATTTAATTGGCTTCAATTTTGAAAAGTTTCTTTCCACCAAGGCGACGTCACAGAAATAGTTAGTAATATTCTATAAGCAACTCATGCATTAATATAAAGACAACCCATCCTCCTAATATAATTTAATACATTAATAGCTCCTTTTGCATTTGTTGGTAATACCACTTTTATGATTTGCAACTCTGCGAATAACTTTGCTCCATCAATATTGGAAATCATCTCATGTTTCGAATAATTCTCATGGTTGTGATATGAAGACTTCAAACTATCATAAAAAACATGTTTCAATCCTTCTAGTTCATATAAAAATCTGAATGTCTTGTCATACTTTTTAAATTGTTCAAATATACTTTCAAGTGACGACAAATCTTGATCCACAATATACAAAAGTAATTCACTATAAAAGATTCTTTTGACAATTGCGTAGTCTCTGCACTGTTATTTTCATCAAATTGTTTTTTCCTGTGTATTACGCGTCTTTGAACAAATAAAGGTTCAATCCCCAGACCAATTGCATTTTTTTCCGCCTCAACCATAGACAATTCAAATCCATTTTCTCGAATTTTTTTGGAAAAACAAATTAAACCTTTTAGATGATCCATCACAATGTCAATATGCATATCTTCCACTTATAGCTTTTTGTTTACTCTATTAACATTGTTCAATAAAGTGTACCATATAATCATACCAAGCAAAAATTCAAAGTTCTCAAACTCATATTTAACTAAGGATTCGGCCTCACTTTTGCACATAGGATCATCTTATGACTCGCCAATTGAATTAGAGCTTCTCTAATTTGTGGAGCTTGAGACCAAATTTCTTTCACATTTTCAACATGACTTTCCCAACGTGTTTGTGACAACGGCTTTAGTGTAAGACCATCAACTGTAAGGGGTGATCAATCCCTTTCAGCGGAAAAACCTTAATGTGATCTTGCAATGATGTGATAGAACAAACAGATTGAAATGATTATCAATCACAGATCATAGAAAAAAATAAAGGCAACAGAGAACACACAAATTTATAGTGGTTCCACAATCGCGAGATAGTGTACGTCCACTTCAATGGGGAAGAGATTTTATTAATATTCAAGAGAGTACAGAGTTTTTAAAGTAGAGCAAAGAAATGAGGAAATACAGATGATCTCATGTCTTAGGAATAACATCCTCTATGCCTCTCTTTAAATAGAGAAAAAATTACTTGGGGATAAGGCAATTGATTTATCTAAATAAATCAATTCATGGAAGGCTAATATTCCCATTAATTTATTGTCATATGATTGATTGATAACTTTCCCTTTTCTCCATCAATCAATCATTTTCCCAATTTAATTTCTTTCCATTTCTTCTTTCATGAAACATGGCAACAAAATAAATGGTGAATCTCCAATATCTCTTTCTCCTTAATATTCTCTTCCATTTCTTTCTTGCACAAAACGGGTAACCAAATTACCCTAAATATCTCCAAAAATCTAATTAATTTTTGGAAATATTGTATCACAAAAAAATCCAATAATCTCCACCTTGATACAATATCTCTTGCAACCAAGTGTTGGAAGCATTCAAAAAACAAGGTAAACATTGTGCAACCAACTCCTATCTCTTCATACAAGAAGAATATCACATCTTCTCTTGACTTCAACCAAGTCGCTCTCTTCCGCATAGTGCCGTCATGTGGCACTTAGCACTTCATCAAGTGAATCAAGTTCGAGCAATGCTCGAACTTAGTAGCAGGTAATGCCTTCGTAAACATGTCCGCTGCATTGTTACTTGTGTGAATCTTCTGAAGACGAACTAACTTCTCGTCATTTATAGAGATAAGGAAAGACTCTCTTACCTCTATATGATTTGTTCTAGAACTAAAAGCCAAATTTTCAGCTAAATGAATTGCACTTTGACTGTCACAATTCACCAAACAAGCATCTTGTATGAAGCCCAAATCACACAATAACTTCTTCAAATAAAGTGTCTCTTTAGCTGCCTCAACTGCAGCTATCAACTCTGCCTCTGTAGTAGACAAAACAACTATAGTCTGCAACCTCGCTCTCCAACTAATAGTTGTTCCTCCAAGTGTGAACACATAGCCTGAGGTTGACTTCCTTCTATCTCTATCTCCCGCATAATCTGAATCACAAAATCCGACCAAGTTGAAATCTTTATTTCTACCGCAAAAAACAAACCCATAATCCGATGTTCCTATAATATATCTAAAAATGTACTTCACTGCCTCCCAATGCAATTTCCACGGATTTGCCATATATATACTAACTAATCCTGCAGCCTGAGCAATGTCAGGTCTAGTGCACACCATAACATACATCAAGCTACCTACTGCACTTGCATAAGGCACCTTTTTCATATAAGCCTTGTCCTTTTCTAAGATCGGAAAGCCTTGCTTAGAAAGCTGTATATGCAAAGGCATGGGTGTACTGATAGCCTTTGCTCCATCCATGCTAAACCGAGCAAGCACCTTTTGAATATATTCCTTTTGAGTAAGTCTCAAAAGTCCAAGCTTTCTATCTCTTTGGATTTCCATCCCCAAAATTTTCTTTGCTTCTCCAAGATCTTTCATATCGAATTCCGCTTTTAATTTCAACTTCAACGCATCAATTTCATCTTTATCCTTGGAAGCAATCAACATATCATCCACATACAAAAGAAAATACACCCAATTATTATTCTTTAAATGCTTAAAATAAATACATGTATCTTTAGTACTACGATTATAATCATGTGAAAGCATAAAAGAATCAAACCTGTTGTATCATTGTCTAGGTGACTGATTTAGACCATAAAGAGATTTCTTCAACTTGCATACCCAATCTGATTTTCCATCTACAATAAATCCTTCTGGCTGCTTCATATAAATGGTTTCCTCCAAATCACCATGCAAGAAAGCGATCTTCACATCAAGTTGTTCTAACTCCAATTCGTGAGTAGCAACTATTGCAAGTAGGATTCGGATTGAAGTTTGTCTAACAACTGGAGAAAATATTTCATCATACTCGAACCCCTTTTTTTGTGAAAACCCTTTGGCTACTAATCTTGCCTTATATCGACCATCATGTTTCACATTGAATACCCACTTGCAACCTATGGCTCGACTTCCTTGAGGTAGTGGTACCAAATCCCAAGTCTTGTTATTTTGCAAAGACTGTATCTCCTCTTCCATAACGCAATTCCACTTCGAGTTATCACTCGACTTCTTGGCTTCTTCAAGGCTCAATGGTTTATCATGAATTACATGTAAAACATACACAAACTGATCATCAAGGCTCAAATTTGCATACTGCCAATCTCCATATCTAATTGGAGCTCTCTTTGGTCTCTAACTAACCCAAATGACTATATCACCTGATTCTCCTTTAGCTCCACCTTGAGCTGAATCCTCTCTAGCTTCATGACCATCATCATCACTACTAGAGGAAATATGTGGACTATCATGTGATGTATCACCATCTGCTCTATCACTATTATCAATAGCAATGGCTCTACTTTGGGTTTGAATTCTGGGAATCACGGTCTTTTCAGGCTTCTCATCAACTGAATCTGAACCCTCCGATAAACCTTCCAAAGGTTTAAACATTGCTGATGTAACACCCCGTATTTTGTATCAACATTAAAGTTACGAATTAAAGAATATTTAATTTCAAATGTAAGAATTAAGGGAAACGGGTTACGCCATTGCGTTTGTGTAACGACCCAGAAAATCTGAACCAATTTAATTTTTTTTAAATTGGCTAAAATAATGGATTTTAAATATTTAAAATAAATATTTTAAATAATAGCAATGAAAACTGAGTTTGAATCGACAATTGAAAACGAATATAATTAATTCTATTTATAAACAAGGCCTGAAATGGCGCTGTAGTTTCAAAAATTGAATTCAAACTTTGTCGGACTGTACCGGGTGCAAAACAAAACGGATTTGAGTGAAACCAAAAATATTTAAATATGTTAGTGAATACCTTTCTAACGAATCTTAAAAATCGAAGTTTCATAGCGGAAAGCAAAAGTTATGGCCAAATGAATTTTCAGAAAGGTCGCTATGGAATTTATAAAGCCCATAAAATTGGTCATTTTGCAAACGACCTCGGAATTCGACGAAACCACTTTTGTTGGATCCGGGATGAGAAGTTATTGCTAGGTTTCAAATTTCATAATTTTTGAAGCTAGTATGTGAGCGTGGCAAAAGAAAACGTGTTTTGGTCAATTACAGTTAAATTGGATCAACCAGAAATGGGCCTTTTTGCAAACGGTCTCAGAATTCGACGAAACTAGTTTTGTTGGGACCGTATCGTCAAAAAATAGCCATATTTATTTTTCTGGAATTTTTCGAATCAGTTTGTGGCCCTGGCAAATTGAAATGTACGTTCAAATTAAATATTGAATGTTATATATTTTAAATTGAAGGAAAACAGATTGAAACAGTCGAATGGGCCTACGAAACATATCCCATTGTGTTCGGAATGGGGGTAAAACGCAAGGGACGACAGTCGTTGGGTTTGGATTGGTGGTCGTGTCAGAAAACCCCTTATAAAACCTCCCGGCCAATCAGAATAAATAAAAATATAATTTCTCTCTCTTCCCCCCCCCCCCCGATATACGGCGGAAGACCTTCAAAACTTCCCGACTCGATTTCTCTTTCAATTCCAAACGAAATCAAGCAAACTTGGATCCATTTTGAAGCTCAAACCGTCCTCTTCAAATCCATGTGAAGTTTGGCAATTATCGTTCAGTATTCGTCGAGTTGCGAGCCCGGGAAGTGCTCGACTTTCGAGCTCCGTCGCGGTTGACTGGAGCCACCGGAGTGGGTCCCCCTTCCGGCGCAGGTACTCCTCTCCGTCCTCTTCGACGCAGCGCCCTCGATCCTCTTCATACTTCACGGATTTGGTGAAAATCTAGACCCTAGTTTTGAACCATATTGAAAGGTATACGGTTTATATTATTTAAACTGATTTCAACAGTTTTAAAGTGTTGCAAACTTTGAAAAATCATATCTTTTTGCTGTGTTATCGAAATTCAGTGAAACAAGAGACAGTGGACTCGTGTGGACGTCTTCTACCTTCTAGAAGAGACCGCATATTTTTCTGAGCCTTCTGCTATTTTTGGTGGAGTGGAACCCAATGTGAGATTTCTAATTTATAAACGAAATGGAAAACGACGATGTATAAATTATATAGTCGATGTATGAGTTATATAAGCGTTGTACACCTTATGTATAAGCGTTGTATAAGTTGTACGTTCGATGTATAAGTTATATATGCGTTGTAAAAATTATATATGTGTTGAAATAGAAGTGAATTGCTATATATAAATATATATATATATATATATATATATATATATATGCCCCTCGTCCACAAAACATGGACGATATTTATTGATTGTGATTGGTGTGAAAATTGATTGATAGTGAATGGTTGATTGGGATTGTTTGTGGTTGATATTGATTGATTGTGGTTGAAAAATACCCGTTTGTGGTTGAGAAATATTTGGTTGAAACCACATAGGATTAGTTTGTGGAAATGAAATAAATATATACATGCCGCCTGCGTGCGAACTAGATGCATGATCCCCATTATCAAAAACCGTGAGGTTTTAAGGTAGAGCAAGGAGCCGTACTAGGGACGGTCCCGGTTTTAACTACCCTGCCGTTATGCTGCCGAAATTTTGAATAATATTCATGTGTTTGAATTATTTTCATTTGTTGAAACTATATTTATTCGTTGAATAGAAAACCTTCATGTGTTGAGTCGATATTCATTCGTTGGATAGAAATTCATGTGTTGAATGGTATTCGTGTTTTAAATATAAAAATCACATTTTTATCTATATATATAAACTACAGAAAACCTTCATGTGTTGAATCGATATTCATTCGTTGAATTGAAATTCATATGTTGAATGGTATTCGTATTTTAAATATAAAAATCATATTTTTATCACCATTTCTTGTTGCTGGCCCTGAGTAGGCCGGGTACGCATGATAAAGGATTCTCGCTTCGCGGTTTGGTGGCGAACGGGAGACTCTTACCCCTACATGTCGCAATTTAGAGCGTTGGTTCGCCAGTAGGCGCGAGACTCGAGAGGGTCGCCGTAAAACAAGGGATTGGAGGACCATGTGGGAGCCACGGTGGGTATTACCTGCTGCTCGGGGTTTGGGGTCGTCTCATTTGTTGTCTCGGAATTCTACTTGAGATAGAGTCCGAGTTTGCGTGAATCGGATTTCATATGAAGGAGTTATGGCCTTCAGAAGTTTAATAAAAAATCAAAATAGCTCAGTCTAGATTCAAATTTCGAAATCAGAAGAAGAAGCGGGCTGGGCGGGAAATTTCCCGCCCAGGGATCGGGTCGACCAGGGGGTCGACCCTAGTGTCTTCCTCCCCTATGCAGGTCGACCTTAGTGTCGACCTACCCCCCCCCTCCCGGGCAGATCTGAAAGATGACGACTTCTGACTCCCTGCTGAGTCATTAGGGCTGATTTGGCTGTTATATCTTGTCTGGATGGTCTTGATCGCTTCTGGGTTGATCTGACGGCTCTAAATTAATCAAACTTCCATATAAGCAACCTAAATCTAAACCCTAAGCCACACAAAAATATTCCTAGAGCCGTCATGCCGTCAGTAGTGAACCTAGAATAGTCGTCATCTCTTTCAACTCAAAGGAAAGATAGAAGCTACATCAAAATCTAATCTAATCTAATTCAACTAAAAGAATTCAATGATCTACATCAAAGGCGAGCAATTCAGTTTCAGAATACAGATCCTAGAACTCAAGTTTTTCCCTTTGTTGTAAGTGTAGTTATCTTTCAGATGTGAATGAATTAAAGACATGATCTGTAATGAATTGTAAAATAGACTTGTATCAAGTTGTTTGTGATGCCGATTCATATTTATTCATGTCTATTCTATCATGTATGCCTATGAACTATTATGGTCTATCGAACCTATCATGTTATGTGGAAATTGGTGAAAAAACCTATGACGTTGTATAGGAATTTGGGAATGAAATTATGTAAGTTTGGTGATATTATGATACATACAAGTTTTAGGCTAAGTCATGTCGTTTATGCCTAATTGTTTAGATCCATTATGCATACATGTTTAGATCTACAACCTATATGTTAGGTCCGTATGCCTTTGTGTTAGATCTACAATCTTGTATGATTAGATCTACAACTTTATATGTTAGATCTTTAGGCCTTTATGTTAGATTTATGTTAGCGTGATTCAACCCCTATGCAAGTTCACCACTACATGCCAAGTTTAATTTGTATAGTTTTATGTAGATCCATATGCTTGTGGTTCATGTTGCATAGATCTAATTTGCAAGTTCATCACTACATGCCAAGTTTAATTTGTATAGTTTTATGTAGATCCATATGCTTATGGTTCATGTTGCATAGATCAAATTTGTAAGTTCATAGTTAAAGACATATTGTTTTATGCCAAATTCATGTGACATATGTGTAGTTAGATCCATACTTTTGTATGATGTTGGAATGTTGCAAAGTCCCTTTTTTTCCTTTTTGTTTTATAAGTTAGGCTAAAATATCGAGCCTAACATCCTATGTAATTTTGCGAACGTACAACGGGGGTAACGTTGGGGAAAACTTGGAATTACATGAAATTGGCATGTTCGGCATAATCAAGATAAATGGCATAAAATTGGTATAATTTACATACCAAAAATTATGAATTTGATTTAAGAGGAAAGTGGGCCATGACAATAAATTGTTGACAAATTTACATATAAGCATAAAAGGATAAATATGTAAATCTAGAAAAGACGAATATGCCTAACCCGAGGTTAGACTGAGTTGTGGTGTAAAACTGCCCGGAACCGACCGACACATCCAGTGACCACAACACTACCTGTCTATTGTGGGTGGTTAGTGCATTAAGCCCAAAAAGGACCCGAGGATAGACTGAGTTGTGGTGTAAAACTGCCTGGAATCGACCGGCACATCCAGTGACCACAACAATACCTGTCTAATGTGAGTGGTTGGTGCTTTAATAAAGCTAAGTCAAGATTGGTAGGTTAAGTCAATTAAGGAAACACTTAACCAATTCAACATGTTAACTAAACTGATGGGTGAGGTTAGGTAAACTTGGACACTTAACCAATTTAACATGTTGGCTAGGAAACCCTAGTAACTGGGGCCCATTTCAGTAGTAACCCACATAGATGTATCATGGTACCCTGAACTAGGTAGGGTGGGGCACGATTACTGGGCTGAATTGTAAGCGGTCAAAACGTCGGTGGGTGGTGCGTCAGTGTAGGTTCCGACGGAGTACGGGCGCGCATGTACTCCGAAGTGGAAAAAGCAAGCATTGGGCATCAGTAGTCATACACTGTGCATCTTGAATCGTGTCGGGTTGCCACCATAGGATTTGATACACCCCGTGGTGGGACCAACACTTGTATCTACAATCAAGCGGGGGCCGAAGGACACACGTGATAAATGCATGTAAGTAGGAGCCGATCGATATAAGGGGATCATTTCACCATGAACACGTGGTGCTAGTTGGACAAGTATAAGTAGGTGCAGGGAATTAGACATGGGTGCGATGTATATTCGGTTTATCCTGCCTTATATAGCTTTATGTTAGTTTGTTGTTCTGGTACTGTCCTATTTTCAGTTTATTCCTATCATGACCTTTTCCTTATTCACACACTGAAAAGTCACTGGACTTACTCAGAGTTATGTCTGACCCAATTTTCTTTCGTCTTCTTTTCTTCCGTTCCCCCCCCCCCTCGGGTAGCCAGGGAGGGAATAGCTCAGTTTAATTTGGACCGCTCATCTTTCCAAGCTTGAAGACTCTGTGATGTACGGCTTGGAATCTCTTATCTCTGGCTATGGCTTTGGACACACTAGGCTTGGGGATTTATGCAGTTTTATTTATGTTTTATGCTTCTTTATGTTTTAATCATGACAGAGATTATGATGTAATGTTTTGGAAGTTATATTGAGACAATTTGTTGTAATGACTTTTGTTTTGAAACCACGTATGAAATAAATGTTTATTTCCGCTGCTTATATTTTTGTCTTGTAAATTTTCTGTGTCTTTTACCTATAATGCTCCATCAAAGTTAAGGCATTCCCTTTGTGAGTGACCTTAACGGAGGTGGGGTGTTTCACTTGGTATCAGAGCAAAGGTTTACTAGATCAGATAAAAGTTTTTGAAAACTATTTTCAAAAAGAAGTATAAAGAAGCATTTTTCAAGAAAAAGTATTGTTTTGATTTTTAAAAAGGCATAATCCCCCAAAGCCATATGCACTATCTTTCTATCCTCTGTTTTGAATCATTCCTTTTTCGTTTCAGCATATTTGGGAATCTTAACCTTCCAGAGGGTGTACCGATACCTGGCTGGCTCAAGAGGTACCTAGAGGCTAGGGCCAACGACGCATGCCCAGCAGACATTCCTCCTCCCCCAGTTGCAGTGTTTCCTCCTCCTCCTCCTCGTGCAAATATTTTCTCAAAGATTTGTAGAGACTTTAGAGCCATGGGTGGAAAGAGTTTTAATTGAACTGAATCATTCGTGGAAGCAGGGAACTGGCTCAAAGAAACTGAGGATCTATTCGTTATCTTCGAGGTGGATGATAGACAGAAGATACAGTTGGCAGTATGGTTGTTCATAGACGAAGCTTCCTATTGGTAGGAAGTTACTAACGCTGAAAGACCAATTGAAACTTGGATGGATTTTAGAATGAGGTTTGAGATGAAATTCCTCTCACAAGTTGAACGAAGTCTACAGGTGGAAAAGTTCTTATCTCTTAAGTAAGGAAGTATGACGGTCAAAGAATACGTCAACCAATTTAACCAGCTAGCCAGATTCGGATTGGATTTAGTGAACACTCCTCATAAGAAGGCTCTCCGTTTTGTTAAGGGATTGAATGAGCCACTACACATCCTACCTATGACCCACATACCCATGGGGGCGACTTATGAGAGATTGGTGGACATGGCGCTCTTACACGAGGAAGACAAGGGCAAGAAAGAGGCAAAGGTGGAGGTGCCTCAAGATAAGAAAGCGGAGGGGTCACAGAACAAAAAAGCAGATTCAAAGAAAGGTGGGAAGAACAACAAACCCCATGAAAAGAGGAAGTGTAACTTTTGTGGCATTCCTGGACATCTGGTTAAGGACTGCAGAAAGAAGAAGAGGAAGATGGGTGGCTGTTTCCATTGCGGCGAGACAGGACACATGGCTAGGGACTGCCCAAGAAAGCAAGGGCAAGGGCAGAGAGCTGGACCTTCTTCTGGGGGACAAGTTCACGCTCTCACAGCACCTCCGCAAGAATGAGGTAGAAATATTTCTGTCGAAAGTTTAGTCTATCTTTTTGATCATCCTGTTCGTACACTATATGATTCTGGCGCATCGCACTCATTTGTATCTGCTGCTTTAGTTGAATCTCTGGACCTAGACACTAGTTTAGTAGAGGATCCTTTGGTTGTTTCAAATCCAATTGGGGGCTCAACTTATTTGTCAATGATTTGTTTGGATTTGGAAATTTCTATACTAAGTGTGGGGTTTAGATGCAATGCCTATGTTTTGGGCTTCACGGGCTATGGGTTGATTATAGGCATGGATTGGCTATCTAGTAATGGTGCCATCCTCGACTGTGAAAAGAGAGTGGTTAGACTCATGACTCGCTTTGGTAACACTCTTGAAATTTCTTGTAATCCCATGAACTCTGTTATGCTTAGCTATCTAGAATCTCTTGATGCGTCTATTGAGAATTTGCAGTTTGTTAGAGTAGTCCGTGAATACTCGGATGTCTTTGAGGAGGTAAAGGGGTTACCTCTGAAGCGGGAGATAGACTTCCGCATATACCTCGTCGACAACGCAAAACCCGTTGCTTTACCCGTTAGACATATGGCTCCAAGGGAGAGAAAAGAGCTTAGTAAGCAAGTCAAAGAGCTGCTCGAAAAGGGGTTTATAAGGAGGAGTATTTCTGAATGGGGTGCTCCAGTAGTATTCGCAACCAAAGCGGATGGATCACTTCGCCTATGCGTTGACTATAGGGAGCTAAACAAGCTGACCAAGAAAAATAGGCACCCACTTCCAAGAATAGACGATTTGTTCGATCAGCTTGTAGGTGCATCGGTTTTCTCCCAACTAGATTTGGCTACCGGGTTTCATCAGCTAAGAGTCGCTGAAGACAGCATTGATAAGACCGTGTTCAGAACTCCGGATGGATTCTTCGAGTGGCTTGTCATGCCTTTCGGCTTGACAAACGCACCCGCTTATTTCGTCGATTTGATGAGCAGGGTGTTCCGAGAATCCCTTAATAAGTTTGTGGTGGTCTTCGTAGATGATATTTTGATTTTCTCGAAGAGTGAAGAAGAGCATGCTCAGCATTTAAGGGAAGTCATGGATACTCTTCGTGCACATCAGCTGAAAGCCAAATTCTCCAAATGCCATTTCTGGAGAGAAGAAGTAAGGTTTCTTGGACATGTGGTGTCCAAAGAAGGGTTAGCTGTGGACCCCGCAAAGTAGTTGCGGTGCAAGATTGGAAGGTTCCACAGAATGCTACCGAAGTCCGAAGCTTCCTCGGGCTAGCAGGCTTTTATCGAAAGTTCATCAAAGATTTTGCAAAAATCTCAGCTCCACTTACAAGGTTGACAAATAAGAACTTAACTTTCACTTGGGATTTGGATTGCGATATTGCTTTCCAATGCTTGAAAAGGGCTCTGACAATAGCCCTAGTTCTGACATTGCCGGATGGGAGCAAGATGTTTATCGTATACACGGATGCATGTGGTACGGGACTAGGTGATGTATTTATGCAAGAAGGGAGGGTAGTAGCTTATGGTGGAAGATAGTTGAGGGTACATGAGAAAAACTACCCAACCCACGATCTAGAGTTGGCTTCCATCGTCTTTGCGCTTAAGTCTTGGTGCCACTATCTCCTAGGTGAGAAATTTGAATTGTGTACTGACCATAAATCGTTGAAGTACCTTTTCTCGCAGAAAGACCTCAACTTGAGGCAGCAAAGATGGATGGAGTTCCTTGCCTCATATGATTTTGAGATTTCCTATACTCCTGGCAAGGGCAATGTAGTAGCAGATGCTTTGAGTAGAAATAAGCTGACCCTAAGCCCTCTCTTTGTAGAAAGACAAAGCTTGGAGTACATGGCCAACTTTCATTTTAGACCCTCTGTCGATCATGTGACTGGTTTGTTAGCATCGCTAGAAGTGCAGCCTACTCTTTTGGACTCAATAGGAACCGCACAACGTGAAGACCCTCAGCTAGTTGATATGATGGACAAGCTAATTAGGGATGAGACTTCTAATCACCTCAATGGATACTCCATCGATGATAAGGGTTGGTTGAGGCAGGATGGAAGGCTATGCGTCCCAAAAGTAAGGGATTTGGTGAAGAAGGTTCTCGAGGAGGCACACCATTCCAAGTTGACCATACACCCCGGTGGAGACAAAATGTACAAAGACATCGAAAGAGTTTTCTTTTGGAATGGCATGAAGAGGGATGTAGCTGAATTCGTTTCTAAGTGCATGATATGCCAACAAGTCAAGGCGGAGCAGAAGAAGCCTGGTGGTTTGCTTCATCCTCTAGAGGTCCCACAGTGGAAATGGGATAGCATCTCGATGGACTTTATTGATGGGCTTCCTAGGTCAAGAAGAGGCAATACCAGTATTTGGGTAATAGTGGACAGGCTCACAAAAAGCGCTCACTTCATACCTGTTAAGAGTAGAAGGACTGCCTCACCTCTAGCATCCATATATCTTAAAGAGATAGTTCGACTCCATGGGATACCCTCCAACATAGTGAGTGACCGAGATCCTATCTTTACGAGCGAGTTTTGGAGGAGTTTGCAAGAAGCTGTAGGCACGCAATTATGCTTAAGCATGGCCTATCACCCCTGAACCGATGGTCAGACAGAAAGAGTGAACAGAGTATTAGAAGACCTCTTGAGACTATTCATTCTTGACTTTGGAGGTGCATGGGAGGATCATCTACCTTTGGTGGAATTCGCTTACAACAATAGCTACCAAGCCACCATAGGCATGGCACCTTTTGAAGCTTTATATGGAAGACCATGTCGATCTCCAACTTGTTGGTGGGAGTCTACAGACAAGCTCATACTTGGACCAGACACGATTAGAGAAACCTCAGAGAAAGTGGACTTGATACGGAAAAGAATGAAGACTGCCCAAGATAGACAGAAGTCCTATGCAGACAAAAGAAGGACCGACCTTAAGTTTGAGGTTGGAGACAAGGTGTTCCTTAAAGTATCTCCTTTGAGGAACGTCGTTCGCTTTGGATCCGCAGGAAAGTTAGCACCAAGATTTGTAGGGCCGTTTCCTATCATCGAGAAGATTGGGAAAATGGATTATAGAGTAGAGCTGCCCGAAAGGTTGGCTGGAGTTCATAATGTCTTCCATGTTTCTCACCTACAGAAGTGCTTACATGAGTCTGCGGAAGTGGTAGAACCAAGCATATTAGAGGAAATAGAAGTAGAACGAGAGGCGACTGTGAGAAGAGTTCCAACTCGTATCTTGGGTACAAAAATCAAAAAGCTACGCAACCGCAAAGTCAAACTTGTTAAAGTTCAATGGAGTGATGCTGAGGAAGACGCGACTTAGGAGATCGAGGCCAAGATGCGCGCAGCCTACCCTTTTCTTTTTGAGGGTACATCTTTGATCTCTTTTTTCCTTAAGTTTGTTCATGCTCGTATCTATCTTTTTAGTATTTTCCTCAGTATTGTTTTCGATCCTTAGGTAGAAACCAATGTATGTAAACATGTATTTGAAACATGTTATGATTGATGGTTGCAAGTGGTTGCTCGTGGATGCATATACACACATTAGGTATTAGATCAGCTCAGTCACTTTCATATTGCATATGCATATATGTACTTATATATGATTGAAACTTGATGTGTTATCATATGGACGTTGCATTTGTCTGAATGGTTGTGCACTCATGTAGAAAGTATGATTAGGGATGATTGCATACATAATGGACTCATGGCACCGACATGAATTGCATTAAGGAGGTCGACTGAGTCAGTAGACCGCCTGATTTTGCATTAGATAAGGACATGTACACACACTATGCATATGATCATGAAGCATTAGAAGTCTTTTAAGGATAATGGATGCCTATGTTTGATGGTTGAGTAGATGGACGATTGGATGGTAGGATATACGTTCTTCTCGACTTGAAGATTTCGGGGACGAAATCCTTAAGGAGGGGTGTAACACCCCGTATTTTCTGTTAACATTAAAGTTATGAATTAAAGAATATTTAATTTCAAATGTAAGAATTAAGGGAAACGGGTTACGCCATTGTGTTCGTCTCGGAATTCTGCTTGAGATAGAGTCCGAGTTTGCGTGAATCGGATTTCGTATGAAGGAGTTATGGCCTTCAGAAGTTTAATAAAAATTCAAAACAGCTCAGTCCATATTCAAATTTCGAAATCAAAAAAGAAGCGGGTTGGGCGGGAAATTTCCCGCCTAGGGATCAGGTCGACCAGGGGGTCGACCCTAGTGTCGACCTCCCCTATACAGGTCGACCTACCCCCCCCCCCCCGGGCAGATCTGAAAGATGACGACTTCTGACTCCTTGCTGAGTCATTAGGGCTGATTTGGTTGTTCTATCTTGTCTGGATGGTCTTGATCGCTTCTGGGTTGATCTGACGGCTCTAAATTAATCAAACTTCTATATAAGTAACCTAAATCTAAACCCTAAGCCACACAAAATTATTCCTAGAGCCGTCATGCCGTTAGTAGTGAACCTAGAATAGCCGTCATCTCTTTCAACTCAAAGGCAAGATAGAAGCTACATCAAAATCTAATCTAATCTAATTCAACTAAAAGAATTCAACGATCTACATCAAAGGCGAGCAATTCAGTTTCAGAATACAAATCCCAGAACTCAAGTTTTTCCATTTGTTGTAAGTGTAGTTATCTTTCAGATGTGAATGAATTAAAGACATGATCTATAATGAATTGTAAAATAGAATTGTATCAAGTAGTTTGTGATGCTGATTCATATTTATTCGTGTCTATTCTATCATATATGCCTATGAACTATTGTGGTCTATCGAACCTATCATGTTATGTGGAAATTGGTGAAAAAACCTATGTCGTTGTATAGGAATTTGGGAATGAAATTATGTAAGTTAGGTGATATTATGATACATACAAGTTTTAGGCTAAGTCATGTCGTTTATGCCTAATTGTTTAGATCCATTATGCATACATGTTTAGATCTACAACCTATATGTTAGGTCCATATGCCTTTGTGTTAGATCTACAATCTTGTATGATTAGATCTACAACCTCATTAGATCTACAACTTTATATGTTAGATCTTTCGGCCTTTATGTTAGATTTATGTTAGCATGATTCAACCCCTATGCAAGTTCACCACTACATGCCAAGTTTAATTTGTATAGTTTTATGTAGATCCATATGCTTGTGGTTCATGTTGCATAGATCTAATTTGCAAGTTCACCACTACATGCCAAGTATAATTTGTATAGTTTTATGTAGATCCATATGCTTATGGTTCATGTTGCATAGATCAAATTTGCAAGTTCATAGTTAAAGATATATTGTTTTATGCTAAATTCATGTGACATATGTGTAGTTAGATCCATACTTTTGTATGATGTTGGAATGTTGCAAAGTCCCTTTTTTCCTTTCTGTTTCATAAGTTAGGCTAAAATATCGATCCTAACATCCTATGTAATTTTGCGAACGTACAATGGGGGTAATGTTGGGGAAAACTTGGAATTACATGAAATTGGCATGTTCGGCATAATCAAGATAAATGGCATAAAATTGGTATAATTTACATACCAAAAATTATGAATTTGATTTAAGAGGAAAGTGAGCCATGACAATAAATTGTTGACAAATTTACATATAAGCATAAAAGGATAAATATGTAAATCTAGAAAAGACGAATATGCCTAACCCGAGGTTAGACTGAGTTGTGGTGTAAAACTGCCCGGAACCGACCGACACATCCAGTGACCACAACAATACCTGTCTAATGTGGGTGGTTAGTGCATTAAGCCCATAAAGGACCCGAGGTTAGACTGAGTTGTGGTGTAAAACTGCCCGGAACCGACCGGCACATCCAGTGACCACAACAATACCTGTCTAATGTGAGTGGTTGGTGCTTTAATAAAGCTAAGTCAAGATTGGTAGGGTTAAGTCAATTAAGGAAACACTTAACCAATTCAACAAGTTAACTAAACTGATGGGTGGGGTTAGGTAAACTTGAACACTTAACCAATTTAACATGTTGGCTAGGAAACCCTAGTAACTGGGGCCCATTTCAGTAGTAACCCACATAGATGTATCATGGTACCCTGAACTAGGCAGGGTGGGGCACGATTACTGGGCTGAATTGTAAGCGGTCAAAACGTCGGCGGGTGGTGCGTCAGTGTAAGTTCCGACGGAGTACGGGCGTGCACGTACTCCGTAGTGGAAAAAGCAGGCACTGGGTATCAGTAGTCATACACTATGCATCTTGAATCGTGTCTGGTTGCCACCATAGGATTTGATACACCCCATGGTGGGACCAGCACAGGTATCTACAATCAAGCGGGGGCCAAAGGACACACGTGATAAATGCAAGTAGGAGCCGATCGATATAAGGGGATTATTTCACCATGAACACGTGGTGCTAGTTGGACAAGTATAAGTAGGTGTAGGGAATTAGACATTGGTGCGATGTATATTCGGTTTATCCTGCCTTATATAGCTTTATGTTAGTTTGCTGTTCTGGTACTGTCCTATTTTCAGTTTATTCCTATAATGACCTTTTCCCTATTCACACACTGAAAAGTCACTGGACTTACTCAGACTTATGTCTGACCCATTTTTCTTTCATCTTCTTTTCTTCCGTTCCCCCCCCTCAGGTAGCCAGGGAGGGAATAGCTCAGTTTAATTTGGACCGCTCATCTTTCCAAGCTTGAAGACTCTGTGATGTACGGCTTGGAATCTCTTATCTCTGGCTATAGCTTTGGACACACTAGACTTGGGGATTTCTGAAGTTTTATTTATGTTTTATGCTTCTTTATGTTTTAATCAAGACAAAGATTATAATGTAATGTCTTGGAAGTTATATTGAGACAATTTTCTGTAATGACTTTTGTTTTGAAACCACATATGAAATAAATGTTTGTTTCTGCTGCTTATATTTCTGTCTTGTAAATTTTCTGTGTCTTTTACCTATAATGCTCCATCAAAGTTAAGGCATTCCCTTTGTGAGTGACCTTAACAGAGGTGGGGTGTTTCAGCTGACTCATCAAAAGTCACATGTCTGAAATGTATAACTTTCTTCGTAACTGGATTCCAAATTCTATATCCTTTTATACCATCTGTATAACCAAGAAAAACACATTTGGAGGCCCTAGGCTCCAACTTGTCATGTCCTGTATTGTGAACATAAACTGGACATCCAAATATACGAAAATAAATTAATAAAGTGTTTTTACCTCTCCATATCTCCTTTGGAATCTTCCCATCAATGGTTGAGCACAGAATCCGATTAATAATATGTGCTGCAGTCGAAATAGCTTCAGCCCAAAAACCCTTAGACGTACCTTTTCAAGTAGAGTCCTATTCATTCTTTTAGCAACCCCATTGGATTGTGGATCACCAGGTGTAGTAAAATGTCTTCTAATACCATGCTTCCTGCAGTAGTCGAGGAACTCTTTGGAGACATATTCACCATCATTGTTGGATATAAGAATCTTCAATTTCTTTCCTGTTTGATTTTCAACAAGAGCAAACCAAACCTTAAACTTATCAAATACTTCCGACTTAGCTTTCATTACATACACCCAAACCTTGGGCGAGTAGTCATCAATGAATGAAACAAAATAATATGCTCCACCAATAGAAGCTATAGGGTATGGCCCCCAAACATCTGAATGCACATAATCAAGTACCCTCTTAGAAGTATGCATGTCATCACCAAAAGAAACTCTGGTTTGCTTTGCCAATACACACTCCTTGCAGAAGTCCAACTTGTTGAAGATTTCTCCCTTGATCTTTTTCTTCTTATGAAGCAACTCTAAGTTCTTCTCCGAAGTATGACCTAATCTCATATGCCAAAGCTTGGTAGCATCCAAACTTGTAGAACTGTCGAATCCAACACATAATTCTCCATGGAAAGTACCTACCCATTAGCAAATAAAAATTTCGCACCATAACGCCCTTCATCAATACAAGTGCCTCTCTAGAAACTCTCAAAACAATCTCTGACAATAGTTATCTTGCATCCCAATGATGCCAATTGGCCTAGTGATATCAATGACTTCCGAAGATCTAGAACATAGCGAACATTTGAAAGTGTGTAAACAATCCCATCATACATTCGAATGAGAACTGAACCAACTCCCATAGAATTACATGCAGCATCGTTCCGCATAAGGATAGAACTTCCTTCTTTGGCATCGAAGGAAAAAAAATAATCCTTATTAGGGGTCATATGAAATGATGCTCCATAATATAGAATCCAGTGGTCTGCAACATCTGATACAACCGCTGTCAATAGATCTCTATCATCTTTCTCCATCGCAATAGATAAAGAACCATCTGTATTCTTCTCTAAATCGGGACAGTCTCTTCTCCAATGGCCTGGTTTTTTTACGATTATTGCACTTTCCATCTTTAGACTTACTCCGCGAATTAGGCTTTCTAGAATTGGAACGCCCGCTATTATTCTTCACTTTCTTCTCTGCTCTTCCTCTCTCAACAAATAAGCCTGAACTACTACTTCCTCCACTACTATCACCAACACCAAACTCTTTCATCTGATCTCTCAACTCTTCACTGAGCAAACCTGTCTTCACATCATCTAATTTCAATGTATCTCTACCATAGATAAGGTTGTTAGCGAAACCAGTGTATCGCTCTAGGAGCGAACACAACAGAACCATTGCTTTCTGTTCTTCATTAATTTTCAACTCAGCAGACTTCATCTTCATCAACAGGTCATCAAACACACTTAGGCGTGTCTTAATAGAAGAACCTTCCTTCATCTTATAAGTGAAGAAGGTCTTCAATAGGATCATATGGTTAGTTAGGGATTTCTTCATGTAGAGGTCCTCCAACTTCTTCCAAATGACTTTAGCTGTTTTTTTGCTGACTGATTTCAGAAATTACATTTTTTTCTCATGGCAAGTTGAAGAGTAGTAAAGGTCCATTCTTCCATCTTTTCTAATTCCACTGATGAAATATCAGTAGGCAATGTCTTTGTATCAAAAACTGCTCGATGAACGCGATTTCTTCTCAAAAATGCTTTCATCATCCACTGCCACTTTTCAAAATCTCCTTCACCATTCTACTTCTCTATCGTCAACTGTGATCCTGACGCCACATAGGAGCCTCTGACGTTTGAGCAACTACTGGCACTGACGTATTATTTGTACTATATTCATCTCCTTCTGTCATTCTACCAAACACCTTCTTTGTGAATCTAGCTCTGACACCAGTTGTAAGGGGTGATCAATCCCTTTAAGCGGAAAAACCTCAATAGGATCTTGCAATGATGTGATAGAACAAACAGATTGAAATGATTATCAATCATAGATCACATAAAAAAATAAAGGCAACATAGAACACACAAATTTATAGTGGTTCCACTATCGCGAGATAGTGTACGTCCACTTCAATGGGGAAGAGATTTTATTAATATTCAAGAGATTACAATGTTTTTAAAGTAGAGCAAAGAAATGAAGAAATACAGACGATCTCATGTCATAGGAATAACATCCTCTATGCCTATCTTTAAATAGAGAAAAAATTACTTGGGGATAAGGCAATTGATTTATGTAAATAAATCAATTCATGGAAGGCTAATATTCCCATTAATTTTATTGTCATATGATTGATTGATAACTTTCCCTTTTCTCCATCAATCAATCATTTTACCAATTTAATTTCTTTCTGTTTCTTCTTTCGTGAAACATGGCAAAAAAATAAATGGTGAATCTCCAATATCCCTTTCTCCTTAATATTTCTTTCCATTTCTTTCTTGCACAAAACGGATAACGAAATTACCCTGAATATCTCCAAAAATCTAATTAATTTTTGGAAATATTGTATCACAAAAAATTCCAATATCAACACTACCTTAAATATTTTCCGTCGCTTAGTTGAGGATGAAAACAAAGTATACATGCGTTGTATCACACCAAAAAAAGAAACGGTTTTAGAGCAACATTTAACCATTTCACAAAGTGTAAGATTAAGACTATGACAACCACAAGGGGTATAAAATTCCCTAGGATTAATTTGTAGCAATCTATTTTCCACACCTTTATTTTTTTCTTTCATATTAGAACCTTTATCACAGCCTTGTACTCTCACATTATCAATATCAAGTTCAAAATCATTCAAAACACTAACAAGCTCATCAAAAAGTCACTTATCGGAAGTGTCATTACCCACCAAAAATCCTTGAAAAAAACTCTTCCACCTTCACCATATTGTTTGAAATATCAACACACCTCAAGACTATAGTCATTTGTTCCTCATGGCTTGCATCAAGAGTACAATCAAGTATGATAGAAAAATACTTTGCTTCTTTAATTTTTTAAATAAATGCTTTCCTAATTTCACCCACGATTAGAAGTATTAGCTCATTTTGAATCTTTTTTAGGGTTGACCAGGCTAAGCCGATTTTGATCCTCCAAACACGATTATATGTTGTATCTCTTTCATACTGCTAGTCTTTTATGTATGTAGTAATCAGTATGCTCATATATTCTTGTGTAAGTTGTTATATTTTGCTAATTTATTCTTTTAAGATGTTAGTTATATTTTACTTATAACAACTGTTTCTCTTCCATACCGTTAGTTTTTTATGTTTGCAGTATGCTCATATGTTCTTATGAAGAACGATTTTTGGATATGGTGATTTCATGTTTATATATGTGCTGCCATTTGATGATTTTGTAACATGCTGCATGTTGGTGATTTTGTAACTTGCTGCCTGTTTGTTATTATATAATAATGCTTCCGGTTGGTGATTTAGTTCTTTTATTGTTTATATTAGTGGACAATATTTGCCAATGGGTCGGGTCAACCCGTTTATAAACGGGTCGAGTTAGGAAAAAATGACCCGTTTAATAAACAGGTTGACCCGACCTATTTATAAATCAACCCGAATCCGACTTGACCCGACACGACCCATTAACAGCCCATATTTCCAGGCAAACTGCAAACAACACATATTTTATTGGAGAATTTATTTAGTGAAGACAACATTGTCTACAATGCAAAGCAGCAAAGGGTTAAACTCATACTCAGTACAACACAATAGTTTTCTCAAATATCAGGCAAACCGCAAGCAACACACATTTCCCCAAATAATTTGAAGCAATTTTCCATTGAGTAGAGTATTAATCGATTAAATTATCCAGAGAGAATTGTGATAATTAAAGTTTTACCGATTGACTGAAATATAGCAGAGAGCCTGAGACAACAATCTCTTGATGAATCAAATTGAATTTGGCGAATCAATAGCGAAACTGAATTTATCTTCCACACATGGTTTTCTTCTTCAAACTTGTGTATGTTTTATGAGAAATTAGGAGGCTCGAATGATGACCTGCTGTTGTTGTGTTGCGTACATTACCACTTCAGCATTTTTTTTTTGAGTCCTAGGCAATGGCCTAGGGGGCCTAGGGTGAAGGCCGGTCCTGGATAAGGAAGATCGTGACAACAATGGCGAAGGAGATGATTGTGATCATGAGGGTGGTAGCGGAAATGGTGAAGGGGAAAGTGAGTCCAGCAACGAGGAAACAAAGTCCGATCAACATGAAATCGAAGATGATGCATCCACATCGGAAGAGAAGGAGGAGCGTACAGAAGAAACATACGAGGGGGTCCGAAGAATACTGATGTTATCGTAGATTGTAATACTCATGTAGCTTCGCTTTTATGGATGAGATAGGTACGATAAATTAACTAGTTTACAATTCTAAAAAAATTCTTCACTTAGTAACAAATAAAGTATAATATGAATGTTTGTTTATTAGGAATGACCACCACTTACAGTAGTTAATCTTGCTTATAAGATTGCTGAGTGAAAAAAAATCATCCAATGTCACAATTTTTCATAATATAATTGAATTGTCTTCTCTTTTCCCGATCGTTTAGTGCTGTTATAAAAATGTGAAATAAACATCTTGTATCTGCTTTTGTAGAACGTTGGTATCCTGAAACCAATACTTTTAACATGTCATTTAATGAGACCACTCTAACCCTTGATGACGTAGCTTCTTACTGCACATTCTAATAGAAGGAAAGCCTGTTCAGAGTATTAAATATGATATGAAGGAAGCAGTTAAAGTTGTTTCAAAACATTTAGGCATTACTAAAGAAGAAGCTAGAATGGATCCGAACGATCGAGTGGGGTATAAACTGAGTTTGTCTATGTTATTCAATAGTTTTAAAGATATTAATGATGAGTGGATCACACGAGCTATCAGATGAGCTTCTCCTGTTTACCTTCTCTTTTTTACTTGGTAATACATTGTTTGCCGATAAAAGCAAGTCTCATGTGCCTATGTGTCCGGGTTGTGAACCATAAACCACCCCTACGTATTTGTAATACGTGGTATTAAGCTGATCCACGCGCAGTTGATGTGTGGTTTAATTTCTATCCACGTCTTGCTACTCCGTGCTGGGAGCATGTCCACGTTTTTCCTCTATGAGGCAAGTGAAAAAAAACGAATTCAAGCATATACTTCATACACATACTTCTCAACATAACCAATTCATACACATATGAATTCATCTAATTCACATATGAATTCAACTACACATACTTTATACTCGTATATAATTCTTACACATACTTCATACACATATATAATTCATACACATATTTCATACTCATATATAATTCATACACATACTTCATACTCAATTCATACACATACTTCACAACTGAATTCATACACATAAACTCATACACACAACCTAGTACTCAATTCATGCACATAAACTAATACACATTAGTTCCAATTCATACTCATAGTTTCATAAAATCAACTCGAAACATTAGTTCCATTTTGCAAACTGAGTTCTTTCATCCCACGCTTGCCTTCGATCGTCATATATATAGTCTCAAGTGCCGAGTTGTGAACCATTTCACGTAAATTGGCGGTACAGGATGTTTCTCTTCTAGCTTAATCTGCGGGTTGAAAAACAAGTAAACACAACATAACCAATAAGTTGAAAATAATAATTTAGCACTGTACCAATATGATTATCATTGACAAAAGCAATTTATATTTCAACATGTTGAATTGGAGGTGACACTCTACCTTTAATCCATGGTATAGTTAACATTAACAGTTCGCTTATGCTAAATATGACAATATTATACTTTGGCGACAACGTAACCCATGTCCGGCATTGTCATTCACTTATCCCGGGAAGCAAATTCATCTCCTTCATGTTGTAACTGCATTTGTAAATCATTACACCTACCACATTATATGAAAAAATGCTCATACAATTCTTAATTTTCGTATAAATCTCGATGAACTTGAGGCCGACTGGATACACCCATTCCAAGAAACGCGGCTATACAATGAAAACCACAATTATTGTCAGCACGAACATCAACTATATCAGTTACATATGGTTTAATATCCTCTAGATTTTGGCCTATATAAAATCTCATATCACGACTACAATTTTCCAACTACATCAAAAAATAAAATTAATATAGTAATAATTGAAAATAATACTTGACATTTTCAAATAAAATACCTAGATGGATTTTCGAATTTGAAGTTTTTCCTTGTTTACATTGTTAATGCTATGTTGACTAGAAGGGTTGTGCGATGAAAGACTTTCTACTAGCTCGAACAAGGAAGGCGTTCTTTTTGTTCACGTATAACCCGATTTTTTACTCTTCCTTCATTTAGTTTTCACCTTACCCTTCGGAGATCCAAGAATAGAAGTTTGAGGTTCCACAACTTCCATCATTTAAAAAAAATGAAGTTGATGTGGCGTATCCTTTTTTTTACATCATTGAATAATACTTCCATTTTTTCCACTACTCCAACATCTTTCTTACTACTTGGTTCAACTAGGTGTAACCTTACCCAATGATTATCAATGAATTCAAGTGGTATGATGCGCTTGGACGAAGATGGGTAATACATGTCCACATTGAAATCCATGCGTCCTTCGAATAACACAACCACAAAGAAACTCATCATTACCAACGAATTTCATTCGAAGTAATTCCGAGTGAAGTAAGTCAAGCGCAATGGTACTTACCATGCCTCTTAGATTTTTGAACCCTAGAACGTGAAAAATATGTTGCACTCTAGTTAGGTTTTGTTTAAAAGATGCACTTAATTCGATGAGTGATAACTCCAACAACGAATGCATTTTACTCTAACCTTGCTCGTAGTTACATTGACAAGTAGTTATTTTCAATTTGAGTGAGCAGTTTCGGCCCTGTGTTTAACAAACACCATATTATTCACGAAGAAAATAAACAATTTATTGCTATATCGAATGATATTAATATTGAAATAAATTACCTACTTGATATGTAATTTCCGAAGTGCATACCCTCGTCGATCCATAACTGAAATTATCTTTATATGGATCTAACCACTCCACACATACTTCAATAGCAACATAAAATTTTCGTATCTTTCGTGCAACCAATGCAAATTGTCATTGTACACCGTGCTATTTTTCGAGCACACGAGCTCATTCCAATCAACTAAGAATGACTTTTTATCGTCAACATCATGTTCTTTTTTCCCAAAGTAAGAATGTTGCTTTTTATATGCCATTTGCACATTATATGCATGAAATTTGGAAAAACTAACTCAATGTTAACTCTCGAACGCTTATGAACACATTAGGCATTTCCACCTCACATTTAAGCATAACGGCTTCAATCGTTCCAATGCCCATATGTAATTTTCCTCACCTTTCACTACTAAATAAGCAATAACATTGCACAATCTGTGATCCGTAGATGTAACGTCAACTATTTCTAGTAATGGCGTCTTATATCTATTCATCTCGTATGTATAGTCCAAATTTATAGCTTGAGGAAATGTCCTTAAAAATTCAAAACTCATCGAATGTACCGAAAAAGTATCTTTGATTATATCACTACCATCCACTGTTTTTTGATGTCATTAAAAATATCCAAACTCTTTTATTTTACTAAGCAGATATTGAATATATGAACGATATCCTCGTTTAATTGAATTTTGTGCGGTAATGACATTATAGATCGTTTTGATTGTCGTAGAATTAGAAGGATTATTTCTTTTAAGTGTATGCAATATTTCTTTGGCCTTCACCATATTTCGATGCATTTCAATCACTAATTTTATCTTATCTTTGGTTAACCTACCCGCATACAAGTGTCCCTCGCTATGCTTCAACTCTGAGTGGTTATGCACACCATGAAATACAACCAATCTTCATTCATCTAAATATTCAAGCTACACGCCTTTAAGTCTATGTGGACAATTATACTTTTTAGTATCCGATAATCTATAATTTGTTAGATCTTTAATTTTTCTTCCTCTTATATACACCACTACGCTGAAGATGCTCCAAGAGAAGAGTGCTATGCAGGCTAGGAGAAAAGTGATTAAGCTAATATGAAAGAGTTTTAAGTGGGGTTTACAAGAAGTAAGTTGGAGGGAAATAATGACTAAAGTGGGTTAAAGCAAGGACAATGGTTTTTAAAAGATTCTTACTCTTAGAAAACTGGTTGTAATGTATTAATTAGTGAGTTATATTTTGGATTTCTTTTCATTTTGGCCCAATTTAAAAAATTTGTAATCGAAATATCTCACTTTAAAAACATATTACATCAGTAATCCTGTTCTGATTAGCTCAGTGCTGCACTTGCTAGAACGTACCGACATCATTTGTATTATTATTATTTTGGTCTTTTGACACTCGTGCCATTTCAAATATCGTCAATGTAAAAGGTTTTTTTTATCGGAGCTCCTGGGGAGGCATTTCAAATGTCGCTTGACTGGCAACATCTGAAATGCCACACCAACATTTTTACGGACTCAAAATAGAACCTTCCTTTCCCTTACTCTCTCATTATTCAACTTTTCCCAAGACGGAAAAAAAAATCAAATTTTCTCCTCCAATCAAAAACCAATTTATATTTTCGCTGAATTATTTGCGCAATTGAATTAGTGTCGTACTGGATCTGTTTCCAGAAGAACAGTATCTCCTTACTTCAGATCAATCAGTGTAAGAAATTTGTAAATTTAGATCTATATAAATTTCAATCAACGTAAGAAATTTGTGTACAATCTATCGGTGTAAGAAATTTGTCAATCTGTGTAAGTAATATTTTCAAATTTAGTTATTATATGTAGGTTTGTTAATCATCAACATGAAAATAGAAATATGCAATTTAAAAGTTAACATTAAAAAAAATGATAGGAATAACTATCATTTTCAAATATCTTTGCCTTGAAGCACAAAAAAAAGAAGTGATGTAATATGTCACAAAAAAAAGCATAACTATTATATTTAAGTCAACAAATCTTTAACATAAAAGAAAGATTGTAATGTAAAAATTAAATCAGAAAAATATAATACAAAAAATTATATGTGAAATTATCATTTTCAATCACCATTGTCTCTAACTAGATTTATAAAAAAAAGTGATGTAGAATACAAAACTTATATGTTTAAAATTTTAATTCTTTAACACTGAAAAAGAAGGTTGCAATGTGAAAATTTAAACGAAAAAAATGATAGATGCAACTATCATTTGTGATTTCAACCCACATTGACTTGAAGTTAAAAAATAGTGATACAAAATACAAAGCTTTTACTTTTAAATTTATAAAAGTTTAATATTAAAAAAATAGGTTGGAATGTAAAAATTAAGACAAAAAATAATATTAAAAGTGATATCATTTTCAATTTCAACTATCCTCGACTTGAAGCAAATAAAAAAAACAGTGATATATAATACTGAATTGTTATATTCACATTTATAAACTTTCAATTAAAAAAAGAAGGTTGTAATATAAAAATTAAGAAAAAAAAATGATATCGCTTACTTGTGGAAACACGAACATCCAAACATATGTCATGGTTTAGACTTGAACACTTTCGATTACCACAATGCCGAACTTTGAATAGTTAACAGCCATGATACTTAAAAAAGTTTTTCTTCCTCAATTATATATTGTGCATAACCCAATGTAAATACCTTTGGTTGTCAAAAAAAAAAAGTTATCACTGTAAGAATTTTTATTTGTTTTGCTAAACTTGTTATATATTGATATTTTTTTAGTTTCATAAACATAGTTTATTCTTGCAATGATACTTCATTTTAATATATTTTAACTTTTTCAAAGATATTTGTAACAAAACCTTTACAATAATCAGATACACTTTGGAAAGAAGTTTTTGATACTAGAAATATATTTTTCCGTGAAAAGGTAAACCGAAAACAAGTAAGATATCTTTCATCAAATTTCTTAAACATTTTTGATCAATTTTAAAGACTTCGTTTTCAACACATAATGTATGGATAATACGGTCTATTGTAACAACTGATTTTCTACTCTCTTTCGTATTTACTAAAACATCGTATATACAGTATAAAAATTTATGAAAAGAGGACTGTTCAATAAACTCAATTTGAGCAGTTGTAATTCTGTAAAACCTCTTCCTTTTTTAATTTTTGAAGGAATTTGATCATAGACATTAAACTTCAGCCAAGGTTTTAAATCTCGGACATTGGTCGCGTTTTGTCTCGGCGATTTTATAGACTTGATCCGTGGGAGATCTCGGATGAGATGAGTCTAACTCGTGGGTTTGTCTCGAATATCCATATCGGGTTTGGAAACTCATACTGGAACAAACCGGGTATATGATATGTTAAAAACTGATATCCTTACATAATAATTATTATGAATGTCATTATAAAAATAGTAACTTAAACTTGAATTGCAAAATCACCTCATCGTTCTTAATTTACGAAAGAACATTCATATTCATAAATCATAATATGCTTAAAATAAAAAAATAAAAAAAATTAGATTAATTAGTGCTTACATCTAATGATCCATGAACATGAATTATTGTTAGACAAAGAAAATGAAAAGGATACAAAATATAAAACAAAAACAATTCAACATAAGTAGTACATAAAATACATAATTTCATAAGTAGCATGCTAATAAAAAAATGAAAATCATAAGCATTGAAGAACATATATGAATGTATGTTATGCTCATTTAACATGCAAAATATAAAATAATAGGATATTATCGTGGTTGGATTTGAGTTTTCATAATTATTGTTTTGGTTCAGGCACAAGTTTAAATTTTAACCAGAAAAACCAAGATCTCAAGGGATATCTCGGTATCTCATCTTGGACGATATATTCAAAAAGAGATTTACAGTGAGATTTGTCGTTTTGTTTTGGGTTAAGCCTAAAACGAGATCTCGGAGGAGATTTCGGGAAATATTTTCGATATCTGGAGTAGAGACTTTAGCTATACTGATTGATATCAACTTCATGTTATGATTTTGACCACTTTCTCTTTTTTGTATTTGTTGCGTCTGTTTCTGTGCCAACGCAAATATTTACAGGTCATGTTTACAACATTAATTGTCGGTATCAATATACTGGAAGACGAATTCACATACACTGTGATATATGATATATGATATATGAAACTAGCATTTTGGTGCATACTATGCATTCTTGTGTATTACTGTTTTATTATTTATTACCCAATTTTAAATGTTGCTCTTATTAACTTTAGATACTTTATTTGGTGTTTGCATTTCTGGTATGCTTTAGGTTATCATTGAATTTACTAAAGTGTAATGCTAGATGTACAACATTTTATTTTAATTGCTAATTGTCCATATCATTCATAAATGTTGTGAAATTTGCAGGTGCATTAAATAGTTTTGGTCAATTCTAAATAATGAATAATATACGTTATTAATGATTTTCGCGGTATAAATATCAAACATCAAATTTTGGCATTATGTTAATTGCAAATTCCTTTTCAGTATAGTTGGTAGTAAAAGGAATTGACATAGTATTGCATAATTTAAAGTTGTATTTCTTACTTTTCACAAGTATTAGCAGTTCATCATAATTAAAATATGCAGTTGAGTACATACTCAAATGTCATGTCAAAATAACATTTAGATACCACTAAACCTTGTAACTGCAATGCGATGTTAAACTATTACTTTTCCTAATTTGAACAAGCTAGTAGACTCCATAGCTAAATTGCCACAATAGACTATCATTTCAAATACCACAAACATGCTAGTAGATTCTGTAAAAAATGCTATATTAAGCTATCACTTTTAATTTTATAAATATTACAGTCGATTTCATAGTTAATATGTCATATGAAACTATCATTACACATATCAAAAACATTCTACTAGATAATATTAAATTATCATTTAACTTTTTTTAATCATGCTAGTGAAACTTATGGTTAAAATGCTACATAAAGTTATTGTCTGACCTATCACAAGCATGCTACTAAACATTAGATCAGATTTGACATTGTTTTTTGTTTTCGTATCCATATGCGCTAGATTCCAATCTTCTTCTGTTTCCATGCATACCCAATTAGGTTTGGTATTCGATTAGTTGTTGCATCCATATATACAGATTTGGTTTGACATTCAGTTTGCTTTACATTCTAGGTATGCTCAATTAACAATATGTGTTGTTAATAATTAATTTTTATATGTACTCTAAAAGATTTGTGATTTAGTTAGCTTTATCACCAATATGCACCTTATTAATCTGGGGATTTGATTGTCTTTTATACCCATAGATACTCGGTAAGTTTTAACATATATGAGTGTCTTCTATATTTCGTGGTTTGCTCGGCTAAATAATGTATCTTTGGTATATATTGGTTTCCATATGTATCCGTTTAGGTTTGACATCCGGATGTCTTTCACAATCCACGGGTACCTGATTAGGTTTAGCATCCAGACAGCTTTTACATTCTGTAGTTTGCTCGGTTATACAATATATCTTAGGCATAGATTGGTTTTCATATGTACCCAATTGCGTTTGACATCCGAAGGTATTATAAAATCCATATGTACCTGACTAAGTTTGGCTTTTGGATGTCTTTCACAATCCATAAGTATTCGATAAGCTTTGAGACACTTATGTCTATTATATTCCCTAGTTTGTTTGGTTAAATAATAGTTCTTGGATGTTGATCAGTTTCCATATCTATCCGATTAAGTTTGGCATTTGGATGTCTTTTGCAATTCATGAGACTAATGTACATTAATATATCTTTTTTCATATCATAAACATACTTCTATACTTTGTAATTGAAATACTACATTAAACTTTCATTTTGCATATTATAAACACGATATTAAATTTCATAACTCAAAATTTGTATTAAACTATCATTTTCCATATTCAAAATATGCCAGTGGCCTTTGTAATTAATATGATACGTTAAATATCATTTTGTGTATTGTAATCATGGTATTAGATTTTATAACTAAAATGTTACATTAGACTATCGTTTTGCATGTTTTAAACGTGGTAGTGCACTTCATAATCCGAACACTATGTTAAACTATCATTTTGCATGCCTTAAATATGTAAATAAAATGCTTTACTAAATTTCATTTTGCACATTGTAATCACAATATTGGACATCATAACTAAAATGCTACATTATACTACCATTTTGCGTATTTTAAGTACGACAATGGACTTCATAACTAAAATGCTATTTTAAACCATCATTTTGCATACCTTAAACGTGCTAGTGGACTACGCAATTGAAATGCTATGTTAAATTTCACTCTACACATTGTTTTCATGATATTGGACTTCATGACTAAAATGGTAGACTAAGCTATCATTTTGCATATTTTAAACACAATACTGAACTTTGTAAGTCTAATGTTATTTTAAACTATCATTTTGTATACCTGAAACATGCTGGTGGATTTTGTGAGTCAAATTTTATATTGGATCTCATTTTGCACATTATAATCACGATATCAGAATTCGTAACTAAAATACTACATTAAACTATTGTTTTACATATTTTAAACATGGTAGTCATCTTTACAATGCAAATATGCTATTTAAGCTATCATTTTGCATACCTGAAATTTGTTGGTGGACATTATTTTGCATACCTGAAATATACTGGTGGACTTTGTGATTAAAAGCTATATGCACTTATCATTTTGCATAATTTTTTCATGGTAGTTCTTTTTAGGAATACTTATATCATTATATGTATTATATTCATGCTATTATATATTAAATATATTCATGCAAAATTCAATTAACATTTTGCATATTTTTTCATCCTTAATCAGTTGAAATATACATATGTTGTATTCAACTATCATATTACGTATTTAGATTTCCTGTTCCGATCATCACATTATATTTTAAAAGTAAAAATGCTATTGTAACGCCCCGTAAAATATACCCTAAATAGATATAGAAAACTAAATAAATAAATATAATAGATTAAAATGCAGAAATTTAATATATATGGAATTTGGCCATGAAAGTTATACTACTGCGTTGGTGGTGAGATTCTGATCCGTTTTTATATAAAGTATGCCGAAAACGAAGTCTATATGAAAATGCTATAGGTGATTCAAGTTTTCAAATTTAAAATAAATAAGGTTTGAAATTTAAATTTAAATTCGAATTAACGGATAAGCAAAGAAAATAATTCAAGATTTGAAATTTAAACCTGTTACACACCTATATATATATATAAGCAAGCGAATAACGTTAGAATATTAATGGGTAATTTGTTAATATTACTAACCTATTAAATAATAACGTGTGCAATGTTATTTTCCATGCCCAGGCCAAGAGGGCAGTTGGCTGACCTATATCCTATAGATCGACATCTAGGTCGACCGCTATATGTGTGTTTATAGGTGACAGCTATGGTTTTCTAGGTTCAACATAAACATCTACTTTAACAAAACCATTTAAAATGAACTTTTTACATCCATTTGAAATAATTTGAAATTATTGTAATTAGTAAAAGCAAGTAGAATTCTGATAGATTCTAATCTTGCTACAGATGCAAAGGTTTCATCAAAGCTTATTCCTTCTTCTTGATAATAACCTTGCGCGACTAATCGAGCCTTATTACTAACAACCTCACCAAGGTCATTCATTTTGTTTTTATAATCCCTTCTAGTTCCTATTATATTTTTTCTTTAGGTCTAGGAACAAGATCTTATACATCATTTCTGATAAAATTGATTCGATTCTTCTTGCATAACAAGTTCCATGAAACAGCAGATGATTCTTCCTTTGGATTTAGGTTCAGTAGCTGATATAAGAGCTACATTACTCATCTTATTTAGTTGAATTCTAGTTCTAACCACAGATTCAGTATCTCCTAGTATATTTTCTACATGATGATCTTTTAAAAGCCAGATTCTTTTATTAAGTTGATTAATTTCACAATTTGTTTTATTTGATTCATTATTATCAAATTCATCTTCATCATTTATTTGACCAAAATATATAAAATTTCATCAAAAGATACATGCAATGTTCTTCAATGGTGTTATATTTTAATTTGAAAACTCTGCAGGCTTTACTTCTCTCTGAATATCCAATAAAAATCCCTTTATTAGATTTAGGATAAAATTTATCCAAATTTTCTTTAGTACATAAAATAAAACATTTTCTTCCTAAAACTTTAAAATAAGATATTTTGGTTTCTTATTGAAAAGAAGTTCATATGATGTTATGTTGGTTAGTGGTCTAATTAAATTTATGTTCAAAATATAATAAGTTGTAGCGACTGCTTCAACCCAAAAAATTATTGTAATTTACTACCAAAAAACATAGTTCTAGCACACTTTTTGTAACGGCCCGGATAATTTGTGTAACAACCCGAAAATCTGGGCCAGTTTAAAATTTTTATTTTGGCAATTTTAGCGAATTTTGAATATTTAAAATAGATTATTTTAAATAATATCGACGAGAAATTTATTTTGAATATAATTAGAACGTATATATTATATACGTCGTCGTTAGAATATAAATAATTATATATAATTATAAATAGAATTGAAAATGGCGCGGTAGTTCGATAATTCGATTTCAAACTTCGATTGAATGTACCGGGTGCAAAACAATCCGGATTTTAGTGAAACCAAAAATGATAGGATCTAATTGATAATATCTTTCTATCGAATCCGAAAAATCAAGATTTCATAGCGGGAATCAAAAGATATGTCCAGTTGAAAATTCTGAATAGTCGCTATGGAATTCAGGCCCTTAAAAATGGAAATTTTGCAAACGACCTCGGATTTCGACGAAACCACTTTTGTTGGGTCCGTGATGTAAAGTTATTGCTAGGTTTCAAATTTCATAATTTTTCGAATCAATATGTGAGCGTGGCGAAGGAAAACGCGTTTGACCAGTTTCAGTTGATTTTAATCGACTGGAAAATGGCCATTTTTCTAACGGTCTCAGAATTCGACGAAACTAGTTTTGTTAGGACCGTATCGTCAATACGAAGCTAGAAAATATTTTTTTGGAATTTTTAGAGTTAGTATGTGACCCCGGTAATTTGAAATGTACGTTTAAAATTCAATATAATGATTTAAATGTAAATTCAACGGAAACTGATTGTAACTATCGAATCAGCTTGCGATGCATATTCCATTGTGTTCGGAATGGGGGTAAAACGCTATGGACGACAGGCGGTGGGCCTCGTTTCGAGGTCGTATGTAAAAGTCAACTTTTTGCCAAATAAAATAATTAAATAATTAAAATAAAAAAAATTCTCCCTTTATCTTCTGCCCCCCCTATTCTTCATTTACGTTCAGATTCAAAAAAAAAAAAACCTAAAATCTAAAACCGCTCAGCCGACGCCTCCCTCCACTGCTTCGCCGACGTCGAGCTACCACCGGAGGCGCCCACCACCCTTCCACCGCACTGAAGACCGAACCACCACCTCCGCAACTCCATCCCCAAACCGTCCTCCCTCCTCTCGATTCACCCTCCTCCTTCAGTTCGAGCCACGGAGCCGCGACCCCGACGCCCGCACCCCCCTCCTCCGCCTTCCTTTCTCCCCTTCCTCCCTCTTCTCCTCCGACCAGCGAGCCGCTCCACCCCCTCAGCCTCCTTCGCCCCTTTTCAAAAACTGCCTGTAAGTTTTTAGATCTCAGATTTTTTATTATTCATGTTAAAGAACGAATTTTTATTCATGTAAAATAAATGGGTTTCGTTATTATTATCAGTTTTAATTATTTAGTGTATTAGAATCGAATTGAAAACAAAAAGGAATTTGCTTTTGAAAACAAAAAGGAATTTGCTTTTGAAAACAAAGTTTGCATTCTTTTTGAAAATAAAATTAACATTGTTTTTAAAATAGAAGAGACGATTTTCGTTTATACAAAGATTAGATTTTCCATCGAAGTAAAAATATGATTTTTATATATTGAACATCGAAGTAAAAATATGATTTTTATATATTGAACATCGAGGTAAAAATATGATTTTTATATATTGAACATCGAAGTAAAAATATGATTTTTATATATTGAACATCGAAGTAAAAATATGATTTTTATATATTGAACATCGAAGTAAAAATATGATTTTTATATATTAAATAGCGAAATAAAAATATGATTTTTATATATTGAATAGCATAGTAAAAATTCGATTTTTACATATGTAGTGGCTACGGGCAACGAAGATGACGAAGATGCGATAGCGATGAAGATTTCTATCAATGAAGTGCCGTGGAGCTAGGATAGCTATCTGTGAGAATTTCTCACCTTTCACTTTCTTTTCTCTAGTTATATATATATACTAGGATGCAGACGGTGCTTAGTAGCACCCGACACAATCGTCCACAGACCATGGACTTGTTTGTTTGGTTGCATAGATTAGTTAGATGATTTGAAATTGAATTGTTTGGTGAAATGAATGGATTTGATTGATGTGTGAATGGCGTGGGCCTTCACTAGACCGGGGATAAGGCTAGGCCTCGTCCCGTTTCTAGTATCGTGCCGTTATGCCGCCGAAATTTTCTAAAATAAGTTAGAAAAATAAAAATATCATTTTATTGAATAAATGAATTGAATAGAAATTCATAGGTTGAAATAAAATGTTTTATCGTTAAAAATAAAATTTTTAACGTGAATATGAATATAGTGAATGCGAATAAATAAATATTCATTTACAAACCGGACGGTTTGTTTTTGTACACCTATTTGAAGGACATTGATTGGGTCGATAAATTTTACACATCGCCCAACTGCACAAATAAAATCTGTGTTTGATTGTTTGAAACCCCACACGGGTGTTGGGATGAAATTTGAAGTTCACTCATCCTGATTGATTAAATATGTCGATCGATTGATTGACAGGCTGTTATAAGCGTTAGATATCTATATTTGATGCTTATACAGTGTAGTGCACTTTGGTTGATGGTTGATTATTTTTCAATGCTATTATATACGTGTGATGTATGAAAATCCATATAATTAACATTATATGGTGATTGATTGGGCCTCATTCCAATTTAGAAAATAAAGAATAATATAAAATAAAGGTTCATGTGTTGACAGTACTCATCCATTGAGATTGGTCATGTGTTGAACGAAATATTTTAGTAATAAAATTTACATTTTTATCAATATAAAATAAAGGTTCATGTGTTGACAGTACTCATCCATTGAGATTGGTCATGTGTTGAACGAAATATTTTGATAATAACAACTATTTTGAAAAAGAAATATTTGAAATAGAATATTTGAAAATAGAAATTTATGAAGCCGTGTTGATTAGATTGACGCCATTTTGACGTGAACGATATTTATATCGATTTTAAACGATTTCGAAATGAAATGAATTGAAAACGATTTCGAAATGAAATGAATTGAAAACGATTTCGAAATGAAATGAATTGAAAACGATTTCGAAATGAAATGAATTGAAAACGATTTCGAAATGAAATGAATTGAAAACGATTTCGAAATGAAATGAATTGAAAACGATTTCGAAATGAATTGAATATAAAACGAATTCAAATTGAATTGAAAGCAAATTGAAATGAATTCAAATTGAATTGAAATTTGAATTGAATAGAAATGAATTTTAAAACGAATTTATAAAGAAGGATTCAATTTTGATTTGAATTGAAATGGAAGTTGAAATTGCTTTTGAAACGAATTTAAAACTATTTATATAATTCGTTTTAAATAGAAATCGACGAAATATATATATTATATATATTATATATATATAATATAATGGCCTGAATAGAACGTGCCGCGCCGCGGCAGTTCGTGAATTTCGACCATTTATTTCAAACGGACATTACGGGAGATCCGACCGTCGGATTCTCCTGAAACCGGAACCGTTGGGTTCGTATCGAAAAGAGCTTTCTAAAGAATATTAGAAATTAGAAATCTAACGGTTGGATTTGGAGTTACGTCCAAATCAAATTTGAAAAAGGTCGCTGTAAGTGCAGTTCGATGGCCATTGATGGAAATCGACTGTACGGGCCTTGATAAAATTATTAAAAATAGTAATAATTTGTGTAAAATCATAAGAAATGATTTGGGAAAAATTGGGATGAAAAACTCCATATTTGAAAAGATAAAAATAGATTTTTATCGAAATGAACTGGTTTTGAACTAGAATTATAATTCTATTTATTTTTAAATAAATTGAATTTAAAAAAGGGTTTTGAAAATAACCAGAATATCCAATGATTGCATTGGAGTGGATTTGAATCGAAATTGTCTTCGGAATATTTCGATGTTGGAATTCGTGATTATACAGGTGTTGTTATGGAAATTTGAAAGATATATATTTATATCGTTATTTCCAATACGACATTTGTTAGTCGTAGAATTTGATATTGAATATAAGCCGATATATTTTCTATTCAGAGCCTTGTATTGAATATCGAATATGATTTGGGTTTGTCGTGAATGGTGTCTTCACTAACACTGTTCTTGAACCCAGTTGAGAAATGATTAAATCTTTTTATTTAGATTTAATGAAGTGTACCAATTAAATAATATTTAATTGGAATTGAATTGATATTGATTTTTGGGTTTATCGTGAACAGTGTTTTAAATAACACTTGTTCTTTAACCCGATAATTAATGGAATGTGATTTTGGGTTCATCGTGAACCGTGTTTTAAATGACACTGATTCTTTAACCCAGTTAACGATTAAAACTAAGTGGAGTTTTAATGAATATTTAATTAGATTGAAATAATCGAGAATGGAGTATCACCAGTTTTGCTCCAGGCGATAGTTAAATCTTTAATTAGATTTGAACGTGAAATGGTAATTGAATTTACTGATAACACTGTGGTGTTAGATATGAAGTATTACCAGTTTTACTTCATGGGATAAATAGGTTGGGATTGGGAAATTAAAACAAATGATTACTTCGGTAAGTTTCGTTAATCCCGGCTAGTTGAATCAAAATTCAAAAGGATAGATTAAAGAATAAATATAAGGAATTTATCTTGGATAAAATTAATAGGAACCTTTCCCTATGAATGTGAAATTTAGAAACTAACTGTCGGTTAGCTAAGCAGAACGGTTTTCTGGATATTGATATGATGTTGGTTTCGGCCTTCGAGGTTAATATTTGGGGAATTATTCTCTTGATTAATTTACGGTTAGTGACTGATGAATTGGAATGAGGCGTATGTTGTGTTTGTGTAACACTTATTTAAAATATACGCGAGTTATTCGGAAAGACCGGGTTTATCCCATTCTGAATAACTGATACGACGATAAGTCGAAGATGAAGACGATGGTCGAAGACCGGAAGTCTTCACGTCGGTTGGGTGATTACTGATGATCTTGATTGGGTTGTACACCCAAGAAGATGGAAACAGTTGGTGATCGTCCAGACGTGCTTGGAGATCGATGGATATGCGGGGTACTAGGTGCCTCCGGTTTCGTTCAGACCCAGAACGGACATGTAAATGGACTGTGTGTCTGACATTGGATTTCATTCTGTGTGACTGATATCGGTTGCATAGAGTGGTTTGCCTGTGTGGCATGCTAAGATGCAAATGATCAAGGCTTCTGTTGAAAAGCAAAGTCTTGTGGTGATGATCAAAGCACAGCCTGTGTGGCACAGCTTTGAGTAACGTAAATTCGCGAGCCTCGCACCCCGGTTGTGAACCAAAAACGGGAGAGGACCTCAGGGAGGGCATGCGTTTCCTTCTAGCTAGGGTGGTGTCAGTGACCTACCAGCCCTGACATTTATATACTTTTCACCTGTGTGGTTGTTGCTGTTGCGAGGCGCCTCGGTTAGATCGGACGATCCGGGTCCGATGGAGTCATTCGTTGGCTCATTTACGCCCCAAAGGGCGGGGAGACGTAGTGTTCAGGCATTTTAATCCACATCGGTGGACCGGCCCTGTCGCTCCAAGGGTCACTCGAGCTCTGATCCTGAGACATGGGCTAGATTGTCTCGAATCGGTTGAGGACGATCCCTGGCCTCGGTTCGTAGATGGAAATCCAATTTCCAAATACGTGACTTTGCGGTTTTATTTGTAAACCTATATATGGCGACATAGTGGCATGGGACGCTCATGCCGCCTATGATTGATACTTATGATTTGAAGATTGTTTTATACACTATACACTGATAATAGTATCAAATGATTTGTTTTAAACGTATCAAGCATCCTTTGGCTGTTATAAGGGAAAACCCTATCCCCCGGCTTGCGTTGCATTGTGTGATAGGACCTGGGTCTTATAACAGCTTCATTTTTCTTTATTTAGCATTGCGCTGTTTGTTTTATGCACTGGTATTCTTGGGAGGAAACCCGTTCCGTGTTATACGGCGTAGTCCCTTGATTTACCTATCTTTAAAATAAAGATTTACAACTGTTTTAGTTCTCACACCAGTCACATGACTGACCTGGAGTTTATTGTTTTAACCTAAACTCTGGGTGCCCTTATTTTGACATGGGCAGCTAGTAGTTTTGGTTTTGCAGATTTATATTCACAGGATCCTGGATTACAGCTGGAACGATATCCGGAAAGCTTTGTATCCGTATATCTCTTCTAGTTGTGTATTGTATTGTTTTCCGCTGCTATGTATTTGAATGTAATTTAAATCTCTGATATTTCTGTGTAATATTCATTTATACTCTGTATATTCTTGTAATCTGATGCATTGATGTAATATACAATGAAATGTTCTTCTGTATGTGTTCTGTTGTGGCTTGTTCTCGAACTATCCGCTCTTTCCTTGTCGGGGAAGTTACGGGTTTTCACAGTTGGTATCAGAGCTTTGGTTTACAAAGCTTAGAGAACAAGGCACATTCGAACCATACGAAAGAATTCATCAGATATTGGATTAGTAATATCCAATGAGAATGACTCGTTAGAGATATGATCAGTAGTATCCTAGAACGAGTGTGAAGAGTAAATTTTAAAATGAAAACCCATTTAGTTTTGAAAATCTAAATCAAATATTCGTATTTGATTATTTATTTGTATTGATTTGGACAGTCCAGTATATAAAGAATTTGCATATACGCCTTGCAAACGTATATTCGAAGTTTTAATATACTGGATAGATATAGAGTCACATTCTAGATACCCGGGGATAATTCTGATGATGTGGCCACATCATCAGTATTTATATTCGTGTTTCGAAGGTATGATATCTATATATTTCCATTAGACTGGTGTGAGAACCAAAACTTATATAGTTAGAACACATTGTTGTGAATTGGCACCAAAACATGATTTTCTGTATATATATCAAAACTATGAATTTGAGACTCTAA
This sequence comes from Allium sativum, assembly GCA_030737875.1. Lineage (NCBI taxonomy): Eukaryota > Viridiplantae > Streptophyta > Magnoliopsida > Asparagales > Amaryllidaceae > Allium > Allium sativum. The sequence continues at coordinate 17,221,561 of CM060923.1, forward strand.
TTCACTAATTGATTGATGGTTGTATTGTTTGATTATTGTTTGAATAATTAAAATTCGAACCATTTAGTTCATTTGAATCAAATATTGAACTATATCGAAAATTGGTCGCATTTGCTTGCATATACTTGTACTTACATTGAACAGGTCATAGCAAGGAGGCTAGAGCAGAGAATAAAATTTGTTTGCCCGACAAATAGGTACATGTTTACTACATAATTTACTGTTTCGTTTGGGTGATGATGATTTTATGAGCCTATTGGCTAGCCGCTTGGCTTTTTCTTTTTCTTTTTGAGATCTGAAGGACCGGGGAAGCTATTTGAGATTTCCCGATGCTCCCGGTGCAGGGGAGGTTATGGCGAAATTTTTCAAAAATTTAGGGTGTTAGCCAAATTTTTGAAATTTTGGAAAATTCTCAGAAACTGAAAGGTTGGAGAATGGAAGCCAGATCGAACGTTGAGTTGATTAATCAAACCACTTTCGACTTTGTTCCTTTTCGGGGACGAAAAGTTTTAAGTGGGGGAGATTGTAACAACCCGAAAATCTGGGCCAGTTTAAAATTTTTATTTTGGCAATTTTAGCGAATTTTGAATATTTAAAATAGATTATTTTAAATAATATCGACGAGAAATTTATTTTGAATATAATTAGAACGTATATATTATATACGTCGTCGTTAGAATATAAATAATTATATATAATTATAAATAGAATTGAAAATGGCGCGGTAGTTCGATAATTCGATTTCAAACTTCGATTGAATGTACCGGGTGCAAAACAATCCGGATTTTAGTGAAACCAAAAATGATAGGATCTAATTGATAATATCTTTCTATCGAATCCGAAAAATCAAGATTTCATAGCGGGAATCAAAAGATATGTCCAGTTGAAAATTCTGAATAGTCGCTATGGAATTCAGGCCCTTAAAAATGGAAATTTTGCAAACGTCCTCGGGTTTCGACGAAACCACTTTTGTTGGGTCCGTGATGTAAAGTTATTGCTAGGTTTCAAATTTCATAATTTTTCGAATCAATATGTGAGCGTGGCGAAGGAAAACGCGTTTGACCAGTTTCAGTTGATTTTAATCGACTGGAAAATGGCCATTTTTCTAACGGTCTCAGAATTCGACGAAACTAGTTTTGTTAGGACCGTATCGTCAATACGAAGCTAGAAAATATTTTTCTGGAATTTTTAGAGTTAGTATGTGACCCCGGTAATTTGAAATGTATGTTTAAAATTCAATATAATGATTTAAATGTAAATTCAACGGAAACTGATTGTAACTATCGAATCAGCTTGCGATGCATATTCCATTGTGTTCGGAATGGGGGTAAAACGCTATGGACGACAGGCGGTGGGCCTCGTTTCGAGGTCGTATGTGAAAGTCAACTTTTTGCCAAATAAAATAATTAAATAATTAAAATAAAAAAATAAAAAAATTATCCCTTTATCTTCTGCCCCCCCTATTCTTCATTTACGTTCAGATTCAAAAAAAAAAAAAAAAACCTAAAATCTAAAACCGCTCAGCCGACGCCTCCCTCCACTGCTTCGCCGACGTCGAGCTACCACCGGAGGCGCCCACCACCCTTCCACCGCACTGAAGACCGAACCACCACCTCTGCAACTCCATCCCCAAACCGTCCTCCCTCCTCTCGATTCACCCTCCTCCTTCAGTTCGAGCCACGGAGCCGCGACCCCGACGCCCGCACCCCCCTCCTCCGCCTTCCTTTCTCCCCTTCCTCCCTCTTCTCCTCCGACCAGCGAGCCGCTCCACCCCCTCAGCCTCCTTCGCCCCTTTTCAAAAACTGCCTGTAAGTTTTTAGATCTCAGATTTTTTATTATTCATGTTAAAGAACGAATTTTTATTCATGTAAAATAAATGGGTTTCGTTATTATTATCAGTTTTAATTATTTAGTGTATTAGAATCGAATTGAAAACAAAAAGGAATTTGCTTTTGAAAACAAAAAGGAATTTGCTTTTGAAAACAAAGTTTGCATTCTTTTTGAAAATAAAATTAACATTGTTTTTAAAATAGAAGAGACGATTTTCGTTTATACAAAGATTAGATTTTCCATCGAAGTAAAAATATGATTTTTATATATTGAACATCGAAGTAAAAATATGATTTTTATATATTGAACATCGAGGTAAAAATATGATTTTTATATATTGAACATCGAAGTAAAAATATGATTTTTATATATTGAACATCGAAGTAAAAATATGATTTTTATATATTGAACATCGAAGTAAAAATATGATTTTTATATATTGAACATCGAAGTAAAAATATGATTTTTATATATTAAATAGCGAAATAAAAATATGATTTTTATATATTGAATAGCATAGTAAAAATTCGATTTTTACATATGTAGTGGCTACGGGCAACGAAGATGACGAAGATGCGATAGCGATGAAGATTTCTATCAATGAAGTGCCGTGGAGCTAGGATAGCTATCTGTGAGAATTTCTCACCTTTCACTTTCTTTTCTCTAGTTATATATATATACTAGGATGCAGACGGTGCTTAGTAGCACCCGACACAATCGTCCACAGACCATGGACTTGTTTGTTTGGTTGCATAGATTAGTTAGATGATTTGATTTGAAATTGAATTGTTTGGTGAAATGAATGGATTTGATTGATGTGTGAATGGCGTGGGCCTTCACTAGACCGGGGATAAGGCTAGGCCTCGTCCCGTTTCTAGTATCGTGCCGTTATGCCGCCGAAATTTTCTAAAATAAGTTAGAAAAATAAAAATATCATTTTATTGAATAAATGAATTGAATAGAAATTCATAGGTTGAAATAAAATGTTTTATCGTTAAAAAAATAATTTTTAACGTGAATATGAATATAGTGAATGCGAATAAATAAATATTCATTTACAAACCGGACGGTTTGTTTTTGTACACCTATTTGAAGGACATTGATTGGGTCGATAAATTTTACACATCGCCCAACTGCACAAATAAAATCTGTGTTTGATTGTTTGAAACCCCACACGGGTGTTGGGATGAAATTTGAAGTTCACTCATCCTGATTGATTAAATATGTCGATCGATTGATTGACAGGCTGTTATAAGCGTTAGTGTAACGACCCGTATTCTACGCATCATGGGATCGTAGAATATTTATTTCTTTCACATATGAAGTCGTATGGTCATGTAACTTTGGGAGACGACTATTGGGGTCATTTCCCATGTTCATGATTTTTGTCGATTTTTAAATGACCGTTTTGCCCCTAGTCGGTACTGTTTTGGCCATAACTTTTGACTGGAAAGGAATTTTGACCTGAAACCACTTCCATTGGATTCGAATGATGGTTTCTCTTTCCGTAGAGTGGTCATATTAGCCAAACGGACTTACCGTTTGGGAGATATGGCTGAATTAAGGTTTAAAGGGTTAATTTCAGCTAATTGGGCTTAACCGGGTGATTAGCAGCTAGGCCCATTGGGTAATTTCGGGTTTGGGAGTATTTAAGGGCTGCTAGGGTTTGGATTTCGGTTTTAGACTCATTTTTCCAGCCGCCACTTAGTTTCTTCAACCCTAGTCATGGCCTCCACCTTCTAATTTCATCCCAAATCACCTTCTAATCACTTCCTAATCAAGTTTTGGCCTAATCTACATCAAATCAAAGAAGATCTTCACCAAATCAGCGAGAGAGCTGCTGGAACACGTAGGGATTGGATCCAAATCAGAGGACATTTCAGATCTATAGTTTAATTTGTGGCAAAGGTGAGTGATTTGCATTGTTTTTCACTAATTACGGCTAATTATGGTAATTAGCGAAGATTAGCGAAATTATGGCTCAGAAAAATCTAGAAAAATTCCTAAAATTCTAAAACATCATTTTATGCATCTGATATGAATTTGGGTTAATTTCGACTAATTTTGTTAATCCCGGATTTTGGGGGATTAAGGGGTGATTAGTGATAATTAGCGAAATTATGCATGTTAAAAATCTGGGAAAATGTTCAGAAATTCTGAAATATTGTTTTAGACCTCTGTTAGAAGTTTGGTTCAATTTGGTTAAGATTTGCTAACCTTATTGTTAGATTTGCTTAAGTATGCTTAAGGGAAAATATGGGGTATTGGTTATGTTTGATCCATTTTACATGCTATGATTTATGTTTTGGTGTTTGTGGTCGATACTATATGTTGCTATGACTGTATGGTATGCTTTGTAATTGTTTAGAAGTGTTAGTTTGGTCAAAAACGCCGTCGAATGGCGAAAAACAGTCGCTGGAATGAAGTGTAGGAAGTACCCCGGACCGGATCGCCCCTACCCCATGCGAACCGATCCGATTGAAGCTCGCGCCACGAAACGACCCGATCCGCCCCATCTTCCACGATCCGAACCGATGGCACGACTCGATCCGTCGATGCTTGAAGACCACGATCCGTTCCAGCTTGGGTGTCACGATCCGATGATGGCGATCCGACCATTCGCGAAGGAGGACTGCGAACCGAACCGAAGGGGGATGGTGACTACGAGTGCATCGCGACCCGACCCGATGCAGCAGGCGCGATCCGAATGAGCTGACAAATGGTGCGATCCGACCCGAGCTGACGTAACAGGCACGACCCGATCCGAGCGAAGGCAATGACCACGATCCGCGAGTCGAGCTGATGCGAGGAGGCGAGTCACGAACCGAACCAGGAGGTTGCGAACTGAATGAAGACCGATCCGGATGAAGATGATGACTAAAACCCGAGATGCAAAGGTAGTCCAAATGGAAGTTAGAGCTCAGGATCCCGGACCCAGTTGGGAACCAATGAGTTCACTTCATGGTTGGGCTTTGCTGCGGGACGTGTGCAAAGTGGTTGTCGGTATTCATAACTTTGGTTCACCACTGAGAGATGGATAGTGGGCTTGTAGTGATAGTTACACGGGATTGGATTCCGTCATGGCCCAAAGTATTGGGTGACCAAAGTAGTGGATATCGTATGCTTTACGCACTGAGTAAGAGATGTGAGGATGCTTGCTATGTTTGATTGTTTGACATCACTATGACATGCACATCCCCACCCCGTTATCTTTACACCATTTGAAAGGGCACCTTAGAGTGTTGTACAGTATGTAGTGCTAGCTCTTTGGTTGCAGGTCCAGGTTCAGGTATGATTGGATTATACCTGTTATTGTTATGTTTTGATGCTTATCGCTCATACCAGGCTTTATGTCTGACCCAGAGTTTTATGTCTCTTCTTATTACTCTGGGTGCTCACACGAGCAGACTAGAGACAGGTTATGGTTAGCTGGTGATGCGCGAGTAGCTGATTCGGAGGCGAGCAGGAGGCTTCCACGTATGATATATAGATATTCTCCCTGTGTCGTTGGTGGTTGCTACTTGGGCATTAGTAGTGTACCTCCTTTATCTTGCTTTTGCTTTGAGACAGTTTGAAAAGTTGTAATAAGCTATATTTTGGATTTCCGCTGCTATGATGCTCAGTTCTGGTTTTTAGCTTATGCACTGTCCCTCCTGTTTTATGTCAAGTATGTTATTATTATATTTTGTTCTATGCGCTGTGAGACATATTACAGGTTCCTTGATTAGTCCATTCTCTTCTTTCTTTTCCTTTTGGCGACCGTCCCGTGCTAACTGAACATGTGTACAGCGCACTTTTGGAGTAAATGTCGGTTGGTGCGGGGCGGGCCGTCACACTTGGTATCAGAGCTCTAGGTTGCGTAGTTAACCTAGGGAAAGACACTAGGGAGAGTTAGTACGTATATGAGAGCGCGTACTTGTGATTACTTTGGTTTTCAAAAGCTATATATATATACTATTGGTAGTATAAGAATGAAGTTGTACTGCACTAGCACCACTATGGGGTCGTTAATCGTTTCCCCTTTTACAGATTAACGATGAGCCGATATGCTAGAGGTGCGGGTAGGGGAGCCAATAATGGGAATGCTGCCGACATGAGGGCGATGTTTACCGACCTCATGAGAGACATGCTTAGAGATGTTCAGGGAGCAGTTCCCAATCCCGGAAATGGTGGTGGTCCAGTGGTGCAGGCGCCTAGGGTCGATTTCGCCAAGTTGTGCAAGGATTACACTAACCTTGGTGGGAAGCCGTTCCACGGAACGGAGTCGGCCACAGATGTTCAGGATTGGTTGGATAGCTGTGATCGTATCTTCGACGACTTGGGTCTTGAGGATGCGATGAAGAGAAGGCTAGCGTCTCGTCAGCTGCAAGGGCGAGCGATGAATTGGTGGAATGCCATTAGAACGGCTACTCCAGAAGATCAAGTTACTTGGAATCAGTTTAAGACTCGTTTTTGTGATGAGTTTATTCCAGCTGCTCATAAGTCAGAACTGTTCAGGAAGTTCTTGGAGCTTAAGCAGAACGGTAGAGCAGTCTCGGAGTATATCGCTGAATTTGACACTTTATCGAAATATGGATGGTCCCTTATCGATACAGTCGAAAAGAAGAACGAGAAGTTCATAACTGGCTTGGATGGGTACTTGGGGGAAAGACTTATAAACCATATCGATGAGACGTTCGAGTCTATTGTAGGAAAGGCATTAAGGTCAGAGAGCCTTTTCCCTAAGTCGAAGGCCGAAGTTGCTACGGCATCTGCAGAGGAGCCAAAGCTGCAAGCAGGCGGTGAAGGCAAGAAGAATTCTCAGAATAAGAGGAAGCAGAACCCGACCAAGGATTGTCAGGATAAGAAAAATAAGAAAGATGGCGAATGCTTTAGTTGTGGCAAGAAGGGCCATTACGCCAGAGATTGTCGAGAAAAGCCTGGGGAAAGGAAGTGCTTTAACTGCGGCCAGGCGGGACATCACAAGGATGATTGCCCACAACCTCCTAGGGAGAAGCAGATTGTGAAAGCGTATGCTATCAACGTTGTTCCTTCTTCGTCAAATGCCCCAACTGCGGCGCAGAAGGAAAAAGGTGTCGTTATTCGAGGTATGCTTTCTATTTAAGATATTTTGATCGGGTTTTGTTTGACAAACCTGAGTTAGTCGATAGACCTTTAGTAGTGGCGAACCTGATTGGTGGTTCGACTAGTTTTGGCATGATTTGTTAATGTGGTCTTATCGAGTCATGGATGTATGTTTCCTTGTGATTGCTTTGTTTTAGGCTTTACTGGGTTTAGCATTATTTTGGGGAGTCGATCTACTCCAAAGGAATAGGGTGGTATTAGGTACCTACCTAGTGATGGCTATAGTAACTGGAGTTAAGGAAGCTAAGAAGTTATTGTTGTAATAAGTTCTAGTTGTCTCTGGGAGGCAAATGAGTACTCCAGTGCTAGATTGTTTTGCTAGTATCACCTCATGTGGATTGTCCGAACTCGGAGGAGATGTTCCTTGGGTGCTTGTCTGATATTGGTTTAGGCCTTTGGGGCTTGTGCTTGGGGAATGTCGATTTCGACTAGGATGGGTTGCGTGAGGGGTAAATAGTTGTTGCGATTTTCATTGGATGATATCTTGGTTCACTCGAGGAGTGATGGGCGGACGGAACATGATAAGACTGTTCAACGGTATAGACTGCCTAGAGTTAGACTCGATAGGGTTATGAGCTTGCTCGAGTGGGACTCGGGAAAGATGCAGAGTAATGGATTGGTTAGGACCCTATGTTGATGTTCTTTTTGAAAGAATAGGATGTGTTCGTTGATCATGGAAGATGCAACGAAGATTAGGACGATTCAAGTTAGACTTGAACTCGTAAAAGAAAAATGGGGCGAGTTCGTTAGTCATGGTGATATAACGAATATGGAAATACTTCACATTAGATTTGAAGTATGTTTGGAACATTGTGGGAAGCTCGTTGATCTTGGAGATTCAGCGAACATAGGAGAGTTTCACGTTGGACTTGGACTCGTAGGTAGAGTACCTAGATTCACTAGGTGGGTCTAGTTTACCTTTGGAAGGTGAATGTACGTTGGACGTGCAGTACGAGATTCATTGGATGAGTCTAGTTTATCTCTGGGAGATTGACTCGAGTTAGACTCGAGAAGGCTGCAAGGAATTGGATTCAGCTCGAGTTGGACTCGAGAGGGCAGCAAGATAATGGATAGACTTGGGTTGGACTCAAGTATTTTAGGAGGACTAAAAGCAGGGGTATCTGGGGACGCCCGTTACCTTGGATCCGTTGGACGTGATCTAGTTATCCTTGGAGGATAAACGTACGTTGGACGTACGGTAGTCCGATTGGAGGCTGGGCTTCCATTAGTTTAATTATCCTTGGAGGATAAACGTACGGTAGACCGAAGGGAGGCGGGGCTTCCATTGGCCTGGGATTGGTTGGACCAGTCAAGTAGGCATCGGTGTATGGAGGCTGGGCTTCCATTAGTTATTGATGTTGGTTGGACCAGACAGACTGGAATCGACATATTGGGATTGGTTAGACCAATCATGTAGGTGTCGATGTGTTTATGACTTTAGCAGGTGATAGATAGGATTTGTTTGATGGATGTTATGGTTGCTATGTTTGTTCCTATCTTTCTTCTCTTGAGTAGACTATCACCTGTAGGGTTCCAGCGATGGGGAACAAAGTGATTGTAGTAGGACTATGAGCCAGTGCAGTAGAGTCGTCATGACTCGAGGGGCAAAGTGGACATAGTAAAGGATTAGTAAGGCTATGAGCCAGTGCAGTGGAGTTGTTATGACTTCATGGGGCAGAGTGGACATAGCAAAGGACTAGTGACTATGGATCAGTGCAGTGGAGTCGCCATGACTCCATGGGGCAGAGTGATCATAGTAAAGGATTTGGGTGTAGTACTAGTTGCATTGAGTAGGAGACATGCCAGTTTAGGGGTTTTGTTTCTAGGATGGAAGCAACTAGAGTATGTCACAGGATATGATTTCAGACCCAAGACTGAATTGGATTCAGAAACGCTAGTAAGCTTGACGATTAGATCGATTTTGATTGAGAGGATTGTTTCCAGTTAGAAGGACGATCCTAATCTATTGGGAACCATCTCTAGGGTAGAGATGGGTATTCGATGGAAAGAGAATGATCAGGTAAGGATTTGATCGAGAAGGGTGGCTTCGAAAGAATAAGGGACTAGTTGTACCCAACGTAGATGGACTGAGAGGTGAAGTGCTTAGAGCATATCATCACTCGAGATTGACTATACGTCCCAGTGGTAACAAGATGTATTGAGACATAGAGTAGATATACTACTGGGAAGGGATAAAGATAGGCAGAAGGCTTATCTCGATAAGAGATGAAGAGATTTGGAATCCTTCGTTAATGACTGGGTGTTCGTCGAGATCTCTCCATAGAGAATGTGATTCGGATTGGTTGGAGAGGTAGGTTAGCACCAAGATTTGTTGGCCCATTCCCAGTCCTCGAGCAAGTTGGGAATTTGGCGTATGAAGTAGAGCTACCTAACAAGATGGCGGGAGTTCACAACGTATTTCATGTTTCCCAGTTAAGGAAGTTTGTGCAAGACCCTAATGTGGCTATTTCACCAGATCAGTTGGACGATATCGAGGTTGAACCCGAGTCGGTTGAGAACCGCAAGTCTATGCGTATTGTTGGGAACGATACGAAGCAGCTTCGAAGGAAGGCGGTGAAACTAGTCAAAGTCCAGTGGGGTAAGAATGAAAAAGACTGTACTTGGGAAACAGAGGAGGATATAAGGAAGAAGTATCCAGAACTCTTTGCCTGGTAAGGTTTTGGTAGTGATAGTTTCTTCCCTTGTTAGTAAACCGCATGCTAGGATAGACTTGTTTTGCATGTTGATTGTTGTTTATGGTTGATAGGCATGCGGAACCCTTTTTGTGTTTTGGTTAGGAAATTTCGGGGGCGAAATTTCTTAAGGGGGGAAGAGTGTAACGACCCGTATTCTACGCATCATGGGATCGTAGAATATTTATTTCTTTCACATATGAAGTCGTATGGTCATGTAACTTTGGGAGACGACTATTGGGGTCATTTCCCATGTTCATGATTTTTGTCGATTTTTAAATGACCGTTTTGCCCCTAGTCGGTACTGTTTTGGCCACAACTTTTGACTGGAAAGGAATTTTGACCTGAAACCACTTCCATTGGATTCGAATGATGGTTTCTCTTTCCGTAGAGTGGTCATATTAGCCAAACGGACTTACCGTTTGGGAGATATGGCTGAATTAAGGTTTAAAGGGTTAATTTCAGCTAATTGGGCTTAACCGGGTGATTAGCAGCTAGGCCCATTGGGTAATTTCGGGTTTGGGAGTATTTAAGGGCTGCTAGGGTTTGGATTTCGGTTTTAGACTCATTTTTCCAGCCGCCACTTAGTTTCTTCAACCCTAGTCATGGCCTCCACCTTCTAATTTCATCCCAAATCACCTTCTAATCACTTCCTAATCAAGTTTTGGCCTAATCTACATCAAATCAAAGAAGATCTTCACCAAATCAGCGAGAGAGCCGCTGGAACACGTAGGGATTGGATCCAAATCAGAGGACATTTCAGATCTATAGTTTAATTTGTGGCAAAGGTGAGTGATTTGCATTGTTTTTCACTAATTACGGCTAATTATGGTAATTAGCGAAGATTAGCGAAATTATGGCTCAGAAAAATCTAGAAAAATTCCTAAAATTCTAAAACATCATTTTATGCATCTGATATGAATTTGGGTTAATTTCGACTAATTTTGTTAATCCCGGATTTTGGGGGATTAAGGGGTGATTAGTGATAATTAGCGAAATTATGCATGTTAAAAATCTGGAAAAATGTTCAGAAATTCTGAAATATTGTTTTAGACCTCTGTTAGAAGTTTGGTTCAATTTGGTTAAGATTTGCTAACCTTATTGTTAGATTTGCTTAAGTATGCTTAAGGGAAAATATGGGGTATTGGCTATGTTTGATCCATTTTACATGCTATGATTTATGTTTTGGTGTTTGTGGTCGATACTATATGTTGCTATGACTGTATGGTATGCTTTGTAATTGTTTAGAAGTGTTAGTTTGGTCAAAAACGCCGTCGAATGGCGAAAAACAGTCGCTGGAATGAAGTGTAGGAAGTACCCCGGACCGGATCGCCCCTACCCCATGCGAACCGATCCGATTGAAGCTCGCGCCACGAAACGACCCGATCCGCCCCATCTTCCACGATCCGAACCGATGGCACGACTCGATCCGTCGATGCTTGAAGACCACGATCCGTTCCAGCTTGGGTGTCACGATCCGATGATGGCGATCCGACCATTCGCGAAGGAGGACTGCGAACCGAACCGAAGGGGGATGGTGACTACGAGTGCATCGTGACCCGACCCGATGCAGCAGACGCGATCCGAATGAGCTGACGAATGGTGCGATCCGACCCGAGCTGACGTAACAGGCACGACCCGATCCGAGCGAAGGCAATGACCACGATCCGCGAGTCGAGCTGATGCGAGGAGGCGAGTCACGAACCGAACCAGGAGGTTGCGAACTGAATGAAGACCGATCCGGATGAAGATGATGACTAAAACCCGAGATGCAAAGGTAGTCCAAATGGAAGTTAGAGCTCAGGATCCCGGACCCAGTTGGGAACCAATGAGTTCACTTCAAAGTTGGGCTTTGCTGCGGGACGTGTGCAAAGGGGTTGTCGGTATTCATAACTTTGGTTCACCACTGAGAGATGGATAGTGGGCTTGTAGTGATAGTTACACGGGATTGGATTCCGTCATGGCCCAAAGTATTGGGTGACCAAAGTAGTGGATATCATATGCTTTACGCACTGAGTGAGAGATGTGAGGATGCTTGCTATGTTTGATTGTTTGACATCACTATGACATGCACACCCCCACCCCGTTATCTTTACACCATTTGAAAGGGCACCTTAGAGTGTTGTACAGTATGTAGTGCTAGCTCTTTGGTTGCAGGTCCAGGTTCAGGTATGATTGGATTATACCTGTTATTGTTATGTTTTGATGCTTATCGCTCATACCAGGCTTTATGTCTGACCCAGAGTTTTATGTCTCTTCTTATTACTCTGGGTGCTCACACGAGCAGACTAGAGACAGGTTATGGTTAGCTGGTGATGCGCGAGTAGCTGATTCGGAGGCGAGCAGGAGGCTTCCACGTATGATATATAGATATTCTCCCTGTGTCGTTGGTGGTTGCTACTTGGGCATTAGTAGTGTACCTCCTTTATCTTGCTTTTGCTTTGAGACAGTTTGAAAAGTTGTAATAAGCTATATTTTGGATTTCCGCTGCTATGATGCTCAGTTCTGGTTTTTAGCTTATGCACTGTCCCTCCTGTTTTATGTCAAGTATGTTATTATTATATTTTGTTCTATGCGCTGTGAGACATATTACAGGTTCCTTGATTAGTCCATTCTCTTCTTTCTTTTCCTTTTGGCGACCGTCCCGTGCTAACTGAACATGTGTACAACGCACTTTTGGAGTAAATGTCGGTTGGTGCGGGGCGGGCCGTCACAGTTAGATATCTATATTTGATGCTTATACAGTGTAGTGCACTTTGGTTGATGGTTGATTATTTTTCAATGCTATTATATACGTGTGATGTATGAAAATCCATATAATTAACATTATATGGTGATTGATTGGGCCTCATTCCAATTTAGAAAATAAAGAATAATATAAAATAAAGGTTCATGTGTTGACAGTACTCATCCATTGAGATTGGTCATGTGTTGAACGAAATATTTTAGTAATAAAATTTACATCTTTATCAATATAAAATAAAGGTTCATGTGTTGAAAGTACTCATCCATTGAGATTGGTCATGTGTTGAACGAAATATTTTGATAATAACAACTATTTTGAAAAAGAAATATTTGAAATAGAATATTTGAAAATAGAAATTTATGAAGCCGTGTTGATTAGATTGACGCCATTTTGACGTGAACGATATTTATATCGATTTTAAACGATTTCGAAATGAAATGAATTGAAAACGATTTCGAAATGAAATGAATTGAAAACGATTTCGAAATGAAATGAATTGAAAACGATTTCGAAATGAAATGAATTGAAAACGATTTCGAAATGAAATGAATTGAAAACGATTTCGAAATGAAATGAATTGAAAACGATTTCGAAATGAAATGAATTGAAAACGATTTCGAAATGAAATGAATTGAAAACGATTTCGAAATGAATTGAATATAAAACGAATTCAAATTGAATTGAAAGCAAATTGAAATGAATTCAAATTGAATTGAAATTTGAATTGAATAGAAATGAATTTTAAAACGAATTTATAAAGAAGGATTCAATTTTGATTTGAATTGAAATGGAAGTTGAAATTGCTTTTGAAACGAATTTAAAACTATTTATATAATTCGTTTTAAATAGAAATCGACGAAATATATATATATATATATATATATAATATAATGGCCTGAACAGAACGCGCCGCGCCGCGGCAGTTCGTGAATTTCGACCATTTATTTCAAACGGACATTACGGGAGATCCGACCGTCGGATTCTCCTGAAACCGGAACCGTTGGGTTCGTATCTAAAAGAGCTTTCTAAAGAATATTAGAAATTAGAAATCTAACGGTTGGATTTGGAGTTACGTCCAAATCAAATTTGAAAAAGGTCGCTGTAAGTGCAGTTCGATGGCCATTGATGGAAATCGACTGTACGGGCCTTGATAAAATTATTAAAAATAGTAATAATTTGTGTAAAATCATAAGAAATGATTTGGGAAAAATTGGGATGAAAAACTCCATATTTGAAAAGATAAAAATAGATTTTTATCGAAATGAACTGGTTTTGAACTAGAATTATAATTCTATTTATTTTTAAATAAATTGAATTTAAAAAAGGGTTTTGAAAATAACCAGAATATCCAATGATTGCATTGGAGTGGATTTGAATCGAAATTGTCTTCGGAATATTTCGATGTTGGAATTCGTGATTATACAGGTGTTGTTATGGAAATTTGAAAGATATATATTTATATCGTTATTTCCAATACGACATTTGTTAGTCGTAGAATTTGATATTGAATATAAGCCGATATATTTTCTATTCAGAGCCTTGTATTGAATATCGAATATGATTTGGGTTTGTCGTGAATGGTGTCTTCACTAACACTGTTCTTGAACCCAGTTGAGAAATGATTAAATCTTTTTATTTAGATTTAATGAAGTGTACCAATTAAATAATATTTAATTGGAATTGAATTGATATTGATTTTTGGGTTTATCGTGAACAGTGTTTTAAATAACACTTGTTCTTTAACCCGATAATTAATGGAATGTGATTTTGGGTTCATCGTGAACCGTGTTTTAAATGACACTGATTCTTTAACCCAGTTAACGATTAAAACTAAGTGGAGTTTTAATGAATCTTTAATTAGATTGAAATAATCGAGAATGGAGTATCACCAGTTTTGCTCCAGGCGATAGTTAAATCTTTAATTAGATTTGAACGTGAAATGGTAATTGAATTTACCGATAACACTGTGGTGTTAGATATGAAGTATTACCAGTTTTACTTCATGGGATAAATAGGTTGGGATTGGGAAATTAAAACAAATGATTACTTCGGTAAGTTTCGTTAATCCCGGCTAGTTGAATCAAAATTCAAAAGGATAGATTAAAGAATAAATATAAGGAATTTATCTTGGATAAAATTAATAGGAACCTTTCCCTATGAATGTGAAATTTAGAAACTAACTGTCGGTTAGCTAAGCAGAACGGTTTTCTGGATATTGATCTGATGTTGGTTTCGGCCTTCGGGGTTAATATTTGGGGAATTATTCTCTTGATTAATTTACGGTTAGTGACTGATGAATTGGAATGAGGCGTATGTTGTGTTTGTGTAACACTTATTTAAAATATACGCGAGTTATTCGGAAAGACCGGGTTTATCCCATTCTGAATAACTGATACGACGATAAGTCGAAGATGAAGACGATGGTCGAAGACCGGAAGTCTTCACGTCGGTTGGGTGATTACTGATGATCTTGATTGGGCTGTACACCCAAGAAGATGGAAACAGTTGGTGATCGTCCAGACGTGCTTGGAGATCGATGGATATGCGGGGTACTAGGTGCCTCCGGTTTCGTTCAGACCCAGAACGGACTTGTAAATGGACTGTGTGTCTGACATTGGATTTCATTCTGTGTGACTGATATCGGTTGCATAGAGTGGTTTGCCTGTGTGGCATGCTAAGATGCAAATGATCAAGGCTTCTGTTGAAAAGCAAAGTCTTGTGGTGATGATCAAAGCACAGCCTGTGTGGCACAGCTTTGAGTAACGTAAATTCGCGAGCCTCGCACCCCGGTTGTGAACCAAAAACGGGAGAGGACCTCAGGGAGGGCATGCGTTTCCTTCTAGCTAGGGTGGTGTCAGTGACCTACCAGCCCTGACATTTATATACTTTTCACCTGTGTGGTTGTTGCTGTTGCGAGGCGCCTCGGTTAGATCGGACGATCCGGGTCCGATGGAGTCATTCGTTGGCTCATTTACGCCCCAAAGGGCGGGGAGACGTAGTGTTCAGGCATTTTAATCCACATCGGTGGACCGGCCCTGTCGCTCCAAGGGTCACTCGAGCTCTGATCCTGAGACATGGGCTAGATTGTCTCGAATCGGTTGAGGACGATCCCTGGCCTCGGTTCATAGATGGAAATCCAATTTCCAAATACGTGACTTTGCGGTTTTATTTGTAAACCTATATATGGCGACATAGTGGCATGGGACGCTCATGCCGCCTATGATTGATACTTATGATTTGAAGATTGTTTTATACACTATACACTGATAATAGTATCAAATGATTTGTTTTAAACGTATCAAGCATCCTTTGGCTGTTATAAGGGAAAACCCTATCCTCCGGCTTGCGTTGCATTGTGTGATAGGACCTGGGTCTTATAACAGCTTCATTTTTCTTTATTTAGCATTGCGCTGTTTGTTTTATGCACTGGTATTCTTGGGAGGAAACCCGTTCCGTGTTATACGGCGTGGTCCCTTGATTTACCTATCTTTAAAATAAAGATTTACAACTGTTTTAGTTCTCACACCAGTCACATGACTGACCTGGAGTTTATTGTTTTAACCTAAACTCTGGGTGCCCTTATTTTGACACGGGCAGCTAGTAGTTTTGGTTTTGCAGATTTATATTCATAGGATCCTAGATTACAGCTGGAACGATATCCGGAAAGCTTTGTATCCGTATATCTCTTCTAGTTGTGTATTGTATTGTTTTCCGCTGCTATGTATTTGAATGTAATTTAAATCTCTGATATTTCTGTGTAATATTCATTTATACTCTGTATATTCTTGTAATCTGATGCATTGATGTAATATACAATGAAATGTTCTTCTGTATGTGTTCTGTTGTGGCTTGTTCTCGAACTATCCGCTCTTTCCTTGCCGGGGAAGTTACGGGTTTTCACAATTTGCGACCTTGGTTATCGACATAAACTCAATGTTGACTATCCAAGCATTGAAAATACCAGATAATTAATAGAAAGAAGTTAGAAGGTGAGAATAGATGAGATAGAAATATTAGAATAGAAGAAGCAGAAGATCACCACAACAGAATCAGAGTAATACGAATCTCATAGCGGAACGAATAAAATATAACATAACTTTGAAATAAAACCAGTATATGTATACAATAACATTTATCAGAGTACAACACTTACAACACATCGGAAATAAACAGATGCTATAAAATCCTAAAGCCTCCTACTCCAAGCTCTCAGTATTTGTAAAATCCCGACTACTTGATTTCCCGTACAAAATCGGGCACCCAAGAGTTTAGGGAAAACAAAACAAAATAAACTCCTGGTCAGTCATGGGACTAGTGTGAGTAAATAATTTAAAACAGTTTGAGAAAATAAACGATATCTCATAAGACCACGCCGTATAACACGGAACGGGATTTTCCCTTATGAGAATCCAAAACACTTAATTTAACTTTCAAAATCCTTTAGAAAGAAACGATAATCTTCATATCAAAACTCTTTTGATATTATAATATTGTCTATCAACCACAACTAAATAATCATTAGCAGAACGCTTTCATTTCACGTTCCACATACATTATATATAATCAAAAACCGTGGGCCCTTATTGGGTAATGAATTCCAACTGGGAAGGTATGGGACCACCTTCCGACAGTGTATCTCTAGAGAGGAATACACCGGGTTCAACAAAAACATCTTGTAACCCAGGCTAAACATGACCGGTCACTCATTTCGCTTGAGTGTACCGAATGTATTATCACCAACGGTTGGGATCAGCAACAGTTTCCCGAAAGGGACAACATCGAAATAGGTTAAAGAAGTAAATGAAATTTCTCTAGATTAGGCGACAATACACCCTAATTGGCAGCTAACCACTTAGCCATGCAACCTACCCGATTTTATACCATTTCCTGATTGTGAGGTTAGAGGCTATAACGTATAGATCACACCTTTATTTACTTTGAATGCCACATCGTCATATCCGCCAAATCACAAATTGATTTCCCCAAAAATACCAGGGTATACAGTTAAGAGAAATGAATTCCTCCACCACCAAACGTAAATACGTTTGGAGAGATCAACTTACGCGATCTATTAAATATACTCTGTCAGACATTCTTCCATACAGGTCGTCCTGGGACTGGACAGGCCGAAGGTACTATTCTGTAAATCCATCTTAGGCAATTTATACCTAGGATTTACTGAATAGCCCTTGCATATCTCCGTCTTCAGTTATCTTCATCGTATTTGATTCACAATGCTAATGCCATACGGAGTGGTTTTCAGATAATATATCTGATCCCGGTCTCTCCGTATTGACAACGGAAATGGTTAATTTTTTTGATAATTGGTGATTTAACTATCAAAGGAAAACATGTGTACAAACAAAGGTCGTATTCCCAAATGGAAATCTTACTGATCAATCATCATTTCATTTCCCAATTTCCCGTTTATCATTTCCATATATTCATAAATTCCTTATTTTCTAAAATTAGAAAATATACGTTATTAACTTTGGAAAACGTTTCCAATTCTGGTTCACGCATCAATATCTTCCCACCTCTGTCAGTCTCTAACTGTAAACTAGTAAGAGAACAACTTACCAAGAATAAACCCCGAAGGCCGAAACCAACATCAGATCGATACCCAGAAAGCCATTCAACTCAACTAATTTCCAATCAGTTTCTAATTTCAGTAATTCCATTTAAATTCCTAATTCAAACCCCAAATTCCTTTATAATATTTTATTTGCAAAAGTTTACTTTCATCTAATTTTTCACATAAAATGTGATTTTTTTTATATAATTCTATTTGTTTTCCAAATAATTTCTTTTATAATTCTACTTGTTTTTTCAAATATTTCCTTTTCAATATCCTATTTATTTCAAATAAATATTTCCCTTTTCAATATCCTATTTATTTCATATAAATATTTCCCTTTTCAATATCCTATTTATTTCATATAGATATTTCCTTTTTCAATATCCTATTTATTTCATATAAATATTTCCTTTTTCAATATCCTATTTATTTGATATAAATATTTTCATTTTCAATATACACTTTGAAAATTCCCTTTTTACATTCCAATATTTCTTATGGTATTTAAAATACCAAATAACCATGATCAATATCATCCAAACACCCATAATCAACAACATACTATATATCACATCATTTCTCCAAATATATGAAAAAAACAGTATTATAAATATTGAGGATCCAATTGGATCCATCCAACCTGTTTTCCTACATCCACCAGTGTTAAACAATATAATTAACATTCAATTTCATTTCAATATGAAATATTCTGATAAACAGAATCAATATTTGATTAACAATATATATATATATATATATATATATATCGTTATCTATAATTTTAACCAATCAATTAGCAGTTCATCCAAACAGTCAACACGCAGAAATCAACCAGCATTTATCTGTTCCAAAAATACGTTATAAAAATATAACTGGGAAGAGTTAGTGAGTTTAACTCACATTGGACGATCATTGTTAAATAACGATAATTGTCGGTTGATTTTGAAAGACAATTTATTTCGTTATAAATTGTAACGAGCTCCAGTTCACTCCCAGTCAGTTCCATTGAGTAGCCGTCGTTCATACGATCCCAACAGAACTTGTTTTGTCGGATTCTGATATCATATGAGTTGGTTATGAATTTTGGAAGTTCAACGCTCCTTTTAAAATAAATAAAAATTAATTAATATTATAATTACTTCAAAATCCTTACTTAACCATGTTTTATTTCCTTAACCAGGCCACTGATCCTTCTTCCCCGATCCATTAGAATTCACGTATGGTCATAGCAGATAAATTTGATTCCTCCTTCCTCCTTGGATACTCGTGAATTCACAAACCAAGAGTACCTCTATTCCTCTCTTCTATATCCGCTCCTCTCCATTACTATTAGGAACAGCACGCCCCACTCTTCCCAGACTCGTCACACGCTGCCGCCTTTTACCATGATCGATCAAAACATCTTCGATTTCCTTTCCTCCTTCCCATTTAAAATTCCAAACGAAAACACCACTTAAATCTCCATCACAAACTCTACACTTCCATACTAAAATTATTAAACTCGATTTCATTTTGCACCTGCGTCGAAATTGCAGATCTTCACGAACCCAGTATTACTCGCGACAGGAATATATGTCGATTCCCACAAACTTTGGCCAGCACATTCCATTTGATCCCACAAACCCAAAACAAATCACGAAAACTAGAATCAATATAACATCCCAAACTTCCCCGTGAAGGAAAGCCTGGATTGCTTTGAGGACAAGACGAATCAGAAACAAATAGAAGAATATTTCATTGTTTATTACAACAATTTCATCAGAATACAAGAATATACAGAGTATGAATAAATATTACACATTAGAAAAATATCAGAGATCTACATATTACAATGCAGCGGAAAATAATACAAAACACAACTGAAAGGAATATATGGATACAGAGCTTTCCGAATATCGTTCCAACTGTAAACCAGGATCCAGTGAATATAAATCTGCAAAACCAAAACTACAAGCTGCCCGTATGGAAAATAGGGGCACCCAGAGTTTAGGTTAAAACAGTAAACTCCAGGTCTGTCATGTGACTGGTTTGAGAACTAAAACAATTATTTAAAACTTTACTTTAAAATCAGATATATCAAAGGACCATGCCGTATAACACGGAACGGGTTTCCTCCAAAGAATACCAGTGCATATAACAAAACAGCGCAATGCGTTTTGAAAAAATGAGGCTATTATAAGACCCAGGTCCCATCACACAATGCAACGCAAGCCGGAGGATAGGGTTTTCCCTTATAATAGCCAAACATGCTTGGTACGTTAAAACAAATCATTTGATACTATTATAAGTGCATAGTGGATGAAACACTTCAAATATAAATGTATCAATCCTAGACGACATGGGTACCATACATCATGTTGCCAATACTAGGCTCTACAATCAAAAAACTGCAATTGTCACGTACTGGAAGTTGGATTTCCATCTGTGAACCAAGGCAAGGGATCTTTCTTACCGCTTCGAGACGCTCTAGCCCGTGTCTCAGGCAAGTACTAAGTCAAGCCTTTGGATCATCAGGGCCGGTCCACTCGACGTGGATTAAAATGCCTGAACACTACGTTTCCCTGCACTATGGGGCGTCAATCTAGTCTGTATAAAGACCATCCATCGGCTCCGCAAAGACCGAAATAACCGAGGCGCCTCGCAATCCATCATCCATATAAGTAAAATGTCAGGGCTAGTAAAACGCTGACACCACTCCTAGCTAGAAGGAAACGCATGCCCTCCCTGAGGCCCTCTCCTGTTTCTGGTTCACACTGAGGTGTGAGGCTCGCGAATTAACACTACACAAAGCTACGCTATATTAAAGCTGTGCTTTGATCATCAACCACAAGACTCTGTTTTTCAATAGAAGCCTTGATCATTTGCATCTCAGCATGCCACATAGACAATTCACGCTATGCAACCGATGTATATCAATCACCGAGAATGAAATACAATGTTAGACACACATGCATTTACAAGTTCGTTCTAGGTCTGAACGAAACCGGAGGCACCTTATTCCTCGTCCCGTATGTCCAATACAGGAGAGAGGTCCTCGCATATCAGGTCGATCTCCAAGTACGTCTGGACGATCACCACTTTTTACCTTGTCTTGGGTGTACAGCCCAATCAAGACATCAGTAATCATCCAAACGATGTGAAGACCTCCGGTCTTCAACCACCGTCTTCATCTTCGACTAATCGTCGTAATAGTTATTCAGAATGGGATAAACCCGGTCTTTCCGAATAACTCGCGTATATAATAAACAAGTGTTATAAAAACACAACATACGCCTTATTCCAATCTAGAATATTCGTTTATTCAAATATTCTTATACTTTGGGAAAGGTTCCCATTAATTTTATCAAAGATAAATTCTTTAAATTTATTCTTTAATCTTCTGTTGGATTTCAATTCAAACCAAATTATGGTTTATCCAAACTAGTCGGGATTAGCGATCCTTACCGAAGTAATCATTTATTTTATTTCCCAATCCCAGCCTATCCATCCCATGAAGTAAAACTGGTAATACTTCATATCTAACACCATAATGTTATTGGTAAAATTAATTACCATTTCACGTTCAAATCTAATTAAAGATTTAACTATCGCTTGGAGCAAAACTGGTGATACTCCATTCTTGATCATTTCTTGAATTTGATAATTTTAGTTATTAAATTCACCTTTC
The DNA here is from genome assembly GCA_030737875.1 of Allium sativum. Classification (NCBI taxonomy): domain Eukaryota; kingdom Viridiplantae; phylum Streptophyta; class Magnoliopsida; order Asparagales; family Amaryllidaceae; genus Allium; species Allium sativum. The sequence continues at coordinate 17,243,199 of CM060923.1, forward strand.
AATCTATTTAAAGATTCATTAAAACTCTAATTCAGTTTTAATTTCCAAAAATCATTACTTAATGATTATTCAAAGTTAAGAAATTAATCTTATCTTTAACTGGGTTAAAGAACTAATGTCATTTAAAACACAGCTCGCGATAAACCCAAAATCACATTCCATTAACATTGGTATCTTCACGGAAAACAGATCAATATATATAATCGATACAAACTTCCATATCCAACCGATAATATAAATGAAATAACAGCAAAGCCTTTTAAATTCCATATATATTAACAGCCTTCCTCCACAGAAGCTCACTTCGATTATTACCAAATCGAATTCCATTCAATTCCAATTTAATATGTTAAATTGGAAAACTTTACTTTGGAAAATCTCCTTTAAATCTTAACTAAAGATTTATAAATTCCAAATCACATTTCACTATAAATCGGGTTAAAGAACGAATGTCGTTAAAAACACAGTCCACGATAAACCCAATTTACATTCCATTTTATTCCGATTACTAAATATAATTGGAAACTCTAACAATCTTAATTAAAAGATTTATTCTCTTCACCTGGGGTTCAAGAACAGTGTTATTGAATACACCGTTCACGACAAACCCAAAATCCCATTTGATCTTAAATACAAGACCCTGAATAGAAAATATATCGGCTTATATTCAATATCAAATACTATAACCAACAAATATCGTATTGGAAATAACAATATCAATATATCTTTCAAATTTCCATAACAATATTTGTATAATCACAAAATCCAACATCGAAATATTCCGAAGATAATTTCGATTCAAATCCATTCCAATTCATATATTGGAAATTCTGGTTATTTTTAAAACCATTTCAAATCCAATTTATTTATTTTAAAAATAATTGGATTATAATTCTAGTTCAAAACTAGTTCATTTCGACAAAAATAGAAGCGACCCGAACTTCCCCGGTCTCCGAAGAGATGAGAAAGAACGAATTACTGTGAGGACAAGACAAAACAGAACGCAGACGGAAGAACATTTCATTGCTATTACAACAATTCCATCAGAATACAAGAATATACAGAGTATAAATGAATAAATTACATTTGATAAATATCAGAGATTACAATATATTTCATAGCAGCGGAAAAATAATACAAAGCACAACTGAAGGTGATATACGGATACAGAGCTTTCCGGATATCATTCCAGCTGTAAACCAGGATCCTGTGAATATAAATCTGCAAAACCAAAACTACTAGCTGCCCGTGCGGAAAATAGAGGCACCCAGAGTTTAGGTTAAAACAATAAACTCTAGGTCAGTCATGTGACTGGTGTGAGAACTAAAACAGTTATTTAAAACTTTACTTTAAAAGAGAGTAATTCAAGGGACCACGCCGTATAACACGGAACGGGTTTCCTCCCAAGAATACCAGTGCATATAGATAAACAACGCAATGCTTTTTCGAAAAATGAAGCTATTATAAGACCCAGGTCCCATCACACAATGCAACGCAAGCCGGAGGATAGGGTTTTCCCTTATAATAGCCAAACATGCTTGGTACGTTTAAAACAAATCATTTGATACTATAGTAAGTGTATAGTGTCAAAACAATTTCAATCATAAATATAAATCATAGACGGCATAACATCCCATGCTACTATGTCGCCATACTAGGCTCTACAAATAAAGCCGAAATACACGTATTGGAAATTGGATTTCCGTCATGAGTCGAGGCAAGGGGCAAGCTCCTCTCCGCGCTCGAGACACTCTAGCAAATATCTCAGGACTACACACTCTGGGCAATCCTGGATCGGTTGGGCCGGTCCTCACTTACGTTAGAGGATTAGTTATGCCTGAACACACGTTTCCCGGTCCTTACAGACCTATAATCGAGGCGCCTCATTCCAACAACCACAAAGGTGAAAAGTATATAAATGTCAGGGCTGGTAAGTCACTGACACCACCAAAGCTAGAAAGAAACGTCGTGTTCTCCCAACGGCCTGTATCCCGTTTTTAACTCATACCGAGGTGTGAGGCTCGCGAATTCACGTTATACACAAAGCTGCCACGTAGGTCGTGCTTTGATCATCAACCACAAGACTCTGCTTTTCAACAAAAGCCTTGATCATTGCATCTTAGCGTGCCACACAGGCAATTCATGCCATGCGACTGATGTCCATCGATATACAACCTCTGAGCTCGTACGTCTCAGAGAAGGGCGTTAAGCAAAAGAATAAATTCTCCGTCGCCAAACAGATGTATATTTAATAGAAATCAATCAACACAGAATAAAATCCAATGTCAGACACACAATCCATTTACAAGTCCGTTCTGGGTCTGAACGAAACCGGAGGCACTTTCCTCGCATATCCATCCATCTCCAAGTACGTCTGGACGACCACCAACTGATTCCCTCATCTTGGGTATACATCCCAATCAAGATCATCAGTAATCACCCAAACGATGTGAAGACTTCTGGTCTTCAACCACCGTCTTCATCTTCGACATGTCGTCGAATCGGTTATTCAGAATGGGTATAAACCCGGACTTTTCGAACAATCCGCGTATATTAAAAACAAAGGTTACACCAACACAACATACGCCTCATTCCAATTCATATTCTCAGGGAAAGGTTCCCATTAATTTTATCCAAGATAAATTCTTTAAAATTTATCCTTTATCTTCCTTTGGATGTCGTTTTCAAACCAAATTATGGTTTTCCAAACTAGTCGAGATTAGCGAATCACACCGAAGTAATTATTTATTTTATTTCCCAATCCCAACCTATTCATCCCATGAAGCAAAACTGGTAATACTCCATATCTAATACTATGGTGTTATCGGTAAATTTAATTACCATTTCACGTTCAAATCTAACTAAAGATTTAACTATCGCTTGGAGCAAAACTGGTGGTACTCCATTCTCGCTTATTTTCTAAATTTGATCATTTAAACTATCAATTCACATTTCAATCTAATTGCAAATTCGTTAAAATTCCTTTTACTGGGTTAAAGAACTAGTGTTATTTAAAACACAGTTCACGACAAACCCAAATCACATTTTATTTAAACCCATTTCAAATCCAATTTATTTATTTAAAAATAAATGGGTTTTAATTCAAAACTAGTTCATTTCGATAAAAATCTATTTTTATCTTTTCAAATGTGGAGATTTTCATCCCAATTTTTCTCAAATCATTTCTTATGATTTTACACAAATTATTGATATTTTTAATAATTTTATCAAGGTCCGTACAGTCGATTTCCAACAACGGCCATCGAACTGCACCTATAGCGACCTTTTTCGAATTTGATTTGGACGTATCTCCAAATCCAACCGTTAGATTTCAAATTTCTAATATTCGTTAGAAAGCTCTTTTTGATACGAACCCAACGGTTCCGGTTTTAGGAGAATCCGTCGGTCGGATCTCCCGTAATGTTTGTTTGAAATAAATGGTCGAAATTTACGAACTGCCGCGGCGCGGCGCGTTCTATTCAGGCCGTTATATTATATATATATAATATATATAATATATATTTCATCGATTTATATTTAAAACGAATTATATAAATAGTTTTAATTTCGTTTCAAAACAATTTCAACTTCCATTTCAATTCAAATCAAAATTGAATTTTTCCTTATAAATTCGTTTTAAAATTCATTTTTATTCAATTCAAATTTCAATTCAATTTGAATTCATTTCAATTCGTTTTCAATTCAATTCAAATTCAAATTCAAATTGGTTTTCTATTCGATTCAATTCAAATTGGTTTTCTATTCCATTCAGTTCAAATTGGTTTTCTATTCCATTCAGTTCAAATTGGTTTTCTATTCAATTCAATTCAAATTGGTTTTCTATTCAAATCAAATTCAATTCATTTTCTATTTGAATCAAATTCAATTCGTTTTCTGTTTGAATCAAATTCGTTGTATATTCAATTGAAATCAAATCCGTTATATATTCAATTGAAATCAAATTTGTTTTCTATTCAATTCAATTCGAAATCGTTTTATATTCAATTCATTTCGAAATCTAATCATATTCAATTCATTTCGAAATCGTTTTATATTCAATTCATTTCGAAATCACTTTTCAATATTCATTTCGAAATCACTTTATATTCAATTCATTTCGAAATCGTTTTATATTCAATTCATTTCGAAATCGTTTTATATTCAATTCATTTCGAAATCACTTTTCAATATTCATTTCGAAATCACTTTATATTCAATTCATTTCGAAATCACTTTTCAATATTCATTTCGAAATCGCTTTTCAATATTCATTTCGAAATCGCTTTATATTCAATTCATTTCGAAATCACTTTTCAATATTCATTTCGAAATCGCTTTTCAATATTCATTTTAAAATGAATAAAATCGATATAAATATCGTTCACGTCAAAATGGCGTCAATCTAATCAACACGGCTTCATATATTTCTATTTTCAAATATTCTATTCGACAAATGAATATTTATCTTTTTTTCTCCACACACGACTAATCTCAACGAATGAGTACTGTCCACGTGTGGCTATTTTTGTTATTTAAAATATCTTATAAAATTTGGGTATCTATCGTTTGATTTTCAATTAGACTCCACCGTGAAGTATTTCTAATTTTAAATATGATAAAGATGTATATTTTATTATTAAAATATTTCGTTCAACACATGACTAATCTCAACGGATGAGTACGGTCAACACATGAACCTTTACTTTATAGTGATAAAGATATAAATTTTATTGTTAAAATATTTCGTTCAACTCATGACTAATCTCAACGGATGAGTACAGTCAACACATGAACCTTTACTTTATATTATAAAGATGTAAATTTTATTATTAAAATATTTCGTTCAACACATGACTAATCTCAACGGATGAGTACGGTCAACACATGAACCTTTATTTTATATTATTCTTTATTTTCTAAATTGGAATGAGGCCCAATCAATCACCATATAGTGTTAATTATATGGATTTTCATACATCACACGTATATAATAGCATTGAGAAATAATCAACCATCAACCAAAGTGCACTACACTGTATAAGCATCAAATATAGATATCTAACGCTTATAACAGCCTGTCAATCAATCGATCGACATATTTAATCAATCAGGATGAGTGAACTTCATATTTCATCCCAACACCCGTGTGGGGTTTCAAACAATCAAACACAGATTTTATTTGTGCAGTTGGGCGATGCGTAAAATTTATCGTCCCAATCAATGTCATTCAAATAGGTGTACATAAACAAACCGTCCGGTTTGTAAATGAATATTTATTTATTCACCTTCACTATATTCCTATTCACGTTAAAAATTATATTTTTAACGATAAAACATTTTATTTTAACATATGAATTTTTATTCAGTTCATTTACAAAATAAAAATGATATTTTTATTTTTCTAACTTATTTTAGAAAATTTCGGCGGCATAACGGCACGATACTAGAAACGGGACAAGGCCTAGCCTTATCCCCGGTCTAGTGAAGGCCCACGCCATTCACACATCAATCAAATCCATTCCATTTCACCAAACAATTCAATTCAAACCAAATAATCTAACCAACTACACAACCAAACAATTAAACAAACATGCCATCCATGGTCCGTGGATGACGGGTGTCGGGTGCTACTAAACACCGTCTGCATCCTAGTATATATATATATAACTAGAAAAAGAAATTGAAGAGTGAGAAGTTCTCACCGATAGCTATCCTAACTCCACGGCACTTCTAATGCAGGAAATCTTCATTGTTCTCGCCTCTTATCACTTTCGTCGTCCGTAGTCACTACATATGTAAAAATCGAATTTTTACTTTGCTATTCAATATATAAAAATCGAATTTTTACTTCTCTATTCAATATATAAAAATTGAATTTTTACTTTCCTATTCAATATATAAAAATCAAATTTTTATTGCTGTTTTTGTAATGTAAAAATCGAATTTTTATCGCTACTATATTTATAAAAATCCTATTTTTACAACGCTACTATATAAAAAGATTTCGCCTTTTCAAATATAAAGATTTCATCACTATAAAAATCACCTCTTTATTTCAACGTATATATAATAAAAATCAGATTTTTATTTCGCTACATATACGTAGATGATATGTAACACCCCACACCCGCTACGGTCACTCACTAAGGGAATGCCATAACATCGGTGGAGTATTTTAAGTGAATATAGAACAGAAAAATTACAACAAGACAGATATAAATAATACTTGAGAATTTAAAACATCATTTCATTGCAGCGGAAAGTAAAACATGTTTGGTTACACCAAAACCATAAACAACAGTCAAGTACATAATATCCATCCTGATAAAACAAAAGTACATAATCCCACTACATAACTTAATAGCCATAATAGAAAAGATAAACTGAGCTTTACATCCACGGTCCAAGCTCCAAAAGATAGATAAAGCAGTCTGATCGAAGCCCACTAGTGCTAGGCCCACTCTGATAACCTGAGGGTTGGGAAAAAGATAAAAACAACGGGGTCAGACATAAGTCTGAGCGAGTCCTATAACTTTAACAATACAATCGTTAAAGTAACCAGAGTAAGACATAAGCTTGATATACGGTAACGACTGGGGATAAATGGCTACACTAAGCAGCCAACTAGACTTAGGATGAACTAAGATAACCGTAAAGACGCATCTACCCACCCAAGGATAATTACTACACTGCACCACACCAGTCATTCCTAATTTAAAGGTTGATCCCACTAAGAGTACTTAGTAAAACTTAATGGTAGTTTCGTGTACCCCTAGCTGACTACATAGGTGCCATCTGCCCCTATCTCCACTAGGTGTACCCACTACCCTCATTCGATCGGCTCCCTAACGTAGATACCCGTGCTGGCCCCACAGTGGGGTGTATCATCCCCCAAAGTGGCAACCTGATAATATCAACGGTGCACGGCTTATACCTACACGATGCAACAACGTCTTACTTACCAGCCCGGGTCCACACACGCATATGAAACCCGTTGGACTTGCGTTGCCACCGCTAACCCGTTTTGGCCTCTTACAGTCAAGCCCAATATGCGTGTTCCGTCCTCGACCTGGGTCGAGCCCACAAAGATACGTTTGGGATATTGGTTGAACTGGGCCCCCACAAGCTACCCACCTAAGCTTGTCATTTCTAGTGAATCCCACTTAACCCTTTAACCATGTCCACTTACATGTTATAAATTTTGGTTAAGTCTTTTAATCATATTTTAATTGCCACTCAAGGCACCCACTAGATTTCCACATGCCACCCAAGGCACTTACTTGATTCCCACATGCCACCCAAGGCACTTACTTAACCCTTTAATCATGTTTAATTACATGTTCCACTTTGGTTAAGTATTCTAATCGTATTTTCTATTGCCACCCAAGGCAACCCACTAGTTTCCTCATGCCACCCAAGGCACCCCCACTAGTTACTACATGCCACCCAAGGCACCCACTTAACCCCTCATGCCCCACTACATGCTAATTTGGTTAAGTGTTTCTTAATTAATTAAGATCGTAACCTTTGTAAAGACCTCTCACATTAGACTGTCTTTTATGGCAGCTGGATATGCCGGTTGGTTCCGGGCAGCCTTACACCATAACAGAGTCTAACCTCGTGTCTTTACACTTGTCACGTATTTAGTTTATGACTATGACCTCTCACATTGGGCCAATCATTTGTAGCCGCTGGATTTGCCGGTCGGTTCCGGGCAGTCTTATGCTACAAAAGGGTCCAACCTCGTGTCTTAGTCGATTAATTACACCTAATTAATCACCCCCATAATTTGTATAAATTATCCTTAATTAATTACAAATATTTAAAAATATGGGTAGACCTAACTCAATAGGTAAATTCCCAATTCCATAATATGGGTAGACCTAACTTAATAGGTAAATTCCCAATTATGTCCATCCACTTTATGGTATGTTTAATCATACCAACTTCACACAATTTTATGTGTTCATTAATTTTTACCCCATCGTCCCCACGTAAATACGTTAACCTGACATACTTTAAAAGAGGAGATTCATCATACACACAATGGGTTCAACTTAGCATATCATTAGCATTATCATGGGTTTAAAAGGTGTCAACTTGCATATATGACCATAAACCCAACTTGCATAAATAACCAACCCAAACTTGCATGAATCACATATGTCATAAAGATGGTAACTTGCATAAATGTTCATGTCATAGACCTACCATAAAGGTGTCAACTTGCATACATGTCATAGGTCCAAAAGGGATGAACTTGCACATGTACTTATGTCATACAAAAGGGTAAACTTGCATATGTATGTATGACATACAAATGTGTAAACTTGCACATGTTACTTGCATATAATCAACCACCAAACTTGCATAACATGTTACATATGAACTTGCATATAATCAACCACCAAACTTGCATAACATGTTACATATGAACTTGCATATAATCAACCACCAAACTTGCATAACATGTTACATATGAACTTGCATATAATCAACCACCAAACTTGCATAACATGTTACATATGAACTTGCATATGTATGTATGACATACAAAGGTAAACTCGCATATGTTATGCATATCACTAATCCAAACAACTTGCATAGATTATGCATATTATAGATCCAAACTCATAGGTTAAACTTGCATGTCATGTCACTTATTTCACACATGATTCTAGCATAAAACCAAGCATTTAACTTGCATAAAACCAAACACTTAGCATGCATAAAGCCAAATACTTAGCATGCATATAACCCACCACTTAACATGCATAAACCCAAACACTTAACTTGCATAAACATAGTGTCATCATGAATAAGTGTTAAACATAGTGATTAGCAAACTAACATCATAACATATGACCTAAAACCCATTGATCCACAAGCAAAACCATATGATCTCATCACATCTCATCTACTTAGTTTAGCAATTGGTTATTAAAGTGATAGAAACTCACAAACTCCAAGATTAGCTCCTTAGATAGTTGCTAGAGTTGAAGTAGAGGTGGATTAGTAGTTGATTAGCTTGCAATCCTCTTCTTTAATTAGTGGAGGCTCCTTCTAAGTTGCATTTTGGCGGCATGATGGCATAGATTCTATTTTTAGTATGGATTAGGGTAGTCTTAGGGTGTATTTATAGGATTAGGTTGTGTTTTAGACCTTTAGATTAACCCTAGGTTAGTTTAGGTCCGTCAGATTTCGTCCCAAGCCCTCCAACCCAGCCCAAAACTCAACCAGGTGCACCCAGGCCAGAATCAGCCGACAGGGCAAGTCGACAGCCCTGTCGACTGCCAAGTCGACAGGCATGTCGACAGGCAAGTCGACAGCCCTGTCGACAGCCAAGTCGACTTGGCTGGGCGGGAGTTTTCCCGCCTGGCCCCCATTTCTGCATGTTTCGAAATTCAAATTTCCCGAAAACTTCTTTGGGCCTTAACCGGGTCATACGGACTCCGATTTACAAAATTTCGGACTCTATTTCGCGTATTTTTCCGAGACGAACACAATGACGTAACCCGTTTCCCCTGATTCTCACATATGAGATTATTAATACTGTAATTAGTGAATATCAGTGTTAACTGAAATTCGGGGTGTTACATTCTCCCCTCCTTAAAGGATTTCGTCCCCGAAATCTCCAAGTTAAGGAGAATGCATATCCTACCATCCAAACAACCATCTACTCAATCCATCAAACACGGGCATCCATTGTCCTTAAAACAATTTCTACTGATGTATGAGCATATGCAAAAAGTGTGTGTATATGTTCCCTATCTAATGTATGAACATATGCAAACCGTGATAGTGCCATGCATCCAATATGTATGCGAAAGAACCCCATCGACACATACTATATCTACATGAGTGCACAATCATTCACCAAAATGCATCATCCATATGATAACACAACCATTATACATCCATAAATATAGCTACCTACACACAATTATATGCAATATGCAATATGAAGTGATTGAGCCGATCTAGTGTCTAGAGTGTGTGTATATGCATCCACGAGCAACCACTAGCAAACACTTGCATCCACATGCATCCATCAATCATAACATGTCTCAAACACATGTTTCAACCATAGGTTTACCCTATCTAAAGGTCAAAGGCACTAACAAGAGGACATACTAAAGATAAGATAAGTACTAGACAAACGATAAAGGAGAAGTTAAAAGACATACCCTCAAAAAGGAATGGGTATAATGAATGCATTTTCGCTTCCGTCTCCCAAGTAGCGTTGCTCTCATCTTCTCCCCATTGCACTTTGACTAGTTGAACCTCCCTGTTTCTCAACCTCTTAATCTCTGACCCAAGGATGCGTGTAGGAGCTCGTCGAATAGTCGCATCACGCTCTATCTCTACTTCTTTAAGCAAGCTCGGCTCTACCACCTCTGCGGTCTCATGTAGGCACTTCCTCAAATGTGACACATGGAATACATCATGTACACCACTAAGTCTGTCGGGCAACTCCACTCTATAGGCCATCTGTCCAATCCTTTCCTTAATAGGAAACGGTCCAACAAACCTTGGTGCTAACTTCCCAACAGATCCAAAGCGAACCACATTCCGTAACGGAGATACTTTGACAAAGACCATGTCCCCATCATCAAACTCAAGCTCTGTTCTCCTCTTGTCCGCATAAGATTTCTGTCTGTTTTGCGCCGCTTTCATCCTTCTTCGAATCAAATCAATCTTTTCCGAAGTCTTCCTAACCATATCGGGCCCAAGCAAGATCTTATCCGTAGATTCCCACCAACATGTAGGTGATCGACAAGGCCTTCCATAAAAAGCTTCAAAAGGAGCCATGCCAATACTAGACTGAAAGCTGTTATTATATGCGAACTCCACCAATGGGAGATGCTCTTCTCATGTACCTCCAAAATCTAAGATACATAGCCCCAAAAGGTCTTCTAAAATGCGATTCACCCTCCCGGTCTGGCCGTCCGTCTGAGGATGATTTGCGGTGCTCAAACACAACTGAGTCCCTACCGCCTCTTTCAAACTCTTCCAAAACTCGCTAGTGAAGATAGGATCTCGATCACTCACTATGCTGGAAGGTACACCATGCAATCTAACAATCTCTCGAATGTAGGTTGGAGCTAGCCATTGAGCAGTCCTCTTACTCTTCACGGGTATAAAATGGGCACTCTTAGTAAGTTTGTCTACCCCAACCCAAATTCCCGTATTACCCTTCCTCGATCTTGGTAATCCATTGACGAAATCCATCGAGACACTATCCCACTTCCATAGCGGAACCTCCAATGGGTGAAGCAACCCACCGGGTTTCTTTTGCTCCGCTTTTACTTGTTAGCACACCAAGCATCTAGCGACATACTCGGCCGCGTCTTTCTTCATACCGGCCCAAAAGAAAACTCGCTTCATGTCTTGGTACATCTTGTCCCTACCGGGATGAATGGTCATCTTTGAACGATGTGCATCATCAAGTATAGCCTTCCTCAAACCCTCGTCTTGCGGTACACAAAGTCTACCGTCTCTACGCAACCACCCCTTACCATCTAGGGTGTACCTACTCAAATGGCTGGACGACTCCCCCTCCTCATGAGCTTCTCTACTAACTCAACCAACTGTGGGTCGTCTCGCTGTGCTCCGCCAATCCGCCCCAAAAGAGTAGGCCTAACCTCCAAGGAGGCTAGCAAACCGGGTAAAAAGTCAACGGAAGGTCTAAAGTCAAACATAGAAATAAACTCTAAGCTCCGTCGTTCAACGAACAATGAACTCAAGGACAACCTTTTTCTACTTAAGGCGTCCGCTACCACGTTACCCTTGCCATGGGTATACGCTATCTCAAACTCATAGGATGCTAAGAATCCCATCCACTTTTGCTGTCCTAAGACTATGCGCTCGAAGAGTCTCCAACACTTCCCTAAGATGTAGGGCATGCTCTTCTCCACTTTTAGAGAAAACCAGGATATTACCCCATCCAAAATCATCACAACTGTCCATCTCTCACGCAGACCATCCTAGTCGAACTTGACATCCCCCAAGTGCAAGCCCCAAAGGCCTAAACCAATATCAGACAAACACCCAAGGGATATCTCCTTCGAGTTCAGACGACCTACGTGAGATGATACTAGTAAAGATGGCTAAACAATTAAGCCTTTGACCATCTTTGGATGTCCTCGCCAGTCTCGCTCCAAAACCACCGTTTTCCCCATAACTGGCTTTGCTCAACCTATTAAGCACACACGAAAACTTATTTCGCTCCTAGAAAAGACCAAGATGTCATTTACAAAGACCATCACAAACTTATTTAGGTACTCCCTGAACACCCTTCTCATCAAATCAACAAAGTATGCGGGGGCGTTCGTCAAACCAAATGGCATCACTAGCCACTCATAAAAACCATCCGGAGTCCTAAAGGTAGTCTTCTCTATACTATCCTCAGCCACTCTCAACTGATGAAACCCCGTGGCTAAGTTGTGAAAACCCGTAACTTCCCCGTAGAGGAAAGCGTTGGATAGTTCGAGAACAAACCACAGCAGAACACATACAGAAGAACATTTCATTGTATATTACAACAATGCATCAGATTACAAGAATATACAGAGTATTAATGAATAAATATTACACAGAAATATCAGAGATTTAAATTACATTTAAATACATAGCAGCGGGAAATAATACAATATACAACTAGAAGGAGATATACGGATACAAAGCTTTCCGGATATCGTTCCAGCTGTAAACCAGGATCCTGTGAATATAAATCTGCAAAACCAAAACTACTAGCTGCCCGTGTCAAAATAAGGGCACCCAGAGTTTAGGTTAAAACAATAAACTCCAGGTCAGTCATGTGACTGGTGTGAGAACTAAAACAGTTAATCTTTATTTTTAAAGTTAGGTAAATCAAGGGACCACGCCGTATAACACGGAACGGGTTTCCTCCCAAGAATACCAGTGCATAAAACAAACAGCGCAATGCTAAATAAAGAAAAATGAAGCTGTTATAAGACCCAGGTCCCATCACACAATGCAACGCAGCCGAGGATAGGGTTTTCCCTTATAACAGCCAAAGAATGCTTGATACGTTTAAAACAAATCATTTGATACTATTATAAGTGCATAGTGTATAAAACACTTCAAATCATAAGTATCAATCATAGGCGGCATGAATGGCCCATAACACTATGTCGCCATATATAAGTTTACAATCAAAACCGCAAATGTCGTATTGGAAGTTGGGTTATCATTTATGGTATGAACCGAGGCTAGGGGCAAGATCCTCTACCGATTCGTGACTCTCTAGCCCGAGCCACAGGGTCAGAGCGCATCGACCCTTTAGATCGTCAGGGCCGGTCCACCGATGTGGATTATTATGCCTGAACACTACGTTTCCCCGCCCTTTGGGGCGTAAATCTGGCCCGTCAGCCGACCAGAAGCATCGGCCGAAACCGATATCACGAGGCGCCTCGCTTTTCAGCAAGTAATAATAAGTAACATCCACAGGAGTCAAACTCGTCAGCCAGTTCAAGCACTGACGCCACTCCTAACTAGAAAGAAACGCATGTCCTCCCTGAGGTCCGTCTCCCGTTTTTGATTCATAACGGGTGTGATACTCGCGAATCAACGTTACACAAAGCTACGCCACAAAGGCCGTGCTTCGATCATCAACCACAAGACTTTGCTTTTCAACATAAGCCTTGATCATTTGCCACTTAGGCATGCCACTTAGGCATGCCACACAGGCAATTCACTCCATGCGATTGATATCCATCAATATATAACCCCTGAGCTCGTACGTCTCAGAGAAGGGCGTTAAGCAAGAGAATAAATTCTCCGCCGCCAAACAGATATATATTTAATAGAGATCAATCAAACGGACTAAAATCCAATGTCAGACACACACAGTCCATTTACAAGTCCGTTCTGGGTCTGAACGAAACCGGGGGCACCTAGTACCCCGCATATCCATCGATCTCCAAGTACGTCTGGACGATCACCAACTGTTTCCATCTTCTTGGGTGTACAGCCCAATCAAGATCATCAGTAATCACCCAAACGACGTGAAGACTTCCGGTCTTCGACCATCGTCTTCATCTTCGACTTATCGTCGTATCAGTTATTCAGAATGGGATAAACCCGGTCTTTCCGAATAACTCGCATATACTTTAAATAAGTGTTACACAAACACAACATACGCCTCATTCCAATTCATTAGTCACTAACCGTAAATTAATCAAGAGAATAATTCCCCAAATATTAACCCCGAAGGCCGAAACCAACATCAGATCAATATTCAGAAAACCATTCTGCTTGGCTAACCGACAGTTAGTTTCTAAATTTCACATTCATAGGGAAAGGTTCCCATTAATTTAATCCAAGATAATTTCCTGAATTTATTCTCTAATCTTCCTTTGAATTTCGATTCAACTAGTCGGAATTAGCGAACCTTACCGTAGTAATCATTGGTTTTAATTTCCCAATCCCAACCTATTTATCCCATGAAGTAAAACTGGTTATACCTCATATCTAACACCACGGTGTTATCGGTAAATTCAATTACCATTTCACGTTCAAATCTAGTTAAAGATTTAACTATCGCCCGGAGCAAAACTGGTGATACTCCATTTTCGATCATTTCAATCTAATTAAAGATTCATTAAAACTCCACTCAGTTTTAATCTTCGACTGGGTTAAAGAATCAGTGTCATTTAAAACACGGTTCACGATAAACCCAAAATCACATTCCATTAATTATCGGGTTAAAGAACAAGTGTTATTTAAAACACTGTTCACGATAAACCCAAAAATCAATATCAATTCAATTTCAATTAAATATTATTTAATTGGTACACTTCATTAAATCTAAATAAAAAGATTTAATCTTTTCTCACTGGGTTCAAGAACGGTGTTAATGAAGACACCATTCACGACAAACCCAAATCATATTTGATATTCAATACAAGGCCCTGAATAGAAAATATATCGGCTTATATTCAATATCAAATTCTACGATTAACAAATGTCGTATTGGAAATAACGATATAAATATATATCTTTCAAATTTCCATAACAACATCCGTATAATCACGAATTCCAACATCGAAATATTCCGAAGACAATTTCGATTCTAATCCACTCCAATGCAATCATTGGAAATTCTGGTATATTTTAAAACCCTTTTCAATTCAATTTATTTATTTAAAAATAAATAGAATTATAATTCTAGTTCAAAACTAGTTCATTTCGATAAAAATCTATTTTTATCTTTTCAAATATGGAGTTTTTCATCCCAAATTTCCCCAAATCATTTCTTATGATTTTACACAAATTATCACTATTTTTAATAATTTTATCAAGGCCCGTACAGTCGATTTCCATCAATGGTCATCGAACTGCACTTACAGCGACCTTTTTCGAATTTGATTTGGACATAATTCCAAATCCAACCGTTAGATTTCAAATTTCTAACATTCGTTAGAAAGCTCTTTTCGATACGAACCCAACGGTTCCGGTTTTAGGAGAATCCGACGGTCGAATCTCCCGTAATGTCCATTTGAAATAAATGGTCGAAATTCGCGAACTGCCGCGGCGCGGCGCGTTCTATTCAGGCCATTATATTATATATATAATATATATAATATATACTTCGTCGATTTCTATTTAAAACGAATTATATAAATAGTTTTAAAATCGTTTCAAAAGCAATTTCAACTTTCTTTTCAATTCAAATCAAAATTGAATTCTTCTTTATAAATTCGTTTTAAAATTCATTTCTATTCAATTCAAATTTCAATTCAATTTGAATTCATTTCAATTCGCTTTCAATTCAATTTGAATTCGTTTTCAATTCAATTCATTTCGAAATCGTTTTCAATTCAATTCATTTCGAAATCGTTTTCAATTCAATTCATTTCGAAATCGTTTTCAATTCAATTCATTTCGAAATCGTTTTCAATTCAATTCATTTCGAAATCATTTTCAATTCAGTTCATTTCGAAATCGTTTTCAATTCAATTCATTTCGAAATCGTTTTCAATTCAATTCATTTCGAAATCGTTTTCAATTGATATAAATATCGTTTTCGTCAAAATGGCGTCAATCTAATCAACACGGCTTCATAGATTTTATATTTTCAAATATTCTATTTCAAATATTTCTTTTTCAAAATAGTTGTTATTATCAAAATATTTCGTTCAACACATGACCAATCTCAATGGATGAGTACTGTCAACACATGAACCTTTATTTTATATTGATAAAGATGTAAATTTTATTACTAAAACATTTCGTTCAACACATGACCAATCTCAACGGATGAGTACTGTCAACACATGAACCTTTATTTTATATTGATAAAGATGTAAATTTTATTACTAAAACATTTCGTTCAACACATGACCAATCTCAACGGATGAGTACTGTCAACACATGAACCTTTATTTTATAATATTCTTTATTTTTCAAATTGGAATGAGGCCCAATCAATTACCATATAAAGTTAATTATATGGATTTTCATACATTACACACATATAATAGCATTGAAAAATAATCAACCATCAACCAATGTGTACTACACTGTATAAGCATCAAATATAGATATCCAACGCTTATAACAGCCTGTCAATCAATCGATCGACATATTTAATCAATCAGGATGAGTGAACTTCAAATTTCATCCCAACACCCGTGTGGGGTTTCAAACAATCAAACACAGATTTTATTTGTGTAGTTGGGCGATGTGTAAAATTTATCGTCTCAATCAATGTCATTCATATAGGTGTACATAAACAAACCGTCCGGTTTGTAAATGAATATTTTATTTTATTCACTTCACGTTAAAAATTATATTTTTAACGATAAAACATTTTATTTTAACATACGAATTTCTATTCAGTTCATTTTTTTAAATAAAATGATATTTTTATTTTTCTAACATATTTTAGAAAATTTCGGCGGCATAACTGCACGATACTAGAAACGGGACAAGGCCTAGCCTTATCCCCGGTCTAGTGAAGGCCCACGCCATTCACACATCAATCATATCAATTTCATTTCACCAAACAATCCAATTTCAATCAAATACTCTAATTAATTTTTGCAATCAAAACAAACAAGTCCATGGTCTGTGGACGATTGTGTCGGGTGCTACTAAGCACCGTCTGCATCCTTGTATATATATATAACAAAAAAAGAAATTTAGAGTGAGAGATTCTCACCGAAAGCTATCCCAACTTCACGACACTTCTATTGTAGAGATCTTCGTTGTTTTCGCCTTTTTTTTCGCTTTCGTTGCCTGTAGCCACTATATATATATATAAATCGAATTTTTATCTCGCTATTCAATATATAAAAATCGAATTTTTATTATACTATTCAATATGTAAAAATCGAATTTTTATATAATTGAAAATCATATCTTTATCCAATAAAAATCTTGCCTTTCCTTAGTTAAAAATCCGACCTTTTCATAGTTAAAAATCCGATCTTTTCATAGTTAAAAATCCGATCTTTTCATAGTTAAAAATCCGAACTTTTCATAGTTAAAAATCCGATCTTTTCATAGTTAAAAATCCGATCTTTTCATAGTTAAAAATCCGATCTTTTCATAGTTAAAAATCCGATCTTTTCATAGTTAAAAATCCGATCTTTTCATAGTTAAAAATCCGACCTTTTCATAGTTAAAAATCCTATCTTTTCATAGTTAAAAAAAAATAATGCTCCTTTGCATGCTATATACTATGCTTCTTTGAATGTTATATATTTAAGGAAGATTAGATTTTTTTTATACAATGACATTATATATATATAATCTGAAATTTACAAACAATGTCATTCAAATATTTCCAAAACTAATGATAATTTTTAGATCAATTATATATTTAATTTGCTAAAAATCAGATTTTGGACTTTCGAATAGTTTAAACTAGAAATTAAATTAATTAATTAACTGAATTAGATATAATAACGTTTAGAACTTACTTTGCCCTTTCCTGTTCTCATCAGGCCGATATCGAACTGCTCCTCCAACCCAGGGTTGGATTTTTCCGCCACCGACGTTCGTCGTTGACCAGCTCTGACCCCTCCACGACCTCCGCCGCACCTCACTCCCCCCACGCCCTGAGTGGCGTCGCACCCGATGGCCTGAGGCGCCTCCAATCTCGGCGCGAGCGGCGAGAGTTTGCACCAACGATTCGAGCTCCTTACTCCATGATAATGGATCATACCACCGCCAATACGAAGGTCTCACTTAGGTCTTTGATTTTCGTTCTGGGTGATGGGGATAATACTGCGTAGATCGCGAGTTAGAGGAGGAGGAAGGATCGAATGTTTTCCGCCTTAGATCCTGATGGAGGCGGGTTTCGAATGTTTGACTGTGAAGGTAAGGTTTGACCTAGGTATAAGAAAATAGAAGTTTATATATATAATAATATAATTTAAATAATGTAGAATTCTTGTTTAACCCTTTTGAATTCCAAATCAAACCCAACGAGTGTCGCCCCCAGCCAATTACCCCCATTCCGAACACAATGGGATATGTATCGTAAGCTGATTCCATCGTTTCGATCAGTTTCCATTTAAATTAACATTTAAATCTTTATATTGTATTTTAAACGTACATTTCAATTTACCAGGGACATATACTAACTCGAAAAATTCCAGAAAAATATTTTCTAGCTTCGTATTGACGATACGGTCCTAACAAAACTAGTTTCGTTGAATTCTGAGACCGTTTGAAAAATGACCAATTTCCAGTCGACTAAAATCAACTGAAACTGGTCAAACGTGTTTTCCTTTGCCACGCTCACATATTGATTCGAAAAATTATGAAATTTGAAACCTAGCAATAATTTTACATCACGGAACCAACAAAAGTTGTTTCGTCTAAATCTGATGTCGTTTGCAACATGTCCATTTTTAAGGGCCTGAATTCCATAGCGACTATTCAGAATTTTCAACTGGACATATCTTTTGATTCCCGCTATGAAATTTCGATCTTTCGGATTCGTTGGAAAGATATTATCAATTAGATCCTATCATTTTTTGTTTCGCTAAAATCCGGATTGTTTTGCACCCGGTACATTCAATTGAAGTTTGAAATCGAATTATCGAACTACCGCGCCATTTTCAATTCTATTTATAATTATATATAATTATTTATATTCTAACGACGACGCGTATAAATATATACGTTCGAATTATATTCAAAATAAATTTCTCGTCGATATTATTTAAAATATTTCATTTTAAATATTCAAAATTCGCTAAAATTGCCAAAATAAAAATTTTAAACTGGCCCAGATTTTCGGGTTGTTACATAAGTCCAACTACGAAAACACTGAGGCGCCAACCAACTGATCAAAGAGATCATCAATCCTCGGCAATGGGTGTCTATTCTTCTTTGTTATCTTGTTAAACTCCCTATAATCTACACAAAGTCTGAGGGACCCATCCGCCTTCATAGCAAAAACTACTGGAGCACCCCACTCCGATATACTTCGTCTTCTAAACCCCTTCTCAAGCAAATCGCCTACTTGCTTATGGAGTTCCCTCCTCTCACGAGGAGCCATGTGGCACACTGGCCAAGATACTGGTTTGGCATTGTCTACCGGATATATTCGGAAGTCAATCTCCCGCTCCGGAGGTAAGCCCTTCACCTCCTCAAACACATCCGAGTATTCCCGGACCACTCTAACAGATCGCAAACTCTCGACCGACGTGTCAAGCGATTCTAGATAACTTAGCATAACAGATTCCATGGGATTACAAGAGATCTCGAGAGTGTTACCCAAGCGGGTCATAAGCCTAACAACTCTCCCTTCAAAATCAAGAACGACACCACTACTGGATAACCAGTCCATGCCCAAAACTAACCCATAGCCCGTGAAGCCCAAAAAGCATCACATCTAAACTCAACGCTAAGTATAGAAACTTTCAAACCCAAACACATCATGGAGCCCCAATTGGGTTTGAAACAACTAAGGGATCATCTACTAAACTGGTGTATAAGTGCAGTGACTCAACTAACAATGATGAGATAAACGAACTCGATGCGTCAGAATCAAATAAAGTTCGAACCGGATAATAAAGAAATCCAAATTCCAACCTAGACGATCCTATCCCCATCTGGTACACTAGCCGTGAGGGAATACAACTACCCTCCAGGAGATTCCGTACCTTGCCCTTGCCTCTTTGGACAATCCTAATGAGGTGTCCTATTCCTCCCAAAAGGATAACTACTAGCCCTCTTCTTCCCATTCTCCACTCGTAACCTCCCATCAAAATGAGGTTTCGCTCTTCATTAACCAAACAACTATTTGAGCCTTCCTCCCATCGTCTATCCAATAGGTACCTACAAGTCCTCCTCCTTCTTGAACCAACTTCTAGTTCGACTAATGTCTAAGTCCCTTGAAGTGGTTTTCCATTCTTATCTATCTTAGAAAGATCTTCTATACGCGGAGGGGAAACTCAAAACGAGAGAGGAAGAGATTCAAAACGGAGAATTTGAAAGATATAGATATGGCTATTGGGGATTATGCTTTTCTTTCAAAAACTTTTCTCTTAAAAGACATGTTTTTGAAAATACTCCTTTCAAAAATATTCTTAGAAAATAGTTTTTCTAAAAATTTTATCTGTTCTGGTAACCTTAAGCTCTAATACCACGTGTAACACCCCACACCCGCTACGGTCACTCACTAAGGGAATGCCAAAACATCGGTGGAGTATTTTAAGTGAATATAGAACAGAAAAATTACAACAAGACAGATATAAATAATACTTGAGAATTTAAAACATCATTTCATTGCAGCGGAAAGTAAAACATGTTTGGTTACACCAAAACCATAAACAAGAGTCAAGTACATAATATCCATCCTGATAAAACAAAAGTACATAATCCCACTACATAACTTAATAGCCATAATAGAAAAGATAAACTAAGCTTTACATCCACGGTCCAAGCTCCAAAAGATAGATAAAGCAGTCTGATCGAAGCCCACTAGTGCTAGGCCCACTCTGATAACCTGAGGGTTGGGAAAAAGATAAAAACAACGGGGTCAGACATAAGTCTGAGCGAGTCCTATAACTTTAACAATACAATCGTTAAAGTAACCAGAGTAAGACATAAGCTTGATATACGGTAACGACTGGGGATAAATGGCTACACTAAGCAGCCAACTAGACTTAGGATGAACTAAGATAACCGTAAAGACGCATCTACCCACCCAAGGATAATTACTACACTGCACCACACCAGTCATTCTCAATTTAAAGGTTGATCCCACTAAGAGTACTTAGTAAAACTTAATGGTAGTTTCGTGTACCCCTAGCTGACTACATAGGTGCCGTCTGCCCCTATCTCCACTAGGTGTACCCACTACCCCCCATTCGATCGGCTCCCTAACGTAGATACCCGTGCTGGCCCCATAGTGGGGTGTATCATCCCCCAAAGTGGCAACCTGATAATATCAACGGTGCACGGCTTATACCTACACGATGCAACAACGTCTTACTTACCAGCCCGGGTCCACACACGCATATGAAACCCGTTGGACTTGCGTTGCCACCGCTAACCCGTTTTGGCCTCTTATAGTCAAGCCCAATATGCGTGTTCCATCCTCGACTTGGGTCGAGCCCACAAAGATACGTTTGGGATATTGGTTGAACTGGGCCCCCACAAGCTACCCACCTAAGCTTGTCATTTCTAGTGAATCCCACTTAACCCTTTAACCATGTCCACTTACATGTTATAAATTTTGGTTAAGTCTTTTAATCATATTTTAATTGCCACTCAAGGCACCCACTAGATTTCCACATGCCACCCAAGGCACTTACTTGATTCCCACATGCCACCCAAGGCACTTACTTAACCCTTTAATCATGTTTAATTACATGTTCCACTTTGGTTAAGTATTCTAATCGTATTTTCTATTGCCACCCAAGGCAACCCACTAGTTTCCTCATGCCACCCAAGGCACCCCCACTAGTTACTACATGCCACCCAAGGCACCCACTTAACCCCTCATGCCCCACTACATGCTAATTTGGTTAAGTGTTTCTTAATTAATTAAGATCGTAACCTTTGTAAAGACCTCTCACATTAGACTGTCTTTTATGGCAGCTGGATATGCCGGTTGGTTCCGGGCAGCCTTACACCATAACAGAGTCTAACCTCGTGTCTTTACACTTGTCACGTATTTAGTTTATGACTAAGACCTCTCACATTGGGCCAATCATTTGTAGCCGCTGGATTTGCCGGTCGGTTCCGGGCAGTCTTATGCTACAAAAGGGTCCAACCTCGTGTCTTAGTCGATTAATTACACCTAATTAATCACCCCCATAATTTGTATAAATTATCCTTAATTAATTACAAATATTTAAAAATATGGGTAGACCTAACTCAATAGGTAAATTCCCAATTCCATAATATGGGTAGACCTAACTTAATAGGTAAATTCCCAATTATGTCCATCCACTTTATGGTATGTTTAATCATACCAACTTCACACAATTTTATGTGTTCATTAATTTTTACCCCATCGTCCCCACGTAAATACGTTAACCTGACATACTTTAAAAGAGGAGATTCATCATACACACAATGGGTTCAACTTAGCATATCATTAGCATTATCATGGGTTTAAAAGGTGTCAACTTGCATATATGACTATAAACCCAACTTGCATAAATAACCAACCCAAACTTGCATGAATCACATATGTCATAAAGATGGTAACTTGCATAAATGTTCATGTCATAGACCTATCATAAAGGTGTCAACTTGCATACATGTCATAGGTCTAAAAGGGATGAACTTGCACATGTACTTATGTCATACAAAGGGGTAAACTTGCATATGTATGTATGACATACAAAGGTGTAAACTTGCACATGTTACTTGCATATAATCAACCACCAAACTTGCATAACATGTTACATATGAACTTGCATATAATCAACCACCAAACTTGCATAACATGTTACATATGAACTTGCATATAATCAACCACCAAACTTGCATAACATGTTACATATGAACTTGCATATAATCAACCACCAAACTTGCATAACATGTTACATATGAACTTGCATATGTATGTATGACATAAAAAGGTAAACTCGCATATGTTATGCATATCACTAATCCAAACAACTTGCATAGATTATGCATATTATAGATCCAAACTCATAGGTTAAACTTGCATGTCATGTCACTTATTTCACACATGATTCTAGCATAAAACCAAGCATTTAACTTGCATAAAACCAAACACTTAGCATGCATAAAGCCAAATACTTAGCATGCATATAACCCACCACTTAACATGCATAAACCCAAACACTTAACTTGCATAAACATAGTGTCATCATGAATAAGTGTTAAACATAGTGATTAGCGAACTAGCATCATAACATATGACCTAAAACCCATTGATCCGCAAGCAAAACCATATGATCTCATCACATCTCATCTACTTAGTTTAGCAATTGGTTATTAAAGTGATAGAAACTCACAAACTCCAAGATTAGCTCCTTAGATAGTTGCTAGAGTTGAAGTAGAGGTGGATTAGTAGTTGATTAGCTTGCAATCCTCTTCTTTAATTAGTGGAGGCTCCTTCTAAGTTGCATTTTGGCGGCATGATGGCATAGATTCTATTTTTAGTATGGATTAGGGTAGTCTTAGGGTGTATTTATAGGATTAGGTTGTGTTTTAGACCCTTAGATTAACCCTAGGTTAGTTTAGGTCCGTCAGATTTCGTCCCAAGCCCTCCAACCCAGCCCAAAACTCAACCAGGTGCACCCAGGCCAAAATCAGCCGACAGGGCAAGTCGACAGCCCTGTCGACTGCCAAGTCGACAGGCATGTCGATAGGCAAGTCGACAGCCCTGTCGACAGCCAAGTCGACTTGGCTGGGCGGGAGTTTTCCCGCCTGGCCCCCATTTCTGCATGTTTCGAAATTCAAATTTCCCGAAAACTTCTTTGGGCCTTAACGGGGTCATACGGACTCCGATTTACAAAATTTCGGACTCTATTTCGCGTATTTTTCCGAGACGAACACAATGACGTAACCCGTTTCCCCTGATTCTCACATATGAGATTATTAATACTGTAATTAGTGAATATCAGTGTTAACTGAAATTCGGGGTGTTACATGATATTTTTATATTTCTACACTATAAAAGATTATATTTTTATACTTCTACACTATAAAAGATTATATTTTTATACTTCTACACTATAAAAGATTATATTTTTCTCGAAGTAAAAATCATATTTTTACTTCACTGCTATTCTAAAAATATCGTCTTTTCCACTTTACAAATCTGATTTTTAACACTTTAAAAATCTCGTTCTTAGTACTTTAAAATTTTGATTTTTAACTCTTTAAAAATCTCGTTCTTAATACTTTAAAATTTTGATTTTTAACTCTTTAAAATTCTCGTTCTTAATACTTTAAAATTTTGATTTTTAACTCTTTAAAAATCTCGTTCTTAACCGATGAAAAATTAAATTGATTTTTAAATTAAAAATGAAGAACAGTAAAAACTTACATTGCATTTCAGGGGGGGCGCATCAGGGTGGAGCTGAAGAAGGGGAGGCGGAAGGAAGCTCGCCGGAGTCGGGGTCAGGTGGTGGTGGCCACCGCGAGGCTGACGTGGGGCGGAGCAGGGGGGTTCGAACTGACGGGGGGGGGGGGGGGGGGTTGCGTCGGTTCTTCGATGGGGGTTCGGTGGTCTTCGATTTCTGAGGGGGGGCAAGGACGGACGGCGACGGAGGACGGCCAGGGTGGCGGAGCAACTGCGAAGGGGGGGGGGGCAGATCGGAGGTCGACGGCTGAACAAGGGTGGGGGCGTGGCGGTTTCCGTCGACATCGAGTTTTTTTTCTTCTTTTGTTTCTGTTGAAATGATTTTGAACGTGGGGGGGGGGGGCAGAGGTTATAGAAGGAGAAGGGGGTTTTTATTTTTATTTTTTATTATTTAATTATTTTATTTATCACTAAAAAGCAACTTTTATTTTCGACCTCTAAACGAGGCCCATCGCCTGTCGTCCATAGCTATTTACCCCATTCCGAACACAATGGGATATGTATCTTAAGCTGATTCGATCGTTTTGACCAGTTTCCGTTGAATTTACATTTAAATCGCTATATTGAATTTTAAACGTACATTTCAAATTACCGGGGTCACATACTAACTCTATAAATCCCATAAAAATATTTTCTAGCTTCGTATTGACGATACGGTCCTAACAAAACTAGTTTCGTCGAATTCTGAGACCGTTTGAAAAATGGCCAATTTCCAGTCGATTAAAATCAACTAAAACTGGTCAAACGCGTTTTCCTTCGCCACGCTCACATATTGATTCGAAAAATTATGAAATTTGGAATCTAGCAATAATTTGACACTGCGGATCCAACAAAAGTGGTTTCGTCGAAATCCGAGGTCGTTTGCAAAATTCCCTTTTTTAAGGACCTGAATTCCATAGCGACTATTCAGAATTTTCAACTGGACATATCTTTCGATTCCCGCTATGAAATTTCGATTTTTCAGATTCGTTGGAAAGATATTATCAATTAGATCCTAATGTTTTTGGTTTCACTAAAATCCGGTTCGTTTTGCACCCGGTACATTCAATTGAAGTTTGAAATCGAATTATCGAACTACCGCGCCATTTTCAATTCTATTTATAATTATATATAATTATTTATATTCTAACGACGACGCGTATAAATATATACGTTCGAATTATATTCAAAATAAATTTTCCCGTCGATAATATTTAAACTAATTCATTTTAAATATTCAAAATTCGCTGAAATTGCCAAAATAAAAATTTTAAACTGGTTCAGAATTCCCGGGTTATTACAATCTCCCCCACTTAAAACTTTTCGTCCCCGAAAAGGAACAAAGTCGAAAGTGGTTTGATTAATCAACTCTACGTTCGATCAGGCTTCTATTCTCCAACTTTTCAGTTTTTGAGAATTTTCAAATTTTCAAAAATTTGGCTAACACCCTAAATTTTCGAAAAATTTCGCCATAACCTCCCCTGCAACGGGAGCCACGGGAAAATCCCGAAATTGCCATATAGGCCTTCTGATCTCAAAAAGAAAAAGAAAAAGCCAAGCGGCTAGCCAATAGGCTCATAAAATCATCATCACCCAAACAAAACAGTAAATTATAATAAACATGTACCTATTTGTCGGGCAAACAAATTTTATTCTTCGGCTCTAGCCTCCTTGCTATGACCTGTTCAATGTAAGTATATGTATATGCAAGCAAATGCGACCAATTTTCAATATAATCAATATTTGATATAATTAGGCATAATGGTTCAAAATTATCAAACAAATAAACAAACATCAGTCAATTAGTGGATTAACGTTTCAAATCCATAAATTTTGATATATACACTGAAAATCTTGTTTTTGATGCCAAATCACAGCAAATAAATCTAGCTATATTAGTTTTTGGTTCTCACACCAGTCTAATGGAAATATATAGAAAATCATACCTTCGAAACACGAAAATAATTACTGATGATGACGCGTCAATCATCAGAATCAGGCCCGTGCGACTAGAGTGTGATTCTATATCTTTCCAGTATATTAAAACTTCGAAAATACGTTCATGACGCGTATATGCAAAATCTTTATATACTCGATTGTCCATATTCAAAATAAATAATTATTCAAATACGAATAAAATGGTTTAAATTTTCAAAACAAAATTGTTTTCATTTGAAAAATATACTCTTCACACTCGTTCTAGGATACTACTGATCCTATCTCTAACGAGTCATTCTAATTGGATATTACTAATCCAATATCTGATGAATTCTTTCGTATGGTTCTAATGTGTCTTGTTCTCGAGCTCTGTAAACCAAAGCTCTGATACCAAATGAAGCGACCCGAACTTCCCCGGTCTCCGAAGAGATGAGAAAGAACGAATTACTGTGAGGACAAGACAAAACAGAACGCAAACGGAAGAACATTTCATTGCTATTACAACAATTCCATCAGAATACAAGAATATACAGAGTATAAATGAATAAATTACATTTGATAAATATCAGAGATTACAATATATTTCATAGCAGCGGAAAAATAATACAAAGCACAACTGAAGGTGATATACGGATACAGAGCTTTCCGGATATCATTCCAGCTGTAAACCAGGATCCTGTGAATATAAATCTGCAAAACCAAAACTACTAGCTGCCTGTGCGGAAAATAGGGGCACCCAGAGTTTAGGTTAAAACAATAAACTCCAGGTCAGTCATGTGACTGGTGTGAGAACTAAAACAGTTATTTAAAACTTTACTTTAAAAGAGAGTAATTCAAGGGACCACGCCGTATAACACGAAATGGGTTTCCTCCCAAGAATACCAGTGCATATAGATAAACAACGCAATGCTTTTTCGAAAAATGAAGCTATTATAAGACCCAGGTCCCATCACACAATGCAACGCAAGCCGGAGGATAGGGTTTTCCCTTATAATAGCCAAACATGCTTGGTACGTTTAAAACAAATCATTTGATACTATAGTAAATGTATAGTGTCAAAACAATTTCAATCATAAATATAAATCATAGACGGCATAACATCCCATGCTATTATGTCGCCATACTAGGCTCTACAAATAAAGCCGAAATACACGTATTGGAAATTGGATTTCCGTCATGAGTCGAGGCAAGGGGCAAGCTCCTCTCCGCGCTCGAGACACTCTAGCAAATGTCTCAGGACTACACACACTGGGCAATCCTGGATCGGTTGGGCCGGTCCTCACTTACGTTAGAGGATTAGTTATGCCTGAACACACGTTTCCCGGTCCTTACAGACCTATAATCGAGGCGCCTCATTCCAATAACCACAAAGGTGAAAAGTATATAAATGTCAGGGCTGGTAAGTCACTGACACCACCAAAGCTAGAAAGAAACGTCGTGTTCTCCCAACGGCCCGTATCCCGTTTTTAACTCAGACCGAGGTGTGAGGCTCGCGAATTCACGCTATACACAAAGCTGCCACGTAGGCCGTGCTTTGATCATCAACCACAAGACTCTGCTTTTCAACAAAAGCCTTGATCATTGCATCTTAGCGTGCCACGCAGGCAATTCATGCCATGCGACTGATGTCCATCGATATACAACCTCTGAGCTCGTACGTCTCAGAGAAGGGCGTTAAGCAAAAGAATAAATTCTCCGCCGCCAAACAGATGTATATTTAATAGAAATCAATCAACACAGAATAAAATCCAATGTCAGACACACAATCCATTTACAAGTCCGTTTTGGGTCTGAACGAAACCGGAGGCACTTTCCTCGCATATCAATCCATCTCCAAGTACGTCTGGACGACCACCAACTGATTCCCTCATCTTGGGTGTACAACCCAATCAAGATCATCAGTAATCACCCAAACGATGTGAAGACTTCCGGTCTTCAACCACCGTCTTCATCTTCGACATATCGTCGAATCGGTTATTCAGAATGGGTATAAACCCGGACTTTCCGAACAATCCGCGTATATTAGAAACAAAGGTTACACCAACACAACATACGCCTCATTCCAATTCATATTCTCAGGGAAAGGTTCCCATTAATTTTATCCAAGATAAATTCTTTAAAATTTATCCTTTAATCTTCCTTTGGATGTCGTTTCAAACCAAATTATGGTTTTCCAAACTAGTCGAGATTAGCGAATCACACCGAAGTAATTATTTATTTTATTTCCCAATCCCAACCTATTCATCCCATGAAGCAAAACTGGTAATACTCCATATCTAATACTATGGTGTTATCGGTAAATTTAATTACCATTTCACGTTCAAATCTAACTAAAGATTTAACTATCGCTTGGAGCAAAACTGGTGGTACTCCATTCTCGCTTATTTTCCAAATTTGATCATTTAAACTATCAATTCACATTTCAATCTAATTGCAGATTCGTTAAAATTCCTTTTACTGGGTTAAAGAACTAGTGTTATTTAAAACACAGTTCACGACAAACCCAAATCACATTTTATTTAAACCCATTTCAAATCCAATTTATTTATTTAAAAATAAATGGGTTTTAATTCAAAACTAGTTCATTTCGATAAAAATCTATTTTTATCTTTCAAATGTGGAGATTTTCATCCCAATTTTTCTCAAATCATTTCTTATGATTTTACACAAATTATTGATATTTTCAATAATTTTATCAAGGTCCGTACAGTCGATTTCCAACAACGGCCATCGAACTGCACCTATAGCGACCTTTTTCGAATTTGATTTGGATGTATCTCCAAATCCAACCGTTAGATTTCAAATTTCTAATATTCGTTAGAAAGCTCTTTTCGATACGAACCCAACGGTTCCGGTTTTAGGAGAATCCGTCGGTCGGATCTCCCGTAATGTTCGTTTGAAATAAATGGTCGAAATTTACGAACTACCGCGGCGCGGCGCGTTCTATTCAGGCCGTTATATTATATATATAATATATATAATATATATTTCATCGATTTCTATTTAAAAAGAATTATATAAATAGTTTTAATTTCGTTTCAAAACAATTTCAACTTCCATTTCAATTCAAATCAAAATTGAATTTTTCCTTATAAATTCGTTTTAAAATTCATTTTTATTCAATTCAAATTTCAATTCAATTTGAATTCGTTTCAATTCGTTTTCAATTCAATTCAAATTGGTTTTCTATTCGATTCAATTCAAATTGGTTTTCTATTCCATTCAGTTCAAATTGGTTTTCTATTCCATTCAGTTCAAATTGGTTTTCTATTCCATTCAGTTCAAATTGGTTTTCTATTCAATTCAATTCAAATTGGTTTTCTATTCAAATCAAATTCAATTCGTTTTCTATTTGAATCAAATTCAATTCGTTTTCTATTTGAATCAAATTCGTTGTATATTCAATTGAAATCAAATCCGTTATATATTCAATTGAAATCAAATTTGTTTTCTATTCAATTCAATTCGAAATCGTTTTATATTCAATTCATTTCGAAATCGTTTCATATTCAATTCATTTCGAAATTGTTTTATATTCAATTCATTTCGAAATCACTTTTCAATATTCATTTCGAAATCACTTTATATTCAATTCATTTCGAAATCGTTTTATATTCAATTCATTTCGAAATCGTTTTATATTCAATTCATTTCGAAATCACTTTTCAATATTCATTTCGAAATCACTTTATATTCAATTCATTTCGAAATCACTTTTCAATATTCATTTCGAAATCGCTTTATATTCAATTCATTTAGAAATCACTTTTCAATATTCATTTCGAAATCGCTTTTCAATATTCATTTTAAAATGAATAAAATCGATATAAATATCGTTCACGTCAAAATGGCGTCAATCTAATCAACACGGCTTCATATATTTCTATTTTCAAATATTCTATTCGACAAATGAATATTTATCTTTTTTCTCCACACACGACTAATCTCAACGAATGAGTACTGTCCACGTGTGGCTATTTTTGTTATTTAAAATATCTTATAAAATTTGGGTATCTATCGTTTGATTTTCAATTAGACTCCACCGTGAAGTAGTTCTAATTTTAAATATGATAAAGATGTATATTTTATTATTAAAATATTTCGTTCAACACATGACTAATCTCAACGGATGAGTACGGTCAACACATGAACCTTTACTTTATAGTGATAAAGATATAAATTTTATTGTTAAAATATTTCGTTCAACTCATGACTAATCTCAACGGATGAGTACAGTCAACACATGAACCTTTACTTTATATTATAAAGATGTAAATTTTATTATTAAAATATTTCGTTCAACACATGACTAATCTCAACGGATGAGTACGGTCAACACATGAACCTTTATTTTATATTATTCTTTATTTTCTAAATTGGAATGAGGCCCAATCAATCACCATATAGTGTTAATTATATGGATTTTCATACATCACACGTATATAATAGCATTGAGAAATAATCAACCATCAACCAAAGTGCACTACACTGTATAAGCATCAAATATAGATATCTAACGCTTATAACAGCATGTCAATCAATCGATCGACATATTTAATCAATCAGGATGAGTGAACTTCATATTTCATCCTAACACCCGTGTGGGGTTTCAAACAATCAAACACAGATTTTATTTGTGCAGTTGGGCGATGTGTAAAATTTATCGTCCCAATCAATGTCATTCAAATAGGTGTACATAAACAAACCGTCCGGTTTGTAAATGAATATTTATTTATTCACCTTCACTATATTCCTATTCACGTTAAAAATTATATTTTTAACGATAAAACATTTTATTTTAACATATGAATTTTTATTCAGTTCATTTACAAAATAAAAATGATATTTTTATTTTTCTAACTTATTTTAGAAAATTTCGGCGGCATAACGGCACGATACTAGAAACGGGACAAGACCTAGCCTTATCCCCGGTCTAGTGAAGGCCCACGCCATTCACACATCAATCAAATCCATTCCATTTCACCAAACAATTCAATTCAAACCAAATAATCTAACCAACTACACAACCAAACAATTAAACAAACAAGCCATCCATGGTCCGTGGACGACGGGTGTCGGGTGCTACTAAACACCGTCTGCATCCTAGTATATATATATAACTAGAAAAAGAAATTGAAGAGTGAGAAGTTGTGAAAACCCGTAACTTCCCCGTAAAGGAAAGCGTCGGATAGTTCGAGAACAAACCACAACAGAACGCATATAGAAGAACGTTTCATTGTATTTAACAACAATGCATCAGATTACAAGAATATACAGAGTATGAATGAATATTACACAGAAATATCAGAGATTTAAATTACATTTAAATACATCGCAGCGGAAAAATAATACAATACACAACTAGAATGAGATATGCGGATACAAAGCTTTCCGGATATCGTTCCAGCTGTAAACCAGGATCCTGTGAATATAAATCTGCAAAACCAAAACTACTAGCTGCCCGTGTCAAAATAGGGGCACCCAGAGTTTAGGTTAAAACAATAAACTCCAGGTCAGTCATGTGACTGGTGTGAGAACTAAAACAGTTAATCTTTATTTTAAATCATTAGGTAAATCAAGGGACCACGCCGTATAACACGGAACGGGTTTCCTCCCAAGAATACCAGTGCATAAAACAAACAGCGCAATGCTAAATAAAGAAAAATGAAGCTGTTATAAGACCCAGGTCCTATCACACAATGCAACGCAAGCCGGGGGATAGGGTTTTCCCTTATAACAGCTAAAGAATGCTTGATACGTTTAAAACAAATCATTTGATACTATTATAAATGCATAGTGTATAAAACAACTTCAAATCATAAGTATCAATCATAGGCGGCATAAGCGCCCCATCCCACTATGTCGCCATATATAGGATTACAATTAAAACCGCAAATGTCACGTATTTGGAAATTGGATTTCCGTCTATGAACCGAGGCAAAAGATAGTCCTCAACCGATTCGAGACTGTCTAGTCCGAGCCTCAGGCAAGTACTCTGTCAAGCCTTTGGATCGTCAGGGCCGGTCCACCGATGTGGATTAAAATGCCTGAACACTGCGTTTCCCCGCCCTTTGGGGCGTAAACGAGCCAACGAATGGCTCCATCGGTTCGAGAACGACCGATCAATCCGAGGCGCCTCGCAACAGCAACAACCACATAAGTCAAACTCGTCAGGGCGTGTAAAACCACTGACGCCACTTCTAACTAGAAAGAAACGCATGCCCTCCCTGAGGTCCGTCTCCCGTTTTTGGTTCATACCTGGTGTGAAACACGCGAGGTAAACGTTACACAAAGCTACGCCACAAAGGCCGTGCTTTGATCATCACCACAAGACTTTGCTTTTCAACAGAAGCCTTGATCATTTGCATCTTAGCATGCCACACAGGCAAACCATTCTATGCAACCGATATCAGTCACACAGAATGAAATCCGATGTCAGACACACAGTCCATTTACAAGTCCGTTCTGGGTCTGAACGAAACCGGAGGCACCTAGTACCCCGCATATCCATCGATCTCCAAGTACGTCTGGACGATCACTAACTGTTTCCATCTTCTTGGGTGTACAGCCCAATCAAGATCATCAGTTATCACCCAAACGACGTGAAGACCTCCGGTCTTCGACCATCGTCTTCATCTTCGACTTATCGTCGTATCAGTTATTCAGAATGGGATAAACCCGGTCTTTCCGAATAACTCGCGTATATATTATAAAAGTGTTACACAAACACAACATACGCCTCATTCCAACTCATTAGTCACTAACCGTAAATTAATCAAGAGAATAATTCCCCAAATATTAACCCCGAAGGCCGAAACCAACATCAGATCAATATCCAGAAAACCATTCTACTTAGCTAACCGACAGTTAGTTTCTAAATTTCTCGTTCAAATCTAATTAAAGATTTAACTATCGCCTGGAGCAAAACTGGTGATACTCCATTTTCGATCTTTTCAATCTAATTAAAGATTCATTAAAACTCCACTTAGTTTTAATCTGTGACTGGGTTAAAGAATCAGTGTCATTTAAAACACGGTTCACGATAAACCCAAAGTCACATCCCATTAATTATCGGGTTAAAGAACAAGTGTTATTTAAAACACTGTTCACGATAAACCCAAAAATCAATATCCATTCAATTCCAATTAAATATTATTTAATTGGTACACTTCATTAAATCTAAATAAAAAGATTTAATCTTTTCTCAACTGGGTTCAAGAACAGGGTTAGTGAAGACACCATTCACGACAAACCCAAATCACATTCATTAATTATCGGGTTAAAGAACAAGTGTTATTTAAAACACTGTTCACGATAAACCCAAAAATCAATATCCATTCAATTCCAATTAAATATTATTTAATTGGTACACTTCATTAAATCTAAATAAAAAGATTTAATCTTTTCTCAACTGGGTTCAAGAACAGTGTTAGTGAAGACACCATTCACGACAAACCCAAATCACATTCATTAATTATCGGGTTAAAGAACAAGTGTTATTTAAAACACTGTTCACGATAAACCCAAAAATCAATATCCATTCAATTCCAATTAAATATTATTTAATTGGTACACTTCATTAAATCTAAATAAAAAGATTTAATCATTTCTCAACTGGGTTCAAGAACAGTGTTAGTAAAGACACCATTCACGACAAACCCAAATCACATTCGATATTCAATACAAGGCTCTGAATAGAAAATATATCGGCTTATATTCAATATCAAATTCTACGACTAACAAATGTCGTATTGGAAATAACGATATAAATATATATATCTTTCAAATTTCCATAACAACACCTGTATAATCACGAATTCCAACATCGAAATATTCCGAAGACAATTTCGATTCAAATCCACTCCAATGCAATCATTGGAAATTTTGGTTATTTTTAAAACCCTTTTTAAATTCAATTTATTTATTTAAAAATAAATAGAATTATAATTCTAGTTCAAAACTAGTTCATTTCGATAAAAATCTATTTTTATCTTTTCAAATATGGAGTTTTTCATCCCAAACTTTCACAAATCATTTCTTATGATTTTACACAAATTATTACTATTTTTAATAATTTTATCAAGGCCCGTACAGTCGATTTCCATTAACGGCCATCGAACTGCACTTACAGCGACCTTTTTCGAATTTGATTTGGACGTATCTCCAAATCCAACCGTTAGATTTCAAATTTCTAACATTCGTTAGAAAGCTCTTTTCGATACGAACCCAACGGTTCCGGTTTTAGGAGAATCCGACGGTCGGATCTCCCGCAATGTCCGTTTGAAATAAATGGTCGAAATTCACGAACTGCCGCGGCGCGGCGCGTTCTATTCAGGCCATTATATTATATATATAATATATATAATATATACTTCGTCGATTTCTATTTAAAACGAATTATATAAATAGTTTTAAATTCGTTTCAAAAGCAATTTCAACTTCCTTTTCAATTCAAATCAAAATTGAATTTTTCTTTATAAATTCGTTTCAAAATTCATTTCTATTCAATTCAAATTTCAATTCAATTTATTCGTTTTCAATTCAATTTGAATTCGTTTTCAATTCATTTCATTTCGAAATCGTTTTCAATTCAATTTGAATTCGTTTTCAATTCATTTCATTTCGAAATCGTTTTCAATTCAATTTGAATTCGTTTTCAATTCATTTCATTTCGAATTCGTTTTCAATTCAATTTGAATTCGTTTTCAATTCATTTCATTTCAAAATATTCGATTTCGAAATCACTTTTCAATATTCATTTCGAAATGAATAAAATCGATATAAACATCGTTCACGTCAAAATGGCGTCAATCTAATCCTCACGGCTTCACATATTTCTATTTTCAAATATTCTATTTCAAATATTTCTATTTCAAATATTTCTATTTCAAATATTTCTTTTTTCTTCGAAACTGGAATGAGGCCCAATCAATTACCATATAATGTTAATTATATGGATTTTCTACAACACATGTATATATCAACAACGATGAATAATCAACCATCAACCAAAGTGCACTACACTGTATAAGCATCAAATATAGACATTTAACGCTTATAGCAGCTTGTCAATCAATCGATCGACATATTTAATCAATCAGGATGAGTGAACTTCAAATTTCATCCTAACACCCGTGTGGGGTTTCAAACAATCAAACACATATTTTATTTGTGCAGTTAGGCGATGTGTAAAATTTATCGACCCAATCAACGTCATTCAAATAGGTGTACATAAACAAACCGTCTGGTTTGTAAATGAATATTTATTTATTCACATTCACGTTAAAAATTATATTTTTAACGATAACACATTTTATTTTAACATATGAATTTCTATTCAGTTCATTCGTTAAATAAAATGCTATTTTTATTTTTCTAACTTATTTTAGAAAATTTCGGCGGCATAACGGCACGATACTAGAAACGGGACAAGGCCTAGCCTTATCCCCGGTCTAGTGAAGGCCCACGCCATTCACACATCAATCATATCAATTCATTTCACCAAAACAATCCAATCCAAATCAAATAATCTAACCAACTACACAACCAATCAAACAAGTCCATGGTTTGTGGACGGGTGTCGGGTGCTTCTAATAAGCACCGTCTGCATCCTAGTATATATATGTATAACTAGAAAAATAAATTGAAAGGTGAGAAATTCTCACATATAGCTATCCTAGCTCCACGGCTCTTCATTTGCAGAAGTCTTCATCGCTATCGCATCTTCGGCATCTTTATTGCCCGTAGCCACTACATATGTAAAAACCGAATTTTTACTTCGCTATTCAATATATAAAAATCGAATTTTTATTTCAAAGTTCAATATATAAAAATTCTATTTTTCTATCGAAGTTCAATATATAAAAATTCTATTTTTCTATCGAAGTTCAATATATAAAAATTCTATTTTTCTATCGAAGTTCAATATATAAAAATTCTATTTTTCTATCGAAGTTCAATATATAAAAATTCTATTTTTCTATCGAAGTTCAATATATAAAAATTCTATTTTCCTATCGAAGTTCAATATATAAAAATTCTATTTTTCTATCGAAGTTCAATATATAAAAATTCTATTTTTCTATCGAAGTTCAATATATAAAAATTCTATTTTTCTATCGAAGTTCAATATATAAAAATTCTATTTTTCTATCGAAGTTCAATATATAAAAATTCTATTTTTCTATCGAAGTTCAATATATAAAATTTCTATTTTTCTATCGAAGTTCAATATATAAAAATTCTATTTTTCTATCGAAGTTCAATATATAAAATTTCTATTTTTCTATCGAAGTTCAATATATAAAAATTCTATTTTTCTATCGAAGTTCAATATATAAAAATTCTATTTTTCTATCGAAGTTCAATATATAAAAATTCTATTTTTCTATCGAAGTTCAATATATAAAAATTCTATTTTTCTATCGAAGTTCAATATATAAAAATTCTATTTTTACTTCTCTATCTTCTATAAAGATCACATCTTTTTGCTAACGTTCATATAAGAAAATCGGATTTTATATTTATAAAAATCTATGTTTTACATACAAAAAGCATATATCTTTTTCTTCTAAAAATATAATCTTTTTCGTTATAAAAATATAATCTTTACAAATAAAAAAACATTTCTTTTCTTGTTTAGAAAAATAAATTCTTCCTTTAAGTTAAAAATCATAACTTCATACACAATAAAAATTCCGTTTTTTTTTCTATTTAAAACTATGATCTCTTCTATTCTAAAAATACGATATTTTCTATTTTAAAATTTAAAAATAAAATCAGTTTTTAAATGCTAAAAATTCAGTTTTTTCTACTTCTTTAAAAATTCAGTTTTACTTTTCTTATAAATTCAGTTTTAAACTTTTTAAAATTTACAGTTTTAAACTTTTAAAATAAATTCAGTTTTATAAGCTTATAAATATATTCAAATTCAGTTTTTAAATATAATCAAATATAAAATAAATAAATTAAAAGGAAAGACTTACAGGGGGGGTTTTACTGGCGGCAGCAGGCTTAGGGGGGGGCTCGCGCTCTGGCTGGACGGTGGAGGACTGGGCGGAGGCGCCTCGATTCTGGGGGTTTAGGGCTTGGAGGTTTCAGAAGGGGGTGCGGGTTCTCGAGGCGGGCGAGGAGGAAAGGGGGGGGGGGGGAAAGAGAGAGGGTCGGCGAGAGGAGGAGGGGGGGGGGGGGAAGCGCCGTCGATCGGCAGTGGCGGTGGGCGGCGCGAGGGCGCGTCGAGATCTGTTTTTTTTTCTTTTTTTTTTCTTTATTTTCCTTTCTGTAATGATACGGGGGGGGGGGGGGCCTAGGTAGTTAAGGAGAAAGGATTTTTTTTTTATTTTAATTTAATTATTTAATTATTAAAAAGTTGACTTTCACATACGACCTCTAAACGAGGCCCACCGCCTGTCGCCCATAGCGTTTCACCCCCATTCCGGACACAATGGGATATGTATCGTAAGCTGGTTTGATCGTTACAATCAGTTTCCGTTGAATTTACAATTTAAATCCTTATATTGAATTTTAAACGTACATTTCAAATTACCGGGATCACATACGAACTCTATAAATCCCAGAAAAATACTTTCTAGCTTCGTATTGACGATACGGTCCTAATAAAACTAGTTTCGTCGAATTCTGAGACCGTTTGAAAAAGGACCAATTTCTAGTCGATTAAAATCAACTGAAACTGGTCAAACGCGTTTTCCTTTGCCACGCTCACATATTGATTCGAAAAATTATGAAATTTGGAATCTAGCAATAATTTAACATCCCGGACCCAACAAAACTGGTTTCATCGAAATCCGAGGTCGTTTGCAAAATTGCTATTTTTAAGGGCCTTATATTATATTAAAATATATATAAATTCCACAGCGACTATTTCTAAATTTCAACTGGACATATCTCATCATTTATAAAGTGAAATCTCAGTTTCTCAACTTCGTTGGAAAGATATTCACTATTAGATTCCATTATTTTTGGTTTCACTAAAATCCGGATTGTTTTGCACCCGGTACATTCAATTGAAGTTTGAAATCGAATTATCGAACTACCGCGCCATTTTCTATTCCTTTTATAATTATATATAAATATTTATATTCTAACGACGACGCGTATAATATATACGTTCGAATTATATTCGAAATAAATTTCTCGTCGATATTATTTAAAATAATTCATTTTAAATAATCAAAATTCGCTAAAATTGCCAAAATAAAAATTTTAAATTGGCCCAGATTTTCCGGGTTGTTACAATCTCCCCCACTTAAAACTTTTCGTCCCCGAAAAGGAACAAAGTCGAAAGTGGTTTGATTAATCAACTCTACGTTCGATCTGGCTTTCATTCTCCAACTTTTCAGTTTCTGAGAATTTTCAAAATTTCAAAAATTTGGCTAACACCCTAAATTTTTGAAAAATTTCGCCATAACCTCCCCTGCACCGGGAGCATCGGGGAATTTCAAATAGCTTCCCCGGTCCTTCAGATCTCAAAAAGAAAAAGAAAAAGCCAAGCGGCTAGCCAATAGGCTCACAAAATCATCATCACCCAAACAAAACAGGAAATTATGTAGTAAACATGTACCTATTTGTCGGGCAAACAAATTTTATTCTCTGCTCTAGCCTCCTTGCTATGACCTGTTCAATGTAAGTATATGTATATGCAAGCAAATGCGACCAAATTTTCAATACAATTCAATATTCGATCAAATTAGGCATAATGGTTCAAAATTATCAAACAGTTAAACAAACAACACAAACATCAATTAATTAGTGAATTATCATTTGAAATTCATAACTTTTGGTACATATACTAAAAATCATGTTTTGATGCCAATTCACGACAATGTGTTCTATCTATATAATCTTTGGTTCTCACACCAGTCTAATGGAAATATATAAATATCACACCTTCGAAACACAAATATAAATACTGATGATGTGGCCACATCATCAGAATTATCTCCGGGTGTCTAGAATGTGACTCTATATCTATCCAGTATATTAAAACTTCGAATATACGTTTGCAAGGCGTATATGCAAATTCTTTATATACTGAATTGTCCACATCAATATAAATAATCAAATACGAATAATTGATTTAAATTTTCAAAACAAAATTTGTTTTCATTTTCAAAAATATACTCTTTACACTCGTTCTAGGATACTACTGATCCTATCTCTAACGAGTCATTCCATTGGATATTGCTAATCCAATATCTGATGAATTCTTTCGTATGGTTCTAATGTGTCTTGTTCTCTGAGCTTTGTAAACCAAGGCTCTGATACCAACTGTGAAAACCCGTAACTTCCCCGTAAAGGAAAGCGTCGGATAGTTCGAGAACAAACCACAACAGAACGCATATAGAAGAACGTTTCATTGTATTTAACAACAATGCATCAGATTACAAGAATATACAGAGTATGAATGAATATTACACAGAAATATCAGAGATTTAAATTACATTTAAATACATCGCAGCGGAAAAATAATACAATACACAACTAGAATGAGATATGCGGATACAAAGCTTTCCGGATATCGTTCCAGCTGTAAACCAGGATCCTGTGAATATAAATCTGCAAAACCAAAACTACTAGCTGCCCGTGTCAAAATAGGGGCACCCAGAGTTTAGGTTAAAACAATAAACTCCAGGTCAGTCATGTGACTGGTGTGAGAACTAAAACAGTTAATCTTTATTTTAAATCATTAGGTAAATCAAGGGACCACGCCGTATAACACGGAACGGGTTTCCTCCCAAGAATACCAGTGCATAAAACAAACAGCGCAATGCTAAATAAAGAAAAATGAAGCTGTTATAAGACCCAGGTCCTATCACACAATGCAACGCAAGCCGGGGGATAGGGTTTTCCCTTATAACAGCTAAAGAATGCTTGATACGTTTAAAACAAATCATTTGATACTATTATAAGTGCATAGTGTATAAAACAACTTCAAATCATAAGTATCAATCATAGGCGGCATAAGCGCCCCATCCCACTATGTCGCCATATATAGGATTACAATTAAAACCGCAAATGTCACGTATTTGGAAATTGGATTTCCGTCTATGAACCGAGGCAAAAGATAGTCCTCAACCGATTCGAGACTGTCTAGTCCGAGCCTCAGGCAAGTACTCTGTCAAGCCTTTGGATCGTCAGGGCCGGTCCACCGATGTGGATTAAAATGCCTGAACACTGCGTTTCCCCGCCCTTTGGGGCGTAAACGAGCCAACGAATGGCTCCATCGGTTCGAGAACGACCGATCAATCCGAGGCGCCTCGCAACAGCAACAACCACATAAGTCAAACTCGTCAGGGCGTGTAAAACCACTGACGCCACTTCTAACTAGAAAGAAACGCATGCCCTCCCTGAGGTCCGTCTCCCGTTTTTGGTTCATACCTGGTGTGAAACACGCGAGGTAAACGTTACACAAAGCTACGCCACAAAGGCCGTGCTTTGATCATCACCACAAGACTTTGCTTTTCAACAGAAGCCTTGATCATTTGCATCTTAGCATGCCACACAGGCAAACCATTCTATGCAACCGATATCAGTCACACAGAATGAAATCCGATGTCAGACACACAGTCCATTTACAAGTCCGTTCTGGGTCTGAACGAAACCGGAGGCACCTAGTACCCCGCATATCCATCGATCTCCAAGTACGTCTGGACGATCACTAACTGTTTCCATCTTCTTGGGTGTACAGCCCAATCAAGATCATCAGTTATCACCCA
The DNA here is from genome assembly GCA_030737875.1 of Allium sativum. Lineage (NCBI taxonomy): Eukaryota > Viridiplantae > Streptophyta > Magnoliopsida > Asparagales > Amaryllidaceae > Allium > Allium sativum. The sequence continues at coordinate 17,284,407 of CM060923.1, forward strand.
AACGACGTGAAGACCTCCGGTCTTCGACCATCGTCTTCATCTTCGACTTATCGTCGTATCAGTTATTCAGAATGGGATAAACCCGGTCTTTCCGAATAACTCGCGTATATATTATAAAAGTGTTACACAAACACAACATACGCCTCATTCCAACTCATTAGTCACTAACCGTAAATTAATCAAGAGAATAATTCCCCAAATATTAACCCCGAAGGCCGAAACCAACATCAGATCAATATCCAGAAAACCATTCTACTTAGCTAACCGACAGTTAGTTTCTAAATTTCTCGTTCAAATCTAATTAAAGATTTAACTATCGCCTGGAGCAAAACTGGTGATACTCCATTTTCGATCTTTTCAATCTAATTAAAGATTCATTAAAACTCCACTTAGTTTTAATCTGTGACTGGGTTAAAGAATCAGTGTCATTTAAAACACGGTTCACGATAAACCCAAAGTCACATCCCATTAATTATCGGGTTAAAGAACAAGTGTTATTTAAAACACTGTTCACGATAAACCCAAAAATCAATATCCATTCAATTCCAATTAAATATTATTTAATTGGTACACTTCATTAAATCTAAATAAAAAGATTTAATCTTTTCTCAACTGGGTTCAAGAACAGGGTTAGTGAAGACACCATTCACGACAAACCCAAATCACATTCATTAATTATCGGGTTAAAGAACAAGTGTTATTTAAAACACTGTTCACGATAAACCCAAAAATCAATATCCATTCAATTCCAATTAAATATTATTTAATTGGTACACTTCATTAAATCTAAATAAAAAGATTTAATCTTTTCTCAATTGGGTTCAAGAACAGTGTTAGTGAAGACACCATTCACGACAAACCCAAATCACATTCATTAATTATCGGGTTAAAGAACAAGTGTTATTTAAAACACTGTTCACGATAAACCCAAAAATCAATATCCATTCAATTCCAATTAAATATTATTTAATTGGTACACTTCATTAAATCTAAATAAAAAGATTTAATCATTTCTCAACTGGGTTCAAGAACAGTGTTAGTAAAGACACCATTCACGACAAACCCAAATCACATTCGATATTCAATACAAGGCTCTGAATAGAAAATATATCGGCTTATATTCAATATCAAATTCTACGACTAACAAATGTCGTATTGGAAATAACGATATAAATATATATATCTTTCAAATTTCCATAACAACACCTGTATAATCACGAATTCCAACATCGAAATATTCCGAAGACAATTTCGATTCAAATCCACTCCAATGCAATCATTGGAAATTTTGGTTATTTTTAAAACCCTTTTTAAATTCAATTTATTTATTTAAAAATAAATAGAATTATAATTCTAGTTCAAAACTAGTTCATTTCGATAAAAATCTATTTTTATCTTTTCAAATATGGAGTTTTTCATCCCAAACTTTCACAAATCATTTCTTATGATTTTACACAAATTATTACTATTTTTAATAATTTTATCAAGGCCCGTACAGTCGATTTCCATTAACGGCCATCGAACTGCACTTACAGCGACCTTTTTCGAATTTGATTTGGACGTATCTCCAAATCCAACCGTTAGATTTCAAATTTCTAACATTCGTTAGAAAGCTCTTTTCGATACGAACCCAACGGTTCCGGTTTTAGGAGAATCCGACGGTCGGATCTCCCGCAATGTCCGTTTGAAATAAATGGTCGAAATTCACGAACTGCCGCGGCGCGGCGCGTTCTATTCAGGCCATTATATTATATATATAATATATATAATATATACTTCGTCGATTTCTATTTAAAACGAATTATATAAATAGTTTTAAATTCGTTTCAAAAGCAATTTCAACTTCCTTTTCAATTCAAATCAAAATTGAATTTTTCTTTATAAATTCGTTTCAAAATTCATTTCTATTCAATTCAAATTTCAATTCAATTTATTCGTTTTCAATTCAATTTGAATTCGTTTTCAATTCATTTCATTTCGAAATCGTTTTCAATTCAATTTGAATTCGTTTTCAATTCATTTCATTTCGAAATCGTTTTCAATTCAATTTGAATTCGTTTTCAATTCATTTCATTTCGAATTCGTTTTCAATTCAATTTGAATTCGTTTTCAATTCATTTCATTTCAAAATATTCGATTTCGAAATCACTTTTCAATATTCATTTCGAAATGAATAAAATCGATATAAACATCGTTCACGTCAAAATGGCGTCAATCTAATCCTCACGGCTTCACATATTTCTATTTTCAAATATTCTATTTCAAATATTTCTATTTCAAATATTTCTATTTCAAATATTTCTTTTTTCTTCGAAACTGGAATGAGGCCCAATCAATTACCATATAATGTTAATTATATGGATTTTCTACAACACATGTATATATCAACAACGATGAATAATCAACCATCAACCAAAGTGCACTACACTGTATAAGCATCAAATATAGACATTTAACGCTTATAGCAGCTTGTCAATCAATCGATCGACATATTTAATCAATCAGGATGAGTGAACTTCAAATTTCATCCTAACACCCGTGTGGGGTTTCAAACAATCAAACACATATTTTATTTGTGCAGTTAGGCGATGTGTAAAATTTATCGACCCAATCAACGTCATTCAAATAGGTGTACATAAACAAACCGTCTGGTTTGTAAATGAATATTTATTTATTCACATTCACGTTAAAAATTATATTTTTAACGATAACACATTTTATTTTAACATATGAATTTCTATTCAGTTCATTCGTTAAATAAAATGCTATTTTTATTTTTCTAACTTATTTTAGAAAATTTCGGCGGCATAACGGCACGATACTAGAAACGGGACAAGGCCTAGCCTTATCCCCGGTCTAGTGAAGGCCCACGCCATTCACACATCAATCATATCAATTCATTTCACCAAAACAATCCAATCCAAATCAAATAATCTAACCAACTACACAACCAATCAAACAAGTCCATGGTTTGTGGACGGGTGTCGGGTGCTTCTAATAAGCACCGTCTGCATCCTAGTATATATATGTATAACTAGAAAAATAAATTGAAAGGTGAGAAATTCTCACATATAGCTATCCTAGCTCCACGGCTCTTCATTTGCAGAAGTCTTCATCGCTATCGCATCTTCGGCATCTTTATTGCCCGTAGCCACTACATATGTAAAAACCGAATTTTTACTTCGCTATTCAATATATAAAAATCGAATTTTTATTTCAAAGTTCAATATATAAAAATTCTATTTTTCTATCGAAGTTCAATATATAAAAATTCTATTTTTCTATCGAAGTTCAATATATAAAAATTCTATTTTTCTATCGAAGTTCAATATATAAAAATTCTATTTTTCTATCGAAGTTCAATATATAAAAATTCTATTTTTCTATCGAAGTTCAATATATAAAAATTCTATTTTTCTATCGAAGTTCAATATATAAAAATTCTATTTTTCTATCGAAGTTCAATATATAAAAATTCTATTTTTCTATCGAAGTTCAATATATAAAAATTCTATTTTTCTATCGAAGTTCAATATATAAAATTTCTATTTTTCTATCGAAGTTCAATATATAAAAATTCTATTTTTCTATCGAAGTTCAATATATAAAATTTCTATTTTTCTATCGAAGTTCAATATATAAAAATTCTATTTTTCTATCGAAGTTCAATATATAAAAATTCTATTTTTCTATCGAAGTTCAATATATAAAAATTCTATTTTTCTATCGAAGTTCAATATATAAAAATTCTATTTTTCTATCGAAGTTCAATATATAAAAATTCTATTTTTACTTCTCTATCTTCTATAAAGATCACATCTTTTTGCTAACGTTCATATAAGAAAATCGGATTTTATATTTATAAAAATCTATGTTTTACATACAAAAAGCATATATCTTTTTCTTCTAAAAATATAATCTTTTTCGTTATAAAAATATAATCTTTACAAATAAAAAAACATTTCTTTTCTTGTTTAGAAAAATAAATTCTTCCTTTAAGTTAAAAATCATAACTTCATACACAATAAAAATTCCGTTTTTTTTTCTATTTAAAACTATGATCTCTTCTATTCTAAAAATACGATATTTTCTATTTTAAAATTTAAAAATAAAATCAGTTTTTAAATGCTAAAAATTCAGTTTTTTCTACTTCTTTAAAAATTCAGTTTTACTTTTCTTATAAATTCAGTTTTAAACTTTTTAAAATTTACAGTTTTAAACTTTTAAAATAAATTCAGTTTTATAAGCTTATAAATATATTCAAATTCAGTTTTTAAATATAATCAAATATAAAATAAATAAATTAAAAGGAAAGACTTACAGGGGGGGTTTTACTGGCGGCAGCAGGCTTAGGGGGGGGCTCGCGCTCTGGCTGGACGGTGGAGGACTGGGCGGAGGCGCCTCGATTCTGGGGGTTTAGGGCTTGGAGGTTTCAGAAGGGGGTGCGGGTTCTCGAGGCGGGCGAGGAGGAAAGGGGGGGGGGGAAAAGAGAGAGGGTCGGCGAGAGGAGGAGGGGGGGAAGCGCCGTCGATCGGCAGTGGCGGTGGGCGGCGCGAGGGCGCGTCGAGATCTGTTTTTTTTTTCTTTTTTTTTTCTTTATTTTCCTTTCTGTAATGATACGGGGGGGGGGGCCTAGGTAGTTAAGGAGAAAGGATTTTTTTTTATTTTAATTTAATTATTTAATTATTAAAAAGTTGACTTTCACATACGACCTCTAAACGAGGCCCACCGCCTGTCGCCCATAGCGTTTCACCCCCATTCCGGACACAATGGGATATGTATCGTAAGCTGGTTTGATCGTTACAATCAGTTTCCGTTGAATTTACAATTTAAATCCTTATATTGAATTTTAAACGTACATTTCAAATTACCGGGATCACATACGAACTCTATAAATCCCAGAAAAATACTTTCTAGCTTCGTATTGACGATACGGTCCTAATAAAACTAGTTTCGTCGAATTCTGAGACCGTTTGAAAAAGGACCAATTTCTAGTCGATTAAAATCAACTGAAACTGGTCAAACGCGTTTTCCTTTGCCACGCTCACATATTGATTCGAAAAATTATGAAATTTGGAATCTAGCAATAATTTAACATCCCGGACCCAACAAAACTGGTTTCGTCGAAATCCGAGGTCGTTTGCAAAATTGCTATTTTTAAGGGCCTTATATTATATTAAAATATATATAAATTCCACAGCGACTATTTCTAAATTTCAACTGGACATATCTCATCATTTATAAAGTGAAATCTCAGTTTCTCAACTTCGTTGGAAAGATATTCACTATTAGATTCCATTATTTTTGGTTTCACTAAAATCCGGATTGTTTTGCACCCGGTACATTCAATTGAAGTTTGAAATCGAATTATCGAACTACCGCGCCATTTTCTATTCCTTTTATAATTATATATAAATATTTATATTCTAACGACGACGCGTATAATATATACGTTCGAATTATATTCGAAATAAATTTCTCGTCGATATTATTTAAAATAATTCATTTTAAATAATCAAAATTCGCTAAAATTGCCAAAATAAAATTTTTAAATTGGCCCAGATTTTCCGGGTTGTTACAGAAGTTCTCACCGATAGCTATCCTAACTCCACGGCACTTCTAATCCAGGAAATCTTCACTGTTCTCGCCTCTTATCACTTTCGTCGTTCGTAGTCACTACATATGTAAAAATCGAATTTTTACTTTGCTATTCAATATATAAAAATCGAATTTTTACTTCTCTATTCAATATATAAAAATTGAATTTTTGCTTTCCTATTCAATATATAAAAATCAAATTTTTATCGTTGTTTTTGTAATGTAAAAATTTAATTTTTATCGCTACTATATTTATAAAAATCCTATTTTTACAACGCTACTATATAATAAGATTTCGCCTTTTCAAATATAAAGATTTCATCACTATAAAAATCACCTCTTTATTTCAACGTATATATAATAAAAATCAGATTTTTATTTCGCTACATATACGAAGATGATATTTTTATATTTCTACACTATAAAAGATTATATTTTTATATTTCTACACTATAAAAGATTATATTTTTATACTTCTACACTATAAAAGATTATATTTTTATACTTCTACACTATAAAAGATTATATTTTTCTCGAAGTAAAAATCATATTTTTACTTCATTGCCCATCTAAAAATATCGTCTTTTCCACTTTACAAATCTGATTTTTAACACTTTAAAAATCTCGTTCTTAGTACTTTAAAATTTTGATTTTTAACTCTTTAAAAATCTCGTTCTTAATACTTTAAAATTTTGATTTTTAACTCTTTAAAAATCTCGTTCTTAATACTTTAAAATTTTGATTTTTAACTCTTTAAAAATCTCGTTCTTAACCGATGAAAAATTAAATTGATTTTTAAATTAAAAATGAAGAACAGTAAAAACTTACATTGCATTTCAGGGGGGGCGCATCAGGGTGGAGCTGAAGAAGGGGAGGCGGAAGGAAGCTCGCCGGAGTCGGGGTCAGGTGGTGGTGGCCACCGCGAGGCTGACGTGGGGCGGAGCAGGGGGGTTCGAATTGACGGGGGGGGGGGGGGGGGGGGTTGGTGGTTGCGTCGGTTCTTCGATGGGGGTTCGGTGGTCTTCGATTTCTGAGGGGGGGCAAGGACGGACGACGACGGAGGACGGCCAGGGTGGCGGAGCAACTGCGAAAGGGGGGGGGGCAGATCGGAGGTCGACGGCTGAACGAGGGTGGGGGCGTGGCAGTTTCCGTCGACATCGAGTTTTTTCTTTTTCTTTTGTTTCTGTTGAAATGATTTTGAACGTGGGGGGGGGGCAGAGGTTATAGAAGGAGAAGGGGGTTTTTATTTTTATTTTTTATTATTTAATTATTTTATTTATCACTAAAAAGCAACTTTTATTTTCGACCTCTAAACGAGGCCCACCGCCTGTCGTCCATAGCTATTTACCCCCATTCCGAACACAATGGGATATGTATCTTAAGCTGATTCGATCGTTTTGATCAGTTTCCGTTGAATTTACATTTAAATCGCTATATTGAATTTTAAACGTACATTTCAAATTACCGGGGTCACATACTAACTCTATAAATCCCATAAAAATATTTTCTAGCTTCGTATTGACGATACGGTCCTAACAAAACTAGTTTCGTCGAATTCTGAGACCGTTTGAAAAATGGCCAATTTCCAGTCGATTAAAATCAACTAAAACTGGTCAAACGCGTTTTCCTTCGCCACGCTCACATATTGATTCGAAAAATTATGAAATTTGGAATCTAGCAATAATTTGACACGGCGGATCCAACAAAAGTGGTTTCGTCGAAATCCGAGGTCGTTTGCAAAATTCCCTTTTTTAAGGACCTGAATTCCATAGCGACTATTCAGAATTTTCAACTGGACATATCTTTCGATTCCCGCTATGAAATTTCGATTTTTCAGATTCGTTGGGAAGATATTATCAATTAGATCCAAATGTTTTTGGTTTCACTAAAATCCGGTTCGTTTTGCACCCGGTACATTCAATTGAAGTTTGAAATCGAATTATCGAACTACCGCGCCATTTTCAATTCTATTTATAATTATATATAATTATTTATATTCTAACGACGATGCGTATAAATATATACGTTCGAATTATATTCAAAATAAATTTTCCCGTCGATAATATTTAAAATAATTCATTTTAAATATTCAAAATTCGCTAAAATTGCCAAAATAAAAATTTTAAACTGGTTCAGAATTTCCGGGTTATTACAATAATCTATTTTTATCTTTTCAAATATGGAATTTTTCATCCGATTTCCAAATCATTTCTTATGATTTTACACTAATTATTGATATTTTTAATAATTTTACCAAAGCCGGTACAGTCGATTTCCATAAACGGCCATCGAACTGCACTTACAACGTCCTTTTCCAAATTTAATTTGGACATAATTCCAAATCCAACCATTAGATTTCAAATCTCTAGTATTCGTTAGAAAGCTCTTTTCGATACGAACCCAATGGTTCCGGTTTTAGGAGAATCCGATGGTCGGATCTCCTGTAATGTCCGTTCGAAGTCGATGGTCGAAATTCGCGAACTGCCGCGGCGCGTTCTATTCAGGCCATTATATATATATATATATATATATATATATATATATATATAATAATATATATTTCGTCGATTTCCATTTAAAACGTATTTTATAAATCGTTTTAAATTCGTTTACAAAACAGTTTCAACTTCATATTCAATTTCCAATTAAAATTGAAAATTTCTATATCATTAACATTTAAATGATAATATTTTCAAACATTAGATTTTGAAATCTCTTCATTTTCGATATTCATTATAAAAATGAATAAAATCGATATAAATATCGTTCGCGTCAAAATGGCGTTAATCTAATCAACACGGCTTTATATATTCAAATATATTCGTGTCCATCCCAAATCGGACATCAAAATCAGATTTTGATATTTTACTGAATATTATTTTAAAAATATTCCTTATTTTAAAATATTCATTATTTTAAAATATGCATTATTTTAAAACATTCATTCTTTCTAAACTAGAATCAGACACAGTCAGTCACCATATAATGTCATTTATATGTATTTCATACAACACATGTGTATCACAACAATGATAAATAACCAACCATCATCCAGAGTGCATTCTACACTGGATAAGCATTAAATATAAATATTCAATGCTTACACAGCTTGTCAACCAATCAATTGACATACAACTAAATATTGGGATAATTGTATGTCCAATATCATCCCAATACCCGTGTGGGGTTTCAATCAACAAATAATGAATTTTATTTGTGCAATTAGGCGATGTGTAAAATTTGTCGTCCCAATCCATATCAGTCAAATGGGTGTACATAAACAAATCGTCTGATTTGTAAATGAATATTTATTTTATTCATATACACGTTAAAAATTATGTTTTTAAAGATAAAATATTTATTCAATTCATTTACACAATAAAAATAATATTTTTATTGTTCTAACATATTTTAGAAAATTTTGGCGGTATAACGGCGCGATATTGGAATCGGGTAATGTCTAGCATTACCCCTCTCCTGATATTGGCTCGCGCCATACACACATAACAATTCTAATCAATTCATTTCACCCAAACAACCAAATTCCACCAAATAATCTAATCAACCAAACCAAACAATCAAACAAGTCATCCATGGTCTGTGGACGACGGGGAAACAATTCATATATGCAGTTATAAAATAAATAATTGTATAAGAAAATTTCAGTGAGGAGTTCTCACCTTTAGGATCCACTACGCCGTTCTCTATTTCTGAACGGTTCAGATTTTGATTTATTTCCAATCGGCCCCATCGCAATCTATTTTATACGATTTTCATATTAAAAATCGTATTTTTGTTTCAATGCTACATCTATAAAAATCATATTTTTATAATGGTGCTTGTAGTATAAAAATCATATTTTTCCTACATTAAAAATCGAATCTTCTTCTCGCTACTTCATGATAAAAATTCTATTTCGCCTCATATAAAGAAAAATCACATTTTTATCCTTCTACATCCTTATATAAATCTAATCCTTTTAGTTTTAAAAATCTAATCTTTTTAGTTTTAAAAATTCAAACTTCTCATTAGTAAAAATCTATTCTTTTCTATATGTAAAAATCATACTTTTCATAAGTAAAAAATCTACTCTTTTCTATATGTAAAAATCATACTTTTCATAAGTAAAAATCTATTCTTTTCTATACGTAAAAATCATACTTTTCATAAGTAAAAATCTATTCTTTTCTATATGTAAAAATCATATATTTATATACATAAATAAGTAAAACCAAAATAAAAACTCACTGCGCTTAACGAAGAGGGAGGAGAGGGCGCGCTGGTCACTGGGAGGATCGTGGGTGGCTGACTGGGCAGTGGCGGTCGGCTGTGGTGCCATTAACGACGGTTTTGGGGGCGGGCCTTCAAATGGACGGTGATGGAGAGGAGAAAGAAGGGAGGAGGGTGCAGAGCAGGAGGGGCGTGGCCAGTGGGGCTCGCGGCGACGCGTTGGTGGTGGTGTTGTCGGAGCGGCGGCGGATCTGGTAGGGGGCGGCGGATTTGATTTTGAGACTGGGCTGATTAACGACGGGTTATGGGAGGATAAGGTTAGGATATTATATATATTTATATTTTTTTTATTTAATTTAATTTTCAAAAAGGTTGAAAATTAATTCGAATCCCAAATCGAGCCCAACGACTGTCGCCCCTAGAGTAGTACCCCCATTCGGAACACAATGGGATATGTTTCACAAGCCAATTCGAAAGTTATGACCAGTTTCCATTAAATTTAAAATATAAATTAATATAACGTTCGAAATTGATTTCAACGTACATTTTAATTTACCGGGGTCACATATTGATTCTTAAAATTCCAGAAAAATTATTTCTAGCTTCATATTGACGATATGGTCCTAACAAAACTAATTTCATCGAACTTGAAGACCGTTTGAAAAATGGCCATTTTCTGGTCGATCCAAATTGACTGAAACTGTTAAAACGCGTTTTCTTTTTCCACGCTCACATATTGATTCCAAAAATAATGAATTTTGGAATCTAGCAATAACTTGACATCCCGGATCCAACAAAGTGGTTTGGTCAAAAACGGAGGTCGTTTGCAAAATGGCTAATTTTAAGGGCTATATTTTCCATAGCGACTATTCTGAATTTTCAACTTGGCATAACATTTTATTCCTGCTATGAAATTTCAATTTTTCGGATTCGTTGGAAAGGTATTTTCAAATAAATTCTAATATTTTTGGTTCTGCTAAAATCCGGTTTATTTTGAATCCTGTACATTCATTTGAAATTTGAAATCGAATTTTCAAACTACCGCGCCATTTCCAATTTATTTTATAATTAAAATAAATATTTATATTCTAACGACGATTCAAATAAATATATAAGTTCTAATTCTATTCAAAATAAATTTCTCTTCGTTATTATTTAAAATAATCATTTTAAATATTCAAAATTCATTAAAATTGCCAAAATAATTTTTTTTAATTGGTTCTGATTTTCCGGATTGTTACAATCTCCCCCACTTAAAATCTTTTCGTCCCCGAAAAGGAACGGAGCTAAAAGTTGTTTAACTAACCAACTCAACTTTCAGTTTGGCTTTCGTTCTTCAACTTTTCAGTTTCTAAGAATTTTCCAATTCTTCAAAAATTTGGCTAGCACCCTAAATTTTCGAATTTTTTTGCCATAACCTCCTTTGTACGGGAGCACCGGGAAAATCCCCAAACCGCCACACAAGCCCTCTCATCTCAAAAAGAAAAATCCAAGTGGCTAGCCAATCGGGTCATAAAATCATCAAAAATCTCAAGAAATACAATAAACATGTACCTATTTGTCAGGCAAACAATTTTATTCTTCTGCTTAGTTTCCCTGCTATGACATGTTCAATGTATGTACATATATGCAAATGCAATAAATTTCAATTTAGTTCAAATTTGCCTTGATTTGGCTAAATTTACCTTTCATGTACATATTAGTTTCAACAATCTCATTAGTTAAACTAATAATCAAACAACACAACCATCAATCAATTTGTTGATTAACGCTTCAAATTATAGCTGTTATGTATCCAAAAATCATGTTTTTGATGCCAAGTCACAACAAATAAGCCCTATCTAGTTTTTGTTCTCACACCAGTCAATTGGAATCATACAGACATCCCACTTTCGAAACTCGAACACAAATGCAAATGATGGTATACCGATCATCAGAATCATCTCCCGGCGACTAGAGTGTGATTCTATATCTATCCTGCATATTTGAGGCTTCGGATATGCGTGGATCAGACATATAATCAAAATCTCCATATATCCGATTGTCCAAATTCAATACAAAATAAATATTCACATACGTATATTGGATTTAATTTTTGAAACAAAATTTGTTTTCATTTTTTTTTTTTAAATACACTCTTCACACTCGTTCTTGGATACTACTGATCCTATATCTAATGAGTCATTCCTATTGGATATTACTAATCCATTCTCTGATGAATTCTTTCGTTTGGTTCTAACATGTATTGTTCTACGAGCTCTGTAAACCAAAGCTCTGATACCACCTATAACGTCCCAAACTTCCCCGTGAAGGAAAGCCTGGATTGCTTTGAGGACAAGACGAATCAGAACACAAACAGAAGAACATTTCATTGTTTATTACAACAATTTCATCAGAATACAAGAATATACAGAGTATGAATAAATATTACACATTAGAAAAATATCATAGATTTACATGTTACAATGTAGCGGAAAATAATACAAAACACAACTGAAAGGAATATGCGGATACAGAGCTTTCCGAATATCGTTCCAGCTATAAACCAAGATCCTGTGAATATAAATCTGCAAAACCAAAACTACAAGCTGCCCGTGTGGAAAATAGGGGCACACAGATTTTAGGTTAAAACAATAAATGAAAGTGTGTGCGTGTACTTGTCAAGTAATATAATACACACAAGGATTGTGTAATATGACGAACAATAGTCAAGTATGAAGTAATAAACAAGCACAAAACTGTATGATAGTAAATGCAGTACAAAATAGAAAAATCACACGAGGAATTTTTATACTGGTTCGGAACACCGTCCTACGTCCAGCCCCAGACTTCTATCTGGAATTTCACTAATCAACAACCTCACTTAACCCTGAGGAAACAGATTCACAACACCCGAGCAGCCGAACGGGATTTCACGCCTCTATCAACACGAGGACTTCACAACTTGCCTCTTACAACACGGAGGACTTCAAACAAGATGAGTAGACTTGTAATTTGACAATGTGTGTTCTTAATAACACGAACTTGTCAATTCTTGTACAACCTTCCTATAATCTTATCCTCAAATAGAAATTGTGTATGTGAAGATTGGAAGATGATATCGTGTTTGAATCAAAAGAATAATATATAAATTCTAGGATTCAAGAACGATATAAGAAGATTATGAGTGCTTGAGTGCTTTGAAAGATCAAGAATGAAATCAACAATAGATAGAATAGATAGAAAGAATTGGTTATTTGAATTGATGATTTCAAGTTGTTTTTATAGGAGATAAAGAGTTACAACCATTAGTGAAGAGAAGTATTGAAGAGAAATGATTTTTGATGAAAGGAAAAAGAAGCAACTTTTGATGAAAGGAGATGTCTGTACAAAGAGTTGCTTTCAGTTCGAAAATCGGTCGACAGGTAAAAATAACCAGTAGACTGAAATTTGAATATATATATATATATATATATATACGTTACATATATGTGTGCACATTTATTGTGCTTTCTGCCCAGAAACGGTCGACCGCATATTTTGAAACCGGTCGACCGGTTTCTGGCAATATGCACAATAAATGTGCACTCATATATATATACATATATATATATATATATTCACAATAATGAGTTATATGATTATTTGAGGATAGATTTTAACATTTATAACACGGCTAAACCACTAAATAATCAACCTCTAACTTACAATACCATTGATTCTCTTTCTTTTTGTCGATCATGAAACTTCTTGTAACGACCCGTATTCTACACATCATAGGATTGTAGGATATTTATTTCTTTCCCGTGTGAAGTTGTATGGTCATGTAACTTTGGGAAACATTTATTTGAGTCATTTCCCCTGTTCATGATTTTTGTCGATTTTTAAATGACCATTTTGCCCCTAGTCAGTACTGTTTTGGCCATAACTTTTGATAGGGAAGGAATTTTGACCTGAAACCACTTCCATTTGATTCGGTTGGTAGTTTCTCTTTCCGTAGAGTGGTCATAATAGCCAAACGGACTTACCGTTTGGGAGATATGGCTGAAACAAGGTTTGGAGGGTGAAAAAACTGCTTAACCGGGCCGAATCGGGTGATTAGTGAGTAGGCCCATAACCCATTTCGGGATTAGGGTTATGGGAGGGCTGAAATGAGATGGAGAATCATTCCATTTCAGTTTTCTAGCCTCCACTTAGTCCCCAAGAAACCTAATAATGGCCTCCACTCTCTAAAGTCTCCAAATCACCTCCAAACCACTCCAACTTGAAGAAAAAGAGATTAGCAAGATCAAATCAAAGGGGATCTTCACCTAATCAACCTTGGAGCTGCTGTTAGCATTGGGATTCGCATCAAATCAGAGAATTATTTCAGATCTTAGTTTGTTTTGTGGCTAAGGTGAGTGATTAGCTTGCTTTATGCACTAATTGGGGTTATTTGAGGTGATTAGTGCTAATTAGTGTTTTTAGACGAAAATAAATTCTGGAAAAATGTTTATAAAATCATAAATAATGTTTTAGACCTCTGATATGAGTTTGGGTTAATTTGGATAAGTTTTGCTAATCATATGCTTAAACATGATTAAGAGGGATTAAGGGAAAACATGGGGTTTTGGCTATGTTTGATCCATTTTATCATATCATATGGTTATTTTGGTGTTTGAGGTCACTTGTATGTGTTGTTATGACTCTTTGGTATGCTTTATGATTGATTTCAATAGATAGAATGGTCGAAAACGTCGTCGAGAGACGTATAAACACTTGTTGGAAAGTCTCAGGAAAACTGCAGGTTTTCGGAGCGGATCGGAGGAGGGGCTCGGATCGGAAATGGCGATTGGGCAAAGACTCCGAACCGAACCGGAGATTGGTGCGACGCATTTGGCAAAAAGGAAGGCCATGTGTGTGGAACTGGATCGGATCGGCTGAAGGCAAGGTGAACGGATCGGAGTAGGACTAAGGGACCGGATCGGATTAAGAATAGGGGACGGAACAGAACAGGGCAACAGGAATTGGGATCGGATCGGAGGGAAACAACGGACCGGAATATAGGAAATAGGATCGGATCGGATTGGCATAGGGGGACGGAACCAGATAAGGTAACCAAAGCTGGAGCGAAGAATAGAAGGGTGAAGCAACTCGACCCGACCCGGAGTAGACGCTCGACCCGACCCGCTTGAAGGACTCAACCCGACCCGATGTACACTGGGGCAACCTGAAGGATTTCGACCCGAACTGGCGTAGCTTAGGATAACCGATCCGAACCGATGAATGAGCATGGATCCGAACCGAATCCAAGAGCAAAGAAGGAAGAACCGAACCGACCAGTATTGACCAATAACCCGAGATGCAAAGGTAGTACAAAAGGAAGTTAGAACCACTTACCAATGGATTTGTGCTTAGCGTTGGTAATAAGTTCACTTCATGATTGGACTTTGCTGCGGGACGTGTGCTAAGGAGTTGTCGATGTCTATGACTTTGGATCACTAGGTGTTGGAGGTAGAGAGACAAACTCGGGCTTTGGATATGGTGCGACTAGGGAGCTACCTACCAATGGAGTGGGGTCATGGAAACGTTGGGCGTGATCCCATAGGTATGGCGTTGGTGGTAGTAGGAATGTGCATAGTCGTACAAAGTCGAGTTCTGTCGTTTTAGTAAAGTGCTCTAGTGATCGAAGAAGTGGATGTCGTATGCTTTACGCACTGAGTGAGAGATGTGAGGATGGTTGCTATGCTTGATTGTTTGACATACACATCCCCACCCCCGTATATTTACACACCATATGTTAGTGAAATCACAGAGTATTGTACCGTGTAGTACTAACTCTTTGATTGCAGGTCCAGGTTCAGGTATGACTTAGTATACCTGTTATTATTCTGTTTATGCTTGCTACCACTCATAACAGACTGATGTCTGACCCAGAGTTTTATGTTTCTTCTTATTACTCTGGGTGCTCACACGAGCAGACTAGAGACAGGGATAGCTGGTAGTGCGCTTGGTAGATGGACTGAAGACGAGCAGGAGGCTCCACGTATGATATATAGTTATTCTCCCTGTGTCGTGATTGGTATCTACTTTGGGCATTAGTAGCATACCTATTTTGTTTATCTTGGAGACAGTATTTTGAAGTTGTAATAAGCTGTATTTGATATTTCCGCTACTCTGATGATGTTAGTTCAAGTTTTCAGCTTATGCACTGTCTCATCTGTTTTATGTCAAGTATATGTTGGTTATTATATTTTATCCCATGCGCTGTGAGACATATTACAGGTTCTTTATTTGGTTCATCTTCTTTCTTTCTCTTCTTTGGCGACCGTCCCATGCCAATTGGACATGTGTACAGCGCACAATTGGAGTAAATGTCGGTTGGTGCGGGGCGGGCCGTCACATTTGGTATCAGAGCTCTAGGTTGCGTAATTCACCTAGGGAAAGACACTAGGGAGAGATAGTACGTATATGAGAGCGCGTATTTGTGATTATTTTGGTTTTCAAAAGCTATATCTATATATAGTATATAGTATTAGTATGTTTAGGAGTGAAGTCGCATTGCACTGCACTGGCACCACTATGGAGATGGTTAATCGTTTTCTCTTTAACAGATTTGACGATGAGCCGAGGAAGAGGTGCTGGTAGAGGGGCCAATAATGGGAATCCCCCTGACATGAGGGCTATGTTTACCAACCTCGTGAGAGAGATGCTTGTGGATATTCAGAGGGAGGCTCCTAATGTTGCCAATGCTGGAGGTGCAGCGGTGCAAGCGCCTAGGGTCGATTTCGCCAAGCTGAGTAAGGATTACACTAATCTTGGCGGAAAGCCGTTTCACGGAACAGAGTCGGCCACGGATGTTCAGGATTGGTTGGATAGCTGTGATCGGATCTTCGATGACTTGGGTATCGAGGATGCGATGAAGAGAAGGCTAGCGTCTCGTCAGCTGCAAGGACGAGCGATGAATTGGTGGAATGCTATTAGGGCAGCCACACCAGAAGATCAAGTTACTTGGGATCAGTTTAAAGCTCGCTTTAGCGACAAGTATATCCCAGCTGCCCAGAAGTCGGAATTGTTTAGGAAGTTCTTGGAGCTTAAGCAGAATGGAAGGGCAATATCGGATTATGTTGCTGAGTTCGACACTTTGTCGAAGTATGGGTTATCTCTAATCGATACTCCCGAAAAGAAAATTGAGAAGTTCATCACTGGCTTGGATGAATACTTAGGGGAGAGGCTGATTAATCACATCGATGAGACGTTTGAGTCGATCGTGGGAAAAGCTTTGAGGTCAGAAAGTCTTTACCCTAAGCCGAAGACTGGGGTTGTTGCTGCATCTGCTGAAGAGCCAAAGCCGCAAGCAAGCGGTGGAGGCAAGAATAGCTCTCAGAATAAGAGGAAGCAGAACCAAGCTAAGGATGGCCAGAAGAAAAGCAGGAAAGAAGTCGAGTGCTTCAAATGTGGAAAGAAGGGCCATTATGCAAGGGAATGTAGGGCCAAGACAGTGGGAAAGAAGTGCTTTAACTGTGGCCAGGAGGGACATTTTAAGGATAAGTGCCCGCAACCTCTGAAGGAGAATCAGATTGTGAAAGCATATGCCATCAATGCTGTTCCTTCTTCGTCGAATGCCCCAACTGCGGCGGAGAAAGGAAAGGGAGTCGTCATTCAAGGTATGCTTTCCATTTATGATCTTCCTGTTAGAGTTTTGTTCAATACCGGGGCTTCCCATTCCTTCATATCTAGTGACCTGGTAGATAGGTTGGGATTGGAACCCGAGTTAGTCGATAGACCACTAGCTGTGACGAACCCGATTGGTGGTTCAACAAACCTCAGTATGATCTGTCGTAATGTGGTCTTATCGAGTCATGGATGTATGTTTGTTTGTGATTGCTTTGTTTTGGGCTTTACTGGGTATGGCATTATTTTGGGAGTCGATTGGCTCCAAAGATACGGGGTGGTGGTAGACTGTGAGGGCTTTTTGGTGACAGTTAGGGCGGATGATGGGCGGAGGGTAGTGTTTGGTAATCTACCCTGTGATGGGGTAATGGCTAGTTTTGTAAATTCCCTCGACATTCCGCATGATGAGTTATCAGGTTTGCCCGTGGTTGGCCAGTACCCGGACATCTTCGAGGAAGTGACCGGACTTCCACCACACCGAGAGATTGAGTTTCGTATTGATTTAGTGAAAGATGCCAGACCTATAGTGATGCCACTTCGTCGTATGGCACCACGAGAACAGCGAGAGCTCGAGGTGCAAGTTAGCGATCTTTTGAAGAAGGGATTTATTAGAAGAAGTGTTTCCGAGTGGGGAGCACCAGTTGTGTTTGCTACTAAGGCAGATGGTTCCCTTCGATTGTGTGTGGACTATCGCGAGTTAAATAAGGTGACGAGGAAGAATAAGTATCCTCTACCACGGATAGATGATTTGTTTGATCAACTGGAAGGAGCGAGAGTGTTCTCCCAGTTGGACCTCGCGACAGGATTTCATCAGCTCCGTGTAGCAGCTGATAGTATAGCTAAAACGGCATTTAGGACGCCGTCTGGGTTTTATGAGTGGTTGGTCATGCCATTCGGGTTGACCAATGCACCAGCATACTTCGTGGATCTTATGAATAGAGTATTCAGAGACCAACTGAATAAGTTTGTTCTTGTGTTCGTAGATGATATCCTTGTTTACTCGAGGACAGAAGAGGAACACAAGGAACATTTGAGAATTGTGTTGGAGGTGTTGAGAAGACACCAACTGAAAGCGAAATTCTCTAAGTGTCATTTTTGGAGGAGAGAGGTGAGATTCTTGGGCCATGTTGTTTCAGAGAATGGTATTGCCGTGGACCCTGCAAGGGTGGCTACGGTACAAGATTGGTCTACACCCAAGAATGCAACAGACGTAAGAAGTTTCCTGGGGTTAGCTGGATATTATCGTAAGTTTATCAAAGACTTCTCCAAGACAGCGGCACCGTTGACTCAGTTGACTAAGAAGAATCAAGCCTTCGTTTGGGACGGAGGGTGTGAAAAAGCATTCAAGAGTCTAAAGGAAAAGTTGACGCGTGCGCCAGTGTTGGTCATTCCTAAGGGAAATGAAGAGATGACGGTATACACGGATGCTTGTGGTACCGGACTGGGTGCGGTATTGATGCAAGGAGGTAGGGTTGTAGCTTATGCTAGTCGACAGCTAAAGCCACATGAGAAGAAGTATCCTACCCATGATTTGGAATTGGCAGCGATTGTATTTGCGCTAAAGATGTGGAGACATTACCTCTTGGGAGAAAGATTTGAGCTGTTTACCGATCATAAATCGTTAAAGTATCTCTTCTCTCAGAAAGATCTGAATCTCCGTTAGCAGAGATGGTTAGAGTTCTTGGCTTCGTATGACTTTGATATCGCGTATACACCTGGGAAGGGTAATGCGGTAGCCGATGCCTTGAGTAGGAGACATGCCAGCTTAGGGGCAATGTTTCTTGAATGGAAGCAGCTGGAGTATATCGCGGGGTTTGATTTCAGACCAAAGTGCGAATTGGATCCAGAAATGTTAGCAAGTTTGACGATCAGACCCACTTTGATTGAACGGATCGGCTCTAGTCAGAGGAACGATCCTAACCTATTGGAAATCATCTCCAAGTTAGAGATGGGTATCGATGAGGAGATGAACAAGTATGGGCTTGATCGAGATAGATGGCTTAGAAAGAATGGAAAGCTTGTTGTACCCAATGTCAATGGATTGAGGGATGAAGTGCTTAGAGAATGTCATCACTCAAAGCTAACTATACACCCCGGTGGTAATAAGATGTATCGAGATATGAAGCAGACTTACTACTGGGAAGGGATGAAAAGAGACGTTGGGAAGTTTATGTCCAAGTGCATGAATTGCCAGCTAGTTAAAGCCGAGCAAAAGAAGCCTAGTGGGTTGTTGCAACCATTAGAAATTCCCGAATGGAAATAGGAGCAAGTCTCGATGGATTTCATCGATGGTTTACCAAGGACTAGATCGGGATATGATAGCATTTGGGTAATTGTGGATCGACTGACCAAGAGTGCAAGATTTATACCAGTTAAGTCGAACAGAACTGCAGCTAAGTTAGCAGAACTATATATGAAGTGGGTAGTGAGATTTCATGGAGTACCCAAAGGCATTGTGAGTGACCGAGATCCATTGTTTACTAGTGGATTTTGGAAGAGCTTACAAGAGGCTTTAGGATCAGAATTACATCTCAGTACCGCATATCATCCTCAAACCGATGGTCAGACAGAGAGGGTGAATCGGATATTGGAAGATCTCTTGAGGGCTTGTATATTGGACTTCGGTGGAGCATGGGATGACCATTTGCATCTAGTGGAGTTTGCATATAATAATAGCTACCAATCCAGTATCGGTATGGCTCCATATGAAGCTTTGTACGGAAGACCGTGCAACTCACCATCATGTTGGATGGAGACTGGCGAGAAGTTTGTGCTCGGACCAGATGTGGTGAGAGAAACTTCTGATAAGATCAAGATCATTCAGCAACGAATGAAAGCTGCTCAGGATAGGCAGAAAAGCTATGCTGATAAGAGGAGAAGAGACTTGAAATTCTCCGTTGGTGACTTGGTGTTTGTCAAGATCTCTCCGTTGAAAAGCGTGATACGATTTGGCAGGAGAGGCAAGTTGGCACCAAGATTTGTGGGTCCTTTCCAAGTTCTCGAGGAAGTTGGGAATTTGGCGTATAGAGTTGGCTTACCAGAGAAAATGGCAGGAGTTCACAATGTGTTTCATGTTTCCCAACTAAGGAAGTTTGTTCACGACTCAAATGTGACTATTTCACCTGATCAGTTAGAGGACTTCGAAGTAGATCCTGAGGCGGTTGAGAACCTCAAGCCGATTCGTATTGTGGGGGCATGATACGAAGCAACTTCGAAGAAAGTCGGTGAAGCTAGTCAAAGTTCAGTGGGGCGAGGACGAAAATGATTGTGCTTGGGAGACAGAGGAGAGCATTAGAAAGGCTTATCCAGAACTCTTTGCCTGGTAAGATTTACTTTGCAATTTAGTTATTCCGCATGCTAGGATAGACTTGTTTTGCTTGTTTGCATGCTTGATGGTTGTTTTATGATTGATAGGCATGCGGGACCCTTGTGTGTGTTTTTGATTAGGGAATTTCGGGGGCGAAATTTCTTAAGGGGGGGAAGAGTGTAACGACCCGTATTCTACACATCATAGGATTGTAGGATATTTATTTCTTTCCCGTGTGAAGTTGTATGGTCATGTAACTTTGGGAAACATTTATTTGAGTCATTTCCCCTGTTCATGATTTTTGTCGATTTTTAAATGACCATTTTGCCCCTAGTCAGTACTGTTTTGGCCATAACTTTTGATAGGGAAGGAATTTTGACCTGAAACCACTTCCATTTGATTCGTTTGGTAGTTTCTCTTTCCGTAGAGTGGTCATAATAGCCAAACGGACTTACCGTTTGGGAGATATGGCTGAAACAAGGTTTGGAGGGTGAAAAAACTGCTTAACCGGGCCGAATCGGGTGATTAGTGAGTAGGCCCATAACCCATTTCGGGATTAGGGTTATGGGAGGGCTGAAATGAGATGGAGAATCATTCCATTTCAGTTTTCTAGCCTCCACTTAGTCCCCAAGAAACCTAATAATGGCCTCCACTCTCTAAAGTCTCCAAATCACCTCCAAACCACTCCAACTTGAAGAAAAAGAGATTAGCAAGATCAAATCAAAGGGGATCTTCACCTAATCAACCTTGGAGCTGCTGTTAGCATTGGGATTCGCATCAAATCAGAGAATTATTTCAGATCTTAGTTTGTTTTGTGGCTAAGGTGAGTGATTAGCTTGCTTTATGCACTAATTGGGGTTATTTGAGGTGATTAGTGCTAATTAGTGTTTTTAGACGAAAATAAATTCTGGAAAAATGTTTATAAAATCATAAATAATGTTTTAGACCTCTGATATGAGTTTGGGTTAATTTGGATAAGTTTTGCTAATCATATGCTTAAACATGATTAAGAGGGATTAAGGGAAAACATAGGGTTTTGGCTATGTTTGATCCATTTTATCATATCATATGGTTATTTTGGTGTTTGAGGTCACTTGTATGTGTTGTTATGACTCTTTGGTATGCTTTATGATTGATTTCAATAGATAGAATGGTCGAAAACGTCGTCGAGAGACGTATAAACACTTGTTGGAAAGTCTCAGGAAAACTGCAGGTTTTCGGAGCGGATCGGAGGAGGGGCTCGGATCGGAAATGGCGATTGGGCAAAGACTCCGAACCGAACCGGAGATTGGTGCGACGCATTTGGCAAAAAGGAAGGCCATGTGTGTGGAACTGGATCGGATCGGCTGAAGGCAAGGTGAACGGATCGGAGTAGGACTAAGGGACCGGATCGGATTAAGAATAGGGGACGGAACAGAACAGGGCAACAGGAATTGGGATCGGATCGGAGGGAAACAACGGACCGGAATATAGGAAATAGGATCGGATCGGATTGGCATAGGGGGACGGAACCAGATAAGGTAACCAAAGCTGGAGCGAAGAATAGAAGGGTGAAGCAACTCGACCCGACCCGGAGTAGACGCTCGACCCGACCCGCTTGAAGGACTCGACCCGACCCGATGTACACTGGGGCAACCTGAAGGATTTCGACCCGAACTGGCGTAGCTTAGGATAACCGATCCGAACCGATGACGATGAATGAGCATGGATCCGAACCGAATCCAAGAGCAAAGAAGGAAGAACCGAACCGACCAGTATTGACCAATAACCCGAGATGCAAAGGTAGTACAAAAGGAAGTTAGAACCACTTACCAATGGATTTGTGCTTAGCGTTGGTAATAAGTTCACTTCATGATTGGACTTTGCTGCGGGACGTGTGCTAAGGAGTTGTCGATGTCTATGACTTTGGATCACTAGGTGTTGGAGGTAGAGAGACAAACTCGGGCTTTGGATATGGTGCGACTAGGGAGCTACCTACCAATGGAGTGGGGTCATGGAAACGTTGGGCGTGATCCCATAGGTATGGCGTTGGTGGTAGTAGGAATGTGCATAGTCGTACAAAGTCGAGTTCTGTCGTTTTAGTAAAGTGCTCTAGTGATCGAAGAAGTGGATGTCGTATGCTTTACGCACTGAGTGAGAGATGTGAGGATGGTTGCTATGCTTGATTGTTTGACATACACATCCCCACCCCCGTATATTTACACACCATATGTTAGTGAAATCACAGAGTATTGTACCGTGTAGTACTAACTCTTTGATTGCAGGTCCAGGTTCAGGTATGACTTAGTATACCTGTTATTATTCTGTTTATGCTTGCTACCACTCATACCAGACTGATGTCTGACCCAGAGTTTTATGTTTCTTCTTATTACTCTGGGTGCTCACACGAGCAGACTAGAGACAGGGATAGCTGGTAGTGCGCTTGGTAGATGGACTGAAGACGAGCAGGAGGCTCCACGTATGATATATAGTTATTCTCCCTGTGTCGTGATTGGTATCTACTTTGGGCATTAGTAGCATACCTATTTTGTTTATCTTGGAGACAGTATTTTGAAGTTGTAATAAGCTGTATTTGATATTTCCGCTACTCTGATGATGTTAGTTCAAGTTTTCAGCTTATGCACTGTCTCATCTGTTTTATGTCAAGTATATGTTGGTTATTATATTTTATCCCATGCGCTGTGAGACATATTACAGGTTCTTTATTTGGTTCATCTTCTTTCTTTCTCTTCTTTGGCGACCGTCCCATGCCAATTGGACATGTGTACAGCGCACAATTGGAGTAAATGTCGGTTGGTGCGGGGCGGGCCGTCACACTTCTCCTTGTCATTAATCAAAATGCTATGAATACCTGGACTCAACACTCTTCCCCTTTTTGATTGATGACAATATAGCTCTGAAAGTATTGCTAACTCCCCCTGTATGTGTACTCCCCCTGAAATATATATTAAAAATCTGCAAAAATATTATTAGTAACATTTTTCTCCTCCTTTGTCATCGACAAAAAGGAGTAGTTAAGACACACATACCATAAATCAAACACAAAATACATTAGGATTGTATCATATAGTACACACCATACATACCCAACCACGTCATGTAGCTAAGAGTTAATACCTACAAACCCAAAATAAAATACAGCAGTACTTATATACAAGTGCTGATTTAGGTCTTGATATAATAGACATAATACCGTAAAAGATGGATAAAAAGAACTAGTGAGATGGTGATTCGGATTCAGTCGTATCTCCTTCTTCTTCTTTGTCTCCTTCTTCTTCTGTTACTCCTTCTTCTTCTTCTGTGTCTCCTTCTTCTTCGTCTTCTTCCTCACTTTCAGATTTCCCACGACCATGTCCATTACTTGTTCCAGAACTTGTGCCTTCCACTGAAGAAGACCATGTAAAAGTAAGAGGCATTGGACATTTGCCTGGGTCTTGTATATGCGTAGAGGAGGATGATGCTCCACATGATATTGCATCCCAAAGTATACCAAAGAAAGACTTAACTTTTGAAAAGCGTTTTTCAAGCTTTGTATTTAAATATTCGATCTTATTGTTTGTACGCTTAAGTCTTGCTTCTAGAAGGAATTGATTCCGAGCAATTTGTTCAAGTGAATCTTTGGTCGAGGAGGATGTTTGAAGAAGCTTAACCTCTTCCGGTTTAGGTTTAGAGGGCTTTGACGAAGTGCTTTCTTGGTGACCTTGTTCCTGGTATTGTTCGAAGGGTATGACACTTAAACATGGTTCAGGAAGCTTCATTCTCTTTTTCGATGCTTTGTTGATACATTTTGGTTTAGAGACTTTAGATTTGGGAGATTTGAGACCACAATCAAGTATAAGTCGCATGATATATTCATTGTAGAATAAATGTGGTCGCTTACGACCATTTACGAGTAAAATCTCATCAAAGATCATATTTATCCAATTGATCTATATATCTCCATATATAGCGTACAAATCCTTAAAATTCTCTTTATATACCACATCGAAATTACCCACTCTCGGTAATAAAGAATGCGTAATAGCATGATGTAGAATTCTAGCCGTAGGCCGTAAGTTGATCGCTTTTGTACTAAGTTTATGATCTTCAATAAAAAGATGACTTACCTTGTCTCGAGTATGAATAGTACAAAAATCGCTAGAGAACTTTCTTCCATTTTTATTTGAACCAAGTACCATTGCCATCCTTTACTTTGAAATAAATATGTGCTCACCACATACAACCGACCATAGACAATGAGTAGAATTCTCGGGTTTAAACTTTTCTAAGTTAAGATTAGCATAGAACAATTTGATCATGATATGATTGATTTCCACATTGTTACTATCAAAGTCAAGAAGATTTTGAATACGAGCTTTGATTGCTAATTCTTTAACATCATAGAGAATAAAATCAGAGAATTTGATGAAAGAACCTTCATGAATCGTATAATCTTTCATTTCATTCCATCGCTTGACTGCTATTGGATCCATTAACCATTGTTTGATATTGGAATTAATGGGTTGTAGTTGTGTAGAAGATGATTTCTTCAATCTCTTTTGTGGTGGAGCCATTGATTTTGTAGAAAAATGAATTTGGGGATTTTAGGGTTGATAAGGGTTTGTGAGTTTGAGAGATGAAAAGTGTAAATGAATAGGTGTGAGGGAGGAACCGACGTATGAAGTTGAATTTTAAAAACGGAAAAAACGAGACCGGTCGACCGCTATTAATTATCCGGTCGACCATTTGGAAATAGAGAATAAAACGGTTGAATGGGGACTTTTAACTAGTCGACGGGTTCGGGTGAGAAAAGTTTTGTTTCCAAAGACATAAACGGTCGACTGGTGGGATCCTGACGGTCAACCGGTTTGTCTGAGCTTTGTTTTTCCGGCTTTTCTCATATTTTTTTCAAAGCTCCGCTATTTCATATAAAATGAATTTATTTCCAAACTAGAAATAAACAACCAAAATACATGAAATAGTTAAGTGAAAAGAAAAAAATCCCTCAAGATTTGAAAACACTTATTAGAACAACAATTAATCATGATATAAAAATCAATGAGAAGTGGAAGAGTCGTTCTCGGAAACTTCTTTGATATTGGTAACTCTTGGTGTCCATGGCGACCAAGTTTCCTTTGCTCCTTCATTTCGACTGTAGTTACGATCCCAGGAGTTAGGACTCCTAGAGGATGAAGGAGCATAGGTATAGGTTCATGAACTCCATGTTTGTTCGTGCTACAGAAAAATGACGCCATGCGTTTTAAGAGTGTTAAACGTTCAGACGTAAGTTTTTGTTTGTAATGAAGTTGACGCTGGAGATCCATTTGATGTTTCTGGTAGTGGTGAACCTCACTTATCTTTTCTCTAGTTCATAGGGAGCAAAATAATGCCTTTTTTGCACGTTTAGACTTTGGTGTATTTCCGGGGGTATGAGAACATTTTGGTCTACTTTTTGGTGTTTCTGGAGAAAAGTATTCCTCCGGTTCAGAACTGGTGACCGAAATATGTGACCTCTGTGCACATTCGTCGCAAATGTGAGTCATTTTGATATAATTGAACTTGTTTAAGAATAATATGGACTCAGAGGTAGGAGATGCAGAAAGAAGAAAGAATGAACTCATATATATAAGTTTGTCTAAGAATAGAGTAATGGTTGAAAAGGTTCAAAGCATATATACCATAAAAAAAATGGATAACTCATAATTTCTTACTAATAATAGTGATAGCTACTTAATAGCTAAAATATGAAAAATGAAAGCACTGGTTAGAAAAGAACTTGACAATTCATATGTATATACCTTCAGAATTTATACATCAAGTTCAGTTCTAGAGATCAATCCAAGCTCTCTACGCAAAGAAATAAAACTTGATTCGAGTAGAGGCTTAGTAAAAATGTCCGCTAGTTGATGTTCAGTCTGGACATATTTGAGACATATTGTTCCTTTTTCAATATTATCTCTCAAGAAATGATGTCGAATATCAATGAGCTTTGTTCGAGAATGATTTACTGGATTTTTCGATAAGTTGATCGCACTTGTGTTATCACAGTATATGATGGAGTTCGATAAATGAATATCAAAATCACGAAGTGTTTGTTGCATATATATTACTTGAGTACAAGCAAGAGCTGCTGATATATACTTAGCTTCACATGTCGATAGTGAAACGCAATTTTTTGTCTTACTAAACCATGAGACAAGTGATTTTCCAATAAAATGGCATGTACCACTTGTACTCTTTCTATCCGTACGAGAGCCTCCAAAATCAGCATCACTATAGGATACTAATTCGAATGGACAATCTTTTGCGTAGAAAAGACCAAAGTCTTTGGTAATATTAAGATACCGTATTATACGTTTTACTGCTCGTAAATGTGATTCTTTAGGATTTGCTTGAAATCGTGCACATAGACAAACACTCATCATTATATCGGGACGACTTGCGGTAAGATAAAGAAGAGAACCAATCATGCTTCGATATAACTTCTGGTCAACATTTTTACCATGTTCATCTTTTTCAAGATGTGTAGTCGTACTCATAGGAGTAGGTTTACCAGATGTATTTTCCAAACCGAAGCATTTGATAAGATTTCCACAGTATTTTTCTTGATTAATAAAAATACCGTTAGAAAGATGTTTGATTTGAAGACCAAGAAAATATGATAGTTCTCCCATATGAGACATTTCAAACTCTTTGGTCATAATATTTGCAAACTCTTTACAGAGTTTCTCGTTTGTTGAACCAAAGATGATACCATCTACATATATATCTGGATAACCAATATATCTTTTCGAGAATGTTTGATGAATAAAGTCTAATCGACTTTACCAATTTGAAATCCTGAGTCAGTAAGATAGCTGCGTAATCGTTCATACCAAGCACGAGGTGCTTGTTTTAACCCATATAAAGCTTTCTTAAGTTTATATACGTGATCAGGATGTTTTTCATGTATGAACAAGGGAGGTTGTTCGACATATACATTCTCTTTGATAAACCCATTTAGAAAAGCACTTTTGACATCCATTTGATAAAGTTTGAAATTATGATGACAAGCAAAGGATAATAGGATTCTAATAGCTTCTAGTCATGCAACTGGTGCAAATGTTTCTTCGTAATCGATACCTTCTTCCTGATTGTATCCTTGTGCTACTAATCTTGCTTTATTTCTGGTTATATTTCCTTGTTCATCGGCCTTATTTTTATAGACCCATTTCGTACCAATAACTGACTAATCAGTTGGTCTTGGAACAAGTTCCCAGGCATCATTGCGCTCGAACTGATTTAGTTCTTCCTGCATGGCAATGATCCAGTAATCATCAGTAGCAACTTCTTTCGGATTCTTAGGTTCGATATTTGAAAGAAACGCAACATGACCCATTTGATTGAGTTGACTCCTTGTTCTAATTTGTGATGTTACTTCTCTAATTACATTTTGAACCGGATGATCTCTTAGAATTCTCGGAGGAGATCGAAATCTTGGTGGAGAAGGTATCACAATTTGTTGAGGAATATTCTCAATAATTTCTGCGTCAGAGTCATTATTTGTGACGATAGGATTTTCATTGACTATAACTTCGTCGTCATCTGATATGTTATGAGATGGTTTATAGAATTCATCGAATGAGACATGAAGTGATTCTTCAATAGTTTTAGTTCTTTTATTAAATATACGATAGGCCTTGCTTCGTTCTGAATATCCAACAAATATTCCTTAATCGGATTTTGGATCAAATTTTCCAAGATGGTCTTCCGTATTTAAAATAAAGCACTTAGAACCAAAAACTTTGAAGTATGAAATATTTGGCTTTCTTTGATTAAATAACTCATAAAATGTATTCTTCGTGAGAGGTCGAATGGATACACGATTCAAAACATAACACGCAGTTGCAACAGCTTCTGCCCAAAAATGTTTTGGTAAAATGGACCCATTTAATAATGTTCTTGCACATTCTTGTAAAGTCCAATTTTTCCGTTCTACAACTCCGTTTTGTTGTGGAGTTCTAGGAAACGAAAAATTATGATATATACCTTTCTTTGTACAAAAATGTTCAAATTCATTATTTTCGAACTCTCCGCCATGATCACTTCTTATATTCTTAACTTTAAGCCCTTTTGGTTATTGAATTCTCTTAACGAAAGATTTGAAATAATTGAAAGTGTCACTTTTGTTTTTCAATAAAATCACCCAAGTATAACGAGAGTAATCATCAACAATTACAAACACATATCGACTATGATTTATTGATTGAACCTGTGTTGGTCCGAATAAATCCATATGTAATAGCTCAAGTGGTTGTAACGTTGATATTACTTTCTTGGATTTAAATGATGATTTAGTCAATTTTCCTAATTGACATGCATCACAAATATTATCAACCGTAAAGCTCATTTTGGGTAGTCCTCTAACTAGGTCATTTTTGGCTAGCTTGTCGATAGTTCTGAAGTTTATATGACATAAACGTTTGTGCCATAGCCATGGATCATTATCATTTGCTACAAGACACATATCTGAATTATGTTTGACATTCATATTCATAATATAAATATTTCTGTCTCTATATCCTTCAAAAACTAAATTTCGATCTTTATCTAAAATACTACATTTGTTATCCGTAAAGGAAATGGTAAAACCCTTGTCACATAGTTGACTGATACTGAGTAAATTGTGTTTCAAATTTTTAACCAGCATGACATAAGTAATAAGAGGTAAGTTAGATGTACCACAATTGCTCACATCGCCTTTGCCGATGATATAGCCTTTTGAATTATCTCCAAAAGTGACGGAGCCACCATCTGAATAAGTGATATTTGTCAATAAGCTCTTGTCTCCAGTCATATGCTTCGAGCAACCACTGTCCAATATCCACTTTCCTCTTTTCTTAAGTGGGACCTGCAAAAAATAAAATTAAGTCCATGGTACCCACCTTTTTATAGGGTCCTAAGAGTTAGGTCTTAGGAGTCCAAACCCATACGGGTTCAGTATCCCCTTTATATAGATAATTGGAATTATGATGCACAGTATTCAAAAAATTCTGAATGTATTTGTTCCTAATCAAATTGTTATTTGTTTTAGGAACCCATATTTTGATAGTCTGGACATTTTTCTTTTGAAATTTCACAACCGGTTTTGGTTTGGAATATAATAAACTAAGATTTTTCTTAGCTTCAGTTTCTTGTACTATTTTATTTTTCTTTTATTGCCAAGACATTTCTTGATATCTTGTTTCTTATACCCCAAACCTTGTTTATTCGAAGCAGATTGTGAATTTTCAATAATTTTTGTCAAATTTTCTCGACTTTTGTTGAAGTTAGAAATTTTTTGAGTAATGTCGTCTAACTTAGTTTGTAAACTAGCTTTTTCTAGGTCTAGAATTTTGACTTTTGCCTTAAGCTCATGATTTTCAGTAGTAAGAGCATCATTTTTCTCTTTTTGAGTTTCAATTTCTTGACTCAAAAGAGATAATTGAGAATCAATACTAGATGACGATTCTTGAACTTTTTCAAGTTCCTCCTCTAATATTTTCGTCTCGTCTTTTAACATATCTCATTCAAATTCTGCTCTACTTAAATCTGCTTTGGCTTGTTTGCATTGTCGTTTCATATCTTTAAATTTAAATATTAATTCAGCATTAATATCAAGAACTTCTTATAAAGTAGGAATTTGTACCTCATCTTCTGTTGCCATAAAACATACATTAGCTTGTTCATTGTCTGAGACACTTTCACTATCAGATGAAGATGAGTCTGAATCATCCCATATTACTGAGAATGCTCGTTTCTTTGACTTGTCTTTCTTGTATTTGAATTTGTCATTTTCTGACTTCTTCTTTTGCTCCGGACAGTCCTTTTGCATATGCCCCTTTTTGTGACAATTGAAGCATTCTATATTTGATGATGATGGTTTATTTGAACCGAACTTCTTTTTGTTGTATCGACCAGCTTTTCGTTGCTTTAAAAATTTCTTGAATCCTTTTGCAATGAACGCTAAATCTTCATCTTCGGAATCTGAGTTGTCTTCGTCTTTTTCAGCATGAAAAGCTACATTTTTCTTTTCTTCTTTTTGTTCTTTTCTAGCCTGCAAATTTGCTTCTTAGGACATTAGATTTCCTATCAATTCATCTGGCTTCATGACGGAAAGGTCATTACCTTCTTCAATTGCTAATACTTTTCCTTCCCATTCATTAGTCAGAGAATGTAGGACTGTCAAAAAAACATCAAAATCGGAATATTTTTTCCCTAAACCAATAAGTGCATGATGAATAGTTTGAAACCGTGAATACATATTATTGATTGTCTCATTCGGCTTCATTTTGAAATTTTGAAACTGACTTTTCAGCATGACAATTTTGGCTTGTTTAACCTTGTTAGTACCTTCATGAGTGGTTTTTAGCGTTTGCCAAATTTGATAAGCAGTTGTGTAAATACTAACACGGTTATATTCATTTTGGTCTAATGCACAAAACAACATATTTATTGCTTTTGCATTTACGGCTGCTGCCGTTTTCTCAGCCGGTGCCCATTCTGAATACTCAGTTGTTGGATTTACTATTTCTTTCTGAGTAGCATTCCAAGCATCATAGCTAGTTGATTGCATGTAAAAAGCCATACGTGTTGCCTAATAGCTATAGTTAAGACCATTGAAGAAAGGAGGTCTTTGTGTTGATTGACCTTCAGTGTAAGTGGTGTTAGTGCTACTACTTGGGTTATTTGCCATATTACTAGAATATATCAAATAACTGTGTTACGGTTATAAGATGACCGTGCTCCAATACCAAAATGAAAGTGTGTGCGTGTACTTGTCAAGTAATATAATACACATAAGGATCGTGTAATATGACGAACAATAGTCAGGTATGAAGTAATAAACAAGCACAGAACTGTATGATAGTAAATGCAGTAAAAATTAGAAAAATCACACCAGGAATTTTTATACTGGTTCGGAACACCGTCCTACGTCCTGTCCTAGACTTCTATCTGGAATTTCACTAATCAACAACCTCACTTAACCCTGAGGAAACGGGTTCACAACACCCGAGCAGCCGAACGAGATTTCACGCCTCTATCAACACGAGGACTTCACAACTTGCCTTTTACAACACGAAGGACTTCAAACAAGATGAGTAGACTTGTAATTTGACAATGTGTGTTCTTAATAACACGAATTTGTCAACTCTTGTACAACCTTCCTATAATCTTATCCTCAAATAGAAATTGTGTATGGGAAGAATTGGAAGATGATATCGTGTTTGAATCAAAAGAATAATATATAAATTCTAGGATTCAAGAACGATATAAGAAGATTATGAGCGCTTGAGTGCTTTGAAAGATCAAGAATGAAATCAACAATAGATAGAATAGATAGAAAGAATTGGTTATTTGAATTGATGATTTCAAGTTGTTTTTATAGGAGATAAAGAGTTACAACCATTAGTGAAGAGAAGTATTGAAGAGAAATGATTTTTGATGAAAGGAAAAAGAAGCAACTTTTGATGAAAGGAGATGTCTGTACAAAGAGTTGCTTTCATTTCGAAAATCGGTCGACAGGTCAAAAATAACCAGTAGACTGAAATTTGGATATATATATATATACGTTACATATATGTGTGCACATTTATTGTGCTTTCTGCCCAGAAACGGTCGACCGCATATTTTGAAATCGGTCGGCCGGTTTCTGGCAATATGCACAATAAATGTGCATTCATATATATATATATATATATTCACAATAATGAGTTATATGATTATTTGAGGATAGATTTTAACATTTATAACACGGCTAAACCACTAAATAATCAGCCACTAACTTACGATACCATTGATTCTCTTTCTTTTTGTCGATAATGAAACTTCTCCTTGCCATTAATCAAAATGCTATGAATACCTGGACCCAACAATAAACTCCAGGTCAGTCATGTGACTGGTGTGAGAACTAAAACAGTTATTTAAAACTTTACTTTAAAATCATATATATCAAGGGACCACACCGTATAACACGGAATGAGTTTCCTCCCAAGAATACCAGTGCATATAACAAAACAACGCAATGTTTTTTTGGAAAAATGAGGCTATTATAAGACCCAGGTCCCATCACACAATGCAACACAAGCCGGAGGATAGGGTTTTCCCTTATAATAGCCAAACATTCTTGGCACGTTAAAACAAATCATTTGATACTATTATAAGTGCATAGTGTATGAAACAACTTCAAATATAAATGTATCAATCCTAGGCGGCATGGGTACCATATATCATGCCGCCAATACTAGGCTCTACAATCAAAAAACCGCAATTGTCACATATTGGAAGTTGGATTTCTATATGTGAACCAAGGCAAGGGATCGACCTTACCGCTTCGAGACGCTCTAGCCCATGTCTCAGGAAAGTACTCAATCACGACTTTGGATCGTCAGGGTCAGTCCACTCGATGTGGATTAAAATGCCTGAACACTACGTTTCCCCGCCCTATGGGGCGTCAATCTGGTCTATATAAAGACCATCCATCGGCTCCGCAGAGACCGAAATAACCGAGGCGCCTCGCAATCCATCATCCACATAAGTAAAATGCCAGGGCTAGTAAAACGCTGACACCACTCCTAGCTAGAAGGAAACGCATGCCCTCCCTTAGGTCCTCTCCCGTTTCTGGTTCACACTGGGGTGTGAGGATCGCGAATTAACGTTACACAAAGCTACGCTATATTAAAGCCGTTCTTTGATCATCAACCACAAGACTCTATTTTTCAACAGAAGCCTTGATCATTTGCATCTCAGCATGCCACACAGGCAATTCACGCTATGCAACCGATGTATATCAATCACCGAGAATGAAATCCAATGTCAGACACACATCCATTTACAAGTTCGTTCTGAATCTGAATGAAACCGGAGGCACCTTATTCCTCGTCCCGTATGTCCAATACAGGAGAGAGATCCTCGCATATCCGGTCGATCTCCAAGTACGTCTGGACTATCACCACTTATTACCTTGTCTTGGGTGTATAGTCCAATCAAGACATCAGTAATCATCCAAACGATGTGAAGACCTCCGGTCTTCAACCACCGTCTTTATCTTCGACTAATCGTAGTATCAGTTATTTAGAATGGGATAAACCCAGTCTTACCGAATAACTCGCGTATATAATAAACAAGTGCTATAAAAACACAACATACGCCTTATTCCAATCCAGAATATTCCTTTATTCAAAGATTCTTATACTTTGGGAAAGGTACCCATTAATTTTATCAAAGCTAAATTCTTTAAATTTATTCTTTAATCTTCTTTTGGATTTCAATTCAAACCAAATTATGGTTTATCCAAATTATTCGGGATTAGTGATCCTTACCGAAGTAATCATTTATTTTATTTCCCAATCTCGGCCTATCCATCCCATGAAGTAAAACTGGTAATACTTCATATCTAACACCACGGTGTTATTGGTAAAATTAATTACCATTTCACGTTCAAATCTAATTAAAGATTTAACTATCGCTTGGAGCAAAACTGGTGACTCCATTCTCGATCATTTCTTGAATTTGATAATTTTAGTTATCAAATTCACCTTTCAATCTATTTAAAGATTCATTAAAACTCTAATTCGGTTTTAATTTCCAAAAATCATTACTTAATGATTATTCAAAGTTAAGAAATTAATCTTATCTTTAACTGGGTTAAAGAACTAATGTCATTTAAAACACAGCTCACGATAAACCCAAAATCACATTCCATTAACAATGGAATCTTCACGGAAAACAGATCAATATATATATAATCGGTATAAACTTCCAAATCCAACCGATAATATAAATGAAATAACGGTAAAGCCTTTTAAATTCCATATATATTAACAGTCTTCCTCTACAGAAGCTCAATTCGATTATTACCAAATCGAATTCCATTCAATTCCAATTTAATACGTTAAATTGGAAAACTTTACTTTGGAAAACATCCTTTAAATCTTAACAAAAGATTTATAAATTCCAAATCACATTTCACTGTAAATCGGGTTAAAGAACGAATGTCGTTAAAAACACAGTTCACGACAAACCCAAATTACATTCCATTTTATTCCGATTACTAAATATAAATGGAAACTCTAACAATCTTAATTAAAAGATTTATTCTCTTCACCTGGGGTTCAAGAACAGTGTTACTGAAGACACTGTTCATGACAAACCCAAAATCCCATTTGATATTAAATACAAGACCCTGAATAGAAAATATATCATCTTATATTCAATATCAAATACTACAACCAACAAATATCGTATTGGAAATAACGATATCAATATATCTTTCAAATTTCCATAACAATATCTGTATAATCACAAAATCCAACATCGAAATATTCCGAAGATAATTTCGATTCAAATCCATTCCAATTCATATATTGGAAATTCCGGTTATTTTTAAAACCATTTCAAATCCAATTTATTTTATTTAAAAATAATTGGATTATAATTCTAGTTCAAAACTAGTTCATTTCGATAAAAATCTATTTTTATCTTTTCAAATATGGAATTTT
The DNA here is from genome assembly GCA_030737875.1 of Allium sativum. Taxonomy (NCBI): domain Eukaryota; kingdom Viridiplantae; phylum Streptophyta; class Magnoliopsida; order Asparagales; family Amaryllidaceae; genus Allium; species Allium sativum. The sequence goes on from CM060923.1 coordinate 17,319,672, forward strand.
TCATCCGATTTCCAAATCATTTCTTATGATTTTACACTAATTATTGATATTTTTAATAATTTTAACAAGACTCGTACAGTCGATTTCCATAAACGGCCATCGAACTGCACTTACAGCGATCTTTTCCAAATATGAGTTGGACATAATTCCAAATCCAACCGTTAGATTTCAAATCTCTAATATTCGTTAGAAAGATCTTTTCGATACGAACCCAATGGATCCAGCTTTAGGAGAATCCGACGGTCGGATCTCCTGTAATGTCCGTTCGAAATCAATGGTCGAAATTCACGAACTACCGCGGCGCGGCGCGTTCTATTCAGACCATTATATATATATTATATATATTTCGTCGATTTCCATTTAAAACGTATTATATAAATCGTTTTAAATTCGTTTTTAAAACAGTTTTAACTTCATATTCAATTTCCAATCAAAATTGAATATTTCATATCATTAACATATAAATGATAATATTTTCAAACATCAGATTTTGAAATCTCTTCGTTTTCGATATTCATTATAAAAATGAATAAAATCGATATAAATATCATTCGCGTCAAAATGGTGTTAATCTAATCAACACGGCTTTATATATTTAAATATATTCGTGTCCATCCCAAATCGGACATCAAAATCAGATGTTGATATTTTACTGAATATTGTTTTAAAAATATTCCTTATTTTAAAATATTTGTTATTTTAAAATATTCATTTTTTCTGAACTGGAATCAGACACAGTCAATCACCATGTAATGTTATTTATATGGATTTCTTACAACACATGTGTATCACAACAATGATAAATAACCAACCATCATCCAGAGTGCATTCTACACTGGATAAGCATTAAATATAAATATTCAATGCTTACACAACTTGTCATCCAATCAATTGACATACAACTAAATATTGGGATTCGCGTATGTCCAATATCATCCCAATACCCGTGTGGGGTTTCAATCAACAAATAATGAATTTTATTTGTGCAATTGGGCGATGTGTAAAATTTATCGTCCCAATCCATATCAGTCAAATGGGTGTACATAAACAAATCGTCTGATTTGTAAATGAATATTTATTTTATTCATGTACACATTAAAAATTATATTTTTAACGATAAAATATTTATTCAATTCATTTACACAATAAAAATAATATTTTTATTGTTCTAACATATTTTAGAAAATTTTGGAGGCATAACGACTCGATATTGAAATCGGGTAATGTCTAGCATCACCCCTCTCCTGATATCGGCTCGCGCCATACACACATAACAATTCTAATCAATTAATTTCACCCAAACAACCAAATTCCACCAAATAATCTAATCAACCAAACCAAACAATCAAACAAGTCGTCCATGGTCTGTGGACGACGGGGATACAGTTCATATATGCAGTTATAAAATAAATAACTGTATAAGAAAATTTCAGTGAGGAGTTCTCACCTTTGGGATCCACTACGTCGTTCTCTATTTCTGAACGGTTCGGATTTTGATTTATTTCCAATCGGCCCCATCGCAATCTGTTTCATACGTTTTTCATATTAAAAATCATATTTTTGTTTCAACGCTACATATATGAAAATCATATTTTTATAGCGGTGCTTGTAGTATAAAAATCATATTTTTCCTACACTAAAAATCGAATCTTCTTCTCGCTACTTCGTGATAAAAATTCTATTTTGCCTCATATAAAGAAAAATCACATTTTTATCCTTCTACTTCCTTATAAAAATCTAATCCTTTTAGTTTTAAAAATCTAATCTTTTTAGTTTTAAAAATTCAAACTTTTCATTAGTAAAATCTATTCTTTTCTATATGTAAAAATCATAATTTTCATAAGTAAAAATCTATTCTTTTCTGTATGTAAAAATCATACTTTTCGTATGTAAAAATCTATTCTTTTCTATATGTAAAAATCATACTTTTCATAAGTAAAAATCTATTCTTTTCTATATGTAAAAATCATACTTTTCATAAGTAAAAATCTATTCTTTTCTTTATGTAAAAATCATATATTTATATACATAAATAAGTAAAACCAAAATAAAAACTCACTGCGCTTAACGAAGAGGGAGGAGAGGGGGCATTGGTCGCTGGGAGGGTTGAGGGTGGCTTACTGGGCAGTGGCGGCCGGCTGTGGTGCCATTAACGGCGGTTTTGGGGGCGGGCCTTCAAATGGACGGTGATGGAGAGGAGAAAGAAGGGAGGAGGGTGCGGAGGAGGAGGGGCGTGGCCAGTGGGGCTCGCGGCGGCACGTTGGTGGTGGTGCTGTCGGAGCGGCTGCGAATCTAGTAGGGGGCGGCAGATTTGATTTTGGGGCTGGGCTGATTAGCTACGGGTTATGGGAGGATAGGGTTAGGATATTATATATTTACATATATTTTATTTAATTTAATTTTCAGATAGGTTGACTTTTAATTCGAATCCCAAATCGAGCCCGACGACTGTCGCCCCTAGCGTAATACCCCCATTCCAAACACAAAGGGATATGTTTCACATGCCAGTTCGAACGTTATGATCAGTTTCCGTTAAATTTAAAATATAAATTAATATAACGTTCGAAATTGATTTCAACGTACATTTTAATTTACCGGGGTCACATATTGATTCAAAAAATTCCAGAAATATTATTTCTAGCTTCGTATTGACGATGCGGTCCTAACAAAACTAATTTCGTCGAATTTGAAGACCGTTTGAAAAATGGTCATTTTCTGGTCGATCACAATTGACTGAAACTGTTAAAACACGTTTTCTTTTGCCATGCTCACATATTGATTCCAAAAATAATGAATTCTGGAATCTAGCAATAACTTGACATCCCGGATCCAATAAAAGTGGTTTCATCGAAAACGGAGGTCGTTTGCAAAATGGCTATTTTTAAGGGCTATATTCTCCATAACGACTATTCTGAATTTTCAACTTGGCATAACTTTTTATTCCCGCTATGAAATTTCAATTTTTTGGATTCGTTGGAAAGATATTTTCAAATAGATTCTTATATTTTTGGTTCTGCTAAAATCCGTTTTATTTTGAATCTTGTACAATCATTTGAAATTTGAAATCGAATTTTCAAACTACCGCGCCATTTCCAATTTTTTTATAATTAAAATAAATTTTATATTCTAACGATGATTCAAATAAATATATACGTTCTAATTCTATTCAAAATAAATTTCTCGTCATTATTATTTAAAATAATCATTTTAAATATTCAAAATTCATCGAAATTGCCAAAATAAAATTTTTAAATTGGTTCTGATTTTCCGTGTTGTTACTATCAATGCTTCGAAACCCCAAGAACCGTAACCCTAGAATTATTGCGAAAAACCCCAGTGCGAGATGAAATGTTCGAACCCAACAAAAGCACATGGAAAATGAAGAACGAGATATGAGGGATAGAACGATACTTGTTTTCATATTTTTCGGATTTTATTTGGATTTTTCTTTTGATTTTCGAAGTGGATCTTCTTCACGTTTTTCTTTTAGCCCGATGCCGGCTGAGCAGATTGACCATTGGAAATAGAAAGTAGGTTTAGAGTGTGATATTTATAGGATACAGTTGCTTAGAAGGTAAGCTAGGTATTTTTAGTATTAATTTATATTTGATAATTAATACAATTTATCATTTAAAATTCCCGTGATCACATACAATATCTAAAAATCATGAAAATGGACATACAGCTAGAGTTTGACATTATGGACCCGATGAAACTTGTTTCGTCGAATTCCGACTTCGTTTGCTCACACAACGTATTTTTAAAGGTCAAATTATCGACTGTTTTTCACATTAAATTCCCGTACGGCGAAATACTGACTCCAAAATTTTTGAAAATTGAAATCTAACAATAATTTAATATTCCGGATCCAACAAAATTAGTTTCGTCGAAAACGGAGGTCGTTTGCAAAAGTGGCTTTTCGAAAATTTGATTTAATATTCTGAATCCAGATTAAATCAGTATTCAATTTATATTAAAAATCCATTTATAATATAAATAAATCGTTATAAATTATAAAGGAATTCCATAGCGACTTTTCAAAAATTTGATTTGGACACAACTCATAATCTACACGACGAAATCTCGATTTTCCTCTTCCATTAGAAAAATATACTTCACTAGCTCCGAATGTTTCTTGTTTCACAGAAATCCGACTTAAAACGGATTCTGTATATTCATTTAAAGTTCAAATCGCCAAATTACGAACTACCGCGCCATTTCGAGCTCGATTATAATTGTAATATAATTTATACGTTCAACTGACATTTATAAATAAATTCGTTAATATAATTCAATTCTAAACTGAATTACATATTTTAAATTGTCCAATTCACACAATATTGTGAATTCTGTTAATTCCGATTATTTCGAAATTAAATATATTATTCTGTTATTTATATTAATTAAATATTCAATATAATTTAATTAAACAACTATTTAAATATCTAAATCACTATTTAAATAATTAAATTAATTAATTATTATACCGTAGAAATACGGGATGTTACATTCTTCCCCCCTTAAAATAATTCGTCCTCGAAATTGCTAAGATAGAAAACAAATCCTATTAACTGAGTTAAAAAAAAATTGTTTACTTCTTAACTTCAGTTTCACTGAACCAATTTATTTTAACTAAATTATTAATTTAGTCTTACTAATGAAAATTTTCAAAACTCCTGAAAATTTTCTAACACCTTAAATTTTTGAAAAATTTCGCCAACACCTCCTTTGTACTGGTCAATCGGTACAACTACAACTCACCTCTCTAGGCCATTCCCAATCCAAAAGAAAATAAACAGCCAAGCGGCTTGCCAAATAGGCTCATAAAATAACCAAACTCATATAAAAATAAAATTGTACCTTTTTGTCGAGTATACAACTCTGCCACTTTAATCTTCTATTAATTCAGCATATATCCATTCATTCCCAATCGCTCTGCAATCAATTTATCCTCAAAACCAAATCACTCACTTATCCAAGACGAATTATATTTCAAACTCAAATCCATTCTTGATTCCAACCTCTTAACGTACAAATCCAATACTAGTTCAGATTCCTATTAAATTTATTTTTAATTCAAACTGTCTCTACCTGGGAGTTTTTAAACAGCTTAGTCTTTGAAACCAAATATCACTTTTTGGACTTCAAACAACTTGTTCTCAAAACAATTCAAAACAAAAGCCTTGGTAGTAATTCGTCACTTAGAACTCGAAAATGAACACCGATGATGTCTGGATCATCATTGGAATTATTTCCCAGCGACCGAAGTGAGTTCAATACTATATCACTTTCAAAACCATTTCAAACTATTTCCATTTTGAAATACATTCAAAATATTACTCACAATGCTTGTAAACAATTTAAAATCTCCCAGGATTTCAAAATTCTCATATATTTAGACTAAATCACCTTACAAACACTTTTCCAACCTTTAGGAATTTTAATTCCAATTCTGATTTAAATTTCAGATTTGATTCACTTCATAAATCTTCACAGTATAAAACAATTTTTATATCAAATAACAAATACGCGCTCCTATATATACACTCAAACTCAATCTAGAGTATTGCTAACCACATATCTACTGAGTCGCGCCATAGAGCCAAGGTAATTACTTAACCTTCAGCTCTGATACCACTGTAATGGCCCAGGTAACTTGCGACCTTGGTTATCGACATAAACTCAATGTCGACTATCCAAGCATCGGAAATACCAGATAGTTAATAGAAAGAAGTTAGAGGGTGAGAATAGATAAGAGAGAAAATTAGAATAGAAGAAGCAGAAGATCATAACAACAGAATAAGAGTAACACGAATCTCACAGCGGAACGAATAAAATATAACATAACTTTGAAATAAAACCAGTATATGTATACAATAACATTTATCAGAGTACAACACTTACAACACAACGGAAATAAACAATTGCTATAAAATCCTGAAGCCTCCTGCTCCAAGCTATCAGTATCTGTAAAATCCCGACTACTTGACTGCCCGTACAAAATTGGGCACCCAAGAGTTTAGGGAAAACAAAACAAAATTAACTTTGGGTCAGTCATGGGACATGTGTGAGTAAATAATTTAAAACAGTTTGTGAAAATAAATGATATCTCATAAGACCACACCGTATAACACGGAACAGGTTTTCCCTTATGAGAATCCAAAACACTTAATTTAACTTTCAAAATCCTTTTGAAAGAAACGACAATCTTTATATCAAAACTCTTTTGATATTATAATAATGTCTATCAATCACAACTAAATAATCATTAGCAGAACGCTTTCATCTCACGTTCCACATACATAATATATAACCAAAAACCGTGGGCACTTATTGGGTAATGAATTCCAACTGGCAAGGTATGGGACCACCTTCCGACAGTGTATCTCTAGAGAGGAATACACCGGGTTCAACAAGAACATCTTGTAACCCAGGCTAAACATGACCGGTCACTCATTTCACTTGAGTGTACCAAATGTATTATCACCAACAGTTGGGATCAGCAACCATTTCCCGGAAGGGACAACATCGAAATAGGTTAAAGAAGTAAATGAAATTTCTCTAGATCAGGTGACAATACACCTTAATAGGTAGCTAACCACTTAGCCATGCGACCTACCCGATTTTATACAATTTCCTGATTGTGAGGCTAGAGGCTATAACGTATTGATCACACATTTATTTACTTTGAATGCCACAGCGCCATACCCACCAAATCACAAATTGATTTCCCCAAAAATACCACGGGTATACAGCTAAGAGAAACGAATTCCTCCGCCACCAAACGTAAATACGTTTGGAGAGATCAACTTACATGATCTATTAAATATACTGTGTCAGACATTCTTCCATACAGGTCGTCCTGGGACTGGACAGACCGAAGGTACTATTCTATAAATCCATCTTAGGCAATTTCTACCTAGGATTTACTGAACAGCCCTTGCATATCTCCGTCAACAATTATCTTCATCATATTTGATTCGCAACGCTAATGCCATACGAAGTGGTTTTCAGATAATATATCAGATCCCGGTCTCTCCGTATTGACAACGGAAATGGTCAAAATCTTTGATAGTCGGCGATTTAACTATCAAAGGAAAACATGTGTACAAACAACGGTCGTATTCCCAAATGGAAATCTTACGGATCAATCATCATTTCATTTCCCAATTTTCCATTTATCGTTTCCATATATTCATAAATTCCTTATTTTCTAAAATTAGAAAATATACGTTATTAACTTTGGAAATCGTTTCCATTTCTGGTTCATGCATCAATATCTTCCCACCTCTGTCAGTCTCTAACTGTAAACTAGTAAGAGAACAACTTACCAAGAATAAACCCCGAAGGCCGAAACCAACATCAGATCGATACCCAGAAAGCCATTCAACTCAACTAATTTCCAATAAGTTTCTAATTTCAGTAATTCCATTTAAATTCCTAATTCAAACCCCAAATTCCTTTATAATATTTTATTTGCAAAATATTTACTTTCATCTAATTTTTCACATAAAATGTGAATAGTATTTCATTATATAATTGTACTCGTTTTCCAAATAATTTCTTTTATAATTCTATTTGTTTTTCATAATATTTCCTTTTTCAATATCCTATTTATTTCATATAAATATTTCCCTTTTCAATATCCTATTTATTTCATATAAATATTTCCTTTTTCAATATCCTATTTATTTCATATATATATTTCCTTTTTCAATATCCTATTTATTTCATATAAATATTTTCATTTTCAATATACACTTTGAAAATTCCCTTTTTACATTCCAGTATTTCTTATGGTATTTGAAATACCAAATAACCATGACCAATATCATCCAAACACACATAATCAACAACATATTATATATCACATCACATATCACAATATATGACAAAAACAGTATTATAAATATTGAGGAATCCAATTGGATCCATCCAACCTGTTTTATTGCATCCACAAATGTTAAACAATATAATTAACATTCAATTTCATTTCAATATGAAATATTCTGATAAACAGAATCAATATTTGATTAACAATATATATATATCGTTATCTATAATTTCAACAAATCAATTAGCAGTTCATCCAAACGGTCAACACATAGAAATCAACCAACATTTATCAGTTCTAAAAATACATTATAAAAATATTACTGGGAAGAGTTAGTGAGTTTTACTCACATTGGATGATCATCGTTAAATAACGATAACTGTCGGTTGATTTTGACAGACAATTTATTTCGCCATAAATTGTAACGAGCTCCAATTCACTCCCATTCAGTTCCATTGAGTAGCAGTCATTCGTACGATCCCACCGGATCTTGTTTTGTCGGATTCTGATATCATATGAGATAGTTATGAATTTTAGAAGTTCAACGACCCTTTTAAAATAAATATAAATTAATTAATATTATAATTACTTCAAATTCCTTACTTAACCACGTTTTATTTCCTTAACCAAGCCACTGATCCTTCTTCCCTGATCCAGTAGAATTCACGTATGGTCATAGCAGATAAATTTGATTCCTCCTTCCTCTTTGGATACTCGCGAATTCACAAACCAAGAGTACCTCCATTCCCCTCTTCTATATCCGCTCCTCTCCGTTACTATTAGGAACAGCTCGCCCCACTCTTCCCAGACTCGTCGCACGCTGCTGCCTTTCACCATGACCGATCAAAACATCTTTGATTTCCTCTCCTCCTTCCCATTTAAAATTCCAAACGAAAACACCACTTAAATCTCCATCACAAACTCCGCACTTCCATATTAAAATTATTAAACTCGATTTCATTTTGCACTTGCGCCGAAATTGCAGATCTTCACGAACCCAGTATAACTCGCGACAGTAATATATGTCGATCCCCATAAACTTTGGCCAACACATTCCATTTGATCCCACTAACCCAAAATAAATCACGAAAACTAGAATCAATGCTTCGAAACCCCAAGAACCGTAACCCTAGAATTATTGCGGAAAACCCCAGTGCGACATGAAATGTTTGAACCCAATAAAAGCACATGGAAAATGAAGAACGAGATATGAGGGATAGAATTATACTTGTTTTCATTTTTTTCAAATTTTATTTGGATTTTTCTTTTGATTTTCTAAGTGGATCTTCTTCACGTTTTTCTTTTAGCCTGATGGCGGCTGAGCAGATTGACCACTAGAAATAGAATTTAGGTTTAGAGTGTGATATTTATAGGATACAGTTGGTTAGAATGTAAGCTAGGTTTTTTTAGTACTAATTTATATTTGATAATTAATTCAATTTATCATTTAAAATTCCCGTGATCACATACAATATCCAAAAATCATGAAAATGGACATACAACTAGAGTTTGACATTACGGACCCAACGAAACTTGTTTCATCGAATTTCGACTTCGTTTGCTCACACAACGTATTTTTAAAGGTCAAATTATCAACTGTTTTTAACATTGAATTCTAACATTATTTTAATATTTTGGATCCAACAAAATTAGTTTCGTCGAAAACGGAGGTCGTTTGCAAAAGTGGCTATTTTTAAAGCTCTAAATAAACCCATTTAAATATTAATATATTAAAAAATAATTAAATTTAATTTAATAAACTAATATTATCGTATATATTCAGATAGAGTATAATACAGCTCCAAAATATTCCTATATGAATTTATAACTCGACATTACAAATCCAGAATAAATCAGTATTCAATTTATATTAAAAATCCATTTATAATCTAAATAAATCGTTATAAATTATAAAGGAATTCCATAGCGACTTTTCGAAAATTTGATTTGGACACAACTCACAATCTACATGACGAAATCTCGAATTTTCCTCTTCAATTAGAAAAATATACTTCACCAGCTCCGAACGTTTCTTGTTTCACAGAAATCCAACTTAAAACGGATTCTGTATATTCGTTTAAAGTTCGAATCGCCAAACTACGAACTTCCACGCTATTTTGAGCTCGATTATAATTATAATATAATTTATACGTTCAACTGACATTTATAAATAAATTCGTTAATATAATTCAATTCTAAACTGAATTATATATTTTAAATTGTCCAATTCACACAATATTGTGAATTCTATTAATTCCGATTATTTCGGAATTAAATATATTATTCTATTATTTATATTAATTAAATATTCAATATAATTTAATTAAACAACCATTTAAATCTCTAAATAACTATTTAAATAATTAAATTAATTAATTATTATACCGTAAAAATATGGGACGTTGCACTTTTGAATCATTCTATTCTTATGCTCAACTACTCTGCTTTGTTGTAGAGTTCTTGGAAAGGAGAAATTATGAATAATTCCCTTTTGATTACAGAAATACTCAAAATTTTCATTTTCAAATTATCCACTATGGTCATCACGTATAGTTTTGATTTTTAAAGAAAGTTGATTTTGAATTCTGTTTGCAATTTTTTTAAATAAATCAAAAGCATCACTTTTATGTTAGAGAAAAAGAGTCCAAGAGTATCTAGAATAACCATCTACAATAACGAAAACATATCTACTATGATTTATTGACTGTATTTGAGAATAAATCTAAATGAAATAACTTTAGAGGTTTTAAAGTGGAAATCTTATCTTTTAGTTTAATGAACTCTTCCTAAGTTTACCTAGTTGATAAGCATCACATATACTCTCTATTTTAATGTTCCTTTTAGGGGGACCTCTTACTAAATGAATTTTAGAAAGTCAAGATAGGAGTTTGAAATTCGAATGCCTAAATCTTTAATGTCAAATCCATGGGTCACTTATATTAACCAAAAGACATAAGTTGTCATTTAAAATTTTCATACTCGACATATAAATACGTTTCTTCCTAATTCCTTTAAATATAATGTTTGATTTATTATCATCAATGTGACATTTATCTTCTTCAAATTTAATTTTGTATAAGTAAGTTGTGTTTTAAATTCCTAACTAGAAAAACATAAAAAATAGTAGGAGATTTAGAATTACCGACATTGATGATGACAATCGCATATCCTTTTGAGTTGTATCCAAAATTGACCATTGCTCCATCTTCATAGACAATGTCATTCAATACACCTGGATTTCCAATCAATTGTCTTAGACAACTACTATCAAGTATCCATTTGTTTTTCTTAATTTTCACCATTTGTCCATTGAGTGCTGAACCGCCAAGAGAGATATAACACATCTGTTCTGGCATAACACACCAATTTGGTAGATAACTTGGTTTTTCAAATCAACTAAATGCAGACTCATGAAACAATGATGAATCGATTTTTTTTTGAACTAATGTTAACAGAAATTCCTAAAATTGTGATTTAAAACTTTCAAAAATTCAGATTATGATTACTTTGAAAACCTATGCTCTGATACCAAATGTTCGGAATATGGATTATGGATCCTAAGGCTAACTTAACACTAAAGGGGGGTTGAATAGTGTTTGATGGAAATTATGAGATTTTTTTTCAATATAACAGAATCAAATGTAAATTGCAGATACGAGATAATCACAGAATCGAACACGAATGCAAATAATTAATAAAAGCAGTAAAGGAAAGAACACATTAAGATTTTATACTGGTACGATGTTACCCTGCATCCAGTCTGTAACACCCCGTAAATTCTATAATATTAAGTTTCACAAATTAAAGTATAATTAATTCTAAATGAAAGAATTAGGGGAAACGGGTTTCGCTGTTGCGATCGTCTCGGAATTCTGCTTAAGATAGAGTCCGAGTTTGCACAAATCGGACTCCGTATGAAGGAGTTATGACTTCCGGAAGTTGCAGAACTCAATTTAAAATTCAAACAGTTCAAAATTCAATTCAAATTTCGAATTCAGAGCCAAACTGGGCTGGGCGGGAAAATTCCCGTCTAGGACCCAAGTCGACCAGGGGGTCGACCTGGGGGTTGACCTGCCCAGTCGGCCTGCTTTGGCTAGGGCTGGCCTGGTTGGGTTTCTGGTCGAATTTCCGAGCTTGGCTGTGTCACTAGGGCTTACTTGTCGCTTTATGATTGGCTTCTCTTGAGATGGATGGCCTTGATTAACTCTAGCTTCATCGACGGCTCGAATTAGTTTGAAATTCTATAAATACAACTCAATTCTCAAACCTAAATTCACACAAATAATATAGAACTGGAGCCATCATGCTTCTGGAAAGAAACTAGGAGTGGCCGTCAATTAGAGAAAGCTTAGAGACAAGCCAAAATTAAAGTCAAAACAAGAATCAAAACAACGTTAGTTTACCCAAAGGAAAGCATTTCAAATTCAGAACTCAGAATCCAGAATTCAAGTTCGTCGTTTGTTGTAAGTATAGCGATTTTTCCGATGTGAATAAAAGTTAGGATTTGATTCGATGTAAATTGGAAATGGAATTATGCTATTGTATAACGACGATGTAAATTCATATCTATGTTATGTAATGATATTGTGACGTTTGTGGTATAATTGACTTGATGATTGGATCCGTTAGAATGTTTGTGGATTAATCTAGTTGATGATGGATCTATTCAAATTCACATACAAGTTATTTGGCTCATACCTATGCCTATATGTTTAGGTGATTATGACAAGTTATATGCTGTACAATAGAACCTTTACGCCTAAATAGTTATGTTCATATACATGCTTCTATGTTTATACAAAAGTTGCTAGTTCCTAATTGGATCCATGTCAAGATCCACTTTAATACATGTTTCATGTTGTAATTAGACATATGATTAGATCAAGTTTACACCCTTGCGATGAAATTATACATACTTTATGGACATGTCACATTCTTGTCATATGCTAGTTATGTTCGATGTTATGCCTAGATCTAAAACATGTTTAGGCTTATGTTGTCTAAATCATATGCTAATTTATGTGACACCTATTTGGTTAGACCCCTATTCCCATGCAAGTTCACATATATGTAAGTTGTTTAGGGCTATGTTATCAATTCACATGTATGTTGATTTAGTCTACGTTGCAAGTTCACACCTATGATGTTCATATTGACTATGCCAAAAATGCCAAGTTTACACCTATGTCATGTTTGTGTTAATAAATTTCCTTATGCCAATTTTGTGTATGCATAAATTAGGCTAAGTTTTTAGCCTAATATTATATGTTAAAAATCATGCGAACGGAAAAATTAGGTTAAGACCGTTAGCCTAATATTTAAACGGGGTAACGTTGGGTAAAATTGACAATTATAGAAAACTTGACATAAAGGGGTGAAAAATCCCCTAAGTAATTTACGGCATAAAACGGTATAAATTATATACCTAAAAATGATGAACTTGGAAAGTGGGCCATAACATTTACTGGTTAGCAAATTTACATATAACCAGTAAAAGAGACAAATATGTAAATTTAGAAAATACGAGTATGCTTAACCCGAGGTTGGATTGAGTTTTGATGTAAACCTGCCCGGACCCGCCCGGCTGTCCAGTAATCACAACAATACCTATCCAATGTGAGAGGTTAAGGGATTGAGCCCAATAAGGACCCGAGGTTAGACTGAGTTACGGTGTAAACCTGCCCGGAACCGACCGGCACATCCAGTAACTGTAACAACACCTGTCTAATCTGAGTGGTTGGTGCTTTAACTGACTTAAAGTTAAGGACAAATGGTAGGGTTAAGTTAACTAAAACACTTAACCAAATTCAACATGTTAACAAGAATTGATTGGTGGGGTTAGGTTAATACAGACACTTAACCACTTAACATGTTTGACTAGAAAACCCTAGTAACGAGGGACCCGTTTCAGCAGTAACCCAAATTTGGTATCATTGTACCCTGAAACTAGGCAGGGTGAGGCACGATTACTGGGCTGATTGTAAGCGGTCAAAAGCGATGGCGGTTGGTGCACAGTGTGGGTTCTAACGGAGTGCGGGCGTGCACACACTCCGGAGCAGACAAACAGGGCACTGGGGCACCAGTAGTATAACCTATGTATTCTAGAATTGTGTCGGGCCGCCATCATGGGTCTTGATACACCACATGGTGGGACCAACATAGGTAGCTACAAATCATTGGGGGTCGTATGACACATATGATTATACGAGTAGGAGCCGATCTTTAGAAAAAGGGGATCACTTCACCCTGATCATGGGGTGCCAGTCAGAATAAGTACAAGTAGGTGCAAAGATATAGTATTGGGTGCGATAGTATATTCGGTTCTAAACTACTTTATCTTAGTTTATGATACTTTCCTATTTCCAGTTTATACCTATCATGCCCTTATTCTTATTCTCATACTGAAGAGTCACTAGACTTACCAGGCTTTATGTCTGACCCTGTTTTTCTTTTGTCTTCTTTTCTTGTGTTCCCCCCAGGTCCACAAGGAGGAAACAATCCAGCTTAGTCAGACTCTTTGCAAGCTCCAAGATAGTAGATGTATGGTTTGGACTCTCTTTCATTTGGCTATGGCTTTTGGACAGACTCTATGGGGATTTAGGCAGTTTTTAACTATGTTTTTTTATGCTTCTTTATTCAATAATCAAGACAGAAATGTTGTGTAATGCTTTGGAAGTTATTGTAAGGCAATTATGGGAATGTTTTGTATGAACAGGTATTTTATGAAATAAAAGTCTGTTTGTTTCCGCTGCTTATATATATGTATTTATATCTGCCTTGTGTTTTATCTGTGACTTTTACCTATAAACCTCCACCAAAGTTAAGGCATTCCCTTGGTGAGTGACCTTAATGGAGGTGGGGTGTTTCACTTGGTATTAGAGCATAGGTTTACCAGATAAGATAAAAGTTTTTGAAATTATTTTCAAAAGAGGAGTTTAAAGAAGCATTTTTTTTAAAAAGTGTTTTTATTTTAAAAGGCATAATCCCCCAAAAGCCATATGCACTATCTCTCTATCCTTCATTTTGAATCTTTCCTTTTTGTTTCAGCATGTCTGGAGATCTTAACCTCCCAGAAGGAGTACCGGTACCCGGCTGGTTTAGGAGGTACCTAGAAGCTAGGGCCAATGGCGCGAGTCCAGCAGACATTCCTCCTCCAATAGCAGCGGCTCCTCCTCCTCCTCCTCGTGGAAATGCTTTTGCAAAGACATGTAGAGACTTTAAGGCTATGGGTGGAAAGGACTTTTATGGAACTAAATCCTTTGTAGTAGCAAGAAACTGGCTAAAGGAGACCAAGGATCTGTTTGTCATCTTCGAAGTTGACGACAGGAAAAAGATATAGCTAGCAGTGTGGTTGCTTATAGATGAAGCTTCCTACTGGTGGGAGATCACCAATGCTGAGAGGCCAGTGGAAACATGGGAAGATTTCAGGATGAGGTTTGAGATGAAATTCCTCTCCCAAGCTGAAAGAAGCCTGCAAATGGAGAAGTTCCTAACTCTGAAACAAGGAAGTATGACGATCAGGGAGTACGGCAATCAGTTTAATCAATTGGCCAGATTTGAGCTGGACTTAGTAAAAACCCAACACAAAAAGGCTCTTCGCTTCGTCAAAGGTCTGAATGAGCCTCTACACAACCTTGATATGACCCATGTATCCACAGGAGCGACTTATGAAAGCTTGGTGGACATGGCATTGCTACACGAGGAAGACAAGGGCAAGAAAGAGGCAAAGGTGGAAGAAAAGAAAGAGGGTTTACAGGCTAAGAAAACAGAATTCAAGAAAGGTGGGAAGAACAATAAGTCCCGTGAGAAGAGAAAGTGTAATTTCTGCGGCATTGTTGGACATATAGTGAAATACTGCAGAAAGAAAAAGGCGAAGATGAGTGGTGGTTGCTTCCATTGCGGAGAGACTGGACACTTGGCTAAGGACTGCCCAAAGAAGCAAGGGTAGGGACAGAGGACTGGATCCACTTCGGGGGGATAGGTTCATGCACTGGAGGCACCTCTACAGGAACGAGGTAGTAATATTTTTGTAGAAAGTGTAGTTTATCTTTATGATCATCCAGTTCACACACTCTTTGATTTTGGCGCATCACACTCCTTTATTTCATCTGCTTTAGTAGAATCTCTGCACCTAGACACTAGTATGGTAGAGGATCCCTTGGTTGTTTCAAACCCAATTGGGGGCTCAACTTATTTGTCAATGGTTTGTTTGGATTTGAAAATCTTTATTCTAAGTGTTGAATTTAGATGTAGTGCCTTTGTTTTGGGTTTTTTGGGATATGGATTGATCTTAGGCATGGACTGGTTATCCGGTAACGGTGCCATTCTTGATTGTGAGAAAAGAATGGTTAGGCTCTTGACTCGGCTCGGTAACACTCTAGAAATTTCTTGTAATCCCTTGAATGCTGTTATGCTTAGTTATCTAGAGTCGCTTGATGCTTCTGTTGAGAATTTGCAGTCGGTTAGGGTGGTCCGGGAATATCCGGATGTCTTTGAGGAGGTGAAGGGCTTACCTCCAAGACGGGAAATAGAATTCCGCATATATCTTGTTGATAATGCAAAGCCCGTAGCTTTACCTGTCAGACACATGGCTCCAAGGGAGAGAAAGGAGCTCAGTAAGCAGGTTAAAGAGCTTCTTGAGAAGGGGTTCATTAGACGGAGCATTTCAGAATGGGGTGCTTCAGTGGTGTTCGCAACCAAAGCGGACGGTTCGCTTCGCCTTTGCATTGACTATAGGGATTTAAACAAATTGACCAAGAAAAATAGGCACCCTCTTCCCAGAATCGATGATTTGTTTGATCAGCTTGTAGGTGCGTCGGTTTTCTCCCCACTTGATCTGGCTACTGGGTTCCATCAGCTCATAGTGGCTGAAGATAACATTGATAAAATGGCGTTCAGAACCCCAGACGGTTTCTTCGAGTGGCTTGTCATGCTTTCGGCCTGACGAACGCACCCGCTTATTTCATAGACCTAATGAGCAGGGTGTTCAGAGAGTTCCTCAACAAATTTGTGGTTGTCTTCATAGACGATATTTTGATCTTCTCAAAGAATGAGGAAGAGCATACTCAGCATTTAAAAGAAATCATGGATACTCCCCGTGCACATCAACTAAAAGCAAAATTTTCTAAGTGCTACTTCTGGAGAGAAGAAGTAAGGTTTCTTGGGCATGTAGTATCCAAAGAAGGGTTGGCCGTAGACCCCGCGAAAGTAGTTGCGGTGCAAGATTGGAAGGCACCAAGGAACGCAACCGAAGTTCGAAGTTTTCTAGGGCTAGCAGGTTTCTACCGTAAGTTCATCAAAGACTTTGCAAAAATCTCAGCTCCTCTCACAAGGCTAACAAAGAAGAATCTTACGTTCGCTTGGGATTTGGACTGTGATATTGCTTTCCAATGCTTAAAAAGGGCTCTTACAACAGCCCCAGTTCTAATTTTTCCTGACGGAAGCAAAATGTTCACAGTTTACACGGATGCATGTGGGACGGGACTAGGCGTTGTTCTAATGTAAGAAGGAAGGGTAGTAGCTTATGGTGGAAGACAATTGAAAGTTCATGAAAAGAACTACCCAACCCACGATCTTGAGTTGGCCGCCATCGTCTTTGCACTTAAGTCTTGGCACCATTATCTCCTAGGTGAGAAGTTCGAATTATATACTGACCATAAATCGTTGAAGTATCTCTTCTGGTAGAAAGATATTAACTTGAGGCAGCAAAGATGGATAGAGTTCCTTGCCTCATACGACTTTGAGATTTCCTATACTCCCGGCAAAGACAACGTAGTAGCAGACGTGTTGAGCAGAAAGAAACTGACCTTAAGCCCTCTCTTTGTAGAAAGACAAAGCTTGGAGTATATAGCCAGTTTTAACTTTAGGCCCTCCTCTGATTTAGTACCGGGTTTGCTAGCATCTCTCGAAGTACGCCCTACTCTCTTGGACTTAATAGGGACTGCACAACGTGAAGACCCTCAGCTTGTTGATGTGATCGATAAACTTATTAGGGGTGAGACTTCTAGTCACCTCAATAGATACACCATCGATGATAAGGGTTGGCTAAGTCAGGATGGAAGACTATGTGTCCCACAAGCAAGGGAGTCAATAAAGAAGGTTCTCGAGGAAGCACATCATTCCAAGATGACTATACACCTTAGTGGAGATAAGATGTACAAGGATATAAAAAGAACTTTCTTTTGGAGTGGCATGAAGAAGGACGTGGCAGATTTCGTTTCTAAGTGCATGACCTGCCAACGGGTCAAGGCGAAACAAAAGAAGCCTGGAGGACTGCTTCATCCTCTAGAGGTCCCACAGCGGAAGTGGGATAGCATTTCAATGGACTTCATTGATGGGCTTCCTAGGTCAAGAAGGGGCAATACTAGCATTTGGGTAATAGTGGACAGGCTCACAAAAAGCGCCCACTTTTTACCTGTCAAGAGTAGAAGGACTGCCTCATCTCTAGCGTCTCTTTATCTTAAAGAGATAGTCCGACTCCATGGGATACCCTCCAGCATTGTTAGTGACCGGGACCCTATCTTTACAAGAAAGTTTTGGCGGAGTCTGCAAGAAGCTGTAGGCACACAGTTATGCTTGAGCACGGCCTATCACCCCCAAACCGATGGCCAGACGGAAAGGGTGAATAGAGTTTTAGAGGATCTTTTGAGACTTTGCGTTCTTGACTTTGGAGGGACATGGGAGGATCATCTTCCTTTAGTGGAATTCGCCTAGAACAATAGCTACCAAGCTACCATAGGCATGGCACCCTTCGAAGCCTTGTATGGAAGGCCGTGCAAATCACCAACTTGTTGGTGGCAGTCTACAAATAAGCTTATACTTGGGCCAGACATGATTAGAGAGACTTTAGAGAAAGTGGACTTAATACGAAGAAGGATGAAGACGGCCCAAGATAGACAGAAACCTATGCCGACAAAAGAAGGACCGACCTTAAGTTTGAGGTTGGGGACAGGGTTTTCCTTAAGGTATCTCCTTTAAGGAACGTCGTTCGTTTTGGATCCGCAGGAAAGATAGCACCAAGATTTGTAGGACATTTCCCTATCATCGAGAAGATTGGGAAGATGGCTTATAGAGTAGAGCTGCCCGAAAGGTTGGCTGGAGTCCATAATGTCTTTCATGTTTCTCATCTCCGGAAATGTTTACATGAGTCTGCGGAAGTGGTGGAGCTAACCATTCTAGAAGAAGTTGAGATAGAACGAGAAGCAACTGTGAGGAAAGTTCCAACTCGTATCTTGGGAACTGAAATCAAAAAGCTACGCAACCGTGAAGTCAAGCTCGTTAAAGTTCAATGGAGCGATGCCGAGGAAGACGCGACTTAGGAAACTGAGGACATAATACGCGTTGCCTACCCTTTTCTTTTTGAGGGTACATCTTTGATCTCTCTTTTTCCTTAAGTTATGCTTGTATCTTTTTAGGTATATCTTCTCGGTCCTTTTCCTAACTCCTTAGGTAGAAAACTAATGGATGCAAACATGTATTTGAAAACATGTTATGGATGATGGCTGCAAGTGGTTGCTAGTGGTTGCTCGTGGATGCATATACACACACACCCTAGGTTTTAGATCGGCTCAGTCACTTCCATATTGCATATGCATATATGTATTCATATTTGTATGTGGTTGAAACTTGATATGTTATCATATGGATGTCGCATTTGAATGAATAGTTGCACACTCATGTAGAATTATGAGTAGGAAAATTTTGCATACATAATAGATTCACGACACTTACATGATTCGCATTAAGGAGGTCAACTGAATCAGTAGACCGCCTGATTTCTGCATTAGATAAGGACATGTACACACACTATGCATATGATTATGAAGCATTAGAAGTCTTTTAAGGACAATGGACGCCTGTTTTTGTTGGTTGAGTAGATGGACGATCGGATGATAGGATATACATTCTTCCTAACTTGAAGATTTCGGGGACGAAATCCTTTTAAGAGGGGGAGAATGTAACACCCCGTAAATTCTATAACATTAAGTTTCACAAATTAAAGTATAATTAATTCTAAATGAAAGAATTAAGGGAAACGGGTTTCGCTGTTGCGATCGTCTCGGAATTCTGCTTAAGACAGAGTCCGAGTTTGCACAAATTGGACTCCGTATGAAGGAGTTATGACCTCCGGAAGTTGCAGAATTCAATTTAAAATTCAAACAGTTCAAAATTCAATTCAAATTTCGAATTCAGAGCCAAACTGGGTTGGGCGGGAAAATTTCCGCCCAGGACCCAGGTCGACCTGCCCAGTCGGCCTGGTTTGGCCCTGGCTGGCCTGGTCGGGTTTCTGGTCGAATTTCTGAGCTTGGCTTTGTCATTAGGGCTTACTTGTTGCTTTTTGATTGGCTTCTCTTGAGATGGATGACCTTGATTAACTCTAGCTTCATCGACGGCTCTAATTAGTTTGAAATTCTATAAATACAACTCAACTCTCAAACCTAAATTCACACAAATAATATAGAACTGGAGGCGTCATGCTGTTGGAAAGAAACTAGGAGTGGCCATCAATTAGAGACAAGCCAAAATTAAAGTCAAAACAAGAATCAAAACAACGTTAGTCTACCCAATGGAAAGCATTTCAAATTCAGAACTCAGAATCCAGAATTCAAGTTCGTCGTTTGTTGTAAGTATAGCGATTTTTCCGATGTGAATAAAAGTTAGGATTTGATTCGATGTAAATTGGAAATGGAATTATGCTATTGTATAACGACGATGTAAATTCATATCTATGTGATGTAATGATATTGTGATGTTTGTGGTATAATTGACTTGATGATTGGATCCGTTAGAATGTTTGTGAATTAATCTAGTTGATGATGGATCTATTCAAATTCACATACAAGTTATTTGGCTCAAACCTATGCCTATATGTTTAAGTGATTATGACAAGTTATATGCTGTACAATAGAACCTTTACGCCTAAATAGTTATGTTCATATACATGCTCCTATGTTTATACAAAAGTTGCTAGTTCCTAATTGGATCCATGTCAAGATCCACTTTAATACACGTTTCATGTTGTAATTAGACATATGATTAGATCAAGTTTACACCCTTGCGATGAAATTATACATACTTTATGGACATGTCACATTCTTGTCATATGCTAGTTATGTTCGATGTTATGCCTAGATCTAAAACATGTTTAGGCTTATGTTGTCTAAATCATATGCTAATTTATGTGACACCTATTTGGTTAGACCCCTATTCCCATGCAAGTTCACATATATGTAAGTTGTTTAGGGCTATGTTGCAAATTCACATGTATGTTGATTTAGTCTACGTTGCAAGTTCACACCTATGATGTTCATATTGACTATGCCAAAAATGCCAAGTTTACACCTATGTCATGTTTGAATTAATGAATTTCCTTATGCCAATTTTGTGTACACAAAAATTAGGCTAAGTTTTTAGCCTAATATTATATGTTAAAAATCATGCGAACGGAAAAATTAGGTTAAGACCGTTAGCCTAATATTTAAATGGGTTAACGTTGGGTAAAATTGACAATTATAGAAAACTTGACATAAAGGGGTGAAAAATCCCCTAAGTAATTTATGGCATAAAACGGTATAAATTATATACCTAAAAATGATGAACTTGGAAAGTGGTCCATAACATTTAATGGTTAGCAAATTTACATATAACCAGTAAAAGAGACAAATATGTAAATTTAGAAAATACGAGTATGCTTAACCCGAGGTTGGATTGAGTTTTGATGTAAACCTGCCCGGACCCGCCCGGCTGTCCAGTAATCACAACAATACCTATCCAATGTGAGAGGTTAAGGCATTGAGCCCAATAAGGACCTGAGGTTAGACTGAGTTACGGTGTAAACCTGCCAGGAACCGACCGACACATCCAGTAACCGTAACAACACCTGTCTAATCTGAGTGGTTGGTGCTTTAACTGACTTAAAGTTAAGGACAAATGGTAGGGTTAAGTTAACTAAAACACTTAACCAAATTCAACATGTTAACAAGAATTGATGGGTGGGGTTAGGTTAATACAGACACTTAACCACTTAACATGTTTGACTAGAAAACCCTAGTAACGAGGGACCCGTTTCAGTAGTAACCCAAATTAGGTATCATGGTACCCTGAAACTAGGCAGGGTGAGGCACGATTACTGGGCTGATTGTAAGCGGTCAAAAGCGACGGAGGTTGGTGCACAGTGTGGGTTCTAACGGAGTGCAGGCGTGCACACACTCTGGAGCAGACAAACAAGGCACTGGGGCATCAGTAGTATAACCTATGTATTCTAGAATAGTGTCGGGCGGCCATCATGGGTCTTGATACACCCCATGGTGGGACCAACATAGGTAGCTACAAATCATTGGGGGCCGTATGACACATATGATTATGCGAGTAGGAGCCGATCTTTAGAAAAAAGGGATCACTTCACCCTGATCATGGGGTGCCAGTCAGAATAAGTACAAGTAGGTGCAAAGATATAGTATGGGGTGCGATAGTATATTCGGTTCTAAACTACTTTATCTTAGTTTATGATACTTTCCTATTTTTAGTTTATACCTATCATGCCCTGATTCTTATTCTCATACTGAAGAGTCACTAGACTTACCAGGCTTTATGTCTGACCCTGTTTTTCTTTCGTCTTCTTTTCTTCCGTCCCCCCCCCCCCCAGGTCCACAGGGAGAAAACAATCCAGCTTAGTCAGACTCTTTGCTAGCTCTAAGATAGTAGATGTATGGTTTGGACTCTCTTTCATTTGGCTATGGCTTTTGGATAGACTCTATGGGGATTTAGGCAGTTTTTAACTATGTTTTTTATGCTTCTTTATTCAATAATCAAGACAGAAATGTTGTTGTAATGTTTTGGAAGTTATTGTAAGGCAATTATGGGAATGTTTTGTATGAACACGTATTTTATGAAATAAAAGTCTGTTTGTTTCCGCTGCTTATATATATGTGTTTATATCTGTCTTGTGTTTTATCTGTGACTTTTACCTATAAACCTCCACAAAAGTTAAGGCATTCCCTTGGTGAGTGACCTTAATGGAGGTGGGGTGTTTCACAGTCCCATAAAACTTGGATTATACAGGTTTCTTTTCAAATAAATGTCGGTATTTGTGACGACCGCTCACAACCCCCGCACTAAACAAGAAGAATAATGCGCTGAAAGGTGTGCTAGAACGCTATGGACGATCATCAAGGTAAGATAACAATCGCAGAACCTGTTGTAAACTCACAGCGCAAGGATAAAATATAATAGAACATATACAACAGGTAGTGATAGTGAAGCTGAAAACACCAAAGTTCCATAACAACTAGAAAGTAATATCCATACACGTGGATAACATCAATAGTGGTTTTACAATTTGCCTCACTACAACACTTAGAGAAAATAGCAAACAACGGAAATCCAAATACTATATAGTAGGTAAAATAATATGCCATCCTCCTGCTTGTCTCCGAATAGCATCATCGTCATCACTAAGCTTTAATTTGTCACCTACTACCTAGTTTGCCTATCCAAACAATCAGATGAACAACCCAAGGTAATAAGAGGGAAACATAAAACCTTGAGACAAACAATAGTCTTAGTGAGCGATAAAAACAGCTAACAAACATCATCAATAAAGTATACGAGAATGGGTAAATAAATGTACTAATCTACCCAGCTACATAGAAGAACTTACACCCGCCTTTCCCATGCCTGACAATGATATCCTTTACAGTCCATAAATCCAAAGGGACAACAATTCAAACATGGCAATTAGAACAACCATTCATGCATGGCATAAGCAACTCATTCAACATCCAGTTATATCTCACGAAAATCATCCTAATCACACTTGGCATCCTTTAAGCACAATCCCCAGAGGCCGAAACCAATATCAGACAAACAACCAAAGAACACCTCATTCGAAGTCAGATAATCTCCGTGAGATGGTAATCAAAGCAACCAAGCATTCAAACATCCATGACTGACTCTGGCTATCACCGCCAACCTTGCTTCGAAATCATCGTTAATCGTATGGCTGGCTAAACAACTTGCCAACAATTGTCAAGGACCATACACGACGCTCCGATTCTAGAAAAAACCCCATGCGCTATACACAACAGGTGTCTAGGCCATACACGACGCCTAGGGCACTCAACCTATAATTGGTCTTCAATTGTACCCGTGCTTTGAGCCCACAAGAACCTACGACAATGATAATTCCTCGGCCTTCTCAACTCTAGTCATTATTAATTACGACTATTCATAAGCTCAGAACACTTTAGAGCAACTACTTCACACGAACTCAACACATCCTTGAGTTGTTTCCACATTCACCACATCCGATGAACAAATCACCTCACTTCATCATTCTCTATGGAATTCACTTCGAAGTTATCACCACTTTCAGACCAAAGAAAACATCAACTACAAGGTCCGAAACAATCCATAGCATCACATCAGTTTGCTATTGAAAGCAAACCACGGTGTTTAGAGGTGCCGTTAAAACTCTCCAATACACGCCAATCAAGCGACTGACCCTTGAGTCGATGACCGACCGACCACAATCCAATAACAGACCCAACCCACCCTTGGGTACATGACCAACCCACTTCTGCCTCCATGCGGACCGACCAGAACCAGTCACAAGTATTGGACCAACTGACCCTATTTCAAAAGCCCAACCGACCCGACCAGGTTACTCCACCGACCGACCCATCAATATGAGATCGACCCATCTCTTTGAACTTGGCCTGACTCGCTCCGACTGACCGACATCAAACCAGGTCGACTAGGACTGGGCTGCTCAACCCGACCCTGCCTCTCCCATGCACGGCCGACCCAAAGGATGACTGACCCTGCATCTCTGACTTGTTTCCCAAGACAAGTCTTTGGCCCGACCGACCCTATCATGACCGACCCAAAACCTGCATATTCCAATTCACCTCCGATTTCGACCAAAATTTCGCCAAATGATAGATTCGACGAAATCAACTTGTCCAAATCATCAAATATGGCCAAAAACATTATATGAATTCACTAACAACATGAAAACAACAATTTTCATCAAATTATACAAATCACTCCAAAAATCATGATGAATGATCATATGAACAAAATTATAGATCTAACTTGCATAATTACATGAAATAGCATAAGAATTCCCGGTTTAAACTTGCTAATTTATATCCTATGGTGATCCATTACCAATGCATAGATTTGTGCAAAAACACTTGAATTTGATGAAAAACATGATCAAACACTCATACACTTGATTGAATCCGTGTAAGAGATGTATATCACTCACCAATTCTCCAAAACAAAGCAAAAATGGTGAAATATGAATCCGGACAGCAAGGAATTCGGTATAGACTCCTTCATTCGATGAACTCGCACTTGAAACGATGTAGATCTAGCCTCCAATAGTGTAGATCTTCGATTTCCTATGCTTAGATCCCGATTTTAATGGTGGAAAGGTGTTAGAGGAAGAAGGAACATATGCCACCAAATGAGAGAATGGAGGAAGTAAACCATTCTCCATACCTCCCACTCCCTATTTATAACATTCCACTAACCCACTAATGGGCCTCTCCAAATCAGCCCATTAAGGCCTTAAAACCTGAACAACCAACTGTTAAACCTTAAAACAACGATTCCTCCCAATCCGCTGAGCCAAATCTTTAATGTAACTACTCTACGAAAAGGCAATCATCATTTCCTTTCCAATGGCACAGGTATCACCCTTTGATTAGACTTGAGTCAAAATTTATGCCATGTACAAGACTGAAAAGGGCAAAATGGTCATAAACAAAATTGGTAAAAATTATGGACATGCCTCACAACCCCATAAACAACATATTAAAAGATGAGAATGATCCAACCCTCAAGAAATAAAATAAAAATATTTTACGATCCTCCGATACATAAAATGCGGGCTGTTACATTCTCCCTCTCCCCCCTTAAGAATTTCGCCCCAAAATTTCAAACAAACACAAGCAACCACAATAATTCCACATGCCTTTCATCCATGGGAAGCCAGTTTTATCCTCCAACTAGCAACCATCAAGCCATTCATCCATAGCCTTATCCTAGCATGCAGAATTCTATCAAACGACAACAAGATATGACGATATAACGATGATACGATATCATAGGTTCCTACCGATGAAGAGTTATGGATGAGTTGCCCTCATGCTCTCTTCCATCTCCCATGTACAATCGTCGCCATCTTCACTCCATTGTACCTTGACTAGCTTAACCGTCTTCCTCCTAAGCTGTTTCGTGTCATTTCCCACAACACGAAGCTGCTTACGAGATTTCGCAACTACGGTTTTCACTTCTAGGTCTTCATATTGCTCTGGAGATACCACCACGTTCGAATCATGCACGAATTTCCGTAGAAACAACACATGGAACACATGTTGCACACTCGGCATCTTCTCAGGTGAATCCAATATATATGGGAGCTTTCTGATTCACTCGACTATCGGAAACGGCCCAACGAACCTAGGAGCCAACTTTCCTTTACTTCCGAATCAAACCACATGCTTCAATGGCAAAATCTTCACAAAAACCATATCGCCAACGTCGAAGTCCAAATCTTTTCGATGTTTATCAGCATAGCTCTTCTGACGATCTTGGGCCGCCATCATTCGTTGCCGAACGATCTCGATACAATCCGAGGTTTCTCCAATCATCTAAGGCCCAATTATTAACTTATCTCCAGTCTCTAACCAACAAGCTGGAGAATTGCCTGGCCTTCCATATAACGCCTCGTATGGTGCCATCCCAATGCTCGACTGGTAGCTGTTGTTATAGGCAAAATCAACCAGATGTAGATGGTCTTCCATGATCCTCCGAAGTCTAACACACAAGCCCTCAGGAGACCTTCCAAAACTTGGTTAACCCTCTCGGTCTGACCATCAGTTTGGGGATGATAAGACGTACTATAGCATAACTCGGTTCCCAAAGCTTCTTGTAAACTCTTCCAAAATCCTCTCGTAAATAATGGATCTCGGTGACTCACTATACTCTTTGGGACACCATGGAATTGAACTATCCATTTCACATAAAGTTTAGCTACTTTGACGCCATCCTAGTCGACTTGACAGGAATAAATCTCGCACTTTTGGTCAAACGATCCTCGATGACCCAAATCCCTTCGTTTCCTGCCCTTGTTCTAGGTAGTCCGTTGATAATATCCATCGATACTTGCTCCCACTTCAACGTAGGAACCTCCAATGGCTGAAGCAAACCACTTGGTTTCTTCTGCTCAGCTTTCACCAAACAACAATTCATGCACTTGGAAATGAAATTTCCAATATCTCGCTTCATCCCCTCCCAGTAGTAAACTGGCTTCGTGGCCTGATACATCTTATTACCACCTGGATGAATCATCAACTTTGAGTGATGACATTCCCTTAGAACTTCATCTCTCAATCCGTCGATATCAGGAACAACTAATCGCCCTTACTTTCGAAGCCAACCTTCTCGATCGACTTCGAATTCTTTATCCTTTAGTTTCAATTTCTGGATAACCTCAACAAGTTCGTATCTCTTTTTTGGCTCCCGCCAATCCTTACGATAAGAGTAGGCCTTATCGATAAACTTGCCAACATTTCAGGTTCCAACTCACACCTTGGCCTGAAATCAAACCTTGCCAAACACTCAAGGCTTCTCCATTCCGAAAATATAGCTCCCAAACATGTGTGTCTTCGACCCAACGCATCTGCAACTGCATTACCCTTGCCCGGAGTATAGGCTATACCAAAATCGTATGATGCCAGAAACTCTAACCACCGTTATTGCCGAAGATTCAATTCCATTTGGGAGAAAAGTGTTAGAGTTTATGCCCTAGAGGCAATCCATTTGATGAGATAGATAACAATGTTGTTGTTATTATTTTGTTTGAAATAAAATATATATTCTGTTATGTTATATTTACTATGTAATAAAAGTATTAACATAACAGAAGTCCTTAGAATAATAATACGGAATTATATAGTTCGAGTAAGACTTGGGCTTGAGATTATATAATTATTAAGTATTATAATTCTTAAATGTCCCTAGTCGAGTTTTATTGTTTATATATAGGACAACAATAAATCGTTGAGACTAGTATATTGATTGACTGATGATCACATCTCATTGATCATTAATATACGTGGTATTAAAGTCAAGATATAAATACGTATTGGACAATAGCGTATTGGGTTGACCCATCGTGAGATAACTA
This sequence comes from Allium sativum, assembly GCA_030737875.1. NCBI lineage: Eukaryota > Viridiplantae > Streptophyta > Magnoliopsida > Asparagales > Amaryllidaceae > Allium > Allium sativum. The sequence continues at coordinate 17,347,703 of CM060923.1, forward strand.
CATGGAATAATTAACAATATCATAAGTTGTTCTCATAGTGACAGTGATGTAATGATCCTCAAACCTGAAATCATTATAATTTTATTCGAGGATATTTGTATTTTGATATCATCTAAAGTTATTTCGTAACAGAGTAATGATAACGGTGATTATTGGATATATCTCGAATCGAATGAAAATTATGAATGATCTAGATGGAATTTAACCCGACGATGTATTCATAGTGATATCCATAGGCCTCTTGATTGAGTAAGACTGTGAAATGCATGGTCGTGCTCAAATATTGATTTGTTTTAAACAGTCTACTCATCGATCAAGAAAAACGGATTAAATTATAAAGAGGATAATACGATCCATGCCTCCAGTTTAATTTTGGATATATCAGTTAAAAGGATTAAATTATATTGAGACAATATTCACAAAAGGTTATATCGAATCATTGATATTATTGTAACTTGGGTAGCAGTGATGTATTACTAGATGCCGCTCATTGTTTATAGTTTAAATATTTAAATTGTTGCCTACGTTATGATAACCTATAGGATCACACTTATAAGCATTGTAAATGATGAGAATGTTTAAATAGAAGGAGATCAAAATGTTTGACTAATTATTTTATTTAAATTGTAGAGCGAGTCAAAAGGGCATAGAAAATCTCGTATAAACTTTGTATATAAATGAAGTAAAGGGGTCGTCTCTTTTAAACATTCATTCATTCAGAAAAAGACGAGAAACTTCTAAAACCCTAGATCTAGTTTCCTCAAATCGGCTAGTACCGATCAATCATCCTTCATTTCGATTGTCGATCTCGATAGCTTCGCTTGTGGATTCCGATAGAGGTGCTTTGCTTTAAGTGCTAAGATTCGAAGCGATCTTAAACCGGATTCCATTGATTTCGAGATTTCCAGATCAAACTTTTGTTCGATTTTGCTAATCACATAAAAAAGGTACATGTTTTAATTAAATCTGGTTCAATTTGTTAACTAGGGTTACTGATTTTCTTGCTTTCCGCTGCATTATTCGATCCTTATTTACCTACAATGGAATCGAAGCAAGGTTGTACGAATTCAATAAATTCGGGTTAAATCGTTTAATTAGCCTTGAATGAATTTGAATATACTTGCGATTTTGCAAAGTGATGAGAACAATATTTAATTACGATTAGAACAGTAAATCGAGTAAGTTCGAAAACCCAGAAAATGTTTCTGTGTAAAAAAAATGGATTTTGTATTTGATATAAAATCTTGAAGTAAATTAATAATTAATTTCGAGTCGAGTATTTTATATTTGCCATAACCATGTTCTGTTATATACTAAGGACATTTAGTAAAGTTTTGAACTTTGGTATTATCATGTTAGAGATTAAATAAATATTCTTTTAATCTCTTTTAAACATGTTTTCCTGATATATCCTTACTGTTAATTTGAGATTTCTGTTCCTATAACACAGTTGTTCTGTTTCATTTCAAAATGTTAAGACAATATATTTGGTTTTTGTTGAAAGATGTGAAGTTTGTATACACATATAAGTGATATGTTATGCAAGTTACATAGCAGTTAATTTTATTCTAGTTAGACTAGTTATATGTATATATATGATACTTTTTACATTGTATACCGATACAAGGTATAAAAGGGAATTCATAAATTTATATTTGATACATTAATTGTTTAATATAATTCAACATGTTTTTATTGAATCATTGTCATTTTTCTGTTAAAATAGTGAATGGATAATGCTATCATTTTACATGTGTAAAGCTTGGATTTAATTTGCTTTTTGATTTCTTTTACCATTTAAACATACTGATTATGATGTTGTATTGTAATCATAACTGGATTTAGCTTTATCATATGGAATATGATTCAATATGTGACATTACTAAAAATTATTATACATAAACAGAGTGCTTTAAATACTTCAACAATGTGTAAAATGTTTGCACATTGACATGCAGCAGTTCAATTATTATTATACTACTGTTCAATCTATGATTTTATTTTAGTGATATTTAGATTCACAAACTTAAAATTCATGTAGAATTGAACTTAAAACATTTCTGCCACAAAGATTATGATAAAAAAGATGACCTTAAGTTATTACAGAATTCTTGAATGGCAGACCTGAAAATGTTAAGCATGTTAAACATATTTTGTTTAAGATCCTGTTTTAATGTTGGTTCAATATTATGATATTGGTAAACACGTGAACCAGATCAATATTAATGGAATCACACCATGTTGATGGATGACCATTATTGCTGGAATGATTTTGAATCATCTTTTATCTTGGCATTATTTACATGTATATTACAATGGATAGTAATCTGATTAGTTAATTTTGGTAGTTATGCTGTTAAAAGGTATGAAAATCATTTGTATTGTATTAAACCAGGTTAATTAATTTTGCTTGTTTTGCTATTTTAAAAGGGTTATACAAATAATTGTATAATTCTTAGCATGTAACTATATTCTAAATATATTTATATGATACATATGTTTAGTATGGTTTATATGTATATATATATATGTACATATAGTTACTTCATAAGATATTGTATCTTAAGATAGTTTGTATATATTTGTAATTGTACAAATATGTCCCGTTATGAACTATTAACTAGCATGATGTGTAAAAGTTATAAGTTAAATATACATATATAAATCTGAATTTGATATGATCAAAATTTTATTAGAGTCCTTTTGTTTAGCATTTTCATTTCTTTTAAAAACTATGCAAATGTGTATTTTGGAACTTCATTTCCTTAGACTGCTCTGGAAACAACAAATGAGATTTGCTGAGTCACCCTTTAAACTATTATGAGTTAACATAGACTCATGAATACGTAAGTAAGCACATAATAGTTATGTGCATATATTTTGTTGATGAAGCATTATCCTATGTGTATAAACCAATTGTATTTCAGTAAATTTCAAAATGTTGTTTTGATTAGATAATAAATACATACAGATAATACAACCATTTCTTGGTCATGGGTCAGCATTTGCTGATGCAAATAAATATATAAGGGTATATATATTATTGATGGTCAAATTATAATCCTGACAGATGTATGTAATTATTTGTTCCTGTACTGCCTGATGATTAATTACAGGTTAACTTGGAATTTAGGACCCTTTTGTAAACATATTTGTTATATGCATATTAATGCAAACAGTTTGCATAAAATTTTACACAATTTGATTGTACATATATATATATATATATATATATATATATATATTGATATATATGAATTATAATACATGATAGGCAATTCATTGATTAGATTACTAAACTATTTTTAAGTTTCGATCAGGTTAGGCTTATGAAGCCATTTAACTTATATTCCTCAACTGTTTTTACAGTATGGCTTCTATTCACTTGCATAATAACATTAGCTTATAATTTGAAATCTCCTGTGTGATGAATTGCATCTATGTTTGACATAGATAAAATAAATATGGAACTATTAGACTTGTTTTCATATGCACACTGGTTATTGAATCTAAACATCTTATATATAGTACTTATATATGTATATATAAAGGGTGGATGCATATATGATTTGCATTTACCTCTAAGTGTTGATACACAGTAATGTTGATACACATGTTAAGAATGGGATCCATACACCATCCTTTTGGATAAATTTAGTGAATCGGTTTGAATGGAACATTATTGGACGATGTTTCTTTATTTAAACTAATTAACTATAATTATGCCAATAATAGACATTTGATGTTTGCAGATTGTCGGATGGCGTACAGTATTGCGACCATCAGCAATAGACTCATGGCATAATATGCAAGTTTGACTTGTGCTAACATGGATAATGTAATGTGTGTATAAAGATATAAGTGAATATATTGTTCATATGTATATATTTTGGATGTTGTCCAACTATTGTAATATGAAATATACGTATATATATTGTTTACTGATATGTATATAATTGACTGTTACAAGCTAATATCTGTTAACTTGTTATATTGTTGTCTCACCAGTTATATAAATTCTTAGATTATGTTCTGAGATATGATCTAAAGTATTAATTTAGTCTGTGATATGATTGTATGCTTTTCAGATCATTATGAATATTGTTTTTCAAAACATGCTTTTGTTTGTGACTTGTGGGGATGCCTCATATATATTTGTTTAACAAAATATATTATAACAAGAGCATGTCTGAATTGTTTTATCCATAACACGTTTACAGCTCATGGCTTATGAATATATATGTATGTAATTGTTACTAATCTAAACAGTCTGCTTAAAACGTTATGTTCAGGACTGTTATGTATTAAATAAATGCATTTGTGTAATCAGCATGATAGTATCACTACACTGTTTTATTCTTACAGCATTAGTTTATGTAAGTTAGTGTAAATGACCATATTGATATTTTCATAAACTCGAATCTCTGATAAGTATTTGGGTTGGAGGATATATATTGACATATTGGTTACATGGTACATGTTTATATAAGTCATGTTGAGTAATTTTTTTTAATGAGACTACATGTTCATCCTCATATGTTTTGAAATTCCATATGAATTTCATGTATACGGTAGTAACGTATGATATTTTGCAATACAAAAGTTGTGTTAATTAAATTTTGAAATGTTCAAAATAAATAGGTGTTCATATTTAAATATATATATATATATATATATATATATTTCATATTTTAAATTCAATAAATATTACGAATATAAAATATGTATATTTGATATATGTAGATAACTCTAATATTGTTTACTACTACGAATTATAAATTCCCTCTAAAGCAAATTTTTTGTTATATTAAATCATGGTGAAGTCTTCCAATAGTACACCCATCAATGTCCAACATCATTGGATGTAGGTAACGCCAAAGCGTTGTGCATCCTCTTATTTTGGTTATATGAGGTAGGAGTAATTGTGGTGCTTCGATTGTATTATTGGGTTTGATTTAACTAAGACTGCATAATATGATTATGGCCTTAGAGACAATAGCATGAATTATTTTATATCTTGCGAAAATGAATAATACTGAACAAAAATGTTCATCATGCGATCCAAGAATTATATACGATATAAGTGACATAAGATGTCTACCTAAAAGGTTGTGTTTTTGGGATTAGCCAAAGCTATGTCAAGACATGAATGGATCTTGGAACACCATTATATATATACCGATATGTATATATTAACAGAGGGATGTTAATTTGAGTGGGAGCGTATTTTAGTTTAAATAATACATTTATATTAATATAAATTTTGATTGTCAAATTTTTATATTTTATTAAATGAATATTAAGAATCATTTATTATCTACTGTAGATATTAAATAAAAAATAACTCTGATAATTTAAATTAATCCTTAAGAAGGATAAATTGAATTAAATCAAATTTCTTAACTAACATTGAAATTTGAGGATTGTCCTCAAACAAACTAAACGTAATTGTTTTACAAATATTGAAGATCTAAAATAAAAGTTAAAATGTGACTTTAACTGAATGAGATATAAGTGTAATAATAATCTACTTATACATTTCTAGTATTAGATACTAGATATAAATCACGTAAATGTATGTTGATTTATAGAAATTGTAGAATAATTAGAAATCAAATATAGGGACAAGTGGACTTACGATTGGATATGAAGCAAATGTTGTTGGATTATCCAAATGAAGTTGATTCTTGTTGTATATACTGGCTTAATTAAATAAATAAAATAATTACTATTATGAAATTCCACTTAAAATAAATGTTATAAAAGATCTTGTTCAGACAAGTTTGAATTTCATTTTTAATAAAAGAATAAGTGTTATTCATTTTATTTAAATGAAATGTCGTATGGAATTTCACAAATAATTAATGATATTTGTAAATCATTAACTATGATGTACTTGACATAAATAATTAATGGATTAAATTTAGTGATTTAAATCCAACATACCTTTAGCATTACCAGTTAGCCCGTATAAACAAGAGAGTATATCAAAACTCCATAATGATGGAATTTTCAGATCATTTGATTTTGAATTATATGAAGAATGCAAATCTTGTTTACGCAAGATAACTGTATCACCTTTCACTTGACACAATAAATGAGTGACAAGTATTGGGTCTCATACATAATGATGTATATCGAGAAATGAATACATAAACTAAAGGTAGGTTTTAATTACTTCATTATATTTACTAATGATATCAGTAGATACAGATATGTGTATCTTATGAAACACATATCAGAATCCTTTGAAAAGTTCAAAGAATTCAAAGTGGAGAAAGAAACCAATTTTAATAGAAAATACGTACTTTTCGAGCAGGTCGAAAAGGAATATTTAAGCCAACTATTTAATGGCTATCCAGATGAGTTTGAAATTGTTTCACGGCTCACTCCACCTAGAACACCATGTTAAAATAGTGTGTCTAAAAGGAGAAATTACACCTTATATGATATAGTACGACTAATGATAAGTCATATAGATCTTCCAACAAATTAAATTTAGAACAATTGCATTTAATCAAACTAAAATGATTTTAAAGATGCCATATAAGATATGGACTAGGAGATGTTCTATTGTGTCTAATACGCAGATTTGGATGCAAGACATTTATTTAACATCCTTCCTCTGATAAGATCAGACCCAAATAAGATAACTATTTTGTGTAACATCCATAAGATATAAATGAATATTAAATCTGTATATTCTTTGAGAATAAAATGTTTACTGCTCAAATTGGTATCCTTTATAAAGGAGAACCAGTCTCTAAGATACCGCTAGGAATGAAATAGAAGTCGAAATGTCTCAAAACCACAAAATACCATTGAATCTTGTATAGACAAGAAATTGAGTGGGAGTGACACAATAATTCTGATGTTATTTGATAACACATTAATTATTGTAAATAATGTTAGTTTAAAAACAAGAAATAAATACTGATTCTAAGAAAGAAAATGTTTGGATTAAGAAGTTCATGATTGAACTTAATTCATTGTTGATCGAATGATATACATTGCGATAACAATATGGCTGTTGCTCAGGCCTAAAACATTAAACTCATCATCAATCCAAACATATATTTTAAGAAATATAATTTTTATGTGAAGTTGTTCATAGAATAAATAAACATATCTGCAAAGTTACAAAAGTTGTAATGTTGCAGACCTGCTGAATTAAACTCTATCGCAGTAGAAGTTTAATAGTCACACTAGTTTCATGAGTATACGATACGTAAATGATTGACTCTAGTGCAAGTGGGAGATTGTTATATTTTATGCCCTGAGGCAATCCATTTGATGAGATAGATAACAATGTTGTTGTTATTGTTTTATTTGAAATAAAATATATATTCTGTTATGTTATATTTACTGCGTAATAAAAGTATTAACATAACAGAAGTCCCTAGAATAATAATACGAAATTATATAGTTCGAGTAAGACTTGATCTTGAGATTATATAATAATTAAGTATTATAATTCTTAAATGTCCCTAGTCGAGTTTTATTGTTTATATATAGGACAACAATAAATCGTTGAGACTAGTATATTGATTGACTGATGATCACATCTCATTGATCATTAATGTATGCGGTATTAAAGTCAAATATAAATACGTATTGGAGAATAGCGTATTGGGGTGACCCACCGTGAGATAACTACATGGAATGATTAACAATATCATAAGTTGTTCTCATAGTGACAGTGATGTAATGGTCCTCAGACCTGAAATCATTATAATTTTCTTCGAGGATATTTGTATTTTGATATCATCTAAAATTATTTCGTAACAGAGTAATGATAACAGTAATTATTGGATATATCTCGAATCGAATGAAAATTATGAATGATCTAGATGGAATATAACCCTACGATGTATTCGTAGTGATATCCATGGGCCTCTGGATTGAGTAAGACTGTGAAATGCATGGCCGTGCTCAAATATTGATTTGTTTTAAACAGTCTACTCATCGATCAAGAAAAACGGATTAAATTATAAAGAGGATGATACGATCCATGCCTCTAGTTTAATTTTGGATATATCAGTTAAAAGGATTAAATTATATTGAGACACTATTCACAAAAGGTTATATCGAATCATTGATATTATTGTAACTTGGGTAGCAGTGATGTATTACTAGATGTCGCTCATTGTTTAAAGTTTAAATATTTAAATTGTTGCCAACGTTATGATAACCTATAGGGTCACACTTATAAGCGTTGTAAATGATGAGAATGTTTAAATAGAAGGAGATCAAAATGTTTGACTAATTCTTTTATTTAAATTGTAGAATGGGTCAAAAGGTCATAGAAAATCTCGTATAAACTTTGTATATAAATGAAGTAAAGGGGCCGTCTCTTTTAAACATTCATTCATTCAGAAAAAAGATTAGAAACTTCTAAAACCCTAGATCTAGTTTCCTCAAATCGGCTAGTACCGATCAATCATCCTTCGATTTCGATTGTCGATCTCGATAGCTTCGCTTGTGGATTCCGATAGAGGTGCTTTGCTTTGAGTGCTAAGATTCGAAGCGATCTGAAATCGGATTCCATTGATTTTGAGATTTCCAAATCAAACTTTTGTTCGATTTTGCTAATCACATAAGAAAGGTACATGTTTTAATTAAATCTGGTTCAATTTGTTAACTAGGGTTACTGATTTTCTTGCTTTCCGTTGCATTATTCGATCCTTATTTACCTACAAAAAGATACCTCAACGACTTGTGGTCCGTAAACAACTCGAACCAAACTCCCAATAGGTAATGTCTTCACATCTTTAGAGCAAACACAGTCCCCCGCCAACTCCAAATCATGAGTTGGATAATTCCTTTTATGCGGCTTCAGCTGTCGACTCGCGTAGGCCACAACCTTATCCTTCAGCATCAGTACTGCTCCAATCTCAGTACCACATGCATCGGTGTATACCACCATCTCTTCATTCCCACTTCGAATGGTCAAAACAAGAGCATTCGTTAGTCTCTTCTACAGGATCCCGAACACTTGCTCACACATTACATCCCATGTGAACACTTGGTTCTTCTTCTTCAATCCTATCAACGGTGCAAATATCTTGGAGAAATCCTTGATAAACCGTCGGTAATAACCTGCCAACCCAAGGAAACTCCGAACATCCGTCGCATTTTTAGGTCGATCCCAGTCCTGGATTGCTGCCACCTTAGCGGGGTCAACCACTACTCCATTTCCAGAAACTACATGGACTAAGAACCTCACGTTACTCTTCCAGAAGTGACACTTCGAAAACTAAGCTCTCAGCTGATGCTTTCGCAAGATTCCAATACAACTCTCCAGTGCGTCTTGTGCTCTTCCTCATTCTGAGAATAAACCAAAATATCATCCACGAACACAAGCACGAACTTGTTCAACTAATCTCTAGAAACTCTATTCATAAGATCCACAAAGTACGCCGGCACGTTAGTCAACCAGAATAGCATCACCAACCATTCGAAGAACCCGGATGTTGTCCTAAAAGCAGTCTTTGGCACACTATCCTTAGCCACCCTCAACTAGTGTAAACCCATTGTTAAATCCATCTAAGAAAATACTTTGGCTTCGTGAAGCTGATCGAACAAGTCATCTATCCTAGGAAACATATACTTGTTCTTTTTGGTCACCTTGTTCAGCTCATGATAGTCCACATACAATCACAACGAGCCATCTGCCTTGGTTGCAAACACAACTGGTGCATCCCATTCGGAAACACTCCTCTGAATAAATCCTTTTTCCAAAAGGTCACAAACTTGCACCTCCAACTCTCGATGTTCCTTAGGCGCCATCAGCCTAAGAGGCATAAACGATTGGTCTAGCACCCTCGACCAAATCGATTCGAAACTCGATCTCACGATGTGGGGGCAACCCTTTGACCTCGTCAAAGACATCCTCAAACTCTTTTGCGATTAGCATAGATGACATGTCTTCCTGTGGAATCTCAAGCGAATATGGATAGCTTACGAAGACACCCCCTTCGCGCTTACATCTAATCAATACCTTCGCCCTTCCACATCCTCGACCCTCACCTCTAGCTTCTCGCAATTCACCCTTGTCGCATACCTCTTGAGCCAATCTATGCCCAAGATGATCCCAAACCCAGCGAAGTTAAGAACAAAGCAATCACACACAAAAGAGAAACCACGACTCGACAACATTAGACCATGACACAACATGCACAAACTAGACGAACCCCCAATTGGATTAGTCACGATCAATGGTCTATCACAAATCTCGAGTTTCAAACACAAACGACACACAAGCTCATTGCAAATGAACGAATGCGATGCTCCAGTATTAAACAAAACACGTACTGAAACACCATGAACAGAAAGAGTACCTTAGACGATGACACCCTTTCCCTTTTCCTCTGCTGTAGGAACTCTTGAAGAAGATGACACCGCCCCCAAAGCATAAGCCTTAACCACTTGCTTCCCTTTAGCTGATTCTGGACAATCCTTCTTCTTATGTCCCGACTTCCCATACCTGAAGCACTTCTTTTTAGCTTTAGAATTCTTGCATTCACTAGCAAAATGGCCCGTCTGCCAATAATTGAAGCAAGTCACCTCTCCCTTCTTCTTCTTCTGGCCATCCTTTCCCTTCTGTTGTTGTTGCTTCCTTTTCTTATTATTACCACCTTGTTGTGGCTTCTGTTCTTCTTTAGGTGAAATAACAGACATCTTTCTAGGAAACAGACTTTAATGCTTCAAAGCCTTCTCGATGATCTTCTCAAAATTATCATCGAGGTGATCCACAAGCTGATTCCCAAGATATTCATCCAATCCCAAGACAAACTTCTCGTTCCTTTGATAAGAAGTATCCATATATGAACGATCATACTTCGACAAAGCCTCGAAGTCAGAAATATAGTCAAGAACTGGTCGACCGTTCTACTTAAGCTCCACGAATCTCTTAAATAGAATTGACTTTTGCATGGTGGAGATAAACTTTGCTTCAAACTTAACATGGAACTACTCCCAGGAAATATCCTCTTCAAGGGTCTCAAGTGTGACAGAGTTCCACCAGTCCATGGCTCTGCACTGTAACTGCCTGGATGCAGGTTTCCTTTTGGTTGCATCATCAATGCCCAAGTCCTTGAAGATCCTAACACAAGTATCCAACCACCTCTGGAATTCTTCAACTGGTTCAGTGCCCTTGAACTGTTTCCCTCCAATGATGAAAAGTCTTTGCATAGCTTTGTAAATTCCACAGCTCTAGGCACTTGGACTCCAACATCCACCATAGCTGCCGCTAGAGCGGGGGCCCTTCCCAGGCATGCTTCTATTATAGCTTCAAACATGGCTGGGTAGTCAGGTGCCCCGCCATTACCCTCTCCAGGCACAACCCCTCCCCTAGTAGTATGTCTTGTATAACGTCGACTCATTCTAAATCTGCAAATTAGAATGATTAGCCACTTGCAACAAAACTGCTAATGGAATACTAACGCTACTATGCTATATAGTATCATATAGTATACATCCAATTGAAATCTACAAGTACGTCTCTCATACGTGATTACGTTCTTGAACTTTAGCTAAATTCGTTAACCTCGCTCTAATAACAAATGTGACGACTGCCCACAACCCCCGCACTAAACAAGAAGAATAATGCGCCGAAAGGTGTGTTAGGCAACTATGGACGATCATCAATGTAAGATAACAATAACAGAACCTATCGTAAACTCACAACGCAAGGATAAAATATAATAGAACGTATACAACAGGTAGTGACAGTGAAGCTAAAAACACCAAACTTCCATAACAGCCAGAAAGTAATATCCATACAGTGGATAACATCAGTAGTGTTTATACAGTTTGCCTCACTACAGCACTCAGAGAAAATAGCAAACATCGGAAATCCAAATATTAGATTGTAGATAAAATAATACGCTAGCCTCCTGCTCGTCTCCAAATAGCATCATCGTCATCACTAAGCTTTAACCTGTCACCTGCCACCTACTCTGCCCATCCAAACAATCGGATGATCAACCCAAGGTAATAAGAGGGAAACATAAAACCTTGAGTCAGACAACAGTCTTAGTGAGCGATAAAAACGGCTAACAAACACCATCAATAAAGTATATGAGAATGGGTAAATAAATGAACTAATCTACCCAGCTCCAGAGAAGAACTCACACCCGCCTTCCCCACGCCTGACAGTGATAGCCTTTACAATACATAAATCGAAAGGGACAACAATTCAGCCATGGCAATTAGAACAACCATTCATACATGGCATAAGCAACTCATACAACATCCAGTTATATCTCACGAAAATCATCTGAATCAAACTTGGCATCCTTTAAGCACAAGCCCCAGAGGCCGGAACCAATATCAGACAAACACCCAAATAACACCTCATTCGAAGTCAGATAATCTCCGTGAGATGGTACAATCAAAGCAACCAAGCATTCAAACATCCACGACTGACTCTGGCTATCACCACCAACCTTGCTTTGAAATCATCGTTAATTGTATGACTGGCTAAACAACTTGCCATCAATTTTCAAGGACCATACACGACGCTCCGGTTCTAGTAAAAACCCCACACGCTATACACAACATGTGTCTAGGCCATACATGACGCCCAGGGCACTCGACCTACAATTGGTCTTCAATTGTACCCCTGCTTTGAGCCCGCTAGAACCTACGACAACGATAATTCCTCGGACTTCTCAACTCTAGTTGTTATCAATACGACTATTCATAATCTCATAACACTTTAGAGCAACTACTTCACACGAACTCAATACATCCTTGAGTCGTTTCCACATTCACCACATCCGATGAACAAATCACCTCACTTCGTCATTCCCCATGGAATTCACTTCGAAGTTATCACCACTTTCAACCAAATAAAACATCAACTACAAGGTCCGAAACAATTCATAGCATCACATCAGTTTGCTATTGAAAACAAACCACAACGTTTTGAGGTGTTGTTAAAACTCTTCACTACACGCCAGTCGAGCGACCGACCCTTGAGCCGATGACCGACTGACCACAATCCAATGACAGACGATTAACATAAAAATGTGTTTATTTTCTTCTCTTATATTTTATCTTTTGTAAATAAATAAATGATACTTTGGATATTTTTATGTGTTTTTACAGATTGTCAATTAATGCCTCTTTCATTTTAAATTAAAGGCCAACTACGAAGAAAAAGCTACTTCCCCATATCAAGGCTATCTCAATTGCAAAAGAAGTTGTAGCTCACTGGTAAAGGTATAGAAATTTGTATAGAGAGACCTGAGTTTGATTCCCTTTAAGTCCTCTTTTTGCTGAAGAAAGGAACATTCACACTGCATCCTCTACTCTGAAGAATATATGGACTAGTGTTATGTTATATATATATATATATATTCATATGTATGTATATATGATATACACTAATAAACATTTCAGGATTAGCCATATTCTTCTCATGGAAATCAAATCATTCATTTTCAATTGCCATTTAGAAGAATGCTTGATTGAATTTTTGCCAAGGAAAATCCAATCAATCTGCCACGTGTCACTAATCAGGAGAGGTAATCACCAGGGAATATCTCAACCGTTACGTGATATCTTTTTTATTTGTAAACAAAGATATTCAAGAGATACTTTCTAGGACCAATATTCATATTAAGAGGAGCCTACATCTTCTATAAATACACATGATATCCATTGTAAACCTGGTTCATTATTCTGTATTCTGTTCTTCTCCATCAATAAAGCTTCTTCTTTTATTTTTGTGCAATTTTATTTTCCAAGCAACTTGTGTCGTCTATACAATTAGATTTGGTAGAGCACAAGTTGTCTTTGTAATTTATTTTCCTTATTAGTGATTGACCGTTTGATTAGATTCAACCGTAATCCTAATTTTTATTTCTTATTAGTTTATTTCTATTCTACAATTTTATTTCCAGCAATCTGCTTTATTTTTAATCATTGAACTGATTATAGATTCGATTAGATTCAAATCTATAGTTATTCAATTGCATTTTTACTTGTTTTTTTTAATGATAATTACAATTTTAGTTATCGGTTCAATTAGATTTGTTCTGAACTAAATTGTATTTTCGATCTCCAAGTTTTGTATAACTCGCCTACAAAATATATAAATAATAAAATTTAAAATTCCTCCCTGTGTTCGACCTGCATATTACACGATCTGTGCGCTTGCAGTTAATTATTACATAATTTGCGCTTTTTTAATTCCATACGAAAGCGTCGATCAAGTTTTTGGCGCCGTTGCCGGGGAGATTAAATTTTATTATTTAATTAATTTTCGATTCGGGTTAGTTTTTATTTTATTTTGTTTTCTTTTATTTTCTTGTATATATATAGAAAAAAGGCCTTGATTGGTTGATTTGGTATTAATGTTTGATACCGTAATCTTCTAAGAAAAAGAAAAAAACCTTACCAAACTTTTTCTTTATTTCTTTCCTATTTTTCTGCCAATTTCTTTCCAATCCCCATTACATAGCATTCTTCCTTTTTCTTTCTATACAAGTCTCAAAAAAAACTTTTCACTTTTTTTATTGCTTCCTTTACACCATCTTCAAAAAAAAAAGAAAAAAAAAACTTCCTCCTGCCGAAAACCTCCTACATCATCTTCAACTAGCCTCCAATGAAATCCCTACCATCATCAAACTCACGCAAAAACTCTTTGCCACAACCTGTTCCCGACCATCCAAGAACCCAGTCCAATGCCTACCATCCTCCTCACATCACACAATTCACAAACCAAAACACTTTCAATCTTCAACAACCCTTCGCAGCTTCAATCCCTAATCACGCAATACGCCACATCTCCCCATCGCAACGTACAACATCGCCCACACTCACTTGCCACTTCAACAAATCAAACACATCTTTTACTTCACAAACCCTACGGGAAAAGTTCATCATCAACCCATACAACGTTCACAAGCCATGACCCCTAACCCCCATTGCAAGTCCATAAACCCATACCCATCAGCAAATCCAAAACCATACAGTCCTCTCCCGTACATCAGTCTGAAACCATACTGCTGACCACCATCGTCTCGAACTCGTCACATACCCCTCGGTCAACATTAATATACAGCCTCCACCACCGCATATAGTTCATCGAAATCCCCAAACCAGTCAAGTCAAATCTCAGAACCCCATTCACCGAAAGCGAAACTCAAACAGAGTCTGCATTTCATGTTTGTTGAGTTTGAAATCTTTTGCTGAGTTCAAATTTTTCTTCTGAGAACGAAAAGAGGGATCGATTTTTTTAAATTTTTGGTTTGTGTTTAAAATCAAAATGGGGGCGTAAGTTCTGATGAAATAGTTCGGGTTGACCAATTTCTTTTGCGGGTCTGATTGTTTAGTGATAATAGGGTTGTGTTGAGTAACGTTTTTGATTGTTTAAACAAAGGGTTTGCTTCTTATTTGTTTATTGGATTGTTATTATATTCTTTATTTTTAGGTAGGCCGATTAATTTAATTTTGTTATTTTTCTTGTTTCAATTTCTTTTGTTTGCAACTTAATTTTGTTTTTATTTCCTTTTCAATTCTAAAATAAAAATAAAAAATAAAAATCAAGACCAAAGCGAGAAATACAGATGAAATGAAGGGAAGATAGTCAAGCCAATCAAGACAAAAGCGAAAAGTGTTCAAGCAGTAGAACAAGAATTTCAGGGATCGAGTGATTGCAAAGAGTAGAGTTCAAATAGAGCTATTTAACTGCTCTGGACAGACTGCCAATACCCCATTATAACAATTTATAAACTCTACAGGTGTTGCAATATATAAACATTGCTTGTAAAAAAATTATGCAGGGGCAGCGGCTTGCTTGTACAATATTTTAATTTTCTGCTATTATTATTATTTGATCGTTGTGTGACTGAAATTTCTGAATCTGTTTGTTAGGAATTAATGTCCATAACTTAAATCATCACTCTCATTAGTTTTCAACTTTAAAATTCATTAAACGTTGATTCTAGGAAAATACAAGCTCATATAAAATAATATAATTGAAAAGTGGTGCTTTGTGAAGTTGACTATCTCGTATAATTGGATCCGGATATATAGTAGTTCAATTTACTGAACTATTAGCAAAAGAGGTTGCATACTACCCGTAAAACATTGGTCGTATCCCTTAGTAGTTATACTATACATGAACGGCCATAAGACCCTCTTCCCCCTTCTAATTGAGTCAGTTAATTAGTAGAGCACAACTAAATATTTTATACTATTTTAATGTGAGAATAATTTCTGTTTTGCCTTAACTTCATTCAAATGTCTAATTCAAAAAAATCCTTGAGAGAATTGTGGATTGATAACCTGAGAGGATCTCATCGACTCGAGGATTATGAGTTGATGTACAATTCATAAGGCAATTTTTTTCGAAAATTCACGAGTCCAATGCCAACAATTTTCAAAATTTTCCAAATGGTCAACATTTTCAAAATCATAAATATAATCGAAATGTTGATTTCAAGTCAAATTTCAATAATTTAGATTATGGGCCACACCCATATCAAAATAGATTTGAATTGCAATATACCTTTGATCAACATCATTATGGGGTTGTAAAAAAATTCGAAAATTATTTTGAAAATGAAAATGATTTCCAAATCGATCAGAATTTTCAAAATTACAGCCCATATCCACATATTGAGGATGACCAAAGTTGCAATTTTCCCTCTAACTTTAACAGCTTTGGTTACGAACCTAATTTTCAAAATCAAAATGATTTCCAGCATCGTTGTCATTTTTTTGAAAATTCAAACAATTTTGAGAATCAAGGAATCCAAAACAAGAGCTCTCAAATAAACGATTCTGAAGAATATCATCTTAACATTCATAGAGAGAGGGTCGCAAGGCTAGATAAGCAGATTGATGGACTTCTTTGTTTAATGACATCTTTTGGAGAACAACACGAGCAACAAAATCAAATGGGCATTGAATCGGAAAATAATTCAATTGTTACTGACAGTGAAAATTTTCAAACAACAACTTTGGAAATTGAGAATAACGATCTAAATGAAGTTGTTCAAAATTCAACAAATGATTTGGACTTCAATTCTTTTCAGGAAAAAGATTTAAGCTCAGATTTTGATCTCTCTCTTTCAGGCTGCTAGAAACTTGAAATTTTAGAAACTAAACTGAATAAAAATGTTGAATTTTTCAAAAACTTAAAATTGGAGAAGGATTTTAATGAACATGAATTTTTTGGATTGTATGAGGATGAGTTGCCAAATGAGGATAAAATCTATAATCTGGTCAACCCAGTCACCAATATTAGGCTCGGAAAAATGATTGAAAATATTGTCAGCAATCCCGATAATCCTTCGATTCCAACCTCAAATCAAATTCTTGACTCTCTTCCGAATGTAACCAAGGCCAATTCGTCAGAAACTTCCAAATCTCCATCTTCTTCGAATGTTGGCAATCCCCAACATCTCTTCTTCTAATGTCGGCAACCCCGACAATATCTCTTCTTTAAATGTTGGCAATCCCAACAACCCATCTTCTATACCTTTACCTCCTTCACTTCCCGTGTCAACACCTTTTTCTTCGAATGACCAAGATTTTAAAACACGAGAAGTCGACATGATAGAAACCGTTGTTGATGACACGACATTTTTACCATTTCAGAAAGCCTCTTATACTTCAATAGAATTGTCCACGATGTCTTTCGAAGAACTTCTCGATGACGAACTCAAACTTTTAAATGACTAGAATGAATATATAGAACGTCTCAAAGATAATCTTAAGCCCATTTCATCAAAAGAAATTGTCGTTAAACACTCAAATTTATGGGATTATGATAGTTTTCATCTGAATGATGTAAATCACTGTCACAACCAAATTTGCGTAAAGAAGATTTTGAATTCAGAAGTCATTGACATGCCTCTTGTACCTCAAAATTCAGATACGAAATCGTCATACATTATTTTCGATAGAGGCAAGTGTGGGAGGAAAAGGAAATCCCATTTTTCACATGACAAACATCATCATCGTAGATTTCATTCAGCATACTATTTTAATCCGCATATAGTTATTAAATTGCATTTCGTTTTACAAATCATTTTGCATTTGATCCACCTTTGGGTACTATCTTTCAAATTTAGAAAAAAAATTATAGTATGGACACTGTTTTGTCCAAGTGTAGGGGGAAGTCTGCATTGCATCCTTTTTATTTTTCTTTATTTTCTTTTTCATTTTATACATTTAGATAGGACCATCATACATTTTAGATTGTAGTAACATACCATTTTTTTTTTTGAAGATACGACTCATTTTAGATTGATACAATAAAATAAATTAACAATTGTTAGTCAATTGATAGTATTTTTTCTCTCAACAAAAATCAAATAAGAAATATAATGAAAAGTTGAATTTTGAGGGATATTAGTGTAATCGGTACATAGGGAGATCCTTAGGTGATGGCCATGAAGTTTATTCTAAATTGTAGTCTTTGTTTAATGAGTGGAGGACTTAAAAAACTTATATTGGCTTTTTGAGTCTTTAAAACTAAGTTGTGTTAAGATGAATTCGCGTAACTCTCTCTCGTTCTTATATTTTCAATAACAATAATAACAGTAATCCAAGGGTATCCAACATTGCTTGTGAATCTAGCGATGGTGTGCAAACCCATCAAGCTCTATCCGACATGTTGTTGACAAAGTCAGCGTCGATATATCTTGGTCTCATTTTATGAGTTGGACACCTAAGGATTACCGACATGTTGTTGACAAAGTCAGCGTCGGTCTGCACAATCCAATAAGCTCTTTCCCAACTCTCCGTCAGTCCGCGAGACAGTGCATGGGTGGTATACCTTGGTCTTTTAAGTTAGGCGTATGTAATTAATCATAAATTTTAATTTTGATAGAGATTGAGAATAACCGATGTTGCCCAAGCACTTCTTGACCTTATTGATTTGACTAGTCATACATAAGGAAATTAGAATACCACTTTGCAAACTGTGACAAGCAAACTAAGAATTTATCTCATGGCTGCTCTATGTTATCAACCGAACCAACTGACCAAACTGGAATTTAACATTTGAAAACTTGAATTGTGTTGAAAATTTGTGACAAGTTGAGGTATCTAAAATAAAATCAACTGACTAGAAATTGTTAACTTACTTTGTTGCACCACGTTTCAGAAACAAGTCATGTTTTCATTTTTGTTTTCATTTTTATTTTCATTTTTGTTTTCATTTACACATGTCCATTGCATTCATGTAGTTGCATTAGAACCACAACATACTGCATTTGGATTTTGTGGGTAGTATCCGTTGAAAACCCTCACGAGACACCACTCGTCCTACTAGGGACACCTAGAGGTTTAACGGTTTGTTGCATACGCTCAATGTAATCGTGTTTCCTACGAAAGTGTGACCTATCCAGTTTAGCTTTTTTATTTTTTTCATTTTCCTTCTTTTCACTCGAGGACGAGTAAAAGATAAGTGTGGGGGTATTCAATTAACATAGAAATGTGTTTATTTTATACTCTTATATTTTATCTTTTGTAAATAAATAAATGATACTTTGGGTATATTTATGTTTTTTTTACAGATTGTCAATTAATGCCTCTTTCATTTCAAATTAAAGGCCAACTACGAAGAAAAAACTACTTCCCTATATCAAAGCTATCTCAATTGCAAAAGAAATTGTAGCTCACTGTTAAAGGCATAGAAATTTGTACATAGAGACCCGAGTTTGATTCCCGTCAAGTCCTCTTCTTGCTGAAGAAAGGAACATTCACACTGCCTCCTCTGCTATGAAGAATATAAGGACTAGTGTTATATTATATATATATATATGTATGTATGTATATATGATATACACTAATAAACATTTCAGGAATAATCATATTCTTCTCATGAAAATCAATTCAAATCATTCATTTTCAACTGCCATTTAGAAAAATATTTGATTGAATTTTTGCCAAGGAAAATCCAATCAATCTGCCATGTGTCACTAATCAGGAGAGGAAATCTGAATGGAATATCTCAACCATTATGTCATATTTTTTCTATCTGTAAACAAAGATACTCAAGAGATACTTTCTAGGCCCAATATTCATATTAAGAGGAGCCTACATCTTCTATAAATACGCATGATATCCGTTGTAAACCTGGTTCATTATTCTGTATTCTGTTCTTCTCCATTAATAAAGCTTCTTCTTCTATTTTTATGCAATGCTAATTTCCAAGCAACTTATGTCGTCTATACAATTAGATTTGGTAGAGCACAAGTTGTCTTTACAATTTATTTTCCTTATTAGCGATTGACCGTTTGATTTGATTCAACGGTAATCCTAGTTTTTATTTCTTGTTAGTTTATTTCTATTCTGCAATTTTATTTCCAGCAATATGCTTTATTTTTAATCATTGAATTGATTATAGATTCAATTAGATTCAAATATATGGTTAATTCAATTGCAGTTTTACTTGTTTTTTTATTGATAATTACAATTTTAGTTAACGGTTCAATTAGATTTGTTCTAAACTAAATTGTAATTTCAATTTTATCTCATCTCCATGCTTTGCCTAACTCGCCCACGAAATGTATAAATAATAAAATTTAAAATTCATCACTGTGTTCGACCTACATATTACACGATCTGTGCGCTTGCAGTTAATTATTACATAATTTGCGCTTTTCTAATTCCATAGTAAAGCATCGATCAACAGACCCGACCCACCCTTGGGTACTTGACTGACCCACTTCTGCCTCCATGCGGACCGACCAGAACCAGTCACAAGTATTGGACCGACCGACCCTGTTTCAAATGCCCAACTGACCCGACCTGGTTGCTCCACCCGCCCGACCCATCAATATGAGATTGACCCCTCTCTTTGAACTTGGCCTGACTCGCTCCGACTGGCCGGCATCAAACTAGGCTGACCAGGACCGAGATGCTCGACCCAACCCTGCCTCTCCCATGCACGACCGACCCAAAGGATGGCCGACCCTGCATCTCTGACATGTTTCCCAGGATAAGTCTTTGGCCCGACCGACCCTACCATGACCGACCCAAAACCTGCATATTCCAATTCAACTCCAATTTCGACCAAAATTTCACCAAACAACAGATTTGACGAAATCAACTTGTCTAACTCATCAAATATGGCCAAAAAACATGATACGAATTCACTAACAACATGAAAATCACAATTTTCACCAAATTATGCAAATCACTCCAAAAATCATGATGAATGATCATATGAACAAAATTATAGATCTAACTTGCATAATCACATGAAATAGCATAAGAATTCCCGGTTTAAACTTGCTAATTTAGATCCTATGGTGATTCATATGAAAATAATCTTACCAATGCATATATCCATGTGAAAACACTTGAATTTGATGAAAAACATGATCAAACACTCATACACTTGATTGAATCCGTGTGAGAGATGTATATCACTCACCAATTCTCCAAAACAAAGCAAAAATGGTGAAATATGAATCCGAACAGCAAGGAATTCGATCTAGACTCCTTGATTCGACTCGCACTTGAAAAGATGTAGATCTTTCCTCCAATGGTGTAGATCTTCGATTTCCTATGCTTAGATCCCGATTTTAATGGTGGAAAGGTGTTAGAGGAAGAAGGAACATATGCCACCTTATGAGAGAATGGAGGAAGTAAACCATTCTCCATACCTCCCACCCCCTATTTATAGCATTCCACCAACCCACTAATGGGTCTCTCCAAATCAGCCCATTAAGGCCTTAAAACCTGAACAACCAACTATTAAACCTTAAAACAGTGATTCCTCCCAAACCGCAGAGTCAAATCTTTAATGTAACCACTTTATGGAAAGGCAATCATCATTTCCTTTTAAATAGCACAAGTCTCACCCTCTGATTAGACCCGAGTCAAAAGTTATGCCATGTACAAGACTGACAAGGGAAAAATGGTCATAAAGAAAATTGGTAAAAATTATGGACATGTCTCACATCCCCATAAACAACATATTAAAATATGAGAATGATCCAACCCTTAGAGAATAAAATAAAAATATTTTACGATCCTCCGATACATAAAATGCGGGCTGTTACAATATTACAATCCTCGATTTCAGGGCCACGAGGTACACTCCCACCTGCATCCGAGTACATGGAACTCTCTTGATTTAATCAAGCTACTAGATAACATAATTGATTTACGGGCTACAATCACACCAAGTAGGTTCAAAAAGGCCATAACCACACCTTTTCAGTAACAATTTGATATAGAGACTCGATATGACTTTGATCTTTCGACCTTTGATAACAAATGCTCACTACAACAAAAACATCATATTACAACTTTAATTTTACAACTGTCACAAAATGCCAGTTGAAATAAAGGTCTTTTACAACTGTCATTTCCTAAAAGTTGTAATAAACATATTTTTAACAACTCTTTTATTTTGCCTGTTGTAATAGTTTCTTATTACAACCTTTCTTTTCTGCCGTTTGTAATAGACACCTGTTAGTACTTTTTTCATTTATCCATGGTAATAATAAATTATTAATTAAAATTACTTAATGATACTCAATAATAAATAAAAGATTAATAATAAATTATAATCACAATTAAATATAAAAATAATAATTAATTTGAAATATGAAATAATTAATATTAACAATTAATATTCAATTATTAACAATAAATATGTATAATAATAATAATAATAATAATAATAATAATAATTAATGATATTAACTATTTTCAATAAATAATTAATATTTAATAAATCATTTTCAAAGATTAATATTAATATTTTAAATTATTTTTATCATTAAATAAATGTTAATTAATTTTTGAAAATAAATAATTGGAAACTAATCATTAATATTAGTAATTAATAATTAAGTAGTAATAATCAAGAAGTAATATCTACTATTTAGTAATTTATTTTTGATCATTAGTAATTAATTTTTTTATTAGAAAGTTATATAAAATTATTTTGAACTTTTCTTTTTTAACTTGTAGTATTTAATATTTTATTAAAAAGTAATTCATAAGAAATCCATATTATATTTAATATAAATTTTCCTTACCAACTCTAATTTATTATATTTAATTTTTTTATAAATTTTGGTGAAATTGTATTATGTTCAATTAAAAAGTGGTTATCATGTAAAAGCATCTTTTCCTGGAAAAAAAACGCTTGCTGTCATGCTAATGCGCTAGGATGAAACTGAGGCGGGAAACATGAAATTTTGGCTCCAAATATCTCGCATCGTGTATTTCTACTCCTTGTGTGGGCCGACTTTCCTGTATTCATCCCTAAATCAAAACTGGTCCCTAATTCTTCCTTCCTCAACAAACTTGTGTCTTAACAAATTCCAATTGCTATGGTCAAACATAGATGGATCCACTTCTTTTGGATTCGGTGACCATAAAGCTAGTAACCCATCTGACGACTGACGATGACGGATTTTAGCTAGTAACCCATCATCTAGGACGAGATACCCAGAAGGTAAAGGAAGCAATCGGATCCTCCTCCGACCCATTGATGCTGTAGGCCCCCTCCCAAAATCCATGACGACGGATTCAGGTCCGAAAGTAATAGGCGAAAAACGCGAATTGAAATAGCCTGAAGTCGATAAACCAAAATACTAGGTTTTCTGATTCTCCAAGGACGCAAGTGGCCTACCACCGTATGAACTCCTCCAATTTCATCCATCATGAATTCCCTTCATTGGAAGATGCAAGATGTTACCAAAGAAAGGAAGAATTAACAATTCAGCAAGTTCTGTGCAGAATTGCCCTCCTCTTGCTTTGCTTGGTATTGCTGAACAAGCTTTGGGGACGGATGCATCGAACGCCAATTCTAATACCAAAGTAAGCAAGTAGTTGAATATTTTTTTAAATTATTATTTTGTTTTACTGTATTTGGTAAACTGATGTTTCAGTATTGTATTATATGGATTGTCGTATGCTGGAGCAGCTCATTAGAGCCAAATATGCAGGTTTCGTATCCTATATATTTCAGAATAAGAATACCATATTACTATGTGTGGTTTCATCCATATTGAAAAACGCTTTCTTTTTACTAATTGTTTATAAAATAAAGTCTCTGAAATGAATCGAAAATTTAATCATTATTATTTTCCTGTGTGGAAGCTTGGGAAGTGAAATGTTTTATTACTTGATTAGAGATGGTCAGTTTGCAAGGTTAGAAGACATGGAGAATTAAACAATAACTAAAGCAGTATTAATCTGATATTTTTTACTTATGAGGTAATTTCAGTTTTAAGTTTCAATAAAGGAAACAAAACGATCATTTTCATGGTGTGGCTTCTATTTGTATCTACATTTCAGAAAAGCAACATGGCTTCAATTTCGAGGAATACATCTGATAATAGTGTGGTTTTAAGGAGCGAATCGGGAGTTAGCCATAAAAGTTCTGAAGAGTTCATTGATATTGTCGAGGAGGAAAGTAACGATGACGGATTCATGGCTGATTTTCATAATCGGTGAGTTTCCCCTATGTTATGAAAAATGGATGATTACTATTTTTAATGAATGAACCTGACAAATGCATGTAAACTCCAAATGAAGTGTATGCACCAACACCACAATACCTTATTTAGTTTATTCAAATGAGCATACCATCTTGATGATTACTATGCTTCGACCAAATGAGGTATCTTTTGATGATGTGAACAATAGTTAATGCTAATAAATATTTGTTAAATATCATTGATTTATTTCCTGAATTGCAAAGGTAGCATTTTATTTGAAAATGAGTTTTCTAACGTGTACTTCAACATGAAAAAGGAGACTAGGATGAAAATGGTTTGGAAATGTAGTGTAGTGGTTGATTTCGAAAATGGTTTTAACCTATAAACTTAAAAATGGTTCTTTTTCCCATCTTTTTGGAAATGTCAAAACTATCTTATTCCTTGTCATCGTTCCTTTGTCGGAATGACTAGGATTTCTACCACCTGCTTTGCTTGAAAATCAACGTTGAGGTTTAGTGAGTTTAATATAAGCTGCATTTAAAAGAATTACTGGTTAAGATTAGATAGGCCAAGTTGTATTCCAAAAGATACAGCAGTTCACATTAGCCTATGGGTCTTAACTTAATTCATTTTGCAGTTAATGTGAACTAATCACATTAGGTGTAGGTTTGTGACCACAGGAGCAGTGACATTCAGAGAGCAAGTGGTGGAAAACTCATGAGAGACGGTTAAAATACTGTCAGACATGGATGGATTGTACTCGTTATTTATAGTACGAAGACAGAGACATGCGTCGACTGCTTACTTAACAGTCGGCATGAGCGCATGGCAGCAGGAGCTCGAAGAGGTCGGAGGTCTTCTAGCTTCTTCAGATTATATGTTATACGGGTCCGTGCTTGTTATTCATCAGCACAGTTCCAACGTCGATATCAGTTTTTCTATGAAACAAATGTCGTCTAGAGGCAGTAGGACTTTGTAGTTGCTTTATGTACTTGAGATACTTGTATGATTTATAAAAAAATGATGAGAGTTTGAAAATTCTAATATATTGTTTTCATTCATGTTTTAAGTTTGTTTGATATATTCAATTTTGTAGATAATATGTTCTGAAATGAGTTCTTTTATTAGCAATATGTATATAATTTGTTCAAATATTACAAATGTAAAATAATACTTTTAATAAAATACATTACAACAGGTATAAACAGTTTTAATAAAGATTATTTCAAGAGTGGAAAACAGTTGTAATAAAGTTTATCACAATGGTGGAAAACAGTTGTAAAATATTCATTTCACAACGGTGTCGCAACGGTGCAAAACAGTTGTAAAAGATTTTAGTCCATTACAACTTCTTAATAGACGACGGTTGCCCCACTGTTGTAAAAAGTCTTTTACAACTGTTTTCCACCGTTGTAATATGGTCAATTTGTTGTAGCGCTCCTATAACTTTGAATAACACTTAGATCTTTGAGAAAGAATGGTATATAATTAAGCTAGAGATGACCTGGTTTAATTCTCTTTGAATTTCGACAGAGTTTGGTTAAGGATTCTTGAAATTTTAGAAAGGAAATGGAGTGGAGAAGAAAGGGAGTAGAATATTAAGAAAAGTTGTTAAAAAAAATCGTTTATGGTCAGATATTTATAGGAAAGCGACATCCATGTCTATTCACGAAGAGATTCGAACGAATAAACACTTCTTTTGAAAATCGAAATTTTAAAACCAACGGACACCATGCTGGTATGGGGTATCGCATGACATCGACATTTGACAAGACCCGAAATCCACCGATCTTCGAAGAGATGGAAAATCCGGATTGTGTGAGAACACGACGCACAGAACACAAAACGACTGAACTTTTCATTGCTTTTACAACAATTTACATCAGAGTACAAAAATATCAGAGTATGAATAAATATTACACAACACAAAAATAATATCAGAGATTAAATTACATAGCAGCGGAAATAAAAATATATAAATACAATGCTTAGCGGATGTACATCAACTAACACAACTGAAAGAAATACACGTATACAAATCTTTCCGAATATAGCTCCAGTTGTAAACCAGGATCCTATTAAATAGAAATCTGCAAAACCAAAACTACTAGCTGTCCGTGTGGAAAATATGGGCACCCAGAGTTTAGATGAAAACAATAAACTCCGAGTCAGTCATGGGACTAGTGCGAGAACTTAAAACAGTTATTAAACTTTTACTTTGAAAACAGGGTAAATCATGGGACCATGCCGTATGACACGGAACGGGATTTCTCCACATGAACACTAGTTTAAAAAAAAGACAACGCAACGATATTTGAATAATGGAGCTATTATAAGACTCAGGTCCCACCACACAATGCAATGCAAGCCGGAGGATAGAGTTTTACCTTATAATAGTCAAACATGCTTGGTACATTTTAAAACGAATCACTTTGATATTACTATAAGTGCATAGTGTCAAAAACAACTTCAAATATAAATGTATCAATCATAGATGACATAGGTATCATATATTATGTCGCCATATAGGTTTACAACTAAAATCGAAAAGTCGCATATTGGAAATTGGATTCCATCTATGAGTCAAGGCAGGATCTTCCTCACCGGTTTCGAGACACTCTACCAAATGCCCCAGGACTCAGACGCTGGTGAGCACTTGGATCTTCAGGGTCGGTCCTCTCTTACTTTTGAGGATTGGTTATTCCTGAACAATACGTTTCCCGGTCTTATCGGACCTCCAAAATGTCCATTGTTGACCAATATATATGAGGTACCTCACAATCCATCATCCATATAAGTAAAAATGTTTGGGCTCCATACCATGACCACTTCTAGCTAGAAAGAAACGCATGCACTCCCTGTAGTCACTATCCCGTTTTTGACTTATACCGGGTGTGAGGCTTGCGAATCAATGCTATACACAAAGCTGCGCTATTTAAAGCCATGCTTTGATCATCATCCACAAGGCCCTGCTTTTCAACAAAAGCCTTGATCATTGCATCTCAGCATGCCACATTGACAATCCATACCATACCGTTGATTTCCACCAATATATAACCTCTAAGCTCGTACGTCTTAGAGAAGGGTGTTAACCAAGAGAATAAATTCTCCGCCACCAAACAGATACATATTTAGCAGAGATCAACGAACGCAAAATGTTAGACATACAATCCATTTACAAGTCCATTCTGGGTCTGAACGAAACCGGATGCACCTTATTCCTCATCCCATATATCCAATACAGGAGAGAGGTCCTCGCATATCCGGTCGATTTCCAAGTACGTCTGGATAATCACCATGTATAACCTCTACTTGGGTGTATTGTCCAAGTGAGACATCAGCAATAGCCCAAACGATGTGAAGATCTCCGGTCTTCAACCACCGTCTTTATCATCGACTTTTAATCCTCGTAACAGTTATTCACAATGGGTTAAACCCGGTCTTTCCGAATAACTCGCGTATCTTATAATCAAGTGCTATAAAAACACATCATATGCTTCGTTCCAATCCAGAATATTCTTTTATTCCAATATTCTTATTACTGGGAATTATCCCGTTAAATTTTTTCAAAGATTTAGTTCATTTAAACCTCTTGTTTAAATCTTTCTTTGAAAACCATTGCAAGGGATTTTGTATTATCTTTTTACAATCTTAAACCAAATTAAGTTTTACCAACTAGTTGGGATTAACGAGCCTTACCGAAGTAACCATTTATTTTATTATCTGAATCCATACCTATTCATCCCATGGAACAAAACTGGTAGCACTCCATAACTAACACCCACTGTGTTATCGGTATATTTAATTACCACTTAACGTTCAAATCTAATTAAAGATTTAACTACTGCACGGAGTAAAAATGGCAGTACTCCATCCCGAACAATTCTCGAATTTGATAAATTTAATTATCCCATACTCATTTCAATCTAATTAAAGATTCATTAAAATACTAACTTAATTTTAATCCTAATAATCATTACTTAATGATCATTCAACCTTTGGAAATTAATCTTGCCATTAGTTAGGTTAAAGAACAAATGTCACGTAAAAACACTGTTCACAATAAACCCAAATTCACCTTCCATTAAATATGGAATCTTCACGGAAATCTGAACAATTTATAATCGATATAAATTTCCATATCTGGCCAATACTATAAGTGGAATAACGGTTAGGCCTTTTAAATTCCATAAATAGTAAACGCCTTCCTTCACAGAAGTTCATCTTGATTATTATTAATCGAATTCCATTCAATTCCAATTTAATAAATAAACCGGAAAACTTTCTTAAATCTTAAATAAAAGATTTATTACTTTCACAAGTGGGCTCAAGAACAGTATCATTTAAGATACCATCCACAACGAACCCCAAAATCCAATTTGGTATTAAATATAAGGTCTTAAATAGAAATCATGTCGACTTACATTCAATACCAAATTCTGAGGCTAACAGATATCGTTTTGGAATAACGATATCAATATCTTCCAAATTCCCACCACAATATTTGTATAACCAAGGAATCCAATATCTAAATATACAAAGATAATTTCCATTCAAATTCGTTCCTATATATATATGTGTGTGTGTGTGTTGGAAACTCTGGTTATATCAAAATCATTCTCAATCCAATTTGTTAATTTAAACTTATTGGATTATTGTTCTAGTTGTTAACTAGTTCATTCTGATAAAAATATCATTTATCTTTTCAGATATGGAATATATCATCCAAAATCTTACCAAATCATTAATTACGATTTTACATAATTTCTCCATATTTCTAAGAATTTCATTAAGGCCCTTACGGTCGGTTTCCAATATCGGCAATCGAATTTCATCCATAAATACCTTTAAAAAAAACTAATTTGGACATATTTTAAAATTTAACCGTTCGAATTTAAATGTCATATATTCATTTGATAGATCTTTTCGATACGAATCCAACGGTTCTGGTTTTCGAAGAATCCGACGGTTCTGGTTTTAGGAGAATCCAGCGATTCTGGTTTTAGGAGAATCTGTTGGTCGGATCTCCCGTTGCAACTATTCGAAGTTAATGGTTGAAATTCGCGAATGGTCGTTGCACGACACGTTCTATACAAACCATTGAAATATATAAAATATATTTCGTCGATTTCCATTCAAAACGTATTTTATAAAACATTTATAAATTCGTTTAAAAACGATTTAACTTCCATTTCAATTGTTTTAAATTAAAATTGAACATTGAATTTCATTATGATCTCAACACGATAATATTTTCAAAATGTCATATTCTGGAATTCAGTCTTCTCGATATTCATTTTAAAAATGAATAAAGTCAATATAAAAATCCGTTCGAGTTAAAATAGCGTTTATATACTCAACTCGACTTCAAATTTTTATATTTTCGTGTCCATCCAAAATCGGACATCAAAATCAAACTTCTAATCTTCATTGAATATTATATTATAAGAATATTCATATTCATTCCGGATTGGAATAAAATTTCAACCAATATCCATATAAATAAATTCATATGGATTCCATTCATTATATATATCCAACAATAGTTGCAAGCAACTATCAACATTCAAATTGACATCCAATGTGCATTTTATTTTCATATATGCTTCAATCAAGTAATTGACGCTTATATAAATCTGTCAATCAACCGATTAACCCCAATTTCACACAAGGGAGATGTGTGAGCCAAATATCATCCCAAGATCCGTGTGGGGTTTTCAACCAACAATAAATTAAACTATAAATTATTTATTCAATCATTTATTTCATCTCATCCATATCATAACATAACCAATCATCCAATGTCATTTACGGCGCCACAAGTGTCCATCCACGGAGTATGAAATGCGAGTGTCACATATTCATACAATGCTTTTAATGCAAATGATTTGTGAATAGTTCATGTGTTGAACTCAAGGGATATCACATGCAATAGATAAAAATGACTGTACAAAATATTAGAGCGAGAGAGTTCTCATCGAGATTTTTGATCGTTATAATAATAATCGCGTTTGGGTTAAATTAAACGCGGGTTTAATTTAGCCCAAATTTCCAACTAGCTCTAAATTTGACCAAATTAGTTTCATTGCGAAGCTCTCGTTGATACGGTTCCAACGCATCTTGAATCGCCTAATTTCGAGTTCATATGAAAAAATTATGAACTTTATAAATTCGCATATTTACGCCAAACAAACATTCTATCAACATATCTTAATATTAACCAACTAATTAACTAATTAAAATTAAACAACTCTCACCCCAAGCATCAAAAAACCATACACTTCACCATTGGTGCTTCACGCACTTGCTACGAGTTAAAGATCTCGCCTTTTCAGCTCGAATCAACACCAAACTCCACGCCAACACTCATATGCACATACACTTGGGTTCTAGAGCATAAAACTAACACTTTTATGGGTTTGCAGGCTTGTGGGGCCCACAAGAGCCACTGACCAGATCTGGACAGCGAAGAAGAGGGCCTTGGCGAGGATTTTGGGGAGCATTGTGGCAAGTAGAAGCCATGAAGGAGATGTTAAAGGTTGTAGAAGTGGTGCAAAACCTTAAAAATGCAAGCTTTTTGCAAAATGAAGAGGAAGGAAGAGATTCGAAAAGGTGAAGGGGGCCCACATTTCCATGGCTGGAGGAGGCGGAGGGGTGGCTACGTAGCAGGTTGAGGTGGTGAGGCCTAGGTGGCGGGGTGGGGAGCTAAAGGGGAGAGAAGCCATTAAAGAGGAAGCTTAAGCTTTAGGAAACTAGTTTAGGAATGTAAATGAATTTAAAACTAAATTAAAACCCACTTAACCCTATATCATGTCATGGAAGCACAAATTAAGCGAAGGATGCCAGGTGTAAGGGAGAGAAGGCTCCTTATCTAATTCTAATTGGTCCAACACTATTCGTGATTTGACTTATTTTGCTAGTGTATTAATTCCAACGTGCAAATTCGTTCTCGTCTCACGGCCACACGTTAACTCCAAAATTTACGAAATTTGGTATCTCGATATATTTTGGAATTACGCTTCCAATGAATATAACCGTGTCGAATTTGGAGACCGTTTGAAAAATGACCTTATTTTCAACTTAAATTGAAAATTGACTGAATTTTCAGCTTACGTTTATATACCGTTCTCTCACATACGAACTCTGTTGAACTTAAAATTTTGGACTCTACCATATTTTGACATTCCGGATCCAACAAAATTGGTTTAGTCGAACTCCGAGACTGTTAGAAAATTGATCCTTTTTCAAGTGATCAATATAGCTTTTAAAATATCGATTTTTAAATTTATACTTATAAATCAAATTAATAATTTTACTGAGCTTATTTTAAGTCAAATAAATATAAAAACTAATTTTAAAATTATTCTCAAATTTTATTTAGCAAAAATAACCAATTTATATCCAAAATTCATTAAAATAAATTAAATCAAAATTTTAAATTAGTTCTGAAATTCCGAGTTGTTACAACATCCCTATTAAAAAATTAAAAATTGAATTTTCGAAAAACAATAAAAATGATGTATAAATAGATTGAAGTAATTCTGAAGTTTAAACAAACTATTTTGCGATATCATAAGATAGTACAATAGAGTAAGAATATAGATTTAAAACATATATTTATAATATAAAAGTAATATTTAAACTAAATCATAGATTATAATTTTGAGATTTCATACAAAAGTATTAAAATCAGAATTTAGTTTAAAAACAAAAGATGTTTCAAAACAAGTTTGTTAAGTAAGTTTTAAAACAGGAAGTGATTTGAAATATTTTGAAAACGAAAGCTAAGGAGAATTTGAAGGCTAATACATTTTTAGAGAGAATATATAAAAGGAAATTTTGAATTCCATTTTGAAGTAGTTTCTTGAGTTCCTACTTGTAGAGTATTTCATCATGTCAAGCCTTAGTTTCCACTAAGACTGGAGTTAGTCGTGGGTTTCATCCCATAATTAAAATTCGAATAAAGATGTTAGTGCTATTATGAAGTTTTACATAAATCTAGAATTTATTACTTATCTAGAACTCTTGAATTATTGAACTCTTAATACTCATGAATCTTAAATTTTTTATCTTTATATTCTTCAATCTTAAATCTTTATACTGTACAGTCTTCATTCTCAATACCTATCTATAAATATCTTGCATATACATATATAACTCAACATAAAATGCTAGTATACATATTTTATAATAAGTCATAAAGTTGTTGTCATCAAAACCATTATCTCGGGAACTAACAGTATTTTCCCTAATTTATTTGTTTGAGTAAACAATATGTGCATTCTCTTATTTGAAATTTCATAAATAATTTTTTTGCACACATTATGTAAATTGAACATTTGAATCCTTACTTTGAGTTATTGTATCCATAACCTTATGCTTCACCAATTTTGATAAGCCTATAACGTTAAGGCAAACCAAAGCCAAAAATTGGTTATAATATTATGCATTCTGAAAGCACTTCCTTGATTTAGAAAATTTTGGAGACAAAGCCCTCTTTGGGGAAGGTTAAAAGATCCCGAATTATTTCGAAGATCCTCAGAAGACCCGAGACCTAAATTTAAGTTTTTACTAACAGAAGGCCAATTTTTTTTTGGAAATAATGGAAAATCGTAACCCCTTTTGTCACTAGGGAACCTGTAACCCAGATCCAGGTATTAAACTAACAGGAGTCCAGAAATCAGTTTTCGGATATAGGAGACCCAAAGCATCTTTTGGCATTAGAAGATCTGAAACCCAGGTTCACGTATTTGAATAATTGAAGTCTAGAAATTTGCTTCTCAAAATAGTAGATGACTGAAAACCTTTTCAGAATTAAGAGACCCGAAACCCAAATTAGGGTATTAGAATGACAAAAATCTAGAAATCCACTTATGAAAATAACAAAAGGCCGAAACCATTTCGGTAATAAGAGACCTGAAACCCAAGTTTGGTTATTAAGGTGATATACATCTAGAAATCCTCTTCTGGAAATAATAGATGACAACAACCCTTTCAGTATTAAGAGACTCGAAACCCAGTTTCTAGTATGAAAATGATAGAAAAATCCAAAAATTTCACTTTTCGAAATTAAAATTCAACACCCATTTCATGCAGTGGCCATTTTGGTTTTTTTAAAAAGCAAAGGTAAGACATGTTTTTCTTTCGAATAGAGGCAGGACATGCTTTAAGTACTCCCTTTGAGATTAGGTTCTCTTATGCAGGACGACGCATAAGCAGAGGCAGAGCGTACTTATCTTTAGAGTAGAGGCAGGGCTTGCTTAACAGAAGCAGAGGCAGAGATTGTTCTAAAAAGAACGGAGGCAGAGCGTGCTTCATTCAGAATCTTGTGTCATATCACTTTTGTGAGGGGGCCAAGGGATTATCCGTCCCTCCTCCAAAGGGACACTTGAACATGCCACATTAATGATGGGAATAAGGGCTTATAGATGCATCAGTCAGGCCTTATTAGGCGACACTGACTGCTTACTCATCCTCCCTCTAGGGCGCTTTGGCTAGGCCATCTTGGCGGGATCAAGGGCTTTAGTGGGTCTTGGAAGTATGTGCCTGGGCTTACCTTCTCCTCCCTTTCAAGAAGCGCCTTGACTGCGTCAAGGAATTCTCCATAATAAAAGAGTATTTAACTCCCTACCATGTAAATTTATTATCTTATTTTGTTTACTCATGGTGTACAATTTTTTATCTTTGTATCCAAATAGCACTACTAATCCAAATTGAAATCTTTATTGATCCTTTTTTATTACTTCTTTACAAACTTATTCAATTTTCTTGTCTAAAAAGACTAATGCTATCCCTTCCAAAACCCTATAATGGTTGGTTATGTGTCCATTCATCATATGGTTAAGGTACTATACTCCTCCTTTATCTCATTCATACCTGAGCAACTTTTTCTTTCAAGTTTAGTAATCAGATTCTCCTGTAGTTAATGTAGATGTTTCCAATCGAGCACTACACCAAAACAGGCAAATCCTAACATTTATAAGTGTTACAAGTAATTTCCGTAACATATTTTAAGTGTTACTAATGGCTTGTGAGGAATGGGCCGGTCAACATTGCAAGGCTTATAAGTGTTACAAATAGAGTCCGTACCAACGCTTGTAAGTGTGGGACCTGAATATTTAACCCTTTTTAAACATTGAAAAACAACTATTTGGTGACATTTACAAATGTTACTGAACGAAAAACGTGGGACACTTAAGTGTTGATATCACCATCCTACTAGTGCTTATAAATGTTGTCATACATAAATTGTTGTATTTA
Organism: Allium sativum; assembly: GCA_030737875.1. NCBI lineage: Eukaryota > Viridiplantae > Streptophyta > Magnoliopsida > Asparagales > Amaryllidaceae > Allium > Allium sativum. The sequence goes on from CM060923.1 coordinate 17,382,397, forward strand.
TTATTTAGTTTTGCAATATATGTAAGTATTGTAAATACGAAATATTGGTAACACTTAGTGAAGTTAAATTTTTTCTATTCTACACAGAATTAATATTAAAATTCTTAAAACAAACGAATATAACATATATTTATGATTTCCATAGCATATGTATAATTCAACATATCAATTCAACATAAAATTTAGTATGCTTTCATATCTCAAATTCAATAATGTCACAATTACATAATACTCAGATGTGATCTACAAACTTCAATTTTAAAATATCATAATATCATGTATAAACTACAAAAAGCAAGATAAAGTTTTATAATGATACATAGAATTCTAGAAATTGCGAAGGCGAAACGTGGGTCATATCACAGCTTCCATCCAAAACTTCACAAAGCTTGTTATGTCCATTTTGAAGACCACCGTAAATTTGCGCTTCCACATCTAAAAATTCCAATCAAGAATCAAAGTGAATATGATAGCACCAAAATATAAGATCCAAATTAGTAAAACACTTGCGTAGGCCTTTGCTGCGAATGAAATAACTTGTTCAGATTTCTTATTTTTATGTGTCACATTCAAAACCATTGTTCTTGTAACTTTCACTTCTGAATTTTCCTTAACCTACAAGAAGAAATATTGTTAAACTAATTAACTATTTATTATTCATATGTATAAGAAATATTTTTTTATTATAATTTCCTTCCATTTCGTCGTAAACACGGTATGATTTTCTTCGCATGTGAATGATAATATTTTTAGTCTAGATCATTGTAATAGTTTGTTCATGGCCGTAGATCATGACATATTTTAGGCTTCAAATCATCCTAGAATAAATTAGTTGTAAGTATTCTATTTGATTAATTTATTGCTATTTTCCTTTCTACTCGTTTAGATCTTCTAATTTTTATAACATGTAACCGATTCTTTATATAACGAATTAGAGTATGTGATTTCCTCTTTTCTTTTTTCTATTTTTAATAAAGGACAAAAATATGGCTATGTAATTATTTACGTATGATAATATATTATATACAATTATTTAAGACTGAAATTAATCGGTAGGGTTATAAAAGCTAGTACTAGTAACGATATATTTTTCAGTTTCACATAATAATATGTCAAAAATATAAACTTTGTTGAACCTTTATATTGGTTTATAATTTTGTATCATGGACCACATAAGATGTCAGTTAGTCACATCTCATTTTTTAACGGGTGCGTTTACAGTAAACGAAAACGAAGTATTATAATAGTCATTTTAACGGGGCATTTAAATGGCTTGGGAGTTAAACAAAGAAGGTGTTTTCGACTTGAGCATTTAAATGGAGCATTTAAGTAGAGTATTTTAATTTATGATTTTTCAAATTGTGGTTTAGTTAATTAACTATTGGTTTTGTTGTGTAATATGTTGAATTTTTTTTAAAAACTATATCAAATATCATCCCCTACAAAGGGGGGGTCTAAGGGTGGCAATCCACTTAAGTGGAGGTGTGGGGTATGGTGCATTTAAGGATGAGTAGGGTAAAATTTAGAGCCAAGAGGTGAAATTACACCCGTTGACATTCGATGTGTCTGATGCATCGGACGCTAATGGGTGAAATTTCACCTATTGGCTTGCATGGTCAAATGGACCGAGCTTGGTTAAGGACAAGTCCGACGCATCCTAAACTTTTCCTCGCCAAACTGGCTAGGCGAACAGTACCTAACTTAGAAACATGGAAGGTGTGAAAAAAAAAGTCGTAAAGGTTTCCTAGATTATAATGCACATCATTAAACTTTGTAATTGGGAATTTCGGTGGTAAGAACTTTTGTTATGGTGACAGCTAGTTTTCAAGATCGCTTATCTTTGGCTTTAAATTCTAAGAAAACAATATAATAGCAAATACATCAATAACCACTTTGGTTAGAATGTCAGAAAAACTTGTATTTTAACAATTAAGGGGAAAATTGATACTTCTAGCTCATCCACATCTCAAGCACTATATTCTTCCTTCTAGACATAACTTTCATAACATTGGACTCCAAACAACAGCAAAAACCTATAATAACTAGTATTACCGTACAACGGTGGAAAAACCGACCGTTAAATAGTACCATTTAGACCCGCCCCATAGGGTCTTCGGGGCGGGTAGGCCCGCGACCCGCATTTGGAAGTCCGGGTCTCGGGTCGGGTCTGAGGCACGACTAACCCGCCCCAACCCGACCCGCATGATTTAAACATCATTAAAACACTTTATAACTATAATGATTACTTGTTAATCTTCTTAGGTATACATGGTTATAACTTGAATATTATATATTTTTTTCGATCAACAAACTATAAATTTTTCATATTATTAAGTTGCATCAATGATAATCATATAATAACGAATGCATACATTTTGAACTATTATTTTACAACTCATTTTATTAAATTCTCTTATCATTGTGAACTCATTATAATATGTATATAATTTGTCATTTAGTGATAAAAAAATATAAGTATATACATTTGTGTACATTAGAACACAATATCGTCGGATCGTGGGGCGGGTCGGGTCTACCCTGACCCGTACGGATTTCGGGTACGGGACGAAATTCCAGACCCGCACCGGGTCTACGGGGCGGGTCTGGGGCGGGGTTTAAAAAGTCTTGGGTCGGGTCTAGGGCACGAGAAACCCGCCCCAACCCTCCCTATTGTCATTCCTACTCTTAAGGAATTATCATCAATGTATTAATAAGTACCACTTAAAGACATGTACATGCACATATTATATCAAGAAGAATTAACATATCCTCAATTACGAGCTTCTTTTCAACTCTAAATTAATACTGGATATGAAAAATAAAAGGACAAATCAAATAAATATTAACTCAAAATATATCATCTTATTCGTGAATATTTAATTAAAAAAGATGAAAAGTTCAATAATAGATATAGTAAATAAATCACATATTACTAAACTACATTAAAATAGTCACCCAAAAATACCATTGTCATTAAAATTGCAACTAACTTTGCTGAAATAAAAAGAAAATCAAGATTCAGAATCTATCACTGATAATATTTCTTTCAAAAAAAAGCTTGATTCAGCCGAATAATCAATAACCGATTGAGACATAATGGTGATCTGTTTATATATATATATATATATGAAAAGGGTTCCGCTAGACCTTTTATTTTGCACGTGAACTCTCCCCCATAATCTCCACCACACATTTTTCCACTCATTCTCTCTCTTTCCATTTCAATATTATTTCTTAGTGGGAAGAGAGAGAATAAATGGGGAAATAGGTGGTAAAGATTAAGGGGGGAGTTCACGTGCAAAATAAGAGGTGTAGCGGAACGCTCCTCTCTCTCTCTTTCTCTCTCTCTCTCTCTCTCTCTATATATATATATATATATATATATATATATATATATATATATATATATATAACACTAACCTTGAAAGACAAGGAACCCGTAACACATTGGTTCATCATACTATAATATCAAGTTAGTGTTTTAGATGCAAACGAGATGAAAGGAAAGAAGAAAAAATCATCTACAGTAGTAGTTTCTAACATATGGGTTTAATCACTAAATAGCTGCATTTGATTAAAAGAAAATATTAACATATAATCATCTACTGCTGAGTGGTTCATAGCTTTGATTAATTGTCTCTCCCTTTAGCTCCCCGTGTTTTTCACCACATCCGGTTTCTCTTTCTTCCTTTAGTCCCCTATGTTGAACGTGGTTCATAGCATTGATTAACTGTCTCTTCCTTTATCCCCCTATGTTTTCTACCACACATTCGGTTCCTCTCTCTCCCTTTAGTCCCCTATGCTGAACAGCTTTGAAAAGAAAAAGAAAATAGAAGACGATTTGTGGCTAAAATCAAATCTAATGCATTCTCCAAAAGATGAACGATCAAGTCTGAATACCATGGCAAGGGGTGTCAAAATATGACCCAACCCGTTTACCCAATCCACAAATGGGTTGGGTTAACCCATTTATGAATTTTATTAAATGGGTAATGGGTTGGGTTGACCCATTTTTAAAAGGGTCATAAATGGATAACCCATTATACCCATTTATAAAAAACTTAAAATCTAAAATTAAAAACACACATTTATAAAAACTTAAAATTTAAAAATTAAAAATGTCAAAATTACAAAACTACCCTTTATTTTGTAAAAAGTGAAAAAAATGGAAAAAATTTAAAAATTCAAGAAAATTACAAAATGAAAGGTTAAAAAAGAATTGTTTTAAAATAACGATTTTTAAAGCCAGAAGGACCAAAATTACGAAAACGCCCTTCATATTGAAAAAAATGAAAAAAAATTAGAAAATCCAGGAAATTACGAAATGAAAAGTTAAAAAAGAATTAATTTAAAATAACGATTTTTAAAGCTAAAAGGACCAAAATTACGAAAATGCCCTTAATATTGGAAAAAGTGAAAAAAATTCAGAAAATCCAAAAAATTACGAAATGAAAAGTAAAAAAAGAATTATTTTAAAATAACGATTTTTAAAGCTAAAAATGCTAAAATTGCGAAAATACCCTTCATTTTGGAAAAAGTGAAAAAAAATGAAAAAAATTCAGAAAATTACAAAATGAAAAGTTAAAAAAGAATTAATTCAAAATAACGATTTTTAAAGCTAAAAGAACCAAAATTACGAAAATGCCCTTCATATTGGAAAAAGTGAAAAAAATGAAAAAATTTCAGAAAATCCAAAAAATTACGAAATGAAAAGTAAAAAAAGAATTATTTTAAAATAACGATTTTTAAAGCTAAAAATGCTAAAATTACGAAAATACCCTTCATTTTGGAAAAAGTGAAAAAATATGAAAAAATTTCAGAAAATCCAGAAAATTACGAAATGAAAAGTTAAAAAAGAATTAATTCAAAATAACGATTTTTAAAGCTAAAAGAACCAAAATTACGAAAATGCCCTTCATATTGGAAAAAATGGAAAAATTTCAGAAAATCCAAAAAATTACGAAATGAAGGGCATTTTTAGCATTAAAAATCATAATTTTCGAGTAATTCTTTTTTTACTTTTCATTTCGTAATTTTCTGGATTTTTTAAAATTTATTTGTTTTTTTCACTTTTTTCAACATGAAGGGCATTTTCGTAATTTTGACATATTTAGCTTTAAAAATCGTAATTTTCGAATAATTCTTTTATTACTTTTCATTTCGTAATTTTCTGGATTTTTTAAAATTTATTTATTTTTTTCACTTTTTTCAACATAAAGGGTATTTTCGTAATTTTGACATATTTAGCTTTAAAAATCGTAATTTTCGAATAATTTTTTTTATTTTTCATTTCGTAATTTTCCGGATTTTTTAAAATTTATTTGTTTTTTTCACTTTTTTCAACATGAAGGGCATTTTCGTAATTTTGACATATTTAGCTTTAAAAATCGTAATTTTCGAATAATTCTTTTTTTACTTTTCATTTCGTGATTTTCTAAAATTTATTTGTTTTTTTCACTTTTTTTAACATGAAGGGCATTTTCGTAATTTTGACATATTTAGTTTTAAAAATCGTAATTTTCGAATAATTCTTTTTTTACTTTTCATTTCGTAATTTTCTGGATTTTTTAATTTTTATTTATTTTTTTCACTTTTTTCAACATGAAGGGCATTTTCGTAATTTTGACATATTTAGCTTTAAAAATCGTAATTTTTGAATATATTTTTTTTACTTTTCATTTCGTAATTTTCTGGATTTTTTTTACTTTTTTTCAAAATGAAGGGTATTTTCGTAATTTTGACTTTTTTAACTTTAAAAATTTAGCATTTGTTTTTATTTGCTAAATCAACTTTAGATATCTGGGTTAAATGGGTAACCCACTTATTAGTGGGTTGGGTTACAAACGGATTGGGTAATAAATGGGTCAAAGAGAATGGGTCATAAATGGGTTGGATCAAAACTCGATCCAACCCATTTAGACCCAACCCAACCCATTTGACACCCCTACATGGCATGACTAACCGAGTTTTCAAAATTTTCGTTTTCTTTCCAAAGCTGTTTGATGTGATGAGCAGGCGTTAATTGCTTTTTGGTCCTTTGTAACAGAAGTCATCCGGTGTGATTCTCCTTGAGCTGTTGAGAGCTGCAAAAATTCCCTAAAGTGCTTCAGATTACAAATAAAGATTCAGACAGACAGCTTCTTCTCATTGCTTTTTCGCCATTTTTTTACGTTCAGCATGTTCTTCCCACGCACTCTAGTATCCTTTTCAGATTGGTCTTGTAACATTTTCTCTTTTTTTTCTGTAGCATGGGTAAATTACATAAATACTAATTAACAATTTGATAAATGAAATTCACAATCTAATAGACTACTGTAAACATTTCACGGTAGTGCCTCAATCATGTTAAAATCAGGAATATCCCTCACGATTTATTCAAGTGTATATGGAAAAAGTTATATACCTGACGTGCACGGCATATACGATCTAAATCATGCTTTACCAAATATTCAGAAACTGTATCAGAACCAAAAGTATATAAAATTTCTCTCATTCATTCCCCAACCTTGACCATCTCTGCCTGGATCAGACCAAAGAAGATCGCACAACAAATCTGTGTCTGGTACATCAGTCGGTTGAGTTAAGTTTATAAACTGATCCAAATTTGCCGAATATGGAGAAAGACCGCCATGCATGCATAGTATTTTATCGTCAATATGGGCAGCTACAAGCAAGCAATTAAAATAATCAGCGAAGACTTTCCATAGTCTGACAATAAACCATCGTTTACATTCATCATAAAACCCATAAATCCTATTAATAGAAGCACATTCATGATTCCCTCGTAGAATAAAGAAATTTTCTGGGTATTTGATATTGTAAGCAAGAAGAAGACATATTGTTTCCAAGCTTTGATTTCCTCTATCAACATAATCTCCTAGAAATAAACAATTAGCTTCAGGAGGAAACCCTCCATATTCGAGTAATCTTAACAAATCGTTGTATTAACCATGAATATCACCAGAAAAATCAAACATCAGACTAAAAGATAATTATGCAATCAACAGGTTTAACATGACAATATATTCAATATGCAATCATATAGCACAAGAGGTGCATAATTCTTTGTCTAAAAAATCATCTGAGTGAGAATGTCATATGAGACCATTGTCAGATCACATTTAACTTAATCTTTTGCATTTTGTATTGCTAACACCAAGAACAGAAATCCTTGAAGGAACTCTGAGATTTGAAATTTGAAAAACAAGCTAAGCTTTACAATAATTAATTACATGGTTAAATTATTGTAGCAATAATTATAAATCCAGTTTAATTAATAAATGATTATTCTGATAGAAGTTGATCGATATATAATTGATCTTTAGTTCTTTTAAGATGAATACATGTTTCGTATAAATTCATTTAATGGCCATTTTGCCACTTTTCCACCAAGCAATAAATCATTAGCTTCATTAAATGGTGATAGGAAAAATGATATAAATAAGCCTATTTAATTTACAAGAATAGGGGAGAGGGAACCACTTAGCATTCTACATAGTTAACACTACTCTCCATGCGATGAATGCACATAAAAGTAACCTATGCAGTGACAGGTTCTCACTGAAGTTGGCTCAGTTGCTAAACTAGGTCAATTTGCTTGGTCCAAGCATAGTTAATGTTAATCGACTTTAATGAACTTCCAAATCCAGACTATAATCATGTGAATACTAGTTTATCATAATTCAAGGTTGTAAGTATTAGGAGTCAAGCTTCTAGCTCCCTAAAAAATATATTCAAAACCTACTAACAATCTTCTAAAATAAGGGGTTGCTTGGCAGAAGCCAATAGGACAGTCATACTAAGAAATAGTACTTGATTAATTCCGAACTGCATCCACCACAATAAATCAGATCAAGTGTAACTAATAATACACATACTGTATGAGTTTGCAGATACTTCAATATGTAGTCAGAAACACTTACATGTAATAATTAATGAGTTTTAAATGGAACATATTCTTATCCAATAAGGTTCAAGGGCAAAAATATGGTAGGAAAATCATAGACATTCACCTGAGTCTTAGTCAAACCAGTTTGAGATGCCAACATATGCTTTTCATTGTCATTCGGATACCTGGACAACAAACATGAAAAAACTGAAAACGGAGTTGGACATGAATATCAAACTAGAAGAAAATTATAAGATTTTTTTTTATAGCATTAGCATGATTTTTACATGGGAAATGAATATTAAACTATAAGAATATTAAATGATTTTTACATTTCACGTTGGTTAATTGTACGTGATTCAAATAAATTATAAGAAAAAACTATAAAGTAGCAGAAAGAAAGGTCAGTTGCCAGTTAACAGCTCACAACAGTGGACTTTTTACCTTCCTATATATATAACATTAACATGCGCTGATAATAAAGAATTCTATAAAGGCAACAATTGATAGCCTAATAGTCATGCTTATGTCCATTTTTCATAATGTTTTATTTGTTTCGTAGGGAGGAAATCAATTCAAATAATCACCCCATCTCAATTTCTCAAGACACTATAGACCATCAGAAATACATCCAACAAATGATTTTTTCAGTTGAAAATTGGATGAACAGTTGTGCACTTAGTTGCAAGGGGAGTTGTGCACTTAGTTGCAAGCAATAAAAATAACAATGTCAGATTCAAACAACAATGGTACTACAAAAAATTCCAGGAGATGATATACTAATGAAATGGGCAATTCTGCCACATTAATTATAATATGAGAATATATTGACATAAAAATGCAGTTAATACATGGTACCTTCAATGACGGAATATTAACATTGAACGGAGTCGGTTACTGTCTACGTTGGCCAATGATTCCCTTCAATGATATTGCAAAGTTCTCCTTAATTCTCTTGCATATGATGCCTTTTTCTGCATATATCCAAAATTACATTATTTAAAACCATTACTTATGAGAATATACATTAAATTCCAAAAGATTTTAACGTTAGAATGCTCAAATTTTACACAACTAACAATATGCATAGGCTGTAATATTCCAACTTCAATAGATCGGTTCTAGGAATAATATCTAGTAAACCAGCTTATATATGGACGATAATTACAACCTTACAAACATGAAGCATTTGCAATAAAATCCATCATGTTAATCTAGTTTGAACCAGCTTATACCTGTAGATTCTTGCACATGGCTATAATCCTATCAATGTCCATATTGACTGCACGCAGAAAATGATCTGAAGGACACTGCATGATGGGGCATGGAAATCCTGCATCTGAAAAGTGCTGCATAAAGTATATCATTAAGTTCAATTATACCACATCACTAACAGAAAAACATGTGTTGTGAATTTAGTACAAAAGGACAACATTTTATCTTTTAGGACAAGAAATGGATGCAACAAATTTAACAAACACTAATAAGCTACCTGCAAACAAGCCAACGTTTCACCAGGAATAATGTATTCCCATTTGAAAGCAAACAAATTATACCAAAGAGTCCAACGCTTCGGCACTGCTCTGATACATCGTAACAATAATAGTGCAACCTATGCTTGCAAGTTTCTTCAATATAACCATCAATAAAAGAGCTGACACACTGACAAAGAAAGGTGCAAAGTTAATAATTAAAATAAGATAAGATAATGCGAAACTTTGATAAGGATTAATGTTGGTAGAATCAAAACCTATCTAGACAATATATAGAGGTTCATCTACAAATAACACATGTTGCCCCATGACAAGTTCCTGGGCAATACTGAGTCGTCTTCTTTTGCCTCTAGGACGACATTTCATAAAACAACGCCTGCCAATCATTTTATTAGAACCTGAAGTGGACACATTTGAATAGTAAAGAATTTTTGGAGCTCTTTTTTCAATATAATTATTTGGTATTGATCTTAACATTGCAAGAAAGCCAGCAAGCACTTTAGTATTGCAAAAACAATTCAAAACTTTATGTTCACTTCAAGACTCAGCATTTGAAAATAGGGTACATGGGAACAATATAGTACTACTATCAGTATTCAATAGACGAGTTCGGGTCATTTCTAAAATCCGAGGGCAAATTTAGAAAAGAATAGCAAAGCAAGCTGTATTGGCAATATTTATATCAACCTGTAAAGAAGACAAATTAACACAATCCAGGTGGTCTGGCAATGTGAAATTAACTCAACATATACAAAAGCAAAGTAGATTCACATTTTTGGCATCCATCTACTTATGAATGAAGTAGCGAAAACATAGGTTGAGAGAAATCAGCAAACAAGATCCATTTAACGCTGAATTAGGCAGAACGTCATTCACATAACAAATAAAACATTTATGATTTGGGTTTTTTGACAAGTATTTATACATCATTCACAGTCTATGGGGAAAAGACTAGATAAACTTGTTGAGTCCAAAAGTAATTGAAATAACAAGTAATCAAAATAAGTTTTTTCCGAAACAAACAAAAATTGAAAAAGGAACAAACAATTACCTATGTTTGAAGGCTAGCTGGTGTAAACGATGAAGGCGAACGAATACGCAACTGCGAGCGATGCGTGATAGATATCAAATCAAAATCAACTCAATTTTGTGGATAATCGGCAGTCGTCGTCGCTGGCAAATAAGGGAGGCAGTCGTCATCAGTGGTGAATAAGGGAGGAAATGGAATTTTTTTCTACCGACTGTGAAAGTGGAATTAGGGTTGTTTGGGAAATGGGCAATCGGTTGTTTGGAAAAGAAGATCTGAGGAAGATATACAGGTTGGAATGATTCGAGAGGAGAAAGATCAGAGAGAAAAATTCAGTTGGGAGGAATGATTTGACAGGAAGAACAGCGAAAGAAAATATCACGTGAAAACACAGGCCGTATGTTTTTGGCTTCAGACGAATTTGATTAGGCTCCAACCTCCCTAACGGTCGGTTTGATAATAATAATAATAATAATAAATGTTTACATATAATCAAAGGGTGGATGGTATTTTCCTTTCAAGGATTCTGGACTGAACACCTCATCCACGTGCCCAGGTAAATCCTGCTTTGTTTTTTTGTCCAAACAATCCACACCTGAAAGCTAGGCTTAAATTAGATACATATAAAATTGTTATATAATGTACATTAACATTGTTATTATTCCTACTCTCTGGTATTGATTTTGCTTGAGTCTCCTACAAATTAATAACATTAACATTGTTACAAATACTGACAATAGAGAACAAATTATTTAAACTAGCAAATAAAATGTTATGGTTTATTGTATTTGTATCTTGGTTCATAGTTTCCTCTCCCCCCCCTTCAAGAATTTACCCTGAAAGCTCCTATCATCATTGCCATCACCTGAACATAAATTGTTCTCTTTTCCTGCCAATTGTTCAGGTGAGTGATCTCCACTGTAAGTCGCATACAACAATATAACAACCCTATAGAGACTAGAATTAATTACCTCCTCACTGAAATGGTCTTATTCCCTACCCAACATTCAGTCTAAATAGTCGTATCATATTCTTCAGTCATTATCTTAACTCCCATCAACCACTATTATTATCTCCTCATTAATACTGTGTATGTTGATATCTTTACCTGAATGATTGTTGACTCTGCCATTACTCTTCTCAGACTCATCATCTACCTTTTCCCGTTCATTCTCCTTTTGCATGTTATCATTCCTACATCTATAAATAATAATAGCGTACATTTATTATAGCATTTTTCAAACTTTAACAGTTACTAATTTCTAATGCAACAAGAACAATATTTGCCGAACTGAAATTAATTATAAAACATAAGTTAGTAGGTACAGTGGCAATTTCTGATGAAAAATAATGAGTTGCATACTTCATTGCATCAGTTATAGCAGAGCTTTGATGATCACAACAACTATGTGAATCGCTCCTTTTGAATAAGAATAAAATATTAAATCTAAAAAAAAAAAACAAATTTGTGGAGATAGCCATTTTCCTCTATACTACACATGCTAGAAGTTCTGAAAATAAACTACTGGAAGTCTGGAATCAACTCAAGGGATCAGAGAGGGGACGAGCTTGACGGGAAGGGAAAGTATAGCTGTAAGTCTATCTCAGTTCAAAGAGCTGTTGGTCCCCAGCAACGATGACTCAAGGTGAACTCCAAGTGATCGACTAACAAAGCGTGCATGTATAATTTTCATCGAACAGTACATAACTTATAGATATTGAGTTCAAAACGAATATGTGCATAGTTGAACTCAACTTGTCCCATAAACAAAAATTCATATTTCATCACAGCAGCATATACATCTAAAAACAAACATCAATGTACTCAGCAATAAAACATAAAATTAATATATATTAGAAATGTAAAAGAAAAAATCCAACTATTTAATTTGCATTTTATTGAAATTAAATCATTTCTCCAAGGATACCCAGATAAACGTTTATGGTCTTTAAAGCACAGCTGCAGGTTTGCTTCTCATTTGCATAGCCGATAGGCCGATACTTTACTCTATGGCTTATCATTTTTTTAGAGCGACAAACAAGATCATACTTCATCATTTAATGAGTAGAGCTATATTCTTATTAGTAACTCCATTAGGTTGACGCATATAATCGATGATACATTAGTACCATTTCTTGGTTTTTGTGTGTTTTTCTAGGATAGGGTCATGTTAATCTTCTCTATATCATTCCAGTTTTATCGGATGTCCTTGAATCATTTATGGATACAGTAAAATAATGATAAGAAGGAATGAACATATTATATATTGTTTATTTTGTTTAGTTTCTTTCATGGATTTAACGGCAATCTATGTAGCAGTTTCTACATACTCTTATGGAATTCCGATATAAACGGTTGTCATATGGGCTATACTACTCTTTTTTAAACTTGACAGACTTATTATTTTTATCAAACGCCTAATCGCATACACCAAAACACAACAAGCATATTACTCAGCTTAATTCAACAACACTCAAAAAAAATTTACGGAACATTTTACCATCAAATATATGAGTAAGTCATGCTAAGGATTAATTTCAAAAGGAATACACAGAGATTTCTTAATCATTGTTCTAGGCTAGTACAAGTAATTATTAACGATCTCGGTGATACTTAAGTTGGCATTGAATTCGTTAATTAATGTTTCGCTACCATGTGACGTATGTCTTATCAAAGTCCTATGATATTCAAAACCGACACAAATCACATAAGTAGGCATGACTGACACACAAGGAAAATGATTATGATAGACCATATTGTCTTGTAAGTGTATATTACAGTTTAATCTAAAGGGACCATATGAATTCAAACCTCGGGTAAGTTGTTTCTATTCATATCATGTAAGTATATTATTAGTGTACTTATTTATGCACCTAAATTGGGTAGCTGGAAACAAACAAATAGGAACTTGAAAACATGTGATTGCCAATTTACATATAATATACATGTAGGGAAAATAGCATCACAGACAAGATAAGATCACACTGGAATAAGTGTCCTTAGTCTTTCAGAGACATTAGAATAACTTAACAATAATATTTTCTATTTGCTATATGATTATATAGTATGGGTGTGTACAGGTTCCCTGAGTCTTTCAGAGGCATTAGAATAACTTAACTACAAATTTGGGTTCACTGTTAAAAGTTCGCTTAACTTTAGCAGTAGAACTAACGTGTATTTGATTTTGATTTTGATTTTCATTGAAATTCAATTGTTACTTCATAATTATTCCAATTATCCCTTTTTCGTTCGCTCTCAAAACCATAACCCTCAACTCAAGCTATTACCAAATACGATCCAACTACAACCAAAAGCACAACAAAAACATCATAAAAACTGAAAATTTTCATAGAATGTGACAGTATTTCGATGGATCTGAGTCCTTGTACTGTAATGGAAATGCCACTTCCTATTTATTTGGTTCAACTTATCTGCCTACATCATATCAGCAAGTGCATTGCACTTATGCATGTACCAAGTAGCATTACACTTATGCCTATGCCAAGTGCATCAAAATTTAAATTTAATTAATTTTAACATTATTGAATAATTAATAAATGTCAAAAGAAACTTTGGATAGTCCTTGATGCAGTGAGTTATCCAAGGACATAGAATAAATAAAATAAATTATGCAAATAGTGTATTAACCACACTTTATATTATTCCTAGACGATATAACATAAATGCCCTGACTTAAAATTGAGTTATTATAGTAAAAAAAAAACTGATATAATTTTTGAATTCATTCATTCAATTAAATTATTCGATTTTTCATGCCCAATTACCTATCTGTTTCACTTCAAAGAGGTTCTAAGTAAATACTATTCTTGGCATCATTCGTAATGGGGATATATGGCATGCAATGATAATACAGATTGTTTAACCTGGAGAAATAATTTATCTGTTTCCAAGTTAAGACTTTTAGCAATACGAGCATTATATATATATATATATATATATATATATATATATATATATATATATATATATAGGAGTGTTCCGCTACACCTCTTATTTTGCACGTGAACTCTCCACCTTAATCTCCACCATCCATTTCTCCACTCATTCTCTCTCTTTCCACTAAGAAATAATATTGAAATGAAAAGAGAGAAAATGAGTGGGGAAATGGGTGGTGGAGATTAAGGAGGAGAGTTCACGTGCAAAATAAGAGGTGTAGCGGAACGCTGCCCATACACACACACACACACACACACACACACATATATATATATATATATAGCGAGCGTTCAATGGCATCCGAAACAGTGCAGCACCCCTAAATGCCCCCTGATTTCCACCACACATTCTGTTTCTCTCTCCCTCCGCTACTTCTCTCTCTTCCCACTAGCTTAATTTATATTAAATGAGAGAATGAGAGAGAGGGGCAAATTGGGTGCTCACTATTTGGGGTGCCATTGAACGCTTATATATATATATATATATATATATATATATATATATATATATATATATATATATATATATAGGATCAGGGAGCCCCCCTGAATTTCAACCCCCCATTTGCACCCGAACCACAGCCACTCGTTTATATTAATGAATGTGAGTGGGAAGTGAGAAAATGAGCGGAAGGGGAGAGAGTGTGAAATACTTGGTTGTGGTTGAGGGGCTTTTGGGGTGTTGCACTGTTTGGGGTGCTCTCGAACATATATATATATATATATATATATATATATATATATATGACCATTAAGTTAGTGTACTTTTAATTGCTAAATTTCTTAAACAAAATCTTAATGTAATGGTCCTAGGATCAAAGCTATTGCATGTTCATGACTACCAGACAGAGAAAATATAGAAGTAAGAAATGGACGTGTTTCTGCGTATGTTGATATAAAGGGATCTCAAAGCCTAAAATTAAACATGACACAAAGGTTTAATTTTAGTCGGATCTTAAGTGTAATGTTAGAAGAAGAAAATATTTTTCCTTTTACAAAAATGTTTGGAAATTGTTTCATGTTATATGAGATTTATAACAAAGATTTACCGTAAAATTACGTTCGAAACACACATTAATTACTACAGTACAGCCCATGTATGGCTATTGACACAAATATCTTAATTGTATTCACGTGCAGGTGTTGGCCATCAATCACTGACCCCATAAGCATCTACCTAAAAAGACATAAAATATACATCTATATATCACTTATGGTACAATTTTCGGTTGAAAAAAAGCCACGTATTATTCACATATGCTATTTAACTGTGGCCGAGCATATAAAAAAACATCACTGGAAACGAATTGGTACCGTCAGACCCAATTCTTGAAACATCCTTACACAAATGTAAGGGAACAAACATTTTAGTGAAAGCCCGAAAAAAAAGTTTGATCTATAGCAGCAAACCGTAGTCGTGCTCCTCATAAACTTGTAAAACTTTCACATTTCTGTCAGTGTAAAACTCATCCTATTTTACAATTATAATTGTTGTATTTTGAAATCCCCAACATTAGTTTGTTGCTAGCAGATATCATACCTGATGTAGATTGTGGTGCCAATGTTGATGGCTATGGTAGGAAAAGAAAGTCGCGATGAGAGGCAGTCGGGAAGCAAAACAGATGTCCAACATTGCTGGAGAAAACGTTGAAACCACTGGAGAAAAGAAAGGCGTCATGGTTATGAGCGGTGCCAACAGTTGCGAAAGGAAAGGGAAAACCTAGATGATCATTGAAATTAAAATAGACTACGGCCTGAAATGATAGTGTAGAAAGGGGAGTGTTGCAAAGGAAGTTTCTTTGAAGAATTACGAAAAAAATCCCTTATTATAATTTACTTACCTATTTACCTTGTAGTTCCAACGCTTATTGATGTTGGAGAGTTTATATTTGATAGTCACTCATTTTGCAGACGCTTTCTTAACATCCTCACTTTATTTTAGTGTTGGTTAGCATAAAACATTTAACAGTGTTTGGAATGTAAAAATACAAAGCGTTGTAAAATCACAGTTTTGACGTAGAGTACATTCATATTATTGATTTTGTTGGAGTAGCATATACCTCTATGTGCTAACTCTTTGGATGCAGAGACATTAGGTATGGTTTACCATACCGTGTTCCATTTATTTATGTACTTGAAATTTTATCGTTTATATATGACTTTGTCTAACCTTGAGTTTTATATTTTGCTTCTTATTACTCTGGGTGCTCTCACATGAGCAAACTAGAGGCAGGTTAGGAGCAAGCACGAGTAGCTCATCGAAAGACGAGCAGGAGGCTATCCACGTATTATTTATATGTACTCTATCTCTTTCGTTGTCCACTATTGTATGCTTCAGTGGTATCTTTATCATCTTGCTTTAAAGACGGTTTACGTTGGGTAATTTTTTCTGTACAAATCTGTGACGTTGTGGTTTAATGTTTTGGATCCATTACTCTGATTTCTAGGATTCATTTCAGCTATTTACAGTCTCGCCTTTTTTATATCAGTATGTTTTGTTATTATGTTTTATTCCAAGCATTGTGAGATATACGATAGGTTTTGTATAATTTTAGTTCTTTTCCACCTAAATAGTCACTTTACACTGTCCGTACACTATAGCAGCGCACTTTTCAGGTTTTAAGTGTTAAAAGTATACGATGGTCGTTTCAACAAGTATGCAATACAACTATGTACTACTACCAACCTATTTAACTTTTCTTTCTCCATATTTTTTAAAAATAGAGAGAAAATGAAAGAAGCTCCCATAACAAATTATGGAATCTAGCAATAGTCAAACAGATTGAAGCAAACATAGCACAAAGTCCTACTGTTAAAAGCAGTACAAGCAGAATATAAGCACATAAGATCGTAGGTTATTGGCTTAAATGAACCAAGTCGGTATTCTAAACCTAAATTTGAATAACTTAAATATATAGTTTCTTCCTATGATGAACTTTAAGAATTTATATAGAAGCATCGAAAAAACAGAAACTGTTCTACCTACAAAGCAGGGGTGCGGCTAGGGAAGAGAAGAACTGTGCACCCATACGTATGGGTGCGGGGGTGCATACGGGGTGCGCCATGAGGCGTGTGCCTGAATTTCAAGGAACGAGTGTGGTTGGGTGCGGGGAAAATGGCGCGACAAGGACAAATAGGTAATTTTTTTAATTAGTTTTGATCCTTACCGGATCGATTAACACGATCGATTTTCTTCTTCGTCATTCAAATCTTCTTCGCCACGAGCCCTAGTAATTTTTGACGCATCTTTTTATTTTATGTTGAGCGATTTTTTTGTCGTTCAAATCGATTAACACGATCGATTCTCTTCTTCGTCGTTCAAATCCTCTTCGCCGATTAACACGATCGATCCTTACCTATTTGGGTGTGCCACAAAAAGGTAATTTTTGACGCATTTTTTTAATGTTGAGCGATTTTATTTTTTAACTGAGGCATCCATTTTATAACGGGAAAGCGATTTTTTTTTTCTAATTTGAGGATAGTTCAGCAGCGTTAAGATTTTTTTAAAAAAAAAAAAAAAATTTGAGAGGTCTGTTTCAGTTGAGATATTTTGAGGCACTGACCAAGTTATATATATAATATATTTTTAATATTTTAGTATTTGCCGCATCCCCCCGCACCCGAATCCTCATATTTTTGAATTTGCCGAATTCTCGTATCCCCGTATCGCACACCCGCACCTATACTTCCTAGTGTTCTACTGAAGTATAGGAATCTGCTCGTTATCCCCTTCCTTTACATGGGAAGAAAACATATAAAATAAAATAAAATTATATGATCAATTTTTCCAAAGCTGTAAATCACATTGATTCTCCAATAATATTAAATTTCCTTTATGTATGATAATATTATTTTGACGATATCATAAAATACAGAATGGATGCAAAAAAGGTATGCAAAGACCCAAATAACCATACATTTGTTTAAATGTATGCACAGACCCAATGATGGTGTAATTAAAGTACCATTTAAAGAGGGGCTAGAACAACTTACAGCAAATCTGCTAGTGGGTGATGATTTGATATGAGATACACTTGACATCTGCTCAATTCAACCAGCATTATGCGATTAGTAAAATGATGCTCCCGATATGAGTTACGTGAAAAGCAACAACTTACGATTAAATTATAAAGAAAATGGTGGCCTAATGAGCTGCTTGAAACCTGCAAGTACATGCATTTATGTAGCAACAAGGCATCTTAAGTTAAAGACGAACAACTATGAACAACACACAAAAAAAAAAAATGGGAATTCTAATAAACAAACTCAAAATAAATAGTTTTCACAATTTAAGAAAATGATGATTGGGCATAAAAATTGAACTATTCAAAATCTTGAAAGATATCATCTATAAAACCACCCTACTTTTGGGACAAAAAATTGCAGTATAGAAAGGTACATTTAGAAATCAAATTGAAGACCTCTTTGCATAAAGCAAAAATCATACCAATAAACAAAATTGCCTCTGGTAAAAAATAGAACCTGAAAACATATGTAATAACACGTAGCAACAAGGCATCATCTCGAAATCAAGGTTTATAAAATAGTACAGGATATGTAGGCAATAATAAGTATAGGTTGTGTGACAATAGGTAAGGTAAAAGTCAATTTATGTAGAAACCTGGAAGAAAAAGGAGGAGAAATCATTTTTAAAACAAGCCTGCTTCTGACATAAAAATAAAATCATCTTCAAAAACAAGCCTGCTGATAAAACATTCAGAAGAGTAGTAGAAAGGGGGCATTCCGAGAATTGAACTCGGGACCTCTCGCACCCTAAGCGAGAATCATACCACTAGACCAAATGCCCTTGATGGAAAAATTGATCTGCAGCCATCAGTCATCCGGCAGCTCACAGCGTTAGAGTCTACAGCCTGGAAAAAAGGCTCAAAAATAAAATTCAAACTACACTAAGGTTTGCAGGGTAGCATTTTAAAACAAACCTTCTGAAGTAGATATTTACAAAATGAAATGGGGCATTTCATAAATTAAACTCAAGACCAAGAATCATACAACTAGAACATGATGTCCTGCTGAAAGGCGGAATTTATAAATACATAATTATATCGCTTGGAGTAGTACATAACATTTGATTTGGCAATCACAGAAATGTTCACAGTCAACGTTAGAGGGCATGTGCTATGTGAAAGCATGGATGATTAGATTTTGAAAACAAGCTTTTATTTTTAGTATGATATACTAGAATAGACTTAGAGGCTGACGCCTCTTCCCCCCAAAGCAATAATGATACATACTATTATAGCAAATGCTCTTGATAGCAAGACATAAATTGATCACTGACTATTAAGAGATCATTAAATAAATAAGTAAACTACAAATGCAATATACAATCCACTGGTCAAATCTCCGCATCTCAAAATGCTTTTTCTTCTTTTTCAAGATGGAAAAAATAAAATGTTTGGAAAGAACGAAGAACTTTCAAATCCTTCGATCTTAAAACAATAGGTTAGTCATCGACTTTTCATCACACTTAATCCAAAATTTACTGTATGACTCATGTACAATCAACAACAATATCATGCAGCACTATTTAACTCACGCTTGATTCAGTATAACAAGAATGCTACCTTATATAATATTGCCATTAATGAATTCAATGGCTTAAATCCATGATTAACTCAAAATTCCTTAAGGTTATAGGCTTATCCTTCTTACAGACAGCTTTTTGTTTCCTAAAGTTAGTTATTTATACTTCATAGAATAATTTAATAAGTTTCCATTTCACATATTTAGATTTCTCATTATTCTCTAGAATGTGTTAACACAATATAATATACAAGGTCTTGTGGAGTAACTCAAAAAATATCATGAACATCCAGGTTTAATATCACTCGAGTACTCCAAAACCTACCAACTTAGAATAAGCAATCCAAAATTTCAAATACCCGTAAAAACCCTAATTTGAAATGCTCCAAAAATAAACTCCTAGGTTAGAAGCAGATAACTAAATTTAACCCCAATGCCAGTTTTTATTTTACCAGAGGTTAAACTATGTAGATCTGGGAGATGTCCGAAAATCTGCAGCATAGGTTTGTTCTGTAGGAAAAAATCGGCCTAAGGGAACCCCCAAACTAGCAATCGCCATATCCAAAATATTCATATCAGACCCATTAAATCTTACTGGACATAATAGTCGGTGTGACGGTATTGCACATCCATTGGGGCATCTTTCAAACCAAAAGTAGAAGCCTTCTGTATTTTTCGCCACTCTTAGTAATATGTTTCTTCGTCTTTAAAAATTTTCAAGTCATATAAATAAACAAAAAGCAAAACAACATTTGCAGGGCCGTGACAGCTAGAAAAAACATGAGCAGCTATTGGATAAGTGAATAATACTGGACCGATGATGGTTTTATTCAAAATTACAAAGTATATTGATGAATTAGAGCGCAAGTGCACGCACCATTGGCTATCAAGCGACTGATGCTAGCAATCTAGATAAATAAATAATGCAAAGTTCATTTTGTATCATTTAATGTTTCCGTAAAATGATCACCTCAAAGTTGACTGTATCCACTTCATATCACTTATCCTCAAGTCAAAGGCTTCTTCAAAACGGGAAAAGTTCAAGCTGCAAAAATCCAGCATTTTCTATAATCTTCAATTAATAAAAAGCTTACGCAATTGATCGATCTTTGCTTAAAATTTGAGCAAACATGTAACAAGCCACAATTTTACACTAGCTAATTAATAATAGTTAATCATTTAATTCGATTTAAACAAACTAATGATTCAAAAGAAGAATTTATAAATATGAACAAGTTGGGGCTTGAAACCAGCTTCATTGCGTTTGTAACTTTGTTTTTATATGAAACATGTATAAAATTTGATATGATTGCTAGATGGGAAGAAAAGATGAATGGGGGCAAAATGGTCATTTGTGAAGGAACCCGATCCATTTCACGGCAGATGGAGGTAGATTTCAGAAGAAAAGAATCCATATTTGAATCATAGAGGGTCTATGAAGTCTTGTAATTTTCACTAGATCCAACATAATTATTTTTTATAAAATCAAATTTCATTAATATTGTCTTATTATTATTAATTAAGTATATGTTTATGGATAGGGCTGTAATTACATTGAGTATATGTTTATGGATAGTGTGACAAATATGTGAAACATACAATGAGTGTGATTGTTTGGTGTTTAAAGATGGAAACAACCGTAAAATCGGATTTGGATGTAATTACATTGAAATGAAATAGAAGGAATCACCGATTGATTCTTTCCTTTTTCGCAAACATTTAATTGATCACATCCAAACAATTTACAAGGGACGATGTATGACAACAATATGTTTAAAATGACAAAAGCAACAAACAACAATTTGATCATTATTTACATGAGTGATTATTGAGACATATATCTACCATGTTTACATTCGCTATTTATATGTATATATTACTGCATCAATTTACAATTGTTCGATGAAATACAAGCTTTAACAAAATCAAATATAAATATTTACACATACACATGGTATGCGTATGCGTGTATGATTTACAAACATCCATATTAAATTAAGCTTTTCCAAAGAATTTGCATATATACATATGTGCATGCACGCACATGCGCGTGCATGCACGTGCGCACGTGCATATGTGTATAATTCTACCCAAAATAATGTTTTTATCAAATTATTATAAAATTAAAATTGCATCCATCAAATCAAATAAGATATCACCAATCTCTATATTTTTGATTAGAAATCCAAAGAAACATTTAGATCATTAAGTTGTATAATATGCTTAAAATATTATTGTAGGTACTTTAAAAACATAGATTCTTTGCAAAAAAATGTTGTTTTATGCATATATTAATTCTGGTTTTAATTTATCAAGTTAAAAACAAAACAAATCACTCAACAAGTTGTATAAATTGTATTACAAATTCTAGATCAAAGGCAATAACACGTACATGTAAGATTGTGATAGATATAATACATCTAAGAAAAAATTATTTTAGAATACATTTTTCAGATCTAGCCGATAACGAAACTTTGATTAGGAAATCCCTTCCTAGATTCTTGAATCGACACCCAAGGGTGAACCGTGTAGCCTTTATGTTTACTTGACGTTTTGATTTGTTTCAGAGTCGATTTTTTTTTTTTTAATATACTAAAGCACTCAAAAAATAAGGCAGATTGCGGGTATACAATTTGGTACATATTCATCATTTTAAGGCAAATATAGAGAATCATAGGATATAAGAAATACGTTAAGGTAGAAATAAATAATTATGGGATGCAAGAAAAAGATTAAGTGAAAGAGAGCCCCTCGACTCATTCAACCATACATTTCCCATTACGCTTTAGTAATATGGGATGAAAAATTACATTCTAATAAAAGGCTTTTTTTCATGAGCTCTAAGTCCTTTCTTCCTAGATTAAAAGCCGATTGACATTTCAAGTTAAGAATCCTAACACAAATTTTTGAACAATTTTTTTGATCTTGATGCAAACAAAATAAGAAACATACATTTTTATATATTAGAAAACGAATAAGTGGAAGAGATGATTAAATACCTTTTAGTCAAAGCCAACCGCTCCCTCACAGTCCAGGAAAGCAATAGCTGGAAATTTTCACAAATTGAATGATATTGAGGAGATTAAGTAAGAACGCAACAAACCAATAAAGGTGATAAAATTTCAAACCGCATTAATCATAGGAGGATAGGCCAATTTGTCAAGAGAATAATGCTATAACCTGCACTGGACTGTTAAATCAGTTTTGCTCAAATTAAACATGTTTGTTAAAATAAGAAATACATAGCATATTGACAATAGCAATTTTATAGTTAAGTGTATTAAAGTGCAACATAATTTATGTCATAATAAGAAACAGTGAAATTGTGTGTAGCTAGTTTAAACTGCCATACATAGGCCATAACACTTCAAGTGCAATTTATATTGTTTTCCTATCATTTAAATTGCTTTCATATGAGGATGTTGGGCCATAACACTTCAAGTAGCTGGTTCATGTAATGATTTTTAAGCAGTTTATAAGTACTATAAACTGTTTATAGAAACTGCAAGTAAACTGCCTTTATGTATTGATTTCCTGCTACATACAACCCAATACATAAATGCAAAAATGACCAGATGATAAAGCTGAATCAACATTAACAAAAAAAGACTTGATGCATATACGTATGAGCAAATACGTGCAACCATAATGTGATTATGTTTCTAATCTACGTTTATGCACATGAAAATAGAGATTATGAATTGACATGTTAACTGATAATTTTTCAGCTTATCAAACATTATAAAGTACACAATTAATCTACAAGAATGGACTATTAATTCAAAGGTTCAAATTTTCGTTTTCCGTTTCCATCATAGGAAAATTCCAAATTTTCTACCATTTCGAAAAGTCTGAAAATTCATTTTGATTCCTATTTGCTAATTCTGGTACTCTTATTTTGTAAATATATGTCAACAAATACGCAATACAAATACAAAATTATAGCAAATAACATAGAAGGTACAAACATATGCTTTCTTTTTTGCTCATTTTCTATGCGTGCTTCTTCCTAGGGCCGTCAATGAAACCCAGGTTCCCCACCCCAAAAAAACAAAACAAAAAAGAGAACCCCTCCCCCCCTTCCAAACGAAAAAAA
This sequence comes from Allium sativum, assembly GCA_030737875.1. NCBI lineage: Eukaryota > Viridiplantae > Streptophyta > Magnoliopsida > Asparagales > Amaryllidaceae > Allium > Allium sativum. The sequence continues at coordinate 17,406,402 of CM060923.1, forward strand.
GAACACATACATACATATAGCCTGCCGACGTATTGCCAGCAAATAACAGTTTTAACTTCAGTTTTCACCTCAACACAACGACACCTTCAACCTCAATTTCAGCTTCACCAGAGAGAATAGTTCTTCAACACGTGTAATTTTGAGTTTTCTATTGCTAAGTATTCTGTTTCTTACTTTCTCAAATTTTACAAAGTACTTTTTAACCTAGATAGAAATGGTATTTTTCACATATTCCGCTGTGGTCGACACCGGAACCAGGATGCAATCGCCGGATTTTCAACGTGCCAGCAGAAGAATGTTGACCTCGATTAATTAATTCATATATTATGAAGTCCTTGCTTAGGGCCATTTTTTAAAAAGTAAGTACATTTCATTTCACGTCAAAGTCAACAAATAACCATCAAGCACTGCAAGTTTACAACACACAAGTAAGTGGATAGATCGGCAAACTTGCATCCAGCTCAGATGTCTTTACATCTCAAATACTTATAAACCTTCTTCTATTTTCCAGTATTAATTAATTTGCTTTTTATCGAATGGGTGATATTATAATGAGAACAGAAGAACATTGCACTTGAACTTGAAAAAATAATCAAGAGTGTTATGTCAAGAATAGAAGCTAAGAATACTACGAAATAATACAATGCAAATATGTCTGTAAGAATCACATACATAGTTCCATGGTTTGAAATTTCGTCCGAAACATCGAGATCTCGTCCATCTCGTCCCGGTCCCGACACTCACCGGGACAGAACGCTGGCAAAATCTCGTTTCGGTTCTACAAGGTTTAAAAAAAAAAAAAAAACCTAAATCGAGCGCAAGTAAGAAAAAATCTCGAATTCAGAAGAAGAAGATGAAGAAGAAGAAGCAGCGGAAGAAAAAACACAAACACAGATTAATTGAAAAAGGAAAACCTTATTCGAGTGAAATCCCTCAATTCGACGTAGTGTTCGATCTCAGCAACGTCAAAAGCAGTAAATTCCAGTAGAGGGAAACCCTAATTCGAGCATAGCAGGCTGTTCGATCTTCCTATTCAGTCTCGCAGCGGAAGTTTTTCTTTTTTTCTGCCCTTTCCCGCTTCGTATTTGGCTTTTTTGTTTTTTTCCTGTATTGTGGCTGCGTGATGTTGCTGCTATTTGCTAATTAGGGTTATTATTTGTATGGACTTGACTTGGGGTGGGCTTTGGGTTGCTTTTTAACTTGCTAAGAACTGATATGGGCCTGAATATTAATACATATGCTAAAAGTTTGATTTCTGAACCGAAACCGAAACAAAAACCGAAACCGCCGAAACCGTCGAAACTGACCGAAACTCGTAAATTTTCAAATGACCGAAACCGAAACCGAGTTTTCAAACCTTGCATAGTTCCATGGTTTGAAATTTCGTCCGAAACATCGAGATCTCGTCCATCTCGTCCCGGTCCCGACACTCACCGGGACAGAACGCTGGCAAAATCTCGTTTCGGTTCTACAAGGTTTAAAAAAAAAAAAAACCTAAATCGAGCGCAAGTAAGAAAAAATCTCGAATTCAGAAGAAGAAGATGAAGAAGAAGAAGAAGCAGCGGAAGAAAAAACACAAACACAGATTAATTGAAAAAGGAAAACCTTATTCGAGTGAAATCCCTCAATTCGACGTAGTGTTCGATCTCAGCAACGTCAAAAGCAGTAAATTCCAGTAGAGGGAAACCCTAATTCGAGCATAGCAGGCTGTTCGATCTTCCTATTCAGTCTCGCAGCGGAAGTTTTTCTTTTTTTCTGCCCTTTCCCGCTTCGTATTTGGCCTTTTTGTTTTTTTCCTGTATTGTGGCTGCATGATGTTGCTGCTATTTGCTAATTAGGGTTATTATTTGTATGGACTTGACTTGGGGTGGGCTTTGGGTTGCTTTTTAACTTGCTAAGAACTGATATGGGCCTGAATATTAATACATATGCTAAAAGTTTGATTTCTGAACCGAAACCGAAACAAAAACCGAAACCGCCGAAACCGTCGAAACTGACCGAAACTCGTAAATTTTCAAATGACCGAAACCGAAACCGAGTTTTCAAACCTTGCATAGTTCCAACAATTTCAGAACAAGTACATCTATTAGATAATAAATTTCCCACATCGCTACGATAAAACCATATAGACACAAAAATACAAGTTAGATACAACAAGCATCTCCCATATCAATTAGAGCATCTAGCAATAGTCAAACTACTCAAATTAAACATAGTATGAACCATTACACTTAAGCGCGGTACAAGTAGAGTTTAATAACATAAGCCAAGATAAAAGGATACTGGCTTAAATGATTTTAACCAAGTCAGTATTCTAAATCAAATTTTAAGAATGAATCAAATTCCAGTTTCTTCCTGTGACTAATTATGTTTAAAATTTTATAAAGAGACGGTAAGTATTTACCACAAAAGATAGAAAGGGTTCGACTAAAATATATGAATTCTTGCACATTATTCCCTACTTTTACATGAGAGGAAAACATATAAAACAGCTATAGGTTTTCATTGAAAAATCTAAAATAACATGATCGTTTTTTTTTTTTTTAAACTTCAAAACATTAAATCACATTGATTCTTCAATGAAACTAAATTTCTTTTAAGTATGGTTATACTATTTTGGTGACATCATAAATACAGAATGCATGCCCCAAAAAAAAAAACTTAATGTATCATTTGACGGTAGAAGATTACCGAGATACAAATAAGATGTATTCAAAAACTCAACAGAGGTGGTAATTAAAGTATCATTCAAAGAAGGAGCTATAGAAGCACAACTTACCGGAGGCCTGTTAGCTGGTGATGATTTGGTATGATAATCACTTGAAAATCTGGTCTGAATTCGACAAATATTATGTGACTAAACATGATGCCCTTGATTTGAGTTACATGAAAATTCAACAACTTGTGATTGAGCTACAAAAAAGAAAAGAAAATGATGACTTAGGATTGAATTATATGAGCTGATAGTTGAAACATAGAAGTATATGTATATATGTAGCAGCAAGGCATCACCTTAAAAATGAGCAATTATGAACAATACAATATAAAAGGACGAATTCCGAAAATCAAACTTGGAACATATAGATTTCGTTTATTGAGAAAATGGTAACTGACCATAGAAATTAAACTATGCAAAATCCTGAAAAACATCATCTATAAGAAAACCCTACTTTTGAAACAAAAATTCAGAATATTAAAAGCAAATTGCATAAAGCAACCTTGGTAAGGAAAATTCAAGACCTTGCATGCATAAATCAAAGCTCATATCACTAAGCCGAATTGCCATTGGCAAAGCACTGAACCTGAAAGTATATGAAATTATGTAGCAACAAGGCATCATCTTGAAAACCAGATTTATCATACAATAAAATGATACAAGTATAAGAATCCCAAGAATCAACCTTGGAACCTCTCACACTTGAAGGGCTGATCTGTAAGAATAGGTCACGCGACAACACAACAAAAAGTTCACTTAAGTGGACGTTTGAAAAAAACGTAATCGTTGATACAAGCCTACATTCAACATAAAATTTTACAGAAAGGCCCCAAAGGGGGGATCATGCCACATGACCAAATGACGGTCATGTCCTTGAGTACATGTCAGGTGACATAAACATAGAAGTCAAAATAAGCAAAAGCTTGAAAATATCATCTTCAAAACAAGCATACTTAAGACTATACATCATAAAAAGGGGCATTCCGAGAATCGAACTCGGGACCTCTCGCACCCAAAGCGAGAATCATACCACTAGACCAAATGCCCTTGGTGCAAGGGTTGATCTGCTAGTATAATTCATTTGGCGATACACTGCATTAGAGTTGTCATTTCAGAAAGAAAAGGACTAAAAAACAAAAATCAAACTATGCCAAAGAAGCATTCTGATAATAAACCTTTTGAAATAGATATCTACAAAATGAAAAGGGGCATTTCATAAATTAACCTGAGATCAAGAATCATACAACTATAACACATGTCTTGGTGAAAGGCTGAATTTATAAATATATGTAATTATATGACAATTTGATCATGTCGTTCAAAGTAATATGTCACATATGATTTGGAAATTATAGAAATGTTGGCAGTCAACGTCAAAAGAAATGTACTATGTGAAAGCGTGGAAGATTTAATCTTGAACACAAACTTTTATTTTAATTCTTATATATATGATTGGCTTGTCTTATGTATAATTGGCTTGGAAGCCCGATTTTGTCCGACCATGAAGTCCCAAACTGCTCTTCCATATAAACAAAAGATCAGGAGTTTGAATCTCACAATGAACAAAATTTTAAATATACATGTTCAAGCAGAAATTTTCAAACATAAACATGGTTGCAAATTCAAACAATTATTTGAACAAAAATTACACTTTTTCTTTGTGTTTTCAGTTATTCTCATTGAACTACATAGAAATTAAAATTTAATAATTTAACAAAGGATTTTATATGCAAGTGCATTGCACGTGCCAACAAATGTCTGACATAATAGAATAGACTCGATGACTTTCACCTCTTCCACCCAAAGCAATAACGACACCATTAGAGCAAATGCTTATGATGACATTACATAATACAATAGACTCAATGACTATAACGCAATATACAATTCACTGGTCAAATCCCCTCGTCCTTGATACGTTTAGTCAAGAACTGAAGCATGCAATAATTTTGTTATATTACAAATTTTCCTTTGAACGGTTGGGAACCAAAGCAAATGATCAGTTCCTTGATGTTACTGATTTACAACTTTAGGTGATCTTAGAATGGCCTTTTCTTCTTTCTCAAGAATGGAAGGAATAAAATGGTTGAAAAGAATGAAGGACTTTTAAAACCTTCGCTCTTAGAACAATCAGGTTAGTCACGGATTTTTCATCACAACTAATTAAAATTTCAAAAATGCCTATTCAACCTTGATTAAAGGGGTCAAAAACTGCGGCATGAATAAGAACCATCGGATTTTCTTTCCTCCATGAATTACGTGAATTCCCTGCCGCACAATTGAAGATGCGGTGAATTTCACCGCAAAATATTTGGTCGTTCTAGCATCGTCCTTAAAATTTACTGTAAGGATCGTGTACAAGTAACAAAATTATGGAGAAACGGCCACCTGAACTGGACTTTTAACCTAAAACCCTAATTCCGAATACTCGTAAAACCCTAACTCGAATATTTCCAAAACTGAACTCAAGTAATAAAAAAAAGGCCATAGTAAGTAGCTAAATTATGGAGAAACGGTCACCTGAACTGGATTCCGATGCCAATTTTGATATCGGCTGAGAGTAAAAGCATGTCGAATAAGGAAATGTTGGAAAAAATGTGTAGAAAGAAAGAGTGGGTGTAAGGCGAGAATTCGCTTGTCCCGAGTTTCTCCTCAGTTTTCTCCATTTTACCCTTGGTAACCTTTTCACTTGCCCATATTTACTTTTTGGCCACAACTATTTCAACCCCAGTTGCTGCTTTTCCCACCCCATGATTTAAATAAAATACATGGCACCCCACTTTTTACTGTTCACACCCCGATAAATACCAGAATTACCCTTTATTTTGATGATAATAACTTAACATTAATAATAAAACTAAAAAATGGAAGCAAAAAATCAATAAAGTAGTGATTCATAATTATTATTTTCATTAATTATGCAATATAAGAAGTTGCATTTCAATTAAATTTGAAAAACAATTGAACTATAAATATTTTTCTTGAAAAAGAAAATTTTTAAAATAAATGATTGGTCCTTAAAAAAAAAAAGAACATTGTCTTCTTCAAATCAATTATCGTTTCGTTCTCATAATATTTTACAATGTATAAAGTGCATAATAAAATGAAAAAATGAACATGTTAAGTACAATAATACATAAGGGCAAATTCGTCATTTTTTATTTTTATTTTAAGTGGGGTGTGTAAGGCAAAATCTGGGGTGTTAATAGAATTAGCCTTACTTTTTACCGGTATGCTTTACCCTTTCATCGGATCGAATTTCACGAAGTAGAAGAAAAAAACGTTGTACACCCTAGATTTCATATATCCAAAATCAAAGCTTGATTAAAGCAACGAGCGGTTAGAAATTAATACTCAAGTTGACAGTAATTTTGTCAAACCCTAATGTTCTTTTTTTTAACCGAGATGGATTAAGGATAATAACGCACGGAGCGCATAGGATTATGCATGAACCACGTAAAGATACAGCATGGTTGTTTTATGAACCACGCAGAGCATATGTGTGGTTCGCAAGCATACCACACAAAGCATGGGGCTGGGTTTTTTTTTTCCGTTATTCCGATTTCTACGGAATTCCATCTAGTTATTTCCAACAATTTTTATTTCCGTCTCTCCAGAGAAAATACAAATGGAAGGAATTCTTTCCGTTTAGAGATGGAAAACATGGGATGGGCATTGGAATTTCCACACGAAATTTATTTCCTACCGTTAACTGGGCCAAGTCCATCATCTAATACGATAAGTAAGTAGTAATAAAAATGTCAAAATTACAAAAATACCCTTTATTTTGGAAAAGTGAAAAAAATGAAAAAATTATGAGATGAAAATTAAAAAAAATATTCGAAAATAACGATTTTTAAAGCTAAAAGGACCAAAATTACAAAAATACCGTTCATATTGGAAAAAGTGAAAAAAATTCAGAAAATTATGAGATGAAAAGTAAATAAAGAATTATTTTAAAATAACGATTTTTGAAGCTAAAAATGCTAAAATTATGAAAATACCCTTTATTTTGGAAAAAGTGAAAAAAAATTCAGAAAATCAAGAAAATTACGAAATGAAAAGTAAAAAAAGAATTTTTTTTAAATAATGATTTTTGAAGCTAAAAAGGCTAAAATTATGAAAATACCCTTTATTTTGGAAAAAGTAAAAAATAAAAAAAATTCAGAAAACTACGAATTGAAAAGTAAAAACAAAAATATTTTAAAATAACGATTTCAAAAGCTAAAAATGCCAAAATTACGATAATAACCTTTATTTTGGAAAAAGTGGAAAAAAATTCAAAAAATCCAGAAAATTATGAAATGAAAACTAAAAGAAGAAGTACTCGATTATAATGATTTTTAAAGCCAAAAAGGCTAAAATTACGAAAATTTCAAAATGAAGGGTATTTTCGTAATTTTGAAATGTCAAGTTTTTGTTATTTTTTGTATTTCTCACTATTTGCGGCTTTTTGGAAAAACGATGGAATTTCCATGTCGTCTTTTCCATTATCCATGAATTCCATTTAACGGAATTCTAGAGTTGATGGAACGAAATTCATTTCGCATATCATATTTCCACCATCATCTGGAAGAACTGGAAAAGGCTCCGGTTAGAACGGAAAATTTCCACACCCAGCCCTCGTGGTAGCAAAAGAAAACCCTAAAAAAAATGTTTTTTCTAGCAAGGTTAGATTATACAAGTCTTATAATCTTTGTACATGGTTAGCTTAGGTTATATGAGGAAAAAAAGATTGTACATTGTTAGGTTAACTAATTTCGAGTCATATAATTTTTGTTGTAAGTGGAAGATAAACACTTTAAATTAAAATGGAACAAAAGACATTTACATTATATCTGATCTTCTTACATTTTAAGTGGTAAACTTACTAAGCAAAATATTTAAATGAAGCGATTCTAAAATCTTCTTCTCGATAGATATTGTGGCAAATTCATTCAATTTTTCTTGCGGCATAGTTGTTCGAAGAAAAGATTTAATTAGCTTCAATTTTGAAAAGCTTCTTTCCGCCGAGGCGACGTTACAGTAATAGTTAGTAATATTCTATAAGCAACCCATGCATTACTATAAAGACAACCCATCCTCCTAATATAATTTAATACATCAATAGCTCTTTTTGCATTTGTTGGTAATACCACTTTTATGATTTGCAACTCCGCAAATAACTCTGCTCCATCAATATCGGAAATCATCTCATGTTTCAAATAATTCTCAAGGTTGTGACATGAAGACTTCAAACTATCATTAAAAACATGTTTCAATCTTTCTAGTTCATACAAAAATCTGAATGTCTCGCCGTACTTTTTAAATTGTTCAGATCTACTTTCAAGTGATGACAAACCTTTATCCACAATATACAAAAGTAATTCACTCTAAAAGATTCTTTTGATGATTGCGTAGTCTCTTCACTATTATTTTCATCAAATTGTTTTTTCGTGCGTACTACGCGTCTTTGAATAAATAAAGGTTCAATCCCTAAATCAATTGCAATTTTTTCCGCCTCAACCATTGACAATTCAAATCCATATTCTCGATTTTTTTTTTGAAAAAACAAATTAAACCTTTTAGATGATCCATCACAATGTCAATATGCATATCTTCCACTTATAGCTCTCTGCTTGCTCTATTAACATTATTCAATAAAGTGTATCATAAAATCATACCAAGTAAAAATTCAAAGTTCTCAAACTCATATTTAACTAAGGATTCAGCCTCACTTTTGCATATAGGATCATCATATGACTCGCCGATTGAATTGGAGCTTCTCTAATTTGTAGAGCTTGAGACCAAATTGCTTTCGCACATTCAACATGACTTTCCCAACGAGTTTACGACAAAGGCTTTAGTGTAAGACCATCAACACTATCTATAAATATTTTCCATCGTTTAGTTGAGGATGAAAACAAAGTATACATGCGTTGTATCACACAAAAAAAAGAAATGGTTTTAAAGCAAAATTTAACCATATCACAAAGTGTAAGATTAAGACTATGACAACCACAAGGGGTATAAAATGCCCTAGGATTAACTTGTAGCAATCTATTTTCCATACCTTTATTTTTTTTCTTTCATATTAGAACCTTTATCATAGCCTTGTCCTCTCACATTATCAACGTCAAGTTCAAAGTCATTCAAAACACTAACAAGCTCATCAAAAAGCCGCTTACCAGAATTGTCATTAACCACCAAAAGTCCTTGAAAAAAACTCTTCCACCTTCACCATATTGTTTGAAATATCAACACACCTGAGACGACCCGAATTTCCCGTAAAGGAAAGCACGGATTGAGTTGAGAACACGACAAATCAGAACACAAACAGAAGAACGTTAAATGCTTATTACAACAATTTCATCGGAATACAAGAATATAACAGAGTATAAATAAATATTATACATTCGATAAATATCAGAGATTTACAAATTACAATGCAGCGGAAAATAATACAAAACACAACTGAAAAGAATATACGGATACAGAGCTTTGCGAATATCATTCCAGCTGTAAACCAGGATCCTGTGAATATAAATCTGCAAAACCAAAATTACTAGCTGCCCGTGTGGAAAATAGGGGGTCCCAGAGTTTAGGTTAAAACAATAAACTCCAGGTCAGTCATGTGACTGGTGTGAGAACTAAAATAGTTATTATCTTAGTTTTAAAGTAAGGCAAATCAAGGGACCATGCCGTATAACACGGAACGGGTTTCCTCCCAAGAATATCAGTGCATAAAAACAACAGCGCAATGCTAAATAAAGAACAATGAAGTTATTATAAGACTCAAGTCCCATCACACAATGCAACGCAAGCCGGAGGATAGAGTTTTACCTTATAATAGCCAAATATGCTTAGTACATGAAATTTCATCTTTTATTATTACTATAAGTGAAGAAATCAACTTCAAATATAAATGTATCAATCACAGACGACATGGTGCCCCATCCCACTATGTCGCCATACTAGGCTCTACAATTAAAACCGCAAAATCACATATTGGAAGTTGGATTTCCATCTGTGAATCTAGGCAAGAGATCGTCCTTACCGCTTCGAGAATGTCTAGCCCGAGCCTTAGGGTCAGAACGCATCGACCCTTGGATCGTCAGGGCCGGTCCACACAGAGTGGATTAAAATGCCTGAACACTGCGTTTCCCCGCCCTGTGGGGCGTAAATATGGTTTGTATAAAGACCATCCATCGGCTCCGCAGAGACCGAAATAACCGAGGCGCCTCGCTATCCATCATCCACATAAGTAAAACGTTAGGGCTTGCAAAACGCTGACACCACTCCTAGCTAGAAGGAAACGCATGCCCTCCCTGAGGTCCTCTCCTGTTTCTAATTCACACCGGGGTGTGAGGCTCGCGAATTAATGCTATACAAAGCTATGCTATATTAAAGCCGTGCATTGATCATCAACCACAAGACTCTGCTTTTCAACAGAAGCCTTGATCATTTGCATCTCAGCATGTCACACAGGCAATTCACGCTATGCAACCGATGTATATCAATCACACAGAATGAAATCCAATGTCAGACACACATCCATGTACAAGTTTGTTCTGGGTCTGAATGAAACCGGAGGCACCTTATTCCCTGTCCCGTATGTCCAATACAGGAGAGAGGTCCTCGCATATCCGATCGATCTCCAAGTACGTCTGGACGATCACCACTTATTACCTTGTCTTGGGTGTACAGCCCAATCAAGACATCGATAATAATCCAAACGATGTGAAGACCTCTGGTCTTCGATCACCGTCTTCATCCTCGACATATCGTCGAATCAGTTATTCAGAATGGGATAAACCCGGTCTTTCTGAATAACTCGCATATATAATAAACAAGTGCTATGAAAACACAACATACGCCTCATTCCAATACAGAATACTCCTTTATTCAAATATTCTTATACCTTGGGAAAGGTTCCCATTAATTTTATCAAAGATAAATTCTTTAAATTTATTCTTTAATCTGCCTTTGGATATCAATTCAAACCATTTTATGGTTTATACAAACTAGTCGGGATTAGCGCTCCTTACCGCAGTAATCATTTGTCTAATTTCCCAATCCCAACCTATTCATCCCATGAAGCAAAACTGGTAATTCATATCTAACACCACGGTGTTACCGGTAAATTAAATTACCATTTCACGTTCAAATCTAATTAAAGATTTAACTATCGCTTGGAGCAAAACTGGTGATACTCCATTCTCGATCATTCCTTGAATTTGATAATTTTAGTTATCAAATTCTCCTTTCAATCTATTTAAAGATTCATTAAAACTCTAATCCAGTTTTAATTTCCAAAAATCATTACTTAATGATTATTCAAAATTAAGAAATAAATCTTATCTTTAACTGGGTTAAAGAACTAATGTCATTTAAAACACAGCTCACGATAAACCCAAAATCACATTCCACTAACAATGGAATCTTTACGGAATACAGATCAATATATATAATCGATATGAACTCCCGTATCCAACCAATAATATAAATGGAATAACGACAAAGCCTTTTAAATTCCATATATATTAACAATCTTCCTCTACAGAAGCTCACTTCGATTATTACCAAATCGAATTCCATTAAATTCCAATTTAATATGTTAAATTGGAAAACTTTACTTTGGAAAACCTCCTTTAAATCTTAACAAAAGATTTATAAATTACAAATCATATTTCATTGTAAATTGGGTTAAAGAACGAATGTCGTTAAAACATAGTTCACGATAAACCCAATTCACATTCCATTTTATTCCAGTTATTAAATATAATTGGAAACTCTAACCATCTTAATTAAAAGATTTATATCTTTTCTCATGGTGTTCAAGAATAGTGTTACTGAAGACACCGTTCACGACAAACCCAAAATCCCATTTGATATTAAATATAAGGCTCTGAATAGAAAATATATCGGCTTATATTCAATATCAAATACTACAACCAACAAATATCGTATTGGAAACAACGATATAAATATATCTTTCAAATTTCCATAACAATATCTGTATAATCACGAAATCCAACATCGAAATATTCCGAGGACAATTTCAATTCAATTCCATTCCAATTTACATATTGGAAATCCTGGTTATTTATAACCATTCCAAATCCAATTTATTTTTATTTAAAAATTATTGGATTTCATATCTAGTTAATAACTGGTTCATTTTGATAAAAATATATTTTTATCTTTCCAAATATGGAATTTTTCATCCCAATTCTTTCCAAATCATTTATTATGATTTTACACAAATTATTAATATTTTTAATAATTTTATCAAGGCCCGTACAGTCGATTTCCATAAACGGTCATCGAACTGCACTTACACCGACCTTTTCCAAATTTGATTTGGGCATAATTCCAAATCCAACCATTAGATTTCTAATTTATTGTATTCGTTAGAAAGCTCTTTTCGATACGAACCCAACGGTTCCGGTTTTAGGAGAATCCGACGGTCGGGTCTCCCATAATGTTCATTTGAAGTCAATGGTCGAAATTCACGAACTGCCGCAGCGCGACGCGTTCTATTCAGGCCATTAATATAATATATATATATATATATATATATATTATATTTCGTCGATTTCCATTTAAAACGTATTTTATAAATCGTTTTAAATTTGTTTTCAAAACGATTTCAACTTCATATTCAGTTTCAAATCAAAATTGAATATTCCATATCATTAATATATAAATGATAATATTTTTAAAACATTAGATTTTGAAATCACTTCCTTTTCGATATTCATTATAGAAATGGATAAAATCGATATAAATATCATTCACGTCAAAATGATGTTAAGCTAATCAACATGGCTATATATATTTAAATATATTCGCGTCCATCCCAAATCGGACATCAAAATCATATTTTGATCTTTTACTGAATATTATTTTAAAATATTCGTTATTTTAAAATATTCATTCTTTCTAAGTTGGAATCAGACACAGTCAATTACCATATAATGTTATTATATGGATTTCATACAACACATGTATACAACAACAGTGATAAATAATCATCCATCATCCAGAGTGCATTCTACACTGTATAAGCATTAAATATAAATATTTAACGCTTACAAAAGTCTGTCAACATATCGATTGACATACAACTAAACAGTTGGGATTAGTGTACGTCAAATATCATCCTAACACACATGTGGGGTTTCAATCAACAAATAATGAATTTTATTTGTGCAGTTGGGCGATGTGTAAAATTTATCGTCGCAATCCATATCTGTCAAATGGGTGTACATACATAAACAAATCGTCTGATTTGTAAATGAATATTTATTTTATTCATATACACTTTAAAAATTATATTTTTAACTATAAAATATTTATTTCAACACATGAATATTTTATTCAGATCATTTATATAATAAAAATGATATTTTTATTGTTCTAACATATTTTAGAAAATTTTGGCAGCATAACGGCACGATAACAAAATCGGGTAATGTCTAGCATTACCCCTCTCCTGATATTGGCTCGTGCCATACACACATAACAATTCTAATCAATTCATTTCACCCAAACAACCAAATTCAACCAAATAATCTAATCAACCAAACCAAATAATCAAACAAGTCGTCCATGGTCTGTGGACGACGGGGAACAGTTCATATATGCAGTTATAAAATAAATAACTGTATAAGAAAATTATAGTGAGGAGTTCTCACCTTTAAGATCCACTCCTCCATTCCCTATTTCTAAATGGTTCGGATTTCATCTTGATTTCCGTTGGTTCCATAGCAATCTGTTTTCACGCTGTTCATAGTAAAATCACATTTTTAATATGCTACTTCATTATAAAAATTATATTTTTAAATCCTCTACATCATAAAATCATATTTTTAATACACTACATATATAAAAATAATATTTTATATTCTCTATATAATAAAAATCATATTTTTAATACACTACATATATAAAAATATGATTTTTATATTCGCCATATAATAAAAATCATATTTTTAATACACTACATATATAAAAATAATATTTTTATCTTGTAAATATATATATAAAAATCCTGTCTTTATATCGATATATATATATATATATATTAAAAATCACTTCTTTTCGTTATTAAAAATCATATCTTTAATTTAAAACCACCTGTAAAAATCATATTTTTACTTGCATAAATAAATAAAATCTGAGATAAAGACTCACCGCAGGTAGTAGCGGTTGTTTTGGAGCAGTGACGCTCGACATTGGAGGCTCAGGAAGGTCACGGATGCGAGGAAGACGATAAAAATTCGGTTTTTATTTAATGGAGGGGTCCACAGCTGGAATGGGTGGCGGAGGAGGGTCGGGGGAGGTGGCCTATGGCGGCAAGGTGCGGCGCCGGCTGGTCTGTGGCCTAGGACAGAGGTTTTTTGGGGTTGAGCGGCTGGGGACTTCCGTTTTCGAGCGGAGGAAGGGGGGAATCGTTGGAGGGGGGAGTGACGCCGGTCTGTGGGTGGGGGGAAGAGGCGCCTCTGGTGGCAGTAGAGGGGAGCGGGTGAGGGGCGCGGCGGGGCTGGGTATGAAGGCGACGGGTCTAGGTTTTTTTATTTTGAAACCCGCGGTTTGACTAAGGAGAGAAGGAAGGAAGGGGGTTTTGTGAAATGTTATATTATTTTTATTTTATTTAATTTATTCCATAAGCAACTTTTTATTTCGAACTCAAAATCGAACCCACCGACTGTCGTCCCTAGCTAATCACCCACATTCCAAACACAATGGGATATGTTCGGTTAGCTGATTCGACTGTTTCGATCAGTTTCCGTAAAAATCAAAATATAAATCTATATATTGAATTTGAACGCGCATTTCAATTTACTGGGGTCACATACGGATCCCAAAAATTCCAGAAAAATTATTTCTAGCTTCGTATTGACGATACAGTCCTAACAAAACTAATTTCGTCAAATTTGAAGACCGTTTGAAAAATGGCCATTTTCTGGTCGATCCAAATTGACTGAAACTAACAAAACACGTTTCCTTTTGCCACGCTCACATATTGATCCCAAAAATTATGAAAATTGGAATCTAGCAATAATTTGACATCCCGGATCCAACAAAAGTGGTTTCGTCAAAAAATAGAGGTGATTTGCAAAATCTCTATTTTTAAGCGTTATATTTCCTTAGCGACTATTCTGAATTTTCAACTAGGCATAACTTTTATTCCCGCTATGAAATTTTCATTGTTTGGATTCGTTGGAAAGATATTTTCATACAGATTCGAATATTTCTGGTTTCGCTAAAATCTGGTTTATTTTGAATCATGTACATTCATTTGAAATTTGAAATCGAAATTTCAAACTAGCGCGCCATTTCCAATTCCTTTTATAATTAAAATAAATATTTATATTCTAACTTCGATTTAAATAAATATATGCGTTCCAATTCTATTCAAAATAAATTTCTCGTCGTTATTATTTAAAATAATTCATTTTAAAAATTCAAAATTCATTAAAATTGCCAAAATAAAATTTTTAAATTGGTTCTGATTTTCCGTGTTGTTATAATCTCCCCCACTTAAAATCTTTTCGTCCTCGAAAAGGAACGGAGCTGAAAGTTTTTTAACTAATCAACTCAACTTTCATTCTAGCGTTCATTCTTCAACTTTTCAGTTTCTAAGAATTTTCAAATTCTTCAAAAATTTGGCTAACACCCTAAATTTTTGAAAAAATTCGCCATAATCTCCTTTGTACGGGAGCACCGGGAAAATCCCCAAACCGCCACACATGCCCTCTCATCTCAAAAAGAAAAAGAAAAATAAAAAGCCAATTGGCTCATAAAGTCATCCAAACCCAATCAATTAGTAAACATGTACCTATTTGTCGGGCATACAATTTTATTACTTTTCTTTAGCCTCCTTGCTATGACCTGTTCAATGTATATACATGTATATACATGCAATTCCAACCAATTTTCAATTCAGTTCAACATTTGTCACAATTTGTGTATATTTACCGTTCATTTACATAAGGGTTTTATTGGTTAACAAATAATCATACAACACAACCATCAATCAATTAGGGAATAAACGTTTTAAATTCATAATGTTGATATATAATCAAAGATCATATTTTTTATGCCAAATCACAACAATAAACCCTATCTAGTTTTGGTTCTCACAGCAGTCTAATGGAAATATATAGATATCCCACTTTTGAAACTCGAACACAAACACTGATGATGTCATGATCATCATCAGAATCGTCTCCGGGCGACTAGAGTGTGATTCTATATCTACCCAGTATATTTGAGACTTCGAATACACGCTAGCTAGGCGTATATGCAAAATCTATATATACTCGATCGTCCAAAATCAATATAAAAATAATATTCAAATACGTACAATAAGGTTTAAATTTTCAAAACAAATTTTGTTTTTACTCTTATTTTATAAATGACACTCTTCCAACTCGTTCTAGGATACTACTGATCCCATCTCTAACGACTCATTCTCATTGGATATTACTAATCCAATCTCTGATGAATTCTTTCATTTGGTTCTAATGTGCCTTGTTCTCGAGCTCTGGAAACCAAAGCTCTGATACCAAACCGAGACGACCCGAACTTCCCCGTAAAGCAAAGCCCGGATTGAGTTGAGAACACGACAACTCAGAACACAAACAGAAGAACATTTCATTCCTTATTACAACAATTTCATCAGAATACAAGAATATAACAGAGTATAAATAAATATTATACATTCGATAAATATCAGAGATTTACAAATTACAATGCAGCGAAAAATAATACAAAACACAACTGAAAAGAATATACGGATACAGAGCTTTCCGAATATCATTCCAGCTGTAAACCAGGATCCTGTGAATATAAATATGCAAAACCAAAACTACTAGCTGCTCGTGTGGAAAATAGGGGGACCCAGAGTTTAGGTTAAAACAATAAACTCCAGGTCAATCATGTGACTGGTGTGAGAACTAAAAACAGTTATTATCTTGGTTTTAAAGTAAGGTTAATCAAGGGACCACGCCGTATAACACGGAACGGGTTTCCTCCCAATAATACCAGTATAATACAACAACGCAATGCTAAATAAAGAACAATGAAGCCATTATAAGACTCAGGTCTCATCACACAATGCAACGCAAGCCGGAGGATAGAGTTTTACCTTATAATAGCCAAATATGCTTGGTACGTGAAATTTCATCTTTTATTATTACTATAAGTGAAGAAATTAACTTCAAATATAAATGTATCAATCATACACGGCACAGTTCCCCATCCCACTATGTCGCCATACTAGGCTCTACAATTAAAACCGCAAAATCACGTATTGGAAGTTGGATTTCCATTTGTGAACCAAGGCAAGAGATCGTCCTTACCGCTTCTAGACTCTCTAGCCCGAGCCTCAGGGTTAGAACGCATCGACCCTTGGATTGTCAGGGTCGGTCCACATGGAGTGGATTAAAATGCTTGAACACTGCGTTTTCCCACCCAATGGGGCGTAAATCTGGTCTGTATAAAGACCATCCATCGGCTCCGCAGAGACCGAAATAACCAAGGCGCCTCGCTATCCATCATCCACATAAGTAAAATGTCAGGGCTTGCAAAACGCTGACACCACTCCTTGCTAGAAGGAAACGCATGCCCTCCCTGAGGTCCTCTCCCGTTTCTGGTTCACACCAGGGTGCGAGGCTCGCGAATTAATGCTACACAAAGCTATGCTATATTAAAGCCGTGCATTGATCATCAACCACAAGACTCTGCTTTTCAACAGAAGCCTTGATCATTTGCATCTCAGCATGTCACACAGGCAATTCACGCTATGCAACCGATGTATATCAATCACACAGAATGAAATCCAATGTCAGACACACATCCATGTACAAGTTTGTTCTGGGTCTGAATGAAACCGGAGGCACCTTATTCCCTGTCCCGTATGTCCAATACAGGAGAGAGGTCCTCGCATATCCGATCGATCTCCAAGTACGTCTGGATGATCACCACTTATTACCTTGTCTTGGGTGTACAGCCCAATCAAGACATCGATAATAATCCAAACGATGTGAAGACCTCTGGTCTTCGATCACCGTCTTCATCCTCGACATATCGTCGAATCAGTTATTCAGAATGGGATAAACCCGGTCTTTCTGAATAACTCGCATATATAATAAACAAGTGCTATGAAAACACAACATACGCCTCATTCCAATACAGAATATTCCTTTATTCAAATATTCTTATACCTTGGGAAAGGTTCCCATTAATTTTATCAAAGATAAATTCTTTAAATTTATTCTTTAATCTGCCTTTGGATATCAATTCAAACCAATTTATGGTTTATCCAAACTAGTCCGGATTAGCGCTCCTTACCGAAGTAATCATTTGTTTAATTTCCCAATCCCAACCTATTCATCCCATGAAGCAAAACTGGTAATACTTCATATCTAACACCACGATGTTATCGGTAAATTAAATTACCATTTCATATTCAAATCTAATTAAAGATTTAACTATCGCTTGGAGCAAAACTGGTGATACTCCATTCTCGATCATTTCTTGAATTTGATAATTTTAGTTATCAAATTCTCCTTTCAATCTATTTATAGATTCATTAAAACTCAAATTCAGTTTTAATTTCCAAAAATCATTACTTAATGATTATTCAAAATTAAGAAATAAATCTTATCTTTAACTGGGTTAAAGAACTAATGTCATTTAAAACATAGCTCACGATAAACCCAAAATCACATTCCATTAACAATGGAATCTTCACGGAATACAGATCAATATATATAATTGATATGAACTCACGTATCCAACCAATAATATAAATGGAATAACGACAAAGCCTTTTAAATTCCATATATATTAACAGTCTTCCTCTACAGAAGCTCACTTCGATTATTACCAAATCGAATTCCATTAAATTCCAATTTAATATGTTAAATTGGAAAACTTTACTTTGGAAAACCTCCTTTAAATCTTAACTAAAGATTTATAAATTTCAAATCATATTTTACTGTAAATCGAGTTAAAGAACGAATGTCGTTAAAAACAGTTCATACCCAATTCACATTCCATTTTATTCTAATTATTAAATATAATTGGAAACTCTAACAATCTTAATTAAAAGATTTATATCTTTTCTCATGGTGTTCAACAACAGTGTTACTGAAGACACCGTTCACGACAAACCCGAAATCCCATTTGATATTAAATACAAGGCTCTGAATAGAAAATATATCGGCTTATATTCAATATCAAATACTACAACCAACAAATATCGTATTGGAAATAACGATATAAATATATCTTTCAAAATTCCATAACAATATCTGTATAATCACGAAATCCAACATCGAAATATTCCGAGGACAATTTTGATTCAAATCCATTCCAATTTACATATTGGAAATCCTGGTTATTTTTAAAACCATTCCAAATCCAATTTATTTTTATTTAAAAATTATTGGATTTCATATCTAGTTAATAACTAGTTCATTTTGATAAAAATATTATTTTAT
Organism: Allium sativum; assembly: GCA_030737875.1. Taxonomy (NCBI): domain Eukaryota; kingdom Viridiplantae; phylum Streptophyta; class Magnoliopsida; order Asparagales; family Amaryllidaceae; genus Allium; species Allium sativum. The sequence goes on from CM060923.1 coordinate 17,425,614, forward strand.
CTTTCCAAATATGGAATTTTTCATCCTAATTCTTTCCAAATCATTTATTATGATTTTACACAAATTATTAATATTTTTAATAATTTTATCAAGGTCTGTACAGTCGATTTCCATAAACGGCCATCGAACTGCACTTACAGCGACCTTTTCCAAATTTGATTTGGACATAATTCCAAATCCAACCGTTAGATTTCTAATTTCTTGTATTCGTTAGAAATCTCTTTTCGATACGAACCCAATGGTTCCGGTTTTAGGAGAATCCGACGGTCGGGTCTCCCGTAATGTCCATTCGAAATTCACGAACTGCCGCGGCGCGGCGCGTTCTATTCAGGCCATTAATATAATATATATATATATATATTTCATCGATTTCCATTTAAAACGTATTTTATAAATCGTTTTAAATTTGTTTTCAAAACGATTTCATCTTCATATTCAATTTCAAATCAAAATTGAATATTCCATATCATTAATATATAAATGATAATATTTTCAAAACATTAGATTTTGAAATCACTTCCTTTTCGATATTCATTATAGAAATGAATAAAAACGATATAAATATCGTTCACGTCAAAATGACGTTAATCTAATCAACACGGCTATATATATTTAAATATATTCGCGTCCATCCCAAATCGGACATCAAAATCATATTTTGATCTTTTACTGAATATTATTTTAAAATATTCGTTATTTTAAAATATTCATTCTTTCTGAATTGGAATCAGACACAGTCAATTACCATATAATGTTATTATATGGATTTCATACAGCACATGTATACAACAACAGTGATAAATAATCATCCATCATCCAGAGTGCATTCTACACTGTATAAGCATTAAATATAAATATTTAACGCTTACAACAGTCTGTAAACCTATCGATTGACATACAACTAAATAGTTGGGATTAGTGTATGTTAAATATCATCCCAACACCCGTGTGGGGTTTCAATCAACAAATAATGAATTTTATTTGTGCAGTTGGGCGATGTGTAAAATTTATCGTCCCAATCCATATCAGTCAAATGGGTGTACATAAACAAATCATCTGATTTGTAAATGAATATTTATTTTATTCATATACACGTTAAAAATTACATTTTTAACTATAAAATGTTTATTTAAATACATGAATATTTTATTCAGTTCATTTATACAATAAAAATGATATTTTTATTGTTCTAACATATTTTAGAAAATTTTGGCGGCATAACGGCGCGATATCAAAATCGGGTAATGTCTAGCATTACCCCTCTCCTGATATTGTCTTGCGCCATACACACATAACAATTCTTATCAATTCATTTCACCCAAACAACCAAATTCAACCAAATAATCTAATCAACCAAACCAAACAATCAAACAAGTTGGTATGTGGACGACGCGAAACAGTTCATGTATGCAGTTATAAAATAAATAACTGTATAAGAAAATTATAGTGAGGAGTTCTCACTTTTGGATTCCACTCCTCCATTCCCTATTTCTGAATGGTTCGGATTTCGTTTTGATTTCCGTAGGTTCCACAGCAATCTGTTTTCACGCTGTTCATAATCAAATCACATTTTTAATATGCTACTTCATTATAAAAATTATATTTTTTAATCCTCTACATAATAAACATCATATTTTTAATACACTACATATATAAAAATAATATTTTTATATTCTCTATATAATAAAAATCATATTTTTAATACACTACATATAAAAAATATGATTTTTATATTCTCTATATAATAAAAATCATATTTTTAATACACTACATATATAAAAATAATATATTTTTTCTTGTAAATATATATATATATATAAATCCTGTCTTTATATCGATATATATATATTAAAAATCACTTCTTTTCGTTACTAAAAATCATATCTTTAATTTAAAACCACCTATAAAAATCATATTTTTACTTGCATAAATAAATAAAATCTGAGATAAAGACTCACCACAGGTAGTAGTGGTTGTTTTGGAGCAGTGACGCTCGACATTGGTGGCTCGAGAAGGTCATGGACGCGAGGAAGACGATAAAAATTCGGTTTTTATTTAATGGAGGGGTCCACAGCTGGAATGGGTGGCGGAGGAGTGTCGGGGGAGGTCGCCTATGGCGACAGGGTGCGGCGCTGGCTGGTCTGTGGCCTGGGACGGAGGTTTTTTTTTGGATTGAGCGGCTGGGGACTTCGGTTTTCGAGCGGAGGAAGAGGGAATCGTTGGAGGGGGGAGCGACGCCGGTCTGGTGGGGGGGCGCCTCCGTCGGCGGTAGAGGGGAGCGGGTGAGGGGCGCGGCGGGGCTGGGTATGAAGGCGACGGGTCTAGGTTTTTTTCTTTTCTTTTTTTTTTATTTTGAAACCCGCGGTTTGACTGAGGAGAGAAGGAAGGGAGGGGGCTTTGTGAAAGGTTATATTATTTTTATTTAATTTAATTTATTCCATAAAAAACCTTTTTATTTCAAACTCAAAATCGAACCCACCGACCATCGTCCCAAGCTATTAACCTCCATTCCGAACACAATGGGATATGTCCGGTAAGCTGATTCGACTGTTTCGATCAATTTCCGTCAAAATCAAAATATACATCTATATATTGAATTTGAACGCGCATTTCAATTTACTAGGGTCACATACGGATCCCAAAAATTCTAGAAAAATTATTTCTAGCTTCGTATTGACGATACGGTCCTAACAAAACTAATATCGTCAAATTTGAAGACCGTTTGAAAAATGTCCATTTTCTGGTCAATCCAAATTGACTGAAACTAACAAAACACGTTTTCTTTTGCCACGCTCACATATTGATCCCAAAAATTATGAAAATTGGAATCTAGCAATAATTTGACATTCTGGATCCAACAAAAGTGGTTTCGTCGAAAACGGAGGTCATTTGCAAAATCTCTATTTTTAAGGGCTACATTTGCATAGTGACTATTGTGAATTTTCAACTGGGAATAACTTTTTATTCCCGCTATGAAATTTTGATTTTTCGGATTCGTTGGAAAGATATTTTCATACAGATTCAAATATTTCTAGTTTCGCTAAAATCCAGTTTATTTTGAATCCTGTACATTCATTTGAAATTTGAAATCGAAATTTCAAACTACCACGCCATTTCCAATTCCTTTTATAATTAAAATAAATATTTATATTCTAACTTCGATTTAAATAAATGTATACGTTCCAATTCTATTCCAAATAAATTTCTCGTCGTTATTATTTAAAATAATTCATTTTAAATATTCAAAATTCATTAAAATTGCCAAAATAAAAATTTTAAGTTGGTTCTGATTTTCCGGGTTGTTACAACACCTCAAGACTATTGTCATTTGTTCCTCATGGCTTGCATCAGGAGTACAATCAAGTATGATAGGAAAATACTTTGCTTGTTTAATTTTCAAAATAATTGTTTTCCTAATTCCACCCACGATTAGAAGTATTAGCTCATTTTGAATCTTGTTTAGGGTTGACCCGACTAAGTCGATTTTTACCCTCCAAACCCGATTATATCTTGTATCTCTTTTATACTGTTAGTATTTTATGTATGTAATAATCAACATGCACATATTATTCTAGTGTAAGCTGTTCTATTTTGCTAATTTATTCTTGTATGATGTTAGTTATATTTTACTTATAACAACTATATCTCTTCCATACCGTTAGTTTTTTTATGTATGTAGTATGCTCGTATGTTCTTATGCATGGAGAACGATTTCTGGACATGGTGATTTCATGCTTTATATATGTGCTGCCATTTGATGATTTTGTAACATGCTGCATGTTGGTGATTTTGTAACTTACTGCCTGCTGATGATTATATACTAATGCTTCCGGTTGGTGATTTAGTTCTTTTATTGTTTATATTAGTGGGCAATGTTTACCAATGGGTCGGGTCGGGTCAACCCGTTTATAAACGGGTCGGGTTAGGAAAAAAACGACCCGTTTAATAAACAGGTTGACCCGACCTATTTATAAATCAACCCGAATCTGACCCGACCCGAACCCGACATGACCCATTAACAACCCTAATTTTCAGGCAAACTGCAAACAACACATATTATATCGAAGAATTTATTTAGTGAAGACAACATTGTCTACAATGAAAAGCAGCAAAGGGTTATACTCATACTCGGTACAACACAATAGTTTTCTCAAATATTAGGTAAACCGCAAGCAACACACGTTTTCCCAAATAATTTAAAGCAATTTTCTATTGAGCAGAGTAATAATATATTAAATTATCCAGAGAGAATTGTGAAAATTAAAGTTTTACCGATTGACTGAAACATAGCAGAGAGCCTGAGCCAACAATCTCTTGATGAATCAAATTGAATTTGGCGAACTAATTTCAGCCTTAGCGGAACTGAATTTATCTTCCATGCGTGGTTTTCTTCTTCCGACTTATGTATGTTTTGTAAGAAATTAGGAGGCTCGAACGATGACCTGCTGCTGTTGTTCTACGTACATTACCACTTCTGCAATTTTTTTTGAGTCCCTAGGGAATGGCCTAGTGGGCCTAGGGTGAAGGTCGGGCCTGGATAAGGAAGATCGTGACGACAATGGTGAGGGTGGTAGCGGCAATGGTGAAGGGGAAAGTGAGTCCAACAACGAGGAAACAAAGTCCTATCAGCATGAAAGCGAAGATGATGCATCCACAACGGAAGAGAAGGAAGAGCGTATAGAAGAAACATACGAGGGGGTCCGAAGAATACTGATTTTATCGCAGATTATATTACTCATGTAGCTTGAGAAAGAAACTTCATTTCAAACCTCTGCCAAAAATCGTCCCAAGTCTCCACTAGACGTCCTGCGTGCATCACTTCCCACCAGAATGAAGCTTCGTCTTTTAGCTGCCAAACGGCCAACTAAATCTTCCTACTATCGTCAACTTCGAAAATTCCAAAACAATCCTCCGTCTCTTTAAGCCAATTCCTTGCTTCTACAAAAGTATTAGTTCCTCGGAATGGCTTTCCTCCCATAGCACAGAAACCTTTGCATATCTTAGAGAAATTATCAGCACGTGGAGGAGAAGGAGGAACGGCGACTGCAGCTGGGGGAGGGGCGTCTGCTTGGCCTTCAGCGGGTGTCGTAGCCTCTAGATACCTACGAAACCAAGCCGATATCTGTATGCCCTCTGGAATGTCAGGGTCCCTAGACATGATGAAAAAAAAGGAAAAAGGGATTCAAACAGAGAATCGAAAGATATTACATATGGCTTTGGGGAATATGTTTTTCAAAACAGATTTTTCTTTTGTCAACTTTGAAAATTCCAAAAAAAATCCTCCGTCTCTTTAAGCCAATTCCTTGCTTCTACAAAAGTATTAGTTCCTCGGAATGGCTTTCCTCCCATAGCACAAAAACCTTTGCATATCTTAGAGAAATTATCAGCACGTGGAGGAGGAGGAGGAGGAGGAACGGCGGCTGCAACTGGGGGAGGGGCGTCTGCTTGGCCTTCGGCGGGTGTCGTAGCCTCTAGATACCTACGAAACCAAGCCGATATCTGTATGCCCTCTGGAATTTTAGGGTCCCTAGACATGATGAAAAGAAAGGGAAAAAGGGATTCAAACAGAGAATCGAAAGATATTACATATGGCTTTGGGGAATATGTTTTTCAAAACAGACTTTTATTTTGAAAATGCTTTCCTTTAAAAACCTCTTTGAAAACAATTTTCAAAATCTTTTATCCGATCTGGTAACCTTCAGCTCTGATACCAAATGCCACACCCCACGTCCGTTCAGGGTTTTAAATCTTGGATATCGGTCTCGTTTCTTCTCGGTGATTTTATAGACTTGATCTCATATTGGGGGAGATCTCGGACGAGATGAGTCTAACTCGGGAGTTCGTCTCGGATTTTCATCTTGGGTCTGAAAGTTCGTATCGGAACAATCTCGGAGTACATGATATGTTAAAAAATGATTTTTTTACAAAATGATTTCTATGAGTGTTATTAAAAAAATAGTAACTTAAACTTGAATTGCAAAATAACTTTATGATTCTTTATTTTGCGAAAGATCATTCATAATCAAAATCTTATTATGCTTAAAACAGAAATATTGTTAGACATAAAACATTAAAAGGATCCAAAACATTAAAAAATTCAACATAAATAGACCATAAAATATATAATTTCATAGGTAGCATATATGTAAAAAAGACGAATATGAAAATCATAAGCATTGTAGAACATATATGAACATACAATATGGTCATTTTACATGCAAAATGTAAAATAACAAAAGATTATCATGGCTAGATCCGAGTTTCTTAATTATTGTTATAGTTCAGGCATAAATTTAAATTTTAACAAAAAAACTAAGATCTCGGGCGATATTCCAATATTTCGTCTCGGTCGATATATCGTTCGATATTGCAATATCTTGGGCGATATATTCGAAAAGAGATTTAGAGTGATATTTACTGTTTCGTTTCAGAAGGAGCCCAAAATGAGATCTCGGAGGAGATCTTGGGCAATATTTGCGAGATTTGAAACAGTGCGTCCGTTAATGTCACTATTTATCAGAATGCATTAAGTTTCGTGAAGCGTTATAGGTAAATAGAAACAGAAACATCACAAAATAGATATAAAATAACAGCGGAATTAAAAACTTTATTAATTAGAAAAGCTTCGTGGTCCAAACCCAATTACATAATAAGTCTGAAAACTCGTTATGTCAATATAAAACTTCTGTCTTGTACCAAAACCATCATCAGAGTAAAATAATACATAAAATGAGCATAATCCCAAAAATATAGCCATAGAAGAGAAGATACGAAATCAAGTAGTACATCTAAGCAGCTCCAAGCAGAATGAAAGAAGAATCCTAATCAAGCTTGAGTATTCCTACCTTGAGAACCGGGGAGGGGGGACGGAAGAGAGAAGAGGAAACAAAATGGGTCAGACATAAGTCTGGTGAGTCCAGTTACTTTTAGCATATAAATAAGTAAAAGCATCATGACAGGCATATAAGTTGCAGAGAGAGATAATATGGTCATAAGGCAAGTATAACAAGGTAAACAGGATAAATAGAACAGAACATGCTTGGCGCTTCTTTAATATTTTTCTCCCTCTTCATCAATACTAGTATAACCGGAACAAGATGATCTCAACAAGTACAAGATGGTAGACTTAGGTGTACTTCTAGTGATAGGTTTTACCCCATACAATAATAGGTTGCCCAATAGAACTGACGGGTGTTACCCCCAACGATAATAACGGGCTCCTAAATAGGAGAGACTTGATGTACCCAATTTACTACCCTAATCGATCGGCTCCCTAACCCATAGATACCCGAGCTGGCCCCACAGTAAGATGTATTACTTCCTAAAGTGGCAACCCTGTTATTTCCAAGATGCACAACTATATCTACTGATGTCACAACATCTTATTTTCCCGAGCAGGCGGACCTATGCATGCACATGACCCCGATGGAACGCGCCGTTAAACACCCTTCTCCCAAGTGATCTCTTATAACCAGCTCAGTATGGGTGCCCTGACCCCGACCTAGTTCGGGGTTGTCCATTTGATACCGATATAGGTCACTGATTAATACGGGTCCCACACACCAGATCATACAAGCTTTCCCCTAGGCTTGCATCCCCACTACTAGGATTTCAACAGGTTATGCCTACCAGTTTAACAAGATTGCATAACCCCAACAGGTTAAGTTTGTCGGGTTCATATGTATTAGAGAACAGAGTTTTGATGACAACAACCTTATTTCGATTATCATTGATTATATAATATATACTAACATGTCTATCTAGAATATATAGACATATATATATATATGCAGGATTTGTATACAGGACTTAAGTACTGAAGACTGTACAATTTTAGAGATTCAAGAGTTATCAAGCTTTCAAGAGTTCAAGATTAATATAGTTATAGAGTCTAGATTTTGCAAGACTCTATATAGCACTCCAGGTTCAATATTCAAATTCTGATTTCCAAACTCTGATTTTCAAATTCTATTTTCTATCCTCAATTATCTCTATTTTATTTTTATCTTTTCTATTTTCTTTTTTATTTATCTTTGTTTTTCAAACTTCAGTTTTATATTTATGTTTTTATACTTTATATTTATATAGTTTAAAACCTTACAATTTTATAAATATGTTTATATAGTTTAAATTTATGTTTTCATATGTTTTTCTACTTTATAATATTAATTTACAACACTGTTTTTTTATTCAAGAATTTCCAGAATCATATTTATATTAAAATACTTAAAAAAATGTATAAAATTCAAATTTACACTAGAGTATGTCGACATACATAAAACACTATGTCGACATATAACTATCAGAGATTTAAATTTGAAAGGAAGTGACTTTTCACCATTTGAAACATTTCAGAAACATTACAACCTTTCACACACTATAAAAAGGGCATGAATTTAAATTTTTAATCATATCTTATTCTCCACTTTCACTCTCTTTCATTATATAATTATTCTTTATCATTTTTATGATTTCTACACTTATACTCTGCCTAATTCAATCCCGTTTTGATCAAACTTCTTCTCTCTACACTCTCTTCTCATCTCTCTCTAAATCAAGTTCTATTGAAGAGTTATAGGGTTTTTTGTAATTGTTGGGTTAAGTAAAGTAGGAATCGGTGTATTCCTTGTAGCCGTGAAATCAAGGAAGCAGGAATCGTTGTTTTCCTTGTAGCCATTAAATCAAGGGAGTAGGAATCGATGTTTTCCTTGCAGCCGTGAAATCAAGGAAGTAGGAATCAGTGGTATCCCTTGTAGCCATGAAATCAAGGAGGTTGTACTTGACTATTGATATAGTAATAAAACTCTGCGCAATCCAGCGTTGTGCGGGACTGGACGTTGGAGCAATCCGAACTAGTATAAAATCTGGTGTGTTCTTTCCTTTTCTGCATTTTTATTTCTATTTATTTTGCATCTGTGTTTGAATTTGTGTTGGGATTGTGTGTGTGGTGTTTGTTTCCTTCTGTTATCCACATAAGTTTTAGATTTTGTTTAGATTCTCACAAACACTATTCACCCCTTCTCTAGTGTTTGTTTTGCCTTAACGATCCATTACACAATCCCTAACAATTGGTATTAGAGCAAGGTTTTTCAAAAAGTTCATAATTTGATTTTTGAAAATGTTAAATGGAAAATTTTGAACACTAGTTTTAATTCATGTTTTGCATCAAGTACTATATGAGTCTGCATTCAGTATTATTAAAAAACCAAGTTACTATGATATGATTATTTGAAATTTAAAATTTTGAATTTTGAATCTTTTTAAATTTTTGATATATGGATATGTTACAAAATCATCATGATATTATTGTAGTTAGTTATTTTGAAAAGTCATTTGAATATTTGAAAAGACATTTGAATTATTTGAAAAGTTATTTGATTATTTGAGAAGTTGTGTTGTTTTACAGGAAAAGATATGTTATATGGCTGTTGGATATTCAAACTTTGAAAAGATGGGTGACGTGGCTGTTGGTAATTCAAATTCCGAAATTGTGATTCAAATTTTGAGAAGAAATCAAAAAGAGGAGAAGAGTAACGACGGTTGGTGAAGAAACATCAAGAAGAAATGGATATATATAATATATATCTGCAACGAAATGGGTAACAGATCAATTTACAACTGTGGAGTTTCATCTACAACTCATATTCATACTGTACTTCTCTTCATTTGCTTCGTAATGCCACTGGTTTCATGAAAATCCGTCACGAATTGATCAAGTAATGATCAAATAAAGTTTTGGTGAATAAAGAGAGAAGCAAACCAAAACTGTCGACGGTTATCTTCAAATTGCATCCATAGGTTAGACTATTTTGTCTTAAATCCTTTTCCAGATTGAAGTTCTCGTTCTCGCGGTCGATTTAATGGGTAAATCATCAAATTGCGATCAAAATTGAGTGAGATATGACTATTTGAAGTTGGCTATGCAAACCTAAAAAACTGTTACGGGATTTCAGACATGTCTTTTACTGTTTCGACTTGCTGCACCCCAACGCCATCCAAATTCATCCCCAAACTGTCACTAGATCATAGTCCTTGGCTTTCTCTTTGATTTGCCGCTGATTTCGTCCAAATCCGTTAAGAAACGATGAAGTTATGACTCTTGCAAGATTGATCAAAAATTGAAAATCGGGAAGAAGAAGAAGAAGAAGAGAAATAGTTATGAAGAGACATGACTTTTGGGCCTTTATATAGTAGTTGAACTGTCCAGTCATGCAAAATTCAAAATTCAAATTTAAAATTTTGGCGCCAAGTTGGTTGAACTACTATATCATTAATATCTTTCTCATACGATGTTCAAATTCAGCAAATGAATATACTATCCTGATCAGAAAAACATGCCCGTCGCAATAGAGAAGATCTCATCATCAAACTCCGGAAGATCAATTCAAAATTCAGAGAATATCGAAGAAATGGATCTAAAAACAGGGTACGTCTTAATTAATTTTTAATTTTTTTGGTTGAATAGATGTTTTGTTTGCTTTGCTTTGTTTTGAATTTGAAATTTAAAACTTTAAAATTCAAACTTGAAATTTAAAATTCAAAAGTTAAAATTTAAAATTCAAATTTTGGAATTCAAATTTGAATTTTGAAATTCAAAATACTAATAAAATAATAAATATAATAATAAAATAAATTTTAGATGTTTTTTAGGATTACTATTATTTCAGGAAATAGTTAAACCTGAAATATAAATCGACATTTTAAAACCAAAGTCACGAAACCATATTCTCTTTGAAATAATGCGTATATCTATATGTTGACATATCAGGCTATATAATGAAATTCAAGTTTTGAATTTCAAAGGTTTAAACTTTCAAACTTCCCTCCATATTTTCAATAAGAAAATGCTAGTTCGAACTCTAGTTATTAACTTTGTCTGTCTACTTATTTTCTTATATCTAGTTTCAATATATATATATATTAAAAGTATTTAAATTAGTAAAATTATATAGACATGTTAATATGATATACAAAGTTAATATAACTTTTTGATATTGTTATAAAATATAATTTTATTCAACTTTTATATAGTTTAAACATGCATAGTTTAACTTATATATTATTCATATGATTTCGTAACAATTTTGGGTTACATTATAATAAATACTATTTGTAACTTCATACTAATTTTGGTTTATATATTTAACTTAATATTTTGGCATAAAGAAATATATATATATATATATGATTTTTATGTTTAAAAAAATATATAATTCAAATATAAGAAATTATATCTTTATATATTACTTCATATTATCAGTTTTCATTAAAGTAATTTTGTTATAACTATAGATTTCTTTTAAAGTTTTTAACATTTAGATGGTTCCTTAACAAATTAATATATTTTGGTTTCTAAAAGTTTAAATTTAAAATTGATTTGCATCAAAAGATTGATTTATATTTCATAATAAATTAAATTTTAAATCCTTTTTAAAAAAAATAGTTTATATATATATATACAATTATGACTATATGTTTACTTTATATGATACGATTCTATATTCTCTTTAAAAAGATCTTCAAATTTTACTAAATTAAAGAATCACCTTATTAAGAATATTTAACTCCACATTTCTCATAGAAATATTTTAAATATTTTATTATATATTATGAATATCACAAAACTTTTATCTTTACTATCCTTTCAATCTCTTTTATAAGTACCATTAACTTAGGTCTAGAAATTAACATATATTATCCATGTTTGATTCAAATAATTTATTATATGCATAATAGTTAGATATTACCTTAAGTATCTTTTATAGAAATACATACCTTCATCAAATCATTCTATATATTATTACCATAATATCATTACACATCTTATTTCATATCATACAATACACCTCAAATTAAAATCATTCACATCACAAGTTACATTTCATTCAATATACCACTTCATATAGATCTACATATGACATACTGCATTACAACCAACACTGAAACGACCTGAACTTCCCCGGTCTTCGAAGAGAAGAGAAAGAATGGATTGAGTTGAGAACATGACAAATCAGAAAACAAACAGAAGAACATTTCATTGCTATTTACAACAATTTACATCAGAGTACAAGAATATACAGAGTATGAATAATTAATATACATCAGAAAAATGTCATAGATTTAAATTACATTGCAGCGGAAAATAATACATAACACAACTGAAAAGAATACACGGATACAGAGCTTTTCGAATATAGTTCCAGTTGTAAATCCGGGATCCTGTGAATATAATATCTGCAAAACCAAAACTACTAGCAGACCATGTGAAAAATATGGGAACCCAGAGTTTAGGTTAAAAAAATAAACTCCAGGTCAGTCATGTGACTGGTGTGGGAACTAAAACAATTATTTAAAACATTAATTTAAAAGAGAGTAAATTAAGGGACCACGCCGTATAACACAGAACGGGTTTCCTCCCAAGAATACTAGTGCATAGAATAAACAATACAATGCTTTGTGGAAAAATGAAGCTATTATAATACCCAGGTCCCATCACACAATGCAACGCAAGCCGGAGGATAGGGTTTTCCCTTATAATAGCCAAACATGCTTGGTACGTTTAAAACAAATCATTTGATACTATTATAAGTGCATATTGTATAAAACAACTTCAAATATAAATGTATCAATCATAGGCGTCATGGGTACCATCTATCATGTCGCCAATACTAGGCTCTACAATCAAAACCGAAATGTCACGTATTGGAAATTGGATTTCCGTCATGAGTCGAGCCAAGGGATGTACTCCTCGTCGGCTTCAAGACACTCTAGCAAATGCCTCAGGATCTCCCGTAGAAGACCCGTGGATCCTCCAAGGCCGGTCCTCTCTTACGCTTGAGGATTAGTATTCCTGAACACACGTTTTCCAGTCCTGTAGGACCTATATCCATCGGCTCCGTAGTAACCGATATATCCGAGGCGCCTCGCAATCCAACAACCACATAGGTAAAAATAATAAATGTCTGGGCTCCATACCATGACACCACCCATAGCTAGAAAGAAATGCCATGTCCTCCTTGGGTCCCTTATCCCGTTTTTGACTCATACCGAGGTGTGAGGTTCGCGAATTAACGCTATTAACAAAGCTATGCTATATTAAAGCCGTGCTTTGATCATCAACCACAAGACTCTGCTTTTCAACAGAAGCTTTGATCATTTGCATCTCAGTATGCCATACAGGCAATTCACGCCATGCGACTGATGTCTATCGATATATAACCTCTGAGCTCGTACGTCTCAGAGAAGGGTGTTAAGCAAGAGAATAAATTCTCCACCGCCAAACAGATATATATTTAATAGAGATCAATCAACATAGAATAAAATCCAATGTCAGACACACATCCATTTAATAGTCCGTTCTGGGTCTGAACGAAACTGGAGGCACCTTATTCCCTGTCCCGTGTCCAATACAGGAGAGAGGTCCTCGCATATCCGGTCGATCCCCAAGTACGTCTGGACGATGACCACTTATTACCTTGTCTTGGGTGTACAACCCAATCAAGATTCAAGACATCAGTAATCATCCAAACGATGTGAAGACCTCCGGTCTTCAACCACTGTCTTTATCTTTGACTTATCGTCGAATTAGTTATTCAGAATGGGTATAAACCCGACCTTTCTGAATAACTCGTGTATACAATAAACAAGTGCTATAAAAACACACATACGCCTCATTCAAATTCTGAATATTCTTTTATTTAAATATTAATATCCTTTGGGAAAGATTCCCATTAATTTTATCAAAGATAAATCCTTTTAATTTATTCTTTAATCTTCCTTTGGATACCAATTCAAACTAAATTAAGGTTTATCCAAACTAGTCGGGATTAGTGCACCTTACTGAAGTAATCATTTGTTTAATTTCCCAATCCCAACCTATTCAACCCATGGAGAAAAACTGTTCATACTCCATATCTAACACCACAGTGTTATTGGTAAATTTAATTACCATTTCACGTTTAAATATAATTAAAGATTTAACTATCGCTAGGAGCAAAACTGTTGATGCTCCATTCTCGATCATTTCCCAAATTTGATAATTTAAATAATCAATTCCCATTTCTATCTAATTAAAGATTCATTAAAACTCCACTTAGTTTTAATCTTCCCAAAAATCAATATTAATGATTATTTAACTTTGGAAACACAAACATGCCGCATCGACAATCTAGACCGTACTATTGATTTCTGCCGATATATAACCTCTAAGCTCGTACGTCTTAGAGAAGGGTGTTAAGCAAGAGAATAAATTCTCCGCCACCAAACAGATACATATTTAGTAGAGATCAACCATACAGTTCGAAATACAATGTTAGACATGTAATCCTGTCTTTAACTGGGTTAAAAAACTAATGTCATTTAAAACACAGTTCACAATAAACCCAAATCACATTCCATTAATTATGGAATACTCATGGAAAATAGATCAATATATATATAATCGATATCAATTTCTGTATCCGACTAATAATATAAATGGAATAACGACAAAGCCTTTTAAATTCCATATATATATTAACAGTCTTCCACCACAGAAGCTCATTTCCATTGTTATCAAATCGAATTCCATTCAATTCCAATTTAATATATTAAATTGGAAAACTTTACTTTGGAAAATTTCCTTAAATCTTAATAAAAAGATTTATAAATTCCAAATCATATTTCACTGTAAATCGGGTTAAAGAACGAATGCCGTTTAAAACACAATTCACAATAAACCCAGTTCACATTCCATTTTATTCCAATTAAATGTTAATTAACTGGAAACACTAATAATCTTTAATTAAAAGATTTATTCTTTTCACACGGGGTTTAAGAACAATGTTATTTAAGACACCATTCACGGCAAACCCAAAATCCAATTCTTTTATTCAATTCCAATTAAATATCAATTAATTGGAAAAACTTCACTAAATCTTAATTTAAGATTTATTCTTTCCTCAACTGGGTTTAAGAACAGTGTTAATGAAGACACCATTCACGACAAACCCAAAATCCAATTCAATATTAAATACAAGGCACTAAATAGAAATTATATCGGCTTATATTCAATATCAAATTCTGAAATCAACAAACATCGTATTGGGAATAACGATATATATATATCTTCCAAATTCCTCCACAATATCCATATAATCACATAATCCAATATCGAAATATTCTGAAGATAATTTCGATTCAAATCCATTCCAATTCATATATTGGAAATTCTGGTTATTTTTAAAACCATTTCAAACCCAATTTATTTATTTTAAAAACATTCGATTATAATTCTAGTTCATAACTAGTCCATTTTGATAAAAATATATTTTTGTCTTTTCAAATATGGAATTTTTCATCCCAATTCTTTCCAAATCATTTATTATGATTTTACACAAATTATTGATATTTTTAATAATTTTATCATGGTCCGTACAGTCGATTTCCATAAACGGTCATCGAACTGCACTTACAACGACCTTTTCCAAATTTGATTTGGACATAATTCCAAATCCAACCGTTAGATTTCAAATCTCTTATATTCGTTGGAAAGCTCTTTTCGATACGAACCCAATGGTTCCGATTTTAGGAGAATCCAACGGTGGGATCTCCCGTAATGTCCATTCGAAGTCAATGGTCGAAATTCGCGAACTGCCGCGGCGCGGTGCGTTCTATTCAGGCCATTAAATATATATAATATATATATTATATGTATATTTCGTTGATTTCCATTTAAAACATATTTTATAAATCGTTTTAAATTCGTTTTCAAAACGATTTCAACTTCATATTCAGTTTTAAATCAAAATTGAATATTCCATATCATTAATATATAAATGATAATATTTCCAAAACATTAGATTTTGAAATCATTTCCATTTCGATATTCATTATAAAAATGAATAAAATCGATATAAATATCGTTCACGTCAAAATGGCGTTAATTTAATCAACACGGCTTTATATATTTAAATATTTTCGTGTCCATCCCAAATCGGACATCAAAATCATATTTTGATCCATTACTGAATATTATTTTAAAATATTCATTACTCGTCATTTTAAAATATTCTTTAATTTAAAATATTCATTCTTTCCGAATTGGAATCAGACACAGTCAATTACCATATAATTTTACTTATATGGATTTCATACACACATGTACACAACAATAATCAAACAAAGTCAACCATCATCCAGAGTGCATTACACAATTGCATAAGCGTTAAATATAAATAATTAACGCTTACAATAATCTGTCAACCCATCGATTGACATACAACTAAATATTGGGATTAGTGTATGTCCAATATCATCCCGATACCCGTGTGGTGTTTTCAAACAACAAACACTGGTTATTATTTGTGTAGTTGGGCGATGTGTAAAATATATCATCCCAATCAATATCAGTCAAATGTGTGTACATAAACAAATCATCCGATTTGTAAATGAATATTTATTTTATTCATATACACGTTAAAAATTATATTTTTAAATATAAAATATTTATTTCAACATATGAATATTTTATACGGTTCATTTATACAATAAAAATGATATTTTTATCGTTCTAACATTTTTAGAAAATTTCGGCAACATAACGGCACGATACTAGAACCGGAATAAGGTCTAGCCTTATCCCTCACCTAATAATGGCTCACGCCATGTACAAACCAAATTCTATCGATTCAATTCATTTCCCAACCCAAATTCAAACAAATAATCCAATCAACCAAACAACCAAACAAACGTGGTTTCAAACAAAGGTGTCGGGTGCTACTAAGCACTGTCTGCATCCTAGTATATATATTTAACTAGAAAATAAATTAAAGTGAGAAGTTCTCACCTTTGGTTTCCACTCCGCCGTGCTTTATTATCGCTCAAATTCACTGTTCTGATTCCGACGCAATCTGTTCACGAAATTTCATATTTTTACAACGTTACTATATATATAAAAATTGCATTTTTATATCGTTAAAAAACTGAATCTTTATATAATTAAAGATCGTAGCTTTTCCAAATTTTAAAAATCATATCTTTTTATTCCAATGTTAAGATATATAAAAATCTATTTTTAAAACGAAGTTATTTAAATAAAAATCATATTTTTATATTCATACCATTCATATAAAAATCACATTTTTATCTCGCTATCATATATATATATATAAATCACATTTTTATTTGCTATTCCTATATATAAAAATCTAATATTTATTTGCTATTCGTATATATAAAAATATAATCTTTATTTGCTATTCATATATAAATAAATCTAATCTTTATTTGCTATTCATATATAAAAGAAATCCAATCTTTATTACGATGCTTACACTATAAAAATCATATTTTTATATCGCTCTTCATATAATAAAATTCACATTTTTATCATATCGTTATATATATAAAGATCAAATTTTTATCTTCGCTTTCTACATATAAAATCCAATTTTTATCTAAACCATTCATAAATTATATTTTTATTTATACCATTCATAAAAATAATATTTTTATTTTGCTACATATATAAAAATCATACTTTTATATTCTCCGTATACATAAAAATCATATTTTTATTTTCTCTACATATATAAAAATCATATTTTTTTTATTTTCTCTACATACATAAAAATCATATTTTTATATCGCTATAGCATATATAAAAATCGAATTTTTCTACCATAATCATATATGTAAAAATTGTAATTTTTATACCATAAATATATGTAAAAATCAAAATTTTTATACCATGCTACTGATTTTTATCTTTTCTTTTCTAGTTACATTAAAAAAACAAAAAAAATAAACAAAAATAATAAAAGAAAAGCTTACTGGATGTTTTGGGGGGGTGAGGATGGCGGTTCAGGGTGCTGGAGGTCGGAGGGGGTAGTGCACGAGGCGGCGGCCCAGGAAGTGGTGGTTGCGGCTATGACTAGGGGTTAAGGTTTGGGGGTTCACGTATGGAAAGGGGAGAGCGGTGGAAGAGGGAAGAGGGAGGGGGGGAATCGTCGGAGGCGGAGCGACGCTGGGTGGCTCAGGAACGGCGACGTCGATCAGCTGGAGAGGGACGGTTTCCAGAGCAACGGGATTTTTTTCAATTTGTGGGGACGCGGTTTGGCTGAGGAAGAAATAGGGTTTAGAGAAAATCAACCTATATATATATTATATTTATCTATTATTTATTTCCAATAAAACATGTTTAATACTATGAACTCCAAACGAGACCCAACGACTGCCGCCCCTAGCTAAATACCCTCATCACGAACACAATGGGATATGTCCCGTAAGCCAATTCCATCGTTTCGATCAGTTTTGCTTTAAATTAAATATAAATCAATATATATTTTCTTTGAACGTACATTTAAATTTACTGGGGTCACATACTGACTCCAAAATTCCAGAAAAACAAATCTGGCTATGTTTTGACGATATGATCCTAATAAAATTAATTTTGTCGAATTGGGAGACCGTTTGAAAAACGATCATTTTCCAGTCGATTAAATTCAAACCGAATTAACCTAACACGTTTAAATTCACCACGCTCACATATTGATTCCAAAAAAATATGAAAATTGGATTCTAGCAATAATTTGACATTCCAGGCCCAACAAAAGTGGTCTCATCGAAAACAGAGGTCGTTTGCAAAATTGCTATTTTTAAGGGCTATATATTATATAAATTCCATAACGACTATTCTGAATTTTCAACTGGACATAACTTTTTATTCCCATTTTGAAATCTGTATTTTTCACATTCATTGGAAAGATATTTTCAAACAGATTCAAATATTTCTGGTTTTACTAAAATCTGATTTATTTTGAATTCTGTACTTTCACTTGAATTTTAAATCGAAATTTCAAACTACCGCGCCATTTTCAATTCCTTTTAAAATTAAAATAAATATTTATATTCTAATTTCAATTTAAATAAATTTATATGTTCTAATTCTATTCAAAATATATTTCTAGTCGTTATTATTTAAATTAAATCATTTTAAATATTCAAAATTCATTAAAATTGCCAAAATAAAAATTTTAAATTGGTTCTGATTTTCCGGATTGTTACAAACACACTGCATTACATGTTAACTTTAACTCCACACATAACAAGTATACATAACATATTTACTTTGTCTTGATTAATTTGATTTGGCTTGATTATATTGATTGGATTGAATTAATTGACTTGTTTGGTTTATTTGATTTGTTTGACTTAAATAACTTGGATGACTTACTTGACATGGTTAAATTTCATTAGTGGTCGATAGGTTTGTTAGAAATATACTTATGTATTTGTAGTTGATAGGAGCTTTATAGGTTTTAGGATAAATAGAAGTTACAAGAAATGTTTGGTTTCATGTTTGAATAGATGTTTTGTGGCAACAAAACTTAAATTGATTGATTAATTGGATTGAATTGCTTTACTTATATCATAATTTTAAAGATATCTTATCAGAGTTATTTCTAAGTCTAGATTAAGGTCTTATTATAGTTTTAAGGGAATTAGAGCTTAGGATAGGTTTAGTCTTGTATTAAATTAAGGGGCAGTTTTAGAGTTCCTAAGGATTAGTTGAAGGTTCTAGAATACTTTGGTTGATTTAATTTTTTAAATTGATTGTTTGAATTGCTTGTTTGAAATGTTTGTTTGTTTGAATTTTTTTTTGGTTTTGATTGATTTGCTATTTTGAATTGATTGGTTTGCTTAGTTTATCATCCTTCTATTAAGGTTATTAGATTAGTGTAGTCATAGATTAAGGGGGAGTTCTAGAAATTTATGGAACGTTATAGATTTAAGGGATGTTATATACAGAATTAGGATATTATATAGGCATAAATTTAGGGGGAGTATTTTATAAGGTATAGATAGATTTAGGATTCTAGGGGAGTGCTTTTGTAACAACCCTGAATTTCTGAACCAATTTAAAATATTAATTTTAGCTCATTTAATGGGTTTTGAATATTTGAAATGATTTATTTTAAATAATTAATGATTTAAAATTTATTTAAATCGAAATTAGAACGTATGTATTTAAAATTTAATTAAAACGAGTTTTAAATGGTGCGGTAGTTTGAAAATTTGGTTTTGAACTTTAAATGCATGTATATAATGAAAAATAAATTGGATTTTAGTAAAACCAGAAACGTTAGAATCTGTTTAATTATATCTTTCTAATGAATGTGAAAAATTGAGATTTTGTTTTATAAATTGTAAGTTATGTCCAGTTTAAAATTTAAGATAGTCGCTCTGGAATATATAAATATTTTAATATAATATATAGCCCTTATAAATAGCCATTTTGCAAACGACCTCCGTTTTCGACGAAACCACTTTTGTTGGATGCGGAATGTCAAATTATAGTCAGGTTTCAAATTTCATAATTTTTCGAATTAATATGTGAGCGTAGTAAATTTAAACGTGTTTTGTAATTTCCGTTTGAATTTAATCGACTGGAAAAATGGTCATTTTTCAAACGATCTCTAACTTCATCAAAATTAGTTTTTTAGGACTGTATCGTCAAAACATAGCTAGATTTAATTATTTTGTAATTTTTGGAGTCAGTATGTGGCCTCGGTAAATTAAAATGTACGTTTAAAACTCAATATATTGATTTATATTTTAATTTAAAGAAAAACTGGTTGAAACAGTCGAATTGGCCTACGAAACATATTCCATTGTGTCCGGAATAGGAGTATTTAGTTAGGTACGTCATTCATTGGGTTTAATTTGGAGTTCGGACCAATAAACAAGTATTTTACGAATTAAAATAATATTATATAAATAATAATTGGAAAACTCTAATTCCATCGTTCATAAATATCGGGCAGTCGTTCTCTTAAAACCGATGGATGAAAAAGCTCCAAATTTAATTCGATTTTTACTCTAGTTCACTCAATAATTTCTGAACCTCCAAGAACGAAAATCATAGAGCAAAGTGAGCTCTATCCATCCATAACAAGGTGATATGTTCTAGTGGAGGATTGAGCTCGAATTCTGGCCACAAACAGTCGCCAGTTGTTCACGTTTTTCGAGGAGGAGGAGCCGTCGAGCCTGAAGCTGCTCAAGGCGGTGAATGGCGGCGCGTAGGAGGTTGGAGTGGTTTCGTCCGATCGAAGTCCGGCGCTTCCAATTGACGGCGACAACGAACCCTAGCCGGCAAGCGAATTTTGAATGGTTTCCAGGAATTTCGATTAAGGATGGGTAACATTTTTTTTAAAGCGTTGTTAAAAGTTGATTAATCAATTAATTAATTATCCAATGTTTAAAAATCCGTATCTTTTTCATACGAGGTCGAAATCCGACGATTTCAGTCATGTTGGGATCGTGGCGATGGACTCTACGATATGGAATTGACCAGAACGAAAACGGAAGCAGTTGCAGTTTTTGGTAAAATTATACGCTCATTTAATTTTATTAAAACAATCTATAATTAAAGAATGACGGATTCGAAACCAAAGTGAGAACTCTCTCACTCAAATCATTTTTGCTATGTTATTATATCATAGGTTGTAAATGGTGCTTAGTAGCACCTGTCCCAGTTGTTTGAAACCATGGATGATTTGTTAATTTTTAGTATTAGTTGATTATCGATGGTTGATGATTGAAATTGTTATGCGATGTAGAAAAATTATTAGTAGATGAAATAATTTTTGGTAAGTTAAAAATGTTATTTTTAACTAAAGTATGCAATGAAATTGAAATAAACATCCATTTACAAGTCGGATGACTTGTTTATGTACACCTATTTAGCTGATATTGATTGAGAAGATAATTTTTACACATCGCCCAAATGCACAAATAATAATCAGTATTTGTCGTATGAAAGCCCCACATGGGTATTGGGATGATATTTGACATACATTAATCCTAATATTTAGTTGTTGTTGAGTCAAGATTTTCATAGAGTTTTGATTTCTGACATAGAGATACGACGTGATCGACTAAAAGAAGACAATGAAGATATTTATTAGTATTATACATTAGAGGTTGATTATCTGGTATGTTAGTAGTGTTATTTATGTTAAATTCTATCCTCAAATAATCTCACACCTTTAATCTTTGAATATACATATATAAGTATATATGATTGCACATTAACTGTGCAATCTAGGCCAAACTGGTCGACCAGTAGAAACTAGGCGGTCGACCATTTCTGCCCAGAATGCATAGATAACGTGCACAAGTGTACATAATGTATATATATTCAAATTCCTGTCTATCGGTCCTTTTTAACCTGTCGACTGTTTTCAAACAGAAGCAACCTTTCGTATAGACACTTCCATTTCTTCAAGAGTTGCTTCTCTTTCTCTTCACCAATGATCATATCCATTGTTTGTAACTTCTCACAAATGGTTACAACTGTTTATTCCTTATATAAACATCATGAATTCATCATTCCAATTAACTAATTCTACCAATCTAATCTCTATTCTATTGATTTCATTCTTGAACTCCCAAGCGCTCAAATTGCTCATATTCTATCATATATCGTTTGAATCCTAGAATCTATTTAACATTCTTTTGATTCAATATGATATCCACTTCCAAATCTTCATATATACAAATATATTATGTGAGGATAAAATTATAGAAAGTTTGTACTACAAGCGAAAAAATTGTGTTATCAAGAACACATATTGTCAACAACAAAGTATATTCATCTTACCTGAAGTCCTCGGTGCTGTAAGAGGCACGTGCTGAAGCCCTCAGTGTTGTAAGAGGCGTGAAATCTCGTTTGTCTGCTCGGGTGTTGTATACCTGTTCCTCTGGGTAAAGTGAGAGTATTGATAGTGAAAATCCAGATAAAAGTCTGGGACTGGACGTAGGACGGTGCTCCAAACCAGTATAAAAATCTCTGGTGTGATTTTTCTTGTTTACTGCATCTACACTTTTATATATATCTGTGATTAGCTATTATTTCAAACTTGTGTGTTATACACCATATTACACGATCTGCGTGTATTATATTAGCATGTACACGCATTTTCATTTGGTATCAGAGCAAGGTCATCTTATAACCACAACGCAGTTATTTGGTATATTCTAGTAATATGGCAAATAACGCAAGCACCAGCACTACCACTTACACAGAAGGTCAATCGACACAAAGACCTCCATTCTTCAATGGTCTCAACTATAGCTATTGGGCAACACGTATGTCATTCTTTATGCAATCAAATAGCTATGCTGCCTGGAATGCTAACCAAAAGGAAATAGTGAATCCAACAACTGATTATTCAGAATAAACATCGGCTGAGAAAACGGCAGTAGTCGTAAATGCAAAAGCAATAAACATTTTGTTTTGTGCATTAGACCAAAATGAATATAACCGTGTTAGTATCTGTACCACCACATATCAAATTTGGCAAATGCTGAAAACCACTCATGAAGGTACTAACAAGGTTAAACAAGCCAAAATAGTCATGCTAAAGAGTCAGTTTCAAAATTTCAAAATGAAGTCGAATGAGACAATCAATGATATGTATTCACGGTTTCAAACTATTCACCATGAACTTATTGGTTTAGGACAAAAATATTCAGATTTTGATGTTGTTTCGACAGTCCTACATTCTCTGACGAGTGAATGGGAAGGAAAAGTATTAGCAATTGAAGAAGCTAATGACCTTTCCATCATGAAGCCAGATGAATTGATAGGAAATCTAATGTCCTATGAAGCTAATTTGTATGCTAGAAAAGAACAGAAAGAAGAAAAGAAAAATGTAGCATTTCACGCTGAAAAAGATGAAGATGAATCAGATTCTGAAGATGAAGACCTAGCTTTCATTGAAAAAGGTTTCAAAAAATTCTTGAAACAACGAAAAGCTAGTCGATATAACAAAAAGAAAACTGGATCAAATAGACCATCTTCATCCGCTATAGAATGTTTCAACTGCCACAAAAAAGGGCACATGCACAAGGATTGTCCGGAGCAAAAGAAGAAGTCAGAAAATGAAAAATTCAGATACAAGAAGGACAAATCAAAGAAACGAGCATTTTCAGTTACATGAGATGATCCAGACTCGTCTTCATCAGAAAGTGAAAGTGATACAGAAAATGAACAAGCAAATGTTTGTTTCATGGCAGCAGAAGATGAGGTATAAATTCCTACATTTGATGAAGTACTTGATATTAATGCCGAATTGATAGTCAAATATAAAAACATAAAACGACAATTAAAAGAAGCTAAAGCAGATTTGAGTAGAGCAGAATTTGAACGAGATATTAAAAGACGAGAAGAAAATATTAGAAGAAGAACTTGAAAACTTCAAGAATCATCATCTAATATTGACTCTCAATTATCTCTTTTGAGTCAAGAAACTGAAACTCAAAAAGAGAAAAATGATGCTCTTACTACTGAAAATCATGAGCTTAAGGCAAAAGTCAAAATTCTGGATCTAGAAAAAGCTAGTTTATAAACTAAGTTAGATAATATTACTCAGAATGTTTCTAACTTCTACAAAGGTCGAGAAATTTGACAAATATCATTGAAAGTTCACAATATGCTTCAAACAAACAAGGTTTGGGATATAAGAAACAAGAAACCAAGAAACATCTCAAGAAAAAGAAAGATGAAGCTAAGAAAAATCCTAGTTTATTATATTCCAAGCCAAAACCAGTTGTGAAATTTCAAAAGAAAATGTCAAGACTATCAAGATATGGGTTCCTAAAACAAATAACAATTTGATTAGGAACAAATATATTCAGCATTTCATGAATACTGTGCATCTTAATTCTAATTATATATATAAAGGGGATACCGGACCCATATAGGTTTGGACTCCTAAGACCTAACTCTTTGGACCCCATAAAAAGTGGGTACCATGGACTCAATTTTATTTTTTGTAGGTCCCACTTAATAAAAGAGGAAAGTGGATATTGGACAGCGGTTGCTCAAAACACATGACTGGAGACAAGAGCTTATTGACAAATATTACATACTCAGATGGTGGCTCCGTCACTTTTGGAGATAATTCAAAAGGTTATATCATCGGCAAAGGCAATTTTATGTTGCTTATAATTCTCTCCGGTATCATTTACATTTAATTACCGACTCCTTTTTGTCGTTGACAAAGGGGGAGAAAATTGCGCTAACAGTGTATATGCAGGAAAATATAGATTTACAGGCACATATATAGGGGGAGATCATATACAGGGGGAGATTCAAAAGTATGTTGTCATCAATCAAAAAGGGGGAGAATGTTGAGTCAAGATTTTCATAGAGTTTTGATTTCTGACATAGAGATACGGCGTGATCGACAAAAAGAAGACAATGAAGATATTCATTGGTATTATACATTAGAGGCTGATTATTTGGTATGTTAGTAGTGTTATTTATGTTAAAATCTATCCTCAAACAATCCCACACCTTTAATCTTTGAATATATATATATATATGAGTATATATGACTTCACATTAATTGTGCAATCTGGGCCAAACCGGTCGACGGGTAGAAACTAGGCGGTCGACCGTTTCTTCCCAGAATGCACAGATAACGTGCACAAGTGTACATAACGTATATATATTCAAATTCCTGTCTGCCAGTCCTTTTTAACCTGTCGACCGTTTTCAAACAGAAGCAACCTTTCGTATAGACACTTCCATTTCTTAAAGAGTTGCTTCTCTTTCTCTTCACCAATGATCATATCCATTGTTTGTAACTTCTCACAAATGGTTACACTGTTTATTCCTTATATAAACATCATGAATTCATCATTCCAATTAACTAATTCTATCAATCTAATCTCTATTCTCTTGATTTCATTCTTGAACTCTCAAGCGCTCAAATTGCTCATATTCAATCATATATCATTTGAATCCTAGAATCTATTTAACATTCTTTTAATTTAATACGATATCCACTTCCAAATCTTCATATATACAATTATATTATTTGAGGATAAGATTATAGGAAGTTTGTACTACAAGTGAAAAAAATCGTGTTATCAAGAACACATATTGTCAACAACAAAGTATATTCATCTTACCTGAAGTCCTTGGTGTTGTAAGAGGCACATGTTGAAGTCCTCAGTGTTGTAAGAGGCGTGAAATCCCATTCGTCTGCTTGGGTGTTGTATACCTATTACTCCGGGTGAAGTAAGTGCGTTGATAGTGAAAATCCAGATAGAAGTCTAGGACTAGACGTAGGACGATGCTCCGAACCAGTATAAAAATCTCTGGTGTGATTTTTCTAGTTTACTACATCTACTCTTTTATATATATCTGTGATTAGCTATTATTTCATACTTCTGTGTTGTACACCATATTACACGATCCGTGTGTATTATATTAGCACGTACACACATTTTCAGTTGTATGCCAATCGATTGGTTGATAGACTATGGTGAGCATTGTTTATTTATTTTAATGCTTATACAGTTGTAGAGTGCACTTTGGATGTTGCTTGAATATTTAATGATTGTTTATCATTATTGCTGAATACATACGACATATAAAATCCGTATAATTAAAACTATATGGTAATTGATTGAGTAACATTCCATTTTGGAAATAACGAATATTTTAATATAATATCCAATGAAGAAGTAAAATATGGTTTTGATGTCCGATTTTGGATGGACACGAAAATATTAAAGTGAATGAAGCCGAGTTAAGTAGATTTGCGCCATGTTAACTCAAATGGATTTTTATATTGATTTTATTCATTTTATAATGAATATCGAAAAGAATTGATTTCAAAATCTGATATTCTGAAAATATTATCATTTCCATTTTATAATTATATGGAATAATCAATTTCGATTTAAAATTGAAATGAAAGTTGGAATCATTTTTAAAACAAATTTATAAAATACGTTTTGAATAGAAATCAACGAAATATATTATATATATATATTTATTTATTTAAATGGTTTGAATAGAACGTATCGCGCAGCGACCGTTCGCGAATTTCGACATTTGACTTCGAACTGGCATAGCGGGAGATCCGAAGGTCGGATTCTCCTAAATCCAGAACCGTTGGGCTCGTGTCGAAAAAAGCTTTCCAATGAATATAAGAGATTTAAGTTTGAACGGTTTGATTTTTAAATATGTCCAAATCAAAACTGGGAAAGGTCGCTATGGATGCAGTTCGGTGGCTGATATTGGAAACCGACTGTAAGGGCCTTAATAAAATTATTAAAAATATGGAAAAACTATGTAAAATCATAATTGCTGATTTGGAAATATTTTGGATGAAAAATTCCAGTTTTGAAAAGATAAAAATATATTTTTATCTAAATGAACTAGTTAATAACTAGAATAATAATCCAATGATTTTTACAAATAATAAATTGGATTGAAAATGGTTTTTGTAACAACCTGGAAAAGCAGAACCAGTTTACAAATTTTAAATTGGCAATTTTAGTGGATTTAAATATTTAAAATAACTTATTTTAAATAATAACGATGAAAAGTATGTTTGAATCGATGTTTGAAAATAAATATAATTATTTTTAATTATAAACAAGGCCTGAAATGGCGCGGCAGTTTCAAAATTGGAATTCAAACTTTGACTAACTGTACCGGGTGCAAAATAAAACAGATTTTGGTGAAACCAAAAATATTTAAATTTGTTTATGAATATCTTTCTAACGAATCTGAAAAATCGAAGTTTCATAGCGGGAATCATAAGTGATGGCCAAATGAATTTTCAGAAAGGTCGCTATAGAGGATATATAGCCCTTGAAAATAGACATTTTGCAAACGACCTCAGAATTCGACGAAACCACTTTTGTTGGATCCGGGATGTCAAATTATTGCTAGGTTTCAAATTCCATAATTTTTGAAGTCAGTATGTGAGCGTGGCGAAGGAAAATGTGTTGGGTTGATTTTAGTTAAATTGGATCGACCAGAAGATGACCATTTTTCAAACGGTCTCAGAATTCGACGAAACTAGTTTTGTTGGGACCGTATCGTCAAAACGTAGCTAGATTTATTTTTCTGGAATTTTTGGGATCAGTATGTGGCCCCAACAAATTGAAATGTACGTTCAAATCCAATATTGAATGTTTTACATTTTAATTTGAAGAAAAACTGACTGAAATAGTCGAATGGGCCTACGAAACATATCCCATTGTGTTCGGAATGGGGGTATCTAGCTAGGGGTGACAGTTGTTGGGTTTGAATTGGTGTTCGTTTATGAAAACCCTAATTTTCTGAATAATATATATATTGGCCAATCATATATTTTCTTTCATAAATTAAAAATATAAAAAAATCAGAAACCCCCCTCCCCCCGTTAAACACGATCGACGGCGAAACCTACTCCTCCGTTCCCTGCCATTTTCCGACTGCCTCGTTCATCGTTGACCCCCACCCCTTGTCGCTCCATCATCGAGATTCGTCGCCGGGAAGTTCAGCACTTCCAGCCGCCGCCGCTTCATTTGAGCATCGATCTGAACCCCACTTCCGGCGAACCTGCGCCTCTCCGTCCTCTACAGTGTGGTGCCAACCGATCTTCGTATCGTGCAACGGTTTGAGTGCTAGATCGAAACCTAGTTTCGAACTAAACTGAAAGGTATCGGCTTTGAAAACTCTGAACTGATTTTTACACTTTTAAGTGTTGCAAACTTCTAAAAATCGTATCTTTTTCATGTGTGGTCGAAATCCAGTGAAATAAGAGACAATGGACTCATGTGGATGTCTTCTACATTCTAGAAGAGACCGGATATTTTTCTGAGCCTTCTACAATTTTTGGAGGAGTGGATCCCAATGTGAGATTTCTGAATTATAAACGATGTGGAAATGACGATGTATAAATTATATAGTCGATGTATAAGTTATATAAGCGTTGTACACCTCATGTATAAGCGTTGTATAAGTTGTATGTTCGATGTATAAGTTATATATGCGTTGTAAAAATTATATATGCGTTGAAATGATATTGAAATGAATTGAAATAAAATCGAAATATATTTGTGTACGTATATATATATATATATATATACTCCCCTCGTCCACAGACCATGGACGATATATATTGGTTGTGATATTGTTTGGATTTGGTTGATGTGAAATTTGGTGAATATCATGAATGGTTGATTGGAAATGATTGATTGTGGTTAAAATCCCAATAGGATTAGTATATGGGAAAATTCGTCTGCGTACGAACTAGATATTGAAATCCCCATTGTCAAAAGCTGCGAGGCTTTAAGGTAGAGCGAGGAGCCGTACTAGGGACGGTGCCGGTTTTAACTACCCTGCCGTTATGCTGCCGAAATTTTCTGAAATATTTCGGTGTTTGATTTATTTTCATGTATTGAAATATATTCATGTGATGAATGAAATGAAATGGTTTGAACGATAAAAATAACATTTTTATCGAAGGAATGAAATAAATTGTTTTACAATAAAAATCACAGTTTTATCATCTATACGAAGTATATAAAATAATCATGTTTTGAAATAAATTGCTTTACAATAAAAATCACATTTTTATCATCTATATGAAGTATATAAAATAATCGTGTTTTGAAATAAATTGTTTGACAATACAAATCACATTTTTATCATCTATATGAAGTATATAAAATAATCGTGTTTTGAAATCAATTGTTTGACAATAAAAATCACATTATTATTATATATATGAATTGTTAAAAATAGTGATGTGTTGAAATAAATATCTGTTGGATAAAAATATCATTTTTATCAAATATATGAAATGAATATGGTTTTGAAATCGAATAATCGATTATATTTTTATATATATACATATATATAAATATAATTAAAATAAATCGAATAACAAAGTTGCAGTTCGTATTTTTAAACCGTGATTTCAAACGATTATTGCGGGAGATTCGACCATCGGATTTTCCCGAAACCGAAACTGTTGGGTTCGCTTTGGAAATATCTTTCCAATGACACCAACTTTGTAAAGATCCAACGTTTAGATTTTCAGATATGTGTAAATCAAATCTGAAGAAAAACAACGCCATGGTCGCGTTATGGCCTGAAGCGTCGTTTGAATGAATTAGCTATTTTTAAATGAATAAAAATAGCGATAAATCGTGATGAAATATTATAAAGGATATGGAATGGAAATAAACCGAATTTACCCGGTTTATTGGATATTTGATGGTTGAATGTGTTGGCGTGAAAATTACATTAAAGAATAGAATTATTGATGTCGAATAATTTAACCATTGAAATGAATTGATTTGAAATTCTAAATATACGTGAATTATTTGAAAAGGTCGAGTTAATTCTCATTTCAAATAATTGATCGACGGTCAAAAGTCGAAGATATGAAGACGGTGCAAGTCCGATGATCTTCACGTCGAATGGAGGGATGCTACCGATGCTCATGATAGGAGTAGCTACCTTGAAGGGGCTGAAGTGGTAGCCGTCCGGACATACATGTTGATTGTACGGATGTGCGAGGAATAAAGACCCTCCGGTTTCATTCAGACCCAGAACGGACTTGTAAATGGACGTGTGTCTAACGTTGTATATTGACAACGTGGCATGCAGAGATGCTATGATCAAAGCTTTTGTTGAAAAGAAGAGCTTTGTGGTTGATGATCAAAGCACGGTTTTGAATAGCTAGCTTTGTGTTTAACATTGTTTCGCGAGCCTCACACCCCGGTATGAGCCAGAAACGGGAGAGGACTTCAGGGAGGACATGCGTTTCCATCTAGCTAGGAGTGGTGCTTTGGGTTTTACACGCCCGGGCATTTTACTTACGTGGATGATGGGAAGCGAGGCCTCGGTTACTTCGGTCTCTTCGTAGCCGATGGTGTGGTCGGATATGACCAGTTTACGCCCCATAGGGTGGGGAAACGCAGTGTTCAGGCATTTTAATCCACATCGAGTGGACCGGCCCTGACGATCCAAGGGCTCACCTGTGTCTGGGTCCTGAGACATGGGCTAGATTGTCTCGAAGCAGTAAGGACGATCCCTTGCCTTGGTTCATGATGGAAATCCAATTTCCAAATACGACACTGTGCGGTCTTGATTGTATACCTATATATGGCGACATGATATATGGTACCCATGTCGTCTATGATTGATAATTATGATTGAAATTGTTTTTGAAACATATAAACACTAGTAATAATATCAAATGATTTGTTTTGCTCGTATCAAGCATATTTTGGTCATTATAAGGTAAAACTCTATCCTCCGGTTTGCGTTGCATTGTGTGATGGGAACTGAGTCTTATAATGGCTTCATTTTTATAAAAAGCATTGCGATGTTTAAACGATTTACTTGTTTTAAAAGCACTGGAAATCCAATGGAGTAAACCCGTTCCGCGTTAGCGGCGTGGTCCTGTGATTGGCCTTATTGTAAAATAAGTTAAAGTAGATTTCTCATACCAATCCCATGACTGACTCGTAGTTTGTTTCACTTGCAAACTCGGGTGCCCCTATTTCTACACGGGCAGCCTTGTATTCAGGTTTTAGCAGGCTCTTTCTGGATAGCTGGAGCTGAAGATGGATTCTATCATTTATCTCTTTTTATGTTGTTCAGCTCCTATTGTACATATTATGTTTTGTTTCCGTTGTAGACATTTATGTAAAGCTGAACTGTATTTTGTACTAAGTATGATCCTGTATAATGTGTGACTCTGATGTTTATATTTTACCAGTATATTCTGTTGTACATTATCTGGTGTATTTATTTATTTATGTTCTGCTGTTATCTGTTTATGTGTTATATTCCAAAGATTACCCTTGCCACCATGGAACGGGGGTTTGGGGTCGTCACAAACGTGGTATCAGAGCTTTGGTTAATCTTAGCTCAGGAATATAACATATTAACGAACTCGTCAGAAATAGAACCAGTAGTGTTCTAGGACGAATAACTTATTACAGATAGGATCAGTAATATCCTAGTATGAGTATAGCAGAATGAAATACACCCCGATAGACACATTTACATTCAGGTATATGTCTCTATGTTTTATACTATCATTTCTATTGACCTGACACTTTGTCTACTATTTGCAGACATAGAAAAATGAGTGGCAAAAACAGAAGAAGAACTTCTATGGTTCAACAATCTAAAGAGCCAATCGTGCTCCCACAGCCAGGATCAGATATAGAAGCTCTATTAAAGAGATATCGAAATCTGGGTGGAGTGCGATTCTCTGGCAATGAATCCATTATTCAAACTCAAACTTGGATGAGTTCTACTGAAAGAATTTTTGAATGTTTCCAGTTGAGAGATGATTAAAAAAGATTAGTGGCATCTTGGGCACTCAAAGATGAAGCTTTAATCTGGTGGGAAACAGTTATTAAGGATAATCCAGAAGGTAATATTACCTGGGATAGATTTAAAGAAATTTTCATAGAAAGATTTACTCCTCTAGAAGCAACTGAGCGATTATGTGATGAATTCTACTATCTGATACAAGGAGATATGAATATTCCAGAATATCATAAGAGATTCAATGAACTTTCTCATTTTGCCCCTCATCTAATTCAAAATCCGAAGAGGAAGAATCTGAGATTTATTAACGGGCTCCAAAGAAAGAACCAAAGTAGTGTAATGGGGCATGTGAAGCTTCCTTTTTCTGAAATGATATACATGGCTTATCAGTATGAAGATCTTGATAAGCGAGGCCTTTTTGACGACGAAGAGGAAGTCAGTTCGAGCAACAAAAGGAAACTTGAAACTGATAGCCCAGAGGCAAGTACACAACCAGAGTCAGGCACGACGTCTGGAGTCAAAAAGAAGCCTAGATTCAATCGGGAAAAGGTTATATCTGAGAAAGGATCAGTAATGACTGCAATATGCAATAACTGCAAGAAGCCAGGGCATTTTCAAGGGAATTGTAAATCCTTGAGGAAAGGAAGAAATGTTGGATCAAAATCCAATAAGAAGGGTCGAGAGAATAGGAAATGCAATCTTTGCCATCAGGCTGGCCATATTGCGAAAAATTGCCAGCTATCACAGAAATCTGAAGAAGTTCAGGTAAATGAAGTGGCAGAAGTTCCTGGACCCTCATCCGGTCAGGAAAGGCCAGATGTTTTAGAAGGCATGCTTACTGTCAAGGATATTCCGGTTAAAGTATTGTTTGATACAGGTGCGTCGCGAAGCTTTATTGCAAAGAATGCGGTGAAGAAATTGGATTTGAAATTGAAGAAGCTCAAAGAACCCATGACAGTCCATAATCCGGTTGGGGGTTCCCTCGACCTTAGTTGGATCTGTGGGGTGCCTACCTCTTTTTCTCGTTATTGGTTCCCTATTATCTCTGTCGTTATGAATTTCACAGAATTTGATCTTATATGGGATTGGATTGGTTAACCCAATATGAAGCCGAAGTTAAATGCGCCGAGAGAGCTGTTAAGGCAAAAACAAAGTTCGAGGAATATATAACCATTCCATGTGAAGGTCCGAATTCTAATAGAAAAGACTTCTGGGCAGCTTTGGACGTTTCTCCTGCTCAATTAAAACCTGTTCCTGTCGTTACGGAGATTATTCGGTCGACATTGAAAATATCCCAGTTGTCAAGAACTATGCGAATGTGTTCGAAGAAGTTGTTAGCTTACCTCCGTAGAGAGAAATTGATTTCAAAATCTCTTTAGTTCCGAATTCAATGCCAGTAGTTCACGCTATTCGAAGAATGACCTTGAAGGAGAAGGAAGAGTTAGATAATCAAACTCGACAGTGTAACGACCCAGAATTTGGGGCCAATTTAAAATTTTTATTTTAGAAATTTTAATGGATTTTAATATTTAAAATAATTTATTTTAAATAAGAATGACTAAAAATTTAATTTAATTGAATAAATTCAATTCAATTATAAAAGGAGTTTAAAACAGCGCTGCAGTTTGAGAATTTGAAATTGAACTTTGACTGACTGTACAGGATTCAAAACAAATCGGATTTCAATAAAACCAAAAATATTTAAATCTGTTTAATCATATCTTTCTAACAAATCTGAAAAACTAAAATTTCAGTTTAAAAATCAAAAGTTATGTCCAGTTTAAAATTTTCAAAAGTCGCTGTAGAATTTAATTATATTTTAATATAATATATTGGCCTTGAAAATAGTCATTTTTCAAACGACCTCGGTTTTCGACGAAACCACTTTTGTTGGAACCGGAATGTCAAATTATTGCTAAGTTTCAATTTTCATAATTTTTCGAATTAATATGTGAGCGTGGCAAAGGAAAACGTGTTTTGTCAATTACAGTCAAATTTAATCGACTTGAAAATGGCCATTTTTCAAACAGTCTCAGAATTCGACGAAATTAGTCTTGTTAGAACCGTATCATCAAAAAATAGCTAGAAATAATTTTTCTGTAATTTTCTGAGTTAGTATGCGGCCCCGGTAATTTAAAATGTACGTTTGAATTTAATAATTAAATGTTTTATATTTTAATTTAAAGAAAAACATATCGTGACAGCCGAACTGGGTTACGAAACATGTTCCATTGTGTCCGGGACGGGTGTATTTGGCTAGGGGCGACATTCGTTGGGTTCGATTCGGAGTTAGTATCAATGAACAAACATTTTCTTGAATTAAAATAAATAATAGTATAAAATACCGTATAAAATACAGTATAAATACATGGAAAATACTAAACCCTAATTCTAAAGTATGTAGCCGTCGTTCTACATAATTCAATGGCCGAACAGCTCCTAAATAAAATCCGTTCAATCTTCCAAATTTCTCAATGGTTTTCAAAAATTCCAAGCACAAATCAAAGAGTTTCTCACGAACTACGAATTCAACGGTTATGGTCTATTTTAATTCAGTATGTTGCTCGAAATTGGTGGACAAAGCCGTGGCGTTTGGGGCCATCTCGCCGGCGATAGAGGCGATCGAACTTCAGGTGGGGGGCGCGCCTGGAAGGGTGGAGGTCGGGGCTTCAACGTGATGCTGTCTGATGGAGGTTGCGGCGAGGGTAGGAGGATCGGCGGCGTGCTTTTTCAATCGAAGTATGGGTTTCAACGGGTCTGTGTTTGCCGGGGGATTAACGCAAGGTCGAAGAAGATTAATTAGTTTTAAACCTTGGTTAAGTTTAAGTAATTATCTAATATAATTATTCAAATATTCAAACCGCCATAACTTCTTCAAATAAAATCAGAATCGAACAAGGTTGGGTGCGTTGGATTCGTATTCCCGCGATCTTCGTGATGACGCTGACTAGATCGGAAACAGAGCAAACCAGATTTTGGAAAATTTTCAGATCTGAACTGATCAGAATTAAAACCATCGGTGAGATTTCTATATTTAAAAATAATTAAAATTTGATTATATTTCGTTATTTAAATTCCACGTGTGTATGTTAATTAAATTCAATTCTGTGATGTATGGTATTGTATTTGTTGTTTTTTAATGATGATGGTTGTTGTGGTTTGTGTTAATTAGATTATGTTAAACACTATTGTGTTAATTAAATTATGTTAAACAAAATTGAAAATTTTGAGTTAATTAGATTATGTTAAACAATTTTGTGTTAATTAGGTTGATTTAAACAAATTAAACACTTTTGTCAATTAGAAATGTTAAACAGGATTAAAAAGAATACTTTTGTTTAAAAATGTTAAATATGATAAAAGAAACATTTTTGTTTATTCAAAAAGGTTAGACGAAATAGTTATTTTGTTTACATAAAAAGGACTAGACAAGAATCATTATTTTGTTTACATTAAAAGAAAGAAAATCACACTGTTGATTAAAACAACATTTTACTTGAAATATGATTATGCAAATCAAAATGATATTTTTGATTTGAAATCTGCTATGAAAATAAAACAACATTTTTATTTGAAGTTTGTTATGTAAAATAAAAATGACATTTTGATTAGAAATTTGATTAATAAATAAAGAAACAACATTTTTGTCAAATTTGATTTATAAATAAAGAATCAACATTTTTGGTCAAATATGATTAGTGAATAAAATCAACATTTTTTTTTGTCAAGAATGATTAGTGAATTAAAATAGCATTTCGTCAAAAGAATGTTTAGTGAAATAAAATAACATTTTTATATAAATGTTACAATAGAAATAAAAATATCATTTTTATAAATTGTGGTATTATAAGTGAAATAACATCTTTTGTCAAAACATGATTTTTGAAATGAAATAACATTTTCAAATGAATGTTACCTTGAAATAAAAAAACATTTTCTTATAAATGTTACAGTGGAATAAAACAACATTTCCTCACAAATGTACCTTGGAAATAAAACAACATTTTTATTTGAAATATGCAAAATAAAAATGACATTTTGATTAGAAATATAGTTATTGAGATAAAACCAAACATTTTGGCACTTTCAAAAGAATGAAGTAATTCATTCATTTTCATCACTTTGAAAAAGAATGAATTAAAACATTCATTTTGAGACATTGAAAAGAGTTTGACAAAAACCACATTTTTGTCACTTAATAAAGAGTTTGACAAAAATCACATTTTTGTCATTTAATAAGGATTATATAAGAATAACATTTTGTCAAAACATGATTAGTGAAATAAAATAACTTGTTTTGTCAAAACTTGATTAGTGAGACAAAAATGAATATTTTTGTGTATTAAAAGGGATTAAACAAAAATGAATATTTTTGGGTATTAAAAATTATAAAACAAAAATGAACATTTGTTTACATTAAAAAGAAGTAGATCAAAGTATATAGTTTTTTTTACATTAAGAAGAGTTTAACCAAAATTATCATTTTGGTCATTAAAAAGAGTTTCACAAAAATTACCATATTTTGTTGCATTGAAAGGATTAAACAAAATTATCATATTTTGTGGCATTGAAAAGATTAAGCAAAATTATCATATTTTGTTGCATTGCCTAGATTATACAAAATTACCATATCTCGTACATTGAAAGGA
Source organism: Allium sativum (assembly GCA_030737875.1). Taxonomy (NCBI): domain Eukaryota; kingdom Viridiplantae; phylum Streptophyta; class Magnoliopsida; order Asparagales; family Amaryllidaceae; genus Allium; species Allium sativum. The sequence continues at coordinate 17,462,394 of CM060923.1, forward strand.
TTAGACTAAATTATGCATTTTGGTCAAAGGTAAAAGAATGAATTAAAAGTATTCATTTTTGTTATATTAAAGAGGATAAGACCAAATTATACATTTTTGGGTAATTATAAAGGATGAGGTAAAGATATACATTTTTGTAGATTTAAAAGTATTAGGCAAAAATTTACATTTTTGTATATTTAGAAGGATTGGATAGAAAATCACATTTTTGATTAAACTTGATTAGTGAAAGAAAATGACATCGTTGGTTAAATTTAGATTAACAAGAAGAATATTCACTTTTGTTAATATAGTCTAGTTGGGTTGAAAATATAAATTTTGTCAAAACATGTTAATTGGAATAAAAATTACATTTTTATCAAAACATGTCATTGAAACCAATTTAATAGTTGTGTTAGAACGTTTAGAATAAAAAGATTATAATAAAAGAAAGATTGCCCTTTTACTTTCACCTAAAGAATTATAATATCACTTTGATATGAAATGTCACATTGGAGCTATAATATCATTTGGATTATGTAAGGTTAGGTTAGAATTATAATATCATGTTGGTTAGAAATGTCACCATATTAAAATGTCATTAGAAATTTTCATTCTATTAGAAAAATCTTATGATAAAATAGTTTTTTTATATGACATTAGAGAAAGTAACATTTATTTTTATTTTAAATGTTACAGTGGAGAAATTAACATTTTGATTGGAAAATGTCACATATGAATAAAACAACATTTTTGTTAGAGGAAATAAAAGTTAAGATTTTTATTGTCATTTGTACACAATAAAAAGGATTGAAATAGATGTCTGTGATGTCGTAATGTTTGATGTGTTAAATATATTGTTAGTATTTTCTAAATGAATATTACACTTCCATTTACAAGTCATCTGACTTGTTTATGTGATTGAGTCGATTATTTTCACACTTCTCCCAAGTGCACAAATAGTTTATTATTTGGTTGATGGATGAAACCCCACACGGGTATTGGGATGATACTGGACATACACTAATCCCAATATTTAGTTGTCTGTCAATCGATGGATTGATAGTCTGTGATGAGCGTCAATTATTTACTTTAATGCTCACTCAGTTATAAAATCCACTCTGGTTGTTATTTGGGTGTTTGATAATTATTTATCACGATTGTTGATTACATACAATATATGGTTGTTGATTGAGTCACATTCCAATAAAGAATATTTTAGAAAATGTCTTATAAAAGGAATATTTTAGAAAAGGAATATATTTTGAGAAAATATATTTTTATTTAAATGAACTAGTTATTAACTAGAATAAATCATTAAATTAAGATTTAATGAAGTTTTCCAATTTGCTAATATTTAATTGAAGATTTAATTGAATAAATTGGATTTTGGGTGTAGTAACCCGGATTTTGAGCGGCTTTGGTTATCGACGTAAGCTCGACGTCAATAACCAAAACATCGAAAAATCCCGGTAATTAATGAAAGAAATTAGAAGGTGAGAATAGATAAGATAGAACTTATAGAATAGAAGAAGAAGAAGAACATCATCATCAGAGTAAACACGAATCTCACAGCGGAACGAATAAAATATAACATAACATATCTTTGAAATAACATCAGTATATGTATACAATAACACTTATCAGAGTACAATACTTACACAACAGCGGAAATAATAATAGCTATAGAATCCTGAAGCCTCCTGCTCCAAGCTCTCCAAGTGTATCTGTAAAATCCCGACTACTTGACTGCCCGTACAAATTTAGGCACCCAAGAGTTTAGGGAAAACAACAAAATAAACTCCGGGTCAGTCATGGGACTGGTGTGAATAAACTCAAATCATTTAAACAGGTATATGATATCACATAAGACCACGCCGTGAATACGGAACGGGTTTTTCCCTTATGAGAATCCAAATAACTTTTCAAAGCAATATCATTCTGATATTATAATAATGTCTAAGTACAATTAAATATCAATCTAGCAGAAACGCTTGCATCTCACGTTACTACATATATAGTATACAATCAAAATCGCAAGCTCGTATTGGATTATTGGATTTCCAACTATGACAAGGTATGGAACCACCTTCCGATCAGTGTACTCTAGGAACGATACACTAGAGTTCAACAAGAACATCTTGTAACTCAGCCACACATGACCGACCACTCATTTCGCTTGAGTGTATCGAATGTACATCACCAACGGTTGGGATCAGCAACCGTTCCCGTATATATATGGGACAGCATTGATAGATTTAAGGAACAAATGAATATTCACTAGATAGGTGATTATACACCCTACTTCGGTGCGACCGACTTAGCCATGCTGCCTGCCCGATTTCTGTCATTTACCGGATGTGAGGCTAGAAGCTACGCTTTGTCATCACAATAGATTCACTTCGAATGCCACATTGTCAGATCCATCGAAAATCACTAATTGACGTCTACAACAATACATTACGTGTCAGCTAAAAGAAGTTTCCTTCTCCGCCTCCACTCTTGGTACAGTTGGAGAAATCAATGTACGTGACCTTTCTGGAAATACTCTGTCAGACATCCATCTTTATTTACTTAAAATGTCACATCGTCATACCCGCCAAATCACAAATTGACTTATCCAAAAATAACACGGGTATACAGCTAAGAGAAACGAATTCCTCCGCCACCAAACGTGAATACGTTTGAACAGATCAACTTACGCGATCCATTAGATATACTCTGTCAGACTTTCGTCCATACAAGTTGTCCTGGGACTGGACAAACCGAAGGCACTATTCTGTAAACAGGATAGCCCTTGCATTTTACACCGTCTTCAATTATCCTTGGCATATATGATTCGCGACGCTTATGCCAATACAGAGTGGTTCTTTGGATAATAATCCAACCGGTCTCTCCATATTAACAACGTTAAAATGGTCAAAAACTTCGATAGTCTGTGAGTTAACTATCGAAGAAAAACAAGTGTACAAACAACGATATTATTTCCAGGTGGAAATTATATCTAACAAACATCATTTTACATTAATCTCTTTAGTTCAGTTATTTGCTTATCTCCTGTTTCCCTATATTCTAAATTCTTATTTTCTTTTATCAGAAAACATTTCTGATTTTCGTTTGGAAAACATTTCCAAAACTCCTTTACGATCAAACCTTACCATTTCTTAGTTAAGAAGGAAGTCACTCAAGTTGGGGTATAATTACCTCTCAGACCTTGACTGAACAACGTTATAACTTCGAAATGGTCAAAGTTTATCTTTTAATCTTTAACAACTTCTTTACGCCTTTCTCGGATTCAATTTTACTAGTCCACTTCTATATTTAAAACATTGGTTATAACAATAATGTTATAATCCCTACTTTCGAATTATCTAACCTTAATTATAACTTCTATTCTTATTAGTGAATAATTAACCTAACACTTATTTATTTATAAATAAATAAATTTCTATTTAAACACTGGAAAGTATAAGTACTTTCCCGAATTCGATATAAATCGAATTTGCCGATTAACTCTCTTCGAGAAATCTCTATTTGATTAACTCTTCTTCGAATAACCTATATTCGATTAACTCCTTCTCGAATAAACGATATTCGATAATCTCTCTTCGAATAACTAATATTCGATAACTCTTCCTTTTCAAATATCTCATATTTGAAAATCTCACTTCGATTAAACTATAATCGATAACTCCCTTCGATGAAACTAACATCGATAACTCCTTTCGATGAACTAACATCGATAACTCCTTTCGATGAAACTAACATCGATAACTCCTTTCGATGAAACTAACATCGATAACTCCTTTCGATGAAACTAACATCGATAACTCCTTTCGATGAAACTAACATCGATTTATTTAACTCGACGAACTTAACTCGACTAACTTAACTTGACTCGACTAACTCGACTTACTTGGTTCGACCAATTCGATTCGATTAACTAGGCTCGACTAACTTGACTAACTTAACTCGACTTACTTAACTTATTTCTCAACTCGATCAACTCGATTAGCTCCTATCGAATAACTAATATTCGATTTAAACTCCATTCGCTTGACTCTAGATCGCAGCGATCACAATGGTTACGCCTGATTCCCTCAGGAAACATCCGACCGCCGTAGGCTATTTACAGCCCTGCGAATTACGCTAGCAGTCGTACAAGATGGCAACTTACCCTGAATACTATGTTTGACTAACTCTGTTTCAAATAACTACATTTGATTAACTCTAGTTCGTTTTAACTCTAATCGATTAACTCTAACTAATTAACTCCAACTGGTTAACTCTAACTGGTTAACTCTAACTGATTAACTCTATTTGATTAACTCTAACTGGTTAACTCTAACTGATTAACTCTAACTGGTTAACTCTATTTGACTAACTCGACTTGACTAACCTCTTTCGAATAACATATTCGATTAACTAACTTTCGAATACCATATTCGATTAACTAACTTCGAATACCATATTCGATTAACCTACTTCGAATACCATATTCGATTAACTCCTTTCGAATGTCTATATTCGATTAACTAACTTCGAATACCATATTCGATTAACCTACTTCGAATACCATATTCGATTAACCTACTTCGAATACCATATTCGATTAACCTACTTCGAATACCATATTCGATTTACTTTATTCACTTTATAAAGATTTCCTTTTTAACAATGTTTTATTCATTTGAAAAGATTTACTTTTAAATAACGGTTCTACACTTTAAAAATGATTTCCTTTTTATAATGTTCCCTTTCCAATTCTATTTGTAAATGGTTTACAAATATTTCCTTTTCAAATTTATTCTTGAAATATTCTAACTCCTTAAATTCCCGGGAAAATTCGCCATAACCTCCTTTGTATCGGGAGCATCGGGAAAATCCCCAAACTCGCCACACAGGCCTTTCCACTCAAAAAGAAAATGGTTTGAAATTATTTCCTTTTTGAATATCTCTTATTTATAAATATTCCAATTTATAAACATTTCTTATTTATAAATATTCCACTTTATAAATATTCTATTTTCAATATCACTTTGAAAATCCCCTTATCTACATTCCGGTATGTCATGGTATTCAATCATATCAAATCACGATGTTCAATATCGTCCATACCCACACAATCAACAACAGGTTATAATTCACATCATATATCAAACTATATGAAAAACAATAAAATAACTGTTGAGGAATCCAGTCGGATTCCTCCAACCTGTTTCCCTGCATCCACAGATGTTACACAACATGATTGTCATCACTTTCAGTTCAATATGAATTATTCTGTTAAACAGAATCAATATATAACTATATAACTGTTTATATATTATATATATATAATATTTCATTAACTGACTAGCAGTTCAATCAAACAGTCAACATACAGTCAATCAACCAATATCTAACAGTTCTAAAAATACAACATGAAATTATAAACTGTTCAGAGTTAGTGAGATTTACTCACATTTGCAGTTCATCGTTGAAGAACGATAAACTGTTATTTGATTTGAATCAAACAATTTATTTCGCCATAAATTCAAACGAGCTTCAATCCACTTCCCGTCAGTCCCAGCGTGTAGCCACCGTCCATACGATCCCAACGGATCTTGTTTCGCTGATTTTCGTTCACATATGATCAAGTTATGCATTTTACAATTTTAAGCAAGTATTTAAATAAATTTTATTTTAATTAAAATGAATTGGGTCATTACCCAACATCCTCGGCCCAAATCTCCCTTTTAACCAAAGCCCATCCTTCTTTGAACCAAAACCCACTTCCTTCTTTAAACTAAAGCCCACTTCCTTTTCTTTTCTTTTCTCTTTACTATTTCCTCTTTCCATTGGGCCTCACTGTATAAAGCCCAACCCTATACTTGAACCACAACCATTGACCCATTACTACACTTCTTCTTCTTCCAACATTTTAAAAGCCTCTGCCGATCATTTTAAAACACTTCCCCTCTCCATACTTATATTTCACAAAAACTAAACTCAAATAAAACTTTAAAATAGTCGGGCTTTACCATTTCCTTTTGTTGGGCTTCACAGTTAAAAACCAACCCACTTGATTCTTCAGACCTCCGTTCGTTTTTCCCTGGCCAAACCCGTTTGTCTCTCCAACCTCAACTCTCCAGTTCACACATCCTTCCTCAAACCAAGATAATCCCGTCGCTCCTCAAGCACAACTCCAGAAATTTAAACAACAACCGAACCTTCCTTACTCAATGGAAATCCAAACTAACCTCACCAATGTACTCCTCTTCCAACTCTCATCCTCACCATCATCACAACTCGAGCTCACCTGGTACTCGCGTTTCTCCAGGCTCACAGCCGTACTTCCAAGAGAGCATCGACTCCTTCAAAGTCGAAGTCCCCAGCTTGCATCGCCTTAAACCCAGTCACGCACACAGAAGAAATCCACGCCGCAAATCATTTTCAAAAACGCTCAACCCTAGCTTCGATACTCAGAAATAACAGCAGCCAATCTGGAGTTCGAAGCAGAATATGTACATCAGATTTGAAGAGGGTGATTCCAAGAATTCGAAAATAGATGTTTTCTATTTTATAGGAATTTATACGAATTTGTTTTGATTTTTGAGTGACTTCCTTTCTTCCGTTTTTTGAGCTGATAGTGGCGGCTGAGAAGTCGGGAAACTTGGCTTCTGTTTTTAGGTTAGAACGTGGTATTTATAAGAAAAGAAAAAGAGATATTTAGTTGTTAGGTCTTAAGGAAATCGAATGGGGTTATTTATGGAAATACTTGTTGCCTGTGAAACAAAGGGAGGAAACGTAATGATAGGCATGTCCGTTTTCTATCCATATGAAGTGTATACCAAATGTTTAGTTCTCCAAGTGAAGTTATTTGGTTTTTAGTTTTAAAAACTATCTACCTCGCTACACACAATTACATTCAGTTATGAGTGCTACACACTGAAATAAATATACCGTTGTGATCAACACCGCCTCACGATCCCAAAAATATAATAATATCGGTAGTTCAACTCATATTGTGAAACCCCAACTTGTTGATTACAGGGTGCAAAATACTCCAAATAAAAAGTTGCTTATTTAAATAAATTAAAAATTACAGTAAAATTCTAAAAATTATTTTATCACTATTTCCCAAAAGGACCTCGTTTAAATTCAAAGCCAATCTCTAGTTATATCGAATAAAATGATACGGTCGATAAACGATTCTATAGCGACTATTTTAAAATTTTGATTTGGACATAACTCAAAATCTACACGACGAAATCCCGATTTTTCTCTTCCACTAGAAAGATATACTCCACCAGCTCCACACGTTTCTTGTTTCACAGAAATCCGGCTTAAAACGAATCATGTACATTCAGTTGAAGTTCAAATCGCCACATAGCGAACTGCAGCGCCATTTCGAGCTCTATTTTAATTATATTATAAATTATAAATTCAATTGGCTTATATAAATACATTCGTCAATATAATTCAACATAACTGAATTATATATTTTCAATTGTCCAGTTTACACAATATTGTCAATTCCACTATTTCTGACTAATTCAGAAATAAATATATTTTATCCTACTATTTAAATTAATTAAATAATCATTTTTATTTAATTCAGGTCGTCGATATCGCCAAAACGATATTTAAATAATTAAATAATTTAATTATTCGGCAGCTAAAAATGCGGGTTACTACATTGGGTTTGTCATGAGTAGTGTCTTAAATAACGCTGTTCTTAAACCCCGTATAAAAAAATAATCTTTAATTTAAGATTATTAAAGTTTTCAATTATATATAGTAATTGAAATAAGATGTAATGTGAGTTGGGTTTATTGTGAACTATGTTTTTAAGCGACATGTGTTCTTTAACCCAACTGACAGTGAAAATATGATTTGGAATTTATAAATCTTTTATTAAGATTTAAATGGAAATTTTCCAAAAGTAAAGTTTTCCAATTTAATATATTAAATTGGAATTGAATAGAATTCAAATTAATTATGACCGAGATAAGCTCCTGTAAAAGAAGACCGATACTACATATGGAATTTAAGAGGCTTTGCCGTTATTTCATTTATATTATTGGTCGGATACAGAAATTTATAACGATTATATATTGATTTTATTTTTGTGAAGATTCCATATTTTATGGAAGACGATTTTGGGTTTACCGTGAACTATGTTTTAAAATGACATTAGTTCTTTAACCCAGTTAAAGATAAGATTTATTTCTTAAATTTAAATAATCATCGAATAATGATTTTTGATAATTAAAAACCAAATTGGGTTTTTAATAAATCTTTAAAAGAAAGATTTAAGAATAAATTTAAAGAATTTATCTTTGATAAGATAATACGAATATTTTATTAGAAGAATAATTCTGAATTGGAATGAGGCGTTGGATGTGTTCTCATAGTACTTGATTTTTAATTATAAAATACGTGAGTTATTCGGAAAGACCGGGCTTAACCCATTCCGAATAATTACTACGACGATGAAGAGTCGAAGATGAAGACGGTGTTTGAAGACCGACGATCTTCACATCGAATGGATGTGTTGCTACAGAGACCCTTGATGGGAGTAGCTACCTTGAAGGGGCTTCAGTGGTGGCCGTCCGGACTATTGTTGATTGTTCGGATTTGGTTTTCGCTCAGACCCAGAGCATAAGCTAGTAAATGGATGCATGTCTGACATTAGATTTCGTTCCATGTGAATTAAATCGATTTCTATTAATGTATGTCTGTTTGGTGGTGGAGAATTTATTCTCTACTTAACACCCTGCTATATATTAATAGTGATTGATCGCATGGCGTGAATTTTCAATGTGGCACGCCAAGATGCAAACGATCAAGGCTTTTGTTGAAAAGCAGGGCCTTGTGGGATGATCAAAGCATAGCCTATTACGGCATAGCTTTGTGTATATCGTGACTTCGCGAGCCTCACACCCCGGTATGAGTCAAAAACGGGATATGGACCGTAGGGAGTGCACACGTTTTTTTCTAGCTATTGGTAGTGTCAGTGCTTAAACTGGCTGGCATTTTACTTATGTGGATGATGGATTTTGAGGCGCCTCGGATTTTTATAGGCCGTTAGTGGTCATACTATAGGTTCAAAGGAACCGGGAAACGTGTGTTTAGGCATAACCAATCCGCTGCCGACAGGCGGGGGCCGGCCCTACCGCTCCATGGGTTCCCCATAGGTGTGATCCTGAGGCATTTGCTAGAGTGTCTTGAATCGGAGAGGAGCTCGCCCCTAGCCTCGACTCATGATGGAAATCCAATTTCCAATACGACCTTGCGGTTTTGATTGTAGAACTAGTATGGCGACATAGTAGGATGGGGTACTATGCCGTCTATGATTAATACATTATGATTGAAATTGTTTTTGAATTATATATATACCCATATATATACACACTAATATTAAATCCGTTTTATCGTATCAAGCATCTTTTGACCATTATAAGGTAAAACCCTATCATCCGGTTTGCGTTGCATTGTGTGATGGGACTTGGGTCTTATAATGGTTTCATTTTTCTAAAAAGCATTGCGTTGTTTAACGTTTTACTTTATTTTATGCACTGGCAATCCAATGGAGTAAACCCGTTCCGCGTTAGCGGCGTGGTCCTGTGATTAGCCATATTAATTAGATAAGTTAAGTTAGATTTCTCATACCAGTCCCATGACTGACCTGTAGTTTGTTTCACTGGCAAACTCGGGTGCCCATATTTTCCACATGGGCAGTCGAGTAGCTTTTTGTAGATATATTTGCAGGATCCTGGTTTATAGCTGGAGCGGTATTCGGAAAGCTCTGTATCCGTGTATTCCTTCCAGTTGTATATTTGTAATATCTTCCGCTGCTATTTAAATGTAATTTAGAACTCTGATGTTGTATTTCCAATGTGTATTATTCTTCCATACTCTGTTACATTCTTGTACTCTGATGTAATTGTTGTAACAGCAATAAAATGTTCTTCAATTTGTGTTCTGATGCGTATTGTTCTCAAAGCAATCCAGGCTTTCCTTTACTGGGAAGTTTGGGTCGTTTCATTTGGTATTAGAGCTTTGGTTTACAGAGCTCGAGAACAAGACACATTAGAACCGAACGAAAGAATTCATCAGAGATTGGATTAGTAATATCCAATAAGAATAACTCGTTAGAGATAGGATCAGTAGTATCCTAGAACGAGTGTGAAGAGTATTATTTTCTTTAAAATATAAAAGTACAAACAAATTTTGTTTTGAAAATTTTATCTAAATATACGTATTTGAGTATATTATATTTTAATGTGGACAATCGAGTATATACAGATTTCGAATATATGAGTAATTAACGGATATTTGAAGTTTTAATGTACTGGATAGATATAGAATCACACTCTAGTCGCCCGGAGATGATTCTGATTGTTGATGCATCATTGTCAGAGTTTATGTTCGAGTTTCGAAAGTGGATTTTCTATATATTTCCATTGACTGGTATGAGAACCAACACTTAGTCAGTACACATTGCTGTGATTTGCACTAAAATATGATTTTTGGCTATATATAAAAGTTATATATATTTGAAAAGTTAATCACCTAATTGATTGCTGGTTGTGATGTTTGATAATTAGTTTCACTAATTAAAATATTAGAATGATAATTAATTGAAACCAATAAATAAAATTTAGTTGAGTTGGTTAATTAAACAACTTTTAGCTTCGTTCCTTTTCGAGGACGAAAAGATTTTAAGTGGGGGCGATTGTAACGACCCGGAATTTGGGGCCAATTTAAAATTTTTATTTTAGAAAATCTAATGGATTTTAATATTTAAAATAATTTATTTTAAATAAGAACGACTAAAAATTTATTTTAAATGAATAAATTCAATTCAGTTATAAAAGGAGTTTAAAACAGCACTGCAGTTTGAGAATTTGAAATTGAACTTTGACTGACTGTACAGGATTCAAAACAAATCGGATTTCTATAAAACCAAAAATATTTAAATCTGTTTAATCATATCTTTCTAACGAATCTGAAAAACTGAAATTTCACTTTAAAAATCAAAAGTTATGTCCAGTTTAAAATTTTCAAAAGTCGCTGTAGAATTTAATTATATTTTAATATAATATATTAGCCTTGAAAATAGTCATTTTTCGAACGACCTCGGTTTTCGATGAAACCACTTTTGTTGGAACCAGAATGTCAAATTATTGCTAAGTTTCAATTTTCATAATTTTTCGAATTAATATGTGAGCGTGGCAAAGGAAAACGTGTTTTGTCAATTACAGTCAAATTTAATCGACTTGAAAATGGCCATTTTTCAAACAGTCTCAGAATTCGACGAAATTAATCTTGTTAGAACCGTATCGTCAAAACATAGCTAGAAATAATTTTTCTGTAATTTTCTGAATTAGTATGCGGCCCCGGTAATTTAAAATGTACGTTTGAATTTAATAATTACATGTTTTATATTTTAATTTAAAGAAAAACATATCGTGACAGCCGAACTGGGTTACGAAACATATTCCATTGTGTCCGGGACGGGGGTATTTGTCTAGGGGCGACATTCGTTGGGTTCGATTCGGAGTTAGTATCAATGAACAAACATTTTCTTGAATTAAAATAAATAATAGTATAAAATACCGTATAAAATACAGTATAAATACATGGAAAATACTAAACCCTAATTCTATAGTATGTAGCCGTCGTTCTACATAATTCAATGGTCGAACAGCTCCTAAATAAAATCCGTCAATCTTCCAAATTTCTCAATGGTTTTCTAAAATTCCAAGCACAAATCAAAGAGTTTCTCACGAACTACGAATTCTACGGTTATGATCTATTTTAATTCAGTATGTTGCTCGAAATTGGTGGACAAAGCCGTGGTGTTTGGGGCCATCTCGCCGGCGATAGAGGCGATCGAACTTCAGGTGGGGGGCGCGCCTGGAAGGGTGGAGGTCGGGGCTTCAACGTGATGTTGTCTGATGGAGGTTGTGGCGAGGGTAGGAGGATCGGCGACGTGCTTTTTCAATCGAAGTATGGGTTTCAACGGGTCTGTGTTTGCCTGGGGATTAACGCAAGGTAGAAGAAGATTAATTAGTTTTAAACCTTGGTTAAGTTTAAGTAATTATCTAATATAATTATTCAAATATTCAAGCTGCCATAACTTCTTCAAATAAAATCAGAATCGAACAAGGTTGGGTGCGTTGGATTCGTATTCCCGCGATCTTCGTGATGACGCTGACTAGATCGGAAACAGAGCAAACCAGATTTTGGAAAATTTTCAGATCTGAACTGATCAGAATTAAAACCATCGGTGAGATTTCTATATTTAAAAATAATTAAAATTTGATTATATTTCGTTATTTAAATTCCACGTGTGTATGTTAATTAAATTCAATTATGTGATGTATGGTATTGTATTTGTTGTTTGTTGATGATGATGGTTGTTGTGGTTTGTGTTAATTAGATTATGTTAAACAATATTGTGTTAATTAAATTATGTTAAACAAAATTGAAAATTCTGAGTTAATTAGATTATGTTAAACAATTTTGTGTTAATTAGGTTGATTTAAACAAATTAAACACTTTTGTCAATTAGAAATGTTAAACAGGATTAAAAAGAATACTTTTGTTTAAAAATGTTAAATATGATAAAAGAAACATTTTTGTTTATTCAAAAAGGTTAGACGAAATAGTTATTTTGTTTACATAAAAAGGACTAGACAAGAATCATTATTTTGTTTACATTAAAAGAAAGAAAATCACACTGTTGATTAAAACAACATTTTACTTGAAGTATGATTATGCAAATCAAAATGATATTTTTGATTTGAAATCTGCTATGAAAATAAAACAACATTTTTATTTGAAGTTTGTTATGTAAAATAAAAATGACATTTTGATTAGAAATTTGATTAATAAATAAAGAAACAACATTTTTGTCAAATTTGATTTATAAATAAAGAATCAACATTTTTGGTCAAATATGATTAGTGAATAAAATCAACATTTTTTTTGTCAAGAATGATTAGTGAATTAAAATAGCATTTCGTCAAAAGAATGTTTAGTGAAATAAAATAACATTTTTATATAAATGTTACAATAGAAATAAAAATATCATTTTTATAAATTGTGGTATTATAAGTGAAATAACATCTTTTGTCAAAACATGATTTTTGAAATGAAATAACATTTTCAAATGAATGTTACCTTGAAATAAAAAAACATTTTCTTATAAATGTTACAGTGGAATAAAACAACATTTCCTCACAAATGTACCTTGGAAATAAAACAACATTTTTATTTGAAATATGCAAAATAAAAATGACATTTTGATTAGAAATATAGTTATTGAGATAAAACCAAACATTTTGGCACTTTCAAAAGAATGAAGTAATTCATTCATTTTCATCACTTTGAAAAAGAATGAATTAAAACATTCATTTTAAGACATTGAAAAGAGTTTGACAAAAACCACATTTTTGTCACTTAATAAAGAGTTTGACAAAAATCACATTTTTGTCATTTAATAAGGATTATATAAGAATAACATTTTGTCAAAACATGATTAGTGAAATAAAATAACTTGTTTTGTCAAAACTTGATTAGTGAGACAAAAATGAATATTTTTGTGTATTAAAAGGGATTAAACAAAAATGAATATTTTTGGGTATTAAAAATTATAAAACAAAAATGAACATTTGTTTACATTAAAAAGAAGTAGATCAAAGTATATAGTTTTTTTTACATTAAGAAGAGTTTAACCAAAATTATCATTTTGGTCATTAAAAAGAGTTTCACAAAAATTACCATATTTTGTTGCATTGAAAGGATTAAACAAAATTATCATATTTTGTGGCATTGAAAAGATTAAGAAAAATTATCATATTTTGTTGCATTGCCTAGATTATACAAAATTACCATATCTCGTACATTGAAAGGATTAGACTAAATTATGCATTTTGGTCAAAGGTAAAAGAATGAATTAAAAGTATTCATTTTTGTTATATTAAAGAGGATAAGACCAAATTATACATTTTTGGGTAATTATAAAGGATGAGGTAAAGATATACATTTTTGTAGATTTAAAAGTATTAGGCAAAAATTTACATTTTTGTATATTTAGAAGGATTGGATAGAAAATCACATTTTTGATTAAACTTGATTAGTGAAAGAAAATGACATCGTTCGTTAAATTTAGATTAACAAGAAGAATATTCACTTTTGTTAATATAGTCTAGTTGGGTTGAAAATATAAATTTTGTCAAAACATGTTAATTGGAATAAAAATTACATTTTTATCAAAACATGTCATTGAAACCAATTTAATAGTTGTGTTAGAATGTTTAGAATAAAAAGATTATAATAAAAGAAAGATTGCCCTTTTACTTTCACCTAAAGAATTATAATATCACTTTGATATGAAATGTCACATTGGAGCTATAATATCATTTGGATTATGTAAGGTTAGGTTAGAATTATAATATCATGTTGGTTAGAAATGTCACCATATTAAAATGTCATTAGAAATTGTCATTCTATTAGAAAAATCTTATGATAAAATAGTTTTTTTATATGACATTAGAGAAAGTAACATTTATTTTTATTTTAAATGTTACAGTGGAGAAATTAACATTTTGATTGGAAAATGTCACATATGAATAAAACAACATTTTTGTTAGATGAAATAAAAGTTAAGATTTTTATTGTCATTTGTACACAATAAAAAGGATTGAAATAGATGTCTGTGATGTCGTAATGTTTGATGTGTTAAATATATTGTTAGTATTTTCTAAATGAATATTACACTTCCATTTACAAGTCATCTGACTTGTTTATGTGATTGAGTCGATAATTTTCACACTTCGCCCAAGTGCACAAATAGTTTATTATTTGGTTGATGGATGAAACCCCACACAGGTATTGGGATGATACTGGACATACACTAATCCCAATATTTAGTTGTCTGTCAATCGATGGATTGACAGTCTGTGATGAGCGTCAATTATTTACTTTAATGCTCACTCAGTTATAAAATCCACTCTGGTCGTTATTTGGGTGTTTGATAATTATTTATCATGATTGTTGATTACATACAATATATGGTTGTTGATTGAGTCACATTCCAATAAAGAATATTTTAGAAAATGTCTTATAAAAGGAATATTTTAGAAAAGGAATATATTTTGAGAAAATATATTTTTATTTAAATGAACTAGTTATTAACTAGAATAAATCATTAAATTAAGATTTAATGAAGTTTTCCAATTTGCTAATATTTAATTGAAGATTTAATTGAATAAATTGGATTTTGGGTTTGTCGTGAATAGTGTCTTAAATAACGCTATTCTTAAACCCCGTATAAAAAAATAATCTTTAATTTAAGATTATTAAAGTTTTCAATTATATCTAGTAATTGAAATAAGATGTAATGTGAGTTGGGTTTATTGTGAACTATGTTTTTAAGCGACATGTGTTCTTTAACCCAACTGACAGTGAAAATATGATTTGGAATTTATAAATCTTTTATTAAGATTTAAATGGAAATTTTCCAAAAGTAAAGTTTTCCAATTTAATATATTAAATTGGAATTGAATAGAATTCGAATTAATTATAACCGAGATAAGCTCCTGTAAAAGAAGACCGATACTACATATGGAATTTAAGAGGCTTTGCCGTTATTTCATTTATATTATTGGTCGGATACAGAAATTTATAACGATTATATATTGATTTGATTTCTGTGAAGAGTCCATATTTTATGGAAGACGATTTTGGGTTTACCGTGAACTATGTTTTAAAATGACATTAGTTCTTTAACCCAGTTAAAGATAAGATTTATTTCTTAAATTTAAATAATCATTTTTGATATTTAAAAACCAAATTGGGTTTTTAATAAATATTTAAAAGAAAGATTTAAGAATAAATTTAAAGAATTTATCTTTGATAAGATAATACGAATATTTTATTAGAAGAATAATTCTGAATTGGAATGACGCGTTAGATGTGTTCTCATAGTACTTGATTTTTAATTATAAAATACGTGAGTTATTCGGAAAGACCAGGCTTAACCCATTCCGAATAATTACTACGACGATGAAGAGTCGAAGATGAAGACGGTGTTTGAAGACCGACGATCTTCACATCGAATGGATGTGTTGCTACAGAGACCCTTGATGGGAGTAGCTACCTTGAAGGGGCTTCAGTGGTGGCCGTCCGGACTATTGTTGATTGTTCGGATTTGGTTTTCGCTCAGACCCAGAGCATAAGCTAGTAAATGGATGCGTGTCTGACATTGGATTTCGTTCCATGTGAATTAAATCGATTTCTATTAATGTATGTATGTTTGGTGGTGGAGAATTTATTCTCTACTTAACACTCTGGTATATATTAATAGTGATTGATCGCATGGCGTGAATTGTCAATGTGGCACGCCAAGATGCAAATGATCAAGGCTTTTGTTGAAAAGCAGGGCCTTGTGGGATGATCAAAGCATAGCCTATTACGGCATAGCTTTGTGTATATCGTGACTTCGCGAGCCTCACACCCCGGTATGAGTCAAAAACGGGATATGGACCGTAGGGAGTGCACACGTTTCTTTCTAGCTATTGGTAGTGTCAGTGTTTAAACTTGCTGGCATTTTACTTATGTGGATGATGGATTTTGAGGCGCCTCGGATTTTTATAGGCCGTTAGTGGTCATACTATAGGTTCAAAGGAACCGGGAAACGTGTGTTCAGGCATAACCAATCCACTGCCGATAGGCGGGGACCGGCCCTACCGCTCGAAGGGTTTCCCATAGGTGTGATCCTGAGGCATTTGCAAGAGTGTCTTGAATCGGAGAGGAGCTTGCCCCTAGCCTCGACTCATGATGGAAATCCAATTTCCAATACAACCTTGTGGTTTTGATTGTAGAACTAGTACGGCGACATAGTAGGATGGGGTACTATGCCGTCTATGATTAATACATTATGATTGAAATTGTTTTTGAATTATATATATACCCATATATATACACACTAATATTAAATCCGTTTTATCGTATCAAGCATCTTTTGACCATTATAAGGTAAAACCCTATCCTCCGGTTTGCGTTTCATTGTGTGATGGGATTTGGATCTTATAATGGTTTCATTTTTCTAAAAAGAATTGTGTTGTTTAACATTTTACTTTATTTTATGCACTGGCAATCCAATGGAGTAAACCCGTTCCGCGTTAGCGGCGTGGTCCTGTGATTAGCCATATTAATTAGATAAGTTAAGTTAGATTTCTCATACCAGTCCCATGACTGACCTGTAGTTTGTTTCACTGGCAAACTCGGGTGCCCATATTTTCCACACGGGCAGTCGAGTAGCTTTTTGCAGATATATTTGCAGGATCCTGGTTTACAGCTGGAGCGGTATTCAGAAAGCTCTGTATCCGTGTATTCCTTCCAGTTGTATATTTGCAATATTTTCCGCTGCTATTTAAATGTAATTTAGAACTCTGATGTTGTATTTCCAATGTGTATTATTCTTCCATACTCTGTTACAATCTTGTACTCTGATGTAATTGTTGTAACAGCAATAAAATGTTCTTCAGTTTGTGTTCTGATGCGTATTGTTCTCAAAACAATTCAGGCTTTCCTTTACTGGGAAGTTTGGGTCGTTTCAGACAGCTTGTATGGAAGGGTCTAATCAAACCTAGTTTCTCCGATTGGGGAGCAACAGTGATATTTGTCCTGAAGTCAGACGGTACTCTCAGACTATGTGTAGATTATCGTGACTTGAATAAGCAGACATTGAAAAATAAATATCCATTGCCGCGAATTGATGATTTATTGGATCGATTGAATGGCGCGCAAGTATTTTCACGAATGGACCTAGCTACAGGTTTCCATCAGCTTCGTATAGCCGAGGAGTGTGTTCCTTTGACAACATTCAGAGGTCCAGATTTATTCTACGAGTGGTTAGTAATGCCGTTCGGCTTATGTAACGCTCCAGCTTATTTTGTCGATCTAATGAACCAGGTATTCAGAGAAGTATTGAATAAATTTGTTCTGGTTTTCATTGATGATATACTGATCTTCTATAAGTCAAAAAGCGAGCATGAAAAACACTTGGATCTGGTGTTAGAAATTGTCAGAAAGAATGTTTTAAAAGCAAAGTTTTCCAAATGTATATTTTGGCAAGAAGAAGTCAAATTTCTTGGCCACGTCGTGTCAAAACAAGGAATTTCAGTGGATCCCAGTAAAATCACTACTATTCAGAATTGGAAACAACCTCGTACACCCACAGAAGTCCGAAGTTTTCTCGGATTGGCCAGTTATCATCGGAAATTCATTAAGGATTTTGCGAAGACATCTACTTCCTTAACGAATCTTACTAAGAAACATTCGAGATTCAATTAGACTCCAGAATGTGAGGAAGCTTTCCAGAATCTGAAGATAAAACTGACGACTGCTCCAGTGTTAACAATAATTGATGGCAATTAGGACTCGAAAGTCTGGATAGATGCTTCTAAAGAAGGTCTTGGTGCAGTATTAATGCAAAGAGGCCAAGTAGTCGCTTATGCCAGCCGTCAATTGAAACCACATGAAAAGAATTATGCAACTCACGATCTTGAATTATTAGGTATCGTGTTTGCAATGAAAATCTGGAGGCATTATCTATTGGGTGAGGAGTTCGAATTGTATACTGACCATCAATCATTGAAGTACTTATTCACCCAGAAAGATCTGAATATGAGGCAGCAGCGTTGGTTAGACTTTCTCGCAGCATATGATCTTGATATTTTATATACTCGGGGGAAAGCCAATGTTGTGGTTGATGCGCTCAACAGAAAGGATGTAATCATCGCCAGTCTTATCATCATGCCTTCATTGATTGATAACATATCAGCTCTTCAAAAGGATGATCACTTCATTCAGAAGATCAGAGAGAGAATTCAGAAAGGTGAGCCCTCGAGTTTTCAGATAGATAACGATGGAATTCTGAGGTTAAAAGGCCGAATATGTGTGCCAAACATTGCTGAACTCCGGAGAGAAGTATTGGATGAGTGTCACAAAGCCAAACTTAGTATCCATCCCGGAGTAAGCAAGATGTCTAATGATATCAAACGCACTTTCTGGTGGAGATCGATGAAACGTGACATTTCTTTATACGTGAGCCGGTGTTCCACCTGTCAGTAAGTCAAAAGCGATCAGCAGAAGCTCGCTGGATTGTTGCAACTGTTGGAAAGTGGGAACAGATTTCTATGGATTTCATAGATGGTTTGCCCAGAACCAGGAAAGGAAATGACAGTATTTGGGCGGTCGTAGATCGTTTCACGAAGACCGCCCATTTCATACCTGTCAGATCGAACAGAACTGCTCAGAGTCTGGCGTAGATTTATTTCAAAGAAATTGTTAGGCTGCATGGAGTTCCCATGAGCATCGTTGGTGATCATGACCCGATTTTTGCTAGTAAATTCTGGGAAGCATTCCAAGCAGATTTGGGAACGAAACTGAACTTGAGCACCGCTTATCATCCTCAAACAGATGGTCAAATTGAGAGGGTGAATCGTATTTTAGAAGATTTGTTGCGGGCTTGTATTATTGATTTTGGCGGATCGTGGGAAGACCACTTGCATTTGGCTGAGTTCTCATATAACAACAGCTACCAAGCGAGCCTGAAAATGTCTCCATTCGAAATATTGTATGGTAGACCGTGCCGATCCCCTACTTGTTGGGTAGAACCTGGCAATAGACTTGTATTGGGGCCTGATATGATTTGCGAAGCTGCGGACAAAGTCGATTTCGTTAAGAAACGATTACTCGCCGCTCGAAGCTGACAGAAGAGCTATGCAGATAAGAGAAGAAGAGATATATCATTTGTTGTTGGCGACTATGTATATTTAAAGGTATCTCCAATGAGAGAAGTCATCCGATTTTGTAAAACAGGGAAATTAGCGCCCAAATTCATTGGTCCGATCCCTATTCTAGAACGGATTGGAACTCTCGCTTATAGGGTTCAATTGCCTGATTGGTTGTCTGAGGTGCATGATGTATTTCATGTATCTCAACTTCGAAAGCATGTACATGATCTAGACTTGATCGTGGAAGAAGCAACGCAATGGGATATAGAAATTACTCCAGAATTGGCTGTAAGAAGAGAGCCGATCAAGATTATTGGCAAAGAAACCAAAGAGCTGAGGAACAAGAAGGTTCACTTAGTCAAAGTGCAATGAAGTGGAGATCCGCGAGACTGTACTTGGGAAACTGAGGAAAGCATTAAGAAAGCCTATCCTAAGTGCAGGGTGGATATCTCTGATTGACTCTGGTGCAAGGTACATTTACCCTATTTTGCATTTCCATTATGTTCTCCACTTTGTTGTTGTTTTCTTTTCATGGATGTAAAATTTTAATTATATAGTCTGAATGATTTTAAAAGAGTATATGAATTAATTAGTATATTTTTGAAAAATCAAAAATAAACTGATTGTTGTTTGTGTTGTGTGGTTGAGAATTAGATTAATTAAATTATTAGAATGATAGTTAATTTAATCAATAGGAGAATGAATGGTAGATTTATTCAAGTGAATCAAATATTGAACTGATTTAGAAATAGATAGAAATATATATATGCACATTATATATGTTTGAACATGTAAATGGATTAGCTGTTGAGTAGAGAATTTATTTGCGTGCCGACAAATAGGTAAACCTTAATGAGTTGGATGCGCAATTTTATTATTATATCAACTTCTGTGAATGCCATTGGATGCAGAGTGCTGGTTATTCTGTGTGTAATTAATAAATGTCGCCATAGGATTGTAACAATTAATTTTGAACTACACTACATGACATACTTCTCGAAGATAACATACTTCATTATATACCATATAAGCATTTGGAGCTTGTGTGATGAGGTTGAAGATTTACCATATGAGCGAGAGGCTTGTATGGCGATGACTATATTTTACAGGTTGAACTAATGACTGATATGGACCATATAAAATGTAACGGTAAATTGCCAGGTTAATAAAAACCCCACACGGGTCTAGAGATGACAATAAACACGTCTCTCTAGTCATTAAGGAATAAAAAATTATTTATGGGGTGATGAGAATTTATTCTCTGAAGTTATTATCTATACACACTCCCCCGTGGACACTAGAATATATCACTATAAATATGTGTATGCTTATTAGGATTTTTTGGGTACCTAATACGGCCCAATAAATTTCCAAACCCCTCCTCGTACAAAGGAGGTTATGGCGAAATTTTACGAAAATTTAAGGTGTTAGCCAAATTTTTGAAGAATTTGAAAATTCTTGGAAACTGAAAAGTTGAAGAATGGAAGCCAGAACGAAAGTTGAGTTGGTTAATTAAACAACTTTCGACTTCGTTCCTTTTCGGGGACGAAAAGATTTTAAGTGGGGGAAATTGTAACAACCCGGAAAAGCAGAACCAGTTTAAAAATTTTAAATTGGCTATTTTAGTGGATTTAAATATTTAAAATAAATTATTTTAAATAATAACGATGAAAAGTATGTTTGAATCGATGTTTGAAAATAAATATAATTATTTTTAATTATAAACAAGGCCCGAAATGGCGCGGCAGTTTCAAAATTGGAATTCAAACTTTGACTGACTGTACCGAGTGCAAAATAAAACGGATTTTGGTGAAACCAAAAATATTTAAATCTGTTTATGAATATCTTTCTAACGAATCTGAAAAATCGAAGTTTCATAGCGGGAATCTAAAGTTATGGCCAAATGAATTATTAGAAAGGTCGCTATAGAGGATATATAGCCCTTAAAAATAGACATTTTGCAAACGACCTCAGAATTCGACGAAACCACTTTTGTTGGATCCGGGATGTCAAATTATTGCTAGGTTTCAAATTCCATAATTTTTGAAGTCAGTATGTGAGCGTGGCGAAGGAAAATGTGTTGGGTTGATTTTAGTTAAATTGGATCGACCAGAAAATGGCCATTTTTCAAACGGTCTCAGAATTCGACGAAACTAGTTTTGTTGGGACCGTATCGTCAAAACATAGCTAAATTTATTTATTTTTTGGAATTTTTGGGTTCAGTATGCGGCCCCAGCAAATTGAAATGGACGTTCAAATCAAGTATTAAATGTTTTACATTTTAATTTGAAGAAAAACTGACTGAAACAGTCGAATGGGTCTACGAAACATATCCCATTGTGTTCGGAATGGGGATATTTTGCTAGGAGTGACAGTTGTTGGGTTTGAATTGGTGTTCGTTTATGAAAACCCTAATTTTCTGAATAATATATATATCGGCCACTCATATATTTTCTTTCATAAATTAAAAGTATAAAAAAATCAGAAACCCCCCATTAAACACGATCGACGGCGAAACCCACTCCTCTGTTCCCTGCCATTTTCCGACCGCCTCGTTCATCGTTGACCCCCGCCCCAGTTCAACTTTTTGTAGATCTCTTCTCCCTCTACAAATCAGTACCTGGTACACCACCCCTCGTCGCTCCATCATCGAGATTCATCGACGGGAAGTTCAGCACTTCCAGTCGCCGCCGCTGCTTCATCTGAGCACCGATCTGAACCCCACTTCCGGCGAACCTGCACCTGTTTGTCCTCTACAGCGTGGCGCCAACCGATCTTCGTATCGTGCAACGGTTTGAGTGCTAGATCGAAACCTAGTTTCGAACTAAACTGAAAGGTATCGGCTTAGAAAACTCTGAACTGATTTTTACACTTTTAAGTGTTGCAAACTTCTAAAAATCGTATCTTTTTCATGTGTGGTCGAAATCCAATAAAACAAGAGACAGTGGACTCGTGCAGACGTCTTCTACATTCTAGAAGAGACCGGATATTTTTCTGAGCCTTCTACAATTTTTGGAGGAGTGGATCCCAATGTGAGATTTCTGAATTATAAACGATGTGGAAATGACGATGTATAAATTATATAGTCGATGTATGAGTTATATAAGCGTTGTACACATCTTGTATAAGCGTTGTATAAGTTGTATGTTCGATGTATAAGTTATATATGCATTGTAAAAATTATATATGCGTTGAAATGATATTGAAATGAATTAAAATGAAATCGAAATATATTTGTGTACGTATATATGTATATATATATATATATATATATATAGACTCCCCTCGTCCACAGACCATGGACGATATATATTGGTTGTGATATTGTTTGGATTTGGTTGATGTGAAATTTGGTGAATATCATGAATGGTTGATTGGAAATGATTGATTGTGTTTGAAATCCCAATAGGATTAGTATATGGGAAAATTCGTCTGCGTACGAACTAGTTATTGAAATCCCCATTGTCAAAAGTTGTGAGGCTTTAAGGTAGAGCGAGGAGCCGTACTAGGGACGGTGCCGGTTTTAACTACCCTGCCGTTATGCTGCCGAAATTTTCTGAAATATTTCTGTGTTTGATTTATTTTCATGTATTGAAATATATTCATGTGATGAATGAAATGAAATGGTTTGAACGATAAAAATAACATTTTTATCGAAGGAATGAAATAAATTGTTTTACAATAAAAATCACAGTTTTATCATCTGTATGAAGTATATAAAATAATCGTGTTTTGAAATAAATTGTTTTACAATAAAAATCACATTTTTATCATCTATATGAAGTATATAAAATAATCATGTTTTGAAATAAATTGTTTGACAATAAAAATCACATTTTTATCATCTATATGAAGTATATAAAATAATCGTGTTTTGAAATAAATTGTTTGACAATAAAAATCACATTATTATTATATATATGAATTGTTAAAAATAGTGATGTGTTGAAATAAATATCTGTTGGATAAAAATATCATTTTTATCAAATATATGAAATGAATATGGTTTTGAAATCGAAGAATCGATTATATTTATATATATAGATATATAAATATAATTAAAATAAATCGAATAACGAAGCTGTAGTTCGTATTTTGAAACCGTGATTTCAAACAATTATTGCGGGAGATCCGACCATCGGATTTTCCCGAAACCGTTGGGTTCGCTTTGAAAATATCTTTCCAACGACATCAACTTTGTAAAGATCCAACGGTTAGATTTTCAGATATGTGTAAACCAAATCTGAAGAAAAACAGCGCCATGGCCGCGTTATGGCCTGAAGCGTCGTTTGAATGAATTGACTATTTTTAAATGAATAAAAATAGCGATAAATCATGATAAAATATTATAAACGATATGGAATGGAAATAAACCTAATTTACCCGGTTTATTGGATATTTGATGGTTGAATGTGTTGGCGTGAAAATTACATTAAAGAACAGAATTATTGATGTCGAATAATTTAACCATTGAAATGAATTGATTTGAAATTCTAAATATATGTGAATTATTTGAAAAGGCCGAGTTAATTCTCATTTCAAATAATTGATCGACGGTTAAAAGTCGAAGATATGAAGATGGTGCAAGACCGATGATCTTCACGTCGAATGGAGGGGTGGTACCAATGCTCATGATAGGAGTAGCTACCTTGAAGGGGCTGAAGTGGTAGCCGTCCGGACGTACATGTTGATTGTACGGATGTGCGAGGAATAAAGACCCTCCGGTTTCGTTCAGACCCAGAACGGACTTGTAAATGGACGTGTGTCTGACGTTGTATATTGACAACGTGGCATGCAGAGATGCTGTGATCAAAGCTTTTGTTGAAAAGCAGAGCTTTGTGGTTGATGATCAAAGCACGGTTTTGAATAGCTGGCTTTGTGTTTAGTGTTGTTTCGCGAGACTCACACCCCGGTATGAGCCAGAAACGGGAGAGGACTTCATGGAGAACATGCGTTTCCTTCTAGCTAGGAGTGGTGCTTTGGGTTTTACACGCCTGGGCATTTTACTTATGTGGATGATGGAAAGCGAGGACTCGGTTACTTCAGTCTCTTCGGAGCCGATGGTGTGGTCGAATATGACCAGTTTACGCCCCATAGGGCGGGGAAACGCAGTGTTCAGGCATTTTAATCCACATCGAGTGGACCGGCCCTGATGATCCAAGGGCTCACCTATGTCTAGGTCCTGAGACATGGGCTAGATTATCTCGAAGCGGTAAGGACGATCCCTTGCCTTGGTTCATGACGGAAATCCAATTTCCAAATACGACACCGTGCGGTCTTGATTGTATACCTATATATGGCGACATGATATATGGTACCCATGTCGTCTATGATTGATAGTTATGATTGAAATTGTTTTTGAAACATATAAACACTAGCAATAATATCAAATGATTTGTTTTGCTCGTTTCAAGTATATTTTGGTCATTATAAGGTAAAACTCTATCCTCCGGTTTGCGTTGCATTGTGTGATGGGAACTGAGTCTTATAATGGCTTCATTTTTATAAAAAGCATTGCGATGTTTAAAAGATTTACTTGTTTTAAAAGCACTGGCAATCCAATGGAGTAAACCCGTTTCGCATTAGCGGCGTGGTCCTGTGATTGGCCTTATTGAAAAATAAGTTAAAGTAGATTTCTCATACCAGTCCCATGACTGACTCGTAGTTTGTTTCACTTGCAAACTCGGGTGCCCCTATTTCTACACGGGCATCCTTGTATTCAGGTTTTAGCAGGCTCTTTCTGGATAGCTGGAGCTGAAGATGGATTATATCATTTATCTCTTTTTATGTTGTTCAGCTCTTATTGTACATATTATGTTTTGTTTCCGCTGTAGACATTTATGTAAAGCTGAACTATATTTTGTACTAAGTATGATCCTATATACTGTGTAACTCTGATGTTTATATTTTTCCAGTATATTCTGTTGTACATTATCTGGTGTATTTATTTATTTCTGTTCTGCTGTTATCTGTTTATGTGTTATATTCCAAAGATTACCCTTGCCACCGTGGAACGGGGGTTTGGGGTCGTCACAGTTTTAATATAACCATAATTTTCCAACGTATGAATTGGATGGATTGGAATGAAAATAGTCTTCGAAATATTTTGATATTAGATTCCGTGATTTTACGGATATTGTTGAGGAATTTGGAAGATATAGATATCGTTATTCCTAATATGATATTTGTTGGTTTTAGAATTTGATATTGAATATAAGCCGATATTATTTCTATTCAGAGCTTTGTATTTAATATCAAATTGGATTTTGGGGTTTGTCGTGAATAGTGTCTTTATTAACACTATTCCTAAACCCCGTGGAGAAAAGAATAAATCTTTTAATTAAGATAAATGAAGTTTTCCAATTTACAATTATAAATTGGATTTAAATGGAAGATGATTTTGGGTCCATTGTGAACGATGTTTTAAATAACAATTGTTCTTAAAACCAAATTAACAGTGAAGATATGATTTGGAATTTATAAATCTATTTAGTAAGATTTAATGGAAATTTTCCAAAGTAAAGTTTTCTAATTTAATATTTGATCGGAATTGAATGGAATTCGATTTGGTAATAATCGAGATGAGCTTATGTGAAGGAAGACCGTTACTATATATGGAATTTGTAAAGCTTTACTGTTATTCCTTCTATATTATTAGTCAGATACAAAAATTTATATCGATTATATATTGATCTGTTTTCCGTGAAGATTGCATAGTTAATGGAGTTGATTTGGATTTATTGTGAACCGTGTTTTAACTGAAATCGGTTCTTTAAACCAGTTAATGACAGGATTAATTTTCCTAAAAGCTGAGCAATCATTAAGTAATGATTTTTGGAAGATTAAAACTAAATAGAGTTTCAATGAATCTTTAACTAGATTGAAAGTTATATGGTAATTATATTTATCGAATTCCTAAAATGATCGAGAAATGGAGTATCACCAGTTTTGCTCCAAACGATAGTTAAATCTTTAATTAGATTTGGAATGAGAAACGGTAATTAATTTTACCGATAACACAATGGGTGTTAGATAGGGAGTACTATCAGTTTTTATCCATGGGATGAATAGGTTGGGGTTTGGTTAATAAAATAAATGGTTACTTCAGTAAGATTCGCTAATCCCGACTAGTTAATAATATCTTTTGAAATTGATATCCAAAGGAAGATTAAAGAATAAATTTAAAAGAATTTATCTTTGATAAAATTAATGGGAACCTTTCCCTAAAGATGTGAATATTTGAATAAATGAATATTCTGAATTGGAATGAGGCGTATGATGTGTTTTTATAGCACTTGATTATAAGATACGCGAGTTATTCAGAAAGACTGGGTTTAACCCATTCTGAATAACTGATACGACGACTAAATGTCGATGATATGAAGACGGTGGTTGAAGACCGAAGATCTTCATATTGTTTGGATGATTACTGATGTCTTGATTGGGATGTACACCCAAGACAAGGTAATAAGTGATGATCATCCATACGTACTAGGATATCAACTGGATATGCGAGGGTCTCTCTCCTGTATTGGACATATGGGACGAGGAATAAGGTGCCTCTGGTTTCGTTCAGACCCGGAACAGACTTGCAAATGGATGGTATGTCTGACATTATATTCCTTTATACTGTATTCGTTGATCTCTGCATATATATATATCTGTTTGGTGGCAGAGAATTTATTCTCTTTTTTAACACCCTTCTCTAAGACATACGAGCTTAGAGGTTATATATTTGTGGAAATCAGTGGTACGGTATGGATTGAAAGTGTGGCATGCTGAGATGCATGGATCAAAGCTTTTGTTGAAAAGCAAGGTTTTGTGGTTGACGATCAAAGCACAGCTTTAAATAACATAGCTTTGTGTAGCGTTAATTCGTGAGCTTCACACCTCGATATGAACCAAAAACGGGATGAGGGACCGTAGGTAAACGGACATATGTTAGTTCTAGCTATGAGTAAAATCATGGTACGGAGCCCAAACGTTTTACTCATGTGGATGTTGGAAACTTTATTGATGGAAAGCGAGGTACCTCGAATATGATTTGAGTCCCTAGTGGCTCTTGATTGGTCGACACAATTGACCAATTTTGGTGGTTCGATGGAACCGACTAACATATAGTTTATGGTATAACTAATCATCGACGGATGACCGGCCCTACCGATTCCCAGGGTTGCCCGTAGGTGTGATCCTAAGGCATTTGCTAGAGTGTCTCGAAACCTGTGAGGAAGATCTCTTGCCTCAGTTCATAGATGGAAATCCAATTTCAAATACGCGATTTTATGGTTTTAGTTGTAAACCTATATGGCAACGTAATATAATGGCACCTACGTCGCCTATGATTGATACATTTATATTTGAAGTTTATTTATTCACTTATGGTGATAATAATAATAAAAGATGAAATTTCGCGTATCAAGCATGTTTGGCTATTATAAGGTAAAACTCTATCCTCGACTGCGTTCATTGTGTGATGGGACCTAAGTCTTATAATAGCTTCATTTTTCTGTTTAACATTGCGTTGCTTATTCTTAAGCACTAGTATTCATAAGGGAAAAATCCATTCCATGTTATACGGCGTGGTCCTGTGATCTACCTAACTTTAAAATAAAAGCTAATAACTGTTCTAGTTCTCACACCAGTCCCATGACTGTCTCGGAGTTTATTTTTTCTACCTAAACTCTGGGTGCCCATATTTTCCACACGGGTTCACAGGATCCTGGTTTACTACTGGAGCTATATTCAGAAAGCTTTGTATCCGCGTATTTCTTTCAGTTGTGATGGTTGATATTTTCCGCTGTGCATTGTATTTATACATTTTAAATTTCCGCTGCTATGTATTTTAATCTCTGATATTATTTTCCGCTGTGTAATATTTATTTGTACTTTGATATTCTTGTACTCTGATGTAAACTGTTGTAATAGCAATGAAATGTTCCGGTGTTTGCGTTTCTAGTGAGTTGTGTTCTCAAAGCAATCCGGACCCCTCCGTCTTCTCGGGGATCGGGAAGTTCGGGTCGTTTCAACATGGTATCAGAGGTTTGGTTTACAAAGCTAGAGAACAAGGCACATTAGAACCGAATGAAAGAATTCATCAGAGATAGAATTAGTAATATCCTATAAGGATGACTCGTTGGAGATAGGGTTAGTAATGCCCTAGAATGAGTTGGAAGAGTGTTATTTATAAAAAAACGAAATTGGTTTTGAAAATTATATATTATTATATGTATTTGAGTATTTTATTTTATATTAATTTTGGACTATCGGGTATAAGAAGATTTTTCATATACGCCTTGCAAACGTGTATACAAAGCCTCAAATATACTGGGTAGATATAGAATCATAGTCTAGTTGCCCGGAGATGATTCTGATGATTGTCATGACATCATCAGCATTTATGTTCGAGTTTTGAAGGTGGGATATCTATATATTTCCAATTGATTGGTGTGAAAACCAAAACGTAGCTAGAGTTTATTGTTCGTGATTTGTTCTTTAAATTGGATTTTTGGAGTATACATAAAGTTATATATTTGAAAATTTAATTAACAAATTGATTGCTGATTGTATTGTGTGATAATTAATTTAACTAATAAAAATATTGGAACAATAAAACCAATATGAGAATGAATGATAAATTTAGCCAAATCGAATTTAATATTAAACTGAATTGAAAATTGATTGGAATTGCATACATAGACATGTATGTGTGTATATATATGTTGAGCAGGTTATGGATTTACTGTTGAGTAGAGAAATAAATTGCGTGCCCGACAAACAAGTGCACCTTAATGAGTTGGATGCGCAATTTTATTTTTTATATAAACTACTGTGAGTGTTTATGGATGCGTTGTGATGGTTGTTCTGTATGAGATTATAAACATATGTCATAGGATAGTAACAAATAAATATGAACTACACCGCATGGCATACTACATGAAGACCGCATATCATATCATATTCCGTATAAGCATTTGACGCTTATATGACGAGGTTTGGATTTCCACACAGGCGAGATGCTTGTATGGCGATGACTGAATTACAAGTTGAATAGAAGACTGATTATGGACTTAATAAAATACATGTAACCGTGCTTGGGGCAGGATTTAATAAAAACCTACACAGGCCTGAAGATGACAAAAATTCACGTCTCTTTGTTGTTAATTAAAGCACATGGAATATTTTATTTCCAACACTAGGGCAAGGTATGAGATTACGACTTTTTACACGTCTCCCTTGGGCATAGATAGGCCACAAAAATTGTGTATGCTTTTTATTGATTTATTGGGTGCCTAATACGGCCCATTAAAATTTTCAAATCCTCCCCGTACAAAGGAGGTTATGGCGAAATTTTTCGAAAATTTAGGGTGTTAGCCAAATTTTTGAGAAATTAGAAAATTCTTAGAAACATAAAAGTTGAAGAATGAAATTTGAGTTGGTTAGTTAAACAACTTCCAGCTCCGTTCGTTTTCGAGGACGAAAAGATTTTAAGTTGGGGAGATTGTAACAACCCGGAATTTCTGAACCAATTTAAAATTTTAATTTTAGCTATTTTAATGGGTTTTGAATATTTAAAATGATTTATTATAAACAATTAACGATTTAAAATTTATTTAAATCGAAATTAGAACAAATGAATTCAAAATTTAATTAAAACGAGTTTGAAATGGCGCGGTAATTTGAAAATTGGGTTTTGAACTTTAAATGAATGTACAGAATGAAAAGTAAATCGAATTTCAGGAGAACCAAAAAAGTTAGAATCTGTTTAATTATATCTTTCTAATGAATGTGAAAATTTGAGATTTTGTTTTATAAATTGTAAGTTATGTCCAGTTTAAAATTTAAATAGTCGCCATGGAATTTATATATATTTTAATTTAATATATAGCCCGTAAAAATAGCCATTTTGCAATCGACCTCCATTTTCGACGAAACCATTTTTCTGGATCCGAAATGTCAAATTATAGTCAGTTTTCAGATTTCATAATTTTTGAAATTAATATGTGAGTGCAGTAAATTTAAATGTGTTTTGTAATTCCAGTTTGAATTTAATCGACTGGAAAAATGGTCATTTTTCAAATGATCTCCAAATTCGACGAAATTAGCTTTTTTTGGACCGTATCATCAAAATATAGATGGATTAAATTTTTCTGTAATTTTTGGAGTCAGTATGTGGCCCGGTAAATTAAAATCTACGTTTAAAACTCAATATATTGATTTATATTTTAATTTAAAGAAAAACTGAATGAAACAGTCAAATTGGCCTACGAAACTTACTACATTGTGTCTAGAATGGGGGTATTTAGTTGGGAACGTCAGTCGTTGGGTTTGATTTGGAGTTCGGACCAATAAACAAGTATTTTACGAATTAAAATAATATTATATATATATAATAATTGGAAAACCCTAATTCCATCGTTCATAAATATCGGGCCGCCGTTCTCTTAAAACCGATGGATGAAAAAGCTCCAAATTTAATTCGATTTTTACTCCCCATTTACTCAACAATTTCTGAAACTCCAAGAACAAAAATCATAGAGCAAAGTGAGCTCTTACCATCCATACCAAGGTGATCTGTTCTAGTGGAGGATTGAGCTCGAATTCTGGCCACAAACAGTCGTCAGTCGTTCACGTTTTTCGAGGAGGAGCCGCCGAGCCTGAAGCTTCTCATGGCGGAGGATGGCGGCGCGTAGGGGGTCGGAGTGGTGGCGTCCGATCGAAGTCCGGCGCTTCCAATCGACGACGACGACGAACCCTAGCCGGCGAGCGAATTTTGAACGGTTTCCAGCAATTTCGATTAAGGAAGGGTAACGATTTTTTTAAAGCGTTGTTAAAATTTATTTATTTATTTATTTAATTATCCAATGTTTAAAAATCCGTAACTTTTTCATATGAGGTCGAAATACGACGATTTCAGTCACGTTGGGATCGTGGCGACGAACTCTACAACATGGAACTGACCAAAATGGAAGTGGAAGAAGTTGCAGTTTTTGATAAAATTAAATGCTCGTTTAATTTTATTAAAACAATCTTCAATTAAGAATAGCGGAGTGGAAACCAAAGTGAGAACTCTCTCACTCAAATCATTTTTGCTATGTTATTATATCATAGGTTGTAAATGGTGCTTAGTAGCACCTGTCCCAGTTGTTTGAAACCATGGATGATTTGTTGATTTTTGGTATTAGTTTATTATTGATGGTTGATGATTGAAATTGTTTATGCGATGTAGAAAAATTATAAGTAGATGAAATAATTTTTGGTAAGTTAAAAATGTTATTTTTAAGTAAAGTATGTGATGAAATTGAAATAAACATCCATTTATAAATTAGACGACTTATTTATGTACACCTATTTAACTGATATTGATTGGGACGATAATTTTTAAACATCGCCCAAATGCACAAATAATAATCAGTATTTGTCGGATGAAAACCCCACACGGGTATTGGGATGATATTTGACATACACTAATCCCAATATTTAGTTGTATGTCAATCGATTGGTTGACAGACTATGGTGAGCATTGTTTATTTATTTTAATGCTTATACAGTTGTAGAGTGCACTTTGGATGTTGCTTGAATGTTTAATGATTGTTTATCATTATTGCTGAATACATACGATGTATGAAATCCATATAACTAAAACTATATGGTAATTGATTGAGTCACATTCCAATTCGAAAATAATGAATATTTTAATATAATATCCAGTGAAGAAGTAAAATATGGTTTTGATGTCCGATTTTGGATGGACACGAAAATATTAAAGTGAAGCCAGGTTAAGTAGATTTGCGCTAATTTAACTCGAACAGAATTTTATATCGATTTTATTCACTTTATAATGAATACTGAAAAGAATTGATTTCAAAATCTGATATTTTGAAAATATTATCATTTCATATTATAATGATATAGAATAATCAATTTTGATTTAAAATTTAAATGGAATTTGGAATCGTTTTTAAAACGAACTTATAAAATACGTTTTGAAAAGAAATCGATGAAATATTATATATATATATATATATTTAAATGGTTTGAATAGAACGTATCACGCAGCGACCGTTCGCGAATTTCGACCATTGACTTCGAATTGGCATAACGGGAGATCCGACTGTCGGATTCTCCTAAAATCGGAACCTTTGGGTTCGTATCAAAACGAGTTTTCCAATGAATATAAGAGATTTAAATTTGAACGGTTAGATTTTAAAATATGTCCAAATCAAAACCAGAAAAGGTTGTTAAGGATATAGTTCGGCTGCCGATATTGGAAACCAACTGTAAGGGCCTTAATAAAATTATTAAAAATATGAAAAAATTATGTAAAATCATAATTACTGATTTGGAAATATTTTGGATGAAAAATTTTAGTTTTGAAAAGATAAAAATACATTTTTATCTAAATGAACTAGTTAATAACTAGAATAATAATCCAATGATTTTTTAGAAATAATAAATTGGATTGAAAATGGTTTTAATATAACCATAATTTTCCAACGTATGAATTGGATGGATTGAATGGAAATAATCTACGGAATATTTCGACATTGGATTCTGTGAATTTACGGATATTATTGAGGAATTTGGAAGATATATATATCATTATTCCCAATATGATATTTGTTGGTTTCAGCACTTGATATTGAATATAAGTCGATATTATTTCTATTCAGAGCCTTGTATTTAATATCAAATTGGATTTTGGGGTTTGTCGTGAATGGTGTCTTTATTAACACTATTCTTAAACCCCATGGAGAAAAGAATAAATCTTTTAATTAAGATAAATGAAGTTTTCCAATTTATAATTATAAACTGGAATTAAATAGAAGATGATTTTGGGTTCATTCTGAACGATGTTTTAAATAACATTTGTTCTTGAAACCCAATTAACAGTGAAGATATGATTTGGAATTTATAAATCTTTTTAGTAATATTTAATGGAAAATTTCCAAAGTAAAGTTTACCAATTTAATATATTAAATTGGAATTGAATGGAATTCGATTTGGTAATAATCGAGATGAGCTTCTGTGAAGGAAGACCGTTACTATATATGGAATTAAAAAAGCTTTGTCGTTATTCCACCTATATTATTAGTCAAATATGGAAATTTATATCGATTTTATATTGATCTGTTTTTCGTCAAGATTCCATAGTTAATGAAAGCTGATTTGGGTTTATTGTGAACTGTGTTTTAAATGAAATTGGTTCTTTAACCCAATTAATGACAGGATTAATTTTCCTAAAAGTTGAACAATCGTTAAGTAATGATTTTTGGAATATTAAAACTAAATAGAGTTTTAATGAATCTTTAATTAGATTGAAAGTTAAATGGTAATTAAATTTATCGAATTCCAGAAATGATCGAGAAATGGAGTATCACCAGTTTTGCTCCAAACGATAGTTAAATCTTTAATTAAATTTGAAACGAGAAATGATAATTAATTTTACCGATAACACAATGGGTGTTAGATAGGGAGTACTACCAGTTTTTCTCCATGGGATGAATAGGTTGGGATTGAGTTAATAAAATAAATGGTTACTTTGGTAAGGTTCGCTAATCCTGACTAGTTAATAAAATCTTTTGAAATTGATATCCAAAGGAAGATTAAAGATTAAATTTAAAAAATTTTATCTTTGATAAAATTAATGGGAACCTTTCCCTAAAGATGTGAATATTTAAATACAAGAATATTCTAAATTGGAATGAGACGTATGTTGTATTTTTATAGAACTTGATTATAAGATACGCGAGTTATTCTGAAAGACCGGGTTTAACCCCTTATGAATAACTGATATGGCGACTAAATGTCGATGATACGAAGACGGTGGTTGAAGACCGGAGATCTTCACATCGTTTGGATGATTACCGATGTCTTAATTGGGATGTACACCCAAGATAGGGTAATAAGTGGTGATCGTCCAGACGTACTTGGAGATCGATCGAATATGTGAGGGCCTCTCTCCTATATTGGACATATGGGACGAGGAATAAGGTGCCTCTGGTTTCGTTCAGACCTAGAACAGACTTGCAAATGGATGGTATATCTGACATTGTATTCCTTTATACTGTATTCGTTAATCTCTGCTAAATATATATTTGTTTGGTGGTGGAGAATTTATTCTCTTGCTTAACACCTTCTCTGAGAAGTACGAGTTTAGAGGCTATATATTGGTGGAAATCAGTGCTACAGTATGGATTAACAGTGTGGCATGCTGAGATGCATGGATCAAAGCTTTTGTTGAAAAGCAAGGCTTTGTGGTTGATGATCAAAGCACGACTTAAAATAGCATAGCTTTGTGTAGCGTTAATTCGCGAGCTTCACACCTCGGTATGAACCAAAAACGGGATGAGGGACCATAGTGAAACGGACATATGTTAGTTCTATCTACGAGTAATGTCATGGTATGGAGCACAGACATTTTACTCATCTGGATGTAGGAAACTTTATTGATGGAAAACGAGGTACCTCGGATATGATTTGAGTCCCCAGTGTCTCTTGATTGGTCGACTGGACTGACTAATTTTGGAGGTTCGATAGAACCGGCTAACATATAGTTTATGGTATAACTAATCATCGAAGGATGACCGGCCCTACCGATTCCCAGGGTTGCCCATAGGTGTGATCCTAAGGCATTTGCTAGAGTGTCTCGAAACTGGTATGGAAGATCCCTTGCCTCAGTTCATAGATGGAAATCCAATTTCTAATACCGATATTACGGTTCTAGTGTTAAACCTATATGGCGACGTAATATAATGGTACCTACGCCGCCTATGATTGATACATTTATATTTGAAGTTGATTTCTTCACTTATAGTAATAATAAAAGATGAAATTTCGCGTATCAAGCATATTTGGCTATTATAAGGTAAAACTCTATCCTCGACCGCGTTCATTGTGTGATGGGACCCGAGTCTTATAATAGCTTCATTTTTCTGTTTAATATTGCGCGGTTTATTCTTAAGCACTGGTATTCATAGGGGATAAATCCGCTCCATGTTATACGGCGGGGTCCCGTGATCTACCTAACTTTAAAATAAAAGCTAATAACTGTTTTAGTTCTCACACCAGTCCCATGACTAACTCGGAGTTTTTTGTTTCTACCTAAACTCTGGGTGCCCATATTTTCCACACGGGCAGCTAGTAGTTTTGGTTTTGCAGATTTCTCTTTTCACAGGATCCTGGTTTACGGTTGGAGCTATATTCAAAAAGTTTTGTATCAGTGTATTTCTTTCAGTTGTGGTGGTTGATATTTTCCGCTGTGCATTGTATTTATACATTTTAAATTTCCGCTGCTATGTATTCTAATCTATGATATTATTTTCCGCTGTGTAATATTTATTCGTACTTTGATATTCTTGTACTCTGATGTAAATTGTTGTAATAGCAATGAAATGTTTTGGTGTTTGCATTTCTAGTGAGTCGTGTTCTCAAAGCAATCCGGGCTTCTCTGCCTTCTCGGGGATCGGGAAGTCTGGGTCGTTTCAACTTTACTTTAGTATAGGAATTATTTAGATAGATATAAGATTTAGGGGGAGTAGGTTTAGAATTTCTTTTTGATAATGACAAAGGGGGAGAAATTATAAAATATAGACATAGTTTATAGGATTCATATAGACGGGGGAGTATTAGAAGGATCATCATTAACTGGTATATACAGGTATGAATATAGGTATGATATTTTATAAACTAAGGTTGTCATCATTAAAAAGGGGGTGATTGTTGGAGAATGGAGTTTTGATGACAACAACCTTATTTCAATTATCACTGATTATAAAATATACACTAACATCTCTATCTAGACTATATAAACATATATATGCAGGATTTGTATATAGGACTTAAGTACTAAAGACTGTACAGTTTTAGAGTTTCAAGAGATTCAGAATTCAAGATAGATTCAAGACACTAGAGTTATCAAGCTTTCAAGATTTCAAGAGTTCAAGACTAATATAGTTATAGAGTCTAGATTTTGTAAGACTCTATATAGCACTCCAGGTTCAATATTCAAATTCTGATTTTCAAACTCTGATTTTCAAATTCTATTTTCTATCCTCAATTCTCTCTATTTTATTTTTTATCTTTTCTATTTTCTATTTTATTTATCTTTGTTTTTCAAACTTAAGTTTTATATATTTATGTTTTTATACTTTATATTCATATAGTTTAAAATCTTACAATTTTATAAATATGTTTATATAGTTTAAATTTATGTTTTCATATGTTTTTCTACTTTATAATACTAATTTACAACATTATATTTTTATTCAAGAATTTCCAGAATCTTATTTATATTAAAATACTTTAAAAAATGTTTAAAATTCCAATTTACACTAGAGTATGTTGAAATACATAAAACACTATGTCGACATATAATTGTTAGAAATTTAAATTTGAAAGGAAGTGTCTTTTCACTATTTGAAACATTTTAGAAACATTACAAACTTTCACACTATAAAAAGGGTTTGAATTCGAATTTTTAATCATATCTTATTCTCCACTTTCACTCTTTTTCATTATATAATTATTGTAACAACCCTGAATTTTGGGGTAAATTTAAAAATTTATTTAAGTAATTTTAATGAGTTTTTGGTATTTAAAATAATAATGATTAAAAATTGATCTAAATTGAAGTTAGAATGAATAATTTAATTTTAATTATAAAAGGAATTAGAAATTGCGCGGTAGTTTGGAAAGTCAAACTTGAACTTTAACTGACCGTACAGGACGCAAAATTTAACGGATTTTAGTGAAACCAAAATATTAGAATCTATTTAAAAATATCTTTCTAACGAATCTGAAAAATTGAAATTTCATAGCGGGAATCAAAAGTTATGTCAAAATTAAAATTTAGAAAGGTAGCTATGAAATTTACAAAGGTCAAAAATGCTACTTTTTGCATACGAAGGAATTTGAACTCGAAACCACTTCCATTGAGTTTGGAATGACGTTTCTGCATTGAAAAACAGTAAACACTTATATATTTTGAGTTTCGAAAATTATTTGTTTAAAAATGTATTTTTAATATTTAATGTATACGCCTTGAAAATAGTCATTTTTCAAACGACCTCTGTTTTCAATGAAACCACTTTCGTTGGATTCGGAATGTCAAATTATTGCTAAGTTTAATTTTTCATAATTTTTAGAAATTATTTGTGGCCGTGGCAAAAAGATTTCAGTTTTGTCAATTTCGGTCAATTTTAATCGACTTGAAAAATGCCATTTTTCAAACGGACTCAGAATTGAACGAAATTAATTTTCCTAGTTCCGCAGCGTCAAAACATAGCTAAATATATTTTTCGGGAATTTTCGAAGTTAATTTGTGGCCCCGGTGAATTTATTCGTACGATTGAATTAAAAAGAAAAGGAAATATTTTAAAATAAAGAAAACTGGGTCAAGACAGTCGTTTGGGCCTGTGGTACATAGTTAGATGAGTCCGGAATGGGGGTAAATAGGTAAGAATGACAATCGTTGGGCTGAAATCTGAGAAAGTTGATAAACGGGCCTTTATTGGAAAATTAAGGAATAAAATAATATTTTATTATTTAAATACACGGATGAACAGTACGTCTTCTTCTTCTCGTTTCAGCCGCCACCGTAACCCATAACCTTTCTAATTTTCAAGCTTCAATTTCTCCTTCGTTTCTCAACGAAATTCTTCGCCGTAGTACAACTTTTCGAAGAGATTTTCGTGTTCTTCGATTCTAAACCGGAATCAAAGCCTCCCGTTGCCTGTAGCCGCCGCACCAGCCCTCCAAACCCGCCACCGTCGCAACCCCCCCCAGCGCCACCATGGCCGATCGCACCTCCCCCCTTCCTGGCGAAACTCCCCCTCTCCTGGCCCTCCGACGTCGCGCAATCTGTTCTGAAAATCGTTGAGTATATTTTATGCAAATCGGATCCAAAGATTTGAACAAAACTAAAAAGAATGGTATGAACATTTCAGATTTTGCGATGCTTTTATCTGTTACAGCAGCAGTTGTGGAAAGTAATTGTTAATTAAAAATTGATAATTAATTCATACGATATCCAAATCCAAAAATTTCAGATCCGTGTGAATCGTGACAGCAAATACTTCAACTTAGAACTGATTAGAACAAATTTCTGGACCTTTTTGAATTCTAGATCTGACTGAAAAGCAAGGTGAGATTCTATTTTAAATAATTAAATCTAGTTAATTATTACTCTATGGTTATTTAAATCAGTTGAATTGTAAATATATTAGATCTGCGACGTGATAAGATTATTGATGTTGTTTTGTTTAATTTGTCATGTTTTGGTTTAGATCTATGGTTGTGTATATGGATCTGTATAGATCTAATAATTATCATCATGTTGTATAAAAATTGGATTAAACTGAATTTGTAATCCAATTAAAAATACCATCTTGCCTGAGAATCGGATGAGATTAGAATTTTAAATCCATTCAAAATATCATATGTGTTGTGATTCTTTTATTGACATGGTGTCGTCAAAGATTATCATTTGGGTATAGTTGTTGAATTAAAATAATTTGTCCCTTCCAAACAGATTATTAGATTCTCATGCTTATTATATGATATTTATTTGTAAGTCAAAAACACATTTTTGTTATGTAGAAAAAGATGATATTTTTACATTGTAGATTAAAAGATGAGATTTTTGCAATGTAAATTAAAAGATGAGATTTTTGCACTGTAAATGAAATTACATTTTTTTTATTATGTAATTAAAGAGTAGGATTTACATTGTAAATTAAAAGAACATTTTATATGTAAAGAAAATAAGAATTTGCATTGTAAATAAAATTACACTTTAAATGGAATTAAAGAATAAGACTTTACCATTGCAATTAAAATTACATTTTCAATGTAATTCATAAAGGTGAGAATTTTGTGAAATTACATTTTTAATGTAATTAAAAAGAGAAATTGGATAATGTAGACAAAATTACATTTTTAATGTAATTCATAAGGATAGAATTTTTCACCGAATGTAATTACATTTTTAATGTAATTAAAGAGTAGGAGTTTATATTATAAATTAAAAAGACATTTCCGTTATGTAAATAAAGATGAGAATTTACATTGCAAATTAAAATGGACATTTTTGTTATGTAAATAAAGATGAGAATTTACATTGCAAATTAAAAAGGACATTTATGTTCTGTAAATAAAGATGAGAATTTACATTGTAAATCAAAAATACATTTTATTATATAATTAAAGGATAGGATTTACATTGTAAATTAGAAAGGACATTTTTATATGTAATTAAAGATTTATAGTTTGCATGTAAAACAAAATTTCATTTTTACATATAATGAAAGAATAAGAATTTGACATGTAATGTTAATTTCATTTTTAATGTAATTTAAAAGGAAAAGAATTTGACATGTAACGTTAAGTACATTTTTAATGTAAGTTAAAAAGGGACATTTTTAATGTTAATTTTGTTAGAATAGAAATTACATTAGTTTCACCGTCATGTTTAAGAAATGAAAATTACATTAATTTGCACCGTTATGTGTTAATATTGAAATGAATATTTTCACCGCCAAGTTTGTTATAAAAGAAAAGTTTTACATTTTTCTTAATGTAAATAAGAATTAGAAAAGTAATTTTTTCTTAATGTAAATAAGAATTAGAAGAGAATTACATTTTTATGTAATTAAGTTAACATTACATTTTTATGTAATTTAAAAAGACGGAAATTTTCACCGTAATGTTAATCACATTTTTATGTTAGGAATGTTAATATTAGAAAATCACATGTGAGGTTTAGAATGTTAACATTAGGAAAGAAACATTTTTATGTATAAAATGTTTGCATAATAAGATCTCATTTTTGTGTCAGTATATAAAGGAACATTTTATTATATAAGATGTTAGCATTAGGAAAAGATCATTTTTATTATATAAAATGTTAGCATAGAAAAGTAACATTTTATTATATAAGATGTTAGCATTAGGAAAAGATCATTTTTATTATATAAAATGTTAGCATAGAAAAGTAACATTTTTGTGTTATAAAATGTTGCATTTAGAAGAATTAACATTTTTAGTGTAAAATATTGCATTAGGAATACAGTTACATTTTTGTTGAAATGTCACATTAGTATAAAAATATCATTTTTGTTAAAATGTCACACTAGTATGAAAATTACATTTTTTTATGTAATTAAAGAGTAAGAATTTGCATAGTAAATAAAATTACATTTTTATATGTAATTAAAGTATAGAAATTTACATTGCAAATTAATAAGCAAGATTCGACATGTAATATAAATTACATTTTTAATGTAATTAAATAGTATGATTTTACGTTGCCAATTAAAAAGACAAAATTTGACGTGTAATGTTAATTACAATTTACATTGTAATTAAAATGGAGATTTTACATTGTAATTAAAAGGTAGGAAATTTACATTATAATGTTGATTACAATTTTAATGTAATTTAAAAAGAAGATTTTGGCATTGTAAATTATTACATTTTCAATGTGATTAAAAGAATGGATTTCCCATGAAATCATAAGAATAGAATTAAAAGAGCAGAACGCAACGTTGAAAAATAATTTACATTTCTATGTAAATAAAAGAATAAAGAATGGAATGCAACGTTGAAATATAATCTACATTTCTATGTAAAAATAAGAATAAAGAAACAAAGGTTACATTTTAATGTGTTAATATTAAGAAGAAAATTTACATTTTAATGTATTAAGATAAAGGAGGAAAATTTACATTTTTATGTAATTAAGTTAAAGAAGGTAAAGTTTATATTTTTAAGTAATTAAGATTTAAAGTAAGAAGATTACATTTTTTTTGTAATGAAAAGATTAGATTTTGACATTGCAAAATTATTTAATGCAATGTAGATTATATTAAAAAGAAAAGTCACATCTTTAATGTAGATTATATTAAAAAGAAAAGTTTACATTTTTAATGTGAATAAAAATAATAGAAATGAAATGTATTTTTTTATCGTCATTTAGATGGGATAAAAAGAGTAGGAATGAAATGTATATTTTTATCGTCACTTTAGATGCGATAAAAGAATAGAATAAAATTTATATATTTTTATCTTCATTTTAGGGGCAGTAAAAAAAAGTTACAATTTTCAATGTAAATAAAAGAAAAATAGGAAGTTACATTTTTATATGTAATTAGAGAAAATATAGAAACTTACATTTTCAATGTAAATAAAGATGAAATAGAAATTATATTTTTTTTATATGTAAATAAAAGAATTTACATTTTTCAATGTGAACAAAGGAAATAGAAGAATGATTAGGAATTTACATTTTCCAATGTAAATAGGATATGAAATAAAAGCTACATTTTCAATATAATAATATATTGGAGTATAAATTTACATTTCTCAATGTAAATGAAATAGGAATAGAAATTTACATTTTTTTTAATGTAAATAATAGGATTAGAAATTTACATTTCTAAGGAATAAATTTTCATTAGGAAAAAAATAATGAAACCAAATATACATTTTGTGTAAATTAAAGGATGGAAGAAGAAAATATACATTGTTATGTTTAGG
Organism: Allium sativum; assembly: GCA_030737875.1. Classification (NCBI taxonomy): domain Eukaryota; kingdom Viridiplantae; phylum Streptophyta; class Magnoliopsida; order Asparagales; family Amaryllidaceae; genus Allium; species Allium sativum. The sequence goes on from CM060923.1 coordinate 17,504,705, forward strand.
ATGTGTATGTAAAGTAAAAAAATAGCGATAGATCGTTATAAATTATTAACAACGATATGAAATGGTTTTCAAATTTATATATGCGAGAGTTATTTGAAAAGTTCGAGTTTACTCTCATTCCAAATAATGATACGACGTTCGAAGAATTGAAGACGGCGATCGAAGACCGACGATCTTCACATCGAATGGGTAACTAGTGTTGAGGCCCTTGATTGATTTGCTCCCAAGACGGGGCTAAGATGGTTGTTGTCCGGACGTAGTGTTGATTTGTACGGATTTGACTTTCGCTCAGACCCAGAGCATAAGTTTGTAAATGGAATGTGTGTCTGACATTGTACTCCTTTATATTGTATTTATTGATTTTCTGTCGAATGTATGAATGTTTGGTGGGGGAGAATTTATTCTCTTGCTTAACACCCTTTCATATATTTCGGCAAAGGATTGGTAGTGTGATATGGAGTGATAGTGTGGCATATTAAGATGCAACGATCAAGGTTTCTTGTTGAAAAGCAGAACCTTGTGGTGACGATCAAAGCACAGCTTGAATAAGCATAACTTTGTGTATTACGTAGCTTCACGAGCCTCACAACCCGGTTGAGTCTAAAACGGGAGAAGGGAACGCAGGGAGAGCAGCACGTTTCTTTCTAGCTAGAGGTAGTGTCAGTGCTTAAACTGGCTGATATTTTACTTATGCGGATGATGGAATGAAGCGCCTCGGATGCTAGGTCCTATAGGACCGGGAAACGTGTGTTCAGGAATAACTAATCCACGAAGCTGTATGTGTGGACCGGCCCTGCAGCTTTCCAAGGGTTCACTGCGGGGGATCCTGAGACATTAGCTAGATTGTCTTGAATCGGTAAGGAGCTCCTCCCTAGCCTTGACTCATGATGGAAACCCAATCTCCAATACGACCTCATACGGTTTTGATTGTATTACTAGTATGGAGGCATAGTATATGGTAGCTATGCTTCCTAGGATTGATACATTTACTTTGAAATGTTTTTGAAACATATATACACTAATAATAATATCAAATTCGTTTTTATATACACTAATAATAATATCAAATTCGTTTTTATCGTACCAAGCATGTTTGACCATTATAAGGTAAAACCCTATCCTCCGGTTTGCGATGCATCGTGTGATGGGACTTGGGTCTTATGATGGTTTCATTTTTCCAAAAAGCATTGCGTTGTTTGACGATTTACTTTAATTTATGCACCGGAAATCCATTGGAGTAAACCCGTTTCGCGTTAGCGGCATGGTCCTTGGATTTGCCTTATTGATATTAGTTATATTAGTTAAGAATTCTCACACCAGTCCCATGACTGACTCGTAGTTTGTTTCACTTGGCAAACTCGGGTGCCCTCTTTTCCACACGGGCAGTCGAGTAGCTTTTTGCAGATATTTATCTTTTGAGCAGGATTCTGGATCGAAGCCGAAAGCTGTGTCCAGAGCATAGTTGTCTTCCGCTGCCTTAGTTATTTTGTTTCCGCTGCAATGTATTAAAATATTATAATTTATCTTCCGCTGTAATTTTATTCAATGTACTCTGATATGTTCTGTACTCTGATGCAACATTATTGTAATGTTTATAAAAGTCTGCTGTTATTGTTCTGATGTTGTTGTATTCCCAAAGTTAACGTACTCGGGTTTTGAACGGTCTTGGTCGATTTTGCGATCGATCGGGTCGGGCGGAATCCGGGGCCGTTACAATTATTCTTAATCATTTTTATGATTTCTACACTTATACTCTGCCAAATTCAATTCCGTTTTGATCAAACTTCTTCTCTCTACACTCTCTTCTCGTCTCTCTCTGAATCAAGTGCTATTGAAGAGTTATAGGGTTGTTTGTAATTGCTTGGGTTGAGTAAAGTAGGAATCGGTGTGTTCTTTGTAGCCGTGAAATCAAGGAAGTAGGAATCAGTGTTTTCCTTATAGCCATGAAATCAAGGAAGTAGGAATCAGTGTTTTCCTTGTAGACGTGAAATCAAGCAAGTAGGATCGGTGGTATCCCTTGTAGCCGTGAAATCAAGGAGGATGTACTTGACTATTGATATAGTAATAAAACTATGCGCAATCCAGTGTTGTGCGGGACTGGACGTAGGAGCAATCCGAACCAGTATAAAATCAGGTGTGTTCTTTCCTTTTCTGCATTTTTATTTCTATTTATTTTGCATCTATGTCTGTGATTGTGTTTGTGGTGTTTGTTTCATTCTTTTATCCACATAAGTTTTAGATTTTATTTAGATTCTCACAAACACTATTCACCCCCCTCTAGTGTTTGTTTTGCCTTAACGATCCATTCCGTAATCCCTAACCCGCCCCAACATATTTAACAAGATTAATTTAACCCACCTACTAATTCAAGCAAGCTTACTTAACCCTTACTCGAGTTAACAGGTTCATGCAATCCCTATGGATTAAAAAAAGGTTAAGTATTACAAGTTTATCACCATTCATTCATTTTTGGTTATTAATGCGCTAGACCTCCCACATTAAGCCTGCAACTTGTGGACGTTGGATATGCCGGTTGGATCAGGGCAAACTTCTTCCACAAGTCGGACTTAACCTCGTGTCTTAGCGTGTTACGTGTTTATGCACTCAGAACCGTCACATTAGATTCACCACTTGTGGTCGCTAGATATGCCAAGCGGTTTCAGGCAGACTTCTATCACAAGTGTAATCTAACCTCATGTCTAAGCGTGGTTACAGTTTCTAATTACTACAAATCTAGGCATTTTAATCAATTTTCATGTTTATTATGCCCTAAATCCCTGTCCGTTCTATGATACAAGTTATGCCCAGATTAAGGTTTAGATCAAGATATAGATTATACCCCCAAATCCCTAGTTTTGGTTCAAGGTACAAATTATGCCCAAAATTCCCAATCATGTTTACTATATGAATTATGCCCCAAATTCATCGTTCCCAATTTCATGCGTTCGCATATTTCAACGGCATGCCTAGGCTCGAAGGTAGCCTGACTATAAAAACAAAAAGGGAAAAAGGGGAAGAAGAGAACAAGAATAGGCATAGTAAATAAAATGGCATAAGGTGACAGAATTGGTCATTCTACAGAATAGGCATAGTGACATGATTAGACAAACTAACATAATAGGCATACGGTGACATGATTAGGCAAACTAACATATTAGGGATATCATAAACAGGCATAATGAGATCTAAATAGTGAGTTAGATATATAAATAATGGCAGATCTGTTACAATTTCAGATAACTAATAGGCATAGGCTTAGATCCAAACTTATAAACATGTCAAGACTACATTTTAAGTATTTATATCTAAAAATAACATAGACTCACTGTGATTCACTACAACAGAAACTGTCTTTTATAGCGGCATATAGCCGTTATTAATGAATACTATAGCGGTTTGATAAACGTTATACATCGACATGTTATAAAAAACTGCTGAATATTTGTAACACCAAAAAAACCGCTATAAAAGAGCATGGTTTTACAACACATATTTGCCGCTATGTTATCTAATACAATAGCTCACCTTCACCGCTATAATACATCTAAATTCTCAATGAAAATGAGAATATTTATAACACAGTATAACCGCTATAACATATTTATTTGATAGCGTCTATATGATGCTATTAAATCAACATGTTATGGTATTGCTAAATCCTTTTACAGCTCATACATTTCAATAATAACAATCAAAATGAATCTTCATAACAATTTAAAAAGCAATGTATGAACAAAAAAATATATAATAACTAACAAATATAACGCATATTCATGATAACAATATAAAGTATCAACTAACAAAAATTAATTTCAATCCATGAGTTATCAAATTCAATACATATGTTTTCAATTCCGTATTAACGTCAATTTGAGTACACAAAAGATAACATAGTCCATATTTAAAGTCTACAAGTACCAAGTGCATCAATAAGAATTTCAACTGCTCAAAGCCTGTCTTTTTCCATCAAATAGTCCATGGATACTATGCAATCACCCAGTTCCAAAAAGATCTGATCTACTTGCGACAAAGGACCTTACTTCCAAATAAGCATGTCTGCAAAAATAAAAAAATATCATAAAATGAAATGGGAAAACATTGGAAAGAATGACCACCATGCTAAGGAAAGACCTGAATAGCGTCGGCATGCTAAGAAAAATCTGAACTTAACTTGCAATCATCTGATTTTTAATCCAGTTGATAAACGGACAGTAGGGTTGTATAAACAAATTGATACGTTGACTAGTGCTCTACACATGCAGGCGACTGAGATCATAACAAATATATAATGAATTGGTTAGCTAGGGGATAGAGCGTCTAACTACTTCCATTCAAATATTTCTTACCACAAAAATAAACAGAGTTGCAAACTAACAGCGGAGGCACGGAGCAACTAGATTAATCCAAAAGAAAAGTTAAATAAAGAAGCAGTAAATTACTTTCTTTACTTTAATAAAATAAATGCAGTGCTTACCTGTGTCCAAGCATGCTAAAAAAATAAAACTGGAGGTCCTTTCTTCCCCCCTTGGCCCAGCTAGCTCTTCCTTGCCAAAATAATATCAAATTTACGTATCAAATTTAACAGGTTGGTTGGTCAGCGGATGTATTATCAAGAGAGACATTCAGACCATTGTCTGATGCTGCTTAAGTTTCGTCACCCATTGGCAACGAGCAGATGATGATACAGGATTAACAGAAACAAGAGAATTACTTTATTCAGGAAATGTAACAATGAATATATAATGTATAGGATAACTGCAGTTTATATAGGCTATGTACAACAGTCAAAAGCCCATTTGATACAAACCCAAAATTGTAAATAATAGATAAAGAGCGGATGGGTAAAACCCTTGCTCAATACAGTGTAATATCGTATATATAAAGAACCAGTAGTGTGGCCGACATATTCTGTTAGCAACACTTCATCTTAGGTATGTTAGAAATACATATATGTTGTCCATCCAACATTGCATTAAAAAGAAATAAAGTTTTGTTCATATTTAGCATATTAATAATTAAGTTCACCTGCTATATATTGTATGGTGAACAAACGCACAAAAGATGATTAATTATTTCCATTGTGACCTTAAAAATAGTTAATTTTCGTGTATTGCTATTTATTTGACCATAAAAAATTCTTACATTCACATTCTTTAACCTAAGTTAAAACGAAGCTGAACATATTGCTTTTCATTATTGCATCCCCATTTTTTACCTCTTTTTTGGCATCAATTTTTTTTGCCATATCCTGATAAATTGGATGCTTTTCCTAATCATGTGTTGTAAGTTTCTTACGCTTTATTGGATAATAACAAACAAATATCATCATTTGGGTTCATACCTCACATATATGGTATGAGAATCAAAAGAAAATGATTTCTGCTCTGATAATATACCTGCATGCTTGTTAAACAAAACGATTTCAGCTTTGATAATTTACCAGTTTTTTTGACATATCCATCACTGTCAGCTTTCTGCAACCAAAAAAGAACACACTTCACCATGTATGGACACAAATTTGCACCTGACTTAGAGCATTTTACACAAGCAATCCCAGAAGCCCATAATGTAAGTTCCTGATAAGAACATAGAACCCCCCTCTCGACTGTTAACTCGAAGGTGTACATAACCATTCGCATGGACTACAACTGAGAATAAGATTTAATTAGGATAAAAATCACTGAACCAATACATAAATAAGATAAAAATCGCTGAACATAGTACCTGAAGAGAAAGAATTCAATCTTCAATTGTATCTTTGATAGTGATTCGAGAAACAGTAACAGGACGAGTCTGCCCTATCCGATGTGCTCGATCAACTGTCAGTGTAAATAGTGGATAATGTTGGTACACTACACGCAGTGAGACAAAAACAAACTGACATCATATTTTCAATGTAATTTATCTTTTCAGACAAATAAAATTTTAGAAGAGTACCAAATTTACATGTCTGATTATGATTTACAATCTTGTTAAGTTTAACATGGTCAATATATGTTTGAAAGTAACAGAAATTTGATCATCAGAATATGGTAAATTTGTGATAATAACAAAAATAAGAGCGAAACAAAGTGAAATCATAATCATGAGTTATTACAAATAACGAGAAGACAAAATTAGCAACAATGTAGTGTTGTTCGAGACTAAATTCAAAGTAGTTCAGGTTATTGGAAATCCGTTCAGGCTAATTAAAATCAAATTCTGGTGATCAAAGGTCGGTTGCTTGCTCATGTTGCTATAGTCAAACTATATAGAAACAAGTACCAAGCAAAACAAAAAGGGAAGGTAGGAATAACTTTAAATTCTGAGTAGAACCTTATTCTAACACTAAATCAGACCATGGTGATACTCCAACAATGAAAACTTTATCTGTTTCCTTCGTTAAACAAGCACAAATCAATGGTTTCATTTTAGCACCTCTCTCTTTCAAAGCATCCATTAGAAAGTAACAAAACTTGGTAAGAGTTCATGGATATCTTAATCTCTCTGTATCAGCCGGATCCTGAAGCTTTATCCATCTAAATCTACTACCACTGCGAATACATCCACTACAAATAATATATCAACGTAAGCAAACTCTTAGTGATGTTCTGGACTAAACTCAGCGAGAATAACATCAAAGCCTTAAAACAGAAATAGAAATATTAAGGCTTAATAGATTACACAAAATATACAGTTACAAACCTCAAATTCTTCCAAGTTCTATAGCTCTAATTTTCCGCATAGCTCCAAAATCCATTGGATCACAGGATAATTTTGCATACACCAACATAAATCTCATCATTTCAATTTTGTCGAATTATTTAAACTTGAGTAATCCAAACATACCTTAACTTATATCTGATCAGGATCAACTAACTCCCAAAGCACGCCGTAAGTATCTTTTCTGTAATTAGGTACAACAATGCATATCAGAATTAATAAATAATCTAAAGCGAAACCATAAGAGCATCACTTACTTTGTGCAGTCTATCCAGGATTAACTAGAGCTATACTTTCTGTCTAACAAAGGAGTGGTAAGTCTTAAAATAAAATATTTAATTATTGTTAAGACATTTTTTTAAACAAATAAGAATTACATATCTAGTTTTATATAACTCAAGCATCCAAAAACAAGCAAAGGAGATGATAATATCAATAAAGAGTACAAATATTTCTTTTCTTTAAAAAAAACATAATTCATATATAAATTCGAAAACTGAAAATTTTGACTAGTGGTTCAACAGAAAAGGAGATCTCCTTACTTCTTTGTCTTCTTTGCAGCTGCTTCTGCTGGTTTTGCTGCTGCTGCTGTGCAGGTGCTGCTACATTCTCAACTGGTCCCTGTGCAAAGCGTTCCTCACTTCTAGCATGCTTTCTTTCCCGGCTTGCCTTGCTATTGGCACGCTTAGCTTCAAACTGATCGGCCAAAGTCTTCTCTCGTGCCTTCTCAGATTTAGATTTGTGAATGCTTTCCATAAGCACTCTCTTATTCTTGAAGATGTTACCTTTTACTCTCATGAACATGTCATGGTACATGTGCTTGTCAATCTTCTTTGATTCGCGATACTTCTTCAACACGCGCCTTAAAACTCGCATACGCCACATCCAAAGAATCTTGGATGGAAGTCTAGCCTCCCTTGTACCCTTTTGCTTACCATATCCGACATGGTCTCATTTGACTCAAGCCAGACTCTCCCCTTTCCACACTTGAGAACACTTGCGGCGAGTCTCTTCTGAAGCTTGAGAGCACCCATTGTTTCCCTTTCTTCTGGCTCTACTCGAAACTGAAAACCTCGAGTGGATGGAGACGTGCGGTGGCGGCTGTTTTAGTAAACACATATTCATGACAATTATTGTTAAGACATGGCGTGAGACCATCACATAAAATTGCTGAATAAGATTCATGGACATTCAAAACTTTTAATCCTCACAATTCTCAACATCATACTGTGGATATTGAGTCCACAGCTACATTAACAGTTGGCAGTAATGTGCTATCATGAAATTTATGTTCACATATCGTTGCTTAGACAGCGGTAAATTATCATGAATTTTTTTCGTTACCCATGATAACAATCATTAACAGACCAAATTTCATACTACCTAGATATTGTAGCTTGAAACCGTTGACATAGCATGAAGAAACATACACAAGGTTCGCGGTAATTTTTATAATTCACAGATCTCCTGTACAAGATACAAAGAATGACGAGTCCAAATAGACTTTTAATGAGTATACAAATTGACATTCTATTTTCTCAAGGATAAAATAAACTTAAACGAGATGATAAATTCCAACCTGAGTCAATGAAACGATAAACGTATAATTATATACGTCCATAGTTCATACAAAACATTGCAACAAAAAAACATGAGAGTGGAGGCTTCCTAATCAATAAGAACTGGAAAATAGAAGTTGTAAAGTACAAATAATATTTCCATAAACTGTACTTACAAGAGCACCAATTTTGTCTTTCAGACAAAGATCATCATCCGCTAAACTTTTATCGCATCCCTCATAGATTGGCTAATGACACCCATTTTAGGGCCTGATTTTTCCAATTATTTTAGCTGTAAAGTACACGAGTATATAACTATGTGCGTGTGAAGGGTTGTTCAAGTTATAAAGTTGGGCATTTAACCGAGTTAAGTGAGTTAACCGACTCAATCGACTTTAACAGAACTCCATTAACCCACAAAATCAGTTAACCAAACATTTATTTACCCACTACTATATGATTATACACATACGTACACAAATGCCAATGAGGACCACTACATGTAATTATCAATTTCTTAGTGGAAAACAATAACATGTGCACTGCATGACTATTTATTAATCATAAAAAATATGCGATCAAACAGGAGCATTACCAAGTCCATGTTTTCAGATCAACTTATGGTCCCAGTACCATATCTTATCCTTCTATTTTCAGACTCAATGTTCTCTCCCCTAACAGACGGCCATATCCAAAAGAAGCAAAGATGACCAAACAGGAATATCACATAGAGAATGATTTCAAAACAGAAAAAATGGGGAAAGGAAGTGAAATAATAGATGGTGGAAAATCATCATAGCTTGATGGATGAACTGCAACGTATTGATGAAGTGGTGAAACTTTTCTGTCAATACTAATAAATTTTGACAAGAAAATCAAATTTTGTGTTATTGCATAGACATATATGTATGTATGCATGAATTCACAGTGTTTAACTTGATTTTACCTACACAACAGCCATACATTTATAGGGGTGCTTTAAGATGACTTGGTGAGGAATTTTCTAACATATTAAATCTGTAAGTTGGCAGACACAGAAAAGCAATACAAATGTTTTTTTTATAGGAAAATGGTTCAAAATCTGAAGAATATCCAGCACTTGTATGCATAATAATAATCTTGTTCATCAAGTGCAGTGAAATAAGCACACACTTGAGAATTTCAGATGATGCACTTTTGCTACATCAGGGTGACTATGCCGATAGTGGTGTGGAATAATGAAATATTAGGATATCATAAACCTCGGCATGGAAAAAAGATGCTTAGAATCAAATACTAATTTCAACATCTTGAAAAATTAATTCATCCTACTCCTAGACATTAAATTATGTCATTTTGAAGAATAATGAATGAATTAGAGTTTAATTTGATAAAGGTTTAATTTCACCCATGAACTTCAGTTTCTTAATCAAATTACCCAAGGATTGCTAATAATAATAATATAGTTCTAATATCATGTATCATTCATATATTTTTATCTTCTTGTAGTGACTTGCTATTGCTTTATTTGTCCATTAACATGTTTTTATTCAAATTTTTAATAAATTCGCTTGACATTTCCAAATGCTTGAATCATGAGGTCGGAATGCAACGATGGTAAAGGCACAAGATAGCGTTGTCCCCAGTGATTTGCAACATCAGCTGGTACCATCTACTTTTCATAATTAAGCCTTGATAAATATGTTTTTTACAATAAATATGATTTTCACAATCAACTAATAAAACAATAGAAAAGTAAATATGATTTTCCAATTTATTTTGCTATTGCTTTATTTGTTCATTTATTTTATTTTGCTATAGCTTTATCAACTGAGCACGTTCTATTAAATTCATGAAAATCAGTAGTAATAATTAAAGGTGCTAAATAAGAATTTGATCATCACTACTACACATGAATTAATTCATTCCGATAAATCATTTTGATAAGAAAATGGCAGCTGGAATCAGTGATTTCGTTAAATGATTTAAAGTCTATTGCTGGTGAAAGTACAAATAATAAGATAAGCAGAAACTAACCAATCATTCTAGCTATGGATGAACCATAATTTAAGTCACTGCTGAAACATTTGCCTGGAGATCAAGCAAAAGATGCAAACAATCGGAGTGACCATATAATGCTGCCTAATGCGAAGTTGTTAAACCTCTATCCGTTGCTTCATTCAAAAACCTCCAAAGTGCACTACCATTATAAATAAATGAATGAAAACCATATAATAAAACACTTGAAATTTGAAATTATGAAACCATTTACATATCTGACTGAACTCACATGCAGCAGTTCTTAAACACCAAAAGGGATGCAGAGCCTTTCGTGTTATTCATGTTTAAAGTATCTTGTAATAAAATCAGCAAGCAATAATCTAAAACTTCTGCAGTGCCCACCTGCTATTGTTCTTCTAACAAGGTACCGTAATTTTGTCACCTTCAGTATCCAAAAAAGATAAAAATGTATGAATTAGTAAGCATCCTAAAGCTGAATTAATCAACTATTTGTTACAACGGAAATTGTTTTTATAAAAAAACTCATGATAACATTAAAGATCATGAGAGTTAGTACGGCCTCCCGATCGCCTTGACGACAGGCTTGCATCAGTGCAGTCTAACAACAAACCGTAATCAGATACAAAATCAATTTTAGCATTAATCTATGATAAAAAAAACCAAAAAATACAAGCCTTATTAAGCCAGTTTAAGCCTAAGGTTGTTACTAGCAGCAAATACTTAACTACCTATCTAAAGTGGTCTTTTTATCTATTACAGATCATAAATTGGGTAATTGCCACATGAGATAAATGTCAACCATCAATTACATCCTCATATGTCAAATGTTCACTCAAATCTAATGCAAATGCAGATGAAAACATCAACATGATTCCAACTAAAAGGCCAACAATGATGAACCATACTAAAATAACCAAAATACTGTAACTGAAACACAAGCATCTAATCATCTAAATCAGAAACCCTAGATGAATCCATACAAATAAAGAAACCAAACCTCAAGCGGTCTCCTTTGGAGGCCTCCCCCTGCGCTCCTTAGTAGAACCACCGTTTGCTCCGGTGTTTGCTTTGGAACCCCTGTCGTCCTTCTCCAGTGTTTGCGTTCCTTAGCAGTATCCTTTGGAACCCACCCTAGCTTCAACCGATCGATTGAGGAGATTGGAGATAGAAGATTTTGCTTTCTTCGATTGGGTGAGGAGATCGGAGAGAAACGACCTAGTTTTTGTGAGGCCAAGTAGTTTTGGAGGTAGGTGAAATGATTTTGGAGGGAGAGAGACAATAATTAGGAAAGTTGGAGGGAGAGCGTGAAAATTTTGGTGAGGTGGAGCGTTACACGTGAAGTTAAGAGAGGCCTGAATAAATTTTAGAAGGGAGTCGTATAAATGATAACAGTTCAGACTAACGTGTTATTAAATAGCGTTATAAATAACATATTTTGTTGTAGTGATTGGATCTAAAGAACAGAAGATTTGATTGTAGTTGTTGTAACACATATCTCTGAATTTGTATAACTTGTTAAAGGAAGAAGAATAGGCTAGATCAGATTGAGTTAGGGCTGCACCTCGTTGTCGCCATTGATTTAGATGAATAAAACAATGGGATTAAGGTCCTTTATATAGCCTAGGGTCAACGAATTTGGTCAGAAAACAAGTCCTCATACACAGAGCCGAATCTGGCTTAGATCTAGGGGGTATCGACATGGGTGTCGACCCATGGGTCGACACCCCTTGGCTGGGGACGACCCCCAACGGGTTTGATTCCCGCGTTGGTTCCCGCCTTCGAGTTTCGAACTGATTTGAATTCTGGATTTTATTATATATATATATATATAAGTATCTTATGTGTTTATAAACTTCAAACCTTAATATCTTCGTCATACGATGTCCGTTTTATGCGAACTCAGAGTCTATCTTAAGTAGAATTTCCAAACGAACGCAACGGCGCAGTCCGTTTTACTTAATTACCAATATTTAATTAAGTATTCTTTAATTTATATTTTAATGTGTTATAAAATTACGGGGTGTTACACTTATAGGCGACACTGACATCTTACCCATCCTCCGTCTAGGAGGCGCTTTGACTAGGTAATCTTGGTAGGATCAAGGGCATTATGGGTGTTAGAAGCATGTCCCCAAGCTTACCTCCTCCCTCCCTTTCGGAAAGCGCGTTAACTGCGTCAAGGAATTCTCCAAAGTAAAAGAGTATTTCACTCCTTTCCATGTTGAATTTATATCTTATTCTGTTTACTCATGGTGTAGATTTTCTTTAACTTTGTGTCCAAATAGCACTACTAATGCAAATTGAAATCTTTATTGATCCTTTTTTGTTACAACTTTACAGATCTATTAAATTTTACTTGTATAAAAAGACTAATGTTATCCCTTCCAAAACCCTACAATCGTTGGTTACATGTCCATTCATCATATGGTAAAGGTAGTATGCTCCTTCTTTATCCCATTCATACCTTGGCAACTTTTTCTTTGAAGGTCGGTAATCAAAATCTCCTATGGTTAAAATGTAGATGTTTCCAATTGAGCACTACACCAAAACAGGAAAATCCTAACATTTATAAGTGTTACAAATAATTTTCGTAACATATTTTAAGTGTTACCAATGGCCTGTGAGGAATAGGACGGTCAACGTTGCAAAACTTATAAGTGTTACGAACAGACTTCGTACCAACGGTTATAAGTGTTGGACCATAGTATATTTTACCCTTATAAACATTGGAAAACAACTATTTAGTGACATTTACAAATGTTACAGATCAAAATTTGATAATTCTAGATATTCCAAAAAGCTTATGATTTATTCTACAACTTTCATGTTTAGAGTTTTGTGTAGTTTTGAGGTTTATATGGTGGAAATTCCAGTTGTTCATCGTTGTCCGCCAACATATTTGGTTCTGAAATGAAATCTAGCATATCTTTCATGTTTCTTATCGGAATCTGATTGTCTTGTATGTTATAGAAAGCTTAGAACATGTTCTACAAGTTTCAAGTTTTGAGTTTTCCATGATTTTGATCATAACTTGATAAAATCTATGCTTTTATTTCGCTGTCCCGAGAGCAATAATCGACGGTAGCAAATTGTTAAATCTAAAATGAAAAAAGTTATGCATAATTTCATTTTGCAATATCTGTAAGCGTTGTTAATCCGAAATATCAGTAACGCTTAGTGAAGTTAAATTTTATCTATTCTACAAAGAATTAATATTAAAATTCGTAAAATAAATGAATATAACATATATTTATGATTTCCGTAGCATATGTACAATTAAACATATCAATTCAATATAAAATTTAGTACGCTTTTATATCTCAAATTCAATAATGTCACATTTACATTATACTCTAATGTGATTTACAAACTTCAATTTTAAATATCATAATATCAAGTCTAAACTACAAAAAACAAGATTAAGTTTTACAATGATACATTGAATTTTAGATATTGCGAAGGCGAAACATGAGCCATATCACAATGTCTCCATCCAAAAATTCACAAAGCTTGTTGTGTACATTTTGAAGATCACCGTAAATGTAACAACCCGGAAATGCGAGCCAGTTTAAAATTTTTATTTTGGCTATTTTAGCGAATTTTGAATATTTAAAATAGATTATTTTAAATAATATCGACGAGAAAATTTATTTTGAATATAATTCGAACGTATATATTATATACGCCGTCATTAGAATATAAATATTTATATATAATTATAAATAGAACTGAAAATGGCGCGGTAGTTCGATAATTCAATTTCGAACTTCAATTGAATGTACCGGGTGCAAAACAATCCGGATTTTAGTGAAACCAAAAACATTAGGATCTAATTGATAATATCTTTCCAACGAATCCGAAAAATCGAAATTTCATAGCGGGAATCAAAAGATATGTCCAGTTGAAAATTCTGAATAGTCGCTATGGAATTCAGGCCCTTAAAAATGGAAATTTCGCAAACGACCTCGGATCTCGACGAAACCACTTTTGTTGGGTCCGTGATGTAAAATTATTGCTAGATTCCAAATTTCATAATTTTTCGAATCAATATGTGAGCGTGGCAAAAGAAAACGTATTTGACCAGTTTCAGTTGATTTTAATCGACTGGAAAATGACCATTTTTCCAACGGTCTCAGAATTCAACGAAACTAGTTTTATTAGGACCGTATCGTCAATACGAAGCTAGAAAATATATTTTTTGCAATTTTTAGAGTTCGTATGTGACCCCGGTAAATTGAAATGCGCGTTCAAATTCAATATATAGAGTTATATGTCGATTTTGACGAAAACTGATCGAAACGATCGAATCAGCTTACGATACATATCCCATTGTGTTCGGAATGGGGGTGAAATGCTAGGGACGAGAGTCGGCGGGTTTGATTTCGAGTTCATATGAAAGGTCAACCTAGTTGGGATGAAAAATATAATAAAATAATAATATATAAATATAAAATAGCCCCCTTTTTCTTCCATTCAGAAACCGATCCGTCCCCAAATAAAATCCCGCTCATCAGCCCTAGCCACCTCAATCCGCCTCTGCCCAGCCACCTGGCGACGCCGCGCCCCAGCCCCGACCACCACCACCTCCGACCGTACCTCCCCCTCCCCTCCGACGGACCCATCCCCTCCACCCGCTTCGAAAACCGAACCCCCAGCTCCAGGACCCAAAGCAGTTCGCCGCCGTTGACCCCGACCTACCGCGCCACCCCTCGACGTCCAACACCCCGGCGTCCCTCCCCATCCACGTCAGCACCACTGTGGACCCCCTCCCTCTCTAAAAAATCCGATTTTTATTTATTTCAGCGCGTACATAGCACGCCTCAGGCCATCTCCGACTGGCCGCGACCCCCTGCCCCCTCCCCAACGTGCCACGCCCCTTCTCCTCCCTCTCTTCTTCAATCTGACGCCCTATAACCCCCAAACAGTCGCAACAATGAACCGGAGCTCGCCGGAGTTGAAGATGAGGTAATGGATTCGAGCAAGTTCGAATAGGAAAGAGGAGGAGCGCAGCGTACATGTTTAAGGTAATGAATTTAATTTTAATTTTATAAATATGTGATCTTTATATATGGAAAAGTAGAATATAAAGATGCGATTTTTATTTATATATTGCAAAAATAAAGAAGTGATTTATTTTATTTTATTTTATTTTTTTTAGAAAAAGGAGTAATTTTTATAGTAATGCCATGTAGAAATATTCGATTTTTAGTTTAGTTACAAACAGAAAAGATAGATTTTTGTAACTAAAAGATGAGATTTTTATTATATATATGTATAGCGAATAAAAATAGAATTTTTATCTATATAGCAGTAGTATAAAAAATGAATTTTTATTTACATATAATAGCGTTGTGAAAATATAATCTTTTGATACAGAATAGCGATAAAAATTCTATTTTTACATATATTGAATAGCGAAGTAAAAATTCGATTTTTATATATTGAATAGCGAAGTAAAAATTCGATTTTTATATATTGAATAGCGAAGTAAAAATTCGATTTTTATATATTGAATAGCGAAGTAAAAATTCGATTTGTATATATTGAATAGCAAAGTAAAAATTCGATTTTTACATATGTAGTGGCTACGGGCAACGAAGTTGACAAAAAGGCGAGAACGACGAAGATTTCTATAAATGAAGTGTCGTGGAGTTGGATAAGCTATTGGTGAGAATTTCTCACTCTTCAATTTCTTTTTCTAGTTATATATATATACTAGGATGCAGACGGTGTTTAGTAGCACCCGACACCCGTCATCCACAGACCATGGATGACTTGTTTGTTAAATTGTTTGGATGTGTAGTTGGTTAGTTTATTTGGTTTGAATTGAATTGTTTGGTGAAATGAAATTGAATTGATTGATGTGTGAATGGCGTGGGCCTTCACTAGACCAGGGATAAGGCTAGGCCTTGTCCCGTTTCTAGTATCGTGCCGTTATGCCGCCGAAATTTTCTAAAATATGTTAGAAAAATAAAAATATCATTTTATTAGATAAATGAACTGAATAGAAATTCATATGTTAAAATAAAATGTTTTATCGTTAAAAGTATAATTTTTAACGTGAATATGAATATAGTGAATGTGAATAAATAAATATTCATTTACAAACCGGACGGTTTGTTTATGTACACTGATTTGACTGACATTGATTGGGACGATAAATTTTACACATCGCCCAACTGCACAAATAAAATCTGTGTTTGATTGTTTGAAACCCCACACGGGTGTTGGGATGAAATTTGAAGTTCACTCATCCTGATTGATTAAATATGTCGATCGATTGATTGACAGGCTGTTATAAGCGTTAGATATCTATATTTGATGCTTATACAGTGTAGTGCACTTTGGTTGATGGTTGATTATTTTTCAATGCTATTATATACATGTGTTGAATGGAATCCATATAATTAACTTTATATGGTGATTGATTGGGCCTCATTCCAATTTAGAAAATAAAGAATATAATAAAATAAAGGTTCATGTGTTGACCGTACTCATCCGTTGAGATTAGTCATGTGTTGAACGAAATATTTTAATAATAAAATTTACATCTTTATCAATATAAAATAAAGGTTCATGTGTTGACAGTACTCATCCGTTGATATTAGTCATGTGTTGAACGAAATATTTTAAAAATAGAAATATTTGAATAGGAAATATTTGAAATAGAATATTTGAAAACGAAATATTTGAGAATAGAATATTTGAAAATAGAAATATTTGAAAAGAAATATTTGAATAGGAAATATTTGAAATAGAATATTTGAAAACGAAATATTTTGAAAATAGAATATTTGTAAATAGAAATATATGAAGCCGTGTTGATTAGATTGACGCCATTTTGACGTGTACGATGTTTATATCGATTTTATTCATTTTAAAATGAATATTGAAAACTGATTTCGAAATCGAATACTTTGAAATGAAATTTGAATTAAATTGATTAGGAAATGAAATTTGAATTTAAATTGAATAGAAAACGAATTTGATTTCAATTGAATATATAACCAATTTGATTTCAATTGAATATATAACAAATTGGAATTGAATCGAATAGAAAACCAATTCGAATTGAATCGAATAGAAAACGATTTCGAATTGAATCGAATATAAAACGAATTCGAATTGAATTGAAAACGAATTCGAATTGAATTGAAAACGAATTGAAATCAATTCAAATTGAATTGAGATTTGAATTGAATAGAAATGAATTTTAAAACGAATTTATAAGGAAAAATTTAATTTTGATTTGAATTGAAATGGAAGTTGAAATTGTTTTTGAAACGAATTCAAAACTATTTATAAAATTCGTTTTAAATAGAAATCGACGAAATATATATTATATATATAATATAATGGCCTGAATAGAACGCGCCGCGCCGCGGCAGTTCGTGAATTTCGACCATTTATTTCAAACGGGCATTACGGGAGATCCGACCGTCGGATTCTCCTAAAACCGGAACCGTTGGGTTCGTATCGAAAAGATCTTTCTAACGAATATTATAAATTTGAAATCTAACAGTTGGATTTGGAGATACGTCCAAATCAAATTTGAAAAAGGTCGTTGTAAGTGCAGTTCGATGGCCGTTGATGGAAATCGACTGTACGGGTCTTGATAAAATTATTAAAAATAGTAATAATTTGTGTAAAATCATAAGAAATGATTTGGGAAAAATTGGGATGAAAAACTCCATATTTGAAAAGATAAAAATAGATTTTTATCGAAATGAACTAGTTTTGAACTGAGATTAAAACCCGTTTATTTTTAAATAAATAAATTGGATTTGAAACGGGTTTTAAATAGAATTGATTTGTGGGTTTATCGTGAACGGTGTTTTTAAATAACACTTGTTCTTTAACCCGATAATAAATAAAATGTGATTTGGGTTTGTCGTGAACTGTGTTTTAAATGACACTAGTTCTTTAACCCAGTAAAAGGAGTTTTAATGAATCTGTAATTGGATTGAAATGTGAATTAATAATCTAAATTATCAAATTTAGAAAATAAGCGAGAATGGAGTATCACCAGTTTTGCTCCAAAGCGATAGTTAAATCTTTAATTAGATTTGAACGTGAAATGGTAATTAATTTTACCGATAACACCGTGGTATTAGATATGGAGTATTACCAGTTTTGCTTCATGAGATGAATAGGTTGGGATTGGGAAATAAAATAAATAATTACTTCGGTGTGGTTCGCTAATCTCGACTAGTTTAGAAAACCATAATTTGGTTTGAAATGACATCCAAAGGAAGATTAAAGGATAAATTTTAAAGAATTTATCTTGGATAAAATTTATGGGAACCTTTCCCCTAGGAAAGTGATTTTGGGAATAAAAGAATATTCTGGATTGGAATGAGGCGTATGTTGTGTTTGTGTAACATTCGTTTTAATATACGCGGGTTGTTCGGAAAGGCCGGGTTTATACCCATTCTGAATAACCGATTCGACGATATGTCGAAGATGAAGACGGTGGTCGAAGACCGGAAGTCTTCACATCGTTTGGATAATTACTGACGATCCTGATTGGGTTGTACACCCAAGAGGATGGAAATAGTTGGTGGTCGTCTAGACGTACTTGGAGATGGATGGATATGCGAGGAAAGTGCCTCCGGTTTCGTTCAGACCCAGAACGGACTTGTAAATGGATTGCGTGTCAGACATTGGATTTTATTCTGTGTTGATTGATTTCTATTAAATATACATCTGTTTGGCGGCGGAGAATTTATTCTTTTGCTTAACGCCCTTCTCTGAGACGTACGAGCTCAGAGGCTGTATATCGATGGACATCAGTCGCATGACATGAATTGCCTGTGTGGCACGCTAAGATGCAATGATCAAGGCTTCTGTTGAAAAGCAAAGCCTTGTGGTTGATGATCAAAGCACGGCCTACGTGGCAGCTTTGTGTATAACGTGAATTCGCGAGCCTCACACCTCGGTATGAGTTAAAAACGGGATATGGACTGCAGGGAGAGCACGACGTTTCTTTCTAGCTTTGGTGGTGTCAGTGACTTACCAGCCCTGACATTTATATACTTTTCACCTATGTGGTTGTTGGATGAGGCGCCTCGATTTTAGGTCTGTAAGGACCAGGAAACGTGTGTTCAGGAATTGCCAATCCTCTAACGTAAGTGAGGACCGGCCCTGAAGCATCCAGGGTTGCCCAGAGTGCGTAGCCCTGAGACATTTGCTAGAGTGTCTCGAAAGCGGAGAGGAGCTTGCCCCTTGCCTCGACTCATGACGGAAATCCAATTTCCAATACGTGTAATTCGGTTTTAATTGTAGAACTAGTATGGCGACATAGTGGTATGGGACATTCATGCCGCCTATGATTTATATTTATGATTGAAATTGTTTTGACACTATACACTTATTATAGTATCAAATGATTTGTTTTAAACGTACCAAGCATGTTTGGCTGTTATAAGGTAAAACCCTATCCTTCGGCTTGCGTTGCATTGTGTGATGGGACCTGGGTCTTATAACAGCTTCATTTTTCTTTATCTAGCATTGCGTTGTTTGTTCTATGCACTGGTATTCTTGGGGGGAAACCCGTTCCGTGTTATACGGCGTGGTCCCTTGATTTACCTAACTTTAAAACTAATATAAATTACTGTTTTAGTTCTCACACCAGTCACATGACTGACCTGGAGTTTATTGTTTTAACCTAAACTCTGGGTGCCCTTATTTTCCGCACGGGCAGCTAGTAGTTTTGGTTTTGCAGATTTATATTCACAGGATCCTGGTTTACAGCTGGAATGATATCCGGAAAGCTCTGTATCCGTATATCACCTTCAGTTGTGCTTTGTATTATTTTTCCGCTGCTATGTAACTTATTGTAATCTCTGATATTTATCGAATGTAATTTATTTATACTCTGTATATTCTTGTATCTGATGGAATTGTTGTAATAACAATGAAATGTTCTTCCGTCTGCGTTCTGATTTGTCGTGTTCTCAAAACGATCAGGGGTTTCGAACGGTCCAGATCGGTTTAACGACTGATTAGGATCGAGCGAAATTCCCGGCCGTCACATTTGGTAACAGAGCTTTGGTTTACAGAGCTCGAGAACAAGACACATTAGAACCATACGAAAGAATTCATCAGATATTGGGTTAGTAATATCCAATTAGAATTACTCGTTAGAGATAGGATCAGTAGTATCCTAGAACGAGTGTGAAGAGTATATTTTTCAAATGAAAACAATTTTGTTTTGAAAATTTAAATCGTTTTAAACGTATTTGATTATTTATTTATTTTGAATATGGACAATCGAGTATATAAAGGTTTTGCATATACGCGTCATGAACGTATATTCGAAGTTTTAATATATTGGATAGATATAGAATCATACCCTAGTGGCCCGAAGATGATTCTGATGGTTGAGTACTCGTCGTCAGAATTTATATTCGTGTGACGAAGGTGTGATATCTATATATTTCCATTAGACTGGTGTGAGAACCAAAACTAATATAGCTAGAACACTTTGTTGTGAATTGGCATCAAAAACATGATTTTCTGTATATATATCAAAATTATGAATTTGAAACGTTAATTCACTAATTGATTGATGTTTGTGTCGTTTGTTTATTTGTTTGATAATTTTTGAACCATTATGCCTAATTGAATCAAATATTGAACTGTATTGAAAATTAGTCGCATTTGCTTGCATATACATATACTTACATTGAACAGGTCATAGCAAGGAGGCTAGAGCCGAAGAATAAAATTTGTTTGCCCGACAAATAGGTACATGTTTACTATATAATTTACTGTTTTGTTTGGGTGATGATGATTTTATGAGCCTATTGGCTAGCCGCTTGGCTTTTTCTTTTTCTTTTTGAGATCAGAAGGCCTATATGGCAATTTCGGGATTTTCCCGTGGCTCCCGGTGCAGGGGAGGTTATGGCGAAATTTTTCGAAAATTTAGGGTGTTAGCCAAATTTTTGAAGAATTTGAAAATTCTCAAAAACTGAAAAGTTGGAGAATGGAAGCCAGAATGAACGTAGAGTTGATTAATCAAACCACTTTCGACTTTGTTCCTTTTCGGGGACGAAAAGTTTTAAGTGGGGGAGATTGTAACAACCCGGAAATGCGAGCCAGTTTAAAATTTTTATTTTGGCTATTTTAGCGAATTTTGAATATTTAAAATAGATTATTTTAAATAATATCGACGAGAAAATTTATTTTGAATATAATTCGAACGTATATATTATATACGCCGTCGTTAGAATATAAATATTTATATATAATTATAAATAGAATTGAAAATGGCGCGGTAGTTCGATAATTCAATTTCGAACTTCAATTGAATGTACCGGGTGCAAAACAATCCGGATTTTAGTGAAACCAAAAACATTAGGATCTAATTGATAATATCTTTCCAACGAATCCGAATAATCGAAATTTCATAGCGGGAATCAAAAGATATGTCCAGTTGAAAATTCTGAATAGTCGCTATGGAATTCCGGCCCTTAAAAATGGAAATTTTGCAAACGATCTCGGATCTCGACGAAACCACTTTTGTTGGGTCCGTGATGTAAAGTTATTGCTAGATTCCAAATTTCATAATTTTTCGAATCAATATGTGAGCATGGAAAAAGAAAACGTATTTGACCAGTTTCAGTTGATTTTAATCGACTGGAAAATGGCCATTTTTCCAACGGTCTCAGAATTCGACGAAACTAGTTTTATTAGGACCGTATCGTCAATACGAAGCTAGAATTTTTTTTTTCAATTTTTAGAGTTCGTATGTGACCCCGGTAAATTGAAATGCGCGTTCAAATTCAATATATAGAGTTATATGTCGATTTTGACGAAAACTGATCGAAATGATCGAATCAGCTTACGATACATATCCCATTGTGTTCGGAATGGGGGTGAAACGCTAGGGACGAGAGTCGGCGGGTTTGATTTCGAGTTCATATGAAAGGTCAACCTAATTGGGATGAAAAATATAATAAAATAATAATATATAAATATAAAATAGCCCCCTTTTTCTTCCATTCAGAAACCGATCCGTCCCCAAATAAAATCCCGCTCATCAGCCCTAGCCACCTCAATCCGCCTCCGCCCAGCCACCTGGCGACGCCGCGCCCCAGCCCCGACCACCACCACCTCCGACCGTACCTCCCCCTCCCCTCCGAATGACCCATCCCCTCCACCCGCTACGAAAATCGAACCCCCAGCTCCAGGACCCAAAGCAGTTCGTCGCCGTTGACCCCGACCCCACCACGACCTACCGCGCCACCCCTCGACGTCCAACACCCCGGCGTCCCTCCCCATCCACGTCAACACCACTGTGGACCCCCTCCCTCTCTAAAAAATCTGATTTTTATTTATTTCAGCGCGTACATAGCACGCCTCAGGCCATCTCCGACTGGCCGCGACCCCCTGCCCCCTCCCCAACATGCCACGCCCCTTCTCCTTCCTCTCTTCTTCAATCCGACGCCCTATAACCCCCAAACAGTCGCAACAATGAACCGGAGCTCGCCGGAGTTGAAGATGAGGTTATGGATTCGAGCAAGTTCGAATAGGAAAGAGGAGGAGCGCAGCGTACATGTTTAAGGTAATGAATTTAATTTTAAATTTATAAATGTGTGATCTTTATATATGGAAAAGTAGAATATAAAGATGCGATTTTTATTTATATATAGCAAAAATAAAGAAGAGATTTTTTTTATTTTTATTTATTTAGAAAAAGGAGTAATTTTTATAGTAATTCCATGTAGAAAGATTCGATTTTTAGTTTAGTTACAAACAGAAAAGATAGATTTTTGTAACTAAAAGATGAGATTTTTATTATATATATGTATAGCGAATAAAAATAGAATTTTTATCTATATAGCAGTAGTATAAAAATAGAATTTTTATTTATATATAATAGCGTTGTGAAAATATAATCTTTTGATACAGAATAGCGACAAAAATTCTATTTTTACATATACTGAATAGCGAAGTAAAAATTCGATTTTTATATATTGAATAGCGAAGTAAAAATTCGATTTTTATATATTGAATAGCGAAGTAAAAATTCGATTTTTATATATTGAATAGCGAAGTAAAAATTCGATTTTTATATATTGAATAGCGAAGTAAAAATTCGATTTTTATATATTGAATAGCGAAGTAAAAATTCGATTTGTATATATTGAATAGCAAAGTAAAAATTCGATTTTTACATATGTAGTGGCTTCGGGCAACGAAGTTGACAAAAAGGCGAGAACGACGGAGATTTCTATAAATGAAGTGTCGTGGAGTTGGATAAGCTATTGGTGAGAATTTCTCACTCTTCAATTTCTTTTTCTAGTTATATATATACTAGGATGCAGACGGTGTTTAGTAGCACCCGACACCCGTCATCCACAGACCATGGATGGCTTGTTTGTTAAATTGTTTGGATGTGTAGTTGGTTAGTTTATTTGGTTTGAATTGAATTCTTTGGTGAAATGAAATTGAATTGATTGATGTGTGAATGGCGTGGGCCTTCACTAGACCGGGGATAAGGCTAGGCCTTGTCCCGTTTCTAGTATCGTGCCGTTATGCCGCCGAAATTTTCTAAAATATGTTAGAAAAATAAAAATATCATTTTATTAGATAAATGAACTGAATAGAAATTCATATGTTAAAATAAAATGTTTTATCGTTAAAAATATAATTTTTAACGTGAATATGAATATAGTGAATGTGAATAAATAAATATTCATTTACAAACCGGACGGTTTGTTTATGTACACTGATTTGACTGACATTGATTGGGACGATAAATTTTACACATCGCCCAACTACACAAATAAAATCTGTGTTTGATTGTTTGAAACCCCACACGGGTGTTGGGATGAAATTTGAAGTTCACTCATCCTGATTGATTAAATATGTCGATCGATTGATTGACAGGCTGTTATAAGCGTTAGATATCTATATTTGATGCTTATACAGTGTAGTGCACTTTGGTTCACTCATTCAAATTGAATTGAGATTTGAATTGAATAGAAATGAATTTTAAAACGAATTTATAAGGAAAAATTTAATTTTGATTTGAATTGAAATGGAAGTTGAAATTGTTTTTGAAACGAATTCAAAACTATTTATAAAATTTGTTTTAAATATAAATCGAAGAAATATATATTATATATATAATATAATGGCCTGAATAGAACGCGCCGCGCCGCGGCAGTTCGTGAATTTCGACCATTTATTTCAAACGGGCATTACGGGAGATCCGACCGTCGGATTCTCCTAAAACTGGAACCGTTGGGTTCGTATCGAAAAGATCTTTCTAATGAATATTAGAAATTTGAAATCTAACGGTTAGATTTGGAGATACGTCCAAATCAAATTTGAAAAAGGTCGTTGTAAGTGCAGTTCGATGGCCGTTGATGGAAATCGACTGTACGGGCCTTGATAAAATTATTAAAAATAGTAATAATTTGTGTAAAATCATAAGAAATGATTTGGGAAAAATTGGGATGAAAAACTCCATATTTGAAAAGATATAAATAGATTTTTATCGAAATGAACTAGTTTTGAACTGAGATTAAAACCCGTTTATTTTTAAATAAATAAATTGGATTTGAAACGGGTTTTAAATAGAATTGATTTGTGGGTTTATCGTGAACGGTGTTTTTAAATAACACTTGTTCTTTAACCCGATAATAAATAAAATGTGATTTGGGTTTGTCATGAACTGTGTTTTAAATGACACTAGTTCTTTAACCCAGTAAAAGGAGTTTTAATGAATCTGTAATTGGATTGAAATGTGAATCGATAATCTAAATTATCAAATTTAAAAAATAAGCGAGAATGGAGTATCACCAGTTTTGCTCCAAAGCGATAGTTAAATCTTTAATTAGATTTGAACGTGAAATGGTAATTAATTTTACCGATAACACCGTGGTATTAGATATGGAGTATTACCAGTTTTGCTTCATGAGATGAATAGGTTGGGATTGGGATTGGGAAATAAAATAAATAATTACTTCGGTGTGGTTCGCTAATCTCGACTAGTTTAGAAAACCATAATTTGGTTTGAAATGACATCCAAAGGAAGATTAAAGGATAAATTTTAAAGAATTTATCTTGGATAAAATTTATGGGAACCTTTCCCCTAGGAAAGTGATTTTGGGAATAAAAGAATATTCTGGATTGGAATGAGGCGTATGTTGTGTTTGTGTAACATTCGTTTTAATATACGCGGGTTGTTCGGAAAGGCCGGGTTTATACCCATTCTGAATAACCGATTCGACGATATGTCGAAGATGAAGACGGTGGTCGAAGACCGGAAGTCTTCACATCGTTTGGATAATTACTGACGATCCTGATTGGGCTATACACCCAAGAGGATGGAAATAGTTGGTGGTCGTCTAGACGTACTTGGAGATGGATGGATATGCGAGGAAAGTGCCTCCGGTTTCGTTCAGACCCAGAACGGACTTGTAAATGGATTGCGTGTCTGACATTGGATTTTATTCTGTGTTGATTGATTTCTATTAAATATACATCTGTTTGGCGGCGGAGAATTTATTCTTTTGCTTAACGCCCTTCTCTGAGACGTACGAGCTCAGAGGCTGTATATCGATGGACATCAGTCGCATGACATGAATTGCCTGTGTGGCACGCTAAGATGCAATGATCAAGGCTTCTGTTGGAAAGCAAAGCCTTGTGGTTGATGATCAAAGCACGACCTACGTGGCAACTTTGTGTATAACGTGAATTCGCGAGCCTCACACCTCGGTATGAGTTAAAAACGGGATACGGACTGCAGGGAGAGCACGACGTTTCTTTCTAGCTTTGGTGGTGTCAGTGACTTACCAGCCCTGACATTTATATACTTTTCACCTATGTGGTTGTTGGATGAGGCGCCTCGATTTTAGGTCTGTAAGGACCGGGAAACGTGTGTTCAGGAATTGCCAATCCTCTAACGTAAGTGAGGACCGGCCCTGAAGCATCCAGGGTTGCCCAGAGTGCGTAGCCCTGAGACATTTGCTAGAGTGTCTCGAAAGCGGAGAGGAGCTTGCCCCTTGCCTCGACTCATGACGGAAATCCAATTTCCAATACGTGTAATTCGGTTTTAATTGTAGAACTAGTATGGCGACATAGTGGTATGGGACATTCATGCCGCCTATGATTTATATTTATGATTGAAATTGTTTTGACACTATACACTTATTATAGTATCAAATCATTTGTTTTAAACGTACCAAGCATGTTTGGCTGTTATAAGGTAAAACCCTATCCTCCGGCTTGCGTTGCATTGTGTGATGGGACCTGGGTCTTATAACAGCTTCATTTTTCTTTATCTAGCATTGCGCTGTTTGTTCTATGCACTGGTATTCTTGGGAGGAAACCCGTTCCGTGTTATACGGCGTGGTCCCTTGATTTACCTAACTTTAAAACCAATATAAATAACTGTTTTAGTTCTCACACCAGTCACATGACTGACCTGGAGTTTATTGTTTTAACCTAAACTCTGGGTGCCCTTATTTTCCGCACGGGCAGCTAGTAGTTTTGGTTTTGCAGATTTATATTCACAGGATCCTGGTTTACAGCTGGAATGATATCCGGAAAGCTCTGTATCCGTATATCACCTTCAGTTGTGCTTTGTATTATTTTTCCGCTGCTATGTAACTTATTGTAATCTCTGATATTTATCGAATGTAATTTATTCATTTATACTCTGTATATTCTTGTATCTGATGGAATTGTTGTAATAACAATGAAATGTTCTTCCGTCTGCGTTCTGATTTGTTGTGTTCTCAAAACGATCAGGGGTTTCGAACGGTCCAGATCGGTTTAACGACTGATTAGGATCGAGCGAAATTCCCGACCGTCACATTTTGCGCTTTTAGATCTAAAACTTCCATTCAAGAATCAAAGAGAATATGATAGCACCAAAATATAAGAGTCAAATTAGTAAAAAAAAACTTGCGTAGGCTTTTGCTGCGGATGAAATAACTTGTCCAAATTTCTTATTTTTATGTTTCACCTTCCAAATCATTGTTCTTGTAACTTTCATTTTTGAATTTTCCTTAACTTGCAAGAAGAAATATCTTAAACTAATTAACTATTTATTTTCAATATCTACGAGAAATATTTTTTAATATAATTTCCTACCATTTCGTCGTAAACAGAGTATGATTTTCTTCCTAGCGTGTTAGTCTGGATCATTGTAATAGTTTGTTCATGGCTGTAGACCATGACATATTTTAGGCTTCAGATCATTCTGGAACAACTTAGTTGTAAGTATTCTATTTAATTAATTTATTGCTATTTTCTGTATGCTCGCTTATATAGATCTTCTAAATTTTATAACCTGTAACTGATTCTTTATATAACGAATTAGAGTATGTGACTGGGGATTGTTATTAACACTACAAGTATTGTTAAGGGAGGTCAATTTAAAAAAAATAGAATTTGTTAAGGGAAGTATCAATGCAGAGAGCACCTTCTTAACAAATAAAGTTTATTCTACCAAATTAGCCTTCTTTACAATAATCCTTTTTTCAGTTGTTAATTAAAAAGATATACGGTATATTAGTCGAACCGTATTAGATTTTTATTCCAAATAATCAATTATCTCATTTGTCGATATGTATCTGATTAGAAGAAAATATACCATTCATAGGAAATTAATATGCATATATTTTTTTATACGGTACCCCACCGCCGAATTTGTCGATACACCTCATTTCCCCAAACGATCGCTTTTTTTTGTTCGCAAATTATTTAGGTATTTTTTTTGCATTTGAAATTGATTGGGATTCGAGATGGTAACTGATGTTATTACCGGGGTAAAAGAAAATGTAAAAAGTTAAGTACCTGACCCCCTTAACATTCTTTTACGATTGGAGTGTTTTTAATATTTGACCTCCCTTAACAATACTTGGAGTCTCAATAACAATACTCATGTGATTTCCTCTTTTCTTTTTTCTTTTTTTAATAAAGGACAAAAATATGGCTATGTAATATTTTACGTATGATAATATATTATATACAATTATTTAAGGCTGAAATTAATTTGTAGGGTTATAAAAGCTAGTACTAGTAACAGTATATTTTTCAGTTTCAATATAAACTTTTTTAAAGAACATAAACTTTGCTGAACCTTTATATTTGTTTATAATTTTGTATCATGGACCACATAAGATGTCAGTTAGTCACTATAAATTTGCATCTCATTTTTTAACGGGTGCGTTTACGGTAAACGAAAACAAAGTATTTTAATAGGCCATTTTAACGGGACATTTAAATGGACTGGGAGTTAAGTGAAGAATGTGTTTTCGACTTCAAAATGAGCATTTAAACGAAGTATACGAGTGAAGTATTTTAATTTATGAATTTTCAAATTGTGGTTTAGTTAATTAACTATTCATTTTGTTGTGTAATATGTTGATTTTTTTTTAAATTTTATCAAATATTATCCCCTACAAAGGGAGGGTCTAAGGGTGGCAATCTACTTAAGTGGAGGTGTGGGGTATAGTGCATTTAAGAATAAGTAGGGTAAAATTTAGAGCCAAGATGTGAAATTACAGTCGTTAGCATCTAACGCGTCCAACACATCCGACGCTAATGGGTGAAATTTCACCCATTGGCTTGCATGGCCAAATGGACCGAGCTTGGTTAGGGACAAGTCCGACGCATCCTAAACTTTTCCTGGCCAAACTGGCTAGGCGAACAATACCTAACTTGGAAACATGGAAGATGTGAAAAGAAAAGTCGTAAAGGTTTCCTAAATTATAATACACATCATTAAACTTTGTAATTGGGAATTTCAGTTGTAAGAACTTTTGTTATGATGACAACTAGTTTATAAGATCGCTTGTCTGTGGCTTTAAATTCTAAGAACAATATAATAGCAAATACATCAATAACCACTTTGGTTAGAATGTCAAAAAAAAACTTGTATTTTAACAATTAAGGGGAAAATTGATTCTTCTAGCTCATCCACATCTTAAGCACTATATTCCTCCTAGACGTAACTTTCATAACACTGGACTCCAAACAACAGCAAAACTTATAATAATGATAAAAGAAAAATAAAAGATATTTACATATAATCAAAGGGTGGATGGTACTTTCCTTTTAAGGATTCTGGACTGAACACCTCATCTGCGTGCCCAGGTAAATCCTGCTTTGGTTTTTTTTGTCCAAACAATCTTAATCAAAAGATATTTATATAATGTACATTAACATTGTTATTATTCCTAGTCTCTGGTATTGATTTTGCTTGAGTCTCCAAAAAATTAATAACATTAACATTGTTGCAATTATTGGCAATAGAGAAAGAATTATTTAAACTAGCAAATAAAATGTTATGGTTTATTGTAACTTGGTTCATAGTTTCCTCTCCCCTTTAAAGAATTCACACTGGTTCCACAAAAACTTTACCCAGAAAGTTCCTATCATCATTATGTTCCTTACCATCACCTGAACATAAGTTGAATGTTCTCCACTGTAAGTTGCATACATATCCGCACATATATTAGCTACTTCTACTGCACTGTTTCCTTCGCCAGTCCCATGCAACAATATAATAAACCTCTAGAATTAATTACCTCCTCACCGAAATGATCTTGTTCCCTACTCAACATTCAGTCTAAATAGTCGTATCATAATCTCCTCTGTCATTATCTTGTTAGAATTTGTGATACAATATTTCCATTTGCTGAAGATTGGAAGATATTATTGATTATGGTGATAGAATATTTCCAATTAGAGAAGATTTGGGAAATATTGTTAATTTGGGAATATAATATTTCCAATTTGCAGAAGATTTGGAAGATATTAGAAATTTATTGCTCTTTTATTTGTAAAAGGGATAGGCAATAAATAACCTACATAAGTGGAAGGATTTGAAGAAGGTTTCTTTTTGAGATAGTGAAGTAAAGAATTAATTCCCTAATTGGTTAAACAAGGAAGCCTATCAGGGGAATTGGAGAATTAATTAGGCATTGATTTATATCATAAATCAATTACTTCAACCCCAAGCATTAATCCTTATATAAGGATAGGGATTATGTGAATGTATTATCATCTCAAAAATGTGAGGTGTATCATCTCTAAAAGTTCTTCTTCTTCCCTACTATCAATCTTGTAATATTTCTTATTGAGAAAAATAATAAAATCTCCTCTCCCCAAGTGGACGTACACTAACAAGACGTTAGTGGAACCACTATAAATCTCTTGTGTTATTTCTTTTATTGCTAGATCTGTGATTGCTTTGCTGGTGACTATATGTTGTTTGTTTTGCCTCACCATCAATCCGTTCCTATTCGTTTTTTTCGCAACAATTGGTATCGGAGCTACGAGGTTGATTGAGAAAGGGTGTTAGGCATTATGGCAGGAGATAAGGAGAATTCAACAATTGTATCAAGGCCATATGTCAAAGGGACATATATGGCAGCATGATCTCAGTTAGCAATAGAAAGATGGAATGGGGATAAAGACTTCGAGAAGTGGCAATGGAGGATGAAAGCTGCTCTGATGAAAAACAATGTTCATCCTGTGGTGTTTGCTCCTGAGGAGTTGACGGATGATATTTCAGCCGTGGAAAGGAAGGAGATGCAGCTATAGGCATTTACTACTTTACAATTAGCAATGGGAGAAAATGTCATTTCAGAGATTAGCGATGAGACCACTGCTAAGGACATTTGGACCAAGCTAGAAAAACTTTATCTAAAGAAGTCACTAACCAACCGTCTGATTTTGCTGAAGACGTTTTTCACCATGCGGATGAGAGAGGGTACTTCAGTGAAGGCACATCTAAGCTTCTTTGATGATCTCGTGATGAAGATGAAGACTGTTGACTTGAAAGTGGATGAGGAGCAAAAAGCAATGATTCTTTTGTGTTCTCTTCCGGAGCGATACACAGGTTTCGCTAACAGTCTTATCTATGCCAGAGATACACTAACAGTAGATGATGTGAAGGCAGGTCTTCTATTTGAGGACTTGAGGGATCAGATGAAGGGGTTGAGTGAAGGTAGAGGAGGAAGTAGTACGGAAGCCTTATTAGCTGGTATGGAGAGAGGGGAGAAGAAGAAGAAAACAAAGACAAGAGATGGGAAGTGCTACGTTTGCAAGAAACTAGGCCATTGGAAGGGAGATTGTCCGGACTCGAAGAAAAAGATTGTAGCTGGAAATTCATCGGTTGCGATGGGGGAATTTTTGTCTGATGACTTGTTGAAAGCGGTAGTATCAGATGTATCAGACCATTGGGTGCTAGATACAGGGGCATCTTTTCATATGACACCTAATAAGAATTATTTCAGTTCTTTTAAAAGAAAAAGAGGGAAACTAATTCTTATGGGAAATGATGCTAGTTGTAGAGTCATGGGCGAAGGAACTGTGCAGATTCGCATGTATGACGGGGTAATACGCACTTTGACAGGTGTCCGTTATGTTCCAGGTCTTCGGAAGTCAATGATATCTCTTGGGCAGTTCACATCGAAAGGATGCGAAGTGACTATTGATAAGGATAGTCTAAGGGTTTCTAAGGGTGCATTTGTAGTGATGAAGGGAGATATGTTTCATAATTTGTATCTTCTGAGGGGAAGCACTGTACTTGGAGAGTCAAGGGTTGGAGCCTACAGTTCTCGTGGAGAAGATGTCAAAGCTAGGCATACGAGAAGGGACTTTGAGTTTATGCATAGGCAGAATATGATCAAAGGGGAAAGCTTTAACAAGGCGGGATTTTTCCAAGAGGATGTGCTTGATAAGCGGAAGAAGGGATCGTCTGAAGTTGGTCAGAGATCAAAGGAGAAAGCAATGGATATACATAAGTCTTTGCGGACTGCTAAGTTCGGGCGTTGCTCGAACTGGAATCGCTTATCGAAATGCTAGGTGCCACGTGGTGGCACGGTGTGGGGAGAGGGTTGAGATGGTTCATGGAGACGTTTGTTTTCATGGTGAAGATTGATAGGTCTTACTTGAAGGGGTTACTTTGTACACTTTGTTGGCAGGCGGTGGCGTTGCCGGGGTTTGTTGACAAAGTGCAATGGGTGATGGCCATGCCGAAGCTCATTGGGGAAAGTAACCATGGTGTCTTATCCGAGAAGATGCCTAGAGTAAGAGTATGTAGGTGGAGTTGGTATGCTTTCAAGGAAATATAGTATCATGGTGGAGATTGTTAGAATTTGTGATATAATATTTCCATTTGCTGAAGATTGGAATATATTATAGATTATGGTGATAGAATATTTCCAATTAGAGAAGATTTGGGAAATATTGTTAATTTGGGAATATAATATTTCCAATTTGCTGAAGATTTGGAAGATATCAGAGATTTATTGCTCTTTTATTTGTAAAAGGGATAGGCAATAAATAACCCACATAAGTGGAAGGATTTGAAGAAGGTTTCTTTTTGAGATAGTGAAGTAAAGAATTAATTCCCTAATTGGTTGGTTAAACAAAGAAGCCTATCAGGAGAATTGGAGAATTAATTAGGCATTGATTTATATCATAAATCAATTACTTCAACCCCAAGCATTAATCCTTATATAAGGATAGGGATTATGTGAATGTATTATCATCTCAAAAATGTGAGGTGTATCATCTCTAAAAGTTCTTCTTCTTCCCTACTATCAATCTTGTAATTTTTCTTACTGAGAAAAATAATAAAATCTCCTCTTCCCAAGTGGACGTACACTAACAAGACGTTAGTGGAACCACTATAAACCTCTTGTGTTATTTCTTTTATTGCTAGATCTGTGATTGCTTTGCTGGTGACTATCTGTTGTTTGTTTTGCCTCACCATCAATCTGTTCCTATTCGTTTTTTTCCGCAACATATCTAAACTCCTATCAACCTCTATTATTATCTCCTCATTAATACTGTGTATGTTGATATCTTTACCTGAATGATTGTTGACTCTACCATTACACTTCTCAGACTCATCATCTACCTTTTCCCATTATTCTCCTTTTGCACGTTATCATTCCCACATCTATAAATAATAGTAATGCACATTTATTATAGCATTTTTCAAACTTTAACAGTTACTAATTTCTAATGCAACAAGAACAATATTTGTCGAACTGAAATTAATTATAAAACATAAGTTAGTAGGTGCAGTGGCAATTTCTGATGAAAAATAGTGAGTTACATACCTCACTGCATCAGTTATAGCAGAGCTTTGATGATCACAACAACTATGTCATTCGCTCCTTTTGAATAATAATAAAATAATAAATCTAAAAAAATGTGGAGATAGCCATTTTCCTCTATACTACACATGCTAGAAGTTCTGAAAATAAACTACAGGAAGTCTTGAATCAACTCAAGGGATCAGAGAGGGGACGACCTTGACGGGAAGGGAAAGTATAGCCGTAGGTCTATCTCAGGTCAAAGAGCTGTTGGTCTCCAGCAACGATGACTCAAGGTGAACTCCAAGTGATCGACTAACAAAGCGTGCATGTATATTTTCATCTAACAGTAATAACTTATAGATATTGAGTTCAAAACGAATATGTGCATAGTTGAACTCAACTTATCCCATAAACAAAAAATCATATTTCATCACAGCAGCATATACATCTAAAAACAAACATCAATGTACTCAGCAATAAAACATAAAATTAATATATATTAGAAATGTAAAAGCAAAAATCCAACTATTTAATTTGCATTTTATTGAAATTAAATCATTTCTCCAAGGATACCCAGATAAACGTTTATGGTCTTTAAAGCACAGCTGCAGGTTTTCTTATCATTTGCATAACCGATAGGCCGATACTTTACTCTATGGCTTATCATTTTTTAGAGCGACAAACAAGATCATACTTCATCATTTAATGAGCAGAGCTGTATTCTTATTAGTAACTCCATTAGGCGAGCAGAGCTATATTCTTATTAGTAACTCCACTAGGTTGACGCATATAATTGATGATACATTAGTACCATTTCTTGGTTTGTGTGTGTTTTTCTAGGATAGGGTCATGTTAATCTTCTCTATATCATTCCAGGTTTATCGGATGTCCTCGAATCATTTATGGATACAGTAAAATAATGATAAGAAGGAATGAACATATTATATATCGTTTATTTTGTTTAGTTTCTTTCATGGATTTCACGGCAATCTATGTAGCAGTTTCTACATACTCTTATGGAATTCTGATATAAACGGTTGTCATATGGGCTATACTACTCTTTTTTTAACTTGACAGACTATTATTATTTTTATTAAACTCCTAATTGCATACACCAAAACACAATAAGCATATTACTCAGTTTAATTCAACAACACTCAAAAAAATATTTACGGAACATTTTACCATCAAATATATGAGTAAGTCATGCTAAGGATTAATTTCAAAAGGAATACACATAGATTTCTTAATCATTGTTCTAGGCTAGTACAAGTAATTGTTAACGATCTCGGTGATACTTAAGTTGGCATTGAATTTGTTAATTAATGTTTCGCTACCATGTGACGTATGTCTTATCAAAGTCCTGTGATATTCAAAACCGACACAAATCACATAAGTAGGCATGACTGACACATAAGGAAAATGATTATGATAGATCATATTGTCTTGTGACTGTATATTACAGTTTAATCTAAAGGGACCACATGAATTCAAACCTCGGGTAAGTTGTTTCTATTCATATCATGTAAGTATATTATTAGTGTACTTATTTATGCACCAAAATTGGGTAGCTGGAAACAAACAAATAGGAACTTGAAAACATGTGATTGCCAATTTACATATAATATACATGTAGGGAAAATAGCATCACAGACGAGATAAGATCACACTGGAATAAGTGTCCTTAGTATTTTAGCGACATTAGAATAACTTAACGATAATATTTTCTATCTGCTATATGATTATATAGTATGGGTGAGTACAAGTTCCCTGAGTCTTTCAGAGGCATTAGAATAACTTAACTACAAATTTGGGTTCACTGTTAAAAGTTCGCTTAACTTTAGCAGTAGAACTAACATGTATTTGATTTTGATTTTCATTGAAATTCAATTGTTACTTCATAATTATTCCAATTATCCCTTTTTCGTTCGCTCTCAAAACCATAACCCTCAACTCAAGCTATTACCAAATACGATCCAACTACAACCAAAAGCACAACAAAAACATCATAAAAACTGAAAATTTTCATATAATGTGACAGTATTTTGATGGATCTGAGTCCTTGTACTGTAATGGAAATGCCACTTCCTATTTATTTGGTTCAACTTATCTGCCTACATATCAGCAAGTGCATTGCACTTATGCATGTACCAAGTAGCATTACACTTATGCCTATGCCAAGTGCATCAAAATTTAAATTTAATTAATTTTAACATTATTGAATAATTAATAAATGTCAAAAGAAACTTTGGATAGTCCTTGATGCAGTGAGTTATCCAAGGACATAGAATAAATAAAATAAATTATGCAAATAGTGTATTAACCACACTTTATATTCCTAGACGATATAACATAAATGCCTTGACTTAAAATTGAGTTATTATAGTAAAAAAACTGATATAATTTTTGAATTAATTCATTCAATTAAATTATTCGATCTTTCTTGCCCAAGTAGTACCTATCCGTTTCATTTCAAAGAGGTTTTAAGTAATACTATTCTTGGCATCATTCGTAATGGGGATATATGGCATGCAATGATAATACTAAATACTCACTTTACATTGTCTGTACACTATAGCAGCGCACTTTTCAGGTTTTAAATGTTAAAAGTGTATGATGGTCGTTTCAACAAGTATGCAATACAACTATGTACTACTACCAACCTATTTAACTTTATTTTCTCCATATTTTTAAAATTAGAGAGAAAATGAAAGAAGCTCCCATAAAAAATTATGGAATCTAGGAATAGTCAAACAGACTGAAGCAAACATAGCACAAAGTCCTACTGTTAAAAACAGTACAAGCAGAATATAAGCAGATAAGATCATAGGTTATTGGCTTAAATGAACCAAGTCGGTATTCTAAACACAATTTTGAATAACTTAAATTTATAGTTTCTTCCTATGATGAACTTTAAGAATTTATATAGAAGCATCGAAAAAGACAGAAACTGTTCTACTGAAGTATAGGAATCTGTACGTTATCGCCTTCTTTTACATGGGAAGAAAACATATAAAATAGCTATATTTTTTCATAGAAAAATAGAAAATTATATGATCACTTTTTCCAAAGCTGTAAATCACATTGATTCTCCAATAATATTAAATTTCCTTTATGTATGATAATATTATTTTGACGGTATCATAAAATACAGAATGGATGCAAAAAAGGTGTGCAAAGACCCAAATAACCATACATTTGCTTAAATGTATGCAAAGACCCAATGATGGTGTAATTAAAGTACCATTTAAAGAAGGGTCTAGAACAACTTACAACAAATCTGCTAGCTGGAGATGATTTGATATGAGATACACTTGACATCTGCTCAATTCAACCAGCATTATGCGATTAGTAAAATGATGCTCCCGAGATGAGTTACGTGAAAAGCAACAACTTAAGATTAAATTATAAAGAAAATGGTGGCCTAATGAGTTGCTTGAAACCTATAAGTACATGCATTTGTGTAGCAACAAGGCATCTTAAGTTAAAGACGAACAACTATGAACAACACAAAAAATAAATGGGAATTCTAATAAACAAACTCAAAATAAATAGTTTTCACAATTTAAGAAAATGATGATTGGGCATAAAAATTGAACTATTCAAAATCTTGAAAGATATCATCTATAAAACCACCCAACTTTTGGACAAAAAATTGCAGTATAGAAAGGTATATTTAGAAATCAAATTGAAGACCTCTTTGCATAAAGCAAAAATCATACCAATAAACAAAATTGCCTCTGGTAAAAAATAGAACCTGAAAACATATGTAATAACACGTAGCAACAAGGCATCATCTCGAAATCATGGTTTATAAAATAGTACAGGATATGTAGGCAATAATAAGTATAGGTTTATAACATAGTACAGGAGAAGAGAAATCATTTTTGAAACAAGCCTGCTTCTGACATAAAAATAAAATCATCTTCAAAAACAAGCCTGTTGATAAAACATTCAGAAGAGTAGAAAAGGGGCATTCCTAGAATTGAACTTGAGACCTCTCGCAGCCTAAGCGAGAATCATACCACTAGACCAAATGCCCTTGATGGAAAAATTGATTTGCAACCATCACTCATCCCGCAGCTCATAGCGTTAGAGTCTACACCCTGGAAAAAAGGCTCGAAAATAAAATTCAAACTACGCTAAGGTTTGCACGGTAGCATTTTAAAAACAAACCTTCTGAAGTAGATATTTACAAAATGAAAAGGGGCATTTCATAAATTAAACTTAAGACCAAGAATCATACAACTAGAACATGATGTCCTGCTGAAAGGCTGAATTTATAAATACATAATTATATCGTTTGGAGTAGTACATAACATTTGATTTGGCAATCACAGTAATGTTCACAGTCAACGTTAAAGGGCATGTGCTATGTGAAAGCATGGATGATTAGATTTTGAAAACAAGCTTTTATTTTTAGTATGATATATTAGAATAGACTTAGAGGCTGACGCCTCTTCCCCCCAAAGCAATAATGATACATACTATTATAGCAAATGCTCTTGATAGCAAGACATAAATTGATCACTGACTATTAAGAGATCATTAAATAAATAAGTAAACTACAAATGCAATATACAATTCACTGGTCAAATCTACACATCTCAAAATGCTTTTTCTTCTTTTTCAAAATGGAAAAAATAAAATGGTTGGAAAGAACGAAGAACTTTCAAATCCTTTGATCTTAAAACAATACGTTAGTCATCGACTTTTCATCACACTTAATCCAAAATTTACTGTATGACTAATGTATAATCAACAACAATATCATGCAACACTATTTACCTCATGCTTGATTCAGTATAACAAGAATGCTACCTTATATAATATTGCCATTAATGAATTCAATGGCAAAAACCATGATTAAGTCCAAATTCCTTAAGGTTATAGGCTTATCCTTCCTACAGACAGCCTTTTGTTTCATAAAGTTAGTTATTTATACTTCATAGAATAATTTAATAAGTTTCCATTTCACATATTTAGATTTCTCATTATTCTCTAGAATGTATTAACAACACAATATATATACAAGGTCTTGTGGAGTAACTCAAAAAATATCATGAACATCCAAGTTTAATATCACTCGAGTACTCCAAAACCCACCAACTTAGAATAAGCAATCCATAATTTCAAATACCCGTAAAAACCCTAACTTGAAATGCTCCAAAGCTAAACTCCCAGGTTAGAAGCAGATAACTAAATTTAACCCCAATGTCAGTTTTTATTTTAGCAGAGGTTAAACTATGTAGATCAGGGAGATGTCCGAAAATCTGCAGCGTAGGTTTGTTCTGTATGAAAAAATCGGCCTAAGGGAGCCCCTAAACTAGCAATCGCCATATCCAAAATATTCATATCAGACCCATTAAATCTTAATGGACATAATAGTCAGTGTGACGGTATTGCACATCCATTGGGGCATCTTTCAAACCAAAAGTGGAAGCCTTCTGTATTTTTCGCCACTCTTAGTAATAAGTTTCTTCGTCTTTAAAAATTTGCAAGTCATATAAATAAACAAAAAGCAAGTTTAACAACATTTGCAGGGCCGTGACAACGAGAAAAAACACGAGCAGCTATTGGATAAGTGAATAATAGTGAACCGATGATGGTTTTATTCAAAATTACAAAGTATATTGATGAATTAGAGCGCAAGTGCATGAACCATTGGCTATCAAGTGACTGATGCTAGCAACCTAGATAAATAAATAATGCAAAGTTCATTCCATATTTTTCGCCACTCTTAGTAATAAGTTTCTTCGTCTTTAAAAATTTTCAAGTCATATAAATAAACAAAAAGCAAGTCTAACAACATTTGCAGGGCCGTGACAGCTAGAAAAAACATGAGCAGCTATTGGATAAGTGAATAATAGTGGACCGATGATGGTTTTATTCAAAATTACAAAGTATATTAATGAATTAGAGCGCAAGTGTATGCACCATTGGCTATCAAGCGACTTATGCTAGCAATCTAGATAAATAAATAATGCAAAGTTCATTTTGTATCATTTAATGTTTCCCTAAAATGATCACCTCAAAGTTTACTGTATCCACTTCATATCTATTATCCATAAGACAAAGGCTTCTTCAAAAGGTGGAAAAAGTTCAAGCTGCAAAAATCCAGCATTTTCTATAATCTTCAATTAATAAAAAGCTTAAGAAATTGATCGATATTTGCTTAAAATTTGAGCAAACATGTAACAACCCAAAATTTTACACTAGCTAATTTATAATAGTTAATCATTTAATTCGAAACGAACTAATGATTCAAAAGAAGAATTTATAAATATGAACAAGTTAGGGCTTGAAACCAACTTCACTGCGTTTGTAACTTTGTTTTTATATGAAACATGTATAAAATTTGATATGATTGCTAGATGGGAAGAAAAGATGAATGGGGGCAAAATGGTCATTTGTGAAGGAACCCGATCCATTTCACAGTAGATGGAGGTAGACTTCAAGAAAAAATATATCCATATTTGAATCATAGAAGGTCTATGAACTCTTGTAGTTTTCACTAGATCCAACCTAATTATTTTTTATAAAATCAAATTTCATTAATATTGTCTAATTCTTATTAGTTAAGTATATGTTTATTGTTTTTTTTATGGAGCATGAAATATAAATGGGTGTGAATATCAAATATAATCATATTTTAAAAGAGTGTGACAAATATGTGAAACATACAATGAGTGTGATTGTTCGGTGTTTAAAGATGGAAACAACCATAAAATCGGATTTGGATGTAATTACATTGAAATGAAATAGAAGGAATCACCGATCGATTCTTTCCTTTTTTGCAAACATTTAATTGACCACGTCCAAACAATTTACAAGGGGCGACGTACGACAACAATATGTTTAAAATGACAAAAGCAACAAACAAAAATTTGATCAATATATACATGTGTGATTACTGAGACTTATATCTACCATGTATACATTCGCTATTTATATGTATATATTATTGCAGCAATTTACAATTGTTCAACGAAAATACAAGCTTTAACAAAATCAAATATAAATATTTACACATACACATGGTAGGCGTATGCGTGTATGATTTACAAACATCCATATTAAATTAAGCTATTCCAAAGAATTTGCATATACACACATTTGCATGCACGCACATGCGTGTGCATGCACGTGTGCACGTGCATATGTGTATAATTCTACCCAAAATAAATTTTGTTTTTTATCAAATTATTATAAAATTAAAATTGCTTCCATCAAATCAAACAAGATATCACCAATCTCTATATTTTTGATTAAAAATTCAAACAACATTTAGATCATTAAGTTGTATAATATGCTTAAAATATTATTGTAGGTACTTTAAAAACATAGATTCATTGCAAAAAATGTTATTTTATGCATATATTAATTCTGGTTTTAATTTATCAAGTTAAAAACAAATCAAATCACTCAACAAGTTGTATAAATTGTATTACAAATTCTAGATCAAAGGCAATAATACGTACATATAAGATTGTGATAGATATAATACATCTAAGGAAACAAATTTATTTTAGAATACATTTTTCAGATCTAGCCGATAACGAAACTTTGATTAGGAAATCCCTTCCTAGATTCTTGAATCGACACCCAAGGGTGAACCATGTAGCCTTTATGTTTACTTGACGTTTTGATTTGTTTCTGAGTCGATTTTTTTTTTAAATATACTAAAGAGCTCAAAAAATAAGGCAGATTGTGGGTATACAATTTGGTACATATTCATCATTTTAAGGCAAAAATAGAGAATCATAGGATATAAGAAATACGTTAAGGTGGAAATAAATAATTATGGGATGCAAGAAAAATATTAAGTGAAAGAGAGCCCCCTGACTCATTCAACCATACATTTCCCATTACACTTTAGTAATATGAGATGAAAATTTACATTCTAATAAAAAGCTTCTTTTCATGAACTCGAAGTCCTTTCCTCCTAGATTAAAAGCCGATTGACATTTCAAGTTAAGAATCCTAACACTGAAATTTTTGAACAAATTTTTTGATCTTGATGCATACAAAATAAGAAACATACATTTTTTATATATTAAAAAACAAATAAGCGGAAGAGATGATTAAATACCTCTTAGTCAAAGCCAACCGCTCCCTCACAGTCCAGGAAAGCAATAGCTGGAAAATTTCACAAATTGAATTATTTTGAGGAGATTAAGTAAGAACGCAACAAACCAATAAAGGTGATAAAATTTCAAACGGCATTAATCATACGAGGATAAGCCATTTTGTCAAGAGAATAATGCTATAACCTGCACTGGACTGTTAAATCAGTTTTGCTAAAATTAAACATGTTTGTTAAAATAAGAAATATATAGCATATTGACAATAGCAATTTTATAGTTAAGTGTATTAAAGTGCAACATAATTTATGTCATAATAAGAAATAGTGAAATTGTGTGTAGCTAGTTTAAACTGCTATACATAGGCCATAACACTTCAAGTGCAATTTATATTGTTTTCCTATCATTTAAATTGCTTTCATATGAGGATGTTGGTGTTAAATTTGGTGATACAAAATCACAAATTGATTGGAGCAAATTTGCAAAGAATGGAAAGTAAACATTTTATAAT
Source organism: Allium sativum (assembly GCA_030737875.1). Taxonomy (NCBI): domain Eukaryota; kingdom Viridiplantae; phylum Streptophyta; class Magnoliopsida; order Asparagales; family Amaryllidaceae; genus Allium; species Allium sativum. Next base: position 17,546,643 of record CM060923.1, read on the forward strand.
GGGAATGCATTGATTGCATTTGATGAGGTGGTAGAGAAATAAATGAAGGGATTAATTTCTTCCATCTATGTTAAAGAAAAGATTGATTTACTTCCTATGTTTGCACATTTGTTGTTATGGTAATTTGCCTCCATTATATTATTACCATATGTTGGTAATTTAATTGATGACTCACATAGATTTGCACTGGCTATATATTGAGGGGTAGACTTTAGTGTAAACCCATCCTGGCCTGGAGCCAGTGATCCCCAATGGTGTCTCTTCTTGTTAAACCTGATTGAGGTTTGGATGTGTAAACTCTTATTTTGTAATCTCTTGTATTCTCTCATGTGGAATAAAATCTCTCTCTGTTGGACTGGATGTACACTATGATGATAGTGGAACCAGTATAAATATTGTGTCTCTTTATTTCTCTGTTATAGTTATTTACTATTTGTTGATGTAATAGAATAAGTGAAAATAAGGCTCAGGTCCCTAAAAGCAAACTTAATTAGGCTCACATCCAGTGGTAAACTTATTATAAATTAGGTCCCTATTTTTCAAAAGTAGCGAAAAAAATAAAATAAAAATAAAAAAAAATAACGAAAAATATTATTTAAATAAGTTATGCATTTGGTACAAAATTCAGTTAAAAAAATCAAAATAGACGCAAAAAAAGGAAAAACAAAAGAAAACAGCGAAAAAATGCAGCTAAATGCATAATTTTATGCACTTTTTCAGATTTCTTGCATGTATACGTGCAAATATTGCATAACCGTTTAACTCCGTACATTTTTATTTGCATTTATGTATGCAAATATTATGAAAACATGTACACATATGTGCAACAAATCTGCAGGCAAAACGTTTGCTTAATTTTCTATATGCAATAATTGCATATATGTGTGCAACTATAGGCAAAAGTTGCATACATATATGCAACTTTTTTTTTTGATTTGCGTGGCCTTCTCAAATTATTTGCAGATTTTAGAATATTTTTTTAATACCTACCGCACTTTTTTTCTGGAACAAATTGGAGGAAGCGAAGGCTAAAATGCGTGAGGCCGCACCATGAAATAAGGAAGCGGATCCAAAGAAATAGGAGGCGTGAATTTAAAAAGAGGGGGCGGGTTTATATTATAAACTATGGCCGGTTTTTTTTTATATTTTAAAAGTAAACAGGGACCTGTAAAAAACGCACCCATAGAATAATTGTTGTCGGATTAGATTGGTGTTCAATTGACAAATCTAGATCATATTTATTGCGCTTCCGCATATGCTCAATTTTCACAACAGATTGGTATCAGAGCGAGGCGATTTGTTTTAAATTGTGCATCAATTATTTCTACAAAGGTTGGTAGATTCAGTGGTGATTATGCTATTACTATTTTGGAGAAAATGAAACTTTGGTGGAGGAGATTATGTTGAGAGAAAAGAGCGTTCCAATCTGGGAACTTTGACGTGATATGGAGTTTACTGTGTTGAAGGGACTATTGGATTTGGTAAGTTTTGATCATGTTTCTGAAAGGGGTCTTCATGTTGATGATGCTCGAAGGATCCAAGATGATCAGGAAAGGAGCTCAGGTCAAGTGATAGACGGGTGTCGAGACAGAGATCATTGTGGGTTAGACAGGGGTCTTCACGTTGATGATGCTCGAGGGATCCGAGGTGATCGAGGAAGGAGCTCATGTCAAGTGTTAGATGGGTGTCGATGTGTATTGCAAGCACTTTTAGACCGTTGGTTTATGCGTGGTGCAGCTCATGGTGGTAGATGCATCTTTTGCAGGCGGTGGGTGAAGCTTGTAATGGTTTTGATTAAGTGGCAAGAGAGAGATTTTTTGTGAGTACAGAGATTTGTATTTTGGCTCTGTATTTGAATAGGTGATTGAGAGAATTATTTTTGGCCTAATTGGTGGTGTTGAGATTACGTTGGTGTCTGCCTTCTTTGTTATTTTGGATATTTGCAACAGTCTGTTGGTGGGCGGGGACGTAGTCTGAGCTCGTTAACAATTGTGTGATGGGGGGTAGCTTTGCTGGAACCCATTAAGCAAATATTCATTTTTGGTTTCTATCTCATTGTGAGATTTTGATTGAAAGTGGAGTTCTGTTGAAGAGTTTTATGATGTGAAGAGAATTTGATTGGAGATGGGGGTGTTGCAGATATGTGATTTTGCATCAAGGTGGAGTGTTAAATTTGGTGATACAAAATCACAAATTGATTGGAGCAAATTTGCAAAGAATGGAAAGTAAATATTTTATAATGGGAATGCATTGATTGCATTTGATGAGGTGGTAGAGAAATAAATGAAGGGATTAATTTCTTCCATCTATGTTAAAGAAAAGATTGATTTACTTCCTATGTTTGCACATTTGTTGTTATGGTAATTTGCCTCCATTATATTATTACAATATGTTGGTAATTTAATTGATGACTCACATAGATTTGCACTGGCTATATATTGAGGGGTAGACTTTAGTGTAAACCCATCCTGGCCTGGAGCCAGTGATCCCCAATGGTGTCTCTTCTTGTTAAACCTGATTGAGGTTTGGATATGTAAACTCTTATTTTGTAATCTCTTGTAATTCTCTCATGTGGAATAAAATCTCTCTCTGTTGGACTGGACGTACACTATCTTGAGGATAGTGGAACCGATATAAATATTGTGTCTCTTTGTTTCTCTACTATAGTTATTTACTATTTTGTTGATGTAATAGAATAATTGCTACCAGATTAGATTGGTGTACAATTGGCAAATCTAGATCCTCCTTATTGCGCTTCCGCATTCGCGCAATTTTTGCATAACAGTTGGGCCATAACACTTCAAATAGCTAGTTTATGTAACGAATTTAAACAGTCTATAAGTACTATAAACTGTTTATAGAAACTGCAAGTAAACTGCCTTTATGTATTGATTTCCTGCTACATACAACCCAATACATAAATGCAAAAAATGACCAGACGATAAAACTGAATCAACATTTACAAAAAAGATTTGATGCACATACGTATGAGCAAATACGTGCAACCATAATGTGATTATGTTTCTAATCTACGTTAATGCACATGAAAATAAAGATTATGAATTGACATGTTAACTGATAATTTTTCAGCTTATCAAATATTATAAAGTACACAATTAATCTACAAAAATGGACTATTAATTCTAAGGTTCAAATTTTCGTTTTCTGTTTCCATCATAGGAAAATTCCAAATTTTCTACCATTTCGAAAAGTCTGAAAATTCATTTTGATTCCTATTTGTTAATTATGGTACTCTTATTTTGTAAATATATGTCAACAAATACGCAATACAAATACAAATTAATAGCAAATAACATAGAAGGTACAAACATATGCTTTCTTTTTTGCTCATTTTCTATGCGTGCTTCTTCCTAGGGCCGTCAATGAAACCAGGTCCCCCCCCCACACCCCCCACCCCAACACCCCCCCTTCCGAACGAAAAAAAGAACACATACATACATATAGCCTGCCGACGTATTGCCAGCAATTAATGGTTTTAACTTCAGTTTTAACTTCAGTTTTCACTTCAATACAAACGACACCTTCAACCTCAATTTCAGCTTCACCAGAGAGAATAGTTCTTCAACACGTGTAATTTTGAGTTTTCTATTGATAAGTATTCTATTTCTTAGTTTCTCAAATTTTACAAAGTACTTTTTAACCTAGACAAAATGGTATTTTTCACATATTCCGGTGTGGTCCACACCGGAACCAGGATGCAATCGCCGGATTTTCAACGTGCTAGCCGGAGAATGTTGACCTCGATTAATTAATTCATATATTATGAAGTCCTTGCTTAGAGCCATTTTTTTAAAAATTTAAGTACATTTCATTTCACGTCAAAGTCAACAAATAACCATCAACCACTGCAAGTCTACAACACACAAGTAAGTGGATAGATCGACAAACTTGCATCCAGCTCAGATGTCTTTACATCTCAAATACTTATAAACCTTCTTCTTTTTTCCAGTATTAATTAATTTGCTTTTTATCGAATGGGTGGTATTATAATGAGAACAGAAGAACATTGAACTTGAAAAGATAATCAAGAGTGTTATGTCAAGAATAGAAGCTAAGAATACTACGAAATAATACAATGCAAATATGTCTGTAAGAACCACATACATAGTTCCAACAATTTCAAAACAAGTACTACCTATCAGATAATAAATTTCCCACCTCACTACGATAAAACCATACAGACACAAAAATACAAGTTAGATACAACAAGAATCTCCCATATCAATTAGAGCATCTAGCAATAGTCAAACTACTCAAATTAAACATAGTATGAACCATTACACATTTACACTTAAGCGCGGTACAAGTAGAGTCTAATAACATAAGCCAAGATAAAAGGATACTGGCTTAAATGATTTTAACCAAATCAGTATTCTAAATCAAATTTTAAGAATGAATCAAATTCCAGTTTCTTCCTGTGACTAATTATGTTTAAAATTTTATAAAGAGACAGTAAGTATTTACCACAAAAGATAGAAAGGGTTCGACTAAAATATACGAATCCTTGCACATTATTCCCTTTTACATGAGAGGAAAACATACAAAACAGTTATAGGTTTTCATCGAAAAATCTAAAATAACATGATCGTTTTTTTTTACTTCAAAACATTAAATCACATTGATTCTTCAGTGAAACTAAATTTCTTTTAAGTATGGTTATACTATTTTGGCCCATAGTTATTAATGGCGCACGGCGCAAAAAAGCGCAACATCAGTCTGGAGCCTTGGCACACGGCGCGGGAAATGGCGCGCGCCTTTCTGATTTACTACGCATGTTTATTTTTTAATTTAACATATAACAACAAATTTAAAAGTTTAGTATTTTTTGCTAAAACATATGTAATCAAAGTTTTTACAATTTTGCAAAAAGAAACATCACCATATTTGACATCATTAACATAGAATTTCAAGCATAATAGGTTTCAAAATCCAAAATAACAATATATATTACTAATAAACTAGAAATCCAAATCCGATTCAACAATCATATTTTCCAAAAGTTCTGGTCTAAAACATTAGCTGATGCACTACTTTTGTAGCATGCAGCAATTTGTATGTAGACTTACTGTATGCAGCAGGGAGCATAGGAATGCATACTCACTGTATGCTAAATATTTGTATGCAGCAATTACAAAGTCAACATACTACTGTATACGCATGCAGCAATTTGTAGAATTGTTTGTATATAACTACATATGATATATATTTGATTTACCTGCTAATAGATATGTTTGTATACAAAAAACAAGCAAAAAACAAAATAAAAAACAAAAGGCACGCCATTTTGCGCCGCGTTGTTAAATTTGGTGATACAAAATCACAAATTGATTGGAACAAATTTGCAAAGAATGGAAAGTAAACATTTTATAATGGGAATGCATTGATTGCATTTGATGAGGTGGTAGAGAAATAAATGAAGGGATTAATTTCTTCCATCTATGCTAAAGAAACAGATTGATTTACTTCCTATATTTGCACATTTGTTGTTACGGTAATTTACCTCCATTATATTATTACCATATGTTAGTAATTTAATTGATGACTCATATAGATTTGCACTGGCTATATATTGAGAGGTAGACTTTAGTGTAAACCCATCCTGGCTTGGAGCCAGTGATCCCCAATGGCGTCTCTTCTTGTTAAACCTGATTGAGGTTTGGATATGTAAACTCTTATTTTGTAATCTCTTGTAATTCTCTCATGTGGAATAAAATCTCTCTCTGTTGGACTGGACGTACACTATCTCGAGGATAGTGGAACCAGTATAAATATTGTGTCTCTTTGTTTCTCTGCTATAGTTATTTACTATTTTGTTGATGTAATAGAATAATTGCTAACATATTAGATTGATGTACAATTGACAAATCTAGATCCTGCTTATTGTTCTTTCGCAAAGGCGCTATTTTCGTAACAGATTGGTATCGGAGCGAGGCGATTTGTTTTAAATTGTGCATCAATTATTTCTACAAAGGTTGGTAGATTCAGTGGTGATTATGCTATTACTATTTTAGAGAAAAGGAGACTTCGGTGGAGGAGATTATGCTGAGAGAAAAGAGCGTTCCAATCTGGGAACTTTGACGTGATATGGAGTTTACTGTGTTGAAGGGACTATTGAATTTGGGAAGTTTTGATCATGTTTCTGACAGGGGTTTTCATGTTGATGATGCTCGAAGGATCCAAGATGATCAGGAAAGGAGCTCAGGTCAAGTGATAGACGGGTGTCGAGACAGAGATCATTGTGGTTTAGACAGGGGTCTTCACGTTGATGATGCTTGAGGGATCCAGAGTGATCGAGGAAGGAGCTCAGGTCAAGTGTTAGACGGGTGTCGATGTGTATTGCAAGCACTTTTAGACCGTTGGTTTATGCGTGGTGCAACTCATGGTGGTAGATGCATCTTTTGCAGGCCATGGGTGAAGCTTGTAATGGTTTTGATTAAGTGGCAGGAGAGAGATTTTTTGTGAGTACAGAGATTTGTATTTTGGCTCTGTATTTGAATTGGTGGTGTTGAGATTACTTTGGTGTCTGCCTTCTTTGTTATTTTGGATATTTGCAACAGTTTGTTGGCGGGCGGGGACGTAGTCTGAGCTCGTTAACAATGGTGTGATGGAGGGTAGCTTTGCTGGAACCCATTAGGCAAATATTCATTTTTGATTTCTATCTCATTGTGAGATTTTGATTGAAGGTGGAGTTCTGTTGAAGAGTTTTATGATGTGAAGAGAATTTGATTGGAGATGGGGTGTTGCAGATATGTGATTTTGCATCAAGGTGGAGTGTTAAATTTGGTGATACAAAATCACAAATTGATTGGAACAAACTGCAAAGAATGGAAAGTAAATATTTTATAATGGGAATGCATTGATTGAATTTGATGAGGTGGTAGAGAAATAAATGAAGGGATTAATTTCTTCCATCTATGCTAAAGAAACAGATTGATTTACTTCCTATATTTGCACATTTGTTGTTATGGTAATTTACCTCCATTATATTATTACCATATGTTAGTAATTTAATTGACGACTCACATAGATTTGCACTGGCTATATATTGAGAGGTAGACTTTAGTGTAAATCCATCCTGGCTTGGAGCCAGCGATCCCCAATGACGTCTCTTCTTGTTAAACCTGATTGAGGTTTGGATATGTAAACTCTTATTTTGTAATCTCTTGTAATTCTCTCATGTGGAATAAAATCTCTCTCTGTTGGACTGGACGTACACTATCTCGAGGATAGTGGAACCAGTATAAATATTGTGTCTCTTTGTTTCTCTGCTATAGTTATTTACTATTTTGTTGATGTAATAGAATAATTGCTAACATATTAGATTGATGTACAATTGACAAATCTAGATCCTGCTTATTGTTCTTCCGCAAAGGCGCTATTTTCATAACACGCGCGCCTTTTGCGTCATTTGCTGCGCCTTCTCATATGCGCCGCGCCACAAGAAGAAATGGCGCAGATGCCGCGCCGCGCCGTGCGCCATGGCGCGTGCCATAGCGCGCCATTCATAACTATGGGCGACATCATAAATACAGAATGCATGCCCAAAAAAAAAGCTTAATGTATCATTTGACGGTAGAAGATTATCGAGATACAACTAATTACACATTTGTTTAGATGTATTCAAAAACCCAACATAGGTGTAATTAAAGTATCATTCAAAGAAGGGGCTATAGAAGCACAACTTACCGGAGGCCTGTTAGCTGGTGATGATTTGGTATGATAATCACTTGAAATCTGGTCTGAATTCGACAAATATTATGTGACTAAAACATGATGCCCTTGATTTGAGCTACATGAAAATTCAACAACTTGTGATTGAGCTACAAAAAAGAAAAGAAAACGATGACTTAGGACTGAATTATATGAGTTGATAGTTGAAACATAAAAGTATAGGTATATATGTAGCAGCAAGGCATCACCTTAAAAATGAGCAATTATGAACAATACAATATAAAAGGGCAAATTCCGAAAATCAAACTTGGAACATATAGATTTCGTATATTGAGAAAATGGTAACTGACCATAGAAATTAAACTATGCAAAATCCTGAAAATCATCATCTATAAGAAAACCCTACTTTTGAAACAAAAATTCAGAATATTAAAAGCAAATTGCATAAAGCAACCTTGGTAAGGAAAATTCAAGACCTTGCATGCATAAATCAAAGCTTATATCACTAAGCCGAATTTCCATTGGCAAAGCACTGAACCTGAAAGTATATGAAATTATGTAGCAACAAGGCATCATCTTGAAAACCAAATTTATCATATAATAAAATGATACAAGTATAAGAATCCCAAGAAACAACCTTGGAACCTCTCACACTTGAAGGGCTGATCTGTAAGAATAGGTCACGTGGCAACACAACAAAAAGTTCACTTATGTGGATGTTTGAAAAAACGTAATCTTTAATAAAAGACTACATTCAACATAAAATTTTACAGAAAGGCCCCAAAGGGGGGATCATGCCACATGACCAAATGCTGGTCATGTCCTTGAGTACATGTCAGGTGACATAAACATAGAAGTCAAAATAAGTGAAAGCTTGAAAATATCATCTTCAAAACAAGCATACTTAAGATTATACATCATAAAAAGGGGCATTCCGAGAATCGAACTCGGGACCTCTCGCACCCAAAGCGAGAATCATACCACTAGACCAAATGCCCTTGGTGCAAGGGTTGATCTGCTAGTATAATTCATTTGGCGATACACTGCATTAGAGTTGTCATTTCAGATAGAAAAGGACTAAAAAAACAAAAGTCAAACTATGCCAAAGAAGCATTCTGATAATAAACCTTTTGAAATAGATATCTACAAATGAAAAGGGGCATTTCATAAATTTAACCTGAGATCAAGAATCGTACAACTATAACACATGTCTTGGTGAAAGGCTGAATTTATAAATACATGTAATTATATGACAATTTGATCATATCGTTCAAAGAAATATGTCACATATGATTTGGAAATTATAGAAATGTTGGCAGTCAACGTCAAAAGAAATGTAGTATGTGAAAGCGTGGAAGATTTAATCTTGAACATAAGCTTTTATTTTAAATCTTATATATGATTGGCTTGTCTTATGTATAATTGGCTTGGAAGCCCGATTTTGTAGTCCGACCACAAAGTCCCAAATTGCTCTTCCATATAAACAAAAGGTCAGGAGTTTGAATCTCACAATGAACAAAATTTTAAATATATATGTTCAAGTAGAAATTTTCAAACATAAGCATGGTTGCAAATTCAAACATTATTTGAACAAAAATTACACTTTTTCTTTGTGTTTTCAGTTATTCTCATTGAACTACATAGAAATTAAAATTTAATAATTTAACAAAGGATTTTATATGCAAGTGCATTGCACGTGCCAAGAAATGTGTATGACATAATAGAATAGACTCGATGACTTTCACCTCTTCCACCGAAAGCAATAATGACACCATTAGAGCAAATGCTTATGATGACATAATACAATAGACTGGATGACTATAACGCAATAAACAATTCACTGGTCAAATCTCCTCGTCCTTGATACGTTTAGTCAAGAACTGAAGCATGCAATAATGTTGTTATATTACAAATTTTCCTTTGAACGGTTGGGAACCAAAGCATATGATAGTTCCTTGATGTTACTGATTTACAACTTTAGGTGATCTTAGAATGGCCTTTTCTTCTTTCTCAAGAATGGAAGGAATAAAATGGTTGAAAAGAATGAAGGACTTTTAAAACCTTCTCTCTTAGAACAATCAGGTTAGTCACGGATTTTTCATCACAACAAATTAAAATTTACTGTAAGGATCATGTACAAGTAACAAAATTATGGAGAAACGGTCACCTGAACTGGACTTTTAACCTAAAACCCTAATTCCGAATACTCGTAAAACCCTAACTCGAAAATTTCCAAAACTGAACTCCTACGTTGGAAGTAATTTTAAAAAAAGGCCATAGTAAGTAGCTAAATTAAGGAGAAACGGTCACCTGAACTGGACTCCGATGCCAATTTTGATATCGGCTGAGAGCTAAAGCATGTCGAATAAGGAAATGTTGGAAAAAATGTGTAGGAAAGAAAGAGTGGGTGTAAGGCGAGATTTCGCCTATCCTAAGTTTCTCCTCAGCCTTTTCCATTTTACCCTTGGTAACTTTTCACTTACCCATATTTACTTTTTACCGGTATGCTTTACCCATTCATGGGATCGAATTTCACGTAGTAGAAGAAAAAAAACGCTATACACCATAGATTTCTTATATCCAAAATCAAGCTTGATTAAAAGCAATGAGCAGTTAGAAATCAATACTCAAGTCCACAGTAAGTTGATCAAACCCTTATATTTTTTCCTTAACCGAGATGGATTAAGGATAATAACGCAGAGAGCGCACATGATAATGCACGAACCACGTAAAGATGCTACATGGTTGTTAATTAATTTCAAGTCATATAATTTTCGTTGTAAGTGGAAGTTAAACACTTTAAATTAAAATCTTGGTTATTGTGAGTTAGTATGTAAGTATGAGTTTTTATTTCAATACTTTATAATTTATTCTCGTGTTTATAACTTGATAAAAAGCATTTGTGCGAGGTTAGGTTAACTAGCATTTGTACATGGTTATAACTTGAAAAAAAAATTGTACATGATTAGGTTAACTAGCATTCATACATTTGTGTAGCTGACTCAAAAGTGACTGACTACTTCAAAAAGACGTAAAAAAGTGGAAGAAATATTAGCAAAGCAAAGAGAAGACGAAGAACCATTGATCGAAGGAGAACAAGCTGATTAACAACTAATTTATGAATGTGTGGGGAGGATGATGGTGTTGGTAGTAGTCACGATCCCACTAGGGATGTTTTTGATAAAGGCAGAGCCGACCCTGAGGTGTGGACAAGCCCGACCCTTGTCACAAGCGACAAAAGCAATCGCTTAGGGCATCGCAGGATCAGGGGCGCCATTTCACCGAAAATGCAAATCGTAAAAGAAGAAGAAATTGTGAATCACGATCCGAAAATCCAAATCGTGAGAGCTACAGCTCCTCCGGCATCCGGCGATCCAATCATCCAAATCACGTGGCAGGGCATCCTAAGCAGCTTGCCTTATTTAGCAGTGTGCAAGCGTATGATGCCAAAAAAAGAAAAGATTATAAATTTGCAGGGCATATGATTATAATTTATAAATTTTAAACTGCTCCTCTTTTTCAATTTCGGGTAGCTGGAAAAAAAAAGATTATAAACTGCCTTAATATGTTTGGCATATTAATTTGCAGGGCATAGATTATAAAATTGCAGGGCATATGATTATAAATTTTAAACTGCTCTTCTTCTTCAATTTTTCATACTGAGCGGCTTGCCTTATTTTGCAGGGTGCAGGCGTACCGCGTAGGCAAAGGTAAGCTATCCAATTCCAAGCTACTTTTCTTCTTCAATCTTGAGTTCTTGTTCTTCGGTTAGTAGTTAGCGATAATTCAACAAGACTTGTGCTGCAAGCCTTGTTATTTGCTACAAGCCTTGTTGAAATTTCTCTAAGTCTGATCAATGAAGTATTTTTTAAATTTCAATGAACCCCCAAATTAAAACTACACACTCGCTAGTTTAATCTTAGTGGAAATCCCAAGGCAATAGAACTATAAAAGATTAGAAGTCAAAGTTTTTTCTGAAGAAAAATAAATTTAGCATGTCATATTTACACTAATATTATCTATGTTGTGATTTTATTAATTGGCTAGTCGATCGAACGATTAAGAAAAAAAAGCATACGTAAGAAATAAATTCAAATTATTTGAGCATTGAATTATTGAAGCAAGAAATATATATATATATATATAAAATTATTTATATGATTCAAAAGCTGAATGATAAAGGGCAACACAATAAATCTAGAGCGAAGTGCGACTGTTTGATGAAAGGATGTGATTGTTGGCAGCGCAATAAAGTTATTTGTTACGAATAAATATAGAGAAGTATATTTTTGTTAAATAACTTGGATTATTGTTACGAATAAAAGTATTTGTTTTTTTTATCTTTTCGTTATTTTTAGATATTATAAATTGTTTTGATGTCATACATTATCATCTGTAAAGGGGACTTTTTTTTGTTTTCCGCTTTACGTACCAAAAGTCCTAGGACCAACCATGTATGTGAAAGGCCCTAGGCAAAAAATAAATTGAGGTCCTTGCATATAAAAAAACAATGAAAAAAAATGATAAACACTAGTATTCCATTAATACAAAATGATAATTATGATTATACAAAATGGGACAAAAGACGTTTACATTATATCTTATCATCTTACATTTTAAGTGGTAAATTTACTAACCAGAATACTTAATTCAAGCGATTCTAAAATCTTCTTCTGATAGATATTGTGGCCAATCCATTTAATCTTTCTTGCGACATAGTTGTCCGAAGAAAAGATTTAATTAGCTTCAATTTTGAAAAGCTTCTTTCCGTTGAGGCGACGTCATAGGGATAGTTAGTAATATTCTATAAGCAACTCATGCATTAATATAAAAACAACTCATCCTCCTAATATAATTTAATACATTAATAGCTCCTTTTGCATTTGTTGGTAATACCACTTTTATGATTTGCAACTCCGCGAATAACTCTGCTCCATTAATATCGAAAATCATCTCATGTTTCGAATAATTCTAATGGTTGTGATATGAAGACTTCAAACTATCATGAAAAACATGTTTCAATCCTTCTAGTTCATATAAAAATCTGAATGTCTTTTCATATTTTTTAAATTGTTAAAATATACTTTCAAGTGATGACAACTCTTGATCCACAATATACAAAAGTAATTCACTCTAAAAGGTTATTTTGACGATTGCGTAGTCTCTCCACTATTATTTTCATCAAATTGTTTTTTCCTGCGTATTACGCGTCTTTGAATAAATAAAGGTTCAATCCCAGACCAATTGCAATTTTTTCCGCCTCAACCATAGACAATTCAAATCCATTTTCTAGAATTTTTTTGGAAAAATAAATTAAACCTTTTAGATGATCCATCACAATGTCAATATGCATATCTTTCACTTATAGCTTTTTGCTTACTTTATTAACATTGTTCAATAAAGTGTACCATATAATCATACCAAGCAAAAATTCAAAGTTCTCAAACTCATATTTAACTAAGGATTCGGCCTCAGTTTTGCACATAGGATCATCTTATGACTCGCCAATTGAATTAAAGCTTCTCTAATTTGTGGAGCTTGAGACCAAATTTATTTCATATTTTCAACATGACTTTCCCAACGTGTTTGTGACAACGGCTTTAGCGTAAGACCATCAAATGTAAGGGGCGATTAATCCCTTTCAGCGGAAAAACCACTAAATAAGCAATAGCATTGCACGATCTGTGATCCGTAGATGTAATGCCAACTATCTCTAGTAATGGCATCTTATATCTATTCATCTCGTATGTATAGTCCAATATTATAACTTGAGGAAATGTCCTTAAAAATTCAAAACTCGTCGAATGTACCGAAAATCTTTGATTATATCACTACCATCCATAGTTTTTCGATGTCATTAAAAATAACCAAACTCTTTTATTTTACTAAGCAAACATTGAATTTATGAACGATATCCTCGTTTAATTGAATTTTGTGCGGTAATGACATTATAGATCGTTTTGATTGTCGTAGAATTGGAAGGATTATTTCTTTTAAGTGTATGCAATATTTCTTTGGCCTTCACCATATTTCGATGCATTTCAATCACTAATTTTATCTTATCTTTGGTTAACCTACCCGCATATGAGTGTCCCTCACTATGCTTCAACTCTGAGTGGTTACGCACACCATTAAATACAACCAACTTTCATTCATCTAAATATTCAAGCTTCACGCCTTTAAGTCTATATGGAAAATTATACTTTTTAGTATCCATTAATCTATAATTTGTTAGATCTTTAATTTTTCTTCCTCTTATATACACCACTACGCTCACATGCAAACGAAATTTTACGATGTATAGAAAATGCACTTATGTCGGATTTCAAAATAGTAAGCACAAAACCGAGCTGTTTACCGGTGCTACGAACTCATTCAATCAATTTCACACGGGATTTGTATATCTTCACAAACAAGGGGCCATTATTACAACAATAATCCTACTAATACAAAATGAAATTTGCACATCGTATGTTGTAAACTCGTTTGCATAGTCCAGTACAATTTTATTTTGAGTTTCATCTTCATTCGATTATGCCTAACGAGTAAAGAAAATCAACAATAAAAAAAACCATGCATCCGCAATTCATGGGTGGCTAAAGAACCACATATTGGTCGTGCGTGGTTCACCATTTAGCCACGCAATATTATTGCGTGGTTCGATAAAAACCTACATTATTTCTCTACGTGGTTGCTTTTTTCACCAAGCATTCACACCTCCGCGAGAATGGACTGATTGTAAAATAAAATTTCAAATGATGAAACACTTACTATTACCTCTTTGTAATCGACATTGCTCTCTTCAATATCCATTTCAAATTCCTTAATTTGATTGGGACACAATTTGGGGTTGCCTGATTAGGGTTGGATTTTCATGGATTTGGTTTTACCGTGTTTCAATTTGACTGAGGTACTGGCTGCAGGATATACTTCTACTAAGGACAAACTTGTCTCCAAATTTTGATATTTTGATTGGTGGAACCAACAAATAAAAAAGTTTAAATAGAATTTTCTTTAAAAAAAATTAAAGGAGCTAGCATGCACCAATGCATCACTATGATATAAACTTTGAGCAGAACCATTTTGTTAAATCCATTTTAATATTAATTCAAATCCGTGACAACTATCTTTGCCATGATCCAGCATTTCATTTACATAAGAGAATCCAATATTATATAAAAATGCGGAGGAGGAAACAAAGAAAATAACGTCGAGAACCACCACTTTCTCAGCAGGAAACGACGAGAAACTTGAGTTTTTGTAATAATCCTACAAACGGGAATCAGATTCTCGTTTACAGGCAATTATGGAAAAAAAATCCCGTTCAGAAGCTAAATGGGAATCTAATTCCCATTTACAATTGCTGCTCAGGAAAAAAGGGGAGAAAGCCACGTTTAATCCCCTTCCACACACCTGAATCGCTACTACTGTAGCGTGTGGGAATGAATTGAAAGAGCAATTTTCCCCATTCTTTGATTTATGGACATTGCTGGAGATGCTCCAAGAGAAGAGTGCTATGCAAGTTAGGAGAAAAGTGATTAAGCTAATATGAAAGAGTTTTAAGTGGGGTTTATAAGAAGTAAGCCGGAGGGAAATAATGACTAAAGTGGGTTAAAGCAAGGACAATGATTTTTAAAAGATTCTTACTCTTAGAAAACTGGTTGTAGTGTATTAATTAGTGAGTTATATTTTGGATTTCTTTCCATTTTGGCCCTATTTAAAAAATTTGTAACCGAAATATATCACTTAAAAACGTATTACATTTGTATTCCTGTTCTGATCAGCTAAGTGCTGCACTGGCTAGAACGTACCTGCGTTATTTGTATTATTATTATTTTGGTCTTTTGACATTCGTGTCATTTCAAATATCGTCAATGTAAAAGGTTTTTTTATCGAAGCTCCTGGGGAGGCATTTCAAATGTCGCTCGACTGGCAACATCTGAAATGCCACACCAACATTTTTATGGACTCAAAATAGAAACTTCCTTTCCCTTACTCTCTCATTATTCAAGATTTTCCAAGACGAAAAAAAAATCAAATTTTCTCCTCAAATCAAAAACCAATTTATATTTTCGCTGAATTATTTGCCCAATTGAATTATTGTCGTACTGGATCTGTTTCAAGAAGAACAGTATCTCCTTACTTCAGATCAATCAGTGTAAGAAATTTGTAAATCTAGATCTATATAAATTTCAATCAATGTAAGAAATTTGTGTAAAATTTATTGGTGTAAGAAATTTGTCAATCAGTGTAAGTAATATTTTCAAATTCAGTTATTATATGTAGGTTTGTTAATCATCAACATGAAAATAGAAATATGCAATGTAAAAGTTAACATTAAAAAAATGATAGGAGCAACTATCATTTTCAAATATCTTTGCCTTGAAGCACAAAAAAAAGAAGTTATGTAATATGTCACAAAAAGTGCATAACTATTATATTTAAGTCAACAAATCTTTAACATAAAAAAAAAGATTGTAATGTAAAAATTAAATCAGAAAAATATAATACAAAAAATTATATGTGAAATTATCATTTTCAATCACAATTGTCCCTAACTTGATTTATAAAAAAAAAGTGATGTAAAATACAAAACGGATATGTTTAAATTTTTAATTCTTTAACACTGAAAAAGAAGGTTGCAATATGAAAATTTAAACGAAAAAAAATGATAGATGCAACTATCATTTGCGATTTCAACTCACATTGACTTGAAGTTAAAAAACATTGATACAAAATACAAAGCTTTTACTTTTAAAGTTATAAAAGTTTAATATTAAAAAAAAAAGGTTGGAATGTAAAAATTAAGACAAAAAATAATATTAAAAAGTGATATCATTTCCAATTTCAACTATCCCCGACTTGAAGCAAATTAATAAAACAGTGATATATAATATTGAATTGTTATATTCACATTTATAAACTTTCAATTAAAAAAAGAAGGTTGTAATATAAAATTAAGAGAAAAAAAAAGATATCGCTTACTTGTGGAAACACGAACATCCAAACATATGTCATGGTTTAGACTTGAACACTTTCAATTACCTCAATGCCGAACTTTGATAGTTAACAACCATGATACTTAAAAAAGTTTTTCTTCCTCAATTATATATTGTGCATAACCCAATGTAAATACCTTTGGTTGTCAAAAAAGAGAAAGTTATCACTGTAAGAATTTTTATTAGTTTTGCTAAACTTGTTAGATATTGATATTTTTTAGTTTCATAAACATAGTTTATTCTTGCAATGATACTTCAATTTAATATAGTTTAACTTTTTCAAAGATATTTATAACAAAACCTTTACAATAATCAGATACATTTTGGAAAGAAGTTTTTGATACTAGAAATAATTTTTCCATGAAAAGGTAAACTGAAAATAAGTAAGATATCTTTCATCAAATTTCTTAAACATTTTTAATCAATTTTAAAGACTTCGCTTTCAACACATAATGTATGGATAATACGGTCCATTGTAACAGCTGATTTTCTACTCTCTTTCATATTTACTAAAACTTCGTATATACAATATATGAATTTATGAAAAGAGGATTGTTCAATAAATTCAATTTGAGCATTTGTAATTTTGTAAAACCTCATCCTTTTTTAATTTATTGAAGGAATTTGATCACAGACATTAAACTTCAGCCAAGGTTTTAAATCTCGGACATTGGTCGCGTTTTGTCTCGGCGATTTTAGAGACTTGATCCGTGGGAGATCTCGGATGAGATGAGTCTAACTCGTGGGTTTGTCTCGAATATCCATATCGGGTTTGGAAACTCATATTGGAACAAACCGGGTACATGATATGTTAAAAACTGATATCCTTGCATAATAATTATTATGAATGTCATTATAAAAATAGTAAATTAAACTTAAATCACTTCATCGTTCTAAATTTACGAAAGAACATCCATATTCATAAATCATAATATGCTTAAAATAAAAAAATATAATTATATTAGTGCTTACATCTAATGATCCATGAACATGAATTATTGTTAGACAAAGAAAATAAAAAGGATACAAAATATAAAACAATTCAACATAAGTAGTACATAAAATACATAATTTCATAAGTAGCATGCTAATAAAAAAATGACAAATATGAAAATCATAAGCATTGTAGAACATATATGAATGTATGTTATGCTCATTTAACATGCAAAATATAAATTAATAGGATATTATCGTGGCTGGATTTGAGTTTTCATAATTATTGTTTTGGTTCAGGCACAAGTTTAAATTTTAACCAGAAAAACCAAGATCTTAAGGGATATCTCGGTATCTCATCTCGGACTATATATTCAAAAAGAGATTTAAAGTGAGATTTGTTGTTTCGTTTTGGGTTAAGCCTAAAACGAGATTTCGGAGGAGATCTCAGGAAATATTTTCGATATCTGGAGTAGCGACTACACCTATACTGATTGATATCAACTTCATGTTATGATTTTGACCTCTTTCTCTTTTTTGTATTTGTTGCGTCTATTTCTGTGCCTACACAAACATTTACAGGTCATGTTTACAACATTAATTGTCGGTATCAATATATTGGAAGAAGAATTCACGTACACTGTGATATATGATATATGAAACTAGCATTTTGGTGCATACTATGTATTCTTGTGTATTACTGTTTTATTATTTAGTATCCAATTTTAAATGTTGCTCGTATTAACTTTAGATACTCTATTTGATGTTTGCATTTCTGGTGTGCTTTAGGTTATCATTGAATTCACTAAAGTGTAATGCTAGATGTACTGTAACAACCCGGAAAATCAGAACCAATTTAAAAATTTTATTTTGGCAATTTTAACGGATTTTGAATATTTAAAATGATTTATTTTAAATAATAATGACTAGAAATTTATTTTGAATAGAATTAGAATGTATAAATTTATTTAAATCGAAATTAGAATATAAATATTTATTTTAATTATAAAAGGAATTGGAAATGGCGCAGTAGTTTGAAAATTCGATTTCAAATTTCAATTGAATGTACATGATTCAAAATAAACCAGATTTTAGTGAAACCAGAAATATTTGAATCTATTTGAAAATATCTTTCCAACGAATCCGAAAAATTGAAATTTCATAGCGGGAATAAAAAGTTATGTCCAGTTGAAAATTCAGAATAGTCGCTATGGAAATATAGCCCTTAAGAATAGCCATTTTGCAAACGACCTCCCTTTTCGGCGAAACCACTTTTGTTGGATTCGGAAAGTCAAATTATTGCTAGATTCCAATTTTCATAATTTTTGGAATTAATATGTGAGCGTGGCAAAAGAAAACGTGTTTTGTCAATTTCAGTCAATTTGGATCGACCAGAAAATGACCATTTTTCAAACGGTCTCCAAATTTGACGAAATTAGTTTTGTTAGGACCATATCGTCAAAACATAGCCAGATTTATTTTTCGGGAATTTTTGGAGTCAGTATGTGGCCCCGGTAAATTGAAATGTACGTTTAAATTAAATATATATTGATTTATATTTTAGTTTCAACGAAAATTGATTGTAACAACCGAATTGGCTACGAAACATATCCCATTGTGTTCGGAATGGGGGTAATTAGCTATGGGCGACAGTCGGTGAACTCGATTTGGAGTTCGAATGTAAAGTCAACTTCTTTTGGAGAACTAAATTAATAAAAATAAATATATTAATAAAATCCTTTTACATAACCCCCCATCAGTTTTCTCCGAACAAATAAAACCCAAATCGAAAATAAATAAAAAGGACCCGTCGCCCCCCTCGTTCAGCCCACCCACGCCCGTCGCTCGCCACCGGAGGACTGCCGCCCACCTCCCCTACCTCTGGCGACCCCCTTCCCCCTTCTCTCTCCCTCTCTGGTGCCAATACGAGCCAAAACCCCCAAAAGCTCCGCTGTGGTCCACTGCACCGCCTGCCGCCGTACCTGAGCCAACCTCCGACCATCTCCGACACCACACCACCCTGCTCCATGACGTCAACGTGCCATGGGCCCCCCTTCCTCAGAAAACCGAAAAAGTGAGTTTTATGTCATTTTTATTTTATTTATGTAGTTAAAAATAGGATTTATATGTAGATAAAATAAAATATGATTTTTATTATGAAGAGAGCAATATAAACATTAGGTTTTTATATATGAAGTAGCGGGTTAAAAATACAATTTTTACATTATATGTAGCGACATAGAAACTTGATTTTTATATATGTATGGTATTAAAAATGTGATTTTTATAATATAAACATCGACATAAAAATATGATTTTTATTATGAAGTAGCGATATAAAAATACGATTTTTATATATGAAGTGGCGATATAAAGATGTGATTTTTATATATATAACGATACGAGAAGAAAGTGATTTTTAATGTATATATATAACGATATGAAAATATGATTTTTATATATAAAGTAGCGTTATAAAAATATGATTTTTAACTTATAAATCGTATGAAGAAGATTGCGTTGGAATTATGGTGAAGAAGTCACAACGCGATGGAAGTGAACTAAATCCAAACCGTTCAGAAATAAAAAATGGAGGAGTGGATCCCAAAGGTGAGAACTCCTCACTATAATTGCTTGTTCAGTTATTCATTTTATAACAGCATATATGAACTGCTCCCTGTGGCCACGGACCATGGACGACTTGTTTGTTTGATTGTGTTGTGAAAATTGTTTGTGATGTGAAATGGACTGTATGATAATATTCATGAGTTGAATAAAATATTTTATCGTTAAAAATATATTTTTTAACGTGTATATGAATAGAATAAATATTCATTTACAAACTGTGACGATCCCAAAATCTGTGTGTCGGTGTAAAGGATAATCATTGGAATATAACACATTAATTATCATAAGCAGAGAACAGATAATAACAAAAACAATATATAGAATAAATTCACATAGATATGACAGCGGATTCATAACATGTAACAACATCAGAATAGCACAACGTTGGATATAACTTAGTAAATAAAAGGGGAATGATCAGTCAACATCGCCATAGGTGGAATATATACATACTGTGAGACATAATAAGGGTATCAGTCTACATCGCCCAAGGCGGTAATATACTTACGATCATAAATACTGGAAGTAAACAGTCTGCATCGCCTGTGGCGGAATCATAATATAGATACAATAATGGCGGAAAATGTCAAAGTCATCTCGGTGAAGTCAGCCTCGCCATAAGCCCAAAAGTGCACTCCATACTACAGTGCTAAGCCAAAATAGCCTGTCACCTGTCGACTAGGCTGCCCGTGTGAAAATAAGGGCACCCGAGTTTGCAAAGTGAAACAAACAACGAATCAGTCATGGAACTGGTATGAGAAATCTACTTAACTAGTTAAACAACAGTAATAAGGCAAATCATAGTACCACGCCACTTTCGCGGAACGGGTTTACTCCAGTGATTGCCCGTGCATTTAAACAAAGTAAATTCTTTAAAACAACGCAATGCTTTTTAAAAGAATGAAACAGTTATAAGACTCAAGTCCCATCATACAATGCAACGCAAACCGGAGGATAGAGTTTTACCTTATAATGGCCAAATATGCTTAATACGTGCAAAGCAAAAATCATTTGATATTATTACTAGTGCATATATGTTTCAAAAACGAATATCATCATAAATATCAATCATAGACGGCATAGCTACCATCTACTATGTCACCATACTAGTTCTACAATCAAATCCGTTATTTCGTATTGGAAATTGGATTTCCGTCATGAGTCGAGGCAAGGGGCAAGCTCCTCTCCGCTTCGAGACACTCTAGCAAATGCCTCAGGACTACACACTCTGGGTAACCCTTGGATGCTTCAGGGCCAGTCCACACTTACGTTAGTGGATTAGTATTCCTGAACACACGTTTCCCGGTCCTAACAGACCTAATATCGAGGCGCCTCATTCCAACATCCACATCGGTAAAAATAATATAAATGTCAGCCAGTTTAAGCATTGACACTACCGCTAGCTAAAAAGAAACGTCGTGCTCTCCCTGCAGTCCTTATCCCGTTTTAACTCATACCGAGGTGTGAGGCCCGCGAATCCACGCTATACACAAAGCCTGGCCACGTAGGCCGTGCTTTGATCATCAACCACAAGACTTTGCTTTGCAACAGAAGCCTTGATCACTGCATTTTGGCATGCCATATAGGCAATCCACTCCATACAACTGATTTCTATCGATATATAACCTCTGAGCTCGTACGTCTCAGAGAAGGGCGTTAAGCAAGAGAATAAATTCTCCGTCGCCAAACAGATATATATTTAATAGAGATCAATCAATACAGAACAAAATCCAATGTCAGACACACAGTCCATTTACACGTCCGTTCTGGGTCTGAACGAAACTGGAGGCACCATATTCCTCGCATATCCGTACAATCAACACATACGTCCAGACGGCTACTGCTTCCGTTCCTTCAAGGTAGCTACTCCAATCAGAAACCTCAGCAGCGCCCATCCATCCGATACGAAGATCGTCGGTCTTGAACAGTCTTCGTATTTTCTACTTCG
Organism: Allium sativum; assembly: GCA_030737875.1. Taxonomy (NCBI): domain Eukaryota; kingdom Viridiplantae; phylum Streptophyta; class Magnoliopsida; order Asparagales; family Amaryllidaceae; genus Allium; species Allium sativum. Next base: position 17,568,843 of record CM060923.1, read on the forward strand.
AATCGTTCGATCAATTATTTGAAATGAGGGTTAGCTCGGCCTTTTCAAATAATTCACGTATAATTAGAATTCAAATCAATTCTTTCCATGGTTATATTCTTCGACATTCACATTTCAGTTCTTTAGTATAATTTTCATGTCAAACACATACAACCATCAAATATCAAGCAGACCAAGCAAAATTGGTTTATTTCCATCCTATGCTGCTTATAATATTTTATAACGATTTTTCGCCATTTTTATTTATTTAAAAATGGCCATATATAATTAAACGACGTTTCGGGCCGTGCCGTGGCACTAGCGCTGTTTTTCCCCAAATTTGTTTTACACATATCGGGAAATCTAACTGTTGGATTTCTACAGAGTTCATATCACTGGGAAGATATTCCCAAAGCGAACTCAACGGTTCCAGTTTCGTGAAAATCCGACGGTCGGATCTTCCACACTAGTCGTTTGAAGTTAAGGTTTCAAAATACGAACTACAGCGCCGTTATTCGATTTAATTTAATTATATTTATATTTATATATAAATATAAACTATTCTGGCGCTGTTTTTCTTCAGATTTAAATTAAACATTCCAGACAATCCAACCATTGGATTTTTACAAAGTTGGTGCCGTTGGAAAGATATTTCCAAGGCGAACCCAACAGTTGTGGTTTCGGGAAAATCCGATGGTCGGATCTCTCGTACCAATCGATTGAAGTTACGATTTCAAAACACGAACTGCACGGCCTCTATTCCTTTCAATTTCATTTATATTTCTATATATATATATATAAATATAGTTCATTCTTTAATTTCAACATCGTTTTCACTTCAAATATTTCACTAACGCCTTTATATTTCAAAAAATTTCGCCATAACCTCCTTTGTACGGGGAGGGGTTTGGAAATTTATTGGGCCGTGTTAGGTACCCAATAAATCCTATAAAGCATGCACATATTTATAGTGATATATTCTGGTGTTTACAGGGGAGCATGTATAGATAATAACTCCAAAGAATAAATTCTCGTCACCCTGTCAAAGCCTGAGGGAGTGTGTATTTTAAATGCTCCAGAGGATAAATCCTCGTCACCTCATCCCGTGTGGGAAATAAATAGTCCATGTGCCGTATCTAATAACTAGAGAGATGTGATTATTGTCAACTCCAGACCCGTGTGGGGTTTTTATTAATCTGGCAATTTATCGTTACAATTTTATATGGTCCATATCAGTCATCAGTTCAACCTGTAATATATAGTCATCAGTTCAATCTATAATATATGGTCATCGGTTCAATCTGTAATATATGGTCATCGCCATACGAGCCTCTCGCTCGTATGGTAAATCTTCAACCTCGTCACACAAGCTCCAAATGCTTATGTGGTATATGATGAAGTATGCCTATCATCAAGAAGTATGCCCATCGTCAAGAAGTATGCCATGTAGTGTAGTTCAAAATTAATTGTTACTATCCTATGGCGATGTTTATTATTACACACAGAATAACCAGCACTCTGCATCCAATGGCATTCACAGGAGTTGATATATAAATAAAATTGCGCAGCTAACTCATTTAGGCTTACCATTTTGTCGGGCACGCAAATAATTTCTTTACTCAGCAGCTAATCCAATTTCTCTGTTCAACACATGTATATATATGTAGAACAAAGCTAATAATAATATTTCTAGCGAACAAATATTTATTTCAACATGCGTGTATTTTTATCAAAGTGTATATATGACAAAAGTAATATTTTTACTAAAGAAATATTTATTCAACACGTGAATGTTTTTAACCCTTCATATTCACAATAAAAATGTAATTTTTATCGCTAAAGCTATTTATTTAAAATACGAATGCCATTCAACACTTGAATCTATTCAACACATGAATGATTTTTAAAGTTTTTCTATATATATATATAAATGTGATTTTTATCGTTAAAGCTATTTATTTAAAATACGAACGCCATTCAACACTTGAATCTATTCAACGAATGAATATCTATTCAACACATGAATGATTTTTAAAGTTTGTATGTATATATAAATGTGATTTTTATCGTTAAAGCTATTTGTTTAAAATACGAACGCATTCAACACTTGAATCTATTCAACGAATGAATATCTATTCAACACATGAATGATTTTTAAAGTTTGTATATATATATATATATAAATGTGATTTTTATCGTTAAAGCTATTTATTTAAAATACGAACGACATTCAACACTTGAATCTATTCAACGAATGAATATCTATTCAACACATGAATGATTTTTCAACATATGTAAATAATTTCAGCAAAAGAAAGTTATTCTATCATATGAATATTTCAGAAAATTTCGGCAGCATAACGGCAGGGTAGTTAAAACCGGGACCGTATCGAAGTACGACTCCTCGCTCTACCTTAAAACCTTGCGGTTTTTGACAATGGGGATTCATGCATCTAGTTCGCACGCAGGCAACATGTTTTATTTTCATTTCCATAATTCTATTCTAATTTGTTTCAACCACAAGAGGGTATTTTTCAACCACAATATCAACCACAAACAATTATTTTCAACCATTCGTCATATCACATAATTTCACGCCAATCACAAGCAATAAATATCGTCCATGGTTTGTGGACGAGGGGAGTATATATATATATATATATATTATATTTGACATGCATTTCAACACAATTCACAGCATATATGTTTCAAACAACGCTAGTATAATTTATACATCGCTAATATATCTTATACAACACATGTACATGATGTATACGATGCGTATATAATTTATACTTCGCTTATATAATTTATACAACACAATTTCATTCACACAAATTAATTTAGATTCCTCACATTGGTTTTCGGAGTGCTAAAAATCGTATGTAGATCAGAAAAATCCGCGGCCTCTGCTAGATGGTAGAGAGCCTCCTTGCGGTCCCGATGTTTCCTATTTCATCGAATTTCGTTAACACACTAAAAAGATGTGATTTTTCAAAGTTTTGCAACACTTAAAAGTGTTATTTTCATTTCAGAAATTTCAAAGCTGATACCTTTCCAAACCTTCGAAACTAGGTTTATATTTTTCGATCGATCTGTGCAGTATCGTCACGATCGGATGATGCAACGTCGAAGAGCTTCGAACAGGCTCTCCAGCGCCTGTGGTGGCACTCAGCTCGGTGGCCTCTACTAGGCACGGCGGCGCTCCAAAGATGCTGACTTCCTCGAGGTAGAACGACGCAAATACCAAATGATTTCAGTCGAGGGTTGGATGGATTTAAAGAGGAGGGGAAGACGAACGGAAAAGTCAACTGGAGGGGGTGGCGAAAACGCCTGTGGCTGCGGCGATCTGGCCTGGACGTTTTGAGGGTGTTTCCGTCGTTCGTCGATGGGGGGTTTGACTAATTTCAGAAGAGAGAGAAAATAAAGGGCTTTGACCCATTATATTTAAATTTTAAATTCCTAAAATATCCTTTTGAACAAACGTACACCAATTTCCACCCAACGACTGTCGCCCCCAGCTAAATACCCCCATTTCGGACACAATGGGATTTGTTTCGTTGGCCAATTCGACTATTACAGTCAGTTATTTTTCAAATTAAAGTATAAAACATTTAATATTCAATTTGAACGTACATTTTAATTTGCCAGGGCCACAAACTGAATCGAAAAATTCCAGAAAAATAAATCTAGCTTTGTTTTGACGATACGGTCCCAACAAAACCAGTTTAGTCGAATTCTGAGATCGTATGCAAAATGGCCATTTTCAGGTCGACCCATTTTAACAAAAATTGACCAATCACATTTTCCTTTGCCCCGCTCACATACTAGCTTCAAAAATTATGAAATTTGGAACCTAGCAATAGTTTGACATCCCGGATCCAACAAAAGTGGTTTCGTCGAATTCCGAGGTCGTTTGCAAAATGTCTATTTTCAAGGGCTATATATTCTATATAGCGACCTTTCTGAAAATTCATTTGGCCATAACTTTTGATTCCTGTTATGAAACTTCGATTTTTCAGATTCGTTAGAAAGGTATTCATAAACAGATTTAAATATTTTTGGTTTCACTAAAATCTGTTATATTTTCCACCCGGTACAGTCAGACAAAGTTTGTATTCAAATTTTCAAACTGCCTCCCTATTTCCAATACATTATTTTATTGAAATATTCTATTTCAATTGTTCAAATTGTATTAAAATAATCAATTTAAAATTTTTAAATTGGCTCGTATTTTCCGGGTTGTTACAATCTCCCCCACTTAAAACTTTTCGACCCCGAAAAGGAAACAACAGTACAGTTGGAAACAAAATGTAAATGCTAAGTATTGTAAAGGTACCTTGCACCGGAGTTAGCCAGAGATGTCCACTATGCATTTGGGGTAGGCTTGCTTAATGCTTTCCTCAGTCTCCCAAGTACAGTCTCTAGGATCACTACTCCACTGCACTTTAACTAAATGAACCTTTTTGCTCCTAAGTTCTTTAGTTTCTTTGCCTACAATCTTTAATGGCTCTCTTCTGACTGCCAATTCTGGAGTAATTTCCAAGTGCTGTTGCGCTGCTTCTTCTACAACAAGATCCGGATCATGCACATGTTTTCTAAGTTGAGATACGTTGTAACAATCCGTATTTTGAATAACATGTTATAACATAAATCAAGGCATAATTAAATGATAAAATATGAATCAAGGGAAATGGGCTGTGCCATTGCGTTCGTCTCGAAAAAATACGCGAAATAGAGTCCGAGTTTTCGAAAATCGGAGTCCGTATGACCCAGTTATGGCCCATAGAAGTTTTCAGAAAATTTCAAGTTAAAAAACAGTTCAAATTTCAAATCTGGAGCCAAACAGACTGGGCGGGAAAGTTTCCCACCCAGCCCCCAAGTCGTCTGGGGAGTCGACTTGGGAGTCGACACACCCCAGCTGGTGTCGACTGCCCAGTCGACACCCCTGTCGACCTGGGTGGTCGGGCCAGTTTGGCCTGGTGCACTTGCTTGTCCCTTTGAGTCATGTTTCTGGCCCTGTGACGAATTCTGATGGCTAGGATCTAAACTAGGGTTAATCCTATGGCCTAAACTAACCTAAACTTCTATAAAAAGACCCTAAGACCTAGCCTAAACCCACACAAATCAATCCTACAACGAAGTTATGCCAAAATGCTTCCTAATCATGGCCTCCACCTTCATATCATAGCCTCCATCTTCATTCCTATGAGCTTGAGCATTCAAAGCTAGATTCAAGGCAAAAGTGCAACCTTTCTTCATCAAAACAAGGAGCTTCTTCTTATTCTCAAGGCTTTGTGTGGAGCTTACTATTTGGAGACTTCTAGTGTTGCTACATCATTCCTAGAGCTTCTACAACGTCTCTATCTTGTTCTATCTTGTTCTAGTCTTCATAGCCACGCTTTGTAAGCCCTATTCTACTCTTAGATCTAAACTATGAACTTAATATGACATGTAGCAAGTTGAAATGAGACCTTTGGGTATAATACTTGTCTTTGGGCTATATTTGTATGCATAGATCCATGTATGACTCTTTTGATCTATGATTGTGGCACTATCATGAACCTAGTATCATTTACCTTGATTTTTGGGTAGAAAACTATGAGCTTTATTTGGTGGTTATGCATAATGCAACATAGAACTTGGTAGTTATGCATAATGCAACATAGATCCTCTCATGATCTTTATGTTAACTTGCCTATGATGTTATGAACTATATGCTAATCACAAGTTATCACCCTATGTTAACTATGACCATGTTATCACCTATTTGCTAAGTTGATGTCATGCATGTTTTGAGGCCAATAACCTTATATGCTAGTATGTTGAACCCCTTTTGCCTCAAATATCACCATGTTTAACTTATGATAGACTTTGCCATCTTATGTCCACCTTGTCATATTAATATGTTCCCTCTATGATCTATTTGTGTTGATGCGAACTTACGTGCGATGGGATTACGTTATGGGTAAACTTAAATGACATGAAACATGACTTGAAAATATGACATGAAAGTTGACATGTGATTATGCTTGAAAACATGAACATGGACATGACTTAGAAAACATGAAAGTGACCAACTCGAGGTTGGGTTGAGTTTGTAGCATAAATCTACCCAGAACCGACCGGCTTAACTAGTGGCTACAAACAATAGGACCCGATGTGAGTAGTTGGTCATA